>OY292324.1:0-10000000 GCA_958496145.1 Heliothis peltigera
AACCTAACCTAACCTAACCTAACCTAACCTAACCTAACCTAACCTAACCTAACCTAACCTAACCTAACCTAACCTAACCTAACCTAACCTAACCTAACCTAACCTAACCTAACCTAACCTAACCTAACCTAACCTAACCTAACCTAACCTAACCTAACCTAACCTAACCTAACCTAACCTAACCTAACCTAACCTAACCTAACCTAACCTAACCTAACCTAACCTAACCTAACCTAACCTAACCTAACCTAACCTAACCTAACCTAACCTAACCTAACCTAACCTAACCTAACCTAACCTAACCTAACCTAACCTAACCTAACCTAACCTAACCTAACCTAACCTAACCTAACCTAACCTAACCTAACCTAACCTAACCTAACCTAACCTAACCTAACCTAACCTAACCTAACCTAACCTAACCTAACCTAACCTAACCTAACCTAACCTAACCTAACCTAACCTAACCTAACCTAACCTAACCTAACCTAACCTAACCTAACCTAACCTAACCTAACCTAACCTAACCTAACCTAACCTAACCTAACCTAACCTAACCTAACCTAACCTAACCTAACCTAACCTAACCTAACCTAACCTAACCTAACCTAACCTAACCTAACCTAACCTAACCTAACCTAACCTAACCTAACCTAACCTAACCTAACCTAACCTAACCTAACCTAACCTAACCTAACCTAACCTAACCTAACCTAACCTAACCTAACCTAACCTAACCTAACCTAACCTAACCTAACCTAACCTAACCTAACCTAACCTAACCTAACCTAACCTAACCTAACCTAACCTAACCTAACCTAACCTAACCTAACCTAACCTAACCTAACCTAACCTAACCTAACCTAACCTAACCTAACCTAACCTAACCTAACCTAACCTAACCTAACCTAACCTAACCTAACCTAACCTAACCTAACCTAACCTAACCTAACCTAACCTAACCTAACCTAACCTAACCTAACCTAACCTAACCTAACCTAACCTAACCTAACCTAACCTAACCTAACCTAACCTAACCTAACCTAACCTAACCTAACCTAACCTAACCTAACCTAACCTAACCTAACCTAACCTAACCTAACCTAACCTAACCTAACCTAACCTAACCTAACCTAACCTAACCTAACCTAACCTAACCTAACCTAACCTAACCTAACCTAACCTAACCTAACCTAACCTAACCTAACCTAACCTAACCTAACCTAACCTAACCTAACCTAACCTAACCTAACCTAACCTAACCTAACCTAACCTAACCTAACCTAACCTAACCTAACCTAACCTAACCTAACCTAACCTAACCTAACCTAACCTAACCTAACCTAACCTAACCTAACCTAACCTAACCTAACCTAACCTAACCTAACCTAACCTAACCTAACCTAACCTAACCTAACCTAACCTAACCTAACCTAACCTAACCTAACCTAACCTAACCTAACCTAACCTAACCTAACCTAACCTAACCTAACCTAACCTAACCTAACCTAACCTAACCTAACCTAACCTAACCTAACCTAACCTAACCTAACCTAACCTAACCTAACCTAACCTAACCTAACCTAACCTAACCTAACCTAACCTAACCTAACCTAACCTAACCTAACCTAACCTAACCTAACCTAACCTAACCTAACCTAACCTAACCTAACCTAACCTAACCTAACCTAACCTAACCTAACCTAACCTAACCTAACCTAACCTAACCTAACCTAACCTAACCTAACCTAACCTAACCTAACCTAACCTAACCTAACCTAACCTAACCTAACCTAACCTAACCTAACCTAACCTAACCTAACCTAACCTAACCTAACCTAACCTAACCTAACCTAACCTAACCTAACCTAACCTAACCTAACCTAACCTAACCTAACCTAACCTAACCTAACCTAACCTAACCTAACCTAACCTAACCTAACCTAACCTAACCTAACCTAACCTAACCTAACCTAACCTAACCTAACCTAACCTAACCTAACCTAACCTAACCTAACCTAACCTAACCTAACCTAACCTAACCTAACCTAACCTAACCTAACCTAACCTAACCTAACCTAACCTAACCTAACCTAACCTAACCTAACCTAACCTAACCTAACCTAACCTAACCTAACCTAACCTAACCTAACCTAACCTAACCTAACCTAACCTAACCTAACCTAACCTAACCTAACCTAACCTAACCTAACCTAACCTAACCTAACCTAACCTAACCTAACCTAACCTAACCTAACCTAACCTAACCTAACCTAACCTAACCTAACCTAACCTAACCTAACCTAACCTAACCTAACCTAACCTAACCTAACCTAACCTAACCTAACCTAACCTAACCTAACCTAACCTAACCTAACCTAACCTAACCTAACCTAACCTAACCTAACCTAACCTAACCTAACCTAACCTAACCTAACCTAACCTAACCTAACCTAACCTAACCTAACCTAACCTAACCTAACCTAACCTAACCTAACCTAACCTAACCTAACCTAACCTAACCTAACCTAACCTAACCTAACCTAACCTAACCTAACCTAACCTAACCTAACCTAACCTAACCTAACCTAACCTAACCTAACCTAACCTAACCTAACCTAACCTAACCTAACCTAACCTAACCTAACCTAACCTAACCTAACCTAACCTAACCTAACCTAACCTAACCTAACCTAACCTAACCTAACCTAACCTAACCTAACCTAACCTAACCTAACCTAACCTAACCTAACCTAACCTAACCTAACCTAACCTAACCTAACCTAACCTAACCTAACCTAACCTAACCTAACCTAACCTAACCTAACCTAACCTAACCTAACCTAACCTAACCTAACCTAACCTAACCTAACCTAACCTAACCTAACCTAACCTAACCTAACCTAACCTAACCCCGATTTTGAAGCGGTTTTTTGCGTTTTTCACGTACAACAGGCTTGTAGGCACGCATCAACCCTTCAAATTTGACATATCACTGGTGTGACGTCATTTTTTGACTACCCCACTTTTTTGACTTAAGAAAAAAGACTAATTAATTATTTTTTCAAAATTCCTTCGATAGATTTTAACTAAACTACATATTTAGATACTTACCCTTCCTACCTACCTTCCGGAGTCCGCTTCGCGCCTTTGGAGTTAGGTTTGGACGTCAAAATTTTCAATTTTCTATAAAAAATCGACAAAATTTTAGGTTTTTCGACGAAAACTTAAAAATTTTCCTCTTCATTAATTTCTAAATTCCGTACCTAACGCTAGGGCTCGTCGAGACGCTTCTTTTGAGGTATCGCACGACCCTCTAGCTCACACCGAACGTCAAAAATTTGCCGCACAACCGTTTTCCATACTTACCGTGAGACGCCAAAATCCACCTAAGTCCACGTAAACAAACTAACACCCTTGATAACTTTAGTTCGAGGAGGCCGATTTTGAAGCGGTTTTTTGCGTTTTTCACGTACAACAGGCTTGTAGGCACGCATCAACCCTTCAAATTTGACATATCACTGGTGTGACGTCATTTTTTGACTACCCCACTTTTTTGACTTAAGAAAAAAGACTAATTAATTATTTTTTCAAAATTCCTTCGATAGATTTTAACTAAACTACATATTTAGATACTTACCCTTCCTACCTACCTTCCGGAGTCCGCTTCGCGCCTTTGGAGTTAGGTTTGGACGTCAAAATTTTCAATTTTCTATAAAAAATCGACAAAATTTTAGGTTTTTCGACGAAAACTTAAAAATTTTCCTCTTCATTAATTTCTAAATTCCGTACCTAACGCTAGGGCTCGTCGAGACGCTTCTTTTGAGGTATCGCACGACCCTCTAGCTCACACCGAACGTCAAAAATTGCCCCACCCACCCGCCCTTTAGACGCGATAGTAAAAACTTAAAATTTACTATAAGAATAGGAGGAAATTTTTGGGTCAGTTTTTGGAAAAATATTTTTTGACCGAAAATTGTTCCCCGGACCATCTGAGACTGAAGAAAAATAAATTCCCTCTCATCGGGCCTCCGATACCTTATCAGGGACCTACTTAACAATCGGCAACTCTTTTAAAAGTGACTCAGTTTTAATCACGACTTGTTACATATGCATCAAGTTTGATCCCCTCTTTACAGGGATCAAATCAGATCGCATAGCGGAACTGAGTCAGTGCAGTAAAGTGTCAAGACGTGCAACGAGTCTATTGACCGTTACACCTAGTTTAAGGTTTTATATTTAAGAAACAAGACACCTGAAAATCAAACTTAACTTGACTAAAATTAACAGGTGTCACTATTTTATATAAAAGACTTGGTATACACCAAAAATTTTACTGACCATTTTTAATTACAGTTTTTATTATAAATTATTTGAGTTGATTTGTTGATCCCCCCTTTACAGGGATTCAACCCGAACCCCCGGCAAAATGTTCGGCATAAGAACACCGGTAGTAAAAAAGGCAAAATCCAAAACGGACACTGTGGATTCGGGGAACTTATCTGCAGCAGAGGCCGGGCCTTCATTCGGGGACAGTGTTGGACAGAAAGAGGCTGAGAATCTCAGCGAGATCCAACCTTATAAAACACCGTCTCCCCCGAAAAAGACCCCCAAGAAATCTCCCCCCAAACTGAAGCCAAAGGCACTGAATCCACAGGAGACGAGGCCCGAAATTATAGATAGCCCATCGCCACTCACTTCGCAGCCTAAACATCCAACTCGGTACGCAAATAGAATCTCCGAGGCAAAAGCCTGCGTTTCAAAGATCAAAATGCAGGTGGTGAGCTCTCGTAACCTGAAAAAAGAGATAGCCTATGAAATTAACAAAACGGCAGAGAGGCTATACCATCTAGTAAAAGAGGCAGATGATAATAAAAAGTATGGTACCGAGTCGGAATCAACTGCGGAGCCGCAAAAACCGCAGAGCTCTCCTACGCCACCAATGGAAGCCCCGACAGAGCTTGTAAAGCAGCTCATGGAGTCCCTCCGGAGTCATAACCAGGCCCTGGAGGAATGCAAACAGCATACGCAGGCTCTGACGGAGAAATTAAAAGACACGCCGCGCTACGTTGCTGGTCAGGGACCAAGTTTCGCCGAGATTGCCGCAACCTCCAAAATGCCAAAGCGGGAACCCCTTCACTCGGTGATCGTATCATCAACCAATGAACAGGACACCAGTGAAGGGATTATCGAAAAGCTGAGGACGGCAGTCGACGCAAAGAATGAAGGCACGCGCGTCGACAGGCTTAGGAAAGTCAGAGACCAGAAGGTGGTCATCGGCTTCGGGTCCCGCGAGGAAATGGAGAAGACTGCGGATAGGATAAGAGGGACGGGAAACCTGGTGGTGGAAGAGGCAAAGAACAAGGACCCGCTTGTTATCATCAGGGACGTCCTCTCTTGCCACTCCGACGAGGAGGTCATCCTGGCTCTAAAGCGCCAAAACCACCACCTGATTGGAGATATACCAGTAGGAGATGTGAGAATCACTATTAAGTACCGTCGAAGGACGAGGAACGCTCACACTTGCCACATCATCCTGCAGGTGTCACCAACGCTATGGCAGAGGCTGACGTCGGCGGGAAGACTGCACATCGACCTGCAGAGAGTGCGTGTACTGGATCAGTCGCCGCTGGTGCAGTGCACGCGCTGTCTTCGTTACGGTCACAGTCGCAAACTGTGCACGGAAACAGCCGACGTCTGCATCCATTGTGGAGACCTCCATCTGCGAGCAGACTGTCCCTCCCGACTTGCAGCCGAGACCCCCAAATGCCGAAACTGTGTCCTGGCCAAGATGTCAAAAGTGAACCACAACGCTTTCGACAGCGAGTGTCCCGTGCGTGTCAAATGGGATGCACTGTCCCGCCTGTCCGTAGCTTACTGCTAAGGTTGAGCCTACCACGCTCGGTACTAACAATAGAGGCGGTCACCCCCGATCAGACCCAAAGTACTCATTTGTCCAAGCCAATCTGCAGAGGAAAAACCTTGCCACCCAAGAACTCCTCATAGTGGCAAGCGAGAGGAAGGTCGCTCTGGCTTTGCTCCAGGAGCCGTACGTGGGCGGGATCCGGAAGATGCGAGACTACCGTGGAGTACGAATCTTCCAGTGCGCGGATCAAGGAGAAGGAACTGTGAAGGCGGCAATAGCCGTCTTTGACCATGACCTAGATGTAACACAGTGTCCGAAACTTACCACCAACAACATCACGGTGGTAAGGATCCGTACCCGCGCCTGGGAGATCGCAGTGGTCTCCTTCTACTTTGAACCGGACCAGCCCATAGAGCCATACCTGGAGCACCTCAGGCAGATTCGGGAGGAAATGGGTCAATTAAACATCTTAATCGGGGGCGACGCAAATGCAAAGAGCACCTGGTGGGGGGGCTCTATCATCGACGGCAGGGGCGAAGCAGTCTCTGGTAGCCTGGAGGAAATGGGCTTGCAGGTGCTCAACATCGGCGATACTCCGACATTCGACACCCTGAGAGGGGGAAGGCAGTACAGCAGCCATGTTGACCTCACAGCCTGCTCGGAGGGACTCCTCAGCCTAATCGAGGGCTGGAGAGTTGAGAGCGGCATCACGAGCTCGGACCACAACGGTATTGTTTTCAAAATTAATCTGGAAAAATCGAAGGGCATTAATATCAGCAGAACAACTAGAGCATACAACACCAAAAAAGCTAATTGGAGCCAATTTCATGAGAAACTGGCCCAATTAAAACTTTTGAATCATATTAATGTCCTTAATATAGACAAAATTAACAGTACAACACAATTGGAAACTCTAACACAAAATTACGTCAATACAATAATAACAAGTAGCGAACAAGCAATACCCAAAATTTGTAATAAAAAATCACTTAACATACCGTGGTGGACAACCGAGCTCGCTGATATGAAGAGGGAGGTCAACACGAAGAGACGCCGTATTCGCTGCGCCGCGCCTGTTCGGAGACAAAGCGTCGTGGATGAGTACCTGCAAGCAAAAGATCTATATGAGCTCCAAGCGAAAAAGGCACAAGTCCAGAGCTGGAAAAAGTTCTGCGAAAAGCAGGACAGGGAGGGAGTATGGGAGGGTATATACAGGATCATCGGACAAACCGCCAAAAGGAGTGAGGATGTGCCTCTAGTAAAGGATGGATTGCCACTGAGTGCCGAAGACTCTGCGCAGCTGCTGGCAGAGACCTTCTACCCCAGGGATCTGGAAGACGGCGAAACCGACGACCACCGCCGTACTCGTGAAGCAGCCAATCGTTCGAACGAGTGGGCGCATGATGAACAGCATGACCCACCGTTCACGCTACAAGAACTGAGAACGGCGGTGGAAAGTTTCAACCCAAAAAAGGCACCTGGGGCGGATGGTCTTACGGCTGATATCTGCGCCCAAGCCATTTTCCATGACCCGGGGGTCTTCCTTTCGTTGGCAAATAAATGCCTCGAACAAGGACACTTCCCTAGGGTCTGGAAAGAGGCAACAGTGGTAATCCTCCGCAAACCCGGAAAGGATTCCTACACCACCCCGAAGTCCTACAGGCCAATCGGCCTCTTACCTGTCCTGGGCAAAGTCCTGGAGAAGCTGTTGGTAGCTCGTCTCAAGTGGCATCTAGTCCCGCGGTTGAGTACTCGCCAGTTTGGATTTATGCCACAGAAAAGCACCGAGGACTCCCTCTATACCATGATGCAACATATCAAGGAAAAGCTAAATGAAAAGAAACTGATCACTGTTGTCTCCCTGGATATAGAGGGAGCCTTCGACAGCGCATGGTGGCCAGCCATCAGAACCAGACTGGCAGAGGAAAGTTGCCCGGTGAACATAAGGCGGATGATAGACAGCTACCTCAGCGACAGGAGTGTTCGGGTCAGGTACGCGGGCGCGGAGTGCAAGCGCGACACTAATAAGGGGTGTGTGCAGGGGTCGATTGGAGGTCCCATCCTTTGGAACCTAGTGCTGGATCCCTTGCTAAAAGGTCTGGAACAGCGAGGCGACTACTGCCAAGCTTTTGCTGACGACGTCGTCCTCATTTTCAGCGGGGATACAGCACTGGAGATCCAGAGACAGGCCAATGCCGCCCTCGAGTATGTTCGGGCGTGGGGCATCAGAAACAAGCTGAAGTTTGCGCCACACAAAACATGCGCCATGGTCGTGACTAGGAAGCTGAAGTACGATGTCCCACTCCTGAGCATGGGCGGGGTCGCCATTGGCATGTCCACGGAAATTAAAATACTGGGGCTGACTGTGGATCACAAGCTCACTTTCAACACCCACGTCGCAAACGTTTGTAAAAAGGCCATAAACCTGTACAAACAGTTGTCCAGAGCGGCAAAAGTGAGCTGGGGCTTACACCCCGAAGTGATCCGCAGTATTTATACGGCGGTGGTGGAACCGGTGGTCTTGTACGCAGCCAGCGCTTGGGCGCCGGCAGCCAGGAAGCTCGGGGTGCAGAAGCACCTAAATTCAGTCCAGCGAGGGTTCGCTCAGAAATTGTGTGGATCCTACCGCACCGTTTCACTGCATTCGGCACTCGTGCTGGCGAGGATACTCCCCCTCGACATCAGAATACAAGAAGCAGCAGCGTTGTATGAGATGAAGAGGGGGATAAGACTGCAAGCCGATCGTGAGGTGGAACGGGTGGTGGCCTTCGCACACACGCCGCACCCGGCGAAACATAGGGCCATGGGGTTCGTGAGGTTGGTAGACCAGTCACATGTGGAGACCCACAACAGCCAGAACATCCGGTTCTTCACAGACGGCAGTAAGATCGAGGGCAAGGTCGGAGCGGCTCTCTCCCTTTGGAGCAGGGAGGCGGAGATAAAGTCCTCGAAACTTAGCCTGCCGTCTTGCTGTACTGTCTACCAGGCTGAACTCCTGGCCATATGCGTAGCCACAAGGCAAATACTGCGACGCAGGGAGGGTACTTTTGGCATTTTCAGTGACTCAATGGCGGCACTTCAAACAGTCACGAACCAAAGTGCCCTCCATGCTCTGGCAGTGGAATCAAGAGCGAACCTTGACGCGGCTTTATCCCAGGGCAAAGATGTATCCTTGTTCTGGATAAAGGCGCACGCTGGACTCGAAGGAAATGAACGCGCCGACTTCCTGGCAAAAGAAGCAGCTCTTAAGAGCAAAACACGGCCGGACTACGACCTCTGCCCGGTTTCATTCGTCAAGCGGCAGATCCGCCTGGAGTCGCTGGACGAGTGGAACCGGAGATACACAAGTGGCGAGACTGCGGGGGTCACAAAAATGTTTTTGCCCAATGCTGGTGATGCCTATAACATCGTGCGGAAAATACAGCCACAGGGGATTCTGACACAGATATTAACGGGGCACGGTGGATTCTCCGAATACTTGCATCGTTTCAAGTGTAAGGAGAACCCATCGTGCATCTGTGACCCCAGCGCGATTGAATCTGTTCCCCACATACTCTTCGATTGCCCTGTATTTGCGGCGGCGAGACTGGCGGTGGAGCAGGAGTTGGAGATGGGGCTGAATTGCAGCAGCGTCGGCCACATCATGTACGCGAAAAAGAAAAGGCCAATATTGATGGATTATGCCAAAACAATAGCTGGAAAAGTCATTAATAGGAACAAGATCGCCTGACCCATGCTTCCACCTTATTAAGAAATAATATGGTCTGGTAAGCATGGGGAATTTAAAATATAAGAACTAAATAGATGGAAAGATTTTACCTTGAAGACAATAAAATTCCTGAAACGCTTTTAAACCTGAAATGGAAATTATACCTAATTCAATAATATTACTATTTATAATTTAATCTATTATCCATTAATTATTTATTTATTATTTATAAATCTAATATTTATTTATCTATTTAGAAATCTTATAATGCTTGTTTTAAATGACTACGATAAAAATTCTTAAATAGTACTACCAAGGACTCTGACTATGTCAGGGGGACACGGGAAAGCAGGAGTGTGGTTTTAGCCGGTAAGAGTCCGGCACTACCTCGACTGTCTCATTCGTGGGGCAGTCGAGGTGTCCATGAGGATTTCCACACTCCTGCTCAAAAAAAAAAAAAAAAAAAAAAAAAAAAAAAAAAAAAAACCTAACCTAACCTAACCTAACCTAACCTAACCTAACCTAACCTAACCTAACCTAACCTAACCTAACCTAACCTAACCTAACCTAACCTAACCTAACCTAACCTAACCTAACCTAACCTAACCTAACCTAACCTAACCTAACCTAACCTAACCTAACCTAACCTAACCTAACCTAACCTAACCTAACCTAACCTAACCTAACCTAACCACGGATAACTTTGCAATTAATTGTCGTAATTTCGCGCGGTTTTCGGTGTTAATCATCTTATTTTGGCTCTTGCCAAGCCCTAGACGTGTCTTAAACAGTCTAGGTGCGATAAAATTGTCATTCCGTAACATTAGCTTTGTTCGATTACGTTATTTTCATAAAAACCCGTTTTTTCTTAGTTTATTAGTAATTAGTTTCAGTAATTAGTGATTCAACTTTGCTTACCTGTCGGGGCTGTTGTCTAGATCGCCTTGTGTGACTCGAACCCACCAGCTTCGGCACGGAAATCGTAATTCTGCTTCAATAACTGTCATTTTTCACCTGAAAAAACAGTTATTCGACCAAAACTTTAAAATATTGTACTACACTTACCTTTCATATATATACCATTGGATAGCTCTCGCCGAGACGCTTCCAACGACACCTCTCGCGTGACGATATCTTACACGAAACGTGAGAAATTGCCACATCATCGATTTTCATACATAGCAAAAGTTTACTTATAGGGAACAAAACCGCCATACATCACGGATAACTTTGCAATTAATTGTCGTAATTTCGCGCGGTTTTCGGTGTTAATCATCTTATTTTGGCTCTTGCCAAGCCCTAGACGTGTCTTAAACAGTCTAGGTGCGATAAAATTGTCATTCCGTAACATTAGCTTTGTTCGATTACGTTATTTTCATAAAAACCCGTTTTTTCTTAGTTTATTAGTAATTAGTTTCAGTAATTAGTGATTCAACTTTGCTTACCTGTCGGGGCTGTTGTCTAGATCGCCTTGTGTGACTCGAACCCACCAGCTTCGGCACGGAAATCGTAATTCTGCTTCAATAACTGTCATTTTTCACCTGAAAAAACAGTTATTCGACCAAAACTTTAAAATATTGTACTACACTTACCTTTCATATATATACCATTGGATAGCTCTCGCCGAGACGCTTCCAACGACACCTCTCGCGTGACGATATCTTACACGAAACGTCAAAAAATGCCCCACCCACCCGCCCTTTAGTCGCGCTTAAGCTGTATATAGGAAAAGGGGGACTACTTCCGGTCCAATTTTTCGAAAAATTTTTTTCGACGGAATCGATATCCCGGTGGCGTCCCGGTACCGGTGCGAACACTCTCGCTCTCATCGGCCTCCCGGTTCTCTATCAGGGACCGCTTAAACACCTACTTCTGCGTAATTGCCGACCTAAAAACCACTCATCCTCAAGCATTGTGACTGCAGCACCGACTAACTCAAGCTATTCTTAGCAAGCCCTTCTTTTCCTCCATCAAGACCCTCATCTTCGGACCAGATAGCCCTACAGCCCGCGTTTTGGTGCGGGCTCCTGTTAACACCGAAATGGCACCCTCTAGTGGCGAAATCTCTTTGCCGGCGACTGCAGCAGATGCAACCTGCACGGAGTCGTGCATAAGCACACTTAGCAGACTCGCTGAGTGCATCACGGCTGCAATCGCGGAAGGGAAAAGCGTTACTGCCGTCAACAAGCGGCTAATTACGTCGGCGGCGAATGAGATTCGTCGCGTCGCTGCTAAAATACCCTCCTTCTCCGTCCCGCAGGAAAGCTGCGCGCCCCAAGACGGAACTCTGCGACAGGAGATAGCTACTTGTGTACGCGAGGAGCTAAGCAAGCACCTCGCCACAATTGCGACACCACTCGTACCCGCACCGCTACCCAGGACGTACGCCCAGGCCGCTAAGGCTCCGGCTCCCCGCCCAGCGACTAAACCACCTCCACCTAACAAACCCGCACTCATTGTTGCGCCGCAGGGCGACAGCGCGTCTCAAACACGACAGGATGTCGTGCAGTCGTTCAAAAACGCAGTCAATTTCCGCACCACCTCGTACGCACCGTCCAGAATACAAGCGGTGTCCAACAATAAGCTGCGAGTTGAATTTGAGACTGAGCAACAGCGTGACGAAACACTCAAAAAACTAGAAAAGTCCTCTCACATTACTGCTGAACCGGCTAAGCTGCTGAGACCCATGATCATTCTCAAGGGAATATCACTGGATACTCCATCAGAAGAGCTGGTCGACGTCATCCGCGGCCAAAACGAAGAACTGTCCGCCCTCGCGGTGGACAGCGACGACTTGCGGCTCGCGTTTAAGCGAAACAATCGCAACCCCAAGCTGTACAACGCCGTCCTCATCGCCAAGCCGGCAATATGGCGCAGGGTGATGGAGATGGGACGAGTCTGCGTGGACTACCAACGCGTCCACGCAGAGGACTTCCCTGCATACCTGCAGTGCAGGAAGTGCCTGCAGTTTGGGCACATACAAACAAAATGCACTGCGTCTCAATCACCTTGCGCATACTGCTCGGAAGAGGGGCACTCCTTCAACACCTGCCCCCTGCGAGAGAGGAAGGGCGCTCCCAAGTGCTGCAATTGTGTGCAGCACAATACAAAATTCAACAGTAACTATGACGTCGGACATGTGGCCACTTCAAACATTTGCCCGCGAGTAAAAGCCATCAAAACCAAAATAATTAACCGCACTGATTATGGACAAGCAACAAATTAAAATATTGCAGTGTAACATCGATCGATCCAAAAATAGTCTTCACGAATTTTTCACATATTTTTACAACGGCCAATACGACATCGCCTTACTGTCCGAGCCATATATAGGCTCTGGCAAAGAGGTCAAGCCAATTTCCGGAATTGACATCTATCAATACTCAAGAGGTTCTAATGTAAAGGCTTGCATTCTAGTAAAACAAGGGCGCTGTGTGGTGCTGGGGGAGTCCAGCCTCTCGACCGCCAATCTGTGCGTCATACAAGTACAGACTGGGCACCAGAAGCTTTACCTGGGCTCGGCTTATGTGGAACCTAATGACGACACATCCTCCACACTAGAGGCTATCGACTACTTCCTCAAAACCACATCGCGTTACAAGTGCATACTTGGAGGCGACTTCAACGGTTGGCACCCCGCATGGGGAAGCGCCAGATCAAATACAAGGGGAAACGACGTAATGGAGCTAGCCCAGAGCAACGACATGTACGTATGCAACATCGGCGACACTCCCACATTCGAGACTGTGACACACGGGCACGATCGATCCTCCATCATAGACGTGACCCTGGCGTCAGGCCTTGCCATCGATAACGTCAGTCTGTGGAGAGTGAACCTTGAATGCTGTACGACGTCACAACACAATGCCATTGAATTTCACGTTAACACACTCAAAGCAACCACATGCGGAACAGGAAACACTTCGACCTTCATGTTCAACAGCAAAAAAGCGGACTGGGCAGCGTTCAGGGACGCCGTGTTACAGGAGATTGCACTCTCCGACGTATTAGAAAGCGATATAGCCAATCTAGACACGGAACAACTGGAGTCTCTCATTAGTCAGATAACCTTGATAATACGGGAGTGCTGCAAGAAAACTATGCCTGTGAGAAGTGGCAAGGCCAAACAAACACCACCTTGGTGGAGCGACAAGTTACAGAGGCTCAAAAACGAAGTCATCAGTCTTCATCGGCAAATACACACCGCAAAACGAGCTGGTCAACCTCTCGAGGCCCTGCTACAAGATCAACTCACAAAAAAGAAGGAGTACAGCGACGAAATCAAAGCTGAATCGACAGCAAACTTCCGCAAATTCTGCGAGCTGCAAACCAAGGAGAACGTGTGGTCTCTGACCAACCGTCTTCTAAAAGAAACTACGGCAAGAAGACCCCCCATAACACTCAAGATCGGAGACAGCTACACTGCAGATGCGAACGAAACTGCAAATGCATTACTCAAGCATTTTTACCCAGACGACACTCAAGACCAAACACCAGAACAACACCAATTGCGCGCGGAATTTCAAAACACCATAGTTCACACACCGGACGACCTCCCATTCACAGTAGACGAAGTTCTTGAGCAACTAAAATATATGAACCCAAATAAAGCACCCGGTCTAGATAGCCTCACTGCAGATATCTGCCTTGAGTTCACAAAAATCTACCCTCACCTCATAACAGACCTAATGAACAGATGCCTTTTTCTCCAATACTTCCCGAGGGCATGGAAGGAGGCCTATGTCAAGATCATCCCCAAGCCGGGAAAAGACGACCATACTGATTTAAAATCTTTTCGCCCCATAGGCCTCATACCAGTCTTCGGGAAACTATTGGAGAAACTCTTCATCAGAAGAGTAGTCCACCATGCCGAAACTAAAAACCAATTAAACAAAAACCAATTTGGCTTCCGCGAGCAAAAGAACACAACGATGGCCATCGACGCGGCTCTCAAACACGTCCGACAGGCGAAACTCGACAAAAAACTTGTTGTCGCAGTTTCGCTTGACATACGGGCGGCGTTTGATAACGCGTGGTGGCCCGTTCTCTTCCGACGACTGCGTAAGCTAGATACTCATCAAAATATTTATGGCCTCATAAAGAGTTACGTGCGTGACCGCGTAGTGACGCTGGACCATGCAGGAGTCCGCGCACGGAAAGCACTATCAAAGGGCTGCATCCAGGGGTCGGCGTGTGGCCCCGTCCTGTGGAACATGATCTTGGATGACCTCCTAGACATGCAACTGCCGGCGGGCTGCCGCATGCAGGCCTTTGCAGATGACGTGCTGCTCATTGTTAGTGCTGATAAGTGCGAGGAACTGCAGCAGGTCACCAACTCAGTGTTACAAAACATTAGCGACTGGGGGAAGGCAAACAAATTAGAATTCGGCGCTAACAAAACGCAAGTGGTGGCATTCACGTCCAAGGCCAAGACCGTGAATCTCATCATGGACGGTGTAAGCTTGCCCTTCGTGCCTCACATTAAGCTGCTCGGAGTCATCTTAGATGAGAGACTGACCTTCAGGCGGCATCTGGGATATGTGTTAGGTAAAGCCATACGAATATTCAACAAACTATGCATGTACGCAAGGCCCACCTGGGGCACACACCCAGAGAACACACGTACCATCTACTTACATGTCATAGAACCTATCATCACCTACGCCGCGGGTATATGGGGTCAAGTGGCAGGAAAAAAGTACGCTCGCAAAGAACTTGCCAGCATGCAGCGAGGCTTCGCACTGAAGGCCATCCGCGCCTTCAGAACAGTCTCCACCAACGCTGCTCTGGCACTGGCGCAATTCATGCCGCTCGACCTCAAGATACTCGAGGTTCACCAGATAGAACAAGCTCGCCTAACACATACCACTCACTTTCTGCCAGACGATGTTCAGTTAGAAAAACTCACACCCATCAGGGAGCTATTGCATCCAGCGCTCCGTATCACCCACACTGACCTTAACCATCAGCGGGACGATAACGAGACTCACCGCATATACACCGATGGCAGCAAGCAGGACTGCGGTGCCGTAGGCGCTGCTTTTGTGTGCTTTGACCCAGGTGGGTCAGAACATCCCGCCATAACTAAGAAATTTAAACTCCACAACTCCTGCACGGTCTTCCAGGCGGAGCTTTTCGCCATCCTGGAGGCCTGCAAATGGGCAACATCGAAACACTACACAAACACCACAATATACACAGACTCACAGTCATCACTCACATCAATACAAAACAGAAGCAACACACACCCACTAGTTACACAAATACACAAAATAATACACACACATCGCGACACACAAAAAATCTCTCTCAAATGGGTCAAGGCACACGACGGCAACCTTGGAAATGAGGCCGCGGATGCGGCGGCAAAACTGGCAGCCCTGCTTCACAGGACGCCGGACTACAGCGCATTCCCAATATCCTTCGTAAAACGGAAATTGAGGCAGGAGAACCTGGAGCGCTGGCAGACGCGCTACACATCCAGCGAACAGGGACAACACACCAAAACCATCTTTCCAAAATTGTCCGACATCGCATACTTCCGCAAACACACAAACACACACTTCCACACAACACAAATACTCACCAACCACGGCTTCCACAAATCTTACCTGCACCGCTTCCACATCACATCCGACGACTGCTGTCCCTGCAACACTAACACACCCCAAACAGTAGCGCACCTGCTGAAAGAGTGCCCCAGATTTGCGGCGGGACGAGCACAGCACGAAGCGTTGTGCTCGTTCCTTAACGTCGACCCGTACAGCTTGCCAGAGCTGGTCAGGAAGGAGGAAGCCCTGGCAAGCTACACGAGTTTTGCGAGCCACATATATGGCAACCTGAAAATATACAACGGAACCTAATAAGAAAACTCAGTCACATAATATAAATGCATATATATACATATATTATATTTATTTAAATCTTATATCTATTATATCTCTCTTATATATAATTTTCATCTTCTAATACGTCCCGAGATATCCCGCAAGTGACATTAAAAGTTGTGGCAGCAAACGTATCCAATCGCGTTTGCTGCTACAATAAACTCATCGTGACATAATCGCACTAAGATAAAGAAAACAAAGTTCAATAAAAAAAAAAAACCTAACCTAACCTAACCTAACCTAACCTAACCTAACCTAACCTAACCTAACCTAACCTAACCTAACCTAACCTAACCTAACCTAACCTAACCTAACCTAACCTAACCTAACCTAACCTAACCTAACCTAACCTAACCTAACCTAACCTAACCTAACCTAACCTAACCTAACCTAACCTAACCTAACCTAACCTAACCTAACCTAACCTAACCTAACCTAACCTAACCTAACCTAACCTAACCTAACCTAACCTAACCTAACCTAACCTAACCTAACCTAACCTAACCTAACCTAACCTAACCTAACCTAACCTAACCTAACCTAACCTAACCTAACCTAACCTAACCTAACCTAACCTAACCTAACCTAACCTAACCTAACCGAGTCTGCTGGCAGCCCTGACCGCGAGCGCCACGTTTTTTCCACGCTCCGTCCTCTAAAATCCTAAAAATAGGTTTTTTCTCGCGAAAGTACAAGTGTTATATATCTACGTACGCGTCTCAGTGCGACCAACACAGTAGTGAAAACCGCGCAGTGATTAAAGAAAGTACGTGAAAGTTGTGGTCAAAAAACATTCAAAACATCAAATTTTTTAGTGTTTTTGTGAAACGCCGCTCGAATCAGATCGACGACCCCCCACTTTTTTGGGGTCAAAATCTTCGTCTCGGCCGGGCCTATCTTTGGGTCAGCATCCCGGATTTTTCCGGTGGAAAATCGGCGAAGTTATCACGAAAAACCTCTCAGCACGTGGCACGAGGTTCGACCTCCAGCACAGCTGGATAGACGTGTGATACACCATTGGAAGCGGCTTGACGAGACCAGTTCGCTGACACTTCGAACAAGAAAATTGGACAACCCAGGACGGAGTTACAGCGCCTCAAAGGTCAGCAAAATTGGGAGAAAATTTGGTGTCATTTTCCGGCTAAAATAAATCGACAACCCCCCTTTTTTAAATTTTTACCAGTAAGTAAACCTCCTAAACTTTATTTTTCCAAATTTTTAGATTTTTTTAGAATAGGGGTTTACTCAAAATTCATGTTTAAAAGTGCATACTAAATAATTACTTCAAAAAATACGAAATTACAACCCCCTTCCGATTATATTTTAAAAATTAATTTTAATAAAAGTGTTAAACAACAGACCTCCGATAAATAGCTAAATGGATATTTCAAATTAATTTAGTCAGTATACAAAAACAAAGCTATTTGCGGTTGACCGGGAAAGTGACACCAAAGCAAACCCCTAGAAGAGGGTGAAAATCAAACGGCGCGCAGATTTTAATATTTATATAGAATAGTTTAGGTCATAGTGAGTATTTTAGTTTTTAATTTGTAATTTTTGGACCTTTTTTGGAGTCGCGATACTCGTTAACATCTTTGTTTACATTTTAGTGCAACCGCACAACAAAGTTTGCGCCGAGATCGCGATTCGAAAGTTGACTTTTTATTTAATTAATATTTTTGTATTTTGTTTACGGGACCAGGTAGGGAGTGGCCAAAAACCACCTCCACTGCTTTTAAATTTTAAAAATATACGATATTTATACACTAAAACAAGGCCTAAACTTCAAAAATTTCAACTTGTCTCAGGGGGTGGGTATCAAATTACCAACAAGTCTGGCTACCAAAACGTAATTTTCTCCCCTAATTTATTTTATTTAGATACTTTCCTGAACATAAAATTCACTGTGCCTCTGCCTGTGGCCTAAATTCAAAATTTATATACTTTCTTTATAGGGTAGCTAATAAGGGTTGCAAATTTTTGGACCCTAAATCATCTCAGGGTGTAGGTCTCAATAAGACCTTTCAAACAAGCCGTCATCCACCGAAATCGCACCATAGCAGCCTTAGCTATCTCACTTACAAGTTTTACCCGACATATCGAGGTCAGAAAGGGAGGTTATGCTTTGAGCCTAGTTAGTATCTCGTAAACCAGAGGAGATAGGAGAATTCTGACCTCAAATTCGGCCTTATGTGGTGTCGGAGACCGACACCACAAGGTCAAAGTCGTGTGACGGGACTCCATCCCCCCTGGTCTGGACTCCATCCCCCACAAAACCTACCCTTACTTTAAAGTTTCGATATCTCGGGCACTAAGTGAGATAGCGAAAAACGGATTGCGGATTCGGCCTTGGTGTGACACCACGGTGAGAGTCCTGTAAGAGGACCCCCCCTCCTGATTTTGGACCCCCCCTCACCCCCTCAAATAAAAATATTTTTTATTTTTATTTAAAAATATTAAGCATTGAGAAGGGTAAGGGACATACATATATAAGCTTTAAATTAGACTTAGGTAGACATAAATCTACCTAGAACAGACTTGGAAAATTTAACTTTACAATTTTATATTTTACTATTTACACCTATTTTGACGCTGACCCCCATATACAGGGTCAGACAAGTAAACTGACAATTTTCCCCGTTCCCTCGCAAGACCTACTGCACACCACATTACACACAGATACACACAAGCACATACACACTACACACAATGTACCGCACTCCGACGACGTCTGCCGCTAAATCCACCACCCCTAGTCCTTCTGCCGCACCACCCGCAGTGCAGGACGCTGCGAGAACATTCATCCGTAGACCTGAGCGGAGTAGAAGGTCCCTGGACAACATGCAGGCCTACAAAAAACAGCAGGACAACTACGCTGTAATGCCTAGCGACCATCTCCTCCAGGAACTAATGAAAACTTTTGAGGATATCCCCTCAAAAGTCCGCGAATACCCTCAAATGAGGAAGGATATCAAAAGCTTCCTGGAGGTGCAGTCGGATAGGGGCCAGCGGGTCCTCTACGAGCTCAGTAAGCGTATGCAATGTTTGGAAGCAGCGGCAAAACCACAGACGGCCACTTTAGTAACATCACCAGAACACGAAGATCACATTCTGGAACGCCTGGGTCAAGTGGAAACAAACATTAAGATGCGGCTTAACGAACTGGAAGCTAAGATGACCTCATCCTTCGATGAGCAAACTGCTCTCCGCGACGATGGTGGCTCCGACATCATCGACAAGATCATCGACAGAATCGACGAGGTTGGGGCGGCTGTTGACCACGCCACCAAGTGTGTCAAAGTCATCGGCCATGCCCAGGACACCCTTGACGGTAAGCTCGATGGTATTGCCGGCGATGTCGCAGCGACTAGAGTTTCGGTGAGCGAAGTCGCTAAGGGTGTGGTCACAGGCGAGCAAATACCTGTCTCCAGGACGTATGCCAGCGTCGCGGCCACCAAGCTCGGGCAGCGGCCGGCACTTCACTCGATGGCCGTCACTATCGAAGGCAGTCAGGAGACTGCCGACGAGGTGCTCCAAAGGGTGAAGAAGGCGGTCGATGCCAGAGCAACCGGCCTTAAGGTAAACAAGGTCAGAAAGGCAAAAAATCAGACGGTAATTATAGGATGCGATACGGAAGACGAACTCGAAAAAGTTAAGGCTAGAATTGAAAGTAAAGGGGAGGGGTTAGTAGTGGCACGAATGCAAAACAAAAATCCACTCGTCGTCCTCAAAGACGTCTTCTTGGACAGTGAGGACGACGAGATGATTAACGCGCTACACTCGCAGAATGAAAACATTTTCATAGGACTGGAGGAAAAGGAAAAAGAAATGACAGTAAAATTCAAAAAAAGGACAAAGAACCCGAAGACTGCGCATGTTGTGGTCCAGGTCAGACCGATAGTATGGCAGAGGATGACGGAGGCTGGAGCCCTTTACCTCGACCTGCAAAGAATCAGGGTGGAGGACCAGTCCCCGCTCGTCCAATGCACGAAATGTTTAGCGTTTGGACATGGTCGGAAATTTTGCACCGAAGGTGCGGACAGATGCAGCCACTGCGGCGGACCGCATCTGCGCGAAAAATGCGCAGATTTCATCGCGGGGAACGATCCGCAGTGCTGCAACTGCTCGCACTCTAGGCTGCAGAAAACCGACCATAACGCATTTAGTGCAGAGTGCCCCGTCCGGCAGAAATGGGACTACCTGGCTCGCGCAAACACTGCATATCACTGACTCACTTCACGGGGAACACGTAACACACACATACATAGACACGACATACACAAACCGGGAGTACAGAAAACAATATCTACTTGTCAAAATGAAAAGAGTGATGGAAACCGGAAAACGACAGACAATTCACAGATATACTGAATATATAGTAAATATATACGATTATATCAACAACACACACAGACACAAAAACACTCACACGAACAGCAAATGTGTGCCCCAAAAATTAAATAGTAACAAGAAGGTAAAAAATAAAATAGTAAAGAAAAGGCAATAAATGTAGATATAATAAGTATATTATATATATTATTGTCACGAATAAGATAGCAAGTAAATTAAGGTAGAATAAGTGAGAAAATTAAATAATGGGTTACAGTCATATGGTTCAAAAGTGTTAAAAATTTTAAATAGATTAAAAATATACAAAATTTTAATATCTAGCTGTAATATAAAACAAGGAACAATAGTGTAAAACTAGGCATAAGAACGTAGAATAAGTACATCTTGTATTACTTTAAGCAGTAAAATTTAAAAATTGTGAATAGAATATAAGTATAAACTAAGATATAAAAATGTTAGAATATATAAGAGAACAGCCAATAAAGCAAAATGATGTATAGATTAGATCAAACAAATGTTAAGTTATAAAGATATCCTCTAAGTTCATCAATGTTAAATGTATAAAAAGTTTGCATCAATAAACTGAAACACCCTGGAAATACTTATTCCCCCGATAACAGTAGTAGTATTGTAGAAAATGTATTTAGAAGTAGCGGGAGTCTCCCCGGCTAAGAAAGAAAGGTGATGGATGAAAGTGTAGTATGAAGCTTGAAAGTGCGAGAGGCATAAATGCGAGAACTGGAATGGATGTGAAAAGTAGATATACAAGATCCCGTTGTTCACATGAACGGGGAAAGGCAGAAAAAAAAAAAAAAAAAAAAAAAAAAAAAAAAAAAAAAAAAAAAAAAAAACCTAACCTAACCTAACCTAACCTAACCTAACCTAACCTAACCTAACCTAACCTAACCTAACCTAACCTAACCTAACCTAACCTAACCTAACCTAACCTAACCTAACCTAACCTAACCTAACCTAACCTAACCTAACCTAACCTAACCTAACCTAACCTAACCTAACCTAACCTAACCTAACCTAACCTAACCTAACCTAACCTAACCTAACCTAACCTAACCTAACCTAACCTAACCTAACCTAACCTAACCTAACCTAACCTAACCTAACCTAACCTAACCTAACCTAACCTAACCTAACCTAACCTAACCTAACCTAACCTAACCTAACCTAACCTAACCTAACCTAACCTAACCTAACCTAACCTAACCTAACCTAACCTAACCTAACCTAACCTAACCTAACCTAACCTAACCTAACCTAACCTAACCTAACCTAACCTAACCTAACCTAACCTAACCTAACCTAACCTAACCTAACCTAACCTAACCTAACCTAACCTAACCTAACCCCCTTCCCCCGCGAGCGCCCGAGCGGATAACACGTGTCCGACCACGTTGCGCTAACCTCCCGCGCCAAAAAGTGCTTGAAAAATTGTTAAAAGTGGTAAAAGTTGCGCGTACAATAGCGTGTCATACATCAAAAGTTGCGCAAAAATACGGCGCATATGACAGTGAAAGTTTTGTGAGAATCGAACAATTCAGTGAAGTACAAAGTGCAAATTAGTGCCAAAAAGTGTTAAATCAAAACTTCAAAAAATCACGCTGCTCGATTTGTCGCGGTGACCCCCACGTTTTTTGATTCTCCCGGCAGCGTCTCGACGAGCCGCAACTTTTGACACCGCATCTGGAATTTTCCCGCCCCAGCGGGCGGAAATATCGCCAAAAAAACAAGTGTCACGTGTTTGCTGAGCCACGCTGCTGGAGGTGCTGGACGACATCGAGCGACGGATTCCGAAGCTCCTGAAGACCACATAAAATTAGGCGTTTAGAGGAATTAAATAGGTTAGTTAGTTTTTAAGATATTAAAAATTTAAAATTGGGCCAATTTTCAAAAAATCCTAGACGCTGAAAACGATCGACGACCCCTAGTTTTTAAATTACTAGAAAATTGGTCTTATTACAAAGTGTAAAATAGCAAAATTTCAAAATTTTCTGAATGTTAGTTTTTAAGTTACGGATTTTTTAAATTTAAGGGTTGTAGCAAGGGTATACAACGAACCACCCCGGAGCAAAAATTTTAATGTCAAAAATTTTTAAGTAATTTACTCAGTTTATTCCATTTATTTCTATATTTTTAGTTTTCATTTTTGTATTTATTTTTAAGTGTTTCTTATAAAATTACTTGTTTTTCTACTTTAAAAAATTAGGGGTTGCAAATACTTCGATTTCTCCCGGTTAGTATTGTAGATCAGATCAAGACCGCTTGTACAATACCAAACACGGATAGTTTATGTTATACACGTAAGAAGATATAGCATTTTAAAAAGTTGGGCGGTAATCTGAAATACTAGGGCGTGCTTCCGCCCTAGACCGCCCAAACTTTCTTTCGGCAATAACTTCGCCAAAAATAGGCCTAGAAAGCTCGGATTTCTTTTCTTAACAGTGGCTTGACCTCCCCCGTCTCCTCCCCTCCCTTCTACCCCCCCTTACCTGAAATCTTTGAACTTTCGATTTAGACCCATGACGGCATAGAACAAAGTCGGGGAAAAAGTTTGACACCCCGCACGCCCCGATAGGACTGGTGGTTTCGGAGATATATGACTTGAAAATTCGGCGGCCATATTGTTCCGCCATCTTGATTTTCTTTAAACACGTATATCTCAGGAACCAGAAGTCGCAGAGCGGTGTGGTTTTCTTAGTAGAGGTTCCCTCAGAGTTCCCCACCCCCCTCCCCCCTTCTCTGACAAATCCCATTTTCAAAATTTTTTCTGTTCCAAATTCTATCGGCGGAGGTACAACTCACTGTACCACTTAGTGGGAAATTTATCCCGACTCTCTGCGTCGACCAGGAGCCGAGATAATCAATATTTTGACAAAGTGATCCGCCATTTTGAAAACTTTCAATCCAGGCGTTCTCGGCAACCGTGCATCGTAGAGGGACGCGGTTTTTTCCCACTATATGCGCTTGCTATGTTCTTTAGGAAAGTGGGAAGGGAGTGACTCTACATAGAGTCAATAAAATTTTTTGTTAAAAAATTTTAGACATAATCTACAGGGACACGATTCTAAGGAATCTGAATTATTTCTGCTTTTAGACATTTTACTTTAGTTTAAGTATCGTTGACGGTTTAATCTACACTTCGCCATCGACCCCCATATACAGGGTCTGACGGACGTAACAACAAGCGACAATTTTCCCCGTTCTGCTCGCAGAAGTGCACTCGAACATTACACACTTGCACATACTATACACATCACCCACACAATGTTCCGCACACCCACAACCTCTGGTGCCGCCAAAGTAACCACCACTCCAAGCCCCGCTGCTTCTACTGCAGTAGCGCTGGACGCTGCTAAGACATTCATCAGGAGGCCAGAAGCAAAGAGGAGGTCGCTCGATAACATGGACGTGTACAAGAAGCTGCAGCAGAACTATGCTGTGCTACCTAGCGATCAGCTCCTCCAGGAGGTCATGAAGACCTTTGAGGATATACCGACAAAGGTACAAGCGTATCCTCAGATGAGGAAAGATATAAAAGTCTTCCTGGAGGTGCAGTCAGACAAAGGCATCCGAATTTTATTTGAGCTTAGCAAGCGGCTGCAAAGTCTCGAAAGCGCGACGCCAAAATCAAGATCGCCTGTACAAGAGTCATCCTCGCAAAAACAAGAACACATTATTAAAAGACTGGCAGAGATGGAAAGCACGCTAACAGAGCGGCTCAATGAAATTGAGACAAGCCTTAAACAAGATATTACAGAATTAGGTGACGCCAATGATGACCGAGGCTCTGACATGATTGATAAGATCATCGATAGGATCGACGAGACCAAAGTACCCATTGACCAAATGACCGAGGATCTTAAAGTCATGGGTCAAAAGCAGGCTGTACTCGAAGACTTAATCGGTGGTGTTGTCGATCAAGTCGAAGCAACTAATGAAAAATTAGAACGGGTTGCAAAAAGACCAGACATTGACCCCACTGCCCTCCCCACTGCAAGATCATATGCCAGCATCGCGGCAGCCACACCCAGGCATCGACCGGCACTCCATTCGATGGCGGTGACCTTCGAAGGTAATCTAGAGACTACCGACGAGGTACTCGCTAGAGTGAAGAAGGCGGTCGATGCCAGGAGCACCGGCCTCAAAATCAACAAGGTCCGGAAGGCTAAAAACCAAACCGTGATACTGGGCTGCGATACGGAGGCAGAAATGGAAAAAGTGAGACAAATGATAGAGAGCCGGGGGGATGGGTTAACCGCGGCGCCCATGAAGAATAAAGACCCACTCGTCATCCTCAAAGATGTCTTTTTGGATAGTGAGGACGACGAGATAGTTAAGGCGCTTTACGCGCAAAACGACAATTTATTCATGGGTCTGTCCCAGGATGAAAAACAGATAGTGATAAAATACAAAAAGAGAACAAGAAACCCAAAAACTGCGCACGTGATCATCCAAGTGAGGCCCACGGTATGGCGGAGGATGACGGAGGCTGGAGCCCTCTATCTTGACCTGCAAAGGGTCAGAGTCGAGGACCAGTCTCCGCTCATCCAATGCACGAAGTGCCTCGCGTTCGGCCATGGTCGAAAATTTTGCACCGAGAGTGTGGACAGATGTAGCCACTGTGGAGGACCGCACTTGCGTGAGAAATGCGCCGACTTCACTGCTGGAAACGAACCACAGTGCTGCAACTGTTCGCACTCTAGGTTGCAAAAGACCGACCATAACGCGTTTAGTGTCGAATGTCCAGTGCGCAAGAAGTGGGATTACTTGGCCCGTACAACCACTGCTTATGTTTGACTCACCCACACAAAGAAACAAAACATACACACTACACTCAACAACACACAGATATAAAAGTATATAATGAATATATATGAATATATCTAAAACATGCACCTAAACACCGAACACTAACACAAAATAACAAAACTTGTGACTGACAAAGAAAGAACCGGAATAAGAAATGACAATACACATATATAAAATAGTATATATATATTATTGTCAAACACGTAATAAAGACGAATAAACAAAAACTGAGGAAGATACATATACAAAAGTCAAACAGAAAACAATAGATCCATCACAAAATCTGAATAAAATCGTTATCAAAAAGCACCAATTAAAAGAAGTAGAGAGTAAACTATTTTACTACTGGGAAATATAGACAAAAAGTCAAAGTAAAATGTTGACAACAGAGTGAGAAAAATAAATAAATTGTTAGCCTTGTGGCATGTGAATACTAGTACTATAATTAAGTAAATTGAGTAACCCTTACATAAGAATAAGTTCAATTGTGAAATCTGTAGTTTAAGTTCAAAACTGTAATCCCTAGCATAAGAATACCCTTTTTGACAAAATGTATTATAAGTTAAATAAATTAATTGTAAACCCTATATATAAGAAAATTGTAAACAAACCGTAAGTGTAAGCTAACAGATGTAAGCGTAAACAAGAAATAAGAAAGAGTAACTTTGTTATAAATACTCAACTTTGTCAAAGTAGATATAAGAAGAAAATGTTTTATGGAAATAAATTCAAACACGTGAAATTTACTACCCCAAGAAAAATAAAGTAAAATAGAGTAACTAGCGGGAATCCTACCCGGCTAAGAAAGAGAGATATGATGAATGAAAGAAAGATCCAGTATGAGGCATGTAAGTGCGAGAGGCATAATTGCGAGAACTAGTATGAATGAGCTATTTAGATATACAAGGGCCCGTTGAGCTTACGAACGGGGAAAAGCAAAAAAAAAAAAAAAAAAAAAAAAAAAAAAAAAAAAAAAAAAAAAAAAAAAAAAAAAAAAACCTAACCTAACCTAACCTAACCTAACCTAACCTAACCTAACCTAACCTAACCTAACCTAACCTAACCTAACCTAACCTAACCTAACCTAACCTAACCTAACCTAACCTAACCTAACCTAACCTAACCTAACCTAACCTAACCTAACCTAACCTAACCTAACCTAACCTAACCTAACCTAACCTAACCTAACCTAACCTAACCTAACCTAACCTAACCTAACCTAACCTAACCTAACCTAACCTAACCTAACCTAACCTAACCTAACCTAACCTAACCTAACCTAACCTAACCTAACCTAACCTAACCTAACCTAACCTAACCTAACCTAACCTAACCTAACCTAACCTAACCTAACCTAACCTAACCTAACCTAACCTAACCTAACCTAACCTAACCTAACCTAACCTAACCTAACCTAACCTAACCTAACCTAACCTAACCTAACCTAACCTAACCTAACCTAACCTAACCTAACCTAACCTAACCTAACCTAACCTAACCTAACCTAACCTAACCTAACCTAACCTAACCTAACCTAACCTAACCTAACCTAACCTAACCTAACCTAACCTAACCTAACCTAACCTAACCTAACCTAACCTAACCTAACCTAACCTAACCTAACCTAACCTAACCTAACCTAACCTAACCTAACCTAACCTAACCTAACCTAACCTAACCTAACCTAACCTAACCTAACCTAACCTAACCTAACCTAACCTAACCTAACCTAACCTAACCTAACCTAACCTAACCTAACCTAACCTAACCTAACCTAACCTAACCTAACCTAACCTAACCTAACCTAACCTAACCTAACCTAACCTAACCTAACCTAACCTAACCTAACCTAACCTAACCTAACCTAACCTAACCTAACCTAACCTAACCTAACCTAACCTAACCTAACCTAACCTAACCCACAGTCTGCTGGCAGCCCTGACCGCGAGCGCCACGTTTTTTCCACGCTCCGTCCTCAAATCCTAAAAATAGGTTTTTTCTCGCGAAAGTACAAGTGTTATATATCCACGTACGCGTCTCAGTGCGACCAACACAGTAGTGAAAACCGCGCAGTGATTAAAGAAAGTACGTGAAAGTTGTGGTCAAAAAACCAAATTTTTTAGTGTTTTTGTGAAACGCCGCTCGAATCAGATCGACGACCCCCCACTTTTTTGGGGTCAAAATCTTCGTCTCGGCCGGGCCCATCTTCGGGTCAGCATCCCGGATTTTTCCGGTGGAAAATCGGCGAAGTTATCACGAAAAACCTCTCAGCACGTGGCACGAGGTTCGACCTCCAGCACAGCTGGATAGACGTGTGATACACCATTGGAAGCGGCTTGACGAGACCAGTTCGCTGACACTTCGAACAAGAAAATTGGACAACCCAGGACGGAGTTACAGCGCCTCAAAGGTCAGCAAAATTGGGAGAAAATTTGGTGTCATTTTCCGGCTAAAATAAATCGACAACCCCCCTTTTTTAAATTTTTACCAGTAAGTAAACCTCCTAAACTTTATTTTTCCAAATTTTTAGATTTTTTAGAATAGGGGTTTACTCAAAATTCATGTTTAAAAGTGCATACTAAAAAATTACTTCAAAAAATACGAAATTACAACCCCCTTCCGATTATATTTTAAAAATTAATTTTAATAAAAGTGTTAAACAACAGACCTCCGATAAATAGCTAAATTGATATTTCAAATTAATTTAGTCATTATACCAAAACAAAGCTATTTGCGGTTGGCCGGGAAAGTGACACCAAAGCAAACCCCTAGAAGAGGGTGAAAATCAAACGGCGCGCAGATTTTAATATTTATATAGAATAGTTTAGGTCATAGTGAGTATTTTAGTTTTTAATTTGTAATTTTTGGACCTTTTTTGGAGTCGCGATACTCGTTAACATCTTTGTTTACATTTTAGTGCAACCGCACAACAAAGTTTGCGCCGAGATCGCGATTCGAAAGTTGACTTTTTATTTAATTAATATTTTTGTATTTTGTTTACGGGACCAGGTAGGGAGTGGCCAAAAACCACCTCCACTGCTTTTAAATTTTAAAAATATACGATATTTATACACTAAAACAAGGCCTAAACTTCAAAAATTTCAACTTGTCTCAGGGGGTGGGTATCAAATTACCAACAAGTCTGGCTACCAAAACGTAATTTTCTCCCCTAATTTATTTTATTTAGATACTTTCCTGAACATAAAATTCACTGTGCCTCTGCCTGTGGCCTAAATTCAAAATTTATATACTTTCTTTATAGGGTAGCTAACAAGGGTTGCAAATTTTTGGAACCTAAATCATCTCAGGGTGTAGGTCTCAATAAGACCTTTCAAACAAGCCGTCATCCACCGAAATCGCACCATAGCAGCCGTAGCTATCTCACTTACAAGTTTTACCCGACATATCGAGGTCAGAAAGGGAGGTTATGCTTTGAGCCTAGTTAGTATCTCGTAAACCAGAGGAGATAGGAGAATTCTGACCTCAAATTCGGCCTTATGTGGTGTCGGAGACCGACACCACAAGGTCGAAGTCGTGTGACGGGACTCCATCCCCCCTGGTCTGGACTCCATCCCCCACAAAACCTACCCTTACTTTAAAGTTTCGATATCTCGGGCACTAAGTGAGATAGCGAAAAACGGATTGCGGATTCGGCCTTGGTGTGACACCACGGTGAGAGTCCTGTAAGAGGACCCCCCCTCCTGATTTTGGACCCCCCCTCACCCCCTCAAATAAAAATATTTTTTATTTTTATTTAAAAATATTAAGCATTGAGAAGGGTAAGGGACATACATATATAAGCTTTAAATTAGACTTAGGTAGACATAAATCTACCTAGAACAGACTTGGAAAATTTAACTTTACAATTTTATATTTTACTATTTACACCTATTTTGACGCTGACCCCCATATACAGGGTCAGACAAGTAAACTGACAATTTTCCCCGTTCCCTCGCAAGACCTACTGCACACCACATTACACACAGATACACACAAGCACATACACACTACACACAATGTACCGCACTCCGACGACGTCTGCCGCTAAATCCACCACCCCTAGTCCTTCTGCCGCACCACCCGCAGTGCAGGACGCTGCGAGAACATTCATCCGTAGACCTGAGCGGAGTAGAAGGTCCCTGGACAACATGCAGGCCTACAAAAAACAGCAGGATAACTACGCTGTAATGCCTAGCGACCATCTCCTCCAGGAACTAATGAAAACTTTTGAGGATATCCCCTCAAAAATCCGCGAATACCCTCAAATGAGGAAGGATATCAAAAGCTTCCTGGAGGTGCAGTCGGATAGGGGCCAGCGGGTCCTCTACGAGCTCAGTAAGCGTATGCAATGTTTGGAAGCAGCGGCAAAACCACAGACGGCCACTTTAGTAACATCACCAGAACACGAAGATCACATTCTGGAACGCCTGGGTCAAGTGGAAACAAACATTAAGATGCGGCTTAACGAACTGGAAGCTAAGATGACCTCATCCTTCGATGAGCAAACTGCTCTCCGCGACGATGGTGGCTCCGACATCATCGACAAGATCATCGACAGAATCGACGAGGTTGGGGCGGCTGTTGACCACGCCACCAAGTGTGTCAAAGTCATCGGCCATGCCCAGGACACCCTCGACGGTAAGCTCGATGGTATTGCCGGCGATGTCGCAGCGACTAGAGTTTCGGTGAGCGAAGTCGCTAAGGGTGTGGTCACAGGCGAGCAAATACCTGTCTCCAGGACGTATGCCAGCGTCGCGGCCACAAAGCTCGGGCAGCGGCCGGCACTTCACTCGATGGCCGTCACTATCGAAGGCAGTCAGGAGACTGCCGACGAGGTGCTCCAAAGGGTGAAGAAGGCGGTCGATGCCAGAGCAACCGGCCTTAAGGTAAACAAGGTCAGAAAGGCAAAAAATCAGACGGTAATTATAGGATGCGATACGGAAGACGAACTCGAAAAAGTTAAGGCTAGAATTGAAAGTAAAGGGGAGGGGTTAGTTGTGGCACGAATGCAAAATAAAAATCCACTCGTCGTCCTCAAAGACGTCTTCGTGGACAGTGAGGACGACGAGATGATTAACGCGCTACACTCGCAGAATGAAAACATTTTCATAGGACTGGAGGAAAAGGAAAAAGAAATGACAGTAAAATTCAAAAAAAGGACAAAGAACCCGAAGACTGCGCATGTTGTGGTCCAGGTCAGACCGATAGTATGGCAGAGGATGACGGAGGCTGGAGCCCTTTACCTCGACCTGCAAAGAATCAGGGTGGAGGACCAGTCCCCGCTCGTCCAATGCACGAAATGTTTAGCGTTTGGACATGGTCGGAAATTTTGCACCGAAGGTGCGGACAGATGCAGCCACTGCGGCGGACCGCATCTGCGCGAAAAATGCGCAGATTTCATCGCGGGGAACGATCCGCAGTGCTGCAACTGCTCGCACTCTAGGCTGCAGAAAACCGACCATAACGCATTTAGTGCAGAGTGCCCCGTCCGGCAGAAATGGGACTACCTGGCTCGCGCAAACACTGCATATCACTGACTCACTTCACGGGGAACACGTAACACACACATACATAGACACGACATACACAAACCGGGAGTACAGAAAACAATATCTACTTGTCAAAATGAAAAGAGTGATGGAAACCGGAAAACGACAGACAATTCACAGATATACTGAATATATAGTAAATATATACGATTATATCAACAACACACACAGACACAAAAACACTCACACGAACAGCAAATGTGTGCCCCGAAAATTAAATAGTAACAAGAAGGTGAAAAATAAAATAGTAGAGAAAAGGCAATAAATGTAGATATAATAAGTATATTATATATATTATTGTCACGAATAAGATAGCAAGTAAATTAAGGTAGAATAAGTGAGAAAATTAAATAATGGGTTACAGTCATATGGTTCAAAAGTGTTAAAAATTTTAAATAGATTAAAAATATACAAATTTTAATATCTAGCTGTAATATAAAACAAGGAACAATAGTGTAAAACTAGGCATAAGAACGTAGAATAAGTACATCTTGTATTACTTTAAGCAGTAAAATTTAAAAATTGTGAATAGAATATAAGTATAAACTAAGATATAAAAATGTTAGAATATAAGAGAACAGCCAATAAAGCAAAATGATGTATAGATTAGATCAAACAAATGTTAAGTTATAAAGATATCCTCTAAGTTCATCAATGTTAAATGTATAAAAAGTTTGCATCAATAAACTGAAACACCCTGGAAATACTTATTCCCCCGATAACAGTAATAGTATTGTAGAAAATGTATTTAGAAGTAGCGGGAGTCTCCCCGGCTAAGAAAGAAAGGTGATGGATGAAAGTGTAGTATGAAGCTTGAAAGTGCGAGAGGCATAAATGCGAGAACTGGAATGCATGTGAAAAGTAGATATACAAGATCCCGTTGTTCACATGAACGGGGAAAGGCAGAAAAAAAAACAAAAAAAAAAAAAAAAAAAAAAAAAAACCTAACCTAACCTAACCTAACCTAACCTAACCTAACCTAACCTAACCTAACCTAACCTAACCTAACCTAACCTAACCTAACCTAACCTAACCTAACCTAACCTAACCTAACCTAACCTAACCCAGTCTGCTGGCAGCCCTGACCGCGAGCGCCACGTTTTTTCCACGCTCCGTCGCCTAAAATCGTAAAAAAGGGTTTTTTCGTGCGAAAATATAAGTGTCATATGTCTACGTACGCGTCGCGTTGCGAACAACGCAATCGTGAAAACCGCGCAGTGATCGGTGAAAGTTAGAGAAAGTTATGCTCGAAAAACTAAGTTTTTAAGTGTTTTTGTGATACGCCGCACAAACCCGATCGACGACCCCTCACTTTTTTGGGGTCTAAATAATCCTCTCGTCAAGACCTATCATCTGAACTATATCCGGGATTTTTCCCGTGAAAATTGACGAAGTTATCCCGGACTTCCGTTCTTCCACGTGCCACCGAGCTCGACTCCCAGACTATCTAGACAGGAGTGTGGCACATCATTGGAAGCGTCTTCGCAAGACAAGTCTGCTGACACCTGGATCATCGAAATCGGACCACCCTGGACGGAGCAGCAGCTCTTCAAAGGTCGGAAAATTTAACAACTTCTTTGGTGACATTTTCCCACAAAAGTAAATCGACAACCCCTAAATTTTTAATTTGTATCGCGTAGTTAAGTACCCAAACTCTAATTTCCCAAATTTTTAGATTTTTTGGCAGAGTAGTTTACTTAAAATTGTCACTTAAAATTAAAGTATAAAATTCAAAAAATTATTATTGTCTTAATTGACCCCCCCTATTAGTAAAAATAAATTTATTTTTGGTAATATATACATATTTACAGAACCTTTATCAGAATACGTAGTTACCATTTTGGAAAAATTAGTGTTTATAAAATTACAAACCGTTTTTGTAGTCACTGCGGGAAGGTGTCACCAAAACAACCCTTAAAAAGAGGGTGAAGTCATCGTTGCGCGCAGACGTAATTTAGATTTTAAGATAGCCTAGGTAATAGCGCATAAGTCAGTTTTTGAATTGTAATTTTTGAGTTAGTTTTCGAGCTGCTAGATTAGTTAGTAGCTTTGTTTACAAGCGGCAGAAACCGCAAAACAAAGTTATCTACAACATCGCGACTTGAAAATCGACTTTTTCAAAAACAAATAATTTTAATTTTTGTTTATAGGATTGGATAGGGAGTGGTCAAAAACCATCCCCTACGTTTTAAAATTTTCAAAAAGTCAATTCTATTACCTAGATATTTCGGTTTAAACTTTTAAAATTTATAACCTCGTTTGTTTACATGTGCTTTCGACTCAGTTGTTTATGTATTGTTCCTAATTAGGTATTAGGAATTATTAGTTTTAAATCATATTGACTGTTTCTGTCAATCAGGACTGTTTTCGAACGTTCAGGGAGCAAAGTCGTCGACCTTCAGGAGTTTTTCAGACCTGAAAATTCTGAGTCCTGAAAGCATTGTGTGGAGATAGTGGAGGTCGAGCTGGACACAGCACTCGAAACCGCACCTCTCTCTGACTTACGGCTGCGGAGATACAGCCGGTCGAAGTCAGCATTTGACAGCTGGACGGCCATCTTGGCAAACTTCGACCGGACATAACTCTGCACTCCGTGGTCCTAGAGGGCTGGGGTTTTCTTAGCTGTGTTTGGCGAGTCGGCCTCTACTCGGCACACAGTGTTTCAGGCATTTTGTAGCTGGAATTTTCAGGACCCTGAAAATTGCCTGGGGCGACAGAGCGGGTCAGGACTAATCAAACTAGTCCAAACACGGGCGTTCTGCGACCACTGTAGGGAAAGTTATCTGGGGTCAAAGATCGACTTTGACAGTTCTGGAACTGTCAAGCGAATTTTGGAAGCCGATAACTCCCGAACTAGAGGTCGTAGAAGGTTCTGGTTGATTTTAGGGACTGGGGCGGTACCTCCCTCGCCTCCTTCATAAGATTTCAGGAGTTTTCAGGACCAAAAAATTTTCAGCTGAAAACCATACCACGAGACAGAGAACGCCGAGCCCAGTCAGGAGACTCCAAACACGACGGATATCGGACCGGTGGTTCGGGAGAAAACCTACGATAACCAAATTCTGGCCGCCATCTTGTATTGGTATCCAGAATTTTGGGACGTGATTTCTCCGGAACCCCTTGGGCTAGGATAGTCGTGTTTGGGTTCAATTGAAAGGGCTTGAGGAGACAAATCTTCATGTAAAGATAAAACGACTCTATGTAGAGTCTAAAAAATTTTTTATTTTATTTTTATTTTTGTAAAACAAAATTGGCTCCTGAAAGCTCAGAGCCCCCGGAAATCCCTAACTACTGTCATACAGACTAATAACCAGGTAGAGCAGGGCTCTACATAATTTTTTATTTTTAAATAGTGTTATATATACACCTTGACACTGACCCCCCTATACAGGGCCAGACATACGTTTTTACACTTGACGACTTTCCCCGCTCTATTTGTACTACACACTACAATACACTATCACCCTCGCACAAACATTTAAACATGTACCACACACCTACGAGCTCTGGCGCTGCCAAAAAGCCCACTACTCCCAGCCCCACCACTTCACCCGCGACACTGCAAGACGCTGCTAGGACGTTCATAAAAAGACCTAATACGAAAAGGAGATCACTTGACAATATGGACCTCTATAAAAAACAGCTGCAGAACTATGCTGTGCTACCAAGTGAGCAGCTCCTCCAGGAAGTGATGAAGACCTTTGAGGATATACCCTCAAAGGTCCAGGAATACCCTCAGATGAGGAAGGATATAAAGTCCTTCCTGGAGGTTAAATCAGACAAAGGTATCCGGGCTATTTTCGAGCTCAGTAGACGGATCCAAAGTCTCGAAGCAGCGGTCCCCAAAACGCGGTCACCCTCAAAAATACTGTCGTCCGATGGGGAATCTAATATCCTGTCAAAACTGGGAGAAGTGGAGAGAACACTGACAACGAGGCTCGATGAAATGGAGGGCGCGATCAAACATGGGTTCACAGAACTCAACGACCTAAATGACGACAGAGGCTCAGACTTGATCGATAAGATCATTGACCGGATCGACGAGACTAGAGCCGCAATAGACAAAACGACCGAAGGCGTCATGGGACGAACGCAGGCTCTTCTCGACGATTTGGTTGGTACTGTTAGTACAGTAGCCGGAGACGTCATCGAAGCCAAAAAACAAATAAGTGGAATTACAGAAGGACTGGCAACAGAAAGTAACAATTCTCCTAAAACATATGCGAGCGCCGTAGCAGCCAAACCCGGACGCCGTCCTGCGCTGCATTCGATGGCAGTGACGTTTGAAAACGATCAAGAGACTGCCGAAGAGGTACTCGAGAGGGTAAAGAAGGCGGTCGACGCCAAGGGTACCGGCCTCAAAATTAATAAAGTAAGGAAGGCCAAGAATAGCACGGTCATATTGGGATGCGACACAGAAGTTGAACTGGATAAAGTGAGAGAAAGGATAGAAAGCCGCGGTACCGGGTTAATCGTAGCACCCATGAAAAACAAAGACCCACTCGTCGTCCCTAAGGACGTCTTTATGGACAGTAACGACGACGAAATGCTTATAGCCATTTATGCTCAAAACACTGAAATTTTCATGGGCCTACCACAAGAGGAGAAGGACTTGAAGATTAAATATAAAAAGAGGACCAGAAATCTAAAGACCTCCCACGTTGTCATCCAGGTAAGGCCAAAGGTATGGCAGAGGATGACGGAGGCTGGAGCCCTCTACTTGGACCTGCAAAGGGTCAGGGTGGAGGACCAGTCTCCGCTCATCCAATGCACAAAGTGCCTTGCCTTCGGCCACGGCCGTAAATTCTGCACCGAGAGTGTGGACAAGTGTAGCCACTGTGGAGGCCCGCACCTGCGCGAGAAATGCGCCGACTACACCGCGGGAAATGAACCGCAGTGCTGCAACTGCCTACACTCTAGAATGCCGAACACGGATCACAACGCATTCAATGTCGAGTGCCCAATCCGAAAAAAGTGGGACTACCTAGCGCGATCAAACACAGCATACATATGACTCATCCAGTCAGTGGAACGCACACAGAAGACACACAAACGCACACTCACCAACACACTGACACACACACACACACACACATAGATATAAAAGTATATAATTAATATATATGGATATATCAAAAATGGAAACAAACACTGATCACATACAAAGTCAACTAAACAAAAACAGCCCAAGAAATAACTCGCAATAAGAAGTGGCAATAAGTATATATATTAAAGTATATATATATTATTGACAAAGAAGAACAAGGAGAGAAACAATTAAGCAAAAATAACACTATCCAACAGTCTAAACAACAATTAAAAGTTATCACAAATAAGTTAATATTATAATAACCATAGAAAACAGTTAAAAACACATTGTTATACAATAGCAATAAAAATTGTAACTAGAAATAAGAACCTGGATTGTTAGCAAATAAGTAGAATTTAAGAATTCTGTAAAAAAGTTAGAATAGATAATAAGCTCTAGACAAATAATAGTATATAAAACAGTAAGAAAATAGATGCTAAGAAATATTAAAGCTACATATATTGTAATTTGTATACAATAGAAATAAAAAGTGTGCATAGAAGTAAGAAATCGTATTGTCAGAAAATAACCAGTTAAGAATAATATGTATAAGAGTGAGGATAAATAAATTGTGCAAAAGTACTAAGAAAACTATATGATAAGAGAAACAATTGTATTGTATCTTACATATAATATAGTTAAGAAATTAAAACATGTATCAACTTAATGGTCACAATAAAAGGACACATAAATAGTAAAATAATTTCCCCAAGTAAATAAAAATTAGAAAAGTAGTCATAGTAGCGGGAGTCCCACCCGGCTAAGAGAGGAAAGTGATGGATGAGAGAAAGATATAGAATGAGGCATGTCAGTGCGAGAGGAATACAAGAGAGAACTGGTATGAATGAGGTACTTAGAATAATAAGGTCCCGCCGAGCCCACGGGCGGGGAAAGGCAGAAAAAAAAAAAAAAAAAAAAAAAAAAAAAAAAAAAAAAAAAAAAAAAAAACCTAACCTAACCTAACCTAACCTAACCTAACCTAACCTAACCTAACCTAACCTAACCTAACCTAACCTAACCTAACCTAACCTAACCTAACCTAACCTAACCTACCCTAACCTAACCTAACCTAACCTTTTTTTTTTTTTTTTTTTTTTTTGATATCGGGTTGGAAAATCCTCATGGAGACCCTAGGCCCTGGGGGAAGGGCAAAGGGTACTGTCAGACTCTTACTGACTAAAAACCAACCCGTGTTCCTCATCTACCCATGTGTCGGAGGGGCGGGTATCGCCGAAGCATTCGTCGCAACCCCCCGACGGGTATTGGCCCGCCAGATAGTCAGGCGGGCCCCGTCACCCACTGCGGCCGTCACCCCAGCCGCAGGACTCCACTAAGAGGCGCGCGCGGAACACGACGCCGCCGCCTCGAGGCCTGCTGCTGGTTGGACGACTAGACGCCCCGAGTCTGTCGTCCGCAGGCCGCGCCCTACGGTGGCCGGAAATCGGCCACCCTGCGACGCCCAGTGCGTCTGCTGCGGGAGGGGAGAGAGGAGGCAGCCTCTCTCTCCCTTTCCGCCGTCTCCTTTGCAAGCATCACAAACTCGCAAAAGGAGGCGACGGCACCCCACCCTGTCTCGCTCCCGACCATGGTATGTACAACAGTCGGAAGCGAGAGATTTCCCGCAGCACCTACGGCCGCGACCAAGTCACGACGCTGCTCAGCCCAGGCTGGGCACTCCACCAACGTATGCAGCGCCGTGTCGACGCGGCAATCATCACAATGATGGCACTGGGACGTCGGCTCCCGGCCTATGCGACACAGGTACTTCCCGAAACATCCGTGTCCGGTAAGTATCTGCGTCAGCCGGAAGCTGAGGGCGCCGTGGCTCCTATCGAGCCACTCCTCCAAAATGGTCCTTACCGCCGCTACAGCGGCGTGCCCCGCCGTGGGTTGCGCTAAGCGCGTCTGCCACTCCGCCACTAGGACCTGGCGGAGTTCTGCCCTGCGTGCCTCAACTTGTCGAGGCACCAAGCGCTCGCCCCGCTCGACCGCCTCCGCGCGCCACCAAAAGAGCGACGCGAGGAGCTTTGCGTCGAGATCCCAGGGCGGGGATCCGGCTAGGAGGCTCGCTGCCTCAAAGGAGATCGTACGGTATCCCCTTATGATCCTGACGGCCATCGCGCGCTGTGGCCTTCGCAGCGCGGCGACGTTGCGGGCCGTCAAGGCATCCGCCCACACTGGCGCGGCGTATAGCGCCATCGACCGTACGACCCCCATGTAGAGCCTCCGGCAGGAGGAGTTGGGCCCCCCCAAGTTGGGCAGCAAGCGCGAGAGCGCAGAAGCGGCGCCCAACAACCGGGGGGCGAGCCGTGTGAAGTGCGGCCCGAAGTTCCATCGACTGTCGAGAACGAGTCCGAGGTATTTCATCGTCGTCCCGACAGCGATAGAGACCCCTCCTACTATAATACTGGACCCTGGAGGTGGCTTCATCCTCGGCCCATGAAAACACAGGGCCTCGGACTTGTGCAATGCTACCTCTAAGCCCAGTCGCCGAATCCTACCCACGACGTGCGCGACACCAGCAGTCGCGCGTATGGCCGCCTGCCGGTACGACTTCCCACGCGCTGTAACTAGCGTATCGTCGGCGTAACAAATGACGCCGACGCCGTGGAGAAGCGCACCGCGCAGTGCCCAGTCGTACCCTATGTTCCACAGGAGCGGTCCCAACACCGACCCCTGCGGAACGCCGCACGACGTCTCTCGCCGACCCCATCCTTCTCGACCCGGGTACACCACCGATCTTTCCGACAAGTAGGCCCCGACTATGCGTTGAAGGTAGCGCGGCACCCCGTGATACCGGAGTGCCTCTCGGATGGTACTCCAGGGCAAGGTGTTGAAAGCGTTGGCGATGTCTAGCGACACCGCCAAGACCACCTCACCCCGGGCGACTGCCTCCTCCGCAAGGACCCTCACGCGCATGATTGCATCCACCGTGGAGCGCCCCTGGCGGAAACCAAACTGATTGTCCGCCAAATCTGGCCCCTCCCTAGTCATGTGCTGAACGAGGCGACTGGCGATGATTCGCTCAAAGATCTTACACACCTCGTCCAGCAACACGATTGGCCGGTACGCAGACGGCGAGTCTGCAGGGCGCCCCTCCTTCCTGAGCAGGACCAGCTTTCCGGTCTTCCACCGGCTTGGAAACTGGCCCCGCTCCAAACATGCGCTTAAGAGCCCCGCTAATCGGGGCCCGAGAGCCTTCATGGCCAGGACCCATGCACGGCCTGGAATGCCGTCGGGCCCTGGGGCGGTGTTTCTAATGCGACCCACCGCCACTCTCATCTCTACCCGGGTCACTTCGGGCACGTCGTCGTCAATGTCGTCTTCCGCGTCGGGCACACTGTGAGGCGGAACCATAGCTGGTGGCGTGTGTTCCGGTCTGGCCGGAAACAGCGCACACACCACCTCCTCCAGCAGCTGTGGCTGAAGACTCCGAGACAAAGGGGGAGCCCATTGCCGAAGCTTGCCCCGTACCATGAGGTAGGGGCGTCCCCAAGGGTCTCGGTCTAGCGTCTCCAGCAGTTGTTGGTTGGCCTGGGCCTTTGCCCGGGCAATGGCCAGCTGGAGGGCGCTCTTCGCCTCTCTATAGCGGTCGTATAGTTCCGCCTCTTCCTGTTCGTCCGCCGCAGTAGCGGGGCGGCGGCGTCTTCTTCGGCACCTTGCGTACTGGCGTCGCACCTGCACACAAGCGATGCGCAACTGCGCAATCGCTTGCGACCACCAATACACTTGGCGCCTGGATGGTAATGGCCGGACTCGGGGCATGCCAGCGTCGCAGATGTGCGACATGCTCTCCCGGAACCACTCCGCCTCTTCATCGATGTTGGTTGGCCTGTCCGGAGAATCCAGCCAGGCCTTGACGATAGAGGCCTCCAGGAGAGCCTCCCTATCCAGCCTTTTCAGTGCCCAACGCGGGCCGTCTCCAATGCCCACTGGGGCCGCTTGGACCGGCCCCACCGAGGTCTGGGCGGAGACGCTTAATCGAATATATCGATGATCGGACAGCGTCTCCACCTCCTCCAACACGTGCCAGTCTTGGACAGTGCGCGCGAGAGCGGGGCTAGCGAACGACAGGTCCACTATAGACCCACCCCGCTGCCGCACGCACGTCTGCACGGAACCCCGGTTTAGGAGAAGCAGGCCCTGCTCGACCGCCCACTCCTCCACTAACTCGCCCCGCACATCCGTAGCTGGGGAGCCCCAAGCCATAGATTTGGCATTGAAGTCCCCCCGGACGATCACGGGACGAGGACGGCTACGACTGACGACTGTGCCCATCTCCATAATTATCTCCTCCACGTCGGCGAGAGAAAGGCTAGGGGCGAGATACACCCCCACGACCACAATATTTCCCCATACTGCCGCGACATAGCCCCGCCCTCGGGTGACGGACTCGAAGGGAAGGGTGTCAGCGGCTGACCTCACAAGCAGTGCCACCGAGCGGTTCGTGTCGCACACCCAGTCATCCCTGGGTGGAACAAAATACGGCTCGGCAACAACTGCCATGTCGATCGACCACTGCGCCATGCTTTGGAGCAAAAGGTCCTGAGCCCTGGCGCAGTGGTTTATGTTGGCTTGGAGGAGACGACGTAGGGCCATTATTGTGTGTCCATGGCCGTTGTCTCCTCCCCAGCCCTCGGCGGATGTTCTGCCGCAACCGGTGGGTGAACCGGCTGCGAGGAGCTGGTTGCCTTCGTTGTCCTTTCCTGGGTGACCGGTGGATGAGCCGGTTGTCTTCTTGCCTTATTGGGCCTGGCGCAAGCCTTTGAACCTGTCTGATGATCGGCTGGCTTGCCAGATGCCGCACAGATGACGCAGTGCGGCGTGGCAGTGCAAGAGCCAGCCTTGTGACCAGGCTGACCGCAGCGGAAGCACAGTTGGCTGCGGTCTACCCCAGCGGTGCACCGTGCCCCCGCATGTCCTCCTTCAAGACAGCGGTAGCACCGATAGGGCTTGGGCGCCAGGAGAGTTACCTGCGCCGAGACCCATCCGACGAGAAGACGTTTGTCTTTTATCTTTTTGGCCGCCGCTACGGGACAGCTGACTAAAACTGTCCCGAGGCCGGAGGCTCCCCGGCGTATCGTGCCCGCCTTGATTTGGTCCGGCGGGCATCCTCCAGCTTTGGCGATGGCAGCGGCGACCTCCTCTTGTGTCACAGAGTCGTCCAGGCCCGAAATGCGCAGATCTGCGCACTTGGTTGGCCTGGACACTCTGACATCGTCACTTCCTAGTGACGCCCTTAGCTTATCGGCAAGGGCGTCTGCTTTGGGACCACTAGTGGTCCCCGAAATCTCCAGGAGCCGACCTCCGGTGGCTGTTGTTTTGCACCGGAGGCCTGTGATGCCGAGATCACTGAGCGAAATGTTAGCTTTCGCTTTTGCCAGGATCCCGGCATATGTGAGGCCACGTTCCTCCGCCCCTGGCTGCAGGGTGAGCACCACAGCTGTGGAGCGGGGGGTAACCAATCTTGCGGTCTGGCGCTTGGCCGCCGCTTCTTTTTTCTGGGCCTGTCGTCTGGCCCGTTGGCGCGCCTTTTTGGATTGTTTAGCGCCGCCGACCTTCGTCCACTCCGCCGTAGGTCTTATGGCGGGTTCTCGAGTCACTGGCCTAGTAATTTGTGCAGGTGGAGCACCCGCAGCACTTGCCTTTTTGGCCAGTTTGGCCTCCTTTTTCATCTGCCTGTTGGATTTTTGCCCCGCATTTTCGTTTTGCGGGGCGGCAGTTGTTGTGGTCCTACTTGGTGTGGCAGCAGACGGTTGTGCCGGTTGGGCGGCACGGGGTGCTGCTGCTTGGGCCGCATATGTCGGCGCCGGTGCACTGCGTTGGTCTGCAGCTAGGGGAGGACGTAGGATCTTCCCCTCCAGCACCGAGAAGCGAGCGTTGAAACTCGCCATTTCCTGACGGATCAGGCGAGCCAACTCCGCTTCTTGTGTCGACGGCAACTGCGGTTGCGGTTGTGATGTTGTGGGCGGAAGGCCCACCTCCCGCCTGAGGTGCTCACGGCGGAAATTGAGCATCTCCGCTTTGAGCTCCTCGTGCTCCTTTCGGAGCTCCGCCATTTGCGCTGCGAGCTTGGCGTTCTGAGCCCTCAGCAGCGCTGTCTCCTCTGAAGTGGTGCGAGACATTAGCACCTGGGCACTCTCCAGTATCGAGGCCGTAGCCTCTTTGAGCGCCTTCTGACTACAGCCGCTTAGGCCCTTGGAGACCTTGCCCACCCTTTTAATGGCCGCAACTGCGTCTTCCATCCTCCGGTTGAGGTCGGAGGCAGGTAAATCTTCTGCCTCGACATCAGAAATGGCAGACGACGACTCCGACAGCCGAGTGACTCTCCCTTCCGTCACTCTTTTCGTCAGAGCCGCAATCTGCCGCTCATCCTCCTCCCGTTTTTGGGCAGCTGCTGCGGCCTTCACTGCAGCCGCAGCCTCACGCCTCGATAGGCCGATACCGACGTATTTGCCGGTAGTGGCGGGCCTACCTAGTCCTCCTTTTTTGGTGCCGACTTTGGAGGCCGGCACCGCTGCATCGCTCAGGGCCGAGTCCGACCCTGAGTCTGCGCCCTCCCTTGGGCGTTTGCGCAGGCGTGAGTTGACACTCACCGCGCTCGCCACACTCATAAGGCTGGACGCACTGTCGGAGTCCGACAGCCCGCCCAACCGCTCTAAACGTACCAACGGTACTTTTTCACCCACTACATCGTTTTGTTTTTTGTTTTTAATTAAATTTTCCATATCTGTTCCCACGAGTCGAATAGCAAAGGATGTCCACCGGGGCAGAGGCTGACATACCCCGGTAAGCCTACATACTGCTGGGGGCGGCAGGTACCAGCAGGTGGGAGCGCTAACGACCGTACACCCAACGGCCATTCATCCCCTCGCCGCGCTCCCAAAACTTGGGATTGGGTGGTTTTTTATCTTAGAGGTGTCCTTCCTCTGGGGCCGGGCGGTTAAGCCAAGCCCCCCGACGGCGGCATTTAGGCATGCCTCCGTCCGCTGTCCGGCCAACCCGACTCAGCGGACCCGCCGAAAGGATTGCTCCTCAATGGATGAGGAGACAACCGAACCCCGCTTAGATGCGCCTGCACCTAAACGGGTGTGGTCGCGTCCTTGCCTAATCGACTACGTCGACGGGGCAGGAGCGACCCCTCCTGCAGAAGTTTGCTCCGGACAATAATACTCCTCTACCCAACCCCCCGCGAAGAGATTATTGTCCGTGACCCAGGGTGCACCAGGCCCAGTGACTGCTCTTCCCCCCGGACGTATCCGAAAGGGACCAGCAGCCACCGAGCACGCGGGGAGGTCTTCATGCACGCACCCCAACCTAACCTAACCTAACCTAACCTAACCTAACCTAACCTAACCTAACCTAACCTAACCTAACCCGAAGCGGTTTTTTGCGTTTTTCACGTACAACAGGCTTGTAGGCACGCATCAACCCTTCAAATTTGACATATCACTGGTGTGACGTCATTTTTTGACTACCCCACTTTTTTGACTTAAGAAAAAAGACAAATTAATTATTTTTTTTTTTTCAAAATTCCTTCGATAGATTTTAACTAAACTACATATTTAGATACTTACCCTTCCTACCTACCTTCCGGAGTCCGCTTTGCGCCTTTGGAGTTAGGTTTGGACGTCAAAATTTTCAATTTTCTATAAAAAATCGACAAAATTTTAGGTTTTTCGACGAAAACTTAAAAATTTTCCTCTTAACAATTTTCTAAATTCCGTACCTAACGCTAGGGCTCGTCGAGACGCTTCTTTTGAGGTATCGCACGACCCTCTAGCTCACACCGAACGTCAAAAATTTGCCGCACAACCGTTTTCCATACTTACCGTGAGACGCCAAAATCCACCTAAGTCCACGTAAACAAACTAACACCCTTGATAACTTGAGTTCAAGGAGGCCGATTTTGAAGCGGTTTTTTGCGTTTTTCACGTACAACAGGCTTGTAGGCACGTATCAACCCTTCAAATTTGACATATCACTGGTGTGACGTCATTTTTTGACTACCCCACTTTTTTGACTTAAGAAAAAAGACAAATTAATTATTTTTTCAAAATTCCTTCGATAGATTTTAACTAAACTACATATTTAGATACTTACCCTTCCTACCTACCTTCCGGAGTCCGCTTTGCGCCTTTGGAGTTAGGTTTGGACGTCAAAATTTTCAATTTTCTATAAAAAATCGACAAAATTTTAGGTTTTTCGACGAAAACTTAAAAATTTTCCTCTTAACAATTTTCTAAATTCCGTACCTAACGCTAGGGCTCGTCGAGACGCTTCTTTTGAGGTATCGCACGACCCTCTAGCTCACACCGAACGTCAAAAATTGCCCCACCCACCCGCCCTTTAGACGCGATAGAAAGAATCGAAAAATTACTATAGGGAAGGGTACGACTCTGGGGGACATTTTTATCGATTCTTGGTTTTCGACGGAAATCGAATCCCGGTAGTCTCCTGGGTGGGCTCGCGTCATCCCAGCTTGTTAAGTGACTTTTTCACCGATTTACGGCCTTCTAAGGGAAGTTTAAAGCATAAAAACTTGCCTCCTCAAAACGATTATAACCACGAATTGACGAGGGTGTAAAATACCCTACACGACTTGATTTTACCCGTGTAACCTGTCTATTGACGGTTACACCTAGATATAAGTTAAGCAGTGACAAACAGCTTTTTTGGCTGATAGATGTACAATTTTAAATAGTATTTATGACAATTGGCTTATTAGCCAGTCACTCAGTTTAAATATTAACTGTAATTTTAAATTTTAACCTTTTTAATTTTTATGACTTGTATTTTTATATGAATATTATTAATCATCAATATTTGAATTATTCGATCTTTTGATCAAATTTGATTTAATTAAAGTATAATACCCGGGTTTCTCTTTTTCCTTGCGCCGACCAGCCCTATACACTGGCCGGTGCATTTGCACCAGCAACAATACGCGTCCGCTCTGACAAACTCCAGCAGCTAATCAGGGAGCCTTTGGACCCTTCTTCTTCTCGCAAGAAGGGTATCCCTGCTAAGGAGCCCTTAGCGTAGCAATCGGACGCCGCCATCATAAAACTTCTGGCAAATTAACATATAGTCCATCAAAAACTCCTGCAATATGTTCGGCATCCGCACGCCCCTAAAACGGCAGACCGCCCCGAACCGTGACGCCTCTCCTGATGCATCGGCAGCTACGAGTCCAGCTCAGACTACCCAAACGAGCGTCAGGAGGAGCATTGAGGCATTGGAGGCCGGTCAAACCCCCTTGTCTATCGTGATACCAGCCGCCCCTGTAAAACCTAAAAAGGTTGCTAAGTCAAAGAGCGCATCTCCATCTCAAGCTCCACGTAAAACAGGGGGAGCGGCTGACAATGTGAAAACCTCAACCCCCACTCCTGTCGGTAGAGTTAAGGAGGCCAGGAACTGGGTGACGAAGGCAAAGATCGCCTTAGGCCAAAGCCGCAACCTTCGTACAGATATCAAGGAGGACGTCACCCAGGCCCTGGACTGTCTCTACCGAATGGTGAGGGATGGGGAAAAAGACAAGGGGGAAAATCTGCCAAATTCGACAGAAGTTCCAGCCCCTGTCACTGTCGATGCAGTGCCAACTGTGACCAATAGCGCCGAATACTCTCGGTTGCTCTCCTCACTGGCAGACCATGGTAAGCTAGTGAAGGAGAGCACAGAGAAGATGGAGGCGCTAAAGGTTACCTTGGCTAAACACACCACAGCGCTCGAGTCGACCACATACGCGAGTGTAGCGGCGGGACCGAAACTGTCTTCAGCTCCGTCGCGACAAACGCTGCACTCGGTTGTGGTCGCCTCGAGCGACAAGCAGGACACCGGCGAGCAGGTCCTTGAAAAGATCAGGACCGCCATAAACGCCAAGGAGGGGGGCTACTGCATCGACAGAGTCAGAAAGGCAAAAGACAGCAAGGTCATCATCAGCTGCAGGGACGAAGGAGAGCGGAGCAAGGTCCGGGAGAAGCTGAAGACTGCAGGTCAAAAGCTGACCGTAGAAGATGCGATGAACCTGGACCCGCTCGTAATCCTCAGGGACGTCCTGAATTATAACACAGACGCGGACGTTTTGAAAGCCCTGAGGACACAGAACACCAAGCTCTTCACCGACCTTGCGGCTGGGGATGACCGCATGGAAATTAAATATAAAAAACGGGCGCGGAACGAGCTGCTGAGCCACATCGTCGCAAGGGTCTCCCCCACCTTATGGAAAAGACTGACAGAGGCGTCTGCTGTATACATAGATATGCAGCGGATCAGGGTAGAAGATCAATCTCCCCTGGTCCAATGCTCCCTGTGTTTAGGGTACGGACATGGCAGACGCCTCTGCACAGAAAAGGAGGTAGCCTGCAGCCACTGCGGTGGTCCACATCTGCGCAGGGACTGCCCAAAAGCAAAAGATGCTCACGCTCCTCCGTCATGTTGCAATTGCACCAAAGCCGGACTGGATGGAGCGGAGCATAACGCCTTCAGCACAAATTGCCAGGTAAGACGCAGATGGGACGCACTGGCAAGGGCTAAAATAAGCTATTGCTAAAGGCGCCGCAGTGGACACCAAGATCTACAACTTTCTGCAGGCAAACCTCCAACGTAAGCAATTGGCAACGGCTGAGCTGCTCGAGGGTGCAACACGGGCGAAAGCGGCAATTGCAATCTTGCAGGAGCCGTACGTGGGTTCTGTCCGGAGAATGCGTCACTATAGAGGGTCCAGAATTTTCCAGGCCTCGGAGGACGGAGAGGGCACTGTTAAAGCCGCCATCGTGGTTTTTGATCAGGACCTTGACGTTATACAGTGCCCAGAACTCACCACACACAACATCGCAGTGGTGAGGATCCGAACTCGAGCCTGGGAAATAGCAATAATATCGGCATACCTCGAACCGGACAAGCCCATGGAACCGTACCTGGAGCACCTACGAGCAGTTCACCGAGCGCTAGGAAGTCGTAACACTATCGTCGGGGGCGACTTCAACGCCAAGAGCTCATGGTGGGGGAGCCTAACGGAGGACAGCAGGGGTGAGGAGCTCTGCGGAGCCCTAGATGAAATGGGGTTACAGGTACTCAACAGCGGCACCCTGCCCACCTTCGACACCATCCGAGGGGGCAGGAGGTACTGCAGTCATGTGGACGTGACAGCATGCTCGGCGGATCTTCTCTGCCTGGTGGAAGGCTGGAGAGTGGACGAAGGACTGACGAGCTCGGACCACAACGGCATTAAGTTTAGTCTAAAATTGGAAAAGTCTTTCGGCATACATATAAAATCATCAACTAGGTGCTATAACTCTAGGAAGGCAAACTGGGTACAGTTTCATGAGAAACTGGCCCAGTTAAAAGCAGAAAACAACTTGACACAAACAAAATTTGAAGCAATAACAGACAGCGCCGACCTAGAGCACAACATTAACACATATTTGGAAACAATCAAAAAGACATGTGAAGAAAAATTACCAAAAATAAAAGCACCTAATAAAATTACCTTGCCGTGGTGGTCCGAGGAACTCGCCAGCCTGAAGAAAGCAGTCGCCACTAGGAAGAGAAGAATCCGCTGCGCCGCTCCAGTCCGCAGGCAGGCCGTCGTTGATGAGTACCTGAAACTAAAAACAGAGTATGAGGCCAAAGCCAAGAGCGCCCAAACCAAAAGCTGGACAGATTTCTGCAATAAGCAAGATAGGGAGGGGATGTGGGAGGGCATCTACAGGGTGATCGGCCGAACCACAGTGAGGCACGAAGACGCACCCTTGGAAAAAGAAGGCACTGTCCTGACTCCGGCGGAATCCGCATCGCACCTGGCTGAAACTTTCTACCCAAAAGATCTGGAGGAAACGGACGAGGACACACACCGAGTCACCCGACGTTTGGCCTTGCAAGTAAACGAGGGGGGACATGATGATACGCATGACCCGCCGTTTACTTTGCATGAGCTCAAAACCGCGGTGTCCTCGTTCAACCCTAAAAAAGCGCCAGGTGCGGACGGCCTCACCGCAGACATCTGTCAACAAGTCATTCTCCAGGACCCCGGGGCGTTCCTTGCCCTGGCCAACAAATGCCTCAGTCTAGGCCACTTCCCCACGAAGTGGAAGGAAGCCACAGTCGTGGTACTGAGGAAGCCGGGCAAGGAAAATTACAAAAGCGCCAAGTCGTACAGGCCTATCGGCCTTTTGCCTGTACTAGGTAAGGTCCTGGAGAAGATGGTTGTCACGAGGCTCCAGTGGCACCTAGTGCCGAGGCTGAGTACCCGTCAGTATGGCTTCATGCCCCAGCGCAGCACCGAGGACGCCCTCTATAATCTGGTGAACCAAATAAAGGTGGAAACAAAAAACAAAATGTTGGTCACTCTCGTTTCGCTAGATATAGAGGGCGCCTTCGATAGCGCTTGGTGGCCAGCCATTAAGGTCAGACTGGCGGAGGAAAAGTGTCCGGTCAACATTAGGCGGCTACTCGACAGCTATCTTGTTGACAGATGTGTGCGACTCAGGTACGCCGGAGTCGAACATTACAGACAGACCCAAAAAGGGTGCGTCCAGGGCTCTATCAGTGGGCCGATCCTCTGGAACGTCCTCCTAGACCCGCTCCTCAAGGAGCTGCATGGGCGAGGAATCTGGTGCCAGGCCTTCGCCGACGACGTCGTTCTGCTGTTTGCCGGTCACACAGCGCTAGAGGTGCAGCGACATGCCAATCCCGCTCTCGGCTATGTTCAGGAGTGGGGTGTCAAAAATAAGCTTAAATTTGCGCCGCACAAAACGTGCGCAATGCTGATCACAAGAAAGCTCAAGTATGACACACCGCTCTTGAGCATGGGCGGGATCGCAATTGGCATGTCTCGCGAAATAAAGATCTTGGGCCTTACTATAGACGATAAGCTGACCTTTAACACCCACGTCGCTACCGTCTGTAGGAAGGCCCTAAACATCGCGAAACAATTACAGCGAGCTGCAAAGATCAGCTGGGGACTGCACCCTGACGTCATCCGCGCGATCTATACGGCAACAGCAGAGCCCGTCATACTGTACGCTGCGGCCGCGTGGTCGCCCGCCGCCGAAAAAATCGGTGTCCGCAAGCTCCTAAACACCGTTCAACGGGGCTTCGCTCAGAAAATCTGCAAGTCCTACCGCACCGTCTCCCTCAACTCAGCCCTCTTACTGACCGGGTTACTGCCTCTGGACCTCCGCATAAAGGAAGCAGCCGGCCTATACGAGGCTCGCAGAGGGTCAACCCGGCAGGTGTTGGGAGACAGGGAGGTCGAACGGGTGGTGGGATTTGCAGAGCTGCCACATCCGGCCCTGCGTATGGACCTGAAATTCGAGTGTCTCGACGACTCTGACCTGGTAGACCAACATAACGTGCAGACGCTCAGAATCTTTACAGACGGAAGCAAAATCCAGAACAAGGTCGGTGCTGCGCTGTCCATCTGGGACAGCCAGGCCGAAACCAGAAATAGGAAGCTGAGTCTGCCAGCGTACTGCACAGTCTACCAGGCCGAGCTTCTGGCCATATGCAGGGCGACGAGCGAGGCCCTGAGGAGCGGTGTAGGGAGCTGCGGCATATACAGCGACTCGCGTGCAGCGCTACAATCGGTCACCAATCCTGGCTCCATGCACTCCCTCGCAATCGAGGCGCGCCGAAACCTCAGCGCGGCCTTGACCCAGGGCAAAGTTATAACCTTGTATTGGATCAAGGCCCACACCGGCATCGATGGCAACGAGCGCGCCGACGAACTTGCCAGGGAGGCAGCACTCTCGTGTCGGAGGAGGCCCGACTACGATCTGTGTCCGGTTTCATTCGTCAGAAGTGAACTTCGTAACGAATCGCTCGACGAATGGAACCGGAGATACCGGGCGGGGGAGACGGCCTCCGTCACGAGAGTATTCTTCCCGGACGCGAGGGAGGCCTATCGCTTGGTGCGCAAAATACAACCGCAGGGAATTCTTACCCAGATCTTAACGGGCCATGGGGGGTTCGCCCAATACTTGCATCGCTTCAAGTGTCGGGGGAGCCCGTCATGCGTCTGTGACCCTGCGGTTGAAGAGACTGTCCAGCACGTGGTCTTTGAGTGCCCAAAATTCCTCCGGCAGCGACATGACCTGGCTCAAGAAATTAACAATGCAGTTGAGTTGGACGGGGCAGCCAGCCTCATTAAAACACGGAAATTCAGGCAAAAATTTCTAGACTTTGCACAAAACATCTGCAAAACTGTTGTGGAGGGAAACGCATCTGACCAAAGAGGTGCACTTCCCCCCACAACATAAACTGATTTCCAACTGTATTAAATAAAGATAGGATTAAGTACGGATTAAAAATATCCCTGATCATGTCAGGGGAAGGCAGAAAGTACCCTAGATGGCGGGTGCAATTAGAAAAAAAAAAAAAAAAAAAAAACCTAACCTAACCTAACCTAACCTTTTTTTTTTTTTTTTTTTTTTTTGATATCGGGTTGGAAAATCCTCATGGAGACCCTAAGCCCTGGGGGAAGGGCAAAGGGTACTGTCAGACTCTTACTGACTAAAAACCAACCCGTGTTCCTCACCTACCCATGTGTCGGAGGGGCGGGTATCGCCGAAGCATTCGTCGCAACCCCCCGACGGGTATTGGCCCGCCAGATACTCAGGCGGGCCCCGTCACCCACTGCGGCCGTCACCCCGGCCGCAGGACTCCACTAAGAGGCGCGCGCGGAACACGACGCCGCCGCCTCGAGGCCTGCTGCTGGTTGGACGACTAGACGCCCCGAGTCTGTCGTCCGCAGGCCGCGCCCTACGGTGGCCGGAAATCGGCCACCCTGCGACGCCCAGTGCGTCTACTGCGGGAGGGGAGAGAGGAGGCAGCCTCTCTCTCCCTTTCCGCCGCCTCCTTTGCAAGCATCACAAACTCGCAAAAGGAGGCGACGGCACCCCACCCTGTCTCGCTCCCGACCATGGTAAGCACAACAGTCGGAAGCGAGAGATTTCCCGCAGCACCTACGGCCGCGACCAAGTCACGGCGCTGCTCAGCCCAAGCTGGGCACTCCACCAACGTATGCAGCGCCGTGTCGACGCGGCAATCATCACAATGATGGCACTGGGACGTCGGCTCCCGGCCTATGCGACACAGGTACTTCCCGAAACATCCGTGTCCGGTAAGTATCTGCGTCAGCCGGAAGCTGAGGGCACCGTGGCTCCTATCGAGCCACTCCTCCAAAATGGGCCTTACCGCCGCTACAGCGGCGTGCCCCGCCGTGGGTTGCGCTAAGCGCGTCTGCCACTCCGCCACTAGGACCTGGCGGAGTTCTGCCCTGCGTGCCTCAACTTGTCGAGGCACCAGGCGCTCGCCCCGCTCGACCGCCTCCGCGCGCCACCAATAGAGCGACGCGAGGAGCTTTGCGTCGAGATCCCAGGGCGGGGATCCGGCTAGGAGGCTCGCTGCCTCAAAGGAGATCGTACGGTATCCCCTTATGATCCTGACGGCCATCGCGCGCTGTGGCCTTCGCAGCGCGGCGACGTTGCGGGCCGTCAGGGCATCCGCCCACACTGGCGCGGCGTATAGCGCCATTGACCGTACGACCCCCATGTAGAGCCTCCGGCAGGAGGAGTTGGGCCCCCCCAAGTTGGGCAGCAAGCGCGAGAGCGCAGAAGCGGCGCCCAACAACCGGGGGGCGAGCCGTGTGAAGTGCGGCCCGAAGTTCCATCGACTGTCGAGAACGAGTCCGAGGTATTTCATCGTCGTCCCGACAGCGATGGAGACCCCTCCTACTATTATACTGGACCCTGGAGGTGGCTTCATCCTCGGCCCATGAAAACACAGGGCCTCGGACTTGTGCAATGCCACCTCTAAGCCCAGCCGCCGAATCCTACCCACGACGTGCGCGACACCAGCAGTCGCGCGTATGGCCGCCTGCCGGTACGACTTCCCACGCGCTGTAACTAGCGTATCGTCGGCGTAACAAATGACGCCGACGCCGTGGAGAAGCGCACCGCGCAGTGCCCAGTCGTACCCTATGTTCCACAGGAGCGGCCCCAACACCGACCCCTGCGGAACGCCGCACGACGTCTCTCGCCGACCCCATACTTCTCGACCCGGGTACACCACCGATCTTTCCGACAAGTAGGCCCCGACTATGCGTTGGAGGTAGCGCGGCACCTCGTGATACCGGAGTGCCTCTCGGATGGTACTCCAGGGCAAGGTGTTGAAAGCGTTGGCGATGTCTAGCGACACCGCCAAGACCACCTCACCCCGGGCGACTGCCTCCTCCGCAAGGACCCTCACGCGCATGATTGCATCCACCGTGGAGCGCCCCTGGCGGAAACCAAACTGGTTGTCCGCCAAATCTGGCCCCTCCCTAGTCATGTGCTGAACGAGGCGACTGGCGATGATTCGCTCAAAGATCTTACACACCTCGTCCAGCAACACGATTGGCCGGTACGCAGACGGCGAGTCTGCAGGGCGCCCCTCCTTCCTGAGCAGGACCAGCTTTCCGGTCTTCCACCGGCTTGGAAACTGGCCCCGCTCCAAACATGCGCTTAAGAGCCCCGCTAATCGGGGCCCGAGAGCCTTCATGGCCAGGACCCATGCACGGCCTGGAATGCCGTCGGGCCCTGGGGCGGTGCTTCTGATACGAGCCACCGCCACTCTCATCTCTACCCGGGTCACTTCGGGCACGTCGTCGTCAATGTCGTCTTCCGCGTCGGGCACACTGTGAGGCGGAACCATAGCTGGTGGCGTGTGTTCCGGTCTGGCCGGAAACAGCGCACACACCACCTCCTCCAGCAGCTGTGGCTGGAGACTGCGAGACAGAGGGGGAGCCCATTGCCGAAGCTTGCCCCGTACCATGAGGTAGGGGCGTCCCCAAGGGTCTCGGTCTAGCGTCTCCAGCAGTTGTTGGTTGGCCTGGGCCTTTGCCCGGGCAATGGCTAGCTGGAGGGCGCTCTTCGCCTCTCTATAGCGGTCGTATAGTTCCGCCTCTTCCTGTTCGTCCGCCGCAGTAACGGGGCGGCGGCGTCTTCTTCGGCACCTTGCGTACTGGCGTCGCACCTGCACACAAGCGATGCGCAACTGCGCAATCGCTTGCGACCACCAATACACTTGGCGCCTGGATGGTAATGGCCGGACTCGGGGCATGCCAGCGTCGCAGATGTGCGACATGCTCTCCCGGAACCACTCCGCCTCATCGTCGATGTTGGTTGGCCTGTCTGGAGAATCCAGCCAGGCCTTGACGATAGAGGCCTCCAGGAGAGCCTCCCTATCCAGCCTCTTCAGTGCCCAACGCGGGCCGTCTCCAATGCCCACTGGGGCCGCTTGGACCGGCCCCACCGAGGTCTGGGCGGAGACGCTTAATCGAATATATCGATGATCGGACAGCGTCTCCACCTCCTCCAACACGTGCCAGTCTTGGACAGTGCGCGCGAGAGCGGGGCTAGCGAACGACAGGTCCACTATAGACCCACCCCGCTGCCGCACGCACGTCTGCACGGAACCCCGGTTTAGGAGAAGCAGGCCCTGCTCTACCGCCCACTCCTCCACTAACTCGCCCCGCACATCCGTAGCTGGGGAGCCCCAAGCCATAGATTTGGCATTGAAGTCCCCCAGGACGATCGCGGGACGAGGACGGCTACGACTGACGACTGTGCCCATCTCCATAATTATCTCCTCCACGTCGGCGAGAGAAAGGCTAGGGGCGAGATACACCCCCACGACCACAACATTCCCCCATACTGCCGCGACATAGCCCCGCCCTCGGGTGACGGACTCGAAGGGAAGGGTGTCAGCGGCTGACCTCACAAGCAGTGCCACCGAGCGGTTTGTGTCGCACACCCAGTCATCCCTGGGTGGGACAAAATATGGCTCGGCAACAACTGCCATGTCGATCGACCACTGCGCCATGCTTTGGAGCAAAAGGTCCTGAGCCCTGGCGCAGTGGTTTATGTTGGCTTGGAGGAAACGACGTAGGGCCATTATTGTGTGTCCATGGCCGTTGTCTCCTCCCCAGCCCTCGGCGGATGTTCTGCTGCAACCGGTGGGTGAACCGGCTGCGAGGAGCTGGTTGCCTTCGTCGTCCTGTCCTGGGTGACCGGTGGATGAGCCGGTTGTCTTCTTGCCTTATTGGGCCTGGCGCAAGCCTTTGTACCTGCCTGATGATCGGCTGGCTTGCCGGATGCCGCACAGATGACGCAGTGCGGCGTGGCAGTGCAAGTGCCAGCCTTGTGACCAGGCTGACCGCAGCGGAAGCACAATTGGCTGCGGTCTACCCCAGCGGTGCACCGTGCCCCCGCATGTCCTCCTTCAAGACAGCGGTAGCACCGATAGGGCTTGGGCGCCAGGAGAGTTACCTGCGCCGAGACCCATCCGACAAGAAGACGTTTGTCCTGGAGTTTTTTGGCCGCCGCTACGGGACAGCTGACTAAAACTGTCCCGAGGCCGGAGGCTCCCCGGCGTATCGTGCCCGACTTGATTTGGTCCGGCGGACATCCTCCAGCTTTGGCGATGGCAGCGGCGACCTCCTCTTGTGTCACAGAGTCGTCCAGGCCCGAAATGCGCAGATCTGCGCACTTGGTTGGCCTGGACACTCTGACATCTTCACTTCCTAGTGACGCCCTTAGCTTATCGGCAAGGGCGTCTGCTTTGGGACCACTAGTGGTCCCCGAAATCTCCAGGAGCCGACCTCCGGTGGCTGTTGTTTTACACCGGAGGCCTGTGATGCCGAGATCACTGAGCGAAATGTTAGCTTTCGCTTTTGCCAGGATCCCGGCATATGTAAGGCCACGTTCCTCCGCCCCTGGCTGCAGGGTGAGCACCACAGCTGTTGAGCGGGGGGTAACTAGCCTTGCGGTCTGGCGCTTGGCCGCCGCTTCTTTTTTCTTGGCCTGCTGTCTGGCCCGCTGGCGCGCCTTTTTAGATTTCTTGGCGGCGCCTACCATCGTCCACTCCGCCACAGGTCTATTGGCGGGTTCTCGAGTCACTGGCAGGGTAATTTGTGCAGGTGGAGCGCCCGCAGCACTTGCCTTTTTGGCCAGTTTGGCCTCCTTTTTCATCTGCCTGTTGGATTTTTGCCCCGCATTTTCGTTTTGCGGGGTGGCAGTTGTATTAGTCCTGCTTGGTGTGGCAGCAGACGGTTGTGCCGGTTGGGCGGCACGGGGTGCTGCTGCTTGGGCCGCATATGTCGGCGCCGGTGCACTGCGTTGGTCTGCAGCTAGGGGAGGACGTAGGATCTTCCCCTCCAGCACCGAGAAGCGAGCGTTGAAACTCGCCATTTCCTGACGGATCAGGCGAGCCAACTCCGCTTCTTGCGTCGACGGCAACTGCGGTTGCGGTTGTGATGTTGTGGGCGGAAGGCCCACCTCCCGCCTGAGGTGCTCACGGCGGAAATTGAGCATCTCCGCTTTGAGCTCCTCGTGCTCCTTTCGGAGCTCCGCCATTTGCGCTGCGAGCTTGGCGTTCTGAGCCCTCAGCAGCGCTGTCTCCTCGGAAGTGGTGCGAGACATTAGCACCTGGGCACTCTCCAGTATCGAGGCCGTAGCCTCTTTGAGCGCCTTCTGACTACAGCCGCTTAGGCCCTTGGAGACCTTGCCCACCCTTTTAATGGCCGCGACTGCGTCTTCCATCCTCCGGTTGAGGTCGGAGGCAGGTAAATCTTCTGCCTCGACATCAGAAATGGCAGACGACGACTCCGACAGCCGAGTGACTCTCCCTTCCGTCACTCTTTTCGTCAGAGCCGCAATCTGCCGCTCATCCTCCTCCCGTTTTTGGGCAGCTGCTGCGGCCTTCACTGCAGCCGCAGCCTCACGCCTCGATAGGCCGATACCGACGTATTTGCCGGTAGTGGCGGGCCTACCTAGTCCTCCTTTTTTGGTGCCGACTTTGGGGGCCGGCACCGCTGCATCGCTCAGGGCCGAGTCCGACCCTGAGTCTGCGCCCTCCCTTGGGCGTTTGCGCAGGCGTGAGTTGACACTCACCGCGCTCGCCACACTCATAAGGCTGGACGCACTGTCGGAGTCCGACAGCCCGCCCAACCGCTCTACACGTACCAACGGTACTTTTTCTCCCACTGCATCGTTTTGTTTTTTATTGTTTTTAATTAAATTCTCCATATCTGTTCCCACGAGTAGAAAGCAAAAGATGTCCACCGGGGCAGAGGCTGACATATCCCGGTAAGCCTACATACTGCTGGGGGCGGCAGGTACCAGCAGGTGGGAGCGCTAACGACCGTACACCCAACGGCCATTCATCCCCTCGCCGCGCTCCCAAAACTTGGGATTGGGTGGTTTTTTATCTTAGAGGTGTCCTTCCTCTGGGGCCGGGCGGTTAAGCCAAGCCCCCCGACGGCGGCATTAAAGCATGCCTCCGTCCGCTGTCCGGCCAACCCGACTCAGCGGACCCGCCGAAAGGTTTGCTCCTCAATGGATGAGGAGACAACCGAACCCCGCTTAGATGCGCCTGCACCTAAGCGGGTGTGGTCGCGTCCTTGCCTAATCGACTACGTCGACGGGGCAGGAGCGACCCCTCCTGCAGAAGTTTGCTCCGGACAATAATACTCCTCTACCCTACCCCCCGCGAAGAGATTATTGTCCGTGACCCAGGGTGCACCAGGCCCTGTGACTGCTCTTCCCCCCGGACGTATCCGAAAGGGACCAGCAGCCACCGAGCACGCGGGGAGGTCTTCATGCACGCACCCCAACCTAACCTAACCTAACCTAACCTAACCTAACCTAACCTCTTGATAACTTTTGTTCAAGGAGGCCGATTTTGAAGCGGTTTTTTGCGTTTTTCACGTACAACAGGCTTGTAGGCACGCATCAACCCTTCAAATTTGACATATCACTGGTGTGACGTCATTTTTTGACTACCCCACTTTTTTGACCTAAGAAAAAAGACATATTAATTATTTTTTCAAAATTCCTTCGATAGATTTTAACTAAATTACACATTTAGATACTTACCCTTCCTACCTACCTTCCGGAGTCCGCTTCGCGCCTTTGGAGTTAGGTTTGGACGTCAAAATTTTCAATTTTCTATAAAAAATCGACAAAATTTTAGGTTTTTCGACGAAAACTTAAAAATTTTCCTCTTCACTATTTTCTAAATTCCGTACCTAAGGCTAGGGCTCGTCGAGACGCTTCTTTTGAGGTATCGCACGACCCTCTAGCTCACACCGAACGTCAAAAATTTGCCGCACAACCGATTTTCATACTTACCGTGAGACGCCAAAATCCACCTAAGTCCACGTAAGAAAACTAACACCCTTGATAACTTTTGTTCAAGGAGGCCGATTTTGAAGCGGTTTTTTGCGTTTTTCACGTACAACAGGCTTGTAGGCACGCATCAACCCTTCAAATTTGACACATCACTGGTGTGACGTCATTTTTTGACTACCCCACTTTTTTGACTTAAGAAAAAAGACAAATTAATTATTTTTTCAAAATTCCTTCGATAGATTTTAACTAAACTGCATATTTAGATACTTACCCTTCCTACCTACCTTCCGGAGTCCGCTTCGCGCCTTTGGAGTTAGGTTTGGACGTCAAAATTTTCAATTTTCTATAAAAAATCGACAAAATTTTAGGTTTTTCGACGAAAACTTAAAAATTTTCCTCTTCTCTATTTTATAAATTCCGTACCTAACGCTAGGGCTCGTCGAGACGCTTCTTTTGAGGTATCGCACGACCCTCTAGCTCACACCGAACGTCAAAAATTTGCCGCACAACCGATTTTCATACTTACCGTGAGACGCCAAAATCCACCTAAGTCCACGTAAGGAACGTCAAAAATTGCCCCACCCACCCTCCCTTTAGACGCGACAGTAAGAATTTAAACTGTCCTATAGGAAAGGGTACGACTCTGGGGACATTCTGTCGATTTTCGGGTTTTGATTGCATTCGAATCCCGGTAGTCCCCTGACGTGGGTGACGTCATCCCAGCTCTCATAGGGGCTCTAATTCTTGACCAGTGACATTTTTAGTTAGTCAAGTGGGTTAATTCTAGAAGACCAGGGAATAGTTCATCAACTAATCTGAACTTCTTCCCTCTTGCAAAAACCCGTATATTATTTGTATGACTGAGGTATATCACCTCATAACACTAGTCTTAACAAAGAGCAACTAGTTTTTTGACAGTTGCACATAGTTCATACGACTAAAACAATTAAAATTCACCCACGACTCTTGAAGTACGTTACTTTACACACGACAATCGGCCTATTGGCTCTAATTTTAAGACTATCGGCTTATTGGCTCTAATTTTAAGACTATCGGCTTATTGGCTCTAATTTTAAGACTATCGGCTTATTGGCTGTAATTTTTACATCTTGACTCTTTGACGTAAATATAAAAATAAAATTAATTGCAAAATTTTTCTTGTATTTGATCTTTTGATCATATTTGATTGTAATACTAACAGGTATATTCTACGCGCCGACCAGCCCTTTACACTGGACGGTGCACTGTACCTGAAAGAGTTCAAGTCCGCAATTGCTCTGGAAAGCATCCAGAAGCAAACCAAGGGGACCTTTGGACCCTTCTTCTTAGCAAGAAGAGTAGCCCTGCTAAGGAACCCACACAGCAAACTCTGCGGACGCCGCCATCTTTAGCGCGGAATTGTTAAAAACATTGTCCTCTTGTTTGCTATTGTGTGTAGTCCCTGTGCGAAGCAAATATGTTTGGAATCCGTACGCCAATAAATAAGCGGACTGCCCCGCCAAGCCGAGATGCCTCTCCTGACGTCACGGCAACTGCGAGCTTAGCTCGGACGAATGTCAGGAGGAGCATTGAGGCTTTGTTGACCAGTCAAACCCCCTCGTCTGACGCAGTACCAGCCGCCCCAACGAAACCCAAAAAGGTAACACAAGTCAAGAGCGCATCACCACCATCAGCTCTACAAAAACCTGGGGAGACGGCTGAAAACTCGGAAACCTCCGCCCCCACCTCCGTCAGTAGAGTGCAACAGGCCAAGAACTGGGTGACTAAGGCTAAAATAGCCTTAAACCAAAGCAGAAACCTCCGTACTGACATCAAGGAGGATGTCACCCAGGCCCTTGACTGCCTCTACCGCATGGTGAGGGACGGGGAAAAAGAAAGGGGGAACTGTCCACCAAAACAGACGGGGCCACCGCTTTCTGTCGATGCAGTGCCAGTGCCAGCGGAACCTCGCAGCGAGGAATTTTCTCGACTGATCTCCTCACTGGTGGACCACAGCAAGCTAGTGAGGGACAGTACCGAGAGAATGGAGGAACTGAAGGATACGCTGGCAAAGCACACCACGGCGTTGGGGTCGACCACGTACGCGGGGGTGGTGGCGGGATCTAAACCGCTTCCAGCGCCACCGCGTCAAACATTACATTCTGTCGTGGTCGCCTCAAACGACAAGCAGGAGACCGGCGAACAGGTGCTGGAAAAGATCCGCACCACAATTAACGCCAAGGAAGGAGGCTTCTGCATCGACAGGATCAGGAAAGCCAAGGACAGTAAGGTCATCATCAGCTGCAGGGATGAAGGGGAGCGGAGCAAGGTCCGGGAAAAGCTTAAAACAGCAGGTCAGCAGCTGGTCGTCGAAGACGCACAAAACCTGGACCCGCTCATAATCCTCAGGGACGTCCTTAGTTATAATACAGACGAGGACATCATGACAGCCCTGAGGAAACAAAACACCTCGCTCTTCACCAGCCTTGCGGCTGAGGATGACCGAATACAAATCAAGTACAGAAAACGGGCCCGAAACAACTTGATGAGCCACGTGGTGGCTAGAGTGTCCCCCACCCTCTGGAGAAGACAGACCGAGGCGTCTGCTGTGTACATAGATATGCAGCGCATCAGAGTAGAGGACCAATCTCCCTTGGTCCAATGCTCTATGTGCCTGGGATATGGACACGGCAGACGTCTCTGTACAGAGAAGGTGGTAGTCTGCAGTCACTGCGGCGACTCACACCTTCGCGCCGACTGCCCTTCTTCACAAGCAGGCGCAGTACCGCAATGCAGAAACTGCCGGGTGGTAAAGAACAACAACGTGGACCACAACGCTTTTAGCAGCGAATGCCCGGTGCGCAAAAAATGGGACGCATTAGCACGAGCATCTATAGCTTACTGCTGAAGTTGTGCCTGAAACAACCACTGTAACTAAAATACAGCACGCCATTCAGCGGCGCTTTATACTTGCCACGCGGAACCCGAACCACAGCGGCACAAATCATATAAAATTAAAAGTAATAAGAATAAACTTTAATATTAAGATAATAATTTCGAGGCAGTTTTATGGGAAACTGCCCCAAATTATGCAGATAATAAAATACAATATAACACAAATACTACAATACACATACGAAAAGCAAAATACAGTTAAATCAAATACACAAGCTTCAATATACTATTTATATAAGCAAACAAAATATTTAAAAGAAGAAAGACTAAAAGAATTACGTGCCGTTGTGGTCCGAGGTGTCCACAAGTATCGGGAGACTGGGACTGGACAAGGCTATGTGGATCACTGCCGCATAATTAGGCGAAAAGATAAACGAGTGGTGTCATGGTGAGTTGCATGGCCCACCGTTTACCCAATGCTAAATCGGCTGGTCCACGTAGACTAATTAAAAGACCTAGACCTAGAAAAGACCCCGGGAGCGTATGGCCTGAGATAGGCAGCCGCTCCCGCGCTACCAATAGTGACCCAGCTCTCCAAAAAACGCAAAAACATATGTTTCACCTACAAGCTAAAACATAACAACAATAAAATATAAAGTAAATTTTGACCCTTAAATCTCGTAAAAACTGAAATAAAAGTATTAATAAATGCAAAACCAGTTTATAGTAATAAATTAAAATAGAGGCACAAACATACGCAGTAACTAAGGTCTCTGATTACGTTAGAGGACAATGCAGCAGGCAGGAGTGTGGTTTTAGCCGGTAAGAGTCCGGCACTACCCCGACTTCCTCCAAGTGGGGTGGTCGGGGTGTCCATGAGGATTTCCACACTCCTGCCCAAAACAAAAAAAAAAAAAAAAAAAAAAAAAAACCTAACCTAACCCAAACCAAACCTAACCCAAACCAAAAAAAAATGGCCAAGTGCGAGTCGGACTCGCGCACGAAGGGTTCCTTATCATCTACCATCCCGAGCCTTTTCCCAACTATGTTGAGGTCGGCTTCCAGTCTAACCGGTTTCGGCTGAGTACCAGTGTTTTACAAGGACCGACTGCCTATCTGACCTCCTCAACCCAGTTACCCGGGCAACCCAATACCCCTTGGGTAGACTGGCGTCAGACTTACTGGCTCCTGACTACCCGTAACGACTGCCAAGGATGTCCAATGACAGCCAGGACCTACAGTTTAACGTGCCATCCGAAACACATTCGTTGGTGTCCAAGATATACTTAGAAAGTACATACAAACTTAGAAAAGTTGCATTGGTACTTTCCCGACCTGGAATCGAACCCACGCCCTCATACTTGAGAGGTTGGCTCTTTAACCACTAGGCCACCACGACCATCTACACTATAATATTATAAAGAGGAAAACTTTGTTTGTTTGTTTGATTGTAATGAATAGGCTCATAAACTACTAGACCGATTTAAAAAATTCTTTCACCATTCGAAAGCTTCATTATCCACGAGTAATATAGGCAATATTTAATTTTGAACAAAAATAGGGTTCCGTAAGATGTTAGGGTTTTTCGGACACAAGGTGTAAAAAATCAACCAAAAAAGTTACTTATTTTGCGTAACTTGCCTAAACTATTAAAGATAGAACCATAAAATATTCTAAGTAATTGTAGATCTTATAAATATCTACAAAAGAATCCGCAACACACTATACCTGTCTATGTCGAGTGAGGCACAATAACCATTTTATTGATAGAAAAATCTTGTTTTTTTTTGGATTACATTTAAACGCGTTTATTTTACTCATGCTATTAATCCTTATAAAAATAATCACTAAGTACAGTTAATGTAGATAATATTTGGTCTTCTTGAATGATTAAAATTAGACGTTTGGTTCTGAAGTTATAGCGAAATTAAAATATTACGATTTCTGCTGCACGACAAAAAATCATGTCTGTTTAATGGGAGCCCCCCTCAAATATTAATTTAATTTTAATAAAATTACTTATATAAAGTAAGTAATACATTCCATATTTTGTGAATATTTCAAGCATCTACCTGTTGCCGTTATCGCTGTGTTTCGGATGGCACGTTAAACTGTAGGTCCCGGCTGTCATTGAACATCCTTGGCAGTCGTTACGGGTAGTCAGAAGCCAGTAAGTCTGACGCCAGTCTAACCAAGGGTTGCCCGTGTCAGAAGGTTGAGGAGGTCAGATAGGCAGTCGCTCGTTATAAAACACTGGTACTCAGCCGAATCCGGTGAGACTGGAAGCCGACCCCAACATAGATGGGAAAAGGCTCGGGAGATGTACCTGTTGCTGTTATCGATATCGAGCAAAAATGAACAAAAAAATCACGTTTCTTGTATGGGAGCCCCCCAAAATATTTATTTTATTTTACTTTTCAGTATTTGTTGTCTGGACGGACGGACAGAGGAGCGAAAACAATAGGGTTCCGTTTTACCCTTTGGGTACGGAACCCTAAAAAGACAAAATGCTTATAATGCGTAACCCTTTCCAAAAGCATACATAACCCTCCTTCTGGTATAGTCGGGTAATATAGAAAACAAATACATATTATATACTGTGTAGGTTTATTTTATTATAAAAGATATTACACACACGACTATGGCTGCATAGGTTACGCGTTGACGGTTATTGTGTTTGCTAGAAGTGCGGCGGTGGACGAGTACTGCTTAGCTACTGCGTTCGGCTCAGTTGGAGAGCGCGGCGCTCGCGGCGACGCACGCGCCACCCGGCTCTCCGGCTGCCCGCTGCCGGGTGCCTCACTTCCCGCTTTAAGGTGACCAGGCCCTGGATGGCATGGACCTGATATTTTCTTCTGAATACTTTTTATTGAGAGCCACGAGTCTCGTTTTTCAGGCGTGGAAGTAAATTTTTTGCATGATGAAGAGTTTTTTTTTGAAGGAGATGGTGTTGGTAATGGAGTTGAGGGCGCAGGCGCAGGACACTCGCTGTCGGGGCCTCGTTCCTTGTGCAGCGATACGCGCACGGCCACGCGCGCCGTGCCCGGCGGGACGCGCAGGTCCAGCTCGCCGCCCGGGGGGGGAGCCTGCTTGCCTACAGATGTCCTGTCGACGACGACCCGGCCAAGACCGGCTTCCTTTAGATGTTTCTTTAGATGAAGAGATCCTTTGGAACCGCCAGAGTTACATTTCCCTGACTTTCGATGTGCTGAGGCGCTCACCGACGTATGTATACGTCTTTCAGTTCGGGATTCTGGATGGCGAGCACGGAGCCGTTCTGCAATGGAGGGGCGGCGACACCGCGGTGGCGGGGAGGCCGGCTTCGGCGGGTCGGCACACCAGCTCGGGCGTGCAGGGCGCTGTGTTCCCTTACATTCATCGCTACCAGTAAAGCCCTTGGGACTCGCAGGATTACTCTTGACTACGTGATTAGAACTGCGATCAATCTCTATCATGACACGTGGCTGGTGCGCGCAAGGATCAAGGTGTGCATTGCTCTTGATCCTGCAACCGTCGTCGTGAGCCAACTGCACACACCGCGGCGGCGGAGGCGTGCGGCCCGGGCCACAGCGGCGCGGCGCGGGGTCGGGGGCGGGGGCGGGGGCGGGGCGCGAGGGGAGCACGGCGTACACACAGCCGTCCGTGGCGCGCGCGCACTCGCGCTCTCCGGCCAGGCGGTAGTGGTCGCGCGCGGGCGGCGCGGGGGGAACGAGCGCGGCGCGGTCGGCCACTTCACGCTCGTACTCCGCGCGCTGCGCTCGTTTGGCGAGCTTCAGCCTCTCCGCTACCGGATCTTGGTCGACCTCGCATTTAGTTGACGTTATACGATATTTATCTCTGCTATATGCCTGGCTTGAGGATTTGAGCGTCTGAAAAGGAGTTACATCTGAAAAGTTTATTCAATTTGTAAGATAGGACAGAAAGAGCCCGTGGCTAAGTGACAGCCGCACGCTTCGAGTCACGCGGTCGGTCCGCAGATTGGTAACCGACCATCAATGTCATACAGAGACCATCCAAATTTCGGAGGGCACTTGTAAGTTTGTGGCCTGGCATTCGGGCGGTCAGAAGCCTAAGCGACAACATCTACGCAATCACACAATGCGCTCGCGATCATCTGTGCTAAAAGAATCGTCAGTTGTGGAGAGAAGAATTACCTCGAGGAACATCTAATTCTAGTTTTTAAATATCATCGGTATCGGGTCCGTCTAGTCGGCCACGTTCGTATACCCCAAGACGTACGGTATGAACGTACCTTAGCGCGAGAGTCGCACGTGAGCGAGCAGGCCGGCAGGCGCGGCGCGCACGGCGGGCGACTGCCCTGCGGCGGCGCGCAGCACAGCACGCGGCGCGCGCGCGGCGCGGGCGGCGCGTGTGCGCGGCACGGCGGCGGCGGCGCGCTGTGGCAGGGCGGGCAGGGCGGGCGGGGCGCGGCGCCGCACGCGCCGGGGCCAGCGCGCGCCCACACGCCCCGCAGCACGCGCGCTAGCGGGACCAGCAGTGCCATGTCGTGTGTGTGTGTCGGCGCCCTTCTGAATGTGCCGCGAGGCCCACTCGTTACCTTACCAAACGAGACGGCCATGATATTAGCAGAAAGGTAACGTTAAAGGAGTCTGTCCACTACAACGCACCATATCCAACCGACTACTGACACATCTACAAAAAGCAAAATCGAGTTTTTACGGCCTAAGTGTTTAAAGGTAGATAATTTATGAAGCGGTAAAACGGCACCGTGTATTTTTTCTTTATTTCACGCGTTTCACATCTTGTATATTATGGCATGAGTATTTGTCATCTTTGGAAATAGTACATATATGTAGAAATATGTATTGACCATAAAATCCATGATAAAATGTTAAATGAACTCATAACTTCGTTTCAAACATTTGTAAAATGTTTCACCCATTTCCGTAAAATAAGCAAACAGTAGATGTGTCAATATAGAGCTAGCTGAGCGATATTATAGTATTATAGCAAAGCAAGCCACCAGAGACCCGTCTGGTCGAAGAATCCCTTCTGTATTATATACAGGGTGTGAAGATCTCTTCTCTTTAGTCTTCGTTACCCGAAAAAGCCAACTAGAAGATGTTTCTTTGTTTTTGGAGATACTTTAACAAGTTTTGCCATAAAGTGTAAGCTCACCTATTAATATCTAATAACTATTTATGCACTAATCTAATCTGTCGTATGCACTTTTAGTAAATTTAATTATTGGCTTTGCCAATGATGGCGTTGTATTGATGAGAACATAGGAAGTCAACAATAAAGAAACTTGTTAATTGTTAATGTATTTATTTTAGTATTACTTTTTATTACAAATATAATTTATTAAAATGTATTTTTGAAATAATTTAAAGGATGCATACCCACGTCGCTTTTATGAAATCAATTTATTTGTTATTAAGTATTAAAAAGTTTGTTCCGTTCGAGGTAGAAATCCTCGGGCCGTCGCGACCGAGTGCTCGCCTCCTCGCAAAGGATATTTCTAAGCGCCCGGTTGACACTTCCTCCCGTGACCCAAAGGCTGGTTTTTTCACCCAAGCATTCAACGGGGCAATGCCGTCAGCCTGTCGGGTACACTTTCGGGTGGCAGCGATGAGGGTGAGTTTTTTGATACTCTTTTTAGTATATATATATATATAGTAGTAAAAAAATACATTTAGATTTATGTCTAATGACATTAAAAAAACAAGGAAAGTTTAGCGTTGCCCTGACAATGGAGGCGACAAAGAATTGAAGGAACTCTTCAAGAGTATGTAAAAACTACGTCGTGTTTGGGCTTGTATTATTTGTATTGACAAGAACTTTACATTTAGATGGGTTTTAACTGCAATTGTGGGTTCGATGATGGAGACGAAGTACAGTTCAGGGACCACTTAAACGGTTGATGGCCGCTGTCATGTGTTTCACCGTAACAACCAAAACAATCAGCTACTTTACCGATTGATTGCACGGGGCGTCGATGTGTTCATTTACTTTTGGGGTTGGCCCTACTTATTAGCCAACCCATTGAATGAGAGTGATGGGCGCAGCAGTATCAGCCGACGGCGAGTGACGCGGCGCTAGCAGCAGCGCGCGTCCAGCTGCGGCGTCGCGCGGCTGCCCCACTCCTGCAACACGCGCGCGTCAGTCCGAGCCCGGCAGGCCGGCGCGGGTGGCGGGCTGCACTCACGTAGAGCTCGTCGCCCGCCAGCACCAGCAGGAGGCCGGCGCGCGGCAGCACGCAGCACACCGCGGCCGCGCCGTGCGCCAGCACGCCGCCCGCGCGCGCCACGGCCGCCACCCACTGCACTCGGCCCGCGCGCCCGCCCACCGGCCTGCAACAGCCGCGCTGTGACTGCGCCCGCCCCCGGCACTGCCCCACCCGCCGCCCTCGCACTCACCAGGCCACGAGGCCGGCAGCGGCGGCGGGTTGCACGTAGTGGACGTCGCCTGCGCCGCTCTGGCCGGGCACGCGCGCCAGCACCTGCATCTCCGGCACGGATACGCACGTCGCGCTGCCGTCGCTGCTCACCGCCCACATACAGCGCCCGCTGCCCGAAGGTATGAATACATATACTTTTATATACTGAAAACTTGTACTGAAATGCTGACTCTCGGATTGTTAGTGATATTCAATAGTTACAATATCTACATATCTTATATTATATACAAATAACTCAAAGATGACTGACTGACATCGTGACGGATTAACGCACAGCCCAAACCACTGGACAGAGGGCTGAAATTTGGCACCGGTAATTAGTGACCGTTTAAACACGTGATTGTACTCATGATTACAAACAACTTTCCCAAAGAACGCAACGCAGATGCGGGGGCTCGCCCCTAACAGCTGAACGGGCGACGGCGCGCGCGAAATTTGAACTTTGCGCGCGCGCCAGTCATTTTGCTATAATGATAAAAAAAAGTTTCTTCAGGAAAGTTTTTTGTAATCATGAGTACAATCAAGTGTTTAAGTATCGGTCACTAAAATTACCAGTCACCCTATATTTATACATATATGCATTTGCCACTAGTTGTCTATAAGCGCTTTCTGTGTCCAGATTTCCATCGATAAGCTCACCGCTCTTGCAAGGCGAGTCCAACGAGCGGCGCGTGCAGCCGCGCCAGGCGCGCGGGCGGCTCGCAGCCGGCGCGCACGGCCTCCTCGTCCGGCTCGGCCTCGTCCGGCTCCGCGGCGGCGCGGCGCTCCCGCTGGCGCCGCACGCGCTCCGCCAGCCCGCCGCCCGCGCTCGCCTGCAGCGGCGGCGGCCGCGGCGACCGCACCACCCACGCGCTCAGCCGGCAGCCGGCCCCCGCCACCAGCAGGCGCGCCGCCCACCCGTCCGGCTCGCCCGGCTGCACGGCGCGCAGGTAGGCGTCGTCGCCGGCCGGGGACGTGGGCTCGGACGCAAGCATTAGCTCGGGCGTCTGCACTACCAGCGCGTGCCTGCGGGAGGGTTCCGAGGTGAGCGGCGGCCAGTGGACACTAGCGCGGTAGAGCAGCACTTCTCACGTCAGATGGGCGCCTTCTTCGTTGAAGATTCTTAGCAGGGGCGAAGTCACACCTGCGTATTCGGATTCCGTTTCCTGCACGCGAAAAAAAGGACTTAATTCTATCGTGGAATGTAGGTACCTACTGAAAGTATGTACGTACCTACTTATAGCCTAAAAACGACGGTGAGTGAATGATTGTGTTGAGAAGGACTATCTCAGGGACATTGTGTAGATAACCTGCGTGGCAGCATTGAGCCAGACGGTAGTACAGTAGAGTCCGGCTCCGAGGCGGCGCAGCTCAAACGAGAGGAAAGCTTCCCCCGCCGGGTCAGCCCAGCAGCCTGCCGCACCGGCGCTGCACCGCACGCGACTATACACCGCTCCGCAGCGCCCGTCGTCTGCGAGTTCATTTAGATTATTTTAGAAAAGGTATTTTTAAAACCCAACTTATCGAGCAAGGAGTACAACTTTCATTTAAATTGGTGTAGACCTTCAACGTGGAGCACCAGCAGCTCCCAGTCGGGCACGAGGGCGAGAGGGCCGGCCAGCAGCAGGCGACCGGCAGTAGCCCACTGCGAGCGCGCCACGGCAGCCCAGCCGCGCGCGCGCATGTCGGCATGGCCTGACTCGACCCAGGCGCCTGCGCGCACCACCCACACCAGCAAACTGGCGTCGGCGGCGGCCAGCGCCAGCAGCGCACCGCTTGGATCTAAAGCCGCGTGCAGCAGGGGCGCCCCGGCGCGGTGTCGCGCGGTAAGGCGCCAACCCGCGTGCGCGCGCACGTACTCCTGGCGCCACGACACCCAGGCCGCTGGCACCACGACCGTTCATTAGTCAAACATTGCTATTGCCCAGTAGAACCGTTAGCATAGGCGCGAAGTTGTCGTTGGTGCTTAAATCGCCAATAGCTACGAATTCGATGTGTTATGTGTAAAATGTAAAACCGGTAGCACTAGTCAATTTGCCGAAGGCGGACTGTAGTGGTAAAAGCACTTGCCTCTTAACTAAGTGCCGGTGAGGGATTCTTTTCCAGGTTATTTGCGCTTGGCAAATTGCTAACTTGATCGAAATTAATAAAGCACTGAGGGGTTACAGTTAAGGCAAAGAATAATAATTCTAAGGAGAAACGGTCTAGCAATCTCCGTCGTGGTTGAGCATCATAATAATTATTGAAAATAAGGGTTCACATACGTGGGTGCAGTTGGAGGGTTGAGAGAAAATGGTCCATTTCAATTCAGGCTAAATAGAAAATTATGAGGCGATGGAATTCATTGAACAAGCCCGCATTAAAATCGTACTAACACGCGACACCATATTATTATAGTAAATTATGTGGTGCTAAGCCCTAAGATTTTAGGGCTTGCACAAACATTGCATAGGCGGCAAAAACATTTTTAACTTATTCGCTTACAAAAACTGACAACCTGAGTTTGTCAACTACATATGTATGTAGGTAACGCGGTCCTGACGTTGGAGGTAAGCGGAATATAAACACCGTCTAAGGACTTCAATCAAAAGAGTTAGGTAGGTACTTACTCATATGTATGATCGACCATAAGGTTAAGCAACGCTTAGCGTGGCCGGTCCGTGGATGGGTCCATCTTGTCATGACGAGTTTCCCAGCTCTCAGCCCAGTCCAGTGGGTCCCAGCTGTCATTTGTACATCTTTGGCAGTTGTTACGGGTAGTCAGAAGAAGGTCAGAAGCCAGAAAGTCTGACAACCAGTCTTACCAAGGTGTATCGGGTTGCCCAGGTAACTGGGTTGAGGAGGTCAGACAGGCAGTCGCTCGACGTAAAACACTGGTACTCAACTGCATCCGGTTAAGATAACAAGCCGACCCCAACATAGCTTGGGAAAAGGCTAGGCCTAGGCAGATGACATACTTACTCGTATGTAAACTCCAATAATAAACTTGACTAGCGGTCGCCCGCGTGGATGTCACTTTTCGCGACAAAAAGTAGTCTATGTGTTGTTCTGATATATAACCTATAGAGGATCTCCGCGGCTACGCCTGTGTGGATGTCGATTACCAATACCAAAGCCTAACTTTTGTCGGGATGAGAAGCTCGCGCTCGGACCTCCCGCCTTATTATACCTACCGGCCGACCCGCGTCGAGCGCGGCAACGACACGGGGCGATAGCTGATTATCGTATTTTATGTATAAGTTTGGTATTTCTACACCGATTTCTATGATTCTTTTTTTTTTAGAATATGTAATAATGTTATCTTTTGTTAATTAGGGATGAGCGAGAATATTATAAGCATAAGAGTAAACAAATCAATAACAAATAATCAGAAAGCTCCGAACTGCTAAACTATTGGGAGTTATACGTGTTATTGTGAGTCAACCATTAAAGATAGATATATGCTGCTGTGGAACATTTTTTAGATAATGTTATGTAGCACATTTCCGTCATACATGATTTCTATGTAGCTTTAACCATTAAGGCTGCACACGCGACGAAAGCTTAAAAAATGGTGTAACTTCTCCCGTTTTCCCAACATTTTCCTTCACTGCTCTGCTCCTATGGATTGTAGCGTGATGAAAAGTATACTATAGTTTCATTAAAATCCGTCCAGTAGTTTTTGTTTCTATAAATAACATAGAGACAGACAGACAAAAAATTTACTGATTGTATTTTTGGCATCGGTATCGATCACTTATCACCCCTGATAGTTAATTTGAAAATAATGTACAGAATTGACCTCTCTACAGATTTATTATAAGTATCGATAGAAGATATAGATTTCGTAACATTTGACGCTATTAATCGCGTGTACGTAAGCCTAGCAAGAAAGTATCTCCTAGAGTTATATGAGTAGAACGTATAGTTTGTGCCTTATCACTCAGTTAGAATTTTCCTGCTAGAAAAACGTTACCCTAGCAAGAATCGTTTTTTTTCCAAAACCACAGGGGGCACACATTTACAGCAGATAAGGCACAAACCATACGTTCTCCTCATATACATAACTCTAGGAGATACTTTCTTGCTGGGGTAACGTACACATTAATCGCAGCATCAAAAAAAGGTTAAAAATATTTCATGCCTTATGGAACTAACTGAGGAATTAACAACACTGTGTCTTAGATTGTCATTTATGTACAGGACTGGTGAGGTAGTAAATAATCGCTTTCGTATAACTATGTTCCGGTATACCTAATTACATATATCCCTAGGAATCCCTACGGCTATATCTATCTTACTGCGACATAGCCATCGATATAAGAAGTGTCTAGATGCCTAGTACGCGCTGTCAAAATGCATTATGATCAGAGACATCAATTTGGCTTAACCCTACCCACAGGCCGCCATTACGCGACAGACGATTGCCGCGTGTTTACATTGTAAATTTTTCACAAAAAAATTCAAAAATGACGGTTTGTGTAGTGAAACTTTGTAATAACTACACTGCAAAAAAACATAAGGATACGAACATCTCTTTTCATAGGTAAGTTTGAAATTTTATGATAAATATCTACGTATTACTTTGAAAATATTACGACGGCAAAATAACAACAAAACGACTCCATATTATTTGAGTATTGCCAAGGTATGAAATATTTTTACCTTCTTTTTTGATGCTGCGATTAATATTGTAAAATGGTATTACGAAATCAACATTATTATTTTATTGTAATTTAGTAAGATACTTATTGATAATACATAAGTTTATTTCTTCAATAGATTTCCGACTGATCCTGTGACATCCAGTCATTATATTTATATTTATAAGATAATTTTATCACCTATGTCAATGTGAATAAAACTGCACAAATTTTAATTTTCCCACATTTTGGGGGTAATCACTTTGCGCTGGTATATTAGAATGACACGCACACAAATGCAGACGCGATAATCATACACTTTCGGCACTCACACGCGCATCAAACATGCTGTCAATATGAACGTTCCGTTTTGTACTGAACACTCCATCTAGTCTTTCCTATATCGATGGACATAGCTTTCTAATGGGAAAATAATTTTCAATGCGCGTAATGGCGGCCTGATGGCCAACGAAGACACAATTTTTTAGTATCTTTGAATTCGAAATATTTACACATCGCGTAGGAGATTTGGACCTCCTTGTACCTACTCGTATATCTATGCTGAAGTTACTTAAATTATCATCGTTGTCGTCGTTTCAGCCGAAAGACGTCCATAGACAAAGGATGGATAGAAAGGCCTTCCCCAAGGGTCACCACCTTGCGCGATCATCAGAAACATGCATCTACTGCTTCCCGACGACCTTAGCTAGATCGACTGTCCACCTAGTTCGGGGCCTGCCCACTACTTCTGATCAACACGAATTAAGTCCAAAGACGAGGTAGTTGGCACATAGGTACCGTTGAGAGGAGTTTCTTCTACTCTGTCGTCTGCATCATCAGGTCAGAATGCATGCATGCCTACAATTTTCGAGAGTTGCTCTAGATTGTTCAAGTCACTACCCCGTGCAGGAGTCGAGGCCTGGACAGCCGGGCCAGCACTAGTGCGGAAAAATCTACATTCCCGCGGCCCCGCGCGCACGTGGGAGGATACACCGGGGTGGTTTTAGCCGGTAAGAGTCCGGCACGCCCCTCCGCCTCTCCCTAGGCAGAGAAAGTCCATGAGGATTTCCCCTCGATAAAAAAAGATTGCTCAACGTTTCCGCCATCAAATCTGGAAGTGGTGGAAAGCAATGGGTCCACCTCGGGAGCATATACATAATTATATCGGTCGTAATAATTACACAGTCAAAAAATTTGTCAAAAGGAAAGTTACAAACAAACAAATATACCTAGGTTAAACTAATTTATTTAAAAGCTGGTTAAAAATAGGCAAAGTTAAAGTTTATATTAAATTTGTCTACTTTTCTAATTCTGGACAACTGTATCTAGAGCGATTAAGTATTATACATATATTAACGGTGTAGTTTTACAAGTCACTTAATACTAGACAATCAAGAGCAACTAAAAGCTTTTGAGGTTCTTTTTTGTTTTATTCCATCTTTAAGTGCTCACCCCGGACTTGAATCATGAAATCAAAATACATAATATACTAATAATGTTAGATTTCTGGATATTACCAATTATGCAAAAGTGTTGCTGCACTATGTTATGTCTCCTGAACTTTAAAACTCTTACAAGATAATGTTTTTATTTTATATTAAATGTAGGATTTTTTTTAATTTGAATGAAAATATAAAAGGACACAAAATGTAAGCTTTTCAAGTTATGGCATACCTAAGGCACCTATGGCACACCTCCACTACAAAGATTCACTATTTGAAAGGTTCACCATCCCAGGATCTCCACTAATTGCTTTAATACCTAGTTAATAAAAGTCTGTAAACGCAGCATTTTTTTAATTTGCAGTTTAATGCTAATCCAAATTTACCTATCTAGTTCTCAAAAAACATATTTCTTACGGACTATACATTTTTAGACACCCAGAAGTTTTGCTATGGTATGGCTGGTCACCATGGCCCAGCCTGTAAAGGCTAGGCCCAAGGTAGAACAACAGCACAACCATGAACAACAATTAAAAACCAAATAACTTACTATCATAAAGAAGTAGGTTGAAAACAAAACAATTGGGATGATGACCAGGTCAAATGTAAAATAATGTATCATATTCAATTTGTAAAACCTCTTAAAATAGGTAATGACAGTTTCAGTTATTGTTTTAAAATGTTTTTTTTTTTTTAATTATTTATAATATAACTGAAATAAGTATACAGCTTGATGTGAAAAATCTGTGACGTCAAATCTTAGTAATTTCATAAAAAGTAACCATTTATGACAGTTCAATAAAAGTAATGAATTTGACTAGTTGTTATCATTTATGTATCATTATTATGTCACAGATTTTTCACATCAAGCTGTATACTTATTTCCGTTATATTATCAATAAAATAAAAATGGTAACAATTTTCAGTTCAAAATGATAAATGAAACTGTCATTATTTCAAGATGTTTTGCAAATTGAATATGATGAAGTATTTTATTTTTGACCTAGTCATCATCCCAATTGGCATAGGTGTTGGAAAAATCATTGCAAAAGTTTCTCCTACCTACCTAAGTGGGTTTTAGTCGGACAGGGAGTCACTCCATGGGAGAGAATAATTAAGTATTTGCTGCAGCTGGTAATGTTAGAAGCATACTCAATCACAAAAAATCAGCACAATGAGTAAGGCAAAACATAGCATTCAGACAATAACTTTTCCCGGACTGACCGTGAGCCCGTACATACTATTATGACCCCTATGAGTTGCTGTAGTTTAGCTCGTCCTAGTGTCATAAGCCCGTTTTAAAGTTAATTGAATTAAATATGAAAACACGCATTCCTTTGAGGTTGGGTGCATGCATGCGGGCGGCGGGTACCGACCGGTCGGTGCGGCCAGCAGGCAGCGCCACAGCGCAGGAGTCGCGGCCGCGCGGCGCCAAGCGCGGCACGCTGCTCCGGCGCGTGCTAGGTCACGCCCGCCGAGCCACGCGAACACTTCGCGCAGCACCACGCCGCACCGCTGCTCCTCACTTTGCCATACTGACATTCTTTTACGATTAGGTATAACCTGCAAGCTTTCAGCTCCTGATAACCTACATTGGATGGATTTCGTATGTATCGAAGGGTGTGCAAGCTACACCTACGTGCTATATAGGTATGTACCTATCATATACACAAGTCTTGGTCACGACTCTTTGAGCAGGACTTCCCACAATCGCATTATATTCAACATCGCCACAACATTAAAATAAATTTAACAAACATGTAGAACGAAATTAAAATTACTGCCAGTGACAGCTGGGGTACTTGTCATTTTATCACTCATGTCATGACTGTCATGACTGTCACAGCTGCCGCTGTCAAGTGCTCGCGTCAAAGAATCTCAAAGTCGTTACTGGAAACCAAAATACCTAGAAGCTAGAAGCATTTAGATACAATTTTTAGCATGTCTTTTGTTTAGCTAATTCTTAAACAAGAAAGTCGTTGGTCGTTGGCTGTTTATTACTAAACGCGATTTCACCCGTGTCCGGATAAAATATAACCAGTAGGTATACATTATAATAGATTTCTCATCTTTTAAACCTTCCCTATATCTCCACGAACATTTCAAGACCATGATAAAATAAATCCGTTCAGCCGTTCTTGAGTTTTAGCGAGACTAACCAACAGCAATTCATTTATATATACATATATATGTAGATAGAAGAAAGAAGATTGTAAAATTATGATATAGTAGCAAGTGTCATGCATAAAAATAATAAAAGTAAACACCGTCAAGAAAATTGTCGTCCATACTATGTATGTGCAATTTATTTGAAAACTGTGAGTTCAAAGAAATGATCAAATATTGGACACAATCGACTGACCGGTAGGTCTTCAAATAAGTGACACTTCTGTGCGCACATGTCTGACGCCGGCATAACGCAACACTAAAACCGTGTAGCGCTGCAGCTACAACCGTAACATTTTAGGCCCCTCGCCTACGGCGACTTTTTGTAGCGATTTATTAATTTATAACAAGATAGAATGGTCAAATCCAATTAGGTACACTATTTCTGATATATTTAAAATTTAAACTATGATAAATTAAACTATACTATAGACCTTTACACAGTCATGCAATCTTCTCACAAAAAATTCAAACATTCTGACATTATCATCTTTCGTATATCTACAAACACATCAAGACTTGTGTTTCAGTTCAGGAGAGCGTTAATAGCGGCTTCTGTATAGGAAGTAGGTGACTTCTAATGTGCTACAGTACGGAAACTACATACGATACAGACGCGAAGCTGTCGCTAGCTGTGTACCCTCGCCTCAGGGACCAGATTCAGTCGCGATGCAAACGCGATTCGGTCGCGATGCAGTTGCACCGATGTTCGGGTCCCACTCATGCGTGGCGCCACGCTCCCTCTCTGTTGTCGCGCATTTGTTAAACGCGCGGCGAGGGGCCTTAGGGCCCTGGCTCACGGCTCTGTCCTTTCACCGATGTCATCCAACGCTGTCGCGTGTTGCGAATGCGACTAACACGCGTTAGACCCCCCGCCCACGGCGACATTTTGTAGCAATGCAGTCGCGCGTTTGCTAAACGCGCGATAGCATCGCTTCTAATGCGTGTCAGTCGCATTTGCAACGCGCTACTTATGCGCTACTGCATCGCGATACAAACGCGCGACAGCGTTCGATGACTTCGGAGAAAGGACAGAGCCGTGGGCCAGGGCCCTTAGGCCCCTCGTCGCGCGTTTAGCAAATGCGTGACAACATCGCTTCAAAGTACTACTGTATCGCTACAAAAAGTCGCCATGGGCGAGGGGCCTTAGGGTGCGTCCACATCTGGCGAATGTGCCGCGAATGTGCAGCTCGCGAGCCGATTGCGACCTGCCCGCGAGCTGCGCGCGTGCATTTTTGTCCGTGCGCCGCTTCTGCGCCGCCCACGCGCAGTTCGCGCGCGACCTAAGCGCCGTACGCGATCAGCGCGCGGGTGGCGCGCTAGTTATTTCGCTTAGTTCGTTTCTGATTACTGGAGGCTAAGTACGTGTTTTCATGGAGTGGACGGAGGAGAATTGTTTACGCTGAATTGAAACATATAAAAGATTTCCAGTATTATGGGATCTTAAAGATCAATATTACTATAGAAAAAATCTGAAAAATGATGCGTGGAAAGAAATAGGTGCTATAATGGGAAGCGTCTGACATCTTCGATAGTACTGAGCCAGTAAACGGAACTGTAAGGGCGAGAACTGAGCGCGCGCAGATGGCGCGCCGCTGGCGCGCTCTATAGGAGCCTTGTATGAGTTGCGCTAAAGAGGCGCACCAAACCATTGCAGTGACTGCACGCGGGCAGCTTACGGGCAGCTCGCAATCGGCTCGCGTGCTGCACATTTGCGGCACATTCGTCAGATGTGGACGCACCCTTAGAGCTCGTTACCACTGTCATCGTAGTATTTGTATTCTCTTTGATGTCATCTGTCAGTGAGGTCAGGCCTTCATTAATCTGAGCTAATCTGAGGTCAGGACGATTCTTTATCGGGTGTCGTAGTGGCCTCAGATTAATTGAGGTAGCGGCAGAACATTTTATATGAAGCTGTTCACACTTGTCCAACAGCGATTTTGTGTCTGATCCGACAAAAAAATTATCGTGTTTTGTCAGCTCTCTCGTTCGGAAAAAATATGATCGCAAATGGCGCTGTTCACATTTGTTGGATGTGTAGGGCCGACCCCGCCCGCGCCCGCCGTACCCACTGACGCCCGCGCGCGTGGGTCGCTGTCGCTCGCATCACACATCTACACCTTTTGGCGCGCAAAGTTGTTGTTTTTCTTCGTAATAATGGCTGTACTAAATAATAAATCCTGAACGTTTAAAAACGTTGACGTTGGAACATACCGTTGAAGGGTTCCCTCGACTCTGTCTGCTCCATCAACAGCGAAAACACATATCAAAACAAAATTGCAGGTGAAGCTAATATTTAAGCATGGGAAAAAGGCTTTACTCAATAAAATTACTTCTTCAATAGTCACTTTTTAATCTTAAGTTTATAAAAGCTATGTTGTCAACAAAAATAATAGATACAAGGTGTATAACTTTAAAGACAAACAGCGGTTCTCAGTATAGAAGATCAAGCCGACCTAAATATAGCATCAATTAAAATGATAAAATACTTATTTAAAATACCTACCCAGCATCAATGTAAAGCTAAAAATAAAATGTAGAATGCTGTTAACATTAAGTGTCGTAGAGGAGGCGGTGCACAGCAGCTCTACATGGAAGAAAGCTCCTTCTTGGCAGCTTGCATGAAGTCTGCCGTGGCGTCGGCGAGGTCCCGGTCGCCGACCGTGGCATCCACGTCGGTGGCGGAGTGCGTGGGGCTGCCCTCCTCCGCCTGCCGCTGCCGCAGCCGGATCTCGCGCAGGCGCGCCTCCAGGATGCGCTCGCGCTTGCTCTCGCGCTCCAGTATCTGCGGATGTGACACGCCTGTCACGCGACCGTCCCGCGCCGGGAACACCACGCATGACTGTACTTACCGCTGTCAGTAGCAGTTTGTCGTTTTTGTCAGAGGTTGCCAGTGTCTGCGACAGCTCCAATAAGTATATATTCCCTTTGATGCTTCCACACGTTAATAGGGAGCCCTGTGCGAATATACGTTGTTAGTTATTATAATGACATGAAGTCCGCTGACTGAGTTAAATTTCGACATCTCGCACGGTACGGATGACACGTGAGCCCTGTCGTCACGTCACAGTAGGCGGTCGTACTTAAAGCATGTGAAATATTTTCATTCTGACCGTACATTTTATTGTATGAAAAAAAAATATGACAAATAATCTCTAATTTATCTTCACTATTGTAATCTACAAATACAACACGACCTCCCATTAAAGCCGTGGCAGATATTTTTATAGCACCTTCGAATCTAGCATGAGCTCTCTGACCCACTGAAATAAATCAATTTTTGTCCCCATATTACTGAAATGATAAACTTTCTTTTTTGGTGGGAAACCGCAAGAAGTTGGTGGCTAGAGCCGGGCTGCTCCGAAGTGAGAAAAGCTGAGAGAGGCGTAAAAACCAATGTTGACGTGGCTATTCTCTTACAACTTACTGTTCTCTGAAATAATAACTTTTTTCAGGACAAAAGTTGACTTATTTGATCCAATATATTATAGTAATTTAAAGTTACCAAAATCGATTTTAATCCAGATTACGAATGTAGGTATTTGCAGAAATTGTATAAGCAGAAATAAGTGAGGCGACGAGCTGTGGAACAAACGTGCGGTACTGACGGCTTCGTGCGTGCGCAGCGCCACCAGCGGCTCATCGCACACCTGCATACTGAGCACGGGCTCGTGCTGGCGCCGCAGAAGGTCCCACACCGACAGCACGCCGTCGTACTGCGTCAGCAGCATCAGCGACAACCTGTAGCACACGCGAGTTAGTCGCGAGGAGAACGCAGCCCGCCCCGCTCTGGCCCCCGCCGCCCCGCACCTTGTAGGACTCCATGCGCCATCCGTGACGCGGTGGCGTAGCGGCGGCGTCCATAGCACGGACGACTCGCGGCAGTCCTCGCTCCACACGCGCGCCGTCCAGTCGCCCACCGTCAGGAAATTCTTCAGGAAGCCAGGATTCCGTTCCACACGCCACACGGGCCCGACGTGGGCCTCGAACTATCAGATAATATTATGAATTTAATCTAAAAGAATTTAAATGAAAGTGCCAAAGTCTTCAAAGTGGTGAAAAGTGAACAAAATTTATGGCACTTATTGAAAAATGTAGAGAATAGGTACGTGAAAAATTATAGATGAAATAATTTACGAGAAATGGAGAAATTAATGTAATGTCCCCGGTTGTAAGGTTAAGAAACATTTTATCAGGATTGTGCGTCCGCTGCTGTCCGGGAACTTTGAGTCCTATCAGTCCTATCAGCAGTGAATATCAACTAAGTCCCTCTATGGCCTTCCATTTTCTGAGGCTGCAAGGTTGTTTTGAAGTACTCCAGTGCTTCATCGTAAAAAGCCCTTAGGATATACATTCTGCAGGATTAACTCTGTAATTAGTGCGTACCTTCGCTGGTAACTTATCCAAGGCAGTTTTACCCTTTCTATTGCCGTTAATGACGTAGCCATTTTCTGTTCCGACCATGAAACGCGTCGGTATGGTCTGCTCAAACTCCAAGACACTAATCCCGTTGGACTTGGCCATACTCTGCACATCATTCTGCGTCTTGACCACGTCTATGATCATCTCATCCGTCGGCTCGTCGATCTTGCGCAAGTCCCACCACTTGACGGCACCGTCGGGCCCGCCGGAGAAGAACTCCATGCCAGTCTTAGAGTTGATGAAAAGCACGTTGCGCACGTAGTCGCGGTGAGCCACGTGTGGCGGGCTGGCTGCGATGGGCTTGTTGCCCTTCTCGCGTACGTCCCACGCCGCCACGCTGCCGTCCATGAGCCCGCCAGCCAGCACGTGCACGTCCTTTGGGTTGTACTGCAGGTCCAACAGCGGACACGGCGGCGTAATGGTTGTCTCGGGACTGTTGGAGTTTTCCACGTCCCATATGTATGCGAATACTGGAGAGGTCGTTTCGCGGTTAAAGTCCACGTCGACATACGTGGCAGCAAAATGAGCGCCCCCATCGGGTATCCAGCACAGAGAGCTGACAGGCCGGCAAGGGCTGCTCACGGCCACGGTGCGGCCTGACTCGTCCACTGTGGTGGCACCAGCGCCGTCTCGGTACACGTTCACCGTGCGGCAGCTGTTGTGCTCTACTGCAGGCATGTTTGCTAGCTCGGTGTAATACGTCTGGTACATATCTATGGCGTTATTTTGCAACACAAGACGTTCCAGTCCCTGTAACAAGACAAATCTAGATCTGAACGGGGCAAACTAGGCGCGGCGCTCGCTGCCGGGATTGTACTCACCGGGGACAACGCCATAACGCAGTGGATGTAGCCGTCGTCCTTCTCGATCTTGCGGCGGTAGCGCTGGGTGGCCTCGGGGTCGTTGACGTTGACGTCCTTGGGCCAGCCACCCTCGGCGTGGTTGGCGCCGCTGTTGGTGTGCTCGGCGCTGCAACAGGCGGGCGCGGCGGTGAGGCGGCGAGCGGGCGGCGCGCGGGTCCGCTCGCTCGCTCGCCTACCGGATGGTGTTGATCTCGCACTGCGAGAAGCACGGCGTGTGCTGCGTGATCGTGTGCACGGGGTTGCGCAGAATGTAGTTCTTGTGCTCGCTCGGGTTGACGCCGATACTGTCGCACATGTCCGTTCTCTGTTCGCAGAACATTATTTGACGCCCGAACTGGCTGCGTAATTTACTATACGTATATGTTAACTCCATTTTATTTTTATTTAAAAGGATACTTGGTCAACGAAAGAACGTAAGAAATATAATAAGCGATATAAAATTAAGGTTAGTAATTGTGCTAGATTGAGTCAAGACCAAAGAGTATACAATATATGGTCAAGACTGAGTGGAGTGACAGTAATTTAAGTTTAGAACACAGGTGTATGTAATTGCCATGGACTTAATATTTAATATTACCTATGGTAATTGCCTATAATAAAAATACCCTAGCGTCTATCTTGAGGTATATCGATGGTATATCGGGTATATCTATTATATGTGCATTTGAGATTTAAAAATCTTTGTGGAGTACCAGAGTGTTAAAGGATAACCAACAGATCAAATTTCTAAATTTTTTTTTTGTCTTTTTGTCTGTTTATATATTTATCGGTTTCTTTGTGCGCGTATCACGCAAAATCTGCGTATTCAATGAATACAATGTTTACATAAAAAGTTTATACACATTTTGGGCTATGACTTAGTCTTTGTTTCATCAAAATGGGTTCATCCTATCAAAATATATGTATTAATAATTTCAAAAAGCAAATTACTAGAACATGCGCAAGTCACAAACGCACCGCCATCAAATAGAACAAATAAATGAACTACATATCTCCCATATTTACCAACCGATTTGAAAAAATCCTTTTTGTTTGAAAGGGTATGCTTTCAAAATGGTCCCATTGTCATCAGGTCTAGGGTCTGGAATAGGAAACCCTTGCATGGGGTGAAAACTTGACATTCAGGTGTGTATCTAATGACACTACAAATAGAGCTGACCTGGTGACGGAGACGACAGACAGTCGAGGGAACACAAAAGAAATGTGTACGTGCCATAGCAAATATTTATATACCAGATTCGTGTAAACCATACTTCAAGGAGTTAAAAATTATGACACTTCTTTGTATATTTATGAGATCACTATGTTTATCAGAACGAATAAAAAATATTTACTAAACCGCAATCAATTAGAAATGCCTTGATTTGTTCTTTACCTCATAGAACTGCCCTTTTTGATAAAAGATTCTTTAGTATGTCAACTAGAATCTATATACATATAATAAAACAGTAAAATCTATATACGTATTTAATAAAACAGTAAAAAATCCGTGTCTGTACATTTAATATATTGAAAAAAATAATAACTGAGGGGGGTTTAGCAAGGGCTGGTACCGGTCGACACCACGGGCGCCGGGAGTCGAGGGATGACTCCCGACCACCGTAGGCGCGGGTTTGTGGGCGGTGAGTGTAGGTAGCTCATCGTCCGTACGTCTAGGGACGACAGGCCCGTGTCGGCGGCGCGTTCTGTTCCACGCGCTCCTCGAAGAGATGTCAGCAACATGGGAGGGGGCCCCTTTAGGGCCAGGGTCTGCTTGGGCTGCGGGTTGTTCGTGAGAGATACCGTGGCCCTGGCACACAGGGACCTCCAGAAGGAACATAGTGGGTTTTAGTCAGTAAGAGTCTGACACTCCCTCCAGCTGCACCCTCAGCGGGAGGGGTCATTTGATGATTTCCCACAAGAAAGAAAAAAAAAACAAAAAAGGGGGGTTTAGCAAAAGCAGTAGAACACGAATAAAAAAAAATTATGTCTGTTTGTCTGTATGTCTGTTTGTTTGTACGCGCTAATCTTCGGAACTACTGGACAGATTTGAATGATTCTTTTTTTGTTGTATAGGCGGTAGGTCGGGGCAACATATAGGCTATAAATTATCTTGGAAATTTGAACACCTGATGCAGAACAGCAACAGACCAGCTAAACTATAAGTGATATAGAAATTCTGCCATAGCAAAAACTGTTCCACGTGATGAGCATTTTCTGCTGCGAGTTAAAATTTGAAGATCTGGAACAGCTGTTTTGGACCTCCTAGAGCCAAGCTATACCATTACACATATAGAAATGGCGTCTTAGCAAAAGTTGTTCATCCTGATGAGCACTCGCTGTTGACGTATAAAAATTGAAGATCTAGAACACCTGTTATGGAACTCTAAGAGCCCAGCTACTTTTGCCAGCGATTTTCGATGACCATGGTATAGACGCCAGGACATCAAGTTACCCGAAACTGTAAATATTTTCCAATCAACTTTGAACCATATGCTTCAGCGATAAAGTTAAAATTCTACTTAGGAAATTTGACAGATAGAAGTAGCTTGATGTGCTGCATCATTGAAGACTTTTGGCCAAAACTCCCATTATTTTTTTTTTATTCCATCGCATTAATATTCCTTCGGACTTACGTTATTTCAGTTCTAATTTACTTTTCCATTTATCTCCGTGACACGGTAACCTACCATTTAGTGGAGGAGAGCAGACACTTAGATTTTTATGGATCAAGTATCTTCACAACAAAACTATAACTATGCTTACAAAAAGGTTAAATTGTTTCCATTATTCCAAGAAGCTAAGACATTAAGGATCATACGAACCTTAGAATCCAACGAAGAGCTAATCTAAGTCGAGAGAGGCTTGATGCTTTTCGAGAACATCAGGCTGCAACTCGCACCATTGAAACCTTTTGGGATCGAGAAGCACGCTTACGTTTTCAGCGTATTTACGCATCTACATCCAGGTCTCTAGAGACCAAAGAAGAATGTGATGCGCTCGCAAATCGGAGACGTTCTCGGAAAGAGAATCACGATTGACTTCTCAGCGTATCTACGCATCTGCTTCTAAGTGACTAGAGACAAGTGAGCGACAATTTGCCGATACAGAATCATGCTTGACTCCTATAAACCTAATGTGCGACTAATTGCTGATCGAGATTATAGGTACGTTGTCCAGAATGATGTTGAACGAAATATTCATAATCAGTTACAACTGTTGTGGAATTCCAGGCGCCCAGCTACATTATGACATCTAGGAATGACGTTTTAACAAAACTGTTCAATTTGAGGCATTCCAAAAATGAAAGAACTGAAGCGTCTCGAATCATCTCGCGCATCATGTTGTTTTCCCGTCCCCGGGCTCTTAGAATTCGATATCAGACGTTCCAAATCTTCGATTTTGACGGCCCTGTAGTCGCTGGCATAAGCGACTGGATTCGCGTACGAAGTCGCGGGCAGAAGCTAGTATACAATAAATTACCTGTAAAATTTTTGAAGACTAGATTTAATAGATTTTAAGAGAAAATTGCAAACTTTTTTATTAGATAAGACTTAATAAACAGTTTCAGAATATTTAGATGATAGTATTAAGAGATAGTATTAAGCAATTTTGCTCTATAAGAATATATGCATCTGTACGCTTTACTAGCAGGCCATAGCGATACCTAATGATATGTATGAACACTAAGTATGAACACCTCTTGTAACCTATGACCACAGATTAAAGAACTTTGACTTTGACTTTTGGAACTCCTCAGCGGTATGTACCTGAGCTGAGGTATGTACTAACTACTTCGTGTTTGGGCTTACTTTTACTTGATTCGTCTTGATGAGCTCTTTACGTTTCATCGGGATGAGTTTTGTCATTGCGGGTTTGATGATAGGGACTGTAGTGTCTCTAACACGGAACTCTTTAACTATTTATGGCAGCTACCATATTGTGTTTGTGTCTATTTGTATTGATGATAACTTTCTATTTATTAATGTGAATGATAGCTGATAATGGTTACAAAGTGTATAAAGTCATGACAAAACATAAATTTAAACCTGGTCACTAAAAATACAAAAAATACAAAACGAGAACCGACTTCTGAGAAAGTTGAACAGAGTGTTTTTAGAAGTCGGTTCTCTTTTTATCCGACTTCAAAAAAAAGGAGGAGGCTCTCAATTCGGCCGGTATGTTTTTTTATGTATGTACACCGATTACTCCGAGGTTTCTAGTCCGATTAGTGTAATTCTTTTTTGTTCGATGCAGTATACTTGCCATTTAGCCCCATAAAGTTTCATCCAATTTGGTCAAGTACTTTTTATTTTATGAGCATTTGTTTGATTTAGGTGGATGATGTTATAATGTTCTATGGTCGGTTAATGAGAATTTCCGACAAATTTGAGTTATGATGATGATGGCATCCAGGCCGACTGGCGGCTACGGCGGCCATTCTCTTTTATGGAGATCAGCCAGCTGCGCGGGACATATAAGACATATTAAAACTTTTTACAAAAAAAAAACTGACTTCTAAAAAACAATTCGCCATTAGGAAGATGAGAATAACCACAAATGTCAGATACGTAGTATATTGTATACTCTTTGTCAGATGGCTTCACCGGTACGGCGACGACAGCGGCGTTTTCCAAATTAAACAAGGAGTGTTATTGTGTGATATATTAAAGATAAAATATATAAAACTATACAATGCTTTAAATTACCTGGAGCTAAAACATAACAGGCATACCAGAGTAATTGTTTACAAAAACCTTCTATACGAAATTAAAATCTTATATAAAAATAAAGCGACGTAATAGGAATGTATGGGAGTGGACGTCAGGCCAGCCTAGAGCGCTGCGTGTTCCTTCCTCACCGCGGCGAAATACTCTGCGGTGAGGTGGTGCAGGTCGTCGGCGGTGGGCGCGTCCAGCGACGCGAGCGACGCCGCGGGGCTCGCCTCCTCCGCCTGCCGCTGCCGCAGCCGGATCTCGCGCAGGCGCGCCTCCAGGATGCGCTCGCGCTTGCTCTCGCGCTCCAGTAACTGCCGCGCCAACACACTAGTATTAACTACTGCTACTTACTATACTCGTAGTAACGACCACGGTGGCCGTTCTCTCTAAAGTCTGCTTCACACGAGGGGAGAACAGTCCGGCAGAACAGTGGGGTGCAAAGCTGTTCTGCTACTGTTTGATCGCACTGAACAGTACTGTCTCGACAGTTACCAACACAGAACAGTTAATAGCCCGCCGCCGCCCGCGCCGGTCTGTTTTACGGGACAGCTTGCTTCCCCCTTGCTTGTGGTTGGAAACACTGGGGCAGTGCAGTCTTTTGGGGGCTTTACTTACTTGGGCGTACTCTCAGATGCACGGCCGTTTAGAGCCGGTATATCAATCATCAACTTCCAGACCCTGGGCTGCTATATGAAAGTCTCTCAAAACCCACAAAGTGATTTCGTCCCGACCCGGGAATCGAACCCGAAACCCCGTGCGCAGCAGTCGCGCTATGAGACTACTAGACTAAACTGCTGCTCACTAACAATTATTGTGCAACAATAAACCTGTCAACTCCAAAAGTAAAAAGAATGTTCTTATTATTTGGTTGGTGATATAAGTATGTGCAGTGGTTATATAATAGAGAGCGTGTGCCTGACCGCGGTAAGGTGCGTCTTGTCGTGGCACTCGGGCTCCACCAGGTTGCGCGACATTTCCATGAGGAACACGCTGCCGGCGTAGCTGCCGCTCGCCACCAGCGCGCCCTGCGAGCACGCATTCTATTGGGTACTTGACTTGCTCAACAATCAAATCCTATATGATATTAATTTGGTCAAGCGTCTTAAAATAATGCTACTTTCATTTATCGTTTTGAAGGAAAATCAATTGGATCTTTTTATTGATTATTCAAGAAAACTAAGTAAAAAATTGTGACGTCGTATTTTTAACTTTCTTACAAATTGCATACAAAGTAACCGTTTTTAACCGACTTCCCAAAACAGAGGAAGTTCTCAATTCGACATGTTTGTTTATAATATATTTTTTAATGTTTGTTCGCGCATATCTCCGTCGTTTACCAACCGATTTCAAAAATATTTTTCTTTTTAAAAGGGATTGAAGGATAATGATGGAAACCTTGAGAAACCAAGGGCAACTTTCGAAAATTGTAGGCACGTATTAAGTAAAAAGTTGACAGTTGGACACGACTCTCATTTGAACTTAGCTGCGTGGAAATGAAATAATATTTGTTGTGGATTAGACAATAACAATAACATTAGGTGAATCTTAGCGACTTTATAACGCTAACTACGTAGAGTAAACTTGTATCTATCACTATTGATAGTTCCAACAATTATGATGCAGCTATATCACCTTATCATACAGAGCAGTCCAGAGAAATGTACTTTTGATTTGGCTCGTATTTCTAAACGATAACATGGTGGAGCGCTCAGCACGGAGCGATAGTAATGCGCAATTGGAGTACTGGCAGTGGAATGGATCGCCGAACAGCATCACGCAAACACGACCACATTCAGCGAGTTCACAGTGTGGACGACTTGCGCGCACGAGCCGCGCGCACTACGCGCCCGAACACATAATTACACTCGTGCGCGCCGTGTTGCGACATTTGTCAGTTTTTTCATTTGCTGAACACAAAGGGGCGCGCAGTGTGCACGGAGCGTCAGTGTGGACGGGCTGTGTGTGTCTTTGTGAGAAAACGCAGCTACTGCAGAGGATGCTGCTGCTGCTTTTTATCACGTGATTGATCATCAACATTTATCACTGAGCTCGTCATGGTCGGTTGTTGCACGCCGCGCGCCCTTCGTCCACATAAAGTTTTCCTTTCACGTTACAACACACATGCTGCGTAACGCAAGTTGTTGCAGTTTCTGTAGATACGTGGCTTTAAGAACAGAGTACACGCTAACAATCCAACAGCGCTGCAACAACTAAAGCTGGACATTTGGCAAGGAATGGAATCGATTTCAAACATAAGTTCAAAGAAAGTTATTGAAAATGTTCTTGCCAGATTGGAAGGATGCTGTAACCGCCTGGGAAGTCATTTGGACGATATAAATTTTATCAAAGTAAATATAAAAAGAAAATAAATTTAATGGATTATTTTAATTGTTATAAATAAAATTCTCTAAAAAATGCATTTGTGCTTATAAAATTTATGATCACGTACCGAGAAAATTGTAATCTGAGGCTATTTCTGCGGACACTAGGTGCCCGCCGCACAAAGATAGGTACCAAAAGAACAAAGTAGAAATAGAGGTAGCGTACATGCCTTTACAATTTTTCATCGCGAGTAAGACCTGTGTGTTGTGTAAAAATAGCGAAAGTTTAAAATCATTAAGAAGAAAGTAGTTCATCTGCAACAAATATGATGTAAAAACACATAAAAAATAAGTTTTCAGAAATAGTTACAGCATCGTGCGGACGCACGTTGACTAGCGCCTCGTCGCACACCTGCATGGTGAGCACGGGCTCGTGCTGACGCCGCAGCAGGTCCCACATATACAACACGCCGTTCCACTTGGACAGCATCAGCAGCGAAGGCCTGCGCAGACGGATACGTGAGCACGCGGCCGGGGTACGGGCGGGGGCGAGATGCGCGGACGTACCGCGTGGGGCTCCAGGCGCCATCAGTGATGCAGTAGCGATCCGGTGCTGTCCACATGATTGAAGACTCGCGGCAGTCCTCGCTCCAGACGCGTGCCGTGTAGTCGCCCACCGTCAGGAAGTTTTTCAGAAAACCGGGGTTGCGCTCCACGCGCCGCACCGGTCCGATGTGTGCCTCGAACTGAAAAACTCATTAAGTAGAGCGCAGCGAGCGTAGGTACGCTCCCAAACACTAAAAACATTCAAAAGTCGCTATTAGCGAAGAGTGAGCACGCTACTGTCAAGTGGTTGTTGTAAGTGTACGAAGCGGCTGATGAACATACTTTGCCAGGGAGTTTCTCTGCAAAAGTCTTGCCTTTACGATTTCCGGTAAGGACCATTCCATCCTCGGTGCCTAACATAAATCTCGAAGGTATCGTATGCTCGAACTCGAGCACACTGACTCCCTTTGCGTTCGACAGCGACTGGGGCTCATTGGGCTTGGCCAGGTCTAGGATGAGCTCGTCGGTGGGTGCGCTAAAGTTGCGGATGTCCCACCACTTGAGAGCGCCGTCGGTGCCGCCCGAGAAGAACTCCATGCCGGACTTGGCGTTGATGAAGAGCACGCTACGTACGGCATCCCGGTGAGCCACGTGCGGCGGACACATCAGCGCGCTCGTGCGAGGCGAGCGCACGTCCCACGCTGCCACTTGCCCGTTCATGAGCGCGCCCGCCAGTACCGTCCCGTCCTTAGGGTTGTACTGCAGGTCCAGCATAGGGCACGGTGGCTTTATCTCCGTCTCAGGGTTGTTCGAGTTCTCCACGTCCCATATGTACGCGTCGACGGATGACCGCGTGTTTTTGTTCATGTCCACGTTGACATAGGATACCGCTAACTTTTGGCCGCCCTCGGGATGCCAACAGATAGAGCTGACGGGCCGGCAGCCACCTCTTGACGGGTCGTCGCGGAAGATATTGACAGTCCGGCAGTCCATTTGCTCCAGTTTCGGTAGTTCATTAAGCTCTACGTAATACGTTTGATACATGTCAATTGCATTGTTTTGAAAGACATAGTGTTCTAGGCCCTAGAAAATAAAAAATAATATTTCTTTCTCATCGGTAAGGCGAACAATGTGAGGTGAAGAAGAGCTTTAGGCTCACCGGAGTCAGATTTGTGATACAGCGGACGTAGCCATCGTCCTTCTCAAGCTTGCGGCGATATCTCTGTGTGGCCTCGGGGTCGTTGATGTTGATGTCCCGCGGCCAGCCGCCTTCCGCGTGGTTGGTGCCGGTGTTGCTGAACTCGGCCCTGCGGGCAGACTGCGGGGTGAGCACACTAGAGGCGTGGACGCGCACGGGTCGCTCGCGGTACGCACCGCTCGGTGTTCACGTGGCAGCGCGAGTAGCGCGGCGTGTGCTGCGTGTGGCGGTGCACTGGGTTGCGCAGGATGTACTTGCGTGCCTCCAGCGCGTCGGGCCGGATGCTGTCGCACATCTCAGTGGGTTGCTCGCAGTACATTATTTGCCGACCCATTGCCGCCCGCTTTACCGTGTAAACATAATTCAACTCCATATTTGTCACTACTTATTATTTTTTTGTATTCAAATAAAAATAATATCTATAATATATAAAAACTAAAATAAATATCAAAGCTGAACAAGACCTATATAAAACCAGAACCTGAAAATGAAACATTGACAGTTCTGCTGTTACACATTTTGTACGGCACTGAAACTGACGTTATTTTTGTATACTACCTTATTATACCTACCTTATTCATAGAGTATTCGTTATTGTCTCAGATTCATGAGAGGACTTCCCCGGCCGCAGATGGCGCACCGGGCGCAGGAGAAGGGCGTACATATTTTTTATTAAGGGCGGATATATTTTCTGCCCCCCATAAGCGGGTCAAGGGGCGAGGGACTTGGGGAAGTCCCTGCCCCGAGGCGGAGGCACGCGCGGGTGTTGGCGCGCGCCGCTGAGGCGATGCACGGGTAGTTCAACACCTCGCTACCCCGTGCAGGAGGCGAGGCCAGGACAGCCGGGCCAGCACCAGTGCGGGGCCGAGGATCATGTTTACCACAAAAAAAGTTGTGGAAATAACAACATATTTTATTAAATTTATCGTCGCCAAATTGTACGCATAACGCCGATCTCTATGAAGGCGCTCGGTCGCTGACCCCTTGGCCATTCAACTTTTTTTGTGGTAAACATGATCCTTAGCATGTACTAGATGACCTGTCAAAATATGGTGCACTAGTTTTGTAACACCCTATATATAGATGTATGTACGCTGTACGTATAGTTGTCTGTTGTTAGCAAGTTAGCGTGCGCAGCCAACCTGTTTATATGCGTCTGTACCTTGTCTGTACCTCCATAGGTCGGTATGACGTGTCAGTGTGCGCCTGTCACTTGTCACAGCACAGCGTCGAAGCGGCGCTGTCACACAGCTGAGGTTAGACACGCGTTTTATTTACTTACCTTTTTGTTCAAAGTACTACCATAATTGATGACTCTTTTGAAGAAAATATATTTGCATAGGTGTGCTCGACATCGCAATGCTGGGCACACAGCCTCAAGCCGCTAAGCTGAACTGATGGTAAGTGCCGCATGGCGCCGATCGAGCAGTTCCCGCTGTTCCGGCTGGCCACGCTGCTGGCGCGGCAGCTCAGCGTGCCCATCGCCGCTAGGATCAAGGTGCGTCCTCACTGCCTCGCGCGGAGCGGTATACTGTATATGTTGACACTGTCCAAGTAGTCTGTTGTATTCATGATTTCAATTAGTCTAGAAGTTTGAACGCGAAAGCGTAGTGAACAAGCAAACAAAACATTCACATTCGCTCTGACCACCTCATATTTCGTCGACGGAGAGATTTAAGAGAACCCTATTACTGTGGTACCTACCATCAGCGAGTAGGTTTGCAGGTTTGTAGTTGATTGTGTTTTTGAGTGAGCGTGGTGGTGGCAGAGGTTCGCGGTGCACAATCCGCGATTCCGTCGCGGCGTGCGGCGCGCGGGCCGCGGCTTCCACGCATGCGAGCTGCGCTTCAAGATGTGGACGCTAGCGCTGCGGCAGCCGCGCGACTTGCCACCCATCTCCGACCAGGCCGCCCTCGACGCTGGCGCTAACATAATCGGTGCGTGCTGCCGCGAGTCATATCACTACACTCAGGAAATGCTCATCACCAGCCAACAACCTATTTGCAAAATAAATATACATAGTTTATCATTTATCAGTCTTTCTCGGTTCTGACGACCCGTAACGAGTACAGTACAGTGCCAAATATGTACAAACGAAAGCTGCGACCTAGAAATTTAACGTGCCTTCTGAAGCTCGTCATGACAAGATGGTAATCCATCCACGCACCAAGCATTGCTTTATCTTATGATCGATCGCCCGTGTGGCGGCTACCTACTTAGTTTCTATCAGAATAACTTTATGAAATGACTGATGGAATGAAGACAAATGTGACATCTTACAGTGCGTTACATTTGAATTGGCCAAATCCAGATCTAGCCCACTTTAAGATTTCACACTTTTAGTAAAGCAAAGAAATAAGTTTAAGACTTGTTCATAGTGTTATTATCCTTTCTTACATTTATGTTTTTGTTGGGATATTATTACTTTTTGAAAAGACGTACATTAACTTCTGTTATGTGTGTAAGTATTGATGAGATGAGACGACACTCCGCTGACGGTTATTTAGGGCGTTCTACAAGTCACTCAAGTCAAGTCAATCTCACACTGGCTACAATGTTTTTATGGTATCTTATATGGTATGGTATAAGTGTATTTGTGGTCGGATGTTTGTTACTAATTATTATTTTTAAATGCAATGAAGAAAATACCTTTTTCTTTTTTTTTTTGAGTGGGCATCTCGCACTTCAGCCTAAGGAGGCTGTTTACTGCTTAACCGGACAAATCCCTGTGGATGCCTAGAATTTAAGGCCTCCAGCCAGGGGCAAGAAAATACCTATTATAAAGTACCTATAGATTAAAAATAGCTGACACAAAGAAACATAAGTCAAGGGCGTGGCTCAACTGTTGATGCGTAGTGGACGTAGTGAACGATGACAGATGTCACGGCGAAAAGTGGAGTAGTCATCTGAAAATATATCAATATTGTTGTTTTTCTTGACTCGAAAACTTTATTTTGACGAAGTTTGACAAAACGGAACATAAGTGCAGGATCCGGAGAACCTTTTTATCTCTCTTTGCTTCTGCTCTGAGCTCGGACTCGACATGTCCTTGTAGATATAACTAAACACGCGTACACCAACTGTACTGTACTTGTAGTTTTATGTATTTACGTAAAAGAGGTTTTGTATTATAGAAGGGTCAAAAATGGCACCAAGTGGTTCGTGTAATAATACACTCGGCGCTGGCCAGCCTGTCCCTTCGCTTGGACTTGACACGCTGCTGCGCATCTATATCATCAAAATCGGTTCATCACCGACTGAGGTAAGCTTCAGACCAACACACCCGCACCGGGCCAGGCCGGGAGGCATTTTAAAATGCGGTAAGAATATTAAAATGAATCTTTCTCTGTAAATAAATAAATAAGTATCAACTGTAATTACAGATCATATTTGCTAGCAATTTACTCGTATCTCCGGCGGAATTAGTTGGTACGGCTGCCGGCTGCCGTCGGGTTCCTTCGGATTGCACTTGGAGTGCGTACGAATTCCAGCGGACGCGTTCGGCTGCCGCGGCAGCCGTACCATTTTAAAGTACCTACAGATTGCTACAAGTGGGCTTACTTGACAGGTGAAGCAGCAATATTTGCGTTGGGGGGTCTTATCATTGTTCTGGAAGTAAACAGACAAGCGAACAAACAAGATGATAAGGTATATTTTGCAGAATAAGTTTTTATTTAAGATTACAACCGATAGGCACGATGAAGAATCGTGTGCGCAGGTGTTGGAGGAGGATTCTCGCTGGCTGGCTCTGCAGGTCTCGTTGGAGGAGCTGCAGCGTGAACTGGTGCTGCAGCAGCAAGATATCGACCGGCTACAGGCCACGCTGCGCCGCCTCGCATCGCACCAAAGCCCGCGCGCCGCGCCGCCTGGTGCGCCTCCCACACCACCGACCTCCCAGACGCCCTCCTTCATAAAGTCCAAAACACTAGAACCAGAAATAACCTGCCAATGAGGCCACAATTGCCGTCAGAGCTTTATTAAGTGTGCATTCCAACGAAGGCAGAATGCACCGCTCCAAAACCTCCATGTTAAGTAGCATCTTTTTCCGTAAGTAAAAAAAGTTACTGTTTTGAAGTTCGTCTACTTAAGACACGTACTCCAGTTGGTAGGTCCAAGTTCAGAAAGGAGGTAAATCGTCGACTCCAAATTGACTTCTCGAAAACTTATCAACTTCCCGTCCAAGATGATGGCATTGTTTTATATAAATGCTGGCTCTTCAAACCTAACAGACAGGCATGTGTTGCCGGGGAGTTGTTGCGCCACTTCTTCCTACCGAGAATACATAGCAAGTGGTTAGGGGAGGGTAGTTTGGGGCCTGTATTTTGTTTTGACGTACGAAACGTTCTGATTTATCAGCCTAATTTGAAAAAACGAGTTTGAGCTAAGTTGTTGCAAGACGAAACAATACTTGACGAATTTGTTGGTGGTCGGGGGAGAACGGGCCGTATTTTATATATTCGCTATCTTGAGTCTGCTCTTAGCTCATAACTCTTCCTGCTGATAATGGTCGAGCCGGACCTAGTGCTTGCTCTTCGCTGACGGTATTGTTATGTCGTCATTGTTAGTCGGTACCTACTAGAGCAGGAAGGTATTTGTTTGTGTCGTCGTAATACCGGCGTGGGCGCGCATCTGCACTCACGCGCTCCGGCGAGCCATTAGTAAATAATAACAACATTTAGTTACGAAGCATAACATAATGAATGTTATGGTAAATAGCTATCGACATGCTCAAACTGAGCTATATTATTTGGTGTGTTAAACGCTAATAATGGAGGTGTTGGCAAGCAGGCGTGTCGCGATTGGGCACGGGCGCGGCGCAGACGCCGGCAGCACAGCCCCGCACCATGAGTCGCGCGGCGGCCGTGCTGCTCGCGCTGGCCGCGTTCGCCGCTGCATTTTCGGGTCTCCGGGAGGGCTCGTCTACTAACTGCGGCGTCGCCCATTACGGTTAGTTTCCTCTGGTAAACCACATTATTACAATCATAGGCAGGTATTGAATGGAATTATATTCTATGGACTGCACTTCTCACAATGTAGGTATGTCTGCTAGAAGAGGTTTTTTGAAGAAATAAGGAGTGGCTTCGTACTGGATAGTTCTTTTTTCTTTTTGTCTCATCAACTGTGTCAGTACATTAGCTGTTATATAAATAGATTAGTATATAAACTAAAAAATTTTGAGGAATAAGTATGTTACTGTTTCAACCCAAAAATACTGAATGGATTTGGGTAATTATTTATATTTATAACTAACCAGCGACCCGCTCCACACGTGGTCAAATAATATAAGTAAAGTTAAAAGTTATACATGTGGCAGGGCGTCCGACGGGTACCGCGCAGCGCCTCGTGCAGACGCGCCTGGGCGCCGGCCTCGCAGACTGGACCGTCCGCGTGCCCGTGAGTACCACCCGAGCAGTCCCTACGCCCGCGCCCCGTCACTGACACGACGTCGCTCCGCAGATCCCGCCGTCGTGCCGCGACGCAGCTATCACCGGCGTCCAGATGACCGTGTGCGATGTCGACGCACCACCCAACGTGTCCATGAGCGACGCGCTGACAGCGCGCGTGCACCGCACCGGCCAGCTGTCCGGCAGCGCCGCCGTCAACGTGACCGTCCACTGCGTGCCGCCCGACGCGGCCGATGCCACCACCCCCACGCCGTCGCACCACGCCGACACCAGGTCCACAGACGAAATTCTCTCCAAGGAACAAGACTCCAATGAACATATATCCACAGAAACTGTATCGTTCGACTCGGAGCCGAGCGACGTCAAGTCGAATGAATGGATATCTACTGTAGCAATGACGACATCCACCACGAGCACGCCCGAATTGCCATCGACGCAACGACTGACCACGTCGTCTACCGTGGCGCCGACCACTGGACAGGTGATTCCAACACTCAATAAATTAACACATTCCAAGGAAAAATCCCCACACGCACTTAAAGTTACCATAAAAATAACACCGGGGTCAGACGCGTCCATAAACGAAGAACAACCGCAGACTTACAACATAGTGCTGCCGTCGTCGTACCGAGAGCCCCCGGCGGTGAAGTCGCGGCAGACACTGCCGCTGGCCAGGCCGCGCAAGCACCGCGCGCGCTCCGAGCGGGTGGCGGGCGGCGCGGGCGGCGCGCACTACGTGCCGGACGCGCTGTACGGCGCGCTGATGCCGCGCTACATGGTGGGCCCGCTGCTGCCACCGCTGGGGATGCTGCGCCCACAGCCGCTGTGGCCGCGCCGCCGCCCGCTCTTGTATTTGCCACACTTTTGATACATGTTAATCGTTAAATATTTTGATGAACAGCTACAGTTCAGAAGTGCAAGAAGTCTGCTTGTTTTTATATACATACCTATGTCGTTAACCATTGTTATGATTATCTAACGTATAAAATAAAAAGCATTGTTTCAATTTGATGTGAAGCGTCGGGTTTGTGTCCACTGCAATACTGTTCACGCACGGCAACAATTTATTACACCGTAGTAGTTTGGAGGCAAAGACGAATCACTTTTAGATGAGGTGTGCTACATGCTGCGGGGCTGTTCGGAAAGTGCACACAGAACAGGCTTAGCATTTGTTTGAGAAAAACTTGACGAAACCATTAAGGTTTCGTCAAGTATTGCATTTGAGTATATTTCTAACTGAACAAAACAATTTTTTTTTTAACAAAAGCCACTTAGACGATAGGTCACAGATACAATTAATGTGTGCACGGGGTCTCGGGTTCGATTATCGGGTCGGGCTGAAATCGCTTTGCAGGTTTTAAGAGACATTATCAGTTAGAAGTTGGTAATTGATACATCCAAGTAAATAAATGTCGGTCCTGCGCCTGAACTCTCTTCAGTCAGTTCGGATTGCGGTCCCATCGGACTATGAGAGTGTGTGCACCTGTATCTGCAAAAATGCTTGTGCACTATAATATGTCCTGTGTACTTTCTGATCTCCTTGGAGAGAACAGACGCCGTGGCAGCAATTGGTCTGGACGCTATTATTTAAAATGTCAGATTGTGCCTCATGCTGTGTCAATGGTTTGGGGTCCCATGCTTAGTGTGAAGAAGTAACTCGTTCCATATGTGTCTTAGTTTTATCAAGTATATATAACCAATATTTTCCGGTAGCATGCACAACATACTTATGTTTAACAACATGAAGTGAGCGGAGGACCGTGCGCGGCGCAGGCGCGGCGCGGCGCGGGCCGCTGATTGCGTCCGCCGCGTCACAATGTGCTATTGTTGGGAAACAGAAAAAGATACAAATACAAAAGACGACGCTTTCTTGCTATAATGAGGACAACGCGGAAGTAAATACTTTTAGGTCGCGCGCTGCATTCTGTCGCCGGCGTGTCGCACAGCGCCGCGGGCGGGACGCGCCCGTGCCGCGCGGCACTACGATAGCTATGTAATGGACACGTTCAAGAAGTGTGCAGCCCACAGACGCCGGGAGCGCTGTGACGTCACGCACATTGGCTCCGCGGCTGATTGCGTCCGGCCTGCGCCACTAATTCGATGCATATCGACAAACAACACAATTACACGCGTCGGGTAATTCCGCTCATGCGTAGGAAAATTATATTTGCTTCTTATTTCCTTTTATAATCATGTATATTTATATTTAAAAAATTACTATACATTCTTATTAACATAGCACTATTCGCCCCTAAAAATTGTCATCTAAATAATACTAAGATCGAGGCTTTTGAAAGTAATGTATGGGGCTATCGTTTGTGGCGCAACGCAACTATAGAGTGAGCTCCTAAAGTAGGTACTGCTGTTACAGTTTATTTTTAACCGACTTCCAAAAAAAGGAGGAGGTTCTCAATTCGGCCAGTATGTTTTTTTTTAGTATGTACACCGATTACTCCGAGGTCGAGATCGATCTAACTTATTGCTGCATATTCGCAACATTAATCCAAAAATAAATTAAAATAATGTATATAAAAAGTACTAAACCAAATTGGATGAACTTTTTATGGGACCAAATGGCAAGTATACTGCATCGAACAAAAAAGAATTACACTAATCGGACTAGAAACCTCGGAGTAATCGGTGTACATACATAAAAAAAAAACATACCGGCCGAATTGAGAGCCCCCTCCTTTTTTTGGACAACCCACAAACGTTGTTGAGTGATGTTTGATATTTCGAGGAGCTCGCTGGACAGGATCGGTTTTTAAGAGACTTCCCTTAGCATATAGCTGATGTTATAAAGAGTTGCCTAAAGAGTAAGAGTTTCTATACCTTCGTGTGCGGGAAGTAGTACCTTCGAGACGCGGGTAATACTACTAGTTAACGGAGGACTGGGAAAGACAGAGAACAGATAGTTGAGGCACTGGTTGTAATGTGCACGCGCAGAGCACCGGAGCCGGTGGCCCCGCGCCACCACGCCTCTCCGTGCCGTCGGCGCCGGATCCGTCACGTACCGGTTTCCAATGAAAACTACAAAGAATACAATTTGCTGGAAGCTGCATCGCGCTCGCGCTGAGTACTATACTCGCCGGTGAGGCGGCGCGGAGGAGTGCGGGTGCGGGTGGAGGGGGTGAGGCTAGAAGTTTAATGTTATTACTGCATCATGGGGAAACTGGATTGTGATCGCAGGCTGGAACAGCGACAATTGTTCCGTCTTTTTCCCGTCGAGATAAATCAACTAAGGGCTAGCCCCCCTAAGTACGTCACGCTGCGTTGCGTCGATGCAACGTCATCACTGCATCGCTTCCATAATATATTTTTTAAGAAATGCCTCATCGCACCGTTGCGTCGTCGTTTCATTACGTGCGAGACTTTTTTTGTTTCCGATTTTCCGCCGTGAAAATAATATCAAGTAAAAGACATAATAAAACCTATTAAATACAAATAGTAAGTAGGTAATAACTTTTTATAACGCTCGACACTGCACACTAAGCACACGGTAGAAAACATCTCGCGAACATTGCGTGTGCAGCGCGTCCCGTGCGCCCTCGCGGGGAGGCCACATGCGGGCGCGTACCGTTCATCCGGCCGCCGCGGATTGATTTACATGTTCTTCGCGCCGCATACATTTGTCCTGAAAAGATTTCACCCCTCGTCAAAAAATAATGAACGTTTCACCGTGATGCATGGCTCAGATTACAGGAGGAGACAAATAGACGCTCGGAACAAATTACTAACATAAATTGGCGAGATTAGGAGCGGTGCGTAGCGCGCTGCTGCCCGCGCCCGGCGGCTGCTGCTGCAGTCACTTTCCGCGCAGTTGGAAATAGCCTACGCTATTTTGATATACTTATAAGCTATATCTTCACCAAGTTTAATTAAAATCATATCATCAGTAGTTGTGGGTGGACAAGCAAAAAACTATAATTTCTTATCGCTCTACAGGTAGCATTTCCTGTCGTCGTGAACCGGTATTCAGTTAACAAAACCTTTTCAGGGACACGCAGTTTGACAACGATTACTATTTTAAAGCTTCAATCTATGCATAGTCACTTCTCTAGGTAGTTACTAATACACTAATTGTTTACGCAGAAGTTTGTTTATTTACTTGAACTCAATCGTATATTCGTAATCTCAGGAGATATTGGTCCGATTTAAGCATTCTTTCAGTGTTAGATAGCCCATTGACCGAGGAAGGCTATCAGGGGACGCGGGTGAAGCCACTGGCTGGGGCAAGTATATGATTAAATCAACAATTAATTGTTTATATCGGGCGTTACACGCAGCCAGGAAAACAGATAAGATAAATGAATTATAGATAGTTATCGACAAAATGATCGCAAGGCCGGTACGAATCCGCAGGGCGCGGGACGGCGACAGCGACAGCGCGCTAACTCGCCGTAAAACATTCGAGTTACATTTATCTGGCAGAGAAGACATATCCGATTAACGGCAGCGTCTTGCCGCGCCTCGCCGCGCCTCAACGCACCGCACACCGTTTGAATTTCATTTCAACTTACGAAACGAATTATATAAATTTAGTTGGGTATAGCAAGCAGTTTGAAAGAGCCTCGCAGCGGAAAATGAAAAGCAATTCGCGTCGGATGAAAATAGTAAATATGATATTGTGGTGGGACGGTGCGGGATGGTGCGGGATGGCGCGGCCGGAACAGGCGCCCTCCGCTGTATCGCATTAAGAGCTCTAAACGGATTTAAGTGCGACGAGTCCGATTTTAATTTCGTGTCGCCGACGTCGCGCCGCCCGCGCCGTGACGTCACGCCGCGCGCTGCCACCCTCTGCGAAGGATTCAGCTTTAAAGCCTCTTTATAACTGTTTTGGGATTATTTACATAATACTGGAAGATACAGAAAAACGTCTTGAGATTTCATTGCTTTAATGAAATGTTGAGAGAAGCTGCTGCTCCAGTGCACTTGTTACTTAAATTGTTTTGAATAAATTAAGAAAAATGCTGTTTAAAGAAAATTAGTCTAGGAAGAATAATATGAGTAGTTAAGGACTTAGCGATAGATACCGGCGCGGCGCCTAGAATACGGTGTATCCGCGCACGCAACTTATGAGAGAAAGGGGGACTCCCTGCGTCCGCCGCACCTGACGGAGCGTGTTGCCTTTCTGAGATATTTCTTCTAGATGGTTCTGCCTTGTATATGGTATATTTCACCGGTTGCTTTAAAATAGTGCCTTAAAGAAATGTACATTAATATTATTAATGCGTAAATAAATGTTTGGAATTTAATAGAATGGTATGCTCAAATAAGATTATGCCATAATGTGTGAATGCTGTGATGCGTAAATAATATTATACGAAAACATAATAGTGGCCATGCCATAACATGACAGTCTTTTTATGCAATAAATGTAGAGAACCCCCTGAAACCTTGCACCCATAATTACCAAATACAGTCAATTGATAGTCGCATATTTAACACTTATAATTAGTATTCTGTTCATTTGATGTTTGTTTTATACAAATTTTCACATAAAAACACACACACAACAATAAACCATAGCTAACCTAACCACTATATGTTGGCAATGGTATTGGGTACGTAGAAAGCGCGGGCGCACCCGCCGTCCCGCCGCACGCCACAGCGCCGTACCCCCGCAGAGCGTTGCGCGTGGCGTTGTTCTCTATCTTAGACACACTAAAAAAAGTGCGCGGTGAGTTCGCGGGGTCAACACAGCGAGCAGCTTCTGTAGTTTAGTGAGCAACGCTATACTCGTAATGTTATGAACAAGAAACCACAGTGCACTTAATCATTTTGTTCATTTAAGAGAATTCGGCGCGGGGTGCCCCGAGGAGCGGATTAACGAGGCTCTTCCTGAGTGGCCGAAGCGAGGCGAGGCGAGGCGAGGCAGGCCTCGAGGCGCGCCAATTAAGAGGGCACAAAGAGACGAGCCGCGAGACCTGCCGGATAATTATTTGGAAGCGGTGAGTTGAACTGTTATTGTTAGTGTGGCATTATAATGTGTTCACGATTTGGGCGCGACGTTCACGAGGTCGCTTGCTGCACTCATTCAGAAGTTCAATACTGTTTCAGTGTTTCAGAAGGCACGTTAAATTGGTAGGTCCCGGCTGTCATTTTTTAAGCGTTGGCAGTCGTTACGGGTAGTTAGAAGACAGAAACTCTGACTACTAGTCTTACCAAGGGTTCTTGGGTTGCCCAGGTAACTGGGTTGAGGAGGTCAGACAGGCAGTCGCTCCACGTAAAACACTAGAACTCAGCTGCATCCTGTTAAGACTGGAAGTCGACCCCAACATAGTTTAAGCATTTTGTTGGGATAGCATAAAAACATGACTTAGGTACCTACTTATTACTCTATTCTTCTCTCATACTAAAAGAAGATTGCAGTTTAGGGTTGGTTTTGATAATCGTGTTAGTAGTTATCAATCAAACGAGAACTGTTAAGGAGGAGTCCTCTTTGCGTAATTACGTCAGTGTCCAGCTTCAGCAGCCGCAAATTATCTCGTACATTGGTTCAATTAATTCCAGAAGGAATATATTCAAGTCGCGTCTCGCCCCTGCCCCCCCGGCCTCCCCGCACCGGCGGAGACCCTTCCATGTGCCATCGGAATTATAATCCATAATTTATTGGCAACAGAAAGTTGTTCCGCCTCCGCAGTTCCCGGCCGCAGCCTCCTACTGTTGTCGTCTGGTAAATTCCCGTCTAAGGAATTGGCTTCTTGTATGAAGTTGCGTATATTTGCGTCAACAATCTTTTTATCGATACAATTCTTAATAAGGATAATACTTGTCATGTTTATTGTGGACCTGATGCGCATTGAGCCTCCCTTTTGGCCCGTGTCCGTGGTCGAGTGTCTAGTTCAGGGCACTTAGGGAGGTTGTGCTTGGCAGACCAGAAGCATGTATATGTATGTTGTAGGTTTGTATGTATAAGAGATCAGACGGCGTTTTAACCCCAAACCCAGAACTTATAGTATTACTGTGAACTGTTTAAACTTATTTTCATTAGAGGCGGTCTTCTGTGCGGACTGCAGGTGGAAACTTTTAATTGACTCCGTTTGTACGTTCCGTGCTTTACGAATAAAATAATGAAATAAACTGGTCTGAGCTGAGCTCATCCCCCCGTCCCCCTGCCGTCTGCCCCCCGCACCCTGCACCCCTTCGGGAGGAAATTCATTTAAACAATTACTGGAATATACACATTTGTTTGTGGGAATAAATAAGTCAAAGCACGCGGCGGTCGGCGCTGACGTGGAACAGTCTCAGCTCCCAATAGTCGCTGCAGTAAAACAAGAACATTGCTCCTACAGAAACCGTCCACTCGATCGCTGTTTGAAGGAAAATAAATTCCGTAATATGAATAAAACAACAACAGCAGTAGACTGTTGTACTTGTTTGCATAAGACTGTCATTTCTGATCGTGGGTGTACATAGAAATCGTCAAGGAGTTCAAGTGAACATTGTCGCGGGGCCGTGGGCGCGTGGCGCTGCCACCGCCAGCAGGCGCGGCGAGCTGTCGTGTTCTCATTACACTATCCCGGTTACACACAAAACTGTACTCGCGCTGCTAACTCTAGTTATCAGTACTTTGTGGCGGTTTCCGCCCGCGCCCGCTACGTGTGCTACGTCGTAGTACCTCGTCGTAGTAATTATCTCGTGGCAATAGGACCACCTCGTGAGCATACGATTTAATAATATTTTTTTATAACTAAAAATACAATTATATACAAAATCAGTTCATAAACGAAGAAAATATCGGCGAACAAAGATAAAAATATATCACTACATGGTATAAAAAGAAGGCGCTGTCTGTGTATCCCTGTGCATGCTTCAATCTTTTTGTTTTTTTATTACTAATGGTCCGGCTACACGCTCAGTCTTGCCTGCGCAGTCCGGTTTGTGCATTCATGACTGTGCAAAAAGACGGAACACCGTGTAGTGGCCATACGGTGCAGGTAAGCTCGTGCAAACTAACTGTGCAGTCCCTAGTTTTGTTTTGAGAGCTATATAGAGCTATATAGAGTAATTACGTCGGACTGTTGCGCGGCTTGAATAACCGGCCACACGTTCAAGTAAAACCGTGCAAGTCAAGTTTGCGCAGTCCAAATCTTCAGCATGTCGACGATCGCACAAGACTGCGCGAGCTACCGTCTCGCCGTCCACACGCGCGCGCTTACCTGCGCAAACAGGTTTGTACAGGCATGCTCGCAGGCAAGACTGAGCGTGTAGCCGGGCCATAATGTAATGTTCAGAACAAAATGCTTTTTTTTTAATTTATTACCGACTTCAGAAAAAGGAATAGGTTGTCAATTCTAGTTAGATGAATGTTTCTGATGCAGTATACTTACCATTTGGTTCCAAAACAATTTCATCCACTTTTTATTTTCTGAGCACTTTTTGATTTCTGAGTGAGCTGTGTCGATAATTAATTTACCTTTCTACGGATTACAATAAAAAATACTAGAACGCATACAAAAAAAATGTATGACAAAATTTATAACTAACTAAAAACGTTAAGCAAAAAAGGAGGAGAAACACTTAACTTATTGTTCACGTAACTGATTCAGTCACTTTCATTGAAAGCTTTGTCATCGTGTGGTCTGTTTGTCCGCCATTTTCTCGCGGTCGACTGAACCAATTTCGATGCGGTTTTCTGTTTTTAAGTTCGTTTTGTAATGTGCCACACACAAATTATAGTGTAGCGTAAATTCGGCCGAAACATCGAGAGTAATAGAGGTAGCCGTTTACCGTTTTCTTTATAATTTATTTTCATCACGAGGAAGACCCGTTGTGTTGTGTAGCATTGTATAAAATATCTGCGAAACTTACATCTGATAATTGTAAAGGCGGCTGTCGTTCATTTGTTATTCAGAAGTCGGAAACGGAATAGGTAATTCTTAGCAACACAAAATGTTTCTATAATATGGAAGAAGTTTAGCAAAGTTGCGTGGGCTGTGCTCCTCATTGGTAATGTGGTCAAGTTATTGCGCGCTCACAGCGACAGCTCCGGCGGGATCGCCGCTGCTGCATGTTCTTCATGTAATTGTTGTAATTAAATACACACTATAATGTGTATAATGTGTAATTAAATATACATTATACACTCACACACACACAATTAGACGGTATAATTGGCAATGTACTACTCTGTCGATTTAACAGTTAAAGAAGATTGTATTCAATCAGCTCAAGTGAAGGAACTCGCCACCTGCTCAGGCTCCACCCACCACTCCACGTGTCAGACGTTATTTGTTAGACTAGCTGGAGTCTGGTAACATTAACCTCAACTCATCAATAGATTCAGCTACCGTCTGAAGTAATGACGAAAGAAAAAGAATGTCATCACAAACAAGCCAGCAGTGAACACAGCTCAGAGACTCGATATAAAAGTGTCATTAAAATCTCATCAGGCGCGCCAATCAAGCGAACTCTGTCTTATACTTAATTCAATTAAGTTGAAAGCACAGCACTGTACGTACCAGGCGTACGTACCTATCAATAAACATTTGGCTGTTGTGTGAGATCAGGTGTCCTGACGTTCAGCAGATGTGAACAATTAAACTATCTACACGATGCACTCCTGTACTGATGGCGCGTGCGAAGTGCGCCCCGCGACGTGTGCGCAACCTGCCGTCAGGTGTTCCTTTGGCTTACTTACACAACATTGATGAAAGTATATTCAAAGTGTTCATCATGGAAACACTATCCAACACAATTAAATTGTACTAACAGTTGTTAAGTAAACTGCAACTGCAGGCTTGGAGAGAGAGCAAATAGCAATAGCGCGGCCGGTGTGGGAGCGAGACAAAAACAAGTTGTTTGCTGGCGGCGACGCATCACAACTGCGACGAGTGCCTGACGGACAAGTCGCGCGGCCAGCACGGCACGCGCGACATGCCGCATTATATTGGTATATACTGGCTCCCGCCCGCGGTTTCGTCTGCATCCCAAGGGAATTCTTCTTAAAAAAATGTTCGAAGTGAACATTGGTAAAAGTAACCTGTGAGTTATTTTTATATACAAACTGTATTACCGCCAACATTCGTCAAAATTGATTCAGATGTTTTTGCTTTAACTATCTACATATGTAAGGTCTTACAATACTAGTGCACCTTGCAAAAAGTCATGAAAACGACAACATATTCTATTCAATTTAATATCACAGTCGATGATCACATGACGTCGTTCTCTATGAAGGCGCTCGATCGTTGACCCCTAAGTCATTCAACGTTTTTTTGTGGTAAACATGATCCTTAGCACATGCTAGATGACCTGTAAAAATATGGTGCACTAGTATTGTAACACCCTATATATGCATACATACAAACTTTTGCGTTTATGATATTAGTGTGATTAGGTATATAAAAACTTTTCGAATCAAGCGTATTTTCGTTGGAAGCGACGCGGCTCTTCACAAAACATTTAACCCATTCTTGTGTGTAACAGTCGGTGCGACTGTGTGATGGATAGCGGCACTCTACAACTCGTGTGCATCGGTATCAACCGGCAGCGGGATGAGCAAGGACTTGCATCGCACGGAGCGTATTAGTGCGACGCTCGGCTCGCGCCGGCTGCCTGACGGCGGGGGCGCGGCTGCGGGTGCCTGGCGGGAGCGCGGAGACGCATCGCTCTCGTGTCGTGCTGCGTTCGTATCTCGCTGTTGGCGCTAGGATAATTTTATAATATCCGCCTGCCGTTGGCCTGAGAAATAGACACTTTAAGTAATCTGTTTAGCTGCATTATTGCATTTATCAATATATCTATGGTACTTTATGCTGTCTGCTTAAGTACCTCGTTGGTGTACTAGTCGCATGGCACGACTGGTAAGTACGGCGTCTCGGTCTCGATTCCAGAAATAGCCTTGTGGGTTTTAAAAACTTTCAGATAAGTAGGTCGTAGTTGAAAAACATAGATTGGTGAAGAAGGAGTGTAATACGTGACTTCCAAAAGTGTAACACCGAAGGCTACGGCACGCTACCTCGAAAAACTTAACAACAAATGCACGCTACCTCGAAAAACTTAACAACAAATGCACGCTACCTCGAAAAACTTAACAAAAAATGCACGCTACCTCGAAAAACTTAACAACAAATGCACGCTACCTCGAAAAACTTAACAAAAAATGCACGCTACCTCGAAAAACTTAACAACAAATGCACGCTACCTCGAAAAACTTAACAAAAAATGCACGCTACCTCGAAAAACTTAACAACAAATGCACGCTACCTAGAAAAACTTAACAACAAATGCACGCTACCTCGAAAAACTTAACAACACATGCACGCTACCGTCCACAGCCATGTGATTGCGATCTTTGTTCTGATCTTTGTAAGTAAATAAAGACTTATTATGATGATTATGATATTAGAGATCTAGTTATTTGAGATCGCGTGGCTATAGAGTTAAGTTTTTGTTTAAGTGACGATCTCTCGCACTCTGATGCGAGTGCATGCACATCATACAGATCCTGTTGAGACAACACAGTCTATCGCGTCTGCCCCAACGAGCTGTCTCGCTGTACGCGAGAATAGTCGAGCTACACGTAATATAGTGTAAGGCCGCACCAGATGTATATACGTGGGTGTTCAGAACCGCTACATAACAGTAAAATAGTATGTAAAGATATAAACAAATGGCGAAACAGAACCTTAGCAACAAAGTCCACTCCCAGGGCAGGGCTCTAAGATATGTAGGGAGAAATAGACAGCCACATGGAGGGGGGTTCCGGTAACTGACAGTTCGCGGACTATTACTGAAACACAGGTCGCTCGTTCGGGGTCCCCGCGTGCCTCTGCGAGCGAGTGAGCTACGCTTACTTTCTGTGCTGAGAGTTGTCGATGGGTCACACTGTGAATTTGATGTGATTTTTGTCGGAAATATACGACATGCTCTGTTCTTGGATTCAATCAAGAAACAATTTTATCATGAAAGTAACGCGTCATGCGTCGCACAGCCAGCATGCACCACGCCAGCTGCGACAGGCGGGTGTGCGGCGGGGCGCGTGCCCGACCGCGATTGGCGCTACTAATTAACGTTATTCAATATTTGTTTGCAAGGAAAGGTTCATTATCTCCCCCCGGCCCCCCGCTCGCCCCAGCCGCGTCTCGTCCTAAGCAAATAAAGGAATTACGAGGACACACAAACAGACACAACGCTGATGAGTTTTTCTTATCATTTGCGCGCGTCGCTGTTTGTGTGTTTGACTAACTGCTCGGATTTATGATTAATTGTTAAACATTGTCCTTGTGATCATTGTGATATTTGCTCAGCTTGATGAATTGTTTTTTGAGAAGCAGTAACAATCTCATACGCTAAAGTTCCGAAACTGCCTCGTTGGTCCAGTACCCAGTCGTATGGCGTGACTATAGAGTAGGTACGGGGTATCTGGTTCGGGTCCCGGGTTGGGTTTTATTGCTGTGTGGGTTTTAAGAAACTTTGACAAAAAGCAGCCCGGAGTCTGGAGGTTTGTGATTCATACACCCATGGATCGGAGAACACACCCAAGTAAGTAAATGTCGGTCCTGTGCCAGATATATTATGTCCGTTCGTGTCGCATCACGGACCCATCGGGCTAAGACGGTGAGGGAACAGAGAGTGCACCTGTGTCTGGGCAAATGCTTGTACGCTTCAATTATGTCTCTAGAAAGAGCATTGTGATTGCCGACAGTCGTTGCGTATAAATTGCTTATACGATAGCCTACGTAACTACGAAGCTACGCCAGTCATCGTAGCTCGTAGTAGGTTGCTACGCCGTAGACGAAAGCACTACGGTTCCTTGACCTCTGCCCGCAATGTGCATGTTCACGTAGTGGTGGGCGGCAGGCGCACGGGAACTAAGCGACGAAACAAAAACACCACAATTGGAACAAGTCCAAGCCATAAATAGTAATAACCACCGTCGGCGCATATCGTACATAGTACACAATAACATACGGCCGCATTTCGTATAGTGACTTTCAAATTTATTTGGGCTTACAATAGTAAAAGACTATTTTTAATTTTTATGTAGACTGTCTGTGTGATGATGAACTAATGCACGTTCAATTCCCGCTGCTGTGCGCCGTCCTATGCACATATTTGAGCAGGTTTAAAAGCACAGCAGCGATAAAACGAACAACGCACGCGCGACCAATACGCCTAATGAGAAATACAACACAAGTGGCACATCTGTAAAGTAGTTTGTTTACTAGATTTTATTTCAATTCCACGTGGTCATTGGTTAAGGAGATTCAACTTGTGATGCTACAGCTATAAGTTCTTGCAAATGACCTAGTTTTTCGAATATTGTTCATTTAACAGTGTTGGCGCGGCAGTCGGACGAAGCGCCGCGCGCCACGCTGCTGACGCGCGCACTCAGTACTGGCACCTAATCATAGCAACAATGTCGCCGCCTGGCGATACGACGTTGTTGAGCATCTACGCAATCACCTATGACGTTAACTTGCTAATTAGGTTTCAAATATGTTGCTCGTGTGACCTTCAGCAGTACAAATAAAATATCTGTGCTTAGCCCGCAAGCTTTGGGAGTGAATGTCGCCAGTTCACCAAGTGTCACACTTCTTATCAAAATCTAAATCAAATATCATTTATTCAAATTAGGCCAATAAATGAGCACTTTTCAAAATACAGGCCCCAAACTACCCTCCCCTAACCACTTGCTATGTGTTCTCGGTAGGAAGAAGTGGCGCAACAAACTCCCCGGCAACACATGTCTGTTTGGTTTGAAGAACCAGCATATAAACAAAAGCGTGTTCAATCGCAAATTATTTGAGAATACATTATTTTAGGACTATTTATGTACGCTTGTGAGTAAGTTAGCAGTTTTTATTTGTATATCTTTAGTGAGCGGCCACAAGAGCCAAGCCATTCGTCATAGTTAATTTATATGAAACATTCTTAAACATTATTGAAGATTAATAAGATTGAGCGTTAATCACCACGCTTGCTCAATGCGGGTTGGTGATTTCAGACTTTATAGTCCAGGTTTCCTCGAGATGTTTTCCTTCACCTCGATTAACTGTGCCTGTGCCCAGCAGTAGGACGATAAAAAGGCTGTGATGCGATGCGAATATTAACAAGATATATTATTTAGGATTTGCAAATAAGCCACAAGTAGCTTCTCTAAAATAAAATACTTTGACTTTGACTCTGAAAACAAAGTTTCACAAAGCGATTTCGGCCATAATCGGGAATCGAACCCGAGACACTGCTGTGCACGGGGCACAGTAGTCACGCTATGCGACTACTAGACCAACGAGGCAGTCACAAGATATTATACTTTTATAGAGACATAATAAGGATACATTTCTATGTTACCCGAAAACAAAAAAGAAATGAAACTAATAGTTTACTTAGTATAGCTTCAATTATCTTTTAATTTATCTCTGATCTGATCATCCGCCATTGAAAATGATATCCGACTCTAATGCGGCTATCAACACCCACAGACAACTTATGAACGACTCGTTTGATTACTTAAATTATATTATTTGAATTCAGTTTTCTTCATCAGCCTTTTTATCGTCCCACTGTTGGGCATAGGCTTTTTCACACACGAGAAGGATTGAGCCTTCATCACCACGCCACCACACTCAATACATTCATATTATTATTACGACAGGTACTGTACTAAGGTTTGCGGATTCGAATGGAGCGACCGGGGACCGGGGAGTATTGTGCAGCGATTGGCACGCGAGTGTGTGTGATTGTTCCTGACAACGGGTAGATTCGCATCATCAAGATAACATTGTGCGAGCGCGCGACCGGCCGGACCTCCGCGCCCCCTCCCGCCCCGCACGCCCCGCACCCTGGCCAACACCAAGCCATGGGGGTCTAAGTGTGTCCTCTGTGGTCAATGCTTTTTATGTAAAATTGTATTTGTTGAAAACGTGATAGTAGCTCATATGATATAATGCCTTTTTACTGCACAAAGTAACAGTTGCTCACCGACTGCAGCAGGTCATGAAACAAAACTGACAGAGTTCTAACCACCCAACCTGAGGAGACCGCCCGGTGCGCGTCTCGCGGGTGCGGCCCGGCCCGGGAGGGGAGGGGTGACAGTGGAAAAATCACTGGAAATGCATCTGTACCCGGTGCAATAGAGATTTTTCCCTCGAATACAGCGGATTATACCCACCGAGATATATAGAAGACATTCGGAAGAAATTCACTTGACGACTATTAAAGAAGTAAATCACGACTGCCACCAAACCAATTTGGACCCTATTAGAATACATATTAGATACAATATTGCATATGTGGTACATGAGACGTGAAGACAGTATGAACTCAAAGCTTAGACCGGGGCTGGAGGGCACTTAAGCGCTGCAAGTTCGCCGACTGAATTATTCGATGGCAAATGTTTTGTTCGCCTAATGCCTCTCGGTCGCGCTGTACGCTCCACACAGCGTGCCGCGGCGCCGCACCTCTGCTCGCGCCGCTCCTGCGGACTGACGCAAGCATACATATGAACTCAAGCGCGACACACTGTCATGGACGGTTGCTTTAGAAAAGCTGTAGCGAAGTGGGATCCTGTCAGTGACGAGCACGGCCTGTCGTCCGAGTCAGAATGGCAGCGATAGGCAGCGATACTCTTTTGTGTAACTTGATAGTGACAAACTTAAACTGAAAGTCATTTATTCTGAACAATCAAATTATTACAGTCTGTTCCATTAACTTCTATTTTTTAACTTTTAAGTTACTCGTGGACAATGGTGTGGGTTATATGTTGGTTAATTTAATTTTACGTTGTAATGCTTTAACATGTAACTGTTTTTTGTGCTTAATAAATAAATTCAAATAAGAAAGCTAAGTCAGCACTTTTCGAACCTTCAAGTAAAAGACTGGCCCCAAAACGGCCACCCCTCACCGCTTTTTGTTTTGCTGGGAAGAATATTTGTCTGTCGGTTAGGCTTGAACAATCAGACTTGTACAAAAATAAATTCAGTCTCCAATTATTTGGCAAACAAAAAAATGTAATTATTATTTACACTTTCACAATATGATAAAGAGAAAAATAATGTATTTTGTTTGTTTATAACGGATACACTCAAAAACTACCGGACCGATTTTACAAATTCGCCCTTAAAAAGCTACATTATACCCGCGCGTATGTAGGTAACCACTGTAGCTATATGGAAGACAGTATTGACACAAAAATCAATCAACTTCATACAGCCCTGCAAAAAGCCCCCCCCCCCACGCCTGTCTCCCGTACAACTGGCAACCAAACATAGCTCTCCAACGCTCCTCTCCGCAATTATAAAACAATTAATTTCTTAAAAACCCCTCAGGAACAAATGTAATCCCCTTTTTTAAGACCATTCCACATCGAGGAACAAAGGTACCGACCGCGGGCCGCGAATCAATTAATTCTTTGATTACCTGCGTTTTTCCAATCTTTCGTCTTGACCCCGCGCGCTGCCTCACCTCCGCGAATCCCTGTTTTACGTCACAATGTACTAAGCACATCTACTGACTTCAAGAAAATTTTAGAGTATTGAAATGAGCGAGCAACACACACACACACACACACACCATCGCGGGTGAGTGTGCGGTGACACGAGCCGCGACAGAGCGAGTCATAGCGGCGCGTGACGGCCGTGCGGCGGAGCCGGCTGGCGGGTGTCGGTGCGTTACATGTGCACACGATGAAACTAGTCGTGTCTGTGAACCGATAAAACAGGTAATCTTCGAAAGTATTATATAAAAAATATGTATATATGACGACATATTGCGTCGCATATACATAGTTTAAAACTAAAAACGTTAAGCAAAAAAGGAGGAGAAACACTTAACTTATTGTTCACGTAACTGATTCAGTCACTTTCATTGAAAGCTTTGTCATCGTGTGGTCTGTTTGTCCGCCATTTTCTCGCGGTCGACTGAACCAATTTCGATGAAGTTTTCGGAAAATAATTTTTTACATTCAGGAGAAGGTTTTAGGGCTTTAACCAACTCAAAAGTAGGTTTTGATTTTGAACTGTATGGTTTTATTTTATTCGCTCACATCTCCGTCATTTACCAACCGATTTAAAAAGTTATTTTTTGTTCGGTAGGACCTTTTAAAACCCTTTGAAATGGAAGGCATCATTCGAAAATCACTCCCTTTAAAACAAAACAGATTTTTGCGAATCGGTTGGAAAATGATGGTTTGCGCGAATAAGTATATCATTCAGATGAACGTACTGAACCAAATTGGATGAAATTTTTATGAGACCGAATGGCAAGTACTCGTATACTGCTTCTAACAAAAAAAGAATCACACTAACCGGACTTTCCACCTCGGAGTAATCGGCGTACATACATAAAAAAACATACCGAACGAATTGAGAATCTCCCCCTTTTTGTAAGTCGGCTAAAAAAGAGTAAGTTTATTATAGACTAGTTTTGGTAACAATGTCGTTTCAATCAATCACATACTCTTACTCAAATATACTTTATTTATTGAAGTATGCAGGGAATGGCAGTCAGTAACGGACTATCGTTGGTCTCCTATCATCCCTGCCTTTAGAAGGTGGCTTTCAACTTTAATATAGTACAGTTTACGTTCAGCAGCAATTTGTAGCGAAGTTCCGCTATAGGAGCATAGTGTTGAGTACGGACGAGGAGCCAGTGACACGCCATGATGGTTACCAGTAACATCGGTTGAGGGCAGCGCCACCTCACTCATCCTGAAGCCGCACAACTTTACTTGTCAGTTAAACATCATTAACCTCATTATCCAGTTAAATGTGGAGCTGTTGTGTGAGTCAGTTTTATGTAAACCGCGGCCATTGGCACTCCGCGACACGAACTAGGAACCCTCCCTAGCGGCCGCGTCCCGCGCCCCACCCCAGACGTAGTACAGTCTGCACCTGTACGTAACAATCCCGTATTTATTACTTACGTATCTTGGTATTTATGTATGCTTATGTGTACTTTTTTGCATATTTTTAGCATTCGTGTGACTGTTCTCTCTATTGGCGTGTAAATGCCGGTTACTGTTAGGTATATTCATGTTTGTAGCAAGTTAAACTTGTATCGTAGGAGCGCGAGGCGTCACACTCGAGGCGCAAGGCTGTGCTACGTGTGCTACTGCACTCGGAACATGTATAACGAATGGGGGCAGCTCCAGTTACTGCACGCTAGCTCGTAGCTGCCAGCTTTGCTCCTGTTATATGGGCATAACACTTAAGTTATTATATAACTGTCTGTAAGCGATATATTTATTGACTGAACTTATAATATTACCTTAGCACGGACCAAAAATGTTGTGTAGTTCGGTAAATACAACAGTGCCGCGCCGTGTCAAGTGAAAATCCATAAAGATATTGTATTGGTGGAGTTTAATATATGCGATATCATTGTCCATCGGGTACAAATACACTATATATACGATGTCCAAGTGTTCGCAGCGTCCCAGGAGACGCGATCGCCCGCATTCCGTCCGAAATACGCAAAAAATTCACATAAAACGTTTTACGGAGGGTGTTCAAATAAAACACTCGTGTTTCGGTCCGTGCGCCGGGTTCCACAAATGTACACATCTAGTAGAGGGCGTTCACACCACCTCCGTATGCACACGTAGTATCGCTCTGTAGCGGGCCGTGGTGACCGCAGCCCGTCATGATGGCCAGGTGGAACAGAGCAACTACTATCGCTGAATCAAGCACAGGCTGGATTTATCATTATTAGTATAAGTAATAAAACACACTTTTGATTTCATGCTGACCAAAAAACGGTTCTTTATATTATAAAAAATAGGGAACATTAATAAAGCTTAAAAAATAATTTCCAATAACTGTTTGATACGAGCGAGTGTGCGTGAGGGCCGGCTACCCAGCTCGCGTTCAATATTTCAGCACTTTGATTAAATTTACCAAGAGGGGGAATTGTTATTCTGAAGATATGAAGGTTAGTCGATCTATGCCATCCACTTTGCGCAGTCATTGGAGTCCGAAAGACTTCGAAAGAACATAATAACTTAAAAATATAGTTTTAGGTATTTGCCTGACCTGGAATCGAAGCCGCACAATCGTACTGGAGAGGTGGGTGAATTGGTTGGCATGAAGTATGGAATTATATTGTTACAGAAACATTCGGACCTTTGTGAGACATGACATGACCTCTAAGACAGTGACCAGGTTCACACCCTTAAGAATAACATATATTGTATATTGATTTGCAATGTTCATTAGTTAGTAGACAAACATTTTTAACAGATAAAATTATTTTTCATTTTTCTCTCTGAACCTCTCTCTCATCTCTGGAGCAATCTCAATAGTTTTAATCATATGGCCATTTGATCACACGCCCTCCTGACCTCCAACATGTTACATCCCAGACGTCCTATGAGAAACTTGGTAGGATAAAAAAATAAAACCGACTTACACTATTTTAGTAACACTATTTTACAGACAGACTAACATTATTTTAGTGTTTTTGAAGTCGGTTTTATTTTTCTGTAAAAATTTTTTTTATCTTTTTAGCATCAGGTCCAAAATCGTGTTTCGTCATCCATTTATACACTCCATACCTTCTATAATAGCTATCATAACTCAAGTTTGTGGGAAATTCTCATTAACCGGCCATAGAACATTATAACAGCATCCACATAAATCAAACAATTGCTCATAAAATAAAAAGTACTTGACCAAATTGGATGATTTTTTTATGGGGCTAAATGGCAAGTATACTGCCTCGAACAAAAAAGAAATACACTAATCGGACTAGAAACCTCGGAGTAATCGAAATAATAATAAAACATAAAAAAAAAACATACCGGCCGAATTGAGAACATCCTGCTTTTTTTGGAAGTCGGTTAAAAAACAGATGGTCACTTGGTGATGGAACACGTGCATGGTAGTGTTCTTGAAGAAGTGCGTGTTTGGCATCAGGGTTCACTCGGAAGAACTGGAATCTAGATAGATTGGAATAAGTGAGCTGTTCTGAAAATCACGGTCTAACCTGTTGTCTTGAGCAAGTGCAGAAATGTGATCATTAGGGATCATCCAGGAACAGATGTGTACGTATGTAAAGTATCGCGAAGAGAGCGCAGCATCGCAACAAGTTAGCGCGTCGCCGGAATTACTTGTAAAGAGACAAATTAGCGGCTACTTGAAGTGTTCTATAGAGAAGTAAGCCAGTTGTCGCGTGTCGAGTCGGCTCATCTTGTGCTGTAGTGCCGACACACTCGGCTTGTTGTCACCGGAGTGGCCGCGAGCGGCGCCGCACCACTCGCGCCCCACTTGTGTATTGTGTGCTTTTTACAAAACAGCTGATCGCTTTCCGTCACAAGTATTTCATAGCGCACGACACAAAGGAACATTGTTACTGCTTGTTGTTGTTTGTACGCGTTTTTATTGTTCTTATTTCCCCTGAATGTAACTCGATAAGCGGAGACGTCACGCACACGCCGCGCGTACGTTGGTTGGTCTGTCGGTACTTGACGTATAGTAGCGAGTTGCTTGCGCAATACACGCGGCCGGCCATACTTCATACTTGGAGCGTAATGTCGCCACAAAGCGCCCGCATCAGGTAGGTCCAGGGGTTTCGGGATACGCTGTGCGCAGGTACGTGACGCGACCTCACTCATATAACGGCTCATTATTTATTTTAACAATGGACGAATAGCGGCCGTTTTTTACAAAAAAATGAAGTCTATTAATATATATATGCGAGACATTTATTCATAAAACGGTAACCTGCTGTTAATTAAAGATATAAAATAAGAACTGACAGTTACCGCCTATATGGGAAAATGGACAATATCCTCGTCGGTGAGGAGGCGGTGGGCCGTGACGTCACTCGTGTGATTACGTTAAGCATGCCGCTCAGGCTCACGTCGCCAAGCTCAGGGAACTGTATCGTGACGTCACAATCATACGCTTTGCTCTTATTGTAATACTATTAATATTAAATTAAAAGTAATATTAGTCTGTCGCGTTGTAGCACTTGGGCGCGACTCGAACCGTTACTTTTGTATTGTCTTTCAGGATAAGCTAAAGGCAAACGAGAGCAGAGCTACTCTTGTTTGTGAATTGTACTTAACCAATGGTTTGCAGCATTTGCTATCATTGAATTAATTACTGATTTTTAAATCCATTAAAGAGAAAAATCTGTGAAACCAACGTTTATTTATTTTAATATAATTGTAACATATTCTTCGGATCCCACAACAGAGGGCACAGTACACAGACAATACGTTTGCTCTGAGAGGTTCGCACCGCGGAACAATACATCTGAGAGCAAGCTCATACGATACACTAATATTTTTCCTCCGTGATGGATACACTTCCACGTCATCTATCTGTTTCAGCACTTAGTCCGCACTCGGCACTGCTGGTGTCCAGGTGCTCGGGACAAGGCGCGTCCCCCATCCAACTTGAGTTATCGCTCAATTAGTTCCATGCACCTCTCCCCCCGACCCCGCTTCTCTCGGGCTCCCCCCGCGGGTCCGCAGCAGGCACGCGACCGAACCGCAACAAACGATGGGAAACCTTTTATGAAATGTAATGTATTGCGCCACAGCTCACGCGCGGCGGCGGCGGACACGCACTCGGCGGACAGTTCGCGGCTCCGGGCACGCTGTACCATCACGCTTTGATATCAACTTCATCTTACAGCGCTTTCACACTAGCGACTTTAGTGCTCGGTTTCCCACGCACGCCAGTCGGTATGACCACCGTACAAGCAATGGACAACCACCACCGGTTTCAATAATGACGCCTCAAGCCGCGCGACTGTGTTTTACCGGACGGTTTGTGCGCGTGTTCTGGGTTTATGTATTCTTCTGTATAACCTCATACCTTCCTTATGTCGAAACAAAATACTCGAATGCGAGGCGGATGACTGCCTAGTTTTGATAACTACAAACAAATAAACACCTAAAATAAAGTGAATAACTTATTTAACCGACATTATCTCGTTTAATGTTTTTAACCTTTCGCGATTATTAAACATTTTAAACACAACACACAGGTCTTACTCGCGATTAAAAAATATTATAAAGGCATGTACGCTACCTCTATTCCACCCTCTATTCCACCGGTGACCACGGCCGGTGTAATTCGTGAGAAACACATAGAGGTAGCGTACATGCCTTAATAATATTTTTTTATCGCGAGTAAGACCTGTGTGTTATGTTTAAAATCTTCTCGTTTCTTATTGAACGACTCTTGACGTGTAAAAGTGTTGATTTCAACCTGTTTGCAAAATAACTATCATTCATCATTTAATACTCCTGAAAAGTAGATTATATATTGACGCAGTATGCGGCTTGATGTGAAAAATCTGTGACGTTAGATCTTAGTATTTTCCATGGACTTAATATTACCTATGTATTTTCATACAAAGTAAACATTTTTGACAGTTCAATAAAAGTAATGAATTTGAATAGTTGTCAACTACCGTATTAAGTAACCGCTTTTTTTAATTTTACCCATTTACAAACAAGAAAATTATGCAGTTTTTGCTTAAAATTTTAAAAAAACAAACACTGAAAAGTATCTAATAAAACTGTAAATACACAGTAGAGCCTTCAGCCTTGTACTCGCAATGAATGCCTTTCGTAGGGCGGGCGGACGCGCATTTTATCTCGTTTGATTTATAATGAATAATAAATCCCAGGAGAGCAGTGCACTGCGCTATCGGGCAGTCCATCGCTCGTAAATATTGCTAATAAAATTAAATATTTGATAGTGGAACAAATATCATCATGATCGCTGCTATCGGTTTCACAGAGCGGCGTCGCGCCACCCTCGTCACGCCGCCGCCCGGCGCGGACGCTCCTCGCGGAACAGATTATAACAAGCGAATAATTTAATCTCAAGTGTGCGGGCAGCCGCGCTAGTTTTAATATAAAGCGGCTTAGGCCTGCGCATGAATATTTAACTAATGTGACCCTTCGGCCTTGCTCTAATGAAAACATGCTCGGATAATACATATTTTAGGATTATTTTATTTCATAGTTGGGGATAGCGTCCGTTCCGTTCGTCGTTGTTTAAATAAATAAATAGCGAGCACTTATGTATGTTTTCAGCTGAGGTTGGGATTTCAAACGGTGGCCATTCTTATTGTTATGGTGGTGCTATTCTTATTATTACTAAGAAAATAATTGTTATACAGAATCCATCACAACTTATCTGTACACAAGAGGTGGCCACACACCCTAAGAATGCCACAACCAGACTAAACAGCTGCTACAACAGCGTTACTAGATATAGGTACTTACATGTAGGGCCTACGCCGTAGCAATATGCTACGAGCACGTACTACTGCGCGTAGCGTACAGTGACCGCTTAGCTGTTTTGCAGCGCACAAACTTTTGAACATAATTATTCGAGGTGCGCCGTGTAGCGTGTACCTGTCGGGAACTTTGATTCCATACTTTTTTTGTGTTAATACAGGCATTAGTGAAACAATCAATTTGAAGGAGTAAAAGATAATTAACGAAATAATATACATATTTAAAATCTTAATAACTACATATAAAGATACTAGCGACCCGCCCGGCTTCGCACGGGTGCAATGCTGATACTAAAATTATTCATATAAACCTTCCTCTTGAATCACTCTATCTATTAAAAAAAACCACATCAAAATCCGTTGCGTAGTTTCAAAGATTTAAGCATACAAAGGGACATAGGGACAGAGAAACCGACTTTGTTTTATACTATGTAGTGATATGAGTAACTATTATTAAATTTTCAGATATATGCTCTCGGTAAACTTAACCCGACTATTGATTGTGAGCACAGTTGAAAGCGCATGCGACTCAGCTAATTAGAAAGATCGCATCGTGTCCGGCATTACGTGTACATGTCGCGAGAGACGTCCGTTGGCCACAAAATGTCATGTAACAAGTATAAGCGGTCGGTGGTGGTCCGCGTACAAATTTGCACTTGCGGCCGATAAATCGCTCGCTCTCCTAAAGGCATTCCACTTAGATTGCAGGCATCGGAATGTCGCCTAATTGTTGACCTGCCCTCCCACCCCAACCTCCGCTACACACGTGCCGCCTCTTCCTGGACGGGCCTCACCCCCCGGATCACCAGCACGTGTAGTGTATGGCGGCCGCTGAACAACCGACTCCGTTCTTTGCTCTGCTCTGATCCGCGGCCGCACGCTCCGCACACTACTGTATATATAGTATGTAACAATATATAGTACAGCAGGTGCTTACCCATTAGATATTTCTTTGGTTTAATCTCTTTTCAGTAATAGCAATGCCAGGTAACAGAATTTCGATTACTGAAATGAAACACCTATGATTTTAAATATATGAACGTCATCTCCAATGTAAACAATTGTAAACCCTGCAACCATAACGATGTTACTATTTTTAAGATGAACAATGTGGCGAGGCGTCGCGAGCCGCGCGGGATCGCAACCCGTGTCGATAAGCCTCGTTTTGATAACCGCACGTCACGCCGATGTATTAATTTTAATTACAAATTTATGTAATCGGTTACGGTTCACATGATTCATGTTAATTACATTCACCTAATTATTTGCTCCCGCTCCATGCGATGCCTTTCCTATCGTTTCTACTGTACAATATGACCGTGGCTCGGCACTTCCAGTACTTAAAAGCAGAATAGCTCCGTGGAGTACGGACGAGCGAACTTTCGCATTCATAAACATTATAGTTGAGATTATTTTGAAGCGGATTAGTGTCGGAGCCGCGGGATCGCATAATGCGAACTGCTCCTCGCCGAGTGGACCGCCATGCTGAAATATGGAAAACTTTTAATACGCGTCGCTCGCCCAAAAGCTTGGGTTCAGTAAATTGTTATAATGCGCAGGTATCTATCGTGCCATTCCGAGCGCGCCCTGAGGTCCTGCACCACGCCTGTGTCTGTGCGCTGCAGAGCACTCCATTGCCATAGTTACTCAGGATGTAACAAGTTTATTGGCCAGAGTTTATTTTAAAGTAATATTTAGCTTATTTTTAAATATAAAAATAATACAAAAAAATAGCCTCTGGCACCTCGCAGCATTTCATTGCTTCCGTATGAAAGGCTACTAATTCCCGCCACTAGTATAGCACTAGGATAAAGGCTAATCTGAAAGGCAGTCGGGTTCACAGGTGTCCATCAAATGCGAACATCGGCCGGACGAAATAAAAGGGTGCAATCGAGCTTCTCCGACATCATCCAGTACTGCGGTTAGTCTGATCGCAGTTATATTTCGTTATTCAACTAGCCAGGAGTAGCACGGGACTCTACTCAATGGACAACTCAACTGTATCAAGTTTGGTTTAATGTCAATAAAATGATCGTAAAAATATATATTTTATGGGCAGAATTTAGTACAGACAGCAAAACATGAAGGAGCATCAAATATTAACAGGCGTCCTCTGAGGAAAATAAACAAAATCGTTTTATTCATGCTTTGCAATAATTTTCACGGTGCCTAAGCCGAAAATCCTGTAACCTGGTCCCAGGAGAGGAGATCAAGCGATCCGCTGAATATTTCAGACATCACAGCTGCTGACGGTGGCGGCACTTACTGCTCGTTACGCGCCGTCAAACGCGCGACTAGCTGAAAGACAACTTCTTAAGAGCGCGTGCACCGAAAGTTGGCAACGTCGCAAATAGCTGTCAAATATTGACACGTTTTAATTGAGTTGGCCAATTTACTATATGAAAGTTAAACATTGAATAGGAATTGCAATTAAAAGACTAAATTTGATGTTTTAAACGTTTTACTTGTAAAAAAGGCACTTGAAAAGTTTCCAAATACGTTTTTACATATAAAACTATATATTCGGTGTTACGATATTAATAATTGCATTCTCTATTAACTTTCCTAGTGCACTATAGAGCATTATTTTATGACTTCATAAAATAAAATTGAGATATTAATTAAAACATGTGAATATCTGACAGCTGTTTGCGACGTTGCCAGATTTTCGAACACGCGCCCTTAAAGGTCACGGACAATACTCACTTCCACATTCAGCTACTTGGCGCCACACGGCTACGGAGTGAGAGAACATGCGATGAGCACCAACACTGACGGGATCACGCAGCCGAGGTGCGCGACACATTTACATGAAATATATACTCATTAACCTAACCTGGGTTTGACCCTCGTCCAGAACGATTCACCAATAACGATGCCACGTTATTCCACTCTACAATTACTATCAACACGGTTCGAACACATCATTTTATTAATAACAAGCGCCGCGCACCGGCTTCGCATGTGGACAAACGGTAAAGGTACTAACACAAGTCTGCCTCATGAAATGTTTGTTGTATACTTTAGTGCGCTGCCAGTAGCGGCCGCTGCAAGATATATTGGCCAGCCTGCCCTGGCAATGCAACATAGGGCCCCCGCTCTCTCCGCGGTTACGGACTTAGGGAAGCAAAGTGTAATCTGTAGCTACTAAAACTAAATTTAATAATAGTATAAATAAAAAATTATAAAACGTTTTAAGTATTCAAAGGGACAAACAAACGGCGGGGAGTGACTTTGTTTTATACTATGTAGTGATAGGGAGGCATCGATCCCTACTGGCACTTGGCACACTAGGAGTACAACCTTCTAAACCTCACCGTCGCACCGATAACGTCTTATCACAACGAGCAACATATCTAAGACGCTACACTTACTTAATCTCTGCAGGTTAATGTTTTGAGTTGATGTTTTGTACTGAGTATGCACTAGATAGCATAATGCTCACATTGCGTTGGGTACACATTTAGCAAGTTGCATTACATTAATATTGAAAGGCCCGCAGCGCTGGCTCGCATTACCATTTAGTGGCTAAGGAGGGAACACTTGAGCCTCCGTCTGTCCACTTCAGGAATAAGAGTGAGTAACTGTAGCGACTCATAAATAATGACGTGGTATTTATAAAGGTGGTTGCGAGGTGTGGCCCAGCATATTCATGGGGCGTAATGTGTCCTAAGTGATGCGCATGAATATGTAGCGCGCGCGCTCAACTGGTGCGCGACTGCCACCTCAGCCCTACTGCTATGCTAAGGCTGCAGAATATAAGAAATATTAAATAATTTGTTATTCAAATATATGTACATATATAACTAAATTTTATGTTTGCATCATCAATAAATAATGACATATGGAGAAATGTACCATTAATCTCCGTTTTGGGCAATTAAGCTTCAATGAATCGGCTTATTGCACAGTGGAGCAGGCAGCACCTCGCGAGTCACGGATCCCCCCCCCCCCCGGCTGATGGCCGCTCGGCGATAACGTCCACAGCTTTTAATGCCGTCTCTCTGCGAACTTCAATTTAAAGAATGGTCGGAGTTGTGCATAATGTGCAGTCGTCTACATTAAGCGGACATTAACCTCAGCGGAGCAAAACGTGTATAATTATTTTTTGAGTTGGGTATGACAAGAAGATCAGGGGAGTTGGGAGGGACCAACAACATATCCAACAATGTATCAAGTTTATCATAGTTAGTACCTTTTTTTTTTTTTTTTTTTTTTTTTTTTTTCGGGGGGAAATCCTCATGGACTATCCTCCGCCTGGGGAGAGGCGGAGGGGTGTGCCGGACTCTTACCGGCTAAAACCACCCCGGTGTCTCCTCGCACGTGCGCGCGGGGCCGCGGGAATCCAGATTCTTCCGCAGCCCCGCACTAGTGCTGGCCCGGCTGTCCGGGCCTCGCCTCCTGCACGGGGTAGTGAGGTGTTAAACCACCCCGTGCATCGTCTCAGAGGCGCGCGCCGTCACCCGCGCGCGCCTCCGCCTCGGGTCCATCGAAAAGGGGGCGGGGACTTCCCCAAGTCCCTCACCCCTGGACCCGTTTATGGGGGGCGGAAAAGGGCGTTGTCCGCCCTTCTCCTGCGCCCGGTGCGCCTTCTGCGGCCCGGGAAGGGAGTCGTGATTTCCCTCTCCCGTTCCGCAGATTCCTTCTGCGACATCACGTCCTCGCAGAAGGACACCACCGCGTCCCACGACTCTGCCCTACCGACCATCTTCCGCACCACGGCCGGCAGCGACAGGTCGACTCCTACCTCGTTTGTGAGGACACGGCGCTGCTCTTCCCAAGCCACACACTCGGCGAGCGTGTGTTGCGCCGTGTCCTCCCCGCAATGGACGCAGTGGTGGCACCGAGCGTCCGGCTCCCTGTCTATGCGGCACAGGAACTTGCCGAAGCAACCGTGCCCCGACAGCACCTGCGTCACCCTGAACGACAGGGAGCCGTGCCTTCTCCCGAGCCAGTCGTCGAGTACTGGCCGGATCGCCTCGACGGTAGCGAGGCCAGCGGTAGGGCGCAGAAGCCTCTGCCGCCATTCCGCCACCAAGACCTTACGGAGCTCTTCTCGGCGCAGCGCGATCTGATGCTGCACCGGGTTCGAGCCCCGTGCCCGCTCTTCCTCGCGCCATCGGTATAATGACGCGAGTACTTTCGCCTCTAGGTCCCAGGGCGGGGATCCGGCCAGGACGCAAGCCGCCTCGTAGGAAATCGTGCGATACCCGCGGACGACTCTGACGGCCATCGCCCTCTGCGGTTTGCGCAGAATGGCGAGAGTACTGGCCGTCAGGTCCAGTGCCCACACAGGGGCCCCATACAGGGCCATGGATCGCACGATTCCCACGTACAACCGCCTACAAGCGGCGCTCGGGCCCCCCAAGTTGGGAAGCAACGTTGAAAGTGCGCCCGCTGCACCCATCAGCTTGGGCGCCAGCCGCCGGAAGTGGGGTCCGAATTCCCATCGGCTGTCGAGCACCAATCCCAGATACTTCATGGTGGACTCGACAGCTATCCGGGCCCCGCTGACCACGATGTGTGATCCCGGCGCCGGCGCGCGTCGGGGGCCATGAAACACTATGGCCTCCGACTTGTTCAGGGCCACCTCCAGGCCCAGGCGCCGGATGCGGTTCACCACCTGTGACACCGCAGCCGTGGCTAACAACGTCGCTTCCCGGTGCGAGCTCCCCCGGGCTGTGACTAGCGTGTCGTCCGCATAACACGTCAAGTCGGCGCCCGACGGAAGCTCGCCTCTCAGCACCCAGTCATAGCCGATGTTCCACAGGAGCGGTCCCAAGACCGATCCTTGCGGAACACCGCACGACATGAGGTGCCGACCGGCACCGTCACGTCCCCGATATGTGACGCATCTACTTTGTAGATAAGCCCCTACCGTGCGGCGGAGATAGAGAGGCACGCGATGGTAAATCAGTGCCTCCCGAATACAACTCCAGGGAAGGGTGTTGAAGGCGTTGGAGATGTCCAAAGACACCGCCAGCACCACCCCACCCCGGGACACCGTCTCCTCCGCCAGGGCCCTCACGCGCATGATGGCATCTACTGTGGAGCGCCCCCGACGAAAACCAAACTGGTTGTCGTCCAGGTCCGGCCCCTCTCTACACAAGTGGCTGACGAGGCGGTCTGCGATGATCCGCTCGAACAGTTTGCCCACCTCGTCGAGCAGCACTATGGGCCGATACGCGGACGGCGAGTCCGCGGGGCGCCCCTCCTTCTTGAGCAGGACCAGCCTCCCCTCCTTCCACACACTGGGAAACTGACCCTGCTCGAGGCATGCCATGAAGAGCCCTCTCAGCTGGGGCTCTAGCTCCTTCAGAGCTAGGACGAGAGCTCGACCTGGAACCCCGTCGGGTCCGGGCGCTGTGTTCTTCGCCCGGAGTCGCGACACGGCCGCTCTCGTCTCTACTTGCGTCACCTCGGGGACATCGGTGCTCTCCTCTTCTGGAGAGTCTGTGGCTGAGGGCGAAGCCATCGCCGGGGGAACGTGTTCCGCCCGTTCAGGGAAGAGGGCCGAAACAACCGCCTCTAGCAACTGGGGTTGCATGCTCTGCACCAGTGGGGGCGCCCAGGGGCGCAACTTGCCCCGTACCCAACGGTAGGGGCGCCCCCACGGATCCCGATCCAGGGACCCCAGTAGCTCTTCCCTGGCACGCGACTTTGAGTCGCCAATGGCCAGCCACAGAGCCTCCTTGGACGCGCGGTACACCTCATACAGCGCGTCCTCCTCGACGGAATCCCGTCGGCGTCGTCTCCGGTATCGAGTGTACTGGCGGCGAGCCGCAACGCACTCAACGCGCAGTTGCGCGATCTCGGCGGTCCACCAGTACACCTGGCGCCTTGCGGACTGTTGGCGGACGCGGGGCATGGACGCGTCGCATATCTGCGTCATCGCCCCGCGAAACCAGAGCGCCACCGCTTCGACGTCGACGGGGCCGTCCGTCGCCGACTCCCAATTCCAAGACTGGACTAAGGCGGCTTCCTCGAGTAGTTCCTTGTCGATGCGCTTAAGCGCCCAACGCGGGCCGTCGTTCATCGGGGTTGTTGGATGGCGGCCGCTCGCGGTCTGGGTGGAGATGTCGAACCGAATATACCTGTGGTCCGACAGCGTCTCCACCTCCACGGCGACTCGCCAGTCGTGGACTCGGCTGGCGACAGAGGGGCTAGCGAACGAGACGTCCACTATCGACCCGCCCCGCTGCCGCACGCACGTATATTCCGAACCCCGATTCAGGACGACCAGACCGGTCGTCACCGCCCACTCCTCCAGCACCTCGCCCCGAGAGTCAGTGACCGGAGATCCCCACGCCGATGACTTGGCGTTGAGATCCCCGAGTACCAGAACGGGACGATGGTGATAGCGGCCTACGACGGCGCCCAACTCGACAAGGAAACCCTCAAAGTCGGCGAGACTCTTGTTGGGGGAGAAATACGCACCCACAATGGCGATACCGCCCGAGACCGCAGCAACCCAGCCGCGACCCCGGGACGGGTCGGTCAGAGCCTCGCCAATAATGGCCACCAAACCATCAGCGCACCCCAGCCAGTTGTCACGGGCGGGGATGAAATACGGTTCGGCGACCACAGCCACGTTAATCGACCACTCTGCCATGCTCTGGAGTAAGAGATCCTGAGCTCTGGCACAGTGGTTGATGTTGCCCTGGAGGAAATGTAATTGGAGCATTATTAATGTTCCATTTCCTCGGCAACGGTCCTGGGCCGGGAGTCGGCCGCGGAGCTATCAGCCTGCGAGGGTTGCGAGGTTTCCCCGGCAGGCTTTGCACTCTTCTTCTTTTTCTTGGCCTTGCTGGCAGGCGCGCCACAGGCCCCTCCGCCCACTTTGTGTCCCGCTGGCTTTCCCACAGCCGAACACAAGCTGCAGTTGAACGCTGCGGAACACTGGGCCGCCTTGTGGCCGGGCTGACCGCAGCGATAGCACAGGTCGCTACGGTCAACCTCGGCAGTGCATTTTACCCGGACGTGCCCCTTCTCCAGGCACCGGAAGCACCGCAAAGCCCGGGGCTGCAGGAGTTTTACTCTCGCTGCAACCCAGCCCACCAGCAATCTGCCGCTTTCGGCGATCTTCTTCGCCGACGCCACAGGGCATCGAACCCAGACGACGCCGAGTCCGGTGGCGTCGGCGCGTATATCGCCGGCCCGCACCTTTTCTGGCGGACACACTCCGTCTCGGGAAACGGCCGCCACCACCTCCTCAGAGGTCACAGAGTCGTCCAGACCAGCAATCCGCACCTCTGCAGTTTTCACTGGTCTGGAGACCCGGACGTCCTCGGGGTTGAGGACCTCCCTCATTTTGGCGGCCAAAGCGTCCGCCTTTTCGGCACTGCCACTCGCAGCACCAGCCACCTCGAACAGCCGCGCACCCGTGGCAGTCTGCTTGAGGGTGACGGACTGAAGACCAAGATCGGACAACTTGATCTTGGTCTTGGCCTCAGCGATGACCGTCTGGTACGATACGCCGCGCTCTGCAGCTCCAGGCTGCAACGTCAGTGTCACAGCTTCGGAACGCGGCGCACGTATCGCCGGTCCTTTGCGACCGCCTTTGGCAGACCGCCGCGCAGGCTGCTTAACCGCCTTTGCGGTTTGGCCGGCGGTGCGCGCTGCTGCCGAGGCCGCCTTGGCGGCTTTGCGGGCCTTCTTGCGGCCCACCACTGTCGCCCAGGTCTCACCCTTAGACCCGGCAGTCGCGGGCTGATCGCTTGTCGGGGCTCCCTCCGCGGGCTTTTTATTACCCTCCGCGATCATAGTTAGTACCTAACGTAGCTGTAAAACGTCCACAATAAGTTCATATCACAAGAGAGTTAAAACTGTTGAGCATTTTATTGCGTAAGACATATTTATTAAAATGTCCCCTACTTATTTGCGTGTTCTCACCAGCCGCGCCGCCACAAAAACAATTGACTGCCAGCGAACAGTTTGTAATGTAACGAGGCGATGGTCGTGTTGACCCGAAGCGGTCCTGCGCGCGCGCGGTGCGACACATGGGAATAAGTATGATAATCAATAAGAACATATTTTTTTTTACAAAATGGCTGAACGGATGAGGGCAAGAGAGAGCGAGCACCACAGATAACAATATGTATAAAAATAAATATATACGTATTAAGAAGGCTAAATGACTTTTAACAAAAAAGTTGCACCCATAATCTACATATGTACTGGCATGGGTTATGCCACTGGAAGCTTGATAATGATAATAGCTACGAACGCTACGCTTGTGAAGTCGGTTTCCTTTTTTTGTAATTACCGAATATAAACTGACCGCAGCGGCCAAAAACTTATAATTACTTATTACATATATTACAACTTAAGACTAGAAATAAGATTTTAAGTATGGACTATAACCTACCTTGGTCGAGGGTCAAGGGTCAAAACCCTGTTAGCTATCGATGTGGACCATATGCTGCTACTAATTAGTGATTTGTTACGATATTGTCATTAGAAATCAAGTTATGATGAGATGCAGATACAAGGTAGAAACCACATATCACATGTGGCCGCGACATTCGGCCGGACGCGCGGGAGTGCGCGGGAGTGCGCGGGTGTGCGGACGCACGTTCGACGATACGTCACGCGTGATTTCGACCAATTTAATGTGACCGATGTGCTATTTAAATAATCGCCATCGTTCTGTCCATGAGTTTTTTTATTTCAGGTCTCTCGTATATGTTTATTGCGAACGATAATATGCGCATAAAATATTCGACCATTAAAATTTATGAAACGCTGCTTTTTATTGTTGCCTTTAAATAAAGCCCCCCAATTAAAGTCATGATGAGAGAGAAGAGTTTGGAAACTACCGAAGTCGTATATGATAGTCGTATATGTAAGTACACACTTAGGCCGCTGAGGACTGCGAGCATGACTAGCCGAACTCGTTTCATGGTGAGACAGCCGCGGTCGACACGTGCCAAAGCATTCAATAGAAACTTTCACTACTATTGAGTTCAGCCACTAACACTATGCATATCATAAGAAATAATTTGATACTGCGACTGGGTAAGGATCCGCGTAAGTGAGCGCAGCAAATGATGCTCGCGGGACTGTTTGTGTTCCATCACGGTAGAGACGACGCAGCGCCAGGAGGGTCGGAAACGCCAAGGATTTTATACAAGCCAACAAATTATTATTGTAATTTATTTTAAAGTTTAGAAGGATTGTGTTGGTACTGCACATATCGAATAGATCGTCTCGTCTCGTCGTTTCGGTATCGCTCGCACACTAGTGGCGCACTCGGCTGGTAGCGAGTGAGAGTGATAGCATGTCAGTGGTACAGAATCGTAAAGGTATTATATATACCTGGATTTCACTATGTAGCAGCCCTGCACATCACTTGCGATAGTTATTGGTGTTAATGGCGACCGATCGTGCTGATTGCAGCTAAAGCTATGCATCTGAATTGTTTTCATTTAGTTAGTTCTGGCTCAACTGACATCTCTCTGATTGACTTGATCAGACAGATAAGGGGTGTCGCAGGCAGCCAGCACTGACACTTGGATTCGTCTTCAGTGTGACATAAGGCCCATGTCGAGTGACATCACATCGAAATGACCACATTAGCCAGTCAAGCTGGTAACTATGCTAATGCTTAATTGAGGCACTTAGCACGTGTAACTACATGTATCTACATAATCACTTCATCAATTAAAGCCAGTACGTGGAGAAGAACTACGTGTGACAACACGTTGTACCTCATTCAGTATTCAACTGTGAGTGTTACAGCCCGGCAAGGCGGCAACAATGTGACCAGTTGGAACCTAACCCCACGTACTCACGTCAGAGTGGCAGTTCCGCGGCTCTCCCTTTGAGTGTCGCCGCAGCTGCACCGTGTGCACTCGTAACATGAACCAACCGGAGCCGAGTAATGCTTGACGTGATCGACACGTACGGCTTAAGGCAGCTGTGTGGTACCTACTGGTACCTATTCTTGTGAAATGTTTCACGTCACATGGTGACTACAAATTATTAGGAATCATATTGAATAACATAATAATTATATAAATTATTAATCATTCTGATAGTGTTAGTAATCGCTTTAAAAACAATTTAGCTATTCATCAGTGATGCAGCCAGCTTCAGAAAGCCAACGGGTCACGAAATCAAACTAAAAGACGGTGACGTGACGCGCGCCACTCGGCTCATGAGTACCACTTTGTTATATTAAGTGTAATGGTAAGATATTGATGATCCTCGCAAATGTACCGTTTGTACATAGTGACGCGCTTCACTATTCCAATATAAGCGATGAACCTCAGCGGCTCGTGTATGGCGCGATGTGATCACATCGCCGTGGTTACAAACATACATATCAGTTGGATTGGTTGAGGCCCGTTGCTCTGATATCTTATAGAATAATGTGTACTGAGCAGTCGATCACGGAGTGATTACGCCAACCATTCCGTCTCACTGCTGGGTCACCCCGTCCATCTGACAAAATCTGCTTAGCGTTTTCTATGACGTCTCTTTAGCGTAAACTACATTGGGGCGGCCTATAGGTCCTAACCGTATGCAGCTGTAACCAGTGTATTACATGGAGCGATGGCCTATTTCACCTACTAAACCCAGTTAACCGGCGACCCGATTTGTAAGACGGGCTGTCTGAATTTCCGTCTTCTGACTACCTGTAACGACTGCAAAGATGTCCAAATGACGACCAGGACCAATTTAAAGTGCCTTCCGAAGCACGGAAGAATTCGTTATGTCAACATGGTCACCCATCCATTGAACGACCGCGCCAAGTGTTGCTTAACCTTGCGAGTGCTATTTAGCTGAGTTTGTTTAATTTAAAGTAAACATTTATTATATTTGAGGAACAATTAATTAATGATTAATATTTAGATAAATAACATTTTGCTGCGAACGGCAAGTTGTTCGTGTATCAACAGTACCTGATGTCGTTTGATGTTATTGTATAATGTAAATACCGAATTATAAAGCTCATCCATAGCGCAGCGATGAATGGTGTCAACGCAATCTGTCCTGCGCCACTTGTTTTACAAAGAATAACGAGGACTCGCCTGAATAACAACGTTTTGACTATACCTGCGTGACGTCATGAGAACGCGTGCTCCCCCCACAGGCACCCACGACAAAGCAACTCAAATGTAAGTAAAGTGTAGTCAGTCATTCTAATTGTTTGATTAATCAAACTACACAGAGCGACGTCTGATCGAACAATCCTATGTAATAAAGTGAATTTCTTTTATTATAAAATATTTGTTAAACTTACATATAAATAAAATAGTCACCCTATTCAGCCTGCATCATATACTACCATTTCGGGATCGGAACCTACATATGTATCGCCAGGTGATTCGGCCACTTTCCATTAAACTTTGTTCGAAATCTTCTAAAACTTGCTAATCAAGGCGCACGAAATATAGCTCATTCTGTAATTGAAATCGTTTATTTATTAGCGAGGGAGTGCGCGGGGCGAGGGGTGGGGGGGGCACTCGGCCGGCATTAGGCAAGGCCTACACAGGGCGCCGGCTAAGTCCTCCGCACAGATTTATGTACACCTTGCCTTTATTCTAAATTGCCCTTTAATTTATAATGACTTTAAAATAATCAGTGAAAAGTTTAGAATGATAATCTCGCTGGCTGGCTGGAAAGATTTACAGCAGGTTGATTAAGGTTTATGTTGAGCAGTTGGAATAATCCATTAAGCATTTTAGAATTCCTCATTATTGTGATTGAACGCAAGAGATGAAGAATTAGATGAACATTAAGTTAACCGCTGCAATTGTGCTCACAGCTACAGCTTATTGTCTTCCATCAGTTTTGTTGAGAGTCATGGGAACAATGGCTTATCTACGTGTGTGAACAAAGAACCTTGCGCATAACAGCGGGCCGGCACGCCAGGCGCCCATCAGTGTCGACGCGCACCTGGCCGCGCTTCCCATGGCGCGCTTGCCGCTTGTCACGGAGTGCCGCGGCGGGGCTGCTCCTGCAAGCCTTCCTCTAAGGTATTTATTTATAAGTCGGTGATAAAAATATGTATTTTGATTACTAAGATTTAGATTTTCAAGTTTAATACTAATTGTCATCAGGAAATCTCGCAAATGATCCATTAACAAGCGTTGTTCAAGCATACTGACCTTGATGGGCACACCAGACTGGTATGCGCCACTTGGGAGCCACTATGACTGTGTAATCGTCCGCACTTACTCTAGCTAATCGCGGATCTGCTGACATCCACTGACCGACCAGAACACTGTAGCCTGGTCCCGGTGGCGCTCGACTGCCATCCGTTGATACGTCCTGTGCGAGCACAGAGAATACAAATGCGTTTATAAAATGTCTTCTAGCCTTTCTACGTATTTCTTCGACTAGAGCAAACGTGAAGTGGAACTCATGACGTTCATCAACATCACTTAGGACAATTTTAAACTTTTCTATAAATAAAAATAAACTTGCGTGAGTTGACTTGACGTCCCTGTTCGTAACTAAACGTGTCACTGTCACCGAGCAGCCAGTAGCAGCAGTTCATTAACGCTAACTGGTCGCAGGAGCTCCCGGCACCAAACGAACGCTACCAATATTGCACCTGTAAACAATTTTAAAACTACTTACGATTAGTGCAAAAGTTGAAGAAATAATGGCGTCTTAGTGTTCCTCGCCCCGGCTCCGTGCAGCACAACAACAACAAAAGGACTAGCACTGAGTTTAAAAATTGTACGATCACAATATAATTTCTAAGTAACAAAATGATGTTACTGCAAAACCACGCGGGGTCACCAGGACATGCATGCGCTTCATCATTTCGCAAATGACAACGATAGCATGTCCAAATGTCGCGCAGCAATCCCACCCTTTTCACTTTTTCTGTGCACAATAAAAATTGGCCCCTTCCTTACTCAGCCACGTTTGATATGAAGCGCTTCTTTTGTTCCGTCTGTATTGTAAGTGCGCCTCCGCCCCTCAGGGCCAAGTGTCGCGCGACCATTAATTACTTCAGGCGAGCGTCCGACGCACCGCTCGCTCCCGGACGCTGAGACCTTCCCAGACAGCTCCGGACACTGGGGACGCGGACACCAGTAGAACAGTTTATAGCTCTGTTGTATTTATAATGCAACTTGCAGTGTACTATTTATGCCCTGCATTAGTTAAGAAGTGTAATTAAGCCCTTAGCAAGTTACACACTTGGAGACTGTATCTAGGTGCATTTATAGGGCTGGTATGTTAATAGAGTCGCAATATGCATAATATTATTTTATAACCGGGGTACCGTTTTAGTTGTCGTCGGTTGAGGTATGGCTTGCGTGACAGAGTAGCGCCTCGTTTTGTTTTTAATATCTTACAACATCAAATCAAAATGAAAATACAAAAATAATTTAAGTCACCATTTTATACAAAAGTTTTGATTTCCAAGTAAACAGATAAGTCGTAGCTCACTGTTTTAATAAAGGACAGAGGCGTAAACTTTAGCATTTGAAATAGGTATCTGCGTGAGTGTACTTCAATGTATCAGCAGCGCTCGTAAAAGTGTTGTATTGATTTGTACAACAACACCAAAGTGTGGGCCGGGGAGCCGCGGGGCCGGTCTCCTTCTAACAATAACATTTTTAATTCCAGCCGAGTTGAGTGTCGTGAAAGCGTTTTGTTGACACGCAGAGTTAGAGAGGGCTCGCAGCAACATGAACAACTCAATTAGTTTGGATAACGGGAACCGCGACAAAAGGTAACCTTATCGTCCGTCAGGAAGGTAAGCCCGGTAAGGTGGCGAGCTCTGTGAGGAGAGTGGCCGGCACCGCGCGGTGCATATGCCTACCAAATAAACAAAATTGTGGCCGTGACAGGCATGGCTGTACACATGTATTATGTTGGTGTCACGTCGGTAGCCACACACCTCATGGCACACCTGTAGCAGTTCTCTCGTTTGGGGAGGAGCCTAGGTTCCCGACAGCTATGCAACAACAACGTAAAGCAAGCCCGCGGCCGTACCACTGTATGTTGTGCCGAACAAAATGTTGTTCGTTCGCCGCATAAATACGCGTTCTTATAATTTGTTCTATTTGAAAGAATTTTCATTAAAACTCCGGTTTTTGTGTGAGGCGGAATATTTTTTTATTTCGAATGGACGTCTGTTTTCATGTTATTATGAAAATATGACGCTTCGTGGGCCAAATTTGTAAAGTTTGGTGAAATAAATGATTGTCATATATTTATCAAGATTAAAATGTTTGCAAGCTTTTCCTTGAACAATTTATTTATTTAATTTATTAGTTATAAAACTCAAGCAAGTAAAACAGAAAAGTAACTGCCACGAGGATACATTCTATATTTTCATAAAGCCTTTATGAGTGTAGAGTAATGTGAGCTAACTTTAAGGTTTTGTGTAAGATTGATTGTTTATTTGCTACTGTATAGTTATGGTAGTTATTATAATTAACTTCCACCACAACATACCACGCATTCAACGCTATAACCAATTTCTCTGTTCCGATTTAAGGCCAACTACTCTGGGAGAAGTTCAGAGCAACAAATTAGTACTTTAGCAAAACATTAACAATTTTAAATCCCAGCAAAGATTAGCCCGAGTCAATTAGCCGCTTAGTGAAAATGTATTGTGTAATTCAGAACAAGGCTGAGTCGACGGATTAGCGCCTCTAGCTCACCGGCGGCAGTAGCGGCCACCACACAACTTGCTGTAATAGATTATGATTTACGAGCTGCCGCAGTACCGCGATACGGAGCTCACGTGACGATATCAACGTATCACGTGCCTCGAGGAACCCCTTGTTGCAGAAATATGTTCACCTATGTTTCAGAATGTTTTACTATCGAACCCCATTATTGCCGAAAGAAATCATTTATTTCGTTATGTTTCCTAGAGATTCTCAGCAGCAGTGAATAAAAGTTCTTGTGTAAGGATTCCAGTATATGTATACATATATTAATGGCACGCGTCCTGGGCGACAAAGTAATATTCTCACCGTAGCGAGAGCCACGAGCACACGCTGCTGCTCCGAGCTCATTGTTGCAACGTGAAACGTAGTTTTGAAAAACTTATTCAACGATAAGTATTTCGACGTGGAGTGTGTCTCCACTCGACAGGTGAGTGCGCACGCCGCCGCCCTGTACCTGCCGCGGCGCGGACTCAACAAATGCATAGCTTTATTCGATGCCGCATTCCAGTGCAACTTATTTATGTATATTATATACATATACTTACATGTGGTCGCGTGAGGCAGTAGCCCCCGGCCACACTCAACTATCAGTCTTTTGAATATCTACTCTCTCATAACAACAGCAATCACTTCAGTTTTCGGTTCAATAGATCAACTGGTATTTTAAGTATAAAAAATCATCATAATTATGGCTTTTAATAAAACGTAAAATATATTTTTTATATTAGTTTCAGTATTATTCTTATTGAGTTTTTAACAAGCGGCGTCCGTGCAACACCGCCTGGTACAAAAATTAATCCCGTCTGTGTTTGTTGAACAAGTATTTAAACTTGAACTCACCGAACAAAAACTTACAGTTTGCACTCACAAGGAAATCTTAAAAGTTTGGCTTTCATTGTTTTCAGAGAGAAAACTAATTTGGATATTAAATAACAGTGCTATAGAACAGTTATAGGTGAGTATCTCGTGTTTGGTCGTAAACAGTTACAAATAAGTGCTTAGTTATTAGCAATGGCTGCGGGAGCAGGTCCCGCACGTCCACTGTACACACAGTTCAGTCGCAGGAGGGCGCACCGCACGCAATCCCCGCGTTATCGCCGCATCGCGCGTGTTCCCACTGCGGCGCTCCTCACAATACCTTCATTATCTAAGAATAATACCTCCGCCGTATTTACTGCGAGACAACACCTACTACAAAAGGTTATTACTTACCTACTTATTTATGTAAACAGTATTATAAAATCCTTGCTTGTTTCATAAGAATACACAGGAGGTGTAGGTACCTCCTTAAAAATGTTGCTATAAAGATGGAAAGGTTCTTTTATAACAATAACTTTCTACTACGTTGAAAGCATCTGAATTTTTGAAGAAATAACGGTGACGTCAATATTAAATTATGGTTTCAGCTCCCCGGTTGTACGGGACAGTTCAGTTCCTGCCCTGTACACTATAACTGTTGCGTGCTGGGTAGCGAGTGTGGCCAACATGTAAAACACTTCACGTAGTAACCCAGTTTATTTATTGTCTAGTATCGTACACTGTAAAGTTGTAAAGTTGGTGATATCTACATGTATGTCTGTTCCACGTGTTGGTAGGCGCACACTAAGTATAAAGAAGTATTGGTCGTGACAGGTGCACTTGTTGATTCGCCTTGTCAGCAGTGTTGTAGTAAGGTCAGTGGACTGTACACCGGGTTATCTCTCAGTTAAAGGCTTGTTACGTGTTATCGTATTAAATGTAGAAATGTACTAAAATATAGAATATAAGACGAACACTTGATGACAAGTTGTTCATTCAATAAAACGATATGTGGTAACAACACTTGCACATTCTTATCGCTGAAGGTCCGCGGCGGACAATGTGCACAGCGCTTGAAGTCGGTCCATTCTATCAGGACTAGTGCTTGCACAGCGCTTGCAGCGGCCTTCGCGAGTCTGACTGCTCTCGTTACACTGTGTTCGCAGATAGTGCTCAGCGCTGCAGCGCCGCAGTGGTACGTATCAATGCGCTCTTTTACAATTCAAACTAGCCTTGAAAACATTATCTATACTTATAATAAATCTGTAGAGAGGTCAATTCTGTACATTGAATATATTTTCAAAATAACTATCAGGGGGTGATAAGTGATCGATACTGATGCCAAAAATGCAATCAGTAAAATTTTTGTCTGTCTGTCTGTCTGTCTGTCTGTCTGTATGTTATTAATAGGAACAAAAACTACTGGACGGATTTGAATGAAACTTGGTACAATTATTCTTCATACTCCTGGGCAGGTTATAGGATACTTTTCATCACGCTACAATCAATAGGAGCAGAGCAGTGAAAGAAAATGTAGGGAAAACGGGAGAAGTTACACCATTTTTTAAGCTTTCGTCACGTGTGCAGCCTTAATGGTTAAAGCTACATAGAAATCATGTATGACGGAAATGTTATACATAAAATTATCTAAAAAATATTCCACAACAGCATATGTCTATCTTTAATGGTTGACTCACAATAACACGTATAACTCCCGATAGTTTAGCAGTTCGGAGCTTTCTGATTATTTATTATTGATTTGTTTATTCCTATGTTTATAATATTCTCGCTTATCCCTAATTAACAAAAGAGAACATTATTACATATTCTATAAAAAAAATGAACCATAGAAATCGGTATAGAAACACCAAACTTATACATGAAATACGCTAATCAGCCATCGCCCCGTGTCGTTGCCACGCTCGACGCGGGTCGGCCGGTAGGCCCGGTGGGCGGGAGGCCCGAGCGCGAGCTTCTCATCCCGACAAAAGTTAGGCTTTGGTAGCGGTAATCGACATCCACACAGACGTAGCGGCGGGTGTCCTCTATGGGTTATATATCAGAACAACACATAGACTACTTTTTGTCGCGAAAACCGACATCCACGCGGGCGGAGCCGCGGGCGACCGCTAGTTATAAAATATTTCTCGCAAACACGATTTTTTATCTATACTTATAATAAATCTGTAGAGAGGTCAATTCTGTACATTGAATATATTTTCAAAATAACTATCAGGGGGTGATAAGTCATCGATACTGATGCCAAAAATGCAATCAGTAAAATTTTTGTCTGTCTGTCTGTCTGTCTGTCTGTCTGTCTGTCTGTCTGTCTGTATGTTATTTATAGGAACAAAAACTACTGGACGGATTTTAATGAAACTTGGTACAATTATTCTTCATAGTCCTGGGCAGGTTATAGGATACTTTTCATCACGCTACAATTAATAGGAGCGGAGCAGTGAAGGAAAATGTTGGGAAAACGGGAGAAGTTACACCATTTTTTAAGCTTTCGTCGCATGTGCACCCTTATGGTTAAAGCTAGATTGAAATCATGTATGACGGAAATGTTCTACATAAAATTATCTAAAAAATATTCCACAACAGCATATGTCTATCTTTAATGGTTGACTCACAACAACACGTATAACTCCCAATAGTTTAGCAGTTCGGAGCTTTCTGATTATTTGTTTACTCTTATGTTTATAATATTCTCGCTCATCCCTAATTAACAAAGATAACATTATTACATATTATATAAAAAAAGAATCATAGAAATCGGTGTAGAAATACCAAACTTATACATAAAATACGATAATCAGCCATCGCCCCGTGTCGTTGCCGCGTTCGACGCGGGTATAATAAGGCGGGAGGTCCGAGCGCGAGCTTCTCATCCCGACAAAAGTTAGGCTTTGGTTGCGGTAATCCACATACACACAGGCGTAGCCGCGGGGGTCCTCTATAGGTTATATATCAGAACAACACATAGACTACTTTTTGTCACGAAAACCGACATCCACGCGGGCGGAGCCGCGGGCGACCGCTAGTTCAACATAAGGATGACCGATCGATGACCCTCGATTTCAAGGTTTCCATCATCAGATCTTGGATCTTGGAAGTGAGGCTCGTGGCTCTTCTGTTAGGCAGGCACAGACATATTATGTATTGTGCATACCATTTATTATGGAAACAATTACAACTGCGTCTGTCTGTTCTTTTATCGTTGAAATGAAATATAACTTGTAAGTATTTTATCGATGAAGGGTGGGCGTTTTGGGGGTTGTTTTTTGTATTTTTTGACGTTCAAAAAGTGTTGTTTTGCAAGTTTCCATAAATGACTTTAAGTTTAGAGTTTACCTGAGGTATCGAAGTACGCAACAGCTTCAAATACAGGCACAGGTTATTGTTATTAAAGGAGAAAAACAATAAGTCAGAATATATCTTAACGGCTCGTTTCCCCAGCAAAATCACATTTTCATTGTCTATTTCATTGCAATGTTCGTGGAATCATTAAAATAATTAATTTCATGCTCGTGAAACAATACGTGCTGAAGCGGATAATTAAAATAACAAGTAAAATAGTTTATTTGTGTGCGGCCTGCGCCGGCAGCTTCACGGCAGGCGGGTGTAATGGCGCGAAGTAGCGCCACCAGCGCGCCGCACTAGTTGTGCCCCCGGCGCCGCCCGCGCCACTACGACGTAAGACATTTTGTAAGTGACGCGACTGGAACAATGCACTTGCGTTATTTGCATTCCGTGCATGCTGCAAACATGGCCATTTAAAGGGAGGCAACGCCAAAATTTTATAGAGATATTACAGTCTTTATTTATACTCATCCTCTGAACCTATATTTATGATTAATTGGACTTGTGCTATATTTAAAATCTTTATCTAATTATAAAATGTAAGTGACAATCTATGCTGTTTATTTCAGTTGCAAATGAAGGCGCAGTAACAAGTGAGAAATGTGTGCCTCTGACGTCAGCCGGTACACAATGCTCCTGTTCTGTAGAGCCAAGTGTCGACAGGCGCGCGGCGACAGCGGCCGGTCCTGCCCGCCGGGATGAGCCGCCTCAAAGGAAGTCCCAATTGAAGCGCAGCACGCAATTACGTGGATTAAGTGCGCGGAAGAATTTGAATTATCTACTTTATACAAGTCGCTGAGCAATTTTAATCATGTATGCCATACTGCATGTCGGCTAAGTGCGCTTTACTTATTACTAGCGCTTTAAAAGACATTCTATGAACAGAGGATTTGAGCTCATTTAGCACGTATTGTTGAAAAATATGGATGTGCTTGTACATTAACATCACCAGTAATTAGATATGGTGGTGTCGGTATGTGTGTGACGTTAGCGGCCACACTAGCCCCGGGCGGCGCAACAAGCGTTACATCGCAGCGAGCGGCGGCGCACGAGCGCGCGCGACGCTCTCTACTCGGATGCTTCGCTATTCATAAAGGCTCATTTTGCAGACGAGACGAATTGCTCCGGATTAGTGTGCGGTATCGATCTCGTTTGCGCAATACGAAACCAAAGTTTATACGTACCTACTGGAAATTCTGACATGATTTGGGTGTTCTAAATTCTCGGAAATCTTAAATACAGTGTTTTGCGCAATTCTACACGAATGTACTGCTAATAGCTTAAGATATCAGAAATATGAATAAATTATTATATCAAATGACACGGTGTACACGGAGCAGGCCGGCAGTGGTGGCGGTGCGTCGGTTGGCACGTGGTGCCTGCCGGTCGCACGGTTGACAAAACGTTACATCAGATTCGATAATTATAGAACTTTCAATGTTATACGACATGTTCCATCAAGTTGGAAGACTTGTTCATGTATTATGTATGAGTTAGGCAATAGTGGTTTATGATTCCGAGTAGTAAAGATTACATTTTACGAGGGCAGTTCACTTGAGCAGTTTGCGCAATATTGCAATCAACTTTGTTGTTTACGCTGAAGCTACCCCCATACCAAGGTGGAACAACTTTGCCTGAATACTATACGATGAGAGAGATATACCAACACCAAGCGAATATACCGTCAGCCACAGTTCGACTTGTACTCCTTATATAGAAAACACCTTGTTTCGTCCTTATTGTGACAAGGTGAAAGTGTAATACAGGTTTGGGTTCTCTCTCTTTCTTCCTCGGTCTCTGCAGACGGAGATTTTTCTCATAGGATTCATATCGATTCGAATTTAAGTAGTAAGAGGCACGCGGCGGTCGACACCGCACGGCAACATACACGCCTTCCTGTCGTCGTATCAGTTCCTCTTGGCACTGTTGATGTAGCCATACCTCCATGAATTATGGCACGTGACATGAGTGGTATCGATGTCGAGATGCCGCCATGTCAATTGTAATCCGATCTGTTCGTGTTTATCCCGCTCAAGCTCTTACACCTCATATAACTCATTTGAAATGCTGATCGCTGGTTCCTGAAACGAGAACATGCTACATAGGCATTAATGTACCAGGAAAAGCAACTTACAATGTTTAAAAGCTGTTTAACAAACACAATATTTTTTCGTTCTAAATTATTAAAAAAATATTATTCATACGTAAGGCCTACTGCCTCACGATTTGATAAAAGCCATTCCGTTTTACGTGTCCAGCATAAACATGTATTATACTCCGGCCGACGATTACTTTGGCCATAAAATTGTCACATCTTACGGTTTCGGAATACCATAGACAATTTTATTTCCGCTACAAAATGCGGCGCTATAAATTTGCGGGAATATTTCCCGGACAGGGATGGGGATAGGGGGGATGGGATAGGGTCAGGGCTAGACAAAATGTCTGTATAGAGATATTAGTTCCAGCTGGCGGGGACTGCGAGGTGAGAGATGACGACCAACTAATGGATCGGATGCGGAGATGAACCATGACTGATGCTGAGTAAGCGTTTTGTGTTCACACACGTTACTGTTTGGATAGGATTTTAAAGTGTCGTATTCAAGGATCGTTTGTCAATCGTAATGGAACAAACAAGTTAGATAGAAGTTTGATACGTGCTTAAAGAAAAAAATGTATGCAAAATTATTTTAAACACGTGTCAAACGCCTGTCTATTTTTTGTAGTAAGGCCCTTAGTCTATAGCCTGTTGATCCTGCGAAACATACAGATTCACTCAGGGTATAGACTCTAAATTGTGATTATTATGAACTAGATCTAGGTATGGTAGGTATGCGTGTTTATATGCGTGTTTATATGCGTTCAATAAATTTGTTAACAGATGTCAACATTTGTAATGCAGCTCTTGACAATTCACCTACGAGAAGGTAATTCTGAATAAGAGTAGGCACATATACACATATATATGGTAGCGTGCGGGCGACAAGTCGATGGCGCGACTGGACAGTTCGCTATTACTCTATGCAAATAGCCGGACGAGGTGAGGCGGCGAGGCGCCGCCCGCTAAGGAATGCTGCGGATGAGCGACCATCGCATATTTTCCGCTTGCCGTCGAACAGATTTTCCTTGTTTCGACACGCATGAGTACTTCTTTTTTAATTGGAAAAGATTTAACGAAGTTATTGAAGTAAATTGTGATGTATAGGCGTTGACTGCCGCTATCTAGGTGTATGTAAGGTCAATTCCACACTACTGTACACTTGATTACATTTACATTCTACACTACCTGAAACTACGGCGTCCTGTCCTCTGCCTAGTTCTCCTCTGAATTGTATATATCATCATCACAGCCTTTTTTTATCGTCCCACTGCTGGGCATAGGCCTCCTCTCCTACGGAGAAGGATTGAGCATTAATCACCACGCTTGCCCAATGCGGGTTGGTGATTTCAGCCAGATTTCCTCGAGATGTTTTCGTTCACCTTTAATCAATCATTGGTGTCCAAGATAAACTTAGAAAGTACGTATAACTTAGAAACATTACATTGGTACTTGCCTGACCTGGAATCGAACCCGCACCCTCTTACTCGAAAGGTTGCCTTTCTGTGCTTTAACAACTAGGCCACCATGACTACTAATACGAATTGTACATAAGCGGCCATAATTATATAATTTGGGCTCTTCTTAAGCGTGCTTACAAATAGCGTGTGTATATCGCACCTTACAGCCGACACTGGGCCGCAGCTGCATGTGCGGCGCGCGAGGGCCGCTCTACGCGCCCTGACGTGCGTCAGCGTCCGATTGCGTAGTGGCGACCAGTCCGGACATCGCAATCTGTGCGCGTGCATTCCCTCCAGCGGCGCTCTTCACCAACAAACTCAATCCAACGTTTTAAATCTTCGTTGCAATGACTTTAATAGTCCAACTTAAAGAACTCTCATTTCCATCGTATTATAGCAAAATGTTTAAATTAAATGTTTATTTCGAAACACGGACTGTTTGGTTGACTAAGATTGATGAGTTCTTGTACAAAATACTTTTTTAAAAGCCATATTATATTTTTATATAACTTGTCTGACATGATTGAATTAAGCGTTCCCCAAATATATTTTGAGAATGATCTGCCTCATTTAAAACTTGTCTTTTTAGCGAATATTAAATCCAGCGCAGATCTAATAACTGTCTTGCTGGTTTAGCAGGGATCTACTGGTTCTTTTGATAATATTTCCACAATACTAAATCCATTAATTATTATTAGCACCTACGGCATAACAGCTTACAGCAGCACACTAGCCAGGTAGTCCGGTAGTCCTGACCTATCGGTTAGCGAGTGCGGTAACTGCTTATGTTTCCATAATGTCGACCGCGATGGGCGCCGGCTAATTGTTACGATAGGGTTCGCTCTGCGCACAACTATGTTACCTAGTACATCGTTTACAGTAAGACAGATATTTACACCATAACTGGCACGATACCTGCGAGCATCTGAAATACTTACTCATTTACAGCAGTTAATAAATATTCACTTGGAGCTTTTTAAATATTAGAATATACTAGAAGTCGAAAAAAAACTACGATAGAACATTATAAATTGTAGCAAATTACAGTGGTAACAGTTGGTAGATCGACGAGTGAACTTGTTCAGTACTGACGAGCTGGGCAGTTTACGTCACGAATTGCACAACTGAATAACAGAATTCAGCTACGTTTAGATAGTTAGCAGGCGATCGTGACCACCGAGCTTGTTCGCAGTTTACTTACTGTCACCGCTGCGCTGTGTACATCTTTAAGAAGAACTACAATGTTCCCGGAGCGTGCTGTGGTTACCGCAGAGGTCGGTGGGTACCCTTACACATATATTAGTCATGCCAAACTATAATTATCTCTGCACAATGTGTGCTCATTCTTTACGACTCAATAACCTAGGAAAATCGGAGGCTTCCATTCTAGGAAATTATTTTGAGTAAGTACTAGTAATTAACGAGCAAAGTCACGTTATGTCATTCTCATTGACTTGCTCTCTGAAACCCTTTCCTTGTTTCTTCCGCGAATTTGAGGTATTGGAAGTGATTACACAATTCAGTTTAACTATAGCGATAATGTCTGTTCCGCGCCACGTTCCCCGTGTTAATGTGATTGTGCTTAGTAGTCGGGGGCGACGCGGCCCGGCCTAATGCTGTTACCATCGAGCTGCTGCTTCTCATTTGTTACAAATACACTGAAATATGTCCAGTGAAACAACTAGCTTTGACAGTATTTTGATCACGTTACGAAGTTCCGCTTACCTGATCATAGCGAGCGCTAACAGAATTTCATTTTATTGTTATGCTCAACTACACAGTAATACAAGAAGCATGAAACTGCGGAATCGATATCATTGCGTGGCAGTATCAAACGAGGCTGGTCAGCTGATGGAATGGGAAACGAATGACTAGAATTTGACTTGTGCTAGCTGTGTTATGTGTATGCTTGCCATGGTGCAATGGTTTACAAATGCAATATGTATTCGAAGTGTGTTTCGGCCACAGCGTGTCGCCGATATCAATTTACGGGCGCGATAAGCGACGCCCGCCGTTGTGAACTCGCCCCAATATTAATCATATTCGGATTACTTAGACTGCCACTTGAATCTTAATTTGCTTTTTGCCTGAGACCTTAATTTATTGACTTTTGCGGTATACTTGCGAACGTGTCGTGTGGCCAGAACAGATACTTTTTATCGAGTCTAGATATGGGCACTAGACCCTGTATTCAGTGTTTAAAGATAAAGGTGTCCTGCTATGAATCGGAATTTTATTTCTCGTGTTCTGTCGTACAGCGTGCGGCCGCGCCGTGCAGTTAGACACTACCGGACTACGTTAAGGCCTGAAACCACCCGTTAACTGCCAGTGACGGGCAACCGCGTATATACTATGTATGGGCTTCGTTTTTCGGCTTCGTTCGGTGGGTACGCAAAGGTCTCCGTCGTCGCGGGAACGTATGCGCGGGAATCTAGCGTTAACAAGCCCGAGCGTCTCTACTGGAGGGTACCATGAGTGACCCGCAACGGTTTCCGTTGCACGTAGGTGTTGCGTGGATGCGGGGCGCCCTTCCCCGTGACAGACGCCCGCTGGTACCCGCGACGAAGCCCTTTTATATGAAACCGCGTGGGTGCCCGCAGTTTCAGGCCTAACATCTTAGACCTTACAGGCGCACAAACTTGTTCGGATTTGCTTCCTCTTTTTGACAAGCAAACTCAAATGATAACAGGTACGTAAGTACCTATTGACATAAAATTGTAATAACAAAGTGTCACTTGGAGAAGTTCTCCTGTAGTCACTGCAGAACGGCCATAGTCTTCCTAAATAACATGAATAAATGGTGGCTCCCGTGGACACTGAGTCAGCACGATGTCGCTGCGGTCGCTGGAGGGCTGGGCGGCGAGCGCGGGGACACTATCGCGACGGGACACTGTTGACTTAGGCGTGTTTGTGCCGCACCTGATACATCGCCCTAAACACATCAATTGTGTTCGCCAGTTTATGAGCGCCGCGCACTCCGCCGGCCGGTGCTCCCGCGCCCACTGCGCTCAGGGTCGCGCAATGTTTGCTAGCCTTGACGAACCAAACATTTTCCTCGCTGTGACTCCAAATGGCTGCGCTCTTTTTTCTACACAAAGAGTATAAGAGAATGGGGAATCTCGTACAAATTATAAATCCAAACACATAATGTGAACAAAAGAGCGCAAGGTGCACTCGGGTCGGGATGGTGCATGTGTGAGCCAACCATATTTTAGGGCTGACCCGCGCTCCATTTATAATATTATATTTTGTATGTCTCTTCTAGACAACGGGACTAGAGCCCCGGATTTTTAGAAGGCGTACGTGGGGCCGAAGCCAACACGCTGAAGCCCTTTTGAGACAACTTTAATATATGTAATGGTGACACAAAACCGACGATTATCCCTGTATACACTATAGAAATGTACCCAGGGACAACCCCCGGTTTGTGCTAAACTATTGCTAAGTATGGAAGAAAAACTACATGGGTTATTGTGATGGGATGCTAGTGGACTAGGGAAGGGAAAACTATGGGGACTATGACTCCTGCCGATGACAATGTAATAAATACATGTAAAATGGCAGGAGGAGAATCGCCAGCTCACCGGGCCCCCGGGAACTAGTCGCTAAGTCGCAACAAGGGGGCAACGGGGAACAAGAGGGCAACGGGGGACAAGGGGGAAACGGGGTGATTATTATTATTGATATCAGTTTAAGTATTACATATTTTAGATTTATTTATTTTTAGTTTTAGCTAGCGGTTTCAAAGGGAACCCGGGCCTAAGCTACGCCTCCTTCACCTTCGGAAGGCACGCTACATGGTGGGTCCTGGCTATCATTTAAGTCAGAAAGTCCGACAAACAGTCATATGAAATGGATTTGAGTTGGTCAGGTAATCGGCTTGAGAAGAACAGATAAGCAGTCGCTCAATGTGACACTCAGCTGCATCGAGTTAATGTTGGAAGCCGACCCCACCATATGTAGTTTGGGAAAGGATCAGGATAATATTGATGACACTCTATTTTAAGAACCAACTAAAAACATAGGTGCTTTGTAGAAGTACAGACATCGAGCTGCGTTGAGAGTTGAGATGAATATTTGACATGTTAATGTATTCCGTTATATACATACATATACATCGCGAGTGACTCTTTGACGAATGCTAAATACATTAACTTGTGGCCGTGTTCAGCAGCCGGCAGAAAAACCGTGTGGGCCGCTGTCGGCGGGGCGGGCCGGCGCGGCGAGCGGGCGCACCTCGCGGCAGTCGCGCGGCACCCGCCGCATCGCTCGCACGCCGCCCCGCGCTCCGCGCCCCGCGCCCGACCCGCGAGCTCGCCGTGACGCCGCACCTGTGACGTGAAAGTGTTATGGTGAATATTTTCGGAATGCTAGTGTGTTGTGTGATCTATTGATCGGGGCTACCTCGGAGAGCCGGCACCGCGCGAGGTGGGTCACATGTATTATTTAGGAAAGCGCTCTGCTGTCACCATTCTGCGAGTTATTAAGACAAGCTGCGACGAGCTGCGTTGAATGTTTAATGTTAAGTTTATCCGCAAGTGGGGCCGGGCGGCGGGATTAGTGTACCTCCTTCAGAGGCGCAGCGATGCGTACTGTCCGCGGGAGATAAGAGCGGCATCCCCTTCCGTCCATTACAGACTCGAAGTAGTCGGACCCACTCATAACCGCTATTCGGTGACACCTATACTCTACCTACTACTTTATTTGTATAGACCTTATTTATAGCTCTCAATAGAGATGCGTGAGTCCTTCTGAAACTTTAATTATGACTTAACAAGGTATTAACTTAGCAAAGTATCACATGTAAGTAGTACTTAGTAGGCTTTAGATAATGAATGTAAGACCAGGCGACATTACACGTAAAGTCGTACACGTAAACAAGTACTTATTACTTGTGTGATTGGGAACACACATGACCAGCTTCTAGGCTTAAAAGCAACCATGAAGGAGTAGCTGTTGCAATATCCGAAAATTGTAGACTATTGACATAATACTCTGGACAGTTGATTAGCAATTCTCAAAAAGGTAAGTTTAATATTAGGGAAATAACTTAGGGAGGTACTTGTGCAGAACTAAACTCACAAGACACATAATTTTGAAAATATTTGGCGTTTGCCCAGAATGAGTTTCTGCTAACTAAGCGCTAGAAAGTAGAACGCCTTGTACGCCTTGCGTAAACGGCACTAGATACGACCTATTTAATACGTCGGACGCGACTACTCTAAACAGTTAGGACCTACCCAGTAGGAGCAATCTAGCCGGCGATCACTCTCTGCTTACCCGCTACCCAATTAACATTAGGAGTAATGACGGCGAATCAGAGCAAGTAATTAATGCCAAGCCATGTTAATTGTTATTAATTATTGTCGCACGGCATTGTTCATAGTTCATATCGGATAATGGCTTGTTGTGTAATATTAACGTCATCGCCAGCAACCCCTGGCGGCTGCGGGAGCTGCAGGTAACGTTTCGCATATGAGTGGGTAGTAAGCGGATACCGAGCATTCACGACTTTAATTACGAATTAAGAAGTTACATAGTTACCCATAGGCGACAGTTAAGTAATTGGCGACGAAGCCAACGAGCCGTTTGAACTCTCATTAGGGCTCAGCCGGCCATTGCAGAACATCTAGCTTCACTTAGTGTGCTTACGGGATCTGGCTAATCTGTGAACTTTTGACCTAAACCATGTGCTGTCTGAGCACCCTAACTGAAAGTGAAAGATCTGTATGTTGTGGATAATACTTTGAATATTCTAAATACCGAACAGACAAGCTGCATTCATTATATTGGTTATTTATTTTACTACATCGATGCTATAATGTGGATTGTGAAGAATATTGAGGCAGTTCTCATCCATCAGCAGAATGCAGAACTTAATGGCCGGACTGCTGGGTACCACTAAACTCTGCTCTTGGAAACTTACTCAACGCTTGAAAAAGGACTTCAGAATATTTATTTGTGAAACCTAGGTGAAATATTACATGTGGATCAGGTTGTTATGTTTTACCGTGAAGGTATACAAATATGATTACTTAATCCTAATAGTAATGTGTTAATGAATAATAATATAATTTGATTCCCTTACAACAATGATCGTGCAGCGGTAGGCAGGGGCTGCCCTGGTACAGCTGTGCGGTGGACATGCAATTGCTCACATGACGCGCTGCGAGTCACGTACCGCAATTTCGTTTCGCATCCACAAACGTGACGGCTTGTGCAGCGCACTACACAGCCGATCCGGTTCACAAGCGTTGATTTAACTCCTCAACGTTAGCTCCGATACTGAAAATAATTATGTACTATGTTTGCTACTACTATTTAATTATAATTATTTTTGATAGTTAGTTGGCGGTTTTGGTGAAACACTGGGACCTTCTTTTTGTGTTGGTGAAAGCAATTCTTCAATGTTTTCAGGCTTTTTATCTACTTTCTACACACCAAGTTAATGTTTGAACAGATTCCGAGCTCCGAGTAACATTGCTGGAACACATTACTCCAAAAGTCATTTTGCGAGCTCAAGCGTTCCCGCAGAGGCCGTCCCTAACATAATAGATATAACCTAATAGATTTTCCTTTCTTCATGTTCAAATATGACATGAACAGTGTTGCGTGCTCTTTAAAATGCTGTCTAAATAATATTTCATAAGCTTTTGAGAATACGCTCCCATAATGAAGCTATATCGCGCGCAGTAAGCCGGCGCTGCGCGGCTGCCGGCTGTTTGCGTATGATAAACTTGGACGCTGGAGCTACGCTAATGCCTATGTAGTGTGTACTGCCATAATATTATCACGTAATTACCACAGTCTTGTATGCATTACCTTTGTTTTGTTAGGGTCTAGTGCGAGGTTGCTAAAGTCATAATTGTAAAAAAAAACCGGCCAGCAGTGGAGGGTTACATTTCCTTTTCAAAGAAAGTGTAATCTTCTGTTGGTGAAAAGACTTTTGGACAGTAATCTATAGTACAAATAAAAGAAAATTCAAAGATCTCCACATAAGCCTAACATTTACCATAACACTGAATATCATTCAAGTGTTATCGCCCTTGTACAGCAGTATGGAACATGTTAACGACAAGCACAAAGTGACGACGTGGCTAGATGACGATAGGTAACTAAGGTGTTTCAATAAAGTCTATGTTGAAGGTTGTTTTGAGTACCCTGTACCTAGGGAAAGTAGCGAGCATTTTGCAAAGACGTATTTTAAAACGATTAATTGGACGCGGCTCATAGCTGCGATATTAAAGCGTATTTCAAATGAAAGCCAGACGTATTCAGTCGGCCCTCGCTAGGGCTCCACGCGTGCCTTTGTCCGTCGCGCCATTCACTAGCTTTAATTCAATCTTAACGCAATAAACTTTTCATGAAAAACTAATAAAAATATTCAACTATGATTCACTTAAAAATACTGTTTTTATTTGGGTAAATGTGTCTCAGGCCGTCTAAGCTTGAAAGCAATTCGGCAAACTCTTTGTAGTTCGATCTGAATTTGAGGTATAAAGCCAGATTTGTTTACGAATTTTAAAGAAAAAGGTCAATATTTAGCGAACTAATAAAACTTCTATAAACTTGGAAGGAATTTTGAAGTGAAGTTGAAATGTTTTACATGGAGCGACTGCCTATATCTGACCTCCTCAACCCAGTTACCCGGGCAACCCAATAGCCCTTGGTTATACTGGCGTCAGACTTACTGGCTTCTGACTACCCGTAACGACTGCCAAGGATTTGGCACCTCTCTGGGTTTATTCATGCTTTTAGGTCTAATGCCACATGAGGGGCAAATATCATCGGACGGAACAAACAAAACAGCAGGCAGTATTCGCCACGCATCACTAATAGAGTGGCACAGGCCGGACCTGTCCCCACTAAACTGCTATCCGCCGGGTTCGGCGGAAACAAACGCACCGTTTGCGGCATTCCTTATTCAGTGAGCTGATTGATTCGCGCCAGCAGCCGGCCTTCTAAAATCAAATATTGAGCGCAGTGCGCGCACAGCTTAAAACTTCCATATACGAGGTTCAGAAGTCCATAGGGTTACATTAGCGCTATTGGATGTTCATGCACTAGTATTCTGCATCTGCACACGAAAGTGCGTCATCACTTCCATTCACAGTCAGATACAAGCACGAAACGTAGGTACAGATTCCGATCTGTACAATAAAATGTATTAGGTATAAAGATTTCAATAACATTTATTTTATAAACATTTAAAATTAGCTTAAATGAACGATTTGGAATTTCGCGAATAATTGTATGAGCAAAGTTTCTACTGCGAGTAGGACGAGTGGTCGTGAGGAAATTGCACTAAGGATTTATTGAACGCCGAGTGCTGAAATAAATAGCTTTAGATAAAGGCTATCTGTGCAGATAAGTGCTCAGTTAACGACCAAAACGGACGAAATGGATTAAGTACTAACGTAAAATATTATAGTACGATGGAACAATGAAATATGTATATTGGTCGGCATTCATTATATTGGTTTGTTCTAACTAATTGGAATTGTCAGGTTTATGAATTGGTCGACTCAATGAACACATGAGTACTTTACCAACGTGAAGAAATTTCATAACATTTTAATTTTATTTGATGAATAGTTCTCGTTGAGCGTCACGTAATGTAGGCACCCTCACATCGCCAGTAGACAGCGTCAGCCGAGAGCAGCGAATTTAACACCAGCCGAACAACATGACGACGCAACGACTCGCTCTGATAAAGTAACAAGGCGAATGATGGAAATGAGAAATACGAGAAAAACTAAAGTGAATCGACCGTTCCCCGCTAACAATATTACTTACGAGAAAAACTGGAATTTTCTAGAACACCGCCCTTGATGCAAAAGGTCAATTTAGAAAAAGTGAAGAACGCTTAATCATAAAGCAAGCTGTAGTCAGGAGCTCGCCTTTTATTTGACGAACGAATAAAGGCGAGTACAGAGCTGTGAGATTATTACCACCTTTACTTACAATGAACAGAAAAATGCGTTAAAGATAATGCGATGAAAGACCTTTTTGTAACAGTTTTGTGAAACTGTTTGAGTTTCACGCAGCTGTACATATTTCGGGCGTGGAAGTGCTAGCGGGTCGTTAATGTCAGAGACTTGTTACTCAGAGCCGGCGGTACTTCCTCTAACGTAGCTGTGGTGCTAGTGTTGCAAGCCATGAAATATATTAGACGCGGTAACTGTTACTTACACCTAGAGGAATTTTTGATTGCATAATTATGTGGTCATGTAACTTTTTGTTTACAATGGTAAGTAATGTTTATTATAAAAATAATAATTTCATATAGAAGGTAAACATTAGCTTTTAAATGAATCGGAAGTCTCACCGAAACACGCTTAGATAAGAATACTTACGTTTTAAGATAACAGCGAAGTTCTAATGCGCTTCAGTTTAAACTAAAGACGTCACGAGAAGGACACGCACACAAGACCCTGTGTCAGTGTGTGTGACTGTGTAGAGCGTCGACTTAAATATATGTACATATACATATATAAAGTTGACGATAAACGTAATGGTTCTAAATATGTTTGTGAAATAAAACCGCTGCAGTTCGCAGAGCTGTAATAACACCAAACAGACGATTAAGTAAGGCGGCGCAAGCAATGAATATCTTAGTTTATCTTGTATCTAACGGCCCAATTTAATTAACGTGAAATCGTTTTAGGAAGACACTGCTGTTGTAATGGCCTGCTTCAATAATCCCGTAATGTTGCCATTTGAATAACTCATAGAAAAATGTAATAGAGCTGGGTTCGCTTGGCAGAGCCGCTTGCATCAGAATAGCTTACAAGTATTACTGCTTAATTATAACTGCGAACTGGTACCTACTCTAATCGGTCTTGTTGTGTCTAACATTATCTCGACAAACAACACTAACTTCTATAGAATATACCGTGTAAGATTCCTACACATTGTCTCGTTGTCGTCGTGACATTAGACCCTGTCGGGCACAGCGTACGACACAAGTAGGACGACAGAGGAGGAACACCACTGACTGTTAGTTATTGAAGTAGTTAGTAATTGCGAGTTCTTTTATTTTATTGGTTTTTATTATTATTTATTTTGTTTATTAATTTAATATATTATATGTATATTCATTAATTTCGTAGGTTTACTAATTAGACGATACAAACTGACATGGATTGTATTGATTCGTACGACGCGCTATATTGCTCTCTGCGCCAATATATTCCGATAGCGGCTAACTTGGAACATTTGCCACACGTCAAACGTCCGACAGCGCCCAAATAGAAATATCTTCCGAGTACGTTTTATTGCAACGGGGTGCCTCAGAAGAGGAGGCTGCACTCAAACGGTTCCTTAAACGGTAAATTATTCGCATCATGCGGCGAATACGACGCGCCCATTGTGCGGCGCCCGAGCAGCGCACGAGATGCGAGCGATACCGCCGCAATAAACTCACTTTATGCGTCCAATAAAACGCGAAGGGCCCGCGACTGCGCCCGAGCCCCGCGGGACTCTCTTGTTTCATGCTCTATTGTGATATTAGTTGTGGAGTGTGCCAAGTATTCACGAGGTGCTCCAGCTAGATACTCAAGTTTGGGCATTATGCAAACTTTAATATTGCTTACCTTGTGTGCATAATGTAAGAGTTCATGTGTAGCCAGGCGGCTTCACAATGACGTGCCAGCTAATATGTTATCAGTCATATACTTGTTCTAAGAACATTCTGGAAAATTGTTAATGTAAGTATGTTTGAGTCTGTGCTCAAGTAGTGGAAGACTTTGTATTGCTTTCTAACTAATGGATACTTTGAAGTAGCACCTGCCTTTCCAGCAAAATCCTCTTTTTAAATCGGTTGTTTGATTCACTTTCGCTAATGTCGAATGATCTAAAATACTGTGCAGTTTCATACAACTTGGCGTTTTCAATTCGTTTGCAACGTGCGTGTACAGTGGGGTGCGTAACGTCGCGATTCCATTGGGATGGTGTTGACCTGCTGTGTGCTGGGCAACTTGTGCAACAATAGCACTGCGCGATTGTACCCCACTGCTGTACTATCCACTATATTCCAATTGTGTACTCGTATCGTCCGCTGTAACACGCCTGACGCGCTCATGACTCGAGGTATTTTGAGTGCGGTTTGGTTTTAACTTGGAGCAGTGCTTGATACACTATTCCTGCCCAAACAATTAAAGTTCTGTGTGTAAATACATATCCCTTTGTAGTTGTATCCAAGATTAATTAGCAAAGGCAAGGACTACCTCCACGTATAATGTCCTCAGGAGGCCAAAAATAGTCGAGCGCCTACAACATAATATGTTGTTAGTCGACGCTTTAGAACACACGTAACGTTGGTGCATCCCTCTGCCTCCTGACAATAAAAGTTTAGGCAACGGCTCCCGGCAGCTCCCAGCAGCTACGAGTACGCACAAATCGATCGCAGCTAGCTTTAAAAGCTTTGCTATGTTCAGTAAAACGATTATCGGGAAGCTAATAATGTTGTTAATAATCCCGGAGCCCGTTTACTGTTTATCTGTCAGTCTCACAGTGTGGCGCTACTTAAATCTAGGAGCGGTGAGCTTGTTGCACATCTGGGTATATGCGTGCGTGCTAAATGCTCACAGGATGTTTGTCAAATGTCCGTATTTCTGTCAGGTTTATATTGGCCAGAAGCTTTATGTCATTTGTCCGGAGCAAACAAAGTTGCTTGCTAAATACCCCTTGTCGAGTTGAATAGCTACATCTAAGTGGAAGACCTGTTTGGCGATTTTTTTTCTTTAATTTTAATTGAAAACGCTTCAACTTTTTAATGAAGGGAAAAAAAGAAAAGTTGTCCAGCGAGAGCCGCGAGAGTTGCGCCTTGTCTTTATTAAAGCTGCGAGATTAAACTATTTAGTTGTATTGTTTGTTGAACGTTTTCCGTGTAGGCGGCGCCCGCGGATATCGGCCGCGATAACACGAGACGCCTGCTGGAGCCGCTGCGGTGCCGCGGCGCGCCACCACTCTCGTCTTTTGTTCGTCTCGGACGGGGACCATACCTATCGAGGTTCAGCGGGCTTTAGTTCTTATTTTGTACGAAATTATCATACACCAGAAGTCTTACGAACAGATTGAACGTATAGTCAACTTCTCGACGAGGACTGTACAGTATTGTTCCATTTGTAAGTGAATTAACTTCATCAAAAGTAAATAAGGCTCCCCCTCCGGGAGCGGGAAAGGGCAAAAAGATTACTAACAATTGAGATTGAAGATATTTTTATTCAAGTATTCAAGTGGCTGGTGTTTGCAATGTAGATTCCACCGACCAGCAGAAACCACTCTTTTAAATTTAAACAAAAAAAGAAAAGATTTCTTTTGAGAACTTCGTTCTATTAGTCGCTATAGTAATTTGTATTTTTTAAGAAGTTCTACTTGCTCAAATATTTTCATTTGTTACAAGACAAGAAATAAAGCGACATCATGTCTTCCTAGATAAGTTTATGAGTTCGGAGAAGTTGGTGAAACTAATATTTCATTTTCACCTACTCGTTATACTTTTAAACAATATATGGGAGCTGGCAGTAGCAGTAGGCTACAGAGGTAAAACCAGTGTGTGGTATCCAAGAGATTTGTGATACATATTCACGTATGAGCTGTAACTTTTGTGTGTGTGAGTGCGCTGTAGGTGTCGGTGTGTTGGTGCAGCTACTAGCGCGGTGTGTGCTCGTCAGCGCCACCGCTGTGCAGCGCCACCGACACGTGACTGACGTAGGCTTACTCTTTATCAACTTGCTCATATATGTGTAATTGCTAATTTATGATTATTGGTTCATGCCTAAAGGGAATAAAGTATTTTTTTATTTTAAGTTATTTATTAAATGAAAAAGAAACAAATACAAATAGTTAATGATAAATTTAAAAACAAGAGGAATTAACTCGTTTGTTCTTGTTATCAACATGATCATTCTGTTTGACTTTATCTCGCGACCGCCGGGACCCGTGCACGCCGCGCCGTGTCCACATCAAAAATACGTAGTTTATCTATAAAGATGATATATTTGTTGATATTATATTGCGTCTTTGTGGGAATTTTATTTGTGTTTGTTTTTAATTTCCGGCCGGTCGGGGAAGTATTCCGCGCCCCCGTACCGGGCGCTACGAGTACCAGCGAAACGTTACTTGTGACGTATCGCAAATGATTTTTATGAAAAGGAGCCACAAGAATTTCCCATTACTTCATTTACAGAAATCTTGTATGGCGCATGAAACTCTTAGCTCCTCCAGTAAACAAAGAACAGTGTGCAGCAAGTCCGCCTCGATGTGTACGACTGGCCGATGAATACAAATTGTATCGCGACAGTCGCGGCTGACCAGGAATCGTGAGTCCCTTAAGACGAGCTAACCCAATTGCTGGCTAATTGTTCTGACAACCAATTAGCAGTTAGTGAGCGGTCCCCTGTATTGTTCATTATTCAACAGTCCATTACTGCGGCCATCAGCCGTATTGCTGACCAGAGAATTAATTCCGACAAGCTATATAATGGTATCGGTTCATTTATTTAGTATCGCTTTAGGAGCGGTCGCCGCGGACCTGATCGAATTTTACATTCAGCTATAAAATACTTTTTTGGAGTATATTTTGTACTCCGTTCATTAGGGGTTGATGGAATGATGTATGCTTTGGACTAATTCGTAATCATATTTGTGTTTAATGTTTGAATGCAGAATCGATTGTAACGTACGTGGGTACAACAGGTAATACTGGCTGTAGCCGAAATTCATAAATGCAATTTATAGAGCATAAGCGTACACTTCCCAATAGAGGGATAAATTGAATGTTACCAACAATGCTAAATTTATGAGCGGTATGCCAATGGCTTCGTGGATTTTGTGTTCCCGGTATATCAGCCCCAATAGTTAACTTATGAGCTTCGTATTTTGAAGTAATGTCTTGACAAATGATATATTACATAATGTTACATTTTGTGCAACACGATGCAAGTTACGTTTTGCATCAGTTGACTAACAACAATACGTTCGCTCGTCTCCGGAGTATTCAGTCTGGGAAGTTTACAATTTATGTCTGAAGTGCGAGTACATTGCAGCCGCGCGGCGCTGCCTGCGGCCGAGTGCGCCGGCCGTCACGGCGATCTATGGTTTGCTAATATAGATACATGCTATTGTAATGTTTATTTATTTTGAAAAAACCAAAACATATTTGATATAAAATGGCAAAGAGTGTTTAATAATACTTGTGACTTATAAATAATATTACAAAAGTAACGAAATATTCGAAGTAAAGCTTTTAACAATTTCATCGTTTGGGCAATTTTGTATAATCTTGATAAAGTATTTACACCCTTAAGTGATCATCAAAGCTGAGTTAATGCGCATAGAATTAATTTATATTTTATCCATAGTGTCGTCCGATGTTTCACAATATTTACCGTTCAGCGAGTTTCCGCTAGCTCGTAATGAATTTAGTTAGATATTGTTGTTATGATCTCACCGCTGCAGCTGGCTGCACACTGGAATGTGCGCGGTATTCAATATGCACGTGACGTTGAAAATTATTTTACTGAAGCACTTCTGGCTCTGCACACCTAATAGGAAGGCCTTAAATTAGGCCGCTAGTGATTATTTCTACCGAATCTCGAACTGTACTATTGCATCTAAAATCATCCCTCAATACTATATACCGAGAACAGGGTAGCGTAAAGTGCGCATTTGCCGCCTCCATCACAGAGCCCGGCGTGATGTCTTGTCATACGTGGAAACTCCTTTCTGATTGTTCGTTCGCGTAGTTTGTGCGCGGCGTGCGTCGGGCGCGCGTCCCGTCGGGCACGAGGCCAAGTGGCACGCGCGCCCACTCGCGCAATAACACGTCGCGGCTGACGTATGGCGGGCAATAAACACCGCCATGCGTCTCCTTATTGAGTGGCACGAGCTGTGCCGCACATTCGCAACTATCTAGCAACGTTGTACGCTACACGAGATTATCATTGTTCAAAAATAATTAAGTAATACATTAATACATTTCAAAATTAATAAATCAAAATGATGACTTTAAAACTCATTGAACCCAATATAATGTTTTACAAAGATATCAATTTGTATTATTGAAATATGTAGCTCTGAAGTCGTTTTTGAATGAGGATCTACGTATATGGAAGTACCCGCATTAATGAATGTTTCCCGATAATGGATCGCGTCCCACCAACACTTTGCCATCTAGTTGTGCACAAGTGTGCGCGTGTCACGGGCGACGACATCTGTGTTATTTTATTAAGCCATAACACGTATGACGTGACTATCAAAGAAGGATAAACTATTTTCTAAAGCTCTCTTTGGTATTGGTTCACAAGGTGTGCGATATGTCAAGTGAGCTAGGTATATAAGGAGTGTGTCCAATCGGCTTCGTAGCTGTTATAGGAACAAATGGCTCGTTCAGTCGTGTAACAGGGGTCGTCGACCGGAGACTGTGAGGTCATGATATCCACTTACCTTGGTCCCCGCGCATGTCGGCTTATCAGCTGTGAGTCATGGCTCATCCCACGTAGATCAGTATTCGAGTCCCGCGCAAAGCCGATACATCAAGTATATGGCTTCGGAACTTCACGATATAATGGTCCCGAGGGGCTGCACTCGCGCCAAGCGGTAATCGCCCCACATTTAAATATACCTTTGCTCTGCCGGAGTAATGGATATTTCTTTATCCTCATATAGCTACTTAGCGACTTTAAGAATATGTACTTTCGGCATTAACTAACGTTTATGTGAGCTTATGTATGTGGCATTCTAATCATCTAAGTTATCAGAAATATCAGAATTTGCACTCGATGTAAGCACAAATTAAAAGAAAATTGTTCGCATGGCACAGAAATTATTTGCTGAGTCTCCGTAGCACGTAGTAACCAATCGCTACAAATAGCGCTACGGCGTAGCAACAGCGTAGCAATGGCATTCGTATTGAAATAGCCCAATAATAAATTCCGAACATTATTTTTCGTTTATTTGAACTACAAAATGTAAGGATTATTTAGATACCTTACGTTTCCAGCAAAGTAAGTGTTATTAGTTTCAAATCTTCTAAGGCCATAACAGGGTAGAGATAAAATAAAGCCTCCATTAAGGGTTTTCCGAAGTATTATTTCATAAAGAATTTATAGTAGCGAGTGTTCATTTTTGGTAATACTAGATCTATAATAATTAAATTACGAGAGGCACTTTGTACACAAATCAAGCTAGGCTTTATGTATAAGATATTTATGTTATGTCTAGACACCATAAACTATGGGATACCGTAGCAGGGAGAACATACCCCTAATAACAACCTAGGAGTTACAAGTTGAACACAAATAACTTATTAGTATATATCATCACAGGATATCTGCCTAACGTATTCTATTTGTCAGATACTATTGTGAGATGAATATTTCAGAAACAGCCGATTTTAGGCAAAATAGACGTTTGTCACAAGCCCCGTCCAGAAGATTAACACGAGTCCCCAGGTACTGGCAACTTCTACTGTAAACATTGACAAAATAGTTGGAAATCTTAAACAAACAAACAGCACAAAGTTGTGGCGATTGTCTGCGTGGACAACGGTCCGTGCCACCTGTCCGTCCACACAGCTCATTCATGTGTACTGGCCGTACAATCGTACCGCTTTGTTAACTACTGTTCAATTCCCACTCTCGACGTATTATTTGTAGAAATAATAACGACTCGTAATTTCTACTTGTATTTAAAAATACAGCAATAGTTTCATTCTTAGTGGTGTATCATTTACAAGGTAAACGTTTTCTCTAAGAAATATCAATGTTGGTGAGTTTTCTTATTTTGCAAAATTTCTTAAGCGACGGTAAAGCGTACCATTGCTGTTACTTTGATTTGGTTGGTAATAACTTGTGGCCCCCGGGGTTGACGCCTGGCCAGACATTTACGTGCTAGAAAGAATAGTCGGCAAGATATGACTTCTCCTATAACAACATTTCCCTGTAAGCGCACGGTGCGCCGGAGCCGCGCAGTGATTTGTCCCGCGGGAGGCAGCTGCGATCAATCACGACACGACCGAAGCCCCGGGCGCCGCCCTCGCCTGCTCCCCGCGGTAACTACAACCCGTCTCACATGAATATACAACGAGCTAACTGCCAGCTGTCTTAAAACGTTGCTGTGTACCGAACCGACGGCTGCTTATTTTACTGTCCACCGCTGAAATAGGGGGAAAGTTTTAACAACAGTTGAGCGGTCGTAACAGGATACAAAGTATCAATTAGACTATTATATTTATATAGGTAAGTGTTCCAAATTTTTTGGATTTATTATAATATAAAACCCTTTTATTAAGTTTTTTTTTATATATTCAAATTGTGTCATATCAAAAAACAATAGAATAAAATTTTCTCTCCTTACGGTAACCAGCTTTTCGTTTTCTCGTATTTTTCATAATTAATTTACAGGAACTTAATAACAGATAGAAGGCTCGGACCGGAACAATAAGCTAGTAATAGGTAACGTAGCGGCATACATGCACTGTAATCAAGATTTCCTGTTTTATCGATGGCGCAGTGTCCCGTGTCCGGCCCGGTGTCACGCCTTTACCGACTCGTATCATTCAGATATTCGTTGCCGGGAGCTATCACATGAAAGTTAATACAAAAATACTTTCAAAAAGAAAAAGATATATTCTATGATTACACGTTTTTGGAGTCCTTTCTGAAGACTTTTGAAAATACATTTACTGAAACCTTTTTGTGTAATTCTTGGGCCTTCCCAGGGATTCTCGTATAAAGAAATACAGGCTGGGGTCGGCGCAGCGCGGCTGAGCGGCTCGACGATCAATTATTTCAGTGACCGCTCTCGGTAATTACCGCGCCGCACCGCGCTGTGCCGCATGATGGTGAATGTATTTGTACGTGTACCACACACGCACAGGCGTGGCGCTCACCTTCACCGCTCACCTCCCAAATATCAAAGGACCATGTTTTAAAAATATTTTTTTGTCACCACTTTTTTATTTCATCTAGGAGTCACAGCGATGACTTTCTCAAACCCTTATCGAAACCTGTTATCAGTAAGGATACCTGCTTAGGAACCTATATGTAATTCACTTTGTGTCATTGACGTTTCTATCCAAGCCCGTTTATTTAAATGGAATGTTCCGTGTCCTGTGTGTCACGCGTGTCGTATTATCGCGAATGAGCACCGCTGTCACATGGATGTGATGAGATCGCCCCACAAAATATAAAAGTGGTTACAATTCATTTGGATTTCAAGGCTTCGGCTCGGACACGCAATAAATCTGAATGGAACACCAGTCGGATTCGACAGAAGACATTTTATTTTATTAAACCAATTCATCGAACCAGTGCCGACAGATATTTTATTTGTATTTCACCATTTTATCTCTCGGCTATTGTTTGGAATCTCATTGGTTTTGGCCAGTCCATTTGTATATCTGTTACCTATACATACACATATCACGATTCATAACGTACCCCTGACAGCCTTTCAACAAAAATAAAACAAAAGTGTGTAACGGGAATTAGCATCAGTTTCTAAAATTATTAACACTTCATTTCCCTACAGACGGCAAATAGGAGGCTCACTCGCTTCACAGATGCAAAAAAAACCGCGTTATTAGTGCAATAATGCAGTCGCAGTGAGTGAGCGGGGCGACACGTGGTTGCGGCGGGCGCGGCCGGTGCCATCACTCGCAACTTATCGCCGGAGAGTTGCCAGCTGTGATTTATGGCGTTTGACCGGTAAACAAAAGCCTGGGTTTGCTCATGGGGTCACAAAAGTGACGAATGGCTTCGATGCGAGAAGTATCCGCCCGCATTGTGCTTTGTGATGAAATACTTTCAACTGTGGCACTTTCCGAAGCGCTTCTTATTTTTAATTTTGTTTCGTAGCAGTAATTCTTGTTACAAGTTTCTAATGTTTTTTTTTTATATTTTGCTTCTGAATTATTGTAAATGCAAAACTTGCCAAATCTAATTTAACTGAAAGATGTAAAGTTATTGAGGAAATGTCATTGTATAGGTAGGTACCTATAACAAAAACGATATGACTTCGCAAGACATGATCGAGTTAATGTTCATTCAAACACAAGTAGGTGCGGCTCACAGCAATGTTTACAGAGTAACAAAGTCGCTTCTGCTGTAATCTCAATGGAGTGGGACTTGCGAACAAACTGCATAAATCTCAAGTTTGTTATTGTTGCGAATATTGCCGGCCGCTGTCAGCGCGCTGTCCGCGAGTCGGCCGGGTGTCGGCCGAGCGTGCAACTTGTGCGGCTCACTAGCTCGACGGTTACTACGATTTCATCTGCATGTATAGGTACAATCTAACTAAATATTTCAATCAGGAAAGTATCAATATACAACTAGATTCGCGCGATATTTGACAAAACTAACAATACTACTTACTACTACTTAGTGTTCCAAAATACCGTCTCTAGTGAAAGGAATCCCAGGCGAGAGGCTGTGTCTGCAGGCAGCGGCAGTTCGTCATCGTGTAACGCGACGCGCACGAATCTCGCGCTATATTGTGCCAAATAGAGATTGCTTTCTCGCTAGTCAGCCACTGATCAAGGCCTCGAATATATAAATCGGAAATAATATTGCGTTTGAACCGAGTGTGTCAGCTATGTTACGGAGCAGGAGTCGGGGAGTGCTGATACGTAGGCTTCTGTGACGAGTACTCCATCTCGATTACGTAAGGTTTTCCTTATCTCGCGAGTATTCCCCGTTGATTTGAGTTGTTGCGTGGCTCGCTAGTGAACTAACGCTGATAATACCTATTTCTTTTTATTTCTTATCGCTCTGTATATTTTTATTGTTTGCTTATGTAATATACATAGATCATGCGGTAGGCTATAGTCGGCAGATAGAGTATCTGGTAGATAATTTTATACAAATTCTGCTCCTTTTTGAATTTATCTGGTAGATAGTGGCTATCCGTTATTGGTGAAACTGGCCCCTAAATATTTATTGTCATCAATATCGATTTACTCCATCAAGCACTTTTTATTAACCTTACTGAAACATTTTGTGAGATTTAATATCCAATTCTGTTATAAAAGAAGTTTCTTTATAATTCACAAAGCAATAACAGCGAGTGCAGTACGTCACTCCCTACGACAGAGTGAAGCAACTCAATAGAAGTCGCGCGGCAGAGCGAAGTTCCCGCGGTGACTGTGCAGCGCATTGGGTCGCTGCACCGATTGCACCCGCGCCGCGCGGCGCACTCTGCTTCTTAGGATTTGTAACTTTCGTGTTAGTGCAATACACTTTGCGAGACAATAGCACTTCTTAGAAACTCTTAACTCAACATCACAGTATACTCTCAGATAACAAATTGTCCTCGAGTTTACGAATACATTGAACATCCACACCGGTCCAGCACACTGTATGTTAATCAATATGGAGGAGCCAATTCTTAATGATGGACTTCGCAATAGAAAGAGTTCAGTGAGCATAAACATAGGTATATATTGAGGGAGATACAGAGAATGATTGACGACGCCGAAGAGGAATGACACCCGACGAATGATATTAAAGGGAATTCTGTCAAGAGAGGGCACGACGTAATGCGAATCAAATAAATTCACACAGCCATGAAATTTAATATGGACTCGTTGGAAATAAACGAAAAGATTCAACAAGACAAGCAACCTTCGTACTGAACACGCGTAAATATGACGTAATGCCGGATATTGACGAAAATTACCGCACATTGTACTGGCGAGCGGTTGCCGGCATGTAGACGGAACCACACATCACATGCGTGGATACTGCTTGCTGGCACGCACCTCGTCACGCGTCACGTTGCAATAGTGTCGTGAGCCGGATAGTCCACCGTGACGACAGTGTGTAACCCGCTTACGAATAAATTATTGCATACCTACGTATTGAAGTGTCAGACTTCATTATTGTTCACGTCTTAAAACAAAATGTAGATCAAGAAATGATAAATTTTCTGGACGTCAATTAATTTGAAAACCAAATTCTTTTTTAGTCGATAACTAGGTACAATCGTGAAACCGATAAGACGGCGGCTTCATCTCCATCTCCGATAGGTAAGTAAATTACCATTTTATTGATTCAGATATCGTTGCGTCAGTCGGCATTATGTGCGGAGAGGACCACTTATTATATTACACCAACACTCTCAGACGTTATTAAATCATTTTCGTCAGTCTGCCAGAAATATTCCCTCGAATAGAATTCACGAGTACGTCAAGCGGTAGCCAGTGAAAAGTCCAAAAGAATAATTATAAATATCAGCATTCGTGACGGTTAGATCCTCTAAACGGAATTTTCTATGAGATCTCGTTGGGCCGCGCGGCATCGACAAGCCGTAGATTACGATTGTTGCTTTGTATTAAGCACTGATGGGAATTTATCTCAACATTCCGTTGTAAAGGAGCAAAGTGACGCTATCGAAAACCAATATCGTGAGGGACGCCGGCGAACGAGAAAAATATTTTCAGTCATCATTTATAACACAGATGCTTTGATGCCGTCTGTCGCTCTCGTACAAAGAAAGTTAATTTCTGAGGAACTGTTCGCGATGTATCAAAATTCTTTATGGAAATGACAATTCGTTTGTTTGTGTTTAGCGTTTGTATCGCTTGCTCAGATGTGATCATTCCCAATAACAATTTGCTTGCAACCGATGCTCAAATGTTAAACACAAATATTTTCTGTAATGCAGAATAAAACAACTCAAAACTTTAAACTAGAAACAGCCCTGCAATGTGTTAATTTAGTTTGAGGAGGTAATTATCGATCGCATTTTTCCGCCACTGTAAATGCAAGCCTCGCCTGGCCACGGGTCGACATCGCGACCTTCGCGTATTTATGTCCACATAAAACAGACGTAAGTAAGCACATTGTGACGTCATCATTTCACTAAAGCATCATCAGCCCCTTCCGGCCCTTAATGTGGAAACGAAGAATTAAGTTCGTTTTACGAGGGGACTGTTTTACGGGCCGCCGATTTCGCTGACGTGTCTTCAGTGCTGCCCCCTGGTGATAGGCTTTTGTTTGTGCCTCCGTCTCGAGCTTATTATGAAAATCATCTTGTTTATAGACGTCCCGGTAAATACTTAGGTTTACATTTTTCTTCCCCGAAATAACCGAGGTCGCGTACTAAGCCCCGAATTTAATATCTTATACTATTTATCTTCATGTTTTGAATAATCTATTCAAATCCCAGCGGTGGTGTACATAACAACGCGCAAATGATTACCGCAGAGAATAAATTAGCTTTGCCTCGGTGTATTCGCAATTGTGGATAAAAATGTAGCGACGTCCGTGGATGATGGATGACCGCGGCGGTCACACCCGGCGTCAGGCACTCGGAGGCGCAGCAGACTTGCCACTAAATAAACTCTACCTCCTTCAGCGGGATATACGAACAACAAACCCCGATTACTTTGCACACTAAATGACTTACGTTATTGTCGTCGGCGTGCTCCTGTTATTGGATTTTATTGCCAGAAACCAGATTAGAGAATTGCTGGCAGCCAGCGCTAGCCGAGGGGAGCAGACCTCCGAAAATATCAAAATAGCGAGCCTTATCATTAGACGACATTGTTTTTATGGAGAGGAAGTAACGTATGATATTGTTCGGAAGCGAGCAGACACACTCGTAAAACTTGGTGAGATAAAACGTTCCCGAAGTTGGTCAAGTCGAAGCTAAAATAAACAGACGAGACCTTCGTGTTAAAATACAACGAATAACAGACGGGCTAGATCATTTAGATTAGCGTTTGTAATAATACAAAGAGGAGCGACCACGCCGAGGATTTAAAAGGGCGGGCCCTACTTTTCGGAGGTTTTCTCTCCAAACTCAATTTGGTTCCACGAATTACATATAACTGTGAATAGAGATGTTTATTCGCAAGGATCTGCCGCACTCACTTTGACCCTAACATTTTCCACGCAAATGCTTCGCAACCGTCTAATGGCCTCACTTCGATCTGACGCAAAATTACTATCGTTACTGCATGTGAAGAGATCCCGAGTTAAAGCCTGGGCAGCGATACTGGGAACACCAACGCCAGGCGGCATGCAACACTTCAGGTTGTTGCCAAGTCCCGGCTGCTCTCGTGCTGCGGAACTCTGCGTGACACAGCAAGGTCATCTCAGAAATTAAGCGAGCTCTTAAATGTCGATAGTAAAAGTTTTGCACCCCGCGGTATAACTATAACCCCGCTGGCTTATTTATACGTCGCGCGAACAAAAGCTTTTGTCTCTGAACTTATCGGGAGCTTGAAAGAAGAGAAATTCATTGCGGCGGCTAATAACGACCACAACTAAACAAGGCGCATTTTGGGGCGGGACACCGAACCACCGCCAGCGTGCCTGCTACGAGGTCGTAGTCATTAAATTATACTTAATTATGTTCAAACTTGTAAATCAAACCAGGCTCAAAGTTGTCATAATGACGTTTGCACAGTTGGGAGCACTTCAAACGGCCCCTCAGTGCGGCGGGCGGGCCGGGCGGCAATACGTAATAAAACTGTCACAAGAAAGTTCAAAGGCGGTGGAACGATTACTGCTAATAATAATTCGTTTTTTACAGACAGAAATGTTTCCCGTGACATCAAAGGGCGCTCGCATGTCGCGCAATACCCAGCAGCTTACTCGCGGGGCTGACGTGTATGTTAAATGGTGCGTCCTGACGTCGCGTCGTGCGCAATACTTTGCTCAATTTATTCATTGATGTTACCATACAAATGTACTCGCGGCTATTAAAAAATAACTACAAAATTTTTATTTTGAACTCATAATTGTTTTGTATATTTGTAATCATTTCTTATAATTATGATTTAACAATATGTTAATAAGTTTTCCATGATCTTGAAATGATCTGAGCTGGCTGCGATGTTCAGCTTGGCTTTAATCTGCCGATCGTTAGGTTATGCACTCGAGGGTGGAGTGGGGCCGCCCCGAGTGACCATCTATCAAAGTAAGCCTCGTTAACTTAGAGAGTGCTCAGTTTTAATCGTACTCACTTCTGTTTCTGAAAATCACCAAACGGGGTTGACGAATGTGCGCTAAGGCCGGAGATGTTTTCAGATTATTTATTTATTTATTTACACACACAACCTTAAATCTACCATTACAGGACGTGCCTAATGCAGCAGATAGGTTCTTATTAATACTAAACTAAAATAACATAAACAACAACAACTTATTCTATAGTTAGACAAATTCGTAACTTATCACCTTATAAGCGACTACAGTGAAGTCATTCAGCGTGCACATAAATAAATCCAGCTTGTTGGCTATGGCGTTAAGCGTGCGCACGGCGCGCGTCAGCGGCGCTCGCTGCAACAGGTTGGTGCGCGCGCGCGGCACCTCCAGCAGCGGCGGCCTTCGCCGTCGCCCCACGTACTCATCCGGTACACAAAAACGGATTTCGGCCAAGATATCAGCGTTAAATATTTTACCACGCAATACCTTAAATAGATACGAGGCCAGAGCAACTTCCCGCCTCGTCTCCAGTTTAAAATATCCTACCATGCCCAACACAAAAGTGTCGGGTATAGTAACGGATAACCTGGGTACACACGATAATACTTAAAGTAGAGAAATCTTACAAACTTATTTTGAATTCTCTCTAACATAAATTTGTACTTGGCCTCGCTAGGTCCCCAAATGGCTGCATTGTATTCCATGTGACTTCTAACCAAAGCATCATAAAGAACTTTCAAGGCCTTAATATTGTTGAAATCATGTGCTTGTCTTAAAATAAAACCTAAATTTCTATAAGCCCTGCCACATACATTCACTACCTGCTTCCGAAAATTTAAATCAGTGGAAAAACAAATTCCAAGATCTCTTACTTCCTCGACTCTTTTCAGCGGCTGCCCCTCCATTTCATACCGATGATGTCGTGGGTTACGGGCACGAGTGAATGACATCACTGAACACTTGGAGATATTGAAGTAAAGCTTATTTTCCTGGCTCCATTTGGTTACTTTATCTATATTCTCCTGGAGCACTTTATGATCAGTGGCGTCCTTCACTACGCGGAACAGTTTCAGATCATCAGCAAAAAGCAGACAATATAATTCCTGCACCGCCGCCGGCAAATCATCCATCACCAATATGAAGAGTAGGGGCCCCAAATTACTGCCCTGACTTACGCCAGACCTCGTATAATACGGCTCAGAAAGCTGTCCGCCACAGTCGACAAACTGACGTCTGTCCCGCAAATAACTGGCAAAGAACTTAAGGGTAAGTAGTGTGCAACCCTTGCCAGCTAACTTCAAGAGCAGAACATCATTGTCGACTGTGTCGAAAGCTTTTCTGAAGTCGAAATAGGCAACGTCAACCTGTAGTCCTGCATCTACCGCCGGAACTAAATTAGACATAAGATGCAGTAGATTACCTGATGTTCCCCGACCTGGCCTAAAACCATGTTGAGCGTCTGTCAGGTGGGCCTTAAGTTGTTCGTACAAGATGTTATGTACCGCAGCCTCGAATACTTTGGCTGGCGAAGAGAGGACAGCGACAGGTCTGTAGTCGCTAGCATCTGTTCGTACGTAACCACGGGGACCACACGAGTAAGTTTCCATGGTTCTGGGAATGTAGCCGTTTCAATGCATTTATTAAATATATGTGTCATGTACCGTGTCGGTACAAATATATCGCGAATACAGTTCCTCTGAACATATTATTGTTATGTCTTATTTTTATTCCTCCCTTGTCCAAACTTCGATTAAAATAAATATAATGATGAATTATGGAAATCTTGAATATTCTTCGATCGAAGATTAAGGGTTTTAGTGCAACTAAGATAATTGACGTTATTGAAATATACCTATAAACATACCATTAACAATTTCCTTAAGTGAGTGAGTGAGGTGCGGGATGTTTGTATATTTATTCCAGTGCGGCTCAAAATAGCCACCACCGGCAGATCTACCGGCGGAATTTCTATTCTCGCATTCCGAGGAGCGGATGTGCGCCACCAGCCGCTGGGACGCGCCCGGCAGAGGCTCGCGTGTGCCCCGCGTACTCTGTGTTCGACACACGCGGCATTCTAGCCACGACATGTCTTTTATTGAATAATCAAAGAAAATAAGGTTAGCTGAATGCTTTCCGTCGGCTGCATGTATTGGTGATACACACATACGCGCATTACAAGGTAGAATGTAGCGCATACATATAATATCCGATAACCATTCATCTCATAAGCGATCAAAGCTGACAGCTGTGTGCCGCCAACCGTCGCACCTGCAAACCCGTCGGGGTAAACAGAGCCGCGCCTGAGCTCGTGCTCGCTAACAGCATTCCTGCACGCGAGAGGCGCGAACTTATCGACATTAATCGGGCACGGTTCCAACTTCGGATTTTGCCAGAGATTTTCCCGAAGCAAAAAACCTCAAATGCACTTTGCTGATGTAGATCGAATACTCACGAATACCTGTAATGCCGATGCCTGCATGCACAATGGTTATGTTACATCACAAATGTCGCCCAATTTGCCAGCTTCCCTGCAAGTTATTGAGACAGTGCAAATAAACATCTGCTGGAACAGTTACTCGCTGCACTACAAAGATGTTAAAACAGTATAAAACGTTAAAGTTTCGAAGTAAACGTTAAGAGTGTGAGAATGGCGGAGATTGCGAAGTGCAACAGTAGTGGGGGCGCGGCGGAATGTGCACTTTAACTATTTGTGTTCGCCTGCGTCCGGACTGCTGGCTACACAGTATTACTTGTGCCGGGGCCAATCTTTACCTTGTATTGAAAGATGGAATCAAACATATTGTAGCATTCCTCGATTTGCAAAATATTTGTAAAAAGTTGAAAATGATAGTAATTGTTAAGTACAAAGGTGATATGATTTGTTTGCTATGTAACAAATCATGAATTAGTGAACCGCCTGCCGCAGGGCACGTGGACTTCAGTGTAATCAATGACCGGAGCCGCAGTTTGTGCCTGTCGGCCACCAGGTATGTTCGACTTCACACACACATGCCTACATACACGTGTGTAGGTACTTGATGTGGTATTGACTAGGATTTGCTATTATCATTTCTTTTTGAAATAATTTAATTATATTATTATTATTATATCGAAAGATCGAAAAAGAGAGAGCAGCAGGAAATAGCAATGTTGCGGACCTCAGCAATAAAGAGCAAGTCTTATGCAGAACACCGACTTAAAACACGCGCCATAAAATCGATAAATCGACATAAAATCGCAAACAAAAGTTGACGACTATGAATGACGAGCATTTCAGACCAACAGCAGAGTCTGTCGCTGGTTGCTCCGAGCTGCAACTGCCAAACGACGCCTGAAGCTGTACCAATTATACATAGCGGGAGCATTGAGCCATTGGTCGCAGTAACGACACTGGGATCTCGTGTCAAAATGTTCCGATCTAATTGTATTTATTTGTTAAATTGTGGGTACCATTACATCCTCAGCAGACATCCGCCCGCAAAATAATTAAAATGTATTTAAATACAATACTGAATACATCAAATAGCAGCTGTTACAATTTATGTGCACGCAGCCGTCACGACGAGCCTTTCTCCGTTTTTTAGCCTTTTTGCAATATGGCGGCCATTAACAAACTGTTTGAGGGCAAACCATAAATTAGTGAACACGCAAAAACAAAAACTCTCGACCTAAAATTACAAGAACACTTATTCATTGCTTGGCAGCATTTTAGCACGAAATGCCCGCCTAGGCCGGGTTTTAAGAATTTGCGGGCTAACGAAATTATGTGAGCTAGTTCTACTGTAAAATTTTGCGGCGTTGGCTGGTTTATTTTAATAGATTATGCAGTCAAGACCAAAATGTGAGCAGCGTTGTGCTTGCCTACATGAAATATTTCATTAAAAGCTCTGAGTACAGCACAGGCCTACAGAGTAGTCACGGTGCGGAGGCGTATGGTTATTCTAATGCGTACAAAACATTCTTTGTGGTGACATCTGCAGCACCTTTTATTTCATTGAAACTTTTACAACTTTCCAATGCGGCTTATATGAGCTATAGTTTGAGGGAATTCAAAGTTCCATTAAATATAATTCCACAGTGGAAGTTGAAGGCTCATATTTAAATACAAGAGAAAATTGAAATGACTGTCCGTCCATTATTCATTATCGTCTGTTAATGAGGAAGTCGAGCGAGTCTGCGCGGAACTTCCATCTGCCGTAGGTCCGCGCAACAGCCGCGGGCAAGCGCGGCGCTCATTAACAGCCGTTTTAAATATTGGACTGAGAACAGTTTTCATTTTCGTCAATGTGATATCAATTTCTAATTGAATTAACAAACCGTCGACTAATGGGCGCTGGGTCGCCGGGTCGCCTGGTCGGCCGGCCGCTCGGTCGCCGGCGGCGGCGCGCGGCCCGCACTCGCACTTATTTGCATATTAATCTATTAGTCGTTCCAAGTTTCACTGGTAGGGATTTGAAAGCGATCCCGCTCGTTCAAGTTTTGTTCCTATTCATTGTGTTTCCGAACATTCTCTTTTTTGCTTAAATTTACTTAATGGATTAACAAAAGAAACGTTTTTGCGCAGCTTTTGTTTGCCGCTGGTGTGGGCTTCATTTAAATCTCTGGATGTCCACAGAGGAAGTCACTGGGTGTAGCTAAGTGACAATTGTCGTGACAAAGTGCTATGAGGGGACGTAAAAGTAAGATTAAAACGCCAGAAATGGTCGAACCCTTTCACGAGTGGAAGATCATTAGATATTTATTAATCTGCACTTGACCTACATCACAATCAACAGTCACGTTATGTGTTCATTAAGTTGGAAGATTTTCCTGACATCGTTGTAAAGTCCATGACGTCATAAGTTGAGGCACTTCATAGACACCTGACGGTACAAGTTGAGTCTGAGCTAGATAGATGACCTCCTTCCGCGGAGATAACACTCTATATACACACACAAAGTACGGTGTCGGAGGTTAAATAATGTATATCCAGAGGAGGTTATTAGATTGAAGATGTCACGGGCACTCCGGGAGTAGGGTTCCTCGAGAGGCTTAGGAGGGCACTGAGGTCACCGGGCCGGCCCTCACGGCCACGGAAATGTTATATAAATTTGAATAATTTATTTGCATTATTCTGCGCCACAATACACCATCAAACGGTTTGTTGTCATGTCAAAGACCATGGTCACCCAACCTGGGCTCATCTCAAATGTTTATGTATCAGCGAGTAATTCGGCAGATATTCATTACGTTCGGCACGATTAGCTTAGATGAGGTCAACTGTTTATTGGGACCATTGGGACTTTCCTGACATTTGAGTTGTTTGTGTGTGATATTGCATTTTTTAGCTTTTCACTAGGGCTAAAATACAAAATAATGGAAAATGGTTATGATGGAAAATTAATGAAAAATTAGATATGAAAATATTAGTACAAAACACGTATCTGCTCACATGTGTGTCGGATGGACAGACGGACGACACCCCCACACACGTATAAAAGAATTCCCGCGCTGCCTGCGGAGCCATGTAAATAAACCGGGGAGCAGCGCCGTCCGTAATGTGTGCTCGGGATAATTACATCAAGTAGGCATTTCGCCGCGTAATCATAAAGTATTGTGTCCGCGGTCTTTATAACTGGCATTCAAGTATTACATTTCTCATTATCCTGCATGAGTTGTAATTTATTTCATTAATAAAAACTTTTTATAGCAGAAGTCGGTTTTTTTTTGTAAAAAGTATTTATTTTTATCTTTTTAGTATAACATCGTGTTTCGTCATCCATTTATACACTCCATACCTTCTATAATAGCTATCATAACTCAAGTTTGTGGGAAATTCTCATTAAGCGGCCTTAAAAGATTATTAACATTAACATCATCCACATACACATCATCCACATAAATCAAACAAATGCTCATAAAATAAAAAGTACTTGAGCAATTAAATTTTTATGGCACCGAATGGCAAGTATACTGCATCGAACAAAAAAAAGAATTACACTAATCGGACTAGAAACCCCGGAGTAGTCACGCAGTACATGCATAAAAAAAAACATACTAATTGAGAACCTCCTCCTTTTTTGGAAGTCGGTTAAAAATGTAACGCTCTCCTCACATCTATTGTAAGGAACCTAGTACTTTGTTATACATTGTCGATAAAAAGAAACGAGTCTAAAATGAAACGCTCTCGTGATATATCTGTGTGTGCGCGCGCGTGTCGATACCGGCGCGCCCACCACAGGCTCCTGACAGAGTCGGTTTCTCAATTTACTAGAAAGCTATCTTGGAATATTTTATTCGGCTCCACTTCGGGCATGTGATCAACAAGAGAGCTGTGGGCACTCGCAATTCCTTCGCCTTCAAACTTATCTTGTGTTTGAGCGCTGACAACTCCGCCTTACAACCGACAGTGGTCGTACACTTTGCCGATACTGTTTTGATGCTAACCGGTTTTTCCGGAACGGTACCCATCCGAAGTACTGAATGATGTAAACACTGGCAGTAGTGTGTTTTCCAAGAACCCCCAGCTCATCCGCGATTGATTACACCGCTGTGATGTGTGGTTGTCTTGGGAACACTTCGGACACCCACCCACTTATATTTCGGCAGCGAGAAGGAAAGCTAGTAAAAGAATTATCTAGTTGTGCGCACACAGCCGCACACAGCCGCCCGCCGCCTGGCAGGCGCGCGGTCCCCTGTGACGTCACCCGTGACACGTTACTGAAGCCTTTATATCAATTGGATAAGCATTTCTACCCGATAAAACTTTTCTTTGTGAAGATAACAATGTTTAGAAGCATTACTCTTGAGTACCTTCAAATTTGGCGTACACCCGAAATAAGTAACAGGATCTAAGAATGTCAATTTGGACTTTTTGATATTTAACTATTAATAAATGTTCTAGAACTTTATAATATAATTATGTTGCTAGTTATATTAACCTGCTAGTAGCAAAACACTGCATAACTTATGTCATGAAGAAAAAAATTTTATGAAAATAGCTTTTCCCTATTTCTAGTTCCGATTGAAACCGTTTTCAAATCGAACTACGTAGTTTATTTCGGGATGAACGTCCGGCGGATCGGTTCGGTAGTAGTTAACTGTTTTGTTTGGCCGAGCTAATGACCAGTTTATTTACTTGGCCGCAGTTGGTACCGCGGGCACGACTCCGTGAGGCACCGGACTCGCTCCGGTCCGCCGCCTCGGGCTCTCGGCCCGCGGCACACAGCGCTTCACCGAACTGCTACACCGAGAGCGGCTGCACTGGTAGCGGGGATGTATTCATGCGGCTACAAGCAGAGTCCTGTATTGAGAATTAAAAAAATAATTAAAACATAGGAGAAATATCGTGATTTCGCGAATACGTGTTAATAATGTTGACTCAATTAATAATAAATGAATACAATATGCATTGGTATGTGCTGTCCGCCGGCAGAGAGCCCCGCCCCGCGCGGTGTATGCAGCGAAGTGAATAATTGAAGCGGGCCCAGTGTTGGGCAGCGCTCGAGGGCACTGATTGTTGCCCAGCATAGGAACATTTCCTGAATTAATAGACGCTAGACCCATAGGTGACCCCAGTGGACCATAATACACGAGTAAGTGAGATTATTATTAGCAGGATCAATTTAATTTTTTTGATCTTCAATAAAAATTGACTTTTCAAGTACATTCTGAACTCAGTCAAGTGCCGTCAATTAATTTGTCTTGTTTTATTTTGGATATCAACCTGATAAATCTATTGACATATTTTTGATAACTCCATAAACATTGGCAAACGTAAACAATACATACAAAACTGGCAAAAATACTTTGTGACATGTTAATTTGAATCCGTCCAAAAATTCGATATCGGAAACTGAAGTATTTTACACAAGTTATAATTACACGTGCGCCCGCCTCGCCCGCCTTGCTCGTCTCGCCCGCCTCGCCAGCCTCGCCAGCCTCGCATCAAATACAAACTTAATTATTAACTATGATGGTAATTTAAATTTAAAAAATAACCTGTCTAGTGCGTCGTGGAAATTAACTATTTTCGTTAGGTTTCGGTAGGTAAAATCATAGTTGGTACGGAACAACATAACATCATGCTTGCTTCCAACAAAGTGATATCTTCCCACAGATTACTCCCATTTGGACAGACCAGTTCCAGTAAGTTTGCGTCGCGTTAACTAACTCGTACCAGCCAGTGGCATATCCCTTATGGTATCTCCCGAGACGAGAGTGTCGCCGTGTTCACGAACATGTCTCACAAGTAGTGAGTAAGCTTCTGCTTGTTGTTGCTATTCAAATGGATGCGGAAATTGTCTTAACAACGGTCAACACTGCTCAACCAAAATCGTAAACTTTCAGAAAACTTAAAGTCTTGCACAAACTTTAATTTATCATAGCAGCTACAGGGCTTTGTTAAACTAAATTCATAAAACATCTCTAAGTCATTTGTGCCTAAGATATTCTAAGTATATCTTGGACACAAAGGTAAACATTTCCAGGAAACCTGGACTTTAAAGTCTGAAATCACCAATTTCAATGCGGGGCAAGCATAGGTGACTAACGCACAATCCTTCCCTGTGTGAGAGGACGCCTGTGCCCAGCAGTGGGACGAAAAAAGGCTGATGATGATGCAAATCATGAAAACATGTTAGAACAGTGCGGTAATACCACTTTACATGTTTAATTACTAATTTAGATATTAGTAACCACTTCAACTTGGTTACGACGCATGTACTTAGCTTAATTACCGATTATAATTTATACGAGTAGCTACCTACATATATAGGTAAGTACCCACCTGTGTACTGTTTTGACATAAACACGTATTATCTGCGACAAATGAAGCACACGCGCGCGATCACTAATCTGCGCATTCAATTAACTGATGACAATGTGAGGCGGGCCGCGCCAGGGCACTGCACCAGTATTATTGCCCTGCTATTGCTTACGACAGGGCCGAGTGGGGGCGGGCTGTGTGACAAATGAAGGCAGAAGTGCCATCTCAAATCGGGAAGTGATAACATGCAGGAGACAACACAAACTATTGCACGGAACCTTAGGGTGAGGCTTCTAGTGGCCAACCTAGATAAACTTGCAATCCATTCCTGAAGCATTTGTTACTAAAAACTTTCAGCTGTAAACACTAATGCCGTCCAATTTAAACTTCAGTATACACTCAGAGGGACCACAAGAGGGCCGCATTTGAGAGTAGCAATTAAGTTGAATGCGAAACCATAACAAGGGTTACCGTAGTATTTATTTGAAAGCATAACGCTAAGCTACATTTTAATTTCAATGTAAAGAGACTATAAAATGACAATCTATCGTAAACACAGAATGCCGCGCAATGAAGCTTCTGTATTCGTTACTATGTGGCAACTTGTAGGAAGCGATTAATCGCAAGATATTAATAATCGTATTGTTTTGTGCTTGTCGTAAACTGCGCCGGTTTATGACTGCTCCTAGTTTTATTAATAATCACTATACCTTACTATGTGTTTCGTGAGACATTTGTACGGTTACAAGCTAGCCATTGAATAATTTTAACATGGGATGTCACTGAGAAATTGTAACCGTAAAGGACGTAAAAACTGAATTTTTGATATGAATAATCACAAAAGAGTCCGAGAGAATATTTTACATAATATGCGATGCGACAGGCTTAACAAGCCTGGCAAGAAAATATTGTAAAATTGGATTCATATTTCAGTGACCTTTGCCGCAAGACCTCTAAACACATAAGTTAAAATTCTATGAGATAATTAATTAGCGAGCGGTTCCGCCGCGTAATAGAGGAGAGGTAATAAATCTCTGCTTTGTTGCTGCACCGCTATCGATACAGCCTGTAACGCAATAACTTGGAGAGGCGCCATACCTGTACACTGGATGTGACAAGTTGCTATTCCGCTTATTTATTAACGTATTTGTTTACCGAAGTCTGTCTTGGTAAACAAGCTAAACAACATATGTGCTGCGCGTGTGTGCGTGTTCAGTAGTTAATAAGGTACTGTTAAAAATACCGCTTCATTATTCATTTTATATCTTCTCAGTTAGAACTATCAAATTGTTTGAAATAAAGTAGGAGGTGTATAGGTAAACGGGAACATCTTCTCTACATTGTGTGTAACGCATGTAACAAGAGCACGGGGTCCTCCGAACTCACCCCAAATTAAGTTTCGGACCCTATTAGAGGGCAAAAGTCTTTATGATAAAGTTAACTTTTTTGTCACAACGAAACAACGCCATGGTTCCGAAATAATTGGATGTTTTACATATTGTGTAGTACTGGCTACGTCTGAGGGATATGAACAATAGTCCTGCCGGCTATTGATTTTTGGACAGTTTTATATTGCGAGGTGCTGTCATAATATAATACAGTATATCGTTATTTGCGTGGGCTTGTTAACTGCTGATCAGCTAGAGATTACAGAAACCTCATTCGGATCCAATCACAATTAACAAATCCTAACGTAATACGCGCTGCAGTTGATACAGTGCAATAAGTGCAGAGCGAGGGGTCTGTAGCGATGGCCGCAATCGTTCTGACGGACATTATCGATATCGAGTTAGCGCAATCAGCGCGCATTGAGCGACCAGCCGGGCGCAGGCCACCGCCAGGCCTGACTGTGGCCTGAATCCCTAATAGCCGGGCTCGTTACGTGGCCGCGTCAAATTGGCCTTTTTGTCCTGTTTGTCTTTATTGGCGCCATTTGCTGTAGTCAAGGACGACTCACTTCAGAACATTTTCGCTGGTGTACCTGTGTGGAAGCGCATAGACGAGTTCAGGCGGCTGCGCATCTAACTAAATAGCAGCGCTTCGCTCAACTAGTTGGTTGGGGCGACGTTTGCTGCCCAATGCCTTTCTCATTTTCTGAATGTTACAAATCACGAAGTCACGATGCGTATTCCTTTATTGTTGCTCTATTATATTGAACTCTAACAAGAAGCAGGTAGAAACGCAATGTAATAAAATAAATATGTTTCAGCACCGATGTCCACAAAACCACACAAAGAAATATAAAATAAACGAATCGCCGGGGAGATATTATTTCCCAGTAACACAACGTAATATCGTGCGGAACCTATGTTTACTTATATAGAGAATGGTTTTATTACTTTCGCAACTCTGTGGTAGAGATTTGAACATGCTCGCGTTATTGCTCTAACTGTCAGTCAAAATATAGTTTCCATTGAAAATACCTTTAACGAAAATAACGAAAAAATATCCGGCGCGACATTGTCGTCCAAGCCGAACTGCACACTGCCGAGTATAATACGAGTTCGGGAATCTACGAGTGAATAAGTGAATAGCGCAGCCCCGAAAATATTCCCAAATCTTAATCAAGCTCTAATCTCTTGGAAAAAGGTATCTGCCGAGGGAGAAAAATCTCGGAGCGATCTCATATCGAACAGAAAGGTATCGGAGGCGATAACAACGGGCGCTTACCTGGACCTCCGAACATATTTTTATACGAGCTCAGACCCTTTCCTTTTCCAATGATACGTCGGGGAATATTTTGACAAACTAATATTAGCGGAGATTACATCGACGGATAGTTATGCAAACAGCGACCGGCCGCGGAACCTATTACGGATTGCTTTTACTTAACTATGGGAAAGGTAAAGTAGGAACACATTAGTATGTATGCGCCATTATATGTTATTGTTTAGTTATCATTGACATAGCCGGCAGCGGGTCCTATGGCAACATCGGTGAAACAATTTGAGTAGCGGATGGCGGGAGCGGGCGGCAGTTTACGATAGTACCGCACCGTTATTGGTAAATGGTAATGGCAATTTGAAGCTATGCCAGTCGATACTGGAACTGCGTAATCGACTGAAAAGATTGCAGACGAATGTAATGAAATTATATTGTACAACATATCAGTTTCTAACTGCGTCATACCACAGCCATACTACGCTAGCAGGAACGAAGGTATGATGTTATGCACTAGTAGTCCGAAGCGTGAATGTTTTTGCGCAGGTACTACACTGTAACGGAACTGTTCCTCTAACGCTCTAACGCTCGCGTACAAAGGCTGCTATAAATAACAGCGAGAGTTGGGTTCAATTAAAGTTAAGCACGTCGGGTTGTCTGTGCGTCTGTTGTAGCAGGTAACCAGCGTCCTGTACAAACAACCCGCTGGCCCACCACATTACTATCTACGAGATTCTTGCTTTTGAGATCACTTTTTGTTACATCCAAGTGTATTCAAGTATATACTCCCTAATAGTATAATAAGAATTAATTTGTAAAACATAATAATACACAAGTTAAATGAAAACATTATCTATTATTTAATTCTACTTTTAGGTACTCGTACTGGAGGGGTAATTCGAAGCTCCGGAAAATTTCTTGAAAATGATCTAGTCAACCGTAAACTTCTGTTAAAATTAACTACCTACCTACAGGATTGATAAACCTTATCAATTTCCTCAATCGAAACTGTGCGGTTTACCTAATGTCGGAGGCTAGTGGCAACAAATCAAGTGATTTATTTCAATGCTTTTGCAAAAACCAACCAGAAATGAATAAGCTTGTAGTATAATAATTCAAAAAGCGTTCACAAATATATAGTGCTTCAGTGGTGGTGGATAGAGTGCGCGGCCATTAATCGGCCCACGCGGTCCATCCATCAGGTTGTTACGGAGGCTGCGGCCGCTCTTTGCCGTTTTATTGCTATGCGACACATTGTCATACATATTGTATGTTACGCGTCGGTGTATGTGTTTCATCATATTTTGTTTGTGGACAATGTTGAGCGAATTTAGAACGCGTTTTGTCAATAACAAAGTTCACAAGCGTACATAACATCGACATACAAGTTCGTGCGTCGTATTTCAACGATCGTTTCCTACCGCGTGAGTCCTGTATGGGTACAATTACAATATCCCAGGGGATTGTTCATTGTATACCCGCTAGAGTTCTGTATTCAGTGGTGAGCATTGCGGAATATTACAACAATAGACCAATAAAAATACTACATAAACCATACATTTTCAGTATCTGATATTATTCGAGATAACAGAAACTTGCTGACACAAAAGCTGGGAAAGCCTCGGGCAGTGGATAACAAATAATATTGGTACTTGTATCATTCGGTGCACAGAGCGCCGATGCCATCAACTTGATCATCCACTATTATAGTGTGATACAAGTCTTTGTTCAAACGAATGCACGCAGCTTTATGAAAGGTGTCAATTGAGAGTAGTATTGTGTGTAGTAGTAGTAGTCTGTTGTAATTACCATTGCCATTCACAGTTTTGTTTAAAAAAGAAAAAGTATGTATTAATTTTCTGGTCTAAACAAACGATATATCTCACGTGAGCTTTATTAATCCAATTTGAAAACCTAGTGTTAGCTCCCGACCGACATCAACAGAAGCCCATATTGCACGTCTCCCTTGTAAGTTGTCCCCGGCGGTCTCCACTGCGAAGAGATTCAGTTCTTCTTGAAAAGCAATTAGTGATCGTGTCGGGGCGGCGACAAGCGCGGACAACCCGTGTTTAATTATGGACTTGTAAATGTTCATTTATTTCCACAGTACATTCATGCCAAGGCTTGGTAACTACCATTACGCTTTTAATTTATTTTTGTACTATTTGTGCCTTTACTTGACCAACTACCTTTCAACGATTAGATAATAAACATTATAACGAGAGGAGGTACAAGTACGTCTACAATTATAATCGAATGATAGACAATCAATAGCAATGTTATGTAAAACAAAACGTCGGTCAAGAGTTGTTCAGTATTTGTCACTCATACAAATATGTAGATAGATTTAATTTTCCTGACGCAGGCCAAAAGTTATATATCACCTAATTGTAAGCAGTATGAACGGCGACACGAAGCAGACATCGGTCCTCTTAACTAGACCAGCTTAATGTTATTGTGTTAATTAAGAGAAGCCGAGCTTTGAGCGATCTCAGAGAGACATCGCATATTGTACAATTTTGACATATTTTTTTGTATTTCATCATTTGATTGATTCAATCAAAGAGTACATATTTGCTTTATCTAAATATTACAATAACAGCATTGAATGAGTACCTATTAATATTTGGTATTTTTGTTGCAGATAAATGCAGACATGCACCGCATCACGCTCGTGCTCCCTGACGGGGTAAGCTACCACAGCATGCTACATCACGTCTGTCTCTCTGAACGCTAGCTGTACTGGCACCTGTAGAGGAACAGTAACATTAACCACGTGACGACTACAGTTCTCACCTCGGCACAAAACTGTTTTCCTTGTACTGTGTGTGTAATTTACCAGGCTCCTTGTCTACCCAGTTAAACCCTTAAAGAGCAGCCTATAAAACTTTTCAATTTAACTTTGTTCATTCTATACAAAGAAAGTTTTCATTAGAACTTATTTTTCCATAAGTGCGTCTTAGAAAGCTTTTGTTTTATCCTCTAGTTAATATATTTCAGGTAACACCTGAGTCAATGGGCTTCAGGCACTTCAGCCATAATACTTGACTGCGTTTAGGCCTGGAATTTTTCCATGCTGTATCAAGAAACGGCTAATCTCGTTAAACACACTACACTATAGACAGTTTTTTTTAATTCGTGTATGCTTTGAAAAGTTCACACAAATAAAATGGGGATCTGGACAAATAAATAGGGATGTGGACAAATAGTCAATTTCAATACTTTTATAGAATAGTCAAAAACGTCACTCCCTTCGTGCCTCTGTGACCAGCACATCGCATAATTACTTTTCATTCAAAACAATTGCGGAACATTGTTATCTGCTAAGCGACCATTTGATTTCCTGATTCATTCGGAAATCAGGGAGAAAGAAAATTGAAGAGTTATATCGTGAAGTGCGTTCATAGAATACGATTTGCCTTTAATGTAGGTGACAATGGAATTAGCTATTGATTGGATTTCTCTATTGGAGCAAATGTTTGTGTGCGGGGGAACTGCTTTGTTATATTCTAATGAAGTGGTCACGGAACCCCTGGTGGCATTACAATACTTACTACGTATTATGTGGGTATTTTAAAGTTCGGGCCATATACAGTTAATAAAATATTTTAGGGGCAGGGGTGTGGACCAATAATAAGATAATTTTTTCGACGGACCTTTTTAGGTCCGGTTCTTAGTCTCGATTAAAAAATTCTGAGACGCAATCTATCATTTAAATATGTAATACTAAAGTTAACAAAACTTGAAATTGACGGAGTCCAGCTATAAGTCACCTCCCCGCAGCAATAAGTCTGTCTGTCTGTTTATGCGGAGATGTTGGCAACAACCACGAGGTAATCTTAAATTGGAGTGCGGCGCAAATCTGGCAAACTATCAGTTTAGAACGGTTTGCAAACAAATCAACATAAAATATACGCGTGCAAATCTGTTTTCCTCAAAACTTGATTCTAGTTAAACTATTATGTTTTTTTTATTAATATATACTTGCTTTTGGCAACGGCTTCACCCGCGACTCGTAGTAACAATTATATGCTCCCGAATTAAAGTAGCCTATAGCCTTCCGCGATAAATAACATTGAAAGATTTTTATTAATCGAAATAGTTCGGGGTTGTTCTAATAAAATTCTCGGATCGTCAGCTTTATAGTATCTACTTATAATAAAGTAGAGTTTTCCGTTAAGCGTAAGGTAAGTTAAGGAAAATAGAATAAAGGCGGAATTGTTATAACAGTAAACCTGAAGTCACTCGAAGCCCACGTAAATGGACCAGCGTGAGTCTAGTCAGCGCCAAAGAAGACTTATAGGACTTTATAGTACGAACATATGTGTATGGGTGTGATTGCGTAGCGTGCATTATTGAGCCGAGCGCCATCACGAGCCCTGAATTATTGGCAGCTACCCTCTTATTTAGTGCGGCCCTCGGACGGCCGACCCTCAGCCACCACATACCCCGGCAGGCTCACCGCACACCGGATGGTATGAAACATGACTAACGCGTGTTCCATCAGCTGCGGCGCCGATACCACACGTTTCCCAAACAATGGACGAACCACGACAGCTCCAGCGAATGTTTACTGGCGATTCTATTGAGCCTTGTGGTCTGCAAGTAATTTTCAACCTTTACTTCTACAATTGAGTATGCGTATGCTAGGGAACAAGCTCTCTTTGTTCTCAATCAAGTAATTATTTCAAAGCTGATTGCCGACGAAATTAATTATAGGTACTGCGTATGTAACAAACCCGTATAATGTGAGTGTTTAGCCTGACGCCGACACGTCTTAACGTACACTCGAGGAACTCGGTTTAATTGTCCCCCACAGTGAGCCCCCAAACAACTCCTCAAAGAGAACTTGTCGCGATCAATTTACTCGTGCCGGCCCTCACGACTGAGTGGACGCGTATTTCGCAATCGCAGCAACGGATCTGTCATAAATCGTGTCATTAAAATGATTCCCGTAATTTCCATAATGGCCACAATATTGCGGGCTTGTCGGCGGAATGACGCCCTGTAGCAATTAAGTTCCGAAACGCATTCACGGCGAGCTTCCAATTAACTGCGGTCCTATCGATACAAAAGATATTGATTGCTCGTGCGTCTGCCGAGGTTTTCTGAGAGCTCTCGAAAACAAGAGGCAGTCAGGGCGCCAATAAAGTCACTTAACGCTTGTGTTCCGATGAAACTCAACTGGAAAAATGACAAACAGAATAAAGGGATACTCATTCATGATTCCCGTTTTGTTCTATCGCACTTATTTATTTGTCAGCTGTCTATGGGTAAACAAGAACAACGAAAGGTGGAACGGAAGAGTGCCTTTGTGTGAGAAAATGAAAAATAAATAGCGCATCTGTCGAGCCGGAGCATAATAACGATAATAAATGTACAATATCAGTGGGGCTCGAATTCTATGCGCTGACGCTAATGACGTTTTCACATCAATTAAGTGAGGCGTCACTTGTCAACGTCATCGGCTATGAGCAGGCGTCGCCACGCGTCGCGCTGGGGTATGGGCGGAGTGCCTTCTCTCTGCATTATAATCCGAGCGACTTGCTGCTGTAATTCACTATGAAGTAGGATATGTCCAGGCGGAATATGATGTGAGAGTCTGAGTCACTTGCCACTGAACTCGGAGCTGTGTCGCAAGACAGTTGATGCTTTCACTCGTTTTAGATTATTAAAGAAGATATCGCGTCATCAGAACTTAAACCTGTTTGCATAAATTAATATATTCACTATTATTTACTTATATAAATTAATACATTCAATAATTGTTTTTTTTTTCTAGGCCATGGGATTACATAGTCCCGGATTTTTAGAAGGCGAACGTGGGGACTGAGACAACTTTAATGAAAGTAATGGTTACACAAAACAGAAGATTATCCCTGTATACCTACACTATGTATTAATTTCATTATTAGTTCATATAAATTATATAATGCAATCAAATGAATAATATTCGTGCTGACATTTTTAATACTTTATTTTTTTAACAAATTGCTGATTCTTATAATGTGAAATTGTTAAAAAATCCAAATCGTTAATAAAAAATATGGTCAATAACATTACAATAACTTGTTATGACAACATCATGTTCACTGCTATTTTACCTACCACCGGGTTAGTTCAAAGTAATTATTGGCTCCGTGGCACTAATGACAGGAGCACAGATTGCAGTGCAGTTTATTGGGACACACTGAGCGTATGGAACGCGTTATCAAAATCGTAGTACATTTATATCGATGCCTGAAGTAGTCCACAGCTCAGATGACCCAAACAACTCGCCACCACCTAGGTGTGTCTTCGTTGCTTAACCTTATAATCGATCGACCCGTGCGGCTGTTACTTACCAAGAGCTCTGTCACCATAATGACTAGCGGATTCCTCAACTCGATTTTTTCTAAACATGGTTGTTTTATTTCCCCTATACATACATAGCTTGAACAAAATAAACAGATAAGGTTCTACATAATATTAGTCGGTTAAGCCTTACAGGGCTCATGTTACAAGGTTGAGGAATCTTTGCCAGGTGTCCACATAGCGCGCGTGTGGGCTGAGGAGCTCAGCCGCGACAGCGATTTATAATTCAAAACATTTTCTTAATTAGCTGCACCAACCCACCCGCTGTGATACGGCTAGGTTTGATGTTAGCTTTCATATAAATTAGAATTTTAATTTTACTTGCGAAATATGTTCAAAGTTTGGGATTCTTTCGTGGTGGAGGAATAATTACGTAAACTCGTTGAGAACATGAAGGAGTCGTTTTGTATTATCTGTAATAAACCTGAGTTTAAGGAAGCTAAAACCTATGCCGAATACTATTTTTTTTTTTCTAAAATGCTTTGCGTAGTACGTGTGCCGCTGGCAACGAAACCTCCCTTTCAAATTTGCTATCGGCTGCTTTGCACATTATTCTCAACTTGTGACGCCTGTCAAACTTTGATTTAGGGCCTGTGTAGGGTCCTTCTATAAAGGTGGCGGTTTTTTCGCGAGCCTGGCGGGCGTGACTGCTGCGCCCGGCTCTGCGGGCAATTTGTGTCAAACTCGCGCCAACTTGTGATAATTTATTTCACGCTCACGTTCACGTTCAATGAAAGATAGTTATTTAATTTGAACACGTTAAAGTTTGGTCTGAATATCTTTAGGCAGGATGATTACACGTACGCGAAGGGAAATTGTTTATTCAAGCTGTTCGTATCGGGTAAGTAGTTCAGAAAGGCCGTACTGGGAGCACGGCGGTGTATTGTCGTAATATTAAATTATAACAATGTCGGAAGACTTACCCAAGTCTGTTGAACTCCGACATGCGTGTAAATTGACATTAAACTTCGACCAGCTGTCCCCCGCCGCCCCCCGCCCCGCTGCGTCACGCGCCGCACGTTGCCGCACGTTTGCCGATTCATAATGCATGAAGTGTTAAACTTTCGGCCGCTCAACTACCCTCCCCTTTCCCTTTGAGTTACAACTTTTGCAGGCGTCAATATAATACATTCATATTATCACGGGTGAGGGAAATCTACTCAAACTGAGGAATCTTTTGCTGAAAAACAATCTGAAAAAACGAGAAGTTTCTTTGATGCATTTACTTTGTTTGTGTCGATCATCGATCATATGCCGCGGCGTTTTCATGACCTATATATTATTATGTTTAAATTTCATTCGATTGAAAAACGACGTATACACGCTCAATATTTATGAAAAACATTTGTTTTAATTTTGTTATTACGGTATCGCAGAAGTGAGAATTCATCTCGATAACAAAAAATAACTGATAAAAATAACGATTTAGGTGCACGTCCCTTGTTGATATAACATAGAAATGTGAAAGCTAGCGACAGGCGCGCAAGACAAACCATTTCTCGGACGACAGGAGCCAATCAGGTGTTTGCCTAGGTAACTATGCCATTCCTTGTTTCCAGCCAGACTTCAGTCCAGGGAAGTTTCAGTCCCTGCCGGCACAAAAACGTGCAGTAAAAGTAGTGCAGATTACATGTAGAAAAATAAAATATCAAATTACCTCTAAAATAGGACACTGTAAGCTATTTCTGCTACACATAAACGTTTTTACCCGACTGTCAAGAAGGGTAATGTTTTTTCCTCGTGGTTTGTATATACGCATGCATGTAAACTTATGTTAAACACCATATCGTAAACGGATTACGACAATCAGGGTATTATAAGATATGTCTCGATTACCCAAGTGTTTTAGATATGTGATTATAAAAATTACCAACCTGGCATCCCGGAGACGCCACGAGGACGCCACGCCATGAGGATCACTCGTAGGTTTGTTAACTTTAAAATGAAAGGAGTTAACTATTTATCATTAAATAACAACAAAATGTTTCATGAACAGAAAATTCAGAAACAAGTTGAACATTCGCAGTAGGGTCCCCTAGCTAGATTAGGAAGTGTTTGGTAGAACTGTCCCCAACTGCAATGATTCAACTTGTTCCTGCCTATTCAGTTCGTGAGTTGAGATTATTCATGCAGGCGGGTTTTTTGTTTTAAATAATCCAAGCAGAAAACCTGACGAGTAAATAAAGTAAAGCAAATAGTAAAAAAAGTACTGGAATCATTAATACGAAACTGGAAATGGAGCAGAAAAGGCTTAAGAAAATATATTAAACAATCGTGCAGCACAAGCTGTGTGCTGCCCTGCTCCCATTCCTGGATGAGCAGCTGCTATGTAGGTCACATGCGCTATGATTTAAGACAATTGGGTCGCGATACTACCGCCCACAGGATTGTGGTACCCGATCTACCTACATGAATATGTATACGGACGGACCGGTCAGCTCCGCCGACCGCGGTGCGGCGCCCGACCACTCGCCTGCCCGCCCTTTACAATAATATAGAAAACAATGGGTAAAACAACACGAAAAATAATTAACGATAACAATGGAAATGGAGTTAAAGCTATGATACGGTATAAGGGTTACGGAACTGTAGAAATAACTCAGTCGTTCTCTATACATAGCACTGTTATGCGATACATGTGCGACAGATCGTCGCGCGTGCAGCCGGCGGCGGCGCTGCGTCGCACGCTCATCACTCATATTTCATGAAACGATCAAATTCGTATCACTTTCGGCGAGAGCAATAATTTCCCCGGAGACGACACACAAGAAACACGCCACAACTCGCTGAAAGGGATCTCAAAAGAATTTTGTTTATCTAGATATTTGCTAGCAAAAAGGTACACGATAGTTCAATTATTTGTCATTACGAATTGAGCGGCAAAATGTACTCATTAAATTATAAATATAAATAGCACGTAATTAATTGGAAGAACGCATTTGTCCATAATGAGGTTACTTTAATCACTTCTTTTCTAAGAAAATAATACTAAAAACAGTTATTGTTGATGATACTTTATAAAACTACTTAAGCAAAGAAAATCTTACAGAACCCCTTTATTTTTCGAACCATATTTTACTATGCTGAATACTGAGAATCTTATATTGCGGTATATTGTATACTTGTTCAATTAATTTCCACTGTTAAGAGAATACTCGAACAATTTTCCAGCCACATCACGTTCATTTATAATGTTCGCAGGTCCGTCAGTCGCTCGCGGCCCGGCTCCCCATGCTTTGTTTACTGACGCCATAAACCTGTTTAATGAGCGGTGTAACGACCTCCTCTCACAAAAAAAATATTACGCATAGAATAATTAAGTATAATTCACAATAAAACATATTTGTATCTGAGTAATTATGCTTGTTTTTTCGGGCTATTATGTAAAAAGGTGCGACACACGTTATGCCGCCGTTTTCGCGGTGGTACCTATATAGGTAATAATGGGAAGGTTCCAGTGTACTGTGTGTGTACTGTGTTCCTATTAATAGCTCTGAAGTGTAACAGTGTGACATGTGATTTGGTCGTTATGGAATTAAAAAAAAAATTCAAAACATCTGCGTTGAGTTACTTGAAAGGAAATATATGTATACATATACTAGCTTCCGCCAGCTATCTAATACTGAAAGAATTTTTCAAAACGGACCTCTAATCGGACGCTAATCTCAAGAACTACTTTCTTGAGAAACAAACAAACAAACTCTTCCTGCTCATAATATTAGTATAGATTTAAAGAGGAATTACATTTCCTAAACTTTTAAAAGAATCTTGCAATTTTAAATGAAGAACAAAGTAGAAACAATAACTTGTTCTTTAATGTTGTATAAAAAGGGTCAAAATGTGAAAGTATTCAACAATTTCAAGAAAAGTAATTAAAAATATAGTCTCGCTGAGGCTGCGCCGCGGTGTTTGCTCAGCGGAGTCGGCGGGAGCGTGCCGCGCGCTGATACCGCGCCCTGCCGCCCACTGCTTTATGTCTGCCTCATTAACTGACGGCCGTGTTAGGTTCTAATTGGGTTTGCACCTTTTTATAGCTGAGCTGTTTTTAATTATATGCGTATTAAATGTGTACTCTGTCTAATACACGTAAATAGGTCATACATAAGTTTTATTATTTTTTGAGATTACGTGCTAAATGTAGAATGGGTTTTAAAATAATTGCACAACAAAAGAGAATTGAGATCTCTTAGTCGTGAATTTAAAACTGCATGATTTATGATCTAAGAAAAACTCTGTGTAAAACTCATTATCACCGCCATTAGCAAATAAAACAACAAAACATTATGAACTTTGAATTCTACATAAAATGAATTACCTTTTTATCAAAAGAAGGCTAATTTGCGCGTTGTCATTAATCACAGGACAAAGCTTCGATAAAACATTGTTTTTACAAAGAAAACAAAAAACCGGAAGATAAATCTTATAAAGAATTTGGCTTTTTTCAAAAAATACTAAGAAATATTTGTTTATAACCGATCCAGCGCAGTTTCCCGGGGCCTGTTGAAACGAGCTCACGAGGGAGCAGACAATTATTATCCGCACACAAAGGCAGGTAATGCTGTTGAATTAATGATGCCTGAGAGAGTGGAGTGGCCACTCGTGCAGTACCGGCGACTCCGAGATTGCCGAGGCTTCGTTACGACCCCGTGTTATCCAATCAAATGTTGTCCTATTTTTTGGGGCAGGATATTTGATAAATTCGGGACGCTCCTATTATAGGTACTCATATTTTAAATGTTCACTGATTCGCCTAGGAACATCAGGATGACATCAAACATAAATCATAAAAGATTTCTTCTGGTATAAACGTGAAGCTTACGCGTTCGACTGAGAACCCAAATCGTGTGTAGTACACTCAAGTCCTCTGTCATGATACATCTGTGAAATGATATCAGTAGAAGAAACAATAAATAAGTCGTTTGAAAATACTATGCAATGTTTTGAGTGGCCTTGTAGAGTTGTGAGTTGAGCGGAGCACGGTCTAACGTTACTGGCAGCACGTGGGCGTCGTAACCTTTCCGTAATCAGCCCGGCGATATGTTAACAGGCGCTTAAAAATTAAAATCTTTTACATGGAAACAGGCAGGGGCGCTACGAACTTAACCGAATCTCAAAGAGCTCTTCTACATGACGTACTTCAAAGAAATGTCAATAAGTAATGATGGAGCAAACGTCTGCTGCTTACGTGTCTCGGAGCAATTTGTTTCATGTCGGCGGTGGGCAGCGGCCCTTACATCTGTATTTATTGCTTCTCTCCAATGTCTAATGCCTTTGGGCTAGTTACTGACCTACTTCACGTCAGCGACAGTTCTTCATATTTGGTTGACAATCAAACTGAAATTGTCTTGAGGCTTACTTCATTTAAGTATTTGTAAAATTAAACCCCAAATTACATTTTGTGTTTACCGAACCAGTCTTTCGGTATTGTATAGTTAATTCGGCTATTGTTTGATGTTAAAAAAGGCAGCCGAGACAGCGATACCTTCCTTAGTTGGAGATGTGAACTCTTAGCCACCGATGTTTACCTCTTATTACACGCAACGGCTCACCTACTGTTGTTTACTATTCAATAGCGTATCCCAGGTAACATGAATAGTAATATTGTTATCGTGTTGCCCTCAGTGGTGGTTAAGTAGTATAATAAGCGAAGCTAAGCGCTCCCGCGCGCAAACCTTGTTACCAACAGCAGGCAGCGCAACACGGCTTAAGATAGTTTGCGCTAACTAGGTACTCGCAACGCGGAACACGTGAACAAGCGAACAATCGTGTACGCAAATAAAGGAGTTTACTACACATTACACGAAATATAATATTACATTATGTTTCCAGACCATTGAGTACGTAACGTGTTAGTGCCCCCGCTAGCGGAGGGTTTGGTGTATCAAAAGAAGATTTACGGCAACATTAAGCAGTTTAATCCAACTTTAGTTCAGGATTAGTACTTTAGTATTGTGCAAATTTAAGTAATAGTGGGTTCTTGACTACGTTAAAACGTTACTCTTTTAAACATCGAAAAGCAATATCTGAATCATCTTAAAAAAACTAAACATACACTAACTAAAACAAACAACGAACGCTTTAAAGTCGCTTGACCTCGCTCTCACCTATTCACGAGAAATTCTATCAAAGAAAAAACTGGAGGTCATTCGGTAACCGAGACTTTGGAAGTTGAAACATTCGTATGCAGATGACGCCCGAAACCCGTCGACGTATCGTTGGTCCCCTGCGCGCCTAACGATATGGGCCCCGAGGTACCTGGGCCCCGATACCGAGCCGTATCTCCTCCTCGGGAATGCAAATGGCATACAATGTGGCGTGTATTTCTTGGTAGATGTGAGCCGTTCAAATGAAATTTAAAAGGATAAAAGAAGTTTGCTAAAGAGATTCCTCTTTTGGGACCAGGTTTTCATTTCATGTAAGAAACAAAGGTATATTTACTTTGTCATGTTTTCTACATGATAGCGCAAGTATTTGGTATTTTTTCTCCATCAATTTCGAGATATAGCGAGAGTGATTCATGACATGAAGTAGGCAATAATCTCTCATCCACACAGATTTCTGACGTAAAAATCCATCTTTCTCACGCAATGTCTCGCACGAGCTATTATCTTGAATTGAGGGAAATAGGTTATTCGTAGACGGTAAACTAGCTATTTGTATTCATTACTCAATTTCAATTCAAACATTTATCTCGGTGGAGTCCAACGAATTCGCTAATATTATTGTATGGTGCGCGTCCAACGGACAAAAGCGATCGTAATTACAAATCTAATAGCATGTGAGGCGGTTGTGGACACTTCTCTGAGCTTTCAAATAGTTCGCGAGTTACCTCCCCGAACTCGATACCGAGATCTTTGATTAAAACTCAATGGAAGGTTAGGAGACCAATCAATTTGAGAGATATCAACTATACAGAATATTTGCGAGTACAACTGTAATGTGATTGGGACGACTGCATTACACTTTGCTGACGGTTCTATGACTGCCTACTGAATACTTGCAGGCGTATAAAACTTCTGCAATGATCTGAGAGAGACTAGCTTACCTAAGGACCTTCGTTAGATATTTATAGCACAAAAGTTGAATATATTTAATGCCTCAAAAGTGTTGGGTCTTGAGCGGCAATACGTTCGGGCGCGTGTCCCCGGACCGCGCTAGGGGCAAGTTTATGTATGCAGAACGCGTCGAGACAGGTTCGCGTCTAATAGGCGGCTAGGTCAACGCTTTCAATACTCTGTGCAGAACGCCTAGCTTTTATTCGACCGCAACCCTTTCGCAAAGGTCATAAAAGAAACTTTAAGGATTCCCCGAACCGAAATCAAAGCGCCGACATAAGCGAGTCTCAAAGTCAAAGGTACGCGCTTACAGTTGGTTAAAATTATACTATATATTTGTAATTATAGTATAGGTACCTACATTGTATTAAAAGCATATGAGGACGTCGGTGTTCAATAAGAGAAGACACATTTCAGGCTTTACCTACAAGTGGCGTGACGGGTGCATGACGCCCGAGCCCCATTCAGCGTCGTCTGCGGCCGACGTGAGGAGACTATTTGTCTTCCGACCGCTGCCGACAAAAACTCCACCACTTTTTCCCTAATCTTAACTTTTGTGTGGCAGAAGCCATTTGGAGAAAACATTTCTAGAGTTGCCAAATTTCTGGTCGTCAAAGATACGAAAGCAAATTAATTGGGAAAGTTGTCGCGTGTGAGGTGCGTGCTCGCTTATTGTTGTTTGTGTTCGGTGATTGTTTCCTCACTTCCTCATTGTGTGATCGGCTTTTGATGTAAGCCCCTTTAGAATTTCCATTCGTGTTGCTACAAAGAAAAGTTAATCAACGTGGGACTGGATCCTGAGTTCTGATCATTTGCTGCGTTTTCCTGTTCCCGAACGTTTCTTTTGTCTCATATTCATGATTACGCTAACTTGCGGATATTTCCAGATTTGTTACCATTTTATCCCGTAATTTCTCTTTGAAGGAAATATTATTTCATGTTAACAGCTTGCTTATTTTGTATTTTTTAGTAATATTAGAGAATCCAAAATGGTAAACATCACATTTTTTACGTTAGAGACATAACATAAAATTATTTATGAGTAAAGTGACCCTTTTCAGCCGTCTGCAGCAGGTTGACATCAGGTGCGACAAAGCCGCCAGGAATTACATGCGTAAAGCTTTTTCCGCACGAGAGCTTTTTTGTCGAGCTGTCTGTTAGAAACAATCACCCTGTTGTCGCGACACGTCGGTTTCATTTCATTGCAGACGGACACGAATCAAATTAAATGAATGGGTTACCCTTAGTTGAGTGTTGTATGGTTTATTTGTTACGGTGGCTGATGGTTGTGCTTGTTCCAGCCAATCGTCGCGTGATGGCGCATGGATTGCTTGCGGACGGCGTGGTGCTGGTGCGCGGTGCTGGTGCTCGCCACGCTCGCCGCCGCCGGCCCGCGGTACAGCTCCCGCATCGTGCACACACACGCAGGTCAGTGCGCATGGAGGACCATGTGAGCCACTTCACTCCGTCCCTTACTTGCATCTCTTCCATTGTCATATATTTGTCCAACCGAAACAGAACAACTTGCATATTTAAAACTTTATTAACTTTATTACTTATCGTGTTTTATACTTCTTGCCAAAACATTTGTTTTCCTCATTTAATAAGGTGACATGAACAAAGTTGTAACAACAGAAGAATAGCTTTTTGCTATTACGGTTTTCGAGTTTTCTTGTCGATGTATTTTTAATAATATGTAATATTTAAAGCAAATTAGTTTTTAGTTGGCTCGGGGTGTAATAATGACTGATATAATATATAAATACATGCGTCACGTGTACGTACAATTAAATCTTTACTCTTGCGATTCAACAACAAAAGGCAGCTTAAAGAATGACTCCAAGATTAAAATGTAAGGCAATGTTTAAGATTCTAAGACATTTGGGTACCAGAACTGACATCCGAAGGATCTTTAGGAATTTCTGTGCGATGTGGAAATACGCAGCAAGGTTTTACTAATTTCAATAGAACATCTATTTGCAACCGTGTTACCAAGTAATAAAGCTGTAAATTAATTGTCATTTGCGTAGTAGCGAACATTGAGCTGGGAGGTCGGCATAATACGCGTATTAGGCAAATCATAATGCTATGCGTAAACAGCAGTACTGGCAGAGAGTCGCGCGCCACTAATCCACGAGGTAGGTTTCAGGCTCATGGCTCCGGCAGGTAATCTCGTTCCCGGGGCAGGAAAGTTTAATTCGGTCAGATCTCGGGACAATCCAATCAGGCGATCCTTGGAGCCGGGAGCATAGTGGCCAAATGATGTTGCCCGTTTCACAGACGGCGCGTAGGAATGCGGGATCAAATTAATTATTGTTTGAAGCGGATTCGGGGCGTGTCGGCAAATGGGATAAATGGCGGCTTTTCCGATACGCATGGTGGGTGATACGGCCAATTTATTTATTCACTATTGTCTCGACGCGGTGCTAGTAATCTAGGTCCATTTTTTTGCTAGCGGGCGACCCATTCGTGATTCGGTACCTCACAGAGAAATACTGTTACCGATTCTATGAATTAATTTTGGGTTTGAATCTACCACAAAACTTATTGTTTTCAGGCTCAAGATAGCTGGCATCGTTCAATATAAGTTGAACCTTTTATCTCACAGTATCATTAAATCGTATGCCATTATAAACTCGTATTATCGAGGTGAACATTAGATAATTGGCAATAAAGGTCTTATGAATATTGATTAAACATTATAATATAATTCGGCGCAAACACATTGTTGAACATTAATACTTTTGTTACTAGTAAATTTTGATCGACTAGGGAATAATGACCTGAGTGTAGCTAATTAAAATGTTCTGTTCAGCATGCGCTTATTTGTGCAAAGTGTCCATGACCTATGTACACTACGTCCTGCCTGCTTGTTTTGTGTATGACAATAATGACGCTGACGAAGGTATTCGACCCACATGCAGCCATACACTCTCACAAGTACCAACTTACATGACGTTTAAAGGACACCTATTGCAGCCTGGCTCATCTACAATAATTATGAATTCTTCGTTGATAGCCACGTAACTGCTATTGGTTTTATGGCAACAGACGCTTTGAGGGACTATATTTTATAATATTACTAGCGACCCGCCCCGGCTTCGCACGGGTGCAATGCTGATACTAAAATTACATTACGTATAAACCTTCCTCTTGAATCACTCTATCTATTAAAAAAAACCGCATCAAAATCCGTTGCGTAGTTTCAAAGATTTAAGCATACAAAGGGACATAGGGACAGAGAAAGCGACTTTGTTTTATACTATGTAGTGATGTAGTGACTCTATTGACTATATTACGTTCGCGTACCAGGTGCGATCCGTGGCATCATAGTGGAGCCCCTGTCCCGGCGGCTGGAGCCAGTAGAGGTGTTCCTGGGTGTGCCGTACGCGGGCGCTCCGGAGCGCCTGGCACCGCCGCCACCCGCACCCAGCTGGCAAGGCACCCGCCTCGCCGACGCCTTCGCCCCCGTGTGCCCGCAGCGCTATCCCGACATATCCAACAAGTACGTTGTACTTAAGAAAACATTCAGTATCTAAAGCGCGATTGCACAAATACCCGTATTGCCGACCACGCAATAACTTTGATGGTGTGTACCAGGAGTGCAGCGCTGGCGAAGATGCCGCTGGGCATGTACAACGAGCTGAAGGCGACGCTGCCGCTGCTGGCCAACCAAAGCGAAGACTGTCTCTACCTCAACATATACGTGCCCGGTAGCGGTGAGTCACTCGTCGGTTTGCCTACATTGTAAATAGACTTTTCTCCTTGTTTCGTACATTTTGTTTATATTTTACTCAGGGTTCTAACGGTTTTCCGCAACCTCGGTCCCCTCTAATGTGTCACTTGGCAACTAAAGCGAAAGCTTTTTCAACGTAATTAAGATCAGCACTACGATTTATATTCTTTCCCTGATGTTAGATATTTTAATTTAACTCTTGAAGAGTTACATGTAGCCGGGGGTCCTAATATGCAGGGTAGGATCGCGATTAAGCGACAAAAGTCGCGTATACCTTGTGCTAGTGTTTCTGTATGGTTCAGCTGAGGCTTGTGTGCAGGCGCGCGCGGCGTGGAAGCGCCGTACGCGGTGGTGGTGTGGGCGGGAGGCGCGGCGCACGAGTGGGGCGCGGCCGCGGCGCACGACGGCGCCGTGCTCGCGGCGCGCGCGCACCTGCTCGTCGTCACCCTCAGCTATAGGCTAGGTTTGTTAGGTGAGCACATAAATGCATTTTAGCATAACTACGGTCAATCCAAAGCATTTGCATTCTCATTACCTCATTAAATTAAGCAGTAATATGTAAGTTATTATCTTACTGTCTTCAACAATACCAAGTTCTTATATATATGTATATATATATATGACAAAGGCATCTTGAATTCAGTAACATCAACATATAACAGGAGCTCCCGTTCAACACCAACACACCAACTATGCCACTGTTCCAACGTTCCCTACTTATTTTTCTCCCAGGTTACTTAACCCCAGGCACGCGCGGCCCGCTGGACGCGTCGGGCGGCGCGGCCCTGCTAGACGCGGCGGCGGCACTGAGCTGGGTGCGACGCAACGTGGCGGCCTTTGGCGGAGACCCGCGCCGCGTCACGTTGGCGGGCCATCGAGCTGGTGCCGCGCTCGTCAATGCGCTGCTCATGCTGCCTGAGACAAAGGGTAGCTTTTCTAGATCCTATTCCTTATGGCATTCTCCTGATTACTGAGTGCCGTCTGCTGGTGATATTTACCTTCGGGAGAGAAGTCAGGAGTTCAGAAAAGACTGAATTATGATGCGACGTCGGGGTTGCTTACCGTCTATGTGTTCGGATATGATTTCTTAACACAATCTTCCCTCTGGAGAAGACCGGAAGGGATTTTTGAACTTATTGAGCAAAACTATTCCATGTGCCTTGCGGTGCATGAAATCTATGTGTTCTAAGACCGAGCTAGCTCATTCGGATAATGTCGCAGCCCCGAGAGGCAAAGACGCAAACTGATTATTTTGCATGGATTTATATTTTTACATCACTGTAATATGCATATTTAGGGTTTCATTGATGTAAGACTAATAGCTGATGTGCCTGTCCCTCTTCCAGTGATGAGTACCTGAGAGCAATCCTTGATTACCTTAATATTCTAATCCGGAGGCATTGAACTAGGATACATTGTACTGTAGTGATTATAGTTTTTCTATCGCATCATTCACGGACAAATTTTTAATGTATCCCGTTGATTTGATACTGTAATATTTAAACAATACTTTGTTGCTTTAGGTCTGGTCTCCCGCGTGCTGCTACTGAGCGGCTCCGCGTTGAGCCCGACAGCCCTGGCGCCCGACGCAGCGCTCACCAGGGAGCACACTGCACAGGCGCTGCGGTGCACTCCAGAGACAAGCAGCAACGATGAAAACTGGTCAGTTATGTACTTGTTACTGAGAAGCTGTGGTGTGGAAGTATAGGCGTCTCCCACAGAAGTAGACAGCGTGACAAGCTCCGACATAGTTAATTTACCTCAAGAAAACATTATAATCATGTCGACTGATGGAGCCGTCTTAAGAGAACTTGTGATCAGCAGTTTGTAGCAATAAAGCTTTGAAGCTGTTGATGATATCATAAAGATATTTAAACTCCTCTAGGTTTGTGGAGTGTATCCGCAGCCGTCCCCTGGCGGCGCTGTTGGCAGTGGAGCCCCCACGCGCGCGGTTCCTGGCGGGCTGGGCGCCCGCAGTCCCGCGCGACCCCGGTTCCCCCGGCTTAGCGCCCACGCGGGCCCTGCATGCCAGTGACGCCTTCCTGGACTGCGCCCTGGCTGTGGTAGTGGCCACTACTGAGAGCTACCAGTTTTTTAGTGAAGAGGATATTAGACATGGATTTGAAGAGGAACATAGGTAATTCTTTCTTGGTATCGACTAAGTATCAGAATGTGATATGAGGTGATTACATAACGGACTTTACAATTCAGTTACTGGGAAGAACTGTTTGGTGCACGTTTTCAGATATTACGACATTTTAAAATAACAACAATTACCTCTAAGTTGATTTAATGTTAATCGGTTGACTAAGACTACTGAGGCCCGTACTGATTATCTATGCACTTCTTGTGTCATCGTTTTATACAACTTCTGCGCACCCAGGAACCGCATCCTCCGCACGTACGTGCGCAACGTATACCGGTACCACCGCAACGAAATCTTCGCGGCGATCAGAAACGAGTACACGGACTGGGAGAAGCCCATCCAGCATCCCATCAACATCCGCGACGCCACGCTCGAGTCACTCTCCGACGCCGCGCACATTGCGCCCGCGCTGAAGCTGGCGCAGTTGCACGCAAGACGCGGCGCTAAGACATACTTCGCGCATTTCGCGCATCAGAGCAAGGATGCGGATTACCCTCAAGTGAGTCAATATTCATTGGGAGCTATACATTTTTTTGAGTTTGATTTTTACTGTATAAAGGCTGAACCGGTGGTTATTTCTCTGAGCTGAAATTCAGCTTAGAGATAGTTTTTGTCTCCTATGGATTAGGGCTACATTTTGCAAAACCACCTGAGACAGCTAGTTAATAAAGATCAGAATTTTATGAAATTCATATCGACAAAGTTCATAAATATACCTTCTTACGTTTAAGTTTAAACCAGCACCGGGCTGTTGTTCCAAAGGGTCATAATTTGTTCATTCTCATATCAAACGTAATTAATCGTAATGAATGTGGGTTACCCAATTACGCAAGTAGTGACAAGCTCATTATAATACGCGAACGAATAAGGGAGGTGTGAGGTCATTAATTAAGTCACAATCTACATGATCGCGGAATTTGTCAAAACTTCCTTTGATGAATATTAAGTAGTTTGCTCTCTATAACGTCATAATATTAAAGTGAAATGAATAATTGAGTGTTTGTGTAGTAATGTATCGCTCTGCACGTTTATTTATTGCGCAAACTTGATATTATTTCGGCCGCGTAGCTCCTCATAGCCTAACGTCACTATACAATAGTACATTTCCAACATAGTGACGTAGCAAGTAGTTAGCTAACGTTTCTATAGGGCCATTTTCATTTGCTTTTTAAAAGGCCAAGTGTCAATAAAAACTGATTCCACTTTATCCCTGCAGCGTTTAGGCAGCATATCAAGCGAGACACTGGCGTACTTCTTAGGTCTCCCCCTCGTGGGGGGCTCGCAGGGTGCCTCACGCAACTACTCACGAGGTGACGCGGCGGTCGCTGAAAGTGCCGTAGCTCTGCTGGCTGCGTTCGCCAAGACGGGAGACCCCACGCCGCGGTCCGATGACAGACATCACGAGGGAGCCCCCAACTGGCCACGATATGAGATGAACACACAACAGTACCTGAGTATAGGTAAGCCGATAGATTTCCTTGCTAGATAACTCTTGTAACTCATTGTAAACAATGAAAGTGATCGCTTCTACGAGCTCGAGTGAGGCTCTACTTCTTCTTCACAAAAGATTCTTACCGCGATTGCATGAACATGAACGATGAAAGCGGTTTTAACCATCCGTCGGCCGCTTCAAACAAGCTGACTGTAACAACATAATATATAGCTTATCTCTAAATATATACCATCAAATGTTAATGCATGCAAAATGTGAAATGGCAAGAGCCAACAAAATAATTCGACCCCCGCCTTAGAACAAAAACTCTTCGTCCTATAAAAACACGATCTATATTTTGACGGCAACTTGCCTCACTTATACGCCAAAAACAGCTCCATAAATAGGGTAATGAAATTCATCGCAATGAGAGTTGCAGCTTCGTGTGCGTACAAAACGGGCCCGAATACAATAACAGAAGGATTTTTCATGAAAACTGACGTGAAAAGTAAAATTTCGCTCGGTGCGAGTTAATCAGATGAAGCTGTATTCAAGTTCGGCGCCATATTGTGTCGAAACTCGTTATGTTTACGATCTGCTCTCCGACGAATGTGTTTTCTTCTCTCTCGCTCAACTCTAAGGGTTAACAAGTATTTTAATGCCTTCGTATGGTAGCCGTGTGAATGCGAGAGTCCATTCCGAATTTATTTCATTAAATTATATCGGTTCGTGTTTCAACTTCAATTCACTGTGCAATATGTTTGTTTCATTGATTACTTCCACATTGATACAGTTTAACTAGATACCAAGATTTTCTGTTTCACTACTAATTAATGAGATGTCTTTTATGTTCAACCGAGGTTTATTTTAAAATATTACGTATGCTTTCATTCAGGAAGAACATGTACATGGATCCTAAACCTTTATTTTGGGAAGCAATTAGGTACTCTTATCCTTTATCCTCTGATGGGAGTGAGACGAGAGTTTTGTTGCGAAGTCTCTAGTGGGCAACTTGAGAGGGCCTAAGTTATTTTATATGACCGTGCATAATGAACTATCTATGACCCCTATATCACAGGGACTAAGCTTCGTGTGAAAAGTCACTACCGTGGACACAAAATGGCGTTGTGGCTGCACCTCATCCCGCAGCTGCACCGGCCGGGAGCGGCCCCACGACACCACCAGTTCAGGTCCATACATCCTGACATGTTCGCAGGTCAGTCACAGCCTCTGCTTTATTCCATAATGCCATTTATTGAGCAGTAAAAGTTTGGGAACCACACAGAAGTCTCTCAAATAAATAAACACTGGTACGTAAACAATGTACAGCGCAGCAGACAGCGAAATATATGTATATCCCTCTCCATTGTTGTATAAGAACGTATTTTGACTCCACAACGTTTTGACAGGCGAGCAAACTTTCAATGTTAATGGATAAATCAAAAGATAATACCTTTTAGCGTGAAAGCCGGCTGGCTAAAATCTTTCTCTAATTTGTAGTGAATAGCCGCTGAAATTTGGCCAATCACAGGCGCAGCTTTAATGGAAAGCAAATTGGTAACGTCTACCGCTGCTTAAATTGAGCATGCCTTATTATCCGGCGCCATTAGCAGCGTTTCCTGCCGCCGACGCAACGCGCTCGTTACCCGCGCCCGCGCCCACCGTTCCGCCACACCACAGCGCGTGAGCGGAATCCGCTCCGCCGCACCTCATCACGCACAGATTATATTCGTGGCAAGATACGTCACTGTAAGTGTTCAAGTTTGGAAGCTACGCACTGTGAATACTAATACTCCTCAAGTGAAAGACTAGGCTTGATTCGCGAGCGTTAAGACACACGCAACTATTTGTTGAGACCGCCGCCCGCCGCCGCCCGCCGCCGCCCGCCGCCGCTTTGTATAACATTTTGCAGGCATTATTCAGTATAATGGGTACTTAGGACGACGAGCCATTAAGAGAATGAGCTCTCTCTAGAATTCATAAAATAAAAATTGTCGCCAAAATATTTGGTGGTGAAGTGATTAATGGGAGATGGTGTCACGAATGAAAATAAATCGATCAGAGAGTGTTTCGGGTGGCTCAGAGCTGTTATTAATTGTCCCGCGAATGGCTGGAATTCCTCCATAATGAGCGGTATGTGAAGAATGGCGCGGTCTGGTGGCGAACAATGTGGCCCTTTGTCACGGACAACTTCACTGGCTGCGACTCCGACACGCATACCGGCATGAGATCGTGTAATGTTCGCGTGTCCCGAATTGTTTTCTGAAGGATATTTACGAGCACCCGGTTTTAAGAGATTTTTATGGGCGCCATTTGCTTTGCTAGACAGCTCACTCACTTGTTTCATACGAGCCTCAGTTGGAAATGTGAACAAGCTTTTATTTCGCACAACAATTCACCACTCTAAGCGGAGACTAATACGACCTGACAAAATATTGAACACTGTAATTCTTTAGTCGCATCGCGTGTATTATGTTACAAGGTGCTCAGCAATTAAAGGAAAAACCAATTAACCGAGTGAAAAGTTGACATTTTAAAACAAAAGGCAATATTTTTCAATACAAAACGTGATTTCCATGAAGCGCCACCGGAGCTAATTTATCCATCAATGTGTGTGTCCGACGGGCGTCGCGATCGCCTTTGTTTATAAGCAATCGCTCGCGAGTAAGAGCGCGCCGAGTGAAATTGTCGTGTGCCTGTACAATGGACGCCAGACGTACTTTAATTTCAGACGCCTTTTCAAACTGGACAATATGGTTCTGTTTCAGATATGCTTATATACAAAATAACTAGCTAATTGAGAGGAAAAGTAAAGAAAGTTGGAAAATTATGAGGAGTAATCTTATCACTCTCGATAGTACATATGCTTTGGTTTAACTCTATATAGAATCTATATAGAACTTTTGGAGTCAAACGATTTACAAATCAGAAATCACTTTGTGTGTATTATGTTATTAAGCATGCCTCATATTGAGCTTAATTCTGTAAAAGAACAATATAATTCTATATTTACTGTTCGTACACCTCGTGGTCGCAGCCGCCGTAACCAATTAAACACTGATTGTATCAGTTTCCAATAAAAGTAAAGAACTTAATCGTAATACCATTAAGTAAGTATTTAGAAAAACTTGGGGCTATAAAAACAGTATCTTGGCGCGAATAGAGTGGCAAACGAGAACGGTAAGTGTCGATAACTGAACTAAGATTCCCGCGCTTTGTTCAACCTCGGCCGTAGGGTTGCCAGCTACTACAACCCTGTTTTTGAATTCATAAAAATAAAATTTAGAATATCGAGTTTCGGCCATGTTTTATTTCTTGAACTTTGTTGAAACTGTAATTAAACTGCATCTAGTTTTATGTTTAAACGCTGGATCAAAAATGCCTTTATAAATTCTGCATTTTAGAGAGTGGTATCAGAATTCTTGTAGGCTTTTAGAGGGACAATCAGTGTAAACATAGGCTAGTGAGATGCTAGTTCACCCCTAGCGCAACAAAAGCCGTGGTGCGGCGGCGCCAACAATCGCGCTTTGTGCGGCACAACTTGGGCCCGGCATTGTGCGCGCGCGGACCATTCATTACCAGCCTTTGATAACTTCAGGGATCGGTTTCTTGTTCAGATATGTGCTATATCGGACCTGTTTACTTCGCCATTCACTCCACAATGTATTCAATTTCATGCGGATATCATATCTTGCGTGAGATACGACGATACACACCAACTCAGTTCATATAACTTTATCAATATTGTATTCGAGATAATTATAATTGCGTCAAGCAAAGCGTATCGCTTTACTAAGTATATAACGTAAAAGCATGGAGTTAGTTCTCTGGAAGCGCAATTCGAAAACTAAATCCGTAATGAAGAAAAATAAAGCGAATGAAGTGAAGCGCTCCCCGGCGAACAACGAAACTTACAACTAAATAGAACAGCTTTCCTTAAACAATGTAGGTACGCTTATTAAAATTCCACTAAAGCTTCAGTTTTCTGCTGGGAGCACTTAATTCAATTAATTCGTTATTACTACACCTAAGAAATGGAATTACCTTATCACAACTTAATCTTAGATTTTAATTTTTAGGTAATTTTAATCCAGTTATTCGTAGTTTTTGGCATGCAAATGAGGCTTTCTAGGTATTGAATTAGTAATAACAACATTGCTACTAGCCTAAAATATATGATATGACATGTCCAACATACTGCTATAAACACTAACATTATAAACGAATATCTTCTTCGGATATTATTAACACTAAAACGGCGACGAAGCAAGAAAAAAGATATTTGAAACGATACAATTTAAAATCATCAAGCCCAATATTCTGTATGTTTTCCCATCCAGGTGAGATATTCCCAGAGCTGTACTCGAGCACATCGACACTGGAGGACGCGGAGGATAGTACGGAGGCGGAGGACGAATCTCCCGCGGAGGAGTGCGAGCCCTCCCCGTCCCCGCGGCCCGCGCTCTCGGCGCTGCCCGCGCCGCAGCCCGAGCCCAAGGAGGACTCGCTCACCAACCTCGACTCGCAGTACTATAGGTAAAGCTTCTGAGACTTTCGAATCAGTGTTTGGTTGGCTTCCTGAAGAGCACGGAATTTTTTAGACGTCTTCCATAGTTTCCATTGATGGATCAGTCAACCAGTCAGTAATTTTACAGTATGAATACATAGGATATGAGTACGTAGTACGTTGTTTCGACAATAAAAAAATATTTTAAACTTAAATCCAATATTTATTTTAAAAAAACTTATGAATAATAGATAAGGCTTGCCTAAAATTACATTCGAAAAGTTTTTTCAATAAAATTATAAAATTGACATCTCAAAAAAGTGACGAAAAATTCTTGTTCAATTGGGAGCCTACATTCTGCACTCCTGTCGAGCTTTTTATAGAAAATAATGAAAGTAGCAGCAATGAGCGAATACTGAATGTCGCACAAAACGTAATAAGATAAACAAGTAACAAAAACTATTTATGAACTGAAGGTTAAAGGTATATCTGGTATGACGCAAACAAAGCAACCCTGGGGGGGTGGAGCATACCCAGCGTTGTACCAATAGATAAACACAAGTTGAGCTCTGTTATGAAATGTTCGCCGTCATTAAGATGTTGATCCATTTGTGAAGTCCTCGCCAGTTCTGATCCCAAGTTTTCTCCTGGCTCCCAACTCGGAACAACACTCGAACTTTCTCAAAGCTCTACAGAGACATTCTGCTTTTCGAATACATGTTTTTATCATCGCAGAAGTTAGTTGGAAAACAGCAGCCATTTTCATCGGATGTTATGAAAAGTTTGCTCTAGTGACGAAACTTCTATTAGTCTGTCCTGGGCATACCGTCATGATAAGCGCTCAGGTTATTTCACCCATGTAGCGATTGTTATTGCAAGTCATAAGTTATTCATTAAGCAAGTTACTTTGTCGGCTCGCTTCCAATCAATTTGGTAAACAGAGCAACAAAACTGAACAAGATGGGGATCAATATACACAAGGCGTTTCTCACGAACGTTGTTAAATTTTCATATGATGTAGATTCCCCGGCGATCGGTCGGGCGGCCGTCACCTGAACCTCAGCCGGCGCGCGCTAAACAAGATTGATCGGCCGTTTGTAGCGAGACTCGTAATCTCACTAATGTGTTTACTTACCTGTTTACCTTCCTGAGTTCTGTTCCTTTTGTCTCGCATATAATGTCTTAATGCCGAGCCATTTCTCAAGGGGAGCGTTTTTCCTCCAGACAACTGGATACTGCTGATAATGTTAATGGATGGCGCCGAACTTCGGACTGAATTAACTGGGCTTCGCGTCACTCCGGAAATAATGATAGTAATATTTCAAGCGCATGCGACGAGATATTCATATTTTCTGGCACAGTTGACAGTTTACGTTGATGTAACCAAATTTATGCATCACTCTGAGGACCTCAAGGACTATTTGAAATTCTGAAGCACCCCTCAATATTTCCTTCCACTTTTATGAAAACAAAAATAGCATTATTACTACATACGCAGACACAATAATAAGCAGTTTACTGTTTATATTATCTGTACTTGTTTATAAAATGATCGTCATGTTGTTACTTTAGCTATACCGTAGCGCTGGGTGTGACCGTGGGCGCGGGCTGCTTCCTGCTGGCGCTGAACGTGTTAGTGTTCGCGGGCATCTATCTCCAACGAGGGCGCAGGAGAACTGCGCACCGACGACCCAGGAGAGAAGGTCAGGACAACAACCTTTCAATGTAATTGCAAGCTCAAATCAAAATTGCTGAGGGTTCCATCATCTAAACGCCTCAAATTGTCCCGTCTAAAAGCATGAAAAACTCCAATACAACGTGGAGTCAACGCTTATCTTTCCAGCTCAATGAAACGAATCAACTGTCGGAAGCGGTTTTTTCTAAGATTTGTAAACGATTTTCACCAACATAATCATTCTTATGCACATCGTATTTACTTCGTGAAACATTTTGACTATGAATATTGGGGATGAGTCGAGAAAACACATTTTCATCGACAAAAAAAGACGTCATATCTAAAACCCATTTTTTACGAGCGACCACTCGGGAACAGGACGTACCATAAACTACAAACGCGCTTCTGACGTAACCGCTGCTAGGCCATACTTGTAAATTACACGAGTTATGTTGATTCGCCGAGAGGGACTTTGTTATTCATTGTCGGCTCCCGTGATAACTCAGTTGAACTGCTGCCAGCCAGGTGATCGTATGAAAAGGAGCGACCTTAGCAGTTCTCATTTTATTTCAGTTACTGTTGTAATCGTTAGTGCCAGGCAGTCTCGACGCTAAGCTTTGCGGTTCTTTCCAAGATTTTATTTACCAGACAAATGGGAAAATTTTGTTCCCCCATAATGTTTCTTTATTTCGAAAAGCAGGCCACATTTATTTAGTGGCGGCCGCAGCAGGATGTCTGCACTCGGAGACAACTATAAAATGTATTAGAGACGTTGTGGCGATTTATCTGAAGCACACGACGTGAGCTTGCATTCATGTGCGGTCTCACTGCACTTCCCATTCAAAAGCTTACAACCCGAACATTTTGTGCAGTTCAAATATTACAATTCGGGAAGTTATTTCTTTTCAAAAGATCACGTTTTCCCTGTCTGTCTGTCTGATAGTATATTCTTTACTGCGCATTATTTTTAGATTCACGGTTCATATTTTCGTTTAGGGATTTTTGTTCGTAACTGTGATCAATAAATCCGAATCAAGTATTAGCTGTTTTGACTCTATGCAGTGAACGCGATGAGACACCATATTCATATTTAATGAAAGAGCATATAGTGCTGTTATGTACTTAACTGAGCTCCTCTCCTACATGTCATTTGATAGAGATAATTATAATCCCAGTTGTTACTATAGGCAGCTGCAGCAGCCGCGGCGGTGCGTCGCTGAGCGGCGAGCCCGCTGCTATCACTTCACCGCGCAAGAGCACGCTAAAGGTAACCATATCGTTTTGAATATAAATAGGTGTTTTGATAATGTACCATATTCACCCATTTAATATTTTGGGTCGCCAAACTTTTTGAAATTGAGTGTAAAAACTAAAAATCGTCTTGACTAAGCTTCTCTCTCCTACTCTTTTTTGAGGTTTTTTTTTTCTGTACACTAGGTTCCTCTTTATGACTATGCTGATGGCGTGACTTGCAATTTGCCAGATTTTTTTTTAATTATTCGTGTTGTTTTCTTTAATGACAATATTGTGATCTGAATAAATTAAGCCAGTCATAATAAAATATATGTCGTGACTCGTCCAACACCTAACATATCTATCGGTTTCCACAGCGCAGCAGCGAGTCAGAACTCAAAGAGAGGCCGAGCAGCGCCGGTGTCGCGCCGCCAAAAAAACGCGTCCAGATCCAAGAGATATCTGTGTAGATGACTTCTGAACATCACGCCCGTAAACTAATAAAAAAACTGATAAACCTAAAAATTTGGAATTGTAAGACGGAAAACTTAAGTACCATATACCTTGGGTAGTTGTTTGTGACGAGAAGTGTAAAACTAATATCGTGATACTGAGCTCTACGTGAGCGGGTGATGGCGTCGCTGTTGCAACCGAGTCGACTGCACGAGTGAGATAATTGATGTTCTTAGTGGGCGAGCCTATGGTAGCCATGATTATTGTGCACGTGAGATTGCTTCGCGCGGCGCAGCGGCAACGGGCGGCCAAGCGTGTGCACGTCATACGTGTTATGTAGCGTGTGGGTGCGCTTCACAGAGTTCTCTGTTCAGTGCTGCTATGGGGTAGTTGTCTGATTGTTTCTGTAGAATACTTTATACGTCGAATTGAAGCAATAATTACTTTTTTTTTCAACGGATCCAAAACAAACTGTATTATTGGTTTTAAAATTGTAATGTGTCAACTACCCTATACAGTATACATAGCCACTTCACGTAGGCCGCAGCGGGTCCGCGAGTGTGGCGTGCGCGCAATCGATTTGCGAAGTGGCAATGTGCGCGTGTGCGGTCGGCGCGACTGCCGATAAGAGCCGTGTATTCTGGGTTCGTGTATCTACCTCCTGACCAATTTGATGGTTTAGTGCAATTTCCATTCTGTTACGTTTGTTATTGTTCGTCCCGATTCATATAGTCTACTTCAGTGTTTAGAATCTCTGTTTTACTGTTTCTATTATATGTGATAGTTGAATATTTAATGGAATCGATATTTGAGTTGTGAACTCTGTACGCTTAGATTTTTTTGTAAAGACTTGTTACTGATCTGTACATAATAAGATAGACCGATAGATATATCTTGAATCAATTTGTGGAAGCGAAGCGGTATGACTAACTTGTATATATAACTACTATTAGTTTCTATAACATTGTAAATATTAGATTGTCGTAAATATCTGTGAACTCTGATGATTTATCATCTATGAAAAGAGGTTTTAATAAAGACCATTTTTTCCTGAATTTTGTTGTTCTTTGAAATCCACACCTCTCAGTCTCCTGGAAATCGGAAGTTAATTGAATTCTGAAAGTAAACATAAGATTATTTAATATAATACCTTTCTACTTTAATAAACCGAAAAGGTTCAAGCGAAATAAAAACAATAAAAATAATAATTTCCCTTTACACGGTAGATGGTGGTGATAATTAACAAGTTAATTAAAATAATTTAAAAGCGCGGTGTTATCGTACCATCGGCGAGCTGAGGTGACTGCGCGGTACCATAGACGTCCGCGCCAGGGTAAAGTTTTAATGCCTCGCCACAAGTTACAAAAAACGAACTTCCGCCCTCTACAAAATTATGTTGATCTTTATTGTAGAGTATTCTTGAAACGCGCACCTTTTTACAGCCTTTATTATCAGAGCCTAAAGTTTCGCGAGGATAAGAAACATCCTTTAGATTTTGATAAATCACCCAAAAGGTCGCGATAAAATTGGGCTCAAAATTAAGAGGTCGTGTTACAAAACTTGGCAATCTTGACGGTGGATCTCACGAATTATTGTTGAAAATAAGGGAAAAAAGTTTGAATAAAACTGCCATAAGCAGCGCAAAAAGAAAAAGATTTGATTCAGCATACAAATTGCAAAATCTGTGTTTTAAATTTTGACGAAAACTGTAAGAAAATACTTTTAGAGAGAGTCCAGAAGTTGCGATTGTTGCGGACAGCGAAAATTGTGGAAGTTTCGAGACGAAGTTAGTGATTCAACGACCTAGAACAGTTTGGAGCTCAGGATCAAGATATGAATCCCCGCCACAGATAAACTTTGGTTTCTTTTTTGAAAGAGCACCTGGTCTATGGCGCTCAGAACCTTTTGAATAATTTGCTTAATACATTTTTTCTTTAGGATCTTTCTTTATACTTACCGTATTCATTCGATGCTTATGTTCTGGAGTAAAATTTTTAATCGTTTGGAAAAGTTAATGGACGTTACACTATTGGAACGAGTGAAAAAACAAGTCATCCATTTATTTGTGCTAAATAAATTATGTTTAACTAGGTGCAAAGAAGCAACAGTAACTTATTAGCCGTTAATTACGAAAGTCTAACGTGAATACGCAAAACACTTGAAACACAAAACACGATCAAAAAAATCGTTAAAACTTTGATTACCGGCGGCCATGCAAACCGAACAAATGACCAGGTTTATTAAATTCGCGCACAAAAAGAGGGGAGGCCGCGCTCGGCCTCCCTAGAACAATTGCTATTGAACTCCCAATCGTTTATTGTACGGCCAAATGAGAGTGCACTTAATTTATGATCCCGCGATGAATGCTGAGGATTCAGGGAGGGCCGGAGGATCATCAATCACGTCGCGCGATGCTTTCCATGGAAATGAGATATCTTACAGTCATTTGAATGTGCCAAATGGAGATTTTGATGTGAATTTTAGTATTGTTAAGATGAATGTGCAACAATCCCGCTCAATGGATTGTAATGTTCCGATCATTTGGATCGCAGCTCCAGCTGTGCGCAGCCTCGCGGTTTATCTGCATTTGGTGAACAAATTGCGACGCGGAAGTCCACTGTCACACGTTTACTCTGCTAATTTTACAAATGCACCAGCGATACTGTGGACCTAATCGAAGCTTTTCCAGTAGGTACATACTAAAGATAATACTTGTATTGTTATAATATTAATATAAACATTATTGTCCCAGTTGCACAGGCTTCTCGTACGAAGAAGGAATGAGCGTCAGCTGCAGGCTTAGCGTGGCGATTTTATATCTATTCTGTCAAGAAAAGACAAAGCTCTTCCTGTCAATGTCAACATGTCTTGCAACATGCCCGAGCATGGCGCGCCGTGTCAACTCGTATATAATAACTTGTGAACTTATGTCCATTGAAGAAAAGAAAAATTACTTCAAAAAATGTCGAAAGAAATCTCACGTCAATCTGTCACTTTTCTGTCATTACGTCCAATCTCCGGTAGACAAACCTTGTTTCTACGGCTGATCAGCCTGCTGGTGATGTGGCGGACTTAATGTAGGTAACTTAGAATAGGTTCATTGGTACTTGGCTTGCCTGACTTGAAATCGAACCCACACTCTTGCACTTGAGCGAATACTTTAACCATTAAGCCACCACACGATGATGGTACTTAGGTACAGACGCCAGCACATCAAGCTACTGTAAAATTTTCCGAATCAATCTAGAAATAGGGTTTTACCTCAACGATAAAGTTGAAAATCTATTTAGGAAATTTACAGCTTGTAGTAGCTAGATGTGCTGTCTGTTATAATAAATTCATAAAAAATTATCTGCTGTTGTGCGAAACCAAAATGTTTTTGCTCAGCATTTACAAATAATGTTTACCTTAGTACTATTGTGCAAACGAGTAGTACTCACGTTACAGTAACCGTATTGCATCTATACAAAGGCGGGCTGCGCGTGTCCCTCGGCGTCGGCCGGGCGCTGCCCCCCGTGCACAGGGATGTGATGCGCGTCTTTGTATCTCACGTGCCTCAACTCACTTTGTGTCTCACATGGAAACGTGTCGCTAAGACGTCTTACATCCAGATATAAATTTGCGTGGGTTCCTCTGTGGACGACAGTGTGATACGAAGTTTACGTGAATCGGCTTTGTTCCGCTTAGTGCTTGCCGCTCTGTGGTGTAGTATAACTTGTATCTATGTAGAAGGTGCTTCAAACACAAGGGACTTGTTTCTAATCGTGGTCTATCGATCATAATGTACATTAAACATTATGTGTATGGGGTTGAATAGACGATCGACACCAGGTTAGATCTCCAAAAATCTATCGATAAATCGATACCAGGTCCTTAGATGGGTAACCGTCTACGTCATGAAGAGTTTATCCGTTTCGGAAAGCACGCTAAGTAAGCGGATCCTGGCTGTCATCTGAACATGTTTGGCAGTCGTTACCGTTCAGTCAGAAGACAGAAATTCTTATAACCAGTCGTAGAGTCATGGAGGTCAGATAGGCAGTCGCTCTGTAGACTGTATAGACTGACCTCAGCATAGTCTGGAGAAGGGTAGGTAGATGATTGAAGGAGGTATAACGTTTGGATATTGCTCGGAAAAAATATATAGCCGTGTCCTTTTTGATGTACATTATTATTTCAATATTTAGGGAAAGTAAAGGTTATTTTATTTAAAGAGATATATGCTCATGAGAATGTATAATTCTTAGTGAAGATGAATTACGTATTAATACAGTTCTTAGGAAGGTTACATTGAAATGTATAAGGAAACTACTAGTATTCAATTAACCATACACTTCAGACTACGATGTAGCTGCGAGTATACCCATCTAAAGCAAATCACAACATTATACAATACCTACCTGGTATCGATTTGTCTACTGGACTCTGTACACATAATGTTTAATGCATGTAATCCTTGGTTTTGGTAGCGTTATGCACGTATTAATGTAATTACTGATCGCACGCGCCGTGTTCGCTTTGTACCAACAGTCCAGTTGAACGTTGATAGCCTGTCATAAGTACTTATCCAAGCTTAGTGGACTGACTACTGATTTACAGGAGATGCTGGACGGCTTCAAAAGGATATCTGAAGGAATCATCAATGCGATCGTTACTATCATAAGGTTATTTTGCATTTATGCAGTACTTCACGTAGATATTTAGTATTCAGTTTGACTTTATACGTATAAATAGACGGAGATTTTAACGAAGGTGAGGCATTCAATGATGACGTAAATTAAATAAAATGTTCACTTGAGACGTGCATCGACGTCAGCTCCCGAGGGACACATTTTTAATTACATGTCGAAGCACAAGCGGCCTGTCCTGGAGCGGCGGGGAGGGGGGGGAGGGAGATGATTACTACGTAATACCCACTTATTCGTAACTGCTTTAATTGGAAATTCTTTACGAAGCAGTATTTACATCTTTGGATAACTTAATTTTGCTATACTTAACGATGGAGGCCGATCGTAAACTTTGTCCGTTTACAGCCCTATTTTAAAGGGACTAAAGGCCGTATTTTGATTCTTTATTACATTTGCCAAGTAATACAATAAGTTTATTCAGCAGTAGTTTATGCCATGATCTCGTACATACAATATATCAGACAAAGCTGGCGGATCCCGCGCGTCACGGGCGACGTTATCGGGCGCCCGACCACCTCACAAATAATTGTGCTCGCAGCACTAACTTACCCAACTTCAAGTTATAAATATGTATACAGACATAGTGGCTCAGTTTGTACAAACTCTTTGAAGGCCGAATAAGTTATGCATAGCTTTTTAGTTATGCTTGACTTTCAGGTAACGTTTTGTCACGAATGCTAACGCGCGCTCCTATTTGAAATAGTAATTTTATCCTTTGTCGTTTGTTTTTTGAACACCCCGCACCACCGAACAGGGGATACAGTTCCGTACTTTTGAGTTTAAAACTGAGAAAGACGTTCGTTTGTTTTGAACAAACCATGTTCCTTTATCGGATAACATTCAAGACATTATTACTGTTAACAGTAGGCAGGGCAACAACATTTGCACCACTGTAGTCTATTTATTAGAGGTTTTAAATGACATTTTATTTGATTAACTTTCGATATCAGCTTCAATGAACCTGTCCTGTGACATGCGTCATTCTACTTTTTAACTTAAATTAATTTTCGCCACATGGGTGTACAAAAACTGGTTTTCACAGCTAAACTGTGCGGTCAACATATATCAAAAAAGTTCGTTGTTTGATAAAATAACAAATTGCACGTCATAGGAACCGGGAACATGGCATATGGAATGTTTGTCAAAGTGAAACCCTTATTTGACTCGCGCCTCGCACACGTCGGTAAACTCTATTTTAGTGACGTCACTATCGCTACCGGGAACCTATACACACGGACACTAATTGTCGTCTTTGGTTTTGAAGATAATTGGATGAGCATCATACTTTTAAAAAGAAAACGCATATAATATCTATATAGTCAATATACTTCATATATAGATCATAGGAATCGAAATAACATATTTATTCATTTATTTAACTAGTTAAATATATATAATAATATTTTTCTTTGCATAAGAATTTTCATACCATTAAAACGTTTGAAGTAGGTTCGCTCCCGTTGCTTAGGGCGGCTGCACACCGCCTCACGGTAGCGTGCCACGTTTCCAGGCCGCCGGACATCATTGTGTGAGAGTCTGTCGCCGGCTGCATAATGCATCGCTGAGGAACTAGCAGATACGAGTGCGTATGTGACGTCGAACTGAACGGTAAGTAGCTGATGTTTATGTAATAATAACTCGAGTGAAATTTAAATATCTTCCCGAAATCTACGAACATACTCTTATTTACACACAAAGGCTGCGTACTAAATAATGCGCTTTGTTTTGTGGAGGCGCGGCCAGACCGGGCCCGAATTCATTCAGGAATGCCGTTATGAGCGCAGTATGCGGTGTAATCATGACCGCTACGTGTCTTCATTGGGCTAGGTATCGCATTACTGGGCTCTTATATGGCTCTCATTATCGGCCTGTTGTGTTTACTTAATAATTAGTTTAGGGAATAAATTCAATGGTTCTATTTTAACATTAAAATTCTCAAATCAAAACTCTGCTTTAAAACTGCAAAATACCATAGAATGAGTGAACAAGTAAAGTTCCTCGTCACCGCCGCGCTCCGAGCGTTTTATTAAATCTGCGCCGAGATCGTAAAATGTAACGGCTTAACAAATATTAGGCCTTAACGTGCGTACGCTCCTACTATAGCTGCGAGCCGCTTAAATACCGTTTGAAATAGGGCGAACCACAAATAGACGCGCTCCTTGTTTGAGTTCTGTCGGAACTGTTCGGTATCACATCACACGCGTAGTTACGTAGGTACGTTTGAACAATCACATGCGATTGTAAGGGTACCACAGTTTGTACCTGGCGAAATGGAAGTGGAACTACAACATTTACAATGTGTATCATTTTACGCAAAAATAAGTTGCCGAGGTACCTGCGGTAGATCAGGAATAGTTTTCTCATTTTCGATCGGCTTCTGAGGATTGTAGAGACAAACGAGCGAGTGTCGGGCGCTGCGAACTTGTTATGAAATGCTAACGAGCCGAGCGCGGTGTGTCAGCCGGGGCAAAGCCTGGGCTCCGGAGTTTTGTCATAACGAGAAAAATCTCAGCCTTTGAACATTGTTTTACGCGATGCGCGGCTCACAGCTGTTCGTACTTATATTTTTAATGTAGTTATGAAGGTGCTATATTAAAAGCATTATTATATATATATATATCTATAACTACATATATTTTTTGTCTCTTCACTTTCAAACCAAATATAACATTGTAAGTCCCAAATAAAACCTGACCCGCTAGCGCGTGTTCGTACACTAAGATATCATCCTCTCTCGCGGTGAGTCCGTCCATCTTAGAAGATTTGTCAAACATAACGTAGTGTCCAAGTTATGAAGAAAAACAACAGTGTTCACATATTTATGGCACCGGGCCCCGGCCGGGATGAGAAATGGGCCACTTACACTCGGCCTGTATCAATAATGTAAAGAGTTCGCTTTTGTCTAACAGCCTCGGATATTGCCTACACAATCCATTTATATCTATCGCTTTATTTGTCAGAAATAGAAACTAAATTGTATTTAAGCTTGCCCGTTCGGTAAGTTGAAACGAATAAACAACGAAACACAAACTCAAGATTTGTTTATTTATGTTTCCTCTTAGTACTGGTTATATATCCAACCTACCTATGTACTGTTCCAAGTGTGGTGTGCGCCTTTTGTACCTGGCAGTAGGACATATTTTAATTTCCATTTCTCCGGTTCTTTGCCCCAAAGGTATGATGCAGTGTACTCCTTACATCAATGTAGATCATCAATGGTCTTTTTTAATTCAGTTTCGTTAGACGGGGCTATAGTCTAGAAACGTACATACTGAATAAAGTGGATAAATTGGTGCAAAGCTCAGTATCCAAACTGTTTCTTAGAGTTATGCATAAGCTTCTCCTAACTCGCCAAAGAAATGTATACGCTTCAAAAGTTTTCCTCCAAGTGCCGGTAGAAGCTTTCCGCTTTATGCACCTCAGTAACTTACCCAAAAGTTAGCAAACAAAGCTGGAGGAGGCAACACTCGGGCACTCTGGACTCTCTGGTATTCCAGCTCAGAACGTGGAAGCGCTTTATTTCAGATTTCAATTTAGGAGCAATACTTTTCCATACACATTCCATTTGAACATCGATTTTTGCTCCGTACGTGTTCAGTTAATAAGTTTAGACGCCTGGGGCTTGTACGCGAGTTGAATCCAACCAAATACAAACTTAGAACCCCTGAAACACTCTGGAAAGTATTCCTTATTTCTATTTCCATAAGGTCTGTGGCAAGTGAAGAGTGGGTGGCGAGCGAGCTGCACATCGCGGGTGGACGTGACCCGTCGCGCGACGACTGCCGATATATTAGCGTGTCAGCTCGAAGAGTTTCTGATGTGCTATGAACTACGAGATGAATGGGGGACAAAGGGCCACCAAATCACGACCCGTCAGGAGCGTGCCTGGACTATTGAAATACTTATGTGTGCCATTACTTACGATTTTGGTATTTGAACATCTTTTCGATATATTCAATGAGAAGTGTAATAAAACTTTGCTTGAGCAATTTTTGATTCGTAGTAGTATACTTTGTTTGAGATATATGTATGTGTTGCGGCAAACCCGGCAACACTGGATACGCGCTGGGAATATCCGGCGCGACAACTACACACTTCTCAAAAACCACCACTCGGTAGACACGTACATTTTTAGTTAATCTCAAAATTCAAATTGTAACCGCAGTTCTGAATACAACAAATTTATTTAATTGGAGTCAGATTTTCATTTAATATCCATATCAAACATATGTTTGTTTTTATTACAGCAATACGCACAATTTAATAGCACGTACCTATAATATTATTTATAAAAATCATCTTTTTGAGACATATGATTTTTATCTCTATACTTAACTGATATAAAAATAAAATGCAATAATGATAAACTTAACATTACAATCGCTGGCAGCTAATCGAGGAGTTTCCGAATACCGCAAATTTCGACCGGCTCTATCACATCCTGTCACAGGATAAGCGACCTTATTCATAGGCCTATATGGGTGATAGTGGCATGTAGGAAGTCTGGCTGTCTGCCAAATATTGTCGATTGATGGCAGTGTATGAGGCGCGTGGTAGCGACAGCACTGAACTCCGGGGAGGAAGCCTCCTAGGCGGTTGTAACCTAAATAAGTTGTTCGGAAACCGATGATTTTGCATGAAAAATAAACACATAAAACGCCATTTGGCAGAGTGTTACACTATAATTATGTATGTAACCTATTTCTAGCCGAACGGTGCCTTGGCATGTTTCATGATTGTTGCATTTAAAACATCTCGTTCAAACTTGATGGTATTGCTGGTGCCCTTAACATTATCCGTTGTTCAGCGCAGATTATACTAGCAGAGCATAGTAGTAGGTACCCCATCACTTATCTCGCATACTTTTCACTAAAGTCAATGGAGTTCTCAAAGTGAATGCGAGCACAAGTACGCGCATGAGGCTCATACTCCTTCCGCATCTCCATAACCTGCTGATCTGTGTAGCGACGCGCGCAATGTTTCTTTGACACAAAGTAAGGCAGAAACCATTTACTAATTGTTATCATAGTATGAAGAAGTATATTTAGCTAAGCAAGAGCCACGCTAATCTTATGTAGATAAAGACTCTCGGCTTTCACGTCAGCATGTAACCCGCACCGTATCTTAAAACAGTCAATATGTAGCGCATCCAAGCGACGCATGTTATTCTAGAACACTCTGGAACGTTCCAGAATAGTCCCCCGCTGGCGCCGTATCTACAGGAGCATGTTGTGCGAGGCGTGGCGGCTGTCGGGAGCCCGCCAGGGATTACAACAATGTGATTATTGTTCTATTGCAGGCGCCGTCAAGGATCAGAGGAGGTGGGTAACAATGGAGGTGCAGATAAGAAAGTGAAATAAATTTTAAATGTATTTAACTGTCTTTGTTTTTGGGAAGAGGGGCAATATACAGTTTTTTTCTTCAAAGTCATTTTCGCGATGGCTAAATAACGTCGACGCGCCAGTTCTCTGGTAGCTATAGAGAGAGCAATCGATACTGTGACAATTATGTTCAGTTGCAGATAGCTAAAGTAATCGTACAAACAAGACATAAGGACAAATTTGACCAAACTCTGTTTACACTACGTTTGTCGTAGTAAAGGATTGCAACAGAACCACGTGAAGTGTCGAGCACCAGGTGTGAGCGCTGTCGAGTGCGGAGTGCGAGCGCCGCCTTCAGCGCCTCTAATGACCCGCGGTCCTCCCCGTCCATTATACACTACACCGACATAACGAAGAATTTATCTCGTTGTTTGTGCGGATGTGGGGAACATTCACATGCTCGTGTTATTATAACAAAATATCTGGATGAGCTCTCAATGTGGAGGAAAGTTTTACTCGTTTTAAGAAAATTGTGAAGAGAAATTCAGAGTAAGTAAAATAAAAAATATTAAAATGTTGGCCAAAAGCGAATTTGATTATTATTGTTTCAAAAAAGGTTGTTAAAGTTTTAAAAAGTAAAGTTTCTTTGAATCCGGAAAAATTTCCTCGTAAGGTGCGAAGTGTTCGAAGACAATAAGAATCTTATAAGATGGTAGAACGCAAATGGAGCGCCATACCAAACCCCGTCCCTTGGCAGATGTCGCAGCTAAGCGAGCGTGGCATTTCCTGCCTGTCGTCATTACATCCAAACTGATACCTTTTGAGATCATTGCCCAGCAATCACATACAAATGAGAGCGGACACAAATCCTAGAAATAAAATGTTACATTCTCACAATGACATGTTTTAGTTAAGATATGTATGAAACCATTATGTCTATTCTACCCACATGAGTTTTCAGCATTACAAAAGACATTTTTGGGCGCCGGTAAACAGATAATATTTTATATGGCGCTGGCACGGACGCGGCGGGTCGCGGATATCGCGCCTCATTTAAGACCATGACCATACCATGACATACTCTGGATTTGTGACGCAGAGCCCATAGCGACGTCCATGGCTGTGCATCTGTGACAGTAAAGCGCGATGCTCCCAAATAGCCGGCAATGGTGCGTCAAGTGAACACCCAGACGATTGTTGCGAGTGCTGCAAGCGACACGTCGCACGCGAGCACGACGTCCCCGGCGCCAAGTCATGCGGAAAACTGAACACAGTAAATATTTCGCGAGACGATTATCTTCGTAAATAACATCTCTCTAACATTATCCGAAAAATATTGTTTTGAGACTCCCTGAACTATATCTAGAATAGGATTACTTCAGCACATTCTAAGGTCCATATTCCACGCCCAAATACATTTATTGTATTTTAAGGACAGACAATGAACTACTCTAGCCAGAGTTTAAGTAAAATAACGTATGTTTTTTTAGTCCCTTATTGGCACAAGATAAGAGTCACAAATAGAAAAAAAAACAGTAAAGACAAAAGACGTAGATAATACAACATGAGATCAGTCACAGTAAACAAAATATGTGTCGTTGGAGATACATGGCGATATTTGTCTAATAAGCCGGGCGAGCGTTGTGTTGGCGACGCCAGTACACTGTCACACGTGTCTGTTGCCCGGGTGTATTCATCAAGATTTATTGTTTACGCACCGACTGATATCTCGCAAATATTGTACGGCGCGTCACGAACATACTACACTGAATGAAATTTTGTCTTTTTTATCAGCAAATGAAAATATAAATAATGTCTTTTGTATTATTGCCATGTAGCAGGTGCCACGTGAACATAGGTACTATTATGATAAGAGAATGAAATCCGCTAATTAATTATATACTAAAAAACCCGAAGCCGTCTCACTTCATAACGTTAATGACTAGCGAAGCCACGCAATAATTCATCTCTCGTGTAGACCTGTTAAAAAACTAAGGAGCTCGTGTAATTTCGCCGGATCCTGTAATTAAGTGGAATCCCGCATAATCCCGGGTAATTCTAATATAACACCGGGAATTCCCGCCACTCGGTGTATAATGCGTGCGGAACTTTTTTATTAATGAATTCTATTTTTTGACGGGAATTTAATTAATAAGAGGATGCCGGGGAGACATGAATGGCTCCCGGGAATAGTGACGATTTTTATTATATTATTGAAAAAGCTATCCGTGTGCACGCCATGAGAACCTGCAGGTGCGGTTCGTTCCAGTTTCCAGTTTGTGTCTAACCTGAAATAAAAATTCCGTTCGAAAACTTTGTCTAGTTTGTTTCAAAAGATATACGGTTTAAATCTAAATTGACGGATTACGATGTTGGATCTCCATAAACTGTACAAACCGTTTTAAAATATTTTACTACAAAACAAGAGCAAGAAAAATAATGTCAAGATTAGCTGCAGACATGCGGCCGCCAGCTCGACGCGAGAGGATCTCTTCTGTTATTTTCTCGTTAGTTGGGTTTAAATTCTTTGTCCACCCTTACACTTTGGTCTGAAAAGTTTAAGCTTTATACTAATGAGTACGAGCCGGGGCGAGCCTCCCGTTTTGTACAGATAGATTACTTCATTAAAACGAATTCCAATTTATGAATTACTACAGAATAAATTATTATTAGAAAACATATGATACCACTGCATAAAAATTCAGCTGCACAGGGAAATTATTGCGGTATATAAAATGAAACCAGTTAAATTTATTTTCTCTTCGCACACTAAAAATAAACTAAACAACAAAAACGCCGACTAAGCAATGACGGATTTATTTTAACGTTGTTAATTAGGTACTTATTCGTGGAATTACAACGTATACAGCCATCGACACATAATGTTCCTGTAATATTATGTATTCATAATAATACTCGCGCGCGCGCGGCGTGTCGCGGCGTGCCGTGTCGCGTGACAAACTATGTTTGTCGCCAGCACAAAGTGTTGTCGCGCGGAAACATCGTTTGCGGCCGGCTTTATTAAAATTTTAGTAAAAGCTAACGGTTCCCGAACGCTTTGGGGAATTGACACACTTTCCTAGAATTACGTGGAAATTGCTTGAGCACCGGTCTTTTGCTAAAGTGGACGTTTTAGCGGGTTTAAAATGAGATCTTATTTCGAGGTTTATTAAAATGTTAGGAGCTGTTACTCGCGGTTCCATCAGTGGCCCCAGGGAACTATTTAATAAACTCAGTTTAAAAGCTCACGTCCACTCCTCAGTATCAATATATGCTATTGAGCCGAATACATTGTTAAACAGTCATAATACAACATAAAACATACTTCCTAAAACACTAAAATATAAAGAAGTATAGCATACAAATTATTTTACCAAGCAAACGTTTTATTTATGTCTGTTGCTGCAGGCTTAGCATGGCAACCGTAGAAACAAGTTTTGTTTACCGGAGATTGGATATAATGACAGAAAAGTGACAGATTGACGTAAAATTCCTTTTGACATTTTTTGAAGTAATTTCTCTTTTCTTCGATCGACATATGTGGTTATATGCGAGTTGACAGATCGGGCCATGCTCGGGCAGAAGACATGCTGACATTGACAGAAAGAACTTTGTCTTTTCTTGACAGAATAGATATAAAATCGCTATGCTAAGCCTGCTGGGTTAGTTTGGCGATCGTCACTTATTCATACGCCAGCTACACCGCTGTGCTGCACAGCAGCTGGACGAGCCTCCTCTCCTGTACGAAACATATCTGCTCGGTATTTTTGTTTCTGTTTATTTTTAAGTCCTAACAGTCTGCCTATTTCCTACCTAATACCTCGTCAGTCTTAGAATTTATGTTTACCTAATCACACGCAACACCGATAACAAAATACGACACTATTTAAGTTACCCGCGTGACAAACAAGCATAATAAACTATTGATCAACTGTTAGTGAGCCGACAAGTCGGCACTTTCGGAATAAGCCTCGCATGTTGCGTCATAGCGATGAGTAAACGCAGTCAGTTATTTATGACGTTATTTACGCACACAATACATTACCCTCAATATGTACTGTCAGTTTGTGTTACTGACATTTGTCTGGAAAGCGTGTCTTCCTTATATCTTTCCGAACTGTCCATTGCATTACAACATGTAATCGTGTATAATATTTCGTGGAACACCGCCTTAGCAGTCGCTCAGTATTAATGCTTAATCTTTATGAAAGAGCTCCACTTATTTAGGCTTCGCATAAACGTAATAGGTCAAACAAAAGCCTCCGTAACCATTTAAAATTTTATTAAACGCCAACAACGAAAGCAAACTAACTCTCATTTTTCTTGAATACCCAACCCGCAAAAATAAACAGCGGTATTGCCAGCCTTTTAAATGCAAATGTACTTATACTTTTGTAACAAAATTCTCATTGTGAATGGAACAAAAACCTTGTCCATTCGCACTAGCACTGAATAAGTGAATAACTGTTGAACCGCTGGGAAAAACCGCAAACTGCTTCAATTAAACGTAACGGGAGTGAAAACTTGCGAAGGCGCATATTAAAAACAATCGACGCGCTATGAATTGAGTGGATTTAATTAAACGCCGCCGCCGGCCGCGCCAGCACCGCCAGAAGGACAACTTGTAACGCCGGGCATCGCGACCTCGGCCACACTGGGAACTTTGCACGCTCGGCTTTACGTTTTAATTCTTACCAATATTGTTGATGAATATTTAGCTAGTTTATATTTGTAACGATCAAAATCTTCGAAAACAACACTAAATAGTCTTCGTCTTAACAGCAATTGTAGAGTGAATGAGTTCTTATCTTCTTGTATGTATACCATGTTATTAATACTTTTCAGAAATTAAACATGTTTTAGAAGCCTACAAACAGATATAAAATATTGTTAGAATTAAACCTTTTGCGTGAGGACCGTCGGCGTAAGGTCGCGGGGTGCAGCGCGGCTGGCGGCGCGCCAGCGGCCTGTGCTCGGCACCGCAGACACCAGCCGAAGGGTTTCACGTTGCCTATTGATGTTTTAAAAAGAAGATTTATCGCAGTGAAATTCTAAAGGACGGTTAGGTGTCAGAGACAGTTTGAAAGGTATTTTGATCAGTAGGTGAGCAAAACTATGCAAATTAGTCTCGTTGAAAATGGTCGGTAAAAGCTATTTAATTTCTATGTAATAAAAGGCTATGAATGGCGCATATACGACTAATTTATAAGCCAAAGCCTATACTGGCTTTTCAGTTTCGGTGAGGATTTATTATCAAAGTTTGGCTATAAACGAGAAGCTATCAAATAACTGGCCTTTGAAATAGAAGGAAGCTATCGCAAAAGTCACAACTAATAATCTCATAAGTCCACTTTGGAATCGTTTGGCGTCTTCCCAAAAACTGAAGACAGAAATGTCGAGTGACAATCGTAAGAAGATGCGGCTAGTTGCAGCAACACGTGCTTGTATCAGTTGCAGCAACACTGATGTGATATTCATGTTGCGATGTTCGAGCCCAGCTTCGTTCGGCACAAGTAAACATGTTCTACAAAGCACTCGTCAACTTTAAACAATAACTACTTAATGTCTACAGAGTAAAGTCTGACGATCATGTTTACTAATACAATTTCAAATTAAATAGATGATTGAATAATTTGATAATAGTTTCGAAATTAATTTAGTTTAACTTTGTTTAGTTGATAAAGTTAATATCATCGTATATATTTTATATAGGATAGTACTGTTGAATACAGTATGTTACTATTTGTACCATAGTGATGTACCCATGTAGCATTTCTTTACATTCTCGTGACTTACAGCTGCAGGGGTCGATCGATTATAAAGTAAAGCAACGCTTAGTGCGGTCGGTCCGTGGATTGGTGTCCATCTTGTCATTCCGAGGTTGTCACACAAAATTGGTTAATTCTGGCTGTCATTTTTACATCTTTGCCTGAAGGTCTGACAACCAGTCTTACCAAGGGGTTTCGGGTTGCCCAGTTAACTGAGTTGAGGAGGTCAGATAGGCAATCGCTCCACGTAAAATACTGGTACTCAGCAGCATTCGATTAAGATTGGAAGCCGATCCCAACATACCTTGGGAGGCTAGGCAATACAAATGACATATCTTTTTAAGTACCTAAAGCTAAAATTTGCATTCTTTTTTTCATCAAAACCATCTCATCTATTTACAAGTTGTCATTTCTGAAACTATGTCTGTCCCAAATTGGCGTGTGGGTACCAGCCTGGGTAGCCATAGGTACCTCAGAGACCGCAAGATTGTCTCAACATCTCGCCGATAGATAATCCCGGTCGGTCGGTGCGTCGGAAATAATATGGTCTCCGCTGTGCCGTGACAGATCTCTGCTGACATGTCACGCGCGCCACTCTAATGGACCGGAATGCTGTTCTTGTTTTGACAACAGAACTTGTTTTGGAAATCTGTGTGAAAGGTTCCAAATACTTTGTGTAAAGTGTTTTTATAACTGAATCAGTGACGCAAATAAATAGCTATGTATTTATGCTTATCAAAATATTCTAACGCTATAAAGTATTGTACACAAAACAACGGCTACATGTAACGGAACGTGCAACACCAACAATTAGCCCAACAACAAAACAAGTTATTACTTAAGTGAAATAATATGAAAACATGCACCACGCTGACCAGCCATTAGTTGCATACTGTGGAGCTGCAGCTAAGTTTGTGCCATGGATCATCCCGTTTCTATAGAATAGCTGCAGGAACTTCGACTATTTAATATATATATATATATATATAATAGCTTACCTAAACAAAAACTTTTAAAGAGTTGGGTTAAGTTCTTCCAGCCAATTATACTAAAAACACGTCCAAGAGATTAAAGGATTTTCCTTATGTTTATTTTTTCCCGGAAAGATTAAATGGGGTGTATTATAAAAATTCCTTCTTCATCCAAAGAGACTTCTTCTTTATCTTTATTATTTTAAATCAAGTTCGTAGTTGGGATCATAAGAAACTGAAACTTTAAAATGACCGATAAAATCTCGATAGTAGTAATCAGACTGCGACAAACTTCGACAAATTGGCTTTCGGAATAATTTATCTTTAGTGTTTGATAGCTACACGAAAACTTTAATTGTTTAAATTATTATTATAAATACTGTGTTTAATTTGTGCAACTTTTATAAAGACATATTTTAATAGCGAGTCGTGTGACTTTAAGCAAGAGTAGGTATCATGAGAAGCCGGGCAAGGTACCCCCAGTACCAAGCCTCAGCGATATTATTGTTTAACTGATGTTAAACGTGACTTTACTACGGAATCTCGAAGTTCGAGATACTGTATTGATAAAGTATAGAAGTGCGATTTACATACAAGACTGAGTGACTACAATTTTAACTCCAACCGAGAAATATTGTAAGTACTCCTCGAATTAACAATTAAAAAAAAATTAGAGCTCAGTTACTGAACCGTATTCTAATTAAAGAATTTCCACAGATTTATTTTATGTTGTGTCAAATTTGTGCAACGTTAAACTTGTTCATTAGGAGGCAATTTACTGTTCATGTCTAACTAATGCGATCCCTGGATGATCAATTTGAACGCGCCATGCAATTTAATTGACCTTATAGAATGTAATATAATATTATTTAGCAAATTAATTATTGGCTGGTCTATGAAATCGGGGGAAAATATTTACTAAGCATTTTTACGATTTCTTTTTCACAAGATCATAAATACATTATATTATATACATAAGTAGCTTCTGCCTAAGCAACAGCCGCGCATATCGATCATACACAAGGTTAAGCAATGCTTGGCAACGTCATTTCCATTTGACCATCTTGTTATAATAAGTTCCTCCTCGGCTTGGAATTAACGTCAAATTGTTCTGTCATTTGAGTGTCATTGGTATTTACGGGTAGTCAGAACCCAGTAAGTTTGACAACCAATTTTAGCAAAGAGTATCAGGTTGCCCGGGCTCTGGATTAAAGAGGGGAGATAGGTAGTCGCTCCATGTAAAACACTCGTACTTTATTGCATGCAGTTAGACTAAAGCCCAATATTGTTGGGAAAAGGCTAGGCATTTGATTAAACTACTTTACGAGAAAATTGCGCTGCTCGTATTATTGTGCAAAATATTTGCTCGTATTGCTCAAATTACCTTTCAATCTTATTGTAAGAGAAAATGTATTGCTATCAGCAAATGTGACTTAATATTAACAAACGTTTTACATGAACTAGACCACGGCAAGGCTACGCTTAAATAGCTCAAATCCATATTAATACGCAATCAACAAATTTATCCACAGTCGATAATTATAAACTGCTTAAAATTAACGCAGGCCTAATTTTGTTGTCAGCCATTTGTAATTACGTTGAGAGCAGTCAATTTATGTTAAATACTGCGATAATGTGTCGGCAATAAAATTAAATGTAGTTTTGTTTGTATCGAGTTATATATCACGAGGTACTTCACTCGGCGACTGATGGAGATAGTGGTCGCAGTCGAGCATAAAGTATCTCGTGTATAACTGTACAGTCACTGTAGTTTATAGGTATAACATGAGAATATCAATAGATATGTGTGGCGGACAAGGCAGCAGAGGCAATTATTACTTCGAAACATAAAAAGTTACTCCGACAAAATAATGAACGGATTTTTAATTAGCTGAAGATGTTTAACTTTGATTCATTAGCTTAAGAAAATTAATTTTAAAGCTGAGATACTTTCAATGTAGCTTCTGATCGTATATTCTGTTAATTACACGATTTTCTTTCATTAGTGTGATTTATATAATCGTTCGTGAAAATACTGCATTCTGAATGTCATTTAAAACAAAACCTATTAAAGCTACCGTCGACCGTCGCGTTAATCTTTTTTTGATTAATAAAACTGAATGCTTTGTTCAATTGTGCGTTAATTTATTTGACGATTTCACAACTACTATAACATAAGACTATGTAAGCTGAGATCTACTGACACATAGAAGGTTTTTGTTTCCTCCTGTGTTGTCGGTAACCTGATTAGTAATAAATACGTGTTGGCTCAAGCGATATAATTAATGTTGACAGCGTGGATATCTTCGTACACGTCAGTAATGACACAGAAGCAGTCGACCGCGGCTGTACTCGTGTGGCTACAACGTGCTAAACTGTAATTTAGTCGAAGGAAATTACTTCTGCCAACCTACATCTAAATACATTTATTTATTGAACATATAAATCCTAAAAAAAAAAATCTTTCCTATCAATCGAGTAGTTGGTGCAGAAATAATTAAATTATAATCTTAGAAAATAGTAAGTAAACTAGGGATATTCTTAGTTTAAAGACTGATAAAATATTTACGGGTATTTACTGATGATAACGAGTTCAAAGAATGCGATAACGACCGAAATGTCTGTTGTCATACCTAAACAAATCAGTAGCGATTACATAAACAAATAATATTGGTGTATACGTTACTTGACGAGTAGACGTAGCAGAGAGCAGACATGGAGCCAGTAGCTGTCGTCACCGGGGCCAACAAGGGGATCGGCTTCGCTATAGTCAAGGGTCTGCTGCAGAGATTCCACGGGGTCGTGTACCTGACTTCAAGAGACGAAGGCAGGGGACAGGACGCCGTCGCCAAGCTGAACGAGCTCGGTCTCCGCCCGCAGTATCACCAACTTGACGTGACTGACAGACTCAGTGTAACTAGGTTCAGAGACCACATCAAACAGAAGTATGGAGGAATCGATATACTGGTGAATAATGCGGCAGTCGCCAACAGCCAAGAGCTATACAACTCTTACGAAGAATGCAAAACCATTGTGGATATTAACTACTTCAGCATCCTGACCATCCAAGAATTGCTGTTCCCGTTGGTTAGAGACAATGGACGAATCCTGAACATCTCAAGTGATTGCGGACATTTATCAAACGTCCGCAACAAGCACTGGATAGATAGGCTGTCCAGAAGAGATTTGACATCAGATGATATCAATGAGTTCGTCAACTGGTTTTTGGAAGGAGTCAAGAATAAAACGTTCAATTACGACGATCTAGCTGATGACGGGACCATCGCTGCGTACAGAGTGGCCAAGGTCGCGCTCAGTGCTCACACGAGACTTCAGCAGAAAGCGCTGGAAGGTAGGAATATCGCGGTGAACTCCATGCATCCAGGACTGGTGCAGACAGACATGACGCGAGGAGTTGGGTTCTACAGCGCCGACCAGGCAGCAGAAACTCCTCTGTACCTAGTGCTAGAAGCTCCTGCGACTCTTAAAGGAGAATACGTTTGGTACAACCGGAGCGTTCTGGACTGGTACGATCACAAAGCCGACTATTACTTCAAGACAAAGAATTTAAAACAGTAGGTTGGTAGATGAGAGCAGAATAAAAACAAGGACTTTAATAAATTGAGTGAATTAGTTTTTCTTTGTTTCATTATTGTATCAATTTTACTGAAGAATATTTTTTGCAATCAGCTTCAAATTAAATCTGTTTTGTTTGATAAAATGAAAAACTTTTTATTATTAAAAATTAAAATTGTTTTTGCTAGTTGCTCGATTTTTGTGATAAGCTTAAATTTTGTATTTATATTAATACTTTTTGCTGCCTAGCCTAGAACAATGTGTTTACTGGCACATACAAGCTTTTCACCGATGTTGTACCTCATGTTTGTTGAGGTACGCAACAAAAATATTATTTTAGAACTGAGCGTTATAACAATTGCTCTGCCTCTGTTTAAAGCATTGACTTTATTTCAAAATACAGACTTACATTTATTTTTGTTTTTCAATTCTATTGTATAATCAAAGCTAATTGTTAATAATAAAAGTCTGTGTTTACTTTAAATATCAAATCTGCATAAAGTTAATTATAATTAACAAACAATAAATAAATAGGTCCGGTCAGTTGATATTGTTTCATTACATACATTTCAGAGGAAATAGGTTAAGTTTAGTATTTATCTATAAAATAATGGCAAATAAAAAATTGAAATGATCAGTTTCAATAAAACAACTTCGGTTTTAGTAGGTACTTACTTCAGCAAATACCACATACCGTTAGTTTCCTAAGGCGAAGCGCGCCACATGGCAGGCTGTAGCGACGCGCTGCCGCGACTGACGACCACGCTCCGCGTTTGTCTCACAAACTTTTGATTAAATACAAACGAAATATAACTTGACGTGAAACTGTTATCAAATAAAATGTTTTATTGTGTTTATTTATCTTTTGACTTTGAGTCAAGTTAGCTGTCCAACTTTGTAATATATTGGCTGGAGCCAGACTTCACTAAGTCGACTTTTATTCACGTTTGGAGCCCCAGGAGTAATTATAACTTCGGCGTCTAGACTCACAAGAGCAAACCCGAATGTCCTCATATCATTCAAATTGTACTCGTTTTGTTCTTAAGACTACTTAGTGAGTTGTTACTGCTCGTGTAACAATCGTGCAGTCTGTTTGTTTGTTCTTTAAAACTGAGCTTTAACATAATACAATATTATTCTCTCCTCAACTAGAAAGTGAAGCTAAGACTGGTACTTACATGAAGAGATTTATTTCTAGTATTATATGTTTAATGTCTGGTACTTACACAGTATCAAGAGCAACAGGTCAAGCGATACAGATCGTCTCACGACCACAGATTGCACGCAGGGTCAAGGCAATCGCTTTATCGCTAGCATTATCATCTGCAGTGATAGTTTACAGCTAAGTTAGTAGGGATATATCTCGTGATATAACTTAAAAACAATTGTATAGTTATATAGTTAGCACATCACAGTGTGTGAAGTGGTACATTTCTCCATTTATCATAGTTTTAACGGCAGCAGTTTAAAATAAAGGCAGTTCCCCAGAAATGGATGTTACTTGTAATAACTGGAACGTAGTGGCGCGCGCTACATAAACTGCTAGTTCATACAAACAAATTACATAATTTACGTTTATAATACCCACTTGTCTGGCTGTGTTCAGCAGTGAGCGTGTCGGAGCTCGGGCGCGCTTATCTGGCGAAGTTTTGATTAAATCCTACCAAAACAATAGTCATGTACTCCAATAACATAAATTGAAGCTTGTTAGTTTGTTTTTTGACTTTCTGAGTACAGTGGGGGCTGCAATTAGAGGCGGATCAGGGTTGTTATTTTAGTTCGTATACTTTTGTTCGGCTGTGCGGGTACCAGTGCCAGTCCAGTTTGCTGGTATAACCAGAACTCTTTCATGTATCATGTACATATATGTAATCTTCTTTTTAACGTAACTAACTTACATACGTTGCTTTGTGTAAATAGGTATTAATAATAGTTTCCGGCAGCGGGTCTAACCACTTCCCGTGGGAACTACCCACTACCCGATAAATATTGGACTGAAAGAATTTATCAAATCAGTCTAGTAGCTCTTGTAATTAGCGCGTTCAAACAAACAAACAAACAATATTTAGCTTCAAAATATTAAGTATAGATTCCTCACACATTCACACAATTCATCTAGTCCACAACTAAGCAGAGCTTGTGCTGATACCTGATAGACAAATAAATATGTATGTAGGTACAGTTTACAGCACACCACAGTTCATGCAGATACATGTTTGACTTATGCAGGAACCGAATCCGAGACGTCCGGCGTGACAGACAGATCCACTAACTACGACACGTATTTGTGTAGGTACGGTCATTCTTGAAACATTCAGATTGTTCAAATCATAGTCATCATCACGTTACAAAGATTTATCTCTTGCTAGCGTCGCGCGGTTCACGACGATCACGCTCACAGATAATTGTGCCAAAATAATTTGATTATGTAATGTATGGTAATCTACGAAATTGAAAACCTTTTGACAAACGAACAACTGCATCAATGTCGGGCAACACGCGGAGGTATTGCATCGACACTGTGAACACAAATAGTGCGCACATCGTGCAGAAACACTAAATAGTTTCCATCGTTGCAATACTCACAGATTACAATTCGCTGCGATAATGCACTCAATCACATTCAATAACTGAGTGCAGCCATTATGGAGCACTCGCGTAAAATACCGCTCTTAGATAACGCACGAAGCGATCAAATTCATCCCATAACGATCCATTGCGCGCTTACTATGAATAATTCATGACACGCCGCAGCGAATCCCATTAACGCATCCCCATGTAAGTGCTGTATGTTTTGTATGTCGTTTTTAGAAAGATTGTTTCTGCCGGGATATGTAAACATTGAATATCAAGGAGTTTGTGTTCACTGCATTATTTATCTACGAGGGTTGATACCGGCACTTTGTATCGCGTTTCTTTGGTAGGATTCACGGAATACACGTTAAGGGTATTTTACATGCGAGAGTCGCAGTAGGATTCACTTACCTCAGGAAATCGTACGTGAATATTGTCTAGAGATTGCACGACTTCATCAGAAGAATATTTGACTCAGTCTTAACTTTAAGAACAAATAAAACAACTTAACTGCAATGCTTACACATAAAACACAAACGGTGCATAATGACACACAACTTGCTTGAATGTAAGGGAAGCACATTAATTATGTGGAACGCAGAGCTGCACCTAGCCGGCTGTACTCCAATAAATCGAATCACTGCGGGCAATTTGGCACCAAGCCTGTTTCTACGTTTTATGAGAATTTATAAATAACTGCATCGGCATAACAATAAAGATATTCCACATTTATAACATAAAGTAACGTCACGTTTTGTACAAACTATTTCATACAAAAGACTGATGAAGGCAATTGCGCCGAAACCATATTGGTATTTTTGCAGAAGTGCAATGAAATGAAGAATGACCCTTCTATTACAAGACCATTGCTATCTTATCTCGAATAACTTCGGCTTATCAGTGAAAACAAACACAAAGACCTCATTATGTTATTTCATTAGACCGAGTGCACTCGTTCAGTGAACACAATAGCATCGTCTCAACACAATATGGTGAAAGTAGCTGTAGTCACCGGCTCCAACAAGGGGATTGGCTTCTCCATCATTAAGGGACTTCTGAAGAGATTCCAAGGAGTAGTGTTCCTCACATCCAGAGACGACGCGAGAGGGAAGGCTGCAGTCGCCAAACTGAACGAGCTCGGCTTCTACCCCGAATATCACCAGCTCGACGTCACAGACGCACACAGCGTTGCCGCATTCGCGAATTACGTAAAAGCGAAGTATGGGGGTATTGATATTTTGATCAACAATGCAGCGGTCTGCAACTGCACTGAACTGTACTTGTCCTACGAAGAGAGCAAATACATCATCGACGTCAACTACTTCAGCTTCTTCATCATCCAGGAGTTCTTGTATCCACTGATGAGAAACAACGGGCGTATCCTCAATATATCCAGTGATTGTGGCCATTTGTCTAATGTTAGGAATGAATATTGGATTAAGAGGCTCTCTAGCAAAGATCTGACGGTAAAGGATATAAATGAGTTTGTGGACTGGCATTTGGAAGCTGTAAGGAATGGAACCTTCAACAGAACCGATTTCGCTGACAATGGAACTATAGCTGCGTACAGAGTGGCCAAGGTGGCGGTCAGTGCGTTGACGATGATTCAGCAAAGGGAGCTCGACGCGAGAAACATTTCCGTGAACTCCATGCACCCGGGGTTAGTGCGCACTGACATGACTAAGGGCGTTGGCTTCTACGACGCCGACCAGGCTGCAGAGACCCCTCTGTATTTAGTTCTAGAAGCTCCGGCCAGCATCAAAGGAGCATACGTCTGGCATGACAAACAGGTGTTGGACTGGTACGACCCTAAAGCGGATTGGTATTTTAAATCAATTAATTTTTCAGCGTAGCTTTAAAAATCATTGATTCAATTATTATTTGTTTGGAAGAGAAGGGAACTAATAATTCGTTTATGAGTTTAAAGATATAAAAAATATATTATAGAAATATTATTTGAACCTTTCGACTATCCTAAAAACAGCGCTGAACAAGGAACGGTCCCAAGGAAAGCTATTGCTCGGCCCAATAAAGAGAAATAGGTTTCCATATAAATGTAGTTGAGCTAAACGACTTCATTTAGCGAACCAATCACCATTAGCCGGCGTGGCCTGCCTTGTGACAAACATCGGCCGGACAGTTACGCAATGTCAAGTTCGTCCGGTTCGGACACTGACGCGACAATATGGCCGCCATATTTATGTTCATGTTTATGAGGTTTATCGCGACTTTATTTGCGGAAATTATATAAATATTCTTTTATTCTGTTCCTCCTGTTCTTCCATTTTATGAACAAAGATATTCGAATTGCTTTTCCCTCTTCCTCAAGTTTATGTATAGAACAGCAACCGTGAAACGCTTTTGTATAAAGTTTACTGATACATCTGTATTCCTTCCTAAATAAGTTATATTGAAATGTTCCATCAGTGTGATACACCGCAGATAAGTGATACAACGATTAAACTAACATTACTTACAACACAAAACTTGTACAATAACAATAATTCAAACTTTTCCTTCTTCACAACCAATTTCCCGAATTCACATGTCTTCAAAACAGATACGCGGATATTGAAAATGGACCTTATGATAGGGAGATAAAGATTAAAGTTGTTTACATGTGTGGTGTAAAATGATAATACCCAAGTGAATATTAACGCGACTGCTAATGGAGTAATGGCACTCGTACATATGAATAATTCACGTATCGAATTAAAGCGAGCCAACTTTTGTTCTGTTTACACTGGAATTAAAAAGTTTGAGGGCGCGGGGCGGGACGCGGGGGGGGAGGGCAGGGTAGCGAGGGGAAGCTAGCATTGAATTCGCAAAAGCGGCAATTTCCGGAGAAAGTGTGATGACACACGGGAAGTGCGGCGGCGACCGACCAGCTGCTACTGTACTCGGAAAAGAAGAAAAGTATGCGACAAAATAGTCGGACGTATTTCTAATTCCATTTTAACTTAGACCTAAAGCACGCGACATAAAAGTCGGGCTTTGACGAAATTTGTAGAATTATCTTAAAATTACTGCGATTATTGTTGAAATAAATATAAATTATTTACTTCTGTCTAATAAATAATGATAATAACGTTATTTATAAGTAATAGTTTAAAATAATATTAGGTTAATAAACATGAAATTAAATGAGATTAACGTTAATTTATGCATTAGCTTATCATTTAAACCCACCGGCTGGGCTATAAATCAGCCTAGCTGTAATACTAATTAATGCTTAATGCACGTACTTAGCTGTATGTATGTGAATCAATTTAAAAGGAATTGTGTAAGGTAGTGGCCAGTCAAGTGATAGACAAAAATGTATTCTACGATTATTACTTTATATGGGTTGGTTCAATCTGAGCGGTCCCGTTCAATATATGAGGGCGCATACATTTCCGCACGTGCTAACGTAATGTGATGTGGTTATGTCGGCGTCTCCACGAAATTAGATGCGAGTCGAGAGGCTCGCATGTTTTGTGATAGCGGTGCATTGTGCCCGGCTCTACCCGGCTGTACCCGGCTGTACCCGGGTAACCTTGCCCCGGTTAACCACGGTGAAGCCAAGCCACCACCCTCAATACGCTCAAACTACTCGGAGGGGGGAAATGGGGAGGAAAAGAACCTTATAGCAGGTAAATCATATAAATATGTATAAGTGTGTGTTGTTAACATCCTATTTCGGTAATAAAAGGTTTGAGGACCGCACTGCCGGGATCACAACTCCACTTATTTATTTAGATTTTGGATTTTCGGGTTTCCTTATTCTTATTTTATTATCTACAGCTATCGCTTAACAATCTTTAGCTGGCAGTCATTCAGATTCAAATATTTATACAAAGAAAACTTTGTTTGAGATACTAGCGTACTCCACACTTGTGCTACACGATATAGAATCGACTTGTTCCACAGACGGCTCTAACTACTTGAACATCAGATTGAAGTACTCACAAGTACCTTTGAAACATCACAATACAACTGACATGCAACATGAGTATTTTATCAATTTCTAGAGATCGCACTATCTTCATAAGTAGCTATTGTATTCCCCGAACAAAGCCGTCTATTATATTGCATTAAGTATATGTATAAATGAGTGTATATTGTGCTGAAGGAAGCAGCTTGATGGATCACCCAGTAACGATCGCTGGCTATCGGTAACTGCGAGTTTGTTGTTTAACTTTATCGCTTATTGCATTCGCCGATACTGAGGTTTAGAACTGTGTCAGGAGTTATTTACATTGTAATATTATAGAGATTACAAATATTATTATTATGATAGTATTGTAAGAAACATTAGGAAATAAAACCCACATTATTCTTACGTATCTCATCATCTTTTGGAGATTTTATGAAGAAAATATGATGTCGCGTTAGTGAGTTTTTAGCCCAAAACTAGACAGACTCATGTTTAAATTATCTTGGCTGTGTGTGTCTGCTACAAGTTATTCATATCCCACAACGTAGTTACAAAGATCTGTAAAAAAAGATAATTAACTCATTAGCTTCCAGCAAAGAAGTGCTAATTAGTAACAGTTCACATTTCATAACTCAACACAAAGACTTGTTATTTTTACAGAATTAATAACTGAGTCTTCTAATTTCAATATATTCAATATCTTGAGGATTGATCTTGTACTACAAACAAGTCAGTGTAATATCATGTCCTAACGGCTATTAGAAGTATAATTGCTTCAGCTTAATAATATTACTATTCACGGTATTTTACGCGCGGTAATGTATAAATACGAAAAACACACACGAGCCAAATCATTGACGCAGATAATAAATAAACATGGTTCATTTGACATTACATGAAGTAGGAATCCTTATCAAAGTACATGAAAACTGTAGAACAGGATTTGCGTCCATAAATCGAGTAAAACAAGCGCGTGGTGGTCGCGACTGCACTTTACTCACGGCTGTATAAAAATGTAGATTTTAACACAAAAATGTGCATAATTATGCAGATATTTGCATAAGCAGCCGACGCTTTTTAGTGAATATACTGACTGGCTTGCAGCCGCAAGGGATACGCGGATGGTGTTACCGACCACTGTCAAACTAACAGTTCCAGGTGTAACTTGTCAAGTCGGCAGAGGGCAAACGTATAGAGCGTATACTTCTTCATATCATTCATCAAAAATCTTAGATAGTAATTGTTGTAATCTAAATAGATTATTATAGCTCCCCTTAAGACCAGTTCACAGGTAGAGACAGTTGACTTGTAAATAAATCTACTATTTATTATACTCGACTGCCTCCCCACCCTCTGGGGTAAGTTGAACCCAAATCGATAGACATCTTCTATCCGTTGAGATGAAAATACTGGGAAGTTATGAGCCATTAATAGAACTTTATTTGTGACGTCAGAGCGTCCGGCACATATAGCAATCATATTTCCGTTGGTACCGAAATGGCTTACCAGAGGTAGCATCACAGTAATTTAGTAAAATTATAATACATTCTGTTTCTGTAGTGGTCTTCACATTAGATGATACGTATTCTATTTCGTTTGCTTCAGTCTTATGTCCTACTGCACTATGTATGTGTCCCATTTTTGCATTATAAAAACTATTATGTTGAAGAGCCCTCTGGCAGCTTGTGCCTCGGCTAGTGTACCGAGCGCCTGCAAATGTACGCCAGACGAGCTTGTGCACGCGTGACGCCCGGCCGCCGGGCCGAGGAGGAGCCGGGAGGGTTTGTTTATAATCTTTTTTAAACAAAATAAGATTTTCACTCGAATTTTTCAGACTTACGATTAGGTTACCCTAGTTTTTGGCAAAATAAAAAGATTTTTCTAACTTTATTCTAATTTTACCGACATAACGCGGTACTTCGTGTTTTTTAAGGTTCTATACTTAAAGTTTATTTATTTTTATTTCTTGTTTATGTTTCAAAATAATGAAGAGTAGACTAGTGCCTTTACTAAGACTGTCGACATCAAACTGCTTGTGTCTGTATTCTGTATACAACACTAGTATCCGACAGCGGTTTCACTTGAGCACACGCCTCTCGAGTGAAGTACTTGCCGTACCAGGATGGAGATAAAAAAATCCCTGGTGGTGTCCTGGTTTTAAACGATCTCTCCTGCGATTTGTAGTTAAATTAGTTCAGCTTTTCTTGAGTTACAAATATTGTAATTAACGCGACTTTCAATTTCATTTGAGATCAAAGCCAGTAATTATTGTTTATAGTGTGCCCCCGGTGCAGCGCCCCCGGTGCAGCGCCCCCGGTGCAGCTGGCCTGAGCCGACTTGCTCACATTTAAAAGTATTTGCGAGACAAACAGCGCTGTTAATGATGTTGTGCGACTGCTATACAAAGTCTTTATAAAGCTCAGTTGCAGAGCCGCGGTTTGTAAATATTTTAAATGCATTCAGAAAATACGGATGTTATACAACACCAACGTACAAAAACAAGTCTGTATTTTTGTCTGTATTGTACTTCTAACTTGAAACTATGTAATGGGAGACAGTAACATCATAGTTTTCAAATAGTTATTATCAGAAAAGGTGTGAAAATCATAACTCATGGATTTTACTTGCTATACCTTGTCAGGACAAAGGACAACAATATCCTATGTTAAAACTGTCTTATCTTTAAAAGAGGTTCAAGTTGGTGTCAGACGTCGAATAAATCATCTGTTTACAGCGTCACGTGTCGTCCGCTATCTCCAGCTGAAACACTATTCTTCCTTTTATACTCATTTATAGCGCAAACAGATCTATCAAAAGAAAGTGAGCAGCCTTCCCACATGTGAGAGTATTAGCATTGCATTGACTATGGTAATAGATACACAATAAACCATACTCTACCCATAAGTGTGTTCTGGCGTCGACATGAGGCGCCCCATCTGTCTCGTGCCGCAGGGTGCATCGCGATGCTCGCAGTGAGCAGTCGGCCGCAGTAATAACTTGTATGTTCCACGTCGGCTATCAGTGATTGACGTTCGATTAACAATCACATCGTTCGCTGCCTCATCGTTTGTAAAGTGGCGTCCGTCCGGCGTGCAGTGGCTTGTGGCGTTTACTGGTGATACTACCCGCTCACACTCCGTCGGCAATTTATATAACTGTATCTTACTGACAGCACATAGGTACAAGAAAGTTTATAAGAATCTTTTGATATATGTAGAGTTATGGTTAAAAAAGCAGCCGATAAAGGTCAAAACAAAATCAGGAATCAATATCTTTTTAAAATGTGTACGAGGGCATAAAGTAGCTACCTATGTAACAAAAGGTTCTACATTTTAATATTCCTCAAGCCTGCAACAATAAAAATGACAACAAAATTCGACCTAGATTGGCATTTCGTTTGACTTTTCCCCTCCATAATGGAAAATGCGGGAAGTGTGGCGCGGCCGCCATTTTTGCATAATTTGCAATCCCGCGCCAGTATTGACGGCAATCTAATCGCCGAATTATTTCACTGTACTCTATGGAGTTACCCAAGTTAATGTCGGAATGAACTGCGCACCTACAGATGTATATTCTGATGAAAAATATTTGTATTCTGAACAATATGAAACGTGTACTGAGCTCTGAAAATGTTATGAAGAGAACTTTTATTTTCATTTGTACTCAGTCTCTTATTGTGTTCACAGCATGTTGTCTTATACTTTCTAGAAATTTTCTCGTAACTACACCATACTGGACATATCTTGAACTGTAGGAGTTTAAACCAATTTTAAATGACATTAGCAAGAAATGAGAAACGGTAAATTAAGTACTTATTCTTTATCCGTCAAAAGTCACGATACGAGGATAAAAACATCGGGCGAAGTTACCATTTTTTTACGCAAACAGCAGAAATGTTATCTTCGAAGGGTTTACCGAAGTGCTGACAAACAAGCGAGGTATCTCCGCACACACCCAGCATCTGACACTCCCCAAAGCGACACCTTCCGAGTGTTATTACCCCAATCCCCAACTATCACGTTGTACGGCCACATATTATTCCATGGGAACGCCATTTTGTGGTCTCCGCTAGTAATGCCTGCCGTTTGTCGGCTCGGCATGTTGTGACGCTGTCACACTTCGCGATAACACAGCTAACGTCATTGTGACGTCACTCCAACTGGCTATTGTTACATTTGGACGGTTGAGGTGTTTATAGTACATGTACGTAAGGAAGAGAGCATTCCGAAGGCTTGTATATCCTGCGCACGCGTAGTGTCCAGTACGCGAATGCTTTGTGCTAAAACATCGAATGCTCTCATAGCTTTACTACACAGAGAGGTAACCCGAGAGGAGAAACCTAACTTAGTTTACCAAAGCCAGGTTTTACACAAAGCAGTTTGTTGTACTTTCCCAACTAGCAGCAAATACCGATGCTGCACGAGTTTCGGACTTTCCCAACCTATAAGTACTGATAACCAAATTTGTATAATATTGAGAATCATTTGTGTGATGGCTGCGACGCATGTCAGGACGGTGTTAAGCTAGTTTGTCAAAGAAGGCGGTAGTAGTAATTAGTTCCCGGGACTATCAGCCCGATGGCTCCAGTAATTACTGGCAGACTACCCCTTTGTCTCAACTTTGTTTCTTGAAATAAACAGCGATATTACTTTGTTGCTGGCGTGCGGCAAAAAGTACATTGTGTCAACGGTAAATACTTTGATGCAAGTATGTATTTTGTAGTACTTTTGGGAAATTCGAAAAAAAATGCTTTGTCACAGAAATTGTCTCTGAAAGTAATTAAGATCTTTTAAAATTAAAAGCTATTTTATTTTCCCAGAAAGCAGTTTGCCGATGTCGGGCAATTCCTACTTATAAAATATAACGTCCTCAAACATACTCGTATGTCCAATTTTCGTGTTCATTATGTAAACACGCGGACCGTGTTATTATCGAATAACATTTCCTCGTCCAAATTACACGGAGAGGTCAACGTCCAGACCGTTAAGGCGCAGCTGAGCGTTTAAATAAATATTTCTTACGAATATTAATGATTAACAAACCTCTAATTAGTGGCACGAGTGGGCAACAAAATGGCCTCTTGGTTATATATTTGTTGTTATTCTGCGGCTATTGAAGCAAGCCCCTTTTAATTGGGCCCGCCGGACGGCCTGATAGCCAAGCACGCTTAATTAATAACGAGCATTAAAGGCCTTTTAAAATTCGCTGATGGAGAATGCTCTTTAAAGCTCTAGCAGAAATGTTAGACTCTAGAATGCCAAATGAACTGGAACGGAGTGCTAAGCAGCCATTAACGAAAGTCATTGCTTTATCAGCTTCTATGCATCACATTAGAAACGTTTCTAATAGGGTCACACTGACCACTGCAGTCACATTGATTAAAATCAATTTCAATTAGTTCGACTCTTTGGTAATTTGGTTTAAAGTCTGATTATCCGCAGCGAATCGCACGATAACTGAAGATAAAAGCAGTGCTGCACGCCTATACATATGCAACATCAAAGTAATGAAGTACACAGGTTAATGCGTTAGTAACTCATGTATATGTACATTTATATTATGTTGACAATTTAGCCACACTAAACTGGCCCTAAGTGAGGCATAAAAAAGTCTAGAACACTAGTAAATGATATTAAAACAATTATCACTTGTTTTCAAAAGAAGAAAGTGATATCACTCATTTGTTTCCTTTGTGTTTGTTTCTCCCAAGTTTCCCTTTGGATGTTAGAAAGTTTTGACGTTTGCATTCAAAACGGACACTAATAAATTCCAGAAAGTAATTAAAATTCACAAGTTTTATTTTTCTTGGTATTTTAATCGCGGTTCTTGATTAAAATATTAAAATTTGTAGCAGTAAATTTTTGTTTTCTTTGCTTGGAGTTTACACAATTATATTTAGGCTCGATGTGACTGAATGCGATATGTCTACATTTAATGATGACGAATGTTCCTAACGTCTAGACATAGACTTATTCAGTAATTGTCAAGATGGATTCGGTTCGAGTTTTATTAATTCAGTTCATTTGTCTGAGAACAGGTTGTGGTGTCATTGAGCACACTTGAGTAAAAGTGAATCGAATCGATATCAAGTAAGCGATGAATATGAGATTAGTCTATATCGTTTATTCTGAACACATCTATTTACCTACACCTTTAACTGTTAATTATATATCAGAACGTAAGTTGCTTTTGTACTAACGTATTATCAAATTAAATCAATTTACTATAATACAGTCATTATCGTTACTAACATTAAGAATGCGAAACTAAATCTGTCTGCTTATCTCTGGTCCCGCCAAAATCACTAACCAGGTTTAAATAAATGTGGTACATAGTTATTCTGAGAAAGAACTAAGCCTATGTATTATCCATGTGCGAGAAGTAGGTCTATCGAAAAACGGATAACATCGCGGGGACCTGTTAGTTGTTATTATTACTAACACTGTAAACAATTAAACAGACCGTGACTTACAGTAATCAATTCAAAACCGCTGTATTATCGGTTGAGCGCGCGGCAGTAATCGCCGACATCTCAGACGCCACAGTTCAGCAAATCAATCACTAGCTAACGGATATTATGGGCAGTCGGCATCAATCCGCAGCTTATGTCGCACTTGTCGCATGTCGCACGTGTCGTGTCGCACGCGTCGGCATGTAATCAAGCCCTCGGATTGGCAACGCGCTAATTCCGATGCATTACAGAGAATACAATTTGTGGTGCATACAGTTGAGAGATGCTTGAGGTCTGTTGCACTAGATTTGATTATATGGTTCATGCAAGCAAGGTTATTGACAACCCTTGAGATAGTTTCGGCAATTCAATTTTATAAATGAATTGACATGTCCAACTTGAAAAGTAACCGGTTTGATGTCGTTTCATTAGAAAAGATTGAGCGAGATAGTTGTGCTCAGAGATAAGCTTTCCAATCGTCCGTCACTAGTCTATGTTCCTTATGCTCATTATCATCAGTCGACATAATCCGACTGCAACAAGCACCCCGACCCACAGCTATCGCACGGCGACGTGCATCCTCACTAAGTAGTCGGTGAGGCGCGGATTACGGTGCGCGCTCTTTACTGCGCTAATATAGCGGGCGGTGCCGCGGCGCAGAGTTAGCGAGCTCGTTAAATTAATAGTAGCGAGATATTAAGCACTGAGAGCTTCCCCCGGGCTACTCGCAATACATACGTGAGTAAGCAGAAGAATCATTACTGAGAGTTGTTATAGGCAGGCACTCAATTACTCTTAATAAATAAAAAATTGAGAACTGTGATATATTTTGATTGAAAATGTACACATTACAAAGGTCAAATTGCTACTTTTAAGATAAAATACTTGGTTCATTAAAAGTCATGTTTATAGAAAAAGACAACAACATTTTCAATGCATTTTTTTTTTATTATTACTCTCGCAGTATCATTAGTGTTGTATTACTTTATATATTATGGATAGTCATAGTATCGAGGAGTGGTGTTACTGCATTGTCCTGCTATGCACCAAATCGTAGGGGATCTAGTAAGATTGCAGTAACCAAATGTTCCGTAATGAGGAAGTTGCGCCGTGTACCCGGCGCCCCTAGCTCTGAATTACGACCTAACTAGATGTTGTAATCGATTCCTTTATAGAAGACTAATCGAGAGAAATTAGATAGTTTGAAAATCAATAATCGATAAGTGCTAATTTTTTTAAAGAATGACTTCGTAACTACACTTTAAGGTTTAAAAGTCATGTTCAAGGCTTAACTGTGCAAGGTGCCTGTGCCTAATTTTAAAACATTAAAAAGGTGATTTTCGAATGACAACAACAACAACTAGACCAGTTATTTGAGCAATATTGACTTGGATTCCTAGGTTAAACAATCTACTCTTGCTCACAAACATCGCTTGTCTAAACAAAGAAAGCATATCAAACAATATGTACAAGTGTAGCACATACGAGACTGGCGCTGGCACCGGGCGCCGGCCGCGTCTCCCGCGTGAATAATGTACGGTGACGTCGCCGTGACGTCACAGCGCGCGCTGACAGCCTCCAGCGATATATTATTCACTGTGAGACTCGTATCGCATTAAGCATGGTAAGGTCGAGGATTTCTTTACTGTAAACATACTCGGAAACACGAACAAACATTCGGAGCATACCTAGTTATCGTGGTATCTGAAGCATCTTCCAGTCATACCCATACTTAGAATAGTATGTGAATATGTTCCAGTAATTAGTAATAAGCCCATGACAGTTACTTAGGTGGGAGGATTCTCCCATTCCTATAGAATTAAGTGTTGTGAAGATAAGCTATCTTCACAACACTTAATTCTTAAGGGAGACCAGCGAGCTGCACAGAAGATATTTTAGTACACAAGCCTTTGCACAGACACAGGGGCATTATCAGTGACGTCACTCTCAAATGGGCAATCTGACACGACAACGTGCCAGGTCAACGTCAAGGTGACAAGTTATCGAACTATTTGATAATAAAAAACATATTTATATCAGGATGTTTTCCAAGAACACTCTATTTGTTATGTCTGTGCCATCCTCAGCTTACAATATTGTTGTATAACTCATACGAAAATATATATTTTTTCTGATCCAAGCTTTTTCCTGTTCAATATCTGTTTCGTAATAAATTGTTACGTTTATTTACTACTAAAACATCGGTAAATATTTTTAATAGGAATAACTCAAAATACATATATAGAAGCAAAAATACAACGTACATCTGTATATGATATATTATGTACATGTATGTACAATAATATGTCATACGCTTAAATATTCGTCGTATTATCCAAAACTGTCAAGTTCAACAAGTCATTTCAATACTGTTCCGTAGTTGAACTAACAGTTAATATCCACAGTAACTGCTTACGTCAATGTTAGCCGCTTCACGAGTTCGTGTGTTCTTAACCATCGTTGCGACAAGTTTATTCTGTTATAAATTGAATATAATAAACTTATATAATTATACCCATTAACTCATTAATTTAAACAAGTAACTTCAACGCAATTGCAATCTTGTAGAAATAAAAACAACTCGGTATTATACCCGTAGCGTACAACTCGTAGCCCGTAGCCCGTAGCTACGTAGCGGCGTAGACCAGGCGTAGACGCTCACGTAGCACACAAATCAGACCAGCTCAAATCTGTTCGGAATACACTCCGCTTGTAAGGATTAGCGCACACTGTACGTCGAGGTGAATATTTATTTTATTTTTCTTCTCTTTAAAGCTGAATATTTCAGGACTAACAAAAACGATTTGAATTGCATGTAATTTACGATATTTATAGGGATTTTTTGCGCATAATATAAGAGACTACTACTAGACGGTTCTTTTCACAGAAAAGGTTTGAAAGAGATAAAACCCAAATTTTCCCAGGCAGTGAAAAAGTCCCCCTTTTACATTATTTCGTGTTCAATGGTGAAAATATACCGTAAAGTGTTGGGAGAGGCCCGGTAACGGTAGCCGGGGTCCCGCCGTACCCGCGTTACCGTCACGTACGACTTCAGTTTTATTTGATACGCAATTTACTTTTGAAATATTTGAAAAGATTATTACTTTTTTGTTGTTACACTCGCGCTGGTTCAGTATTTACTGTGAGAGCCCTCCGGCTCTTGATATAAGGAATTGTGTTAGCGTGGATTTGTGGAGGACTTGATTTATGGATTTAATATTGTATTTTTTGTATGTGAGAGTGCCTGAAGTATTGGGAGGGGCGGAGGTACACCCTCCATCATACTGTTAACTTGAGCTATGGTCCTCGTAAATGTCACTGATGTGATTTCGTGACTATACATCACAATACTCCATCCTGGCGCAGGTATAACATTGCTACTCAACAGTTTAACAGCCGACCTGACCCCCGAGTACAGTTAAGTCCCTCGATACGACGTTTATGTAAATATGGATAACGGAAACATCTTTTGTGTAAGCTAAATGTTAAATCCGATTAGGTAAGGAGACAGATAAGGTTTTACTGTTTCTTATTTTATTCACAAGCTTCATACAGTAAACAATAAAGAATGTCATTGTATAGATTTTTTTTAATGGCCATATTAGGAAACTTACTACCACTGTTTTTTTTTTATTGCTAGTTAGTAACTAGAAAAATCACAGCAATTTATCCTTTAATTAATTAGCATAACTATACAAATGAAGCACTTAACCAGTTAACTGCTTAGTAAACTATAATAAAATTTAGTATTCCAGATAACTAAAATAAGACCAGTAAATTAAAAACAAAGCCAGTCTGCTCTCTCTCTACCTACCCCCTATTTAGCTAAACGTCTGCAATTCACGGTAATGCAGCAACACGCCTCACTTTACTGCCCTCCGGAGGTAAAACCTCCCTCTTTTATACCCACTTAGCCACTAACATCTTTACAGTTCTAAATCGGATCAATAATACTAAATCCGACTTAGATTTGGAAAATTATTCGGAAAACAATTCCAGATGACGTAATCCGCTTACACTTGACAAAGGAAATTGCCAATAGCGCCGTGCGGACGTGTTGTCTGTCTGTATGTAGTTCTCTCTATATATATTGTTACCTTCCGTTTCAGATTTGAGCGTACATTCAAATAATTTGTATATGTCGGGACATGTACCGCCATATCTTGATATAATTAACGCGGGTCTATTTAAAGAACAAATCGCATGGAACTAGCTCGATTTAAGAGTACATTTCTATAAAAATTGAGGGTAATAAATTACATTCTTTCAAAATAATTCTACACGATAACACATAAATGTATCTGTCACGAGCTAAATAAGCCGTACTCGTGTGAGGCCTGTTCATCAACAATATAAATTTATCTTTTTAAAACGCCGCGTGCCATTAGCGGTGCTGCTCATGAGCTGTGACAGCAATCTCATTAAAATCCTTTCAGAAATACTTTCCCAAAAAAACATACGACTCGTACAATATGACCGAGCCAGGTGAAACCTGTTTAGGTGAAACGTTTCGCCATCATTTAAACGTAGTGAAAACACTGCTCAGAAACGTTCCTTCATAAAACGAATTCCATTTAGCCGCGCTCATGTTAATTGTGCGCCAACACTTAGCTAATATTCGCTCATTACTATTTACCTAATAGCTAGGAAACCGGGCTTTTGGTCTCTAAACCTATTTATGGTACTAGGGATCCGACAGGCGAAATAGTGCCGTCATTAGCAAGGCAAACTCATAAATCGGACGTAATTGCCGGTCGGATAGTCGGCAGTCGAACATCCTCGTATCAGATATTCAGCTATTCACAAACGGTAAACACTTACTGCTTCCTTATTGTTGACGCCGTCGCCGCATGAATTATTCATCAATATCACTTGCGAAGGTTTTTCTACTCAAGCTGATATCCACTGGGTGTTATAATGCGTGTTTAGTAGTGACGCGCTGCGCTCGTGAGTAATGACTAGCCGACTCCGAGGCGAGGATCTGTCGGCGCTTGTTATTAATATAATAACTGAACGTGCACACCAGAGATAGATTATGTGTGGTTATTAAAGAGTTCTGGCTCCCAGTTACGAACTGCATTTAAGTTTAGCGTACGCTTTTATTATGAGAAAACAGCTTTGCACGCTGTAGTTTTGGTTGGTTATGTTTTATTCTTTTGATTTTATTTAGAGTTATGCTGACATTATTACTGACATACTAAGTGCTGATTATCATAAGTATGAACATAAACGTTAATATTTTTTTTTTTAGTAAAGACTGTATACAATTATCATACGAAATGCTGCTAAGTTTAGCTGCGCGGAGGAGCAGGTTGGCATATTTTGCTTCTATCTATCCAATTTCAGCTAAACGAAACACAACAAATCCACACCCTAATACGATTACAGGGAATTGTTCGCGCTTTTTATCCAATAAACCAGATTACCAAACAACACAGTACGATATCCGATTAACTTAAGCCGGATAGTTTTCGGCTTTCGGCGAACATTCGGCGGTTGCGCATCACTACGCGTACATATTTAAAACGACGCAAGGCTTGCTTGACGTTTTGTACGACATATCCAGATGTATCGGGAGTGGCACTTTGTTGTGAGTATGCATGAGATGCGGGCAAACCCGGGTGATTCCCATATCTTGTGTTATGGTGTAAGATGTGTTGATGTTAGCAATCAATCACTCGTCGGCGTCGCGACGCTGTAATCTACTGTAAGCAATGGTTTCTGTGCGTACTGCTTCAGGAAAAATAACATCGTATATTACGAGTTTCCTGAAAATACCGATATTCTTATTTGTGTTAGTCATAGTTTTTGCTAACTCCAATCAATAATATACGGTGTAGACTATTACAAGCCGCAGTTTCAGTAATGCCCTCGCATATTTTTAAAGCTCCCTTTATAAATTTTGTGGCCTTTTTGATATCTTTTGCAAGTTTATTCTCAGGCGGCATGTTTGTTAACTGGCCTTAATTTTATTCATTAATATGGATAAGGGCGAACTATGCGTGTACCTTACTACAACATGATACCTTTGTAAATCTCACGAGACAACCGAAATACCTATATTTTGAATAGTTACTTCAAACTTTGTTTTAGAATACAGGTCATCGAAGTGGCCTCTTCTAAAAATGGACGCTAAAATAAGATGTGAACGTTATAGCGAATAGTCCTTTTTACAAAAAATATAATTCATAAGGTATTTAAATAAAATCCTCTATTCATCCCTCCACCTTACCACATTATAACCACAGTCACATAAAACCAATAAAATTAACAATCAAAACAAAATGATAAAAACGTTAATTTAAACCCACATCGTCGTGTTGGTGTTTACCAAACAACGCAGGCAAATATGAACGGGTGAAGCCAATGAATTTCGGTAGCATAGTACCTGCGAGCGACGCCGGCTGTTTGCCTAGTATATTGCGAGGCGCTTGTAATTGCTACACAAGTGTTGGGCCTGCAATCACGTGGCTCAACATATTATGTTGTTTGCTGACACTCTGTCCTTCTTATTGTTATTTGTCACAAGATCTGGTTGGTAGCGGTTGCGTTGTAGATAGGGAGGTAAAATTATTATGGTATAGGTCTTAAGATATGTTTTTGTAATTTTCTTGAAAAAATTAAATATATGTATTACTCTAGACAGTGGGTATATGTATGTAAAATGCTTGTTTTCAGTTTTGTATGAATATAGTTACAAAATTTTGGGGCAAAATCATTTCGATATCTCCTTATTTAAATGTAAAATGTATTCAAAATATTATGTATTTCATAAATACATGATGAAACGTTCCCTGTGATCCGCCGCCATAGTTACAGGGCGGGTCGGCTCATTTTTATTTGATTACGGTTTTAATTGAATGTTGTATAAACCTGACCAAAGCGGATTACACAGGCGTAATCAAACTAAGGCAAAATATATTACAACGTCTATCGCCATATTACGTAATGCTCACGTTTTATTACGTTGAAGAATTAAATTAAATTAATTACGAGTTTTTTTAATAAAGACTAGCTTCCGCCAGTGGTTTCACCCGCTTTCTGAGGGAAGTACTTTCCATACCCGGATAAAAAGTAGCCTATATGTTATTCTGATGTATAAGCTATATTGTGGTAAAGTTTCATCCAAATCCATTCAGTAGTTTTTACGTGAAAGAGTAACAAACATCCATACATCCATACATCCATACTTACAAACTTTCGCCTTTATAATAGTAGTAGGATATTAGGATTAGGATTAGGATTACAATAATTATTTGCATGTACGCGCATTGTTTGATCTGTCTTTCACCGGATTCGTGACCCTTTGAAATTGTTATGAGAAGTTTTATTTTTATGAACATAAGAGAGGGATTTCCTGTATGAGACCAGCCTACACATTCTGCTGCTATTGGCAAATTAGTAGCTGTTAGTAAGTTAATTACTTGATAGAGCAGAACAAACTACATATAAATTTTACTGTAATGTAACGTTGAACATTCTTGGCACTTTTGGCGTTATTATTTCGAAAAGTTAAACAGACGATTGACACGTTTTAAAAAATCCTATGATAAATTGTTTATAAATACTTGCCAATGAATGATCGTAATAACACCATTTCAGTTTAAAAAATTGGCGAAATGTTACAATAATGTCTTACATAATGAGAGTTTATCTCTCTGCTAAGTACTTGAAAATTACGGGAAAATAAAACTTTGAGGTTCCTTAGAGCGTCTACTAAGTTGAGGAGTTTGGGCTCGCGACCTTAGGGATTTAGCTAAGGGAAATTTATTTACATACACGCAGACGTAGCTAATTTTGAATTTAATACACTCTTTTTAAACTTTAACTGTTATACCTTTGTCTCCATATTATTGTTTGAGATAGAACAAAGAGATAGCGCACGCATACAGATAGGTGGAGGACATTTTAAAATTCATTTTCGTATAAAATATGGTGTAGTTGGTTATCGACGTACTAACAGAGAATATTTTTTTAGTCTTTTTTTTATTTTATTAAAAAAAATGCATTAAAGTGTAACAAACAAACGCACATATATACATCCTTACAAACTTTTGCGTTTAAAATAATGTTTAAATATAAGCATAAAGCTATCAAGTTATATGCTGCTCTCCATATAGATCTTTCCCACACCTCTTCCTACAACCCTAGAGTATCCCCCCCGCACCGCCATCGCCCTGCATCCACCACAATGGCCGATTGTCTCCCAAACTGAACCCGTAATGATGGCGCTTTAAATGCAAACAGAACTCCTCTACTAATGAGCTGAAGCGAATAAAAATGCGCAATTATGAACCGAAATGTGTCAATTTGTTTACGTTTTAGTACTTTGAGTCATTTTGAGCATTAAGTCAGAGATTTAAAGATTATGCTTAAGGAGATTTGAATCGAGAAAATATTGAATTCATACCTGATACAATATTGAAAGGCTTACTCTAGCCACCATGCTAAACAAACGAAAAAATATGTTGAAAGCTCCGCACCACCTAGCACGCATGCATAGTTATGCATGGCTCTATATCACGGCAATAAAATGCAAACTCTATTTTAATTCTATTTTCACAAATAACATTGTGCGCCTCACGGGCGTGCGATATATTCCCGGGGAAATAAACGCAGTGGCGCCGTCTGTCGCAAATTTTCGCAGATTTTTATCAGTTGTTTATTCAATGGAACGATGCACTTGTGCACCGGTTTTATCGATGCAATGATATGTTTACTGCACATCGTTTCGCTAGTTTGGTTTATTTGTATTGCCAGTAAATAAGTCAGCCTATACAGGGCGGCGAGCATGTCACCTTTATACGACTCACCGACCGTCCAGAGATATGGATTACATTCGGATACAGATTTTTGTTAAAATGTAATCACTTATGAACGATGAATGAAAAAACTATCCAAACATACAAACCCCAAAAAAGAATCGTATAAAAAAATAATTGATATATTACAAAAACCAGTAATCCAATTTTCTATAATGAGATGTATCAACAAGACATGAATGTTCATGTCATGGCACAATATAATCGGGAAAGAAAATTTGACTTGAAAAACTCAAGCTCATCAATATAAAATCGCAATCATTCAGGCTCGCTCGACAAAGTGTCGAGTAAGTCTCGAATCGAGCTCGTAATCTGGAACGCAAACTCGCGCGGATTACGAGAACTCGCTCCTTGTTCGACAACTTTAATGTCCTCCACTCGACACGCTTAAATATTCTGAATATTGTACTAGTTGGCCGAACTTGGCGGAATGTGATGCTGCGCACTGAGGTGACAACCTATTGTCATGTCTTAGAACAATGTTTGCCAAGTTCGACGTAATTCGACAGTTGAGCAGCGACGTGTTGGGAACAATATCACGATATTCACACGGAGGCCTATGGGTTTGTTGCCCGAAACTAATCGGGCGAACGAGATATTTAATTGAATTAGTCTAGTCTAGTATCGACCCTCGTTGGAACTTCGTTAGTATGTAAGTCAGTTGGGCTCGTCGCGCGATTGTACATTACAGACAACCTTTTGCAATTCAAGGTAACTTGTAGGACATCAGACATATTTGGTAATCTAAAGAAATCCGTATCACACAGAACATGAACTAAAAGAATTGTAATGACGAAAGTTGTTCCAGTCCAAAACTATGCAACAAACGACTTTCCCTCTGATGGCAACAGTTCACAACTAGAGGATCAGACGCGACCATCCTTTGATCCCTTCCCTCGTGCCGGGGGATTCCGCGGATACTGCCCGCCTAACTATTGTACGTGGTATCTGAGATAACAAACTGTTTGTTTGTATCGTAAAGTTATTTGTTTAATTTCTAAATAATAATGACGAATTTGTCAATGCTTTTGTCAAAGCTTTATTCATTTTGTTGTAAAAAGTGCAACTCTTTAATGTTCTTCCTTCCTTTATTGTTCTTAAACTATTTGAGAACATATTCGGTATATGTCATCTTTTAACTTTTGTCTAAACAATGTTTCTTTTCACCGATATTCAAGATATACTTAGAAAAGTTCCCACTCGTACTCGAGAGGCAGGTGGTCTAACCGTCGGGCCACTTCAATGACTTCTGTGTTCTGAAATAAAACCAAAAAGTAGCATTAGCACACACAAAATATCACTCGGCACTTACCTAAATACTCGTGTTTGTAATGTATATTATACCACAATAATCAGACATAACTGCCCTGGGAATATCCAGGTGTGGATATCCTACGTCAGACTTAGATTAATAAGTTTAGCAGACAGTTACCGGGCTTCAGAAACAGGGCGTAAATAATTTAAAGCATTTTAGTCGCGAAGTGTTCGCAGTACAAAGGTCTGACCGAGGAATAGCCTAGGTTGGGGTTGTATGGCCTTGAGGCGAGTTTAAATGTGGCCGCTCGTAATTAAGAGCGCCCTGGCTCGGATCAAATTACCGCCAGTACAGTATTTAACGAGCTTTTAAAATACAAGACCGACGATTGCCGGTCGGGCTCCAAAATTATGGCCAAGTTGTGGCGGGAAGACTGCCCTGGTGTTGTGGAGGATTAAAATCCGATGGCGTTTATTATCGTATTGATTGTGTCAGCTAAATAACACATGCATGACATAAACTAATGTAGAGTCACGATAGTTAGGTAAAACACAAATACGGCTGTGCTGTCATACATTAATTTTAAAGTGCCGTTGCGCAATTTCCACGCCATTGAACCGATGATAAATAGAATGAAATAAACTCAGTTAGACTCACAGCACTATATACATTATAAAATATAAACTACACTTGCGAGCAATGAAATCGACTGTCATTTTTAAATTCTAGATATTTGAAAGATACCTCTCGGGCGGTTTTAAATAAAAATAATGTAGCACCCGCGGTGCCAGTCGGAATACAGGTAATCTCGCCTGCCATGACAAACGACATCGGGAAACCTCATTTATCTGGAAGTCCGCGCAAATAATGGGTTATTTATCACGAGCTACTTTATCACCATCCAGTTTAAAATATAATAACAGCAGCGACGTGCGACGGTTAAATTAAAAAGAGTCACAACTGTCGGTGTGAACACGACGAGCCGCGATTAAGCTGCCAGCCGCACCATGCAAATTACGTAGTTCCGACGCGCATCCCACTGTTTATTTATTAAAAATTGCACGCGTTTATTTGCATAAAGAATTTGGTTTGCTTTTGCACTTATAATTTGGGGTTTTCAAAACGAAATGTCTGCTATATTTTATTTTATTCTGACACTAGGCCGCGGCTTTGTTGTCTACCGAAACTATTTGGTAGAATCAAATGACGAATATTTTATAGTCAATATTCCATCAATAGGTAATTCATACATTTGAATCGACAATCATACATAAACCGAGTTATTTCCACATTTATAACGTAACTTTGAATGCCGAAATTGCAATTATTCTATTCATACCGAACTGAACAAACGTATGAACGTAACGAGAAGTTTGTTCCAATACTTTTATAACGTGTTCATAAAAGATGAATATCAAAGTGATATCCATCACATCGTCTGTAATAACGTCCACGTAATGACAGTGAGCTGCGCAGCGGTAATATTTGTGTTCCATTTGTAATTCAATTTGATCGACTATTCTATTTACGTTTTTGGAATAATTTCGGTGACCTCAGCCGACGTGAAACTGTGACCCGATCGATAGGCGCACCCGTGTTGGTTTATAATGTGGATTTCAATAGTTTGTAGTGATGGAGCAAGATTCAAAAAAGATATATAAAACAAAATTGTTTTTGTGTTATCACAATATAGTTCTCAAATACCAACATTTTGAAAAAATATTACTAAAACTATTAAAATAGGTAATGCCTCTCTTTTATGCAAAACTTCAACCCTTCAACCCAGTTACCCTTCGCAATTATTTAACAGTTAAAACGAATATATTATATAAGTCCATATGTATATAAATTATCATGTTAATACCCTTAAAAATAATCTGAAAAATCCCAGCAAGCTGCAGGTTATTATATCACAATAATTTAACGAAACATTAAGCGTGTGCGCCGCAATGAATCAATCATGGCGGCGCTATCGCCCTGCACCCAGTGCCACATTCATCTGCTTACTGCATGAGTAATGTGACCCCAATCGGCAACACTTCGTTTATTCTTCTCCGCTGCTTATTTTATACAAGCTTCCATCAGTGACTTCACCTGCATACCATGAGAACTATTCCGCGCATCCGATTGTAAAGTAGCCCTCCTCCTGGAAAAGTTTTCAAATCCGCCCAGTAGTTCCTGAGATTAGCGCGTTCAAGAAAACAAAAAACTCTATAGCTTTATTGTATTAGAATAGGTACGGTTTGCAACAAAAGTGAATTAACACAGTCAATATGACAAAAAAAGTCTCAAATACAACATCTGTGTTTAGGGACTGTAGTAAGTCTTTGGTGGTCCAGGTTGTTCGGTTCTGTAATCTCGACGGTTACTCATGAGAGATTGCAATGTTCAGGCATATTTTAATTTTGATTATGTTCGTGGACTTCGCTGCTGATTGTACCTACCATTGTTTTTTCGCTCTCGCCAAAGTTAAAATGAGTTGGAAACGTGAAAATGAATAAATCGTCGTTGCTGATTCTCCGGAGTGTTTGTTTTTGATTTCGTAGCCATTGTTGTAATGACGTGTTTGTTAAGTGCTCGTGTTATTGCTTTTTTCTGTTTCAATTGAGGTTTGGTGTTAGCTGTGCGGTTTAGTTAGAAATGAGACTTTGTCAGCTCTATTCTGTTTAGACTCCCACTCGTGGAGACATGTACACAGTGTATGAAATCACAAGTAGGTACAGAATTTTTTATTGTAAAATGCTGGTATTAATGGTATTATTTCAGTTAAACATTTTTATGACATACAATTTCAAAGTTGCATGTTCTAAGACTTGCAAATTGCTAACATGTTCACTTAAGCACGAAGCTACTTCATTATAAAACTAAAAATACTTCCACGAACTGTAATAAATAACGTTACAATCTTAAATGAGGTTGTTAGCTTAAATCATATTTATTTAAACCAGGTTCGTATACATACAGAATGAAGAAAATAAATTAACATTGTAATTAGAATAACGTGCAAGTTTGTGCAGCATGCAATACCAGAGTAGTCAAACAGGAGGTTAAAATGTACCGACAAAAGTTCACAAACTGTTCGGACAGGCAAATAGTCGCCGGTGAAACACACGGAACCCGCGTGAACAGCAAACACCTGGAACATTATATCAAACTAGTTTCAGAACAACATTTATTGGCTAAAACTGCCCGGCTCTCTGGTTATTTTACTCGCTGTATATTAACATACCTATTCTATGTAAAGATTCGACTTTGAACGTGTTTCTATGTCAATTTTCGGAATAACTTGCAATACAAATTCAAATCTTCTGCAATCACAATACTACCTGTTAACTGACAATACATATATGTATGTATTTTCAGATCTACCAATACTACAGGAGTATTGCTGAACTCCGAATGAACCAAAACATGTTAATATGTTATTACCTATAGGAGCGATCGCCTGGAACCGCGCCAACCAGTGCAGCCGCGGGCAAAGCGAGCCTCACTCCAGATAATATGAGCCGGATTATAGGCTTTGCACTAGTGTAATTTCAGACAAATTCTTTGCAAATACAAATAGTGACAACAGTGATTTTTAGCCGCACGGCTACTCGAGAGGATTTGATTTAGATTTTTGTTTTGTTATTTATTTTGTATATATTAAAACTTAGCAAATTTTAATATCGAATCTAATATGTACATAAATTGCAACGTCAATGTTTACTGATAAAATGTATGTTTATATCTAAATATTAAAATACCTTTGGAAGATGAAATTCTATACAAAAATCCTCCATCAATATCTTAATTAGAGTGCACCTCTTCCATCAGCACACATCGAACTCTTGGCAGACGCCCCAAAGCCATCATCTGTGTGAAAATTTGGGCGTTGAGGCATCGTTCAGCTATAACTAGTTGTATCCAATCAGTGCAGGCTCGTTCAGCATATGAAGACTGCGGTATGTAGGTCAGGGCAGTGGGTTCGAGGCCGGCTAATGCAACGCGATCCCCTAGGCTTTGCGCTGCGCCACTATTGTGCAGGACGCCGGCATCGAATAAAGAGACAGCCGTTAACAGTGTCGGCAATATAATAAACTTAATTCATTTTACCCTGTTTGATGATGAACAGTTTTTTTCTTATCTTAATACTAGAATACTAGACTGTGGTATTGGCCGAAGGTTGTAGTGATTTGAAAGTTGAAGTTTGAAATACATTTTGTTAAGAACACTTGCAAACTGGATGCCAGCCATCCTAATTATAGATTAGGCAGTAATATACATTTTATATTAGAAAAAGCTTATATGTTATAAGCTAATTTTGTCCAGGATGCGGGTGAAACACCATAAACCATGTACCTACAATTGTACAAATATATGTATATTTATTTAACTTAAGCAATGCACCAACCAAAATGTATACCGATCATAATCCGAAACTACATAAATCATTTAATATCCCCCACAGCAACAAACCCATCAGTTATAGTCTCACTACAAATAAATCTAGATTTGCAATTGAAACACAAACTTAAAGGTCGCTCCGCCGCCATCAGAACGAAGTCAAATGCGAGAGAGGATTTAATTAGAGCTTAAAACTACGGCCAACTCATAACAGCGGGATTTTCTCGGACCCCAGTATTTAACTCCGCAATTAATTCTGTTCGTAATCCCTTATGATATTAGATATTAGTGGCCAGTGGCGGATAACTGAGGACTGTTCGCCTGTTTATTTAATGTGAGCGAAGTGCAGAGACAGCTATTGTTCGCGGCTTAGAGGGCTCCCGCCAGGCCAGATTTGTTACACATTTATGTTCTTTGTGTGAGCGACCATGGTGCCGTCTTTTCTGTTTGCGAGCGATTTGCCCCGGTCGGTTGATTTAATGATTCCTGTGTTGAACACTGCTTATTAATACGAAACGTGAAAAATAGAACAATTGAATTACTTAATTTGTCCAATTATAAACAGCAAATAATAACAATTTAATGTTTATATTTCAGCAAATGAAAACCCACTTTACTATTAGTGGCTACAATATTTAATATTCATGTTATGATTATGTGTCAGCAATAAACCTAAGCCCCGACAATACACCGAATTAATCAAAAAGCACGTTCATTTGTTGAACACATTAAAATGATTGTGTACCCTCCGCATAACACTGTCCAGGCTAATGCGATATGATCCGTGTATACGTGTTATACATCGCTTGTTGTGTAGGCTTAGAGCGCAACACAACGACGTTAACTCGAAGATGAGCTGCCTTGTATGTTCAACATGGTCATATATACACGCACGTATAGATACTACCTACATAATGATGTTAATTAAAACAGAAGTCGTGAATGAACCCGGTGTACACCGGCGCTGCTAGGGGCTATTCATTGGATTCACTCGCATGAAGACTAATTGAATATCTATATCTAATTAAACCAAACTTTAATGATCATTGGTGTTTCAATAAACTGCAGAATACGGAATAATATTCGCTGCACTTGCACACGGAACCTCTGCTGTATTATGTTCAAAGCGAATGAATGCTGCATGAAACATTTTAAAATCTTTTGAAAAACTTTATCTATTTATTGAAAATTCGCGTTAAAAGCACAATATAGTATTTTTTTATATACTTTATAAAGATCAAAAACTATAATTATGAAAATATTTTTCTGATCGATAACCTACTGTGATTGAGTTATATTTGGATGATGCACAAAAGGATTTTAAAAGCTACAATTAAATAAAAATCAAATAAAAGAATAGCTAATAGCAGATCATTCACCCTCACAATACAAACGAGGCACTCCCCGCCAGTGCATCGCGCCAGTAACTCGCCACATCTTCGCGCAAGTCGAGTGCGCTGACCCGAGTGGTAGCCGCGCGTAATTTGCGTCTCTCCCGGCGCGAACTATTTGTTGTGTTGGACAAGTGGGTGGATGTTGCTCTCCTCTCGTGAGATATGTGCTTAGCGTTATAGTAGATATTTATTGTGTTATGTCTGGTTCAGTGTCCAATTGTTCCGTACAGATTCTCATTTTATTTTTGTGATGCAATTTCAGCGGGACATAATACGCGGTATCGTGATGGTTGCCGTTAATTTTAAAGAGCCGCAAACCACAAGAAGGCATGTTTCGAGTAATTTTCCAAGTGATATGCGAATTACGTAACATCTTGCCTTAACTTCAACCAATTAAGCAAACACTCGAACAAAAGCCATAGAGTTCCCCCAGTTCATTATCGTTCCCGATGTGTCGCAGCCCTAGCAATAAAACTCTACTGACTGCCTTATAATGTGCCGCGAGCACTCCTCCAAATAGCTTCTAGAAACAACTTCAAAAGTCAATCGAAGGAATTGCCTGTTTTATTGGTAATACGATCTCCTTGAAACTGTAAAATATCTGGCGTACTGAATTTTTAAACTCGATAGGTATGTTATAACGTTCCAGGGCGGTGTATCGCGGAGCTCTCTCCAAACGTAGGTGTTACGGAGCACGATACTTTGTGTAGCTTCTACGATCATATATTGCTTGCTTTACCTATTCACGTGAGCAGTTTATAAGGAATGACAAGAGAATTTTACTCTTTGTGGTAGGATTTAGAACAAAAGTGTAAACAAAAATATTTGAAAATTCAAGTCACGTTCTATAAACAGACTTCTTCCGGCTGGGATTTCAAAATTTTCCAGAGGCTGCCAGGAGACCGGAATTATACCCGGCTCGCGGCCACGGATTCGATTTATTTACAAACGCAGCTTTATACAAATTAAAAGTAAATTTATATCACTTTTGTCTTACTCCCGAAGAATACATAGTTCCGATAGTACCAGTCAATCTGAGTAAGTTTGTTGTCTGCGCACGTCGAAGGCGCCGCGCCGTGGTGATTGCATCGCACACGTCGGGTATAAAACGCTGGCTCAAGACGTTTCATTGTTTTGCCGATTGCATATCGACATGGATTATGATGGAATGGAATATTACAAGTCTTAACAATGTAGCATTATATTCTACTTATTTCCCTTATCTATCAAGTTTAGCTTTCATTAATAAGAAAAGAATTTGCCAGTCACAGAACAAGTATTAAAATAATATTATTGTTCCCTCAAATTAACCTAACACAAATAAACTTTGTAAAAAGAACAATGTAAAATTAAAAGTGTCTTAGAAGTTAGTCGACACAACAACTACATAATTATTTAGTCAACAGTATCGAGGAACACAATGATCGGTTGACCTCATCAGAAACTAACATAGTTCTCCATGAGCTAACTACTCCATGTGCTGTCCGGTCTCCGCTGTTGACCGATCCTGCAAGACTCAGGCTGAATCAACACGCCTGCGAGTTCCTCGCCACGGGCGCCCTGGTGTGCACACGAATATTTATTATGCAGTCACATTTGAAAGCCGTTGCGTGTTCGTTATTATCATGTAGTTAAAAATGGCTCATATTCCTGACTGCACTACTTCTAAGTGCATAGACGACGGTCCAGATGAAAATTCATATCTGACGTTAACCTGAATTTCAGATGATTATTTTAAAAGCGTCGGACACGACGCTCGCAACAATATCGCTGGTGCAGCCGCCCGCTGGCGTCAAACAAAAACACAATATTAGCAAAAACATTTGCATTCACAAGCCTGTGCATGCCTACGTTTCAGGCCGGCTCACACAAAGCTTTCATATTCGCCAACTATTTACATATAATCGCATGTTTTCGCGCATTTTGCCTATTTTTAAAAGTCCATTTGTTATTAAGCCCGTTGGTGCTGCAGTGTTCAGGCACGATATATTCGCCATTGCGTGCAGCCGGCGCTTCACGCGTAAAAATCTGTATATCCCACGTTTTAGTTAAACTTTTATGCGGCTGAATAAACTCAGGTTGTCGGCCGCTCGGGTTTGCTCGGCTACGATCGGCCGCGTTCGGGATCATTCCTTTTTGTTAGGAACGCTGCGAAAATGGTCGTTATGTTCGGGAGTTGTTTTTGATTAATAGAGGCAGCCTGAAAGGGATTGTTAGGTCAACAAAAATATTCTGTTGTATTTTTATTATTGGTTCTCTGTACAAAGGATTCTAATACTGTATACTGTGTATCCATACAAGATAAGTACTACGAGTATAACTGAGTTTATCGCTCTACCCAAACTGGTTTAAACAATTCTCTGAGTCGTTTCTATTTAATCATATTCAGTACTCTGTTGAAACTTTCTTAGATTCAATAATATTAAATCAAACTCAATGAACAGCACCGACAGAAATCCGAACAAACACGCTCTCCCTCTTCGCTAATCCTCACCTGCACGATGCAGTACAATCGCAGTTGCTCGCATTAGTTCTCAATGCAGCGTGTTAATGCTAATCCGTTCTCTTCGCTTCTCTTTCTTTTAGCGATGTATGAAGCGAATAATTCCGAATCACGTATATTTTATATTCACGTCCATGTTTGAAATGAGGTCGCTTTTATCTGTCTCTAAAGTTTATTTTAAACGGTAAACATAAGATAAATAGTTAACTAAACGTTGCTTGGCTCAGTTAAATTCTGAGAAATCTAGTCTCGATGAACATTTTATGGTTTCAATTTGCAGACTGTAGTGTTTTTCATCCTATAGATCATCGGAACCGCTTTATTTATAAAAAGCATCAACGCGTACGAGCTGCACTACTGTCTTTCGAAAACAAAACACCTAAAAGCTCCCAGGATACTAATATCCGTACAGATTCAGGCGCCGCTCTCTCCAGCGGGAACGTAATGAATGCGGCGCACAAACATTAACTCAAGAAACAAACACATCAGCTCAACTCCTAACTTAATTGTATCGCGATGCTGAGCCATCGCTTCAGTGACACCTTTTACTAAGCTAACAGCGGCCGCAGACGGGGCAAACATTGCCATTGCACTCTACAAAAATAAACTGAAATAAACATAGTACTTATTTTATCAAAAGATTAATATCACTTTGGTAAAGTACACCACATGTATTCGCGTTTCGATAGTTATAAGTAGTCTTAAGGCCTCAAGCCTAATGCCATCACATGAGATCATCATCATCCATTTCCGAGATGTACCGCATAAAATGATGAAATATTTTATTCCCATTATGAAAATGAAGCCAATTAGTTGTAACTTGTTGCATAATCAATACAAAACAACACCACCCGGAAGCACAAAACCGCATAATCATTGGAAAAGCAGCTAAAAGCAGTACAAAAGTACAGCATCTGCGCCGGACATTAAGTGCACGTACAGCGCTGCAGCGCTGTTTGGAGCGCAAATATTGGCAGCAGTGGTGAGTGGCGCGCGCACCAGCTTAGTGCCTGTATCTGCTTCTGGGGCACACGACCCGCGGCCATGAGAGCAGCGGTTGCATGATACGATGGTGTCTTTAGAAATATTCAAAGTGCCAAGCAAGAAGTGGTAAAATGAATCCTCTAGGAAACTTCTGTCATAGACTCCTGTCTGTTGATTACAGTCACCCACTTGATCATCTGATTTTAAAGTCTATCCTACCCCAAGAAAGAGTAAATATTTTTTGGCGTATAGTTTGTTTTCAAAGTACCTAACCCATTGAATCTATGCGTATAAATTATACTAAGCCAGTATTTCTGTACTGATGATGAGCAAAACGATCTGAAGTATGTATTTAGCTAGTGATATTTGTTTATGATCAACCTAGACTTATGGTGGTATGAATTGCTTTTTAACTATGTGGTGTACTTATGACGTATATTTAACGTAATATCTTAACTATATCGTCGCTGTTGCTATGGCCCGACTAAACGCAGCTTCTGTATGCAAATGCGAGAGGTGGCGCGTTATCTGAGCGCGCCGCACTCCGCGTCTTGATCTGACGCCGCGACCTGATAACGCTATCGTTGTTTTCTAGCCCGTAGCTACTCACTGTGCACACACCAAGCCTTTCTTTTATTAAAAGTATTTATATAGATTCTGAGAAAATGAAAACAATTTTTATTGTTCGCCCTTTTTTCTTTTTCATTTTTTGTACTTAATTTAGAATTGTTTCAAATAAGGTAAGCGTTTATGTGTAGCAAACTATAAATTATGAAAAGAACAATTATTATCGTAGCATCTTTGATGCTAACAAAGCGTAGCACCAGTTTTTTTTTTTAATTTAAGTCAATGAACATACCTTTTACCATCGCGATGTTGGGCACAACTCCCAAAGCGCACTGGAGATACTCACAATGTTTTCTTTAACCTGTAGCGATGTTCAAGATACGTTCAGAAAATGCATCCAATAAGTCGGAAGGAAAGCTCGTAAAGCTATTTTATAGCTCGGCTTCTGCAATAGAAAAGTGATGTTCCACTCGAATACACATTCATCAAACCAACAAGTGAATTCCGAACTGAACCGCTCCAATCCACTAGCCATAAATATGTCCAATCAATTCCATTCAATGACGGCCTGCATGGGGGTGTTTTACGACCCCCCGGGCCTCGCTAGGCCTCGCCAGGCCTCGCCAGGCCTCGCGCTCAAATGGCCCGCATTTTATGAGCTCTTTACCTAATTATGAGATGTACCATCGTTGTGGTGCACTGGATAAAGGAAATGTTGCCATTATCAGGATTATAGTTAAGACCGTTTTAACGATGACGAATTTGGGCATATAATTTCGAGTATATAATTTCTATTGATTTTTTAAGGACAAAATGAGTAAAAAAAAATACTTAAATTTATTGCTCTTAACTATCTTCTATTAAATTATGCACTGAGGGTTAGTTACAGGTTTGTACTTCTAGCATTTGTACACATTGATATGTTAATTTTATCCAATCAAAGACATTTAATAAAATTGTTAGCAAATATATTTATCAAACTTAATACCTAATGCTATTCAGGGCTCTATTTAAAGAATCTTAGTAGTTTATTGCATACTTGTGATTCACGATAGGTTGGTCTCGGATGTTCCGCGACCCGTGTCGACAACACGACGCGCGACGATACCCACCGCTCGTCAAACTGTTTTACGAGCGGCGCCTGGAGACACGACAGGGCAATTTCGACAGTAAGTCAACTTCGATTGAAAATATATTTTATTTCCAACTTAATCTTATCAACCTTTTATTGGTATTTTCTTAAAATAAATATTTCATTTTGAAGAGAAGCCAATAAGAATCCAAATTGCTTCGTTTTTTTAACCTCAATTCCATTGCTCAGTAAGAGTTACAGCACACAGAACATTCCTTTCACCTGAGTTCTTATTTTTCCAAAAATTGCCAAATAATTTATCACCTTTTCTTTTCTCCTTTTAATTAAAAAGAATACAAAACCAGAAACATCCCAGTGCTATTAGAGGCTTAAATTTCCATTCATCGCGACAGCATTTCCAAAAGCAGTCAGTCGTTCCCGTTCACACCGCGAGCTATATAAATGATGTCGCGCTCTTTATGCGGCCACTTAGACAACATCAAACAGATTCAATCTTCGCCGTCTCATAAATGTCCATTCATAACAACTTATCGCTGACAACCTTTTTCATGAGCTGAGGAAGCGAGTGCAGTTAACAAACAAATGACTTCCGAGACTATGTGAGGTATAAACATTTCACTCGCTGAAACAAAATGGTGAATGTTTCATTTCAAATTTGAAAGAACAATAGCTTCACCCCTGCCTAGCGAACTGAATGTTTTATTTAGCTGTTGAAATATGTTATATATATTATATTAGATTTGAAAACTCATAATGTTATATTGTGGATTGTCATGAAATTGTGGAAATAATTCGCTGAACTGTTTTTCAATAGAAACCTCTCAAGTACCGGATCATACAATCTTACGAAACAAATGAACTATCTCGACATAGCGGGCGCGCTATCGCCATACGGCTCTCATCGTGACGAACAACATGTAAAGAGGTTCTCGTTAGGTGGCTAGGAAAAGGGACTGATTCAGAAGGCGGTAATCCTTGAAACGGCCCGTATTGTGAGGAGGTTTCTATCTCTGGGGCCCTCACCACCGGTAGCTTAGAGCCTGACCTCGATGTCGGTGAACACCTAGTTTTTATATTTTAAAAAGGGATTTTTGTTTCTTTTTATATAAATATAAGAATATTTAAAGATGTATACTTAAATAAATAAATGACACTTACTTTTGAAATAAAATATGTAGGTACCTAAATTTCAAATAGTGATTCATTCAAATGGCCCATATAAGCTACTCCCTTTGAGTTGGTGTCTCGTATTTCCTCGTAGGGTTGTCACCCCTCGGTCGTCAGTTAACGAGCCGTCGAATTAACGAGCGCGATAATACCGCCATTAATCGCGCACCTCACGTTATGACGTCATTACGCCGTGTATGGCAACACCTAGCGGCCTGTTTGATGTCCCACGCACTTTGTAGGGTAAGGTTTAACAAGACTAGTGTAACTAGTTAGCAGAACTATTTGAAGTTCATTGATTGATTTGGGAAGATTTAGAGCTATAGGTATTTCAAACCAGAATTCTAATTACTTAGTATTCTCTTGTATTCTATTAAGAAACTTAAATTATGTAGTTTCGGGTGGGAGAGATATGAAACGAAAATGCAACTGAACCGCACTGAAAGCAAAAGCAGTGCATTTCTACTTTCATCCAACGAAAGCTTTGAATTACTCTCATCAAAGCATTATGCAAGAACAACCATGAATGTGTCGAATTTCAACTGATATAGCTCTTACAAGCATCTGGCAGTACAACACACAAGTTCGCGGGCAGCGACCACACAGCTTGCGGCCTGCACTACACACAACTTATGATCATTACTTTAAAACTAAGTCATTTAGTTACTTATGCTTGCTTCACAGCTATCAGGCCAAATATATTGCAACAAAAACAAGATAAAAGCACTTTTTCACAGTTTATCAGCGAACATTAGAGTGGCGCGCCATTTTATCTGGCCGGCAGACGTATACGGGTCTAGTACACATCTTGCACTGTGCTGGCACGGCTCCAGGATCATATTAAACAGAGGCTAACGACTTGAAAGGGTTATATGTGTCTTATTGTGTAGCCGGGCGCGGCTTGTTCCTACTTCGTGGAGCGTTACGTAATTTTGTTACAAACCTATAAAAACGTTGCCACTTTCGTCATCACAACGTTACCAATGATTCTATAATTTTTAATGATATACATTATGTATTAGCGCATTAATTAAAGTTTCTTTATAAGTAGTTTAATTTTAAATCTTAAAGTAAAGTTACCAAGAGATACAACATGGAGCATCTGAATTAAACTTTTCTTGAATCCAAGAATTTAGTCCAGCATTCTCAAGCTCAGATTCTCAAGAGAAAACGACTTTTACTTTAAATAAAATACACGTTAACCAAATGGCGGCCACATAGCTAGTAGTAGTTAACACGTAGTAAACTAACATAGAAGTAATACTGCTATAAAATTTGTAGCTCGTTTGCTTAAGGGTGGCTCATAAAGTTTTTGTCCGAGGGGATGGTCGTAAATCTCTGGCGACCATTAGTGGTACCAGGCGATCATACACAGTGTGGACACGCCTTTATAAATTGATTTCATAAGTTTTATGGGCCGCTGTAAATGGTTATTGAAAGTGGACAATGTGGCTGTTATGACACTTTGTGGCTACGATTGTTTTGTAACATTGGGATAATATTTTTCTTTCTGTGGCAATACATTTTCTGCTTCATATATTTTTTTCTCGCTTGAGAAATAGTCTTCTGACAAAACGTTGCCTGGTTGTGAACTTCTGGATCTTTTAACGAACAGTTTTATTTCTGTTTATGCGTCGTTATTATTTTTATCTGAATAATAACAAATAAGAAGCGCACGTAATAAGTTATTCTCAGTGTGTTCATGCTAAAAAGATCATATCTAACAATATAAGACTTGCAAGACAAGCAATTTCATAGTTTAGCCCGGGCTAAGACGCCACGATTTCCCCGGAGCGTTGTGAACGCAGCTAAATGTTTATATAAACCGAATATATGAAAAGAATATGATATAAATCTCCTTTATACAGATTTATGTACCCTGCGCGGACAAATTTTTTGCTCACCCCTGCTATTTTTAAGTTATGTTCCGCAAAACAAATTCAGCTTCGTTAGCCTTAAATAAAATATAAAGTTCATAGTGGTAAGTTGATAGTTTTGTTTTATCTTAAATAATAGCGTAATATCATTACTATATAATTTAGATTTCTACATAAGTATATAGTGGCAGTTTTTTTTTTTTTTTTCGAGATTGCCCGTTAATGCAATCCATACTCTTACCACTTACCTACTTCTTTTTATTTTACAAAAACCTTCGCTATTTCAATAGTTAATTAACATCATATTTTTTCATCAATCATGGTCACTGTATCATTTCACGGACAATATAAAATGAGGTTACTGTGTTGTGAGCTTTTCAAGTATTTATGAACAAGCCGGACGTTGTGAGAACAGGTACCCAACCTATAGAGATACTGATAGCCTGGCCCTTGGGTACCTCAGGACACCGGGTATATCTACATGCAAGTGTTATTATGAATTCAATTTGCTTCAACGAATTCGTGTGATAAACTTTTAATTTAATGTTAGTGACATTTTGACGATTTTTAGATAGTTTTCAAAATGAATTGCTATATTAATTTCTAACAAACGGATACAGCATAGCTAGCTGTGTTCTATCTACCCAAAAAACTACCGGAGCGCACTTTACAATGAACTGCCGTTAGTTTGAAGAGCACAAACAGAAACAGTTAAAATTGTGCCTAAAACACGTGCCTCCCCGTGCAGCCGGCCTTTGTGGCGGCGAGCCGGCTCGACGTGACCTGCCCGCTCACGGCCCGCTTGCGCTAAAAGCCTAAAGGGTACAGAACAGGTGATATAAAAACTGGGCTCTACTCTAACTCAACGAAACGCAGAGATTCATTCGATTGCTCGCCAGTTTCTCACCATTTGCTAAAGGTACTTGATTACGCCCTACATGGGGTTCAAATTTAAATTATTTAGATAGTCTATTATCAGGATATATCGGGTGCGAAAAATAGAGCTAAATAGGTCTAATGATTTAACTGCAATAAATGATTCTACTTCTAAATACTATCATTTTAATTGTTGACCGTTTTAAGACTTTTTTTTAAGTAGACGCGCCGATCAATAATTTCGACATATAATATGTTGTATTATATCCGATATAAGCGATATCATGCAGCTAGATGGTGAATGTACCGAGGAGTGTAATTCAGTTTGAACGCTCTCAAGAGTTGCGGCGACTGGACACGATAGTTGGGACAACTGATTTGAATATGTACGCGAATTAGTCGCGTACTCGCACAGTCGGCGGAGTTTCTGAGCATGACATTCATAGCCGTACTGCGCTAGACTGTACATTGTAATATAACTTTTAAATAAAATTGTCAATTCCTTTCTTTCTGGTATGTTAATTCACAAGACGACTTATTTAAGTGCTAATAAATATTGCACTGTGGGTGGTTTGAAAGAGAGTATAATAAATACCAAATACTTATGTTGATATTATGCTATGATTTCCAATGTCTCGATCAGTGCAGTGCAGTGAATACAAACTTTAACATTACCATGTATGAAACCGCTTTCTTCGAGATCAGATGCATATCATTCCAACGGTTTAAGCTACCGAGGAGATAACTTTAAATATCGTACATGGTTCATAGTTCAATCATGACAGTATCATATATCAGGAATTCTGTCAAACAGCCACAATGTGCTTCTTATTAGGTAGGTCAGTAAGCTCGTACTAATTATCTCTTTGTCCATTGCGCCTTCGGTTCACGCCTTCGCACGCAGGAATGTGCATAGCTCACACACGGCATGCGATGGACGGCGAACTGGCAGCATTACTGGCTAATTATTGGCTTGTAATGGGGTTACGTATGCTTTGTATGCTGCTAATCGCAACGTTGTTACAAAGACATTCTGTTTGTCGCTACTATAATTAATATATATTGATTTTTAACAATAATTAGAGGACTGCATGGGCAGCGAAATGATTGTAGTTCGGATATAACTTGACTGAGATGTACAGGCTTTCAGGCATCAAAGTAAACAGAAAATATGACGCAGGTTATAAGAAACTTCACCTTATAAGAAAAGCTTATAAGAAAATCCATCCTTGTTAAAAATATAATGTATTCTTTCACCATTAAAGTACTCATCATTTAATTTCAACAGTGTAATATCAGCCATAACTCAGTGCCGTGACGTTTCAGAAAATGGCGGACAGAACGGGTTTTGGAAAGCGTTTACTTAGCGCTGGTGGAAATCAAGTAATTTTACTTAAACTGGCGGGCTGCCCGCTTGTCGCCCTGACTTATGGCTGGAACAGCTGGACTGGGACAACCGTGGTGGGCATAAGGCATGAAGACTCAGGATTTATTATTGCGCTACTAGTCTTAGGTATTGCATATTGTCAATATTTAGCCCGCTGCACCTAGTTGCTATAGTATTGAATCAGACTAAAGTCGTTGGAAAGTGTTTTAGGGATATTTTCTGTTGATGACGTCACTGCACGCTAAAATAGACAATAAAGTCCCTCGTCTAAGTAAATGGTTGTATAAGATTGGAATTCCACCTCCATTTTAGAATTTTGATTAAAAACTATTATTATCTGTCTTCTTTATATTACTCGTTGGTATTTTTGAAGAATGTTCTTACTTTATCAACTTACAAGCATATGAAGCAATTTATCAAAACTTGTAATTTTCTTTAATATAGGTACGTGTGTGTGTATATCAATCTATGAAATAAAAACGAACTCATAAAGTCCCATTTGCTCAGCAATGTTGACACAATCTTCTCGTTATTGACTCGCATGACAAAGTGACTTCCTTCAGAAGCGATCCCTCGACGCACAAATTAATTCCGCATAATTAAACCCGAAGCGAAGTTGAAATATGGCGCCATACTTCAAGTGCTCCGTAACCTGTCGGTAGCAGACATCAAACAATGGGAAGCTGAAACAGATCGACTCACTGCAAAAACCTATCGAATGTCCTAGAACCTTTGTGGGGACGTAACGGCGGATCCCTCCCGACCATCCTCGAATTAACATAGGCACGAGAGTGTCACTTGGACGTGTTACGAAGTTACCTAAGGCCTTTTTAGGGACTAAACCTTTTTTGTTACGAGTTTTATAAGCCGTTTGTAAACTCAGCGCTGGGCGGTAGCGCTAAACAACGACACCGCGTTTAGTTTGTACAGAAAAAATGGATGACCGACTGAATGTAAACAAAAATGAAAAGTAACGGGATATTGTTTGACATTTTTTGTCTTGATATAAAAAAAATGAAATTCGTGTGACTGAGTATTCAACAAGCGAATGTGTGTTTGTGTATCTATCGATACAGCTAATGCTTATCCATGTACGGCTCACAACCACATAATCCCTTCGTGCCAAAGAACCCACTTACACCCATTGAATCCCGACTCACTCGCATGATAGCTTTATTAAATCACACCACTGTAACACACAGCGGTAATATCAGTGTTGCCAGCGCTGAATTTATCTACCTCGAGTGAATAAATGCATCTTATTCTACCGTGTAAAGGAATGAGGTGTACAAATACAGAGTATTAAGATTCAGAGCCACCATTCAAGATAGCAGAAATAACTTACAAATGAAAAGCCATTGTTTTCATGGTACAACGTTCATCTCGTTACATTAAAATAATTTGAAAGTTATTTCATCCATTTTTAATGAAAAAGAATAAGTCAGTCACTGACAAATGACATAAATGACCTTCGACTCTCAATTGTTCAATCCCCGTCGCCGGCTGGGCGCGGGCGGAGCTTACACTTTAATTTACAACGACTGCTCAAATACAGGAAAAAGTTAAAATTAGATCACTGTGGGATCATCTGCGGGGGCAGCTCGTCATAAAAATAAAAAGGCATCTTTGTGGCTCGGCCACATCAGATTTCATTGCCACTTCTGTGCATTACTTTCTCTGTGTCGTCTGAAAGTTAGTATTACACATAATACGTATTGCAGGTGCAATTATTGCAGGAGACACGTTGCATTCTTAGGTTAAGCGGAATGCTTCAAGACATAATTATTAAGAAGACGCATTCTTGTGCAGAAAGGATTTTACAAACATGTTTCATAAAGAAATATGGTTTAGTTGGAATGTAACTGCTAGAGGAAGCTACATTTTGGCAAGAACGAAGCGTTTTTAATGATAAGGTTTAACTTGAAACCAAGTCAAAAGGTAGCTAAAGTAAACTAACTATTTAATAACGGTTTTTGGTATTACACGAACCCAACTATTTTTCAGTTCGCTGGACTCGTATTTACAACATTTATAAGAATAGCTGAAGCTTGCTGTAAGCTTGTAGTATTTACATGAAAGTCGGCTGTTTACACGCCTATCACGTCACCCCCGAGCGCCGGCTATCTAACAGATCATCAGTTAGTGAGTCAGGCCTTCGTCTGAAAACTTGAACAATGTCAGACTCTTGACATGCCAGGCACGTGTTGTGTGTGTATGTCGTATTATCTTTACTATAAATTCTGTGCGTAGGTCTATTGCATTGTTCAAACTGATAAATTGCGGCTGGTAGATTGATTAATCGTTAAGTTTTTTTGTACAAACTTTAAATCAATGTCTGGTTTTAAGTATTGAGATAAAAAATACTAATTAATAAATAACAAAGTCCCTCACACTAACAATTTAATTATTGCTTTTTAACCAACTTAACCTTACTAAAAATATCCCGCGCAATATTTAACGCAAATTTAATCGGGGTTTCGTACAGAAACCTTTGAAATTCGCCCTCTGAAAGGGTTGTAAGCAGTTGTTTCATCTATAGGGGTTGAGTTCAAGTACAATTAGGGGATGGAACTCATTATGTAGCCCGCCGAGCCAGCCGACGACAAATCCTTTACAATTAAGCTACATGAAAAGTGATTTAATAAGTTTGGAAATGTTTTGAGTACCTGTGGGCAGGTCGCGTTATTGTTTCACTGTAGCTTATTCTGTATTACTTTCAAAGTGTCAAAATATTACAGGTTTAAATGGGTTTTTGCATGAGATTAAATTTCAGCATTTATTTGTTGTCTTATCTCATTAATGTAATCACTTGACTATTTATCTTCTTAATAAAGTAAAGATATACTATATCATGATTCAAGCAAGACACAATAAACACAAGTCACGATTTAACTTAAGAACATAACTTAAAAATTGCCCCACTTCAAGCGCTCTCGTTCCAAACCTACTTTCATCGTCAAAGCCGGAATAAGCACCGCGTGCATGTATAACGACCCACAATTCGGTCTAGCATCCCCTACGTCTAGATTAAAGTGCGCGCACTCACTCAGTCGGATGCGACACCTATTAACTTTTTATTAGACTGCACCAAAGCCACGGTTAAAAGCTCGGAACCAATAATAATTTTCTCGTAAAGCTTAACTAAAAAGAAAGTATTGTTAGGGCTCTCGTACACTAGAGTGGGACAATCTGTGATGTTGACTTGTGTTACATTTTGATTTAATTTTGTATTTTATTGTCCAGTCTCCGCACTAGGTGGACGGACGATCTAGTCAAGGTCGCCGGGAAGCAATGGATGCGGGTTGCTGATGATCGCGCAAGGTGGCGAGCCTTGGGGGAGGCCTTTTTCCAGCAGTGGACGTCTTTCGGCTGAAACGACGACAATGACGATCGTACAGTCTCATGCTTTGTAACTGATGGTCATATTAACATTTTGGTATTCTTGTTAATATATAGTAGAATTTATATATAACTTAGCTTAAACGTTAAGAAAATAATTAATAATGAAAAATTAAAGAATAAGCTTATACTGTACTCTCAGCATCGACATCAAGCATATCTCCATGCGAACTGTTTAGCATGAACTATAACAAACAGGACTGAGTTACATCGAACAAAATGTAGGAGACCCTCGTAACAATACATTACTGAAGTTTAACGTGTGCGTTAGTTCAAAACTAAGGCTATTCTGATAGGACCTACCGAATAGTATGTGACAACATAGTATTTATGAACTTAATTGTTAACCGACTGCTCCAAACCTATCGTAAGCTTAATGCATTTGTGGAAATCCTTCATAGTAATGCTATTAACAGTAATGTATTATACTAGTGCATTAGATTAGCCTTTGTTCATATAAAGTGATCAAATATCAATGATGAAATATTGGTCACGCTGTGGTCTACTGTTTGAGTAACAAATTAAGTTTTAGTAGAATAAATCCATCCAATATGTTTTTAGAGCAAATGTTTGTTTCAATTTATATCTCGTGGCCGTGAGAAATTCTAATCCAATGTACTTACGTAAAACCTCTATCATTACATATATTTTTCTTTAATAATCCTCAAGCAAATTTTGAGCCAAAGCTGAGATATCTTGATTTAACGTGATAGAGTCAATTCCATTATATAACTCGCATGCGCCCGTAGGTTTACCCGCTACCCAAGGGATGGGAATTAAAAATATAGGTACTATATTTGTCTCCTAGTTTTTAGTTCACTACAAATTTTTATCCAAATCGGTGTGTCGCTGTTCTTAAGTTATAAATAGCAACCTATAACTAACACTTTTATGTATACCAATCCAGATATGATAATTATAACAATATGGATGTTATTTAGTTATGTTATTTTCTTTTCAAACAAAACAAGACAGCCAGAACACCACTCATCGCGTCATCTCAAAAATGTCCTCCAGAATTCATGTCAAACACAATTATTTGCACACACTTTCATCACAAAACGCCAGTGCGCGGCGAGCTTAAACTCCCAAAATTAAAATGGAAATGCCTTAAACGACCGCCGGCATATTAAAGAGATACGGGAAAAAACCATTTAGCAGCTATTTGCATACAATTTGTGGACGACTAGACGCGGGTTTGATGCTGCAGCGCTGGCCCACTTGTGTCTCATTAGGGGCCTAAGCAGCGGGGGGCTAACATACGCTATCATGACGTCACGTTACCGACTGGATTGGAGGGGATAAATGTATGCTTCTTGAGTGCTCATTACAACTCATGCGCGAATTACTCGCTGTTTTCAGAATGACAAATGTTTCGTAGCGTAGCCGTTGATTACGTTAAGTATATACCAAACAAGTAATATTGATATAGCTTATACCTATTTAATATTCAATTGCAACAATGATAATGCTTACAAGATTAACACAAATCGTTTTATTCAAATCTTTGAGCTCTCGAGAGTAGTCTCACGTCGACCTCGAAACTCGCGAGGGTCCTTCAACTTTCAAGACGAAAATCAAATCAATAAACGGCTTAGAATCAAGTAAGATGAAATTAAAACAGTTCTATATAAATGCGCAAATTGTTTTAAAAGGATTAGAGTTCTAAGTGCGGCAGTGAGATTCAAGTGGTTCCGTATCTGTTCTCCTAACAAAGTCCGACAGGTTTATGCGCGAGTTTATTGTGTATTGAGATTTAAATTAAACTTTTAATGCGTTAGGAGGGGTTTGCGTTTCTTTGTGATAGCTTTGTGCTCCGCACTGTCGTGTGCGATGCTCTTAGTTCTGGCTTCATAAACTGTTTCTGGGATATGTTTTTAATTAAACTTGCTTTGCACGTACTACTGTGTTATTTAATTTACCTACGTATACTATAATTTTCACCCGCTTCAAGGTGAACTACATTTTGAAACCCGATGTCTAATCAAAGCATAGCTTAGTATCAGTCTACACGGCAACCATTACCTTCCCTTCAGCCGACAATTAGACGATTCTCTTAAACTGGCACTTGTTTAGGCAGCCATCTTTAATTAAGGCGCGACGTGAGTGGCGTGCCAACCGCCAGGGCGCGCCACTAAATCTGGCAGGATGGCAGGATTGCCATTGCATTGATGTGGTTCCCCTACTTTATGGTGATTGGGACCTACTACATTTTCCTGTATCGTTTTTTTTGCAATCTCGTTAAACTTGTAACGTTTATGCTGGAGAGATTTAGTTTGGATTGAACGCGTTGAGCACTGGGCTAAAGTGGATTTGAAATCTATGTAGATCCTGATATCGCTGTTAATCTGCTCCATTCGCCGTTTAAATTATATATGGATCTAATTTGTGCGTAATAATTGACATTATCCTAAATAGAACTGTTAAAACTAACTGCGTGTTTTCGCAATTACACCAGATTTTAGCTTGTGAAACTGTATGTAGTTTTTGCAGTATAATCTAGATATTTGTTTACTTAATAATAAGCATAGGTAGTCAATATTGTTAATTACATGCGTTAAATAAGTAATAAAAATAATTTACGTGCTACCTTGGAAGCTCATTTTCCAGTGAACCTATTGACTTGAAGTCGGATTCAGTATTAGAATTCAAGCCACTGCTTCAGTTAAATCCAGGATCGATAGATCATTATGCAACATGTATTACCATAATTAGTATATATCATGTCACATAATTACAGCAGCCATGTATTAAGGTGGCGTGCGTCTGGCAGCCGATAGCAGTACGTGCAGCGTTGGACGTCTTCCAAGCTGACGCTGATAATGCTGCATTCGGATGCACCGCCGTATCAGTAGCTAATTACTTCGCCGAACGTATTGACGCCGCCATGTGTAGCCTTCAGTAAATTAATACTCAGGTTATTGTTTTCGGCTCTAAAGGCATGAGTTTGGAATGTAAGTTAGTTTGTCAGGCTTAGACTGATAAAAGGCGGTCACCGATGTCCAATTGGTCACTCTGGCATCTCATCTATACCTACCCATAGTTTGTGTGGCTTAACAAATCACCTTACAAACTGGTCCGATTTGAATAAAAAAATAATATTAGATAGCCCGTATATCAAGAACGACTATAGGTAGTGGTATATTAGTAGCCTCCACGCAATTCAAGCGAGATCGCGGGCAGAAGCTAGTTTAATTATAAACAATGTTTGTTATGTAAAAAAGTGTCAACCGCACCCCCACCTACCTACAAACGGTGTATCATCTCGTGTTTATACAGAGACGTCACAGCATCCGAGTCTAATTAGATCACGTACCGAGGTCGCATCGGGCCGCTATTGTACTCAATCTGATGACTCACAGTTTAGGATTATTTGACTTTCTTTGCCTTCGGGGGCAAAAGGAGCCAGGGTTGTAACAAGTAAAGTTTAAGACATGTGGAACGATTTTTGTTTTTATCATTGTTTTTATTTAGTGCACGCTAACTTTAGTTATCTGACGTCTCTAGCCTTATCCTTTCTGTGTTAAGGTCAGTTTTCAGTCTAACCGCATGCAGCCTTTTTTAATGGAGCGACGGTCCTTCTGACCTCCTCAACCCGGTTGCCTCGACTACCTATTACCCCCTTGGTAAGACCGATTGTCAGACTTTTTGGCAATCGAAAGATTTTCTTCGACATTATCCAAGAAGCAATGCGATTCTCCAGCTACACATAGCATTTGTTTATGTATATACGACTGTTTATGTATGTACAATGTTTAATTTCCTAAATAACATTGGCCTCGTTACATAATTTCGCCGCATCCAAAACCTCATGTACTCGAAATTCAATAAGGAATCCATCAAAATAACTTCCTGAAGTTTCCCTATAGGAAATTACAAATGAGGGAACATTACCAGCCTAAATAAAGCACACATGCGTTTTACGGGACGCGGAAATTTTAATTTGATCTTATTACTACACCCTTGCCCATCTCATTTGCAAGACGACCACGAACCCTTGCATCCACTTCACACGAATATCAACCTTATGAATCTAACTTTAGGGGTTATGAGGACAGAAGACGTTGTATTGTGCACCCAACATGATGATTGTGCTTTTTAATGAAAACCATCCAGATTATTGTAAAAACTGTCTTCTTAATTCGGATCTTCCACTCAAAAGGGGGCTGTTCTACTAAAGTCGGTTTACTTGCTTATTATGGAGTATATTTGTATTGTTGTAGTTAACTAAATCAATATATTACGTTCATCCGCTTCGACATATCTGTTCAGTGTGGGAGTAAATAGTTATAAAAGATAGCTAGTAGGAGATCTTAGAGAGAAAATACGAGACAAAATAACGACGTCAATACTGAAGGTACGGCACGAGAACAAAGTTATCTCATTTGTATGATAAGTTACGTTAATTAATTTTTGACAGATGACGAAGTATCATGAAATACGAGAGACAGCCTGTTTGATTAGGGGGGGAAATACTTAATCATAAAGAAAAGAGTGAAAAGTTGAGGTTATCGTGAAGAACAGAACCTCGAATATAATTAAGAAGAAAAGAGATTATAAAATTGACTACATCTAATACTTAAATGTAAGCAGAAGTAATGAAGGACCTCGCAATACGTGTCCATTCAGTAATTATCTCGAAGGGTGCTAATTGTCTTTATTAACTCCCCCTGCAGGAGTTCGCTCATTATTTAAAAATAACCAATCTATCGGGCATTACGTAATTTCTTGTTCATTTGCTTCCACTTCCGAGTTTGTTTTATATAAAAAAAGCATCGTTAAAAGTTTTAACAATCCTTCTTTCGTTTAAAATGGCGAAGTCTTATTCTGATTAACGATGTCTCGAATGGCGGGTACTCACGTTACGCGCAGACCTGTGCGATGACCAAGCTGCACGCTAATACTGGGACTCAGGTGATCACTTCTAGAAACGGCTCAGTAAAACTTATTATCGCCATTAAAATGAAATACGGAAACTAAAATTGCGAGCTTTTTGAAGTAATTAGCAATTATTGATTTAAATATTTTAAGAATTCAAACTTATTGAACATTGGAGTGGTCATGGAAATCTGAAAAAATCACTTCATATTTAGGGTACCGATTGACCAATAGAAGTTCGCTTACGCACCTGATAGAAGTCACAATATCATATCAACCATTCCTGATGTACAAGTTTTAACTGTAAAAGTATGGCCACTCTACTTAAATATGAAACTGGACTTACGAGAAACCAATTTGGTTGCGCGTAAATAACTGTAAGTCGTTGTGGACTGAAATGAAAGCTTTTTGTGCCTACCTGAGCACTTCGCCGGATTTGTGTTGCCAGAGTAAAAAAACGACGCTGAAGTATTCGAGACGGCACAGTTAGTTTAGTTGGCATGAAAGATTTGAAAGAGCTACTTTCAAGTTTTTGTGTCGTAAAATCTTTTGGTTTCCAACTGGCGACGGGAAAACTATATTTTTCAGACGGGAATCAATGCTTTTTTATTTAGAACTGGATGCTACAGCAACAAAAAAGGCTAAAAACCTTCAGCTATTGCCCGGGTGCGAACACAATAGGAAAACTATGTGAACAAATTTTCCCGCTAACTACCAACAATCTAACTTTTTGCGAATTTAGCCTACACTACGGACGTGCTATTTGTACGGAATTACGGTTCGAAAACCGAATATTTCGGTTTTACGGTATGGCTGCAGCGAGCAGAGATTCGCACCCGCGCGCATTTACACTAAAGATGTTAAGGACACCGCTCAGTGAGGTAAGCGGAAGGAAACATTATTGTCTCATATGGTTTTATTAAAATGAGAAGTAGAAGACCTATGTTTAGGTCCGTACATATAGAACGCCTATACTGTGCCAAATATTTTTAGTTTCCATATTTAAAAAGTTTTAGAAAATCCTATTAATTTTGGTTGGACTCAGGTTCATATTGCTAACGACATACCAGCGATTACTAAACTGTCATTGATCCTCATAGTGGCGAAACAATATGTAAAACAATATAAAAAAGATAAGTAATACATCGATGTGTTAGCCGCTCGTAGCTGTTCGCACAAGAACATGAATAGATCCCGGCAACACGGCTGGAGGGGTGAATCGAATGCTCTGGAGCCGACGGGCTCGATTAATTGCTCGCCTTTACTATTCATTGGCCTTTCTTTCGCTAAAGCAATGCTGAGTCAGCTACCTCAATAGCACGGTTTTATTGTTCCATTCAACTGCGGTAACTTCATCAAACAACGGCTTGTTAATGGCGGCATCCGATGAACATATCTATAAAGTTAAATCATAATTTACAACAGATTGGTTCTGTCTGATTGATGCAGCGATTGATGGTCTCCTAGATAATTGACGATTGATAGCGCGAAGATCACATTGAGATTAATTATAACAATTGATTAATCTCTCCGAATAGATTAAAACCGAATAACGTAGTGGCAACCAACCCTCGCAGTATATTTACGTTAAACCACGTCATGAGCCGCCCATAAAACTTTATCTCCATATTATACCAAAACATTACAGTACTGTGAAGAAAAGAAAAAAGTTAGGCACTCAATCTAGATTTAGTACGAAAAATACTTAGGCTGAACAGCTTATCTAGGTATTATGCTTAAGTATTATTAAATTAAGATAGGCGCACAGTCTTCTATAGATAAAAAAAAGATTGATTGACAACCTGCACAATGTGACTTTCAAAGACAATGATATTGAAAATAATGCCGAGCGAGACGCTGGATATTCGTACGTAATCCTGATTCAAACGTGACTACTTAAGTATGTAGATAGTCCGAAAATGATGATAGGTACGTCTATCTTTCAAAGTTGAATAACTTTGAAAGATAGACGTACCTATCATCATTTCATCATTTGGCATCTTGAATATATTCAGAATAACCTTCTATAATGAATAATTGCGATATTTACGTAACATCACTTTTTGTCAGGATAATATGCATTCCCTACATGGCAACCTATCAAAGGTATGATCAGCCTCGTGTCACCGACCTTTCCAAAACTTGAAGAGACTGGAACTGTGAAATAATAAATTTTAACGATCTGAAGAGTTCGCGAGAGCGTCTCGAGATAATTTTTCAGTTGGAGCAAGTAGCTCGCTTTGTTTGACTTGGCTCCAGTTTCTTCTACGCGAGTCGAGTCCGCTGCTGCGGGGATTGTCCGGATTGCCCGAATATTTCAACGGATATTCTACAAAATGATTGATACACTGAATTGTCGCGGCGTGGTGGACTTTTTACTTTAAGCTTCTGGGTATTCGGGAACCCTATCAATTTTGCTGTGACGTGAAATTTGATTTCATAATTTCACTTAGAACATCAACCTCTTTATTATTAAGGAAGAAATGAATATAATATTTTTAACACAATGTGGCTATAAGAACTAAGTGCCAAGAAATCATCCTTAATTAGCCGAAATTATCACAATTTATTCGTCTATCCCCAGCAATATCCAATACACACAGTACGTAGGTCCTCTGTTATGCGTAGAACAACCAGAGCCCTATAATTAACGAGGCTATTATTCCGCAGATATATAATGAAAGCGAGTGCACGAGAGATCTGACCCCCGGGTCTAACGTCTGAATAAAACATGCTCAGATAACTACAACACGGTGTGGCTGACTGCACGAGTACCGCACCGGCCTCACTGTGCGCGACTGTACCAGACAGTTATTCTTTGGTCACTAGTTAATTAACATCTGACTGTTTTATTTTTACGTTGAGTTAATTACTTGTACGACATACCTATAGACATAGGCAGTTCATGTGTTGACTGTACCTGTGTATGGGAAAATGTTTTAGTTTTAACTTCTTACTTCTATTCCAAGTGCTAAATCAAGCTGCTACAATCTATCAAATTTCCTTTATAGATTTTCAACTTTATCGCTGAAGCACTTTATCTTTGAACCACATTTCAAAGTTGATAGGAAAAGTTTGAAAATTGTTGATGTGCTGGCATCTGTACATATTTCCTCGTTTTCATATACGAAAAATATGTTATTCATAATTCTAATTATGTGTGTGAACAAAGTAAATTGTCTTTTATTTACGTAGTAGTACACATTTCCTCACTTACAAGTCTACCGCATTAACCCAAGCTCCTCTGTCACCAGAGCCAATTCATCGAGGTGTAATCAAACGACTCCCCACGAGACCCGCACATTACGCCAACAGCTAATTAATTATATATTTGTTTGCAAATTAATCTGTGCGTCACGCGCTTTCGTCAGATGACGTATCGAACCTGTACTTATGTTGAACTCCTGACGATGTTAATTAAAAGATTTTAATTTGATTTCGGGAAGTAATTCTCGCTTGAATGTGCATTAATTATTAAGGCGTTAATGTTACGTTTCCTAAGTAAGACTGTTTCATTATTATGATATTTTATTTAGAATTTTGTAATATTCATGCACTCTAAAGTCTAAAGAAACTTTAAAGTTTTTGTCAGATCGCGTGACGGAAATTTCAAATGAACCAGCTCACTAATTATCATGTAAAGTAAGTAATTAATGTGCTGTCATTATCACGTTGGGTGTTGTTATTTAATTAAAACATAACAATTGAGTTTTAATACAAACAATGAGTTCGTGTCCGTTTGTTACAATGCTATTTCAATTCAAATGAGGCGTGTGCGAGCGACCATGCAAATCACATGAAATACTCTTTTATTCGCTCACGCAAAGCCGCGAGCTTTTACTAGCTTATTAAAACAAATAAACATTTTACGAAACTTTACAATCGAAACTAAGCGTTACGATATACTACTTAAGGTTCAATTTTAAGTGCAGGAGAATCATTAAAAAAATATAGATGAATGCAAATAGTTGGTAATTAAAATGGGTAAGTTTAATAGTGGTCATGTCACGCTAACCCGTTAGTTAGTTTCAGTTAATTTAAACCGGCCGGTATTAAAGGTTAGAAGAAGTGAAAAGTGTGCAGCACTTCCTGCAGTAAACCTCATTTGCTGGACTAAAGTAGTCGTTATTAAAAGCAGGAGATGGTCCAAGTTATAAGCGTAAGCGACGATATTTACTTAAAAAATTAACAAAACTTTATTGGAATCTTTACCTAAGTAAACCTTTGCTAATACTGAAAGACATAATCAATTATCTAAAACTGTTTTTATTGGTTTAAAATACTTAATCGGTATGTAGCATATGGCCATCTTCACAGGACTAACTAACTACCTACCTAAGCACCAAATATAATTTTTATCGGATCAACAGGTTTAGCGTGTTTGTTAATGCAAAGAATAACTAACTAATGTTATTAAGAATTTGTGATTCAGTTTATAAGTATGTTACATACATTGTATATAAACCCTTTATCTATATTGAGTGAATAATAAATGATCTGTTACAAGTTACTACATTAAACCTAGATGAAGCCGTTCTACCCTTGAGAAGAAACACTGAAACACACTCAAAGGATCGGGCCCTCTTATTTTAAAGTCTAGACGAAATATAATTGTATTATGTATGAATGTAGGACCGTCTCTTAACCTTTTCAAGACAAAGGATTGAATATAAGTATATTATGTAGCAACTGTGCATGTTTGTGGAAAGACGTCTAGGGGAACTTCTCCGATCGCCCCTATTATAAGGAGCCTATAAATCTGAAGGCTCCTATCTATATCCCTAATAAAATTTGATCTCATTCAGATTAGCCGTAAAAGCATAAACAAACTCAAATTCGATTTTACAATATCAGTAAAATACATATATACTACTCATCATAAAGTGTACCCTTTAGTTTCACTGATTTCAATTATCCCATCCATCTTTTAGTTGAACATTTTTTGCGAGTGCATAAATAGCACGAACACACTGGCGTTATTTTGCGGTGATTCTGCGGAAGACGCATCGTCAATAACCAGTTGATATCAAATATTCTGCACACAGAAATATTGTGTGCAATGTTGTATGCACACATTGTGACACGCGCTGACGGTGCGAGGTATACGCTGAAGCGGGTGATAAGAATTATGAACAAATAAATTGTTGCGTAAAATAAAGTAGCTTTTACAGTAAAATAAAAAGGTGAGTCTTAATTTATATTACATTTTTTTCAACTAAAGACATTATAAAAGCAAGATAAACATAACATATAATTAGCACTAGTTATTTTTAAACTCGTTAATAACCGCTTTCTTTTAATACCAGCAGTCTAAATTACCATACACGTGTAAGAGATTCAATCACACACGCTAATTCTTATCCCGCAGCGTATCGCCACTGACAGCAAACACAGATCGATCTTGGCAGGACGGCGCCTGTCGCACGACTCGGCATCGAACCCATTACCCGCGCCGGACGCGACAGATAAATTGTTATAGATAAGCTTTTCATATCACTGTCACACCGACATACGTATCCATCAACATTCTGTTCGTCCATTTTGTTTTTCATAAGCCATATTTTAGATAAAAGGTTTTCATGCGCCATAAATATGGATGGATGTGATCCAAAATCAACGGTTTCAAACGCGCCATTTGAATACCAGGGGAATATTCATTTATTATCAATTCCTGGTTTTCATTTGGTTCCGAACGTTGCACTCCGTTACTAAGTATGGAAATAAAATTGCGATGGTGCTTTCAAACCACATGAAAAGTTGAAAATGCTTTAATATAACATCATGCATTTTAAACCGAGTCGCTTATTCACTGAGATGTTTTAGACTACCCGACCTCATACAATCATATGAGCAACAAGAAATGAAAGAAGAGCTACTAATAATTTCTCCTTAAAATTCCCGAAATTTCATCGCTAAGTCAGTTGAGCAATGTACGGTATACTCTAAGAAATCAAAACAAAATATTTTGTACAAAGTGTCCCAAACCGTCAGGTCTCTGAAGGCAGCCCGGCTGAATCCCCTCGGCCATCACATCAAGCCGAGGAATAAATATTCATGAGAGGCACCGCTATCCATTAGGCGTCCTCCATTGACGCAAATGCCATTATTAATATCATTCCAAAAGTCCTCGTTTTTATTTGGAATCACAATACGGCTAGGACAGTAGAAAATCATATTTGTTTAATTCAATCGGATTGCAAAGTCGGTGAGGCAAAACTGGGGCAATTAAAAGTTGCTATTTGGATTGAGATTAACATTTTAAATATTCGACAGTTACTGAAGATCTGGTTACCTCAACAGAGGGAGCAATATAAACGTTATTGATATTTGCAATTTATAAGTACCCTCTAACTTTTTATGAAGTTAAAAACTTTAACGCTGCTGCAAGGAAGGAAGCTATACAAGGCAGTCGAAGGCTTGTGGGGTTGCAAGATTCTAATGCGAAGCATCAAAGGGAGCATTCCTTTCCTTATTTTCAAGCGCACCTACTTATTTTCTCACCGAATATGACAGACGACGTAATTTATGTGGTGCAACAGTCGCGCAACTATTTATTAACTCTAGCTGTGAGCTCCTCGATAAACAACTAATAACAAATTAATTAATATGCAAAGTTGCAGCCGCTCTCCAGCAGCCGCGGCTTCTCAAACTTTACGCTAAAGCCTCCGAAAGAGGCTACTTAACATGCCTCAAAATGATGGATAAATTAATACAACTGCACCGCAGCCTGCCTCTTCAAATAAACTACGAGTACCAAACATCTCAGTCAGAGTTTGCTCCAGCAATCCTAGAGTTTATCTAATCACTTCAATGTTGAATTATTAAGTGCAGTGCGCCGACAAGTGCACAAGTGTAGCTCTGCAAGTTACTTTCGCTTCTCAGAAACAGTGAATGCATTCCTCAAAATATACTAGTATGTATTATTCAGCTTACACAAAATTCCTAAATATTAGGTAATGTCACTTAAGTATCCACAGACAATATAAACTTTCCGAACCACTGGCACATACTTCAGCCGGGATTCAAACCCAGCAAGTTGTGCTGAAATTAATTGAGAACGGCCGTCGTGCGGTGTCCCGGCCAACAGGCGGCATTGTTCGCACGACACACGCCCCCCGCGCCCCTCGCACCCCTGCCGCCAATTAAATCCATAGATGCTAATTTACAGACATAGTTTGATAGTTGAAAACCGCTGTTTATTCAATAGATACGCGTCGAACTGGACAAGTTTCTATGCCTAGTGTTTTCGGCTGTCCGCAGTTGCTAACAACAGTTTTAGAATTTAATTTGGAGGGTATTTTGTTATACTTACCTAATTACAGCCCGTGGACTCCGCTGAAGCATAAAGCCCAAATTTACGTGGGAAGGTCATGCAGTCAATAGCCAAAGTTAACTAATGTCGCCAAAAAGGTCGGCCGTGTTGTGTCTCACTACGCGCCGGATACATAAATATCAGTTCTAGAATCAAAAACATTTCCAATAAAATGTAGCACAAACATGTTAACAAATACCAACAGTTTAAATATCCCTAACGCTGCGCTCAGTGCAATAGTGTTTGTGTTGGAACACCCGATCATAAGCGGGAATTACAGTTCAATAGTTCAACAAAAAATACATACACAGGTTTTTAAATAGAACATGCGTTTGTAAAATCGCCTGTATACCAGTAATTAAATGAAATCGTTTATTTATCATTACATCACTTTGCACATATGCCGAAACAAACTCAAGAGTCAGTTTGTTTTAAAATGCAGGCAATGTGATAAAATGTAATGATTTTAACAGGCAATTTGGAATGACCTGTTAAGGTAGCGTAGCAGGTTTAAGCTGACCCGTTGCGGCACACAGCACGCATGCAGTCATAGTAAAGCCTAACCGTAGCACAGTGAGTTCAGCGGCCTGTCACACAACTATACCAAATTTGCAGAACATTTGCGTAGGCCAGTTAGAAATACACAAACCTAAATAAATAAAACATACATTTATCTACCGTCAGCGGTCACACCCGCACCGGAGTCCCGTGGGAACTACTCCACGCATCTTCCTCTATAAATGAACTATCTAAGACTGAATAAAAAATCCACATCGGTGCAGTAGTTCCTGACATTAGTGCCTTCAAGCAAACACACATACAAACTCTTCAGTTTCAAAATAGCAGTATAGAAGCGACTCGCGTACATGATATCGCGTATTTAAGTAGAACTAACAAGCAAGTGCAATATTGTCCGTTCCAATTTATAATGTGATAGCGGTCCCTAACCAAAACATCAAATCAGTCCCCGGAAAATGTCCCTAAACGCTTACAGATGAATACGATTAACGCGACAGTGTCTCTAGGACGTCTTGACCCAATTGAGAGGAGGGTGGAGGAGGGGCGCGGCGTGCGGGTGCGGGGGGGGTGCTCAGTCGACGATTACAATGTCAGTATAGCGGGACATGTCGCCAAATTGGAGGATGTGGACCGAGTATCTGATCTGTGTTTGTTTTCCTCGAGTTGGATGTTTCTTTTTAATGTTTTGGTAAATGTAAGTGAGCTGCCTGAATCAGCTTGATACTAAATGAACATCATTTGCAGTGTACCTAGATGTCCTACTTCTAAAGATTATGGCAACCGTTGTTGTAGTCCTACTACTTTGAAAACAAAAAAAAAAACGGAAGACGCTAAGTGCAAAGCTTAGTCACTGATAAAGATCAAGTCCCATTACGGCTAAGTACGTGTAAAGAAGTTAGAAGTCATAAAAGTTTTACAACTTCGGCGCACTTTCCTGAAAAATTGTCTGACCTTGTAAACTCCCACCTACAGAGTTATTAATCTCCCATAAAAATGGAAACCTGTAAAAACTCCAAAAAATGTTCTTGAAGAAACTCCATACCTCGGCTCCAGTTACCGTTACGGCACCAAAGTTGAGCAGGCCCGCAGCTCAAGCCATATAATTTAGAAAAAGAGAAAGAAAATTAATATGATGTTGTAAAGAAAATGAGATATCGGTTTGTGAAAGCGATCGCTTTATTTTGGGGGACTTGTTATTACGCACGAACGGTTGCGAAGATGTTCCACATCCACGAACATAAGTACCTAATATGATTATATGTTTCTTCATATTGGTTTCTTTGGCAAAGCAAAAATTTAATTTTTATTCTGTTTGCCCTCGTACCTACCTACATATATTGATATTATTCTCGTTACATTTACACAGGTAGCTATTTTTGGATTCCAGCTAATGGCTCAGTTGTACAAGGTTTTACGCAAATCGGTCGATGTATTGGGCTTTACAATAACATCCCCGGGAACAATCAAGTATTGTACTTATTATATAGAAACCGCGTGTTGTATGTTCCTAATTTATACATCGATTGAACAACTTTTAGTAATATATTGGCTTCTATTGTTATATATGGAATGGGAGTTCTAGAATATACAAAACACGTGCAAAACCGGCCAGTGACCGTGAACAACCAGCAGTTTCTATTCCAGTGCGCCCTGCCTTGCAATCTATTCACACAAATATTTAAAATGAAACAAGACAACTCGCGTTCTGCAGTCAATACAAATCGGAGACTGCAAACTTGCCGCTTGATCGCGCGGCAAACAAACGCGCTGTTTGCGCGACAACGAGCGCCTCCGAGCGTTTTCTGTTGACACGGAAAATGATGCAGGATGTTGAGATGGAACTAGGATGCCGGTAACACTGTAATTGAGTCCTATGTTATAAACGATCCGACCCTGCTGTTGATCTATGAGGCTACACTATTTGAGTCATGAGTCAGAGTAACAGATGGGCTTTTGTTTATGCATATTCTTAGAAAATACTTAATCTAACTTAATTACAAAAATAGGTACTCCAATGGACTAGGTTTTTGCCTTGATATTTTCAAATAAAATTAACGACAAAACCTAGTAGTGCTTTCTGTATCGGCTACGGCGCTGCGGTGTTTCGTTGGTCCCACGCGAGCTCATAGTCACTAACGGTTTAAACTGTAAATCCGCCCCCACCACATGTAGACACACCCCATGTGGTCTAGTTTATCCTTACCCTAAGTGCAATTCAGAATCGCGTAGGCGCCCGCGAGTTGAGAAGCAGTTGGTTACATTTCTCAGCTAGATTGTCATCATCCACCTGCCTTTATCCCAATTTAATATAAGGTCGGAGCAGCATGTTTTCTTGACATTGCTCAGCTAGATGCGGGATATTTATATGTTAATCGTAAAAAATCAATTTAAGAAATGAAAGCCCATAAATACCCGAATTAAAGTTGTGTTATAAGCACATATACTGAAGTTAAAACACGCTGCCCTTCACAAAAGTATAAACATACTTCCTCGTAAACAGCAGTTATGCGAGTTCTTACAGTAACGGTAAAAGCTTCGGCCATTTATACGCGGCTACCTGAGACGCGGCTACATCAAAAGACGAGACGTAATCAGTACGAGGCTTAGAACCAGCGGCTTTCACAAGCCTCTTTACTTAATTTATTTAAAGGAATTAATGGAATAAAACGATTACTTTTGTTCAGAATTTTAAAAATACAACGTGAATGTTAAAATAAACTCTTAGTTAAATAAAGTAACAGATATTATTTTTTAAAGTTTTTTACAGCCGGCCCCGAGTGTACTTGTCGGTTTCTGATCGCTCTCATACTTATTAAATCTAGATTATCTTCAAAATAAATAACAACCTAAGGTACATACCAACATGTATACCTTTTTAAAAACAAACGAGGTTATCGATATATTGAGAGCACTCTGTTCCCGTCAACTCGCGACGGATCAATCAGACAATCTCTATCGTTTAGATAGTTGAGTGAGCAACTGTAACACGAACAAACAGAACGTATTCCGTACAAAGGGAACAACAACAAATAGGTCATAAAAACAAGATTTATCAAACGCCGAACGTCGTCCAATTTATCGGAAATTCGGAAGCTAAACAAAAAGCTCGGTTCAGCTCCCGCCACGCAGCACGACAAAACATCGCCGATACGAAAAACTAATTTCCTAACAAAACATACGATTGAATTAAAATATAAGAGAATGTATTGCCTTTTTGCTAGCAATAGATACGGTCAGTGTTTTTGTTCGTTTGTCCCGGAACAAATAACGTGAACGGTGGGGCGCGTGCAGACGGACCGACACACGATGTCGCGATTTTTAACGTAAAAAAAGTCTTGTAGGAATAGTCGATTGCATTAATCTATAAAATATTATATTTTGTGGATTTTTTATTTATTACCTTGAACTGTTTTTAATCACAAACGAGATTAAAATAACATGAAGGGAAGCAAAAAAACATAGTTCAATTTCCACTTCAAAGAATTTTAATAAATCAAAAACAGAAAAACTCATAGTAAATAAATTGCTTCTTTGAAAGCCACATGTTATAAAAGAGCTGCCTATCATGTCCACAGCTGGAGGCTATGCGATGCGAAAATGTCAATTCGTCTTCAGCGAAGTTATATTTTTAACGTTGGTGTGGTTGTGCGGCTCGGCAGACGCGGGCCGCGCGGGTTCCGGCGAAATCCTTCTCGCACGGGATGAAACAAGTATTAGATTATTTATAATTGAATTGTCGGCGTGTTGTTTTACGTTCGTTTGTCAGACGCACTTATTGAATTATGTTCGGTGAGAAATTTGTTTTTTTAAGTTGCTTTGTGTTGCTCCACGAGAACACGTCTTTGACTGATTGAGATATAACGCTGTTGGAATTCAATTTAAACGAGTTTTATGTTATTGTAATTCGTTTTGTTGTTTCCTCTTCCCGGTTGTCACTAATTGATTTCTTTGTACTGCCGCAGGTTGAGGTAGGCGCTTCATAAGCGTTTAATACGTCACCTCTTTTAATGATAATTAAGACCTGTTACATTTTTGTGACTAACCTATTCAATGTTATATACAAGTACCTATCGATTTAAGTATGCAATGCCTTCTTTTATAATAACGCTCGTCGGAAGCTCCCGCTGCAATCAGCGCAACACAAACCTGTATATAAGTGACTACAACTGAACTGATTGATGCTTGACTTTGTTCGTTATTTTTTGACTACTTTCGCTTCGGATGTCAAAGGTTCTGACATTCAGCCGGGAAGACAGACTCAGATGCACAGCAATTCAGAGAAGTGGAAAGGATTAAAAAAGCCTTTATTACCGTCTCTTTATATTCTGTATGCAGATAAAAACACTCTTAAATAGAAGTTGACTGTTGATTCGACTATGCGCCTACGAATAAATCAAATACCTACTGCATTACTTTTTTGACCTTGATGGATAGAATGAGGTGCTCAAACAAGTTTTGAATTATATCCTTGATTAGTTAGAAATAGATGGTGATATGAGTTTATTGATCAGCTTTGCCTCAAAACAATATACTGGATACATTATCGTCAAAGCTTCACTCACTTATGTAAACACAAAAACAACAGTCTTAACAACATTATTATGATCGTCCATGCCCTTCACTACGGGTAACACACGGTGTCAGTAAAGTGCATTATTACATTACATAAGACGCCGTCTATAAGTATCATATATCAGGCAGGTATTCGCAGCGTGCCCTTCTGACCCCACCTCCATACATCTCCAGTGTTCTTCATTTATTTCGGGCTCGTTTCGCTGAAATATTGACATGTTTGACGTAATATCGTTAAGGAAAATTGAGTGATAGCCTTTACTTCTAAAAATTACGAAGATAGAATTTCTATTGTCAAACTATGGCATTATATTATAATGTTGGCATTTGATCCCTAATCAATCTTATTTTTTATATTATGTCATACAACGAGTAGGTGTTTTTCGCTATTCCGTTCGGAGGCTAAACTCTAGTGAATGACATATATGTACGTATCTAGTTATTCACCCTTACTAATAGTGGCTCCTGGACCGACTACCGGCCACTAGACCAGTGGGGCTGTTCCTGCCTAAATTTTACTGAGTCCCAACAACGTGTAATCTGTGCGAAATAAATGATTATTATTAATCGAATCCGGCTATGGGCCGTACATAGTATCAATACTGATTCGAAACCAGACATTGTTGGTCAACCACAAAAATGAACACAATTATTGCTGTCATTTAGTATAAATGTTATTTTTGCTATCAGTAACATTACAGATTAATACACATTAAATACCTTTAATCAATGTCTGGACAATGCCTGTTCATAGGGCATGTTGGTCTGACTGATTAGACTGACTAGATCACTTTGTAATGTTGTCTGTTTGTCTACGCTCCAAGTTACAAGTACGTGTCCGTCTATGTTGAAGTTTGTGTTACCTTATTGTAAGCCGCAGAGTCCACAGATATCTGCTGCTGTTACCGCGTCAATATTTACGAGCCTATTAATAAAGTTTCGAGTAACGACTTTGACGTAGAGAAAGCGAGTTGCTGGAACGAACGAACAGCTTTATTTTATAGTTACTTTCTTGGTCAAAGCACAGTCTTTCTTCAGATTATCAATAATTGTTCAACCATGATGGGAAGGTGCCTCACTTACCGTCGCTTCTCCAAACAAGTCATTATTATGAAGGTACACATGTAATCACGAAGCAATGCTAATTAATAGCTTAATCACCCGTTATAACTCTCTTGGGAAGTATTCTGACACACTCGCCTTGTGCTCAAATAACCCTTTTAAATTGTAACTTAGGGATGTTCGTAAAATATGTATATATGGTTTGTGGTAACCACAGAACACGTATAGTATCTACGTAATGGTTGGCGGCCTACCGATCGTTTGCGGGAACTAGCGAAGCATTTCATTCTCGTATCGACAAATATTATATACAGCCGGGTAATTTATATGAACGTGGGGAACGAAGGTCTATTTGATCGGATAACCGCACCGGGAGGCTTCCCCGAAAACATCGTGTGTTTTCCTCGAACCCTCGAATTTTATATCTATCCTTGTTATGAAATATTAAATTTCAAACCGTGGACGAATTTTGAAATTGTGTAAAACAATGACTTTTACACATTACACCAGCCGTGGCTGAACGTCAGAGGTCATCGCACGGAACGTTATGCGCACTTTGTGTTAAACGATACCCAACGATTTTTCATTTAATAACTTCTGTATTTCAATATTTTGATTACTCAATTATATTACAAATTACAGTGTTATTAATTTGTGTTAAAGTCTGTTCAATTTGTATGAACAATGTTTCAGTTGGCCTAGACAAGTAAGTAATTAACGTAAGGTACTTTAAATGGTATCATAAATATTGTAATTACACAGTTACATTCACATTAAATATTAAATTATCATATTTTATACTGACAAAGTAATTACCGCGCTTTACACAAGACAATGAATTTTATTTCAAAACAATTTACACTGTGCTTCAACAAACCGAGAAAAATATGTTTTGCAGTAAATTCTCTTGCTTTATTTTAAGTAAAAGCCATAAAATGGTTGTAATTGAATTTCGTGTAAACCACAACAATGGCACATTTATTTGAATTATGAATGTAACGAGTGAATAGAGAACGTTACTGTGATTTCACAAGTTTTACGTTTTGCGCGGGTGCTACAATAACAAAGGTGAGCATACAAAACTGTGAATAATTTTCATTTTCCTGGCGACAGATATGTAAATGTGGGAGCAAAGAATTCGCTTTAAATAAATTGAGGGTAGAAGAATGTTTGCGTTTTGTTTTTCCTGCTTTAAGTGAATATCACCATGTACAGCGTGAATTACTAGGCGATATAATAGAAGCCATTTTATATTAGTCAGTTAGAAAAATTACAGACGGATTTGCAACGCATTCAAGGCATCATACAGGTCTGTGATAGTCTCAATGTTTCACATAAGTCGTTCTAACTTTCAAGGAACGAAAAAATATATTGATTCACAATTATAAAACCAATGCGATACAAAACGCTAACACAGCAATAAAGAACAGTTTACTTAGTTTAATACAAATCGGAAAGCGGCTCAGTTCAACAAAACAATTACAAGCGCTAGTTAAAATGAAAGAGGTTGGAAGTTGGTCGGTCGCGCTCCACTCCGCCGAGATTAACGAGAGCTTAAGATACAATATCCGCCGACAATACGCTCTATGCTATAGTTATAGTTGCCTGCAATCTTGAAAATAACTTTAACTGTTATCGTTAATTGAAATTAGAAAGTCGTTTTGTAACCATCTACGTACTGTTTCATTTGTTCCCCTTATACCAAATACATGTAAATGGTTACTTTTTGATATTGAAAGGCACGTAATAGTTACTACAAACTAATACAACCGATTTAAAAAAAAATCTGGCACATCGTGACACTCGAAGAAAGATCCGTGATACTTTTTGACAGATCAGTGACACTTGACGGTAGATCCGTGACACTCGATTGTAGATCCGTGACACTCGATTGTAGATCTGTGACACTTGATTGTAGATTTGTAACGCTTGACGGTTGGTCTGTGACACTTGATTGTAGATGAGTGTCACTCAAAGGTAAATCAGCGATATTCAAAAGTATATCCTGGTGACACTTGAGGATAGATGCTTGTAGATCAGCGACACTTATCGGTAAATCCGTGACACTTTTGATAGATCCGTGACACTAAATTGTAGACAGTGATTGTAAGTGAAAGACACTTGATGGCAGACCGTTGACACTTGAGGATAGATCAGTGACACTCGACTGTACATCCGTGATACTCTTTGGTTGACCAGTGACACTCGAAGGGAGATCCGTGACAGATTTTGACATCAATGAAACTTGACGGTAGATCCGTGACACTCGGGTGTAGACCTGTGACACTTCACCGTAGACCTGTGACACTTCACCGTAGACCTGTGACACTTCATCGTAGACCTGTGACACTTCATTGTAGACCTGTGACACTTCATCGTAGACCTGTGACACTCGGATGTAGACCTGTGACACTTCATTGTAGATCAGTGACACTCGGATGTAGACCTGTGACACTTTATTGTAGATCAGTGACACTTATTGGTAAATCCGTGACACTCGACTGTACATCCGTGACACATTTTGACATCAATGACACTTGACGGTAGATCCGTGACACTCGGCTGTAGACCTGTGACACTTCATTGTAGATCAGTGACACTCGGGTGTAGACCTGTGACACTTCACCGTAGACCTGTGACACTTCATTGTAGATCAGTGACACTCGGGTGTAGACCTGTGACACTTCATTGTAGCTCCGTGACACTCGGGTGTAGACCTGTGACACTTCACCGTAGACCTGTGACACTTCACCGTAGACCTGTGACACTTCACCGTAGACCTGTGACACTTCACCGTAGACCTGTGACACTTCATTGTAGATCAGTGACACTCGGATGTAGACCTGTGACACTTTATTGTAGATCAGTGACACTTATTGGTAAATCCGTGACACATTTTGACATCAATGACACTTGACGGTAGATCCGTGACACTCGGCTGTAGACCTGTGACACTTCATTGTAGATCAGTGACACTCGGGTGTAGACCTGTGACACTTCACCGTAGACCTGTGACACTTCACCGTAGACCTGTGACACTTCATCGTAGACCTGTGACACTCGGATGTAGACCTGTGACACTTCATTGTAGATCAGTGACACTCGGATGTAGACCTGTGACACTTTATTGTAGATCAGTGACACTTATTGGTAAATCCGTGACACTCGACTGTACATCCGTGACACATTTTGACATCAATGACACTTGACGGTAGATCCGTGACACTCGGCTGTAGACCTGTGACACTTCACCGTAGACCTGTGACACTTCATCGTAGACCTGTGACACTCGGATGTAGACCTGTGACACTTCATCGTAGATCAGTGACACTCGGATGTAGACCTGTGACACTTAACCGTAGACCTGTGACACTTCATTGTAGATCAGTGACACTCGGCTGTAGACCTGTGACACTTCACCGTAGACCTGTGACACTTCACCGTAGACCTGTGACACTTCATCGTAGACCTATGACACTTCACCGTAGACCTGTGACACTTCATCGTAGACCTGTGACACTTCATTGTAGATCAGTGACACTCGGGTGCAGACCTGTGACACTTCACCGTAGACCTGTGACACTTCATTGTAGACCTGTGACACTTCATTGTAGATCAGTGACACTCGGCTGTAGACCTGTGACACTTCACCGTAGACCTGTGACACTTCATCGTAGACCTATGACACTTCACCGTAGACCTGTGACACTTCATCGTAGACCTGTGACACTTCATTGTAGATCAGTGACACTCGGGTGCAGACCTGTGACACTTCACCGTAGACCTGTGACACTTCATTGTAGACCTGTGACACTTCATTGTAGATCAGTGACACTCGGCTGTAGACCTGTGACACTTCACCGTAGACCTGTGACACTTCATCGTAGACCTGTGACACTTCATTGTAAATCAGTGACACTCGGATGTAGACCTGTGACACTTTATTGTAGATCAGTGACATTTATTGGTAAATCCGTGACACTCGACTGTACATCCGTGACACATTTTGACATCAGTGACACTTGACGGTAGATCCGTGACACTCGGGTGTAGACCTGTGACACTTCACCGTAGACCTGTGACACTTCATCGTAGACCTGTGACACTTCATCGTAGACCTGTGACACTTCATTGTAGATCAGTGATACTCGGATGTAGACCTGTGACACTTCACTGTAGACCTGTGACACTTCACCGTAGACCTGTGACACTTCATCGTAGACCTGTGACACTTCATTGTAGATCAGTGACACTCGGGTGCAGACCTGTGACACTTCACCGTAGACCTGTGACACTTCATTGTAGACCTGTGACACTTCATTGTAGATCAGTGACACTCGGCTGTAGACCTGTGACACTTCACCGTAGACCTGTGACACTTCATCGTAGACCTGTGACACTTCATTGTAAATCAGTGACACTCGGATGTAGACCTGTGACACTTTATTGTAGATCAGTGACACTTATTGGTAAATCCGTGACACTCGACTGTACATCCGTGACACATTTTGACATCAATGACACTTGACGGTAGATCCGTGACACTCGGCTGTAGACCTGTGACACTTCATTGTAGATCAGTGACACTCGGGTGTAGACCTGTGACACTTCACCGTAGACCTGTGACACTTCATTGTAGATCAGTGACACTCGGGTGTAGACCTGTGACACTTCACCGTAGACCTGTGACACTTCACCGTAGACCTGTGACACTTCATCGTAGACCTGTGACACTTCATCGTAGACCTGTGACACTTCATTGTAGATCAGTGACACTCGGGTGTAGACCTGTCACACTTTATTGTAGATCAGTGACACTTATTGGTAAATCCGTGACACTCGACTGTACATCCGTGACACATTTTGATATCAATGACACTTGACGGTAGATCCGTGACACTCGGGTTTTAGACCTGTGACACTTCACCGTAGACCTGTGACACTTCACCGTAGACCTGTGACACTTCATCGTAGACCTGTGACACTTCATCGTAGACCTGTGACACTTCATCGTAGACCTGTGACACTTTATTGTAGATCAGTGACACTCGGCTGTAGACCTGTGACACTTCATCGTAGACCTATGACACTTCATTGTAGATCAGTGACACTCGGCTGTAGACCTGTGACACTTCATTGTAGCTCCGTGACACTCGAGTGTACATTCGTGACACTCGACTGTACATCATCCGTGACATGTTAAGTAACCCTAAAATCACAAGTCACAAATTAAATCCCAAATCTGACCCATGTTTCAGCTTTACCATTCTTTTCAATAAGGTTTGTTACTTCAAACTATGAAAACTACGGACTTCAGCGAAATAACAACCTTGTATCAATAATTACTCAATCCAGTCAACTTCAACTGTACCTCAGTATTTCTCTTCAAAAATCACAGGTAAAAGTTACTGTTATTGAAGTTCAGTGAAGTAGACGGTAAATAATAAATAAATGAAAATTTTAATGTAGGTTGGAACACTTTCTGAATTGCTAATATTCGAAGTTGTTTTCAATTCGATGTCGTTCCGTTGGGTGGCACAGCAATAAGTAATTCCCATCGGGATAGTACCTATCTACCCTATTACTGAACAAGGTTGGGACCCGTGTCCCTACTTATAATCACCTGATGATAGAAATCATCAAACGGAGATACGTTATGCCTACGTTTATAGGGATCCCATCTTTTGAACCACATCACAATAACAAGCATTGTTGGACGGTAGGTACATGTACCAACCTCCCTCTCTACATTTCACGCAAAAACTTTCTGTAATCCAATTTAACATACGGGTAAATCCCAGTTATACTATATATACAGCATACCAGGTTGTATGATTTTCAATGTCAACACAGACACAAAGTACAAAACTAATTTATTCCGCGACACAGACTTCAACTTAAAAGTTGCTCAGAACTTCGAGACGATCATAAAACGAATACAAGTCTGAGAACAGTTTGCAACTCACTAAAGACTAAGATTTATGCTGTAAGTGTTAAATGCAAAGTTTTAAGTTATAAACCATTTTTGGACGAGTCTTGACGGGTGAACTTGGCGCTTGCCTAATCAAGAAGGATGGCATTTCAACTAGGTACCTTAATACCTATCTACGTAGAGTAAGAAACTTATATCTAGTAGGTTTCACGCAGTAGGTACCGTGCGAAATATAATTTATATGGCAGCATTAGCCTCGTTTCGTTCAACACCAGAAAATCTATGAACCTGTACGACTAGTCAAATAAAGTCAAAATTCCTAAACTGTGTCCGTGGAGCCGGCACATTAGCGCGCTAACCCGCGTCCATTATGCTGGCGGCATTAGGGTGTTGGCGATGCGGCTTTCCCCCACTTATTGTGGGATAAGCTGGCTCAGCCGGCCTGTCGACTGGGACACAACGCCCGCTGCTTGTGCAAACTACGACTTCTTTACGTACCTAACTTGAGAAACTGCATTCTACATTTCTTTTCTGAAAAGATGCTTGAAATAATGCTACAAGATTGTGTATTTGTTTAGAGCTAGTTTACTTTATTTTTGAAGCTGTATTCTTTCAGATAACTCAGATAAGTAAAAAAACTAGATAGTATTTTTGGATAACTCATAAGACTTGACGTGGGTATCCTAGTCCCATGATTGCCCAAGAGAGCAACTGATTTTTGGGATAATCTTTTAGATATATGTTGAGTTGGAATACTTATAAGCGCCAGTAGTGTTTGCTTTAACGAGGTAATCTTAGGAAGGAACTAACAGACCGCTTCTTTTTATCGGAGTTCGCAGAGCAGCACCCACGAGTCCAGTCCCACGAGACGCAGGTGTAACCGCTGGCGGAAGCTCATGTCTTTGAGTAATTTACTGAGAATAAAATTGAAGTGATGAATAATTCAACAAAAAAACAATTATGAATATAAATCTTTTATTATAACCACAGTTACAATAATACATTCTCACTTACAGACTAAAACTCGTAACGTACACAGCGACCAGGCCGAACCACAGATATGACTCACAAAAGATTCACCTATTTATTATGTACTATAAGTACCCGTATCGTCACTGATTTTACATGTGTTTGTGTAACGTAATGATGCATGAACACGGTTGTGCAGGTTTAAAATACTCGGCCAGTCTCGTTTTTTAACTTATATTGACTATAAGTAGATTATCTATTCTTCTTCAACCTGCGACTGCCTTTTCTTTTTTTTCTTCTTTTCGCTCTTCGGTTCCTCTACAGCTTCCTCGACTTCCTCGGAGGTCTGGCCCTCAGATTTCTTCTTCTTTTTCTTTTTCTTCTCTGAGACTGGCTCGGCCTCCTGGCTCTCGTCTGCCTCCTCCTTCACATCTGACTTGATTTTTTTTTCTTTTTTGGGTGTAACCTAAGGAATGGAGATTGGGTTAAATTTGAACATGACAAAAGAAGTACAACAGGAGCCCATCTAATTAATAATATGGAATGATGAAAGTACAGCCCCAAACTCAACCCTGCCAGAGTATACTAGCATATAATAATCATTTAGACATTGGTCATAGTCAGGTGGGTATGTAACAATATACATTACATATCTCATAAGTACAATGAGTTTAAAAAACTATAGCTTTGTATTTGTAGTAGCTTACTAGTCAAATTATACTAAATGATTGTAATTTATTTGACACTGAATTCAAGTCTTGAACACAAAGTAACATTTAGAGGACATTTTCATGGTAATTTTTAACTATATTGTCCTTTGGTACTCGTACTTTATCCATACTAATATGCCAAATGTAAATATATTGATGATGTAACAAAATGATGTTTAAAAAACTCAATTTTGTTACTAGCCCTTTTGTGAAAATCCTGTTATTGGTAAATATTATTTTCAATGTATAAATTAAGGTGCACTTACATTATTAGCACCATCCTCGAGTTTGATTTTCTTAGCGGAGACCTGGCCAGCGTCATCCTCATCAGGAGAGTGCTCGCGCTTCACTGGCTTCTGACCCAGGGTGCTGTCACCTGCCACTTGGTATTGGAACACCTCGCTAAGAAGAAACATGGCAGTCTTAACAGATATTCTAAAAGTATTATTTTGCTGTAAGGTGGTAGATTTCTATGAAGATAAAATAAAAGGGAATTTGAAAGATTATAATAATAAAAATATTGCAAAAATTATTAAAAAAGAATTTCTTAGTTTTTAGGAACTAATGAATTGTGAACACAAATACCTGGACACAATAGGCTATCATTATGAGAGAGGTATGCATGTACACGGTACTCACCTCTTACTCTGATATTTCTCAAACTTCGCCTTAGCTTTGCCTGTTCCACTAATTCTTCTGAGGTTGCCTTCCTCTAGCAGCCTCAGTCTGTTCTCCAGCTTAACTTTGTGTTCAGCTCCTAACTCAAAGCTCACATCTTCCCCGAAGGCATCCACCCTCGTCGCCAGAGCCGCCTTGGCAGCCAACATACGGGACATCTTACCCTTGTTCTTAGTACTACATTGACCCACCAACTGTGCATGGTAGATCAAACCATATTTGGGGGTATCTTTCTTTGTTTTCAACGCTCTGAACAGAGCCTTCTCGGCTCCAAAGATCTGCAGTGTTGAAGCAGGGTGCTTGGCCAAATTCATTAAAGAACCAGCGTGAGCAATCAACCTTGCTCCTATGTGCTCACCAATCAAGACGGTTAGATTAGGGGCCATAGCCATCATCCGGGCCTTCAAGTAGTCTGTCAAATGTGTCCTGTAGTCTGTGATAGAAATGATTTCATCACACAGATTCTGAATATTCAGGATGTCGTCGTCAGATATCTCTGTGCCCATAGAAATCTCAGCTGCCTCCTTAACTTTCTCCTCTAGGTCCTCAGGCAGAATGTCAGATAAGTCTGTCTGTGAAGCATTGTCTCGAGTACCTATCAATTTTACAATTTTGACAAACAGTGTGTTGTCTGTGATAATTTTCCCCAGTTCAGGGAAGTGCCAACCGTACCACTCTCGGCATCTCATGACATAGTTGTTCAATTCTTTGTCTAAATCGTCCAGCAGACACTGAGCTTGCACAATCATTGTGTCAATCTTGTCCGGTGAGAACTTCAGCTTATATCTGGAGAGTGAGTGAGCAAGACCTAGAGCCATAGCTGTCATCTCTTTCTTGGGTAGACCGGCAAGAAGACTGTCCATCTGTGAGCGGATACATCTGAGCAGCTCCTGGACATTATTGTTAGATACACACTGCAAGTCAAACTTTTCTCTGATGGCACTGCCGAGCTTAGCGTCTCCTACGAGGAGCTGGTCCTGTACTTCTTTGCTGATGTACTTCTTTAAGGCTTTCTTCAATGGTTTGGAGACTTTGCCCTCAATAGCTGCTGTGGTGGCTGCCAGCGCTTCAGCTGTATCTTCAAACTTTATGAAGTTCTTTAGTTTTACACTGTGGAAATGTGATCAGTTAAAATATGGTAATAAAAAATGTTGTCTTTATCAGTAAAACAATTTAAATAAATGAACTTGCTAAAAAATATTCTTATGAAATACAGAAAAAACAAAATGCTAGTTTATTTTATGTAATAGTAAATCAAATTATTGAATAGGGTCAATAATTATAATAAAACTTACACTGAAGAAGCCCCTTCTGGGGTGTTGAACTCCTGATACAAGTCATCAATCTGAGACAACTTAGACTCGTCCAGTAACTAAAACAAAACAAAACTTCATAAATATTATTGTGTTCTCAATAAAAACATTTCACACTTATATGTCATACCGTGATACACTGACAATTTGTTAAGGCAGGTTTATAAAAAAAGATGTTTTAGGATTCCAAACAAGCTCTAACTTGGTAATGCGGAATGGAGAATGCAAGTATTCCTAAAGAAAGAAGTTAAAAACACTGCAAACGACTTTTGTAGCTTATTCAGTTTAGTAAGTTTAGCCAAAATATGGTTGCTACACCACATAACTTGTTAGTAATAGGATATTAATGATGTGAATAGATGAAATTAATAAAAGTTACCATCAAAACTGATAATGAATGAGGTTATAAAAACATTTTGTTGTTATCAAACAGTAAGTATGTATCCAATACACAAATATCTATCACTATGAGCGGATCCATAATTATTTTCCTTAGTACTTTTGGGCATTCAAAAGTATTTAGGGAGCCCTACACAGTAGCAATTATGCTAATTAAGCTAATAAATGAACATTGGTGCAAATTAATGATCGCAATTTCATCAGCACAAGTTTGACTAGCGAGATCGATATTGTGTAATAGAAATTAACCTCCTAAAAATCGAATATAGAAAACGTGTTTGAGTCCCCGCTCCTCGCCATAATAAACATTGTTGACACGGGCCGTTTTCTCAAAAATATTAATTAAAAGTAAATTTATAGTGCAATTTTAACATTTAAATAACTAAAACATACGTGAAAAACGTAAATACGTAGTTTTTCCTATAAAATACAAACCGCGTTCAATTTTGTAGGTTAGAATCCACACGTGTGATTTTACCTTGAATATGGCGTACCCCGCCGAAGTTTCGAATAACACCAACATCTTGAAGGATTACGAAAACACTTTTAATAGTCCTTTTCACTTATCCAGAAAAGTAATAACGTAAAACAATTACTTTAAAATAAACAGAGACGCTACACGAGCATCGCGCGGTTTTGCTCTGTTGACAATTTGACATATCTTTTTTGACATAACAGTGACGGAAAACAAAAAGTGGTGTTGCTAGTTTATAAACACAATATTTTTAGGACAACATTAAGTGAGATTTATATTTTACAATAATGTATTAACTAACTGCCCACCTCGACTTCGCACGGAAAATTTGTGATTTTTTTTCCTTATCGTTATTGCCAACGTTCTTCAACATAACCTAATAAAGAATATTGGACTATCGACATTATAAAAGTGAGCTACCTTTGTTAATAAAATAGATGCCATTAATGCTAAGTAGGTTTTGGTAAGAAAGTAGTCCCTAAATGACTGTGGTAACTATTTTATGATAAAAAGGAAAAAAATATCCCCTCAGGCACTTATTTACTTAATTTGAAAGTAGATGTGGAGATGTTGTGAGTTATGTAATGATTTTGTACATAATTATTTGCTTTATGAAAGTGCGTGACGATAAATACCCATTCTGTATTACAGAAAAACCCGTTTGCCAGTATTACATCTGAAAATAGTATATTTTGTTTGTCTTGAAATATGGGCGTGTGGGCGGCCTCTCAGCTGATTTTGGCAACAGCGTTAAATTAAATCGAAGGAATAACTTATCAAATTAACAAGATGTTACCTTCCCCGGTGAGTTTATGAGGCAAAATCAAAATGAAGAGCACGCTTCAAAACTTATTATGAACATTAAGTGCCTTCCCCATCGTTAAGCGTATAAATATTTGCCAAATGGATTTTTGTCTGCGCGCCTCGCGTCGTCGGGCGCTACGTGGATTCGGAAATTCAATAATTCTGCATAAAGGCATGCATCCACTCGCAAGTGGGGTGAATGATTGAGCGAATGAACGAGTGAATGGATTCCATCGAGCGAAGCGGTGAGTGAACGAGCGTCTGCGTCACTCCGAGTAAGGGACGTGATTATTTTGTGTATTGGATGTACCGATTGAAACGTACGTATTCCGTTTATTTTCAAAACATTTTAGGCTTATACAAGAAATTGGATTGAACTGAGCGCTTTAACATTTTTCTATACAATATTGCCTCAACATTTTCTAAGAAATGAACTGAAATATAAAGTAGATTCAATAAAGTTTCAATTGAATTGTATGTTTACGATAAGTATGAGAAGGTATCGATGCAGTCTTGGCTAAGATTTGGACCCTACATCGCTTTCGCGTGTGTTTTCAAAGTCTTAAATTATTGCGCAGGCCACTTTATCGCAATCCTATATGTTAATCCTAAATTCGTCTATAATTGGCTCCTTACTACATACTTATGCTTCCATATCTGTCTTAGTTTGAAAATAAATATTGTAAAGGCTACAAATTGTAGGTACGATACGATTGGGGCGACTAATACAATTCGATCAATCTCTATTGATGTCGCCGACACACAAACAATCGCGGGCTAACCGACGCTGGCTCACTCTATTACACTTATACACGCTTGAACGTCAACACTCGATGCTTTTGTGCGGAAACTGGGTCAATTACTTTCAGAGCCTTTTCACATCTCTCACGCACCTTGGGTGCATATAAAAATGAAAAGTCTTCAAAGAAACTTACAGAAGGGATGTTGGGTATGAAATGTTAACGATTTTATGCTTACAGCGAGTCGTTAAAGCGGGCCGGGCTAATGTTCGCCGACGAGGGTCGCCCAGGGGAGCGATTAGCTAGCAGTATCGACAAGCGATCCGGGCGAGGGTCGGGCTATCGGATGGCTCACCGCAACACACCTGACGACTGCCAGACCCGCGTTTATGAGCCTCGGTGGTGACAGGCGGCACGAGAGATAAATGTTGCCTATCGTTACCACTCTCGATGCTGCCTCAGATTTGTAGGCGACCATTTTCGTTTGATCTTTATAAATATCTTCTTTCACATGTAAAATCTTTAGAGAAAAACAGGGCAGGGTAACCAAGTGAAAGATTTTGGGTCTCTAGAAAGGGTGATAAAGGTTGAACACGTGAAAATTGCAAAACTGATAAGGTAGTTTTTATTTTCTGTAACATAAATGCTTTGGCAAAGAATAAGTTGTTGGCTCGGTATGTTATCAATAACTTCAGAAAATCAAATCTTTAAATACACTGGGTGCTCAACCCTATTCAAATTGTACTTGAACATTAGCTCTTTCATGAAACTCCTGTTCATAAATCATAAATTTCGTCACTCCCAAGTGTATCTCAGCGATATTGAAGAAAATTGCCGCCATTATGAAGCATACGGCTAGCCTAACGGCATGCCTATAAAGCTGGCTCAGAGCGGGCCGCACTAAGCCCGGCTTGTAAATAACTTACAATATCCACAGCTTATGTCACCTACGAACAATGTTTTACTTAAGTCAATATAGCTCGAATATTCTGGGGACCATCTTAACTATTTGACTGAGAATCAAAAATAGTTAAGATAGTCCCCAGATCACGATCCACTGTTACGATCAGACTATGTTAACTATATGTATAGCGAATTAATATTTCAATTTCTGTTAACGAATGCCAATATTGCGGATGCAGTATATCTTGTAAAACGGCTGGTGATTACAGACGATGAGGGTATAATAACTCCGATATCTAGTGACTGGCTGCCGGAACAGCGGCAATATTATAACTTGATTAATATTTGGATTGTGCATAGCCTTGATTATTATAAGCTGAGCGTAAATAGATAGGTAACAGCATAATGAATTACATAATATGCGTGTATTGAAACCTCATGATGACTAAAAACATCAACCATATACGTATAGCTAGCAAACGATATTTAAGGTAATATTTACGGTAGACACTGCTTAAAACATACTGACCGCCATTTCCTGACATACTAATACACTAATTAAAGAGACAGTTCAGTTAAGTAAAACATTTAAATATCATTAAGTGATCCCTTTTATATCCCAATTGATTAGCTATACCGTATACATAACGTGTGCGTGAAGCGAATAACAACAACTATTTAGGTATTTGTTTGTGTAGTCTAACAAGCGCACTAATTAACATCAATTCGGATCGCGTGTCGGTCAGCAATTGATTTATTTGCTAATGTTATAACGGTTCGCACCTCATTATAATGATGACTCGACTAATAACCGACGTCTATGGGTTTCCCTATAATAAAAAACAGTTTTCTTTTTTCTGTGTAAAAAAATCACATAAAGATAATTTCAAACAAAATGTGGTATCTTAGTATAGCATAAAATAAGCACCTATCGTAACACGGAGGGGTCTCTAGTGCTATACCTGCATGATATAGAGATAATCTAAAAACATGCTATATAACATATTTCTTATTTCTATAGACCAACTTGCCATCCCCTAAAACATATATGGTGTCCTGCTATATATTATATTAATGTACACGTATATCGCAAGATAACCAACCTTTTCTATTTCTTTTTTTCAGTTGTTCCGTAATCCCCAAGCACGATTGACGCGCATCGCTAATTGCTGGCCGAAATCGGTGCCAAAGGCGCTACCTGTCGTAAACGAATGTCCCGCATCAGGGTTGCCAGATTAAAAGGCTAATCCGTTTTGGTAATTTCATGAGGTAATAATCACTTTGTTTTATGTTTGATGTGTTGTTAATTTATTGTCTCTTAATCTTTACACCAAATCCTTCTAATGGAACAGAATCTAATTTTAAAAAGTTTTGTAGATACTGTAACTTTTTGTCATTAGGCTATAGTTACGGTACTTAGAAACCAGAAAGTCTGACAACCAGTCTAACGTTGCCCAGGTACTGTGTTAAATAGACAGTCGCTCTATGTAAAACATTGGTACCTACACAAATGATGAAAAGGCAAATAATGATGAAAATGCTCCAATTCTAATCCGTCAACTTATGTTCGTAAAATATGTAGGTATACCTTTATTTGCCTCGTATTCTCAAAAATATCGGTGTCAACAACTGTCCTGTCAACTGACCTAAGATTTTTATCCGTCTGAAACAATTGGACGGTCTATTTGTAAACAGATAGTGTGTGTGGGCTTAGCAGACGCCTTTGTCTGCCACTAAATTCGTTACAGAAGGTTTAATGCCTAGATTAAGAGATACGGGTGGTATAATAATATATAACAATAACTTGCGATTTCCCACGGTTTCACCCTTTCATTTCATTTTTCAGTTTCACTATACCCAGATAAAATACGAGTACAGCATAGTATGCCTATATTTTACTAGCCTACATAGGCAACAACTCGATTCAATTATTCAAACAAACATACTAAATGTTTCAATTTATATTAATTATCAGATAATGGCTTCCAGAACCAATTCGGCCACACTAAATATTATATTATATCGTTCATTAAAAAGTTTATCGAGTAACGTTTGTATTGAAAGAACTTTCAGAAATAAACAAAGACAACAAAAATTATGTACCTACTTTGAAGTACATATTATACCGCGAATTATTGTCGCTATCTGTCACCGCATTCCACCTAAATACAATGTTTCAGCGAGATTATTCGTGTGGACAAATCAAGAAATATGGATGAGTAATTCCGAGAACCTGGCTAATCTTTTGTCTGGACTATAACCGTCTTCACGCCATTAAATTGTACGAGGATCTAGAGCTGTCCTACTTAACTACGCTTTAACGGATTAAACATTTCTGAACTAGATTAGAATATCCCGTTACAATGAGAATCGCCCAAGAGATTCCTTAACGTATTCCTAGCTTCTCATATACATACTCGTATAATTGTTGATAACTCGTTTATTATCAGCAATTTTCGAACGTCAAAACAAAAGACAAACAAGAGATGTGATCATTGATATATTCCTGAGAGTTAGATACTCCATTTCACTGAGCTTTGTTTCTTTATTTATTTTGCATGATTGTATTCCACAATAAAGACAATAGACAATCAATACCTATAGACTTTATGTAAAATCGGAAGGCCATAGCTCAACACCAAAAGCTCACTTCGACCGCATACCGAATGGCGCGCGACTTGTCCCAGCAATTTATGGGTCACTAAGCGATCCGCAGGGACGCTGACTTTACTGAGCCGGCAATATGCTCCAATGTGCTTATCTTACCTCTGTTGTTTGTGTACAACTGGATACTTGGGTATATAATGTTTTGGGTGTGTTCGACGTTTATTGAGATGAGTGCCATGTTTCAGTATGTTTTAAGATGACTGGAGAATGATTATGGACCTAATTCTAAGTGTTTTTATAACTATTTTTATGGAAAAAAAATATTAAATACTCTGGCGAAAAGGGTGCTCAGAAACCGGCCAATAGTAATAGAATGTCGTCATTATACTTTTTTGACGACTTTTAACTACAACTATTGTAAAAATAAACATGTACAAATCGGTTCCCAAAATGTCGTCGATAAAAAATAAACACATCATCTCGTATATTTTTTAGTAAAATATTCAGACCCTAAAATAAGTAGGTAATAGTTGCCCAAATAAATACATCAAACGCGCGCCGGCACGTTGACGGGGGAAACAATAAAAGTCGTCGTTAATCTCATTCTCACCCCACACAAACACTATTTTCACAAAGAAAATTTATTTACAGGAATTGTGTGAACAAGAAAATTTTCTTTAGCTTTAAACATATACAATACATGGCTCGGGTTTACCCACGATTTCACCCCTGGGTTTCTGACCCAATGCACCTCATCACCCGGATTAGCTTCGTATCCTTACGAGAAGGGTTACGTCATAAGGTTAAAAAGTCCTTGACCTTCCTCAAAGAGCGAGAATCCGAACGCAAAAGTAATTTTTCAAATGAAACCCAGCGATAAGCGAGGTCAAACCTAGTCATCTTTCGATAAAAATCGTATAGCTAAATAAAAAAAATGTACATTGAACAAATAACCGCGAACTTGTTACCAAAGCACCCAAGCCTGTCAAAATATATTTAAAACGTCATCTCAGACGCGTCAACACGAGACGTAGTTACGTTTATTTGATCCAATCAGCATCTGGGGAGTTTTGAAAAGTTTGTTCAAGTTTAATCTTTACATGAGAGAGCGGTTTATTGAATTCTCTGCGGGAGATAGCATTATCTACATGCAAACATCGTTCCTTGTGTGAGTTGTCTAACTTCGGGCATAATGTTCCAACTGGATAGCTATTGATGATGGTTCGATTTTCGGTTCCAAAGATATCGAGTCAAGAAACTTAACTAATCAATTGTGTGTTTTCTATAATCGTCAAGGTTCTGTGCAATAAGTGGGTACCTACAGTGAGTGTTATTTTCAAAAGCGGGAATTACACGTTGGACTTAGCTTTTTAAATAAAATCAAAATTATTTCTACCGGTGTTCATACATTCATACATTAATTGGCACCGAACATTTCTATTATAAGTTATACGGTATATATAAGTTTTAATTCGTCTCCCATGGAGTCACACAATTACGGCTATAATACCTAACCATTTACGGTATTTAAAGCGACCGTAATCGCAATACGAACTCCTCCAATTTATCATAACATGAACACTCATAAGCACGGGAACCTCACGCAACACACTCGCCCTCTCATTACTAGCACAAGTTAATTCAGAAATTCCTCAACTTAGTCGCGAGGGGCGTGTGATTAAACTTCTCCTTAATAAAACATCTGACAGGAGGACCGAGGAGCCAGGAGCGAGGGGAGAGTCAAAGGGGACAGGTTAGCGTAGAAATTAGACGAACACCAGAAATGAGAAAAAAAACTTTATGGTCTTGCTACTTGATCTTGCTTTACACCAAAGAAGGTTCTATTCTTGACATGATTTGTTCATACATTGACTAAGAACAACTTCATTATTTTGTCAGTAATTTGTTTTTGGAATGCTCTCCACTTAAATGCTGACCTGAATTGGTAAACACTTCTAAAGACAACAACTTTACATACCTATGTTATAAAGCTGAAGAGTAAAATAAAGTTAAATTAATAAATTTGAATTTGAGTTTGCTTATTTGCTTTGACGCGCAAACTATCTAATACTGATAAAATTATGTATATTTTTTTTCGTTTTTATAATAGTACTAGCTTCTGCCACCTGCTGCAGGTCCACCGAAAGCAGGTCTTCCCGCGTGTTCGTCAAACGAACTAACTCTTCAGCTTTATGATTAAGATTAAGTTACCACCTTGACGACAAGAGTGGCGCTCTATGGAGGCTTCATACGTAATGGCAGCAGCATTCTTCTCCAAGGTATGGAAGTACGTGACAACTTCGCCGTTGCTAACTAAATTATGGTCTGCGTCCTTTCTGTTACTTTGCAAAGTCTTAAGAGCGGAAGGGAGGTAAAAATGTTGCCTGTATAGAATTTATTACGCAGAGAGAAATATTACGATCGATATTAAAGCCGATATAATAGAACAAATTACAATAAAAGCGCAATTCCACCCTGCAGCTTAGCGTCAAAAACAAAGAAAATATCACAATAAACTAAAACTTATCAACAAATATTGGTGCAGGCATTCCATTAAAATTTACCGGAATTTTCACAGGAATTTCCCACAGAATAACAGACAAAGAAATAATACCTTTATGGAAAATAGTTGGGGAATTCGATGTTGATTGAGGCTAAACTGTGTGGCGTCGGCCGCAACGCACGCACGACACACCGCCATGTTTTGTTGCCTGCGGCGAAATTCGTGGAACGTCGGCGGCCATCGCACCCGCCCTGCCTATAACTCTGTCAACAACTTTTGTCCTTTTTGTTCTTTTGTTTTTATGTTTCCAGCTATCGTGTGCACTCATCGGAGTGTAAGATTGGAATATTTTGCAATATTTACAATTGATACTCAAAGTAAGATTATGTTCTGGATTTTTTTGAAGAGGGTTCGGGTATACAATGACGGTGTCAAGCTCTCATTTTTACAAAGCTGCTGGTATTGCGATGGGATTTCAATATATTTCAACAATAAAGCATCTCCCGGTTAGTATTGCATGAACTAATTCACATAGTTTACTAGTCTGTATGTGTACGCTTGAAGAATCAGTCTCAAACTTCAGAACTTTGCGAAGACAATTACCTACAGAAGTAGCATCGATCTATTGAAAATATTTGCTCAAAAGCAGGCATTTGCGAGCATGTAGACATGCTCGTAAGGTCTCAAGCAGCTCGTATCTGCCCTGTTCCCAAACATGGTGCAATTCGCGTGCGCCAATATTGACTGAGTTCGATCGTAACTTGTGCTCGCGTAATACTAATTGTATCCAACTTCAGTCTAAGTTTGTAACTGCATGCTGGTTTTTGATGTCTACAGATATAAATAGAGATTTTGGAGGAACAATTTTTGTGGAGCTTTCCAATTTTTTTTTTCATGTTACTGTCTATCTATCATGTGACAATGTACAAACAATGGCTGCTGTGGCAGCCCCACAAAAGCCTATCAAAAACGCTGAAATAAGTTATGACATCCTCGATCGCTGCTATGGTTTATGTTTGTATATCAGTCGAATTTCCAACAGTTCAAAACAAACACGATAAAATCATCATCATCAATTCTGTTACTATAATTCGAAGAAAGGTAAATCATTAAGCCTTGTTTTCCAGCTAACAGTTAATACATTAAACATCGAGTGCGCAACATGTTGATGCTGCAATGTCGAGAAGTGCAGCAAACGCATTCGTTGCACTGAACTCGTGAAATTGTATTTAGACTTGACGCGGTTGATCGTATTAGTTCACGTGTAATTACTTTAGTGTCTTGAACGAATATTCGTTGTTGAAATAAACTCTGTCGGGAACAAAGTTCCTTAAACACTTAATTCAATGTACACAGAGTGACAGCTGCGTTGCTGCAAAGTTTGTTCATCAACGTTTCTTTTTTCCAGCCATAGAACTAGTTAGTGACTTGTTAGGTACTGTACTTGTTTAATTAGCCTACTTTCAAAAACAACTTCTTACTTGTGGACTAAGTACCATGTAGGTAGAGAAAAAAACATTTCACTTGATTTTTAAATCCTGATGAGAATACCAATAGATGTTACAACGCTGCACAGATTCCGAAATACAAAAAATTCCACTAAGGAAGATCACCTCCCTGTTTCAAACAATTCCCCAAAAATTCCAACAAAACAAAATTATAATTTCAAAAAACATTGAAATTAATAAAGAAAAAAGCTGAAAGTTTTTTAATAAGGCTTCGCGGGTAGCGGGCGATAAGATGCGCGACACTCAATTACAGCCACAGTAATTGGTCCTCGGAGACGCGCGTGATGGATGGCGGCGGATACACACGAGATCTCTTAAGATAGCGCCGCGGTTCTGAGTGTTGTTTGTTGTTATTGTGAAATTAATAATTGATTGATAGTGGAACTCTGACAGCTATGCGCATTATTTGACACAAGTTCAGTTAACTTTTACGTAACTAATAAGTGAGCTGAGTATATTCCATATATTAAATAAGAACAGCCGTTACTCAAACCGCCAATTCAACCCTTGAACAGCGCACTTAACAAAACAATATTCCGTTTACCCCATTTAACCACAAATTGTGTTCATCATCGCAACAGAACAAGAAAGAAACTCAATAACGAAGTACATAACAAGTCCCGTCGATATCTCTTAGTTATGCGAACCCGCTCGAATAATGGAGTTTATTCCAATTTATTCGAATTATTCCAGCTACCGGATGTAATTGGCCGGATACGGAGTTGCAAAGCAGATCGGTTTTAATAAAGAGCTGCTAATGTGTGCTGGTGCTGTAAATAATTTTCATTAAAATCAATGATAAGGATAATTAGATTGTTTGAAAGTTCCACAAAGCTGGCGCGGGGGACATGTGGACTAACTTATTGTTTTCAGTTTCACAAACTCATGTTGAATATTTTAGATGAAGATAATAATTCTCTTGGGATATCAGAAAAGTTCGCTCTAAGTAAAAAGTATATAATTATTAACTCTACTACAATTTTTTAGCTTTAATATTAAAGGAATGAAATACTTTATTTATGTTTTTAATTTGCTTGCTCAAGATTTGTTGGTTATTGAATGCACTAATATTACTAACTAGTTAGCTGATTCAAAGAAATCTTTCAGCGTTAGTCCGTTAACCTTTTTATCCGAGAGCGCTTAGTAGTTCACACGGCAAGCGGGTGAAGCAGCCGGCAGAAGCGAGTGATACATCCATTACTAAGACTTCCTATCATTGTAGTCACAGAATCATTCGCCTTCATGTTCTGCGAACGTGCAGTGTGTATATTAATTAGACTTAAAACCAAACATACTCGTATTAATGTTATTTTAAAGGCGAGTCTCATACATTCTCGCTGGCTCATCGAATATTCAGCGATACTCCAAGTGAATGCTTGTTTCCATTCATTAATGATTATTGAATAAATTAATGAATAATTCAGTCAATGGGGCTGATCAGTAATCAGCGCCATTCAGACGCTCTGACCATGCAAATCATACAAATTCAATACATTCTAGATTTTTCTGTGTGTTTTTATTTAACTGTAAACAAATAGCTTCATTTAAGAAGTGTCTCATATTTTGTAATTAGTTTACTTAATATTTAGTCTGAAACTCAGACTTCGTGTTTAATTTACAAGCAGTTTTTTAGGATAAGCTAGTTACAGTTGAATGTACCGTGTTTTGCACTTTATATTATTTTGTTTAAAAACTTAAAGTAGAGCCTTTTTAAATACGAAGCTCTACAGCGAGCATCCATTCTCCTTCAATATCAATAAAACTCGGAGAAAAATCTCATACAATACCTCAAAGTTAAATTGCATAATCAAATTCTCAACACGAATACAAGCAACAGAGCGCTACGCTCGTAGCGGCGTAGCGGCTGCGTAGCTAACAAGCACCATTTGTAGCACGTATTTGCAATATCCCGTAGCCGTAGCAGTTGCTGCTAGGAATGCAACTTTAATATTTGCTTCAATTGTGTTTCAATTTCGCAATTGTATTCGTGTTTTATATTACACTGTGGACTAGTTGTCGCCTGCGGTTTTTGTGCAAGGATTTTTTATTATTCGCTGTGATTTTGTGTGAAAATTGATTAAAATGCAAAAGTTTTTTTTTGCTTTTTGTGTTCAAATAATATTCACTTCCCATTCATCGATACGGAAAAAAAGATAACACTGAATCAATTCCGTTAATCCAATAAAATGGCTCTCGGCTGAACCTATTTACTTAGGATGGAAGAATTTATACATAGCTAGTTATAGGTTTTATTAATTTAAAATAAAATATACAGAATACGAAATTTTAAATTGAAAGAAAAAGGTTATCTTTTTCTAAAAACAAATTTTGTTAATATTGACTACTTCAACAAATTAAGAAATACTACAAAAGCATATTAATATTTTTTTTCAATCCTATAAATACAAACAACCATACATACATATACAAGTACAACGTTACCTGTATTAAAAGCTCCTTCAGAAAACTTCACAAGTCGGCTCCGTCGTCAACATAATGCCAAACTCCTCAGATATCACTAAGAACACACATACATATGTACGGTACACGACGAGTTACTTCCCAACGTCAAACGTTACCGAAGTCGGTAAAATTGCCAGTTAGGGAACAAAAAGTACAATTGTTTCATATTACAAATAAGAATTTGAGAAATTTGCACATCCCGACCTATCGGCTCTTTGAGTTTTCATAAAATGTTACATTTTCGGCGCGTATTATGTTTCTTGCGAGCTTTAGGCTGGCTGCACACGAGAGGTACGCAAACATTTACATAGTATGCTAAGCTGATATTTGTTTAAGTATTGACAAGACTAGGTGACATCTTATTATGAAAAATTCCTCCAGCAGATTGTCTAAAAGCTATTTTCTTACAATTTTCGCCAATACACAAAGGGATTCATCAGGAAGCTTCGAATATTATAATTGATACTCCGGGCTACTCAGAAAAGAATAAAAAAAAATGATTATAATATTAATGAAACAACGTTTGGAAGCCGTAATGAAGCACCCCTTAAATACCTAAGTAAGTCTTTATTATTTTCCTTCCGCTTTTTAAGCTGACGATAAAGTGGTACAGTACTGAGTTATAAACTAAAACGGTACTTTGAAATGCGAGTAATACAACATCTTTTAAACAAAAAAATAAAAAAATCCACCACAAAGAAAGTGTCGCGTTCACCCCGCCTTAATCCCGTCAGCTCACACAAGGGGCACATAAAGGAAATTTACATGTTATGCGTAAATTTCTCGGGAAAAACTCGTCAACACTTAACGCTCCGGGGCCGCGTGTAAATAAACCTGTGTTCACCATACGTGCGATACGTGCAATGCGTGCGATACGTGCGACAGATTTTTATATTATCTCCGAGCCGTTATCTCCGAGAGAATAATAAACTGAATTTATTATGTTGTTGTGCTCAACTGTTAAATAATGTTCGTACCTAGTTAGTGGGGGCACATGGACTTGACAAAGACGCATATTATGTCTACTTACTCTTGTGGACGTTCAATGATCTCCGTATAAAGTAACCGAGAGCAGTTCATGACTTCATTCAGTTTCGCTCGGTCGAAAGAGATGGGAATTTATAATGTGTATGTATAATTTCGTAGTTGATTATGTTAAGCCGTGTTGTTTGGTTTGAATAAATCACACATTTTAAAACAATTTCAACTACATATAAACAAAAAGTTTTCATTAACTACGACTTTAATTTGGGTTTAATTATAATACTGAGCAACTCATCAGCTTATTCATTGTCCCACTGCATTCGCATACGGAGATAAAATGAGTTAATCACCAGCCAGGGTTGCTCAAGGCAAATTGGCGATTTCAGACTATAGTCCTGGTTTCTTGGGATGTTTTTCTTCACCTTTATTCAGTCATTAGTACCTAAGAGACACTTGATAACTACAACTCAGAAGAGTTACAGTCATACTTACTTGACCACTCAACCACTAGGCAACCACAACTTAATGGTCTGAGCTTTTAATAATACTATGTTCAACATTATACAACAAGGTCTGTGGGCGTCAGACAGCGCCGCGCGTCACAACTAGTAAGCAATAAAAGTTGATGAACCAACGCGATGCCCGCGGGACGGCGGCGGAGTCTGCGGCCGCGAGATATCCAGCTCTGATTGATATTGGTTTTAGAGCTAAACTTATTATTGTTTCTAGTGCCTTGACTGCCTTGTCTTCTGAGGATATTTCATAAATCTGTGTTTATGTGGGAGAGATAAGTAGATTTAATTCAAGGTGGACGTTAGCTAAAGTGACTTTTAATATGGTGGGATTCTACCAAACTTGCTCTAACGCTTTCGTACAGTTTGCTAGAGCGAGTGTACCTGAAAAAACATTTGTGTGCGTCACAGTGCCGCGCGGCGGCGCACCGGTGGAGTCTCGCCTTTGTTAAAATATCATGTTTCTATGTTTAATTTTGTGCTGAATTTTTGTCCAGTATTTATGTTTCATGTTAAATTACAAAAGGTCTAGTTTTTTTAGCCCAAAAACTTTTTTGATCGCTGTTGTGATTCACAAAAGGGACATACAAATTGTGTTACGCTGTTGTTATTTTTAGCCCATTGCGATTCTCTCGGGGATTGAGTAATCGGAATAAACGATTGTTAAAAAAATACCATTTATCACTTGTATGAAAAAATGGGTGTAGCGCTTTCCTTAATTAATTGCGTTTTAAGTAACTTAACTCATTCTTAAGTCTCAGACAAATTGCAAACAAGGATAAATACATTAGAATAATGGTATCAGGTCTGCTCTGCCTACCCCCCTGGGACTGAACAAAGATACATCACAATTAACACAAACAACTTCAACTTCGTTAACACCACAACTCTTTTATTTCCTTAACATTTTTAACATAAAAAGTACATTTGGAGCGAAAAAGGCGTGTACACTAAACCCAGCTGTCGGCTAACTTCGCACATAAAGTAAAACCGCGCAGAAGTTTAACTGCACTAAACTTGTGAATTATACCGCCGTACATAAATCTAAGTGAAAGGAAATCAGTATTACTTACCAAGTTGAAAGTCGCCAAGTAGATTTGTTTTAGCAATCCTTTCTAGTGTTTTCTAACAGAGTAAAGTAGTGGTAAAGAGTTTTATGTGGTGTTTAAACTTTTACCCTTAAATAGGCACATTCTGTAATCAAGTTTTAAATTACCTCTATCGCTATTGGTAGATCAAAAGCCAGTATCAGACTCATACTGATTAAAACTCATACGTGTTCTTCTAGTCGTCTGTACATTCCCAAGCTTTGTCAAAAAATCCACAGGCCTATTATAACATGGTATTGTCATAAAAATATTAAGGAATGATACTTCTGTTCACATTACTTTAACATAGCGGGTACTTGCAAATGCGCACTTTAAAGGCCGGTACACATTAGAAAGTCTATTACAATTTTATTAGTCGAGTTACAGTCGCAGTGTGTCACGGTGATAAAGTTCAGTAATGTAGTCGTTACAGGGAATTACTCAGTATTGCGTATCATGGGAATTGTTCCGACATGACGAGTGGCCTTTCTGACGGTTAGATTCGTAAAATAAAAGGTATGCGCGACTTAGTAATATGTATTGTGATAAGCAACTAAGTGGTGGATAGTCGCAGATATCAGAAAGCGACTCTAAATGTTTCTTACAGAGGTAACTGTGATTCTTTTGAGTAATTTACAACTATTTAAAACACCATATAAATCTTAGCTGAGAAAAGGCGCAGGCACGACATTAATTTTTAACAGACAATTGAGTTTCATTTTATAATTGATTCTGATTCGGTGTATCAATACCAAAGAAATTGTCAAACTAATATATTAGAGATGGCCATTACTAGGCAAAACCCTGTTCTCATACCGTAAAGACAAGTGCATCGATCACTTCCTCCATAAATAAATATGGACTCACCTCATCCCCTAACACAAACAGTTGTATAAACAGGCCATACATCTAATAATCAATTTAGCTAATACCAACACATGGCAACAGTTAACTGAACCCCAATTTCGGTGCACAATAGCGAAAATTCATTTATCAATACCCCCAATACCCGATAACTAAATACCCCTACATGACAAATTAAATGGCAGAAGGATCATAGCACATAATGCAAAGTTATTGGTCAATAGGCAATTATTGTAATCACGTAACAATTGACTAAGGAATACACTAAAAGTAACAATAAGTTGAAATTTTCAGCTACGTGCATAAAATTTGCTCCTGAAAATCACTTGGCTGATTGAAAAGATTATTTCGTGACATGTCAAAAAAGATGACCGAAACCTGATTAAAACCTTTCTGTAAGAATTTTAAAGAAAATGTGTTCTATAAAATTAAAAGTAAATTAAAGAACATCGTGCAATTTCAGTAACCAAAAATTTCAATATCTACAGGTTGGTCGATGTTCAATAAAACGCTTGGCCATAATTTTGTGTAAAATGAAATTTCTGTATATGACGTTGCTGTGGCTCACCGATAGGGTGGCTCCCGTATAAATCACAACAATTCTTGCGATAACTTTTAATTGATTCCCGAACTCGGCTTTCGGCCGCTGTTTGTTTATAATCAGCAGGATTTGTAACAATTCGTATACTGTGCTGTAAGGTGATTGCGACGACCGGTAGCGGGACGATCTTTTTTTATTAACTTAGATTTAAGCGATAAAACTACCCATGTACTACAAGATATAATCGAGGTACAAACTCTACTTATGGAACCATCAGTACTTCTGCTAGAAATATCTCTATCATTACAAAACTTCTACCACAAAAAATCACTCGCCACAAATCTTCCGCGCCGACACAACCCTTCTCACGCCGCGCACGATTCTCGAGCACATTTCAACGTCAGTTCGACAAAGCGATACATCTGCGATTGATTTTTGCTAACCCTGAAATGTCGCACGTAGGCTCACGCACGGCTGTGTGCCCTGATAGGCTGGCTTTGATATCAGGCTTTAATCATCACGCTCAGCGCCACAAAGCCAGGAGATGTTCCGTCGAGATTTCAGCGGTGTGACTCGTGCATGGGGCGCGCAAACAAAGGGTTTACGTTTAACATGACGTACCTGCGTGAGGGTTGTGTTAATGATACTAATGTGATTACCGTGCTTAAATTGGAATAAAGGTAGTTGTATGCGTATCGGTAAAGTATCAAAGTATAAATTCTTTTTTATAAATTAAACTAATTTATCAGAATTGTTAATATAAATAAAATTAATGTTATTAATTAATCAAGTTAACGTAACATAGGCAGTTTTCGTAAATGGTGTAATGATTTTGAATTGGGCAATTAAACACGCTTATTATTTTAAGAGGTTGTAACGTTATAACATTTGTTATGATTATGTAGCGAACATCTGCGAGCTTTATTTCGGCGTACGAGATAATACGTAATTATGATAGACAGCCCGCCCGACCAGCCCAGGGATGACACCACAAACATTTTTAAAAACATTTGTATTTCGTAGAAAATAAAATAGCTCTATATTTATTTTGTTTGACAATTACTTAGTCCTATGTACTTTTTATATCATTGAATTTAAGTATTCATTAAACTTGGTTTCGTCATTTTGTGAAAAAGTCGTGAACATTTATCATTTAGTTGATAAGTTATAAAAAAACATCTGAATGTAGCTTGAACCTAACAATAACTTCTTTATTGAAACGATAAGTGTTGTTCCAGTCACGCACGAGTCAGCCAACCCTATTGTAAGCGGTAGGCGGACATTTTGCAAAAAGTTTTCATTACAGGACATTATCTACTGCTGATAACTTGTTATTACGCCTTATTTACGACAGCGAGCCACTCGACATACGTTGTGATTACTGACTGTATTTACATTTCACTAGCATGAAGATGGCGTGACTTCAAACGACTTTAATGATATAAATAAACATAAGACCACTTTAATATTTAAATTGCGAGTTTTGTCTTTTCGACTGGCTGATCAGTTGAGGTCTCAGTCACTTTCTTTATGAATTTCGATATTAAGCACAACACATGAATAAAGAATTTGTATCAATTGACGTAATGAAATATTATAAATACACAGCTGTTCACATAACAGCTCAGTGACACAGGTAAAAAAACCAATAAGTACCTACATTATTAGGTTTGCCAATATCAAAATAGCCACGTACAAAAGTCCACGTGTACCGTTCACGTAACACGAGGAACAACAAGGAATCAAAACAAAACGTTCACGCTCCCAATAAGTTGCGCAACTTCAAGATGGCGGGGATCTGATCCGTCACAACTTCCAGAGCTGTCCTCTGAATTATTTATAGCGAGGCTCCGTGGCGAGACGCGCTGAATAAAATAACTTAGTTTTGTTACAAGATGAAGCGATAAACAGTTTTAGACAAATTGTTATAAAGATAGACGACAAATCGATTATGATTGAACATGCAATATTCAGTCGACGCGCTGATATGATTTAATTTTAACTGTACGAGATTGGGTAGCTTCACCTATTTTGGTGTTGTGTCCCAATTAAGCTAAAGGTTGCAATATGTATCAAGGCTTTGTCTTTTAAGGCTATATAGGTAAGTACCTGTATATATTTAGTATCCTGGTACATACCATGAAGTTTCATAAATACAATAGGTAAAAGTTTAAAAGTGGGCTTAAAAAATCTTCAGTTCTTTAGATTATAAAACTTTTTAATTATTATTTGGTATTGAAAAAAGACATCTAAAATACATTGAACTAGTTATATAATAAACGCAAATGATAAGATCACGCCTCATACCTAAAGATAACGTAAGTAGAATTTCGAAAAACCTTTTTATATTTCAATTTCCCGCTCACAGTGTTCGCATTCTACTTAACACAATCCTTCAAATAATTATTGTATCTAAAACATGTATATCGACTCATCACGACTTCTAATTACACCACACTATCAATTTTAATTACTGCAAACATCGTTGTAATAAACGAGGGCGCCTCCTTACTAACAGCGATTAATTGGAAAGAAATTAGGCACTTCCATTATTGGTGGTACGTGAGCTGCGATTTAAGACTGATAGTTAAAACGTGAGAGAAATGAAGCCAGTTTGTGTCTGGCTCTAGGAATTTTAGTTCAAAATGTGTTTAAAATACGTTCATCAACCATTATAGATACCTATTATAAGGTAATATGTAATTGTGTTATTAAACATAGATAAGGTAAATAGCAACTTCTCGTGATTTCACCCGCGTCCCAGGGGAACTTCTTGCAGTACCCGGATAAAATATAACCTACTTCATACGAGGATAGTGTAGCTTCCAAACACTGAAATAATTTTTCAGATCGCTTCAGTAGTTTCGGAGGATGTAGTTCACAAACAACATAAATACACCATAGCAATATGATACTTTATAAAATTGTTATAGATAAACAGTTACTTACTTGCTAAATAAAAAAATCTCATTACAATAATTTAGTAGACAAAATAATATCGGTTATTTTAACACTCACCTTCATATTATTGTTTCTACTGTCATAATTTCCTACGTGTTCACACATTCTCCTATCACATGTTACATTACGGGGACAATGTCACAGCCTAAAACCTCACAACACAATTACATCTCAGAACATTCGGGAATCTTATCCGAAGTTATCCGAACTTAGCCGAAGTCGCTCGGAAGTTATCCGTCAGATTTGTCACAACTTTCCCTTTTATAAGTTCTGTTAATTATTATAAGTTGTGCCCGTTACGAGTTCATTTCGCTGTGGAGTATTGTGTTGATCACGCGACTTATGAACGTGACTAGTAATATGTAGGTTTTCATATAAGTGAGTAGGTACAGCTATCGAGGATAGCTAGATGACGGTCACTTTTTGTTAAGAAGCCTTAATTAGGTTACTTAGGTCATATTAGTCTGGTCCTATTGTAAGACTGAAACTGATGTTTTAGATGTGAATAATGCTTCAAAATTTGTCTTTAACATGCGTTAGGTGAGAAGAAAAAAGGCGCGACAATGAATTCAAAATGATCTTAAAATATCCGCAAAAAAATCAAAACGAATTCCATGTTTTATCAGTATATAGATTACATATTCATGAACATGGATTAAATATCTAAGTTACCTGGGTGAATATCCAAATAGTGTTTCTTACATAAGGCCTTTTACTGTCCTCAGAGTAACATAGGTAGCCCTACACAACACACTCGGACTCGGCGAGTTCTCACTCGAACACATAATCGAGTTAGCTGACTCGGTTACCGGCTGATAGCTTATTGCGAGCCGCGGTAAACAACATCTTGCTAATGTAGCCGCTTCGGTTACTGGATACAGTGGGAATCATTATTACTCGTAGGTGTAGGGTGGAAGTATTAAGGTTGTTTACTTATAGATAGAATTGTTTGTCCTGTCTTCAACTAAATACATATATACCAAAAATCACCAAATAGACAAAGTTTTATATTATTGGCGATGACAAAAAAATATGAAAAATGACTGACTACTATCCAAATTAATGGCACAAGAACATTTTTTAACCGTTCAAAGGCATTTTATCTCCTCTTTCAGACCACAAAGATTTTCCTCTGTCTTCTGACCAAATAATCTCAATGACTCCCACCCCCAACCATCACATCCAGCTGTAGTCTATAACAGCATCAAATTATAAAGAATCAACAACCTGTTGGTACCATGTTGCTCCACAAACTTGTATCAAGCTGGGTGGCAACATGGTCTGTGCGGTTATCCGTCATAATTAGCGTCAGTAATCAGTTGGCGACGAGAGCGAGGCGGGGTGCGGGGGGGGGCACTCGATCACCGCGCGACACTAATCACTGGACCCGTGCGCGGACACTCTTATGTTTCTGATTGGTCATCTACAAGATGAACACAGTTTAAGAGTGTATTCACATAAGGAATTGGATTTCATTTGTCCTATAAGATACGACGTAGTTTTTTTTTATGTTTTGTCACCATACCATTACATTCATATATGTAGATATTGATAACACATTGCAAAAAAAAATACAAAAAACTTTTATCGTTACCTCCGTCATTCGCCCACAACAAGTCCCCCATACACAATAACTATTAGGATATTTGGCTTATGTTAAACACACGGACAGAGTGTACACAAAGCTCTCAATTGTATTCTAATAACAATATCCACAGGAAGAGTCCCTCGAAAACCCTTTTATCAATTTCAAATCTATTGAAATCCCGTCCCTAATGCTGGATAAAAAATAAGGGTCCAAATATAACATTATTTAAATTTATCGGCGCGTCCCTTGAAGAGAAATAATCTCGTTCAGGCTGGACAATATAGTGTGTGTCGTGAGTAAATATTAGAGGGAATCGATCCGTCTCGTGAGGTCACTAACTGCGGTCAATATTTATGGGGCGACCGTCCGCGACAGATCGTGACCTCGCTGTGTCGCTGACAGCACACATCACCATTCCTCGCGGTTTAGGAATACATATATCTAGTGTTAGGGTTTATATTTTTATTACAACCTTATTACAACAATTAATTGGAGGTGCTGGCAACTCGCGTTGACGTAAGGTCTTTTGACAGAAAAATGGGCGGGAAACTGTGGTTTTTAGAGGGGACTTTTGGCGGTAAGACGGGTTAATAGAGAACGAGAGGGAAATCAGGTCGGTTGCGCAGGTGAATGGAGATTGAGGCAAAAGCCTTTGGATATATATTAAAAACATCGTTAGTGACCTAAAAGGGCCTTTCATTTTATCCTGAGTACGGAGGGTATTAGTTTTTACAATTCAGAAGTTGGAAGACGACGCTTTTACGCGTAAGTACACGTCCACATCATTATTATTTTGCTTTGTAACGAAATCAATATTGATTTTCTAATAGTTATTTTCACACCACGTATTCAGGTTAAGGTATATGTTTTGAAGTTTATAAGCTTTCATTATAACTTTTAATAATTACTGGCATGTAATATAGTTTGAATTTTGCATGTATTTCAGCGTTAAGTTTGCATGATTATAATGTATAATGAGTGTAGTAAGTTATGTAGTAGGTAATGAAAGGCGATTTACGAAGTATTGTACGATTAGAGGCAGGTAATTCAAACACAGTATGTATTGAACGTAATAATAAACGGACTCTACTTATATGTTTCGACACATGCCGATTGTAATTATTTAAGAGATTTTCTATCAATAAAGTGCAAATTATTTTTCCGAGGTTTCTTTACTATGGAAGAATTGGGGAGCAGGCGAAGCCGCGAATCGAGACGGCGGAGCCGTGAGTCAAGTCGACGGCGCAGGCTTGAGACTCCACGCGACGCAACTGATCGAAGCCGAAGTCGCGTGGTGCGGAGCCGATCACCAAAGCGGAGTCGCAGTTACAACCGAGCGGGGTCGGGCCGGAAACGCGAGTCCAGCCTTGAACGAGTGAAGATGCTGGAGGTGGTGCTTTTGCGGGAGCGTCGACGGCTCCTGGCAGCTCAAGAGCGTGCGTCAAACCGCGCGCACGTGTCGCGCGCCTCGTCACACCGCCGTGTCACCAGCCCGGAGCGTGATGCGCCTTGCCGTGCCAGCCCGCAGCGAGGTGCGACGTGCTGCCTCAGCCCGCAGCGAGGTGCGCCGAGCCGCGCCAGCCCGCGGCATTGTGCGCCGTGCCGTGCCAGCCCGCAGCGAGATGCACCGTGCCGAGCCAGCCCGCAGTCTGGGGCGCAGTGCCATGTCAGCCCGCAGCGGGGTGCGCCGTGCCGCGCCAGCTCGCAGCGAGGTGCGCCGAGCCGCGCCAGCCCGCGGCATTGTGCGCCGTGCCGTGCCAGCCCGCAGCGAGATGCACCGTGCCGAGCCAGCCCGCAGTCTGGGGCGCAGTGCCATGTCAGCCCGCAGCGGGGTGCGCCGTGCCGCGCTAGCCCGCAGCGAGCTGCGCCACGCCGTGCCAGCCCGCAGCGACCTGAATCGTGCCGTGACGCAACGCTGCACGATAAGAGTCAGCGTTGCAGTACCGAGTGTGGATACGACGCGGGATACAAGAAAAGGTCATGTAGTCCTCCAATGTCTAAGCAAGATTTTGTAGATATCTTCAAGTGTTTAAAAGAAAATTTGGCAACCCACCCGTCTACAAATAGCGCACGTTCATATCAAAAAGTAGATCACATGAATATTGTCCCGAATTTCGATCCATCGGCTAAGAATCAGCGTATTGATACATGGTTACGAAAAGTAAATGAGTGCGCCCTTGTTTACGGTTGGGATGACAAAACAATTACCCATTTTGCTATGCAGAAACTCCAGGGTCTGGCCAAGACTTGGTACGAGGGACTTAATTCAGTTTTGTTTAGTTGGCCAGAGTGGCAAGAAAAGTTGCTTTGCGCATTCCCTTATGAGCAAAACTACGGCCAGATCCTCGAAGAGATGCTAAAAAGAAAAAGTCGATTTAATGAGCCTATAGAGGTGTATTACTACGAAAAATTAGCTTTACTTAACCAATGTGATATTCACGACAAAAAAGCGACAGATTGCATCATCCATGGAATCACAGATAAGAATTTGAAATCCAGTGCTCTGGCGTTGCGATGCTCTCAACCTGATCAGCTTTTACAATTTCTCATGAGTAGCAAGGATTCTACTTTTTCATTCGATAGAAATCAAGTACGAAATAGGAACGACAGCTCCAGCGTCAGCTCTCAGTCACAAAACAATTCTACTCATAAGTTCGGTACAAAATTGGAAGGTTGTTTTAATTGCAAGGAGAAAGGCCATAGTTTTATGCGTTGTCCCAAACCACTCATTAAATGCACTCAATGCTATAGGGTTGGTCATCTCAAAGATAAATGCTTTGAGAAGGACAAATCTTCTAGGGTCAACAATGTCCAAAGGATGATGCTCGTTGATCAACAGATTGTGACTCCAAATTCAAAATTTATTAAAGATGTAACCATTAACAACATATCCCTGGAGGCATACGTTGACTTTGGGAGTGACGTCACACTTATTCAGGAATCGGTTGCTCAAGGATTAGGGTTGTTGCATGACAATGTTCCTTCCAATATGAAAGGTTTTGGAAACAATTTGGTGCAGTCGCTGGGAGCAGTGCCTGTTAAAATGGGTATAGATGGAGTGGAAGCTCAAGTCACTTGCAAAGTCGTTAGCGATAATTTGCTAGAGAAATCCATGTTGGTAGGGCAGTCGTACACCGAACAGCCGCATATTGTGGTCATCAAAGATACCAAAAAGCTCCAGTTCATAGACATTATGAATGAAATGCCTCACTCGGATTTGGAAGACGCTAGCAAATCGTTACTTACGCTAAAAACGTTTGGTGCGGTAGAAATTTATGGTCCAGCTTCTGTTGGTACCAGAGTTGACCCTTCAGTTCAAAGTAGCGTTCTTCTAAAGAGTGGCATCGCAGGCAAGCCACACAAACAATATTATGTAAGTGGTGGTCTCTATGGTATTAGAAATGGTCATGTTTATGTTATAGTAATTCCTTGCTCAGATTCCTGTTTATTCCCAGAAGATATAGTTTTGTGTAGGGCAGAGAAGGTCGAGTTTGTGAACAGACTTGTAACAGAACCATCCAATATATCATCTGAAAGAGATTTCAATCGAGATCAGGTTCGTGTGAACGAGAATGTACCTGACAGTATTAAGCAACAGTTGTTTCAGCTGCTAGAGAAGTTTAAGCATTGTTTCGCCTCATCACTTAAAGAGCTGGGCTGCACTAATGTGACGGAAATGAAGATAGAGGTCAATAGCGATCGCCCCGTTGTTTATCGTCCTTACAGATTGTCTCACCACGAACGAGAGAAAGTGCGCACAATGGTTACTGAGATGGTTGATGCTGGCATAGTTAGGGAATCTATTTCAGAGTATGCTAGTCCGATTCTACTTGTACGAAAGAAGGATGGCGGAATGCGTATGTGTGTCGACTATCGGAAGCTTAACTCTGTAACCCTGAAGGAAAGGTACCCAATGCCTCTGATCGAAGATGAGATATCTAGGCTTGCAGGACAATCTTGCTTCATCACACTTGACTTGGCATCAGGGTATTATCAGGTGCCTATCTCTGAACAGTGCAAACACTTCACGTCATTCGTTACCCTGGATGGTCAGTACGAATTTAACCGTATGCCGTTCGGATTAGCGAATGCTCCAGCTGTTTTTCAGCGAATGGTGAATACCATTCTGGGACCTGCTCGTTTTAGCAAAGCCACCGCATATATTGATGATGTCCTAATCTTCGGGAGAGATGCTGCAGAATGTTTGGATAGGCTCGAAGAGGTATTGCAGCTCTTGGAAAAAGCTAATCTTACTTTAAATCTATCGAAGTGTGATTTTTTGCAGGATAAAATTGATTATCTTGGCTATGAAATTAGTGGTAGTGGAGTCAGGCCAGGTGAAAAGAAGATATCTAGTGTGGTAGACTTTCCACGTCCTGACACCGTACATAATGTGAGACAGTTTCTTGGGTTGGCTAGTTATTTTCGAAAATTTATTAGAGATTTTGCACAGATCGCCCTTCCACTGAGCAAACTTCTTAAAAAGGATGCAGCGTGGGAGTGGAGTAATAGCCAGGATGAAGCCTTTCAAACTCTGAAGGCCAAATTAGTTGACAGGCCGGTTCTCGCTATATTCGACTCAAAAGCAGAGACTGAACTGCACACAGACGCAAGTAGGCTTGGTGTTGGAGGCATATTGTTACAACGTCCTACTAAAGAAGATTCATTTCGTCCGGTAGCATATTATAGTCGCCAGACTTCACCTGAGGAAAAGAACTTCCACTCTTATGAATTGGAGACGCTGGCAGTGGTGTGTTCTTTGAGAAAATTTCGGGTTTTTCTTATTGGTAAAGACTTTAAAATAGTAACTGACTGTAGCGCTCTAAGCTCTACTTTTTCAAAACGGGACCTGATTCCGAGAATAGCTCGCTGGTGGTTGCTACTTCAAGAGTTCCAGTGTTCAGTTGAGTATAGGGCAGGCGTAAAAATGGGACACGTTGATGCTTTGTCTCGCAATCCTGTGGTAGCTACAGATGAGACACTATCAGATCAATTTCCAGCGGTTATGACCATCACCGGGGAAGATTGGTTGCATACTCTTCAGTTAGGTGACACAGAACTCAACCGCATTAGGAATATTTTGGAAACAAGTGTTGATGAAAAAGAACTTAATTACATAAAGGAAAATTATCTAGTTAAAGGAAATAAATTGTACCGTATAATAGGGGGAGATACTAACAATATCCGTTGGGTAGTACCAAAAGGCGCAAGGTGGCAATTGTGTCGTATGAACCATGACGATATAGGTCACTTTGGGCTGGAAAAGACCCTCGAGAGAATTAGAAAACATTACTGGTTTGCAAAAATGACAAAATTTGTAAGAAAGTATGTGAACTCTTGTATTGAGTGTGCTTATGCAAAAAACAATTCCATTTCGAACGAGGGTCTTCTTTATCCCATAGATAAGGTTGCAAAGCCGTTTCACACATTGCATATTGACCACCTTGGGCCCTTCGTCAAATCAAATAGAGGTTTCACACATCTTCTCTTAGTTGTAGATGGGTTCACGAAGTTCTGTTACATTAAACCTGTTAGGAACACTAATAGCCAGAATACAATTAGAGTTTTGGATGAAATCTTTTGTACTGCCCGAGCTCCAGACCGTCTTATCAGTGATAGAGGCAGTTGCTTCACATCAAATGTTTTTAAGCGTTTTTGTCTTGACAAGGGTATCAAACATATTCTCAACGCGGTAGCTAGCCCAAGATCAAACGGTCAAGTGGAGAGGTACAACAGGTCTGTGTTGAACTCTCTCCGGGCAATTGCAGTAAAATACGGTGAGAAAGATTGGGACAGCCACGTAGGAACTGTGCCATGGGGTCTGAACAATACAATTCAGAAAACGACTGGAAAAACTCCCTCAGAATTACTTTACGGCATTAGTATGAATAGTGAAAAGAGTCCGATTTTGAATGAAATACTAGATGAAACTCGAAAAGAGTTAGAAGTCACTCAGTTACGAGACCAAGCAAAAGATAGGATTGATAGTGAACAGGAAAAACAGAAGAGAATATATGATGAAGGAAGGAAACCATCACCTACTTATCGTGAAGGTGATCTTGTCAAAATTACCAAAACTTGTTTTAATAATGAAGGGCAGAGTAAGAAACTTATGCCTTCATTTGTAGGTCCGTATCGTGTGATGAAAGCCTTAGGTAGAGATAGATACAAGGTAGCACCTGTACCAGGTATGGTAAGCACGCAAAATAAGCGACCTACAACAGTTGCTGCTGATCGTATTAGGCCATGGATTCATATAACTGCTCTAGAAGTCGACGACTACGAGAGTGATAAAGATAATAGTTTTAATAATGATGATTAAAGATTTACTTCGATATAGATTGACTTCAGGTAACTACAGAATGTTTTTAATTTCATTGTTGCAGATCAGGCACGGGATTCGATCGTGACCTGAAGCTGCGAATGTGAAGGCACTGCTGTCTTCAGTTAAGGTTCTCGGTCGATCGAAGTACCGTGAATATCATGACTTCCGATTAACTGATCGTTCGGTAGCCATGATTCAATGAGTTATAATGAGTCACCCGATTCATCGATCGTTCGTACGGTATCTAGAATTCATGAATGATGAAATCGATACTATTTTTTTTTTTTGTTATTGTTTACGAGTTCATTAATTTAGTTCAGTTAATTTTATCGAATGTATTTTACTATAGTAGCTAAATAAGTTTGTTTTGTATCTTGTAACGACTGCGCAAATGGCCTGAACTCTGATTGTTAGGGTGACCACCTGGTGTCGTGTGCCGGGACGCACACGATGTCAGGATGGTCGATTGTTAGGGTTTATATTTTTATTACAACCTTATTACAACAATTAATTGGAGGTGCTGGCAACTCGCGTTGACGTAAGGTCTTTTGACAGAAAAATGGGCGGGAAACTGTGGTTTTTAGAGGGGACTTTTGGCGGTAAGACGGGTTAATAGAGAACGAGAGGGAAATCAGGTCGGTTGCGCAGGTGAATGGAGATTGAGGCAAAAGCCTTTGGATATATATTAAAAACATCGTTAGTGACCTAAAAGGGCCTTTCATTTTATCCCGAGTACGGAGGGTATTAGTTTTTACACTAGATATGTACGTGACAAATACATATGTACTTATATGACAAATGCTGAAATAGTGAAATTGACCTCCAAAACCACTAAACTGATTTTAGGAATTTGGTACAGAGAACAATGGAATAGAACTTAGGAATAGACCACAGGCTACATTTTATTATGGAAGAAACGTATACCTAGCATTTCGAAATAACATATATTAATTATTATACCCTTATCGCAATGACCTGTGTTGTAATAAGTTCAAAGTTAAGACCCCAAGATAGGTGACCTCTAAATTTATTTTCCAAATTGATTCAATTTGCCGACATTATCCTCCTTGAGGACTTTGCTGTTAAGTCCACTACGAGGAAAATAATTTTCCAAAGCAATTAGAATTTCCATCGCGGCTTTACCTCAATTCTCGGATATTTTAATAATAATGTATTATTTTTTTTATATTATCCTGTTGATATCCACATAGGTACCTAATATAAGGTGTTATAAAAATATCTGCCACGGCTTTAATGGGAGGTCGTATTGTGTTTATAGATTACTATAGTGACGCGGCAGATATTTTTATAACATCTTATATAACAAGGTTCAATAAAAAATCAAGATACTATAAATCTTCTTACCGATTCCCTGAAAAAACACTTATAACGACCATTGAACGTCTAATTGTCATAGGGACAGCCTAAATTACGAGGCCGCTGGGGCCATCCCTCCGACACTTTAATTAAAACCACTTGGCGATCAATCTATGATACGACAACATCTACTGAGATTACTCCCAGACTGATTGAGGAAAAGCGCGTTTAAGCTAATGTTTTGCAGTCATTTGCAGGATTTGCTTCTGTAGAAAAGTTGCTATGTTACGTGTTTGTGGAGAAGCATGCAAGATAATAATCAAGTTTCTTTTATTATTGGAAGGGTATTGGCATATTCATTAGTATCACTACCACTACTGCTCCTATTTAATTGATATTTGGCACGGAGCTTGAAAATGGTACCTAGCATAAGCAGTTAAAAGGAAAGCCCCTCTGTCGTATCAACTTTGTATAATGATCTACATATTTGCAAGGATCTAACATGTATTTATTCTATTCACGATTTCAACGACTTAGCTACCAAGAATCCCAAGTTACGTTAGATTGTAAACAAACGGCTCTCGAGCACTAGTTCAACAAGTTCAGTAGTTAGCGTCGGTTAATTGGATTCAGTAATACGGAGAACTTCTAACTAATTGCACAAAAACATGTGTGGACCATAACATCTAGCTTTGTCTTGCTATGCGAGAGAGCAAGTCACAGAAGTTAAACTTATGCACAAAATGTCAGAAGTGTTTACGTGGCAAGCAAGCGGGATCTAATAACACATTTATTCTTATTGAGAAATGTCATTGAAATTGACACAAAGTAATTGAAACATAGTTATTTCTTTTTTCTATTCAATCTGTTTAAAAAGCTTATTTTTATTCAAATGTTAATTTGTGGACAAAGGGTGGGTTACATATTCGTTAATTTAGTTTAAGGATTTTGATTGTACTCTGTAATATGTAACTGTTTTTGTCCCTAATAAATAAAATAAAATAGTATTACCCTACTACAGATTTCAATACGAAATCTCGCTCCGTCACCAACTCAGTAATCAAATCGTATCGAGAATCAAACAATTGGAACTCTCATTAACCTTTTAAAACTAGAACCATAAGTAGTTACCCTACACAAAAGGAATCCCTTTAAATCTGTTAACAGAAGCCTCCGCAGTTTCTCAGGCTATTACAAGGCTGCAGTGACCGGAGGGCTTATAGCCAAACTTCGCAAGTAGCCCATCTGCTTATTTGGCCAATAAACCCGATACGGTTGCCTGCTCAATAAACTGATTCGGATTGGGTTTCCAGATAGTTGTTAAACTCTAATACTTTGTTACGGGAGTAACATATAGAAATGTTATATGTAGCAAACATTTTAAACATAAAGATTAGTTAAATACCTATAATCACCATCACCTTTAATCAGTCATTGATGTCTAAGATACCTATTTTTAGAAAGTATGTATATATGTATAACGCAGAAAAGTAGCATTGGTACTTGTCTGATCAGGCAAGGTTCGATTGAATCCTTGAGTTGGAAGAATTGAACACTTTACTGTGCTTCACAGCTTAGAAACTGATGCTTTGTTCACCAAGTCACCACATATGTACATAATATAAAAAGTGTATATAATTACTTAAAATATTATATCTCAAACTTCACCCAGAAATACTGGTTTAGGATCATTGAGTAATCTGCAACTAATACGTGTCTCTCAGCAAATGTATCTCTACACCTGAACACTAACAATTTTATAATAATACGTCCCGTTGGTTGCGCGTGGTACGTAACAATCCTATTGTTACCCCAGAAAAAGCCAAACTCCAACTTGACAAAAAAACTTTCATATGAAAAGTTGATAATATAAGTACGTACCCAAAGATCCCATGACCAGATATGGGTACTGCGAACTTTATACAAAAGGGATGGTCATTTTTACATACATTATTTATATGCAGAGGTATGGCATAGCAATGCGCAGAATATTCAGTGTTCCGATTTTCTTTTAAAATAAATACGAGCAGCGCTCGCAGAAGTAACGTTCCAATTTTGTATTTTATACGACTTAGGAGTTTGAACAAGGTTCAAAAACTTGGCCAAACGTGCAATCCCGGGGTTATTACCTACTGCAGAAAAATAATACGTTCCAAGGAGCCACAAGCTCTGTTTAACAATAGCCGCCAGGATTTCACTGCATTTCTGCTGCGTTCATCATTTTCTTTTACAATTATTAGTTGGAGTTTTCGTTACAGTCAACTGTTTCTGCATTTGTTTTTATTTGCAAAGATATTTTTGAAAATAATCCTTTGTCTCTGTCTACCAGTTATATAATATTTTAAGCTGATAATGCGTATTGCTATTCTAGATTCCAGCATTGGTCTGTGGAAATAGAGAAGCGCAAAATATAATATAACGTGAAATACCAGGAAACTGAAAGCAGAATAATCTCGAAACGTAACCGCAGAGCGAAGTGAGACCACCAGGTTATTTTTACATGAACATGAATGTATGCAGGGTTCAGTCCGTAGCTAACGGCTATGGATTGAATATTCACGAGCTATCTAATTCTGAGACCGAAACGTAAATCCTATCAAAGTAAATTTGTATCACGTCAATACATATGTATTTATGATAAATATGAAAGTGGGACTTAATATCCGTCGTATAATATTCCCGGAGCAATAAACTTGAGGTATTCAATTACTGTGAACCGTTGTAGCTGGTGTCCACCATCAATACGTTAAGTAACTATGTCAATAAATACATTGCATAAGTACAGAATTCTCTAAATCATTGTTGTTGACGCAAATGTAGGCGTACCGATTCCCTCAAATCTTCAGATTCGACAAAATATTATATACTGATGTTTTGTGTTTATAAGAACCCGATATTTATGTGACTAGCGCAAAATTACTTTCATCTCCAAAGCCAAAACGTCCAATACCGTGCTCTGTTGATCGTTTAAACTAAAAGCTTCAATGTTATTAAATATATTGCGTTCAAAATACAAATAAATAAACCTTTTTGCTATTCTCGGCACAAAAGAATAATACCCTTTTATTATTATTCGGTGCTTTACTTGGGAATAATATGGAATAAAAAGCCGGCGTTGTGGAGATTGATGTTGCTCATAAAAGCTAACTATTGTAAGATGCATATTATTGTAATGATCGCATTATCTGGCCGCGGCGCGACTCGCCAATTAACTAAATGGCGCGCCTTCCGCCCGGTAATGGCTGCAGCGTCTCCCCGCAGTAAACAAGCCACTAAATATCCCCATGCTGCTGATTGGAACGAATACGATTTATAAGCTGCAGCTTCCCGACTTTATAGCTCACTGAGCGACCGCCTGCTCACGATTTAAGAGAACTCTCTCAAAGGGAGCGTTGAACGACCTATTGTGCACTGAAACGGCATAACGTCTACCCTGACTACTGATGGTTATCATCACTTAAGCGATCCAACAAATACAATTATATTTGCGCAGAACCAGAAGAACAAACAGTTGACCTGCATTATTCCTTTTCGCATTTCACAAGGTATCCATTGAATGAACATTTTAAAATTCACAACGTAAGTACAATATTGTCGCGACAACTAGTCGCGCAGCGAATGCAGAATGGATTCAATAATACAATACGGCATTACGGTGAAATATTATATTGTATCCGTAATATTTGGCCGTGACAGCGACTCAATCGGTGTTGAATAAGCGCTGGAATTAATAATAATTTATCCTGAAACGAAGGCATTTAATGGGGCTTCCGCCCCCATTATTATCGAGGCATTTGGCGTAATTTATGCGGTAATAAAAATTTTAATGCACGCGCCGCGCCTCCCACACCTCCTCTCCCGGCCCTCTGCACACGAAATTATTCACACATCTGCAGCCTCCGCGGGACACTTCACGTGCTGCTAGCACACACTAACACACACATGACTATTAAGTTACTATCTTGGCTTTTGTACAAAGATTGTGCGAATGTGTGCATACTTACATTAGTGCTTAAAGCCTGCTATAACGATGTGCAAGTGAACATTTATAGGAAGTGAACAGCTTTTATCTACATTGCTCTCTCCTCTCCCTCCGCTCCCTCCGCTTATCTCTCACGACTAGCGACTCATTTGAACTAAAATAAATTTGGGATATTAAGAAGATACGGCCCATAAACGCCGCGGGCACAGTCGAACTACCGAGGTTGAAACACTGCGAACAATAACTCTTTCGTTAAAAATATGGCTTTATAGTTTGGATAGTTTAATGTTATTACACCGTATCACGGGTTATTTCTTTTTATTTGACATTAATGCCACAGAAGATTATTGTGATTGTAACGGGAGCACATCGGGATCGAACATTACTACGTGGTCACAGTCTGACGCGCGTCCTCTGTGCGAAGTTGGGAGGTCATTTTGAACGAGCAAAGGTTAACAAAAGGCAAATTGTACTATATTTTCCAAGCGCTGCCCCGAAACTGAAAACGTATACCTTTACTTAAACAGCAAACTAACTCAGCAAGTTCCCCAAAGTTGTCTTTATTATTATAATTACAATATTAAAATAATGAAGACAACAATTAGTATTATGTTAAATCAAGCGTGGAATAGCGCGCGCGTAATGGCGTGTTTCGCACGCGATTAGTGAGCAAAGCCGCGGGGCCAGTGGAGCGTGTGCCCTATTACCGCAGCCTGACCACGGAGCCGTGACCTTAGGGCGCCGACCGACGACGCCCCGGGGCTCCACGAGACACAAACTGAGGCTTTACTGGGGATTGAATTACTTACAAAACAATGCGCATAAAGACGTAGTGATGAACGTGATTACCCCTAATGGTCCATTAGCCTGAGATGTATAAATTCTATTTGATACAATAACGTTATACAAGAGCCAGCTAATCGTATAACACATTTGTATTCAAGCTTTTAGTTTGACAATACATTGCTCCATTAGTTGGAGCAGTTCGCCTGCAACACTTCTCGTTCAGAGCAATGCATATCGTGATATTTACAAAATGGAAGCGACTGTGTTCGTTTATCGCAATAATTTATTTTTAGGTTCCAGCCACGAGTATAAAATGAAATATCAAATATTCGCAGCAAAGAAATAAAACTAACTACCTTTTTCGTCCATGAAAACACAAATGTTTCGCCGCAGTTCGATCAAAGCAACAACTTGAAGCCAGCGCCAGGCAGCAGCAGACACGGTACGTTTGTGATTCTACCGAACTGAATGTACGACAACTTACAAAGCGAACGTATTTTCTTTCATATTTTTTATATAGCTTAATAAAGTGGGCTTTGCCACAAAAAGCTGCTCAAACAAGAAAAGTATATTTAGTGGCATTTGTGTGAATATGTCGGAGCCCTCAATGAGATAAGTGGCTCCATCTAGGTATAATGGAAATATGTTTTGCCCTGTTCTTGTAGTCATAAAAAGACTTACTTAGAGGACAGGATAAATATTATTATGTACACAAATTGGGGCGCACGAGCAGCAAATGTGCCACACGTTCCTCAGAAGTTATTTCTTGCTAACTATACGAAATGAGCACAAAAACCCTAAATAAAAAAAGATCTTCCAAGGCTGGAAATAAATATAGAGGTATAATTAATATTAATGAACAAGATAAACCCATTTGAAGCTCCAAATAGAAAAATCAAATACAGAACAAACATTACACAAAGATATACACAAATACTGCAACAGAAACTATTTCCAGTGTATCTGCAACACATCAGCACAAACTAAAATAAATATAGTACCACACCAGTTCACAAATTATATGATATTTCTCGCGAACATTGCTATTATACGCCCTCTGGGAGACGTGGAGGAAAAAATACACATATACTTCCACCCACACCGACACACATCCCGCTAGACACAAGGGAGTTTAGAATATCAATCTAGTATTATTAATGGTATATTTATAGATAGACACTCCTCAAATTTTCTATTCCTCGAAGTGACTTGCCAAACGTATGCCGTGGATTCTACGGAATTATAAGGCTATTTCAACGTTCTATTTTCACTTTCTATTCAGATTGCCTTCTCCTTGTCGTAAATCGCGTCTCGTCCTTAAACTGACTTACTAATATTTTCTTAGTCAACATGGTTTTCTCAAGCATGTCCGACTGAACACATAATATTACAACTAAACAGTGGCGTCACAAGACACCATCAGCAAATACGTCAGTTTGCACAGCCCTCTGCTTCTCTATGCAAATGTTTGCACACTTTTGTGCGGACCGGACTGACGCATGTCGCTGTGTTTTGAACAGTGAGAGCAATTATTGTAACGTTCGCTCCTTTGGGAGATACGAAATTCGACTGGACTGTAGAATATGTATTTGTGTAATAAACATTCGTGTGTTTTAATATAATATTTTAATCGACTTAGCTGGTCTACCAAGGAAGTCGTAAAACAAAACCAGTCAATTCTGCCTTTCTGTTGCAGAGAGGTGATTCTTCATGATGTTTTGATAATATCTCATCGGATGATATATTTTTTTCATACTCGTAATAAATGCTCCTTCAGTAAGGAACATCTTACACGCATCGCTTCAAATAGGCTATATCCCTTCGTATGAAAAGTATATAGAATAATATATAGCATTATCTATCAGGAAGCTGACACTACCAATAGTTCAGGTCGTCTATTGGAATTCAGCGACGTAAACAAAACGCATCAGTAAGCTGAAACGAAACATTTCACCAGAGTAACACCCGGGACTGCGCTCGCTGCATTTCAAGTAGGAAATGTACGAAGCGTCCGGGAGCGCCCGGGCCGTCCGGGCCGTCCGGACCATAAGTATTCCGTTTTCTCATATCCTGAAGCAACACTAAAACCGGCTGAAAAATAAGGAGTACTCCTTTTTGAACGAGGATCGTTGAGGACATTCGTTAAGAAAAGCTTGCTTCACAGCAAATACGATGCTTTCAAATATATTTATAACAGCTACGTAAAGATAATAAGAACCAGGAGAATAAGCCGCATTCTTTTAGAAATAGTTATAATACACGTTCTTCGTTTTATTGTTTTTATTTAATTTTAAGAACAAGCTACTGAATGCATATTTTGTGTTTTGATAAGTAGCATTTACGTATTATTGTTAGTATGACAACTAATACCTATACAGTTTAACTATTTAATTATGGCACAAAAGCTGGGAAATTTTCGCAATCAAAGGTATTCAGATTACATAGTAATCATTCAATAATAATAAAATCAAATTCACATTAATTGAAATATTGGGCCTTTCAAATACTATTAGCATGATACTGGCATTCGTCCGTAAATTATTCCACAATGAATTTATTGATAACTAATTGAGTAGATCGCAATAATATAATATCAAAGCGATGTCCAGTACAAAGAGTTAAGTGAATTGAGCTTAATATATTCTATTATTACCTATCTTTAAGCTCTGTTGAGCACAAAACACAGCGAGATGAAAATGTGGTTGTACATGTAAGCTTGGTGGTAATTAGTCGCCATACCGTAGTTAACCTATTTTATAGAAGACAACTTTATTTTTATTTATTTATAAAGCTGCAAATTATCAAAAGTGCACATGGAATTCTAATTGTTCTAACAAACAAACTTATAGCATCGCGTCGCACATCTTGCCGTGCGCGACACGTCTCGCCGTCATTATGCAGGGCGTGTTAAAGTTTGTAACAAACGAGCGCCTCGACGACACCTCCCAGCCCTCACACCTCCTTGCTTACTGCTCCCTCCCCCATGCAATAGTTCACCGCAAGAAAAACTGACGGTGACGTAATGAGGACTGGACTGCTGAGGTGGACTTATGGCGCCGGTTATGAGAAGCATACAAAATACGTGCTTTCTGTTGAGGAAGCCATGCGGAACGCTGGTTGTCTCTGCTATAATGGATGGGTTTATAATGTTTTCATTCTACTTGTTAATCTGTATAGTCTCTTGTGACTGGTCTGGTGTAGCGAGTGCCTGTGGGCGGCGGTAATCGCTTTCCGTCAGGCGATCCAACAGCTCGTTTGTTTCCTATCACATTAACAAAAAAAGGTTCCGCTCTGACCACATTTATCACTGATACCTACATAAATACACAGACAAACAGATACCGTGAAGGAAATTTAAAGCTTGCATTTTTCATTCTTGAACACATGTACACTTAACTTGTACTTTGTTATCGTGTGTGCTGCTCTATCACTCGCGACGCTTTAGAGTTAACTCAAAGCCGCCTTTCACAAGAGACAAAGGAAATATGTAAGATCTGTACAAGGGAGGCTTTAAAAATAACACATGCTCGTAAATTTGCTCAATTTTTCTAAAATGACATGCCTTATTAATATTTTAAAAAGCTAAGATGCTAATAATGTATCTCAAGTCCTGTAAGCTAAATATGGCAGAGTGTCGCGAAGGGAGGGCGCACAATCCCTCAGTTGTATCGCCGCGCCACTATTGTTGTTTGTTGGCGAAAGTAAACTTCTTGCTTCAGATATTACTCCGCAACTTCAGGCAAACTATCACCAGGCCACACCGAGCTTTTGTGTAAAAACTACCATTTTGCTTTTGTTCAAAGTTTATTTTACACATGTCTCTTGCTGGCTATTTTATTTTTTATCCGAAATGTATGGGCATATATGGGTTCAAAATATATGTTGAGATTTATTAAATAGATAAACCTTTTGCAGTTAACAGGAAACGTATTAACGGGCCCACAACAAGCCTTCGCCCTGTCGCCGAAATCACAAACGTGCCAATTAACATAATTTATACAACTTATATAAATCCAAACTATGAAGGTTATAGCAATTAAAATAATGGGACGAAGGAAATATTAATTTCAGCTTAATTATTTTAATTAGTTAAATTATTATTGTTATGATACCGTCGAATATTCCTAACAGAGCCATTCCCAAATTAAGGAGTTCCTACATTTAATTTTCAAGTCTCGACATTTATGTATTTAATCTTTTAATATTATTAATTTTAGATAGGAACTTTAGAAATTCCATTTTGCAAGTTATTGAACTTAATTTACTTGCTTTCAAGTCTACTCAAGTATACATTTGTACAGTTAAGGAAAGGTTAAAGGTCTTTACTTTTATAGCGCAGTCTTGACACAACACTGAAGGAAAATCTATAATTAGCGTTGGAATTACAAAATTTTCCTACACTTAACTAAAGTCCTACACAAACAGGATAAATCTTCATGAAATTATTTTTATTTCATAGCAGAATTATTTCTCAAAAATCCAGTGTTCATGTAACAACAGCGCACTATTTAGAATGGCCATAATCTCGAGTTTCCACAGCGAGCTGGTCGCAAGAAACTGCGGCGCGGTGGCTTTTTAGCCAGGATTAGGTGTCGAGGCGCAGCTGAGACCACGCTGTCGAGACCGGCGCAGAAGGCACATAACAAAGGTAGTGAAAATTATTCAATATTTTCTATCATGCAAATCTTGTGAAATACACTGAGAATCTTAACTTCTCTGTGTGAGAGGAGACCTGTGTTCAGCAGTGGGACAATAAAAGGGATGATGAAATAAAAAAAAATCTTTCAAATTCTTCCCAGTGAATTATTCATAGCTTAGTTTAGCCTTATTAATGAATTTTGCTTGCTGACTAATTTTGTGAGCTTTGTTTTGCTTAAAATTATATTTATATAATTCTATTGTGGACAATAGTGTACGGAGAGTAGACCTTCTGTCCTTTTTTGTTACATTAACAAAAGGACAAACAAACACGCGGTCACATGTTTGTTCAGCATGGCGGCCGCTACTGTTCCCTGTTTGCTCGATACTAAGTGTTAAGTGTGCCGCCAAATGGAAGCTCCTCTAACAGATTGCTTCATCATCGATTGTTTTACAAACAGTAACAAAATATATTTCATTTCTTCTAAAAGAGACTCCTGGCGTTCTTGCGAAACCGAATGTATTTTACGCTAAATTCAGTAAATATCATTATTGTAGCTTATTTAAAGCAATGTATTGTACCTCTTTGTAAATGCAATCGCACATCAACATAATTATGTCATTACAGAACACATTAATTCTGTACATAATCACGTTTTCAAATATTACACGATCGTAGCACTACGAAGACTACGAAACGCTACGCGCTACGAACTTCTCGTAGCACTTTGCATATATTAGAATAAAAGTTCTGTTTTCTAGAAATCGAGCAAGGTACGAGTATAAAATATTATGTAATTGAATACGGTTCTTGTCAACTGGGACTTTTTATTGAAATGTGACTACAATCTTAATATTAAAATCTGCGAAATTAAAATGCAAAGAAGGAAACATGTTAAAACAGACATCAAGTAAAAATATGATGTAATATTGCTTTAAATCGCTATCACCAAGTAACGTGTCCAGAAGACTCCGTATTAACACGTTGCATAACAATGCTAATTCCTTGGCCGAAATCCAAGCCACCCCTCGCTTCCGCCAAGCAAATGATTATTTACGAACCCCGCATTTTACTACAATCCCCATTGTAAATAAACAGCTACACAAAGGTTTCTCGTAGATTATAAGACCAGCGCACAATCATGAAAACAGCAAAATATTTTACCGTTAACATTTTACTTGTAAACTTTTTACGAGCGCAGCCACATAAAGCAGGTTGTATGTTGGCGTTTAAGACAGCTCGCCGTACATTCGCGATGATAAAACAATAAAAATATGTTGGTTGTGCAGTTGGGGAGTAAATAACCGGCTTGTGGGACGGGCACGATGGCGAGGAACAAATGTATCGGCGAGATAGCGAGACAATACCGGGCAGCGTTGTCACGTCGCACAGTATGCGGGACAGTGGACGGGAGAGTTCGTTACAATCACATTAACAATGGTGAAATAATTTAACCCTATCAAGATTATGTGCCTCAACTTATTTTGCCGATGTTTATTCTGACCTCACCTTCTCTCTCTCTCTCTTTCTCAATCTCCCTTGTTTAAATAAATAGACTTCCTTTGCTAACTTTCAATTACAGGTCGCGGAAGCACACGAGACTTATCTGCGTCATCATAACTCAAACGAAAACCATCACATAATTTTCCAGGGGATTAGTTTATTCCAAGAACTGTAACTGGCAAGTGACTAGTGCCGTTCAAACGCGCCTGAATGAACAATGTTATATGATCAGCTGGTCCTACGGGCACTCAACTGTGACGTCACCGTTTTATTGCGCGCCCTCAGTTTGAGGCATTATGTGTGCAACAATGCACTCATAATGCAGTGCGACATCGTCCTGAAGGTGCATCAACAATGGATTTTAATGTACCTGTAAGTATGGTCATTAGAGCATGCAGCTACTATATAAAATAATATCCCTCACACATTCACACAACGCCATCTAGTCCCAAACTAAGCAGAGCTTGTACTATGGGTACTAGACAACTGATAAACATACTTATATACTTTTCTTTTTGTAAATACATACATATTATACATAGAAACACCCAGACTAAGTCAAACGAACCCGCGACCTATAGCGTGGCAGGCAGGTTCACTAACCACCACGCCATCTGATCGTCTAAATAATTCAGTAATAAAGGTTTTTTTTTAAATGGTGTATAATTTAGGTAGAATAGACAGAAATGAGTTATGTAGCTAAACCATAGGTATATATATACAAACTATAAAATAATTCCAGGAGTTATCCTCAACAGTCGGGAGTGAACAACTTTTACTTCGTTATAAAAACGCCAAGCGCTCCCTACAACACACCCGTATAAACTTTTTTATTTATTTAGAGGCAGTTTGGTGACAGGTGACTCAAATGCTTAAATAAGAAGTCATTCCTGTACTGGTTGATACTCCCATTGGTAGGAGATAGTGGAGATTTATCATTTTACGGGTTGCTTGTTAAAGTACACTACAAATGTGTAAATATTTATACATTACAGAATACAATAAAGTGTTGACTATTGAAATATTTAATGATCTGCTAATATTTGCTCCATGTGTATATTTACGCAATATTTCTTTGTAAGCTCAATTTGCCTTTTGATATGGGATAAATAATTAATATAATAAATATACAAGCTGTTGTTTTGCATCCTCGTCAAATTCAAGGACGTAATTATGCTAATGATTCTCGATCCAAATCAACAATAAAATAGGTAGGTCATTTTTTTTATTTTTTTTCCTATCCGTAAGTGTGAACTAGGCGTATTTAAAGGCGGCGCGTCTGTAACTAGCCCTATAATCGCGCGTCCACACGCACACAAACGCAAACATTCATACACAATGCATACGCAACGATCATTCACAAAAATCGTAGGTAGTCAATGCCACCCCAACCAACCACGGCGCGGGCGCTCTCCCGCGCATGCGTCTTGCCACCACAGCTTGCCACGCTCCCGCACGCGGCCCCTCGCACCCGAACCAACAGTGTGTTTGATGTCGCCGCAGCGAGTGCGTGTTTTGCAAATTCCGCTCCTTTGTGAAGCCATAGCCGAAAGTGCAAGTTGGCGGACAATTACTCTAATGTCGAGTTGGTGGAAATGGTTCGCCTGTATGCCATCAGTGGAAAGCCATTCGGATGTTCACGGAAATGTTTCGCAACATTTTTATACTAAGTAGATCGGGATAAGTGTTATTGCCGATCCTAAGCCCGTTAGGTAGGAACGAAAATTTAAAATCAACCAATTTAATCCACAAATAAAAACAAAATCACTACGAAAAGTTTAGCTAAACGATAGGAATAAAGCAAAACAATTTAAATTTTATTAATCAGCTGATCGCAAGTCAGTGAACTTTATACGGCGTCTAGTGTTACTGTCATTCGTAAGATTCCCTATTATACTCGTACTGATGCTTAAAATGAGTTAATTACCAAACTAAAATGTGGGTGATTTTCGAAATAAAATTAGGTAAAATTATTGCTACCGGTCGTCGCAAAGGTCATTACTCGCACTCAGCTGTTTGTCGTTGCGTGCGTAGAGTGCGTAGCCTGCGTAGTTGGGTGATTCGCTTAGTTTTGTATTAAGGTTTCAATTCTGAAAATCTGTTAAATTTCAACAACAAAAAAAAGCGGCGCTTATTTGTTATTTCCCGGTACAGTACTTTCAATTGATTATTTATGTCTTTTATGACAGCCACCTGAAATTTGACGAGGATGCAAAACAACAGCTTGTATAAAATTATAATAAATAAATTTTAATTATGTTTACTGTTTACCTTACAGCGTATTCGATCTAATGCAATTCGTTTGTCAGTGACATTTATCGGGCCGAACAATGCCTGCCTACCTCCTACTCTAATGTTAGTGTAAGAACGATGACTTTTTCGGAAATCCTTAGATATACCGTATCAAACCGCGGCATCAGAACAAGTGTCAGTCGAGAGGCGCACTGGACCCCCGGGGGAGCTCGGCGGTGACGTCAACATACGACATACAAGAGTTATGGTCCATCAGATAGCTGAAGAGTGGTGGGATTGGGATTTAGTTGCTACTATGTTGAAGGAAAATTTACGAGATGATATAGTTATTGTTTTTAGAGATCTAATCATTCACAACCAATTAAGAGTTAAAGGCCCTTTTAGATGGAGAGATTTTCTCACACGTTTGACTATCACAAGCATAAATCGCCATAACATATTCGTAACGAAATGTTTATATTCAGGTAACAACTCAGAGATCCGTATATGACATATACGAATTTGGCAAAATGACACGCCGCTTGTCGCCCATGTCAACGGGCGAGAAGAGTGAATATTCAGACGAAGGAAATGTTTTATATTCCTTCAATTATCGTATCTTCGAGACGAGAAACTCTCCCTGTCTAAATGGGCCTTTATCATTCTCGTTGCCGTCAATTTATAAGAAGAAAAAACAAAGTGTGCTAAATGGAAAAAAAATCACACAATCTCCCAGTGTAGTGTACTAAGCTCATAATGAAGTAAGTACTTTTCCAGCATTCTCAGCCGTTCACGGAGCGGGCGGCCATCTTGGCAGCAGCGAGCATTAGCGGCAGTACATCAAGTTAATTTATCGCGAAGCCTTCACTTACTGCAGCTTCCTGCTTCACTTCAGTACTACAGCCTTTAAAGAGGCCGGAAAAATACTGCGGTTAGCGATTACCTAACTGTAGAATTTAAACTTTATTTACTGTAGACAGATGTGGATTTAAAATTAACTTATGGATGTATGAAAAGAGATATATTTTAATATCTAGCTTATAAAACTACACTAACAAAGCTGCCAAACAGTGACGATGCGATAAAGTTCAAAAACATGACATCTCACATGCCTCTCTCTATCGTTGACTGTTGTTAGAAAATAGACAGAAAATACTTTCGTAAGAAAATCTCAGTTAGCCAGATTTGTTCTAAGTAAGCGATAGATATCCCCGCACAAAACTACACACATGTAAACATTAAATCAGCGGAGCGGGCGAGACCCGCCATTACCGGGCCCCGTTAATCTTACCCCCGGGTAGGGAGACCATGGACTCAACTATCCTGTTATTACCGGCAATCATTGGAGGTGCAATGCTTTTTTTTTATTCGATTGCCATTTATGTGACACCAAACAAACAGGATATAAGAAAATCTTATTTACCAAAATATATGAGCAATCAGAAACGGATAATTCATTGTGATATTACTTATTCCAATCCTGCTGTAGGCAGCTGAATACTCAAATAACATAAAAGCTATAAAACGAAAAAGAAAAGTGTCATTTCAATCTGCTGAAATTAGAAAGGCTCTCACCTGTCTTCAGGCTTATAATGATTGATGTGTAAAGCCGAACGTGTCCGCGCGAACCCAGACGCTTCGTCACCCTACCACCGCTCTTTCTTACCGCCCGGTGGATATGTGCCCTTCACTCATCTCGTATTTTACCCCTAATATGCTTACACGTCTTTGTATGAAATCGTTTGGCTAAGAAACGTGGAGATTACGTAGTTCGTACAACTGATTTCTAAATAGAAATATAGCAAAATTCTCTGCACAAAAATAAACCGGTTTTTAATACATTGAAGCTGTGTATAATCCATCTTCATACGGCGGGTTGATCGGGACTTTTAATATCGATATTGTTTATTAAAGAAGAATTAATAACTGTCCGGTCTGATTGATACATTGGTTGCGTGTTATTTGCCACTGTGTCCCGGCTATTTGTAGGAAATATAATATATCCAGTGGTGAAATATATTATACTCTTATGTTTAAAAGTATTATTAAACAAAATATAGAAACGATTTTTTACCTGTTAAAAGAAAAATTAATGTACAATTCTCGATTGACAGCTGTAACAATATCGAGGAGGTAACAATAAAGAGAAACAGTATCGAAGTCTGTTTGTTTTTAATTCCCAATCAGTGTGAAATGTAAAACTTGGCGCTCCGATGAAGAACACGCCGAAACAATTTTGTAGTTACAAACTTCAATTTGTAAGCGAACTCGTTTAAGTTACCGTCAATATTTATTGAGAGACGTTATGTTCCCACTGCCTGACGTACGTACGGATCAATATTTTAGCAACGTTTTATTTTTAGTCACGTTTCACCCTTTGATCTTGTTCAGACGATGTCTTACACAATTTTAGAGCTAAACTTTCTTATTTTAAGTGGATATTAAGGCCCAATCTAATTAAACTTGAATTGACATTTTCTTCACAGACCTGCGACATATAGGAGTACAAAGTCATGATTAAGAAGTCTTACGAAATCGAGGCACACTAGCCTTGACATTGACAGGCACGCATTGAGCTGCACTCAGCTTAATGTGTGTGCAAGATGTGTCAAAATGAAATAAATAAATCAAACGTAGTATTTGTATTCTCTTTGAAATCAAATTGATCGATGGCGGAGTCAAGAAAGCACGTAGAACAAGAAATATTAGCATTAGGTATAAGAACGGTGCATTAGCGTCAGGGAGCCGGCAGAACGACAGTTATTTGGCGGCAAATTGCGTGGCGCCGCCATTATCCGAACAGCGTATTACTTCGATATATACGTACGTGGTCGCGCTTGTTCCAGAAAGAACTTGATCGAATGTTGAAATGCATTTGATTTTTTCTACTTATGTGCTATATTCCTATATAAAATTAATATATTTCATCTCTTGTGTTTTGATGTCTGTAGAATTGTGTCCAGCAAAATTAAAATCTTTCATATTAATTTAGCATCTCATTTGTCCATTTGTAAACAATAGTGAGGCATTTCAATTGCTTTTACTACCCTAATACTTTATTTAAATTAATTCTAAACCTACAAAAACTAGTTTCAGCCGAACCATTTAGTCCAGACTCTTCCCATAACTTACGTATGAGATAATAGCTATCCAGTCCAGAGATTGCTGCAGGAGTCAGCCCAAAAGACAGGAGACTACAAGTCTAGAACTGTGAGCTCCCACAATGCAAACTTCGTCGTGTCCCACACAACCGACAACTTACGCTTAGCCGAGGTGACCTGGTGTCCTACGTAGTAGGCAATGCGATACGAGAACAAATTGTACAAAACTTTTACTAAGGGTGAATAATTCACCGTTAAAATGAATAGTACAAACGCCAGCAGGCCAACCTCGGGTCTGTAATCTGTCAAATTTTACCAATCGAATATTAACCTTGTCAAAATAAGGTAATCAATCTATTCAAGAAATTTGACAGATTGAGGTAAGTTGATGAGCTGCTGTACATATGAACATTTTACAATTAAACTATAAACTCATTTATATAAATTCTAAGATTTTACAGATCGGCCTACTTTTACATTGAAACTGTTCATTTATAAAAGACTGCATTGCAACTTAGCATGCTACGACAATCTTTTTGTTCTATAGGTTTGCTTAAAATGAGCGTTGCGACTATCGTCTTATCGCTTTCGTGACATACCTAGGACGATACGTTATGCATCCAATAGTTTGCAGCTAATTAGTTTTTGCTGGTTAAAGTTGTAAAAGTATGGCCCCGAGTTAAACAGAAACTTAGCGGGGGTTGTTCTGTGAAAAATGTGAACTTTGGTCTCGCTTCGAAACCTTCTTATTAAACTTTCGCCCAAGTCTTTCAATTTAAAAAGTAAAATCTTTACGCTTTAGTCGCCAGGTGTGAGTCTAGTCGCCGAAATATATTCTATTCATTATGAGTTTTATATAAAAAATTAAACTAAAGTTCGATCTAGTTAACCAAAGTTTGATTACAGTTTATTAGAAATCTAAGCTACTGACGCATGACTTTGTTTAGACATTCCCATCGACGTGATAACGTGATATTCTTTGATAGTTTATAGCAACGAAATGCTAAAATGGGTACATAAATACATTTATCTATCTACGATAACAAAAATGTCAACTAAACCAATATCCACATAAGTTTAAACTGCGCCACGGACCGCAATACATTCAGTGCTAAACTACAACATGCTCAAAGTTAATTAATCAGGCCGCTGGGGTGACCATAAACACACGACAAGTTGGGACACGCCGTAACCGCCGCCATCGTTACAACATTATTTACAGAATCGCAAATTTCACAAAACGGGCCCCATGCAGCGCGACACGACCGCGATGTTACAACGAGAAGTAAACACAGGTGAGTATACACACAAAAATTTGGTACTTTGATAATAGCTGTATTTTGCACCTTGTTACCAGTAAATTAATACTAAAATCGTCTTAACTTTTTGCACTTTTTTACATCAATTTATTTTGTATAAGTTACAGTGACCATATTCAAAAAAATTCCCTGTAATAATCAGAAATTTACGCAGTTTTTACATTGTATTTAAAATCACTGTTATGGATCGCCCCGGCCATAACCATGTCAACCTTATCATTTCTTACTGATAATCAGAGAAACTCTAAAATTCCGAAGTAAGTTGTAAACGCGTCTCCCTCGCCGTAACAGTGACAATAACTGTTAGGAATATTGTTAGTGCACATCCGTAAATCCGTAAATATGTCCGGATGCGGGCCGCTCAGATAATGCGATGCCGGATGATACGGCTAAAGTTTGACACTTTTAGTTGGCAGTTCCGTTCAATGCGCTCGTATACCGTTTTTATGGACAATTTGACGGTACGTGCGGGGAAACCGAATGTCGCGGGATCTTCAGTTTGTGCCAATAGATGAGGGTGTGTGATCGGTTTTGGTATCCACCAAAGCTTTGAGGAGCTACGAGATGGTAAGCCCTGATCTTAACGCAGAATAGTAAATAATTATAAAAAAAATAGACTCTGGAACGCATAAATGAATCAAGTAAAGACGCCAGCACATCAGGCAATTACAATTTGTCAAATTTCCTTAATAAATTTTCAACTTTATCGCTGAAGTACGTAAGTATGTGTTCAAAGCTGATTGGGAAAATTTGTCAGTTTCGGGTAGCTTAATGTGCTGGCGTCTGTACATAAGTAAGCATAAGTGGAGTAGAATAACATTTAATAAGTTACACGCCAAACTGCAGTTAACGATATTCGTACTTTGACGTGGTCTTAATATGTAGATATCATACAGCACTATCAACACAGATCGTCCGTAGAGTCTCGTAGATAGTTTATAGAACCAGTATACAATATAATATAGCATGAAAGCCATTGAATCGCGAACTCCATGAGTGCTCGTATCTCTAGAATCTATTTCACGTGTCGGCGAGCGCAACGTTAGGGTTGCTAATACCTAAGTCTATAGAAAATCACCCTCTAAAAATATGTAATGCCCGCCCTGATACAGGAGCAATCTTATTTAGCACCTATTCGATAAGGGAGGGAACGAATATGTTACGAAATTGAGGGCGGATTGCACCGCTCTAACGTGGTTCGGTAGAATCTTTGTTGATTTTTTTAATTCAGAAGTAAAAGTAAAAAAGAATATGAATAAACTGACTCAGTTCATATTGGAGAAAACATTTCATATATATATCTATTGACTGTTAATCAGCTTTGCAGGGATTTTTACTTATTTACCTTGTTTTTTACCCAAAAAACAACTCGCACTCCCCCCACTTCCCCCGAGCCAGGACCTGCAATATTAATATTGGCATCGTGGAAAACAATGTGTCGATAAAGTTAACACATAAACAAGTTTTTATCGTCGACATGATCGCACAAACAGCCGTTATACGCGAATTTAGCTGAACGCTGCGGTTATTGAATTCTGGCTTTTAGTTAATTTTTAACCGGATTAATTAAGTTATATATGTAGAACGGTACACTTCGATATCTTATGTATTGTTTGTTCGTCATTTTCGATTATGGTAAGAAGTGAAATATGTAGTAAAGTAGAAAATATTTATATATAAAATAAAATATAATTTATAGAGTGCTATATTGATACAGAAGTTAATCGAATGGTCATAACGCAAGAAATAAATTTGATTTTTTAGGAGGACGCTACGGTTATTTAATGTATACTTAGTATAAAATTTCTGCTTTTTAAATAATAATATAAGGACTGCTCGTGATGACTGACAAAGATATACAACTAATAGCCGGGATGTACAATTTGACGTGCCTTCCTAAACACGGAGGAACACGAATCACATAGAACGTGGTTTCACCTTTGATCAACCAACCTTTAGGACTATTACTTAGCTACAAGCTTCCAGCGCAGTATAATGTTGAAATTAATCAAGTTACTTTTACTTTGTGCTTAAATAATGGTGACAATATTCGCTTAATGCACAAAAAAGAAACCCAATTTCCAGCACCTTTAAAAAAGTGCAAGATCACACAATACATTAATCACGGCAGCGGTACTCAATATCCTGCCGGCTGACCATGACACGCCAATTTGTGTCTTATGTAGTGTGAACATAGTGGTCAGAGTGGCAATCACCGGTCACTCATAAATCTGAACTGCCATTTTGTTGGTGACGGAGAATGTATAGAGTCGTGATGAAAAAGTATTCACGAAATATAATAAATATGGCGTCCATTTCAACAATGCGGCTACCGTCGCATCATTTTTTCAAATACGTCATTAATTACTGATAAATTTCTATCTGTAAATTTCCCCCGTTTTCTTCCATATAACATGAAATAAATTCCCCGTCCGATACAAATTCAAAACAACCTTAAAGAGACCCTTTATCAAGGCGACAGTAATATCGTTAGTACACACGACACTCGCGACACCGCGTCATGCTCGTGATATATTGACGCGCGACAACTGACACCGCTCTCGTGACACCGCCGTACACCGCCACTTGTCACCATCAACGTGATGGAACACCTTTTATTTTTCATGTTTTTGTATACAGGGTGAATTATGCTGTATAATGCTTGGGGTGACTGTGGCCTCGCATCAGTCAATGCATATTTTTATTCATACTGTATTTGTGTTGGCGAAACGGGACAGTAATGCTGCATCATTTTAGTTGTCTTCACCTTTTGTCGTTAATAAATCAAAATCCAATTATGTCTATCTCTTTGTTTATTTGTAGTGTCTGATATTATTTTGATATAGAAACCTAGTGATGCGATAAAATATTTTAATACAAAGACAGAAGTTGCTTCAAAGTGCGAATATTTTTGCACTTGCTCCCAACCCCTATCAGGAGAGGGTGTGACTGTAGCAGAGTGTGACGCAGGCGTCAATTACTTACACAAAAGCCTGCTTGCTTTGAGGGAAACCTTTCAGCATCGCAATTACAAGGCTAACGGCAGAATACTGAAACACCACTCAATTTAAAGGCCTGTTCAAACATAATTCTATCCCTATCGCACTGATGTATATTTCTTCGACAGAAATACTTTAAGGTAGATCTTAAAGTTGAGTAGCGTTTTAGTATATCGAGGGAAAATCGATATTAATAGTCAATCCCACAAAATGAAGCAGCTACCAGCATTGTGAGTCGTATTAATTAAGTAGTTGGTAATATGTATCCTCTAAAAATTAGAGATTTTGTTTTTCTCTGTTATCAAAACCAGAATTTTATCTTCGTCGTTCTCTGTTGGAATGTAAAAACAAAATTTTGGATACATGTAAAATCCTGTGTATAAAACTATGATACAGTTTTCAACATTTAACCCTAACTAAAAGTCAGTTAAAAAAGATAGTCAGTTGTTAACTAAGTCATATCAGCGCCTGTTCCAGTTGCCATGAAAATAGTCAATATTTCACAGCACGTTTACGACTCCATAAACCTGCAGGTCGGGGACCATTCGGACACCATATAACTTGTATGGGATTCCATTTCGACGTTCAATAATAAAGTGAGGCTCGCGGCTAAATAACAGTTATAGTGGGCGGTCAACTGTTTGATGTTAGTGGCGGTGTTTTATTTTATAAACCTTTCGTTTCTTGGCGGATATAAAGGATACTGGCTGACATTATATTTACAAGGCTTTTATTAAAAATGTATATAATAATAATATAAAAATGTATATAACCGTTTTTTTACTAAAAAGTCATAAATTAACCCCAAATTGACAAGATATAACTTAGATAACTTGGGTAGAGTAATTAAATTACTTGTCTATTATTTCATCTTCTCGGCCACAGCACGTCCACTGTCGAACATAGGCCTTCCCCATTAATTTACAAATATAACTTAATTATTGGATTCGATTGTTATGCCAGTAGTGACCAGGGAGAATGAGATACTATTGACAAATAGTTGTCACAGTTCACCGCAATTTATCTCACGAATGGATGACATATTTCACCAATGAAGATTATGCACTAAAGTGTTATTTTAGAAAATAGTTTGTCTTAGCGACCCTACTGTATTTGTGTTAAATAATGTAGTAAAAGTTCTACATAATATGGGAGTGGCGCCAGCATGTGTCGGTGGCGCCATCTGCACCACGTACTGCCATAGAATAGAAATATCAATGAAATACTCTAAATGAGTGAGTTTGCTTGTAATAAGCGAGCGTGGAGCGTGATATTATTAGTTCTAATGTGAACTCACCTTAATATTATGATTATAACTGTTCTTTGTTTGAAATGTACATATATTTTTTTGGTATAATTACGAAAAACAAACTTCAATGAAGGGCAGAAATTCCCAAAAGGCCTCATGACTCTGCCTAAAACCAAAACGAAGAACACATACCCACATATTACCTATTTCTTCTTATTTAATTATGCTTAGACAAAGTGGTACCACCACAAACTGTCCAGCAACACATTTCAAGAATATAGTAACGCATTCGTGACAAATAATACAAACAAATATAGCATTTAGATAGTTCTACACAAACCTGCCACATGTACCCCGACACTTGAACTGTTATGGCCCAATTACAGTAACAATTAGCAACCCCAACTCCTCGGCGCATGCCCCCAAAAGCGCAATATCATGCAGCGCCCATACATCGCAGCCGGTGCGCTTTACGCTTCTTTAAATTGGAAAATTGAACGAACCGATCGCCTGCATACGGAACCCTTTATTTTCATCTGCAATATTTACGTACTACGGATCCCTGAAAGTCTGATAGCTAGCAACTTCATTTGGATTTGTCCGATGGAGTTGTTCTACCGGTATTTTAGAATTTCGGACCGTGAAAATGCTTTTTGAGATATTCTAAGTCTAATAAGTTTTTTATTGGATTATAGAGATCGAAATTTAAATAAATTATATTAAATATACATTTTAACTTAATTGCCAACAACAAACCAATTAACCTGTTGCCATCCGAATCCTAACAAAGCCTCACATGAGATGAAAAACCCTTCTCAACCCGGAAACGGACGCAGCGTCTCATTAGCATACATGAAGCATCACCAAACATGGGTCCTTTCTGAGTGACCTGACTCGCTATCGCCCGCCCAATCTCTCGAATAACAAACGTGCACCAAAAGGTACAACAAAAAGGACTATCGTATAAAACGTTATTACCAAATGAACTGTAGATAAAACCGCAATTTTCCCGACGTTGCAAAAGCGAAGTATTCTTAGAAAGAGAATGCTGTTCTTCGAAAGGAAAATAACTCAAGTTTGAGGAGCGATAAGCTCTCGCCACCCAGAGGTGTCATTTAGTGGAGGGTGCCACTGCAACCTGAACTCGGTTAAGGTAATTGAGCTCTGAGATACCATCTAAACTAATTGTTGTTTAAGACTAGATTTTCCGCTAAGTATTACGAGTAAGTAGACGAATTTAATTCGATAAGCAAATTATATTTTCATTACTGGGTGCAAATAAACTTCTATGCACTTGTATTGTTCTTGTTTTTCGTCATCTCTTCATTCACGCAATCGCGATCACATACATATAACAATACCTCCAATTGTATTGATTGCTCCCACAAACTTCAAATGAGCAGATCTTTAGGATTGTTTAAAGAACAACTTTATTCTTTTCATCATTATATGTCGCACTGCAAGACAAAGGCCGTTTCTCATACAAAGAAGGAAGGCAATTACTAAAACCTTAAATTCAAGTATGTACTAAAACCGCAGTCACTCCGGTGCACTCCACCTACACGATAGCTCACACTTTTTAACGTCGGCGCCGCGCTCAATCGGAGCCACTCACCGCTGACTGCGCCCGCCCACTGAACTTCCACTAAACACTGTTTATCTAGCCACCGTCCGCCGCAAGTTAAGGGAATGTGCGCTCCTGCCTCTTACTTTAATTATAATGTAAGAAAACTTTCTTAGAACGCTTTGAATAAAGTTGGATTGTCAATTGCCGTCTACTAATCTGCCTGCTGTTATGTCAAGTATTACTAAGTAGTTGCTACATTCAAAGGCATTAACCATTATATTAAAAGCTTTTGATGAATGTTGAACAGTACATTTTCTTTAGATAATCATCGTTTACTCACATAAACGAAGACAAAAACATAGTCCTTGTTGTGTATGTTTATGAAAATAATATCTCCTACTTATTTAATAAACAAACTGTTCAAGTTAAAACTGTTTAATTAACTACTGCCAAGCGCCTCGAGATAGCTAAAAACGTCAATAACAAGTCTGGAATAAAAATAAGAACCTTCCGTCAAAGTTGGCGACCTCTTGCAAAGTCTCGAGCCGTCGCCTTAAGGAAACTTCAGTGATACTCCGGCACTGCTCCCCCACTCCTCCAACGCCGTGTATCAATATGTACTTGTATCAGATATATCGTGAATGAAAAGACAGAATAATGGAAAAACACTAGCGTCGGCAGGCATGGTGTCTAGGCGCATAGCGTGAGGACGTCTAGCCTCGGGACGTCTAGCGTCAGGACGCCTAAAGTCGGGAAGCCCAGCGTCGGGACGCCCAGCGTCGGGACGCTCAGCGGCGGGAAGCCCAGCGTCGGGACGCATAGCGTTGGGACGCCCAGCGTCGGGACGCCCAGCGTCGGAACGCCCAGCGTCGGGACGCCCAGCGTCGGGACGCCTAGCGTCAGGACGTCCAGCGTCGAGACGCATAGCGTCGGGACGCCCAGCGTCGGGACGTCCAGCGTCGAGACGCATAGCGTCGGGCCGCCTAGCGTCGGGACGCCCAGCGTCGGGACGCCCAGCGTCGGGACGCCTAGCGTCGGAACGCCCAGCGTCGGGACGCCCAGCGTCGAATCACCTAGCGTCGGGACGTCCAGCGTCGAGACGCATAGCGTCGGGACGCCTAGCGTCGGAACGCCCAGCGTCGGGACGCCCAGCGTCGGGACGCCCAGCGTCGAATCACCTAGCGTCGGGACGTCCAGCGTCGAGACGCATAGCGTCGGGACGCCTAGCGTCGAATCACCTAGCGTCGGGACGCCCAGCGTCGGGACGCCCAGCGTCGGGACGCCTAGCGTCGGGACGCCCAGCGTCGGGACGTCCAGCGTCGAGACGCATCGCGTCGGGCCGCCTAGCGTTGGGACGCCCAGCGTCGGGACGCCCAGCGTCGGAACGCCCAGCGTCGGAACGCCCAGCGTCGGGACGCCCAGCGTCGGGACGCCTAGCGTCAGGACGTCCAGCGTCGAGACGCATAGCGTCGGGACGCCCAGCGTCGGGACGTCCAGCGTCGAGACGCATAGCGTCGGGCCGCCTAGCGTCGGGACGCCCAGCGTCGGGACGCCCAGCGTCGGGACGCCTAGCGTCGGAACGCCCAGCGTCGAATCACCTAGCGTCGGGACGTCCAGCGTCGAGACGCATAGCGTCGGGACGCCTAGCGTCGAATCACCTAGCGTCGGGACGCCCAGCGTCGGGACGTCCAGCGTCGAGACGCATAGCGTCGGGACGCCCAGCGTCGGGACGTCCAGCGTCGTGACGCATAGCGTCGGGCCGCCTAGCGTCGGGACGCCCAGCGTCGGGACGCCTAGCGTCGGAACGCCCAGCGTCGGGACGCCCAGCGTTGGGACGCCTAGCGTCGGAACGCCCAGCGTCGAATCACCTAGCGTCGGGACGTCCAGCGTCGAGACGCATAGCGTCGGGACGCCTAGCGTCGAATCACCTAGCGTCGGGACGCCCAGCGTCGGGACGTCCAGCGTCGAGACGCATAGCGTCGGGACGCCCAGCGTCGGGACGTCCAGCGTCGTGACGCATAGCGTCGGGCCGCCTAGCGTCGGGACGCCCAGCGTCGGGACGCCTAGCGTCGGAACGCCCAGCGTCGGGACGCCCAGCGTTGGGACGCCTAGCGTCGGAACGCCCAGCGTCGGGACGCCCAGCGTCGGGACGCCCAGCGTCGAATCACCTAGCGTCGGGACGTCCAGCGTCGAGACGCCTAGCGTCGAATCACCTAGCGTCGGGACGCCCAGCGTCGGGACGCATAGCGTTGGGACGCCCAGCGTCGGGACGCCTAGCATCAGGACGTCCAGCGTCGAGACGCATAGCGTCGGGACGCCCAGCGTCGGGACGTCCAGCGTCGAGACGCATAGCGTCGGGCCGCCTAGCGTCGGGACGCCCAGCGTCGGGACGCCTAGCGTCGGAACGCCCAGCGTCGGGACGCCCAGCGTCGGGACGCCCAGCGTCGAATCACCTAGCGTCGGGACGTCCAGCGTCGAGACGCATAGCGTCGGGACGCCTAGCGTCGAATCACCTAGCGTCGGGACGCCCAGCGTCGGGACGCATAGCGTTGGGACGCCCAGCGTCGGGACGCCTAGCATCAGGACGTCCAGCGTCGAGACGCATAGCGTCGGGCCGCCTAGCGTCGGGACGCCCAGCGTCGAATCACCTAGCGTCGGGACGTCCAGCGTCGAGACGCATAGCGTCGGGACGCCTAGCGTCGAATCACCTAGCGTCGGGACGCCCAGCGTCGGGACGCATAGAGTTGGGACGCCCAGTGTCGGGACGCCTAGCATCAGGACGTCCAGCGTCGAGACGCATAGCGTCGGGCCGCCTAGCGTCGGGACGCCTAGCGTCGAATCACCTAGCGTCGGGACGCCCAGCGTCGGGACGCATAGCGTTGGGACGCCCAGCGTCGGGACGCCTAGCATCAGGACGTCCAGCGTCGAGACGCATAGCGTTGGGACGCCCAGCGTCGGGACGCCTAGCGTCGGGACGCCCAGCGTCGGGACGCCTAGCGTCGGGACGCCCAGCGTCGAGACGCATAGCGTCTCATGTGATGTTGCGTACATGTGATGTTTCATTTGGAAACATAATGGTTAGGTAACAACAATAAGCAATAGTGTGACGTAACAGTAAACATTAAGGTTATTAATGAGGTGTAGCCCACATCTCAAATACCAATTAAAGGCTGAGTGCGAAGCCTAATATACATTATACATGTAATATTTATGTAATGACACATTACATGACGCCTAAATTTCCCCCAAGGGATACGTTAGTCTAGTTTAATTTAGCCGGCATGTAACCGTGGTAGAATATACCTTTGGGTAGTTACGGAACAAATCTGGAGAATAACAGCCTCTTTCTTTTTAGACGTTGGTTAAAAAAGATATAACTCTATATTATGGGACTTCAATTGTATTGGTAATGGCAATCACTTGCGTATCAAAACAAGCAATTTGCAATAAACAATTGAATATCATAACGTGACAAGTGGTGCGGAAAATGGCCGGCGCAAATGAACTGGCAACACCACGCAGTTCGTCGATACTGTGGTGCACTGTGCGTGACTGTACCGGGCACGTGTATGGTACAAGCCAATAACAAGTACTTATCAAAGAGACGTGCAGCTCAAATTATCAAAGATCTAGGATATAAGAAAGCCAATTATATTAGTCTTATATCGACATACATAGGTCCTTCCAAAATGTGTACGCGTCACAAGAAATGCAATTTAGCGGACACTTCAGATATACCACACGCAAGTTTTAATATATTTGCTAGAGCGAGTAAATCTATAGAAACATTTATGTGTGTCACTGTGCTGCACACCGATCAAATCTCGCCTTTTCTCGTTGCACTTACAATTTTTATATTGATTTTCAAATATCTACCTATCCGTAACATATTAAGCAATATTTAATTATTACTTACTAATTTTACCATAACTACAATATAATAAGCTACTTTCCCGGGTCCCCAGGGGACTAAGTACTTAGCGCACCAGGATAAAAAAAAAAGCTAAAATTATATTATTCAGATGTATAAACTACATTAGTGCCAAGGTTCTATCAAAATTCGTTCAGTATTTAAAACGTGGTAGAGGAACAAACATCCATATGTACTCGAATTTGTATATACCTAACATTAGTAGAATAACATAATATCAACAGAAATATCGTGACAAATCAGCAACGTGTGACTATACTCACAAACAATTTACAACTACACATTCAATAATTCAGTGGTCGGCCATTATAATAGGTGCAGGGCACTAGAACGACGAAACAATTATGAAAGCTTGGCTAGACACGACCGCACCGATTTACGCAGAAATCGTTTCGCATAAATTGTCACGCACAGTCCGCCATTACGCAGGTATTGCTCACTGATTTTGTGTTTACAGCCCTCGCTGCTATGTTATCGATGGCTAATGTTTTGGCGCATTTTTAGATAATGCATGACCTATGTAAAGGCATATTCTTATACGGAGTAGAACCCATAATACTGAATCCTATAAGTGTTCTGTTTACGTCATCAACTGAGGCTCTTTTCAATTATAAGCGAGTTGATTCATTTCAGTAGTATTCTCCACATTTTCCTTAACAAACATAGTTAACCAGATGGTTCATATTTCAAAGAATTATTAACAAAAAAAGTTCTTACATAACGTGTTTTTATTTGTGTCTCGAGAACGAAATGCAAAAACTGTTTATTGTAATTCAAGCTAAGAGTGCAATACACTTGAAATATTACCCGTCCGCTCACTACCTCCATCATCGCTACGATTACCATGCATTAACAGAGCTTTGTCACCACTATTCGTAGAGGAGTGACTCGTGTGCAGTAATCACAGCGGGGCCGCAAGTCCGGGCGGTAATATTGCAGTATTGAGGTATATTTTAGAGCTAAACGTGTTTAGCCGCTGAAGCGAACCGCGACTCTTCGGGCACGGTAAAATTTACCGCAACTGCGTTTAGGGTTGCCAGAATTTAATTTTGACACATATCTAAATAATCTTCTATATACTATAAATGTTACAGGGTGTTCACAGTATCGGTTTTCACATTCGTTTCGCACCGATAGTTGTCAATGGTTTGAGGCGCGTGTGCCCGAGACACCGACCGTGCGAACCGCGCGTTGTTAGGACAGGTTTTTTATATCTGTCAAAGCCATCGTCAGTCCAATTTCGTCCTCGACAAAAGTCGATACCCCACGCCTGCACAGTGCACACACAAAGTTTCAGCCTCTATGAAATATTGAAAGTCCGGCAGTCGCTGGCTCCTGATCTATGTGTAGGTACTTGTTAATTTCACAGGTCACCGTATTCAATGCTTTATATTATCTTTTATGTGATTTTTCAGTACGAAAAAAAAGAAACTGAAAATATGTATGTTCATATTTCATTTATAACTAAAATATCCTATCTCCGCAAAGGCCAACATCACAAACGTCATTTATTCGCAATCGGAGTGCTAATTGCAATGATTGCATACAAGAGAATATACAATCTATGACCTCATACGGGATAATAGATAATGGCGCGTTAATTGTGTAGACTGGCGAGTACCGACCAGTACCGGCGAGTACGGGCGATTGCAGCGAACTTTTAGCCGCACCGTGTTCCGAACTAAACATGGCAGGGACTGATTTACCGGCTCCCTCAATAGGGTTGACTTATAATTGATAGAATGGCAACACCTACGTTATGATATTACCTGTCTGATTTTGTTTAAGTACATATAAACACTATGAGGATGTCGTTTTTGGGTAATTCAGCGAGTAGTTGGGTACTAGACTTTACAGAATACTGAACAATTCGAAGCTAACAATGTGGAGACTTCATATTATTTCTAGTTTTCAACTGCAGGAAAGTGTAAATTTATCCAAAATTGAAACAATGGTTCTATTGTTAAAGCGTAACAGACAGACGTTGGCGATGAAAGATGAAGTGGTCTGTTTTTGCGCAGTTTAATGAGAGTAGTAGAATTTAACGTTAAAAAGAACGGTCATTATAAAATAACGGATGGAAACTCTCAAATAACGAGTACACGTTTAACTGAAGAATAAGTATAACACATAAAAGTTTACGATAAGCGCCGGAAGAACGCATAAAATAAGATACGTTTGCTGAAAGTACATAAACAGGTTTCATGGCATATAAAAATATTACACAAAAACTGGTGGAACCTACACTAATATTCCCATAGATAAAATTCATGCCTTACCTTAATAAATCTCTGAAACTACTGGCCCGATTGCATACATTATGTCGGAAATAGGTTGCTTCTTTATTTCACACAAAAATACCGTGAGCTGAAACCGAAGTGAAAAATAAATTTAACTTTCCAGAAAGAGTATTGTCAAGGTTTGCCATACCACTTCATTTTACTTGTATTTTTCATGATAAAATATTTTTTTCATAGAAATGACATGTATGAATTTACAATTACCATTTCAGCATGTTCTAGACATGCGTTACATATTACAACGTTTTGACGTACAAAATCATGGCTCGTGTCATGTGATTTGGTTTTAGCAAACAAGCAAATATCCCAGAGTTCTAGCCACGTATCTAATAGTCATTGGCCATTAAATTAATGTTCGCACTGACAGCCCTGCAGAGCTATTCGCATATCGATTATGCATTCGAATCGGCGAGCGGTCACTCCGTTTATTTGGGCGACACCGGCCGACAGCTAGTCCTTTGTTTAGTTATGTTTCCGAATTGACCGACACTGTGCATGTATTGTTTGAACATAGCACGTTGCATAATTAAGGAGAATAATATTACTTAGGTTTACTTTCACACATATTTTTTTTTAGATTTAGATTTCTTGTCCATTTCACAAAGGTTTATTAGGACGGCTGTAATTGACTAGTTACGGATTGAATATAATGATTCTATTGTTAGATAAAATCCAAACTTTAATCTGAAAATAAAAAAAGCTTTCTACATTGCTACTCATTATTTTTTAAACTGAAAATACAAGTTACCGACTAATTTTCAGTATTGCATGCTTGTTACAATACAATTCAATAACATTAAAACATGCGCTACGTTTGATCAATTATTGTTTCATTGTTGATGGCAAACATTTGGCTTCGTTCATCATTCACAATAATTCGAAACGATAGCTATAGTTTCGTATGAATAAAATTGAACATCGTTTTCACAACTTTCAATGGAAGTACTTTAACACAAGGTTTTCTCATCAACCAGCTAAAACACATTAGGTATCTGTAAACTTTAGGGGATCGTTCGGAATGATATAGCGACAAAACTTGTAAATAATATATTAATAGTAAGCAGTTGCTCGAATATGACAGCAGAACAGCAGACAGACAATATTTTTTTTAGGTAAAAACTTGGTAAAAAACAGAAGAATGACTTGACAGTTCGCTCGCTACGTTCCACGACGCGATTGGCATCGCGTTCGCCCTGTTCCACGAGCGTGGTGGCGAACAGTATCTCATTTAAGAACTTAACTTAGGTACAAACGCTAGTTTAGATCAAGCTACTACAACCTGTAAAATATCCTTATTAGATTTTCAACTTTATCGCTGAAGCTTATGGTTCTAGGTAGATTGGGAAAATTTGACAGTTTGGGGTAGCTTGATGTGCTGGCGTCTGTACTTCACGTTGTTAGCAAAATTTCAGGTCTCCCTAACCTTTTCAACCGAAAGGTAAACTCCTCACTGTTCATCAACCAAGTAATACACTTTCTGAGTAATAATCATAATCTCAGTGATGGCCAGCTTCCGCACTATGACCGGAGTGTCACAGTGTCAGACACTCGGAGCCAGATAAATTGAGTGTCAGCGCACATCACCGTGAGTGACGTACGATTAAATATTTCCGTTGAACCGACGAGTTGCTTACAATTTATGAGCTGCTGGGAAATTATTTGACATTTACTTGTTGGTGGCCGTGGTCTTTGGTTAAAAGGTGTGCTTAAAATTTTAAATGAGCAGCTTTCTTCTTTGCATATGTGTAAATTAACATGTTAAAGGTTATTTTTATTAAGTAGCTCATTACAAAACTGATCCCTTGATTGGTACAGACCAGTTTGGCACATCAAACTACCTGAAACTGTCGAATTTTCACAATTCACTATGAACCATATGCTTCAGCGATAAAGTGGAAAATGTATTAAGGTTTGTCAGATTGTGGTAGCTTCATCTGCTGGCGTCTGTGCGTATTCATAGATATTGAAAATAAAGATACATTTTTATAAACATAGGTATAAGTAGGATGCTCATATAAAATCCGACAAATGGAAACGCGGAATATTTCCATGAATAACCATCTGTACGTCAGTCACCCGTAACTTAGTACATGGTGCGACATAGTGGTGAACCTTTACTGTTTGTGTATAAACTTTCATGGAGCGGACATAACTGGCGCACGGGTAATGCGCAGCTTATATGGGGGACCTCTATATCCAGATCTTGGTAACCTTTGTATCCAATTTTAGTCATGTTTTGGCATGTGATAATTATGTGTTTTTTTTTTTTGCTTTCTCAAATAATTTAAGATTGGGCTTGTTTTTGTATAATTCTGGTTCTTCAAACTTAACAGACAGACATGTGTTGCTGGGGAGTTTTTTGCGCCACTTCTTCTTCCCAGCGAGAACATTACAATTAGTGAAGGGTGGGCGTTTTAGGGACTTTCTTTTGTTGTTTGGCGTTTGAAAAGTGCTGATTTATCAGCCAAATGATTTTTTAATAGATTTGACTCCATATCTCACTACCCGGTTTTTAATTAAATCTGGCGGTTTAATAATCACCAATAGAAACTGAAAGTACATTTAAAAATCTGATTGCTTTCATAAAACCTAAGAACTTTTTGTTATACTCACATATACTATGATTTATTCTGTACCTAAGTTATCACTTTCTTATCAAGTTACCATCGTCAGTGTAATTTATCCTGAAAAAAATATTATCTCCAAGTTTCATTTTATTATAATATAATACCTACTTCGCAAGGTTTTCCGAGTTTCCTTTCAACTTTTACATTATTATTTTTTCTTAGAAAATCACGAGTAATCGGATTATAACGAATTTCAAAACGTTCCCAAGGGATAAATTTACGTGCAAACAGCTTTTGATATACATATGTATGTATAGACATACATGTAATAATTGTAATAAAATATATGTAAACACAAGTTTTTCCAGCTACCGCCTTTGGTCCGAGGTGATGGTAGCGCCCCACGAACGAAACAAATCACTCCGATAACAATAACTTACGTAGGTGGTGCTCACAAACTGATGCCCGCAGTATCGAGCCTCGCACCATTTGTGTGCACCATAACCGTCAAACTGAAAACCTGTCTGAATTCTATACCTTTATTGATATTTGTGGTGAACTGTGGAATTTTCCAAAATAAACAATTTTTAGAAAGTTTTCGTGTTCATAATGTTAATGACATTTAAGGAAAAATAAAGATCGTAAAGCGAAAAACTAATCATTCAGAAAGCGAACATAGCGTACAAAATCCTTAATTTATAAGCGTGTTGAGTTCACCACACACTTCAACCATTATTTTATATTAATCCTTTTCAAAAAGCACAAACCCTGAAATATAAAGTGCCCCGCTTATCCCACAACAAATAAAGCTAAAAATCTATAAAATTTCAAATCACAACAAACCTGAATGATATTCAAAGAGGACGAAGCGGCCAATGTCTTCCACAAACATTGGAACATCGAGAAACGCTACAAAAGTCATATTTGAAGTCTCGAATATCTAAATCAAATTCCTTTATTCAGCTCGTGGACACAATAAAATATATATATCGAACCGGGGAGTATCGAGAGAGCATATTTTCGAGAATATCTAGAAAGTCGTGGCCTTAGAGCATTGAACCAACCAGAACCGACATGAGCACAAATCACTGTATGAAAAAGTTGGCTAATATACGCGTGTGAGGCAGTTAGACACGACATATAGTGATATCTAACTCATGCATTTTCGAACACAAGCATAAAGTTTAGCTCACATACGAATATAACCAGTGGTCTCTTAACTTCGGTATAGGGAAAGACATAACAGCAATGGCATCTCCAGTAAGTTGAATACTCTAAGGTGGTGGCGCAGCATGCAGGCGTCTCGAATCAAATAGACGTGCATAGACACACGTGCGAAAATACTCTTTTGAGAGGTAGTTTTTTCCAAAATCTCTTCGTATTCCCATGACGTGTGGAGTGCTGGAGACGTGAAATGCTCCTTTTTGGTTGCCGGGGACATTGAAGTGGCTTTTAAATATATCTGTCTTATATTTTGACGGCGCTGTTTGCGTAGTCGGGTATTACGTGCTGCGGGGGTTCGGGTCTTCCTTAACCGAAACTGTTCTTTTAATACGTAAGTATATATTCTGTACCAAAGTCGTGGTGGCCTAGTGGTTAAAGAGCCAACCTCTCAAGTGTGAGGGCGTGGGTTCGATTCCAGGTCAGGCAAGTACCGATGCAACTTTTCTAAGTTTGTACGTACTTTCTAAGTATATATTGGACACCAATGACTGTGTTTCGGATGGCACGTTAAACTGTAGGTCCCGGCTGTCATTGAACATCCTTGGCAGTCGTTACGGGTAGTCAGAAGCCACTAAGTCTGACGCCAGTCTAACCAAGGGGTATTGGGTTGCCCGGGTAACTGGGTTGAAGAGGTCAGATAGGCAGTCGCTCCTTGTAAAACACTGGTACTCAGCCGAAACCGGTTAGACTGGAAGCCGACCCCAACATAGTTGGGAAAAGGCTCGGGAGATGATGATATTGAACAGTTGATCTCCAATTATTACTATGAGGAAGGTGGAACAAGATTCTTTGATTTTATGTACCTAGATTCCATTTGCAGATCGGGCGAGGTAATATTGGGTAGGTATTTGATCAAGAATTTTTCAATATCTAGAAGCCGAAACGAAATTTGTGCCATTCCCACTTCAAAAATCTCACTTCCTTGAACTTGGGCCTTTGTGTTGCAACCGTTGAATTGTGTTAATTTGTAGGTACCCTCGTTGTAACTCTTCCAGGGATACCCGCTGTAGCCCTGGATCGTGCTTGTCTCAATTTTAGTTTTATCATAAAGAATATAATTTAACAATGATTTATCTATACTTATTATATTCAATGCAGTTGAGCCATTTATTCATGCATTACATAACATAATACCTTCAAAATGATAAGAAGCAATAACTTTCTACAGAAGGTCAATAAAGTGGTAATACTATGCAGGAGCAAGGCTAGTGAATTGCCTTCGTGAATGTTAGGAGCCTCTTAAGCCTCCATCCATACCCTCAGGTAAATACATAGAAAAACAATTTTCACTCAAATAAATCTCGCAGTGGAGTGCCTTTGTAAATCTGAATGGAAAAATGTATCCCACTTAGTTTAAGCTCAGTTCTTTAGTGTTTGTACACAATTTATGGACCAACTGTGTGGTATGGGCTGCCTTGTACATCTTGTAGTGTTTTAGTTATATGGCTACCGAATAAATGGATAGAAATATCTTGTTATTTTATTTTGAGTCTGATTGTGACGTGAGGCACTTTACAATCTTGATATTTGACAGTTTGCAATTATTTTTCTATAGCTTTGAACATTATTTACTATCAGTGGCGTGTTCAAGACGTCATTTTTAAGTTACTCAGCGACATTTCAACGAGCAACTTATTTATCATGAAAAAATTCTTGCTTGACAATGAAGTCAAATAACAATTAACTCTTTCAACAGTTCTTAATTAAATTAAATAGATTTGCACAAACAAAAAGCTCTTGTTGTTGTTTAAAGTGAAGTACTCCAGTGAGATGTAGGTTTGCACACCAGCTGCGACTATATTGTGCATGATACTTTATGTGCAGCACTTACAGCGCTTCAGTCATGTTTACTCACTATATCTAGAGCTGTCGCGGGTTGGCCATAACGGCGGATGTAACAACGGCCAATTATATGGCGGTTTTAAATACTACTACGCGGTTCTAAAACGGGTTACTCTGTGGCAGTTGTTAAATCTACGCTAATCTTAGGAACTACACGCCCCATTTGAAAATAATTTCAACGATTAGATAGCCCATTACTTGAGGAAGGTTATAGGCTGCTTTATCCGGACACGCGGAGTACCTGCGACGGGACACGGGTGAAACCACTAGCAGAAGCGAATGTAAGTTACAAAGTAAATCCATCATAGTAAGAGCTAATAATAATCATAAAAAAATAATAAAGACATTATAATAAAAATGTGCATTTGCCCCGATTGGTCCGCGAGCGTCCCGATATTCTCGTGGAGGGCACTCGGCGTCGATACCAAAGCTAACAGCCGCCGCTTAATCCCGGCCGAACGCGCGGACAAACAAACAAACAGACGTGTGTCAATACGGGGCGAGAGCACTACACTACTGCATTCTACTAATTACATTAATTATAGCAATATCATAGCTAGGAGTACGATGCGAGTGATACGTGTCTGTAAGCGATATCGGCTTGATTTCAGTTATGATAGTATTCAAGTAGGAAACACCACGAACGCTGGATGCCAAGGGCCGATTCCCGACCATCTTAGTTATGGGTCTGTGGGTGCTGAACTTTGAGTGACTCTCCGTCCATCCATCTAACGACGACAGGCCCGTTTCGGCGGCGCGTTCAGATCTACGCGCTCCAAAGAGTTACGGGTTCCTGTAGGAACAAAAATGGATTTTAGTCCGTCAATAAAAAAGGCAATTCTAAATAGATTGGTTAAACATGGTGAGTCAAGGGCTAAAGATATAGATGTTTGCAAAAATCTACCTGCTCTCACTAAACAAAACACAAATTCAACTAGGTACCTCACCAAATGAGAGAAAGTAAGTTACCAAAATATCGTGATAAAATAAGAATTGTGCTAATTTCCTCGAGTTAAAATACTTGCATTTAACGGACACAGAATTCAGCAAACAAGCTCAAAGACGGCGTCCAGCTTACATCCAGTTTCGATAACTTGAAACAAATGTGCTGTATAGAGCTGGAGCCAATTACGGCCGGAACCGGGCGACACAATTAGTCCTCGCCGTGCACTAGCCAATTAAAGACGTTCTATTCGATGTCTTAAACGAACTTTCTTATGTCGAAGAAAATTTATAGAATTGTAGTTGTGTACTTGTTTTTAAGTTATACACAAAGAGCTCTGGACAGCTTGTCTTCTTGTGTAATAAAATTCAAGCTGTGTATTTTCAGGAAATTGCTTAATGTTTATGAGATTCATTTCTCAGAAAATCTCTGGAAGGTAATTAGCCGCACTATTTTATTTCTAGAAATTGCTATCCACTCTGCTTGAAGAGTCAACATTCCTTAACCTAAACGCAAGTAATAAATAACAAGAATGGCCGACTTAACACAAAAATAAATACGAACCGAAACCAATTCAAGAGAATGCCATTTTGTAAATCATTTTTATGTACCTATTCCGCGGAGGAGAGAAATCTTTTTTGAGGGAAAAGAATAATGTTAAGGGTATGAGGTACGCGTATGTTTGTATAACTTGAACTTAGCCCTTTTGTGAGAATATAACTTTATCGGTTCATGAAAATACAAACACTTAAGTTAAAGTTTGTGCAGAAAAGATCGCTTAGTGAATACATCATCTGCCGTCAAAATATAGTTATCTCTAACAGTTTTAGTCACACCACAGTTTTATATTCATATAGTTCTTTATCGAACGTTAGAGTTATTGAATCTGCTTTTGGAAATAGAATTTTAAGTCATAAAATGACACAAGAGTGATGCTTATGCCGCATCCGTATACGGATGACCCCGGCTACTGGATAGCTCTACATATGGATACGAACGGCTTCGGTCAATATTTTGATTCATATGGACGAATACCTGCATGGTATCACTTTTAAAAAAGAATTGTAAAAGATGAGACTGGAATTTTAATAGTATTCAGAAGGAGTGGTGTTCAGTTTGTGCTGAATATGGATTAATGTTTTTGCTATATAAGTTTCAGGTATGTTCAATGTGTAGTTTTATGAGCATATTAAAAGGGAACATGCTGTATAACGATATTTTAGTATTTGGGATGTTTCACTCATATTTATAGCAATAACATTTTGGAAATAAAAATTGTCATAAAAGTAAAGAATGGTTGTTTTATTGACGCTCCAGAATAGTTTCGGTGTGGGTTGAGTGCAGTACGCATGAGCAATATAAATACAATAGCATGGATAATGAGGATTTACAGTGAGTACATAAGAACGCCAACGAATTGCAGTTTCTTTTTTTTTTTACGATCCATCGAAGTTCAGCCGGGTCGAAGATAGTGAGCTAGAAATGGGACAAAACAATCTACTAGTCTATCATAAAAGAGCGAAAGTCTCACATTTCTGATTGTTTTGTCGGTTTAGGAGATTAGCAGTAGGTACATCTGGTGCGTCTCAATGAAATATGACTCGGCTACACCAAACCACTAAACCGGTAACTTTTTTCATTCTACCCACAAAGTGTGCCCTACTTTTTGCACGTTTTAGAGTTTGGCATAGATGGCTCCCGCCGGGCATATTCTATTTTACACCTCTGAACAATCAACATTCGCGGAATTTTACCATTAATTCGCGAGCGACGCGCAATAGGGGCTGCCACGATTCTTAAGATGTAGTACCTTCGTACTAAACTTTTTGGTGCAATATCTTATTGATGAATATTCGTATAAGACTGAAATAGTAATGTTAATAAACTTTTCTTACATAGATATATAAAACTGAGGAGTTTGCTTATTTACTTGCTTAAAAGTGCCAATCTTAGGAACTACCTAAAAAATATTTCAGTGTTACATGGCTCATTTATAAAAGAAAGCTAGCCTGTGCAGCTGTTACTCCCATATACCTACAGCCACGAGGTCCACCATTACATCAATTACTACCATTAAGTTAGTCTGGAAGAAATAAATCGTTCGTTCAACAGGCGCGCATGACATTCGCTGTTCACGAGATATCGCTATGGGATCGCCATAACACCGCTCTATAGGATATACAATCAGTGTTATTTGTTACTTTTAGCTTGTGTTTTCCATACAGTGTGAATGAAGACAGGTCGAACTATGAGCTAATTGCCACCTGTATGTGGCGGGTATACCAACACTGTATGTGGCGGGGTCGCGGCAGCCCTGCCCCGCCAGTGTCGGACATAAACTTTCATAATAAAATTCTTGACGAATGAAACGTTTTATTTCACTTGGGTGGTAGTTATTTATTCTTGTTTAATCTCAGCGCCGCCTTTAATAAAAACGGCCGATTCGAGAATTTTGTATTTTACTGACATTTCAAGAAAATTCTTCTAAAAATATCTTGTGACCTTTGTTGAATAGTTGCGAAATTGTGTTGTGATATTGTAATAGAACTGGCAGTTTCGTAGTAAGCCCTGATGCCATGTCGGAATCACTCTCGTGTGGTGGGTTGAGAATAATAAAATAATAATAAACTAAAAGCCTTTATTTTTCATAGTTTACAACAAAAGGTCACATTTGATCATGTTACATAGTTTAGAGAATGGTGTCTGTAGAAGGTAGACCCTGTGTTATAGATCACCATTGAACGTTTATTCATATGCAGTACATTTCGTAGGTGAAAGAAATACAAAATGACTGCATCTAGTCCATACCGGACGGAATCTTAAACCACCACCGATGAAGATGAAAAAAATAATCTTCTCTATTAATCGTCTATTTTTTGGCAAGAACAGTGTAATAAAGTTTAACTTAACTTGACTTCCAGAATCTGACCTTTTACAAAACCAACATTAATTTAATAAAAAGTAAATAAAAAGAGAGGCTAAGAAATACACAACTTATCTTTAAAACACAGCCGTGTTCCAAGTCTTCTTGGAAGAATAAAATATCTGTTTAAATAAACTAAGTAATAAGTAAAACAAACGAGTCGCTGAGCAGCGCGCGGCGGCCGTGGCGCGGGAGGCAACTGTAATGCTACGGAGTTGGTCACACAGATTGTGTAAGACGGCCGACACTGTATTACCTGTGTAAACAAGTGCAAGAAAAAAATGATTTTTCTAGAGAATACTGTTATTTCTATTATTATTGAAATTATATATATTATTTTTGAAATATACACCTGGTAATGGTAAGCAGTGATGTAATCGTCGATGGTGAGGCGCACTAGTTTAAAAGCTTATTCACTCTAGCCATGAAGACAGATACTTTTATTATAATCATTATAATTATACTAAACTATAATTAGAAACCTATTTATAAAGACACAATTACTATGTGGGAACTGTTTTCTTGCATAGTGTGAACGAGGTGGTACCGCGGCAAATTTTACAACTCGACTCGTATCAACAAAACCAACTCTAAAATAGAAAGTTGGCGCTCATCACGTAAGAGATATCTCGAGTCACATGAAAAGTAAAACAGATTATTCTGCTAATCTACTTCTCCGTAACCTTGTTTGTTACATCTCATCCCATTTGCTTTGTTTCCGTAAACACAACTCCTCGAGCACATTAGCGCCCGATACAAAAACTTTGCAAATCAAATAACATGGGATCCGGCGAATCCAGATCCGTTCCAACTCGGAGCGGTTTATTCGGAGGCTAACATTGTAAAACTATTAGAAAAAATAAATGAAATTATATGGTGAAAATCGTAGATTCAGCCAATTTCTCAAAAACTGCATCAGTGCTGTCGATAAAGTAGCGCATCCTTACTTGTATTCACGTGTTTCATTCAATTCAGTGCCAAAGAAGCACTCCACTAGTTTTTCATTACAAAACAAGCGACATAACGAGCATCCTAGACGCGAAAAGAACGTTTCCAATCTCAGTAAAGAATTCTAAATCCGGATTTTCTTTCAATAGTCGGACGCCTCCTAATCGGACAGGCGGGCGTCCGGGTCCGCGCTGCGAGCCATCCACGGCTTACGAGTCCGTCTTTTGTTAACTCCAGTAACTAACTAATTGCTACGGACAGGCCGACTACCTAATATAATTAAGTGTTTACCTAGCTTATACATTAACAGAACTAAGTTCATTTAGAAAATGTCAAATGTAGTTTTGATTGATTACATTATCCCTAGAATTTCAGATTGCTTACTTTAATAAATTTATCTAGCAGAACGAAATCTTCATCTTATGATAACTTTATCCATAACCAGGATATACTACTCCAGTTTATGTTAACTAAAATTGAAAATAAATGTTTCGTTTTATTATAAATTTTACGTGGAACCTCATGCGAATAATAAATTATAACATGCTCTCTAGCCAAAAGTTCAAATAAATACACATTTCACATTCGAGCAGCATCCGTATTTCATATTTATACCATAACTTTTATCATACGGATAAATTAGATACCATATTCCTTTTGTTTTGAAGTACAAGTTTAGTTAATTCATCTGATAATTTATTTTACTTGCTTTGTTAAAATGATGCATGCGCGAAGCAATTACGTGCTCGTTGCATGCGATGCGCGCGACATCCCATTGGACGCGCGTCCAATTACCGGGGCGCTCGGACAATTTGTCGGCGCGCGACAACGCGACGACGCCGCTTCTTGAAGGGGATCCAATCAGAACCACTATACGAGCGACGTATCGATACCGGACCTAGGAAACGTTGGATATGGCTTGCACGAAGCGTAGCTTTTATTCCAGGAATGTATGACCTGAGACAGACTGTAACTAACAGAAAAATATATTTTAATGCATAGATTTATAATGGATTATAATGTATCTAATCTAATTATATCTGTCGTCCGTACACCCTACGAGAGAATGCATGTATACCGCGACCCACGTAGGTACGTTGTCACTTAAGATGGTGTCCGTCCGTGTAAGTCCGTCATCCTATTGTTTTATGGATAGGATATGAAAAAATATCACAACCCAAGTAGTTAAACTAATCGTAACCGTCTCTCATTTCCCTCGCAATACGAAATTCTAAACTTACACGAATATTTCTCTTAAATGCCGTATCGCTGCCGCATCGGACATCGGTTTTCAGTCTTCTTATTTCCCGAAGAGCGCTGTTGTTATGATTCCCTATCGTCGGTCATTACCCCGGGCCGGCTGAGCTCGCGCGGATCCCATTTCCTACCATTTGCTACCATTTGCTACCATTCGCTGCCGAAGACATGTTCTAATCCGACGTGTTATTGTCCGGAGCTTGCAGTTTTGATAGAAAGCGTGATTGATGTTCTTTTCTAGCGTTGTGGAGATGGATAAATGGGAAAACGGTTTGTGAAGATTTTTGAGCCACCGACTATTTGTAAGTGGAATCTCTAAGATGTGAACTTTGTTGGTGGAGAGACAAATTGGCTTTTTGTGTTTGTGCTGGATTGAGCTGAGATAATATCATTGGAAGTGAAGCTTACACACAATTTAATCAGTATTATCGAATGTTTAAAGCCCTCGGTAACTTGAGTAAACACTTGTATTGTACTGCATGCGTCGCCTGTAGGTGAGTTGGTATTCCATAGGGGGGTAGATCACAATACCTTCTGCTTTACGAGCCAGCTAAACACCGCGACAGGCAACAATTTACGATGCCAACTTTATGCGTTTTATTTAAATCTTCGCAACAATTCAGATGACAATAATACTCTCGATGGGCTGTAAGACAGATTGAAGTTTATACGCCATATTTGTTTTATGGCAAGATTGTTTGATTAATTTCAAGCTCCTAAAGTTGCGAAGATAAACAAATGGATTGTGCATTCATCATTCAGTTTATGTATCTAGCAATTTACCCTTTGTGATTGAGGTATCTGCCCACTACGCCGTATCATACCATGACCGTGCTAGGAACGAGTCAGGCAAAAAAAAAAAATTGTTCCACTAGACCGTACCATCACCAACCAACACCGATGCGTACCAAGCACGGAGCAGCAACAATTATTGGCGCGAATATTTTCCCGGTGCTGACACAGGTTGTAATCGCGTATGAAGATCATAATAAAGGCGGCGTTTCAACAATATTTGATAGGACTTGTAAGATAGACATTCCGAAATAATGAAAAACTTATTAACGTCATCATTAACTAGGTGTGTGAATAATGTCCACTATTCTCTCTCGATGTTGCGTTATTTTATACATAGAACCATGAATCGATTGGTGGTCATTGCCTATTAATTAAATATTTGTGAGCACGACGTCTACACCACGTAGGGGGTATTGTGTGGATTTTCCTGTCTTATACGCTCCTAGCACTGCCATGGTATGACACGGTGTAATGGGTAGAGGCCTTTAATTATATCGGTCATTGATCCGTGTCCAAGTTCAGAAGTGGATTGGCAACTAATCACGATTCGAAAAGGGTACATTACCAGCATCATTAAAACTTCACTCGAACTGTATCGACTTACTGGCACTCAAACGATCAAACTAATAAGGTTCCGTAACGAATCGACTGCAAACATGATTAATCCCAATCAAATAGGGTAAGGCTAATTGAATGAAAACAAATTAATCCTCCTCACACCCCCTGCGCCCCCCCCCCCCTCGGGGATCGGAGGGGTTGATTGCGGACTATTATGAATAATTATTGCCGGAAAAATACTGTGACTGGCCGCTTAATTGCCTTGCGCGTGAAATTATTGATGAATAAAAAATAATTTCGTTCTTTATGTACAGCCTGAACTGACGGTGAATTTCGATGATGACGAATGACGAAATGACGATAAGGCCATCTGTCAGTATGTCACCAAAGCTGAAAGCATTGACTTTACCACAAGTGGGTTTAATTTCCTAATCCCAAATTCCTAGTTGCTTGTTGGTACCATAAAGCAGCAAGTGAAAAACAGTTCTGCTATGCCTAGACAGCCGAAGCAATCAAATATGCACAGCTCGACGTTACATTAATTTAAATTGAAAAACCGGAGAAAAAGACACAAAAGTACTATAAGCACGGTTATCATATTAAAACGTAGAATGTTCTCGACAATGGACATTTGTAGCATTACAAAAAGGCGCCGCAGTTATTGCCGGCGCCGGCAATTGTACCGGAGTGGACGGTTTTAATTCCGCAGCCGGCACCCCGCAAGCCGTATGCGGGGAAATTGTAATTTGTTACTTATGACCGGATTTGCAAGTTTTTGTGTTCCACCGAAATTAGTTTACAAAATGCTCCTCGTACATTGGAGAATTGCACTTCAATTGTTTGTTTCTATGTCCTGCTCGAAAGATTAATGTTATATATAAAGGCTTAGCGATAGCCGACACTCTGAGCACGTCACCTCTTCAAGGCTATACACACAAACAATAACAAAGAAAGTCACAAAGTATCAAAATTATCTGCCCCCTCCCCCCTCCTCCCACTTGACTTAGCGATTATTTGTGATTCTTAAAAAGCAACTCGCGAATCTCCGCCGCCCGGGGATTACTGATAATCCCCAAAACGCCGTCCGCGAGCCGCGCTCTCAATAGCCTTCCCTTTATTTAAAATGGCCGCGGGCTTATGGGCCACTGTAATGTATAATTGAGTTAGGACACAAGATACCACTTTTATTTTTCCATACGGAAGTGAAGAAAGGGTTGTATTTTTTTGTTAAGGGTGTATTTTGTAAGCCTTTAGGGTACAAGCAAACAAACATAAAGTCTTTTTTATAATGTTAGTTTAGATATCAGTTGTTTTGCCCACGTTTTTATACACTCACTTTTCATTTAGAAAACTCAAACACTTTTTTTCAAATAGGCCTATGAATGCTTATTTCGTTAAATCTTAAATTTTGTCGGGTAGAAATACATTTGTACATACATACATAACAATTGATTTGTTATGCATGATGCGCAAGGAATTATATCGAGGCAGTTATATTTTCACAGTGTAAAGTTATTTAAACAAAACGTGATTTTTATAACAGTCGCACTGAGTGACTATAACTATTTAACTACATTTGCAGTCACGATGCGCCGCTGACTGCACTCTCACGGAACATTTCATACGAGTTCTACGGTTAATATTTAAAAAGTCAATCAAAATCGTTTCGATTGAAAAATTGTTCGAGTTTGTATATTAAATAAATTTCCTTTATGTACGTATACTTTGTTTGTTTCAACGACGAATAAACCAATTACTCCGAAAATTTGTTGACGGTGTTGTGTTTTATAATAAACTCCGTTTTATACCGGGTCGATTAAATCTACGAAGATTAATTGAAGTAAACATTATCGAAATTATACGCGAGTAGGTGCTTCCGATGTGTTTTGTTTTCAATAACGATTACGTTTTTCGGATTTGGAACCTCATTAAAGATATATTTATAATCTATGACACGATTTATTTGCTCTTTTTTTAACCTGCTCCCTTTCAAAAAGCAGGAGGTTTTCAATTGGGATGTTTATATTTTTAGTCCTTCTATAAACCAAGCTTACATTACAAAATATTATTCCAGCACAGCCAATTAATCAAAAGTATTTGAATATTTAATGATCCTTCATTAAATAACATAAGAAGCACACATCTACAATAGCCGCTGATCCTTTCAGCACGTGACGTCACAACGGATTAAAGGATTAGCCACACTCGCACCCGGCACCTGTAGATTAAGCGCATAACTCCGAGGAAATCTGGTTATTACAATACTAACAAGAAAACATACGGGAGCCGCGTCATACTTGCTTATGGTAAAACGTGTTTTCGTAAAATTTGATCTTTATTTTTTAAGACGGTTTGCCAAAATTGATTTCGCTTTTGATGACAAGCGAAGGAGCTTTTATCCAAGTTTTTATATTTACATTTATTTATATAATATTCAAATATCAATATTTAATATTTGTCAGTCCGTTATGTTGGACATAACTTTTCACTTAACCTGATCACAGAACTTGTATTAACTAAACTAGCTACAAAATTCACGTGTCTTTGTCTGACATTGATAATTACGTACCTAAGGGGGGTTAGGTTAAACGCAAAACATTTTAAAGGAAACCTCTCAAGTAATTCGCGTTATTTCGTCTAAATTCGTCCTCATTCGCGTTCATTAAGGCCGAGGGAGTCCTGGAGGCAGTTAATTGCGCCGCACGCTCAACCGACATGTACAGGTAGGTGTGTCGTGTAATTAAATCTGTTCTATTTCGGAGTCTTTCGGCGTATTGGTCCTTTGGTACGAAACCTGGTCCTCGTGAACCTAGGTACCTACTTTGTGTGGTAGGGCGACCTCATTATATCCTGTTCAACCAAGTACCTACAAGTAAAGCAGAATACAATTATTTATTTGACTGATTAACAAACATAAACTCTTTGTTAACTAGTTAACAACAAATTCATCATTTGTAAGTTTAACTTACACGCGCCGATTACCACAAGCATGTAGTAAATTAATCACTTTTCCTGTGCTGTCTGACTAAGTACCACATGATTTCAACTACCTAACCAATTAACTGCAGGATTTCGGATCGGTTGTCAGCATTAAAATTGTGGTACAAAATGTGAAAATTACTCCCTAAAAAGGATACTTGAACACATGAGTTTGCATCCGACAGTAATTAATTATCTACCTCTCCGGTTGCCTGGCGACCATCCCGAACGTAATAAGTTATACCTATGTAATCGAGAGCCTCGTATTTTAGAATTATTCGCATTAAGAGACTCATTTTTCTCCCGCATGCGTCCTTCGGAACGCATTAGAGGGGTCCAATAAAGTGTCTCGAAAGAACGTGCGCATAAAGAAAGCACCGTCACAGGGAAATTGTTTGTGCAAAATCACAACATCTGCTAACCAAGCGAAAAGCAACCAAATGACTTTATTCATAGAGTTGATATGAACGGAAAACTTTAGGGTTCAGTAGAGTGCGACATTTGGCAAGGGAATTGTAGGAAGTACTCGGCAAGCGGGTTCCGTCGGAAGTGTTAACGGCAGATGAATGTCGACGGGACCGAACTTCGTGAGCTTTGAGTTTGAGTATTGAAATCTAGCTCGAGGTACTTCAACTTGAGGATATTGCTGGCCAGTGATGATGTCCTTGAACTGGAATTTATGTGATCACTACTAACTTTGTTGATAATATATTTTCTTACTGAAAACGAACGACTACAAAATAAACGAAAATAAACCACCGCAAAACTTAAAGTATTCCATAAGAAAACTTTGATTATAGAACTTCGAACTTTAGCGACCGTTTGTGGCATCTAGGTATACGATCTTAATTTAGCAGCGAGCTGAACAAGGTGCATCGTCTGTGCAGCGAAGTGAAACGGCTCCACTGATTGGAAGCGTCCAGGACTCAGATCAAGACGCTCTCGGCCCGCCTGATTACACCCAAGGACCTGTATTTACACGTGTAAAGGTATCTCTTACCTGGTCCACTCTAGTGAGTCGTAAATAGCTAACATCTGATACAAGGAATTGTGGATCGATTTTGTAAGCTTTTCACATCTCTTAATATAACTTGTGTCTAAGTTACTTTATCTTGTGAATTGAGGAACATGACATAGGTAGACATGACATTGACAGGCTATTTGAGATGAAGAAAGTGATGATATAAATGTTTAATTCCCAAAGTGAGACAATTTCTGAGATTGCAATAAGGGAGCACGCCAACAATAAACAATTTATTATTACGTTTACAACCGCAGCCATAACAAAGTTATATTATTTCCACGGCGGGCAATAACGCAACTTAAAAAGTGTAAAAGCGACAATGTCTTGCTTTGATACAAAATTAAATGGATGCCTGAAATATGTTGCGGAGGAACCGGTTTTGTGCCAACATTTTAAAATATTCCTCCTTAGCCGCAGACAGGGCTGCCGACCGTACATTTTTGTGGAAATTTGGGTTATGATCGTGTAGACAGCCGGTATGTGGTCTTCTAATGTTAAATTTTAAAAGGAAATCATGAGAGCCTGAAATTATGAATATTTGATGCTAATTTTAATATGGAAAATTTTGAAACATAGTATCTTTGTCTTCTACCGTATATACAGCACATTATGAAGATGAGAAACACTTTTAAAATCTTGTTGGAATTTGTTAGGTTGAAGAAAGCTAAAACTAGAAAACCCGATGCGAAGATTGACAGCCCTGACTAGAAAATATGCGAACATTCATCACGTCGGTGTTCGCTAGGATAAGCATAGTTCGAAGCGAGTTATGTACTAGGAATGGAAGCATAGATATTGGCTATGGGAAACCGAAGGACAAAAAGAATCTGACATGAATTTAAATTACGACCATAAAATATAATAGAGAAAAGATCGAATGTAGTAAAAAAGAGCGGATTTTGCCTAATATACGAGCTACTTTCCTTAAGAAGTGACAGGTGTTCTTGTTCTAGAGATAATGGGTGTGTTTAATATCAGATGAGTAATTTAATGCTTCATTTTATTAACAAACAATAGAATAACTTCTAACCTACAGCCCATAAGAAACACACTTATCCATCAACCTGACCTTGCCATCCGTCAAAACGTACTCCTCAGAGACCTTACAAAAACTCTCGCCTCATTTTTTTGTAAAAGACGCGAACAAGCGTAATATACCGTTGAATTTCATAAGAGACTCCCCCAAGACAATGTTATTATCTTCGCAGAAATTGTAACTCAATTCCTGTGCAACAACTTTACAAAAAGTCTGCACCAAGTTCGCTCGTTGTAAACTTGGGACAACTAAAACTGAGTTTGTAGTTGTGTCATAAACCTAAGCTAAGTTTAAAGTTGCACGGCTGGCCTGCAAGTTCCTCTCCTCGATAGCGGGAACCACGTATTATTAGCTCGTAGACGCTGGATATAGGCTTCTCATATCTTATTAAATAATCGTGTGGGGGATGAAGACGCTATTCAAGTGTCACACAAACACATGGATTTCATGCGCTCATGAGGAAGCTACTGCTAAACTTTTCAGAGTTATTTGTAAGTGTTCAACACGACTTTTGCCTGGTGGGTTATTCTCTCGTAAATCGAAAATCTTGAGAACAGCCGGCAAGCGGCCAACTCACGGGAAATCAGGCGTATGCAAACCCGGCTTGCTAAATAAATTAGTTACAGTTTAATTACTGCACTTTATAAATTTAAACTAATAAGCGCGAGCAAACTGTTGCTTTCTTTATTAAATTCATGTTGAGATGTTTATTTTGAAATTAGTTTGGTACAAATTCTACAAAACTTTTTTTATTTTATCAGAATATTCCATAAATAGGGATGTACTAATTGTAATCGCCCATTATGATAATCAGTTCTCATAGCAACATTAATCCTATCTGTACAAACGCTCATGGGAAATCAATAGAGTTAAGAGCGTACCCTTCGTGAATAAATTAGCAACAATCGTATTTCTTGGTTGCATCACAAACCCGCTGAACAATGGATCTAGTGAGCCATGCTAATCTGGGGCACACATTACGCTTTAGACGTTATGACATAGAGTAGACAACACCAGGATACTATGGATAATGACAGAAGTATTATTTTTAAAGCTGGCATTACAATATTTCTTTAAATATAATAAATGATTGGTAAGTGCACACATTCCGTGGTGCAAACATGCAGTATAACAAAAGCATGTTTTGAAACCTGTAACAACTGAACACATCGACTGTATTCATCCACTTTAGTATGACAGACAAGGCTTTCGTACCTCAGAGCGGGCATTTTGCAATCCATTTACTTATTAATCCGTGAACTCTAGCGTATTAAGATGCGATGCCCGAGGGAAATCTGCAAGATGTATGTGAACATAGATCCGTCTGTCAGTGTGTCTGGACAGTGTTCTGTCACGACTAGATTAGAGGGCGTACTCTGATTGCGTTAAGAGAGTAACAATGTCACATGTCTTCCAGATAACGTTGAACAGACCCTAATTATTATGAAGGAGCTTTTCGTATTAAGCGTCTTTCATGTGTGTGATATGTTTTGCCAAGCTGATAATGTGTTGCAGATCTCCATTAGGGCTTATTGTCATTATTTCTGAAATTTATGTGACTGCTTTTTCCCAGACTGATATAAGTAGTAGAATCTACCTACTACTTTTATTTGGTTGGGTTAAAATTATTGAATACAAATTATAAATTGAACCTGCACACCTATCCTCCCTATAGCCTTTTCGTATAATTTTTGTTCGCGTCTGCAGCTGTTGCAACCACAAAACGTTTCAATACGTTAGTTTCATCGCACGTACCCTGGACCATTCCGACTGATGGCCTAAGATATGGCCCGTGGGGAAATCACCCGGACTGCCCGGTACAGCTCCCTGAATAAATTACTAGATACACTTAACGCCAACACCTTCAGTCTTCAACTTATGTTCAACACGAGCTCCCGTGCTCCTTGCTAGATAGACTCAGTCTACTTTGAAAACAATAAGAATTTTAAGTGGAAGCCAAAATTATTGTAATCAAAAAGCCTCTACCCGATTCATATCTCCACAATTTATCATGCACTATATGAGTTACGAGATTCCATTAAAGTCATAACTAATGCTAGGCTCGCCTCCTGGCCGGCACAAAAACCCTGTCTTAGCATATTATAGGCAGGGAGCCAAGCGCCCACGAGACGCGTCCGGCCGAAATGAATAAATTAGCAGCACGCCATTGTGATTCCGACTGGCCGGGACGCTCTTAGTTCCTGTTCTAAGTTTGCATCGTAACAAAAACTTGAATTGTTGTTTGATTTTTATACTTATTAGATATACGGTTCATCCTTTACAAAATTAAAATCAGTGACAAAACATAACAATAAACCGGAGAAACGTTATTTAATAAAAAGTTATTAAATTTATCTGGAGGTGTTTAAATTGTGTAGCATTGTCTCGTAACTAAAGAGCTCCCAAAACAAAGTATCGCGGTAGTCACATTAATTTATTCCCGACACTTATTTAAGTACTAAATTCGTACCTATTTCAACTTCTAGTCTATCCAAGAGCCGAATAAAACCTCTATTGTGAATTAAAGACCGTAAAACCAACTCTAAAGGCTGCTTTAAAATTGAACAGAACAATAAAAGTGGACACGCAGCGTCCGCCACAAATGTTTCTGTTTCTGACAACCAACAAGAAAATACACGAAATTGCGCTGAAGCGCTCGAAACTTTACGAGTGCTCGACTTAGCTTCATAACGAGCGTTTGTAAGAATATACCCCGATGCAATCCCGCGTTTGATATCGAACGCTCTTTACCTGCAGTCCGGGAGTACCTATCGGCATCAAACGAAGTTGAAAATTTACGGGTTGCTTTGAAAAACGACTGCAATGAGAAAGATGACATTTTGGGTTTTACGATACCTATCAAAGAATTTTGATTAGGCTTGGGTAAAGCAAAGTTTTTTGTGGTTTCGCCAAGCGGCCTTCCCATATGCCGGAATAAAAACTTTTATTAACACTAGTATTATTAATGAAATTGTTTTTTCTAACAAACATGCTAATCATTGGAAAGCTTACATTGGAGTGGATCTCCACGATTAAACTTCGCAATCGAACGTTAAATAGACGCTTAACAGATTCTCGATAGCAAGGGAACGAACTCGTAAATAACGAGTAAGCAAAACCATAACCGCCGTTTTGAAGTTGTTAACACCAAAACGAAACAAGATTTCCCGCTTAATGAAAACCACAGACGTCTTCATTCGACGCAAACAGCGTTCGGAAACCTCGTCCCGCGCCCGAGGGAAATCAGCCCGCCATGCGTTCGGAAACCTTTGTAGCGAGCGGTAATTACACTGACCACGGAAAAGCTAAATGGCATTTTTCTTGTCTTGTACTTTAATTAGCGAGATCGTTGGCATGTTTTTTATATTTCAATGGCAATTTGTATGGTTTTATATCATCACATACACACAGTTTAACCAAAACAGTCAATCAAAAATATACAACCAATTACTTATATCAAAGGATAGCTTATTTGTAACAGAGAAGAGAGAACACATTATTAGTAGAATAAACTATAACTTCTCTGTTTTTGTTTTCATTCACATCAATCACATCTCATACTTAGCTACTGAAGTAACAGTCCGGCTCCAAAAACGCTGAGCCGTTTCTGTAATTTGATAGTTCTTTTTTAAGTAAATTTAGAATACCAAATTACTAAGTTTACATACATAGCTTCTTCCTTTTTTAAATTTACATAGTAATTTATATAAAAGAAAATCGTGTTAGCTTAGAACCAGGAAACAGGCTATTTTTTTATATTTGTTAGCTTAGAACAATGAAAAAGTTTTTTGGCTTTAATATACAGTTGTCATACGGTATTAACCCCTTCCGTCTTAAAGGTATTTTTGTAACATGTATTACCTACATGACATTTTACATTGTTATACCGCGTCTTTTTGAAATGAACAATGAACATGATTTTCTTTCTCATTCTTTAGCTGCTTGTTTATATAAATAAAATAACAACCATTCAGTATTTCAACTGAAGTTATGCCAATTTGCAATCAACAAACAAAATAAAAATTCATGAAAAAGTTAATTGCTTTAGGGTTCCGTGAAAATGCCATAGAAAGATTGGTCAAAATGTGGGGCTTGGATGTAATGTTACATTCGTTAAGCCGTGATTGCCTGCCTCGGCTAATGGAATTAATAATCTGCCGGATCATATGCTAAAATAGACGCGTTTGCATCACAGAAAGCGCTGTTGCCGCCGGATTTATGCACCAAATGCCAATTTAGTTTCTAGATCAGGCTTGTTTCTGTTGTACTTTTAGCTTGAAATTTCAATCTAAATTAGCCACTAAAACCTTATGGGTCGAGTTGGCAAGGAAAACAAAGCCATTTTTTCCAATTTAGGTAAAATAGTTTCTTCTAGATAACAATTATAATATCCAGAACTTGAAAAAAACTAGTCAGCACCTAGTAATAAGTCCTACTTTGATCAAAAACCGCCAGCCGCGTAGCAACGTCGTAGCACGCCTACGAAAATGCGTAGTCAAACTAGCAACATGCATGATAACTATTTTCGGCGAAGTTACCTCTGATAGATAAACATGATAACTAAAGTACGTGATAGAATGTTGCTAACTAATTTAGCCTAGTTTCCTAGTTTCAGAACTGTAACGACCTACGTAATGGCGGTCGCCGACGGAAAATTTGCCGCCAAAATAAAAACAAAATGGTGGCTCGTTACTTCGACACACGGTAATCCAATCTGGTTGATTCGCATTGACCCTTTCGTTGAGTCAAGACTGCGCAATTCCACGTGTTTATTTTACAACTCTTATATACTTACATATGTGTAGGTAGATATATGTCCTCGTTTGTACGTGAATGCTCCGATGGTCTAGTAGACGCAATGCGAGACGAATCGCGACGATACCGCTTTGTGGGTTATAAGAAACTTTTACAAACCAACCCTGAGTCTGGAAGTCGGTGTTGATACCTCGGAGAGCATGTATATGTTGGCCCTGCGCCTGATCTCTCTCAGATCTTGTCAGATTTATGACCCATCGGGCTATTAGAGTGAGGGAATAGAGAGTGCAACTGTGTTAGCGTATATAACGCGATAACCTACCTACCCTAGTGCACTAAGTCTAATATGTCTTGCGCAGCTGGCTGACTTTGGAAAACAGCCGGCCCGTGCCGACAATAAAATTATTGGTCTGGATGCTATTATTATTAGGTGTATATCCGTGTGGAATATGGCACGATATTTAAATTATGCGATGTTATATTATTAATATTATCTGTGACTGTCTCTTCGTGGCACAAGGAGATAGAAACCTATGAGAAATATAAATATGTGAGATATGATGTCTGTGATTACGATATGTTAACTTCGAAAAAAAATAAAGAACAACCTATAAGTTATTCATTCAAAGGATATTGGGCAAAAAATTATTAAAATTACGCCTGTGACTTGAATGGTTTCCCACCTATGTAACCGTGGTGAGTATTTAATAAATACTAAAACATATTTCAAACTTTTTGTAGTAAAATATGTGTTTAATTAAACACAAACCATTTCGAATACACCGCCAATAAATGAAACGTCAAAAGACAAGCCCTAGCTTCATTAATCTGAGAGCCCTAGACGACATTGACAACTTGTTTGTCAACACCACAGACTAACAATAAGCACGTCTCGTAAAACGAAATGCATGACTGTTCAAAAATATGTCCTCTTTTCTATCTCTTGGCCATTAAAAATCACGCCACGTCTCAAATTGTACCTAGGTCAATCAATAAATAGAAAATCATGTATCATTTTACTTAATAAAATTAAACTAAAAACGCATTTAATAACTTCAATACTGAAAAATGAAACGCAGAGGTAAATCATACATTTTTCTCTGTGCCCTCGCCAGCTGACATTGGCAGTTTGACAGGTAAATTGACAACATCTTGTACTTCAACATTACAATCACAATCAATTTACAAATAAATACGTGAAAAGTGTTGTGGAAGTTATGGCGTTGAGTTACTTTAATGAAAGCGAGGCGCCCCGGGACTTCCGAGTGTCCTCCACGGAGAGTGATGGCCATTACAAGAAATGCCTCCTTTGTTACACCGTGAAAAAGAACTTCTACTGTTCGGATTGCGTCAGGGCGGGCAATTTTGTACATTCCTCAATGCCTTACGCAGACAGGTACGTTGTATTACCTTTATAACTCCGCAGTGTCAATAAACTGCTAAATTTATCACAATGAACTATCAGGGCATTGACGTCAAATCATAAATTTATATAGCAAAATATTATTACGATCCTTTAACGCGTGTTTGAGTCACCATATGCGTCGAATTTATACGTAAACAACGAGGAAATGTTGTTTACTGTTATTGCCACTGTTTGAATAATCTAGAAGTACAATTTTTGTAGCAGAAAAGCCCCAAGATCTGTCATTGTTATGGTGACACACATTATTAGATTAGTGTTTACAAACTTACATAACCTTGAATAGTAAATGTTGTCGTAGTTATTACGTTTGTTAGCGCATCTCTGTGACGTACCATGGAATAAATTAAGCTTGTCTATCTTAAACTGAACTTCTACTACTGTACTCAACTTGTTCTAGCTCTGTTTCTTCTTTTTATGACTTTGTTTATTTTGTTATTGTTTATTTGTAACATGTTTAATAACATTATTTTTATAGAAAAATGTTTCCTTTTCAATATGACTGATAGAATTAACAGTTATTGAAAAGTATAATAAACTATTAATATATGAATACATTTAATTAATAGATATGCAGAAAAACAAGCAAAACTACTTCGTATGAAAGTAAACCGCAAACATGTGCTGGATAGGTGTGAAAAATTATTGGCATCAAAGTTGAAGAAGGACACATTACTGACAGAAGCCAAGCAGTCACGAGATAAACTAGATCTCCTCAGACTAGCCATTGAACAGAGACGTAGCACCATTGAAGAGAAACGGAGAGAACTTACAGAACTTAAACACTATAATAATGAGTTGATGCTAAAGCTACCTCGGTATCAGAAACGTGTGACAAGCCTTGGCAAGCATGCTCAGTTGCAAAGGATGGACCTGGAGAACAAAGTCAGCACATACAATGAACAAGCGGAATCATTGGCAGCTTTACGCAGATCACGTATACGGCAGCTCACAAAATATATTTTCCCAGTGTATATGACTTATGATACTAGGTAAGTTGAAATTATATTTATTTTACATTATTAATATTAATTTTGCATAATTAATTACTGAAATGTTTGTCATTCATACATGGTGAACACTCTTGAAAAATTTAAATCCATTGTTTATCTTATATACATTGAATTTAACGGTACATATTTTACCACATCAACCCTATTTGCCCTCATTATCTACTTTACAACTAAAAAGGGTATTATTTATGAATCATTATCAATTTTATCTAACTAGGTTACTAATACTTAATACCTTGCTATGATAAGATTGTGATATAATTTTTTATCCATACATTGATCATCCATTACCATATTTTGTTGTTCATTATCTACTTGTATTATTTCCTATTACCATTTATGATTGTTATGTCAAACAAAAACAAAACTTTGTTTGGCTTAAAACATAAGCCAATGCACAATTATACAAAAACTATCAATTTGTACTCCTTATATCAAAATGTTTTCTTAACACAAAATACCTATCTGGGCCTTGAAAAAGTATTGACCAGCTAGTTGCGGGCCCTATTAGCTCACTGTAACTGTGTTGTTATGGTTCCAGTGAAAGTATAGAGGACATGGAGTTCATAGGCGAAGACACGGAGGAGGAGCCCCCCAAGCGGCCGCAGCTACACATTGTGGCGCCCTGGATAAACACCGACGGGGACTTCTCGCAGGTGGAGGAGTGGTGTAAGTTACTATTATGTCGTAGTAGATAACAATATCAGATATCTTTGGTGAACGATTCTGATACGAAAAAAACTGTTTTAAATTAATCTTGAGATCGTAATGAACTAGTAGAAATTTTGTTATTTTTTTTTAAAACCGAAAACCGCCCTAAAATCTGTTTTTTATTTATAGTTATGAATTTTCGCTCGGAAACGCTAGCCGCCATGCTTTTTCATCTCGTGACGTCACTCGGTTAGTAAACAATACGACTGCGAAAACCAAGTAATAAGATTCGTGAAAATAATGAGTTATCATGGGTGTCTTGTGCCTAAATGCAAAAATACGAGTGTAAAAACGCCACAAAAATTATGGATTCAAGTGCCAAGTAATGTAAAAATGAGAAATACTTGGTTGAAACATTAAAGTATTAACCATTGGCAGATTTGTATTTTCTGCTTTCACAAAACCGTCTTCCATAGTGAAATAAAGGCTAGAAGTCTACAAACGTGTTAATAACTCGTAAATTTATCAAAATAACAGCGCACAACTTATTTTCAGTAGATTGTTTACTATCGGAATGACGTCACGGCGGGATCCAATATGGTTTTAGACATTTGAAAAACAGATTAGAAAAGACGATTTTTAAAATGGAATTTTAAAATTAAAATTGCAACTTTATGAATAAATATCGACGTTTCTTGTTTACTTTTTTCGAAATCTATTATGAACAAACATTTTTATATTTTTCCTTACATAGTGTAAAATACCCTATTATAATATTAGTAAAGATTTAAATAATGTGTACAGACGCCAGCACATCAAGCTACTCCAACACAATCTGCCCAAATTTCCTTAATAGACTTTCAACTTTATTGCTCAGGTTCAAAATGGATTGAAAAAGTTTGAAAGTTTCGACTAGTTCGATGTGCTGACTCGATGTCTGTACAATAAAAGGTAATATTTAATATTTTAAACCGTAATCTCGCTGTACCCTGAGTAAGACGCAGGCCAGCTGGTGTAGCTATTAGTGTGTGTGCGCAGTGCGGCAGGAGGGCGCGGAGGGGTCGGGCGGGGCGGAGGGCGCGGCGCGCGTGGCAGCGGCGCTGGCGCTGTGCGCGCAGCTGGTGGCGCTGCTGGCCTGGGCGCTGGACGCGCGCCTGCCGCACACCATCAACCTCAAGTACGTCACACACACACACACACTTTATTATTTAGCTCGCTGCAGGGTACCGGCCTCTACCCAAACAGAGAATCAATGAGCATTATCAACTCCTGCGCTCAAGGCGATTTAGCATTTGGCATTTCCATATTTCCTCAACGATGTTTTCGTACACAGTTAGTTATTAAACATTGTTTTCCAAGATCAGAATTCTTAGAAATTAAAACTAAACACAGTAGTTACTCACACGCTTAATTAATCTCCGCTATAATTGGCAAGACATAAAAACACTGCAATTAAGAAGACGCAGAATATATATTTATTACAGAGTCTTAACATGCACACATAAAACACATAGGAAGTGGTGAAGGGTGGGCATTTTGAGGGCTGTCTTTTGTAATTTTTGACGTTTAAAAAGTGCTGTTTTACAGCCAAGGAAAAAATGAGTGTAAATGAGTTTGAGTTTTGAGTTTGCTAAGCAAACTCAGCATATTAAGCCCTCACTTCCACCACCACGTATGAAGATGTTCTTAGTTGAAAATAATGTCCTTCTGTGATTAGTTTTCTATTACCGTAGAAATCCCATTTTACTCCAAACTTTTGCGAATGTCGATCTTCATGTTTAGTGGAAATAGTAAAGCTAAATAGATGTAACGTACATATCGTTATGTCCTATAAAAAAAAACAGCGGCTGAAATTATTATGAAAATTCAACTTAAAACAATGCAATGCATGCGAAATGTTATCGTGATTAATTCACTTCCCGGAAATAGTTGATTTGCATAGCGTTATTAAATACAATTTACTATCAACATTCATTTGTTATTTTTGTCTGCTGTTCATAACTATTTTATAGGTACCTATTTGTTTTACTTCCTCTAATACGATAACCGAGGGACTTTTATGATCTTAGGCTTAATTCAGAGAATCATATAGGTACATACATAACGCACATTTAAACTTATTAGTACAACTTTTTTTCTATTCGTCACTTCAGCAAGTACTTGTATTACGGAATTACCGGTTACCGGCCACCGCGATTATGTCTTTCGGCGACATTTAATCCATTCATTGGATGAAATAGTTTATTACCACAAATACGAACTAGTACTGTCTACTGATTTATTTATTTATTTATTTGATTTACACGACTTAAAAAGCCAATTACATAAATCGAAACAGGAAAGAAACTTAACTAAAATAAAATCAATAGGTACATGCAACAAAAATACAATTATAAACTGTCTTCAATGTATTTTAGACATATATCCATAATATGGGCAAACTTATCATTGAATATGTCACAGTCCGGGTTGGCTTCCACAAGCTTATTTATTGTGTGTAACACGCGTGGCACGGGAGAGGCAGCGCGGGCTGCAGTACGGCACGGAGGCACGTCTAGCAAACGATGCTTTCTACTGCAGAGATAATGTATAAATGATAGAAGTATGTCGAATAATCACAGTAGAAACTAAATAAGGGGTTGTGAACATACGCCTCCATAGCTCAGGGGTTAGAGCACTGGTCTTGTAAACCAGGGGTCGAGAGTTCAAATCTCTCTGGGGGCATCGTAGACCGTGTTTCTTATTACGGTTTTGTACGAACAGAAAATATTTTTGATATTAAAACTATTTAATTAATTATCTTTCCGAAATTAGGTTAAGATTAGAATTCTTTGAAACTTCAATATTTTAAAACGGTCTACATTTCGGCGTGTTTGAACATGAGTGACCCACAATTTCCTCGCTACACCTCCCTTTTCTTGTTTTTTCGGGGGAAATCCTCATGGAGTTCCTACGCCTGGGGAGAGGCGGACGGGGGCGTTCCGGACTCTTACCGGCGACCATCCCGGCGGTTTCCAAATTCTTCCGCAACCGCTAAACCTCTCTGACTCAACTGGTTTCCCCAGGATTTCATCGCTACTGACGGCGAAATAATTTAAGCTTTTGAAACTATTCCGTCTACTTTTAATCAATCGGGGCACCATATCTAAATCAGTTTACACATTTTACTGTGTATTTCCCCTATACAAGATGATGATCACTACACTCCGATTGGCTGATTAGTAATTCCAGCCTGTTTTTGCTATCAGAAATACCACAATAACGCCAATAACATAAGGTGCTCAATAATGCTCGGCCATCATGAGCCTCCATAGCTCAGGGGTTAGAGCACTGGTCTTGTAAACCAGGGGTCGAGAGTTCAAATCTCTCTGGAGGCATCGTATCGATATAACTTTTTAGGTTATTTTTTAATTTTTACGATATATTTATCTATTTAAATACTGTGTTTGAATTAAGGATATTTTGTTATGATACGAATTTAAAAGTTTTATCAGCATTCACTAATATAGATACTTCTTATCCAATTGTTAATTAATTATAATGAGTTCATCGCCCTATATTGGTTGTATTAGCCGATAATGGTTAAAAGACTGAGTAAATATTACAAACTCGGTTATTGTTTAATTAGGTGCGGTTAACAAAAGTAATATTGAACAGCTATAATGTTGAAATGTTTTGTTATTCCATGCCGCTCTTCATGACTGAACCGAAAACGATCAGCACTGCAGAGATGCCTCCCAACTCAGGTACAGACGCCAGCACATCAAGATTTCCTAAATAGATTTTCAACTTTATCACTGAAATATATGTTTCAAAATTGATTGATCACATTTTACAGTTTTGGGTAGCTTGAATTGCTGGCGTCTGTACCTGGGTAAGTCTGGTAAAACTGGTTGGCAGACTTTCTGGCTTCTGATCATCTGTAATTTTGTGAAACCTCAAAACGTAAATGTCAACTATACAAGGTTATCCATCTTTCGCTTTCACTGAATTATCGTCTGTGTACATCAAGTCGGTTCTAAAGGAGTGATGGGCCGGTGGCAGCTTTTCAACGTCCCAAGCTCATATGATCGTTTTTGGTGTGCAGCGAGTACTGCAACTGGCGCGTGTCGGGGCGCGGCGTGTCGTGGCGCGCGCGGCGGCTGAGTGCGGCGAGCGCCGCGCTGTGCGCCCGCGCCGCGCTGGCGCCGCCCGCCGCGCCCGCGCCGCCGCACGCGCTCGCCGCGCTGCACACGCTCGTGCGCGCCGCCACCACCGACGACCCCATGCTGGGCAGGTGAATACCCCACCACCGAACACTATCGATGCTGACTCGAAAAATGCTCCTCCATATCTGGGGAGACCATCATCCTCCTCGTCCCTTGCCTTCTTATATCTTCTATACTTCTTTAATTAATTCACGTCATCTCACAATCTTCAACGGCCTTCTCTTTCTTCCCATTCCATGGCAATCAGTCCCACACGATAAAAACTAACAACAGTATTGTTATACCTAGTCTGCAAGCTTATTCTTCAATACCAAATCGCCAAAAATCCTTAATGGCATCTCATACTCACAATAACGTTGGGCATGATGCCACAGGGTGGAGTCATGGACCAGCAGCTGTGAAGCGGCGGTGCAGTCGGTGTGGGCGGACGCGGTGGCCGCGCTCGGTGACCTCGACGCCGACGACAGCGAACCCCCGGAGCATCTGCACTGGCCGGAAACCATGGAGGTATATCACTTCCTTGTTCTTAACTTTTGAAAGGTTTCCATATATTTGTTATGCCAAAGAAATTTCAAACGTATCTCGTACGAATACGACATGAATTATATTACAACCATGCTGGCCGGTAGTAAAATGCCAAGTGACATCTGTACACTTTGAAACCAACAAAACATTTCGGTTATCATAGCAGACTTTACAATTTACTACTAATAATACTGTCGCTTCATCTCATTAGTATTTTGTTAACTATCAGATGGAAGAGCTGAGCTGCACGCCGCCGACGCCTGCGCCGGCTCCGTCGCTGATGACGTCACTCGCCTCCATGTGGCGCGTCTTCAAGTGACACGCACACTCCTACACACGGCCACACACACACACACACACATCCTCACACAACTACACACACACACACGCTCATACAATTGCTACATAATAAGAACGTAGCATTACTAAAAAATCCCGTCTAAATAACTCTTAATTGTGATAGAAAGTATTTACAATTGACACCTACTGTCATGCACTCTAATGCTTAACATAGAATTACCACATTACAATGTGAATATTATTGTACTTCTTTTCTGCTTCTAGGTATAATAATTGGCTTTTGGCTAAATTGTACCACAAAACTCTCTATCTAAATATGAAAAATAAAGGATTTTGTAAAAATTCAAATTCTAGTATTAAGCAGGTTGTGTCAACTGTAATGTTGTTATTCTCATCGAATTAGTGACAAATTAATTTCTTTTTTTTTATTTTTGTGCATTATTGACATGATTAAATACAATATAGTTTTATATTACATTGCGTATTATTTTTAATAGATCCTAGTCAGAGTTAAGTTTCGTTAAATAAACTTTGGGTGACAAGTAAAACAATGATAAACAAAACAAAATTGTTATTAATAAATACAATCAGCTAAAAATAAGACTAGTAAATAATACTGTTATTACTAAAATTAATAAATGCACTAAAATGTCTTTAAAATAAAGCTGATAAATGCCTTACGTGGCAACATCATATACACTTTTTTATGTTGGCAACTCTTCATTGGCGTCTTTCGATTCTGTTGTATAATAAGTTGGTTAATGTCGACTAAAATATAAATAAATTCTGGCTGACAGTACTGAGACTAGGTATATGAACACATCGACTCCTCCTTATTTCCACATCTTGATTGACTAGTGTAGACAGTACTTCTGACGTGGGCCGACCATCACATAACACATGGGACTATGACGTCAGTGGCGGCGTGACGTCACCGCGGGTCGCGTTCGCGTGTCCAGCGTCGGTGTCCGTCTTCCAGCGCCTCGGCTAGCTGTCCCACGCGAGCTATTAGCTCATCTGTAGGTGACATGTCTCGCTAGAACAATATAAGTTGAGTTTTTAGTTTGAACGCAATAATCTTAGGAACTACTGGTCTCGAAAAAAATTGTATGAAAAATTATTTTAGTACAGATAGAATAGACCATAAGTCGAGGAAGGCTAAGGGTTATTTTTTATTTGAATGCGCGATTAAACTACACGAAGCTAAACTAAACGAAGCCGGTTAAACTTATAGAAACTAGTTTATCATTAATTGTGTAAAAGTAATAACGACTGACGGCCAGGTCAGGTATGACAAAAACTCAAACGGAACCGACTTTTTCAATGTGCCTTTCCTTTGAAACCTAAGTAAAGATATTTAGTTGGGGACTGACGGGTCGGTCGCAGCAGGTGGCGGGGCGGGCGCGGCGCGGGCGGCAGGGGGGCGCGGCGTCGCTGGCCGCGTCGCGCCGCGTCGGCTCCTGCACGCTCTCGTCGCACATCCACGACGTGCAGCGCTGTGGGGAACCACACGGTTAAAGATGCACATGGCACTTCATCAGTCTTCGTCAGCCTTCTACTGGACATGACCTCTCCCATATTTCATTATCTTCACCAACCACCGCGAAGATTCTAACCAAACGTAACTACGGGAACTATTGAGTATGTGCTTCAGTCAATTACAACATATTTCGGAAATAAGGTAAGGCATGCCACAGTTTTTATCATAGTACATCATATCCATCCTTCCGTGTGACGCGGCTGATATCTTACAGTTCTTGCTTAGCTGGGCTATGATCGAAAGTCTGCAAATAAGGTAACAAACCTTGTTCGCACAGAATTTCTTCCTGAGCAGGCGTATAGGCGCGGCGCTAGAGGAACAGCTTGGCATCTCGCTCGCACTCGACTGGCGCAGCTGTTGCAGTCTCACTCCCGTCTTTGAGTTGGAACAGCAGCTTTGTTCGTCTCTACTCGACAGGCACTTGGAACAGCTCGGTAAGTTCTCGCTCCCACTCGTGTGTTGCGTATCGCTCTGCCTCTCGTCTAGACGTCGCTGCAGAGCGTTTAAGAGGGCATCTTTCTCTTTGATGATGTTTTCTTGTTCCCTGTAAGGCATTATGTCTTATTATGATGGTGATAGTCACTTATTAAGTGTTTAATATGAACTTCCTTATAAAAAAATGGCTTTGTTAGACGCAAACTGTATGGTCACTTGCTAGACCGTACACTATTTTAGATGATAGTGGAAAGGAATAAAAGAAAGTTAAGTACTGAAAACTACTGTATTGACCAAAATGTACTAAAGGTAAAAATGAGCTTAATGGACTGTGCGGAAATGATGTGAGTGACGTAGCCCTTGTCGGCTGTAATGAGAACGCTTAGCTAACTTGGCAGCTCAACGCGAACTTAACATATTAATAATGAATTGCAATGTAAGTGGCGTAAAATGCTGATGTGCGGAATGTGCGGTTGCACCGTACACAAACGCTCCCCGAATTTTGAGCACGTCGACAGCATCATATGCTCTAGGAAATCAAGAAGTATTGTAAGTGCTGTAAGAATTGAGAGTAATTTGGTTGAGTGGATCGTTATGTGACCTGTGCTTGTCGCGCATGTGCTGCATCCAGTGTCGCACGGCGCAGACGGCGTGCCGCGCCTCGCCGCACAGCGCCGTGCTGCGCGCGTGCGCCTCTTCCAGGTGCGCTTGCAGTTCAGCCACTGCGCCTGCCTTTTTCCTGCACAGTGAATTTCAAGAATCAACAAATATTTAGATAACTATACGCAGTTGTCGAAATGGGGGTAAAGTTCGCACAAGCAAGGTCCAAATTATAAATAGGTTATCTCATTAGTTTCGCCAAGTTTCATCAAAATCAAAAATCCGAATATAAGCGATTGGGATTTTCGAATTTGAAAACATCACAATATCTATTTTGTGTCTAACCGACGACGCCAAAGATGGTGCGAAAGACAAAAAGAAGAAAGAGGTCATCTGACAGCGAATTACGTGGTCGTCAAACGAGCAGTGCGCACGTAATGTGTGTAGCGCGGGCAGTACCGACCGGTAGCAGGCGTCGATGAGTTTGCAGTTGTCGCGCAGGGCGGCGAGCTCGGCCTCCCCCGCGCGCGCGCGCCGCTGCGCCTCCGCCAGCTGCGCGCGCCACAGCGACACCTGCGACGTCAGGTACGACACCTCGCTGCGCATCTTGCAGTTCTGGCAGAACCACAACAACCGGTTACTATCGCTCCATCGGCCTAGCCGACTCGTTATTAAGGTAAATATTTTCAGATCCCACAAATCAATTACCATAGACAATGCATTTTAGCGACTGGATAACAGGCTTTAACAATAATTTACAATATATGGTGCAAAAAAGCATAACTAAATTCAAATTGAGTTTTTGGAAGATGGTGGTTGGTTGACCCATAAATTTTACATCAGAAAAAGGTTAAAGTACAACTCGCAATTCATCAAACAATAAATAAACTCTAACTGTATAATTTCCTGGTCAGGAATCCGACTGTTATAGTAATCCTACCTCCTTAATAATCTGGTCTGCTTTCTCCAGCTCCGTCTGCAGGTCATTGATCTGGTTGGCTTGCGACTCGTTCGCCTGCTGCAGTTGCGTTAACTCCGCCGTCTTCCCATCCAGTAATTCTACAGCATTATCATTTACCATTACTTATGCGTAACTAGCTACATGTCTACCATTAAAACATATCAAAATCAAATTAATTAGATAGAAGTATCTTCTAGCATCTGCAGCAAATCTGTGAGCATGCGTGAACATGAAAATGGGAATCCATCCAGCAAATATTTGTCACTAGATAGAGAATTCAAATATGGCCTTTTAATATTGCTCTTTAGGTATATTTTACATTGGCATGATAAATAACCAGACCGCTGGCTCTCAGCGAGCTTATATCCATCAGACTGCTCGGTAGTTGACGCCGACGTGGTCACTCCGTAAAACCCACGAGTACTACTTCAGCTACCCCAGCGATCCAAGGTCGCGATAACTCTTCGAAGTCTGGAACATGACATTACCTTGCATGTGCCGTACTTGCGTGGCCATGGACTCGCAGGTAGTGGAATGGTCCTGCGATCGTATCAACTCCTCTTTGAGCTGTAACAACTAGAATGAGAGCGTTGCTTTATTGTTTTTTAATGTTACTTTGAATTTAAATGAAACGAAACGCCTAAAAGTTATTAAAACAGGAATTAAGATAAAAGTTTCACTTATATTCAAGACGCTATCCCGTTATCCTCTATGGTCTGTGGAGAGTCTACATTACAGATAGATAGATCACACTTACTTCATTATTTTTGGCCTCGATGTCTGCTTTGTACTTCATGTCGTTACACTTTCTGCTGGCTAGGGAACACTCTACCTCACACAACCTCTCCCTCAGCTCGCCTAGTTTTATCTGCCAGAGAGAAGAAAAGTTGTGAGACCGTTTCACCCCCTACGAATAATTTCCAGATAGTTAAATTGGTAGATAAGTTCATACAAATTCCGTTCCATTTTGTAATTTATCTGGTAGATAGTGGCTATTTGGACATTGTGAAACTACTAAAGATTCTAAAAAAAAACTTACTTTAAGGGTCTCATTTTCTTCCTTTAAATTCATATTTTCTTGTTCTAGGCCACATGTGCAACCGATCTGCAAGTTAGCACAAAAAAAAAAATACAAATTAAAAAAAAGTATCTTTCCTCAAGAACACAACATTCTACAATATAAAACGACACAGTTTATTATTATCTGTAGTCCATGTCTCACATCAGTCAGTCCGTTCTATCGTGAACACGTACAAAAAATATTCACATTTTTAATTTTTAGAAAAAACTTGCTTGCATATAAAACTTAAAAAAAAAACACACTGAAAAAAATGAGACGAATGAATTCAAGATAATTTAGGAGTGTGCAAAAAAAACATTTTAATTATGAGTGATAGAATTTTCCAGATCTGGTAGCACTGACTGACAGTAACTGCCAACTGCACATTTGCACAAAACATACGGTCCTACTGTTGTTGTATATGCTTAGGGTTCCATGACCTGCTATGCTGTGACAATCAACCCCTGAGGGCAAACCCACAAACAGATCTTTTATAACAGACACACACACACAGTTACACGTACAGCAAGCAACTCCTGCAGGCGCAGGAGCTGTTCCCTGACGTCATGCAGGTCCTCGTGCACCGCCGGTGACGTCAGCGACTCCTCGCTGCGCTCCCACATACCCTGGCGCCAAATAAATAGAACACACGTTGAAAATTGTTTATTTTTAAAAAGGTACATGTAGTTCAAAATATCATAACTTCAAAGTTAGTGCGCTTGTTAGTGTTGCCATTTAAAATTAAATGTTAGTCGATTTCAAGGATGCAAAAATACCGAGTCGTTGTTTGTTGACGAAGAATTATTTAAAAAGTTTGATATTTCCATTTTCAGGCCGTCGACCTCCAATGCTATGTCCTGCAAAGATGTAGCAATAATGTTGAAATTAATTATACAATATTGAACTTTTACATATTTTTAGCCACTAGTTCGACATACCTGACACCTATCGAGTGACCATTTCTGCGTGTTGATGACATTCTGCAGTCGCCCGATGTGGTCTGCTTTCTGTTTGTCCATCAAACGCACGTCTAGGTACGAACTGCGGAGCATTTCTATCAAATTCTCTTGTTTAGCCGTCTGAAAATGAAGAGGGTCAAAATAATAACAAGAGGAAGAAGATAGCTTTTCTCATGTTTCAATATCTTAACAAATGGATGCTTACCTCATAGAAACATTCCCTATAAAGGTCTTCTATGACCCCCAAATTATTTTCCAAAGTGTGTATTATATCTCTCTGATCTTCCATCTAGAATGATTCCAAACACACCAGAAACGCGGTAAATTATATTTTAAGCAACATTTTAATGAACGTGCTTTGTTAGTTTTAATTGTTGAAAATAGGTTTTTATATTTTAAACAAATACTTATTAGAGTTTTGAAACTAGACGTCTTCACATCAAGCTATTGTCAAAATTTCATTAATAAAATTTCAACTTTATCGCTGAAGCATATGGTTCAAAGTTGATTGAGAAAATTTTACATTTGGATAGCTTGATGTGCCAGCATCTGTACATATGAAATGTTTTAAAGAGTAGAGTATATTTATGTTGTAACTTAAGATTTTCATGGTATATTAGGTGCTGATATAGATTCTTACTGGTCGTTCAGTGATGACGGACACGTCATTCTTCTCAACTTTGCAGCAATCCATGGCCTTGCGTAGAGTGTGGTACTGCAAAAGTTATACAAGCACATTATATTCCTCTTTCAACTCTTAGTGGCAGCACATCAAGCTACTCACAATCTGTCAAATTCTTTATTACATTTTCAACTTTATCCCTGAAGCGTATGGTTCAAAGTTGATTGGGAAAATTAGACAGTTTCGGGTAGCTTGATGTGCTGACGTCTGTAGTAGACCCAGGACCAAGAGCTCATGCACATTCTAGAAACCCTACAAAAGCAATCAGGGCCGGTTCAGGCCGTCACATGTGTGGCGGTAGGGCCGGCCCGGCGCACGTAGGCCGCACCTCCTTGGTCCTGCGGTCAAGTTCCCGGCGCAGGTCAGCGGCGCGCTCGTTGAGGGTGGCGATGCGCGCCTCGGCGACGGCCAGGCTGTCCGCCTGCACTCCTATCATCTCCTCCTTGTTCTGTAACTGTTACAATAAATCTTCTTCATGATCATAAGCTTACAGACATGATTACCTACTACGTCTCTAGCTACATACGTGGATATGCTAAGTGACCTGTTGATTGCTCTTATAATACGCCGTTTCGCCCGCGTCCCCATAGAAACTTCTCCACAAAGAAAGACAAGAAGGATTTTTATCGTCCTGTTAAAAATCTCGAAAATGCTTTATTCAAAATTATTCAGCTTAACAACTCACAATCTGCTGCGTAGCCAACAGTTTGTTCTGATAGTAGGCGGCGCGTGCGTTTGCGTCGCTCGTCGAGCTGTCCGCCAGGCTGCAGGTGGCGCCACTGTCCTGCACAAGCATTTGAGCGTTTATGTAGCAATATTGAAAAAATATATATTCTCATAAATTCTGAAAAGCTAATTGCTATCCTGTGGGTCCAATTCCTTTAATACACAATAGGAATGGTTTACCCAGCAGATATTTTCGTTGTGGTAGCACTATTTGTCAGTATCTCTTATTAGATACTAATATAGTAAAACATTTCATTGACTGCTGCGTTGGTCTAGTAGTCGCAAGGCGCGACTGCTGTGCACGGGGCGCGGTTTCGATTCCCGGGTTGGGCCGAAATCGCTTTATGGGTTTTCAGAAACTTTCATAAACCAGCCTGGAGTCTGGAAGTCGGTGATTGATTCACCCGTGCATCGGCGAGTACGTAAATGTCGGTCCTGCGCCTGATCTCTCTCCGGTCGTGTCGGATTGCCGTCCCATCGGACTATGACAGTGAGGGAATAAAGAGTGCACCTGTATCTGCGCGAATGCTTGTGCCCTATAATATGTCCTGCGCAGCTGGCTGATATCTAAAGAGAACGATCGCGGTAGCCGACATCGGCTTGGATGCCATCATCATCATCAATTAAACATTAAGAGTACCTATATAGATACCTACCGGTTTGACAAAAACATCACTAATATAAAGAAGATATTCTCATACCTAGCAACTATTCCACTAGTCCATAACCAGTCACGTTTCATAAACGCTTGTATACCCGCAGAGCAAGGTGCTGACAGCAGGTGGCCCACTCGCACTCCATGATCACTAACACGTGTTTGTTACAGTAACCATCCACAAAGTACCTATTTATTTTCCTACGCCCTGAGAGGCGATGAAGTGTGAAGTACCGGCGTGGTACAACATGGCTGATGTATCTACGATTTATTTGAAGTTGAACAAAGATACTATGTTGAAACAAAAACTTCTCGGGAGCCTACGGAAAAACTACGGAGAATCTAAGGAAATATATAAAGCTTCTGGGTATAACATTAATCGAATTGAAGAGATCTAAACGAAAATAGCTCCTAAAATATAAAACCTTAGAAAAATACAAATAAAGTTTCATGGCCAATATAGATTTTATCCAATTAACAAGCACGTAAGGAGTCTTTATGACGAAGTGTATATTCTATTTATAACTTTGAACTTATCCTGTTCAAGGCTTTCTCAAGAGCAATTTAATTAACCAAACAGTTGAATCCTCAATTGGGTGCATGGATCATAATCATCTAATCTCAATTTGGCTATAAAACTTATATGAGCCATCAAAATAAAACCGTACGGGCATAACTTACGAATGTATCTGGTTAAGGAAATCGTTAAAGGCGAGCGTAAAGGGCGCGGCAGTTAAAAGCCAAATATTCTTAATTGAGGTTGCGATAAAATTGATCAAAGGTGAGAGGAGCTCGTAGAAATTGGGTTTGAACACAAAGTTACGACTAAGAGACGCGAGGCGGTGCGCTGGCGCCGGACGCGACTGTCAACTGTGGGCACAAGCTACTGTTTCCCAATACTACCAAAACTATCAAATAATGATACCTTACTCAAACTCAAAATTTATTCAAACTTGACAGACCCCAAAACGCCTTCACCACTTCCTATGTGTTTTTGTTGGGAAGAAGATTTTCAAGTTAAGATTTTCAAGACCAGTGTTATAAAATAATGAGTCACATAGACAGTGGACTTCAAGGAATTTGGAAAAAGCTAAGAACATAATGACGGTGCATCGTTTTGCCAAATATCATTAAAAATACGTTCCTAATAGTTAGCGTGTCTCACTTTGAAAAACCTTATACATAGTTAGATTGATGACCGAGTGGTTAAAGGACTTGACTTTTAAATGGTGTGTCCCTGCATATCTTATTGGAAAGTTTCTTATATGAACATATATGCTTATGATAAATCTCTCATTCGAACTATTTCCTCAGTCTACAAAGATCAAACGATAATGCTCTCAAGTAGATGCCATTAACCGCTCATCATTATATGAAACATATAGATTTGTTGACCAAAATATCTCAATTGATAAAACCTACCCATAAAAAAGATCAAAGAGAGTCCTGCTCTATATTATTGCTACCGTTATGAAACGCTAAATAAAGAGCAGATAAATTAATTAACCTACACTAATCATTTTTATTAAAGGTTAATATTATATCTACAGTTAAAACGAAAACAACTGAAATTTTAAATCTTAATAAGCAGGTCGCAGTTAACAGCACACAAACCGCAAAGCTTTACTGAAAATCAATAAATAAAATGAAAAATAAAACGACCGAACCAATATTTAGTAACAGCCCCGGAATCACAACAAACCATAACCGGCATTACCTAGACACAACACTCGCACTTACTTTAGTCACATCACTAGCGTCCGAATCCCCGCACATCAAGAGTCCATTGAACATCATGATCGACATCAACACAGGCACATCACTACAATGTTATTGACAGGACGTAATGACGTGCGCGAGCGCAGCCGGCCGCGCGCGAATGGATGCGCGCGACGGTGCACGCTACTATAATTAGATCGTCGTAAATAGTCATTTTTGAAGGGACGCTGGCCCACTTGTGTTCTTTATTCTCATAGCTGATGTTTGGAGTGACGTTATTTGTGTAAACAAATGGTTTATCCAAGGAACGTACGGAATCCTGGTTTTGTATTTCCCATTTTCAGTATATACTTTCATTAATCTAATTAAATTTCTTTCTGGAGCACGAACCCAAAAGCAAAAAGTGCCTTTTGAAAATCTATTTCTCGATTTTTCTCCATAAGTCCCAGTTCTCGGAAAAGTGCAACTGGCGTGTAACTTTTGAGCCTAATAAACCTTATTGGAAAAAGTGTTTTCACCCCTTAAAAGCATCAAAATCAAAACCAATAAAACAAACTTACAATCTTGTTAAAAAGATACAAAAGAAACCACCCTGTACATGCAGGTAGTTCATTAGTTAAAAACCGCGACGCGTGTTGGGCATCAGTTTCCGACGGCGACGTCCGGCCGTTTCGTCACAACACCAGATAAACATAGACATCATATAGTAAAATGTCGAATTGGGACTTTTACCCACATCCCAGATACTGGAATTCCGTCGGCATCTTGTATTTCAGTATGATAGAAATTCGAAGAATCGTGTCATTTACCAAATACTTTCCTAACTTCGCGATGGTTTCTTTCAGACTTATGAAAACGATTGGACGAACTATCTGACCACTGACACTATCACCATTTTAGGGCCAGTTTTATAGGTTGCTGATAAGTTACAGATAGTTTATCTGGCAGATAATTTCATACAAAGTCGGTTCTATTTTTTAATTTATCTGGTAGATAGTGGCTATCCGTAACCTACTTTTTAGAGGCAGCAGACCTGCTTTCCTTGCCTTTTGAAATAGATTTATTTGTATCTACTACATTCTATTACTAGGTAATTATTTCATAAATACATACTTTCAAGACCTTGCTGCAAGATCGCAGCCCGGTGAGCTTCTGTATCGTCCTGGAACAAAATGGTTCACATGAAAAAAAAATAGTAAAAAGTTTATAAAAAAAAGGGACACAAGAAATGAACTCACGTCATGACCCCCGCTGAACATGATGGTTTCACCGTTCCCTAAGGAATAAAAAACTTTCTTACAAATATCGAATAGGTATATTTCAAATATTTTTTTACTAGAATAATAAACCCCATTGACATTTCCGCTTCGGCCTGGACACACGTTTCTCGTCTCAGATTTCCTAACCACACGTTAGGGTTTCCAAACTGCTTTGGAGTCAATTCATGTCTTTGTTGAATCTTTGGCAAAGAGTAAGGGTAGGAGCGGTACCATTTTTAAGCTGAGCGAAGGATTCCCTCGTAAATGAATCATCTTCCATCTAGTATTGTCCCAACTATGTTAGCTTCGGCTTCCAGTCTAACCGCATGCCAATGCCTACCAGTGTTTTACATGGAGCAATTGCTTATCTGACCTCTTCAACCCCTTTTAGACTCAATGATTGCTCTTGTTAAACCAATGTCGATAATTTTCATATTTTACAGTATCATATAGCCTGTCAATAATCATTTTTCATATTTTTAATGCATGACCGAAAAAATTGCCGACTCAAAACAAACCTTGCTTCTATGTACATTAAATATAATTTATCTTACCTTCGTGCTGTCGCAGAAGTTCTGGTTGTAGTGACCCCTGTAACCAGGTCGCTACTATAAAACCGTCCGCGACTCGTAAACGGACCGCGTCAACTTCGGCATCAACGTGTAGCAAGATATATTTAGATGGAAATAAAGTATACAGCGACTCTTTATGGGGTTGTATTACAGAGGAGGAGATATAAAATTAAATTTATGTTGACATGTGTATTGGGACGAATCAAATTTGTTTTCCTCATCCTAAACATGGAAGTTTACGGAAGCAGTATCAGAGTTATAGTGTGAGTTCCCAGAGCCGCCAGACATGACTTATTTTCTCACTAGTTCAACTAGTTTTAGGCTGTCAGTAAAAATTAGCGAACTTACTGTAATCTTATGACATGGTTTTCGTTAGAGAAAAAAAGTGATATCTGGCGGCCCAGTGATCTTGGTCTAATAATCGACATTGACTGCCTTGTTGCGTCTTACCTGGGACTCGAGCCGCCACTCTTCTTAGCTTCATCATTGAAATACAGCTGTTCCACCCGACCTGATGAATCCGTTGTGTCATGAGTTTGTATCTGAACACACCGCCCCAAAGACCTTTTCCTCGCGCCATGCCTACATCCTTTTTTCAGGCAGCTCCTAGGAGAGTCCTTGAGAGAACAGCAAGAGCTGTCCGAAGAGTTCTTGGTGGTAGGGCATATCCTGAAGGTAGGGAGGAGATCGGCTACTGACGCATCTGACACCAGGATCGGTGCAGATGTGGACTGCAAAGAAAAAAGAAGTTACACATGAGTCACATTTAGACCATTTTTTATTGATAGATCAGGCTCGTATGAGATGGCGTCAGACAAGGAAGTATGGAAGGAAAAGACATTTTGGTGCACGGACTCAAAATTGAGTTTAGGGTACGAGGTTGTCGACGATACTGATCAGGTGGATGAGTTTTAACTGTTTTCAATTTCTACTTCAACAGCTCCTAAATCAATTTAAGAAGCAGTACTCCAAAACAGATAAATAACACGGCATCATAACAAACAATATTAGCTTCCCATAATGACTCGTGGAGATCAAAGCGAGACACAAAAACAAATAGAACGCACTCTCTCTATGAAGGACACGTTCGGCATGGAGGTTGCGCATGCGCTCAGCGGCACTGCGCTCACGTTGGGAGTCGATGTCCGCGCGTGGAAGGATCGAGGCGCCTGGGTAACATACATTAGACAAAGTAATAAAAATAAATTATCTAACGGCCTATAGTACTTGGAATAAAATATTAAAAAAAAAACAATAATCTTGAAGAAATAGAGGTTGAGAACAATTTATGATTTGCGTGATAACAGCATAACAAAGACTATAAAATAAATATGATAAGTGGATAAAATGAACATTGTTAGTTGGTCCAAACACAGGATACAAAAACAAATTATTTTGGTGAGCGTTACAATAAATTTAAAGGATCAAAGTATCTTACCTTGATGTATCGCATCCCATTTGACAGTAACGACACAATAACAGGAGGATAATAAGTAATAACAATAAATTTTAAACATCACAAACATTCCTTACAACCCGACGAAGAAAACAGTTGTGAAAGATTACTTTGGCCACCCAGTTTCCACACATTTTAACCTGCCTAGGCCTTTTTATCTGGTTCTCGAGGTCCTAGATATAGAGCTATTCATCTCTGTCCTTCTAATACAGACATCACTAAATGCCCGATTAACAAATATGTATGTTTATTGAATGAATAAAGTACCTGTATTCTACGCTTCTTCTTAAAATCATGTTTTCTGTATAAAACTTTTCTTAACATAAATTTTGAAGTGATCCTGCGTAACCAACTGGAATTTAGGAATGGCAGGTGACTGTAACTAGAGGCTTAATATCAAATTACTTAGAGCCAGTTTCACAGGTTACGAATAGCCACTATCTACCAAATAAATTAAAGAATGGAGCAGATTTTGTATGAAATTATCTGCCATATAAACTATCTGGAACTTATCAGCACCCGGTGAAACTGGGTCTTAGTGTCCTACATTGGTGTATTGTTAAACTTGGTACGTAATTAATTGGCCAATTACCACGTGTTCCGATATAGATTTACTTTATAAACGGAATACGTATTATCATTGCAGCCTTGAAAACATCCATAAAACTACAACATACATAGTTTAATAATATCATAAAGATATAAAATCGCTAATCAACATTAATGGAGTCGTCATTGGACAGGTTGACAGGCGTGCGACAGTCGTAGGGCCGCAGCGCCGCGTCCCGCAGCGGCACGTCGCGCTTGCGCCGCGGCTGCGCGCGCACGCACGCGATCGTCACCGAGTCGTACGACACGGACGACGCGTGAGGGCACTCGCCGTCGCCGCTTACGTAGTCCTTGGACTTCAGGCTTGTCATCTCTGACGTATCTTTTAACTGTGGAAGATTGGTGATGCTGTACGGGTTTGAGGTTTACTTTTGGAATATAAAACAAAGAAAGCGGCAATAAATATAGAGAGATCAAATACACGTATTTTTCTCAGAGGGAAACATAAGGAAAATTTTGAGTGATCTTTCTAAGAACATTATTTCATTAACTAACGATACCGCACATTGTGTCGTTTTATCTATTTTGTTCCCAAATAGGATTATAGTGTTAATTACAAAGAACTTTTTACTCTGCCCCACCTTTGCCTTCGCCTGTTTGAGCTGCCGCCTCATCTCCCGTATGATCTCGTCCTTGAACTGCGCGCGCATGTTGGCGGCGCGGCACTGCTCGTCCAGCGCTGCGCACACGCGCCGCATGGAGTGCATCTCCTCGGACAGCGTTACGTTCACCTTGCGCAGCGCGCGGATGCTGTCACCGCTCGACTGCTGGGAAAAGACACTCATCAGACAAATATCGGTTAAAGGGAGCAATTTGAGCTTGTTCCAGCAAAACATTATTAGATGTCTCCTTGAATACATGTCTAGCTTTTGGGTATAATCTGAGAGTTCTGTTTCCAGGATCTTGATAGAATAATGTAATCCTGATACCTGAACAAAATTCTCAAAACTACACAGGACGAGATGCATTCAGTGGTCACTTTTCCAAATTGAACATTAATTAAATTCCTTTGTCACCACAGAAGAATACCATAAATAACTGCCAAATCTATGGCCAAATTGGTAGGCTGAACTTGTTGCACATTACCTTGAGGTTGTTCTCCATCTTCTGCACTCGCTCCTGGTACTTGAGCGTCTCGTCGCGCAGCAGCTCGCTGAAATCCTTCACGGGCTCCCATTCGCCACACTAGGGCCGCACACCAAATCAACGTACATACAAAAGGGTGCCTTACATTACCATAAATAGAGTTTATAATCAAATAGAAGTGCATATCTTGAAAATTCAAGAAAGTTGAAAGCATTGTTGACTTGCCAACGAATATCTGTTCCTATAATACTTTAGAACAAGTTTCGTCCAACGAAGGAATAGTATTTTGGCAAGTCAATAAAAAAAATCTGAATTTCCAAAACTGGAAATTGGCTTCTCGAATATCTACTGACTACACAAAATTTTAACGAATTAAGCTAAGCTCGAAGTATCATGTGTTTGGACCGCAGAAACAAAATTCCTATCAGTTAACTACAAACTAGTAGACCTACATACAATATTGCGAAGGAAGGTCATACCTCTCTCCCCGTGCAACACATGCCGGCCATAACCTCGGCATCTTTCTTCGACACCTCACTACAAAAAAATCATCTACAGAACCATCTGACAACATCAGCTTTGTAAAGCCTAAAAAATATGAAAATAAAGTCTATCCCTAGCCGCATTCACATTACATTCACATACCCCTCATTCTCTTAAAATTTCTGGCGTCAGGTGCACCTACTTATACAACGTTAAATGTTAAGGGCCCCATGCCAGCATGCTGCGGTTCATTTGCTTAGAAAATGGAAGTGGTAGGTACTTTAAGTATTTTTGTATCATCATGTCAGCCGGATTTCATCTGTCGCACGTTTGAAATCTATCACGGGAAGTTGTTCCGGGATTACATGTTCGAATATGTTTATTGTATTTTTAGCTAAGTAGTTCTTGTTTATATTATGGGTTATGATGGGTATATATTACCATTAGCAAATAAAATAGTTACCAATTTTCTAATATAAAAAAAAAAAAACTGTAACGTAAAGTCTTAAAGACTTACGGCGAATGACACTTGCAGTTGGACATCTCCTTCCTGAGGTTCATGATTGTCTGTTCGTATGACTGCGCGTCCTTGTTCAACTGTCTTATTTCTCTGTTGAACAACGTATAATACACATATTATTAGCAACTCTTGTGCCCGAGCTAGGCATAATAAAAAAAAAATCGAGTGTGACCGTTACCTACTACTTTTGCTCAAGGCTACTCAAACCACATTAGCGGTTCAGTATCTTATATTCAATATTTCCTGCAAGTACAGAACCTAGCCTTTTGTTGAAAACTGACTTAACCCTTAATTCGATAACGTGCAATATACTGAACATCAACTTTAAAAAAATATACAACCATTATTTAAAACTATATGTTATTTATTTTTATGTCATTCGTTTCTTTGTAAACTAATATAACGTATGAAAAATTGCGCTTACAATGCGCGTGCGCATTGCTGGTTAGTCGCCGTCGACATGTCTGGAAGGAAACACATGCCGCGGCCGCTCTCGGTGAGTCCCGATTTATTTGTTATTTTACTTTGCAATGATTACTCATCTTTTCTCAATATATTTTATAAAACCTATGTATATGTATACACAAACCTAAAATTATAATAGCTGTTATAGATTTATCGTAATTTTGAATGAAATTAGCATGTCCAGTATATTTCCCATTGTCGAGTAGGTACTGTTTTAGTACGATTTTGGGATGTGTAGTATAGTGGACACTGCCAATAAGTTATAAAAGTAACTGATTATAATTTTATAAACAGAGATGCGTATTTAGTAATTATGTGTAATGTTTTTTCTCACAATTTGTATTATTTGCAGGTCTCCAAACAAACATCACGTGCCTCAAAGTTGGTTAGCTCTAGTATCGCCAATTTACGCTTCATCAGACGTAGAAACTCAATCAAGTTCGGATGAAGAGGATGAAGGGATGAAGGTTCGGATAATAAACACATGCCGCCAGGATAGTGAAGATTTGTCCTCTGAAGCACCATCTATACCATCGTTATTAAAAAACTTGAATATTTCCGAAGACGATGAAGAAAGGAATAATACTTCTGATGAAAAGATGACGAGATAAAATGAAAAGATACGTAACAATTATTATTCTGAATTTCAGATAAAATTAAACAACTGTAATACTATAATCAGTCAACATACTTAGAAACTTTCACTTACTATGATAATCATAAAAAACAATTTCTTTTACGTACTAAACACAGTCTTTGGTTGCACTTAACGCAATACACATCAGTCTTATTCTTGATTTATTATATGTATAGATATATACTTTGCAGCGACCGTATGACTCTCCAAAACTAGGGAAATGGCCAATACGGAGACTGTCATCTGTTCGAAAGTTGTTATTTACAGATATACGAGATCTACTTTAGTTCTGTAACTTTCTTGCTAATTGGCATGGTTACTTTATCACAGAGATTGTAGTAATCGGGCAGTGAAGCACATGCCTATAAAGTCTTTTGGGTTCCAATAAGCAAGAGAGTTACAGAACAGAGACAGATCTCGTATATATGTAAACAACAACTGTCGAACAGATGATAGTGTATTGGCCATTTCCCTAGTTCTGGAGAGTCATAATGTCACTGCAAACTATATATCAAGAATAAGACTGATGTGTATTGTGTAAAGTGCAACCAAAGATTGTGTTTAATACGTAAAAGAAATTGTTTTTTATGATTATCATAGTAAGTGAAAGTTTTTAAGTATGTTGACTGATTATAGTATTAAAGTTGTTTAATTTTATCTGAAATTCAGAATAATAATTGTTACGTATCTTTTCATTCAGGCCGATTATATTGTTGGTCTCACTTACAATAAGTAAAATGTTCCTCATTATAATCATAAAACATAAAGACTTTGTAATACAATATAAAATATGTCATGTTTTTGCGTTTCTTTATATTCTATTTTATCACTTGCACAAAATTGAAATAAGTCCTAGAAAGTAATAATTCGGCAATGTGTATTATACAGCACATCAAAATTATAGACTACTTTATAGCAAACCTGGCAAGGTCCAATATACTGGACATGCATTTTCAGGAAATGAGGTAATACCAGATTTTTTTTATTATTTTTTCATGTCCTAACAACTCCTAGTGAAGCCAAAAATGTGAAAAGAAACAAAAGTTTATAAAAAAAATCCTCTTGTCGAATTAAGGGTTAATGACCTTTTTTTTCGTGGGGAATCATCAAATGACCCCTCCCGCTGAGGGTGCAGCTGGAGGGAGTGTCAGACTTCTACTGACTAAAACCCACTATGTTCCTTCGGGAGGTCCCTGTGTTCGCAAGAGGGCCACGGTACCTATTGCGAACAACCCGCCGCACTTAATCAAAGACCTTGAAGGCAATTAATCGATGGTCATTTAAATGATGGACCTAATGATCAGTAAAACTCTAAAGACCTAGTCTGAATACAAATAGTATTTCTATTCTACGTCATAATCTGTATTTACCTGTCTTTGGCTATGTTCTCCTTTTGTAAGGCCTCGTTCAGTAGTTTCAGCTCCGACACTTTACCGCATACTATATTCTTCGAACTTCTCTGTAGACATTATACTTTTAAATTAATAAAATCAAAAATAAGTAATTAGACCGTAGGTCCGTGGTCGTAAGGACTAAAATCGGAAAGCGATCTCCTTCTCGTAGGTAATACAGCACTACTTCGTTCCAATGTATGTATGAAAGAGGCGAGGTACAAATAAAAAGACAAGCATGAAGTGTGTAAACAATATAATATTGTATAATCAAAATATAGTCAAAAAAACAATAAAACAAGTGTTCTATCCAACTCTGTAGAGGCGACTGGTTTTATATCTGTTCGTGTCTTGTTTCATGTTGTTCCCCCGTGGCTTCACTGAGTCTCCCTGATCCAGCTTCTTCGGCCGCCTGTAATACAAAAATGATATTACAAAGAATAAAAACAATAAGCACTAAAGACTTTTCAGATATCAGGTCTTTAATGGGTCTAAAACCCGAGTACCTACAACTAACTTAGTGACTAGTCCGGTATTCCCTTAATAAAACAAGAAGCTGAATATTGAGCAGCTAATCGTTTCTTAATTATCAAAAGAAAGCATTTAAATAGGTATACAACGTACACATTATAAACAATACATTGTACTCACCATTCAACGGACCCAAATATATCGGACTCCGTGACCTCAAAGAAGTGTATGCCATCTAGCGTGCAGTAGTCGAACTCCCGCAACCTGCGCAGCACTTCCACCAGGCCCCTCAGGTCCGAGTCCTTGCGCGCCAGCCGCCGCCGCAGCGCCGCGCACTCCGCGCGGACCTCGGACACCACCTGACGGAGACGGGCGGATGTACACCGTGTTCCAAATAACTGGAGGATTCTGGTAGGTTTCCAAAGTTTTTGTCAGTTAAAACTTATCGTGCGTTTATGAGATTCAACATTTTTTGAGCTTAGGCTAAATAGCAGAACTTGGAATAGTAAAGTACTGATTTCAAAACAGACTTAGAACATCACTTCTCATAAATTGTTTTGCAGATCAATTAGTACATAATGAGAATTGAGAAAATTTTACTTTCGCACGATATAATTTTTTGCGTTGACCGTACGATGAAGACGTTTGGAAACCTTAACTCCAGAAAAGTCCAATTATTTTGAATGCGGTGCACGCATGCGCCGGGTGAGGACACATTATAATAGTATCGTAGGACTGATATCCACTTTGAACATCACTAGGAAAGCAGGGTCTGACATCAGGTGGTGTTCGAGTGCCTACTTAGATACAATAACAAAAGACTGTACCAAAAATGTGTGCCATGACTACCTAACTCCCAAGAAAAAATAACTATATTTATATGGCAGATACTGCTTTTCCCATAAATACGTGCTGAAAATTCTTCTCCCCATACAATATTTCCTCAACTTCACGACCACGCCTTCGCGCCTTCTTGCTTACAAACGTAAGCAACTAAGCATGTTTGTTAGGGACCTCGCATAAAGCGCGTTCACAGCCTCACGGGTGAATAGGTACGTCTTAGAATGAAGTTGGCATACCTCGCTATTCCTTCGACGCTCGAGCAGCAACTTGGTGGTGGCTTCTGTCTCCAGCTCCTCCACTGCTCGCGCCAGCAGCGTGTTCTGTCCCACCAGATCGCCCACCCACGATCGTAACACCTCCACTTGCATCTGTGCAGGGAATATAAAATGGACGAGTGGTAGCTAGCATTATGAGTTGTTTATGATATGTGATGTCGATATTTTATGATTTTATAATTGTATATGCGCATTATGTATCATCAAAAAAACATATTCAAAATCTCCTGGAAGCATTTTAGAATTCTCTACGATAAGTCTTCCAAAAAGCGATGACCTAGCAAGTCAAGATTCCTATCAAGATATAGAAATGTATCGAAATAAATCTTAGAACATTCAGGAACATCATTCAGTAAGCACACTGTGCAATAATATAGGTAAATAAGATCTGTAGAACGTAAACCATATTTGATTCATTTCAAATATTGATATGGTAAAACGAATTATCCATTCATATTAAGTGCTACCAAACTGAAGATACAAACATTACCAACTTCTATATTAGCAACTTCGCAATAGCCCCCGCCATGCTCATAGACAAAGATCCATAACGCACATCAGACTATGGCACATTTAACAGAACAATGTTAGACCTGTAACTTGGTAGCCCCTGAAGCCCTCTCAATGTGTTCCATCTTCTCCTCGTAGAGCCGCTGTATGTCCTTGAGGATCTCGAGCGTGGGCCCGCCCTTGCAGACGCAGAGGCCGGGGTCTCGCTCGGCCAGTTCACAGTCCACCACGTTCTGCTCCATTGGGAATTATCTGTTGCTAAAGATCCTGTTGCATTATAAAAAAATGTGCGAAAATCAGCCTGCGTCACTTTTGATAGGTTTCGTTTTTTTTTAATTTTTGTTGTGAAGTTTTCTGGCTGACGTATGAAGAGGTCTTGTTTGATATACGACCTCTATGTCAGTGAATTTTTGGAAGTGACCTCTTTTGCCATTTATTTTTCTATCGAATTTAGTTATTTTGTAATCGAGTCATGTTATTGTATTGTATGGCGGCGGCGACCTCTCGCGTCCGGCCCTGATCCAGGCCATGGTCCGGAGCGAGGGAGAATGGGATGCCGTCGCCTCCTTCTGTGAAGCAGTTATGCTAGCAAAGGAGGCGGCGGAGCGGCTAAGAGACCGCACCGCTCATCCCAGCCGTCGCGGCAGGGCTGGTACCGGTCGACACCACGGGCGCCGGGTGTCGAGAGATGACTCCCGACCACCGTAGGCGCGGGTTTGTGGGCGGTGAGTGTGGGTAGCTCATCGTCCGTACGTCTAAGGACGTGTCGGCGGCGCGTTCTGTTCCACGCGCTCCTCGAAGAGATGTCAGCAACACAGGAGGGGCCCATAAAGGGCCAGGGTCTGCTTGGGCTGCGGGTTGTTCGTAAGAGATACCGCGGCCCTGGCACACAGGGACCTCCAGAAGGAACATAGTGGGTTTTAGTCAGTAAGAGTCTGACACTGCCTCCAGCTGCACCCTCAGCGGGAGGGGTCATTTGATGATTTCCCACGAAAAAAAAAAAAAAGTCATGTTAATGTATCGAGTTATCTAGCAGGTGGTTTTAACCAAAGAGTGTTCAAGCAACCTAGTTCTATCGTGATTTTGATAACTGGGGGTTTGAACTCGAATAATTATATTTTTTTATACTTGTTTCCTCGAATAGCATCTGCTATAAGAGTATTTAAAGATAACGGATTCCATTCTTTATCCGCACGGGTAGCTGTAACAATGACAATTTCTGCCGAGCGGAACATACGTACGCCAACCGATTGTATACGCGAGAGAAATCCATTAGTCTGAACGTTCTCTAATAAACCAGGATCAAAGGGCCGGTGCATTTTAAGGTCTAATCTTTATTATCATCATACTAGTCCATCCCCGCGGTTGGGATCGGTGATGTCTTGCGGCCCTGGGATATCAGTCTAGCAAGGTGCGTTCGACGCTATAGGAGAAAGAGGTAATAAAACGACAGGTACTATACAAGTGTGTATATTTGGATTATATTAATTTGGCTAATTCTTTGTACCTAGTGTATATTCACAGTAAGCTTCTATACCTAGTGTTTCACACGACATTTACATACATTCATTCATTACATACATTGAAATAGAGCTCAACAGTTACATACTTCACCACATGCGAAGTGATCAAAATATTTTTTTTTTTTGCTGATTTCTATAATTATGTTAAATCAAGAACTTAGTAGCTCTTGGTATGTAATTGTTACATTTAAAATAAAAGTTCTACTTAAAACTAAAAAGTTTTCTTAACAACCATTTACAACTTATCTTTGATAGATCTGTATTTACAAAATAAAAAACCATACGTATTTTAAAATGCAACCATTTTTTTATGTTTTGGGTATTTTAAATGCCCATAAAACTGAAAATAGTTTATGGTTTGAATATTTGTATTCATTACAACTCTCAACAAATGACATTACAATCACAAACACTATGAAAAAGTCTAAGCTTCACATAGATCAACACTACAAAATAACTGTACAAAAAACCCATATAATATTAACATTAATATTCGTCTAAAAGTCAGCACTGTGTGCTTTAATCTCATTCTGACGTGATATGTATGTCATCACCACACATCATCATCTGATCACCAACTATGTTGGCAGCACCCAGTCTAACCAAGTGTGAGCCACTCCACCAAATGGCGAAGCGAGCAAACAAGTTTTGAAACAGCCAATAGAATTTCGTTATTCAAACATCTTGTCTCCGCCCACTCAGGAGTATCCCTGAGCGGGGGAATTCTATTGGTTAAGGTGATTGCGACGTTTGGTAGCTGAAAATTCAGATTTAAATGGTTTTTGATATTTTACCTAAGTCACATCAAATATGAATGAGGCTTGATCTTATCATTCATGCTAATAATATACCTCAAAGGTATTTTGGATGTCTTTATGTAACTCCGAAAATTCTTGCAATTAAAATGTTTACTTTGCATCAAAAGTTTATCAGTAACAAAACTTTCTATAGATCAGGTTAGACCAGGTTTTAGACTTTAAGTCCACAAACTCACTAACGTACAACATTCGTCAACTTAGCTTCCATCTAAAAGCGTAATTTATATTTCTTAAATTTTAGCGTCGGTTAGACATGAGTACATGTTACACAAATACATGTCTGTGTAACTGTGTGTTTGTTTGCTATGCCCCCAACAGACGATCTAAAATGCAAAGACAATTCTCGAAGATAAACATTCACAAAAGTTATAACAACTAACAACAACACATATAAAATATAAAATATACAGATTAGTGTATACTGCGCTTAATTACTAGAGTAAGTAGACATTACAACTTTTACCTCCCACATTATACGCTTAAACCCCATCGAATATCGAATATATCAGTAGTATACACAGATCTCCCGACTCTAACAATCATGGCATATAAAAAGGTCTATACAACACAGAGTCAACTTATCACAAAAGCATTAACTTAACATCTAAGAAGGAACCTCAATAAATAAAGCGAGTTTCTGCACGATTTTAACATAAAATAACCTACAAAAGCTCATTTAACTGCTTTAAATAACCCTTACCGTTAAGCTGATACACCTATATGTACTTTCTAGTAATTGATGATAAATACATTTATTCAAAAATGTGCTTTATATTGACTGTGTTAAGGTCTAAATTCGCTAGTAGTTACCATTTCTAGTCGAGGGGTCAAGTAATGTAGAATACCAATGTTTATGTCAAGTCTTGATAAGATCTACATAGTGTAATCCCCCACATTTTTACTTTTAATTGAATTGAAAAAGTTATATTTCATTATAACAATAAAAAAGTTATTAATGTATAGTCAGGTATGTGCGGTAGCTATAACTACTAACAATAAGCTCACTCGTCTCGCCGCGCTGGCCAGCTCTCCTTAGCGCTATGATCACCTGGAAACAGGTACATCGGTTATGGGAATAATGGAATGAGCAATGTCGATTGACATTTATGAGCAAAAGTAAGTATCCAAATAGTCATTAATATTTAGCAAACAGAATTTTATTATCGGAACCATGTCTAAAACACATGTACATATATGTTACCTCTGTCACACAGTAAAGGTCATATTAACACTGCAATAAAGTTCAAAATGCCTTGAAACTGAACATACCTCATCACCAGCTGCGATACAATCCAAGGCAACGTCACCACTGCACAGTTCAGTAGAGGATCTTGAGCTGTTCGTAGGTGAGGAAGAAGATGATGTTCCATGGTCCCATGCGCAGCCACGTCGGCACGAACCCTTTGTACAGCGCGAGGAAACCCTCGTTGCGGACCGTCTGCGGAAGAGGAGACAGGTTACGATTAGGTAGGTAAATTTGGAGACAACAATATGGTTGGAGACAACAAATATGGTTCAAGAAAATCAATTTTTAACACTGCTTAACAGTAGAAGTAAATTTTTAAAATCCGTGCGCTGTCTGCTGCGGAATCAGAAATATCCAGCTATAACGTTGTTTGATTTTGGATGAAGTTAGATATGAGTTGTCTACGTCATTAAAACCATTACCTTTTCATTGTAATTTTAGCCTATGACTCCTCATTAGCAGACTTTGTAGACAAGTGCAACTTGTAAGTATAATGCCAACTGTCGTTGTTAGTTACCTGTAGGAAGCAGTCTATCGTTCCTTTGTATATGGTCTCAGTAGATTTCACCACCTGACCCTTCAGTTTTCTTTGGTTCATTAGCCGCGTCTGAAACAGGTAATATTCATTTTAAATAACTTCTCTTGATCGTAAATTAATGTTCTTACCCAAATGTGAAAATTTATTTTGTCAACACATTCGGCAAGGGACATTTAAGGCGGGCAATGACGAGATACGTCATTAACGACACTTGGGCCTTTAGCGATACCTTCAACGGAATAACCAACAAAAGCATGACTAACCCGTATAACGTCAAGCGGCGTGCTGGCCACAGCGCTGCCGAGGCTGGCGATGAGGCTGGAGGCGAAGTGGTTGAGCGGCGAGTCGCCGAGCGCGGGCGTGAGGCGCTTCTTGCAGGCGTCGTATGCGGGCAGCTCCACCGCCGCTATGACCGCCGCGCGCTGCGACGTCGGGCCCACGCCGCGCCACAGCCCGCGCCACCCCTCCAGCCGGTAGATCTCCGCGAAGCAACGCACGAGCCCGCGCTTCTCGTCGCCTACCTGCCCGCAGATGTTTCACTATTCATATTATAACGCCGGCTGAATCACTAAGAAGATCAGCCAGAATATGTTATAGTGCACAAGAAGAGAGATCAAACTGACGGCCAACTGCTCAACCTGCTCTCCAAAGTATACGTGGCTGCGCGGTATGTCATTTGGGCACAAAATTTGGTACTGCGCTATCTTAAAACTAGCCACGCCGCAGTATATCGACCAGAATAAAACATGTACAAGCTTAATTTGTTAAAACCTGTTCTCCGTCTAAAGTTTGGCTGTTGCTGCTTCTTGTCTCCAAACATTTAGGGTGTTTTTTAAAAAGTATAATTTTTTTCTTGTTGTTTCAGTAATTATTTCGTAGAAACTCACCTGCATCCTAACTTTAAGCACATCGGTAGGATTAGCTATGGCACTGGACAGGCCGCCAGCGAAGGCAGCACAGAAGGTGTTGGTGGGGAGGTGCTCAATGGAGCCGCCATCAGCGCGGTTCTGCGCGATCCATGACTTCAGCGAATAGTATGTGCCGAACTTTATCGTGCCATACGTCGCCTGCCGGAGGACCGCCGGCCAGATGCTGAGGGTAAGAATGGAGTGATCAGTATAATCATCCTTACATACTAGTACAAGCGAATGATTAAGTGTTTCGTTTTTCCTTTTTATTTTGGCCGGCTGTAATTCTTGGTTTTCATTAACCTCATCATGTAAAGTTACTTTTAAATACATAAATATGTATGAATTTTGTTACTCTTTCCAAAACCTACTGAATGGATTTTGATGAAAGTTGTATCTGCAAGCTTTTTATCCAGTTGCGGCAAGTAGTTCCCTCTGATACCGATGGCGGAAGTTTATACTTAACTGGCAAATCTTTGGCAACTACCAAATCATCAAACACAACAACATAAAAACTTGTAATTAGCAATAAAAACGGAAATTCTTGTGAACTTACGCTACTCACACAGTTGAGCGCTCGCCAAGATTACGCTCGTCATATTGTCTCAGATTCATGTTTTCTAGATAACATTTATTTATACGTAACCTAGTTTATAAGTAACCTCAATTATTGTGCTATACCTACATCGCCATGCTAAAAATATCACTTAAGATAAATTATTTTTCTCCTGCAATACTCGTATACCATACATACATACCAATTCTATGTATGATCATAAGATCAGCAAAGCTACATCTTGATGGTTCAAGTGTGCATTCCTTCCAAAGACTGCTTTTGAGGCAGACTGTATCAGCTAAGTATGTACCTATGCCAATAATCACATCAGGGAACTACGATCGCTATATTAGCTAAGTCCTAAACAGCCTATTTCTTTAGAAGCACTTGCAGCGAAAGGTTTATCAGACATTTACAGCCTAGAACCCGCCTATATGTATTCCTTTTGGAAGCCTTCGTGTTAGGTGTTAGGGTAACTAATTCGAACAATTCCGCAGCCACAGAAGGCTTTGGCTCTAAGGGGCGTCTAAGTTTGCTGATATCCAAATACTTAGGGCTAAAGACCTTTTGGTAGCTAGCCTTTTAGGTGAAAACACGTGTACGTAGCAACTATGATAGCTAAACCTGATTAATGATAATAAATCATCTTCATTATTTGTACGAAACAGGGTCGAACTCGCGATATCGCCAACATCGTCGAAATGACTAAACTTCACACAGTCGTAACGTTCGTAAATATTAAACCGAACGACATAGATAGCAGTTCAAGGGCACGATACAATGGCAGATATAGCGAAATTTGCATATCAACAACATACGATTGCGATTGATGTAAAAATGTGGCTTTATCCGCGCTTAACATTATCTGATTAATTAAAGCCATAAGGTGCAAAGTACAAGAAGACATTCAAAATATTTAATAGAAATCTTTTTCCTGAGCTCAAGGACATTAGTTCAAAAACTTGAAGCAAGTGACATCTCGGCACCGAATAAACATAAGAAAATTAAGTAGGTATTTGTTATTCCTATCTTCCTACGTCTAACGTAAACAACGCACACAGGCGTACCCACACATCTTCGCACTACGCTTACACATGGAGCAACAGATAAAGAAATGGCACAAAAACAATGAACACATAGTGTAGGCAGCTTATCGGATGATTTAATAAATTGCGTATTGTAGTGGTTTTGCACGCGATTTTGTACGCATAACCATAAACAAAGCGATCGTGAACGCTTTATGGGTGCGTGGCGCGTTTATCAATGAACACTTATGATCACTGATCAATATCTGCCACAGAGTCCAGTCACTGGTATAAACTGATAGTTATAATCTATTAAATTGCAGCAATCCAAAAATTTATCTCTAATGATCTGATCAATTAACGAAATTGTAAAAACTGCACTATAGTCTGTAGATCAAAACATATGTATTTGTTTAATGTGTGAAAAAGTAACATTGGGTTTCCTTGCCCTTTCTCCAAATCTATAGGTACTTGGCTATACTAGGGCTTCAAGATACTTTTACATGTGTTTGAGAATTCTGAATTTTTCTATTGCATCAAGCTCTTATGACATAATGTGAACAAGGAACACTGCTGCTTGTTGTTTTAAGTTGTTCGCCAGCTGATGTAAACATTGTTTTGCCGGGACTCACCCTGCCGCTATCATTATCAGTACTATTGGCCAATAAATGCAGTCACAACAAGTAATTTCAAATAATTATTGCGCACAAGATAGACACAATAATCTGATTAAACAATAATATCACAAAAACTAATTGTGTTACTTTTTATTATTTGAGAACTATTATTTAGTATCTTAGCTTATATGACAAAACTACTGAAAATTTAAATATTTTGTTAATTTTGTAAGCTGTAGACAGAAGACTTAAAATCTTCTAAAGTCCTATTCATTTGATTGTGTTTTCTAGACTTGCATACTATGTCTAGATGCCAACACTTCGTGTACAGTGGTATTAGTTACTTATGTTATATTTATTTATAGTATTTTTAAGATATATTGTAATATGCTATTGTATATGTTTATGGGCCTTGATGGCTGAATTAAATGCATAAATATATAAAAACACCTAAATGACAGTTTGGACAGCCACATACACACAATACATCAACATATTGAAGTATTTATTAAAAGAATTGAAACCTCTTCACAAAATACCTGACTACTTAAATACATTTTAATGGTATTTTATGTAAGACTAAAGAAAATAATTATAAAAGTGAATTAATCACTTACCCACAGTATAGGGCCTTGACTCCTTCCTGCTGAGAAGTCTTGACAAAACAGTCCACCATGCCTGTGTACCTGAGCTCCACATGGCGAGGGTCTATCTTCTGGCCCTGGATCTGCAGACGTGTCTTGGTAGTGTCTATTGGAAATGTGCCTGAAATTAAACAGTCGGTTAATAACAAGATTTATATGTAAGAATAGTGTGTATATATATAATATATACAACATAATTAAATCACTGTAAATCATAACTAACTGTCAATTACTTATGGATTGAAAAAAAAAACTAGAGAAAGTAAGTTACTTAGTTATGATAAAATGTCTAGAATAAGCATTTTGCACAATTTAATATAATGCAAAAAAAATTGGTAGTTATCTTACTGCATTAATAGTATATATTGACAGTTGTTTTACCTATTCAATTTACTTTTAGCAAAAAATGTAAAATACCAAGTGATATAACGTTTTAAGGTTATGATCTTATGGACAGAAGTTATTGACTTCTTACCAAATTCTGCGACGATCGACGCAAGGCCGCCGTAAATAAACGGTCTCCAGTCACTATCTCCCATCACACATGAAAAAATCCAAGAATTTTAAGTGTTTACTTCGGGAACCGGTGATTCCGCATCCGAGTATCTTTGATTCACGGATATGAGCCACCGTATAAATGCAAAAAAATCACAATTATGTTATAAAACTCAAGTAATGTTATTAGAACGAAATTATCTCGTGTAAGGTTACGGAAAATAATAATATAATTTATTTTCGCTAACGGAGTGCTGCACATCCGTCCAGCCTTGTCAGTACATTACCACAGACAAGAAAAATATGTACTCTGTGGACAAGAAATGAAAAAGTGAAAAACAAAGTGAGACTAGTTTTTTTTATGATAAAACTGTATTCGTAGCGTTCTTCTTTCTTTTATGGATAATGTATTTTTCTTTCCAAAAAAGCTGAAAGTAAACAGTATAAAGAGCATTTTTTGAATAAAACTTTTATTTGGAACGTATAAAATAGGTCGTGTCAAAGTTGCACTAAATAATAATACGATTCGGAACGCGCCGTCATCAGTCATGTCAATGTCATTGTGTTTTCCTTTCTCTTTTCTTTACGCATATTATCGCTGCTTGCTATCTCACTCCTATTGTCCAAAACTGTCAAAGTCAAATACCACAAGCAGCGCAACGATATTATGTACCATTATTCTTGTACTATTCGGTGATGGTACTTTAATTTAACGGGTTTGTTTCTTTTATACTTAATTGAAATGTGCCTTAATTGACCTAGAATCAGATAAAAACTACAAAAAAGCCAAACTTTTATACAGACAGCTGGTAAAGTCAAAGCCAGAGGTATCGTGAAATCTAGACTTAACGGACACCCCATAGGTAAATATATGAACAATTTACTATGTTAATGTTCAATTAACTCATAAAACCTAACTAATATGTGTTTGGGCGTTACCGGCCACTGCTCAAACTTCAATTTGGTACACCTAGCTATCACCGTTCTATTTTAATAACAAGTGAACAGGAAGGAAAATTTAGCATAAAAATAATCAACATTATCAAGTATTTCCGAAATGAACAAAAATATTTTCTCTATAGTTTGTTGCAAGTAAGGTCACTGGTCGTCTTATCACATGACTTAGCGTTTGAATGTAAGTGCATCAAATCATAACTGAGTTTCTTTTGAAATTAATATCTTCAATATTTAAGTACCTATTTATAACAAGATAGATAACTGATGTGTTGTCAGTATACCTACTGCAAACTGTCCCTGCTGATCTTGCTTGATGTAACAGTATTATCAAGCAACACTAGTCATAAAAAAAACTATATTATCATTCCTCTAAAAAAAATTGTTAAAAATTTCAGTAACTAGCACAAAATGAACTACAACGCAGAAGCACCGCAGCAAGACAGACCGTCAAAAGTAGTGAGATTTGACAGGGGATATGTGCAAACTGTGCCAGGGATACTCAAACTTGTTCAGTTGGTAAAAATATTTTTATTGCCCAGATACAATTGTTTGCATACATGGTAGCTTAGAGGCTTTTTAATGAGATTTGTACAAAAAAAACTACCATCAGTAGCAGCACAAAACATTTTAAAAATAATTACTGAGTCTCTTTAATTCCTTTTCATTAGTTTGACTTTGTTTTGAGGCTGCTTATGTATCATGTTTCTCGAATATAGAATATACATTAGGATTTATTTTTATGTCATAGTTAAAAAAATTTAATTTTTCAGGCCTGCAATTTCATAGGTTTTATATGCATCAAAATATCCTGGTCATGGGTGTCAGCGATTTTCTACAACATACTATACTGGGTCGGTATCATTATAACCGCTGGACTACTCTTCATGTACACATTCCATTTTGTGGAGAAGTATGACAAGTGGCCGTGGTATAAGCTTGAGTTTGCATACTGCATTCTCATGAGTCTTACGTATATTGGATGCTCGATATTCGCCTCTACTATTGGTGAAAGTGTGGGATATGCTGTTGGGGTGAGTTGGTCAAATATTTTTAGACTTTTTAACCTAAGTAGAGTACCTAGTTGTTACCCCGTTTTATAAAAAAATATCTTTACATATTTAATCTTATTTTTTTTATTAGCCTGTGTTATGTCAATGTCATCTAGAAAATTTTGATTGTCAAGTGAGTTGCAATTTTTTCACATATTTTAAGAAGCAAATAAACAGTCCTGAAGATCACACGCATTTCCTTTATTAAAATCCCTGCTCGGCAAAAGCTATCTATTCTACCAAAACAGCATGTACTGTCCCACTGCTGGGCAAAGGCCTCCCCCATATCTTTCCACTTATCTCTGTTGCAAGCTTTATGTGGCCAGTCCTTGAGGAGACTGTCCAAATCGTCTCTCCAGCGCTTCCTCGCTCTTCCTCTCAATCGTTCTTATCTTATTTATCATAGTCTAAGTAGGACCAAATTAAACATTAATGAAACTGTTCTATTTCAGTTCTTTGGCTTATGTGCGATCATAGCATATGGATTTGACGCATACTTGAAGTATAAAGCGTGGAAGAGGGGGCTGCCACCACAGTAATATGTAAAATCTTTTATTCAACAACTCTAAGATATTGACTTGATTCTCTGTTCTTATAAATCAAATAATATTTACACTTGGTTATAAGATTGACTTAAAGATTGAGTGGTTTAGAAGGCTGCCAGTGTATAAAACCATTTCAGTCATAGTTTAAGATTGTTCTAATGTCATAAGTTGTTTTTTTCATTTCATCTAGGTTCAAAGTATTAAGTATTTGTAAGTTAACTCTTTCAGTATGTTTTTTTACAGCAAACTAACATTTATTATAATTTCAAATGTATTGTTCTAACTTAAGAACTTCCAAAAAGAGACTTATCTCAAGATATCAAATATAGCTACAACTATGTAGGTATTAAATTTAAGAACAAGTTACAAGAAACATAATGTATTTGTTCTCTTATAAAGTATGGCTTGCTTTGTGCCTTGTCTGTGTGCCTATATTAAATATAATCTAATGGATTTAAAACATACTTAATAAATAGGCTTTGTGTACAAACGAAGCTCACTGCCTATAGTATACCTTCTTCTAGAATCTTCCAAAACTCGAATATTGTTAATAGCATCTGGAACTAAAATATTATTCAGGTTTCATTCCATTTTACGATAGTTTTATAAACAGTCTGAAACCGTGAATCATGAGGATATTTAAATTTATTATATAATTTTTTTTGGAGAGTTTATGCTACGTACTATACAAAAAGTGTATTTTTATAAATGTTTTGTGAATTAATCACACCTTTTGTACATAAGATAATAAACAATACTAACAAAATAATATTTATATGCCATGTGTATATTTAAATCTTTACTAATACATATACAAGATAACCCACCATAATTTTGGATAATTATAAATATAATGTTACAATGGGTCCAATATTTTTTGGGCATTTAATTTTTTAAATGAAATATTAAAAAAATAGCTATTGAGTTTTATGCGTTTAAAATGCATTAAAATAAGCTTATTTTATTATTGTTAATTTAAGTGTATCTAGATTAAATGAAGTCACTTTTGTTATGATTTTACTAAGTATTATTATGTGAATCAATTTTTATTTTTATAAGTTAATCAAAGGACTTTGTACCTGTTTAACCATAGTAATATTTGTGACAGTTTCAAGTTAATCTTTCACTTCTAACTATGCAATCAAATTGGCAACACAGTGGAACAGTGTTGCCACATAAAATGTTTAATGATAATCTTGAGTTTGTATTCAAAATGCTTGTTAAGGTATTTCATTATAATAAAAATATTGCATTATGTGGCATGTTGCAACTTTGGCTTACTGCTTGTTAGTTGATGAATTTGGTAATCTTTGTTATATAAATGTAAGATTACTTGTGTAAAGTATTTAATCATTTTATTAAAAAAAAAACTGACCAAAGAGATGATATGTAAGTATTCATTCTCTTTAAATACCTACATAAAAGTTTTTTTTTATCTAACCATATTTATGAGATTTTACAAGAATTATACTAAGTGCAGAAATTGTATGAACCAATAAATTGTTGTGATGGTTAGTCCACTTTGGTATCATGTAAGCCTTGCAAAATATAGATATGCTGTTACGATATCTATGCTAATAATGTTATATTGGTGGCTCTTGTCTTATGCACAAATTTTGGACAAAACCCGTATCTTTTATCTATTTTATAAGACATTTATATTTATCTTTACGTCAATGTTACATTTTGAAATGGTGTAAATAATCTTTTTACCGGTATTTACGCCCTTTCGGTTTCTACGTTAGCTATTGTTGATTGTGAACGTTCGGGTGTCGAATTACTGTTAACACAATAAAACCACAATTACTTGTACATTTTAATTGTTTTATTTCATACAACAACAATGACCACAGAAATATTAACAATAGCCGGTTATACCGGTTTCAAAATGGAATATTTTACAAATTAGTTGACAGTTAACTAAATAAGAAGGTATGTATTACAAAACTTGTGTGATATTTTTTTTTATATTGCCTGTCTATGTTGCCAACTACAAAACTAGTCTGGCAACACCAACACGAATGTTATATTGGTATATTTTATTAATATTATAATTTGCAATATATCACCGATAAATGAGCTATTTTTAAGTGTTTATTTTTGTCCTAGCATAAACATTGTGAGTAAGAGCAAAATTTACAAAAGTGAGCACAATCTTAAAATCACGTGGTTTAGATACATTTGACACATAGTGTGAGCACAGCTTAGTGGGTAATAGCGGACGGACAGTTATATACTTATTCTACGTAATATCTTAAATATCTATCAGACAAGATACAAGGAAGATTTTGATAGACGCGTGTAGAAGTAAACATTTTTGCGAATCATTTTAATGTGAATATATGCAAAGTACATAAAAATTGGCTCAAAAATAGCTGAAGATAGTAAGTCATATAAAATTTGATAAAAATGGAAATATATCTCTTAAAAACTAGTTAATAATCTGACAACTATTTACAGTAGGAAATATATTTATAAACACGATTAAAATAAGTTAGCGCTTACTACAATATTATCACAAAAATGTTTAAGAACATGTTATATAATATCTTTATTTAATAATATAATATCTATGAAACAATATAGAATTATTTTTGAACATTATTTACGTCCGTCAATCATGGATAAGAAAGAATATATTTTCAAAAGTACCTACCTACTCAGTGGAGAATGGATTGATTGTAAAAATGTTCAAAAATAAGTACCTAGCGTTTATCAATAAGTACACATTGAGGTATTCGAAGCCCTTGTGCAACATTAACATTTAGAAATCGCCCGGTCTCCGAACTATATACAATTTTGTTGCCATTTTTGTTGCTAAACTGTCCTTGTGTTGTGCAACTTGTCCCATGCAGACGAAACTAACACTTTGGCTTCCTATTTCTATGTTTGGAGGACTCTGTATTTTATTGTTCAAGGAAATAGAACTTATTATGTAACACCGATAAAATAAATGTTAGAAAAGAATATCTAGCTTTAATTCCGCTCGGCTCGCCCACCACTTATTTGTTTTCAACGTCATCCATGACTATTTCCGCCATTAATCAACCATTAATATCTTTCCTTCCTTGTATGTGCTTGTGTAAGTGGGCGGGAGGGCGGTATTGCATGTGCATCCTGCACCCAATGCTGGATTTTCGTCTCGCGGAATTAAAACTAGATATTCTTTCCTAACATTTATTGTAATGGATTTCCGCAAAGTAACGCCTGATTCAATAAGTTAACACCGATAAAGAAAATCTTTCTACTACACAATCAAACGATTTAATTAATGCGAAAACTTGTTCCACAGTGTTTAAAAAATAAATTATTTATAATCGTGGAGGTACTTGTAACGTAGGTACCTATACCTAAATATGTTGGAATATACTTTGCAACGACAACTGACACATACCTACAAATACTGTTGTAAACTCACTTATCATTATAAAACGAATAATAATAATGCACAAATCCTCGCAAATGCAGGATACATTCGGGTTACTGGGGCAGGGTTCAACGCTTATCTTTTCCAGTTTATCATCATTTAGCAGACATCATTGAAAAACATGATAATAATGACCTAACAGAAACCGGGCAGCTTACACAACTTGGTGGGAATTAAATACAATACAAGAACTATACTTACAACTAGTCTTTGTAAATAAATTGTGATGTACACAGTCATTTTCAATCAGTACGCAGACAACAGTCATTTTCAACTTTATATCTTAGGCGTTAGGGTTTACTTTTAATTGGGAAAAAAATAATGTGTTGGTTTAACTTTTAACTAAGATGTTAACAATGTTTAGACGTTCGTTATATTGAACACTGAATAAAAAATATACTCTTATATTTAGGTACTTTCAATCTTCGACAGAATGCGAAAACAATAATTGTCTATTTTGAAAACCATTCATAAGGTATATTCATTTCATCAATGATTTTCAAGTTAATATCGAGGAACTGAATATCATTGATCTTCTTTTCCTGCAATCACAAATAATCTCATATCTTTATATTACACTTGCGTACACCAAAACCTTGACATTCAACATATTTGTGTACTATTTCATTATCTGTATCCCTCTCAGATTCTATCACATCCTACAAGCCAACTTCATGAGAAAGTAAAACCTCATTAATCTCTTATTTCTTCATACCTACCGCCTGTTAGGGCAGCGCCGGTGGCGTGGTGACGTGCGTCTGTTTGGCTTGCACTCGGTGCCCCTGGGCCAACTCTCCGGCCTTTAAAGCCTGGTATTTGAGGAAGGCGTCGCCTCCGTATAGCACCATTGCTAGGTAGCCGAAGAACTGGAAATATTTTGGGTGTTGTTAAGAACATGTAATAGTACAATTTAAATGGCATAATTAGACTCCACTTTTTGAAAAACAAAAGTCAGCTCTCAGAACCACTTCCTATGTGTGTTTGCTGGAAAGAAGTGGTGCAAAAAACTCCCGAGCTACGCACGTCTTTCTATAATGTTTGAGGAACCAGATTCATGTTATTTTACTTCTTCAGCCTTTATTCTAGCAAACTGAACTTATTTTCCAAGGTAGGAAGTACGTAACAAATCTATCAAGGCATGTGCATCACAGGTTTCCAGGCACGATCCAGCCACATCCTATCTAGCTTATCAACAATCTAGGACATAGAAACTGAACGAGTGAAGCACCTTACAGACTGCGAAGTGGTTCATTTGATACACTTTAGATATTTTCTAATAAGTCCGTATAGAATACAAATTATGCAGGGCTTGTTGATATTCCTTCGCGATAGGCGGATGCCTATTGTGTAGAGAAACTTGTGTAGTCTGGGCTTTACTGGACACGTTCTACATATAATAAGCAAATGTAATGGACGCTATAAATGTTTAGAAGTCGTAAACTGAGGCAATAAGCATGCCTTCGCGTCCCTCTCGGGAACTGTAGATGGGACCATGGAGCAAAATATGCTAAGGACAATTCTAAGAGAACGTTGCTCCTATTTATAGTTTTAGGACGCGGTAGGAATCCAGACACCTTCCGACAATATTATCAGTTTAATTAATATCAATAAGTTATCTGTTGGATAGGCCTGGATCTGTAGCTTTGTGGCGGTTCTAGAAGTTTAATGATTTCTAGTTGCTATGGTACTTAGTTAATTAATGTTTTAAATGGACCGATAAGACGACAAACCACCATCGGCAGACTATAATGATGAGGATAAAAACCCTCATAACATGTACATGTATACCTATTTACCTCATTCCAAGCCGTTAATTAATAATATACCAAACTACAGGCCATGGTTAAGCTCATAAACATATTTATAGATATTGAGTAGTTCAGTCACGTACGGCCGCGTTACAACAAAGGCGGATCTTTTGTTTTTGTGAGATATCGACAGCTGTGCATCGGTAAGGGAACAATCGACTCTACTACTATTGTTTGTCGTACTTTCCAAGTAACAATTGCACAACAGTTGTGAGTACCATGATAACTTCATGTCTTCAAAATATTTGGTGGTCGTATTTTGTCTAAGAAAAAGATGAGGAAGGTCCTCAATCGATCCTTTGAAATTTCTAAATAGTATTTCTTCGAGTGTCCTATAACATACTTCGAGGGTTTTCAGAGTAGACCAAGAAGTAGTTCAAGTAGTAACGTCTAAGCCAACAGTTTTAATTCTACCTACTTCAAAATAATTGATTTAAGAATTAAATATGCAGATCAGAAAAATATCAGAAAAAGGAATATTAAAACATGGAACTCACCCCAGCAGCGGAGTAGGCAGCAGCTCCAAACGCCACAACGATCGTAGAAGCGATGAGGTAGAGGAACACCATCACAATATACGCCACCATCTCGATCTTCAGCCACTTGATGTTGTGGTACTTCTCCACCACGTGGAACAGGTACAGTACCAGAAGGATCCCGGAGAACCAGAGCCCTAAGTGCGCCACTATGTTGAAGTATACCCCTCGACCGTTTGACCAGAAAGCGGACGACTGGATGCAGATAAACCCGATCAGGTTGAACAGCTGAAAGAAAATTGACAGATAAACAAACTGAAACATAGCTTATAAGACTAACGTTTTAGTTAATGAACGGTATCCAATTACAAGAAGCGCTCATTACCCTATTCCACTTTCCACACTCAAATTCCCAAGACTCCCAATTAGAATAGGTAGTGTATTTTTGACACAAGCCCCATTTCACTGTTGATAATGAAGGGTCATTTGTAGCACTGCACATTTCTTTCCGCATGAGTTATACAGTACCTACTTACATAATTACTGATTGAGCGTTGAACAAATGATTGTATTGCAAATCTGTCGTTTTCTATTACCACCACAAACACTTTGTGCGTCCTACAAAATTAGTTCAAGACTTCATTCGACACGGTAACGTACCTACCTATATCATCATTACATAGTATAAAACAAAGTCGCTTTCTCTGTCCCTATGTCCCTTTGTATGCTTAAATCTTTGAAACTACGCAACGGATTTTGATGCGGTTTTTTTTAATAGATAGAGTGATTCAAGAGGAAGGTTTATATGTATAATTTTAGTATCAACATTGCACCCGTGCGAAGCCGGGGCGGGTCGCTAGTTATTATTTAAAATATTATGCGATATAAAAATTGATGGGCATGGACTGAGCTCAAAAAGAAAAAGAAGTCCTTTTCTTTGCAACAAAGAGCTGTATTCACCTGGCACTTTAATCGCCCGCTATTTTAATTAGGAATAGGGGCAGCTGCATTGAAAACCAGTCTTCTAATTACCAGGGAGCTAAGTAAAGTGCACGGACGGTCATATGGGAGTGCCTATTTGTCTCTTGAAGTCTCGACTTTGTTTTACGTGATCGCTATTTGTTTTCATTTACGTTTAGCGATTTTATTAGGTACAGAGGCCAGCACATCAAGCTACTACATTAATAAAATTTCCTTAATAGATTTTCAACTTTATCACTGAAGCATATGGCTTAAATTTAGTTGGAAAAATTTGTCAGTTTATGTGCTAGCGTCTGTAGACTACCACGCAATAGATTTACAAAAGGCTAGGTGTCGACATGTAAGCTAGAGAATGACGCGGATCTACGTATAAGTAAATCACCTACGATTGCTGTAACTGCATATTTTATCGCAGACTGAATTGTTCGTACTCTTTATCTAGGAGCAAAGACCGTCTCCTGGATAGCCGCCAGGTGTATCTCGTTATCACAATGGCCTCAGCGATTAGTCACCTGTTAGTAATGCGTAAATAATGATCAGCTGACGTAACCGGCGTTTACCATTATTTGTTTTGTTCGGCGCTAATCACGTGCCGTAAAAAGGTTAAGATGAATTGCTTGAAAGCATTCTACGCCGTGGCTAATGTAAAATGTTGTGACGTACCTACGTGATAATGCGCAATAGTAAGTAAACTATTGCTAATTGAAGTTATTTTATTATAGGGATGAGTACCTAAGCTAAGTGCTATCGCGTCCAGAAGCTGGGCCGAAAAACTATGCAAGAAAGATAGGGAATCTCGAAAATATCCAGATGTCCTAACAATGCCGATGATTTCCTTCACCATTCATTAGTCATAGCTTACCCAGAAAGTTAATATGATTTGCAAAATAAATGTTGATCCTATCCGTGTTTCCTATCAAACTAGTCGTGGTACTCCGACTTCTAAGAACAACCCTAATAGACCTTAGGAAAAAAATAGCTTCCGCTTGCAGTTTTACCCGCGTCGCAACTACGACTTCAAGTACCGGGATAAAAATAGTTCTATAGCCTTCCTTGATTAAAGGGCTATCTCAGATTTAAATATTTTTTGAAATCGGAGCAATACTTCTTAAGATTAGCATGTTCAATTAAATATACTCTTCAGCTTGATAATGACATTATAGATTTAAAAAAATACTTACAATTACAATAGCCTTAAGAATCCCCGGGACTGTCTTCAGGTAAGAGGGATCGAAGCGCGTCTCAGTGATGAACACGGTGTTGGTAGACCCCATGGTCTGTGGCGGCGGCGGCGGCAGCTGGTTCGGATACGCCATGGTCGGAGATTATCTGGAATATAAGACCCCCTTAATACTGCTATATGTTAATATCAGTTGATTCCTATTTATCTTCGCAAATGCAATGCGAGTTTCTGAATTGGACTTGTTCCCCAGGCCAATTTTTATCAACAAATTTTTTAAACTCTTCCTAACTTTTTGGGGGTGATAGCAATAATATTCCAAGAACAAAAAATGATCCAAGAATAATATCATAACCATTTAAAGGACACACAGTGACAAATGCCGCCAGCTGTTAAACTTATTGCCTTTATATCCCTATTTCCTAGATCAAACAATTTGACCTTGCTGGAAGACCTTTGTAAATGATACAGTATTATGTCGGAAGCTCCTTTGAGTGAATCCAATTCAATTAGTATAGACAGCAGGAATTACAAGTTCAGGTGCAGTTGTTAGTCAAGTGAATCATTGAGTTACAAGTGTGAGGTCAATAATTAATTAACCTCAAAGGTTCAAATCAAATTCATGATTTATGTTATGTTTGTATGCTTATAATAGGCTGATCATAGCGCACTTTAAAATCAAATATGACCATCCGCTGTACCTTTGTATCACAAATAAAATATTTCTGATTTATTTATAAATTGATTACTACATAACTTGTTATGTGTTATGGATATAAGTAAACAGTTTGCATATTATATTAAGTATTTTTATTTATGTCAAATGAAATGTGAGCTGTGCATATCAAGATGCCCAATATTGGGATGTTGGACACACTCTCATGAGGCTGATCATCAATGATAGACTGCAGTAGGCATTCATTTTTATGAACATAAATTGATGCCAAAGTAATGCATAGATATTATAAAGGAGAAGTATTATACCCTACCCTACATTCAACCATAAGATAAATAAGTTACATGCATACATGCATGTCCGGCATGGCACCTGGCCACATGTTGCTGTGTCAATATCCCAACTTTATATTAAGATGTCAGCTATCCTATCTTTCAAGTTGGATCAAACCACCAACGGTGTGCAAATTTGATTGAAATAGCATTTTTACATCATCAAATAATTTTCATACAATATATTATGTGGGTAATTCATTAAATAAATTCATCTCAACTTTGTCAAAACTCAAATAAAGTATATCTTGACATGACACCATATTGATAAGAGGAACAGATGATGTGATAACATAATGTATTGGAGGCCATGATTGGTTAAAACAGCCTTGAAATTGAACTTGAGAAGGTTGTTAGCAAAATTTATGTAATTGAGCAGAAGCAAATTTTGCTAATAATCTCACTGTACTGCAAAAATATATTTTAGGTAATTTTAAATGTTTTTATGAACATTTATTTTGTTTACATTATAGAATTAAATTTTATCGAGCTAAGACTTATCGGAATCTTACTAGATTTCATTTTTTAATCTTGCAGGTATTGTGAATTTTTCAATTTTGATTTATTGATAGCCCTTATACCAATAGTTTAGAGACTGAATAATTGCCCGATTTATTTTAAGAACTTATTAAATTTGCATAATATTCAATATATAATAAGCAGAAAAGTTACGAGAGCTAAATACACAAATAAACGAACCACGAATTTATCAGTAGGTTAACATTTAAAACATGCCTGGTGTTGATATTGTTGATAACAAACTATAAAAAAATAATTCTTCTTACTTACTTGAACCACGACGTGCACTACCCACAATAGTGTTTGTTGATAAACAGTAGGTACAACACGGTTCACGATATCACGGAAAATGACCAGCCCGCATCACACACAGGACTGAGGATGCTCCGCACACAGTCTCCATCACCTTGACACAATATTACTAACCGATATTGAGCCGTGTACAACATCAATGAGTCACACTTTTAAATAACGTGTTGTCTAAGCAAACCGCAGTGAGACATAACTCCGCGGGAGTGCTGTTATTTGTTTACTCATACGAAACGTCTTACACGTAACAATTACACATAGAATACTTTACATAAACCCGCTATATTCATTTGTTTATTTAGATTCGGTTATTACTGTTACGACTGTGTAACTTGTTATGAGATTTATTCTAAATATAAGAGAAAATTACGTACGAGAGTAACCGCTGTAATATTCAGCACAAAAATAAAAAAATATTTCTGCCTGACATCTGTCAATGTCTAATTACTGTCAACTAGTGGTGTAGAATGGAACATAATTTATTCGTAATCGTAATAGATACCAATGTAACTTTTCTAAGGTTGTATGTACTTTCTAAGTATATCTTGGACACCAATGACTATGTTTCGGATGGAATAAAGATGTATCTGAAATAAGACCTAGAAGTAGTATTTCATTGTTGTAATTTGTACAAACGTTATAAAATCTTGCATAGCAAATACCAATAGAGCAATACCAATAGGTAGTATCTCTAAGTAGTCTGTGAGAGCAATGTCTTCTCCTTTTTATTTTGGCTCATACGAAAACGCATGTAAAATTTTATTGAGAAAATATTGTTTACATAACATTTATAATAGTAATAAATAAAAAATAGTCGAGCGTTGGCGTTTCTAAGCACCAGAAGTTAGCTATTGTAGAGTTTATAGCCTACTCTATGTCTTGCTCTATCCTGCGGTGTAGACGCCTGTAGACGCACTTTTTAATGCTCAAACTCCGAAAGTTTTGCTTGATTTGCTGTTTTTCGAGTGGTAATGACATTTGTCAAATTGTCACGCAAATGTCAATGTAGTATACGATTTGGATTTGGTCGCTCGCAGTGGAGTTCGACTTATCACCTGATATTAATTTACACCTATTATTAATCGTTGTTGTTTAGTGCCGCAACTTTGCCTAAAAACTTAGTCGTTAAGAAAAGTGATTGTAATTATAAGTTAACTTTTTAGGTAAGGTAAGTGAATATTTCAATTCATTTTGTGTTAACTTTTAGTGTTGTGTTTATTTCTGATGTATGTTGCCCAATATTAGCTATTTTAGGTGGTGACAGGCGGCATTCGTACTGTGTATAACGTGGTTGATGATAAAAACCGAAGCGAAGCGTAGTTTTCAATTTATTTACACTTTTTAGTCACAGGTTCCTCACATGCCAGTCAGTATTTACTAACAATTTATTCTCCTGGCTTAATTAAACAAAATATGAAACCTCATCTCGAAATGGTCGAGATAACACCCATTTTAGTGGATATTTGAAGCTTATCAATGGTTTTTTTCACAAGTTTTCCTCCCACTAGTATACAGCATGTTTGTTTCACATTCACACAAATTATCAGCAAAATTGTAATCTAACTTATCTTTCAGAATACATTACTTTCTGTTTGAAGAAAGCAATTACATAATATGGATTTTTTTATATTTTATGCAACTGTAAAAGTAAACAACTTTCTCTTTTCAATATAAACTTGGATGCAGACTAGACCTACTGGTTTCACTTTCATGTCCATAATAAGTATAGCAATAACTATATATTTATGTGTCATATTGTTTGAATCAATGCTCTTCACATGATAAAAGATCATTAAGTAAAAGTGCTTTAATTTTATATAATATATAAGTAATATATTTTTTCTGTTTATAGTTTTTTTTTGGCCATTACAAAACTAAGGAGTGGTTTTGGGGTATAATGGGATTTTAAGTTAGATATTTAAAATTTTCATTTGGACCACTTTTTATTCAAAATATGCAGTAGCTACTGTACCCAAACGGGCCATTTCCTTATTTAATGTGTTCACAATTAAACATGGATATGCATTGATAATTTTTTATCACAAAAATGAATAACATTCAAATCAGACAAAACATTAAAAACAATGGTTATTATCTGCTGGTTATCAAAATTAAAAATGTCTTAGAATTAGCCAGTCATTCTGTACATAATGGCTAATCAAATTAAAAGTAATTCTACACCTTTGTAATATATTTAAATCAAAACACATAAATTGCTGAGAATGGCTCTAATTTATATAGTCTTTATAATAATTAAATTAACAGGAAATAACAAATCAATAAAAAAAATATATGAATCACAATAATTATCTTGGTAAAAATGAAACATTTACAACACACCTCAATAACGGTTTGCATGTTAAAGCAGTATAACAGATACAAGTGTTATCAGTTTTGTGAAATATATCATCAATGATTCATACACTTATCTGTGTATTAACTAAATACACTTTACCGATCCACTGATCGAAATGTGTGTGCAGGGACATTTTTATATTGAAATTATAAATATAGATATTTGATTAATTATAATGTAGCTTTATTGATTTTGACCACAAAATATAGATAAACCAACGTAATCTGTACAGGTTTGAGTATCCTTGAATTAATTTCCTGAAAATCACTAAACCAAGATAGCAAAAACTATGACAATGTTTTAATCTCTTATTTCCTGTCTCTTGGCTTCACAAGAAAAAATAAATAATTAGCCACATGTCGCACTTTCCATATACATACAAACTATTAGCATAATAGTAATAAGTTTCCAATACAATATAGTGTTCCTTTGGGTATAGCTTGATTGATTCATCCAATTAAAGATGCATAAAATCAATTATTTACTGGCACAAAAAAAATGCGCTATCTTATTTACTATTTATTTACTTATTAATATCTTGATTATTTATAAAAACCCTCTCAACATTGTCCAATCTGTTAGGAAGATATTTTTTCTTGATTTGAAATTCGCTTTCTTCTAGAGCTGCAGATTATAGCCTCAACCTAAATGTTGTTCATCCACAGATAATCAAAGATGGCAGAAGTAGGTTTCCCTGGGCAGCACACCACCACGACGACTGTCACGTCGAGCACAGCCGTGCAGACCAACATAAGGTTCGACCCTGCTTATATCAAGACTATACCGGGAATATTGAAGATTATTCAAGTTGTAAGTACTTCCTTCCTATGCAATGTTTGTCAAATATAAATAGAATCTAGAAACCCAATGCCGAACCTTCAAGTAAGCCGCCGAACCTAAATAATTGAATCAGACGTTACTTTGCGGAAATACATGACAATAACCGTTAGGAAAGAATATTTAGTTTTAATTTCGGGAGACAAAAATCCAGCATTAGCAAGCCCTAAGACCAAACCGAGTGGGTTGGTTTCAGGGCTTGCTTTCTTTTCTCCGTTTGCAGGTGTATGAGGGCGGGAGAGTATGAGTATTTTCGCGGAATTAACACAATTTTTTTTCCTAACTGAACCTTGAAGCGTTTTTTACTCAGTTTGTTAGTAACTCGATACTCGGTTTTTGCCATGTAAACTTTTCAGCGATAGCGCATAATCAATACAAGACTTTCCACAGCTTACGCGGTTCAAGCACCTGACCTATGTTTTATTCATAAGGCAAAAGGTTAAGTCCTTGCACGAAAGTAACTCAATGTCGTGTTATCGCCAATCGCTCCATAACCGTTAATTATGACGTAGTTAAGGGGAGCGTGGCCTTTTAACTTGTTACCTAAGCGTTAATTGAATCGTCACGCCTAGTCCCGGCAGGGTAGACAGACAGGGCGTGCTTATTCCCCAGGCAGCGGTACCTTTGCTAGAATATTTTGTATGTGAGTCGACGTTAGTCAACTACAATGACGGCAAAACATAGCTTAATGCCGTCATCAACCGTGACCTCTACCTACTTAGGCTGAGATTTATGCGTCTTATGTACATAAAACCTTGTTTTTATATGTGAATGCAAATGATGACTTAAAACAATAGAATTTGAGCAGAGCAATGCCACAATTTGCTACACTAACAAGCACGTATTTAAAGAATAATATTCAAGAAATGAATTTCTATATAATGATGTCTACTATGTAATGATATCAATTGAATAAAATCGTAGCAATAAATGAAAGTGTTTCCCTTTTGTTTCCTTTATTGCAACTGAATCATTTTATCGACGTATGTACCCTGTTTACGTCGGAACTTGCGCACTTCTTTGAATACGTTGCGATATTGTTTCTTCGTAAAAAGTTGCTTGGATTGTTTGAGCGTTTAGACTTCATACCCCATCAAAAACATAAATGTAAAAAGGACAGCCAAGTTCAAGACAAAAATTATGCTTGGCTGTAGGCTTTGCCGCTAAAAGAATGGAGAGGTAAATGAGTGCCAAGTTCTATGCATAATCTAATAATCCTATTTATAGGAACAAAATAACATTATTATCAAGTAGGTATTATCCCTAATTAATCTAAACCACTCTTCTTCATGTCTGCACAAGGCGTAAAATATATGAGCGGGATGAGTTCTCAAATCAGACTCTCGCTGAAGGTCTTATTTCTGATTTCAGCTATGCAGTCTCCTGGGTTTCATTTGCATTCAATGCTCGTGGCTGAGCAGCCAGGGCAAAGGATCCTTCTTCAGCTGGATCTCCATGATTGCCTTTTGGTTCACGGGTATCTTGCTCGGCCTTTACCTGTTTCACATTCTGGAGAAGTTCTATAAGATACCCTGGCTGAAGATTGAGTTCATCTTCTGTGCCTTATGGACCTTCTTTTACTTGCTCGCGTCGAGTTTGGCGGCGACCGTCCATGATAACCCTCATTCTGCTGCTGCGGTAAGTTTCATGGACTATTTTTCTTCCTTAAAATGAATGACAAGCCTTTCTCTTCTTCCGAGAGCTTAGAGCCTTATTTTAAACCCTATTTATCCGTTTGACGGTTTTACGAAGATGTTTCCCGTAGTTGGGTTTTAACCGCTCGCTGATTATCTAAATGAGAGAAGACAAGAGAGAAGAGCCTAGCTAAATTACTATTTTGAAGCCTATATTTGGTTTGAGAAATCCTATTTATGTACGTCCAATTGACCTTAAAATGTCGTCCAAAATTATACCAGAAGTAAGAAAACTATAGTAAACCTCAATATTTCCAGTTCTTCGGGTTCGTGGCGATGGTGGCATACTTAATAGACGCGTACCTGAAGTTCGTAGCGGTGCGCGCGGGCGGGCTCGCGCAGGGCACCCGCGTCGTCTCCAAGCAGACCACTTCCACTGTGGAGTCGCCGCCGCCACGTGTCGGGTATTAGGTACAGCGGTGACGAGACCTGGGGCTATAGGGGAACTAGTCGGAATGTTAAACATGCTGGATCGTTTGAGTTAAAATTTATGTAGACTTAAATAATTTGATAGAACAGGGTTGGCCAACCATCTGTTTGATGACTAAGCTAGGTTGGTTCGACCCTCATTTGGAGATTTTTGTACTAACCCTTATCTGGACTCAATCTAAGGAGCGATAGTAATACTGGTTGGCTAACCTTATAAACAGAGTAACATTTTCCTTAATTGTGAAGTCGCTTAGTGTAACGTAAATTGCTCACCCAGACCAAGGAGTCCCCGATCACGCCTTTAAAATATTCATTTAAACATCTCTGGAAGACATTGGCACTATTAATGCACTATGTTGTTCGCTTAGGTATATAAGACTACGACTTCTAATTATTAAATATATTTGAGAGAATAAGTCGTAATATGTTTAAAAACTATTTGTGTGTTGCCAGTAATAAAAAATAAATTTAGTAGTGCACAGTTAAGTTCTACTCAAATTACTAGGGTGACAATTTAAGCTCAACAATTTGCTCCTCTGGTCTACACATTAGCTCTTTAAGTTAAATATTAATTAATAAGATTAACCTTGAACAAAATCATGTACTTAATTAATGTTTTTAGTAAGTTCTTTACACTTAACTGCCGCCATTGTTAGTCATCGAACTAATTTAAATACTTTTTTATAGTTCTATTGTTTTAATCTGCAATATTCAGAGTTTATATCAATATTTATATACTAACTTATTTATTGTTCCTCATGTGCTATCATAACCCCATTTAATTGTTTTAATATTTTATTATGGCAACACAATTGGGGTGTATAACGGGGTTACCAAAGAATAATGTACCTACAGGGTGTGATGGCTCAAAAGTTGATCTGAGAATTTAATCATGACACTTGCCTCAAAATGTATTCTTGTCTTTAAAACTTATTTTTATTAGATAGAAATTGACTAACGAGTCAATTTGAGCACATGCGACATATAAAATTAAATGTTATAGTTCTAGCACTACACAATATTAGTAACGACAGACTTTTACACCTTAGAGCCTTAACACTGTGCCTTGTGTTCGTCAGAATTTGACAATTTGTATTAAAAACCTTAGATTAAAATAAAAGTATAATATATTTTATAACATAAGCATTGTATTTTATAACTTACAGTATTTTCTAATTATATTTTTTCTTTTAATAATGCCATTTTAAATCAATTTATTTATACAAAAGAAGTTTAAATTAACTATCAGTTGATTTCTTAAGTGACTACAAACTTTATTATATTTATAGTATTGTACAGTTTAAATATACAAGTATATAATTTAATTAACCACCGCATTAACTTTTAAATGCCAGTTTAGGTATGTATCAGTAGGTACCTACTATTTTGTGTATACATATTTGCTTCTAGTTTATTCTGAATTCTTTTATGATGATTGATTACATACTTTGCTAAAATTTATTATCTGATAATTTTTATATAAACGCCAGTCAATTTATTATTTAACTGATGGTTGAAATATAAAATATAGATTATTATTTTTTGTGAGAGTATCCAATGCAGTTAAAGATTAAAGTTTAAAAATGTATCTAAAAGTTATTAAGAAATATTACATAAAAGTTTGTTATATGATTTAATATTTAAATTAACATATTGATTGTTGATTAAGAGTATTAGGTTATTGACCACGCAAGCATTCACCTTTTTTGCAATATTTAAAAGTATTTTGGAAGTATTTAACATGTTAAATAAGAATTAATTAGGGTAATAGAATAAGTTAATTTCCTAAACCACATATTGCTTTCTTATTTAATGTTTTTTGTTATGTTATTTTTTATCTAAAATTATGTTGGCTGACAATTATTTCTCAATGCATTAGATATATATTTTATTTTGATTTTAATACGTCTAAATAGGTACTGACGTATGTATATAATACTGCTCAAACACTATTTATTTACATCTTATCGACATTTTTAATACTGATATTGTATGTTTCTATTTTCTGCTAATTTCACGATGCTCAAGGTAGTTATGTTTTTATTTCGTCAATCTATTACTAAGCATTTAATATATTTCGAGTCATACAAGGCTGTTAACTCTAACCTCTACGCATTTTGCTAATAACTTGCAACACACTGCTTTTACTAAATGTTATATTTTTAGATGTTATTGTATGTATTTACAGTACAATGGTGCCAACAGGATTCACGTATTTTTCTATGTATGTCTTACTTATCATAGACCGAATGATACAATATAGAAGTGACAAAAACTTGTAGGTATTGGATTTTTGAGAACTTAGATTTTAATAGGTTTCTTGATGTTTAATATCCATGGTGCTTTTGACTTTAAGTTTCTCTCTATTATTTTTCTATTTGACTATGACATGGTCACTTCTAATTTGTGTCGTGCACAATACAGTTTTTACACCGTGTATTTAAATATTTACTGTATTGAAATCTTATCTATGTTACGAAATAAATGTATTTGAAAATCATACGATATTGTATAGAAATTAAAATGTGTTAATTATATTTCTTTGTTTTATTTACACGATCTAATTTTTGGTATGTCATAAAACGGAGGCGAGATACCCCCGCAACTATATTTATGATGTTGATTTAGTAGAATTGTTGTCCACGATAATAGCAGTTACAAGAATAAAACTCTGAAATGTCACAAATACTAGGTATCATGAATATGACAATGAAACACGACAGTTACTTTAGGTACATACTTTTAATTTTAAATGCAATATAGGCAATATAATATATTTGTGTTAAAATCGTTTAACATATTTTCTATGATACAACAATAAATACTATAGCTTCACACGCTTGATGTCTTCCATTTTGAAATCGGTCCTGAAACAAAAGAAACATTCACTACGCCTATAAAGTCATTTGGCTGAATTCGATAGTACGCGAGGGCGAAGTTGGTGGCACTGGTGGCAGGTAGCATCTCGAGCTACAGTTAATTGTAGCAGCGCGCGTGTGTGGGCGTAGTGTACGTACCTGCGCGCCAGGATGTCCCGGGCGGTGGGCGCGGGCAGGCGCGGCGCGGGCTGCAGCGCGTCCGGCGCATGCGCAGCCTGCTCCAGCGCCAGCAGCGCGCGTGTGTGGGCGTAGTGTACGTACCTGCGCGCCAGGATGTCCCGGGCGGTGGGCGCGGGCAGGCGCGGCGCGGGCTGCAGCGCGTCCGGCGCATGCGCAGCCTGCTCCAGCGCCAGCAGCGCGGCGGCGTGCGCCAGGCGGGCACAGCGCTCGCGCGCGCCGCCCGCGCTGCTGCCGGCCCACGCGCACAGCCGCCGCGCGCGACGCTCCACCGCCAGCCCGCCCTCCTGCAGCCGCCATACACGCACATGTCATACACCGAATAACGTCATTATCGGAAAGAGTTTAAATAAGAACTCAAAAATATCCCAGCATAATATAATAGAAATATACGTGTACATACCCGATCATATTTATTATGTAGTATAGCCTGTTCGGCCCTCGTGGTGAGGTCGGTAAGCGCGGCCAGCAGCAGCGCGTCCACCGACCGCGCCGACACCTGCGCACGCGCATTCTCCGTGAACTGCTCCAACGCCTGTGGCAACGCGTCCGCATCGTCTTCCATTTCATCTAGAACGTAAATAAAAACATTTTCAATAATTTGCTGCATATTATGCGGTTATTAAGAAGTGAATTTTCGATCGTTAAAAACAATTTATAAAAATGAAACTACACATTTTTATAAGTTTGAAATGTCACTAACTACATACAAAGGAATCGGTCGTAGATATATTAACGTAAGTTACCAGTATGTGGCACGGGATCGGCCAGTCGCTGCGCCCACGCCGCTAGCTTGGGTTGTAGCGCCGCTACTAACGCCGACAGCGCCAACTCGTAGGCGGCGCGGAAGGCGGCGGCGGCTGCCCCCAGGCCGGCCGCGCAGGACGTGAGCTTGGCCAGCTCGGCGGGCCCGCGCGCCAGCGACTCGGCCGCCGCGCACGCCTCGCTGGCCAGGCGCTCCGACCATTCCGCGCCGGACTCTGCTTCGTTCATGTGAGCCTGGTTGATCAGGTTGAATATAGTTTTTGTAAGTAACCAAAAAGTATGATGTTTATTTTTAAAATTCTCACGCGAATTGTTATGCATACCTTTGACAACGCCAATTTGTTTTTATTTTCATTCAAACATCTCATTACTGACCGGAGAAATTCTGACGGCTTCGCTGTGGTGGAGTCGGTGCCAAAGGCAACTTGAATCGGATTACTGTGTTGGATTTTTAAGTTTTGGAAAGCTGTTTAGTGGCTGAGTTACCTACTTCACAAAAACCGTCTGATTGGCTTTGTAGCGCTTAACTTTCCGCGATTGAGACGAAGAATAATTATTCAAGTGAGAGTGTTGCAGTAGCTAGAGGCTCACCAAGTAGAGCAGGCGCTGCGCATGCGCGTCGGGGTCGTGGTGCGTGCGGGCGGGCGGGCGGGGCGCGGCCAGCGCCAGCGGCTCCAGCGGCGGCGCGCGCAGCCAGCGCCGCAGCGCGGCCGCCGCGCCCACCTCCAGCTGCGACGACACCTCGTTCAGCACTGCGCACGCGCCGTCCACGCTGCCCGACGACACCGCGCGCCTAAGGGATGGTACCACATCACCACTCCGCCACCACTCGGTACGCACTACCTAACGTGCTGTACTAGTACCGACCCCAAACGTGATATACGATTCGACTTTTCATAACAGCCTACAAAGTTGTATTGTAATAAAAACTTTTGAATTTAACATTCGATTCGTGCGAAATAATATTCATGTCTTTTGACCAAAATCTAAATCGTTATATATATGTTACGGCTAAAACCCGAAGTGCGGCTACACCTAGTTTTAGCCGGTTAGAACTAGGTGTAGCCACTCACTCTTGGTTAAAACTAGTATTAGCCGATTGTTTTCAGGTAAAACTAGTTCTATCCTTCATCGTGCCGGCTACAACTAGGTCCAGCCATTCTCTGTTGGATAGAACTAGGTCTATCCGATATCATTCCGGCTAGAACTAGGTGCAGACAATCCCTGTTATTATAAAAGTGTGATTTATATCTTTAAATTATAAAATACAACAAATTGTCTGTTGTTAAAAAATCCTGATTGTTCCTATTATATTAAAAATTGTACTCCTAATAATTTGTGTTTATTAAAACAATGTAATTTATAAGAATAAAGAAACTCTCTACGTTTCTTGCTGATAAATGCGGTATTGGGTGTTTTTTTTTTATATTTAAAAAAGCTCTGCCGATAGAGTGCCGGCTATAACTATGTGCAGCCAATCCCTGTTGGATAAAACTAAGACACGCGCTGCTGCTGCAGACGCTGTGAGTCACACTCGGTAGTAGACCTGCAGTAGATCAGCAGTCAAATCAAATCAAATCAAATAACTTTATTTTCAGGCATCAATGGCCCATAGATAAATACCTTAAGCTAACATATATATATTATATACAAAATTTATTAGTAAATAAAAAACTTAAATCTATGTTAGTAACACTTCCAGTATGCACTATGTCACTGTGCGGTCCTGTGGCACTTGTCCGCGGAAGCGACGGAACACCACGTCCTGTGGCCAGAAGCTCTCGTCCAGCACGAGGTGCAGGTAACATGTGGGCACTCGCACCACGAACGCCTTGAAGTTGGCGTTATGGCGCGACTCCAGCAGCTGCACTCTCGGGGCGTACTTCAACTTCTGACGCACGTACTCCACGATGTCCTCCGCCTCAGTTGTGTAGTGTAGGCGGGAGATGTACACCGGGGTGTTCGGCTTGGCGGCACGAATTTTGATGTTAGGCTCCGTAGGGGCCGTGCCGCAGCGATTCTTGTTGGTTCGTTGACGGCGCTTCCTCCTTTGCACCGTAACGAACCCCTCATCGTCAGCCCGATTCGGTCCCTTAACAGGCACGGGCTTCTTTGTAGCACCAGTTGTGCTTCCGGCGACGCTGGCATATTCTCGACGAGGATTCGCCGAGGCTGCAGAAACGGGCAGCTGGTCGAGCGGTCGAGCGGCGGGGAGTGGAGGCCCCGCGGGGACGGGAGCGGGGCAGCGCGGCGCACGAGGCGCGCACTGTGCCTGCTCAGCATTCGGCGGTGACAGCGGCGGTGGCGACAAAACTGCTGACGCGAAACTTGCACCCGATACATCGAGGCACGCTCCGCGCCGCATGTTTACGTACGATGCACCCACAGGTGACCCAGTTACCGTCACCGATTTACGCAACTCGTTAAGTTCGGTGCGCAAATCGGAAACAGTAACTTGGGATGCATCTAACTTCCTCTGTACATCCGCAAGACTTGCCTTTAAAAAGACGATATCCTTCAACAGGCTTGTAACGTCGACGTGGTCGAAGGTGACGGGTGGGAGCTTATTAAGATCCCTCGCCACAAACGTCGGCACGTCGTCTGGATCGGTCTCCTTTAGAAGCGTGATGACATCTTGGATGCTCTTCTTTGTCCCGTCACGCCTGCGGGACACCATCTGGTCACTCTTGTTGAGCAACCGGAACAGCAGCTGCTTTGCAGCAGCGACGTCATCCTCGCTGAAGTTACTAGCGCAGATCTGGACAGCGGACACCTCGTCCATCACGTCCAGCTTCTGCTGCAGGAACGCCAGCAGCTCATTCGCCACAAGTTGTCCACTCATGGCGATTAAAAAACAACGAGCGACGGCTTGCGCCGCGCTGAATTCTAATTTGTATTAAACAAATCGACGCGTCAGCAACACGACTGCATCGATTTGCAGCTAATACGAGACTGTACCTGGCGCTCTCAACCTGCAGAGGCGCGTGCCTTGCTACGCCCTCCACCCCGCGCTGCTGCTGCAGATGCTGTGAGCTATGAGTGTGACGCGGGGCGGAAGGCGTGACGGGGTACGCATCTAAGTTATATCCAACAGGGAATGGCTGGACCTAGTTCTAGCCGGAATGCTATCGGATAGACCTAATTTTATCCAACAGAGAATGGCTGGACCTAGTTCTAGCCGGAATGATATCGGGTAGACCTAGTTTTATCCAACAGGGAATGGCTGGACCTAGTTGTAGCCGGCACGATGAAGGATAGACCTAGTTTTACCCGAAAATAATCAGCTAGTACTAGGAGTAACCAAGAGTCAGTGGCTACAACCAGTTCTAACCGGCTAAAACTAGGTGTAGCCGCACTTCGGGTTTTAGCCGTAACATATACATAAGTCATGATTCAGTGCAAACAATCCAACTTCAATATCCATCCAGTAAACAATTCTTAAATAGAAACATTTAATATTTTGTAGGTACAAAACTCACCTGATAACTTTCCTAGCTATAAAGAACACGTCATCAACTAAGCTAGACGTGGTAACACCGATCTGCGGTGTTGCCATCTTCAGGGCTTTGTTTACGCTCTCCTCCAAAAAGAACCTTGTGAATGAGAAAAATACATTTAACAGTGAGACCACAGCTAAATATTCAGGCTATAATCAGACAATTTATTTATTTCATACTACCATCTCCACTGTGAGAAATATAAATGTTTCCTAGATTGTCATCTGTTGAGCGGTTTACCAACTAAGCCAACCCAAGGTCGACTTTTAGTCTTACCGGATGCAGTGTCAGACCTTTATGTGAATGAAATGACTGCTTATTTGACCTCGTCAACAAAATTACTTGGGCAACCCGTTACTGCTTGGTTTTTGGTAAATCTGGGACTCACACTCTGATCATAAAATGTAATTTTAGATAATTGCCAGGTTGTTTTACCTTTCTAAGGCTAAATAGTAAGATAGGATGTCCTGCGCAGTTCGCATGAGGTCACATTCAGCGATGATTTTCTCCACAGCGTCTATGCACGCCTTCTTCTCCGTCTCTTTTAGAGAGGCTGCATCTGCCTGTTTCGAGAACAAAAAAGATACTCTAAATGCTGAAGAAGAATTGATTTTGCTGGGGAGTTTCTTCAGGCAATAAAAAAATCCTATTTTTTGTTTACAAATAGTGAGACTGTGAGCTTCTTGTTCATAATTTAAAAATTAGAAAAATTAGTACACAGCATGATGTGAATGTGAATAGTGTGAGTGACCTCGGCCTGCCGGCGGACGAAGTTGAAGTAGAGCCATATGCGGGAGTGCGCGAGCGCCAGCTCGGCCAGCGCGGGCTCGGCCGCCAGCGCGCCGCCCGCCCCGCGCGCCGCCGCCTCCAGCCGCCGCCCCGCCACCATCTCGTGGAACACGCGCCGCACGCCCGCGCACACCTACGCACAAGAACACCCAATTTATTTGCCCACTCGTTTATTTTCGTTTGCGCACACAAAAAACATAAACTTGTCGAAATCCGACCGCAAGCAATAAGACATACGTGTGGCTGTAAGGCCCGCAGCGCGGTCGGCAGACGGCCGGGCGCGGCGGCGGCGGCACGTCGCGCGCGCTGCAGGCCGGCGCCGGCCGCCTCCACCACGCGCGTCACGGCGTCCGCGTACACCGCCGCCTCTGCACGCGCCTCCGTCACCACGCACGCGCGCCGGATCGCCACGTCCGTCTGCATACAAATCACAAACATTTTTAGAGGTCTTAATGATGTACAATGAACTGCTTGTTCTTCAGCAAAGCATTTGAAAGGGTATATCACAAGATTTATAAGATACTCTTCAATATTTATTTGTTGTATTTTAGAATTATCACCATGGTCTATAATACATTTCCTTTAATCTTCACAATGTAAAAGTTTGACATCACAATTAAAGCATCAAACTGGCCAACTACACTAGAGATTTAGGTGTCCCACAGGGTTCGCTTTTGAGTCCACCTTAATTTTTATTTAAATTCAAATATAACATACTTGTGTGGCAATATATTTAGCAAGTAGATCTACTCCCTCCTCTGCACGTCCAATCTGCGGGAACAGTTTGAAAAGTCGCTCCACACTCTGTTCATCTTCCTTTCGTGCTGCTTCTTCAAACCTATTATACAACATCTCATTATTGCACCAATTTTAATGAGTACACTCACACACTTAGTGAGGACTTGCTTTTTATGTGAATTAATATGAGAATGTTCACATACTTGCGTACTAGATGTTCATACAAAGTGTTTGCCGCTCGGGTCATGGCGTCGCGGGGATCTGGCGCACCACGTGCTCTAGCCGCTGCTACGGACCCAGGGTCCATACTGAGGAACCGAGATACATGCCCAGCACCTAAATGAAAGGCATAATTGATTGACATTTGTAAAGTGTGGGAAAAAAAATTGTGTGGAGGATATTACAAAAGTAAGATAAAGTTGCAAGCAAATTTTTTTTCATTTTAAAAGTTGATAAGCATTATAAAAATACTTTAAGCAATTGATTTGTGAAAATCGAGTTTTAACAATAGTCACTCATGATTATCTTAAAATCAGATGATATTGACTAAAATTTCTCACAATTAATAAAAGGTAATTAGAAAAAAATGTTCAATTTACCAGTTTCATAATCATGTGCTTTTATAGCAGCCTCAACTCCAGCACTGCACAGCTGTAAGTCTATCAGGTCATGCACTCTACGCTGACATTCTGCTACACGAGACTGCAAACAGATACATAAAAAAAATATTAACATCTGCCTAACTTTTTCCAAAGATATGATGGGATTGGCTTCCAGTCTTATTGGATGCAACTGAATACTAGACTTTTACATGGAGCAACTCAATATGTAATGGTAAGGCTGTTTGTCAGACTTTTTCGCCTCTTGACTACCCATGACGGCTTCCAAAGATGTTCATTATCTCCAATTTGACATGACCAAAACATAGACAAACTTATCATGACACCCATCCATGGTCCAATGCTTATTATCAATTGAACCGTGTAGCTATTAGGCACAAGCTCATTAAAAAAAAAAACTTGACTTCATAATACTATTTATACACCTAGTTCACTCTGAAGAAGACAGTGGGGTTACTTACCCTTGCCAGGTCTAGCTGTCGTACTTTAGCACTGACATCCCTCGCGAGCCCGGCAGTCTTATCCACCATGTCGGCCGCAATTTGGGCATCAGTCTTTACTTCAGTCAGCTTCGTGTAAGCCTGGCTCGCCGAACGAAGACGTCCCTCTAGGGAGCACGCTCGGGACAACACTCCGGATAGCGCCTCGTCAACCTCCGACTGCAAAAGAACTTGGTTTACAAAAGAATCCTTGTGCCACCGTCATCAAAACAATTCATCTTACCTCTTCTTTTTCGATTTCATTGAGCGCTTTCTGCAAGCCCTCGTCAGTGGACACATCGTACTTCTCTAGAAGAAGACTTAGTGACATTTGCAACAAGTTAAACTTAATTAATAATTATAATTTCCCTGGAGAACCAACTTATTTGGAAACAAATGGTCTGCGGCCTCTGTAGGAGCTGGCAGCAGAACTGTCAAAGAAGTGTCAACAAATATATGTCAAATTTGAATGTCAGTCCCTTAGGTCAGTCCTCATGTCAGTCAGTAGTCGAATGTCAGTCAGTCTGATTTTTTTTCAACAGCTGCGAAAGTAGATTTTTCTTTTTGAAAAAGAACTGCACTGCATAAAATAAAGTAAATCAATTCAAAAACTTACTTGCTTGTGGTGAGATAACTTTGGTCCGGATATTGTGCTTTTTAACCTAAAAAGAAGGCAACAAGAAACCCAAGAAACTACCTTTGCAATTTTTCATTGAGGCAATCGCAAACTTGTCAATACATGACGTACATTCGAAACCTTGATTCAGGTTTCCAAATATATTTTCTAGATCCTTTATTATTTATACTAAATAAAATGTTTTCGGGCTCTCAAAATGTGACACAATGATTAAAACAGAGTTTTATCAAATTTGCATGGTTCTGTTTCTATTTATGCGTAATGACTAAAAGAATCAAGCTCCTGAGTGAAGGCTGTACAATAGCTTGTCAGTTATTTTGATCAGACCTTCAAAAATTGACTAGTGGACAAAAGTACGATACCTATGCTGCAACATTAGTAAACATAAAAACTTGTGAAATCGTAAAATCGATGTGCCGTTAACTGTTTTACATTCCTCAGGGCGTTTAATAAGTGTAACACTCCTTTGAGGGCAGGTTTCTTTGTGAGGTCGAATAGGAATCGTCAAAGGTGAGTGCTGAGTGAGGCTGAGGGCATACACTGCATAAATTAGTTGTATTGGCAAACAAGATTGGTAGTGTGTGAATCGGGGCTGGTTCACGGTAATGCTGAATGGTGTGTTGCAGATTGACTCCGTGTGGGGTTGGGCTTCGCCCCCGCTGCGGTTGCAGCTGGGTAACTCACGCGGACACAAAAGGTGAGTGAACTTTCATATCATTGACAAAATAATTGGCACGATTTTTTTCCACATAGTTTGAATAGTTTTTTAACTGATGGCTGTGTTATCATGAAACATGAAGTCATTGTTTTGTCTCTGGGTGGGCTTGTATTGTAAATATGAGACTGGCAACAGCTGATTGTTTATACAGCCTAGTAGCTGCATCAACTATCATTTGACATGTTTCTCCATCTATGAGAATGAACAGGATGAATGTTTCAAATGACATACAGATTTCTTTTTAACTAAACTAGCTTCTTCCCTGAATTTTCAGACACTTATTTGTGTGTTTGTGTGTGATTCATAGCTTATTACTAAACAGCCAATAAGAAGGTGATGTATTTCTTCCTTGTTTATTATCATGATAAGCTGTTTGAAATAAACTTAAAATAACAACATTCATTTTGTGTATTAAATATAGACTAGAACTCTGCAAGTGGACCCAATAGACTCCATGCCTTTCCCTAGTTTATTTGTTTTTTATTCAATGTGTAATAACTAGTAAACTGGGTCAATAGTTGTTTGCAAATTTATTTCAAACTTAATTAGGTCAGAATAAATTGAGAATTTTTTAATTCAACCCACACTAATATATGATGAAATATTTGTTATTCAACCAACACTCTAGGAAAGATTTGTTTTTATGAGTGTTAAATAAACTAACTACTTAATATACACAGTTACAAATTTAGAAAAAAAATCCTCATCATGTTAATACTCAAAACATCATTGTGAAGTATGTTCCAAACATAAATAAAAACAATAAAAAAATACAGTGCTGGTCATTGTCTGAACAAATCTTTCTATAAATACATACTCCAGACCACTTTGATTTATGAAATAAATGTATAACACATATTGTAATCTATATAACACATAAGATGTAAATAAAATAAATAAAGTGACCCTAACAAGAGCTCATAATTTATACACAATCAACCCAGATATTAATGAAACTTTTATATAATAGAAAATAACTTATTATTGTATTATATTAAGAATGTCTTAAAGAAGCGCTGTTACATCATTGTTGATGTGCACTACTGACATTACACAAGGTGATTGTGTAAATGTGTGAATGAACAGCATAAGCAATTAGTTTCCTAGTTAAATAGTCGGCTGGTTAGGAGAGAGTTGCCAGGGAGCCAGGTAGCCTTGACTGTAAACTTGTGTTAAACATTTGTTCCGCATTCCGCATGTGGAATTGTTATAACAAAGATTGTTTCCATATAAAATCATTTCCATTTGCAGTTTAAATAAGAATATAAAAGAAGCTAATTATAATTAGGAAATATTTTTACAAAAAGATATAATGTTAAAACCTATGTTTTACATTTTGTCAATACATAACAAAATTTTATTTTGAAAGTATAGGATGAAAAAGCAATTTTCTCAGCTTTGTTGTATTCAAAATCAGTGTCACATAATCGTCAATCCGCCTTATTTTTAAGGGAGACGACTGTACAATGCATTCCATATTCTTGCCACAGGCCATTAGGCGAATAACTCCATAACTGTTATCTTTCGTACACTTATTGCAATCATTCTCCACATTACAACAAATGAGTCAGTTTCTATGCGCTTCGCGTGTGGTGCTCGAGAGATGAGCAAGTTCGTTGGTGCAAGTGTGCCAACACTTTAGCCCCAAAAATCCAAGGTTAAAGTGTAGTAAACTCTGTATTTTGGCGGCAGATGACGAAAAATAGTTTTGGCTTTCAGCTGTGCCAGAATTTTTAACAACAGTTTTTGTACTGAGCGTATTTCAATAAAAAAAAGAAAGTGAAATGTATTTCTCTCCAGCGTACCATTGTGAAGTACCCACGCAATACGCATCACAGTGCACGAGTATTGACTTAAAGCTAGCATGTTCCGAGGTGGTTGACATTTCAGCACCTATTTGACCTACTTACCTAACTTAGGTAACTCCTAGCTTACAATACAGCTCTGTGCTCGTGTGGCTTACTAAGTTAAATGACTTCAGTGGCCGCGTTCTCCCGCCAACTGTCCGACTGTCCTTGCCCGCCAATCCGAATCCCACATCAAATATACCGAGTTCTATAAATAGCTTACATTTGCAATAAAATGATGGAACAGGTAGTGACCTATATAATTTCATGGACATAAATAGTAGGCGAGACCGCGACACACATCTAGGTCGCGAAGCTGCGAAACTATTGTAGTTAAACTATCAGTATGGACGGTTTATTTACGAGTATACTATTGTGATAATAAATGTAGAGTTTCGCTTATGATCTAATTAGATAAACTAGATATTTTTAATCGTGTACGCTGTGACTAATGTTTGCGAGGACGGAAGAAGTGGGATGGTTCAACTGATTTATTTGTATAAAGAAATTCGCGATCTTCTCACACTATTTCCGATATTGTATGTATAAAAAATCGTCCCCCCAGACAATTAGACATCGATTTCTCAATTACAGTCGTCATGCACGGCTCTCCTCTGAATATTCTATTGCCTTTTCTAATAGTTGGATTGCATCGGCTTTGTACCGTCCACTTGCATTATTTATAGATACAGTTTCGATCTGGAATACGTTTACACTGATTTGTAAACCTTCATTAGCGAAAGCGTCCGAGGGAAAGGTTTTCACCAGTTAAAACGAGCTACCAGCTTCGTCTGCCGGCGATATGTATAACAACGAATGCAGTATTGACCACACACATAATTTTGTTAGGAAAACGAAATAGATAACTAAATTTAACGATGATTTTCTTTTAAGAGTATTGCACCGTGTTACTATTATAATAACGAAATCATAACCAGTTGTCAAGTCGCCGATTAAACCAATTGGAGCGCATTTGACGGCTGGTTATGGGTTATTTATCATTATAGCTTCACGGTGCAACCCACCCTTAACGAACATGTTTTCGTTAACTGTACCCATAAACGCATTTTAATTTTTGACCAAGAATATGATCACTTATTGGTTGAGAGGCTCTGACATTCAAATTGTATATTTTCAGCGATACACAAGCTGAATCTCGCGGGCCGCATGCTGCCCTTTGGGCTTTCGGTCCGGCCCGACGCCATATTGTTTGAGGCCCGGAACATGAAGTAATTAACTTAAAACTTAAACTATCAAATATTTTTAAGTTCAATGTTGTATAATAAGTATTTCTTGATCAAAGGTAAAATTGAGTTCATTCCTCAAATAGGGAGAAAGCCCACAGTCTATACGGCCAGGCTTTCAAACAATCGATCCAATGCTTTCCGTGTCTAGTAGTTACCAACTGCTCAAACTGTTGTATTGAATTTGAAGGCTCTAGGTGCTTTTTGTTTTCGCTTACTGCCACCGAACATCTTCGCACGCCACACAAGGACCGCTCAAGCTTGTGATGGAGCTCACACTGCACTCTATTTAAGATACAAGAGGGGTGGGAAGGTGTAACGGTGGTGACGTATGTCCAGGATGGGGGAGGGCGGGTCGCCGGGCGGCGGCGGCGGCGGCGGGGCGCGGCTGTCGCACACGTCAGAGAAACACCCGCGCGCCATCCTCGGCGAGCTGTCGGCCCTGCGCCGCCACCGCGAGCTCTGCGATGTCGTGCTCAACGTCGCCAACAGGAAGCTCTTTGCTCACCGGTATGTTGTCAACCTCTTGTACCGATATGTTAATGCATAGAGCCTGTTGAATTGCATTAATCTCAGCGAGTATCCGGAATTACCATATTTACATTTCATCTTGACCCTTTATTGAGCTTTATTATGAGAAAATAAATGTTAAGGCGAATAATGTGCTACTTGGGTGGGAGCTACGTCTTGTGCTTAAAGCCCTTATAAAACTCTCTTTACCAATAGTAGGTAAACCATAAGTAGTAAAGACATAGACAATTAATTTCAGAAATGGTAAACAAGCTTGATGTTTGCATTTATAAGCAGTTTGTATGCCGGTTAGTCTGCAAGGATTTAGATACCTTATCTTTATATATTCATTGTTTAAATTTGACCTACTTTTATTGCTACATTGTTTTTATGATAACTCTTTGTGTTGTTTTAAAACTATTTTCATTGTTTCTTGTAAAAACACAGATGTTTATATATTACAAAGCTTATAAATTTTTCTTTACAATCTCTTTCATCTTGGCAGCATATTAATACTGTTTGAATCGAAATATTTAAAAGCCAGCAAAAGTTACTTTGAGGTATACTATGACCGCGAATGATAAGATCTTGCCTTATATATGATGTTAACTGAGGTGAGGTCAACATATACAAAAAAAATACCATTTTAATTATAAATTTCCTGGTCCAGCTTTTTAATAGCGTACCTACTTATTTAGCAATGATGATTGGTTTGTATTCAGGGTGATCCTGTCAGCATGCAGCCCGTACTTCCGCGCGATGTTCACGGGCGAGCTGGCGGAGTCGCGCGCCACCGAGGTGACCATCCGCGACGTGGACGAGCAGGCCATGGAGCAGCTCGTCGAGTTCTGCTACACAGCGCACATCGTCGTCGAGGAGAGCAACGTGCAGGTCTGTTGCATTGCCACAGGATTCTCTCAGCATTTTGAAGTGGAGACCACCTTCATTTCTTCTTTTCGGGAGGAGACAAGTCCAAAAGATCAACCAAAAGTATCTTGTCTGCCGGTTTCTGGGCAGACAAAATTCAATATGCATTTAGCAAATGGTAATCTTACACTCTTTTAAATGTCAAAAAAAGAAAGGTTAGCGCACTACTGCTGATTTGCAAGGATAATTAATATTAGTTTCCTCGAGTATTTGAAGATGTACCGTTGGTCGCCAGGCGTTACTCCCGGCAGCGTGCCTGCTGCAGCTGCAGGAGATCCAGGACGTGTGCTGCGAGTTCCTCAAGCGGCAGCTGGACTGCTCCAACTGCCTCGGCATCCGCGCCTTCGCCGACACACACTCTTGCCGAGAACTGCTCCGGATCGCTGACAAATTCACACAACAGAACTTTCCAGAGGTACTCAATAATCATAGGGATCCTAGTATATATGTATAATACATATATTCTCCTAATGGTAAATATGTAAAGCCAAAACTCGACGGATACAGCAATTCTGCAGTGGAATCTTAGACTATCATGATCGTAACTTCATTCCGGTGTTTATCTGACGTCCCCAGGTAATGGAAAGCGAAGAGTTCCTACTGCTGCCGGCGGCGCAGCTGATCGACATCGTGTCGTCGGACGAGCTCAACGTGCGGTCGGAGGAGCAGACCTTCCAGGCTGTCATGTCCTGGGTCAAGTATAATGTGGCCGAGAGGAGACAGCACCTGGCGCAGGTGCGTTATGTTAACTTTTTTTCTGACTTTGCATCGCAAGGTCCTCTGGTTAATCGACGAGTGATAATCATCATTATTATTGAGAAAATTATGTGTTTTCGACTTTATGAAGATCATTGACTGTTCATAATTTATAATCATAAATCTTTAACGTTTCCAGGTCCTCCAACACGTGCGGCTCCCGCTGCTCAGTCCCAAGTTTCTGGTGGGAACGGTCTCTTCCGAGCTGCTGATCCGCTCGGATGACGCCTGTCGTGATCTGCTGGACGAGGCCAAGAACTACCTGCTGCTGCCGCAGGAGCGGCCCCTCATGCAGGGTCCTAGGACTAGGCCCAGGAAACCTACGAGACGAGGTCAGTTGGAGATCCCTAGCCTAGAATTTTCTATTTTTAATACGATTGATTTGGACAGTTAGTAATAGACAGAGCTTTGTGTATAAAAATTCTCTGTGTATAAAATGTTAAGTGTATGTATATATTGACGCATTGACAAAAATCATACAAAACACACATTTGGTCTGTAGGCGCTTCGATGCAGTTTTTTTTTTTATTTCAACATTTTCGTAAGTGTTTTCGAAGTACAAGTATATATTTGTTGCGTGGTGGTCAGGCGAGGTGCTGTTCGCGGTGGGCGGGTGGTGCTCGGGCGACGCCATCGCGTCGGTGGAGCGCTTCGACCCGCAGACGTCGGAGTGGAAGATGGTGGCGCCCATGTCCAAGCGGCGCTGCGGCGTCGGCGTCGCCGTGCTGCACGACCTGCTCTACGCCGTCGGCGGACACGACGGACAGAGCTACCTCAACAGCATCGAGCGCTACGACCCGCAGACCAACCAGGTCGGTGACACACACTACGGATTCACTATGTGTTGGCACTTATATATTAGTCAAAAGATCAAGGGTTATTTCCGCCATTTGGGTATCGCTTAGTTTACAAATATTGGTTTATGCATGGGTGATCAAGTACATTATAAAGAGTACTAATCTTGGAAAGCTCGGTTGTGAGAATTTTTTAGCAACCAGTACAACTTCTTAATTCAATCATCTTGTCATAAAGATGAGATTTTATGGAGGTTATTTAGAAATGTCTCCATTCTGCTTTAGAGGAGTTTGGATATTAGGGTAAAGCTGTCTTTAATATGCTTGGGAACAAACAGGATAGATAAGATTAAAGTGTGACGTGTTTACTGTCGTGTTGCCAGTGGTGCGGGTCGGTGGCGCCGACGTCGTCGTGCCGCACGTCGGTGGGCGTGGCCGTGCTGGAGGGCGCCCTGTACGCCGTGGGCGGCCAGGACGGCGTGCAGTGCCTCAACCACGTCGAGCGGTACGACCCCAAGGAGAACCGCTGGACCAAGGTACACTACACTATAATATCCATTTTCATGAATTGAATACTTAATGATCATTAGTCATAACTGGTGTTCCGCTGTGGCGCAGGTGGCGCCGATGACGACGCGGCGGCTGGGCGTGGCGGTGGCGGTGCTGGGCGGGCAGCTGTACGCGGTGGGCGGGTCGGACGGCGCGGCGCCGCTGAGCTCGGTGGAGCGCTACTGCCCGCGCAGCAACAAGTGGAGCCAGGCGGCGAGCATGTCGACGCGCCGCAAGCACCTGGGCTGCGCCGTCTTCGACGGACAGATCTACGCCGTCGGCGGCCGCGACGACTGCACAGAGCTTTCCTCCGCCGAGCGGTACGTCTTATGTCTCAACACCAATATCACATTCAATTTATCGAAAACGATTCAAATCTTTATATCTATACTAATATCATAAAGCAGAAAAATTTGTTTGGTTAAACACGCTCATCTCAGGTCCGATTTGAATAAAATCTGTGTTAAATAGCCTATTTATCGAGGAAAACTCAAAATCCATCCAGTAGTCTCAGCTTGAAAGAGTAACAAACATATATGCATACCCATCCCCAAAGCACCTACTATGAATAACATAGATCTATGTATGTACAGGTACGAGCCGCACACGGACACATGGTCGCCGGTGGTGGCGATGACGTCACGACGGTCGGGCGTGGGGCTAGCCGTCGTCAACGGCCAACTCTATGCCGTCGGCGGCTTCGACGGCACCGCCTACCTTAAGTCTATAGAGGTAACGTCTTCTCAACTGTTGTCTACTACTGGGTTCACTGACTTGAGCGAAAAATATTTTTGACTAGCATTGTATTGATAAGCCTACATATCAGCTAAACAACGTATGTTGTAGACGTTGTTAAATCAAACGGCTAGCTGTTTAATTGAACGACCATTCGAACCCGTTGGCTGCTGAATGGCTATTTTAGCAATCAAGTTATAATACAGTCACCCGCACATCAGTGGAAACATTTGAACTGCGAAAACAGCTCTTATGTCGTAGGAAATAGAGGCGGTCTCAAGGTCAAAGTGTGTCTACTGATGTGCGGGTGACTGTACAAGTATCCCAAGTAACCTTTATTATTCGTCCTTTTCAAACCAATAGTTTCGTGTCAACTACTCTTTGTGTTCCACTATATTGTGGGGATAAAAGGATTTATCTGGTATGAGGTATTATTTCCTCCAACGAATGTTTTATAAACTAAAACGTATTTGGATTTTAGGTGTTCGACCCGGAATCGAATCAATGGCGATTATGTGGCGCGATGAACTACCGGCGGCTCGGCGGTGGCGTCGGCGTCATGCGCGCGCCGCACCACGACAACCATTATATATGGTACGGACCGCACACACACACACCAAAGGCTTTTTTTACACAATTTGGCTGAGTGAATACATATTATTGCGCGTGACTGTACACTGGCACATATCTGATAAGTGTTGCCATATATTATTTGCATGTATCTACCAAATGCCAATGCAGAATTTAAAAACCTTAAACCAAGTACAAAACACTCATTATGATAAAAATGAAAATATGAAAAAAAAAACCTGACATGAAATATTAATATTATATTTGTTGCAGGAACCGAAAAGACTCAGTAGTGTGAGGTGGCGCCACCTGCGATGTAAGATATTCCCCCTCCACCTTATCAGTTAAGTCGTTACTCATTTACTTTATTGTTAATACAAATATACTATAATTGACTATTTATAAATAAATGAAATACAAAGTTTAGAATATTATTACGGCGTTTTATTTCGCAGTTTTTTTTTTTACATAGTGACGTTTTCAGATAGTGTGCTCAAAAAACGAAAGCTCTAAAGAAACGAAAAAGCCTAGGCCTTAAATGTGGACTTTTAGGACCGGCGCCCACTGCCGGCACGGCACGGTGTGTCATGGCAAAGGATTTTAATACTAATTAAGTTATTTTGAATCTTATTTCAATGAGTTTAGAATTTATGTTATTTTATTTTGATACCACGATGCCGCGACGTGCCGCAGGATGCTGCGGCATGACGCGACACGCCGCAGGATGCGGCGGCATGACATGTCTTGCTTTTTCATTCCACGGGATGCCGCGGCGCGCTATTGCATCCCGCGAGACGTATGGGTCACTTTGGGGTCGAGGAATTATGATTGCTAGCTAGTTGAAATAAGGTTGAAACTTGTGCAGCATATCGGCGGCATGACATGTCTTGCTTTTTCATTCCACGGGATGCCGCAGCACGCCGCGGGATGCCGCAAAACGCCGCGGGATGCCACAGCACGCCGCAGGTTGCCACTGCACAACCTGCCGTGCCATGCCGTGCCACGCCGTCAGTGAGCGCCGGCCCTTAAATGCTTGGAGATAAAACAAGATCACTTTCATAAATTTTGAAAACATTAGTGTGGAGCAGTTTTGGTAACTTGGATGTTTTCATCGACTTTTGGGGTGGTCTATAAACAATCGATTATTATATTTTCATCCTATGTGACATGACAATCGGCCTATAAAGAAATTTTATTTTATTTTATATTTATTTACTTTGGTTTTAGTTAATGTTTATATTTCCTGGGATTAAAAAACTTATCACATGTGATTTTGCTCTTCTAATGTGGCGTAGGCGGCGGTGGTGACGTAGCCTTATCTGCATGCTGTTCCCCATTCTCCTCGTCATCTCCTTCATCCCCATTCTCTTCTCCATCTCCGTTCTCCTCTCCTTCGTCTCCATTTTCCGTGTCCCCATTGGTTTCTGCTTCCCCGTTCTCTGTACTTTGGGTACGGTCTGGTGTTTCTTCTGCGTTCTCTTCTTTGCTGGCACGACGTCTCTGGACAAGATTAAAGAAGAATTTTGTCAAAAGTGGTTTGAGTTGATCAGAATACCAAATGTGTCTTCTGGGATGAATCATCCTAACACAAAATATCTTTTGAACATCTTTATTCAAACTACTACCTTTTTGGGTCTGGTGAAATCTTCTTACCTTCTTTTTCTTCTTGCTCTTAGACTTGGGTTTCTTCTCCGGTTCACTGTACCCTGGCGGGAAGAACCTCGCACACTCCTCGCTGCCTACTACAGCGTCCGCGCTGACGTGCAAAGGGCCTAGAGTCAGGAGTTCTTCCGGGGGACCATCGGGGAACAGGTCTTCGGGTTCCGCTAGTTCAGGCTCCGCTAGGCCCACTGCTATCATCAGGACTATGGTTTCACAGCTGTGGAAAATATAAATTCAACTTGGCACAAGAAAAGGAACAGACCTGATGGAACCTTCCAGGTTTCATGTCCTTACGTAACTGTTTTGTTCATGTGGAGGCATGAAATGTCTTCAGGGCGAAGATCATGAATGCGCATGACCAGTAGAATATGGGTTAACTAATATTTTCACCTGGTAAAAAAATACTTTGCGCTTTTATAACTGAAATTTTCACTCACTAGTCCTTTTCAGGCCTCATCTCATACTGGTCGATGGTCTTGCATAATAATTTAGGCTCCTCCACGCTAGCATCAGCGAAGAACCCGTAGCGCAGCAGCCTGGCTGCCAGCGGCGGCAGCCCCACTAAGCTGAGTACTGCTCGACGCTGCCACGCGCCGAACATTACCAACACGTGTGGGGGAGCGCTTGGTTGAGCAGGTTCCACTACTGCCCCTACCATCTAGGTAAAACGAGATGAAAGATATTAAAAATGTGTTGTCTCTTGAAAAATCGTATAATTGTAAATGTAGCGATGATGATGACGACGTCGATGATGATGTGTCATGATAGTGATGATGATGATGAAGAGTGATAATGATGATGACCACGACGTAGATAATGATGAGTGATGATGACAATCGAATTTCTTGAGTTATCTTTTAAAATTAATATTTATCATTTATGAAATGCATGAAAATCCACCAAAAGCTAAGTACCTAAATGTCTCGTTTACCATACCTTTGGGAACAATACATCAAGTACAGCGGCTCTCTCGTGCCTGTCCTTCGGCACGTACAGTCCGATGGTGTTACCATCGCGGAGTTCCGTTGTAGGCAGCTTCTTGCGAGCGTCGTCGTCTTCTGCCAGGCCATCTCCGCAGAGCGCTCGACGAGTTAACTCTGGAAGAGCATTTAACTTGTTACTATCTACAACGGCGATTGTCAGCCATGTTGGCTGTTCTGTAAGGTCAGCTAGCTGCGCAGGACATATGCTAGTGCACAAACCTTTTTGGAACACAGTTGCACTCTCTACTCCCCATTCTCATAGGCCGATTGGACGGTAATCTTCGTCGAATAGCTCAATCTTGTTCAAAATGCTTTACTAAACCAATTTACTGATTTCCATGAATTTAAATAGCATTTGGAGTCTAAGTACTTAATTCAGAGGGTGTATAAAACAGCTTACCAATAATATCACCTTCTTTGTCAGGCATCTTCTTAAATAGCAGCGCCAATGATGGTCTTTCAATAAGCGCGGCCGCCGCGTTGGATTCACCAAGTTCAGGTTCTTCCACAGCTAAAATCTTGGCTCCTTCTTTGCCTACTACTATCGGGCACTTGTCCGCCAGAATTACTCCTGAAAATTGCAGAAAATAATACGAAATTATTTATTTCGAAACTTACAATACTTTGCCAAAAATTTCCGCCAGAAGATTTACTGATTATCGAATTCTCGATAAAAAAACAGTTTGAATAGTTCTCAATAGACCGAAAAATGTGCTCACCAAAAGGTTCAATAGTATCAGTGACCTTCCGCAAGTTTTTCTGCGCGTGCGGCAGCATGAGGGCAGGACAGATGTCGTTGAAGTGCATCTCCATGCGCTTAGCCCGGGCCTCCCGGCGCGCGTACCTGGCGGCTTCTATTGCGGCTGCTTCCTTCGCTTTCTTTTCCTCTTCGATCTTCGCTTGAGCTGTCGCCACTTCCTGGAAAAACATATAAAATTGTGGTACGTTTGGTACGAGTTGCAGTTGTCAATTTTTCATAATAGAATTCCCTGATGAATTCTTTACAGTTAGTAAAGTTTGATCAAATAACGAACCTGTTCTGGAGTGGTGAGTTCATGAGGAGCTCGCTTGGGTCTCTCCAACTCTCCCTTCTTGGCCAGCTCCTCATTCCGGAGCTCCTGTTCTATGGTGCGCGCGATACGAGGCGCGTCGGCACCGAACACCACGTTCAGTAGTTGTCCAGACTGGAATAAGAACACGTTTTCTTTAGTATCATTTTTAATCTAGCTTTTGATGATGACCTTTGATAAACTTCTAGCTGTTACTCAACCCCAAGTGCACACGTACATATTTCGGGGACTACTGTGTCCAAATAAATAGGCAATTGTTACATCTCCTTAGGTTAGACATTTAAACAAGAGAATTAGAATATGGAGACATTTTATTGCATAAATCAGTACTTTTTCCATTTGTTGTACCATTTAGCGCCAGCTAACTTCTAACCTACATGCATTTCAGCACCATTAAATTCAGAGTACCTTAAAACTTTAACGATAGCACGAACTTTTACAAAACTTTCTTTAATAGCAGTAGATATGTAAATATACATGTTTGAAGTTTTTTAAACGTTTGGTCGATATCGACATTGGTAGGAGTTTGCTTGGCATCGCTGTCCCATACGAAAGACATTAAGAAGGCTGTATGTGAAGACACGTGTGTAGTTCGTGCATGGTCGTACAAGGCACGCGTCAGACACATTCGTTATTCGAATCTATTGTTCAAGGAGCAAGGTGTGCTTTTCATTTGTCATTGCGAGGTGAGACACCTTCCACTGGGTTTATGATGTGTTTACAATAGGGGATTACTGCTTTGATTATTATTATTATTTTCCAAACCGATGGGGTGGCTTGTATACATCTAATCTAATAAAGGTTGAAAGGGATGTCAACCACTTACCGCGATGAACATCCACGTAGGTTCGCTGCGTTTCCTGAATCTCTTCAAACATTCTATAGTGTCTGATTTGGCCTGTGGACAATCATAACGTCGCCTTAAATTTAACAAATGAGTATGGGTTTATGAAGATTTGAATTTATTTCACCGTAAATCAGGTTTTAAGTCCTATCAATTGTATATGTGGACACATATCATATACAGATTCTGTTCACATAGCCAATGAGGTTTTTCGAAGGTCGGGTAACTAGGCTGCTATCTCGCCCCATTATAGTTTAAGACATATTAATGATACAAGGTACGCATATGTAAGTCTTACCACGGCCAGATGCAGGTTGTCTCCTCCGAGTTCCACCTTGATCTTCTTAAGGTTGCCCACCATGCCGATGCAGGGCCCGCACCATTCCGAGTACACGTCCACCACTGACATACAACAGACATGCATAGTGAAGCTTACACATTACAATCGAGGACTTGCTAAATCTGACTTTGCCTTCTAAACTGTTAAATAGGTAGCTGGAATTTTTATTTGAATTCCTTGAAACATAGTTAATTTAAAATTATTTTACTTTTTTCTGAATTCAAAACACTTAACCAGGAGTTTCTACTCTTCAGACCGTTTAATGCAGTCATCCTATTTATCGTCAACTCACCCAGTAGTCCATCTCTAGTCAGAAACTTGTTCCACTCATCATCCGTATTCAGCTCCGCCTGCAACTGGACCTGCGCGGCCTTCTTGCCTGCGCCGGCCGCGGCAGCCGCAGCAGCAGCGTTGGCGACCGCGCTCGTTAACGCCATGCACTCGAGTGAGCGCCGCATGTTGTGTGAAGCGAGTGTCAATGTAGGTGGGGGAGAATAGAGGTGGCATTTGTGACGTGGCTCTAGTAGTGGTAGGTGTGGATACGAGCAAGGGGGTGCAAAGTGAGGCACAGACAGACGCCAGCATATCAAGCTAATTAAATAATTTCAACTTAACTTCCAAAGTATAAGGGTTAATGCTGATTAGGAAAATTTACAGATTGACGTATCTACGCTTTGTGTGCTGGCTTCCGTATAGTACCTGCATTTGTCTTTTCTGGTTGGAGCACTAAGCAGTGTGCTGAGAGTGAAAAAGCATTAAATGCCGTGACAGAAAGCGACATGATGCGATGCTAGCTTATGCTTCGATTTCACTCTGTGGTTGTTAGTTCTGGGTCAGCGCTGAAAACCAGCGCTGTTCTCTCGTGCCTGCGCTCAAGACACAGCATTTATGCTGAGCGCTGCCCCTTTCCCACATATGTATGTGACGCAACTACGGCGTTTTCTGTTGTTTTTATTTGTCCATATTGTTTATACTTTTCAATTATTTATTGTTTTTTGCGTCACTTTATGTGAGAATAAAATGTTTTTTCTTTCTTTTTTCGTATACGTGACCGCAATTTCAAAAGTTCATAACACTCCAGAAATAATATTTAGTAGGTAGTTGAAATAAGTAGTCAAGTGATTATACATATACCAAGACCAAAGAAAAAACTTTCAAACAAATATATAGCTTGTCGCTTTTTCTCATAGCTCCTCGTGCCTCGCATGTCAGACGAAAAGTAGTAAACAAAGGTTTTTATAGTTCTTAGCAGGTAGGTATCGGTCTCTACGACCGTAGAGCCGGACGTTTGTATACCAACCTACCTACATGTCGTATCGATTTATTGATAAAAATATATACGAATGCTTTGTATCTGGGGCAAGTGTTCTGAAGGTCATATCAGAAAACTTAATAATTATGAATCTCAAATTAGTAGATATACAAGGAAGGCAATACAAGACTGATGGTCCGTGATGGATGTGAATGCTGCTGGATTGATAAATTTTAATCTGAAGTTTGGTTTGATGCCAGCACACCAATCCACTACAATCAGCCAAATTTCTTTAATAGATTTTCTACTTTATCGCTGAAGCATACGATCCAAAGCTGATTGGGAAAATTTGAAGTTTCAGGTAGTTTAATGTGTTGGCGTCTGTACATTCGATTACAACTTTTATTTGCCATCTTGGGAGCTCCATCTATGAAAATTTGTCTTTGAAGGTGGAAACAAGAAATTGTTTCTGTAAGCGCCCTCTTCTTAAAAAACTAAATACCTTAGCAGTAGTAGGTAGGCAGGAACGCCACCACGCCGTTTGTTTCTACTCGCCGCTGGAGGGCGCTTGTACAACGCTGTTCCCTCAGATTAATGAAGGACAATAGATGAAGTGTAACTTAGCAGGAAGAACTTACGTATTGCTATCCTGGTTCTGCAAGTAAAACTCGGTATTTGAAGAAACAAGATGGCAATGTTTTTGTCAGGATGTCAATTTCAATCCGTGTACAGCCCTGTTTGACAAATCAGTGTCAAACGCTATCACCCAGGAATGTACCAACAGTTTTAATCGATATCGACGTTACTTGATAATTAAAAACGTGCTAAGCAAAAGAAAATATTTGAGTTTCAAAAGTAAAACCAAAATATGAATAAATAGCTATATGCGTTTCTACCTTTAACAACTGACTTGAAAAAAGAGAAGAGGTGCTCAGTTCCTCGGAATTTTATAGCTCGAAGATGGCTAAACCGCTTGTAATAAAATATTTTTGGTTTGGGAAGTATGCTTTCCAATCGTGGTCTTCATATTATAGGTTTACCTACACTGACTTGAGTATTTTTATTGTTACAAAAATAAATGAAGTAGGAAAATCAGATGTGGCTACTGGGACGCTGCAACAATGAGGTTTATTCGAGAATCTGTTCTAAGTCATATCAATTCGTAAGGAATTATTGTAAAATGATTAATGTTCTTATGATAATGGAGGTTTAATAAAACTCGAAACATGAAAAAAACATTCTTTAATTTATGGATTAAAGTGTTGTGAGCACATCCTCCAATGGTTTTCGGGCTGATTCTCATCCGATCCGTAACAGGGAAGCGTTGCACACGGATGTCTTCAATTTTCGGAAACCTTGAAGATATAAGTTAAATATTACATAAGTTAGTTATATTGATTTACATAAAAGGTCAAGTTACGGGCATGAGCGAAATTCTTTGGAACGTCATTAAGCCGCACCAAGTAGGACGAGCGCGGTGGAGAATGCAGAAGCATCTGGGCATGCGCTCGCTTGGAGCCTCCGTCGGTGTAGATCTCGGTATAAGTAGATCAATAATCAACTGTCGATAACAGTTTTCACGACACTAGTAATCTCAATATTGAATTAATTGAATTCGCGATTTTTGTGTTTATTTTCATTTTAACATGTATGAAATTACCTCAGAATTGTAATACAAGTTATCAGAAGTATTTTAACTTAATGCCACTATATTTTCTGGTTTATTTACTTTAAAAAACATGTTTGTTTACTTACTTCATGAAACTGATATTTTCGGCCGAGTTTTCTTTGTGCTGGAATGTGATCTGCAATCGCGCACAATGCAGGACAATCTGCCTGCCCTTTCCTTCTTTCTCCATATAAAAACGAGGCACAAACACACCACAATTTATCACAATTCTTTTAAAACTGAAAGTCTTTTCCCGGGCAATGACACAAGATATAATGCGACTAAATTGAAAGGATTTCCCATGTTGCTAGTGTCACTTATAAAAGTACCTTTCTTATTTGGTCGGGTGGATAGGAGTCGTTAGGAGTCGGAACTGTCACTTTGGGTAGTACGCTTTTATGGCATAAAGGTTTCATCTATTGTCCTTCATTAATCTGAGGCTGTTCCTTTAGCGGTGCGAAACTTAGGTTGTAGATGGCGTATTTGTGAATCTGTTTCATTTTAACTGACTTAAAAAAATATAATTATTATTTTGTACGAGTATATTTGTAAAAAAGGTTGTTATTGTTGTAAGTGGTTACATTTCTTTACAGCAATTGCGATTTCGATCACAATATTTCAGTGACAGTATCTAGGTAGGCAGTTTAGGGTTAAGGTGGGCTAGTCTCCAGTTTTAACTTCTTGCTGACGACTAGTAGAAAGCAAAAAATAAAAATCCTGTATATACAGGTATAGTGGGTCCTTTTTTCATATTTCCGCAAAAAACTTCCGTATCCAATAATATTTTCCCGAGTTAATCAGAAAACGCAACGTAATCAATTACTTGGCAAGTTTAACCGTCAGTGGGTAATGGATTACCAGCGGCCGTAACGGTTCGCAATCTGTCACCATCTAGTTAATGCATTAATGCAATCTTTTTACTGAACCGCCCCGTCTGAGGCGCGTACTTCGTGCGGGATAAAGAAATATGCCTTCAGAGGTCGTAACACTCAGCCCTTATAACGCTTAGCACACAAATAAATTGAGGATGCCTGTTTGTTTAAATTAGTTAGGGACCCTTTGGTCAAATGTTTGGTCACTACTATATTGGAGAATTTTGAATAGAAGAGAGGAGAAGAGAAAAGAAGAGAGGAGAAGAGACGTAGAAATTATGAGAACATGTGATTGAAAAAAAATATTCGCCCTCGACAAAAATACCTTATGGGGAATACGGGGATATATTGAGACCCCAAATTGTTGCTCTCAGGTTCTCCTTTGCTGGAACTCTGAAGCAGTTTACCATCTGAACATAAAGCTTCGATTGAGGTATTTTATCCGGGATCGTGACGAAAGTACTTATTATCTTGGGGATGAGAATAGTCCGGTGTTTTTGAGCATGAAATCAGAGGCACATTGATTTAGGTCTACTACCTTTATATTTTAATGTTTAGCGAGGTACAAGTGAGCAACCGCGAAACATGTGGGAAACAACTTGTCTACAATGCGCAAAAAGGTAGGAAATGTGAGACAAAAATAACAGGTTGTTTGATGACTAGCTCTAGCAATAATTCTCGCATAGAGGTCACTCACTCACAATACATGATTTAAGATATACGATTAATCCTAGGTGTAGTATATTGCAGTCTGTTCAACTAGAGGACATTAATATTAAGGAAATAACATTTGAATAATGTTCTTTTTTAAATGTTACAGATATAAATACAAGCAAAAATCTTTTTTTTTTCTTAACAATTTAAAGTTGATTTCTTGTTGAATAATAATTATTGTTGTTGCTTATAACGGATTTGCAGTTACTGACGGTACGCGATTCAAAGTTAAAAACCTAACCTAACTACGAAAGTTACGAGCTTCTATGAGAAGCCTAATTTATCAAATTTAACTCTAGTAAAAGAAAAAGTAGTCGTAAATTAAGCTATAGTAATTAGGGTTAATTGTAGGTAGTGAATTTTTAAATAAAAGCCTAATCGATCCGTTAGCAGTAATGAGTTCAAACATTTTTTACGCATGGCAAATAAACTTTTAAGCACTAAACCCAAAATAGATTGAAGACAACTGACATGATGTGTATCTATCGTAAAGATAATTTAATCAGACATCAAAACTGTGAAGGTCTTTAAAGTCGGTGAATAATGCATCGCATGACGTGGACCGCCTCGTAAATAACTGCGGAATGTCACAAATTCGCGAATTAATTAAATAGCTGTTGCGCTGTCTATTGCATATTCATTTGCAATACACTGGGAAGGTTTGAAATTAGTTCGTGTAGATAGCTGGCTCTTCGCGCCCTATATTTTGACAAAAACTGCACTTATGATTTAGTCAAAAAGTATAGTGTTATAATTATTGACAAGAGCAAAACAGGCTGAAGGATTTCATGATGAAGGCTCATAATTAACGGTAATATTTTCCTAAGGACCGTCTATCTATATTTTATGAGTTATTTGACCCCCTACACTTCCTCAAGGTTATTAGGAGCAAGAGTTTATGTTTTCCCTCTTCTGATAACATTAGTATTATCTTGATATACGGAACCACAAAACAAGTTCATATTCAACCCCTTCATTGACCTACGAAGCACGCCATCCACCGAAACCATTACACAAAAATGCAGAAAGAATGGTAGGTAATGTCAACTATTTGCGTTTACCTTCCGTCGTAAATCATCCACGGTTGCTCAGTCAAAAAATGGAGAAGTTGGTTAATTTTATGTAGGTAAACGTCTTTGATTCATGGTGGAAGCACGCGAGGGCCACGTGAACGGTGTTTGTTGTGGCCCTGCAGGGTTACCAGTGGTATTCCACTTGATTTATTGATGGTGGTAATGAAAGTGTACCTGTGTTGGTTTTTTATGGGTTATGAATGATCGTGTGCGAATGTGGAGCGGGCTGATATGGTAGTTGTCACGTTATACAGTTGTGAAGTGATTTGGTGGTTGCGGTTCTCCGCAAATATGAGTTCAGTTTGAAAGGAAAGTTTTAACACTTAATTTTGACGAAATCTTAGCCGTGAGAAATAAATTATACCTGAATCTTATTACGCAGTCTGGCGCCTTTGTTTGGAATGAACTTCCATCAGCCTAATGGCTAAGAAATAAACCTGACTACGGTAGCTATCGTTTGTCTACCGAAATAGATTAATTTTAACTGTCTGTAACTTGAGCCGGCTCGCGTCCAATGAAAGCTTTTTATGTAGGTCGGAGATTTTAGTGTTTTAGAGAATTTACAAATAGAAGCCCGAAAAGAAAAAAAACATTGATTCAATCGATAAAATATTCTTTGATAAATACACGTGTGACGAATTTAAAAGCCTGCTGTCCGTATTAAAACATGACGACAGATCCTTTTTGATAATAAGACCGGGCTGTTTGGTAAAGAAGGGGTCTGAGAATATGGAACACATTCTTAAATATGTTTATGATGGTTTTTTATATCTAAAATTATTTAGTTCGGTGTTACTAAACTACATCGCTATATGCGTTATAAAAAAAACCATGCCTAATAGCTAATAACATTGACTGCCATAAGATGCCAGATTCAAATTCCGAAAAGTAAATAGGTTTCAATAATATAATCCTTCTTGGTAGTAGAGTTAATGGTACTAGTAGAACTACATCTTAATAGTTTTATTTAATAGATAGCAGTTTCTTAATATTATCTACAGAAGAAGTTCTATGAACACTTGCGAAGTACTTCGAAGCCGTTAGGTTTTCCAGTGGTAAAGGTTTTTCAGAACAGAATGGCGAAACATAATAGTTTCATTTCCTTCCAAGCAACACTTGGTTGATTTTTCAGGAGTTGCACGAGTTGGAAAAATGGAAATAGTCTGACAGCTTGAAATAAATAACATGGAAGTAACCGAAATATAGTGCATGCAGGCAAATGTTTTTAAAAGTGAGCAGTCTGATTATTTTCTTGATTGTGTAAGCATTATAACAAGATAACGTAGGTAAGTTTGTTTGCTACGCTTTTTTGGGGCAATATTAAAATTGAAACCTGTATAAGATTAATATATTAAATTCTATTTATAACAAAATTAATTTAATCCAATCCTTCAGGATCATCTGGGGCTAGTCACCTGCCTAGCCCTTTCCTAAACCGTGTTGGAGTCGGTTTCCAGTCTTAAGTGAATGCTGGTGAACTAACAAGGGCTAGTATGGGAGTAACATGTGCATTTTTTGTCTTATAGTAAGCATACGTCATAAATAGAAAACTAGTAAAAAATGACCCGTGACCTAGACATTTATATTTACCTAAAGTTTTTATAAAGCTGTAAGGATTTATTTAAATTTTAGGCAAGTTAATGAAGAACGGAATGAGCTGAAATATTTACCGACAAGATTAACGGCTAACCCAATGGAAAAATTGTCGAAAAACTGGAGGCCTACTGTAGGTTTTATATAACGACTCGAGAGGTCGGAGTTGTATCATTAATTTAGGCTCTTGATGAAAGCTTAGACCTTGCCGGGATAGATGGTCTGAAGAAAGCTGTGCTGTTTATTAAATCCCTGGTATAAGAAAGCCTAGGTTTCTTTCTACACAAATTACTAGAGATCCGTCTAACATTTGCGTCAAGCTGCGCCCTTGATTACTTTTTACTGTCGCAATTTTCGAGTTCAAATTCGAGTTACAATTGTACTTTTTGTGTCAATCTCTCTGAAAAGACTGTTCAGCTTCAGTTAAACTATTATTATATGATGTTCAGTTTATGTTCAGTTGATGTTCAGTTTATACCATTATTATCTGATGGCACAATACCCCAAAATCAAAACAGCTTTAATAAAATACGAAGCCGTGTCCAAACTTTTGGCCACATGTTCCGAGGTAGCCCCCTATTCCCCGTGGCCCGTTTGTGGGGCTTTGCGTAAGCGGTCCGGGGCCCCACAAAGCTAATGCGAGCCTTAATTATGAACGGAGGAGGCCGGATGCAAGGATACTCGGCTACATTAATATGCTAATATTCTATTTTCAGATGCCAGTTTGGGTTCCGTATCCGAATCATAGGACTCCTGAAAAGATACCAATCAGTCCCGAGGGTTAGCAACACCTAGAATGTTACCCGTGTTTTTTGTTAATTATATCTTGATGATTTTCTGATGTGGAATTTTTAAGCACCAGCTTAGGAACTGTACATGGTAAAATTGGGTTGTTTATCTACAGAAATAAATGTATATAGATGATAAATTGTAGATGTAAGTTATATAGTATAGTTAGATGTAAGCACCAAGGAATAATCAAATTTATAACTCGGATCACCCCTATCCGGTAACCAAACCCCCACTCACACGGCGGCATTCATTTAATATTATCAAAGCTATTCAAAAAGCATAATTTTATCATGTCGGCGCTAATCTTTCCGGAGCGAAGCAGTTATTAATACAAGAGTACTTCCTTCGCGGTTTTCCGTGAATTTTCAACGTTATCGACTTTTATATTTTGGCGGTGAATATGTTTTTATTATGTCGGTCACGTATTTTCAATTTGGATTTGGGAAATGTTGGACGTCGCTAAATGAGTTACAATTTATGGTAGTATTAATTTAGTTTTGGGATTGCTTATTGCATGCCCAATCGGACCTAGTTTTGTAGTTAAGGAAACTGTAAGTACTAATATTATGAGTACTCAGTTTAACAGTCGCTAAGGGCATCTGCTATGAACGGGGTCTCGGGTTCGATAACCAGTTGTAGCCAAAATGTGGGTATTAAGAAACTTTTGCAGAGCAGTCCGAAGTCAGAAAGAGTGGAATAGATGCACGGGTGCATCAAAGAGCATGTAAATGTCGGTCCTACGCCCGACCATCCTATGATAAGAGAGGGAAAAGAGAGTGCACCTGTAATATGTCCTGCGCTGCTGGCTAATCTCCTAACAGAAAATAGCCGCAGTGACTGATAGTCATTCTGAACGCCATTTACTTTTATATTGGGAATATAACGAAAAATAAAATTTCCATTTCATAAATCTGAGAAATATTTGCTCCATATTTAAATCATACTTCCGAAGCGAATATTTCAATGGAATAATATCGTAAACTGGAGTAGTATGCAAGCAATGATTAATGAAGATATGCAGGTCAGCTCGGAATGCAATTACAGAGCCGAGTTGTTACTGCACACATTCTCAACGTAGCCTGATGCCTCGGTTACTGCTAAATTATTGTTTTTAAGCTGTTAACTACGCCTTCAAATATTTGGTACCTACTCACTGTTCTTCTACACATGTTCAAATTGCTTCAATTTTTTGAAGGTTTCCCCGTGTGGGTCATCAAACCAAACAGATAAAAAAATTGCAATGTTTGTTAAGCTAGATAATTGTGGACTATGAACTTGCGCTGCAGGCATTGAAAGCATGGTTCTAAGGAGTTCTCTTCAAGGGTGAAAGCTTGGTGATGATGGTGGGTCTACATCTATCTTGTTACATCAATTGAATTTTTGACCTTTGAACCTCGCAACTTTACATACATGCAGACGCCAGCACATCAAGCTACTACTTACAAAAATTTCGGTAATAGATTTTCAACTTTATCGCTGAAGCATACATTTGACTGGGAGAATATGACAGTTTCGGGTAGCTTGTTCTGCTTGCGTCTGTACATTTTTTTTGCAATTACAAGTCAACAAAACTATGCGTTTATTTTTTAGTGCTGAGTGTGTAATATAACTTGTATCCAATATTGGTAACACCTCAATGCCTATAAAAAGTTCAGAAAACTAATGGGATTGCCGTCAATGGACATAGAAGTGTGACCAACATTGGCTGAGTATTGGGCCAATATTACTGACGGGCTAGCTTCATGGTGTGAACTTCTCCAACTTTTTACACAAATATGTGCGAGTATTTTGCTTTGTTGACAAAAGTTTATTAACAATTCAGAAACTTTCAAAACTTTAGGACATCAAGAATTTTTATAGACAGCCTAAACAATGCATCACCACTGTTTCTTTTTAAGTTTTCTAGACCGCGCCATTTTTTAAACTGTCTTCCCACGAGTCACGTTCAACCACGGCGGCACAAATGGTGGTACCACAAACGGCAATGTGGTGAACCTTGCCGGCTGCCGTCCCGGGCTCCACTGCGCCCCACCGGCAGGCCTCCCCAATTATAAGTTGGAGGCACACGCGATCCAAGCTCGCCAGGTATCTGCCACATTTACATAAGTAATTTAAATTCGCTTCGAGGTAATTTGAAAATAATTCCGTTGTATAAAGTTTTATGGCAGAATTATTAGTGCATGTTCGGTTCTTATTGTTTGTCAGGGTTGGTCAGATTCTTGTTTGATAGCCAACTGTTATTGGTTCATACATTGCAACCATTAAAAAAATTGAGCTGGTGGGATGCTGGTGGTTTCTGAAGCATAATGGTCAACGAGCAATTGATTTTTGGCTGTTATAATACTTCGCAAGGATACTTTGAGTGTGGCGCGGTCAATGGTTTTACTTTTTTTTGAGAATAATGGTAATGACAAGACATCGGCAGATTTATTGAAGAAAAGAAGAACCTCATCCAGCATCACTTTTAGGATCAATTTGCATGTCGCAAGTTTTCATTTACAAACATACCTTTCAACATACACCAAAAACCTTCTGAAAAATTGCTGAATAATCAGTTCACGAGCAATTAGCTTGAAGCTATCCCGCAAGCGGGCGGGCAGTGCTGGGGCGACGACCCCGCATCACTCTGTCAGGGCCAGAGATTACGGACCGTCTCCCCTCCCCCCAGGAGCGCTGGTGTTGCCAACACACGGCCATTTGGCAGCGCCGCGGTGCTAAATAACTACGACAAATAATAATATACACAACGGTTGCAATGTTAGTTAAATTTAATCATGCTGAATTGAATTTTTTGATTATTTTTAGCATTTTTAAAAGTAAATAGAAAGTGTATTATAATACTTTAAACAATGGTTTAAATATTTGTCAGCATCACATCCTACTGGTTCGATTCTGGAACTTAAACAAGATGTCAAGTTTACATTCACTTTCTTATAGAAAATACAACACAAAAGTTGAATTATGTAATATAATGTATCACTAATATATTCTCAAGTGCCTGAGGAGCGAAAGATCATCTGATAAGGTCCCATAATTTACCGTCCTATGCAAATACATCCCCCAAAATGTTGCTTGCCGTCAGTCCGGTGTCACGGTGTCATATTCGCTGAAGGGGGCGATATTTCACATGCTGGCAACACTGAACATTAATCACCGTGCTTAGGCGCTCGCCGCACGTAATGAACTATTGTTACAATCAATAACCCTTGCATGCTGAGCACCGCGATTGGGATTTGGGGGGTCTTTGGTTGCTGCAGCCGCACTTTAGTGTTAACTTGTTGATGGAGTTTGGGGCTTCGATACCCTGGCGATGGTTGCAGTTGTAGGCTTCTTTATCTTTAAACATATGGTTCCAAACCGTAAGTTCCTTTAGCTAGCAATTGGAATCACTTTAGTTATTATCAACCAATAAAGTATTGACAACTGATCGCATAGAATTAAATTACTTTGTAACAGACAACAGTTCGCCTTGATTTCCAAGCCACTGGATTCTGTCTACCTCAGTGCTATATTAGGTTTCCAAAACGTCTACCGAATTATATTTAGAAGAACCTTGTGGCAAATAGTGCAAGGTCAAGTTTTAAACTTTACCTGCAGCAGGAATCGAAACTGGGAGGAATGTCCTCTGAAGTTTAAAAAAAAAAACAACAAAGATATTCCATAGTTTTATTCAGTTGTGACAAAATGAAACAAACATCTTAATTATTTGTCATTTATTTAGGAAATAGGCTATTGAGGATGCATTTTAGTCGCGTGACTAGTACTTGCGTAAGTAGGTATAGGTCTCGGCAAATAACTTTGCTGCTAAGTGAGCTATTTGACGCCCTGCACATGCGCAGAAGTGTTGACATGCATACAGTTTGACAATCTCGTCAAGACGTTAATAGCTAATTTAGGAGCGTTAATTTGACGAGAAGTGTACTCTTATTTAAAAACATATTACATATACGATTTAAAAACAACTACCATTTACATTTTCTATCTTCATGCTTGCTTATTTAGAATGAAAATCTCAAAAATATTAAATTTCAAATGGTGTACGAAAAAACACGAGACTGCTACATAAGATTTACAAAATTAATTACTGGTATATAACCTATTAATTAAAATAACCTTTTAAGCTAACACCATATAACTTAGATCAATCACTAACCACACAAGTTCAGTCTAAGAGATCCGAAAACGAGTATTAATACAATAAAATTAATTAACTTACATTAAATTATAATTGTTACAAAAATGTCATTCACGTAAAATATAATATTTAAAATTGCATTTCATCATTGGTAATGAATAAAATATAATTATTGAATTTCATGCATGATATTAATTATTTACAAATAGTACATTTAATTACAAAGTTTTTGCAAGCAAATTCCACCTTTTAAACGATTCATAAAAAAATAAGTCGTGATGGCCTAGTGGCCACCAGCTTCTCAAGTAGTAGTAAGTACAAGGGTGCGGGTTCGATTCACCGTAGTACCAATGTAACTTATCCTTTTTTTTAATCTTCTTCAAAAGTTATAGGTGGGTACTGAGGAACCCAGAAGCTGTAGAAATATTAAAAAATAATCTAAAATGGTGGATTCTTATTCTAATTTCGTATAACAGAGGGATGAAACTACCCCTTTTAATAAAATAAACTCTTTACAAAGTGTTTTCTGTTTCGCAGGTTCAAGAAACCTTTTGCAATGGATAATAAATTGCCAAAATTACAGATATTTATTGTAAATTATTAAATATGCGATTAACTGAGAATCAGTGGTAATATTCTACTAGGTTTTCTATTTAATATCATTGAAGATCGCATCATAATAACCTTAATTAGAAGAACTTTGTCATATTTGTTGCGCTTTACCTCTTGACCGCCACAGTCATAGATGACAAACCAAAATGTGTACATGACAGACTTAAGTTACAATCTAATAGGCAGATTAATTCCTAACTCATATGGTAGGTATTTATGGATAAATTCTTAGCTTGGCTCTGAGGGCACGTATTTCTTTTTTTGACGTGGCGGTCAAAAGGTTAAAATCTCACTACCTATATTGACAGACCTCAAATATTATGCTTTCTTCAAGTTTCTAGTATAAAAATTAAAGGCTCGATGTAAAGGCTATAATTATCTTCATAAATATCTGTAACTTGGCAGGTTAGCTGCACGAATGCAACTTCGTTTCCTAGGCATAAGAGCTAAATAACAAGCAATTATATTATCCTTTGGTGCTCCATGCCTCTGGTGCGTCGAACATTCGAGAAGCGTGGCCATAGTCAGCGATATCTCCGATTCTGGAACATTCATTATGAACATGATCAGCGGGCGATGTTTAAAAAGTTAATGACTTGCAATCACGAGCCGGAGTTCAATAAAACGATTTTATATTTGATTTATTTTCTACACTGATGTCAGTATTGTAATGGGGTTATGTGATAAGAAGACAATGAAAGGCTTCCAATGCCGTTTCGAGATAGTTCTTGGTTCTATATGGTCATTTGTACAGACGCCAGCACATCAAGTTAATACAATCTGTCAAATTTCCTTAATAGATTATTAACTTTATCGCTAAATCATATGGTTCAAAGTTGATTGGGAAAATTTGACAGTTTCAGGTAGCTTGAGGTGCTGGCGTCTGTACGTTTTATTTGGGTATGTAAGGTCAGTGTACTGGTCAACATTTGTTTAATGCCCACATTGTCTGCGTGTCAACCCACGGTATATCCTTACTTAGTAAAAAACGAAGTAACTCTCTTTCCAAGTTAGCTACCGATTTTAATGAGGTTTTAAGTATAACATATTTGAGTTAATTGATAAATGTAAATACGCAAATAACTGTTAAGTAGGATACATATTAATCAAACAGTATCCAAAGATACTTGGAATTAAAGATTCAGAAAGCCTAGGTTGGACAGTTTCAATAAATTACATAAGTATTTTAGTTTTATTGCAAAATATTTTGTAAACCGTTTATCGAAATATTACTTGTGTGAATCAAATTGGGTGTGACCCTTATTTAAAATGCAGTGTTGGTAGGTCACCAACAAGTTTTGGCTGGCACACAATAACCATTAAAATTAAAACAATTACAAATGAAAGCCGCGGCGTATTAATATTTGACAATAGCGTAAATTTCGCGTTAATAACTGATGCGTAACGGAACGTGTACATTGTGGTTCCCGATTGTTCCTATAGAGGGCGCAATCGGTAATGTTTGTGTCGTTAAATATTGTTCGGAACATCGAGTGACTAAGAAATGGCTATATTCCATTGATGAAACTACAGCATTTTAGTGACAATTCAATCAATTTTGAACCATATCCTTCAGAGATAAAGTGATGACGATGATGGTCAATAGACAACAAATTAAGCAAAAGGTTGGATCTGGTTGGATACCAGCTAAGAATGACACCTCTTTTATGGAACAAATACAATATTTTTCCGAAAATAGTGGCAAAAATATATGTATTATATTATAGACAAAGTTATATAATGATTTTCAACTAAGAATGTTATTAGTAGTTGTTGTAGTTAGTTTTAACATGTTGGGCATATCAAAAGCACAATCTGATTCTAAGCTCCACGTTCACCGATGGTCAGTTGGCAGCTATGGCTAAATATGCGATAGTTTAGTATATTTGTTTGTCAATATGATGTAATTATGCCGAATGCGATTGCGGTTGTCGAACCAATCTGATTGCGGCTGTTAGGATGCCAATGAGCTGCTAATTGGGTGATGTGTCACTGCCAGTTGGTCACATTGTGAAGTTGGGTTATTTTTTGGTTAATTTTAAATAGTGATTATTTTTTTATACATTTTGAATGGTGATGATTTTTATAGTCTCCAACGATTAGCTCGTCAGATATTCTAAGTATGTTCTACGCTTGCTGGACGTGACATTTATGTCAAAATAGATTTAGTTATTATATTGACTTTTTAAAATTTTTTTTTTGGTGACTATATACAGAAGTAGTTAAAGACGCTAAGACGCGAGTAAAGTGTATGAAAATAACAAAAATACTAGATGACAAGTAATATTTAATTCCAAAATCTCTTATCTTATAAATTGATTTTCTATAAATTAACTATCCAACTAAAGTGGTACATTTAATGCCTTGCCATATGAGCCGGCTTACTTCTCACACCAAATGGTGCATGACTGCAGACCTGACTCACGCGCATGCGGCGCGGGCGCCAAGGTAAGCAGACGTTATGCAACAGGTATCGCACTCGTGCGCATACTATAGCGCAATAAGCAGGTTTGTGCTGGTTTTTGTTAATGCTTAAAAGTATCAAGAGGATGTGTTTCGTTTTTTTTTGTTATATCGAGAGTAATTATAATTTGATTGCTTTTGGTAATTAATGTTTTTTTTTATTTATGTGGTTTTTCTGGTTTCAGCAGAAGCTCGTGGCTAAGCGACAGTAGCATGAGTCGATTGATCATAAGGCTAAGCAACGATTGGCGGGGTCGGTCCACAGCTAAGTCATGACGATTTTCTCCGTGTTTCGAAGGGCACGTTAAATTCGTGGGTCCCGGCTGTCATTTGAAAAATTTTGGCAGTACGAGTATTCAGAAGCCAGAAATCTGTTCTGGACATGAGTTTGGTGCTGTTTCATCGCATATAGTGCTGAGTATAGATAGACTGCATTATAATCCTAATCCTCAAATATGAGTACTTAATAACCCCCAGCACCTGTCGAACAAACTCATATAATTATGCTAAAGACTTATTGTAAACTTGATTGAGCGGACGTGCATTCACAATGATCAATTATGTGTTTAACTTTCTAATGCGAGCATTTTTATATAAGTCGACAGGTGACAAAATGTTGAATTTACTGTAAGTATTCATATTGATGAGTGAGTAAAGACCCCTAAGATTGGGCTTATCACTTTTATTATGATCAGTGGGTGAATGTGCCTGCCATGCACATGCATGAGGACGCGAGTCCGATTCCCGTATAAGTCAAACATTTTTATGCATGTACATGGGTATTTAACTTAGTCTGGGTGTTCCTATGTATGATATGTACGTATTTAAAACCTACGTAGTACAAGCTCTGCTTAATTTGGGACGAGATAACATCATGTGATTATGTGAGAAATATATATGTATGGTTTATTATTTGAAAGAAATAAATGTGAGACTAACTGAAATGTAACATATGTACATCACTCAACAAAGGAGGTCGGTTAAGCAAAAACACAAATGGTTAAGCCAGAAAACAATATATTTTTTTGTAAAATCGAATGACTGAATAGATTTTCAGAAATTCTTTGTTTGTGTATACAATTCTCCTTATCCTGTGGACTTTACTCGTAACATACAATTCTAAGTTTAGCAAAACTAACCCGTATATCCGGGGAATAAGACAGATTTTGTTTTGTTATGAGAGTTACTGCATTCGATTGAAATCAGTTTACAAAATCGAGAATTTATATCTAAGTAATTAGCTCATTGTTCGTGGCCTACTAAACACTTATAATCGCTTATAAATGTTGCAGGTAAATTGCTACAACATGATCAAGATAAAACTCCTAATCAATAGCAGACATTGTTACAAATGACTATCTAACAAGAGAATCACGTTCGTTTTCCAGGAAGTTTTGACTGTATACCAGCTTGCAGACTTTACTTCCTCTGGTCTTCCTTTTATAGGAACCTTCACATATCTAGCAGTATCCGGTTGACACATTAAAATGTAGCCATACCCGAATTGAGAACCTTCACCTTTTAGTCGGATGAAAAGATTTTAAAAGCTTGTTTTAGTTGTACATATTTATTGAGATTGGTGTTTTATGTACATAGAATAGGTAGTCTTAATATTGCCCTCTTCCTAAAATTGTATTTCACAGCTAGCACATAAAGCTACTACAACCTGTCAAACATTTTAACCTCTCATCATCTTTTGCTTAGCATTTACCCAACATTGTTGGAGTGAACTTCCCAGCTAAGTTTTTGTTACTGAGTCGTATGTAATTGTACAGATGTCAGCTACTAAAATCTGTCAAATTTCCTTAATAGATTTTCAACTTTATCGCTGAAGCATATGATTTAAAATTGATTGGGAAAATTTGACAGTTTCGGGTAGCTTGATTTGCTGGCGTCTGTTCATTTGTGAATTTCAGTACTTTCGCAATATACATAGTATAGTAAGTTCTCAAAACAACAGTATTCGTAGTGCACCCGCGACTCGTAAGTACGTGTACGGCTTCGGATTGCGGCGCGATCGGTGCCAGCTCCGCGCGCCGGTAATTAGCTTCAACGATGGGTTGCCAGCTACAGGTACTAACTTACCCGACAAAATTACAGTAGATATGTTGCTAAGCTGTTCAAGTAGCGTACCCCAAAGGTAAGTGGCTTCTGTGTATTTAGATCAGAACATTCCCATACAGGAGATTATTTTTATTTCTATTACACTTACGAGTATATCATACGGACGACAGTTTGTGTATGTCTGTCTGTGTGAAGATGTTTGTAACTTCATTACTCGCAAATGGGTTCTACCTAGGCTAATTTTGATTCCATTGTGGCAGGAAGTTTCCTCGCGATACGGGTAAAACCGATAGCGGAAGGTAGTTAAAAAAATATTTTGATGTTAAAATACTTGAGTTGTATAACAGGACTCACAAATAAGTTTGTATCTTGAAATTTAAATGAATTAACAAAACAAAAAACATCAATAGACTAGATTCTGTAAAAATGTATGTCACACAGTATTTTGAACTTTGCATTTATTTAATAATAAACAAATTTAACTAAGGTCAATAAAATTTCCCCGAGTTCCCGGTAAATTCCGAGCACATGGCAACATTAAGTAGTTACGTACGAATACCGCGATCCTGTCGAATATCGTTTCGCGTGTCTTCTATTCTAGTTTCAAGGCACAAAAAAGTTTCAATTTCGTTTGTTTTTCTAACTGACTTTATGCACGATTTGTACTTTAGCGAGTACATTGGGAACGGGACCTGTCGAGCAGGTTTTTTTTCTAATAAGGTGCGAAAGAAATCATGTCGCGACTTTATAAGAGACATGTCGATGAATAGATAATGTAAATTATGTAGGTACAGACGCCAGCACATCAAGCTACCCGAAACTGTCAAATTAATCCAATCAACTTCGAGCCATGTGCTTAAGTGATAAAGTTGAAAATCTTGGAAGGAAATTTGACAATTGTAGTAGCTTGATGTGCTGGCGTCTGTTCAATGACATACGAGTTAGTAACAAAAACTTAGACTGGGAAGTTCACTCCAACAAAGTTGGGTAAATGCTAAGCAAAAGATGATGGAAAGATAGAAAAAATATATGGGTAAACGTGGTCATGATTTTAGTAAGTAACGGTGGTTATTTGTATTAACGAGATAATTAATTCTTACAATGGATATTCACGAGCCGTTAATGAAACAGTTTTTTTTTGTTTTAAGTGTCTAATGACTCATTAATTGATAAACTTGATTCCAGTCAAGTTCAATGACAATGTAGGTTAACGGTTCTTATACATATGTATGTGTAGGCTTGGTTAAGTTGTTATCAGTTGGTTGCATCATCCATTCAAATTCGTAGATGAGTTACTTTTTTAAATGGTGATTATAATTTATTAGGATATAATTTTAATGTTTGGACTCTTATCTTGTTTTTATAGTCGGTTTTAGATGTCTCTAAGTTACTTAATTTTCATACTATTATTGTTGTTTTCGTTAATAATGTATAACGTAACCCTTATTATTCTATATTTTTTTATTTCTATATTATTCTATATGCGGTGATAAACTATAAGAAATAAACCAGTCATCATTATCATCATCTCAGCTCTAGCATGTCCACTGCTGAACATAAGCCTCCCCTTTAGATCTCCACATGTACCGATAAATAAATAAATATGCAGGTGGAATTGTTATCTGGCCAGAAACAATAAATAAATTACAACGATGATAATACGACTTTTCAGCGGATACATACATATATTCGGCTTAAAACCCCAAGACACGGAAAAAGTCAAAATTCTTCTGATAAACTAAAAGTCATCATCCACTACCTTAAAGCGCCTGTCATTGCTAATTAACGTATCGCAGGTTCGACACACAGATTTGTTTTTGGAAAAAAATCTATGTGGCAATCTTCTGTGATTCACAACAATTATAAAAATTCAAAGTTCACAATAAAACATGTCTAGAACAGTTAGTAAGCTAGTGTTTTTGCTATTAATGTAGCAGACAGACAAAAAAACCAACTAGTTTTTTAAACTTACGCAACATTACACAATTTGTTTTTTTAATATGATTTGTTATGGGCAACAAAAAACGATATCCTTACTTGATATTCATCTCCCGAGCCTTTTTCCCAACTATGTTGGGGTCGGCTTCCAGTCTAACCGGTTTCGGCTGAGTACCAGTGTTTTACAAGGAGCGACTGCCTATCTGACCTCTTCAACCCAGTTACCTGGGCAACCCAATACCCCTTGGTTAGACTGGCGTCAGATTTACTGGCTTCTGACTACCCGTAACGACTGCCAAGGATGTTCAATGACAGCCGGGACCTACAGTTTAACGTGCCATCCGAAACACAGTCATTGGTGTCCAAGATATACTTAGAAAGTACATACAAACTTAGAAAAGTTGCATTGGTACTTGCCCGACCTGGAATCGAACCCACGCCCTCACACTTGAGAGGTTGGCTCTTTAACCACTAGGCCACCACGACTTTTTTTTTTTTTTTTTTTTAATTTTTGCAAAATTAGCTGTGTCCGTTCATCTGTCTGTTATGACTGAACGTCGTAAAACGAACGTGTTATTATATATATAACACATATCAGGAGACAGAGTAATACCATCATCATCATCATCTCAGCCATAGGACGTCCACTGCTGAACATAGGCCTCTTCTTTAGATCTCCACATATACCGGTTGGAAGCGACCTGCATCCAGCATCTTCCGTCTTCAGGTAATACATAGGATAATTTATTTATTCAAACGCAAGAAGAAATTCTTTTATTTCAACCAATGCGACAAAAAACCGGCAACTACCCACCATTACGTAATTAAAATAAAATACGCTATAATACACTTTGCAGATATGTCAGACATATGCATTATTATAATAACATTATTAGTCACGTGCAGATAATAGTGTTTATTTAATAATAAGTTATCACCAGCACTTCAGAATAAGCAGGAACAAGATTTGTTTGATAACGTACTACAAAGTACATTGATAGGGTTCGGGAAACATACACTAATATGTAATGTAAATATTTAAACTCAGATTATGATATTAATCGTATCTACTGAAGCCACTGAATTGATCGGTTTGTATCAAGTAATGTGTTCAATGTTTAATTAGAGTAGGCTACTTTAATTAGCCTTTAAAATAATTAAAAAAACAGACAAAAAAATGAGGCCGCACCGGTTGTCCGGCAGATGTACAACGCCTTAAGCCACACGGTGAAACTATGGTGTCTTATATGGTAAAAATATGTAGTTTTATATTAATAGTCGTTCTCATTTATTATTTGGTAGAAGACACGAATGTGATGACGCCTCATTTATATTAGCGTCAAACCATTTCTATACAGTACATGTTGCGATCTACTTTTCAATGAATTATACATCTCTGGAAGTCGTTACGGGTAGGCAGAAGCAAGATATCCTGCCCAGGTAACTGGTTTGAGTATGTATAATGATGCTCCTTGTGAAATGCTGGTGGTTAGCAGTACTCGGTAAGACTAGAAGCGAAACCGAAAAGTAATTAAAGCAGTTTCATACCTGAGATCATATAATATAATTCCTATCAGGCTGCCGTCGGCCGATGGCGAAGGGCCAGGCCCTCGCCCTCGCGGCGGCGGCGACGTCTCCGCGCAACAACGCCACCACGTCGTCGAGGTAGCGCAGCGCCCGCGCCTCCGCCCCCAGTGCACGCGCAGCCGCCGTGCATCGGCGTGCGCGGACTGATGACGCCTGAAATGATAAAACAACTGTTTATTTAAAGGGCTTTTTTAAAAGTTTATGTCGTTATAGACCAGAAGTTAAGGTGTTCCAGAACGATATTCAAGCATCGACTTCTAGTTGAAATTATTATTTTATCTGGAAATATTTCTTTACAACATTACAGATCTTCAGCATTTGGGTATAGAAATACCGTTAGCATTCTTGTCTAAACGCTAGTCTCAGAAAAATTAACTAGTCGACCTACGGAATCCAACCAGCTGCACTTACATTCTAAGCTGTCAAAACTAACTTTTGTCTATGTTGATGATAAGATAAGATCTAAACTTGAGTTTCGTTCTAGAATACTGGCTTTAGACCGTTACTCAAAAGATTTTAAAATAGCTTTTGTGTCTAGACCTAGTTGACTAGGTAAATGCTACCTACTATGTAAACATTTATAATTTACAATAATGTTATATGTGTCGCACATTTAAGACCGTAGATCTGCATGAAATTGCCCATTAGTTAAGCTAGTTTAAGGCAATAAACGATTTACATTTCTTAACATCGCGATAGTCCCAAAAAGGCGTCTGGTTGCACTCTCTCTCGACTGTTCGTGACTAAACGTCAGATGTCGGCGAATATTGCATGATACATGATATGTAACTGCATCTATATTTGTACAAGAATTGTAATAATAAACATAGAAAATCCTATTATAAGCCTCACATTGCTTGAAGAACAAACCTTAGGTAAAATCACCAACGTAATCACTACGTTATCAATATCATACTTATATACTGCTTATGTAGCCCTACTTTCCCAAACTACTTTAAAACCCAAAGTCAATCAGAGACGCTTTTGCTTGCAAATTATGAAGCAATCCAAAGTAAGCATTGAAATAACGATTTGTCACCGAAGAAGATTAACAAAACAAAAAAAAAAAACTCGCGTAATCTAAAATTGTTTCCTAATTCGACCGACTACTTGTATCACCACAGTAAACTTTGTAACTAATATAAAACAGGAACCCTGAATGACAATTCCGTATAAAACATCTTAGTAAAAAACCATTAAACCATTAGCTTAAAAAAAAAACAAATTACTAATAAAAAATGCGATGATACCGCTGATGATACACAACAAAATCATAGCGAAGATTTCATAGCAACCAATAATGAACCACAAATGAAGTGACCTCTAAACAGGAAGATTAAAATACGCCTGAGGATGATTTAATTACAACCATTAACTTTGATCCGGCTGCTAAGTGATCGCATGTCTTAAATATTAAAGCTAAACCATCTCATTCTAAAAAACAAAGAGTTAATTTGCTTCTAACAACACAGGGCAAAGTATGTGATATGTTAATTATTGTTTAGCGATTTCCTCATGGGCATAGTAGATTGAGACTCACCACAATGACAGGAAAATTTATTTAAATATGCTCCTGTTGATTGTAGCAAAACATTGTATCAGTTCAGGGGCACGATGTAAATAATCAGAATTGATTATGATGATGATGATCACAGATTTAATAATGGACGTCGCAGGTTTTAGCTAGTCATACTTAAAGAGTGACAACCGTATTGTTGTCGGCAACCAGACATACTCATAAATACAAAAATGTAAGAACAGTTTGCGCCAATTAACTTTGCATCTCTGAAGTTAGTCAATCTGACTCATTTATTCCTAAAAATCTTGTCGAGAAGATTTGCTTGACCGTAGGTGGCTACTTTTGACTTCATATAGTCAAAAATGTATTAAAAGGCACTGCTGAGCATGAGCGAGTCTCCAAAAATCTCAAGAAAAAGAAACAAAAGAAGACTCTCCTAACATGTAGCCTAGCAGATAACTATAAAAGATGATGGATGTAAAAAAATAGACTTAGAAGATTGAAAGATTGATCACACTGTAGGAGTAATATCAATAAAAAGGTCAATTTTAATGAATTACCAAAAGTATGGCTGAAACTGGCTTTTAAATATGGATACTTGTATGTTGTAAATCTACCCAGACATTGATTTAAATATTATATTTTGGTAATTAAGCATGTCTGTGCATAGACACAAGCTTATTATCTAAATAGGTAAGAATTTATTTATAATATTAGTTATCATATGCTTGGCGTTGTTTGTTCACGTACTCGCCGCTCTTATCATTTGTTATTGTTTGACTCTCAAATATTTTAGGATTAAGCTAATTAACTTAAATGAATGCAGTTTTTCGGGTTCAAACATCAATATTTGTTTTCTTCTACTGATAAGGGAATTTCGGCCTTGAAGGAAACTTTTTGGAATTACGAAACTGAGAATCGAGTATAGTTAGATGGTATAACGCAGTGGTCGCACATACCGGTGCTATTGTAGTTAGTGAAGCGAATCGTTCCGCATACGCGAAGAGGATTATTACATTATGAAATCGGCCGAGCAGTGCCGCCGCTGCTCAACAATTACTGACAGTTAGCGACGTCATGTTCATACACACCATGTATTCATCAACATCTTCATTCGAAGGTATCAGAAGCCAATTCACGAGAAATTAACTTTGCTTTGCAATACTGAAGAACTGAAGCCAATAATTTAGAACTTACATGAAGAAATACTTCGAAGAAGATTTCCACAAAAGTCACTTTAGCGGAACTTGATGTAGAATCCTAATTAGCGACGAACACAATTATGAGATTTACGTGTCACTAACACCCAAGTTATGCGATAGACAGAGACAACGGCCGAAGTGAAAGTAGCATGAAACACAAGATAATGTATTACTTAATGGTGCAGTAAACTAGATCGTTTGTTTAAGTGCACGCCGATAACGAGCCGGCGATGTGTGCCGAACGACCCACCGAATCAATTTCATTATATCGATGCATCCGCTTGCGATACTTCCAGACAACACAGATATGCTTATGAGTGGGCGGCTACTTCACTCGACTGGGCTACTTAATGCGAGATATTGAACGAAAGGAAATTCATATCCTCAGGAGGTGGTGCTACGTGCGAACAGATCTATGTCGGTGCGAAGCGTGCGTGAGTCGCAGGGCGGCAGAACGGTACGAACGCGTCAGGGGTCGCGGCGAGCCAGGCGCCGGGCCAGCACCTGCAGATCAGCGTGGATGTCGGCCAGCTCGCAGTGCAGGTCGCGCGACTGCGCCAGCAGTGCGTCCAGGCGCCGCGCCGTGGCCGATAGTGCGCACTCCTCCGCCTCGTCGTCTTCCACCGCCAGAGCCAGCCGCGCCAGCCGCTCCCGTTCGGCCGCTGCGCGCACCTCGCCGCCACGCCGCACCAGGTCGAGCCTTGCCCCTTCAGCCTGTTCGGCTTCCTCCGCCTCCCGCAACTCGTCCGCCAGCGACCGCTCCGCCGCTGAGCTCTTTGGTGTGTGACTAGTTTCTTCAGCGGCTGTCGCTGTTTCAGGCTCTTTGTCCGATTCTGGTGACTCCGGCGGCCTGTGATGGGGTTCTGGTGTCGACGCGGAAAACAATGGGCTGGGCGATTGCAGAGCTCGCTGTAGGAACCTCCGAGTATCTTCGTCCAGCGGCCTCGTGAGGCCACGACGTGGAATGGGCCGTACGATTGCCTCGAGAGCATCACGGCCGGGGTCCTCGGGCCGCAGTAGCTCCAGGATGCGGGATCGCGATGGGGAGATGGCTGAGCACACATCGTAGCGCGGCATTAGTTTGTCCTTGTTGGACGTGGCGTCTCCGGGAGCGAAGGCACAGATGTTGTCGTTGAGTAGCCGGTAGCCGCGCAGCGTGCCGTGTCCCTCCGACGGCAGGGTGGAGGGCTGGCAGTGCGCAGGCTCGGGCTCCACGATCTCGATGTAGTGTGTGGCGCGCGGCTCGTCGCGCGGCGTCTGCGTAAACACGTTCATGTCGCGCTCGGGCGGCGCGCGCGCTCGCACTGCGCCCGCGCCGGGCACTCGCGCGCGCCCCACCGCGCGGGCACAAGCCCGCAAGGACGCGGGACGTGACACGCGTGCTACACGGCGCCACTGCTCCCCACGCACCACTAATTAAACATACCACCACAAAACTATCCACCTGAAATCACTGCCGTACGCTTCAGATAACATATGTCTTTAAATAGGCAGTGGGTTGGAAATTTGTAAGACTGCGCATTCCGTGTCGGAGTGGCTGCACTGCGTTTTCTCGAATCAGTCGAGTGGTGCTGTTTCGCTTTTGTTACAGTTTATTGAGAAGTCGCCGAACGTTCAATGCTCATGAAACGTTACATTTATTCCTTTGAACTCCGGTGTATACTATTTGCAAAAATACCTTGCACAGCTAAGGTGCTGCTCTTACTTTCTGAAAGGAAAAGGTCCAACATGTATTCTTATGGATTCATTTAATAGCTCGTTTGACATGACTTTGGATAAAGTTAATGCTAGCCGATGAGTTTAAAATAATGGTAAAGACTACGTATTCTCAAAAATGGGTCAATGGGCCCCATAGTATCGTAATTTGGTGAAATCAATAGCCGCCCACAGCCATCAATTGGTATAAAGCTTCTATTTAGTTTTGTTACGCGGACGAAATGGTCGTGGGTTCATACCACAAATATTTGTCATTTAAATAAGATTGCGTAATAAACTGGTTCAGGTAATGTTAACGGCATGCTAATTGCGGTTTTGTTACAAGCGAAATATGTTAATGAAGTAATAATAAAGTGCCTAAATTCATTCAAAATGATATAAAATTATTTGATCGCTGAATTTTAATGCAATATTGTCACCATAACTCACAATAACAACTCTCTTGTTGGTCTAGTAGCAAAAAACTACTGCTAAAGTTAACTATTGAACGTGTTAGCAATAAGTTCGATTCCCGGACGAAGGAAAATGAAATTGTTTGTTTTCTTTTCGGCAATTTATTTTTGCTAATTGCACAACATTTTAATATAATGGTAATTGCGATAAATATTGGCGTCTGGCAGACTTATGTCCTCTAAACACTAAATGGCACAAGAGAGTGGCATTATTTCATACTAATGAAGGTCGTATGTAAAACAAATAGTTTATTTACAAAAACAAAGTAGATAAGAAGCTATTGACACTAAGAAGATTACGCCAAATTAGGTCAACTGTCTCAAATTACCATTATTCGTGAGATTATATTTTTATAAATTGTAATAAAAAGAAACAAACCGGTTGGAGTTCATTTATACTGTTCTATTATGTGTTTGAAACTAAGATCTGTCCTGGAGGCCGCTCTGGGCTTATGCGGGCGTGCCCAAACCGGGTTCCTGATCCTAAAGCATTGGGAATATATGAAACTAGCAGTCACCCGCGGATTCGTCCGCGTCCCACGGGAACTTTTCGCATCCAGATGAAAAATATCCTTTGTTATAAGTTCAATCTATAAGTGTGTCAAATTTCAGCACAGCATGTTCGCTGGTTAAAGTTTATATTGTGTCAATCTAACGACCGTTTAAACTGCTGGTACTCGTATCTTCTTCTTCTTATTTGGTATTGTATCTTCATTTAAAAACCGGCCAACTGCGAGTAGGACTCGACCACGAAGGGCTCCGTAGCAGCAAGTGGCATAGAAACGTAGATCAGGGACAGTACCTGCTAATTAACTACAAAAAATATGACTGCACCCATTTTTTTTCCGCCTGATGCGGTTCACAGAAATCACAGAATACATCTACTTACCATGATCCAACAGAACCTACAGCTCTTCAAGTGGCAGTGACATACGGATGGACAGACAGACACGATGAATCTAAAGGGTTTTGTTTTCCGTTTTGCCACGGAACCTTAAAAACAGGTGCGATCTTTCTTGTCCTCGGTATGAGTACCTATAGACCATGAACACTTCAAGGTAGAAACTACTAGAGATAGCTTATTGTTATTTTCCTGTGATCCATTCATACGATGGCATGACATGATACCGTGCTGGTATGCACAAGTTGCGTGCACCAATCAGGGTAGACACGACGCCAGCATGACGTTCCTGCTCAATGCTTCAGTAGGCGCGTGCGCCGACCAGCGTGTTATTAACAACTTAAGTTGATTTATTTTATAGATACATATTAATAAAAAAAACAATACTGTGTTTAAATAACAATATGAAAATAGATGTAAAGACCTGATGACAAACCGAGAACGAACTATACAAATTGAGGATCTTTATGTCAATGAAGTCAAAAGGAAAGAGATCACTAGTCACAGGATTACTATCCTTCGTTATTGTGTAAGGCAATTTATGATATAATGTGATGAAAAGTGTAGGTGCAGAATGTTTAGGTGTGCTGAAAACCGGATAAACTCGAACTACAATAAATTTTATTCATCGACGTAATTTATTAGGAATAATATATTATTTATCGATATCTATGCAGCCTTTACCTAGATAAGCTATTAGTCAGTCATGCAACTAGGTATTATGCTTATTCGTAACTATGACAAAGAACACGATCAAAATATTTCCACGATATCCAGGTTATCACTTACCCGACATACATACCAAAAAACAGCGTAAAAAGGAAAGAAAATCCGATTAAGAAAACAAAACAAACGAAATACGAAATCCGCTGTCCACTGTCCAATCGATCAATCGATTAATTACGTGAATCAATCAAGATTATGGCGAAAAAAAAGGTTTGAAGATAAAAAAGAACCGAGGCCAGGATCAGCAGAGGTCTCGAATACCAACCGGCCGGTGTTAGACGTAGAGGCCGTTATTAGGTACCCCAGGCCACCGCTGATGATGATAAACAGTCGAATTTAGCGTCTGCTTCTACGCAACCACGTATCTGCGATTGTTTCGGCGATAGCGGCTTATCTGCGATAATTTGAACGTGTAACGATAGTGTTTCGTGATTTTTATTAATTGCTGTCGACGCTTCGACGGGTGCCGGTCTTTGGTGACTTACTTTATTACAACAAATTTATTATGAAATGCGTTTTTCATGCCGATTGTAATGGATAGCGTAGCTGTTTTTCCGGGAAGGGAAGCCGAGTTAATACATACACTGAGATTTAGCAAATTAAAGTCATAGGGCAGGATCAAAATCTTGACTTGATTTAAATTAAATTAGTCAGGGAAAACCCAATAATGTTGCTGTCCTTTGTAATTCATTAAGGGCAAAGTTCAGCCTACTGCGTATGAGCTTCAAACCAACGGAATAATCAATTACACGTGCAATAGAAATGTGACAATAGCAAAAATACAATCTCGCGAATGCGTAAAGCTTTGCAAATCGAAATAGAAATAAAACCCCTCACACACGAGCAGGAAATCGCGAGGTGAAATCTCCGTAAGCGTCAAGTGTGGCGATGTGGCCATCTCCAATGTTTGCGCTGGCAATTTCCTACCCGACACTCTGTCACGGCTATCGCGATTCCTGGCTCGTGGGACCGAGGCTTTAGATATTTTTAGGAGTATGGATTTCTGAACTTTAGGAATGCTACTCTTATAATATTTAAAGAAACCTATTTTGTTAGTCATATTTTTTGTTAGTTCTTATGATGATGTGATTTTTTGATAAATAGTTCTCTCTATTTTTCGGCTTCATCTCATCATCATCTCCCGAGCCTTTTCCCAACTATGTTGGGGTCGGCTTCCAGTGTAACCGGTTTCGGCTGAGTACCAGTGTTTTTACAAGGAGCGACTGACTATCTAACCTCCTCAACCCAGTTACCTGGGCAACCCAACACCCCTTGGTTAGACTGGCGTCAGACTTACTTGTGAGATAAAAATTGAGTTCAAAGAATCCACCGTAACATCATACACGGCAAGTTAAATAAAAGCTTTTACAAAACAGTATAAAGAGGTACAAATTCGGCGAAAAAACTATAAAAATATTCAGTTTTTAACTTATATTTAACGGTATATTTTTTGCGGACTATGTTTTCTTAGGTACCAGAAATATTTGAATATTTAGTCATCCTGGGCTACTAGATGAACCGGTCTTTAAAGTGATTTTTAGTATAGTTACTGGAGATTTTTTTTTTTTTTTTGGTTTAAAAAGTATAACGCATTTTGAGTTGGTAAAAATTTAGCGTATCTAATAAATACCTAAACAGGGAATTAATAATTAGGGATACTTAAGATATTGTGACGAATATCCCTAAGTTATATTTAGTACATGTCAGATAAAAAAATGAGTAATGCTAGTAATGCAACACTCATTACACTATCTTTTGTTATCTTTATAGATTTAATTGAATACAAATGTTCTCAAGCAAGGACTTACTCAAGAGATTATGATAATGGTGGTAGATGATGATGATTTTTGCAAATATTTTTAGCAAAATAACGGCGAATTCCAAGAAAATAAAAATGTATAGAACATTTACAAAATGGGGACAACATAACCAGATCGAAACCAGGCGGGAAGTGAAGAGAATATGAGCCTTCTGGTCAAATTAGTCACAGTAGGATAACTGGTAGTTAACAGGGTCTAGGTTATTTAAGTGTCAGTGTGCGATTAACTGCTGTGTTCAACAGTTTAGTGGGCGATATTATACTTATTTATGTCGGCTTATGAACTGTGTATAAGCCTAATAGGCACGTGAAGATGAAAAGAGACTAGACTGCATGACGCTTTGGAAGGTGGGTAAGCCCTTGGTGTGGGCGAGGATTACGCACCGAAATTGCGGCACCTACTTCTTTTAAAACTATAGTATGATGATGAGTATAGGTTTGATGGTTTCTAGATATATGATTTGATTTTTTAAAGATTTTGGTGCAAAATTAACAGGACTAGACATCTGACTGACTTTCCGATTGCATTGCATTATCAACATTGAATTGTGACTGATTGTACTTACTGCCTGACTGGTACCCTAAGTGCCCAGAGCGTTAGATAAGAACTGAAACATTAGCCGGTTGGAGTACTTACTGAATATTTTGTAACATTACTTAGAAGCCAATCTTGACACGGTTTCAGGATTCCATATACTCAAAACTTGTCAAAAAGATACCTTTGTGTGGAGGGCCCTTGAGTCAAGAGGCTCTCACGAGGAGTGTCGGTGGAGGTCGGAGGGGGGGAGGTTAGTCAGTAAGGGTACCCTTCTACCGTCAACTTGACAAGTCGGCGTTGGTCTGAGGACCTGGCACTCGCTGGTTCGAGACTAAAACCGACTTTAGGGGGTTCCGTCCCCCTTATCTATACTCGTACATTTCATTTTTGAGGTTTTTCAGCATTGCGGTTATCAATTGGGTGGATATGCCAGGAAATTACGAGCTGATAATGTGTTTATTATATGAATTAATTTATTATTACAATTTATTGTTCGTAGCAAACCAAAGCCGCAAAACACCTGTGATTTTTTTTTATTGTTGTTGTTTCCTACAGCTAGTGCAGTTTTAGGACGAAGCTTTGCGTGTAGGTACTCTAATTGTTTTTTTCTTCTATCTAATATCTCATTACATTGACTAAAAAGCTCATCAATCAGTTCAGATACATAATGTGATAGAACCCAACTATGCAGCTAGTTGCTAGGCGTAGTGACCAGTGACAAAAAATGCTTTAACCGCCACGGATTTGTAGTTGGCTTCATAGAAGCGCCGCAAAGCGCCAACTTACTAGCAAGCCCATAAATAAATCAGCCAGTTAAGCTGACAGCTATATTTCCTTTCCTCCCATTACAAAAATACGAGCTGTTAATGCCCAAAAGCCGTGTGAGTGTTAGTAAATAGAGTAGTAATGCAGCATTGATTGGTCGCTCATCGGGCTGCTTCGTTCATTCACTCGTGAGTCACAGGGCGCGCGAGCCCGCGGGACGCCGTACGATGCCCGAATACGAGCGGGTTGCCATGCGCGTACCGGGGATGGATTCCGGAGTTGTACGTTTCTGTATATTAGCTTGTGTGAAAAAGATACAATCCATGAGAAAATTGTAAAGGATGTGACTGATGGGTTAGGCAAATGGAGGCATGAGAAGCAATTGCAATCTGGATGCGCTTATCGATTTATACCCCACGCGTTGCAAGTAACAGTTGGTGGTAAGTTGTTTTGTAAACTATGCTACTCTTAGATTATTTTCAAAAAAGAGCGAGTATGAGTTCTCAAAAGTGAAAGTCGGAATAACCATAAAGATATCCGTTTCCTTCCCAACAGCAATTTTTGTACCAATTTCCATTTCTCGAGCTTTTCACATTTTCACAAATTTTCCCGTGTAGCAACCCTGGGGCGGCAGTGAGCGTGCGAGGCGGGGCTCTCGGGAGCGGGGGCGGCGCATGCGCGGTGCGCGCGGTGGGTCGATAGGGCTCCGCGCTCAGTCCGCGCCGCGCCGGGCCACGAAGAGCCCGCGCCGCCCCGCCATGAGGGCGCGCGCGCTACTTTTACTCCTCGTGGTTTATGCTACCTACAGCCATGCTGAGAAGAGCAAATTCTGTGAGTCTTCATATTATTACTACTATCTCTTAAGATAACTGCCAATTTTTCCAAAATTGTTTTCTGTGTTTTTCCCGTAGCTTGGGGGTAATTGCCGCCGGTTTGTACTTCTTGGCCTAAGTAACAAGTTTCAGCGTCTTGCTAGTTTCAGTCGGCGATAATATCACTGTATAGCGGCATGCATGTTTTAAGTTTACTTTAGTACAGATCTGAAAGCTTGCCATCCAATTTTCGCGGCAACTCACCACTCGAATAAGTAGGTAGGTACTCGTAACTTACGCAAAGTCAAAAAAGCCTTTTAAATGAAATTGGAGCTAAGCCTTCCCTGTCCAGATAGGGTTGGGGTTAGTTATGTAAAATTACGTTTCTGTTATATCGCCAGGAAATAGGTCACCAAGACAATAGGCTGTAATGTAAAGCGGCGCGCGTCGTCCGCGGCTCTCGCAGTGTGCGTCTAATATAGTAGACGATTCATTACCCCTAGTTGGGGCGTACGACTTTCTTTATATCATACGTACCCTTAACGATATTAGGTCGTTTCGGCGACGTGTCGTTACGTCTAAATTATACTTCATAAATGTGTAATCCGTTTGATATTGTGAGTTGAGGTTTTGTGTTTGTTGGCGGAATTTATTGATTTTAATTTCGATGTCGTTGTACGTTTTTATTTAGAATTGTCGGTTCTTCTACCTTTTTTTATAATATTTATGCTGGAGGCAAAGGTTTGGTTATGCAGAGAGATTGCCGTACTTACCAACTAAATAAAATATGTTCATAATAGGTACCATTTTAAAAATGAAACTCAACAAATATAAAACACCAAAAAAATTGCCAATTATTTCATGCCATTCATACAGCTCATAATTAAACAGTTTATTTGATAACAATATCCCACACAGTTATGATCCACTTGTTGCAGAAACGATTTTAATAAAAACAGGTTTAATAGTCAGAACACACAACAAGTTACGTGATAAACATAACATTATCAATATAAGGTCAGCCAAGCCATTATTACAAAAATCATAAGTCGATCAAAGCATAATTTAGTACCATTAAACGTAACAATACACAACATTGTAAAAATACCATCTAAAAAGAATAAATTAACTATTTTTGGCAAAAATATTAAGTACACGGTTACTAAGATAATCTTATCTTAAGCAAATAATAACTTAGCTACTAAAGTACTTGTTGATCTTCTGCCATCCTTCTGAGAGCTTATTAGCAATCTTATCGACGGGACCAGGGCCACCACAATGCCGAGGTCCTCCGGCCAGGAGCACCGTCTGTCCTGGACCAAGCTTCAGAGTTTTTTCCATAGCCAAATGAGAAGCAATGGAGAAACTAGATCCTGTAGACGTAGTGGCTACAGTCATCTCTTGAGGAATCCCTGGTATCCTAGCCGGCTCCACTTCTGTAGGTTCTTTAGCCAAGTTGGAAATGAGGAGCAGAGATCCAGCAGAACCCCACCTCAGTACCAGCACGGCCCCATTCTGTCGTTTTATCTGCAATATTTCAGGCACAATCAATTATTTTGATTGACATTTTTCAAGTCTTTATTGTGAAAAGGGTTGAAAATCCAAGCCCTTTTTATTAGTACGCTAATGCCTTATGTTAACGTGGGGTCAATTTATTTTTTGTTGATTTTTAACAGCGATCGTATTACTTAGGATAAAATCATTAATATTAAATAAATGTCTACATAAATAACGTGTATCGATAATTTTATCTTTAGTGAGATCGTTAACACGCTCTAGCCTTATCTTGTCATCTTTTTCTATTAAGTTTATGAATGATTTTAAGATAAGATGAAGATTATCAAAACGTAGTAGCTAAATAAATTAAAAATGTGTGAATCACTGAATCATTAATATGCCGACCAGATGGGAGAGGTCATAAATAATATAATTACGCTAACAAAAAACCTAACCATAAACAAAATCTTATCTAATAAAGTCACAAGAATATGATTCGGATGCTCTTAATGAATTGCGTTCGCTTATGCTCCATATATTTCTATCGCCCCATGAAGAGGAGCATCATCCCCAACGATGGAGAAATATACGCCATAATCGCTGCTTATCTGCTCCCGACGGGCAATCGCGGAAATGGCGGATTGCGGATTGCGCAGGCGATTGCCTCCCATCATCTATAGTAATGTCACATACGCGCTTCCAGCTACTTTTATTCCATCTATATGGATTCAAATTGAAGAGAATGCCACTATAACATATTAGTGTTATATTATGGTTCTTACTTTACCCAATTTATAAAAAAAGAGATTTTTTACATTTACTGTCCCGCTGTCGGACAAGGTCTCCCCAACCAATTCTTTACTTTTTCTGACTAAGCAGTCAAGATAATACCTACCTCTACATGAGGTCCAAAAGCTGGGGACTTTCTCAGCGCTGCAGCGATCCTCATAACTCCAATATGGCTGAATTCGTTAGCGAACTCGGTCTTGGCGTTTGCATATCTAAAGTTTGGAGCTAGCGGCAACCATGGTTCTACGCTTGAAAAACCAGCTGTTATAGTATCATCCCAAGGGAAGGGGGCAGCCCATGGTGCAGCCTGGTTTGGCCAGCAAGTGCTACCGGAAGCCCAAGCTAAAATAGTGTCTGCAGCCGCCAGTTCATCTCCTTGGTAGATGATTGCGGACCCTGGCAGGCTTAAAGCTAGAAGGTTCACAGCGTCCACCATATCGCTGCCATATCGAGATGCTGTGCGACTGTCGTTAGGAGAACTTGTCTGAAAACGAATTTTAACCAAATTGAACATTAATAGAGGTCATTATTAAAAATAATGGTGTAGGCATTGTCAATTCACTTTGAGAACACTGGACTTAGAACTTCATTCAGCTTTTCTCCCGAATTCAATTTATGTACTTGTTATTTTCGCGAGTAAATTCTTCAGAGCGGCTAATACGCTATGTCTCTTGGGCAATAAATAAACTTTATCACAGACTGAACCACGGTCAAAGGCATTAAACGCCTGAGGTCTCCGGGTCCCTGGGCAATATGGTCTGTGATCTCGATTCTTTGGAGACCCTTCATAACATGTAATTATCCATTTATTATTTTTGTGTCCTTTGGGAGAGTATTCATAAATTCTGGATAATAAGGAGTTCAGAATTTGTATGGAATTGTTTTCTACGTAAAAGCTACAAACATGTAAAAACTGCCTCACATTAGTAACTATGTAGATAAATGTACCATATAAGTTGTTAATCATTTACGACGATGTAAACGTTTGTACACATGTCACTCTTGATCAATTAGTTTCAATTAAAGTATGACAAACGCGTAGCGAGTGATATTTTTAGTTCGTATTAACTGCGTTCATAACGTGATCCCTAACCTTTGACAAATTTGTTGATATTAATAGACCTTATTGTGACCATATTTTTACAAAGATTTTGATGACGAAGCGGAGCGTTTTGGTGCTTCTTTAACTTTTTACATATTATTGAGACAAAATGGGTATGTGGTCATAACGAGTCGCAACTCTTAACTCTTATATTCGAAGATATCTATCGGCCATAGCTGACGATAGCTGGCCGACACATTAGTTTGAAGGTGTCGTGAAATACATCAAACTTTTTGTTCGGCTGATATATTTACATCACCATACTTATTAAGAGACCGGTCAAGCTATAGGGCCTACTAAAAGTTTGCTATCTGCAAAGGGTCTTTAAGGAGAAGAAGCCTCTTTCCTTATTTCAATATTTATAATAAGCGTAATTCGTTCCTTTAAAACTCACGGCCCAAGTAGGCAAAACGTCCAATGGTGTTGTCACCACAGAAGCGAGGAAGCCCAGCACCATCTCAGGAGTAGACCTGGATGGGTACGTCAGGGCTTTGCTGATGATGCTGTTGGCGCCTACTCCTCCGTCCCCGTAGTACCTGGCAGCTTGTTCTGGCTTCAAAGAGGATTCCACTAGGATAACGCTAGGAAAAATAATGATAGAGTTTAAAAAAACTGAGCTTTGTTTAAGCTTATAAGATATTTTCTCTTTCTTTACGCCGCTAATTAAGCCATATTTACAAGTAATAGTTATGAGATATTAAGAAAGCAGAGATCTGGTACCGGTTACATGTAAAATACTGTTGCACTAGAGACGTCCTCTATTAGGATGATCATGGGCCACTTCAACCTTTGAGGAATTAATATTGCAACAGTTTTATTGTATGGGTACTTCAGCTGTAAGATTGCTGCAAGATGAAAAATACGAATGCAATCTAATTGACAGAAATGCCATATAGATGAAATAACTCACGGGGTCTCCAAACTACCACTGCGCGCGCAGCTCATAGCATCAGCCACTAATTTCTTCAGCAGCTGCTCCCCACAAGCCAAGTCCTTGAGGAAGTCGGGGTTGAAGAGTACTCCAGCCACTCCTCGCTTCAGCCAGCCGCACTGGGCTGCAGACAAGGCGGCTGCCACACTCTCGCAGCAGAGGTTCACCACAGCCTCGTTGTTAACGTTGCCGAAATAATTACCTCGAGTTGCGTGCCATGTCCAAGTTTGTATTCCTGGTACAGGCTGAGGAAAGACAGACGTCTAACTGTGTGCTATGCATTTTTGTTATTACTATGGCAGAAACAAGTAGAATCATAAAGTTTTTTTTTATTTTCCACGATTAATTAAAAAATGAAGATAAATTCCAAAGAATATTCGAGATTACTTGTAGACCCTCAAGATAACTTGGCCAATGATCACGGAGAAACGCCTCTTGGAAGAACTGACCTTCATATAAAACTCTGACAATTTGGTCATACTTCTGAATAGTATCTTTACCCACCGGTTGCAAATAAATCTGCTACTTTTTCATTTACTTTCCTAAAAGGATATTTCGTAAAGCAAGTATAGAGGGATATGACGGGGAGTGACCCGCGGGTCCCATGAACACATTTCTTCTGAAGCTATAACAAGCGATTCTGAAACACTAATCTTCTACAATGGCATGGAACCCTTCATACGCAACTGTTTTTCACATTTTTATGTAGGTAATCTCACCATGACTAACGCCCAACCCTTTTCTGTGTGAGAGGAGGCCTGTGCCCAGCAATGGGACGCCAAAAAGGGCTGATGGTGAATCTCACTATATATATAATTTTTTTTAAACTTTCGCGACTTTTACACATTATTTGCGAAGCAAATGGGTATTACTCGTGATGTAGGTAATTACAAAGGTATAAGATAGGTACCTCTTTTTCCTGACGTTTCGACCGAATTGCACCGACCGTAGTCACGTCGCCGCAAATAAAAAATATACTTACTGATGGTGGTGAGTCAATAGTGCCATCTTTCCACACTATCCTGTGTTCGTATCCCGGGACACGGTCAGCGCTGGACGTGAACCACTCGGCTTCCGTGCTGACACTCTGAAGTGGCAGCGTCATCACAACTTTCAGATCTATGGCAAAAGTAATAAAGTTGAAATTCTAATGAAGGTTAAAATGTTACTCAGAATGTTGAATTACTATCGTCCAAATATTAAGTTAGCAAAAGATTTTCTTATCATCTCGTAATAGTGATAAAGCAATGTCCCAATACCAAAGTCAGGGTCTAAACTGAGAATAAGCGCCGTGATCTAAATTCTATGTACAAGATCGTTACATATTTTCACTCCTTACCTAATTTCTTAGCCTTTTCCAAAAGAGCAGTGAAACTCTCCATGGTTCCGTATCGCGGGTCTATCTCAGTGAAGTCCATGGTGCCTGGCTTGGTGCAGTCCTTACTCTTAGCCAAAATAGGCGACAGGATGACAGCATCAGCACCCAGTGCGCGGATATAACTTATTTGTTTTAAAGCGCCTGAAATTTAATTAAAGTAGAGGTTGGGAGGTTCTTATTATACATTTTTTATCATTTTTACAGGCGCTTGTTACGTTTAGAATAAGTAGATACCCTATTTTCAAAAATTTTCTTTTATATATTTCTTGAATAAAGTACAATCTTTGTCTAAAGCAGCTGTTAGTTTAGTGTTAATCTTTTTGTCTTATTATGAGTCCGACACCAAAAACAGCATGAGTTTGTTGGCATAAGTTAGAAAATAAATATATTTTCTGTTGTAGGATTGACAAAATATAAACTAGTTATTTCAATATAAAATCACCTATATTTCGATTATGTTCAGTTTAATTAATAACTAAAGCTAAATGTTTAATCCAAATTACGCAACTAGTCCAAAAAACAAAATAATCATCCCACCTCGTAGATCCCCCAAGCCATCGCCGTCTCCATCCCTAAAACTATCCACCAGCATTCTATAATACACAGCATTATTCCACCATGGGGACACCCCATCACCAGCTACTCTGCTCACCACACACGCGAGTACCACCCACCACATCTCGAATAATATTAAACGCACCATCTCCGTACCACAACGAACGACCTTGCCAACTAGTGATGCGACTTAGCGACCAAATTGATACCCATTATTTATGTACCCGGTCTAAAAGTTTGAGACCAGGTATTGAAGTTTGAACCAAGTTTTGGTTTGATGGATTAATGGGTTTAAAGTTCAGACGTGTCAAGGGAATTATTTATGTTGTATATTGATTTGTTACGGTTTTAAGGTGAAAGCCGAATTGGGAAGTTGATAAGTAAATGAAAACTTAAATTAATTTTCGGCCTTTATATTATATTGATGAATTTTCAGTTGAATCTATGTAATATATTTTACTAGTTTTATATTAATTGCTGTAATTTGAATTGTATCAGTAGGCAATTAGATCCTATTACAAATGATGACAAAAATATTTAATACAGTGATATATTGACTGTTAATTTGAAAAAGAAAATATATGAAATATTTTCTTAAATATGCATTTACATAAATAGTATTCCCATATAGCAACGAATTAAGAGTTTCTATTATAATTAAACTTGTTATAGTGCATTGAATGATAAACCTAATCGATAAATTATTACATATTTTACCATGTAATCTTATTTTAGTAGATATCGATTAGATTAGAATTCAATAAATATTTAAATGTTTTACAAGCTAACTTCGATAGTTATTGAAATGAATATATTATTTTCTACTTGACATTTGCTTGTAAATTGTTGCAACTATTTGAGATCGCTAAACTTGGTTCATTTTACTAATATTATAAAGAGAAGGGATTTGATTGGTTCTTTAATTTGAATAGGCTCCGAAATTACTTGCCTGATTTGAAAAAAAAATATTATATAAAATTATCTGTTGGGAAGTTACACTATCCTCGGCAAACATAGGCTATGTTTTATCCGGGTAGGGAATAAACCGCTAGTAACTAATAATTTTGCATACTTTTTATCCGGTTCGGTCGGGTACATCACTAAAACTTGAATACGCTAATATGAATTTTGTTTACAAAACAATGCATTGTGTCAATAAAAACCAGTAATAGTTACGCAATCTTTAATTGTTTCTTTAAAGTTTAACAATATCTGTTTGTTTACAATACATGTATAGCACACACATTCAATATAATTATGTATTAAACATGTACTATAAGCGCGAATGTCCGTAATACGAATTCGCAAATAAACGCGACTTGCTTATTTTCTTAGCAGTCATCAACTAATTTTTAAACAGGAATCTAATCCTTAATAATATTTTTATAAATTTATTTATTTATCCTACGTATAACGGGAATGTTAATCTGTCTGCCTGTCACGTTCTCAAGTCAAAACTAGTGAACCGATTAAAATGAAATTTTGGTGCAAATATAGTCTAGAGCCCTAGAAAAAACTTAATTTCTACTCTTTATTGCAATTCACTCACAACGCGGGAAGAACTAATATCCTTATATTCTACAGTTCGTGAGCATATTATGGCTTAACTAATAATAAATAAATACAAAGTTAGTTTATTCATTGTTTATCACGTTGGAGGGGCTCGGAGTACAATCGCTTCACCAGGCAGCAGGGTGATATTGTTTAGAGGAACAATGGTTCTGAAACAAAAATAATAAAAGTTAATTCGTTTTAAAGTGTCATAAGTAAAAAAATATAAGTGAGGCTATATCAGTATACTAATCGTACAATACTTCTCGAAAATGTGAACAAACAAACAGAAATTCTTCAGTTTTATTAGGTATATCAGTAGAGATGTAGGTATAACTGCTGACATGCAATTTTAATTTCTTACTACTGGAATGTTCTAAATTCGTTATGTTACGAAGCAATACATCAGGTCAATAAAGATAACTTTATGCTTGTAAGCACTAAATTGTCACCAAGATTATACCCAAGTGTTACGGTTGGTATTGTAATATACCTATAACAGATAAAAATATTATAAAACATATTTGTACTTATTACATAAATAATCTTCTCGAATTCGAGATTACCTTTGAGTTACTTTTCTAATTTAATCCAGGATAATTTTGCTAATCAATAAATATTTTTAAGCAGATTAGTCTCTCGTGTTGAGGTAGGTCTTATTAAGACTTTCATTTTTTATATTAATTAATTATTTTTTTATTCTAAGCTTGCCGTTTTGCATAGACACTTTGTATCACACATATAAGCACACATTCAGGTTAAAAGTGGGTTTGTTCTAATGCTTGAAGATGGTAAAATCCGCGGTCTTTCCCTGGCATACAAAGACCCCTAGTAGGAAGGCTTAAAATCTGACTCTCCCTCCAAGTGCACCATTAGCAGGTCATTTTTAATGATTGCCAAAGAAAAAAAAATATAATGTGATTAAAACTAATTTACCTAGATCTGGATTTCATTATTCAAACTTCTAAGCGGAGGAATTCTATTTTTGCAACTTTGGTGGAGTTTGGGTTTTAACCAACTGAAAAACTTATTTAAAAAAATAAAAACTGCTTACCCAGGTGTCCTACTGCTATGCACGCTAGCAGTATAAACAGTCAAAGGAGCAGACAGTAACGAAATTCCACTGAGATCCACAGTATCAGTCACGGTGCCCACGTTGAACAGCAGGACGTACGTGTCGAAGGTCCTGAGGTAGCGGATGAGGAGCAGAGTGTTAACAGTCAGGGCTTCCACGTCATACTCGCCGTGGGAAAGTGCTGGCTCTTTACGGAGTCGCGTCAGAGCTTGGTACACCTGTGAGGGGAAACGTTATATGAACTTAAGATGTTTTGTTCAAACAAATTCTTACTTATTAGTAGTTTGTCCATTTTCCATCAAAAAATTAGTCCCTAGGCTGAATTATCCGCAAATTGTTGTTTACACCTTAAACATTTTCTTACCTTGTAATGACTAATATCAGCATCCTTTTGAGCTTGTAAATTGATTTCCATATAGTCTTGTGCTACCGGCAACCAAGGCTTTTCATTCGTCGAAAATCCTGCACTAGTCGAGTTGTTCCAATGGTAGGGTGTTCTGCAAGGATCTCTAGAGAACTCCAGGTAGTTGTCAGCATTGCCCTGGTTTAGGGCTGCCACGTCAACTGTATCCTCCCAGCTGACGAAGCCATCCCTCATTCCGATCTCCTCACCCTGATATGTGACTGCTACTCCTGGTAGTAACATGTTCAGGCTGTTTAACCCGTCCACCATGTCAGTTCTGAATCTGGACGGCATGCGGCTCTGGTCGTGGTTTCCGAACTAGAAAAACATTTTTATCAAGTAATTTGTGGTAGACAATGATCCCTTGAAGTATTATTTAATATCTTAGTTCACTTACCACCCAGTTGGCAACATTTCCTTTAGGCATGTAAGTGAGCCAGTGGCGAATGACGTAAGCGAAATCTCTGGCAGAAGATCTCGCAGACAGAGTCGTGATGAAGTCGAAGTTGAATGGGAAATGGGCACCAACTCTTCCTTTCTCGTCTCCATAGTACAACATCGTCATGCTGATGTTTGCGTATGCTTCTGCTAGCAGTATCCTTGAGAAAAAGAAAGTGAAAATGAGCAAGGAAAAAAATATGATTATTAGAAATCATATTTGTTGTTACTGAATTGACAACTTACTTAGTCTCAGAATTGTTATCTTCAGTCCATTTATCAACAGCCTCCCTCCAATCATACACCACATCATACAGTTCTATAAGGTCCCTGACATGTATCTGTGTGGTGTACCCGGGCTGATCTGGTGTCAAAAACATATTCCCAGACAGAGGCTCATCGGGGTATACTCCCATTGCATTAGGAGGGGTTTCAAATAAATGAGGGATGGCATCTACCCTAAATCCATCAGCTCCCTTTTCTATCCAGAAGAGCATAATTTTTATCATCTCGTCCTTGACTGCCTGCTCTCTGAAGTTAAAGTCAGCTTGCTCGATTGCAAATTGATGGAGGTAATATTGCTGGCGTTTTTCACTCCATTCCCAAACTGTTCCTCCGAATTGACTGATCTGAGTGTCAGAAATTTTCAGAATTATAACGGTCCTTGATAAATGGATTATTAGTTCATGAGTTGTCGAACTTACCCAGTTAGAAGGTACTTGAGGTGTTGGGTTACCGAGCTCGAAGCGTGGGTTAGCCCATACAAAGAAGTCTTCAAATCCTGGTTCTCTATTTTCGGATTTGATAAAGTATTCCGAGAATGTACTTGCATGGTTGGGCACGTAGTCTAAAAGGACCTTGATCCCTACAAATAAAAATAAAAAGTAATCACAATCTAATTTCTCATCATGCGTCTAAAATTTTGGTTTTATTTGCTCTTTTCTTGAAGCATTAAAATACTGAATCTTGGCAAAAAGGCTTTAATAGCAAATAAAAAATCAAAAAGCTATCCCAACTGTCGGAAATATAAAATCAAATTTGAAATTGCACTCACCTAATGAGTGCGCCTTATTCACCAGCTCGACAAAATCTTCCATGGTGCCATACTCATCGTGAATAGCAAAGAAGTCACTGACGTCATATCCGAAATCTATCATAGGAGACTGGAAAATCGGAGACATCCACAGAGCTCCTACTCCTGCATCCACCAGGTGCTCCAGCTCACTGGTTATACCTAAAGGAAGCACAGCATAATACACACTATGGTTTGGAGTACCCCAAGTAGCAATTTTAGGACCACACGCAATGCTATAGTCCTGAAACAATACTCCTTATGTGTCAAACATTAAGTTTGATAAATGTATCGCACAATCCAATTGAATAGGCATTGAAAAATAACAGTCTAAGATAATTAACGCGAAATGAAAGGACTTGGAACATAATTAAAACACTTTAAGTGAATTCTAATTCCAATTCAGACCGGATTAAATAGGTCTAGCTGTTTCGTCTTTCATGATTTCATCCTTTTAGGGCTAAGTAGGATTTTAATTAACATCCCTTTAAGGATTTATCAGCCGTATTTCAATTTTGTTCAAAGTGATCGACATTTGAAACGCTCTTTATTTTAAATCCTGCATGATCCAGATTAACCTGTTGTACATACGTTATGCACTTGAGCAATTTTACATCCAAAAAAGTATGATCGTCAATTACATTTTTGACCTTAATTCTTGGTCCATAAGATACAACTTTCTAGTAGCTACGTATGTTCTTAGACTTACCTTTAAGATCGCCTATCCCATTTCCATCGCTGTCTTTAAATGACCGTGGATAGATTTGATAAATCACAGTATGCTCCCACCAATCCAGCTTCCTCAGTTCAGGCGGCTCTTCAACTGGTGGTGCAACAGTTGTAGTAGTCGTTGTCGTACTTGTAGTGGTAGTAGGAACTACCGTAGTTTCTTCAACGGCATCTTCCCTCATCAGAGCCCATGTGGTCACCCCTACCACGACACCCACGACCAAAGCCGTCAGAATCGCAATCCCCACCGTCCTTGCTAAAGGCATTTTGACTTAGCTTTGCTATTTCTACGAGATTATGCTCTGAATTTAAAGACTCCTTATCTTTAATTGTTTCAATCATAAATGATATCTCTTACATTTGATTGTGGTTATTTTTATTGTGGAGAAGTTACGATAATTGTTCGCAATGATCTGATTACAATAATCATGGAATGCTCTAGTATGTTTAAACGTATGGGTTTGTATTTTTGTATCACGTAGTCATTGGTCATATCAGTGCTTTTTGCTGGATGCTTACCTATTGCTATTCATTTGCATTCTTAATATTATTACAGTGTGCAATAATGTTAATAAATAAAATTAGCCTTCCACTATTTTCCTTGACTTTTCCAAATTGTATCAGAATCTGAGTTTTCTAACTTGTCAAGAATTTGAGTTTGTTTTGTTTTATTTAAATTAGTTAAATGTTTATTAATGTCTTCAATTCTGGTTCCTAAACATTCTTCATGTTTATTTGTATTCACTTTATCAATACCAGATACCAGAGGCAGTACACCACTAGCAACAGCGGATGTGGACTTCACAATTACCATGGTCGAGCAGTCCACCCGCCTAGTAGCAAATTATAGCTCATAACTATAGCACATGTGTACACCATGCAATTTTACATAATACGAGCATGCCATTGTTTGATTCATTAACATTGCAAATTCAATCTGAAAATATGTAACAAGAGATACTGTCAAGGTGATTTCATTAACAGGAAAAGGCTTATAAGTGAGACCGAAAAATACGTAGTCGTAGCTCTCAAAATTCATCATCATCTCCCGAGCCTTTTCCCAACTATGTTGGGGTCGGCTTCCAGTCTAACCAGTTTCGACTGAGTACCAGTGTCTTACAAGGAGCGACTGCCTATCTGACCTCCTCAACCCAGTTACCCGGGCAACCCAATACCCCTTGGTTAGACTGGCGTCAGACTTACTGGCTTCTGACTACCCGTAACGACTGCCAAGGATGTTCAATGACAGCCACAAAAACATATCGAACAATTATGCCTCATCTAAAAGCAGTTGTTTTAAATATTGTTGACTTGAAATTTCATACGGTATGATACGGCAGCTGCAACGTTATCGCAAATTATTATACTCACCTACTTGCTCTCTTACCTTCTCATCCGTGTACCTTGAGGCTGAAGTAGAAGGAATACTATGATGTTAGTCATAGAGACACACACATTCACATTATTCATTCACGCTAGAAATTCTGTACAAAGTTAGTTGGTTTGAACAGTATAACCAGGTTGGTTTCAATCGATATTACGAAAGCGAAGGGTCACGTCAACTTGTCCATCAATGGAAATCATTTATTCATGGGTCCTTGTACCGCAATGAACAGGCACAAGGATATATCAGAACTACTGAGCTGCTTGGATTATTTTAAGTGGGAAAACTTTCTGATTCCTGATTTCTGATGACCATATCTTGTGGGGTGACATTTTGTAGATGTCGATGTCTGTCCATAAAATCGGTAGTCTGTACCTACATTTTCTTTTCTGTTCTAAAAACTTTAAAATTTTATAGTTAAGCTATACATGTTGGTACAAAAATAGGAAGGTGTGGAAGAAGACAACCCTTGCCGACTCAAATAATGAATTGGGACCAGGGCGGGATATTGGTAAAAATAATAAGTTAGGTGTTTTCTGAGAATACGCTATTTTGGAAATTCTCTGAGAAACTCTTATCTGCCTAGTTTGCCCCATTATATTGGTGTTACCGTATATTATATAGTCTTATTTTATGTATAAACGCCAGCATATCAAGCTACCCGAAACTGATTTTTTTCCCAATTATGTAGGTACCTTTGAACCGTATGCTTCAGCAATAAAGTTGAAAATCAATTAAGGAAATTTGACCGATTGTAGTATCTTGATGTGCTGTCGTCTGTACCTAATAAACAACAGTTTTAGGTACATGTAATGGCGATATTTTATATGCTGCAAATATCCGGGATGCATCATACATATTTTATTGCTTTAGGTTTATTTATATTTGTAGGTACCAACAATAAATTAATTACGTGTTATCTGATAATGTTTGTCTCAGTCCCTAATTTACCTATTCTTCAGACAAAAAGATTAATATACATTTATAAAGTTTAATTATTATCTTATCACCCCCAAGTATCGCTTTACTAATTAACAAGCCGTCCGACCCGGTTTCGCATGGTTATACAATAAAAAAGTTTCAATTGTCTTTTTTACTTTTTTACTATACAGACGCCAGCACATCAAGCTACTACAATCTGTCAAATTTCATAATTAGATTTTTAATTTTATCACGGAAACATATGGTTCAAAGTTTGCTGGGAAAATTTGACAGCTTTGGATAGCTTGACGAGCTGGCGTCTGAACCATATCTCTTTTTTTAAATCTGGAGTAAAAATTTTGGAGAAAGGATATATCTTATTTGTTCCAAAGCCTGAAGTGGCACTATGGTGGTATTCGACTCTACCAATTTTGTCACTTATAAAGCCTTATAACTTCTGCAGCCAAAAAATAAATAAATGTACGAGTAGGTAGGTATAACGAAACGTTAAGGTGGAGTCTACTCACAACTCGTCACACAAGGCCACAACTGAAATTGCTGGTAATTATCTTATTTATTGAAAACTAATTGCTTTATACCATGGATGTATAACTTCGTACAATATGGATGACGTAATCCTATTTGCCATTACTACAAACAAATAAATACTTTAAACTCTTATATTAGAGTTAGTTTTCGTGTGAAATACATATCACAGAGCAGTAACCAGTTGTCCACGTGAGATAGACATTAGGGGTAGTGTGTCCTTGTTTCGCATGTTGCCAGTTACAAAAATAATGTAGAGTATGCATAAATTCAACCGAATTGATTTTTTGTTGTGCTCTAAATGCATTATTATATGTATATTATTCTTGACGGATTCTGTTTATGACATATAATTTAATAAACAAATATAACGGCTATAACACTTTTTGTCCAATCCAAATAGAAAAAAAAAATGGATTTATGATTTAAGAGTGTGGACACCCTACTGAAAAGAGATATATTATTACTTTGATCCTCTCGCTCAGCGCGTATTTCTACTATGCGTTATCCAATTGTAATACACCATGTAATTCACATTCGTGCAGTTTACTCGTTTGCATTTCGGCAGTATTGTACTGAAACCGGTTCGGTTTCAGACTCTCACGTTTTGTCGAATTGATTGTTCTAATTATTTTGTAAAATGACTCAAATAATTCATAATATGGATGCAGCAATGATAGATTTAATGAAATGAAGTAAAAATAAGACAAGAACATAAAATATAACATTTTATTAACTGGCTTTAAACAATATTACGTAAAACTAATTACTTAAAACTTACTCATATAAATTAACCCTGTCTTAGAAATATGTTTATAAATTATTATCACAACAAATAATTTATTAAAATAATATCACATTTATTACTGTTGCTTATATTGGCGGCGCTCGTAAGATCATTGCCTCCCCTGCCTGCAAGGTCAGCTGGTCAGCATCAATGACATCACTGAAAACAAAATAATTTTTTTAACTCTAAAAACTATGTCAAAATGTCCTTATACATATTGCTTATTGTTCCCCACTTCGTTCCACTCGCGTCACGAAGGAACTTCGCGCATCCAGATAAAAACTAAGTTATGTCCTTCATCAGGATCTAGACTATAAGTGCAGAAAATTTCATTGAAATCGGTCCTATGGTTTTAGCGTGACAGGTAGATTTATTTCACAAATAAAACTGAAAATACATGGAATTTAACATAAAGAAAAAATAATGATCAACGAAAAATTAAGAATCAACTAAAGTACCTTAAATAGTAAAGGGTCTTACCCAGAATTTCTGCTGGAATGTATGCTAGACACATAGACGGTAGCTGGTCTCTTGAAATGTGGAACCCTGTCCAACACGATGGTATCTGGAGCTGTTCCCACGTTGAATAGGAACACCAGGGTGTCGTACGTCCTGAGGCTTCTGACCAGGTAGAATGAGCTGTCTGACAAGGCTCTGATGTCGTATTCCCCGTGGGAGAGCGTCTTTTCCTTGCGAAGGGTTGTTAGAGCTTGGTATACCTGTTTACAAAAGAATTAGAGTATTATAGTATAGGTATCAGGTATCCTTGAATGTTAATAGCTTAATCTATAATATTAAAACACCTTCAAGTCTTCTAGACACATTCACTGTCTGAATTACGGAGAAAGAATATTCTTGAATTGTTGCCATAGGATCTCCACATTGTTCTGCTCAAAATTTAAAGGATCTAAGTTTACCTTATAATGGCTCCTAGGATCTTCCTTCTGTTTAGCCAGATTGATTTCTTTATAATCCTCGGCAACTGGAAGCCACGTGGTTTCATTTGTGGAGAATCCTGCACTGACCCCGCTGTTCCAATGGAAGGGGGTTCTTGCGGGGTCTCGTGAATACAGGTGGTAGGTGTCAGGGTCCCCTCGGTTACAGGCCTCAACGTCCACGGTATCCTCCCAGGAGACATAACCATCCCTCATGCCGATCTCCTCGCCCTGGTAGGTGACTGAGGTGCCGGGGAGCATCATGTTGAGGGAATTTAGGCCATCCACCATGTCGTGGCGGAATCGAGTTGGCATTCTGTTGTTGTCATGGTTGCCGAACTGAGATCAAAGAAAATCAACATTGAGGTAGCCAGCAAAGAATGTGTTCAGAGAGAGAAATTATGATTACAATCGATGGGAATCCAGGCATCGTTTGCAGCCCAAATTTCAGTTTTTAATTTTTTCAATGTAATTCCTTTCTTTCCATTTCATAATTTACCAGTACTGTTGACATAAAATCTCCAAATATTTACCTGCCAGTTAGCCGTAGCGCCATAAGGCATATACGTGAGCCACTTCAGTATGGTGTACACGAAGTCCCTGGCGTTAGACTTGGCAGACACGTCGGTGATGAAGTCGAAGTTGAAGGGAAAGTGGGCGCCGATCTCGCCCTGCTCGTTGCCGTAGTACAGCATCGTCATCGTAATGTTAGCGTAACCTTCGGAGAAGATCACCCTGAAAGTAAAAATATGTAGATCTTGAGAAAAATTGTAATGAGCCAGGTCCTTGGGAAAGAGCAGAAAACGAATTTAATGACATCATAGGATGGGTGGCCTTTTTTGCATTTAAGCATTCAAACCAGTTAAACATGTCACAGTAAGTCTGGTTGTCAATATAACACGAAACAATGTAAAATAGATTACTTGCATCTATTCAAAAGCAGCTCAGTCTAAGTACCTAGTTAAGAAAACATTGTAAGTAAAAGCAATAAGAAAATCGCAAAAGTATTTCATATTGAAATTTCAAAAGTTTTAATCTTCAATTTGTTGTTAACTGAAGTAAAATAATTTGGGGGCTTCTAAGGAGATTGAATACTTATGCAGGATCGGAATTATTAAAGAGTTTCGTTACTTAAAGGACAATTGGAAATATATGTTTTTATAATGACGGGACGAAAATAACTTATCATTGAATCAGCTGATATTAATCACCAAGCGTCGCTGATTTGTGATTATTTTTCAAATTCGTTCAAGTATCTTTGTAAGGATTTTGCGAAAGACCTCTAAGAAACAACACCATACATTTAAAATGGTTCACTATCGCGATTATTATTTAGTTCGTGGCTATATAACAGACGCACGGCGTAAGCAACGCTTTGAGCGGTTGGGCCGTAGATAGCTGACTATTTTCATGACGAGTTCCTTCGTGTTTCGGAAGATACATTAAATTGATAGGAACTCAACTAACGTTTCTATCTTTGGCAGTCATAATGTCTGCTGATAGTCAAAAGCCAGAATGTTTGAAATCCAATCTTACTAAGTGGTATTTGCACTGGGTTGCCTAGGTAACTGTGTTCCGGAGATCTATTAATACACTGGTACTCAGTTGCACACGGATTGACTTAAAGCCCACCGTAAAAAAACTACACGTAACACTATTCCTAACCGACACTCAGAATCAGATGAATCTGCTACAATAAAGATAACAACTCTATCTTAGAAACTGATAACATCTTGTACTAACCTGGTGTCGCCTCTGTGTCGTTCATTGTAATCATCGATGAAGTCCCTCCATCCATACACGACATCATACAGCTCAATCAGGTCCTTCGTATACAGAGGAATAGTATACCCGAGCTGATGGGATTCGAACTCAGCCAGTCCACTTAATGGGTCATCAGGGTACTTTCCACCATGGTCAGCAGGATCAGCTTCCATCAAATACGGTAAAGCATCAACCCTGAAGCCGTCTACGCCTTCGTCGAGCCAGTGCCTCATGATGTTGAACATTTCCTCCTTCACAGCAGGGTTTCTGAAGTTGAAATCAGCTTGTTCCACGGCGAATTGGTGGAGGTAGAATTGTTGTCGTTTTTCGCTCCATTCCCAGGCTGAACCGCCGAACTGACTCACCTATGACAATCAATTAAAATCCAGTCATCCTTTATTTTTGTCTAGGTTAAAATTCTCTAGGTTGAAAGTTAGAGCTACAGGGAGAAGTTAGGGTTATTTTATAACATACAGGAGTACCTACATAAGTAGGACAAGAATTCGTAGTTTATTTCATTAATAGACGTAATTCCTTCTAAAAGCAGTTTGGATGATATATCGGGGCGAAATAAGCGAGACTGGAATATTTTATGAGGTCCTCAAAAGGAAATGAACGCACAGTTTAATTTAAACGCAACGCTGCGAAGTGGTTCTGTAAAACATTTGATAGCTCCGAACATTAAGAACAAGTAAGTTCTGCAGGAAATGTTATGTTAATAGAAAATCCTCATTACTTATTCTAAAAGAATCGAAGTTTTGATAAAAGTTAGTAAACCTCCGATGTTTATGGTCGGAATATCTTTTTCGTACTTACAGCGATCTTTTTAAGTTAAATAATGACTTGGGAAAACTTATCGACATCCATACTTTCTGAAGATTGTAACTCCGTTTAAATTTGCTCGTTTTCAAAAGTATTTGCATAGAATTTGGGTCATTTGCATTTCCTTCATTCAATTGGAGTTTAGTTTCACTACTATTGAACTGATTTTAAACAGATACATTGTTAATTAGCATTTAATTAAAGGATAAATGAGTGAACTGTCGAATAACATTGCCGTTTCTAAAATAGTTGGAAGTGGAAGCGGTAAATAATGGTAACTAAAGTTTAAACTGTAGAATTGTAGATACTGTGCGGTGCAATCGAGCGCTTGCTAATTTTAGCCCGACTGAATTGGGAAGCTAATTCATAGCTTTTGAGGTAATGCAAGAGCTGAGTTGTAACTCGCTGTGTTTTAGAATATCTATTCCAATATAGTTCTATTATCCTTTCAATAGCTTTTATGCTCTGGATTTTATTTATAAAAATATATTTGCCATGGATATACTTATCATACAGATAAGTAGTACATACATGTTATGTGACGACCGCGCTTATAATCAAAACTGTTTAGTAGTTTTGGCTTGAAAGATATCTAAGTACCTAAGCTCACTTCATGAAATTCTGCGATAAAATTGTTAAACGTTCGTTTGCAACCACAATTGATCAGATCTTTAAAACCACACTTTTCGGGGCTCCCTTTCCGTTCTTGTTCTTAAACCACCTAGGTGGTTTAGTTTGGTTTTTCACAAGAACTAAATGTAAAGGGTTTGTTGCGCCTTTCCTATAAATAAATGACCTGACCAAACCACATGACGATATGATCAATAGGCATTTACACATTTCATGAAATATGCAACCATTGCATGAAATTCTGAAGTATTTCATGAAAAGAGCGAAACTACACTATGGTTACGACATACACACATTCAAGCTTCCATGGTTAATGTGATCTGTTAGGAAATCGAAGTTCTCTTACCCAGTTTGATGGCGGGAACCTGTTAGAAGCGTTGTTAGGGTCCGGGTAGCCATCAGCCCATATGAAGTAGTCCCTGAACTCGGGGTTGCCTTTCTCGGACTCTATGAAGTACGAGGAGTTGGTGCTCGCGTGGTTCGGCACGAAGTCTAACAACACTTTGATACCTGGAATATGGAAGGGTTTTGGCAATTGTAGTATAGAATGATATCACGATGATAAAGGTCTTTCTTGGTCGTTTCCCGTTCAATTATTGAACTGAGCTTAGAAGCCTAGATTTATTTTTATAATCTTTGATACTTTTAACGATTTTCAGGTCAGGCAAGGTTTTCTCATTTTGAATTTCGCTGTAGCAATTCGTTATCTAGATTTGTCGGATAAAACCTTATAAAATATTGAAACTTTACTTAACTTTAAATCTTACTTAAAGTATATCTGTCGCAGCAATTTATGTAAGTGTGACAGTGACAGAATGATGTTTGGGCAGCGCTTAAAATTTACTGACGTTTCAGTTTACGACTGAAAGACTTTTTTTATTGTGACTGTTACAAAATAATATACTATTGCGTACATTTTTGTAACAATCTTCGTACCTAAGAGTTGAACTGATAATACTTATCACTCACAATTATACCTACTTCTCATTAATAAATTAAACTACAGAGATAAAACTTCTAGTAATCAATCTAATCTTTTAAAAGGATTAATATTTCTAAGTCCGGATAGCGTAGGTAAGCTGATAAAAAGGTAATCAATCGATTTTAATAACACATTTATTTTTACCGATATATTTGATAACACTGATAACTGATTAGTGTTATCCGAGAAAGATCTATAAAACGAACTCCAAGACGGTTATAAAGCCTTGGAGGTCCACGTGCATTAGAGAAATGCCTAGGCTTTTCATAAAACAAAAAATTACCAATAGCCTTTAGTATCAAACACTCGGAAATAAATTATTGGGCACATCAGCATTATTTTCTTAACTTTATGTAACTTGTTATCCTCATCATCTATAGATAATATTACTAAAGCTGTTACTATTATTAATTTTAATTCTTTCTTGAATTAGCCCTGACAAGAAAAAAATAACATTTTAACGTTGCAAAGAGAAAATTAAAACGTAGTGCCGGACTGCAACATTACAAAAATAGTTAGCCTTGAAATTAAAAAAAAATGATTTGCTAAATCTTTTATTGATTAATTTTCACAATATCATCATTAATATTGGCCTATTTTTGTAAATTATCGTCATATCTGTGTAAGGGAATAGAGACTGCCCTTGTTTGCACGTATGCTTGTGGACTATAACCGGATCTGTTAGTTGCGTAGCTGACTGATCTCCTTCGAGATCAGCTGCGACTATCAATCTGGACAATATTATCGTACCGGTTCTGCGTCCGCGCCTCTTCTTATACAGAGATGGTCAGAGCGTCAATCACCATGCTTGCTCAAGGGCAATTGGCAAACTCAGAATTATTGAAGTTATGTGTGCTCATAATGCTTTATTCAACGTTAGACTTATTACTAAGCTTTAATTTTAAAACCAACTTCCAAAAAAGAAGGAGGTTCTCAATTCGATCGCTACGTTTTTTTTTATTTCTTATTTGGTCTATCACAATGAAACCAATTCAATAAACCCAAAAGTGATATAGATCTGTTTATGTTACTTGACGAACAAACAATTTATCTATCTAGGATTAGTAGTAGTGGGTCTATGTATAGTTTAATGTAAATACAAGTGTTTACAAAAATAATTATGTCGCAGGTAGCCGATGACGAGGATTACAAGAAAGAAGTTAATCTAATAATGACATCTACGCGCGTCACCCCTGATAATGTACTGTTTGTACAAGTTAATAGGCATATTAAAATGTGAGGACACCTATTTATTCCTATTATGTTCGCATGACTATTTGCGAACTTATAATTTATTTATTTCAATAATAAATATTAGTAAGTCCCGTGCATCGGAGAGCACGTAAATGTCGGTCAGGCGCCTGATCTCTTTCCGATCGTGTCGGATTGCCGTCCCATCGGACTATGAGAGTGAGGGGATAGAGAGTGCACCTACATATGTCTGCGCAAAATTTTGTGCAGTATATGTACTTCACAGATGATTGATCTCCTTAGTGAGTACGGCTGCCATGGCCGACAAATCGGTCTGGACGCCATCATCATCATGTCAAAAAAAAGATTGCGTTTAAAAAGTTTTCTAAGTTTTTCATTTCTATACTAATATTATAAAGCTGAAGAGTTTGTTTGTTTGTTTGTTTGTTTGAACGCGCTAATCTCCGAAACTACTGATTCGATTTGAAAAATTCTTTCAGTGTTAGATAGCCCATTTATCGAGGAAGGCTATCCTATACCATCACATATACCATCACGCTAAGACACTCGGGAACTAAGGGAGCGGAGCAGTAACCAAAGATGCGGGTGAAATCGCTGGGGACAGCTAGTGTTAATTATAAAAATGTCGGATATTTTTACACTTATAAACATATAATTTAAAGAGAATCTTACCAAGTTCATGAGCCCGCTTCAGCAGCTCTCTAAAATCTTCCATGGTGCCGTACTCATGGTGTATTTCATAGAAGTTGCTGATGTCGTAACCGAAGTCAATCATAGGAGATTCGAAGATAGGGGACATCCATATAGCGTCCACTCCAGACTCCTTAAAATGCTCCATCTCGCTTAATATACCTGTTGATTGAAATAAGTTTAGTTTTGTATGTTGTCAGTTCCGCTAATTCTATAGAAATTGTTTTGGTTGCTGAGCGTAAACATTTCAAATCAAAACTACTTAGCAAGGTAGGCAGGTAGGTACAGACGCCAGCAGATCAACCTACACGGTCCTAAGTGGAGAACAACGAAAAATATTTTTAAGAATTATAAAAACTTAAACCAGGATTACTAGACAGGCTTAAAAGGTTAATTTTGAAACTAAGATAAAGAAAACTCCTTAAGCTAATCTTAAGTAGATAATTCGTTTTAAATCCTGGATTTTAAATGAAATATACTTTACACTAATTAGGTACGTTATTTCCAAAAATGTATGTATTTTTCTCTACACAAACAATATTCATAGTGACCATTTTTTATATTTTTTTTAGCTTATTTAGATTTATTTGTAAATATGTATATAATAAAAGTACAATATTGAAAAATATCCATAGTTACATACGAGTGTATGTATGACATTGATTCAACGCGATTACGCATACCGTCTGTAACATGTTCACCTAAACATCACTTAAATAATAACTACATGTCATTATTCACTAGTAGCATTGTTATATAGGAAACCATCATTATAAAGCCATCAGTGCACAAAAATATAAAATAATATGGTTATTATTGCGCATGGACCCATGGATTTTAAATGGTTGGTACCTACTATTTTTTTTACTTTTTAGGGTAAAAAAAACTGTTTTTAAATAAGTTTTAAATTATGTTTTTGTACTATAGCCAGATCTAATTAAAAAAACGTAAACATTAAGGCAAGATTCCACCAGTGTGCGGCAATGCGACGTACACAACTGTCTCTTCTGGCTTGCTGGCTCTAGCAAACAGATAATAAATTGCGTGCGAAGATAATATCTAAACGTCCATAAAACCTCGACATTTATTTATTTAGTTTTTAAGGCTCTCTAACTAAGATACATACAGATTATCTTAAAATATGACAAACAACAGTTACTGTTTGCTCTTAAATTAAAAGTAGGCTCACCATTATTTTACGTGCGTTATCGCGTGAACACATTTTGAGAACGATATTAGTGGAATCTCACCATAAGAAAATCACTTTTTACCATAATTACTAAAAAACGCATACCGTTCAGATCTCCAATGCCATCAGCGTCAGTATCCTTAAAAGACCGTGGATAGATCTGGTAGAGGGAGCAGTGTTGCCACCAGTCCAGGGGTATGAGCTCTGGTGGAGGAGGTGTCTCCACCTGTGACGCTATCACCCCCCATGCTATCAAACCTGGAAGTGAGGATAAATGGTGTTATAAATAAATTCTGGTCTCGGATCCTATGTACAGTCGCCAGCACATCAAGCTACCCGAAACTGTAAAATTTTTCGAATCAACTTTGAACCAAACGCTTCAGTGATAAAGTTGAAAATCTACTAAGGAAATTTGACAGATTGTAATAGGTTGATGTGCTGTCTGCACATAACTTCGATGTTTCAATTTAAATTGATGATAAATAAAAATTATCGTGTTGTATTAATACGTCTAATTTTTACCTTCATTATAAATACGTAATCAGCTAGAGGTAGGTGTGTTTGTTACACCTTCTTAAGCTGAGCAAGTATTAATGAAGTTATACAAATACCATACAATGTAAATAGAAAACAATTTCAAAGCAATTCCCAAAGGATATGCTTGAAATGAACTGAAAGAACTAGTATGTAGTAGCCCGGTGCAATAGCCTCCTTGCAAAATGTTGCCAGTGAGAGAAGCCTAAGAAATGCTGGTAGAAATAAAATAGGTCAATGCAATCCCGAACGTTTACGTTAGTAATGTACGAATAACGATATTATTATGTAATTAATCTGGCTTCATTAATAGCTGTTTAATTGGGAAATTAAATTTGATATTTGTATGAATGTGAAATGTGAATTTAGCTGACACAAATCCTTATTTAAACATAATTCCTCTAAAATAAAATAAAATATTCCACTGTTTTTCTCAAATATAAAATTCAACTATTAACTAGTATTTAATAAATATATTTATATGTGTTAAGCATGTATAGGATATTATTGTGTTGACAACCATAATACAAGCTAATCAATAACTTACCTTGGGGCTCATCGACCGTGCCAAAAAGATGTCCCGAAATTATAAAAAAAAAACCAAAACGCCTTTAAAATAACGTTAAAAACCAACCTCCTATAACACCTAGAACAGCGACCACTCCGACGGTAATTCCAATGATATGCAACGCCCTCATGTTCCCAGCACCGCACGCTGACTGCCAGCCACCTACCGACGTATCAGGGATTAATATACGCCTAACAAACAGCCAGCTATCTCACAGATAACTAAGCAAGGGGTCTTAAGGCCGCACTGAACTTCAGTCCCGCGAAAACTGGAATTCTAGCGTTATCTACGATCTATCGACGGTTAATTATGATAAGGCAGATTAATTGTTGTTTTGACCGATTTTTTGTTAGTATTTGCTTAGTTTTAGGAACGTGTCAGTTCATATATTTGGTAGGCTTTGTAAAAAACATTCATTTCGTTTCGTATATAACTATACTTATTGTCGATTTAGTCCTGGGTCAGGGTAATGTGAGTGCCGTTCTAGTAAAATGAATATGTTGCAGATGGAGAAAACTTGGTTACCATGGTAACAGGTTTATTATTGTTTTAGAGCCAGTTTCACATTGTCCGAATAGCCACTATCTAAGTATCAGATAAATTCAGAAATTGAACACAATTTGTAAGAAATTATCTACCAAATAAACTATCTGGGATTTATGCGTAGGTGGTGAAACAGGCCCTTAGGGTGTCTACAGGGTGTTACATATAAAACATATCAACTGTTTGACAACAAAGTAAGAGGAATGGTCACCATGCCGGAGTCACGTGGAAAGAATCAGAGGCTTTGATTCCGGTACGGTCCCACTGATAGCTGACTTAGTTATAAACAAAACATACATATGTATAGGGAAAATCATAACAGTTTCTTTAAGAAATATCTTTAACCTTCGCGTTTAGCCTTAAATGAATTGCACGAGGAAAATATTACACTTTTATTAATGAGTAATTCAGCCAGCGGTTTCGCCCGTGTCCCGTGGGAAGTACTCACTCAAAAGTATCTAACACTGAAAGAATTTTGCAAATTGGCCCAGTAGTTCCTGAGATTAGCGCAAGCAGGCTAACTTAATCTTCAGTTTTTAAAATATAAGTTTCGATTTTGGTTATCGGCTACAGGGCTCTATGTCACCGGTTCGGTTCCGGAGCGAGAAAATTACGAGCCATATTTATAGAAGCGTTAGCGATATAGTAACTATGAGTAACTTCAGGAAACAGAACTATTATCTTGACATGCCTGACTTGTGGATAGATTTCCATAGGTATTAATTTGGTTAGTGATTACATATATTTAATTAGGCAAATTTGGAAATCACCAAAAGGCTGATTGACGCTTCGCGTGACCAGAGGGCTGGCTTGTTCTTTGGACAAAGAATAAGCATTGCCATCCAACGTGGCAATGCAGCCAGTCTTCTGGGCACGTTTCCGAATGACAGCGACGCGGAGGAATACTTCGATGCCTGACGTGTATGTATATATGTATAATTATGTTAATTCAGATATATATATATATTTTTTTTTTCTAATTATAGATAGTAGTTTTTAGTTAAGTTTTAAGAATATACATATAGAATTTCGCATGTACATATGTAACATATTGACTACATTTAATTAGGCCGTATAATAATAATCATAGATAATCGTCGGTTTTGTGTCACCATTACATATATTAAAGTTGTCTCAAAAGGGCTTCAGCGTGTTGGCTTCGGCCCCACGTTCGCCTTCTAAAAATCTGGGACTCTCTAGTCCCGTGTTCTAGTAGTAGAATCATAGATTAAATATTTCAGGATATAATCTCACTTTTAAGCACCACCATCTTTGGAAGTCTTCACCAAGCTTTTGAACACTGTATATAATGTTTGAATTAAATATTAATTAACGATACTAATAAAAAACAGGAAAGGTCAGATACAAAACTGGTCACACCACTATCAAGATACTATCATAAACTACCAAAAAAAATATCTAGATTTAAAATGAAAATAAATAGACAACACTACACTCAGCCGTTCAGTTCAAGAATGAACTGTATTATGTACGAAAGTGGACGGACATAATGACAAACGTTAAAGTATTGTTACGTGGGACGAATGAATCACGGTCAGTCCAGGGTTATGATACAAACGCTTGAGGAAAGGTGCTCACAGGGCATAGTGTAGTTTTGTACGTTAATCATACAAACTATAGGAAATTAGGCAAATAAAGGTCACACAAGGGTCACACCTTGTTTATCCTCGTCTTTATCATCATCATCCCATCATCTCCCGAGCCTTTTCCCAACTATGTTGGGGTCGGCTTCCAGTCTGACCGGTTTCGGCTGAGTACCAGTGTTTTACAAGGAGCGATTGCCTATCTGACCTCCTCAACCCAGTTACCTGGGCAACCCAATACCCCTTGGTTAGACTGGCGTTTAATTATTCTCGTCTTTATATCTTAACAAAAAAAATCATAATAGTCGTTCATTCAAATTAGGCTCAAAATTAGATCCTGAAATTCCTAATTTTCATGATAGAAAGTCTCGAAAGATAGAAAGATTGCTCAATCTCGCCAGAAACATTTAAATAACAGATAAAATTCACTACACTACTTGGTAGTATTGGCGTAAAAGCTAGTCAGACAGACATACAGACAGAGTTACTTTCTTATTTATAATATTAGTAAGCATTATTAAGGAAGTAAAGCTAAGGATTTTAATTCAACACGATACCCCCAGAACGACATGTCTAACACACAAACGATGTTTTCAAGACGAAATTGATTTCAGTTTCCAAACATTTTTAGCTCGGCACATTAATCACGGCAGGACGTTCGCGGCTTAATTAATCTCGTCGGTGCAAAAAGAAGCCTGTCGATACCACTCACGCCCCCCGGCGTTGCGCGCCGAATATAAAAATACCCCACACTAGCCCCTAACCTGATGCTCGAATTTGGGGCGTTTTTTGCGGGTAAACGTGTCAAATATGTCTAATATCTTGATATGATATTTTGATAATGTTGATACACATGTAAATCTTTTGAGGAGTTAGTTTTGACGCGCTGGAAAATAGCAGGAATATTGCAATGGGAAATTAGTGCTGAGTTCGTGTATTAATATGTGTTATGCAGTATTGTTAACGATTCTACAATCCAGTACAGGGATTTAGTACCTACACAATATTGTTTTAAATATACCTAAGTTTCTTTTTCGGCTTTCTCGCAATATTTTTTTTTATTGATACTTTTTTTCAGTTATTTTAATGTATTATTACCAACCCGCATTGAGCAAGCGTGGTGATTAACGCTCAATCCTTCTCCTAGTGAGAGGAAGCATTTACCCAGCAGTGGGAGGGTTAGAAGGCTGATGATCATTTAAATGTGCCATTTTTCTATGAATTATATATTTATTTCTATGAAATAAGTACATTATTGCACATAATTAAATACATAACAGGTTTTGTCAGAATATTACAGCCGATTAGACGTATGTCGCACTTAATGTAAATACGAATAATACACCATGTACGTGCCCAAAGTACGCAATATAATAATCGTTCGGGGAAATTTATTACTGGCAACTTCCTATAAGTGGCAGCGATACGACATACACCAGTAGCTTTCAACTTTTTTTTCGCCCGGAGCCCATTGTTGTTTTGAAAAGCCCTTCCCTTTTAAATACGTGAGCGATACGGAATATAGCAGGCGTAAAAAATATTAATTTCAGAAAAAAAATGGCTATTGTGTTACAGAGATTTTCAATTCAATTTCAATCTTTTTCTTGTAACATTCAATTAGAAGTATTCAATTTGTTGAATAAGATTTTTTGTCCTTTTATTATATATGTAAAATATATAGGTATCAATCTTTTTAAATTTAATGCTCATTACTAGTCTCGATACAAAACCTTAAAGACCGCACGTCGTATATTATAAATACCGTTCAGTAATGTAGATACGTGCCCAAAATACGTAATACGAGTCCTGGAAGATTATTGGCGTATTATTGCGCACCCCAGCAGGGGAGGGTTATCTTGAATTGTAAGTAAGACGTCGTATTAAGTTTATGCCAGCAATTTTAGGGTTACTGGTACTTTATGAAATTAATTGAATAATTGAACAAAGAAGGGGGAAACGTATATTTTTCACTAATAAAATTACTGAAGAAAAATGAGAAGATTTTTCTACCTCCTTCTTTCTCATAAGTCTAGATTTATAAAATTTAATCATTAATATCTATTAGGCAGATCTTTAACAGATACTTTTCAACTGTCATGAACTAATTAGTACCTAAATTAATTAAAGAAAGGTGAATTAAAAAAAAGCCTTGATTTTTACGCTTTTCCATAAATCATTTTTCATAAACCACATTTTCATCATAACTAAAACCCCTTCATTATTTTAGTTTTTAAGGGCCAGTTTCATAAACTAACTGGAACTTATTCTTAGGCTGTGAAACAGGTCCTAAAAATTGTGAAGACAATGTACGAGTATTAGCTAAACAGGCATGGACAGCCATTCCTCTCCAAGTAGGTGTCAAGGGGATGTGGAAAAGGCTGTCTGTCTGTAAACAACTACAAATTGCCATCGGTTGGTGCCACGCTGTCTGTGAAACGCTCTGATTGTGTCAATTGCAGTGTTATTGAATAGCCCATTTTGATTAATTGGTATAGTGTAGTGTAGTAGTTTAGTTATTTCATGACTGCTAGACCAACGAGGCAGACATAGTCAAAGTATCCATACAAACTCCTCAAATGTAATTCTACAACCCATGTTCTATCCCCCTAGTATACATATTGTCCGCCATTCCCAATTCTCTGAATATAAACCGAACTGCAGTAATGTGGTGTTTACAAGCTCTGCCCGCGTCGTCGCCCATTTAATGACGGTATTGACGCGTTGCGACAGCCCCGTGGCCGGTCATGTTCGTAGGGCGAGAACGTCCACAGGCGCGTGGATCGGGCGAGAACGTCCACTGATGTAGGGAAGGGGCGAAGGCTTGGGCTATTCATGTCAATTTAAAAACAATAATGCTTACTTCTTTTATGCTAGCGTCAAGTCAATCACGTGGTAGAGATAATTTTAAAGTGTGTAGCTATCAATAAACTTTTCATATGCATTGTTGTATTCTTCGTATTTAATCATCGAAGCGTAATTATATTTTTTTCTTTGAAGATTTCTGCACTTCCATTAAGTAAAAACTAGATTCTGATGGATTTCTTTGCGGGCATATCGTTAGCCTTACCAAACAACAGTTGGGCGCATCTCTCGATAGATTAGAAACTTTCTTTAGTTACATTAAATCTATATCCTTGTGTACGTGTAAACATGTTAGATATTCGACGGCCAGATGGTGTAGTGGGTAGTGAATCAGCCTGCCACGCTGGAGAACGCGGGTTCGATTCCCGCATAAGTTAAACATTTGTGTGGACGAACATAGGCGTTTGAATCTGGGTGTTTGTATGTATTATATGTATGTATTTACAAAAGAAAAGTATATAAGTATGTTTATCAGTTGTCTAGTACCCAAAGTACAAGCTCTGCTTAGTTTGGGACTAGATGATGTTGTGTGATTGTGTGAGGAATATATATCATGCATTCAGTTGTCAGTGTGGTTAACCACAAACACTATAGTTCTCGTAGTTAGTATATTTTACGTTATTACTGCGAACGAGAAGAACTTGTATTGGAACCAAGCCGAAGTACGCGCTAAGTTCTAGTGCGGTTTACAACCGAAACTTAGTATGTGGGCTGTGGGCGCTTTGAACAAAATATCTAGTTTTGAGCATAGCTTTTATAAATTTATGTTTTAGGAAGAAAAATCGTTATACTTTTTATTAATATTTAAATAAGTAAATGCAGAACAGTATTATATTATTTTTAGTGGCACTTTTAACTAGGTTAGTTAAGTTTATTTTAGTTCATGTAATATTGTGGAACCAATTTAACAATACGTTAGTTATAAGGTACAGACGCTAGCGTACCTATATGCAACACAAGCTACAATAATCTGTCAGATTTCTTTAATAGATTATCAATTTTATGGCTGAAACATGTGGTTCAAAGACAATTTAATTTTTTTACAGTTTAGGGTAGCTTGATGTGCTGGCGCCTGTATAATATCTGAATAGATCTAAGAGCTAGAAAAAAAAATCAAAGATATACAAACCAGTGTTTTTGAAAAAGCTTACTAGTAAAAAAGAATTGAAAGTTACAGCCACGAATTTCGATTTCACAGAAAGGGACAATTTTACTTTATTGATTTGTATGTGCGATGAGTCTATAATTTCGTCCTTTATGAAGTATCAAGGGTGATTATAATACTGCGCGCGATGAATATGAAATTACGTACCTAAACGTTCCAGAAGCTTCCATTGATGAAGGTCCTGTCTATCGGAGGCTCTGATTGGATTCCTGTCTATTATAATATTATATACGTGCTTGAGAATTGGGATTTTATGACTTTATATTATTATTTGTAAGGCTTAACTCTGTATATTATGTAAATGCTTCTTTACATAAAAAATGTGATAATATGGCTTAAACTTGGCTTATAATGAGTGAATTCACCGGTAACAGATGTACGTCATTAATTACATGTTTCCTAGATATCATAAAACTCTAATACCTTCCTATAAGTTACAACGTTTATACAAATAATTTTATCTTTTATCCTCCCGTTCACATTTCCTAAGCAGAGGGAATCGTCAAAGTACCATAAAAATATTCTCTTCCGCAATACTAAGCCCTGTTGAATTTGTAACGAAAACCCATAACGACAAGCGTTCTACTCTAATACTTACATTGTCCAAAAACAAATAACAAACAGGCTCAATATTGGACCAAAACAGGGAAATACGGAAAAAAATGCCTTTAGTAGCTACGACGCTACGAGGCTACGCCGTAGCTGCCTACGGTACGGCTACGCGGGGCGCGGGGTGAACGACCCAGCGGTATAATGGCGCGGGTCGATACCCTCGCCCCACCCTCCCGCCACCCGCCCCCCTACTTCTAAAGAGGGTGTACTCCCGACTTCGTTTAGGATGAGTGAAGTGCTTTCCAGACCATTATCCGAAGACTAAAAGGTTTCATATAAAATCTTAAACATATTATCTTGGGAAACTTCAGTGTCATGTAGTACATGGCATTCGATTAAAGTGTCGAACGATTTCAGGAATTAATTGGATGAACAATCATACGTACTTATTATAAAGGTCGGTATAGTTGGCACTTAAACTCGTGGAGCACTGTAACAGTAGTTGCAGCGTCCACAACAACTTAGTGCATTATTGCAAGTTGGAAAGTTTTTTATCTGCTCTAACTTCAGCACTTATGTATCGCGCACTCTTTCCCCCTTCATGAGAGTTTTAGTTTGGATTGTCTGTAGTGTTAAGGGGTGTACACACTTTTTTGAAGCGATTTAGTGGCGAAACGATTGTTGTGTGTGTATACCTCTTTACTCTCGCCCTTTTTTACGCTCAGTGAAATTGCGATGCCTGTATTAGAGGGTTTTTCGTTTCGTGAACATTTTAAAAATGTAATAATTGATGTTGTTAGTTTAAAGTTATCTCTGCCGGCGTTTACAATACTAATGCACACTTATAGCTCTATTGCATTGAGTTTTGAATTTCCCATGACTGCTTTATATATGAGGAGAGAGGGTGCAGCTGGAGGGAGTGTCAGACTCTTACTATATAAAACACTATGTTTCTTCTGAAGATAATTTTGCGAATAACCAGCAGCAACGGCAGGCCTCAGCTTTACGGGGCCCCTTCGATGTTGCTGAATTCTCTTCGTGGAGCGCGTGGAACGGACAGCGCCGTCCACCCCGCCTGTCGTCCTTAGACGATACAATATTGGACCTAAAAGCAATTTCATTGGCGATGCATTTTTTACCTTTCTTATTCGTTACAACTTATATCGCGACATAATATTGGGACCCTTTTTCACACACAGTTGGTTAGCCCCATGGTGATTAGCTTGTGTTATGGGTACCAACACAAGTCATGAAATACATAATACTTTACACATAATTAAATGTTTATAAATACATATCATAACGCTGTGATCTGCACAGCCAACAAGCATGCTCATCACACATATATGTATGTCTATCGTGCTGGGAGTCGAACGAGGAACCCTCAGCTCGGCAGTCCTGCATGGTTACCATTGCGCCAACGGGGTCGTCGAAAAAAGTATTATTACGTGTGATAACATTACACATTATACATACTCTCATAATCTATTTTAAGAGGCAATATCTTGTCAATGAACTGTTAGCGTTTACTCAGCGTGTCACATCGCGCATTTGTGCGTAAGCCGAGCGTTGCGGTGACGCAGCGTTGACGCGTCACTACCCCTTACACGTAATTTACTCCGCTGCGTCAGGCTGCTATTAATATACAGTTTATATTTAACAGAGGGGAATTATAAAGGATATATACCATTGATAGATAGTTTTATATGCTGCTCAAAAAAAAGTGAAGTTATAACACTTCCATGTCGTAATAGGTGTCTTAAGTAGAAAGCCTATTAGATGAACAATTATATTTAGACGTCTCCACTACTATCAATGAATAGTGATAATATCCAGACTTATCACCTGCCTAGCCTTTTCACAAGCTGTGTTGGCGACGCCTTCCAGTCTTAACTGGATGCAGCTGAGTATAACAGTGTTTTACATGGAACGACTGCCTATCTGACCTCCTCAACCCAGTTACCCGGGCAACCCAGTACCCCTTGGTGAGACTTTGTGGCTTTTGACGACAATAATGACTGCCAAAGTACAAATGACAGTCGGGACCCACCAATTTAACCTGCATTCCGGAGGAACTCGTAATAACAAGAATTGTCACCCATCCACGGACCGTCCGCGCGAAGCGTTACTTAACACTTCGATCGATTGATCCGTGCAGCTGTCAGTTATCGAAGACCTCTTTATTATAAGAGACTTTATTATTATTTCTTTATTATTACCAGACTAAAAGTTATTTAAACTTTTTACATTAAACTTAAAAAACAGAACTAGATTACTGAGTTAGTTTAAAAAATACAATTAAATTAGCAATAATAACATAAATCGAGCAATTCGCAAAGCACCTGAATAAATAACAAATTATAATGAAAGGGTAATAGTACGGGAGGTACACTTTGTTAAATTAAAAAATTCTCAATTAAATAATATTTACGAGGGACACTGGGCTACGGGCCGTAAAACCGAGTAATCATAATTTCGACTAACCTTGGGATACGATTTTAGTATGAAGAGTACATACTGTAGATTTTATACCTACTATGAGAATTTTCTAGAACGCCCCTTAAGTTTTTTAATAGCAAAATTTACCCATCTCTCGTACGATATTTAATACAGTCAAATTTCCGTAATAGATTTTCGACCTTATCGCTGAAGCGCATGGTTCAAAGTTGATTGGGAAAATTTTGGTAGTTTGATTTACTAGTCTGTACAATAATAAGTTTTATTAGATAGTAGTATGATAGTATGCACATCAAATAATTCCAAACAACATTCAAGGACATATGTATAAACCCTTACTTAAGCTTATATTAGGTAATAACTAAATATTTCCCTCCGGATCTCCTGTGCACTTATCTCACACTATTATTGGTCATTGTATGACTTTTCTATTTCAATATGGGAGTTTCAATATGGGATTGTTAATCTCCAGTCTGAAAAGACACACAAAAAACACTGTAAAATTTAAAATATTCAAGGATTTTAAAGTTACCTACAGTACAATGTACCGTCAAAACAGTAAAACCACATCCCGCACAAACCTCACTCACAAGGCTCCAGCAAGCAACTCAAAGCCTCACTAAATATTACATTATAACAAAAAGCAACCCTAGCAAGCTCTAATTTGCTCAGGCTTTTTGTCTAACCCTTCACTGTCGGTAATAACCCAGTTTGTTCACAAGTCCACCTTTGTACCAGTCGGATGTCAGAAGGGTTATTTGCCGACTTACTTCTCTTTGTAAATGAAAATATAATGAAGTCGAAAATTGATGCTTATATTTAAAAGGCTTTTTTATGTGCGTGTGGTTTGACGTGCATGTGTGACGGATTTAAGAGCAGACATTTAGTATATGGGTAAGGGGGGTTGAAATGCGTGGAGTTATCATCATTATTTAAGGTTAATCGAGGCATATATTGGACTTGAGAGACATCATCATCTCCCGAGCCTTTTCCCAACTATGTTGGGGTCGGCTTCCAGTCTAACCGGATTTAGCTGAGTACCAGTGTTTTACAAGGAACGACTGCCTATCTGACCTCCTCAACCCAGTTACCCGGGCAACTCAATACCCCTTGGTTAGACTTGAGAAACAATGCAGGCTTATTTTTTACTACCATGATACACGAAATAGCTACGTACGTACGTACGTATAAATATATCATGCGACTACCACAAAACAAATTCTATACAAACTAAATCGCTCAAACAACCCAACGAAACAGATTGTCAGACAGTAATCAAGTGTCGTAATTGTTCGTGTTCCATCGCCGGCTCGGAGGGGCACTCAGGGCGAACAGTGCAGCCAAGAGGAGCAATGTACGTCATACGCCTGTCTGCTTTCCGTATGTGGGTCAATGTGTTGGCACGACAGTACAGGGCAAGATTGTGGGCCTTATAAGATGGATTAGCCCGGTATATGTGGGTAGTTACAAGGTCCCTTTGATCTGTATGGTAGGTATATGTGTCTATAGATATGTATGTGTATCCACTTTGTGTAAGGTTGTTTTGTGTATAGGGTGGGTTTTTTGTGATGATAATTCTGTTCTTCATTATTTTATATGTATTACATTAATATTGTAAAGGCGAAGTTTTTGAGTGTGTTTGTAACTTCTTTGCGCACCAGCTGAACTTATGCATTAGAATTTTTATTAACTTTGTTCAAGAAGGTGGTCCAAAGCTAGCACTGTAGGCGATATCTACTTTTTTAAGACCATGTTTTATAATAAGAGGTAGCTAGTTTCTATATGGACGATACTATGAATTTTCTTCTAAATACGGGTGACACCGCAGTAAACAACTATCACTATTATACTATTTCCTGAAATAATAATATGTATGAGGGCTCGTAACAGTTCAACGGAGGGCTGTAGGGACCCGCAGTTAATATAATGTGTTGTCTATTTGCTGGTTATTGCACTTCTGGAGTTTATTGCCCACCTGATGAACATGCTCCTTGGGAGAACCCAACTAGATTCTTGTTTGTTGTAAAAAAAATATATTTAGTTCCTTGCCTTGTTATTTGTAATGGAAAACGGTATAACTTTAAGTTAAGATCTGTTTTCTATCTTGGTATAAACGTCAGCACGTCGAGCTACCCGAAACTGTCAAATTTTCCAAATCAACTATGAACCATATCCTTCAGTGATAAAGTTAAAAAGAAAACTGACAGATTGCTTTTGATTGTAGCTTTATGTGCTGGCGTCATGAAATTCTATTAGCTAAATGGTATTAGGTTTTGGTAATCTTATTTGGGCTAAAACCAACCATCAATTATTGCTTTCATGGAAGGTAGAAGAAGACTTAACGGGAATATTTTGACACAGTGTTATTTTAAAAAGCGTTTTAATTAAAACACCAGTTTAAAAAAATATCTATCTTCTACTTGCTGTTACCGGCAGTTCCGCTCGCTTACCGAGGGAACACCTTTCCGCATCTGGATAAAAGCCTAAGTTTTGTCTTAGGCTCTAGACTTTTAATGCACAACATTTTATTTACATCTGTTCAGACCGAGTTTAATTCGCCTTCATAATATTGTCAAGGATGATAAATAACTCTGTTTTGTAATAAGATTGTCCTGTTTGTCCATCGCATCGGTTTGACTTACATTTCACCATAAACTTTACTCCTAATTTGATAGACTCTCGGTACTGCCACCTAGAGGCAACTTATCAGTTCTCCAATTTTCCTCTACGTGACCACTTCGGGTGACGTCGGCTAATTTCGGCAATCTTCGGATCCAGCCATTAGTTCCACGATTGGGTGAGAAGGAATGGGGTGTTCATTGTTCCCTTATCATTTCACGAGTCTAGACTATTGTACAGTTTGATTGTCTTTTTTATAGTTTTGTTATCAGACATTACATGTTGTATACATTATAGCACGCGGATACCGGCGCCGTATTAATTAGCCTCGTTTTGAAACTGCATATTCAAGTTGATGAGATTACGTGTAAAGCCATGATAAACCCCTAATCCAAGGGGCACGTATCACATTCTTTACATTAAGCTTTTGACTGCACGGAAATCGAACCCTAGTTCAGTAGTAAACAGTCTATGTGACATCATTAGGTTATAAATTTCTTCTTGGAAAAAAAAACATAATAAATTAACAAATATTTTTAATAAAAAATGTAAAAAGATACAATAAACCTTTTTGTACATACATATAAATGTTTATACAGCAAAAACTTAAATGCAACTTAAAATAAATAACTTCTTACACATGATATTTATATCAAGCTTACATTGATACATTTCATACCTGTCATAATTATAAACTGCATACAGTATTTATAAATGATCAAATTTCAAATACAAAAATGAACAGCGCTATTTGTCTTGTATATCTATCCCTTTTTTACACTGTAATTTTTATCACTATAACATTTTTAACAATAATAAATTGATATACAATTCATTTCTAATACGTGCATAATGCATATAGGTACAGATGCCAGCTAATCAAGCTTCTGCACTTTGTCAAATTTCCTTAATAGATTTCCAACTTTATCGCTGAAGCATATGGTTCAAACTCGATTGGGTAAATTTTACAGTTTCGGGTAGATTGATGTACTGGCGTCTATACCATAGACAGAGAAAAAAAAACACAGCAAACCTATTTTGTTTCAATTGTTCAATTAGCGCGTTTTCCCGTAGTAGTAAAACAAAAGTTTCAATTTTCAAACAAAGTTCCGAATCACGGTAACAATTACTGTCTGAATTCGCGTATGGTTTCAATACTCAATTCGCTGACAATTGGCGAACTGAGTTTGATTTCCAAACTGTTAATGTGGCTTTATATTCATGCTACTTCTTCTAGCCAGTAGGAGATCAGCAGATCTAGCAAGGTTTATTTAGGAGTCCACACAGACGGAAGACTAAATTGTCGACCAACTATTCAGCAAATTATCGGCCGATAGTTGCCCGACGTCATCGTGTATCTTGGTCTAGCATTACCTATACCTAATTGTGAATGAACAGACGCTAGGGTATCCAGCTACTTCAATCTGTTAAATTTTCATAATAGGTTTTCAACTTTATCGCTGAAGAATATGGTTCAAAGTAGATTCGGAAAATTTGACAGTTTCGGATAGCTTGAAGTGCTGGCGGCTGTACACATTACCATACATCACTGTTCTGATTTAGAGACCAACTTAAAGTTTTCCGTCTGCGTGGGTCTTGTACATTTACTGCTAACCACTATTATATTAGTTCCATATTGATATAACTCGCATAATATTTTAAATTTTTTGATCATATTCACATTATCTTTTCAATACGAATTAATTATTTTTTTACATGACAATAAATAAATTCACCTAGTAAAACATAATCTACCTTATTAAAAAGCGTGGTCTCAAAAAAGTACTGGGTTGAAAAGTGCTAGGTTTGGACCATGAAGATCATGGTTTAAACCTAGCACTAAAGCTGATACTTTTTCATCATGTACTTTTTCATCTATCAAAATTACGCTTCAAACGTTGAAATTCCACAGAATTATTCAAGATATCATCACTTTTACATAAACACTTAAAACCTCTCTCAAGACTAAGACTTCTTCAAGACGTCATAACAACTGTATTGTCTATTTAATCTGTAAGATAGCTATAATCTCCTACAAAATACTTTAATATTCACAAAAGACGACAAATACTCAAGAGTTGCGTTTATCTTGTTCCACGTTCTGAAATTCAGGCTGAAACCGTAGCCGGTATGCCTTTGAGTTGAATTCCTGAAGTCAAAATGACGTCACTATTAAATACTTGCTGAAGTAGTATGTCACTACAGGTACTAGTAGGCTCAGTGGATTTGTCCCAATATGAATACTAACGTCTCAAGTTACTTTAGGAGTTAGGTGCTCGGAAATAGCTATTTCAATATTTATAACGGGAGAAGATTAAACTTGGTCAATACCATTTTTTCAATTCTCATCTTCATCTTGCTCACTTTTATCAGCGGTTTTACGAGTGCTCAGATATGTGAGGATAATTATCTCAAATTGTATGTACACATGTCGTGGTGGCCTAGTGATTAGAGCACCAGTCTCTCAAGTATCTGTGTGAGAGTTCGATCCCACGTCTGGTAAGTACTACTTTTCTACGTTATTTGTACTTTCTAAGTACATCTTAAACATCTATGACATGCCTATGGCAGATTAAAGGTGAATGAATACATAATGAGGAAATCTGTAAAATCTGCAATCACCAACCAGCATTGTGTAAACGTGATGATTAACGCTCAATCCCTCTCCATGTAGCAGGAGGCCTGTGTCCAGCAGTAGGACTATAAAAGTCTGATGGGGATGAAGGCAGGGCCTATCTTACTCAAATTCGTTCATTAGTTTTGGTGTGACTACACTTCCTCAACATTTCACATCTATTAGATAATATTGTTGTCATCTACGTCTCTCGTATCGTGTATCGTTCACACGCTTTCGTTGTCATGTAGCTGAGTTTTATCTCGCTTATCTACAAATTGAAATTCGTTATCAGTAACATTTCGTTTCCTCACTATCGAGACTGTTGTTTGGTGACTTTCTTCCTAGTTTTAGATATAATAAACGTATAACTTTAAAAGCATGTAAGATTTCAGGTATATATAGGTATAGTTGAGTTGTTTATGGTTATAGACACCTATTGTCCATTACTTCAAGTCTTCAGGGCATTTACAAATGTCCAATTTTCGTCATCAGCCTTTTTATCTTCCCAATGGTGCGCACAGGCGTCCTCTCACACAGATAAGGATTGAGCGTTAATCACCACACTGGCTTAGTGCGGGTTATTGATTCCAGATTTTCCTTGACGTTCAATCAGTCATTGGTGTCCAAGATATACTTAGAAAGTAGGTACATATAACTTAGAAAACTTGAATTAGTGCTAGCTTACCCTGGAATCGAACCCGCACTCTCATACTTGAGAGCCTGGTACTTTAACTAGGCCACAACGACTTCACCAATTTTATCCATTATGAATTTATTAACACACACTATCTTATATAAACCCACACACGTACACACCATCACACTTCACTTTAATTCGTAAAAACTTCAATATTTCCGTGACTATCCGTATGCACATTGACCACTAGCTGCAAGGAACCGGTTCCGACGCCCATGCCGGCGACGATGGCCATGGGCACTTCTAGACCGGTGGTGACTCCTGAGACCATGCTCATGAGGATTCGGTTGGCGGGCGCTGATGATGTACTAGCTATCAGGAGCGCCAGTATAAGGATTATACTGCAGTTTGACCTGGAAATTGAAGGGAAGAATAAATTAGGGACTGAGATGGCTAGAACTGGTGGATAAATCCTTTTGCCCGAGTCAGTCTCTGGATATAGGGTTCTTCCATGACACCACTGACATCGATGTCATTTTTAAAGATTTTCCAAAAAAAAATTAAAAATAGGTAACTTCTAAATATCTAGACCTACATCAAAATCTCATAAATTTATTGTTGCAACGAATAACAAAAGGGATACCTAATACATATGTGGGCATAATAAATAATGATTATTACATGAAATATAATACTCACATAATATCTAAAGAGGCAGACAAAGATCTGCAGCCAGCTGTTCTGAACGCTAGGCAGCTTCCTAAGGACTGGCAACGAACCAACAGATAAACTGCTCAAATATCTAATCTATATCTCATCAATATCTTAAGTAGAGCCATCATGATTTTCAACCTTAAGCCAAAGGTAGAATGTTCAATATTGATTGCGTGATACGTGTGAAATTACGTACTATATCGTAGTATGTGATAAATATAGGAATTTGTCGGTTCCTGATAGAAGATTCATTGAGTAATCAGATCATGGTATTTGGTTCAGCATAATGTATTTAGTCCTACTTTAAATATTTTTCCTCATAAATCTTTGTCTAGAAGTACACCAAAACAACATAATTAAATCTACAACCAAAATATTGATATTTCCATTTTTCGTATTGATAAAAAACGTATTAGTATTATTTCTTCGTCATCTGAGGGCATGGCAGTGCCCCAGCCAAGTCTCTAGCAGTACATTTATTAGTATTTATGTAGAAATGAATTATTTCTGACAAAACAACTTCAATCCCAAAACTGCGTCAGAACTAGGACCCCGCTGTTCAAGGGTCTAAACACACAAGGTATGCAAAATTGACTTTACATATTAGTGTTGTCCCTTCGCGACCCTTTGAAGGGCGAAGTTAATCGAATGTCTCGGGCTCCAGGTAACTAGGTAACTGTTTGTGTTGAGCCCATCGCTCACAGGGGTGATCAGTTAGTGTCGCCTTCAGAACACTTCGCGATAGAGACGCAAAGTTCTCTTATATCATAGAGGGTTTTAGTAGGGTTTATTATTCACTAGGTTATAGACGCGGTCATTTATTTTATACTCTAATCGGAGTATTAGACATTTAATGATAGAGCTATAGTTCAATACGGCCGTGAAAGAGAGATTGCAGATTGATAGTAGAAAACTTTTTGAGTTCAGATTTCATCAAGGTGTTATCCTTTAACAGTCATGATAAGTTCCATAGATTTAGCGCATTTATTTAACTGGGTTAAGAAACTTGGCATTTTCCCTATATATTCATCAATAAAAATAATGCTCAAAAATGTTATGATATCATTACAGCTGCCTTTAGCCTACTTTTGTGTCAGTTTAGGAAAAGTCGCTCTCATTTTGCCATATGTATATTTTTAAACGTTTTATTTTACTTTTTAAAATACTTTATTCAATATAAAATATACACTAAATAGGTGATCACCGATATCAAGAACAGACTCCAAGCTACCGGTGGTTAGGTCTCTAGAGACAGAAAGATCCTCACAGTATCTTCTAAATTAGTCCCTTGACTTACCTGCCTAACGAGAGCCTCTTCAGATGTTGGCCGAGACCCTTAGCCATTAGACCATTGACCGTAACGACAATCGCTTACATTATCATTGACGTGCTTATCTATCCGTTGTTCCAGATTATATGGACTCCCTCTGCAAGGACCACTTCCTCCAGCGTCAGTACCGCAAAGTGGACGGCGGCGTGCTCTGGTCGCGCAACGAACGTAACCTGGACTGCACGGTGACGTTCCAGACGCACAGCATCCTGCAGCGGTTCATGCTACACTTTGACCTGCTGCAGCTCGACTGCAACGATCATCTGTATGTGTATGATGGGGCGCATGCTACTGCGCCGCCGAAGGTGAGCTCTTGGTGTAATTTTTTGATAAGTAACTAGGAATCTACTTTTTAAATTTGTAACTGTCATACAAATAACCAAAATATAAAATGATGTTCTTTGTAAAAAGGGGACATCATAATTAAATCTTTTCTTACGCAAACTCTACAAAAGACTGGCCATAAGATGCTTTAATAATTAATTTAACCGACAATATTGTAACATCTTCCCATTCATAAGATACCTTCTATGATCAACATCACCAGCCTTTTTATCGTCGTACTGCTGGACACAGGCCTCCTCTCACAAGGAGATGGATTAAACGTTAAACGTTAAGTTAGCGAAGCAAAAAAAACTTCACCATTATTATGTTAGGTAACCGATTTGCAGTTGGCATTTAATTAAAAATAATTTTCATTTCATCAATATTCACCTTTTCTACATACCCCACCCACAAAGAATTTCCAACACTATTACCATAATCATAGAGTTTATATCTAATTTCCTACATTAATTCCTTACATTTCCACAGTCCCGATAAAAAGTGATTAGTATAATTCGAGCAGTCCCCGACGTCATTATAGATTCATTCTGTCTCGCCAGTGCGGGCTCCAAATGGAGCGATATTAAGCCCCGCGCATACCGGGGCTGCGGGGCTCCGGTAGCCCCTTTTAAATATAATGCCATATCAAATTGAATATTTATAAGAAGTCGGTATTAAGATATCGATGAGGAAATACCTTAAAAAATATTTCGGAATATTTAGAAAATTATTTATTAGAGATAAATTGTTTTGGAAAATTATTTTTATCTCCTATAATTAAGAGCAATAATAGAGATCATAATAGACTGACACATATATCCAGACTGTTCTCTCTAAGGAGATCAGCCAGCTGCGCAAGACTTATAGTGCACTAGCATTTGCGGAAACACACGCACCGTATTCCCTCGCTCTCATAGTCCGATGGGAAGGCAATCTGACTCCGCCGGAGAGAGATCAGGCGTGGGACCGACATGTACGTGCTCTTCCACGCACGCATGCTTTACCATCGACTTGCAGACACCGGGCTGCCTTATGAAAATTTCTTGAAACCCACAAAGCGGCCCGACTTGGGAGTCGAACCTGCGACCCCAACGATATAACGGTGATAACTAAGTTTTCAAATAATAATTAAAATTATCTACTACGACTGATGGATGCGTGTCAAAAATTATTATAATGTATAATTTGTATGTGAGTGCATGTTTGACACGGTTTTACAGTAATACGACTAAACTGGATAAAATGAAATATTATAAAGAAAATCTCCTTGATGAAAAGCTGAAAATAAAAAAAAGCTTTTAAATACGGCTAATGCAGGTACATTTGCACCACAACACTTCGAGAAAACAGTTGTTATGGAAATAAAAGAAAGCAAAGTTTTAGTTTTCAACAAGTTAAACGTCTTTGTATACATTAAAGCCTGTCCCTGTATTGACTGGATAAATTTCAAAAATTCATAACAATTGAATCGTATTAAAATCCAAAAAAAATACTCAAGACACCAGGTGTTCAAACCAAATAATTAACAAACGAATTGTTATGCAACTTTTGTCAATTTTAAATTTAAATTTCGCCAAGTTCGTCTTTGCTACGACTCTTTGAACAAAGGACGGCCAAGTTTCAGCACCCATTGTAGACGTGCCAAGTTTCGTGCCAAGATGTTTATTTTGTTCTGGTTGGCTGTTTATACTTGGAAGATTATGAATTAATATTATTAGCGAACATTATGATAAGTCAACTTATTTGAATAAGTCATTTTTATTTGTAAAGCTGACTTAATTCGATTGGGAAAATAATCGTGTTGTTAATGAAATTCAGGCTTGGTAGTTAGCTGAGTTTTTTAAGTAATAATAAAATTTGTTTCTGTTTGACCGACAATGTCTAAACAAACTAATAACAACACCAATCACACTCGGCACACAGCTCACACGCGGCAATATCAAAGAGATCAAATTCCAAACTCCGATCATAGTGCTATCATATCTCAAAGCAATTCCTGACATTCAAACTATCCAATCCCAACTTTCCCATGTAAAATATATCGCGTATTCAAGTGTCGGACATTTGACAAAAGCCGGGGCTAACTTCGGCTGGCAACCCCACGAGCCAACTTGGATTACCTCCACTAACCTGCGGCCGCGGCTATTCTTGGCTATGTGCGGTTGTCACAGAAACTTTGACGTTTAAATTCAAATGGAAGTTATAATGAGAAAACTGCTGCGCACGGATGTGGAGCCCTAGTAGGCTGTGACGTGTGAAATTAAATAATAAGTGATATGTCAGCTGTGGATAATGGTATTTAAATATAAAGCTCCAATCGGATAGCTTTACAGTTCTCTGGAAAAATCATTTTTGAACTTGTCACGATACCATATTATTTGTACAGAGGCTGGCACATCAAGCTACTACAATCTGACATTTTTTTAGTTGAATGGGAAAATTGACAGTTTCAGGTAGCTTGATGTGCTGGCGTCTGTACATAAGTGTTCTAGTAGACATTGTGAAAGAAAAACATAATGCACTTTTGATTTCAACTGGACCTTAATTTGGACTACTCCTGAACAATCAAAACATTTTGAAACTGGCCACAACTAAAAAAAAAAAAAAACTATGAACTGCATTAATAGTAAAAGTAAATTCCATCATAACTGTTTAAAATAACAGCCGTAAATACCAAAAACAGTTTACATTTGAAACTTCGTAAAAATTTCACGCGAAGCCACGGACAACAGAATGAAACTTAAATGGAATAAATTTGTTTGTTGGGGAAACTATTTTGTGGATATATTACGCACAAAGGGAGCACCTGTGTGGTGGCAACTACCCTGGGACAGTTTGAGACAGTCTCTTTGATGATGCTCGCCGTGCTTCGAATAGTTTCGAAGCTATGCGGGCGAAGCCTGACCACTACTGTGTATGTTTCGTACCAGGTTTCGCTTTAAAGTATTTAATTTCAAAATAGCATAAAAATAACTTTATACAGTCGGCAAAAAAGAGTAATTTCAAAATCCCAAGTATATACATAGACCTCCATTTTTACTTAATACGCCCGTTTCACAGGTTGCTGATAAGTTACAGATAGTTTATCTGAAATTTATTTTCATTCTAATTCTGTTTCATTTTTTAATTTATCTGGTAGAGTGTGGCTATCTGTTTTGTTTTTTGTTTAACTGGGTTGCGGAGGTTAGATAGGCAGTTGCTCCTTGTAAAACACTGGTACTCAACTGAATCCGGTTAGACTGGAAGCCGACCCCAACATAGTTGGGAAAAGGCTCGGGAGATGATGATTTTGGCTATCTGTGAAACTGGCCCTAAAACTTCAATATATAACTTAACTAGTTCGCCTAATAATGTGCCTAACTAGTTCGCCTGCTTATATTTCGAGGCACGTAATACGGAACGATTTAGAGAAATAAATGACTAGTTCCAGGACTCGGGGCCGATGGCCAATCTATCAATACTTAAATGCCATTGCAACCTTAAAACACATTATTGTTATTTATTGCTTCAAACGTAAGCCTGGTTAGGAGTCTATAGGAAGAAGATAGGTCACCAATAACGAGGAACAAATATGTTTATTTCCCTCTTACTTAATTAATCTTTTGTATATAATTTTTTATGTTTTTTTTTTTACTAGCTTTTGCCCGCGACCTTGTCCGCGTGGGCGATTAGGTGATTAAACATTCACCCCCTCCCCGTACTTGATAGCGTGATAATATGTAGCCTATATGTTGACCCGACCTCTTAGTTATATTTATGCCAAATTTGAAGCAAATCCGCACAGTACTTTTTGAGATTATCTCGGACATACATACAGACAAACGGACAAAAATTGTTAAAACTACATTTTTGGCTTCGATATCGATTTTTGATCACGCCAAAATTGTTCTTTTAAAAAAATATTCAATGTACAGTTTTGATATTTCTACGATTTTATTATATGTATAGAAGTGATCTACACCGCCTCTAATCCATACATAAATTGACACCATTATCACCATCAGTCTCAATGTACAAAAACAAATGAATGTCGCAAGTTCGTATATTCTTCACCATAACTCACCGTAACTAGTCGAAAGCTCTTTAAGTAGAAGAATGAGTGAGCTGTAACTCTTGGAAGCTGCATCACGTTCAAAGTTACGGCCGCGCTTATAAGGGGAGTCAGTCACGCGACTCTGAATAGCAAGTAGGTGCAATCTGCTGCATTGTGCACTAAGAATATTAGTTTTGTACCCCTTTGTTGGAGAACTGGGGCTTGGAATGAAGAGGTTGCTTGTGATTGTCATATTATTGTGCGGGTTTATGTAATAAAAGTTATATTTGCATCACTGTTTGCTAAATTTCATTTACAGTATTATCCGAAACAAATGGTGTGTGGACTTAAGCAAATAAGGTGACAACATGATAAAAGACAAGCGTTGAAAAAACCATCCATTTACGAAAGTAGCTCGCGCTTTGTGCAGTAAATTAAAACGAGTGCCTTCTCCCTGCACACTCTCAATGGCACAATCTACAAGATCAATAAAACTCCTTTAAAAGACCGCTCAGTAATTGTAAAACTAACAAGACAGTGACAAACAAGAACCTCCGCCAACTTTTACTGCAGAAAGAGAACTCGTTAACTCATTTCTCGAAACTTCCAAGTGTTAAAACCGATTCTGTGCAAGCTGACTAATTAAAACCATGTTTTAGCCGAGCTATAGCTATTAAAATCTGTAATGCGAGCTCCCGGGGCATAGTTAGCATAACAAAACCCTTCTTAATTCATTCCTACCCGTAATCTGGTACTAAGGAAGAAGAATTTTTAATATCAACCTCGAGAGCTTTATTAAACGCAGTATATAAGAATAAATGCAAGTCCACTAGGGCCTTTGAAATGCAAGAGGGAGGGTGTTGGGGTGTCCGGCGAGACGTGATGTATGGGGGGAGGAGGAGGGGTCTCAAATCCGGGGGTCGTCACGTCTTCGCTATCGTTCTCCCTGAAATATGACAGCGATATAGCCCGGACACCGTCAGTAAGCCTGCCTCGATGAAGAAAATATTGCCGGCGCATGAGCGATCAGGCGACTGCCGCCCATTTATATAGACTCCCAGTAAGCTATGATTGAACGCCGTGGGAACTGTTGTTTGATGTACTCGTGGTACCACAAGAATATTGTGGGGCTCATACAAAGGGTGGGTATCGAGTGCGATTCGGTACAACTTTCATACTTCTTTGCAAATGTCTTCGGTAAAGTTATTGAGTGTCTCTGTTAGATTTGTGTGAATTGAGATTTATTTCTTTTGGTGGTTACTGAATTACTTACTTATAAGGTTCGGTTTTGATAAAGCTATCACTTATGGGTATTGTTTACGTCCATGCTTAATAGAATCTAAGGAAGTAAAATCCCGATTGTTTTCGGTTGATAGGTTCGCGTTCATAGTGTCACTATAACTTTACTTTATTAGTTCAGGTCGATAGATTTTATGACTTTTATCGATATCGGTAATACACATATCCTTTCAACGAAATTGATGTTAATGCTTTATTAATTGCTTCCGATTTTTCTACCATTTTTCATTCTAACGTAATTATAATCGATACAGATAAGATTGGTGATATAATGGATTTAATTTTAGGAGTAAAGTTATATAATTCAGGTACTTTGTTAATTGATTTCTTATCGTGGATATTAATATGCTAGGGAGTTAAGCATTTAGTTTTGAGTTCCTCAGATTAACAATTAATTAAGCTAATCTTAAATATAGACTTGACGTTGTATCCAGTACTCAATACTCAGTGTTGATGCAGTATGTCACCCTAGATTCAGAAGTTCTAATAAATATTTTTTTGGTCATTATTAGTTCTAAGCAGTAGCGGGGGGATTTTTAGCCTATCACTTGGTAATAATATTAAGACGAACAGACGCCAGCACATCAACCGCCCTCAATCTGTCATTTTTAAAAAAATAATTTTCTTATCACAGTACTGGAAGGTTAATGTTGGATTAGTAAAATTTATTGATTCTGTATATACAACTAGCTAAATTTTGAAGTTATAAGTATAACTCTATCTTATATAAAGTCATTTTTTTATTTATTTTAAACCGCTGTCCTTACAGGGCTTACCCTAATGCGACATCTAATAACTTACACTAAACAAAAATTACAAAAAAGTTAAAAAGAAATTCGGAAGAAAACCGTCAGACGATCTAACACTACCAATTCCAGATAACTAGGCACCATATCCACCAACCCAATACCAATCCTGTTTAATCTAGCACGTGTCAGCGCCATCACGTGGTCCTTTGTAATGTATCAATACCCACTATCTGGGCTGACGTATGAGATCCCACAGAACAATAGTCCAAATTAACTGACAAATACAAAGACGAGAAGTGGTTGTTGGGACCAACGTTGGTTCAGTAATTGCTTGTCTAAGATTGGCATGGAATATGCTTTTGTGATGTTGGCTACATTGGGTGCAGTGTTCTCCAAAGTGATTAGCTGAGGAAGATGTATAATACTAGCTTGTAAAGAGGCCAGCACATCAAGCTACTACAATATACCAAATTTCTTTCAACTTTATCGCTGAAGCACACGGTTCAGAATTGATTGGGAAAATTTGACAGGTTCGGGTAGTTTGATGTGCTGGTGTCTATACCAGATAACTTGAATGTATCAGAAGTCTACATGTATGTTGTCACTTCGGTCAGAAGTGCTAATGTGAAACTCTTATGTTTACTAAGCTGATGAGTTTGGAAAATAGCTAACGGACTTTCTTAAAACTTACACTCATATCACTTTTCTATATTAACAGCAAGAAATATGTTTCATCTCCGTTTAGTCAATACTTTAGGTAGTTTGAGTTTTAAAATCATCAAACTTGTCTTCCAGGCCGACCTCTCCTGCCGCAACACCAAGCAGCAGGTCGGCGCGCTGTTCACGCGCAGCAACTTCGTGACGCTCAAGTACGTCACCGACAACTGGGGCACCGACGCCAACGGGTTCCGGCTTGTCATCACCGCCGTCAAAGACCCCAGTGAGTATGCTTATCTGATTTCCAGAATCTACGATTTTTTCTAGAATATTCTCGAGCTTCCAGTCTGCCTGTGTGTCTACTAGTGTTCTACAGGGAACGATGGCTTAATTGATCTTCACACTCCTGTTAGTTTACCAGTAACGTATAAAATCATCAATAAAACCATACGTCTTATCTACTTCAGTCGGACAACCAGTCTTAAGGTATTCAACCACCTATAACATCTGCTACTGATGTTAAAAATGGCAATCAGAGCTTAGACACTTGATGACACTTTATTGTGACATTGTATGACAATTATAGGAATCGAGCTCATAACGATTTTTCTGAGGCAACCAGCAATCTAACTACATAAATGGTCACCCATCCTCAGGCAGATCGGTAGATGCGCATGTCTAACTTAATCCATAGACCCATGTCACTGTTAATTAGTTACGAGCTTAGAACACAACAATAATCCTGTCAAGTATGAAGAAAACTATGAAAGTTATAAACCGGATTGATATTACAAAGCTGAAGAGTTAATTTGTTAGTTTTTTTCCTGAAGAACTCTTTCAGTGTTCGATTTAGATAGACCATTTAGCAAGGAAGACTGTAGACTTCTCTTTAACCCGGTGCCTGGAATAGTTCCCACGGGACACGGTTGAAGTTGATGGAAGCTAGCAAGTACATAAAACTCAGAACTAAAACGAGAATGAAGCAATAACCATCTATTTGTACCAATAAACAAAAGCATCTGAGCGATTTTATATAAAAACCCGGCGCACGCCTCGACCCTCCTGTCGTCACCCTCTTTAATTTCACCAAATGTTTATTTATTTGAACAAACAGACAGGGCAGTTCGTTTACACATTCCTCCTCTTTTATATAGGTGGATATAGTATTGATATTTTCCTGTGTTCTTTTAGTATTTGGGAATTGCCTGAATGTAATTGTTATCTGTTGCTTTGATGTTGCTTCTCACTATGTCTATTAAGTTTTGTTCAATAACCTGTCATTTCTCAACTGTTTCTAAATCTATATCAGCATTAAAAAATCTGTTTTTTTTTTGTTTCTTTGAACGCGGTAATCTCATAATCTTCTGGTCCGACTCGATCGAGAAAAACTATACGATACTTTTAACCGAGTGCTTTAAGAAAACCGCTGCCAGAAACTAGTATTCACACATGTTTACTTGTATTACTAAAAGTCACACTTCATATCGTGAATAAGTTATTTCTTCACAGCCAGGTTTTGGTACATTAACGTTCATTAATGCCATTAAGGGGTTCATAATGGGCCTAAAATGCTCACCCACACAGCAAACCTTCAGTTTTGTCGTTTTTTTATCGTCATTACAGCTCCTAACCTCCTTAATGGCTGTAATTATTGTCTTAATTAATAAAGCTTTCCAATTAAAAGCCTCAGCTTTAATATTTTTTTAAGACACTTATATTTTTTCTAGTAACGAAGGTTCTATTTTATTAATGGATACTATACTTTTGAATTAATTACAATCTCATCTAGCTTATGTTTTTAAATAGATTTTAATTTCTCATCGATGTCGTCAAGCGAAACATCACAAACATTGTCATCATACTCCCATTTGAAGGATCAGTCTTAAAGCATTCCTGCGATACAATTATACGTAGGGACACATCTCCTTCACTCAAGTATGCATATGAAATTACAATGAGAAGGCACAAAGGAAGCAATTAAATTGTCCAAAAACATTACTAGAGCAGAAACGTTTGTTCCGTCTTCACCTTTGAGCCGTACATATACACCAATTAGATTTTCCACTTGGCCGCGTGGAAAAACATACTCCAAAGGATTTAGGAACACACGATGGAGACTCGGCGGGATCACAGAGAAAAACTGCGAACGGGATTCGTGAAAGACAAGATCGAAATTTTAATAGGATCTTTATTGTTCTTCGCTATTTTTTGGGGGGTTTTCGATTAAAGCCTTTAATAAAGATAGTTAGCTTTGCGTGAATAAAACTTTGTAAGAACATGTGCACCAAAGTAGATGCAAGAAATATTTGTCAACAAACAATTAATTAAAAGAAAAATATTAACTAATTATCAGCGAATTAAATCACTTTTGCGTATCGATTGAATCAAATGATTAAACATTGTATCACGCTAAAGAGGAAAAAACAATTTATTTTTAAACGCAGTTAGGGGCTGTCCCTTGAATTCCTTCTTTATCTCAATATCTTAACGCGGCATCAGCAATATCAACAATCTCTCCTAAATCATAGATTTTAGTAATATGTTTCATTTTCCATACCTAAACATCTTCGGTAACACATACTATCTAAATCGGTTCAAGTCTGAACTTATTTAGTTAAACTCACATTAAACTACTTTTTTGACGGAGTTACAAACTTGTCGAATAACATGATTGTTATAACCAAATCTATCCAAGTTACAAGCGTTCAAGCGGTGCTTCCTAAGAAGTTTTGAGTCGACTAGACCATTAAGGCTGTTATAACAATATGGCTGTATCGAGTGGCATTTATCAATGCTATAAAGAGTCACCATTAAGCTGATCCATTTGGATAGGATCTCCTATCATTTTTACGTCCGAACATTAAATCCGAAGACTTCGAACCTTCTGCGCGGACATTGAAAAAATCTAAGCACTAAAGATGTTATGGACCATAAATATAAGGGTGAAATGAAACGGCAACTGCCTGCGTAAAATCGATGGTATTACCGACGGTGGCAAATCTAGTCATGCGTTCAGCCTTTTCCTAGCTATGATGCAACTGAATTCTGTGGTCTTCTATAAACAGGTGACCAGATATCACCATTTCTACTATAAAAATTGTTTCTCTGACTATCTGGTTACAAATTACACGTTGGTCCAAGTAAAACTTGTCAAAGATCTACAAAATGGCAGTCGAGGCCAGACTTAGTCAATCTTAAGGTGTTTTCCGTGACCAGACTTGCATTTAGTATGAGTTTGAAATCGATGCAACCACAGATGTAAGAGATATCGATACACTGAAAGTTGTTGCAAATGTGTCAGGTGATGCACTCCATGACGCACTAGATAATGAAGTGTGGGAAGTTCCAACTTTAGCCCATTAAGACATAGTTGGTAAGCGACCCCTCGGGCCCCTCTGGACAACGGCTGGGAGACTTCGCACCTCCACTTGCATACTTTAGATTACTCGGCTAGACTCTTTGAGAAAGTTTTAAGTACGATTTGGAGTTGGGGATTATCGTGATGGAATTGTTTGTTCGTTTTAGCTGTTCGATGATATTATCGTCTACCTGAACGTGGTTTCGTATTGATTATTGAAATGTCTGAAGTATGTCCTTAAAGTCAAGATTTTAAATCTCCGTAACATAATGATTTTACCTTTGTGCCTATAAAATTGTTCTGCACAAATTCTTCGTCAAACATCATCTCCAACTCCCAAACAATTCGTTTGAAATGACTCGGGCAGTTTTAAAATTCCAGCGAGCGCACCCGACTGGTCTCACAAAGCAGGATATGTTAAGCGCTCCTGCCATTGAATTATGCAACAAAAACGCGCCTCGCGACACCGCCTGAGACGCCGGAATAACATTTTAAACAATGCATTTCATACATGCCGCTTGCGAACCACCCTTATCGCCTACCTGTGCGCACAGTGCGCCCAGTTTATACGCGGGGAGGAACAATCCCCCTTTGCACATCAAAAGCAGTGTTTCGGTGAGCATCCCCGCTTCTAGACTGTTTTGCCTTCCACTCAAAGAAACTGTCAGCCTTGAAGGACACAATTAAAGGCTGTTTCTGATGGGTGATTAACGCTAACCATATCGTTTGCGTATCTGGTTGGAGGCTCGTTATGCCGAGGCTATTGTTCGAGTCCTTTGGACGGATTTTTCGACGATGAATATCCAATTTTCGCGGAGCGCTTCGTCAGCAGTTTGATTGTCCGGTAGCGGGAGACAGGCTTTTTCAATTGACAACGGATATTTTTAGCGAATAACAGTTTGAATATTTTTTTTTGGTACTTTCAATGTTGAATTGTAACTATTTGAAAATGTATTGTTAAGTATGATACGAATTACGTTAAATATATATTATTAAATGTATAATATGTTTGACATTATCTATGTGACCTATTTTGGACGAATTGTGCTCATTCTCTCTCCAACTTGTACAGTTCAAGTATTTTTAAGGTCTTTTTCGAATTTCGGGTCCCGTTCATACTCAAAAGGTAAAACGGGACCCTATTATTAGGACTTGTTGGTTTGTTTGTTACCAGCACGCGTAGCATGGCTGTATGGTATGTTTCTGACATACCGTGGTAGCTGAAATGATAAAAAAATTCAGATCATCTAATTCTCTAACCACGTTTAGGGAGTACCCATACAAAAAACGATATTTTACGTTTGAAATATTCCTTAAATATTGAGTATATTACTCACTTTGAAACAAGTAAATAATATTTATACTTATTGATTTTTTGGCACACGGAACCTTCGTGCGAATCAGACTCAAATTTTCCCAATCAATTTCGAACCATATGCTTCAGCGATAAAGTTGAAAATCTAATAATTAAATTAAGGAACTTTGACAAATTGTAGTAGCTTGATGTGCTGGACTGATGGAAGCCTGACTGAAGTATTTTGGAATCAAGTGATATCATCTTCCGACTGTGTACAATATTCTTAAGTCGTACAACAATATATAAATATGTTTCCTTATTTCAATCAGAACCAGGGGTTTGGGTCAGTTCGCATGGATGGAGAGAACGGCGGCCGCCATCCTTGTATTTTATAGGCTACAAAGAAACGGTGGAAATATTTTTTTCTTTCTTCACAATTTATTAAAGGAAGTTTTCCTTTGAAATCATTGTATGAACGAACAAATACGGAACGGTGTTTGATCGTAGGTGGTAATCGTGTTTCTAATATCTTGTCTATATAAGGTGTTACAATGCTAGTACACCATATTTTTACAGGTCATCTAGTACATTCTAACGATCATGTTTATAACAAAAAAAGTCATGAAAACGACAGCATATTTTATTAAATTTAATTTAACAGTCTCCAAATGGTACGCATAAGGCCGTTCTCTATGAAGGCGCTCGGTCGTTGACCCCTAAGTCATTCAACTTTTTTTGTGGTAAACATGATCGTTAGCGTGTACTAGATGACCTGTAAAAATATGGTGCACTAGTTTTGTAACACCCTATATACATATTAAGCTCTTGAAAAAGAATATATGTATGTACAATTAACTATACACATTTTTTCTATACTAACTTAGTTTCACCTCCATCAGCACTTGGTCGTCCATGTGCATTTCATACTTATAGCTACTCATCATCTCACAAAACCAATTAAAACAAAAAAAATGAGGTACAGACGCCGTCACATCAAGCTACTACAATCCGTTCGATTTTCAACTTTATTGCTCAAGCATATGAATCAAAACTTATTGAGAAGTTTTTATAGTTTCGGGTAGCTTGATGTGCTGGCGTCTGTACAATCAAAGCCTCAGATTAATGAAGGACAATAGATGAAGTGTAACTTAGCAGGAAGAACTTACGTATTGCTATCCTGGTTCTGCAAGTAAAACTCAGTATTTGAAGAAACAAGATGGCAATGTTTTTGTCAGGATGTCAATTTCAATCCGTGTACAGCCCTGTTTGACAAATCAGTGTCAAACGCTATCACCCAGGAATGTACCAACAGTTTTAATCGATATCGACGTTACTTGATAATTAAAAACGTGCTAAGCAAAAGAAAATATTTGAGTTTCAAAAGTAAAACCAAAATATGAATAAATAGCTATATGCGTTTCTACCTTTAACAACTGACTTGAAAAAAGAGAAGAGGTGCTCAGTTCCTCGGAATTTTATAGCTCGAAGATGGCTAAACCGCTTGTAATAAAATATTTTTGGTTTGGGAAGTATGCTTTCCAGTCGTGGTCTTCATATTATAGGTTTACCTACACTGACTTGAGTATTTTTATTGTTACAAAAATAAATGAAGTAGGAAAATCAGATGTGGCTACTGGGACGCTGCAACAATGAGGTTTATTCGAGAATCTGTTCTAAGTCATATCAATTCGTAAGGAATTATTGTAAAATGATTAATGTTCTTATGATAATGGAGATTTAATAAAACTCGAAACATGAAAAAAACATTCTTTAATTTATGGATTAAAGTGTCGTGAGCACATCCTCCAATGGTTTTCGGGCTGATTCTCATCCGATCCGTAACAGGGAAGCGTTGCACACGGATGTCTTCAATTTTCGGATACCTTGAAGATATAAGTTAAATATTACATAAGTTAGTTATATTGATTTACATAAAAGGTCAAGTTACGGGCATGAGCGACATTCTTTGGAACGTCATTAAGCCGCACCAAGTAGGACGAGCGCGGTGGAGAATGCAGAAGCTACTGGGCATGCGCTCGCTTGGAGCCTCCGTCGGTGTAGATCTCGGTATAAGTAGATCAATAATCAACTGTCGATAACAGTTTTCACGACACTAGTAACCTCAATATTAAATTAATTGAATTCGCGATTTTTGTGTTTATTTTCATTTTAACATGTATGAAATTACCTCAGAATTGTAATACAAGTTATCAGAAGTATTTTAACTTAATGCCACTATATTTTCTGGTTTATTTACTTTAAAAAACATGTTTGTTTACTTACTTCATGAAACTGATATTTTCGGCCGAGTTTTCTCTGTGCTGGAATGTGATCTGCAATCGCGCACGATGCAGGACAATCTGCCTGCCCTTTCCTTCTTTCTCCATATAAAAACGAGGCACAAACACACCACAATTTATCACAATTCTTTTAAAACTGAAAGTCTTTTCCCGGGCAATGACACAAGATATAATGCGACTAAATTGAAAGGATTTCCCATGTTGCTAGTGTCATTTATAAAAGTACCTTTCTTATTTGGTCGGGTGGATAGGAGTCGTTAGGAGTCGGAACTGTCACTTTGGGTAGTACGCTTTTATGGCATAAAGGTTTCATCTATTGTCCTTCATTAATCTGAGATCAAAGCGAACGGCTGCTTGACATTATGACTTCCATGACCACCATGACAATTTAATTTGACAATCAACATCACATTTTCGTTTCACGTGTCCATTAATCGAGTTCACTCTATTTTTGATGTCGTTTAACACCGTTGTTCCAGAACATGGCTGCAAGGAGTTCCGCTGTAAGCAGCGCGAGTTCTGCGTGAGCGCAGACCTCATGTGCGACGGCGTGGATCACTGCGCCGACGGCTCAGACGAGGACACCGCCGCACTTTGCCCAGGTTAGCTCATGTCCTAGCTATACCGAGAATGATAAATGCTAAAGTTATTTTCATGTAAGCCTAGAGATCAAGGCACCAAAATCTTAAGGACGAACATAAGGGTTCAACTCTCTCTTCTGAGTAAAAAAGTAACTCAAGTAAAACCGTTGACATGAATTCGCTAGCTGCAGAAATTTCAACAAATACATATATTTTTTGTATATTTCTTAACATGCTTGGCACTTTTATATTCTAGGCGAGAAACAGATTATGCTTAGCGAGACGAATAACACAATAAAAACACAACAACTAATATCTGTCTGTATCGTTTAAGGTATTACTGAATGTGTCTCATGTATTGTCCCCCAGAGAGCGGCGGCACAGGCGCAGGCGGCGCGTGGGTGGCGGGGATCGCGGGCGCAGCCGCGCTGGTGGCGGTAGTAGCCGCCGGCGTCGCGTGCTGCGCCTGCAGACGCCGCGCTGCGAATCAGCGCACGCGGTTACATCGTGAGTATTCCTGCCAGATTATTCCAGATCTTCCTACCCATCAATTTAATCAGGAAATTTAAATATTTGACTCGATGAACCCTAGTGTTGTAAGAAGATGACTCGCACGAATGATTTCATTTGGGGCTAGTGCAACATATTTATATTGCCATTCTTCTCTAATACTTCTCTAATTCTTATACGATTTAAATCTCTTTATCATCATCATCTGTCTTTTAGTCTGTGTCTTGTCCTAAATCTACAACATCATCCTTTGTTTTTTGTTAATTTTTTTTTGTTTTTTTTTGATCTTGTCACATTTGTCATGTTTTATGTTTTTTGTTTCTGTTTTTTTTTTATGTTTTTAATGACATTGAAGCCGTTCACCCGACTGATGTAAAATGGACACCGTCTACAAATCTGGAAAACAGCTCAGACATAAACGTGGTGTCAAAACAGACACAAACTTACATGCCTGTGGCGACTTCCGACGTGGCTCCTGGTCGGTTTACTGCTTGGAACGTCGATGTCGTTGGCAATCCCGCTGACAAGCCTACGAGCTAAATAACGTATAGGTATTGGATACCAACTTACTGGACAAATTGTTGAAATTCTAACCCATAATCTTAAATAACAGGTGCATACAGTTTACAGTTACTGTTTACTAACTACATATTTCAGTCACGGTAGCTTTCCTTGCCTGTACCATGCTGTCTGTCTTAAGTATTCTCGTGTAGGATTTTTTTGTGCAGTCATTCATGTACAGCGCAGAGTGGCACAGAGCCTATATTGGTGCATACTAATACTAAATAATCCTTGTCATTCCGTGCGCAGTACAAGAGTTGGCGAGCAGTAACGGCGGCGGCGGTGGCGGCGGGTGCGCGGGCGGCGAGGCGGGCGCGACGCGGCTGCCGGGAAACCCGGAGCCCCCTGCGGGCCCGTGCGGGGCGGCGCGGGCGGGCCGCCTGCGGCGGGCGGCCTGAGCGCCGTGCCGCACAAGGACGAGTGGTTCGTCTAGCGGCCCGGGGCCCGCAGGGGGGGGCCCGCCCGCCCCCGGCCAGCACTGTTACGCAATGTAAATTTATCGATAATACATTAAACATTTTTGGCTTACCGTTGGTATGTTATTGGGTTGTATTCGCCGACCCGGATCCTCTTCCTTTGTTTGTATACACGTTGTAATTCTGCGACTATTCATAGATATTATAGAATAATTGTAATCGTCAAATAAATAAGTTTTTTGGTATGAGTTTTGAAAATTGCTGTTATTCCTACCCTTTAGTCATATAGATTCATATAAGACTTGTAGAACCTGCTCCATTCCATTGGAGGCCGATGCTGCTAAATTATAAATTAACATCATATGTGTAACCCCCACAGTAAGTGATAGACTATGCTTGCCCCACGAATGAAGAAATGGACATGTTGTGACACCAACGAACAGAGGACACTTTCCTTTTGTTTCAGAGACTCAGTAAACACACAAAATTCGTCACTTGGTTATTTGATTAAATCGATTCTCTAGATATTTAAATGCCACTTTAATGCTACATAAGACGAGAGAGATCTAGTTGTCCTGGATATTGATACTTACGTTAAACTGAAAAAACATATTGAGATAAAGAAACTAATGCTGCGGATATGAAGGACACTTTGATCCTTGTTTCAATTCCAAGGACCATTAAATGTATATTTTTATATAAATTTCTCAAAAGATTTTATTCGTTATAAGTGTGTTATATTCGTTAAAATGACGGTGGAAGCTCAACCCTTATTGAGGACTGAGGACTTATGTTTTGGAACTAAAAGATAATTTGTGAATAGTGGGAAAATTACAAATGAAACCACTTAATAGCATAGCCATAGAATATCTTTGTTAATACACTGTAAACACTATGAGGATACTAAGAAAATATCATCATCATCTGCTCCGTCTAGCCTTCTCCAAACTATGTTGCGGTCGGCTTTTAGTCTTACCGGACACAGCCGGGTACCAATACTTTACATGGAGCGACTGCCTATACTAGGCTGCCCACTTACTTACAGACCTTAACAGATACCCCTGCAAATACTGGTTGCCAGCCTTCCTGTCTTCTTACTACCCATTACGCCTGTAAAAGATGTTCAAATTACAGCCACCAATTTAAAGTGACTTCCAAAATACGGTGGAACTCTTCATGAAAAGATTAACCGACCTCGCCAAGCGCTGCTTAACCGGATTCTAATTAATTAAGATCGATCAGCTTGTGCCGCTGTTACTTAGCCGCGAGCTCCTCGATATTAGAAAAAGCTTGAAAGAGATGTTTAGCTGTGGACTACCGTTCTTAGGCTGAGCTTTTTAGTAATAAAGTTTTTGTAGAATTTATGGGCTGTTTAGAAATAGTCATTATTTATGAAGGCTATCCAAAAGATATTTTAACAGCCAAGATAATTACTATCTTGGCTGTTAATGAAAAGAAAAGAAAAATATCTTTTTATGCCTACATTAGGTATGCACTGCGCCATCTATAGTATATTTACAAAAAGAACTCACAAATTACTGGTTCTATTTTTCGAAACTAGATGGCGCAATAACCCGAAGGTTTATTTGGAGAATTTTTGTTATGTCCCTTTATCTCATACAGCATCTCATTATTTAAGGGGCATAATATTTGAGTGTTTCAACATAAAATATAGTATAATTATTACTCAATTCATAGCTTTAACCACGGAACACAGTATGAACAGAAAATAAAATTATCTCTTCGTGGTTTTAACTATTGGTATTAGCGCCATCTATCGCCAAGTAGCAGTACTATATTTAAACCAGTTCCATAAAACAACACGCAAAATCGAGCTTCGAACTTGAAAGTTTTAAAGAATTAGCTTTTTTTAGCGTTCTTTTTCAAATTGTTGAATTAAAGTTATTTTAATATTTACATTGAAGACTAATTTGCATTAAATATTAAGTAAATGTGTTCTAATAACAGATGTTTGGCATCACAAATAGTTATTGTGTTTATTTTGTAGTTCCTCGGCCTGTGACCGGTTCGTGTCACATCGAGAGTTGTCCGACAGACGCCGTCCGGGCCGTCCCGTCAGTTGACCACGAGCTTTCGGAGGCTGTGGTGTACCGCGAGAGTGAATTTCATTCATCTCGAACTTTATATCGTGCGTAAACAGAAAAATCTTTTGTTTTATACTTTTTTTTTATCTATGAAACGTTGTATAACACAAAATAAATTATTGACAGTGAGGTTATTGGAAGTAATGAGTGTTTGATAGTGAATTTTATACCGAAAAGTTGTTGTTAGCCGTAGTAGTATTTTTGTGTTTTGTGAAGTGTGATGCTAGGTACTTAGGATGCGGTGGAGTTGGCTTTGGCTGGCGGTGCTGGTGGCGGCTGTCACTGCCAAAGGGAAGAAACATCGACATAATAAGCCCGGTTAGTATAAATATTACAAATAACATAAATAAATAACAATAAAGTACAATTTGAGTTTATTCATTATTGGAAGAATAATAGATAAGTTTAGGTAGACTATAGTTATTGTAAACTTTAAGTCTATTGATGGTTGTAGTACTTATTTATTTGCACTACCGAAAACCGATCTACCTTACTACGACCTAGGTAACTTAATTATTAAAAAAAATTCGACCACTGAATTCTAACTTCAGGACCAGGCCCCAAGGATACCCTACAACTTTTAGTTCTTAAATAAATAAAATTTAAGAGTTTGTTTTTTTTGCGTCCTTTGGGTTTACATCGCGCACCTGAGTAAAACCTAGTCTACCCTTCTAACCTATCTTGGCTATATAACACCGAAGGAATTTTTCAAATCGATCCAGTTGTTTCTGAAATTAGCGCGTTTAAGCAAAGAAACAAAACTCGTCAGCATCATAATATGAAGACACGAAGTGCAGATTATTGAAAAAAAAAAAAAACTACCACAACATCTTACTAACGCGACGTTAGCATAAAACCCAATTGTAATGTTAAACCATTTAAACAAATGTCCGATGCCGATGCGTACGAGGTAATTAAATGTTTAATTTAATGAGTTCCGCCTTCTCCGGTGTCAGCATCACCGCCGGCACCGATGCCTTCTCGGAAGCGATGGCTATCTAACGACGACCGTCCCCAGTTCCCATACACACAACTTTTAAACATTTAGGAAGCATTAAAAATGTCTCCAAGACTTCGGAGTGAATATGAATGGAGATTAATTAAGGATCTGAGCAGTAATTGGAATTATTATAAAAAAATATGATTATTTGAAGACCTTTAGTAGTCTATATTCTAGTTGAACAGTCATAGTGCATTCTTATTCGGTCATAATTCTTATTCTGCATTTATTTCGGTAATGTCAGGTTTAGAATTAAAATTCGAAGCCAGAGGGTCACTCCAGCTTGCTCTTCGAGGCACGGAAGCCGACGACGGCTTATAGCATCGATCCTCAAAGCATGCACCCTCTCAAACAATTGCACAACGCGTGCCGAACCTGAAGACGCAATTTTTAACAAAACAAAGAAGTAGTTTACGAAGAATTCCGTAACAAAAAAGTGTAGAAGACGGATATTATAATGTCATTACTAACTTCATGTTCTTAAATAACAAAACATACTAGCTACCAAGAATCATTAGCAAACCAATTATGGCATCGACGCAGCGACTTCCTAAGTTCGAAGCTTACCTGTTGCACCATACCTCCGCCGTGAGCTTAGAGTAGTAACATAACACGCGGGGTGTATTGAAAACATGTTGAGGAAACCGGTTGCTCCTTGCTTGCTGCATGATTTTCTAAATAAGTTCTCTAAATACGGCTTGTCCTGGAAGATTGATGGAAAAGGAGGCATACATTTTCTTTGAGTAATAGGTAAAAATTGTTGTAGGGGGAATAGAATTAAATAGAGGTGGACAGCATTATAACCAGTGCGTCCTGCGTGGGAAAATCGACGCGAACGATATAAGCGTAATGTGATGATATAAATCCAGACTTAACATGTGCCTCATCATTAAAAAGTTAAAGAAAAAATTGGAGAAAAATAGAGTACAATGGTGTGCTTATTTTTGTAAAGCATTCTACTCATGCAAGCCTACTATTAGGCAAAGATGTACACAAAAAGAAAACCATACAATAAATTAAGAATAATCAATGTATACTCGGAATTAAATTAATTGATTAGTAATCTAAGTCACCATACTGTCCATATCTCCGCAACAGTAATTCTGGAGAACGTCATAAAAGTTTTTCAAGCAAACATTTCTCTAACATTGAACTCAAGACTGGACATATTTATATCTTAAAACTATGCTCATTAAACTACAATATAAATAAATAACGATCTATCCCGTACTGTCCTTTATACAAAGAAGTCGTTGTCTCCGTCGGTAATAGCGTTCGTGATAGATTAGCCTTTGTATTAGACAAGAACCCAAAGAAACCAGCAGACCATAGACTCTGATTACTTAGAAACACTTAAGATGCTATCTGACATCGTAAATGCGGGAATATTGATATTAGTTTGTACGGGTTATGCGTCGCTTCGATGCACTTGGTGCAAAACGTAGTTGCGGGGGTGTCAATGACGGTTTTTTTATTTTGCTCGATCTGGGAAGAGAATCCAGGACAGTGCGTGATAAAGAAAGAAAGAAAAATAGTTTATTGTCACAATAAATACACATTAAAAGTGAAATAAAAATAAACACACAAAGCAAAACAGCGAACAATATAAAAAAAGCTCAGTATTAAAAAAAATATATCATGAAATTGTGCCAACAAGGTCATAGCTCAGCATATTGTCAAGTGACCAGACTACAAAAGTACTGGCAACCCGACGCGGATAGAAGACCATTGGGACTTTTTAGCGGGAAGTCAAACAAGGCGGCAAGTTTAATTTGAGAAAATTTTAATTTATTAATTTTCCTTATTAGAAGAGCGCAAAAGTTAGTTAAACTAATTAATAACAACTAACTGAGTATGAGTACTCACAGCGGCGGTGAAGAACCGCCGGAGCCGGGCGAAAAACGCTTAAAAAGAAAACATCCAGGCGTAAGCTTAGATTCGGATAGATATAGAACATTCACAAAGCCCAACTACAAGAGGCTTTTCCTAGAGAATAACTCTTCTGAATTTACCGTCTATGTAGAATCTACTGAAGATGAAAAACTAGGCAATAAAAACCCAATAACTATTACAAACCTGATCACGGAAAATGTGAAAGAAGTTTTAGGCGTGCATCGCATTAATGCACATAAAATCGGTATTTCATTCAGAAAAGCTGCAGCGGCCAACAATTTCCTCAAAATGGAAGAATTTTTGTGGAAAAACAAGATGAAAGCTTTCATTCCATCCTACCTAACAGAAAAAATTGGAGTATTGCGGTTTGTACCCAAGGATTTGTCGAACGAGGAAATTTACAAAAATATTGTATGTGACGCCGAAGTTATTTCCATTAAAAGATTCATGAGGAAGGTGGAGGGCAAACTTGTGCCTCTGAACACTGTTGCTGTTACTTTTGCTTCAACAACTTTGCCGCACTATGCTTACATTAAGCTGTATAGATATGAAATAAAAACGTATATACCACCTTTACTGCAATGTTACAAATGTTTAAAATTTAACCATTCTGCAAAAGTTTGCAGAGGCGAACAAAAGTGCTCGTCGTGTGCTGGCCAGCATTCCTATAGAGACTGTGACATCGAAGAAATTGTATGTATCAACTGCTCAGGAAACCACCTCGCGATCTCCCGGGACTGCCCTATCAAGAAACAAAAGATTGAAGAACGTAAGGCGAAATTCCTGAAACAACAAATGCATCAAACTTATGCCACTGTTGTAAGTACACCCCCTACTATTACTGATAAGCTTACATTCCCTTCCTTGCCCAAAACTGTACCAAAACCAAAAGATACCTTAGATATTAAAGAAGTAGCCAATAATGACATAATAATTAATGCTATTGTAAAGTCGCTGGTAGCTCTAGGTAATAAAAGTGAATCTGATGGCCCACTCACACATAAAAGAATCAAACAAATTTTTTTGTCAAATTTAATTTAATTCATGGATAAAGTTTTACAAATTTTACAGTACAATATACAAAGTTTACAGAGCAAAAAGAGCCTATTACAAAATTTATTAATAGAAAAAAATATAGATATCTGCCTTCTTAATGAAACTTGGTTAAAATCTAACTCTATAGTTCCCCACTTCCCCACATACAACTTTATACATAAAAATTCACAAAATTCCCACAATGGAGTAGCAATTTTGGTGAGACATCATTTAAAATATAAAGTTATTGACACACATTTCTCAGAATCAATACAAAATGTATGTATTGCTATAGACACACAATTTGGTTCTGTAGCAATACTTTGTGTATACAGTCCACCCAGTATAAGATTTGACACTGTAAAATTAAAAGAATTGCTTGGCAATGTACCCAAACCATGTATTGTCATGGGTGATTTCAATGCACATAATATAGCTTTTGGATGCCGCAGTAATAATAATAGAGGAAATAGTCTGCTTAATATAATTGATGAAGTTGATTTATGTATACTCAATGATGGATCACCAACAACTGTTCCCCACCCCAACAGACATGCCTCAGCAATAGACCTAGCCCTTGTAAGTTCCTCCATTGCACATTTATGTAACTGGAATGTACATGATGATCCCATGGGTAGTTATCACCTTCCCACACTGCTTGAAATTAACATCCAGCCATCCATTTATGATGCATTTCCTCCTGAAAATCAAGATAAATATATTTATAATAAAGCAGACTGGATGAAGTATAACAGCTTATCAGAAACATGTTTCTCTCATTTAGACTTAATAACAGATACACCTATCAATGCTTATAATAAGTTTGTGGATATTCTGAATGATTTAAGAAATAAAACAATTCCTAAACGAAAATCTACCTCAAATACTGTTATTAGAAAGCCAGTACCATGGTGGAATAAAAAATGTAGTGAAGCTGTCTTAGCATCGAAAGATGCATTAAAATATTACTTCTCTAACCCTAATATAGAAAATTGGATAAGGTACAAGCGATTAGATGCAATTAAAAAACGAATTTTAAATGAAGAAAGGAATTCTTCCTGGCAAAACTTATGTAGTAGCTTCAATAGATTAACACCAGTCTCTAGAATTTGGGAATACATTAAAAGGTTTAAAAGAATAGGTACAAATCGAAATAAAGACTTTAGTGATGAATGGGTGCCCAGTTTCTTAGATAATTTAGCAGATTCTACTGAAATAAATGAAAGTAGGCTTGATTACTTGTTTGAAAATGCTCACAATAATAGTTTGAATGTATTTCTTAGCAATAATTTTACAATGGAGGAATTAAAAACATCTTTAAAATCTAGAAGAGATACTACACCAGGATTGGATGACATACCATATATATTAATAAAACAGTTACATTTAAATGCACAGCTAACACTACTTAACATTTACAATAAATTATGGGTTGAACTAACTATACCTGAGTCCTGGAAAATACAATGTGTTGTTCCAATTCTAAAACCTAATAAACCTATTAATAATGCATCTTCATACAGACCTATCTCTCTATCATCTTGTTTAGGTAAGCTTTTTGAAAATATGATAAAGCTAAGATTAGATTATTTTGTTGAATCACAAAATTTAATTCCTTCTATACAGTTTGGCTTCAGAAAGGGTAAAAGTTGCTCTGAAAGCTTTGTTTGTCTATTAAATGATATTAGTCAGGTTAAAATAAGCCACTCAAATGCAATCTGTGTCTTTCTAGATGTGAAAGGTGCTTTTGACAATGTAAATATAGAAGAGCTTATTCAAGTATCATATGATATTGGTATACCAGGACACTTATTGAAATGGTTATACTATTTCTTAAAAAATAGAACTATTTTTGTAAAGTACAACAATAAATTACATGGACCTAAATCTGTCAATAAGGGCACAATGCAAGGAGCCACTTTATCTCCCTTATTATATAATATATACACATCTGAAATACTAAAATATATAGATGTATCAGATGTACATATCCTACAATTTGCAGATGACTTGCTTTTGTATTGCATAAATCAGAATATAGAAATAGCTAGGACTAAAATCAATAATGCTTTAAAACAACTATACAGTTATTACCATATTAAACTAAAATTAGAAATAAGTCCTGAAAAGAGTTCAGTATTAATTATTAGTAAAAATCCAAATACTAATTTAAATGTAAAAATTCTGTATAACAATGTAGAAATCCCTATAGTTAAGCAACATAAATTTTTAGGGATCATTGTTGATGATAAATTGAGTTTTGATGACCACATAAAACATGTATGTAGTAAAGCATTAAAGGGCATCAACATAATGAGACACTTAGCAGGTAGCTTCTGGGGATCTGACCCCAAAGTTATAAGCATGCTTTACAAAAGTATAGTCCGAAGTCATTTTGATTACAGTAGTTTAGCCTACATGAATGCCAAAAGCACCTTGTTACGTAAATTGGATGTAATCCAAAATATGGGTTTAAGACTAATCTGTGGAGCTATGCGATCCACGCCAATTAATTCATTGGAAGTTGAAACATGCATACCACCTCTCATATTACGTAGGTTGTTGTTGGCTGAGAGATTCTTCATAAAAGTCCTGTCAGCTAGCAATAGCCATTTACATAAGAAACTGGCTGTAAACGCTAATATCCTTCGATCAACTTCTTCTAATGACATTTCTGCTTCTTCCTTGATTGGTGGATATCTTCCTGGAATTCCAACATTATTTCAATTTGTAAATAATAATTCAAAAGATATAGTGGTTAATGACATTTGGCCTGTTTATAAAATTCCATTTCATAGTTTATTAAGCAACTGTACAGTACATTTAGATGTAGTACACAATAAGTTTGATTTCTTAATGTTTGTAGAAAGTAAACATGATTATTATATTATATATACAGATGGATCCAAAACAAATGATCGAGTCAGAGCAGCTTTTTATGATCCACAAAAAGATGTTTCCAAGTGTTTTAAGTTGAATACAGTATGCAGCATTTTCACTGCAGAGAGCTATGCTATTTATTGTGCACTACAGCATGTGAGGGTCCTAAATAATATAAATAAGATTCTTATTGTTTCTGACTCTAAGAGTGTATTATCTACTATATATAATGTAAATAATATGTCATTTAAACTAAATTATATAATATACGAAATTAGAGCACAAATTGGACAATTAATCGATAAGTTTAAAACTATAAATTTTGTATGGGTACCTGCACACAGTGGCATAAGTGGAAATGAAATTGCAGACACTACCACACGATCAGAAGATATAGATGACCATTCCGAAAGATTCAAAGTGCCTCTAACTGATTATTACAGTTTGGTAAAAGAAGCTAACAGACAGCGCTGGAAAAAATATTGGGAGGCAACATTAGCAAACAAAGGCAAATGGTATGCAGAGATTCAAGAGCAATTACCAAGGGACCCATGGTTCAATAAATTAGAGTTTAGTTCCAGACCATTCATTACAATAATGTCTCGCATGCGTTTGGGCCATTGTCTAACGCCAGCACATTTGTCTCGAATCCATATTATCAATGATAGTCGGTGCCAACACTGTGGAGCCGAAGACGCTGACTTGGACCACATTATTCTTAAATGTGAACGTTTTTATCACGAACGGTCAATTCTGATCGATAAGATAAAGTCTTATCTACAAAGTGTTCCCCGCTGTGTAAAGGACCTATTAAAATTTAAGGAAATATATACATTTTTATACCAATATGTAATTAACACCATAGAAAAAATATAATTTGTATATATATAATAAATTAGAAATAGTTATTAAGTTTTTAGATTAAGGTTTTAAGTTTATGTTTGCGACTGAAGGAGCAATGTCCATGGTCACGAATAAATTAAAAAAAAAAAAAAAAAAAAAGAAGACCATTTAAAAAATAAAATTAAAAAGGTAAGATTTCACTGGTTCAGACAAGATTTTTTAAGATTCACAAATTAACAGTTGTTGAGGTTATTTGTATATCAGTACTCAAGCGAAGTCGCGTGATACAGCTAGTAGACACCAATAACGATAGTATGTCGCAACGACAATATCATGCTCTAATCATACCTACAGACAGACTGTCGGCTTAACAGGTTGTAAAAGTACAGTCGGCTAAAATTATTATTCATCTATTTTCAGCTTAGTTTTCTTGTAGACGCTTTGACAGTTTCTGAGCATGATTCCATCATCAGCTCGACTCCCGTATGGCATTGTTATTACCAAGGAATTTTCAGAGTAAGGGTATAATACCCTTTCATATATAACTCCATAGGATTTGAGAGGCTTTCAAGCCTAGAAATTAACCTCTTTAAATTGAATTTCAATTTAATTCTTGGTGAGCTACAGGCTTTTTCTTTTTGCTAAGATTATCTCGATCAAGTGAAACTCTTCAGGATAGACAAACAGCACCATGCCTCTTGATAAATAGTGTGTTTATTGGGTTTGTTGTAATTTTTGATAAATTAAAAACATATAGACATAGAAGCCAGTAGGTAAGTCTGACGCCAGTCTAACCAAGGGGTATTGGGTTGCCCAGGCAACTGGGTTGAGGAGGTCAGATAGGCAGTCGCTCCTTGTAAAACACTGGTATTCAGTCGAAACCGGTTAGACTGGAAGCCGACCCCAACATAGTTGGGAAAAAGGCTCGGGAGATGATGATATATTCTCTCTCTATATAAATTTGGCAGTTCATATCAGACAATAAGACTTTCTTGACATGTTGACTGTACAGGGTATCTCGCTAAGCTGCTTACTGGTTGTTGGGATATCAGCGATTACATCTTTACACCATAACATGCCTAGAGTTGTTTTTTTAAGGTATGACAATGGGGGTGGCTGCATTTTCGTTAATTGGATACGTGATGCTGACGAATAAATTGTTTTTTTTTTTACTTAATGGATTTACTCACCTATTTACGTGAAATTTGGAATATAACATGAACTACTCCGCGCACCCGGATAAAAGTAACGTTCCTCGATAAAATGAGGGATGTAACACTGAAAGAATTTTTCAAAACGGTATATTAGTTCTTGAGATGAGCGATTATTCCTTTATCATATCATAGCTTTTCTTCGTATGGAATGTATGGAAGTTAAACTATGGGAAGCGCTGGTTTTACCTGCATCTCATCACTTCAGACGCCGTCATACGGATTTGAAAAAAAAAATCACTGACGGTAGGGCTCGTTAGGTGTTTAAAAGCTAAAGCTCATTCTATAAGAAGACCTGTCTAGGATACCTAGTACCTACATCTATTTTCTCGAAGCTCGTCATGACCGCAGCGCAGCCGAATTCAAAAACATGTTTTCCCTCACAATAATTTGTTAATGAATCATCAGATCTATGAACGAAACATGCGCACGAGCACTCATACATGATACACCTTATCATGTAATAAATTACTTATACAAGAGAGTAGACCATCTCTCTCATTACTGTCTGTACATAATTATGATTTTATGGTCACATCGGCGCGTCACTTTATCTCCCGGCGCTATTAATATGCGTACGCGCAGCCCCAGACTCGCCCACTGACGGCACTGAAGCGTCTTCACTTTATGACCTAATTAATTTATTTAACTGTCACAACGTGCAATATTGGGAAAAAATATATGAGTAATCTTTTTTGACTTCCGCAATATTTTTTTAAATCAGGTGTTTATTTTTTTCGGAATGGTTCCGTACACATTTTTTGATAAAAATAAATACAAATTTTTATCACATGATTATGCCATTTTTTTATTAACTATTAATAACGATTTTCTACACCCTCAACAAAAAACATTTGACTTAGTCTAGTATAAGTTTTAAGTTTCTATAACTAAAACTTTTAACGGCATTTCACACTTGTTCGTACTGCCAGTGACTAGCCGAACTCATTGTTTGGGCTCAGGTAGGCTCTTCTCGGAAGGGCTATTGTCTCGTGTGATTAGGGCCTATTATACACCAACTACCCGGGTTGGTAATTATTTACCTACTGTACCAGTAACGGGAGAGAAGTGCTTAATTGGTTTTGTTTATACAACATGGTTTTTGTCCTTTTTCTAGAACTTTGAAGAATGCCTGTAAAAAGTACTTATTTATATTCGATGTGTTTTTTTATCGCTAGGTATGACAAAATCAATGATGATGGGTATACAAGACTTGATTATTGATTTAATATATTGACTAGCTAGACTGCTGGAATACTCATCAAAAATTAACTTATTTCATTAAATACAAGAATTGAAAAATTCATAGAGCATATAATAAATTGTGACATCACACCGCTGTCAGTAACCATCAACAAAATAAACTTATCTAAATAAATATTGATCCCAATAAAATCATTTAAATAACCAACGGCTTAAAAGCTTTGAATATCAAGTTACTTGATCCGATCGTGTTGTTTATTGATATTCTAAATCTTCGGCGGAACCACCGCACTGAGCTGTCGACTCGCTCGCCTACTATGAAAAATTGTTAAGTCAATTTTACTATTCAGGTATTTATTTATATTGGCTTGTGTTCTTGTGGTATACCTACGGCAAACCCTTTTTTGTCGTTATTAATGTCATAGGCAGTACTTTCTTTGGTCATTTTATTGACCAAGGTTTGGTAAAGTCTCTCATTAATTCCATATCAAAACGGTACATTTACATAACCCCCAAACTCGCGCGTTCTATTAAGACAGAACGCTTTGAACGAGTTTGGGCTTAAGAACTAAGGTGTGCTGAAGTTATTTTAACGGAAGAACATGTCCCTTAAAAAAAATGAACCATCTAAATCATCAAAAATATCAAAACTGCTTTTATTGCATCTTTAAAATTTTATTAGCCTCACAGAATTACAGCTTTACAAGTAATCCCCTATTAGATTGCGTGCCGCTGAAGCTGACTCAAGAATTAAGTATATTATTACTAAAAAGCATATCAAATAGGTATTGGTTCCGTACACATTTTATATATATCATATATCGGAAACAAAAACGATTGTTCTTGTAATAAAATGTGACAAATCACCCATTTCTCTTAGAGAACCCCAAAAAAGTATGACTAGTCCGTCTCAACTCGATACAAAAATAGGTCAGTGGTAGCAAATTTATCTCTTTTAGTACTCATTTGAACATTGCAAAAAACTCTCTCTCGCAATGACTAATTTATCAACCAATAACATCACAAATCGGAAACATAAACAATGTCACAGCAACAGTTTTATCTAGAAAATTTATTTTCTAACTACGCGGGGGTAAGTGACCGATGATTCAGCTCGCACCGTACAAAATCCCATCATATGTCCAAATATCGTGGCAAATCAATTTGGATCGTATTGCAATCTGTCTAGAGCTGACAATCGGGGTGGAGGTGTGAGGAGTGAGATGTTTCGGTGTTTTGTCAGGCGGTCTATATCGGTAGTGTCTCCCCTCTCCGTCGGCGCGTACTATATTCTGCGCCCCTAGTTTTAGCGTGCCCATTGAGCAAATCTGCGTGGAAATCATAACTCAGGTATAACTATGTCGATATAGGGGTAGGTTCAGGCGTATACTCTGCAATCTCAAGTTAGCTATTTGAGTACTTGCGCATTTGTTCGTACAGATGTTGTTCAGAAGATTTGTATACTGGTCTGAAGTTGTCTACTGTTGATAGCCTTCAAAATACACACACAAAAAAAAAACAAAACACTACGTGCCTGCTTCAATTGTCTAACTTCGGAATCATACATACTCATTTGGCGCGAACTGTGTTTTACAGAAAACAGCTAGACAAGTCACTACAATATCTGCCTCTATAGAATAATATAGGTACGCACCTACAGCATGCATAAATGACTGATTTATTACAGAATTTGGACTCAATTGTTGATTGCTTACTATTATTAAAATGTCTCTTGCTATATTATTTGACCACTGGAATAATAAATAGAGCTATCACGGGACTCATTAATAATATATTCCATAGTACTTGTGAATTGCTCGTTTGTACTTTATTAAATGATGATGATGGCATCCAGGCCGATTGTCGGCTACGGCAGTCGTTCTCTTTTATGGAGATCAGCCAGCTGCGCAAGACATATTATAGTGCACAAGCATTCTCGCAGACACAGGTGCACTCTATATTCCCTCACTCTCACAGTCCGATGGGACGGCAATCCGACACGACCGGAGAGAGATCAGGCGCAGGACCGATATTTACGTGCTCTCCGATGCACGGGTGAATCAATCACCAACTTCCAGACTCTATGAAAGTTTATCATAACCCACAAAGCGATTTCGGCCTGACCCGGGAATCGAACCCGAGACCCCGTGCACAGCAGTCGCTCCTTGCGACTACTAGACCAACGAGGCAGTCTTACTAAATAACTATGTAGGAAGTAATACTCCTGAATTAGAAGATCATGTTTATGTATTTCTCCGGATGGAAAGTCGAGTACAAAAGCTTTCCATCATAACATTTGTCTTGACGAAGGAAATAGAACTGAATGAAATATCACTCAGTTACTGTTTTGATGAACTGTTTGTGTTTCAATCATTGATCAGTCAATCAGCCGTGAAGCAATAAACGGTCTGATTGATTTGAAGCCACATATCAAGTACAGGAATAGTCTGGATGTATTGGTTCATTTCCTTGCTTAACGATCTTGCATAATTACTTAATTGGCGAGTATAATAATGTAATGTAAGCTTCTAAGAGTATTGCAAATAGTAAACCCTTGTTGTTTAAAAAAGGTTTAATTTCCTAGATTACTGAAAAATGTCTGTTAGTATCGATAAAAATCTCTATTGGTATATCTACATATTTATGTACATATTTTAAACCCCTCTTAAAATTTACTGTATAATGGGCTAAGGATACGTCTAGACTCAAGCTTTAATATTTACCTCGAAAATTACTTAGCCCTTTTTTAAGTGAGAAATTATGAAATGGGCTTGTGTTGGTACGGCTGGAGAGAGTATCAGAATTTTACTGATTAAATCCCTTCTTTTGTTCCTTCTAGAGATCTTTTTGTGCCAGGATACCGGTAACACTCTCTAACAGCCCCGGCAGGACTAAAATTCGCTTTAATTATAACAATGATAATTTTTGTGAACAAATTGCTGAAAACTAATCACCACACATTTCCTTGATGTGCGGGCTTGAGTACACCTACATTATATTTCGGTACGTAGCGCGACAGTTTGTCTCCCGTCTGCCAATCTATATATACCAGACCGGGGCAATGTGAGTCACTGTCACCACGTAAATGTGACTAACCCACTGTCCACGGAAACCGCACGAGCACGCCAGCGACAATTGTCGATTGATTGCAGCTTGTGTACAAAATATCAAACAAACAAGCAAGAAAGATGAAAGCGCTAAGCTTGTTAGCTGGATACTGGACTGTTATATAGAAAAGTTAAACGAAGCCAAACACTTATAGATCGAGCATTTGTTCAGTCATCTAACTGAGGAACTAGCCAACTGAAGTACCCACTTCAGCAATCATCAGTTACCGCATTTATTTAACAGCTACGACGCTGCTACAAATATATGATGATACACACGATGACCAAACCGCTCTCGAGAGGAGAGCTTACGTGAGCTCACCTACCTCACAATACAAACCTTTCCTATTAACACTCAATTATACATTCGAATTCCATTGACAAGTACGTACGTAAGGTACGAACACAAGCTATGAACCCGGTCCAGTAAAACGATCTCGGAACCGGTTTTACCCCAATTACTCCCTCCCTCCTACTAATTGGACTGGCTTTTGAACACTGCGTATTCCATCTACGAGTACCGTGTCACTTTTTAGAACAAATTTTGTTAGGAAGAAGTCACTGTGCTGTTGCTTTGGAAGGAATGATGAACGGCTACTGCGAGCTCTTGGTTTTCCATTTACAGCCACTGTCAACGTTATTGAGTAATTTTTGTGCGGAATTTGAACACAGTGTTTTGCACCCTGTAATGGTGAATTGTCGCTGTGGTCACCTTTTCATTCTGCAAATATGGTGACATTTTTGTTTGTGAAATATTGCTCGCGCTCATGTAAGGAGTTTTAATGCCTTGGGTTTTAGAAATTCCTTGATTCTAAGTTTTTGTTGGTGGCATGAAGAGGCTTCGGTTATGGTGAAGTGATCTAGAGCCTTTAAGATTCTAAACAATCCTTATCAAAATTGCTAACAATAAAAGTTTGTGCTAACTACAGCCTTGTCTTTTTACTTCTGAAACTTCTTAACATAAGGAAGCATAGTGAGGAAGGAGAAACAAAAAATATAGTGAGTCGAGAATATACTTAGCGTTCAAAAGTAGGTATAGGTATACTTCCTACATTATGGCATTATCAGATCCTAGTGTTGGCCACACGCATCGTTAATTAGGTAAGTGCGAGCGTCGATGCCGTCACGAACGCATCGGACCTCTGTTTGCTGCACAAACACTAGCAGGTTCGTAGTGTAGGGCTCACGTCATAGGCGGTCAGCGTTTTTGACCGATGCCGTGTGGACAATATTGTGACTCCGTAACACTAGTCTCTATTTTCCATCGATTCGCTAAGAAGACCACTATCTACAGTATCTTTTTGGAATCGCCTTAATGGAATGATATGCTACCGGTGCGGTGGTCGGAAATCAGCTGTCTAGATATGCCTGTGTACCAATTTTTTTCATGGAGTAACTCGACGATCTGACTTTAACCTTTGGTTAACGGCCAGGTCACTTGTTCTGGATCTTTTTGAAGACTTAGCAAACAGTAAAATAATGCGAATCATTCGTCAAAGAAAACTTACGTCACTGAATTCAGCCATTTCACATTACAACTGTCGTTAAGTATCGACGACTGTCGTGTAGTGATACGTCTTTCCTGATGGTTAAAAAAACAGAACATTGTATCGCATACTCTTATACCTTACACCAGCAAGCGAACCGACTGCGCTTGTCAAAAGCGAAGTTGTGGGTTTCCTCCATATTGCCCAATATGGGATGCGACGTGAGAACTTTGTCTACCAAGTTATTTACTTAGGCATGTGTTGCACCAACTCATGAGACGTTTTTTTTTTAATTTGTACATGAATAAAGAACTAAGAATTACCTATTAAAATTACAAAGAAACCGAGATTACAATCTTTACTAATCCTGTACACGTAAAAGTGCCTTGCATTTTCGCTTTATGGGTTTTTCTGATTGAGATGAAATTTGGCGTAACTAGATTGGAACCTTGTGAAGCATCTCAAGTATAAGTGTGCAGGCTCGATCCCAAGACAGGCATGTATTAATGCCACTTTTTCTGGGTTAAATGTACTTTCTAAGTATCTTAGACACCAATCACTGATTAAGGTGAAAACATCTTGAGGAAACCTGGACTATAAAGTCTGAAATCACCAACCCGCATTAGGCAATCGTGCTGATTAACGCTCAATCATTCTCCGTGTGAGAGGTGTGCTTTGTGGGACGATTAAAAATGCTGAAGATGATGATGACCACCAGTATAAGAAAAAAAATGTTTGTACCAGGATTGCAGAATGTTATTATATGAAAGTCTAATGTGTCAGCATAAGTCCAATAACCCGATTACTGTAAGGTGGTCTGCGGTTAGAAGCGACGCCTTACAAATTCAATATACAACAAAACAAATGAACAAAGTAACAAATATACATATACAATCTTTTGTCTTCATAATATACGAGGTAGTTCGATATTTTGTCCACAATTAGTGGGAACATAACAACTGCTAGATTAAAGGGCCGCTTTTTGGTAAAATGTCGTCGACTCGTGATTAACGACCTCCCAATAAATGGGGTCTGCGTGTCCACGACTGCCACGGGCCACGGGAATGCTATAAAAATAACGATACTAATGACAATTTTGTTTTTATGTAAGATAAAACATGGAACTTTCTTAACAGGAAGAATCGTCGAGTCTGTTTCTGGCAATATTCATAAAGAAGTCCAGGTTTCTTTATCCTTAGTCTGAAGGCATCATCTACCTACCAGTATACCTATTTAACAGTAGAGCCTTGCTAATTATTACTACCGTCTCAAAATAGGAGTTGAGGGTTATTTTAGCTAGGCTTTCTTGCCGGGTGACTTTTCAAAATACTCCCAGATGTTCACATAAAGTTTGCATCTCAATTTTATACTTTTGAATAGTCTCCAAATGGTCCCAAATTACTTGAGACACAAGACATATAACTATGTAGATTGGTTTACGCTCCATTGAGTTGTAACAATGCTTTCCAATCGAGCTTGAAATATTCTCATGTTTTTAATAGAACGTATACTTTATACATATACATATGTATATGTAGAACAGAACATATAGGTACTTTACACAATACTTATACGCTATCATTGTAAGGGCCCACATTCTTGGGACTTCACAGCATTTTCTACCGATTTCAAGGAAGATGAAGTAACAAATATTTTTTTTTTATTTTTCACGTTGACCACACCTTAACCAATTCTTATTTAACGACAGTTACCTCAAAGCCATGTCATAAATTTCTCCTATTAGATATACACAAGAAAACACCACTAATGATCCGATCATTTGATGAATCTTAATACCCACGAAATAAGGTTGATATTCGTTACCCGTTCTTTGAAGATCGGTGAATCCCATTATTCTTATGAAATGAGACAAGGATTGCTATGGGGCTGACAATAATGTCTCCAAAACATTTAAATGACTAACACGAATTCCTACTTTCTACTCATTGGTTTTAAGTTGAATAGCAGACATATTTGATAGGTTATTTCCAAACGTTCCAGAAATGTTATTATAGGAAATCTAAATTAAATCATAAATTGATTCGTAAATGTGCGTATTGTTCTAAATTTTTGGTGCTTTTGGAGGTTCATTATCAGTTACCACTTTGTTATAAAATGTCTAAAAAGTACTACCTCTAGTGCTAAGATAAAACCATCATCTTAAAAAAACTTAATGGTCTAAACCTAGCACAAAAGCCTCTAGTTTTAAGACCACGTTTTACAATAAGGCAGCTAGGATTATCGTTTGTCTTCTCATCATCATCAGCCTTTTTATCGTCACACTGCTGAGCTCCGGCCACCTCTCACACATAAACTGGTTTTTCTAAGTTATACGTATCTACTCTCATCTTCACATACTCAGAAAAAGAACAAAAAAAAAGCAGTTTGAATATCCGTTTGCGGTCTGAAGTCCTCTTCTAGAGACCACAAGTACTATAACCACATTTTCCAAAGGGCTTTAGCTTTCAACAGCCTAGCATTTATATTTACGACCCCCAAATTGATTTATTACACCCCACACAGTCGGTGTTTTCAAAAAACACGAGTGATCGTAAAAGAATCGTTAAATTCCGACAAAGAGGTTGTTCAACACTGTCTGTTGGGTCTGTTGCCACCCCAAAATGCTTGTTAGCGGTTCCACAAACTATTTTATTCTCAAGATCAATTTGAAGAGGCGTCTTCAAGCGGAAGAGTGGAGACGAGAGAAATAAACGGCGTTTACCTACTATTTTGTATCCTAGGTTTTAGTTTTGACAATAGCTGACTCAAAATAAAAGTTTGCTTGTGCCACGCTTTGTATAAAACCTCTTTTTGGAACGATCATTCCGCTTGTAGAAAACTGCTTGGGGGGTCTCGAATGTCTGGAATGAATTAAGGTGTTCATATATCCCGGTATAACTCGTGGACGTATCCTCTATAATCCAACGTAATGAGAAAAAGTTTGGTTATTTCAATCAACGCCATTATAACTTGTTTTTTTTAAAACGTGTAGTTCAGTCGCTATGAAGACGTTAAATATTCCTGCTTTTTAAATGAGCCCTGACGTTTGAGTATGACGTTTATATGTGACGACACGGGTACGACTTTGGTCGTATAGTACTCTACTCTCGAAAACCTTGATCATAAAGTGAAAACCCCAATTAAACCTTATAGATAGGAAGCAATTAGTTCCATGCAAATTAAAATCATCAAGACCAATAAAAAAAAATAGAGTGGATAATGTGTAGAAATATAGAGTTTAAACCAAACCATGAAATTGCTTAGATGAAAACATATTCTGTTTTAGAATTGTAGGTAAAAAATTCACTCGTTAAAGATTAAACATCTTTTTCTTAAGAGATCTGTAACAGCTCTTGAAAAAATTGCATGATGCCTCCAGAAGAAATGATTCGTATCGTAAACGTGTCGTCACGTATAAATCCTTTAGCACATCCTTCAATGAACAGAGCCAGAGGGCGTACCCAGTACTTATACCTATAATTATAATGTTTTATAGTTATTGTGTGGGAAATGAATGGCAGCGGGAGCCGCATCCATTAAGAGGGCCGTCCGTCAACGCGTTCTTTTATGAAAACCCATCTCATCCATGCCTCGTTGTTTTCTCCCTATTTATCCCGTGGGATCGAGTGGGTATTGACCTACGATTTCTCAAGTGTGTTAATTGAGTTTAGTTTTTATTTCCTCGTTAATTTTGGGTGTATAAACGGCCGTTTTGTGCTTCCTGTGCTGTATTTAGATTTTGTTTTGGTCAAGTAAACGCACAGTGCGACTGTTGTGTAGGGGACCTCGGGTTCGATTCAGACCAAAATGGATTTTTGGGACTTTCACAAAACAGTCCGGGGCCTGGAGGTTGGTGATGTTACACAAAACACGTAGGTAAGCGTATTTAAAGTGTAAGACTGATAGAAGGTATTTCAGAATCCCTAGATACAGTTCAGGAATAAAAAAATGAAACAGTAATAAAATTGTGGGTTAAATGTATTGGAAACAAGACAGTCTGCACAATAGCCTTCCTGATAAAAACCTTCTTTTGTGTATGGTACAAACAGACTCAAATTAATTCAATTCTTTGCCATTATAGTTACGAAATTTCTATTTTAACTAGAATGATTCAACGGTGAGCGTATAAGTGAGACGGCAGGTCTTCGCCGTGTATGGGGCGCTCGTTACAGCCGCCATATTTGGAGCCGGCGCAAGCGCAGGAGACCTTTTACACAGCACGATGTTTTTGCTTGAAATTAAAGAATTAAGTGGTTAGTTTTTTTTTGTGGTAGTGTGAAGTGAAATGTACAGTAATTATCGTTGACGTGTTAGCTGTTTGGGTGTCCGATTGTTTCTTTTTTAATTTTCATGGTGGTTGGTAAAACTAAGGGCATTGAATCTGTTAATTATATTCGAATATACGTGATGCGAGGTATAACTATTTACATATATTTTTTACTAACTTTAGTCGATATCTTTATGGTAAAAAAAGTCGTATGGTGTAAAACGCCTGTAAGGGTCGCCGCACGTGAAAGGGCTGCGCATTACGACGCATTGATCAGCACCAGTTTGGAACTTATAATGAGAATACTTCACAAAAGGAAACCCTTACGTGTAACACCATATACAGATGTAAGAAAACAGTTATTGTTTGCTCTATCACAAGATAAGGGTTAAGTTAGGAACGCGACAGTAATGTATTAAACTAACTAATGCCCTTTTAAAAGTTCTTTTAATCAAATTTTTCATTATTATTGTCATTCAACGTGGCAATGCTGCCAGCCTGTTCAGCATGCTCCCATTAGACTGCCTTGAATATACATTCTTTGAAACCTTTTAGTTTTTTTTAAAAAATAAATACTTGTATTTTAAATATTTTTTACTAATTATATCTCAGGGGCTTAATACTCTGCTATGCTATATGTCTGACACTAATACTTGCTTGATAATACCTTTTTAGGGTAATAAACGATAAATGTAAATCAATATCAACATTGCCATCCAACGTGGCAATGCAGCCAGTCTTTTGGGCACCATACCCACTGACAGCGATGCGAATGAATTTTTTGATGCATTATTTTAATTTGTCATTCTTTATTATCTTTGTATATATTAATTATGCAAGTGAATAATAACTAGAAATTCCCGTTGCAAATAATATATTTTATCAATAGAAATCAATTGTGTCTCACACATGCGAAACTGTATTTTTTAGACAGCCAGTGTTAACAGGATCAGGTCCGTAGAATAGTTCCCTCAGAACATAAACGAATCCACAGGAAAGAGCTAACATAAATATAGTAAAGCTATTAACTCAATACTTCATCAAGACTTTAAGTGGTGGTGTGAAATTCTCACGCTCGCCAGTTTCCCATCTCAAGTGATGCCCAGCTGATTGGGCCTCTACTATCAATAAATGGTTCGTTTGTCTGTCGCGCCGGCACTCACGCGCTTTCTATCAACGCTAGTGCGACAACGGACAGCTGAAGGGTGAATAATCTGAATTACTTGAAAGTATTGACGGGATTGATTTTGTTTACAGACGCCAGCACATCAAGCTACTAAAATATGTCAAATTTCTACCTGCGTCCTGAAGGAACTGCATCCTTAACCGTCCTAAAATATAGCCTGTGACATTCACAAATAACGTAACTTGATGTTGGTGAAAAATTAAAAAAGAATCTGTCTAGAAATTGATCTAGAAATTACCTACTACAACCTTATCAACTAGACCTCGAGCTTAGATCTGTATAACACATAGAAAATGGTCCAAGAGTCTCCTTTATAATGTTCATCATCATCAGCGTTTTCATTTATTTCTTATCATAAGCTTGTACAGACGCCAGCACATCAGGCTACCCGAAACTGTCAAGTTTTCCCATTCAACTTTGAACCATAATGCTATAGCGATAAAGTTGAAAATCTATTAAGGAAATTTCACAGATTGTAGTAGCCTGATGTGCTGGCGTCTGTACTTTTGATGAATTTGTTTTCTATATTTTTGAAGAAGCTTTCAAGAGCTGATGAGTTGTTTTTGTTTTGTTTGCAATTTTCTAAGTCCAAGTGGCAGAAGCCAGCAAAAACGCTAATGGATGTAGTAATCTAGCCTTTGTATTTCGATGTCAACATAGACTTTTAGTGTAAAAGGTCTTGTCAAAAGCTCTCATGTAGATGTGGGAATAAATTAAAAAGGGCGTTTCGTTCCTTTTATTTATCGTAGCAATTAAGAAGTGTTAATTGTTCATAGTTCGTAACTGGTTTGACGGCGGCAGTTGTTTGAATTGTAAATATCGTGACTGTAACGTGTCAAAACTCTTAGAGAAAAAAGAACTTGTAAAATTCATACGAATTGCGGACGACTAGCTTCATTATCAACCTATACATCATTGTACAGAAACCAGCATGTCAAGCTTCTACAATTTTTCAAATTGCCTTTATAGATAGAATCAACTTTATCGTTGAAGCATGGTTTCAAGTTCAAAAGGTATTGGAAAAAAAAATCAGTTTTGGGTAACTCGATGTGCTGGAGCCTGTACGTCCTCAGATTTCAACTTACTTAACGTGACTTACATTTTGGGAACATGTTCATTTGGCATCAATGTTAGTTATGTTTATAGGGACCATACTTATACGTCCAGGGTGCGCCCACGCATAATGCACCAAAGAATTCGGTAATATAAAGTATTCAAATCAAAAGCTCTTTAGTACATATATTATCTCGTGGGACAGTTACACCCATAACAGGAGCTTCGAACAAAGGATCAAAATCCAAAAACCCATGTTCAGACCCCATAGAAATCAGAAATAAATTTAAGTACCCACGTTTGTCACCGGGCAACAAAGGCGCTTGCATAATTTTAATGAAGTGTCGTTTAAAGACACATTTTATTGCCAGGGCACAGCAGGGTAGTGCCCTTAGTGCCCGACCATGAAGGCACTGGTTATAATGAATGACGTTTGAGTATTCACCGTGTAGCCGCATAGATCCTCATTTAATATTTATATTTTTGGTTTTCTATAAGGTACTAATGGCAAACGGTGTGATTATTTGTTGGCCGTGAAGAACTAGTGGGTATTCTTTGGTGGGGTAATGATTTGAAGATTTAATTAGAAGCTAAGGATTTGTGCCTAATTTTTTCCTTCCTCCAATACAATATTTAACAGAAGTTATGTTTAGGGTCATCTCTGCAAATAAAGAAAGAAAGAAAATAACTTTTATTTCGTGCTTGTGACACATAAATACATAAGGACAAAATGTACAAAACTTTGAAGTTGATGGACAAATATTGACACAATAATACCATTTTCAGAATCAGAATCAGAACATTTTTACTGGTACATGATGGGTGCCTTATAGTTGGACCATTTCTTACAAAAATTGTTGCAAATAACTCATCATTTTTTTCATGGCAAATCTCACCTTGAGAGTTGTAACCATCCATACACTAATAGTACCATCCCTTTGTTCAATTTCACCCTTGTCAGTGGAGGCCGCCGCCGGCGCCGGCGCTCGCGGCGCTGTATGCGTACGCGCAGGTAAGGCCGGACACACACTGCGCGAGCCGCCGCCCGATGGTACTTTTCAAAATATTTTTTTGAGGAATTAGAAACTTTTTATTACGTAATGGTTGATTAATATTGCTATTTTTATAGTATCTCTTTTGTATACTATCAAGGAGTGAATACTGTTAATTTCAAATGGAGTTTTATCGCGAGATGAAACTTTGCAGAATTTCTAGGAGCATCCCTCTCTTACCGTGTTTGCCTACTTAGGAGCCTTCCTTAGAAGCCAAGACAACGCAGTCGCGTGTGGCTGAGACCTTAACACAAGTAATTTGTTACGGTCCATCGAGCCTATGGTCACACACCGTCTGGGCTGCGCATACGCCGCCTGTCCGCCAACGTTCCACGCCAATTATCTCGGCTGATTCACCATTTTATTGTTTAGCTCATAATAAGGTGGCTTGGAGGCCTTCTTTGTTCTGCACGTTAGCATGTAATGATTTGAACGAGTTTTGACGATCGAGGCCACGGATTTCGCTTTATCTTTTTCTGTATTTCCTTGATATGATAAGAAAGTCGTGGTGGCCTAGTGGTTAAAGAGCCAACCTCTCAAGTGTGAGGGCGTGGGTTCGATTCCAGGTCGGGCAAGTACCAATGCAACTTTTCTAAGTTTGTATGTACTTTCTAAGTATATCTTGGACACCAATGACTGTGTTTCGGATGGCACGTTAAACTGTAGGTCCCGGCTGTCATTGAACATCCTTGGCAGTCGTCACGGGTAGTCAGAAGCCAGTAAGTCTGACGCCAGTCTAACCAAGGGATATTGGGTTGCCCAGGTAACTGGGTTGAGGAGGTCAGATAGGCAGTCGCTCCTTGTAAAACACTGGTACTCAGCCGAAACCGGTTAGACTGGAAGCCGACCCCAACATAGTTGGGAAAAGGCTCGGGAGATGATGATAAGAAGTTTGTGGAGTGTTGGTGATCCTTGAATAATTCGCATAGCATGGTTTCTATTACCTGAGCAACGAAGGTTTTATAAATATGCTACCCAATATCTCAAGTTTAGTTGCCTGTTCATTGATTTTATTAGTCCTTCATTTTCGTTACAGATGCCTTATTTTTTCTGGAAAAATAATTTCATTTACTGCTTCACCGTGGAAATAATTCAATTAGAACCCGGACACGAGCAACCTCAATTGGTCGTGATTTATCACCTGAGCAGCTCGCCTTAAGCGAGTGAATAGATGCGCAAGAGTCGACTGCTTGTAAGGAATTAGATCTAAAACAGGATAACGGGAAGCCGTTGATCCTTCTTGTGCAGGGGTGTGCCTCGGTAATCCCGTAGTGATTTATAAGTTTTGAGTTAAATTAGTCCAGGTCTGGGTTAAAATACCATTTAGTGACCAAGACTTTAGCCATGTTATAATGAATCGCGAACATAAAATAGTACCAGCTTTAGTACCGGCTAGGTTAAAGCCATCGTCTTGAAGAAATTTAATGGAGTAAGCAAAGCATTTTATAATAAGGTAGGAGGTTAGTACAATGTAACGTTAATAGGGCTTTTCATGGTGACACTAAGAAACACCAGCAGATCAACCTACTATAAACTGTAAAAGGACATGTCCAGAAATGGTTTTTTATTATTGAATAATTTTAACCACGGTAAAGTATATATATTTGAATAGGCATGTCAAAACTTAGGGCTTCTGACTATATCAAACATTTTTAAAGCCCTCCAATTTCCGAAAAAATATTTTTTCAATATAGTGTGAATTTACTCCTAAAACTAACAAACCTTAAGATTTATCTAGGCTAGGAAATCGAACGCACCCCAAAAAAAAGTAAAATTGACATAGGAGGACAGTTTTTCTTTGTCAATTTATGACAGTCACTAACTGTCAGCAGAACATAGAAAGAAAATACACAATCTTCCAACTGGAATTGCGCAAGGATATCGAGTTTGTTCACGTGCAAATTACAATATTTTACTTAGACCCCAGTCAAAAAGAAATGCATGTTTCATCATACTACATAAGAGCTTATAATCAGCCGAAGAAAATGAATAATAATGTTATCTACCGATCAGAACCATTGTTGATATAAACTGAGATTTTATTCGACTGGAAATCAAGATGAGTGGATGAAAAGCCTTTCGAAAATTATATTTAAAACTGTTTAATATTAAGCTTCAGTGTTTTATTGTTATCATGCAAGCGATTCGTACTGTAAATAAAATACAAAAATAAACATATGTTTTTTTTCTTGTTTGGCGAGCTAGCAAGATGTCTGTTTTATACTGTCTGCTACTCACTAACGAAATATGATTAAGTACAATAATGTTGGTGTTTTTGAGAAATAAATAAATTCAATAATTGGTCTTATACTCGTCACGTGCAATATCAAATATCGGTACGAAAAATCATAATTGTTAGTCACAGGTTTATAAAACAATCATGTGCTAAGTGGAAAAATCAGTTGTGGAAAGCTCAAGTCAGTTAAATCGGAAAAATCAGTAAAGCGCAATGATAATAATAAAGCACTCTTATAGCGGACGAACGATACAGTAACGGCAGGGGAGCCAATAGGGGTGCGATTAATTAATCGAAGAATCGATTTTTCCTGCAAATGAAATCGATTTATCCACTAAGTTTAATTTATTTAGTTTTACCAGCTATTGTTTCAGTGATACATATGTAGGTACACAGATAAAATAAAATCAAAACTTAAAAACTAAATGCACAATCTTTACAGGTAAACACCGCATGCAAGTTTGATTTCTTATGTGAGAAGTTTATTCTACTATTTTATCTATTTTCTAATGAAAAATAGGTTCAGAAAACAAATGGTCTTCTCTTATACCTGATACATAAAATAATAAAATTGTTACTATCAAACTACAGAATCACATGAATTTCAAATCGAGTCAACCTGAAGCGAGTCTAATCGTAAGTTGACCCATCTCTATTGTCAGTGACAGATAAATAATTTGTTCTGTCAAATACTTAGATTATAATACCTATAGATGGAGCACCCACGTGGCTGCACATGAGACAGCACTATAAAACTCAAAATGCACTAAACGCTCAACTACAGGAGTCTATTTCTCATAATTATATACACTAAAACTAGAACTTAATTGCCGAAATTTTTCTAAAAACATAAAAAATGATCTGAGTCGACCTCTCGGTGATAGAGATCCAGGACTTTGTTTGGGCCAACTTTTAAATGTTGGCCGAGCAACACCCGGCACGCCGAATGCGACAGAGAATATTATGTTTTGTCTCAATTTTCTTACTTATTTCGTATATATGCTTCTCATTTCCACATTTGCCTACAGTCTCATGGTTACATCTAGTCATCTATAGGTCTATAATCTAAAGTCAAATAAAACATTATCCCAGTGTGGCGATACTTTAAATAAAAACTACCTTTTTAAAGGGTTGCCAGCAATTAAAAGAATAATAATAACTTCAATTATTAAGTTTTGAATTTTCTGTAAAATGGAGGGGTTTAAAAATATTATTTCAGTGGTTCTAAGTTCCTTATTTTTGTCGTCTTTATATGAATAAACATTGATGCTGGTTAAATTTTACTCGGAATAAAAAACCAACGTCCATACAAAAAGCGGACATGTCCTTTCCGTAATAGATTTTCACCTTTCTCCCTGAAGTAATGGTTCTGACTTTATTGAAAATTTGACAATTTCGTGTAGCTTGTTGTGCTGGCGTCTGTAAATATAATATAGACTAACCTTAAACCCTACTTAAAGGAAACTTAACAATTGACAAATCCTTATTGGAAGGAAGACCATGGAGGAAAAGTACCACAACCCTGAACAATAATACACTTCTCCCATGAAAACATACGTATGAAATGAGTCTATGCAGACTCTCGATCAATACTTGGTTTCTACAAAAAAAAAAAAAACGATTCGTTCTGCTTACGCGTGGTAAGTTTTGACGTTAGTTTTATGAGTCTTCTGTCAAAAAACTACCATCCGAAAGCAAAACTAGTTGTTTCTTTTTATAGGAGCCGGGCATAAGACCGCCAGCTCTGGTTGTCAGTAGAACATTCCGCTGGCCGTCGTTCACTGCATTCCCTGCGAGGGGCGGCGAGGCAGTGTATGCTGAATAACCTCTGATGATGCTATCATGCCCTGATGTGCGACTCCGAAGTCAACGTTTAGCATTTAATGAAGATCCCACCAATGTTATTAAGGCAAACATGTGTTAAGAATTATCTCAGAAGGAGTCGCTAAAATCAAATACAAATTAGCCAATAACAGTTATTACATTTATTCTTCCACAATCATAATTACGTTATAAATATAAAAATAATAATCAAATCGTAACTTATTCGCATGGAAGCTCGTTCAAGAATCCCACCACCGGGATGACAGTTAAACGTCAGTGTCATAGATAATATAGAATCAATAAAGAAGTTTATTATATTAATCTAATAATCGTTGGATATAATGTTTCCTGACCGGTTAAGCAGTAAACAGCCTCCTAGGCTGAACTGCGAGTTGCCAGTATAAAAAAAAGCATATAATGTTTGTTACACATGTAAGTGTGTTTGTTGTGTCATGCTCGAACGGTTGCGTAAGTTTTGATAATAATTGGTATGCAGAAAGTTGATACACTGGAGTTTCCCTACTTTTTATACGAGTGTAATAAGTTATTTCTTTATCATCACCTTCATCTGAAACCGATTTAACCGGTCAAATATGAAAATAATAGATTATTCTATATCGAGCCGTATCTGCCATTGATCTCTTATTGTCTTGCATTAAAGTGATTAAGATCCGAGTTTAAAATGCTTTGTCATTTTGAAGATAAACTTTAATTTTCATGAATTCATTAAAATTATGTTGATCATGCCTGTACAGTCCGCTACTTCCCATTTGGTAAACTTCCCATTTCGTAAACCTCAAACTGTACCTACTAAAAAGTTGCGTTTGGTAAACATTTCATTACTTCATACATTTAATCCCATTTGGTAAACTTTGTTAGTATTGTTATTTTTGTACGGTACAGTCAGTGTCAAATTAGTATTAAATTAGAGATGTATATATTTTTAAATGCTTCAGTCTTGAGATAGTATCTCGACCATCAAAAAGAATGGCTGATCAAGAAGAAGTAAAAATTGCACCGAGCGGTTTCTCAGGTAGGGATTTATTGTCCTTACCATCGTTTTAAACAAAAGGTGTGAATGAGATAGACATAAGTAAGTATACGTAAATTATATCTATTATCGGGTTTAACTTATCAGTTCACTCGTTTTATGCATAGTGCAAGGTCGTTGCAATGTCGGGTGAGGGATCTTCTAGTGGTGCAGTGAATTTAAAAATTATTAATAGTACACGAGGCGGTGAAATTTTATTACGCGCTGGGCATCAATATTATAAACAGAAAAATAATAAGGACTCAAGTTGGTGGCGCTGTGTTAATAGAAAAGATGGATGTTCAGCAAGTGTAACTTTGAATTCAAATCGAATTCTGCTCACTGCAGTTCTTGTATTCCGAATTTTGAAAAAAATGAAGTGAAAGTAGCCATCGAAAAATGTAAACAAACTATATGTGAAGATCTGAAGCCGATTCCAGCTACATACAGGAAATGTACTAAAAAGCTGAAAGATAATGGTTATGAAATTATTAAAGAATTACCAAATTTTGACAAAGTTAAAAGCAGTTTGTATAGACACAGAAATAGACAACTAGGAATCACAAAATCTCAGCACTCTAACTCTACAGAAATCGTAATTCCTGACCGTTTTAAAGACAATTTATTGTTTGATGAGATTGACGGTGAAAATAGAACGATTGTGTTTGGTTCAAAGAGTGCAATTGCACATTTAAATGACGTCCGTCACTACTTTGCGGACGGAACGTTCAAATGTTGTGCAAAGCCGTTTCTTCAACTATACGTTGTACACGGAGACATAGGAAGTACAGAAACTGGGACAAATATTGTACCATTTTTTTATGCAGTGTTGACAAACAAAGAAGAAACTACATATGAAAGACTGTTTTACAAACTAAAATTTCATTTACCAGAGTGGACAGCCGATATTATTACCTTGGATTTCGAAAAAGCTCCAATAAATGCAATTAAAGACATTTCCAAACATAATTGTTAAGGGGTGTTTTGTTCACTTTGGCAGAGCGCTATTAAGAAAGGCAAAATCTCTTGGCTTATTACAACATGAAGAATCTCACTATCACGTCAAACTATGTATGGCTCTGGCACATTTACCAAAAGAAGACATAAACGATGGATGGCTATACGTTATGAGTCAAAGGTAAATTAATTTTGCAGTATTGAAATGAACGCGTTTAGTTCTGGATATTTCTTCTACCGCCATTTTCTACAGCCATTTTTATGCGTAAGAAACTAGGTAATATATGGTTTTTCGTATCATAATCTTCAACGAATTAATTCTGTTACAGTTTTGAAGAAAAAGCTATAACTGAATTCAATGATTACTTTGTGGATCAGTGGTTGGAAAATGAAGATATGATGAATATTTGGTGCTGCTACGCACAAAGACACCGCACTACAAACCTCATGGAATCTTGGAATTGGAGTTTCAATAGTGAAATTGGAAAAAGGCCATCAATTCTTTTATTTTTCGAAACGATATCAGGCAATATTAAACATTATGAAAATCTTCTGAAAAGGTACATATTTTTGTTTCAATGACCTGTATTTTTAGGCGACACATATGATAAAAATTATACATTATTACTTTAATTAATCATAACAATTTTTTACAGCTTTTATAATAATGGAGAAAGTATATCAAAAAGAAGAAAAAAATCTATCCAAAATGATATACGAATTAACAATATTCTCGGCGATTACAAAAGTGGAAAAATATCATTGGAAAATTGTTTGAACGAATTATCAAGAATTGCTTGTATCACTTTATAATTTATTTATTGATTTTTAACTTTGTAGTGTAGGTAGTAAATTTTTTATGTTAATATTCCAAATCTGTGATTATATTTTATAGTTGATTTTGTGTGTAATTTTTAATGTTAATGTACCAAATCTGTGATTATTATTTGTTTTTATATTTAAAAGTTGATTTTGCATGTATTTTTTATGTTATTGTACCAAATCTGTGATTATTATTTGTTTTTATATTTAAAAGTTGGTTTTGCATGTATTTTTTATGTTATTGTACCAAATCTGTGACTGTTTATTTTTATATTTTATAAGTAGTTGATTTCGCATCTAGATTGACTTATGTTATTAAAAAAATAAAACTTGTCATCGAAATAGTCAAATCGAACTGTGATTTTTCTTAAATTTTTTGAAAGTTATTTGTACACCCCACTTTTTATTTCTGTTTTTAAATATCAATATGTGTAAATGGCATACGTACACATAATCCGACTATTGTACCTGTGATTAAAAATATTTAACAAAATAAATGACAATGTTATCATTAGTTTCGTTTTTCTTTTTTTACTTGACTGTACCCATTTCATCTGAAAGTTTACCAAATGGGATATAACACAAAAAAATATTGAAATGTTTTCGAAATGGGACTAAATGTATGAAATGTATAATGTTTACCAAACGCAACTTTTTAGTAGGTACAGTTTGAGGTTTACGAAATGGGAAGTTTACCAAATGGGAAGTAGCCGTACAGTCAGTGTGTATAAAAAAATGCAATTTTATTAAATTCACCCAAGCTTTTGATTGCGTTAGGATACACGATCGTTGTAATATGCACACTTATTATTTATACATACTGAACTAGCTTGCGCCAGTGGTTTTCCGCGATAAATGGTCCATCTAACAATGAAAAAAAACTCAAATCAGTCCAGTAGGTCCTCTATTTAACGCGTGCAAGCAAACAAACAAACTCTTCAGCTTTGTGATATTAGTTAGTAGGTATTTATAAACCTAATCAAACTATCGGCCGACCAAAAGTTTGCAGTGTGTATAGGTACCTACAAATTTTATGCAGGCTGTCAGTCTTAAAGAATTAAGCAACCATTTTTCCTATAAGCTACGGTAAATATAACACTCTGCCCAATCATAAACATGACATAAACTCGCTTGTATATCGGTATTCAATCGTAACGTTTCTACATCGGTAGCGCGCATCAGTCCGTCTGGAGTGTCCTCACAAAAACGCGTCTCCTGACCATATTTGGTGAGGTCTAATGAGCTTAATGGACCTCAGAGGGCCCGAGGACATCGCGCTCCCACGGAACTGCCTTTTTACATCGATCTCCTTTTTCGTGGATAACTATACCTTTTGTGGACAAACTTATGCCGTTGATGTTATGTTCTCTCTTTTTTGCTCATAACATTATTATGATGGTTGGATCTAGTCGTGTTTATTTTTCTATACAACGTGTAAAAATAAATGCGCAAACCCTAAAAATAGTTTGATCAGAATAACGAGCAGTATCAATTAAATCAGTTTTTTAAAAAAAATAATTAATTTTTAAAAAAATCTTCACTTAAAACGTTGTCAATACGAATCTTCCATGCAGTAAATAGAATTAGTTAAAGTGAACAATATTTTTTTCTCTGGAATAAGTCAATTACATTAAAAATCAGTTGGGGTGTCTGAGGTTTTGCGCATTTAACGTTACACGTTGTATAAATATCGACAAAAAATATCAAAATCAGTTCATAAAGGACGAAGATATCGGGGAACAAAAGTAATTTATTTTTACGCGGTTTATTAGAGAACCTCCTTTTTTTGGGGAACTCGGTTAAAAAAGCTGAGATATCTATTGTCATTTGTCATTCAAACAAACCTATTCGTTTTAGTATTTTTCCATCAAAACAATAGGCTCAAATATTAGATATTTAATAACTGTTCGTGCTTATCCATGTATATGACAATTAATAACGAGCTATAAATTTGCTGAACAATAGGATAGGCAGTAAAGGCAGTGTATGCGCGCAGGCGTCGCGGCGTGGTCAAAGAAACTCCGGCGCATACATCCGTGCCATGGAATAGTGTGAAGGTGTGAAGGTTTAGAAATGAATCTCGAAGTGTGATATGAAGATAACTGATAAGAATAAGAATTTTCAAGAGTGTAGGTGAACAATAGCAAAAGTATTATTATTACTTGAGCAGCAAGGGGTTATTTATTGCTTTGACGGTTGACAAGAGCACCGTTTCTTTATTTAAAAGTAGCTTTCGATCACGGTTTCACCCCACATGAATTTATGTCATTCTGATAAATTAGCTACATTACTGATATTTTTTATCAAAAACCATTCAATAGTTTTAGCGTGAAGGAGTGCCTAATAAACAAAATTGCATTTAAAATATAAGTAGGATAACAGGTAAACTTTATTTTTGAGTTCGCTTGCATTCTAAAGCAGTACATTCCAAATCATAATTATTTTCGTATTTATAATATTAGTTAACTATTTGATAAACAAGGTTCCATCGAATCCTTATCACATTCTTAAAACGAACACAAAAAAGCTGACACTACGTCACTGGCGTCTGCGCGTGCGCCTATCAGTATCAGTCCACTTGCCATGCCAATTAGTCGGCCGAGTGTCTGCTGCAACGCTCCTCGAATGCAAATGCAGTCGCTTGCTGATAACTGCACTCATTTGAATAAAAGCACCTTGCACGCCCTTATCGCGTAAAGAAAAATATATAAAATGGTTCACACTCGACAAATGCTTCGTGTAGCTAAATCTACCGCTCAGGGATGCCACGTACACTAAATATATTTACACAAATATTGACTTCATCACAACAAGTGTAGTTTTACACATAATGTCTAAAATCTCCTGACACAGGCATATTAACATGCTTAAAAAGGAGACTCCAGCAACTAATTATAAGAAGAACTTTTGTTAAAGAAATAAAGATTTAGTATTTGTAAAAAAAATGGTATACAATTAATGGCATGATGGAACTAAGAATGATGTACGGACCAACCCAATACCCCTGGTTAGACTGGCGTCAGACTTATTGGCTTCTGACTACCCGTAACGACTGCCAAGGATGTTCAATGACATTCGGGACCTACAGTTTAACGTACCATCCGAAACACAGTCATTGGTGTCCAAGATATACTTAGAACGTACATACAAACTTAGAAAAGTTGCATTGGTACTTGCCTGACATGGCATCGAACCCACGCCCTCATACTTGAGAGGTTGCCTATTTTACCGCTAGGCCACCACGACGAAAAAAACACAAATTGGAAAAATAAAAATTTGAATTAAGACCCCGTCTCGTCTTTGCTTCCCTAATTTAAATGATAAATTACAACACTAGCTTTGTTTCTTAATAAAACAGAAATGATAGTTATCATTCCTAACGAATTGTTCTGTGCTGTTAAGTCTATTTTAGTTGAACAAGAAATGCTTTAAGCATAAAGACGGCCTGGCAACATTTTGTACAAAACAGTCTCTCAAGCTCCTAACTGTCATGCGCACGATGACAGGCGATGGTGCCACGTGAGAATTTCATAACATTAAAGGCTGATGATCGTTTCGAGGTAGGAATTTAGCAAACTAGCTGTATCTTCTAGTTACACCCGTTCCTTGAATAAAATACTTATAATAATATATCGGGACACCTTTTTAACACACGGTCGGTTAGCCCCATGGTAAGCTATTGATTAGCTTGATGCATATTATAACACCCAGACCACAGCCAACAAGCATGCTCATTACACTAATGTCACTTGTATTTTTGATAATAACTTTTCTAAGTTGTACCCTAAAAGTATAAAATTGTGATGTGATCTGTGATCACGTATTGAATTTATCAGTATTGATAATGTTAAGAGAAATAAACAATACAGATAAATATTTAATAAGATATTAATTAGTTAAGATAAACACGTAGCTTTTCAATATGTATTAATAGTTTTGTAGATTGCATAAAGTGATCACATCTAGTTCTGTGTTTCATTGACACGTCTACCCCTCATTACCACCTGAGGACCCTGTCTGTCGAAAGGTTGGCAAGTCCAACATCACAACATACTGACAGTTTAAATTTGTTATTATATTTGTTATTTTATTCCCAACTGATGAAGTGAGAGATCGTTTTCTCAAGACTCATCATCATCCTTTTTGTCGTCCCATTGCTGGGCACAGGCCTCTTCTCACACGGAGAAGGATTGAGCGGTAATCACCGCGCTTGCTCAATGCGGATTGGTAAATAATAATAAAAGTTTCTCAAGACTTCACAAACAAATCCACTAGGTACGATTTTCTCCCCTTTATTTCGTCAAAACTGTCAAACCGTAACAGACAAACGCACACAAACCTATATAATAGTAGTAAGTATGACAGAGCATCATTACGACCAACACATTCTATGTGCCGCGACAAACAGCTCTCGCATAAACTTAAGGTTTATGAAACCCTGTGTTTCTGTTGTGCTAAAATATTTATAACTCTGTCCACTGTTCCTGGGACAAAAACGTGACGTCACATTGTAAGTATCAACAAAGGAAAACCAACTTTATCATCATATACTGTAAAGGTTAAAATCCCGCTGCCTTTTGAAACTGAAGTCTTGATGTTTTAAAAAGCTGCATGATTTCCACTTCATACGATAGGTTTAAGTTTTATGAGCCTATAAAATGTAATTTTCCTGAATTTGTTTTGTCCTCGTCAGTGCCGGGTCGCTGGCTGTGTGGTCCCAGGTTCGACCGCAGACCACAGACATTGGTTTTGACTCAACAATGCCTGCTAGACGACAATAGAAACATAAATAAATACATACATAGCCATCGAAAGCACTTTGCTCCACCGCTTACAGGAAGTTCGGAAATTAACGTAGTTTATCTCTTGTTTCCTTCGGTTCTTTCACCCATTACCCAAGGGAACTCCTCCCTTTAAGTGGATAAAAAGTATTCTGTAACAGTTTTCAGGGTAGCCTACCTCCATTCCAAATAACAACAAACGTTTCAAGCGTATTACCGTACCGTTGAATGAAAAACTCCCTTTCAAAAATAATTCTTTTGCATTTATACCATCAGTAAGTACAGACGCCAGCACATCAAGGTACTCGAAACTGTCAAACTGTCAAAGTTGAAAATTTTACAGATTGATATAGCTTGATATGCTGGCGTCTGTACCCAAGTAACACAGTCATCCAATGCTTATTGTGTTTCAAAGTACGTTGATGACAAGTGCATGTCTGCACCAGGTTTTATAAAGCTTAGTGAAATCTCAATCGTCACGGGTCCCGTAAACAAAGGGGGCGGGCAGCCCTGCTATGCGGCCCTTAACGTAAACTATTCGCTTTTAGTTACCAAGTTACTCTATTTATTTACATTAAGATTAAAAAAAAAAACTTACTTTTCCCGCAGTTCTGTCTCAGTAGCTGAAGATCGAATCAGTCTATCTTATACTAAGGGTCATATAAATGCGTAACCTAATATCCCGAACTACAAATGACATCAAGCTATACAATCTATCAAACTTCAACTTTATTGCTGACGCATATGGTTAAAATTTGTTTGGAAAAACGCAGTTTTGGGTAGCTTTATGTGCTGGTATCTATACATGTACATGCCGGGATAACGACTTTACTGTTGTACAAACTACGGAAAATAACAAAAATCCACACCAAACTTTCACGTTAATATCAAGTGCATTGACGTGTATAATCATATGCCTAGCCTTTTCCGAACTATTTAACGATTCCGAACGTTCCGAACTATGGTGAGGATGCATCTAAGTGCCAGTATTTTACTTGCAGCAACTGCCTATCTGACCTAATCAACCCATCAAGACTGCTTGTCAAACTTTCTGGCCAAAAATGTTCAAATGACAGCAAGGAACCAACAACTTACGTGCCGAACCACTGAGGAACTCGTTATGGTCACCCATCGACCAAAACGTTGCTTAACCTTATGACTGACTAGCTTCCGCCAGCGCTTTACCCGCGTCTCGTAGGAACAACTCCGCACACCCGGATAAAAAGTAGCCTATAGCCTTCCTCGTTAAATGGGCTATCTAACACTGAAATAATTTTTCAAATCGGACCAGTAATTCCTGAGATTAAACAAACAAACAAACAAACTTCAGCTTTATAATATTAGTATAGATTGACCACTATATGGCTGTATCTTAGTCACCAGCTTCTCCGATAACGTTTGTGTTAACAGCGTGATATTTGTCGCCAGGTCGTGCGCTCCTAGACCGCCTGTCAAGTACCACTGTGAGCGAGGTGCTCACGAGCGGTGCGACTAGCGGGCTGGTCCCCGCTCCGCTGGACGTCGCGCCTTACTCCACCGTAACAGCCAACGCCTCCTGCGGCGATGCTGGCGCTGAGGAGTACTGTCGAGATACACCAGGAAAGTAAGTAATTTCTGTAATTTTTCTTGTAAAAGCAAGAAGAAAGTCTTGGCCATTTAGCTGTACTGCGTCCTAAAATAAGTTTTCATCATGATGATGATGATGATGATGAAATCCTGTTATCCCTCATCGGGGACATACATAGGGCTCGCAGAAGATTTTTCCACTCTTTTCGATCTTGAGCAGCAAGTTTAACGTCTTTCCAGCCTAGACCAGTTGAGGCAGCCTCCTTCTTGACTGAAAACCTCCAATATGGTGGTAGCCTTTGCTTTCTACACCTACGCTACACCTTCCATAGGTACTCAGGGATCCATCGTATGGTGTTTTTATGGTTGTATAAGTATTTTTATGTTATTACTCCTATACTGTAGAGTTTCTTGCTGGTTCTTCTCCATAAAACCCACTCCTTGGAACCTTAGAAGATCGACGTCCATCAAGACTCGTTGAAAAAAAAAAATACCTGACCTAAAATATATTTGTTACTGAAACAGACGCGGTGTGGTGTGTGACGTGTGTGAGGGAGAGGGTGGGCCAGCACGGCGACGGCACCCGGCGGCGCACGCGCATGACAACGACCCTGCCACCTGGTGGCAGAGCCCCACGCTCGCAGCAGGAGACTTCCAGCACGTGGAACTGCTCACTACATTGCCTGACGTGAGTACTAGGAATTTTATTTAGTACCCCTTTCGGGAGAACTATTTCTACTTAAATATTAAAAAGAAACTTATCTTCACGGGGCCGAAGTCGGGGCTTCGGTATCGCGATAACTGTTTCTTGTCTTTAACGCCCTGATACACAACGAGCTCCAGAACGTAGGTACAGACGCATGCACATCGGGTTACTACAATCTGTCAAATTTCTTAGATAGATTTTCAACTTTATCGCTTAAGCATATTATGGTTCAAAGTTGATTGGGCAAACTTGACAGTTTCGGGTAACTTGATGTGCTGGCGTCTGTACAAACATCGGATATTGTATTCCTATGTTTCGTTGTTTCACCACTTCTGGTGAAAGCATTTTATCTGGGTCCATAAAATTTGCCTTCTCTTTTAAAATTATGGTCATTGATTTCAAAATTTGACTCATTACTATTGTATTCTAGGGATTGGTAACAACAAGTTGATGCGTATTTTTCCAAGGGTTCCAATTGACCTCCTCCTTTGATTAATAACTTACACAGGATGCCCCTCTCCCCATATAATTCCAAAAATACAAAAGAAGAACCAAGTACAACAATTTAATTTTATAGAATAATTAAATATAGTTACAAAAGTGCTATCTATAATTCCATTATACTTTATATAAGTTACTATTATTCACATAAATATTTACAATGTATTATGTATTGTTACAATAAAACTTAACTTTATATAAGTACCTAATACAGTATTATGTTTATGTATTATCACAAATTCTTAACATACGTTATCATGACATACAATATGTATAACAACTCTTAATTTTTTTTTGTTTATTTTCATTCCGTAATGATGTATCGTAATGACGGCTACAATTATAGACCGTGTGATTTTGACCATTGCAAAATAAAATGAAACTTATTACTTTATTTATTAATTTCTGGAATAATAACTATGTAAAAATAATATTTCAGAAATCTTTTTATCTGGCAAACGTACCCTACGCAAGTTATAAAGTTTTTCGTTAGGAGTTTTGGCCCAGAGATATTCACCCGGTATAGTTTCCACTGGCACCGCGGTGGCGGGAATGCACAAATATTTCTGAGACATTTTATAAAATTCACTAACAGTTGAATCAGGATTACCTTTTAAATAACTTGAACGAAACCGTTTCCAAAATGTAAAGGGGTCGATATTTTGCACTGAATCTTGTATGAACAGATTTTTATAATAAAATACCATTTTGACTTCACGCGTTCTTTCTTTTTCATTTAGGAAATTCAATAATTGTTTCGTGTTAAGGAATCCACGGCGTGCCATCTGGTCGTCCGTGACGTTGGGAGGAGATAACGGTTCAAGGGGCAGTTCCTCGAGAATGTTGGGCATGGATGATGTTTGTAATAATGTATGTTTCCTTGACATCACACGTTGGTACAACTCATTAGCTATGGTTTGACACCCAAAATCTATGTTACTAAAATTAATTGGTCTGTGATTGTATCTGGGATCCATAAAATATGCCTTTTCTGCTAAATTGTGATCGCTTCTTTCAAAATGTGACTCAATCGCCGTCATGATTATGTGCTTAAATTCTTTTACTTCATCACTAGTAGCAGTACAACGTGTTACTTGACATTTCAATTCGTCGATCAAATTTAAAAGTCTTGACAATGTTGTGTAACGGGTATTGGACAAAATGTTAGTCACCTCTTCAATGTATTTTAGAATTTGAAGGCATTCGTCAAGGTTTCTATAATCTTCTCCGTCCGCCTGTGGATTGAGCTGTAATTGTTTTAGTTCTGTATAATGCTGATGCCACGAAAACACATATTCAACATTTTTCTTCAGTTTCGATAACTGTGAATATTTTTTCTGATATTCTTTGTTCACATAAATGTAATGCAAGCCGTCATGAACCACCAGGTTCAATACAGAAGCTGCGCAGAATACGTGTGGTTTCTCCAATTCTTTTGTAACTTTCAATTGGAGGTTTGGTTTATTTTCATGACCTTTCTGTATTACAAAACAAACAACTTTTTCTAGAATCTGCCAATCGTTCAGAGCTTCTCTAATTTCTCCTGCGAGTTCCGGCACGCGGGTTTTCTCTTCTAATGTGAACAGATTTTGAGAAATATTTTGATCTTGATAAATATAATGAATGGTGAGAGTCCATACCTTAGTATAACCTCCCTGATCCTTGACCACCCTCCAGACTTCTATTGAGACGGCTAAGTCGTCGACTGATGTCAAGGTTTCTTGCAACCTATGTTTTTCTTTGTTGTATTCATTAGGAATGAGTTTATCTATGACAGCTTGCTTGGTCGGTAAAGTGTAATTTGGATCCAAATTTTCGGAGAAGTTACGAAAACCAGTGTAGTCAACTATATCGTAAGAATGCAAATCTTGGCAAATCATTCTTACCAACTGAGTGTTTAGGATTGTTTGTCGTTTCGTTAAATCGCCGTTTGTCATCGGCCTCTTGGCTGGAGTTGCGCCCTCCGCATCTTGTGATTGTCCCGCAATGTCACTGTCTTGACTGTTCATTTTGTAGAAACTTAACAATGTCCGCACCACGAATTACACTGGTCACTATATCAACGTATGGAGCGACACCACAACACATTAGTACACACAGACTACAATGTACGACTATCGAAAAACTAAATTGCAGTAACTTAGTGTGCATGTCTTATCGTCTATGCATCACTCAATCTTAAAAATATACTTACAATGATACGCAATCAAATAACAATCGCTGATAAAATTATAGTAAAATTAATAATTACTATTTATATAATTATGATCTAATTGCCAATAGCCTCGACAATATCGCAAGAGGCTCTCGTTAGGCGGTTGAGTCAAGGGTCTGATTCAGACTGTGGTACCGGCACTCCTGGAAACAGCACGTATTGTGAGGAGGTCAGGAGGTTTCTGTTTTCAGAGCCTTAACCACCAGTAACTTGGACCCTATTCCCGATATCAGTGGAAAACGTTTTTTTTAATATTTTTAATGTATTTGTGTATTCAATTTCTATAAGAATATTTAAAAATGTATTTATTAATATATAATTTAGTCTAATAATAAAAAAGCTACAGAATGTTTTAATTAACTCGTTATAATTGAGGCTAGGCTTGTATTAAAGCTAGGTAAGCTTCCAGTCAAACCGACTGCAACCAGTATTGTGATGTGTTATGTGATGCTAAAAGTATTTTTCGCCAAATCCATTTCTCTGGTTTATCTCTTTGTCTCTGCTTACTACAATATGCCATTACATACACTTACTTCAACTAGAGTTGAATTTCCAGTAAGGAGCGCCTGCATAGAATGCGATAGCGCATGAAAAGCGATAGTTGCAATTACCATTTGTTTAGGCGCTGATCTGTCCTTATACTGATGTTATCGGTTGTTTGAATTGAATACGCTTCATAACTACTTGATCGGTTTGAAAAATTCCTACTCTGTTGGGAAGCTACACTATCCCCGGTAAACATAAGCTGTATATTATCCGGTTACGGGTTTACGGGAGAAACTGCTACGGCAATATATATTTTTTCAATCTATGGAGTATAAAGAATTAAATATTTTTTTACAAAAGAAAAAACTGACTTCCAAAACTCTCCTAACTCATCCTTTTTTGAAGTCGGTTAAAAATTTAATATCTAAAAAAAAGCGCCTGATGATTTAATTAAATTTAAGATGCTCACAATTAGAGATAACACTTCCTACGACCCACCTCTTCGATGGACCCTAAATTCGAAGATATTCCTGTTATCGTAAGAAACACTTAAAGAAATTAGTCAGTGTTTAAACATCACACAGATCTGGTTTATCAGGTATCATCAATAACCTTAGGCGGGTATCGACCGGAGCTTATCTGGCAGTTAGCTTATTGCAAGGGCGATGCGCAGGCGCCGACCGCGCGCCGGGCCACTGAGCTTGTAGGTAGCTATGTGGATGTGACATATGGGCGCATCGGATTAGGAAATTACTTGCTTCTTAAGAGTTGCCAGCAATATGATTGATCACTTTTTAGTTAGTTGTCAATTGCTATGAATGTCTCGGGTTTGAATCCCGGGCTGGGAAAAATACGTCATCGTTGAAGTCTTTGTAGAAAGGTTGTTAACAACCAGTAAAATTTGATACATTTGTATTGTCAAAAACGATTTGTATGAAAGTGCAAACTATGACGTCACAGTTTATCACATCAAGGTGTAGGTATACTTATTATGAGTATACCAATAAAAAAGTTAAAACAATCTTTACCAAATGAATATGTATGTTGAAAGATATTAAACTAACCAACGACACAGTTCTAGAATTCTAGTTTCGTTAACAGACGATTGACACATGTTTAAAGAAAAAATATGTAATGTGCTTCTATGTATAAAGTAGGAACGAATGTAATGTATGTGTATGTATAGTATATTATGAGTCAGGTCCATCCTAAACCAACTTGAAGGTACCCCCTATTAATTATCGTCGAAACAAACTATCTTACCAGTAGTTTCCATCACACAACACACTTAAGTGGTCTAACAAAAGACGCGAATAGCCCACATAATGGCGGCAATCGCTATATCTTGCGTTATCGAGGCGCCGACAACGTAATGGAAGCGGGCAGCGCCACGGTATAAGTCATAGCGAGCCACCTCCATAAATAAACCAAGGATACTGCCGTTGAAACAAAAAAGTCTTTTAAATTTCATCTGTAGTTTTTTAAACTTAAGAAATGGGTTCAAAGTTTTTTTTTCGGATGGCACGTTAAACTGTAGGTCCCGGCTGTCATTGAACATCCTTGGCAGTCGTTACGGGTAGTCAGAAGCCAGTAAGTCTGACGCCAGTCTAACCAAGGGGTATTGGGTTGCCCGGGTAACTGGGTTGAGGAGGTCAGATAGGCAGTCGCTCCTTGTAAAACACTTTTTCTCAGCCGAAACCGGTTAGACTGGAAGCCGACCCCAACATAGTTGGGAAAAGGCTCGGGAGATGATGATGAAATGGGTTCAAAGTCAGCGAATGTTTGTAAATAAATTGCCTACCTATTATTGTTTTTTATAAGCTTGCTTTCTACCGTGTTAGAGCGGAAGCTTTTGTCTTTAAGAGAAGAACCTACCTGACATATCCACTTTTTTTCGAGGGTGAGGAGGATCTTGTACCTCCCCCTGCCTGAGAGAGCATACGTATACAACGTGTAACGTTAAATGCGCAAAACCTCAGACACTCCAACTGATTTTTAATGTAATAGACCTATTCCAGAGAAAAAAAATTTGTTCACTTTAACTAATTCATGGTATTTACTGCATAGAAGATTCGTATTGGCATTGAAATAAGAGCTATTATTGTCCCGCGGATGGGAAAAATTAAATTGGTTAACAACAATTTGTGTTTGTTTACCTATTTTTTTGGGTTTGAACAGCTAATGGCTTGACCTACAATTTAATAGACAGGACAACGTTTTGAGTGAAGATTTTGTTTTAAATGTGACCTATATTAAAAATGATTTAATTGATACTGCATGTTATTATATTGAATTTGGGAAAAATCTAGGCAGAAGGCTGAAAATAGCTTTTTTCTCTAAATCTGCAGGTAAATCATAAGAAGAAGAGTAGAGTTTCATATATAATTACGTACCTAAGTCTTATAATAAAATGCTGCATACATTGGAACAAGACAACAGCGTTATCCATCAAGTTACATAATAATTAGTATCTCAGTGTGCGTTTCGACGCCTTGACGTAAATATTTTCTAAGTAGATAATTTTCTTACACTGACGTTGAATGTTCTGCAGAAGTTTCTAAGTTTGATTCTCCTGTCCATCTTGTATTTAGCACCACCGCCCTTTAAACCTCGACCTCAGCTACCTCTTACCTTACCCTTCTCTACCCTCTTGGTCTGTTCATAAAATAACGTGATTTTTATATGAATATATGAATAAAGTCACTTTTTTAAGGGTTATTCACCAACTGGACACATGAGTCTGCACACACGTGTGTCTAAACCTCTGGACACACGTGTGTCAAACCCAGTCTAATGTAGATAGATGTATGTACTTTTTACTAATTGCGTTGTTACCTTTACAACTACATTTTCTCGACTTTTCTCAACTGAAGTGTCCGATAAGCCTCTTTATTCTTCGCAATCGTTATCACAGGTAATAGTAATCTGTTTGTTACGAATTCTATATCAACAAAACTATAGATAAGTGTATTTTGTATTAAAATGATTTACTTTGACTGACGTTTTTAAAATTTAACTTAACAAATATCAACAGCTGGCTTTTATCTCCATACCTACCAAGTTTCAAAAAATCAGGGAAATAAAAACTTTTTACTTAAAACCAACTTCTAACAACACTGGAAAGCAAAAATAAACTTTTATGTGCAGACGCCAGCACATCAGGCTACAACAATCCGTCAAAGAACATGGGCCTAAACGTACCCAGTTTGTAGCAAGTTGAAATTGGTACCATTCGAAAGGTCTTTGAAAACGTAGATATTTTTTGTATGGGAGCAACTTTGTAACTTATGTAGGAAAAAAGATATTCGATGTTGAAAATACCGAAAATCCTTAGTAAAACCGACCCACGCACGTTCATTTTTTATTTTTATTTTATCCATTAGGTGGGTAGTTCTGTTAGAGTTTTTAATCACAAACCTCACAATGTTAAATGTCAATGTTCTTTTTATCTGAAAAATAAAAAGGTTGTCACTTCTCGTTTGTACTGGTACACCGTCGTTTAAACCAACGGTAGGAAGCCATATCGCTCTAATAAAATCCACATATAGCTATATCGCTCTCTAAAGACAGAAAAAATGACTGGTTACCTATTTATTTAGTCCAAAAAGCAGAAAAATGTTACAAAGAAGTTATCATAACTTCGGTCTTTCATTCATTCATTCATTCGTTCACTTATTTTCGAGTTACTCAATAAGGCCTCTTCTAAATTACACCTAGTCTAAAATGCTACAAAGTGGGTACGGGTTCCATACAAAATTACCCATTGTTCTTTCCTTAATGGATTTTCAACCTTATCGCTGAAGCATAAAGTTCAAAGTTGCTTGGGAAAATTTGACAGTTTCGGATAGCCTGATGTGCTGGCGTCTGTACATACCTACATCGCTCTAGAAGTCGGTGTCAAGAGTTTGCAGCTGTACCTATTTTTTTACTAACTAAACTTAACTATCTCAAACGTAACTTTTTTGGGAAGTAGGTTGAATATCAATAAATTCAAACAGAAACAAGTTGAATCTGATTGTTTATTTACAAAATGTACATACAGCCTCATGGAGTACTTAAAAGCACTCGATTTTATACCTTATAATCTAAAACATAATGTTATTCATAAAAGCATTAACAGGAAATAATACTTTCAAATAACTATATCAAAATATACGCCTTTTAATCAATTAATTCATTGTTAACTGTTGTAGTTAAGTAACTCTAAGTATTTACAAATACACCTCACCCAAAAAGATTCCTTATTCATTGCTGAATACCTTTGTACCTTTGTCTCATTCTTAATTTTAAAAAGTAGCAAACGCTGTCACTAATTTCATCAAGCTGTCACTTTATTTTTTATTTATTTTTATTTTTAAATAGATTTCAACTTCATCTCTTAAGTATAAGGTTCAATGTTGATTGGGAAAATAATTTTCCGAAAATTTTCAAGATTGTAGTAGCTTAATGTGCTGACGTTTGTTTATTTATTGAACAGTCAAATGACGAATATTTTTTTTTTAACTTTAGAGAGATACCCACGACATCATTCACGTTCGTGCATTTGAGTTCATAAAAATATTGTTTAACGAAATATTAAATATAATTTGATAAGTAACAAAATCTTTAATTAAATTGATGGAGGATTTTAGATCATTAAATGTACAGACATAGAAGCACATCAAGCAACTACAATCTGTCAAATTTCCCTAATACATTTATAACTTTATCGCTGAAGCACATGATTCAAAGTTGATCGGGAAACTGACAGTTTCAGGTAACTTGACGTGCCGTTCAGTACTTCAGCTGTTAATTTTAGGATAGTTAAAATGAGTAACAATATCTTCGGTGGATCACACAAAACCAGGCGCAGCTGATCCGCCTGCAGACTGAAAATTTTAGTCGGCCGATAAAATGATCAGGCTCTTAATTAATTAGGAGAAGTGTGATAGTGCGCACATTATACGATCAGATATCGGCCGTCCAAAAATCTACTTGATCTGAAGATTCGGAGATATTACATGTCTCAATAAGAAAAGGCAAGTCAAGTCAAACAAAATACGTCATTTGTAATTTAGTCCACTGCTATAATTTTACCACCTCCCGATAACTATGGCTATCTAGAAGACTCCAAGCTAATATTTGTCTTTCCTTTTTTTCCTAGAAGTTGTCTTACAAACAATTTAGAAGTTTCTTACATATCTAGGCATGAAATGACCTTTAAATACTAGGTACTTTCATATTATTATGAGCAATCAAAAATAATTTGAAGATATTTTTTAAAGCGTGACCAAAAGTTAATGTCAGTCAACATACTCATTCCAATATCTTTGATTTTCTGCAAAAAACCTAAGAATTAAATGTGTATAACGCTGACACCAAGTCTTGAGTAACTTGGCGTTTCAAAAATCCAAGCTAATCTTGACACTATCATGATAACTTAAGTCATTACCACAAATGAAAAAGTTCACATTCAAAATGGATAGATGGCGCTTGCCGTAACGTCGCTTCAAGTCTATATTCCGTAACTAGATCACTGTATCCCAGCACAAGGCCACAGGGCTCCAACAAATTCTTCTATTCACTAATCAGGCGCCGACGCCATGAAGATGCCTCCAATAATCTCTTCTGGAGAATTTTCCTTAAGGATCAGGGTAAGGGCTAACCCGATCACGCCGCCTAGGAGAACTCCCACAGCGATCGCTAGTCCCTTCTTCGCGAAAGACCATTTGGAGCAGGTCCAATACTGCTCGCGGTAGACACTGGAATTGAAAATATTTAGGGTTAGGCACTTTTTAAAGTAAAAGTATTGTTGATTGAACGTGGGAGGATTTTGAGGAGCCTGGCAAAGCAACTGATCTGTATTCCAGGACAATTAAACTTTGACGCACATTGAAACGTATCAAATTAAGGTCTCCCTTAGCCCCTAATTTTGCTGTCATAATGTCTTGTTGTCCTAATTTTCAGTGTTTCTTGTCATAATAGATACAACAGAAATACATCATCAGATGACAAAGGAACGGTCATGATACAGGGTCCCAAAAAATAATTTTGAATGGGAAAAACCTGTTGGAATTAGGCGCACAAAACAAACAAAGGTGCAATCTTATCAGACGCAACTAAGCCTGATATCAGTCAGGGCGTCCACCTGTAATACATTGTCTTTGAATCGATAGATAAGATTTATAGCCCACATTTGCAAATCTATCGGGAACAGTTTCTAAATAACAAGTAGGTATATCTCCAGATATTTTATGTCACTTCCGATCGACTAAAAAGTCCCATAAATTCATACATAGAGATTAAATTTTACCTTATGATATACATTAACGGTTAACCATTCAGCTGTTAAGATGTAATTAGTTAATAAACAAACACCATTAAATGCAATTAAAAGCCTGAAAAGCTAATTAAGATTCGCAAAGTAATACCTTTGAAAGGCATTTTTCAACATCAAACAGCTCATTTAATTGGTTTGCGTTGCACAAGTTCTCTAAATAAATCCAAATACTGTTGTGCTATACCTAGACACTCTAAAATTACACTATAAAATGTATCCATTTTGTGCTCTTAAAAATTAAATGAAGAATGACTAATTCCCGTTGACCTTAAATTGTAAAAAACATAGATCCCTCATAGTGTTGCCATTATATACACAAATCAACTTCAGTTACAGCATACATATAGCAAATTGGTTGTTTTGCCGGTCTGCTTTATCTTGTAACTAATCGATAAGATATATCCTACGTACGTATTAGTCATATGTAATTTGAGTATCATAGATATTGATTCGTCTCATTTTTTTATAATTATTCATTAGTGTTTACTGTATACATACTTTTGGGGATTCAAAACTGGTGTGGATAGATTTAGTTTGCAAAATTGTACAAGTTTGCTAGAATGTTCTATCGTTTTTTATCTACTTAACATCTCAACTGGGACGGTATGTCATTCAATACAGCTACCAGGAAAACTGTTCTAAACATGAAAGCTATTCCAGTAATAATTCCAAATTATTCATTGTTTTCTTTTTCCAAACTCCTTAACCTTACAAGTACCTAACCTCCTTTCAAGTCAATAGTCATATCATCTTTTACAAATTCCATACGTTTCTTTGGACAACCTCTAGGCACTCCTACCGACCTTCGTGCTAAGGACCTTCCTCACGATATTTAGCACAAAGACCAGAGTTGTTTAAATTTGAAGATTTCCCTATCATTAAAGTTTTATTTACTTAAGCAAGTTATCTTAAGCAATATCTTAGCGACATTTTCCCTAATCCGCATATATCGTCTTTGATAAGAGACAAATTGTTATTCAATTAATTTGAGTCACAGCCAATTGTGTTACGTGTCAATAGATAAATATGTTTCGATGTCAATAATCTGATTAAGATATAATAAGAAACCTGGACCACCGGTTGTTCGTGAGAGTTACCCTGGCCCTGGCACACAGGGATCTCCAGAAGGAACATAGTGGGTATTAGTCACTAAAATCCTGACTGTCTCTCCAGCTGCATACTCAGCGCGATATTATTCGAGAAATTATTGAATACTTGATGAAGCAAAGGCTTTGATGCTGTTAAAAAACCCATGACTCATTTTTAGCATCGCTCTTGAAGTCTAGAGTGTCTAGAGGTGGGAGCTGTACTTATTCCGTCACCATTTTGTTTTGTAGTATTTTTGGATGTAGTTTTTATTTCGTTCATTCATTCTCATTCAGTTCATATTGTCAGATTCAGTCCATCTATACTTTATTAAATCCAACGGCCTATCTGTTTGTTTACTCCCTGGGGCTTCTTTCTACACTACACTCCAAAGTTTCGAAATCAAAATAACCGATGGGGTAAATTCACTCTTCGTATTTTAATCCTTCATATTATAAAGCGATTATAAGATTAAAGGGATAGCGAAAATACTTTCCAGAACAATATTTGTAGCAAACATACGTCAAAATTTGCGGCAATTTATATAATGAAGGAAAGACCACTCATACTGACGTAAATATAGCTAAGCCGATCAAAATGTATCAACAAGATAAGATTGTTAAAAGTATACGTTTTAACAGTAGATTTTTCTGAGATAGCAACACTATTTCAATAAAGTCTAAAAAGCTATAGTTTATACGCTGGATGGCAAACTTCAGTGGAAGAGGTACTAAACCTAGGAATTTTTTTAAATGCTTAGTAAGCAACTTCGTCTGTCTGCATGTCAGTAACTTTTTCACTCTCAACTGCTGGCTGGAGCGAAACCTGAAGGATATACCTACTATAAGGCACTTTTTCTATCAGGACATCAAGTTATTCCTCAATATGAGCGAAACCAGATACCTTCACTAATCAGAAAAATAACAAAGACACAAACATACCCAGTAATCGGCTGATGTATCCCCGGCTCGTTAACACTGTTCAGGCTTCCGACATATGCCCTATTTACGTAAACGAACTCATTGGACCGACTTGAGACCTTCGGCAAACCCTTCGTGCGCCCTTCAAACGCACTGTCTACTGTCGGCACTTCCGCATCTGTGTGTCTTCTGTGCTTGTTCCTCACAGCTTCCACTCTAATATCACTCAGTTCTGCTTCTCTTCTAGCGATATCCTTCTCCGACATGGTCGAGTGTACCGCTTCTGCGCGCGCTTAGCGAGTCACTGAGCTCAGTCTCTTATCGTCCCAGATTATGTTATCACACAAAAGGTATCTGATATATTTTTATTGGATAATTTTGACACTGTTTTGCGATTTATTTAATAAAAACGTCTTTTCGTAGGTTTTATCTTTTGTGGTTATTAAGTTGATAATCAGAAATCCGCCTTTTTCAGGATATGTTGTCGGTGGTATGCGTTTGGGAAGTTCTCGCGGATGCAGACGTTATAGTAATAGTTTTCAGAACAAAAGTCTTATCTTTTATCTTTTGTTGCTATAGTAGCTGATAATGGTTCCAAAAATAGATTATGAATTAAAACGCGACTTTGATTGGGTTTAAGGAAAATGCGACTAAAATTAAATATGTGACTGAATTCGGCTGACGACAATGATTATACCAAGTTTAATTAATCAAACGAAATATAACTGAAATTTATTCCAGAGCATGCAACTTAAGATGATGATATAAATGCTGAAGCCCTTAATAATATAATAATTATGTGGGGACACTTCCACACACGTTGGCTTCAATTTAAGCTATTGATTAGCATGTGTCATGGGTGCCAAACACAACTGATGAACTTCATAAACCAACAAATATTATCCTTATGTATTTACATATTATAATAACACCCAGATCACAGTCACAGCCAACCAACATGGTCATCATGATAATGTTGACCTTACAAAGAAACAAACCGGGGACCACTTTAAAAAAATTAATTGTTATTAAATGTTAATTAAAATCTAAAATATCTTGAAGAGTACCCACCATTCGTAGCTAAGATAAACAACGAAAAAACTTTGAAAATTAATGTAAAGGAACATTTTATCAGTGTGTTATCTCGTCGCAAATCGTTGGAGCAAACAAACAGAATTGGGTCACTACTGTAGTCTTATGATTAGGTTTGAAGCACCCATTGTCTTCGGTAGTTAAGCCATTTATAACTGCTGAGAAGTGATTACTGCTAAACATTAGATAAATGAAGTCACCAAAAAATATTGGTGACCAGTAATGGAGTGTGTGATTGGTGACCGTAACTACTTACTGTCAATTATTTGCTGCAGGCAGAAATTGGATGTAGTAGCAAACTTTAGAGCAATTTTCGATAAATGTTTCTAACTACATAGATAGAATAGTAACTAGATGGAAGAACGATTTCGCCAAGGTCACCGGTAAGCAGTGGATGCGAATAGTGGACGTCTATCGGCTGAAACGAACGAAAAAAGTATCTCATAATAATTTTAATGTTTTTGGGTTTTCTATATTTAGATGTTTGGACGTTAGTTCCTCGATGATACTGAATTAAAAGCGCTGGGCCAAGTTTCAAACTTTTTATTTGGATGCGAGAAACTGAAGGCGGAGGCTTAACCTGTAGATTGTCCATCACTCGGCAGAAAGAGGTGCGAAGATTATGTTACAAACTTGCTGATTATACACACTACGTGAACAGAATGTATCCTTTTAGTGGACAGCAAGAAAGCAAGGTATTTCTAAACTGCTTGCGTATAAAGCCGGACGGGTCCATTAAAGAAAGATATCAGTGTTATTATACCTGGATGTAATAAAGACTAATTAGAAAAACGTCTCGTTAATTGCACAATGACGCAACCGGTAGCAGTCGGTGTTGCCATGTAAGGCTGCGCTAATGAGGCGCAGGCGCACCCAACCTCGCACTTTTTGTTCCCTGAAATGTTTGTTGCCGTGGATGTCGTCAAAAATGTCGCTAATGATCCACCGTATTTTTCCTTAAAGCTATGGAAAGCGATGTTGTGGTTTCAGTCTTTATTTACCGTAATTACTACAGGATTAAACGCCGGTCGTTGACCGTGACTCAATCTTGACAATGATTATTTTCTTTCTGTGTTTCACTTTGTTTGGTATTGACTGTTCTAATCTGATTGTAAATTATAATCTCGTACTGGCTTTTAGTTTTAACTCCATCAGACGCCCCCTAGACGGTGACATGGAAGGGAAATACATATTACTATGTATCTCTTGTTTTTGGATGCTTAGATAAGCGTTGACCCTCTAATATTATGTTGTTGCATCAAATAATCAACCAACGCCATGTCATTATATCATGATTTAAAAGATCAGTAGTGGGGTAGTAACCTACGCTACGCTCTAAAAGTACTTCTACTTTACTTCAATACTACGATTGTGATAGTAATATTGACAGTTCAATGATATACATTGTGCTATCTATGAGATAAACAGTCAAACGTTTCAAGCATCGTCTGCCTAGCCTTTTCCCAAATATGTTGGGGTCGGCCCAGAGTTGCTATCCAGATGCACCGGAGTACCAGTGTTTTACGTGGAGCGATTGCCTATCTGACCTTCTCAACCTAGTTCGAAGTACAAATCATTTATTTCACTTTGGGAAACCATCAAATGACTCCTCCCGCTATGGATGCAGCTGGAGGGAGTGTCAGACCTATACCGACTAAATTACGCTTTTTTTTTATGGAGGTCTCTAAGTGCAAGGGCCACAGCAGCTCTGGCGATTAAAGAATTAGCTCCCACGCAAAACACTTTTTTAATTGAAAATGTAGTACCAATTTATTTATTTTATTAGGATTATGGGCAAAATATGCGTGAAATAAAAAAGATTTAATTTAATTTTTTATTTACTTTTCTACTTCCCGTGACACTTTTCTAGAAGTTTTATTGTTTTTACCTATGGCCTACGTGCTACTTAGCTTTGGAGCCAACTTATTGTAGACATTGTTAAAAGCAAATGTATGGTTAGGACGTCGAATCTCCAGCTATCGGCCAGATTAGATTACGAGAATATCAGGTATGTTATCTGTGACATTATCGCGAGGGATTTTACACACACTTGATTAAATAATAGCAAAACATAATGTGTATTGAACATCTATTGTATGTTTTATTTGAAAATTGACTATTAACTATCCATAATCCAATATTATTGTTTAAATTCTACTTGGAAATTTTCAGCAGTTACATGGTTTTAAGGCTTTGATGCACCCGGGGGCGTGTGCCTGTGATAATTATAAAATTAATTGTACAACTATGTGTAACATCGATACGAAACTAGACGTAGGTACAATTATCTAATAAATGCAGGCGAGGCGTTTAGACATACGTACCTGTAGTCGGCTACACGTACCCACATTTTGAACGCAGTTGAAGCGAGTCGCATGCATGCTCTTACACGCGAAAATATGATTAATAAAATTTGCTGCATTGCAGACGTAGGTTCTTATTATTAATGAATACAAAAAAAAAACTTCTCCCATATTTCCAACATAATGCACTTCTTAAAAAATAATTTTGAAATTATCTTTCATATTCTACTGCATTATACGTATGTATGTATCTATGTACAAAGTCCATACACAAAAGGAATTCGGAAGTCAATCTGTCACCAAATACGATAATCTCTCTCCAAAACGTTATCTTGTTAAAAAAAGCCGAGTAACAATGAAAATAATTTATTTTATCGATAGACAGATAGATAGAGAGCTATCTAACAGCCCACAATTTCTTTCGCAGAAAATGGAGCTGCTTCACGTAATCATCAAATCAGGCCCGTCCCCCCGTCCCCTTGCCTGGTCCCTGGAGGTGTCTCCCTCCGAGGAGGGCGAAGACTGGAGGATGGTGCGGGCCTTCGGAGACAGGGACCACTGTCGCAAGCTGTGGGACCTTAGGCCCGAGAGACGTCGGCGCAAGGCTAGGGCAGCGAAGAGAATCAACAGAGCTGATAAGCCCGCTTGTTCTACTCAGTTTGCTAGCCCTAGACCATTGGAGAATGGAGAGGTATTAACAGCTTTTATTGAGATTATTTATTTTGGGTAATTATACAAAATTCATAAATTTACTCTACTGAGTATCCATCGTAACTACTGTTATGGAATTAATCGCCGACAAAACAGTGTTATCTTTTGATTTTTGTTCTTACTGATGAAAGATAATTTATGTGTTTTAAAATGACATCATTTGAACTGTGATATGAATATGATTTTGATTATTTAAATTATCACTAATTAACTATTAAGTACTAATTAAATTTAACCACATGTCAGATGCACGTGGGCATCGGAGAGGGAGTGCTAGCGCGGCGCGTGCGGCTGTCGTTCCGCGCGACGCATGCGGGCCCCGCACGCCAGCAGTACTACACCGTGCGGGCGCTCACCGTGGCCGCACGGTGTCTGTGCCACGGCCACGCCACTAAGTGCCACGTCAATACTAAGGTTTGTAGGACTTATCTATTAATATTAACTGACTTGCTGAAACTGTTAGGTCTAGAAGCTTAACATTTTGCATGAGGACATAGGAAACAATGGCGAGTGCCCATGTCTTTATGTCTGAGATTATTTATCTAAGTTTGTGTTCTAAAAAATAATTGTTACGAGGCTTTGAACGTGTGTTATCGACGGTAGATAGATGACTGTAACTTGGCAAGCAACACTGCATAAACCTACCATAAGTGCCTTCTCATGATTATACAAAATAAAAGAACTACAACTCACGTAGATTTACAAGCACTAAAGCGTGCTGTTATGCAGAACTTCCCATCGCCTTGATTAAAACTTCATTAAAATATTTATTATCAAAAGCAATTATAAGTGCTGAGACTTGTCCTCCCACCACCTGCCTGTCTTTTAATTCTGAACACATGATAGTTATGATGCTTGATGAACAATGAATGCCCGATAAAAACGATGTTACCTTTTTTATTGATAACAAGATAAGTATTCTTTCATGACAATATTGGTATCGTCTCTTCCAGGGTGCAAAATGCGAATGTGTCCACGGCACGTGCGGGGCGCATTGCCAGCGGTGCTGCAACGGCGAAGCCTGGTCCCCCCAGGACCCCTGTTCTGAGGGCAGCAGCGAGTGCGAGTGCGGCGAGCGAGGGGCTTGCTCGTATGACGACACCGGCGCCATCTTGTGTGTCAATTGCACGGTTCGTATCTATAAAAGACAAACAAAAATTTTCGTTAAAGCGTTAGTCGTTTAGTGTCCACAAAAATAGTTTTTCTATTATGTGTGGGTTCTTTGGCAATGTAAAGCTTAATATTTCTGATATACCTAGCACCACGACCACTCAAACATTTCTGCTGTTTGAGTGGTCTGTTCCAGGGGACAGATCGCTATCTTAATGAAACAAGTTGATGACAGAATATAATCCACAGCGATTTATCAATATTACGAATTATGAGTCACTCATTCACGATAAGTGCCAAACCTATTGCTATTTAGATGTCGAAACTGTGAATGCTCTTTATCACCCCCACGTAAAAGAGGGTGTTATAAGTTAGACCGCCATGTGTGTCTGTCTGTGGCATTAAAGCTCTTAAACAATAAACCGAATTGGATGCGGTTTTTTATTTGAAAGCTGGTTTGCTAGCGATGTTTCTCAAATACCAAAATCAGATTTGTTGTTTTAAAGTTATGAATTCTTTTGTCTTGAAAACATCTTTATAACGAAATTGCGTTACATATGTATTTATTTATTGTCAATTTGTTTTATTTCAGGAGAATCGAGCTGGACCCCTTTGCGATAAATGTCTGTTCGGGTTTTATAACGCGCTGCCTGATGGTCCCTGCTTACCGTGTGACTGCGATCCTCAGGGTTCTGATGGTAAGCTAAAACCAAGAACATGGCGTTATTACATTGCTTAAGTCTTATTTTTATTACATTTTTAAATATAGTATTTTAGTTAAGAACTTAAACAAATATAACGTAGCCCTGGACTACAAAAAGCAAAGGAAATTAATGGACGTCAGATAAGCAATCGCGCAAAGTAAAATACTGATACCTACTCAACTGCATTCGGTCAGACTGGAAGCCATTCCCAACATAGTTAGGAACAGGCTACCTACGGCAAAATCAAAAAGTTCATGCACAAAAATGTTTGACTTAAGCGGAAAACAAATCCGCGCCCTTCCCGGTCCTGGAGGGGTTTAGTCAGTATATCTGGGCTGCCATGCCTCTTAGACTAATTGGGATGAGTCATTGATAAAATATCCACTAACCATTTAAAGCCCTTTATCATTTATATTAGCAAATAAACATATAGAGTATTGACTTTATTACCGACTTGCAATCTCCAATTGATGATTCACCCAGCGTGAGTCACCGCGATTACTATATGTACGATTTATCTACATATCTCTATCTGTCTATCATGGTTGTGGACAAGATATCCATTAGAAGTGTAATTATTGTTAGGTTACTTTAGCTTTGTTATAATGTAAGTTTAGTTTTTTTGTAGGAGAGCTTTATACCTTTCTTATACTGTAAAACTTTCGGAGCAGCAGTAAATAAAAGCTTTGTTTATTACTTTAGTTATAGTTAAATAACAATAAGACTATTTTAACAGGGACAAAATTTACGGCCAAGTTATACTACATAGGTGCCATGATGAGATGAGTGAGATAGCAAATGATTTATAGCGATGAAAGTAGGTATAGATTCGGCTATCGCTGAAAATCAGCGCTGGGACCTTGCCTTGTTGCAGCATCATGCCGTGACGCGTAATACCGTACTGTTATTAACTATGTAGGCATTATTAACGAACGCATTTTCTTTCTTTCTTTTTTTATATAGTCAAATAGCTTTGCGGCTTTGCACGCGAGGTATCAAATGACTGATTTCATACGTTTTAATCTTACAGGTTCTTGCAAATGGGACAAAAAGCACAGACAGGTGGCATGCGAGTGCCTGCCCGGGTTCGCGGGCGCGCGGTGCGACGCGTGCGACTCGGCGGCCGAGTTCCCCGCCTGCCAGGCCGCGCCCCCGCCCCCCTGCAAGTGCGACCCGCGCGGCGTGCTCGACCCGCAGCGTGTCTGCGACGATGTCTGCGAGTGTAAAGTTAGTTTGTTCACCACAATTTTATGTACACGTTCCTGCGGTTAATATTTGAATTAATAGACATGACGAAAGTCAAGGAATAAACCCGCCTTTTTAGTTAAGCCTAAAATATTGGACACGTAATTTTTTCTTGCACTAATTAATAACGATGAAGATACAACAAGTTGAAACATTGTGTTACGTTACGTTCCCCCAATTAAGGTATTTTAATTCTTTAATCGTTTTGATAATAGAATAAAATTGTTTTCATTTTTCTATTGATAATACCAATTTCAAATACCATTTTATCATTTCTTACAAGCTACCCAACCCCAACTACTTAGATGCATTACTTAGAGTAATTGATATTTTCCAGAGCAACGTGGTCGGCGAGAGATGTGACACATGCGCGCCGGGACACTTCGGCCTGAGCGCCGACCTGCCGGCTGGCTGCCGGCCCTGCTACTGCTCACACATTACAGACTCCTGCAGACTTGCCGAACCTGAAGAGCTAGAACCACCCCGAGATGTATGTACTTGTTTAAATTTTTAGACCAATCGACTGATCTATATAAGTAAAATGACTGACAAGTGCAGCATAAAACTTTGGTTGTTGGGTTAGGATCCATCAGATCCTGCAACGTAACGAGTGTCAAATATCTGTAAAATGCTAGCCAACGGCATAGCGTTTAGTCCATCTACCATACACTGATTTAGCGGAAAAACCTCTAAATTTTAGTGGTGATTAAGCATCACGCCGTCTATCCTGCCACGACCACGGTTAGGTTTAACGACCGAATGAATCGTTGGCTCGGACGTTCATATTGTTTCTTTAGCAAATCTGGTCGTGGTCATTAAGAATATTTGCAATACATGTCTGTTTTCAGGTTATACTGCCTCTTGGAGAAGCTTGGCTGATCTCAGACTCTGAAGGGAACGCGACAATAGAGCCCTCCATCGACGAGCAAGGGAAACCATTCGTCATCAGCTATGAGGTGAGGACATTGAGAATCGCAAGTATATGTTGCATCAGAACGAATATTCTGCATCATTATTGGGACTTACTAAGGGGTATCGGGTTCCTCGGATCAGATAGTCACTCGCTCCATGTAAAACAATGGTACTCAAATGCATCCAGTTAGACTGGAAACCTAATCCAACACACCTAATTCGTCGTCTTAGAGTGAAAACCTCGGATGTGCATTTTTGCCAAAATTTATTTTATTACGTTTCTAGAAAGATGACATTGCGAAGAACTTCCTTATATCTTCCTCCTGAAAAGCCACATATTTTACCCCTACGAGGTTTTCACTCTTAGGCGTCGCTATATACCTACTTATTTTAGCTAGCACTGAATTAAAATGATGACAAGTGAACAAAACTGTTTAGTATGAAAGAATCATCTTTTACTGGGTACTTTTAAATATTTGGATTTTCCTTTGAATGGAGTGATATTGGCATGTATATCTAACGCTGATCATGTTCCAGGTAGAAGGCTGGGAAAACTTCTACTGGTTCACGCGCTCGTTCAGCGGGGAGCAGCTGGCGGCGTACGGAGGTGAAATCCGAGCCTCCCTTTACTGGGGCATCGTCAGGGGGGACACTGGGGGGAACCCCACCTTCGGCCCTGATGTTGTACTTATTGGGGCAGGTAAGGCACCAGCAGACTTTTCTATACTAATATTATAAAGAGGAAACGTTTGTATTTTTTTATTGAATAGGCTCAAAAACTACTGGACCGATTTCAAAATTTCTTTTACCATTACTTAGAGCGATTCTTCCGAATCTGTATAGGCTATATTTTATCCCGGAAAATAGATAGGATTTTTCGTGGTAGTGAAAATTGTGGAGTAAGGCGTCGAAAAAACTGCCGTACGTTAACGATTCTCGCGAACGCTGCCTAAAGTAATAAAATATTATTGGGAAGAAAAGGTTTATTAGTTTATAATCTTCAAAATAGTTTGTAATAAGTTAATGACGAATGAACGAATACATTTTTTCCATAAGGTTATAAAAGGAATAAATGTTTGACAAACAAAACCATTTCAATCAGTAATGATTCATAAGTATCCTCATTTCTTTTATCCAGATGGCAGTATGCTAGCATACACAAACACGAGCCACGAAACTCCTGGACAGCTGCAGATATCAGTACCCCTGTTGGAGGGGAGCTGGCGACTCGTGGGTGAAGATCAGATCGCTAGCAGGACAGAGCTCATGGATGTGCTGCGTGACCTGAAGGGTCTCATGCTGAAGGCGCATTATCATTTTGATCAGGATGAGGTATGATTGAAGTTGGTGATATTTGTCACGTCTCTTTTCTAGTCATATATTTGTCTTCGTGGTAAAGGATTAAAGGAATTTTGCGATAACACAGTTCAATGGTGTAGAAGTACCACGTCCCATCAATAAATTGAACGGTAGCCGAAATAGATACAATCTTGAATGTGTCGATAGAAGTCCAAAGTTAGCATTGTTGACCACTTCATCAGCTCAAGAAAAAATTATCAGAACCCTGTGTAGTGAGAGTGCATGTGCACAGGTGCGGCTGGAGTGGGCGGGCGCGCGGGGAGCTCGAGTCCCGCGCGAGCGGTGCGCGTGCGGGGCGGCGCACGCGGGCGCGCACTGCCAGCGCTGCGGGGCGGCGCACGCGCGCCTGCCGCGCCCGCCCGGCGCCACGCCCAACTTCGACTGCGTGCCCTGCGCCTGCAACTCGCATGCGGGCTGCGAGACAGGTACATTGCATCACACAAAAATATTGCTTATGTCTACAGATCACCTTTATATCATAGTGGATTTTTTTTCAAACTAACCCACCAAAGTTGAACCTAAAAAATCGATAACTACCTATTCGAGTGATGAACGCGTGCGTATACGACTGGTTTATACCCTTTACCTACACCCAATTATTACCCTTTTAATTAAATAATATAGCTATAAGTCGGACCCCATTCCTTCATCCCTCCCAATTTCAACTATATTTATCGTGACGTAAAATTTATCCAATCATTTTGTTTGTCCCGTTCTTCCTCTATTCTACCACAGCTGTATCTTGGTCCCTACTCGTAGATACTGGGTAATTATATATTTTTCAAAGTTACATAATATTATAATAGCGTTACGTCAACGACATCATAGTATCAATGTTTTATTTTAAGCTGATAAAATAATACGATAGTGAACGATTAATATGGCTTACTACACGCAAAGTTGTTTAGACGTTACAATATAATTTACATAATTATGATCCTTTATACCTACACATTTTAGGGAAAAACTATGACCAGCAGTTGAGCAATGATGACATGTTAAAAATCACTCATTGTTAATTTTGAAGCAAGTGATAGAAATCTTATCTAAAAAAATAAATACTCAAATCACACTACTCTATCTATGTAGGTACTATTTCGCTTAAAATTGGACAGACTGGGGCAGACTCATCATCTCCTGAGCCTTTTCACAACTAGGTATGTTGGGATCGGCTTTCAGTCTAACCGGATTCAGCTGAGTACCAATGCTTTACAAGGAGCGACTGCCTATCTGACCTCCTCAACCCAGTTACCCGGGCAACCCACTGCCCGTTGGTTAGACTGGCGTCAGTCTTACTGCCTGACTACCCGTAAAACGACTGCCAAGGATGTTCAATGACAGCCAGGACCTACAGTTTAACGTGTCGTTCGAAACGCAATAATATTGGGCAGGCATTTTATAATATTATAGATGCGAATGTTTGTTTGTCATGTTTGACACGAAATATAGTACCTATAAATATTTTTTTTCACAGTGGACGGGCCGTGTGGCCCATGTCAGCACAACACTACGGGCCCGCACTGCGAGCGCTGCCTCCCGGGCCACTACGGGAATCCAGTACAGGTACAACACTAATTACATAATGCTATACATACCTACTTGTATAAATTGGTTACTTAGAAGTTACAAGGGATATTTTTTCAACACTTGGTCGTTTGCTCTCCATGACGTGACAGGGGTCATGCATAACAATTCAAGTTTTTCAAAAAATATTTTTTCTGTAGGCTCTTATGGAACTATTACTTGTGGCTCGAAGTATGTAGTATACCTTAAGGCCTTCAGCCGTCCAGCCACTTGATTATGGGAAACGGTTGCCCTATCTATTAAATGTGGCTATTGGAGCCAAGTCCAGGATATTGAGGCCCATTTGAGACATATCAAAACTATTATTACTTATTTTCTTGGGTTTATGGCACTTCTTGCCAGCGAAAACACATTGGAAGTGGGTGTTTTGGGGGCTTTTGTTTTGACGTTCGAGAAGTGCTGATTTATCAGACTAATTTGAATAAATGAGTTGGAGTTTTATTTATGAACATGAGTTTTTTTTGATCTTCAACAATAAAATAAAGAATTTATCTTCGAAATCTAATCGGACTCGCTTCCTCTGAACAAATGAATGGGTATTTCTAATCCTGATTTAGTATAAGCATCGTCATTCATTAAATAATTAAGATTTTTAGATATATGTAATTTTTCATAAATCACCATTACAACCTAATATTTGAGTATAGAACCTACCTCAAACTGTCAAATTTTCCTAATCAACTTTGTACCATATTCTTCAGTGATGATGTTGAAAATATCAAACAATACAGATTAAAGTAGCTTGTTGTGCTGGAGGCTGTACATTCGACCAAGATATTTGAAATGTGTAATACTACCCTTATAATATGTCAAGAGCTATTTATTAATCTATTCTCAATAAAATAACGTGGGTGTAGGGTGCGTGCAAGCCGTGCGCGTGTCCGCTGTTCGAGGCGAGCAACAACTTCAGTCCGAACTGCGCGCTGGCGAGCGCTGAGGGCGACGAGTATGTGTGCACGCAGTGCCCCGACGGCTACACCGGCGACCATTGCGAGAAGTGAGTATAGCTTTTCTATTCTATTTATAATCTATACTAATATTATAAAGCTGAAGAGTTTGTTTGTTTGTTTGTTTGAACGCGCTAATCTCAGGAACTACTGGTTCGATTTGAAAAATTCTTTCAGTGTTAGATAGCCCATTTATCGAGGAAGTCTAAAGGCTATATACCATCACGCTAAGACACACGGGAGCGGAGCAGTAACCAAAGATGCGGGTGAAACCGCTGGGGACAGCTAGTTTATAATAGGGACATAGGACAGAGAAAGCGACTTTGTTTTATACTACGTAATGATAGTTTTTGCTACATTTATATCGACGTCCTTGTTCAGTGTCGCAGCCATCTTGAAATAGCCGGTCAATAAAACATCAAGTTTGGTAATGGCGGTCAACGCTCAACGTTGCAGCTGATTGAAATACCGGCCTTATAATTAAATTAGTTCTGTGTTCACCACCGTGGCGCTAGTTGTGTTTTGTTTTCAATATGGCGTGAGTTTTCCGGTATTCTAGACTGTTAAAGATATTTTTGGAAATAAAAAGGTAAATAAGCATTACTTGTGTTATAGAGGAGAGAGGTTGACTCAAAATGAAGCTGAAATAATCAGGACCTTTTTTCCTAAGGCGTCAGAGTTTTTCGCCGATGTAGTTACCAAAGTTATATTGAGGGGAGCCCATGCGGGCCTCTTATTCTGGGTGGTTTAAAAACAAAAACCAACCGTATCGTGAGCTCGTAACTAGGTCTAGTTGGAATGTTGAACAAATAAGTTTCTTAAGTTTCGTGTAGTTGCATTCAAAAAGTCGACTATACAACGAAAAGACGAGTTATTGAAATTATATCTCAACCAGTCAGCTTCAAGACCAGGGAAGCAGAACACAATGGGGGTATATTTCCCGTTCTTCGATTAACACCTTGCAGAAATACTGTTGTTCAACTGTTCTTATGTGGTGTCTAATGACAGCTGTGACTTCGGCTACTGGGGTTCTCCGACGACACCGGGCGGAAAGTGCGTGGCGTGCGAGTGCGGCGGCTCGCCGTGCCACGCCAGCACGGGCCGCTGCCTCACCTGCCCGCCGCACAGCGAGGGCGCGCGCTGCGACCTCTGCAAGGTATGTATTGACTTTTACATTTGTGATGATGGCAGGTCACCCGTAAAGTTCGGGCCGAAATCGCTTTTTGGGTTTTTGAGTAACTAATAAAGCAGCCCGGATTCTGGAAGTTGGTGATTAATACACCCGTGAATCGGAAAGCACGTGAATGTCTGTCCTGCGCCTGATCTCTCTCCGGTCGTGTCAGATCGCCGTCCCATCGGACTATGAGAATGAGGGAATAGAGAGTGCACCTGTGTCTGTGCGAATGCTTGTGCACTATAATATGTCCAGCGCAGCTGAATGATCTCCTTAGAGAGAACGGCCGCCGTAGCCAACAATCGGTCGGACGCCATCATTATCATCATATTTTACAAACAAGGAATTCAAAAATAAACTTTTTTACATAGGAAGGATATTGGTTCGGAGGCGCGGATAATACGACAAACACAAGCAGTGCGGTGGGGTGCGTGGCATGCGCGTGCGGCGCGGGCGCGCTGTCGGCCGCCTGCGACATGAGCTCGGGGCAGTGCGCGTGCCGCGCGGGCTGGGCCGGCCGCGCCTGTGACACTTGTCTGCAAGGATATGGCGGTAAATATAGAACTTTCATATTGTTATTTTAATTACTAACAAAGGAAAATTAACACAACATTCCGATCATTGGGGGGTTCTGCATGCATCTCCTTAAATAGACAAAGGGTATTTTGGAGCACTTTGAAAGTGTAATAACTCTTAAATCTAAATTGTCTTTAGTTTAAATTCAGGCGGCACAACCCAGGAATATGGAGACCTGAAAAATATGGCTCTTGTTAGTCCTCCTCTCCTCCTGTTTGAAGTATCGAAACATTTAGGTAGATACTGTCAGCATTCCCGTCCGTCTAATCCTATTTATTTGGGTCATTTTCATGTCTTCTTCCATAGCTTTTTTACAAGTAGGTATCAAAGCTCTTTCCAACCATATAGTCTTTTACACAATTCTTCCATCGTTTCTTTGCTCGCCTTTTAATCTATATGGATACCTATACCTTTTTAACCACACACATTCTCAACACCTTCTTCGTAACATGGTCCTCAGTCGTCGTAGTAAACACATCCAAAGTTTCGATTTTTCGATTGCCATTACGGTCATATTTATTGTTATCCAGGTGTGTCTGCGGGGTGTCCGGCTTGCCGCTGCGGTACTGCTGCCCTAAATGCGACTTGCGACACGGTGACGGGCGAGTGCGCATGCGCGCCGGGCGCCGCGCCGCCATCTTGCGATATCTGCTTGGATGAACACTACGGACTGAACGCGACTGGCTGTTTGGGTAAGTCTATCTGTAGTTCCCGTTTTGATTTATAGATGGCGTTGTTTGAAGTCTGCCTTTTACAAATATTGAAGTGTCGCGTATTTGAAAAAAATCACGTAAATGTCAATGTAACATCTGCGACGTACATGCATGTTTGCGTACCTACTTGAGTATTTGCTATGTAGGTACTTCACTATCACTTCAAGGTACAAAGTACTTTGAAAAATTCAATTAAGTAACGAATGTATTTGATACAGCTAACTTAAACTTACCTATCGCTCAGAGTTTTACGGAGCCTTATAATCCATGTTTACATAAGACAGGGTTAAGGCACGCATAACCTAGGGCCAGGCCTACACTGTATAACTTGTAGGGCTAGTACAACGCGCACTACAATTTGCGTAATTTGAAAACTGCTCCGGACATGCCCTTGCGACGCGGGTCTCAACGTTTTATGGACCAAGTTTAATATTAAGGATATATGAATTTTATAAAAAGATTTTATTTTAAGTTAAAGACTGTTTTTACCCGATTGCTGAAGAAGGGTCATATTTTTCAAGGGCCATTTCATTCCCATTTTTTTTAAACCAATCTTCTGTATATATTTTTAAAGGTTATAAACATTGATGCTTTGGGGAGTTTGTTGCGCCACTTCTTCTTCCCAGCAAAAACACAGGAAGTAGTGAAGGGTGGGCGTTTGGGGGCTGTCTTTCGTAATTTTTGACGTTCAAAATGTTCTGTTTTGCAGCGAAGTTTGAATGAACGAGTTTGAGTTGTTATTAAAAATTATTATTAATCCTACATTCGTAATTCACCCAATTTCTGGCTGATTTTCCACTATTTCAGCACCTACGGGAATATATATATTTTTTTAATAGATTACTACTACAATTTATTTTACATAGTATTTAATAAGTATTAGATGCGTTTAGCTAAGAAAAGTTTGAGAAACTTGCCGGGGACCCACCGCATTGATTGCGCCACCTCCAGCTATTTGTAGATAGCTCTGAATTGCAAAGCATACATCGAGCGTTTACTATAGCCATGTTATTTTATAATGTAGGCTGAACTGGCGATGTATGGTTTACAACATGATGCATTAGGTTGTGGTTAGGGTTGGCGAGTTTCGAAAAACTTTTTATAAAATTACATTTAAGTATCTGCATCTAAGTATGTATGAATGATATATCGATCAGTTTGCAAAATATTGAAAATATTTACCCCCATCGCAAAAAGAGGGGTATGCGTTTGACCGCTGTGTGTGTGTTTTTGGCACCGTAGCTCTTAAACTGATGAACTGATTTAGGTGCAGTTTGAGCCTCGAAATGATAGAAACATTTTCAACGGCAGCAATTAGAGTAGATTTTTTTTAAATTTGCTGTCATAGATTCCATTGGTAAAATGCGGTCAACAAACAAGTTCAAAGAAAAGTTCTTTTATTGTAACATAATATCAACATATCAAACATAGGGTTAACTATCTTACTGAAAAATGTATGTGAAAAATAAGGAAGAATATTCAACACTTCAGTATTTTGTATGTCCTCAAATGTCCGACATGTTGTGCCTTATTTAATTCTTAGTTCACATAAATAATTCTTTCTATAATTATTTTATAGTAGTTTTCTTACTGAAATATATGGCAACCCTAGTAGAGAGAATGTTATGGCGCGTAAACAGTGTCGTCACGACATACAGCCCATTCGTTTTGATTACTTAAAATTGTCGGTCTCAGTGCGTTTTGTGCACTAAATAATAGCAATGATTTTTACGAATTTATTATGTTTATGAAGTCGGACATTTATATCTTCTCCTTAGAAGTAAAACTATTATAATGAATAGCAGAAACTGCAGGTGGTAAGACTGGGAGACCCACCCGACCACAACTTATTTGGGAAAAGGCTAGGAAGATGATGACTGTAACTTCAACATAAAGGACATTGTTCAAAGTTGGCCTATGAATCAACACGCATGAAACATTTACCATAATTCTTAGTTATTTTAATAATATACATTACACATATTTCAATACAACGGACACTTCATAATTTCGAAAACATTTTAAAAAGTATTCACTTCCGTCCTTAGCTTTCGTCATAATCCTCGGTGATAGTTTTACTATTTTTTTGGTTCAATTCAAGGTTTTTGTTTTTAATAGGCAAAGGTATTATAAATCATACAGTCAAGTCTTTGTAACAGCACTCAATATGAGTTTGACACAAACAAGCGTCAGTATTCTCAACACTTGATAAAAGATAATGATTTTTAGTTACAAACAGTCCGCTATGATGTCGCAGAACCATATTACGGCTTATAAAAAAACTCGATTGAAAGCGCTCGCTGTTTGAAACGAGCAATATCGACACTGATGTATTGACAGATGACATTTGCTACATATACCGAATGTTTTTATTGACGTAATTATAACCTCAAAATCCGAAAGTGTTTTGATTTTTTCAGAATTCTCACAAGTGTCCGTGGTTTCAATTTAGGTTCAATCGAATATATACATTATCTAAAACCCAAAAAGTAAATACGCTTCTCTGTTGGTTCTTAGGCAAACTATCCTTTAATAAATTGCAAAAAAATATCTTAGGGTTCTATTTTTCTTCTTACCCCATAAATTGTGTAAAGACTCCAGCACATCAAGCTACTGTCTGTCAAATTCCCTTAAATTTCTATTAAAATTTATAAATTTTTATTTTTTTTCGCTGAAGCAAATGATTCAAAGTAAATTGTTCAAAGTAAATTGGGAATTTTACAGTTAAAAAAATATTTAAAAAAATAAATAGAAATAGGATATTTTTTGACTGTAAATAAGTAGGTTTATGTAATGTTTGTCACTTGTAAATTATAAGTGTATAGAAGTTTATTTATTTATCATACATATTTACAGTTTATTTACAAATGTTCATTAATATATAAAAATGTAAATACAATACAGACTTCCTCACAAAATTGGAGCCCATTCAGACGAAGTCACGGTTAAAAACTAGTATCCCAATAAACTGTATAAATTTAATTTATTACCTAGCCGTTAAAATGTTAACTAACAACAATTAATCACTGTTGACATAAAACCACCAAAACTGGGCGCAGTTTACACTACATGAATCATTGGTGCACTGGCGTGCAATAAAATGTGCAACTAACCACCCGGTGCAGCGCCAATAAACAGACCACGAACTGTTACTATGGTCGGCATACATGGAAGATATAAATACTTCTTTACGCTGTAAGACAGAAATAGTAACCGCTTTATTTGGTAACATATTCAGAGTTGAAAACTTGGACTAGTTTTTTCTGTGTGTAGAGTAAAAATGAAGTTATTGTCATGTAAATTGTGTTAAAGTTATTTGCAAGACTCAAACAATTATGACGCATGAATAAATATGCTACGCAAATAGCAGCTTAACAATCATAATTCTTAATCGTCATTTACAAGATGGTTTCCAAAAATTCGTTGAAGACCATATTTTCCATATTTTTCTGAACGTCTTGTAGACGTTTTCAGCTTTCACATAATTCTAAACATAATTCTTAATCTTTATTTATAAGATAATCTCCAAAAATGTGTTAAAGACCATATTTAACGTATTTGTCATATACTGGACATTTTCAGCATTCCCGTTTGGCAAATTTAAATGTCCGCGAGTGTACCTACTTATTACAGTTTTTTTTTCTATCCTCCAGAGCCAAATAAGCTCACAGAGTTTCTGAGTAAGAAATTCAAAAGATCCTAAACAGCTAAGACGCAAACTCTAAAATGAATTCGAAAGACACAACATTATGAAAAAGGAAAGATTGATAAAACTAATTATACTTACCTCTATAACGGACATGGAATTAAATAAAGAGGTCAAATTTTAATATCCTTAACTAATAAAATTTTCATTTTATAAATTAAAAGAGCATTTTTTTTTTTTTCAGTAAAAAAGTGATTTCGCATCGCTGTAGCCCATTTATACCTTCTGTCCAGTCTCTGAAGTACTTGCTCATTGTAACACTAAACCGCAAACATGTTAAGGAACATGAACCATTCCTTTCAGTTCGCCGTAGTCGGGTAAAAATAAACGGTAGTTATTAAATAATAACCGCATACTTTACTATGAAGCCAATTGCTTTCAACCAACTATAGAAACAAAATTTCAGTGTTCAAAGTAAGTAGCGACATATTGAATTGGTTTGGTACAGGTGTATCTTAAGATGCTTTAAAAACAAACTTGAAGTGAATAATCAATCCATCTGCACTGAACTAAATCTTTTGAAAATTCTGCCTGCAGTCTGTTATATTTGATATCGAAGGAATACTACGTAAAAATAATGCTGGAAAAATACTGTGTAGTTATGTTTATTTAATACCTCTGTTTTGTTACATTGGTGAAAAAGCTTTTAATATACGTTAGTTAATATTTATAATTTTACACAAAATAAATACTGGGCCAATAACTGAAAAGTTGAAACCTAAATAGATTATGATCCCTTGCCCAATAGTAGGAGTTTCATAAAGCCATGCTGTATATACTTGCGCCATTTCATAACCGATCAGAGCATCCATTGATGTTCACACCACATATGCGCACACGCAGCTCGCCTTTGATGAAGTGTCAAGTAAACATTGGCTGCACGTGTATGCACTTGTGCAACCATGTTTTAAGTAACTCCTGTTGCCGTAAGATCTGGTAGGAACGTCCAGAGAAATTGCGGGATCGATTAACATGCTATAAAGTATTATTTTTTTCTACGTATGGGCCAGTTTCACAGGTGGCTGATAAGTTCCTGATAGTTTATCTAGCAGATAATTTCATACAAATTCTGTTCCATTTTTTAATTTATCTGGTAGATAGTGGCTATCAGCAACCTGTGAAACTAGCCCTAAGATTTTTTGGCTATTTCTGGTGACATGATAAGATTTTCGAACAATCTAGTTTTCTCTTGCAGCTTCATTCCCTTCATAGAGAACTTCTGTCCCTTTAAATAGCCTAGGCATGAAATCTGCCAGTTTCATCTGTTTATTTTAGCTAGGCAAGGCTTCCTCAGTTCATCGACACAGTCCAACCCTTCGAGTAATCCACCGATCGCCTGTATCCTTTATCTTTGATGGCTGATGATGTCTTTATCAATAGGTAAAAATGTTGCACTTATAAGGCCCATTGATCCATGTGCAGATTTAGGCATACGTACCATCGAGATGTCTGCACAGCATGTCATCACCGCTGGTTAAAGTATAAATACATTGAAGTATGTGAACGTCGCGTCGCCCTGTCTGTCGGTCCGTCGCTGTTGTCGCCCGCGCAATTAATAGCCCGCGTCGCCTTTTTGCTGCGCCCGCGCACCTGAATAGATCGGATGCCTGAGGTGACGGGCTTCGGCGTTTAGGTATAGTTTATGACTTGATGTAGAAGTGTTGTGTGTTGGATACTTTCCTGGATATTTAAAAGAAGTTACGACAAAAGAGAAAGAAAAAAGAGACATAGGTACTCGTAAATTCACAGATTCTTTGTTGTTTGTATGCCGCCATGAAGTCAAATTTTGAAGGTTACTCTAATTGTTCCTTTATATCAACTTATATTATATTTAGTGATTGCTACTCATAGCTTTTAGTTGGCTAATTATGTTTTCCTCACTCCAAGGGAAATAATTCGCGCACCCGGATAAAAAATAGCCTATACCTTCCTCGATAAATAAGCTATCTAAAACTGGAAGATTTTTTTTAAATCGGTCAAGTTCCCCAATCCCGGTAAAATTCCTTATGAACGCAAGTTCATGCGAACAAAAGAACTCTTCAGCATCATGTTATACGTAGATATTGAGTTGACAAGTTCTGTATCACGCAGTACATTGCTACAACCAAAATGAGCAATACCCAGACTGCAATCAAACCAAAAAGTTGCAGCAGTCGCATATAACTCACGGCTGACTCATTACATATTGTGCATACTAGCCAGAAGGGCAGTCAGCGGGCGTCAATCCGTCTGCCCGCGCTGCGCGTGACCATCTCAAATAGCCACCGTTCGCAGAAGACCAAGCGTTCGATGAACGGGAAGATTAATGACTTGAACACTTGTTCAACAAAAATTGATTTGGACACTGATTTAGACTTCTAGATATACTTCATTTAGAAACGAATGTAAGATGTGGTACAGAATGCTATCCTGCAAGATGGAGAGACGATTTGTTGACGGAAAATGTATCAAGTTAGGGATTAGTCGATATCACATGTTGGGGGGGAGTAGTAGGGAGAAAAGTAGGCTGATGATATACTCCTCACATAATATACCCCTCACACATCCACACAACGTCATCCCAAACTAAGCAGAACTTGTACTTTGGGTACTAGACAACTGATAAACATACTTATATACTATTCTTTTGTAAATACATACATATTATACATAGAAACACCCAGACTAAGTCAAACACCCATGTTTATGCACACAAATGTTTGACTTATGCGGGAATCGAACCCGCGACCCAAAGCGTGGCAGGCAAGTTCACTAACCACCACGCCATCCGGTCGTCAAATGATGATAAAAGCTTGAACTTATCTTTGGTGATACTTTTTCTTTTCTCGACTTTTTAAAGTTTCGAAGTGTTATTACCTATTGGTTATCCTCTAGAGACTAGAGGCTGTACCTTGTATGTAGCTTTTCAGCTTTGACTGTGGCAGTTAAAAAATAACTGTAACGTTTTGATCTATGCGTTTTTGGCTCTGCAAACTGCATTCTTGAAAGGAGCTAAGTTATTAGCGGCAATAAGGAACGAACTGTCCTCCCAACAGCCATTCATTACGAGCTATCAGGCCACAATGGCGCAGATTGGGAGCGGCGCACGCGCATGTAATCTAATCGGGGGCCCCACGAGTCCTGCGCCACTTTGTCTACTTGATATACTGCTCATTGTGTTGCCCTGTGTTTTATACGCTATTCATCAAAATCTGGTTCATTCAATTGTATAGTATAGTTATTTATAGTTGTGTCTGTGAAAACCCTGTTACCTACATTTGAAAATTGTACCACACTTATGGTTATAAGAAAGCTTTACTATCCTTCAGAATCTTAAAAGGTTAAATATAAATAATACAGGGTCCTTGTAGTTGTCTTCAACTTATTCGGAAAATGTAGGAACGCCCGTTATTTTAGGATTCTCCTCGCTTGATATGGTTGAAATGTAGGGGCCGATTTGTTTCATCTACATATTTATTTTCGTCGCTGTGTCGATAAATTACTCTAAAGTATAAGAAACTAATAAATAAGAAAAAATATAACCTAAACAAAGTGCTTTCAGTAATCAGTTTGCTGAGTCTAAAAATATTTATCTCATTTAACAGAATAAACTAAGAAACACTGGAACACCCATTAATCATTCAAGTACCTAATTATCATCTAAATTATCGCAACATCCTACGATCTATTACGACCGATGTGATTCATGTATATTTCCTAAAAGCGGAATAATGGGCACACAGTCAGTTCTGTTAATTTGCTTATCTGTCAGAATACATCAGAACATTACATAGAATATGATCTTATCATTCACATGACAACCATTGAAGCCATACAATAAAACCACATAAGTTTACTTCGAAATAAAACGCGAGAATACTCGCTTTTTAGACTTTCCATTTTGGAAAAATACCTGCCTTTAAGTCATTAAGTATTAAAAGAATATTGAGTTAATTCAAGTCAATCTTAAGACTTCTAATCAATCCATTCTAACCAAATCCATTTTTATCGGTGTCGGATAAAATATTCAAACGAAGAAATAGATTAGGTAAGTAAAGCCAAACGTTGCTACTTGCAGTCTAAGCCAGTTTCACAGGTTATCTGGCAGATATTTTCATATAAATTCTGTTCCATTTTTTAATTTATCTGGTAGATAGTGGCTATCTGTAACCTGTGAACCGGCCCTAAGTTTCATAAGGCATTATGGGATTTTTTTATCCGACCCTTGGGGTGATATGGTCATGATAAGATGGCATACGCAAAGAGCATCAATCTCAAATCACTGTTGCATGTAAAAGACGGCAGACTTTTTTAGGACAAAACCTAGGAGTATAACATAGGTATGTTATACTTATTCAGCTTTATAAATTGTTTTGCGATATATTTTAGACCAGCAAACCATTTAAAACCAGTACTTTCTAACATGTCCTGAGCAATCGTGATAGGTTAGACCTCACTCCTTTCACTAACTTGCATATCTTAACTATTTATTATTTTCTCGTGTCCGCTGTCGACACGTTTGTTGACTCTATAGTCATTTTGCATTTCAATCGGAAATCGTTCCATATGCAATGTATCAAGGGTATCATTTGTTAAATGTATGTATGTATATGCGAAATCATACCGAACGCCCTAGATTGAGACAACTTCGTAAGTGAAAAAAGGCGTAACTTTTCAGAAGTTAGAGGTAAGAAAGACTTAGCAAATTTTTCTTTCTAGAAATGTAATATTTTTTTTTTATTAAATTATTCATTTATTTACAACTTATTTACAAACACTATTTACATCATTAATGAAAAGAATTTACATAAAAAACTAAAAGGAAATGTAATTAGGAAAATTATAGCAAAAATGCATTTCTGAGCTTTTCACTTGACGACGTACACAGGATTACTTAAGGTAGATTCATTCTTATTTTTCCAATAAATATTTATGTGATGTGAAAGTAGTGCTTATTCCCACTGGGCCCAAATCAACGGGACCAAGTAACAAATGCTGTGTAGTACGTTTTTGGCCCACTATTTAGAGCCGAAGTTTCAAATCAACAGACAGTTCCACGAGACAATTCCAATCTCCTATACCATATCAGACCTAATTCATGTTCCTCGATCTTAAAGAGAACAATGACATCTTGACGTTTGAAAGTATATCGATGGTAACAGAACAACAGTTTTGTTATGGGACAACTAGATAGCAGTCCACCCACTAGCGGCTATCAGGCGTGATGGACGGACAGGACCGACCACCCGCGCGTTTTTATCATCGCTTATCACTGCGGCAATCTGTAGATCTGAACGCGGCCTAATTAGTGGACTCGCGTGCCGGCTGACAGGCCGATAAGATGACGCTTTTTTGAATCCCTTGATTATGTTGAGGCCTCGAAGTTAGCTTCGAAGTTGTGTTATGTTATTTGACCTGATTTAGTACGATGGAAAGAAATAGAGTTGTTAAAAATTGACATGGATAGATCTTCTACCCAGCAAAAACATGCAAAAACACATAGGAAGTGTTTGATGGGTGTTTTGGAGGCTGTCTTTTGTATTGACGTTCGATTTTGTAGTGACGTGCTTATTTATAACTCTAATTTGAATAAATGATTTTTAATTTGGATTGATTTTGATTTGATAGAACCTAGGAAGCTTTATCAAATCGACATCAACATTAAAATGTTAAATTAGATGCGACTTTCCGTCTACTTTTAATATTGTTCTGTAAAACCCCTTAATCATTCTCGTCTTCGAAGGCACAGAAGCCATAATTTCAAATGAAACTCCAAGATCACTTAAAAGCTTCGCAAAGCTTTGCAACTTTGCCCAAAAGCGTTATCTTAGCAGCCCAGGATAGCGTGGTGCGTAGTCCTCGGAAACAACTCGGTCTGCCAGTCGCCGTGTCACCGCCGGCGTGGACGCACGCGACCGAACCAGACCGCCACATCTCCCCACAACAACACGCGGTTACGATCATTAATAATTGTTACTTATAAACGTACTGTGAATAAATTTCGCAAGTCATATAATCAAATTCCGGAGGTAAATGTTGACAGAATATAAGTTCAATTAAACTTATCGGCTTTGCATAAAGAGCTTAAAGTTAACTTGCTATTTCTTCTGAATAGTTATCGCGGTTTTGTTTAGAGTTAAGTTTGTTAAACTTTATAAAGTGTTGAACGGTGCTCTCTTGGTGATAAGTCACGTTTATAATCGTGTTAACAAGTGCGTCGTTAAAGTGCCTGATATGCTGCACAAGCATTATGGATAGTTAGAGGAGGCTGTGGTGATGCATTGGTGGGTCGTTTTCGCGGCTATGGCCGTGGCGGCTTCGGCAGTAGCCGTGTCGAGTCCTCGTCGCTGCGCAGGGAGACTGGCCCGAGAGAGGCTGAAGGCGGCTGAGAAGATCCGGGACAAGAGATACTTCTCCTACCTGTGCTGCACGCCGGCGTGTAACTCCGGGTATCGGAAGCCTAGGCCACCCCCGGCGAGGCGGTATCAACCTTTCCATAGGACGTGGCTTGGACTTAAATATGGTATGTCGTTAAGTTTAATGTTGAGATATTTCAGTGTCTGTCGTCATTCCAGTAGATCTGTGATGGTAATGATGTTATTGCAGATTTATATATGCGAAGATGACAACCAACCTTAACATCTAATTACTAAATACAGCGTCCAGCTTTGTTATGTTGATTGTGCTGACCAGGAAATCCTTAAACCTTGTTCTGATAGGAATAATTTATTATTGATCTAACCTGATCTTAATCTCCCAGAATTATAGCTTACGGGAGAGGCTAGATAAGAAGTTGATATAAGAGGAAACTTTTATATTTCAGGTTTTAATTAAGTATCGCAAGTTTATTGTGATTCAAAGTGAGTCGTTAATTTTGTTCATATGAACAATACTTATTAGAATTTCGGTTGAATTAGCGCGACAGATCTTTTTATATTAAGAATTCGACCAAAAGTTGCTGACACTGAGCCAAACTAGATGAAGACCTATTCAGAATTTTACTGACTGCGACCAGTCCGGTCCAGTCCCTTCAACGGTGACATTTTCTAACACTCCCAAGAAATCATACAGACCAGATACAGTTAACATAATTTACTGTTCTGGTTCTATTTCATTGATAACCTCAGTACCTTACGAAACTTAGACGAGATTGAACTATTTTATTAATTACGTTTTATCAGCTTTGGGCTTTAATTTAGGTCAGCGGATGTAGATAGATAGATCAGATCCATAAATTCATTCATTTGTTTACTAGCATAATTTTGCTAGTGATAACGTAGAATTGTCTCAAGTTTTAGACTATTGTCGCAACGCCCCTATTAAGCATAGTCGAGTTGCGATTTCAATGTCTTTCAAAGTGTAATTACTGTTCTCTCTCGTTAGTTTATTAGGATTTTTTCAGTTTTGACATTTGAACTTGTTCTTATAATAAATTGAAACTTTCGAGTTGTATATACTATTTATATTGTTTATTAGTTACCTTTACATTAGTTAAAAATCTCTTGTATTTGTGAACAGTATTGCGACAAAGTTTTCACAGGCGTGCGCATACGCAGCCGACCTTTTTGCAGGATGTGTGCATTATTGTACGAGCGCTAACGACTTTCTAATGCGTCCCCGACATTGTCACTAAAAACAATACGTGAACTATTTTAGGAATGGTCTATTTAGGAAGCTATTGAAATTCTTTCCCGAGTAAGATTCAAATAATTGTTAGTAAGACTCTAAATCCTTAATGAAGGACAGGCTGGACTGTTTGACATGGCGGAAGATTGAAATTTATGGAATCAAATGTTTTCCTTTCGGATGGTGGTACCAATATACAACATTGACTGTTTAGCCTACATTGCTCATCCATACTTTAGTATGTAATTTCTTTTTATGTCTGGACTTTAAAAGAGACTATTACCCTTGAGTTTGTTTCGGCGTTTCTTCTCAAGGCAGTCAGTTAGGAAATGCCGACCTCATCTCGTTATTTTATAAAAAATGTGTTGACGTGTAAAAGCGTTGCTTTCAACCTATTTGCAAAATAAATATCATTTATCATTTATAGATACATCGACGATATCATAGGCAATAATCCCAACAGACAAAAAAATATGACACATGTCTATCGTTTACTATACATCTCTACTTTACTTGCCATCATTCTATATTTCTGTCATTGTCTCCATCCGATCACACCACTTTAAAGATTCGAAAAAAATCGCCAAGAATTTCTCCGCCTTTCGCCGTCATATTGATCGCTCCAATTCCATGTAAATCTTTGTAATTGGATCGGTTTGGTCCAACATCGGCATCTCGCTGGACCCGCGATTGGACCACTTACCGTTGCGACCTTTACCAAGGAGGTCGCCAGTTCCGGCCAAGCTTATCAGGTTCCGTGAACTCGATTCTTTTTGCTAAAAATTAGGTGTCTTTGTTTCTTTGGAGATAAGAAGTTTAATAATTATTTTTTTGTTGTTTTGTTTATCGTTGTGTGGTCGCCTTTATTTTAGGATATCGTATAATGGTCGTTTACTGTTGTAACTCATTGCATCGTTAACCTTAATCCTTAAATTGTTTCGAAGGTTTTATAGAACCAGTATTGTGCAATGCGTCATTAGCTTACCTCATAGTTTTAATATTATAGTAGGCAGTTAACTAAGCAACAAGTCGTAAAATAAACTAAACTAAAATTGTTAGCTTTGTGTCTATTCTGACAAAGTTTTTGTTTTACGAGGTCATGTTTCAATCCCGGGATGTTTATTTTGATGTTGAGTTATGCTATTCCAAAGATTATTTTATATGAAGCAAAAAAAGTTCAAAAGTTAAATAAAGAGGACTGTGGTATTCAATAACATCGTAATCTCAAGAATGTAATGTTCTTTTCGCTAATCCACGAGTCCATGAACTCAGCCTCTGTGATATACAAGCTTAAGGTCAATAAAACCAACAAAAAAGGTTGAAGTTCATAAAAACTAGCAAACCTGTTTCAAATTTAAGCCATTGCAATAGCAAAAAGTCGCTCCTTCAGATATCAATAAGAGGCACCATGGTTTGTATTTCCGAAAAGAGGCCCAGGCTTTCTTGTTAATTTTAAATTAGCTGCCAGTAATAACTAAACTGATTTTATAATTTACATGACGTTATAATTTTCTTTTATTTCCTCTCTTATGATGGTTACGTAACTGTGTAGTAATTACTAAGCGGATTTAGTTGAAATTGAGGAGTTAGAATGAAACGCGTGGAAGAACAGGGGAGAATATTTTTGATTTTAGGATATAAGTCGAGAATACAAAATGCTGATAAGCAATATTTGTTCCTTAAATTGAAACGAAAAGTTGCACTCCAATTCTGCCAGTACGATTTAAAAATCTATCTTAAAGGAGTCGTAATAAATGCCAAATTAGATCACAATAGAAGAATAGATTAACTATAAGCCCGATCTGCGAACAGGACCGGGCCAGTCGAAAATATATTACTTCCATATTCCAAGAACAGGTTTAATGCTAATACATATAAGGATCGTAGAACAAACTGCACCTACATTAAACAATCCAGACACAATCTAAGGAAGTTTCATTCAAGTCGCACGCGCAGGTTATCGCGCGGCGCGGGGTCAGCGACCCTCTGCAGTACCGTTGCCAAATCCATTCATGAAATTGCTGATAACAGCTTAAAAGCTACTTTGTTAGATATTATTATTAATTTAGATCTAGTTAGTTGTGTGGTTTGCTCAATTATCTGAACTATTTAGGCGCACATTCCATTGTATATTATAAGTATTTGATACACAAGAACTAAAAAGTAATTCGTCCATAAGATGGATTAGGCTATGAACAGAAAAAACATTCTAGCAGTCATTTTATATACATATTTTAAATTCATATTATTAAAGACCAGTCTAAATTCATATACTGGCCACAAATAATAATACACATCACATGCACCTTAGTCTAAATTTGATGAATGAGCCCTGTATTCACCATCACTCATCACAAGATAACCATAAAGATTAAGGAAACCAGCTGTTCATCAAAAATTAAAACCTACAATGGTCGATTTTCGTTTATGACCTTTGTTCTTACAGCAATTGCTTCCCAAAGAAATAGTGGAGAAAAAGTACCTATCTGTCAGGAAAATTCCAAATTCACAATGAAGTAAAACTGGTCCTAATAAGAAAATTTCGAAGATCATCGATAATTTCTGGTCCTGTCAAAAATATCAGTTTATGGATGTTATAATGAATTCTCTGAATGATGATCCTCTGCCCTGGATGATGGCCGCAATCTGCATAAGGTTATGATCTGCATATTTTGTCCAACAATTGAATAATAACAGCCGTTACGGGATACTTCACGTGCGTAGGGTGAAATCAACTGTTGCTGGCTAAAGATTTACAATCGCCGATTTTTTTTATCTTTTCAAGTTTTATTTTATCGTAAGCATTTTTTACTGTCCCACTGCAGGGCACAGGCCTCTTTTAATATAGAGAAGGATTGAGCGTTAATCACCATGTTTGTTTAAGGAGAGACAGACTTTTTAACGACCAGGTTTCTTTCTGATGTTTTTTTTTTACTCAGTCGTTAGTGTCCAAGATAGACTTAAAAAGTACATATGTATAACTAAGAAAAATTACATTGGTACTTGCTTAACCTAAAATCTAATCCGCACTCTTGTACAAAAGAGACCGGTGCTTTAACTACTAGTCTACTAGTCCACCTAAACTTCACTTTGCCACTTAAAAGTTCCAAGTGTGAACAGTTGCACACACACAGTGCACGAAGTCTCGTCAGCATCAATTTGGAATATTTTTTTCTTTATAACAGATGTTACGATCCGATTCCCACAGTTGCTACTTCGTACGGATAAATCTCTTTTGTACACATTTAAAATAAAAATTAAACCAATTTTCTACCCAATTAATGTATCCCAGCATAGCTTAACTGCCTCTTTTAATTAAACTGAGATGAACAGTATTACACCAAGTCTCTTGATTAACGATGAACATACGTACTCTCAGACAGATGTCTTGGAGGTAATTAAATAATAAAATTGTTTACTTTTATTAATTGACGGAATGGCTTAAAGATTTTCACAGCGCATTTAATTGCTACCTTATAGCAACGTTTACAAAAGCTATTAACTTCATGAATCTGACACACTAATCAAAAATTTAATTATTTTTTTCTCCTTTTTAAGGTTCCGTACCGAAAGGGTAAAAGGGGACCCTATTACTAAGACTTGTCTGTCTGTCGCTAGGCTGTACCTCATCACCCGTGGTAGTTAGTAAGTTAGTTGAATTTTTCACAGATAGTATATTTCTGTTGCCAATACTTCTTATATTACGTTTTGGTTTTCTACTTTGACAGCGTGAAAATATTCTAACGAGTCACACAAGTTCATACCAACTGTTTCAATTAAATCAGTAGATAAGAATGTAGTTACGAGAGAATCATTTTCAATTATTCGAATAACAACATATATTTGTATACTATTTGCCACATACCTCAACCACCTTGCCGACAATCGGTACATCCACCCTCCTTATAAAACAGGTACAGTGTTGTACCGCGGTGGTCGATCAATCATCCGAATGAGCTAATCAATCGAGGCGCTACACGCAAATATGCACTTACAATGCATCTTTGAAGTCTTAAGTCTCGGATAAAAGTTCTGATAGGATTGGAAACCTGCTTACCTTTACTTTAATGCGCACTTCTAAAGAAATTTTAATATATACTATAGAGTTACGGAAATCTTAATTTAGGTAAATGCTTTCTATGTGTCAACTTTTAGAGTATGTTTACAGAGTATCTTTTAGCTCGGAAGTCTGTTCCACCATTTCTTCTTCCCAGCCATAACACATAGGAAGTGGTGAAGGGCGGGCGTTTTTGGGGCTGTTGTTTGTAGAATTGACCTTCAAAAGTGCTGATTTTCTTTTAAAATTACTTTTTATCATTTTAATGTTTTTTATAAATCAGATCTCCGCAGTATCTGTTTGTTTGCAATGAACTCATAAAGTTGCGGTTTTCACCAATAGATAGAGTAATAAAGTGGAAGGTTTAGATATCCATTGCATATTTGCCAGTCAAGTTATTTAACAATTAAATATCTCAAGGTATCCCGTATCTAAACATACTTATAAATAAACTTTTATTACATAAAACGATTGCAAAAAAGCAGTCAAAATTACACATATGTGCAATTAAATATACCCCGGTCACTCCCATTCGTAGCACCGCCAATAAATCAGTGAGTTACGTACATTAGGCAACCCGCAATCACAGCCGAGGTCTATATTATTTCTACATCAGATAAGCAGGCTGAAGGCATCCCGCATAATATTGTCATCATGTTCCCGCAATCCGATAGCACTGTAATAACGAATAAGTCTCAATCAGGTGGACGCATTTATCAATCCTGAAGTAGGGTTGCCACGAATTAAGAATTTGCTGAGACTTCTTCAATCCTTTTAATTGATTATCTATTTATAAAGTCATTCGTTGGTTTAGTAGTCGCATAGCTTCCGTGGTGTGCTCGGGATTTCGGATTGTTTCCTGGGTAGGGCCAAAATTGGTTTGTGGGTTTTAAGAAATTTTCGCAAAGCTGCCCAGTATGGAAGCTTGGAGAGCACGTAAATATAGGCCCGTGTCGGATTGCCCTTCCATATGAGAGTGAGGGAATAAACAGTGACCTGTGTCAGCGCAAATTATTGTGCACTAATGTCTTGCGCAGCTGAATGATCTCCTAAGAGAATTAGCCCAACGTCCGTGACCAACAATCCAGTCTGGAATATTATATTTTACGCGGGGTATTATTGAATGCAGGCAGAGTTGGTATAATGCAAATATTAGCACATCAAGCTACTACAATCTGTCTTTTTCTTTAATAAATTTTCAATTTTATTGCAATATGAAATGTATTGAAGAATATAAAATGTATTGAAGAACAATATAAAATGTATTGAAGAATATGGTTCAAAGTTGATTGGGAAAATTTGACAGTTTCGGGTCGCTGGATGTGTGTAAAAATTATGAAGAAAAGATAATTTTAATCCTCACAAATATTTTATAATGTTACGTGATAATACGACATAACTACCAAACCTCAAAATACTTACATAGAGGCTTGATTGACACCCGTAATACAAAATTTATGACCCATTTTGTTACCACCGGCCATGATAGCGGTAGTCTCCATGGGGTGTTCAGTAAGGCTGTGTGCAAATACTGTGCAACATTAAATTTTGATAGCGATATAAACGATAGAGGTGCCTCGCGTGGCTTGCTAAACTATCGAAGTTTATGCGAGACACTAAACGCACCGCACACGCATCACACCCGTATTTGGTGTGCCTTTCGGCTATAATATTATTTACAAGCTATCTGTTCCGCAGATTAAATTCATATATATTGACTGTCAACCTTGTTTCGACTTGCTTCTCGAGAAAATACGTCTCTCGTCCAGATAAAAAGCTTGTAACCGTCTAGAGTACTTACTATCTTTCACTTGTCATCACTAAGTTTCATCTTCACCAGATCCTGGCCCTTTTGACTAGAAATAGAATCTTATTACATGTTGTATTGACGATCTTCGAAAGTCTTAAAAGCAACCTATACGTTCGCATATACATATATAACAGAGGATGCCAGCAGAATACTGGCTTATTACGTCTCTCGTATTCCAGAACTAACTCAAAATAATACTCCCTAAATTTCCGACATAAAACAAGGGCAACACTAGCTGTTACATAGTTACATAATACATCAAAAGTACGTATTTGTCTTGTCGCTATCAAAGACACGGTAACAATACAATGGATCAACTTTTATCACCACAAAGGTCCCACTATACCCCATACAAAGTGGTATCAATTCCCGCGACCATTGCCAAGCTGGTTATCGTACGATTACGGAACGGGGGCGGTACTAGCGGCCGAACCGGTGCGACCGGCCGCCGGACGGCCGAATCACTCAACGGGACCGATTTATCGATGCGTCCCATCACTATTCTATTGTCTCAATCGGTGAATGTTTTGGAATGTGCGATCTGCGTTTATCGAGGTCGGGTGTACGCAACTTGACCATTGAATATGCTATTTTGTACAGAAGATAGGGGTATTGTTAATTAGATTCTTAATAATAAGAAGAGAAAAGAAATCATTTTTTATTGATGTGTTTATCTTTTGTGTCATCCGGATGGTGACATGCCCGACATATAATATGTCCACAGATCCGTCTTTCATGATTTATATCTCCGGTAGTTATTCGTCAAGATAAATAAATGAAAAGAAAAAAAAAAACTTTTTCTAGGTTTCACAAAAGAGGAACTAATGTGTTCCTCTTTTGTGAAACCTACCGGAACTTACAAATATGGTTGAATAGTTATTGGTTTCTTAACAATGATAAAGTTTAAAGTAGGTTTGGAAGATTTGTCTGTGTGAGAGTGTTTTGGCCCTTCGTTATAATAATAACTACCTACATCTAAAACTAAAATACTTTTTATCCCAATATCGTGACCCAAAAAGCTGATCGTCCAAGCACAATTGTCTTCTATGAAGATTGAACTTGATCTAACAAGGACAGACACAGCCACTGGACCACAAAGTAACTAGTGTGTGTAGTATTTGAACAGCCGTTATAAAGAACTCGAAGATAATTAATTAATTATTTATACAACGATGCATGTTCTTATTTAATATATTCTGAGCACACATGGTTTAAATTCCATTCATTGGACCACAAGACTACATAATGTGTACGCATGCCAATCAATGAATTAAATATTTATTTATGAGCCAATAAAGTCATTAAATCACTCGGAGGAATAGTGTTGTGCGTATGGTAATATTCGAGTTTAGTTATCGATATTATCCGTGTACACGGAACAGTTTATGAATTAATAAAGGATGGGGGTTTTGTGTATAGGCTTCTGTCTGTCGATGTACTTGCTCGCGATAAATGCATACCGCTCGCCGGGCAGTCTGCGGCCCTTAAGGCGAAGGGGTATCGACAGTATCTTGCCTTGCACGACCTTGCATGACGTCGCCCGGCAAAAATACAACGAACTAATTAACTTTATTTAGAAAGTTTTTTTTTAGTGTAAATTCATACCTTGGTACTTTATCGTCTTTATTTGATTAAATTATACTTTGTACGAGTGTATTTTTTAAACAAAAATTTTCAAAATAGAACATGTGAAACTTAGAATGTAAAATAACTTTGTTTCCCCATAAACATAGTTTTAAGAAGCAACCCTATGTTCAGATACAGTGCCATACTGTGCGTTATCGCATTGGAATAACAATCGAGCGATCGAGTGCTTAAGGTTCATTTTCAAATGCAGCTAACACCTTCCAGAAACAGTAGATTTTTATGTATGGAATTTTTTGTAGGGAGTGATTTATCTGTTACGTAGTAAATATTTAATAATCTACGGTATAGTGTAGTTGCAAACACTTATTTTATTAATAAATCAATATAATGTTGCTATTAGGCTACCATATACAGTTAGATGCTGTAAAAAGATATTTCTTAAATGTGTATTATTTTTGTAAGATACGAAAAAAAAACATTTTAATTACCTAACAACAATTTAATACATTTTGACAATTAAAAAATAATTCATATTTTTTTTTTCTGTCGTACTAGTGTTGTAACAGCTTGTCATATCGATAAATCACAATAGCCGGGTGATACATTGATACGATCGATGGTCAATACGACGACACTAGCCATCCATCAAGTGGCCAGTTGTCGTAACTCAGCCGTGTTTATTGTTTAAACTCGCAGTTACTTTTAGGGTTCATTAATTGTGTGGTTTAACGCGCGATTAGAGATTTAAGGGATTTTTGCTCTGTAAGCTAGAATACGGTAGATGATAACTAGTCAAATTCATTGCTTTTATTGAACTTTCAAAAATGGTTTCTTTGTATGAAAATACTAAGATTTGATTTTTCACATCAAGTCGAATACTTATTTTGGTTATATTACCAATATCGATAAATAAAAATTTCATTATTTTAAGATGTTTTTCGAATTGAATATGATAAAGTTTTTTTATTTTTGACCCAGTCATCATCCCTATTGACTACCAAGTGGAATTTTTACAAATACCTAGGTAATTTCTGCAAATAAAAATTATGATGGACCTATTAGTTTGTAACTTTTAACTTCCTCAGTTCAAGTCGGAGTAACCACAGTCCTGATGTGAAAACTTTCAGCCATAGATAGCCCATTTAATGAAGAAGGCTAGAGACAATTTTTATCTAGATGCTCTAATTAATTTGGACATAAGCTAGTTTTAAGAGGTGTTTTACTGTACTTGTATAATTTTTGTATAGAATTTGAGATCTATAATTTGAGCCACTTCAGTTCCACATAATTCTTTTTCGAACTTATCGTACATATATCATTTATATGCTCACCGATCTGAGTTATGCCTTAATCTTAGTAGTTAAACAGACTCCTCTACTATCTAGCGGAACAACCGCCCGCTAAGCCCAAACAAAGCTCGTTGTCCTGACGTCTCAATCGTACCGCGATGGTAAATCAAAACAGGGTATACCGCGCCATTCAGCGGACCAACTGAACCGTGACCCAAGGGTCAGTTCAAGGAATCGAATCGCCATACGCTAGTTAAATGCAGTTGGACGATCATAGATATTTCTTTTCTTTAGATAATGAATCGCTTTCAATCCAAAAATATCGATGTCGATACATATTTATGTCAGCGTAGCACTATTACAAAAAAATGTTTTTTTTTTATGGGAATTAATCAAATGCTCCGCTGTGGGTGCAGCTGGAGACACTTTACTTATCAGACTTTTACTGGCTAAACTCCAGGGCCGTGGTAATTTTTGCGAACTACTCCACAGTCGTGAAAGGATGACAATACAGGGCTTCGGTGTGGATTCCGTCAGTAAAAGTCTTACACTCCGAGAACATCGAAACATAGACTGCTTTACTAAATATTTATTATTTTTATCTCCATAAACATTTGAGGCAGTTTTCGAAAACATCCAGATTAAAGAGCACTTTGATTGACGCCTGTAGCGCTTAATATGTACTTAATATTAGTATTCAGTATAGTATTTTTTCAGCGTTCACTATTCGATACAAATGGCATTGTGCAACCATTTCTATTTGGAGATATTGGCTCGAATATGCGGCAGTGCGTTGAAAAACCAATCAATTACTGACACAAACTCATTGACGCACCTCTCATTGGGTACATTCATGTCAGGTTAATTTCACCGCACCTACGTATGTATCTGCTATTCTTTGATTCTTAACGCAAAAAGGCGAGGTTTTAAACAAATGAATGTTGAAAATAGACATCTGTCAAATATGCCTTTGTCGTGCTTTATCGACTGACAGCGCTGTCAAGGGTGAATTTGAAGCTTGAATTTTTAAATTATTGTTCGAAAATGGTTCACTGAGTTTTTATATTTAAATTGGAATTCTTAGGGCCAGTTTCACCGGTTACGGATAAGTTCTAGGTAGTTTATCAGGTAGATTATTTTATACGAATTCTGTTCCATTTTTTAATTTATCTGGTAGATAGTGGCTATTTGTAACCGGTAAAACTGGCCCTACTAAGCTAGTGTATTTTTTTTATTTTTTTGTGTATTTTTCTTGATGAATTACATTCTGTGTTAATTTAGGCGTTTGCACGTTTTTCTAACGCATAATCTGTGAAGTATAGACTGTTTTATTTTTGTTGTATTTCATGCAGTAAATTCGCTGCGGCCTCTCGCTTCGTGCGGTAGAATACACGGCCCGCGAGGCAGTGCGCGGTAGGCCTTAACCATCAGGCTGAGCTACACCATAAGTAACTTAGCAGCCATCGATCCCCAAAAAACAGTTATAAACAAAAATAAAACAAAACCAAACATTAGAATCCGTAATTGAAATCGTACCAAACAACCTAGAACAATTTATCATTCAAACCAACACAGTATCGACCAAAGGGCTTACCATAAAATAATTACCACGGGCATTAGCTAACTGATGTTTTTACTCTGTGGCTACTAAGTAATTACAGTACAAAAGAGCGATCGGAAGATAAGCGAGAAAAAATGAGATATCTGACAGGACCTCTGGGTGTATTGAAGACCGTGACGGGGCGATGACCTCACTGACAGGTCCACTCGTTTGATATCACGCCTGCCAACGAAGATAGGGTAGGCGGTAGTGTAGCGTGTCAGAGTCTATTTTTTGGAACGCTAACAGTATTTAAAAATATTGATAGGGATAAAAGAGTTATTTTGCAATATGACAGTAAGAAGGCTGATGATGAAATGAACGGAATCTAGTGAAAGCAAATTAAATTGGTTTTTTTTCTTTGTTTGCTTAAGCCTTCTAGTCTCAGGAACTACTAGTCCGATCAGACAATATTTGTCAAATCGGACTAGTAGTTCCTGAATATTAAAAAAAATATGAATACAACTAGTCCGATTTGACAATATTTGTCACATCGGACTAGTTGTATTAGATAGCCCACTTATCGAAAAAGACTTCTTATCTAATAAGATCTTAAGCTAGTTTTTATCCGGTCGAGCGAAGAAGTTCCCACGAGACGCAAGTAAAACCCCTAGCGAAAGCTAGTCTAAACGTATACAGCATATCTAAATTTTACACAAACCACCTGCCTTTAACAAGCCAATCACTGACGAATACCGGGTTCCTATTATTGACTTGTATAAACAAACTATAAAAAGGTAATAATCTATGTTAATATCCGTTTCATTTCCGCGCGACCGTCTCCTGCTCGACTAACGAACTATTTGCATACGTCACATTTGCATCCATGCAATGATCTTTATGCAAGCAATGCATCTCTTCTGACACTCATGCGACGTAAATCGTAACGAATTTCTGCCGTATCATATTTTTTTAACTACCCATATCATAACCTAGGGGGGGGGGGTAGTTAAAAAAAAAATTTACTACCCAATGAATTAAAAATTACCTCGCTTCCCTAGGTATCTTCGCTTTCCTAGGTAATTCGCGGATGGGTGGTCATCGATCTCATACGTATACCTTTGTTCCTCGAAAATTGTCATGGCGTTGTATCACCATAACATAACACATAAATATTTTTAAGACCATCGTATTTCTATCGGTCAAAGATTTGGACAAACTGGTCTTACCAAGAGGTATCTGGTCGCCCAGGTAACTGGGTATAGGAGGTCAGATAGGTAGTCACTGCATGTAAAACACTGGTAGTCAGCTGGTTAGACTACAAGCCGACGCCAAAATAGCTAAGGAAAAGGCTACACAAATGATCAATTTATTTATTTATTGGTTTACCAACAATTGTTACATCCATGCATACTTAACAAGAACATAACACACTAATACTAGATGTACAATATTAAGCGGTAAACACTACATGCAAAAAGATAATAATGTACGGCTATATAAAAAAAGAACAATTTTAAAGGTAGGTGAGCCAGAACGATCAGAATCTACATCTTATGCTGTGTTAAATTAACCAAGAATACATACTAAAGTAGCTGTGTGAAAACAAGTTATTTTACAATAGTAGTAAAAGCTAACATAGACTATACATATAATACTAATTAATTTTGAGAAACAACTAATGTTTAAAATTTTGAAGGGAGGAAAACGTTAAACGTCTTTATGTAAAAAGTACCTCATAACATGTGCAATACAAATAAATATCACTTATCTTAGAACATCGATCCTTCACATCCGCCGGTGGCTTGCGCGCGCGCACCCAATCAACAGCTGATGTTATCGCTATGACAAACTGCCCCCCAATGCCTTCAATTATCGCTCTATATTTGCATATGCGTGACTGTATCAATTTATGATTCATTGATTATAATCAATATGAGTCCTCTGATCTTCTGGCTAAATTATTTTAATCTGGGCAATCTAGGGTTGTAGTGGCTAGCAGTCGCACAGTGCGATTGCTTAAATTGCGCAAAGGGTCTCGGGTTCGATTCAAAGAAACTTTTACAAAAGCAGCACGGAGTCTGGAAGTTGGTGATTGATATACCCGTGTATTGGAGAGCACAAAAATGTCGGTCCTGCGCCTTATTCTCTCCCGTCCTTTTGCATTGCCAACCTATCAGGCTAGGAGATTGAGGTCATAGACACTGCAAACGTCCTGCGCAGCTTCTAAGATTTTTTCAGTTCCAGTATAAATACCTTATCTCTATGTATTTTACAAGAAAATGTCGATGATAATTTGACGAGCGCTTATCTTAAAAACACGTTAACGTGTCTATAAACAGCTTAATTTAACTGCTGACCCTACACCCATCAGCACTTGTGCGCCACTCGACTGTCAACTGTCATCTACAAGATAGGTGTCCTTCAAACCCCCGTGTTCCAGCAACATGTAATAACTATGATTTAATTTGAATTTATTAACTAGGACACTGGCCGGACCGGTTTGGTACACATTACGTCACCGACTTCCTGGCCAGATAGCATCACAGCCTGATGATGCAGATAAATAAATCATATTGGTTTATATTTATTTGATGGTTATATTAAACGGTGGTTATGGGGAAGGAAAGTTTAGTTCTGGAATATTATGGTAGATATGATCATTGTGATATAGGGTGCACTTAGATGTTCACTTACCAACTTTATTGGATAACAACAATGCATAGTTTGTCGTGGTGTCCTAGTGGTTAAAGAGTCAGCCTCTCAAGTGTGAGGGTGTGGGTTCGATTCCAGGTCAGGCAAGTACCAATGCAACTTTTCTAAGTTTGTATGCACTTTCTAAGTATATCTTGGACACCAAAGACTGTGTTTCGGATGGCACGTTAAACTGTAGGTCCCGGCTGTCATTGAACATCCTTGGCAGTCGTTACGGGTAGTCAGAAGCCAGTAAGTCTGACGCCAGTCTAACCAAGGGGTATTGGGTTGCCTGGGTAACTGGGTTGAGGAGGTCAGATAGGCAGTCGCTCCTTGTAAAACACTGGTACTCAGCTAAATCCGGTTAGATTGGAAGCCGACCCCAACATAGTTGGGAAAAGGCTCGGGAGATGGAACAATGCATAGTTTGTCGTGGTGTCCGAGTGGCAATAGGCAGGCTATATTGCTCGCAGAGCAGATGGCCGATGTGGTCGAAAAGTGCTCAAGCGGAGACCACGGACTAGCAAGCGCAGCGTACGACATCCACCAACAAGATAGACAGACGACCTTATTAAGGTCGCCGGACGACGCTGGATGCAGGTCGCTTCTAAGATAATTCGATAATTTGAGCTCTAAAGGTGAGCCCTATGTTTAGCAGTGGACGTCTTATGGCTAAGATGATGATGATGATAGTTGTCGTGCATGCGAATGATAAAATAATATTGAAAGACGTGAATTATTAAAACTTTTCATTTCGTATTACTTATGATCAATACTCATAAGAAAATCCGTATTTAAAATTAAACCAAGTTTTTAAATCTACCTCTTAATACCTGAGTGCCATCATAACATGACAAGCTTCAATGCAATGCCGAACATTTAAAAGTTATTATAATAAAATTGGCACGAACAAATTACGCGAAATTAATTTGCTCTGGCAATTTGTTGAGAATTTGTCGATGGTCCGCGCGACATGCGTGTTAAAATACGCAATGTTAAATATGGCGGCCATGCCTTACAGGGCTGTGTACTGCTGCATGGTAAATGCATAACACGAGAGTATAAAATAATATGCTTTATTGTACACCTATATTGCAGTATTGTATAATATAAAAGTAAATCTTTGTCTGTCTGTCTATCGCGCCAACATTTCTAAGCTGATTTGAATGAAATTTGTCACGTGACAGTCTAGAACCTGGCAAACGATATAGGCTACATTTATCCAGGTGCGCAGAGTAGTTCCCACGGGACCCAGCTTGCTGAAGCTTGTTATAAAATAAACCTACGAGTGTTATTTAAAAATAATTAAATATTCTGTTCCTTCAAGAGATTTAACAATAGTAGGTTTGGTTATTATTAGAAAATAAACGAATTATTTAAAAGGTAATTATAAAAAATCCTGGCAACCCTGTCGATGTGACACAGGTGGGAATTTCGTCCCCATTTCACCGTTAACTGGATCCGCCGAATCGATCTAACGGAACGATGTACAACTTTGTTTTGGCAATCGTTGTTTTTTTTTGTGATATTGGCAACTCGCAGTTCAGCCTAGGAGGCTGTTTACTGCTAACCGGAGCATGTCATCCTATATCCTATGTGGTTATGGTATAGATTTGTAAATTAATGAACAGAAGTCTTCATAAATATTTAGCGAGTTTAAAGAAGCTTCGTTCAAAATTAATAAATTTGAGATGCATTTCAGTGTTCGTACGGTTTCTGTGCTTTGATGTGGGAAACTAAAAAATCTGATCATGGCTTACTTAAATTTTTTCAAGAAAAAATTATATTATTTCGATTTGGAATTAAATAAAAGTCAGATTTTCCAGATGTAGAAAATTTTTATCACTTACTATAGTTTGGTGTTTTGCCATTTCACTAAATACTTTTACGACTTTTCGTAATATCTGTAGGGAGTTCGTGTAATACCTTATATCTTCATTTCCCTGCGACATACCTATACATATTATAACACTCAGACCACAGCCAATAAAGCTTCTCAAAAATTCTCATCAACGGGTTCTCATCACACTTTTGACAATACCGGGAACCCTCTGTTCAGCATTTCGACATGGGGTTGTCATCGTCTTTATCTACATAATGCAGCAAAAATACGATAAATACATTTTTAAGGGAGCATCAACGATTTAATTACCATTTTAATTTTGTGGTAATAAAATAACATGTCCGGTGCACTGCAGTGCCGTTGATAATATGCTAAAATCAGATCAAGTTTGCTCGCGAGGCACCGTTGGTTCCGCGAACTGACCACACAGACCGCGCCAGGGGCAGGCATAGTGTGACCCGTTATTTATACTTTTAAATTCTGTAACGATGGCTAAATTAGAGGGTGTTAGCACCTGTCATGATGTTTGTTTGTATTATAATCAAAGAGGAAAAGATAACTGTTGAAAGTTTTTTCATCAAATTTGGTATTTTGGAGGATTTTGAAAACCATCTTCTTCTTGTAGTAGTGTCGTGTGGGGTAGGTATTGTAAAATCTCTTTTTAAAATTTGAGTATTAGTGGATCTGCAGGAAATACGGGACACCGTAAATGGTACACAAAGACCTCCTGAAGGAACAAAAGTTATTTTTAAACTCAAAATCGTTACTTCAAACTTGACTGCAAAAAAGCAAGAAGGAGGCTGACAAGGGGAGGCATGGGCGACATGCGCATACTTGTGCTTGGAATTTAGCAACCGCCATAAGATTTTGCAAGCATTTTATAGATCAACAAAACATAAATAAGTTTTATAACAAATATACAATTCAAATAACACCAAACACCTATAACCATAAACTACGATAGATAATTCCCGTCAATTACACATTCATATTTACACTTTGACTTCCTGCAGCAGGAATTACGTCGCTCGCTGGTCTGCACCGGTCGTCTGATTTATGGCACGGTAGGTGCGCGCGCGCAGCCCGCAATGATTGTGCAGCCCTGTGCTAGCGCTTTAGCGTCGCCATTTGTTTCGTTGATGTTAGTGATTGAGTACGTTATTATTAATTGGGAGATTAAGGGCCAGTTTCACAGGTTACGGATAGCCAGGTGGATAGCCACTATCTACCAGGTAAATAAAAAAATTGAAAAAAAAAATTGTATGAAATTATCTGCCAGATAAACTATCTGCAACTTATCAGCAACCGGTGAAACTGACCCTAAGTTAAGTTAAAATAGAAAGTGTTGCAAAATTATTTTATTATTACAGATTTAAGAAAAGATTTGATTTTTTGTTTGTCTGAAATAGGCGTCAAAACTACTTGACCGATTTCAATAACTCTTTCACTGTTGGTAAGCTATACTATCCCCGGTGAACATACGCTATGTTTGATCCCAGTCCGGGCAGAATTTTCCCGGGGACTCAGGAGAAAACGCTAGAAACTGCTTGTGAATAATAAACTTTAATAATACAAATCCGATTGCAATTTAATTTGCAAGCCCACGATATACCCGTTAGGTCGTGGGCAGGGCTGCAGGGTCGAAGGCACTAATTCCGTGACCCTAAGGTCAACTGCCCTGTACTTACAGGCCGCGATGGTGCTTCCATCATTTATTATTTTTATAAAATTACTAATTTCTGTTATTATGGTAATGATAGGATTTTGAGAGCTTTTAGTCAAAATAATAAAGGGTTGCTTAAAGGTCGGTATGGAGGGTAGTAATTTGTAAAATATATTTTAATGGGTGGTGAATGGCGGGAATTTGAAGGATGTCTGATAAGTGGTATTTATCCTATAGTTTCTGACATACCCTGTGATGCCATGGACTCGAACACCTGGGAAAAAGTTTCTAGTGACAGTGATAGTTGGAGGAAAAGATTATCTGATCTGGTGGTCGCGCATGACAATGGTTCGATCTGCTTTCCCAGAAGCGCGATCTACGTCACCAACGAATGGCACAGCCTCTAACGACACCGGGAACATACGCCTTGTTAGCCATCAGCGCAAATGCCAAAACCAAATTACCTGACACGGCTGCTGTTTTAATCATCTTTCGTAGATGTTAAAAACCATAAAGCATACATATATTATATAAATATAGTCCAAGAAGGACTTAATACAGAATCCAGGTGCATAATTAAATTTCCTAACTACACGAGTGGTATTACAGTGTTAGTTGGAATATTTAAAATAAAATGTCCCAGTCTTAATCCGACTACAAATTAGCAAACATCACAACATACAAAGTATCTTAATGTATAAGTCTCGTAGTAGTTAACTTGGGCATTAGTGACGCAAATCTCGGCAGACATCGGAACCGATCGGCTTACGTTCGGCTTTGGCGCTGAACCCAGCTTAGCCTAGTTATTATCATAGTTTGTTAGACATGTTAATAGATTAAGGGGTAATTAGACTTCATTGCTGGTTTGGTAGCATTTGGTGGTTGGGACACAAGCAGAAAGCTGGGTTATTTGACTAGCAACGGTCTAACCGGGGCCTGGTGGCTATGTGTGGTTCTTTTATGCCTCTAAGCGGATGATAGGACAGATGAACTGCTAGCGTTTGTGATCGTAGCCAACGGTTCAGGTCATCTCCCGAGCTTTTTCCCGGTTCAGGTCATCATCATCTCCCGAGCCTTTTCCCAACTATGTTTGGGGTCGGCTTCCACTCTAACCGGATTCAGCTGAATACCAGTGTTTTACAAGGAGCGATTGCCTATCTGACCTCAACCCAATTACCCAGGCAACCCAATACCCCTTGGTTAGACTGGGGTAACACTTACTGGCTTCTGACTACCCGTAACGGCTGCCAAGGATGTTCAATGACAGCCCCCGGTTCAGGTGGAAATCAAAAATTACGTTGCGAAATTCAGATCCTTCCATGAAAATGATCACTCCAAGTAAGTCTATCTAGTAGGACTCCAACATATTTAAATTCCTCTTTATTTCCCCTTTAGCACTGTCGATTACGATAAAATGGCACAGCCGCCAGAATATCGAGCTACCCGAAACCGTCAGATATTCCGAATTTTGAACCATATGCTTCAGCTATAAAGTTGAAAATCTATTAAAGAAATTTGACAGATTGGTAACTTCATGTGCTGGCGTCTGTACGTTTTCTCTTTTACACTCGCTTGTAATGAATCGAATTATTAATTAATTTGGTCACATAAACTAAACAGCATTCCCCGGCATTATTTGCAAGCCACAAAGCCTCTAACTAAGCTTCGATAGTTTTAATAATCACCACGATTAAACTATAATTTTAATGAAAATATTCAATGTCATACCGGCAGCACGTTAATGTAATTCCCTCCTTACAGTTACTTACATAGACACGATCTCACTCGTAAATATAATCGATCCGAGCGTGCCGAATCGATTAAGTCTTTATCGATTCAACATCGAAGTAGGACGATGAAGTAATCGATTGAGATTGTTTTGTGGCATGTACAATTTGTCTTGAAGTTTAAATAAAATGGCTTTGGTACAAAAAGCTGTATTAAATACGAGTCGGGCTTGTGTCGAATTGATTTAGTGTTCTAAGCTTTGTAAAGAATGTTTTTCTTTGAAACAAGTTGCTAGTGAATGGTAACGGATTGCGTAGTTCTTAAACACTAGCTCCTGTCCTCGGCTACACTCGTGTACACAGAAAACAACCAGTTAAAAAGGATTACTTCATCATATCAAAAGTTTATTCGGTACCAATAATATTTATATGTCTTTAAATGACTTTAAAAAATATTACTGCACATGTAAAAAAAGGATATGTTAATCTCATGTAGCTTATACATACATTTATTGAAAATCCGCTCAGCCATTTCGGTGTGAAGATGTAACAAATAAACACGCTTGTACTCACCCTATTTTTCACACTTATAATATTAGTGTGATCAAAATAAAGTGGTTAAAAACATAACTAGAAAACATGCAAAACGAAAGAACGGGTAAAATCCTAAATTCACGTTGATAAATCGCGGAAATATACCCGTGTTTAAATATTGATAAACAAATAAAACCTGGTATAGACCCCATAATATTTATCACCCGTTGAGTACAAAATAATAGTTTCTCTAGAATCAAAACAGCTTGTTAAAATACAGCCTAGATTAAGTTAAATAGGCTCTAAAAATCTCAATAAAATAATGATATAACACGCTTATCATTGCTCGGGTTAACGAGACGGGATCGGCACTGAACGGGTTATAGCTTTTAACCTGTCAATGATTTATCCAATATGGCGATGTTGAAGTCGGAATTATCGCTAAGCTACTTGAGCCAAATGATTTGGACACACCCCGTGTCAGTACCACTTAGGACTGTGTCTTAGCTGCTAATCACTTGAATTGATTTGTGTCTGACGCTAGACCAATATACTGAGTTGGAATTTAAAATTGGTATTGCACGTTATTACTTAAAAATGTAGTGCTGTGTATGTTTTGTAAATGTTTAAATTGTTTTGGCAAAGTAGAGCAATTTGATTTAGACAATAATTTAAGATATTAGTATTTTCAATACTTTTGACAAACTATGTAGGTATATTTCTACTAATATTATTAATCAGTAAAGTTTCTGGATTGTAAAGTAGTAGGGGTAATTTGTGGATCCAGTGAACCGACTTAGAAAATGATTTTATTATTAGAATGCCACGTTAACGTTATTGATTCCTCGAGACGATGTAAAACCACGGTACACAAAGCTAATAATAAATACTTAAATATGGTCCAGTAGTTCCTGGAATTAGTGCGATCAAACAAACATACATCATTTTTATACTATTACCCGGTATAGATACATATATCTTACTATCACAACAATCAGTTATGATGGCACTAAGCACGCGTAGAGTGTGAGGTTTGAAAGTTTAAAATGGAACTGGAAAAGTAAAATCTCGCTAAGATTTTGCTCGTGATGTCGTTTGTCTATCATACATATGTTACTGTACTTTTAATTAGTTACAATTACCACGCCTATTGCTCCCAACACGTTCTAATGACCAGCACACAATTTTTACTAACGATCCAAATAAGCATTAGCATTAAAATGACAGATCTGAGCAATATATCACGCCAGCCATCAACGATTGAACCTGATGGACGCTGCGCGGACGCAACTAAATTGTATGCGCGCGATCAATCAAAGCGGTTTATATCAACATTAGGATAATTTAGTCTTTGTTTTGTCTTGTTCTAGTTTTGTTAGAATATAGTATCAAGGTATAATTTTTAGATTGTATTAAGCTACAAGAAAAGTGTGGCAAGCGAGTTTTTAATATGTTTTTAATAAATGATATTTTATTTTGCAAATAGGTTAGGTAAAATCAACACTTTTACACGTCAAGAATTTTTTTTTAACAAAAATCGAGATGAGGTCGGCATTTCCTAACTGACTACTTTGAGAAGAAACGCCGAAACAAACTCAAGGATCATAGTCTGTTTTAGAGTCCAGACATAAAAATAAATTACATACTAAAGTATAGATGAGCAATGTAGGTTTGTGTCTGAAATGACCTTTTGAAGTGTCATACATAAATAAACAATATAGAATTAAATGTGTCAGTTGACGCTATTTCGGCTAACGGCAGATTTCGATAGATATGGTGTCCATCCCATGACGGCTTACAAAGCTTAATAATCGCCAGTAATAAGGCCATGGTGCCACAATGGTGGGCGTGACACCATCATTAAACGCACAGCCTTTTACATTCACTCGTGAAATCAAATATTGGGACGACCGTGCCCTTCTTAGACTGAGTTATTTTAAACACATGTTATCTCCCGAGCCTTTTCCCAACTATGTTGGGGTCGGCTTCCAGGCTAACCGGATTCAGCTGAGTACCAGTGTTTTGCAAGGAGCGACTGCCTATCTGACCTCCTCAACCCAGTTACCTGGGCAACCCAATACCTACCCTTGGTTAGACTGGCGTCACACTTACTGGCTTCTGACTACCCGTAACGACTGCCAAGGATGTTCAATGACAGCCGGGACCTACAGTTTAACGTGCCATTCGAAACACAGTTATTTTAAACACATGTATTAATTGAATTTTTCGTCTTTATCTGATAAAGGGAGAAAGTGTTGTGTAATTTTAATGAAGACCATGTTAGAGGTGGCCGCACGAAATTTTTATTCTGTTTTTTTTTTTATGTTTAGAACCCGTTAACTGCTTTGTTTTCTAAATAAGGTTTGAGAAATGTCTTGATGTTATCATTCTATCGCATACAGAAATATTATTAAATAGATTAAAATTCTCTCGATTTCTTTAAATGGGTTTTGTTAGTCTGTTAATTAAAACATTGTTTTGGAGATCACGTTATAATGAGTGAGCTTTATAATCAGATATTAGTAATAGAAGGAATGTTGTGAAAAATCTATCCCAAAAAAATAATTGGAAGCATTCATCTTTGACTTAAAATCTCGAAACTTAATTATTATTTATTTATTTAAGGGGTATATACAGACGCTAGAACATCAACTATATTTTTTTTCCAATCCACCACCATTACCACATGCTGGAGCAATAAAGTTCAAAATCTATTAGGGAAATATGACAGATTGTAGTAGCTTGATGTGCTGGTTGCTGTAAACAGTTTTTTAGATAATTAGTAAAATAGAACAATCAAGTACAAAGGTACTGCTTATTTCCTAAGAAATCTCTTCCAGCAGGCCCGCTATGGGAGAGTTAGAATAAAAAGAGATATAGACAGACTTATAGATGAACTCGTAATAAAATTTTGACAGCTCCTAATTAAGGCACCAACTGTTATTACTGTAGTTTACGATACCCTGTGGCATTATGTGTTAGCTATTAAGCTGGGTACGGACTATCTCCCACCTGCGCCCGCGCCTGATGATCAGGCGGGTCGGACAGTGTGCGTGGGCTTTATGTCTAGGGTTGCTATGTGTCATGTGGAAGGACCTTAGTACTGGCTGTTGGTGGGATTATAGGTTGAGATTCCTTCTTCGTGTTGTTTTGTAAGGAAGTGCTTTATTGAATAAATAAGTTTTAGAAAAGAAAAATGCAAGCGTGGCTACTTGAAATCTGTTTAAGCGAGCTAATAAGCGACTATGTGTATTGTATATATATGTATATGTGTAATACATTGTCTAAAACTTTTATTGAAATAAGGTGAAGCATGTTTTCAAATCAAAGATTACCACTTCACCAGTTTTGTTTCTTACTGCTGGAAAAAAGTAATGGTATAAGTAGTTTTCAAAAGTTTTTTTCCTATTTAGTTTTTTATGTCTATTTTTACTGCCAGTAGGAGTATAATTAATTAAACCTCTACCTATCTTGTGAAGGCTCACAGACTTCATAATATTTGGTTACGTAGACATAAAAATCCCCACTAACTAATAATTAATTAGTAGTATTAAACAAATACAGTTATGAGACAACCCTAACACGTGCGCCCACGCATACCTGCAGGGTCTAGGCTACTCAGACTGCGCGGCCTCAATATAAAATATCTATGACTTAATGCATGTACCTCTCTCTGCTCTATGGTCGGCTGATGGTGAAAAATCTGTCCGTTTTTTAATAAATTAGTGGTTTTTTTCAATACTAGCCTTTTTCCCAAGGTCACCGCATACATACTTCATAATTTCATTGAGCACCTAAAATTTCGGTCCTGCGCCTGATCTCTCTCCGGTCGTGTCTGATTGCCGTCCCGTCGGACAATGAGAGTGAGGGAATAGAGAGTGCACCTGTATCTGCGCGAATGCTTGTCAAGCACTATAATATGTCCTGCGCAGCTGGCTGATCTCCATAAAAGAGAACGGCCACTGCTTGGATGCCATCATCAATTCATGAATACTGGTATCTAATAAAGGTTTTCAAATATGCAGCAATACTTTCTTACATAGACAAAAATGATTTTAAAAGAGATTGATTTATTAATAACTTGTTTATATAACAATTTTCAAGAGCCAGCCCTATAGCCTGCGCCTACGCAGCCTAGCGGTCTAGGCCAGTGAGTGCTGTCTTAATAATAAAATAACTATGATTAATGTTCTGTACGTTCATTCAACAGTCGCCCTTATCTTATCGACGCTGATTCTGCCAAGACCTGACATGAATTCCTGACATTTATTATTCTCCATTATCAAAAGCAGAAATTGATCTAAAAGCTAATTAGTTTATCTTTTCTAAGGCTTAATGGATGTTTATAAAATTTCATATAGGTACGTAGAGTGCATGAATTTTGATTCTATTTAGAACTTATACTAGGGCAAGTCTGCCTAGCTTTTTCCCAAGCTACTTTATGGGGGTCGACTTCCAGTCTAACCAGATAAAGCTGAAGCTGAGTACTAGTATTTTATAGAGCGACTGCCTATCTGACCTTCTCAATCCGATGCTCTTGGTAAGACTAGTTATCAGACTTTACCGCCAAAGATGTGCAAATAACAGCCGGGACCCACCAATTGAACGTGCCTTCTGAAACACAGAGGAACTCGTCAAGACAAGAGAGTCACCCATCTGAGGCCTGATCGCACCAAGCTCTACTTAATCTTAAGATGTTACTTAGCCATGAGCTCCTTTCAGAAGTTGTACTAAGTCATCATCTCCCGAGCCTTTTCCCAACTATGTTGGGGTCGGCTTCCAGTCTAACCGGATTCGGCTGAGTACCAGTGTTTTACCAGGAGCGACTGCCTGTCTGTCCTGTCTGACCCAGTTGCCCGGGCAACCCAATACCCCTTGGCTAGACTGGCGTCAGACTTACTGGCTTCTGACTACCCGTAACGAGTGCCAAGGATGTTCAATGACAGCCGGGACCTACAGTTTCACGTTTTCATTGGTGTCCAAGATATACTTAGAATGTACATACAAACTTAGAAAAGTTGCATTGGTACTTGCTTGACCTGGAATCGAACCCACGCCCTCACACTTGAGAGGTTGGCTCTTTAACCGCTAGGCCACCACGACATGTACTAAGTAGTACAGAAAATGTAATAAAACCCTATCCCATAATATTGATGCAGAATGCAGAGTTCCAAAACATTCTAAAACCCTTGAGGCCACTAATCCACGTATCCCGCCCATAACCTCTTACACACCATCAAGACTATATACGAGTTGTCTGTCTGTCCGGCTGTCTATCCACCTGAAATTATAATCCTTTAGCGGGATATTACGACACCCACACGAATTGAAACGATTTTCATTGAGAGCGTTCATTCATAACTAGTGGATTGTATTTATAGCTGAAAGATAGGCGCACGCGCTTCTCAAGTGCTTGCGGACTCATTTCGAAATAAATTGTTGCTATGGAATCAGTCAAAGAGATTAAAAGGTTTGTCTGCGTTAGTATACATATGTAGCGATTTTCAGAAGTTTGAATCAGTTTAAGTTAGTAGGCATTCTTCAAACGATGCAACTTTGTTCTCCGTTAAGTAAGGTAAACGACTAATGTTTAACATTCTTGATACTTTAATGCCAATATATATGTAGTGTACCAATATAAAATGATAGTGAAATTTATTAATTGATTGTTAAATTGTTGGATTTATATTGATTAGCTAAGTTTAGTTCAAGAAACAACAGGTTTAACTTTAGCTTTATAGTACCTGACCAAATGGAACTATTCTCCCATTCGTTTTAAAGCCTAGAATACTTATATGTTAGACTATTATCTGACCTTATACTCTACCATCCATATACGCTACTTAAAATATCGAAAAAAGAGGCAATTAAAAAACACATTTCTCACAGATTCACACAATGTCATCTAGACACAAACTAAACAGAGCTTCAACCTGCTTCAACTATGGGTACTAGACAACTGATAAACGTAGTTATATCCTTTTCTTTTGTAAATGTACATACATGTTATGGAGACAATAAATTCACCTTTTGGCACTAATAATGATGTCATTACCCCATCTCAAAGTGTCCTTTGTATTAAGATCTAAGTAACTCGAGTCTCCTTATCTCCCGTACATACCGCGCGCCCCTCGCGTCCCGCGCTCGCGTTTCATAATACGCGTGCGTAACTGAACACTGATAGACAATCCTTTAGAATTATGATGCGGAGTTTATTATAGGCTTATGGGCTAATGAACTCTTCTGTTCTTAAAAAATAAATTGAATAACTTTGATATTTTTTTAAGTGTCAACTAACTGGATATGTATTTGCTTTGTCTGTGATTGATATGATAGAACATTTTAAAGTCTATGAAAATGCAAAGATAAATAGTCATTTATTCAAAGTAGGCTGAAAATCAGCACTTTTTGAAGGTCAATTTTACAAACGACATCCCAAAAGCGTAGTACAGACGCCAGCACATAAACCTACCCGATACTGTCTTTTCCTAATCAACTTTGAACCTTGCTTCAGCGTTAAAGTTGAAAATTTATTAAGGAAATTCGACAGATTGTGTCGCTTAATGAGCCGGCGTCCATACAACTAAGTGGGGCTTATAAAAGTAGACTTTATTAAATAAAAAAAAATCTCTTACAAAATTCACATAATAAATCTACTGATCCTCAGCACAGTGTTCGCACAAAGCGAAATTTAATTAATTACAAGTAGTTTAATAATAAAAAACATGCCTAGTCAATGCTCAAAAAACACAAAGACAGATCGGTAATATTTTTTTATCGATCAATTACAAACGTGAGTTCACCTCTATTTGAGCGAGCAGTACTCTAAAGTCTATACAACGTGTTTGTATTGACATCATGTAGCCATAATTAACTTTAGTTTTTGTTGCGTGCGTGCTTTTTATTGCACGCCTCTAATCGTTGGATTAGCACTTTTTATGGCTAAACTGAGATTAGGACAGGGGTGTTGAACTTTGTGTTGGCCTGAGTTCCTGAGTTGTTGCCACAGCCGACACGACATGTAGGAAGTGGCCATAAGAAAATATTTCTCGTCTCGTCTAATTTGAAGATAAATAATTTGTCTAGATGCTATTGCATTCCGATACCATTATATTGCCTAGCTAAAAACATGTAATTCAACAGGTGAACTCTATATTAATCTATGTTTCTTTGTAAGGTCTCTTGTAATCCCAAAAGGCGATTGCTGTGGATGAGATCTAGTGTTCGATTCCCGGTTAAGGATGAAATCGTTTTGTGGGTTTTAAGTAACTCACAAGCAGCCCGGAGTCTATAAGTCGTTGATTGGTACACCCTGGCATTGGACAGCAAGTAACTGTCGGTCCAGCGTCTGATCTATCTTCGGTTTTGTTGGATTGCCTTTGTTGCGACTAGCAATTAACTGATATTAATAGATTAATTGAAAAAAAAAAAGTAAACAGGGAAACAATTTGTATATCGCTCTCTCTCTCTCTTTTTGGCTCGACAAAGAATAAACGTGTACAACTCGCCTCCGGTGTTTTTATTTGGAAAACTAGGACCAGCTTAAGATTATCTACAGTCTGCTGCTACAGCCTTCCCATCAGACTATGAGAGTGAAGGAATAGATGATGCATCTTTATCTGCGTCAATGCTTAATGCACTATAAAAATATCCTGCGTAGTTGACTTAGAACACCTTAGAAATTTGAATATATTCGAATCTTTATTTTCCATTAATAGCGACTATTCATCACCAATTATCTCATCATCACATAACCAGTCTGATGTGTTACCATTATCGTCTATAAAAAACTTTAATTCGGAATGCTGTTTCCAACAAAAAATAGCTAAATTCACTCGCATCAAAAATCTAGGCTTGATAAAAAAGTTGCCCATCCCTGATCGAGGCAGGCAGTCCTTATATGGCAATGTGTACTTCCTTATAAGGAGCGGCGCGCGAGTCGCGATTTGAGTATAGAACCTTGATCTGTCAGAATGACTAGCGTACAATTATAACGAATGCCAATCGCTGACTAAATAATTATTCTGTTCTATGGTATTGAATGGGTTTTGGAGAACTTAAAATTTCCTATGATGATAAGATTTGAGTAAAAATCTAAAAGATTTTTTCAAATTTTGAAGAAGTACGGCCAGCACATCCAGCTACCTGGGTAACTGTCGAATTTTCCCACTCAACTTGGAACACTACGTATGCTTCAGCGATAAAGTTGAAATCTAGTAAGGAAATTTGACAGATTGTAGGAGCGTGATGTGCTGTACATTAGATAGGAAGTGGTGAAAGTTGAGCATTTTGGGGGCTGTCTTTTGTATTTTTTGACGTTCAAAAAGTGCTGTTTTGCAGCCAAAATTGTATCAATTCTTTTGAGTTTTAAGTTTTCTATCTTGATAAAATATTAAAATGTGCGATACCCAGCCAAAGAATTTAGAAGAATATTCGAATTTTAGTTTTATATTCATAGAACTAAGTTTATCTCATCACAGATGGGAGATTTGTCTCTAATGATAAGAAACCAGTGAAATTGAATTACAAAACACGATCAAAGTTATGCAGGACAGTGGTCTTAAGATAACCATGTTTAGACTTAGATAAGAGGAATAGAATTTACTATCATATTACATAGAGTAGCCAACTTACATTCCTGTTTCATTATTAGGTAACTGACATCTCCAGAAGAAAGAATTGCACGTTCTGTCAGCGGTTTCAGTTGCGCCCTTGGGAACTACCTATTCCGCACACTCGGATAAAAAAGTAACCCATAAAAACCTTCCTCGACAACTGGGCTATCTATTACTGCAACAGTTTTTCTGGTCAGACCAGTAGTCCCGTGTTCAAGATTTTCATCAAAATTTTTGTAGAGAACGAAATAATTTATAAAAAAAACAATTGCCCTTCCCATAGCAGCGTGCGCGTGCTTGTCGATGCATTCTTGCGAGTGAATGGAACGCTTGAGTGAACGATAGCTCTCGTAAACTATTGTATTGGAGTATTGGACTGGGGTATTACAAATACTGGTGTTAAGTTAGGGCTGGCTACTGTCTACCCTTGAAGTTATACTAAGCAAGATAGCAATGAGAAGTCTTAGCTTCAAGATAGTTTTAGCAGCCTGAACACTTAAGGTGGTTGGGTTATACCCCCTCCTTCGAAGGGTACGTAAAACCGACGTTCCAATCTGTAACCCTGTCAGTCAGTGAGGCACTCAGACGGTTTACAAAAAACTTGGACATAGTGTCCAAGTTTTGGACACAAAACTAGTGCACCATATATTAACAGGTCATCTAGAACATGCTAAGGATCATGTTTACCACAAAAAAGTCATGAAAAATACAACATTTTTTATTAAATTTATCATCACAGTCGCCAAATTGTACGCATAACGCCGGTCTCTTTGAACGCGTAAACATGATCCTTAGCATTTACTAGATGTTCTGTAAAAATATGGTGCACTAGTATTGTTAGACCTTATATAGATTTTAGTTTGTGCCAACCCTATGAAAGTACTTCGTCGGCCCGGTACTATAGATCTAAGTTATTTGCACTGGTTACAAAGTGTTCCAGGCATAATAGATATTGACTCGCTGCATACGGTAAACTCTGCTTACCTTTATTTAATAGCTGTCTTGCATACAATTTTATGATTGTTAAGGAAAATAAACTGTTATTGAAATAGGTTTCTAATTCTATGTAAGAGGAAATATTATACATGATGACCTAAACATTTGCTGTTACCGAGACTTGTGTGGCCTAAATATTGTTAAAGACCAAAAATCTAATTGAATTTTATTAATACCAATTATGAATGTTAAAGCGTTCTAATTACGTCCCAAATCAAAGGTCATCAGTCCAGTTCCATTATTAAATTGAAGTGTATGACGGACAGTGAATTCACACAGTACAACGAGCAAGATTTGAACCCACGACCCTTTCAATCATCGAACTATAATTGAGTTGACTACTCAGTTCAGTGACCGATCTCGAAATACTAACATCTTAAATTACAAGCACTAATAACAGTTAGCTCTTAATTCAAACAATGTGAAGGTAAACAATGCTGCGCCTGCGCCGGTGTGAAGCATGGCACAGGGAGGTACAGAAGATCAGCCACCTAAAACAACAACTTTTGATATCAATTGATAAATGCTTCAATTTTCAAACAAGGAGCTCGTGGCTAAGTTACAGCCGCATAGATTGATCGTTCATAAGGTTAAGCAACGTTTGGCAGGGTTGGTCCATGGATGGGTGACCACTTTGTCATGGTTAGTTCCTCCATGTTTCGGAAGACTCGTTAATCTGTTAGGTACCAGCTGTCTTTTGTATAGCTTGGTAGTCAGAAGTCCGAAAGTCTGATAACCAGGATAACCCAGGTATAAGCCCAGGTAATTGAGTTGAGGAGGTCACTCTTATATTTTCATATATTATGAAGACAATAGCTTAAGAACTAAAAGGTGGACTCACCCCATGAGAGTTACCATCAAATCAAGAATTAAATTTCCCGACGTTTCCACTAAAATAGTGGTACTTTTTACTTACCCTCTACAGTGGTTCAAATCGCTTCCGACCGCCAGTCACGATTCAAGTTACTGCATTCCCGGCTAGTGCCCAGTGATGAGGATATTCACACCGAATTTATGCACAAATAGCTTTTACTAAAACAATATTAACGCGAGGAGTTTACTGTGTAAACAAATTTAAATGTACTCTCTGCGTTTGTGAGTTAAACAGATTTGGTTTAGTTTATCAAGAGTAGGATAATAAAACGCGGTTTGTTTGTTATACTTCTAGAATTATCCGGAAAATTTGCATAGGTAACGTTTTGGAATATTTTAACCCTCTATTGTAATATGTTATTACTGTTAATTAAGATTATAATATGTACATTAACTAGCATATAAAAAATTGATTTCAATTGGTATGAGTACCTGATTTTTTTTACAAGTACAGTTCATTAAAAGTTAAATGTGACTTAAAACTTTTTAATTTTGCAATTTAAAAAAACCATAGAAATAAAACATATTTCTCAATTTACACAAAGATCTTAATCATCACATAATACGGCTATATTTTTTGCTTATACAAACTTTTCAAGAACAGAATCGTCAGCACGTATCGATACTTTATTCACACCCCTAGCGACAACAATAAGCTCAACAAACAGTGTGAACATGCGATACACCGGCGCAGCTCCAGCACAATACACTCCAATACACGGTGAGAATATGCCCAAGGGCTCTAAAGCCTGACCGGATTACTTCAAACCATTGTTGACGAGAGATGATAAATATACCTTCGACTCAGGGCTTTCAGGCCATCCATCAATCAGGTAATATTTACTTAAGCTGCAACCTGTAGCTGCATTTGTTTCGACAGCCACATCTAATTCAATCACTGAAATAGTTTCAACGCTTGACATATTGAATCTCAAATAAGAGCTGTAACAAAAAATATATTGCTGGATTAAAATATACGGTCTTTAAAAATAGAGCTACTGGTGTTAGAGAATCGATCCGAGAGGAATTATATGCTGGACGTGACAGATTAGTAGCAATATTGCTAGAAAGTCGTCGAGACTATACATACCATCCAAGAGCGAGATAAACTGGAAATTTAATATCCTATCAACAGATTATGGAAGCTATGACCCCAGACAACGAATTTAAATAAACAAAGAAGAAAATGATAGCTGGATAGTTGCATAATTTTCTCTCGTCAAACACACATAAACAGGTATTTTCAGACCCTAAATATTGATCTGTCTTTCATATACATAGTAAAGTTACTAAGTGAATTCCCTTTGAGAAGGTTCGAAGTCTCAGCTTAGCCCGAAAATAAATAACTCGGTATTCTATCCAGCATTGCGCCCACCATAAAATCTCCATAACTGTGGTAAACTGAATAAATATGCAACAGTTAAATGATCGATATGCATAATATTCCCCCGGACAACGGCTTTCGTTCGAACCATTTTGTCACTGTACCGATAAGTACAGAAGTGCTACGCATTTGTGAAAATTTCCTCATCTTGCTTGTTTCATTTGTTAGTCGGATAACTAGGTGGAGATGGTCAGATAGACAGTCGACGACAATGAAATTGGAAAAAGGCTAGGCGGATGATTTTCATTCTTAATTATATTACAACGTTACATCCTCAAGATTTATTTACCCGGTAGTTTCTACACAAACTTTACAAATGATCTGGCCATCAAGCTACAACAATCTGTAAACTCCTTAATAGATTTTAAAATTTATCGCTGAAGCATACGGATCAAAGTTGATTGGGAAAATTTCTCAGTTTTGGGTAGCTTGATGTACATGCGAATGCACAACAATTAAGGGGTGCTCCATACATACTTGCATATGGAAATCTCCTCCGCCTCTGAATGGATTTTCTGCTGTTCAGTTGACCGCTGGTTTTGTAGACCAAACACAGAATAAATAACTCGTGATTTACGATTTTGAACTATGCCGCGCTTAAAGGGTTATTACTGATAAACTGAATATTGTTGTGTTGAAAGTCATTTTATGGATTATTTCTCGTTTTATCGAGAATTAAGTTCTTGAGTTAAAGATAGGACGACACTGAGAGAAAATAGGTTTATTTACAAATTATGTATTTTCTGATTAGTTCGGCTTACTCCTTTAAAAGTGGGAAAGAATCAATACGATATAATGTTGATCATGTACAGACGACAGCACATCAAGCTACTCGAAACTGTAAAATTTTCACAATCAAACTTATACCATAAGCTTCAACGATAAATTCGAAAATCTATCAAGGAAATTTGACAGATTTTAGTAGCTTGATGCGTTTTCTTCAAGTTAATTTAAAATAAAAACTACTGATCTAATATTGCGAGTCAAAGAAGGCACACAATTAAAGTAGGAAGAATGCGGTTAGAATCCAGATGCTCAGCAAAACGTCCTCCGAAGGTACAAAAGCGAAAACTCAGCCTCTATCAGGCATCACTGGTATCTCCGTGATAGTGGAGCCCGCGGGACCGGCCGCACCACTTACTCGTATCACCGCGCCGCACGCGAAGGGATAGGCAAGGCATTAGCTTCCCGCCATGTAAACATACGATTGCGGAAAAGATTATGGATTCGTCTCAACATTCTCAACAGTGCTTCTATGTTACTGTTGAGTTCATCGAGACCTGACAAATGTTTTCCAGCTGATTGGACAGGTCCATTCAATTTTGTATGACGCTCAAAAGGTAATTTTAGACAGAATCCTTCTTTGCACTGGACATGCCAATCTTATTATGTTTAAAAAAATAAACATATACATATAGGTCTTATGATCCTGTATCCATCTAGATTAGATACGCTCAAGATCTATCGTATAGACGGGATTCCACAATTTTCGCTAATTTCGCACAGTGATGGTTGTCGAGACAAGTTGAAACTATATTTCTTTGTGATAATGATATTACAGATTGGAGCAGATATTTTTACGTTTATCTATGTACATTAAAAAACGCCCATATTTTTATAAAAAATAATAAATAACATCACATTTAACTATAAAATTGACTGCCCTGGTTCTCAGTATAAACGAAATACATTTTTTTGCCAACATGTCAAGCCACTACACTCGGTCACTTTCCTTAATAGATTTTCAACTTTATGGCTGAAGCATATGGTTCAAAATTATTTGGGAAAATTTGTCAGTTTCGGATAGCTTGATGTCCTGTCGTCTGTACCTAATTAATAGTAACATAACATTCTCACTTAGTTTAACAAAGGAGTATTAACTCCTCATCGCCACTCCCTGCTATTGCTTACAAGCCTTAACTCCACATAGACTAAAACATCTCAAGTTCTAGTTAACCTAGATCGCTCTAATTAACAGCTCTAAGCTAAAAGCTGTACCGTTGGGCCTAGATCTAGTGACCCTAGGTTTAAGTAAATGTTACAGTAAAATATAGCGTGTAGTCTTTGGTACAGCGCCGCCATGATACCACTTAGGTTTATGAAGTGTTTTACGTATTAGCCCTGGGTAGCTAACTAATGGATTTTTTTAGTTTTTTATATTATTTGAACGGTTTTGTCAAAACTTTGGAATTAACACATCTGTAATTCATGCTGTAATATTTATTAAGCAGAAAATAAATAAATAATAAAAAACGGCAAATTAAAATAATGCGTCAAAAAACTCATCCGCATCGCTGTCAGCGGGGATCGTGCCCAAAAGGCTGGCCGCGTATATATTTACTAAATTATATTATTAACGACAGAACCTTATCTACCTATCGTAAAAATAGTTCGATCACACATTGATTACATAATATTCTACTCTATACCATTCACTCGTAACCATAAAACGTAAAATTTCAAACGGAACACAAATGCCCACATCACTGGCTTCAAAAACTATATCGATAAGTTCCGAACATCAAACATCGATAAAAGAAACATCAAAACCCTCTAATGTTGACTTCTGAACCGCACTATACAACCTGAATCATCGTATCTGGAATAAAATAAAAAGAGATGCCTGTATTCGTGTATACAGCTGTCCCTTTCCTGTATCAAAGAAAAACGCACCAATAGTTCTGGACAGCACGGATTATATGAATCAAATATCCATAAACGAATTTTACGATTATTTTACAACTTGTAAAAATTATGAATCCACAAATGATAAAAGCCGTAAGTGCTTTTGGGAAGGCAAAGATTTTATATTTATGGCTATCGTTTTGTTCCATATTACATTTGTTATTGCTGAATTAGAATATAAATTGTTTTACACCATTTCCGTGTGGGTCGAATATATTTGTAGAACATTTTAAGTTATTTGCTATTAATCGATTATTCAGTATCAATCTATTATAATACATTGCCTTTTCAATAAGTAAACCTCGTGAACAAATCAGAGAAATATACTTTTTTAGACTGAGTTTTATTCTGGCTTCAAGACATAGGAACATTTCACGAATTCCAGCGCAGTTCGTAACAGGCTTAATTTTTGTATGGTGCCTTTAATGGGCAGCTTACCATATCTGACAAATGAATACGGGATGATAATACTATAGCTCCCCTCCTGTCTAGACTATAGAGGAAAAAACACAGTGATTTCACATTCAATTAATTCTTACCCCATTCTAAACTCTGCTACTCAATGACGAAATACGTCTTTATTGTAGGTCTTAACACAGATTGGCCAATGACCAATCCTTAACCATTTTCAACAATTCCCACATAAGTCATTAAGTTTGCGGACATTAATCATTGCGACTGCGCAAAATGTCAAATGGGCTAACACATACCATCGTAGGTAAATCGCTGAAGTTAGCCCATAATGCCTATAATGTCACGCTGTCATCACATACGGCACTTAGAAGGAAAAGGTATTGGTATTATAGATGTTGAAAATATAATCTTGAATTCCACGAAGAATCTTTATCCAGTAGATTTAATTATAATACTAAACAGTTTACCTAGATATGTCGTGGTGGCCTAGTGGTTAAAGAGCCAACCTCTCAAATGGGTGGATTCGATTCCAGGTCGGGCAAGTACCAATGCAACTTTTCTAAGTTTGTATGTACTTTCTAAGTATATCTTGGACACCAATGACTGTGTTTCGGAGGGCATGTTAAACTGTAGGTCCCGGCTGTCATTGAACATCCTTGGCAGTCGTTACGGGTAGTCGGAAGGCAGTAAGTCTGACGCCAGTCTAACCAAGGGGTATTAGGTTGCCCAGGTAACTGGGTTGAGGAGGTCAGATAGGCAGTCGCTCCTTGTAAAACACTGGTACTCAGCTGAATCCGGTTAGACTGGAAGCCGACCACAATATAGTTGGGAAAAGGCTCGGGAGATGATGATGAGTTTACCTAGACATACATTTACAAACTTAAATAAACAATTTAAAAAGGCTTATTAAAATCTGATCATCCGCATAATTCATTCGCTTCGCTGTCAATGGGAGTCGTGCCCTAAAGGCCGACCCGCATTGCCGATGGATGGCAAATTCTGAGGCAAACGTATTGACCAGCACTGACGCTGATCTCCTTAGAGAGAAAAGCAGCCATGGCCAACAGTCTGTCTGTACACCATTATTATTATTAATAGCTACGCCAAAAGCACATTTCAGCATAAATAATACATTCTACAACGTTTCAGAGAGCAGGTTCCGTGCAGTAAGGTTGCGTGAATGAAATTAATTTAACTTCACGCCGTATTGTCCAATTGTACGTAACTGATTGCGTCTGCCAATTAGCTGAACGATCGAGTCACGTTAGATGTGCCGGCAGTTACGTCTTTTGTTAACGACTGTACAACTTTAGTGTTTGTTTTATTACTTTGTGATAGTTTCATGTAATTCTTCTTTTAATAGTTAGTATTAATGTTGAATCTGCCAGGATAAGAGAGTGGTAACATTGATGGGGGTAAATAAGTACTTGAGTGAGAACTCAGGAGACGAGGAAAACGAAAGTTATGGCAATCTCAAACCTAAATCTGCAAAAGACATTGGAAACAATTATAAGTGTCTTATTCTACTGAAGCTACTTAAGAGCTACTTCTATTTACATAAAAAAAATTGAGCCCAGACCGATCTCTCTAGGGAAATCAGCCAGCTGCGCAGGACATATTATAGTGCACAAGCATTTGCGGAGACACAGGTTCACGCTTATAGTCCGATGGGACTGCAATCCGACACGATCGGAGAGTGATCAGGCGCAGGATCGACACATACGTGTTCTCCGATGCACGGGTGTATCAACACCTACTTCCAGACTCCGGGACGCTTTATGAAAGTCTCTGAAACCCACAAAGCTAATAGACCAACGACGCTAGTTACACAATACATATAGCAACTACATATATAAATCACACCAGTAAGTTCGCATTGGCCGATATCGATAAATTCGCGAGCAATTATAATTCCGTGTAATTATCATAGTAAGGTGCGCCCTATCACGAATTAAGCATGAATCATATACATATTAACATCTAGTCAGTACAAGACAGTATTGCAATAAATGTCAGCTGGTTAGCAGAGATGATTATCTTACGAGCTTCTATGTAGGTATAGGAGCGTTTTGTTAGAAAACTTAAGTTAGCTATCTTCAAATTGGGATGAATAATGTTATTTATAAGTATCCGTGGACTATCATTCATATTTTTCCTTAACATCAGGTGAAGTAAGGCTCAATTGCTAGCCTGTTAATAAAATTAGATTTATCGTGTTTAATTTAGTAAAACCTAGCGGCCAAGTAACGCTTGTCGCGGTTGGTTCGTGTCGGGAAGGCACGTTAAAGTCTAACAACCAGTCCAACCAAGGGGTATCAGGTTGCCCTGGTTAACTAGGTTGTGGAGGTCAGATAGGCAGTCGCTAAATGCTGGTAGTGGTAGCTGCATCCAGTTAAGGCTGGAAGTCGACCCATACATAATAGCTCTTGAAAAGTCTAGGCAGACAACTATTGTAAGTTTTAGTTCAAAGAGAAGTGTTGCGGATCATTTCTCACTGAGTGTTCTTTAAGTAAAGAAGACATCCGATTGATGAAGTGGAACCCTTAATGGCTTTTTCTAACTAGAAAATAAGCTTTCGTTTTCCAATCCTTCTATCATCTACATAGACAGCTAATTGGATGTTACCAAACATTATTTCTAATTACAGAAACAAATAAACGTATTAGTAATGTGTCGGTTGCCCAATCGCTAACGAGCTATGCCGAGGCCGCGGTATTTTTACACTGTTCGACAGAATTTGTTAATTAAAACTCATTATAATAGCCTTCTGCCAAAGAGAGCATTGTTGTGTAAGTGTGACTGGAAATTGAGTAATAAGTATACTGAGTATAAAAGAACTATTTATCTTCCGTCAGCGGTTTCAAAAGCCTATAGCTATTCCTCAATAAATGGGCTAACGAATACTGAAAGAATTTTTCAAATCGGTCCGGTAGATGCTGAGATAAATGCGTAGAAGCAAGCAAACAAGCATGCAAACAAACTGTTCAGCTTTATAATATAAGTATAGATTAGTTCATTTACGACATAAAATTTTCCCTTCCGTGGAAACATTACAAAGTGGAGACACAGTTTCTTTCGCTGGCTCATGCATTGCAAGGGCTGAACTGATGGGATCAGCTAGCTTACAAGATTGTCAAGAATGTAGATAGTGTCTTGCCCACCTTCTCTCATAATAAAGTTCACTACATTAGGCACATAAAGAGACATCACCTAAAACCGCCATCTTTATTAGGTTCGCCGTAAACGTGCACAAAACCTATAAAATTCAAGTAATACCACAGACTTTACGCTCTGTCGTAAAACTTAATATCCTACCGAAAAGTGTCAGACACTTATTACGACAAGAGATTAGAGTAAATTGCCTAGTGTCGGACATTTCTACCTTTAGCAAGTACAGTTACCAGCAGTCGGGTTTCCAAGGAATTTTCGCTGTTTTCTCTTAGATTTATACAAATTGTTTAATTGCTTACAAGATTAACTTTATTTACGATAGATGTTCCCCAGAATGGCTGGATAAATCTTAAGTTAGCACTAATTGTTGGAAAGTGGTTGGTTCGATCGTTTGTCGATCTTATCTTCACTGTCTCAGCGTATTATGAAAGTCATGTTGGTTAATCGACAGCCTTTGCATATTTCATTTGTAATTAAAGTAAATTTTAGAGGTGCTCGTGGCTAAGTAACAGCCGTAAGGATCGGTCGGTCGTAAGGTTAAGCAACGCGTGGCGGTCTGTGGATAGTTGACGTCAAATTTTGTAGGTCCCGGCTACCTTTTGTACATCTTTAGCAGTTGTCACAGGTAGTTAGTTAGAAGTCCGAAAGTCTGATAACCAGTGTCAATAAGGGGTATCGAATTAACCAGGAGACTGGGTTGAGGAGGTTATATAGACAGTCGCTCTTACTTAAATACTGGTACATCCAGTTAGCCAGGAAGCTGACCTCAACATAGTTAGGAAAAGACTAGGCAGATGATGTTTTTAGAAAGTCTGTTGTGCTGAGTTTGTATCCCAAATCGGTCAAAAACTCACAGAATACTGCTATTCGTTACTTTTTAGTCATTTTCAAATCAATAAGTCCATATTCATACTTTTGACATCCTTTCACAATCAATTTTCTTTCCAAGCATGTCGTTTTTCATATTGTTAATAATTAATTAAAAATACCAATCATGAATTTAATAATTACTTTGGAAAACGCCCTAGATATATCTTTGTTAAATAAATTCCTGATATTAAATATATATTGCCTTTTCCAGTAATCATAGCTATAAACCATACCTCATAACTTTGTAATTTATTGCGTAGAATATAAATTAATTAATTATATATACCTACATAATAGAAGTTTAATTGGTTTGTTACTTACGTACTTGGCGATGAGCTTTTGTTGTTAAACAGATACTAAATTTTATAGAGCCTTGTTAGTTTAATGATTGAAAGCGCTTCTAGGACACTCGATTCGTGTCGAAGTTGCAAATAATTTAATAAATTATCTTCTTCCTAGTATATGTAGTTCATATATGTGAAGGGCGGGCGTTTTGGGGGCTGTCTTTTGTAATGTTTGACGTTCAAAAAGTGCTGTTTTACAGCCAAGTTTGAATAAATGATTTTAAGTTTGAGTTTGATACATTATATAAATTACGTGTCACTTTATGTGCGCACGATGCACCTCTACTAAAAATACTTAACCGATTTTTATCAAATTTGCACACCGTGTGCCGTTTGAACCAACTTGAAAGATACATTCATCATTTTATCGTTTATAGTTCATCGCTTAATTTATAGTCTCGATATTATTTTATTCCGAATTATTTGTCTCATTTTACATAAACCTTAGCCACAACAACGTGTAGCCGAGTCTTCTAGTAAGTTTATAAGTATCAGTCTGTTGTCTGTTTGGTAGGTTGAAGATCTGCCCCATGGCAACGGCGTGCTTCGAATTAATTACTGAATTCATTGCACACGAAAATCAATTCCCATTCATCTCAATTGGAATTTAATATTGGCCGTGATCGACGAAATGAAATATCTATCAGCATTTCAATTATTGAAACAAATCGGCCCGTGATAATAATTTCGAAAACCGTGGGAACACGACCTTAGAGCATTAGCAATTAATTTTAAACTCTATTTTTTTAGTAATAAAGTTTAAAGTGTATTGTATTTGCATTGAAGAAATATGGATCTGCAGTACACCTGCAGTTCGTGAAAGCCATTGTTTCGTTTTCGCTAATAATAACAATACATGCATTGGGTGTGGCTCGTATTTCTGATAAGTATGCCCTCAATGCATGTTAATTAAACTGTTACATGGTATTAGCATCTCTTATAATTTAATAAATCATACATTTTTACTTGACTTTACAAAAAGCTATTTTTTTTTCACACTTTCAGGCAACGGCATCTAATCCCAAACTAAGCAAAGCTAGACAACTATACTACTACGGGTACTAGACAATTGATAAACATAGGTACGGACATTAGCTCATCAACCTACCTCAATCTATCAAATCTTTTGAACAGATTTTCAATCTAATCACAATATTGGAAGGTTAATATTCGATTGGTAAAATTTGACAGATTCGGGTGGGTTGACCTGCTGGAGTCTGTACTTAACTTTGACTGACGGACAGACAGAAGAAGAAACCATTTTGATTAAAATACCAAAACAAATATCAATTACGAATTAAACAAAAAAACAATTTGCTTTAAAACTAAAATTATGGCGACCATTAGCACCCATCTCGGCAGATCGCGTAACGGCTAATCACTGATAGCTGTCATCTTAATAATATTGTTTGCAGCGAGTTTATGATATGAGCTTTTAAGGCGGCCCTGTGTTGTCACTAAGTTAGCTCGAATGCTCCGTATTTATATAAAGAAGTTGTTTGTTTGTCCAGGCTTTTGTTATACTATAACACCACGATTTACTTATACATACTTAGTAGAAAAAGATCTCCAATTTTGGAAGTATAGTCGTCTATAGGCGGTCGAGTGAGTGCACCAGCCTCTCATGCATAAGTGTGCGGGTTCGATGCCAGATCAGGCAAGAACCAATGGAACTTTACTTTCTATGTACACCTTGTATGCATGTACATATCTTGGACTGCAATGACTCGTTATGGAGCAACTTATGAGTGGGACGATAAAAAGGCTGATGATGACATGAGGAAGAAGTAATACCATTGAGTGTTACCAAGTCACTCCTGTATTAATCCTTCTAATCTTGTCATAGCTTTTTGTCATAGTATGTCCTAAAAATCTAAATAAGTGGAGCATTTGTGAATTTTAACGCAAGCAGAATAGCGAGCAATCGTTACCTCGATAAAAGCATCATATAAGCCTGTATTAATCGTTTGATAACAAGCCAAATTAACATCATGTTGTATTTAAATATCCCCACTAATGCGCATGTCAGGTGCATTAGCAAATTGATCTGTTTATACGAGTGCGTAGGCGCAGGTTTGTGGACGTTTTAATGCGTTTAGACATTCACATTTAAACCCTTGGAAAAGTTATAGGGAAATAAATATTTAACGATTATAATTATGTAATGTTGGGAAGACAGGTCCTAGACAGGAATATAGAATTTAATCCAGTTTAATTTTGTTGTTACAGGCTGCAACTGTTCGTCGATCGGTTCGGAGAGCAATGTGTGCGACATCAGGACGGGGCAGTGCCGTTGTAAGCAACACGTTACGGGCAGGGCTTGTGACACATGTGAGGTAAGCTACTGAAATGGCCAGTACAGATCTCGTCAAACTGTATGGCAGGTCGGAGCTTCGCACGGGCCGCTGCACCGACGAATGAAGTTTAGGTATCAGCGGACGGTAGAGGTGCGCCAGGATGTTGGTAGTTAGCCGCCATTCAGTTTGGCGAGAACTATTTAGAAATATATCTTATGCCAGTTATTTATCAGCGCAAGAATTACGTAAATTAGCTTGAATAACCCCAGATATTCAATGAGACCGATTTTATTGGACAATACTGCTTACATGTTCAACAGGGTCTATTAAGCTTGATACTCGTACAATGACAAACACCTCGAGCTAGCCGATTGCACTCAAATGAGCACAGTTAGGATTCCGGGCAAACAATTTACATGCATTCACATTGATATTCAAATGGCGGCGTGTAGGAAATGTCCCGGTGACATTTCTTAGCAATAAACGGAACGGCTGAGGAAACGGACCGGAATTTATGTGGAGCCGCTGCGGGCAGGGCGGTATTGTGCGGTGGGCCTCGATGGGGAGCGGGTGGTGTAGGCATTTAAATGGTACCTACAGGGATTTTTGTACATACTAAAAGGCCTTCTACAAGATCCATTCCAAACGGTCACCTTTATCTAGTGGGTGTGAAAATCTACCGTGTAAACCTTTGATCGACTTTGGACGACCGCCAGCGCATGTATCGCGTGCGACAGGCTGCGTCCCCAAACGTGTGGAACGCTGTCGGACGACAGGAGACGCAACCAAGGTCACCTCTGTCGGCGGTCGGTTTGGATCATGTAGCTCGGATTTCTTACGAGCAACACATTCCGCGCGGAAGAAAAATACAGTGTGTCAAAAAAAACGCGAAGTGTCATCGTTTGTTGTTTATTGGCCTGTACCACCCGCGTGGTGACGCGCAGAAAAACCGAGCGGAAACTCCGCTCACGTAAAAGCGTTGTAAGTAATGGATGGAGAATGCTCAAAAATAGCATTCACTTCCATTTTTTGTTTACCTCATCAACAGTAGAAGTATACGAGAGATACAAAATAATTATTTTGCCAAAAATATGGAAAAGAGTGTCAAAAATTATTCTAACTCCACTGGAAGCGCACTCAAAGGAGTATCGTGAGTCTCGGGCGTATATTGCCTCATTCCACCGCAATGCTAAGCCCTAACCGATGTAAATGCATCTAATATCCAACCTTTGATGTCAAAATACTCAATATAATAATTATTTTAATACCGTTCAGTTGTACTTATCTCCAAATTGACAGAAACTGATGCAGATTACAGAACCTGGATTTAAGCGTCACTTAAGCTATACCGCACAGGGCCGGATTTAGTCGAGATATTTCCTAAGCTCAGATACTAGGGCATTCGTAAATCGTTCTTAGGTTTCCTACTACACAACATCGGAGGGGCTCCTTAGGGCCAAGGTCTACCGGGGCTGCCCTTTGTACGCAAGACAAAGTCCTCAAGTAGGAACGTAGTCGGTTTAAGTCATCAAGAGTCTGAGAGTCTCTGCAGCTGGACACTCAGCGGGAGAGATTTTCCGACGAAAAATAGGTCTGCTACTACAATAGAGAATAACTATAGTCATTTAAAAAACCTTAAGAATGACAACGAATTGTCGGCCAATAGTCTAACAGAGACGAAAGGTATTTACTGTTAATTATTTTCCTTTATCGCCGTTTGAATTTAATAACTTTTGTAGAAGAAACGTAAATGTCCAAAAAAAATATATTGCAAAGGAAAAGTATAAAAGAAAGTTCTCTACAAAGTACCTACATAATATATCAAGTTCTAATCCGACCCTGTCAGCCATAATACCAATAATTGGTGTCGTTCGTGTCTGAATTGTACCGGAGTCTCAATTAAATGTCATTGGGACAGGCAAGTATTCGCGAATGTGGGCCACAGCTGGTTCATATCTCATGCACATAATAGCCAGGGATTGTGGAAGACAGATGTTTGTGTCAGTATACAACTTCAAAGGAATTTCTGCTGCTGGAAGTAGCTGCGAGGCTACTTTGTTAAAGCAAACACTTGCCTCCTTATGTTCAGCTCATGGCGGTCCTCTGCTGGAAATATTAAGCTCTCCTTCGCTGAAAGGAATAAAAATTACATTATTTTGTTTCTTCCTAATTAAACATTTTCGAAATTAGCTTTAAGTTTATTACTCAGAATTAATTTGCGCAAATCCTCTATACTCAAAATCTAACTGGCTGAAGAATTTGACGAAGAAAAATAAACTAAAAAAAAGGCGCGAAGATTCACTGCTTTGAATTTAGAACCATTTATGAAATGAAAAAAAAAAAATGTTCGTCTTTATTGCAATTCGGTAGTTGGTTAGATTAAAAATAGAATCCATTATCTTATTCATTTAGTAATGGCATCTTGAAAAAACATTTCTTATATGTATATTAATATTTTTGAAAAATTGATTTTATTTTCCATTAATATTAAAAACCAAATAAGTTCACAGCCTAATGTAACAAATCTGTGACGTCATAGATCTTATTTTTTAACGTTTTTGACAGTTCAGTAAAAGTATTGAATTTAACTAGCTGTCAACTACCGTATTATTACTGAAAAAGAAAGTTTTTTTTTTGTGAACTTAATGTGATAAGGCGTGAATTAGTTACCTTCTACATTGTGCCGGATTAACCAGCTCCCAGGTAATTAAAAGCAAACTTAACTAACTTTATTGCCTGAACTGATTCGATTTTATTTAACCAGTATACATTTCTCGTAGTTAAATAACTTAATTAATAGCCCATTTAAAACTGAACGGTATTATTTAAAGGAGTTTTGTTTATTCAGCTTTAAGGTCTTGTAATTAGTTTAATTGGATATTTATAGGTATATAAAATAGTAATCAAATTGTTTCCTTAGTTAATCTTGTGGACAGTAAAAGAACAATGTTGATTTATTGCAAGAACAATTCGATGCGAATTTTCAATAATTGTTTTATCAAATCTATACGTATAAAAATTATTTAGGCGTTAAATAAACAATTTATGCATATGTTTAGTAGTCTAGTTTTCTAACATGTAAATTAAAGTACAGACGCCAGCATTTCAAGCTACCCGAAACTGTAAAATTTTCCCTATCAACTTTGAACCATATTGAAAATCTATTAAGGAGATTTGACAGATTGTAGTACGTGCTGATGTGCTAACATCTGTACAAACCTGTGATAAATATAATTTGGAGTTAAAACAGAATGATTGATATTTAAATGTCTACTCGTGACTATTTCCCCTTTAAGTAAGTAGTTCTTTGTTTTTTGCAACTTTAAATACTGTTGATGTCTCGATTTACTTACGTGTGGTGCTCGTTTGGTTTGCGTTCGATGCGCGTTTGCGATGGTATCGTGCGGGCGCATTCTTGCGCGTGAATGGGACGCTTGTTCGCCGAGCGCCGACAGCACTTTTGTGGACCATTGTGTTCGGTTCAACGCTCGGTACTTTGAGGAAATTGTATGTTGTTTATTATTATGTTACATTGTAATTGAATTAATAAGTTTTTGTTACAAAATATATTTTATTAAAGCATTTACAAACATCCTTGTTGATCACTACATACAAAGTATAAAGCAATGTCCACGTGGCGGAGTTTGTCTGTCTATTTGCGATAAACTCACAATCATATAGTGAACATACTTGGCAGTCGTTACGGGTAGTCAGAAGCCAGAAGTCTGACGCCAGTCTAACCAAGGGGTATTGAGTTGCCCGGGTAACCTGATTGAGGAGGTCAGATATGCAGTCGCTCCTTGTAAAACACTGGTACTCAGCTAAATCCTGTTAGACTGGAAGCCGACCCCGACATAGTTGGGAAAAGGCTCGGGAGATGCTGATGACCTGTCACTTATAGATACACCTCTGCAACTATTAACTAAAGCCTCGTTCTGAATATTTAGGGAAGACTCCTAATTTAATTTTTATCGAGAATTACGTATGTGTAAGAATTACAAGTGTTGCTATTCCGCGATACGCCTAGACATTCCCATATTAACGTCGTCTGCCATGCAAATTAGTTGCACCATGGCAACCTGCCAATAGGATTTGAAATTAATAGATATCGATAAACAGACATACAGATTTCGAGATGAGATTAATTTTAGATTAGACATTTGGGTTACTGGGCTACTATTAATGTCATTTAAATGGGTTTGTGTTATGAAAACATTTACAAGATTTGTTTATACCGAGAAATATAAATTGAATTTAATAGGCCATCATGATATTTCTTAGTGTCTATATAACAGTATTCATGAGTTTCAAATGCGAGTTTTGCTAACAAATGAGGCTAGATGAAATTAATATTAATCTATAACTCCCAAAAATACAAAAACAAAAATAAAATTGTGTTCTATATATCTAACAATTTCATGACATGCGAGCTTTTCATTGGAAATGAACTCATTACATAAAAAAAAAATGTGATAAAAAAATGTTGCATGTCTCTTAGTTACGTTACGTTGTTGTCTTAGTAGATTAACGCTCAATCCTTCTCCGTGTGAGAAGAAGTCTGTGCCCAGCAGTGGGACTATAAAAAGGCTGATGATGATGTCTCTTAGTGTATTACATACTGAAATAAAAAAAAATCTTCTTTTATTTGAAATAATGTAATTATTAAATCTGGTCTTTATTTCCAGGAGGATTACTGGGGCTTAAAACTCGGTGGGTGCCGGCGCTGCGCGTGCGGCCCGGGCGCTTCGGCCTGCGACCCAGAGACCGGCGCCTGCGCCTGCGCCGACGGGGTGGGTGGGGCACACTGTGATACCTGCCTGTCAGGGTACTATGGGTTTGGACCTGCTGGATGTCTACGTGAGTTGAGATAAATACTCAAGTAATTTTGTAATTGCAAGCGTTGTTCTTTTAGTTTTTGAATAAAAAAAAATATTCCTATCTCACATATTATGGTAAAGGTATCATCAGACAAGTATTTTTTAATCATTATCGTACTAACATATAAATGAAACTCAAGACAATTTCGCAGACAGATACTTGTCCTGACGTTATTTCATAACCAGAGCTAAGATAGACCTTCATACTGTCTTCGAGGGGAATTTCATAAATCATTTCTTTCTTGCAACTAACAGTTAAGAACTTCTGTTTTAGGGGGTTGTCATTTCACGTTTTGAAGGCTATTATCCTATTTAATTGGCGTGTGCAAAATTAATTCTATTATTTATATATTTTATTTTCTACAGCATGTCCGACCTGCTCAGAGGGCAAGGTATGCTCCCCACACAGCGGTCGCTGCGTGTGCCCGGGCGGGTCGATGGGCGCCGGGTGTCGGCAGTGCGCGCGCGGCTACTGGGCCGTCGGGAACTCATGCCGCCCCTGCAAATGTGGACCTGGGGCTGTGTCCAGTAAGTCATATTTACAGCTACATACTTTGAGATGATTTCATAATGTCGAGCGTGCTCAGACGGCAAGATATGATCCCAAGATTAAGCCTTTATGTAGTAACTGTTTAGTGATGTGTGCTAGTAGCCTGGAAGTCTTCAAGTCAAGAGTGAATAGGTTACTTCTAGGAATGCTTGCTCCACATTCGATCATATCATCGCTGACCACAAGGTGAGACTAATATTCATGAAAAATATATACGCGGTCGAATTAGGAATATCCTCTCTTTTTAAGTCGGTTAATAAAAAGGAACAAAACAAGTTCAGTTACATTATCATCTATCGTGCGAGAGGGGTGAGTGGCTGATGAGTTGAATAATAGGTACCTATTGCCGAAATATTTTCGACCAATAGATAAACAGATCCTTTAGAACATACTATGGGCAATCAAACGCAGTGTATCCTGATTGATAGTTGCGTCGTACTCAAAAATGGGGATTATCATATGGTTTGGGTATCTTAAACTGGTTTAACTTTACACAAAAACTTACCCAACACAAAAATGTTCAAAATCACAAAGTTTGCAATTGTAAGATTTGCTTTAATAAAACTTACCTCTCCCCAGACATATGCGACGGGCACACGGGGCAATGCAAGTGCCGCGCCGGCTGGGAGGGCGGCACGTGCGAGCAATGCGCGCGCGGCCACTACGGGCCCAAGTGCCGCCCCTGCCAGTGCCACGCGCCCGGCACCAGGGACTGCGACGACGGACTGTGCCCCTGCGACGAGTGGGGTCGCTGTACTTGTAAGGTGAGAACAAATCATTTGTACTGTGTGGTATTTATTTTGGACGTGTATTCAAGCTTCAAGTCTTTTCTTAGTGCAAAGCCCGACACACAACGGCAACAAGCAGTTAAACTTGACTAAGCCAAAGAAGGTCCAGTTTTGTTTTTCAGTGATTCACCCGGACCCGCTAGCGTGATGCGGATCTCATATTTGGGCTGCTATAAAATCCTCTAGTCTGCGTTTGTGTGAATGTCACTGATTTCGGTGATGTCAGAAAGATCCACTAGCTATATAGCTATACCCCCTTATGATAAAACGTGGTCCTAAAAAGTACCGCCTACCAGTAGTATTAGCTTAAAACCATTAACCTTGTTCAAGAAGATAAGTTTAAAGCTAGCATTAAAGGCGGTACTTTTTTAAGACTACGTTTTGCTATAAGGGGGCTGAAGACAAAAAAAAATACCCTAAAATCCTTATCCATGATAATATTTTCCAGGAAAACGTAGTCGGCGAGAAATGTGACGCCTGTCTCACAGGTACATTCGGGCTCTCAGCCCACAACCCGTCAGGGTGCACGGCGTGTTTCTGCTTCGGCCGCGTGTCTGCGTGCACGCAGGCGACACTGTCACGTGCTGCGCTGCACGCCGCCGCGCCGCTGCATATCACGCTGCAGCGGGGTAGGCAAGATGTTATTACTACGGTGAGTATGGAAGTCTCCAGGATTGAACAAAAAATTTACTTCGTAACCTCAAAAACCTTTTTTGCCGCTAAATCATTGTGTGGGTGCACATCGGTGAATCACGTCACTATCGTAAAAATTGACTAATGTTTTCGACTTGTTGGACAAAAATATTTTTTTACAGATATATAAGCTGAAAAATGTTTTGTTCTAAGTAGCTCATCTGAGCATTTTCATCATATAAATTCACAAAATTACCTCGACCTCTTTTTTAGATGTTGAATCAAAACATTTGTTGTAAAAACACTTGGAAAACGTTTGAAGTCAAAATCCATGACAATATTATAATAAGGGCTTATAACCATCATATTTTTCCCCCAGATGGACCAAGACTCACTCTTAGCCATACACACCCACACTCCAGACCCCACTATCACTCTCCCCTGGCCCCCAGTCCCAGTGTACGTGGAGCTAGACAAACGTTTTGTTGGAGACCGCGTGACGTCATACGGGGGGTCCCTGCGATTCCGCGTAGAAGAGGAGGGGGGAGTGGAGCTCAGCCGTGATGTCATGACCAGGTTCCCGCTCGTCAGGTTGTACACGAAGAGTATTGTGTTGGAGTATTTTGAGGTGAGTACGACCAGATTTTTTTATTTTCATAAAATTAAATTTTTGCTTATGACTGAAGGGTTTGTAGGGGTCACTCGGTATTAGCGATGGCAGGTTCCCGGGTAATTAATTAGGAATTATACCTCCTGATCACTTCATCACCTAGTCTTTTAATAATTAAAAATATCGGTTTAATTAGAGGCGAATTCTATAAGGGAATTTCTTTTAGTAATGCAGGATCTAAGTCTGAAAAATTACTTGTGAAGATATGTAACAGAAACTACTAGGTAGTATTCACACCGATAACCCTTAATGCTTCTGAAAACACGTCTCTAAGCGTTTGAACCCAGCTATTATTTTGTACCTTTTGGCATTCTAGCTCGACAAGGGCTAATGTACCTCTTTGTTGCAGATAAACGGCGGTGCAAACGGTTCGCACTCGGTGCGGCTGCACGAGTCGCTGTGGCAGGTGCGGGGGCGGGGCCGCGCGTCGCGCTCGGCGCTGATGCTGGCGCTGCGCGCGCTCGACAAGGTGCTCATCCGCGTCACCCGCCGCGCGCCCACGCACCGCGACCACGTGCACGCTCTGTGAGTACTGCTGCCGCGAAACACTGGACAAAGGGATTCAAGCATCAATTTTTCATACTTCTGGCTAGGGGGACGATACGGATTGCTTATATATGCCGCTTCCTAATTAACCCAAATTGGCAAATAAACTTATTTTCCCTGTTGCCACAAAATACGTTCAAAAGTATGCCTGTTTGAACAGAGGCCAGCACATCAAGCTACTCAAATTTCGCCAATCAAATTTCCTAATAGATTTTCAACTTTATCACTGAAGCATAAGGTTTAAAGTTTATTGGGAAAATTTGTCAGTTTCGGGTACCTTGATGTGCTAGCGTCTGTACTTTCAAAGTTAATTAGTGATGCTTTTATAAACACTATAGAACATATAATTTATTTGCAAACTAAAAAATTACACCCATGCCTCTTAAATCCTCACGAAAAAGTATTTGTATTGATAAATTTCCTACAGGCTTCTCAACGTCTCCCTGGATACAGCCATCCCCGGCTTAAGCCGTTCCGAACCAGCGTTAGGCGTGGAACTGTGTGACTGTCCACGTGGCTACTCAGCCAGTTCCTGCCAGACGCCAGCCCCGGGCTACTGGCTGCCACCCCCTGCTGTGCACATGGCTACGGTGGCTGGCACCATCGTCATCAGTTTGGAGGGGGAAGCCCAACCGTGTAATTGTAATGGAAGGGCTACGGAGTGCCATCCTGAGACTGGGGAGTGTTTGGTGAGTACTGCTTTTGATCTCGTTGATGATGGTGTAGTTTTTTGAATATATTTTTTAACTTGAATAAGGGAGATTAAATTGGGGCCATCAAACTGCGAAAAGACAAGAAGGGTAGTGGAAGGAAACTTCCTGAAGACAACTATATTTTGCCATAGTGTCCTGCTATTATTTGATACTAGAATATACCAGATATTGTAGAGAACAACAACACAGAGTGACTTTGTTTTAAGAAATGCAATAACCCTCATTTGGGAGCCAATAAAATCCCACAATATGCTCACATCCATAAACATTTTGCCTTATCTAAATCATGTCTAAATAGTTTAATGAATTTGGGAAAATATTCCTGCCTGAAGTGATAATTCTCTTACCATCTAAAAGATATAACCCCCTAATGTCTGACCTTTCCCCTAGAACTGCCGGCAGGGGACGGGCGGGCCGCGCTGCGCGTCGTGCGCGGCGGGGCACTACGGGTCGCCGGGGGCGGCGGGGGGCTGCCAGCCCTGCCCCTGCCCCGAGCGCGCGCGGAACTTCGCCGACGCCTGCGTCATGCACCATGGGAAGGTGCAGTGCTTGTGTAAACCTGGTGAGTTACATGATAGTAGGTCTTCAGTATACTTGGATATCGATATAGCGTTTTCTTTATTGCTTGTATAGTTTTGGGTTTTATATAAAAAGCTACGTTTATTTTAGTACTGCACCCACTTGTAGATAGGTACGATAGAATACGTCTTTTTTCTAAATTTGATATACTAATCAATTTATTTGACTCTCTCATCTAAAAAAAGAGGAGTTCATGGATGGCTAGGGGAGGTTATAAATTTTAATATAACCACAGGACATTAAAATTTTTTGATAAAGTGACGCACGTAATGAGCTAACACAGATGAGGCTTTGGTCAATATCGTTACTGTTTATTACTCACTCCATAGGAATGGGAGCTTAATTCAATTAATTACAATACAACCCAACTTCCCCAGGCTACACAGGCCCTGACTGTGACACGTGCGCCGCCGGCTACCGGCGCTCCGGCGGCGCGTGCGTGCCGTGCGCGTGCGACGCGGCCGGCAGCCTGTCGCCGCACTGCGACGCGGCCGGGCGCTGCCGCTGTCGGGACTTCGCGACCGGCGTCCGGTGCGATCAGTGCCGACCCCACAGGACTTATATGGACGAAGATGGGTGTCGACGTATGTATTTTGATGAAGTACTCGTTTAGTGACAGTAGAAAAGGCGTTATGTTAGGGGAAGCCTATGTCTATTTTCCTCTTAAACCATGAGAAAGAGAATGAATGAAAAATTGAGCCATGTTATAAAGCTAGTGATAATTACTTTAAAAAAATCGAGTTTTTTATAGGCCATTGGTAATTAGTGAGTCTTATAACACTAACTAGAAATATTCCGCGTATTTGAGACTTCAAACGTATTAAGCAATACCAAAGCAACGTGAATAAAAAGATTCATATCTTTAACAATATTTCGAATACTATTAATAAGTAAGTGCATTTCCCTTGCAGCATGTGACAACTGCACACTAACACTCCTAGATTCAGTGGAGGCCCTAACGTCGGAGTTACGCACCAAAGCCGACCCAACAGAATTGAAACGCATACCAAAACCCTTCGCGGCTCTACGAGAGTTCTCCCACAACACCACCACCCTCAAATCTAGTCTGAACCATTTAAAGAATAATCTAGAACATTCCAAAAACTTAGAAGGTATAGTCGGGAGCTTAGAGGATATTGAACATAGGGTCTTCACTGAGGCCAATGCCTTGAAATCTGACGCAAGAAGACGGGAGAAAGAGGCAGATTATTTGAGCTTGGAGAGTATGAGTGCCTTGGAGGAGGTTTTGAAGATCCGAAGACAGATCAGTGAGCAGGTGGAAGCTTTGGATGAGTTCGCGAGAGGAGAGAAGCATCTGAGTGCGCACAGAGCGCTGAAGGAGGCGAAACATCTCCTTCGACAGATTAAGGACTTGAAGCTGATTGATTACGTGACGGGAGCTAATGATGTATTTGATTCGGTGAGTTACTCCAACCAAACACAAATTTACAACAGCAGTTCAAAGTACTTTAGTTATTATTTTGGCACACACACAATTTCTCGCTCGCAATTTTAGCTCGAAAATAAGATTTTTTATCTGCTTACAAAACAATCTCTCAAATTCCAATTTCAAATTGTGTTCGAAGTATCCTCTCCTAAATAGCTAGAACAAACTCCCTAATTCCTGTCCACACAATGGGGGAAACCTGCTCTACCTTCATTTATCTAGCTTCAATTTTCTTCATAAGACTCCCACTTAAGGTCATCCTTCCATATTTTAGGCACATCTCCAATCAACGTCAGTTCAAGAGCGCAACTACCGTCTCCAAGACACATACCAACGCTTAACCTCGCTCCGCAAAAAACTCGACACCTGGGAGCTGAAGGCAGCTGACTTGCAGAAACTGGCAGAAACTGTATGGAAGGCTGATGATACGGTGACCGCCTTGAAGGAAAAGGTTAAACCACGGCTGGCGGCTGTCAGGGATATAGGGCTGAGGTGCCGGCTGGTCTTAGAGGTAGGTTATCTTTCCCCTTATGGTAGGGAGCTCAAACCAAGTGTCTTGCAGAAACTGACAGAAACCATGTGGAATGCTGTAAACACGGTGATTGCGCTTAAGGAAAGCGTAAAACCTCGGACGGATATCGGGTTGAGGAGCTGGCCTTTGCCTTTTAAATTTGCCAAAATATCTTGCAGTCTCCCACCATCGTTGCACGTGTATCATTTTTCTAATCCTCATCTCCAGGACATAACAACACTATCAGCGAACAACGTCACCGATGAGATCCGCTCATCCCTCCTGCAAGCGCAAACACTAGGTATCAAGTTCCCAACCCTGGCCGCTGAACAGGCAGTCTTAACCCTTGCTGCTGAGGAGAAGGAGGGCATCCTGTATAACTTGACGCCGGTCTACAAGCAGAAGTACCTTGAGGCTGTTGAGAAACATGTCACGGAGTTGGGGGTTAAAGCCAAAGAATATAAAAGGTGAGATCCTGAGTTCTTGAAACCACACTCTCACAGTTACAGTAACAGAAACCATTTTAACTTGACGACAAAGTAGAGGCGCCAGCATATCAAGCTACCCGAAACTGTCAAATTCTCCCAATTAACTTTAAATATGCTTTAGCGATAAAGTTGAAAATCTATTAAGGAAATTTGACAGATTGTAGTAGCGTGATTTGCTGGCGTTCGTACATTTCACAATTCCAACAGTGAAAGAAACCTCACATCCTGACTTATCTGACCACAATTTTCGTATTCGTCCCAGCCTCTTCGCCGGCAGCCGAGCCGCAGCATCATTAGGAGTTTCAGCAGCCCAAGCGTGGTCCCACGTGGCCACACAAGTGAAGGAAGCTGCCGCTGCTGCTGACGCCGCCACCAAGGCAGCGGCCGCAGCCACGTCGCTGGCCCAAGGGAACGTGCCCATGGCACATAGTGCGGCTAAAGGGAAGAATGCGTCCGAGGATCTGAAAAAGAGGGGGGCTGCTGTACTGGCTAAGGCTGATGGTAAGTTTTTGTTGGTGTTGGAAGATTTTTTTAAGATATAGCAATGTTTGAATAAGAATTCTTTTGAAATATTTTAAATATGGTGTTAACCGCTTATTAAAAAGAAACAGTTCTTAGGGCCAGTTACACCGGTTGCTGATAAGTTCCAGATAGTTTATCTGATAGATAATTTTTGTCGGAAGTTTTTTTACATTGTATTGCAAAAACGATATATTGAAAGCGACTTCGAACCACAAAGAAGCGTAAAATAAACCGACTTGCAAAACATTTTTATAGAAAGAAAAAAATGCGTCAACATAATTAAAAACCTATTTTTATTTTAACGCGGTTTAAATTAATTTGTACCCAGAACTACGCAGCCAACTGGAACACCTCCGGCGCGGGGCAGACGTCGTCAGCGTGGTGCTGCGCGGCCTCGGCTGGCAGGAGCGCGAGCTCAGCGGCCGGCCCCGCGCCCACGTGCGGGACACCCTCAGCGCCGCCAACGAACAGGCCGACAGAGTCTTCGCCAGCACCAGGGTGCTGTACGACGAGGCTAGTGAGCTGAGGAGGAGGGTGAGGTACCACCTGAGGCGGCAGCTGACGGAGCTGCAGCGGCACGGGGATACGGCATTGGGAGCTGCGCAGGAGCATGGTGAGAATCTTTGTTTTAAATACAGTTAGATTGTGGTCAGCTGTAACGTTTCAAAGAATACTGTCACTTGTTCATTGTTATAATCAGAAATTTAAATCAACCTGCATGACAGAGATGAGGAGTATGAGCAACGTTTCCAGTTAATTATATAAGACTTAGGTACAGTTATCGCCAAACTTGATGGCGGTTCGCAACTAATTTCCGAGCGTAATTACGTGTATGTGGCCCATTCCCCCTTATCTCTGGTATCCGCCTATACTGTAAAATGGTTTTCGCGTTGTATCGCGACAAAGTTTAGCGAGAAAAAAGCTTTAAAGAAAACATAACCTAATCAAAAATAAGGTTATCTATCATGTCTGTATCTATCTGCACACAGTATCACAAATCCGAAGCAACACAGTCCGCGGTGCTGAGACGGCCGCGGCACTGGCCGCTGCCGCCGCCGCCCGCGCTCGCCAGCATGCCGCTGCTAGCGCCACGCTGGCGCCTGCGCTGTTGGCGCTGCAACACCAAGTGGAACGGGCTCGGCATGCAGCTCATACGGTCAGTCAGGGGTATTAGCATCAACTACATGGCTCAAACCAATATGCGTAAATAAAATGCTGTTGTAATCTGAAGCTCGCTTCAAAAAGTACTCCTTCGCCATGTCTACACACGATACACACTATGTATGAACAAAAAATATCAGTTGCTCTCTTCACGCAAGTCATGCTATATTTCCGAGTGGTTCCCTCAGATCTCGGTGTCGCTGACGTCCCCCGCCCTGGCGGCGCCGGGCTGCGCCCGCGCATACGCGGTGTGGGCGGCGTCGCCCGCCGTGTCGCGGCTGGCGCTCGCGCTCTCCTTCGACGGGAAAATGTCCGACGGACCGCTGCTTTATCTAAGTGATGATACGCAGGTTAGTTCTTATTAGTTTACTATTTTATCTTTGCCTAGAATTTATTTTATTATGACTTCCAAAACAGCATAATGACTTTGATAAAGATTAGTCTAAAATTCAGAGACCCTTTCTGACAAATGACTGTCGATTCTGACTAGCTCAGGGGTGGTTTCAGAAGAAGGAGTTTTAGTATCGTTATGGGGCTCTCCGCCGTTGCATAAAAATATTTCAAAAGCATAGTGTTTATTGGTCTATTAAAAAGCCATAGATTTCAAGGTTAATTGCTTACACGTGTTTTATTAATGTATCATAAAATTGTTAAGTCCATAATCACCTCGTTAAAATACCTTCCTAGGACACAGAGAGATACATGAAGCTATCAGTAAGGAACAGCAAGCTGCGGTTAGCGTGGCAGCTGGGCGCGGGCGAGGGGGTCATAGTGCACCCCGAAGTGTTGCAGGCCACACACGACGACGCAGACCACACGTCTTACAGGATTGAGATAGAACGGTCAGTAGTTACTGGAGGAAACAGAGAAATAGATTAAGTTATCAGTAAGATAGGAGCTCTCAAGGTTAAAAAGTCTCTTTTGACGGTACATAATATGTCGCTTCTATCGAAGAGCACTTAGCAAATTAGAGGGGTCCCGCAGGACCGAAATCTGCCGGGGCTGCGGGTTGCAACAGTTACCATGGCCCTGGCACACAATGACCTCTAAAAGAAACCAAAATCGTTTGGGACGGTACTGTAGAGATGTAACCTCATTACATCTTACATTTTATTTTATAACAGGCCGGAACATCAATTAAATATAGCTCAAATATAGAATAGTCTTAAGAATAAAGTAGTTAGTCTTTACTTTGACACTAAGTCGCCCGTCAGCTCCCAAACAACGAATACAGCTTGAGGTTAAATATTAATAGTTTCAATTATACAAGATCCCAAAGCGGTACCTGGAAGCCTATATCTTTACGAGAAGAAGATAGGTTTCCACAGTACATACATCATTTTAATTAAATACTGGAGCTCAGCTCCATTCCCATATTTAAGAAGCGAACCCAAGTACTATACCTATTGGAATTGGGGTGATCAGATGAAACCATATCAAGAATCACAGTCTAAACTCACATTATATAGTTACTCTTTACAAACTAAACCAAAAACCTTGTTCACCCCTCTAGAGTATGGAACACGGCACATCTCCGCATAGAGCGCCTGGGCAGCAGTTCAACTGCCACCGGTCCGATCTCCGCCAGCAACAGCAGTGCGGCCGCCGCCGGCAGCCTGCAGCCCTCCCGGCTGTGGCTGGGCTGGCCGGGCGCGGAGAGCGGCCTGCCCGCCTGCGTGCACGCGCTCTATACCGACGACAGGACGGTGGGGCTGTGGAACTTTGTGCATCAACCGAAGGAGGCGCAGTGTACGGGCTGTACGCAGAGGTAATTATCGCCTTTGTGTCAAAATATGTATCAAATATTTAAGGACAAGGTTTCCTACTACCTAACATGTTGATGATCCTGGTGCTATACTAGTCTAAGAGTTCTAAACATCATGTATTGTTCATCGTACAGACGCCAGCATATCAAGCTACCACAAACTGTCAAATTAACTTAATAGATTTTTCAACTTTATTGCTGAACCATACGGTTCAAATTTGATTGGATTTTTTTTACTGATGCGGGTAGTTGATGCGCTGGCATCTGTACATCAGCGGTTTACCAACTTTTGCCCATTCCCCAGATGGTACAGCGGTCGTGGTGACGAGCCCTCCATGGTGTGGTTCAACGGCGCCGGCTACGTGGAGCTGGTGCGGTCCCGCGCGCGGCCCGCCGACCGGAGGCAGTTCAGCGTCGCCTTCACCTTCCGCACCAGGGACGAGGATGCGCTGCTCTTTATGGCGCTGGATACTGTTAATGTGAGTATCTAATACGATTTAAAAAATAAAGCAACGCAATAAAATGGACATGTTATTGACACAATAAGATTAAAGAAGAGAAATTTTATTATATGAGAAGTGACATGAAATACTTTCAGTTAAGCCTTACATAAAAATGTCAGCCAACTTAAGCAAACGTTTGAAAATCTGCTTCCGAACTAGGTTCCGGACTTCAATGCAACATCCAGTCATAGTTTAGAGCCACCGACTTAGCAGTTCATCATGGCGCCGCTAATTTTAATTCATTTTAAGTTTTCTTGCTCATACGAATTGCTTAACCCTTTGACCTCCACGTCAAAAAAAGAAAGACGTACCCTCAGCGTCTATCTAATAATACCTCCATAAATACCTACAATATAGTAGTGTTCTCGGAATTATATCGATTGAAACTGACTTTTTAACTTTAAGTCTGTCATGTATTCGTGACCGTCTTTTTGGCTTGTCATCTATACGTGACAGTGGCGGTTGCAAATTATTTTAAAGACATGTCGAACGTCTGTCTAACTTTTTTGTAGTAAGGCTCTTAATTTCATGGATTGGGAAATGTTAATTTAATTCTGAGCTAACCTATATTGGGTGACGTACAATCCGTAGAACCGGTCGGTGTCGGTGACGCTGCGCGAGTGCCGCGTGGTGTTCACGGTGGAGTACGGCGGCTCGCGGCTGCAGATCACGGCGGGCGGGCGGCACTGCGGCGGCCGCCCCGCCCATGTGCAGGCCACCAGGGTCTTTGCTAGCAACAAGCTGGAGAAAGGTAATGTGCGATGGTACTGACAGCTTATTGCTTCGACGTAGGCAAGGAAATGTTCCCATTTCTTTTTTCACGTGTTTTTTTTTTCAAAACTGTGGTCAATAATTAAATTTGGTCTATAAATAAGTCCTTGAACGATTTTATTAACCAGATCTGAAAAATATTAATTCTGGTCCTTGAAGCATTATGATTGCTACGTTGTCAATCCTATTTGTGTACTCGAAGACTCCGATTGTTCTTCGAGGGTAATGTAAGAAAGAGTATAAGTTGGAGTGTGAGTGTGTACCGAGTGTATTGAGGAGGTCCTGTGGCAGGCAGCCTGCGCGTGAACGGCGAGGAGACGCTGGGGTCCCCCGCGCCGCCCGTGCAGGCGGCGGCCGCGCTGCCCGACCTGGCCGCCGCGCGCTACTGGCTGGCGGGCGCGCCGCCTGCGCATGCGCCCGCGCCGCGCGCGCTGCTGGGCTGCGTGGGCGCCGTCACCGTCGACCGCGCCGGGTACGACCTCATGGACGCGCCCACCCGGTTCGGGGTCGAGCCGCGCTGTGGGGAGAGGGTAAGGGTCCACAAAAATTACCTATTAAAGCTTGCGCCAGAAACAAAAAAGAAAGAACTTTATTTCCCTTTTCTAACCTACTTAAAACACTTCCATCAGACGCTTCGCTCAGCCATTATGAAAGGCACGGGCTACATCGAGCTGACGTCCCCTCTAGTCCGACGCAAAGCCTCTCTGGGGATATCCTTCAGAACGCAGACCCCTGACGGCTTGCTGATCTACCGTGCGCCTTCTGCTGATAATGAGCTCGCTGATGACGGAGACAAACATTACTTCGCACTGGTTATGAAAGCTGGTGAGTAAACCATCATCACCATATCACTTCATGATGGTGATGGTACGTGATTTCTTTAAAACATGGACTTGAAAAGAGCAAGCGTGGTGATAAACGCTCATTCCTTCTCTGTCTGAAAAATGGCCTGTGCCAACAGTGGCACAATAAAAAAGCTGATGCTGAATGAGCATCAAACAAGTCCCGGCCAACCCGATCAATATGAACATTGAACCTTGACTGAAGGCAATAGAATCTATATTGTAATGTAGGCCGCCAACTGCTGCTCTGATGAAAATAAAGATTTTTCGTACTCCTCATGGCTTCTAATAAGTTCTATATCATGTGTGAAGGTAATATGGTCTATAATACTGATCTGGATAATTTATTGTACAGTATTCATGATTTTTTTATTCTCTTGTGAGCATTTTCATACTTCGACTGAAGACCTTCTGTGTTGATATGCAGGAGAACTGGAACTGGTCGCTGATGCTGGAAAAGGCGAGGTGCGATTGCGAACCAATGGTACAAGGTTCGATGAAGGGAGATTGCATACTGTCAGGATCATCAGGATGCATAAACAGGTACTTATAGTTCATAGTAAAATATTGGAATTTTGGAAAGTTTTAGCCCATAAATTCTCCTAAATTCTACCTAACCTAAGTCACTACGAATATTCTAGACCAGTCTCTTGTGTTCCAGCTAGAGCTATGGGTAGACGAAGAGCAGCTGGCCAGCGGATCTCTCCCCGGCAGCGCGTTCCCCGCGCGACCCTCTGGCTTGTTCCTCGGAGGAGTGAGGGACATACACCAGGCGGCTGTACCTCTCACTGCTTTTAAGGGAACCCTGGCCGATTTTATTGTTGATGCGCAGTGAGTTACCAATTTTTGACAGGATATTTAAACGGTATGTTTTCTAAAAGTGTAGCCTAAACTTTTACTTCAGAAAGTATGTAGATATGCCTGAATTAACTGATTTTTATATTTAATGAAGGTCACATGACCTGCTTTCCTGGAAACTGTCCCACTTTAGGTTATTTTCTACAAATTATGAAATATTTTTTTCAAAATTTCGAATGTTATGTTCCTTAGACTGATAGGTGTGCAGACAGCGCTGGCGTGGAGCGGCGCGGCGCTGGGCCGCGCGGACGGGGCCGCCGCCCGCGCCCCCCGCGCCGCGCCGCGCGCGCTGCAGCACCCGCCCGACCGCGCCGGCTGCACCAAGGTAACTCCTGCGCAACCGAACACTAGTTACTAGGGAAAACAGCCTCATCAGCGTCCATCGACTTTTCTTTGGCATTTTATATGGGATTACGCAACAGAAGGAGAAAGAGTGAGAGAGAGCTATATTAACTTATCTCCGTGGATAAGTATAGTAAGTACTACTTTGACACATAAACTCGTTGTCTTTCGAAATTCTTGATAACTTTTATTCTGTACACTTTTTAGAGAAGCATTCCTAAGTATGTAACTAAACAGTCTACGGAAGTAAATAGCGCCACTACCGCTCTAAACGCCACCTCTCCAAATTCATTTACTGAAATTTTTGAAAATCTTTTAAATAGCAAACGTTATCGTAAAATATCACCCTGTTTGTGTATTTCAGCCTCCATTTTTACAAGAAATCATTGTATCCCCACTTCACAAATCAACTAAATAGCATTTTATTCCTCTAGACATCATCATACACGGTAGAAGCTGGTGCGGTGAAGTTCGGCGACACCGCCCACAGCCACGCGAGCCTGCGCCTGCCGCGCTCGTCACCCACCGCTCGCCGGCAGCGCGACATGGCCGTAACGCTGCAGATACGCACCTTCGCTAGCGACGGACTTGTGCTGTTGGCGCCGGTAAGTGTTCATCACCTGCCTAGTTTTTTCCCAAACTACATATGTTAGGCTCGGCTTAAAATCGAACAGCAGCGAAGTACCAATGTTTTTATGAAGCAAGTGCTTATCAAACCAGTTACTTGGATATATCGATATCCTGGATTTTCTAGCTCCTGACTGTCTTTACCCAGACCACCGTCAAAGATATACAGATGATGATCAGGACTAAATTTAAAGTGCCTTCCGAACCACAAAGGATCAAGCGAGGCGGTACACGGATTGCTTCAAGCCGTTGAGAATCGACGTCGACCACTCAAGCGGTCCGTGTACGGCCGGTCTTAGATGTCTCTTAATATTTAAGTATGTCTACCATATCCATAATAAAATGTTAATTTTCCTGTAGGGCTCCAGACTAAAACCGAAGCAGTTCATGGCACTGATGGTGCGGGAAGGCAAGCTGCGGCTCGTGGTGCGCAGTCGCAAGCGCAAGGAGATCTCACTCGCCGCCAACGTCAGCGATGGCAATTGGAGACAGGTTAGTCATTGATATTGGTGAAAGTGTTTGTGTTAGCTAAGTAGGTACAGTCGGCAAGAAAGAGCTCTAATAGTTTTGAAAAAAGTTTCTGTGAGTACTTATGTAGAAAAGGTTCACTTTTTTAATGAAGCCTTATGGGAAATGAACTTTGTTTTTCAAGATTCATAAGTATGATGATGGCATCCAGGCCGATTGTCGGCTAATCATGGAAATCAGCCAGCGGCGCAGGACATATTATAGTGCACAAGCATTCGCGCAGACACAGGTGCACTCTCTATTCCCTCACTCTCATAGTCCAATGGGACGGCAATCCGACACGACCGGAGAGAGATCAGGCGCAGGACCGACATTTACGTGCTCTCCGAGGCACGGGTGAATCAATCACCAACTTCCAGACTCCAGGCTGCGTTATGAAAGTTTTTCAAAACCCACAAAGCGATTTCCGCCCGACCCGGGATTCGAACCCGAGACCCCGTGCACAGCAGTCGCGCCTTGCGACCACTAGACCAACGAGGCAGTCAATGAAGGAAAGAGGAAAATAATGATTTTGACTTTATGTGACTGCAATAAACAAAAATGATTTGTAGGTGACAATCCGCGTGTCCCGCAACCGCGTGCAGCTGTCGTCGGAGGGCGCGGCCGCGGCGGCGCACACGTCGGCGCCTGCGCGTGCGCACCGCCTGTACGTGGGCGGGCTGCCCGCGCCGCCCGCCATGCCCGACGTGCCTAACTGGGTAAGTCAAATCTATTCACTTTTATTAAATTGGTTGTTTGGGCAAAAACAATGCAACGTCTTTTTACATCAATGATATGGAATAAGGTGTGTTGGTAAAACACTGAACATTTTTAATCCAACCAAAGCAGTTTTCATAATAAAATAATTGCATAGGCCATATGGCTCGCATTAACAAAAATGTTGTTGTTAAATGTTGAACCAAGGCGTTTTCCACTACCGATAAAAATATTTAGCAACGTGCAAAACTGACAAATCATATTTTTGTATGTAGAAAATATGCTCTGTCTGTTTCCATCAGATAAGACGCGTGGGCGGTTTTCTGGGCTGCATCCGCCGCGTGACGGTGAACGGCCGCGCGGAGGACCTCGTGCGCGATGCGCAATCACACCATGGTGTCGGCCAGTGCTTCCCGAACGTTGAACGGGCAGCTTACTTTGGAGGTCAGTACTGATTACTAACGTTTATTTAAATCTTAAATATCCTTTATCCGTTCCTGGTTTCGTGACCTTAATGAACCAGAAGAAGTTTTGTAACCTTCGTTTTTGTTATTATACATAATTTTCATAATCAAGGGTTTTTCAATTTTTATCTGTTTGGGAGATATAATTTAATTGTAAGGTCAGACAAAATTATACGTATTGTACGTCCCAGGTGACGCATACGCAACATGGTCGAGTTCATGGCAGCTGACGTCAGCAGGCACAGAGGGCGCCACCGAGCTGCGGTTGCAGTTCCGCACCAGCGAGCCTAACGGAGTCCTATTGGCTGCTGCAGGGTTACTGTTAGAGATTAAAGATGGCGCGGTGAGTATACTGGCTGCCTGTTATAGAAGTATAAAAGAAGTTTTTACAAATGCTCAAAAATCTATTCGTCTAAGTTCAATAATTCATTGATATGTACGCGGTTGTCAGGTGGTGCTGTCGCGCGCGGGTGCGGGCGGGGCGGGCGGGGCGGGGCGGCTGGCGTGGCGCGCGGCGGGCGGCGGCGCGTGCGACGGCGCGTGGCACGCGGTGCGCGCGCGCGTGCGGCCGGCGCTGGCGCTGCAGCTGGACCGCGCCGAGCTGCTGCGCGACGCGCCGCCCACCGCGCTGCTGGAAGCGCCCGACGCGCCGCCGCCCACGCCGCTCTACATCGCCGGCCTGCCCGGTACGTATGCCTAGCGGCGTATCTCGAGTGTAGTCAAACACAACTGGGTACTAGTATTTTACAAGGCACGACTGCCTATCTGACCTCCTTATTCCATACTACAATGGATACTTGGAACTACACTATACTATGGAACTACAACTAACATGGATAAAACAGTCATCCACGGACCAACCAGTGCAGCTTTACCTACTTAGTCAACACCTATCCAAACATAACGAAAACCAACATACCCCCTAAATAATATGGTCATTCTAAAATTGTTACTAATTGCAGAAGGTGTAATGGAGTCCACAGAGGGCGGCAAAAACTTCAACGGCTGCATTCGCGACGTCGTGATAGGAGGACAAACTAAAGACTGGACCGAAATGGAGTCGCTTCACAATGTCCTACTAGACTCCTGTCCCATACCGCAGTAGGCTTTATGACTAGAGTCGTAAGGTTCAAATTCAAATGTAACGAACAATATGCTTCGTTCACTCAGTGCCATCTTTAGCCTAGCGTGGGCCAAGACTTGTACTTATGAAATACATTGAAGGTTGATAGAAGCTGCTAACAAAACAGCTGGCGGCAATGACTTTGTTGACTTGTTATGTTGGCCAATATTTTTTATCATGTTTAGTTGAGAACATGATTAGATTGTTGTAACTTACCTGCCTCTACTAGTAAGGTCAAATATTTTCCCCATCAGTGTAATGAGAAAGCAATCTCCCTGCCCAGCACATCAGCCTACCTCAATTAAAATTGCTTTAATAGATTTTCAACCTTAACACAATACTGGAAGGTTAATAATCGATTGGTTTGACAGATTCGGGCAGGTTTTTAACCACCTATCTATACAATCTTAAAACAGAATGTAATAATAGTCTGCAATGTGCCTTATATTGTGTAGGTTTTACCAAAAAGTGCCATTATTATAATAATTATAAACAAATCAGTGCCGGTCCATAGATCTGTAACAATCGAATATCGATAAAATTGAAAATGGATCCTTCAAATTATCGATAAATGCATAGATTGAAACACATCACATTTCATAGACAGTGAGGCTTTATACGAGGCTATGTAAATATGTTAGAATACACAACTCTAGCGAAAATACTCCTGTAAATAGAGTACTTAATGTTTCCACCAGTATTCTTATGATAATAATTTGTACATAATAACTTAGTTTATTTTTCTAATTAATAATTTTGTAATAATTAACGTAGGATATATCACGGAGTTTATAAGAAACGCTGTAAGTTCTAAAGATGGGCAATTTAATTTTACTTAGGTGTGAGGTTTGGTAATAAAACTTAGGGCTTGTACACGCCTTCTCAGATGCGCCGTTGACGTGCGCTTGTAACTATACGCACGCAAATCACACCTTTGCTCTGAAGCTGTAACGTAGCGTTCCTAAAAGGCGTTTAACCTTTTGACAGCCACGTCAAAAAAATAAAAACGTGCCCTCAACGCCAAGCTAAAAATGTATCCACATAATATCTAAAATGTAGTAGTGAGTTCGGAATTATATCTATTGAAATTGACAATTAATTCTTCAAACAAGTTAGACAGACATTTGAAGCGTGTTTATAGAAAAAAGTTTTTGCAAAATTGTTTTAAACACGTGTTAAAAGTCTGACAATTTTGTTTTAAGTAAGGCCCTAAAAGTTTGTCATGTAGTCAAGACCGTGGCGTGCTGGGCACTTCTTGGCTTGTCATCTATACGTGACTGTGGCGGTCAAAGCGGCCCTTAGCGTGATTACCATGCCTTTGAAGACTTTTGATATATGTTTGTGTAATTCATTTTATACATGTTCACTCTTCACAGTCTCCATCTATATTTGTGGACTGTCTGGAGCCAACTTCTTTGGACTTACATTATACTGTGTTTACTCCGTGCCCAAATAATAATTATGAAATAAGGTGACGAAATGTTGTTGAAATCAATATTATTATTCTCGAAAGAAAAATGCATTTAAATCATAGTCATTAGTGTAAACTTGCCTAGATTAATGTGCAGTAAGAATTGTTTTTTGCAAATGAAGTTATATTCCCAGCTCCCAGATGGGCCCCAGTTGTGTCGCCAGTCGGTGACAACCGGCAATTGTTTTTCCCAATTGGAAAAAAAACTGTTTACATCATCTTATTGTAGACCGAATTGTTATCTAACCTTGTTGTGTAAAATTAATAATTTGATTACTATATTCTCGACTTTAACGTTTGTATGAGACGCGAGCACTACTGTTCAAGCAATAGTTATGTAAATAAATATATAGGGATCAGCTTTAATAGTTAAAAAGAGCGATTCATTGTCACAAATATAATTTATTTAAGAAACAAGTGTTCAGTAGAATATAATTGTACATAAATAGTTTGGTCGATGTATATAAAATACGTATTTATTATACTTGCTTTTCAGAGGAGAAATAAAATAAAATCGAATGTGGCAATAAAAAACATTTATTTCTTTTTTTCGTACATCAATCGGCACGGCTTACGAAAAAATGAATATTTGATACTAAACTGAGATGATGCTTAGTTTCAGTATTAAAGTCACATTTTTAGTAAGTTTGTCACCGACCTGCTGTACGGCCAACTTGTTTAGTAAGGAATCATAAAGTGTTAAAAATAGAAGGTCGTGTAAGTAAGCCGTATAGCAGGCCTTACGCGGAACCGAAGTCCCGACCATACCCCTCGCATTCCATCACCCGGCTCGTTACCTGCAGTCGATATTATTGCCGAGAGAATTAATTGTATTTAATAGTTGTTGGTACCCTCGACTGCAAATAAACAGCCACAACTTTAGGCAATTCATTGCCATTTATAATATTATTTATTTATACTCTGAGACCACAGTATTAATGAAATGTCCATTCTGTGGTTATCAGTGTTGCCATTCTCGCAGAGCCTTCCTTTTCAAATATTTAAGCAACTTTTTTAAAAGCATTTCCATTGTACTTGGTTGATGTTTAAATTTTTTAGATGGCAACATTGATGAGCACAGATCTACATAAATACAGCAATGATATTGTCCAGCTTTAAACTGTTACACTTAAAATAGTCTGAATACTAAATTCTAATAAAATAAAGACACTGCATTCATTTTATTATAGACTAACTATAACTAAAACTGTTTTTTTTTACTAAAGTTTACAGATATTTATGGACATTTTCGACAATATATTGACTCAATTTACATACAATGTTAAGTTAAGTTATACATGCATATATAACTGAAATGATAATAACATCTTTGGACTAAACAAAGCACATACAAATTATAAAAGTCTAAAAAACCATGAATATTAATTAAATAATATACTTATTGCAAAATTTTGACGAACACAAAATACTATATATTCTACCCTCCTTCGTTTAAAATTACTACTACATCACATTTATACAATGTTACTGTATCTATATCAATTAGTTTTTTATAGATTTTTTTAACTATTATGGCCGAAACGAAAATGGCTTGAAATATTATAATATTTGAAGGAAATTTCTTATTTTTTAAAAGCTTTTTTGACAAACACAGTTGCCATTGCTGTCTATTACAAATTATACATGATAAAGGATACAGTCATATAAAAGGAAAATCAACTGAGAGGAATTATTTTTAAAATCAATAAATATGGAATAATCAGTTTTTTTTTTCAATAATTTTGAGCAAATTCAACTATCCACTACCTGTCCGCTAAAACTGAACATTTTTTTTTCATAATAAAGCCTGTTATTGGAATTAAAATAGGTACTCAAAATCTCAATACATGAGATTTTTTTAACTTATTTTTTTTTTATCCCTCTGTTGCCAGTCAGTGTGACAACATTCGTAAGCAGGAATAGATAAAATAAAAAATACGGTTAGAGATTAAAATGGAATACGTATTATGCCTATACATTTGCACAGTGACCGGTAAAGCCCAACGCAAGCCGGCGGAGACGCGGCAAAGATATTTAGACTTAATTTAAAATAAACCTTAACTCGTATGCCATGTGGTTGAAAACGACAGTCGCGCGTAGTGAAAGTAAATTGACTTATTCTCAATATCTTCGCCGCGTCTCCACCGGTTTGTGTCGGGCCTAAGATCGTTAATATACTGGCGATTTTGATCAATAAGCAGAATATTCAGGCTCAGCCTTTATGAGGACCTATTTTACGTTTGTTTTAGCTAAATGAGATGGCGATATAATAAACCACGTTGACAGGTGCGGGTAAATGCGATGCAAACAATGTATATCTGTTTTCTATATTTTCATTTCACATATTGACTACTATCGCCGATGCTCCGAGCGGCTGTTTTCTGAAATAGACAGCTTTTGTAAGTACATTTTTTTTTAATTTTTGTTTTTTATTTGGATGACATATTGTTACGACATTTAAGTAGATCAAGCATCAGCCTTTCAAGTATGAGTGTGTGGGTTCGATTGCAGGTCAGCCAAGTACCTATGTAACTGGTTAGTCATATGTACAGATGCCAGATCATCAACCTACCTCAACCGGTTATTTTTTAATAGATTTTCAACCTTATAACAGTACTGGCAGGTTAATATTCGATGTGTAAAATTTTACAGATTCGGTTAGTTTGACCTGCTGGCTTCTGTACTTTCTAAGTATATCTTGGACATCAATAGCCGAGTAAATAAAAGGAAAGCATTTTGAGTTATTAAAATATCCTTCATGTATTTCATCAAATTTAGTATTTTTTTCTAATTTTCATTTAGTTCCTCTTTAAAGATATAAGGTAGTGAACTGGTATGCTGTATAAACTTATACTAAGTAAACCAAAACTAGTTTGGTACTTACCTTAACAGCCTACATGGAGAGGTACCCGCGTGCGGCGGAGCGGCGGCGGCCCACGAGGTAGGCCACCAGCACCACCACCACCAGCCCGCCCAGCGCGCACCCCACCGCGATGGGCACCGCGTCCGGCACGTCGCCGCCGCCGCACTCGCGCGCTGCAATGTGCACATTTAATATTATAACTTTCTTGAAAGCAAAAAATATTACACTCATAATTTTAACCTAACCTAAAATTAAATTAACATTTTGTTTCCCTGAAGTTAAAAAGCTTGAACTTTAGTATCCGTGGTTCGTAAAATTCAGCTTACGGTTTTATTACGAAAAATAATTCGGAATATAGCGTCAGTTGTCATAGTCATTACAATCTGATAAGGCAATCCAACAGCAATTTTCGCAATGGAACGAGTTTGATTTGAAAACACTTTTGTTTTGGTCAACAAAAAATTATTATGGAATAGCCCAATTACAATAATCACATATATGTATAACTCTAAAAACATTTAGAATATTTGGGACATTGTCGCTTACTAAATATAAGGTGTAACAAAACTAGTGCACCAAAATTTTACATGTCATCTTGAACATGCCAGGGCTCATGTTTACCACAAAAAAGTCATGAAAACAACAACATATTTTACTAAATTTATCCTCACAGTCGCCAAATTGTACGCATAACGCCGGTCTCTATGAAGGCGCTCGATCGTTGACCCCTAGGTCATTCAACTTTTGATCCTTAGCATGTACTAAATGACCTGCAAAAATATGGTGCACTAGTTTTGTTACACCCTGTATATCAACGAAGACCGCCCAAACATTATAACAATAACGTTAAATTTTATATAATGCAGTTTTAAGTCGTATTAGGATTTAGATAGCGCTGTATCGCTATGAGCTGACCCTGAATGTCACAGACTATTAAATAATTATGTATGCGTATAATTATCTAATCGGAGTTTAATGTCCGTCCGTCCGTCGCAGCACGTTATTATTATTGTCTTCATTTAATCCGTTCTATTATTAATAATATGAACATTATTATAGAATAGTCAGAATACGAGTAATCATAAACTAGTTTTTTTTAAGCGTGAGATATCTTCTATTTCAATCATTAACTTTGATAAAAAGTAATAATGAAACCAAAGCCTGTTTTTGAACATAAATAAACATGTAAGCGTGTTTAAAATCCGCAGCGATTGTGACCTGCGCACGCGCAGCCAGACGCGCGATAACGCGACTCGATAGCGCGATACCGATAGCATCAGGACTGTTCGTTATTTACGATTATTCATTACATTGCAATTCAACCGCTATTTTTTGTATTGTTTTTATTTTTTGTGTTAAAAATGTAGGACATGATACATGAACCTTATCGTGATATTAAAATAAATTATGTCCCTTTCCTGACTCAGAGAAGATGAAAAATAATTAACTGTATTTTTATATTATTGTGAACTTTTGATTGCTTGTATTTTGCAAGAGGGAGTGACTGACTCTTACTGACTAAAACCCACTATGTTCCTTCTGGAGGTCTTTGTGTGCTAGGGCCACAGTAACTCTTGCGAACAACCCGCAGCCCCGGCAATCATTATTTAGATGCCGTCTAAGAGACGCGAATAGTTTTTAATCAGTAAGAGGCTGACACTTCCCTAATCTTCCCAGGAGCTATTCAATAATTTCCCATCAATAAAAACTAGTTCACTTTGCCAAGGTGAATGCTATTAATAAGCTCCTTCAATTAGGATCCTAAAAAACTTACTCAGCTTTTCAATTGGACACAGTCCTCTCCCACAAAACCTATATTCTTCATCCACAAACCTATTCCAAATAACCCCTTAATCTGTTATCCTAAGAAACAAGTGAGTATATCTGACCAGCGCTGAACTTGTCGTCGTGCACAGTGCGGTAGGCCTCCTCCTGCAGGCGCGACAGCGTCAGCACGGCCACCGCGCTGGCCGACTCCGACGTCATGTTGAGGCGCGTGGCCGGCTTGCAGCGGTACGACGTCGCCAGCGGCGTCTGCCACTCCGCGCCGTGGTACAACTCCATCGCCTCCTTGGATGCTGGAAAGGTAAAGGTTTCTGTGAATATCAGCATTTATAAAATTGGTTTTCGGTCTACTTTGAATAAATGACTTTTTATCTTATCTTTATCTTATGTCACAGAAAACACAAGCTACTCCAGGAACTAAACCGTTTTTGTTTAAATGGGCTATTTAACGCTTTAATAATTTTTCATATCGGTGCAGACGTTCGTAAGATTAACGCGTTCAAACAACCTAAAAAACAAACTCTTCAAATGCATAATAAGCTAATAAAAAATAATGCTAATAAGCAAAGACAATACATGTCATGACTAGTCATGAGTGTATTATGAGATAGATTCCCGAAAGATTAAAATTAATTAATATAAATTAATACAAATAATAGAGGATGCCATCTTTATTAATTCATTCACATCCATTATTTCACCTCCTTTCGATAGAGATCCCATGTAATTATTCTTAAAAATATTACTATTAACATTTCCCATTTACGTACGCGTACGTGCATTACAAAGAATATAGCCAACGGAAGTTCACAAAACATATGCGCGCACGCATTGCCTAGGATCGTCCGAATATAACGGTTATCAAGTCATGACTCAAAGTTCCTGTTGATTCAGAAATTATGAGGAAAATCCCATCGATTAAATAGGGGAAAGTAAGCGAAGCAACAGTTTCTTTTAAATCGAGCACGGTATTTATTATTTTAAATCATTCCTTGGTATATATCCAACAGGAAAATATTAGGACTCAAGAAATATTTATAATAACCGTCTATATCTGTAGTATTTTTAACCACAGGCTCATAATGTCAAAACGTCATTGCAAATTTTATTAATGTACTAGCTGTCCCCAGCGGTTTCACCCGCATCTTTGGTTACTCGCTCCCGTGTGTCTTAGCGTGATGGTATATAGCCTATAGCCTTCCTCGATAAATGGGCTATCTAACACTGAAAGAATTTTTCAAATCGAACCAGTTGTTTCGGAGATTAGAGCGTTCAAACAAACAAACAAACTCTTCAGCTTTATAATATTAGTATAGATTTATTACATAACTAGCTGCTACCTGTGGTTCCACCCGTCACTCGAAGGAACTACTTCCCGTTCCCGTAAAAAGTAGCCTATGTCCTTTGTCTGACACTAGACTATGTGTCTACCAAATTTTATTTATATCGGTCAGACCGTTCACGCGTGTTGGCGTGACCAATTGAAATGTTCATTTTTGTATATGTAGATATAGATTGAGTATAAATATCACAATACATTAATACGATCTGCGTACATAAATAAATACGTAGAAATGAATCTCGGCTTCGATAATTTCAAGATCAGGGGTCAATTGGGGTCACCCGTATTGTACGTATAAATGATTGAAGAGACAGTTCATACAGGCTATAAATCTTAGGAACAAGAATTAATAACCATTCAATAGTACCTTACGCAGTTGGAGTACAGACGACAGCACATCAAGCTACTCGAAACTGTAAAATTTTCCCAATCTTTTTTTTTTATTAAGTGCCGAAATATCGGGAACTCAATAAAAAGGTACATGGTAGCAATCTCGAATTAAGTAATTCCAATGTTAGTGACCATGAAAGTTTATATCGACATATTTCCCAATCTACTATGAACCATATGCTACAGCAACAAATTTGAAATTCTATTAAGGAAATTTGACAGATTGTAGTAGCTTGATGTGCTGGCGTGTGTACGTATGTGGGTATGTATGATTGTTACTCCTCGTAACGTTCGTCAATACTTATCAACTATAATCTATTTTTTTCTGAAAACTGAATCAACCAACCAAAACTTAAAACCAAATTGTGACCAGCCTTAATATTCTTTAGAAGATCAATACACTTACATCCATTAACAAAGTTGTCAGGAGACAGGGAGACGTTCAGGCTCTTGAGGCCATACTCCTTGGTGGTGTCATTCCTCTGGTACACGAACGTCATGTTGTTAGCCATAGACGAGTTTACGGAAGTCTTCCAGCTCAACACTAGCCATTGGTCGGCGTCTGCGCAGCTGCCCTTCACGACCGTAGCATTCACTGGTACATTTAACATGACGTACGATAGAGATGTCACTGGAAAGAAAAACACAATAGAATTTAGTTATTAAATTAATATAGGTCAGCGTTGAATTCTGAAATAGACGTGGTGGTTAAAGCACCAGCCTCTCAAGTAAGAGTGTTCGGGTTCGATTCCAGGTCAGGCAAGTACCAATGCAACTTTTCTAAGTTGTATCTATGTACTTTCTAAGTATATCTTGGACACCAATGACTGATTAAAGGTGAAGGAAAACATCTTGAGGAAACCTGCACTATAAAGTCTGAAATCGACAATCCGCATTGAGCAAGCGTGGTGATTAACGCTCAATCCTTCTCTGTGTGAGAGGAGGGACGATAAAAACGCTGATGATGATGATTAGAATTCTTTATTATTATTATTTATTGTATAGAGAAATCAGCACTTTTGAACGTTAAATGAGTATTACGAGTATACAGCCCAAAAACCATAAACAAATTGTCACAATGAAGTGAACTTATTGCACCCACATCTTCAATCTTTTATAATAGGGGCGAATTTTCGGCTTAAATACGACAGCGCGTTACGTTGAAACTGTACATTGTCAAAGGGCCAGTTTCACAGGTTACGGATAGCCACTATTTACCAGATAAATAAAAAAAATGGAACAGAATTTGTGTGAAATTATCTACCAGATAAACAAACTGTGAAACTGGCCCTGACTATTGCATATTGTTTGATAATAGGAAGAATGTATCCATTGCAATACATTTCTATTCCGTCGAGTTACGAATTAAAAATATATCATTGTTTCATACTGGCAAGACTTGTAAAATATTACTCTAACCATTTATTGCAATATTTCTTTGTCTTTAAAGAAACCTTACCTCGTTATTCAACAATATTTAATTAGTTACAAAGCAAGTAATTCAATATAACCAACGTATAGCATGATTCATACATATTTTGCAAGAATTTTAATCACACAGAATATAAAAACTCTTTTGTGTATTGTTGCATTTGTTTTTGTTTGTTTAGCAGCTAAGTGACTGGCAATTTAAAAACCGGAATAATTAAAGCAACCAGCTAAAAATTTTAAAAAGAAAGATCCTTTTTTTCCTTGAAATCATGAAACAAGGGGACACCCACTGAGGGTGCAGCTACAGAGTGTCAGACTCTTACTGACTAAAACCCACTATGTTTCTTCTGGAGGTCACTGTGTGCTAGGACCCCACGATAACTCTTGAGAACACCCGCAGCCTCGGCAGACCCTGGCCCTAAGGGCTCTCTCTGATGTAACTGCTGCAATATTAGTCCGATTATGGATACCTATAGGCTGCACATATCACATGCACAATTTTTTGACAAGTTTTTGATTTTTTTATTTACATTTTAACTTTTTGAGCTAAGCTGGTAACGTTCCCTACGCATAACTTCTTTCAAATTCTAGATTTTTCCATATAAATAATTAAAACAACTTATTGACTAAATGCATCAGAAACCGGTATCGGAGGTGAGCGTGCGCCACACCGCGCGCACGGCGAACAAATAAAACTATTGTTGTTCGTTCGTGTGACCTCTGTCACGACAACAAGCAAATGAAAAAATCCTTTGTGCTCTATGATCGCTATGAATGCAGCTATTGACAATATTGGCTATCGAGCGGTAAAGAAATTACATGACCTGGTTTTGCAGTCGTTGTTTATTATCATTGCTATCTGCGACTATCATTATAAACGCTCATTGTAAATAAATAGTTAACTTTACACTTATTTAGCAGTAAGAAGACTAAGGGCCAGTTTCACAGGTTAAGGATAGCCACTATCTACCAGATAAATTAAAAAATTGAACAGTTAAGAAAGTTATTATCCACCGGTGAAACTGGCCCAAAAAGCGCCCCATAAAAAAATAGGGGAGTGTAATATTTATGGGTGTTTGACTTAGTCTGGGTGTTTCCTATGTATGAAAAGTATGTAACTACAGTTATCACTTATCTAATGCCCATAGTACTAGCTCTGCTTAATTTGGGACGAGATGTCTTTGTGTGAATGTGTAATTTTTGTTTTAGAGCGTCGAGCCCTGGCCTTTTACAAAGAAATACTGCACTATACTCATTCTTGCCGTCAAGCAGAATTGTGTTCAACTTCTTAAAATTGGAGGCCTGTCTGTGTAAACAACGCCTATATACTTATGACACAAGAATAGCCACTCATCTGCCATCGGCAGGCGAGCAACAACCACATTATATGCAAACAACCTTAGAAAAACAGGAAAATTCCCTATTGTCACATATTCTCACATGCCAATAATATCTCGAGATAAATCCGACGAAATCAATAAAGCGACTAAAAATACTCTAGCAAACTCGCTGTTTGAGTTGGAACAGTTCGCGAAAATTCTATCGACTAAATAGAGCAACAGAGTTTTAAAACCGTTTATGTAATCCATTTCATTGTAATATTTGGAGCGTTCTACAGTTTCTTGTGATGCATTTGCAGTTACGAAATAGCGTATCATTTTGTTTGGTCTAAAATAAATCACTTTCACGTTCTTTGTAACAACGGTTAAGTCAACGAAACACGGTAAGAGTGAAATAATGTTACAATATACTGCACTACACCGTTATCACATAGAATATTATGTGTCCTCAAAGAAGTTGAAGATTCCCTAAAGTTCACGCAAAATCCATTCGCAAGGTTACTAGGGTCACCAATACTACAGCCGTGTAGACTTAACAAAGGATTGATCAGCCAATCCAACTTCTCGGGTTGGAATCAGGTTGTTCGCATGAGTTATCGTTCTCCTGGCCCACAGACTTCCAGAAGGAACAAAGTGGGTTTTAGGGGAGTAAGAGTCTGACACTCCCTCCAGCACGGCGGGCTGATTTCCACGTTAAAAAAGGTAATTAATATATTTAAAAAGATGTTAAATTATAAAAACATATCTGAAGAATTTAAGTCATTTGACGTATCCACGTCAGTACCACTGACGTAAAATGGCTTCAAGTGATCATCCTATACGGCTGACGTACCTATAGCTATACATACGTAAGTAATTCTAAAAGTAACTATTATATGTATAGTTGAGTTTGTCTGTTCATCCTGAACGCGGTTATCTTATCACCTACTGGATCTATATGAAAAAGTATTTATTTTAAATCGAAGAAGTCTATGCGTTGAGGTATTTCTTATTAAGGGAGCGCGGACTACTTATTTTTCAAGAGACGCGGGTGAATCTACGGGCCGAAGCTAGCATTAGATAATTTTGTGTGACTCAGCATATGCACTGAGCTGCAACTGAGGGGCTTCTTAAGCCATTACTTCTATCGCATATTCATGACTCAAGCAGACAAGGTCACAACGTTCCTTTCAGTTAACTAAATAATTGGTATTGTAATTTTCAGGCTATATTTAGTTCCTAAAGTGTGATTTATTGCTATCTGGACCCCTTTGTGGTTGATTTTTTAGTTATTGTTCGTTTTCTTTCCACTAACAAAGTTGTGGTTATGGTAAGGAAGAGATTGAACCCAATTTGCGAATCAGCGCATTGCGAAAAGGAACGCAAAGAAACATTTATTTTCTAAAATCCTAATATTTTTGTGAGATTCATTTTTATTTTTATCCCTCGTATAATCTTTCTTTATATCATGTAATTTCCTTATTGGTGAGCTTAAAATATTTTGTTGGTTTGTCACTGATTAATATTATCATTATTCACACCTTACGTACTTATTCACTACCAAATGTGTTCTTCCAAAATTTACTATACGTATCTCATTTGCAATTCCTATACCCATACAACTAATTTCTTATTTAAATTAATCTATACTAATTTTACAAAGCTGTAGTTGTTTGTTTGCACAAGCTACTCTCAGGAACTGAGAGGCCGATTTGAAAAAATATTTTACTGTTACACAGGCCTTGTTTCAAAGAAGTCTATAGAGTACTTTTTACCTAGGTGCGCGGATTAGTAAAAGTAGGTAAAAAGCGATACAAAGAAATCGACAAACAGGAAATGTTAGGGAATAAAGAAATTGCATACCTACACACAATAATATCGTGTCAAATAACAAACGAAACATTAATTTCGTCCAGGAATTGGTCATTCAAACATTCCGCTAAAATATTTCACACATTTCTACATAATATACTAACATTCAGTAGTTCGCGGGGAATTACCGAGTTCCAGGGGACAGGAAGCCGCAAATGATTATAATGGAGGATGTTATATATTTTTACTTCATACTGTTTCTATAGTGCCTACTTACCTAGCTATTGTTAGATCGATACTGCTTAGACTGTTACCAGCGGACCTACACAATGGTTATGTAGCGGTAGCAGCTAACAGGGCTGCGGTTACGACTTCCCAATGCGTTTTAACATTGTATGTTATATATGCTTTATGTGCCTACATGTGAGGCAATCACATCAGGTTTTCTATAATGGAAATGTTATTTTTTAATTGAAGTATAATGAGAGGGCCTTATGGCTAAGAAATAGCCGCACAGGTCGATCGATCAAAGGTTAAGCAACGCTTGGCGCGGCCTTTCCGTGAATGGGTGGCCATCTTGCCTTGATGAGTTCCTCCGTGTTTCGGAAGGCATTTAAAATTCGTGGGTCCCGGCTGTCATTTCTACATCTTTGGCAGTCGTTACGTGTAGTCAAAAGCCAGAAAATCTAATAACCAGTCTGACCAAGGGGTATCAAGTTGCTCAGGTAACTGGGTTGAGGAGGTTGATAGGCAGTCCCTCCACGTAAAACACTGGTACTCAGTTGCGTCCGGTTAAGACTGGAAGCTGACCCCAACAGAGTTTGGGAAAAGTCTAGGCAGAATATCAAGCATAATAAACCGATATTATGTTATATGACGGATTAAATCGTAGTTTCACTAATTAATGCTCACAAATAAAGAATCCATATTAACAGACGTACATAAGAGCTAACAGTAACCGCATAATTACTAGGCTAGGCAGTATGTAGGTAGCCCGCCATGCAACACATCTACTTAACACGGCACATGTGCGGCCGCGTTTGCTTCCACATAATTTACACGGCAATCATAGTTATGGACAGAAGTCACTCCTATTTAATTTATGCTGGAATTAAGTAAATAATTTATTTATTCCTTGTTGAAATCGTCTCGATCTTAAAATTTGATTTACCACTTATCAGTATTTGTGAATCATCATTCATGAAATATTAATGAGAAGTTTCCAAAAGAAAACTTAACATTTTCCTGTTACGACTTATTATAGCTAAATTCTGTGATTTCATATGTTTATTCTGCCTTAGGCCTAAGACAACAGTTTCACATCAAAATAACAGTCGTCATATCAGGCATTTTTTTCTCGACTTTTCTTTGAGCGTCTACAAAGTTCAGTACCAAACTCATCATGAGTTTGTTTCTATGCTTGAACTCGCTAACTCAGGAACTACTGGACCGAAACAAAAAAATCCTTCAGTATTAGACAGCTTATTTATCGGGGCAGTTCCCACGGGACGCGGCTGAAAACGCTAGCAGAAATTACGTATTCAATATTTTCCTTGGTTAGGTTAGCCTTCTGTCCTATCCACATCGCGACATTCGACACACATCGGCGTACGTTTAGACCTAGTTGGTTGAGCGATGACTCACCTGACTGATTCAGCGCGCAGCCATGTCGCTCACTGTTTACATCTCACCTTTCTTCGCAGAATATAGTAAATTAGATATTACGGTATCATGTTAATAAGTAAGATTTTTTTTTAATGAACTTTGACCCACATTGGTATTGTCTCATTTAGAAGAGAAACAAACTGAATGATCGATTAACGCACAGCTGTGCCACTGTTAGAAGCATAAAAATCAGAACAATTGGGTCACAGCAAATATGTAATATATGGAAACTGAAAGAACACGGGTGAAACAGCAAAAATATTGCTAGGTACCTAATAAAATATCTAGATATGAAGATGCAAGGAGAAGTAGAACCATAACAAGAATAGAATCAAAGATGTCCAGCCAAAAATTTCAAGCGGAATATGACATAATTTTCTAAATTTAGCACAGACCCAAAACGGGGACAGAGAGGACACTATCAGCGAAGTTTAAGTTATCCCCTCTAGAGAGAAAAAGTAATTACTTCAAAACCCACTTCTCCTCGCTTCATCAGTCCTGGTTCTTAGCTTCCGAAGTATTTGCAGAAGATTAGGCACAATAAACACGGTGCTATCACTCGTACAACGATGAGACGTGACCGATAAAGGAGTGGGTGGCACGTTTGCGATAACTAGTAACAGTAACTAGTCTATATTTCTTATTAAAATAAATATATAAGTTAAACATGTTTATTTCTGAAGGTGTTAACTTGATGCCGCGGAAACGTTACAATTTGTACAAGAAAGGCAAACTTTACCTCCCTATAACAAAGTTGAACAAAATTTTAATATCTTAAAAAGTATGTTGACTATCTTAATTTCCCAACCTCGAAATGAAATTGCATATATCAGTGTTGTTTTATTTTTTCATTTTATGCGCCTGGACTCATAGACAAATATAGAGAAGTCGATTATTGCCAAAAGTAACTAGAACACACTACTTAATGTTGAGAGATATGTAGACTTATTATCTGCTAGTTTTCGATCACACGAAGTACATAGAAGATACATAAAATGTCTTATGCAGGCTATGCATAAATCACTAATCTTTTTTTTTCAACTCTTGACATTGACATCCGCTATCCCGCCTTTTCTGGGCAGTGTTGCAAACGTTAAAATTAAAAATAAGGAATGTAATGTCGATGCTAACATAGGTATAATAAAAAATATGCTGTCTAGAACTCTAGGTCACGAAAGAAAGAATATAAAGGCATTGTTTTAACAAAACGTTGGTACGGCATAGATATTATAACTTATACAGTTAAACAAACAGACAATTGCTTGTGTTAAACATACAAGAATAATGTTAAATATGGTTATTGTTATATAACATATTTTAATAAACAAATGAAGGAACCGGATCCCACGTGTAATGGAAAAACATTACAACTCTTTTATCAACGAACAAACTCAATTGCCCTAAACATCAATTTACGTTTAAATAAAGATTTTGTCATTTTATTTATAGTTTATCTCTTTACGAAGTTTATTGACCTTTGTAGAATAATATTTTTAGAAGGCATACGGACCCAAGCGGAAAATAATTGGGACAACTTCACATTTTGGTACTACCTAATTTTTTAAATTCAAATTTATATAAGGTGTAACAAAACGAGTTATTGCCGATTGGTCACTGTACCGATTGGTCATCAACAAAAAACGTGCCCCAATTCGTCATCACACAAAATATTTTATTTTGCTTTGTACCGATTCGTCATCAGTACTTTAGTTTGTTAAAAGTACTGTCAACCAGAAAAGCTTCACTACATATTATAATATTTTATTTGGATACGGGTGAAATTGCGACTGAAATAAACAGACCACGACCAAAACCAAAATACCAGGATAGCATAAATCTCATGAGTATAACAATAAACGAGTGTCCACGCTCACCATGTACTAGGACCGCATAGCTTACAGGAGTATAGCAATCGTCGGCGGGAAAGACATGATTTTTTTACTAATTTATTCACATATATGTACCAATTAACGCCATGTCGATGAATATATAATCTCCTCGCTAGTTATGTACTCCTAATACTTCTGTTACCTAGATAAAAAGCATAGAGTCACACTTTCGGGTGAATAAACTTGTGCTAATAATCATCATTATCAAATATTGTACCAACTACATATGGCACGTTAAACTGTAGGTCCCGGCTGTCATTGAACATCCTTGGCAGTCGTTACGGGTAGTCAGAAACCAGTAAGTCTGACGCCAGTCTAACCAAGGGGTATTGGGTTGCCCAGGTAACTGGGTTGAGGAGGTCAGATAGGCAGTCGCTCCTTGTAAAACACTGGTATTCAGCCGAAACCGGTAAGACTGGAAGCCGACCCCAACATAGTTGGGAAAAAGGCTCGGGAGATGTTCACATAATTATTATGTTATGATGTGAATTTCACTTATTTGACTGATATGAGAGTGATTAAAAGCTTTGCCTGCAATAAATTCTTTCGTTCAAAATTTATTCTAATAGTTTTGTTTCTGACGGTACTCTGCTACGTGAAATTTTATGTCGATGACGAACTGGGACTCAAACTGTAAATTTTAAATTATTTATTTTGCACTAATGACGAATCGGGAATTGATGTATGGAAAAAATACTTGGTGACCAATCGGTAGAATGACCAATTGGGTACAACCCAACAAAACTAGTGCACCATATTTTTACAGGTTATCAAGTACATGCTAAGGATCGCGTTTACAACAAAAAAAGTCATGAAAAAGACAACATATTTTATTAAATTTCAATTTCACAGTCGCCAAATTGTACGCATAACGTCGTTCTCTATGAAAGCGCTCGGTCGTTGACCCCTAAGTCATTCAACTTTTTTTGTGGTAAACATGACCCTTAGCATGTACTAGAAGACCTGTAAAAATATGGTGCACTAGTTTTGTTACACCTTTATATTCCGCTATTATAACTTACATGTAGACACATAACATGATTGACAACAGAGCGCCATTGTCGGTTATCAATGAACGAATGCAAGGGGCGTTTGCAATGCGTCACAAGTGTTATCAATACCCATTTGTACTTGAAATTGTATTATTTATTTGTACTTTTTCCCTTGAATGGACACAGTATATCATTGCGGGCTGTGTTTGCAACCAACTTCGAAAAAAGGCAGTATGTTATGCTTTTACCAAGATGCCTTGACCGCTTTAGAATACAACTACTATTTTTTAAGTATAAGAGTGGTACGAAGATCCTTTGTGGTACAGACGTACAGACGCCAGCACTTCAAGCTATCCGAAACTATCTAATTATCCCAATCACTTTTGAACCATATGCTTCAGCAATAAAGTTGAAAATCTATTAAGGAAACTTGACAGATTGTAGTAGCTTGATGTGCTGGCGTCTGTACTTAAGATTCTATAATCAAAATATGGTATAGTCCCTCTACTTAAATTATTTTTTTAATAAACATCACACCATGAAACTAACAAATTTTCCCAATCATCTTTGAACCATATGCTTCAGTGATAAAGTTGAAATTTTAATAGAAAACTCACAACGTTATCTTTAAACCAACTGTTTCGGACTGTACTGATGATTATTATAAAGGCCACATGCATTAATTACGCAAAAAAAGTTATAATAATCGCAACCCAGTACCGATTAGTGTTTGAAATTATAAATTATCAACACAAAGCTAATTAAATCAGCAGTTCAAAATATCAAATAAAAAAATGGTTTTGAAGTCGCCATGATAATTTTGTAAGCGTTCTGAGTACAGCTGTTTTCAGTTTATTTTAAAATCACGTATGTTTAACATATAAAATCGCGACACGCTGTAGTTAATATTATCACATAAACAATGTATGGATATTCTGTATTGTTACTATGTATGCAGTTTTGTTTGATCTAATTTTATCATCATCATCATCATCACCCTAGTCTAGCTACTCGACAAGGTCTCTCCTAAAGTGTGTTCAAAGGAGATTGATCAATTATGTATGGAGTTTGTTAAGTTGTTACTTGAACTACCAATATTGCTAAAACTTTGCATTCGATCATATTTATTTAGTTAAAGATTTTAGGTAGTATTTTCTTCACTGTACAATTAACAGATAAAATGCCCTGATTTTCCCAATCTCCTTTTTGCCTTGCAGGCTTTCGGTAATCCTCACTCCATGAAAGTTTTTCTACACTACTAGACTTTTAGAAGAATCTTTAATCTTTCAGTGTACGTGTGTGAAGTAGGTCTCATGGGATATGTATATGAAGGAGCTGGCGGAAGCAAGTAGCTAATAATTTAGTTACTTTATGTACTTAATAGCGAGAGGAGGCAATTATTAATAATCTAATTTGCTCCATAATATACGTAGAAAGAGTGCAATCCAATATCTTTCATGAATTTTAGTGGTAGTTTTTTGGCAACCTCTTTCAAGCTGCACTCTAGTTCCATAAATATTGCCAAAGGTCAAGAACATATGCATATAGGTATGTAGTAACGTTATACAAGGAATACTTACAAGCGAACTCGGAAAACTACACGAGTGTAGATTAGTTACGTAAGCGGCAGAGAAGGTACTAAGAAGCATGAAAGAAGTAGCTATCTAGTACTCGTAATATTATAGAGAAACAATATCGTTGTCTTACGTCAAATCAGAACAGTTTAGTGTTTTAATTAAAAACCTAGAACAATATTTTTAACCGACTTCGCAAAAAGAACAAGGTTCTTGATTCGGATGTTCTCTTACACACCTGTGTGTGTATATTTGATCGCGCGTATCTTCGTCATTTACTTACCGATTTACACAATTTGTTTGAAAAGTATACGTCCCAATTGGTCCATTGACATTGGATTTGATAGAAACCCTGAGAATAATGAATAGGGGTAATTTTGAAGATTTCAGGTACGCAACGGGAAAAAGCTTGATATTAAGGTCACATAAGTTATGGATCATAACATGATATGTCATAATACTCATGGTGATTCTCATGACATATTAGGGAATGCAATCCCATCTCGCGGGATCCCGATCAAGCGAGATTTCATGTTTCTCGAGATCAATCCCCAAACATAAAATGACGGAATCTTAACGTAGATATCGAAGCAACGACCCTGAACACACAGCCGATGCACCTCGTTCCATCAATTACAATGACCCTGCAGTGCTATATGCCAAAGTTGTGGGTGATTAAACCCGGAACCGAAAAAGGCCGTATGTTTAAACAAAAGTTTTTTACAATTCATTGGCGCTTCCTAATTTCAAAAGTTACGGTTTTTTTTGTAAATAGCTATTGTTGTAAGCTTCAATATAAATTTTTGTTACTATAAAACTACACTGATTACCTATATTCGTTTTTCTATCCCGAAATAAAAAGTCGTAACATTTTTAGGTTATTATTATTTCAAAAATATAAAATTAACTAGCACATGCTATAATTGATTATTTATCAGACACTCTCATATATTTAAAGTTCCGGAGTTTTAAAATATTCGACTTATAATAAGTTAACGCCTTAAAACAAAAAATCAACCCGACAGAAAAATATTGTCAATGCCTTTTTTCTCCAACAACTTTGTATGTTTATCCAACACATGGCCCGGTGATCTAATTTTGATCACACATTGAATTTAATTTAAATGCAGCCTATATTATTTTTCAGCCTTTTTAATTTTGGTATGCTATTTAAGTTGATAAGAATATCGGATCCTGTTTTGTTAGGATAAACCATTCAATTAGATATTTCATACAAAAGTCTCGAATCATTATTTAAATCTCAAATATCTCTAACTATTTAAAGTTATTATTTAATAAAGTTTATTTATATTTCATTCTGCTGCTTAGATAGCCTACATTTCCATGATAGTTTCTATTAGCCCTTAGGCCATGTAAATACCTAATAAATTTTATTTAATCAAACAGAGCTGTACACCCACATAAAAAAATAATAATTTTGATATAAGTGTGATATAACTTTTTACACCAACAGTAACAGGAAAAAATATAATTATTAATATAGCCATATACATTTAAAACTACTTTTAGTGGGTGTATCTCATTGCCATAATGTAATAAGTCGTCGTCATCATGAACCTACTTATTGCCCCAGTGCAGGGCACAGGCCTCTTCTTATATAAAAAAGGACTGAGTTTTCAATCACAATGTTTAATTACAGATGTTAAAAGTCAAGGTTTCCTCAAGATGTTTTCCTTCACCATTACTTAGTCATTTAGTGTCCAAGATAAACTTATAAAATTCATAAGTAGACAAATGTACTTAAATGCACGTAGCTATGTTTTTTTTGTTATGACACTGTCAGCTAAACTCACGACCACCAGCCTCAACTTTCGAGACATAATTTATCATCAATAATTTGAAAGCTATGTATTTTATATTAATAGCAAATGCTACAAGGACTACTGAGTAATAACAACAACAAAAAATCTTAAATAAGAATACAATAACAAAAAGGTTTGACTCACCACTCTCGACGACCTTGGTGTAAGTAACATTGAGTTGAGCTGCAAACTGTACCACGATGCAGGTCACATTCTTGTCGTCTGTGTACATCCATGTGCCCTGGTCTGGAGGCGGGAGGGGGCCTGGCGCTGGGGTGGGTGCCGGCGTGGGCGCAGGTGTTGGGGCTGGAGTTGGGGGTGGCGTGGGCTTTGGTGTAGGCGGAGTTGTAGGAGGAGTGGTCGGAGGAGTGGTTGGAGGGGTAGTTGGAGGGGTAGTCGGTGGCGTAGTCGGGTGGGTGGTTGGTGGCGTAGTAGGCGCAGCTGTCGTCGTTTTCGCAGTAGTGGTAGGCACGGGAGTGGTTTCTGGTTCAGGGGTGGTGGTTACAAAGTCTTGATGGGGATCCACAGGTATGATGACCGTTTTTGGTGTTGTAATTGGTTCACTGGCCAGACCTGTGAGAAAAGTTTTCATTAGAATTAGAAATAGTGTCCGTATAGTCCATTATGGGATCTGTAACATCATCCACTAAATACTAAAAGACAACAGTAAAATAAGAATGAAGACTTTTAATTGGCTGTATGTCGCAAAGTCATGTAATTTTTTACCTATTGTACTGGCTGTTAGTCTTCCTTATATATTAAATAAATAAATAAGTTACATTCATTCGATATCTCCCTTCACTAAACAAATACTCTAAAATTTTCATGATTATATTGATCAATCTGAGTCAGTGTCGGGTAAGGGCAGGTCACCCAAATATCTCTACATCAGTCAATACGACTCATGGCAATGATTCACCGACATTTGACACCATTGCTGGGCACAGGCTTTCTCTCACACAGAGTAGCTATTATATATTGTATAGATTGTTTTGCTATACAAAAAGTAATTAATATAAAATCATAAAAAAGTTATAAGCCTTAAAGAATAAATGTCAAAATACTATCCATATGCGGCATGGAATTATATAAGCTCAAGAGTTTTACTGACTAAAACCCACTATATTCCTTCCAGAGACCTTTGTGTGCCAGAATCAAAATAACTCTTGGGAACATCTCACAACCATTTGTACGGAGCTAATGTCAATTCTCTCTCTAGTAAGTAAGTCAACAGTTGGTAGGTAATCAAAATCTGTAAGAATTCATTGTAGTTCAACAACCTTTGTTGTTAATAGGCCTATCAGTGATATGGCTATACCTACATTGTGTAATCACACTATTAACATAATTAAACTAAATTAATGCTTGCCTGGTACTATAATTTTAGATGATTAAGATTGGTCATCAATTGAATCAGCCTCTCTCATCATCTGCCTCCACTTTTCCTAGGCAGAGGTTGGATTCTAGTCTAACTGGCTGAGTGTCAGTATTTTATATGAAGTGACTGTCGTGTTGACCTCCTAAATTAAGTTACTGGAGCAATTGAATACACCCCAGTAAAAGAATAAGGGTTTTTTTATGAATAAAATTTTGGCATAATGATGATACAGAAAACTATGGTGATATCATTATACCTTGTAAGGATCATAGCGTTATTCCACACTCTTCTATCTTGTGGGTGAATAAGGAATTGAAAACCTTATAAAATATGGTGTCTCTAGTAAGTATATTTAAGTATAGAATATTAGATAAAAAAATCTTCTCCAATTATACCACAATTTTAAGACTATCTTTAAATGTTTGCCAACATAATAATAATAACATATAAAGATATGTGGCTTGATATTGATAACGAACAAGTATAGTTTTTGTCTATAACCTTCAAGTAGCTGAGTAATGATTTTGAAATAACACCAAAAATACATACACATGAAACTAAGTTTGAATAAACTGATTTGTGTATGTTAACTCCAAATGTGGGTCATATTCTTGATTGCTGTGAACATTACCATTGTTTTAAATGTGAAACTATTTGGAAAGACTTGTGAGATTTTCCATGTAAAGGTCATTTCATTGAATATAATAAAAAATGCATAGCATTAAAATTCTTACAAGGAAAAAAATCAGATGAATCAATCAGACTTCTTAGATAATGATCCAATGTCTAATCGTTTCATTATGATAATATCAAGTACAGCATTACTTGTATATTTTACATAAAACTAGCTAGGCACATATTAACAATATTTTGTTGAGGGTAAGAACATTTATTTTCTAGAATGTCCCGGAACCACGGTAACGCGTATTCGAATACTTTTTTGTCGCTAATTGCGCAAATAACGCTCAATCACGACAACAAAGCGCTCGAGGCGTACTCTCGGTCCGACATAATGATAAAAAGTAACAAAGAACCCATTGCAACATAAATAGTTGTACGAAATATCACTTACCGTACTGCAAACAACTGCATATTACCGCTAACAACAAACAAAACCTGAGACGAGACATCGTGGATGTATTGCGACGCAATGTTGTAGATGTAACTGTGCACGAACTATCTCACAATTATAAATGCGGTGCAAATAAGTGATACGACGATAATCCGGTTGGTGAAACGTCTACGGATACGGAATGTCAATTGCAGACAGCTGAGCTGGGTTACCAGCATATATTTTAAAAGCTACTTATTTTTGAAGGCTTGTGTTCTAGTTGGTGAAAATACATTCGTTAAATTCATTTCATGCAGATTGGAAAGGAGTCTTATAATATTATACCAAGTTTTTAGTTTCACATGGTGAATTTTGCAGGTCTGCATTGGGTTAAACAAGAAAGTTTGAAATTAATTAAATTAAACTAAAATAAATTAAATAAAACATATTACAATATTACATTGTAGGTATGTTTATATTTTTAAATGTATGATAACTTATTCTCTCCATGTGAAACGATAATATCTTTATGTTTTTTAGAGTACATTATTTTCAGTAGTTTTTCAGTAAAATTTATTTCAAATGATTCGCTGTTGACATCGATCTAACGGAAGTAATTGTTTTAGACTATAAATGATGGGCGCACCTAAATGGCGCAATAATACTTTGAATACCTTATAAAAATTTTTTGTAACGTAATAATTTATAAGAATCATACATTTTCCTTATTATAATTTTCTACCAATCTACCATCATAAAATATAAATGATTGGGTAACATTTCTTATTTGTCTGCAATGGTGGCTGTACTGAACCGCGCAGATTAGGCAATATCAGCAAAGAAAAAAAAGGCGGGCATTGTTAAAAAGAAAAACACCGTTGTTGTACTAATGACTAATTATAATATCTATGTTTCTTTGTCATCATAGCGCCATGATTATCGGATAGTTCAAGCAGTTTAAAGTAAAATAGTGTATGTTTTGTTGGTAGTTTCTTACTCGCTTTTAGTTCAAATTCAAAAATGACAGAATACAGGTAGAGAGCTGTCTTGTTTGGTAGGTAGACCAGGAATTAAAGAATTGATTCAAACGGGAAGGTATTTATTCACAATATTTAATTCACATACACAAATATCTGAACTTTAACTAGAGAACACCAGAATTCACATAACACATCAATTAAATATTTACAACAACTTATGTAACATTTAACAAAATATCATTTATTTTATAATATCATAATAGGTATTCATAACTAACAGATTTTTAAAGAAGGAAGGTAGGTACATTCGCCGTCATTAATGGTTGAACCATTCGCCACTTGGTTGAAACATTCAAAGGTACGAATTAAAATTATTGAAGAAAAAGTATTTGTCATTAATAACTTGTAAGAACAAATCTCTGTCGTTTATGAGCACCTGATGATGGGATCCTTATTAATTCGTCTTGAATATTGTAGTACCTACTCTTGCGAATGAATTAAACAACAAAATATGAAAGTGGCGCAACCATTAGTGTCCACGACTGTACTTTGGGAATGTTTTTATTTAGGAAGCCAAACCAGGAAGAATATTTTATTTCTTACAACTAAAATGTAGTTTATTTTTGAAGGTCAAGAGGTAGATTAACATATATAAATATAATTTAATTTTTTGAACAGGATCTTAAAGTCTCTAATTAGAATATTTTGTTAAGAATAATTATTATATTTCATAGTCAGATTCTGACGTACAATGTAACATTCTTTCATTTGATTTAGTATGAAGGCAGAAATTAGTACAATACTTATCTATGTATAACGCTATCTTGGGCATTGGGCATTTATAATTTCATCTGTAGGTACCAAAAATATTGTATAATCGCCAGCACATCAAGCTACCAGAAACTGTCAAATTTACAGCGTCACAAACTCTTTTATAATATTAGTAGTAGATTTATAGTAATTAATTCCAAATAATTGATCTTTTTACTTCTTAACGACTATTAATACAATCTACAGCAGCATTACAAATACTTTAGGTACCTATAACAAACATCAAAGTATATTCATATTCTAGCATCTACCTAACATTCATTCATTTTTATTACAAAAAACAAAAGCTGTACGAAATTACTGAACTCAAAATGAATCATGATCATAAAATGCATTTGTTTTTATTGCTAACAAGTAAATAAATTCTTAAAAATATAATTAAAGGTAATTGGATATAAACTAAACGTAGATTTTAATATGGAAATACAGACTTAAGTAGGAAAAGTTTTTCCGAAATATTAGATCTTAGAATTGTTGTTAGCAACAAGTACCTGGGTATGTATGAGGTTCGTCATATTGTTTTTTGAACACCTCTAGCATACATAATATCCTTTCTTCTTAGCACAAACTCAACCAGCAAAGAGTAGAAAAAAAATCATAATCAGTCCTTTCAAAATAAAAATAATATGCTTAGGCATAAAGTACCTATGTATAAATAATGAAATTATTCGACGAACAACTCGAACCGGGCGCGTCCGTACCGACTCTTGGGGTCGTAGAAGATGTCTCGGGTCCAGATGCGACATTCTACGTTGATCACCACTCCGCCTGAAAACAATACCCAATTTGTTTATTAACCGACTTCCAAAAAAAGGAGGAGGTTCTCAATTGGCCGGTAGGTATGTGTTTTTAATTAAACTTGTAAAATATGTATAATATAAGTTGGGGCATGATCAAACAGCTCTTTAAAAGCTTTGCTCTTTTGGTCTTAAACCCTTAAGAAGAGTTTAACATTCACATGTTTTACAAATAAATGTATTTTATCTTTTTACCTTTATCTAGAGAAAGGAAGGTTTGGACCCCTCAAATTGAACGTTTAAAAATTCTTATTAGTCTAAAAAAAAAATTTGACATAATAAGTAGTTCAAAGCTGAGTTCAATAATGTAATTAGTTATCTAGAATAGCTACTCGCAAAAATAACTGGACGCTTTGGCATAAGTTGCACTGCTTGTAAACTCCATTGGAAAAACTAGGTCAGAACGCAGGATTCCAATCAATATAACTACCTATTAGTATTAGCCTTAGTCAGTTCATATGAAAATGTGATAAGAATATTCTATCAACACTGTAAGAAGGCAAGTCTGAGTAAACAAGTACTTACGTCGTGGATTCTCAAAGTACACAGCGACTAGAGGTCCTGGAACCTGGTCGGGCATATTCCTGGCGGAATAGGGGATGCGGTCGGCAGTATGCAGCCGGCTGAGAGGGAACCCTGGGGGGTACTCCGCGGGGATATACTGGATGGGCCCGATGTTCTCCTTGTCAGCGCTGAATTCACCGTCGCAGGTCACCCAGATGAAGTCGCCGTATTGGTGCGCGGGGCGAAGGCGCTGGGAGATAAAATACATGTTTTTTTGGGATACACATTCATTTTATGCTGGCAGATTATTCTCTGGGCATAAATAGGCAGGTATAAGTATTATTCGTCTTTACATTATTCCCTGTCTTACGTGAAAATTTTAGTTAGCGGAATAGATCCTATCCTACTAATAAAACTTGCATTTGAAGAAGAAGACTATCTCTTTTTCTTTTTACAGCATTTTCAGCATACGAGGGATAGGACAATTACCTATGTCCAGCTGATTTCGCGCCATATTTTTATAGCGAACTTTAGTGGTTCAAGGATCTCTACTTAATTTATACATCTGAATATGAAAGTAGGCTTACCATAGCTTCTCGGATATGCGGCGGCATGTCTGGCGGGATAGGCAGTGATGACGTCATGTTGTATGGTTCAGGCACCCAGTAGTGAATCTAGGTCGATAAAAAGTTACGTACTGTAAGCAAAACTTCGAAGAAATACAAGCACAACGAAAAAATGAACAAGTCTAAAAGTGAACATTCATTTCCAATTAAAATTAACTTCATTACGACAAAAGAAACATCTGAGAAGAACACTCAGCGTTTTAAAAAGTTATGAACTTCTTAAAGTTTAATAGTTACTTTTACATAAATCATTTGTTTAAAAATAAAGGACCACATAGGTCAATAAGACTTTACTCACATGAGATAGCCTAAGGAAGATACAAGGTTTGCCCCGAGCGTACCCGTAGAACTCGTCGGCCGTGCATGGGGCCCATAGCCTCATGGCCATGTCACACTGGTCCGAGCGCAGGTGCTGGTCGCGACGGTTGTGGACTGAACATGGCGCGCGGGGCGGCTCCTCGGGGATCGAGGTCTCGTAAACTGATAAGTATTTAATTGTTATAAGGTTCGAACTATAATAGATTATTAGATTATCGTGGACGTCCACGTTTAGGTCTTGGAAACATGGTAAGAATCTCCCGAACTAGTTTAAAAAAAATATGTATTTTCTGATAAATCAGGGGTAATAAGCCACTTACCCTTGAGGAATTCATTGATCCGTCGGTACCAGGTATGCCAGCTGCCAGGGTCGCTGCCCCTCACCTGGATCAGTGGCTGGTCCCACGTGTACTCCTCGGATCGAGGCCATACCTCAAGCTCTGTTTTGTAGAACGCCGGTGTTAATAAATTCTTTTTAAGTTATTTATTTAGTAATACTTTTTTGTTATCGTTTTATCGTTATGCTAAAAGAAGGCAAGGTCTAACATAAACAACTGCTATATTTTTTAAGCCTGAAAGACCAATCCCGAACCTTTCGTTGCTTTGCAGGGCTTTGGAAAATATGAATCCGTAGTACCTACACTTTGTTCATTTAGGTCGTTGTGATGTTATGTTAATGTCATTGTTTTCTCACTTAAAATAATGGAGCAAAGGGCATAATAATTTGACATTTCTGGAAAATGGTCTCATTATGGCTGCAAAACGTATTTATGTATTGCTCGTTCAGATTTGGGAAAGATCTTTAGTGTTAGGTAGATCAAATAGGACTAGATATGAGATAATTTATAGTTGAATGCTTACCGACATAACGCTGAGGCAGGAGAAGGCCAAGCAGAAGACCAATAATACCTCCTGAAACAAAGATTTACCATCAACTTATTGACGCATTACCTAAATTATATCCTTGTGACGTAACCTTTTCATCTTATGGGAGCATTTGTCTATAAAACGTATTACCTGACCGTTTGTTCGTTTTTACCGAATATAAATGATTTTCGTCGATTGATTTTCGTCATAACTATAAATGGTTCATACAATATTGTTCACTAGTTTAGATATTATTTACGCAGCTGTTTGTGTGTGTGAGACCACGATAGTTTCCTGATGTCATAGAAGCAAAAGCATGCACTAAGTGATTAAAATCTACCCCACTGTGACGTCAGACTGTACATTCAATCGGGATAGATTTAAGTCAGACTGACGTCATAAAGTTAAGTATCTTTATAAAGTAAAAAATAAGTATAAGATGTAAGTAAGAAACCTACTTCGGTTCAAAAAAACCTGCGGCTACAAATGACCACATGAAAATAAATAATGTAATAAAATTGTTATGTATATTTTTTTTCTTCTCCGTGGGTAAGGAGGCCTCTGCCCAGCAGTGGGACGATAAAAAAGGCCGTGATGATGATGATGATAATGATGATGATATTTTTTTTTATTTATTTATCATGTCTACAATAATATACAGAGTTATCTAAGTATTTTTATAACAACAAGGTTTAAACTTGTGCCAGAATCTGCATTTTTCGTGATTGTTTGTTAATATAGTAGTTATCAATTGGTATCAATTTCATCTTTTTACATCCGGGCCTAGAATTGGAAACGTATCTTTCTCCTTTTACCAATCGAATTGTGATAAGGTTGAAAATTTATTAAAGAAATTTGATAGATTGAAGTAGGTTGATGTGCTAACGCCTGTACTTTGGTAAGTAGATATAAGTAAGTAAATACTGTTTTTGGCATCGCTTTCAAGCTTTTGTTATTGACAATATCGCGGCGCCACATTGTCTGGCGAAGATACAATCCGAGACTGGCTTTTACGATGGAGCTAAAATACGGATCTATAACATTTGGTTCAAATTCGTTGTCGAATCAATTGCTTTGGTTAGCAATTATATATTTTTACTAAATCAGGTACCAAAGAGTAGTAGTACTCAGCTAAATCCGGTTAGAATGGAAGCCGACCCCAACGTCCCCGACATACTCGTCTCGTAGTTGGGAAAAGGCTTGGAAGATGATGATATAATTATATATTTTTAAAACTTTAACGTAAATAGGTATATTTACGGTACAGGTTATATTTACACAAATTACAGCCTTATTAGAAAAAATAATAATATTTGAATTTATTATTATAATAAAAGGTGTGCATTTAAATATGTCTTGCAGAATATTGCAAACGACAAGGCGTCAAGCTAATGCACCAGGTACCTACAGGGAGTGGCCTGACCTAAAAAACCTTTGCTGTACTTCTTTGCAATTGGTATGTATAGTAAAGTATGGATTGAATATTTTATGACTTTATACTTATTGTTTTACCAAAAGTCGTGGGGGTCTAGTGGTTAAAGTACCAGATTCTCAACTACGAGTGCGCGGGTTCGATTCCAGGTCAGGGAAGTACGTTACCAATGCAACTTTTCTTATTTCTTGGACACCAATGACTGATTGAAGGTGAATGTTAACATCTCGAAGAAACCTGTACTTTAATGTCCGGAATCACCAACCCGCATTAAGCAAGCGTAGTGATTTACGCTCAATCCTTCTCCATGTTAGAAGAGGCCTGTGCCTAGCAGTGGGACGATAAAAAAGCTGATAATTAATGAATGACTTATTGTTTATCTGACTTTATTACTTAATCCCATTTTTTTCCCAATTTTGCCCCTACCCGGATAAAACATAGCCTATGTTCCCCGAGGATACTATACAGACGCCTGTACATAAAGCTACCCAAAACTGTAAAATTTCCCAATCAACTATTATAATCAAATAATGAAGGAATTTGACAGATTGTGTGTTCTGGCCTGAGGTTCTGGCTTCTGTACTTGCCAACAATGAAAGAAGTTTTCAAATCGATCAAATAGTTTTGGAACTTGAACTTTCTAACTAACAAACGAACAAATCATTCCTCTTTATAGTATTAGTACATAGATGACTTAGTCTGTTCTCTTTGTTCTAAACATGCACAGGTATATGAAGTGCCGCCCAAACCTCTCTTATTCGTATATCCCTTTCTGAATACCATTTTTAATTTATACTGCAGACAAGCTCTTTGAACATTGCCGTCCACGCTCCTGCGTGACTATTAGTGCATTATCCTGAAGCCTGACCTGGTCTAGGAAGCCTTACTAAACGATCCACATGGAGTGAGCTTTCCATTTTGCTAACTCGTAAAATTAGTGACTATGGATGGTTTGTTAGACATTTTGAAATAGGTAATCAAATTCTTTCTAAAGATTGCTTACTGGCTTTCGCACACGGTATCACACGTATCCCGTCGGACCTAAGCGCTCTCGATTTAATATGAAGCGTATACGCTACAACAAAGTGTGAAATTCCAAAATTTAAATAAAGGTGTCGAGATGTTTACTCTTGAAGAAGTTACAAACAATAGCACACACACATTCGCTTACAAACTTTCGCCTTTCAATATTTGTGTGACAACAAATGCGAAAGAAACTTTGTAGGTATTAGATTAGTAAATGACCAGCACCTCGGGATGCGAACTGTGTGGAGTTGCATGCAACTTTACAAAATTTTTAATTCACTATGATCTATTAGATAATGCACAATTATTCCTGAACGTGTTTATAAGTAAACCTTCGTTCGGAAAATTACATTCAAAATAGTTTTTAACTTTTGTTTTGCAAGGACGAAACAATGACTGAAAATATCGTTTTTGGTTTAATTTTTGTTCTAATTTAAATCAAATTTTAAAACAACCTTTTTAAATCTTTGAACAAAAAATAACCCTGAAATCTTATACCAAAAAACACTTGTGCACCGTTAACTTTGGAAAAAAGTCTTCGCTTTCGAGCGGCATCCCTTTTTTGATCTTAATTATTTCCAGTTTCTCTCCTATCTCAATTAAAATACTTAATTTACACCGTGATTACCATGATACAAAAAACACTCTAAATGACCCTCTTTATACCAAAAACCGATACATTTCATACTATTAAAATTAGAAAATAAAACTATACCTAAGTATTTACACTTCTACCACAAAAAGTACCATAATTTAAGAAAAACTTACCTATAACAAGGACAATGACTGCCACGATGACAATGATCTTGATGGTGCGTTTCTCCAGCCCCATGGCTTATGGTGACACGTCGCTCCCCACAGAACTACTGGCGCGGAATACTGGCGCGCTCGCCCGCTAGTCTCAGGACCGGAGGATGAGTTGGAGCGAGTACATTGCTGGCTTCGTAAATAATTTTGTCTAAATATTGATCTTCAACATATCTTGTGATTTTATTTTTTGAAAATCTATACCTTTTTCCATGAATAAGAATCTCAAATGGTTCCATGTTGCTTGAAACAAGGATCTCTGAGTTTTTTATGTATGAATTTTATTTTAAAGGAACAGAATAATCAATCTTATATCGTATTTTCTATGGGCCCTAGCTGCCTGAAACAAAGGAATAAAAAAAAATATTATTGTTGTTTATTGACGGATTTTTGTACAAACATTATAAAGAAACACAACAGGAAAGAAAGAATTTACAAAGGTAACGCTTATTTCTAAAGAAATCTCTCTCAGCTATTGAAAGGAAAATAATAATAAAAGAGATATTTTGTGTTTTTTTTATCAATCTTGTTAAATGTTCTTGTGCACAGAATACGTATCAAACAACTGTTAATCTCTCCGGAATTAGCCAACATGAACAGATTCCGATATTATAATATCATGAATATAAATTTAACCGGACTTGACCTTTCGAGAGAACCCGATAAGGGTTATCTATTTAAACATAATACGAGTAAATACATCTAAATATAAGTTGTATTTGTGCTAATCCCAGCTACAATTTTAATACAAGAAAATAAAAAATGTTTCAGTGATGAAAATTAACTGGAAAATTAATTGTTACAAAACAAAAAAAAAACGAGACAAATCTATTTAAAACTTTGCTACGGGGTTACGATGCATGCGCAAACGCTACGTCATACCTACGCCGTAGTCATTTTAAATTGTAATACTATCTTTTACCCGCAGTTTTACCCATGTACCATACTTCCAAGCAGTGACAGAATTTTCAAATCGCTTCAGTAGTTTCGGAGCAAAACGGCACAAACAAACAAATATCCTCTTTACTGCACAATAAACAAGACTATGGCTTACTGGTTACCTACAGTTTTAATACAAAGTTTTGAAATAATCTAAGAGCCTGATTCACCACCAACGAATAAGTTCCAGTTACTTTATTGGGTAGATAATTTCGGTATTCGGTAGATAGTGGCTAATGTGAAACTGGCCCTTAATATACATATTTAAATTACGTGTCACGTTGTCTGTGCGCGATGGGCTTCTAAACTACTTAACCAATTTTAATCAAATTTGTACACCGTGTGCAGTTGGATCCAACTTAAAGGATAGGATAGCTTACATCTTAATTTATATTATTATCATCATCTCCCGAGCCTTTTCCCAACTATGTTGGGGTCGGTTTCCAGTCTAACCGGATTCAGCTGAGTACCAGTGTTTTACAAGGAGCGGCTGCCTATCTGACCTCCTCAACCCAGTTACCCGGGCAACCCAATACCCTGGATTAGACTGGCGTCAGATTTACTGGCTTCTGACTAAGTTATACCATTATATTATAACGAAAACTTTAGTCACAGCAACGTGTGGCCGGGTCTCCTAGTTTATACATTGAAATTAATGTACCTCCTATAATGATTTTAATATAAATCAGTATTCCTGAATTTCCACCAACCAGCAATGTATACGTTGCACTAGGGTGGCCGGTCCCGGCGTCGCGGCGACGTCGCTCGGCGTCCTCCTGGCGCCAACAGACCCTGTTACAGATTGATGCTCCCCTAGTACTATCGCCAACACCAAGATGCGAACGAACTCACAACTTAAACACCGATTCAAGTATTAAAAGTTTTGAAGATAATGAAATTAATTGAAGTCCATGATTATTATGAAATAGGAACCAATTAATTGCTGAACAAAGGGAAGCCTTTGTCTAGCTATGGACGACTTTCGTCTGAAACTGAGACAAACGATTAATTCATTATTTAGCTTTGAGTTTTGAAAAGATTTTAGACAAAGAATTTCTCGTTTTGAGTTCTAAATTTATCAATTGTTTTTTAACTAGTAGTGTGGAGTTGTTGTTAACTGGACATACATGTGGGTTCGTTAATTTTACCATATCCAAAATAAATTATAATAAAGTTAACAGTTTCACTCACTTTTATTTCCGTCCTATGAAATGAATAATTGTAAAGTAATTTTTGAAAAAAGTATATGTAAAGTAACATTTTGATGTGTATGAAATAAATAAATGATTCAAACGTGCGATGGATGGATGGGTGACCATCCTGTCATGACGAGTTCCTCCGTGTCGCGGAAGGCACGTTAAATTGGTGAGTCCCGGCTGTCGTTTCTACATCTTTGGCTCTCGTTACGGGTAGTCAGAAACCCAGAATGTTAGACAACCAGTCTTACCAAGGGATGGGTATAAGGTTGCCTACGTAACTGAGTTATACTGGAGAAACAATATAGTTTGGCAAGACGCTAGGCAGATGATTATCAAACACTACGTAGTCTACGTACTTAGTATTGTCTAGGTATTAGTACTATAGTATTTTAATATACATACATATATAGTACTTTAGTTTTAAAACACAACAAAGTGTTTGTATCAAAACAAAAACATTAAATTAACCACATGTTCGCATGCAGCTGTCATACATAAAAATCAAACCAGCTTAGTAATATCTAAATAAATATTTGTCAATTAACGAATACGCACAAGTTACACATGTCTGCATAGCTTTAAATGATGACAGTTTTAAGTTTTGCCTTCATTCCAGGAATTCACAAACAGGGTTCCGCAGAACCTAGAGGTTCCGTCAAATAGTTATCAGTCAGGGTTCCGCCAAAATTATTTATTATAAGCTAATTAATAATACCACGGTTTCTACCAGACCCCGGGACTATTTGAATCCCGTCTTTTAAATCGACTTCCAAAAAAAGGAGGAGGCAATCTCAATTTGGCCGGTATGTTCTTTTTTTTTCGAAAGTGAACATGACACCAGCAGTATTTAATACTATTTCGGAAGAGCGCAAAATATATAATCAAAATGACTTGATACTTTTCAGTAAATACGTAAGTCCAGACAACGTATGGCTCAGTAAACCCCAAAACTGAAGGTCTCGGATTCAATAAGCATGCTTGTTATCCATAGCTTACCTTAGGGCAAACCTCGTCATTTTGTTCTCCATGGAAAACATTCTAGTTCCGCACCTTGTTAAAAGTGTAAATTCTTCACTGTATGACAAGTGATCTGTGCCCAGCCCTTATTGTTTGTTGTACTGTAGATCTACAAATCTTATTACTTAAAAAATGCCCTTCAATTAAATTAAATATGTTTGTAAAAAACTCATGAAATTTTTAGGACAAATAACAAAAATGATCAATCTTGCTAGAAAAATCATCAAGAAAAACAAAAGCCTGCAAAAAGAGACGAAACATATAGAATAGTATAAGTGTGAGAGGGATGGTGATTGTCATATGATACCCAGGGGTTGTTGACATAAGAACCAAGGCGAGAGTTTTATGCGTAGTAAGAACTTATTATACACAACAGACACACTGACGCCTGACATCTCTCATTGTTATTTTATACTAGCTGCCACCAGCGGTTGCACCCGTTTTGTAGGGGAACAATTTCCCGTAACCGGCCAAAAAGTTGCCTATATGTTATTCTGAGGTATAAGCTATGTTATTTATAAGTTTCATTATATATAAATCCATTCCTAGTCTTGGCGTGAAAGAGTAAAAAACATACCGACACGCATACATCCATACAAACTAACAAACTTTCGCATATATAATATTAGCAGAATATATTTGTTACATTATAGAGGATAAGGTGGGCGTTTTGGGGGCTGTCTTTAGTAATAAGTTCGTTCAAAAAGTGCTGTTTTGTAGGCAAGTTTGAATAAATGATTACCTACTCATAAGTTGATTCGATATTTATCTTTAATTTCCTTCAAATCTCATTACGAAGCTGAAAACTGTTAGCTAATCTCAGGAGCTAAAAAAAAAATGTTTTCAAAAATTCTTTCCGTGTTAGATTTATCGGATAAATTGCCTTTATTTATCCCGGTGCGGGGAATAGTATCCGACGCAATTGAAACCGCTGACGGAAGCTAGTCTATTTCAGTCATTAAACTAAGGGAACCCAGATATACATATAAACTCGTATAATTAAAAATACAAAGACGTAAACTATAGGTACTATTTACAAACAAATATCTATCCATTATCTGTAGGGGTTGACGACACGCTGAGCGGATTACGAGGGGGTGAGTGAATAACGTAGTTACTGACTACAATACATACACATTTGTATGTAGATTTACTGAGACCGTGCATTTTCTATAGAGGGGTAACAAATTCAATTGATAGAGATACAAGGATTAGTGAGATTTTGTCTATATGGACTTTGAATGAGTATAAACAGATATTTCTTATTATGACACCATGTTAAACACTTGAACGCAAAAACAAATAGATCGTGATTAAAACAGATATTCTTCATCATCACACCATGTTAAACACTTGAACGCAAAAACAAATAGATCGTGATTATACTTGACAGTAATATAATGGAGTCCAGAAAAGTTGTCAGCCACGGCGGCTGTTTTCGAAGGCGGTGAGTACTCTCTATTCCCTTACTCTCTTAGCCCGATGGGACTGCAATCCAACACGAACGGAGAGAGATCAGGTTCGGGACCGACATTTACGTTATCTCCGATGCACGAGCGTATCACCACCAACTCACAGCTGCTTTGTGAAAATTTCTTGAAAACCCACAAAGTTTTTTCGGTCCGACCGTGAGCTTTGCAACCAATAGCCAACGGGGCAATTTTTAGAATCAGAATTACCGAGATAAAACTCTGTAGTTTTTCCAAAAGCGTTTGAGCCGCTTTACAAACAATTTATTGACGAAATTGCGACAAGTTATGGCTGTCATAGTAATACCGACCCGTCACATATTAGTGCCATATTTGTAGATTAGTTGCAAACCCTCAGAAATAAACATCAAAAAGGCTCTTTTTCTCTTCAAGAGACTGAATCAGGAGGTGGTACTCCTTGAAACGCTACGTGAGGAGTTTTCTGTCTCTAGAGCCGATATCGGTGGTCACCTATTTTTATATCTTTAAATGTAAGAATATAAAAAGAATAGTATATTAAATAAATAAACGACCTAAAAAGATAAATAAATAAACGCTGCCGCCTCATCTTCACCAAAGCATTGAGTATCGGTGATAAAATTTTCACAATACTAACATAGTACCGGCGACATTTTCGCACTAACCGTCTGGCGCCGGGCAGTCGGGGTTCACATTCACCCCCCGTGCCCTACTTACGACAATGTTCACCGCTCTATGCTCTCCTAGTACCTGTGACGTCATACGCTATGTTTGTAAGGAAGTAATAAATACGAGTAGACTATTTTATTAGCTTTAAAAATAGGTAATTGTTAGCTTGTAGCTGTTTCGCGCGGTTTCGTCCGCCTCTTGTAGAACCTACTTCTGAAAACAGGGCAAAATACAGCATTTGTCACCCGGCAATAGAGTAGATTAAAAAAATTGCAATAATTTTTCAAATCACTACAGTAGTCTTGGAGCCACACATATGTATACAACAAAATATATAAAAAAATAATCTACATCTTTTGTTTTTTTTTTTTGTACAGTGGTGGTGGAGGACGTAGGATTAAGATTTAATAAGTAACAAAATGCAATGATCACGAGAACCTTTTTGAAAACAAAATCCTACTATAATCTGCTACTTTGAAAGTGCTTTAAAATTGCTAAGGTGTGTTTGCTTTCAACCGATCCCATGCGATTAAATTAGATATTAAGTACACACAAATAATACACACAGTAACCATATATACTGAGTCCCATCCACATAATGCGGTATTTTGGTAAACCGTGAATGAAATATAATGTAAGAGACGAGCTTTCAGTAGTTTTGGCGTGGAACGGGCTTTCACAGACAGACAGACTTTCACTTTCACATTTATAATATTAAGTTAAGATATTATGGATTAGCTTAAACGAACGGTTTCTGGGAACAAATCAACTCATACATCACTCACTTTCCTCGATAAATAGGCTTTCTTACTGAAATAATTTTTCAAATCAATCCAGTAGTTTCTGAGTTCGAGGCGTTCCAGCAAACTTGAAGAATTATCATTTAGAGCTTTATAATAATTTGAGTTTAGGTATAATTATGTTACACTACATGATTATACTTACATATTTTGTATAGTTAGTTACTACATTGTTTTGCTTGTGTGCCGAGTTCGTTGACCCCATTGCCAGCTGTGGTAGTCTGATATAACCGATTTAAGTTTTTTCTTATTCAAAATGTTTGAATAAACATTTTTAAGGTCTCTTGTAGAATATAATAATACCGGGACACCTTTTTTTCACACTCAGTCGGTTAGCCCCATGATAAGCTATTGATTAGCATGTATTATGGGTGCCAACATAACTGATAACACATATATTTATAAATATATGTGTATTTATAAATAAATAAATATACATGTTTGAGCCGTTTGGGGTTGAAACCGTCGGGACGTGGGGACCGAGTGCTCGCATCCTCGCAAAGGATATTTCCAAGCGCCTGGTTGACACTTCCCGTGACCCGAAGGCTGGTTTTTATTTCGCACAACGATTAAGCATTGCCATCCAGCGTGGCAATGCTGCCAGCCTTTTGGGTACACTACCGGGTGGCAACTATGAGGATGAGTTTTTTGACGCTATTTATTAGTTTTATATTATTATATTAGTCGTAAGTTTTTTATAAGCGTGTATATATTTAATAATAATTAATGTAAATACGTTTTATCGATTAATAAAAAAAATATTTATAAATAAATATTAAAACACCCAAACCACAGCCAACAATCATGCTCATCACACAAATGTCGACCGTGCCGGGAATCGAACCCGCGATACTCAGCTCGGCAGTCCGGCGTGGTTGCCATTGTGTCATGAATGTAAAGTGTTGTCATTTTTCTCATGTCATTAATGAAGTCCACGAAGAATGAGCCCTGAATTGAGAGTTATATTTCTGAAGAACGTGATGAAAGATATCGAGGCGTTAAAACCACAGCACGCGTCACTCGTTAAATTTTAACTAATTAATTAACTCGCAACAATAATGAAGTTTATTTTTAGAGTGCGTATAATAATAGATCTTTAACAAAGTTTTGAGTGAACTATTTTAGGTAGGACTAACTTCTTTTTTAAATTGTCTGATTTGTAGTTCCTTTGGGAAGTGGTGACACCTACCGGGAGTTGGTCACATCACATCATAATAATTTATTTATCTTTCACGCAAGAAACTGCTGAATAGATTATATACGTAAAACAGCAGGTTGGCTTTTTATCCAGGTGCTGGAAATAGTGCCCTCGGGATGCGTATGAGTAGCAGATACATATTTGTATGACTTCATAGTAATAGAATCGTCTCTCACAATTAAACTAGTGAATATTTTGATGAAATTAGACACAAATTTATCAGAGCCAGAGGATATACTCGTACATAGGAAATTATTTATCTGGGCAACGTGACATGATAAAAATATCCTATTTTGTAAATGAAGTTGGCTAAAATGTCCTATCAAGTAGCATACTAAACTTCTGGTATGAGATGAAATAAAATGTGGAGATATACGGCTATTTAAGGGGGGCAAAGTACTAATACAAATTGTTATGTTTAATCAATTTTTGATGACACTAATTGTAGAGTTTTCTAAACCAGATAGAATTGCCGGAATAACCATTAGATTAGGTAATGGTTGAGGCTTATTGGTCATACTCACATAGGATGGTGAAAGAGATTGAGAGAGAGATTAGCTATTACTTCTCATCTGTTTACCAGTAAAGAGGTAAGTAGTGGAGAAAGGATTGCTTATCCATAACGCTATGAAATAAAACACCAATAAGAAACCTAAATTGGAACCAACTATTGCGTGTTTATTGACTGTCCGTCCAGAAAACATTACATAATTCATATATATTCAATAAATTTTAAATTTCATTAACTTTATTTGAAGCGTGACAAACAAAAGTTAAAATTAGTGGCGCCCTCTGGCTTATTCTAAAACGAATACAAATTAATCGCCGACTATGTGGCTATTGCTAATGGCGCTTGGCAGCCGGCCTGGCATGACCTCCGAGACGACCTTGGCAGCCGCAGCGAACAATTGGCGACCTTGGCGACTAACTGGTAACCATGACCTTACAACACTTAAAACAACTAACAGCCGGTTGAGACCGACAACCACCAATTAGCATGACTAGTGATCAACTAACGATCTTTTGGCAGTAAGTTGACGAACTCGACCAATTGGGGACCCGATGACCTTGGCCGGTAGGCGATCAGTTGGTGACCTTGGCGGCCAATTGGCGGTTAGGCCTTCGCCCTGCAGAATGCTTGAGTGGCTCTATTGGAACCGGGGCTATCGTAGACAGACACATTAATTTTAAAAGGTTAAATTGTTATGACTAAAATGCAGTTAAATCTGACCTGCCTGAAACTTCTTGGCATATATACGGAATAGTCCCGGTTCCAGAACACGGTGAAACAAATAAATAAGACACTAATGGCCAGGTAAGCATTCTGTGGGGCAGCAGCTTCGCTTGGCCAACTGGCGCTGGTGCGTGCTTAAGCGCGGTCCACCATCAGCTCGAAGTGTACGGAGCCGCGCCGCTCATAGCGATCGTAGAAGATATTCTTGGCCCAGGCCTTGCACTCTATGTTGATCAGGACACCCGCTGCAAAGTCACAACAAATAATATAAATAAAATACTCCTCTTCAAGCCATGGTGTGTAGAAACACACCATACTGAATTCAGAGAAGATTTCAATATCTTTTACATGTGATTTAACTGTATATTGAAGAAACTTGTAAAGGAGGAAAAAAGGAGTTATGATATTTTGGAAATAAAACGATTCGGGATGAATTCAGAAGGCTGATTTTCGATCGTTAGATTAATACTTACTCCTGGGTTTCTCAAAGAGCACAGCGACGAGAGGGCTGAGGTACCCCTCCTTGTTGGTGAAGGGGTAGTAGTAGGCGGGGAAGCCGCGGCGGGGGATGTACTGTACAGGCCCGATGTTCTCCACGTCGGCAGGGTTCTCGCCCTCGCACGACACCCACACCGTGTTCGCTTCGGGTTTGCCCGACTGACAGACAACAAAAAAGTTTCATCAAAATGCATTTAGCCGTTTGGGCGTGAAGAAGTAACAAACATACCTACATATTCAAATACTTTCGTCTTAGTAATATGTATTTTCCCTGAATACTTACGACCATCTTGATATGCTGTTTCAGGTCGTCAGGCATGTTGGAAGGCAGGTCCTCAGTGTTGTTGTACGGCTTCGGGATCCAGTTAAAGATCTGAAATGTAGATAGTAGACCGGTGGTTAGGAGGTAAACTCACAAAAACCTTGTAATTTAAAGACCATGCCAGGCCATGACTGAAAACTTTCAATAGCGATCCTTAGTTTTTTTTTTGCCGCAAGGGTCGCAATATTATATATAGACTGGCTCATGCCTGTTCCTATTTAAGCATATGTCTGCAATAGCTCACCTTGTTCAATTTGAGGAACACGCAAGGACCGGCCTCCTCGTAATTGTACTGGTTGGCAGAGGTGCAGGGGTGGAAGTCATCGACGGGCACATCGCAGACCTGCTTCTCTCCCGTGGCGCCGCTCGTGGGGGAGCAAGGCACTCGGTACTCCGCGCCGCTCGCCTCAACGCCGCTGCCCTTCTTGCGGTATTCTGAAAGATGATGACGTTTTTCATGTGTGAACTTGACATGATTCTTTTATTTTCGTGGTAGAACAATTTAGTTAGTGCTCATGGTTAGTAGTTGATGTCCTAAGGGCACTAATTTAGGGTCAAATAGATTTTGGCAAACAATGGTTTCGAAATGGAGCAAGAATGAGACTTGATGTGTTTTTGTGACTGAATGTTAAAATAGGATCAAAAATTGCTGCCATATAAAAAGTGATAAAAACCATTAATATAAAGGTAGGTTACAACAGTGAAAAATCAGGCACACTTCTTCCTAAACAAAGGTTGATACACACAAAGTTTTAGCCTTTATAGGATATACGAAGTGTGGCAGTCACTGGCTGTCGGTGTAATTTTGGTAGACTTTGGCAACATCATTTGTAATTGTTACTTTTCAAAAACCAATCTATGCAATTGTGCTAATTGTGAAGGCCGCCTTCGCTGGCGATTAGCGGCGGAACCCAGTAGTGATTAAGAGCAACGACATAGAGCAATGCAGTTCAGAAACACGAACCTATAGTTGATGACATTAAACCCAGCGAAGTTAGTGAATCTATAAAAAATATCCAAATTCTAAAATGTCCATGATCTTGGGATAGTTGGAGTCCAGGGACTAGTTTAGGAACCTAATACTCGTAATATATGTACTTACGTTCCAAGTAGTCATCGATGATCTGCGCCCACTTGAGTACGGAGCCCTTGTCATTAGCCTTGTAGTAGATCAGCGTGCTCTCCACGTTCGCGCTGTCCGGCATCGGTCGGAAACCAAGACCTGGACACGTGGGAAGATTTCTTGTGACATATTTCATTAAACTTTTTAGTAGTAAGTAAAGCTTTGACCAGTTTAGTAGTTACTGAAAATTTTTGTTTATAGAAAATTAGGATGACATGTATCAAGGATTTCTAAGCGTGACTATTTAATTCTTTTAACAGGAAAAGTAATCAAAGCTATACTATAAAGAAGGCAAGATAAATATTAAGTGGATTCAAGAGAGCCTCTTTAATAAAAAAGTACAGTCACTTTCATACAACGATTTATGAAAAAAGAATGATATACCAATATAGATTAAATTTTATCAGTGCGAGGTCTGAGGTGCATCTGAAAGATTTCCGCTTTTACCTGGATTGGATCCAATGATTGATCCATCGAGCTGCCACTTAGGCATCTTAGAATCCAGGGTCTGGTAGAAGATCGCCAGCATAGCGGCGAAGAAGCCCACGAGGATCGCATAGAAGATCAGGTAGAACAGCAAGATTTTAGCTGTGGACAAATTTAAAAATTGACATTATTAGCATAAACCTGTATTAGATTTATGTTTAAAGATCAGTCTTGTTTATTTATTGGAACACCAAAAGCATTATACATACAATAAAATACATAAAGTAAAAAGTATAATAGTGTTTTATGTATGCCCTTTACAGGTATACGCTTCCTATATAACAAAATTGTAATACCTAATCATCATCATCTCCCGAGCCTTTTTTCCCAACTATGTTGGGGTCTGCTTCCAGTCTCACCGGATTCGGCTGAGTACCAGTGTTTTACAAGGAGCGACTGCCTATCTGACCTCCTCAACCCGGGCAACCCAATACCCCTTGGTTAGACTGGCGTCAGACTTACTGGCTTCTGACTACCCGTAACGACTGCCAAGGATGTTCAATGACAGACGGGACCTATAGTAATACCTAATCATAGTTCGGTAATCAGTATGCGTATGCAAATATATGGTGTAAAGCGTGTCAAGTTCCGTGGCTGCATATACATAAATAATAAGTAATTCGAACGTCTGTGTGTTGTCTTTGCGCTGATAAACTTGAAATACCAAAACTGCAAGTAATAAAAATCAATCATGGTAATAAACTACAGCTGTGAGGCATATAAAGCTAAGGGTTGGCCCCAATTCTCACGCGATTACCATCTGCATGGAATCGCACCCGTCATACTTAGCTACGAGTACCTACAATAAAGATCGCAGCCCTATTTGAGAAGTCGGTTAACATTCCAAGAACGTATTTTTTCACGATTAATGCTAGCAATAAGGAGGGCAATGACTGCTTTTAATACCTAGAAACTTTCAATCCTCATTTTAAGTACATTCGAGATAAAGAATAATATAATTTATAGAATTATATGTGTTCCTAAAGCTCTTTTGTCCAAAGACACGGCGTGCATGTCGGTAATAATTAGAATATAGTCAACCATCTATGGAAAGCACCGCATAGGTACTTTATGATCTAGTCATTTACACTATTGTTTTTAAGGCATTACAGGATTAGGTACATACAGCACATCAAGCTATTACAATCTGTAAAATTTTCACCTTTATCGCTGAAGCGCATTGTTCAAAGTTGATTGGGAAAATTTTACATTTTCAGGTAGCTTGATGTGCTGGCGTCTGTTCATACATGAATAAATTCTATAACATTTCAAAATTGTTGTTTAACGAGCAATCTTAAATCGTCCCAATCTATAAATAAATTGTGATTTCAGCTGAAAATGGCTCGGCTATAATGACCGAGTCGCGTGCACTAGTATGTATGTACCGCATGGTCGATGAAGCCGATAATTGGTCACAAGTGGCGACAATAGGAATTTCCTACCTATCTACCGGTTCGATCGCTGAACGAATTTCGTACTTCCCTACTGAATAACTCAAGATTAGGAATTCTTTCTGGCTCATAATTAATTATCTTTGTACCTACTTTGATTGCCAGAGGAGAAGTCAATAGTGCTCGCTTCAAAACTTAAATCTGAACATTGATATTTATGACATTTGTAGGTTAGAAAGATAATCCGTTATTTAACCGACTTCCAACATAAGGAGGAGGTTCTCAATTCGGTCGGTATGTTTTTTATGTTCATTGCAATAAACTTTCTGTTGTCAGTAATTTAACAACATCTTATAGAATCTGCTTCCTTGATAAAAAAACAAGTGTAGTTTATAGATTTATCCGAAACTGTTCAGCCATTCAACTCTGAAATTTTAATATTGAGACTGAGATCATTATGAAAACATTCACCAATAATCATCAGACCATATCATCACTTTGGGTGTAACTGGGCTGCGGGTTGTTCATAAGAGTTACCATGGCCCTGGCACCCAGGGACCTTCACAAAGAACATAGTAGGTTTTAGTCAGTAAGAGTCTGACACTCCCTTCAGCTGCACCCCTAACGATGGTTACATGATGATTTACCACGAAAAAAAAAATTCATCACATTGGGTAAATACGGCAAAAGACAAATATTAAATGGCTAGGCATCTGATTAGTCAGTTCAATTAAAGCCTTTACTCTGCCAATGAATGCTAAGTAACAATATCATCACGCTGATGATAGCTCTTCGCGTGGCATCGCGAATCGTTCCCACTTAACGTGTGTGCGCAAAGGATTTAGAATTAGGCCGCTCTGTGTTAATTAAGTACAAGGTAACTATTTTTTTTAATTATAGCACTTTACCTTTACCGTGATAGAAGAGGTCTGTGCCCAGCAGTGGGACGATAAAAAGGCTGATGATGATATTTATGTCAAACCTTGACTGTACCACAACTCATGAATATAAAGATTTTTTCTTTTGTCTTATCTGTCTGGCCCTACGCAAAAACATTTACGAGTATGTTGTAAGGTCAATATCTTCTAGACATGAAAACCTTCAGCTAATCAGTGGCTACTTATACCTGTCCTAGTCATTAGCAACCACGCAAACCCTAGTTTTTATTTTGGTAAAAAACATTACAAAATACCCCCTAGGAAAACGACATTATTTACTAATTACTTTTTTAGTCGGACGCTAAACGGCCAGTTGGGCGGCCAATGCTACAGTTTAAAGATAGCGCTAAACGCTATATGGTATCTTTTAAAATTGACCCGAATACCTGGGAAAAAGTTTCTGGTGACCGTGGTAGTTGGAGGAAAAGAGTATCTGATGGGGTGGTCGCGCATGACAATGCCTGGTTCGATCTGCTTTCCCAAAAGCGCGATTTACGTCACCAACGAATGGCACAACCCCTAACGTCACCGGGAACACAATTTGTTTGCGGACGTTGCGACCGGCGTTGTCGCTCTCGTATAGGCCTTGTTAGCCATCAGCGCAAGTGCCATAATCAAATAACCTGACACGGCTGCTGTTTTAATCATCTTTCTTAGATGTATAAGGCCACTGATGATGATGACTTTTTTAGTCATATTTTCTCCAGAATGAAACTCTTGCTAACAATATTAACTCATTTACAGGCCAACAAATAGTTAAATACGGAAAAGTTGAACGACTGGAACAATATTCAAACTATTCTCATTACAGTCTACTTCTCCTCGACCCATGAAGAGAGTTTCAAAACTAATTTAATGCTGCTACTTTTACGTGTGGAGCTGAAGGAATGGTCACGCCCTATTTTGCCAGCTTACCTTGGGAAGGTAAACTACACGACATTGCTAAAAGGGATATTTATTACTGAGCAAGCAGTCCCTAACTAATTAATGAACAGCACATCAACCTACCTCAATCTGTCAAATTTTCTTAATAGATTTTCAACCTTATCACAATACTGGAAGGTTAATATCCAAATGGCAAAATTTAACAGATTCGTGTAGGTTGATCTGCTGGCGTCTATACTTTTAATGTTTTTTGTTTAGTCACGCTTATTTATCATGGTGGTCAAAATAACCACTTTTAAACCTAAAAAATATTTTATATTGTAGCATTTGAAGCCCACGCTTCTATAAATAAAATAGGATATCAACATTTTGAATAGCTATCGTAGTACACTCGCCTTGCGACAATCGATTGCGTTTTCTATTCGGGGCAATAATCGATACGAGCTTTTCCTAGGACCTATCAGTTCATCAATATTGTATGCAGCCTGCAGCGATGCAGACATACGTCATTATGGAACGACGCACGGAGACCAGGTCATGGAGCATGCGCAAAGGAATCTCACCTTTCGACCTTCTAGCAAGAAATGTGGCTATATTTGGGGCTGTAATCTTTTAAATATCCAGGCTAAGTACCTACTCATTTCATTTGTCACGGTGGAAGTAATTTTAGAGTAAGTATTTGTTGTAGAAATGCAAGTGGTGTCCTACGGAGTTAATTTGAAGTAAGGTGTCTGTTGACAGGATCGATATTAATGTCGCCTCTTCATTGTCTATTTATATGGGTTTGTGTTTTGTAAAGGCAAATAAATAGGTGTCCACTTGATATAAGTGATCATCAATGTCTACTCTTTTTGGACTCATTGTTAGGGTTGGATGATGGTGTTTCTAGGGGTGGTAACGTTGCTAAAGGTCGCAGTCCGTCGGTCACCAAACTGTATCTCATGAACCATAAAAAAATCTGAGGGTATGGGAGCCCCCATAACATTTAATCATTGGATTTGCCACCTATAATGGAAGCCGACCCCAACATAGTTGGGAAAAGGCTCGGGAGATGATGATTTACCAACGATAATTACTTGTGTCTGCTTTAAATGTCATTCATAATTAATCAAATATCGGTATTTCCAATAGTTAAGAAAACCACTTTAGAAAACAGCTTTACCAAATTAATATCACAAAGGATTTATATTCAACTAAGTTTTTAAGTCAACTACCAAATTGATAAAGTTCAGAAACTGTTTCAGCTGTTCGGGTGTCTTTAACTCATATATCTTAGACGTTCATGTATTTAGTTAAGGTGTTCTCTTTATCTTCATCATCTATCGTTAATACTTCTTGTACATACTTTTATTTTTATTTTGTCTTTTTTTTACTGAGTAAATTATATACATATAATTCTTTTCAGACGATAATTTCTAAACCATATTTTGTATGTACACTGAGCGATAAACAGCTGGCATTTTTGAAGGACTTCTAGTAAAGTCACATTATGACCTTCAAAGGACTCCCCTCTGGGCGTTTCCTTATACCTCTATTGTAATTTCTTTATTATTCAATTCCCCAACTTCACCATTGAAATCAGTATAGGATTTTTTAATATTCTAGTAATATTATAAACGCGAAACCTTGTAAGTATGGAGGCATATGTATTTGTTACTCTTTCTCGCAAAAACTACCAAATGGATTCTGCATAGAGGCTCCCTTTTTGTCTAGGTGCGGGTAGTAGAAGAAAGAAAGAAGTTAGTATTAATATAAACGAAAGCTGGGGAGTTTGTCCCACCATTTCTTCACCAACGATAACACATAGGAAGTGGTGAAGGGCGGGCGTTTTTGCGGTCTGTCTATTGTAATGTTTACCCTCAAAAGGTGCTGATTTTCAGCCTACTTTTTTCTTATGTTTGAAATACTTTAATTCCATTGTAGGTACTTTTAGATTAGGTTTTCCTACATCAGATATAGATTTTAATTTTCTCTTGCTAATGAAGAATGTTATATTGTATTCAAAGTTGATATTTGACTTGAGATTTATTATCTTTTGTAATCAATTTCATATCGTAGAGTCGCGTGTTTTGTTTTAATATTCGATATAAATAACTTTTGTATTAGGGCCCAATTTGATATATATTTTTAAATTTCTACTTTGTAAATTTATTTTTTTCAAAATGAAGATAAACCTGTCCTTTTAAAACTCCAAAAATTTATTTTCTCAGTAACGAAAATGGGAGTGTTTCAAAATGGTATCAGAAACACAAGAAAAAAAATTGCCTTTTTACAATAACGTGCGTGACTGGTAACTAAGCATAAGCCATGCTTAGGTCAGTTATTCTCTTGTCTGTTTGTTTATCATGACGTAGTATATAAGTCTATATACATATACAGTAATCCTATATTATACGACAAGACACGTGTGCGCCCTTGTAAAGTGCCTATGTACTAAGTGATTGCCTGAAAACTGATCTTAGTATTTTGGCACAAATTGTATTTTAATGGGATACTTGACGATGTTATTTATCAAAGCGACATTGACGCATTTTTTATAATGTAGATACTAAAGTATTGAAATTTCATTTTTGATGTACTAATTTTCCCAATAAACTTGGAACCATATGCTTCTGCGATAAAGTTGAAAATCTAATAAGAACATTTGACAGATTGTAGTAGCTTGATGGCGTACATACATACGTCTCGCCCTGTTAGTCTATGAATCTTGTATACACTTAACTAACCAAATCAATTTTAAAGTGCCTAATCACCATCTGCCCAGCTATTACCCAAACTATGTTGGGGTCGGCTTCCAGTCTAACCGGCTGCAGCTGAGTATCAGAGTTTTAAATGGAGCGACTGATAATTTGACTTCCTCAACCCAGTGCTTTGGGCAACCTGTTACCTCTTGGTAGGTAAGACTGGTTGTCAGTCTTTCTGGATGTCAGAATTTCTGTTTGTCATAGATTCGGTTCTAAAAAAGAGAAGTCTTGTAATCGTAACGTGTTATTGCCAAAATTAAATCGATTGTCCACCCACTAGATTTTTCATAGGAAATAAGGATCATTTTCCATAGTCGGGTATTTCCCTAAGAAACCATTCGTCCTTGGATCGATCGCGGGAAGGACGATGCGCGCGCACCCCCGAGCCGGCGCGCGCCGCCTGTGGCGCGAAAATTGCACCCAAATGCACTGATATTTATTTATTAAATTACATATTATTTTATTTATCATTGTTTGTGTAGTATTAGTAACATACTTTGTGAAGTAACTATGATAAAAACTGTTAATTGATTTCAGTGTCGGCACTTCGTTTAAGTAATGATTAAGCTTACGTAATGTGACTTTTTAAGGGCGATCCCTGCTGATTTGTATATACACCATACAATCTGTAATGGTATTATTTAACTACCTAACTAAATCAATAATTGATTTATCGTCCCCGTCAATTTATTTATAAATAAGATAAAAATTGTGTCACTTAAGTATCAACATTTTATTATTTATTATCTTTCGTAGCGGAAATAAGTTTTGTACCTACATTTTTAGTATGCAATTGAAACTTATGTGATAAATAAGCAATTAATAAACTAGTTTTGATTAAACAATGAAGCTTTGTAACTATTGTTTAGTTAATACTAATGGATTTACCCAGTCTTATTGTTCATATTAAATTTTGTATAATTTTGCTTCAGTGGTCACGAATGTAATTTGCTTTTTGGGTAAGTAAATATACATAGAACAACTTGTGCTGACAGTGGCTTATGTAAAGGTCTTAGTTCACATTTATAAATAAACCATGACTTACATAATTATTCCATACATAATGAAAATACCCCTAGGAATAGAGACACTGTCCTAGAACGGTTTTCCACACTTGAAATATCGATTTTCCCTCCAAAATCCAATGGAAACCATTCATGAGGCCTTATGATAAAAATGGTGAACTCACCCCAACTCGATCCCGTGCGGCCAAGGAACTGTCCAGTCTCGCCATTCCACAGGAAAATCCTGAACGACTCCCATTTGCCTAGATCCGGCGGCGGGGCGTAATATTGTTCTGCAACCTTTGTCTTGTCTGCCATGTTCAAACGCCGAGCCGGACTGCGGACGGGAATCGATTGCCGGCGCCTTCGCCCTGTCTTGTCCCCGCCCCGCGCGCACACCCCGCGCTCCCCGCGCCTAGCAACCCCTGCAACCCCGTACCGCGCTTACGTAACGATTACATAACGCGGCGCGCGCACGCTTCAGACCTACATAGCCCACCAGCTTACCCTGACCTCCCCACAACCGGCGCTAATCCCTTTTTTGTCACCTTTTGTACTGTCCCAGAGGGGAGCGACGGTTCTCAGTTAATAAGTCAGGAAATAGGGTTGCAAAAGAATGCTTTGCTGTTGGGTAGACTGCATTGTACTGAATTTAGAGCTGGTTTTAAACTGCCCGTTTTGGTGTTAAAATTGTAGCTCGTTCTGGTCATTATGCCAGGTTATTGGTCTTTGGAAAAATTGATTTTGTGTCAGCGCAATCTAGATTTTATCTAGATAAGAAAATACTTTACAATCTGGTCGTCTATTCCTTAATGTTGTTTTTGTGCATGTAGTACGAACTTCCAGCACCCCAGCGCTAGCGGCAGCGGAGCTTGGCTCTGATAGACAAGAGATCAAACTCAGATTGATAAGTCATGACCAGCATGAGCCATGATGTTGATTTTTTGTATCATCTGCCTAGCATCTGCCTAGCTATATTGGGGTCGGTTTCCCATCTAAGCGGATGCTGAATACGAGTACCAGTGTTTCATATAGAGCGCCTGCGCCATGCGTTGCTTAATCTTATGATAGATGTCATCAAAATTTCTGTATACAACATTGACGTTATGTAGCGTCAATGTCTCAAGTACCAAAATTCTATTTAATTTCAACTTTCCCTACCCCATCTACCTACATCGGACCATCTACTACGATAACACATCAGAATTGCATTGCCCTTGCAAAACTTCCAGGCACTTAGTCACACACCAGTTTATATAGCTACTTACTATATAGCTAGATACTTTTCAGACACGTGTCGCAGTCACCTGGTTGAAATAGCCATTCAATCAAACAGCTAGCACCTTTTTTTTAGGGAAATCATCAATTGACCCCTTCTGCTGAAAGTGCAGCTGGAGGGAGTGTCAGACTCTTACTGACTAAAACCCACTATGTTTCTTCGGGAGGTCCCTGTGTGCCAGGGTCACGGTAACTCTTGCGAACCACCCCAGCTCAGGTAGACCCTCGCAACAGCTAGCTCCTTGATTAATCAACGTCGTCGTTTAGTCGTCCTGTTGAGTGCAACGTTCAACTTATAACTAGACAAATTTCAACGAGCTCAGGACTTTGGGTGCCCAGAGTGGAAGACGATAGATCGATTTTCTTTAAAAACCCCCCAGAAATAGAGCTCCATTTTGATAACTCCGGTGACAAAAAACTCTCATGTCTTCAGAAAAAAATATCTCGAAACAGTCAACAGCCGGTGCGGCTATCCAAAAAACAAAACGCAACTAGCGCCGCGGTGGCGGGCACTGAACTACTTTAATTTTTCGGCTGTTTTTAATCTCCATCCGTTTTGAGCGCTCCAACTATACAATTATAAACTAGACTAGTATTGGCGCTGTTAAGTCAAAGGGTAGCCCTTAACCCTTAACGTTGACTTAACAGGTTGTTTGATGGAATGGCTATTTTAACTAAGTGACTGCGACACATGCATTATTACTCTCTAGGGAAAGTCAATGTTTATAGCATATGATACACACCATGGTCAGATATATAATGTCTAGTGCTAATGTGCCATCTATATATAGTAAAATATATGTTTCTGTTCTATATTGCAAGCGAAATCATCGCGTAGTTTGGTAACAATTAAAATCAAGATCATTCAACTCGTTTATTAGTTAACCAACTAGTAATTTGATCGTTTAGACAACGAGGCTACGAATCAATTAGAAACAATTTAACCATTAATTTCCATACTGTGTCATTGTTTTAATGGAAGCTCACCTGAAAGTGTGAGTGCAAAAGTTTGATTCCTTGGCTGTGTATAATGTTTTACAGAAATAAAACCAACTAGTGCTAAATAAATATGATTAGATATAATTATTATATTACTTGTGATTCAAGCTACTTACAATAACATTAAAGGCACTACCATGAACTTGATTTGTTAAATAAAATAGTTGAAAACATATCAAGTTAAAATAATTACAGAAAAAGCTTCGATTTGAAAGATTTTTTCTATGAAACTTACATGACTGTCAGCGCCTTACAAAAACTTAATGCAACGTTTTCGCATCTGTAATTTGCTAAGTATATACCACAAGGGGCATTATTTCTCTTTAGGTGGTTCCACTTTTTCTTCACTCCTCTGCGTTCCATTATCATTGAGTATTCCATTCTGAGGTTTTGTCCAAGCTTGACAAACACACGTAGGTCCTAGACCAGAAGAGTTCTGACCTGAGGTTACTTGGTAGTTACCACTGCTGGAGCCAGTGCCGCCTGTTACAAAACCTTGATTACTTACTTGACCTTGAGGGTACCCTTGCTGGTTTTGTCCCACAAATGTTTGCTGTGCCACCTGACCTTGTGGTTGAATCTGGCCAACGAAGTTAGTCACTGGTTGAGCCTGTCCAACAAAACCGTTACCAGATTGAGTTTGTCCTACAGTTGACTGTTGGTTGCCTCCAAAATGACTTGACTGTTGGTTGGTCCCAAAACTACTTGATTGTTGATGACCACCATAGGATCCAGTCTGCTGAGGCTGTACAAAGCCACCTGAAGGTTGATTCTGATAGTTGCCCTGGCTAACTTGCTGACCACCTTGATAGTTTCCATTCGTAAACTGATTCTGATTCACAAACTGGCCCGACTGCTGATTATGATTTTGGAACTGCTGATTCTGGAGTTGAACTTGCCCCTGCTGTCCTTGAACTCCAGCTTGCACGTTACCCTGGAACTGATTAGCTTGCTGGCTTTCAAGACCAGACTGTTGATTTTGAACTTGAAATTGACTGCCTGCCTGATTCTGCGGGTAGGGTTGGTATTGACCTTGAGTTTGAGACTGGGATCCTCCATACTGGCCTGATGGATATCCTTGGGTGTTGCCATAACCGCCTTGAGGATAAGTGCTCCCTGATTGGGCGTTGCCGTAGTTGTACTGCCCTTGATACTGCCCCTGGTTTTGGGTCTGGTAGCCAGTGTTCCATGGAGCGTATTGCTGAGGATACCCTGGCTGGTAGACCTGCTGCTGAGTCTGAGTCTGGACAGTCGTGGTCTGCTGAGTGGGCTTGTTCTTGTGGCTCTGGACGATGTCAATAACGCCGCCGATGATCTTCTCTGGTATGTTAAGTACTTTTCGTGCTTCCAATGCGATAGCTGTGCTGGTCAGCGCGATGAGCAGCAACTGGAAATATATATTTTATTAAGTTTCAATATTGAAATTGTTAAACTTATATTACAATGAAAAATAAGCAAAGTTATTTTTTTCTTCTTAATTCTGTTCCTATGAGGACGGAACAAAATATTAGAATTTTCAGTTACTTAATTATGTAATTGATGAGCTGGATCAGTATCTATAGTCTAATAAAATTCTGCTATCTCGGTGTTAATATGAAATGACGTATGATAATGTCCATAAATATAGTAAAATCTTGAAATAAGTTATTTGCTTACAAAAATTACAGAATTATTATGCTGTATTACATTTACAAAATCTACGGGATTCATCGCAGGTCGAATTATTGAAAGTACGAAAATTGTTTAAACCTAAAATTATTTATTGTTAATACAAAGTTTGTCAAAATCTGCATATATTATAACAACAATATAAAATTATAATACATTTTAGATCGTGCTATAATGGTTCCACTTTTGATCTTAATGCCACAAAAATTATCTGTAAGTACGTGATTTTTAAACTTTTTAATTGCTACAATTAATTCTCGACTTACCAAAATCGAGGCCCTTTTAAGTCCTTCCATGGTGGTAGTTCACTGGTGGCGATCCAAAGCCAGGATTCCGATTGCCAGCCTGCCTCAAGGACAAACCTTTATATTGCATCCACCGTCCGCATCATTTGTAGGGTTGACACGCACTTTCTTTCTTGATAAATAAATAAATAAATAATTTAAACTACTTCAGGTTTAATTTCGATAAACGTACTCATCTTTTTGTTAATTACCAATTAATCTATGCTTATATTAAAAAGTTGACGAGTTTGTTTGTTTAGTTTTGCTTAAGTGCCCTGAACGCAGAAACTATTGGACCGATTTGAAAATTCTATCAGTTGTAGACAGCCCATTTATCGAGGAAGGCTAATATTCGTAGGCTTTATCCAGGATCTTGGAGTAGTTCCTAAGGGACGCGGGTGAAAGCACTGAAGACAGCTAGTATATTCATATGTAAGTTTATCTTCCTAATAAAAAATAAGACCGACCTCATTAGCAAGCCAAAACAATCGATTGTATTTTTTTTTTCGTAGCCTATTCGTAGAGCGCGTAGATGTTCCGTAGGCCACGCGTAGGCGCCTCGCATTTTGTTTGCTACGAAAAGGTTTTAATATTTTATGTACTTGGTGGAAATAATTACCCATCCAATATATTATTTGGCCATGTTTGGCGTTTAAATTTCTCTCTATGCTGGCTTCGCAAAAGCTACGTTTCACCAGTGGTTTTATTAGACAAAATACCTGTGTAACATTACACATAATCCTATTAGAATTTCAATATCAGTTTTAATCCCATGTTTTAATCGCATTAGCTTACAAAATCGAGTAGGTACCTACCTTTATTGGAGCAAATTTATTTGAGCAAATATATCAAAATACACATAGTTTGTTTAAATCTGGTCAGTAGAGATAGACATAACTTTGCTTGCCTCCTATTTTAATTGGGAAATCGTCGAACGGACTCTCCCGCTGTGGGTGCAGCTAGAGGGAGTGTCAAACTTTTACTGACTAAAACCCACTTTTGTTCCTTCTGGAGCCTTTTTAGTGCCCAGGGTCGCAAAAACCCTTCAGGCTTAATTTCCATTCGACTGGAAACTGGAAAATCATCAGCCGATTCTAACATGGTGCACGCTGTTAAAATTTATTAAAATCGGACTACAATTAATTAAGGCCATTATCTTCCTCCGCTGCACAACCCTGCATCATGAGAATGCATCATGTGATGGAAGACATGGGCGCGAGTTATCTCACCCTCCGCGAGAGTACCGCTACTCGAGTCTGTAGTGCGGACCGAATGTCGACTTTATAATCGATAAGACAACGATTATCGATAGTGTGTGGGTAGTAAGTAGACTAATAAGAGCTGTATATTTTTTTCAGAATTGGTTTGTAGTTGATGGTTTATGCTTATTGTAGTATTCCTGTTTTCCCCCTTGGATATCATATAGGTACCTAATTTTGTATTTATAAGTATTTATAGTTAATTTAAAAATTCACCGTGATTAAAAATACCTTTGGTCAATAAATCATACTAAAAATTGACACATATTCAGAATACAAACAAAAGCCAAAATAAAATCTTCAGCCCACATCGACAATCAAAATCGCTAACTACACCCATCCCTACTCTCGCTAACCGCACTGTCCGATCGTATGATTGACGCTGCGCCCGCGCACCCGAATGAAGGGCATAAACATTTCCTTTTGTGTTTTTTTTACGTCCAATCGACAGGCATCGAATGATTGCCGATGGCCAATTTATTAACAGCGCGTTTATTCGCCGAAACCGAATGATGAAGTACCCTCGTCTTCAATGGTTCTTTATCGGGTATTAAGGAAAATTACTTTTGAATGATCGTGTGTGGCTTCGTTTGTTTTTTTGTTTTGTTATTTATTGTTTGTTGGTTACGGTATTTTTGGTGTGATTTTTAGAATTAAAGTATTGAATAACTGGCCTTGATTAGCATTCATAAGAACATTAAAAGACGCATTTTGGTACAGATGGCACAGAAAAAAATATGTTTATATATTCGACACTGACTGTACATCAACTTACCTGTTTTTATAGTACTAGAAACTGTACACTTAAGGCGTATAAAAGACCAAAAAAGGCCTTTAGTCATTACATCGGAGGTACATGACGCATGTGTCTAATCGCGAGCGCCTAACAGCTCGCTGGCAGACGGACGCGGCCTATTGACGTCTCCGCCACTTCCTCGGTGCGACCTCGGCATGTTTTAACTACGACACAGTAAAGTATGTGTTCAAGTTCCTTAGCACCACTGAAGACCAGACTCTTAAAATAAGAATGAACTGATAAAATTACTTGATTTTAAGTCATCATTATTTTATTTGACTGTCTATGTTTATGTTTGGAAATCTGGAATGCAAAGAAATATAACCTGTAATCAGCTTCTTATATGAGCATAACATAGCAATGAGCACAGGCAGAATTACGTCTCAGTTACTTCTGGCGCCAATAAGTGCCAAGTTAAGTAAGTCATTAAAAATTTGGCTACCGCTATGCTGCTGTCACGCAGGTAATATGAAGGCGCCCTAAGTATAAGATCATTTTGTTCTCCATGTATAAGATACTAATATCTAGGTCTACGGGTAACTGGGTCCTTCTAGTGACTTTCGGAGCTCGGTTTAACTTTAACAAGACCTAAAGAAATTTTTAAACTTTACAAATCAAAATATCAGTTTCAGCAGTCAGCATTAACTGCTATATTAATATTTCCAGCACCTCTTCCAAGGTAAAGGTGAGTAGATCATATTGACTGTGACATGAAGCGAATTTAATCACTCCTGGCGTGATTATTATCTCGAGTGAGGGGGCGAGCAGCCATGGTTATGTAGGAGAGAACCAATTAAGTTTTACAAAATTTGTGATCTTTATTTTGTTTTATTAATAAATGCTTAAAAAGTACCTACCATTTAAAAATCAATAACTTTTTTATTTTTGTTTGTTTATGTTGATAAAGATGTGTGTGATTCGTTTGGATTTGGACACCAATGACTGTGTTTCGGATGGCTCGTTAAACTGTAAAGTCCCGGCTGTGATTTAACATCCTTGGCAGTCGTTACGAGTTATCAGAAGCCAGTAAGTCTGACGCCAGTCTAACCAAGGGGTATTGGGTTGCCCGGGTAACTGGGTTGAGGAGGTCAGATAGGCAGTCGCTTCTTTTTTAAACACTGGTGCTCAGCTGAATCCGGTTAGACTGGAAGCCGACCCCAACATAGTTGGGAAAAGGCTCGGGAGATGATGATATGTGTGATTTGTTTTACATATTTAAATACCTACCTAGTCTTCACAATTATTAAAAAAAAACTGTGTCTATCAGCATTACTTACTTACTTAAGTTTATGTAACTACCATTACCCTTTTATATTACTTATGTTACTAAACTTAAACCTAGATATAACTGGCTTTAATTCATTCACACACATCCCACATAACATCATCCATGATCCTGCGCCTCCAGTTGCCGGGCACTCGCGCAGTCGCGGAGCGCAATCACGCGCGAGCGCCCTTCTCACTCCTACGGGATCGTGTTCCGAATTACAGGTGAGTAAGACATATCTATTGCTTTCCTCTTTCTTCTTATTGGTTTGAGAAGAAAAGAAAGAGATGTAGATAGAATTATTCTTTAAGATAAATAAACTTTTCAATGTGTAGTTTAAATTTGAAGGGTATAATTGGATCTACTGGTTTTATGTCAATTGGGGCTAAGGAAGCAAGAACTGCAGATTGTTGATGCACTTCATCATAAGGGTCAGTGGCAGTGTCAATATGGTCAATGAATTATCTTAATATACATAAATTACGTGTAACGTTGTTTATCGCAATTCGAATTATTTTTTGTAGAATACTACTGAAATACTGTCAATAGAATTTCGCACTGGTTCAACTTCGGGATCATGCGTATTTTCGGGGTAAAATAATCCTAATATGAGCATAGGTAAATATCTGTAATACAATTCAACTTGTCGTTTGTCATCATTAGTCATAACAAACATCAATACGAACTGATACGAACGTACAAACGCCAGTACATCTACGCGAAACGGACAATTTTTTCCAATGAGCTTTGAACTTGAAATAAAAGTAGAAATCTCTTAAGGAGTAGCTTGATGTGCTAGCGTCTGTACAAAAGTTCCAAAAATACTAATGTTAACTTGTGACAATTCGAAGTTTTAATTGACGACCACTTTGCCTTCCAGCAACGAATCCCACGCAAGATGACGGCGACGAAGAAGCGAGCGTCAGATCTGACGAGCTTGGAGCGGTTCAACATGTACTACCGGGAGAAGGAGGTGCCCCTCACTGGCACGCAGAAGGTGAAGAAGTTCGTCTGGAACCCGAAGACTCGGCAGTTCTGCGGCAGGACGGGGGCTAGCTGGTGTGAGTGGCAGAATTAAGATATAATTTCTATTCAAATTAGGACTACTATTTACTTTCGAACGTCAACAAAAGACAGCCCCATCTACCAAACCCTTCACCACTTCATATGTTTTTTTCTATGATGTGGCGCAACCATGGGAAGCATGGAGCCCGACACATTTCTGACTGCATAAGTTTGCGGAGCTATTTTCTTTAAGGCTTTTTTGTAGATGTAGTGGAGACAGTAGCCTAGGAGGCCTTGTAGGTCATGCTGGGCCTGTGAGATTTAGTTAAAGGAAAAAGGGTAAGTTCGGCAGTTGACTGACAAATGGTGCAAGGTCAAAAACTATTGTAGAGTTGTTCCTTGCGGTTCGATCAGTGATCCCAAGTGAAATTTTCCCTGATAACAAGACAAAAACCGTGATTCGCACTTGATACTAAACACAAATACTTAGCCCTAATTATCTCGCCTTAATTAGGTGAAGTCCAAACATTCATATGTACAGACTCCAGCACATCAAGCTACTATATTCTGTCAAATTTCCTTAATAGATTTTCAACTTTATCGCTCAAGCATATGACTTAAATTTGATTGGGTAAATTTGACAGTTTTGGGTAATAAAAGCAACCCAAAACTGTCAAAAGTGCTGGCGTCTATACAAATTATAGATACGACAAGTTTGTCTACTATACATATACATACATATATTACCTACCATCCCTAAGCTACCTTCCTACCTTCCAAACATTATGACTCAAACTCCAAAACCCAGTATATGAATACCGGAGACTTTGCATAAATGGTACAGCACAAAGACGAGCGACCGGAAGCCCTGACGGCCGTTCATTGGTTCAATGAGATCATTGAAGCATCCTGCGCGCGCGCCGGTCCGCGCGAGATCTAACCGGCCAGCATGCGGATAGATCGTGGCCTTTCTCTGTAGTAATCTTGTTAATTTTAGGAGTTTTGTGTGACATATTACATTACGTGACAAGACATTATGGGGTCATGTTTCGGTTGAATCATGATTGCAATTAATTGTAATGTGAGACGTCAAAATGAATGAAACGTATTCCATATAGTGATACAGCGGTTGGATATCGTTTTGTATTATAACAAAATAACAATGATTATGTAATTAAATAAATGGAAATATTCTTTTGGTTATGGTCATCAAAGATCAAAGTCAACATTTTAATTTTCATTTTACAGTTTTGTAAGTAGACGAGATTGAAGATCAAGAATGGGTATAAAAATTATTATTGTGCTTTGCTCAGATTTTATTAAAATTTTTAATAAAGTAAGAATCACTTTTTTGTCGATTAAAACAGGCGGATTCAATACACAAGCTTTTTGGGGTCACTCAGCTAAAGAGAACTTGAAAGACATACCTAAAACTTTACAATATCTAACCCTTACATCGGAACCCTCTGATTTCCGACTACTTAATATAATACATTCATACAATGACGACCAGATAGCGTGGTGGTTAGTGAACCTGCCTGCCATGCTATAGGTCGCGGGTTCGATTCCCGTATAAGTCAAACATTTGTGCGCATGAACATGACTGTTTAACTTAGTCTGGGTGTTTCTATGTATAATATGTATGTATTTACAAAAGAAAAGTATATAAGTATGTTTATCAGTTGTCTAGTACCCATAGTACAAGCTCTGCTTAGTTTGGGACTAGATGACGTTGTGTGAATGTGTGAGGGATATTATTATTATAATTAAGTTTTTTTGTCATTACAGCCAAAATAGCCCTTTTCTACTTCATCTTCTACTCTGCGCTGGCAATCCTCGTCGCGATCTGCATGTGGACATTCCTCCAACTCCTGGACACGCGGCAACCCATGTGGCAGCTGGAGAAGAGCATCATTGGAACTAACCCTGGGCTAGGCTTCAGGCCCATGCCTCCAGAGGTCGCCAGCAGCGTGATCTGGTATAAGGGCAACGATCCTGGGAGTTATAAGTTCTGGGTCAAAGAGCTGTCTAAGTTTTTAGCTGGCAAGTGTTTTGAGATCTAGATATATCAAGTATGGGAGTAACTTACAAAATACTACTAAATTACAAAATACCTGAATTCTTCTAGAGATTTACAAGTCGCTGTATACCGGTTTTGAATTGAAGATTTTGTTGTTAAGGCTTATTGTAATTTTGATGTTTCTGACTCCGAAAACAAAGGACCTAACCGACTCATCACATTGCAGTATACAAACGCGACGGCAAGAAGTCTGGAGCCAGCCAGAACATCCACAACTGTGACTTCCAGCTTCCAGCCCCCGCTGGCAAGGTCTGCGACGTGGACATCAGCGCGTGGGGTCCCTGCCTCGAGGATAATCACTTCGCCTACCAGAAGTCCACTCCCTGCGTTTTCCTGAAGCTCAACAAGATATTTGGGTGGAAGCCAGCCTTCTACAACAGTTCTGAGCATCTCCCAGCAGAAATGCCAACGGACCTGAAGGAGCATATCAAGAATATGACGGCGTACGATAAGAATTATGTAAGTATGATATCGCCAGTCCGCCTTTATCACACTATCCTATGTATCCTTCTCTGTATGAAAAGAGGTCTTGACCCTGTAGTGGGTCATTAAAAAAAAGCTGATGAAGATATTTTTTTACAGTTGAACATGGTGTGGGTCTCCTGCCAGGGCGAGAACCCTGCGGATCGGGAGAACATTGGGCCAATCCAGTATATGCCGTACCGCGGCTTCCCAGGGTACTACTTCCCTTACACCAACCAGGAAGGCTACCTTAGCCCACTCGTTGCCGTTCATCTGCAGAGGCCTAACAGTAAGTTTTAAGGAATAAGGATGCGAAATTCTTCGAAAGAAGTATGCGGTCCTGGACCACAAATAGCTGAAGAAGGGTGTGTTTTAGTCAGCGAGAATCTGAAATTCCTTCCCGCCTATAGCCGGTAGTCGACTAGGCAATGATATAAAACTAACACTACATTTTGATAAACTTTCCAAAATAAAGATAAATAATTTATTGTTCGGTAGATCATCCTAATTAATAACACAAATAAGGTAACTGTGTGTCAGTGTGTTTATTAAACATAATAGCAGAAATAATTAAGAAAATGTTGGCACAGTTATTAATTATTTAAAATTTATCGAACACCATGCATTTGTGCTTACAGCGGGCGTGCTCATCAACATAGAGTGTCGAGCCTGGGCGAGGAACATCATGTACGATAGACACGAAGCCATGGGCGCAGTGCACATTGAGATCATGATCGAGTAGACTGGGGTTCAATCCCGAAGCTGGAGGCAGGCAAAAGAAAGTTTCACTTATAATTGGAAGATATGCAATATCTTTCTTAAAAATATTTTTTGACACGAGAAATAATTTTTAATTTATATATTATTTGTATTTATGTATATTTTGTGCCATATTTACTGCCAAAGTTAAAGTATTACTAAACTACAATGCTAGATTGCCAAAAAAGTTGTAATTTATCAAGTAAACATACCATTTATCTAATAAAATGGCTGATACGAAGTGATTGTTGATGCAAAGAGTGAGACTATTTGTAATTTATTTTAAAATAAATGTAGATACCGATCTTATTGTATTTTCTTTTCATACTTACCTGTACCAAGAATCGAAAGAGTTTAATCTCTCCTCGTCGTGAACTTTAAAATCATTCGAAATAATAATAATCCTTCAATTAAAATATAAAAAAACTTTTACTTTATATTTCTGGAAAGTGTTTGAACATTCTTTGACCAACGAAGCCACGTTTAGTGAATAAAGTTCGAACTATCCCTCATTGCCAACAGAGGGACAGATCAAACTTTTTATTCCTATCTGCCATCCTAAGGGGAAAAATCGGAAAATTTCAGAATAGCTGCGGGAACATCTGAACAGGTAAATAAAACAATATCAGACATACGTCACAAACTATTTAAGTATACTCATTTACAAAAATCGCTTCACACAATCTATTTTTTATTTTATTTTAAGAGACAAGAAATGTTTTACACATTACGCCGTATGGGTACTGTGGCGCTGTCGATACGTGCTGTGTAACTCCGTAGAAAATCTATTTGGGTATAGAACGGCGCCCGCGCCGCGGCAGTAATGTGTAAACACCCTTATCCATCCATCTTTAAAACACATCAATAAACATTCAGATAGTAAAAACAGATTTGTAAATCATATCAAAATATGCATGTAGTACTTATGTAAGAATTTAGTTTTCTTCGGCTAGGTTTATAAAAAATATAAACATTACAAATAGAGATTCTCCTAGAACTCCTCCTTATTTTGGAAGTCGGTTAAAAATTAAACTAGCAAGTAACTAATTTAAGAGTTTAAAAAGGACACATATGTAGGTACCTTGTCTGTTTCTTTTTGTTATTATTGGTCAGAATAATAAAATGTCTATAAAAAATAAAATTGTTCTATGACTTTAATTAGTTATGTATTTTGCTACCTTGTTTATAAAAGACACATTAAGTAATTAGAGCTAGTAGGGGGAGAGTTGGCCCGTGTTGAGAAGTAGGCTAGACTGATATGAGAACACAATAACGTTATACTTTCATAAATCATTAATTGTTATACATCGAGCGGAATGAAAAGTGTATAACGAACATAGATAACAGAATCAATAACCCATTAATTAAGTACATTTAATAGTTAATTTACAATCAAAATGACTGCAAAAACCGCACTTAAAAACCTTATAAATCAAATACTACCTACATAGTTTATTTTACTATTAAAATTTGTTTTGATTGAATTGAAGACAATCTGAATTTCAGAATACATGATGTTATTGGTCCAAATCTACAGCTGTTATTAATTAAATAAGGTATAGGACGCTTGCACATGCGCATTATGTTAAAGTTCATTTTGACTTTCTTGAATCTAAAAATAAACTTCATAGTGACAAAATTATTGAACTTGAAGTGACTCCTCAACCCTCCCCCTCTCCCCTTCAGTGTTCCTGTTCAGTCAATCATGATCTCCAGGTGGGTGGAGCCGAGGCGTTCCTTCAGACTCTCCGTGTAGATGATGTTGCGCGCCCACGCTCGACAACGAATGTTGATTATTTGATGCACTGAAATGTTAAAAACGTGAATTTAATATAATATATCTGGATGTGAAGGATTACTTCAATTAAATTAACTACAATAAATTATACGATGACTTGAATTTTTGGACTCTAATCTTCCTTCTGTGTGGTTTTGTGAAGTTCTTCATGAAAATATTTGATCATAAAATGAAAAGAAAAAGAATTAATTCAATTAAATGAACTACAATACATTATACCATGAGATGATTTTTTAGACTCTAATCTTCCTTCTGTGTGGTTTTGAAAAGTTCTTCATGAAAATATTTGATCATAAAAATGGCGAAGTAGCAACCAAAATGGCTTGAAAGGTTGAGATCTTCATTCAAGGTCAAACGCCTAATTGAGAAGTGTAAAAAGGCACATAAGCAATACAACTAAGGGTAATTAACGTAACAGGTAATTTAAATGATTGTAAATACTAGCTGTGGACTAGCACCCTTGCTGTGCGTTAATGTTTGGTGGTTTGGGAACTACTGGTACGATTTGAAGAATTAATATAACGAGACACCTTTTTCACACACGGTCGGTTAGCCCCGAGGTAAGCTATTAATTAGGTTGTATTATGGGTGCTAACACAACTGAAAAACTACACATGTATATTTATAAAAACATATTGTAACACCCAGACTACAGCCAACAAGCATGCTCATCACACAAATGTCGACTGTATCTGGACTCGAACCCGAGACCCTGAGCTTGGCAGTCATGTGTGGTTACCATTGCGCCAACGGGGTCGTCAAATTCATTGTTGAAATCAGTGTTAGATAGTCAATTTATCACGAAAAACTCTAAAATACTTTTCTTATTATGTATGTATTTTTATGTTCCGTTCGATTACTCACATGTAGGATTCAGAAGCTGCACAGCGACCAGTGGGCTCAGATATCCAGGGGTGTTGTCATACGGGAAGTAGGTCTCCGGCAGGCCAGGGTACGGGTAATACCGCAGTGGACCTAGCGCCTCTACGTCAGCTGGTCGCTCACCCATGCATGACACCCATACTTTGCGACGCTAGAACAGTCATATAAAGATTAATATGGTAAGGTTCCATATGCATGGTGGCAGATACTACAAGCATTTTGTATGTGTTATGTTTTTTTTTTCAAGATTTTGTAAGGAAAGGTTTAAACTTTAAATAAATTATCTTCGCAGCAGGATTATCAGCTGGTGTCAGTTTTCCTCTCACCATACCTTCTATTATAATACACATCTTATTCAGGAGTAGATATATCATCAATACGTCTAGTCTATATATTCTCGCGATAAAAAATAATAATTGCGTAAAGACTTACTTGCTTAGCAGTCGCATTGACGATATAGTTCTTTATATCTGGCGGCATCTCAGGGGGTAAGTCACCGGGATCATCGTAAAAGTCCGGATTAAAGTCATATAACTGTAACAGAGAACAAACTGAATATAGATCTTTATTTATTTATCTCGGACTGACTTAAAAAAATCCATATTTATACAAAAAAATCAAGACCAAGCACTATCTCCTGGCTGCGGGATTGTTTGCAAGAATTACCGGGGCACTGGCACACAAGGACCTCCAGAAGGAAGTATAGTGGGTTTTAGTCAGTAAAAGTCTGACACTCCCTCCAGCTGCACACACAGTGAGATGGATCATTAGATGATCTCCCACTTAAAGAAAAATGACTCAAGCACTAATCTGGACCTTAATACAGTGTTGATGTACAGATAGACGCCAGCACATCAAGCTAAACTGAGAATTTTTTCCAAACAACTTTGAACCATATGCTTCAGCGATAAAGCAGAAAATCTACTCAGAAATTTTTAAAGATTGTAGTAACTTGATGTGCTGGCGTTTGTACAAGCGGCTACACATTAAGCTATACAAAACTAGTATAAGCTGACCTTTCAATTTGTAGAAAGATCATATAGAGCGAGTCCAAGACAAACTGGTGTTGTATAGCTTTACGTGTAGTCGTGTGTAAAGTATATTGTATAGAAAAAAAAATTACTCTGTTCAGTTTGATAATTATACAGGGTGTTTTGTTGGCATATCCGAAGTTATTCTCGCTGGAGCAGGGCCCGAAGCTGCTGGTGTCGAAGGCGCACACTTGAGCTCGTGGGGGCTTCACGTCACCACACTCGAGCTGATTGTCTCCCTGGTTGGGTAGCAGGGATCTGTTGTTGTATGCTGGAAGAAGTAAAAATTTGGTGCTGTTAGATTTTTGTCATTTTAACGTGACTTTTATAATAGGAATCTAAAACCGCAATTAATCAATATGTACTATGATATTACAGAGCTGAAGAGTTAGCTAGTTTGTACGTTTGTTTATTTGAACGCGCTTTCTCAGTAACTAGTCCGATTTGAAAAAAAAATGCAATGTTATGCAGCCCATTGATTAACAATGAAGATAAAGCCATATTTTTTAATATTCCATTTTCTATCCTTCTTCTGGGATTGCTTTCAGAAGTTAGTGTTCTAATATAATCACGATCTTTTTTAAATTAGCAGAAGCTACTTACGTCTCTTTCAGAAACGCTGGGATATTTTATCTATAGAGTGATTATAGTTATCTCAGCTTCAGAAGCTAGTAATGACTAAAACCATATTCTTCCATACATTAAAAAACTTCAAGGTAACTTACGAGCAAGAAACTCGTTGATGTTATCGACGTACTTCTTGACCTGTGTCTCGTTGTCGGCGTGGTACCAGATGAGCGCCCCCTCCTCGAACAGCAGCGGCCTGTGACCCATGCCTGGGTTAGCACCTGGAACACATCATATATTGTGATTAACCACTGCAAAGTGACAAGACTAAGGCCATCCAGCCCTTTTGCTTGATAGCACACGTAGTTGCATCTGAAGTCATCATCAAAATCAAGATTGTTTATTGAATGACAAAAGGACAGCACACCAGCAATTGTGTTGCTGGGGAGTTTGTTACACCACTTCTTCTTCCCAGCTTATAAAGCATTGGAAGTGGTGAAGGGCGGGGCATATTGGGTGCTGTATTTTGTAAAATTGCTTATTTTTAGCCTACTTCGAATAAATGACTTTTTATCTTTACCCTCAAAAACCCCTCTCTCACTTCTTCCTAATGCTTTAGCTGGAAAGAAGAGGCGATGAGGAACAAATTTCTCAGGAACCTATATTTCATGTCAGTGTCTTTCAGATTGTTTGTCACTAGAATACTAGAGCACAAGCTCTCAAACAATTGAAGGTTGAAAACATGATACCCAATTTTGTTCTCCATGCTGATACCGGTGATGATCCGTTCCTATGCTGATAGGAGCCGTAAGCCTATGCAGATAGAGTCATAGTAACCGATCCACAATACTTATGAGCCTTAGATCTATTTATAACACAAATAAAACCGACGAAACATTTATTGAATTTTTTGCAAACAAAAACCTTGACCCCGTTCTTTGAAAAGATCTTAAAATATTTAAATAACTTTTGATAGATGCGTCGGAGTGTATAAAATAAACATCCTCGGTTTGAATATTTTTCTAAGCTGTTAGATGTTATAGACTTCTGTAGTTTGTACAGTTGGTTAGAACCGTTATAACGTTACACTGATTTTGTTCAAACTCGATACAATTCAGCGAGAAATAATAATAATAGAGTCCAGACCTTCTAACGGACATGATGGCTGTTTTCGTTTGAGGAGATCAGCCAGCTGTGCAGGACATATTATAGTGAAGGAGATGCAGAAATTATAAACACACAGATTCCGATTTCAGAGTAGAACGGGTAGTCCAAATTAGAGAAAACTTGGTATAGATATATTAGACATAGTATAAGCTACCTTAAATCCCAGACTTAAGGTTTATAACTGCGCAAAATTACTTATTATAGGGCTTTTCTTTAAATGATAATTATTAATTTGGCAAAAAGGCACACCAATACATTTTTTTCAACTCATCAAAATGACCTTATATAGTGTAAATTGGATGTTCTTACCAATAATGGAGTCAGCGAGAGTGAAGTACGGTATCTTGTCGTCCATGGTGGCCATGAGCCCGCACATGCAGATGGAGAAGAAGATGATGATGCAGATGTACATCACCAGGTAGATCAGACCTATCACTCCTGGAATTATAATGGAAGATCCGTATTAGAAAGTCTTCTCTTCTGGTAGCAGATGCGCCAGTGGGTAAGCATACGACCAGTCGCATATCCAAATGTGGAACAATCTTAAATTGGCTGACAGCTCCCGTGCTTATACTCTAGTCATGGTGGCCAGCCTACTGGTATTAACAAGCCTCCCGAGACTGAAAGAGCATTAAACACCACGCTTGCTGCAGGCGGATAGACGATTTCAGACATTTAGGGGCCTTACTCCAAAAAAAGTTAGACGTTTGACATTGAAAATTTGTATACAAAATTATTTTATACACGTGTCAAACGTCTGTCTAGCTGTTTTTGTAGTAAGACCCCTCGAGTCCAGGTTCCCTCTAGATGTTTTCCTTCACCTTTTCATGGTATGAATGGCTTTTACATACATAACGGCGGCAATGGCTGGTGTATAATGCTTTTTCAGTCGCTATACTGATAGAAAAATGGACATATATCCCAGTTTGTCGTTGTCAAAGAATCAGGCATCGAATAGATTTTTTGGTTTTTATGATTGGTTTTTATCCACAGGGAGAAGAAAATGCTGCACAAGAAACAGCTGCTTAATGATATTGTAGAATTAATTTTGTTTTAACTACTCATTAGCAGCGTATGCGCACAGTCAATATACATTTATTTATTTATTTATTTATTCAATAAAAACTTACACATACATCATTGTATACATTATCACATTATTACTATAAGTAAGCCTAATAGAGTGGTAAGTGATCAGTACCGAACAATAGTGTCAGTAGTTTTTTATTGTTACAAATACAATTCTACTTATTCATTACATCAATTCTTATTCTTTACTTATCTATTTTAACTTAATATTATAAAGCTAAAGAGTTTGTTTGTTTTAAAGCGCAAATTACAGGCACAATTTTTCAATTTGAAACATTCCTTCAGTGGTAGATAGCCCATTGATTGAAAAAAGATGTAGACTTTATTTTGATGTGCGTGCAGTTCTTACCGGACACGGGCGATACCGCCGCCCGGCAGAAACTAGTTAGTTCATTATTAATGCCAAAATAATTCTGTCTGTATCGAGCTTATTAAAATTTTCGTAGACAATTTAGGTAATCTAGAGACTGAAAAAGGACATCTAGACTACTTTTTAACCGATTGCTGGAAGTGGTTCTCTTGGGACATCGGTGAAATCGTGACGACGTGAGTTCTACGTTCTACCAAGGCAAGCTAGAGTACCTAGATATCCCTGATAGGCACAAGCTGCGACCCGGTTTTACAGCTTCTATCAAACTAAAATTGGTAGGCATTCCAATACCTAATGCAAATTGCTTTCAAAAACTAGGTTTGTTTATGTATCGTAGCAAACTGTTGGTAGTGCGTTAAATGGAGTGCGTCTAAAGCTTTTAAGGAGCAGACGTCACGCCATGGAAACCCATAAAGTTATAGCGCTTTGTAACTGAAATATATTTTACTGCCTCAATACCTACGTATGGACCGATGAAATATTGACATTTAATGTACAGACGCCTGCAAATCAAGGTACTACAATCTGTAAAATTTTCTGAATAGATATTCAATCTCAACGCTGAAGAATATGGTTAAAAGTTGCAACTTTTTCAGGTTCCGGTAGCTTAACGTGCTGGCGTCTGTACAAGATCTTATAAGTAGCTTTTTTGATAGAAGCACTCTACAGCCACCAGTCTACCTCAAGCCACTTGATTCCACTCTGCCGGTCCTGGCACAGAGGGACCTCCAGAAGGAACATATTGGGTTTTAGTAAGAATCTGACATTCTCTCTAGTTGCACCTACAATGAAAGAGGAGAGTCATTTGAAGATTTCCCACAAAAAAGGCCACTCCGCTCCTATAATTTTTCTAGGGTACAACAGGCAGAGCCTCCCAAATCCCCCGAAATACTGGTAACATTCATTTCCTAAAATTATTTTTAACAAATGTTACATTCTTTCAAAAAGAATCCAACGAATCAACTTGAGAGACGTCAAGTCGTCAAACCACTCTTTGATACAAATCTATAGCCAATCATCTAACATCCTCAGATTATGACGTCAAAATTCCTTAATGCTTTTAGAGCATAAAAAAGCTACATCAAACAAAATCCATTTTACATAAACGGTCTGCGTAAAGCATTTCCCGCCAAAGCATAACCGCGAAATGTGTAGCTAACAAAGCGCCAAGATGGCCGCCGACGAAATGGCCGAAATAGCTCGAACAACGCAAACCGGTCACGGACTGTTTATGTTTGACGTCACGGGGTATAGGGATGTCAGGTCTATAGGTGTACCTGGGTAAGTTATAAAATATTACAATAGTCATGACGAGCAAAAAAAAGAAAAATATATCCGACTTTTAGTTCAGTATAAAATATTGGACACTTTCTCTTCTACTCTCTTTCTCAAATCATAACTATTTCTTCGTTTCTCCCACTAAACAATAGTGATGAGGATACAACAGGTTGAAAGTTCGTAAAACGTCACTTTTAGGCAGTAAGTTTACTTGAGAGTGACGTCACAAGCCTGTCTCCATCTTAGTAAACAAAAAATATTTGTCCAATATGTTTTGCTACTCTAAAAAATGGCGTAATTACAATCACTATATTTTATCCTAGCCCCCACGCCTGTTATTGACATAACCCTTATTAAGTAACTAATATACCAAGGCCAAACTCTGCGCTCAAAATTGTCTATAGTTATTTACACTATGGTGCATTAATTGTGAACCAATTAAGATATCTATCTGTTTCATATGTTGTATACATTTAGGTTTAGACTATATAAAAACATAAAACATCAAGATATAAATGAGTAGATACGTATTAATTATCCTTTCAGTTTATTTCTCACAAAACAGTTTTTCGGTCATTCTAATGTAACAAAGTTGGCGCCGCCTAGCGATAACAATAAGAGGTTACTTTGAACTACGAGCGTAATAATTATTAGTTCACAATGTTTACATTTTGTGTTCGGAAATCGCTCGTAAATTTTGATAGCCTACACGAGCGAGGCGGGTGAAACAAGAGAGCATCAAAGGCCGAGAAAATTGCTGGTAATGAGCTTAAAACCGTGACTAGATGATAAGCTGAAAACTTAAAAAATAAACATTTAAAAAAATGTATTTAAAAAACCGTTTCCATTAAATGGACTTTTGCCACCTTATTATAAAACGTGGTTTTAAAATATGCCGGCTTTAGTAAGTACCAGATTTAGAAAATTTTGTTCAAGAAGATGGTTTAAAACTAGCACTAAAGACGGTACTTATTTAAAACTAGGTTTTCTAATAACGAGGTAAAAGTTAAACAAAGGCTTCTAGTAAAACTTTTAGAAATGTTATTACCGTTCATATTTGATATTAAATGACCAAAAAACAATTTTATATTTAAATTTTCCGCCAGTCGTCAGTTTAAGTGTCATGTCCTAATCTATTTGATGAAACCTAGCCAGCCTGAGCTAGGCAGCCCTAAATACCTGTGTGCTTACACAAAGCGTCAATATTACGGCCGACGGCATTAAAGGAATTCGCGGAACACATACATAGGGTGGAAAATACCATACGAACTTGTGGGTTTTTCCATATGTCGCTAAGTGTTCTATTAACTATAAGGTAGGGTGACAAGATCATAATAATTATGTATATAGGGGAGTTGATTGACTCGTTGGGCTAGTGGTCGCAAGGCGACTCCTGTGCACGAGGTCTCGGATTCGCTTCCCGGGTCAAAGGGATATGTTTGTCTCCGGGTCCCGGGTCGTACAAAAAATGATTGTTTAATTTTTGAACCATTAGAGCCATTGTTAATTTAATAATTTAACTACCTTATTTTTAACTGACTTCCAAAAAAATGAGGAGGTTCTCAATTCAGTCGGTAGTTTTTTTTTTAATTGAATTAACTGTTCCGGGGTACGAAAGTTCTTCACTATTGTATACTTTTATGTTACTAGAATATTGAGATAACCATGAAAAACCCTTTTGGAATAAAAATAGGTGACAGATAGAAACATAAACTGGGACAGTCGACATAAAAAGACAGTATGACACTAACCTTCTTTATGAACACTCAAATCATCATAAAAGTGTTATCTACCTAATGAAATTGCAAATAGTAACTTTTACTAACATGATGTGCTGGCGGCTGTACATACATATGTACATGTATAAAAAATGTTTGCTTGTCTCCATACTATTGACAAGAGGTAATGTGAAGCTTACACTGAACAAATACGGGAATATTACGGGCCTACGTCATTTGCCTAGCCTTTTACCAAAAGTTCCTACCTATTTACATAAAGCGACAGGTTATGTGACCTCCTGAACCCAGTTACCTGGACAATCCGATGTCCTTTGGTAATACTTGTGGTCAGACTTTCTGCCTTCTACCCGCAATGACTGCCAAAGATGTACAAATGACAGCTGTGGCCCACCAATTTAATGTGCCTTCAAACACACGGAGGAACTTGTCATAACAAGATAGTCCAATCTGTGTACCAAATTAAATTTAAAGTTTTTTTTATTACTTTCGCATTTATAATATTACTAAGGATATTTGACGGTTTCCAAAGCCCCCAAAAATTTGCAACATATGTATGTACATGACATACTGCATTTAAAAGTCCTGAAACACAGCTCCAGCGAAGCCTTACAGGAACCAGTTCAAACCAGTCTCCAGCAGTTATCCTGACCTCTACAAGTATAACACGAACTAGTATTATACGTACAACTACATATGCACATACTGTTGCCGAGGCCGGCGGATATTTGCGGACAAGTTTACGACGTGACGTGTTCGGTATGACGATTGATGGTTGAACGTGAGTTACGCGTTACTGGCGAAACCATTAGATTACCATACTTTAGATAAGTGCTGCCTCGATGGCGTATCGGGAAAATGTATGGCATTCCACAAGCCTACATTGCTCATCCGTACTTAAGTATGTAATCTCTTTTTATGTCTGGACTCTAAAAGAGACTGTGACCCTTGAGTTTGTTTCGGCGTTTCTTCTCAAAATCAGTTAGGAAATGCTGACTTATCTCGTTTTTATAAAAAATGTGTTGACCTGTAAAAGTGTTGAGTTCAACCTATTTGCAAAATAAATATCATTTATCATTCCTGGGCCGAGATGAACGTTACTTTGCCAAAAAAAAAATGTTTAAGGGTGAAAGTACAGACGCTAACACATCAAGCTACTGTAAGCGGTCAAATTTCCTTAATAGATTTTCGACTTTATTGCTGAAGCATACGGTTACCGAGACCCCGGTACTTACAGACCCCCAGAAGGAACAGAGTAGATTTAAGTCAGTAAGAAATAGACACTCCTTTCAACTGCACCCTCAGCGGGCAGGGTCATTGGATGATGTCCCACAAAAGGGAGGCTTCGGAGACTTATACGAGCCTCTTCACGGGGACGAGGCCTTTGGCCAGCAATGGGACTACTTGACAGATAAGACTAGGATAAATACGTCAGGACTTGCAGACCATATAGTGAGTTGCGTTGTGTCCGCAAGAGTTACCGTGGCCCAGGTACAAAAAGGGCTCCAAAAGGAACAAGGGTTTTAGCAACAAAAATCTGATACTCCTTTCAGCACCCTCAACGTTGGGTGTTATGAAAAAGCTGTTACTGTTAAAAAAATATTAAAATTACTGGATTGAATCCATTTTGAAATCCATAACATAATTAATTAATATCGATAATTAGGTCACTTTCATGGAACAGATTTTTGTGTCCAAGTCTACCGGTACAGTCAGCAACAAAACTAGTGTAACTTACTTCGACATTTAAAGTTATATTAATCAAATATTTAAATTTATATTATAAAACTAGCGGTCGCCCGCGGCTCCGCCCGCGTGGATGTCGGTTTTCGCGACAAAAAGTAGTCTATGTGTTGTTCTGATGTATAACCTATAGAAGACCCCCGCGGCTACGCCTGTGTGGATGTCGATTACCGCTACCAATGCCTAACTTTTGTCGGGATGAGAAGCTCGCGCTCGGACCTCCCGCCTTATATTATACCTACCGACCGACCCGCTGATTATCGTATTTTATGTATAAGTTTGGTATTTCTACACCGATTTCTATGATTCTTTTTTTATAGAATATGTTATAATGTTATCTTTTGTTAATTAGGCATGAGCGAGAATATTATAAACATAAGAGTAGGTAAACAAATCAATAACAAATAATCAGAAAGCTCCGAACTGGTAAACTATCGGGAGTTATATGTACGTGTTATTGTGAGTCAACCATTAAAGATAGACATATGCTGTTGTGGATTTTTTTTTTAATAATTTTATGTAGAATATTTCCGTCATACATGATTTCTATGTAGCTTTAACCATTAAGGCTGCACACGCGACGAAAGCTTAAAAAATGGTGTAACTTCTCCCGTTTTCCCAACATTTTCCTTCACTGCTCTGCTCCTATTGATTGTAGCTTGATGAAAAGTATCCTATAACCTGCCCAGGAGTATGAAGAATAATTGTACCAAGTTTCATTAAAATCCGTCCAGTAGTTTTTGTTCCTATTAATAACATACAGACAGGCAGACAGACAGACAGACAGAAAGACAGACAAAAATTTTACTGATTGCATTTTTGGCATCAGTATCGATCACTGATCACCCCCTGATAGTTATTTTGAAAATATATTCAATGTACAGAATTGACCTCTCTACAGATTTATTATAAGTATAGATAAGCTAACGTAACTTTAAAAGAGTCGTAGTGCGAGCTTGCGTGTGACACTGCCTTTCACAATTAGTGACTCAGCGATAGTACTATTGTTTGTAGCACTTTGTAGGGAACTAGTGCGAATTAATTGTTGCTATGTTATTATTACTCTAATTTATTTACTTTATTAGTTAAGGTATAGACGCTAACACATCAAGCTACTACAATCTGTCGAACTTCCTTAATCGATTTTTAACTTTTTCGCTGAAGCATATGATAAATGATAAACTTCTTATACCACGAGTAGTAATGTTCATCATCATCATCATCACAACCTTAATATCGTTCCACTGCTGGGCACAGGCCTTCTCTCCCACGGAGAAGGATTGAGCGTTAATCACCACGCTTGCTCAAAGCGGGTTGGTGATTTAAGACTTTTTAGTCCAGGTTTACTCGAGATGTTTTCCTTCACCTTTAATCAGTCATTGGTGTCCAAGATATACTTAGAAAGTACGTATAACTTAGAAAAGTTACATTGGTACTTGAAAGGCTGGTGCTTTAACCACTAGGCCACCACGACTTCTATTCATACCTTCTCTTTAAAAGAAGATATGTATCCCAGCGGTGGGATACAAATAGGCCGATGACGATAAACACAGCATTACCCCGATTCCGGCATTCGCGTTCTGGAAATTCATCGCTTATGATGGGGATAAAATCTAAAATAACTCGCGAATGTGATTCATGGGATTACTCGGTGTACTGCATTCGGTGAGGTACCTAAATATACACGGGTTTTATATATACCTACATAGCTATAGGTATATAGTATTGTATTTAGGTAGGAAAATATCTAATAACTCTAAACGAGCGAATCTTCTAATCTAATTTATGGGCTCCACCGTGCTTGCTTTTCAGCTTAGGTACCTAGTATATGACCATCATCTCCCGAGCCTTTTCCCAACTACTTATGTCGGGGTCGGCTTCCAGTCTAACCGGATTCAACTCAGTACCAGTGTTTTACAAGGAGCGACTGCCTACCTGACCTCCTCAACCTGTTTCTATTTGCTATTGCTTTTGTACGCTGCAGCTCAGTGGCATAGCAGCCGTCCTTATTTTCAAGAATCAAAGGTGGAATTAAGTTACACCCTAAGTCCATTCAGCAGGATTTTAAGCAGTTCAGCAACTTAGTTTATTTCAACAATCAGACTGAACAGTAGTATAGAAACCACAACTCTGTTGGCGCAATGGTAACCACGCCGGACTGCCCAGCTGAGGGCTTCGCGTTCGATTCCCGGCACAGTCGACATTTGTGTAATGAGCATGCTTGTTGGCTGTGGTCTGATGTTATAACATGTATTTATAAATATATATGTAGTTTATCAGTTGTGTTGGCATCCATAACACAAGATAATCAATAGCTTAACATTGGGCTAACCGACCGTGTGTGAAAACGCTGCCCCGGTATTATAAAAAAAAATACCTGCCGATAAAGAAAGAGAGTGACTGTCTACTCCTACGCAAAATATAAACGTGAAAATATCAAGATTATTATCTTAATAAAAGATACAACTATTAATCCAGTTTAATATGTAGAATAAATAAAATAAACATGTCGTTATTTAATTTACAACGCGAGAGTTCGCTGAAATGAAGGCGAGTCGCAACCTTCGTTAATGTTTACACTGGAATTAAAATATAAAACTGTGCTAGAAATATAACTGTTGGATACTAGTTCAGTTATAGTATGATCTGGGGATACGCAGAAGTGGAGTTATACTGCTTACCTACTATTACAGTGTAGGAAGCTTGGCTTAAGGATGGGAAAAATTGTGGCTCAATCACGGAGCGTTTAGTCAAACCATTTAAATTCTACTAACTTTAGTAACTCGGTAATTTTAGTAACCTTATGTAAGATATTCAGACAGACGTATAGATAGATAGTATCTGATATTTTTTTTTAATATTAGTTTAGAAAGAAAGTTATTACTAACTTATTTTTGGCGCAACAAAAAAAAAAATATTCCGAGCTCATTTGTACTGCTTTATACTACCTGTTGCACGTTCTTGAAGCTTTGATATCGTCGCTACCTTGTTAAGTAGCCATTTTTTTATAAAACAAAAAGTTTCTTGAAAAGTTTACTTGAACTTTATGAAAAGTATTGAGTATCTTACCTACAATAGAAAAGTATTGTACAAAAATTAAATTTAGAAACGAACTTATCCGTTTATACCAAATTTGAAAATTGAAAACGAAGTTCCTAATTCGAAAATTCGAAAAAAAAAACCGTTCAATTAGAAAAGTCGTGTCGTACTCACCCCATCGATGCGGGGTTCTTCCAAGGAATGTTCGTTCTTCAGGGTTCCAGATGCCATATTGTATCCTCTGGAGGAAGGGCCGCTGTGGTGGTCTTCGGCAGTAGTTGACCACGCCGTTCGGCTTGTCGGCGCCCATCGTGGCTGCTCGGCCGGAGAACACTGACGGTGGTTCGGCGGAGCTAGGTAAAGTGAGCGAGGAGAGTTTTTTGCCTATCCGCGGATTGACTCTAGGAGGATTAGAGCTTTGGGGGAAGATTTATATGAACTTAACAAACCATAAGAAAGAAGTTCACCTATGAAAATAAAATTGGTGACTTGCCTGATCTGAAATAGAACCCGCACACTTACATATAATAATTGAGGAACTAGTAATTTTCGCGCTACGAAATACAACAGGATAATGTTTGATTAGTTTAAAATATACCTAATTAGCATTAAAAACTTCAAGGAGTAAGGTAAATTTGAATTGAAAAAAAATCGTTTTTTCTAAACATATAATCACCCCTCATATCTGATTTGAAGTCAGTTAAAGTATCAAAATATTTATTTTTCTGTTTGAAATTCTCGCTCCAAGCATCACATTTAACTGGTTATCTCCTTTCTACATATATCTTTCTCTACTACGTCCTTAGCATGCTTTGTTTGAAGGACTAAACTTTATGTTTTTTTTATATTTTGTAGGTGTAATAGAATCAGGAGTTTTACCAAATCAATAGCGTCCTTTGCTAACAAGTGAAACAACGTCAGCTAAGAAAAAAAATCTTTAATTACTCCTCTCACAGCAACTTCTACACACAACTAAATAAACCTACTAAAATGAAGGAACATTTTAAAAGGTTAATTTTTATGTTATCTTCAAACCGCCTCTTCTCAAATCGACCTTATCTATGATCATAATCTTCCGCCCAAATCTGCCTGGAACCGGCGCGCCGCCCGCCCAGCACCGCCCTAGCGCCCCCTCGCGACCAAGCCTGTACAAACTAATGTGCTAAGTGCTGCTGACAGGCTGTATAATAACTATGTACCTATCTATACTAATATAAAAATAAAAAAGAACAAAGACTTGACTGTTTGTTTATTGGTTGTAATAGGCTCCAAAACTACTTGACCGATTTGAAAAAATCTTTCACTGTTCTAAAGCTACACTATCCCCGATGAACATCGGTTATGTTTTATCTGGTTACAGGAAGAAATTTTCCGGGGACGCGGGAGAAACCGCAAGAAACTGCTAGTGTATGATACATTTATGTATGTACACTAAATCTATATATTGTCTTGTCAAGGCAACAGGTGTGCACTATATAGGAAGAAAGTTAATTAGTACAGGTTCCTTTATCATTTTTTATAGCAAATAGTTTTTAATCTATCGTTAAAGGCTGGCTTTGCTTGCTTGGTAGGTATAAGCCTATACTTAATAATATAAATGTCGGGACACCGTTTCACATACATACACTCGGTTAGCACCAAGGTAAGCTATTGATTAGCTTGAGTTATGGATGCCAACACGGCTAATGAACTACATATGTATACCTTACATACATATATTTATAAATACATATTATAACATCCAGACCACACCCAATAAGGGATCTCAGCTCTGCAGTCCGGCGTGCTTACCATTGCGCCATCAGGGTCGTAAATTTTGTAGAAAATGCTGCATTAAAAAATCAATTGGACTAATGAAAGCCAATTATGGTAAATCTATTATACTTTGAGTTAAGCCTAAGAGCCTAAACTAACTGGAACTTATTCGTAGGTGGTGAAGCAGGTCCTTATTGAAAAACCAGTGAATAGGTCAGGTGCTACTGTGAAGGCGAAATAAAGAAGGATTTTTTTTTTTACTCATGCACGTAAAAACTACTGAATGGATTTTGATGTAACTTGGCAGTAATATGGCTTATGAATCAGAACAATATATAGGCTACTTTTTATCCTGGTGTGAGAAGCAGTTACCTCAGGAAATGGCTGAAACCGGAGGCCGAAGCTAGTTCATTAATAAAAAGTAAACATTTACTTAAAAAGGAAAGAAAGACTACCAACTAAAAGCAAGGTGTTCGTACTGTAGTGACCTACTTTGTATACCTATCTACTTTATACAACGTTAATAAAATAAAAAAAGTTGAGTTATGTCATGGTGACAAAAAAAAATACATTTTTTTGCAGTTTTATTTCGCAAATATTTTTTAATATATTTCTCGCGATTGCAACCGCCCCCGCACCTATAGTACAATAAATAAAAAACAAAACTATAGTTATAAACTATTTATTCGAAATAAACTCGCATTTCATACAAACAACATGGAATATTTAATTTAAATAGCATTTGTACTTGCGCCAGGCATCACATTACATACGATAACTAACATAGTATATATCATACTCAAATTGCTTCAAAAAATAGATTTCTACAATTACAATTGGATATATTACATCTATTATGATAAATAACATACAAACACGATTGAAACGTGTTCTAGAGAGCAGTATTCTCATTCTATAACGCCTAGAAAGTATAGGTAGACAAACAAAACATGACCACAATAAATATGTCTGAATATGTTAATAGTGACATAATAAAGACAGCTTATCGCCAGTTTCACAGGTTACGCATAGCCACTATCTACCAGATAAATTCAAAAATGGAACAGAATTTGTATGAAATTATCTGCCAGATAAACTATCTGGAACTTATCAGCAACCGGTGAAACTGGCCCTTAAAGTAAATAATTAAACAATTTTAGCTTTTTTTAAAAGGAGTTCTCTCTCATTTTCGTCTTTTGTTATACTTTTTTTTAACCGACCTTAAAAAAAGACGGTTCTCAGTTATACCTGTAAGTAGTCTGTAGTTGCAACGTATTAATTAGTACCTATAGGAGTGCGTTATAAGTGATTATTTATGATTTAAACAAAAATTGCTATGTGTTTGCTATAAAGCTTAAGCTGCGAATCTATTGAAAATTTTAAAAAAGATCTTTCACTATTCGGATACTACCCTATCCCCGGATAAGATAGGTTGTATTTTATCCGGGTACGGGAAGAAGTTCCACAGAAACGCCGATGAAACCGCAGGAAACAGTCAAACATACATACATTGCAAGTTAAGTATGTTTGCTTTTAACATACAGAGGTGGGCGACATAATATAGAGGTATCTATACCTACATACATGAAAAAAATATTTAAAAAAACTCACTGAAAAAATACTCAATTTGGTGGAATAATCAGAAAATTATAGTTCGATATGATTATTGAAGTATCTTGGCAATTTCTATAGTATTTTTAATTACATAGTTAAATATAATATTTTTACCCAAATTGCATGCATTTTTTATTATATCATAATTATACAATGTGCAAAGCATATATAAAATAAAGAATTCATATTAATTATGTGTTTTATTAAGTGTAGGTTTGCACTCAAACAGTGAAATAAATTAGAGTAATATTTTGAATCATTTAACTTTTTCACAAAGAACTATGTGACAAAGTTGCTTGTGCTTTGTAACAATTTTAAAAAGAAACATGATGTAACATTACACAATAATAATAGATCAACAGATCGGGGGCACGGTAGTACCCCCGCCAAGTCGAGCGTAATATTTTCAAATATTCATTATGATAATAATCACTACGTATTCAATTAATTAGCTTGACGGATCAGCCTTCTCCTACTCACAACACACTCGTAATAATATTTTTTATAATAAAATTACAGAAACAAATATTTTATAAAAGGAATCACAATTTGACATTCATAAATAGAAACAATTGACTATCCAAAAACTACAACATTTTTTTTAAATTGAACGTATGTGTACGTGTCATAAATACGTACGTACCAAATTAAGAAAGGTGGGGTATAATAAAATATAATAAGCATTTAAATACTCAAGTCAAACACTAAGGAAAATGGTAGATCTCTTTTAAAGTTCCATAAATCTGGAACACCTAGGTAAACTGACACACCGTGACTCACCAGTTCACAACTGAACATTGATCTAATTAATTTTCTAAGGCTATGTACGCATCGTTTAGACTCGTAAAAAGAGGGTTTTGTTTAAAGACCTTGTTTACCTGGTAAATAACTATTTTCCACAACTCTTTCAGGCGATAAGCAAGATTGCATTTCTAAAATTAGCTATTTAACGTCTCACACATTACAAATAGCGATTTGTTCATATTATTTTGACTATTGCCAACAATAGCCAAGTTCGGACAAGCAATGCTTTTCGACAACATTTGTACAGACACCAGCAGATCAACATACCTCAATCTGTCAAGTTTCTTTCATAGATTTTCAACCTTATCACAATATCGGAAGGTTCTATTGGTAACATTTGTCAGATTTGGCTAGGCTGGAGTTTGTGCTAATAAATGCGCAAGTAATTAAAAAAAAGATAGCTTAAGAAATACAAAATTGTTGGATGCGAACTGTACTACAGGTACATTTCATTTGTTTTCTTTTTCTGCCTACGCAAACACATGTTGAGTTGGAATGGAGATAAGGTACCTTCTCTTATTTTGAATAAGCAGTGCAATTAAGACAAACTTTAATTACCACTAAGCGGTATAGTCTTTGTCTGTCATGTGTTATCATTATTTTAACCACAAATCACATAAAATCTACACATTTTTAAATAAAAAATAATACTTAAAAAAAGAACGAGAAGATCACAATGCGTACTAAGCCTAACGGCAGTACTATAAGTTCCATAGCTAACGGAACCACACTATCGCTATGTGTGACATACATTGCAGCTTATGTTAGGACCTCGGTTTCATTCGCACTGTCATTGCCTTCAACGTAGAGTTGGAAGCGAGTGTAACCCGATGGTTCCTTCAGACTCTTGTTCTGTATAATGTTCTTGGCCCACGCTCGGCAACGTATCACGATGTTGAGGTTGTGTGCTAGAAGAGAAAGCATAAGAAATGTTAGTACATACATTGTGTGAGTGATTTTTACCACTTCCCCAAAAGCAACGGTATGATATCTGCTATCAGATGTCTGATTGCAGATTTAAAAACAAAAAGTTAAAAAGACTCCTGGGGCCGTGTAAATTTGAAAGACCTCAAAGTCATTCTAAGTACCCAATCATAATCAGCTAAAGCCATCCCTGTCTAAAAATAGGCTATTCAAAAATCACACCTCCCAGTTTTTTTTTTTCGTGGGAAATCATCAAATACACAGTCATCTGATCCACAGCCCCAGGGAAGTAGCTGGAGGGAGTGTCAGACTCTTACTGACTAAAACCCACTATGTACCTTCTGGAGGTCCCTGTGTACCAGGGCCATGATAACTCTTTCGAACAACGCACAGCTACTTTGTTTAAACTGACGCTCTGTCATACCACAGTGACAAGGTCTTCGAAAAAATTAATCAAGACAAACCACATTACCTGGTGACGATAACCTCACAGCAACGAGCGGGCTCCTGTACCCCTCATCGTTAGCAAACGGGTAGAAGGAACCTGGTAACCCTTGTCCCCAGGGGTACTCCAGTTTTGTATCATTTGCCTTTTCTTCTAGACATGACACCCACACTTGTTGTTGCTGTTATGAGAGAGATAGAAATAAAACAATTTTATTATTTTGAACATTATCACGGATATCAACCAAGGACTAGGAAGTGAATGACAATGAAATGAAAGAATAATGGAAGCAAAAAACTGGAAGAAGAAGCAAAGGTTACAACGCCAAACACTCCGTCATGTCATAGTGACATTATGAAGCGTACTTAACAGACGCCAGCACATCAACCTACCTCAATCTGTAAAATTTCTTTAATCGATATTCAACCTTATCACAGTACCGGAAGGTTAATAATATTCGATTGGTAAAATTTGTCAGATTCGGGTAGGTTGGCTGGCGACATAAGACATACGATTTAAGGGTCAATTATATAAATGGCAAGTTAATCTCTGGGTTAGAGCGCCGCTAAGAAAGAAAACTAATTTTCTCACCTGACTTGCGTCTAATTTTTGTATATATTCTACGAGATCTTCAGGCATGTCAGCTGGCAGTTCGTTGACAGCATAGTACTCTGGCTTCCATCCTATTATCTGAAAAAAAGTTTAATATTAACGTTGTTTCAATTTGGACATATCCCAAAGATCCCCCTATTATAGGCGATAGAAGTTTTCTAAAACTGGACTTCCACACGTCTGTGACGAGTGGCTTATGACCGACTTGTGTATTTCCATACTGTAACGCTTGACCTTGGGTTATCAGCGGCAGAATTTTATCCCAAATTGTATAGAATAAAATTACAAAAAAAAAAAAAACTAATATACACTTAGATAAGATTTGGTACCTGATTGTAATGTTCCAACACTTACTTTGTTGACTTTGATGAAGATACAAGGGTTTTCAGGGAAACCGTAGTGGTCTTCTGCCTTGCAACCTTTCTTGGCCGTGTACCAGCGATCAGCCAAGTAAGCTGGAATATATATACTCACTTTTATTGTCATTTATCTAAATAACATGTCTGTTACGGTCTACCAGATAAAAAGCAGCTCTAAACTAGGAACTTATCGTGCATCGTGTATACAGACGCCAGCACATGAAGGTACTACAATCTGTCTTATTTCCTTAATAGATTTTCAACTTTATCGCTGAAGCATAAGGTTCAAAGTTGATTGGAAAAACATGACAGTTTCGGTAGTTTCGTGTGCTGGCCTCTGTACATACATACATTTCACATGCACACAATACCCAGGCCGGCAAAAAAAATCGTTGTTTGTTTATTCCATGCAAGGAATCGAACCCCATATACACACGCTTACAGCATATGACTATTGAAACAATTTTCAATAGGGTATTTGACTATTTTTTTTTTAATTATTCATATCAAAAGTAACATTTTACAAAACCAAAAACAGAAATAATTTTTGGACTCCGTTGAGAAATAAGTAATTTATAAACCTTTCAAAAGTCAAACAGTTAAATACCAGAAAAAGGATGCACATACAGGCTTGTGACGTCAACGCTATTTGATCACGCATGTGCAAAAGAGATAGCAAGATGTCCCCACTATGATCCCACTCTTCATCATACGAATATAAAAAATGTTGATTGCTGCTCCATTTATCAACCAATTTTGACTCTGTTTTCAGAAAAATGTTCCTTGTGCGTGTGTTTATTCGTTTTGTTAAAAATTTTGTACAAAATCAAACAAAGTCAAATACCCTATTGTAAACAAGTCTTTATTTAATTAATATTCAAAAATGAAGTACCTAAGTAAAATAATTTTTCTAAGTAATAACGAACTTCAAAAATAGACTTCCACGACACTTCTACTTAGGGCCAGTTTTTTTTTAGGGACAGCTGCCATCTACCAGATTAATTAAAAAATGGAACAGAATTTGTATGAAATTATTTACCAGATAAACTATCTGGAACTTATCCGTAACCTGTGAAACTGGCCTTTAATATCGTAAATAATCTACTCTTTATTATACTCGTAGTTGCTACATAAAAGACAGAAGATCAATTTTTCCCACATACAACGATATTACCAGGATATGTACCATGTCAGTACAATTCCATTGAAGTATTGATTCGCGACAAAGCCTCAGTGGAGTTGATAGTGAGCAAATTGCTTGGAGCCACGCCCGAAGGCGCGGTGTCTGCACTTGTTGCTACCAGGCTTTAATGACATACTAGATGTGTCATACGGATTCACCTGCCTGGGAACTATTGCTACTGGATAAAAATACCATGGATGATTAAAAAAAATCCCGTGGAAGGGTAAAAGACAGACAAGTATATTTTGCTATTGAACAGAAATGTTTTATTATTTTCCCATAAGCAGTAATTAGTGGTCTAGTAATTAAAACATCAGCAGTTCAAGTCCGGGTTCGATTCCACGTCAGGCAAAGTACCAATGCAACTTTTTAAAATTACATATATGTAGGTACTTTTTATGGACAACTATGATTGATTAAAGGTGAAGGAAAAAATCTCAAGGAAACCTGGACTATAAAGTCTAAAATCAAATCAAATCAATACTGTCCCATGTGAGAGGAAGCCTGTGCCCAGCAGTGGGACGGTAAAAGGGCTGATGGTGATGATGATAATGATGACTAATTAATGGCAATATAGGTAATAACTCATCACAACTATGAAGAAACAAATCATGTACACACGCCAGAACATCAAACTACCTCAATATGTCAAATTACTTTAAGAGATTTTCAACCTTATCAGAATATTGTAAGATTAATATTCCATTGGTAAAATTTGACAGATTCGGGTAGATTGATCTGCTGGCGCCTGAACGAATAGGACTGGCACGAAGGGTGAGGCAATTGTTTTTTAAGAAGATTACCAAAAACACGCAGTTGGTATTTCACTCCCGAAATTAACGATCATTCCAGAACATTGTTCATCCCATTGTTCAGTGATCAAAATTTTAATTCGTTGCTACGGAAACCAGCGTTTAACCACTAACCGACTCCTACTCATTTCGGGATTGTAGCTTACGTATCTACTAAATTAACTGGGGGACCCGGAAGACGGTTGTTCTCATATTACCCCTCGCTGTTACTAAGAACTGAGGAGTAGTGAGGAGTCATTGTGGTAGTATCGTTATCGTTTCATTTCTGAGAAACGAGGATGCGTTTTTAAATCAACGGCGCAAAAAGAAGTGTTATAAGGTTGGTTGTTATGTGTCTGTCTGTGACACGGTAGATCTTAAAGAGACTGTTTTGGGTGGGATTTTTTAGTAGAAAGCTAGGTTTCAAGCGCTGGTTGTTTTGTGCTTCGTCAAAATCGACTCAGTCGTTTTAAAGTTTATAACTTGATGATAATATTTTATTTTATTTTATTGGGTAGAGATAACAAACAGCTACATTATAAATAGTGTACACAGGCATTATAAACAAAATGGAAGTAACAACGAAGCCCATAACGTTATCCACAAATTAACAAAAAACATAGAAACGTGGTTAAATAATGATGTTACTTGTGCAACAGTAGTTTGTAAGGAGAAGGATTAATTGAAGCCAGTACTCACGTTTGAAGAACTCCTCAAGCTGCTCTACATAAGGCTGGTAAGCAGAACTGTTGTCCACACTGTACCGGAGGACTGCAGTCTCGTACAGAGGACGCGATGCCACGCCAGGGTTCGCTCCTGGAAATATAAAGATTATTTCATCATCATCTGTCTATAAGACATCCTAATTCTATCAGATGATGACGACACATTATAAAAATTTGAGAAATAAACGTCAACTCAAACACGGATTTATTCACGCATTGGTAAAAAAGGGACTATCAACGTTCTCTAAGGTAGCAAACGGGACGCCGGCGCCGCGCCGGACGCCGGAGTAGACGCCGGAATATATCAGTTAGTAGTGGTGGTGGCTAGTTGGACTATCGGGCAAGTGGTCCCGAGTTCGATTCCTGGGTCGGGCCGATATCTCTTTGCGGGTTTAGGAAATTTTCGCAAAGCAACCCGAAGTCTGAAAGGCGGTGTTACTTCTTCGTGCCTGGGGGGAGGGTCAGCATTCTCGAATGCTACTCAGTAACACTAGAGCTTGTTAGATGATTAAAACTTGCCCCTCGGTGGATAATGTAATAACATTGAGGACCGAAGAATTCTCTCATATCTACAAGACGGTCAGTGAGACGATAGTCATCCATCGAACAATTTCGTGAGCGTATCTCTATTAATACGAAAAGCTGATCTAAGCACCCAACATCACGTAACAATTTTAACTATAGCCACTATAGTTTGTGCCTACAATATACCAAACAATGTCACACCTAGGGCAGGATGTGAAACAATTCACGCGACTAATTAAATATTCGCTCTATTGTTTGTATCCCTTGTAACCTACTCTTTGATGTTTGCGATAAACGTACGCTTATTAGGGTCACAGTAAGCGGAATTTAAACTATAATGGTGCTGGCTGATAAAGAATTGTTCTCGATAGCTGGTCTGAAACTGAACTTTTCTACCAATAGGGAAGATGCAATATTTTTATTTTTGTTTTTATTTTAAAGAATTCCATGTAGAATAGACCACAAATATATAAAAAAATTTAAACACTGCAATTTATTGTAAAAAAATGCAGTTTTAAATTGACAATTTAAATTTTCGCGCCAAAACGGGCCTACGGTTCCGATGACGTCATTCGCGTCTGACACTAGTCGTACTTGTTCGTTGTCGGCTTTCATTCATTTGCATTTTTCTCGACTTTCGAGATATTTTTCGGTAAAAATTTAAAATGGATTATCCGTCAACATCAGGGGATCATATCAATACCACCAATGCTCCGAAAAAAATCCGCGTTGACTCATGTTTTGTGTCCATCTACTTCAACAAAGTTTTCACTGGACCTTCTGACCCAAAACTAAGAAAAAAGTGGTTCCAAGCTGCGAATGGGAAGGATAATTATTATTCTCCAAAAAAAACGCGAAATTCTTGAGAGCATTTAATTCATTCCTTCAGATTTATCCTTATTATACTAGAGACAAACATTTAAACTTTCACATTTGTAATATTATTAAGATAGTACTTTCTGATGAAGAACTGAATTATTATTTCTTTCATGTTTCAGATTCATCTTTAGAGTGTTCATTAATCACAGAAACACATGATTCTGAAAATTTTCAAATATCCAATGCTAAGAGTGTACAGGTGTCTATATATCCTCAGAAACGATCGAAACAAGCTCAAGTAGAAATGGAAATACCCCAAAAGACTGTAGCTTTATCACCTAAAAAAAAACAATAAATCCAACTTCCATTTTAATCTGAAAAACACAATTAATTTTCGCACAAACTAATTACATTAATGTTCACCTCAGGGGGGGGACACTACGTACATTTTGACAGCGAAGTAATTGAAGAGTTGACATCTATATGTTGGCCCTAGAACTATTTACTGCCTACAAAATACGAAAAAGTATCACCAGATGTCGCTATGTCAACATAGTTTTTTTAATTTTAATATAATAATTATTATTAATAATATAAAAAGACAAGTATGAGGAACATATAATACTTAAAAAAATATTGAAATATATAAATAAATTAAATATAGTTTGTTTGATAAAACACAAATAGAAACTATTCTTAAAAGACCTGGTATCAAAGTCTTCCTATGATGTTTATAGTGACAGTTTCTGAACTGATAAACAATTACAATATGGCGGTTTGTTGCATTTTGCGTTCGCGCATTTTGTAGTCCCGATCCGTATTTTTATATTTCGTTGTAATTACCTTACTTGTAAGTGCGCCGAGTTGTGCCCTGTGTTCCTCCCTCACTATTGGGACCTTACCACGAAATTCTTATACTTTCATGTGCGATATAGACGCTCTTTTGTTTTTCGCTATTAACGTGTTAAAATTAGTATATGTGTGTGTAAAAATGAACGCAGAAATGTATTTCAATAAATATAAGCACTACAAATATTAAAAGTAATTCATGATAATTATTTGTTTTCGTTCTACCTTTTACTATTTTAATTTAATTGGAACTATTCTGATATCATGATAACAGGCGGATTTCTAAAACCTATCTATCTGTTGATTTGCTTACTAGATATAGAATTTTGACATTACTTGTTAAACAAGTAATTTCAATATTCTATAACTAGTAGGCAAATCAACAGATAGATAGGTTTTAGAAATCCGCCGTATGTATGTAGCTATAGCTATGTAGGTATGCAATTAGTTTGGGGCCAATTTTCAGATGGCGGTAGTGTTGTCAATGTCAAATAGGTTTGCAATTTTATCACTAAAGAGGGCTCTCTTTACCCTCTATATTACTGTACTCTTTGGTTCACCTTTACAACTATCTATAACCTCAAATAAGTTGTCATAACGGGAGTGACGTCACTGAACGCTGATTGGTGTTTTGAAATACGTTTCGTTTCAAGTAACTTTAATTTTTAATAGGGTATTTGACTATTTTTTTTTTAATTATTCATATCAAAAGTAACATTTTACAAAACCAAAAACAGAAATAATTTTTGGACTCCGTTGAGAAATAAGTAATTTATAAACCTTTCAAAAGTCAAACAGTTAAATACCAGAAAAAGGATGCACATACAGGCTTGTGACGTCAACGCTATTTGATCACGCATGTGCAAAAGAGATAGCAAGATGTCCCCACTATGATCCCACTCTTCATCATACGAATATAAAAAATGTTGATTGCTGCTCCATTTATCAACCAATTTTGACTCTGTTTTCAGAAAAATGTTCCTTGTGCGTGTGTTTATTCGTTTTGTTAAAAATTTTGTACAAAATCAAACAAAGTCAAATACCCTATTATTCGTAAAAATCAACATTATGTAAAATAAAAACGTTACAGTAGTCTTTCTTTTATACTTTTTTAAAATTTTAATGATAAAATTTTCAATAATATTACATTTGCATCTTCCCTATTGTATGTGATCTTTTCTCTGGTTGTTATTACTTTTATTTCGATTGCAGAGTTTACCATTATCCTTCTCATCATTATCCCAGGAGGATGATGATGATGATGATGAAACTGAACTATTCTACCAATAGTATATTTTTGTGATCTTCGATCTGGTTGTTAAACTGAACTACCTACCAAATCACAATGTGTATCCACTTTAGCCTGGGTGTCAGATTACATCCAAAGCCTGTCTGCTGTTGTATCCTTGTCAACTACTACTACTTATAATCTGTTAAATTTCATTATTACATTTTGGACTTTATCGCTGAAGCATATGTCTCAAATTTGATTGGCAAAATTTGTCAGTTTCGGCTGGCGTCTGCTCTCTTATTACTAATAATCATACCTAATCAGTTGGAACATATCCCAAACAAATGCGTAAAGCATCCTCAAAAAACCGATGCATCAAATATCCCGTAAAATGAGTCACAGAAATTCCCGGATACAGAAGGCAGAAATATTCCATAGCCAGTCATGCTAGCATAGCGTAGTGAATCCTTGCCCTCCCACAGCTCTCCCAGCCAATTGCCCCCCCGAGGAACCGGCCGTAGGAAGGCGATTACATAATAAAAAGTGCGGAATACGACCTGACCGGCGCAGACGTCTAAATGTGACACGACCTCCTTACGATTTATAGCGCAGCGGCTATACGTTAATAGCAGCTAGTACGTCATGCTTTGTGGCTGACATGGAAATACTAATCGGGAGTCGCGATGGGGGTACTGGTTGCAGTTTTGCGTCTCTCAAAGGTTTGTTGTATCAGGATTTCGCAGTAATAAGGGGACGATGCTTACTTAAGACGTTCTGAAGGAACATAGTGGGTTTTAGTCAGTAAGAGTCTGACACTCCCTCCAGCTGCACTCTCAGCGGGAGGATGGTTGGGTTAGGGATGATTTCCCACAAAAAAAAAAGACGATGGACGTCATTGCTTACTCCGATGTCTTAAAAATATTTAAGTGTCTCTGTGTGTGTGTGTGTGTGTGTTTACAACTAACACAAGCTCTTTGATATTCTTACACAAAACTAGAAGAACAAAATATATCTATTCCTAATTAATCGGTGTATATATGAATAAGTGCATGATTCTGCAATTCGGTTTCTCCATGATTGTTCTTCCTAGTGTCTGTTTCTAAGTATTTTATAAGACCAAATTAATAAGGGAGAGGCGAAAATTGCACCTTTATTCTTCCTAATCTATATCTCCTTTTTCCCAATTTATGTCCAATCTATACAAATATTGACAACTCTGTGATCCTATTGTACTACTGACTTAGTTTGGAGTACTGTCCCAAAGATGATATGATGGAGATTCGTTGACGTAATTTTAATCCTTACCTATAAGAGACTCTTCCAGCAGATAAGTGGGGCGGTTCTGTTCGAGCGTGAGGTAGAGGCCACCCATGCACAGCGCGAACATCAGCGCCAACACCGCGTAGAACACCAGGTAGAACGTCAGCACTATGCCTGGAACACGAGGATATAGCAACTGCTTAACCGTTTATAGGAGAGAATATTATCTGATGATGAGAATATTAGCTGATCTAATATATAATTATATCATATATTATACATATATTAGATCAGCTAATATTATAAAAAAGTCGTGGTGGCCTAGTGGTCAAAGAGCCGACCTCTCAAGTGTGAGGGCGTGGGTTCGATTCCAGGTCGGGCAAGTACCAATGCAACTTTTCTAAGTTTGTATGTACTTTCTAAGTATATCTTGGACACCAATGACTGTGTTTCGGATGGCACGTTAAACTGTAGGTCCCGGCTGTCATTGAACATCCTTGGCAGTCGTTACGGGTTAGTCAGAAGCCAGTAAGTCTGACGCCAGTCTAACCAAGGGGTATTGGGTTGCCCAGGTAACTGGGTTGAGGAGGTCAGATAGGCAGTCGCTCCTTGTAAAACACTGGTACCCAGCCGAAACCGGTTAGACTGGAAGCCGACCCCAACATAGTTGGGAAAAAAGGCTCGGGAGATGGAGATGATGATGAGAATATTAGCTGATCTCATGAAACTGGACCGAATTGCAATATTTATTCCGTGTTAAATAGCCATTTACCGATGAAGGCTTTTAGGCTTTTGTCTTTATTCACTTGAGGAAGCTAGTATTCTATACGGCTTGGACATCTACCAGTACATCTACTAGATATGTATCCATGATTACATATCTAATAGCGACCTGCATGAAATGGTTTCAATCGCGTCCAAAAACCATTTAAGTTTAATGTAACTGTTTTGATACAAGTATATTTTCTAGTGATTATCTAGCTTTTTGACAATCTCCGTCCAAGCATACTAATTGTTAATAAAAGTTTTTAAATTTTCGCGATTTGAACACACATCATATACCTACAACATACGGGCCTTACTCGCGATGAACGTACATACATGCCTTAAAATTTTCATAGCGAGTAAGTTCCCTGTGTTGTTTATGATTTGTTCATCTAATTATAATCAGAGTTCGGCTTTAAAACTACCCATTACATTGTACATATTCCTTAGCTTAGTTCTTACTAGACTGTCAAGCAGAAACTAGAGATTACCTCTGCCACAGACAGATTGATTGCTTAAATATTTTGTTTAGCAGCATGAAGTCTCAATCATCAGTCTTGTTAGCACTTAACGTCGCGCATATCATGTTCACCATAAAACCAGCCTGGCTGTTTGCCAGTTCCATCAGTTACAAGTCAAAAATGCCATTAAATCATTAACTCTTTGTTTGTTTTCTTTGTAAGTACAGACGCCAGCACATCAAGCTACCCGAAACTGACCAATTTTCCCGAACAACTTTGAACTGTATATTTCAGCGGTAGAGTTGAAAATCTATTAATGTTTGATAGATCGTAGTAGGTTGATGTGTTGGCGTCTGTTTCTACGATTATAAAAATATCCCTTTTCGTATAAACATGGCTTGGCTGGTGTTTTATGGAATTAGCTAACAGATTTAGTTTCTTATTTATATTTTTCCTACCATGTTTCTTCCTAACTCGTGATTCTGAACTATTCAAATTTTTATTACGAAATTGCCTCTACGACACTCGACGTAGATCAAAATCAATCATTGTCTTGACTAAAATATTTGAACTTAGGGCCTGTTTCACCACCTACGAATAAGTTCCAGTTAGTTTATTCGGTCGATAATTTCATACAAATTCTGTTCCATTTTTAAATTTATTCGGTAGGTAGTGGCTATCCGTAACCTTTGAAACTGGCCCTTAGTCTTAGGACCTGTTTCATCATCTACGAATAAGTTCCAGTTAGTTTATTTGGTAGATAATTTCATACAAATCCTGTTCCATTTTTGAATGTATTCGGTAGATAGTGGCTATCCGGACATTGTAAAACTGGCCCATAAATTCAGGATACGAGCAGAGCGCTCTTTTATTTAGAAAAATCACTCATTAACATCCTCATTATATTGTGTCACACATAATTAACTAACAAACAAACTGCCAGGTAACCATTGAGTAACATCCTAGAATTACGCATTGCATTACTACTAACCTACTTCGTCCCCAAACAATTCCCAACCCTATCTGAAACAAAATAGGACACATTTTACAAGCACTTATCGATCGCCCCTCTGATATCTATGACGAAAGCATTCTAATTTTAAAAGCGCGTACCGAAATAGCGCGGACGCATTTCTTGGTACAAGAAGTAATGTGTTTTATGACATTTTTATTGATACGACTGTCTCGTCTGAAAAATTTACGTAATTTACTGGAGTTATTGGTAACTTGTATTATAGCTTTTGAATGTTTCTAATGGTTTCGCAATCTGTGGGACGCCATCTTTATTTGTAGCGAACAGTCGAGCTGTATTGTGGTGATGTCTGAAAATTACGTGTGTGCGGCCGTAAACTGTATTGCTTACGTTGTAAGCTATATTTGGGTGCTAAGGCCTATCGTTTAAAACGGCCTTGTTAATGATTTCTTAAATTTAATCAAATATCGAAACAGTAAATATAGTTTTTTTTGTTTGATTAAATTATATCTCAGCCAGGTCTTACAACCGATGATGAGCTTATGTCTACAACATCGCATCGCCAGAACAGATGGAAGGGATTTCATTCAAAAATCACACAAAACGGTAACCGGCTATTTTCTAAAGACCCATCAAATAAAGAATTAATACACAAAAGAGTTCCTAATCCAAGTTTTGAGGGGTACATACAAGCTTCTTAGTGTAATCGTGGAATCATTGTTTGCATTATGGAAGAATTTTTATAAAAAGAACGCGCGCTTTTCTGTCGACCTCTTTGGTCATCGCCAAAAAAGCAATTCTAAAATCAAAACCAGCCAGTATTCATTATTCAAAATAGAAGAAAAGGTTTAAATAAATGCTTTTGTTACTCCATAGTGTACCGACAATAACAATGTCCCAAGCACAATAAAGGACCCATTATATCAGTAATGACCACTAAGAAGATTCCACAATGACGTAGGTGCGATTAAAGAAGCTTCTAGACCCGGAACATGGCTAGGCCACCGTTGGTCCGGATGCGGGAATTGAATCCGTGACCCTGAGCCCAGTGAGCGGACACTCAGCCACAGCGACAATTGGGAGTCGGGTCATTAGAGTTTAAGATAGACTGTTTGTGGTCGGATACATATAACCTCTTTATTTTGTAGTTGGGAAATTGTTGTCAAGGAGTTTCTTTTTATAATGGAGGGCTTTCAAACTAGCTGATTTGTCGCGCAGCAACGCGCGGGTCGTACGCTCGTTTGTTGAATTGAATTGTTGTGTTGCTGTGTGTTTGTTTCGCCATTTCTCCAAAGCGATAATACATAGGAGATGGCCAAGGGCGGGCGTTCATGTCTTTTGTAAAATTGCTGATTTTCAGCCTACTTAGAATAAATTACTTTTTATCTTTGTGACAACAAACATTTGACATAAACCGCGCGACAAGATTTTTTGCCAAAGTATCTGTACCATTTATCAAATGGAGGCCCTCAAATGGAGAGGAACCCATGAGTCATCACTTCACTAAAGTTGCGAGTCTGGCATAAATAGCAGAAGTACCTATTCGGCAGATTGCCATTAAAAAAAATGATTTTTCGCGGAGTGTCATGTGTAGAAACTTTTGCGCCTCTGAATTCAGCCATTTGAAGAGTAATCGCGGGTAGGCACTGTATTGTTTTGTACAGACACCAGCACATCAAGCTACCTCAATCTGTCAAATTTCTTTAATAGATTTTTAACCTATCTCAATACTGGAAGATTGATATTTCATTTGTAAAATTTGACATATTCGGGTAGGTTGACCTGCTGCTGTTTGTACGTACAGTTTGTTATCGTGAAGTCAGTGGTATTGACTTCAAAGCAGCGAAATCAGTTGACGAGAACTATATCTGGCTCAAATAGTTGATACTATTTACTATAAATAATTACATGTATGTCGTTCTGAATACAGCAAGGGCGACACGCTAGATTGAGTCTACTGTAATCTAGCCAGTGAATGAGCGAAGGACAACTATTCATTCAGAACGAATGAGTTTACATTTGAACATTCAAAAACTCAGACACATTCACGTCTGCTTTTTCATCTAGTTCAATTGACAGACCTTAGATCGCTGTCTCCGCTTAGACATGAAGAAAGAAAGAGACAAAGCACTCCTTTCAACAATCACATGCTTCTTTCTGTCCAGTTGAGTTTTAGGGTTCCGTACAAAAAGGTAAAACGGGATTCTATTACTAAGACTTCGCTGTCCGTCTGTAAGCCACGTCTAAATAAGAGCAAAAAAACTGACGGTTGATCCACGTGTAATAGCTGGCTAAGCTTGGTCGTATAGCGATACAAAGCTCTGTGACTAGGGCATTTATTTGTGTTGAAAAGGATTTGTGCAATGTACTTGAATTTTAATGATGGTTCCTTTATTCAATAGGTCCCGTAATGGTCCACGTTTCTGTAAAAGAAGCTTGAGGTTCATGTGAATAATGAAAATATTTGAATTATAGATCTATAATAACTCAAAAATTAATGTGCATATATACTAATAGAATAAAGAGGTAAAGTTTGTATATTTGTGACTTAGTATAGGGTAATGCCTTCGGGGGTAAGTCTGCAATCAAATATAAGATGCGCCAACCTAATAAGCTAGGTGATATGACACTCGCTAAGGGTTTTTTATCCCACAAAAATAAATCATAAGGGCCGGCGCCCACTGCCGGCACGGCACGGTGTGTCATGGCAAAGGATTTTAATACTAATTAAGTTATTATGAATCTTATTTCAATGAGTTTAGAATTTATATTATTTTATTTTGATACCACGATGCCGCGACGTGCCGCAGGATGCTGCGGCATGACGCAACACGCCGCAGGATGCGGCGGCATGACATGTCTTGCTTTTTCATTCCACGGGATGCCGTGGCGCGCTATTGCATCCCGCGAGACGTATGGGTCACTTTGGGGTCGAGGAATTATGATTGCTAACTAGTTGAAATAAGGTTGAAACTTGTGCAGCATATCGGTGGGGCGCAGTCCGGTCGGTGCGCGAGGGCAAGGGAGGGAGATGAGAGCCGCGGGATGCCGCAGAACGCTGCGGGATGCCACAGCACGCCGCAGGTTGCCACTGCACAACCTGCCGTGCCACGCCGTCAGTGAGCGCCGGCCCTAACTCTCCAATTACTATTAAGGGCCTGTTTCACAACCTACGAATAAGTTCCATTTCGTTTATTTGGTAGTTAATTTCATACTACGTTTTTTAATTTTCTTTTATGTGTGTGATAAATAAATTTATTCAGTAGGTACTGGCTATTCGGACATCGTGAAACTGGCCCTAAATAAATAGACTGATGATGATGTCTTTCTAAAAACGAATGTGACAGTGAACGTTATTAAGGTCGGCTACCGAGTGTTGTAGTATCAAGTTCAATATTATTGTTTCAAAATACACTAATCAGTTGTCATTGAAGTCCACTGCGACCACTTAAAGCGTTTCATATGATCGACACTTTGGACTGTATTGATCATTTACAGTTGATGAATGTATGTAGATGCTCAAAGACCACGGAGGAGATATTATTTCTAAATATGTATAGCAATTATTTGATACGTATGTATAGTTTTTCAAGCTACGAAACTGTAAAATTTTCCCATTCAACTTTTAAACCATACGCTTCAGCGATAAAGTTGAAATCCTATTAGGTAAGGAAATTTGACAGATCGTAGTAGCTTGATGTGCTGGCATCTGTAGCTAGGGTACATATAGAGGAGCTCGTGGCTAAGTAGCAGTGGCAATCGCATAAAGTTAAGCAACGCTTGGCGCGCTCGGTCCGTGAATGTGTGACAATCTTATCATGACGAGTTCCTCCGTATTTCGGAAGGCACGTTAAATTGGCGAGTCCCGGCAGTCATTATGACCCTTTTGGAAGACGTTACTGACTACCCAGACAGAAACTTAAACAACCTCTCTTACAAAGGGTTGTATGAAGTTGTTGCCTAGGTAACTAGTTTGGTGTTGGTGTGTGGGGTTGAAAACCTCGGATAGTGGGGTCCGAGTGTTCTAGGTCTCTATAACGAGCGAGCAGATCTGAGCGACTCATTAACGCTTCCCGTGACCCAAAGGCTGGATACTGGCTTTGGACAGCAAAGAGGAAATCCTTCCAGCTTCTCGGACACGCTCTGAATAGACAGCGATGGAGATTGTTTTTTCGTCGCCTTTTAGTTTTCAGGCCCCGAGCGGCTCTAGAGATCACGACACTCAACCAAACACTACCAAACCCGTAATCACCACTTTTTTATTATAGTCTAACCCCAAAAAGGGAAGATCATACCTCTAAACTTAGATCTAGTCTCTGGAATTACCGAACCATTTCTAAATAAGTATTAAAATGTGTAGTTAGTCATCGTCATAACTATATAAATAATGCAGTTCACGTCAGTTCGGTCATGGCTGTCATAAAATTAGTCGTGTATGCACTGGTAGCAGTTATCGATGCATAATTGCATTGACCGCAATAGTCGCGTGTGAAAAAAAAATCGCGATAAGGAATTCACCTTTGCGTTCTTTATTGATAATGTTAGGTTAAGTTTCTTAAAGTGTAATGTCGGTTAAGTAAGTTGTGAGTATAATCTTATTATACACCTTTAAAGTTAATTTATTAAGTGTAGTTTGTAAGTTGCACAAGAATAAACTACTGTGTAACTCGAAGCGTGGTTTTTTTTATAACTGCCAAGTCGCTCAGTCTAACATTTGATTAAGTAGGAATAAAAATTGATTTAAATACTGCTGACGATTCTAAACACAAATGAAACAGTAGCTGACAAAGACCGTAGAAAATATATATAACTCACACATTCACACAACGTCATCTAGTCTAGTCCCAAACTAATCCGAGCTTATACTATGGGTACTATAGACAACTAATACAACCACATACATGTTATGCATACGAATACCCAGACTAAATCAAGCCATGTTCATGCACACAAATGAGACATAAGCGGGAATAGAACCCACGGCCTTCAGCGTGGCAGGCAGTTCCACTTACCACTATGCCATCTGGTCAAGTAAAATGATGATCAGTGATCACATAATCATACGGTTCTTCAAACCATGTAAACAGAATAGTGTTGCTGGGGAGTTTGTTCCACCATTTCTTCTTCCCAGCGATAACACATAGGAAGTGGTGAAGGGCGGGCGTTTTTGGGGCTGTCTTTTGCAGAAATTGACCTTCAAAAACTGATGATTTTCAATTATGAGTTTTCATCTTTTATGATAGAATAGAGAAAGAGAAAGAGATAGAGAAAAAATCCTTCAGCGGGCTTAACATGGCGATTCTATGTATGTATATCTATTCTATCAAGAAAAGACAAAGCTCTTTCTTTCAATGTAAACATGTCTTCTGCCCGACTTGTAGGCTTACCTATGTCGAACGAAGAAAAGTTTTTTTTTTTTTTTTTCAAAAAATGACAAAAAAATCTTACGTCAATCTGTCACTTTCTGTCCATTCTCCGGTAGACAAAACTTGTTTCTACGGTTGCCATGCTAAGCCTGCAGGACGTGGGTAAAGCCGTAGGAATTAGCTAGTATGTCCAAATAAATCGTTCTGACATTACCGTGCGTGCGAGCAACGTCGGTAACAGAATCCCGTGCATCATATTTCATGCGCGCGCGCTTCATTTTGCATCGTACGTGTGACGTACATGGTATGATGATACTATTCATGGATATCGGAATCGCATTGATAGCTATCATTGTAGGTATTTATAAGGAATTCTACCAAGGCTGGGAATTGGTACCGAATTAAATATTAAATTACTATGAATATTGTTGTCTTCTCATAAGAAAAAAAACTTTTTAGCCATTTCATTGCATTCTTTTTAAACACTTTTTACCCATCTATTTTACAAAATGTTTGTCAAAATTGTCAAGCAATATATTGTGCAGACGCCAGCACATCAAGCTAATACAATCCGTCAAATTTTCTAAATAGATTTTCAACTTTATCACTGAAGAATATGGTCCAAGTAAATTGGGAAAATTTGACAGTTTGGTAGCTTGATGTGCTGGTGTCTGTACCAGCTTCCACCACCAGTTCCACCAGCGTCTCTTTGAACTTCTTAGCGTTCCCAGCTAAAAAGCTTAAACCTAAGGCCTAGTTGATAAATGAGCTATCTAACACTGAAATAATTACTCAAATCGGTCCAGTAGTTCCATAGATAAGCGCATTGAAATAAACAGTTTGTTAGCTTTATAACCTCACTATCATCATCATGTCAGCCATAGGCTTCCCCTTTAGATCTCCACATATGCCGGTTGGAAGCGACCTGCATCCAGCGTCTTCCGTCGACATTTATAAGGTCGTCTATCCATCTTGTTGGTGGACGTCTTACGCTGCGCTTAAGATGCCTTAACTAGACTCCTCAACATGGCTAAGATGTACAGTAATATCAGAAGTCTGCCACGGATGTTACCGAGTCTTCAGGTTGATGAGCGATGCAATAGAAATTACACTTAACTTTGCTAATTTGACGATAATTTTCCAATAAGTTGGAACGCCACTAACAAGAAGGCTAACAAATTGAGGCTGAATCAGTTTTACATGGAGCTATTGGCTTTATGACCTTCACGACTTAGTTGCTTGGTGATGCTGTTCTTCTAGGATTTTATATCAGATCAGTTTTTAGTTTGATAACAATCCAAAAATTACGACTAGGACTGTACTGCTTAACATGTTATAAGCCGGATTAGGCCAATTACTCTTTTTATGTTTGGTTTTTTGTCATATTTTTTTATATTATTAATTTTAATTTTGTTTGAATACCTATTCTATGTTTTTTTTTATTGTAATGATATTTCAGTAACGCATTTGGTTAAGTAAGTACGCAAGTGCCTGTAATGTTAGTAATAAAGTTGAATTAAATAAAAAAATGTTTTGTTTAGCACGCAGAAATTTCAGTTTGACTTAAACATGTACCTATAGATTATGTTGCCATAACTTAGGCTTCAGATTCCAGCTGCACATCAACCTACTACAATCTGTCAAAACTCAATAGATTTTTAACTTTATCGCTGACTAATATGGTTCAAAGTTGATTGGGTACACTTTCGGAGATTATATTGCCATAGCCATATTTGTATGCTATATTTATGGTACAAACGCTAGACGCCAGCACATCAAGCTACCCGAAATAGACAAATTTTCCCAATAAAATTTGAACCAAATGCGTCACTGATTGAGTTGAAACTCTAAATAGGGAATTTGACAGATTGTAGTAGTTTGATGTGCTAGCGACGTCTGTACCAGGAAGGTAAGCGAGTGACTGGAGCACGATGATCTGTTGCTATGCCACTGGCAACGGAAGGAAAGGAGTATGTTATATATTTTGTGGGGGAGGCCGGTATCCAGCACTCGGCCGTGATCATATTATGGGCAATTTTGATTTTACAGTCGTAAAAAAGTCCTGCAGCGAATTGCTATTAACAGGTAGGTAGATAATAGCTTATTTTTTATTGTAAACGATTAGTGTAGGTGGAGACTACATCATTTGTGAGATGGATTTAAATCAGCTTCTTATGACTCGTCAGGCGAGCGAGGGTCCAGTGTACAGACGCCAGCACATCAAGCTACTATAATCTGTCAAATTTCCTTAATATATTTTCAACTTTATAGCTTTAGCATATGTTTCAAAGTTGATTGGGAAAATATGAATGTGCTGGCGTCCGTACAAACCAGATTTTATTTTCTGTTTGTCTTTATCTCCTGTTTTAGCAATCTGTTTACAGCTTTAAATATTTTCCATAGGATTAGAAATTGGAGCAATTTATTTCGTGAAAGATGACGCTGACCTTTGGCATTTTGTATTACGGAAATCCTCATGTTATACAAGTGAAGCTAGGTAATAAATCTAGTTAAACAAGAGTACCTATATCTACTCTGTTCCCAGTACAGGCAATCTGTCATGATTTTCAACTTTTTGCAAAGGCAGGTAGAAATTAAAATTGCGCATCCTCGTCATCAAATTGTTACTTTACTATTTCAGATACAAACAGAGATGAAAAATAGTTCACTAACAGAATCCAGGTCTTAAAAGTTTTTTCACCCTGAGTTGGCTATAAACACAGTTTCATAAAAACAACCGAACTTGCCTTGCCAAATACGAGGTGCAAATGTTATGTAAATAAAAATATATTGAAGCTTATCTCTTCGTGTTATCAAACAACTTAATACATAATGTTTCTGATCTGCACAAGTGCACTTTAATTGGATTTGATAAATATTTCACACTTAATTCGTTAGTTAATTAAACTAAAATCCGTCTTACTTTAGTTTATCGGGTTTGATTCATCAATGCATTATATATCTAAGGAACAGCACTTTTAATGTATTGTCCCAAAAAATTATTAAATGCATCTTTGCATAATGCAAACAAAAATCACGTTGATACTTTTGTAAAACTGAAACAAGTCAATTAATATAATAATATAATATTCCTCACACATTCACACAACATCATCTAGTCCCAAACTAAGCAGAGCTTGTACTGTGGGTACTAGACAACTGATAAACATACTTATATGTATATACTTTTCTTTGGTAAATACATGGTAAATACATACATATTCTCAACTCAACTCAAACTCAAAATCATTTATTCAAACTTGGCTGCAAAACAGCACTTTTTGAACGTCAAAATTTACAAAAGACAGCCCCCAAAACGCCCACCCTTCACTACTTCCTATGTGTTTTTGCTGGGAAGAAGAAGTGGCGCAACAAACTCCCCAGCAAATATTATACATAGAAACACCAAATAATAATAACAAATTTCTATACACATTCGTCTAGAAATTAATAGGATTGGATGTGCCTAAAGCGAGCTAAAGTTTCCAAATACAGAAATGTAAACCTTCAGGGTTATTAAGAGACGGACTGCTTTTCAGCTTATTAAAAAGGTTGTGACATACCCCATCTCTTCGGCGTCCTCCCCAAGAAGCTGTGCTCCTCAGGATTGTAAATCGCGTTCATCAATCTGGAGAAGCATGTCCCAGGAGGAGGGGGGGCCCTCACCCACTCCTCAACACCATTTGCCTTGCTTGCCATCTCCTACCGATTCAAAGTATCGATATATTCGAGTGTCGTATTCGGGATGTGAATGATGCGCGACCGGCATTCACGGCGGTGTCGGGTACACTGCGCGTACGCAGGTCGTGTTGCGGACAAAGTTCGAATTAGGTGTTATTGTGAATGTCTAGGTTTATGATTTATGTTTGATGTTACGGAGCAAGTGGCTTAAACGTGTACAAGGTAGAATGGGTTTATGGAGATGGGTCTTTGAGTTAGCGAAGGAGGGTAGCGGTAGATAGAGAAATAGTACATTATTTATACTTATTTTATTCATGGAAAATGCATTGTACCTTCTAGAAGAAATAAATCGTTTACATATTATAATCAATCAAAATCAATCAACTTTGAACCATATGCTTCACAGCAATAAAGTTGAAAATCTATTCAGGAAATTTGACAGATTTGATGTAGTAGTTTGATGTGCTGGGGTCCATACAAATAAAACCGCAGTTCCCCAAGCAGATCCTAACTAATATTTTGATAGATGGATGTCCGTTACTCTGTCACGCTAAAATACTGAATGGGTCTTGATAAAAGATGGCAGTACTACATATTAACATTCTTTTTATTAATATACGAGAAGTTTAGTTCCCTCGGGACGCGGGTAACTCGGCAGGCGGAAGCTAGTTATAGAATAGTTCACACACGTAACATTCATTTTACTTGCACATAAATATCTACGTAACATTAATTAATCGGACTAACCTTCACACTACGATAAACTATTGCGAGTTAATTTCGTGGCTGCTACATCATATTTTATTTATATTTAAACTATATATAACTTTCTGTGTTTGTGTTTCTACTTCTACCTATCGTTAGCTACAGGTTGACACGTCTACTGTTTCCACAGCTAATTTGTAATGATAAATCCACGTGTTGTAGGTAACTAGATCTTACAAATTATCATCATCATCATCAGCCTTTTTTTATTGTCCTACTGCTGGACACAGGCCTCCTCTCACACAGAGAGGGATTGAGCGTTACAAGATTATATGGTTTTGAAACGTATACATCTGGTATACGTTTCATACTGTCTGTCTGTCTGTCAATAGAATCATACATACTGATTGCCATAGAGGAGTCCTTAGTACTTAACAGTCAACTCATTTATAGAACTATCATCATATTTTTAGGTAGATATTCAGTTGGAGAGAGTCCGAAAACAGAAAGTTTGACAACCAGTCTTACCAAGGTTATCGGGTTGCCTAACTGGGTTGAGAAGGTCTGACAGGCAGTCACTCCACGTAAAACACTGGTACTCAGCTGCATCCGATTAAGACTGGAAGGCGACTCCAATACAGCTTGGGAAAAGGCTAGGCAGATGAATTTAGTATTTTAGTTGGAGAACCAGTCGCTGCTATACCTTCGTTAAGTTACACTGGTGGAAGATATGAAAATAAAACATAAATGCCGTAGGTATACGTTTCCTCTAACTGTTACCTATGATATTTCCATATGTTTAATTGGCGAGACAAAAAAATATGTCAAAATATCCATCTCACTTATTTATTATCCAGTTATAAAAGAAAATATATGAGTAAAGTAATTTTTTTATCGCTATCAGACATTTGCCAAAAACACCGAATGCACAGTGGACCCGCGACAGTCGTAAACACGTGCACGGGGGGACCATGTGTGAGAGATCGGCTAGGCCGCTTACCAGATGAGGTTTTTGTGACCAGAAACATTTATATATGCATCCTCTGTGCGACGGCGCAGGACTTGTTTCGTCGACTTTACGTGTAGGGCCGATATACCCTTTTCTACTGTATATTTTTTTCATACTAGCATATGTCAGTGTTTTCATCCACTTCTTGAGGGACTTACTTTCCGTATCCAGATAAAAAGAAGCCTATATGTTATTCTGATGTATAAGCTATATTACTGCGAAGTTTCGTCAAAATCCGTTGAGCCGTTTGGGCGTGAAGGGGTCACAAACAAATGCACACATACACAAACTTTCACCTTTATAATGTTAGTGTGATTTGTTTTAAATTAATATTGCTGATATTTTCACGCACATTATTTATCCATGTTTTATACTCTTTAAATTTTACCTTTGAGCGTCCCGTATCACAATGTACTGACGCCAGCACATCAAGCTACTACAATCTGTCAAATTATCTTAAAAGATTTTCAAGTTTATTGCGGGTGTATTTGGTTCAAAGTTGATTGGGAAAATTTGTCAGTTTCAGGTAGCTTGATGTGCTGGCGTCTGTACTATACCTCATATTCAGTTTTGTTGCTTAGTAGGTAGACACATGTTTATCAATTGTAGTCATCTATCTCCCGATATATACCTTGTGTTTATTTCTCCTTCACCTTGTGCCATGTGGCATTCAACAACAGACATATTATATAAGAACATCATATCTATTTAAAAGAACTAGCTATTTCCAGCTATTTAACAAAATTTCTGAAGTAAGAACTCCCATAATTATTATTGTAATGTATCTTGAATTAAATTCGAACCAGCATTCTTTTTTACCTCGGAAGTGTACCAGACATTCCAAATTTTAAATTCTAATGACGTTTTTTTTTTTAAACATCCCTTTCTACTTACAAAAATGATAATATCGAAGTAGATAGACGACCAGATGGCGTAGTAGTAAATGAATGAGCCTGCCACGTCGGAGGTCGCGGGTTTGATTCCCGCATAAGTCAAACATTTGTGTGCATGAACATGAATGTTTGACTTTTTTGATTGTTTCTATTTCTATTTTCTGTATTATATTTCTGTTTATATTTTTTATGTATTTACGAAAAAAAAGTATATAAGCACATTTGTTAGTTGTCTAGTACCCATAGTACAAGCTTTGCTTAGTTTGGGACTAAATGATGTATGAATGTGTGAGGTATATTATTAAAAATATTTAAAATACATATAACTGGGCACTTCAAAATAACTCGATTAAGTACCTAACGTAAAGAATATACAAATAGCTGCCAAACATATCGGCGTAGGCCAAAAAAAATGCCTCAATCCCGTGGTTATTTTCCACTGCTGTGAAATCCCGTCAAACGTGCGGCCTTGTTACAAGGTTACGTGACAACTAAAGGGAGTCATTACGGCCAGCACAGTAGTCTGGACTGCATCCGTACTTGCTACCAGCTATTATAGCAAACAGGGCTAAATCGTGACTTAGGATGTGTGCAGACGCTAGCACATCTAACTATATACAACAATCTGTCTTTTCTTAAGGGCGCGTGTTCCAAAATCTGGCAACGTCGCAAATGGCTGTCAAGCATTAACATGTTTTAATTAATTTCTCAATTTTATTTTATAAAAAACATAAAATAATGCTCTGTAGTGGACTAAGAAAGTTAATAGAGAATGCAATTATTAATATAGTAACACCAAATGTATAGTTTTATATGTAAAAAACGTAGGTATTTGGAAACTTTCCAAGTGCCTTTTTTACACCTAAAACGTTTTAAGTGTTTTAATTGCAATTCCTATTCAATGTTTTAGTGCACTACAGAGCCATATGTCTTATTTTCATATAGTAAATTGGCCAAATTAATTAAAACGTAACAATATTTGACAGCTATTTGCGTCGTTGCCAACTTTCGGTATACGCGCTCTTAAAAGATTTTCAACATTATCGCTGTAGCATATACATAGCATATATATAGTTCAATCATCATCACAGCCTTTTTATCGTCCCACTTCTGGGCACAGGCCTCCTCCCCCACGGAGAAGGATCGAGCGTTAATCACCACGCTTGCTCAATGCGGGTTGGTGATTTCAGACTTTATAGTCCAGGTTTCCTCGAGATGTTTTCCTTCACCTTTAATCAGTCATTGGTGTTCAAGATAAACTTAAAAAGTACGTGTAACTTAGGAAAGTTACATTGGTACTTGCCTGACCTGGAATCGAACCCGCACCCTCATTCTCGAGAGGCTGGTGCTTTAACCACTAGGCCACAACGACTTATATAGTTAATGTTGCTTGGGATTTGACAGTTTCGGGTAGCTTGTTCTTGGATAGGTTCAGTTAATTATTTCCCGGCACCCGTAAAACAAGCTAATCGATAGCTTGATGGCATCCAGGCCGATTGTCGGCTATGGCGGCCGTTCTCTTTTATGGAGATCAGCCAGCTACGCAGGACATATTATAGTGCACAAGCATTCGCGCAGATACAGGTGCCCTATCTATTCCCTCACTCTCAAAATCCAATCCGACACGACCGGAGAGAGATCAGGCGCAGCAGGACCGACATTTACGTGCTCTCCGATGCACGGGTGAATCAATCACCAACTTCCAGACTCCAGGCTGCTTTATGAAAGTTTCTCAAAACCCACAAAGCGATTTCGGCCCGACCCGGGATTCGAACCCGAGACCCCGTGCACAGCAGTCGCGCCTTGCGACCACTAGACCAACGAGGCAGTCGACCGATAATCGATAGCTTACCATGAGGCTAACCGACCGTGTGTGAAAAAGGTAGGAAGCCATTAGATACTTGAAATGTGCTTCCGTTGTTAGACGAATAAAAAGTCACGCTGTATATTACCCGTGTGGATCTAGCTTATCATGAAGGCGGCGCGTTTGAATCCCACGCGCTGCACTAGGTATGTACCTACTGAGATGACTCCACCAAGCTATGCAGCAGGCAGGAATAACCACACGCGACGCCTAATATATTTTAAACTTTTATAATACGGTAGGCGACAATTAGTCAAATTCAATACTTTTATAGAACTGTCAAAATCGATTACTCTCTATGCAATTTATATGAAAACACAAACTATGACGTCACAGATTTTTCACATCAAGCCGTATACTTATTTCGATTATATTATCAATAAAAAATGAAAACAATTTTCGGTTCAAAACGATAAATTAAACTGTCATTATTTTAAGATGCTTTACAAAATGAATATGATGAAGTATTTTATTTTTGACCTAGTCGTCATCCCAATTGTGTTGCTGGGGAGTTTGTTCCACCATTTCTTCTTCCCAACGATAACTCATAGGAAGTAGTCAAGGGCGAACCTTTAAAAAGTGCCTATTTTCAGCCTACTTTGAATAAATGAACTTTTATTAAAACATTATTGTCTTTCATGATAATCATATCAAGAGCTTTATTTGGGCTGATAGTGCAGCTACAAATCAAACAACATTAAATACCAATTTCACAAATTTTATTGCTTAAAAATACATTTCAGGCACTTCAATATGTATAAGAATCGTTCACTCTAGTATACACCTTATTGCCTTATACATAGCTTATATATTGTATACATAGAAATATGTAAAAATGGACGCAATATCGATTAAATCGAGATGTGGACGTAAACTGAGATTCATTAAGATCTAGACTTATTTAAGGACAGGTTTCACTATTTGAACAAATAAAAATGACGATTTCATAAAAAAAACTTTTTTTTATGGCATCTCGCAGTAGACAGTGGGCAATCCCTGTGGATGCCTAGAATTTCAAGGCCCCAGCCGGGGGCAAAATGCTTATAAACTAAGCGACTGTGCTAAGGGCACCCCCTGTGGGGTACGAACCTCGGCTTAGGGCGTCGCTGACTACAGCAAGGGACAGGCTGGATCATATTTTAGGAATAAAAACAAATAAATAATGGCCGATTTTCTAGAACAGAAAACCAATTACCCAAATAGTTAGCTTTAAACAGAAAAGTCAACTGGGTTTTATGTTCCTGATAGGGGACAATAGCCCTTACAGTCTGTAAAATATCTAGAATTATTTAAAAGTTACTTGTATATGGGCCAGTTTCACGAGTTACGGATAGCCACTATCTACCAGACAAATTCAAAAATGAAGCAGAATTTGTATGAAATTATCTGCCAGATAAACTATCTAGAACTTATCAGCAGCTGGTGAAACTGGCCGTTAGTCTTACTCAAAAGTCAGAATTTAGGTAAGTGAGAGAGATAGAACGATGCCTTTATAATCGTGTGTCTTTTCAATATTCTGCCGACAGGTACATAAGCAAGTAAATACTTAATTATTACATAAGTTTACAAAGAAAACAGCATTAAAATGGCGGTTAGTACTTAAATATGATTAAAACAAAATTTATATAAATATAATAAAAATGATAATAAAAAAAATATAGTTCTAAAATGCTAATTTGTCTACAAAAAGTTAGTCAAACTATAAGTACAGTACAAAAACTTACAGTAGCTAATGTGGTTTTGTCATTTATCTGTTAAAGATCGTTTAGGAGCGCGTATACCAAAAGTTGGCTACATCGCAAAATAGCTGTCAAATATTAATTCACTGGACAGAATAAATTAATACATGAAAATAAGAGATATGGCTCTGGCACTAAAAATAATATGAATTGTCGAAACCCTAAATTAGATGTTTTAAACGTTTCAGATGTAAAAAAGGCATTTGGCAAGTTCCCAAACACGGAACAGAGAATAAAGTGGAAACGGCATAGAACAAAATTACTATGGTTAATATTATATTACACTACAGAGCATTATTTCTTATTTTTATACAGTAAAATTGCCAAATTAATTAAAACATGTAAATATTTGACGGCTATTTGCGAGGTTACCAACTTTTGGAATACGCGCTCTTAATTAACGATATATCAGTCTTTATTCCTAAGATTCTGGTAAATGCTTAGAGATTACAGGGAGATATATTCAGGAAATATACTTATTAGTAAAAAAATATTAGATTGGCAATAAAAGCTGGCTTGAAAATTGGTCTGGGCGTATTATCGTTAACAGCAAGCAACCTTTCATGATATGTCAAAATTACTATTTCAATAACTCAGTACTGGACTTTAAAATGTGTCATTATTAATAATATCTAAGTAGGTACAGTTCATACAACGAATCTTGGACTCCGAAGTCACAAAGATAAACTTTAAAATACATAATTATTATTCTTATTAACTAAACAAAAAAACACACACAATATTTTGTAAATATACAATACAAAAAAAAATATAGCTAATAAATAATATTGTTTTAAAAGGACGGACACGGGTGAGCATAAGTAAAGCTGCCTGTATTTATAATTATCATTATTAAATAGAGTCTTTAAAAAAATATTCGAGCACATAACATTGGAATGTTCCAGAAAAAAAAAACACATAAACCTTCATAAAATACGCGGCTTAAAAAGTCATAGAAAATAGTTGTCTACTAGAACTGTATACATTATGCAATAAATAAAAATATTTCTGGTTTCTATAGCTATAACCACGTGTGTATTAATTAAAAAAAATATTATAATAAATCATGACAAAAACTTAGTTTTAAAATTGAGTGGTGTTAATTGTGAATTTCGCTTTATAATTCGTAAGTATAATTAATGCAAATTACTTATCTAATTCAGCTACCTCATTTTATTTAAAACAAAGAATTAACAAATTATCTAGTTGCCTTCGAAAATTTACTTTCAGGTATTTGTCAGCTGCCTCGAGATTCTATTTATTAAAAAAATATTCGCACTGGCACTTACGTGACACAAAACATAATTTTCTAACTCAAAATAAAATGGTCTACTCGAAAGACCAATATTATAAAGTCAAATCTCACACTTTTATTGCATTAAAAATATATCCTTAATACATACCATGAACTAATTGCTTTGGTCTACTCGGTCTACTGGGTCTACTGGAAAGACCATGTTCAGTTTTATCCCGAAATACCTAAGTTTTCTTTTATTGATATAAAAATAAGCATTTTAGCTGTCTTTGTCTTAAAATAGCAGTGGAAACATATTTTCGGGATAATACCGAATTCGGGGTAGCCAAGTAGACATATTTTGGACGGATAATGTAGAGACTATTCGATCATTAGCTCGAAGTGTACGACGCCCAGGCGTTCCCTCCTGTCGTACCTGATGTTCTTAGCCCAGGCGCGGCATTCTATGTTTATTACGATACCAGCTGTAAAGGGAAAAAAAATAATCAGTGAGTACACTTATTTTTTCCGCCTAGTTGAGAGGACTGAGTCTCTATATAATTTTTGTCACATAATATAGTACCAATAGAGAATATTAATGTTCTTTTTAGAGAATGGAATTCAACGCATCATCATCCTCAAATCCACGTCTCCAGTCTCTTAGTTTGGGTGTTCCTTTATTTACAAAACAAAAGTGTAAAAGTATGTTCATTGGTTGTCTAGTACCCACAGTACAAGCTCTGCTTAGTTTGGGACTAGGTGACGTGTGAATGTGTAAGGATTATTATTGTACTTTAAAGAGTGACAAATAAATTATACTTACTTCTAGGTCTCTGCAAATGTATAGCAACTTCGGAACTACTTGAGTGGAACGTTGTAAAATATTTAATATTGGAATGTTCTTTTTAACATATTAATGATCGACCATTTATCTGGCAAGTATTGATAAAAAAATAATAATAATGGGTGTCGATATAATGTTGAAATCCCTATTTTTTTGTAGGTATTTAATTAAGATTTTCGGGCTTGGCGTACAGGGCATAGGAATACCGATATGGCGTGGCGGTGAAAAGGTTAAGTTGAGAGGAATGAGTCTCTATATAATTTTTGTCACATAATATAGTACCAATAGAGAATATTAATGTTCTTTTTAGAGAATGGAATTCGACGCATCATCATTCTCAAATCCACGTCTCCAGTCTCTTAGTTTGGGTGTTCCTTTATTTACAAAACAAAAGTGTAAAAGTACGTTCATTCGTTGTCTAGTACCCACAGTACAAGCTCTGCTTAGTCTGGGACTAGGTGACGTGTGAATGTGTAAGGATTATTATTATACTTTAAAGAGTGACAAATAAATTATACTTACTTCTAGGTCTCTGCAAATGTATAGCAACCAGAGGGCTGAGATACCCCTCAGCGTTTTCATAAGGGTAGAAGTAGCCTGGAAAGCCGGGGAAGGGCAGGTAGCTGATCGGGCCTATGTTTTCTTTGTCTGCTGGAGTTTCACCGTGGCACGATACCCATACCATGTTTGCCTGTAATGGTGACAGTTTAGTCTTAGCATTATGGTAAAAGAGAAAATACTAAAATGTCTTTAAAAAAAACTTTTTTTTTATATAGTCCATATTATTTGCCACGAACTGGGGCCCTGGTGTACATACATAGTCCCTGTTGAAGTTGGTGATATTCCTGATATGCATCTGCAGGTCCATCGGCATATCTTGCGGCAGGTCCTGTATGTCGTAGAAGTCGGGACGCCAGCCGTAGATCCTGGAAAAAGCCGTATAAAATTATTCAACATTAAATGGGGAGAGATGAGCTATTTTACATATTATTCGTATTTTAACCTTTTGAATGCCACAGTCACGCATAGATGACAAGCCAAAAAGTGCCACAACTACATGACAAACTTAAAAGTTTAAAATAAATATAAACATGTCTAATTAAGAACCTCCTCCTTATTTGGGAAGTTGTTTAAAAATGAAGAAGTGACAAGGCAACTAATCATCATCTCATCTCCAGAGCCTTTTCCCAACTATGTTGAGGTCGGCTTCCAGTTTAACCGGATTCAGCTGAGTACCAGTGTTTTACAAGGAGCGACTGCCTATCTGACCTCCTCAACCCAGTTAAGTTACCCGGGCGACCCAGTACCCCTAGGTTAGACTGGCGTCAGACTTACTGGCTTCTGACTACCCGTAACGACTGCCAAAGATGTTTAATGACAGCCGGGACCTACAGTTTAACGTGCCATCCGAAACACAGTCATTGGTGTCCAAGATATACTTAGAAAGTACATACAAACTTAGAAAAGTTGCATTGGTACTTGCCCGACCTGGAATCGAACCCACGCCCTCACACTTGAGAGGTTGGCTCTTTAACCGCTAGGCCACCACGACTTGACAAGGCAACTAATAACTACTATAATAAGATTTGATACTAGCCTTAATCTAATAAAAACAAGAATGCATTAGGTATACCTGTTCAACTTAAGGAATATACAGGGTGAAGACTTGTGGAAGGAGAAGTGGTTTTCATCGATACAGGGGTCCAACCGTCGGATGTCCACATCGCACACCTTGCCTGGCGGCGGCAGGTGCTGGAAATCGCAGTTGAAGATGTTCTGACCTGCGCCAGCAGTCTGACCCTTCTTTTTGTAAACTGTGGGTTATATGAAGGTTTTGTTAGACTATACATGTTATATTTTTGACGTATCATTATATAGGCATTTTTAGAATGAATTTTCTAGCTGGCTAAAAAAATTATGACGAATGTAAGCTTGTAAGGAAGTTTGAAAAAAAAATGGCAACAGTAAAAAATATTATTTTAATCCCAATAACAAAAAAAAAATACTGTTGATTTTGATGGTATTGATTATTATACATGACTGTGATGCAAAGGAATAACAAGCTTTAGGACAAAAAGGAATTATTAAAAATTCTGTCTAGGTTTCTGTTTAATATACAACAGTGAACAGGTAAGACATGAGGTGAATATTGAAATGTACATTATTGAATTTAGGATTATAATAAATAAAATATTTTGATAAGGCAAACTCACCAGACAAAAAATCAATAAGTTGTTCCTCCCAGTATCTATAACTCTCATACCCAGTCCCTTTGTACCAAATCAAGGTGCTTCGTACATCAGCGGGCAGCGGCCGGAACCCTAACCCTGGGCTAGTGCCAATAACACTGTACTCCTGCTGCAGACGTGGCACTCTAGGGTTGATGAAGTGTTGTAGGAAGGTCACCATGCAGATGCCGAACAAGGCTATTAGGACCGCATAGAAGATTGTGTAGAAAATGAGGATTTTACCTGGAAAAGAAATGGTGGATTGTTAGAAAACTTTAGACAACCTAGCTTGCGGTTTCTAGAACTAATTCATATTGGAGGAAATCCATATAGCTCCTGACTGAAATTCAAATAAATGACTGAAAACTCTGGTTTATAGCTCTCCAATACAGAAAGCATTCAGATTTATACTCGAGCTGAACAAGTCTATCATTAAAACAATTCTTCAGATTTTTAGTTGCAGTGCTACTTAATTTTATGCTAATCGTTAAATTATTGCATAACACCTAGTGTCACCTTACAATTTCCTAGGCAGTTCATGAATTTCAAATAACCGTTTTTAAATTGACCTATTATTTCTTATTATAACTTCCTTTTACCTGACCTATTTAAACATTTTTATAGTCTGAAATCAGCTATTCGCCTTGCAATAGTTGTTATGCTCATTCCTTCTCTATATAAGAAGAGGCCTGTGTTCTTCAGTGGAACGGTCAAAAAAGGCTGATGTAGATATTGACCAATTCAATTTGATGTATTGACCATAACTAAAGATTGAATGATCAATCTGTTAAGAATAATTTATGGGTTTGCCAAATTAGTATTCAACTGGAACTACCATTCAAAAGATACTTATCTTTTGAACTTTAATACTTTTGTTAAGGAAACCAACCCATAAAATGTTATCTTTACAATGATTACACACTATAATATTGTATGTATTTTGCTTCTATGTGATAACCTTATGCTTCCTGGCTTCACCAATTATTTTTATTATCAAAACAAATTAAAATTTTATGACAAAGACAATTCCTGTTTATCAGTTGAAAGTATAATATATTTACAGCCAGTTTCATAATGTACAATAAACATTCAAAAATGGAACAGAATTTGTATAAAATCATCTAACAAATAAATTAACTGGAACTTATTTGTAGGTGGTGAAACAGACCCTTAATTTCACAAAAAGAATCTTAAGTCAACATAAAATTTAAATTCAGAAGCCAATCAATTGTAGTACAATTAATTAAAGTAAGTCCAAAACACAGACAGAATATAGGGCTTCTAATCAGATTAAATAGAAGATTATTTTAGGTGTTTTTCACAATAGATACTCATTATGAGGATTTATTTTAATTAATTGGATAAAAGTTTTAGTAGATAGCCTTTTGACCTCTGATTGTAAACGTTTCTTGATAGGCCATTTAGCCTAAATTACGAAATTAGATGTAAAAAAATACATTTGAGACTTAAAAATTGATGAATTGTATGGAAACAGGCTCATGACTCTTAAGAAAGTCAATTACTGACATGAAAGTGTGATTAGACGGCAGATTATTAGCATGTTGAGACATGTATGCATATAGTTTTAGTAACTTCAATATAACATCTATATTTATTTAAAAAGAATGCTCGGAAGGGCGGCATTCTTCCGAATACGACCATAAGCCACGCCCTCCAAACAACGGTTGCGGACTGTAAACATCATGAATTATTAACAAAACTATTTTAACTTCACGTAAGTTGTGTATGAAAAATATTTCGTCTCATGAAAATAGTATGAATGAAAAAGGTCACTGACCCCATCTTTCAGGAGTTCGTCCAAGAAATTCTCCAGTTTCTTCATTGTAGAGAAAATGTTTATGTGGAACTCTCCTCCCGGACCTGTCTGAGAGCTTTGTATCCATTTGGAATTCTTCTAGCCTAGGATTCCTACTCATTTTCTATTTTAAAAGGCACTTTCTTTTATAAAAATACGAAATAATGAAATAGTAAACACAACACACACGCCCAGCCGCTGCCGCAAGTTTGAAATAACTAGTGGTGTACCGTACCGACATACAATACATCTATTCAAAAATACTATGTGATCATACATACTATACTAATGTATGTGATGAGCTAAATGTATGTCTACACATAAAGTAGGTAAGTCCTTTATGTATTGGCGAGTCTGTTTGATTTGGCTGCATAGAAGAGTTTTTAGGTATAAAATTGTTTACTGCGTACCGTACCTGCGTACTAACTTCGAACACGCTAAGGTATTCAAACGTTTTGTATGGACGAACAAGGAAACGTATAAAACAATAACTTTCTCGAAATTGATTTATAATATAAATGATATTTACACATTACCTTTCATTATAATATATTAGGGAATAACATGGAAAACATTTAAAAAATCTTCATTTTAGTATATAAGTAAAATTTTTCATCCCTATCGCACTTGACAGTGACATATTTTCAGAAACATCAAAATTAATTGACAATTTGTAATCGTACGTACTTTTGGAGTAGATTTCTGTGACTCGTAAAAATCACGAAGAATATCTGCAACTAATCACCAACAGAATAACATAATAATTTAAAACACAATGGGATCATCTGTGCATAAAATAATTGTCATAGTTGGGTTTATATCGTTATTCCATTCTGCCTTTTCAGCAGCCCAACGTAAGTATAAAATTCTCAGTAAACTATATTGCTATAGATTTGTTTTCTTTTAAATGATCTTATATTTGTGTATTTTTATTGTTTAAGATCGATCATACCTTCGGATAACGTCGCAAGAGTTCACAAGCTTGCCTTTGGATGTAAGTACAATATGAATTCCATACAATTTTTTTTTTACCGAAAAAAGCAAATTATAACAAAGATCCTGGTGTTTTTTCAGATTGTTGTGCAGGCTGTAGCTAGTTTGTTTGCTGTAATGTGGGGAGTGCTGAACGTGGCTGGTAATCTCAGAGAGATTCCGGCTGCAGCTGAACTGAACACTGTTAAATGGGAAACCCAGAGGAACCTCCCCTCATTCTACATTTTCAACCACAGAGGAAGGGCTTTAGCAGATAATTATATACCAAGTGGAGGAAAATGTGAATTAGAGAATGTAGAGTAATATAGTAGATTAGTTTAAGTCATAGGACAGTAATTTTCTTATACTTTAAATACCTACATCATGAATCATTTTAATGTGTAAAGTTACTTATTGCATTGAAAACTGAAATCAAAATAAATGAAAATATTAGATACAGTTGTGTGTGTGCATGGGAGACCGTAACTTCAGATTGGCAGGGTTATATGACTAGAATCATAGTTTGGCATAATTACCCTTTGTCCAGATTCTAATCTATTACTGTTAGTCATTGTTCTAAAAAAATCTGCTGATAAAATATTTAAAACCAAAATAAGCCAAACCAAGTTGGTCCAAGTTTTAGTAAGACTAACAAACAGCAAATTCATATATTTGCATTTTAATGAAAACTTACATGTCTGTTTTCAATGTATTAAGTGTAGAAATGTTACACAAATTATATAAATGACTTCAGTTTTATTTTTAAGGTGATAGCAAGATTTTATAAATGTTGTGTTATAACATAAGAAATACTTTATTATTTATTTAATTGTAGAGAATTTTGGTTATGATTAAATAAAACAACTCTTGTCTTAAAATATAGTTTTTATTTCTTAAGTAATTTTAATTTTATACATTGCTTTCATTCAAGGTTTGTCTGTCTTAAAGAGATAACTCAAATTATCATACTGCATTGCATTAATAAAGTAAAAAGTATTATTGCTAAGCATATTTTTGTTATGAACAGTAATGTTATATGCATTTTAATAGTTCTATGAGTTTATGTTCTCTGAGCTGCTGTCTTGGAATATTATATTGCTATGTACTTGCATTTCTACTTGAAATATTATTAGAACTTATAACAATTCTACTTCTAACCTTAAAAACAAGGCACGCACATATCTTTTAGAGGTATTTTGTTGGGTATAAAGTTAAGCAGCACTTAGCATTGCTATCATTACATGTTGTTCGGATATCCTGTATCCCACATTTTCTGATACATTATTCATTACATAAGATAAGATAGCTACAGATATCTTGCTTAACATCACGGAGGTTAGTGTCAGCTTAACCAAAGAATAACAGATGTATCCAAGCATAACATCATCTTCATACATTCCTTCACAGGTCAACCTTAACAATAGACATAACACAGGGTCCTTAATGCTAAATGCACATATCCATTGTCTAACCACCACAAGGCTATCGGCCTCCTCGTCCGCCTCTGAAGCCACCTCCTCGGTTGAACCCGCCTCCGCCTCCGTAGCCGCCGCCGCCTCCGCCTCTACCGAAGCCTCCTCGGCCACCGCCGCCGCCACGGCCAAACCCGCCGCCCCTGCCACCACCGCCGCCACGGCCAAACCCGCCGCCGCCACGACCACCCCGAGGGCCTCCACGGCCGCCCCCACGACCACCACCCCTCTTAGCACCAGGCGGTTGCGGCAAGAACCTCTTCAGGGGCAACAACTTTGCAGGATCAATGTAAAACTGCTGTCCATCTTTGAAACTGTTGGCTTTGTAGTTATCACTCATCTTAACAGACACGAAGTAGTCACGCAGGTTGCCAAATATCTCGTCAATTTTACCGATCTGTTCCTTGTTTTCGAGGAAGATGGGCGCGTTGAAGTATGGCACATCTTCTATGTCCACCTTGCACACTAAGTCGTCTTGTACTGTCCAGCCGTAGTGTCCGAGCGGGATAACGGACTCTGGAGGACCTTGGTCCTGTTGTCTGAAGCCACCGCCACCGCCTCCTCGTCCACCCCGGCCGCCGCCGCGACCGCCGAAGCCGCCTCGGCCGCCGCCGCCTCCCCGTCCGCCGAAACCTCGACCTCCTCCGCCACCGCCGCCACCGTAACCTCCTCGACCGCCGCCGCCACCACCCCTACCGCGGAACGACATTATTTATAAATAAAGTGTCGCTAAATAAAGCGTGTTTGAAATATAACCTAAAAGCGTGCGTGTTATCACCATGCACGCTTTTCTGACAGTTGGCTATTTTTAATCTATGGTCTATTGTTGTAGTGGGGGGTGGGACTGACAGATTGGAAGGTGTGTTGCCAGGATATCGTGTTAGTTAGGTGGTTCTGTCTCGTAGTTTTAAAATGAAACGTCCGTGAATAGGAATCCGAAGATAAGATGCTTTTCAGCCTGGGGTCTGATCGATGATCCTCCATGTCAATGACATTAGAGAATGACAAATTTAGGTATTGCTTTGACATTGTCAATTTCAAAGCTGTTGAGGAATTGAATTGTACCGTTTTTCAATTTCTTCGATTGTTATTGAAAATGGAAGATTAAAAAATATTTTCTTAACAAATTAGATAGCACACATTTTGTGGAGCCGCGTGGTGTTGTACTTTGGTACAGTTGAATTCTGATTATTGAAGTCGTAAGTGTTTAGTGTAATGGCGACGTTGGAGGATGAATTAAAGGATTTGAGAGAGAAAAACAATGAATTGGCGCAAAAGGTTCAGTATTGGAAGATGACGGCTGCTCAAAAGGATGATGAGAAGCTTTCCCTCATGAAAGAAATCAACGAATTGAGACTAAAATTGAGCGTGAGTTACGTTCGTATGACCGTTTCATACGTTACCTCTTTTATTGCTTAGAACCTGTAGATAACGCGACTATGTGGTCCTACTGAGCAGAATATTAGATAAATATATTTTTTAATTGTTAAAGTTTTTTAACATAGTACTCTCATCTATACTAATATTATAAAGCTGAAGAGTTTGTTTGTTTGAACGCGTTAATCCCCGAAACTACTGGTTCGATTTGAAAAGTTCTTTCAGTGTTAGATAGCCCATTTATCGAGGAAGGCTATAGGCTACATACCATCACGCTAAGACACACGGGAGTGGAGCAGTAACCAAAGATGCAGGGTGAAACCGCTGGGGACAGCTAGTTAGAAATATAGAAGTAAACATTTACACTTTTTCTTTACTTTATTATATTTTCCACTGCAGAGACTCAGAAACAATGGAGGTTTCCAAGCAAGGAAACTGGATGCAGCATTACAAGATGCCAGTGAGAAGGCCATTTCACATCTTGTCAAGGCTTCAGCAGAAATTGCTAAGAGCATGGAAATAGCTAAACAGTACATGAGGGATCGACAGGAATTGGATGCTCAGTCACCACGATGGAGTGCTATCGGTGGTACACCTACTGCGGAGAGGAGGGAGAAGGTGCATAGGGTCCCTCCGATGATGGGAGGACAGTCTATTCAGCCAGTGGTGGCACTCAGTAGGACTATACTCAATACTAGTAATCCAGGTAAGTTGTTTACTGAGTTCTTTTATGACTGAAACTGAAAATGAATTTTGTTGACGCCTAACGCCGTTGGGACGCCTGGCGTCGAGACTTCTAGCGTTAGGACGACGTCGTCGTTGGGCGTAGACGGGATTTAATAATCAAATGTTAACTTTTTTCTTCCAGCGTCAACAACCAGGAGTCCTAATCGAAATAATATAACAGAGAGAGCAGTTCCTATGCACATGTTACAAGGTTTGTATTTTAGTTTTAAATTGACAATAAAAAACAGTATTTTTTGGGTGCTCCCACACTATGTGTAACACAATAACATACATAATATCATCCTAGGAGATGAATGCATATTTTTCGAAATAATATCATCTAAAGTTTACTAGTGTCCAATATATATTGTCTTGAACACTGTTTTATATTGATTATTGTAATTGGGGTTAACAATAAATCTGGAACAAAATATTTTGCTTGGTATTTCAATAAACATGACCAGTTTAAAATAAAGCCAAATGTTTGTAAGCTATTGGCTTGTGTCATGGCCTATGGGCGCCAACTCAACAGCTGATAAGCTTAATATAGTCTACACATATAGTATATACATATTATAGCACCCAGATCACAGCCAACAAGCATGCTCATCACACAAATGTCGACAGCAGTCTAAGGGGGCCGAATAATATTTCATAGTGTCCTTATATTTTCTAGATGTTTACATACCATTAACAAGGATAGACATAGCGGACTTACCTACCAACAATATGGATATTGATACCGACATGGAGCCTAATAATGCTGATGACAGCACTGAGGAGTTTGCTGAGGAGTATGTACAACACAGGTTGAGAGGTAACTACAGGACTCGGCCATGAAATAAAACAACTCTCATCTGTCTATATCTTTTTCCCCAAGTTATGTTGGGGTCAGCTTCCAGTCTTAACTGGATGCAGCTGAGTGTTTTACAAGGAGAGACTGCCTGTCTGACCTCATCAAGTCGGTAACCTTTTCAACCCTGTACCCCTTGATAAGACTGGTTGTCAGGGTCATATAATGGTAGTAAATGAAAAAATTCTATTGATTTTTAACACTAGTCTATGGTCATTAATATCCACTTTTTTTCTAAAGTTCCTCTCTTTTTTTTTTAACTTATTTCCATATAATTTGTAGTTTTGTGTTAATCATGATCAACTGTTTTGCCTCTTAAACATCCTTCTCCCACCTTCCCGACCTCAGATCCCATAAATTATGTATCCTATAATTTTGGTTGTATTCTCTTCCCTTTACCAGTGGGTTGCATCCTACAAAATTTTCTTCCACTTTTTACGGTTTTCAAAGGCTTCGACACTGGTCTAAAATGACTGTTTTCTCAACAGGTGATGAAGAAAGTGTGGACTCGGATGATCACATTTCTGAAGGAGACGAATTTGAGGCGTAAGTTAAATATCATCATTTACATATGTATTTATTTGTGATATTATTAATAAGGTTTGAAGTTTTTGATATGTTTGTATACTATTACAGGAGTAAACTTGAGCCTGTCAGTGAAGAGGACTCTTCGATCAATGTCAGGGAAATTGAACCGGCAAGGTAGATAAATATTATTTATTAGCTTTATGAGATTTCACCTGCAAATTGATTGTGTCATCTATATAAAATACAAAATAGCCCAGTATACTCCGTGCCACCTAAGCCCATTCGAATATAATTTGCCTATTGTCAAACTATGTTGGGGTTGGCTTTCAGTACTTATGGGATGCAGCTGAGTACCAGTGTAACATATGGAGCGACTGCCTGTCTGACCTCCTCAACCCAGTTTTGGCAACACAATAGATAGATACCTCTTGGTAAGACTGGTTGTCGGACTTTCTGGCTTCTGAAAACCTGTAACGACTGCCAAAGATGTACAAATGGCATCCGGGACCAACTAATTTGGCGTGCCTTCAGTAGCACGGTGGAACTCGTTACCCATCCACGGTCCGACCGCGCCAAGCTTTGCTTAACCGTTTGATCGATCGCCCCGTGCGGCTATTACTTAGCCACGAACCCATTAAAATACAATATTTAAAATATCAGCGGAATCAGTTAAGAACCTCGCGTTCCACCGTAGATAATCAGTATACATATTATTTCAGACTAAGACTACAACTAGAAGACAGACAGTCAGACGGTAGCAAGGAGAAAACAAATGATGCTAGAGGAAGCAACCCCTTTGAGAACCCCCTGGAAGGTCCGAGCTGGTTGCTCGACGATACCCCCACGACTCGTACACCAGTTAATACGAAGGTATTTTAATGTGTCATCATCATCTGCCTAGCCTATTCCCAAGCTATTTTGGGGTCAGTTTCCTGTCTTAACCAGATGCAGCTGAGTACCAGTATTTTATATGGAGCGACTGCCTGTCTGACCTCCTCAACCTAGGCAACCCGATATACCTTGGTAAGACTGGTTGTCAGAGCTCTGCATTATTTTATTAGAATTTCTGGCGCCATTTTTTATTACTTTTTCTTCTTAGCCTATATTGTCCCACTGCTGGGCAAAGGCATCCCCCAAACTCTTCCATCTATCTCTGTCTGAATCGTACTGCTTTTTAACCGACTTCAAAAAAAGGAATATTATTGATCATTATTATATCTATTTTTAGGCAGCTGCCGCCAATAGCGGTAGGAACTTAGAGCCCGACTCTACAACAGAAGTGGAGAAGACGCCGGTATCTAGTCGAAATGAAGTAAACACAGAGGTAACTATATCGAGACGACCAGATGGTGTAGTAGTTAATGTATCTGTCTGCCACGCCTGAGGTCGCGGGTTCGATTGACGCATAAGTCCAACATTTGTTTGAATGGACATAGGTCTTTGATTTAGTCTGGGGTGTTTCTATGTATAATATGAATGTATGTGTAACAGAAAAGTATGCAAGTACGTTTATCAGTTGTATAGTGCTCATAGTACAACCTCTGCTTAGTTTGGCACTAGATGACGTTGTGTGAGGAATATTATTTTTATCATATATATTCTACTAGCTTCCCCAGCGTTTTCACCCGTGCACCCAGATATAAGATACCCTTTCATTATAAATGCGTTGTCTTATACTTAATTTTGCCAATTTGTCCAGTAGTTCCTGAAATATTAGCTCCAAAAAAAATGTTCAGCTTCTTAAAATGTTTTTGGTTTAGTACTAAAAATGTGTATAATTGCAGTTGGAGAGCAGCCCTGTGGTGACGTTCTCGCCGACAGTGCGGCGGCGCAAGCGCACGTCGTCGCCGGCGCCGCACACGCCGGTGCAGCGGCCGCACTATTCACCAAGACCCAACTCGGCTAGGCGGAACAGGTAACAAATATAATGTAACTTGACGGATTGTTTTGATAAATATAAGGGAAGAGTTTTCATAGTGTGAATTTTAGCATAAGTAGCAATTTATTTTTTGACAGAATGTAATTAATGTAATAATGACAGAATAATAACATTGCTCCAAAAAAAAAAAGAAATATTACAGATCTTATACTAAAGAAAAAACAATGATTTGTACTTTTACAAATTTGTTAATCCTAACAAAATTTGAATAAATAACCATATATATTTTTTTTTACATTTATGTACCTATACGCAATTACGAGCTCCGTACAGCGGTTTATAAAAAGCTCAAGCCTTTCTTGATAAATGGGCTATCTAACACTGAAAGTATTTAATTTTAGGAGGTTCAGATATTAACATAATAATCTACTACTGTCATTTCCCACCACTTAGCACGTGCGGGCGCGTGCTGAAGGTGCTGGTGGCGAAGATGCGGCTCGAGGGGGGCTCGTCCCCCGCCAAGCGCGCGCGCTCCCCGCCCCCCGCCGGGTACGCGCCCAGCCCCAAGGGCGCCACCGACTCCGCCGTCATTGTGTCGTGAGTTACCCTCTTATTTGTGTACGTATAGAATAATATACCGATACGTATATAATGATATACCAATACGTATCACTATCACTTCATCATAGTATAAAACAAAGTCGCTTCCTCTGTCCCTATGTCCCTTTGTATACTTAAATCTTTGAAAATACCCAACGAATCTTGCTGTGTTTTTCTTTAATATATAGAGTGATTCAAGAGGAAGGTTGATATGTATAATAACATCCATTAAATAGTGGAGAAGTACTGTTATTTTTGAGGTTTCTAATGTGATGTCGTAAATAATTACATTTTTTCGCTATGTTTCTATATACAACGTTCACAGTTTTTCTGTAGTGTATTTAGTATCAGCATTGCACGAGTGCGAAGCCGGGGCGGGTCGCTAGTATAATGATATACCAGTACGTATATTATGATATACAAGTACGTATAGAATAATATACCAGTACGTATAAAAAAAGCACAAAATAATCTATTAATCATACCAATTACATTCAATGAGAAAACGCTATCGGAAACTAGTCATTTGTAAAAACTAAAAAATACCTTCTAACAATTTTACAGCGAATCCAGTTCCCTTATCAAGGAAGATGAAGAACAAGGTCAAATAATGAACCATAGGGAGAGTACGCAACAAGCAGTGGGTCACGACAGAGACGCGAGCAGAGCGCGCCTCACTCGCGAGTACGAGGACGTGCGGCGGGCCGCCAGCGAACACGAGCGGAGACCTCCTGACGGCCGCGAGAGGTTGGTATAACTATGTTATTTGTTACATGGTTATTTTTTTATATTTATTATTATTATATTCAGCCTGTCTTGTCCTACTGCTGGGCAAAGTCCTCCCCAATGTGTTTCCACACCTCCCGATCTTGAGCGCATGCCCACCAATCACGGTGGTAAGCGTCGAGGTCATCCCGCCATTTGCGGTAGCCGTCTTGGGGTTTCCACTGTGCGACGATATTAGCACACCTCACTTATTTTTTTTATAACTTTTATTTATAGCTATGGCAAAATTTTAGTGAAAGTATACGATACCTCCATCTTTTGTTGTGGTTACAAAAAGAGAAACTGTATTGAACAAAAACTAATTTACAAATTATTTTCAAAATTAGTTTTATCATGTCTAAAATAAAATTATGTGGTGTATTGGTTTTTATTAAAAAAAACTTAAAAAAAACATACTGACCGAATTGAGAACCTCCTCTTCTGTGCAGCTTTAAAACTTAATTTCCTCTTCCCAGTCACCACCATAGCCGGTTACCCAGCCAAGACAGGGAGAGCGTGAGCAGCAGACAGCGCAGCCGGCTGGACAGCCGCGACAGCCGGGACAGCGACAGCGGCAGCGGCGGCGCCGGAGACTCCGTCAGCGAGGGACGCACGCGCCGCCCCAGGAAGCCTATCACTTATAAAGAGAAACCGCTCAACAGGTATTATACCATACAAATATTTCGGTCCAATGTACAGACGGCACATCAAGGTACCCGAAACTGTAAAACTTTCCCAATTGAATTTGAACCATATGCTTCAGAGATAAAGTTGAAAATAGAAATAATAAACTAATGAATGGCCAATTTTGCTGTGGAAATGTATGTTTACGCGAATTTTGACCTTATTGTATCTGAATGCCAGTGAGAAGTAAGCTTCTCCCCCCCCACCTCCATAGGTCTATTAGATGGATAATACACATAATTAGATGGTTTTATATATGAGTTTCGGTTGATTAGTTTGTTTGTAAGTTAGTTTGTGTGTAACAAACATACATTTATACATGCTTATAAAAGTTTTCGTTTATAATATTAACAGAAGGGGTTTTGTTCATTAAATCCCTCTTGAAATTCCGCTGTATAAACTCAAACTCAAAATCATTTATTCAAACTTGGCTGTAAAACAGCACTTTTTGAACGTCAAATATTACAAAAGACAGCCCCCAAAACGCCCACCCTTCACCACTTCCTATGTGTTTTTGCTGGGAAGAAGAAGTGGCGCAACAAACTCCCCAGCAACAAAAAACTCCCCAGCAACACTATAACTATTATAACGATTATTAATAATTGATTTGTATGTAAAATTTTCTGTTCTACTTGTTTCAGGAAACTAAGAAGGTGATTAATGCTGTTACTCAAGCAATTTATAGCTTTAATATTATAATTTATATTCTGTAGGAACCATTATAATGTTACCTGTTCAAACAAGTTTTTGTTTTAAACCGACCAAGAGAATATGAGTATTATAAATATTAATAAAATCCGACATCATCACGTTTTTTATAAAAAAAAATGTTGACGGGTAAAAGTGTGGATTTCAACCTATTTGTAAAATAAATAGCATTTATCATTAAAAGCACGTACTGGAAAACTAAAGTATAATAAAAAAAAAACACTATAGAGATTTACTTTTTTTGTGAAAACAATTTTGAAAATTGAAATTTGGCTAATGTGTTAAATAATTACCGAGGAATATAATGATTTTTATCCAGACGTGAAGAAAAGGACCTCAGTGAACAACACCGGGTCTATATATATTTTACTTCATTTGTTATTAAAAATCTGCTAAATATAATTTTTTATAATCGAAATGCTAAACCCGGCATCGTCCATCATAAAGGTGAGATTCCACTGGCAGCACTGTGACGCACACAAATGTTTATTTTCGCTAGTAAACTATATATCCCTAAGAAACAGAGAAAAAATTGCCCGCGAACCATTAAAAAATGTCCGCGATATAGCAACTTTTGTGTGCGATTAACGATAGCTTTGCATTCGCGCCGACGGCTAATGATGACCCCACTGGGGCCCGAGGCAAAGTGGTCCTCTCATGGGGTCCTATCAGTAAAACTCGTCCCAACATTCTAATAAATCGTTTTATCGTCTTTAGTTGACTCACTTTAATGGGGATTGAGCCGAACTAAAAAAAAAACTCCAGGGTACAATGTCAAAAAAATATTTCTGAGCTAGTGGACTCGGGTCAGAGGCACGTGGCAGTTTGCCAGCCCTGTCACTATAGTGACGCCATTGCATACACATGCGCTTGCGTCGCTCGGGCGTCCACTCTCAGTGTGGGGCCTTATAATAAAAACTAGTCTAATGAAGTAACAATAGATGCAAAACACCTCTTTATAGGTAAGATATGATTCGCTTATCTGTGGAGTTTTTATGTATATCACTAAACTGTCACTTTTATGTTGATAGTAGGTACCCATAACAAAAGCTAATTAATAGCTTACCTTGGGCTAACCGACCGAGAATTGTCAAAATGACGACATAAATATTAAATCCAAATAAATTACTAGTATATAAAGTATATTTGTCAATAAATTGATGTGTGAATGCAGGTCATGACACATGAGAATATAAATGGTGAATTGTTCTTATAATACTTACCTAATTTGTTGATATTTTGCAACAAAAACGACCATTGGTCAATTATATAGGGTGTTACAAAACTAGTGCACCATATTTTTACAGGTCATCTTGAACATGCTAAGGATCATGTTTACCTAAAAAAAGGTCATGAAAACAATAACATATTACATAAATTTATCATCACAGTAGCCAAATTGTACGCATAACGTCGGTCTCTTCATAGAGGCTTGATCGTTGACCCCTAGGTCATTCAACTTTTTTTGTGGTAAACATGATGATAAAATATGGTGCACTAGTTTTGTTATACCCTATATATGTTATAAAAAATATGACTCACAGCCCATCTCACAATATTCCTGATGTACGGATAGAATCTTCCATAAGTTTTTTATGTATTGAAAATGAAAAATGTACTTAATGTTTATTTGCTTTATAAAAAATGGTTCTGTCTTCTGTTATACACAAACTTGTGATTCCTGTTTCTTTTGGTATGATCATTATAATGCATTATTGTACTCTTTTTAGATAATATTAATGATCATTTATTTATTTATTATAATTCTAGAAATATGTAGTTTCAAAATGATAGCTTTGCAATTTTCTGTAACAGGGAAATCATTTTGTGATCCAGAATGCCTTTGTGTACCAAAAAGCATATTTATAAATAAGCAGTACCTACATAATATGTTATATGTTATTTATTAATAAATTTCAAAATGATGAAAATTCTTCAGTATATATACACAAATAATGACAATATCCTTGCTGCCGATCTGATGACTGATAATCTTAGTATTATGAAATTAATTTCAATAAATTATCGAATATTGTTATGCGTTTTCTTTTGTCATCTTCTGTCACCTATTCATTTTTAAACATTCTGGGCCTTAGGCCGCTATCCCACTGGCGTTTTACGCGCTTCTCTGACGTTTGCGCAGCGTTTTTCAGCGTCTTCGCGTTAACGTCGCGAGTTTCTTGCGTTTTTTTTCAACAGGTACAACCACGCCGTCCCGTTCTTTGTATCTGTGTGGGCGCGGGTGGGGGTTATGGCGGGCGGCTTACGTTAGCGTCGCGTCTGCGCGACGTTGGCGCTGCGCAGACGTTGGAGAAGCGCCAACGCTCGTAAAACGCCAGTGGGAAAGCGGCCTTACTCCAAAATAAGTTAGACAGACGTTCGACACGTGTTTAAAATAATTTTGCATATCATTAAATACGTGTCGAACGTGTGTCTAACTTTTTTGTAGTAAAGCTCTCTATTTATAAGAAAGTTATACTAGTAAGGTCCATATGGTGAAAAGCAATATATTATTGTCTTTAGTAAAATGAAAACAAAAAGCAATAGTCATTATTTTTACGTTTATTTTCAAATTAAACGATGTGAGCTAACAACAAGTCGTAATACTGTACGTTATTTCTAACAATAACTACTGTCTACTAATATGGAAGAATAATTCTGCATCAATGTTAGAACTGAACTAGGAAATCGCCACGTAGTTAACATACCACCAGCCAGTAGGGCCACGCTGCCGCACAGTGGTCCGGTGTGCCGTGGTATATATAACTAAAATGCCGTTATCTGCCACAGTCATTGTTTTGTATAACAAAAACAGCGGCACAAATGCAAATCGATGTAACTTTTCAATGACAACACCTACTTGAGACTAGGAGGTACCAAAACATGATCAAATAGGGAATATGCATGAAAAACATATTTTCAATCTAACAAGTTTATCAATAAATATACAAAAATAGAATACTAACTGTGAAAAAAATATCGAAATCAGTAGAAAAACAAACGAGATATAACAATTTTAAACAAGTATACCTGTCCCTCTCACCAAAACGCTATATTCAATGACAGCTTTACGGGCGTGTGTGGTTGTGACGTAAATTTTACACTCGGACTTCTCTTTCTTATTAGCAGTTTTAAAGCTTTATAACTTCTTGTCGATAAATATTATATAAATCTTTCATATTTATTTATTACAACAATTTAGTGAATAAAAAAATTATATGCATATTCCCTATTGCATACTTTTGAATTACTCCCCTGCCATATCCATCAAAAGTTAAAATTCGAGCACATGTCTGACAACTGTTTTTAGTTATTCCGCGGCAGCACGGGCTATGGTCGTGGCAGTCCAGTGTGCGGTGTGCTTAACTAAGATATATTATTTTATTCGAATATTATCGAAAAGGATGATAATAATGAACTAAGTATAAAAATAAGCGTAATTTAATTACAATATGTAATGTAGGCCACTTTTCAATAATACCAATATCGTATATATATTTTTTTAAATACATACAATAAAAATCCTTTAATCCCTTCTACTTACGACATAATAAAATATTCAACATCATATATATGCATATATGTATACATATATGTATTTTTCAATCTAGGCACCTCAATGTGTGTAGTAAAAAAAAATAATAAAACAAAAAATTAAAAGGAAATAAATGGTTTAATCACTACACCTAAGTTACTTAACATAAAATAAGGAATAAGTTACATTTAGGTACACACTGCAAAAAAAGCACAAAAATATATCGAGATAATCATCATACTAATGTCACAACACCTTTACGAGAACAATAACACAACATGTAAAGATTGATGTCCTGCCAAACAATTTTAGACTGTATTCTTTCGAATTAGAGTTCAATTCAGACCGCACTAAATGAAATACGGTAGATGACAAGTAGTCAAATTCGTTACTTTTATTGAACTGTCAAAAACGATTACTTTATATGCAATTTGTAACACTTAATTTTCGATTTTGCTATCCCATATTACATCATTTTTAATTTTATAATTAATATTGATATTTATTTTAAACATTTAAATCCATATCGATAAAATTACCGTCACAGCACTAATTATTTCAGTCATCAACAACAATAGTCAAGCTACGTCGGGACCAGCAGGCTTAGCATGGCAACAATAGAAACAAGTTTTGTTTACCGGAAAATGGACATAATGACAGAAAAGTGACAGATTGACGTAAGATTATATGCGAATTGACAGGTCGCGCCATGCGGGGGCAGAAGACAAATGTTGACAGAAAGAACTTTGTCTTTTCTTGACAGAATAGAACCTTGGCAACCATATTTTGTAACCGTTTAGGGTTGAAACCCGCGTGTCGTGGGGTCCGTATCCTCTAGGTCTTTATAAGAGCTATCTAAGCGGCTGTTTGACGCTTCAAGTGACCCAAATGCTGGCTATTACTTCGGTCAGAGAATAAGCATTGCCATAAAACGTGGCAATGCTGCCAGCCTCTTGGGCATGCTCCCAGTAGACAGCGATGGGGATGAGTTTTTCGACGTTTTAGTTTTTTATGTAAATATTTGTAAATATAACTATTTTTTTTTTATATTAGCTGATGCAAATAAAAATACTGATTTGTTAATTATCAGATTGAATTATTAAGTTTTCTTTTTATTTATCAATTCCTATGCCGAGACGGCAAATGTGTTTCGATATCTTAAAATTCAATTAACGGTACACTCGCCAGCACATCAAGCTACTACAACCTGTCAAATTTCCTTAATACATTTTCAACTTTATCGCTGACGCATATGGTTCAAAGTTGACTGGGAAAATACGAAAGTTTCGTAGCTTGATGATTTGACTGAAGAAATTTGTCAGTGTCGTGTAGCTTGATGTGCTGGCGCCTGTACAACATGTAAACTGACTTAAGCCTGGTTCCTATAACCAATTTATTGAGGTTCGTCTTGCTTACGGGTGGTAACTTTGACTTTACTTCTAAGAAGATTGATTCAAAAGATTACCATCGCAACATCACATCATTTTTTATAGAAACCGGACGTTTTAGAACGATAATATTGTTAAGAATGTGTAAATAATTAGTCCTTCTTGTCGGGCGGCGCAGGCGCAGGGGTGGGCGTGGCCTCGCTCGGTTGGGGCGTGGGTTTAGGTAATTCTTCGGTTGGTTTAGGCGTTTCAGGAGTCGGGGGCGTGGCTTCGCTTGGATGGAGCGTGATCGTTGCTGTAGCTTCAGGAGTCACAGTTTCTGTCTGTAAAATTGGATCATTTTAACCAATTTGTAATCAAGAAGGTGCTTATTTAAATGAATCGTTTGTAGCAGTAATTCGACAGCATTCTGTCTGATAAAGGTCATCATCTCATTGGTGGTGGAAGAGGAACTGTGCAATGAAAACACAAAATAATAATTGATAAGAACTCAAAAAGATAATTAATCATTAATTTAATTCAAAACGTTAGAACATTGGGTGATAATACAAGTATCGATCTGTTTATTTTCAGCAACAAAAAGGAACCCTTCCTTTAAGTAGATGAATATTGGGAAAAGTCCAGAAATACTACTTTGTAGACAAAAAGACCTTGAATAACCTTCAATGACGCGTAGTTTTTTGTCGTGGGAAATCATTTAATGACCACCTTCCGCTGAGGGTGCAGCTTGAGGCAGTATCAGACTTTTACTGTCTTAAAACCCACTGTTCCTTCTGGAGGTCCCTGTGTGCCAGGCCCACGGTTATTCTTGCGAATAATCTGCAGCCTCGACAGAATGATGGATACCTACCTCAGCAATAGTGACTGTAACGGTGGTAGCTTCACCGCCGTGATGGGGACAATCGTGATCATGATGATGTATGTAACGTTTCCCGCGCTTCTTCTCCACGTGCCCCGAGCAGTGCTCAACTTCATCATCGCTGTCCTCCGAGTCAGATTCGCCAAACTTCTTCGGTTTCTCGTAAATGCAGCAGCCTGTAAAGTATGTCAAGTCGAAGATGCTATCAAAAAAAAAACAAACCCGGCCGAATTGAGAACCTCCTCCTTTTTTTGGAAGTCGGTTAAATATCACAGACAGAATAGAGTACCTATACCAATTCCTTCTTATTCCAAGCTTATGATCTTGATGAATTTTTGGGCTTTTTTTCGTGGGAAATAATCACATGACCCCTCCAGCTGAGGGTGCAACTAGAGGGAGTGTCAGACTCTTACTGACTAAAACCCACTATGTTCTTCCTGGAGGTCCCTTCGTGCCAGGGCAACTCGCAGTCCCGACAAACCTTGGCGCTATGGAGCATCTCCGATGTCGTTGACATCACTACGAGGGGCGCGCGGAACAGAAAGTGACACGCGCCTGTCCTCCTTAGACGTACAGACGGTGAGCTTATTTACTTTTTGGTCTGAGTGCGAGTGAGATCCCAGAAAGCATTAATTACCTGTTTGGACGTACTGCGATTGAAGTAGCCTCTGTCAGGTCTGATAGTTTAAAACGCACCTCTATAATAATATCACAAAGCTGAATAGCTCGTTTGTTTGAACGCGCTAATCTCAGGAAGTACTGAACGGATTTGAGAAATCCTTTCATTGTTACATAGTCAATTTATTGAGGAAGGCTATAGGCTACTTTTTATCCGGGTGTGCGGAGCAGTTCCCACAGAATGGGTAAAACCACTGGCAGTAGCTAGTCCTAAGTATAAATCTTACATTTGGACTTCTTCTTATTCATGTGTTCATTGTCCACGGTGTCTTCTGTCCAGACCACCTTCTTGCGCGTCTCCGGTCGCGTGGGTCGCAGGGTAATCACGGCCACCCGCTCTACTGGCTCCTACAATAAACATCAATTTGTCTTAGAAAACAGTGGTATTTTCTACAACAAACTAAAATATTTCAAGTATGGCTGGACCCCACACTGTAATCCGACAAATATGTATTACCTACCTTTAATATTTTACCCATCGATAGAATTTAATATTTTACCCATCTAAATTATACTTTTTTATGTTTTAGGAAAATCATTGCTGTTCTTTGTCCCGTCCGGGTAATGAACGAAAGGGCTGGCCAAGTTCAGGCTGGACCTTAGTCTGCTATTCGGAATTAACTAGCCAGTAAGAGTATAGAAAAGTCTTGTTTTTAGATTAGGTTTCAGGCATTTTTTATATTTTTTTTACTCTTTAATGAGAATTCTCGTACTTCAAATAACGTTCTAAAAAAAACAATTTCAGGGAATCGGTTCAACGGCTCCTGAAATTTGCACCAATAATTTTAAGGGTCGTTGGCGCTAACAACTGCACGGAATTTCATGCAGTTTTCACCAATAGATAGTAAATACTGAGGAAAGTTTATTATTATATGCAGTAATATATGTAAAAAAATTAAAACTTCAGTAAATTCTTTTATTGGTAATATCAAAAAAAAAATCCAAAAATGGCAATGTTAAATTTAAATGTATACCTATTTATTATTTTTGTCTTTTGTACTCACAGTTACTCATCAAGCTATACAAAACCAGTTTGTCTAGGACTCGCTTTACATAGTCTTGCTACAAATTGAACAGTCAGCTTATACTAGTTTTGTGTAGCTTGATGTGTAGCCGTGTGTACTTATTTCTAGGTACTTTGTACATAACTTTATAATAGTCAAACATAGAAAGGACAAATGCCAGCATACATATTATGTTACTTACGTAAACATGTATTTGCACTTAGGTTTGAAAATAACGTTATCAAAAAACAAATACATATAAACGTCTGTACTGAATATACTCCACGTATCTATACATTATTTTTTTTTTTAAAGAATAATTGGGTCCAAAAATATAGTTTTTAGAATTTTTGTCTGTATGTATGTCCGGGATAATCTCAAAAGTACTGAATGGATTTGCTTCAAATTGGGCATGAATACTACTAAAAAGTCTGGTCAACATATAGGCTATACATTATCACGCTGTCATGTACCTCCGGGCGGGAGGGGGTAAATGTTTAATCATCTAATGCCCACGCGGACGACGTCGCGGGCAACAGCTAGTACATTATAAAATTTTCAAAAAGCTATAAAAAAAACTTGTCCTATTGAACTACTTTATCCTCCAATAGTCCCTCAATCTTTTTATCATGATAACCCAAAAAGTTGGACAATATATCCTTCGTATGTTCCCCAAGTTTTGGGGGCGCAGTCCTAGCGTCATTTCCTCCCAAACCGTAAACCGTAGGGGGTCCCACAACCTTCACCATCCCAGCATCTGGATGTTGTAACTCCTTCACTAATTCAATAGCCTTCACATGATCATCTTCAAAGACATCCTTCATTTTATTAATAGGCCCGTTAGGGAATGTAGCGTTCTTGAATATACCTGACCATTCCTTACTACTCTTAGTCTGAATAACTTCACTAATTATCTGGATAAGCTCATCTCTGTTTTCCACCCTGTTAGAATTATCCTTGAATCTCTCATCGGATATTAGTTCTTCCTTCCCTATAAGCTTGCAGAAGTCCGCAAATTGAGGATTAGAACCTGTTCCTATGACCATGTACCCGTCCTTGCTTTTGAAGGCCTGGTAGGGGACTAGGTTTGCATGAGCGGTGCCCCACCGTTGGCCCTCGATACCGCAGTTCAGATAAATAGTAGCTATGTTGATCATGCTTGATATTTGAGTAGAAAGGAGGTTGCAATCAATTTTTTGTCCTTTGCCGGTCTTTTGGCGGAAGTAGAGAGCCGTCATGATGGCTCCGAAGGCATGGAGACCGGTTGTGACGTCAGTGATGGCGACGCCTGCCTTGACGGGGTTGCCGTTACGTTCTCCTGTGGTGTTGAGCAGACCGCCCATTGCTGCTGCTATTACGTCATACCTGAAAAATGGTGGATCTGTTTAATGAAATCTAAATTATTATTTTTGGGGCGTGAGTCGGTATTTTTTTTCATGTTAAAAGGACGGACAGGAATCAGAAATGCTGTTTTCATAAACATTTTTTATGTGTTCATACTGATAAAATATATGATGGAGGGATTGTGTGAATGTTGATATGGCTAGAAAGAATGTAACTTGTGAGATGACGGCAGATAGAAGAGCGTGGAAAACAAAAACATACTGCGCCGACCCCAAATAAAATTTCGAAAATGGGCAGGAGGATGATCATGAGCTTTCGTCTATATGACAGAGAGTAGGTATACAATATCTGACCATCACACATAGCAGGTAATTTCATTATCATTGCTATCATAACCACCATCTTGTTATCTTGTATATTTGTAAACATTAATATTATAGCCTTAGTTAGAAATACTTTATCAGCAATGTTTTTATCACCTGATGTTATGTCAATATCAAGGAGTTTTTTTGGACCCAATTTGTGTTAAAATTATTATCACAAGTTTTACAGTTTTACATTTGTAAATATACTTAGTCTTTAAAATTGAGTGGTGTTTCAGTATTTGGCTAAAAGATAAAAAGTCATTTATTCAAAGTAGGCTGAAAATCAGCACTTTTTGAAGGTCAGTGAACTTTTTGAAGGCTGTTAATGTCATCAAAATAACTACAATAACATTATAGAGTCTTTCATACCTTTTTTTAACATGACTTTGGTTCCTACTTACCCAGGTTTCTTGGCATACGGCCCAGTAGACCCAAACCCGGTGACAGCACAGTATATAAGTTTAGGGTTGATAGTGCTAAGTTTGTCATAACCAATCTCGAGTTGGTCCAACTTGCCAGGCACAAAGTTTTCTACTAGCACATCACATTTTCTTGCCAAATCATATATTACTTTTTTTCCTGTAAATCAATTGGAAGTATAATAACAATAAATGTGACGATTTGTGAGTTCAGATGTTTTTTAAATGGCTGAATTAAAAGAGTTCAAAGAAAAAAACAATTAGTCTACTCCTCCAGGATTGAGTTATAATACACCATTAGTAAGCTTGTCTGAGAAAGAGAAACAAATGAAATATATCTCAACTTAGTGCATGTGGTTGTCGCCATGTGGACGGCTGCCATCATGCCAATTGTCATTACGACCAATGGTTTTACGGCCAAGATCCTCAACCAAAATCTCAAAAGGCTCTCAAATATTGGTCAACCTCTCCTCTAGGATTGCTGTACATGTATGATTTATAGTCTATGATGACATGATATTTAGTCTATGGCAACTCCATCAATAGCAGATAGATTCTGGTTCAACTGATGGCTGATTATTGTAGTAATGTGATTTGTGGACTCTTTAATAAATGTTTAATAATCAGTGTTGTTTGATTACAACAATATAACAAGGATTGAGTTATGCATTGGTAGAAAGATTCCTTCCTTAGTTTATTTAATGAACTAATTGATGACATCAACAATGGGCAATATATTCATATTATTATTTACTAGGAATATTTCAAAGTCACAAAAGACATGTAACTGGGCATAATAAAATTAAAGGTAAAGTGTGAAAAACTATGGATTGTTTTGTTTCTCTGCCAAAACCACCTTTATACTGTGCGACACAGAACTTAATTTTGCTTGAAAGTGAAAATATAGTATTTGGGTAAACAATAATGATAAGACTGACAGATTTATCTATAAAAGCTAACACATATTGCATGCTATTAAAAGATATGGATGGTTGAAATGCTGGTCTAATTGGTCTAAGCATCATTTTGCTATATTGAGTTAAATATCGACAGTCCTTACATATATAAGGACACATGGAGATTTTTTTTTTATTATGTCATTGGCTTTAGATTATCCATGCGCACATACTGATACATGATTTTTTATTTTATTTATTTACTTTGTTTTTCAAATTGAATAAGAGTATATATAGAACTATTTCTAGGGCGTATTGAACACAAATTCTGCTCTCCTGTAAACCTCAGTTTTTGACTTGATGTTATATACATACGTAAGGACCATCAATATACATATTCGGAATCAGCAATATTATCTCCATCATTTGATCTGTCCTCGTACAAGTTTTGCAAAACATTACATAAATCAATTAGCCTGGCAACCGTCAATATTGCTACACTACATGAAAATTCACCAATATTTACACATTGTGGTTCCAAATTACTATTACATATTTAAAAAATCTGTACTCCTACAAAGGCTTATGTGAACCTGGGTAATTTTATTCAATAGCGGGCTGTTACAATAGAAATATTATAACCTTAATATTTTTGAGTCATTTACGTAGAATGTTCCAGTAAGAATGCAAATGCACATAAATGAGGTAGCAGGATTTGTATGGTTAATAAAAGCTTAAATTTATCAATATTAGTGAATAACTTACCTTCTTGTGACTTGAAATCAATGCAAATACTCTTTTTATTTCTGTTCACTGAAAGAAAGTAATACGAGTCCTTGTTCTCGCTGATGAACGGCGGTCCCCATTTACGCGCCTCGTCACCGTCTAAACTCTCTACTTTTATCACATTAGCACCCAAGTCCCCAAGGGTCATGGTGCAAAACGGACCAGCGATCACTCGGCTAAGGTCTAACACATTCAAATCGTTCAATAAACCCGATTTCGTGGAGTAATCATGCTTCAAAACCTTTACTTGCATTCGAAAAATGCCTACGCCGAATTTTCTCAAGTTTTCCATAGCGTCGGTAAAAACAATAAGAATCGAAATGTATAAAATGATACAGATATCAGTATCGCGGTATTAAATGATCAAATAGAAAAGATAAGGAATGTTAAACAATGTTCGGGACTACCTCCTGTGTTTGAGGGGGCACGGTCGCGACGGCGGTGCTCGTTGTAGCCATGTCTTCAGATCCTGCTATACGTTGTCGCTCTCCCATCAAACAGCGTTTTAATGGAGGTATATATTCACATTATACACTTAAACTAGAGGCTGTTGTCGGCCTACGGACCATAATAATTTAACACCTTTTCCGCAGTAATATCAACTTGCTCACAACTTCACAGAACTGTCAACAATGTCAAAGTGATGTGACATAACTTAGTACTGTCAGTGTCATGCATGAAGTTTCAGAATTTTTATTGTTTATTGCTGTGATTAGAAAAGAGTTAACACGTAGACGGACTATCTCCAAAAATGACGAGAAAGTTCACTTTGAATGAACATTTCCTTTTTGTTGTGGGTAATCATCAAACACACACAACAGGACACTTCCTCCTGCTGAGGGCGCAGCTAGAGGGACTTTCAGACTGGTAATATTGACAAATCCCCACTATATCCCTTCTGGAGGTCTCTGTGTGCAAGGATTTCAATGAAACCTGAAAGTACGAAATATTGTTTTCACAATAAACAATAGAACTTTTTACTGGCATCGTGTATTAATTTATTGAACAAATAATTATAAAAATGAGCTTTTTGTACTATATCATCAACTTAGATTTTCTTAAATAATTTCTAAAGTCAGTAATAAACCGACCCTGTAATTAACGTAATACTTTGAACTAAACGACTTCTTTTTGCTACATGACAGCTGCAGGCGTCTAAACCTCTTTAATTATTTCTCTCAGCAAACGATTTTGATTAATAACATAGTACCAATAGCATGAAGAACAAAATATTTTGTTCTCCATGACCAAGAGCCACAGTCCTAATCATCTATGTTATTACAAAGCCATTCTTCAATATAAAACCGGTGTCGTTTCTCGTGGATCAACGCCTTATCTAACTATAGCTATTTTAAAACGACGATCAATGTCAAAATTATAGTTATGCAACTGCTGTGCACGGGGTCTATGGTTCGATTCCCGGGTCGGGTCGAAAACGCTTTGTGGGTTTTGAGAAACGTTCATAAAGCAGCCTGGAGTCTGGAAGTCAGTGATTGATTCGCCCATGCATCGGAGAACACGTAAATATGGGTCCTGCGCCTGATCTCTCTCTGGTCCTGTCGGATTGCCGTCCCATCGGACTATGAGAGTGAGGCAATAGAGAATGCACCTGTATCTGCGCGAATGCTTGTGCAGTGCACTATAATATGTCCTGCGCAGCTGGCTGATCTCCGCCGAGAGCGGCCAAGAGAACGGCCGCCGTAGCCGACAATCATCCTGGATGGCATCATCATTATCATCAGTACGGCACAATAATGGCATAGCATATTTCTACGTATTTTAGTATACAAGGTACGGAGAAGCAATGCTATTGTACGGCTACATATTATATTAATCTGACTGTCTGTGTGCCGAACAGAGCGGCAGCACGCAGGGATCAGTGTACGAGAGCTGAAAATCAAACTGGATTATTAATTGTCATGCTTGCTAGTCAGCCAAATAATATACAATTTTACTCAAATAGTGAACTCATCGACTCCTTAGAGCATTCAACCCACCGGAGTCCTAATGAGCACCAATCTTTAAAATTGATAAATGATGGGTATTTATTTTGCAAATAGATTGTGAGTGTAGTCCAGCTTATTGCACACCTCTAAAGTTAAATTATAGTGTGGAGTTTGTAAATTTAACAAGAATAAACTAATGTGTAACTCGAAGTGTGTTTTTTAGGGTTCCGTACCCAAAGGGTAAAACGGAACCCTATTGTTTTCGCTCCTCTGTCCGTCCGTCCGTCCGTCTGTCACCAGGCTGTATCTCATGAACCGTGATAGTTAGAGAGTTGAAATTTTCACAGATGATGTATTTCTGTTGCCGCTATAACAACAAATACTGAAAACTAGAATAAATTAAATAAATATTGTGGGTCTCCCATACAACAAACTTGATTTTTTTGTTCATTTTTGCTCGATATCGATAACGGCAACAGGTAGATGCTTGAAATATTCGCAGAATATGGAATGTATTACTTACTTTAAAAAAAAAGTAATTTCATTAAAAATAAATTAATATTTGAGGGGGGCTCCCATTAAACAGACATGATTTTTTGTCCGTTTTATAAACAGTGGTACGGAACCCTTCGTGCGCGACTCCAACTCGCACTTGGCCGGTTTTTTTTATAACTGCCGAGTCGGTCAGTTTAACAGCACGTCAACAACAAGTTTGTTAATCACAGGCATACCTTAACCTGTCGCACAGGTACCTTTGACAGTAAGAAAGGCTCGGCATGACCTCTCCTGGTGGTTGAATGCTCCAAGCACTGTCCACCTACGACATTGGTGTCGTCGGTCAATGCATCCATTTTTTAGCATTCCCAAACGGATGCCGTGAAAATAAAGTGTTTTTGAACCCGGCAGCATTCTTTGGAATAATTCCAGCAGGCTGCTAGCTGGCAAAAATTATCACACGTTTCGAAAATAATATTATTATACCTAAGTTTATTTTGTAGGTATTTGAAGAGCCGTGGTGTTTATAGACTGCAGTTTTATGAACAAATATGTGAATCGATTAGTATTTTTGGCGATATTACAGACGCCTGCAAATCAAGCTATGCGAAAAAAACAAAGTGCTGTTTTAATCTGTACCTATAAAAAGAAGAGCACTTATTTGTTGTTATTTTTCATTATTTGTCCTTACGTTAAACGTTATTTTGTTTTATATCTCAATCCGGTTAGACTGGAAGCCGACCCCAACGTAGTTAGGAAAAGACTCGGAATATGATGATATGCTTCTTACCAGTAACGAGGCACTAACTATCAGTTTTAAGTACGTAAAATATGTATAGTATTTTAGCGTACTTTATTGGTCTCGTAGATTATAAATGATGAAAAAGAGGAACTTGAAAAAGAGGACAATACCTACTCTATTTTAGTATATAGCAGGATATTTTAGTAAGTTATAAGCTACATTGTATTGGGAGTCCATAGGACGCAGGAGAAACCGCGGTCGGACACTAGTCAATATGTCTGTTATAATCTCATGGTCTGTTGATATTGATATCTATTTCAGCTTCACGATATAAGCTGAGGTGTTTATAATGCTAATGAGCCAGCTGCACCTTGTTATGTTGTCTTCATTGTAATATTTAGTTAAAAATATACGCCTGCAAATTAAGAACCCCCTTTTTTGAGATGTCGGTTAAGAGCAGTCACTTCGATAATGAAAATATTCAACATTTGATTTGAAATTTTCAAAATACTGATTCTCATAAAGGGAAAGGTCTTTCGTAAAGGGATTGTTAAGAATTTTTTACATATTGAAGGGCTGATCAGCATATGAGATAGGTATTTGATATTATACATCCAGCGCTGGCCTGAAGTAAATTTTAGAATGGAGCGAGATCCAATTCTGTCGTCTTATTTGTGAATAAATACATATAGAAAAACAAAACTTATATTTTTCATTGTCATTTTGGCGCCCCTTAGCAGTCGGCGCCTGGAGCTGCTGTTCCGTTCGCCGTATGGACGGGCCGGCCCTATACATACCCTTCAAATATTAAGACGTTGGCTAATAGCTGAAGTCCATATTAGTGACTACAATACCTATAAATCACTTCTACGCTGCTTGCTTGAGGCGTCAATTGGGCAGCTTCAGAGCATAGAGACTTCTTACCTACATCATATCTCTATCTGAGATCTCTATGCTTCAGAGAAACCAAGTTATCTAACGAAATCTGTAGGTACTTATCTAGTCCAATAGTCATTATTGGGCTATAGCTATACGTACCTACCTTTAGCACTTTTTTTTACCGTAGGAACTCATCAAATGACCCCTCCCGCTGTGAGTACAGCTAAAGAGAAAAAAAGTGTCAGCTTTTTACTGACTAGTTAAAACTTTTGTTCCTTCTGGCGGTCTTTGTCTACCTGTGCCAGTAACTCTTGCAAATAAACCCGCAGAAAAGTATGTATAATACCTACTTAAGACAGTGTTACAGGTCGATACAAAACACGCAAATACAGGAGAAAACATAATAAGGATAACGCCCACAACATTCTTTATTTCAAACTGTTTGTGAATAGATTTATTTGAAGCGATCCAATCAACTTTATCGAACGATGGATTCTAATTTTGACAGTTCAAAACACTGAGCATGATGAATGGGAATCTGGGAATCCCGTCCGTGTATCGTTGTTTATAAAGATGAATTTTCCAATAATCGATCGTGTAATGTTTTTGAGCAACATTGATGTTGTTCGGGATGAAAAAAGTCAAGTGCATAGTACGCGCACCGTAGCCTCACGCGAATCAAGATTCAATACGGAAATAGCACGGTATATCATACTCCATAAATGTGAATTGAATACAGGCACGGACTCTGAACTACTGGAGAATTCCAGGATACTTTTTCTTACATATTGCGTGTGTTTTTTTTCTTTTACTTCGGGTTTTTGGCGGGACAATGTGAACAAACATTTTCTTTGGCAGATAATATGATTCTGACAAAAATATTTTTCATAACCGCGGTATTTCTTGCGTAACGACATCTGTAATAGATATCGGTATAATATCACCAACGATTTAAAAAAAACAGGCAACGGGTTTTATAAGGAGTTTAAAAAAAGACCATAAACAATTTGTTATTTAAAGCGAAATTTCCAAATTGTTTACAACAAATCAGAAGCCAAAACTGTATGTAAATACAATACAAAAGGTACCTTAAGCGAAAATCGTAAACATGTAAACAACCGACAAATTTTACCAACGAAGAATTTTTACAAGACAGCCAATTAATCACGGGCGTCGCCAAAAAACAGAAAATAGAATGTATTCGTCACGTTGGTAACAATTACATAGGTACATATATATCAAGCGTTGTCCCTCGGTTTTGTTTTCAATCTTGACTGAACTGTGTGAGAGGCAACACCATGACTTCTGCTGAGGGCACCAACCTGGTGGCGACGTACTGCATCCTGCTGCTGCTCCTAGTCTCGCTATGGCTCATGTACTCTGCCTTCTAGGGACGAAAATGTGAGTACAGTGTCAAATAAGTTTGAAGCTTCGCAAAGTTTGGATTCGTGACTGAGTGTAGTACCTACTAAAATGTGGTGACTTGGTGTCGCATCAAAAATAACACTGGAATCATTGCTGCAGTTATTACGTAATATGCGGGATTTCTAGAGTTTCATGTGACTGAATTGTATTCTATTATTGTTATATGGCGGCACGGTCGATTGGTCATAAGGTGAAGCGATGTTTGGCGCTGTCGGTCTATAGATGGGTGAAGAGTTCGATAGTGTTTCGGAGGCATGTTCAATTGATGTGTCCCGGCTGTCATTTGTACGTCTTTGACAGTTGTTACGGGTAGTCAGAGAAAGTCTGATAACCAGTTTTACCAAGGGATATCGGGTTTCCCAAGTAACTGGGTTGAGGAGGTCAGATAGGCTCAATGTAAAACACTGGTACCTGGACTTCATATGTTCTTCGAATATGTTATATCTATTACTCTTGCATCTTTGAGGCGATGACTAATAACGAATTGTTTATAATTTTTTTGATAAAAGTATTAAGTGGATTTATCTCTATATTATTTGTTTTGTTATTCACAAAGTATGTCTTGATGATTAGAGATGTTTTTTTTGAGCCCTGGTCTTATGCGTTGCTGGTGATGACACCTAAACAACTTTTCACCTTACTGTTGTTGTGTTGCATAATGTTTGAAATCCAAAAACCCATAAACGTCGCGTGTGAAATGTCCCTATTTACCAATGATGACTGTATTCCAAATGTTGTGCTAATTACCGTTACATAAAAGGTAATTATCGATATGCATATCTGAAGTTTAATTTCTTTAGATTTTTTTTTTCGATTAACATTCCAATATAACAAGAGTAGATGCCCAAAGCTCGAAACTCCTTTCAGGTTTAAAAAAAAATACATTCCTGATGTAGATTCTATATAATATATCCTTTGGTCGTCTGGTCCATGGTCCTTTTTATCAAGAACAATCATGGAAACTTCTCCTTAAATCTTTTCTTTCATAATCAAAATCTCGCAACAATTAAAAAATATTTCGAACATCCTTCATTTCCAAAGTCGGGCCCTGCGCTCTGACGCAAATTTGGTGGTTCAAGCGATTTCAATATCCTCGGGCGGTCAGTCCAGCCAGCTCCGTTACATAGCAACCATGCCGATCAACGCGGAGACCGTCAACCTGGCCGCCACCTACATGATCCTTGTCATCCTTCTCTTCTTCCTCTGGCTACTCTACTCCACAGTTTTCTAAACTGCACCAGTGTAAGTTTGTGAGTGCTGTGAATTTTTGTAATTAATCATCAGTGTTAAGGACATTTTTTCCGCCGAATTTAACCATCGTTTGTGCGAAGTTAATTATCCGCGAAATCTAGACACCTGTCACCATACGGCCCGTCTATTATTGTACACTCATATTTATAAATGTTGAAAACATTTGGCGTGCGAAAGAGGCGTATCGTGCGTGGCGTAGGCGAGGCGACAGCTCCAGCGAACCCCTCAGTTCCCTGGAGCCGTTTGTCCGGTGAAGGTGTCAAGCATCCATCATGCCTAACCACGAGACCACGAATCTCATCGCCACCTACCTGATCCTGGTGCTACTCCTCGCCAGCCTGTGGCTGCTCTACTCGGGGATGTTCTGAGGTGCTATTCCTTTTTTTATTGTGTTTAACGCTCAATCTTTCTGTTTGAGAGGAAGCCCGTGTCCAGCTGTGGGACGATAAAAAGGCTGATTTTGTGTTTTAGTGTGTTCATTAACGTGTACTGCGGCGATTGTGATATGATTATTTCTTGATAATTAAAGTGTCCTTCCAAAACAGAAAAGCGCCATTTTTAGACTGAAAAAATCGCAATTGGGGTTTATATAAACTAATCTCGTTTTGCCGGAACAGCGGGTTGTTTGCAAGAGCTACCACGGCCCTAGCACACCAAAACTTTAAGAAGGAACAAAATTGGATTTTATTCAGAAAAAGTCTGACACTCCCCCCAGCTGCACCCACAGTAGGAGGTGCCATTTGATGAATTCCAACTCAAAAACAAAGTAAACTCAGCTACAAACAAAAACAACAAACTTTTTATGCAAAGCTCGCGCCAAATAAAATAATTCTCACACAAAACAGAAGTCGAAAACAACGAGCTAACAAACAACCAATTAGTTTCAAACATCGCATCTAATTAAAAGTAAACACCTGAACTAACGATGATCAATATTAAAATAACAACCGCTAAATAACTCCCGAATAAATCGTATCGTAGCGAGCATTTAATTCGCTCAAATATTTTACGTCGGATATCTAAAATAGTACGCTGACCGGCGCCTGATTCTCCACAGAAATCATAACATTCCCGCAGCTAAAATTACCGAAGTAATCCAACCGAAATAGTGAATGGTCAGTCGTAAGACACGGATGGCACACATATGTACATATCGGTAGGGGAGCCCAAGATGGGATTTTGGGAGTAACTCGAACGAGCCAGATTAACATATGGAAGGATGGTTGCATCCCGCTGAGTACTTCCACCATAATATGCTTTTTATACGGTTTAGGGTAGTCAGCTAGATATGTAAAAATTTGGAAAGCGTCAGATTGAGGGTCAGATGGATTAATTACAAGCTAAAGAAAGCTGCACTTAAACATTTATAGTTCCCCTGAACTTCTGCTGCGATTGAATGAACCGGTTTCATCTATTTTTGTTTTAATGTCAGTATCACACCTAAAGTATCAATATTTGATTTTCTTTACTTTATCCAAGTAGCTGTTAAAAAAAAATTACTAATATTTTATCCTTAATTTTTATTAAATCTACAAACTCCAATAGCTGACACTCGAGTTCCTACCGATTTAGCATCCTCGCCTCGCCTACTATATCTTTTGATGAACTTTTCTGAAACTGCCAGTTCGTGTTCTTGATTTGAAATGATGCGGGTCGCGTTGGATTGTTGTAAACATGTCAAGAGGTGACGAGGGACTCCCACGCGAGTTTAGCGTAAAACAACAAAGCGAGGGATTTGCTGGACGGTAAACAAGTTCGACTGGTCCAAACACATTTACGTGTATTATAAACAGATGTTGTAAATTCGTCATGTAGGCAGGCTATCCAAACGTTTCACTTAATCTTTATTATATTAGCCAGGTTCATTTATTAGGTACTTATTAACAAAAAAAACTATTTGGCATTTGAGGTCGTGGTGGCCTAGTGTTAAAGCACCAGTCTCAAGTATGAGTGTGCGGGTTCGATTCCAGGTCGACAAGTACCTACCAGAGCAAGCGTGGTGATTAACGCTCAATCCCTCTCTTTGTGAAAGGAGGCCTGTGCCCAGCAGTGGGACGGTAAAAAAGACCAATGATTACCTATATTAGAAGATTATTTGGCTTACGACTTACGACGGCGAAAGATGATCGGACGACGGACTTTAGCCTGCACCATGGGCAAATAAAAAAATAAAGAATTACGAATACATTTTTGACAAAAGGATCATAGACTTATGTCCAAGCTAAAAACCGTTATTAAGGAAAAATAATATACCTACATATAGATTCAAATTTGTTAGAACTGGGCATTACAGTAAAAAATATCATCAGGCATGAAGTACATTTTCCACGGCACTGTTTACAAGATTCATTTGTGAATATAAAATGATCTTTCAACGTTTCGCAAACAACAAATAATTTACAGTTGCGATTGCCGAAATTAAAACATCACTTTGAAAGGTTTAATGCTGTAAAAACAGTGTGATTATTACAAAGAATGAGCATGTATTATTTTTTGCTTTTTTTACTCGTCTGTGTATCTCGTAGTGACGTTTATTAATACTAACTTTGCAAATACATTCTTGGTGCTAGTATCTGCTTTGCACACGCGGACTATATTTCATTTTTATGTTAGGTAGGTACGTTCTGAATACATCGATGGGTTTCTGCCAATAGACAAAAAGCTTTTTGAAATAAACATCATAGACTAAACAGTATTGTGGGTACTGGCATATTATATTATGTAGTGTACCACTCACCTACATGTAAGTTATTTCAGAGAGAACCGTTTGATGTTGTGCAGACCAACAAACTGCAGTTTATTATTACCGCGTCGATAACATTAATGTGCATTCCGGAATTTTGAAAATAAATCATTGGCTTTACAATGTTCCTCAAAATACGTAACGAAATCTGCTTTACTGTGAAAAATATTATTAAAAAAAAAAACAAAACAATTTATAAATGAAACCAGCCAAGTGCGAGTCAGTATCGCGCGAAGAGTTCCGTATCATTATCATAACAGCCAGAAGTAGTAGGTATCTATCGAACGTGAGCCTCCATAAATCTTGATTTAATTTTATTATAATTACTTAGTTTAAGGTTAATAACGTTATTATATCTCCAATATTCAGGTTATATTTCTTTATTCGCGACACACAGAGTCGCCACAATAATGTCGTCAGAACTCTGCATGTCGATTTTTTTAAATAATAATAATTGAGGAGGCGGAAGGAGAAGTCTTATCAATAGGGTCCCAATTTGCATTTTGGGTACGGAACCCAAAAAAGAAATAATATTACAAACTATGTAGCTAAATAATCATAGACAAATTACTTAAAAATATCACGACAAATTGTCCCTACAAACAAAAATAGAACGTCTATTTAAATTCCGAATTAACCTTCGTTCAAAAATAGAACATCAAAATAAGAATCGGAATTTTTAAAAACAAAAGTTTGACGTAAATCGCTCCTACACTCACGAAGATTGATTGTGGTGCTAAATCTAATGAGAAGATAAATAGAAAAAGTAGTGACAGGTTGGTTAACGGTTGTAATCAATCATTTGGCGGAATGGCCGTCGATACCTTTGCCATGGTGATGAAAATAGAGAACGAAGTTCGGATCATTGCGTTTCGCTGCCAACTCCTTTAACTCCGCGATTAAAAATCAAAGTGAATTTGTTGATGGCTATCGTTGAAGGTTCACAATGTTTATTCAGCTATAAATGTTAGGAGGAATTATTGTGAAACACTGAATGATGATATTTGTTGCGTTAAAGATATTCTAGTGGATGTTAAGACGATATAAATTACACAAATAGATCTTATTGATGCCACTCATGTAAATAACTCAACATGTGAAATTGTGAGTTTGTATGCTGGGTAAAGACATTGTAAGATTCAAACTCAAAATCATTTATTCAAACTTGGCTGTAAAACCGCACTTTTTGAACGTCAAAAATGACAAAAGACAGCCCCCAAAACGACCACCCTTCACCACTTCCTATGTGTTTTTGCTGGGAAGTGGCGCAACAAACTCCCCACCAACATGTCTGTCTGTTGGTTTGAAGAACCTTTAAACAATTTTTTTTTTCAATCAATATTTTATTAAATTAACCGTTTAGCGTTTTCCCGACTTTGTGGATTAGTTCTTATTCGTATTAACAAAATAATTTATCTTTGATTCTAATGGGGGACTCCATAAATAGTTTTTTTTCTTATTAAAAATAACATTTTCGTACATTATTATTACTTACATAGAGAATCTTTTCTTAATATTTTTAATGTTGACTATCTGCAGTAATGTAATCCTAAAAGCGTTATTGTTATTCTAATTTGATTTCAATATTAATTTCGGCGTCCACCATGTTTTCATTCCAGATTTCAAAGTATTAATTTATTTCGGTTAAAATTTTATTTCTCTCACGTTACAGACAAGCTATTTTAAAAATGTGATTCCTAGAATAAAATTTTACATGTGTTCCATAATCTGCTTATTATATTTTTACTGTCTCATGCTGGTCAATACCCTCTTTTCATGAGAAGAACGCGCATAATTTATTGATCTGGTATTATACAAAACTAATTAATAACTAATTTAACTATATAATAATTCTTAATTTAAAAAAAAATGTATAACATTAGTAATTTACCATGTCCATGTCGAAGGCAAATTCTTTCACCAATATTTTTATACCAACCTTCAGATTATTGATCAGCTCGTATTTGAAGTGAGGGCAAGACGATGATGATGATTAAGAAGCTCGTAGTTGCTTTGTTTTGTGGACGGATGATATTTTATGTAAAACCTGTTAGTTGAACGCGGCGTTGTATTTAATATATAGGTACGCGGATGATAACCATAAGTACACTCAATTAATTCAATTAAAATAAACTGAAATCAATCTTAACTAAATAAAAAAATATTTAACAGTGGAACATACGGTAGGTAGGTAGCATTTCAGACTGTAAGAACCTCACTCGAAAAGTGTCTTTAGTTCAGCCGCAAGCTATAATTTGTGTCTAATTTCGCCGAAGGAAACGAGAGCTTTAAAATTTTATCGCAATATTTATCTCCCTAGCATAAACTAAACACATTTAGGTAAACCACAAAAACTCAAGGTTGATTACACTATTATTTTTAAACGCGATTTATTTAAATTGCTAGTAATCTGAGATCACGGCATTCCCAGTTTTATGTAAGTTCCAGCTGCTGCATCCCAAATTAATATTATAATCATCAAAAGCAAGTAGGTAGGCACTTTCAAACTCCCACGTTTCTACTCGTCATAATTCCTTGATGTCCGCGACATATTCATAAATAGTTGGGACTGAACTCGCAGAATTTAAAACATAAATAACAGATTATTGCGACATTTAAACACAACGTAAATATTTCTAAACTATTTTTTTATTTAGAATCGTAATAAAATGCAAAAGTCATATAATTCAGTGTATAGGATGACGTCAATTCAAGTTTCCTGTATTTTTATAATTGTATTGAAATAGCGGCACTGGAAATAGCTCCCGAATTACGAATCGTAAAAATGACACCGCAGCTCGCGGCTCCCTGGCAACACTGATATCATTGCGCACGAATCATAGATTAATAAAAAATCCTCTTTGTTCCAGAAGCTGTTCAACAACTCAGACTTGAGACCAATCCAAGATGGCGGTCAACAAACGCTATAAAAACATTTAATATATAAGAAACCGTAATTTTAGTAAATAAGTTAATCGTAAGTGTAAGCATTGTACACCCAAGCATTTAAATAACTTAAAACCATGGACAAGACTAGAGGGGGTCCCATAACATGGAACCAAACACCAGTAAGCGTGAACATTTGACAGTGCTGGGCATTCCAATATGAATAAAGTCAAAACTAAAAATAACCTATGTGAAAGACAACACGTTAAAGGCAAATATCTAATTTCAGAGAAATGTTGAGTTAGCTAATTTATTGTTGATGTTCGGTACAAATCACCTCGTTAAAGAATTGATCGTTGTTATATGAGATAAGAGAGTTTTTGTAATAAAGGTTTTATATAAATGCAGTCTCTTATTTTATTAGGTAAGTTATGATCCCGACAAGCTTATTGTTTAGGATATCGGCTCGGTTTATATTTCAGCGTCCTCTCGTGCCGCCGCCTGTAAATCCGTATACATTACAATACAAATACATAGATACAAAAAGTAAAACATTTGAAATTTATTTATTCTAACATAGAAATATCTTTACAGACAAGACCTAATGCTTTTATTATTTTTAGATGATGATTTTGTAGCACATTTAAAATTTATAAGCGGCTAGCTTCTGCCAGCGATTTCACCCGCGATCTGTGGGAACTACTTCATTCACTGGGATGAAACAGGCTACTAAGTTATCTAAAGTATGAAAAAGAATGATAAAAAGCCGGTATTTTTAATACGTTTATTAACAAGTACACAATACAATCCATATAAAATAAACTAACAATCTAAAGTTGTGACCATTATTAAAAGAAGAAAAGTAATTAATATAGTTTAAATGACTGTTAATAATCACAACAATATTTAATATAATACGATATAGCTATTTTACAAAAGACTAAAAATAAGTTTCTATAAATAAAGTAACAATATTAATTTAATATTTAATGTAAAGGTAAAATTACCTATCATCTTCATCTGTCAGGTTTGAAAACAAATAGGGTATTTGCCTGTGTTTGATTTTGTACAACATTTTTAACAAAACAAAACTCACGCACAAGAAATATTTTTCTGAAAACAACGTCAAAATTGGTTGATAAATGGAGAGAGATACCAGTTAATATTATGCTAGTCAGATCGTCTCCTATAATAAGGACTATTAATATCCTCTCCTATTGGTTTTTGAGAGCTCGTGGTAGACACATTCTCAGACTCGTCTTCTTCTGTGGTTTCGGTTTGTTGCGAGGCCTGCGGCTCGTCGCTGTCCAGCGTAACAATTCTCATATGCTGTTCATCAGCGCTATCAGGACTTAAGTCAACTTCTTGCGTGGCATCTTTATTCTTATCTTCGTACCGCACGTGGACAAAGCGTCTGTTCAACTTTGTACTTGATGTGCGTGTTCCTTCCTCCTTTACGTCCACATCTTGTGATGAGGAGGCTTTAATTCTGGGCACAGTTTCTTTGCTGGCTAATGTAGGATCTTCGGTCTCAGACATATATTGCAGCAATTTCACGTCAGATACCGATGGGGCAGGCAGTTTGATTGGGTTTAACGATGATCCAGTATGAATTGCATTATCTGATTCATCAGATTGATGACCCGGATCAAAGATTATAGGTTTTCTAGAGAACGACCGCTTGCGGGCAGCTTCCTCAGAGAACGTGCGGCCCGATTTTTGTTCATCGCGACGCGCTACGATATATTGGGATGGTTGGACATCTATGTCTTCAGTACTTTGATTAGATAAATACGAAATAAACTTTTCTGTGGACGCTGATTTTAATCTAGACGGAGGAGGTCCCTTCGAGGTTGAGGCTTGCGTTTCTTTAGTATCGAATGCTTTAATACCCGGACCAGCTTGTGTACCTGCTGTGTCCTGGTCCCGATTTTCTTTAATTTGCAAGGTAGCTTGAGTTCCCGCAGCTTCGTAAGCAGGTTTCTCTTCTTTGACTTGGACTCCCGTCGATTCTGTTTCAGGATGAGTTTTCTTATCAGTTTGAACACCTGAAGTTTCCTGAGCGCGTTGCTCATCCTTGACATCTTGTACAGCTTGAACACTTGTAGTTTCTTGAGGACGTAGAAAATCTTTGATAACTAAGGTCGCTTGTGTTCCAGTCGTTTCTTGGCTGGGCTGGTCTTCTTTGTGCGCTGGCGGTTGAACACCTTCTGGACCCAACTCGAAAATGTTGGAATGAGTGTGGTGGCGTAGGCTAAAAGGAGTCGATTGAGATTTATCTGGTGCCTCTGTAGTACCTTGGGCTGCCGAAGTGCTCGGGATGCCTTCAGAAGTGTCTGGTAAGACCACATCGGGAATTGTGACACGTTTGAGAGTTTTAGATGGACGTTCTTCTGGAGATATTTTTAAATCAGTAGGAACATTAGCGTCTTCTTTCATAGTTGACGGACCTGAAATTTCTTCTTTAGCTTCGATATCGTCTTTTGCCCCGACAGCTTCAGAAGGCTTAGTAGGTAATAGTTCAGGATACAAGAGATTTAATTCTTGTGTAATTGCTTTTTCATCACCAGTTTTTGTTTCTTCGGTATCTCTGTCCACCGTTGGACTTAACTCGGATACCTTTATAGGTTTATTATCTACAGTAGGTTTTTCGTCCTGTAGAGTACCAGAAGTCTTTTCATCTGGAGTACTCGGTATTCCAATAGGTCTAGAATCCAATTGTCCTAAAGTAGTTTGCGCTTCTAGCGTTTCTTCAGTTGTTGCTGCAGTTTCACCGGATAGTGTCTTCATGATGTCTATATTCGCGATTTGAACTTCGGACGATTCTTGGATTGTCGAAGGTTTAGACAAATTAGGTTTTTCGGATTCAGTCGACTTTTCAGTTGATCTAGAATCTGTAGGTTCTAAGGCAGTTATTTTTAAAACTTCTTCTTTTGTAGTATCAGTACTAGCTAAGCTAGCCTTAGTCATATCCACAGCAGCTTGTATTTTTGAAGACTCTCGGATGTCTGCAAGTATTTGCAATTTACTATCTTCAGCCGCAACTTTAGCACCATGTTGTTTGCCGGCAGTTTTTTGTCCAGGCGTAGAACTAGTAAGTTTTAGAGTAGCCTGAGGTAATTCAGGCTCTTTTTTAGAGGACGAAGCCTCTGCAGAATCTATACTTTGGGTATCTTCCATAATTCTGCGTACAGGTTTTTCAGGTAATACTTTTGATTTGGAGCGTCCAAGATTGAGAACTTCCGGTACCATAGTTGTCTGAGATATACTAGAGGGAGTGATTAGTTCAGTGTCTGAGTCTCTAATTCTAAGCGGTCGCATTGTAAACGCTTGAGATTCTTCTTTGCCTAGTTCGTCGGTCATCGATGGTGTCATATCTAGTGCCACTAGTTGTTTTTCCATAACTTGTTCTTCCCCGTAGAACATACTCTTCCTGCGATTTTTTAATTTTTTCGTATCCTTTTCTGTCATTTTTTTGGCAGCTTCAAACTGCGCAAGTAGTGCTTCGGTCGCTTCTGCGTCTTCTTCGAGTTGGAGTTCATCTCTGCCTTCCGCCGTCATTGCGAGCAACTCAGAATCAGAAACTCTACCCATTAACTTTTTTGCAGTACCAAGAATTTTTTGGAAGAATCCCAATTTTTGTACTTCTTCTACTGCTTCAGAAACTTCTACTTGTCTAGCTTCCCCTTGTTCCCCCCCTTCTCTTTCCGTTGGCCAAGGGAAATGTAGTGATGATCTTCTACCCGTAGTGGGATAGGCATCAGCAGGTACATCTGAATCCCTTCCGAAATGCCTTTCAGTTCCAGGAAATATTCCCGGCGTTAAGGGAGTTTCTTCAGTAACTTCCGCTAGTGGCACATATTCGGGAGCCGTCCATTCGACTGGAGGACCGCCAGGCCAATTACTTTTATCAGTGTCTTCGTCTCCCAATTGTCTCATATGTTTGTGTATGGCGTCCCTGCTATCTGGGAAGTGTTTCAGTAAGTATTCCCAGTCGTCTAGTTTCAGAGTGAGCACACACGACTTGATGACGGTCTGGTATGAATGAGTGTACGGGGTGTTGCGTAATAAACCCTGCATCTGAAATAGAATTTTATTTCGAAGCACTATTTTGCGTGTGAAATTCTAACAAAGTAGTACTATTACTAGTTCTATTTAGTTCGGTTCTAGACGCAGCTTGGTTACAAAATCAGGCTAACCATTTTAAGTTGCAACCGTAAAATACAAACAAACATACATAGTTAACTTTTAAATTTCGATTTTATTTCACGTAATTTTTAATATCTTGTGGATGATGAACAACTATTTCTGAATCCTTCAAATAATAAGGAAATTTGAAACTTGTATCCATGAAACAAATGATCAATGATGATACGTACAATACCGAAGTAGGAGCCAGCGGGGTAGACCCTGGCGCTGATGTCCATCTCCTCGCAGGTCTCCTTCACCTTGCCCGTGTGGATCACGTACATGGCGTCTGTGATATCGCTCTCTTTCACCACGTACATACCTACATTGAAGCCAGTTTTAAAATAAACACAGAAAAAAGGAACGAAACAAAAATTTCCCAGTTTTTATCAAGTGTAGCATTTCAGTTACTTGTTCGTTTGATCTTAACGATGGTGCGTAGGAAACTAAAGCTACAAGGACCTTATTTGGCAGCATTTTATTAAACTCTTTCAATGCAAACAGACGAACAAACAGTTGTTGTTCTATAAAACAAATGATATGTTGATGTGCAAATAAAACATCTAACGCAAGTTGCTTGTACTTTAAAGTCGAGTAGAGACTTCCTTTTTCTCTGTCTGGGCTGAGGGTTGTTCGCAAGAGTTACCGTGACCCTGGCACACAGGGACCTCCCGAAGGAACATAATGGGTTTTAGTCAGTAAAAGTCTGACACTCTCCCCAGCTGCACTCTCAGCGGGAGGGGTCATTTGATGATTTGCTACGAAAAAAAAAGACTTCCTTTTTCTTTACCTTCGTTATAAGTGTATATCTTCAAACAGCCGACCAGTTGCCGCAGGAAGGCAGGGTCGCATTCTTCAAATATGTGGTGCTGAAATTAATTCCAAAAGAGATTAGCAATTTGTAGTATGTAGGCAGACTAGCCGGTGTGATCATGTTGGCGACGCGCATAAGAATCGTGCCAAACTTAATGGTAGCTTGAAACATCGTGCGGGCTGCTGTGCAATATACAATTTTAAGTCTCAGACGGTGGAGGAAAGGCGAGAGGCGGATGAGTCAAATACACGCTAACTTGGAAGTAAAAAGTGAGAACTACAGACAGTATTTAAAACAAGGGTGTTAGTGATTTATTTGTCTAGAAACACTTCTGCGCTGTAATCATGCAGGGAAAGCAACATATTGCAAATATTTCGGAATAATAACTCGCTCGCAATAATAACCTTTATACGATTATACGAGTAGCATTGGGAACACATGAATTTCTCTGTTCCTATAAAATAAACCCGCTGTTAGTATTAACGGTTTTCATCCGCAAACCCGGAGAAAAGCTTATCACACACCCAAACAACCGTCTATTCACCTGTCTCCAAACCACAACTCAATAGATCCTACCGTTTGTGAACCAAAAATACTCTCATCTATTTGACACTTCGATACATTACCCTGGTAATATGATGGTAGTAAGCTCCAGACATGACCCGCAGCCTCAGGGAGAGTGGTGCGTGTACCAAGAAATGCGGCACTTGAAGACCACGGTTCTCTCGCCACAAGTGTAAGGTATATTTGTTGACGATGTTCACCAAGTGCTGGGACACTCGGTTGTTCTGCATGAACTCCTGGAGAACACAGAACAGGATAGGTAAAATTAGGCCCCTCTGTAGCACTGGGCACATTGGGCACGTGCCTAGGCCTCACGATGGTTTGGGTCTCCCTAGATTATTTCCTACTCCATTACCAAACGATAACCCATAGCTCTCTCCATCATATCATATCACTCTCTTAACAAAACCCTACTTTTAGCCTTAACCTTAACCTTACTTTAGGCTTACCAACTATCGGTCAATTTATTCGTTTTTGTTTTTTTTTTATATGTCTAGCACGAACTGGAACCCCTCATCCCATAACTAGTTTTTAAAATCATTTGTCAGGAGCTGACAAGATGAAAGATGGCCCTGAGTGAGAGCCAGGAAATACTTTTTTAATGTTTTCACAATTCTCTATGTATAGGCACCATTCGTTTATTGATTAGATAGACTACCACTTTACTATCGTTGGTCTAGTGGTCGCAAGACGGGACTGCTGTGCACGGGGTCTCGGGTTCGAATCCCAGGTCGGGCCGAAATCGCTTTGTGGGTTTTGAGAAACTTTCATAAAGCAGCCTGGAGTCTGGAAGTTGGTGATTGATTCACCCGTGCATCGGAGAGCACGTAAATGTCGATCCTGCGCCTGATCTCTCTCCGGACGTGTAATCTATCTCACCAAAACATAAATGTAAAAAAGAGAGCCTCAGGTTCGATACAAAAATTATGCTTGGCTGTGGTCTTCGCCGCAAAAGGAAAGGACATCGAAAGATGTTTTGAGTTATAGAAAGGTCAAAAGTACCGAGCACCAAAAAGTGATGACTAGGCGCTAGCTAGCTATTACTTGCTTGAATTGACCAGCTGTCGCGTGTCTAGATTAGATCTGAGTTCTTGAGTTCTTAGTCACAACTTTCGTTCGCCTACATTAAGCTTACACGCGAGCATTGATAGGTTAAAGTCTAGACTAAAGAGACATCTTACATAACATGTTTATTGTGAAAACAGTGTGCGGTGATATTTTTATGTTTTCTTGCGCTAAAAACATCGATCGTTGTTATTTTTTCGGCTCACACGTCATGTCGCTGCATCCCTGCCAACATTTCGGTCGATGCATTGAAAACTGACGTTATTTCTCGAAATTAGCCGTAATTAAGTCCAGGTTTTCGAAATCTTGAATTGTTTATGATGCGTTTTTTGTGTGTGTCACTCTTTATAAACAATTTAAATGATATAGTCGCATAGCAACTAGACCAAAAACTGTTTTATCTGGGACCAAACAGGGTACGAGAAGAAGTTAGCCAGGGACGCGGGTGATACCGCTAGAAACAGCTAGTTAATAATACCTTAGTTAATAGTGCCCTCTCATGAGGGAAATTGAATGTAATTTTCATTGAGTTTTGATGATAAGTTATAAATATTAAAGAAATAGAACGTTGAAAAACTGTTTAAAAGAATATGTTATGTATGTATGAATATAAATTATTACTGACTAGCTGTTGCCCGCGACGTCGTCCGCGTGGGCATTAGGTGATTAAACATCCCCCCCTCGTACGTGAGATTAGCCCGGACATACATACAGACAAACAGACAAAAAATCTAAAAACTATATTTTTGGCTTCAATATCGATTTTGGATCACGACCCAATTATTCTTTTCAAAAAATATTCAATGTACAGTTTTGACTTTCAACGATTTTATTATAATGATACTCATATGTGCTGTTATAGATTACTCATATGTGCTATTCCATAAAAACATATGTCATGTTATTTAGACGTTCGTCCGTCTACTACTTTGTCGATTGCAAACGGTTTACGTAAACTGAACGTAAGTACATATTTATTAGTTCAAAACAATTTTATGAGCGAATTAACTGTCAAAACTATTTGTACAGGATTTAAATATAAATTTAAGTGAGTCGTTAAAATTAATTGGCATTCAGATGTTTCTAATTAATATTTGCAAATATATGTAGTTTAGTTGTGGTGGCCTAGTGGTGAAAGCATCAGCCTCTAAAGTACGAGAGTGCGGATTTAATTCTAGGTCAGGTAGTTACCAATATGTCTCTATCTAGGGCACCTATGCCTGATTAAAGTTGAAGGAAAACATCTTGAGGAAACCTGGACTTTTGAATCTGAAATGAACAATCTGCTTCGAGCAAGCGTGGTGATTAACGCTCAATCCTTTTTTGTATATGAAGAAGCCTGTACCCAGCAGTGGGACAGTAAAAAAGCTGATTAAGATGATGTGTTTATCCGACAGCAATTGTTACTAACAGGCATCTCGTAACCAAGTTGCTGACCTATAGGGTCTCCTTTGATGATAATAACAGGTAGGAAACCATGGTTGTCGTCGCGACAATATGCTATACAAAATTACTAGGGCTGCAGTTTTGACAGAAGTAAGCTTATTCACCTGTAACTCGAGGTACTTGCTGTAGAAGCCGAAGGAGCGGTACGACTGGTACTGGATGATGTTGGAGAACTCGCCCACGTACACCATGAACACCATCGTCGATATTATCTGGAGAATCGCCACGAACAGCACCTGATAGAACAGAGAAATCACATGTGTAGATCGAAAGATACCCGGCTACATTGCTCATCCCTACTATATCATCTCCCGAGCCTTTTCCCAACTATGTTGGGGTCGGCTTCCAGTCTAACCGGATTTAGCTGAGTACCAGTGTTTTACAAGAAGCGACTGCCTATCTGACCTCCTCAACCCAGTTACCCGGGCAACCCAATACCCCTTGGTTAGGCTGGCGTCAGACTTACTGGCTTCTGACTACCCGTAACGACTGCCAAGGATGTTCAATGATAGCCGGGACCTACAGTTTAACGTGCCATCCGAAACACAGTCATTGGTGTCCAAGATATATACTTAGAAAGTACATACAAACTTAGAAAAGTTGCATTGGTACTTGCCCGACCTGGAATCGAACCCACGCCCTCATACTTGAAAGGTTGGCTCTTTAACCACCAGGCCACCACGACTCTCTTTTATAATCACGGCAATAAACAATAAAAAGACTGTAACGTCATGCATGACACTGACAGTACTAAGTTATGTCACTACATTTTTATGTCTGGACCCTAACAGAGATGGAGAGAAGGTAGTCAGTTAGAAAATGGCGACCTTATATCGTATTTTTTTAAATAGTCTTGATATGAAAAAGTGTTGGTTTCGACCGTAGATTTATAAGATTTCAATCTGTATGCAAAATAAGTATCATTTATCATTTAGGGCCTGTTTCGCCACTAACGAATAATATCCCGTCAATTTATTTGGTAGATAATTTGATTCTGTAGATAGTGGCTATTCAGAAATTGAGAAATTGGTCCGTAGAGTAAACAAAGACAAAGAAAGTCAAATTGAGAACCTCCACCTTTTTTGGAAGTTGGTTGAAAATTAGTAAAAATGTATAACCTGCGTTATAACAATTCCGTATGTTATTTACTGTAATTGAGAGAGAACTTTCAAAAAGCATTGACAAACAAATAAAAAGATTATTTTAGGAACAGGAACGCGTAAAGGTCGTATGGAACAAACATTCAGTTTGTTATTGTTTGGATTTTAGATAAAAATAGGTTATTGAACAATTGTTGTTTCATTAATGTGCCTCGCAGTATCTGCAATGAACGGCACAATATTGATGTTCTTATTAGAGTTGCCACGAATAGTGATTTAGCCGAATACCGAATCTTCAGCCACGCTATCCGCCGAAGCGCCAAATATTTGGACGCCGAACATTCGGCTTTCTTTTACGATGAAAAGCGTAATCGTTTGCTACCATCAAATGCTAAAAAGCTTGTTTTAATCCATCACAACTAACTGTTGATTAATATTACTTATTAAAATATTGTAATTTGGTAATAAATACAACTCTTGAGTAATATGATGTGTCCGTTTTGTCCACAGTTTGGCCACCTTTTAGGTATTCGGTATTCGGCCAAATAGTACTTATTATTCGGCCGAATACCGAATACCAAACAAAGTGGCCGAATAGGCCGAATGCCGAATAGTAGCCGAATATTCGTGGCACCTCTTGTTCTGATTTTGTAAACTTGCCAAAATGCAGTAACAATTGTTCTTACCACATATCTATCTATACTAAAATGGTAAAGCTGAAGTGTTTGTTTGTTTGGTTGAACGTGCTAATCTCAGGTATTACTGGATAGCCTATTTATATCCGAGCCTCCCGCTGTAGGGTACATCTGGAGGGAGTGTCATTCTGTTACTGTCTAAAGCACACGTGAACAACCCACAGCCCAGGCAGAAGGGAGACCCCTGCCACACGACATTGCAGCGCAACAATTCGCATCTCAGTTTGATGATATCATCGCATCGTAGATAATCTTGAAGCCCTTACAGCACAGATCAATAAATCTCATAGCTTGTCATAGCATAGCTTGGAAGTCGGTTGAAAACAAGATGGCGCGGGCGGTAAACAGAATCTAAGATGTTATTTTAGAAAAGAGATGGATGAACAAAGCTGCGTACCTCAGACTGTTTCTTCGGCATGATGTCTCCGACGCCATTTTGGGTGAACGTAGTGATCACAAAGTACAGCGCGCAGATGTAACGGTTGTCGCAGTGGCTTGAGCCGTCATCTACAATAATAATATATCTAAATAACTTGCTTATAATATCAAGTCGTGGACGCTGGTGGGCGAAGTATTCCCACGGGACGCGGTGACACCACTGGTGGAAGCCATTAACAACTAGCTATTGGCCGCGGCTTCGCTCAACTTAAGAAGTATTATTATTAATTAGGTACTTATAGTTCTAACTTTCATCCCCTACTTTATCCCGTTAGGGGTGGAACATATGTGGAACATATGTGGATGCCTAGCTACGTCATAGTAGCTTTAAGTTTCTTACAAACTTTCATCTTCTATTTTATTCCCTTGATGTAAGAATTGATCGACATCCTTTCTCAGGGGATGCCTACGCCATAGCATCAACCTGCATGCCAAATTTCAGGCCGATCCATCCAGTAGTTTGGGCTGTGCGTTGATAGATTATTTTTATATTTAGATAATGGCGTCCAGACCGATTATCACTAAGAAGCCTTATGATAGAAAGAGAATTGAGAATCCTAGTTAAATGGCTCACTTGGTGGAGATTTCCATGGAGGTTTTTCCATGGTAGGTATTCAGCTCTCCTTATACCGCAGTTACCAACAAAGGCATCTTCATACGTTAGAAAGCTAAATAGTTATTGTTCCAATTCATATAAGCCCAGCACTATGAGCTGAGCTCCTTTATAATAATAATACGTATTTATTTTCAGACCAAGGTCCATATAAACAATTTAAAACTACCATTTTTCTAAACCTATGGCTGCCCCAACCCAGTGTTTCTAGAAGGGGCAGTCTAATCTGGCAGCGATCATTTTCAGAATGATTAAAAAGAAATTTTAAAACTAGCAAAAATATCCAAAATTAGTTCTAACCTATATTAATACCACCATTTATGACTAACCTAAGTATTTCCAAGACGAATAGGGTTTAATAGAGTCCTCTATGGAGCCGATGAAGTACCAGATGCAGGAGATGGCGTGCACGAACAGAGTGAACCAAACAAAAACGGCCATGATGGTGGTCACCGTCAGGTTAACCGTGATACTCTCGTTGCGCCTGCGCAGGCACTTATGTACCGTTGCCTGGTGGATAGAAATCTTTATTACATATCCCTCACACATTCACACAACGTCATCTAGTCCCAAACCAAGCAGAGCTTGTACTATGGGTACTAGACAACTGATAAACATACTTATATACTTTTCTTTTGTAAATACATACATATTATACATAGAAACACCCAGACTAAGTCAAACACCCATGTTCATGCACACAAATGTTTGACTTATGCGGGGATCGAACCCGCGACCTATAGCGTGGCAGGCAGGTTCACTAACCACCACGCCATCTGGTCGTCGATTTATCGTATTAGAGTTCTTCCTTTTAGGTGGGTAAAAGCTAAAAGGGAGAAACCAGTCTAAAACTCGTCATAGCTAGTAGGAATCTTTGATATACAACATGTAACGTAATAGGGATGCGGACAACTAGTCAAATTCAATACTTTTATAAAACTGTCAAAAACGGTTAGGTACTCTCTATGCAATTTGTATGAAAACACCACATATGACGTCACAGATTTTTCACATCAATGCGTATCCTTATTTCGATTATATTATCAATAAAAAAAAAAAATAAAAAACAGTTTTCGATTCAAAACGATGAATTAAACTGCCATTATTTTAAGATGCTTTACAAAATGAATATGATAAAGTATTTTATTTATGACCTAGTCCACATCCCAATCAACGTACACCCACAAACAGAATATTACGAATCATAATACATACAGGCCCCTCTTTCCCACTGGGCAAAGTTCCTGCCAGCATCATACAACGAAATAAAATTTCCTATCCCTGTTGTTTGTCTATTTTCTTTATCTATTATCACTACATAGTATAAAACAAAGTCGCTTTCTCTGTCCCTATGTCCCTTTGTATGCTTCAATCTTTGAAACTACGCAACGGATTTTGATGCGGTTTTTTTAATAGATAGAGTGATTCAAGAGGAAGGTTTATATGTATAATAACATCCATTAAATAGTGAAGAAGTACCGTTATTTTAGAGGTTTCTAATGTGATGTCGTAAATAATGAAAAAAATTCAGTTTCACAGTTTTTCTGTAGTGTATTTAGTATCAGCATTGCACCCGTGCGAAGCCGGGGCGGGTCGCTAGTAACTAAATAAAGTTTTCTTTAGGTCATATCCCCATGATCCTAATGTGCCCAGGGCCTCAAATAGTTTAGAGACGGCCCTGAATACATACACTGAGTTTCTAATTTAACATGTATTATGCATTGCTATTTATTAAATAATTGAATTGTTTTGGAAAACCAAAACAGTTCACATCATCTTACAATTCTGAAGGTCCGGTTGAGACGCAGCCAAGAGAATAAGAACCACCGGTTTTCGACGGTGCTGAAGCAGAGCAGCTCGAAAGGTACTATGGATATGAAATCGTACTTGAACTCGCCCTTAAAGTACCTACAGAAAGAAATAAGATCTCGACAATGAATAAGCTGAAATAAGCTTACTCTAGTACACACGCCAGCAATCTACCTTATTCTAACAAATATTTTTAATAGATTTTCAAACTTATCACAATACCGGAAGGTTAATATTTGATTGGTAAAATTTGACAGAGTCCCAATGCTGGGCACAGGCCTCCTCTCACACAGAGACCACCATTTCATCACCACGCTTGCTCAATGCGGGTTTGGTTATTTCAGACCTTATAGTCCAGGTTTCCTTGAGATATTTTCCTTCACCTTAAATCAGTCGTTGGTGTCCAAGATACACTTAGAAAGTACGTATAACTTAGAAAAGTTACATTGGTACTTGCCTGACCTGGAATTTAACCCACACCCTCATACTCGAAAGACTGGTGCTTTAACCACGAAGGCCACCACGACTTATAGGGTTGGTTCATATCTGACGTTAAATACGCCGAGCGTGTCATCAATCGCACTAACGTATCATCGGTTGAGTGTGAACGGTCAAGCATTTTTCTATACATTTGTCAGTTCTGGCGTTACGCGACCGATAATACGCGACGCATATTCCGTTAGATCTGAACCGACCCATAACCTTAACGGAATAAAAAGAAACTAACATCTTTCTGATAGGCAACATAATTTTCCTAATATTGCTATTAGGCACGAGGAATGGCAGGGAATGCTGCGTGAATATCTTCAGGAAGAAGGCGAAGTCCAAGGAGTACAGGGTTGCGAGCATCCACGTGCTATTATTCTGCAATACAAAATATACATCTATACTAATATTATAAAGCTGAAGAGTTTGTTTGTTTGTTTGTTTGTTTGAACGCGCTAATCTCCGAAACTACTGGTTCGATTTGAAAAATTCTTTCAGTTTTAGATAGCCCATTTATCAAGGAAGGCTATAGACTATATACCATCACGCTAAGACACATGGAAGCGGAGCAGTAACCAAAGATGCGGGTGAAACCGCTGGGGACAGCTAGTTGACTATAAAACTCTCATTTCAGTTTGGTCCGAGTTGAATCACTTTTGGATGCATTCAGGTTCGAAGGTCATCGTCATCAGCCTTTGCTTCCTACTGCTGACCCCAGGCCTCCTCTCACACAGAGAAGGATTGAGCGTTAATCACCACGCTTGCTCAATGCGAGATTTCAGACTTTATAGTCCAGGTTCCTGGAGATGTTTTCCTTCACCTTTAATGAGTCATTGGTGTCCAAGATATACTTTTATAGTACATATAACTTAGAAAAATTGCATCGGTATTTGCCTGTCCTGGAATCGAAGTCGGGCGATCCTTTAACCACTAGGCCTCCACGACTTCTTTGTTCTTCTAAGTCGAGGGTCTCTTATATTCTCAATATACTAATAACAGGTTCTTGTGAACAGCTAGGTGCACGAATGAAGAAACAGACCAGTCCTAAGGGAGTCACTTCCTGTAAGCCTACCTGATATCCCGCATTATACATGTCCAGATATATGCAGCCCAGGCAGATGGCGATCAGGTAAATCTGCACAAAGCCGTCCTGGAAGTAGATGTACTTCAGTACGCTGGTCTTGCTCCTCGGAGGAGGGCCTGAGGGTAAGTTGTGGCGGACCCTCACTTTCGCCTCGCCTCCCAAGATGTACATCTGTTAAAATATATTTAAAAAATATTTAAGAGCGGGGGTTTCGTAACAGTCACTTGAGGATTTTTTTTTAGGTTTAGAAAAAGGAGGTCGAAGATTCTTACTTTAGTATTTTTTCCTATGCCAGATTTGGAGTTCTCCATCAGCTCCCTAACAGCGGGGAAGTCCTTCGTGATACTGGAGAATATATGCGACTTGATCATCAGCAGATGCAGCCGGCCAGTGGCGATTACGTTGTAAGGACTCCGATGCGATTGGGTGCCTTCCAAGTTGCCAAACACACTGTATAAAAAACCATCATGATCAGACCTTTCGTCCATCGTCATATAGCTATGGGAGGCTTTGACATTTACAAGATAGGTATCGAAGGATGAGAATTCCGACAAGACGAGCCAAGCGAAGCGCAAGGGCACTACCTATGTTTTTCTCGAAGTGTTTTGTCGTTTTTTTTTACCCTCATAATGTTGTTAATCCTATGTTAAGAGTAAACTACCAGATTCTCCTTCTGTTGTAGAGAATCCACTAATATCATAGATCCTCACCTGCCCCTTGGCAATCGTATAACATGGTAGTTGTCTCCAACATTGACCCTGACTTCCACTCCACCGTAGTCTACGAAGTACATGTTAGTGGCCATGTCGTCTATTTCGAGAATCTTCATGTCACGTACGAAGTACACACTGCGCACTGCGCGCCCGATGATGCGCAGCAGGGAGACGTCGGCATTCGCCAGCAATGGACACTGCAGGTGAAGATAATCGAAATGAAGAAGTTACAAAGTGACAAACAGGGCCTTTTTCCATCGATTAAAAGTCAATATCGCATGATTTTACTATCAGCCATGGCAAATATAAAGAAGCTAACCAATTAACACAACAGCTGTCATATAAAGTTGCGACATTTGATTTTAGATTCTATTACAAATTACACAATGACGATAATAAGGAAGGGGACGACCAAAGAAACGATGGATGGATTGCGTGAAAGTTGATATGGCTAGAAAGAATGTAACTTGTGAGATGACGGCAGATAGAAGAGCGTGGAAGACAAAAACATGCTGCGCCGACCCCAAATAAAACTTGGGATAAGGGCAGGAGGATGGATGATAATATCTTGACGCTCTGCCATTCTGTCTGGTACAGATGTCTTAGAAGATTTGTTAGTTTAATATCCAGTACAAGTAGCGTTCAAATAAGTACCTTGGTGAAGGTATGTCCGTATATATGCAGTATAGCGTCAGTTCTGAGTGTGATCTGGTCACACATTTTGAGTATGCCTCGGTAGTCGACGCCACCCATCTTCTCCCAGTTGTACTCGTAATAACGTCGAATTTCTCTGTTAAACAAAACAGCTTTTAAATTTCCTGGAATATGTATAACCTAAACTTCAATAAAGACTCATCTACCTTCTTTTATCTACTATCACTAGACTGGTGAAAACTTTCACAGAAGAATGCCTCAAAAGCCTAGACCACTAGATGGACATGGTATATTATGATATGGACTGCGGCCTTTCAAAGTGTATTCCTAACGAATCCCGAAAAGAAATAGGCAAATGTCCTGAATTTTTGGAACAGTTGAAAAATAAAACGGCATTTGTGTATGTTGGGTTACATTTTAGAGCCACAGGTAATAATTAAAATTGTAAGATCAATACATGATTTTTCTATGTAGTAGGGAGCAAGTGAGCGGGCGAATCGCTGATAGCTAAGCTTCGCCCAAGCATGGAAGGAAAGAGCAAACTCTTCATTTTCAGGTTTTAAGGCCGTTTTAGTTTGGAATTACCGCAAGCGACCAGTTCTGTACACAGTTTTGCTGTGTGAGGCAGAAGGTTATCATACTTTTGCAGTTCGGGATCCAACTTCTCTCTAGCCATGTACACGTTGATATCCTTCATATGCTGCTGGAAACCAGCCAGGGACTTGTTGACATTAGCTCGGATACTGATGATACGAACTGAGTAGTATGTGATTATCATCGCGCCTGAAAACATTACAAACATTTATTTGGAAATATATTTTTCTTAGACGGATAATTATGAAAGACTCCTCTTGCAGGGGGACCTTGGAGTTGGAGAAAAGAAGTTTGGTTGGGAACTGGAGACCTTTGGTTATCTGTATCAGGGCTGTGATAGCTCTTTCAAACAATCAAGCAGACTCAGCAGGGAGTTTATAGAAAGCAAGCCTGGCACTGATAATTTTCAATGCGGAATAAGGTCTCTAGCACGCATTACGATTTTAAAATCATGCTGTAAACTATAAACTTTTGCAGCCCTGCAAATTATTGTACGATAAATTGTAGCCAGATTTATAATAAGAACATATACTGGCTTATAATAATCATAAGCTTTGCACTTGGGACCTGTTAAGTGTGTCCAAACATAAGTCTAGTTGAAGTGATTGAAATAGCGTCTAATGTATAGTTTCATGATCATCAAAGACAAGGTCTTACTGCAAGCGATTCCAATGAATAGAACTTTCATGATGTCATGGTTGGAAGGGTTGAATATCCCATAGCCAGTGGTGCTGCATTCGTACACAACCCAGAAATACGTGGCCAGGTGGAGGTTCCATGGTGCTTCCGTGAAGTTAAACCGAACTGTCGAAATCAGAATGAAGTTTTATTAGCAGGCCGAGTACAGACGCCAGCACATCCAGCTACCTCAATCTGTATTTTTTTTTAATAGATTTTCAACCTTATCACAATACTGGAACGTTAATAATCGATTTGTAGAATGGCGTCTGCGCTAGAAAAACGGCAGAATCGGTGGAGAATTTGGTACAGATATAAGTGTTATACCCTGGAGACGGACATAGGTTACTTCTTGCCCGTAATAGGGAGATGATTGCGCGTAATGCTGGCGAAACTGCTGGCGAAAGCTAGTTTCCATGTAAGTATGAGAGCGTATTAATATTATTACGGCCAAGCAACTTAATTACATTTAAGTAATGTAAAAACCTATTTGAGTCAGCTCCTGAAATGTTTGTCAAACAAATGTCCTGCAATCATGGTCTAAAAACATCAGAAAACCTCACATTGATCCTTGAACAAAACCACCCATGACCCTCCTTTGTCCGGGTAGGGTTCAATCAACCAATCGTAGTTGCCGTCTGCATCCATGGAGTAGAATATCCTTACGGAGTAGAATACCATGACGCAAGTCAGTAGGTTCAGCATCGCCATAAATAAGGGGATAGCTTGAAAGCTGAAATGTCATGTTATCTTAAAATGAAAATCTGTCGAGAATTAAATGGGTCAATTGCTGTGTAGGCAAAAGCAACTCGTGTAGACGAGTGACTCCAAAAAGCGTTTCACCACGTTAGAGAGGAATGCCGCTGGCGTAAGCTTAATGCCCATTTTTGTGTTGACATCAGGAGACTATAGGGAGCCCAGGTACAGCTGAACTATAGTATAATAGAGGATTGCCCTTTTTTTGAGTGGGAATTCATCAGACCTTACCGCTGTGGGTGCAGCTGGCTTTTATTGACTAAAATAAAACCCACTTTTAGGCTCCTCGCCCACGGCGACTTTATGTAGCGATGCAGTCGCGCGTTTAGCACACGCGCAACAGCAGAATAGCATTTGCATCGCGACTGAATCTGGTCCCATGGGCGAGGGCACACAGCTAGCGACAACTTTGCGACTGTATCAATGCCTACCCCCGACAGCATCATGGCTCCATCGCTACAAAATCATCATGGACGAGAACATAAGGCCTGCCCACGATATTCCTCATTTTTTTAATTCGAATCATGTGGCGAAGTTGCTCTAAACTAGTACTTCGTCAGCAAAACTTACACCATGAGTATGTCTCGTCTCTCGATGTGTTCCTTGAGCACCATCATGGCGCTCGGCATCCGATATAACTGGATAAGACGATTCAACATTAGGAACTGCTTCGTCGAGGTCAAGCGGAACTTGTCTTCTGTCGGATGAAAAGACATAGGTATTATGTGCCACGTGATATTCCAACCTATAATATTAGACAGGCGTTCTCTACTTACTTAACGCGCTCAAATTAGAAAGACCAAATACTTTGCACGCGCTTAATTTTAATATATATACCCAAACATCCTGATAAATCCCTTTTATCTATTTCGAAAATTCGTTCAGAATTTCTAGCGAAGTAAATATTTTAACATACCAAAGCTATCTTTCCGAGCCGACTCCAAGTTTTCAAGGGGTAAGCACGCAAATAAATCAGCGAGGAAGGCGCCCTTCAAGTAGTAGGCGGCGGTGCTGGCTGGGTGGTACACGAGGATCCCCTCCGCGTTGAAGTATCCGATCATCATACGTTGCATACTGACAGATAACAATCAATTTTACTGTATTTTTATTGAAAGTCGAGAGGGTCAGGTGACATGTGCCTCTCATCGACATGTACAGCTCAACTTTAATCTATCCTCCCATCGCTTTTCGTCCGGTATACTTAAACACTAACCTAAGGAACTTACATATGTATATGTATAATAAGAAATGTTCTAGACTGTGTGACAAATTGACAAAAATAGCGGAATACTTACATATCGTAATAGGCTGACAAGTCGAGGAACATGGCGACGTAGTACAGGTATGGCCACTGCAGCACCAGGTACGTGTAGTGGGGGAACAGCTGAGCGGACAACAGCGCACATATCATCCGGAACCACTCGTATCGGAGAAGGTATTTGCCGTCAGGTCGGATGGTGTACCGCGGGAACACGTAGCTACCGTTAGATAATTTTGTTAATCACTGATTAAGAAGAACGCTGCTGAGAATGGAATAATTTAGACATAATCCTAATATGATAGCTGAAGCAGTCTATTATTATCTCTCAAGAATTAGGGCCGGTTTCACAGGTTGCTGATAAGTTCCAGATTTATCTGGCAGATAATTTCATACAAGTTCCATTTTTTTATTTATCTGGTGGATAGTGGCTATCCGTAACCTGTGAAACTGGCCGTAAAAGTCTGACCGTGGCGTGCTGGGCACTTTTTGGCTTGTCATCTATACATGAATGTGGCGGCCAAAGCGTTGCTTACCGCAGAATAGATAAAAATCCAAGCCTATTGAAAGGGTGGAGAAACTCATAGTCAGGTTCGTGTTTCCTGGGCAGTTTGAAGTGCATGACATTCTTAGATCGAGGAGGTTGCACGTACTTCACAAATGCAGGTAGCCTCGTCTGCACACTCTGGTACTCCTGAAATTGGAAATACAGGTATTACTTTTGGTTTCTTGATAAAATGCTCCTCTATGTCTTCAAGAATTTTATCAATGGCACCTTTCTCCGATTTATTTGGGGTTTCCTCCATTTCTCCTCATTCCTCCTGTCACTTCTTTCATTCACATGCTTTCGTACCATATGCCATGTAAGCATCAATTATATAATAATTGTCTGAAACAGTATCTCACATCATCTCTTTCATTCGACAGTTTTTTACATTTGTATATTTGGCATCTAATTTTGAAACTAACGAGTGCAAATCTTAAAAAATAATATATTATAAATCCATGGAGAGCAAAATAACGAGCGGAGATGCCATAACGTAAAATTTCCTAAGGAAGTAGCGTCGCCTAAATGCGGGTGTGCGGGGGACGAGGAACGGGCTATGACTCCGCCTATGCTCTGCCTACTTTGGAAACCACCCATTTTTTATAAATCCACCTAGTGTCTAGTAGTAATCCACCTAGTAGCACTGAGATTTTTGGCCACGCCCACTGTGAAGTGTAAGCCCTGCCCATACCCTGGTTGATACGACAAGGCCTGGTTGCCTTGTGGCATCTCCGCTGATTATTTTGTTATCCATGTATAGATCTTACTTACTTAAAAATTAGTTTGAAAGAAATACAGTCAGAAATTTTTGAGGACTTTTTATAAATTGCAGGTAATTGCGAGGTACATCCCTGATCTATGCCTTCATGTTACTTACTGTTACGGAATCCTTCATAGGCGAGTCCCATTCGCGTTTTTTTTAACACTAGCTGGTGAGATACGGATGGTTAGCAAGGAAATAAGAGATAGCCGTGAGACTGTCTTACCGGGCGTTTCTTCACGTACTCAATCGCTTGCAGTATTTGGGGATGCTTAAATACTTTATCCAGGTGCTTGCGGGGTATACTGAACACCTGCACGTGGGTGATGGCACGGACCGTGTAGTACGCTGGGATACCTGCTCGATAGAAAACCAATATTAAATTAAACTAATTGAATTTTTCGACTTTAATTGGTTGTTTTTATCTGCCTACCCTTATCCCAAGCTATATTGGGAGTCAGCTTCCAGTCTTAACCGTATGCAGCTAAGTACCAGTGTTTTACGTGGAGCGACTGCCTGTCTGTCCTTCTCAACCCAGTTACCCTATACTCCATGATAAGATTGCCTGGGTTGTCAAAGACTATCTGGTTTCGGCTTACCCGTAACGACTGCCACAGATGTACAAATGACAGCTGGGACCCACCAATTTAACGTGCCTTCCGAAACAAGGAGGAGCTCGTCATGACGAGATGGTCACCCAAACAGGAACCGACAGCGTCAAGCGTTGTTTAACCTTCTGATCGGTCGAACCGTGCGGCGTTTACTTAGCCACGAGGTCGAGATGTTCAACTGATTGTATTATGCAGCTAAAATAGAAACCGCGGATTATACACTGATGATGTTCTAACTTACGTAAAAGACAGATGAGTGCAGCGAAATGGTTCCTTGTAGTCAAAGTGCCGATACGTTGCTTGGTTACAGGATCGAGAATCTAGAGGTGCACAGGACAATAAACTTTAGTACCTAGGCTTTATAGATTACTATGGCCTGTGCAGCACCACGTTTGTAGCGATAGGTACAGACGCGCGATCCTAAAATCACGTTTCGACCGCGTTTAAAAAACATGGTGTGCACAGGCCCTTATAAATCCGACTTTTCCCAAGCTACGTGTACGAGTACCAGTGTTTTACATGGAGCTACTGCCCATGTGATCTCAACGTGCCTCAACCTAATTACCTGGACAACCCCTCAGTAAGACTGGTTGTCAGACTCTCTGGCATTCGACTACCCGTAACAACTGCCAAAGATGTACAAATGACCCAGCAATTTAACGCGCGTTCCGAAACGTAGAGAAACTTATTATAACAAAATTGTCACCCATCCACAGACCGATCGCGCCAAGCGTTGCTTAACGTAATAATCGATAGACCTATAGCCACGAGCTCCTTTCAAATATTTTTATTAGTCTATAAAATAATCCGCAACTATTATCTCCACGTGTCAGTAGAATTTATCCAAATTAATTAATGATCATCATCGTCAGCCTTTTTATCGTCCCACTGCTGGGCACAAGCCTCTTCTCACACGGAGAAGGATTGAGCGTTAATCACCACGCTATCACCGCGCTTGCTCAATGTGGGTTGGTAATAAATTATCAATTGAAAATAAATATATATTAAATTAATACACGAACCTCACAGATGCCTTTTTTGATGATGTATATTTCATTGGTGAGCTCTCCCGTGTTCAGTAGTATCTCGTTGGGGGACGTGTAGAAAAGTTTGGCGACGGAAGACACGACCCTGAGGTCTTCTTTGTTCAAAAACTGTCGGAAAAACGGATAAATTGAAGAACGTGCCTGTCGATTTTCTCCGTGGGTTTGGAAGTGTTAATAGCGTGGTCCTCATGGAAAGACGTTGTGTTAAGGGCGCGTGTTCCAAAATCTGACAACGTCGCAAATAGCTGTCAGATATTTACACGTTTTAATTAATTTGGCCATTTTACTATATGAAAGTAAGACATATGGCTCTGTAGCTCCCTGGAACATTGAATAGGAATTGCAATTATTAATATCGTAACACAGAATATATAGTTTTATATGTAAAAAAACGTAGTTGGAAACTTCCCAAGTGCCTTTTTTACAAGTAAAACGTTAAAAACATCAAATTTAGTGTTTTAATTGCAATTCCTATTCAATGTTTTAGGGAGCTACAGAGCCATATTTCTTACTTTCATATAGTAAAATGGCCAAATTGATTAAAACGGGTAAATATTTGACAGCTATTTGCGACGTTGCCAACTTTCGTTGCAAGCGCTCTTAAGTAAACTTGCCCGATTAGAAGAAAAGGGCGAGTCTCCTATCAGCTGGCTTCGGGCAGATAAAGTAAAATCTGAGAAGAATCTTTAAGAATATTGTAGATGTGGTTTCACAGACGCCAGCAGATCAAGCTACTTCATTACACTTGATAGATTTTCAACTTCATCGTTGAAGCATTTTTTTTAATATCGGGACACCCTTTTTCACACACAGTCGGTTGGCCCCATGGTAAGCTATAAGTTAGCTTGTGTTATGGGTGCCAACACAACTAATAAACTACATATGTATATTTTACACATACATAACACCCATATGGTTCAAAGTTTATTGGGAAAATTTGACAGTTTCGCTTGATTGATAGCTTCATGTGCTGGCGACTTTACTTTTCCTTTGCCTAAAATCCATGTGTTGCATTTTTTCACAATGCATATAAATAATATAGAGTGTTTAGTTGGTTAGATTCTAAACAAATTAAAGGAGACAAACAGACTGCTTAGTGTTACCTTCATGAATGGTATGACCAGTATGTACTTGCTGCGGTTCCTGCCGACTATATCTTGGTACACATGAGAGGGCAAGTCGTAGAATATGTTCGAATGCTTCTTGTGAGACATCTTGTAAGCCTACGCAGTAAAAAAAATCTTAGGACTTCCACGGACATACAAGATAAATATCTGTGTTATAAAAGGTCGCAATCTGAATCTGCCAGTTGACCCTTTGACTGCCACGTAAAATAAGAAAGATGTACCCTCAGCGCCAAGCTAAGAATTCATCCATAAATACCTACGATATAGTAGTGAGTTCGGAATTGTGTCGTTAAATCTGACTAGTATTTTGAACCTCTAAAAGTCTAACATGTAGTCGTGACCATGGTGTGCTGGGCAAATTTTGGCTCGTCATCTATATTTGACTGTGGAGGTCAAAGGGTTCAAACTCAAAATCAAATTCGTTCATTAAAATTAGGCTGATAAATCAGCACTTTTCGAACGTCGAAAACAAGAGACAGCCCCCAAAACCCCCACCCTTCACCACTTCCTACGGGTTCTCGCTGGGAAGAAGAAGTGGCGCAACAAACTCCCTAGCAACACATGTCTGTCTGTTAGGTTTGAAGAACCAGGTTAATAATATCGACCAGACTGCTTGTCGATCACTACGGCTGTTCTACGAGATGATGTAGTGCACAAGCCTTTGCTCAGACAATAGCACTCTCTATTCTCTCACTCTCATAGTTCGAAGAGATGGTGGTCCGACGTCATCGGAGAAAAATCAGGCGCAGGATCGTCATTAACCCGCTTTTGCATTTGTGCCCTTCAAGATTTGAAAACATGCTATCCCAGTAAATTACGTAATCTATCCAACCTAGATAATGTGATTTTAAGTCTTACCTGATCAGTATGCCAGCAGAGCTGAAGATATGTGATGAACCGCTTTCTCAAGAGAGGGTCCATCTCGTTCCTAATTAGGAAACTCCTCACCATTGCGATACGGGAACCATAATTCTCTCTGAAAATTATTAAGCAATTGGGATTATGACTAGGTCAAAAATAAAATTCTTTATCAAAAATTTGTAAAACATCTTAAAATGATGACAGTTTCATTTATCGTTTTCAACCGAAAATTGTTTACATTTTTTTATTGATAATATAACCGCAATGAGTATATGGCTTGATGTCGAAAATCTGTGACGCCAATTCTTAGTATTTTCATACAAAGTGCATTGCAAAGTAACCATTTTTGAGAGTTCACTAAAAGTGAGGAATTTGACTAGTTGTCATCTCCCGTATTCACAATTGCAACATCCTCGAATATTTTAAACACTGTTTGTTTTACACTATCAATGTAAAGTTGCTGAACTAATTCGGAGAGCTAGTAGAAGATATCTTTATCTCTAAGAAAGGACATTGCAGTTCGGTTAAAACCGCAAGAACGAGGGAGTATCTCCATGCTAAAATTGACAATAGAATACCTTAGAGCCGTGGTGACCATGATAGTTGCAGAATAGACCGCTTCCATGAAGATACGCAGTACGATGCAAATCTCCAGTATAACTATTGTGTAAAGCACATTCTTCCAGTTTTCTTTGCCCCAAGTCTCCCGGTGTACTGTGCAAGAATATCCGATGTGATAATGGGATCTCTTAGAGTATATTCTCCAACTAGCTTCCGCCAGCGTCCCGTTGAAAATTTGAAAAACTAGCCTACAGCCTTTCTTAATAAATGGGCTACCAATGTGTTAACATTGAGATTAGCTCGTTGAAGTAAACAAACCCTTACACTTTTTATGATATTAGAAAAAATATCTTTAAGTTTTTTCAATATGACTATCAGCTAGCAAACCATCGAAGCTTATTTTTTTTTTCAATTCCAGAATACACAGCACGATAGAAAAGCAACACATCGTTTAAAGATTTGCTATTATAAAATAATCAGGCGTTGATCATTTTCTCACCATTTTTGCGTCTGCAGAAGTATTTTGGACACGATCGCAAATAATAATTACACACAACTTCAATCAAAACAAGCTTTACAAAACCAGTTTGTCTTGGATTTTCTTTGTATGATCTTTTTACAAATTGAATGGTCAACTTATACTGGTTTCGTATAAACTTGATGTGTAGTCGTGTGTACTACTTGGTAGACTTCACGATATGGTCTTTGATTATGATAAGACCACTTCTGTGGTTGTCATTTGAGTAGACATTATCAAATTTCACAAGGAAAAGCAAACACAAAATACTGCGTTAAACATTTAAAAAATCTGCCTGCATGAAAAATCTCTAATAACGAACGAGCGGTCGCTCGATTGTAGTTGGGGACCTAATAAACGAGCAAGTTCCATGGAACAGTAGGTATCTAAGAACATTTGGGATATCGAAATGAATCGATCAACGATACCCTGATTGTCGTAATGCATTCGGCTGCCACGTACTTACACACATCGTACAAGATACGCGCAAAAAAATCACGGTTCTTGGTAGTCGGATAAAAACAAATTCTGTTACTTACTAGAGAAGTTGATCATGGAAATGGCCCAATATAGGCCGAATATAAGCCTGGAATGCACTGTCTCCTCGTCCAGCGGTTTTTTCTCCCAAAATGGTCGATGCGTAAAATTCGTCACCAAGCAGTAACCAGACCTATAAAACAGACAGTTGTCAATAAGGACAATCAAAACTGCGGGGTTAATATTTCAAATGACGTCATGAGCACGTGATTTATCGATTTGAAATGTCATTTTCATACATGTTCTTCGTTTCTACTAGCGTTTACGATTCATCACAATCTTTTCATCGTCCCACTGCTGGGCACAGGCCTCCTCTCCCACGGAGAAGGATTGAGCGTTAATCATCACGCTTGCTCAATGCGGGTTGGTGATTTCAGACTTTATAGTCCAGGTTTCCTCGAGATGTTTTCCTTCACCTTTTTAATCAGTCATTGGTGTCCAAGATATACTTAGAAAGTACGTATAACTTAGAAAAGTTACATTGGTACTTGCCTGACCTGGAATCGAACCCGCACCCTCTTACTCGAAAGGCTGGTGCTTTAACCACTAGGCCACCATAACTTTTTAGCGTTTACGATTGTAGAAAGACATCTTGGCTAACCCCGCAGTACCTACTGCAGGACTACCACTCACCCGTAAGTACTGCTCAATGACCTATTGAAAGGCATAGTCCTATCTTCTGTCGCTTATCAAACTTACTGAAAGCACATGAAGGCTTGCTGCATGGTGGCGATGAGGTAGCAGGCAATGAGAAGCAGCAGCGTATACGACAGGAACCGGAGTACGTGGCTGCGGTATCCACAACTTTCTTCGAAGCTCTTCAGCACGCGGAATAGCTGGAAGTCATGGGAGACCGATTGGTCCCTAACAGCAAATTGGATGCAAATTCTCGTATCTGAAGGTTTTTTTCAATTTGAATAATTTAAGACATTTATAGCTACAGCTTTATTTCAGCATCTCGAGTGAACTGCTTCTTCCACCCAGGTATAAAATATTGTCGTAGAAAATTTAATCTCAAACAGCTTAGCCTTATATACCAAAACGTAAATAAACAAAGAAACATACAGATTCAGATCAAGTAACTACAATTTGTCAAACTTTCTTAATAGAGTTTCAACTTTATTGCTGAAACATATGGTTCAAAGTTAATCGGGAAAATTTTGTCAGTTTCATATAGCTTGATGTGCTCGCATCTGTATATTTACAATATTTAAAGGTAAAGGTCGGTATTTCGGGAAACGACATTTCAACGTCGTCAAATTTTGTTGTAGCCTTCTCCTATAAAAGTAAAACTATACGTGTTGGATAAAAGCGAATACTTTTTCCGGACCTTGGGCAGCTTGACAATCTTGTTGATGCCTGCAAACTGACCGTCGCCAACAAACTCGAAGACTGGCAGAGTGGCCACCACATCCAGCACGAACCAGTGACTGCGCATCTGCTGCGAAGAGGTCTGCGCGAATGTGATCGGCACACCTGAGGACATGGGAAGCTTTAGGCAAAAGGCATTGAACACTGAATATACTTACTTTAACCCAAGAGAAAACAAGGTTCCTGGCAAAACCAAAATAGACTGCAGCATGTCAATCAATGGACTCAAGTCTATGGACTTCCAAAGCTTTGCTTAAAACCAATCCATAAATAAAACTGTCCTAAAGTTCATATTGCATTAAAACGACTTATTAAAACGATTAACTTAAATAAACACACATATATGTACTTAAAACAAAAGACAACTCACCCTCCTCAACGTTGGCTCCCGTCGACAAATGCACGATGAGGTCGAGCGTGAATATTGACGTCACAACGTAGTCGAAGAATCTGAACAGCTGGGGCAGGTCCCGGTGGAATATTAAGAAGTAGGGATGCGTCTGTGGAATATAGAATAACATTAGGACTGTTCTTTCCTTTGAGCAGGTTCAAGGTTTATGCAGAATTACGTAAGTTCTAGTAGTTAGAGTAGCTATCTGGTGATCTGAATTCCATATGAATCATCATTTGGCTTCCAGTCTAACGGTATGCAGTAGAGTTTTTACATGTAGCCACAGCCTAAGACTCTAAGGCCAGTTACCAGGGTTAAATGATACACTTCTTAGGACTGTATCCTCGGAGAGATTCCAAGCCAAATTTCAAGGGATAAATAAAAAGATAAATTAAAAGACCCCGTGGTCTGTTAATATTTAAATATACTCACAATGCAAACTATCAAGATAAGTAAGGCGACGAAGGTATGCCATCCGACCAGGAGCGAGGACGTCGGTTGCAGGATGCAGGGGAATATTGGACGAAGGCATATCTGATCCGACTGGTCCGTTAGCGTAGAGGTCGGCCGCTATGATGTATTTTAAAAGTAGACAGACAAACATTAAAACCGTCCTATTCAGATCCTGGGGAAGGTTATGGGATACCTACTACAGCGATTATTACGAGGTTTCTAGTTTGATTAGTGTGATTCTTTTTTTGTTTGATCCAGTATCCTTGAAATTGGGTCCCATAAAAATTTCATCGTATTTTGCATTAGAAAGGTTACATATTCGAATATGTCCCTTTAAATTATAGTCTGAATTTGTGTAACTATTAAATTATAATGATTGTAATATACGAAGGGTAATAAGAATTCATGTGTAAAGAACTAACATTTCTCATGATGTAGCATCCAGCGATCTCCAAGAACACATCGGAGCTGGACAGCACGGAGGCTCCCTCCTCATTCGTGTCTTTCAGTATAAGGAGGTTGCGATTGAAGTTTAGAATACTGCTCTTGTGGCTATCGGGAACATTATTTACAATTAAGTATTAAGAGATACATAGGATGAAACAAGCAGAATATATTGGCTATTTCTTAGACAAAGTTGATGGCAAAACCTGTTTCTTGTCGATAAGAAATTGGGTTAACTTTTTCACCCGTGTCCCTAGGCCCTAGGCCCTAGCCACTCCGCACACCCAGTTAAAAAGCAGCCTATAAATAAGTCTTTCTCGATAATTAGGATTACTAGCAACTAACGCAAGAATATTCGTGAGATTTACTAAAAATTGCATGGGACTTAGACAGGAACTGAGATCTAAAACGGAGCATAACTAAAATAAAGGAAACTTACATAGCATCATCTGGGACTTTCATCTGATAGTGCCTTTTGACTTTCTCAATGTGATCCTGTAAAATCAAGGTTCAAAATTATCCAGAAGCCTCCTCCTGACCGATAAACCACTTGAGGATTAAGCTATGGGTTATTTATTTAAGAGTAGCTGACCCAATAGAGCTTTTAGTTGACGTTACTAACAGTGAAGGCAGCCAATATAGGTCCGGCATGATCCTGCGTTGCCGAGTGCTTGGTGACTACCCGCCACAGCTCCTTGGCCTTAAGCACATGAGCCGTGCAGAAGGTAGCAGCTCGTACGGCCAAATGTGACCGATTGAGCGCTGCCGCCACCGCGCAACCACACGGAGTCAGCACCGTACCACGAGTCATGCGGAGAATGGCCGTGTTATCGTCCTCTGCTGTCAGCATCTGGGTATATAGAAGATGCCTGTAGAGACAGCGAAATATCTTTGCATACTATCTGCCAGGTCATCTGCCTAGCTTTTGCCCGAACTAGACAACTGATGAAGCGATTGTTAGATGCACTGCAGGTTACGATGTGTAATCAGTCTCTTCAATAATACTTGAGTATTCTTAATCGAAGTCTTACTCAATACATTTAAGTAACTGGTAAATATTTTGCCACATTACTTTTTGAATACTGATTTGAACAAATTAGAAAAAAATGGTGTACTATTTCTTCAAAGAATTTATTCTACTCTATTATACTATACTACACATTCTTTAAGGGTCGGTTCATATCTAACGGAATATGCGTCGCGTATTATCGGTCGCGTAACGCCAGAACTGACAAATATATAGAAAAACACTTGACCGTTCACACTCAACCGATGATACGTTAGTGCGACTGATGTCACGCTCGGCGTATTTTACGTCAGATATGAACCGACCCTTAGACATTATAAAGTACAAATATAACCAAAAAAAGAGTAGGAAAATCAGAATGACTAGGCACAGACAGGGTAATTTTTCTCATTAGCGTTTTTTTTATTAACATCGACTTACTTCAACATCTCCGTAGGTAATGTAAATGATCTGGGCCTTCTTAGACCCTCGCTTGATGATGGCATCTCCAGGAATGTAATGAATTGTCTCCATCTTCCTTGCGAGCTCTGCCAGTATTTGATATGATAGCTCGCGAAGGATTCGAGCCTGGAATAAAGTTAAGCAAATATTCAAAAGACAAAAGACACAAGTCAAAAGAAATCATCAAATGCCACCTTCCGTTGAGGTTCCGTTGAAATTGACAGATTCTTACTGACTAAAACCCACTCTCTCTGGAGATCTGTGTGTGCCAGAGCCGCGGTAACTCTTGGGAACAACCCGTAACCCCGGCAGAAGTTCATTTGCCTGGCAGCGACTTTCAGAATAACAAAATTTCTGGTCCTCAAAAAAACACACCCTTTCCTTCTCTTAAAGCTTCTTAAGAAATTCCTGTATAACTAAGACCTTACTTTTTGCGTTGCCTCAAAGTAGATGTCAGTGTTGATGGTAGCAGGCAGGGTTGGAGGGAAGATGGGCAACAGATGCGTCTCCGACACAGCTCGCTGCTTATGCCAGTACATTTTGTAGAAAGTCTCCACCTTGTCGCGAAGAGAAGCCGGCACTTGTGTGTCTTTCTGAGAAGACGACAAAATTACAAGACGTCATTTTATACTCTACTAGCTGTTGCCCGCGACGTTGTCCGCGTGGGCATTAGGATTAAACATTCACCCCTCTGCCCCCCGTAGTGATAGCGTGATAATATGTAGCCTATATGTTGACCCGACCTCTTAGTTATAGTCATGCCAAATTTGAAGCAAATCCATGCAGTATTTTTTGAGATTATCTCGGACATACATACAGACAAACAGACAAAAATTCTAAAAACTATATTTTTGGATTCGATCTCGATTGTAGAACACGCCCCAATTATTCTTTTTAAAATACATATATTCAATCTACAGTTTTGACATTTCTACAATTTTATTATACATATGTATAGATTTGTCTAGTTAGTGAACTATCCAAAGAAGTTCTGGACCTTTACACTCTTTCCATGAATGCAAGCAACTTACCATCTCCTTCATGATCAGCCGATATCTTGAGCGGAAGGTTTCCTCTGGTCTCATATAGAGGCTCACTACTGAGGACAATGAGGCCACAGCAGCGCCAGTCACCACCAGACACCCTGACAGCATGATGAACAGGCACACGATGCGTTCTACATCCGAGTCAGGATACTCCGAAGGTCTAGGAAAATGACAGGAAAAATTGAGTTGTTGAGTTTGAGCTGGTCCTGTCCAGAAACACGTGGGAATTGGCCGCGTATTGGATTTCATTGCTCTTCACGTTGCCTCGAAGTTTCATTTCGCGTGACAAATGCTTTAATGAACAGTAAAAAACGCGTTCAAAATCGCGGCGAAGTCGCTCTTTGTGGCCAGGACTTTCAGTAATATTTCCTTTTTGTTTGCAAGTAAATGTCTTGAACATGAATGTGGATGGATATAGAGGAAGGGGACGACCAAAGAAACGATGGATGGATTGTGTGAAGGTTGATATGGCTAGAAAGAATGTAACTTGTGAGATGACGGCAGATAGAAGAGCGTGGAAGACAAAAACATGCTGCGCCGACCCCAAATAAAACTTGGGATAAGGGCAGGAGAATAATGATGTTTGCAAGTAAATATAACATATGAGATATTTAATAAGTTACCCAATAGGTATAAACATCTTGTTGATGAGATAGTAGGCACTGAGGAAGCGGCTGGCGGGAGTCTCAGGGTCTTTCGAGCCGTCCTTCAGAGCTACTCTGGCGAGCGGCGGGATGGGTGTCGTAGTGGTATTTGTATCACTGTTATACAGGTTGCCTTTCTGGAAGTATTTAACACGTTGAGCCTCTACCTCCTTATTTTACAACATGGTTTTAAAAAGTACCGGGTTAAATGCTAGGTTTAGGCAATTAGCTTTGTTTGAGATGGTGATTTAAACCCAGTCCTACAGCTGGTACTTTTTTAAGACCACGTTTTATAATAAGGTGTTAAAGTCCTATAAACCCTAGCTTTTTGACTGTCTGGGATGGCAATTAAATATGTATTTAAAGATATGAGGCCTTACAAGCTACACTTTCATATAGCTAGCAGCTAGACGCTCGCTCGCCAAGAAGAGTCTTGCGGAGATAGATAGATATAAATGAGGTATTTTAACAGATCAGAGAAAAAGAAGACGAGAAACCTCACATTCACGCTGCTCGGGCTTTCGTGAAGGTGAGATCAGCCAGCTGCGCAATATTATAGTGCACAAGCATTTAAGCAGACACAGGTGCACTCTGAATTCCCTCTAGAGAACATATATGAGTATCAGAGGGAAGGTTACCTCGTCAATATAGAGCCACGCATACGCCCAAGTGATCCGTATCACCAGAAATATGTAGCAATACTTTAAAGTTGTACCCAATATACTGCCTTTCAGATTGTAGTCCGTCAAAGACCCTGGAACGAAGATGGGTAAGTAATAGAAAAAAATAATACAGTTGCAATTATTTTAAAGGTGCCTTCTGAGAGATATAATCCGAGCACAGAACGTGCGTAAATAGGGATGCGGACAACTAGTCAAATTCAATACTTTTATAGAACTGTCAAAACGGTTACTCTCTATGAAATTTGTATGAAAAAACCACATATGACGTCACAGATTTTTCACATCAATCCGTATACTTTTTCGATTATATTATCAATAAAAAAAAAAAAACAGTTTTCGTTTCAAAACGATGAATAAAACTGACATTATTTTAAGATGCTTTACAAAATTAATATGATAAAGTATTTTATTTATGACCTAGTCCGCATCCCTATTCTTACGATTATTTTATTGATTGTTTTCAGTGTCGCTTTGTGAACACCCTAGACATAAAATTGAAAAAAATACCTGAAATATTTTTGACTATCTGAGGGCACGGGAGTGCCCCAGCCAAGTCTCAAGCAGAGCGGGCACGGCCGTACCATCTTTTCTCGAAGCGATTCGCGGCTATTTCTCCCCCCTATATCTTCGATTCGGACATATGTACATATAACTGCCTCATACTCAAAAGTATCAAAAGCAATCTGATGCCTCGCGCGTGTGCAGTAATTCTTTAGTTCAATTGACACTAAAAACCATCTTTAAGGTGGTCTTAAGTTTCGTAAATATTTGATGAGAACGGTAGTTTACGTCGTAACGTCTAAAGGTGCAATCAAGAACAACTTTTAGAGGTAGTCTCCAAATATGCTAGTGTACCAAATTCCGGCTACCAAAAACACAGTTATAATATTATCATAATACATATAAGTGACACTCACAAAGATATTTAAAAGGTCGATGCAGTCTCACGTAGTAGCACGACAACTTGAATATAGGACTGTAGTCTTTGACGTAATGCGCAAACGACGCTAGATCCACCAGATATCCAACTAATCAACAATTAAAGAGAATTAATCAAACCAAAACGCAAAAGTATAGAGTGGCTTCCATAGTAGATAAGAAAGCAGTAACTAAAGGAACAGGACAGAAGGCACAGACACAGGCACATCAAGCTACAACAATCAGTCAAAATTTCTTTCGTTCTTTCTTTCTCATATGGTTCAATTGATTGGGAAAATTTTACAGTTTCGGGTAGCTTATGTGCCTGTCCATGGAAGGGTCTTTATTCAGTAAGTATCTGCCACTCCCTTCTATTCCAACCCCAAATATCATAGAACATTCTAGATTCAAGACAGAAGGAAATCTGTACTAACGGACTATCCAAAACGTGATATCAGTGTTCTCCAGTTCCGTGACCATTTTGTAACCGATAGCGAAGACGTGTATAGCGTAGGAGATGTTATAGATGACGTCCAATATATCTATGTATAGGTTGTTGAACTCGGCGACTGTCAACACTACGCCGATGAGCACGCAGCCGCAGATGTAGCAGTTCCACATCGTATCATCAGGTAGGTCCCGGTACCAGTCGATAACACCTTCGCGAGTCCACCATGGAGGATACAGGGCCTTTAAATATTGAAAAAAAAACAAGAAAATTTTCACCCATGTGTCTAGGCACTAGACCATCTATAACAGGATTCAAACAACCACCAACCGCCCGTGTTCTAACAAAACAACAATTTTTGAAAGTTTATAAATAGGTCTGTGGATCGTCTTAGGCAAGCATTCTCTCGCAGTTCAAATAAGAGTATATTGCTGCATCATGCATGTCCTATTTATTATTCAGAATCCCTATAATATTTTTATATAAAATCGGTTCTTCAAACCATACAGACAGAATTGTGTTGCTGGGGAGTTTGTTCCACCATTTCTTCTTCCCAGCGATAACACATAGGAAGTGGTGAAGGGCGGGCGTTTTTTGGGGCTGTCTTTTGTAGAATTGACCTTCGAAAAGTGCTGATTTTCAGCCTACTTTGGTGTTCCTATGTATCATATGTACAAATGTACACAAATGTTACAAAACTATAAAAGTACGTTTATTAGTTGTCCCATAGTACAAGATCTGCATAGTTTGGGACTAGATGATCTTGTTTAAATGCGTGTGGAATGTTAATATCAAGTACGAGTATAAGGGTCTGTTTAACAGTGTCCATACAGCATCTCGCTTCCGAATAAATTAAGAAATGAAACAGAATGTGTATGAAATAAACTAACTGGTAATTATTCGTAGTTGGTGAAACAGGCCCTGAGTATACTATCAAGTTACCTCAGTCTGTCGTATAAAAAATTGGAACTCTATGTCCCTATGCTGACTGCTGCGGGTCCTACTAGTACTCCCTAGACTCAGGTGACTGGAAGCGACGCCATAGCTGGTGCGGCTGGCATGGCTGGCCTGGGAAGCCCGGCTGCCCATCTTACTCCCAGCACTCGCCCGCGTCGCATTCCACATCCACATCATCTTGATGCCGTTAAAATCAAACTCACTCTTCTAACAAAAATCTAAAACATAAACAGAGCAACATTGTAGTACATTACATCCAAAATAACAGTTTCCAAGTGACATCCGAAATGTCAATGGTGTTATTTCAATTTCTTCTTTCACTTCTGTTTTCAATAGTTTTCTATCAAACAAGTTTAAAACCTTTTTTCCTTTGGCCTTTAATTTAAAAACTAGTGTTTGCCCATAACTTCGTTCGCGTGGACTCAGATCTTTTACTATGTAGTCATGATTTTTTGAGAAGTGTTAGTGCTTAAGAACATACTGGACCAAAATCTATGCTTACTAATATTATAAATCAGAAGCGTTTGTTTGGTTGAATGCACTTAATCTTAGGATCTTACTGGTCCGATTTGAAACATTGAAAAATTCTGAAAAATTACTTCATAGCCTTTTTATCGAGGAAATGCTATAGGCTACTTTTACGGGTGCATGGAGTTGTTCCTACGGGACAGGGGTGAACATATGCCAAAAATAAAAACATACACGACGTAGTCAGCAGCAACAGTAGCAGCTTACATAGCAATTTAACTCAATCAATAGTAGTTTTTAGTTAAGTTTTATTCAACTTGTAAATAAATTGTAAAATCTGAACATATTAGATACAAATAGCGATTTTTTATACATTTTAACAGATTTTAACTCCTGCTAAGCGAGCGCGCCTGCTGGCTGTGGGGGAATGGGAGTCGGGTCTTTGGCTTCACGCACTTCCGTCGTCAAACATCGGCACCATGTTTGATGACACCACTTTCAGACTCGCCGTGTGCCTGCGTCTGGGTGCCCCATGTTGCTCCCCTTATCGCTGCCCCTGTGGTGAAGCTGTCAGCGGCCTCGGGCACCACGGCCTGTCGTGCAGCCGAAGTGCGGGCCGCATAGCTCGTCATTCGAACATCAATGACATCATCCGTCGTGCTCTTGTCGCCGTAGGCGTACCAGCTGTATTAGAACCAAATGGCTTGGTACGCGACGATGGTAAGAGACCAGACGGTATGTCATTATTTCCTTGGAAGATGGGTAGGTCTTTAGTGTGGGACGCAACCTGCGTCGACACTCTGGCGCCTTCCCACCTTGCTGGGACGGCGTGTTGTGCTGGCTCTGCCGCTTCGGAACTTCGGAAGCAGAAAACCTCAAACGGCGCAAATATAGTACCCTAATAGGCAACTATACCTTTGAGCCGTTTGGGGTTGAAACTCTGGGGCCGTGGGGTCCGAGTGCACACCTCCTTTTTAAGGATATTTCCAAGAGACTCGCTGACACTTCCCGCGACCCAAGGGCTGGCTTTTATTTCGGCCAACGATTAAGCATTGCCATACAACGTGGCAATGCTGCCAGCCTTTTGGGTACACTCCCGGCGGGCAGCGATGAGGAAGAATTTTTTGACGCCATTTATTAATAAGGTTTTTTTTTTTACTTGTATATATTAATTTATATTTTATTTGTAAATACATTGTAAATATTTATGTTTTAACAGATTGAGATAAAACACCATATTATCAACCTGACCAATAAAATTATTTTTTAACTCAATTGCTTGAGTATAAACTTTTCAATTTTTTTACTAAAAGTATTCCTGCCACAGTTTTGTCCGTGCTAACGGCAGATGATTGCTAATATAGTGCTATAATGCTATACATCACATATCATGATGCGTAGACTAAAATATGAAAAAAAAAACCATATGTTTAGGTATTTTTTAATTATTTTAAAACAAAAAGAACTTACTAGAATAAAAACTAAATATTACGACTATATCTTTCAATAACATAAAACTATTCTAACTTAATATTGTACGTTTTATAGGAAGGAGATATAAAATAAGAACAATAAGGGCCCGTTCCACCGCCTATTCCAGATAGTTTATTTGGTCGATAATTTTTTAAATTCTATTCTATTTGTGAATTTATCTGGTAGATAGTGGCTATTCGGACATTGTGAAACTGGCCATAAGTAAAAAAATATTTCTTAAAGTTTTCTGCCACGCCATATAAATTTCAACCTTTATTTACTTTTCCAGTTTATAAGCCTTTCGTCTTCGTGATAGCCACGCTAATGAGGATCGTTAATAATCGTTAATTCGCGACGTCTAACTGATGTTATTGGTCAATCCTCTGAGACTGTGAATAGTTAAGAACGTAGATAAGAAACTTAGTCTTCGGTATCTGCACGATACTGTTTTGGCTTGCTGCGACTCTCAGACGACTTGGAAGTCGAAGTGGAATCCTCATCCTCATTATGGCTAACACTCTCCTCCGTAGCAGTACTCTTGTCCGTCTGCTCATCGCTGTCCAGAGTAATTTTTCTAGCTTGATCAAATGGTATATCTTTTGGTCGTTCCTCGTCATCATCATCGCTGCTTTCAGAACTCGGGTCTTCACTTCTACCTTCGTCATAACGAACGCGTACAAATCGTCGGTTAGTCCTAGTATTAGTGCTCTCCTCCCTCAGCATGGACGGTAGTGCCGAAATATTACCGTCGTCATCTGCGTGCAAAAGTCGAAAATAAGGGAACTAAGTTAATTCAAGATAGTTATACCTACCCCCTAGATCCTCTCAAGAGCATAGTCTTGAACAGACAGACCTAATGCCAGATTCTCATAGAACTACCAACATTAACGAGAATAGAGAGAAGCATATGGCCGTATACAACAATATACCTTATGTACACAACCGTGTACAATATGTAATTCATTATACCTTTTTTTTTTCGTGGGAAATCATCAAATGACCCCTCCCGCTGTGGGTGCAGCTGGAGGGAGTGTCAGACTCTCACTGACTAAAACCCACTATGTTCCTTCAGGAGGTCCCTGTGTGCCAGGGCCACGGTAACTTTTGCGAACAACCCGCAGCCCAGGCAGACCCTGAATTCATTATACCTGCATTGCGGATTAACATGCTAGTCTCTTTTGAATTCCATCGAAACCAAAATCCCCGAGATTTTTTTTATAATGTCAAAACTAGGTTTCGACAGCGACATCCTTATTGTGTAGATGTCGAGTTTGTTTTTGTTTTTTATTCTCCACATACTTATTTTTGCAATCAATGTACCGTGACAGCGTGACACCGTGTTCTTACAGCAATTAAATGTATCTTAAGAAAAAAATAAAAAATATTGTTTTACGTACCCGTAGGAAGTATCATGGGATTATCAACATCGCCAAAAATTTGGCGGCTAGGGTCAAAAATTATGGGTTTCTTGGCGAATGAAGCTTTTCGCGCCGCATCCGCGGCAAATGAAGACTTGCCAGTTGTCTCTGCAGCTAACGAAGTCGCTCTAGAATGCTGAGATGGTACACCAGAAGATAAACGCACTATGGGATCACGTTTCTCATCAGAATCTAATTTGGAAGACTGTGGGACAGTTTCGTTCGTAACTTGGTTTACAGGCGATTCCTTGTCGGGTTCTTTAGCCGGAGCATCAGGGGGAATATGAGGTGCAGGTTCAGCCGTCTTCGTCGCAACTGGCTCTGCTTTAGAGTAAGACGCTGGCTCCGGAGTTTGTGAAGTCGTTGTCTTTGAATCCTGTCCAGGAGATGATTCTGTAGCAACTATATCAGTTAGGATTGCTGCAGACTGGACATCAGTATGAGTACGAGATTTCAACCGAGACACTAGTATTGATGGTGGACGAGATTTTTCTGTTGTATCTTGGTCGCGAGATAATTTTTCTGCTGCTTGCGTCGGGGTTACCATAAAACTCGGATCGTCAGATAAAAGATCCATCATGATTGTATCAGCCATTTCTGATTTAAGACGTGTAGCTAGCGGATCCACTGAACCTATAGAGGACTTAATGCTGGTTTGGGATGGCAGAATTACGGATGTTGGGACGAACGACCTCTCGCGTTCGTTTATATCTGTCGGCTCATGTGGCTCTGTTGGACCTTCTAGCAATTGATTAGGTTCTGTAGAAGATCCAGTCTTGTCAGTTGTTGGTTCGTTAGGAGAATGAGTGGGCAAAATAGTTGGCGGAGCAGTTAGCGTCATGGAATGCACCACATTGCTAGCGACATGAGTAGTTTCTGCTCCAGCTGTTGTTTCTGCTCCAGATTTAGTTTCTGCTGCAGCTATAGTTTCTGTTCCAGCTGTAGTTTCTACCCCAGCTCTAGTTTCTGCTCCAGCTGTTTTGTCTGCTCCAGCTGTTTTGTCTGCTCCAGCTGTTTTGTCTGCTCCAGCTGTTGTTTCTGCTCCAGTTGTTGTTTCTGCTCCAGTTGTTGTTTCTGCTCTAGCTGTAGTTGCTGTTCCAACTGTAGTTTCTGCTGCAGCTGTAGTTTCTGCTCCAGCTGTAGTTTCTGCTCCAGCTTTAGTTTCTGCTCCAGCTGTAGTTTCTGCTGCAGCTGTAGTTTCTGCTCCAGCTGTAGTTTCTGCTCCAGCTTTAGTTTCTGCTCCAGCTTTAGTTTCTGCTCCAGCTATAGTTTCTGCTCTAGCTGTAGTTTCCGCTCCAGCTGTAGTTTCTGCTCCAGCTTTAGTTTCTGCTCCAGCTATAGTTTCTGCTCTAACTGTAGTTTCCCCTCCAGCTGTAGTTTCTGCTCCAGCTTTAGTTTCTGCTCCAGCTGAAGTTTCTGTTCCAGCTGAAGTTTCTGCTCTAGCTGTAGTTTCTGCTCCAGCTGAAGTTTCTGCTTCAGCTGTAGTTTTTGCTAAGGATGCAGTTGCGCTTTTTTGAATAGCCAATGTATTATAGCTATCTTCTGACTCCGATATTAGATCAGGTACTGATGCTGTAGGAGGTGGTAATAATGTTGTTACTGGCACCATGGGTAAGTCGGCCCCTGGTTCATACACGCTTGGATCAGCCACATGAACACTAACAGTTGAAGTGGAACTTTCATTCGACAATTTATTAAGCAATTCGTCTTGTTGCTCCTGAGTATCTCTTACATCTTGTTTAGAAATTATATTCGACAGTCTAAGCGGCATCCTTTGCCTTTCTTCTTTCTCTTTGGGTGGTCCCGAATCTCCAGTTGACTCGGTTCCCGGAACTAAAAGTTTAGGAGGTATGGTTTTTTCATCAGTGTTATCAGTTATGGCGGAACTTTCAACATTTGTGGTGTCTTGTATATTACGATTATCCTCGGCTTCTGGAGCACGTGTAGTATCCGCAGCCACTTGTGGCCTTTCATTAATTAGCGATAGTTTGGGTGGAGCTGTTGCCGAGGCGGCTTCAGATGTTCCCGTTGTTACTCCATCAGTTGCACCATCCAACATTTCCATGGTAAGTTGAACTTCGGATTCTGCTTCTATTCTTGACTTGTGGCGGCCTAGGCCAAGTACCTCGCGGGTCTCCAATTTAACTGATGATGGACTTGTAATATCATCATCATGAATTCGAAGAGGCCGCATCATAAATGGTTCAGACGATTTTTTTTCCACGTAATCTGTTGTAGATTCGGTCATATCTAGCGTAAGCATATGTTTTTCAGTATCTTCTTCTAGCACTTGGAATATGCTTTTTCTACGACCTTTATTTTTTTTATCTTCTTTTTCGTGTTTTTTTGCTATTTCAAACTGCTTTAGTAGAGCTTCAGTTGCCTCCACATCTTCTTCAAGTAAAAGCTCGTCTTTGCCTTCAATATTTGAACTTAATACTTCAGAATCAGATACCCTACCCATTAATTTTTTTGCAGTGCTAACTAATTTCCCGAGGAACCCCAGTTTAGGTTTTGCTTCTGTAGCAAATTGATTTAGCCCTCTTGCTTCTTCTTGCTCCTGTCTAATAAGTAAAGGTGTGTCTGGTTCTCTGTTGTCAGTAGGCCATGCGAAATACCTTGATTCTCTTCTCTGGCCCGAAGTACCGTAAGTTTCCTCATGAGGTTCGGCCGTGGAGACTCTTCCGAAATGCCTCGTGGTGCTAGGAAATATACTCTCTATCGGTTCATTCGTGGGCTCTGGTGATGTTTCGGGTATAAGTTCGAAAAGAGGCTTCTGTGCCCCCGGTGCACCTCCAGGCCAATTGCTTGGATCTATATCTTTGTCTCCTAACTGTCTCATGTGTTTGTGTATGACGTCTTTGCTATCTGGGAAGTGTCTCAATAGGTATTCCCAGTCGTCTAGTTTCAGAGTGAGCACTTGAGACTTGATCATTGTTTGATATGAGTGCGTGTATGGTGTGTTACGCAATAAGCCCTGCAACTGAAAACGACTTCACTGTATACATTTATATACTGTGTAATAGGTGGTAGCTATCTACATAATGTAATTTGTACTACTTACAATACCGAAGTAGGAGCCAGCGGGATAGACCCTGGCGCTGATGATGTCCATCTCCTCGCAGGTCTCCTTCACCTTGCCCGTGTGGATCACGTACATGGCGTCTGTGATCTCGCTCTCTTTCACCACGTACATACCTAAAAACAAATATTGCTTGATTATTCTAGTTTTTGTCTAGAAGTCGGAAAGTAAATACAAACGTAACTTCGAGACACCAATTTCTTAGAGCGACTATCTTTACAGTAAGTTTTGTAAGCTATTGTAAGGGATAATCTTTGGATCTTATAACTGATTCTGAAACTTATTTTTCCAATGGAAGGGCACAGTATTTGCAAGTCTCATTTGCTTTATTTCATCAAGGTGCTGGCGAACGGCTAGTGGGCACTCATTATTTAGCGTAATGAGTTATCGTTGTATGCAGTTTCTCAGTGTGGCTAAAGCTGGAGTAAATGTCAGACTTTTACTGACTAAAGCCCATCAATGTTTTCTTGTCAATAGACCTTTGTGTCTTAAAGCAACTCCTAAAAGCTTGTTTGTTAAGTCAAAAACAATAAAAAAGAGAATATTGGACCTTCATTGTAAGTATACAACTTCAAGCAGCCTACTATCTGTCTGAGGAAAGCAGGTTCACACTCTTCGAAAATGTGATGCTGAAATAGAAAAGAATTAAAGCTTAGCTAAATTAAATTGAGCTAAGATCTACCAAGACTGAATCATAGTCCAAACAGACGATACCCTGGTAATATGATGCAAGTATGCTGCCGACATGACCCTCAACCGAAGGGAGAGCGGCGCATGTTTCAAGAAGTGGGGAACCTGCAAGCCTCGGTTCTCCCGCCACAGATGCAAAGTGTATTTGTTCACAATGGTCACCAGGTTCTGAGAAACCCTATTGTTCTTCATAAATTCCTGGAAGAAAATAATCAGAAATTACCATTTCATAACATTGTCGAGCGTTGCCAGTCTAACCAAAGGGGTTGCCCGGGTAACTGGGTTGAGGAGGTCAGATAGGCAGTCGCTCCTTGTTAAACACTGGTCCTCAGCTAAATCTGGTAAGACTGGAAGCCGACGCCAACATAGTTGGGAAAAGACTCGGGAGATGATGAACATTGTCGAGCGTTATTCATGAAACGAGCACAGCTGCTTCATGGCCACGACATAGATCCTGTTTAAAATCGTTTTCACCTGCAACTCGAGGTACTTGCTGTAGAAGCCGAAGGAGCGGTACGACTGGTACTGGATGATGTTGGAGAACTCGCCCACGTACACCATGAACACCATCGTCGATATTATCTGAAGAATCGCCACGAACATGACCTGCAAACATCAGATACATTCCTACTAACAAGTGAAGCCGGGATATGATGTCCTTGATATCTGAAAATACCAGGCATAGATTGAAATCTTATTTATACTAATACCAAACTCAAAACACAAACTCAAAATTATTTATTCAAAATTGGCTGTAAAACAGCACTTTTTGAACGTCAAATTACAAAAGACAGCCCCCAAAACGCCCACCCTTCACCACTTCCTATGTGGTTTTGCTGGGAAAATACCATAAAGCCAAAGACTTTGTTTGTTTGAACGAGCTAATTTCAGAATTTGCTGGTCTAATTTGACCTTAAAGCCCATTGACCATGGCTATGTGGCACATTTCTCAAGGACATGGGTGAAACCGCTGGCTAGTGAAGTTAGGACCTCAAAAAGTTATACCCTGTATAGGATTTAATTGGGCTGTTATATCATCCTCCTGCCCTTACCCCTTTTGGCTCTTATAATGAGAGCAAAAATGAAACGCTAGGTAGATACTAACTATAAAGGTAGATTATACTCTTAGACGAAAGCTCAACATAGTTACATAACATAACAATCACCTCGGAATGTTTCTTCGGCATGATGTCTCCGACGCCATTTTGCGTGAACGTAGTGATCACAAAGTACAGCGAGCAGATGTAAAAGTTCTCGCAGTGGTCCGTGCCGTCATCTGTTACAATAATTGCTTTTAAAGTAAAACAGGCGAAAAGCTAACTTTAATCTAAGCTATCTTTCATTGAAAAAACTTTCTTTTCTTTAGCCTGTTTTGTCCCACTGCTGGGCAAAGGCTTCCCCACTTTGTTTCCACACCTCTCGATCTTGAGCGCGTGCCCACCAATCCGGGTGTAGGCGTCGAGGTCATCCCGCCATCTCTTCCGGGGTATATTACGATAATGTATTTGAAAGTATAGCTAGAGTACTTCATCTAGATCATATTGAGGCAAATGCAATGTCGTCCACATATAACTAATATTTCATCAAGTCATCCAAACATACGATTAGCCTTAAATAGATCTAGCAACATTAGCATTTAAAATAAACATTTAATTTCTAAAATGAAGAACGAGGAGAAGTAGACATAAAAATACGGGTATACCAAGATGGATCCAGGAGGTATTGGGCTGCAATTGGTCTTCGACCCTGGCCATGAAGTACCAGATGCAAGTTGTGGTGTGGACAAACAGGGTGAACCAGATGAACACCGCCATTACGGTCGTGAGGGTCAAGTTGACCGTGATGCTCTCGTTGCGCATACGCAAGCATTTGTATACTGTAGCCTAGAAGAAACAGTCGAGGTAAGTATGATTCAGTCACTGTTGGGGCTAGTTCTCGCCAATCTCAGCGCATAACGCGCATGTGGCCCAAGCCAGACTTCGGACAGTAAAAAAAAAATTGTTTCTGCGCAGTTATCGCGCGAAGTTCTGAGCCACCATAATTAAGAGATCTGGACACCCTTAGGAGGTCTACGCAAGGAACAGACGCCAACATATCAACCTACCTGTCAAATTTCTTTAATATATTTTCAACCTTATCACGATACCGAAAGGTTAACATTCCATTGCTAAAATTTAACAGATTCGGGCATATTGACCAGCTGGCATCCGAACAAGATCAAAAAACCAAAATCAGTAATGTTACTGTATTTTTCCTTACAATTCTGAAAGTCCTATTGAGACGCAACAAGCCGAACCACAACCACTCCACTTCCACGTCCTTCGCAGCTAAACTTAACAACTCTAATGGCAGTATCGATATCAAATCGTATCTGAACTCTCTCTTGAAATACCTGTGACAACAAATAAAGTTTATCTTACTACACATGCCATCGGCATCCGCATCGTTACAATAGGGTATTTGCCTGTGTTTGATTTTGTAAAATTTTTTTAACAAAACAAATAAACACATGCACAAGGAACATTTTTCTGAAAACAGCGTCAAAATTGGTTGATAAATTGAGCAGCAATCAACATTTTTTTATATTCGTATGACGGACGAGGGGGATCATAGTGGGGACATCTTGCTATCTCTTTTGCACATGCGTGATCAAATAACGTTGACGTCACAAGCTTGTATGTGCATCCTTTTTCTGTTATTTAACTGACTTTTGAAAGGTTTATAAATTGCTTATTTCTCAACGGATTCCAAAAATTATATCTATTTTTGGTTTTGTATAATGTTACTTTTGATATGAATAATTAAAAAAAGAGTCAAATACCCTATTGGGATCTGGACTAGGTCGAAAATAAAATACTCTTTCATTTTCCATTCGTGGGAACCAGTTTAATTTACATCAAAAACTAAAATAATATTCGTGATACTCACAGTCTTCTTATGGGCAACATCAGCCTCTTCATACTTTTACTGGTGACGAGAAAAGGGAAGGCGTGTTGCGTAAATATCTTGAGCAAGAAACAGAAATCCAAGGAGTACAGTGTTATGAGTAGCCACATGCTATTATCCTGGAAAAAGAAGGTCATATAAAAACACCCATGCTGACTTCTCAGGTATACTGTCCAGTCTTCATATTCCGACACGACTAGAGAGACATCAAGCTCTTCGAAGCTTGAGAGTGTATCTCCAACAACTGAGAGCCACTTTGTCGCAGCGATTTTGGCAAAATTTGGGAATCGAACCCGAAATCCCATGCACATGATATGACAGTCGCGCTTGCGAACAGAAGACCAAACAGCACATCAACACATACTTTAATTATAATAAAATTTCATCTTATTTTTACCTGATATCCCGCGTTATACAAATCCAAATAAATACACCCCATGCAGACGCAGAGTAAGTAGATTTGCACCATCCCCTCTTGAAAGTATATGTATTTGAGGGCACTCGTCTTGCTGCGCGGCGGAGGTCCCGTTGGGACATTACGCCGCATTTTTGCGGTAGCCTCGCTGCCCAAAATGTACATCTGCGGGAATAAATCAGGATAGATTAACACTTATTCTATTGATATGACACTGAGAAAATATGGTAGAAATGGTGCCTAAGAAACAATTTCATGCTGCATTACGAAATCTGTTCGCTGCATCTGCATCCTGTATAATGAATCTTGGAATGGCTCCCTAAATTAATTGGTACAAATTGAATCCGCATAATTATGTAAAAGTAGAAAGTCAACTAAGGGCCAGTTTCACCGGTTGCTGATAAGTTCCAGATAGTTTATCTAGCAGATAATTTCATACAAATTCTGTTCCATTTTTTTATTTATCTTGTAGATAGTGGCTATCCGTAACCTATGAAACTGAAGATTTTATAAACAGCAGTACTTTTTGCAACAAAACTAGAACCAACCACAAGCCTATCTTAGGTATTTATCACAATTTTGGACTTCTACCTTCATTTCCTTATCTTTGGAATTGGGGTCCGGTGCCCTGGACTTGAGCATTAGTTCCTTCACCGCTGGGAAATCCTTCGTGACGTTGGAAAAGGCTACTGACTTGATCATCAGAAGGTGGAGACGGCTGGTCGCTACCACGGTATAGGGACTCCTGTGGCTACTCGTGCCTTCCAAATTGCCGAATACACTGCAAGACAGTCAAATGAAATCAAGTAAAAGAAGATAAAAATCTTGAAAAAATCCTGGACTTTAAAGACCAAAATCGCCATTCCGCCTTGAGCGCACGTAGGTATTAACAAATGGCAGTTCTAAGCGAAAAAGGCGATTCCGTGCTGCCAGATGTAGTTCAACCCTAACGCTCATTCCTTCTCCGTATTGGAAGAGTCTGTGCTCTGCAGTGGGACAACAAAAACTTTTGATGGTGATAAAACTAGCAGCTTATCAATGACACGGCGAATTATAAGGCATACCGGCGATATCATGTTATAAACTCTCTAAGTACCTGCCCCTGGGTAGCCGCAGGATGGAATTCATCTCGCCGGTCGTGACTATGACCTCCACTCCTCCGTAGTCTACAAAGTACATGTCAGTGACCATGTCATTGTACTCTATGATCTTCATGTCACGTAGGAAGTACACACTGCGCACTGCGCGCCCGATGATGCGCAGCAGGGAGACGTCGGCATTCGCCAGCAATGGACACTGCAGATAGTGGACATACAATATACATATGTAATATTTGAACATGTAGTTGATAACATTCGGAATCATGAGATGATTAACCATAAGCCTAATACAATACCGACGACCAGACTACGTGATGGTTACTGAACCTGCCTGTCACGCTACAGGTTGCGGGTTCGATTCCCGCATAAGTCAAACATTTGTGTCCATGAACATGGGTGTTTGGCTTAGTCTGGGTGTTTCTATGTATAATATGTATGTATTTACAAAACAAAAAAGTATATAAGTATGTTTATCAGTTGTCTAGTACCCATAGTACAAGCTCTGCTTAGTTTGGGACTAGATGATGTTTGTGTGAAGTGTGAAAAAAAAATCCAACTCCACGCTTAAATAAATGGATATCCAGACCTGTTGTCTCACAGATTTGGTAACACTAACAACGAATTCTTTTTATCCTGCTTTGGGCATACAAAGAATTTAATGAATCCTTAATTTTTATATGAATAGCATATGTATATTGGGTGACTGGTAATTAGTGACCGATATTTAAACACGTAACTGTACTCATGATTACAAACAACTTTCCCGAAGAAACTCTTTTTGTTATTTTTTTATCATTACAGCAAAATTCAAATTTCGCGCGCGCCGTCGCCCGGTCAGCTGTTAGCGGCGAGGCCCCGCGCCCGCGTTGTTAGTAATTTTGCTATAATGATAAAAAAAAGTTTCTTGGTGAAAGTTGTTTGTTTTCATGAGTACAATCACGTGTTTAAATATCGGTCGCTAATTACCAGTCACCCAATATATGTGTATACCTTAGCAAAGGTAGGTCCATATATGTGAAGTATAGCGTCGGTCCTCAATGTGATCTGATCACACAGCTTGAGCATCCCTCGATAGTCAATACCGCCCATCTTCTCCCAGTTGTACTCGTAGTATCGTCGAATTTCTCTGATAAAATAAATATTTTTTTAGTTATTCATTCTTTACTATTTACTGTTTCAATTTTTCTTAAATCACTCCTACCAATAGCTCACAAAATTGAAGTAATCTGTTGACTCAGTAAATATGGTTTAATTTAATAAAATAATCTCGTCATCAAAGTCGTGGTGGCCTAGTGGTTATCATTGAACATTGAATCATGACCATCATCATCATTGAACATCCTTGGCAGTCGTTACGGGTAGTCAGAAGCCACTAAGTCTGGCGCCAGTCTAACCGAGGGGTATTGGGTTGCCCGGGTAACTGGATTGAAGAGGTCAGATAGACAGTCGCTCCTTGTAAAACACTGGTACTCAGCCAAATCCGGTTAGACTGGAAGCGCGAGAAAATTAAGTTATCTTAAATCCTACTTTTGCAGTTCGGGATCCAACTTCTCTCTAGCCATGTACGCGTTGATATCCTTCATATGCTGCTGGAAACCAGCCAGGGACTTGTTGACGTTAGCTCGGACACTGATGATGCGAACTGAGTAGTATGTGATTATCATTGCACCTAAAAGTTAATGAGATGAGCTAATCTTCTTATCGAGTGAACTGCAGGTTTAATTAACACTAGCCTAACACAAGCCCTATTTTCAGAGTTTTCTCAAATCTGCCTGACGATCCCAAACGTGGAATTTAAAGATAAAGATAAAAAAGATAAAAGATAATTTATTTTGTAAAACATGGGTGTACAAAGCAAATGATTGCAATATAAGGTGTGAAATATAATAATGAAACAGATCCTTGCATGTTTTGCCTAGGACAGGCGTACAAAATTTTGTTTTATGTATGTATTTGAACCGAAACGTCATAATGTTAGGCATCAATTAAGTATTCCGTAAGATTATAGAAACCTTTGCTAATTAGAAATTTCTTTAATTGTAATTTAAATTTATTTAAGGGAAGAAATATGACAGGCGCTAGGCAGAATACACTTTTGTGCATTAGTGCAGTGTTGCATGGCACAATACATAATTTGTCACCATCCCTACGGCTGCGATTGCTTACATCGGCAAGGCGACTAAATAGCTTTTAAGTAAATTTTTTAAAAGAGTGACTGGTCTTTTTGTATATCTGTACTAATATTACAAAACTGAAGAGTTTGCTCGTATATTTGTTTGTCCTGAATGCCCCTAGCCCTTACGACAAGAACTGCAGGTCCAATATTTCAGTTTTGGATAGCCCATTGATTGAGGAAGGCTACTTAGTATCTGGGTGTATGAAATAGTTCCCAGGGAACGCAAGTAATGTCGCTGGTAGCAAAGTGTACTTAATAGAGCAGTAGCTTATGCAGCTTTAGCTCTACGATGCAAAAGTACTCTAGACAAAGATAAAGACATTTATTTTGCAAATATGGGTACAATGATATTGTTATATAAGGGTGAATGTCCCGTACACAATTGAAATAAAACTTACTGCAAGCCATTCCAATGAACAATACTTTCATCAGATTTTGGTTGGTTGGATTGAACACGCCATAACCAGTTGTACTGCACTCGTAAACCACCCAGAAGTACGTGGCCAAGTGGAGGTTCCATGGCGTCGCAGTCATGTTGAATCGGACTATGAAGATGATAAAAGAAAATGTCATAACCAGGCCTAAGAGCAATGGCAAATCAAATTGGTCTAGTAGTAGCATAGTGCGACTGCTGTACACGGGGTTTCAGGTTTGATTCCCGGGTCAGGCCGCTATGTGAGTTTTAAGAGACATTCATAAAGCAGCCCGTAGTCTGGAAGTTGGTGATTGATTCACCCGTGCATCGGAGAGTACGGAACTGTCGGTCCTGCGCCTGATCTCTCTAGTCGTGTCTGATTACTGTACCATCGGACTACGAGAGTGAGGGAATAGAGAGTGCACCTGTGACTTCGCAAATGCTTGTGCACTATAATATGTCTTGCGCAGCTGGCTGATCTCCGAGAGATCGGCCGCCGTGATCGGCAATCGGTCTGGATGTTTGGATAGAATCTACATTTCTCTATTTTACCTAGGAAATTATTTGAAAAGGGTGCTTTTTAGACAGAAAGAGAAAGCAGATGAATAAATTATCAGATAAATTTGTAAAATCTTAAAAATTGCCAATCTCACATTCGTTCGCGAACAGAATCAGCCAGGATCCTCCTTTGTCGTCAAATGGCTCAATCGACCAATCATAGACACCCTTTTCATAGCTATAGTATATCTTTACGGAGAATAACACCATGAAGGTAGTAAGAATGTTCAGCATAGCCATAAACAGAGGTATTGCTTGTATGCTGAAACATGGTAAAGGTTAATGGCATTTTATTTGCTCAATTTAAACCATTATTTAATTTATAATTCGATGTTTGTGTCAACAATGTGTCATTTTATATAAGAAACTAGCCCTTACCCGCGGCTTAGCTTGCGTTAAGAAGATTACTTATAAGTAATTTGTAGTTTTAACTTTTATTCCCTATTTTATACCCTATTTTACACCCTATATAGGGTTGGAATTTATCATAATTCTTTCTCAGGGAATGCCTACGTCGTAATAGCTTTATGCAAGCAAAGTCTCAGCCTGATTCTTCTAGTGGTTTGGGCACATTGATAGATCAGTCTCCTTCGAGTGATATAATATTTCGATGTCTTACACCAGGAGAATGTCTCGTCGTTCAATGTACTGCTTCAGCACCATCATGGCGCCTGGCATCCGATACATCTGCAGCAGTCGATTCAGCATCAGGAACTGCTTCGTTGGATACACGCGGTACTTATTTTCTAAATAACAAAACGTTAACATTACAGATGGGTAAAAGCGAGTCCACTGCTGGACATAGGCCTCTCCAAGTGCACGCCACTGAGATCGATTTTCGGCTTCTCGAATCCAGCTCCTGCCAGCCGTCTTGCGCAAGTCATCACTCCACCGTGCCTAAGGACGTCCAGCTATGGCCAGCAGTGGACTGCGATAGGCTGATGATGGATGATGGATGGATGAAAAGCGAGTCATCTTATAAATACAATATGAGGTCTACCAATACTAGTGCACCATATTTTCAAGGCTCAACCTTCCTTCCCTAAATAGGTAGATAATGAAACGAAAGAATAACCGAAGCGTCATCGGTCGAGCGCGATCATAAAGACCGGCGTTATGCGAAAGAACACAATTACAATTTGGCAAATGTGTGTGAAATTTTCATGACTTATTTTGGGGTGAACATGATCCTTAGCAAGTACTTAATGACCTGAAAAATATAGTGCACTAGTATTGTTACACCTTACATAATCATAAGACAATATTACCGTAGACTTCCAAACGATCAGACTCCAAGTTCTCAAGAGGTAGGCACGCAAATAGATCCACAATGAAACCTCCTTTCATGTAGTATGATGAAGTGCTGGATGGATGGTATACCAAGATCCCTTTTTCGTTGAAGTAGCCAATCAGCATGCGTTGAAATCTGATATGATATGAGAAATACATAAAGCTAGTACAAGTTTAGACTGAAACCAATATAGTTTTATAAGCGGTGGTTCCGTACCAGCCTTATCTATCAATGGCAAAAACGAAAATTGGCGGACGGTAATATCCATTTTATATCATTGCTGCAACCATCGAAAGCAATCAATAACGTCATATTAACACTTCATCATCACCATCATCAGTCTTTGATACACCTTCTCTCACACAGAGAAGGATTGAGCATTAATCACTATGCTTGCTCAATGCGGCTTTTGGTGGGTTCAGACTTTATAGTCCAGGTTTCTTCGTGATGTTTTCCTTCACCTTTATTCAGTCATTGGTGTCCAAGATATACTTTATAAAGTACATAAAACTTAGAAAAGTTGTTAATCTGGAATCGAAACCGCACTCATGCTTAAGAAGCTGAAGCTTTAACAATTTCCCGACAGAAATTACACAAAAAAAATGAACAGAACCAAAGCTACGTCTGATTAATCAAAAATCCATACTAACATATCAAAAATAGCCGCCAGATCCAAGAACACCGCGACATAGTAGAGATAGGGCCACTGCAGCACCAGGTACGTGTAGTGGGGGAACAGCTGCATGGAGCAGAGCGCGCAGGTGTAACGGAACCACTCGTAGCGCACCATGTACTTGCCATCAGGCCGGATAGTGTAGCGGGGAAAAACGTAGCTGTTGAGTAAAGTTGCAAGAAAGAAATATTTTTAACCTACTTATTTCAGTTTTCTTTTGATATTTTGTTGTGGGTTATTACCTAGGTATAGCGTGGATTCTGCCATTGTGCATATCGCTATCGATTTTATGTAATGATTCTGGCATTATTAGTTGGATGCGCAATATTTTGACGGAAGTACTCTGGTTTTACGTCTTAAGTTAATTTATTGTTGGTGTTTTTTTTAATGATTTATTTTTTTGTGTTTGTAATATTGTATATATTTGTGTGACCTTACGAGGCTGACTTGGCACAGTAGTGCTCAAGCCTCGTAAAATAAAAAGATTTAAAAAAAAAAGAAAGAAATAACAAAGTTTGGAATGCGAATGCTCTTTTCTACTCTACTAAAGTACTAAAGAGGTGAAGGTCATGAGATGTTATTTAATACATATTCAATTTCATCTTTACGTTATACATATTGTAACTAGGTTCTACCGGCGGTTTCAATTATGTCCCGTGGGACCTACTTCGTGCACCCTGGTGAAAAGATGCCTTCCTCGACAAATAGGCTGCATAAAACAGAAATATTTTTTTGTAGTTATTCTTGAAATTAATGCGTTTAAGCAACCAACAAACAAACTTTTCAGCTTTATATTGTAAGTATACATAAGCTTAACTGCAACATGTAAGAGTAACACTAATGTCACCATTATACTGCCTGGGCTGCGGATTGTTCTTAATGTTACCATGGCCTTGGCACACAGGGACCTCCCGAAGGAATATAGTAAGTTTTAGTCAGTAAAAGTCTGACACTCCTTCCAGCTACACTCACAGCGCGAGGCGCCATAATATGATGATTTACCAGAAAAAAATAATGTCACCATTAAAGTTGTCTTAAGGGCTTCAGCGTGCTGGCTTTGGCTCCAAGTTTGCCTTAGAAAAATCCAGGACTCTATAGTCCAGTAGTCTAGAAGAGACACTTAGTACTGACGTAAAAATCACCCTGACTTGGATAACACTGATGAAATCCGACAAAAGATCTAAGTCTACTTACCGCAAGATAGAAAGAAAGCCCATTCTGGCAAAAGGGTGCAGGAACTCCGAATCGGGTTCATGTTTCCTCGGTAACTTAAAGTGCATTAGATTCGAAGTTGGTGGCGGGGGCTCGTACTTTATGAACGAAGGAATCGGCGTTTGCAGCCTTTGAAACTCCTGACGAGGGTAAAATAATAAATCTTTAAACTCAGTCTTGAGGAAGCTATGGGTCATATAGGTGATTATATTCAAGTTATACACATAATTGGTTTGTGGATAGATAACCTAATTTCTCGAAGAGCGAAAAACATTGATCTTATATGGCATTGCAGTTAGGTTGTCAGAAGACTGAAAATCTGTGGAGAATATTATGACATGGACAATTGGGATGCGGACTAGGTCATAAATAAAATACTTTATCATATTCATTTATTTTTATCGTTTTGAATCGAAAACTGTTTTTATTGTTTTATTGATTATTTAATCGAAATAAGTATACGGCTTCATGTGAAAAATCTGTGACGTCATATGTGGTGTTTTCATACAAATTGCATAGAGAGTAATCGTTTTTGACAGCTCTAAAAAAGTATTGAATTTGACTAGTTGTCCGCATCCCAATTGGTTGAAGGTTTGTCACAGTAAAATGCTGAAGGTACTGGCTATAAAGGCATTTCATGTGACTGTTATCGGTCTCACTTGCTGAAAAATATTAATCAAATGCCTGGCCATGCTGCTTCGGCCTGGCCCTGGCAAAAGAGGAAAACCAAAAATGCTGAACAAGGAACTCATTACAATGGCTGCTGAAAACCTTGCCAAGTGGAGCTTTGCTTGCCAAAAAAAGCCAGTAAGTGAACCCCGGTTCCCAAAGCATTTGAGCTGAGTATGTAGCTAAAATTTAAATTTCTCTTAGACAAAATTTAAAAGCCTAAAATGATTCTGATCCTCTCACCGGAGTTGTTTTCAGGTAGTCAATCGTTTGCTTTACTTGTGGAGTAGTCAGAGCTTTCTGCAGCGCCTTCCTGGGTATGCACATCAGGTGCACGTGGGTCACGGCACGGATTGTGTAATACGCGGGTAGACCTGCATCATGCACCATAAGAATTTCAATCATAAACCATGCTGTTAACCTGGAGTTTGTTAACTAGCACAGTTCTTTATAAAGGCTTTTAGGGGTAAAGGTTTGACTTCTAAAAGACACCCAATATTTTGTCTACTACTGAGAAAAAAAAGGGGCCAAGTGCGAAAAACGTTTGCGCATGAATTCTGTTGTTAAAAAAGCAAGGGATCCCATTTTCAAGAATTTTTATTTTATTCTACCTTAGTTTAAATACATGAACATTTCAAGTGTTTAGCTATAACAGTTCATGACATACAGCCTCTTGACCGATGGAAAGACGGTTTTTACTCTTTGAGAACAGAACTCTAAATGTTAATCCCCATTTCCTTTGGTCGCGATTGACATTAAATTCGGTATGATAGGCACACATGAACCTATTACAATAGTTATAGGGTGCCCGCTGTATATTATATAGTGGGTCATACTTACGTAATACGCATATGAGAGCACCAAAATGATCCTTCGAAGTCAAATGACCAACTGACTTCTTGGATACCGGATCGAGAATCTGGACGACAAAATTATATTTAGAGTGAGTGAGAGAGAGACTTCTCTCTCTTTAGAGTAAGTGAGAGGGAGAGACTTCTCTCTCTTTAGAGTGAGTGAACGAGAGAGAGATATCACTGTCTCTCTCTTTTTAGGGTGAGTGAGAGATTTCTCTTTCACACACTTATTCTAAATACAATATAACAGAGAGAAAGAGAGAACTATAACAGAGAGAGGGAGGAGTACATTTTTGAACCTAATGTTTCTAGTAATAAAGTTCAAATTTCCACCAGACCTCACATATCCCTTGTTTGATGACACATATCTCATTAGTGAGCTCTCCAGTGTTCAGCAGGATCTCATTGGGTGATGTGTAGAACATCTTCACTGCTGACGTCACGCGCTTTAGATCCTCTTTCTTGATCAGCTGGAATAACCAGAAAGGGAAAGGAATTGTGATGAAAGCATAGTTCTAAGGGTGTTACGACCGTCAATCGACCCCATCTATCGTTGGTAGAATGAATTGGTCGACGCTATCAGTACGGTGAAAACTATCGATCGACGTCGATCATCCATTTTAGCGTCGATATATGCCGTCTATAGACAATCGATCGATTGGTTTGGTAACACCCTAAAGACAATACATTATAGATAGACAGACAATCGTCGAAAAGATACTAAAATTGTGAATTGACTAACGTGAAGCTGAAGACTAGTTTACGCTATTTATGCTAGGCTTTAAAATTAATTTAACGTTTAATTGTATAAGGTCTAACAATACTAGTGCACCATATTTTTGCAGATTATCTAGTACATGCTAAGGATCACGTTTACCACAAATTAAGTTGAATGACCAACCAATTGAGGGGTCAACGATCAAGCACCTTCATAGAGACCAGCGTTATGCGTACAATTTGACGACTGTGATGATTTTAATAAAATACATATGTTGGTACTTTTTTCACTTTTTTTGTGTTAAACATGATCCTTATCATGTACTAGGTGACCTGTAAAAATATGGTGCACTAGTATTGTTAGACCTTACATATCCAACAGTGAATAATGAGGGTGTGTGTGAACAACAATGCACTGGGGAGATTGTTGCGCCACTTCTTCTTCCCAGCAAAAACTTAGAAACTGAAGATTAGGACATACAGAAATTATGTAACAGCGGTGTACCTTCATGAACGGTATGACCAGTATGTACTTGCTGCGATCCCTGCCAACGATATCCTGGAACACGTGCTCTGGAAGGTCATAAAATATGTTCGTGTGTTGCTTGTGTGTCATCTTGTATGCCTGGACAAAACATTTTAATAACATTATTGCAAGCTCTTCTCGATATAATTACAGACTAGCTGTTGCCCGCGACGTCGTCCGCGTGGGCATTAGAATTAAACATTCACCCCCTCCCGCCCGTAGTAATAGCGTGATAATATGTAGCCCATATGTTGACCCGACCTCTTAGTTATATTCATGCCGAATTTGAAGCAAATCCATGCAGTCCTTTTTAGATTATCCCGGACGTACATACAGACAAACAGACAAAAATTCTGAAAACTATATTTTGGCTACCAATTATTCTTTTTAAAAAATATTCAATGTACAGTTTTGACTTTTCTACGATTTTATTATATTTATGTATAGATTAACGCTCAATCCTTCTCCGTATGAGAAGAGGCCTGTGCCCAGCAGTGGGACACTAAAAAGGCTGGTGATGACGATGACGGGTTATTCTTTGTGATTTGTCACAGATATATGACCCAGTGCATCAAAACTGTTATCGGTGCCCCAAAGATCAGGTGTCATAAATTGCATGGCATCAACAACTAGGTATATCGTACCTTATCAGTATGCCAACAAAGCTGGAGATATGTTATGAATCGCTTCATCAACAGGGGATCCACTTCGTTTCTGATCAAGAAATTCTTCACCATGGCTATGCGGGAACCGTAATCCTCCCTGCAGGATAAAATAATTTACGCGCTATAGTCACTGCGCAAAAAACGTTTTTAGGCATAAGAGGACAGGGATTGCAAGAAGAAGTGCAAATAGCCATAAGATACGTATAGACATGCATGTTTAAGCATAGACCTTTTAAGTATGGATGATGATGGCATCCAGGCCAATTGTCGACTACGGCGGCCGTTCTCTTTTATGGAGATCAACCAGCTGCGCAGGACATATTATAGTGCACAAGCATTCGCGGACACAGGTGCACTCTCTATTCCCTCACTCTCATAGTCCGATGGGGCGGTAATCCCACACGACCGGGGTGAGATCAGGCGCAGGACCGACATTAACGTGCTCTCCGATGCACAGGTGACTCAATCACCAATTTCCAGACTCCAGGCTGCTTATATGAAAGTTTCTCAAAACCCACAAAGCGATTTCGGCCGGACCCGGGAATCGAACCCGAGACCCCGTGCACAGCTGTCGCGCCTTGACTAAGACTAGACCAACGAGGCAGTCGAAAATTAATAGTGTTATCAACCATAAGCGGTATACCTTAAAGCCGTTGTCACCATAATGGTAGCAGAGTAGACAGCTTCCATAAAGATACGCAGGACGATGCAGATCTCCAAAATTACCAGCGTATAAAGTATGTGCTTCCAATCATCTGTCCCAAAAGTCTGCCTGTGATCTGAAAGACAAAAGAAGTACCATGACCAGCCAAACCTAATACGTAGTATGTTAACGTAAAGTGACAATTTGCAAAAGGCTACAGACCAACTATAAGATGACAAGGAGTTGAGAGAGAAGAAGATAGAATACAAGTTAAAAGAAGATCTATAATATAGTTTTATTTCTATAACAAAGTTGTAAAATATTATTTAGTAGCCAAAACTAGCCAGGCAGCATGTAGTAATGCTATAATTAGGGAGCAAATTATTACAGTGTTAGATTGAACTTACTCGTAAAATTGATCATGGAAATAGCCCAGTAAAGTCCGAAGGTCAGCCTGCTGCCGATAGTCTCAATGTCAAGTGGCTTCTTCTCCCAGAACGGTGGGTGCGTGAAGTTCGTTACCAAACAATAGCCAGCCCTATGAGAAAGAATGAAAGAGATATATGTATGTATATTTATTCGTTCTGAAGAAAAAATATGAGAGCCATATCTAAACACGCGGCTGCGTGTCAAGCCAAGTTCAAGCTAAGGTACCGTCTAACCAAATGTAAAAACTTAAAGTACATTTGACTTGCCCAATTTTTTATTAAATCAGTAATTTTGTAAGGTTATTCAACATTTTAATTCTGACCAAAACTGACCGAGTAAAATCTTACCTAGTTTAAGATCTCACAGTTTTTAAAAACACGAATTGTTTCAGGTATTCATTAAAGCTATTTCGATTTTGCATTTTGCGACGAAAATTTTCGTGTTGAACTTGGCTCCCCTTTTTTACATTAATATTTTTGGTGAGTCAATATAAATGTAACGCTTTAAGTGTAACTTACTGGAAGCACATGAATCCTTGCTGCATAGCAGCGATGAGATAGCAGGCGATGAGAAGCAGCAGCGTATAGGACAGGAACCGAAGCACGTTGCTGCGGTACACACAGCTTTCCTCGAGGCTCTTCAGCACACGGAACAACTGAAAATAGGAAGATGTATGACCTGCCTAAAAGTGTCAAATTTTCCCAATCAGCTTTGAACCATATGCTAAAGAAATAAAGTTGAAAATCTATTGAGGAGTTTTGACAGATTGTCGTAGCTTGATGTACTGGCATCTGTACACATGAGGGCACAGACAGAGTGACATAATGGCTGGCTCAGGATGTCGGGAATACCATAAAATACTAAGGGCCGGTTTCACAGGTTACGGATAGCCACTATCTACCAGATAAATAAAAAAATGGAACAGAATTTGTATGAAATTATCTGCCAGATAAACTATATGGAACTTATCAGCAACCTGTAAAACTGCGCGAAAGCCTTTAACATCATTTTTTGTGACTGATATCCAAAATTATAGGAACGTTGAAGACTTTAAAATCTTTTGAGTCAGATAATTGTTTGCTATTTGAACACAATACCTTTGGGAGTCTCAGAAGCTTATTTATGCCACCAAAGTGACCGTCACCGATGAACTCGAATATTGGCAGCGTGGCCACCACATCCAGCACGAACCAGTGGCTGCGCATCTGCTGGGAAGACGTCTGCGTGAATGTGATCGGAACACCTGCAGACAACAAACAACACTAATGAAGCTCTCCCAAGGTTGAAATTTGCTTGTTCCCGTTGTGCAGAAAGTATCCAATAAACACAAGCATTTACCTATGTACCTATATGAGGATACAAATGGCACCAATTATTAGGAAATTTATGAGTTCAAGGCATACAAATGCTGGGGAGTTCGTTGCGCCACTTCTTCTTCCCAGCAAAAACACATAGGAAGTGGTGAAGGGTGGGCGATTTGGGGGCTGTCTTTTGTAATTTTTGACGTTCAAAAAGTGTTATTTTACAGCCAAGTGTGAATAAATGATTTTGAGTTTGAGTTTGAATAAAGGAGAATACTAAAAGACCTTACCTTCTTCAACATTGGCTCCGGTGGAAAGGTGTGTGATGTGGTCTATAATAAACGCGACGGTGACGGCTTGATCGAAGAATCTAAACTTCATACACGCTTCTTTTTCGAACACCAAATTGTATGGATGGGTCTGGTGAAAGAAAGTCTCTTTTAACAGGACCTTCTTGGGTTATCATGACTCATATCTTATAGGGTCATCATTAATTATCATATCATTATGTCAATAATCATGTGGTGCTTACCTATAAGTAATTTTGACACTAGATTAAGTATCTCATAAGTCTTAAACTTGTAAATTATAGTGTTAACAGTTGTTGGTGAGCCAATAAAATAAAATAAAATTACCCAAGAGTTCAAGTATTCCATGATTCTCAGTCACTATTCTCTATAAATAATATTTATTGGCTTCTGTCAGCCTCCATGTGACTAGTCAGATACTGATATACAAGTATCTACGAATTAGGGGCAATGGAACTATGATAAAAATTTAGATATTATTTGATTTGACACTCACGAAACAGCAGATAAGTATGAGGATAGCTATGAAGATATTCCACGCAAACAGAAGTGAAGAGGTTGGCTGCAGGATGCACGGGAACTTTGGCCGAAGACAGATCTCGTCTGCTTGATCCGTAAGCGCTGCGTCAGGGCGCTGAAAGAGACGTAAGGTGGCAAAGACATGAATGACCAAACCACGAATGTATGCTGTTTTGATATTTTTATTATCTTTCTGAAGAGCTATGCACTTCCACTTTGCAACAGGATAGGAGGAAAGAGGTACTTTTGGAGATTGTCTCATACACCAGCACATTAAGCTACTTCAATCTGTCAAAATTCCTTAATAGATTTTCAACTTTATCGCTGAAGCATAACATGGTTCAAAGTTGATTGGGAAAATTTGACAGTTTTAGGGTAGATGAATGTGGCATCTATACATTCTTATTCTCGGCAAAATTAGGATTTTGAGAGATTATTGCTTGCACTGCAGTTGCTGCGCTAAAAAACTGACTATTTTAAAAGCCTATTTCTAATTACTCACAATCGGAAACTTTCATCATACTATGGGTTAGACGAATTTATAAAGGGACTAACGTTCCTCATGATGTAACAGCCAGCAATCTCCAGGAATATGTCTGCACTGGCCAGCACAGGCTTGCCGTTAGCATCCTTCATGCCCTTCAACGCTTTAAGATTGCGATTAAATTGTAGGATGCTGCTCTTGTGGCTGATAAAGAAAAAATACATTATACACCGTAATATGCAGTTGATATAAATTAGTGGTATACTATTATAACATATATAAATGAAACTAGCTGTCCCCATCGGTTTCACCCGCATCTTTGGTTACTGCTCCGCTCCCGTATGTCTTAGCGTGATGGTATATAGCCTATAGCCTTCCTCGATAAATGGGCTATCTAACACTGAAATAATTTTTCAAATCGAACCAGTAGTTCCTGAGATTAGCGCGTTCAAACAAACAAACAAACTCTTCAGCTTTATAATATTAGTATAGAGACATACTTGGCTGGATCTGGTACTTTCGTGCAGTAATGACGCTTCACTCGTTCCACGTGGTCCTGCAAGGCACAAAACTCAAAAACTAACTAAAACTTAATAACAGATATACACCGCTAGATACACCCTCATATATAAGTCCAAGATCCAAGGAGTATTGATGAGGTAAAATAATATCGAATCGAACTCGAGACCCCGTGCACAACAGTCGCACCTTGCGACTACTAGACCATCGAGGCAGTTACTTAGTAGAAAGGCAATACTGAACTGTAAAAGACGCCAGTATGGGTCCTGCATTGTCTTGCGAGATGGAGTGCTTATACACCACTCTCCATAACTCCGAGGCTTTCAGGACATGAGCTGTGCAGAAGGTAGCAGCACGTACTGCCACGTGGGAGAGGCTTAAAGCCGCTGAGGCAGCACCACCGCATGGAGTCAGCACCGTACCACGAGTCATGCGCAGAATGGCCGTGTTATCGTCCTCTGCTGTCAGCATCTGTAACCAAGGTGGTAGACCTTGGCAATTACCTACTAGACTGGTTCTGATCCTGTTATAACGTACGAGATATCATTTTCTACACACAAGGTCTGTGGATGGGTGACCATCTTGTCATGACGAGGTCCTCCGTGTTTCGGAATAGCGGCACGTTAAATTGGTGGATCCCGGCTGTCATTTGTACATCTTTGGCAGTCGTTACGGGTCGCCAGAAAGTCTGACTCCGGTCTTACCAAGGGGTATTGAGTTGCCCAGGTAACTAGGTTGAGGAGGTCAGATAGGCAGTCGGTCCACTGGTACTCAGGTGGATCGTATGCATTGTACGTACTCCAGATACTATAATAAAAAACATGGCTCACTTCAACATCTCCGTAAGTAATGTAAATAATTTTGCTTTTCTTAGATCCTCGCTTAATAATGGCATCTCCGGGTATATAGTGAATAGTCTCCATCTTCTTCGCAAGCTCCGACAGTAACTGATAAGACAGTTCCCGAAGAATCCGAGCCTAGAATATGTTTCAATGATCGGTTATCAAACAATAACAGCCCTTTCACACGGCACTCCAGTTTTTTGCAAGATCCCCATGCAGGATCCTGCAAAATGCTGATACCAGCGATTTGTGCAGTTCGGTTACGTCACCGAAAACTGGATCTACCGTCTAGTAAAAAGCGGAATCCTGTTTAATGACAAATATATTTCTATAGCAGTATTCACACGGCTTCCTGCGTGTCATCGTCATCACCTCAGCCATAGGACTTCCACTGCTGAACATAGGCCTCCCCTTTAGATCTCCATACCGGTTGGAAGCGACCTGCATACAGCGTCTTTCGGCGACCTTTTTAATGTCGTCTGTCCATCTTGTTGGTGGACGTCCTAAGCTGTGCTTGCTGGTCCGCGGTCTCCACTCTAGCATGTTTCCTGCGTGTACATATTTTACTGGATCCTACAAAATTGGACTGCCGTGTGAAAAGGCTGTAAGAAGTTCAAATCTTCCTTTTTGTTTCTGCAACTTATCTATTCCGCTTACTTTTTGTGTAGATTCAAAGTAAATATCAAGGTTGATGGTAGCAGGCAAGGTTGGTGGGAAGATCGGTAGCAGATGTGTTTTCGAAACAGCCCGTTGCTTATGCCAGTACATCTTGTAAAACGTCTCCACCTTATCGCGAAGAGCAGGCGGGACACGCGTGTCGTTCTATGAACAAGAGAAGTAGAATGATCAGACTCCTAATTAACAACAAAATTGTTCTTGTCTTTGAGTAAAAGCGGCCGAAATGTCGGGAGAAAGGAGGTAGGAGAAAGAGTACCCATATGTATACTTTGATATTATAAAACAGAGGAGTTTATGTGTGTTTGGTTGGTTGAACGCGCTAATCTCAGGAAGTTCTGGTCCGATTTGAGAATTTTTTTCAGTGTGACATAGCCCATTTATCAAAGAAGGCTATAGGCTACCTTTTATCTAGGTGAGCGGAGTTGTTCTTACGGGACGCGGTTAAAACCGCTGACGGAATATTAACCTTAATACTTTTCATCGCGAGTAAGACTGGGTGTTGTTTACAATTAAAATCTTACCATCTCCTTCATGATGAGCCTGTATCTGGTGAGGAAGGTCTCCTCAGGCCTCATGTATAGGCTGACGATGAGGGACAGGGAGGCGACAGCTATGCCGGTCACCACGAGGCAGCCACTCATCATGATCAGGATACAGATGACGCGTTGCATGTCATTACATGGGAAGCCGGAGGGTCTAATGCAAAAATTTATTGGACATTTAAACATATTGTAAAATATCAACTATCTATTCTATAGACGCCTCTATTAACATGTATCTGTCATGTATGTCTTTGAGGCATGATAATCAGCGTAGAACACATCCTTAGAGCAAGTTAATTCAAGTAATTGCTGGGGAGTTTGTTCCACCATTTCTTCTTCCCAGTGATAAAGCGGACGTTTTTGGGGCTGTCTTTTGTAGAATTGACCTTCAAAAAATGTTGATTTTCAGCCTACTTTGAATAAATGATTTGGAACATGGACTTGTAAATCTGACCAGCGTGAAAACTGATATAATTACCCAATAGGTATGAACATCTTGCTGGTGTTATAAACAGCGGCAAGGAACTCCCCGGCTGGGTCTTCCGATAACGGCGTCAGCTCATTCAAAGGAAGTGTCTCGTTCCCCTCCGGTAGGTAGTACTGGGGTTCTGACTGAATTGGAAATCATTAGGTAACTATATTAAAATTTATTCATCATCACCGAAATCTAAATTCATTGTATTTTACCCGCATCTTGGCACAATTCTTTGGTAAACCAGGATAAAAATTACTAAGCCTATAAGTCTTCCCTTGATTACATTTCAATTGGTCGAGCCGTCATACCTTAATTAATCCTTCTCTGTGTGAGAGCAGGCCAGTACCCAGCAGCGGAACGATAAAAAGGCTGATAAGGAGGAGGATCTATTATTTTGGTAAGAGAACCTATCGAGTTTCTTGCTGGTAGTTTCTTCAATGTAAAACCAACTCTATGGAACCTTGCACCTAGCTTTTGCAGTTTCGTAAGTACCTGTGATAAGTCTTTCAACAAATAAACTGACTGCATATGTATATGATCGGTTAAGATCTGGTTATCATCGTTGCGATGGACACGCACTTCTAAACCTTCATGATGAAACTAGGTTATCCAGCTAACGTCCAGAACAACTCCTGGGTTATAAAACTCCACATACCAGTCGTACATGCAGCCACACATAAGCCCACGTGATTCTCATCACCATAAATATGTAGCAGTACTTCAAAGTGGTACCCAATATACTGCCTTTTAGATTGTAGTCGCTCAAAGACCCTGGAAATTTAGGCAAAGGATACTACATTAATTTTCTTATATTCTTACTTCGTTTATTAGAAAGAAGTAACATTCAATCCCGAAAATCGATCTCAGTGGCGTGCACTTGGAGAGGCCTATGTCCAGCAGTGGACTGCGATAGGCTGATGATGATGATGATGAACATTCAATCGATCAATAGTCACTCCTTCTCTGTTCCAAACGAGACTTCTTCTACCTCGTTGTTAAAACGTAGTTTGTTGAGGAGGTAAGATAGGCAATCTCTCCATTTAAAATACTGGTCCTCTGCTGCACCCAGTTAGACTGAAGGCTTATATAGTTGGCAAAGGCTAGGCAGATGGTGATGACAGGCAAGCAATATGAATCAGAACTTTTCATACTCTCTGAAAACGAAAATGACTTACAGAGATATTTATAAGGTCGATGCAAGCGCACGTAGTACGCACCCAACTTAAAATTGGGGTTATGGCTTTGTACGTAGTGCGCATACGTTAATATGTCTAAAAGAAATCCAACTGAAAAAAAGTAAATCTTTTATAACATAGGTGTGTGTGAAACTATCTTTCACTGTAACTATGGCGCATATTTTTTTGGATATTCCCAGTTTTGGAATTACCTACAGATGAATAAGGCAGGCCGCACACCAGGCATACAATTGTTTCTCCACAACTGTCGCGCCACATTTGAAATGCGACACATTTAACGCCCCCATATATTCCCACGTGAGCACGCACACCGAGGACACATTTGTAGCGGGCGCACTTTGTGGCGAGACGTCATCCGCGCTACAGTAATTCAAGATCGAACCTGTTCGTTTTTTGTCTCGCCACATCAAGAAATCGTCGTCAACAGAAGATGACGTTGACATGCTGAAAGCAGTGCCACGCTACAACTGTGCTTCCGATGTGCGTACATACAATACATTTGTAGTAAGCTGAATTGTAGCGCAACGATTGTGGCGTCGTAAATGTTCGATACGTGTAGCGTGTGGCGCTGGTGTGCGGCCTGGCTTATATGAAAAGTCAACCAAGTTCCCGATGACCTCGGTGGCGCAATGTTAACCATACCAGACTGCTGAGCTGAGGGTGCCGGTTTATTCCCGGCACGGTCGACATTTGTGTGATGAGCATGATGGTTGACTGTGGTCTGAGACAAGACACCAAACACTAAGGTAAAAAAACTGGGATATTTTTTTTACAATATATTATGTAAGTCGTGGTGGCCTAGTAGGCCTAGTAGATGGCCTAGTAGTTCGATTCCAGGTCAGGCAAGTACCAATGCAACTTTTCTAAGTTGTATCTTGGACACCAATGATTGATAAAAAAGGTGAAGGAAAACATCTCGAAGTAATCTGGAAACCTGGTCTGAAATCACCAAGCCGCATTGAGCAAGCGTGGTGAGAGGAGGCGCCCAGCAGTGGGACGATAAAAGGCTGATGATGATTTAGAAACGATACTTACCGACTAGCAAAAACGTGATACCAGTGTTCTCAAGCTCATAATGCAATTTGTACCCGATAGCGAACACATGGATAGCATAGGACACGTTGTAGATAACATCTACGATTTCTATGTAAATGCCGCCGAGTTTCGCGACAGTCCACACGAGGCCGAAGAGCACACAGCCGCAAATGTAACAGTTCCATAGAGTATCGTCAGGGAGACCTTGGAACCAGTCAATCCCACCTTCTCGGCTCCACCACGGAGGGTATAAGGTCTGGAAAATGAAGGCAAATAACTGAAGACCTTCAATCATAGCCGAATCATAAAAAAATCTAGTTTTGAAAGTAACCAAACACAAAACAAAACAAGTAACCAAGCACTTCCTACTTTATAGCTAAAAAACCGGCCAAGTGCGAGTCGGACTCGCACACGAAGGGTTCCGTACCATTATTTATAAAACGGACAAAAGTAATGTAAATAATAAACTCAATAATCAGGGAAGATTTTAAGCGTCTGCCTCTTGCCGTTATCAATATCGAGTAAAAAACGAGCAAAAAATCATATTTGCTGTATGGGAGCCCCCCAAAATATTTATTTTATTCTAGTTTTCAGTATTTGTTGTTATAGCGGCAACAGAAATACATCATCTGTGAAAGTTTCAACTCTCTAACTATCACGGTTCATGAGATACAGCCTGGTGACAGACGGACGGACGGACGGACAGAGGAGCGAAAACAATAGGGTTCCGTTTTACCCTTTGGGTACGGAACCCTAAAAATGGAGTAACAAAATATCCAGATACATGCAACCAGTCACTTTATGCAACGTCTGGTCAACATAACAACTCTATCAGCATTGTGCAGCTTAATTACCTATATTTTTTTATTTATTTCACATTATGCAAATTATTACAAATTAATTAACATCAACCGTTGCGTCGATGTTGTTTCCGACCATATTATGAAAGTTGTCTGGAGATCAGAACACAGTGATTGTGCAAGACATGTTACTTTCAGTTTCAAAAGTAATTGCTGCATTTTTTGTCTGAAATGCAAGTTTTAATTTGCATTTATGCAATATTTTATCGACATCAAATTAAGAGTTTAGGAAACTTTTGACTAAAGTCTTGATACAATTGCACACTGATAGGCTCCCGGCTAGAATCAAAGTCGAGTCTCTAAAGAGTTTATTTGTTTATTTGGTTGAACGCGCTAATCTAAGGAACTAATGGTCCGTTTTGAAAAATTCTCTCAGGGTTAGATAGCCTAGCATCTAACATCGAGGAAGGCGCGTGGAGTTGTTCCTATGACACGCAGGTGAAATCGTTGGTGGAAGCTTGTCCTATCTTATCTATATTTTCATTTGAGAGCAACGTGATAGAACCGAAATTTGGAATTTCTTTAACACCTTGGTCGCCAGGTGTATGACAAAAGATAAGTTTTTCTGTTGTCTTTTGGATCGATGGTACTTAAATGTTTAAGGTACCTCAGTCTGCCGTATGAAGAACTGGAACTCCAGCTCCCTGGGCTGGCTACCTCGAACGCCATGACTGCCCCGGCTGCCGCGGCTCTGATTTTGACTGCTGCGGCTTAGATTGCCAAAGCCATAGCTACTACCCTTGCTCAGAGCTTTGCTGGCTTGACTTTTACGCCGATGCCACCATGAGTTCTAATAATAAAAAAGAAAACTGCAGAATCGTTGGAGTTATCCAATATTTGTGGACATTCTTTGGGAATCATAATTTTCTGATTATAATGACTACTAATATATTGGCGACCACTTAGGCGCAATGGCAACCACGCCGGACTGCCGAGCTGAGGATCCCGGGTTCGATTCACGGTATGGTCGACATTTGAGTGATGAGCATGCTGTGTTCTTGGTGTTATAATTATAAATATATATATGTGTAATATATGTGTAAAGTATAGGTAAGTAGTTTATCAGTTGTGTTGGCACCGTTAACACAAGCTAATCAATAGCTTACCATGGGGCTATCCAACCGTGTGTGTCAAAGGTATCCCGATATAATATTATATTATTCTGCTTCAGCGCAATATTGTTGTTTGTTATCTTTTCAGTCCTTCGTTTATTATTGTGAGTGATATGAAGAGAGAGACCTCCTAGCTTGAGTATTTCTTTTACTTAAAAGGATCTTTCAGTCATAGTAGATATTTTCTTAGACTTCTTACCTGCATGTTAAAAACATAAAACAAGCCTTAGCTAATACCTTAGGCCTAGAATTACTCTTATGAAAAGAAATTATTCCTTGTTATCTAGAGTAAACTTAGCATCAAATTCAAGAGATTTTCATCATTTCTGGAAAGTGTCAAATCAAACTGTTGTCATAGAATTTGACACTTCTTCTTTTTACTCCTTTTATTATGGCCATTTACGGCCAGTTTCACAGGTTACGGATAGCCACTATCTACCAGATGAATTAAAAAATGAAACAGAATTTGTATGAAATTATCTGCCAGATAAACTAGCTGGAACTTATCAGCAATCTATGAAACTGGCCTTTAGCCTCTTTGGAGACCCCTTTTTTAAGGTTTGCTCTTGTGTTTTGGACTCTTTCTTGTTAGCTTCTTTTCCTCACTATTGTTGAAGAAAAAAATAAACTAAAGCTATGTAATTAAGTATTTATTTACATCCATAAAAATTACATTATTAAACAATATCACAAGTTAAAATTTAAATCTATTAAAAACAAAACATTTCTGCGTGTGCTGGTGATTTTTGCTATCACTGACATTTTCGCTTATTATTCTAACTCCCATACTGGATGATGGCGGCGTGAAATGGAACGTTATTCCCAGACTTTGTTCCTTGATTCTCAGTTGGACTTAATTTTTGCGTTCCTGAGGTACTCCTGTCGAAACTGGTCGTTGAGTTGCATGCCGATCCTGGTCCTCAGCCATACTGGTGCCAGTTTTATGAAGGTGTACTGGAACAAATATATAAGTGCTCGGTAAGTGTATAAATTTTTGGGGTCAATCGCCTCGAGGTAAGCCAGGAATCGTCAACCTGGTCTAAATTAATGGTCCTTCAGAGGTACTCAACCTTCATGTAACATGTAACTTAAAGACAGAATTGGATCTAAGAGAAATAAAAAGTTTGTTCGCAGTTCATCATCCTAATTTTATTATCCTCCTATAACGGATCTATTAACATAATACATGAAATACGACCATACTGTAGCATTTTGCTAAAATACCACTACCGCAACTCACGATAGCAGTTGAATCTCCCTTTAAAAGTTGGCAGAGTCGAAGTCGTGGTGTCTTAGTGGTTAAAGAGCCAACCTCTCAAGTGTGCGGGCGTGGGTTCGATTCCAGGTCAGGCAAGTAGGATGCAACTTTTACATTCATTTCATTGGCACGTTAAACTGTAGGTCCCGGCTGTCATTGAACATCCTTGGCAGTCGCTACGGGTAGTCAGAAGCCAGTAAGTCTGACGCCAGTCTAATTTAGGGGTATTGGGTTGCCCGGGTAACTGGGTTGAGGATGAGGAGGTCTGATAGGCAGTCGCTCCTTGTAAAACACTGGTTAGACTGGAAGCCGAGGGTGGGATTTCATCAAGAGAAGATTCTTGAACTTACCTGTATACCATGCAGCCAATACCCGGTAGTATTATGCTGTCTCCCGAGGGTTGACACCGCGTGTCGGGCATAAGTAGCCACGTCGGGCACAAGGAGGTTGCCGTCCATCAGCCGCTGGGAAAACGCGTTGATCTTCGTCGACACGAACAGCGGCGCCAGGTGCTGGACGTAGATCCCCTTCGTGGAGTACTCCTCGCGGATGGCGTACGTGAAGCTGCGGACGTACGACTGGAAGGAAGAGGTCTTGCTAAAATACTAATTTGACTAAATAAATAATCTCCTAAACTGAACTGTTATCGCTTTTATCTTCATCATATTCTCATATCGAAGTCCTGGCCTAGTGGTTAAAGCACCAGCCTCTCAAGAATGAGTGTGCGGGTTCGATTCCAGGTCAGGCAATTTTTCTAAGTTATATGTACTTTCTAAGTATATCTTGGACACCAATGATTGATTAAAACGTCTCGAGGAAACCTGGACTATAAAGTCTGAAACCATTAACCCGTATTGAGCAAGCGTGGCGATCAACGTTCAATCCTTCTCTGTGTGAGAGGAGGCCTGTGCCCAGCAGTGGGACGATAAAAAGGCTGATGATGTTGATTCTCACAAATTACCTTAGTAGCAGCATAAATGGTCATAAGAGGCAGTGGCTGCAGCTCGGACCCTGAGGACACGTTGACGACAGCGCCGCTGCCTCGCTGCACCATCCCCGGGAGCACCACCCGCGTCATGGCGGTGACAGCACCGACGTTCACGTTGATCAGCTCCCACGCTTTGGAGTGACTCGTCTCGCATAGAGGCATGGGATAGTCGTAGTTCACGCCTACGTTGTTGACTGGAATTCAAGAAGATAGATTGTTAAAGAAATAGAGAAATTTGTTTTGAGAATCTTTTTATTTTGAAGTTGGTAAAAGATTATTTCCACGTTTGTCTTGCTAGTGACTACATGTCCAAGAATTTTAATGCAAGGTGAGTTAATTAAGGAATGAGGAAGGAAGGTTTAAATTCTGTCATGCATTTCTTAGTACAAGTATCAGACCGGATAACAATTAAGGTACTGAAGTCTTCTCCTACGCTGAAAAAAGACGGATAACTATTCAAGAGGCTTAGAGCCAGTTTCACAGGTTACAAATAGCCACTATCTATCAGATAAATTTAGAAATAGAACAGAATTTGTATGAAATTATCTACCAGATTAACTATCTCGAACTTCGAACAACCGGTGAATCGTGTCCTGTAATAAAAAAATGGTAATAGGTAACTGTATCTACGTTCACTTGTTGTTACCATCCTCGAGTCACCAGAGATATATGGGCCCTATTGTCTACCACATAAAGCTCCTAAATCCACCCAGTGCATTTTAATGTATTTGTTCACGTGGCAGCTAAAGTCTGCTTACCTAGTATTCCGACAGGTATATCCTTGAGCTCCTCCTCGATGTGTGGGTACACGGCTGCTCCCTTGCTGAAGTCTGCCACCACGACCTTCGTCTTCACGCCGTGTTGCTTTTCTGAGAAAAACAAGGGTGAACGCTTAAAAGCATATGTCTAACACATAAATTTGAAGCTACAAATAGGCTCTTTATGTTATTCAAACTGTTTCCACATTTACGTCATTAAAAGGTGCATTTAAGTTACGTCATTAAAGGTGCTACACTTTATCTCCCGAGCCAGTTCCCAACCATGTTGGGGTCGGCTTCCAGTCTAACCGGATTTAGCTGAGTACCAGTGATTTACAAGGAGCGACTGCCTAACTGACCTCCTCAACCCAGTTACCCGGGCAACCCAATACCTATTGGGTGGCCTAGTGGGTAAAGAGCCAACTTCTCAAGTATGAGGGCGTGGGTTCGATTCCAGGTCAGGCAAGTACCAATGTAACTTTTCTAAGTTTGTATGTACTTTCTAAACATATCTTGGACACCAATGACTGTGTTTCGGATGCCATGTTAAACTGTAGGTCCCGGCTGTAATTGAACATCCTTGACAGTCGTTTCGAGTAATCAGAAGCAAGTAAGTCTGACGCCAGTCTAACCAAGGGGTACTGGGCTGCCCGGGTAACTAGGTTTAGGAAAACCCTGGTACTCAGCTGAATCCGCTTAGACTGGAAGCCGACCCCAACATAGTTGCGAAAAGGCTCGGGAGATAATGAAAATAACAATAATGTATACACAAATATGGCAACAAAGTAATAACCAAAGAATTTCTAAAGAATCATTTCACAATATCCCCAAACAATAAGGGTGTATATTAGGCAGATGCTGCCTTAACAAGAACAATAGATTGCGCTGCAGTACAGTAACGCGCAAACGATGCATTGTGTTGCAAAATTCGCGCCATGCTTTGTCACCAATCGTGCTTGTACCTATGTACAGACCGTAGCAGGTCTACCCGAAACTATCCCAATCAACTTTGAACCATAAGCTTCAGCGATAAAGTTGAAAATCGATTGAGGAAATTTTACACATTGTAGTGGTTTGATGTACTGGCGTCTGTACTAAAGAGTTTTCGCTATGAAGATATTGCTAGCCGAACAATTATTTTAAGGGCCAGTTTCATAATATCCAAATCCAAATTCAAAAATGGAACACAATTTGTATGAAATTATCTACCAAATAAACTATCTGGAACTTATTCTTAGGTGGTGAAACAGGCCCTGTTTGAATAGCTTCATCGCTAGCAGCTTCACTCGGATCCCGTATACTCACAACTGGGATGTATGTATTTTACAAAAGAGAAATAATACAAGTACGTTTATCAACTGTCCCCATAGTAGTCTCTGCTAGTTTGGGACTAGATGACGTTGTGTGAATGTGAAATACAGTTACGAAGCTCAGTCGAAATCCAGTTGTCTAAAATGTATGATACTAACCAATATCGGCGGCCACAGCCTTCAGCTTGTCAGGGTTGCGGCTGATGATGACGATGTTGATGCCGCGACGAGCCAGCTCTAACGCGTACTGCTTGCCAATGCCGTCCGTTGCGCCCGTCACCACTGGAAATACAGGACACGTAAAATTTAAACCGACTGCAGAATTGTATCATGCTTTAAAAAAAGGCGGGGTTGAGTTGAGATAATCATACTAATGATGGCATCCAGGCCGATTGTCGGCTACGGCGGCCGTTCTCTTTTTTTTTATGGAGATCAGCCAGCTGCGCAGGACATATTATAGTGCACAAACATTCGCGCAGATACAGGTGCACTCTCTATTCCCTCACTCTCATAGTCCGATGGGACGGCAATCCGACACGACCGGAGAGAGATCAGGCGCAGGACCGACATTTACCTGCTCTCCGATGCACGGGTGTATCAATCACCAACTTCCAGACTCCGGGCTGCTTTATGAAAGTTTCTCAAAACCCACAAAGCGATTTCGGCCCGACCCGGGATTCGAACCCGAGACCCCGTGAACAGCAGTCGCACCTTGCGACCACTAGACCAACGAGGCAGTCGAATCATACTAATATACAAAGGTGAAAGTTTATGACTGCGTTTGTAACCTAATCACGGCCAAACTGCGGAATGGGTTTTAATGAAACTCTGCAGTAATACATATACATAGGCAGCTTATAAATAAGGATTAAGGCTTCTTTTTGTCTGGAATCTAGTATTTTATAATAATAATAACTTTTAAATAGACCAATTAGTTTCTTTGCATTCATTGTTAGCAATAGTTTAACACAAAAATGGAGATTGTCCTTGGGTATATTTCTATGTATAGCATAGTATATACAGGGATAATCGTTGGATTTGTGTCTCCATTACTGTCATTAAAGTTGTCTCAAAAGGACTTTAGCGTGTTGGCTTCAGCCCCACGTTCAGCCTCTCCTCGGTCCTACACGCCGAAAAAAAAATGTCATGCGGGCGCGGGCGCATCGCACGATTCGTGCGTGTAATGTGACAACAGAATACATACCAACATCGCGTAATAAACAGTTATAATACTCATAATATTACAATTTACAATTCAATACACATCGTAAATATTGATGTAACATTCGCAATTCACGGTTAGTTTACGTCATCATTTAAAATAAGTAAATTCATTACAGTAAACCAAGGTTTAAAACCAGTAATAGAAACTTATTGACCTTTGGAGGTCAGACGTATCGCGAACTCTCTTTTACTATCGTGAAGAATATGCTTAGAGAATTTAAACAACTGGATACGCCATTGCCGTGCATTTCCCTTTACCAAAGATGTGTCAATATAAGGTCTAAAAAAAATAGTGCACCATATTTTTACAGGTCATCTAGTACACGCTAATGATCAGTTTTATTACCAAAAAAAAATTAATGAGTTGGTCAACTTTCGAGCCTTTTCATAAAGACTGGCGTTATGCGTAAGAATACAATTACTATTTGGCGAATTTATGATGATAAATTTAATAAAATAAGTTATTGTTTTCATGACTTTTTCTGTGGTAAACATAATCCTTATCATATACTTAATGACCTGTAAAAATATGGTGCACTATTATATTTAGACCTTATATATATAATTATACATATATAAATCACGATAATTTAAAAACAGAATCGTTGATGGTCCGAAGGTCCTTACGACTATTGAAAAATATATTTTAATTATATCCATAAGCAGTTTGTTAATTTATTAATATCATCATCTCCCGAGCCTTTTCCCAACTACATATGTTGGAGTTGGCTTCCAGACTAACCGGATTTAGCTGAGTACCAGTGTTTTACAAGGAGCGACTGCTTATCTGACCTCCTCAACCCAGCTACCCGGGCAACCCAATACCCTTGGTTAGACTGGCGTCAGACTTATTGGCTTGACTACCCGTAACGACTGCCAAGGATGTTCAATGACAGCCGGGACCTACAGTTTAACGTGCAACCCGAAGCACAGTCATTGGTGTCCTAGATGTACTTAGAAAGTACATACAAACTTAATATAATTGTATACTTCTTTTATTAACAGGTATGTTTTTAACATTTATCTCAGAAAGCAAATATGTAATGTTAAAATACTCGCTACAAATGCTTCAATATCATTCAAGCCACGTTCAATAGGTACTAGTTCCGCAAACTATTATTGTTACAAGTTGTTTGTAGTCGTCTTTAAGTACTAACATTTATTTATTTTATTATTATTCTTAGAAGTGTCTATTGTGACAAAATTCTAGTACTACTTAGGTGCTATAGGAAGTTACCACCATGACGTAATTTGAACAAATATGCGCAAAAGCCAGCACTTATTTCCAATTACAATGTAATGCAATTTTCCCAAGTATGTTGGGGTCGGCTTCCAGTCTCACCGGATTTCGCTGAGTACCAGTGTTTACAAGGAGCGACTGCCTATCTGACCTCCCCAACCCAGTTACCTGGACAACCCAATACTCCTTGGTTAGACTGGCGTCAGACTTACTGGCTTCTGAGTACCTGTAACGCCTGCCAAGGATGTTCAATGACAGCCGAGACCTACAGTTTAACGTGCCATCCGAAACACAGTCATTGGTGTTCAAGATATACTTAGAAGGTACATACAAACTTAGAAAAATTGCATTGGTACTTGCCTGACCTGGAATCGAACCCACGCCTTCATACTTGAGAGGCTGGCTCTTAAACCACTAGGCCACCACGACTTTATAATATATACATTACATTGTAATTATTCTATATTTTGGTACAGAAATAAAACATTTTGTATTGTATTGTAAAAAAAATATTAGCACCCACGTATGTATTCTTTCATGTCGGGGTACCACCAAAGCAAATTGAAGCGGGTCCCCGATGTGAAAGTATTATTGTTGACCTGTTAATGTCAGCTTTTTTTTCGCTTATGGCTTGTCTTATGAAGTCATCGACCTTCGCGCGAAACTGCGCGTACGCAACCCATCGTTACGTCACACCTCGTATCCGCGCAATGATGCGTCGCTTTCAATTGTTTATTTATTTTTCTTGTTTGTAGTCTTATGTAAAATGGTCTATTGTCCCATGAGTTTTATGAATGAATTTTATTAAAAATCAAAATTTGTAACGTCCATTTTAAATTGATCAATTTACGCTCTTGTTACAGGCTACACTTTAGAAGCCAAAAAAATAGTACAAAAAAAATATTGAAATCAAAACCAATTTTTTCTATCGCTTGGTACAACTCACTCAGTGACGTAGATCCTCTTAAAAAGTCATAATAATCGACCTCAGGCCTTAATGGCCTACTAAATACACCACAAAGTTGCTATCATGACCGACAGAAACACACTAGACTTGCGGTTAGACTCACACAGATTGCCAAAACCTGATACTTCTCAATCATCCGACTAGTTTCACAATTGACTGACTGACACTGAAGTGAACGCAAAAGACCACATTCGAGATCTGAATATACTTTGACTTTATCTTGGAAGTTTTATTGAAAGGAAATATACTATACAGACTATATTTACAAACTTAATAAAACCATATACAAAGAAAATAAAAAAAGAGATAAAACACATCCGCATCGCTGTCAGCGGGGATCGTGCCCAAAAGGAATGAATTGAATTTCAATTAAATATCGAAGTTCATTCAATTTTATCACATGTTGTGTTTATTTGAGGCTTTTTTTTATTTGGAGTTATTTATTATTTTGTTTTTTGAATGAGGCAAGGCATATTAGACCCAAAACATGTTATTTTGACAAATCCTTTTCCTGTGGTGCTTAAAACGGTAATGGCGCGCAAACCGATTGCCGGCTATTCTGTCGGAGATCAGCCAGCTGCGCAGAACATATTATACTGTACACGCATTCGCGCAGACACTGGTGCAGTCTCTACTCCCTTACTCCGATAGTCCGATGGGACGGCAATCTGACACGACTGGAGAGAGCTCTCCGATGCACGGGTGTATCAATCATCAACTTGCAGACTACAGTAAACAACTAAATTCTGTAGCAATATCATGAATAATGTGTCTAATCAAATATTAAAATATTACTTTTTATAATAATCTACTGCAACGAATCGAGTATCGAAAATGTGGACAAATATTTCGAAATCTCGTATCCAAAACCCATTTCTAATCGTGTCTTTCGAATTTATTACACGTTTCGAAGTATGCGTTGGCGCAACTTGCCGGGGTCAATGCTGAAACAGTCATACTCGTAGATACTATAAACACTACTGCAGAAGGTTTGCCTATGACTTTTATTATGACAAATATATACTATCGCTTTTATTATGAAAAAAATCGTCTCATCATCTCCCGAGCCTTTTCCCAACTATGTTGGGGTCGGCTTCCAGTCTAACCGGATTCAGCTGTGTACCAGTGTCCAAGATATACTTAGAAAGTACATACAAACTTAGAAAAGTTGCATGATCTGGAATCGAACCCACGCACTCATACTTGAGAGGCTGGCTCTTTACCCACCAGGCCACCATGACTTATTAAAAAAAATTGTCTGATACGTTCAATAAAATTATTGTCTAGGATTTATGGTGAATCCGAACAAATTTTACTGCCTCGAAAGTGCCAATTGAGACTTTTTATAGCATTAGTTTTTCTATATTGGTTTCGCACGAATGTCGTTTATTGGTGGACGAACCTCATTTGCACTTTTGTGCTAATAAAATTCATAATATGGATTGGCCATTAATTAATACGCTGTTAATTTTATTGATCGCCAAACTATAATGTTTTATTCAAGTAAGTACGCTATGAGGGTGGTTTTAATAAAAGGTACCCATATGTACCCATGAGTTCTTCTCCCTCCGCCTACCAATGGTGGCTCATAAAAAAGGAATAAACAAAGAAGTCGGTCCATAATTAAAAATAGATAAAGATAAGATAAGATAAGATAAGATAAGATAAGATAAGATAAGATAAGATAAGATAAGATAAGATAAGATAAGATAAGATAAGATAAGATAAGATAAGATAAGATAAGATAAGATAAGATAAGATAAGATAAGATAAGATAAGATAAGATAAGATAAGATAAGATAAGATAAGATAAGATAAGATAAGATCTCCCGCAGTAGACGCACTGGGCGTCGCAGGGTGGCCGATTTCCGTCGTAGGGCGCGGCCTGCGGACGACAGACTCGTGGCGTCTAGTCGTCCAACCAGTAGCAGGCCTCGAGGCGGCGGCGTCGTGTTCCGCGCGCGCCTCTTAGTGGAGTCCTGCGGCCGGGATGACGGCCGCAGTGGGTGACGGGGCCCGCCTGAGTATCTGGTGGGCCAATACCCGTCGGGGGGTTGCGACGAATGCTTCAGCGATACCCGCCCCTCCGACACATGGGTAGATGAGGAACACGGGTTGGTTTTTAGTCAGTAAGAGTCTGACAGTACCCTTTGCCCTTCCCCCAGGGCCTAGGGTCTCCATGAGGACTTTCCAACCCGATATCAAAAAAAAAAGATAAGATAAGGTAAAGATAAGATAAAGATAAGATAAAGATAAGATAAAGATAAGATAAAGATAAGATAAAGATAAGATAAAGATAAGATAAAGATAAGATAAAGATAAGATAAAGATAAGATAAAGATAAGATAAAGATAAGATAAAGATAAGATAAAGATAAGATAAAGATAAGATAAAGATAAGATAAAGATAAGATAAAGATAAGATAAAGATAAGATAAAGATAAGATAAAGATAAGATAAAGATAAGATAAAGATAAGATAAAGATAAGATAAAGATAAGATAAAGATAAGATAAAGATAAGATAAAGATAAGATAAAGATAAGATAAAGATAAGATAAAGATAAGATAAAGATAAGATAAAGATAAGATAAAGATAAGATAAAGATAAGATAAAGATAAGATAAAGATAAGATAAAGATAAGATAAAGATAAGATAAAGATAAGATAAAGATAAGATAAAGATAAGATAAAGATAAGATAAAGATAAGATAAAGATAAGATAAAGATAAGATAAGATAAGATAAGATAAGATAAGATAAGATAAGATAAGATAAGATCTCCCGCAGTAGACGCACTGGGCGTCGCAGGGTGGCCGATTTCCGTCGTAGGGCGCGGCCTGCGGACGACAGACTCGTGGCGTCTAGTCGTCCAACCAGTAGCAGGCCTCGAGGCGGCGGCGTCGTGTTCCGCGCGCGCCTCTTAGTGGAGTCCTGCGGCCGGGATGACGGCCGCAGTGGGTGACGGGGCCCGCCTGAGTATCTGGTGGGCCAATACCCGTCGGGGGGTTGCGACGAATGCTTCAGCGATACCCGCCCCTCCGACACATGGGTAGATGAGGAACACGGGTTGGTTTTTAGTCAGTAAGAGTCTGACAGTACCCTTTGCCCTTCCCCCAGGGCCTAGGGTCTCCATGAGGACTTTCCAACCCGATATCAAAAAAAAAAGATAAGATAAGGTAAAGATAAGATAAAGATAAGATAAAGATAAGATAAAGATAAGATAAAGATAAGATAAAGATAAGATAAAGATAAGATAAAGATAAGATAAAGATAAGATAAAGATAAGATAAAGATAAGATAAAGATAAGATAAAGATAAGATAAAGATAAGATAAAGATAAGATAAAGATAAGATAAAGATAAGATAAAGATAAGATAAAGATAAGATAAAGATAAGATAAAGATAAGATAAAGATAAGATAAAGATAAGATAAAGATAAGATAAAGATAAGATAAAGATAAGATAAAGATAAGATAAAGATAAGATAAAGATAAGATAAAGATAAGATAAAGATAAGATAAAGATAAGATAAAGATAAGATAAAGATAAGATAAAGATAAGATAAAGATAAGATAAAGATAAGATAAAGATAAGATAAAGATAAAGATAAGATAAGATAAAGATCAGTCATTTCTTTTAAGTAGGCTGAAAATCAGCACTTTTCGAAGGTCAATTCTACAAAAGACAGCCCCAAAAACACCCGCCCTTCACTTTTAGAGATTTGCCCTTAGAGATAAATATAGCAATATTTTACTGTGTTAAATAATATATTTTACTTTGTTAAATAATGTCAAAAAATATGTTCTTAGGAACGGAGTACCTACACCGGTTAACATAGGATTGTTTCGCATTATCTAGAAAACAAGATACTGTTATTTATTCTGTAGCACTAATTAGCGAGGTGGGGCGCAATCGTGAAGCTTACCGGCTGCGGTCTTCTCAGTAATTCGGTAAGGAGATAATCGGCGCCGGCGCAATGCTAACAAGTCACCTTGATGAAAATATATAAACAGCGTGTCAAGTTATAAGTTAGTTATGTTTAGTAATAAGTCTGTAATTTGTGTCAACAATTCATTTGAAATGCAACAAATATGTGTCAAGTCGTTTGTGCAAGCTTTGGCAGAGATAACTAAATAGTTACCTAGTCCTTTTTATGGGGGACTAAAATAGAATACAATAGATCCATTTATTTGCATTCAATGTAGGTAGTTAATGACACAGTTGAGTGCTATAACTTTTGTTATTCGTCCCATCTGCCTAGCCTCTTCCTAAGCTAGGTTGGAGTGGGCTTCCATTTAAAAACGAATGCAGATGAGTACCAGTGTTTTACATGGAGCGACTGCCTTTTTGACCTCCTCACGCATCCACGGACCGATCGCGCCAAGAGTTGCTTAACCTTATGATCAATCACCCCGTTCCAAAATTAAGTGTGTTTTGTGAGCTTATTTTTTTGGTCGCATCAAAAATATTTTTTTATACCTACTTAATAATATACTCCTATCATAAATGGGTCATTAAACCCATGCTATAAAAAATCTTGTTTACACGGTATATGTATGTATATTACATTTTTTGTCTGTCTGTCTATTTCTTCCGGCTAATCTTTGAAACGGCTGGAACGATTTTAACTTTCACTCGCAAATGACTGATGTAACGATACGCAACTAAAGCTGCTTTGTGCGAGTGTGGGGACTTACTCCATTTGGAGGCAGGTAAAACCACGGGCAACAGCTAGTAGGTAGACAACAAACTCTATCTCTTGACAAATCATTAGGCAAGGTACTAAAATGTCCTGTCAGCCAGCTAACTGCGGTTCCGCAACGAAGTCAAAGTTTAATTTTGCGTATAGGTCATCAACATAGGAATTCCTTTTTCCACATGCTTTGAGAAAGGCAACATTCTACGTTTATCTGTTTAGCAATACGCGATCTCCACGATCTCTAGTAATTACCGGATCACGGAATACTAATAGACAAAGGTTGTGATGAGTTAATCAACACTAATATTATAAAGAGGGATTGTATTTTTGTGTGTTTATGTTTGTAATGAATAAACTCAAAAACTACTGTGCCGATTTCAGCCTAAGTAACATAATATAGCCTAATTAAATAGAAATGTTAAATTGAAGGTGCAGGAAGTATGACAAATAGTTGACTGATTGATTTATCATTCAGGAAGTCAGAATATTTTGCAGCATCTTTTAAATGTTAAATACGAACAGGAACAAATATTTTAACTCAATTATTATTATTTAACCAATTTATAGTGTCATGTAAACAAGTATTTAAGTCATGGTCATAATTCTATTGATTTGTACAATTTATTTACAGCTGTACTATTGTCGTCAGCAAAAAGGAATCATCTTGTTAGCAGTTACTTTTTGAAGATCGTCTATGTATATTAGGATAAGTAGCGGTCCCGGTACGCCACCCTGTGGGACGCCATATTTTATATACATTAGTTTTGACAGATAAACGTTTTCTAATTGACTTTTTGGGTAAAGTCTTGATAATTCTGTGCATTGCATGAACGATGTGTCTATTAATCGTAATAAGATCCCTATTACACCATAACTATGTAATTTCTGTAGCAAAATGTTATGGTCCACATAATCAGAAGCCTTAGCCATGTCAATGTAGATTGTATAGACTGGCTATCCTGTCTACAGCATGTCTACAGACGATATTACACTAGTTAATAGGTCAAATAGATCCATCATTAATCATTTTATTTTTCGAAACAACTTTTGTTTTTTGCACAACATGTTCATGTTCTTTATGTTTAACCTTACATAGGAAGTGCTAGAAACAAGTGAGTTAACAAACAAAACCAGCACAATGGGGACGTACTACATAAAATAACAATGACGTGACCTGCTTAAGTAATCCTCCACATCTCTAGTACAGACGCAAGCACAACAACTCAAGTTACTACAATCTGCCTTTCCTTAATAGATTTTCAACTTTATCACTGAAGCGTATGATTCAAAATGGATTGGGAAAATTTGGCAGTTTCGGGTAGCTTCATGTGCTGGCGTATATACCTACATATTAAGATGGCTTTTCACTTATCTGCGGCACAGTACGGCATTTTGACACACACAAATATTTATTCTGGTCTACTCAGTCTAGCAAACATAATATAAAATACTTCGTGAGAAAATTTCTAAAATGTCCTCGAATTTGCGGCGTTTGTGCGCGAACGCAAGCTATACATAAGTTAACTCGCGCCGACACGTACACACTTTGGTGGAATCTCATCATTATGATTAACATAATGTTCGCTACTTCAGAGATAATGAGCTTGATGTGTAACATAATGGTTCGTTTAGTCGTGCAGTTCGTATGTAATCTACAGCAGACTTGAGAGACTGGAGCAAATTTTATCTGCCTAGCCTTTCCCCAACTATATTGTAATAACACCCTGGTGTGCACCCTGGTGTAGCATCTGCCACGAATCGATGCTAAAATGAATTCTACCATCGATCAAAGGTTGACGTTGTTGAGATCTGGTAACACCTATAAATCGACTAGGCTTTCTGTCTTCTGATTGAAAATTGGCAACTTACTTGCCGCGATTCAAAATTATAATTCACTCATGTTTCATACACAACGGTACCGTTGCATACCTACGCAAAGTACGCAATGGTTTTAATTACATGTAAACAATCGTTAATGGTGATTTTAACTAATTATATTCAGCTGACTTAAGAATTAACTTCTTTACACAATTACCTTCTAGTTTGTCAGCTGTTGAACTCGCGTTTCGTGAGAACTACTCCGCGCAACCGGATAAAAAGTAGAATACAGTTTTCGTACGAGCAAACAAAGAAAATATGATGGCATCCAGGCCGATTGTTGGCTATGGCGGCCGTTCTCTTTTATGGAGATCAGCCAGCTGCGCAGGACATATTATAGAGGACAAGCATTCGCGCGGATACAGGTGCACTCTCTATTCCCTCACTCTCATAGCCCGATGGGACGGCAATCCGACACGACCGGAGAGAGATCAGGCGCAGGACCGACATTTACGTGCTCTCCGATGCACGGGTGAATCAATCACCAACTTCCAGGCTCCAGGCTGCTTCATGAAAGTTTCTCAAAACCCACAAAGCGATTTCGGCCCGACCCGGGAATCGAACCCGAGACCTCGTGCACAGCAGTCGCGCCTTGAGACCACTAGACCAACGAGGCAGTCAAAAAGGAAACAAAGTCTTCAGCATTACATTATATTAGCATAGTTTTTGTATTTAGAGTTACTTATTATAATCAATACATATTATAATAAAATCGTGGAAAAGTCAAATATGTACATTGAATATTTTTTAAAAAGAATAATTGGGGCGTGATCTAAAATCGATATCGAAGCCAAAAATATAGTTTTTAGAATTTTTGTCTGTTTGTCTGTATGTATGTCCGGGATAATCTCAAAAAGTTCTGCATGGATTTGCTTCCAATTAGGCATGAAGATAACTAAGAGGTCGGGTCAACATTTAGGCTACATATTATCACACTTACACTACGGGGGGGGGGGGGTGAATGTTTAATCATAGTGCCCACGCGGACGACGTGTCGCGGGCAACAGCTAGTAATCAATTAAAGTTTTTTTAATACAACATTAATTATGTTTCTACCTATGTTATGTATGTGTGGGTTTCAAAAACTCTTTGTTGGTTTTGTTGCTGTCGGCAAAAAATTGCTTACGTCTGTCACAAAAACCACGTCTGTTATTGTAATTAATTATAACCTTCGTGTTTAATATAATAATTTATTACTCATATTATAAAGTTGTAAAGATTGTGTGTGTGAACAAATAATCTTGCATTATGTCTGACTGTATGTATGTCACGTTTTCACTGTAAAACCGCTGGATAGATTAGGATAAAATTTCTGTACCTGACGCATCTAATTATAATGAATCATCATCTCCCGAGCCTTTTCCCAACTATGTTGGGGTCGGCTTCCAATCTAACCGGATTTAGCTGAGTACCAGTGTTTTACAAGGAGCGACTGCCTAACTGACCTCCTCAACCCAGTTACCCAGCCAACCCAATACCCCTTGGTAAGACTGGCTTCTGACTACCCTTAACGACTGCCAAGGATGTTCAATGACAGCCGGGACCTACAGTTTAACGTGCAATCCGAAACACAGTCATTGGTGTCCAAGATATACTTAGAAAGTACATACAAACAGAAAAGTTGCATTGGTACATGCCTGACCTAGAATCGAACCCACGCCCTCACACTTGAGAGGCTGGCTCTTTAACCACTAGGCCACCACGACGAATTATAATGAATCACAATAGAAAAACTATATATTGAGAATCTGTCGTAAGAAGGATAAAAAATATATTTTTGAGTTACTTTTGTCCGGGTACACAATGAATTTACGCTGTATATACAGAAAACAGCTACTAGACTGTTTGTATACCCACTTGCCACTACTTACATAGTATAATGTAGAGCTCAGAGCATTTCATTAACCGGAGCCGACATGAGAAAAAATCTATGCGACATTCACGCAACAATCACAATCGTAACCACACCGGACTGGGGTTCGATTCCTGGCACGGTCGACATTTGTGTGATGAGCATGCTTGTTGGCTGTAGTATGGTGTAATTATATGTATTTATAAATATAAATATATGTACATATGTGTTCAGTATTATGAAGTTTATTAGTTATATTAGCACCCATAACACAAGCTAATCAATTACCATGGGGCTGACCGACCGTGTGTGAAAAGGCGTCCAATTATATTATTACTAGCTTCCGCCAGTGGTTTCACCCGCTTTCTGAGGGAAGTACTTTCCATACCCGGATAAAAAGTAGCCTATATGTTATTTTGATGTATAAGCTGTATTGTGGTAAAGTTTCATTCAAATCCATTCAGTAGTTTTTACGTGAAAGAGTAACAAACATCCATACATCCATACTTACAAACTTTCGCCTTTATAATAGTAGTAGGATTAGGATTAGGATTAGGATTATATCCTGATATGATATTAAATAATGATAGCTCACTCTTGCTTTAATAAAAATTACTACGCATACGACAAAACTAAATCAAACAAGCATTAACTTATGAATAAGAGCGGCGGCGCTTCGCGTACTTTTAACAGAAGGAAAAGCACTGTAATGGCGTGTCCGGTTAGTTAAATACTCTAAGATATAGGGTCATCTTGAAACCAAAGAGTTTACGTTTCACAAGTGGCCACTAATGTTGACATGTCATAAGTTATTTGTGTGGTGTTGCCACATGGAGCTAGCCATAGACACGTTATGGTGTTACGTAATCATGGTATACTGTTGCTTAGTACGGACTTTAGATTTAGTTAAGTGTGTGGTATATGGTATGGTAAAATCTTTTAAAATTCACAGTATCCAGTACTGTGAGTTTATTTCAAACAGATTTCATAGAACCTTAACTTTCAAGCCCATTAAAAAAAAGCTATAATACAGACGCCAGCAGGTCAACCTACCCTAATCTGCAAAATTCTATCAATCCAATATTAACCTTCCGGTACTGTGATAAGGTTGAAAATCTATTAAATTTAACAGATTGAGGTAGGTTGATGTTCTGGCGTCTGTACTTTATTATTTGGTGAACTATTGTTAGTACACACGGCTACACACCAAGCTATACAAAACTAGTATAAGCTGACCGTTCAATTTGTAGAAAGGCCATATAAAGCGAGTCCAAGACAAACTGGTTTTATAGTGTGAAACGATTCGTTAACATAAGCAGTTTTTCCGTCTCAATTTCCATTGGTAATCACAGGAACCGTTTGTCGTACTAGCTGTAATAGTCACATCCTTAACAGAAACGTGATTCCAAGGTCATGTAAATTGGAACACACAAATGACGTAGTTTATAAAATCTGAAATTAATTTACCATTATTTGGAGGCAAATTTTAGTTAGAAGATAACCAGTAGTGATATTATATATCCCTCACACATTCACACAACGTCATCTAGTCCCAAACTAAGCAGAGCTTGTAGGTACTATGGGTACTAAACAACTGATAAACATACTTATATACTTTTCTTTTTTGTAAATACATACATAAACACCCAGACCAAGTCAAACACCCATGTTCATGCACACAAATGTTTAACTTATGCGGGAATCGAACCCGCGACCTATAGCGTGGCAGGCAGGTTCACTAACCACCACGCCATCTGGTTGTCGTGATGTGAGGTACTCATGATCTCTTGCGAAAGTTGAAAGAGTTGCAGTTCGAATTTCAACTTTGAACAACCTCACTCGTTCACGCAACCCTTCATTAATCTGAGACGCAACCTCACTTAAAAATTGACATTGACATTATTGACACGAATGCTCGCGAGTAATAGAACATAGAACGCTAGTTACTATTTAGTATTCTGTGATAAATATAACACAGAATACCTAATACTCTACTATTACCAGTGGTAATCTGTGTATTAAGTATGTGTGTGGTATTAGGTATTCTGTGTGAGTCGAGAGTGAGTATTGAGCTTAGTCGTGGGGTGAGTACGCTGACGGACGAGGAAGACTCCTCGCCTCTAATGAGAGGTAGGTACAGACGCCAGCACATCAGGCTACAACAATCTGTCAAATTTCCTTAATGGATTTTCAACCTTATCGCTGAAGCATAAAGTTCAAAATTGATTGGGAAAATTTGACAGTTTCGTGTAGCCTGATGTGCTGGTGTCTGTACCTACCTCGTAAGTACGCCATGTATAATGAGGAACCTACTCCCTCAATCTCATTTGATGATTGAATTGTTGAAAAATGATGAGGTACCCATCACTATAAGCAAGTACCAAAAAGTCTTTGTTATTATGTGAGAACGTCCTCAAATATTAATTTTATTTTCATTTACTTAAACAACGAGTTTGTTATACGTAATAGTTATAAATTTTAAACTATTACGGTCATTTATTTATTTAATGTGCGTATTGTTTTTATGTTAATTATTAATGATACGTCACAGCATCAAAACTAAAAACAGGTTGAAACTCTGGGGCCGTGGGGTCCGAGTGCACACTTCCTTTTTAAGGATATTTCCAAGAGACTCGCTGACACTTCCCGCGACCCAAGGGCTGGCTTTTATTTCGGCCAACGATTAAGCATTGCCATACAACGTGGCAATGCTGCCAACCCTTTGGGTACAATCCCGGCGGGCAGCGATGAGGAAGAATTTTTTGACGCAATTTAATAATAAGGTTTTTTTTTATTGTATATATTAATTTAAATTCATTTGTAAATACATTGTAAATATTTATGTGAATAATAATAAACATGAAAAAAAAAACAGTTTTATTTAAAACTAAGATATAATTTTTATGTTATTTTAATTTAAGTAAATACAAATTTTATTTATTTTAAGTTTAACATTAACACAAAACAAAATCAGTTCTCGGTAACATAATTAATCCTTACATTTGAAGGTCACGTGCTAAAATTAGTTATAATTACCTACTCCTATTTTTTTATGCTAATGATTTGCGCAATCCAACAGTGGTCCATTTTTTTTGGGTTGGAAGCATATCAAATGTTATTTCTAAATGCAAGATTATTTTAAAATGTCAAGAATAAAGTTTGTTGACCAAAAGACAAAATGTTTAGCGACTATTCATAATATATTGGCATAGACGGCTGTTAAAAAGTCGTGGTGGCCTAGTGGTTAAAGCACCAAACTTTCAAGTATAAGGGTGCGGGTTCGATTCCAGGTCAGGCAAGTACCAATGTAACTTTTCTAAGTTATACGTACTTTCTAAGTTTATCTTGGACACTAATGACTGATTAAAGGTGAAAGAAAACATCACGAGGAAACCTGGACTATAAAGTCTGAAATCATCAACCCGCATTGATCAAGCGTGGTGATTAACGCGTAATCCTTCTCCGTTGGAGAGGAGGCCTGTGCCCAGCAGTGGGACGATAAAAAGGCTGTGATGATGATGATGATGATGATGAGACAGCTGTTATACATATGACTCTACAGTCGCGGCGCGCGTCAGCACTTTGATACATTACAAATTAAACCGTAGCATTAGCACTTTGTACGAGTATCCCTGCATTCATTAGTTAATTAAGTTAATTAAGTAATTATGTTTATTCGGTACATTCCACCACATATATTAAGTAGGTAAGCAAACTTCCGATGATGCGAGGATTTTTTTTCGACTTTATGACGCTGATCCATTGATCTCAATATTAGCTCATAACTTGTCTTAGGGTATAATGGGACTGGCCCGGATAGCTGTCGAGTCCACCATGAAGTATCTGGGATTGGTGCTCGACAGCCGATGGGAATTCGGACCCCACTTCCGGCGGCTGGCGCCCAAGCTGATGGGTGCAGCGGGCGCACTTTCAACGTTGCTTCCCAACCTGGGGGGCCCGAGCGCCGCTTGTAGGCGGTTGTACGTGGGAATCGTGCGATCCATGGCCCTGTATGGGGCCCCTGTGTGGGCACTGGACCTGACGGCCAGTACTCTCGCCATTCTGCTCAAACCGCAGAGGGCGATGGCCGTCAGAGTCGTCCGCGGGTATCGCACGATTTCCTACGAGGCGGCTTGCGTCCTGGCCGGATCCCCGCCCTGGGACCTAGAGGCGAAAGTACTCGCGTCATTATACCGATGGCGCGAGGAAGAGCGGGCACGGGGCTCGAACCCGGTGCAGCGTCAGATCGCGCTGCGCCGAGAAGAGCTCCGTAAGGTCTTGGTGGCGGAATGGCGGCAGAGGCTTCTGCGCCCTACCGCTGGCCTCGCTACCGTCGAGGCGATCCGGCCAGTACTCGACGACTGGCTCGGGAGAAGGCACGGCTCCCTGTCGTTCAGGGTGACGCAGGTGCTGTCGGGGCACGGTTGCTTCGGCAAGTTCCTGTGCCGCATAGACAGGGAGCCGGACGCTCGGTGCCACCACTGCGTCCATTGCGGGGAGGACACGGCGCAACACACGCTCGCCGAGTGTGTGGCTTGGGAAGAGCAGCGCCGTGTCCTCACAAACGAGGTAGGAGTCGACCTGTCGCTGCCGGCCGTGGTGCGGAAGATGGTCGGTAGGGCAGAGTCGTGGGACGCGGTGGTGTCCTTCTGCGAGGACGTGATGTCGCAGAAGGAATCTGCGGAACGGGAGAGGGAAATCACGACTCCCTTCCCGGGCCGCAGAAGGCGCACCGGGCGCAGGAGAAGGGCGGACAACGCCCTTTTCCGCCCCCCATAAACGGGTCCAGGGGTGAGGGACTTGGGGAAGTCCCCGCCCCCTTTTCGATGGACCCGAGGAGGAGGCGCGCGCGGGTGTCGGCGCGCGCCTCTGAGACGATGCACGGGGTGGTTTAACACCTCACTACCCCGTGCAGGAGGCGAGGCCCGGACAGCCGGGCCAGCACTAGTGCGGGGCTGCGGAAGAATCTGGATTCCCGCGGCCCCGCGCGCACGTGCGAGGAGACACCGGGGTGGTTTTAGCCGGTAAGAGTCCGGCACACCCCTCCGCCTCTCCCCAGGCGGAGGATAGTCCATGAGGATTTCCCCCCGAAAAAAAAAAAAAAAAAAAAAAAGGGTATAATGGGACTGACATACGCTGTGCATTATACAAGTCCCTAAATTTATAAAGACTAAAAAATAAAAAAATATGTTTATTAGTTCTTCGGCATTTATTAAATTGTCGTCGAAGATGTTTGTGTTATCACTTATCAATTCCTGAGAGCAGTCAATCTAATTATTGGTCATCCAAATGTAGGCGCTTACAACCCCTAGATATCCTGAAGTAGTAAATAGTAATTAAATATGTTAGTAGGGTAATCCTAACTAATAACCGACCTAGTAACCGATTTATCCAGAAATACACTCGATATAAGAGTAAACGCGAAAGTAACTCTGTCTGTCTGTTTGTCTGTTTCTCACGCTTTCACGCCGAAACTACTGAACCGATTTGAATAAAATTTGGTAGACATATAGTCTAGTGTCTGAAAAAGGACATAGACTACTTTTTATACGGGTCCGGGATTAGTACTCTCGGCCGGCGAGGAACAACTAGTTAGTCTAGTCAGATTGATGAAAGCTTATGAGTATCTTTAATTTTTTGACACGATACTCACAAATATTAGCAAAAAAATTTTGAGAAAAATCATGTTTTACTTGAATATTTAAAGATAAAGGCCTCAATAGCAATAAATAATCCAGTGAGATACAAGATTAATCCAATAAAAAAAAACGCTTACGTTACTATGAGTAGGTACCATCGTGTTTAGTAGGCGCGGAAACCAGTTTTTCTAAGTACAAATTTTACATGGTCATTGCTTTTTTGTAAATTAATATTAAATAAAAAAAAACTTGATCATTCACTAGTTCCCATTCCGGGACTGGCCATTAACAAAAAATAATACAAATGGTAGAGGTTGAAGCTCCGATTTGTATGGCTGATAATAAGTCGAATATATGTACATAGTGGGACTATAATATTATTATTTTCTTAAGCGTGTTTGAAATTGACAAATTTCTCCAATCAACTTTGAACCATATGCTTCAGCAATAAAGTTGAAATCTATTAAGGGAATTTTTCTAATTGTAGTAGCTTGATATGCCTTCTGTACCTACATCCGTTAGGTAACTTTTCTATATAAACTTTTACACAGACAATAAACTCAAACTCAAAATCATTTATTCAAACTCGGCTGTAAAACAGCACTTTTTGAACGTCAAATATTACAAAGACAACCCCCAAAACGCCCACCCTTCACCACTTCCTATGTGTTTTTGCTGGGAAGAAGATGTGGCGCAACAAACTCCCCAGCAATAAGTACGACAAGTACGACACGCACGACCAGTTGACGACTGAAAAAGGAGACATAGGTATGAGAAGGACATGTCCACTACGCCCAAGCTGGACCTTGCGACCTTTTCTTGGATGGAAGACAATGTAACTGGATTCGCGAACTATATTTATTTATTTATTTATTTATCCATTTATTTCAGGCATCAAGGCATTATAGATCCTTAGGCGCGAGATTTTCTTTACGTAAATACAACAATAGCTTCTTTACCTTATAAAACTGATAGCACCTTAAATGTAAATGGACATAAATTACTTATATGCATAAGTAAGTAATATTCAGCATATCAGAGATACGGAAAATTCCAAGTACCTAGTACGATTAAACAAGAGAATGTGAGTTTGTTACCCCTTTTTTAGACGACTTTTAAAATAGACGTGTGGAAAACGCGTTTGACAGTTTAGATCGACTTTGGCAGTATTTATTACTTACTACCGCCATCGATTTCAACGGTGACACGTAGGAAAACTATACAACGCACACGGTTAAAAAGTCTAAAAAATGCTAACGCCTTCTTCAATAAATGGGCTATCTAACTCCGAAAGAATTTATCAAATCAGTTAGTGGACTGATTATGACTGGTTTGCTCCTAAGACTAGCACGTTCAAGCAAATTAACAAAGAAAATCATCAACATTACGGTCTTAGACATTTATTGGGCAATTTTCTATAGAAGTAAACGCTTTCCTATGATTTTTTGTAAAAATCGGTCACAACTCGAATTTTCAATGAACAGTTGGGGGTCCGTAAAATTAGGTAGTTGACTAGGTCAAAAATAAAATCCTATATGATTTTAATTTGGTAAAGCATCATAAAAAGCTATACCTACGATTTTTTTATTTGATAATTTAAGTAAAATAAGTATTTGGCTTGATGTGAAAAAATTGTGACGTCATAATACTAACTTTCATACAAGTTGCATAGAAAGTAATCGTTTTTGACAGTTCAATAAAAGTAATGAATTTGATTAGTTGTCAAGTACCCAACTAATGTAGGTAGGTCATTAAAATTAAGACCCTATCTTGGTATAAATACACAGCGTGGTTACTAGTTGGTAAGCTTATATAGGTATCTAGAAGTTCTCAGTTCGTTTAGAAAAGAAAACTATTAATAAACGCAATCAAGGTGGCATTTATCGATCTTAAGAATCTTTAGATAACATCGAGCGTGTCGTGTCAAATGTCGTAACCGACGATTAGAATGAGAATGTATTAAACATGTGCCTACATAGTACATACGTAATCGTAATGATTACGCACACAAATTTTAATGTTAAGTAAATAAAAACATCTAATCATAGTTGGTAAAATATTTATCAAACGCCATGCGGAAGTTTGTTATCATTAGAAGAAGCAACAAGTAGTTTCGTTACTATGTAGACTTGATATAAATTAATAGATAAATATTACAGAATATTTGCCATCGATTCAATAATTTACGGTCTAAAACCTGCTTGCTTAGATAGGAAGGATGTAAGACGCAAGCACTGGCCTAACTCAATGTAAACAACATTAGGACCTATGTCTATAAATAAAAAAATATATAGAACTCACCGGCCCAAGGCCCAAACTTCTTGGACAGCGGCTGCACCTCAGCAGGCAGGAAATATGGCATCAAATACGATGATATAAGCTCCAATACACTCCATAGGGAATCTATTAGCAAAAAGCACAGGGCAATAGACCCAACTAACGCTAAAACTAGTAATAAAAACATGATTTTCTATTATAAATGCACTGTATAAGTAAAAATTGTGTTTAAAATCGGATAATTCGCGGTTTTTTTATTTGAAAATGGAATGTTTATTTATGGTGGGAAAGCGCACGTCGCGCCGGCATGACTGTGCAGGGCAAACTGACGGCGGCGGCCAGTGTTGCCCACATCGATGTTACGTTACGATTGACCTATAAACGGATCTTATGTCACGCCTTATCAAACGTACTGTTGACCGGAAGATATTTGGAGAAAGGCATTGTAGATTGCTTACTCATCATGACATTCAATTCTCTGCTTCATGTTTCCAACATATCAAACATGATATTGTTTAAAACGGGGTTAATTACTTAAGCAAACGTATGTAATCTGCAGAGCCTTCTCTCAGAGACGAGTCTTGTTAAAGAAGGCGACATGGTTGCATTTAGCGGATCAAAGTCAATTATTTACAATTACCTAAGTCTTTACTAGATAAGTGCATTTATGCAATTGCTTCCTCATTAATTATATCATATAACGAGTCATTGCAGTTAGTCTGCGTAGGTAGGCAGGTAGTAGCTGAAAGTTAGTCGTCCACTGTGAGAGAGGTTTCCTAACTCGCTTGAGTAAGGTCCTTCAATTGTGTGTTGTAAAATACATAAAAAATATTTGCTCTATTCTTTAATTGGGCCATTATAGGTACCTTTAGTCAGTTCGCTGGTTCTTTAAACCGGGCGCCTACAAAGTTTTGCGAGCAATGCTTGCACATAATATAGTGTCAATACAAAATTTTATTAGGCGCTCAGTCAGCAAAAACACAAAGGAAGTGGTGAAGGGTGGGCGTTTTGGGAGCTGTCTTTTGTTATTTTTGACGTTCAAAAAGTGCTGTTTTACATCCAAGTTTGAATAAATGATTTTGAGTTTTGAGTGTTTTTCTGTTGGTTGCGTCTTCTCATTCTCAACCCTCTGTTATATATTTTTGTTATATTTGTTCTGTGTATTTATTTGTTTAAAATCATTATCACCATTAGCAAATTTGTAAGCCAGCTGTAGACTTAAAAATAGTACCCACAGACAGATAGACTTCGATCAGTCAAACTTCATTCAAAGAAGTTAATAATAGCTACGGTGGAATAGATGCCGGCACATCAAGCTACCCGAAGCTGTCAAATTTTTCCAATCAACCCTGAACCATACCTATGCTTCAGCGATAAAGTTGAAAATCTATTAAGGAAATTTGACAGATTGTAGTTGTGATAGCTTGATGTACTGGCGTCAGTACATATCAAGTGTCAGCTTTGAGAAGTACGGGAGGTCTGGCTGTCACTGACTCTTAACCTACAAGTGGTTTAGTAAGTCTCTTAAACTCTAGTAGGATGAAATTCGTAACTGAACCATTAAGAAATATTTTTTTTACAATAAGTTGAACATATTGCTGGGCTCAGGCCTCCTCTCACACGGAGAAGGATTGAGCGTTAATCACCACGCTTGCTCAACGCGGGTTGGTGATTTCAGACTTTTATAGTCCAGGTTTCCTCGAGATGTTTTCCTTCACTTTTAAACAGTCATTGGTGTCCAAGATAAACTTAGAAAGTACGTATAACTTAGGTTACATTGGTACTTCCCTGTCCTGGAATCAAACCCGCACCCTCCCTCATACTCGAAAGCGCTTTAACAACGAGGCCGCCACGACTGCTTCTTGTAAGTTAAGACTATTTGTAAGTTATTAAATAAATAGAAACAGTTATTTTTTGAATTCATTTATTTGAATCTGACTTATTTTGTACGGACATTGCAAAACAAAATATTTTAGATTTTTTGATAACATCGCAGATCAACATCGGGCTACGTCTATGTGTCAAAATTTTCATTCAAGATCTATTCGCAGCGGTTTCACTTACGTCTCAGCATAACTGCTTCCCGCAGCCAGATAAAAAGTAGGAGTATATGTCCTTTCTCAGGCTCTAGGTTATGTTTGTGCCAAATTTCATTAAATTCCGTTCAGTATTCAATATTCCGTTCAGTACTGGGGAGTTTATTCCACCATTTCTACATCCAAGCGATAACACATAGGAAATTGTGAAGGGCGGGCGTTTTGGGGGCTGACCTTTAAAAAGTGCTGATTTTCAGCCTTCTTTGAGTAAATGACTTTTATCTTTTTATCTTTTTAGTAGTTTTGGTGTAAAAGCGCGATGGACAGACAGTGTTACTTTCGCATCTATTATATTAGTAAAAGATGTAACTAATCAGATGCGAACTGCGAACTATTACATCACTAAATATACATATCGCCTACAAAACAAACTATTGCAGGATAACAAATAAAAAAATAATTAACCTAATCATGAACAAGGTAACATAAAACTTAAACTAAGCTGTTAAATAAATGATAATAATAAACATTCATCTCTCAACAGATTAATCTGCAGAAGAAATCATGCAGTCTTCTCTTTCATCAGACTGTTTCAGAGATGGTGTACGGCTTGGAGTCCGGTCCTGGTGGAGGAACCTCCTCCTTCAGGGTCTTCATTCCTTTAAGGGAATTCTTCACCGCTTCATATGGAGCTGTAACAATGCAAACAATAACAAAATTCAAATTCATTCGTTTTACTGGCTTCTGACTACCCGTTATGACTGCCAAGGATGTTCAATGACAGCCGGGACCTACAGTTTAACGTGCCATCCGAAACACAGTCATTGGTGTCAAATACGCTTTCAAAACAGTTTATATATAATAACTAGCTTTCGCCAGTTTCAGCCTCGTTCCATGGGAATTATTCCGCGCACCCGGATAAAAAGCAGCCTTTAGCATTCCTTTATAAATGGGATATTTAACTCTGAACGAATTTTTCAAATGGGTTGAGTTGTAGGTAACGGAGATTAGCGCTTTCAAACAAGCAATCAAACTTCAGCTTTATAATTACGTAGTATAGATTCGGCTACTTTTATCTCAAGCAACTATTCCAAATAAACTTCACGCGATTCATTTCACAGGAACGATGATGAACAATGATAAAGAATCATCCAGAAGTCGTTATAGGCTTTAAAACTGTTTTGTTGACTGTTTCTACAATAGCGAGGTCAGTGCACAAAGAAGGTCATAGGATATAAACACAAACACTATTTACAAACACAAAAAAAAAAACAATAATTAAATAAAATTATATTTGGTTCCATTTATATTAGGTTTTTGTTAATACTACTTAGTAGAATGCGCCGGAATCAACAAGTCGGTGTAGGCGTACCCCAAGGAAGTGTCCTGGGACCACAAAGCCTAAGGACAGTTAAAATCAATTCAGGCAGTTATTCTTGTATTATCATAAAATAATCTCACTGCCTGATTAAATGCCGGAATCTGCCTTGTAAAGAGGAATTCTTGTGTTTACAGGAAATATTAAAAAATACCGAATAAAATATTTGCTTCGGGCAAAAAAAGAACAATTTTATTTTAATGTATTCACAAACAAGCCATTGAACCTGACTTCAAAAAAATCTATCTACAGTTTTAAGTATAGTTTCATTATTTTCTAATTTGCACACAAGATTTCATGGTTATCCAAAACTATTATTAAAAATGTCCAAATGTCAGTCAAGTTTTTAACAAAACAAAAAAAAACCATATAGAGTAATTACCGCGTCCAAATATTTACCGTGTTACGCTAAATATTATTCTGCGGTTGTCTAACGCACATTATTTATAAAAACTTGAACTTAATAAGGCCTCTTTGCTGGACTTCCTTGATACCAACAAATATTTACCAACTATACTTGGCTATACATATTTGTGTATTCAATTAATCTTTTAATACTCGTATTTCCTGTGTTTACCTAACAGCAGTGCAGTTATTCACAACATACAAAGACAGGTAGACAGTTATTGACAAAATATCACCATACCCCGCTGAAGCATTTACCTATTTACGTATTATTAATTACTAGCTTCCGCCAGCGGTTTCAACCGTGTCCCGCAGGAACAACTCCGCGCACCCGGATAAAAAGTAGCCTATCCTATAGCCTTCCGCTAACGCTGAAATATTTTTTTAAATCGGAACAGTAGTTCTTGAGATTAGCGCGTTCAACCAATCAACCAAACAAACTCTTCTGCTTTTTAATATAAATATAGATTTAAAAAGTTGTAAGATTTAGTCCTCTAAGTTTTTGAAAAATTATTCAATAATGTAGCTAAGAAAATATGTAATAAAAAGTGTAGGTATAATATTAGAACGAGAGAATAGAGAGAGCACCTGTGTCTGCGCAAATGCTTATGCACTATTTAATATGTCCTGCTCATAAGACTGATCTTGTAGTTACGTAGCCGAAATTCGGTTTAGACGCCATTATTTATTATTATCAAAAACCGGTTTTTATAACAAAAAAAACATGGCTGTCGGTTCAGTCACTCCAAAATTCGAAGCCCAATTTACTCTTACGCAACTATTTGCAAGCAGGTCGTTAAACCGCAAACAAATTTTCATAACTATACGTACGATATTATGAATGCTTTTGCAATAACATAATAATAATATTCTTTCGAACAATTACGTTGCATATCGAATTTAGTATTCGAACTTTCGGAATTGGTACAGACGGCAGCACAATCTGTCGAATTTCAAGCTACTAAAATCTGTAAAATTTCATCAACAGATTTTCAACTTTATCGCTAAAGCATATGGATCGAAGTTGATTAGCAAAATTTGACAGTTTCGGATAGCTTGATCTGTACCTACATATCGACTTACACAATGATAAATATCAGTAAAAAATTTCGAAAGAACCACAACATGGTTGTAACGTTAATACAAACAGCTTTTCAAGGTCCTATCTCGCATAATTAATTGGTTACTGAATTAATTATTCTATTAACTTAGAAAGTGTTCTAAGTATCCTTAATTTTGTTATTTATTTTTCAATTATCGCTACCATTAAAGATTCTTTCCAGGAAATTGGTTAAATGTTAACTGTTAAAACTAATCAATTTTAAAAAGAGAACTGTTATTCAATTTCGCCTGTGACTCAATGCATCCTTCCGACCTGATTCAGTTCAGTGCATATTATTGTGACGATATATAAGGTCTAACAATACTAATGCACCATATTTTTACAAGTCATCTAAAACATGCTAAGGATCATGTTTACCAAAAAAAGTCATTAAAACAACAACATATTTTATGAAATTTATCACTACAGTCAAATTGTACGAATAACGGTGGTCTCTATGAAGACGCCCGTTGACCCTTATTCAACTTTTTTTTTGTGGTAGGTAAACAAACATGATCTTTAGCTACTAGATGACCTGTAAAAATGGTGCACTAGTATTGTTAGATCGAAATTTAGGGCCAGTTTCACCGGTCGCTGATAAGTTACAGATAGTTAATCTGGCAGATAATTTCATACAAATTCTGTTCCTTTTTTTCATTTATCTGGCAGATAGTTTTTATCCGTAACCTGTGAAACTGGCCCTATATATTGTTGATGTCTAATATAATCAAAGAAAAATTGGCACTTTTCTCACGGCATGCGTTTGCGTCAAGAAAACGCAAATTCCGTGTCGAGCCAGTCGCATGAGAACAATTAAATTACAATAACAATGTACCAATGGTTACCAATCGCCATGCTTGATCGTAAAGTTTTATTGCTCTTTACGTCGCTAACGTTAGCCACGAGATTTCATTGCAAGATTTTTACTTTTTAAATAAGAACAAAATGTTGCGTGGGATTCAGGATTGTGCCTTGCGGTACCCCTATTTCGTATGTGGAGTTCGCAACATTCAGAAAAATACCGTTATCGTTAGTTATCAACGCAATGAATTCCTTTTTATAATTTAGTTACTATGGGTACATTCCCAATTAATTAGTTCAGCCTGAGTAGTTCGACACTAGATTTCCGTAGGTAAATCAAGCTATAGCAACAAACGGTTTCAATTTTACACCTCATTCTGGCTTCTGTACTCCAGTCTTCATTGTAAAACTACAAAATCTTTAATCCATCCAGTCCATCTTTTGGTACTTCTTCAGGATTTCTATATACCTAGATCTCACTACCCGCTGCTGTTGGGCAAGGCAAGGGTTCAGATAATTGCTACGTTTGGTTAAAAACTAATCTATCTACTTAACGTCTTAATTTGTCTAATTGCAATGTTTGTATCTGATGCTAATTTAATTGCAGCAAAGCATAGATTCAAAACTGGTTCATGGCTGTACTGAGTGGCTAGACCAGATATCGTACTCTTCACATACTACCTATGTTTTAGTTTATATGCTACGATATACTAGTAAACTTATGGTTATATGTTTTTTCTTTTCAAACTTTCAAAAGACAGATTGTTCTCTTTAATAATGCACTGACGTGGTTACTATTTGTTTAAATTTATTACAATGAATGACAAATAATGAATACAGATGGCAAATAATTATATACTAGTATGTTTAAGGAATGTTAACTCAAAAATCTTGCAGAAAAGGGACAGAAAGACCAATAGATCTGTTGTGATAAACAGGCCCTACAACATTTGCATCAAATACAGTCTGCAAAAAGTTTCTATGCACAAAAAAAAATGCCGTGTCGATCGTATCTAAGACAATGTAGAATTTACATACCGGACCATATTCTCAGTTTTCTTTTAGACGCCTCATCGTCATACGTGCAAAGTCTTATGATATCAAATACAGCTAAACAAGTGAGGAATATCAGTAAACTGTACACAATTAGTTGCAACATAGCGACGATAGCAACACACGAGCTGCTTCGTCGACTACAATAATACTACTAAAAGCAGAAGGTCATGCAAGGCAAGATACTGGTTTATTCAACGCAAAAAAATTACATGAACTTGAACTTACAGCCTACAGGTTTACTCAATTTTAAACTTTATGTTAATTAACAGATGGATCGGTTTAATTTGTCTTGAAATAACTTCCTGTGCAGTTTAGAGTATAGGCACAGATTGTTTGCTTATTTTTTTATTTAAATTTGTACAATACCAAGGTACCTTGTTGTCGGGTAACTTGCAATCTTAATCTCTAAATACCAAAGTTATGCTTACTGTTTGAATAGATCAGCAATTAGGAAGCGCGATCATCCCGTCTTGATCGCTTCGTCAATTTAGATGTGGCTTAAATGACGAAAGACTGAACCAGTGAACCTAGTAACGCGATAAAGTGCCTAGGTAAGTATTATAAACGAAAACTATGTCAAAGTCATTGCATAAACCGATTCACGTAAGTTTATGGTTTGTAAGATTAATAATGGGACTCGGTCGCTGTGACCCCGCTAATGTACCGATGTCGTCATTTCCGCAATTACCTATGCTTACTAGAAGCCGCTGTGACGTAGAATTTTGTTATACGAGTACCTATTCAAATCTATACAACAGATCATGGAAATAGTTCTCTTAACTACAGTGATAAGATTTCTGAAGGTATAATGTTTACAATACTGTACTAAACGTATGAACTATTTTAGATCTAGAAAAACGAGACGGGATTCTAGGAGGCTCAACTGTAGTTTCAGATCGTGTATTTTCTTTCTGTCATTGCCGAAAAATAACCTTCTTGATGTTTAGAAAAAAATGTTTAAGGATAATTTCATTTACAAATTAATTTACTTACAATCAGTATGAAAAGGTAAAAATAAAAAAAAGAATGCTGCAAAAATCGGAATGTCATCGCATATGACGAGCATATGACAGTCGAATGACATTGACAGTCCAATAAGGTCTTTGTTAGACGTAAACAAAATATTCAATTTGGTGTAAAACACACATTAAAACTAAATAATCATGGAGAAGGAGTTAGACAGAGTAGTTGAGGAGATAATGTCGACGCCGAACGTGAGCGGTTGCCTAGTAGCGGACCACCAGGGGCTATGTTTGGCTGCGAAAGGAACGGCGCACGTCGACTCGGCTGGCATTGTGGTCGCGATATCAGAGCAAGCGTGTAAAATACAGCCTAATCTAAAGCCGCCCACCGTTTGTCTGGAGACGGACAAGAAGCAGTGTTTGATACAGCGACACGGAACCATTACCGGAGCGATTATTAAGCAGAAATCATAGTAAGTAGTGGCCCTAAGCGTACTCCAACTCCTACACTCCGCCCCTAAGTCGACCCACAGACCTAAGTTTCAATATAATGTTGCATATTTATACTTTGTTTTCTAAACATATAAAGATCCCTTTTAGATCTTCAACTAAACTTTTACATCCACATAAATTCTATGGTATGAATAATGAGAATGCAATAAAACTATCAAGAGTTTTTCCTAGTCCTCATATTCTTTTATTTCATGTAGTCTTAGTTATGTGGACTGTAGGCACTCCCTTGTATTCTGTTAGACCTCACATCCATAACTAGAGCCTTAGGCTGATTTTAGTCTTTATATTAATAAAAGACAGATGCTGGTATAATATATGTTTTTCTTCCATTTCAGATTTCTACAATAATTTGAAGGTTTCCTTGTAATGCCTCCGATGCAGATGGTGAAAGATTATCGTGTATTTTGTGTTAAATAATATAAAATGTATGTACCTTACTATTATAAGAATGTTGCTAGTGTATTTTTGTAAATAAATAATTTTATATAATGAAACTTTTTTATTCTTTGGCAAAATAACTTACCAATCGCCACTAACCCTGCCAAGTTCTTTTAAAATTTTGAATTATCTTTTCTATGATTACTTGTTCACTCTGCTCGGCCTCCCACTTCTTTTCCGATTATTATTCATTACTGAAAGTCACAAAAATAACAGTGCATAAATATAATGTTTGTTCCACACTTGCACTCATTACTTTTTTTAACCTTTTTTCTATATACAAACCAATGGTGTGGAATTTCAATGTAACAACAAAAATTGGTACTCCACTTTCATCTACTTTTTTCCTATTTCCATTTAGTCACAAAACAAAAGAAAACTTGCTCTTTGTTATGCAATCACTAAATGACTATCCAGGTATGAAATGTTTCCAAACTCTTGTTCAGAAATAGTTGATGGGCTATATACCCAAGTAAGGTGGATGGCATAACCAAAGCTACACTGTGATACATTCATCTTTAAATATGGAATAACCCAAACTTCAGATTACAATTGCTAACAGGATATTGCTTTAGTTGTCTATAGGTTATTTATATAGATCCCAACAGATTTCGGACACAGGGACTTGGATTTGCTTTTGGTGTGCCCTTTGGTGACTGGCATAGCCAATTTTAAAAGCTTTTATTTAACTTGCTGTGTACGTATGGTAAGGTGGATTCTTTGAACTCAATTTTGAAGTAGATATCTTCAACCAATTGAGAAATTTTGTATACACATTCAGTTTGGATGACAATCAAATATGGCGGACTATAAAAGCTTTTTAAAAAAAGATTTTTCTTTTAATTTATTTGCATTGAAAGTGTGTCCCAATTCACTGCAAGTCAGCCCCTCCAGCGTAATTTTATTGGATGGTTAAGGTCTAAAAAGGTAATAAAAAATAAAACAACAACATCAATATACACACATTTATTACAGATATGCTTTCCTAAATATAACATTAACTTGACGAGAAACAACTGCAACCGCTTACACTATACAACTATGTATACTCTTACTTTATGTGTTACAAACAATTTCACTAATTATTACTCCGATTCAGTGCAGGGATAAATACTTTGTTCGAAAGAGGACCTTGTGGGTAGAGTCATAAGGTTGACATTCCTATATTTGCTGGTAATGTTCCTATTCCTTTTACGAATCCAATCTACAGCTGCCTTCTATATATTATTTTTTAAATATACTATGATCCATCAACAATAACTTTCTTGTCTACACAGTGCAATCTAAAGTATTATAATATTTTTATCTCTGCACTAACCCTAAGTATAGAAGCCACGTAACTATTTAAATCTCAAATAAACATTGTCTAACTGAAAATTAACTATCCAAGTTGCAAGTGTTTAGGCTAAGCAAGAATATATACCAACTTATCAATTTAATCATAGCATATACTATATACAATCTCAACGTAAATTCTTATTTTAACAATTAATTCGCTTAATATACATAAATAAATCGATGCATGTAAAAATCATGATGCCTAATTAAAAAAAAAAAATTCAATGTAAATAAGGAAGCACATGCCACGTAATCAATAATTCCAGTCAGTGTTGCAAGTTTACAAAATTAATTTTAAAATCCCGCGTTAAAAACTGGCAACACTACATAATTATACAAATTCAAATAAAAACTCTTCACTAAAATATTGGCTGTGTGAGCAAAAATGTTAAAACTAGCAAAATATTACCTAAGACTAGGGCCTTTCTTATTCACAATAATACTTACGCAGTCACTGTGGCGTTTTATAATCTTTATTTTACAAAAATATCTTGCAATTACAGTAACAGTGATAATCTTTTCATGTTTTGTGTTGCGGAACAATTTTCTAACGGCTATGTGTTATATATTTTCAAAAAAGTTTCCATTAATATTTGAGACTACCATACCATACACCAATGCTACGAATTCAAATTTCAACCACCTTATTATAAAACATGGTCTGAACTAAACACCTAGAATTTCAAATGTGGGTGCGATAAATGAAGTACAGTTCAGGGAACTATCAACGGTTTATAGCTGGTTAATGAGAATTTCCCACTAACTTGAGTAATAATAGCTACATCAGGCATCGAGTAAAAAAACTACCAGCTTTAAAACTAAGTTTTTAACAAAGTTAATGTTCCAAACCTAGCACTGAACCTGGTACTTTTAAAAACCATGATTTATAATAAGGCAGCAACTTTTTATAAGAAGTCGTCTATCAGAAAATGGCAAAATAGTCTGGTTTCTCAACTGCTCATAATAACTATTAATATCGATTGAATACTGACCAAAAACATGTATAATAAGGATTTTAGGGAACCTACCTCTTTACTGGCTAGGTTAGGTAAGAAACGTGTAGTCTAGTACAAACTTCACGTTAACATCGTCTCAACAAATTGACATTGTTGTAGCTATCTTTTGACAACAATAGGCATGCAAGATAAGGATAGAAAAAGAAAAGACCCATAAATTCAGTACGATTCCGGAATGCATACAACATGATTCTAATGCCTCGTTTAATCTGATGATAATCCGGCCTTAGAACTTACAACGAAAACCCTGATTACAAGGCAAAAGAATCCTTTTCTTAATGTCTTTTAAAAACACAGTTCAAAAAAATGCTTCCGAAACAAATCACAACTTCATAAGGTATACGATATGGTGAAATATCAGGCTTCGCGATGATTGATGCCTCGTTTAGCAGCTTGCCGTTGCTTTTATGGCGAGGCAATGATTGTATAATCTTAGAAGCAACGAGCGGGGACGAAGTGCTAAACGAGGCACCAGTCAGCGTGAACGAGGCCTCAGTAAGTCTAGCACGAAGGAAGATGTAGCTATATTTTCTATAGAAATAAACACTTTACCTACATCAATGTCAAGAAAATTTCGCTAACTACTACGCTAAGTATCATTAATTTGGATCAAACTCGTTGAAACACGACATATGGCCGCACGATATCCTTTTCGCATAATAAATTCAACTGCCTACAATAATTGGGACGAAATAATAATATAAATATGAGCAATAATAATATAAATTATTTAATTTAATTACGATATTTTTGTCACCAAAAGATGATAATAATTTACTAATGAAAAAATAACAGATTTTCCAGCCAGGTATTTTGAAGATATGTATGAAATACAGACGTTTTAGCATTCTATAGAGGGCAGAAATGAGTCAATTATAATACCCAAAATTTTCACACACTTGGTTTCTGAGCTCCGTGCTACCCACACATAGAAATAGCTAAAACGTTGAAAAACCCAAACGTGAGCAATCGGGTACCGTTCGCCTAATAAATTAACATTAAACAATTAATAATTATACTATTAACAGCCCTCGACTACGTTACGATTACACTCGCTACCTAAAGAACGAATAAATATGGAGTACCAAGGGATACATCTTATTTCAAAGTGTATGAAGTTCCTAACTTTATAACTATAGTAACACCGTGACTTCAAAATTGACATAGCTATTGAGACGAGACGATACAGACTGTTATATTAAGATGTCTTCATACTTCATTTTGAAGCCACTACACAAATCTTATTAGGGTGTTACTAGACTATCGATCAACCGTCAATCGACGCTACCGATCATTGTTAGAATGGATTGGGCGACGCGATCAATATGGTCGAAACTAGCGGTCGACGTCATATCGACAATCGGCAGATTCGTCTAGTAACACCCTTAGCCCTTTAGACATATAAATAAATAATTCTCCTACAAAATTACCTTTGTTTGAAGTTCATTTTAATAGATTTCAAGTGCATTGGTCCTTTATTATGAACATGTTCTTATTAAAAAGACCACTTATTGCAAAACAGCCTCTGTTGCAAGGACATAATACCTATATTTGTTTAATCTTCATGGGCCAAGCGATATGGTACAATATGTCTAATATAATGTGCTTAGTTCATAAACCTCTATAGATTTAACAAATAATTGAATATTATAATACAATCATGCTGAATATTACCATAGACAAGAATATTAACTATCTACAAGCAGACTCAATTAAAAATGTTGGCAATACTATTTGTTTTGTATGGAGGACACTGTTTTGTTGGCAACACTAAACTAAGGAGTTTACAGTGAATATTGCTGAACGTCTCGAAGTTTCGATTGAACTTACATCTTTAGTGTAGACGTTAATTAAGTCTTAGTAATAACTATGCGCTCCATAGTACCAGAAACTCGTACAAAAAATACTTATTTAAAAAAACAGCATACATTGATATAAAACTGGTATTTTGAAACACTCATCCGATCAACTATAGTAAACAATTTATAACAATTTACATTCACCTTTCACAAAGAGAGTAATTCCACATAATGTTCCCATTACCACAGACCATTTCTCTATGCATTTTACAAGGTAAGGTTGTACGCACATTTGTCGCATAAAACCACCTCAAAATGATTTGTGTTAGCAGGAAGTTTATCTGGACTCTTAAATGATATAAACACCAAGCAATTTTATAACGCTAGCCTCTTAAAAATCAAGGCAATCAATCATCTCCAAAAGTTATTAGTAATGAGCTGATAGCGCCAGATTAATAAGGGGACTGAACAGGCATTCAGCAGGGCGCCAGGGTAGTTAAACGAGCATTAATATTTAGGAGCGCGTAATTCAAATTTTTGGAGCGCCATGAGAGATAAGGGCGCTGGTTTTGGGCTGGTGATATTTTCCAGGACGCCAGCATTGAAAAACCAGTATAAAGAGTCCAAGATTATTCCCTTATGTTTTAACAAATACCAGGAGCGCATATCATGTGGGAGACTCACAGAGTGCGGGGTCAGTTGCGCGCGGGGACGCCGGTGAAGCTGATGGGCTGTTCGTTCGTCACGAGGTTGGCGCGAGGGGCGCTCGTCGGCTGGCCCAAGCCCGCTTCCAAGTTAGCAGCCGACGTCCTCATGTCTTCTATAGAGCCTCTGTTATCAATAAGCAGGTTTTAGTCTTGGATTCATGTGTATTTCATCGTTGAAGACTGTGATCAAAGATTGAAATGAAGTGCGTATCCAAATATTTTTTGAACACATGGTGTGAATTTGTGCTTATGAAAAATTAATAACACTTAAGTATAATATATTTTAACTGTTTACCCAATATAATTATAACACTTTTCAGTATAAAATGTTTTAACTGTTTAACGAAGTAAAATGCTATTGAAATCATATTGTATGAAATATAATAAGTCTTGAAATAGTATGTACAAAACATGCAAGATTTACACACATAAAACGATACTAAAAGAACATTCAATAAAAATAAAATTGTAGTCCGGTGCTGGAAAAACAGGCCTGTGCAAACCAAAAAAAGTAGAAAGTTTCTGCGAGAGCATGCGATATGAAACAAACGAAAATATGTACAAAACATATATTTCAGAATTTTCCGACGACACTCTCGTCATATTAAGAACAATTATACTTCTACTAACAAAAATAAGTATTCTTTAAAAAGACGCTGCATAAGTATCTCGTCGGAAAATTCTATCAACATTGTCACCATAACTACGAAGAACATGCAAGCCCATAGCATACAAAGCACAGACGAAACATGTTAGGATGCGTGCCTCATTTAGTTTGGGCGCCACACGTCGGGATCCTCCATGAGGGTGACGTTGTGGTCGTGCGAGCCCGCCAGCGGCGCGCCCGGGGGCGTAGTCCCGCCCGCCGCCATCGCCGCCATGTCGTCGCGAGAACCCCTGAGTTCCCCACGCACACACACACGGACACACAGGATTAGTAACACACACATGGCCTTTGACCAGTTAATCACACAAAGCTATAATTAAATTATATATTTTTTATTTCCAAACATTTTCACAACGTGTAACTGTGGTTAGAGATTTTTATCTTATTGAATCTTTTATATGAAAGATACAGTTCTAATACGTTATTTTACTTTAACAATAGAAGGTACCGAATCCCCGAAGTAAATAAGCTTCTTTTGAGAAGAAAGCACATCATATATAACAAAAATATGCATTGCAATACAGATCATACAAAAAAACCAGTACATCCGAACATAGACCCAAAGTTTCCATACCCAAACATGATAGCCTAATAAAAGCAAGAACTCAATAGATTGTTAGAGCACCCATACCCAACAGAGATTAGTTCATACTGTTTACTTAAGACAATATTGACACCAGAATCCTACAAAGTAAGATGGGAAAATATAATCACCATTATTTCAATTATATTCTGTTAGAAAGTTGGTGATAGTTCAAAATTTACTTCATTCCATTCTGGCGCCTTTTAAAATTACTTTGTACAATTCTGGCGCCCATTAAGTTATTCAAATAAATGAGGTATACTGACTTTTTGCCGAGCGCCATCATGCCGTATATGATGCCGGTAGCGAAAATCAGTCCGCTGCCGAACCACGTGCTCATGCTTAAGAAGCACATGAAGAATGGTGGAACTGACAGCCTGAAAATAAACAGATATTATACAGTTATTACTAGTACTAACAACGTTTGTTAGTTATTTCTAGGTACAGACGCCAGCACATCAGGCTACTCGAAACTGTCAAATTCTTCCAATCAACTTTGAACTTTATGCTTGAGCGATAAGGTTGAAAATTAATCAAAGATATTTTACAGATTGTTGTAGCCTTATGTGCTGGCGTCTGTACCCTACTAAGATAACTGTGGCCAAATTATTATGATTTAAATATAAAATAAATAATAAATAAACAATATTTTTTTTGGTTCTTACATCCCTGCTATCATTTGTACATCTTTAGCAATCTTTACGAGTAGTCAGAAGCCAGAAAGTCTGACAACCAATCTCATCAAGACATAGTACCAGGCTTCCCAGATAACTGGATTGAGGAAATCAGATAGGCAGTCGCTCCTCGTAAAATCGCATCCTTACAGAACTACTTCCCATACTCAGATAAAAATCGCCTCTATATTATTCTGATGTATAAGCTATATTACTATAAAGTCTCATCAAAATCCCTTCAACCATTAAATCGTGATTGTGGACCGAACATTCAAACCCACAAATTTCTACCACACAATGAAAGTTTTCAATATTATCACTTCAAAATCATTTAGTACCTACGTACTCAGCTGAATAACACCAAGACCTAAAACATTGAGCGCAATGTTTTTCAGATGCGACGATATAGTTATTGTTGTTGAAGATCGCAGCACAATGCGTGTCGCGCCATTCATCGTGACGTGAGGCATACCAATTCGCAACGCATGCTATGAAATTTTATTGGTTCATTATTAGTGGCCTGACTAGTTGTGATAGATGGAATGGATCTCATCAGAAAAGGAGTAGATATAATATTCTGTTGTTCGGAATGCAAGGAGTATAGTTTAAAATCAAAGTCAAGGTCAAAATTGTTACCGTGGCCCTGGCACACGGGGACCTCCAGAAGGAACATAGTGGGTTTTAGTCAGTAAGAGTTTGACACTCCTTCTAGCTGCACCCTCAGCGGGAGGGGTCATTTGATGATTTCCCACGAAAAAAAGAAGGTTAAAATGTTTGATGACAGGGAGCTAAGTCACGTCGTAAAGACCCAAAAACGCCCTGCTAAGCACATGCCTCCTCTCGAGGGATTAAGCGTTAATCACCACGCTTGCTCAATACTGGCCTGAAATCAGATCGAACCAGTACACTCATACTTGAGGGGCTGGTGCTTTAACCACTAGGCCATAACGAAACAAAATACGAGTGTTATTATTAAAAAACGCCTTTACCCTTTCTCTAAAGAGACTTATCCTAAGGTCACAGATAGGTCATAATATCTAGATCAATTAAAGAAAAAAAATAAGTCATCATTGTTAATCCAAAAAAAAACCTCTAAAATGATACATAAACAAGTAATTGTTTTGACCAGAACCAAGTGACTCACTGTTCGCTATAAACGACATTGCCTCGAGGACATTGTCCTGATGAGGTTAGCAGTAAAATTATTAAGCTGATTCGTAAATGAGTAACTTTTGTAAATTATATTCATTGTGAGCGGAGAGCAAATATTTTGCAGGTCATATAACAAACATTTGGTCAATTTTATTGCTAAGCTTAGTCTACAATAATAGTTTAATTGGACCTATATATTATAAACTTTCATATATGTAGGGATAACTATATAAATATGAATACATATAAAGCTACTAGCTTCCACCAGCGGTTGTCCACTACTTCGTACACCCGGATAAAAAGAGAGCCCTTCATAATAAATTTGGGCTATGTTTTTTTTTTCAATTCAGTTCAAGTTCCTAGTTACAAACAAACAAACTCTTTATCTTTATAAAATTAGTACGTCATGTATATAACACATTTATTTTCCTATGAAGAAACTAAATTCAACGTAAAAAAACTTTTGTCATAACATTAATGAGAGCAGCCTATTATCTAAATCAATTAACTCTAACTAATAAATAGTGCAAAAAATAAATTAACCTAGAAACGGTACAATTATAATGTCAGTGATACACAACCGGTGTGCTGTTGAACGCTTTGATAAAACCGATGAGTCAGACTTGTGACGCTTCGTACTTACAATTACTGTTGATATAAATACATACGTCACAGGTAGGTTGATACAGTACGCTGCACGAGTATGGGAGGGAATCTTTATTGATTGAGTTCAAATTTTAAAGGAACCAAAACTTCCAAATTACAATGAGAAAATTATATGTATATCCGAGAACTTCCGACCCCAAGTATTTTCAAAAGGAAAAAATTATAAATTGAACCAGTAGACATTTTTTTAGGGTTCCGTGTCCCAAAAGATAAATGAAAACTTATGAAAAAGACTTCGTTATACATCTCTCAACAATCTATATCTCAATAACCATGATAGCTAGAAAATTATATTATACACAGAATAAATATGGAAAACTATAACAAAATTCATATATAGAGGGCTCCCATGCATTGAACATGTTTTGTTTTTTTGCTTGACGACTACTAGACGAAAATGTCAGTAGGTCGTCGTGAGGTAGAAATACAAATGTATTTACAGAATACTATAAAATAAATAATCATGTCTAAATAATGTTAATAGTTAAGGGACAACACGATCATCATCACCATCATCTCAGCCATAGGACGTCCACCGCTGAACATAAGCCTCCCCTTTAGATTTACACATATCATACCGGTTGGAAGCGTCCTACATCCAGCGTCTTTCAGCGACCTTTATAAGGTCATCTGTCAATACAATACGACATGATTTTTGGCAGTATTATAGATTAGGACGGAACCGTTCGCCCGCGGGTTCGAATCGGACTTGGCTGGTTTTCTTTCAGTTTTGCTATAAAACAGCCTGACTAAACTAGAATTTAATTAAATAAAAACGCATTACAGTTGTTTCATCCGCTCTACCGCTTAAATGTCACAGACAAACACCAGAACTTATTACCGTTCTTATTAGTCAACAATTTAAACTTTGAAAATCGAAAATTTGAACGCTGTTGAACCGGATATTCTGGTCGTGAATGAATAAATTACTGCCTGTTGAGTTTTAATTTCCACCATAATTTGATTGCGGTGGAGTTTTAATAATTTTTCCTTTTAAAAATTAACTAATGAGATTTTTTGATTTTGATAATGTTGTAGTTATTTCGGATTACATAATAAACTTCTTTGATAATTTACGGCCAGTTTCTACTATCTATCGGACTATCTACCGGATAAATAAAACTAAATGGAACAGAATTTGTATGAAATTATCTGCCACATAAACGAACTGGAACTTATCAGCAACCTGTGAAACTGGCCCTTAAGGATCTATTATGTTTTCACGTACGAGAAATCCATGGTAACAAAATAAAGCTGAAGAGTTTGTTTGTTTGATTGAATACAATAATCTCAGGCAATATTGGATCGATTTGAAAAAATATTTCAGTATTTTTTTATACAAGTGTGCGGCGTATTTGGCGCAACCAGGTTGTATCCTACAAGGAAGAAGCTAGTATAATATGATAAGAGTTAAGACTTAATGAAGTTTTAATATCTCCATATTCCGAGCAAAGTATACGTATGTTATCGAAACCCTATCTGAACACTAATGCCCACAATTTGGGGTATTCCCATTGGTTTCTGCATCAGTGGTTTTAGATGTTCTTATTAATGTTGAAATTGTTTTCAAATTCACTTTCGGTGTGGTTTAGACATAAATTAATATAAATAAAATTATTTAATTTTCCCCCTTTTAGTCATAGACTCAAATTATTCGTTATTATTTTCCTTTCAATATATCGCAAAAGTCATATAGCAGCATATAAATTCCCAAAGAGCGTTTTCCCGCCTTTTCACGCGCGGTTACTCCATCCAACAGTAACTAATATACCATAAACAATACGCTTATTTTGAGGAAAAAGTTTCCTATGCACTAATCCATAACACGGTAATTAGATCCACGTAAATTCAAACAGTATTTTATGTAATTTCAGCATTATATTACCGCTTGCATAAAATTCCATTAATAATCAAGAAGATAATTAAGAAAATAACATACCCAATATACAGCGCAGCCTTGTTCCAATAAGGCCTGGTCTCCACCTTATCGCTGAGGGTCTGTACATAGTCTATGAAGAAGCAGCAGCACGGCGCTTCGCATACTATCACTATGAATCCGGCCAGCATCTGCCAGATGCCGGCTATGAGGCAGGCCACGTTCAGGACCACGATGCTGATGCAGTTCAGGAGGCCCAGGACTATGGCAACTGGAAGTAAAGGAAACTTTTTTTAGTTTGACGACCCCGTTGACGCAATGGGAACCACGCCGGACTGCCGAGCTGAGGGTCCTGGCATCCCGGTATAATCGACATTTGTGTGATGAGCATGCTTGTAGGCTGTGGTTATATGTATTTATAAATATATATGTGTAAAGTATATGTAGTTTATCAGTTGTGTTAGCAGACAAAGCAACACACAAATGTGCTGCGTTCATGAAATAATCCACGAGACCGCAGTGCGTGTACAATCCCATTATTTTATAAGCAACTATCACAGCTGAAGCCTTTTATTGCTATCGACTATAGCAGATAGATATACAATTACATAGGAAGAAAGCGTTCACTTAGCGTGGCAGACATATCGACGATACGTAATAGCCATTTAACTATATCAACGTGTCTTATGACGTCACTTTCCATCATTTTCTATTGCCATCTAATACTCGTAGTTGCTTTTTACGACACACACCGATGAGTAAAGAAAGTACTTATATTTTAATATCATGCAGTAAAAGGATATCAATAAATTTAACTGCCTCGTTGGTCTAGTAGTCGCATAACTTGACTGCTGTGGACGGGTCCCGGATCGGGCCGAAATTGTTTTGTGGGTTTTGAGAAATTTTATAAAGCAGCCCGAAGTCTGGAGCCTTTGTGATTGATACACCCGTACAAAGAGCACGTTGGAGCGAGCACGTAAATGTGGGTCATGCGCCTGCCTGATCTCTCTCCGGTCGTGTCGGATTGCCGTACCATCGGACTATGAGAGTGAGGGAACAGAGAGTGCACCTGTGTCTGCGCTAAATGCTTGTGCACTATAAGAAGAGAACGGTCGCTCTGACCGACAATCAATCCGGACGCGATTATTCATTTCAGGACCAGCGAATAAAGGAAAAAATCACACAAAAAATATTCTTCCGAGATGAAAATACAGTAGGTATAGCAAAAACAACAGCTAAAATAACCATATGTCTAAATAAAACCCGGTAATATACCATTTTAGTTAACGACCTTCCTACACACGCGACAATTGGTCGCAATGCCCGAATCGTAGAGATGTGACCACGGTCTATCTACCATAGCTAATAAAATATTCATAGTAACAAGGTCACATTATTTCTATTCTTCGTCATTCGGATGTCTATTAATTAAATTGTGAAAGCTTATACCACAACTGGATTATCCCGGGGTATTAACGCGGGGATAATGGGGATATTTATTTGTTTGAATGGACAGGCGGCGTGAATTTTATATTACTAGCTTCCGCCAGCGGTTTCACCGGCTTTCTGAGGGAAGTACTTTCCATACCCGGATAAAAAGTAGCCTATATGTTATTCTGATGTATAAGCTATATTGTAGTAAAGTTTCATTCAAATCCATTCAGTAGTTTTTACGTGAAAGAGTAACAAACATCCATACTTACAAACTTTTGCCTTTATAATAGTAAATATTAGGATTAGGATTTTGCGTCCTTTGGTAGAAGATGGATTATAATAGCTGCAACGAACTTACTCGGTCTTTTACGCTTTTACCAAAAATCTGCCTAAACAGATTAAGATAAACGTGTAGAAATAGATTCGACGATTGTCGAAAAATATTCCTTGTTGGATATTTTGAGAACCACTGGGGGTTGCCGTCGAAAGCGTGGGAATTGGCTAATATTGATTAATATATACTAATATGATTAAGAAGGGAGTGGATAGTAGTATGACGGCTAACAGAGACGAATGGAAGCGGAAAACATATATTGCGCCGACTCCAAATAACTTGGGAACAGGGCAAGAAGAATAAGAAGAGTTACTAATATGAGTAAGACAATATAGTGTCATCAATGGTCGAAGCCCGGACTTCAAGCTTTTTAAAAGTTTTATTCACAGTTATTCTCAAAACCACGTTTTCGACAGAATGCATAGCACATTTTAAGAAACACTATTCTCATTTCAGATGTTTTGTAATAGAACTATTGACCAAGTTTCATGGTCGTAATTGGCCGCAAAAACCGGCACAATAGGAGCAATAAATTGCAGTACAGTCTGATCTACATACTAATACTATAAAGCTTAAGGGCCAGTTTCACAGGTTGCTGATAAGTTCCAGATAATTTATCTGGCAGATAATTTCATATAAATTTTGTTCCATTTTTTAATTTATCTGGTAGATAGTGGCTATCCGTAACCTGTGAAACTGGCCCTAAGAGTTAGTTTTTTTGCTTGAACGGGCTCACCTCAAGTAGGTACCAAGGAATCGAAAAATCGCCTTTATCAATGGCAAATAAGCTATTTTATATCCGCATAGGTGCCTGAAGTTTTAGCTGGCAGAAGGTAGTCTGATATATAAAATTATCGCGTCATAATGTTCATTTCCATACTGCTCCGAAAGGGCTCGACCGATTATATATATATTTTTTTTTGAATATTTGGTAAGCCTGATAATCATTCAAACACCTACGTATAAGGAGAGCCCGAAAAATAAATGTAAATAAATAAGCGCAAGACAACATTTGCCGATTCAGCGAATATAAAAATAAAACTTTGTTTATCAGTCGTTATCTTGTACTTTTAAATGAACTAAATAAGTCATTCTGATGTGATTATAATGTTTGTTTTGGTAACGGAGGTTGCATGAATGATACATATTTTTTGTTTGATTGATAGGTAAACAATTTACAACCTTTATTATAAAAATGATAGCTTTGAATGACTCAGTCAAAATTATCTTCTGATGTTGCTTCAGGGGTTTTACTGTGAATAAGTATACAATTAATAAATTGGTATTGACATTTATAAACAGCAAGCCCTGCCAGCGGTTTCACCGGCGTGACGTGAGAACTACTCCGCGCATCCGGATAAAAATTAACCTATAGCCTTTCTCGATAAATAGGCTACCTGATAACTGAAATAATTTTTCCAATCAATCCAATAGTTCCTAAGATTCGCGCCTTCAAGCAAACCAACTCTCCAGCTTTACAATATTAAAGCCTATGTCCATACTGAAGGCTGAAATGGAATCCCCTCATTCCATTTTTCACATTCCATGGCTGTTCTTTCGGCTAAAATGGTGGGGTGCGAAGATATCATAATTATAAATTGTATATGAAAAAATATTGTTTAAAGGTTCTTCAAACCAACAGACAAACATGTGTTGCTGGGGAGTTTGTTGCGCCACTTCTTCTTCCCAGCAAAAACACATAGGAAGTGGTGAAGGGTGGGCGTTTTGGGGGCTGTCTTTTGTAATATTTGACATTCAAAAAAGTTTGAATAAATGATTTTGAGTTTATCAATTAATGCATTAACTGTATTATTTAAAATTCCTAGCTAACAGGTTTAATGTGTTTGATAAACTGATAACTTTGACATTTGATATTATCATCACTTAGTGTTCTGTGAACTGAGAACCAGTTCCTTCATAGATACAGAATATTGCCATTAAACAAAACAATTAACATACATTAAAAGTTTATCATATATATTTATATACATATGTATAGTTTTTAGGGGTTTATGAATATTAATGCATCACATTTCTTTAATAGATTTTCAACCTTATCATAGTAACAGAAGGTTAATATTCAATTGGTAAAATTTGATAGATTCAGATAGATTGACCTACTAGCGTCTGTACTTTTAATACAAAATAAGCATAAAATAAATGTGTAGTGAACCTCTATCATCCTTTGAAGAATAGCAGGGAATTTTGTACCTAACATATGTATATATTTATATCATAAAGAAGTACCCACTTAAGTTTGTATGTACTAAGTAATCTCTAGAAAACTAAAGTGATATGAATCTTTCGTTACATATCCCTGAATATATCATTGAATGGATTTTCTGAGAATGACATGAGTTACATAACATTTAGACAATTTAAATATAACATCTGACAGAGAGGAATGTATACAGAAAAGAAACTGCACCACTCCAAATAAAAATAGGAACATGGCAGGAAGGAAAACTATCCCGGGATACCTATGCTAGACTAGCCTCAAAATACTCAAATATTACTTAAGATAATGTGTAACTTAAAAAGTCTTTCTGTCCTAGCAATTACATACATACACACATAGCTAAAACACATAGGTAGTGGTGAAGGGTGGGTGTTTTAGGAGCTGTATTTTTTATTTATTGACATTCAAGAGAAGTTGTTTTGCAGGCAAGTTTGAATAATCGATTTTGTGTTTGAGTTTGAATTCATGTAAATGTGACAGAGAAAGAATGATGATTGAGCTGTCCTTAAAATTGAGTGGTGTCAGTATTTGGCTGTATGTTTTATGTGCATACTAGATATAAAGTACCATGGATGTTTCATAAAGATAAGATCTATTTATCGACACTTTCAAACACAACTGACAATGATATCACACTAATAGAATAAAAGCGAAAGTTTGTGTGTGTGTCAATATATTTGTTACTAGCTGTTGCTCGCGATGTCGTCAGCGTGGGCATGAGATGATTAAAGCCCATATGTTGACCCGACCTCTTACTTATAGGACAGTATTAAGACAGATACAGACAAACAGTAAAAAATTCTAAAAACTATATTTCTGGCTTCAAAGTCGATTGTAGACACCCCAATACTTCTTTAAAAAAAATATTCAATGAACAATTTTGACTTTTCTACGATTTTATTATATGTATAGATTACCATACATATAATAAAATCATAGAAAAGTCATACCATACCATACAATTGATTGACCTATACGGTATAATTTATCTTACTTAACCACAAGCTTCTCAAACAAGTTAAAATAGTATTTGACCTAATATTATAACATGCATGTCCAATGCATTTAAATAGTGATTGCATTTCATTACATAACTAACTAGGCAATTTAAAAAAGTATTTATTCAGACATACTAGTATATCCTTCTTAGTAACACAATATGAGACCATAGTAAAAATAAATCTTTTTAATACTTATTTTATTTACTGTGGTCATTTATTTTTTAATGTAGGTATATTTATTTTTGTATGTATGTCTTAAATACTGTTTAAATGACTTCAAAGAGGTTGATTGTACAATAAATTAATAAGGTTATTAATGACCGAGTTAAATAGGTCTAGCTTGTTATTGCATTGTAATCAGAACTACTGTGCATACCAATGATGCAATATTTTGTCCATAGATATTTTTTTCTTCTGAATGTTATATTGATATTATGTAAAATATAGGACTTAAGAACTTAAACTTTTCTTAATTAACTTAAAAGTATGCAGACTCAGAATGTATACAATCTGAAATTAAATTTTAATGAGTGCATATTTAATACTCTCATTAAAATTTTAGTTGAGTAAATTTAATGCCCCAATTATCTTGTTTAATACTTTCTACATAAATATGTACAAGTGTTTATCCCTTTGTTACAGAAATCAAGACGCAATACGTGCCGTCTTGTACTTGTTTATTATTTCAGGCTCATTGTCTAAAATCAAGGGTGGTACTACTGTGTCTGTAGATTTGGACACTATAGATAAGATAATACTGTTGATCTATTAATCAACTCTACTTAATTTTAATAGCACGCGTAATATCCTACTGTTCATGTTAAAATTTCATGTGTTTAATGTTTAATTTATAGTAAAATAATACGAACTGAAACCGCCAACTGTTCCAAGTCCCCGACCAGCGTAGCGCATCCACCAAGGCACGTCATCTTTCTGGGCATTGTCGCCGCCCGGCCGGGCCATAAGCATGGAAAGCTTGTCTGTTAACGACTGTAACAATTATTAACATTATTATAAGGTTTTCCTTACGTTAACAAAGCAAATTATTTAATATTTACGATTAATTCTTACCATTTTCGAAAAAATCAATTCACTGCCCTGTCACCTGTCAAGTCAACTAAAAGAAAGCTTGTTCTTGCACTCTTTATCGCCTATCACGCATTGCATGAGCGCTGTAAAATAGTCACCATACGCGACTCTTATTAATTGTATCTTAGTTTTGGAAATTTATTTATTTGTATTCATTGGCGGTTTATTACAATATTGGCAGGTACAAAATCTGTGATTACTTCTGAAATATATTTTCCAATAAAACAAATATGTGCTTACATAAATGTAATTGGAAACAGGCTTACCGTCAATCCATGTAGCGTTTAGTTATTTAATATTTTCTTGGATTGAAAAATAGTGTCAATCAAAATAATGTTTAAGCCAGCAATTTTTATGCATTTTCGGTTCATAAAATAAAATATATTTTTTTACACGCAAAACTTTTTATGCGTGATATTAAGTAGGAAATTAATAGAAAAGATTATGTTAATAAAAATGTTTAGTTTGTGCGAAATATAATAACGAAACGCATTCTCATGTCGGTCGGCATCAGCGGTTTGCTGTTGTAATATTTGCATGATTTTTTGCAATTACGATTGTATTGTGAATTTGCGATAAAGTTTCAGAAATTCATGTGGAAAGTAGAAGATTAGATCAATAATGGCACCAACAACAATGCTTCCAAAGCTATCGGATGCCACTCAAACTATGTAAGTGACATTAATCAGAAATTTAATTTTGCTTTTTAGATATCGCTTACGCAGATAAATAGGAACTATTAAGCATTTCCTTTGTAGTTAAGTACTATTTAATGATAACTTTGTACCCTTTGTATATTCTTTGTGTAAAAACTACTGTAACCTGTTGCCTAAACATTGGCGAAGCGTGCTTGAAAATCACGTAGACGACCCTTTTTAGACCTTTATGATACTTCTTGGTGAAAGTTTGGACACAACTCTTTCACAATTTTCTGTCATGTACTTGGTAAAAACTTATATGAGCTTGCAATGTTCAATAGCGATTTAGACGTAAATAAAAATATGAATTTAATTCACTTTTTACTACATAGCATTTTTGTCAATGAATAGGTATGTCAATTTTCAGACATGGTTACTTGCCATATCTTAAAATGATTGATTAGTCATATTTGAGATGCCAAAATATTCTATAATAATCTGGCTAGGTATGTGCTTTAATATATCTCCTGAACAGTAGATTCTGATAATAAAATGGACTACTGCATGTTAAAGTATTATTAAAGTTAAGAAATCCGTTTATTGCTAATGTCACCATGTCACTCTATCACACTAATATAATAAACAGGAAAGTCTGGATGTTTGTTAATATTTCATCCAAAAACTCCTGTAGCAATGTTGATGAAACTTTACCATAATATAGCTTGCTTATAGATCGGAATAACATTTAAGATTGTAGATGAAACCGTAAGGAATAAAGTAGTTCAAATAAATACATGAAAAACCAACCATTTTGTTCCAGATCATTCTCTGATGGAGATGGTGTATGCAGTGCGGAGGTGTACTCCACAAATGTCATGGTGAACACCAATGCAGGCAACCATGACCATGGCAGCTCCAAGGTGAAGCTCAAAAACTTGGTTGATTACAACTGGGAGCCCAAGTTTTATGCTGGGCAGCTACTGGCTATTCATACTAACGGGAAATACCTGGCCTATTCTATTAAGGGTAAATAATTTATTTTAAATCAAATTAATATTACTGCATGTTTGTCTGTATGTATGAATGTTTGTTACTCTTTCAAGCAGAAAGTTCTGATGAAACTTGGCATTGATATAACTTACACTTAAAAATAAGATTTAGACAATTTTTTATCAAATTTTATCAAGTATTTCTTTCAAGGGGCAGTTGGAACCGCATAATACTCCAGTTTCTCCCATAAGTTTCTCCCTAAGGAACTTCTTCCTTCACATTGAAGAAAAATGGCTATATTTTATTGTCATATTTAAACTACAGGTAGTACTACCAAGTTCCATCAAAATCCTACCAGTAGTTCTAACGTAAAAGAGTAACAATCAACAGACATATCCATACAATCTATATATATAAAAATGAATTGCTGTTCGTTAGTCTTGCTAAAACTCGAGAACGGCTGAATGGATTTATCTTATCTTGGTCTTGAAATGTTCGTGGAGGTCTAGGGAAGGTTTGAAAGGTAGAGCAGGGTAAAGTAGGGTAGGGTAGAGTAGGGAAGAACGGGAGCGGAGCCGCGCGGGCAAAAGCTAGTATACAATATAAATACCTCCTTACATACTTTTAGTATTAATAGGGTTTTCTTTAAAAAGCTGTTACTATAGCAACAAAAACAATTTGATTTTATCATCAGGTCCAAGAAGACTGAATCTGCTCACTCCACAAAACATACCTACATTCATAAACAGACAGACATAACATAAACTAATAAATCAAACAACACTTACATACACTTTTTGTAGGCACATTATAAGCGTTTTAAATAATAAGCAGAAACAGTAATTGGAACCATTTGCCTTCAAAGGTTTATTTGGAAGTTCTTATCAGTGACTTTTGCTAACACATCAACTTTAGGCTTGATCAAGAATATACTAGATCAGGAACATTATGAAAAAGGTTATTCTTACAATATAGATGAGCTCGTGGCTAAGTAAAGGCCGCAAGTGTCAACTGATCATAAGGTCAAGCAACCCTTGGCGAGGTCGGTCCGTGGATAGGTGACCATCTTGTCATGACGAGTTCCTCCGTGTTTCGGAAGGCATGCTAAATTGGTCGGTCCCGGCTGACAATTGTACATCTTTAGCAGTCGTTATGGGTAGTCAGAAGCCAGAAAGTCGGACAAACAGTCTTACTAAGGAGTATTGGGTTGCCCAAGTAACTGGGTTAAGGAGGTTGCACCTTGTAAAACACTGGTAGCCTTTAGACATAGTTAGTGGATAGTATACTCTTTGAATGAAGCAGGTTTTCAATTTTTTTCTCCATTTCTATACTTATAAAGTTGATACTTTGGATGTAATCACTACCACCACTTTATAAGTACTGACGTAGCCTTCTACTTGCAGCTCCGAACGCCGTGAACCCTGGCACTTGGAGCGGTATGGTGCGAGTGGTGTACAACCCGGAGCCCGGCACCGACCGCCGAGCTCTCATCAAGGGCATGAAGGGAGAGGTGAGTTCAGGACACCACACATCACATATTATTTTGTAAAGTTTTAATTAAGCTAGTTGTTTTTATCAAAATATAAGCCATACATTCTATTACGGAGTTGCCGCGACTGTATGTCGTCTCCAACATCAGGTCAGGTCTACAGGAAGATTTTGAACTGTTTAGAGTCATTAGGCATACACCAGACTGTCAAGGTTTCATTAAATGCTTGTCACATTGAACAAGATAAATAAACATATCCAAATTGCATGCAAATTCAAAATTGCATATGTTTCCAGGTGCAAGACTTGGCATTTGCCCACATCCAAAGCCAGGTGGTGCTGGCCTGTATCGACGAGCAGGGCAACTTCTATGTGCACGAGATTGAAGTCACTGACAGCGGACTGAGGTATGCATCTTAACTACATTATATTAGTCCACACCATATCAGCCCCTCCACCCTCCCCCTTAGCTTTTTCCTTTAACACCCTGTTATTTTGATTACTATTACAATTTGTGCCAAATTTTCTGTGTTTAGTCAGCAAATCAACAGATAGATTTTTACACATTCCGACCCGTTTATGATTTGATAGTGTACCTTCATAGCTACATCTATAACGTTTTAATTTTAGGTGCACGCTACTGGCCGAAGTTCGCGAAGACACTGGCTCAGTGGGGTCTTCCCACCGTGTGGTGTGGTGTCCTTACATACCGGATGACGAGGACGAGGCTGCTGACGACGATGTGGCTCGTCTCTTGCTCACCACACATGATAATATTGGTGAGATTATTATACTAGAAACGAAACTGTCAACTTTGAACCATATGCTGCAGCGATAAAGTTTAAAATCTATTAAGGAAATTGAAAGATTGTAGTAGCTTGATGTGCTGGCGTCTGTACGTATTGGACGGCGACCCAATTTTGGCAATTGGAGGCTGGACTTTAAATGAAAACTAATTTTCATCCAACCACTTTCGTATAACATGAGAGGTTGTTGAATTTGAATTGCGTTAAGAATATACCTTATTTTTTAAGTGAAACAAAGTCATCCTAAGTTACTATGAGGGATATTACTATCGCGGATGATGATGATTACGCCTTATAATAGAGGTCAAGTAAAGTTAAATATAAAAAAAATGATGATGAATGACATCCACTTTAAAACTTTCATGCAATGATTTTGGGAACTTCTCTCTTAGTTATTTGTGTGAGCACTGAACATTGAGCAGTATATACCATGTGCCCCCAGCCCGCATGTGGAACACGCGCGCGCTGGGGTCGGGGGGCGGCGCGGTGTGCGCGGCGGAGCACGTGGCGGCCATCCTGGACGCCGCCTTCTCCCCCGACGGCAGCGCGCTCGCCACCGCCTCTGCCGACGGATACGTCATGTTCTTCCAGGTACTGCACACTTTGCTAACCAAACCCACCAGCTCCACGTAAAATACAACTGCCATTTTAGACTAAAAAAGATAATCTTAATTGTAAATGATAATATGAGAATTTTTGGTACCAAACCACGAAAAGCTTCATAGGTAAGAGAAACCCATACGGGTCTATCGATCATAAAGTTAAGCAACGCTTGGCGCGGTCGGTCCGTGGATATACCCCATCCATCCTGACATGACCAATTCCTACGTGTATCGGAAGACCGTTAAATTAGTGAGTCCCGACTATCATTTGAACATCTCTGATAATCTTTACGGGTAGTCTGACAACCAGTCTTCCCAAGAGGAATCAGTCGCCCAGGTAATTAGGTTAAGGAAGGTCATATGGACAGACGCTCCGTAAAAAACACTGGTACATAGTTGAGAAATAGATATAAATATTTATTCTCTTTTTAAACTTACCCTGCTAAAATAAACTGCTGTTGTGAATATTGACACAATATTATCTGTCCAGGTATACATGCACGCGGACTCGAGCCCGCGCTGCCTGCACAAGTGGCAGCCCCACGGCGGAAAGCCGCTCAGCTGTCTCTTCTTCCTCGACAACCACAAGAATTACAATACTGAGTTAGTATCCCTACCTAGATAGCTGTATTTATATTCCAGACTAGCAGTTTCTCGCGGTTTTTCCCACGTCCCCAGGTAACTTCTTCCCGTACCCGGACAAAATATAGCCTATGTTCATCAGGGATAGTGTAGCTTCCCAACAGTGAAATAATTTTTCAAATCCGTCAAGTAGTTTTGGAGCTTATTCGAGTCAAACAAACAATCAATCAAATCAGTCTTCAATTCGTGTCTTCAGATATTTGTTTGGGTGTGACTATGGCACAAATATGCTTAGATTTAGCTCCCATATAGCTCCTCAGCTACTGAGTCGTCATCATCGGCCTTTTTACTGTCCCTGGGCACTGGCTTCTAGAAAAGTTATCACACCTTATTTATTGTGATCATAACGCACAACCCCTCATCAATCAAAACAAAAAACATGTCGGTAATTTTAAATTATTTTCATTGTTTAATTAAGTTTGTTTCGTCATTACTACGAGGAAAAAAAATCTATTGTTGTTTTGACCACCCTTTCTTAAACAAAACTTATTACTTTAACCTTTTGACCGCCTCACCGACTGCCCAGCACGCCACGATCACGACTACATGACAGACTTATAGTTCATAATAAAAAGCCAGCCAGTTTCAATCGCTATATTTCTGAACGCTCAACCATATTATAGATATTTATAAATGAATTCTTAGTTTGGCGCTGAGGGCATGTCTTTCTTTTTTGACATGATGGTCAAAAAGTTAGGAATGGTCGTGTATTATACACGACAAATTCACACAATCTCTAATTCCAGCGTCCAATTCTGGAAGTTCGCGGTAACCGGAGCAGAAAACAACACAACCATCAAGATATGGTCGTGCAAATCCTGGACCTGCTTGCAAACCATCACATTCACCCCGGGAGTGGGTACAGAAATGACCCTAGGCTTGAAGGCCATGTTGGACACCAGTGCCAGCTACCTGCTGCTGTCGGACTTCAAGTCTCGAAGTCTGTATGTGCTGAATATGGCAAGGGATCCTGAAGACAGTATGGCTTATTGTAAGAGTATATCGGAGTTCCTGCTGCCTTATCCCGTGTTGAGCTTTTGTATTGTTGATGCGGGTGAGTGATTGTTTTCTTAATTGTATTTTTTTTTCTATATAGAATATATAAAGGTCGGTCACTAATTACCAGTCACCCACTGGTAATTAGTGACCGCCCTTTAAACACGTGATTGTACTCATAATAACAATCAACTTTCCCAAAGAAACATTTTTTTTTTATTATTGTTGCTAACAGCTGATCGGGCGACGGCGCTCGTGAAATTTGAATTTTGCTGTAATGATAAAAAAAACAACAAATAAAGTTTCTTCGGGAAAGTTGTTTGTAATCATGAGTAAAATCACGTGTTTAAATATCGGTCACTAATTACCAGTCACCCTATTATATACTACAATGTTTTAAATAGGTTATAAAGGTTGATCTTGAAACTATTTAATATTGTTCTTGTTTCCCACAGAGGAACAACAGACCAAATGCGAGCCAAGTTGTGATGAGCCACTGTATCGCAACGGGTCCAGTGGAGATGCTGACTCCCCTATACACTACGAATTACATCATGATGTGAGTATTGATGTATATACGTATAGACAAGAACAGACGCCAGCACATCAAGTTACCCGAGACTGTTGAATTTTCCCGTACAATTTTGAATCCTATGCTTCCTTTTGACCGCTACGTCAACAAAAGAAATTCGTGCCCTCAGCGCCAAGCTAAGAATTCAACCATAAATACCTATAATATAGTAGTGAGTTTGGAATTATATCGATTGAAACTGACTATTAATTTTGGACATCACATTTTTGACAAGCAGTCGTGACCGTGGCGGGCTGGGCACTTTTTGGCTGGCCCTATATGTGACTATGGCGGTCAAAAGGTTAAGGAAATTGACAGATTATAGTATCTTAATGTGTTATTCAATTTGTGACCACGGAATCTGTAGTGTTCTCGGTAGTTTTTTAACAAACACAAGTAGATAATGTTAGTTGTTGTCCCGCAGGAGGCGGGGTCTGGCGGGTGCGCGGAGTGGCGGCGCGTGCTGGTGCGGCTGTACATCGTGCAGCCCAAGGGCCTGCAGGAGGGCCGCCTGGTCTACGAGCCGCCGCCGCATCCGCTGCACAACGACCTCATGCACGGTACGCACACACCTGCTCTACTATATCACTCATCACTAGAAGTCGCGGTGCTGAACATTATCAGCAATCCTGTAACCATGTCCATCTTCATTATCACATGTAGCTTGAAAATACGCTTTTGTAAATCATAATGATATAAATTAATTATGGACGAAGTAATGATGACCAACAACTACAGGAAATATGTTGTGAAGGATGGTACGGTGGACATATGTCGGGCATGCCGCTGTCCCGGTGAATCTATCCGACATATTATCTCTGGTTGTTCTCATCTTGCTAACGGTGAGTACTTGCACAGACATAATCTAGTGGCCAGGATAATACACCAGCAACTTGCTTTGAAATATAATCTTGTGGAATCGGAGGTACCTACAGGTATGTGCCCGACCCAGTTCTCGAAAGTGGTCGTATCACATTGTACTGGGATCGGTCTATCATCACTGATCGGACTGTTATAGCTAACAAGCCTGATATAGTGGTGATAGACCGATTAGAGCGCCGCGCAATGATTGTTGACATCACCGTGCCACATGATGAGAACCTCGTGAAAGCTGAAAAAGAAAAAGAACTTAAATATCTTGATTTAGCTCACGAGGTTGTCAACATTTGGCATGTGGATTCTGCAATCATTGTGCCGATAGTCGTTTCTGCAAATGGCTTAATAGCCAAGAGCCTCGACTCACACCTCAAGAGGCTCTCTTTAGACAGTTGGATCAAGCGTCTGATGCAGAAAGCTGTACTTCTAGACACGGCACGCATCGTCAGGAGGTTTCTCTCTGTGGGGCCCTGACCGCCGGTAGCTTGGACCATGATCCCAATACCGGTGGGACACTATTTTTATATTTTTAAATGTTTTTTTTTTATATACCTATATGTATATATAGAGAATATTTAAAAATGCAAAAATATGGTAAATAAAAAAATCTATATTAAATTAAAAGAAAAATCTTTTTTTAAAAAGCTTTCATAGTCCGCCATATTGGATTTAGAATACAAACATCAAATTATTTTTTAAGTCACTCTCAATAAGCCCTTTCATTTGATACCCATATTGTTGAAATTCATTAAAAATAACTCCTCCGGCATCTTGGACGGTCCGCCATATTGTATTTAGAATAACGTCATATAACATATCTTGCATTGTCATCCAAACTGAACGTGTATACAAAATTTCAGGTCAATCGGTTGAAGATATCTACTTCAAAATTGAGTTCAAAGAATCCACCGTAACATACATACACGGCTAGTTAATTAAAAGCTTTTAAAATTATATCTATTTTGCAAATATATATTTTTTTCTAAACGAGATAAGGTTGACATTTCTAAGGTCTATCTTGAGAAGAAACGACGAAACAAACTCAAGGGCCATAGTTGTCTGCCGGAGCTGCGAGTTGTAGTTCATTCTAGGGGAGTGTCAGACCCCTTACTGACTAAAACCCACTATGTTCCTTCTGGAGGTCCCTGTGTGCCAGGGCTACGGTAACTTTTACCAACAACCCGAACAGCCCAGGCAGACCTTGGCCCTAAGGGGCCCTAAGGGCCCTTCCGATGTTAATGACTTCTCTTCGAGGAGCGCATGAAACAGAAAAATACTGTGCCCTACTATCTACATTGTCAATTGTGATAAGCACAATAACGACGAGTGTTGCCCCCAGGTCTGTCGGAGCTGGCACTCGAAGACAGCTCGGTGGAGTCAGCGCCGGCCACCATCGCGTCCAGCATCCTGCAGCAGCAGAGCCAGCAGCTCAAGAACTTGCTCATGCGCTCGCAGGTACCAGATGCTGTGTGTATTGTGCTCCTATACTCAATTTATATATATTTCTCGCGTGTCTTTAAAAGTAGAATTTAAAAAATCGCGTTATAACGAAATCGCTCTAAGCGAGGTGCTGTACACTGAATTTTACAAAAAGTATGTATATCTGTAAAAAGTAACAGCAATATTTGTTTTTATTATAGCATGGTACATAAAAAGTACATATTATCAGTCGCTATGCACAAGGCACCCGACACGCACTGCTAGTTATGTAAATATTGCATTGAGAACACTCTAATAACACTAATATTATAAAGGCATAATTTTGTGTCTGTTACTCCTTCACGCAGAAATGGTTGAACGGATTTTAAACAAACTTTACTTGTTTCTAAGATTAGTATAGATATGCTAGAAGCAAGCATGAGTAATGTAGCTTGGTGTCGGAAAATCTTTTCTAAAAGCCTTTATACAAGATCCAAACCGACCGCCGACGGAGGTGACCTTGGTCGCGTCTCCCGTCGGCCGAACAAACGAACACGGAAGATTATCACACCAAGCGGACCAAGGGCCTTTGTTGGCGGTCAGTTTGGACCGAGGGTTTTTAATTGTAGTATCTGATATTATCAGGTTATCATAATCAGCTTTTTTATCGTCCCAGTGCTGGGCACAGACCTTCTCTCACACAGAGCATGATTTAGCGTTAATCACCACGCTTGCTCAATGCGGGTTGGTGATTTCAGACTTTCATATTCCAGGTTTCCTCGTGATTTCTTTGGTGTCCAAGCTACACTTAAAAGATGAACCTGACCTGGAATCGAACCCGCACTCTCATGCTTTACAAGCTGATGCTTTAACCTCTAGGCATTTTTTTACTATCATCACATAGCTTTAAATATTAAAAGCTATATTATTTTATATATTAGAAGTTATCATTTATACATTTTATGCGCAGACGCAGCCGGGCAGCTTAATCGGCACTCGGCCCGAATCTCCGTCGATTGCGCCGCAGCTGAATCTAATGACGCCAGACGCTTTTAGGTATGGTCATTAACATCTAAGCTAATTTATAACTTTATTATTAAATACTCTATCTAATACTAAGTGACTGCCTCGTTGGTCTAGTGGTCGCAAGGCGCGACTGCTTTTCACGGGGTCTCAGGTTCAAATCCCGGATCGGGCCGAAATCGCTTTGTAGGTTTTGAGAAACTTTCATAAAGCACCCCGGAGTCTGGAAGTTGGTGATTGATACACCCGTGCATCGGAGAGTATGTAAATGTCGGTCCTGCGCCTGATCTCTCTCCGGTCGTGTCCCATCGGACTATGAGAGTGATGGAATAGAGAGTGCACCTGTATCTGCGCGAATGCTTGTGTAATATAAAATATGTCCTGCGCAGCTGGCTGATCTCCATAAAGGAGAACGGCCGCCGTAGCCGACAATCGGCCTGGATGCCATCAATCAATCAATTATAGTCATTAACTTCGGCAAAAATATTGTTTTTTACTTAAATAAAGTATGTAACAACTGGATGTACAGACGCCAGCACATCAAGCTACTACAATCTGTCAAATTTCCTTAATAGGTTTTCAACAGCATATGGTTTAAAGTTGATTGGGAAAAATTGACAGTTTTGATAGCTTGACGTGCTGCCGTCTGTACCTTCCAGATATTTTTTTTAAGCTGTATATAATATGATATATTTTGTTGTTCAGCTCTCCAGGTAAGCGCGAGGAAGACGACCCTCCACTATCAGCGACGCCTGACGTCAGCAGCAAGCCTAGAAACTCTACTGGAGGTAACGTACTACGATATTGTCAACCTACCCGACTTTGTCAAATTTTACCAATCGAATATTAACCTTTTGGTATTGTGATAAGGTTGAAAATCAAAAATGTATTAAAATTTCTGTACGTCGTTTATTTTATAATTTATATTTTATAATCATACTAATAGTGTATAATAAAAAATATATTTTTTAAAGGTTCTTCAAACCTAACAGACAGACATGTGTTTCTGGGGAGTTTGTTGCGCCACTTCTTCTTCCCAGCGAGAACACATAGGAAGTGGTGAAGGGTGTGCATTTTGCGATCTGTCTTTTGTAATATTTGAAAATGTGCTGTTTTGCAGCCCAGCTTGAATAAATGATTTTGAGTTTGAATCGATTAAAGAAGATTTAGGTAGGTTGATGTGCTGGCGTCTGTACTTATAAAATAATGGTGTCTTATTTTCTTCAGGTCCATGTGTAGAAGAAACTTTGGGAGAGACAGCCAGCAAGCTCGCGTCGGCCGGCTCGAGCCCAAGCCGCGAGGTGCAGCAGATCATGTCACACAGCGACCATGCTTTCTTCAAGGTATTGAAACATTATACATAGCTGTGACGACAGGTATAACATATACAGTTGTACTAAATATAATAATTATTATTTAAAATACTAATTTTTAAAATTACTGCTTACATAGGCTGTCATTGAACATCCTTGGCGGTAGTTACGGGTAGTCAGAAGCCAGTAAGTCTGACGCCAGTCTAACCAAGGGGTATTGGGTTGCCCGGGTAACTGGGTTGAGGAGGTCAGATAGGCAGCCGCTCCTTGTAAAACACTGGTACTCAGCTAAATCCGGTTAGACTGGAAGCCAACCCCAACATAGTAGAGAAAAGGAGAGATAATGACTGTTTACATAGGTAATGGTCAACTAGGTCAAAAATAATCTCGCTTTCATTTAGATATCGTTTTTAGGGAAAACTGTTTGAATTTTTATATAAATAATATACTTAAGCAAATAAGTATACAGCTTGATGTGAAAGATCTGTGACGACATAGTTTTTATTTTCATACAAATGGCATGAGAGTAACCGTTTTTGACAGTTCAATAAAAATATTGTATTTGACTGGTAGTCGCCTACCGTATATATTTAATAATATGTTTTATATAAGCAGGAGGAGCCAGAAGAAGTGACGGTGGCGACAGAGACGCTGTCCACTACGGAGACGCTGTTCGAGGCCGACGTGTTCGCTGCACCGGAAGCCGCGCCGCACCCGCCCCTCGCGCCGCACCCACCGCTCGCACCACACCCACCCCTGGCGCAGCACCAGCCCCTGCCGCCACACCCGCCACTACCGCCGCACCCTCACAAGCTGGCTAGCACTAGTAAGTCCAGTGATGAGATATCGTGTGTGTCAGAATGGGGGATGTACCTTTTAGATTTGCCTTAATTGCACGACCTAACTACACTCCATTTTGAGTACTTTAAGGTGCCTCCTCTGAAAATCTATACGGCTATGGCGAGTTTACAGATATATCTAGCTACTAGCTTCTGCAAGTAGTTTCAGCCGCTTTCGGAGGGAACTATTTCCTGCACCCGGATAAAAGTAGCCAGTATTCCTCTCCCTCCCTGTAATATTTTTTCAAATAGTTCCACTAGTACATTAGTCCGTTCAAGTTCGAATGAAACCGTTGGCGAAATCTAGTATTATATTATTATAAATATAAAAAATCCACAGATAGCGACACCTGGCCCTCGATCTCCGTCCCTCAAGTAACAGAAGCGGTCCCTACCCAGCAACTCAGCCAGTCGCTCGGCACACTGGCGAGTGCGGGCGCAGACGACAGCCGCACGGCCGGCCTGTCGCCTGCCGACCGCACCAGGCTGGACGCTTTGGAGCATAAGCTGGACAAACTGACAGGTTAGTTAATTTATTAAGGTTAAAATTTAATAAATTTTATTTAGCAGATTATTTTTCATGTATAAAAGTGTAGTAGCATGAATTATTTGTTTGAAAACTATACCGATTGTTTAAAACCTTTTAGAAAATGAATCGAAAATTCGAAGAGGGTTGGGTAAATTTGGGGTTTTTTTGATAGATATTTCCAAAGTTCAACATAAAGAGATCAAATGTATTCGCTTCAATATCACTTACAACAATATTGATTACATTTACATGCATAATATCAACACACTAAAATACGCTAATATTGAAATAGTGGCCATTTGAACAGTAATAAGACACAATTTGATATATAGTTAAGTTACCCAAACACCATATGTGACGGGTTTAATTTAGTTATTACTAGTTTCACCTTTATACAGCAACATAATGAGTGTTGTCGGCAGAGATGATGACCGTGCAGACGCGCGAGCTGCGCAGCCTGCGCGGCGCGGTGGTGTCCCCGCGCGACGCGCTGGACGACGCGCTGCACGCGCACGCGCTCAGCACCGCGCGCGCCGTCGAGAGCGCGCTCGCCGACGGGTACGTTGTAGGCTACTCCTCCCACTGAGGGTGCAGCTGGAGGGAATGTAGGTCTCTCACTGACTAAAACCCGCTATGTTCCTTCTGGAGGTCCTTGTGTGCCAGAGCCACGGTAACTCTTGCGAACAACCCGCAGACGAGGCAGAAGTTGTAGGCTACTACGTCCGGCATCATGCAGGCCAGGCAATGTGTAATTGATGAATATGAAATATGTTCTCGCTTCACAGCTGGGAACGTATATCCCGTATCGGCGAAGCAGCCAGCGCACGCGCAGCTCAGGCGGCCGGCGTTGGCGCAGCACGAGCACTCGAGCCTCTAGCCGCAGCCTTACAGCACGAGCTGGCCAACAAGATGGCTGCCACCGACCAACTGCTGCGCGAGAATATTGACAAGCTCGCCACTAGCAAGGTTTAAATCGATGTTTAATATCTTGCTCACCGTCATCAATATACTCTTATCTTAAGAAATTTTAGGCATTGATATCTATTTAGATGTGTCTTAGTCCTCCTTTTTTGCCTTAGTATATTATTTCATCATAAAATACGCTTTTGTGTTTACAACTATCGATGAAAATCTGAAGGTAGAAAGCCACATAACACTCAGACTATTTTACTAAACGACAAAGGCCACCTTCGCTGCCGTAGTATTAATAGCAAACAACCCCATTCTCCCCAAAAATCAGTCTAAGAATCGACACTTTCTTCACCAGGCGGTGATGGAGCGGCTGAGCACGTCGATAGCGAAGTCCCTGTCGGACATGGTGCGCGAGTCGTTCCGAGAAGCGCTGTTTGACAGCGTCGTGCCCGTCATGGAGAAGACGCACGCGCAGATCTTCAAGCAGATCAACCAGGCTTTCCAGAACGGGACCAAGGAGTGTCAGTAACTTTTATAAACTTGATAGTCTTTTTTTTTCAATTTTTTGTTAATAATTCTCTCACTTATTTAAGAGCGAATGTGATTTTGGATTGTAAGTGTTATAAGAAAAATTTTGAATTCTTAAAAGGTTTTGTGAATTTTGATGTGTATAGGTTTTAAGAGTAATTCTCGAACCGGCAGTTGTCAGTTGTGGGATGGTTTGCGGAAAATAGTTTGTAAGCATTCTAGATGTCGAAGAAGTATATGTTAGGATGTTGCAGTTGTTTAATTGGAGTGCATACAATTCCAGTCGCGGCCAACACGGAGGCGGCGGCGCGTGCGGCGGCGGAGCGCGGCGGCGCGGCGGCGACGGCCAGCCTGCGCGCCGCGCTGGAGCGGCACGCGGACGCGCTGGCCGCGCACGGCGCCGCGCACCACCACCACCTCGCCGACGTCATCCGCGACACCGCGCACAGGTACCCACACATTCTCTTAGCCACGAAGTATAGCAGCTCTGCTGGCTCACCTGTCACACGTGCCCCGTCCAATACAGCGGTGATACTGTAACTAAAAATAAAAAAAATCTAATAATCTTAATATATGTAAGGTCTAACAATACTAATGCACCATATTTCCACAGGTCATCTGGTACATACTAATGAACATGTTTACCACAAAAAAGGCACGAAAACAATAAAATATTTTATTAAATATACTTAATATACCATAACATTCGCCAAATTGTTTGTAATTGTGTTCTTACGCATAGCGCCGGTCTCTATGAAGGCACTCAATCGTTGACTGCTAGCTCATTCAACTTTTTTTGTAGTAAACATGATCCTTAGCATGTACTAGACGACCTGTAAAAATGTGGTGCATTATTTTTGTTAGACCTTATATATAATAAATTATGGTTGTTGTTCCAGCGTGCTGGAGAAGGAGCTGTGCTGGTGGCGCGAGCAGGCGCGGTCGGCAGCACTGGCGTCGCGTGCGCACTCGCCCTCCACGCCGCACTCGCACCACGCCGCCGACCGACAGGTGCACACACTCTCTTCCTATATACATCACTTATACGCGCGACCACGTGAAGTCTGAAGGGACAGTTTTCTTAAGTGACACACACCCAATGTGAAATAAACCATTTAAATCACTAAAGAACTCGACATAAGATACCCTTTTTTACTATGGGAAATCATCAAAATGTCTCCTGCTGTGCGTGCAACTGAAGGGAACATCGGTCCTATTCTGACCAAAATGTTCCTTGGAAAATGTTCATTCCTTCCTTGGAGGTCTTTGTGTGCCAGCACAGCAGTAATTCTTGCGCTCAAAATAAAAATCTTCAGAGCAGATTATCTTCTTAAAATGTTATTTAATATTTAATGAAAGTCTTCCTTCCTTCTTTCATCTTTCACCAATGTTATCCTGATAATTCTTGCAGAGGCCACATCGCAATGTCACGAGAAATTGTGTTCAAGAATCCTTACCTTTCCTCTTACAAGTATTAACTATCTTTATCTTTCAGTAGCTAAGACCTTACTAAGTATATTCACAAATCATTTTAAATTTAACTTATTAAATACATACAATTCTTAAATATTGTAGAAATATGTAGTTAACAAATATTTACATTCACAGATAAGTCTCTTAGATATATTATCGACTTCTTTATATTTCATTGTATTGCCATCCCAGAACCAAAATTAATCTTAATTGCAGTGTTAGTGACGTATTTGATTTTGAGTTTAATATATTGTGTTCATTCTTATATTTTGATAATAAAACCTTAGTCAAACAATCATCCATTACGTTGACAGATGCAAGTGGCCCAAATCCAGTCGCTGATCGCGAGTGGTGACGTGAACGGCGCGTTCCAGCAGGCGCTGTCGGCGTCCGACCTGGCGCTGGTGATGTGCGCCTGCCGCGCCGCCGAGCCCGCGCACGTGTTCGGCCCGCCCTGCAAGCTCAAGCAGCACGTGCTGCTGTCGCTGGTGCAGCAGCTCGCCGCCGACATGGGCCGGGATACGCCGCTCAAGCACAGGTAACAGAAAACTGTAGCTAAGTATATAAGTGTTTTTCAAAGTTTCACCGCCAAGACTGGAAATACATTTTTTTTTTTACTTTTAATCCTACATACTATCGATATTCATAAATTAATAAACACGAATGTTATTAACTATACTAATATTATAAAGCTGAAAAGGTTTATTTGCTTGAATGCGCTAATCTCAAGACTTACTGAACTGATATGAAAAAATCTTTCAATGTTACGAGGAAATCGTCCTCGATATAGGATATGTAGCACTGAAAGATTTTTTCGCTCCATATATAGGATAAATAGGCTACTTTTTATCCAGGTGTGCGGAGTAGTTCCCATGGGACGTGGCGGTTTTTCTTCATAAGAACCCCTCACTCACTATTTTATATATTCCATTCCAGATACCTAGAAGAAGCCGTAATGAACCTAGACACGTCCAACCCAGTTACACGAGAACACCTACCCGCGGTGGTTCGAGAACTCCAAAAACAGCTAATGTCGTTCCTGTCAGCGACACCGAACCATGCACTCGCGCGGCAGCTGCGCATGCTGCTTATGGCCACCGAGGCGCTGGTGAAGGCGGCCGCCTGACCCGTCTGCGCCTGCGCAAGGCGTGTGCCCTACTAGCGGGTGCCAAGTACTCTACTGGACAAGACTGTGTGTATAGTGAAAAGTGAACTGTCAATGTGTGTGTGAAGTGATGGAGTGTGTGAGTTAGGAGTGTAATATACAAGCCTGGTTTCCTTAAGGAAGACCATGTAGATTGCTAATAAGCTGAGTTTCGTGTCAAAGTGTGGTGAGAAACTTGCTTGCCTGTATGAAGACCTAACTTGAAAAACCCTTCATTAAAATACAGGTACATAAACGCTTGTACGAACTGGTGAAATAGTATAACTTGATACCGCATAACAAGAAAAAAAACGCGCTCATTATGCCTGTCTGTGAGATTGTTATGCCTGTACATGGGTACAGAAAGTACTCATATAGATTAAAAAAAGATAGCTTATTAAAATTTTTGAAAAACCCAGTGAAATACACTACTTTATAAATACAAGTCAAGATATTCACACCCTGTTGTTTACGAATTAAAAAGTTGTTAGTAAATAAATTAATAAAAATGCAAATAATTATTATTGGTTTATTTATTTCAATTTTGGTTGGATAACTATCATATTTGGCACAGTACATACCATCATATTCAGCTCATCACACTATACATCCTGAAATAATTTAAATAACATGTTTTTTGCTATTTTTAAAAATATATTGTATTGAATTTGTAATTTTTTCAAATAAACATTGATAAGAAAAATGTCTCTATTTAACATGTTAAAATTAAAAAGTACAAAATTCATTATTCATGTTTGTAATTTTGACAAAATTATTCATTAAAAAAAAACTTTAATTCTGTATTATATCTCCGTCAGTTTTGTTGTAAATAAAACACAAACAGCCAGTTTCACTGGTTATGGATAAGTTCCAAATGGTTTATCTGCCAGATAAATTCATACAAATTCTGTTCAATTTTTTAATTTATATGGTAGATAGTGGTTATCCGTAACCTGTGAAACTGGCCGTAAATATTCTAGCCCAACATCACTTTGCTTTTCTATGTATTTCTAGAACAAATTGACGTCCACTTTTTACTTTACGACAATCAAGTCTTTGTGTCTAGTATGGAAGAAAAATATTTAAGTGACGACGGTCGATACCATGTGATATTACAAGAACTTATAAGAACTATTAGAATAGCTTGAACATTCTTTCTAGATTATCTTGTAAAAAGTGTTTTTTTTTTATATATTTTCGGAGTGTAATCTCCTTGGAGCTTAAGTTCTTTGTTAAAACTGAAAGATTGTTAGACTTTAGGAATATAATTCATTCACTCTAATGTTCAATAGACAATGATGACTGATAACTAAGTCATCATTGGCTTATGTCTGCTAGAGTATGAGTAAAACCAACCATACTTACATTACAAAAAAGAAACTATCGCAGATTCAGAGAGCTATAAAAAAAATATCTAAAGAAAAGGAAACGAAAAGAAAGACTGTTTGTCAGTTTTAAATATAAGCTCATGTACTGAACACCCTGTATGGTGCTAGTCCAACTATTATTACGTTGACTGAAGATGAAAAGAGAAACTAGAAAAAAAAAACATGAGGTTGATAACTATGGTACTTCCCACTGCACCTTAAACCGTGAACGAAATAGCGACAGAAAATCCAAGGAAAGAAAACTAGTTTTAATATTGTAAGAAATCTGTGCCACGTTATACATATATACATACATGATACGCTCAGACATTCAACTATATTACGCGCTATGAATACGGGTGTATTATATTTAATTTTGTATGTGTATGCAAGGAGAGAGAGAGAGAAAACTTTTATAATTGATTCAATTCAATGAATGTGACAGTTCCAAACGAAATCCATAACCACTACTTAAAACGAGCGTATCGCCAAACTTAGATAGATTACAAAAACCAAAGGAAAGTTTCTGCAGAAAGAAGTAAGAAAAATATTTGTTGAATATGGCCTATCAAAAAATCCCTTTATCGCCATTCTATTGACATACTATAACAATAATTTCAATAGTGTATAGTTTTCTTATTGTGTAGTCTTAGACGGTAAGAAATTGACTCAACCTGTATATTTATCGTAGCCAATAATATGACTTTAAGTGACCTTATTAAGGTCAGCCCACTAAAGTTTATATAAAGGCTACTATACACAGGGCCAGCGGCAACATCCCCGTGTTTATGCCGAGCGGCTGCTTGCCCGGTGGCCTTGCCGCCGGCACTGTATGTAGGAGCCTTTAGTATGTATTGTTACTATAGAGTGCATCTAGAACATGCTAAGGATCATGTATACCACAAAAAAACGTCATGAAAACAACAACATATTTTATTAAATTTATCATCATGGCTGCCAAATTGTACGCATAACGGCAGACTCTATGAAGGCGCTCGGTCGTTGACCCCTAGGTCATTCAACTATTTTTGTGGTAAATATGACTTACTTAGCATGTACTAGATTACCTGTAAAAATATGCTGCACTGGTATTGTTAGACCCTTATACTTATGTATATTTAATACCATCTCAGATACTTGATATATTATTATAGCGGTGGATAATTAGATGTTGTTAATTTCACAGATTAATATTTCTGATTTAAAATCATAAGTAAATATTGAGTATGGTAATTAATTTGTACCTATACTCAATACAAATATTTTCTTTACTGGGCTTTGAAAAGCAATAGACCATGCATACAAACTCAAGCTACATTTGAATTGACTAGGCTTCTAAACAAGTAAGGGCTATATTAACATCAGACATGTTTCTAAATCAGTGATCTGTGAAACTAACAAAATATTGGAATAAAAATTATTTATGTTAAAAGAAGACTGGAGCAATACAATACATTGATGCCTATAACTCACTATTATTGTGTATGTGTACAAATGCAGACCTCAGATATTGTATAGATATTATATAATAAGTAGTAAGCGATAAGGCTGTTAATTACTGCCGAAACTGTAGAAATAAACATGGCTGCTATTTAATGTTTATCAAACATAGCCCTGACTGCACTAATATTAGTGACTATTTCATTGATATGCGGTTGAAAACGGCAGTCGCGTACTGCGTACTCGCATGGCACCGGTTTGCTTTGGGCCTTACAGTATTTGATTTAAAATTAAGCCCGGGTTTCTAAAGGCTGTCTGTCTATCTGTTGATTTGCCTGCTATAGATACCATTTGGAATGTTTTGTATGGAGCTTATATCAAAATTATATCTTCAGTTCTCCTAGTTCATAAGCCCGAATTGTCAAGTTAATGTGGAATTGATAGTCTGATGGAAGTTGGATTTCATTGGTGCTTATTTATTACATGCGGCCTGCATTGCGAGGTCCTCAACAGTAATTTTACAACCAATGGCAGTAAATCGCAGCCTCAAAGCTTATTAAATATCTAACCTTTTGACCGCCACGTCAAAAGAGAGACGTGCCCTCAGCGCCAAGCTAAGAATGCATCCACAGATACCTACAATATAGTAGTGAGTTCGGAATTATATTGATGAAAACTGAAAACTAATTTTGAACTTTAAAAGTCTGTCATGTATTCGTGACCATGGCTTGCTGGGCGCTTTTGGCTTGTCATCTATACGTGACTGTGGCGGTCAAAAGGTTAATTTCATTAGTGTACGATAGAATGCGCTGTAACTTAAAGGGCTCCTCACTCAGGTTGATACAAAAACACATTAAATTGAATTTAATAAGGCTCAGAAGTAAGTTCACGGGCATCAAAGTGTCTAGCGAATGAAACACCTTCACTGCTTACAATGAATCTGTTGTGAGACTCTTATAAAATATATTATTTTGATTTTCTTTGATTATATTATATCTTGATTTTTTATTACACACCTAGGTTAAGTTTTCATGATAAACATCGACAGCTTCTGTTAAAAATATAAAAAAAAAAACTTAAATATGTTGATTTAAACTGTCATAGTAATTAACATAGGAATCACTTATTTCGAGATTGCTATTATGTATGTACCTTTTTATTGAGTTCCCGATATTATTTCGGCACTGTTGCAAGCGCCATGATCAAGGAGTAACTCCGTCAATAAAAAGTACAGACGCCCGCACTGCAGGCTACAACAATCTGTCAAACTTCCTTAATGGATTTTCAACCTTATCGCTGAAGTATAAAGTTCAAAGTTGATTGGGAATATTTGACAGTTTCGGTTAGCCTGATGTGCTGGCGTCTGTACATGGTAGCAATCTCGAAGTAAGTAATTAAAAAAAACTTAGGTTCTAGACAGACGGACCGCATTTCAACTGCAAATTTGCAATTCGGATGCAGTTTGATTGCAGTTGACACGACTGCAATAGAACTGCAAACCAACCGAGCAGTCCGATTGCAGTTCAATTGCAGTCGGCGTGCACGGTTGGTTTGCAGTTCTATTGCAGTCGTGTCAATTGCAATCAAACTGCATCCGAACTGCAAATTTGCAGTTGAAATGCAGTCCGTCTGTCTAGAGCCTTAAATGTCACAATTTATGTTGATTTAAATTGGCTGATTTGAAATTGTTAATTAATCTTTTTGCTATATTTGTTTTTGGTTTGTTCATATTGTAGTAGGAACGTAACGTAACGTGTATTTGTGTTGTGTGTTGAAAATGTTGATCGAGTGGGGAGTCCATGTTATTTTTTTTATAAGATTTATATTATTATTATTTTTGTCGACGCTTTAGGTACTTTGACATTGATAGTATTACTCTAAGAAATACATTATATCAATAAATGCGTATTTGATTTGTATTTTGTTTCTATTATTTCCGTCCCTCGTCTACCAAAAATATACTAAGTTATTAGGAGCTTATTTAACTTCATAATAATGCGTTTTCTAAAGATAACACGTAGTCACGTGCAATATAATTAGTATTCATTTAGCAAAATCTAAATGCGATTTCAGCATGAAGTAATGGTGATAATTTTGAGATGAGATCTATTTTGAAATAGAATGGCTTCTAATATACTATGCCAGTGAAACGTTGAATGTCAATCAATACATGGGATGATGACTAGGTCAAAAATTAAATACTTTATCATATTCAATTTGTAAAACATTTTTCATTGTGTGTTTCATTTATCGTTTTGAACCGAAAATTGTTTACATTTTTTTATTGAGACATAATATAAGTATACGGCTTGATGTGAAAAATCTGTGACGTCAAATCTTAGTATTTTCATACGCAAAGTAACCATTTTTGACAGTTCAATAAAAGTAATGAATTTGACTAGTTATCATCTACCGTATTCCTATTCAATTTTGCTGTGTGTATATTAACACGACTATTGAGTCTTCTACTCTTAGAACCGATAAGATGCATTGATAATATACTAAAAATAACAGAGACGTGGGTAATTACAAAAAAAGCTTTTTACAATCACGTAGAACTCGGCCCAATTCATCGTAACATGAATATACAGCGAAATGAGGGTAGTCTTAAAAACCTTACAACCTACACACAGACATTATCAAAGTACAAAACACGCTATCTACAAATACGCCATGGAACCAAAACATATTCCGGCTGAAAATTCAGAGTTTCGACGAACTCAATCCCTAAACTCTTTGACCGTTGAAGATAGCAAGGTTCCCACATCGTTGTATAGACAGGGTCTAGTCTATCGTACATATAGTGACTCGTCAGTGGAGGTGTGGACGCATTCGGATGGCGATGAACGTCCTTTGGACAGCGGGATAAGCGAAAGGATGTTTGATGGTGATATATTGGCAGTGATGGAGCAGAAAATCGATCGGTTGAGCGGTGAGTACCTTCATATATGGTCCCGTGGAGCTTTCCGCAATAAAAAAATACTTTTACCATTTGTTTGTTGTTTGACGCAATACTAGGGTTAATATTGCAGTTTTTATACAAAACCAGTTTGTCTTGGACTAGTTTTGTATGGTCTTTCTACAAATTGGACGGTCAGCTTATACTAGTTTTGTATCTTGATGTGTAGCCGTGTGTACCAATAGGTACTGTTCACCTGCGTACCCAAGAAATAACTTCAAGTATCTGGATAAAAGTTGGCCTATGTGTTATTCTGAATAAGCTACTATATTACTGCAAAATTTCATCAACATTCAGTTAGTAGTTTTAATACGGAATAGTAAGAAACTTTCACGTTAATAATAATATTAGAGTCTAGTAGGTATTCTAACCAAGGGGTACTGGGTTGCCCAGGTAACTGGGTTGAGGAGGTCAGATAGGCAGTCGCTCCTTGTAAAACACTGGTACCCAGCCGAAACCGGTTAGACTGGAAGCCGACCCCATCATAGTTGGGAAAAGGCTCGGGAGATGAGTCTAATAGGTATTCTAGTCATTACGAAGGCCATGGCACACAAAGGACTCCAGAAGGAACAAAAAAGTCTGACACACCCTCCAAGCTGCACCCACAGCGGGAGGGTTCACTATTTTAATGATTTTCCATAAAAATGGAAAGGTATTTTTAACCGACTTAAAAAAAGGAACAGGTCCTCAAGTCGGTCGGTATTTTTTTATGTTTGTAAAGTGTACGCTGATTACTCCGAGGTTTTTGTTCGATAAAGTACCTTATATGTATAATTGCCATTTGGTCCCAAAAGAAATTCATCCAATTTGGTTCAGTACTTTTTTAATGGGTGAGTAATTTTAAGTAATTAAAAACTCACTAAAGCGATTGTAAAACCATCAGATATGTTCCTGGAACAATGTCGACTGCTGACGACCATGAAGGAGGAGATCCGCGGCTCCAAGCTGCTACTGGAGAAGACTGAGGATGTGCATAATCAGATGCTCGTCGATATGCTGAAAGCGGCTATTTCCCAGCGGTTTGATTATTTTATTACATTACTGTTTTCCTCTTTAAGTTTTAACATCATCATCTCCCGAGCCTTTTCCCAACTATGTTGGGATCGGCTTCCAGTCTAACCAGATTGAGTACCAGTGTTTTTCAAGGATCGACTTCCTATCTGACCTCCTCAACCCAGTTACCCGGGCAACCCAATATTGGGTATGGTTAGACTGGCGTCAGACTTAAAGGCTTCTGACTGACTACGTGCCTTTATGAAAGGTTTTAACATTGTTCTCACAATTACCTACATTGTTTTGGATGAAAGAAAATGTGGTATATATATATTTTAAATAACATTAAAGGCAAAATTTATAATGTTATTATTAATAAATTAATATATACAAGTAAAAAAAAAAAAAAAAACCTTATTAATAAATGGCGTCAAAAAATTCTTCCTCATCGCTGCCCGCCGGGAGTGTACCCAAAAGGCTGGCAGCATTGCCACGTTGTATGGCAATGCTTAATCGTTGTCCGAAATAAAAGCCAGCCCTTGGGAAGTAAGTGAATGAAAGTGATGCACAAGGCAAAATTGGTTTTAAACCTATTTTAAACTAAGTTTTCACACAGTTCACTATTATTTCTGATATGCAAACCCATTAAAGGGGCGCACAGCTAACGAAGTGGTAACAAATTATCTTAAAAGTAGTGAGAAATAATTTATGAATTGAACACTGACAAACATGAGACGAAGGATTCCGTAATATCAGAAAAAGAATTAATTCTAGAGTCAAAGGTCTGGGCATCCCGATGGCTGACGGAGACGACAGCGGGGCAATGAACAGCCGCGCCAAAGCTCTGCTGAGTGCCATCGAGTCGAGGAAGGAGACGTCACTTGACAGTGAGATTCGAACCACTCTCGTCAGCTTCCTGCAGAGTGAGGTAACTAACGTGTTAATAGTTGCTCCTTCATTTTATAGATTAGACCATGAGAAGCATAATTTATTCAATCGTATGGCAACAGGACAAGATTTTTTCTCTCGTAACCAGGATTTTACATAGGTAAAATAGTCTCACTTCTGACCCCCAAGTTTAGGGGTCCACGCCGAAACAGTGCCGCTTCTTTTCGCGCTGGGAAAAAATGCTATTACGCCCCTTCCCGTGGGGGGACGGAACAAGGTATGTGGGACTCCCCGGTAAAGCCGTTCCCGGTTTACCCACTAAAAATACCCAGCGGCACTCCGACCTCGCCTAGGAACGTCGAAACAGTACTTACCTATATATAATTTGGTTTCATCGTATGATGAAATGGAACCATGGGATGAAATAGGCGGGATTTTGTCTGCAACCTAATTAAAATTGTCATGTGCCTTCATATACATCACATACTAATACCTACATATGTACTGCAACGTGAGCATGGCCATCAAAATGGTCCTAAATAGTAGAAAACTTTCTTCCAAAGAAAGTTCGGAGTCCTTCTAGGCGTGAGGCTCGTAGGTAACATTTGTGCTATATGATATATCCGGCACTGGTTATTAGACCTGATTATATCTTCGCTGGCTCGATTTGGAGGAGGCCTTTACCCGCAGAGGGGTTTAGAATACCTAATTATTTATAGAAAAATGTAAATACTACCTAAAAATACAAAATATTTTTTTTTATTTTGTTTGTAAACCAGTACTTATTACTTTTTTCTGGCAGAAATAAAAGGCTTTTTTACTTTATTTATATCTTCGCAGGAGTTAAAGGAGCAGATGGTGCGTGCTACCGCAGAGTCTGTTCGGGGGTTGATCGGTGGGTGCTTTAGTCGCGACATGTCGAGGCTGTACCTGCCAGTGCTGGAGCGCTCGCATCGCCGCCTCATCGCGCACATACACACCATCATCGAACAGGCCTTTGTTGAACGTTAGTTTTATTTTACCTACTAGCTTCCTCTAGCTGTTTCACCCGTTTGCTGAGGAAACTACTTACCGCACCCGGATAGAATGGAGACTATATGTTATTCTGATGTCTTAACTATATTACTGCCAAGTTTCATCAAAATCCGTTAAGTTGTTTGGCGACACACACACTCACAAACTTTCGCATTTATAACGGGTGTTTTTTTTCGATGTATAGAACTCTAAGTTGCAATAAAACAACGATGGATTCTTCGATTGACATGAATTTCATTCATCCGAAAGATAATCTTGTGGCATTCATGATTTCTGGCATAGGACAGCCACGGCTGGCGCGGATGTAGTCCAATCTGGACGTCCAATTTTCGATGACTTTTTCCAATTTTTGTGGCCGTATATAGGCAATAACACGGCGAATGTTGTCTTCCAAATGATCAAGCAAGTGTGGCTTATCCGCATAGACCAATGACTTTACATAGCCCCACAAAAAGTAGTCTAGCGGTGTTAAATCACAAGATCTTAGAGGCCAATTCACAGGTCCAAAACGTGAAATTAAGCGGTCATCAAACGTGTCTTTCAATAAATCGATTGTGCGCCGTCTTGTTGAAACCAAATCTCCTGGACATCATGGTAATTCAATTCAGGAAAGCCCAGCCCAGCCACCCAGCCCATAAAGAGCACCAAACAGTCAGTTTTTCTGGATTCGGGTCTTCCTCAATGCTACGCTCTACAGCAGCAATAGCTTCTTCTGTACGCACCATATGGCCTCTCTGGGGATGCGAGTTATCAATAACAGTAAACGTGGTGCGAAAACAATGAATCAACTGCTCTGATGGACGATTTTGTCGACGATAAAATGGACGTAATGCGCGATACGTATTCTGCACAGAATACGTAATTTTCGAAATAAAATTGCACTATTTGCAAGCGTTCTTCAGGCGTAAGTCTATTCATGATGAATTGCCAAATCAAACTGAGAATAAATCACTTAACAGCTGTTAAATCGGTCACCGTCTTAAACAGTTATGCCAACTTAAAGTTCTATACATCGAAAAAAAACACCCATTATATTGTTGTGTTTAGTGTGATGTGATATTATATGTAGGTAGTTATATCATAGTTGACTCGTTATCTTTACTAATACTACAAATGCAAAAGTAGATCTGTCTGTCTATCTCGCTTCTACGCCAAAACAGAAGGGGTTCTGCGGCTCAGGGCCCCGCGAGCGATAGGAGCCCGTTCTCGTTGTTGACACAACACAATACTGTAAAATTAGTCAATTTCATATTACCTGCTAGTCTGTGATATGACGCATACGTCTTAAAACTAGCGCATGCAGTCGGGTGTTTACATCGTAAAACTATTGTACGTCCGATTATAGCTACACACACATAATCTACTCGGCATAATATCTCGGTAGGCAACTACCTAACTTTGGCAACAACGACAATATTCCTAAGATACAATTTTTTTCATTTCTATTTTAATAAAAAATAAAAAAAACAACTGTTTATGTTTTTGGGTTCGGATTCCGTACACAAAGGGTAAAACTGGACATGACTAAGTCTTCGCTGTTCGTCTGTCTGTCTGTCACCAGGTTGTATCTCATGATCCCTGATAGTATGATTCTGTTGCCGCTATAACAACAACTAGAATAAAATAAATATTTAAGGGCAAACATATATGACAAACGTGATTTTATGTCCATTACATAAATAAATAATGATACGAATTCCTTCGTGCGCAAGGCCGACTCGCACTTGTCTAGTTCTTTTTAACCATTATTTGTTTTAATTTCCTCTAACAGTTTTATATCTTTGTACAGTGGAGGACAAGTTTTCATCCCTGTTTAAGTCGATGCTCAAGACGTCAGGAGCGCTACGTCGCGCGTTGGAGCGCCACCAAAACTTGCTGGAGGCGACCTCCGACCCCACCAAGAATCTGGACAACACGCTGCAATGTACCGTTGAGGAGTATGTAATATTCCTTTGCCTTCTAGAGAACTTCATGCTATATATGAATAAAAATATTACGTCATATTTTAGGTCCATCGCCCCCGAATTATTTCGAAAATGGAAAGTCGTTGTGAAATTGTTTTTTTTTCAATAAATTATACGCGAGATAACAAAAATAATGGGCGGCTGGTAAAAACATCGCTTCTTACCCAGATATGCGTTATATTCCTTCGTTTGTCGCGTATATAGGACGTGAACAAGAAGAAAATAAAACTAATGAAAAACAAGAAAATATAATTATGATATTCAAAAAATATTTAGGGTTAAGCCTAGGTCGTTAGGCACTCGTCCAGCCTTCCACACTTCCCTGGCGAGGTCCCATCTTCCGGGCAATATAAAAAATTGCTTACCCATCAGAATAAAGGAATCTAAGAATAAAGGAAAAATCGCAAGGAAAACGTATTACAAGTACCTCTTATAGCTACCTAACTTCTCTCCATTTAGGTTGCTTGAAAAAGAGCTAAAGGAATGGCGCCAAAAAGTAACAGATATTCTGTTAAGCCAGTTCCCATCCATGCAGCTGCTGAACACAGAACCAGTGTACGGGCCGGTGACGCCGCCGCAGCCTGCTGACCCTGAGATGTCGCCTATCGATCAGCTGGTAAGTACACATACCTGGCCTGTTCTCTCCTAAAGGGTAAAATTAACTTCAACAGGCAACTCTTTATAAAATATCCTTGGTTCCCGTGTATATGCTGATTATATTGGCTTCGAGACTTCGAGATATTTCTTATCAAAAAAAACGAGCCCAGACTTTAAGGCCAAGACGGTCTGCAGCTACGTTAACTATTGATGAGTTTTCTTGGTTTATCATCACAGTCCTTTTATCGTCCCACTGCTGGGCACAGGCCTTCTCTCCCACGGAGAAGGATTGAGCGTTAATCTTGGTTCAATCAATTTCTTCAAATCAATTTCTTGGTTTAGATTTAAGTAAAAATTTCAATTCTCTTTAGATGCAATCAGCGCTGATCAACAAGCAGATACAGGAAGGTGATATAAACGGTTCGTTTGAACGCGCGCTTTCCGCGGGCCACCTGTCCCTAGTTATGGTGGCCTGTCGTGCTGTGGACCCTTCGCACGTGTTCGGCCCGCCCTGCCAGCTCAAGCAGCATGTGATGCTGTCGTTGGTACAGCAACTAGCTACTGATATGCTGCATGAGACGCAGCTAAAGTGCAGGTGAGTGATAGTTTTTGAGCTTGTACTCGATATTGAAAAGGACGGACGTTTATAAGGGTCTTGGGGTTCCGGATCCCCCATTCATCATTCATATCTATGTATCTTACTTGTCCAACAGAAAAAATACATGCGCCGCGTCACTTGTACTCTGTACTCGCGTGGTATACTCGTAGTCACAGGAAGACTTCTTAAGTACCTAATATATTTTTCATTTGCTTGTCTAAACTTGATTTTACTCAAGTATTTTTTATTCACAGATATATAGGCATGGCCATTATAAGCCTGGATGTCAACCACCAGGACACTCGCACTCATCTGCCACTGATGGTAGGCGAGGTTCGCACACACCTGACCAAGTTCCTGACTGCGTATCCCAACCACATCGCTGGCCGACGGATCACGTTGATCGTGATGGCAGCGAACAATTTACTGAAATAAACTTTGTAACATTCAGATTTATGTACCTCTTCTTATTTCTTTAATAAATAATCAAAATTCAATATCTTTAATCATTTCATAGATCTGCTTACCTCGCTTTCCATTCTGTTTAGTTAGCTACGTAAGTTTGTCTACCTCTGTCTATCTAACTTCGTTGTGTTTACTAAACGAAACGCATAGATGTATGTATATCTTCTCCATCTGTCGACGCTGAAGCCGAAACGTGACTGATCATTGGTATATCGGATTATGAGAGTTCTAGTTTTATCATAATATGAATGGGACAATAAAACTACATCAAATGCAAATGAAGAGCTATAACTCGCCAAAGTTTTTTTTTATTTTGCCACTGCGCTTACGTCTAAATAACTTGTTTTTTACCATACAAATCGAAACCCTAAAAGACTTCAGAAAAAAGATAAGATCAATTATCTATTTTCTTATTCTAATGGCAACACCGTAAATGAAGTGTCATCTACAAAATTGTGGTCTTTTTTTCCTCCGTCAATGTTATTTCGAAAATAAACAATTTAATATGAAATTGCAATAATAAAGCCATAAAACGAGGTTATAAATAAAGAATTTGTACCGGTTTGCAATAAAATGGCTTTTAAGTATTTCTTGTGTGTTCTTTTGACTTACAACATGTTGTTGTCGTGCGCCTCGGCGGCGGTGCACGGGCACGGCGTGGACAACCTGGAGCGAGAGACGGACGGCAGCTTCCGCGCGCGGGACTACGAACACTACGGCGACGCCGGCCACAACTCCGAGTTCGACCACGAAGCGATATTAGGTAAAATACGAGGCGATACCTTGTATTTTACTCCTATTGTGACGTCGAACGCTGACCAAGATTTAGCAAGAGTTCGCTCAGTTGATAAGGAATGCGATAGCGTGCGCGCGAGATGTCGATTAAGAACGCGTTGTTTGTTTTCGTGCCGCTTGCATTGGCCTTCACTTACTACTTCTCGATAGGGAGCGTGCGGGAGGCCGAGGAGTTCGACAAGCTCAGCCCGGAGGAGTCCAAGCGGCGGCTGGCGCTGCTGCTGCCCAAAATGGACCTCAATGGAGACCAGCAAGTGGACCGGCTCGAACTTAAAAACTGGATATTGAAATCATTTATGTAAGTTGTATTCACTATTTTATTTTATTCTTTTTTTAATTGTTGGCATGCAGGTTTTATGTTTTAATTTTTAAACTTAATTGAAAATATAAGTGTTGCGATATAGTTATTTGGTTCTGCTACAGTGAACTGTGAATATAAAAAGAATGTTCATGCATTGCTAATTCCAATTAAGAAAAAAACACTTTTCAATGTTTATAGAAGAAAATCTCTACAAGACATTTATGTAGCCATAAACTGAAAGTGAACAAAAATCTCAAAGAAAAAAAGACACAAAATCAAATTAATGTATTTTGGCCTCAATCTTAGTAGACTTTTATAGGCATTATTTATTGCTTCTTCATTGACAATATAAAATCTTAATTAATTATTCTTAATTTACACAAAACAGCAACTTGTCTCGTGAGGAAGCACAGGAGCGGCTTACAGAAGCAGATGAGGACCGTGATGGAGCAGTTACGTGGCAGGAGTACCTGCATGACACCTTTGGAGTTGATACGGAGGAGGATGTGGGGCCTGAAGACACTGGGGACTCGGGACTAGTGAGTATAACTTGGGAGACTAGGGGCCAGTTTCACAGGTTACGGATAGCCACTATCTACCATATAAATTAAAAAATGGAACAGAATTTGTATGAAATTATCTACCAGGTAAACTATCTGGAACTGGTGAAACTGGCCCTAGTGCTTTTAATTTAGTCAATAACAGACCTTAAAATGAATTGACAACAGTAATGGTTAATAGAAAAAAGTGCTGTTTTAAAAAGTTCAAAAAGTGTTGTTTTACAGTTTTTACAGAAGTTTGAATAAATAATTTTGAGTTTTGAGTTTGAAGGGTGGTTTTGGGTGCTGCTTGTTTTTGACGTTCAAAAAGGTGCTGAATTATCTGTCTAATTTGAATTAAGGAATTTGAGTTTGAAATATAATTTCTGAAGTTATATTAATTTGATTTTATTACTTTTTATATCTCATGTAGGGATATTCATATATCTTTCATGTGAGCAGGCTTGTAACTATTGGTGATCATTTGTAGCTACTGCAAGAGGAGAAGGCGATGTGGGCGATAGCTGATGCCAACAGCGACGGAAAACTCGAGATTCATGAATTCCAGGTAAGTACAGGATACTAATATTTTAAGTCATCCACCCCAAAACAGCTTGGAAAAAGGCTAGGCAGATAATCATTTGCCTGCCCATATACTAACTTTATTTGAGGTTAGTGGAGTAAGTGCCTTTCCATCGTCATAGTTGGGTGAATGTACAGACGCTAGCACATCAACCTACCTCAATCTGTCAAACTTCTTTAATAGATTTTCAACCTTATCACAATACCGGAAGGTTAATATTTGATTGGTTTAATTTGACAAATTCGGGTAGGTTGACCTGCTGGCGTCTGTACGTATGATATAATAATAATTTGTGTACTAAATGTGGGTCATGTTGCCATACTCCATTTTCTAAACATAGAATAAGCTTCCTGTGTTTAGATTGTCCATGTAAACATCCTTAATAATGTTCTATTTGCTACTGGGTGTTGACACCGTTTCATGGTGACACACCTGAACTATCATAGATAAATATGGAGAATCTGGAGACTTTAATGTCGATTTTTTTTTATCCAATGCATAGAGGAAGACCTGCATAGACAAATTAAATTGTGTACCTCCTTTAAACTACGACATTGAATTCAGATGATGACTAGGTCAAAAATAAAATACATATATTATCATATTAAATTTTTAAAACATCTTAAAATAATGAAAATTTCATTTATTGTTTTGAACCGAAAATTGTTTACATTTTTTTTTATTGATAATATAACCGAAATAATTATACGGCTTGATGTGAAAAATCTGTGACGTCAAAACTTAGTATTTTAATACAAATTGCATGTAAATTAACCATTTTTGACAGTTCAATAAAAGTAATGAATTTAACTATACTTCCGTCATCTACCGTATTCAAATTCATAATGAAAACTGTCTCACCATCCCCTGTTCAGGTGTTCACAAACCCTGAAGAACACGAGGAGATGCATCAGATCCTCATCAACCAGACCCTGAGGGAGAAGGATACCAACAAGGACGGACGCATTGACTTCAACGAATATGTTGGAGAGAGAGGTCGGTACATCACACCAATATTAGAAACTAATAAATGTTCTTGATAAAACTTGGCAATCATCATCATCATCACAGTCTCTGCTGGGCACAGGCCTCCTCTCCCACGAAGAAGGATTGAGCGTTAATCACCACGCTTGCTCAATGCGGGTTGGTGATTTCAGACTTTATAGTCCAGATTTCCTCGAGTTGTTTTCCTTTACCTCTAATCAGTCATTGGTGTCCAAGATAAACTTAGAAAGTATGTATAACTTAGAAAAGTTACATTGGTACTTGCCTGACCTGAAATCGAACCCGCACCCTCTTACTCGAAATGCTTTGTTTGTATGTGTATTAGGGATAAATCCAAAAACTACTGAACCGTTTTTCATACAGTATTACCTTATTTTGCTATCGTACATAGTATTTATATATTATCTCATTATGTATTAGTTACGTTTGAACCCTGTGTCATGTCAATAGAGCCTACCATTGTTAAAACGGAGCAACAGTTACTAGTGTCAATATTAAACTCAACCTTAAATACTATGCAATAAGACTCCAATTTGAATAAAAATTCAATAATGAACAAAAAACATGAATACACGATTTTCAACCTTATTTCCTAGGAGATAGGGTTTAATTATGAAAAGAACTATTCAAACAAGGCATGCATTTCACTGCATGATATCGTATCGGCCCACCTCGCGAGTCAAATGTCAAAAACGGCTGTTTATCTAATACTCATATTACAAAACTGAAGTTTGTTTGCTTAAACGCACTAATCTCAGGAACTACTGGACCGATTATAAAAATTATTTGCTGCTTAGGTAACTCGCTTATCGAGGAAGGCTATTATTATCGGTGTCACCAGCGTCTCGTAGATGTTGATGAAGTTTTTGATAGCGTGTTCAAGCAAACAAACATACAAATAACAAACTTCGTTTCTCGGCGGCGCGTTCTGTTCCACGTACATGGGAGGGGCCCCTTAGGGCCAGGGTCTGACTGGGCTGCGGGTCGTTCGTAAGAGTTACCGTGGCCCTAACACACAGTGACCTCCAGAAGGAACATAGTGGGTTTTAGTCAGTAAGAGTCTGACACTCCTTCCAGCTGCACCCTCAGCGGGATATCCACCATTAGACGATATCCTACGAAAAACAATGAACCACATGAATCATGACGAGTATAATCAATTATTCCAGTCAGAATGTTGGCCGGTCGAATTAGGAGCGATTGCGTTAATTAGCGTTGCTATCGCTGAGCGGTGACACAATTTGCATCATATGCACTTTGTACACACGCCAGCAGGTCAACCTGCACCAATCTGTTCAATTTCACCAATCGAATATTAACCTCACGGTATTGAGATAAGGTTGTATATCTATTAAAGAAATTTCACAGATTGTATTAGCTTGATATGCTGGCGTCTGTACACAGAAAGAACTGACAAATTATATAGTACTAAAATATTTCATAGGGATTTTTATCCATTGTTTCTTTTGTTTAAGATTATTTTCAAATAAATGCAATCTATTATAAATGAAAAAAAAATGATTACTTATTTCCTTTGGTCACGCCATCACGCGTGAACGGCTACCGATTATACTTTTTTTTGTTGTTTGTTTGTTAATTAATATTCGACACACATTCACACAACGTCATCTAACTCTATCTAACAAATTAAGCAGAGCTTGTACTATGGGTACTAGACAACTGATAAACGTACTTATATACTTTTCTTTTGTAATTACATGTATGCTTACATACATACATATGTACATACGTCGGCTATGTATACAAAAAAAATATAATATTTTTTTTCTTCTACCAGGTAACCACCAGGACAAAGGTTGGCTGATATCGGAGAAGGACAAGTTCGACAATGACTTGGATCTGAACAAGGACGGAGTCATCGACATGGCCGAGATACACACGTGGATCATACCTAACAACGAGTGAGTATAATCTGCCTAGACTTTACCTAATGTAGGGGTCAGCTTCCAACTTAACCTTTTGGCCATCATCTCCCGAGCCTTTTCCCAACTATGTTGGGGTCGGCTTCCAGTCTAACCGGTTTCGGCTGAATACCAGTGTTTTACAAAGAGCGACTGCCTATCTGACCTCCTCAACCCAGTTACCTGGGCAACCCAATACCCCTTGGTTAGACTGGCGTCAGACTTACTGGCTTCTGACTACCCGTAACGACTGCCAAGGATGTTCAATGACAGCCGGGACCTACAGTTTAACGTGCCATCCGAAACACAGTCATTGGTGTCCAAGATATACTCAGAAAGTACATACAAACTTAGAAAAGTTGCATTGCCAACTTAACCTTTTAGCCACGTCCAAAAAAAGACGTATCCTCAGCGCCAAGCTGAGAATTCATCCATTAATACTTACAATATAATAGTAGTGAGTTGGGAATTATATCGATTAAAACTGACTATATTTTTTTTACTTTAAAGTCTGTCATGTAGTCGTGACCGTGGCGTTCTGGGCATTTTTTGGCTTGACATCTTACACATACGTGACTGTGGCGGTCTTTAGGTGATGCATCTGGGTACCTACCAGTGTTTAACATGAATCAAGTGCCTATATGACCCGTCGAAAATAATTTTATTAATGTGTTCTTAGGACACAAGTCCAAAAGAGGAACTTTTCCCAGTTTAAGTTTTTATGTATGTTAAAAATGTATATATGCTTTACTAGTTCAAATTTGGTAAAATTGGATATAGTTAACAATAAAATCATTAAATATTATATATATATATTATATATATATATATATATATATATAAACTGACAATATTATATATATATTATATATATATATATATTATATATATATAATATTGTATATTATTATTGTATATTATAATATATATATATAATATTGTGTTTATGGTTTATACAGATTATTGTTGAACATTGGTTTCATTATTTCAGCATAAGGTATGGTGATACATATTATTCTTCTCTTGATAGGTAATTATCATACTCAAAATAAGTTGGAAGTACATATTTTTACCAGTCTCATCACAGGTCAACCGTCAACCTTCTTTGACTTCCATAAAGAAATTTTCTTATATAAGAAAAACATCCGATTTTTTTACTATAAAAGAAACCACCGGGCATAACTGCAGAAGCATAATCGTACTTATAGGTTAACTAGCTTCCGCCAGCGGTTTCATCCGCTTCCTGAGGGAACTATATCCCGCATCCGGATAAAATTAATATAAAATAAATTATTCTGTTGTATAAGCTAAATTACTGCTTGTAAGTTTCATGAAAATCCGTTCAGCCATTTAAGCGTGAAGAAATAACAAACATACTCACAAACTCCTACACATATTTATATCTCAACTTCACCGCGCCTTTAGGGACTAAAATATGTAATATTTTTATTTTTTTAAGGACTTTGACTTTTTAGGACTTAGGAATGCACTAAAACCCTCAAGACTATACAAGAACCCACTCATATGTTCTTTTAAAGGCCCTTTGTGTTCCAAGACCATGTAACTCTTTCGGAACAATCCACCAGCCCTAGCAGGCTGACCACTGATTTGACTTATTACCATCCATCAAAAACAGTGTTTTTAATTAAATCTCCATAGGAAATGTTCACTATTCCTTATCGGCTCATGTTTATGACGGTTTATGACGACGTTTCAATTCTCGTAGCGTGTCCAATTGCTACAAATGTACGCGGAATTATGTACATACGTACTGGAATTAAAATCGGCTATTACTTTAACGTTACTACGTTGGATTATAATTATCAAACTCAAAAAATTGTGAATACATATTAGGTTGAGGCAGCACTTTGCGAACTAATGGCGTCCAGACAGATTGTCGGCTACGGCGGCCGTTCTCTCTAAAGAGCCAGCTGCGTAGGACATATTACAGTGCACAAGTATTTGCGCAGACACAGGTGCACTCTCTATTCCCTTACTCTCTTAGTCCGATGGAACGGCAATCCGACACGACCGGAGAGAGATCAGGCGACCAACAATTTTACGCAGTATTCGAATACCAGAAAATTTCGTTACTAAAAAACATTAATTCCAAATATGTCGGACTTACTGTTTACAGTAGAAAATCACACTAGCACCCTTTACGTCACCAATTGACCCCCTATATTTCCGTTACAGCGAAATAGCAGACGAGGAAGTAGACCACCTGTTCGCGTCAGCAGACGACGACCACGACGACCTGCTGTCGTTCGAGGAGATCCTGCGCCACCACGACGTGTTCGTCGGCAGCGAGGCGACCGACTATGGCGGCGACCTCATGGGGGAACATTTCGATGACGAGCTCTGAACTATATGCTTTGCAGCACTTCGCGTCGCTATAAGGATACGTTGACGGTGAGTGTGGTGGGTATGTGTCTTTTTGTATAGATGCCAGCACATCAAGCTACCAAAGAAACTCCCAATCAACTTCGAAGCGTTCGAATGGTTTAGCGATAAAGTTGAAAATCTGTTTAAGAAATTTGACAGATTATAGTAACTTAATGTGCTGCGTCTTTACATAGTTCTCTGGCTTTTATATGTATCCAGATAATTTTGCTGGTTAAAGAACGGATACTTCTGAATGTTGTTGTTTACTTAAAATATGTAAAAAATATCCTGTCGACAATATGTAGGTACGTATTTATAAACTTTATGATAATTTATGTACTAAGCTTGAAAAATAAAAGTCAAAGAACGGATCTTATCTGAAGACACAATCTCACTATACAGATAAATTCATACTCAGAACATCAATTGTATGAAATTATCTGCTACTAATTGTTTATTCAACGTAAAGACGCGAAGGTTTTCATTACAAGGGGCGGAGTTAACGCACAAATATACTTAATAAGTTTAAGAATTATTGCGTTCTAGATAGAATGGGATAACCTGTAATCTAAAATGAAGTTCCCGCCAAACTTAATGGCGGTTTGCAACTAACCTAACTAATAGCTATGAGCACTTCTCTTGAGCCCCTGTTAGTGCCATTTATTTTTGTTTCTGCGGAGATGCCATTAAGTCAGGCGCCAACTATACCTGAGCCTGTAGCCAAGATGTCTGTCTACAATCGTAAACGCTAGTAGAAACATAAAAAATGTATGGAAATTACATTTTAAATTGATAAATCACGTGGTCATAACGTGAGTCGAAATTTAATTTCCATACATTTTTTATTTCTACTAGCGTTTACGATTGTAGACAGACATCTTGACTAAGCCCCTGGTTCTATACAGTACACTAAAAACTTTTGTACCAAAATGTAAGAATAGGCATTAGCCAATCAGAACTTAGTTGTATCACGCGATCGTCATACACGACCAATTGCAGTCGTCTATTATACCTCTGAAAAATATGGTGTTTCATAATTTCCTATTTAAACTAATTATGTTCTGTATAAGTATATAATATATATTCATTGTTCTGTAAATCTTAGTTTTAATAAGAAATATTGATAATAAATTAAGTTATCAAGTGCTAATCGGTAGATTTTTAAATGAAATAGTGTTTTGTGTTTAATGTTTTCAGTATTGCTTGGTACAAAAAATATATATATTTTTATTTGTGAATAAATTATTGCCATAAACATGTATCGAAGGTAGGGAAGCAAATGTACCCAATACTTTTACCCAACTGCCAAGATGAGCTATGGTTTATTGTAATGTCTGGAAAATATTATCTCATAAAAATCGTGTTGACTTCGATACTTATGTAAGTTATGAATTAGTCTTATTTAGTAGATTTATTTTTTATTAAAAATTACGGCCTAATTTTAATGTAGTTTTTGTTATACATTAAGAAAATCATCTATAATCTCATTTGGCATTACTTAAATAAACTATTACAAAACACTTTTAACTTAATTGTAAGATCGCTTTCACACTAGTGAATTTACCGTGCGTACTAAACAGTTACAGGTCATCGTCTGAACCGGCAGTTTTTAATTGTAGGCTGCGCATACGCGCGACAATGCCTGTACGATTCCTGCAGAAAATCTCTAGGCTCTCAAGTGTCAAATGAAAGTATTCTATATTATGATTAATAGCAAAAGTTTTTAATGTATATATTTTCAAATAAAATTGGGATTTGTAATTTTTGTTTTATATTATTTCAGACATTGGAGGGGCTAGTGTGAAAGCGTTGTATATCAGACATTTCGTATATGGCAACTAATTTTATATTTACTGAGTGACAACATAAAATAACTAGCGGAATTTACCTGAACTATTGTTATTCAGTGTTGCCATAAGACGACATTGTAATAAATGTAAAATGTACCTACTTAATTGTACAAAGATGTTCAATAATATCGAGTAGATAGCTGCTTTATGTAATACAGCTACCGACATACATTATGTAATTCAATACATAGACTAGTCAAACAATATAAATATATTTTAAGATACAAATTTACATTAATGAACATTGTTTAAGAAGTAATTAGGCCGTACTGTCGTGTATATCAATTAACCATTATGATGTATTTGTAAAAATGCTTATTAAACAATGTTTATAATTAATAAACACTTTTATTTGTTGCAACCTGCCAAAGGCAAAAGTACTGCTGGCCAGCGGTAATCAAATGTGACCTCATGCACCGGCGGAACAACTTAAATTTAACAAAATCTATACGTGGTATCAACACACCAAAAAGAATATCATATATTATGAAAAAAATGTTACCCCTTTTAATTAATTACTTGAAATGGCAACACCAAATTAAAACTGGCAGCTCTCATGAACAGCTGTGTAAAAACATAGTTCCTATTATGTCTGACTTAACAGCTTACTCGCTTAAGCCTATTTTGGGGAATATAACAAGGATAAATGAAATAAAAGACCAAAAGAAAGTCCATTTACAATGTTTTTTTAATCAATATAATAATATTCTTAATAAATCCAAAATATTTACACAATACAAAAAACATACAATACTACCATGATCGGCGTCCATGGCCAGCAGTGACGGCCAGTGCTACTATTACTAACCAATATCGGGGAACTGCTTGCAACCACTACTCTATTACGTTGGCTTAGAGTTCAATATTGGGTGCCGCTTCCTCACCAGCCAGGCTTTGTTACCCACAAGGTTGAATAAAACAAGTCATTTGTTAAACAAATGACTGTTTACATAGATTTCTAAACTTGTGGCAAAGTGATATAGATTTTTTAATCGGAAGCGGCGTCGGCGCAGAACAGAACAGTTCCGTAGTACGCCACGACAAACATTCACGGACATCAAAACTATCACGAAATGATAGAACGGGACTCGCGTACCACGGAACGGCCCTCAAATGCATCTATAAGCTTTGATTAATAAACATTAAACGACACTTGCGTATCGATATTTTTTTCCCAACAACGATGGGCCTGGAGTGTTAGAAATCTCATTGTATTATCAAACTGACGCGTCAACACATATTCCATTCCTGCAAGGTGTTCGACTGTACCTATCCTTCTTATAGATAAATCATAAATTGCTAAGTAAGGAGTGATGCAAGCCTTCAAAAGAAAAGTGATTTCTCAGAACAAGCGAAAAACGAGCGCGTTCACACTGGTACATGCTGGCTATACTAGAGCAATGCTACAGCGATGGATGTCAGAGTTCAAGAACGACACGCAACTGGCGAACGCTACAAGTACTTGCAATATATCGACAAATAGAGGTGTGATAGCTATCGGAGAACTTATCGATGTCAACACTACAGCCTAATGTTATCGACATTGTAACCCTCGGGTTCCGCAGCCCCAGCGAGTCCTCCCTGTATGGAATGCGATTATAAAAAAAGGATACGATATTATGACCCCACCGTTTACATTTTACTTATAAAATATAAATTATACAAGACAATATACATAATAATTAATAATATGTATAGAACAATTTATCCATCGAATAATTAGTGTTTTAAAAATAACTATATAACTTCCTAACTGAGAAGTGTAAATCTATTTCATTAAATAACTATGCCATATTATATTATTTTGAACTAAAATAATGTATGGATGAATGTACCTACACATTTCAACGAGAATTGATTTTATTATTAGTACTATGAAGGGCCGTTTATACACGATTTGTTCCCAACCGACGCGCTGCTATGGGAATGTTCCCAATCGATACACTCTGGAGTTCACGAATTTGAGGAACTAGTGTGCAGCGATGTGGAGCTTACAAATATCGAGCGAAGCTTACATGGAGCGGGTAAGGGTCGGCATACATGGAACCTTCATCGTATGAACGTGACTACCCAGGGTTCATAAACTCCTTACTTATAAATGTTACTCTATATTTATATAAAATTACTATATTCCACGAAGCGTAACTGTTTTCGTAATGTAGACACGTAATTGTCATTTAAAATCATTTCCGATCTAACAAACTTAAAAACGTATATATATTTATTATTAAAATTAAATATTCCGCTAAACAGTGCAAGTACAAATAATAACATTTATAAGTAAATGAACATTCAGACATTTAGACGTAAGCTAGGTTTGTGACGACAAACAAAAATACTCTTTTCATTGTAAGATGGTTGGAGGTCTTTAAGTTATTTGTAACGTTGAGATTTTTTTAGGTTTGTTTGTCGCCACAGCGAAGTGAAGAACAGATGATAAAAATAATATTAAATGTATAATGTAACGATACACGAATGTAAATGCACCTTCACCAATTAATTTTGACATTAACTGACATTGCTACTTCAACTGTAGACACATACAATACAAACTGTTACCCTTTCTGTTGTTTTTAAGCGATTTTTTTATATAATCGTAATGTATTTCTCCAACTGAAGTATACAACATATTTAATAGTATAACGCAAGCTCAATAACAGCTAAAACGAAGGAATCTCGTTAAGTAACCCTACTGCACAGTGCACTGCTATCTGATACAAACGAAAGTAAATATAATCATTTTTATTACATTTTTCATTACAGTTACAAATAAGTTTTAAAACTAGTTATCATTTTTTTTATAATTAGCTTGTTTTTATTAATATTATATCATGTTTTAATGCGGCCCGCGTGGACGTACAAACACACTTTATATAAATATATATGAGGCGAGGCAGGCCCGCGAGGCATGTCACTTTAAAGATAAATATTGCAAGAAATAAGTAGATATACATATGTATACAGCTATAGACCACCCCGCGAGGCATAACTCGATAACAATTCGCTAATTTGTTGAGAAACATAAAATACGTATACCACACGAGGCGCATACCAAACGATGGAAAACAGCGAAACGATTTTATATTCTACGAGACAAACTCGAATTTTCTAGATGTTTTGTTTTGTATACAATTCTATACTGCACAAAATAAATCGTATACTTCATGCAGTATAAAATTGGTATACTCCAGCCGCCATAACAGCGCCTCGTCTTGTATGAGCTGATTGTACAAGGCGAGGCGCACGACACGCCTGCGCCTCGCCTCGTACAGCAGCGGGCGGCGAGCTGCCTCGTGCAATACAAAGCTGTGTCGGTCCGTCCGGCGGGCGGCGGCCGGAGTGCTGCGTGTCCTCACTACTACATACCTCAGCCCGCGCGCACGCCCACACCTAACGGCGGTTTTGTCTGCAATTTGGAGAAAATTACTATTTTAATACTGATGTAATGACTTTAGGGAAAAGTGCTTAAACTAATTTAACCTCGAAACAAAATTATCGTGACGTCATTATGAGACGAATTGCACAGATTAAAAAATAAAGACATCTTGAAAATACCATAGGATAATTATTGAACAAATTCTAATAAGGGAAAGGATAATTGAATTTAACTTAAATTTAATGTTTAGAAACTAATAATTTGTGCCGGATGATGACAGTGCGGTACGGTAAGGTGTTGTTGCCATGCATCGGTAGTGACAGTGGTGAGTGTTGGGGCACTGACCAGGCGGTGGTATCACTTGCAGCAGGAGGAGGAGCGCGCCTGCTCGGCGTCGCCCAGCCGCCGCGCGCCGCCCGCCGCCGCACTGCCGCCGCCCTCGCTCTTTGGTAACTTGTTCGCTGGAAAAACAAACAAATTACATATAAAATCGACCTCGAAATCTGAAAATGTAAAATCTCTATAAGCACACAAAAACTTGAACTAATAGTTGACATTCAACTGGTTCTCATGCAGGGTCAAAATCATCTATCAACTCGGAAAGAAATGGCCGATGTATCGCTTATCTCCGTCCAACAGGCGGCAACTTGATGCAAGAGCATAGCCAACTGGGTCTAGTAGGTAACACGGCGACTCGGGTGCATCACGGAGACTCTATTGGTTTCCGATTGGTGTGCAGTGTCGAAGAGTTTTAAATAAATCTTATTGAACTTCCCGAGTTGATTCCATGACGATACTATGTATGCTTATGACCTTTGAAGGGGCATAACATCTGCAGAAGTAAGGAAGAGTACCCAAAAGCCTGGGTCAGCCACAACAACTCCAGAAGGATTATGGGTGGGGAGTTCGTTAAGAAGTCTGGACACCCATCTGCTGAAGTCGAAAACTTCTCAAGTAAGGGGTAATAATAAATTAAAAGAAAAATCTTTTTTTAAAAAGCTTTTATGATCCGCCATATTGGATTTAGAATTATTTTTTAACTCTCAATAAATCCTTTCATTTGATACTCATATTGTTGAAATTCATTAAAAATAACTACTCCGCCATCTTGGAGGGTTCGCCATATTGGATTTAGAATAACGTCATATAACATACCTTGCATTGTCATCCAGACTGAACGTGTATGCAAAATTTCAGCTCAATCGGTTGAAGATATCTACTTCAAAACTGAGTTCAAAGAATCCACCGTAACATACATACACGGCAAGTTAAATAAAAGCTTTTAAAAAGAGAAACTCCTACTCACCGATAGCTAAGAATATGTCGTTGACGTTCATGGCGGTCTTGGCGCTGGTCTCCATGAAGAGCAGGCCGTTCTCGTCTGCGTAGGCCTGCGCCTCCTCGAACTCTACCATGCGCTTGGCGGCGAGGTCGCTCTTGTTGCCCGCTAGCGCTATCACTATGGACGGCGAGGCTTGCCGCTGGAGCTCCTTCACCCAGTTCTTGGCGCGACCGAATGTGTCCTGAAGATGAGAGACACAAGATTAATAAATTGGTTTTGAGGAGATGTATCCGAAATTGTCTGCTATGGAAAAGGCAAGATTAATTAGGACATTCCAGCATTGCTCACGAAAGCAATGCAAGAAATGCTGGATTAAGAAGAACATAATGCGCCTTTTTCCTGGTAGGAGACATATTATATCATGTTGTAAGACTTAAGAGTGATCAAAATCAAGACAGGATTTTTCAGATCCGTGCCATGCTTTTTCTTTTAGAGAACTACTGCCTGAACCTAGCATACTTTAACCTTTTTACAGGAACGGCTATACATATTTCTTATTGCACAACATCTTTCCTGGCAATATTCGATATATTTTCCAAAATATTTATCAATAAGATAAGGTCGGCGGACGATAACCTGCTAAAGCATTAACAAGCCAGTCTTTTCTATCGGCGGAGATATGATGATGCATGACAGGGCTTAAAGATACATCCATACAAGATGGATGATCACCTTACTAACCTCAATCCGTATTCGTTACTGAACAATTCCAAGTCATACTTATTGCATTTCTGTTTAATAATATATCGGGACATCTTTTGTTTGTATGTACTTTCAAAGTATATCTTGGACACCAATGACTGTGTTTCGGATGACACGTTAAACTGTAGGTTCCGGCTGTTATTGAACATCTTTGGCAGTCGTTATGGGCTAGATAGAAGCAGTAAGTCTGACGCCAGTCTAACGAAGGGGTATTGGGTTGCCTGGGCTACTGAGTTAAGGAGGTCGGATAGGAAGTCGCTCCTTGTAAAACACTAGACTGGAAGCCGACCCCAACATAGTTGGAAAAAGGCTCGAGAGATGATGATACCAGTAAAATAATAATATAGTATACATAACATTACAGACAGACACAAGGACCTACTGCTGGTTTCCGGCAGTGTAGTGAATGACACATGCTATCTAAGCTGTACTAGTGTAACAATAAAATATTGAACGCCAGACGTCGCGACATATCAATACATTTATACGTATGATTATTGACAGAAATAGCGACTACATTGTTTCGTGGTGTACTTTACGGCTATAGAACCACCCTTTTATAGATATAAGTCTTTCATAGCCCAGTTCTGTGTACCTTTATCTGCGGTTTAGCTTAATACTAGCTTTCGCCAGCGGTTTCACCTGCTTCTTAAAGAAACTACTTCCCATACCTGGATAATGTTCCTAATAGGGAAGTATTTTGGTCTGTGTAAAAAAATATTTATAGAACGGAAACTGGCCGTATCAGATGTCTGCCAGCAGATTAGGGGACTTAATACCATATTAAAATTTTAAGTTTGTAAAACATGCCTAACTTAAATTCTAGCAGAAGACCTGTTCGTTATTTCGTCTAACCAACAAACTATTCTAATAAAAAAATACAGGTCATGAATAAAATTATACCCCCATTAAAAAATTCTTCCATGACGCATTCTAAAATGACGAGCGACCATTAAACTTAGTACCTGAACTGTACCACGGTACAACCTTGCTATACGTTCCACACAGTACATTCAAGTTATGTACAGTAAATATTTATAGCATAGGTATATCATACGTACATGTCCGTTATCTCTGCCGGTCTGGCGGCGCGCCCTTGAACTCTGAAGTCTTACTTGTTTAATGCCATTTGTAAAGTATTGACCGCAACCGAAATAAACAGATTTCTATGTTTATAGATATGTGGAATTGTATACTAAGGTATAACATTTCCTATGATAGCATAAAAACGGCATTAAAAAAATCGCGAAAAATTTACGTGTACCTGAACAATTTCGCAAAGGTATTTGTAAGGTTAATTCCTTTATTAAAAATTAAATTCCGAAAATTATATAAAATTTGATCTGGAGGAGAGTTGATAAAATCAAAAATGTCCGGAGAAAAGTCCTGATTTCCATTGAAAAATCTTGAGAACTGTTTCGCAAACATATTTGACAATTTCTCTTTCAATTCGCAGATCGTAATTACCATTACTTTAAATAAGTGTATTTACAAAATAATTACATACATTACAGACTTAAGACCAAAGGAAGATTATTTTCAGTCAGTTTATTTTTTTATTAAAGACACCTTTAGCCGCTGGAGGAAGCCAGTAATAAATACGGCTCATTGCCGCTTGAAAATAAAACATACCAAAATAATCTTAGTAATCATGGTAACACAAATATCCTGCTGTGTCCTTATACTGAGAAATCTGAACGAATCCATTAGTCATGGCCCCATAACTCGCCGCCAGAGATAACAAATTCAATGGAATTATATCAGTAGTCTTGTTATCACTGTGATGTGGGAGTAACGATCGCTCCACCTGGGGAATCTCGCCTTTAGGAATTATCCTTACGTCAAAATATATCTAGGGGTCTTTAAAGTCCTTTAAAAAATAATCACAGTTTCCCTTTTAAATAAATGACTAGCTGGAACCTCTTTCCCGTACCCAGATAAAACATAGCCTATGTTCACCGGGGATAGTGTAACTTTCCCACAGTGAAAGAATTTTTCAAATCGATCAAGTAGTTTTGGTGGCTATTGAATTTAAAAAAAACAGTCAAGTCTTTCCTCTTTATAATATTTGTAAATATGTATGTTTTTGGGAAAACGGACATTCCAATATGACAGTGACGTGTCAAATTATATTTGATACAATTCAAAGTAGGCGATTAGCGATAAAGCATGGAATGTTGCTAATCCAACCAATTACATGAACGACTGTGTACATATATTTTGTCATATGATCTATAAAAATTGGAGCTATGGGACGAGACACGAGAGTTGTAATAAGGTTTCCGAAGACAATAAAACGAAAGCCGAAATTGGAGGGAAAGGGTATGGAAAAGGGGATACGCAATAGCCAACTGTAGAGTGTGAACTTCTCTTCCTCTTTCCTAGAAACTAACTTTCCTCAAATATTAACTGCACATCCAAACGGATTCAAACTCTCTAAGATACATCAGCGGCAATATGTCCTCATATACCTCCATACTATTCCTCCAGTTCTCGTTGAACTCTTGCCATAATCGTCACGTATGCCCGAAGGACACAAAGTAAGGGGGTAGGGGGGTGTTATTAAGCCTATAACTGAACTAATAATAGAAACAACTATGGATTACCATCCTCTGCCCACGCTGAAGCCCACGTCACAACACACATGCAACAGAAGTTATTCTTCCTAGTACTCTTATTATAGTAACTTCGTCGCGTTTTCACATGAAATCTACTGAACCGATTTAAATTGCTGAGAAAGGAGGTAGGCTACTTTTTAACCAGGTACCGGAAGAAGTCTAAGGCGGGCATTCGCCGGCGGGGTACTGGACGCTATATACTCCCAGGCCTCGTCCACTCAGGCGAGGTCTGAGTGCCGCTGGGTTATTGTTAGAGGGTATACCGGGAACGACATTCCCGGGGAGTCCTATATACCCCTGTCACGTCCCCCGACAGGAATAAGGGGATGCGTAAAAGCAATTTTTTCCCAGCGCCAAAAAAAAAGGTTCCGAAGAAGTTCCTTGAGATGCCGGTTGAATGCCAGGGAACAACTAGTAGTAATATAGAGTTGGATAACCTAGCTTTTCTTATAGAGTATTTAAAATTCTTTATTTATCGTATAATTCTGGGTTTCGTTATCCAAAACCTGTTGTTACCACCGTCTATAATAAAATATAAAGTACCTACAAACTATATTAATCGTCTCCAGGAACCCGATCATTATCATCAGCCATTTTAACGTCCCACTGCTGGAGACAGGCTTCCTCTCACACAGAGAACGATTGAGCATTAGAACCCGATATCCCGATGTTTCAGCGTAAAAATGTAATAAATATGTAAAAATAATCAACCTAACGCTATGAAAGAGGAACTTCAGACTCGCAAAGTTATTTGGAAAGAAGTCGTGGTGGCCTAGTGGTTAAAGCACCAGCCTTTCGTGTATGATAGTGCGGGTTTGATTCCAGGTCAGGCAAGTACCAATGTAACTTTTCTAAGTTATACGTACTTTCTAAGTTTATCTTGGACACCAATAACTGATCAAAGATGAAGGAAAACATCTCGAGGAAACCTGGACTATAAAGTCTGAAATCACCAAAGCGCATTGAGCAAGCGTGGTGATTAACGCTCAATCCTTCTCCGTGGGAGAGGAGGCCTGTGCCCAGCAGTGGGACGATAAAAAGGCTGTGATGGTGATGATGAAAGTTATTTGGTATATACAACCTACTACCTAAGTAGGTGTGTGACTCGCGAGGCTCGACAAGGGATCGTGAAACGTGCCGTATAATTGTAACGTTATCAGATAAGCGATAACGTCTGTATATCAGAGCGATTGTGCATTTCTTTGTGTGGTACAAAGGTTTTTATTTGTTGTGTCAACATTTTTGTGTTTCAACTGAAGCCTTATATACAAAGAAGATACGTTTAGTATATAGAGAAATATAGGCTACTTTGTTGCTACTTGGTTTAGAGTAGAAAGTACACACGCCATGCACATCAAGCTACCTGTCTGTCTGCGGCTAAACTGTCAAATTTTCCCATTCAACTTTTAAACCGTATGCTTGAGCGATAATATAGAAAATCTATTAAGGAAATTTGACAGATTGTAAATGATAAATTATATTTATTTTGCAAATAGGTTGAACTCAACACTTACACGTCAACACATTTTTTATAAAAACGAGATGAGGTCGGCATTTCCTAACTGACTATCTTGAGAAGAAACGCCGAAACAAACTCAAGGTATAGGCTATTGTAATAGCTTGATGTGCTGGCATCTGTAAAAGTCGTTTAAATTAAGGTTTTACATTAGTTGACATAATATCATTATAGTTCTTTCTCAATATGATGATTTTTTGACAGTTCTATTTTTCCCTGCCGGCTGTAAGCCGCGTAATCTGTTACCAGCTTAGCTGTCCATAAAAACAAAGTTCGGATGTTTACGAAAGTATAGACAACGTAGATGAATGGTAATAGTCTTTGATCACGTATAGAATTTCAATTTAAAACATCCTAGACAGAAGCGCCGGACATCCGTGAGAAATGGGTATTATTGCACGAACATACTGTGCTTTCAAAATCTTAATCAATTAGCTAAGTGAGAAGTTGTCATCATCTCCCGAGCCTTTTCCCAACTATGTTGGGGTCGGCTTCCAGTCTAACCGGTTTCGGCTGAGTACCAGTGTTTTACAAGGAGCGACTGCCTATCTGACCTCCTCAACCCAGTTACCTGGGCAACCCAATACCCCTTGGTTAGACTGGCGTCAGACTTACTAGCTTCTGACTACCCGTAACGACTGCCAAGGATGTTCAATGACAGCCGGGACCTCCAGTTTAACGTGCCATCCGAAACACAGTCATTGGTGTCCAAGATATACTTAGAAAGTACATAAAAACTTAGAAAAGTTGCATTGGTACTTGCCCGACCTGGAATCGAACCCACGCCCTTACACTTAAGGGGTTGGCTCTTTAACCAATAGGCCACTACGACTTTTTAAGTAAGAAGTTGTAAAATATTTAATTGTTTATAGAACCAGAGGAGCAGTTTATCATTATCTAAAGCATGAAGAAGTCACAGTTATTCAGACCCATCCAAGCATTGGCCTCAGCAAGCATGGCTTAGCCTTCCTTCACTCTTAGGAATTATGAATGTATCTCTGTCTGTCACGCCAAAACTACTGAACACATTTAAAAAAAAAATGGTAGACATATAGTCTAGAATCTGAGAAAGGACATAGGCTTGTTTTTATCCGGTTGCGGGAAGTATTTCCCTTGGGGAAAAACGGCTAGTAGTCAAATATGTAATTAAATCACAAGCGGTTTGATATACATATATGCACTTTCTGCAGTTTCTTTTAACTTTTTTATATCGATATAGTCATGTGACTTACAACCCTACTGTACAGACGCCAGCACATTAGGCTACTACAATCTGTCAAATCTCTTCAATAGACTTTCAACTTTATTGCTCAAGCATTATGGTTCAAAGTTGATTATGAAAATTTGACAGATTCTGTAGTCTGTTAGTCTGTACATATATCATGCTTACAACATATTTAATATTAATTCATACTTCATTTATCATTATGCACTCCTTCCTATGTTTATTAATACTCAGGTCATTAAAGTCTTTAACCTCAATAATTCCTTATCAAAACATCAATAAATTTAATAAATAACATTATCAACTACAAGATTAAGAAAACATTAATTCATTTAGTCGCAATTCCCCCTTTAAAAGGCTGAACTTATCAGAAATACATTAAAGATTTCACAATACGAGCTAAGTCGCGAACAAAAGCTAATTTCAGAATATAAATAATGGGACAGTGTATTTAACCTGTACAGACCTCTCTCTCTCTCTTCCACTCTCTTTTTCTCTTCTTAGTGGAATTGTTCCATTAATTATTATTCAAAGAATGTATGTTGTAGAAAAGAAGAAAATACTAATAAAGTAAATCTATACTAAGATCATAAAGATGAATAATTTGTTAGTTTATTTGCTTGAACGCGATAATCTCAGAAACTACTGGACCGATTTGAAATATTCTTTCAGTGTTAGGTAGCCCATTTATCGAGTAAGGCTAATTTGCACCAGAATGCACTAAGTAGTTTTCGAAAGGACGCGGGTAAAATCGCTAGCAGAAGCTAGTACAATAAACATATAATACGATGCACTCTATGTTATCTGTAGACCGATGATTATGATTATTATGATGGCATCCAGGCCGATTGTCGGCTACGGCGGCCATTCTCTTTTATGGAGATCAGCCAGCTGCGTAGGACATATTATAGTGCACAAGCATTCGCGCAGATCTCTCCGATGCACGGGTGAATCAATCACCAACTTCCAGACTAGAAAGTTTCTCAAAACCCACAAAGCCCGGGATTCGAACCCGAGATCCCCGAGATCCAGTCGCGCCTTGCGACCACTAGGCCAACGAGGCAGAGACTGATGATTATAATAAAATAGTGAATGTCATGAGGATAAAATTTATTTATTTATTTATTTATTTATTTACACACCACTATCTACCATTACAGGTTTATCTTAACCTAATGCGATAGACGGGACACATGAAAATGACAATACCACGTCACCCATACAAAGCTAAACCATCGGTAGTTAAAAACAAAACCAGTCACGTGGAGGCATTAGTTCGCATCGCTCGCCTAACTGAATGTTACGCAATTCTATTCGTTAGCTTCTATGAAAAAAACTGCCCTAGGGTCTGCAAAAAACTAAATTGATACCTGTGTCGGCTGTTCAATTTAAAAAATACTTTGACTGTGTTTGTTTCAATTAATCTTTATTCGCATTAACCGACTACACAAAAAGGAGGAAGTTCTCAATTTTAATGTTTGTGTGTTCTTTTGTTTTCAAAACTGACATATATAATTTTAATAAACAACAATATAGGGAACTCGTACTTCTAAAAGGCTTTAAAAAATCAACCAAAAGCCCTCAGCAGTTTAGCTACATACAAACTACATACAAAAAAAAATATTTTTTTTCATGGGAAATAATCAAGCCCTATCGCTGAGGGTGCAACTGGAGGGAGTGTCAGACACTTAACTGACTAAAACCCATTATATTCCTTCTGGCGGTCCTTGTGTGTCAGGGCTTTATTAACTAACACAAATCCCTCGCTATCTTCCTATATTTCACAATAATAATATCTCGCTCAATGTATAGGACACCTAAAATATTTAAATAAGACTTCCGCACGAGTGTAAGCACCTGGAGTAGCGACAACGGAGTACAATTGGGATGCGGACTAGGTCATAAATAAAATACTTTATCATATTCATTTTGTAAAGCATCTTAAAACAATGCCAGTTTAATTTATCGTTTCGAACCGAAAACTGTTTTTATTTTTTTATTGATAATTTAATCGAAATAAGTACCTATACGGCTTGATGCGAAAAATCTGTGACGTCATATGTGGTGTTTTCATACAAATTTCATAGAGAGTAACCGTTTTTGACAGTTCTAAAAAAGTATTGAATTTGACTAGTTGTCCGCATCCCTATTGACTGTACCCCACGACCTAGCAAGGATGTAACATATTATTATCAAAGTGTACAAAATAAACTGCGCTACTGCTACTAGATTAAGTATGACGATAAGTTTTCTGCAGACAGAAGACATATAAAAACAAAAGATATACAGTACTGATACATTAGACAAAACAAAAAAAGATATCGCCTTGTTTGTGATATGATCTATGTAGGTATGTATATTCTATGATAACGTTTCACTTATTTAATTACTCACTAGCTTCCGCCAGTGGTTTCACCCACGTGCCGTAGGAACAACTCCGCGCACCCGGATAAATAGTAGCCTATAGCCTTCCCCGATAAATGGACTATATTACACTGAAATAATTTTTCAAATCGGACCAGTTTTTTCTGAGTTTAGCGCGTTCAACCAAACAAACAAACTCTTCTGCTTCATAATATTAGGATAGATATCATTGAAGCCGTCTAACCGACAATATGTTCTCTAGCTAAATATACGCGACTTCTGAGAATAGGGTAGTTGACTAAGTCGAAAATAAAATCCTTTATGTTATTAATTTGGTACAGCATCTTAAAATGCCACTTTCATTTTTCGTTTTGAAGGAAAAAAATGATTTGAATTTTTTTGTGATAATTAAAGTAAAATAAGTAGGTATATAGCTTGATGTGAAAAAATTGTGACGTCATAATTCTTACTTCCATACAAATTGCTTGGAAAGTAACTGTTTATGAAAGTACCTACATTAAAAGTAATGAGTTTGACCCTATGTCCTGTAAAAAAGAAATGATAAAAAAATGTACTTTACATTGTACGTTCACCTTTACTTTTGCGAAAATTTCTGTTACATTATACGTGTGGCACTAAACAGTGAATAAACACCGGCGACCTTTGCCTACTGACCATCATTTGACCATGTGGGGCACAAATTGTACCGCTATTATTGTCCAAGGAGGTTTTACTATACTATCTGCTACTTTTTGTCTTTTGTTGTGCAAATTATACAGGCGTAGTGGTTAAAGTTAAAAAAAAAGTTAAGTCGCCAACAATAATATAATATACTATAAAAAATATTAATAGGGCCTGTTTCACGATTTCCGAATAGCCACTATCTACTGAACAAATTCCAAAATGGAATAGAATTTGTATAAAATTTTCTACCAAATAAACTAACTGGAACTTATTCGTGGTGAAACGGGCCCTAAGTATAAATTCTTAATTTGAATGGAATTAATAATAAATACATCATTTAGTTAGGCAGCAGGATCAAGGGACTGATTCAGAAGGCAGTACTCCTGGAAACGGCAGCTTGGATATTGTGAGGTTTCTGTCTCTGGGACCCTAACCACCGGTAGCTTGGACCCTGTTCCCGATATCGGTGGATGTTTTTTTTTTTTATATTTTCAAATGTCTTTTAGTTTTTATATTAATATTTAAAAATAAAAAGAATATGTAAATTAATTAAATAAATAAATAAAGGATAATAATAAATCATTTCAAAATATCATAAAAATGATGCCCCACTTGTTCACGGCTCTCTTAAATATCGAAACAAAAGTCGATCAATCTGCACCGTTACGATAACCGAATCGAATCGACGTTAAACTTGAACTAGATAATGCTCACGGCCATTCAGTGAGCTCTTTATATACGGGATGTTCACACTGTGTGGCTTTGTGATTGTCTAGCACTTCTTACTTCATATACTAAGGCTTTGTCTTCACGCTTCGAAAAGCAGAAATCGCGCCATATTTAAGACATTTTTTTACGTATAAGCGCCAGTTCATCAAGCTACTACAACCTATATATATATTCGTTCTAAGTTGAATGGGAAAATTTGACAGTTTCGGGTAGCCTGATGTGCTGGCGTCTGAAAAGAATTCCAACTTTATCGCTGAAGCATATGGTTCAAATTTGATTGGGAAAATTTGACAGTTGATAATTTGATTTCAAAAATTATTTTAGTATTGGATAGCCCATTTATAAAGAGGAAGGTTTTAAGGCTACTTTTATAATTATCTATACATATATTTATTCATATTATTCGTTGCATTCCATAATATGCATAAGGTGGACAATTATAATGTTATTGTCACAATTATGGACCCAACAAGAGAGAACAGAAGAAGGCGTTTAATGTAAGATAGTACGTAGTATTAGAATTTAGTTTATACATAAGTATAATAGTATTTACGCAAGTCTATGTCATTAGTCATTATGACCACGTCGCGATAGAGAAATCCGGTGGACATTGTTCAATTGTGATTTTCGGAGTAAATATTCACTTTCTATCCGGAGGTACGCGAACAAAGACCGTTGTTCGGTTATAGCTCTATAGTTAGAGTAATGAGTGAACTATGCAGGTTGATATGCTATTTGGAGATATTTTTTTACACATTCACACAACGTCATCTAGTCCCAAACTAAACAGAGCTTGTACTATGGGTAGTAGACAACTGATAAACGTACTTGTATACTTTTCTTTTTGTAAATACATACATATTACACTAGGACGCCCAGATTAAGTCAAATACCCATGTTCATGCACACAAATGTTTGACTTATGCGGGAATCGAAACCGTGACCTCTGACGTGGCAGGCAGATTCACTTGGTTAGTTTTACTTTACTGTGTTATCTTAAAAAAAAACCCGTAGGAATCAACCAGGTGTTTAATAATCAATTACGAAAGAGGAAAAATAAGTTCATAATATTTCCGTTTTTTGCAACACATACAAAGTGCAAAGTACACTTTAAGATAAACTAAATAATAATTATCACCTTCCTTCTGGATATTGGAATTTGATAAGAACACATTTTTTCACATCTAAACATCATTGACTAACCTCTATAACGATTATTAATTTGTTAATTGCCGCTAAAACTAAGCAAAAATATTTTTTTTAACGTCCAATTATCTTAAATTTTGCAAAACAGATAATCAAGTGTATATATAGGTATATTCTGTGAACTAAATATATTTTGGAAACACTCCAGCCGTTTTGGAGATTACCTTATAAACAAACTGACAAACAAATGACTAAGTACGGCTACACTTCGCAGAATTCAGAGTATGAATAAGTAAATATTTACCTGATTAGTAATATCATATACGACGATCGCCGCTTGCGCACCCCTGTAGTACATCGGCGCTAAGCTGTGATACCTGCGAATTAAAAAGGAATACGGATTGTTAAATTTAATGCTTTACTTTCTAAGTAAAAAATAATAAAAAAATAACTTTTTGCTTCTCTCCATGACATAAAATAATAGTAATAAATTGATTAATTAATCTAAGATTTTTCTTTGTCTAATTTTAACAATACATAATAACAAATTTATCAAAAATACTGATTGCAGAAGATTTTTAATCAGTCATTAATAATATTTTTTATTATTAATAGTGTTTTTAATTTATATGGTAGTACGAGTATATTATTGTACAGACGCCAGCACATCAAGCTACTGTCTAAAATCTGTCAAATTATCATAAAAGATTTTCAACTTTATCGCTGAAGCATATGGTTTAAAATTGATTGGGAATATTTAACAGTTTCGGGCAGCTTGATGTGCTGGCGTCTGTACATGTTTATATGGTCATGATTCCTAAAACAAATGGATAAATAATTTTTTTTTTTTTTAATTATTTGTTAGTCTTCATCAACAACGCAAACACTACACATCTCTAATCAGAAAATCAATCAAGCGAGTCCTATAAGACCACTGAACATAAAGGCACGCACAGACAACCTTCGAGAGCGAATTTCCTCAGTTCCTACTAGCCGACTTGACGTACAGCGAGTAATGATTCAAGGCCTATTGATTTCATTCGTCTGGGTTTTCCTCGAGCGGTTGCATTTTTGACATTGTTGCTACCTTTTTAAGTGATGTGTATGGTTGTATGATGTCTCATCTTCTTCTTCCTGCCCTGTTCCCAAATCTATTTGGGGTCGGCGCAATATGTTTTCCGCTTCCACTCATTTCGATCAGACGTCATACTACTATCCACTCCCTTCTTAATCATATCCTCTTTCAAGCAATCAATCCATCTCTTCCTTGGTCTACCTCTATCTCTCCATCCATTCACATTCATACTTAAGACACGCCTTGTAACATGTGTTTCACATCTTCTCATGACATGCCCATACCACGATAAACGCTTATGTATGATGTCTCATGTTGTTATTAATTTATATAGAACATAGCTGCTGCCTGCGGTTCCACCCGTCGCCCAAGGGAACTTCTTCCCGTACATGGATATAAAAAGTAGCCTATATGATATTCTAATCTAATATAAGTTATATTACTGCCAAGGTTTATCAAAATCCATTCAGCCGTTTGGGCGTGAAGTGGTAGCAAATATACACACACACACACACTCACAAACTTTCAAGTCAAGATACAATGTTATTGTCTTTACCTCTTAACATCACGGTAAACTAGCTATTTGCAGTTTTTTCCGATAGGGGAACCATTGGAACTAATATTAGCTCCACGACAAAACGTACCCCTAAAAACTTCTCCAAAGCACCAGAGGGTCTGCTATCAAAATTTAACGTAACAAACAAGCAGCCAAACTCACATATTTATAATACAAATAAAAAATAGCAAGTAAGTAAGGATATCAAATCAAATTATAAATCTGGAGTTTGTAAAAGTTAATACTTTTGTCAAAAAGCAAAAATTTATAGTGTAATTTGGAATAAAAAGTATATTACAATGTTATTAAACGTATAAAAAGTAACATGGTATTACATTACTTATTAAGCACCTACTTATTGTAATACCGAAACATAATCCAAATGTGAAGAGCATAACAAGTCTAAATATGGCGACAAATTAATAACACAATGACACAACCGGTGTCCATTTGTGTCATCAACGACTACAATAAGGGCTAGTTTCACAGGTTACGGATAGTCACTATCTACCAGATAAATTAAAAAATGGAACAGAATTCGTATTGTTATATTCATAATTAGTCCGCGGTTATTGCAAATGCATGCATTTTTGATTACTATAAAACTACTTGCAAACGCGTGGCGGCTTCAGTCTACCGGTGCCGTCACTTTGTAAATATCTTATCCTGACGAGTTTAAGACAATCCTTTACTCTAATCCTTGTAAAGTTCAAGTTCTTTCATTAAAGTAGTGTTAGCAGTATCAGTGGTTTTTTTTTTTTAAAGACTGACACCAGCCGCGTCCTAACAGTATGTAATGATCTGCCAGATAAACTATCTGAACTTATCAGCAACCTGTGAAAGTGGCCCTAATACTATTAAAGAGTACACCAACCTTTCCTGCCCCGCTGTGTCCCAAATCTCAAACTTGACGGTAGTGTCATCGAGACAGACGGTCTGCGTGAGAAAAGCGGCGCCGATCGTGCTCTCCTGGTACTCGTGGAACTGGCCCTTCACGAACCGCAGCACCAGCGAGGACTTGCCCACTGCTGACTCGCCGAGCAGCACCAGCTTGAACTGGCACACCTTCGTTTGTGGAGCGCCGTTCGGCCGCTGCGCCGCACCGCTCCTGTTTGTCGCCATCGCCTACAAAACAAATGCACAGTTAGTTTGTGTACAAAAAAAAGTCGTGGTGGCCTAGTGGTTAAAGAACCGACCTCTCAAGTGTGAGGGCGTGGGTTCCGACACCAACATATGTAGTTGGGAAAAGGCTCGGGAGATGATGAGTTTGTGTACATATTTCTGACATGATCATCTATATTGGGATCGGCAGTCAGTCGTCCCGGTCTCACTAATGGAGGTAACCACCTCCATCTAGTTCCATGAGTAAGTTCGTCACTGTCGGACTATCCGTAATTACTGCCACAAAAATGTATAGACACCAGCAAATCAGGCTACCCGAAACTGTCAAATTTTCCCAGTCAACTTTGAACCATATGCTTTCAGCAAAGTTGAAAATCTATTAAGTAGCTCGATGTGCTGGCGATGTAAATGATATTTCTGAGTAAAAAAATTCAAAGAAAAGAAGATAAAATATAGAAAGAAGATGCTAAGTCCTATATCAAGTGTAAGACGTTGTGTACATGATGTTCTATTTATAACTCCTTGTTAATTCTATTATAACTCTTGTCTGTCTAGCTCTCTACCGTAACAAAATATGTAAGTTATATAGTAAATCAAAATTAGAACACCCACATTTTTTTAAAGATAAAGTCTTACTCAAAGTAGGCTGAAAATCAGCACCTTTCGAAGGTCAATTCTACAAAAGACAGCCCCAAAAACGCCCGCCCTTCACCACCTCCTATGTGTTATCGCTGGGAAGAAATTTTCCAAAAGCCTATACAGTATACTTAAATAATTCTGACCTTGACCAGTCCCAGCTTACACTACATTGACCTTCAACGGTTTGCATGAAAATTACCACTACCCACCTAATTTGATGAAAATATTTTCTTAACCAAGTGCAAAACTGTGTAGGTTTTATGCAAATTACATTGACTCTGTTATTATTTATATATAAGGGCCAGTTTCACTGGTTACGGATAGCCACTATATCTATACTAATATTATAAAGCTGACGAGTTTGTTTGTTTGTTTGAACGCGCTAATCTCCGAAACTACTGGTTCGATTTGAAAAATTCTTTCAGTGTTAGATAGCCCATTTATCGAGGAAGGCTATAGGCTATACATATACCATCACGTTAAGACACACGGGAGCGGAGCAGTAATCAAAGATGCGGGTGAAACCGCTGGGGACAGCTAGTACCAGATAAATAAAAAAATGGAACAGAATTTGCATGAAATTATCTGCCAGATAAACTATCTGGAGCTTATCAGCTGGCTCCAAGTGTTGCCAATGTGAGTAAACAAATAATTATCAGAATGTAAAGTTTGTTGCACAGTTTTTATGATATCTTTATTGTCCTTTTGTAGCCAATGTTTTGTTGAACTTGTTTGCCAGAATTATTTATGCCTTAGACAATGAGTCATAACATGGTACTGTCAGAAAAGAACTCAAAGATGTTTTTACTATATTTTTGGGACCAATTTATGATGTTAACTTTTAACACATGAGCGTAAGAGAAGTAACATATTATACTTCTAAAGAAGCCACTTCATCAACTTTCTACAATCCGTCAAACTTCCTTAATAGATTTTCAACTTTATCACTGAAGCGTATGGTTCAAAGTTGATTGGGAAAATTTTACAGTTTCGGGTAGCTTGATGTGAAAACGTCTGTACATTAAAGTTATAAGCATTTTTATAATCAACAAATTAGTTTTATTTAACAACACAAAGCCAATTTGACCGTTGGTTATAAGTTTCAGATAGTTTATCTGGCACATAATTTCATACATATTCTGTTCCATTTTTTAATTTATCTGGTAGAAGATAGTGGCTTTCCGTAACCTGTGAAACTGGCCCTAAATAAGTAATATTTTAACCATACCTACTTTCCCTACTACTTAATCCTACCATCCCCCCGTACAAAACAAGCATGGTTATCATAGAAACCACTGGCATATAGAAACAGAAAAGCCCAAAAAACACGTGGTACAGATAAATAAATCCGTTTATTTCGGGTGATAGGAGATAAGAAATATATGCATACTATTTTATGGGCGTTAAATACGAAGCTATCGTCCAAATATGCCTATACTATACTATCTATAAAACCTTTTTATTTGTAACTAAAATAAATTTGTAGTGTGATAACTTCTGAATTATGTCTAATAGTTCTATTTAGGAAAATGAAACTTGTAAGCTTTTCAAAAAAAGAAAGACGTGCCCTCAGAGCCAAGCTAATAGTTCATACATAAATACCTACAATATAGTAGTGAGGTCGGAATTATATCTATTAAAAGTGAATAATTTTGAACTTTACAAATCTATCATGTAGTAGTGACCGTGGCGTGCTGGGCACTTTTTTGCTTGTAATCTTTATGTGACTGTGGTGGTCATATGGTTAATGATGTTCTAGTCTAGATCTCTTAGTTCTTTAAGCTGTGCCCTACCGGGTCCATATTGTTTCTTCTATATTATAAAATGTACATCTGTATTACATATGGAAAGCTAATAAAGAATTGAGTATTGAGTATTGATGTTTAACAGAATATATCTCGTTTCTCATTTTCTTCTAGCATTAAAATAAATAAAGAATATAAAGGATAAGTCCTCAGCTCTAGACATATGCTCAATAAAAATATGCAAACAACTTTTATCTTGCATATTAATTTATGCATATTAATGGTACTCCATAGTCTATCATTCAAGAGGTGCAATAAATAATGTGTAAGTACATATTTATTCAAAATGCTATGCTGGAGCAATAAAGTATATAATAGCTAACAAATTAATGATATTAAAGAATCAACAGAAATATTGGTATTTCACATACAATGAACATAATAGACCATACAAGGACCATACAAATCAACGCAGGAAATACATAATATTATTTATTATAGTAGGTATATAAACCTTAAGCTCAATGCTTTTATGCAAAGCAACAAGATTATTATTTGAGTTAATTTTATAAAAACATATAATTTGTATGTTTGTGGGTAAACCCTGTTTGTAAATACCTTTTTATTCCCAAACTCATGTCTTTCTCTGGAAATATTGTATCAATTTATAATATTAAATGATTATCCCATTTAACTGTTTTAGCTGTTGTAACTGCATTGAACCAGCATCATAAGTTTTCTTTAACGAAAATGAAGTCATGGAAACTACTAGTTCCTTGTCCTATTAAAAAACTGGCCTATAGTATTCATAATCCATCCAGTTGTTTTTGCATGTAAAAATAACAAACATATACATAGCCACATAACATCCTTACAAACTTTCGAATTCATAATACTATTTGGAAAGTATGATTTGAGATACACAGAAACTTAACAAACTTACTGATCTGATCGGCAAGAAAATGAAGCCATATCTCATGACCAACAGGTCAGAGTTTATATATAAAAATAGACCTAAATGTATAAACAAGTACTTTAAAACAAACAAAAAGATAAACCACAAACAAAGGTGCAATAAAAAGGAAACGTTACTGTCAATTGATGTAAATTACCGCCCTCATTCACACAAAAACAATAACAATATGGCCGTTAACTTAAAGATAGTGCCAACTTATTTATCAAATATTGTCCTACTGACATAAATAGACTGTAAAAATAATCTAAAATATTATTGAAACTAAGGTATTAGGCCCAAACATGTTTAAAAAATATTAATATTTGATATATATTTATGTGTCACATGTACATAATTGAAAAAAGTTATTTTCTTTCTTTCTTTCTAAATCTTAATATTTGCCCCTTCCACCAGTTTGTGTTTGTTTTAATTTGTTGATATATTTATCCCTTATAATATATACTCCACTATGAACATAAATACATTCATTAGTCCAAGAGGTCCTAAGATGAAAGAAATAATGAAAGAATGTTGATCTTTAAAGTATTTACGTTATCAATTCCTACTTATCTAGTACTACAATGACCCTTTAATATCCTTCGAGAGGATTGGCTGTAGTAGCTCTTATAAATAATAATAAACTCTATTACAAAGAGAAAAAGTATAATTTAGTTTGAACTCATCAAATCTTAAAACTCTCACTGTTCAGATTTTTATAATGAAATAAGGAAAGTTGATAATTTCAAATGTTTCCAATAGACATCTAAGTTTAATTTATGAATTATTTCAAGTGTGACGATAATAACTTGGAATAATTATGTTAATTGATGTGCATAACATTACGCAATGCTATGTCTACAGATTTCTGTTATGTAAACAGATCAACATATAAAAACTATTTCATATACATCCTCTTTGGAAAGATGAGTGTAATTAAAAAAAAAAATTAACTCTATGGTATTGTTTTGTCCAATTCTTGATGGTTAACTTTGCATAAATTAAAATGCTAATAGCAATAACCTCGGCTAGTCTTCAACTTAATTAATTGATCAATTCATTTTTGGGTTAATAGAATATTCATAAATAATTAGCATTGTCCTTTAAATAACTTGTTGAAAATATCACTCTTTCTCCCATAATATTGTTTTATATTACTTATTTAATTAATTGGTACCATACTGTGTGTCTTACACATTTTTCAAAGTTGTTGATAAAAATGCTTATTTATATTGTATCACATTCCCAACTAATGATAAAATCATAATTGCTTCAAAATCTTCCATAGATAATGAGCAGGTGAAATTCATTATTTACTCAAGGATAACAGGTTTTACCATGATTCACTTGATGAGTTGTTAATACCTTGATCATAAAAAAATAATGTACTTGTAATGACAAATCACTACTAAGTAATAAGTGTTTACTGTTTTTATTGATACTTTTTGGTTGAAAAGAGGAAAATGTACCCTAAAATTATGGAAAATACTACCTCACTAGTTTTAGAAGTGCAGAATGCTGTGTTGATAACAGTTACCTAATACATGAAGGTTTAAATCCTAAGGCAGTACTCACCAGATAAAAGTCCTACAAAAACACAGTTGGACACCATTGACAAGCTTGTAGTGACCACTAAAATTACTGATCAATCACCCATTCACATTAAAATTAATTCAATTCGTTGTTTTTTATCAAACCTTGAGGCTTGAGAACTACTTGAGCGACTGTAATAAAGGCTGGCTTAAAACGGTAAACAAGAAATTGTTATCTCCACGTCCGTATCGTCGCGAAATCACAAAGAAACAAAAGGTATTAACAATGACACTATCAGCCAGCGTTCGGCGCAGTTCGCTGGACCTACATTATACAATTTCTCGATCAATTTATCTGTCGCGCACCAAAAACGTGTCTGTTGTGATGATGACTAACCGCTTATGCCCGTATCACAGCGTTTCCTTCGACTCGGGACGATTAAAAAATTACCAATAGACGCCCTCATCGGAATCAGCTGTATGTCATAAAAGCACTCTACGTAGTCATCTACACGTAAGATCACTTTGTCTTGACGACTACATCAGAGAACAATACGCCTAATCGTCTCATTTCATGAACACTCTCAACAATATTCGATAAAATGACGCATTTACTTGATTATAAGGATATGAAAGACGTACCCTCCCTGTTATTATACCGCTGTTTTGCACTTTTCCTCGGGCGACAGATCCTCAAGAGGTCGCCGTATTGCCGAAAATATCATTAATTACACACTTTAATGAATAAAATCATTAATTTTAAATGCTAAACTGGAAAATCTAGCACAGAAATGCAAAATGACCACGAACAAACATGGAAGCGAGAGAGCGAGCGAGACGTTTCATTTCACAAAAAGCTGTTTATGGTTTAGTATACGTCATTATTAAAAAAGTTTGTTGCTTATGATATTTTTTGCGAAGTAGAAATTGTGAGCTTATCTATTTACTTAATACAGTTTGCATGGGATAAATTTAATATGCAACAGCTTCCTGTTGTCCTCTGGTATCAATATGGAATATGCGATTTATTTATGAGTGAGCTCCAGAATCAATAAGCAAAACATTTATTTGATGACCTGTGATCGTTTCATTTAGACAGATTTACAGATAAATAGAACTGTATATTATTAAAAATTATTTTAGGACCAGAATAATTATGTAATTTGTTGCAATGTGCATATGCATGGGAACATGGGAAACTGGGAAGCTGGCATAACCTGTGGCCTGAACAATGACATGATAGATCTGTCACTTTCAACTTTGACAGTTACACAAGTGCACATTTTTGTGGCTATCGTTTTAAAAACAGTGCTTAAAATTCCTTAAAAACACCAGGTTCGTACTGTAGTTTTATAAAATGAAGATCACTCGATATAAAAAGGTTCAGAAATACTTAAAGTTCTACTACAATAACTTTGGTTTTCACCAGCCGTATCAAGTTTTGTTAGACGGCACATTTTGTTTTGCTGCCTTTAAAGTAAGTCTTCTTATTAATATTAGTTAAAACACTAACATAGTTTCGTACTCATAGAAGAAGACTTAGTTTTAATTACTGCTAGCGAGAAATATTTCCATAATATTTGCCTATAGCGCCACCCATCTCTTAACTACCGAGTTAATTTGTACAGAATGGACAGCAAGTACCGCCGCAATGGTCGTCTGATCGACATTGTGGATGAGGAGTGGCGGGCTGAGCAGCTGCCCCACGAGGACATCCAGGTCCCGCTGGAGGAGCTGCCGGACCCTGAGGCTGATAGTGCTGACTCCCATCTTACGCTTAAAGAACAGAGCATGCGCTGGCAAGAGAATTTCCCGGAGCCCGCTAGCAATAATCAAAACTAGGTATTCTAATTCAATTTCAAGTAAACTTCAAACTTAAGATAATTTCAAATTGTACATTAATTTGATCTTTTTCTTTATTGTTACAAGGTTTGAAATTTTTGCCTATGCCTCTAAAAACAATAATAATATGGACAATATCTTACAATAATTTCATATTTTTCAGGAACAAATAAACATAAGAGAACAAATACCAAAATATTTGAACTCACAAGCTAAATTATTGACCACAAGATGTATCATAATAGAAACAGAAAAAATTGCAAAGAAGACACACGGAGCCCTAACAATATTGAAGCAATTTGGGATACATGAATGTAATCATAAAGAGCCTATTGGTGGATCCAACTGCATTTTGTCTATGATAGGTAGGAAGAATGACAAGCACTATATTCTGGCAACTCAGGATAGGGACTTGCAGGACAAACTAAGAGAAAGGGCAGGTGTACCTCTTCTCTACCTCCACAACAAATCTCCTACACTGGAAAAACCTTCACCAGCAAGCTATGCTAAAGCTGGGCAGAGCTTGGAAGGCAACCCTAACTTATTTATCACGGAAACTCAAAATGAGGCGCTGCAAACTATGAAAAAAGTCCTCGGGGTGGAAGAAAAAGTTGAAGAAAAGAAAATTCCAATCAGAAAAAAGAAACAGCACAACCCTAACCCTTTGTCCTGTAAAAAGAAAAAGAAGAAAGGACCAGTTAATAACAATAAGAGTAAAGCGGAAAGTGTAAGTGAAGGTAAAGTTAGGAAAAGAAAGAAGAAGAAATTACCACAACATCTGAAAGAGCAGTTGAAGGCTGCTACTACCAATAGTTAATAAATGTTTTTGTCATTAAATGTAACACTTCTATTTCATTTGCATAAATTTCTCTAAGCCCTCACACATAATTATCTGCCATAATTCTTTTTGGCCCTGTACCATTATTTTGCAAAAGTAAGTGCCTTCCTAAAACAAAAGTTAGACAGACTTTTGACACTTGTTTAAAGAAAAATTGTATTCAAAATTATTTTAAACACATGTTGTAACTTTTTTGTAGTAGGGCCCTAACAGTCTGCCTGTCGCGTTTTCACGCCAAAACCAATTAAAATGATTTGGTATACAGAATAGTCTAGAGCCAGAAAAAGGACAGAGATTAGACTAGAGATTTCCTGGGATGTTGAAATTAATATACATATTATAGAAGTAACAATAATAGTCAAGTAGGCTGATAAAACTCGATTTATTTTCATTAGATTCTATTTCAAACTGAAGGGCCACAGCATCTTGAGTCGAGGAGTGCCGAAGGTCAGGATATGTATGAGCGGCAGGTTTGTGAGGTACACCGTGTGGAAGTGCGAGACTATGTCATAGCACTCCTCTGGGCCAAATACCTCTTCACCATCTGGAGAGTCCTATTAATAAGAATCAAACTTAATGCACAATTTTGGCAGTATAGGCGTGCCCTCGGTCCGAGACAAGGTGCTTTTGTCCAGGGCCGTCATTACCTTCTCTTGCGGTTACCGAGAAATTAGAGCTTAGGGGGTCACTGACAAATAAGGGCCTATGGGGTCACTCACAAATAAGGGTCCAGGGGGTCACTGACAATTAAGGACCTTAAGGGTCACTGACAATTAAGGACCTTAAGGGTCACTGACAATTAAGAACCTAAAGGGTCACTGACAAATAAGGGCCCTAGTGTAACGATTTAAAGGATATCTATATCAGTTGGAGTCTCCTACAGCTCGCGAGGCCTTGTCAAAGTGCCCAATGGATAAGAGAGGTGTCTGACTCACCTCAATAGAATGCCGTATCATTATTTCTTTGAAGTAATTCCACACAGCCGTGGGCGACTGCCAGTAATACCACTTGAAGTACAGATGCGAATCTAGATAAATTGTTATGAGCACGGACAGTTTGAACGCGCAAAAATCCCGCTGAGCTGCGTAGTCAATCGTTTCCATTAGCAGACTGATGAGGTAGTTCTTTTCGGATAACATGTAGTTGGCTGTTATATTCTTTTCGACCAGGAATTCGGCTGGAACAAAAATACACATGGCCGTAGAGCGTGACTAATGGTTACAAGAGTGACTGCTGTGTACCTCCTAGCAGCTTTTTTTTTCAGTTCCCTAAATCTAGAAACTGTAGGTAATGTAAAATTCAGATATGGGGCCCGTCTAAATTGCTAATGACGTTGCTGAAGGCTTCACTACATAGTATAAAACAAAGTCGCTTTCTCTGTCCCTATGTCCCTTTGCACGCTTAAATCTTTGAAACTACGCAACGGATTTTGATGCGGTTTTTTTTAATAGATAGAGTGATTCAAGAGGAAGGTTTGTATGTATAATTTTAGTACATGGCACCCGTGCAAAGCCGGGGCGGGTCGCTAGTTTGTAATAAGGCTTAAGAGAATAAGGGAAGCCAACCTAGAAACTTTCTCAATCCATTCTCCTTATCAGCATCGGCAGCTGCAATCATAGCCACAGCTTCAACCTCATTCATTATCGTGCCAATAATTATGTGAGGCCAGGGTTCCATGAGCGGCTTCTTAAATGGAGGGGATTCATTCTCCTTCATATAGTTCAGGTACGAAGGAGCAGATAGCTGAGGTTTTACAAGCCCGTCTTCTGAAGGCTTGGGTATTGCGGGGGCAGATGCCGCCTTCATCTTAACCGGTTGTTCATTAGTGGAGGAAGTCGGCCCAGAACTTGTTTTGGAGTCTAATAAACTCTCCATTTTGACTTTGATTATGTAATCACTAATTAATTATTGATAACTTAAGTGCCAATTCAATCGTCTTGCTGACGGATGTGTATTGTCAGTGTGTATAAAAAGTTTATCTCCAAGGAGTTTAGTTAAGTTTTAAATGTGTTTCATGGATGGATTCAGATCTGGGTCATGGAATTTCCTTGTCAATGAAGAGGCCTCTATAGGTCGTTGTAAACCCCAAATGGACATTTTGATAAATGGTCTTTGCAAGAATCTTGGAAACACTGGAATTCGTGCTTCCAAAACCTCCTCCTTTTTTGAAGTCGGTTAAAAATCAACACCAATATTAACGGTAAACTTATAAATAGAAAAATAAAAAACACGAAGTTACACAATTAAAATTATTTATTAAGATTTATAACAAACTAGATATCATATTTATCAGTACAGGATATTATTTTTTTCGATAATGCCCGCGCTACACTTCTTGCGGATCGCAAGTAAAAGTTGTTTGTAGTATTTTTGTGCCGCACTCGCATTTCGCGACGATCAGTGATGATGCCTAAACAAGACGAACGAAGATGACGAACCATTTGGAGTTTCAATTTCTCAAATACTTTCATGCGGACGCTATTTCGTGAAACCCTAACCAAAGGTATCATAAAAACAAATTAAAAATTGAAGACGTAAGAATCAGCTAAAAGGCAGAGATACCAGTTCTTGTTCAAAAAATAAAAAAATAAACATTTTTAACGCACTATGCCAATGCAAACTTCACTGTGAATCATTGCGGTACTCGACTAGATAATCTCCATGGTCGTATACTATCGGTCCGCGAAGTTTCGGCAACTTCAACTCGCGACATCGTGCATTGAGTGGAGAACGGGCTTAAGAACATGACATACAGTAGTATGTTAAGATCGTTCCCTCCTTCCGCGGATAACTTTCTCTACGTCGTTTCTACTTTTAATGTCTAAAGTATCCCAGTATCTACCATGCACCTTCTCATCTTCATCATCAGAGGATGATGATGACGACGACGAAGAAGATGATGACGATGACGATGACTCAGTATCACTCTTCTCTTTTTTCTTACTACCTTTAGATCGCTTCTTATCCTTTCTCTTGCTTGAACTTTCTTCATCACTACTACTGTCTCTACTTTTCTTTTTCTTGTCCTTTTTGGCAATTTTGGCATTATTTTTACTTTCCTTTTGTTTGGTTTCTTTGGAATCTTTCTTTTTAGATCTATGGTCTTCAGTGTCATCTCGTCTTTTGCTAGTTTTATCGTTATTTTGTTCATCACCATTCAGTCTTTCACTGTCTTCGTCCCTTCTTTTAGATCTAGTGTCTTCATCAGCACGAGTGTTTCTATTTCTATCATTTTTATCCTTTTTGCGACTATTTCCATTAGACTCTTCCTGATCCTTTCGTTCTTCCAATTCTTTCTTTCTATTCCTCGGTTCATCATTGTCCCTTCTGTCGTCTGCATTCTTCCTATTCTTTCTAGAATCATTTATGTCCTCTTCACGGTTTCTGTTTGACCTGTCAACATCGGCCCTTTCATCTCTTCGTCTCCTATCGTCATCTTTCCGGCTTCTATCGTTCTCTCTCCGTCTATCATCACCTTTGCCTTCTCTTTCTTCATCCCTGTCTTCTCTACGAGTTCTCTGATCCCTATCATCTTCTCTACGATCTCTTTCTTCATCCCTGTCATCTCTACGACTTCTTTGTTCTTGATGATTGACTTCCCTACGTACTCTATCATCGTCTTCTCGTCTTTTATCGTCATCTCGACGTCCTCTATCGTCATCTCTGCGACCCCTCATATCCCTATCGTCATCCCTGCGGTTTCTGCTGTCATTGTCATCCTTACGACTCCTAACCTCATCTTTCTGAGCTCTATCATTTCTTGAATCGTCATCCCTACGCCCTCTATTCTCATCTCTTTGTGATCTTTCATCATCTCTTCGACTTCTATTCTCATTTCTTTGGGATCTATCGTCATCGCGATGGTCTTTATATCCTTCCCTCCTTTCATCATCCCGTTGTCTGTTATCATCTCTACGCCCTCTTCCGTCATCTCTTTGTGATCGCTCATCATCTCTTCGTCCTCTCAGCTCTTCCCTTTGTTGCCTTTCATCATCTCTACGACTTCTTTCATCATCATTACGACCTCTACCATCTTCTCGTGGTCTATCATCGTCCCTTCGACTCCTTTCCTCATCTCTCTGTTGCCTGTCATCATCTCTACGATTCCTATCGTTTCTTTGAAGTCTCTCATCATCCCGTCTACTTCTGCCATCGTCTCGCGATCTTTCATCGCCTTTTCGCAACCTGTCGTCACTTTGCCGTCCTCGGTCGTCATCTGTTCGGCCTCTATCGTCATTTTGTCGACCCCTGTCACTGTCACGTCGTCTATAATCCCCATTTTCCTGGTCATCATGTCTCCTACGCCTATCGTCTCCATTTCTTTGATCCACTCTATCATCATTTCTTCTTCCATCGCGTGGTCGTGCGAAGGTGTCTCTATCCTGACGTCCATCGGGCCTGTTTTCCATTCTCCTAGCATCTTTACCGTAAGTGTCATAGAAGCCATCATGTCCCCATCTCTCAACAGGTTTTTCGGTTTCCTCAGCAGGTGTTTGAGGTACCTTGCCCTTGTTTTTGTGTTTCTTAGATGCCTTCTCCTTCTTCTTTTTGCTAGATTTTTCGGTCTCAGATTCTGAAAAGATAAAAGTATTCTGTTAATCTATAAATTGAAGTGTTGTTTTGTGTGTCTCACTAAAACTGACTAGACCAATATGGCTCTCTGCAGTTTTGGTATGTATGATTTGTACATGTAGGATTATGTAGGAGATATGCTATACTAACCACTAGAGCTGTCACTGGAAGACGAGGAATCATCAGAGCTACTGGAGCTGGACGAGTCAGAACTAGATTCTGAACTGGAGTCACTGTTCAGCTTTATCTCCGGTATAGGCGCTGGTACATTCTGAAAACGTATAACAGGATTGTGATAAAAAAGAAACAAAGTTGTTCTACTTTCAATTTGAAGAACTTGATAAGTTTTATTATAATGTACAGGCATTTTACATTACTAAGAGTGATTCTAGCTCTACAAACCTTGGGCATCTGCTTCAGATGCTCTCTCAGCTCATCAGTCAAACCTCCAAGACCAATGGATGTGAAGAAGTTGATGGAGAACCTTGTATTCTTTGGATTGTCTCTCGGGAAGATACCAGAGAAGGCATCCTGCAGGGTCCTGAAACATAAGGAAAGCAGCTCATTAAATGAGGCGCTTAATATCTAAATCTCTTCATATATGGTCCTTGATTCTCGACAATACTTTAATTCTTAGATTGGTTAAATCAAAGGTAATAGATACTTATAATAAATGATCTGTTATAAAATTATAGGACAACATGGCGACTTCAGCTGCTAGGCATAGACAATGGCCTGGCCTGAATGTCATAGCCATGTATAATATTTATATCTTAGAAAATAGACAATATTAACTCACGGGTCCTTCAGACGATCATTAAGTTTCTTCAGACCCATGTATTCGGCCAACTCTTGGAACAAAATCTTGATGTAAATACGACTAGAACTGGTAGTGTCTTCCTCATTCAGCTTCACACATTCCAAAACCTCCCAGCTGATTGAATCAGTGAACAATAAATGACCAAAGAACTTGCTGACATTCCTAAGCCTGTTTGTATCTAATCGGTGAGCAGTTCCATAAGAATCTTTGAAAATTTCCTCAAAAGGTCCGATGTATATCCTGTTTATGTTACAGAATCGTTGTGCTAAAAGACCGTAAAACTTCTCATATGTCCGCTGCTCAGCACAGCAGTCTAAAAACATGTGGCATAGTTCCACTTCCTGTCCAGGTTTCAGCTGCATCTTCATCAGTTTGTGAGCACACTCCTCAAAGTCCAAACTGGAATTGATGGTCAGGTATATTGTTCTTCGTAAAGCTACAAGGTTAGTTTCCGTATTGTCTATGATAGTGACTTCTTTTTGAGCTTCATCCTCTTCCTCATCATCAGTTTCATCGCTGCCACTCTCTCCGGAGCCGTCTTCATCACCAGATTCAGCATCAGACCCTAGGATCTCTTTGCTGAGGGTTTTGTATTTTTGTTCATTTTCCTCGTATTTATCATCAAATTTGAAGACATCTGGAAGATATTAAAGTCATAAATTAACAAAAGTTTTAATGATTATCAAATAGTGTAAGAACCACCCCCATCTATACATATAAAGTCAGAAATATTTATTTTATTTTGAGAACAAAATAATGTTTATTGTAATGTATGTATACGACAAATTACTTACTCAGTATATCTTGTGCATCTGTAGCTTCATCTAACATCATGAGATGAGTGAACTGCTCCTCCTCAGGCACCAGCTCCAACTCCTCAATCAATGCTGGATGATCTTTGAACCCATCTTTCCACACTTGGAACATAACTTCAATCATGTACTGCACCCTCTTGTCCAACTGTCCCTCATGGAGAATATTCCTTAACATCTCAAATATAGCATTCACACCCTTTGAGGACACCTCAGTCAGTTTCTGACCACATTCCTTCAAGAATGCTATAGCCACTTCTACTGAGTCATCGGTAGGTGTCTCAACCAGCAGAGTCAACAATTCTAGAGCTAGAATTTCATGAGCAACTCTTTGATTAACTAAATGGGCTATAAATGAAGCAGATGATATGCAAATAGGTTTGTCATTGCGCTTAAATCCTCTTTTGAATTGTATCATTAACCTTTTTAGAAGAAGTTCACCAATGTTAGGGAAACGAGAGTTGACAGCGGCTACCAGGGCAGCATAGACATTAGTAAATGTGGGTGAAGCAGCCTGTGCCTGTATCACTGATCGACATAACAAACCTCTACCGCGAACTATGTTCTCTTTTAATAGTTCCTTGATAATAATACCAATGTTACCAACGTTAATTTTGTTGATGTGGCCGTGTATCGACTTTTTTAAAGCTTCCCAAGCCAATCTTTGATATGCTACTGAAGATTTGTCAGTAATTTGGGCCTGCATCATCCTGAGGCGGGCAGGAGGTATGTAAGCACCTCCTGTTCTCGTGTTTAACATGTCTGTGTCCTTAGCACGACGTTGTGGCGCTTCTTTTTTTACGTCAGACTCCCTTGGCGAGCCTGATCGTTTTCCATGTTTTACTGGTTCCCCGGGTGACCTCGACTTGGAGTGTCTTCGTTTCCGTCTGGAATCTCTGTCACGGCTTTTATCTGGTGATTTTGACTTCGAACGGGCCCGTCTTGACTTCTTTTCCCTTCGACCATCTTCATCATCACTGTTCCTATCCTTCTTGCGCTTCCCATCCTTATTTGAATCCATTTTGTATGAATACTCACCTTCAAAAACAAAACTAAACAACTAGGATAACTTCTTTATACAATTACAAGTAAAATAAGCATCAATTGTAGATATTACAAGGTAAAATCTTGAATCAACAATAATGCGAAACGAACACACGATGCGCGGCCATTTTTATTTTGACAGTTTCGATTTTTTGTGTGGTCATTTGACAATCGTTGAAGTTTGAGTACTGGGCTTTTCAGCAAAATCTTGCTGCCAGGCAGCGGCACTGATATGTCACGGTTATTGGTCAGCGGCACGGAAAATAGCTGTTCCGTAGTCAGCGGTAGTATTCAATCAATTGTAGGATTCTGTGACTTTACAGATCTTTTGAAAATAATAATTTTATGTAGATTTTTAGCACAAGTGAAAGGAGCGATTATTATCGTCAAGCCCTCTTTTCACTGGGCGCTCTAGCTAGCTATCAAGACAAAAAGACATTTACAATGGGCTCCAAACAAAATTCACTAATTTAAGAGCATCAGTGTACAGACTTGAGTGTCCCGGTTCTAATAATCGAACTAAATGATAAATGAACAGATAGGAAGATTCGAGTGATGGTTACCAGAAAATGGTCTAACAGGATATATTGAAGATCAGTAATAAAGCCATTTTATAAGCAACTGTCATCATTATAATGATACTAGCTTCCGCCAGCGGTTTCACCCGCTTTCTGAGGGAAGTACTTTCCATACCCGGATAAAAATTAGCCTATATGTACTATGTTATTCTGATGTATAAGCTATATTGTGGTAAAGTTTCATTCGAATCCATTCAGTAGTTTTTACGTGAAAGAGTAAAAAACATCCATACATCCATACTTACAAACTTTCGCCTTTATAATAGTATTAGGATGCGAACACTACTGCGTATACTTGGAGTAATTACTAAACATGCGTATACGAGAATCATTTTGATAGCCGACTTCAGAACGGCAGTTATTTTATGAGCTGCAAAGATGCCAGCAAATCAGGCTATTACATCTGTCAAATTCCCTTAGTCGATTTTCAATTTATCGCTGAAGCTTATGAGTCAAAGTATGGTCAAAGTTGATTGGGAAAACTTGACTGTAACTTGATGTGCTGGCGTCTGTAAATAAACATGGTAGTGTTACAGTGTATGATGGAACATGGTGTCATGCCATCTTCAGGTTTAATAAAAATACATATTTATTAGTATTTATGACTTTATTTAATACGACAATGAAACTACAAAAGTTGCCTGCACTTCAAACAGCAATTTTCATATACCTCACAAACTGAAGCACATTAATATAATTAATCACATAAAATATAAAAATTAACGATAATAACACCATAATAAGAGATAGGAGAGTGACTAACATTACGCAAAAATTACGAAAACAATAATATAATTATCTGAAAGCTATATGTTGCATCGCTATACATGATTCGTCTCGATCGTGAGAATCTAAAAGGCTACACAATACCCAAGGCAAATTGGTCAGAGGTTTTCACTTCTTCACCGAGAAACAAGCTAGTAACTTACACCTAGTTCCCTTACTCATACAGCGTTAGTAACATAGAGAAGCAGCAAGCAGCCGCCCCGCGCCGCCGCGCCAAGCCTAGATACATCATCTCTTAATATTATATACAATTATTATCATATCTTTGACGTTAAAACAGACCGACGCTAAATGAATGGCAAAAATATACTATAAAATACAGGATACTCTCACTTAACAGTCCCGCGTTGTACCGCCTCCCAGCCTACGCTAGCGAGCGTCCGAGTCGATATAATTTGTGCCTAACCGAACGATACGATACAATATATCACTAGAGCAAAAACATCACAGAAGCGGTTCGTGTCCAACACACCATTAGGTCCGCGGCCCGGCGCCCTCGCCATCTACAATTAAAAAAATATAAAACGCTATGAAGGCAGTTTTATACGTTACACTTTATTGATATCATCCGAGAGCCGAATTCCGAATATACTGAGGCACTTCCGCTGGTTAACTAATCATCTAACGATCCGACTATGTAATGTTTATTGTACCGATTGAGATCATAAAAGGAAGTGTACACGACTTATATTAATGTAGACTAGATGTGGTGGCGTCGCGGACCGACCGGCCGACAGCAACCAACAGCCAACACCGCCACGACCCTCCCGACTCCAACACAATACGGTTTCCATAAAATATCATATAATTATTAATGGGCAGTTAATAGCGTTACGGCGATACAATTATAAGAACGTGATGAAACTTAAATTTAGATTATACCTCCCTAAAAATACTGTTGCGTATGATAAACATTAAAAATAATGATATAAGTCTATAACTAACGATTAGGGATACTTGTCATACCACCATCGAGCTGCGTCCCGCCAGCTTGTTTACAAATCTCATCATTTGTTAATTTGCCGAGGGTTCCGCACTGAACTAAATAGCTAGCCTCCGCGAAATGGCAGCCTACAAATAAACATTTCATCTTATAAAAATAAAAGGCAAATATGCGGCTTTTACGTACAGAACCCTGAGTGTGACTGTCCAAATTTTAGTATGCCAAGACAGAAGAACCAAAATGGAATACTAAAAGCTGGTTTTTAGTAGGATCATGTCTAAGGCATATCAATAAGTACATCATCTGAAATAGGCCATAATTATTGTTATTTAAAGTGTACAGCAGTGTTGCCATAAGTCGATGAACACAATTAACTAAAACTATTTAATTTAGAATCAAAGATGTCGTAAGCATGATCACGAGGACATTTTTGGTGTCACAAAGTAAGCACGTCCGGGGGTGTAACACAAATATTGTGAGGATGCTGTACGGTGCGCAATATTAGAGAAATATACTTTTTTTGTTACAATTTTTATCACAATATTTTTAAATGTTACAACACCGACGCTGTATCGGCCGTCTAAGTGGCGCTTCCATTTTACACCGAAGTACAAATTTTGCTACTGGACCAGCCAAAACACCTTCCCCCTTATTACAAAACGTAGTCTTTCCTGTACCTGCTTTAGTTCTAGATTTAGACCATGATCTTTGTTCAAGAAGATGGTTTAAATCTAGCACTAAAGACGGTAATTTTTAAGACCACGTTTGATAATAGAGGGGCTTAAATCTATCATCGGGAATCACTAACATTATCGACAAAGAGTTCGCCGGCACTGCTATTACGAATGTCGATAAGATGTTCCACCGAAGCCGGCTCTCTAGAGAATGTTAGTGATTGTCGATGCGTTCTCAACCAAGTGGGTCTCGGGACGGCAGTCTAATGAGTGACATTAGAGTAGTTTCCGTCGGCGTGACATTCCGGAACTGAAGTAGAACAGAGACGTGGGTGATGCGTGGGGTGGCGGCGGCGCCTAGCCGGAGGTGGCGGCGCCCGCGCTCTCCACGCGTGCGCTCTTGTTCTGCCGCACCAGCTCTGCGCGCCTCTCCTGACGAACGAAACGTTTTATATTACATATTTATCTAGCTTTTTAATAAGCGTAACAAGGGAACTAATACCGGGATAGGGATATAATATACTCAGCAGTCTTGCCTTAAAATTGTAACATACAAACTCACTTTTGGAGTTTATAATATTAGGTAGGGATTAATTCGATCCTACATTTTAATCTGATGTGCAACTCTCAGTACAATTAAATTATAATGAATTACTAAAAGTTCTATAGGCATTAAAAATGTAGTAAAGTTTTCATAAAGGCGAGATTCCAGTAGTTTCAGCACTGTACGCGAACAATTTTAGTGAAATCTCGCCAAAAGATATACTTCTGAAGAAGGGCGGGCGTTTTTGGGGCTGTCTTTTGTAGAATTGACTTCAAAAAGTGCTGATTATCAGCCTACTTTGTATAAATGACTTTTTATCTTTTATCTTTATCTTGCAACCATGCAGCCAGTTTAACATATAATGATAGCGAATCCTAAATTCTTCGATTTCCATACAAGGATCTTGTGTCACACAGCAACCCATAAAAACCATAATACTGGATTTATGAGCTTCTGCATACCCAATGATGACGTTATGATGAGAGGCAAAAAATCAAATAAAACTATTCACTATACTAATGGCATAACCAATTATTATGTGGCAACACTTAACACTGGCGTCCATTAAGCAAAAAAAAAACAGAACCGACCTCCTTTTTAACAAAATCCAACTTCTTTTGCATTTCCTTCTCCCTGTTTTGCTCGGCAGTGGTGAGTTTGTTCTCGATATCTTTTGTGATTTCTTCCACCTTAGCCGTGGCGGCCGAACGCACCTCGGCTAGCTTAAGATTCTGCGTTTACGCGAACAAAAAAATAAATAAACATAAAAACAACCATGCATGACACATGCTATATGAATGAAAGAGTATGATTAAATGATTTCACTAATGGCTGAAACGGTTTGATTTGGTTTTCTGAATTGCGTGAAAGCCAATTTGAATCCCACTAAGTAATAAATACTTAAAAAAGCCAAATACTGATATCGATAACAGCACGCATCCAACTTTAACTAGGCACATTGACTTAGAATTGCCAACGCAAAAAAATATAGTTAGAAAATTGCCCCCCAGCGAAAAGTGTCGAGTATGATTTGTTATTACCTCGCAATCCGCTTGAAACCAGTTCGAACCGCCGCAGCCGGCATACAAACAGAACACCTAAGACCTAAGGTCACAACGAGGCACAGACATCGAGACGCTTCACAGTCAAATATTACTAGTAAGTTCAATAATTATCTACTGCACATTTTTATCTGTTACTCAGTGACTCCATTAAAGAACGTCAATAGGTACTGAATTTGTCTATATTAATAAGTATGAGTCCTTGAAATTGCATGTTTTTGAGGTTAAACAGTGGCGAAATGTCAAATTTGGAAGAACCCATAACCATATTCAATACCTGAAGTCTTTGTAGAGGCTGCATATATGGGTAGTCTTTAATCATATTTCTATATCCAGCCGAACTTGGAAATTATATGAAGCATCTCTTTGTTAATGAAATCTTTTACATATGAATCAGAAGTACAGATAAAACAGGTATAGTAGGCCAAAAAAGTGGTCTACTACACCATAGAGAAGTGTATGCAGACGACATTATTATCCTTACTGTAGCTTCTCCTGGCTGACGCCCTGCAGCGGCTGGATCGCTAAAATCTCAAGTAGTGCAGGTGACACTCACATGGTTGCGCAGCTTCTCCTTCTGCTCAGCCTCGAGCAGCAGACGGCGGTCGGCAGCTTGCTGCAGCTTCTCTTGGATGGCGCTCTCGAGCTGCTGGAAGCGCTCGTGGTTGCCCGCACGGACCTTGCGAACTTGCTCTTCCTGCAAGCGATTGAACATACAAATAGTATAGGTACTTCGCTTAACACACAGAATCAGAAAAGATTCGAGGAGATTTTGTTCATTTTTAAGACATTAGTGTGCTAGGTGCAATAGGTAGGTATAATGTATGTGTTAGCTCACATGTTCGCGCAGACGCTCCAGCATCTTCTTAATGTTCTCGTCGCGCTTGTCGGCGGCGGTGTTCATCTTCTCCTCTATGGCCTTGTAAACTTCCATCGTTTGCTGCTCCAAAGTCAGCCTGTGGATGAACGGAACTCCACATAAAAGATACTCGACAGAATAAGTATTATATATTATAGGTTTTTTTTTACAGATCATTGTAACACCCATCAGGGCTGAAGGAATCAGAGTCATCCTTCATCCCGTAATACGTTCTAAAATACTGGGGATATTGATGACTTTTGGAAACCGGATCCAAGGAATTTCACCATCGGCAACAAGGGGTTTAACACAATCATGGCTAATTAAAATCTTTCTAAATACGGTAAAGAAATAGGGCAGTAAGAGGATGGTCACAGTGACGTCAAATACCTGGTCTTCTCAACGCCTTCGAGATGGTCCTTGAGGCGGGCACGCAGCTCATTAATGTACGCCTCACGTTTCTCCTCATGCGTTTCCATCTTGGCGTCGAGAGCCTCCTTTGTATTCACAATAAAGTTATTGGTCTGCTCGCTACGGATGCGAGACGCTTCTTCGATTTTCTGCATTTTTTGTGCGATGGCCGCCATCTTACTGGCTTCCAGACTCTGTGGGAGGTTGATTAATTTAGTTATTTTTTTTTTTTATGGACGGTTTAGATATTTATATGAAAATAGAGAAATTAACTGGCTTTCATGAAAACTAACCATGGAGCCTCCTTTTCAAGTTAAGCATGTTCCTTCAATTCATAACAAATTCTCCTAAGTTACTTACACGCCTCCTCTCTTCTGCCGCCTTCAGTTTTTCTTGGATCTCCTCAACGGAGGGCGTCTTTTCAGGAGAGTCAGCGCGGCGTGGCACGGGCACGCCTACTGGCTCTGCCAGGATCACCTCGTAAGCGAGACCGCCCTTCGACATTTCCTGGCAGCGGATTTCAGTGGCTGAGGAATATTAATGGAAATTAACTATAAAGTCGTTATGGAACCCAAGGTTTAGTTCAGGAAGATAAATCAACGAGGGTTGAACTATCTTCTAGTTGGTAGTTGGTTTTAGGACGAAGTCATAAATGTGGTCGAAATTAATTCTGGGATAAGTGATCATAATATAGGTACAGTAGCGGTTCCACTCTTGAGGATGTTGCTAGCCGAACATATTACTGAAATTTAGAATCTTCGAAAAGTTTGGGTGCTACGTACAGTACTGTACAGATACTTAATTAATAAAAACGAGGTTAAAAAAAAAATCTTTGCTGGCATTAGACACAGCAAAATTGCTTCAAAATAAAAAGAATTAAAACACATTAACATTGTCTTAAATCAACCGGTTATTTCTTTACTTTGTTCATCATCATATCAAACGTAAGTAATTAAAACATGTACTTAATTTCTTATGGCACAGCTAATTCACAAATGGAAATTTGACGGTCCCTGTAATGGCTAGTTTTACACCACGACAGACGCCAGTACATCAAGCTACCTGAAACTGTAAAATTTTCCCAATCAACTTTGAACCATATGCTTCAGCGATAAAGTAGAAAATCTATTAAAGATATTTGACAGACTGTAGCTTGATGTGCTGGCGTCTGTACATCGGCCATCACTTGTACAGTCACCCGCACATCAGTAGACACACTTTGACCTTGAGACCGCCTCTATTTCCTACGACATAAGAGCTGTTTTCGCAGTTCAAATGTTTCCACTGATGTGCGGGTGACTGTACGTTGCATCTGATAATTCAATCTTCACATCATAAATAACTTTTTACGTTAATACATATTTGCCAAGAATTATTCATTGAGTTTTTTCTAGAAACGTTAAATCAATTTTCGCTCAGTTTTTGTGTGAGCGCGTGTTTATAATTTGACAGTGCTCTGAACGTTTACAAGAACATAATTTTCTGTTAGCATGACGTGAAATCATGTTATTTTCATTAAGTCACCAACACGACTGAACAGGGGATCATATTGACCCCGGTGTACCGTTATGATAGTTACAGTTTGGTTCAGCAGCGCTCTCTGGACTGTTGCTATAAGCCATAAAATATCGATCGAGACTAACTTTACGAGTTCTCACACGGCTGTATGGTATTTGGGCAGTGGCTATCGCTAGGCTCAATAGACACCTAAAATACTATAGCAATTTTTATTGGTTATAAGTTTGCTAGTGTTACTAAGGAATTATGGGTAAGCTTTAACATAGGACAAACGTATACCAGAAAAATCAATAAGTGCTTGTAAAGGTTTCGTCAGTATGTTCGTAAATATCTGAGGATGCGTTTAATGATTGTTTGAGCTAATACTCGTACTATCTCCCAAACTTCTTTAAGAAAGAACAACAAAATAATGTTTTGTAGTCATCATCTCCTGAGACTTTTCCCAACTAAGTTGGGGTCGGCTTCCAGTGTAACCGGATTCAGCTGAGTACCAGTGTTTTACAAGGAGCAACTGCCTATCTGACCTCCTCAACCCAGTTACCCGGGCAACCCAATACCCCTTAGTTAGACTGGCTTCTGACTACCCGTAACGACTGCCAAGGATGTTCAATGACAGCCGGGACCTACAGTTTAACTTGCCATCCGAAACACAGTCATTGGTGTCCAAGATATAAAAGAATGTTCTGAAGTGTCTATTAATAATGCTGCCAAAGAAGAATAGGTACGGCTCTCTAGTTCTTTTACACCCCATGAAGATGTTCCGTTTCGATCCGTTCTACATAAGAAGACAGGATATTGAAAACCCTCCACACACCTTTCTACAATATAATACAATATACAATAGACAAACTATCTCCATAGACTTCGTAACAGTTATGTCACCCCATTGTTGCATAGGGTCGGAACTACGCATCACTTGGTGGCGACGCATAAAGCCATAACTGCTCGCTCTAATCGAACGCGGAGCGAACAATGGACACTGCAATTTGCAATTTTATCGGTAAACGTATATTAACCGCTTATAGGAAATGCGTTGTTTGGTAGTTGATCAGAGATTCTTGTAATTAAACACACGTTAAAAATAACTTGCTTTTAAATCCAGTGCGTATAAATCTCAGTCTATGATACACTCGTAGATATAAAAGAGATATGGACCCATCTACCAGAATCTAAAATACCCCCAATCGAACATCACCGCCTACCTACAGTTCACTGGATAAATATATCCATAGATAGGTACCTACGTGTCCAAAAAATCGACCGCAACTCATGACCCTGAGTAGAGGTCGCGCCGAGCTACGCGTTGGGTCTTAAATGTTTTGTAAAACATCCCTCGAACAAATAACAGTTCTCAATTTCAGCAATAATCCCCTTAAGGTGAATTCGAGGGGTAGCGAGAAAATAAAAAAAAGGTCTCACAATTCAAATGTTGCTTGAAACATTAATGTATTTTGCATTAAAAATTTTATTAAGTAGCATTTGAGAATTAATAAGCTCTTTGGAGTTGAATTAAGACATCGTAAAATATTTTGAGGTATATCAGCGCGAATATGGTCACGCCTCTTATCTGATGTTTACTTAGGTAAAATATCATCAACACTACATCGTAGTAAAATTTCTAGATGCCGGTCGTAGCATTCGCCTAAAATCTCCATATAATTTGTGCTAATTGAGACTTCAGATAGTCGACAACTAACACACAATACGAGTACATGAACGATCCCCAAAATTACCAATTACATCTCACAAACCGTCCCACTAATTTCCTCTACAATATTTTACAAATTAACCGTAATTTTAAACGCGTTAATTAACGTCCCCATCTGAATACACTCGCTAAACTCATTAAATTACCGCCCCCGACGTTTAGGGGAGGAATTCTTAAAACGCAACCGGGGTAAGGGGTAAATTACTGTAATATTCAAGGTCGGGTAAACTTCGGCAAGGAATGCTGTATTGTTTAATTATTGGAAGGGTAGGGGGACTCAGTGCGCCCTACACCCCCGTGAGTCATGCCAATTGCATTTACAATCGAGTTTCATAGTATGATTGTCTGCGAACTACGGCTGTATGAAAACAGGTGAGTCACACTCGCCGATGTAGGGGAGGGGGTGACTTTCCATTATACGCATAAATATTTAATCATAGCTACTTTGAAAGGCAAGAATAGAATACGATGATTGGACTTTACGTACTACACAAAGCTTTGTTATAGACATTAGTTTTCTATGAACAATACGTATGTAGGTAGGTGATAGAAATACTTATACAGACTACATATCTAGAAGATTCCCTCAGAATTTAAAGACTCTCTCGCATAAATTTCTTATTTTCTAGTTAGTGTAGCTTTAACAAATAAATATAATTTTCTGTACAACAAAAAACTGGAGGGGAAAACACGGCGTCGAGGGTCTTAAATAAGTGTCGGAATTTCACTCGCCCACGTGAAAAGGGGGCTTCAAAAAAACAAACACGCGCCACAATACAAAACTAACAATAACTCACTTAAAAGGGGTGAAAACTCTTGACCCGCCACACAAAGGGGACTCACATCCCCCGGGTTGTGTACTATCTCTGAAAGGGATCTCACCCAGTATATGCCACGGAGTATTTCCCAGACAAAGTGCTAATGTTGACGTATAAAATGTAGGTAAATACTGCTTTTCATTTCGGAGGTGTCTAACATGCAAATAGAATAACATGTTGCTTTTCAAACAATAGGACCACTTGTCTCTAACATTAGGTCATGCTGGAAAGTTTGTTATAACGCGCTAATTTCAGGAATCACTGGTTAGATTTGAATTGACATCTTTTAGTCTTTGAGAACCAATGTACCAAGATAGAATACTTTTTATCCGGGTGTGCGAAATAGTTCACACGATTTGTGAGTTAAACCCGTGGCGGAAACTAGTATCAGATAAACCGGATAATCATAATCTTCCTAGCCTTTTCCCAAATTATGTTGGGGTCGGCTTACAGTCTTAAACAGCTACAGCTGAGTACCAGTACTATCTAGTATCCGCTCCTTATATTGTATAAGTGTCCATGCTGACTCAGCTTACTTGCAGACCTTACTTAACATCTTTTGGCAGTAACCCTTTATTGTACTTAGTAGAGCTAGAACAAGCCGCCTTTCCTGGCTGCCAAATTGAAACATCTCCAAATGGCTGTCAGCTACGATTAATGTTTTTTTTTATCTTCCAAAATCCAGGATTTAAGTGCCGACGATTTAAATTCTGTTGGATATTTAATATGACCATTGAAACGGTCTAATTTGACCGTTGCGCTTTGAATCGGAGTCAAGATCATCATTTCCTTACATCTGCAGGATAGACCAGGATACCAGGAAGCATGGCATGTCACAGATTACATTAGATACGGACACAGAGGCCCAAGCTAAGCGAATACTCCCTTTCATAAACTGAACTCTGCTAAGTCTAACCTTCTGTCTGCTAAACTCTTGAAATATTGCCTGTAAAAACACTACTTACTTATAAACTTGACCTTCTTCGGTTGCTTGGTCCTCGGTTTGCCTACTGGTTTCTTGGCGGGCGCCGACCTTCGGTGAGCTAGGACAGAAAGGGGGAGTCAGCGGAGCCCGGGCCCGCGACGCTGACAACTCTCGTGGAGACAAACAGACTCCTGGCTATGACTACTTAGACTTTAAATGCGTTTTTTTATCGTAAATATCCAATAATTTCAGTTGGCGTAAATTTTATAATTTTTTTGTCAAATATTTCTTTACAGTATCTTTAATACTATAAATCTTTGATAAAATACTTTTGAACAAAAACGGCAAGATCCATTTTCAGAAATATGGAAATATTAACCTCCTGGTTATTAACAGAGTCTGAACTTATGAAAGTAATTGATTCACAAAGCAAGGTGGGGCAAAAAGTATGTTACACTAAAATTCAAGCCTCATAGTAAAGAGTTGTCGTTTAAGCTACCGAATACATAAACGACGGTCGGTAAAATTGGACCTAAGACCTCAAAAACTTGAATTGCAAATACCAGAAGGCACGCCTTCATTGCCAAGTCAACATTCCCCAAACAGCCCTAAAACACAATCGAAAAGCGATTACGCCGGTCAATTCGACCCCACTAATGTTTATTTGAAGAGCATTCGGACGCACGTTTTAATGAATCGATGCTCGCGTGACTGGTAGAAAGCATCGATTGTGGTGAACCAACAATCGATGGAAAATGTCGCAGTCCACATAGTATGTACCTAGTCCATATATTAGTGGATACAACTTTAAGCTAACATGTACATAATATCCACACCCATGAGCATAGTAATAATCGATTCTAGCTTTGAAATGAAATGATTTATTTGCTATGAATATACGTACAAAAATATGGCGACCAATGTTTCCTGAAAATTCTTGTTATAAGGGTCAACTTTTTAAGACTTTAGAAGTTCAGCCAGACCTTAGCGAACTCATTTGTGTGATGAAAAAGAGGAATAATCCTTTTCACGTAGTTCGATGTACACTGAATCAAAATTTTCCATCATTAAACACGGCTTTCCGCTATGAGAAGAAGATTGTTAATCTTGATGAATGTTTGAAATCTTAACAATATGACGTCATAGTTCCAAGATGTCAAATGAATAGTCATTCATTAGATATTTGAGTTGTGCTCCAACTCATGTTGTTGGGGACGTCTCGGTAATAGTATCGAGGTAATAACGACGACACGACGCCGGGAGATGAGGCCGCTACGTGAGGGGAATGCGGGAATGCAGACAAAATTCGCCGCAAATACGGATAATCCCTCACGGCAGCGCTAAGTCCTACTTACACAGCAGACAATGTGGAGACCATGCTATACAAACTGTTAAGTCGACTTAAAACTTTAATTCTCAGCCGATTCATGCTCAATGTTTAAACAAGATAAGACCTGTGTTAAGTTTTGGGGTAAAACGATATTTTATTTTTTCATAATTTTTACAGTCATGTACTAAATAACAATAGGCCGAAGGACTGGTATGGAAACCGTTATTGTGATAAATATGTCAGGCAAAACGTATGATAAATAAACATTAATTAGAGTATACATTACAAATCAAACAAAACTCCCCCCTTGCTGATGAAATTAATTTCCTAAAATCCAAGTTCGCCAAAACAATTCGGAATGAAAACAATATTTGTGATTGCACGAGCGTCTCGGGAGGGCTATCTGTCAAAAGTTAATTAGCTTTCGCTATAATTCATGTCAAAACAATTGTCATGAGGAGCTTGCTTCTTCAATTCCGTGTAATTTAGTCTCCCTTTCAGAACGATTTCACAAATTACCAACCAAGGGGAAATATTGCGGTGAACCGCTTCAATCTGTGCTGCTACAGGGTACCGTACAGGGTACAGAAGTGGATGCGCTTGACAAATATTAACTATTCCTAGTGAGGATTAATGAGAGATGATAGATGACGTGACTTTCGCTGATCTATAAATATAAAGTATGTAAAAAAAACCCAAAGCTATCCAACACAAAACGCTTTCCCTCGGTGCTTCAGAAATGAAATCAATAATTTTTCATCCATATTCAATAGAGCTGCAGCTGTATAGTATCGTATAAAACGGCAATTTAATGAACGTGCATAAAAACAATAAAGCAGAAAAAAAGTATGGTAATCGAATACAAACGGGGCAGTCACAACTGAAAGGTCGTCGAGCAGCCCCCTCCGGCGCCGCACGATACAACATGGAAAACCTGATAAAATATTTAAAGGCTGGCTTTAAAACCCTTGAGGGGAGAGCTGAAAGTAAATTTACTACCGCTGGGAATATGAGCGTTGGCACGTACGAGTGTTTTAAACACCACGCAAAAGCGACGGCTAGGCGATGCAGAAACAAGAGATATATTCTATGCACCGTCGAGAACATTCCAGAATAGTGGAGACGGCACCAACTCTTTACGAGTTACGCTCATTAGGAAAATGGGCGTGACTTTGTGTGGAACCCTGTTTTATACTGTTCCCCGCACAAGAGTTATTTTTAAAACCATTCAAAATTCAAAGTACGGGGTGGGAATTGAAATTATTTAAGTTGCTGCAAGTAGTAAACGAGATTAGTTTGCAAATACTCAAGTTGGCGAACTCAGTCTGTGGACGAAATAGTTCGGAGCACGCAAACTTTGTAGCAGCCGCAATGCATCATTGTGGACATGTGTGACTGCACGTTAGAAAATGAAACCGCAGGTCGGTGATCTCTCGGTTTCCATTAAGCCACAAAATAGAAGTAATACGCGTTAGATCTCTTGCAAGAGATGAAACGTGTGTTTTATAGCATTGTTCAACCCTCGTACAGGATCAATAACGTATGTCGCCTCGTCACCAAATAAAAAAGGCGTAAACTTCTAGTCTACATGTAAAAGGACTCCTCCATATACGCCAACGAGAGTAATCCATTTAACACTCTCATCATAATGAAGCACATTGTAAAAGTAATGTTTTTATTAAGCCAAATGACATGGTAATAAAGATGATCAAAATCTGTAAGCCTTGCCGCACCCTCCGCAAAGGGTGCTGAACTTGTTAAGCCAATTAAACCCTACTGTTATAATCGTCCCCTAAACAATTATGTGATTTCGAGTCCCCTGTTGTCACTTGACAATAGCGTATTTGCTAATCCACCTACACTTGAATGTAGTGACAAGCATTTCACGATGTTACGAGGTGAATTATGATCTGATGATTGATTAAGAAACCCCTAGAATGTTAATTATGAAGATATTTCTCGACACGTTCGATTCCGGTTGTTATATGCGCAAGATAATACTCGATGCGGCTAAATCGAACTATTATAGCGTTTCTCAAGAATACACCTTAGAAATTCGCATTTCCAAGGCTTTCGGTATGGTTCGTAAAGCCCATGTTTTATGAGCTTTGAAGCTATGAAGTTGAATATCAAGGGCCATGCTCGGTTAGAAGAGTGGATGATCGATCGTAAATTGTTTTAATGTTCCCAACATCAATAAATAAAACCGTCTGGGTCTATTTTAAGCCTTATTTGGAATTATGAAATTAGTCAACGTATTTTATAAAACAAACAACGCAAAACTTAATAAACCACACAGCTAATTGGAATGACCAAATGAAAAACTTCAAAACGAAATAGTTTCGACATTGTCTTGAAAAATGCTTTTTCGCAATCCGTGCTTTGACTAATAGCTAACACAAACGACAAAATGTACCAAAAATTTAGTTAATTAACAAGCCTGCAATAATAAAGCGACCCGAAGTCCTCAAACGCGTGCTTAGTGACACATAATATACCAAAACAGTTTACGAAGGGCCACTGAAGTGATTATGTCGCGATTGCGTGTCATAATTTAATCAAGCTCACGATATTATGTGAAAACAACTATTTTTTTCCAAATTCCCCAGACAAGTATGTTAGAACTGCACGAATGTTATGAAATCGGATTCCATTACGTAAGAAATCATTATCTTGAAAGGGCTTTCTAATTTTAGCCTTGAGGTCTTGTAGTCAGGAGTTGTATAACGTTGGTATTCTATGCGCAGACTGGTGGACGCGTGCCACAGTATCGCAATTCGTAGTCGGTACAAAATGGTGGACATTATGCATTAATGTTTAATCAATAGTTGTAGTGAGGCCGGCACGGACTGACAGGTACCCGTGAAACTGGAAAAGCCCAAACATGATACAAGCATCCTGTAGCACGATTTTTTCAAAATTTTATCAAAATACATTAACGCCTCAACAGCGTACATACAACATAGTTTTAGATATAGAAAGGCAAAATAGGAAAGAAACAGGAGTTCTTTCTCGTTCTTGTAATGAAGCAACATTTCACAATAAACTACCTTACACAACTACCTGCAAGCTTGTGATTAGTAATTGGACAGAAATCAACGCAAACTGGCTTTGTTTTGATAACGCTGAAGACGGTCGTCATGGGTCGGTTGTCGTCTAACAACACTGCTCCTTTGTAGTAATCGATGGGTCACATGATTTACGTCAGATACAATTCAAATATAGGCGCCGGCCGGCACCCCTCTCCCCACCAGCCGGCCGGCGGATTCGAAGCTGAATAACAGACTTACTATGGCACCAAAACTTGACTAAAAAAGCACAAAGCATGGAGGACTAATGTATTTTACCTTCAATTGACCTGTCTCAAAACAAATTGGAAGCCGCCATTGACAGTTAAAAGAGGTTACCTCCCGTATTGCTTTTTCTTGTTGAGATTTTGACATACGATTTGAGATTAAAGTACAATTTTAAGCCAGATAACAACTTAGAGGGCGTTTGTCTCCGGGGCGAGAGTAACAGCGTCGCCGGTCGAATTCGTGAGAGGACGATGGATTTGTCCAAGGCAGCGGCGTTCCCAACCTGCAGGCAGAACGGGTGCGCGGCATGAGTGGCAGAAGCACTGCATCACCGAGTCCCGAACGAGCCCTATCAGCATGGTGATGATCAAATTGACTATCTAACGTGTGACGGAGTCGCGGCGCGGCGCTGGCGGACTGCGCGACTCTCGCCCGGAAACTGAGCCACGCCGGGGGGAGGGCAGCCGGTCGATAGCTGCACCCCGCGTCCCGCAACCCCCGCCCTGCGGACCCACCCCTCAACCACCCCTTGCGCGCTACCGTCCCTAACTTGATAACCCGCACAAGAAAATAAGCCTACCAAATGGAAAAATAATGTCACCCATGACATGTATTACGAAGCGTCAAATACATGTGAGGGTAAGAAAACCTTTAACAGTCTGATTCCCTACTTCAAATCTCTTCGATCTCCGATTATCGAACGGAAAACAACGAAGCATGAGTGACAGCTAATATTCAGAGTTTTAGAAACCGATCAAGTGAGGCTTGACAAATCTAACCAAGAAATTGACACTTATGGCTTGAACAAGATGGGTGGTCTGAAATAGCACCTAGCAACTAGAAGGCCTAGGGTCGAGGAAGACAAACTAATTTAAGAGCCGCCCAGACTCGTACGGGTCTCGACGGACTTCTCGCTCATAAAAACGCCGAGCTGTCGGGGGGCGGCGGGCGCGTGCGTGGAGAGGGCACACGTGGGGCCTCCATGCGGAGGTTCCGCCGCCGTCTCGGCGCCGCCACCCGCAGCCAATTAACAGCCGGCAACGCCACGCTGAATTTGTTTCGCCACTCGAATTGCTTCCGATTGATTTCCTGTTCTCAAAATCCATCACTGAATGGTTTCCTAGACACCTCTCAGATGATCCACACTGTCTGAATCCTCCGGGGGAGATTTTCGCAAAAAAGGCAAAGTGAGGTTAAGTACCGAGTCCCGAAACGGCTAGCGAAACGGCTTACCTAGTCCGGTGCAAGAGAGAAATGAAATAGGAAAACTGCAGTGGTGATGGTGTCGTAACCCCGTGCACCGGTAACACGGGCCGTGGTGCGGCGGATCGATTCCGGCCAACAACCCCTAGGCTGCGTCCCCCTGCGGTAATAACTGGGAATACCAGGAGTGAGCCTCGCTCGGCCGGTGTATATCGGACAAGAACCGAAAGAGCCTTGGAAATACCGTAGCGGCTGGCGTCCGCCTGGCTGACGTTACGGACATTCGTGCCTAATGACAACAACTTGTGTTTCACAGACCAGCTGATACCATAACCTACACTAATGTCGTGCAGATACTGCTGTAACAACAAAATAACTGTAGTGCTTACATTTTGTTACTTCATTTATATGTAAATAGACAACAATATAAGCGAGGGGACGACATAAAATCCCGACAATTTGCGAACACTCCATCAAAAGAACATGAAATTCAAGATAATGCGGGTAGTCCGTCTACCCTCGACGACTGCGTTCCATAGATCATATCACCGCAGTGATAAATTAGTTTCCTCAATAAAAGTTCGTCGTCGACTCAACGCCGAGAGGTGACTAATAAACTTTTCGGGGGCTTTCTGTTAGCAAACTTGTGACACAAAATTAACTCAACAGATATCATTACTCGTATTCTTTTATTTATAAAACCTAACTCAGTATACCCACGTGGTTTTCGTTATAATGTATAAGTAAAAACCCTAATTCAACTGTAAACCAACAGATAAAATATTTTATTAAAAAAAAAAATTGAAAGTCATCAATATGGCACCCACCGTGGGGCCACAAGATTAATAATTCCAGCTTTGACGCTTTATTATGCGTGCAGCGCACGGTTGCAGTCTTATTCAACAGCGATGCAGTGGCGATAATAATAATAATTCCTCTTTTATATGAAGTAAAATAATACTTCATGACAGATTCTAATTCACATTTATTATATTCCGTCTTTTAGCTTTTTATACGTTATATTTCTCATCTCTGACTTTCTTACATGGCGCACAGAGAAAGATCGCTGTAAAATGAAACCACGACTATTATGTTGAATGGGATTTCAAACCATTAAAATGGCACACTTAGGATAATGGCTAATAATCCGCCATCGGTGACCACGATCTCAGCACCTGCGACTTATAAACCTATAGGAATGTAGCTTTATCCCTCTCCAGAGCGGCAACAAGTTGGGTCACGTGCCGGCTGGATTTGGTTGAGAATATAATTCGGAGCCAGCGGCGCGCGTCCGCCTGCGACGGCACCAGTATCGATTTTGCCTTGTTTCAAGCAATGCTTAGACACCACCGACCCGGTATTTTGACGCAGACACAGCCTAACGCAAAGGCCAAACAGACGTTATCCCGCTGGATATTTTCGGTAATATACCCAAAGAGCTTCGTCCGTTTATGTCCACCCAGACATCTGGCGTAGCTTAGTAGGTACGAGTAAGAGGCCGACATACGTGAGTTAAATAACTTTGAATGGTAACATATTGTGTACTGCGGATCGAAATGCTGTAAGAAACATAAAGAGATTACGTGTTAATAGAGCTGCCAGTGCAGTGAACGCGTTGCGTGATATAAATTTAAACAAAGTAATATTAATGGCTGCGGGACACATTAAAGCCAATTAAAGGGGCGCCGTTGACGGCAGTAAAGATTCAGCAAACAAAATAATGATAATTAAGGGTGCCTCCCGATTAGATATTAATTATGGAAACCACGTTCGGAGATAAGTAATCAGAGTTGAAAAGTAGCGTCATTAATATTGACTAGGTCTTATAAATTATTCAAATAACGCAGCTGTATATTTCTTATTCGTATCATTAGAAATGTCTGTAAAGGTAATGATCATTTGTGGACGAAATATTGAAATTGAAGTTCCTAACGGCGTAACGACACTTTGACGTGGAGTGTTCTTACATTGTAATATTAGAAAAACTCAATTTTAAACTCTTTAGCAGAATATAAAATCATATTGAAGATATAGATAACACCCAATCTAAGGTTATAAAAGAGCTCAACTATGATTTAGTGTCTAGCTTAAATATTTGCGAAGAGATTGGAATGCCATATGGCTATCACTTATTATGTTGGATTCCAAGCCATCTGGGCCGAGCAAGTTTCTGAGAGTTTGAGAAGGAAAATTTGTTCGCAGAATTATTAAAATATGTTTTCTGCCAAATGATATTAATACTATTCTTGAAGGTTAAAGGGCATGCCTTTAAATGTATTTGATCATCGATTCCTATGTTAAAGGTGCATTTATAATGTGTGAACTATTATGAGTCTGGCTATGACATAGCGATGTCTTGAACGATTAGCAGTTTTTGTATCTATATTGTGTAAAGTATATTGTTATACGATTATTAATCCATAGGCTAATAGTAAAAATAACTTCTTTGTAATGAAATTATCGACCCTGAGTAGATAGGTACTGAATATTCTAAAAATCATTTCAAGTACATTTCGAGTGCTGTGAAATATTACATGTTACAATATTCACAAAAAGAGCCACGCAAGAAATTAATCATCTGTATTATTCATAGCGTTTATTTTCTTCTTATTGCAAATTGAGCGTTTCCAACCCACTTAAACAAAAAAGCGTGCTCAGTGAGCGTAACATTCAGATAGACCGATCGCTTATCGCAGACATTAACAAGTAATCTTTCAGAACGTAATATACTTTTGGACAGACAGACATCCGTGGGTGGAACATCAATTCTATGCGGCATTCAATATCAAGGGGGTATCAAATATAGGGTCCATATTGTAACGACCCTCGATATGTGACAACATCTTTATTATATCACACCCTCTCTTTACTCTTGATTTATTTTGATAGTTCTTTGACTGGATTAGATACTTTTTATATTGTCCTTAAAATAATCTACATTGCATTCTTTGTGTAAAAATTAAGAGCTAGATTATCCTTCGTCCTGTCGTAATCCACCGCACGGCAGCAGGTAGCCGTAACTCTACGCAAACGGACTTCCCTTAATGCCATAAAAGAGGTTCAAGGCACGACCGTCGCCGACAAAAGCTGTAAAGAGAATGACACACGCACATGGATCGATCAAGGCCAGACGCTTTGTACGATTAAGACCTTTCTGTACATGTGCGTTTCTTGTATTATTTGGAGTCTTTCTTTGTATAATCTCGAGACTAGGGCTTGTCGGAGCTTTGCGAATTCCGTGTTCAGTGTTACAGTCTCAAGGTGAGAACTATACCCACGGCTGAAACACCTCACCGTCTCAAGGATACCCGGAAAATCAATAAGGACAGAACGAATAAAGGATCTCAATGATGCGAAATAAAGATTAATTGAAGCTAGATACATTGGAAGGTCGGTTAATGTGAAGCCCAAAACCGCAGTGTCTTTGGTCAGAGGATGAAACTTTAGAACTGAAGCCATACGTAGTCTCGACGCGGTTAATTGCCAAGGTCTGACGCAATAATTGGCCAATAAACGGCTTTTCATGTTGAACTCTGATAATACGATTATTTAAAATCACTGATTACTTACATAACTTGAGGGCATTGACCTCAACAAACAAGGAATTTTATCTCACATCAATAGATGTTTAATAAATGCAAAGTTCACAATTTTAGATTCAGTAAGGTCAGAGATACCTGCTACAACTTCACAAACTACATATATTTTTGTAATAATTATTAATATACATAGATAAAATCTTTAAACCGAGAATCGAAAATTAACAACCTACATTTTTTACAAAGTTTTTATACGTGGATGTACTGAACTAAATTGCACACATTAATCGCGAGTATGACGAATCAGGATAACGGTGTCTTTGTTTGAAATATCATGTTTTTCTGGCCTCGTTGCATACATAAGTTCTTATTCTCTTTGTTTATATGTATTATCTACATAATATGTATCACACTGTATAATATTTCCGATTCTTTGTTTTTATCTTTCTTCGGTGATTCATTGACGTCTAGTTCTTTTAGAAATGGAAAGTATAGCTTATCATGTCCAGCAAGTAATTAGTTGACTGACACTTTAAAGTATAATGTTACTTTTGTAATTAGAGATAAGCGAAGAGCTTGCAACTCGACTCACACATTGCAATATCATCTACTTACATAGTTGCTTCTTCGACCCCTTTAAGTAGTAGGCTTACATATCCTCGCTTACTTCCTATTAACTCTTCAAAAGTTGTCAATTCAAGTTGCCAATTGAAGTCTAAATTGCAAACTTTTGAAGGATCGATCCCCTTTGATATTCACCTTCCAAAGCTGACTTCTCCAACAAAAAAGCATATCCATACCTACATTATGTTAAAGAGATAGATCAAAAGAATATCACGATCCTAGATATAACAGGCGTATGTTTTTTTAAATCCTCTTGTAGTCAAGTAGACGCATATTTTACGAGTCGCCGAGCCGCGGCAAGGGGATCGAGGTACTCGCAGTAATAAAACTTAAACCATGAATACGAAATTACTAGAAACAGACAAGAAATATTACTTCTAAGCACAAGTGAAATTTGAAATAGAAATGAACTTTATTAATTCACATTCAAGTTTTAAGATTTTGTTATTTCAGAAAGACTGCATAATAGAATAAGGACTCGAGAGAAATAGCTAAATAAGCTGATATTCAAAAAGTTAAATATGCAACGCGCTAACTTTCAAGTTGTTGTACAACTAAAAAACCGCATCCATATCGATTCAGCCGTTTAAGAGCTGCGATGCTGACACAGACATGGTCCAACTTATAACAGCCCTCTTTCTGCGTCGGGAATTAATAATAGCTTCGATGACAAGATAGTGTATGTCCACCTTCTCAAGTCAAACCAAAATCAGGACTGTAATTTTACCCTGAATCAGATCACTTGTTACCTAAACCTTTTTTTTTATTTTTTACCATTAATCTAGAGCCTCATCTTTTGCACTCATTGACTTCAATTTGCCTACAGAATGTGGTTTTCATACGAGCACTGCCGTTCCGCCAGAGCGTGTTAATGATCAGTGTTCGGTGACCCGTATGTTCTAGAATGCAGCGAACTTCAGCTTAGCTGTAATTGAACCAAGTGTAGCGTAAAATGCTCAGGTCTCATCAGCTTTACTAAGTGGCGAATAGAAATTTCGAGGAAGCAGAAACTATATGCTTTAATCACAAGTCTAATATTTTTGATCTACTAGATTTGGGACAAGGCTAGTTAATAGGAAAAGGATAATTTTATCGTAAGAATTCAATCTTACAAGATAGCTCAGATACCGCAATTTGGTGAAGACAGTACGGAAAAACCCATACTTCAGCATTTTAGTACTTTCAGCCAAACATTGGGAAAATTGTATCAGAAGATGTTTTATGGAACATAAAAACTCCCTTCCATAATCTAAAAGGTGATCAACTCCCTGAATGTCCTTATACTAGTACTAAATGTCCATCCATATACTATTAATATTTTAATACATTCTAAAAATCCATTTTTAATTCAATATTGATACTAAAACCAACCAGACTATCTTCCTAAGTTATGACATCCTGATACAGCCACAATTTTGCATGGACAGATGTCTGCAATATCTGGCGCGGATGTCCTGACATTCGTGCCTGTGAGCAAAGCCAATAAATATCAGCCGGTATTGATTTTGTATCGCGTCTGCCTGAATTCAGTGTTATACAAGTTTCAGCCTGTCTAGATTTACATTATGATACAGACGCTAAGAGCTGGAATGGTATTTAAGATTGGAATGTGCCCAAAGGGGGGATTCGATTAGATAAAGAGGTAATTTTGGGATGGTGTATGTACCTATTTGGTGATTTTCTTTTATTAAGGTTTGAGTACAAACGTTTCCACAATGTGCTGCAACGCTCGTAAGGTAGGCTAATTAGCATTAAATGTATTAACTACATGATATTTATTTTATTACTTCTGATATCAGCATATGCTATGCTTACATTTGTATCAGTCAGTCAATTTCTCTTTGTAATGACAAAGAGGTGAAGATGTACATAGGTACGTATAACATTTTCATAAACCGGTGATAATGCAAGCGTTTGTGTTACTACGAACTAGGGTGAGTCGAAATTCTAAGAACAGTGTCATTACACATCGATTTTGCTTTGACAGTCTTCACAAACATGCATGCAATTATTTTAAAATTTTGCTTCATTTCATTAGTTACTGTAGACAAAGAGAAGAGTACGTGCTACGTGAAATAGGGTATTTGATCCTTTTTTATTATTCATATCAAAAGTAACATTTTACCAAACCAAAAACAGAAATAATTTTTGGAATCCGTTGAGAAATAAGTAATTTGTAACCTTTCAAAACCAGTAGAAAGTCAAACTGTTAAATAACAGAAAAAGGATGCACATACAAGCTTGTGATGTCCCCACTATGATCCCAATCTTCACCATACGAATATAAAAAATGTAAATTGCTGCTCCATTATTAACCAATTTTGACGCTGTTTTCATAAAAATGTTCCTTGTGTGTGGCACACAGGCAAATACCCTATTTCTGCTAAGAGATTTACGTCAAAATTTAATACACAACTTTTTTGGCAGTATTATGGCTTTTATGGTAATAAACAATATCTTTTACCTACATGTTAACGTAAAACTGTCTACAATAATAAGTACACGGACACAAAAGTGACAAATTGTAGTCCTAGATTTATTTTAGTCAGTCCAGCTTTAGTAACTGGGATACGAAGACAAATGACTTAACTGAAAATAAAAATACAATTTGGTGACTCACGAAATGGGATACATAAATTTTCATCCTAAACTTGAAAGGACTAGCAACTGTAATGTGTATTTGGAAATAGCCTCATACACTTTTCGTATTGGTATTTTGGTACCTACTTGACAATTCTAGGTATATATCGCTTCGTGTAATGGACTTTTGAAACCTATCCCTATAGGTTATTAGGGTCGTAAATATATTCTCGGGAAAGGCTCAAAAAGTTCTACTGATATATTCACATATACCAATATTATATCGCGCGCGTCACATCATAGTATTGTATACAGCTGAAGTTTTTTGTTTGAACGCAATCTCGGGTAGTATTGGACTGATTTGTAAAATTATTTCAGTACATATTTAGGAGCTGGTAGCCCATTTATTGGTAAGGTTTTATGCTATTTTTTATCCGGGTGCGCGGAGCAATTGCCACGGGACGCTGGCGGAAGCCTTTAGATGGGCCTGTGGATAGATGTGAAGATGTTTGTCACTAGTAGTAGTTTTTGCACGAGTACGACACTGCTGAATTTATTATGAAAGTTTATAGCTTGTATAGAATAACGTATTGCAGTTTTTATTTTTATGCGGGAGCGAGAAGCAGTGGCCTCTGGACGCGAATAAAACCGGGGAAACACATATTGTTTATATGTGTTTTACAAGAAAAACATAATTTCTAGAACTTCATTGATAACATATTTTTTTCCTTTGTGCTAATTTTAATTTATGATACGTAATAAAAATCCAATACGTATGATAAAGGACCTTCACCCTAGGGCATTGCCTCGTGAAGTACTTGAACTGAATACAATATCCATTTTTTAGGAAGCTACAACCAACGCGGTAGTTAGGAAACTATCGATTTAGAATTAAACTACTTTACAATCGAGACTTCGCTTTGGTGGACTGAATACGGAATTTTGAAAGGCCAATTATTCATAGTTTACGTAGATACTTCTAGAAAACATTCAAGTCTACTATTTATATCAAATACAACTGATTTCTTTTAACAAAGACAATTTTCTTTGTGTTATCACCGGAATAACTGAATTTCACGACAATTTTAAACAAATACACGTTTTGTGTTCATCTAACTGCATTGTTATCTGGATTGATCGAAGATAAGAATTTTGCGCATACGAGCTTTCCGCCGCATACAATAAGCAACAAACCATGTATAAAAGATTATCTATATTTTAGAGACTAATATAGGAAAAGGGCTACGGCCCATGTTAATAATAAAACGATGATCTTTTTAGCTTTTAAACTTATCTCCTTTCATCAGATATTGCTTGAAAGAGTAACAAATATTGATCTATCCTCCCAAGCTCAAAGAACTCAAGACTACAAGTCATAAAACTTGTATAAGCATTAAAAATCCGTCGGTAGAATATCGGGGTCCTAAATATACCTTAAGCACATTCAGCAGTCTAGATAAGGAACTTTTAGCATGCAGTCTGGTACGGCATTAAACACGAAAGTTCCTTTGGGCCTGTTTAACATAACACCATGTGCCGTATCTATTTCTGAAATGCATATCCTGCATACAGTACGAACATAGCCTCGTACAAGACGATAGTTTCCAACACTTCTATAGAGCTTATGCTAGATTAAAATTTTGCTAAAGCAGTTGATTTCACAATCGATTCTTAAACCAATGAGCTGGCTCCATTTAAAAACAGAACAATGATAACGATCTCCCCAAATTGCTTTCGACAAAATTCGATAGTTACCAAACAGTATTGCAAAGTCAAATTACTTTGCTGAATTCACACTTTTTTGCAGCGGTGTTCAGCGATATTTGATTCATCTGTACACGTTGTACCGTTGTGTACAGCACCGCTAGGCAATCGCAACGTAGGCTCTGCATTCTATAGATTATTCACCCCGGCACCACTCGCTTAGGTCATGCGCAATGAATCTAATGAAATGTTTTGGGCACCATCCAAATTTTCCGACTCACAGAGTCCACACGAATTGAAAATTTCATCTGATCAACAAAAAATCCCAGAGCTTTTCTTTGTGTGAGGGAATTTATCTGTGGCGTCTGAAAGATGGAGCTCACTCGATATTCTTGTTTTATAAATTCAAGGACGGAACGAAACAGCTTGAGTAGAGAGGTCTTTGTTATACCGTGAGAGAACCGAGGTAGGTGAACTATTTCCACGCCAATTTCGTCTTGAGAAACAAACAATTTGAATTTAGCTCGAAGAATTTCACAGTGCGTAGTTAAATGACCTTACACGAGGGCAGACTGCTAGCCCCCATGAAAACAATAAAATGACTACTAAAACCGCTACTAGGGCGCATTTATGACATCAATAAAGTTCAAATTAATGATCTACTCCGATGTACAACGGTGACAGGAGACTACGTAACGGTCTTTAAAATCTGTCCTGGCTGTAGCTTTTAGGTAATAGCTTTGTGTAGCTACATGGAACATTAGGTTCCACACTTAATCAGATTTTCGTACAAACAGCCAAAAAGTCCAATAAATTACTACTGGAGGAGGGCCAGAAAAGTATAATATCATTATATTATTTTTTGCTCATCTTAATTTCTCACGAGACATACATTATGCACAGAAATATATGTAATTTACATAATACACCAAAATTAGTAAAAAATACAATAAAAATCTAAATTTCAATTAAAAATAACGCACGTATACAAATACATACTTTTGTTTACCGAAAACATGAAATTATTCAATTGACTTTACTTTGTCTTGGAACAGGAAAGCTGTATAATCAAGTTAAAACCAAACTAAAGGAAACAAACATTGCTCCCGAAGCTTCACGATTCCAACTTAGTATTATTAGTCCTTAAGTCTGCCGAGCAAGGCCATCGGCCGTTTGCCGTAATTATAGCGAACATGTGTTAGTCGCGTTTCTGCTAACCACTAAGCGAGGCGCTAACCAAACGCACCAAGTTTGATGACCCGAATGCATTGAATCTATTAGTCATGCCGATGCGAATTGCCACAATAGATCTCCCCCGATGAATAATGAATGTCAAAATGGAATTTCGGAGTACTGGGTAAGTGTGGAAGGCGTGGGCCGACAAGTATCGCCCACGTCTTGCCTTTTCTGGGCAACGTACGCTCGAACAAGCTTTCATTGCGTGCAGCAAAGAGACCACAAAAACAACCCGGTCGCGGTGAGAACCTATATACTATAGAAAGCAGTGTAGGTGGACCCGTTCAGTTTAATTGCATAGAATTTTGCACATTGCTAAATCTCTATGTTAAATTTTTGATTGATTGCTTGCATGACTAGAAGAAAGTTTTTTGATTTCCTAATCTAGACTCATTACTACGAAGAAGCCTTGGGTAGAAGCGAGCCGTTAAAAGCATTATTGATCGACAATAAAATCCTGGGGAAAAACTATCCGAACCGCAACCGGTCAAATTAGATTGGCCTAGCGTACGACCTAAGCCCCCTTGTTTAAATCAAATCAGGGAGGTACCGTAACAGCAACTCGATTTGCCAACTGAAAAGGTGTTCAATTGGCCTTCCCTTTCAGTCAATTACCATTTTTTTTTAACAAAGCCTTGTTTAATCGTAGACACTTTATTACCATAATTCAGTGCTTTTGTTACTCGATTTACATTTCGTTGTAATAATGTAAGATGACTAAGAAAATCTACGCAATAGGTGGTCTTTAAGACAAATGCATACAACTAGATAGTAAATTATAATGCCTTATCTCATGATATCCGTACGTTGACTGGAATAATGTAGTTGTTTACGTTCCGTCATGGACAATGGTCAATATTTGCTTTAGGTGCGGCGTTGTGGGCCGAGGATTCCTTTCATTGTCATGTTAATGTGTCGGATATCAACCGAATAGGGGGCTGCGTTGAATCCGCACTCTTTTACAAATGAACAAAGTTCCGCCCCGAAACGGCCCATTAAGCGGCTTGCTTCGAGATATTACACCGCTGTTGTATTGTATTGGAATTTACCTCCGCCTCTGGGGCTATTGCTCTTCGCTACCCACTTCCTGCGCTTTTAATCAACGCCACCCTCCGCGACCTGGGACCTCTTAGTGTCAATTTAATAACATTTTAAATTGAGCGTCTAATTTAAACATCGAAACCTTGTATCTGGCAGCAGATTTTTTATTTAATAGCATCGTCGACGGTAGCCTGTTTAATAAAGCCTATTGTTGGGAGGATTTTTCGGCAGTTTAATTAAGCTATGGCTGGCTTGTTTACACCGGCTGTTCGCCGTGTCTAATGCGGTCAGGACAACAGAGAAAAGAAAATATTACAATTTCATGGACGATTAAGTGAGAACAATGGACATTGTGGAACCAGAAACTGGAGAGTTCATTACGCTGCACTTAGTAGGTTTTAAAAGTAGTAAAATGTTTAATTTTTAACCACTTAAGCTTTTTAAAAGGTGAGCCTTCGTTCCTATGTAAACAAAGGACCAAAGGAGTAGCATCCTTCGTACGAACGCCGGAACTGTGAACAAGTTTCTTTACATGTCGACAACGGAGCGATTTACATATGACGCCGGTCGTTAGCGTGCAGCTAGCAGTCTTACGTGCCCTACAAGGATACGCATTACAAACTTCAAAATATGGCTTAAACTCGTTATGTAGGAAGAGATCGAGATGCGCGTGAGTCATCACAACGGTTGCATTGTCCTTGCCGGCCGCCGTTGGTTTGAACTAAGGATGACACGCACAAACAAAAAAATAACTTTCTGACTCGCCACAGCCGGTAAATTGAAACTTGTTTAACGGTCGCAATGATGACAAATTGCCAATTTCGTGGAGCGCAAATTACTGATGGTTATTAAAATATTAACCGACTCCCAATTAACCAGTTAGAGGAGATCGTTGAACTGTTTCATTGTAAATAAACACATTTGTGATTTATTGCTATTTGCAGACACAAATAATAAACTAATGAGTTATTGCGACAGTGTTTAACTAAGTTATTAAAACGATACGTGAGGTCTAGTTTTCATTATAATAGCATTGATATTCATAGTATTTTTTTTACCAGGTGAGAAATGGTTCACCTCACCTCGGAAGAACCATCCCTCAGTGAATGCTATTGTCATGGACAGCTGCAAATTTCCTGAAAACCGGTTCGCTCAAATTGCAGCTAACTGCAAATGCCGAAGAATCTAAAGATAGAGGGGGTACAAAGACCAATGACATACATTTTGTAGGGGTGCACAAATAGGACATCTTTACGACTTAATTATGTAAAGGTCTTGCAGCCTGGGCAGTGAACTCCGACACCACCTGCTAACCTTTACAATTAGAAATATTTTAACCATAGGTACCATCACTTCCTCAGTTAATGCCGTGAACTGTAAAGAATCTTAGGTTCTAGCTGAGTTGGTTTTCGTAACCCTCTATTTTGGTTTTTAACTAAACGCGAAATTCTATCTTGTATTTGACTGTAGCTTTTCAACAAAGCTTTTAAAAATATATTGGAATGAGTCAGTTTTAGTCACGTATGTTGATAATACGACATAGGTACCTATCTGTTATTTCAAAGGTCAATTAAAAGACTCGGAACTATTCGTAATTAGCAAGATTATGAGAATTTGTAGTTTGTAGTAATGCCCAAATTGTCAGGCCCTCATTAAATTCTTTAACTAGGAAGAATTACAAGCGAAGATTAAGTGCCACGGTGGATCCTGACCATCCTAAAGCTATGAGCTGAGCTGTAGATTTTGAAAGCACATCTTTTGCGCAGCCAAACGACTAACATTAGGACCGAAAATAGTCATCAACCGTGCAGTAGAAACTACACTAAGAATACTTGTTCAGGGTCGTAAGATGACCATGTTTTAATTCTTAAATATAAGCTCACGTAAGCTACCTATGGGCAGGTAGGATCGATCGAATACCAACAAAATGAATGTCGTTAGGCCGTATCTCGTTACTAAGTATCTGACGGATTTTCGGAAAAAAAAATATGATCGAATGATACCGGTACCCAGCGCCGTCAATAGGGCGATGCCAGCGGTGGCCAGGCACAGGGCGCAGACCCTAGAGGGACGCAGAAATACGGTTTTGACTTTCGGAAGCACCTGGTTAGAACATTTTCAAGGGTGTAGTTTTGAAAACTCACACCGGGCGCATAAAAGGCTGGTTACGACCCTGCCGGTACCTACCTAGTCTAGAACCTCTCCTTGTGACTAGGTATAAAAGTTTTCACGAAGGACCAATTAGAACATTATGATTAGGTACCTATATAGTATAGGATTGGCACATAATACAAATAGGTTTGAGGTAGGTCGTCTAATTGACCTGTTAAGTATGCGACGTTTTTTATATACTTAGTACGTACTTAGCATAGATTTTCAATGGCATAGAGAATGATTCTGGGATATAAATAAGAAAACAAAAAAACAAACTATCAAATTACCCAATACCCAATATTAAATAAGCGATAAAGAAAACTCCTTTTTTAAAAACAAAGTTTCATGTAAGTATTTCTTTCACGAAATGCTTAAATATGTACCTATTTAAAGAGCGAAACGTATTACCTATTTAAAATAAAAACTCTCATAAAAAGACTTTATTTTTCTACTGCATAGGTACTTAGTATCAATTTGATCGTCTGTAACTACTTTGGTTTCCAAATTTAAATCGAAATTCTGTTCGTACACCCAAACAACACAAAGAAGCGTTTACACAATAAAATATGAAACAAAGTAATATTGATCGATAATCGATAACAACGTTTATCAAATAAGTTCGTTAATTCCTCAAAACTTGTAGTCATATCGAGCCGGTCCTTAAGTTATAATCACTAAATAACTATAAAACAATAACTTACATTTAGCAGCTTCAACTTCCATGTTGTCTTTGAAATTGCAAAGTTGGTCAACAAAGGCTTCACACGTCTGCTTTGCACAAAGGACGAACAAGTTTTAATCCAGTATATGTTCGATACAAAATCTTTATAACTTCTCTTAAGTCGTTGAAACAGTTATTTTGAATTAAATTTAAACTAAAGAAAGACAGGATATGAGTTAATGGTAGACGTTTTCTTTCATAAATGAAGTTTTCATAGATACTTTGACAAACTGTGCGATGCAACTATCTGATTGGATGAAATCAAATCTGGCGCTTTCGCGTTCGATCCATCGACCAGTGATCTAGGTAGCTGCGTTCCGCCAAATATGATACAGTACTTAAAAATATTACAAATGTACTGATAATAGCTAAACATACGAAACCTATAAGAAGAGATAAAAATAAATTAAAGAAATCATGACAATAAAGATATAAAAGGAATTTAAAGCACAGCGACATCTAGTGCCATACTCTGCACTTTTTAACTCAACGCCATCTGTTCAATCTGTTCGGTACTTTTGTCGTCAACGTTTTTAACGAGGACTAGGCAGTCAAAACGAGTTAAACTTCTTTTAAATTAATTTGGCTCAAAATAAAATTCTTTCACTGTGGTATTCTTATATAATTTAATAAATTAACAGTTCACTATATTCACTATTACATGAACGAATAAATATAATAATAAAAATATTTGTTTAAGTATAATAATTATGTAAAATACATATTTCCTACTATCCTTGACACCGATATAGGTAAATGATATTGTAAATGCGGTTGCATAGCTATTTTTGCATAGGTTTGATTACACTTTGATTACAAAAGTTATTTTTAAGTCAAGAGTACAATTTATATGCACGTAACGCGCAAATACATAGTGTACATACTTTCACAATCATTCGCATCAGTCAAATACTAAGCGGACCTTTTTGCAGTAAACATTAATATCAACATACATTTATCTATGTGTATAATAAATCCTGTAAAATTTTGCCATATTTCAAAAGTTTGTGATAATAAAGAGCTTCATAAAATGTCATATAAATTACAATAAATGGTAGATAAAATCTTTTTTGTCATAAAATAACAATATTAAGAAAAGAAAATAATTATAAACTAAAACTAATGGACTTGGCCACTTTGATTCGTTGAACTAGCGACTAAAAATACTTTTTTTAATTGCTCAATAGAAAAAATGCAGTAGGCTGTCATAGTAGAATTCCACATAATACGTTGCTATTTTACAAAGTACTATTTATCAACCAGCACATTTGCATTTTTTCTAACAACTTTACATGAAATCATAACATAATTGAAAAAAATTACAATTTATCTCATGACACAATTAAATTTTAAGTTTAATATAAAGTCTTGGTAATATACCTTATTTTGTGTTTTAAATCTTTTAGAAAGAATAACTTGTCCACCAAATTCATAATAATCTCATGAAAAAAATGTTTTTCATAATATATTTTTTCAAAGATCCTTGAATGAAGACTCCAAACAATCTAGAAAAATCTATGGCCTGAGAGAGCTAACAATGACTTATGTGCAGACTAATTATCAGTATACAGCAATTGAGCTGAGGAATGTCGCCCCTGCAACATTGTGGTAACAGTCTAGCAATCATACACCAATATGAAAAACAGTCTACAATCTAAACTGCTTCCAGATTTAAAATTTGATTCTGTATGCTGAGTGGGCGACAATCCTATTTCTAATAGTCACAAGTAAAATCTAGAATAACTGGTTACGAACAGAAAAAAGACAATAATTTTCGTCACACAAGTACAAGAATAATTTTAGTGATTATGTCATTTAGCAAGAACATGGAACAAAACAATGAGCTAAACATTACATTGATAAATATGGATGTGGACTCATAATTCATTGTGTACAAGGTAGTTAAGCGTAAAATATATTATTATGAGACTTCTTTGAAAAGGTACAGTACAATATCTAAAGTAGGATTATAAAATTAAATTATTTCCTAGGCTTACTAATGGAAATTTTTGAGTATTATTCTAATAAATTAAAAACAACTAGTACAAGAGCGTACTAAACAAGAGCTTGGACAGTTAATGGACAACTCGTTGGGGCATTGCAAGGGTATTCATTTTGCATCTAATGGCAGTGTTCCATTTGCCCAGCCAAGGTATACAATGTTAAAACAATCAATTAGTTTATCTAGAAAATATTAAATCACTATGGTCATTTACCAAAAAGTGGTATACAAACTGTGCCTTTTTCTTATCAATGACTTGTTTATTTATCCTGGACTGCGGTTCTTGCATTTGGTTCGGATTATCCCTGAGGAAAATGGCGCCGAATAATGTCGACAGGGTTTTAGAGTCAAGTCCATTTTCAGCACTGTGCTGTAGAGCCTCTTGAAGGAATTCACATAAGTACAGAAAAACATTCTTTCTGAATTCTGGCAGCGCCATAATAATTTGTTTGCATTGCAAGTAATTGGCTGATGCTCTCAGGCATACTGACTGGAGATTGTAAGGAATGATAGGGTCTGCAGTACTTTCTAGAAGCAGTAGCAATGCCTCAGCTACTGAGTGAATACTTCCAGGTATCGGGTCTATGGAGCCACTGTCCAACCAGTCTCTGATCTGCAAGATTTCTGAATGAAACCCAGGTTGTTCAAACAAGTTGGGTTCCTTCAGGCCATGCAGATAAATGTGGTCAACTAAAAACCAAATCTCTTTGGGGATGGAATATGTGGACTGGTTAGAGACACAGGAATCTCTTTTATTTTCAAGCTCAATCAGTTTCCCTACAGGCACCTCTTTTATTGGCATGTTGAGGTTCACTAAAACCTCTATAGAGCACCCGAAGCAACTTCTTTGGTATGTTCCGTTTATGGTTATAAATATATCTTTGCCCCCATACAAATGTAGCACAAGAATGTCATAGAGCTTGTCTGTCCCCGCATTCATCTTGCAGGCTGATGTCTTATTTATTAGCACCTTCAGTTGAATTTCGCATGTTTCTTCAGCACAAATACATTTTTTGTATGGTTCAACTATCAGCCAGTCCTTACAGAAGCTAGTTTCGTCTAATTTCTTTATGAACTCAAACTCTACTGGTAGTTTACCAATATTCTTTATGGTGATTGTTCGTACTTGCAGTTCTAAGTAACGGACCGTTTCAAAATCAATTTCAGTTCTATCAACCTTCACTTGAGGAATCAATTCATTTTCCATTTTATCCAATTGCTTAATGACTTCTTCGTATACCTTCCTGTATTTCTCTTCGTCTATTATTTTAATTGAAGAGTTAAATATAGCTGATACTGGTTTGTGATCACTAATGTTCAAAGATGGATGGCTTCTGTAACCTAGTTGCTTGATGTTATCTCCTTTCCAGAATATTCTGTCACACCAAGCAGGAGCTCTGTTCTTCTCACTGGAATCCCAGTTGTCCGTTCCAGGGTCATACTTGTAAGTGGGCTTAAAATTGATGTCACCTTCGATGTATCCAGCAAATACGTTATTGGCTTTATGTTGCTGCTTGAGTTGGTCCCACTCTAGCACCGGCGCAAAAGTATTTTCATTACACAACTTTTTGACCGTAGTTGGGTCTAGTTCTGTGATGCGGTAGTTTAAATCTCCCAGCCAGTACACATGGTCATGGTCTTTGATGGCTTTAGGAAGCTGGTTAGGTTGCACAAACCTGGTCCTGTTGCAGATGTCTCTGAAGTCTTGGTTCCTTCTCTCAAACTCCTCCACATGTGCTGCCAAGTGAGAGTTGACAAAGCACATGGATGTGCTGTGGAGATCAAATCTGATGGATACTCCACCTTTGTTACCCATCTTCCCCATGATACCAGTGCCCACAGTGTCGCACACCACATTACGGACATGGGAGAAGTGCTTCTCTTTTATAAGGACTATCAGCATCATGCCAACTAGTCTTACTTTCTCCACTTTCACATATTTGGCTCTCTTATCAACAAAACTTATGACAGCATTATACCACTCATCTTCTCTGAAGGTTTGATCAAATAAAAATGTCTCCTTAGACAGGTCCAGCTCTTGGAAGCCAACTGCATATATGTCAGGGGGCTCCTTGTCAACACTCAGCCACCCCTTGAGAGGAATCACAGGAGATTTGTCGTTCACATTCCATGTCCCACAGAAAATGGAGAATTTCTTTGTAAATGTATACTCATATTCCTTATCAGACATTTTGTGCTTGATGAGGCTCTCCCTGATGGCGACGGGAGCCGAGCTCTGCGTGTGCGGCACTCCGCCGGGCAGCGCCATCGTGTGTGTCAGAATGTCGTTATCAATTTTCCCACTGTACTTCTTGAGCCACACAAAGTCTGGCTGGGTTGGCACTTTGTTCACGGCTTCTATACCTCGGAACAGATCGTCGACGAAGTTGTCGACGCGCGGGGTCATCTGTATTTCAAACTTATACTTATTACTACGAGATTGGAGATTCAGGTACAGTATGGCCTCGGGGTCGGAAGGTTTGTTGTCAATTTCACATTTAAAACTCTTATCTATCGGCAATACGATTTCTATAGATAAATCCGTGAAGGACTTTGGCGGATAGCATGACGTAAACAAACAGAATACTGCCTTTTCATCGCCGAACTCGACAATTGCTAGTAGCCGATCCTTTTTTACCCATTCGGGATGTAATACTTTGGCGTCACACAGGAAAGCTGTAACGCGTTCGCTGGATAGGAACTTTTCCTGTACCACAGACTTTATCTCGTCGTGATTCATGGTGTTTCATTACTTTGTTTCGTTCCACTTTTCACATTACATCGATATTGTTCGATGTTCATGTAAATTCGATTCATTGATTGACAGATAGGCAAAATTATTTTGTTTGACACTGACACATGTAATGTTTTCGTTCAGCAACATGGGACGATCACCACTATAGAACAATGAAATAAAAATATCACAAGAACTAGTCTACTTAAACAATACAAAATCAATTAGAGAAGACATGAAAATACATACAAGTATAATTAGTCTGAATTGGAAATAGATTTTAAGTAAAAATTAAACAGGATGATAACCTTAGAAAACTTCTAAACGAGCTATGTGATGTCAACTGACTCACAACTCTTGCGTTTATAAAGATGGATATGGTGTACTTAATACAAATTAAAGTTGGGCAAATTTTCCTCTTTCTATAAATTAAAATGAATATAATCAAAAAAATCGTAGAATGTAATTAAATATTATATACTCAATTATTGATTCATGGATTTTTTATAGGAAACATTAAACAGTTGTAGACTAGCTGACAAACTATCTGTATTCACAAATGCTAACTTATTAGTCGCTGTGACTATTTTGGGCAAAAATAAAACTTGTTTTGTTTTTATACCTGAAATTTCGTAATTTTCTTGCCGTTGAAGTAATCTACGGTTACATAAATAAAACAATATAAGTTACGAAATGGCAGGCGTGCCGACTGATTGGCAATTAGGATGCGTTGTGGTGAAGCAGAGAGGAGAATACCTCCTGAAGTCGGGGCAATGGTCTGATTGCACTTTCTTGGTGGGCGCCGAGCCCGACCAAGTGATGATTGCAGGCCACAAGCTGCTGCTGGCGATGGCTTCACCAGTTTTCGAAGCCATGTTCTACGGGGGTATGGCAGAGAGGAATGATCCCATACCTATCTTAGATGTCCAGCCTGAAGCTTTTAGAGCTCTATTGGAGTAAGTAAATAACGAAAGATAATATTATATAAGATCTGTAGTTATAATAATAAGGGAACATTTGTTTTAATAGGTATTCATTACAGCACTGGTGACCCTCAGTATTCACTTAGTAATTCTTCATTTTAACTAAAATCACAAAAACAAGGTTACAAGGGTATAATCTTACAAGATATGCTGGTTTAGGTAACTAGGCTTCCTTTACTATGTAAAAGGATGTAATAAATTCTGCATTCATCTTTCATTTCTATAGCAACTATTTAAAACTTTGCAAGTTTAACCATTAAAGAACCCCACACTCATAAATATTATGTATTACCACTTCAGGTACATATACACAGACAATATAAACATCAGCTCATTTGACAAAGCCTGTGAGCTGTGCTACGGAGCCAAGAAATACATGCTGCCTCACTTGGTGAAGGAATGCACAAGGTATCTGTGGTCGGACCTATATCCTCGTAATGCTTGCCGAGCTTATGAGTTTGCCAGGCTATTTGAGGAGAATGTACTTATGGAGAAGTGCATACAGGTGAGAACACTATCTATACTGATATTATAAAGAGGAAAGGTTTGATTGTTTGTTTGGATTGAATAGGCTTGTAAACTACTAGACCCATTTGAAAAATTCTGTCACTGTTGGGAAGTTACACTATCCCCGGTGAACATAGCTATGTTTTATCGAGTATGTGATGAAAATCTCCAGGGACATGGAAAGCTGCTAGTCATAAATAAATTGAATGAAATTTGGATAAGTTTAAAATGCAAAACTTCTTAATGAATTTATGTACTTAATATTTTGAAAATGGTGTATAATTAATAATTCTACAACCATGATTACATTTGCTTTCGATATAATTATCTAAATTATTATATTATTATACGTAATAATAATTATTATACGTCTGACTCTAGCAAACCCAATAGAAAATAATCAAAAAATTATATTTATAATTTCAGATTATCAGCACAAATACCAAGGAGGTTTTAAATGACAGCAGTTTTGAAGATGTAGAGCTGAACACTGTTATCACAGTGTTCTCCCTCGATCATCTCAATGTGGACAGTGAACTGGACCTGTTTGAAGCTGCCGTGAGGTACTCCAAGGCACAGGATAAGAGGAACTCGGAGAGAAGTGTATCCCCACCATCAGAGAATGGACCTCCAAATGAAAAGAGGTCCAAGAGCCCTGGAACTTCCACTTCAAAAGATAAAGTATGTATAATTGTCAAGGAATATAGTTCTTAAAGTAACTAAACTACATATTATTGTAAGTTTCTTTATTAAATAACATATCTACACTATAATTATTGTGATGAGGAAGGATATGTATGTGTGGGTGTAGGTAATGAATACACTCAAAAAAATTGGATCAATTTTGAGAATTATTTCATCAATGAAATGTTTCATTCTGGATTAACATAGGATAACATTTATCCAGTTATAAGAAATTGTTCTCCAGGGAGGTGGGTGTAACTGCAAGGGACTCTAAGTACTGGATAATGGGAAAAAATCTTTATTGCAAACTCAATATTAGTCAATTCATCTAGTGTTTTCCCAACAATGTTGGGGTTGGCTTCCGGCCTAACCGCGTGCAGTGTTTATAAATAGAACAAGTTCTTATCTGACTTCCTCAACCCAGTTACCTGGAAAAACTAATACTCCTTGGAAATCTGTTATTCAGAATTGGCTTCTGATTGCCTGTAACAGGCGTTAAAGATATTTAACGTTCTTTTCCTAAAAACGAAGGACCTCGTCATGACATAATGGTCAACCATCCTCGGCCCGACAGCAACATGTGTTGCTTAGCTATCTATCGTGCCGTGTGGCTATTACTTAGCCTCAACTCTTATATACAGAAAATATATTGCAGGTGGTGAACGTAGACAGCAGTGCAGAGAATAGTCCAGAAGCAGTAACAGAGCCACAGAAGACCAGTGAGAACTCCGACCAGCCCATACCCGGACCTTCTGACGAGAGCAAGAAAAAGCCAGCACCAGGTATGTAATACTTATTAAAAACTTGACTTCTTAGTTTAACCTGGATCAATGTAATATTTATTGAATGCCAGAAACAGACTAAGGAATATTACCTCTTGATGTATTAGAGATTTTATAGTCAAAAGTTCTGGCATATCAAAAGAATCTACCACCTAAAAAAGAGGGTGTTTGCCTAATCTATATACAGCCAGGGAAACTAATTATTTGACTAGATGATGATGATGATGGCATCCAAGCTGCTACGTACGGATACGGCGGCCGTCCTCTTTTATGGAGATCAGCCAGCTGCGCAGTACATATTATAGTGCACAAGCATTCGCGCAGATACAGATGCACTCTTTATTCCCTCACTCTCATTGTCCGATGGCACGCAATCCGACACGACCGAAGAGAGATCAGGGGCAGGACCGACATTTACGTGCTCTCCGATTCACTGGTGAATCAATTACCAACTTCTAGACTCCAGGCTGCTTTATGAAAGTTTCTCAAAACCCACAAAGCGATTTCGGCCCGACCTGGGAATCGAATCCGAGACCCCGTGCACAGCAGAACTACTACTAGACGAACACGGCAGTCATTTTGACCAGATAGTTGAGTTTCAAGTCTAGTTTCAAAAATATTACTTACCACTTTGTCTCATACATCCACAGATCCCAAATCAGACAAGCCAACGATTCGCAGTGCCATCGAAAAGATCCGGTTCCTTACATTAACGCCCCAGCAGTTCGCAGTAGGTCCAGCTCGGTCCTCACTGCTGACAGAGTCTGAGGCCTTTGCAGTCCTTATGAATATACTGTCCAGTACTTCTGATGTGCCCATGCCTAGTGGCTTCTCCACGTGTAGGGTGCCCAGGAAACAGCTGATTGGGGATGGACCATCTTCTAATGTGAGTGTTCAATTATATTAATTTTGTCTGGAGTGTACTAAAAAATTTAGAGCGCATTCGTTTACACAAGGAGTTTAAAGAAAGAACTTAGTTGAGTTTATAATTCTCTATGTATGTTTTTAAACTTTCGCGACTTCTTTTTCTCATAAACGGGTTTTGGTTGCTATGTAATTAGAGAGGTATACGATACCTCTTTTTTCGCGTACTGCACCGAACTTGTTCACAGGTCTGACACAGTTGTTCTGTGACTGAAAAGAGGTATTATATACCTTTATAATTACATCACTTACATTTGTCACTCACACTCACATTACATTTGTGGTATAAAATGGACCACATTTGCTACGCCTGAAAAAGGCCGTTAAGCTGTGCATGTTTTTTCATTAAGACCTGTTAGACCTTAACATGCAAATAAAGATTTTGAGTTTGACTCTATCAGACTTACACTTACAGAAAATTCGAATACTAAATTATTCACAAGCTATCAATATTTTTATTGAAACTCTACATTAATAAATGGTACGATTACAGATCGCGACGCTGACTGTAGACACTCCTAGTCCGGTGATGCTGGACCAAGTGTTCCATCAGGGAGCTCCATCTCACCATTCGTGTCTGCTGCCATACCCCAGGCCTACGAGACACGAAGGTAAAGATCTTAAAAATAAAATCTTAAAACTTAAATTTTGTATACATTTGGAACCATTGTTGATGTTTCAATAGAATTCTACTTAGTTTGATATTTTACCTGATTGAGATAATTTTATTAAACCAAACATATAATAAAGTTTAAACAAAAATATATAAAAAAGTACATAATTTTTACAGAAAATCCGGAGAGGAGACCTAGGATTCCAATCATAGACCCGATGGCCGTACCCCGTCACTCGTCCATCGTACACAACGCCAGCCTCTCAGGGCTGGGCGTGCCGGACCAGCTCGACAGGATGGACAGACATGCCACAGATTACAACAAGATATATTGCCAAAGATCCATCATTCAACATACGGATTGCTTGAATACCTCCGTGCTCGACTGCTCCGTGACCTTTATGGTGGATAAGAATATATGCCTTTTGGGTGTGCAGGTATGTAATAACTTTTTTTTATAAATAGCAGTTAATTTATCAAAAAAGTTAAGCAATACAGTACACAGAGACAATACAGTACAATACAGTATGTACAGTACAATAATGTTACAGAATATTTTAAGGTGGGCCTATTATTGAGCCCTGTGGAACTCCTTAATAATTTCGTAGACATGGAGATTTTGCACCGTTAACTTTTACTTGCAGGACAGTTGTAAGTCTTAGTTCTATTACAGAAGGATTTACAGTCTTCTGTCTTCATAAAAATTGTGTAAGTCTAGTTTGTGGACAAAAAAAAAGATGATATATGCAATCAAAGGCTGTGCAGAGTTCTGTGATATGTGCTGCGTTGCAGGTGCCGACGCAGGCGCCGTCGGAGGAGGGGTCTGCGGCGGCGGGCGCGGGCAGCTACTGCGAGCTGCTGTACGCGCACCTGCTGGACGCGGACGGCGCGCGCCTCACGTACACGCACTACACCAGCCGCGTGCCCTTCCGACACCTGCTCGACATCATGTTCAACCGCCCCGTCTACATACAGAGGAACAAGGTGTGTGCTTATACTTGGTTACAACGCTTTTTACATTGGATGATTTCACATCCAAAAAAGGATTGATTGTGGAATTTTAACCTTTTGACCGGCACGTCGAGAAAAGAAAGACGTGGCCTCAGCACCCAACTCATCACGGAAGTCATCCATAAATACCTGCAATATAATAGTGACTTCAGAATTACATCGATTGAAACTGTCTCTTAATTTAAAACTTTTTATGTTTGGCATGTGGTCGTAACCGTGGCGAGAGAGAGGAATAAAATCGTATTTGTACAAATAATTGATGCGATATTTTTGCGCTATACACATCATCAAGACAATATTTTACTAAAAAAAAAATGAACAATAGTTCAATAACCACTTTTTACTTAAACATATTTTAACATTAAATAAAATTTTCCTCAGGTATACAAAGTGGGCATAGTGTTCAACAAGGTGGGCTGGTACCCCATGGGCACATGTGCGCAGCAAGTGGCTGCAGAGTCGGTATTCTTCAACTTCGGAATCGGTCAGAGTTCGGACTCGGTCCGCGACGGTCTCATTCGGTCTATCATTTTCACCTACTAGCAGATGAGCTCGCCCGATCTTTATATCGTTCTATAGACGAGAAAGGTTGGCTGAGTACATAGAACTACAAAAAAGTATATTTTGTAGGATGATTGTATTGAAACATTCTTACAAGAAATCGGAATATAATATCGTTAGTTTGCAGTGAACATCACGTGTATGCAAATGTAAATAAATGTGAAATTTCTATTCTATTTTATAACTTTTTGCCCAAATGTATAAATATAAACTTTAACAAGATAAAATATAGTGTTATACGGATTATATAGATTGATTTCTGTATTATCACGTAAAATAACTCTGAAATTGTATAAGCGTGTGACTTTCACTGCAGTATGACGATATAAACTATACTAAAATTCTAATTCACATAAACATAAAGTTATGTTGTCAGACAAAAATTTTATACATACGAATTATGTTTTTTTTTTATGTCTTTGTAAATATCTACGTGATTGGAATCATGAAAAATATTTAATTGTAAATAAAATACCAGTGGTTTCCTTCAACAATGTAATATATTTTATTATACATGGCAACATAGAATAATTCCAATTATGAAAATTATACGCATATAACGTTTAAATCGCCAGTGTTACCTTTTTTCCTTTAACATATATTTCTAAGATGTTCAATCTATTTTTTACATACTTGATGCACAAATTCGCAATATCACTTAGTTCGCGTGTACTACGAAAAAAATACAAATAAATGAGAAGAGATCGCATCTTTAAAATATAATATAAAAAATACTTAGCACTTTTAGGTTGTATTATAATATAAAAAACTTAGCTTTCATAAATGATTTTGACTTAAAGAAATTAAAAGTTAAAACGCATTTAATTTTTATCAAACAAGCAAGCTTTTCTACCTAAGTTTTCGAAGCATTTCTTATTATTGTCGATTTTTGCATTAATTTAAAATATTTGTATGTATGGATGTTGTTTCTAGTTACACTGGGGGACGATCGTAACTAGATCAGAAACGAATATTTACAGACTGTTACAAAAATACCCGTAAAACTGTGTTGTTGGTACAAAACTAACAAAAGTGTACTCTTCTGTGTAACAGACAAACCTATTTTACAATTAAATAAAAGTTTACTTACTGGAGTTGGCGATGTTTTTAGATTTGATCATTTATTGTTTTTTTTTTAGGTATTTCTGTAACATTGTGTATAATGCTAAATATTTATTAAATTAATTAATTTCCTATACAAACTTTGTACATGTGTCTAGATATAATTGAGAAAATAATGATATCTATAGAAGATAATTATGTTCGCGATGTTATAAGAACAGTTAAGTTTGTATAAAGAACAGTAGTTACGGAATGTGTAGGGATAGATTTAACCCTGTATTATTGTTCAAATTATTTATTAAAATATTTTTGATACATTATGTTTCATTTTATTTGTGATCGAATCAAATAAACTTAGGTAAGTATGCAGATAGGTATTACCGGCGAAGAAAACGCCTGCCGATACCAGGAGGAAAATAAAGCTATACGCATCATTTGGGAAAATCTAATAAATATTATTCTGTGAAATATGACTCGAGTATTTCTTTTTGATTCTCTCTTGATCTTAAGTTTGTGTTGGCAAGAACGAGAACTAGACCAATGGGAATAAACTAGAATAATACTATGAAATGAGAACTTCTAAATACATAATGCATTACCAAATTGCTTTAATTAAATTATTGTAGTCACGAGTTCTTGCTACACGCAGATTAGAATGTATTCAGTGTCCCATTCAAAGCCATTTTATTTTGGTGACAGCAGTGAATAGAAAACTTTAGATTACGTTTGCAAAGTATGTTTGATATATATTTTTATTGCTGAGTACAAAGTTTACTTATTCAGGTATGTTTTTCATGAGATATTTTAGTGCAAACGTTTATTGTTGATTAAATCCTTTATTTAGCAAAATAGATAACTGCAGGTTTTGAGATATGAAATGTGAATTCAATCAAGTAAGCCACGTTCGTAAACAAGTAGCTGTCAAAATTGACTTTTGTCATGTTGGAAGTGGCGAATTCTTTCTAAAGTTTTGTTCGTGATTCGCGTAGTTTAAACCATATTACGGCTGATTTACGATGTTTAGTTAATTAAAATGGTCTTATGTGGCTTGCTTTAATATTAGGATAGTGTTATTTCATTGATACAGGCTCATTGAATTGGTAAAATTGATGTTATAAATCACCATGTCGCCTAATAGATGTGATGGTTTACTCGCGAGGGTTGATTTTCCGCTCTACACGCTTCAAACGCTTACGAATCGACACGTAATTGTTGCGGGTGGTGGAGGAGCCGCAGCAACAGGCGTAGCTAATGGATTTGTAAGTATAAACTTAAACAATCCTATTATAATTTGAGTGCTATTAGGATTATTGGTCTACGTGTCAGCTGCTTATTTAAGCGTCCGATAAATATCATTTCACTGTTTTCGGACTAGAAAATTTCCATACATACATTCCAAAGCCAATTTTGTCATGCATAACGTCGAAACGCGGTATAATTTCTCCATAAAATTGCGGTGCTGCTTGGTCTAATGATCACACGATAAATAGCAGTTAGGCATTTCGTTACGATCGCTGACTTCAAGAAATGTTGTGTAGATAAACTTCATAGACCCATGTCTATGTTGAACTCATTAAACGTATCAATAACATAGAGTAATAATAAAATACTAAGAAATGAAGTTAAGTATGAAATTACTATTTATTTTTAGGAAATATTTGAGCTTTCACACAATGGAACGAGATTTGTTGCCGAAGAGGTGATGCGCCATGAAACTGGACCGAATGTGGTGATGAACTGTTCAGTCAGGACTACTCAGAACAAGACATACCTGACCGCTGGCCAGGAGAGTCACTGTCAGCTATACAAAGTAAACATCCGCATGGTGGATGCTGCCGAGATGCGAAGAGGTAGCTTTAGAGCAGAGAATGGACTTGTCAGAAGGAGAAGGCGCACTGTTTCTGAAAACGACAATATATCAAAGAAGGATAGCAATAGTAATACTACGGAGAAGAGAATATCATTTGAAATAAGGCCTAGCGACAGTGTGCAGACAGACTTCAGGTAAACTATGGAAATCAACCTCCTTTCACATTTTTAACAAGTAGTAAAGTTTGTTTGTTTAAACACAGTAATCACACAAATAGAGATAGCCTATTTATAAAGAAAGTCTATAGACCGCTTTCTAGTCATGTATTTGGAGAACTATTCCCACAGGATGCTGATGAAACTGCTGCTAGAATTTGAGCTGCCATTTTATGAGAATTACTAAAATCAAACAATAATTCATTAATTTCTATAGAAACTAAATTGATTGATATTTTTAACTATGTTGCTGTCTATACATCTAGTCCTATCAGAGGATGAAGTAATACATTGCAGTAGTGTAATCAGATAATGACATAAAAATAAATTATTTCCTTTCTGATATGTATAAATCATACCTACATTACAAATGTGAAAGGTTGTAAGGATGTATGTATGTTTAACACTGCTTCACACAAACACAGTTATTTTCCAAAATAACATAATATAGATTTCATTTTATCCATGTGTAGAAGTGTGTGTGTTAGGAGTTTTCTCAGGATGCAGGTGAGATAGCGGGTGGAAGCTACTTGATTTAAAATATAAAGATAATAAATAAATTCATTGCTGTAATATACAGACTCATGCACATTTTATTTTGTTGTCTCGCAGTTTAATATGGGGAACACCCACAAAAGCCGTTTCCTCGTCTCAGAACATGTGACTATATGCATGGGACAGCCAATCAGCTGCCTAGCCTTAGCCCAAGCTAACTTTTTACCATTTTAGGTCTAAATACATTGTTTTGATAAAATTTTGAGAAAAAGTATAATGTATCTAAGCAACTGTTTCAACAATATAAAACATTTAAAAAAGCTTAGATTTTTTGCTGTACATGCAACCTTACAGCCATATTTAGATAACTAGGAAACTATTTTATAACTAAGTTCCTTATAAAATGCTGTTATAAATAAAATGTTGGTGACCTCATTCAACTATAAGAGATTACAGATTTTATCTGATAGAGATAAAGCAGTGACAAGCATTCTTCACTTAGATTAATGTAACTTTAATATAAATAAAGAATAATCATGAATAAGATAAAAAATATCTATGCATTCTATATAAATGTTATTGAATTAATAAATTACATTTTCAAACTCAATCTTCTTTATTCAAATTAGGCTGATAAATCAGCGCTTTTCGAACGTCAAAACAAAAGACAGCCCCCAAAACGCCCACTATTCACCACTTCCTATGTGTTCTCACTGGGAAGAATAAGTGGGCCAACAAACTCCCCAGCAATACCATGTCTGTCTGTTAAGTTTGAAGAACCAGATTTATATAAAACAAGTCCAATCTCAAATAAATATCTATAGAAATAGATATTTTCACCACATTAAGAAACACCATTATAGAAAATATTCTCAATGGTTTTCTTGAAATAAATTACAAATAGTCATAATTTATATAAGGTGCAACAATACTAGTGCACCATATCTTTACAGGTCACCTAGTACATGCTAAGGATCATGTTGGCCACAAAAAAAATATGAAAATAACAACAAATTTCATTAAATTTATCATCACAGTCGCCAAATTGTACGCATAACGCCGGTCTCTATGAAGGCGCTCGGTCGTTGAACCCCTGGCCATTCAACTTTTATTGTGGTAAACATAATCCTTAGCATGTACTAGATGACCTTTAAAAATATGGTGCACTAGTTTTGTAACATCCTATATAATAATGTTTCAGCAACGACCCCTTGCAGCGAGTTGTGCGGATCAGCCACAACGGCAAGCTGATGGCGACGGGCGGCATCGACGGCAAGGTGCGCGTCTGGAGCTTCCCAAAGATGGAGCTCCTTTATGAGCTCGAAGGACATACCAAGGAGGTGAGGGAGACAGAGAAATTATGAACCTTTTCATAAGCTTAACCTTTTGACCGCCACGTCAAAAAAAGAAAGATCTCATCGCCAAGCTAAGAATTCATCCATAATTACCTAGTACCTACAATATATTATGTAGTAGTAAGTTCTGAATTATATTGATCAAAACTGACTATTAATTTTGAACATTAAAAGTCTGTCATGTAGTCGTGACCGTGGTGTGCTGGCCAATTTTTGGCTTGTCATCTATACGTGACTGTGGCGGTTCAAAGGCTAAGAAAATATTTTTCTTTTTCTCTATTTGTAAATATTCAAGTACAATTTATTACATTTCTTGTTATAATTTGATAAAAAATTATCACTGTGTTTTTCAAAGCTAATTAAATATCGGTGATTGTTTTAGTATTATTAATTTAAAGAAATCCCTGTTGTAATGTTTTTTTAATTATTGTCACAAAGAAATAAGTGGGCTTCAGGGTCTATCGATATTATGAATGACAATTGTTTATTCACGATAATAGTTTTATTTGTCATGAGCAAGGCAAGCTCAGCTATACATATATTCCATACTTATTGAAAAAAGTACGTTTATGACAGATTGACGACCTAGACTTCAGCCCGTGCGACACGTCGCTAGTGAGCATCGCAAAAGACGGGCTGGCGCTGGTGTGGGGCACGGCTGGCAAGCGGCCGCCCGCCCTGCAAATCTCCTGCCAGCCGCCCAACGGGACCAAGTATCTTTTCCGACGGTGCAGGTGCGTGGGATAGCTGTCCACCAGATAGATTAGTAGTTAGTGTCTTTGTCTGTCACGCAGGAGGTTGCGGGTTCGATTCTCGCGTCAAACATTTGTGTGCATGAACATGTGTTTGATTTAGTCTTGAGTTTTTCTTTGTATAATATGTAGGTATTTCATGAATTTAACTTGCCTTTTCAAACTCATAGGAACTGGTCATAACAGGATGATCACCCATCCACGGCACGACCACGCTAAGCGTTGCCTAATCTAATAATCGATCGACTTGTGCAATTAAATAAATAATTAATGCAGTATAATAACAATAAAAAATGCAGTAAAATACTTGGCCACGAATTTAATTTCAAATTATTACTTTTAATATTCGAGCGCCAATATCGTATTAACCTTTTGAACGCCACAGTCACGTATAAATGACAAGCCAAAAAGTGCCCAGCGCCAGGGGTTCATAACAAACTTTGAAAGTTAAAACTTTATGGTCATTTTTAATCAATATAAATCCGAACTCACTACTATACTTATTGGCTATTGTAGATATTTGTGGATGTATTCTTAGCTTGGCGCTGAGGGCACGTCTTTCTTCTTTTAAAGTGGCGATGAAAAGGTTATATTAGATTCCTATAATTCATTTACAAATAAATTATTAAAATTCCAGGTTCGGGCTAATAGAAGACCAGAAGGACGAATACAGGATGTTCACGATAGCCAACCCGCTGAGCCGGTCGGGTCGGCAGCGCGGGCTGCTGCAGGCGTGGCACGCGCGCACGGGCAGCCTGACGCGCTCCGCGCTCGCCGGCGAGTCGCTGTCCGCGCTCGCCGTGCGCGACGACGGACGCTTCGTGGGGGTCGGGACCATGTTCAGCGGATCCGTCGATATTTATATCGCTTTTAGCTTACAGGTGTGTATGACAGAATGTCTATTAAACAAATTTATTGAATAAAATGTAAAAACATTTCAAACACCTTGTATACAACATCTATCAAACATAATCGCAACAGATACGTGATTTTTTAAAATTAATTAATGAAGATTTAAAAATTGTAACATCATGTACCATGCATCATATTTTTCAGAAATGAGACGACACAAGCCTTCTAGTCCCTAACTGATGAATAATATTAAGATTTTTTAAAATTAGAATAACTCATTTTTTATAACTATTATTGTGCCATAAATTCTCACTTCGCCTTAATTTTTGGACCGCCACGTCAAAAAAAAGAAAGACGTGCCCTCAGCGCCAAACTCAGAATTCATCCATAAATACCTACAATATAGTAGTAAGTTCAGAATTATATCGATTGAAATTGACTTTTAAAAACTGTCATGAAGTCGTGACAGTGGTGTGCTGGGCACTTTTTGGCTTGTCACCTATACGTGACGGGGCGGTCGAAAGGTTAAGGTTTGGTGGTGAAGCAATTCGCAAGCTAAGGTGTGTTGTGTGTCAGCGCGTGCTGCACGTGGCGAGCGCGCACCGCATGTTCGTGACGGGGCTGGAGTTCCTGCCGGTGCGGGGCTACGGGCCGCCCATCGCGAGCCGCTCGGAGGCCGCGCTGCTCTCCATCTCCGTCGACAACTGCGTCTGCGTGCACTCGCTGCCGCTGCGACGTGAGTACCACACTACACTGGGCTTCTCGTATACTTACACAGAACATAGCTTATGACACTTATAAAGATGTGGCCTTGTATTGGTAAAAGAATTTTCAAAATCGGTTCGTTAGATCCAGAGATTAGGTACTTGTTATAAAAGTACACTTTGGGCAAAAAAAAAAATGATCAGGATGCATGTTAATATTGCTAAATGGAATGTAATAAAGCTTTTTTTATTTATTTATATAAAAGTTTACTATGGGGTAGTATATTTTTATAACAAGTAGTAATCAATCATCTTAAAATAATAGCTTTTATTTGTATTTGTTTGAAAGTAAGTAGAATTAATGTAAATAACATAACACACAATAAACACAACAATGTTACAATCGCCGGTTGACTGACACGGTTATTGACGCAATTACTATGTTTTTATTACCTCACTGATTTATGTTTGTGTTATTTTTATTGTGTTTATTTGCGTATAAATATTTAAAGTTCAATATATAAAGTTATCACCAATTAATATGTAATATAAAGTCACGTCTATTTCCTGAAAGCCTAGGTAGTCTAGGAAAGGTTAATACATATTTGCTAAAACCTGACCTAGCCTAGAGATTATGAGTTATTTATAAGACATATAAAACTAGACTTTGAGTTGCTTAAGAACTTACTGTGCTCATTTTGTCATGGAAATCTATTGAATTTTGAAAATGGAACAAGTTTATTTATTCTGTTATTTTTGTCCACAGATACTGTACCTGCCTGGGTTGCCATCCTACTTATAATTTTCGTACTATTCTGTACCTTCACACTATGTTCATACATGGGCATTTAACGATATATAAATATTTATTATAAAAGTAAAATAAATGGAACTATTTCTTATGTAAGTAATCCGGGGTTATGTTAGTGTAATTTTATTGTAATAGGCAATTATGAATATTACGCTCATATACATATTATTTATGTATAAATAGGATTATGTGATTGAATTAAATGAGGTGCAATGTTGCAATATTTAAAGTATTTTTATTTTAGACCCTGGTATGAAATCCGCATCAGATAAAATCTTCGATAGAAGTGGATTAGGTGGTGGATGTTTGGGCTGGAGTGATAAACGAGCCTTTGTTCTCTAGGATTATATTGTGGATACTTTTTTACTAGCTACTGTTCCATTTTTCTAACTGTTATAATATAAAAACCTACATATTATAGGGTAATAATATGCAATCACAAAGAAGTTGTTGGGAATTTAATTCTCCACAATACTGATAAACAGCGGGAGAACCCCATAGGAAATATGGTCTCAAGTTTTATAAGATAATATATAATATATATATAATATTATAATATCTGAGATATTTACCTAATTTTGACTAAGACAATCGGATTATTAGGCAAATTTCGTAATCGTTGAACAGGATGCTACATTATTAATAACGGATATCTGGTCATATCATTAGATAATGCAACATGTACAATTATATTATCCGTATTTTAAGTCAGACGCGTATCACGATGACAAACACAATTTTAGGGCTTTGTATGTATCAAGTACTCTTGACGTATCAAGTTCAACGTACAATATATGTACGTGCAATGCATTACATGTACGATTAATTACGCAATAAATTCTAAGTATCAACTTATCTTAAAGTATTTAATAATCATAATACTTGTCTGTTTTCATGTGTAGTTATACGCTGAACTGATTTTGATGAAATTGTATACGTCACACATTGTCTAGTCATGAGCCATCTTGAACTTGTAAGTGGTTTGCCCTTCATGCATATGACGCTGCATTAGATTTACAATTATGCATTTTTTACATGTTAATATAATACTGGCTTTCGTTAGCTGTTCCAGCTGCGTTCAATGGGAACTTTTCCGTGCACCCGGATAATAAAAAGTAGCCTTTCTCTTCAATTAATGGGATATCTAACACAGATTTTGTAAATTAGGTTCAATAATTCCCGAGATTAGCGCGTTCAAGCACCAACTATTAAGTATAGGTCCCTTATTTTGCGGATAAAAAATAAATAGAGACAAAATATTTTTCATAACATTTATTAATTACATCAAAACAAATAACATACTTGATGAACGCGCGCTCGGCAATAGCACTCATCGAATTAGACCGACTAGAGATCTATCAGTGTACGTAAATTATACGTTATAGTTTATACAGATACTTTCAAACGAAGAAGATAGTCAACCGTCAATATTTTACTACAAAACCAATATCAAAATATACAAATTGAGGAATGAGCAAATTTTTCAAGAACATTTTTATATCTACACTTTTATGGAGCATAAATTAATATTCAGCAAACTAACAAGGATACAATTTAACGAATTACAATTAATTCAACGCAAACTTAACAATTCACTAAAATCAACACACAATTTTTATGTATTTATCACACAGTCTAAGTTGACTATCTTCTGCTTTTTCCAAATAATTTCACGCCATTAACAAAAACTGTTTGCGAATGTTTTATATAATGGAAGACTAACATAAGTGTACGATACAATAAATGTGATGTGTCCCTTTGATATGAAACATTCAGAAACACAGACAGGAAGACCGTGGAGATTCCCAGTACTATAGTAATATACATTTTACGTCACTTCTTATGTATCATGACAAACTCACTCCATGCTTGGAAAATGTTTATGCAATTTTAGACTTTATTTTAAATTAAATACAGTTAATTTTTTTTAATAAGTTAATGTAGACATTTTACAAGCACAATCGTTGCACCAAATTTTAACATTTATACAAATTTTTAAATATATTTTTTTCACACATATATATTTTCCCTTGAGTTTATAACAGTAGATATAAATATTTAAAGACATTATAGTATTTGGTGCGTTTCATATGCAGCGTCTAATATATCAGTATAAAATGTTTGTAGACTTTGTATACAAAATGTCTATTTTGTATAATATTTGTATATCTGCATCGTGGTCCCTGATTGAAATACTGTATAATGTATATTTTTTCTATTAAACTAGACATAGTCACCGCCATAAGTCCCAGTGTTGCAAGACGAAAAATATCCGTATAAAATGGTCATGATCTGTTTGAGTGAATGTTATTTTCGTCTTATGGCAACAATTATGTCGTAAAGTTATTTGCGATGTCCTAAAGGCACGCTTACATCATTATGTCGGCCAAAACCCTCGTTGATAGAACCCTATCGATATGCTCCATACACTAACATATACCTACGTTTATATTTATTTAAATGGCACAAATATGTAGCATTCGACTCTATAAAAAAACTCATTTAACTAATAATAAATGTTCATAACATAATTTTAATATACTCTTTGCTCTAACATCACATCAGTACAATTTCCTTACTTACTTAAAAAGATATTAACTTCTATGTTGATTAATATATGTATATTCAGTTACATATCACAATCATATACAACATATAAAAATATACTTTACAATATGTGAAGTGTTTCGTGTGTGTGGGGGTTAGTTTCGTTGTGTCGCCGGGAATATTGTTAAAGCTTGATACAATTTAGATTTCGTTGTTGGAGAAGCACTTCACGATCTTGTAAAGATTTTGTTCTGATGGACAAATAGATGGCGCGGCGGTTGCCGGCTAGTCAGGGTATACAGGAGAATTTGTAAGATTTGAACGGAATTTTATACGGTATACTGAAATGCCTGACTAACCAGCCTTAAGTTATAATTTGTAAATTACACTAAGCCGCAGACAAGCATGGCTTATTTCCACTTGAAATAGTCACACTTGTCTGAAGGCTCATAAGGGTCTAAGCAATGTGACAGAAGTATGAAGCAATAAGATAAACTACCAAATGCTTAGCGCACAGTTATAAAGTGCTCATACCTCAGTAACATTGCCTAGACCCTTGCCTAATTACGTGGGTTCTATAAAGAAAAAAGTTTCAAAAACCCGTAAAAGAAATGATAATTTTATTGTGTGCATCAAAAATTTTCAAGACTTTTCAGGATTCTAGAAGAAAAGCCTTTGGGCTTTTTAAATATGTATGAATAAATAAGCCTGGGTGTCTAGCTAGTTTATCGAAGAAGCCTAACTTAGCCGGTATCGGTAACTTAGGCTATGGAACGCCGTCTGGTGGAACCAGAAGAGACAGGGAGGAGGCTGCACATTGAGGAGAACTGACGGATCGAACTCAACAGGCGTTACCCACGCAGCTGTTGCTGTAGAATGTTGTCCAATTCTGAAGTTTCACTAAATTCACGTAATCTGAGACAAAATTACAAATCGTAAATTATCATTTCTAATACAGAGGGGTCTGAGGAGGGCCGCTCGCCGCCACTAATGTTATATCAATATTCAAACGTGACAATATTTACAAAAAAATATATTCGTTCCGTGCATACATACATATACTTACATACTTGTTAAGTCTATCAAATACATTATACATACAATTGATTCCGTTCTGTTGAGAAATCGTTGCAAAAGTTATACAATTGTTTATGTATAAGATCTAAAATTCACACTTGTAGAGTAATATCGGTATAATAAATATAGGATTTGTCGATATTATAGTGGGGGTAGGCGTATACTTATACATAGTACATTAGTCTAACAATGTCTGGTATATCCCCATGCTATAAATACATGTACAACTCGCAGTTCTGATAACCCATCGATTTCAAAGCGCAATACATGTTGCAACAATTGATTTGCCCTGTAATACTGACTCACATGATCAATTAATTGACGTCCGAACTCCACTACTAACGAAGGGGAACTGAGAATCATCCGTCACGTTCGGAGATTATAACTTCTACAACTAAATACTTTATTTCTACGTAGACATCCATTAAAAATTCACATAAAAACTGCGTTTGAGCCCTCGACACAAGAAATGCATTCAGTAGGCAAAGTGTCCCGCGCTAGCTCGGGGACTATCGGCGGCGCGGCCCTGTTTACACTGCAATAAATAAAATTGGTCATTTGTTAGAAACAACATTGTCATTTATTTATTGGAGCGTGGCATGTGCAAGTTGTATTGTACAGGAAATCAATAGCTATCACACAAACATACTCGTTTTGGCTCTGATCCAAATATACCAAACAAAACTTTCAACTAAATCAAGTTGCCATAGCACAATTTATTAATTTAAAAAAGTACAACCTTTTTCAATTAATAAATCAGTGTTCGTCACTAAAGTACTGCAGTAATTATAAGAATGTTTAACAAATGAAATGTCAAGAAAGCCTCGTAAGTCCGAACCGGGAGCGTGGCGGTCGCGGCTGCCTTCACTGCACTAACTACCAACTTAAGTACCAACTATTTACAATATATTTACATTAATCAGGGGAGATGCGCATGCGCAGTTCGGATGTGCGAGCTGACTAGTTGTAATATACGTCCATGTACTCACCCTGGTCGAAGGTGCTGGGGTTGATGTACGACAGCAGGTCTTGGTCGCTCATGTCCGTCAGACCCTGGACTGGCGCAGTCATTTCCTGCGTGACGGCCTGCGACACGGCCTGAGAGACGGCTTGCGACACGGCCTGCGTGACGGCTTGCGACACGGCCTGCGACATGGCCACGAGCGGGGTCTCGCCGGCCGGTTCTGCCGGCGGCTGCGCATGCGCATCGGTCGCCTGCATGCCGGCCGAGTTGGACGCGCTCTCGGTGGTAAGAATATTGGCGGTGTTAATGGCGGACGTGACGAGAGCGTTCATGGTAGTGTCGGACGTGAGGATCTCGGCGGCCGCGTTGAGGATCATGGACTTGACGGCGGCGGGCGGCGTCTTCACGGAGGTGAGCTGCACGGAGTCCTGCATCATCATGAGGTCGTCCTGCGGCGCGGGCGGCAGCAGACGCGGCTGCTCGCACAGCAGGGACGGCGACACCGTGGGGTTGAGGATGACGTCGGGGGACATGGCGGCCGGCAGCGGCAGGCGCTCGGCCGCCGGCCCGCGGCTCGCCACGGCCGCGTTGGGGCTCAGCAGGATATCCGACGCGTGCGACGCGGGCGAGGCGGCCGCGGCGGACAGTTCGTCCACCCGAGAGTTGACCAGCTCGTCCAATTTAGTGTTGTCAGGCAACATGGCGGCCGTGGCCTTCATGGCATCTTCCACCAGTGCTTCCATATGAGCGGATTGTTGCGCCAACCGCTGCTCGATCTGACTGGTGCCCATCTCCATTTTGGTGATGGTGAAGGGGTTGAAGGGCTCTTCTTGGCGGGTCTGCATCTGGTTGTACACTATCAGTCTTTGCTCGTTGGTGCATGCTGAGTCTGCGATCATGAGGTCTGGGTTTAACACCTTCATGTCGGTTTCCAGTGGGTCTACAGCTTTGGAGGAGATGAGTTGTCGCATGGGGTCTATGGGCTGTAACATGGTGGGGTAGATCTGCGGTGCGTTGTCGTCCGAGTTGAAGATCGCGGCGGTGACACTCTCCACCATCTTGTCAGTCTGGACTTGGTTCTGTATGGCTTGCAATTGCTGCGTGAACGAAGCCAATGGTGATGGCGGCTCGCTAGCCGCCGGGGTGCTCGGGGAAAGCTTCATACTATCGTACCCACTTACGAACCCCACCTACCGACCACAAAAAGAAAAAAAGATGAATGACAAAAATAATGAAATTTATGAAAGTAAGTCTTAAAATGTGACAGTTCATACCTGGCTCTGGGAGTCCCGCGACATCTCGGACTTGAGCCTGAGGTCGACGATGTTCAGTTCGTCGGACATGTTCATGGGCTTATCGGGGCCGTCGGCGCCGCACGACGACTCGCCGCCGTCGGCTAAGGACTGCTGACTGGTTTCATCAATCTGGAGATTAGATCAAATGTTAGTATTTGGTAGTTTTTCATCTGAATTGGGAGGCTGTTCTCGCCAATGCCTAGGTCTAGACGAAACTGAGAGACGGTACAGTTTCGTCCAGAAGCTGCATTGCTCCACTCACTGCAAAATCGATATCCATATGTTCGAATATCTCGCCACTATGGGCTTCTGTCGGGATGTGTAAATAGTCATCATTGCTTATGACGATTTCGAGGAGATTTTCTAATGTAGTGTCGGTTTTAGGCGGTATCTATATTTAAAATGAATAAAACAGTTCATAGGCTGCATCTAAGGAGAATCCAACATGAGAAAGGTTTTTCTCGTCGGCAGGATTCCAGTCAGATACATAGCAGATGGGGGAAACACCAAGTATCAGCTTCAAAATTTGCTTGCGATAAAGTGCGTCAGACCGTAGGAATCTTCGAAAGGTCTTTTCAGACATTCTGTGCCAAAATGACTCAATTTGAAAGGCACAATTAGTAGTGACTATTTTGGGACATGTCGAGTCCCAAATACGCAAGCTGAGTACAAACCAACAGCTGTGCTGTATTTGAATTTGTCAAATATTCTGTTATCTGTATATGGTTTAGTCAAGCTGATTATTTCCCTGGATAAATAGTTTTCAAGTTGTAAATACCAACAATAGATCCTTTTATGATTTTATCATTATTAAGTGTATGCATTCCGTACTTAATTTCAGTAAGAGAATGAAATTTCAGAATAAACTGTATAAATGTTATATTTTTGGCATAATCAGTTTTGAATTAGTTCTGATAGTCCAAACGATGGTTTCCAGGGAAAGAAAATGTTAATAAAAGTGAAAGATTGGGGATATATATTGGGATGCACTAATCTACAACAGATACAACATGACCAACCTCGCTCTTGAGTCCCTGCGGCTCGTGCGCGTCGGGCACGATGATGGAGGGCCGGCGCACGGGGTGCGCGGGCGGCGGCATGATGCCGGCCCACAGCAGCACGGGCCGCGCGTCCTCGCCACCTGCGCACGCGCACGTCAGCGGGGCCCGCGCACTGCCCCGCCCGACCCCAGCCCCGCCCCAACTGGCTACACATCCGCTGCGGAAGATACGCCGCAACGAAAACCAAGGGAGCCTCGGCGGTGTGATCGATCATCATCAGGCGTTTGGGAGAACACGATTTGGTTGGCGGTCAGTCTAAAGGCGTGTTTTCCACAGTAAATGTTTGATTTTCCTAACTTAATCGTTCGTTTTTACAAGTCAATGAGAATAGTTTATTTCCTAACAAAAAATGTTTTAAATTAATTTAAAATCAACTCCTCGATTGCTCATTCGTTGTATTCAATTTACAATAAATTATGTAAATTTATTAAAAATTAATAAACTCTTGTTTGATATAAAGAGTTATAGGTATTTAATTTTTATTACACATAGTATCAAATACATCAATCTTTATAGATTCGAATATTTAGATAATAATATTGAGATAACAGTTGTGTAGCTTCGAATGACACATCAAAATATTGTCTTCGATGTGTCGAGCGAAGCTGTGACGTCACTTAGCGGGAGATAGCGTATAATACACGTGTAGCGTAGGTACATATGACCTGCGTAGGCCTCTCCTAAATCATACGCTTGCTAACTAATTTTCAGAATTTGTTGACTGTATCAAATACTATAGAAAATCTTTGACGTTTTCAGCGCGCAGTATAGCAGATCTATATTATATGACAAGGTTTTTTCATACCATACCAAAATGCAGGTTTATGTCATGCTGGACTAGTTTTTTTTTTGCTCATAGATTATACAGCAATGTAAAGATAAAATCACCAGGCTGCCTGGTGAAAACGTACAAAAATCAGTATAAATTCGACAATGTGTGTATATAAGTAGCCAGTTAAGACGGAGCTGAAACACAAAATATTATACAACATAGGGTCGGCACGCAATAAAGTACTATCTATGGTGTGGGGGGATGTGCAGTCTGTCCTAGGCGAAGGTCAGTGTTACTGGCAAGTGAACTCTGTGTTAAAGTAAATACAGTACATATTCCATTGACTTTGCGTGTCTTGGATTTTTTCATTCACGTGTGTTTTTTTGTATCGTGTCTTGCTTGCTTGTGTGAATTTAGGGCACTGTCGACGGAAAGGTCAATTTATATTGTTTTCCTTGTCTATTATCTTCAGGTGTTGAGGAGAATATTCAAATGAGTTCATTTTTTTGTTATGGAAGGTTATTTTTTTATTATTTAATTAGATCATTACCATCATCTTACTCAACTTTTTTATTACTACCAACGTCAATGGTTGAGGAAAATTAATTAAGTAGAACGTAGGCTTTGACCTATCTGTACCTACATTTTGTCAAGAAATGATAAGACTTTATAAGTAAAAAAAAATATCAACATTATCTTTAGAAAACCTTAATTGAGGAAAATCTGAGATAAATGAGGATCTCTGAAACGAAAACTGGTCATCGACAGTGCCTATGTATGTTTAAAAACAAAATTGTATCAGTGTGTGTGTTTTTGTGTTGTGTACGATGTACGTGTGTGTGTGTGCTCGTGCGTGTCGTGTGTTGTGTGTCAGTACCGTGCTGGCGCGGTCAGCGGGCAGCGGCGGGCGTCGGCAGTGCTCGCTACCTAGACAGACCTAGCTTGAACAGAAGGGAAAAAAGAAAGAGTACGCAATTCGCGCATCAGTCGTTTCTTCCAAATATCTCTATAAATATATATCTTAACTCAGTATTATAATCATATAACTATTGTACCGCAGTGTTATATACATGCTCTATATAAGCGTGGTTAATTCCAAGCAACATGTTGTTACAGTATATGGCAAGGCAATCAATGTCTTTATTTAGTTCGACTGTCGCTCACACTTTTACTGATATGCAAATAATACTGCATTAAAAAAAAAATTAAAACCTAATTTAAATTTAGAATTATATCAATTTTGAAGTTAAATATTGCTCATGTTTTTTTTTTAATTTAATCTATGAAAGCATTGCATAGGTAATAAAATTGCAAGCGACACAAAAGCTTAATGGTACTAAATATTTCTAAAGCAAATTCACTTTTAATGCAATGCATTTGATGTACCATCGTTATGTAAGATTAATTAATTATATTCATAAATGTTAGTATTCGATGATTATAAGCAATATTAGATAATAAGCGATTAGCTTCCCAAGCAACATTGTTGACCACAAATGACCCATGCAGAAACAAAGCCTATACAATTCAAATACCAGTTATGTTATACTTTTATATATAAATATTTTCTATCCACCTTGTCTGTCTATATATTCAATGTTAACTCAAAAACTGCTGTGTGGATTATAGTTTGAATTCAACCATCACATAGGTTCGAGAAATGTGTTTTTGTTTAATTAAACGTGTACTAATCTTTGAAGTATAGTTTTACAAGTAAAAATAATCAAAGGCACGATTACATGAAGAAGAAATGAAGAAACACAATTAAATCAATAAGCTATGAAGGTAATGAATATTATATTTAATTTGTAAATTTATTCTGTAGAACTCTGAACATTTTTTATAGGTTTTTGACTCTAAAATAGCAGTTTTGTGTACAAAAATATAACTTTAACCTTTTTTAAGATTTATGTGGGTAGGCCGTAAATTGGGTTTAATTCAAAACTGCAAAATATATTACAAATTCCACAGCCAATAATATGGTAATATTTAAAAGAGAGAGCAATAGACTATTTTGTCTTCAAATTACATTGAAAATTTCGAAGGCTTTTGAACGAACCCCAAATTACAATAAAAACAAATACAAATGTGATTATGTATGACAAAAGCCTTGCGTTATATTAACAGCAATTTGTATTGCACACAGATATAAAAGCGTACCTATGTTAATAGTTTATATACTCGTGCGTACATGGACGACATCTAGACATCGTATGGACGTGACTGTTCTAACATATGATACGGAATGCGTATATGCGTTTCTTTATGTCAATGCGTAGCGGCGACAAAAAAGTTTAGCTCCTAAAGTGTTATTTTTGTAATAAAAATAATATAAAAGTTTATATTGAAATCTCCCAAAAATTAACTGAAAATAGCTAGGTTTTTTTTTAAACTGAAATTCTCCTTCTTACAATTCTGACTTCTCTAAAAGATAAAAATAAGGAAAAGTATTTTGTTTTCTTAAATTCTAACTTCTCTAAGAGAAAAAAATTAATAGTTTTTTTTTTTCATATAAATTCTAAATTATAATAGTAATAAAATAACTAATAGTCTAAAAGATAAAAATATATTATTTTTATGAATCCCCCTTTTAAAATAAAAAATGGACAACATTAGCCACCCTTCTACGCGTTAACATACAGAAAGCCAGATCCAGGCCAGGCAAGTGTACCATACGAGGCTTTACCTGCTGAGTGGTGGCGGCTGCAGTGCTGGGGGCCGGTGTCCAGCGCGCCGGGGGTGTAGTAGAAGGCGTGGGGCTCGGACGCCTTGCCGCCAGATCGCACGAACAGTTGAACGCATACTGGCTCTGTTATGTCGGTTCGGCAGTATGCTGGGACGCAGCAGACTAGGTGTGTCTGAAGGGATAATTGTTGTTTAGATGGGTTTTTTGGCAGATATGGAGCTGGTGGTACAGCTGTCCTCAAGTATCGTGGCTCCTCCGAAGTCAAAATATACGGAGAAAAGTGTATTACTATTGTGCGAAATGTCAAATGGCTGTCTTTAGAGCGCCAAAGTGAGTTGACGTTAGCTGTAAGCTCAGCTGAGCAACCTAGCAGCCGAACTGCTATGAGTCGGATTGCCGTCCCTTTGTAATATAAGAGGAAAGGAAAAGAGAGTGCACCTATGTCTGCGCAAACGCTGGTGCACTATAACATGTCCTGCGCAGTTTATCTTCTTAGAGAAAACCGTTGCCGCGGCCGACAATCTATTTATACCTACGCTGTTATTATACTACAGCCATCATGATAACCCACATAGGGCCACCTATAAAAGGGAGCTTAAAACATAAAGCGACAACATAAAAATCCAAAGCATACCTGTTGCAAGAACTCCTTATCAGGCGTAACCTCTTCCTCCCAGTGGGTGCGTCCGTCCTGTCTCTGGCAGAACACAACTCTTGTCTCCTTAAGGAAGTTCTTGCCGAGGAGGTATAGCTCCAGGCCTCCAGTTGCGGGACATGACACTAATGATTTGCGACATACTTCTGGCACGCCTGGGGGCTGTGCTGTAGTTCGAGGAATTTTGTGATTAGTACTTTGGATTTAGAGAAAAACCTTGAAGTCACAAAGTTTGGTCTTTAAGAGACTTGTTTTTTTTTACTTTCCATAGTTAACCTTCTTCTTAAGGAAAGCAAGTCATGAATAATTTTATAGTAGTCAAAAAAATCCATTCAGAATTAGTCTATGAGAAGAAAGCATAACTGTTTTTGCTTAGACTGTGCAGTTGAATATTTATGTAAGACGTTGATTTATACTCTGTTGCCATAACAGCAGTTTCATCTAGTTAGGGTTATCGGCTTAATTGTGATTTCCAAACAATTGTTTTACATAAATCATTACACAATTACCGTTTCACCTTGAAATCTAAGCGCGGAGCTAATAAAACGATTAGGGAATTATTCATGTCATTGTTTTCTATTCTTGTATGTATTGTTGGGACAATATTGAAATTAAATGTACTTATTTGAATGTATTTAATCAGTTTTTATAAAGGGTCAGGTAGAGGTTTCCGGTCTTCAAATAGATTATCATTGTCCGATTCTTTCAAATCACGTGTACCACGTGTCTAAACTGAACTGCACTGAAAAACCTTAACTAGAATTGGACAAGTAAAATAACGTAAAGCTTAAATAAATTGATTTGAAGTATGGGCTTGATTACGTCACACAGATGAAACTCATAAATTATATTATCTGCTTTGCAATAGACATCTGAAACCTTTTAACAAGTATATGAAAAAGACTCACTGCAAATAATCTGTGTAGAGCAGACTTGCAACGTCTCCTGGTGGCCAGCAGCGTTGACGATGTCGGTGCGGAACACCATGCGGCATCGCGTAGACTTCTTCTTGCCGCGGGAGATGTGCGCTGCGCCCGCGCCCACGCTGCCGGCGGTGGCGCCGCCCAGCGCTTCGCCGAATCTATGCTCTACGTCGACATTGCGCTCCTGGTAGATTTTGATAGATGTTTATAGTGGAATTAAAAATATTTAGTGTTATGATTTTGGAAGATAAGGTGCTTTTAGAAAACCTTGCAACGAAAAAGTTAATAAAGTCAAACTATAGATATCTCGCTAGAGACGAAGGATTTTCTTGCACCTGATGGTTTATCAAAATTTTAGCAATTTTACGTTTGTGACATTAAGTTTCAGACCACAAGCTCATAACTAGCAACTTAAAGACCTTGCCGTTATCTTTTGGCAAAAAAAAACTCCATCTCAAAAGGTTTCATGGCAAACGATCAGTAGTTATACACATTACACATTTAAGTTTTAAAAGTCCCTTGAATTATCAGCTCATGATAAGACACTTCTGCATAATTGAACTAACCTTGAGTATCCCAACACAGTCACACGTGACCTGCCAGTTCTTGGCGGGTTCCAGATCAATCTCGATGATGACGGTGCCATCCTCCTTTCTCTCCTTGCAAGGCGTGGAGTTCTTGCCTGACACCCGACACGCTTGGTAGAACATATGTGGTGCTACTCTACCCGTGTCTGTTCCTATGAATACCTGGAAGAAATGTATTTTGTTATGGAAGCGAAGCAGCTTTTGATAGTAGACCATAAGGTCTCAGGCTAAGTTATTTTAAAGATAACAAGGCTTCCACCATTTTGAAGAAAGTCAGCATAAGAGTTGGCAAAAAGAAGACAGCAACTGCTTGAGACATTGGCTTTCGATAGTCGAACACAAAATTATATTTAAAACTATGTACCGTAGTACACAAGTATTTGTAAATAAATTAACACATGGTTTAACATAATGAATCAGTGCTAAGATTTCCATAATATTCTTAAACCCTTCTCGATTACAGTGGTAAATCCAACCACAGTACATAGTTCATCAAGATTGCCTCTCACGACTAGATCTTATCCATTGATTTACGGTCGTGTATGCAGACCTTCGACATCAAGGAATAATTAGGGGCACCAGTTCAGCCGGGGCCGAGTTGTTCGTAATAGTTATGGTCGCCCTGGCGCAAGAAGTACTCCAGAAGAAACAAAATTGAGGGTTTAGTCATTAAAAGTCTGAGACTACCTACAGCTGCACCTACAGCGGGAGGGGTCGTTTGGTGATTCCTCAAAAGAAACTGGACACATCAGTCCCTATTCATGGAAGATACGTTACGCTTATAAAGGAGCTACTTTTTACAATGATTATCTAACAGCTTTTTGGAACTTTGTGACGTAAATGAATAATATAAATACCTGCAATACCGCTGGTTTGTCGTAACCAACTAATTTGACTGTTGGGAAACCATTCCCCGAATTGTCTTTTACAGCGCCACGGCTGCCTTCAGTCTGATATCTAGAAGGGAAAGCACATGTAAGCGACTTAAGGTAAGTATGGGATTGTGGGCTTGGGCTTAGGTCGATAAGGTGACCCTAACAGATATTAGAAGATTTTGAAGTTTTAATGATAGTTACCTCGCTCTATGTTGTGTCTCGGGCTGGCACAGTATCTGTAGCTCCACCGTGCCGTCTCTCGACCTATTGGACAGCGGTGCTGCCAACCCGGGTCTGCCACCCTGAGCCATGGCAGCCAGTGCCCTTCTCCGCGCCATCGCCTGCGCCAATTTACCTCCGTACTTGCCCCCCAGTTTGCCACCTAATTTTCCACCTGCACCAACTAATTTTCCCCCTCCAGGGTACTTGTTTGCTAGTTTGCCTCCACTGCCAAGTTTCCCACACGATCTGTAGGGGTCTTGGAACCTCTTGCCGGGAGTTTCAGCTATGTTTGGACTAGATATACTGCAACCCGCTCTCATTCTGTAAAAAATCGACAATTCTATAAAATAAAGGTAATTTATATTTTTTTTATTCCTGCAAATGCACATCGTATTAGTTACTATAATGTGGTTCCCAAAAAGGAGACACACAAATGAATGTGTAGATAGTCATGATTGTGAGAAGGTCAATAAACAATTAACAGAACATTTGTAAGTATGTACAAACCATCAGTGCGTCACCAGTATACGAGCACACGAATGCAACAATTACATGCGGTGAACATGCGGATTTATGGATACGCTCGTGACACTGCACAAGTTAACGTTTTCAAGCAACCATTCATTAGAACCGCCTTCCCAGTCAATTAAGACAACTCAAACGCATCTGCTCTAATGAGAGCTTCATAATGGGACACTCTGGAGTCTCCGGATCTACCCTTATCCAGAATCCGTGCATTTTCTTGACTATTCAATGTTGGTTAGAGACAAATATAAGGGTTGTGAAATGAATTTCGAGTGTGATCCAATTTTACCTTAACGAAAGAATGTTCTCTAACAAAAAAAGTGAACGTACACGGGAGCGGGTAGGGCTGTTGCGAGCGATGAGGCGGGAGAGTCGGCCAGGGCGGGCGCGGCCTCGCCCGTGCCCGGTGCGCGAAAAGCATACGCGTCGTTCGCGTCCTCGCATTCTCGCTTAACCGCTGCTTCAGTGTCGCCACGTCGTCGTTTCAACTCCGGGTGTTCCCACTCCTCCAAAGTGTCCGATAATCTGCACACGCCATTAATGGCTTTAGTTAAATTTGAAGTGATGGTTCCCATCGGTGGCCAATTGTCGTCCTTCCAGACAAGCCTTGCGAGGTTTGGTAATGAAATTGTGATTTTTAAAGAGTCATGCTGTGTTGTATTTATAATTTTTCACGAGAATGTAATCAAATATGACGATTTTTACGATATTTATTTTAACAAATCATCCTAGCTAGAAAATATCTAACAAAACTATTGCTTGCGCCACCATTTTATTTCAAGCCAGATTCATCTAAAATTCAAAACAAAATATTTATATTTTGAAGACCTCAATTTATATAATATTATTATTGGCCGAACTATGAAGTAACTGCAAGATAGTCGACTCACGCGCACGTGCGACGAAACGTGCTAAAAATACATTATTATATTAGCGTGAGGTGCGTTTGCGCAGCGTTGAAATCGTCTGATTGATCTAGTAGACTAATCTAATCTAGTGTCGACTTGTACAATGTTAACTGTAAAATTGGCTTTGGATTGGCAGTAATGATCACTGAACCAGTGAGGGTTTGTTATACTACGGTTGCAATGGAGTTATATACCTAACAAATGTTTCTGTATGTGCAGAGAATATATACACGTTATTAGTTGGGCGGCCCCGATAGCAAATGCCAAAGCGTTATAATTAAACACAGAAAGCCTTTACAGAAATATGTTAATACAAATATAATATTAAGAGTTAAAACCGGAGTTGTTACTTTACTAAATATTCGAGTAACTAAGAGTATAAAAGTTAGTGCCCATAAAGGCGAGAATGTACCAGATTTAGTCTCTACAAAGTAAGAATGTCTTCGTGAACACAAACACGCCTCAGGTGTACTAACGTAATGACTAAGCTAGTCCTCAACAGTATGCCAACTAATTTAATTAAATTAATATGCAAATTATTCCAAGGGAGATGGGCGTACAACGGAAACTTCTTTACTTGGAAAACTATTAAATGTTACTTTATCATTTACGGAAGAGAAAGCGTACAAATTACTAGTACGAAGTTTCATTAAGGTAAACGAAAGGTAATTGGTCAGCGATAATTTTTCATCTATGTTGAAGAGCGATGGTGAGGTGGATTGGAAAATCATAGCGTTGATGTATAAGGCATTGATTAATACCGTGTCGTCATGTAAGTTGGGTACGGCTTCTGGTAATTATATCACTTTGCTAAGTTATCGATACGTAACAAGTATATGATTTAGGCTTCAACATCCAACGACTGTTTGATAGCTTCCACATACAGGTGATACACAAAGGTTATTGATTTACGTGGGCTAGGAACAATGTCAGCTGGGTAATTAATTACACTACTCGTCAAAGTTTTCTTTACAGGGCCACCTGTATTACTGTTGCTACATAGTAACAGTCTAGTCGAGTCCTATCCTTGACCTATACTGAATCGAAGAGTATTTCAGTCGAAGTTTACGTTACTGACTAATGTATATCATTTGTTTAACGTGTGATTTCCTATCATCAATCATTTGGGCGAATAAATAGGTAATAATACTAAATATTATCAATACATATTGGTTTTTCCAGTGCTATAGTACAATCAATAATTTGATAGCTAAAGGTATTATTAGTACAACACGTAGATATAGCTCAAGAAGGTAATTTGAAAAAAGATAGCAACAAAAATTCGTACCAACAGATAGATTGGAATAAGAAACGGAGGAAGATAATATACAAAGGTACGGGAACAAAGCTAAAAGAAATACATTCACGTCTTTAAAGTAAATGCATCTCAAACTGTTAAAATAAAAATTACTTGTATTTGAAAAGATCTGTTAAGATAAAAACTCATGAAGACAAATTTCGATGATAACACAAATCATTTTATAGGTACACTTTCTTACTTGTATTACATAGATAAATAATCTTATCGTCCTCCTTATAACGGGAACTGCATTCTAAGATGCAATATATTCGACACAGTAGATTGGACTTCGAATCTAAATTACGTGGTTGGAATGACATGACTTAATTAAAAATCAGACTTTAATATATTACTAGAGCTAGACTTAGCCGATCCAATCACTCATAAAACGGCCATTGACACTACATTCAGTATTTCGTATGTTTCCGCAATAGTATTACATAAACTGAGAGACCTTATGTAATGTCATTTTGATGTGTAGGTGTACTTCGTGTATTATATCACGAGTGAATAAATAGCAGCTGTCCAATTGTTTGTTGGTAAATATGTTCGAGGGTCGTGTTTGTGTTGCTACCTTTGTATTGGAGATTTGTGTAGAAAGAAGCCGTATTGTAATGAACAATTTGAAATATTCAGGAGCTTAAGTCGCGCCATTTGTTTTTCATTAACAAACAGTCACGCATAATGAAAGCTGACGAGAGAGATTTAATGAGAAATTCCCGTACTACAGCTATTAAATCCTGGACATTTCCACTAAAATGTACAAATCAAGCTTCGAATCTATTGGATTGGGAGAATTCAATACCGCCTAATGCAGGACTTCACCGAACATGGGTGTTTCGGGAGGAACCTGCAACGGATAGGGCGGGAAATAGCCCCCAAGTGTCACCACTGTGCAGACCAGCTAGAGGACACGGCGGAGCAAACAATAGAAGTGTGCTCTCCTTGGGAGGGGCATGCCGCGGTGTCCTCGAGGTGTCAATCGTTGGCAGGGACATCTTGCAAGGTATAGTCCGGGGCCAGAGAGAATGGGATGCCGTCACCAGGCGGCAGAGCGGCTGAGACAACACTCAAACTGAGAATTGGAATTGGTATACACCTCCAAATCTGCGAAATTCCTACAAACTTTTACAATAGACGAGTCGATAAAAATCTAGTTACCGATAAAATCGAGTAGTACAGAGATAAAATCGCGTAGTTAACGATCGATAAGGACGTGTTCGCACGCGCGCTTCTTGCGCGCACTACGTGAGTGCGCAGCGATATCTAAGCGGACGAAGGCCAAATAGTTAAGAACTAGCGTAAATCTGTAGCTATCTGATGTAAGGCTGTACAAATTGGTTGACTAAGCGTTTACTGAGATAACTAAAAAAAAATATCTAAGTCATGTTTGTTTGACTGCCAAAGTTGAATAAACTAAAACGACAGGAAAAGATAAAGTAATTATTTTATCTCTTTTCCGTAGTGCAAACGAAGAATATTGACCAATTGGATTATAAGTCTGAATGGATTTTAATACGATTTACCCAAAAATAGAATATTACATTTTTCATGTCTCAAGATGCAGTTTTGACTTTCAAATACGATACTGGAATATCGTTATTTTGAGGTTAAGAAAGTCGGAACCTTGGAGGTTGGATGTTGAAATTGGAGGTGATTGACCTGCTAGAGAATACCTGAACCTTGGTAGCAGCAAGAATAGCTTTGAAGGGTAAGAAGTTGCTTACCGCTGTCTGTCCCTATGTATGGTAAGATCTTTAAAAATACCATAAGATTTTGATGCGGGTTATTTAATAGATAGAGTAATTCAAGGGGAAGATTTAAGTATACTACTAGTTTCCGTAAGCGGCCCTTGTCCCATGGAAATTATTTCACGCACCCTGGAAAAAGTATTTCGCTTTTAGATTTACACCCGCGCAGAGCCGCTAATGAAGTAGAAAGACATCATTTCCGAAGTGAATAGAATGCGAAGAGTAATTGCAATGTCACTTCTTATTTTATTTTAGCAATATTGGAGCCTCTTATGATTATTCAAGTTACTAATAATTATTAAGGAGATAAAATTTGGGGTTGTATAATTTTACGCATCGACAGTTGGTCTGATTCTATCGGTATCAATTTCAATAAGCACATTCACGATGCAGACGAGAATTTTTCAGTGATCAAGAATTGCAAATGGCTCTTAAATATTTTCCAGAAGATGCATACAAATAATTAAGATTATTGTAAGTTTTTAAGCACATTATTAGGAACATTTATGCGAAAGCTTGTGAGTTAGTACGATACGATTATAATGGTTTTGTGTCCTTTACTCCCTGAATGCGGGACAAATGATCCGAACGTGTTAGAACCGTCTTAAACATGAACATTGCAATACAAAGCGAGTGTATAGCCACATGGATCTTACCTGTTGACGGGATCGGGTCCCAGGCCGCTGTCGTTACTGTTCTCGCACGGCTCGGGCGGCCGCAGGGCGTGCGTGTGAGCGTAGTGCGCGAGTTTTCCGAATTTGCCTAAATGTGCCAGTTTACCCGGGTGGTGTACAATTTTGCCGGCGTGTACCATTTTGCCCGGGTGCTGTGTCTTACCCGGGTGGGCCCGCTTATGCGGCGCCCGCATCACTTTCCTGTGTACCCGAGCACTCATCGTCGGAGCCGTAGACATAGTCATTTTCATGCCTGTCGACAAACAGATAATAAAAATTAAGTAATTTTTATTTATAATGTTTGCTTTTTTTATTTGACGATATGCTTACAGTTTCGATGCGTACAAACGAGTCCAGAATTAATTTATTTGTATTTTAATCGCGCGTCCTTGGTATTTTATTACATAACGTAATGTTTCACGGAAGTGGTTTATAATTGTAATTCCAAAGTCTTCAGGCCGTGAGTCACGAGACAATATTCAGAGATCGAAATCAAAATTTATGGACCAAATGCTATAACATGTTCAATCGTAAAACCGGCACGTAATACATAAAATGGGCGTAACAACGTTTGCAGACAGCAGTGTCGATCTTAATGAATTTCTAGACCTTCAAGAAGCGGCATAAGCTCCCCGTCTCCTTAAACGTTAGAAGATCCAAAATTAAACATTCAATCATGAAGAGAAATCTAAATCAACCTCACCTCAACACAAAGAAATTAAAGGAAATAACACGAAGAACTGACACCAAACGCTCGAATATTTGTTCAGCAAATCGAAGAGTAGCGCATTCAACGAGCGCAGTATCGTCACTCCATATTAGATTGCCACAAAGCCCGCCGCCTATTAAACGCTAATCTTTTTGCCTCACTAACTCCGTAGGTAGCAGCAGTAGATGAATTTATTATTACTGGTACCTTGCAATCAGTGACTTCTTTAATAGCTACTATTAAATGACACAGTATAGTTCTAAGTAGTTTATTACGCACGGGTTTCTGTTTCCGGTCTGCGGTGTTTGTGGTGGTATAGATTACGTTTGTGTCCTGTGTTTTATTACAATACTGATATGTTTCAAAAACGATGTTACAGATTCGTTCCTGCCTAATTTTTGAAGTGTTGAGATATATCATCTTATTAGTTCAAAGAAATACAGGGTGTAAAGAATAATTAGCTAAATTTGAGTGAAGTGAATTTGGAAAATAATTGTATCTTCGTCTGAGCGTAAACTAAGGCTGTTATCGTCGGTAGTTAGCATATAACTGCCAAAATACATAAAACTAATTTATTCGCAGCAGTAAAACGCTCGGATTGATCACACTAACGCATTGCGTTGTAACTTTGTTATTTTATCACGGATATAATCGTCACTTTTGGTTATGGGCGCATTTATCGTAAACGTATACATATATAGTCCTTATATAATTTATTAGAATTGGGGGCTGGTCATCATAAAGGCCTGATTTATATTTCAGGAGTCTGGACTTTGACCACTTCGGATTAAGTACTCAATGATAGTTAGCTTGAGATGTTTCAGTTATGTTTGTCCAAAAAGAAAGATAAAACTTAAAAACAAGCGTTAAATTATCGATTGACCATAGTCATAATTAAGATGAATGAAAATTTCTACCATGACAATATTATGCAACATGTAATTGAAACATCATATAAATAGTGAAAACTTTAAATCTTCAAGTTTACCGTGAGAAAATCTGAACCTTTGATTGCACGAAATCGTGTGTTGCAGGTGAAACTAATTGTCTCATAAAAATATCGATGCAGCAGATATTTCGAATGCCAAACATTCAACGCGGTCATTGACTATTTATTTTTATTAATTCTTGACCTTAAAAATATAAATGTACACGGAAAAGGTTTATATTATGAATATCTACGTACACATTTTTATTAGTATTGTGATTGATGCGGTGTGCTGATGCACTGATGTATCAATTTCGATTCAAACACAAATAAAATAAAAGTGTTCTACAGTTTCGAAAGCTTCGCCTTGTTTCCTATATCAAAGAGACCCTTGTGGGACCCCTACTCCTTATTGATTCTCGCAACCATTTTATGCACAATGCAAATATGATTTACGTTCACAATAGCTCTTATACTGTAATATAAAATTCTTTCTCGGTTCACAGGAAATAATAAATTTGGACAGTAAAACTTGACCTTCGCGAGTATATCTGGCGAAGTGGAGCCACTTGGTATTCCTGTATGAATCGCTGTAGGGTCATGGGTATATATTGGTCTTTGCAAATTGATTCAGAGTTCTTATAGTAATAAAGTTAAAATCATATATTTTAGTACTTCAGTTTTAACTACTTAAAGGGAACAATTATATTGACTCTATTAAAATCTGATGGATACCATATTCAATAAGGTATAGTTCGTTTAATTTATTATTTCGATTCAACCGGTACAATAAACTCAAAGTATTAATTGAACAATAAGGAAGCGATTATAAAATCCCTTAAACATTTGTTCATACGCACAACTTCATGAAATGATAGGTTGTTATTTTTTTATATTTAAATTGGTTTAATGGTTTCATTTGCATTAACATAATAAAAAAATAATTTAAACAAGCTTAGTTTGTCAATAGCACAATAGTCCTCTTTCATGAGAGGATTAACGGGTCTGAGTCGGACTTTCGAGACCAAACCCTTAGAAACTAAACTACAGACCACAAAAAATATCTATAGCTGTACTGTACACTATACCAAAAGACAAAAAATGTCAAGCTTAAATTCCCATAGCAACAAAATTAAAGTTGTAGCAACACGTATCGATTCGTACCTCACGCAACGATTACCGACGCACCACGCACCGAGACATTCACTCGAGCACAGCGAAACGTTAAAAATAGCCGCGTCCTTGCGATTTTTAATCGCGTTCTCTCCGCCTTTGACGTCCACTAGTAAACTGATAACGAAGCCCGAACAATGGTTACTCTCGTAAGTTTTTACTTGCATTACCGTCGATTATTCTACGAAAGAGGATACAAATGAACGAATAACGGTTTTATGGAATCGATATCAACCGAGAACCGTTAATGACTCAAGATCAATGACTAATGCACCATTCAATATTCACTGCACAAGTACACTATGGTTAAGTCAAAACACTGCAGGTACTTCACAATATTATAGCAACGATGTAGTTAATCCTGTTATTTTATAAACATTGGCTACTAGTTGCACATGAATGAAAATATATTACTTGTACGTTTTACAATTAACGTAGAAAGAAAAGATACACGAAGTGGGAAAATATCTGTCACAAATAATAAGCTGCGATTCTATGCAAGACAGAGACTCAGCGCCGAAATACAGAAATAGCCGAATGTTAAATAAATTTAACTATCGAATTTAAAAGTAGTCACAAGACAGTCAAAGTTGAGTGTATCACTTTGCGTTCAGACTCCTCGACCGTGGTAGACAAACTGTACTACATCTTAACCTTTATACATTTAGGACCACTGTTTATCCTCAATCTTTATTCACAATTTTATGACCTCTTGTGTTCCTTGATGACAGCTCAGATAATAGAGTAGCTTCTTTTGATTTAGTAGGCCTTGTAAAGGACCGCTCTGTAGGAGGAACTACTTGTAATTCTTAATGATCTACTGTTTGATGACGACCCTGAACTTCATAGTTACATAGAGCAGCTTTTTTACATGTAATTTAAAGGCGCCTTTTGCTCAGCAAGTCAAGAACAACAATAATTTTATCATCAGGAATTATTTAAAAATAACTGCAAAGACCTCCGTATTATGCTGTAGGCGTCGCAAAGATTATTTAAAAACGAATAAAAATTAAATGGTTATGCTAAAGTCATACAAATGTATTGTTAATAAAGGACCATTAGATCTGTCCCCAATAATACTAAATTACAAGCGACACAACAATGAAAATTATGGCTTACGCATTAAGAATTTATTACAAGACCGGCTCCTTTGGATAGAGTATCGTTGAATTTCAATTACAATTTATATAAAATATAAGTGTGACAACTCAAATAATATCGAGTGATTGTTGAAACCAGTAATACCTGGTCCAAACGAGATCTATTATTAGATTAGCCCTGTCTTATCTACAGAGGGATACAAATTTTGTGCTTGCAAAATATTAAGTGAATTTACATATACTTTAAAAAAGCAAAAGCAATAACGTATCCAATTAAATACCTTAACGCAACAGGCCGTAACTAGGTACACAATACAAACATGTGTGTTAACAAACACATTCTTCATAAACCTTTAACATCGAAGACTACTTACTAGTAGCACTATTACAGATAAGTATCGGCCCTTTAATAACAGAACGACGTGAATCGATACAAACGACAGGCCATTAAGGCGCGCAATTGAGTGCATGTGTACATGTGTACAAGATATAATAGGACCGAGTTCGTTACCCTGCGGGACGCCGAGACGCGACCCAGCTATCGACGGTTATCGGTCGTCATCGTCAACTGGTGAAAGTCCACCACACCTGACTGGTGATATGCTTGCCCAGAAAATAACAGGAAGGCAGGGATTATATTTGTTTAAATTGGTGAGACTTGTGAGATCCTGTCGAAAGCGGATTAAACATCTTTTATGAACTTCCAGCTTAAAGTTCTTATGAATATGATTTGACAAACAATGCGAAGACAAATTTAGACAAAGTACCAAATTTTGAGTTCTTATCTTGACTTTAACTAGAACTTGTCTGTGTATTACTTCATGAGGTATTCATTTAAGCCGTTAATTAACGGCTTAAATTAAAGAGATAATAAACCTTTGTACCTTTTCTATTAGGACTATTGTAAACGACTGATAATAATAAAACAATTTAAAGCATAACTTCATCATTGATCTCCCCTGCTTAAGATTAATATTCAAGTACATATTGATTTAGTAGTCATGTCCACAGCCGGTTCAAAATTATTGATTAAATATTCATAGGCCAATACAGTGAATGATTTATCTCGAGCAAACAAAATAAATAAATAAGGAAGCAAATTATTTGCAAAGCATACTGCGAATGAGTGAGAAACAATTGGTTTGTTGATATCGTGACTTCCGTTACAGTGACACGTATGAAACATTTATCGTGGCTGTGTGTAAATATTACGTAAGAGATACTGATAGGAATAGGTCAAACTTTGAATAGAGCCGATACATATTCAGTCGTCAAACATTTCGATTTGTGTCGTGGCGTTCCACGTGATCTTGTTATAATTTTAAATGTGGCCGGTACGTGCCTGACCACGTATCATGTTTTGGTATATTAAGTGAAATGAATTCTATTGATTCTGAGTTATAACTGTATATGTATATTCTGCTCTAGATTAAAATCTTAAAGCAACTAGAATTTATGTTATACCAGTGTAGGGCAAAGGCTTCTTTTCGTATAAAGAATGAGCGTTAATCACCTCTTTTACTCAGGATGGAATGGCGACTTTAGACTTGTAAAGATCAGATTTCCTGGAGATGTTTTTTTACACAGACATTGTTGTCTAAGAGACTACATATAACTTCGAAAGCTTATATTTTTTATATACATAATCAGTAATATTTATTTACATTAATTATTATTAAATATATACACGCTTATAAAAAAACTTACGACTAATATAATAATATAAAACTAATAAATAGCGTCAAAAAACTCATCCTCATCGTTGCCACCCGGTAGTGTACCCAAAAGGCTGGCAGCATTGCCACGCTGGATGGCAATGCTTAATCGTTGTGCGAAATAAAAACCAGCCTTCGGGTCACGGGAAGTGTCAACCAGGCGCTTGGAAATATCCTTTGCGAGGATGCGAGCACTCGGTCCCCACGTCCCGAGGGTTTCAACCCCAAACGGCTCAAACATGTAGTTGCCGATAAGGCTACTATATTTGCGCCGCTTGAGGTTTTCTGCTTCCGCAGCGGCGGAGCCAGCACAACACGCAGTCCTAGGAAGATGGGATGGCGCAAGAGTATCAACGCAGGTCGCGTCCCACACTAAAGTCCTACCCAACTTCCAAGGAAAGCTTATATTGCTTCTTTCCTGACTTGAAATCAACAGCAAAATACAGCAAATTTTCATACCTAATACGTATTGACAATAATTGATGACAATAATTGCTCAATCAAATGTACAAATATTTGACAACTTATATATCTTGAGTTATGACAATGATAAGTGATAACATTTTTATTTTTACTAAGCCTTTTCCTTGACTGTTGCTAACAGAAGTTCATTTACATCCCTTGTACATAGTAGATAGATATGTTATAATTATTTTTGTCAAATAACTATACAGGAGGTCTATAGAATAATAACGGCAGTAATAAATGTATAATTAACATCCATACGTATGTCCAATCTTGTATTCATGTGATCAGTTATATAATATCTTTGTCGATTATTTAAATGTGTCGTTTCTGCATAACTTCGGATCTTAGAGCTACAGCAATCTCCAGTGATCTACAAATCACTTGTAGACTTTTTTGTATAATTGCAAGTTGGCTTCATTTCCAAAGTATAATTTTGATTATTTTCTAGCTGTAAGACTTGATCTTACACTGTGATTCCTGTCTCTCTATCTGCGTTTACATTTAGTTAAAATTATAATGCTCCGTTTCTAAAGCAAATTGGGCAAGGTTGCCAGATTTCAGTAAAAAAGTTAATTTGAATAACACATTTAACTTTCTATGAGTTTCTCTATTATTTTAATTTGCCACCGAATATTATACAATAATGTAGCTAATTTCCATTATGTACGTGAAAGTTAAGGCGGAAGTGCTAGCTTATGGATTAATTCGAAAAGCTTTTGACCTGTTAATTACTTTGCTTATAATTTAACATTTTGAGTCCTTGTTTCGTGTTTCTTAAAGCTTAAATGAACTACTAAAGTATGGGAACGCAGTAGAAAATATAAAGGTAGAAGTAAAATTTATTTTGCTTAGTTCGGATTGACTAGACAGTGATTGAAAATATCAATAATGTCAGACTAGTGTTTATTTGTATGCAACACATCATTACAAATAATTACATTTCTATCACCGCAGACAGTGTTTGTGCATCAATTAAATTGAGTAATTATGATGCCATTTCCTCCACTACATTTCATTTGAACTATCAGCAAGGAATGTAAACAATCCGCATGGTCAATGCGCACAACCACCGGGCAATCTGAGAACAGACCGCGCGTCGACCACTAAACTTATCAGCATAATTTATTAACCTGCCAGGTTACTGACCGTTGGCTAAGATAAATACATGAATACTGCAGCGGATGTTTGTAGTCCCAATGAATAAAAATATTTAACCACCGCCGTGAAATGACGAATAACCTAAAAATATATTGATAAGCTAGTGTTTTGTAACGATGTTGTAACTGTACCGTTGATAATGCAAGGGACTTGGACGTTGATAAATTGGCTTCTGTTTATATTGAACTGTAGCGCTCTGGGGTCAACCAATAGGTCTAGGAGCCATTGTGGATTCACGTGACTGAACTACGAGCTAAATATACCACGGAACATATTGCCGTTATTGTTAACATCTTATCGGGTGGCTATCGTGCTGTTGGGAAATGTGAGGAGATCATTGTGATAGAGAGGAAGCAGGCATCTATACATATAAACGCTAATTCTCAACTTAAATATTTTGACATTATCCATCTTGGAATATTCACGCTTGAAATTGATATACATTATGAAGAAAATGTTTGAAATATACAATCCTTTGCGATAACGGCGATACAGATAAAAATAATATGACTCGTCAACACCAAGAAAGCAATCAATCTTTTAATTATACGCTATCCATCACAGCTTGGTAGCGTACCTAAACAATAATCGTTACAATGTACGACTTCACCCTTATGGCTGTAGATAATAAGAAACAAACAAGCGATTTGTCGTCCGTGTGTATACTCTGTATAAATATGTAAACACTATTAGGCCCGTATCTGGGTCACGGAGAGAGCAAGGTTCCATATTTCTACTGTTCCAGCTTGTACCGACTGTGGGTCCGATGTTCGATATTTTAGAGTTCTTCATAAATTTTTAATGAGGATCTGTTATCTGTTCGCTAATACGAATATCGAGTAATTTGTTATGATTAGGGTATCTCCAATTGAGTGGCGGAGGTCAGATGGTATCATTGAACTGCATCGAATCCAATTTATTTGATAAGGCTAGGATATATCTTTTGACAAATAGCTTATTTTTTTATATTTAAATCTGGTCGTTATGCCAAATTATTCAATCATCATTTAAAGTGCTGATGTTCCCAGATTATTATCGGGAGCGTTCTTGAACTATTAATTTAATCAATCTCAAGTCTCCATCTCATTAAGTTGCCGCATCATTAGTGAATAGTTTTTGCAAAGGATGCTTTTCACTGAAAGTTATTGTCATCCTTGTTAGTTCTCTGTTACTTAAATAGTATGATATCCACGTCACTTGGTAGTGTTTAAGCGTTGTAGGCCAGTTTCAGGTCTACGAGAATCGGGCTACGAGCTACGAGCCTACGAATATTACAAGGTAACATAGATTGTGAAATCTCCGGTAGAATAAATACAGTCAGATAAACACTACCAACTTATTCATGAGCACAAAAACTGATGTAGAATTTTAATAGTATTGAAGTGACACGTTGCTTTTGAGATATGTATTATAAAAACCTTGAAATTAGTTTTAATAATATCTGTTGGACTCATAATACTCACGAATGCATGTACTTAAAGGTAATTCAAGAATAGAAAAATATATAAGAACAAGAATTAATCATTTTACTATACCTACTTGTTGACCACAAACACAATGAATATTGCGTCTTGTTTCTAATCAAATTGATGTGAACACGCGCTGCCCACGTGGTCGGGGCATTTAAAATGCCGCTCGATGCAGGCGACACCAACGTTCGAAAGAGAGAAAAACATTAGGTGCGCCTAGTCATACGGATTACAAGATGTTTTCGACTGTTTTAGATAAGCTCAAACATTGAAACTAGAATTTCTTAGTAAACAAGCGGGCGTTGGCACTGTTATTTATTTTAAAGTTGCTAGACATAACAGTTTCGTTCAATAAAGTTGTTTTAACGCTCAATTTAGTTTTAATAAATATCACGGCCATTTTGATCGAACATATTTGTTGACTTAGTAAATATTAATTTTCTTTAAGTACCTGGATCTTAGTGAGTGAAGTTTGTTGCGCCATTTTATCATGTCCGGGGGCCTGGGGCAGGTGTATCGTTAACCCTAGGTGATTATGAAGCGATTACTTGCTCGTTACACGGGCATTACCGCCCCGATAACGGTGCAACTATTAAAACAGTATTAATTTATCGTCAATGCTGACCGATAGCGCCTAAATACTCAAGGTTTTTATAAACAATGCGATGAATCGATTTCGTTTTTAATTTATTATGCTTTGGACAGTAGGAGCGACCCAGTTTCGGTTTGATAGCGGCGGAATTAGTAATCAGATGATTTGGTGGCTTGCTTGAGCAATACAGGACTTTACAACGGGTTATGTGGCAATCCATGTGTCCATGTAATTTTATGGTTGACTGTAGCTTTAATTTTAAAGCCATTTTCTTTGGGTTTATATTTATGTTTTACATTCTTTGTTAGAAAATGGTATATCCTCTGTGCTTGTTAAATTATAGTTCAAAGAATCCGAGTAATGCAGCTCACATACATGTCACTTGTATGCTACATGTAAAACAAGACCAGCCCTTGATCGCCACAACCTGTTCCAATCAACTTTCACGGCATACACTGATGAAAGCAATTGATTAGAAAAATGTTATATTTGGAACCCAAATGCGTAACTCGACTGATTTGGGTTTATTTATTTCTATAAAGGTGTTGAGGGAATGGCAGCTATTTAAACCAACAATCCTGAACGACTGAATATTAATAATTTATGGTATTGTTGATAGCCAAAATAAAATCATTAAGAAAGAACTTTGTACATCATGGTTCCATGAGGAAATCACTTGACTACAAAAAAGTATTTAATCCAAAGTAGAAAAAAAGGCGGAAAACGCTTGTGGTCAATGAAACGAGGTGGCAATGAGACGGTCACGTCGACTGGAGGTCTTCACGGAGGTCAGATTGTCACTGACAGTTTCTAATGAGAGCAGACTGGTTAACTTGTAGGTTGCCGCTTTCTAGTAGTTAGTGGGGAAAACTGAACCCAAACCGGTTGGAAATATATGTGTACTGTTAGAGGAACGCAATTTTCTTGGAGAGTTGAGGGTCTCATGTCGGTATACATTCATTTCGGTGTTCAACAATTTGATGACCCACCTTTATTGCTCTTAAAATATAAAACGACATACTCACGGTGGTAATTCGTTTAATTTTCTCATAGAATACTGCTCTCCTGTACATAATTGAGTCTAGCACTTTTTACTGCCCCGACGTAGTGACAAAACGCAGTAAAAACGTCGTAAAGTGCTCTATACAGCTTTTTTACTATTTACAGTGCCAATGTTATTGCTTGGGGTGATAAGTCAATTCAGAATTCATTGCTACAACATCACAAGTGAATGTATAAATGAATTAGTGGGTTGTGGAATGAAATCTAGTTGTACGACATGTTTTAATTAATTGAAACAAATGAGTGTTCTTTAAGGTACAATTTCTTCTGAGACTGCGGCTTTGATTAAGAGTTAAGAGTTTCCGCGGCACTGGGACATAAAGGGCTCCAGAATGATCAAAGATGGGTTATTCAGTAAAAATCTGACACAATTTGTTATATAATTGCGGCAAGAGAAATGGCGTAGGACATCTCGGACTTATATACAATTAGACTACCTAAAAATAGTCTTTATTTAGGCAAGAAAGCTATCATATTCTATTAGAGTAATCTAAAACAAGATGTAACAATAAATTACTCCTTAAGACTAGACAGACGATAATTTATCAGACCGCAAGATCAGTGACAAGGGAACGCGAGAGCACCATGACATAACCAAAAGGATTTGACAGAGAGCCAACTTGTCTAACAAAAGGGGAATTATTCAGCTAAAATTAGACTAGTCTGTTGTGTGGGTTCTATGCCAGTTGCTACTGTTCTCAAGTTTTGGTATTGTCTGGCAATTTTGGTAGGATAACTGTGGATAATTGGTTTTGTAGGCTGTGTGAAAGCCTGAAGGCCTATTTAAGCAAATCAAATATTTTTTCTAGTTAAGTTATTACCAATTATCTGTTAACATATAAAAAAGAAATTTAAATAACAAAAGCGTAAGTAACTTTCAATCCGTTCAAAAATTCACAAAAGCTTTTTCCGTCAATTACGTTAGAAACAATTGAAAATGATGCCATACATAATTGATGTGACTTAAAGCTTTTTAAAAGGCCAAATTACTCAATTCCGTATAAAATAAAGATTACTTTAACTTAGTTTTTGTATGTATTATTCATAGATGGAACTAAAGTAGATATTTTGATGATTTTGGCAAGACGTTTTTATCACTAGGTACTGAAAAAGGCTATTTGAAATATAAGTTCATCGGTAGCCTCTAAACTCATCATCAAATTTATACTTCTCTCATTCCACTTGCATATATATTTGATTACAGTTTGAAAATATGTGCGAGCCTGCGAGCGATAAGGCTTCATAATAAACAGCTGATTGCAATAATAGCGTGGACAAAGGAGGCCACAATTGCTTTGTTGTTATGAATACAATTCGCCCTATTAAGAAATTTAGAAAATAAACTGCAATATATTTCAGAAGATTTTTTTTTAAGTTGGTATGGAAATGAAATCGATTCGCGGTTGTAGGTGAACGAGATTTACACAGCGGGAACGGTCCATTTGTTTTTTTTTTTCAGAATATGTATGACGAATAAAAAAAAGTAATATGTCCATCTTTTAGTTAAGTCTAGAGTATTAGGCACGTATTTTATTCGTTTCTCCCAAAAACCAATAATGACGAAGATACAAAACATAGACATCTCGTGTTACGTCACTTTTAGGCACTAATTTTACTTAAACGTGACGTCACAAGCCCCTACTCCGGAACTTACGTAAAATACGTAACTTCGTAGATTTTTTTCATGTTTTGATAAAAAAGATAACGTATCCAATATGTTTTGCGACTCAAAAAGACAGAGTAATTGGAATCACTATTTTTTATCCTTGTCGTCATGCCATTTCGGAAACCCAGCAATCAGTTTTTATTCAAACATAACCTTAATTTTCGCGTTACTTGGCCCCGATATTACTTATTTACACTATCAGCTGACCCAGTAGAGCTGTAATCCGACTGGCGAACTACTGTAACTGTATTGTTTTCTAGTTTTCACTGCTTTTGCTACAATTGACAAGTAATTCATATAAATGTTTACTTTTATTGATAACCCGGCTAACGTGATTACGTATTCGGGGGCGAGATTGTATGGCTCAACTGTTAACAAGTGACAATACAAAGTTTAAGTTTCTTCGCTATTATTATAAAACCATTTGATCAAGGTTCGTATAGACGATTATCAATAGTTCCTAAACCTATTACGTAAGCTCATAATGATAGCTCCCGACTCCTGGTTTTTTTTTATTTACCAATTATTTTATTAGGACACAAGAATAAAGCAAAGTCCAATTTAATTAATTCTTAATTGAATTTCTCTACTGATTTTTTTTATGAATTTACTAACTTATTACACTTTGTATATTTATGTATGCCGCAGAGAAATAAAGATATCAAGTATTTCACGAAATCCCTAGGGATATCACAAAATCCCGGTAGATCTCGAATACTCGTGTTTATTACATCTTCTTCCTAAAAGTACTTAGTGATATGAAAAAACACCAATTAATCGTCAGTGATATGTCGTTTCACTAAACTAAATCTAGTAAAACGATAGGAATGGTATATTTTTAGGATAGCCATACCTACTAGTATATACTACACAAATAAGCTTATATTTCAGGATGCTCATTAAATTCGCGACCAATTCACAACTAATCTCTCTCGTGTTAGCCACATATTTATCTGTGATCTACACCAAAGAGAAAATTGTAATTTCACGTCTCAAAAACATCAAACATCAAATTAAAGGCCCCTAGCACCTGTCAAAGACGTTTGCAAAAAGTTCAAAACAGCCACACGACGAAACCTAGACACAACGTTGTAAAAAAGCCGTCAATCAAAATGTGCGAGGGTGCGGTGCAAGCTATCAGAGTAGACTATGTACATTGTATGTACAGCATATAGACTGAGTTCAACAATCGCACGCGGCAAATTGCCGTCGCCCTAGTTCGTCTCGTGACGCAAGTGCTGTCCGCCTATGCACTTGTTTCAGTAGTTTAAGATAGAACAAGAATCTGATGTTATTTAAATGTTTTTTTTAAACTATCGGATGTTGAATGCGCGCCATTCATTTCAATTAAAATCGCCAATTAACACCTGATTCGATTTTATGGATAACTGTAATAAGTTTATCATAGTTCCCAAAAAAAAAATCATTATATGATAAAAAGGTAAGTTTCATTCAATAATGACTGAAAATGAATGACTAATTACATTGAAACGCTGAAAATAAAGAAAACTGTATTATTTACGCTCTTGTCCTTCGGAAAACAGTTTGGCGTGCCTCTTTCAAAGTATCAATCGATTGAGCCTTCCTGACCGTCGACGAGTGCATTATAATCACTATCAATATGGACGCCTCTCAAAGATTGCTCAATAACAATGCTGCACTAGGGCCTATTTTATTCAACACCTACAGTAATATTAAAAAAAAAATGTTTAAAATACATGTTTAAAAAAACGTACTATTTTAGTAACTTTTATAGTAATGCCATAGGTCTGTGACTAAGGTTTTCCTATATAACCGCAATCGGCTGGACTCCCCACAACAGCGTGGGTGTGCCTAGTGCTGTACCTAGAATATTGACTAAGTCCTTTGAGTTTTAATTCTATTAGAACTGCCGCTGAAAACTTCTGCTTATCATGTTTAAATGTGGTTATAGGTTGTATTTTACTATAAAAAATATGATTCACAAATGCAGTCTTCACGTAATTGTGTAAAAACTATAAATCATGGAACTTTTACCCGTCGGTTTGGTTAACTGTACCCAAAACCTCCATAAGATTTCAATATAATTGCGCAACGTTTAAATTCAAAACGGCTCGGCGTTGCACATTGGGTACCAAACTGTTTAATTTGGTTAATTAACTTGAATATCTAACAACATGTTCTCCACTGACCATAGCATGAGCTAATGACCAGGTTCGACCAGGCTGAGTGATAACCGACTGTAGGTAGAAGAGATATGGTACATAACAGGTTGTTTATGCGCGTGCGTTGACCGCGTTGGCAGAGTGAAAGGAGAATTTCCTCTTCTCGCGTTGACTGACCAATATGCATGTGAAACGAGATTTGACATACCGCTACTATGAGATAAACGATATTACTGAAACATATGCATTCTTTAGAACGAATCAACATTTTTGGGGCAGCAGAGGCGTGTTTTAATAAGCCGTTTTATTTACATAGACAAGACGGGTTTATAAGATTAGCATAAAAGCGCAATTTCCATTTCCTTGAATGATCTACGTTAATAAGCTATGGTATCGTTCATATTGATTTAATTGTCTTCTCATGATAATAACTACACCCCAGGGCGTTATGGAAATAAGTCATTTAATTAATTATTGTGTACTATTATTGTGTCCCGATTAGCCATTCTGGAAACTCATTAAATTGACAAAAACATGTCGTTACATCGTATATGGACCGTGTACCTATCAAGTATAATAACTAACGTGCGCTAACCACAATAGTATTTTGTATGTATTAGTAATAATGTACTAAATAAATTCCCAGCTCAAAGTTTAATTAATTTAATCATAAATTATTCGGTTTTCCTTTTATTTCTTAGTGACAGATTCTCTGTTCATGACACGTGTTTTCGAGAAACATCGTCATCGCTTGTGTTATGGGGGTTAACTGAAATAATAAAAGCTGGGGATATTTTCCAAATTCGTGGTAGTGTCAGATCCAATTCTAGGGGTATGGTGAATCAGACTTAGTGAATATAGTTCCTATTTTCAGTATGAAATAGCATTTCCAAGTTATCTTCTCGATACAAATAATGACTGAAGCAAATTCAAGATTACGAGCTAATTAATAAAATCAGGAAACATCAATCAGTTCCTGAGATAAGGAATCCTCTATGCGCGCCGTGTAGCAACGGAGACTACAACAAATACCTATCTCGGACGGACAGACTGACCTGTGTTGTCAATACCGCCATATATTAACGGTAATGAAGACATTACTAGCAAATCAATTAATCTAATTATTGTTTCTAAGAGCTCCACTGCGGTTTATAAACGTTCTTAGACTCGGTAAATAGGATGATTATGAAATAAGTCTGACCACAATAGGAATTCAATCTAAAGAGTTTTTGTAACGTATTGCATTTTAACTGAGGACATAAAGGTCGATTGACCTACACTTAGTTTTGAATATAACATAGAAATTTCAAAAAATAAAACGTGATATTTACACTGTCTAGTCAAAAAATGAGTACAACACTAGACAATGTGAGATCGGATCGTAAAACAGAGTGACACGTGCGAAACAGAGAGCGGAGTTCGAATGAGTGAACATAAACATTCAAGATGGACAGGACAAAAGGTCCAGACCTTTCGAAGTACATATATGCGTTCTAAATAAGAAAATTTTGTTCGACAAAATAAAAAATAAGATATTTGAAAAAGTAAAACACATAATGTAGAACATTTAATAGTATCATTAAATTATAGGTATCATGTACTACCCATAATGAAATAGGAAAATATAGAAAGGTTCTAAATTACAAGGTAAATTCACAAACAAAATTTATCATGATAACAAGCTTAATTTCGTTAAATATTAAATGAAATTCAGAGTGGAATTATATTACATCACTTAAGCAGATATTATAAAAAAAAAACGGCATAGTATTTTTTATATGGAGGAAGAAAATGAAGTATTCATCATAATTAAAGGATTTGTCTCCGTTCACGATAATATCAAAGACTTTCCCTCTGCTTTTCGAGGAGGGTTTCCAAAGCAACCTCATGAAGCTCTATTATACAGACTTATTTAGGAAAACGCAATTTCTTAGGCGGTTTGACTAGTTCAATACTTGGTATGTTTTTAAGTGGGGTGTTTGAACCCCAATTTTTATTTGTCATACCTTTAGATTGTGCTGTTGGACTGTCCTATAGCTGTGTATCGACACGATAGAAGAATAAACAGTAAAGGTCTCTTCAAGAGTCCAATACGGAAATACAGGATAAGAACAAAGATTATCTTCAAGCTAACCTTGATAACACAGCTGATCTGATACTAATAGTTTCCTATATTTACTGTTTATATTATTCATCAGATGATGCATGAGATTATGGAGATGATTATGAATGTAATTAAGTAATGATAAAAGAAGAATGTTTGTAGAAATTAAAGTGAGCCGAAGCTTTTGTATTATGAGTTTCTGGCGTTGACCCTAATCGCTCGTCGTTTTCATCCCAAGCAACGACTATTCCTTACTTCCGACAAGACTATTACGTGTTTCGATGTCTTTATCCTTATTTATTTCGGCCCCATCAGTATTTATTTATCTTACATAATGTATTTTTTATGGGATGTTTTTTTAAATATCAACAAGTTTCCCTAAAGTGTATGTATATTATTTTTTACGAACCCACGGATTTCCTGAGCATGCGTGACTCTTTATTATGTTCTGTTGTCTCATAATAATATCGCGGTTTATCGCAAAAATATTGTTTATAGATTTAACATTATCAACATTTTAAAATAGGGCAAAGTCTGCTTTGTTTATTACGTCGCAATTTCATATAAGGAATTTAGATTGCGAAAGAATATCATGAATACTTTTTACGGAAGCTACAGCTTACGGCTCGCTAAGTGGCTAGCAAACGATAACGTTATTTCATTCAATAATATACAAGTTAAAATACAGTCTGTCAAGTTTTATGGTTATTTTACAACATAGTTAATGTGAAGTTACTGTGGTTGTTACTTAACTCGAAATCAAATGTCTCATTAGCATACATAGCTGTCCGCGGTCGCCTGCCTCTAAATTATTTACCGAAAAGAACATTTAATAAATAACAAGTAAATAGTTTAGCGACTTTCAAACAGAGTGTCAATTTGAGTGTTTTAAACTCGTATTTACGCGTCTCGTTTGAAATATTTATATTATACTTGTCTGTGTTCTCATTAACATCCTAGACGAACTTTATGTGGGAGCATAAACTCTGACCTTCCTCAGAATAGCTTTGCCTATTCCATTTAAATTGGTTCTAAGGGCTCCAGACATACATCACGAGAGAAAACGTTTCCAGAAAATAAATCCATACATAAAACATTCGGAAGCTGAAAAGATCGTATTAGCCTCTTACTGCAGTCTCGATTCTCATATGATCAATCGATTCTCGATACCGATTTTCTATCGAGTAAACGACCCTACGCGACATTTCTATGTGAGCTTTTAACCTTCAAATAGCGATTCACCTCCAATCTTTTAGAATCCAATCTAGATAAAACAAGGGTCAGGTTATTGGTGTGGCATGTTAATAGTACCTTCTGGAGCCGTCGCTCAGCAACGGGAATCAAGTGGGAGGCATTACTTCAGAAGTGGTGGAAAATGCATGTAGGTTTACCATGCTTTCAAAAAAAGCTACGTGATGTTGAAAAGACTCTAAAAATCTTGTTAAACTTATAAATATTAAGCAAGAATATCTTATATAGCAGAAAAAATAGGGACCCGTTACGCCTTGAAGATTCAAGTCGGTCAAGTCCTCTATATGGGACAAGTCCCTGCGCGATTTTCCACGTGGCAATACTAGTTTCAAGGGCCTAGGAGTGTTTGCTCGCCCCCGGCCACCTGTTGCCGGGTGGGCTCGAGTGAGATAATGTTGCCCTTATTTTTAGAACCAGTAATTATTGCCTGTTTGTAAACATCGATTGCCCCATGTGCCTTGTTTGCCTTAATTGGAATAACGTAGGATTGTTTGATAACAAAACTGAAAATGATAGCGCGATATCTTTTTGTTTTGCTTAGAAGGAAGATGAGAAAGAATGTACGTATTATTAAGAAAATGATATTATTATCGGAGGAGAAATGTTCGTATTTTTCTCAAGTAATCACGTTAAAGTGTAAGTACTTTCGATCCCGGTTCTTAGTGAATTATTCATTAAATTTCATGTCCTATGAAAGTTCTTACTTAAAAAGGTCATCGGTTTCATTTTTATTATTTAAGTAATCGATGTTATTGCTGTTGCCGAAGACGGTGGCGCCATCATTTATAAGTACATAACCAATTTAATAACTGGTCTTTAAGCCGAGTTAGAAGTTACGACTGTTCTAATTTTCATTGACCCAGTATGTCTTAGGTCGTTTATAGTCCCAAATTTTTATGGCTTAATTTTAAATGACCGCAGTTTATAAGCAAATGGGACCGGTAACATTCATTTATTGATTTTTCCGAACGCGATCCGGTTGCTATCGGAGATTTCTTTTACCAGAACATTTATAGGTTAAAGCCACATACCGACACGTAAAGGTAGAATTTTATGTAGACTTTTTTCAAGTAATATGACAATTTAATTCCTTTAAGTCACCAGTTGTATAGACTTTGTTAGGGCTGAGAAGGAGGAAATTCTCAATTCGAAGAAAAGGCTTCCTCTATAATATCGTAGTAATTTAAGACTAGATTGTTATTTTTACTGACAACAAAATATCAGTAGTATCAATGAAGAACATGTGAATAGAATACCACGTTAAATCTCATCTTACATTTTGTCTGCTATATGCAAGAGGTAGAAGTAAAATAGAGGTAGAAGATCTCAGAATTTACGTGTAGACCATACCATAGAGTTAAACGTCATAGTAGTCCATAGTAGACTATGATGACAATAAAAAAAGCTTTTGGTTTACCTTAGCTTTAGGTTAACTTTACTATAATACATATATGTAAGTATATGTATCATAATAATGTTACTGACTAAAACCCACTATGCTTCTTCTGATGGACTTTGAGTGTCAGAGCCGGGGACTCTTTCCAAATGACTTCTGTAAATCTGACTTTGAAGTTTAGCTTGTCCATACTCCATACACTGATGGATTATCCATTGTCTAAGCAACATTTAAACTGTACATACTACAATAGCAAACGTGCGTAATTAATTACAAGTTCGCATAGTCAATCAATCATTAACCATGCGCGTTTTAGCCCTACAACTTATGCAGTACAATGTAACAATAGTATGTTTTCCTTTCAGATCAGCTGTGCTGTGCAGTATGTATTCCTGCGACGTGCACAGACGTTCAATCGCATCATTAGCCTAGTGACCGTAAACAATTCTTTGAAACGCTATATTGCTGCTTGAAAAAGCTGCGAGTCTTTAAGGATTTGTGTTGATTGCCAAGAAATTCTTATAGCTTGCCTTGCATTGTTATTAATTCAATATACATATATCACCACTTTTATAAAGTTTTCGTGATATGAGTTTAACGAAAAATATAAGACTGATTTCCTTAAGATGCTGAATTTAAAAAAAATACATGAAGAGGACATAATAAAAGCTCTAAAACGTAATCGTTAGAATACAAAAATAACGCAAGCCCAACAATGCATCAATAGTGCTGGCCATGCAATATTGGACACGATTCGATGCAGACGCGCTTGTTTATTTAATCGATTGCGACGACATATCAAGAGAGTGCGTTGAACCTTATGACGTTCGACGGGCCGCGATCGCCTCTCACCACGTCACTCGAATTCCCCGCTCTTATAATAATTAATACTATTTTTAACCAAGAGACTTGCTTAACCTGCATTAATAAAGGTTTTGTAAGACCTCGGTAGGCCAAAAAAGAAACTTACCTTCGCTTATTTATAACTTAAATGGGCATCACTCGGCTCCACTTGGCCCTAGCACGTTTTATGTATATTTTTAATTACGTATGTTATTTATAATTTATATTTAAACATAAAATAATCAACGACATGGTCGGACGTTAACGTTCTATGAGAAGATTGGTAATCGGGACGAGATCGGTCTTTATAATTATTCGTTTAAAATTTGTTATTTTTAAATTCCGCAATCTGCTCTCTCTATAAGTCGAATTAAATGACTAGGAGGTGAATGAGGACTGAACTATTTCCAATATCTTTGAATACAATAGTGTAAAGTAAGGCTAATTATAATCAAATATAATTAACTTAAAGACCAATCTCAATAGTAACTGTATTATAATTAGTGGAGTTTCATAAGGACATTTTTAATATTTAAGTGTTAGATGATGATAAAGATAATTACAACTACTCGACACATGATTGAAAAGTGTAATCTTATCAATCAAATGCAAACTAACAAGTTATCACCCAATAGATAAAAGCTGTGTACCTACTTCTGAAAGCCCATTTTTTAAATATCTTTTTACTGTATGCTTTTCTTATTTCGCTATAGGAATTATTTGCTTGAAGAAACGTTTCCAAATACAAGTATTTATTAATATTTTAATTTGATATACTCTTGGACTTATTTTGACAATAAAGAAATGACTCACATTGGATAAGCCATTTTGGTTTTCTTGTACGAGCTGCTGTGTTACATTTTCCAGTTCGTAATGATCAGACTGGTTTTCTTTCATTGTAAACTAAACCTTAAAACCGTAGCTGCAAAGGTTATTTTAGGATTGCCTGCATTCCACTACCGTTTTTTCGCTACTACAACAATTATTTTTTGCATTCTAAAAATATTCGATACTCGGATCTTGCGTGATAACAGCACTGTGCCGTGCGGACGAAGCGCAGACAGACAACGAAAAATAACTCATATTCACTTCTAATAAAGTTTATGACTTTTTTTTTAAGTTGATCTTTTATATTCGTAACGAGTTTACCAACGTTTGTTGACGTGCCAAGATTAGAAACAACGTGGTACGCCGAAAATAGCGAGGCGGTATGAATTTGCATTTAAAAATAAAAGTAAACAAGTTTTTGGGACTACATTAACGTTGTTATTGGTCAAACTGTGTGCGTTCCACTTCAGTATCTAGTTGGTACGGTTTTGTATGTGGCAGTGTTGTTGTTCTGATAGTTATAGAAACGAGCTTTATAGAACGGTTTTTACCAAATATTATTAAGCTAGCAGGTTCTCGCGGTTTTTCCAGCGTCCCCGGGAAACTTGTTGCAACAAACTATGTTCACTGGGTATAGTGTAGCTAACTGTGTAGTAGAAGAATTTTTCAAGTCGGCTAAGTAATTTTGGAACCAATTCAATCTTAATAATACTAGTATAGATATACACTTGAGAATTGCCAGTGCTTTTAATTTGATTCCAAAACCTATAGTGTCAAACTCTGAACTTATGTCTTGACAATTACGATTCCATATAAAGCAAAGTTCATTGTTAACGCGTGTTGGCACAGCTTGAATGAAACTACGTAAGCGTCAACGTGCACATGCAATGCATTGTTGAAAGGTTGCCATGGCACAAAATATTTGAAAATTGTTAGGCCATTGCGCTAGAACTTCGTCATACATAGCGTATTACAGACGCCCTTTCCCTTGGTACACGTCGTTAGCTTGTACGCACTAATAAGCACTGATGATTTTTGTTTTGAAATGTTGTAGTTTCATAAAAATGTATTCTCTGAGCGTCTAGGTGTAGAATGTTACAAAGCGAAGCTCAATGTGTTAAGACAGTCTACAGGCAAGGCTGAAAATGAAGAATACATTCAAAACTATTTCTTTTTTCATAAACTATAACAAAATTAAAGATTACTAACTAGAACGCGCTAAGTTTGCCAGTGTAGTCAATAATTTTATTTAGAGAATGTGCTAATAATAGATGTAATATTAAGAATCACCAAGCAATTATTGATGCGCTGTATGGGGAAATTGTGCGAATTCTCCGCGATGGTGCAGTTGCGAGCCAACATAAGAGAGCCCAACGCAAAAAACAATATGTAACGGGCTGGAATAAATATGTAAAGGACGCACACGGGCAGGCTCGGCTTGATTTTCAAAACTGGATGTTATTTGGACGGCCAAAAAATGGTTTTTTGTATAATAAAATGGCGGAAAGTAGAAGAATGTTTAAGAGAAAATTGAAATGGTGTCAAAACAATAAGGAGCAAATAAAGATGAATATAATTGCGAGTCATCATAATGCAAAAAACTTTAGTAGCTTCTGGAAATCAACAAACAGCTTGAATCACAGGTCAAGTCTGCCCGCGAGCGTAGAGGGAGTTAGTGACCCCAGTGAAATCGCCAACCTTTTTAGTAAGGCGTTTAAGGTTGAGTCACCCCTAGGTCCGTCGTGCGGTGGGTCGGAGGTGATGGGGGGGTCCGGGGACATGCCTATTAGGTTTACAGCTGTGGAAGTTGCTACTGTCATAAAGAGTTTAAAGCGAGGTAAGTCACCTGGTCATGATGGCCTAAGTGTGGAGCACCTTCGACATGCAGGTAAGCACTTACCGCGGGTGTTGGCTATGCTGTTTAGTCTTTGCGTGAGTCACTCGTATCTTCCAGCCGACTTGCTAAAAACTATTGTTCTGCCTATACTCAAGAACAAAACTGGAGATTCAAGTGACAAGGGCAACTACAGACCTATTTCTTTGGCAACTGTTATTGCGAAAGTGTTGGACGGTTTGTTTGATCGGCAGTTGGATAAGCACCTCACACTTCACGACGCCCAATTTGGGTTTAAGCCTCATTTATCCACTGAAACAGCTATCCTCTGTCTCAAGCAGACTGTTCGATACTATACAAGCAGGCGAACACCCGTGTATGCTTGTTTTCTGGACCTTTCCAAGGCCTTTGACCTAGTGTCATATGACTGCCTATGGGGGAAACTATCGCGGGTCACCAACCTTCCAGGTGACGTTGTAAACATGCTGAAGTATTGGTATAACAACCAATACAATTATGTCAAGTGGGCGGGTGTCCTGTCGGATGCATACAGGTTGGATTGCGGGGTAAGGCAGGGGGGACTCAGCTCACCTAAGCTTTTCAACCTGTATGTAAATCAGCTGATTTGTGAGCTCAGCAATACTAATGTCGGGTGCTCCATTGACGGGCACTGTGTCAATAATATAAGTTATGCAGATGATATGGTGTTGCTGAGCCCATCAATCAGTGCACTGAGGAGGCTTCTCCGCATCTGCGAGGACTATGCGGTGACTCATGGCCTTAGGTATAATGCTGTCAAAAGCGAACTGATGGTTTTTAAGGCGGGTAACAAATGTTACGACATAGTGCCACCGGTCACCCTGGCGGGCACTCCGCTTACCAGAGTGACTCAGTTCAAGTACCTGGGGCATTGGGTCACCGATAGCCTTTCGGATGATATGGATTTGGAGAGGGAACGCAGAGCATTGGCGGTCCGCTGTAACATGCTGGCTCGTAGGTTCGCACGCTGTACAAAAGAAGTAAAAATAACACTTTTTAGGGCATATTGCCAGTCTCTGTACACGTGCGCACTATGGGTCGGCTATACAAAAAGCTCGTATAATGCTCTGCGAGTCCAATATAATAATGCCTTCAGGGTGATGTTGGGGTTACCGCGCTTTTGCAGTGCGTCGGGCATGTTCGCAGAGGCAGGCGTGCCTGATTTCCACGCCATAATGAGGACACGCATAGCATCCCTGATGCGGCGAGTGCGCGATAGCTCCAACAGCCTGGTGGCTATTGTGGCCAACAGACTGGACAGCCCGATGATGTGGCACTGGATGACGACACATCGTGCGTCATTCACTTATATTAAGTAAATGTATTTATTGTATTTTGTTTCTGTTTTTTAATTCTATGTATGTCTTATTGTCTTTGTATTTGTGATTGTATGTATGTGTTTTTTGTGTATAATTGTAATTTTGATTTTTATGGACCATGGTCTGCAATAAAGTTATTATTATTATCTTGTATGTCTTTTTCCGACCACGGGACTACAGAGTCCCGGATTTTTGGAAGGCGAACGTGGGGCCGAAGCCAACACGCTGAAGCCCTTTTAAGACAACTTTAATATTATGTAATGGTGACACAAAACCGACGATTATCCCTGTATACACTATGGAAATGTACCCAAGGACAACCCCCGGTTTGTGCTAAACTATTGCTAAGTATGGAAGAAAATCTACTTGGGTTATTGTGATGGGATGCTAGTGGACTAGGGAAGGGAAAACTATGGGGACTATGGCCCCTGCCGATAACAATGTAATAAATACATGTAAAAATGGCAGGAGGAGACTCGCCAGCTCACTTACCGGGCCCCCGGGAACTAGTCGCTAAGTCGCAACACGGGGGCAACGGGGACGTGAGCGGCTGAAGGGTGAGGTTGCCCCGGCCGGCTTTCTACCCAGATCACGCGCCTTAAAACTGGCATCAAGCCAGGGTCCAGCATCTCTGTGCCCACTCGCCACTTACCCGAGGCATTCACCCTCCGAGCATTGCTCTAGCGACTCCACTCTGGACGGCCAATGAAGGCAAGCCAGAGGCGGGAGACCTGTCCCCCCTCAGGGTTCACTCCGGCGAGCCGGAGATGAGGGACAGTATCCTCTCCCTGGAGCACTCGGTACCCGCGGGGTCGCTACTCCCCGACATCCGCCTCAGATGCCCTGCGGGCTTATTATTATTATTATTAATAATTGGACTTAATTCTAGACAGTTTTTTATATCACTACAGTAAGGTTTTTTTGGTCTGTTTAAATATTAAGTTGCGATCTTCTAAAATGTTTTGTCTTTTTATGCGATAGTGCGGTGATTCACGGGTACGATGTAAACAACACGTCATCAACAATCGAAAAATCCACGAATTATTTTATTTTTTATTTGTAACATATTAGACGTTTGGCTCTGGTGACTAATATGATTTCCCAAATTAAGTTTTTATGCTTTACAAATCCATGACTACCTAAATTAAGTACATCTACAAAATACTTTTGAATTATCGACAGGTATCCAGGTACCCCGAACTGGTAATTTCGTGCATTTAAGTTCTATTTTCGATTGGAATACAAAGAATTTAGGTAATGAAAAGCGATTCGTCGATTTGAAAGCATTAATTAATTCAAGGTTGCAACACTTGCTTCGATTTCAACGAATCGAAGGGTTGGTCAATGTTCACTGCATCTGTGACGCACGCCCAACCCTCGCTCACCTTCGCTTCTCGAGGAAAACCCACTACCAGACAATACGATTATGGACTTTATTGTGTAGAACTCACGATATGATTTCCAATGGTGACGCCTCGCTAATGAATTCCTGCGGTCAATTATGTGAATGATATAGTAACATTGGCTCGACTGTGTAAGGTTTTTGCTGTCTCAAGATTGTTCTAAATTGCTGCTTGTTTTCATATATTGTTCAGTTTTAATGAGATGCTTTCTTACACATTTTGACAGTTCAAATTACAAAACATGTCACGAAATTGTTGCCATGACACAAAGCTGAACGTAATACATTAAAATTCAGGGCGATTAATTTGAGAAATAAATAATTCATTACGTTATATAAATTTGACTATTTATAAAACAGATAATATAGCTGATTATGATTATGTGTAGAAACACAAAAACCCAGCACGCATTCGAAATACGTCTCAAGAGAAGATATGTATACTAATCAATAAAATCCGTATAAATATAACACGTTATGTACGCTCGACACTAATAAAATTAATTAATATTGTTGAACAAGGTTGGAATTGAAAATGGTTTGTCTTTTATGTTAGCTGAAGGAGCTACAGTCAACTGATCAAACAAGATAGAAAGTAACATGAGATTTTTTGTTCTCATTGTGAATAAGATTAATTGAAAAGATGGGATCACAAATTAGAAAGACTTCAGTGAACCAAAATACTGCTGAAGACTGATTTGATAAAAGAAATACGATGTTAGACACGAGTACTTGTAAACCTGTAACGTATTTTTGGAATTTGACAAAAAATATTCTATCAAACTCGCGTGTCACGATCAATCGGACCCGTGGTATTTAAAGCCCTTTTCTGGGTCGGTTATAAATTAATGTTCCATGTTACACGGCTGAATTAACAAATCAACGACGATTGCGTTGTTGCTAGCGGTCTAACACGGACTTTGGTACATAGCGGCTGGGTCAACGAATCTCAGAGGTCGGACTGCAACGCTATCAATACTATGTGTAGATATTTATGTGTGAAAGCATGTTGAAGTCCGCTATTCGAAACTGGTATGTACATATGTCTGTTTGCTTGTTGGAGCAATGGTCATGTGTGGTTAGCTGACTGGATCGAATTAATAGTTACTGACTTTTCTACCAGACCTTGTTATAAAAAAAAAACTTTAGTAATTTAGCGTTAAATCATCTAGAAGAAATTAAAAGGTTTTACCTACCACTAAAAGCCGGTACCTTTTATACCACTTTCATAATAAGGTGACATTATTATTTCCGAACCTTAATATAGAAACTAGATTTCAAAATGAGAAAATGAACTTAGATAATCTATTTTTTCTTTTAAGTAGAATTCACAAAATTCTTTTTAATTTTCTTCTTTTCATGGATCATTTTCTGAACATACAACAACATTAAATACATTATAAGAAAAGTATACATAGTTTCACTTATTAATTTCTACTGAAACTATCCATTCAATCATCTTCGAGCCTTCACACACCACAGGCGTGAGCTATTTCACGCATGTTGCATCTCTAGGAGTTTTCCTCGAGCTATTTTAACTTTTTGAGTGCAACAGACAAAGATTCCACTGTAACATGATACGATACAGATGACTGCAGCAGATGAGCACACGTCTTTACGTCACGGATGCTCTATTTATCTTATATTTGGGACAAGGTGTCTGTTTCGTTTAATAGTGTTTAACTTGCATAATTATTCATTCATGACTTTGTAAGTAAACACTCTTAATTGGCATATGACTAGACAATAGCTGTATCTCACGACATATGGATAGAATTGCTTTTAGCACCTTATTTTATACCCCGAATGGGTATCACATCCAACTTTCAGTAGCTCTACGCTTTTATTTCCCCTAAATGATATCCAAAAAATCTTAATCTAAGACTTTACGTGTTTCTGTTTCAGGACAAAATCGAACTCAGCGTATCAACTGCAATAGATTGCCATTGTCTACAATATTAACACTGACATATTATAAATAACACTATTTACTGCGTCAATAGGTAAGAGAACAATAATTCACACACATGTGTAAATATAGTATGTTTCGCAACTATTGTTGTCGTCTTCAGCTGTTACCGGTTAGTCTAGCCGGGTTTATAAGCTCGTCATCATCATATGAATCTATATATGACTTGATGGGCTCTTAAAAATGTACCGCCTTGAGTGCTAGCTTTAAACACCTTCTTGAACCAAGTTAATGGTCGAAATCCAGTACTAAAGCTGTTATTTTTAAGGTCACGTTTTATAATAAAGGAGTTTTAGTGTCTACTGTTGAACCTAGGCCTCCCCTTACGAAACATTCTCGTCTTGTGCAGCCCGCACCCATATACAACTAGACATATAACCTAGCATTCTTTTTTTATAGTTTATACATATTCGACGATTCAACATCAATGAGACAAATACAAATGCAATAATTTCTGCCTTACGATTTGCACGACATAAAGACAATTTATGGGGTGTCTGTTGTTATGCCGATAGATGAGTTAAGATAAACAAGGAATGTGCATATGTTAGTACACATGCAGACATAGTATATTTGTATACCTACAATATAGTATTTTATGAGTCAACTAAGGGAAATGGTTTTCCTTAGTCAACGTGGAAGTGCATTGGCAGGTAAATAGTTATTGCATAACGTCACATTTTAGCTTTGTGTTCTTTACAAGGTTGCACATTTGTAAAACAGGCTGAAATAATACAGACATATTACTTCAAAATTGCAAATCACATTCTATATATTGTGCGGAAGTAGATTTTTCCGTTCGTTTGTCTGCGACTTTTGAAGATTGAATAACTTAGGATTTTTGCTTAAAGGATACTGCGATTGACTTATACTGAACTGTGAATGATATTAAAAGCGACAATCCTCTCATTATCAGATTTAATTTCTTGTAATACCGAATTTTAACAATGCTGAACAGGCGAACATACTCTTCACTATTTGAAAGGAAATTCATTTTGAAAATAAATAGTATCAATAATTTAATCGATTGTACGATTATATTTAAGCAGTTGTTTATTTTTTTAGTAAATGTTGTGCAAAAAAATTTTGCGCACGATATTTTACCTGAAGTTAAATGCTTACTTAAATGGAGTATAGTTTTAAACCGTCATATATCCTTATTTACAAGTTTAAAGTTCGTGTTGTTACCTATAGTAGTAGTATTTAGCTATTAAATGACATAATACGGCTAACTCGCTCGATTTCCTGCAAGCGGAGTGCCAGTGACCGCGATTCCAACGAGCGATACATAGCTATTTTCCTTATTTTGTAAGTATGTTTAATAAGTACTTATATACTTAATGCCCCTAATATTCTGTCCATAATTTATGTTTACGAATGGACTAGCCTCTAATTTGATTGGGTAAAATCGCTATTATAAGTTGATATCTACTTCCAGTCTGTACCAAGTTCCTTGTTGATGAAATAGAAAATATCTGTAACATTATATTTAACATGTTTTGAACTGTCAACGAACTTAGGAAAAGGTGCTATTCTTTCCATGAGGAATTGCAAGCTTTTTTTACGATATTTGAATATGCCATTTTAATGAAAATTCAGAAGATTTAATCCAGCTCACTTGTTTGCAAAGAGAGAGGCAAAGTTTTTCTCAAATGCCAAATTGCATCCATTAAAAGTGTTCTAAATGATACAAGTCACGAAAGAGGTAGACGAACCAAAGATGTGGAATTATCGTGACCGACCAGAAGCGAAGGTCGATGGGCTTAAACATTGTTTTAATGGCAAGGCGACAATGAAAATGAATACGTGGCAGTTTAACAGTGGTCGTTTGGACGCAAATTAGTTTGGTCACGAAGGTGACAGTAGTGAGGAGGCAGGACAATATAAAAGGTATTTAAAAAATGGAAAGCAGAATGAGTGACAACAGATCCTATCGTCGCGATGGTCAAAGGGATAGAATTGCTGATTTAAGTGACGTTCCATAATCAAAATGGAACAAAAGCCTTGTTTTACATCAAATTTCACAGCCCTCAAAGCCAAATTAAAATAACATCACGCAAAATTCTATTTAATACCCATTTTTTGCGAACAGACCCTAATTTCAGGAAAATCAACGAAGTACTTCGAAAGATATTATAATTTAGCGTATAAACCCGGAGTCACTCGCTTATCGTGGGGCCATACGAAAATAGACCTACTGACCACAGCTCCATGATTCACTGTCGGCTTGCCACGCGATTTACTCGTAAAGTTACATAAAAACATATGTTAATTAAAGCAGTTTTGCATTGCACATAATGTTAATATGGCTACTGACGCGTTACTGATTCTTGCGAATTTAGTAATATATGTTATCCTTCATATGACGTCATTGATCAAGGTCCCTAATAAGGCATTATGATGCAGTGTAGTCTTTTTTATATTGATTTTGACTTGGATATGAATTGATATTGATAGTCAAGTCAAACCCAACATTTAGCAAGTGTAGAGTGAAAAACCAATGTAGGTTTAATTCATATCGTTTTGAAGCAATACATCAAGTATATTATTGCGATGGAGGCGAGAGTATTTTCTCTCAAGGCCGCTACAATATTTCTTCTTTATCCGGCCTCAAAGACCTTATTGATTGTGTTGTAGGAACTCTTTGTACTCACTGTAGAACTTTTACTAAATACAAGATATATTTGTTCCAAACATGGAAAATGAATGTAAACTAACTGAAAATAACATTGTACCCAGACGGTTGCAGAATCACTGTATAAAACTATTAATATCTAGAACGTTTACATTCTGATAACATTAAATGAACTTTATCAACTCCACTAAGATGTAATGTCTTCTTTAGAAACAAACAGCATTATGTATCATACACTGATCATTAAGTATGTTTATTTTTTATGATCACAATCACAGCAATCAGTCTAGAAAAATCGTAATTATCAGACAAGTAATTAGACTTGTGAACGACTGAATTATCCGACAGATTTTAACTTAAGAAGTACATATCTGTAAGTTGCAAGGACGTCACTATTATAAGATGCACAAGAAATATTTATAACATCGAAAATAAAAGCCAAAGAAATATCGTCAAATTGTCAACAAACACAATTATCATGATTTCCGCTTCACAAACACGAAAGTACCGTTGGAAAATACATTTTTTTTATCGTTACCCAGAATGTTAACAACCACCTAATTAAGTTACAAGGAAAATATTTTGAAAATGTACTAAATCACAAAGGTAATACGGGTACCAGAGTCGTAACTCAACCAAAGCCGTAAGTAATTGAGGACATCAGTGAATCCATAAACAATATTACTCACAAAACTTGCGTCGCAGTGAAATAAGAGGTACACAATAAACTGCGTATCAGTCCAATAAGAGTGAGTTCAAGTGAGAACACAGCGAGAGCACAATGTTCTGGAACAAATCCATGCACAACAATACACAAGGAACAACGCGCCGCATCGAAGCTGTCGCATCGGTGGCGAAACGTAAACTGAACACAACGAAGGAATGAGGTAAACACCATTATATAAATTTAATTGGAGATAATTGCGCGAAAACCGCAGCTGCGTGACGTAGGGGATGCCATTATCAAGCATTATACGACGTTTTTCCTAGAAGCGGGCGGTGGGCACGGCTCTCTTTGCCATTCATCTAAATTACGATAATGTAAAGTATTACCGGCTTGGGGAACAACTTAATCTTACCAAACAGATGGACTCTCTTCAGTGCTTCGGAAAATTGTTAAGCCAAGAAATTGAAACTAATTTATTTAGATCAAGTACGGATGAAGTTTCGTGAAGGTAAATTACTATTTCATTATTCTAGATTGATACAGTAAATATTTATATTACTAGCAAAAACTTGCAATCTACAATCAAGTTAGTCTGTAGTATATTAATCGGCTAAGTTGAAAAGCAAATTACAACCGTTGAAATGCATGCAAGACAGAGCGCTCCGTAATTTATTCTTATGATAAAATTGTTGTTTGTTCTCAGTATGCACGCGATGCTTCACGGTTATAATCCAGTAAAGTGATTATGTTGAATACGGGCTGACGTATCGTCACCTCTGGGGAACTACGCTTAATAAACTTTTTAACTTGTCTGCTATTAGTCACACGTTCTAAATTAAAGCTTGATTGTATGGTGCGTATTAAATTTTTATCCTTGAAACATCATAACAGCTTTATTTTAGCTCTACTTCAGGTCTTATTGATCAAGCAATATTTTTTGGTGCGTCATAAACTGCATATGTCTGATTCGATACGTGGGACAAAATCCTGTCAATTAACATTCGATTCTCCTTACTACTTCCACGCAGGTAGTTTACAAAACTTCTAACAAAAAGATGGAAACAACTTTTGTACCGCATTGCGTTCAGGAAACGGTTAGTATCAACTAACGATCTAAAGACATCGAGTTAGCACGCATTGTATGCAGTTGCGTACAAAAACGTTGGAACAACAAGCATGCTTGTTTTTGCTGGACGAAGTCAGGCTATAACTAATTTCTGTCTACTATCGGACACAGTTTTATGACAGAGAAAATATTTGGAATGCTGTCCTCGTCATTTAAAGAGATTTTTCACTGTGTTTTGAAATTCGCCTAACCATTATTTAATTACATTTCTTGGATGCGCAGATGCGCCTTTGTAGCCAGAAATGGACAACCGCTAAGGGTCTACAGAATGACGATTCTGCATACATATTATCTTGTTTACTGTAATACGGTGCCTATAACTTATCTATTACAATTACTGCGTGCGTGCTAACGATGTTACATAATAGTGCGCTAACTCAGGGCCTGTGATAAAACCACACTGGATTAACGTTTGGAATTGAAGGTTCTAGAATTGAAAATAGTTTTTGTTTTTTTTATTTTGTTAAATACCTCCGCATCTCACTCCAGTAGGCTTCAATGTATATATTAGACTCCAGGTTTTCTGAATAATTAATGAGTTGCCTCCTCTTCATGTTAAGCATCATGATCTTTTTATACCAGGACAAAATATGTGAATCATTTCTTCGATTATATTCAAAATACATTTGAGCTGATGTTCGATATTTACAATAGTGTTTAGAAAACTTTACAGGTATATCTTTACGTATCTAAGAATAGAAAAATTTGTCACACGAACCATCTTAATTAATGTTCACGTTTTCTGCAGCACTGTGTTATATGTAACATGTAATGTATATATTATGTAACTATACTTAGGTTAATCGTGATCAAATCGTTAGAAAAACTCTTGAACATGGTCTGAAGTGAAGTGTACATTTTTTTATGAATAAAATTATACAGACTTCATTATTACTTGGGATTAAATTCTTATCATTATCTTCGAATACATCTGTTAGCAAGTTATCCACAACTTCGGCATATTATAAGTCTCCTTAGAAATCAAATATGGCTAAAATTTTCCACATCTGCATAGCAGCTGAAAGTAGGACATGCTGCACACTGATACTTACATCCTATCTATATCTATTTGTGTCTACGATAACCTTATGTCGTACATTCGCATCATCTCCGTATGAATATGAATGAAGCTTTTAATTTGTATTGTTTTCTTCGTCCATTTAAGTAAGATCTACTATTTCTTAGTCTATATTCAACGGTCATTATACATATAGTTAACTTATTTGCACTTGTTTATCAGTTTTGATGTATCCATCATATTGTTTAAGCGGATCTCACATATAAAAGTGATCTACGTAGATCAGATTTAGAAAAAAAGGTATTCGTTTTAAATACCTATTCCATTCCTGCCTATGGAATAAATTTGATGATAAACAAGTCCTTTATGTACGTATATACATCCGTTATTTGGTTATAAACCTTAAGACAAAAACACAATAATATTGACATCTAACTTTTGACACAAGTTCATTAGCGAACGACAGATCTAATTAGACTAACACAGACAATAACGAACAATTAATAGTAAAACTCATTAATCAGTTCATAGTCCACTTAGAAGCGGCAGTTCGAAGCCGATTTTTGACTCATTTTATAATAAATTCATCTCTTTATCAATATGTGTATTATCTTTAAGTGGAATGAGAGGTTTTTTAAACATTTGCGGTTAAAATCAAAATGTCCTTTGACGACATTGTCGTGGTATTTATAGCACTTTCCAGAATCTTAAGATGTTTTCTGTCGTGTTATGATCGTTAAAAGATAAATCATTAAGATTTGAGACCCATACTTATCGTGCGACAGCATGAATACTTTGTAGGCTGAATTTTATTTTAAGTCCTTCGAGCCGGTCTTGCTTGCGTCAATAGCGCAATTGGGTTTTCCAGTCAACTTTTAACCAGGACTATCATAAAAAGAAGTTATTTTTATAACATTATACAGCCTGTTAATAGCAGTTATCACTTAAAGGCTAATCTTGAAAACGTGATTATCTGCTTAAAATACGCATATATTGATTTTCTTTTGTGTTTTCTTTATACTCACGTTAGTAAATACTAGTTTTACGCACTTATTTTCTACTTACAGTACTTAGATGATCCGAATAGTAATAAACGTCCATACCTGAAACGAAAATTAAATTTATTATAAACAATCTTGTTATAGTTATAATGTTGGGTGATGGCCAGCATCTCACCTATCTCAAATATCCATAGAGCTATCAATGTGAGCTGAAATTACTTTCCGACCTTGGTCTGGTCGACTGAATTCGAATTTCGAATGCGATTGGGATCACGTGTGATACACACGATTGGGATAACTGCGATAGATGTTTGATTGAGCAGTTTGTATCGATGCGTAAGTATCTCTAATAACAGATAGTCGTGTTTCGATTTAAGGGGTGCTTTAACAAAAATAATATAGTTTATAGTGTCTAACGTTTAAAGTATCCTCGTTCAATTCAGAAAATAATCATAGTTTAATATTACAGGCTAATCTGAAAAAAAATCGCTTTGTAGAAGTCAGTTGGACAATATTTTTGTGAATCAAAATGCACCACCCTGTATTGACTTTTTGTGTAGCCTTCAGTCCAAAATACTGCGGGCTTTTCCAGTTCGTAGTACGTAGTATGTTCAGGCTAACCTTCAAAGAATCCTAGCACATAATTGATGACAACCAGTTACGCCACGTGTAGCTATGATGCAACTAATACAACGCAGATGCGCCTGCAACGGTAAACATTGTAGGGTTGAGAGTAAAAGTGTGCGAAAAACTTATTTAAAAGAAAAGAGAAGATAGAATTAGTGAACAATGCAAAAAAAATTGCCACCTTTGTCTCCATTTTCTTGGGTCACTTGGGCTATAGAAAAAATAAGGTATTATGCCGAAGTCGCCGTATGCTTTGATGGATGGATGGTTTCTTTTAATGAAAGAGATAATTGAACACGTTTTTAGAATTTTACTGAACGTAAGCTGTGGGGGTTATTCGAAACGTTAGCCTTTAGTTCTCGTTACTAATTAAACCAAGGTTTCTACAAAGAAAATATATATATTTTTTATCAATTTACTGTACTACTCGTAATTTAGCATTCAGTCAATTAACTAATTTGTTAAACGATGCAAATTACATATGACAACTGAATTAATAACCCATGCGCTATCAATTTTTTTTTAATTTTATGTTCATCATCATCACTCGTTTTCGATTTCGATCATACGTAGTGATAGATCAGTTCTTGTAGTGTTTATTCCAAATAACCCATTTTCAGCCAAATTTTGTTAGCCTAAGCCCCGAAGAAGGCTATCTACTGCTATTCAAAATAAAGAATGAAAGCAAATTTAAATTGCGTAATTGAAGACGCATACATAAAAAAAAATACAAGAAAAGGGGTTAGTACATCTATGTACATATATGAGAAGTTTAAAATTCTCCCAGCCCTGTTTCAGTAGCACCTTATTACACTCACCTCGCATGATATTGTTTGAATTTCGCTCATAGTGCACATACACACATTGTCATATCTACGGATACCGGTGGCAACCGGATTCCTATTTACGCAACAATTTCGAGACAAAAGCCGGTTATTTCATTGTGATAATTTTTAGGTATTTTCGGTGGGCGTGTACTAGTAAAGTCAATTCTGAACTTGTATTATGATATTTAGTTAGAACCTTCATAAGAGTGTTTCGATTTTTGGCAAGTAAGTGTTAATTTCAGTCGTCTAGTTTCATGTGGGTATAATAAAGTCGTAAGTCATTTTGATCAGCTTCCCCTTCCGGGCATATTAAATATTATTCTCAACAATAGCTATAAATTCTTGGTAACTAATGTAATCATTGTAATAACAGTTCCTACATTTGATTCAATTAGTATTAATTAATATTTTAAGATAGCGAAGTAGACAATAGGAAACAATGTGCAATATGAAAATCACGTCTGTACAAATAGTATTTACTAGCCTTGTAGAGTTCATGCAGGGCGTTATACTCAAAATTTACGTCATTAGATTTGCAAATAGCAAATGCTAAGCCAGTATGTTTGGAATAGCAATGACTTGGGGACTTAATATGCATTTATACATATTTCCTTATTTATCCCAACCTTGGGATCTGTTGACAAATAAGGTTTTATTGCATATTGATCCAGCAAGCTTCGAGTTTGTTTACTTATAAATTACAGCAGTACATAAAATCACAGCCCCCTATGTAAGATTGTCGCAGTTTCGCAGATTTCGTAAATAAAAGTTATTTACAAAGAAACCAAATAAAACACTCCCTAATTATGTTAAAATATCTCGAGCAAACCTAACAAATGCAGGCTATTTTAAGATTTTTATAATTAAACATTTACTTGTCCTTCTAGCTACATCATAATTGGTCCTTACGTTCGGAAAATCAATAGTCAAGCTTTTGCACACAGTAGGTATAATGTTTCTGAAAACATGAAGCATGTAACAAGGTGAGAACGTATTATATCATGCAATGTAAACTGAAGTATGAAAGTATTGTGATAAATGTCTGTGCAATCAAGGCGTATCCTTTTATCGGGCATTCGGGCGGTCGTTATACTCTTGAAGTGTCAAGCCGCGGATATTTTGAATGTACACTGCTGTATTTACAAGAACATTTATAATAACAAAGGCGAAAGCGGACGCGGACTGAAAAACAGTGTCAGGTGTTCGCGCCTCGAAAGACCAGAGACTGTTTTGATTTTCCGTCAAGTGTTTTGGTTGCCGTTTGAAGCAAAGATAGGTCTCATTTCGAAAGAACTACTCGTAATAGATAGTGATTAGAATGATTCAGTAGATTAACCGCTAAGGGAATGAGTAAAACTTACACGCGCAGATGAATTGAATGTAATTAAACTCTGCGGCTCGTACAAAATTCGGTTCAGGGGTTGGGACGTACGAACATGGGAATCCGACAAATATAGAAAGGCTAATTTGTTTTCGCTGTTTTGTTTTGATATATTAATTGCTTTAACGGCAAGCCATTTTGTGGTTGGAAATACCTTGATATAAATTCTACCAATAAATAAAATAACATCATGTTACGAATATGCAAATATCATGAGCTCGGCCAAGTAAGATTAAGCAACGCTTAGCATGGTCGGTCAGTGGATGGGTGATATCATCTAGACATGAGGTTTCTCCTTGTTTCGGAAGGCACGTCAAATTGGTGGTTCCCGGCTGTAATAATTTGTATCTGATCTACATCTTTGACAGTCGTTACGGGTAGTCAAAAACCAGAAAGCCTGACAACCAGTCTTACCAGGAGGTATCGGGTTGCCCGGGTAACTACGTTGAAGAGGTCAGCTAGGCAGTCGCTCCATATAAAAAACTGGTAATTTGCTTAAGAAAGAGATGCTTCAGTTAAAACTAAGATGAAGCCGACCCCAACATAGTGTGGAAAAAGGCTAGGCAGATGCAGATGATTTAACGAATCTACAAATGTTAAGATGCAAATTGATTAGTGTTATTAAGTTTCATATCGGTTTTAAAGCGCCTTGAACTCATGTCAATTAATAGTTTGATTTCGTAAATATGGTTTCGAAATATTTTTGACGAAGAACATTCTTACAATGTGTTATACTGTTTATACGCTTGGCACGATATGCAGGCTTCATACTAGTATCAGAACTGCAGTAATTACATATTAATGTTTTGCACCTATGACCGCATAACTGGTCCATTGACGTCATTTTAGTTTTCAGTTTTCATAATAAGGTCGCCGAAAATATACGAAAGAATCGTCACTTTAATAAAATTAGCACTAGAATACATTTGTCACTCAATGCAGGCTAATAGCCCGAGTTTAAATGTAGCAGCCAGTACATCACGCTACCGGAAACTGACAAATTTTCCCAATCAACTTTGAACCATATGCCCTGGCGATAAAGTTGGGAATAAATAAGAGAAAATTTGGCAAATTGTAGTGGCTTGATGTGCGTCGTTGACGTTGTATTTTACTTTGGAGGGCCATCAAATTTCTTTTTTTACTTTAAATTCGATTTACGAATCTAGGAAATGTATCAAACATTTAAAGCTAGAATTGGCATCTGGTGTGAATTTCTCAAGCAATTCAGCCAGTTATATCTATTTCGGGTGCGAATTTAAATTTATCGCTCTTTAGAGTCGGCCATAAGTGAGGAGCGTGGCGTGCCAGTCAAGGCCTGGAGATAAATACTGATTAGATAAAGGTGCTAGGCGAGATCCAAGACCACTTGATAACAGTTTTGTGCACTATGATAGTGTTCTTGTTGGTGGCATTGTCTCTTGATTAAATGACAGCTATGTTATATTTGATGACTTCACAGTAACCCGTTCATAATTAATTTAGGTTTTTTAAAAGTCGCTTTTTTATGCTCATTAGGGAGGTGCCTAAGTTTTATTTAGCTTGATACCGCATTATGTATTTTTCTGTAGGTACTTAACAAAGGACAGATATTTTTTTGAACTATTCAAGCAATTTAAATCTTTCCAAGAAGAGCAAAAACAATTACGACATCTATACTAATAGTATCAAGCTGAAGAGTTAGTTTACTTGAACGTTTTGCCTGAACCTGATATTCTTTCAGTGTTAGATAGCCTATTTATCAAGGAAGGCTATAGAATACTTTTATCAAGGTGCGCGGACTACCACGGGACGCTAAAGCCACTGTCAAAAGCTAGTAATTAAGAAATAAAATCAAAGAGCCGACACATGCAGCAAAAAGTTGATCTTGAGCATTGTCGCAATTAACTCAGTAAGTACCTTCAGAAGGCTTACATAACTTCAATGAAGAAGAAGCATTTGTTTACCCATACCTGTAACTGATCATGTTGTATTCTGTAGCAATTAGATTTAATATAAAATATATAACGATGATAATTATAAAATCATTGCTTGTAATAACGACTCGAAATGGCGGACTTGCCGTGAGCCATGCTGATACGCCCGTCTACGGGTATCATGCTGGCAAATATATCTGCCACGTTATCTAAATAGGTACTTGTGCTTATATTACGCAATTCTGTGAGTAATTTGCAACGTTAAATAAGACTAGGGGGTGTGTCAATTAATTTTTGTCTTAGTTTATAAAGGCATTTGCTGATTCCTTAAAATTTTGGCTCTTCGTGATTCCCTCATTATTCTTAAGAATGTACTCTTTCGAGGTACTGCAAATTTGAGAAATACCAGAGGTCGAGAAGAGTTTGACCTCAACCAGAACGACATAAGGCTAGATCGAAACGTCAATTTTACAGTCCGTTAAATAAGGATAAACATTGCTTTAAAAAAATATATCTTACATTAGAGACATATACCTTCGCCCTTGAAGAAGTTGCTATAGTCGATAAAGACAACAACATAAAACTGTGTGGTTCGGTCAATCGATCCAGTATAATTTACATATTTATAAACTTCCGAATAAGCAATGATTTCTTTACTATAGAACAGCGGTTACTATGCGGCCATGTTTATTTACTTGATAGAGTATTATTCTGGCATGCATAATCCATACTTGATCTAGTGTAAGAACGTCATTGGCATCGTCTTACAAATAATAATAAAAGATCACCATCTATCATTGTCCCTGTTTCGTAGAAAATTGAGTGTCTTGACTGTAATTATCTGTCCGTCTTTTTAATATCAATCTACGCAGTCGCATTTGATAAGAGAAGGCAAACTCAAACTTTGTAACTTGATAACGTTTTTTGGTCTGAGTATTTAGTAGCTAGTAATAGAAAATAGTGGGTGTTCTTTGTACCCACTCCGTCAATTTCTTCGAAGAAAACAGACTGAAATGTTTCACGAGAAACCTGCTCAGAATAATTCCTTCGTAGAAGAGTCTTATCGGGACCACCTTTGACCAACTTAAAACAACATTCCTGTTTTGGCTACAAAATTCATCTACGAGTATTGTCTACTTATACAAAATTGCTTCAAGCCGTATTATTTTCGTAGGCATTATATAAAACAAATCCCTGACGCTTCTAAAAATAAATACTTTCGAATGTAACACCCGGCAACAACATTCTTCTGGCTGCAAAAACTGAAAACCAAAAGTTCTCATTCTATTTTAGTATGTCTGACTTTCCTCATTATTTTGTATTCATAGCTTTAACCGCATTTTCAGTTTGAAGAAAATGACCGAGACTGGTATTTGTAGCTTAGTTCCTTTATCAGAGAAAATATCTTTCTCCTGTAACTACGATCCCGTATCAATTGCCTTCGAAATAAAATTAATTTGTACGAATATTAGTGATGACTAAATAAAAAGAGATTATCTATTTCGACATACTTCATATAGTAAATAGCGATTATTTTATTATTCCTATAAATGGTAATCGGGTTTGATCGACAGCAACAATATACTACGCACAACTGTATAAAAATAAGTGTCAAATCAAAATGACCAAGCGTGTACTTTATCTGAGACATAATCTAGTAAATCCATTAAAAAACAACGAACTACCAAAATGACAAAACAAACAAGAGTTTCCGGGAACCATATAAGGTTAAAGAGTAGTAAAGATTATATGAAATGTTTGTTTGCTAAACGAGTGACATTCAACATCAAGACTAAGTTATAAACAAAGCTGCGAAAATAATGACTAACAAGTTCAATAAGCTGCAAATCAATATTTGTTTTGTAAAAAAACACGAGGGAATGAAAACATGCGTAGAATGAAAGGAAAATCATATTGTGTCGACTAAGTACTTGTGATCCTACGAAGTCGTGAATGTCAACTATGAAAACGTACGAGGGAGTTGTTTGGTAACAAAAGGTGCGAAACATTTATTGATGTGCTATTGCTACGCTACGATCCTTTAGGGAAATAACTATGAACGTGAGTAAAGGATAGCAACGGGAACACAGGTAAAGGCGGATACAAACTTTGCGAGTCATGCGCCACGAATGCCTCTGCTTGAGGCGTGGCTGTTGAAAAATAATTTGAAATCTTATGCCCGGGTTGAGATATCATGTGCTAAGCAAATGCCTCTTGAAAAATGCTGTTTGTCTGTCTTCATGTTCGTCACGAGGCGGGTGGGAGGCGCTCGTCTACGGCCTTGTGTCGGCCGGCTCATACGATTAGTGCGTTGCATGATATGTGCATAAAATTATAAATAGTTTTTTGTTAATGAGAGGTAATTGAAAATCTTATTTCCATATTCATTACGCACGTGGAAGAACTTTTTGAGCCATTAACTTTTACGCCTCAAGCAGAGGCATTCGTTGTACGCCGCCGCCGTTCGCGGCGCAAACCTCGAACCTCGAACGCTCGCACTGAGGCACTTTGATCTTGAAGCGTTTGCCGAAAAACGACGGTTCGCCCTCGCACGTGCGTGGCACATGCCTCGCCACGAATATAGAGGTACAAACCTTGCGAAGCAGTCGCTATCGGTCGTCCGTAGCGTATGCCTCATAAAGTCTGTATACGGCTTAAAATACTTGAAAATATTGATCCAAGCAGGTAAGTGGATATATAGGAAGATAGCTCGAAATCGAAATAGGAGAATTTTAAGCCTATTTATTGGATGCTTATATAACGTACGATTCTCATGAGGCTTAGATGGCACCTGTTACCACACTATACTTAAAATATTCTTTCCCCATATTCATAAATTCGCTATTATTCGAATAGTATTCGCATGACCTTTTTTGAAGGACGTCAAAAGGAAATGAGCTCAGTCCTTTAATGGCGTTATACCTTTAAGTATCTACTGATACTTTATGTTTATGTTATGTTAGCATACCTTTTGTTAAACACGATTCACTCAACCAATCGGACCTTTCTAAATCGGTGAATATCAATCGTACACGGAAACAATACTTATCAAAGCAATCTAAACTAACAGAAACAGACTTTAGCTAACAAAGACAAGACACATGCATCGATTCCAAAGTAACAATTGGACACGAAATATTCAATAAAACTTGGACGACCCGAAACGGCCTCAATGATAATATAAATAAGCATACAAACAAAGAAGGACGTGGGGTAACACGTGCCAGTGATAATGTATTATGTAATCCAGACCTTTGGAAAGATAAATACAGGGAAATAATGATACATTTCGAAGTTTATACAACTGAAGCTTTCTTTGAATGATAGTGAGAAATAACCAAGGTTTATTTGTTGCCAAGCGGCTGTTACCTTGAAGTTTTCTTTCACAAAGATGTCATATTCACAGGGAATTCTACGTTTCTAGCATACGAAACCGATGTTGAATAAAATGAAATTATTTATCGTACATATAGGAAACTGGTTATTTACATTTCAGATCGTTATGTGAATAATTGATGTGCTGTCGTGTAAAGCCTGTGGCCCTCTCTTCACCGTTTGTGTGAACTTAATAGAATTAAACAAACTCTTAATATGTTAGCCGAATGATCATTTATAAATATCATTTAATATACAGGAAGCTTCACTGAATATTAGAAATATTCTACATTGACGTAAGCAGTAGCGTTAGCAAATGAATTCATGTTGGATATAGTCGCTTATGCCAGTGTTGCAAGCCTGGTTGAAACAGCGCTCATCGCGTCGCCGCAGCTAAAAGTAATAAGTACTTAAATCGCCCTGTATTGTCCAAGGCTATCAATATTGATGTAGGCCTTGTCTAACATGTTTTCTACATGCAAACGTCTAATGTGTATCAATTGCAAATTACTTAAGAGTGCGATAGCTTGATTCACTACAAGGTCAAGGTTGATTAGAACGCGCTGTTTGAGCATGTTTCGAGACAGAATACGAGTAAACTTGTCGTCTCTTTTACACGCACGCTGAAAATATCAATTAGTAAGAGATAGAGAATAAATAGTCGAGCGCAAACCGCCTACCTAACAGATCCATCACAAAACTTCAGTGCCGTCCGCATTCCGTGGCTGAAAATAAATCATTAACTAAATTAGATTTTCTTCAGCGATACATCATTTTGTGACAAGAACGAATTTGCTAATGGTGATTAGGAGTAACTTTGCTTAGTACTAACAACAGGAAACATCGTAACTGTATTAGAGGAATCAGTTTGATACGGTTGCTTCTCTGAAGAAATAATAATACAATTTTCTGAGTTTAAACACTTCTACATATTCCGACGATGCTTTAAGTCATCAAAAAAGTCGCTTGAATGAATTTCTGCCAACAGTTTGCAGTCGTGCCACTAGACAACGGAACCTCGTTTTAAACATTTTAGTCCATGCGTCGGACCACGTGCGGCTCGTTGCCGTGCCGCCTCGTGCGCTTGCGCAACCGTGCGGCAAGTGACAGACTGTGCGACCACTTCTATTGGCGACGCATCTCACACCAGATTGAATGATTAAGAGGTAATTTAACATGCGACCAACGGGCCGTCTCGCTCAAGTCGAGGTTCTTTAAGAATTTATTACAAGATAAAGCAGTTACTGGGTCAAACACAATCTGAAAGATAAGGGATTATATACGAGTTAATTAATATTTGAACGCTTCATTAACGTCTCAACTGTAACATTTTATTTATTCTCTAAAATAAATTATATTGCCGATTAAAAATGATAAAAAAATTAGCTCATAAAATTGCAGTCGACTGCATCATTTATTATTGTATCAACAATTATGAAAATAAAAAAAACGAATAAAAATTAAAACATCAGAAGCTCACGTGGATTCGGTTATCAGACACTGATGTAATATCTGTAGTGTATTTTTAAAACACTGTTAAATCCAAGGCCTGACGCTTCTGCCGGAGCCGCGGGATTGTTCGCAATAGTTACCGCGGCCCTGGCACACAAAAGGCTCCAGAAGGAACAAAAGTGGGTTTCAGTCAGTAGAAGTATGACACTCCCTCTAGCCACAACCGTAGTGGTATTTAATGAATTCTACCTTAAAAAAAGGCCTGACGCTTGCACGAAACTCAAACATTCGTCGAAGACGGCCCGAACTAAGGTTGTGACGCTTGCTTGGGCTCAGTTTAGCAGCAAAAATAATATTCAAGATTAATACATTCAGTCTACAAGGTGAAGAAAAAAACAGTTTGTAAGAAATCGAGTATTGTATGTTTTACACGAAATCACTGAACAACAGTTTTTTGTATCTGTGTGGCAATTGTTTCCTCATTGAGATTCATTGTCTGCGGAAGTTTTTTGGATAACAATAATTAAGTAAAATAGCTATTGATTTGTAAATAGTGAATTATTCATAAACCTGTCGGTCCTAGGATACTCCCTTGTGGAAGCACGTAGTAACATGACATCTAACGACTTTATAAAGTGCTTATAGCTTCATCATATCTTTGTAGGTATAGTATAAAACATCCTTGAAGTTAAAACAAAAACGGTTGAAGTTCAATCTGCCATTAAAGATAACATTTGTCATTACTGACGATAATCTGTAGTTAGTATTTTTCGTGACATTAATTTGAGTGTTACTCTTAAAATTGCAAGAACCAAATTATGGAGATTCATATTGTAAATTCTTGTTGTTTAATTAATTTTTGACTTTGGTTTCAATTATATTTAATTCTTGTTGCTCCCGATGATTTACATTTATCACCCGTGGCTAGATAACACAGGTAAGGTTTATTATCATAGGCATGTTAATAGAGGCGCATGTTATCAAAACATACAACTAGATGGCTGTACGAAGATACACTGTCACGTTTCTCATCATATCTAGCTCAGATGTAATGCATATCTTAACCTTGGTCTGGTCTCCGGATCAAGCACTAGTATAACTTTCATTTGAAATGTCATTTTCATGGTTTGTCTTCAGAATTCTTCGAAACTTATCAGCATATACGAATGGGGTTGCATCACCTTGCTGTAACTCATTAGTTAGTTCCATAATAACCGCTTGCATAACATAATCATAAATATATAATATACATATTTATAAATATGAATTCTATATTTTAACTATAATTTTCATGGATAAGTCTATCAACTTTATTTTCTTCGGTTTGTGATTTTTTATGCTTGACATTTAAATTCGCGTTTAAATAGCTCCTGTAATCACCCACATAGAGAAGCAAGGGTAACCGATGAAAAGGAATATTCTCAGCTAATGATGTATGTAATTTACCACACGGAGACGTGTATTAATATAGATTAAACTTGTACCACGAATACATGCCCAATGTTACGCAACATGAAGGAAGCGTTAATTCGTTAGAACAATTATTGGTTTTGTTTTAACACTTTGCGTTCCCTCTGTTTATAGAAGCATTATGGTATCATAAGATACCATATCATTTCTAAAATAAGTTTCTGTAATTTATTTGCGGCACACGGTTCTCTATCCACGACAGTTTTCGCTGTTTAAATATCATACTGCAATTTTTTAAATATTTTCCTTATATGTTCAGACATCCTGTGAACCACATTATAGGGTATGTGTTAATCAATGTGGATCTGTCTGATTAGAAAATAATGTTATGCACTAAATGGAACTGAAAAGTTTAGAATATTATACTTCCTAATGCTGAGGCTTGTGTATATTGGCATACAATTATTTTTTTAATTTTAATGAAAATACGAATAAGAGTTTTTGCTTGAGATAATTCATCTTATTTCAGATAAAGACGCACACGCACGATTTACATTATGGTCTTTTAATTTTATTCTTTACGTCAATACGCTACCGAAGGTAAACCCGTTTTGGACAACTATCATGGTGATTCTTTAGTACCAGTTTCACAATTTTGGGCAATGAATAATGTACGGCGTTTAGGCGGAAATGTAGTATATCAGAAATTCAGAACCAAGTGCTAAACACTACAAATTAGGGCTTCGATAATAATAACGTTACATTCAAGTCTGAACGTTTTTAGTTTGCTGCACGGCATGTCATAAAATTTGTAATACCATCTTCGGTACATGGGAATGAAATAAGTGGTTAAACCGGTTATATCACTTTTCAAAAAAAACATTTATAGTATTCAGGACATTGACGCTTTCAAAAGCGGGAATAAGAAAAGATTAGTTATCGAAATGTATCGAAAACTGTAACTGTGTGGCTATGTATAAAAATATAAAATCAGACGATTCACTTCCAAGAACTAGGGATTTAAGTTTATTTGAAATAGAGAGCGGAGTTATCGCTCTTTAGGATAATTTTGGCAAATGACACGAGAGATTTGCAGCCCGCTTGGCGCAGTGGCTGATAATGGAACAAATATTTATATAATCTACATACATAGATGTGGTAGTTCCGGATCTGAGTGTTTACATATGTGTGTAATCTGTAAACGCACACACCAAAGAATGTGAATCTGAGAATGATTTTACAGATTTAAACAAATATTCAAGTATTTTAAAAAAATATGTACCTAGCGATATTTAATTGGTCGATTGACTCAATCCTTACTAACTAACCTTACGTCTATAATCACCAAAAAATTATTTAAACACCTATAATAAGTTAAATATCTTTGGTAACAACGCTAACACGAATTAATCGTACATAACCGATGGCACAGGGGTAAGTTGGAGACAGACATAGCTACTTTTTATCAGGGTGATGGTACTTCCTTCAGGGAGCAGATGAAGCGCTCGTGAAAGCTGGTACAGATTAATGAGCTTGAGTGCTTTCTTTACTTTCTGTCTTTTATTCCGTGAGCTACTAACTATATTGCGTAAAAAAGGCTAATCTTTTGAATCTTATAAGTTTATTATATAAAATATATTTCTATGAGGACTTAATAGCCGATAGACAAGGACCATCAAACCATATTTGCATAATTATGGCTTTACTCGGGGCATTAGTCGAATCCATGTCGAATCTAATGAATTATCAACAAAATCATAACGATTTTAAACATTTGATAATGTTGAGGCGTGTGCATATGGCCTCTTAGTAAATGTAGGTCAATGAATATAAAATTAAAATAAAATAAACTAACTAATATTATAACGCTGAAGAGATTTTTTATTTGGTTGTTTGCGTTAATCTCAGGAAATACTGAACTGATTTGAATCAGTGTTAGATAGCCCATTTGGTAATTTAGGGCAAATGAAGGCTTTAAAACTTTGTATCGCACTGTGAGGATTAGAGAGATCCTATGGGCAGCAATGGAAACCGCTGGCCGAAGCTAGTTTTAAAATTAGATAAGACTAAAATATCAAGCACACATCTTTTTGCCTATGAATAAATATCTATGCATTAATGATACGTCTACAATACTACTAGCCGATGCGAAACACCATCGATTGCCCTCTTTCTAAGATTTTATTCATTAGGTTCCTTGATTCAAGTTACGGTTTCAGGACTTCAGGCTTTTCCTACTTTAAACGGATTATTAGAGTCATGATTGTCTTAAAATCTCACGTACTCATGCTTATATTTTAAACATTCAATCTTTTTGCACCGTCTGCTATCAGATAAAACTCGTCACTGCGTCCAGTTCGACCCATTTCTCCGGTCAACGACATTTCATTCATGTTGGACCTAAATTGGTTATCTTATCGTTGGCTTCCCTTTGTGTTTAATTAGATACAAGTGATACGAGATAGCACTTTGTATACCTATATATGTATTGTCGTGACCACTAGTGGCGTTCATGGCGATTTTACCAATGTACCAGTTTCTGGGCATTATTTTTGCAGCCGATTCGAATAAAATTTTACTAGAATAACAGGAAGTTTTTCATTTTCGAATGATATAAGTGGTCTTGACGTTGAAAACTCACCCAAATATTTATAAGAATATCAGGTAGGTAATCCTGTGCCCTCGGGGGTTAGCACTTTTATCAAAGAGAATAACTAAAGGCGCCCACTTAGCCATGACATCTTACGACGGATTCATCTTAAGGATCAACATTGAAGATACCGCACTTATTCTTCAAAGAAATAACGTATACACATAACGGACCCTTTTTGTATATATTATCCCCAACAACGGACATCTAAAGCCCTCTTGTGAGTTACTTAGAATGATAAAAACCGAATTAATGTACAATCATAAATAACTTTCCATCAAGTGTCCACTTTCTACCCATAACTGTCAGCTGCATACATTTTAAACAATCTGAGTTTTATTAAAACAAAAAGACGTTCGCATTTCATAATTACGCGATTTAAATAATTACCGGAGTCAATGACCATCCAAAACACAGTCAGGTGAACAATTCGGTGTAAACTAGTTAGCTCATCATATGACCGACGCGTGCGCATATCGAGTCTGTAAACAGAGCGGAGTGCGCGGGCGCCATTCTGACCCCCGATAACACACCAGATAACTTGAGACTCTAGGGTCGCTCCACTGACAACGCGTCTTATTTAAATAGATATGAGACACACTATACAGGACTGTTAAGTAACCACATTTTTACTAAACAGGTTTACATAACATCTCAAGCGAACCTCAGACGGTATTCAAGTATAATATTCGGATAAATCTGACTGGTTACACGGAATTCAATATAATAAAAAAGATAAGTTCTAAAAGTAGTATTATATTGACGCACATTCATTATTTTGATCATTATAAAACCGGAGATGATAAAAAAATGTTAACAATTGGTATGGCAACCAGTTGATCCCCTGCCTAGAGACAAGGTGAGGGTTCGAGGTAAAACCCGAACAATACTGCTGAAATATCGTCTCATTAAAATGAAAGCTCAAGTTATGTTTATTATGGATACAAATATTTATATTTTCATCAATGTAGGGTAGGCTAGGGTAATCAATATTCCCTGTAGTAGTTAGGTAATTGGAAGGGACATAGACATACATACTCGTATATTACTTTTTTCAAATTTGCGGTTTACCAAATGGGGAACTGAAGTAAAAATTGTGTTTTAGCTACAAAATCTTACATTTCTGAATAAATATTATTGTATAAATCGACCGGAGCACATAATATTGTTGTCACGCAAAAATATTTTGATATCCTTGATGAAAATGTATGCCTGACGACAATTTCCTCGATCAACCTAAACAATTTTGTTTGTTGAGTTTTCTCGAATTTTCATCCGGAATTAGGTCCGATATCGTTTCTGGAAACCAGTCCTTTGATGTTGTAATTATAGCAATAATATTGAACGTTATATAAACCCGCCAAATAAATATATTAAAGTTATTACGTCCATCAATTATAATTATACTGTTTGTTTGTTCTGGTTTTGGACTGAAGAGGGACCTTACATCAATGGAGATTGAAATCTGGAAGGCGTAATATTGATGCCGCGGCTAACTACGCAAATCTCAGATATATTCGCAGCTCATTTGTTTTGACTCGCATTTCTGAATGGTCTCTCGTTTACTGAATGCACGCAACATGCAGATGGTGATAATACTTTTTTACTTCGTCATATATGTACCTTATTACATTAAAAACTGTATATTTAATCAGTTTCTATCTATATGTATCTCCTCAGTAGTAAAGCTCTCTTGAGAGTTCGAATCTAACACGTGGCTCATTGCCACGTAAAATAATGTTTTGAGGTCATGTTTTGATGAAGGGTAGAATTTCGAGTTTCCTTGTTAACAGTAGTTGAACCTCAGGGTAATTCTAATGTAGCGTGTCTCGCTTTAAATATTCAGGCACGAAATAACATGATATCAAATCTGTTCTCAAAACATTAACCTGCTAAATCAGGAACTTATATAATGTAGAACAAAAAAAGACTTGGCGCGAATGAGACGCTAATGTGTAAATATTTAGCGAGATATCCGGTTTGTCATCATGCATGTGTATCGTGTTCCATACATCATTTGATAGCATCTTCAGGCAGCTGCATATCACGTCCATTTAATAGGACACCACGAAGGAATGTGAACCCTTATCTGCTATACGGCTGACGTTACGAAATCTTTTGTAAAACACGTTTCGTTTACCGTTTCTGAATTCATTGCAGTGGTTTTTCTACTTTATTCTACTTTATGGACTACACACCATTTGTTTTATTACGACATTTGAAAAGTAACTGTTTTTATTACATAGAACGTTACCTCAATGTTAGGAGAAAACTTTATCTATTTGAGCATTTATATGCAAATTGAAGCCCTAAATTTCGGTTGTTTCAAAACCTAACAAGATCAATACTGTCAGTATAACTCCGTATAAAATAGACTACGAAATTAACGATACTGTTATCATAAAGTAGGAAAATGATAGAGAAAATGTTGACCACAGCAATTAAATTTGTTTAAAAGTTAAATTAGAAATCTGATTACGTAAAATAAATGTTGCTAAGCTTGTTCACGTGTTTGTATCAATTGAGACTGTGTATTATCATGGGAGCGGCCTGACCGCGGAATAGCAGCGTTATGTTACACATGTAATGCCATTTCCTTTGGGTCAAGGAGGCGAACTGGTACTCATTCTTGAGTATAATGAGATGTCTGGAGCAAAACAGTGTCTGTATGTCAAAGTGGACTTTTAATTCACTAAAGCAGTTCAAAGCTTTAATCAACTCCATGAAGATCTTCGTTACTATAATCTAGGAGATGCTTAAAAGACATTATTTTTCGTTCATGGTGTTAAAACATATTTGCCATCTTAAATCCAAGGTTCAGAGTAGAACCTGTTAGGTTTATTTTATTCTTCTTATCCACTTTCTTATTCATGAAACGGGGTTGCCGTTTGCCATTTAAACTAGGGTGGAGTTTCCAATTGCGCCAGAGCGGTAGGTTCTGGCTAGTCTGAGTACTCAAGCCATCGCTTTGTATAGCTTTTTGCATCGTCGTCTAAGTCGTGGATGGTCAGGAATATTTAAAGCCCTTTGTATGGATATCCTCACTTCTTTGATGTGGCGATTCCAAAGTTCCAACAATACCCTTAACGTACATATTTATTTCGCTCTCTGTCAAGTGCGGTTATTGTTTTATGTATTGAACTGTGATACAGCTTTATCAACAGGTGTATTTTTATAGTAGTGATGTAAGTTCCTACTGACATAGTGAGTTTGATATCTAGTTTTTAATATATTCTGTATGTAAAACCTTTAGTATTTTTTCGCAATACAACTTTTATATCTTATTGATAATACCTGTGCGTACTGTATACGTACGTATAGTAAAAATAGTAAACAATTAAAAGATATGGGACTTGTCATAGATAACGATAAAACAAATAATTACGTAATATTTAAGTACTTAACTATAATCAATACGGACGATTGTTTGACGTCATGGGTCATATTGGGTAGAGACTACCAGTTGGCTGAGAATTGACAGAACAAAATTGGAATATTCGACGCATTACTTACGCGAATTTAACAAGTAAAAATCTGACAAATACAGAGTTGAAATAAACCCCTAAAATATGGTCCTAAAACATGAAGTTTATGAACTTGGACTCATGAACTGATTGTTTTTCGGTGAAAGGGAATAATACTACAGCCATACAATATTCCGCGTTCAACACGTAATTTTAGTAGGACTGCAGACTTTTTTGTGGAGAAAGCGTTTATTTGCCTACCTGTGAGGTACCTAAACAGCTGAAGACCGATCCGAAAATCGTCCGCTTCGTTATTATAAGAGGCGGTATACATATAATATCGACCCAGAAAAACACATGTTTCATTCAATTGCAAATGATTGAAAGTAACAAAATGGAAGTTTATTTAGCAGTACCTAAATGAAATTTGTGCGCAGTGATATAATTTAAATTGTAATCGGGACTTCTGACGCTCCGATCACGAAGTGAGGACCTACTTAACAGCGACACGAGATGTAAGCATTGATTAAAATTTTGAGTGTCGCTTGAGTGCCTATCTTATTGTTGTCATTGGTAGAGTGTGGCTATAGCATGACGATGCGCTGCGAGTGCATTCATTAATGACGAACATTATTTAACCAAAATCATCATTCGAGAAAGCTCGGTTGAAATTTTTGGCTAAACATTTTTGGCTGTGGTTCTTCGAGCCACACCCAAAAATGTTGTTATTTAATCAAACTTCCCTATAGCCGAAGTAGATTTTTTTTTTGTTTGTTTGTCTCATTAAGGGTCGTTAGTGTTTTCATACAGTATAATACCGTCGCGTCTTAAACTGGTAGGCAGGAGTCAAGCGATTAAGAGTATTTTAAAATTATATTTTTTTGTAATAATCTAGCAACAGATTTAATTAATCCAGTAACGAGGTAACTCAAAATGACATTGTAGGCGGTTTTTTAAGTTCCAATTTCAAATTCATATTCGTTGTTTAAAATTTGTAAAACATAATGGTATTTTGTTTACGTTTATAGTAGGTACGCGCTTACATAGTTGTTACTAATTAGATAATGTAAATTAGAATATAGAATAGAACAATAATTATGTTTTCTTTGTTACCCTAATTAGTTATATGATTATGAGGGTCGATTACTAAGTGCGTACATGGATTATCATCAGCTGACTCTGGGTTTCATTGCGTCTACTGTGTCGTTTGAAGACTATATTGGTGTATTGTAATGCTTACTTACTAAAAAAGTAAACCTTTAAATGATAAACAAAATATTTTTTTGTCTGTTGTGGGTAGTGTGCTTGTGCAATTAAAATTTTAATGACCATTCAAAAAATAATAAGAAGTGCAAATGAATTCATTGCCGGACCTTACCTCTCGCACCATTCCCGTGATTGACCGGCGCCCCGTTGACTTTGATCGGCCTCCCGTCCGCAGTACATTTTAAAAGCATGTTTTCAACAATCCAAACATTCACCTATTACGATCCATCCGAATCAGTCAAAACAATCAACTTCGAGAGCACGAAAACAAAAACACGCAACAGAGTGTAGTTTTTTTTTCTTTCGCGCCAACCGATTGGTTGTCGCGCGTGACGTCAAAAGTCAATTTGAAACCACTCGAAACGACACAAAAACTATAAGCGTTATCTTCTCAGTTCAATTAATGTAACACGTTTAATTAGTTCACACAACACGGTTAACACCACTAGCAGATGTATTTATTATCGAATAGCACAAAACCGTACGCGATTCGGTAACTGGTGAAATACAAACACGCGATGCAACAGGCTGGCTGGTTGACTGAAATGAATACGCTGCGATTTGCGATACAGACCACGGCTGTTGCCGTGTTTTGATTGATAGAAAAAGAAAAAATGAATGAAACAAGTATGAAGTTTGTCACGAGAGCGATATCGTTATCTCCCTCTTTTTCACTGCTATAGCAACATACACTTTGTCTTTATCACTATATTCAAGACACATCTGGTATGAAATTGCTGTGATAATTGAACGAAGAATATTTACATTATTATAGCGATTCTTTATTGATTTGTTTACGGATTTTGAACGATAAAATGGTAACAATCAGTTATCAATAGACAAAGATAGAAAATCAGATAATTACTTTCTTTGTCATTGTTCTCATGTTGGTAGTCATGTTTCTAATATTGCCATGTTTAAAATGGTTTGCTTCTATTATATAACAGTACATAATGAATGGTAAATAAAAATATCTACGTCAATTTATTTCCATGATTGAATATATTGTTTGCTTTGTATAAAGAATCATTAAACTTTTAAAGTATTCTAGTACTTATTATTATAATAATGATTTATGATTTTTCCGAATGACAACAATGGCTTTTCGCTGCCGCCGGCTGGCGCCATATTTATTATGAAGGCGCCATTTTGAGAAATTCTAAGGTGACGCTTCGCTACGTTAATATTCGTGTTAGCGAATTTCGATTAGTATAAAGTGCAATAACAATCTTACTGTTTCGGATAAAATGGGCAAGAAAGATAAGAAAGGCGATACCACCGACGGATCCAGTGAAGAGGAGTATGTTGTCGAGAAAGTTCTCGACAAACGTACGGTAAAAGGAAAGGTAAGATTTTCTTTATTTTTCCTTAATTATATTGGGAGTACAGTGTACTGTTCGGTTAGTAATTTCTTGTATAGTGGACTCTTCACTTACCGTAGAAAAGCCAAAGATTTGCGTGTTACAGTAAATATTGTTATGACATGAAAGAAGGCTTAGCGGTAACCTCTCGCCCATGAAATAAATTCTCTCCCTAATAACCTACGTATCTAAAGATATTTATCAACTGGACCACCTTTTAAGATATACATTTTAATGTATTTGCTTCGAAACTGTCAACAATCATCTTGATCCTGATCATGTGTCAGATCTGAAAGTAATTATCAATTAAATTGCATGATAGATATCATTTCCAGCAAGATACCCAACTGTCTCAATTAAAGCTTACCCAGTCTTTTTAACCTGGCTCTACTGATGATTAATCAGACTTCATTCAATTATCTTTAAAATATAGTGGTTCACATTGCAATTAGTTCCATGTCAAAAAATAAAGTATAAAAATACAGCATGAACCTTTTTGAGTATAAAAAAAAGGCATTCAGTATGCCTTTTTTTTAAAATAAGGACACTAAAGTGTATTTTTTTTATGAAAGTGTCCTTGTGATATTTTTAATAGAACACAGTAGTAGTAATAGCGTTATTTACGCTATATTATTTACTTGAAGCGCTACTTATATTATCAAAACTAGCTGTTACCCGTGACGTCGTCCATGTGGGCATTAGGCGATTAAACATTCACCTGTAGCCTATATGACCCCACCTCTTAGTTATATTCTGGCCAAATTTGAACTAAATCCATGCAGTAATTTTTGAGATACAGACATACACACAGACAAAAATTCTAAAAACTATATTTTTGGCTTTGGTATAGATTGTAGATCATGCCCCAATTGTTCTTTTAAAGAAATATTCAATGTACAGTTTTGACTGTTCTATGGTTTTATAATATGTATAGATTAGTATGGTCTGGTCCTGTTAAGCTAAAAGGGAGTTAATTGGCCCCATTTGTAGAGCCAGTAAATTATGTACCTATGTTTAAATCATAATATCACTGTATGAATTCAAAATTAAAATAAATCTTACTCTATTTCATTGATCTGTAGGCCGTTGCTCAGTCTAATCATAGAGTAGGTAAACTACATAATATGCTATATTTTTTTCCTTATATGACTAGCCAGGCAAAGAGGCATAATAACCAAATGTACAGAATTCACTAAGATATTATAAATCCACATGAGGAAAAAAAATATCTACGCTAGGTAACGCAGTGGCCTAAAATAAATAAAATTTTATTCCTTGTATATCTGCATACCTAAGGATTGAGGAGCTTGTGGCTAAGTACCAGTTGCACATTGCAACTTATAATATTCTTAACATCTAGAAGACAGAAAAATTATTTTTCATATTTTGTATGATATCTATAACCCACTTATTATAGAAAGACTGCTTTTTACTTGGTTAACATTTCTTTTAAGTCTATAATGATAGAAGATGCCCACTTAGATAGATAGTTTTTCTTTCTAGAAGGGGTCTTTAGATATATTTTTGTACATTGCAGGTGCAATATCTGTTGAAATGGAAAGGTTACAAGGAAGAGGAGAGCACCTGGGAGCCCGTGGAGAATCTCGACTGTGAGGAGCTGATAAAGACCTTCGAAGATAACAGGAAGGAAAAAGAGGTAGCCATTTACTATTTCAGTTTTGGATCGATAGTACTAGCGTCCAGATTGATTGTCGGTCATGGCGGCTGTTTTCTCTTAACGAGATCAGCCAGCTGCTATATTAAAGTTCACAAGCAAAATGTAGTTTACACTGTAAATAATGATATTATACCCCAAATCATTATCATATTCCCCTATTAGTTGTAACCTAGTGAGACTATTCTGCACGGAGTCACGCGTTTTGATACTGGGTCCAGTTGAAATTGTTTTGAGGGTGTGGCAGTTGGTGATGAATGCACCCGTGCCTCATAGAGCATGTGAGTGTCAGAGCTGTTCCTGATCTCTTTGTGAGTGACAATAGGCTTGGATGCCATGTACATACTTCCTTTTCATTCAGGCCAAGACCAAGAAGCCCGAGGACCGCGGTAAGAAGCGCGTCCGCGAGTCGAGTGAGGAGACCAACACAGGACGCAAGGGGCGCGGCACCAGCGTCTCCTCTGCCGATGACCACAAGGAGTCCAAGCGGGAACGCAAAGAAGAAAAGACTAAGTCAGGCTTTGACAAGGGATTGAAGGCTGAGAAAATTATAGGTAAATCATTTTATGGACACATAGCTGTCTTGGTGGCCTAGTGGTTAAAGAGCCAGCCTCTCAAGTGTGAGGGCGTGGGTTCGATTCCAGGTCAGGCAAGTACCAATGCAACTTTTCTAAGTTTGTATGTACTTTCTAAGTATATCTTGGACACCGATGACTGTGTTTCGGATGGCACGTTAAACTGTAGGCTGTCTCGGCTGTCATTGAAAATCCTTGGCAGTCGTTACGGGTAGTCAGAAGCCAGTAAGTCTGACGCCAGTCTAACCAAGGGGTATTGGGTTGCCCGGGTAACTGGGTTGAGGAGGCCAGATAGGCAGTCGCTTCTTGTAAAACACTGGTACTGAGCTGAATCCGGTTGGACTGGAAGCCGACCCCAACATAGTTGGGAAAAGGCTCAGGAGATGATGATAGCTGTCTTACATTGTGATAAAATAATAATAATCAAAATTAACCTATGTATAAAATGCTACTGCATATACCCAAGCTAACTTAAAACTGAAAGTTTGAACTCTCTATACCTACTCCGTGATGCATGGAATTGTAGACTTCTTATTCCTAACTGTGTTGAAGTCTTATTCCCTTGAATCTAAGTATTAAAAAATGTAGGTCAGAAATAACAAAATTTTGTTTATTCAGGTGCATCAGATGCGACTGGCGACCTGATGTTCTTAATCAAATGGGCAGACTCTGATGAGGCTGAGCTTGTGCCTGCTAAAGTTGCCAACGTTAAATGCCCACAGCAGGTATGATATATCTTACAATATAATTTCAATGCAATGTTAATTTTGTATATTAGAAAAAGGCTTTATGTAGTTTGTGTCAAACTTTTATTTAGACATGCTCTTGTCTTTCAGGTGATTGCTTTCTACGAGGAGAGGCTAACATGGCACACGCCGGCGGAGTCCGAATGATATAGGACAGCTTGTGGCATGCCCAGCATCCGCTACGGCGGGGACTACTTCTATGTCCGCGCCATGGAGATCTACGAGGGACAACGTCACATTTAATACCCGTCGCCCGGCGGACAGTGTTGCTAGGACAGGACCTTCTAAATAGTGTTGCCATACTTCGCAATTCTAATTTGGTAGCTTTGTGGACGAGATGTGATTTCATTTAATGTGGGAACTTCTCGGGCGGTGACCGTTTTTGATGTATTCCGGTTTAAATGTCTAGTTACTAAGTGCAGTCATTATGTGGTCCGACTAAAGTAGTGGTCGCCATTTTAGCTTCACCTTATCGTGTATCTTTTTATTAACGGCTGGTATGTTTGCTGCACAATTATGATAGTATGTCAAATGTATATTAGTTTCTGGAGACTGTCTTGCCCATGTTTAATTTGCATATAAATTTTCTGATGCTAGATAAAGCATCAAATACTATGTATAAATAAGCTGCAGCATAATAAAGGATCTTCAGGTTTATCATTAATATAGGCAGTGCCCATAAAACTGAGAACATTTCTGTAAAACAAGGCTAAATAATAAAGAAAACAGAAGTTTTATTTTTTCTAAATTTTGTTACTGTGCTCTGTGTCTTTATATTCTGGATTTTATCTTTAAGACTTTGTTATTAGATATTAGTTTTTGTGATACAACTTTTCCACGGGCAAATTAACTCTACCGATAGCATGGAGAACGAATGGGAGTTACCATGTTATTTTAGTTGTCATAAATTTTTCTAAATATTCCCTAAAGTGCACAAACTGCACTTGTGGAAGTCAAAAACTACAAAAAGACCTTAATATTATTTGTGCTCAGGGAATAATGTGTTTTCTGTGTACATATGATTACAACTTATCACAAGCAGTCTTGTTAATTCAGGCTGGTTATTATTATTACAATTATATATATCATGAACTTAAGTGAAGATTGTTTCAAGTGACTATAATAGCATTTCCATTTCTTCTGTTTTGATATTCGCTTGGAATAATCTTCGAATGGGAGGGCAGGTGTGATAATACGGAGTATTAACTGATCACCGATGAGGCAATGTGATTAAAGTTACATAATCTGCAACGTGTTGTTGACGAATATGTACGTGAATGAAAATTCTCTACCGTATCTTGTCGATTTAAATGTATGACAGCGCTTTCACACGGTCGGATATTATTTTTTCTGAATGTTAAATATCCGCTCGTGTGAATGCGCTCTAAGGCTGTCATGTTGCGATATCGTAGCGTTACATGGACTTAATCTTTATATAAACTATTATTGGATAGAAATAAATAAATTGATAAAGTAAATAATAGTTTTATTTAAGTTGATTCATAAATATAGGATTCGTAGTCTTCTGAACAAAGATGATTGTAAAAAGATTGTAATATGTTTGTTAACTGTTCCCTTCTGCTAGTTAAATTAGTTATAATTAAAATCGTTTCCCAAATATCAATCATACGTATATAGAAATTACACTTATCAACTAAAATATTTTAGTTCTATATTTGGAAACGATACAGACACGTAAATCACACATTTTATGTAGTAATAAAATTAGAAACTAGTGTTTTTAAAAATACTGAAGAAATAAGAGGATAAGCTCTTGCACCTTGTGATTATTTCACAATATCACGTTCACGTCGGGGAAGTGAAGGAGTTAGCCAAGGGACTCGGGATTCACTGATCAAACTGTTCCAAGCCTTGTACTACAAGCGACAGGTCGACATGCCAATTTGCGACTGACGTGGCATCATGTTCAGACACCAGCGAAACTCAACTGTGAACCATATGCTTCAGCGATAAGTCGAAAATCCAATAATGAAATTTTACAGATTGCAGTAGCTTGATGTATTGGCGTTTGTACCTATATATTGATATTTTTTCAAATAATTTTCGTCATACTGACTGATGACCTGTCGCTTGTAGTAGTTACGTTACCATCAAAACAATTCTCCATGTCTTAAAGATTATGTATATGGTCCCTTTTATACATTTTTGATGTAAGATACAAATAATCAATCGCTCAAACAATAATTTAAAAAATCCTATTCGAAAAATCTCGAGAAAACTTGTGCCAAAATAAGCTTATAACATCTTAAACTATAGAAATCTCAGCATAACTCATAATCTTAAAATAGTACACAATATTGCACTTTTGCAAATATAAATACGTTTACATACCAAAAAGATTCCAAAAAATCTATTAAATTTTTGGTTATGTAATGTAACATTAGTTATGGTAATAATAAATGAGTTTAATACCCTATTGTGCTATAGCGGTACTTGGTAATAGAAATTAGGGTCAATTCTGAGGTGGCAGCATCAACATGTCATGTCTGAAAGGAACTCTGAGGCGTTAGGAGTCAGAATGATAACGACTACAGCATCATCATCAGCTTTTGAACTTACACTCCTGGGTACAGGCCTCAACTGATATAGAAGAGCTACAATTTGTACTTTAAATGATTAAAGTACATACTACAAAACCGGCCAAGTGCGAGTCGGACCCGGGCACAAAGGTTTCCTTACCTTAAAAACGGCCGAAAAATCATGCGTGTGCAGTGGAAGCTCCCTTAATTATTAATTTTAATTCGATATAATAATATACTCAATAATCTGCGAATATTTCAAGGGTTCTGTGCCTTTATCAATATCCAGTAAAAACGCTCCCTATCCACTCATTTTATTTTTAAATTTGTTGTTATGTCGATAACAGAAATACCTACCATCGCAATTCATCGATTCAGGACTGAATCAGCCTGATGACAGACGACTAAGTCTTAGTTTTAATGTCTTATTTTACTGTTTGTGTACGGAACCCTTAAACCAATGGTCGGAAACTGCACAACTTGCTGCGGCCATCTCAGTACGACTGACCCTTACAGATATACCATATAGATAATAAAATAAATTATTTTTCAAGTACATTCATATATAAAATCCGAGTATTCATTACACTAGACACTTGAACGGTGGTAATGTGATTCGCTTCGTTCGCTTTGGTCGCTTCAAGCTTGATATTTGTAGTCGTGCTTGCTCAGGCCATTGCTAAAACAAAAACATGAATTTATTTAGATGAATAAAAACGTTAATATTGATCGAGTTCATTCGTGTTCCGGAAGGCATGTTACATTGGTCTCAACTGTAATTTGAACATCTTTGGAAGTCGTTACTGGTAGTCAGAAAGTCTGGCAACCAGTGTTACCAAGGGGTATCGGATTGCCAAGGTAACTGGGTTGAGGAGGTCAGACAGGCAGTCGCTCCAGGTAATACACTGGTTCTCAAGCGCATCCAGTGAGACTGGAAGTCCACCCCTACATAAGTAGCTTGAGAAAGGACCTAATATGCTTTCTAGTTTGAAGTTGGCTATTTGATGCCTTGCGCAAGCGCAGCAGTGCGGCAGTAAGAGCAGTACCTGAGCTGCGCGACGTGCCCGGGCGGCGCGTGCACGAGGGGCGCGAGGCGCTCGGTGAAGCGCGTGAAGTTGCGCTCGAGCTCGCGCTGGTACTCGCGCTGGTCGCTGCCGATCAGGTTCTTGTTCTTGCGCAGCGCGTCGTGACATCTGTGGACAATTGGGACTATTTATAGCAAACCAAAAATCCTACGAGGTTATAGTCTAAAGAAAACGACTATCTTTATTAAAAAAAAAATAACATATATTTTTTGCATATTTCGCAAAATAAAAATTATATTCTTTATTTATTTTTTCACGTCAATCGAAACGCCAACGTCAATGTGACGTCACACGCTAGTAAGCAATGTCTTGAACTATACTGATTGTCGTGCATGATTGAAGTGTTTGACAAGCTATATCACATGTATTCATGGATTAGTTTATTAGTGAGTGACGTATCAAGGGTCACGTGTACAAAACGTCGTCGAAGAAAGCTGTAACATAAATGAGAGGTATAACTTACTTCTTGGAGAAATCTTTGAAAGCGAGCCTCAGCTTGTTGGTGAGCCGTGTGGGCGGCTGCGTGCCCTCCGCCACCGGCGCCAGGAACACCTGCGGAACACACAAATACTATGAAAAAAAAGTATTACTGTTGTCTATGATGATCAAGTTTCAATATTATACTGAAACGATTTCTTGTAAAGACGCCAGCAGATCAACCTATCTGAATCTGACAAATTTCACCAATCTAATATTAACCTTCCGGTATTGTGATAAGGTTGAAAATCTATTAAAGAAATTTAACAGATTGAGGTAGGTTGATGTGCTGGCGTTCGTCTGTACGTCACCACTAAACTTACTTTCATGGTTTAGTCCAGATTAGTATAATAAATAATAATACATCTGATACGAATAAAGTCAGCAATGTATGTACTTTGGTTCGTACAGTCAGTGGAAACATTTGAACTGCGAAAACAGCTCTTATGTCGTAGGAAATAGAGGCGGTCTCAAGGTCAAAGTGTGTCTACTGATGTGACTGTACCTGTGCGAGTTCTAGCGGTCCCTGGTTGACGGTGGTACCGATGCAGCCCTGCACCACCATTTGCAGCATCTTGGGGTCTGCGGGCTCCTGGCTTGTGGCGGCGGCCAACTCGTTGATCTGCACATGATAATAATTACATTATTTATTCTCCAATTTAAAATTGTAACAAACTCAAAATCATTTATTCAAACTTGGCTGCAAAACAGCACTTTTTGAACGTCAAAAATTACAAAAGACAGCCCAAAACGCCCACCCTTCACCTTTTCCTGTGTTTTCGCTGGGAAGAAGAACTGGCGCTACAAACTCCCCAGCAACACTTTTACAACAACTTAATGATACAAGTAATAAATTACACTAATAATATAAAGGCGATAGTTTGTGTGAGTTTGTTACGCTAAACAGGCTAAATGGCTGAGCGGATTTTGATGAAATTTGGCAGAAATATAGCTTATACATCAGAATGAAATCAAAGGTAGTTCTTATCAGGAAGCGGGAGAAACCGCTGTCGGAGGCTAGTGAATAAACGATTTTTTATATAGTGCTTTTTATATAATTGATTAAATGCGTACCTTCTTCTGTATGTCTTCAATAGCCACTTCGATGGGTGTCAAAATTATTTGTGTTCGTTGAACCACCTACAAGATAAGGTATATTTGTAAAACTACATATACTAGGGTACTAGGGTGTAACAAAACTAGTGCACCATATTTTTACAGATCATCTAATACTTGCTAAGGATCATGTTTACCACAAAAAAGTTGAATGACCTAAGGGTCAACGATCGTGCGCCTTCATAGAGACCGGCGTTATGCGTACAATTTGGCGACTGTGATGATAAATTTAGTAAAATGTGTTGTTGTTTTCATCACTTTTTTTGTGCTAAACATGATCTTTAGCATGTTCTAAATGACCTTTAAAAATATGGTGCACTAGTTTTGTTACACCCTATATATAGCCTATATAATTTAGCAGGCGAATTTTTAGAAAGGTGTGAAAGTGTACTCTTCTACACATCTGTGGGTTGAAAAGTTTTTGATTTGATTGCGAACAGATATATGAATAGTCAGCGGATGACTTTGTTTAATTATATTACATTTTGAAGAGGTAATGTTTGTGTTTGTCACTGTGACGTAATAGGGTCTCTGGATAACTGCACCGATTTTGAAAATTCTTTTACCAATAGAATGTTACGTTAATTGGGTATTTGACTCTTTTTTTTTAAATTATTCATATCAAAAGTTTTGGAATCCGTTGAGAAATAAGTGATTTATAAACCTTTCAAAAGTCAAACAGTTAAATAATTGAAAAAGGACGCACATACAAGCTTGTGACGTCAACGCTATTTGATCACTCATATGCAAAAGAGATAGCAAGATGTCCCCACTATGATCCTACTCTTCATCATACGAATATAAAAAATGTTGATTGCTGCTCCATTTATCAACCAATTTTGACGCTGTTTTCAGAAAAATGTTCCTTGTGCGTGTTATTTGTTTTGTTAAAAATGTTGTACAAAATCAAACATAGGCACCCTATTTGAGCTACATTTCAGAGTAGGTGGTCAGTAACAAAGAACACTATAATCCAGAGTATAATAATAATGATCGGGCAGGGCGGCAGTTGCCCGCAGCGGAGGGTAGTGCCGTCGCACCTGCACGCGCGTCTTGACGTAGGGGAAGTGGTGCGCGGCGCAGAGGATGGTCTTGCGCTTGCACTGGTCGCCGATGTCGCCGTGCGCGCGCCCGCCCAGCGTGAACGGCGTCGCGTACATGAACCGCTCTGTGCGTACAACAAGCGTTATTGTTATAAAACATTCTATGTAATTGTATACACTTAATTATATTTTTTCGTTTAATTTGAGTATAATATAAGGTCTAACAAAAATAGCGCACCATATTTTTATATGTCATCTGTATATAACAGCTAAGGATCATGTTATATCACAAAAAAGTCATGAAAACAATAACATTTATATTAAATTTATCATTACATTCGACAAATTGTAATCTTTGTTAACCTCTAGGTCATTCAAGTTTTTTTGTTATAACCATGTTCCCTAGCATGTACTAGATGACCTATAAAAATATGATGCACTATTTTTGTTACACCCTATATATTTTTTTTAATTTTCTTGTTTGAGATTCAAATACACAGTCTTGTATAAAACTTGGAAATTTATTTAGTTTTTATTTCAAATAAATCAGAATTTTCAATACAGAATTTTATTTTATAGTTACAAAAAAAACTAGTATTTCCTTAATAGATTTTCAACTTTATTGCTGAAGCATACGGTTCAAAGTCGATTGGGAAAGTTTGACAAAACTCACTAATGTTGTAATTCCTCTCGTACTGCGTGACACGTTTCCTGAGCTCGTGCGGCTCGAAGTAGGGCTCGACGTACGTGATCTGTATGTACGCCTTGTCCGGGTCCAGCGTGCTCACGTCCACGATGTTAGAGTCCTTTATTATAACCACGTTCTCTGGTCCGAAACGGGCGCCGTAGAAATTCTGAAAAAAAATAATATAATAATATATAATATCCATGTACAGTCACCCGCACATCAGTAGACACACTTTGACCTTGAGACCGCCTCTATTTCCTACGACATAAGAGCTGTTTTCGCAGTTCAAATGTTTTCACTGATGTGCGGGTGACATTACATGTTGTATAATCTGGATGGATTTTTAAGTAGAACTTCACTATATCGAGGTATAGTGGTGGTGGCTTAGTGGTTAACGCATCAGCCTCTCAATAGGGAAGATGCAATATTTTTATTTTTGTTTTTATTTTAAAGAATTCCATGTAGAATAGACCACAAATATATAAAAAAAATTAAACACTGCAATTTATTGTAAAAAAATGCAGTTTTAAATTGACAATTTAAATTTTCGCGCCAAAACGGGCCTACGGTTCCGATGACGTCATTCGCGTCTGACACTAGTCGTACTTGTTCGTTGCCGGCTTTCATTCATTTGCATTTTTCTCGACTTTCGAGATATTTTTCAGTAAAAATTTAAAATGGATTATCCGTCAACATCAGGGGATCATAACAATACCACCAATGCTCCAAAAAAAATCCCCGTTGACTCATGTTTTGTGTACATCTACTTCAACAAAGTTTTGACTGGACCTTCTGACCCAAAACTAAGAGAAAAGTGGCTCCAAGCTGCGAATGGGAAGGATAATTATTATTCTCCAAAGAAACGCGAAATTCATTCCTTCAGATTTATCCTTATTATACTAGAGACAAACATTTAAACTTTCACATTTGTAATATTATTAAGATAGTACTTGCTGATGAAGAACTGAATTATTATTTCTTTCATGTTTCAGATTCATCTTTAGAGTGTTCATTAATCACAGAAACACATGATTCTGAAAATTTTCAAATATCCAATGATAAGAGTGTACAGGTGTCTATAAATCCTCAGAAACGATCGAAACAAGCTCAAGTAGAAATGGAAATACCCCAAAAGACTGTAGCTTTATCACCTAAAAAAAATCAATAAATCCAACTTCCATTTTAATCTGAAAAACACAATAAATTTTCGCACAAACTAATTACATTAATGTTCACCTTTACAACTATCTATAACCTCAAATAAGTTGTCATAACGGGAGTGACGTCACTGAACGCTGATTGGTGTTTTGAAATACGTTTCGTTTCAAGTCACTTTAATTTTTAATTATTCGTAAAAATCAACATTATGTAAAATAAAAACGTTACAGTAGTCTTTCTTTTATACTTTTTTAAAATTTTAATGATAAAATTTTCAATAATATTACATTTGCATCTTCCCTATTATGAGTGTGCGGGTTCGATTCCAGGTCAGGTAAGTACCAATGCAGCTGTGCTCAAGCTACTACAATCTGTTAATTTAATTTAATAGATTTTGAACTTTATCGCTGAAGTATATGGTTTAAAGTTGAATGGGAAAATGTGATAGTTTCGGGTAGCTTCATGTGCGGGCGACTGTACTTAAGTATATCTTGGACGACAATAACTTATTAAAGGTGAAGGAAGGCATCTCGAAGAAACCTGGACTATAAAGTCTGAAGTATGTTCCTTCTGGAGGTCACTTTGAGCATGAGCCATGGTAGGTCTTGCGAACAACCTCCAGCCCAGGCAGACCCTGGCCCTAAGGGGCTGACATCTCTTGGAAAGATTACCTCGAGCCTGCTGAATATCTCGGGCAGCTTGGTGAGGGCGTGCTCCTTGTAGATGAACTCCTCGCCGGCGAGGTCCCCGAAGCGCGTGCCGTAGAAGGAGACGCGGAAGTACGTGCCGAACACGCGCTTGCCGTGCAGCTGCTCGATGCGGGTGAACGCCTCGTTCAGCTTGCTGCAACAGATTTGGTGAAATAAGAGCTTGAACAGCTGTTGGATTATGGGGGATTGTAATGTAAATTGATCGTCTATTTAAATATAATAGTGACTAGTGCAGTTAATAAACATAAAGATTTTTGTTTGTCAAAATTAATATGGTCGAGAGTTTAAAATTTCTAAATTCTTCATAAGCTCTGTTGGGGACGGCTTCCAGTCTTAACCGGATGCAGCTGTGTGTTCACTAGTGTTTTATTCGTAAATTAGAATATTATGAAATCATTAGTAATCATCTTTGCCACCTATATAACGTGAAAATTATAACTTTTTGATATCCGTAATATTGAGTCTACGTTATTATGCCTTAATGTTTCCCGCTGATGATGATGATGACAAAAAGTTTGGCGAGAACTATACCTATGTATGTTAGCGAGTTTCTTGTAGTCGCGGTGCTCCTCAGCGATGGGTATGAGCACCTTGTACACCTCGTTGACCGTCTCGTACATGCCGGCCGTCATCAGCTCGCTGGCTGCGTGCTCTAATAGAGCCTGGGGAACAGAGATATAATTATTTAGTAGTAGTAATGTGAGAGAGTGATGGGATGATTGGTGGTGATATTGTAATAAACATAATTAGTCATTATCATCAGCCTTTTTATCGTGCCACTGCTGGGCACCGGCCTCCTCTCACAAAGAGAGGGATTGAGCGTTAATCACTACGCTTGCTCAATGCGGGTTGGTGATTAATTGATGATTGAAACATATTTAGTATTTTTACTTAATACATAATTATTAAAGCTGAAGAACTTGTTTGTGTGTTGGTATGTTTGTTTGTTTGAACGCGTTTATCTTCGGAACTAGTGGTCCGTTTTGAAAAATTATTTCTGTGGTAGATAGCCCAATCATCGAGAGAGGTTATAGGCTACTTTTTTCTACGGGTGCATGGAGTAGTTTTCAAAGGGCGCGGGTGACACCACTCGCAGAAGCTAGTTAACACATGATGCGGTGCATGAGGTCCAGCAAAATCTTTGACTGTTTACTATTTGAGAGGAAATAACTTAATAAATGTGACATAAAGATAGGAGGATGATGAAGGTGCGATGTAGGTATACCTGCAGCTCCAGATGCGTGAGATGGTGGTGCAGCGCGTCGGCGCAGCTCTCGTCGAGCGCGTTGTGCGTGACGCGCTGCAGCAGCGCGGCGCCGCGCCCGCCCGCGCACATCTGCTCGGCCACCAGCGCCGCGCCGTGGATCAGGCACATGCCCGCCTCCGTGTGGTTAGAGCGCTGACAAATATGTATATTATTAAATTCTTTACAAATGGTAAAAAAAACATTCACTGTGTAAGTGTATTTTTTTTGGCAATTTCTAATTTTCACCCTGTATAATTTTGTTGCTGACACTATCACACTGTATGTTATATCTTTTCACTTTTTTGCCTTTAAACTGTTAAAAGACCATAAAACAATACAGATGCTATGAAAACGGTACCTCCATATGCTTCTGCGCCATATTGTTAAGCCAGGTGAGCCGGAGGTCTGGCGAGTGCTGGTACCCGCGCGCGATGCGGTGCATGAGGTCCAGCAACATCTCCGGGTCTTCTTGGAACTCCTTCATCTTCACCGTGTCCGACAGTATCATGTGCAAGTTGAATACTAGATCTTTGACCTGGAAAAAAAAAATGCACAATGATAAAATAATATTACGGTAGTAGATAACTAGTCAAATTCATTACTTTTATAGAACTATCAAAAACGGCTCTCTATGCAATTTGTATGAAAGTAAGAAGTATGACAATTTTTTCACATGAAGCCATATAATTATTTTGGCTTATATTATCAAATAGTTTTTCCTTCAAAACGATAAATGAAAACGAAATTATTTTAAGATGCGTTAGCAAATGAATATGATAAAGGATTTTATTTTTGACCTAGTCAACTACCCAATTGTTGCGTTTCCGTACCTATTTGTATTACTTATATCATTAAAACAATGTATTAATAATTTGAAAACAATAAAACACGCAGGAATACATGCAAAATTCTCCAGGGAGATTTCCCTTGGATCTTACTTAAGCTAGAGGGCTATGTCAAGTCATGATTGAACCTGTCTAAGATTTATTACAAAACTACGAAAAAAAAATCGCAGTTAGTCATAACCCACCTGGTCCAAACTAAGTCCACATCGATGTGGCTGTTGACAAGACTCTTCCATCTTCAAATGGGACCTACGACATCATAAAAGACTGCACAGCCAATATAAATGATGTTAGACTCTTACCTGTTCCGGGAAAGTCGTATCAGCGAGATCAGCATCATGTTCAGCGTACACGAGGATGGTCTTCAGTGCCCGCCTCAGCGAGTCCTCGCTGAAGGTCGTGGAAGTACCCACCAATGACGACAGCGACATCGTCACCTGCATCTTGACGCGGCTGAAGTTCTGAGGGTATACCGAAGTTAGCGAAATTAATTTGAGTGAAGAAGAGGAAAAATGGTTGCAAGTGAAGAGATTAATATCGATAAAATAGATAGAGAACAGAAATGGCGAGTTAAAAATTTTAAGCTTAACTAAAAGGCGGACTTATTACTTTTTTATTTCATCATCATCAGTGGCCCTTAACATCTACGAAAGATGATTAAAACAGCAGATTTATCACGCCTATCATTTAACATCCTTGGCAGTCGTTACGGGTAGTCAGAAGCCAGTAAGTCTGACGCCAGTCTAACCAAGGGGTATTGGGTTGCCCGGGTAACTGGGTTGAGTAGGTCAGATAGGCAGTCGCTCCTTATAAAACACTGGTACTCAGCCGAAACCGGTTAGACTGGAAGCCGACCCCAACATAGTTGGGAAAATGCTCGGGAGATGATTTATCACGCCTATCATCCCTATAGAATCTTCGTTATTGGCCAATTTGTATTTGATTTAGGCGACTCCCTTCTGAGATACTTCTTTAGTTCTCAGAAGTGGGATCATTCTAAATAAACGGTTTTGAAATACCACCCCACATGCTCGACTGTCAATAAATTAGTAGTTCATGTTTGAGGAGGAATAACAAGTTAAGAGACTGATTAGGTGATTAAATTTAACGGATTGCGAAGAGTTTGATGGGATTTGGCAAAACATAAAAATCAGGTATCCGCTGCGGATAGACCAAGAGTATCAGACTTACACACTAAAGCCCATGTTCTTTTGCCTTGCTTTTTGCTTTTGTTAGATGGACTGCTAACTTTATAGACTAAAGACTTAGCTAAACATAGCCATATAGTAGCACAGAACTCACATTGCCCAGCTGGTAGTGTTGGCGCATGAGCGCGTAGAGCGTGGCGGAGGCGTGCGAGCGCGTGCTGGGCGCGAGCGCGGCGCAGTGCCGCAGCAGCACGCGGCACGTGCCCGACTCCTCGCCGCAGCACGACCAGCCCAACTTAACAAAATACAAAACGTTACATCATACACCTACTCAAAACTTTATTGTACACGATTCTTGCAAATGTGCGTTTAAACCCATCGAGCGAATGGTCATTCTGACCTCACATATCGAATAATTCTTCTATTTGTAAAAGAATTCGATAGGAAAATAATATTAAAACTCTGCGAAATAATTGCTTTTGTTGTAATGGACAACGGATACTTCTTATCTTTCAACGAACTTATTTTTTTTTCAGTCAAAAGACTTTCAATACGTAAGTAATACGATGACACTAGTTCGTAAAGCAATCCAACACCGAATAATTGATAGAATACTAAAAGAGATTCTCAAAATCAAATAGTATTTTGATTTGAGTAAAACGTTTGACAGTATGCGTAATAGATCTTTTTAAGAAAGATTAAAGATTGAGTCAATCATGGACACACAGGATCATGTCATGCTCCGTATAAAACATTTGGTATTGAATTAACAAAAAACTTTAAAGTTCAAATTATCTGACAAACGTTTTACGGCCAGGAGTGCCACAAGGGTCAGTCATGGGGCCACTGCAATTTTAACTCAACCATATATCTTACCTTTACATATATCTGAAGTACATTCATGTATGAAATGGATTATAATAACATACCTTGACGATGAGCGAGCGCACTGTCGCGAACATGTGCTGCAACACGACCACGCTCTGGTTGCGCTGCAGCGCGTGCAGCAACACCTGGAGTGCGGCGCTGCACACGCTCTGACCACACTCTAGGTTGCTGCAAGTCTGTGGGAAAGAAGATAATTGAAGCACATCAAGCTACCTAAACTGTTAAATGTTCCCAATCAACTTTGAACCATAAGCTTCAGCGACTGAAAGAAAGAAGAAGGAAATTTTACAGATTGTATAGTAGCTTGATGTGCTGACTTCTGGTACGGCTTCAGTTGGAAGTATAGTTTTCGTTAATTTCAAGGTACAGTTCCGTACATAATCAGCCTTGGAAAATAGGCATGGCGGACTTATCATGTTATTTATGTGTTGGAATGAATGTCAACTTAAAATCATTAGCCTGTTGCAATACTTTACATTAGGATACTCAACTGATTGTTTTTTTAAGTGCAAGTAATATTACTTAGTTACCAAATATAGACATAGAATAGAGAGAGAGAGTGTGAAAGAGAGAAATATAATGAAGGTGAATGTTTCTGACCTGCACGATAGTCTCGAGCGCGTGCAGCAGCGAGAGCGCGACCTCTGCGGCGAGCGCGGCGGCGAGGTGAGGCTGCGGCTGCGGCGCCGCCCCGCACTCGCCGCGCGCGCCGCCGCGCCACAGCTCCTTGCGCCAGCGCTCGCGCTTGCACGCACCTACACTCGACCCACCACCTAGCTTACATATTCTTCAGAACCAGTGAACACTACTTCTTCTCCCATCCCAGACACATTGTCGTTTCGATTATGATTGAACCAATAGGGATGCGGACAACTAGTCAAATTCAATACTTTTATAGAACTGTCAAAAACGATTACTCTCTATGCAATTTGTATGAAAACACCATATATGACGTCACAGATTTTTCACATCAATCCGTATACTTATTTCGATTATATTACCAATAAAAAAATAAAAACAGTTTTCGTTTCAAAACGATGAATTAAACTGACATTATTTTAAGATGCTTTACAAAATGAATATGATAAAGTATTTTATTTATGACCTAGTCCACATCCCAATTATCAAAATTACAATATCAGTGAAATGATCTATAGTTATTTACTAAAAGAGTGTTTAAGGAGAGAGCCTATACCCTGCAGCGGAACAATAAAAAGGCTTGCATCATCATCAATTTAATTTTTGGACAATGGGAAGACATTGTCCAAAAATTAAATCTTCTGAATTACGAACACTTGACGTACAAAAGTCATTATACACCGAGAACAATTAATATCAAAGAGCTGTTCAACTCACCCTTCCTCCTCATGATGAAGTCGTTCCTAGCGGATCCCTGGCCGAGGATAACGTCCTCCAGCTTGGACTTGATGTCGGTAGTCTTGCGGACGTTCTGTTGCGCGCATTTCATGATCTCCTTACGACCCTAAAGACAACACAACGTTACGAAATAACAGAGTTTTAACACATCACGCCATCTAGCGGCACACCGGTCAAACCTCTTGTAGTGTAGTCCCATGTACTGCCAACTCGATGCATCAAAAAATAATCCAATCTGAATAAACTGTCCATTCATCTACGTGACGTTAGGATACAGAAATTCAGCCCTTTTTCGTTTAGAGCTCTCTGACCAAACACATTTATAATGTTTTGAAGAAGAAATTTCAACGTGCCGAAAAAGATCTTGCTACTCAACCACAGATGGAAGCTATTATGAGGTTTACTCCCATAGTGATGACTAACAAAGGCATTAATTTTAAGCAATTACTAGAAAAAAAGAAGAAATGTTGTACTTGTATTGTACATTTCAATTATAAAGCTTAGGCCAAATAACTCAGGGGCACGTGCTGATTTAAAACTGAAATTATAGTACCGTTAATTTTCACTAGTCAGCAGATTTACAAATCACGACCTCCTCTTTAATCAAGGAGGGATTAGGTGTTAGCGGCTAGTCTAGCTGTACCTTGTACTCCTGGCACTTGAAGCACAGCTCGATGAGGGCCAGCAGGTCGTGCAGGCGGCGCGGCGACAGCTCGGCCACGCACGCCGCCAGCGCGCTTCGCTCCGCCCACTTCAGGACCCACACCAGGCACATTAGCAGGTTGCGGGTGGTTTCGCTGTTGAAGGGCGGTCGGCCATTCTGGATACACAAATAGCTCCATTAATAAAGACAATCTGATATTCATATTCTTTATTGTATTCCATAATGTACATAAGGTGGAAAATTATATTTATAAAAAAATAAAAATATTAAAATGTATCTTGTCATTCTAAAAAAGACTACTGAATCTCGAATTGAGGTTAAATTCATTTTTTTAGCAACAGTATTTTTTTTTTGCTTGAAGGCACATCGGTGACAACTGGACCGATTAAAAAATTCTATCAGTGTTAGATAGCCTATTTATCAGGACTTTTTATAAGGGTGCGCGGAGTAGTTCCTGAGGGACGATGGTGAAGCCGCTAGCGGACCAAGTTTGATATAAAAGAGTGATGCTACAATAACCTTAGCTTTCATCACTCTAGCTCTCAATTTGACAGGAAGTCTTTGCGATGAGGACCTGTTTAAAATAAGTTGATAACATACCTGTTTGAAATCACCTTCGGGCATCGATGCGGTGTACAAATTTCCGAACTGTCCTATCTCACTATCCAGTTGAAGTATTTCTAAACAAACAAACAAAAATACTCAACTTTACTTCCCAAAACATAAACATTATACGAACTAGTATCAGACTAACTAACTTTTATTTGCTCGAATTTTTAAGACTAATAACATTTTGACGTGACAACGTCTTATAAATTGGTTTGCCGGGTGACACTTCAAGAAACTGCGTTACGCTCCGCTCACGTTATGCGCTCACAATGAGAGCGAGTGAGAGGCACGCGTCCCTTCCACTCGCGCATGGTTAGCCCGCTTAAGAGCGAGAGAGACATTAAAATTATTTTACCACTCAAAGTCGTTGTCACGTAAAACTTTTCGCCCGTATACCGACTTTACAGGCAACCAATTTTTTGATCAATAACTTTATCAATAATTCTATGATGTGTATTAGTGAGCAGCTCACCCTTATTAGTAGTGAACCCCCTGTAGAGCTGCGGGTAGGCATCCATGACGATGCCTAGCAGCGGCAGGTACAGCGAGGCCACGCGCGCCTTGAGCTCGGGCGCCGCCAGCCGCGGGTCGGCGTCGTGCGCCGTCAGCAGCGACAGCACGCCGTTCACGGCCGCGCACTGCAGCACCGGACTCCTGCGCAACACGTACGATACCAGGTGACTAGTTTTTAAATGCAGCTACTGCCTATCTGACCTCATTAACGCAATTACCCGGGCAACCCTTAAGAAGGCTTCTGACTAATAACTTAACGACTTCCACAGATGTACAAATGACACCAATTTAATGTGTTCGGCGAAATATGGGATGGGAAATTAAGTTTTTTTTTTTTTATCTTTTACCAAAGCTAACGTCAGATTTGAGGACTCAGGCCTTTCTTATTAGTCGAGGTATAATATACCTCAAAGTAATATTTGATGCCTTTGTTTCACTTCGATAATAATTGCAATGTACATCGATAAACTTTTTAATGTTTAGATTATAATATTTGGATTTTAAGAATTTTGTGATGGAGTGATACAGTGGAGTTGTTCGAGAGATAAAATTATTGGTGTCGTCAGTAAAATACTTATTCAAAAAAATATTTTAATAGTAATTGATAACATGAAAGATTTTTATTTCTAAAACTAGCTTTAGCCCGCGCGGCTTCGCTCCCGTTCTTCGACCCTACCCTATTTTTCCCTACTCTACCCTACTCTTCTCACCTTTTAAACCTTCCCTAGACTTCCACGAACATTTCAAGACCAAGATATGATAAATCCGTTCAGCCGTTCTCGAGTTTTAGCGAGACTAACGAACAGCAATTCATTTTTATATATATAGATAGATTAGTAATGAGGAGTATGCATATAGTCGGGCACGTACTGCAGGTCGAGCGCATTAGTGAGCTCGGTGAGCAGCAGGCCGGGCAGGTAGTGGCGCGAGCGGAACTCGTGGCCCAGCGCGTGGCGCGGCGGCGCGCTGGACGCCGAGCCCAGCGACGCCCACGACGCCGCCGGCGACACGCCGCCGCCGCCCGGCAGGCTCAGCGGCACGTAGTGCTCGTGCGAGCAGATGATGCGCAGGAACGCCAGCTGTACAACGTACCCATTCCATAAGTTTTACAAGAGTAGTCAATCTCCTCATTGACCAACGCAAATTGTGGAGCCAAGAAAAAAAACAAGAGCAGTTGACACGTTCTGGGCTTTCAGGGTGCTGATGGCCACTAGGGGGTTGATGTTTTACTGTCAATTAGTTTATAATGTAATTAAGAAAGCGACATCGGTACGCAGTTCAGGGTGGTGGAATCCACGGTACGTCTTTAATAAATACGAGTATTTGATTCATCAACATAATTTTGATTATCGCAAATGAAAGTACATATAAGGCTTAATTGCTAAATGTCGCCGTAAAGATAAGTTTTTTAAAGCATTAAAAAATGTGATCAAATAATAAGTATTATATACATTATATGTACTAGAAATAAAAGGTTTAAAAGAGCCGTCTAAATGATCATCCATTCCCATGAAGGTTAGTTTAAAAAAAGGTTACAAAATCATAATCAATTAAGTTTAAAGTATTCCTTTTTCTTTTAATTTTACAAATAACAAAAAAAAACCGTATATCTGACGGCACAATTTTGCGTCACACCACTTGTCGTCACGGCATACAGCCAACTTTTTACATTTTTTTATCATTATCCAACATTATAATACATATTTTTTAAAATTTCTTGTTACCTTATAATGCACGAGCGGCACGGCGTCCGGCAGCGAGGCGATCTTCGCGCACATGTGCTTGTAGTAGGTGCGCACGAGGCTGAACACGTAGCCGCGGTCCATCACGCTCAGCAGCTCGAACAGGAAGAAAGCCAGGCTGTTGTTCAGGCTCTGGGTTAAGCGGCTGTCTTTGCCGTATCTGTGAGAAAGAAAATAGTATTGCCGGGGAGTTTGTTCCACCATTTCTTCTTACAATAGGGAGGGTGGGCGTTTTGGGGGTTGTCTCTTGTAAAATTGACCTTGAAAAAGTGCTGATTCTCAGCCTACTTTGAATATGACTTGATAATGACTTTTTTATCTTTTTTTTTCTTTAATAGTGTCGCTTTTTACTTATTTTGTGGTAACTGTTTTCCAAGAAATTTAACAACTTTTGGCCGTTTTATTGTTAAGTCGGAGCTTACAAGTAATCAACATGAATATTTAAGTTATATTTTCTGAATACATTCTTTCACAGATTCCTACCCCCAAAAAGTCATATTCTAATATGTACTATAAATCTGAAGAGTTTGATCGTTTGTTTATTTGCTTGAACGCGGTGATCTCAGGGACAACTGGTCCGATTTAAAATTTTTTTTAGCCTATCAGTTTTAGATAGCCCATTTATTGGCTACCTATACAAACGGTGTTCTTCGTGGCTCCGGACACAAAGTAGCTTATGTTCTTTCTTAGATTGTAGGTAATTTCACTTGATTCGGTGCAGTAGTTTTGGCGTGAAATCGCGATAGACAGGCAGACGGAATTACTTTCGCATTTATAAGAATAGTTAGGAAGAAGGATAGGTCACCTAGAAATGATCTCAGTAGTGATATTGTTGACGAGCGTGGTGAGGTCGTCGGTGAACTGTTCGGGGAAGCGCGCCTTCCGCCGCGCCTCGTGCGCGCCGCTCCACGCCAGGTACTCCACCATCGACTTCACCATCAGCTCCGACAGCGCCCTGGGGCATACCGCCAATGGCAAAGAGGGAGTAATCAATTTTCTTAAAATACCTCTGGAAGCACGCATCTGTCCAGTTATTGTAGAGCCAGGATATAAAAAAAAGGATATAGAGATAGCACTTGGATCATCATCAGAAATATTTTACTCAACACACAGATCTTACGCGCGATGAGAATCATAACACGGTCGGTATAATTAAGACCAAACGTCGGGAGAAAACAGGTACCTACATATCTTTATATTTCACGGGTCTTCGGGTCTCGCGAAAAACTAAAAACATTTATCATCAGAAATGTAAACAAGTATTCATAAATGCTTTGTTAACCAATCATAATTATATCACCCCTTAAATGGAAAATTTACTTTTTATAACTAGATAAGAAATATTATAATCACATATACAGAACATCAGTTTGCTACGGTGACCTTACCAGGAATTCTGCATAGCGAGGTCCCTGGTGGCTCCACTGGCCACCACCCACTGCAGTGCCAGTTCCTCGTGTAAGATCTTGCACGACCCATCCGTCATCACTAAAATAGAACACAGTCTTTCAATCACAACAAATATGAAGTGGTGAAGGGCGAGATTTTTGAAACAGTATTATGTAAGACCAGCTTTCACCAGCGGTTGCTGCCACGTACCGTGGGAACTACGCCGCGCATCCGAATGCAAACCTCCGATGATATAAATGCGCTATGTAACACGGAAACTCAAAACTTAAAATCATTTATACAAATTTGGCTGCAAAACAGCACTTTGAATATCCAAAATTACAAAAGACTGCCTTCACTACTTCCTATGTGATATGGTGATAGCAAAAAGAAAATGGAAGTGGGCGGGCCATATATGCCGTAGGCTGGATGGGAGATGGGGCAGGAAAGTGTTGGAGTGGAGACCACGAGCGGGAAAGAGGAATGTAGGGAGACAACCGACTAGGTGGACAGACGACCTTGTTAAAGTAGCCGGAAAACACTGGATAGCCATAACACAAAACCGTCAGAAGTGGAAAGATTTGGAAGAGACCTACACTCAGCATTGGGTGACTAAAGGTTGAAGATGGGGAGAGAAGAAGAGAAGAGATGTGATTTTGCTGGGAAGAAGTGGCGCAATAAACTCTCCAGCAAGCAATAGAAAAATAAAAATTCAAATACAGTAATTCCTGAGTAAGAGTAAGTAACAAACCAACTCTTCAGTTCTTCTTATACTTCTAACTATGACTTTTTAAAACTGACAATTTTATTTTCTAAATAGCTTTTTGTAAATTTATTTACCAGCAGGCGGCAGCGGCAGTCCGATATCCCGGTCAGTGAGCGAGGGTCGTGGTATGGTGCACTGGTACTGTATGTACGTGCTGATGAGGCTGCTGCGTCCGTGGTTGTCGCACGTCGCACCCTCGTTCATGTTCTTAAAGGAATAAGAATTTATTTTATCTATGTTAGGGCCAGTTTCACAATGTCCGTATAGCCACTATCTACTGAATAAATTAAAAAATGGAACAGAATTTGTATGATAAACTAACTGGAACTTATTCGTAGGTGGTGTGAAATAGGCCCTTAGAATTATATAAAGAGAGAGAAAAAACTGCTGATCAGTAGAGCCTTCGACGAGAAGACAAGATAAGGGAACCTTAGCCCCAGTAAAGTAAGCCATTTGGAGACTTTTAGACATTCACAATAGTGTTTTGTTCATATATTATGCCTGTTGCGTGACTAGTGGCCATCTTCGGAGGAATAAAGCGATTTGACATGAGCTGCATTATTTATACTCAGTAGATTTAAATTGACCTACATAAGTTGATACGGTATACTCACAGATATGTCAGTGAAGAGATGCGCGAGGCAGGTGAACACGTCCTGCGCGATGTTCAGCGTCTGTCCGGCTAGTGTGGGCGGAGCTACGAGCAGGTGCAGCAGTTTGTCCAGCACTACGGGTAGGTAGCGGGCTAGGACCTCCACGTTGGCCGTTGGTAGCTCTGTTATGCTGGCAATAAAAAAATACCAATAAATTATCTTGTCAAAATAAAAGTCACGTGTAGCTTCTGCGCACAACTGCGCAAAACTGAGCAAACTTTGCGCAAATCTGCACGAATTTTGCGCATTCAGTCTTTCTTACAACACGTTACGTAACATTGTTATTTTTTTTTAAATAAAAATTAGTGAATTAAAACTCCTCATTTACGTTTTCCGGGGGTTTTACGGGGAATCCCTTGTTTGTATTAGTCTGGTCGTAATTTTTGATTTGTTCTCGCAAGTTGGCAAACCTCTTCGAGTGTTGGAAACTTTAGGGTAAACTGGTCACTTAAGTGTTATGTAATGTTCAGAGAGTGGGAGGGGGAGTACAGAAAAACGTTACGGTGGGTTATAAGGGGAGGAGGGGGGGGTCAAAAATCTTCAAAATTTGCGTTACGTAATACTTGAGGGAGCGTTCAAAGCGTAAAGCTATGATTCAGTTTGCCGTTCTATACGTTTTAACATGGCTAGAAGCAGTGGTCATTCCATTGTGGCTATTGCTTAAGAAATTATTTAAATTAATGGATTATTTATTAGATCCTTACCTGGCACGTAACTCGGACTCCATATTAGCAAGTCCAATACGCGGGGGGATGTTGCCTTCCTGCACCGCCTCGCACGCCATAGCAAACCGCTCGATATACCCGTCCTATAACAAGGAATATTGCTATAAAATGGTTGACATTCATATGTACAGACGGCAGCACATCAAGCTGCTACAATCTGTCAAATTTCCTTAATAGATTTTCAACTTTATCGCTGAAGCATATAGTTCAATGTTGATTGGGAAAATATGACAGTTTCGGGTAGCTTGATGTACATAATATACGACATTTGAGATGAAAACATAATTTAGCTAGACTAGACTGGTTCGAAAAAAAATACTGGCTGCTCTCGGCATCCACACTCACCAGCGGGTGTACAGTAGTATGTGCGTCAAGAGTGATGCTGAAGATCGGCTTATGGTTGTCTATCCACCTGGTCCCGGGCAGCAGCACATCGGGGAATATGTACGAGTAGTTCGCGGGAGGTTCCTCTTGCATGACTGGCAGATTGAACTCTCCGCAGGTTAGTTTGCCATTACGGCAGAGAGGAATCCACTGCAAAGACAGATCAATTATCATTCTGACGTCAACAAAAGAAAGACGTGCCCTCAGCGCCAAGCTAAGAAAATTCATCCATAAATATCTACAATATAATAGTGAGTTCGGAATTATATCGATTGAAACTCCCTATCAATTTTGAATTTTAAAAGTCTGTCTTGTAGTCGTGACTGTGGCATGCTGGGCACTTTTTGCCTTGTCATCTCATCTATACGTGACTGTGGCGGTCAAATGGTTTATAAATATACTGTTTTTTTTTTGTAATATAATTTGTATAGTAGTAGTGTATTTGTTTGTATTTCGTACCATCAATAAAAAATTGTCTCCGCCCTCGAAATATATTTTTTTGTAACAAAATTGCTTGTTTAATAACTTTTCACTCCGCTTTAGTGGAGTCTGGTCGTCCTTATGCATTCATAATAGATTGTTATACAAAGTTACAAAGCTTAGCTCTAGTTAACAAAACTGTCACCATACCGAGTAGCCAACAGGAGTTTCCAGGTTCTTCTCCTGGTCTGGCGCCACCGGCTTCCTCTGGCACGACACGTGCAGGAACGTGAACAGCAAGTGGTGCTGGTCGCCCAGGTCCGCTGGCAGCTTCAGCTTTATCTCATCGTAGAGGGATGGGTTCCTGTGATGGCAGATTTTTATTGAATGTTTTTGGTGTAAAATTTCATGAGGGTAAGAATATATTTGCATATGAGGAGTAGCTTTTGTTCTTGATTGAAACTATGCTATAATTGACAGTTTGGCTGTTCTGATAAAGAACATTTAAAAGTGATTCTGATGAAAAATTTTACGACTTTTTTAAGAAAGGGCCCTTTTAAATATTGAACTAGTAGTTTCTCGCGGTTTCTCCCACGGAACTTTGTCCCGTACCCGGATAAAACGTAGCCTATGTTTACCGGGGATAGTGTAGCTTCCCAAAAGTTAAAGAATTTTTTAAATCGGTCAAGTAGGTTCGGAGCCTATTCAATTCATACAAGCAAACAAGCAAATCATTCCTCTTTATATAAGTTAAACACTTACGTACTTCTTTAAATTGCTCTGCTAACAACTAGCTATTCTGTGTGTTCATTTGTGGATAGTATCTGGAGTAGCGTATTTGTGTAATACATTTATAAACTAAATAAAAAAGGGGGGTGGGGGGAGGATTTCTAAGTGGCTGTATGGCTACATATGATTGTGAAAGTGGAATGGTATCCTACTTGTTATGATAGAGCACAGTGGTGTAAGCCTCATTAGTGAACTCGGGACAGGAGCTCCTGCCGAATATGGCCGGCAGCGCCGACTCCTCACTCTCGCCAGACATCAGCTGTATTCGCACCTGTATCAGGAATAACAGAATTAATGCTTAAATGCGACAATATAAAAAAATGCAAAAAATATTCGGATATAATTAAGTTTGTTTCATCCGCGTCTTTATGAAACTATTATCCTTACATGAATAAAGTAGCCCATTCATAATTTCGTTATATAAGCTATATTATTGCAAAGTTTCATCGAAATTAATGTAGTAGTTTTAGCCTGTAAGAGGAACAAACATCCTTTCATCATTCCTCCACAGATACAAACTTTCGCGTTAATAAAATTAGTACGATCTGCGCAGGGGTTAATTTTAGTAAAAATGGTTTTTTAAGCACTCATATTGTACCATAGCTATAGAGTTGGCTCTTAGGAACAGAATACAAGTTGCTGGTCACTTTGCGCCATCATCTCCCGAGCCTTTTCCCAACTATGTTGGGGTCGGCTTCCAGTCTAACCGGATTCAGCTGAGTACCAGTGTTTTACAAGGAGCGACTGCCTATCTGACCTCCTCAACCCAGTTACCCGGGCAACCCAATACCCCTTGGTTAGACTGGCGTCAGACTTACTGGCTTCTGACTACCCGTAACGACTGCCAAGGATGTTCAATGACAGCCGGGACCTACAGTTTAACGTGCCATCCGAAACACAGTCATTGGTGTCCAAGATATACTTAGAAAGTACATACAAACTTAGAAAAGTTGCATTGGTACTTGCCCGACCTGGAATCGAACCCACGCCCTCACACTTGAGAGGTTGGCTCTTTAACCACTAGGCCACCACGACTTATAATCAAACTAGTTGCACCAAAATCGGTAGATATTTAGATCAGGCTAAGTTCGGGTTAAGTAGTCCTGTGGACAACTCACCGTGATGTTCCTGGCGGAGCCGGCGCGCGAGGTGTAGGCGTTCAGATTGATCTCCTTAACGGACAGGTACAGCAGGTTGCGGTACTGGTAGTGCGGCATCGCCGGCGCGTGCGTCGGGAATGGTAAGATCTCCTTGCATGGCCGTACATTGTCGTCTGTCAACAAATATGGACATCCTAGTCAACCAAATCCTAGGAAAACTCAAACAGTGTCATCATCATCATCAGCCTATTTACCCACTGCTGGGCATAGGCCTCCTCTTACACAGAGAAGGATAGAGCGTTAATCACCACGCTTGCTCAATGCGGGTTGGTGATTTCAGATTTTATTATCCAGGTTTCCTCGAGATGTTTTCCTTCACCTTTATTCAGTCATAAAGTAGTGTCCAAGATATGCTTGGAAAGTACATATAACTCAGAAAAGTTGCCTGATCTGGAATCGAACCCGCACTCTCATGCTTTAACCACTAGGCCACCAAGAGAATTTATCAACAGGGTACATAATAATTATAATGGCGTCCAGACCGATTGCCGGCCACGGCGGCAGTTCTCTCTAAGGAGATCACCCTGCGCAGGAGATATTATTATAGTGAACAAACATTCCCGCAGACACGGGCGCACTCTCTATTCCCTCACTCGCATAGTCCTCAGGGACAGCAATCCGACACGACCGGAGAGAGATCAGGCGCAGGACCGACATTTACGTGCTCTCCGATGCACGGGTGTCTCTTAAAACCCGTACCAAGACTATCATGAGTTTTGAAACTAGAGATACGGCAGCAGCTTTTGGCGCAATGTAAAACACAAGCGTTAATCAAAATTGAACTTTAACTCACCTCCATAAGGATGCAATTTGGCGAGCTCAGGAGTGAGTCCGTTCTTCAGTTCGTCGGGACAGGGCGAGACTTCGATCTTGAGAGTTCCCGGAATGCACTTAAGCTTCTTAGGTGCTGAGCTGGGTCGCTTGATCTCGGCAAGGAATTTGTATAGATCCTCATCGCGGAGTTTGTCGGTTTCCTTAAAGAAATTAGATAATTATTTCAAAATAATTAGCTGTTTCTGAACCATTAAATATAGTTAAAAAGACGAGCTGAGCTGTGGCCATTGATTTTACAGTTTAATGCAATTTAAAAACGTGTCTTTGTTACTAAGAAAAAGTTGAACTTTTGAGAATCAAGGTCCATTTTATTAGGTGAACGAGATCACGGGAGAGTTAGTTATTCGCCCATAGGTTTGAGACAATAAGAGCGAAAAAAATATTTCAAGATATTCCACTACATATACAGGGTTACTGGGTAAGTCGACCTAGATCCGTTAAGGGCGTGCAGTACCCATCTTTTCTGACTGATTTCACTATGAAACAACCTACCCCAAACCTAACCGTTTTCGAAATAAACGAATGTTAATTTTTATTATAAAAAATGCCGATTTTTTACCATTAAATATGGTATTTCAAAATTAGTATGTTTAATTATTATTATTTTTTATTTTTTACATGCTGGTTTAGATGCTCCATGAACTTAGTAACCAAAATCCTACATAAGTTAACTAAATACATTGTTCTGGACGATTGAAAGTTCAAAAAGTTATTTAAAAAAATTACAGTTTACATTTCTCTAAAGGATATTAAAAAAAAGTTGTATGGCAGACGTTCGGCAGATATGCCTTAAAACATCTACGTTTCATCAGCTATCCAACAAGGTATAACAATCTAGGGTCTTATTTAAACTCGTAAAAAAAATCTTAATTTCATAGGCGATAGTGGACGTAAACTAATTACGCTCATTGATTATTCTTTGGCTGGCCCTAGAAACTAAATCAAAACAGCAGGTCAGTTTGTACAAAATAACATTCATTAACGTCCTAGATTAATGTTCGTGTTCAACATGTCCGCCTCTGTTTTGTACACATCTTCGCATTCTTCTGCGAAGCCCAGTTTTTATTACTCCAGTGGTCAATGTTCTTCTAATTTCGTTTGCGTTGATTATTCTGTCTTTCAATTCTTTGACAGACGCAATTGGATTTATCTCGCTGTAGACGAGACTCTTCATGTGTCCCCATACATAAAAATCCATGGGGGTCAAATCCGGACTTCTGGCTGGTCAGGGTAAAGGCCCACCTCGTTCTATCCATTCATGAGGATAAGTTGTGCCCAGCCAATGTCTGACACTTCTTCGGAAATGTGCAGGGCAGCCATCATGCTGGAACCACATGTCCCGTGGGCTTCGCAGAAGAATGCGAAGATCTGTACAAAACAGAGGCGGACATGTTGAACACGAACTTTAATCTAGGACGTTAATGAATGTTATTTTGTACAAACTGACCTGCTGTTTTGTTTTAGTTTCTAGGGCCAGCCAAAGAATAATCAATGAGCGTAATTAGTTTACGTCCACTATCGCCTATGAAATTAAGATTTTTTTTACGAGTTTAAATAAGACCCTAGATTGTTATACCTTGTTGGATAGCTGATGAAACGTAGATGTTTTTAGGCATATCTGCCGAACGTCTGCCATACAACTTTTTTTTAATATCCTTTAGAGAAATGTAAACTGTAATTTTTTTAAATAACTTTTTGAACTTTCAATCGTCCAGAACAATGTATTTAGTTAACTTACGTAGGATTTTGGTTACTAAGTTCATGGAGCATTTAAACCGGCATGTAAAAAATAAAAAATAATAATAATTAAACATACTAATTTTGAAATACCATATTTAATGGTAAAAAATCGGCATTTTTTATAATAAAAATTAACATTCATTTATTTCGAAAACGGTTAGGTTTGGGGTAGGTTGTTTCATAGTGAAATCAGTCAGAAAAGATGGGTACTGCACGCCCTTAACGGATCTAGGTCGACTTACCCAGTAACCCGTATATGCATGTCATGGTGTTACCACGTAATAAAAAGTAAGATTATACCAACTGACCTGTTTAAAAAAGCTAGTAACAGTAATAACAATAGGCTTGAAGCTGTCCAGCTGGTTGGCGAGGTCGTCCGCATGATGGGTGGGCGTGCGGCGCTCGATAGAGCCCTTGCGTGTCAGCGAGCCCCCCACCTCCCCAGCGCGACGACGCAGCTGTTCCAGACTGCTGGATGACGCTTTACGGTCTAACAGTGGTGGGGGAGAGGGGGAGAAAGTACAATTAGTTTATAGTTCACTCACTATCGGGTTCTGTCTGTAGTTTCATTCGCGTTCGGAACTACTTAACGCACATGAATATAAAGTAACTTTATAGCTCACATTGATAAATGGGCTATGTAACACAGGTTTTTTTCTTAAATAGGTCTAGTGGCACTTGAGACTAAAGCGTTCTAATAAACAATCTCTTTAGCTGTCTAATATATGTAAATTTTCGGCCACAGGCTAAGTTTGCCGTTGCTATAGTTGACAATGACCGATATGAAGAGTAAGAATTTTTACATGAAGCTGTATTTCTGCGAGGCACGTTGTTCGCAAGAGTTAGCCTCGCAAGAGTGCCCTGGCACACAAATACCTAATAACAGTCCCCCTTATTATAAAACGGTGTTAAAAAGTAGATTTGGACCATTAACTTCAAGAAGATCGTTTAAAACTAACACTAACGGCGGTTTTTAAGACCCCGTTTTATAATAAAGGGAAGTGGGTTTTAGTCGGTAGAAGTCTGACACTTCTTCCAGCTGCCTGTACCCTCAGCGGGAGGCGCCATTTGATGATATCCCACAAAAAAAAGCTGTGTCTCAAATTTCGGAGATATTTAATCGAAGATCTATAAATCTAATAAGGGTGTAGCATGCAACAAAAATCACGTTGATCTGGGAAAATTCAATGAAATGGCGATGAAATTTTGATATCACTACAAGGTCGTGTAAAAAAATGCCAATTACCAGATCCCTCTGCGTCAGTTCCCAAGTCAGCGTGGAAATTTAATAAAAATTTAGAATTATTTTACAGTACCAATTTATTCATGTTTCCACTAGTCTCGTAGATCGAGGTTTTACGGGTTGGTAATTTACGGCCAGTTTCACCGGTTACGGATAAGTTCTATATAGTTTATCTGACAGATAATTTCATACAATTTCTGTATGTAAATTTTTGAATTTATCTGGTAGATAGTGTCTATCCGTAATTTGTGAAACTGGCCCTTAATCTTTTGACCGCCACAGTAACGTATAGATGACGAGCTAAAAAATGCCCAGCACGACAGTCACGAATACATGACTTTTAAAGTTTAAAATTAAACATCAGTTTTAATCGATATAATTCCGAACTCACTACTATATTGCAGGTATTTATGGATGAATTCTTAGTTTAGCGAGTGAGGGCAAGTCTTTCATTTTGTGACGTGGCGGTCAAAAGGTTTATGATATTTCACACAATACATTGTACATTAGTCGGTAGTAGAACATAAAGAAAGAGGAAAAACAAAATGGCGCGATTCAGTGTGTCTGAAGCTCAGCATGTCATCTTCTGCCAAGCCTTTTTGCAAGCTATGCTGGGGTCAGCTTCCAGTCTACCAGTGTTTTAGGAGGACCAACTGCCTATCTGACCTCCTCAACTCAGTTACCTGGGTAACCCGATACCCCTCGGTAAGACTGTTTGCAGATTTTGTGGCTTCTGACTACCCGTAACGACTGGCAAAGACATACACATGACAGCCGGAAACCACCAATTTTGACAGGCCTTCCGAAACACGGAGGAACTCGTCATGACAAGATGGTAACCCATCTCGGACCGCCTGCACCAAGCGTTGCTTAACCTTATCCCGTGCGGCTTTTATTTAGCCACCAGCTCCTCAGTCCAGCTCAGCATGAATCAGGTAGTATCCTGACGCTGGTAATCTGCTGTGTACTGTAGAGATGTAACCTCATTACATCTTACATTATATTTTATAACAGGCCGGAACATCAATTAAATATGGAATAGTCTTAAGAATGAAGTAGTTAGTCTTTAGTTCGACATTAAGTCGTCCGTCAGCCCTCAAGACAAAAAATAAATACTTCAAGGGAAGTACATCTGAAGTTTTCTTTGAGCTTTCCCGAGACGTCGATACCTCTGAAAACGTAGCTCGAGCAGTGAACTCTCTACAGTACTCACCCAAGCTATTGGTGTTGGGACAGTTGTTAAGGCTGTCCTTGTCCTGGTCGCGCTCGAGGCTGTTGGAGCCGCTGAGGATGTTCAGCAGCGACACGGCGCTCCACGCCAGCGGCATGCGGTACTTGCCGAGCCGGGCACACGCTGCTGCGGCACCTGATCTTACTTTCTCGCGGTTCTGAATGACATTTATAGATTGATTTGAACTTATTTTTACGACTTTTTTTTTATATCAAAAGTGGGTCTGGGAAATTTTACATGTATGTTTAAATAAACTAGCTGTCATGCTAAGGGTTAGAAGATGCATTGCCATGCCACCCTGATATTTCTGTAATTATGTATCTGCTACTTAGAGGAGGATAGACAAATTTCTGTAAAATCATAAGTTGATAATACTTGATAAAAAAAAGTACGTTTCTATGTATTTTCACAAATTAAATATTTAATATTCTTATATAGGTAGGTACGGACGCGAGCACATCAAGCTACGATACTGAAAAAACTCCCCATCAACTTTAACCATATGCTTCAACGATAAGGTTTAAAATCTTTTTAAGATCCGACAGACTGTAGTAGCTTGATGTGCTTGCGCCTGTACGTATATGCCTAAATATTTAGTATCAGTGACAAAAACAAAGAAAAACCAACCTTATCATCCTTAATATAAGGCTCAACACATTCATTGACGTCGCCTTGAAGGACCTTCTCTACTCGGACGACCAAGAATATATCAGGCGAAGGGTTCAATATATCGAAGACGGCACTCCGGCTGAGGGTCGAGAGGTCCGCGTGAGGGACATGGGAGGACAGCATTTGTCGCGTGCACTCCGAGTTTAGATTGAAGTAGAAGTTTTCTGAAATCTTTTTCTTTTCTTTGGCGTCGTAGAGCGCCATTGAGGCGAAGAGGGGTTCTACGTCCAACTCGAGTCTGGAAGATCGCATATGATTACTTGCATTATTCAATTATTTCAAATGGTTATGTGATCCACATGTTACAAGTTGAGAAGATAAATTCTATTGCTATTATCATTATACATCAAAATTATCGATAATTTTAAGTGTTGCCATTTTTAATCTATCGAACTTAAGTTAGCGACTATCGAAGCGCACTTATAGCAAAGCGAAACTCTTTGATATTTGAAGTAATAGGAATATATTGATAGATGATGGGAAATGCTCTTTACAAACCTAAAGATAATGGTAAAAACTCATTTACTCAAAGTAGGCTGAAAATCAGCACTTTTGGAAAGGCAAATTTTACAAAAGCCTACTCCAAAAACGCCCACTCTTCACGACTTCCTACGTGTTATCGCTGGGAAGAAGAATTGGTGGAACAAACTCCCCAGCAAGCTACGCTTAAGAAATATGTAGGAAAGTAAAGATACTTACTTCAATTGATGGCAGACCACCAGTATCCGATGTCCCATGATTTCGCTGGGCATGTCTGCGGGTAGGCGGCGCTCTACTGCCTCTTCCTCGTCCAGGTACGGCGTATACAGGCCCAGCAAGTCCGCCTGACGGTTCTCTAACCTAGCGGCATAGTGTGGTGCTCATGTAGACGGAAGAGTGTAGGGGAGTGATGAAGGCCCAAAAAGACTGGTTTTTTGGGTACACTTTCGGTGGTTCAGGTCATCGGGGGATAGATAATCGTGCGCGGATTGTGTCTTCTTTTCAAGGGGTATTCAAATAAGGAAGAGGTTCTCAATTAAGTCTGTAGATACATTTTTGCTGGGTCGACAGACACTCAGGGTGACAAATCAACATCGAGCTATGCTGCGCTGTAGCCTGTATGTACACGGCTTGATTTTGCTTGTTCAAAAATTGCGTAGCTTAAGAAACACAACACAGTACAGCGCAGCATTGCTCGATGTTGATTTGTCACCTTCAAGGCAATGGTTGACACAAAATATTGGGAACATTAACTCCGAAATATTGAAAAGTCACTTTAAAGGTCGATTCACGCTAAACCGTGTCGCGACTGGGCAGTGCCCAGGTCGAGGCGCGGCGAACATTATAGAAAACTTTTCACACGACCGAGACACTTTCAGTTACAAAATCCTTTATATGGAAAGTATACCATAATGGTTGACCGTGCCATGTGCGGAACATAGCGTGAATCACCCCTAAGTCTTTCAAGTCTTACAAAGATAGAATGTTTGAGCTGCACTTAAAATTGAGTAACGTCAGTATTCCGCCGATATACGATTTACACACGACACCACACACCGCCGTGGATTTCGCAGCGATAAGCGGATTCTTCAGAGATCCGTTACACCGCCAACCGCGGTGGTGGGCGGCACCGTGCGTGAATCACAATTACAGTCGCCCAAAACGATTTTCCATTAGGATTTTGGCGGCCAATTTTTATGTACGTTCAATTTAAACAGCACAACAAAAGGAATCTGTACAAACACTGGACAACCTCACAATGAGATGCGTGATCTTTATTAGAGAAGATATTACCTTAAGTCTTCGCTGAAATAATAAATGCAAAAACAATTATAGAAGAAGCATTGAAACAACTTCATTTAAGTGTCTGAAAAAAAAATCTTTACATTTTTAGTATTTTGGTGGTATCTTCACTTACCTCCTAGCTTCATTAACAGCATCGACCTGTTCTGGGGGTTTCCTCTCAAACAGATCCGGAAGCAGAGGATCAGAGGAAGAGCTTCTCAGGTCCAGGCTGGCCCAAGAACCGCGAGGAGTGAGGGTCTCGTTGCAGGAAGACGATGATGACATAGAAGCTACTGATTGACGCCCGCTTGATGGTTGAGATTCAGACTGGTAGGGAGAAGAAAGTCTACGCTTTGATTTGAGTTTTGAAGAAGTTGGGACTCTTTTTAAGTGTTACCATGTATGTACGGATCGATATATTACTGCTGGGTACAATAAGTCCATGGCGAAGGGAATGTTTTTTTATGTAGATCCAGTAAGGGTCTCGGCCAGGACTTGAAGCTTAAGAAAGAGAGTGTAAGAAGTTAAAAAGAGTATTTTCTATTTGTCCGGGATTAATATGCTGGTCATTTGGATCAATAATTATCCAGGAGCTGGCCCAGCTGTTCCCCCTGGACCCGAGAGGGCGTGGACCTACAGTCCACACACGAGACGTACCTGCGGCTCCTCACTAGCAGCGCTGGGCTCCGCGTCGACCTCATACTGGTGGCGCGGGCCGGCGTGCAGGCGCTCCAGCCTCTCGCCGAGGCGCTCCCGCCCGCACATGGAGCCCGAGTACGCACGGTACTTGTACTCCACCACAGTGTAGTCCGTGGTATAGCACCGGATGCAGTCGCGGACGAACATTGGAGCTTTTGCACTGGGTGACAAATAAATTGTGCTTAACCTTTTGACTGCCACAGTCACGTATAGATGACAAGTCAAAAAGTGCCCAGCACCCCGGAGTCACGACTACATGTTTACCTTGAAAAGTTTAAAATTAATAGTTTCAAGCGTAAAGTTTCGAACTAAATTAATATTTATCCATGAATTCACTACAAAATTTTAGATATTTATGGATAAATATTAACTCTCTATCTATAAATAATACATTGAAAAATTAATCCCATTTCACTTGGCCACGCTATCACGCGTGAATGGCGGCACCCATTTAGCTTTTTTTTGTTGTGTCTTGTTACTGTAAGGGATCTTATGAAAAAAAAGACAGGACAGCGTCTGTCGGTCAGGTCAGTTAGATTTTTTTTTTATTTATGGACAATATAATACTAGAACGCTGACATCAGATGTCAACAATTTCTTCGGCACCTAACATCAGAGTAATCTACCAAAATTCCACTTACAGGTCTTCATCAGGCAACACGTGTGCTATAGTCCTGATGCGCCGCGGCACGTTGCACAGCTCCATGTCGACCGCGGGGTAGGCGAGGGGGTCCCGCTCCCCCATCAGCCGGTCGCACACCTCCTCGTAGTCCGGCGGTTCTATCATGTCGCACAGTGATATCTGGGTGGAGTTCAAGATAATATACCAGTTTTAAATCGAGGAATAAATTATATTAGCTGTTACTCAAGTGTCTAGCAGGAAATCCAGATAAAAAAGAAAATAGCCTTTCTCGGTAAATTGACTATCTAACACATTTGAAAGATTTTTTCAACCAATTTTGACGCTATTTTCAGAAAAATGTTCCTTCTGCGTGTGTTTATTTGTTTTGTTCAAAAATTTTGTACAAAATCAAACACAGGCAAATACCCTTACAATTTACAGCACATTAAGTGTTATCGCTGGGAACAAGAAATGATGGAACAAACTCCCCAGTATAGATACACAAGTATTGATATATGAATTTGGAAATATGTGCAACTGTTCACATTAGGTTCAAAAACAGCCATTTGGTTTTACACCTAAAGTAGTGTAAAAGTAGTGCAGTAGTGTAAAACCTTACATATTTTAAGGCTGAAAATTCAATTGTTAATGGCAATGACAGCAACCTTACTCAGCATCCTGCACATAATACTCAACAGGTAGGATGCCAGTCTAGAGGTATACTTCCTTGAATTGTGGCAATAAAAAAAAATAACCATGTATATCATACTTAATAATAAATTATAGTTACTCAGTAACATAACGGATTTGTGAATTGGTGTCCATGGTCATTTTGGTTTTTTAATAAAATCAAATTGTCTAGCCATTTCAAAAGCTATGTTGGAGTCGGCTTCCAGTCTTAAGCATATGCAGCTAATTCTGGTACTTAAATAATGTGTTGCATAAAACATGCTAACTAAAGGCATCTTTTAAGAGCCAGTTCACATTAACTATTGATATTTTATTTTACACCAATATTAGAAACAAGATTGCATTTTTATAACAATTAAAGTATATCTGAATTTCTCTTAAATGCGAAGTGATATATTTACATACATAATACTAGTCCTTAGTATAACAGTAGATGCTTAATTATAATCATAAATGTATTTAAAATTACAATGAATTAATTAGTACTTTCACTTTACATAAATTAAATGAAAACCGAAGATTCTTAAAGAAAATAAGAGCAAACGGCGTTCTTTATTTATACTATCTCAACAAGTGATTATTATAAAGTTTATAATATGTACAAATACTATTGCATGCACAGAATAAAATGTTATAATACTTCAACAAAATTATGAAATCACCTGTGTTGAGACAATGCTGCAAGTATTGGCAAATAGATTAACATATTAGTATGAAGTAACGGTGGCTACTGTACCAGCAATCAATTAGTAAAATATTCAAAGCATGCACTACATATAAGGGCAGGGATAGGGTGATTCATAAGGATTCATGTTATGAATGACTTTTTGAATAAAGTTTTAGTAGGATAACTTACAGAAGACGAGCAACCAGATAGAGTCCCGACCTTCGACTGGTTAGAATACACCTTACGAGCCTCCCCAGCATTCCTATAAATAGGGAAAAATCAATTTTTGCCGTATTTATACACGATGAAGACCGTTCATGCATCGCCAACCAGGGACAGCGCTACAAGGGCAGGGGAACCATTTACCCGGAAGATTGCTGGTATTTACGTCCAAGAGTCATCTAAAATAACTTCAATAAACTTCTTACTCAGTATAAAACGTTATTTATTGATTATTTCACATAAGATTCCGTTAAAAAACAAACATACGAGATATCTTGTTTACAGATTTGACATTTCGTTTTTTTTTATTGACTTGACAGCGTGGTCGTGGGTTGCCATTGTTTAGTTTTGGAATAGTTATGGTCCAGCAGTTGCAATTCTATTTATTTATTGAAACTAATAAAAATAAATTATTAGACTTTATTTGTTATCATATTTTCAGTTTAAATAAAATGATAATCAAATAAGATGAATATTGAAATACAAAGCTGAATGAAAGTGTGAATTTTATTTAGCTTCTATAATGAGCTTGAAACTATAAAATAATCCGAGGAGCAAGGTCGCGTTCAAGTCTTATAACTGTGTCCAGACAATGTCACGCGATACCTAATTACCTTAAGACTTCCTTTAATCAATGAATGGAAACGTTTTATAATCTATTGGATAATAATGTTGTTCAAGGACTTTGCGGACATTGGTTTTCTAGTTAGTGTCTGCTTTGTATAGTTCTTTCTCCTAAATACTGAGTTTTCAGTAAAATAAATTATTACTTACATGATGCCTTATTTTTATATTTAAAACTATCTACATCGCACTTATTTTTTCACAAGTCTGATGTAGTTAGTTTCTGGTCAATTGCAAGTCAGATTCGTGTAAAAAGCGTTCCGTCGTCGCATTATATACTTAGAGAAGAAAACGGCAGAAATCCAAATATGATATACTCGTATAATATATGAGTCCCAAGAAGAACAATAATTATTTTATTCTGTTCTTGGTATTTGTTGATAGGTGTATGTTGAGATACAGCCAGTCCCGTCCGAAGGTCCCGTTTTTACACTTTGGGTACGAAACTCTTAAAAGGGGACATAATTTAAATTTTATTGTTTGTTGAACTAATTTAAAAGGTTATATAGATTACCTACAACATGCCTATAACGCTAAAGATGTTTACTGCCCTATATCTAACACTAACTTATAAAAGCTAGTTTATTTTAAATTCAGATTGGTATTTTAATTGGTTTAAGTAATTACCTACCTACCTATTGGTTCTTTAAGTGTCCTCTTCAATTTTCATGTAGGGATTTAGTTACCTCTCTTCGGAATAATTTAAAATGGGAATAAAATAATATCACTAACATACATAAGAAGTTCTTCGAGCTGTAAGTTTATTCTTTCAGATGAGGATAAAATAAATACTTTAGTTTGGTTTCTAAAAGTTTGTGACATATAACAATTTATAATGAGCTTCTGGACTTTATTTCTTAGAATTTTAAATAAATATACCTACGTAGCAAATAGAAACTGGAATTTAGTAACTATACCTAACTTTGACAATTAAAACAAAGTTAGGCATAATATTATTTAAAAAATCTCGCATAAAAAAAGAGGTTTTACCCTTTGAGCGTCCCACGCACGCATCTCATGCTATAAAATCTGCGAGACAAACTGCGCATATGAGTAATCCGTTTGTTCTGTTGGCGCACGTTTGAAATCTAATTGGATTGTCGGTCGCGTGGTGCGGGCTTCGCTAACACGGGACCTCGTACCCGCACAGATTATACACGCACTTGAAAAAAACTACGCTGGTTTATTCTGAAAGCTTTTTTGTTGAACGCGTTAATTAAAGTTGGATAGGTTTTTAATCTGGCAAAAGTGGGATGGGTATTGTTACTGGGAATTTTTCTGATGATAAAATCCACACAAGACATTATTTTATCTGCAATCTAGATAGTCAATAATTCGTGGTCGTCTTGTGGTTAAATAAAAGAATAGAATAGGTCATTATTTGCTTAGAATGTAGGTACTGTAGAGATGCGAGATGCGTTCTCGCGAAGCAGCTATGCCTCCAGGTACCGTCATCCCAGGATAGTAATGTATTTAAAGAAAACTTCTCAAATATTTCACTTGAACGTAAGTATATATTTTCTTGTGAGGGCTGGGCACTCGAAATATCAAAAGATTAGCTATTTAATTCTAGACGATTTCATATTAAATTGAAGATTCGGCTAGTCCCAAAATTATAATTTAAAAAGTAGAGGTCAAATCTATACCTTACCTACGTAATATAATATGGTAACTTATAATATCAAAAGATGAAAGTAGTAGTATTACTCCGCCATATCATATAATACTCACAAAGTACTAATTTTGTATTATAATTTTATTGGATGACAAATAGATTATAAAAATGTATCATCTAGGAAGTATAACAGTTTATAGTTAACACAGAGTAATTAACGTTTATCTATAAGTAATTCATTAAGGGATTTTAAAATTTTTATTGGGATGGATTTGGAATTTCATTAAAAGTTATAGCAACCATATACTTCTTATTGGTAACCTATTTTTAAATAGGTACTTACATCCGTGCATAGTAAGCTACATTTTCTGTTATTATATTTTCAGCCATAACGCGTTTAATATTAAAATAAACGGTGCCCTAATTTGCGTGCGCTCCCTCAAATTGTCGCCATTTTCCTCAATTTAATATAAACGTTATTCGCGTAATGGTGCGAAACATTTCATATTATACTTAGTTTTCTTCATTCTATGTATAAGAGAAATTTCATTTCAAGAGAATGCTTGAAGGGGCTTTTCAATCAACATAGACAAAGTTAGTATTTAGATCGCGATAACTTTTCAGACAAGAGAATTTTGAATCGGACACCCCGAGATATCTTCTATATAGACTGTTAGAAACAATTATTTAGTAAAATTAGTTCTTACAGCTTTCAAATTGAGAGTACAAAAACTTAGAACTGGCTATAAAGTTCAGGCACAGTCATGCTTTGTGTGGTACTTAGTTCGTGGTGGATGTTTAAGTGAATTAAAATCTTCTCTCTCGTCTGCCCCGCCCAAGTACGCAGGGCGGCTTACCGCCCCAGTGTGCACCGCGCTGCCACCTAGTACGCTTGTCTCTTCGCCAAATTAATAAATAATAAAACAAAATATCGCTTCACTTTCACAAAACTGTTGCATAAATTAAAACTTATCAATTAATTCGTATAATTCAAATTTAGAACTTTGTTTAACAGTGTTACCATTTTGTGTTGTGTTTTGAATAACGAATAATTTATTTGTAAGACATTAATTTTGTATTAAAATTAATTGATCTTTTGTATCAATTGTTCAACTCTGCTGGACTGCACCGTGAATTAAAAAATAGAACTGTCGCGAAGAAAAGAGTTCGGATATTAATAAAAAAAAGACTTTACCACAAACAATAATAAATATTGATACAAATTATTTTGTAAGCGCATAAAATTAGGTTATTTAATTATATGTAGGAAATAAATAAGTGTATAAATAAGATTAAGTAGAACTTGAAAGTTAAGGACAGTGCAACAGGTGACCGACACAACGACACTCGACATGATTCTGTATGACGTGAGTATAATAAGTTTAATTTTTTATTAATTAGAAATGTTACTAGCTGTGTAAAACCCTAACTGGTAAGTAAGTAAACAAAGATAATAAAACTAGCAAAATAAGTTAAAGTGTAGTATAATAATATGGCTGCATCAGCTGGTCACAGCTGGAGAGACCGAGATGGAGGTATTCCTAGGAACTATATTATATACAAACATTACCTATAAAGGTGAAGAAATTCTTTCTTTACGCTAATCTCAAGAACGACTAGTCCCGATTTGAAAAATATTTCTGTTTAAGATAGGACTTACCTACATTGATTAAGGAAGGTTCGTTTCGTCTCGTTCTCGTACTTTTTTTAATCCAGGTGCATGAAGAAGTTCTCACGTGGCGCGGGTGAAACTGCTGGCAGAAGCCAGTCCTTGATATAATGGTTTAAGAAGGTACATGGTCATCAGCTCGAATCTTGTTCATAGAAATATATTGAGGGTTCAGGGTTATCTAATATTCATCTTTGTATAAAATTTATCAGTTTCTAATGTTGTAAATTAAAACGACACTATTCCCAGAATAGCTTCTATTCTAATTCTATCTCTATTTTACACAGTAAACTATAATTTCTTAGTGCGTCAATCACGTTTAATTATATAAGTAGTTTAATTATTTATTAGTTGACTGGCTGTCTCTCCTTTAATGAAAGGTCCGGTTCAGACAGTATTAATTAGTTTTAAGTCTAGAATTTGTCGGTAACAGATTTTGTCATCAAAGTTTAATAGCCGGTTTCTTGCCCTTAGCGGTAGCTTATCTATAAATGTTCCCTTAAAAATTAATAGATAAACCACTAGCTATATGTCTGCACTGCCTGTGCACATAATGCATTTTAAACGCGCTGCTAACGCGCGTTCGTAGCGATACAAACGCGAGTCAGACGCAACTTGTAAACCTTTGCGCTCTACGGTGCGTTTAGGAAACGTCGTGTGTTCGGGCCCTTACTGTTCTCAACCTTAAAGGTTAGGTCTTACCTAAACATTTATTAGAAAGAAAGAAAAACATTTATTCTACACATAAAACTACGTAAAAAAAAACAACAAACAAATAATACTGAAGACAACACTAAGCTATGAACTTAAAAAAATACTGCATTTGCGTCACAAATGTGTAGAAGGCAGCGCTCAGCATAAATGCTGCGTCTCGTGCTCGCAGGCGCGATTTTAAATAATATCAATACTTTCACAAAATACACCTACATCATCATCTCCCGAGCCTTTTCCCAACTATTTTGGGGTCGGCTTCCAGTCTAACCGGATTCAGCTGAATACCAGTGTTTTACAAGGAACGACTGCCTATCTGACCTCCTCAACCCAGTTAACCGGGCAACCCATTACCCTTTGGTTAGACACAATACACCTAACCTACATAAAACTCATTAATTAAATAAAACCTATATAACAATAATGCATAGACTACGGGAACTCGGAAATCGCGGTTTGCGTTCGCCAGTGTACCTACCAGCGGTCGCGCGCGTCCAATGCTAACGACCTTTACCAATTTCCATACATTTGAAGTGGTAGGAACAGAGCGGCAGTAATCAATAGTGGATTCACAATCAACATGACTGTCTGACGGTACAATAGGCAAATGAAAAAAATATCGTTTATTACTAGAGACTATTACACATTATTTGTTAGCGTACAAAATAAACAGTCCTTTTAACGTGTTCTGGGCGAGCGTTCACCTGCTTAGAAATTAGAAGTGGACTCTAGGAATATTATTTGTTTACACTATTTTGTTTTGTTTACTAACAAAGTACTAACCCCTTATTATTAGGCTTTATTTTTGTGTATCTTAACAACCTTACTAACGTTTTATTTGTAAAAAGCTATGGACAAAATGTCTGAAATAAAGATAATTTAATTTACTTGAATTAGTTGGGCTCTAGATCCTAAACAAGGGTTTCTTGTGTGGTAGGACCGCCGTAGGGATCTACGATAAGTTCACAAAAACTTAATGAATTCTAGAACTTAAAACCTAAATTAGAACAATCAGCAATTTGAGTGTGTGTGACAGTATGTGAGTGGGGGTCACCTGTTCTATTTTTTTAATATTTTCTTCGCATCAATGTTATAAATAGGCAATTGCTGTAGAAGCTATCCACGTTGATTTCTCAGGAATACTTGAGTTATCCTGGACGGGCGGCCTCACAAGCTTCGCGCTGATATTAAAGATGACCAGATGCCGTAGTAGTAAGCGATCTCCGCATAAGTCAAAAATGTATGTGCTTGGCTTAGTGTGGGTGTTTCTATGTTTAATATATATTTTTTTAGTGCATCCTTGGTCTAGTAGTCGCAAAGGCGCGACTGCTGCGCACGGGGTCTCGGCTTCGATTCCCGGGTCGGGCTGAAATCGCTTTGTGGGTTTTGAGAAACATTCATAAAGCAGCCTGGAGTCTGAAAGTTGGTGATTGATTCACCCGTGCATCGGAGAGCACGTAAATGTCGGTCCTGCGCCTGATCTCTCTCCGGTCGTATCGGATTACCATCCGTATCGCATCGGACTATGAGAGTGAGGGAATAGAGTGTGCACCTGTATCTGCGCGAATGCTTGTTCACTACAATATGTCATGCGCAGCTGGCTGATCTCCATAAAAGGGACCGTCCGCCGTAGCCGACAATCGGTCTGGATGCCATCATGTATTTACAAACGAAAAGTATGTATATAAGTACGTTTTTCAGTTTGTCTAGTTCTCATAGCATAAGCTGTGTACAGTTTAGGACTAGATAACGTTGTATGAATGACACTTAACTTTATATGTAACATCGGGATATCATAAATGCCATTTTTAATTCTGACGCGAGGAGTATTCTTCGGGCCATGGGTAAATCCATGGCGTCCTAAAATAAGAGGAGGGAAAGGCAGTTTTTGAGTCACAATTACATCGCTACATATAAATAGAACCTTCAATAAATAGTTGTTTATAATTATTTCTGTAGCGGACACCTCGTTCATCAATACCGGCTGACATTTGGACTGTCTGTACGTATGCGTACTTACTGAGTTCCAAGTGAATGCTCTGGCCTGTGTTTTAATGCCCCAAGTTATAGACTCGAAGCGGTTTGCCTTTCTTCAGGCTTGATTTAAGAGCTGCGGGTTGTTTGCAAGAATTACCGTGGCGTTGGTATACAAAGACCTCCAGAAGGAACATAGTGGGTTTGACGGCCGAAATTAATAACCTATCTATCCGTTGTTTTGCTTACTAGAGATAGGAATTTGACATAAATTATATGGGGCTTATGTCAAAATTCAGTATCATTCAAAATTAGTATTCAGTAGAAGCAAAACAATGGATAGATAGATTATTAATTACGGCCGTTAGTAAATCTGACATCTATGGTATTTGGTATTTAGCTGAAGCTATTTCACTAAGGGCAAGTTTCACAGGTTACGGATAGCCTATCTACTAGAGAAATTAAAAAATGGAACAGAATTTGTATAAAATTATCTGCCAGATAAACTATCTGGAACCTATCTGTAACCGGTGAAACTGGCCCTAACTGTTATAGTCCCGAGTCCCGACTAATATAAAAGCTTAACAAATTTTTTATACAGGTCTATTTTTTAACCGACTTCCCATAAAACAAGGAGGTTCTCATTTTGACCACATTTTTTTGAAAGCCTGCTTTCTACATGAGATCCTGAATACACTATGCAGATAAGACGAACATACCACAACAACACAAAATATTATTACCATCGGTATTTACATTTTACAGCACAAAATTGAATTTCTCTAAACACTTTGTTGTGGTCCATATAATTTTATAGCTGAAGTAGAAATCACTTTTGTTCGGCTACTCATGCATTTTTAGTTTTATTCTTATTGTTTTATACGTGTCTGGTTACTACGTGTAATGGATTTTTTGAACGTTTATGCTACGGAGCGTAGTACTCGTAGCAAGTGCTACGGTTTCGTAGCAACTTGAAAGATGTATTTAGTTTTATTTTTGTTAGTTATGAATGGAAAGGTTTTTGCTTGTGTTTTTAAGGTTTTCAAAGGCCTGTTTTTTTTTGTTGTAAGCGAACTATTATAAATCATATTATTGTAACTGTTATTGGCATTATTAAAACAAAAAAAAGACAACTAAGCTGCTGATGTACATACAGACGCAAGCATGTGAAGCTACCCGAAAGTGTGAAATTTTACCAATCGAACATTAACCTTCCAGGATTGTGATAAGTTTAAAAATCTATTAAAGAAATTTGACAGATTGAGGTAGGTTGATGAGCAAGATATCTAAAACTGTCAAATTTTCCCAATCAAATTTGAACCGTATGCTTCAGCGATAAAGTTGAAAATTTACTAAGGAAATTTGACATATTGTAGTAGCTTGTTCTGCTGGCGTCTGTACCAAGTTATTTTGAAATCGCTTCAGTTACCTAAATGCAGTCACATGATCACATCGCTATCAATCATGACTTGTACTGTTAACGAAAACGAAGGACGATGGCTTAGTAACTAAATTAAACTCTATTGCTAAGTAAACAGGGCACAGTTTCAATCGTCTTTGCGAGATAAAGGTGTGAGGCGAGCTTCGGGGTCGGACGGCGCGCGCAGCATCTATCAGGCTAGAGATGGGGTGGTGTTTTGTCGATAATTTTAATTGTTTTTTTTACTGTAGCTAGATTTTGGTTTGGCATTGAAACATACATATAATTATAAATAGGTATTTCATGATTTAACACATTTTGGGATTTAACCAGTTGATTGAATTAAATGAATATAAGTTATTTTTTGCCTGTTTAAATTATGTCACAGTTCACAAAAATGAAACTCCAATAAATAATCAGTCATATTGACGTAAAAATCCCACCAAATATCGTTGTACGCAATCTTATATGTTTAACGATATCATTATATCGACTAGACCCATCACTAGAACATCCAGTCCTCTTCCCAGCCGTGATGAGAGTACACAGCCAGCCGCGCTGCGGCTAAAATTATAACAAAAAAAACATTCCACAATAATAATACAACCCTTTTCAAAAGACTTTGGTAACATATAATGAGTGATAGTGAGTTTCAAAATGGGCGTTGACAGCATGCCGCAAAGGCCGAATGTGAGTATGCCTTTGCCTAAGTAATTTGCACGGGCGTCCCACCAAATCTGTTTTCTTTATGACTTAAATATTTCATATTTCGAATATCTATGTCGAATTTTAAATTTTAGGTGCCAGTGTTAATTTTATTATGTTTTTTTACTGTAATATTTGAGATGGTAACTTTTGCGGATTATTTATGGTTTCAAAAAGGTATAAAAATAATATGTCCTACTAAATATTTATTTAGCAGCTAAGATAAAGGTTTTCGCTACATAGCTTGTCTATATGTTTGAAGACAGTGGTTTGAGTAATGCTATGGGGCTATGGCGTTACCTGCAACGCGCAACCATGTCTACGACGCTAATTGGTTAAGAACAGTGTAAATATTTGTATATTCTTTCTTCTTTTAATTAAGATCTAAGTATACACCAAGTAGGTAATCTTATTTAATCTGTTTAATCATACTATTAATAAAACACTTTTTGAATCAATCCTTTTAAAAATGCAGTATTTCTGCTACGATATTATACATCTTGTAGACTCAAATCGAATTTTACGTTAGTTTATGAGCGTAGGCTGGTCATTACCAATTTGTTGATACTGAAGTAGTAAACTTAAGACTATAATTAGTCTGTAAGCCTTTAGTTCTTCATAAAAGATCCAGTGGCCCTGGCACATAGGGACCTCAGGAAGGAACATAGTGGGTTTTAGTCAAGTAAGAGTCAGACACTCCCTCCAGCTGCACCCTCAGCCGGAGGTGTCATTTGATGATTTCCAACGAAAAAAAAAGCCTTCCTATAGTAAATAAATAAATATTTCTTTGGGATCAAATCAAAATACCACACGTAGAAGTAATATTTTGAACGATGGTTCAGTCAGCGAGTTTGATACTCGGATGGTTTACTTTATTTTTGGAATCGAGGGATAATATTATCCTAAAAATATAAGTCTTGTGAGATAATGGATCCGTAGTATTTTGTGTCATGAAAACTAATAATATAATTTTATGTTCTATCAAAACACAAGTGTAGTGAATATCTTTGGACCTTACAGATTTACGCTTTGGTTTATTTAAACTGGGAAATAATTAAGGTTCTAAGTAGGCTTCACAGAATGTTGTCTATACTAATGTTAGAAAGAGAAAAGTTTCATTGTTTGTTTGAATTGAATAGATTCCAAAACGACTAGATCGATTTGACCTTTCACTGTTGAGAAGCTCACTATCCCTGGTGAACAAACGCTGTTTTCTCCGGGTACGGGAAGAAGGAGAAACCGAGAGAAATACTAGTATCTTATATGAGTTCCTAGTATCTTATATGAGTAAACGTGACGATGAAAGTGGTAAACGTTCAAGGACAGAGTAAAGTATCAAAAATATTATATAATCTAATTCAGGGCACTTAAAAGTTTCTGAGACAATTATAATTGAAAGAAAAAAACAAATAGATACAAAAGCTGATTCTGATACGAAAGGCATTGCCCTCTTCTCCCCACTCCCCCGCACCAAGGTCTGATAAGGCGGACTAGACGACCTAGAGTAGGTGACGGGTCTGCAGGTACAAATCGGTCGAGGTGTCGAATTTTCAAAGCCTATTTTAAAGTCAACTCATTTATTTCAATTTGCATTAATTTGTCAGTCATTTGAAGGAATGGTTTCTATTAGGACAAAGAAGATGAGAAAATGAGAAGTGATTTATTTTATTTTAATACTAGCTGTCCCCAGCGGTTTTACCCGCATCTTTGGTTACTGCTCCGCTCCCGGGTGTCTTAGCGTGATGGTATATAGCCTATAGCCTTCCTAGATAAATGGGCTATCTAACAATAAAAGAATTTTTCAAATCGAACCAGTAGTTCCTGAGATTAGCGCGTTCAAACAAACAAACAAACTCTTCAGCTTTATAATATTAGTATAGATGTGATTGAGTGTATTGAGCTTCAAAGATGTGATCAATATTGAAAAGCTGAAGAAGGAATTTTTTGTTTTGTTGTAAGCGCTAATCTCTGGGACCTTTAGAATTTGGATACTTTTCGAGGAAGACTATAGGCTACTTAGTTGCTAAATTTGCGAAGTAGTTCTCACTGGGAACGGACAAAACCGCGTTTTTTATCGATTAAGGAACTAAAAGACGATTTTTAAAAGGATTGAAAGGACGTCTAGAAATAATGCTACTTGTGAGATGACAACAGATAGAAAAGCGTAGAAGAAGAAAATATACTGTGCCAACCCCAAATATGGGATAAAGATGAGGGTAAAGATATTTTGGGGTTGTGAACTCCGGGGAGTAAAGGTCTTCATATCTCGCAGTAAATGGAGGATCCTCCGACCAGACGGGTGTTTTGTCTGGCGGGCTACTGCCCCGACAGGCGTTGTCGGGATTTTCTATGTCGTGTCGCTACAGTATGAATTCATGGAAGGTCTTCACGTTTATTTTTTACTCAATACTCCTCCAAGATATGATTGAAACCGCAGGTAAACCCTTAGTTTACCATCAAAGGAGACAATCAATCAACCGGTACCGCCCACGCAAGTAAATGTCAGCCGCAGATAAATTTAGCTGCAAAAGGTTTCATATCTATCTTGTCTGTTAATGTTCAGGGATCTTTTTTTTCGTGGGAAATCATCAAATGAACTCCTCCCACTGAGGGTTTAGCTGGAGGGAGAGTCAGACTCTTACTGGCTAAATGTTCCTTCTAGAGGTTACTATGTGCCAGGGCTACGGTAACTCTTATCAACAACCCGCAGCCCTGACAGACATGTTCTAGGGACCTTAAATGATGTGAGAAAAGCATGGCTGTTTATACGTACAAGTTCTATCTCGCTCCCACTCCTGAAGTCAATAACTCTTATTTAAGTTAGGCTATACTTCTTTCGCGATATGATCATTATTTTAAGACGCTTTGCCAAATCAATATCATATAATATCATGTAAGATTTAGAATCATAATTGGTAGTGAACCTAAAAATCGTTTGTTTATTTATCGATGGCCTCTTCACCGATTTTTTATGGATCAGTAATCATAAAAACGAAAGTACTTATATCTGTCTATCTGTTGCTCTTTCACGGCAGCACTACTTCATTGATTTAAATATATGGTATGCAGATGACAGTCTAAAGCTTGAGATCTAGACTACTTTTAACCGGTTGCAAGAAATGGTTTTTCCTTTACTTAGGTAAAACCCCTGGGCACACCTACATCCTACATATAATAGTACAACCATAAACAAATTGATAACGGAACGGCAGACCCTTGTCATCCGAAATCATTTAAATCAAGAACACAGTTCAGACAAATTAGTTATTTATAAACAAGATACCAGTTTGTAGGCAATACCCGTAGGTACGCTATAATAATTCATATCACACAAGTAGCGTGATCAATAGACGGTAATCCGTTCAAAATTGAAGCTTGTCGGGATTACCGCGGCGGGAGGGGATGAGGATAGGGACGGGGGGTTTAGCAAACATATTAATGAGTTATTTTCATGATACATACAGTGCTAGTAAAGTTGTTTCAACGCCTTTTTATGAACTATGGTTTAAGATCTCTGTGTGAAACTGTCGTTGTCATCATCCTCCTGTCGTTATCTCAATTTGTATTTAGGGTCAGCGCAGCATGTTTTCTTCTTCCACACTCATCTATCTGCCGTCATCTCACGAGTAACATTCTTTCTAGCTATATCGATTTTCTCACAATCCATCCATCGTTTCTTTGGTCTTCCCCTTCCTCTATGTCTATCCACGTTCATTTCTTCACATCACATGCCTGTAATACAATGGTACTTTTCGTTTTCCTTTTTTTTTTGCTTGTTCAAGCTGATAGGGAACATTTGACAGTTTTGGTATTCTGAACATTATTCTAGTGCCTGACTTCTGTCAGGCAATTAACCCTTCCCAGCATGGTATTTAGAAAACCTCGTATAGATTTGCCGTGATATATTATTTTCGGTGACGGATTTTTTTTTATTTGTTTAAAGGTTGATTTCGAATACCGAAGATCTTTTTATCGATTTAAATTTAAAAAAAGAATGCCGTCATCTCTATGAAATTATATTTTTAATATCCATGCCGTTCAGTGTCCAGCGTATGAATATTTAAAAATTCATTGATGATATGATTTGTTGGCGTGTGTTTCACGGATATCAGCTTTTGTCACGGCCTTATCGTTTCAGTTAGTTGAACTGTGAATTATTTTAATTAAGTTCATATATGATAATAGATAAGTATGTATTTACTCATTTGTGGGTTTTATTTGTGGCGTGATTTTTGATAAGTTTTTGATTTTATTTTTGTAGATAAGTTTCTTTTACTCTGTTGAATATATTACATAATTATACATTATATTATGGTTTTTTTTTCATTGTTAGCTCCTGGAAAGAAATGCTTATTTAAAATGGTTTAAAAATAATCATTTATTCTTAGGGTGAGTACTGACCGATTTAGAGTCTCGTTGCTCGCTGGTTTTTGCATAACACAACGCAAAAATGCCGTCGTTTAAAAAATTAAACTAAACCTCATGACGTCAGTCAATACCAAGCCTTAGACAGCGATAACTACGAAAGCGGTGCCGGTAACATATTCAGAACACGTAGGTCTCGGCTACGAGCTACGCGTAGCTAACGTAGACGTACTACGTCGTAGCTCGTAGCCGTCGTGCGATTCTAGGTATAGCTCCGTTATTCTTTGGCCGCGCGTTTACCTTTGGTCTATGTATACAGTTTTCAAAGTCTTTGGTAATTCTGTCTATGGTGCCTTACGAGGTATTAATTAGTGCATCGTTTGTTAATAAGTAAGGTGGGCAGTGTTCTTATAAGGTTTTGGTTTTATCGTCTTTAATTTTAAAACAATAAGATGTATGTAATTATTTTTCTTGGAAATTTAGTACGTATATTTCTGTGAGAATTGTTTTCTGTGTGAGAAGAGGCCTGCGTCCAGCAGCGGGATGATAAAAAGGCTGATGATGATGCTATTTTTATATTTAATGTTAAAAATATACGAAGTATAAAGTGCTTCGGCTGGGTTTGAACTCACGTCTATACGTGCAAAAGCGGTTAGCATTGGAATATGTTTGAAAATCTTCTATTTATTGAGATCCAATAAAATTTTATATGAAAATATTTCTGTATTGTGGAGAATATGTGGGTAGTCGTGCATCGTCCCACGCTCGATATGTGTCTACTGTTTTACCAGCGTATTTCAACTCAAAGGTCTTTGATCAGATTTAAATTTTATATTTCTGAAATGTCACTGTATCGTATTAATGTTTGAAAATAGTGGAACACTTACTTTATTGAGAGGGTATAATGTAATGACCCTTTAAAATAAGCAACAGAAAACTATATAAATACATAAATTGGGTAGTTTACTCGATCAATTATAAAATAACATTCTAGAATAAAATCCTACATGATATTAATTTGGTAAAGCATCTTAAAATAATATCACTTTCATTTATACATAGTTTTGAAGGAAAAGCTATTGGATGTTTTTTATTGATTATTTAAGTAAAATAAGTATATGGCTTGATGTGAAAACAATGTGACGTCATAGTTATAATTTTCATACAAAGTAACCGTTTTTGAGAGTTCAATAAAAGTAATGAATTTCATTAGTTGTCAAGTACCCTATTATGTATTTCTTACTTAGCATCCAAAATGTGCGTAATTCCGGAGCACACAACCTGATGGAACGGCAACGCACTTGACTCCACACACAACGATTATTATGAATAGCAGACGGTATACACGGCGGCTTACGAGGCTTACGAAGCCTTATTAAATTCGCCCACGCGAGCCTTATCGCCCGTCACCGTATGGTAACGTGAGATAACTTGATACCGAATTGTGTATTAACATCACGTTATGGCGTGGCGGAGTTTTGTGTTGTATGCGTGTCATTGTTTATTTCATGATAGTACAGACGCCTGCACATCAAGCTACTACAATCTGTCAAATTTCAACTTTATCGCCGAAGCATAATATTGCTCAATGTTGATTGGAAACTGGTTTTGGTTTCTGTTTGGATTTGATATTTGACTGGATTGGTCGTTTCGGGTAGCTTGATGTGCTAGCGTCTGTACATTACAATCATTAGCCTTTTTATAGTCCCACTCCTGAGCATAGACCTTCTTTCTTACAGAGAAGTGTTGAATGAGTTGGTGATGTTAGACTATGTCCAGGATTCCTCGAGACGTTTTCCTTCACCTTTAATCAGTCATGGTGTCCAAGATATCTTAGAAAGTACATATAACCTATAAACGTTGAATTGGTACTTGCCTGACCTGGATTCAAACATGCATACTCATACTAGAGAGGCTTGCGCTTTAATCACTTGGCCACTAGGTTAAAAAAATCTTTATACCTCATCAGCAACAATTTTTTTTTCATAACAATAATAACCCCATTACGTAAACAGTCTCTTTGTTACTCGATACTTTTAGCATCAAAGAGGCTTTTTGGCACAAATTTTTGAGTTTCTAATTAAATAAAAGTCTACAAGATAGTTTGGAGTAACTACTCTTTGAAGTAGCTTTATTTACGTATCTTTATAGATAAAAATATCTTTAGACAATGCTGCGGCATTGTTCCCAAGAATTACCGGCCTTGCTGCACAAAGAAGGAACAAAAGTGGGTTTTAGTCAGCAAAAGCCTGACACTCTTTGCGCTGCACCCTCTGCGGGAGAGCTCGGCCCTATGGGGCTCCTCCGATTTACCTTTGAGGAGCGCGGGGAACGCGCCGGAGAGAGAAATCCTATGATAAACTGTTCCCACAAAAAAAAGTCTTCATAGATAACAGTTCAGCTGATATGCTTATTTAGACGTTGGGAATTAGTTTGTTAAATAAATTGTCGAATGCGAATCAAAATCAATATGTGGAAACTTCTATATACGAACTTGAGAGAGCCAATTGATGTCCAAATATAAGTTATGTAATAACCAAGTTAAATTAATTATATTGACAAAATTTCCCACGACCTAAAATTAATTTTCTGTCTCGGTTTAAAATCTTATGTCGCACAATCATGATAAAAACTCCTTTATGATAGTAAAAATAAGCATCATAAATAAGCATTTACACAATATCCAACAGATAGACATACAAAATACAAGATTTGAATCACAAAAGTTTTTGTTTGAGATTTTTGTAAAGCTTTGAATATGGAGCCCTAAAAATCAATACTTTTACTTAAAACCCCGTAACTTTGCGGTGATATTGTAAATAGCCCGTCAGATTGAATACAGCGGATGGATTGGATGGCTGACCCGCGCAACAAGTGACTCCCAGTGATTGATCTGAACAACTTTGCTCTCGTAAAAACGAAAGGGTTCCGGACGATTCTATATTTAGAATTCTGGAGAATTCCGAACGGAGTAAAAGTTACATAATATCTGGCGTTTGAGAGTGCTTGAGAGAATTTTGGGTGATAAGGTTTTACTTTTATTCAAATTTCGTCTATAAGTCAGGTATAAAGGATACGGTTTTCAGTTTTCCTTGATTTGAGTTCTTAATGCTGGGGAATTTATTCCACCATTTGTTCTTTCCACCGATAACACATAGGAACTGGTGAAGAGCGGGCGTCTTGTGCTGATTATTAAAAAAATGACTTTTTGACTTGACTTTAAATAAATGACTTTTTATCTTTATCTTATGTTTAATAAATAAAATTTGAATTGATAACCACAGGGTATTTAGTCCCTCTAACATATCTCTTTCAATATCTAATTAATGTACTCGCCATAGATTTATTAAGCACCAAATTTTTACAACAAATCACACAATACAATCCACTTATACCAGCAAAATTTCGAATCTTAAAATAAGTAAAAAAATTCTCTTCATTTACTTTTCAAACGCACATACTTTTCTAAAAAAAGCCTAGCCGCTTGTCGGTACAAGAAAAGTGGAGGGGGGGGGGGTTCTAAGGCGTGACGTAACCACTGACGTCACGGGCTCACGGCCTCATATTGACCTGTTAAAGGGAGCTGTGAAATGCGTCTGTGGTCCCGCAGGGCACGGTCCTGTGCGCCAGCCGACGAGAGACGAACTTCGGCCGACCTTCTGCTTTTATTTTAAGGCTTTATGTTTATAGTTAAAATATGTATATATTTTAGTTTTGGATCATTGATGTCTCTTATAAAAGTAGTGTAATTGGGGATGATGACTAGGTCAAACATAAAATACTTTATCATATTCAATTTGTGAAACATCTTAAAGTAATGATAGTTGCATTTATCGTTTTGAACCGAAAATTGTATACATTTTATGTTACCTGAAACTGTCAAATTTTCCCAATCAACTTTGAACTTCATGCTTCAGCGATAAGGTTGAATATCCACTTAGGGAATTTGACAGATTGTTGTAGCCTGATGTGCTGGCGTCTGTACGTAAAAGTTTATTTTGCCAGGAAAGACCTGGGCAAAACGAAAAGAGAGATTATAGGTATATTGGTTTATTTAGTTTGAATTCGATAGAAACTACAAGACGGCTTAAGTTAAAGAGTCTCGAACGTAGTAAAGCCGTTAAAATGAGTTTTATATTTAGTTAAATATAAGTACCTACACTACCCTGCCCAGCAAACTTCGCATGAGTGGCTTATCAGCTCCAAATTCGTGTAACTCTGTGAGGGCGCCTAAACTTGGCGTTCCGGCGTGTCCAGATATGGACTGTTGACGGCATGTTAATACAAAGAAAGAAAAACCATTTAGTCACACGTAAAAGCGACGCAACAAACAAATAAAAAGTACAAACAATATGGACAAATAAAATCAACAAAAAACGCTGTAGTTCCGTCACATATGTGGGAAAGGGGCAGCGCTGAGCATACATGCTGTCTCCAGCGCGCAGGCACGAGACAACAGCGCTGGTTATCAGCGCTGACCCACGTGTCCTTGCCTCGGAAATATAATAAGTTCCGAGCCAGCCCTGGACACATACTGACGCCGTCTCAATGAAATAATTATCTAGACTTGCAGGTTCTTGGCAGTCGTTACGGGTAGTCAGAAGCCAGTAAGTCTGACGCCAGTCTAACCAAGGGGTATTAGGTTGCCCAGGTAACTGGGTTGAGGAGGTCAGATAGGCAGTCGCTCCTTGTAAAACACTGGTAAAACCGGTTAGACTGGAAGCCGACCCCAACATAGTTGGGAAAAGGCTCGGGAGATGACTTGAAGGTTCTTTAATCGAGGTGTCCCAAAAATTGACATTTGGCAAGACTACGTAGTGCTTGAAGGCACTGGACACATCTCGAATACTAGTGAAGTGCCAACCGCGCCTATTGACGCCTCGTGAAATGATATCGATTTGGCAGATTCCAAACCGAATTGTTTCGAAGGTTTCTTCTCAGAGGCTTCAGAATAAAACAATGGGACGATCTATTTTTAGAACGAGGTTTGTCAATACTTATTTAGGGATTGTTTGGTATTGTGTTTTTAATTGTTTTCTTGTTTTCTATCGGATATCGATACAACATAAATAAATTCCTGCAATAAGAACCTATTTCTATGTTTTCAAACGTATTACATATTTACTTATTTATAATATAAAAATGATTCGCTGACTTCATTGCTAAGCGTAAATCTCAAGAGCAGCTGAACCGCTTTCTCTAATTATGTTGGAAAATTTCTTGAAGTACAAACGCCAGCACATCAAGCTACCGAAAGTGTCAAGTTTTCTCAATAAATTTTGACAATATGCTTCAGCGATAAAGTTTAAAAATCTTTTGAGGAAATTTGACAGTTTGTAGTAGCTTGATATGCTGGTGTCTGTACAATGATGGTTCTAACGGAGAGATAACAATTCCTCGCGACCGCTCGAGCAGTTGACGTATTGAAGTGGTCGCGACTGCTCGAGCAGTCGTGTATACGCGAATAATACGGCGAATATATGACTATATTTCACCACGCGGTTGCGACTCTAAGTAGTCGGTCTCAACTTTTTGAAGTCCGTGTACGGCCTTGTTAAGAGTTGTAATGCACTAGTACTCATTTTGATGGGAATAAAATAAAATTATACTTTGTTTGAAAATTATATTTTTTGCAATAAATACTTTGTGTAACTTAATGATGAAAAGTATATTATTGATCGATTTCTCAAAAGCTAACGTTAACTCATAAAATTAGAACTAAACTCATCAAACAATTAACACGAAATCAATTAAAAACGTCCCAGCTACCCTCGTTTAGCACATGCTCTCACACAGTATCTATTTATTTAGCTAGACTGCAATTAAAACGGGGATATAAGAGTCTAGACCAGTCTAGACCCACTTAAAGGAATGCTGCAGCTAATATGGCGGGCTAATTACAGTCTGTGTTGTTTAAATGTAAAACGAGATATAAAAATATCTGGTATTCTGTTTTAATAAGATTTAGAATAAAATTAAAATACATATATATATGTATGAGCAAAGAGGCTATATGTTTATAAAGCATCAGAGAGAGATAGATTTATCGGGACAACTTTTTCACACACGATCGGTTAGCTCCAAAGTAAGCTATGGATTAGCTTGTGTTATGGGTGCCAGTACAACTAATAAACTACATATACTTTACACATACAATAATAACACCCAGACCACAGTCAACAAGCACGCTCATCACATAAATGTCCATCGCACCAGGAATCAAACCCGAGACTCTCAGCTCAGCAGTTCGGCAGTACCATTGCGCCAATGGGGTCAGCGAATTTGGAAGACTTTAGGGAAGGGCCTTTGCCCAGCAGTGGGACAATATAGGCTAAGGAAAAATAAACAACGTCAGTTTGTTATCAAGCGAACGATCGATCACCACCGATTTTAAATTGTATGTTGAAAATATTCTGTATTTTTTTACAGTTACCTATTGAAAAAGATAGATCGTATTGACGACTAACGTACTGCTAGGGTCTATAGAAGGACAGATTTTATTTTTGTCACGATGTAATTGATTATAATATATAAAGAACAGGAGAGGGAAAATGATTGGACATCTTATACGTCACGATGAGTTCATTAAAAACATCGTAGAAGGGAAAGTCGAAGGAAAGAGAGCAAGGGGTCGGCCGAGACATAGCTACATCAGTTAAATAAAAGAGAAGGTGAAAGTTGAGACGTATAAAGAAGTTCAAGAGTTGGCATACGATAGGCAGAAATGAAAGGAGCTGCACCGACAAGAGCTAGGCTCTTAAGTTAAAGAAGAAGTATTTGATAACACCTAATGATGACATTACAAGCAGAAATAATACAGGGCACAGCAAAGCTTGTAACACTGTCGGCGCCGGCGATCATAAACGAAGGTTTACGAGGATGGCCGAAGGTACGCGATTCGCGTTTTATTTCCGCGTTCCAGAACCAATTAGAAGGATTTGATGGTGCTATGAACGGTGCTGTAAACGGTAAACTCGCCACATAAACCACAAATAACATATGGCATCATATAACCGTTATGCACAGTTAATTTAAAGCCTTCGACACAGGTCTTCAACCATCTTCGTCATTTCCTCACTGGTGAGAATCGCGCCCATTGCATTCATTCCATCTGATCACTCTTAAGAGTTTGTCTCTAATGACCGTCTGGTTACCAAATAGCTAGAGAGTTAGCGGCTACCTTTCTTCATCCTAATTCTTCATCTTAATATATATAAATTACGGCTGTCGCGCGTCTGCTCTCGTGGCACGTGGCTCTCGGCTCACCTCACGCGATTCCCTTTGTATGCCATTTTCAACCGTAAGTCATAGGAGTTAAGGTTTATTTTAAATTGATTTATTCTCAGTATCTTCGCCGCGCCTCACTGGTGTGCGTTGCGCAATAATAGGAAAAATAATCCACACCATTTTACAGTTGGTATATTAACCATCTCCATAGATTCTCAAAGCATTTGAAGGGTTTATATTGACGGAGTTATTTTCCTTTTAGAGCGGATATGAGCACTTATTATGTAATGGGCACCCTTTTTTGTCCTTGGGCGGGAAAGCGGGCGCCCAAAGGATTATATTGGGTAGTACATAAAGTTATCATATTGACAGCGGGATAACTCTGTAGTAGGTGTTAGGACTTATGTTTTAACCGACTTAAAAAGAGTGGACGACGAAGTCTTTGGCTGTAGTTTTATTTGTATATTTTTTTGTGTATTGGATAGCATATAAATTACATTAGATAACTGTTTGTATGTTACACATATTTGTAGTAGTGCTGGCTCTATTTGAATAATTTCCGAAATTAATAACAAGCAAGCTTTGAAGAAATATAGCAAAAATATTGTTTCAACGTGACTGTACCTGCTTATTAAATATTTAAATTCTTAAGCAGCGAAATAATTGCTGTTCTCAAGTGTACCAGGAAGCAGCAAACGATTATATTTATTTAACAAGTAGGAAAGCCAAGAAATTAAAAAAATAACCAGTTAACCAAAACAAATGGATTCGTGACGGATACTTCCAAACAACCAGCTTTAAAAACTTTAAATACCGCACTGAAATTTGGGATACAAAGTCGAAAAGTTTACGAAGTCGGAAATGACGATAGACCGACTTCGAAGCAAACGCGACGTCAGAATTTGCATAGCGAGCTGGAGTGACAGCTGAATGATACATAGAGTAAAGCTAACTGTTCAATATATCACTACTATATTATTTGATATTTTAATCGTATAATGACATAGGCTGAAAGATTTCAAAGGTCAGCATTAACAATATTAATAGAACGCTGGACCATAAAAAAAACTATTTTATTCAATTAAATTGTACAAGGTAAAAACAAAATTAAGTTAACACTATAAAAACTTACAATCTCTCTAAAATTATAAGTATATCCAACAAAGATATTATATATTCTTGCTGCGGGTTGTTTGCAAGAGTTACCGCGGCCGTGGTACACAGGGACCTCTAGAAGGAACATAATGGGTTTTAGTCAGTAAGAGTCTGACACTCCCTCCAGCTGCTGATGATTTCCCACGAAAAAATAAAGATATACGTTCCCACACAAAAAATTTTGAGCTTTTGAAAGGCCAGAATTATATCCAGCTTTTAATGTTAATGGTATATTTGATTTTTTTTTTATATTTCTTTTAGCTTTCTCTTACCCTCAAAAATAGGGGCGATAAAGGGCAATAGGAGCGAGGGTTTGTTACCCTGCGATCTGCATCGTCCTTTTATAAAACACTGACATTTATATATATACATACATAGTCAGTTGATTCGGCGACCTTTATAACGAAGTAAAACACTATTTTCTCAGACTTTAAAAAAAATCTAACAATGACAAGCTGGTTCAACAGTTCTTGAGCTTAAGCGGGACTGATGAACAGCCATTCGTTTTGATAAAGCAGATTATAAAGAAAGAAAAAAATATTCTGCGCAAGCGCACACACAGAACACCACCGGAAATAAAAAAAGAACACAAAAACGCAAATACAATAAAATTAAAAAGAATTACAATAAAAAGACAGGATAAATGCGTTTGAGACGTCTCATTATAAATATTTGCAGTAAACAGCAAACTTATCAAGCTGCTGCACCAAGACTAAACTCCCTTGATTATCGAAAATTATTAATCGCATCGCTCGTTTGTGGTACTGGCAATCAATTGTAGCTGAGTACTTAGAGAAATATGGTTTTTGCTTGCGTGTGCAAGTTTCCGCTGAAGCGCTGCAGTAATTTTTGATTTATGGTTTTGGGTTAAGTTTGGAATGAATATTGGAGCTGTTTTGCTGTCTAACCGATTTTCAGTAGTAGAGGGATTTCTATTAGGGATAGATAAAATTATATTTAAAGCAAATATATGACGCTCTATTGAAGCATCAAGTCACCATTATTGTAAGTTTTTTGAGCTCTATAAATTCTGAGGGCCTTACTACAAAAAAGTTACACAGACGATTGACACCTTGTTTAAAATAATTTTGCATACATTTTCGTCTCCTTCACCCTCTATCCCTCTACTATTGAAAATGGTTAGACAGCAAATAAGCTCCAATATTCATTCCCAACTTAACTATATTTTAAACTACATATCTTCGGCCAGCGGTCTCACTCGCGTCCTGTAGGAACTATTTCAAGCAACCAGATAAACGGTAGCTTAAAGCCTTCTTCAGTAAATGGTCTATGTAACGTTGAAAGATTTTTTAAATCAGTCTAGTAGTTCCCGATATTAGTGAGTCGAAAAAAACAAACAAACGTTCAGCAGTTTCAAAATTTTTAGCAACGCAAACATTGCCAATTTAAATACATATATAAACACTTTTCTTAAAAATAATAAAATCGCTAAAATTTCTAGCTAGCTCTACTCTCACGGATCTATCTATCAGAGAGAGAGAGCGATTAATAATCTTGTCATCTCTAAAGACAGCACACCCTTCACGCATGATGCTAATAAATTATACAGATATATCATATGTACATGTAAGTATGTAGCTAGGGCAGGTCTATTGGTGGTGGACTTGAGAATCGATTAGGATGGGTCATTACTGACCGATGGGATGGTAACTTATATAGGCGGTACATATACTAATCGTATAGTTTAGGATGGCAATTTCGTGTGTTTTCTTATTTGTGTTTATTCTTTTTTGAAATAGGTCGTAGTGTTATATAGGGATATAGACTTTGATAGCTTTTTTTAAGATTAAAACCTCATCATTCTACTCCCTTTTTTTCGTGGGAAATAATCAAATGACCCCTCCTGCTGAGGGTGCAGCTGGAGGGAGTGTCAGACTCTTACTGACTAAAACCCACTATGTTTCTTCTGGAGGTCCCTGTGCGCCAGGGCCACGGTAACTTTTGCGAACAACCCGCAGCCCAGGCAGATCATTCTACTGCCTTAATTCTAATTATATTTGGAAATCGGCGCAGCTTATCTTCCTCTTATATATTTCTTTGCCGTCTTCATCTAACCCGTGACATTCTTTCCAGCGATTTATGCAAATCATCCATTGTTTCTTCTGGTTGTGTTTATGAAACTTTATTAAATACTTTTTTAACTGATCTTATTTAGTATTTTTCTTCTAGTAGCTTTTATTTAGTTGCAGTCACTTTTAACTAAATCAAATACGATTACTAAAATATTAGCTTCTGTCAGCGGTTTCACGTGTATCCCGTGGGAATCACTGCTCACACTAGGATAAAAAGTATCATATAGCCTTTCTCGATAAATGGGATACATAGCCCTGAAATAATTTTTCAAACAGGTCCAATAGTTCCTGAGATTAGCGAGTTCAAACAAAAAACTCTCTGGCTTCATAATATTAGTTTAGTTTAACACTTAGACTAGCACCCCGTTATTATATAACGCGGTTTAAAAGTACCAGGTTAAGTGCTAGGTTTAGGCAACTAACTTTGTTCGAGATGATGGTTTAAACCTAGTTCTACAGCTGGTGCTTTTTTAAGACCATGTTGGATACTAAGTTGGGCACAGACTAACAGTAGTTCAGTAGGAGAAAGTGTAATAAACAGACCATCAAACAGCTGAGATGTACATCACCAATACATAGACATGGACATCAACAGTGTGGGCTCGACCTCCTAATCCGTTAGATTGTTTGACCCAATTACAAAACAAATACGAACAAACAGAACAATCTATTTGTTCTAATACCGGAGGACGCCATCTTTAATTGAAATCAATGTATCTGTAAGCTTTCGAACAGAATCCTACAATAATCTTATAAACTAGTTGTTGCCCGCGACATCGTCCGCGTGGGCATTAGGTGATTAAACAATACCCCCCTCCCGTAGGTACGTAATAGCGTGATAATATGTATTCTATATGTTGACCACCTTGCAGTACTTTTTGAGATTAGCCCGGACATACATACAGACAAACAGACAAAAATTCTAATTACTATATTTTTGGATTCAACAACAAATTTTCCCAATGAACTTTGAACCATATGATTGTAACCCACAGATTATAGTAGCTTGACGTGCTGGCGTTGTACAAAAATAAACAAACTTTCGAACATTATAACAACACGGTCCGCACGCCATGCTGAATAAGCAGAGCGGTAGCTTAATGGCGCTGTTACTAAATATCACTGTATTTTTTGTATATTTTAATGAAAGTACAGTCAGCGAGAAATAACTTTGAATAAATTCAGCGTAGTGTTTTAAAACCGACTGAAACAAAATTCTACTAGCCGATTAGATTCGTTCTTTTTCTTGGTTTCGTGTGGGTTGAAAGTTATCCATTAATTACTATATAAAGACCTAAATTTCTCAAATAGTGGAATATTTCTCATATAGGTACCGGAATCGTAACAACGACTGATGATCTGTCGCTTTTGACTATGTAACAAGTCGAAATTAATGTGATAAAATATTAATATTTCAAGATAAAAACACAACATATTCCGCAATTCACACAATAGGGAAGATGCAATATTTTTATTTTTGTTTTTATTTTAAAGAATTCCATGTAGAATAGACCACAAATATATAAAAAAATTTAAACACTGCAATTTATTGTAAAAAAATGCAGTTTTAAATTGACAATTTAAATTTTCGCGCCAAAACAGGCCTACGGTTCCGATGACGTCATTCGCGTCTGACGTTTTGTTTGACGTGTTGTGTTTGTTCGTTGCCGGCTTTCATTCATTTGCATTTTTCTCGACTTTCGAGATATTTTTCAGTAAAAATTTAAAATGGATTATCCGTCAACATCAGGGGATCATAACAATACCACCAATGCTCCGAAAAAAATCCGCGTTGACTCATGTTTTGTGTCCATCTACTTCAACAAAGTTTTGACTGGACCTTCTGACCCAAAACTAAGAAAAAAGTGGTTCCAAGCTGCGAATGGGAAGGATAATTATTATTCTCCAAAAAAACGCGAAATTCTTGAGAGCATTTAATTCATTCCTTCAGATTTATCCTTATTATACTAGAAACAAACATTTAAACTTTCACATTTGTAATATTATTAAGTTGTTTGTTGTTGTTGTGTTGTTTTCATGTTTCAGATTCATCTATAGAGTGTTCATTAATCACAGAAACACATGATTCTGAAAATTTTCAAATATCCAATGATAAGAGTGTACAGGTGTCTATATATCCTCAGAAACGATCGAAACAAGCTCAAGTAGAAATGGAAATACCCCAAAAGACTGTAGCTTTATCACCTAAAAAAATCAATAAATCCAACTTCCATTTTAATCTGAAAAACATAATTAATTTTTGCACAAACTAATTACATTAATGTTCACCTTTACAACTATCTATAACCTCAAATAAGTTGTCATAACGGGAGTGACGTCACTGAACGCTGATTGGTGTTTTGAAATACGTTTCGTTTCAAGTCTCTTTAATTTTTAATTATTCGTAAAAATCAACATTATGTAAAATAAAAACGTTACAGTAGTCTTTCTTTTATACTTTTTTAAAATTTTAATGATAAAATTTTCAATAATATTACATTTGCATCTTCCCTATTCCCAAACACAGGTAAGAGAGAGTTTTCCAAAACATTTAGCAAACGTTGATTCATATAAAATTTCTGTTTACACCTGCATCGCACACTTTTAGTTGAATATTTTAAATATTCATAAAGTTTTGCCGCTGACTGTACCACTTTAGATCGCATGCAAATTGTTAATTTGTTGTTACGGTGACATGCTAAAGAACGTTTGCCAACTGAGATTATTGACGTGAAAATATGGCTATATTACATGAATTCTTTGCTTTTATTGCTATGAAATTGTATTGATTTGTACTCAACTGTAATTATGATATTAATTATTAAATTGTGTTGTCTGTTTCCCAAGCTATGTATGTATGTTGAGGTTGGCTTCCAGTCTTAACCTGACGCAGCTGAGTACCAGTGTTTTACGTGGAGCAACTGCCTGTCTGACCTCCTCAACCCAGTGACCTGGGCAACCCGATACCCCTGAGTAAGACTGGTTGTCAAACTTTCTGACTGCCCGTAACGACTGCCAAAGATGTACAAATGACAGCCAGGACCCACCAATTTAGCGTGCCTTCCGGAACACGGAGGAACTCGTCATGACAAGATAGTCACCCATCCGCGAACCGACCGCGCTTAGCGGTTATCCGGTTGCGGGAAGTTTGTAGTTGCCATAGATCGTAACCGAAACCAAGTGGAATATAAATTCTCCACTTAAGTAATAAAACAGTGTACCTACATTTCTAATTAAATTCATGGCATAATTATTTTACTATGACGAATAAATTAGTGGTACCTATTGCAATAATTTTGAGGCAACGACATCGCGTGTTGTGTTGTTGGCGCATGCCAGGATACAAGCATAGTGATATTATTATTATAAGCATATTTTAATATGATATGTACATATACACGATATATATACATACAATATGATATATACCTAAACATAATAATTATTCCTCACATACTCACACAATATCGATACATCATAAGGTCCGTTGATGGGAGATCATTTTATCACGACGAGTTCTTTCGGGTTTCGGAAGGCCCGTTAAATTGGTGGGTCCCGGCTGTCATTTGTACATTTTTAGCAATCAGAAGCCAGAAAGTCTGACAACCAGTCTTACCAAGGGGTATCGGGTTGCTCAGATAACTTGATTGAGGAGGTCAGATAGGCACTCGCTCTACGTAAAACACTGGTACTCAGCTGCTTCGTGTTAAGACTTGGAGCTGACTCCAAGACCCGTTAGGAGGTTTAGAGCAGAGCAGAGCAGGGGCAAATTATTGAAGTGTCCAACCATCTCAACCGTGACTACATCGAGATAATTATATTTGTCCTTAAGTTAAAAATAAATAAACCGTAGGTACATTAAACTTTGAACAATTTGTACACTAAAATTACAAAGCAGAGTAATTATGAACGTTTTTAGAGAAGCTGTGTAACCATTGAAGTTTAAATTAAGTGTATTTATAATTAAGTCTAAAAGTAATTAACTCGAAGCAAAAGAAAATACTTGTGCACGAAATACAGGGCCGTTTAATTACGAACGCACACAGATATATATTGGAAGCTCCTCAGAGTTTTAAATAGATGTTAAATAAGCTTGAATTGATTGGAGAAATTTAATTTTGTTTATTCAGTAAGTTTACCCAAAATAATCCTGTTTTACATACATCATCATCATCATCATCCTCCTGCCCTTATCCCAAGTTTTATTTGGGGTCGCAGCATGTTTTTGTCTTCCACGCTCTTCTATCTGCCGTCATCTCACAAGTTATATTCTTTCTAGCCATATCAACTTTTACGCAATCCATCCATCGTTTCTTTGGTCGTCCCCTTCCTATATATCCATCCACATTCATGTTCAAGACCTTTCTCGCAACATGATCCTCATTCCTCCGCATACCATGCCCATACCATGCTAGCTGGTTCCCACATATTTTTTCGGTTACCGGTGCCACTGTTTTACATACATGTTAGGTTAAAATCCTGTAATGATAGGTGTAAGTGAGTGAAGTAAATAAATAAAAAATGTTCTTATGCGTTTTCACTATTATATATTAAAAAGATTTCTTTATAAAGAAATTCTTTTTTCGTTCATCGCAATAAACTGCGAAACTACGAATTAGATTAGAAAAAAATATTTTGAGATTTAGATAGCCATTAAGAAAGACTTCAAGTTTTGTCTGGGGCTACTGGTAGTCCGCAAGAGTTACCCCCTGGCACACAAAAACCTCCAGAGGGAACATAGTGGGTTTTAGTCAGTATGAGTCTCACACTCCCACGCCCACAGCGGGAGGGGTCATTTGATGGTTTTAAACGAAACTACACCCCGTACAACCTGCAGCCCCGGCGGACCTTGGTCCTACAGGGCCCTTCCGATGTTGTTGACTTCTCTTTGAGGAGCGCGTGGGTCATTTGATGATTATTCACAGAACAAAGGCTTTATCCGGGTGCCCGAAGGATACTACTCCTTTGCATCGGGTCAAAAAAGTCGTTTTAGAAGTACTCAACGACCTTATCCGACTTGGCAACAACTGCTAGAGTAACAAAAAAAGACTTTATCGTTAAAGCATATAGAAAATTTGACAGTTCAGGTAGCTCGATGTGCTGGCATCTGTATACCTAACTTAACAAAAGGCCCGGAAATTATAGCTAGATGATAACGTACCAAGAGCTATCAAGATGTTTCCAAAAAAATCATATCAATGTGACCGTGACCTGACATTCAGCTGAATATAGCCAAAAGATGAATGAGTTTCGGTATTTTAAGGCTTTATTCGTTGGTTTGGAAGCAATTAGGGCTCTATTTATAACTTCTAAGTATTTTTGTGTATTTTCGCTATCATAATAGGTAACAGTAAATATACTGCTTGTTGTAAAAGCTATTGTACTCGTATAAATATGTATTGTCAATTCACGTTAATAGGTATAACACAAGCCTTTCTTTTTCTCTTTTTTGGCGCTGGGAAAAAATGCTGTTACGCATCCCCTTCCTGTCGGGGGACGGGACAGGGGTAAGTGGGCCTCCCCAGGAATGCAGTTCCCGGTATACCCACTAAAAATACCCAGAGGCACTCCGACCTCGCCTGAGTGGAGCCTGGGAGTCTATAGCGTCCAGTCCCCGCCGGCGGGGTATAAACAAGCCTACTTTTGGAACTTATAAAATATTTAATATTAACAATGAATCTGACTTCATTTTTTTCATCATCATCATCTCAGCCATAAGACGTCCACTACTGAACATAGGCCTCCCCTTTAGATCTCCACATACACCAGTTGGAAGCGACCTGCATCCTTTATTATATTACTTCATTTTTTATCATGTTGTAATTAGACCAGTAGTTCCTAAAATAATCAATCAAAAACTTCGGCTTTATATTATAACTGGTCTAATTTCAAAAATTCTTTCGGTGTTTGATTGCCCATATATGTATATCGAGAAGACTGAAGCTGGTCACAAACAGTCAAACAACATACATACATACATACTAACTAGTACTTATTTGTATTCCTTCAATTGCCTCCTCCTCGTCTAGCAACTTACAAATACCCGTCTTCTTCCAGCTGCAGATCGAAGCGGGAGCAGGCGAGGGTCCAGGGCCTCCAGTGAACAATAACTCTGAGGGTGCCGTGGCCAGTCCTCCTCGCGATGATAATCACAATGCCCAGCAGCCTCCCGCCGTCACCCCTCGGGCTAGGCAGCTCAATCCTGCAGGTAAGATTATTATTATCATTGCGGTGACCTGGTTAACTTTAACGTAATAAGTTTTTTGTCTTATTCTTTGTCTTTGCTATCTATCTAACTATCTGCAATTTTTAAGTCACCGTGCCATCATCTCCCGAGCCTTTTCCCAACTATGTTGGGAACCCACGCCCTCATACTTGAGAGGTTGGCTCTGTAACCGCTAGGCCACCACGACTTCAATTTTAAGTCACCGTGTATGTTTTCAATATTACCTACAATATATTTAAGAGTCTTAGGGACAGTTTCATAGGTTACGGATAGCCACTATCTACCAGATAAATTCAAAAATGGAACAGAATTTGTATAAAATTATCTGCCATTAAATGGCAGATAATTTCAGTCACTGGCAGTGGTAGTCGTGGTGGCCTAGCGGTTAAAGAGCCAACCTCTCAAGTATGAGTGCGTGGGTTCGATTCCAGGTCAGGCAAGTACCAATGCAACTTTTCTAAGTTTGTATGTACTTTCTAAGTGTATCTTGGACACCAATGACTGTGTTTCGGTAAAACACTCAGCTGAATCCGGTTAGACTGGAAGCCGACCCCAACATAGTTGTGAAAAGACTCGGGAGATAATATCTGCTAGTTAAACTATCTAGAACTTATCAGCAATCGGTGAAACTGGCCTTTGGCTTTTAATGCGAGTTTGTTTCAGTGCTACAATATGTAGATATTTTTCATTCAATCTTCTATCAACTTCATCTCCAATTATTAGAGGTAAAGGTAATATTGTCTGTGATAGCCAGCACATTAGGCTACCCGAAACTGTAAAATTTTCCCATTGAACTTTGAACCATAATGCTTTAGCGATAACGTTGAATATCCATTAAGGAAATTTGATAGATTGTAGTATCCTGATGTGCTGGCTTCTGTACAATAATGCTTCCTCCAATCCTCCATTCCTCTTTACGTAGGTAATTTTACATTCATACGTATTTGTGTATCGCCATTTGAAGCCCTGTTTATCAATAACTTCGCTGCGCCATTTATTTGTACCTCGGCATATTAACCCAGATTCTAAAATTAGACATGAATTAAACATGACGACGGTTCACCTGTCTTGGCGACTGATATCCATCGGGAAATTCGCTGAATGGTGGAAGTACAATTAATTTTCATTTGGCTTTGTGGAAAGATGAACGTCTTTGGAAGTTAGATTGTTAATATTATGGGTACTAAACGTACATAAGGTGACTGGTAGATTTTAAATAAAGGTTTTTGTTTTTATTTCAAATTTCTTTAAATGGCTATTGTAGCCCAATAGCCCGTGGACCGAATAGCACCCATTGTAGACAAATCTGAATATACATAATATATAACTCAAAGGTGACTGACCGACTGACATATAGTGATCTATCAACGCACTCAAATTGTTACTTAAATAAAGGAAGTGTAACAAGAAAATGAACAAATGATTTAAATTAAAAAAAAAATACGCCAAAACAAAATATATAAAGCCCTATTGCTATCAATTGACAACACTTTCAGTTCGTGCATTATTTTTTAACACTGTTCGGAATTACGGTAATAAATTGTATGAAAATCCCTTTTTTCGGGTAATCGAACCGCAATCAATGGAATGGTTTTGCCGCCCACTGAATTACGTAACGTTAGCGATAATGGCGGAAATATTGTTTACAGATGTACAAACCCATCATGACATAACTCTCCTCTACGCAAGGTTTTTTTATTTATTGGTATTATTCCGTATTATGGCAGTCGTTACGGGGAGTTAAAGTTTGATAACCAGTCTTAACAAGGAGAGTCAGGTTGCTCATTTAACTAGGTTGAGCAGGTTAGAGGTCAGATAGGCAGTCGCTTCATGTGAAACGCTGTCATCTTGTTATTATTGGAAGCCGAGCACAACATAGTTTGCAAAAGGGCTAGACAGATGATTATTTATTTATTTGCATCAGACTTCTTAGAACCATAGAAAATACTACACATAAATACGATTTTATTATGTTCACCATTGATGAACACCATTGTTGTGTTTGTATCAAATTTACATTTTTTATCCGGCTAATCTCTGAAACAGCTAGACCAATTTTGACGTGACGTTTACTGTCAACAAGGAGTAATTTGGCTATCTTTTTTGCAAGAAGTAACTCCCTTTAGACACGGCGAACGGCAAGTTCTCAAATGTAAATAACTAACCAGTCATAACACAATTTCCCCAAAATAAAGGCTTAGGAAAACATATCGAGTTCCACAACGCAGATCTTGCGTATCTGATAGACGCAAAAACAGCCGTATCAATGGGCGTGTAGCGATAATAATATTATATTAGAAACCCGATATGTTTACGCTGAGCACGACTAATAGTGGCTACACTCCACTTTCGGGGCAATCATCATAGAATGTTTGTATGTTGACTTTGTTACGAAATGTGGATTAAGTAATACATTTTCAGTATAAGTAGGTTATATTACGTCGTGCAAAAAGCTGGAATTTCTTAATCGGGCTTATGAGATAACATATAAAGCTTGTGGTGGCGTTATTTTTGAAGATATTGATTTGCATAAGTGAACTTTTATTATGTAGACAGATAATTTTAAGTTTTGTATTAATAAGATAAATTAAATAATAAGAAGAATCGGTTATTTAAAGAGCTAAGTAGTTATTTTTATTAGTAACTAGTTGATAAGAAAGATTTTGTCCTGTCTTTTTTCTTTTATAAGGAACTTCTTTGACAATAATTAACACAACGAAAAAAATTAAAATCGGTCGTTCACTCCATCACGCGTGAATACTGGACCGATTTAAATAACTTGTAGACACATAGTCTAGAGTCAGAGCAAGGACATAAGCTATTTTTTGTCCGGGTGGGAAGGGGAAGCAGTAAGTCCAAAATATACTTAGAAAGTACATACAAACTAAGAAAATTGCATTGGTACTTGCCCGATATGGAATCGAACCCACGCCCTCATATTTGAGAGGTTGGCTCTTTGACCACTAGGCCACCACGACACTATATTTTGTATGTATATGTATGTATATAATAAAAACAAAATCTATCTGCACAATTTCATAGTCTGGTTGATAGAAGCAAAATTTCTAGGAATTCTTTTCAATTGAAAACAAACAAGGAAAAGTGATCACAAAAATGTACCTATTATTTATTTTCTAAGGAGAGGAGAAACGAACCAAAGAGTTTCGCCGGATTTTTCGCGAACTCATTAGCAAAGCGGTGGTATACGAACAAGAATAATTCATGTTTTCCATCCCTCATCTTGGGTAGAAGGCATCCTTATTTGCAATCATGAAGACTCGAGATAAAATACATAACAACGCGAATTATCAACAAATATTAAAATAGCACCGGGTTCTCAACTATAAGTGCGAGGGTTCGACTCTAGGGAAGTACAAATGTAACTGTTGTAAGTGGTATGTACTTTCTAAGTATACCTTGGACACCAATGACTGATTAAAAAGGTGAAGGAAAACATCTCGAGGAAACCTGATCTATAAAAGTCTGAAATCCCCAACCAGTATTGACCAAGCCTGGTGATTAACGCTCACTTCTCTGTGTGAGAGGAAGCCACAAAAACGGAACCTTAGTTAAATCTATTTTTTTACATTCAAAAAATCGGAACCTTAAGAAAACCTATTTTTTTATACACAAATCAAAGGTCCTTTTTTCAGTAATATGTTTCGGAATTCGTTTTAAACTGTGTCGAAAACTAACCTGGGACAATATTGTTTTTTCTTAAAAGAAAAGTATATATTAGCAAAAATCTCGCACAACCAGCTATCAGCTAGAATGAAGTCTGAAATAAAATACTCTGGCTTCATACTCAACAAGGCTTTGTTCCCATTCAGCAAGAAAATGGCTAAGTGCTGTGACAAAGTGACGAACAAAAATATTCTTTGTAGAAAGAAGACTTTTTAAAAGGAAGTATCGATCCATGAAACCTTCCTGAATTACTCGAGTATTATACACTCGGTCCTTCCATTAATTCTGAGAGGCCTAAAATCTCTGATCATCCATCACACCATCAATTTATTTCTCCAGCTACCCGCCTGTTAACCTAAATAAGAAATAGGAGCCAAGATACTTGAGGATCATTCAAAATAGATTTACGAAAAAATATATTTTATATAAGTGAGATAGTTGGTTGTTCTTTTTAACCGCCTTTTCCGGCGTCGGCTTTTTAGTTTTTTAATAATACCAGCGCCAAAATCTCAGTCCAAAATAACTTAACTTTATTTAATTATTATTATTATGTTATTATTTAATTTAATAATTAACTTTATGATCGATCAATCTACATATTTAAATTTATGGTCAAAAGGTTGCCTTCTCAAAAAAATATAAAAATTTTCTTTACCAAATAATATAGTTATTTTTAAACTACTTAAAAATTGAATAAAAGGAATAAGGTACGACGAAAAAAAATACAGACAGACAGTAACTAATTTCATAATTTCTCGCGCAGCACCATTATTTCTGCCTCAGATTAATGAAGGACAATAGATGAAACCTTTATGCCATAAAAGCGTACTACCCAAAGTGACAGTTCCGACTCCTAACGACTCCTATCCATCCGACCAAATAAGAAAGGTACTTTTATAAGTGACACTAGCAACATGGGAAATCCTTTCAATTTAGTCGCATTATATCTTGTGTCATTGCCCGGGAAAAACTTTCAGTTTTAAAAGAATTGTGATAGATTGTGGTGTGTTTGTGCCTCGTTTTTATATGGAGAAAGAAGGAAAGGGCAGGCAGATTGTCCTGCATTGTGCGCGATTGCAGATCACATTCCAGCACAAAGAAAACTCGGCCGAAAATATCAGTTTCATGAAGTAAGTAAACAAACATGTTTTTTAAAGTAAATAAACCAGAAAATATAGTGGCATTAAGTTAAAATACTTCTGATAACTTGTATTACAATTCTGAGGTAATTTCATACATGTTAAAATGAAAATAAACACAAAAATCGCGAATTCAATTAATTCAATATTGAGGTTACTAGTGTCGTGAAAACTGTTATCGACAGTTGATTATTGATCTACTCATACCGAGATCTACACCGACGGAGGCTCCAAGCGAGCGCATGCCCAGATGCTTCTGCATTCTCCACCGCGCTCGTCCTACTTGGTGCGGCTTAATGACGTTCCAAAGAATGTCGCTCATGCCCGTAACTTGACCTTTTATGTAAATCAATATAACTAACTTATGTAATATTTAACTTATATCTTCAAGGTTTCCGAAAATTGAAGACATCCGTGTGCAACGCTTCCCTGTTACGGATCGGATGAGAATCAGCCCGAAAACCATTTGGCGGATGTGCTCACGACACTTTAATCCATAAATTAAAGAATGTTTTTTTCATGTTTCGAGTTTTATTAAACCTCCACTATCATAAGAACATTAATCATTTTACAATAATTCCTTACGAATTGATATGACTTAGAACAGATTCTCGAATAAACCTCATTGTTGCAGCGTCCCAGTAGCCACATCTGATTTTCCTACTTCATTTATTTTTGTAACAATAAAAATACTCAAGTCAGTGTAGGTAAACCTATAATATGAAGACCACGACTGGAAAGCATACTTCCCAAACCAAAAATATTTTATTACAAGCGGTTTAGCCATCTTCGAGCTATAAAATTCTGAGGAACTGAGCACCTCTTCTCTTTTTTCAAGTCAGTTGTTAAAGGTAGAAACGCATATAGCTATTTATTCATATTTTGGTTTTACTTTTGAAACTCAAATATTTTCTTTTGCTTAGCACGTTTTTAATTATCAAGTAACGTCGATATCGATTAAAACTGTTGGTACATTCCTGGGTGATAGCGTTTGATACTGATTTGTCAAACAGGGCTGTACACGGATTGAAATTGACATCCTGACAAAAACATTGCCATCTTGTTTCTTCAAATACCGAGTTTTACTTGCAGAACCAGGATAGCAATACGTAAGTTCTTCCTGCTAAGTTACACTTCATCTATTGTCCTTCATTAATCTGAGATTTCTGCTAACCCATTAAATGTCACCAAATAGGTCAGCTAACGTCATGTAGATCGATACAAAATATTTATCGTCGTCAGCAGGTATTTAACACAGTTCTATGAGAGCTTGCGGGGCTTCGGACCAACACGTGCAAGGTCTTACGTTTCAATGAAATGCGTAGAAAAATATCATGTATATGTTAGACTTTATTACTCGTAACTAGCTTTTTCTAGCGTGAAGAAGTATTATTATTGATTAGGTAAAGTTTTAGCTTTTCTTCCCCATTTTACCCCTCCTTTTTTTTCATAGGTAATCGTCATATGACCCCTCCCGCTGAGGGTGCAGCTGGAGGGAGTGTCAGACTCTTACTGACTAAAACCCACTATGTTCCTTCTGGAGGTCCCTGTGTGCCAGGGCCACGGTATCTCTTACGAACAACCCGCAGTCTAGGCAGACCCTGGCCCTAAAGGGCCCTCCTATGTCCATTTTACTCAAAATTGATCAATATCCTGCCTTAGCGGATGCCTACGTCATAACATCTGCCTGTAGCCAAATTTCAGCCCGATCTGGCCACTGGTTTGGGCTGGGCGTTGATAGATTACTATGTCAGTCAGTCAGTCACTGAGTCATCTTTGATTTATCTACATTTATATTTAGATAGATATATATAGATATACTTATACTTTCTAAATACGAAAATTTGTAAGGATGTACATATATGTATGTTGGTATGTTTGTAACTGTTAACTTAAGCTATAATATCTTACTTTCACAACCGTAGTTTTCGGCGATTCCACTCAGGATGCCGCCATTTTCCAAATGTTGCTAGCTTCTAAATAATCTTGTTTGGTCAAATTAATGGGTGGTAAAATCGATGCAGTAAGTTACTTATTACTTTTAAAAATTGTGAAAATGTTGAGGCAAATTATAATTATTATTTGAAAATATGACTAAACCGCAACAATTGCAAACAAACACATTTTAACAAACCTAAATTTTGTTTTTGAAATGTTTTTTATTTGTTGTATTTTTGTGGCTTCACAGCGAGTTGCCCAACATTGGTACCGTCACGTGTAGCCACAGTACTCACCCTTTTTTAAGAAATTCGTTTTATTTTACTTATTATATTCTTTAATGCCTCTGACTGGACTGCCTCGTTGGTCTAGTGGTCGCAAGGCGCAACTGCTATGCACGGGGTCTCGGGTTCGAATCCCGGGTCGGGCCGAAATCGCTTTGTGGGTTTTAAGAAACTTTCATAAAGCAGCCTGGAGTCTGGAAGTTGGTGATTGATACACCCGTGCATCGGAGAGCACGTAAATGTCGGTACTGCGTCTGAACTCTCTCCGGTCGTGTCGGATTGCCATTCCATTGGACTATGAGAGTGAGGGAATAGAGAGTGCACCTGTATCTGCGCGAATGCTTGTGCACTATAATATGTCCTGCGCAGCTGGCTGATCTCCATAAAAGAGAACGGTCGCCGTAGCCGACAATCGGCCTGGATGCCATCATCATCATATTCTTTAATTATTTTTTATACGGGTTCATAAAGTATTTCCCAGCTTAGAGTGTGTAACCACTGGAGGAAGAGAATATTATTATATTAGAATAGATAATAGGCATTAAATCATTTGCCTAGGCGCGTATTACATCCAACTACATATATCGTATCGTGACAATAAACTGCCGTTTCAAAATGATCTACCACAATTGCATAACTGCTCTATCAAAATATTAGATCAACTTCTTACCATATACCTTCCAAAATACTTTTGCTTACACCACCAATTTCGAAACAGGAAAAATGCATAAACATCTCATCACGAAACGTGAGCGTAAAAAGTTGTCAAAATTCTAGCAAGGCTAGGTATGGCTTCGTTTGTAGGCAACGTGCTTGGCCACCCCACTGGTTCAACAAATGCGTAAGCCAACAGTACAAGGGGCTTTTTGCACGTGATCGTGACGTCACGGGGAGCCCAAACGTGGCCGGTCTTCCTGACATTGTGGGGGGAACGGTTTTGTTTGGAATTGTTTAAAGGAAAATGGGTTCTGAAGGGCTTGGGACCTCGTGTAGTATATAATTTGAATTGAAATATTCGTATGTAGTTTGATTTATCTAGTTTATTGTTAAGCAGTTTAATAAGTTTCCAATTACCTATGTTTTTTTTTCAAATTTATTTTTGCGAATTTGGGTACATTGATATCTTAAAATATTATTATACTAATTAACAAAGAGTGCATTGACGAAATCCTACCATATAAGGCTTGCAAAAATTTAAATTACCTAAGTATTAGGTAAAAAATTACAAATATGAATGAAAAGAGTTAATAATTAGGATCATTACAGGTAAATTATGTATACTGCTATGTATGATAGCATATAAAAATAATAGTATATAAATAGTATATAAAAAATCTTACATTTAAATATGCTTTTGATAATAAAAATGCTTTAATTTTCCACTAAAACTACTTACTAAACATCTTAATGTATGTGGCTTCGGGCACCGATCTAGGCACATTCTAATGATAAACTTTCCTTAGATATTCACACACCAACCACACATATGTCATTTCGTCTTCATGAAAACTTTCCATACATCAAACTTAGTCAATTTATCAAAGTAAGTACTAAAGGCTCACAATCCTACGGCGAGCTCCCTGACTAAGATAACAATTAATCAGCTCTCGGTAACCCAGATAGCGAAACAATGGAATATCCGATCTCTATAATACCGGCCTCGTTCTGTGAAGGAGTTATTATTTACCCCTTGGGACTTCTATAGATCTGTGTAGCTAGGATGTAGAGTGGACTTAGCTATATGTTGATGTTAGCTACTCCCCGTGGCTTCACTGCGTGTCCCGAGGAAACTCCTTTCTGCACTCGGTTAAAAATAGTATATTATATTATACGGATATATTAGCTATGTTCCTGTGTTTCGGATGGCATGTTAAACTGTAGGTCCCGGCTGTCATTGAACATCCTTGGCAGTCGTTACGAGTAGTCAGAAGCCAGTAAGTCTGACGCCAATCTAACCAAGGGGTATTGGGTTGCCCAGGTAACTGGGTTGTGGAGGTCAGATAGGCAGTCGCTCCTTGTAAAACACTGGTACTCAGCCGAAACCGGTTAGACTGGAAGCCGACCCCAACATAGTTGGGAAAAGGCTCGGGAGATGATGATGATTAGCTATGTTCCTGTAAAGTTGCAACAAAATCGATTTAGTAGTTTTTGCGTGAAAGAGTAAAAAACATCACGTGTGATGAATAATATGTTGATAAATTTAAAGAAAAAATCTTTAAAAAAAATCTTTTATTGGAACAGTCTCAAAAGAAGAAAGTAATATCTATGAAAACTTTTAACTATCAAGTTATAAAATCATTATATGTACATACATATACAATTTAGATGATAATAAAAGCTTGTCGCGCAATTTGAAAATAAACTACTACTTACCAATTTAATTTAGTACCTAATGATAGGTAATTAATTAATTAATTAAGCATCGAGACACATTTCATAAGAGCCTATCTAAAATTGCGCGACAAGCTTTATAGTGATACTCGACAGTACACTCGTGACACTCGATTTTAGATCCGTGACACTCGACGGTACACTCGTGACACTCGACAGTACACTCGTGACACTCGACAGTACACCCGTGACACTCGACGGTACACTCGTGACACTCGACAGTACACTCGTGACACTCGATTTTAGATCCGTGACACTCGACGGTACACTCGTGACACTCGACAGTACACTCGTGACACTCGACAGTACACCCGTGACACTCGACGGTACACTCGTGACACTCGACAGTACACTCGTGACACTCGACAGTACACTCGTGACACTCGACGGGACACTCGTGACACTCGACAGTACACTCGTGACACTCGAAGGTAGATCCGTGACACTCGATTGTAGATCCGTGACACTTGACGGTGTCACTGACACCCGACGGTGCACTAGTGACAATCGACAGTACACTCGTGACACTCGACGGGACACTCGTGACACTCGAAGGTACACTCGTGACACTCGAAGGTAGATCCGTGACACTCGATTGTAGATCAGTGACACTTCACGGTAGATCCGTGACACTCGACGGTACACTCGTGACACTCGACAGTACACTCGTGACACTCGACAGTACACTCGTGACACTCGACGGGACACTCGTGACACTCGACGGTACACTCGTGACACTCGACAGTACACTCGTGACACTCGATTTTAGATCCGTGACACTCGACGGTACACTCGTGACACTCGACAGTACACCCGTGACACTCGACGGTGCACTCGTGACACTCGACAGTACACTCGTGACACTCGACAGTACACTCGTGACACTCGACGGGACACTCGTGACACTCGACAGTACACTCGTGACACTCGAAGGTAGATCCGTGACACTCGAAGGTAGATCCGTGACACTCGATTGTAGATCCGTGACACTTGACGGTGTCACTGACACCCGACGGTGCACTAGTGACAATCGACAGTACACTCGTGACACTCGACGGGACACTCGTGACACTCGAAGGTACACTCGTGACACTCGAAGGTAGATCCGTGACACTCGATTGTAGATCAGTGACACTTCACGGTAGATCCGTGACACTCGACGGTACACTCGTGACACTCGACAGTACACTCGTGACACTCGACGGGACACTCGTGACACTCGACGGGACACTCGTGACACTCGAAGGTAGATTCGTGACACTCGAAGGTAGATCCGTGACACTTGACGGTGTCACTGACACTCGACGGTACACTCGTGACACTCGACAGTACACTCGTGACACTCGAAGGTAGATCCGTGACACTCGACGGTACACTCGTGACACTCGACAGTACACTCGTGACACTCGACGGGACACTCGTGACACTCGACGGGACACTCGTGACACTCGACGGGACACTCGTGACACTCGAAGGTAGATTCGTGACACTCGAAGGTAGATCCGTGACACTTGACGGTGTCACTGACACTCGACGGTACACTCGTGACACTCGACAGTACACTCGTGACACTCGAAGGTAGATCCGTGACACTCGATTGTAGATCCGTGACACTTGACGGTGTCACTGACACCCGACGGTGCACTCGTGACAATCGACAGTACACTCGTGACACTCGACGGGACACTCGTGACACTCGAAGGTAGATTCGTGACACTCGAAGGTAGATCCGTGACACTTCACGGTGTCACTGACACTCGACGGTACACTCGTGACACTCGACGGGACACTCGTGACACTCGACAGTACACTCGTGACACTCGACGGGACACTCGTGACACTCGACGCGACACTCGTGACACTCGACGGGACACTCGTGACACTCGACAGTACACTCGTGACAATCGACGGGACACTCGTGACACTCGAAGGTAGATTCGTGACACTCGACAGTACACTCGTGACACTCGACGGGACACTCGTGATACTCGACGGGACACTCGTGACACTCGACGGGACACTCGTGACACTCGACAGTACACTCGTGACACTCGACGGGACACTCGTGACACTCGAAGGTAGATTCGTGACACTCGAAGGTAGATCCGTGACACTTCACGGTGTCACTGACACTCGACGGTACACTCGTGACACTCGACAGTACACTCGTGACACTCGTGACACTCAACAGTACACTCGTGACACTCGAAGGTAGATTCGTGACACTCGACGAGACACTCGTGACACTCGACAGTACACTCGTGACACTCGATTGTAGATCAGTGACACTTCACGGTAGATCCGTGACACTCGACGGTACACTCGTGACACTCGACAGTACACTCGTGACACTCGACGGGACACTCGTGACACTCAACGGGACACTCGTGACACTCGAAGGTAGATTCGTGACACTCGAAGGTAGATCCGTGACACTTGACGGTGTCACTGACACTCGACGGTACACTCGTGACACTCGACAGTACACTCGTGACACTCGAAGGTAGATCCGTGACACTCGATTGTAGATCCGTGACACTTGACGGTGTCACTGACACCCGACGGTGCACTCGTGACAATCGACAGTACACTCGTGACACTCGACGGGACACTCGTGACACTCGAAGGTAGATTCGTGACACTCGAAGGTAGATCCGTGACACTTCACGGTGTCACTGACACTCGACGGTACACTCGTGACACTCGACGGGACACTCGTGACACTCGACAGTACACTCGTGACACTCGACGGGACACTCGTGACACTCGACGGGACACTCGTGACACTCGACGGGACACTCGTGACACTCGACAGTACACTCGTGACACTCGACGGGACACTCGTGACACTCGAAGGTAGATTCGTGACACTCGAAGGTAGATCCGTGACACTTCACGGTGTCACTGACACTCGACGGTACACTCGTGACACTCGACAGTACACTCGTGACACTCGTGACACTCAACAGTACACTCGTGACACTCGAAGGTAGATTCGTGACACTCGACGAGACACTCGTGACACTCGACAGTACACTCGTGACACTCGATTGTAGATCAGTGACACTTCACGGTAGATCCGTGACACTCGACGGTACACTCGTGACACTCGACAGTACACTCGTGACACTCGACGGGACACTCGTGACACTCGACGGGACACTCGTGACACTCGACAGTACACTCGTGACACTCGACGGGACACTCGTGACACTCGATGGGACACTCGTGACACTCGACAGTAAACTCGTGACACTCGAAGGTAGATTCGTGACACTCGAAGATAGATCCGTGACACTTCACGGTGTCACTGACACTCGACGGTACACTCGTGACACTCGACAGTACACTCGTGACACTCGAAGGTAGATCCGTGACACTCGATTGTAGATCCGTGACACTTGACGGTGTCACTGACACCCGACGGTGCACTAGTGACAATCGACAGTACACTCGTGACACTCGACGGGACACTCGTGACACTCGAAGGTACACTCGTGACACTCGAAGGTAGATCCGTGACACTCGATTGTAGATCAGTGACACTTCACGGTAGATCCGTGACACTCGACGGGACACTCGTGACACTCGATGGGACACTCGTGACACTCGACAGTAAACTCGTGACACTCGAAGGTAGATTCGTGACACTCGAAGGTAGATCCGTGACACTTCACGGTGTCACAGACACTCGACGGTACACTCGTGACACTCGACAGTACACTCGTGACACTCGAAGGTAGATCCGTGACACTCGATTGTAGATCCGTGACACTTGACGGTGTCACTGACACCCGACGGTGCACTAGTGACAATCGACAGTACACTCGTGACACTCGACGGGACACTCGTGACACTCGAAGGTACACTCGTGACACTCGAAGGTAGATCCGTGACACTCGATTGTAGATCAGTGACACTTCACGGTAGATCCGTGACACTCGACGGTACACTCGTGACACTCGACAGTACACTCGTGACACTCGACGGGACACTCGTGACACTCGACGGGACACTCGTGACACTCGAAGGTAGATTCGTGACACTCGAAGGTAGATCCGTGACACTTGACGGTGTCACTGACACCCGACGGTGCACTAGTGACAATCGACAGTACACTCGTGACACTCGACGGGACACTCGTGACACTCGAAGGTACACTCGTGACACTCGAAGGTAGATCCGTGACACTCGATTGTAGATCAGTGACACTTCACGGTAGATCCGTGACACTCGACGGTACACTCGTGACACTCGACAGTACACTCGTGACACTCGACGGGACACTCGTGACACTCGACGGGACACTCGTGACACTCGAAGGTAGATTCGTGACACTCAAAGGTAGATCCGTGACACTTGACGGTGTCACTGACACTCGACGGTACACTCGTGACACTCGACAGTACACTCGTGACACTCGAAGGTAGATCCGTGACACTCGATTGTAGATCCGTGACACTTGACGGTGTCACTGACACCCGACGGTGCACTCGTGACAATCGACAGTACACTCGTGACACTCGACGGGACACTCGTGACACTCGACGGGACACTCGTGACACTCGACGGGACACTCGTGACACTCGACAGTACACTCGTGACACTCGACGGGACACTCGTGACACTCGAAGGTAGATTCGTGACACTCGAAGGTAGATCCGTGACACTTCACGGTGTCACTGACACTCGACGGTACACTCGTGACACTCGACAGTACACTCGTGATACTCGTGACACTCAACAGTACACTCGTGACACTCGAAGGTAGATTCGTGACACTCGACGAGACACTCGTGACACTCGACAGTACACTCGTGACACTCGATTGTAGATCAGTGACACTTCACGGTAGATCCGTGACACTCGACGGTACACTCGTGACACTCGACAGTACACTCGTGACACTCGACGGGACACTCGTGACACTCGACGGGACACTCGTGACACTCGACGGGACACTCGTGACACTCGACAGTACACTCGTGACACTCGACAGTACACTCGTGACACTCGAAGGTAGATTCGTGACACTCGAAGATAGATCCGTGACACTTCACGGTGTCACAGACACTCGACGGTACACTCGTGACACTCGACAGTACACTCGTGACACTCGAAGGTACATCCGTGACACTCGATTGTAGATCCGTGACACTTGACGGTGTCACTGACACCCGACGGTGCACTAGTGACAATCGACAGTACACTCGTGACACTCGACGGGACACTCGTGACACTCGAAGGTAGATCCGTGACACTCGATTGTAGATCAGTGACACTTCACGGTAGATCCGTGACACTCGACGGTACACTCGTGACACTCGACAGTACACTCGTGACACTCGACGGGACACTCGTGACACTCGACGGGACACTCGTGACACTCGAAGGTAGATTCGTGACACTCGACAGTACACTCGTGACACTCGATTTTAGATCCGTGACACTCGACGGTACACTCGTGACACTCGACAGTACACCCGTGACACTCGACGGTGCACTCGTGACACTCGACAGTACACTCGTGACACTCGACAGTACACTCGTGACACTCGACGGGACACTCGTGACACTCGACAGTACACTCGTGACACTCGAAGGTAGATCCGTGACACTCGAAGGTAGATCCGTGACACTCGATTGTAGATCCGTGACACTTGACGGTGTCACTGACACCCGACGGTGCACTAGTGACAATCGACAGTACACTCGTGACACTCGACGGGACACTCGTGACACTCGAAAGTACACTCGTGACACTCGAAGGTAGATCCGTGACACTCGATTGTAGATCAGTGACACTTCACGGTAGATCCGTGACACTCGACGGTACACTCGTGACACTCGACAGTACACTCGTGACACTCGACGGGACACTCGTGACACTCGACGGGACACTCGTGACACTCGAAGGTAGATTCGTGACACTCGAAGGTAGATCCGTGACACTTGACGGTGTCACTGACACTCGACGGTACACTCGTGACACTCGACAGTACACTCGTGACACTCGAAGGTAGATCCGTGACACTCGACGGTACACTCGTGACACTCGACAGTACACTCGTGACACTCGACGGGACACTCGTGACACTCGACGGGACACTCGTGACACTCGAAGGTAGATTCGTGACACTCGAAGGTAGATCCGTGACACTTGACGGTGTCACTGACACTCGACGGTACACTCGTGACACTCGACAGTACACTCGTGACACTCGAAGGTAGATCCGTGACACTCGATTGTAGATCCGTGACACTTGACGGTGTCACTGACACCCGACGGTGCACTCGTGACAATCGACAGTACACTCGTGACACTCGACGGGACACTCGTGACACTCGAAGGTAGATTCGTGACACTCGAAGGTAGATCCGTGACACTTCACGGTGTCACTGACACTCGACGGTACACTCGTGACACTCGACGGGACACTCGTGACACTCGACAGTACACTCGTGACACTCGACGGGACACTCGTGACACTCGACGCGACACTCGTGACACTCGACGGGACACTCGTGACACTCGACAGTACACTCGTGACAATCGACGGGACACTCGTGACACTCGAAGGTAGATTCGTGACACTCGACAGTACACTCGTGACACTCGACGGGACACTCGTGATACTCGACGGGACACTCGTGACACTCGACGGGACACTCGTGACACTCGACAGTACACTCGTGACACTCGACGGGACACTCGTGACACTCGAAGGTAGATTCGTGACACTCGAAGGTAGATCCGTGACACTTCACGGTGTCACTGACACTCGACGGTACACTCGTGACACTCGACAGTACACTCGTGACACTCGTGACACTCAACAGTACACTCGTGACACTCGAAGGTAGATTCGTGACACTCGACGAGACACTCGTGACACTCGACAGTACACTCGTGACACTCGATTGTAGATCAGTGACACTTCACGGTAGATCCGTGACACTCGACGGTACACTCGTGACACTCGACAGTACACTCGTGACACTCGACGGGACACTCGTGACACTCAACGGGACACTCGTGACACTCGAAGGTAGATTCGTGACACTCGAAGGTAGATCCGTGACACTTGACGGTGTCACTGACACTCGACGGTACACTCGTGACACTCGACAGTACACTCGTGACACTCGAAGGTAGATCCGTGACACTCGATTGTAGATCCGTGACACTTGACGGTGTCACTGACACCCGACGGTGCACTCGTGACAATCGACAGTACACTCGTGACACTCGACGGGACACTCGTGACACTCGAAGGTAGATTCGTGACACTCGAAGGTAGATCCGTGACACTTGACGGTGTCACTGACACTCGACGGTACACTCGTGACACTCGACGGGACACTCGTGACACTCGACAGTACACTCGTGACACTCGACGGGACACTCGTGACACTCGACGGGACACTCGTGACACTCGACGGGACACTCGTGACACTCGACAGTACACTCGTGACACTCGACGGGACACTCGTGACACTCGAAGGTAGATTCGTGACACTCGAAGGTAGATCCGTGACACTTCACGGTGTCACTGACACTCGACGGTACACTCGTGACACTCGACAGTACACTCGTGACACTCGTGACACTCAACAGTACACTCGTGACACTCGAAGGTAGATTCGTGACACTCGACGAGACACTCGTGACACTCGACAGTACACTCGTGACACTCGATTGTAGATCAGTGACACTTCACGGTAGATCCGTGACACTCGACGGTACACTCGTGACACTCGACAGTACACTCGTGACACTCGACGGGACACTCGTGACACTCGACGGGACACTCGTGACACTCGACAGTACACTCGTGACACTCGACGGGACACTCGTGACACTCGATGGGACACTCGTGACACTCGACAGTAAACTCGTGACACTCGAAGGTAGATTCGTGACACTCGAAGATAGATCCGTGACACTTCACGGTGTCACTGACACTCGACGGTACACTCGTGACACTCGACAGTACACTCGTGACACTCGAAGGTAGATCCGTGACACTCGATTGTAGATCCGTGACACTTGACGGTGTCACTGACACCCGACGGTGCACTAGTGACAATCGACAGTACACTCGTGACACTCGACGGGACACTCGTGACACTCGAAGGTACACTCGTGACACTCGAAGGTAGATCCGTGACACTCGATTGTAGATCAGTGACACTTCACGGTAGATCCGTGACACTCGACGGGACACTCGTGACACTCGATGGGACACTCGTGACACTCGACAGTAAACTCGTGACACTCGAAGGTAGATTCGTGACACTCGAAGGTAGATCCGTGACACTTCACGGTGTCACAGACACTCGACGGTACACTCGTGACACTCGACAGTACACTCGTGACACTCGAAGGTAGATCCGTGACACTCGATTGTAGATCCGTGACACTTGACGGTGTCACTGACACCCGACGGTGCACTAGTGACAATCGACAGTACACTCGTGACACTCGACGGGACACTCGTGACACTCGAAGGTACACTCGTGACACTCGAAGGTAGATCCGTGACACTCGATTGTAGATCAGTGACACTTCACGGTAGATCCGTGACACTCGACGGTACACTCGTGACACTCGACAGTACACTCGTGACACTCGACGGGACACTCGTGACACTCGACGGGACACTCGTGACACTCGAAGGTAGATTCGTGACACTCGAAGGTAGATCCGTGACACTTGACGGTGTCACTGACACCCGACGGTGCACTAGTGACACTCGACAGTACACTCGTGACACTCGACGGGACACTCGTGACACTCGACGGGACACTCGTGACACTCGAAGGTAGATTCGTGACACTCAAAGGTAGATCCGTGACACTTGACGGTGTCACTGACACTCGACGGTACACTCGTGACACTCGACAGTACACTCGTGACACTCGAAGGTAGATCCGTGACACTCGATTGTAGATCCGTGACACTTGACGGTGTCACTGACACCCGACGGTGCACTCGTGACAATCGACAGTACACTCGTGACACTCGACGGGACACTCGTGACACTCGACGGGACACTCGTGACACTCGACGGGACACTCGTGACACTCGACAGTACACTCGTGACACTCGACGGGACACTCGTGACACTCGAAGGTAGATTCGTGACACTCGAAGGTAGATCCGTGACACTTCACGGTGTCACTGACACTCGACGGTACACTCGTGACACTCGACAGTACACTCGTGATACTCGTGACACTCAACAGTACACTCGTGACACTCGAAGGTAGATTCGTGACACTCGACGAGACACTCGTGACACTCGACAGTACACTCGTGACACTCGATTGTAGATCAGTGACACTTCACGGTAGATCCGTGACACTCGACGGTACACTCGTGACACTCGACAGTACACTCGTGACACTCGACGGGACACTCGTGACACTCGACGGGACACTCGTGACACTCGACGGGACACTCGTGACACTCGACAGTACACTCGTGACACTCGACAGTACACTCGTGACACTCGAAGGTAGATTCGTGACACTCGAAGATAGATCCGTGACACTTCACGGTGTCACAGACACTCGACGGTACACTCGTGACACTCGACAGTACACTCGTGACACTCGAAGGTACATCCGTGACACTCGATTGTAGATCCGTGACACTTGACGGTGTCACTGACACCCGACGGTGCACTAGTGACAATCGACAGTACACTCGTGACACTCGACGGGACACTCGTGACACTCGAAGGTAGATCCGTGACACTCGATTGTAGATCAGTGACACTTCACGGTAGATCCGTGACACTCGACGGTACACTCGTGACACTCGACAGTACACTCGTGACACTCGACGGGACACTCGTGACACTCGACGGGACACTCGTGACACTCGAAGGTAGATTCGTGACACTCGAAGGTAGATCCGTGACACTTGACGGTGTCACTGACACTCGACGGTACACTCGTGACACTCGACAGTACACTCGTGACACTCGAAGGTAGATCCGTGACACTCGATTGTAGATCCGTGACACTTGACGGTGTCACTGACACCCGACGGTGCACTCGTGACAATCGACAGTACACTCGTGACACTCGTAGGTAGATTCGTGACACTCGAAGGTAGATCCGTGACACTTCACGGTGTCACTGACACTCGACGGTACACTCGTGACACTCGACAGTACACTCGTGACACTCGTGACACTCAACAGTACACTCGTGACACTCGAAGGTAGATTCGTGACACTCGACGAGACACTCATGACACTCGACAGTACACTCGTGACACTCGATTGTAGATCAGTGACACTTCACGGTAGATCCGTGACACTCGACGGTACACTCGTGACACTCGACAGTACACTCGTGACACTCGACGGGACACTCGTGACACTCGACGGGACACTCGTGACACTCGACGGGACACTCGTGACACTCGACAGTACACTCGTGACACTCGACGGGACACTCGTGACACTCGATGGGACACTCGTGACACTCGACAGTAAACTCGTGACACTCGAAGGTAGATTCGTGACACTCGAAGATAGATCCGTGACACTTCACGGTGTCACAGACACTCGACGGTACACTCGTGACACTCGTGACACTCGACGGGATACTCGTGACACTCGACGGTACACTCGTGACACTCGACAGTAGATCCGTGACACTCGACGGGACACTCGTGACACTCGACGGGACACTCGTGACACTCGAAGGTAGATTCGTGACACTCGAAGATAGATCCGTGACACTTCACGGTGTCACAGACACTCGACGGTACACTCGTGACACTCGTGACACTCGACGGGATACTCGTGACACTCGACGGTACACCCCTGACACTCGACAGTACACTCGTTACACTCGACAGTACACTCGTTACACTCGACAGTACTCTCGTGACACTCGACAGTACACTCGTGACACTCGAAGGTAGATTCGTGACACTTGACGGTGTCACTGATACTCGACGGTACACTCGTGACACTCGACGGTACACTCGTGACACTCGACAGTACACTGGTGACATACACGGCAAGTTAAATAAAAGCTTTTAATATGAATTTCTGAACTACGAAGTAGTATGTCCCTGATCGCTGAATGCGTAAGGGATGATAATGATAATAGAAATGATGAATGGATCATGTGAAAGATTAAGATATGTATGAAAATAATGTGAGATGACGTTGAAGAGTAGATGGATTTCTAATATTGTGAATGCGAGAGAAATTATGTCTGTGAAGTTCTTCCTACGGCACGCGAAGTAGTTCCTACAGCGAAAAAAACCGTTGGCATCAGCTAGTGTATATATATTTTCATTATAACGTTAATCCAAATCTGTTTTTATCGTGAAAATATTAGCTGTTTTTTATTAAACATACATTGTTAGCAACACCATTTTGAAGTAATTACCCGACAAAGTTATGGGACCAGTTTGTTACATGTTGGTATTCAGATTATTTATAATATTTTAATTAGTTGAAAATTTGTATTGATACCATAAATTGTGGTCTAGCATCCTGTTAGCCTTTGTTATGCGTGGGTAGCACTCCTCCGCTTTGTAGAGAATGTGTTAAAAGTTTTCATGTTATATAGTTAACAGATAATTTAAATATATATTTATTTTAAAGATATTTTAAAGTAATATTTTTAATGGCATTACTGCTCATCCGAGCGATCTCTGGGGATCCCTCTGGAAGTAAAGGCCTAAAATTTTACAATATAAGAGATTGGGCTAAGGGTCTCAATAAGGGGCAATGAACCTCGGCTGAGAACGTCGCTGACTACAGCAAGGAGCAGGCTGGGCCAGTTTTCCGTTATTATCGGCTAAATTAATGATAAAGGCCTTTTTTATCCGAAATCTTCAAATTACCCCTCCCACTGTGCGCGAAACTGGAGGGAGTGTCAGACTCTTACTGACTAAAATCATCTATGTTGCTTTTGGAGGCCTTGCGAACAACTCGCACGCCTCGGCGCTACGGGGCCTCTCCAATTTTTGCTTAGTGTTCTTCGAGGACCGCTTGGAATACAACGAGCCGCCGGACTCGGACGGACGGTGAGCCATCCAAAAAACGACGCCCACAGATCCGCGCGAAGGCGGCCGAAGGGCCGGGAGTCGTCCCTTGACAATCAGGGGTAATTTAATGCTAAAGGCTCGCATTCAGCATGGCCTGGCATATATTCCAAATCACATTTCAATAAAATATTACCCACATATCTCCACGTGTCGTATTGAACACTCTAAAACTTTTAACCGGAGCCTTCTCTCAGGAGTTGGCAAATTGCTTCCGAACAGTTCCAAATATTGACGGGGAAGCCACTTGTCCCTGTTTCAGGGTAAACAGAGTTATCAACTTCTCATATATTAGTTAGGAACGTCTTGAATAGTTAGATGTATTAGAAAATGATGTGGTTAAATATGTTGTGGGGCACTTGAGAATGTTTGACAGGGTACTCTCAATTAACTTCGATGTACAGACGTCAGCGCATCAAGCTACTTCAATGTGTCAATTTCAAACGTTTTGAACCTTATCACAGTAGAAGGTTAGTAAAATTTGACAGATTCGGGTAGGTTGACTTGCTGGCCTGTACTATGGGAAGTAGACAACTGATTAACGTACTTATATATTTTTTATAGATAGGTACTTAGGAATTATTATACACAGCTATGTTCATGCACATAAAAGTTTGACTGATGAGAGAATCGCACCCGCGAATACAGCGCCGGCCCGAAGTAAATTTTAGAATGGAGCGAGAATCAAATTATGGCGCCCCTTTTTTTGTGGATGCCTAAAAGTTAAGGCCTCTGGGGGGGAGGGGGGGTGTTGATCAGAACGCGACGGTTCGGAACGACTGCGATCTGTATATGTTTACTAAAGTGCTGGTTTCCCTACGACTCTCTTGGAGTACGAAGATAGGGGACGGTGAGAGTGCTCCGGAAACGTACGCTTCTCATCTTCCCCCAGGGGATAGCTATGCCATTCGGCAGGAAGCGTGCATTCGTTGTCAAGTTTTTCGTACTCGTAAACTTACGGGGACGTGGCTTTTGGTGTGACACTTTTCTAAGTCACGTATCAAACTCTTTTCGGTCGGCATTAGATCACACTTACATTTGGGAATAGGGTCCAAGCTGTGCAGCAGATGGTGGACTCCAGAGACAGTAGAGTAGTACGATACTTCAAGATCCACAAGTTCGTATTGCAGAGAAAGCTGCTGGTCGATAATCTTGGCCACTTGGTTATGTATGTGCAAGTATTCCCCGCTAGCCAGCCAAGAATTGATTTCCTCGTATGGTGACATGCCCAACATTTGTTAACCGTCCCATCTATCATTATATATCTCCGGTAGTTATTAGTTAAGATAAATTCGTCCATAATTGTATAGACATACCCTTCGGTTTCTCCAAAAAGATCATTGAATCATAGCCAAGAAACGGATGCTTTGAAGTCTACCTCGGGGCCATGAAGAGCCCCGAAAAAGTGTCCGTGTAGCTGCTTTCTTTGCTCATTGGTTATTAGTACCACAGTTTTTCGCCACTCTCATTACCCAAAGATAGCGGGGTGAGCCCTTTGTGCCACTGCTACCACATCTCGATGCAGATCATCGTCGTTTTTAAGGAAATATTCCCTGATATTGTACCAGACGCTCCACAACCGTGAGGTTGCATTAAAAACGCCTGGTCCTCCACAATTCCGTGGGATGTCTCACCACCGACGATCGTGGGTGATGCATTCGTTCTTATCTGGACGCTTACCGGCTAAAACTCCGCAGGCCGTGGGAATCCAGATTATTCCGCAGCCCCCCCCGCACTAGTGCTGGCCCGGTAGTGAGATTTTGGACTACCCCGTGCTTCGCCTCAGAGGTGCGCGCCGACACCTGCGCACTCCTCCGCCTCGGATCCATCGAATAGGGGCGGGGGGTTTCCCAAGACCTACACCCCTGGACCCATTCATAGGGGGCGCCCCTGGACCCATTCATAGGGGACGCCCCTGGACCCATTCATAGGGGGCGCCCCTGGACCCAATCATAGGGGGCGCTCCTGCGCCCAGTGCTCTTCTTCGGCCAGGGAAGGGGAGTCAAAATCTCCCTCCCCCGTTCCGCAGATTCCTTCTGCGACATCACTTCCTCGCAGAAGGACACCACCGCGTCCCACGTCTCTGCGCTACCGACCATCCTCCGCACCACGACCGACAATGCACGACCGGCAGCAAATCAGGACTGGTATGACACAACCATTAAAGGCCTTGTTACCACCTTACAAGAAAACTTTAGGCCCGGCGCCCACTATCGGTTGGCATCGTGGCGGCTCGGTAGAGCTCGAGCGCTTTACGCCGGCTTCGGGCGGCTTGGGGCGCCTTAGAGCGCCTTAGGATGCCTTAGACCTAAACTAAAACAAATACTTATAAATACACACACATAACTGTTTTCACGGAACGTTAGGAGTGACTGCTCTGCGATGTTTCTCCAGCCAGAACTATTCTTAGGCTACCCAAAATTAGCTACGGCGTCCTTAGGCGTGTTTACGACTGTCGAGGCAGCTCTCAGGCACCCAAAGCCGCTTTAAAGCGCCCTAAGGCGCTCTACGGCGCCCTAAGGCGCTCTAAGGCGCCCAAAGCAGCCCGAAGCCGGCGTAAAGCGCTCGAGCTCTACCGAGCCGCACCGATGCCGACCGATAGTGGGCGCCGGGCCTTAAGAACCTTATTCAGGCGCCCAAAGAAACGCTCCTGTGATGTTTATTTCATGTCAGCCCCTCTGCAATACCCATGCATCTGGAGGTATCATATCATACAACTCACGTATGTCTACACCAAATTCCATCCTGATGGAGCCAGCTAACTTGTGAGGTTAGCATGGGGTGAGGTTAGTAGGGTTATCTGGTGCCCGGCGCCCCACCGCGCCACCCGCGCGCATTCTATTTGCACGCGTAAAATAAATATCATCTCTTCGCATAAAATAAATAGAAAAAAAAAAATCCTTTGCCATTTTGGCGCCCCCTAGGATTTGGCGCCTGGAGCGGCTGCTCCGTTTGCCGTATGGACGGGCCGGCCCTGCGCGAATACTCTCATGGTAGGCGGATTAGCTAACTACTTCGCTATCTGTTCGTCTGCATATTATTACTACATTATAACTTCAAGCAAATAAATTGTTCTAATCCCATTTAATAACGTGCTAACTAGGCTAATATCTCCATAGCTAATCCTTTACAACCCCGATGACATCACAGCCATGCTAAAGAGATCTAGAACCCCACAGATTGAAGTTTCTATTCTAACTTCGGCCTCGACATTGAACGTAGGTCCATTATAATGTTAATGATATCAGTAGACTATACTCCTACGCTATGTAGACCAAAAGTTATGAATTATTTTTGGGAAAGAGTTCTATAAGAGGCTTTTATTCGCTTTTCTGTGTGTGGATTGTTAATGAATTTCTCTGAAGCGTAGTTAAAATCTGTTTAGTTGGGTCCAGGTCAGGAAAATACATACAATATAATAAGTAATATAATATTCCTCACACATTCATATAACAACTTTTGGTCCCAAACATAGTAGAGTTTGTACTATGGGTACTAGACAACTGATAAACGTACTTATATACTTTCCTTTTGTAAATACATACATACCTACATATTATGCAGAGGAACACTCAGACTAAGTCAAACACCCATGTTCACGCACACAAAAGTATGACTTATGCGGGAATCGAATCCGCGACCTCTAGACTGGCAGGCAGGTCTGGGTGTTCCTTTGTAAAATATGTATGTATTTACAAATAACCTCCTCCTTTTTGAAGTCGGTTATAAATAAAAGTATGTAATACGATCATCAGTTGTCTAGTACCTAAAGTACAAGCTCTGCTTATTTGGGATTAGATGACGTAGTATGAATGTGTGAGGATTATTATAAGGAATATCATCAAAAGACCAAAGTAAACAAAGCCATAAATATCAGCAGGTACCAAGAAAGTTCTCTCTGTGCCCGTATATTTAGTTACCGTACACTTAAACTGCTGTAAAGAGCATTAGTTTCGACGCAATGCGGATGAACACGCGGGCAGAGTGTATATCAAGGGAAATACCATCGGCTGGAACAAATATACTGCATTTTGTGGACGGCTTGGTTCAACTTGGTTAAAAGTTGGTTGGAGTCATTAATGACCTATAATTACATGTCTTTAAATGAAATTGAAAATTACTTATTTCAAACAGCAAAGACGTCGACCTCTTGGTGCAATGGTGACGGCGGATTGCTAAAGCAGGGTCCCGGGTTCGATTCCTGGTACGGTCGACATTTGTGTGATGAAGATACTGATTGGCTGTGGTCTGGGTGTTATAATTATGTTTTTATAAATATATATGTAGTTTATCAGTTGCGTTGGCACCCATAATACAAACTAATCAATAGCTCGCTTTGGGGCTAACCGATCGTGTGTGTAAAAGTGTCCCGATATACATATGTATGTTATAGGAAACTTAATCATCTAAATATTTAATTGCAATCTACATACGTAATTGAAGACTAATCTATACTATTATTATGCTAAAGAGTTTATTTTGTTTGCTTGGTCGCGAACCAGGGACAACTGGTCCAATTTGAAAAAATCGTTCAGAGTTAGATAGCCCATTAATTGAGGAAGGCTTTTGGCTTGATTTTTTATCTGAGGGGGTAAAGTAATTAGATTAGGACGTGCGTGAAACTGCTAGCAGAATATGATACTACATACTTATTCTTTAAAGTATAATAATATTTTGGAATCTGTCAATCCATGTTTTTAGAATTTCGCGACTTGTACACATATTATACACAACACGCGGGTCTTACTCGCAATGAAAATTATAAAGGCATGTACGCTACCTCTATTTCTACCGACGGTTCGGCCGAACTACACTGACCGTGGTCATGGGTGCACTTGGGTACTTAAGTAAGACCAGTGTGTTCTGTATAATATGTATCTTTCAATCCACTTGCAATATTTGTTAGTTGTTAAGGTAAGGACAGAAGTTACAATGCGCTGTTAATAACAGTTTGATCACAAAGTCACGGGTAAATTTTACGAGCGCCTGTAGGTCCCTTTGCGAAATTTAATATTTATAAGCCTACCGTAACAGTTGCTATTCCAAGCTTCGAGGCGCTTGTTTATTTGAAACTAAGGTGCGAACGTTTTGTTTACGAGTTTTACAATACGGGATCAATCCTGCTCAGTGTGAGAGGAGGCCTGTGCCCAGCAGTGGGACAATAAAGAGGCTGATGATGATGATGATATTGTAATGTGAAAAGATTTGATCGTCTGTTTGTTTGAATTAAATTGGCTCCAAAACTACTTAACTTAATCGCAAAGTAATACTAATATCAAAAATCATTGCATTTGTTTCTGATTTTATCGCAGGCAGACAGACGTGGCGGAGGATCTTGTTAAAAAAATATGTTTTTTTTTTGTTTTAGAAGAGCATTGTACAGACGACAGCACATCAAGCTACTAGAATATTATCAGTCATAAAGGCCAGGGTCTGCTGTGGCTGCGGGTTGTTCGCAGGAGTTACCGTGGCCCTGGTACACAGGGACCTCCCGGAGGAACATAGTGGGTTTTAGTCAGTAAGAGTCTGACACTCCTTCCAGTGTTCTAATTTGATGATTTCACAGGGAAAAAGCACATGATTGAAAGTTCATTGTCAATTTTTTCCAGTTTTGGGTAGCTTGACCTGCTGGCGTCTGTAAAAACTACTGACCTTGCTTCCAACCCTACCTATAGCCACCTACCAATCGGTAAGCCACACACGGATAGACAGCTCGTGTCCGCCATTTATTTGAAGAGCTCTTGGACCTGCAAGTAGGTCAACGCGCCACTCAATTGGACCAGGAAAATGTGCCGTGTGTCACGCTGCTGTTACAATGACTAATGATGTCTTGTTTTTTTATGAGGATAGTTGTGAGATAAATTTGGAAAAGTCTCTCTCTTTTTAGCTATATATCCCACAAGGTGGTGGGGTCAGCTTTTCTAATTTTTCTTCTCTACTTCGCTCTATCTCTGACGTCGCTCTCGGACAATTGGCACTCTTGCGTGTCCTTCACTACTAGATATACCTCCATCTCGTTTTGGAAAAGTATTTTTTTTTTTGTTTTCAAGGTATGAGCTGTTTCTCCTGATTACACTCGCGTCTCGTGAAAACTACTTCGCAGATCTGGATAAAATGTCTCAAAACCTTTTTCAATAAATAGGGTATCAAATTCTGAAATAGTTTTTCTAATTGACTCGTTCGTTCTTGAGATTGGCGCGTTCGACCAAACAATCAAATAGAAACTTTCTAGCTGTAAATTATTACTACAGATATCCCTAAAAACAAGAGAACTTGTTGTATAGTTTATACTCTTATATAAAAAGAAAGGTTAACTAAATAATCAGTTCAAATATGTCCACTAAAATCATTCTCAACACTAAAAACATTAAATTTATCATCGCACAAAGCGGTCATCCAAAATCACTTGCACATTCGCGATAGCGTCCAACAAAAAGCCGCTGCAGCGCTGCAATGGAGTTCAGTTGACAAAAAGCGATTTAATAACACTAAAACTTCACACAATGGGTGTTCACCGTACCAGCCTTCCAGCCTTTATAGTAGGGGAGCCCTAGAAGGCATTTTGGGAGTAACTCGAACACTCGACTAACATATGGGAAGATGGTTGCATTCTGCTGAGTACCCCCACCATAATATGACCTTATTATACAAGTGCGCAAGTTTAGGGTACTCCGTTATATAAGTGAAAAGCTGGAAACCGTAAGATAAAGGGTTAGATGGATTAATTGCAATCTTAACAAAGCTATTATTAATAACATTTTTAGGCTCAAACTAAAATTTCCTCTGGATTTCTGACGCGTTCGAACAAAACGACTTGTATCTATGTTTTTGTTGTCCTAGATAGTAACCCCACTACTATGCAGGCAGATTAATATATTATGATTCGATGTCAGTATCATACCTACAGTAGGTATCAATATTTAATTTTGACAAGTTTATCCATGAAGGCGTATATTTAAAAAAAAAAAGTCTGTAGAATCATTCCCCAACGCTGAAGGCGAAACCTTGTCTATAATTTTATTATTATTTTTAATTAATTAACAAACTCCAATAGGTTCCCATGACGTTAGAGTTGCTACCGATTTAGCATCCTCGTCTCCCCTACTATTAGGCGAATTGGATCGCAAGCGAATCGCGGCTGTGTCAATGGCCGCTAGTGATTTGGCGCAGTCACCCTGCTGGCTACCTATTTATGCTGAAGCCGGTAGAGGTCGCGTCGGCTGCCAAATTTTAGGATTTATGGACTGGGGATAACTGGTTTGAATTTTACTAGTATACAATTGTAACAGACCCTTCAATGCAGCTTTCTTTGGACCAAAATTCACCCGACATTATCCTGGGTAGTGTGAGTTATCATACTACTGGTAACTACATTACCAAATAAGTACATTTTCTATAATGGATTTCAAATTATTTTAGAGAAATCTATACCATACTGTTAATGTTATAAGCGAGTCTATACCAAACTGTTAGGGCCAGTTTCACAGGTTACGGATAGCCACTATCTCTACCAGATAAATTAAATAATGTAACAGAATTTGTTTGAAATTATCTGCCAGATAAACCATCTGGAACCTATCAGCAACCTGTGAAACTGGCCCTTAATGTTATTATATGTGTTAGCTTGTGACATACGTTGAATAAACATATAAATAAACTACTCTTATTGCATATTACAAAAAAATACTTAACCTTATCTGGTGCCGCTATAAAAAAAATGCTATTAATTTCTGAATTCATGATTTACTATAAATAAATTTCTACTTAGGTGACGTAGAGGCGTGTTTTTTTACCGCAGCTTATAATAACTTTTATTTAGTAAAAAATGGTAACTAAAAATAATCTTTTTTTAACATAAAAAAAAAACTTTGCAAGTCAGAAGCCAAAAAAACAAACCCTATAGAAGACTCATCTACATATTTTGAAAACTTTCAATGAAGTTCACGTTGGTTTCGTAAAAAGGAATGTTCGGGGTACCTTTTTATGAATAAATTCTTAGGTTTCTTTATAAGAAAGTTTTTTCTTTCTGCTCGTGTATTTCTTACTGAAAACCTTTCGACATTTGACGTTCTCGCTGAACATTACGTAAAATTATTTTATTTTTGTCTTTGGTGATTAAATAAATCAAAAGAAAAATCTTTTTTTAAAAAGCTTTTATAGCCCACCATATTGAATTTTACAATAACGTCAAATTATTTTTTAAGTCACTCTCAATAAGCCCTTTCATTTGATATCCATATTGTTGAAATTCATTAAAAATAACTACTCCGCCATCTTGGATGGTTCGCCATATTGGATTTAGAATAACGTCATATAACATATCTTGCATTGTCATCCGAATTGAACGTGTATACAAAATTCCAGTTCAATCCGTTGAAGATATCTACTTCAAAATTGAGTTCAAAGAATCCACCGTAACATACATACACGGCAAGTTAAATAAAAGCTTTTAAAAAACAGCGTTTGTGTAAAATTTAATGTTTTTTTAACTAAGTTTCATCAAAATCCTTCAGCCGCAGCGGGAAGAAGCAAGAAAAGTAATAAGACACTCACTTTCACTGTAATAGTATAGAGATATAGAATGCATCGGTTAATAGCTTGACGCTTGAGCGCACTTTGCTCAGACACTTTGTGTAGGCGTTTTAAAAGTTTAAAATTGTTACTCCATTGATTTTCAGATGAAGTGTAGTGAATGCGGAGGGCTTTATTCAGTGGTATTTTCATAAAGACAAAACACTACTTACTGTCATATTCTATTTATTAAACATCAAAATTTGGTCCCAGGACATCCATTACTGAACATCCGACCTTCTCAACCCTGTAAACTCGGCAGCTCGATATCCCCTTGGCAAGACAGGTTGTCATACTTTCTATCTACCAAAGAAAGTAACGTCACCACATCAAGCTACTCGTAACTGTCAAATTTTCACCACTCAACTTTAAACCATATGGTTAAGCGATCTTCGATTTAGGGTGGCTTTTGAATCTAACTAATATGCCGAGTTTCATCCATCACACAGCAATAATCTCGAGTGAATTCTATCAAAAACAAAAACACAACTCCTTAATCTAATCGTCAACTTCCAACCTTTCGGTTCGCTAACGAAGAGAGACGTTATAAAGTGGTTTCCGAACTAAACTATTCAATTAAAGTAGTTTAGAGTGGCATGTTATAAACTTATCATATTATAGTTTTGAGTTCACGTAATGGTTATTACGTGTTTGTGGTGGAGTTGATAAGTGCCGATATTTCCTTGTGAAGTTCTTGCCTTGTTCGAGGGTTAATACATTCGTCTTGCCTCTCATTTAGATTGTTTTCTTAAGTTTCTTTCTCAACATTGCAAAAATATCATCTTTCAAACTCAAAATCATTACATTTCATCATTTCAGTTTAAACTTGGCTGCAAAACAGCACTTTTTGAAAGTCAAAAATTACGAAAGATAGCTCCCAATTAAAAGTTGAGTACAGCTTAAGGTCCTTCAATTTAGACAAGGTTGACAACTCCTGGCTTACCGCGAGGTAACTGTCATTCTATAGTTGGTGTCTACAGGTCTCTGCTGTTTATTTTGGGACTCGTGCTTTCGTGGAATCCGTAACCGTAGAAAAAATGATTGGCTTAGTATAATAAGTTCAAAAACCACATTAAAGAATAAAAGTGTTTTCTGTTTGGCGCCAAAGATTTATAATACCTAAAGTACCTAAAGCAATAAAACAAATGCCAGATACATTATTTAAAACCCATTTTAAAAGGTATTTAATAAATAAATGCTACTATAGCATACAAGATTTTTTAAGTGATTGATGCACACATATTGTACGTTCTCTTTTATTGATGACATTGTTTTGGTCCTGTAGTAGTATAAGTATCCACATATTTTATTATATTTTTTTTTATAGGTAGTAAGTTTCTAATATTTTAAGCTAGCTTAAGTACCTACCATTACAATTTTTGTACGCCGTCATAAGGCAAAACATGAGTTTATATTACTTATTCTAAGACCTATGATTGTAACATGTTTCACAAAATAAAATATCTTTATCTTTATGTAGAAAAGAGTGGGTAATAAATATAAATAAAACTAATAAATGAAGAGTAAACTCAATAATATCCATTTTAAACCCCAACAGACTGTATTAAGAGCAATTAGAGCAACTGTAAATAGGTACAAGAGTACACGAGTCGTAATTCGTCGCCTGGGAGTGAGGTCTGTCAGTACGAAGGAACATATTTATCCATATCTGGCGGGCTGTCGCAATTTGCGCGGGAACAGTCAACAGACGTTGACGCCATGTTTTATTCTCAACGGTAATTAGTTGTTTACCGCTTCTTATCCGTTTCATTTAAATAATGAAAGGGATTTTTAAAAATGGAGGTTAAGTTTTGTTAGTTTTTCATCCGTTTCTATTATCTTTTTTTGGTTTTTTGTAAGCAACTAACAAAATTTAGGTTGAAATACGTTAGTTAGGTTCTTTATACACTGCTTGAAAGTGTTTTGGATATAGTAAAGTGTCTTCAAAACATTTTATTAAATAGAGACCACACCCAAAGTAATTCTGGTATAATACGTTCACGAACATTTAAATTTATTATACTAATAATTTGTGAAGTAGGCAGTCGTTCTTTGAATAACTCTAGCCAGGTTATACGTTATACTTCATCAAGGTCATATTTAATAGCAGTTTCTCGCAATTTCTCTCCTGCGTCCCCGGGAAACTTCATCCCGTACCCGGATCGAACATAGTCTATGTAACGGGGATAGTGTAGCTTCCCAACAGTGAAAGAATTTTTCAAATCAAGCAGTAGTTTTGGAGCTTATTCAATTTAAACAAACAATCAAATTTTTCCCTTTTTATAATATTAGAGATGAAATTAATAACATTTCAACTAAATATAGAAAAAGTACCTACTTTTGGTAACTGAACCAGAAGTACATATACATATAAAAACTAACACACGAATAAATCTTGTAGTATATTTATTGGTAGCCATGATTGGTAGTATTTATTGGAGCGATATATTCCCTAGGGCAACTCGTTTTCTCGTTAAAACTAACGCGAGCTGAGTACCTACTTATATGAACATGTTAGGATCGATACATATTGGTTACGACAAACGTCAGATAACTTACATTATGTGCCTTGGGAATTAAAATATCATCATATTTGGTGGTTGGGAACTAGTAATTTGTGATAAGTAAGTCGTGGTGGCCTAGTGGTTAAAGGTGCAGCCCCTCAAGTATTTACTCGGGTTTGATTCGAAGTCAGGCAAATAGCAAAGCAACTTTTGTAAGTTATTCATATGTATTTTCTAAGTACCTTAATATCTTGGACACCAATGACTGTGTTTCGGATGGAACGTTAAACTGTAGGTCCCGACTGTCATTGAACATCCTTGGCGGTCGTTACGGGTAGTCAGAAGCCAGTAAGTCTGACGCCAGTCTAACCAAGGGGTATTGGGTTTCCCAGGTAACTGGTTTGAGGAGGTCAGATAGGCAGTCGCTCCTTGTAAAACACTGGTACTCAGCTAAATCCGGTTAAATTGGAAGCCGACCCCAACATAGTTGGGAAAAGGCTCGGGAGATGATGACGTGTTTCGGAGGGCACGTTAAATTTGTGGGTTTCGGCTGTCATTTGAACATCTTTGACAGTAGTTACCGGTAATCAGAAGCCAGAAGGCCTGACAACCAGTCTTACCAAGGGATATCGTGTTGTCCTAACCAGTGTAGTTCAGGTAACTTAGTTGATGAGATCAGATAAGCAGTCGCTCCATGAAAAATACAGGTACACACATGTAACTATCAGCCTGGAAGCCAACCCTAACATATTTGAGAAAAGCCTAGGCAGATGACTGATAATCATTTCATAAGATATCTTACTAAAGGATTCTTCTAAGTAACATAAAGTCAAGGGCATATTATGAACGCGAAATATATCTGCCTCGTTCGTCGTGTACAGAGTCAAGAGGTAAAGCATAACATTAATGAAACTACATAAAATGATGAAAACAAAGGAAGATCTCTCGCCATATTGAAGTTAAAATAAAAGCCCGTAATGGCAGTTTGTCTCTCTGTACGTATTATGACGCTGTTACGTTTTTATGACGAAAATAATTATGATGTTTTGTGAAAGGATTGAGTAAAATTTTACATGGTTAAGTATGATGGAATGGTAATTGGGTATGATGTCATTATTGGGATTAAACTTTTCTGATTATCAATAATAGTTATGTAGGTATTCATGGAACTCTTGGGCAAATATTTTTTGTGGATGTTTAGCAAAACAAGCGTTTGTCTTCCCTCAACAATTTATATTGTTTCACTACTTTAAGCATTATTTAGTTTTACTTTTGTCAAATAAGCGTAAAATTTATGGCGTTTACAGTGGTACACAAGTTCTTGTTTCACGAAACAAAGCTTCCACATTGGTCAAATCCCTAATAAATCTAAATTCAAATCCCTATACATTTTGAAATTAACTGATCCGAGGCGATATTTAAGGTAGGTATATTAACACCTGCCAGGGCTGCAAGTTGTTCGCAAGAGATACCGTGGCCCACAGGGACCTCCAGAAGGAACATAGTGGGTTTTAGTCAGTAAGAGTCTGACACTTCCTCCAGCTGCACCCTCAGCGGGACATTTCACGAATTCCACGAAAAAAAGGTATATTAACATACCCAAAGCAAACTGGCCACGTATATACAGAACATCTTCTACCAATTTCATCGGCCAAACGGTACGCCCATAACTCAGCCTGCTAAATGGGATCCAAGAAACAGAAACGGTTCATGCAAATGCTAGCAGTCAATAAAATAGAATACAGTACGTGAGCCAGAATACCAAACAAATCGACAGCTGATGTTTCAGCAAACAAAAAGGTTTCACAACGCTACCACTGTTTATTGTAAACCCTTTGGAAAAGTATTTAAATTGAATCTGAAATCAGTAAAGGAAGAATGGGTAAATAACAGGGTTGTGGAAAATTAAAAATAAAACTCTTTGTGGGGTGAGGGGTCAGAGCTTTTAAAGGAATATTTAACTCTGTAAGCCTGTATGTTTATTTATAAGGTAGGTTTTTTTTATTAAATGTTTCGTGTTGCTGAAATTTTGATTGGTAAGATTCGTTACGCGTGCTCAGCGAATGTTTGTTCAGTACCTACAATCTGCGTATAAAATTTGAATACACGCGCAGACTCCCGGCTCGCGGCATATACAAAACTAGCTGTCCCCAGCGGTTTCACCGGCATCTTTGGTTACTGCTCCGCTCCCGTGTGTCTTAGCGTGATGGTATACAGCCTATAGCCTTCCTCGATAAATGGGCTATCTAACACTGAAAGAATTTTTCAAATCGAAGCAGTAGTTCCTGAGATTAGCGCGTTCAAACAAACAAACAAACAAACTCTTCAGCTTTATAATATTAGTATAGATGTGTACCTACGCGTGATCGACTATATAGGGAATATAAGGGAACGCGTGGCTCCTGTACGTAAGTTACTGTTCAATGTGTTCAAGTGATAAAAAGGGCCGAGTTATCCAAAGGGATGAGAAGACTTAAAAATTACAGTGAGATATTTTTAAATTTCATAAAATTAATTCTAAAAAATTAAGTTAAAATTAAACAGGGGCAATATCAATGCCGTCTATCGATTAAAAAAAAAACAAAACAAGGGATGATTGCGGGTTGTTTGATTGGAAAGTTGATCTTAAACTCGCTGCCCACTTCTATACTCCCCTGCTATCAGAAACATATCTTCACTTCTAAAGTAATCAATGACATTGAATTATACACTAGCCACTAGCTAGTACATTTAGAGCAGGACCGAGCAATAAATTGTAAGACGCGAGGGCTGTCTCTCACGTTGGAGGCTATAAACCCTCTCCAGTCGCCACACAGAACTTATAACTCATGGTTAGGGGTGTCACCGGTTGTCTGTCAAAGACTTGACAGTATAAGGACAAGTTTTGTACAGCTTTTCAGTTTTTGATAAACCTTCTTATACTGGATCTTGCTAGTTCAGTAGAATCTGGAGCAAATGATGATGAGAAATGTTTAATTTATGATGCTACGTCATCACCCAGCTGCTCTTCTCATCACCCTCATGCACTTATCGCAATGATTTTTTATTCAACTCTCTTCTTCACAAGTAACATTTCTTCTAGCCATATCCACTTTCGCGCAATCCATGCATCGTTTCTTTGTTCGTTCCCTTCATCTATATCCATCCACGTTCGTGCCCAAAACCTGCCTCACAACATGATCCTTATTCCATGAAAGACGGTTTCCATATATATATAGTTTTTCGGTTACCCGTGCCATTTTAAAACTTTCTCTTATATACTCATTCCTTATTCTATCCATTCGCGTTATGAGTGAAGCTACGCTAATTACGTAAAAAAAATGGGTGAGACTCATGTTTGTCCCTTGCGAAACCTTGTGAAAAAACACCAAAGTCAACTTAAAGGTTTTGTATAAAATCCAGTCCTTAATTGAATCATATTATATTGAACAATATCAGTCTACTATCATATAGAAGAATAATGGTTGTATCGAGCAACCCTGCATTTTCAGTTCACGGCCAGACCCTGACCTATGTTAATACTAGCTCTGTTTATATAAGTCTTTCAGGTTTATTCCATATTGTATGTATCTTTGATGTTTTTAATGAGATATTTCTCTCTTTGATGCAGGAATTCAATTAAATTTAGAATATAAATATGTTTTGAACGCAACAACTACCTACTAAAATAAATCTATGCTGGTTTTCGTGTTATTTTCATATTTTTGATTGAGTTTATTTTTTGCGAATTTTTGTATCGGAACTAACGATATTGCAAGGTCATAAGATATACGTTAATGAGGCCATGTAAGCCTTGATGTCTTGATGATGAAGCTTCGTTGAAGAGCTTACGTGAGATTTTACACATAGGAAGTGCGCGCTTTGGGGCTGTCTTTTGTTTTGACGTTCGATAAGTGAAGATTTATCAGCCTAATTTGATTTCTTATTTATTGAATCATTTGTTTTTTTAAGGTTCACTTTAAATAACATCATCTCCTATTAAACTTATGTAGGTCTTTTTCCGACCACGGAACTATAGAGTTTCGGATTTTTAGAAGGTGAACGTGGGGCCGAAGCCAACACGCCGAATCTCTTTTAAACTTAGGTATTATTATTATGTTTTCTATACATTTCGTGTGCTCAAAGGTTTGTATATATCTATTAACAATGACCCACATACACGTGTTCGTTCTATCCAGAGCGTCACGTTGTTGTGACGTCAGAGGCGCGAGCCCTTATCGTATACATTTATATCTATGTAGATGTTTGTATAAATAGACCCTTGTGCCTTGTAGTCACGTGACGATACTTCAGGATCACGTTTAAAAATATAATATCTGGATTTGTGTACGTATTTTCATAAATGCGTTAGCATTATTTAGCAATTACATAGGTTGTTGACTAGGTCTATTATTAAATTATTGTATTTATTTGGTAAAACGTCTTCAAATAATGACATTATTTCTCTCACTTATTGTTTTATTCGAAGAATTGTTAAATATTTTTTATTGACAATATAAGCAAAAACTGTAAAGAAACCGTTTATGACAGTTCAGTAAAAGTCTACACTTTATGAACTCTCATTCCTTATCAAATTACACATGAAAATGCCTTGAACAAAATGTGAATTATGCACAATAAAATTATATTTTGGAGGGAATATACAAAATAACATAAAATAACTGCTTCATTTTTACCTATTTTTCCCTATAACACGTGTCATACCGCGTCATTACCCGCGGTGACGTCACAACCCCGTCGGCCATGATGGATGCGATACGGGTCACTGTCGGGATGTTACAGATTTATCGTTCAGCTGACGTAATCTATTGTATCGAAGATGAGAAGCAATTCTAGAGGAATTGTGTAGCTTACGTAGGCTGGGAGTACTAAATATAATCATACCTATGGTAACTGGTAACTGCCTCAGTGGTCAAGTTATAGCATGCCATGGCTGCTGAGTGTGTGGTCTCGTGTTCAATTCCAAGATCCTTTCACAAATCAGCCCAGAGCCTGGTAGTTGGTGATTGATCTCCTTAGAGAGAACAGCCAACATGGCCGACAAGTGCTCTGGACGCCATTGTGGACAGTCTTAATCATTTCATTGTATAATGGAATGATTTAAATGGTAATGTGTTTGAATATAGAACATATTGTCACATTTGGCAGGACCTAGAATAACATTCGAATGGCTTGACCAATCAAGGTTAATCAGGGCTTGCCACGGTCGATCTTAGCTTAGTTATCACGGGTTCTCACAATTAGTTCTGGCTATCATTACTGCAGAACTTATAAAGGTAGTGAGAATGGAGATCAGATCGGCAGTAGCTTCAATTAAATCATTGATATTCCGCTGCAACTATTTAGAGGTGGCCCGAACCCCTAGAAGACCTCATTGCCTGTAATTGGTTTTCTAAAAAAAAATTACATTACTAACCTGATTATCTCTCTCTTTCCAGAAGCACTGAAGCTGTATGGAGACAGGCTTTCAGAATGGGAGAAAAATGAAGTGAGGAAGTACCCGGAGATATGGTTCCTGGGACTGGAAGCTAACAAGGTGCAGGCCAGGGCTAACCTACCCAACAACTGCGGATTTGATGACGAGAACGGTAGCTATAATAAGGTAAGGACGATAAATTATGTAGACCGTAGAAGCTAATTTTGTTTACCGGAGAATGGACATAATGACAGATAATTGACAGAAGATTTCTTTTGACACGTAGAATAAAAAGAAAAGTCTTCGATCGACATAAGTTACAAGTGATTATATGCGAGTTGACAGGTCGCGCCATGCTCAGGCAGAAGACATGTTGACATTGACAGAAAGGGCTTTGTCTTTTCTTGCCATGCTGAGCCTGCAGAGGCAACAGACAGTCTTCTAGAATTATTTTTTAAATGAGCCATATTCGTACTGGTTGTTAGGATTGTGTGTTTTGTTTTTCACAAATAGATACGTAGATTTCAGTAGCACATTGAATGACCAGACAGCGTAGTAATAAGTGAATCTGCCTGCCACGCCGGATGTCGCGGTTTCGATTCCCGCTAAGTCAAACATTTGTGTGCATGAACATGGGTGTTTGACTTAGTCTGGGTGGTTGTATGAATAATTTGTTTGTATTTACAAAAGAAAAGCATGTTTATGTTGTTATTGTTTACGTTTATCAGTTTTTAAGTACCATAGCTTTGCTTAGTATTGGGACTTAACCCACGATTAATCATTGGAATTCATTTCAAAAAATTATTATTGATCAAGCATTGTTGATAATATACTCGTAATAAGCTGTAGTGTTACCAAATAACACATTTTGATTTCAAATCTAAAATCAAAACAAATACCTTCTACTAGCAATTACATATATCACAAAATTCATATGAAACTCCAATATTAAACGAATACCCAGAATTCTATCCAGCTCCGAGCATATTACATCCCGAAGCTTTTTCATCCAAATAATTACAAAAAATGAATAAAACACGGATTTGTTTCAAGCAAGAATTTATTCAAATGGAATTTTAAATACGATACCGAAATGGGAATTGAAAGGGCCGATATTATACTAAATTAATTTTAGGTAACTCGAGCATTGAATTATAATCAAAGGATTTCTGCTTTTACGCTCAAAAAATGTTGACCCTGACCTATTCTGTAATCTTTAGGGAAACGGATTGAAATTGTGAAATTCTTTTTTTAAATTTAAACATTATTCGAACGAAATATGAAACCTTTTCATTCATCATCTCCCGAGCCTTTTTCCCTACTATGTTTAGGTCGGCTTCCAGTCTAACCGGATTCAGCTGAGTACCAGTGTTTTACAAGGAGCGACTGCCTATCTGATCTCCTCAACCCAGTTACCCGGGCAACCCAATACCCCTTGGTTAGACTGGCGTCACAATTAAAGCTTCTGACTACCCATAACGACCACCACGGATGTTCAATGACAGTCGGGACCTACAGTTTAACGTGCAATCCGAAACACAGTCATCGGTGTCCAAGATAGAAAATACATACATACTTAGAAAAGTTGCATTGGTACTTGCCCGACCTGGAATCGAACCCACGCCCTCATACTTGAGAGGTTGGCTCTTTACCCACTAGGCCACCACCACTTTTAAGCTGAAAAAATGTTGACCTTTTCATTGTCTTTGGTTAAAATAACTCGAATGTGTTGCCATAGTACAAAAAGTATTTTGTTTTAAGTAAACCTAGTAAAGATAATTTGATCATATATTGTAGATACCCAAAAAGGTTATTTGATTCAATATAATATCTGTGTGCCATGGTTTAAGAGAACACTAATGGATCACTTAGTGGGCTTTTAGTAAATTTATGTCAAAAAATCTATAATTAGTTTATACATTAAGTTGGTTTTCGAAACTGCGCGAATTTTCTTTAGCAAAAACCAACTCTATGCAAACAATTTGCGTACGAAGATATTGTAATGTCATTCTAGATCTATCTATGTACATACCAAATTAAATCTCAAGTTGTTAGGCACTTCTACTGCAATTATACTTTGTAAGCTCTGTCATCTATCACCTCTGCAACTTTTTGTCACCGTGACTTTTTGTCACTTAGTCGAGTGCAATAAAAACTGTATTGAGTGCGCTCATTATAGTGACGTGACTATACGGTGATAGTGGCGGCAGCAAGCAACACCGGAGACTGGTGACTTTTTGTCACTCGGCCGGTGAATTTTCCTTGACTATCCGTGTATATAGAATGCACCCAGTAGCTTTTTTCCGTTTCATTTTTCTTCTACGTATTTCGAGAGCACAAGTCACAGCAACCTCGTTGAATTCCATTACAAAAATGAACGCGATTTGTTACCCAAGATCAGATTCAGTGAGCGCATGGTGGGTGACAGCAGGTGACAGTAACAATAAATCACGGTGACTAAAAGTTGCAGTCGGCGGCGGGCCTTAAACATAATAAAATATAATTAAAAATAAACTCGGTTGTGATAGTATGAAAAAGTAAAGATTTTATTATCATAGTAGACTTGTCCTATAAGGAAACTGATAATTAAATTCCGTTATTCATGAGGTAAATAGCAATTTCCATTTCTATTTACTTTCTATTATAAATTTTGTCCGAACAGGGCTAAAGATCACCATTGTGGCGTCATTCATTCATGTTTTGGCGTATTAGCTGTCTATTTTGGGGCATAATAGTTTTAATTGCACCTAAAGGCTGATTCACAGCTAAAATTAATAAACTAATTTATCCTAACAAACATACCGCATCACATTTTCAAAAAATTCTTAAAAAAATAGGTGACCACCGATGTCGGGAACAGGGTCTTAGCTACTAAAGAAACCGCACAATACGTGCCGTTTCAAGGAGTACTGCCTTCTGAATCAGGCCCTTTTCCCAGCTGCCTAAGGAGAGCCTCTTCAGATGTTAGTCAAGGCTCTTGACTTAATGTGTCCTGTTCAATTAATCAATATTTTCTTTGATATTCAAATCCTTTCTAATCATCTCTTCGTTTAGCTAAATAACACACTCTCAAAGTCATCAACTAACTGTATCCTTCTCTATCTTTCCCAGCAAATCCACGACCACATAGCCTACAGGTACGAAATCCTCGAAGTGATAGGCAAGGGCTCCTTCGGCCAAGTGATCAGGGCACAAGACCATCGCAATGGCACCCAGGTCGCCATCAAGATCATCAGGAATAAGAAGCGGTTCCACCATCAGGCGCTGGTCGAAGTCAGGGTGCTCGACCACCTGCGGCTGAAGGATAAGGACCAAGCGCACAACGTTATACATATGCTCGACTATTTCTATTTTAGAAACCATTTGTGTATCAGTTTTGAGCTTATGAGGTGAGTTGTTATTTTTATTGTTAGTACAGTAATTATGGCTAAGTTTTAGCCTTTAAATAGGTAGAAATCTCAAAATTAAATACATTTTTGATATTTACGTTCCTTGGAAAGTTGCCATTACCTTTCAAGTCTTGGGATAAGTTGTAGATAACAAAAAGCATTTTTTTTTTTATCTAACCATTGTGTCTCTTATACTGCTGAAGATGATGGTTAACGGGGTAGATGCTTCCACGCATAAACCAAGTTAAGCTCCAGATATTTTGCTTATTTGTCAAGAAATTGCTATTCTTATTGCTGGTATTTAAGAAGACCAAGCCAACGTAGCATAATAATGTCCAAAAAGTACCAAAGATACTTTTAAATACGTATGTATGTAATAATCAATTTTAAAACATTTCCAGTATCAACCTATACGAGCTGATCAAGAAGAATAACTACCAAGGCTTCAGTCTGAGCCTCATCAGACGGTTTGCGAGCTCCCTCTTACGGTGTCTCAGGCTGTTGGAAGCAGAGAGCATCATACATTGTGACCTTAAGCCGGTAAGTTCTACCGTCACACCTTAAAAAAAGAGCAGACTCCTTTTTAAAATCTACTTGCCATTCCACTGGTGGATTATTGCATTATAATAATATACACGCACGCACATGCATCAACACTTAGTTTAGTCTTTGCATTTGATTTTCCTTATTTTGAATATAAATTATCTTGTTTTTTTTTGTTTTGTTACGTTACGGTTCTACCATTCGTTATTAGTTCTCTTTACATCGCTTCAAATTTACAAACTGAAGAATTTTGCTGCTTTAAATCAATGATTAATATTGCCGTCCAAGGATCCCCCAGGGGCGGTGATATTCGCTTTTCATCAGGCTATACATTTGCTCTCAGTCATATTAAAAAAGCTACTTTTGGAACATTCGGGAACAAAAAGCATTTCGCTTATTTAACCTTTAAATTGTGAGGTCATGCATGTTGCCTTACCCCGAATGGTTGATTTAAAATTCATGACCTGGCTGTTAACCCCTTTTTGCAGTTCAGTAAAGCTTTTTATTTGACCAAATGAACTTGTAATATTGAAATTTTAAAGTATTTTTTGAGGGAAAACTTTAATGATCCCTCCCGCTGTGGACTCTTACTGACTAAAAACCCCTGTGTTCCTTTTGGAGGTTTTTGTAAGCTAGGGCAGGCCAGGGTAACCTTTACAAACAACCCGCAACATTTTAAATTCCATTGAAACCTTGTATTTATCATTCATCTCCCGAGCCTTTTCCCAACTATGTTGGGGTCGGCTTCCAGTCTAACCGGTTTCGGCTGGGTACCAGTGTTTTACAAGGAGCGACTGCCTATCTGACCTCCTCAACCCAGTTACCTGGGCAACCCAATACCCCTTTGGTTAGACTGGCGTCAGACTTACTGGCTTCTGACTAACCCGTAACGACTGCCAAGAATGTTCAATGACAGCCGGGACCTACAGTTTAACGTGCCATCCGAAACAGTCATTGGTGTCCAAGATATACTTAGAAAATACATACAAACTTAGAAAAGTTGCATTGGTACTTGCCCGACCTGGAATCGAACCCACGCCCTCACACTTGAGAGGTTGGCTCTTTAACCACTAGGCCACCACGACTTGTATTTATCATTAAATTCTAAATAATATTATTATTTGTAGATGTTTTTCACTTATTACGTCTACCTTCCAGGAAAACATCCTCCTAAAAGCGCGAGGCAGTTCCTCCATCAAGGTGATAGACTTCGGCAGCTCGTGCTACACGCATGCACGGGTCTATACCTACATCCAGTCGAGGTTCTACAGGAGCCCCGAGGTTATACTGGGGCTGCAGTATGGGACCCCTATCGATATGTGGAGTATGGGTGAGTTATTGGACTTAAAATCTGAGCAATGGTTTAGACTTTCGACTTTAGAACTTTTTTTATTTATTTTTTCTGATATCATTGTTTCTATGTTGTTGTCTTTTGGATACTATCTATTATGGAAAGTATTCAAAGTATCTAACTTTTGGATTTATATGCATTTGTTGTTATAATTTTAAACTTCAATACATTTATCCCACAAAATATTGCACTTGTAACAACCTGATTCATATGTAAAAAATCACCTATGTTTTACAAATAAATATTCTGATTCTCAAGTCAGTCCCTTTACATGCACCTTCGTAGCTTGAAGTCTAACCATATCCTTATAAATATCTTCATCTTTACCAAAATCTAAGTACCTACAATAGCTGCAAAACTTTCTCTGCATTCATTTATGACGGAATCTGACCAAAATCGATCTCAGTGGCGTGCACTTGGAGAGGCCTATGTCCAGCAGTGGACTGCGATATGCTGATGATGATGATGATGATGACCAAAACCTACTTATTGAAGCCGAATCATCTACCTACTCTTTATTTCAAAACCTACCTAAGGTACTCGACAATATTTTCGTAACGGTCACAAGAGCTATGTTATTAAAATGTCAAGAAGATCTCTGTCCTAAAAATGATATTGTTATCATAATTTGACAACAAAAAGAAAAACTTGTCGTGTTAAACACTATGTGTCAAATATAATTACTAGCATGCGTAAGACCAATCAAAGTTTGGAGGTCTAAAATGCGTTATGTAATATTTGAATAAGCGTTTTCTTTAAGCACACTTTTGGTAAATTACCATAGAATTGGGACGAAGAGCAATGCCACTCATAAAGAGAATTACATAATAATTGAGAATTTTAACGGTGTTAAATAAACAAAGCTAAACTATAAAAATGTTAAAGCGTGTGATCTTCATATCGCTTCTCTGTCTAATGTTCCAAAATAGAAAGAAATAGACAGAGTCAATGAAGCTACTTTGATACTTTTTACTACTGTTGATAATCCGGATGATATAACTAAAGGCGTGTTACACACTAAAAAAGTATTCACACATGAGAATAAAATAAGCTTCGAGACATCAATGTTTACTGTAACAAGCTTTTTCCTGCAGTTTCACCTTGTTTACTATATATAATGTTTGTATTCAGTCCTGTAGTTCCAAGGTTCCCAGCGCATTCAAACAAACACACAAACAAACTATTCAGCTCTATAATTGTAGTATAGATGAAAGTTGAAAGTAATTTTATTGATATCAAACAATAACGGAATAATAATAAATACTTAGAGAAAGTAACCTTTGAAACCTTACAAGTCTTGATAACGCTCCAATATTGTCCAGGTAATCGGTATTGGAACACCGCTTGACCTTAAAATAATCATTACAATAAATACTAATACAAGACACGATAGTTTGTTTATTAAAGCAGAGGTTTCTAAGGCTGTTCCTTAAATAGTAGAGGTTGCAATTTATGAAGCCAGAAAATTGTCTTGTCTTATTAAATTTAAAGGAATGGAAGCTATTGAAAATGTATGACCTGAAATAACAATTTATGTTGCTGAAGTTTATCGTAAGTAAACTAAATGCTTTGGCTATTAATTTAAGGCATTCTTTCAGTGGTAACATAGATTCTTCTAAATCATCATCAGCCTTTTTTACTGTCTCACGGAAGGGCACAGACCATACAGAGAAAGAATACAGTAGTTGATAACTAGTCAAATTCATAACTTTTATTGAACTGTCAAAAACGGTTACTTTGTATGCAATATTTATGGAAGGAAGAACTATGACGTCACATTTTTTCACATCAAGCCATATACATAAATTAAGAATAAAAAATCAAATAGCTTTTTCTTCAAAACGATAAATGTAAGTGAAATTATTGTAACATGCTTTACCAAATTAATATCACAAAGGATTTTATTTTTGACCTAGTCAACTACCCAATTATTAATATAAATTTTGAAACGACCTCAATATCTCATATGACACAGCAGAATAATCGTACACCATGCAAAAAGCCTTAGCTATAGAAAGTGAGGGAGAAAGGTGACCCCTCGATTCGCACAGCACTTATCGATGCTAAAGAATGCAGCCTTTACGCAACTTATGACGAATGCTACCGACCAGTCGCTTCTCGTTGACGACTCGTTTTATAAGACCTCATCTTGATATATCGAAACAGGTTGTTATGTGCGATGTGTGTGGTTGCTTGAAGTTCGACTGTGGCAACTTTCATTTGTTTTTTTTTTGCGAGTCATTCATAGTTTTGAGTGTTACCGAATGTTTATGTAGTGGCAAGGATGATCTAATCTTTAGTGTTATATTTATATATGTAGTGGCAAGAATGATGATGTTATGATTATAAGTTTAAAGTACATAGGTTACATAGTTTTGTTTTAGCAAGATAAAGATGAGCTCACTTAAATTCAATAACTAATTGGGTCTTATAAATGATGAATATAGAGACGAGGCGGTTTTGATGCCAGTTAAGCTAAATGATCCATTCTTTGAATGACTTAAATGAATTACTGACTAAAATTAGAAATCGATTGTTCGTTGCTCTTATAGTCGCGTAGCATGACTATTGTGCACGGGGTCTCGGGTTCGATTCCTGAAGGTTTTTGATGCCCATAAAGGAAGTATGAAAAAACAATGGTGAAAAAAGGTTTCTTTGATGCTTCATGATGAATTGATCTGGTTTTCTCCTATATCATTCTCCTTAAATTCATCAGCACCAATCTAATTTATTATTTTTACGTTGGTCCTAGGATGCATCCTAGCGGAACTCCACACGGGTTACCCGCTGTTCCCGGGCGAAAATGAATCAGAACAGCTGGCTTGCATCATGGAGCTGCTAGGACCACCTCCTCCAGATCTGCTGCTACACGCCACTAGGAAGAGACTGTTTTTCGGTAAGTTCTGGCAATTGAATTTCGAATAGCTTGGAGCGATTAAGTAGAATAAGAATATGAATTGGGTGATCGAAAGTGATATTTTTTTGATAGTGTTTTGGGAACCATGAATGATATAATAATTTATGCCGTTGTAATAAGTATTCAAAAAATTCTATATTGGATCCAAAAATAAGATCCGTAAGTGTGTATTCTTCACCCGGCTTTTTTCTTCAGCCGCAAAACATTGCAGGTATTTTACTAAAGTTGTTTGACTTTGAGACAATATTTTGAAACTGCAACCTACTCGAGACAGTTTAATTAAAATTTCGTGCACCAATTAATCTAGTTCAAGCAAATCTAATGCATTTATCATGAAATAATGCTGCTAGACGTTAAAAAAAGCGTTATCCTATTTGTTACAGTCAAGATCGATAATACGTATTTATTGGTACGATTTATACTGAAATGAGATGAGACCTATTTTGTGACCGTGTAGATACCAAAATACTATGTAAGTAAAAACTTTGAACTTCGCTATCGATATTTGCGAAGTGTATAAATATGGTCATGAATGTACATCAAACCACCCAGCGATTGGTACTATAACAAGGTCATTACGTAAAACGGGTATCCAATAGTCATTCATATCCCAAATCTACAATGCTGCATTCTCTAGTCCATTTTTATTGTTAAACCTTTCAATAGATATATTTTTTGATATTACTATAACTATGTTTGGTATGTTGTCCACCAGATTCAAAAGGTTCCCCGCGCAGTATCACCAACTCGAAGGGTCGCAAGCGGAGGCCTGGCACGCGGACCCTGACTACAATCGTGCGGTCAGACGACCCTGCCTTCCTGCACTTCCTGCATAGATGTCTCGAGTAAGTACTTCAGTTTAATACCAAGTTTTCCAGAATATTCTTCCTTCAAATATCATAAGGGGATATCTTCCAAATTGTAGATGTTTCTTGAAGAAATCCTTAACAATCATTGGTCATATGGAAACATATTTGACCTGATATCTTGTACACATAAATCTTAGGAAAATAAATAGTTTCGGTACCGTACCTCTTTCAAAAAACTCGTCTGTCTATAAGAAAGGAACCTATATATTTTTATGTCGATGTTGACAAATGCCAAAACAAATTACTATATTAAAACAATGTGGTAGATCTCTCTTCCACCTGCTTTCACCCACGTCCCGAGGGAACATCTTTCCATACCTGGATAAAATGAATTCTGATGCATAAGCTATATTACTGTCAAGATTTATCAAAATCCATTCAATAGTTTTTATATGTAAGAAACAAATGTACATACCAACATTTCGTTATATATCTATTGAACGCAACATCTTCAAAGAACATTTTAGTATCACTGTCGTCATTAATAATCAAGGCAATTAAAGTACCATCCTTCGCAATATTGCAACCACCATGTTATGTCACCCTTGCAACATCTGCAAATAATTATCATTTCAAGTAATACAATTTTGTAAACATTGACTGTTGCACGCTATCAACTCTCCGCATTAAAACTATGCCAGCAATCTCAATGGGAAATGTTGTAAATTTCTTAAGTATAATTATTTGACTTAGTAACATACAAGTTACATTATTATCAGTGAATAGAATGGCCTTTCTTATCATTGACGAATGTGTCTCGAATAATTTAGGATTATTTATAGGATACGGTAATATTTCGTCATATTTAAATTTCCTTCTGTGTTAATAATAATGGCGTGGAGACCGATTGCCGGCCACGGCGGCTGTTCTGGCTAAGAAGATCAGCCAGCTGCACAGTACATATTATAGTGAACAAGCATTTGCGCAGACTCAGCTGCACTCTGTATTCCCTTACTATCGTAGTCCGATGGGACGGCAATCCGACACGACTGCAGAGAGATCAGGCGCAGCATCGATGTTAGCGTGCTCTCCGATACACGAGTGTAAATCTTCCAGACTACGGGCTGCTTTATTAAAGTCTCTTAAAACCCACAAAGCGATTTCGGCCCGACCTGGGAATTGAACCCGAGACCCCTGTGTGGCCATTAGCCTACCAGGCTGTTCCGGTGTTACTAGTGGGTCAATAGTACATAACACTACATAAAGTTCTCTTGAAATAAACGTAAATTGTAAACATTTCAACGAACATAACCTTTTATTCAATTTGTTTCATTAATAAAGACCAAGTCGACTCAAACCTAACAATGATACAAATCAGTTTAACGACCTATCCAAATTCTCGTCCGCCATTACGTATACAACTTGGCGTAAAATAAATTCCCACACTAGACGAACAGATCGCACATCATATTAGTCGTGGCGATGGGAAAGCAATGACGAGACTCTTGCGCAATCGTGCGAATGCCGAGCATTCAACGCCCTCTCAGTGGGAAGCATCTGCCACGACCGTATTAGATTGTTAAGACAAAGTACCTATGTGTTCAGTTCAGTCGTGGTGGCCTAGTGGTTAAAGAGCCAACCTCCCAAGTATGAGGGCGTGGGTAAGATTCCAGGCCGGGCAAGTACCAATGCAACTTTTCTAAGTTTATAATTATGTACTTTCTAAGTATATCTTGGACACCAATGACTGTGTTTCGGATGGCACGTTAAACTGTAGGTCCCGGCTGTTATTGAACATCCTTGGCAGTCGTTACGGGTAGTCAGAAGCCAGTAAGTCTGCCAGTCTAACCAAGGGGTATTGGGTTGCCCGGGTAACTGGGTTGAGGAGGTCATATAAGCAGTCGCTGCACGAAAAACACTGGTACTAAGCTGCATTCGGTTAAGACTGGAAGCCGACCCCAACATCTCCTGGGAAAAGGCTAGACAGATCACAATGAAGTTCTTCACAGCTGCTTTTATTCATTCATATTGAAATTGTTCTAAATCAGAACCTCCTTAATTTCGATAGTGCATCCTAATGTCTATACTCGTTAGGGAACTATGCACTAATATTCATTAATTTTATCATCTGTCACTGTCAAGTCATTAATCCTTCTAATCACGATGATTGAGTGTCCAAAAACTAATTATGTACTGCCAAAAACACTACAGCAATTGTAATTCTGTCCTCTGACCCCATGGCTGCCGACTAAAATTCCTAGCAAGCTATGCGTTAATAGTTTGTCATTATGAAATTCCTCTACTTCATCTAGTATAAAGTTCTGGTGGCCTAGTGGTTAAAGCACCACTCTCTGAATTAGTAGAGTGTGGGTTCGAAATTTCTTTCTTTTGTTATGTTTCTCCCTTTCATAGTTTTCTGAGGAAAATTCTGTATAATAGTGAAGCGAATTTTTCTTTCATTCACACCCTGATTATAATCTTATATCTATAACGTATATAATTATGTGCATTGTGCAAGGCAAGTGTTGCAATATAAATACGATTAACTGATGCGTTAAATCTTTTGTCTAATTACAAAGAAAGCAAGGAAACAGTTTTTTGTTTTGTGTGGGTTTTGATTATCTAATACGGATCTAACAGTATTTTATAACGTAGCTATAAATTTTTAATGACTGTAAGACCTTCCTATATTTTTATCATTTCAAGCGAATTATAAAATATAATTTTACACAAAGTCTGACTATACTAGTGCACCATTTTTTAACAGGTCATCTAGTACATGCTAAGGATCATTTTTACCAAAAACAAAAATAGTTGAGTGACGTAGGGATCAATGATGGAGCTTGTTCATAGAGACTGGCGTTATGCATAAAAAAACAATTACAATTTACCAAATGTGTTGATTTTAATAAATTTTATTGTTTTCATGACTCTTTGTGGTAAATATCATCCTTAGCATGTACTAGATGACCTGTTAAAATATGGTGCACTATTTTTGTTAAACCTTATGTACAAATAGATGGCGTTGGCGCGTTTTAGAGCGAGCAATCGTTTCTAGTTTCACAAATGACAACATGCCCCGGGAATATCACGCATTTATACCAGGACTTGCCCAAAAATACATAGTTTTTTTAGAAACGGTAATAAAGTTTACATCTAATAGTAACGCTGTAACCAATACTTTGCTTCAAATAACCATGCTAGAAGATTTAACGGGCCTTTTGTGAAATCCGAGCGACAATACTCTGTGACAAATTGACATAACACACAACATTCAACGCATTATGGATATCTAACCATCTGTGAGCGCAGCTAAACACGACTAATTTACCCAAACGCATATGCAAATTTGTTCTCACATTTGCGTAACAAACTTATTGATGCAGCTAACTACGAAAAAAATGAACTGTAAGACTATAGGCATAAGGTAGGAAATGTACTTTTGGATGTGTTACTAATAAACTTGGTAAATGTGACAGCAATAAAAACATGACTTTCTCTACAAGTTCACACCTCTTTGCGAGAAGCGTCAAATGTGAGGCGGAATAGGAAATGTGCAGTCGAGACATTGTCGTTCCCTTGAACGGATATGTTAACGTTTTTAGAATAATAAGCTTTTTGAAACGTTTTGTCATTCCAAATAGTTAGGAAATGTTTTTCTTTATTGGCTACGCTTATGTTCTTGTTACGTTCAAGAGAACCTGGTCATTGCTATGGTTTAGAAAATGAGTCTGCAGCTTCATAAGTGCTAATTTATGTGCATAAGGAGGACAGAATTAGGGAAAATAAATGGACCAAAATAGTTAACTAAAAGATTACGTGACCAACAATTATTGAACAGTAATAGAACATTATTTAACTAAATTAAAAAACCGGCCAAGTGCGAGTCGGACTCGCGCACGACGGGTTCCGTACCATTATTTATAAAACGAGCAAAAAAATCACGTTTGTTGTATGGGAGCCCCCCAAAATATTTATTTTATTCTAGTTTTCAGTATTTGTTGTTATAGCGGCAACAGGAATACATCATCTGTGAAAATTTCAACTCTCTAACTATCACGGTTCATGAGATACAGCCTGGTGACAGACGGACGGACGGACGGACGGACGGACGGACGGACGGACGGACAGAAGAGCGAAAATAATAGGGTTCCGTTTTACCCTTTGGTTACGAAACCCTAAAAAAAGACGCTCCCATACTACACGACATGATTTTTGATGCGTTACCGGCTCGCACTTGGCTGTTTTTTTATTAATCCAACAGGCCTTCACTCAGTATTTGTACTGCTGCTTCTATTTCCTCTGCTACAAATACACCTAAAATTACATAACTGTACTTTCAATTTCACAAAGACTCTTCTCTGCAAGGATGATAGCGGGCTTATCAGCATTTTCTCAACCTGTTCACGTTGTTCGTAGGTTTTATAACAGATAACGACATCTGGCACTTCTTAGTTACTTTGACCGACCCACAATATCTTGCGTCTTCATTCCACCATGCAACGCTTATAATAAAGATAAACCGTCTTAATTTTCTACAGTTAAATTTTTAACCTCAGTTTCACACAAATCACGTTAAATGTTCTCATAACTTAATTAATATTATGATTCGTTTATAGTATTACACAACTATTCATTCCAATGATATAATTGCTTCCTATTAAATATAATATCCGTACAATTATTAGCTTAATTACTTGCATAACTAGGTACTCCCTGTTATACAATGTGAAGTAATTTCAATAAAATATGAAAATGGAATTAGTAGCGCATTAGTATGGAATTATAGTATTTGTCGTCCCACTGCTGGGCACAGGCCTCCCTTCACAGAGAAAAAGAAGAGAAAATACATGTAACTATAAAAAGTTACATTGATACTTTCCTGACCAGGAATAAAGATAGACAAAAAGTCATTTATTCAAAGTAAGCTGGAAAACAGCACTTTTTGAAGGTCAATTCTACAAAAGACAGCCCCCAAAAGCCCGCCCTTCACCACTTCCTACGTGTTATCGCTGGGAAGAAGAAATTGTGGAACAAACTCCCTAGTAACATCAAAAATATTCACTCATACTTGAGAGGCTGGTGTTTTTAACCACCAGGCCATTACGACTTCATCACTAGTTGAAGCAATAATATTCAATTTAGTAGTGTATCAAACGCTGTCTATTAAAGTACGAGTATGGTGCGATACAACCTTTTCGCACAAGTGACCTTTTGCCCGTGAGAGCGGAGAAAGCTGCAGGGCTGCCGTCAACGGCTCGGTTACGTTACTGTGGATAACACTGCCGACTGCATGCGTTATAGAAGGCATGTTAAGCTCATGCGCGGTTCCTATCAACAACGATAAGAAAAAAATGCGTGACATGGTTTAGCATAGTTAGTACATATTTGTGTTGTTCTGCATGTCCCGCCGTATCATCCTAACAGAAATGGTGTTGCTGGGAAGTTTGTTGCGCCACTTCTTCTTCCAAGCGAAAACACATAGGAAGTGGTGTAGGGTGGGCGTTTTGGGGGTTGTCTTTTGTTTCTTGTCGTTGGATAAGTACTGATTTATCAGCCTAATTTGATTTTTTTTTTCTTTCTTCTACTTTGAGAAAACATCAAATTTGAAATTTTCTAAGTTATATGTAGCTTCTAAGTATATATGTATTACACATAATGGCTGAGTAAAGGTGAAGGAAAACTCTCGAGGAAATCTTCTTTTTTTTGTATTGGGAAACTGTCGAATGATAAATCTGACATTTCCGCTGTGGGTGCAGCTGGAGGGAGTGTCAGATTCTTACTGAATAACCCACTATGTTCCTTCTGGAGGTCTTTGCGCGCCAGGGCCGCGGTAACTTTGGCGAATAACACGCATCTATTCTATTAGGCTCACGTCATAAAACTATTATCGTAAGCTAGAGAAACGTTTATTTCTATTGAAACTGGGAATTGGGTAGTTGACTGAGTCAAGAACAAAATCTTTTATTTTTGACACCAAAATATACACACAATTAAACATTAAAATATACAATTAAAATATAAAGAATATGTGATCACCTATATCGGGAATAGGGTCCAAGCTACCGGTGGTTAAATCCAAGAGAAGCCGTTTCATGAAGAAACGCCTTCTGAAATAAGAAAATTATATTGATTCGATCTAAACAGCTATTCACTTAATACGTCATATTTAAGACGTGATAGATGATTCCAAGATCACAAAACATGAGAATACCAAAATTAGCCTTGCGAGTTCAAGATCGTATTCTCGATCATACAAACCGGCTCGTTCGAAATCCGTGTAATAAAGGCGAGGGTGAAAGTGCATCTTCGTGTATGCACCGGCCTCACTTTCAACTGAGTGCTGATGCGATCCTACTTGCATTGTAAGTTGACCTCGATTGAATGAAGATGCGTCTGAAGGCCAAAGTTACAACTTTAGATGATATTGTTTTGATAAGGGGTTAGGATTAGCAAAATTAATTGAGTGGATGGATAGAAAAAAGAAAATATGTAATATTGGAAAATATGTTTCTTGGAAACAAATCTTAAAAAAAAAAGTGGATAATATACATATTATACTAGGCAGTGACTAGCCACCGCTAGTTGTTTCACCTGATTCCTGAAGGAACAACTTCCCTGGATCAAAAGTAATCTATATGTTATTTTACATTACTGCCAAGTTTTATCAATTTTCATTCAGTACTTTTTATGCGAAAGAGTTGCAAAAATCCATCCGTACCTACAAACTTTTGCGTTTATAATATTATTAGGATTCCAATATGTTTTTGCATTTGATTTTTGCATTACAGGTAACTTAACCTAACTACCGCATTAACCACAAAAACGTAGAGAATACGCTCAGATTTAATAATAAAATCGTTATAAAATCGAATTCTCGTATTTTGAAAAAATACAATTAACATAAAGAGAAGATGGCTCCTAAAATTGCAGAATAAACGGATGCCGCAGCGTTTTGCTCGGGGACGCGCCTTAAGTTACCTGTAATGGTAGTTTAGAGTGAAATTAAATAAATAAATAAATTGAAATATTCTTTGATAGCTACAAACCCCATGCAAAGTCATGATCGATATTTCTATTCATTTAAATAAATATTTATTTATAACTGTATTGAATGTCGTGGTGGCCTAGTGGTTAAAGCACCAGCCTTTCGAGTATGAGACGAGTATTTCATGTACCAGACTCATGTAAGCCTTTCTTTCAGAAATTGAAAATTATGACCTTTACATCTTTATACATTTATGAGGTAGCGATTTTTGTCAAAACGAACAAACATCTGTTTACAAAACCTCAATCTGTTAGGAATGCTTTAAAGATTTCTTCGCCACCTCACAGAACTGCCCTTTTTGACAAGAGTTTTTTTAGTATGTCGACAAGAATATATAATAAATTACCTATAAAAATTGTTAAGACAGTAGATTTACAAGATTTTAAGAAAAAATTGCAAGTATTATTATTAGATAAGGCTTACTATACGATGTCAGAATATTTAGATGATAACATTAGATAATTTAGATTATAGAGTAGAGATAAATAATTGTAATTTTAGATTAATGCTTTCTATTGATTATACTTAAACCTAATATTTGTACGCTTTACTAGCAGGACATAGTGATACATTTCTTAATATTAAGCACCATCTTTGTTAACCTATGACCACAAATAAAAGACTTTGAGTTTGAGTTTGAGTTTATGAGGGTGCGGGTTCGATTCCAGGTCAGGCAAGTACCAATGTAACTTTTCTAAGTTACGTATACGTACTTTCTAATTTTATCTTGGACACCAATAACTGATAAAGGTGAAGGAAAACATCTCGAGGAAACCTGGACTATAAAGTCTGAAATCACCTATCCGCATTGACCAAGCGTGGTGATTAACGTTCAATCCTTCTCCGTGGGGGAGGAGGCCTTTACCCAGCAGTGGGACAATAAAAAGGCTATGATGATGGTGATGATGAACTGTATAAAAAGTACAAAATATTAAAATTATCCATCAAGAAATACATTGCTGTCTGTTATTTCAACTTGTAATTCTCTATCCAATATAGTTGTCACCTTAGACGAACTGGACGCTGCGCTCTCTATAGACGGTTATCGATTCCGCACAGATTACAAATACGCAACCAATGAGATCTGAAAGTGGAGCAATGAACTCTCGACGAGAATATGTTGTTTGCATTGGTGGTCCCATTCCCTCTCTGAGCGAGTTGCATTCCACTGCTGATTCATATTGAGGAATGAGAAACTTGGGAAGCTGTAGCTTACTCCGAGGAAGATAAAGAACAGGACATTGAGCAATTTTGGAGAACATAAAATGCCGACGCTTGCGGTCAAAACTCATCTGCCTAAGCTTTTGCCAAGCTATGTTGGGGCCGACTTCCAGTCTTACTGGATGCAGCTAAGTACCAGGTTTTTCATGGAGCGGTTGCTTAGCTGATCTCCTCAACCCAGTTCCATGGACGACCTGATACCCCGTATTAACACTGCTTGTCAGACTTTCTTGCTTCTGACATCCCGTAACGACTGTCGAAGATGTAACAAATGACAGCCGGGACCCATAAACTTAACGTGTCTTCCGAACCGGGGAGGAACTTGTCATGACATAATCATGCAGCATCAACTAAACTATAGATTTTATTGAACCTTACTACGTCAGCTTCGCCATAAAAAAAAAGTAAAAAGATGCGCATAAACAAACCAGTCACGTCGTTCTCGGGTCGGCGACGGATGATCAGAGTTACGTCACCCGTGGTAACCTTTCACTGCGTGCTTGATGCGTACGCGCAGACCAAATTGCGGTTATGCGGAATGTTGGGTAGAAGTTAATGTGGCGAGTTTTTTTGGTGATGGTGAGATTTGTTTAATTTTGTATAGTTGCATAAATCACATAAGTTGAGGGTTTAGGGTCTCTCTATTAAATAAACAACGCTTGAAAGTGAGTTCAGTACATTTGAGGTTCAGTACATTCAGATCGTAAAACGATCTGAATTTTATAGATGCGGTGGAGGATGGCATTTCACGATTATGTCTTATTTTATACATTTATTTCATTACTAGCGGTCGCCAGCGGCTCCGCCCGCGTGGATGTCGATTTTCGCGACAAAAAGTAGTCTATGTGTTGTTCTGATGTATAACCTATAGAGGAACCCCGCGGCTACGCCAGTGAGGATGTCGATTACCGCTACCAATGCCTTACTTTTGTCGGGATGAGAAGCTCGCGCTCGGACCTCCCGCCTTATATTATACCTACCGACCGACCTGCTGATTATCGTATTTTATGTATAAGTTTGGTATTTCTACACCGATTTCTATGATTCTTTTTTTATAGAATATGTTATAATGTTATCTTTTGTTAATTAGGCATGAGCGAGAATATTATAAACATAAGAGTAAACAAATCAATAACAAATAATCAGAAAGCTCCGAACTGGTAAACTATCGGGAGTTATACGTGTTATTGTGAGTCAACCACTAAAGATAGACATATGCTGTTGTGGATTTTTTTTTAGATAATTTTTTGTAGAATATTTCCGTCATACATGATTTCTATGTATCTTTAACCATTAAGGCTGCACACGCGACGAAAGCTTAAAAAGAGAACTTAAAAGAGACAGACAGACAGACAAAAATTTTACTGATTGCATTTTTGGCATCAGTATCGATCACTGATCACCCCCTGATAGTTATTTTGAAAATATATTCAATGTACAGAATTGACCTCTCTACAGATTTATTATAAGTATAGATTTAAATTGCCATACAACGTGGTAATGCTGCCAGCCTCTTGAGCACGCTCCCAGGAGACAGCGATGGGGACGAATTTTTGACGCTTTTAAGTTTTTATTTCTGTTTTCTGTATATAAATAGGTACTTGTATCATCTAGTGAAGGTTTTATATCCGCGTGTGACAAGTTCAATAATGATACATGGAAACAGCTTCAGGAAACAGATAGTAATCCTTACTAATGCGAAAGTAACTATGTCTGTTTTAAACACAACACACAGGTCTTACTTGCGATTAAAAAATATTATAAAGGCATGTACGCTACCTCTATTTCTCCCGACGTTTCGGCCGAATTACACCGACCGTGGTCACGGGTGGACTCACTATGTCTGTCTGTCATTCCTTTACGCCAAAACTTCTCGAATTAATTTAAATAAAATTTGTTAGACATATAGTCTGTAGTCTGACAAAGGCCATAGGCTACTTTTGAACCGCGGAACCTCGGGTAACAGCTAATAGGTCAATAAACTCAATAATATAAATAAACCTTAAGGTAACGTAAGACGTGCATGGTGTATTTAAACTGTCGTCTAATCTAATCATGTAACATCACGATAATTAGAATCAGTTTCACTTGAATCAACGTTTTCTCTGTGACTCAAGCGTTTTACGATTCCAAACCTATGTCGTGTCGTTTGGTTGTCTATTCATTGTATTCAATTGGTCTTCCTTCTGGTTTTACATAAAGCTGGAATTTGTTCCGTTGTTACAAACTCAAGTATATTATATTACCTCTTTATTACTATTTTACCTCTAATGATAATTACACATTATTTATGTATACAACATTTTTTAAGCTAACACATAAAACATAAAGTACAGACGCCAGCACAGCCGAGCTACCCGAAATTGAAAAAAAATCCAATCAACTTTGAACAATATGATGCTTCAGCGATAAAGTTAAAAATCTATTATGGAAATTTTACAGATTGTAGTAGCTACATATATTTAGCTACTACAATCTATATATACCTAAACATATATTTTAAAATATGTACAGTACGCATCGAAGTATTCCTCCACAATACTGTATCCGGTAACGTGCTTATGCCCATAAGACCGGCTACATTTCCACGTTGGATGGCAATGCTGATTCTTTGTCCAAAGAACAAGCCAGCCATCTGGCCACGCTAAGCTTTGATCATCATCTATTATCATCGAGCGAATTTGTTTATATTAGAAGTTCCGTTGTTGGTAGAACTTCTAAAAAGTCGAAATATATTCCAGCCTTAATAAAAAAATAAAAAATGGATAACATTTATTTCTAAATAAACCCATAATATTAAGCAAACCGATAAAGGTGCTTAAAAATCAGGCTTTAGACATTTGAGACAAATGCTTCTAACTCAAAAAAAAAACAATAAACACTTACAACAATATAATGGTACAACGACTTTATAATTGAACAAAAGGAAGTAAAAAGTGCGCCTGTTACAATAACATTGCTGATCAAATTATATCGATCATTATTTATTACGTGTGCAAGAGGTGCAAGACCCAAGATTTATTTTCAAACCATTACGACCTACGTTACATCATTGCCGCGGCAATGCGTACCGGAGTTCTAAGCAATCACTCTTTGAGTTAAATTGATCGTTCTACGAAGAAAGATTATAAAAACTGTGATTACCAATTTGATATGCTGATAACGTGATAATAGTTGTGTTTGCCCCGTTGGTCTAGTAGTTGCATAGCACGACTGTTTCACACGGGGTCTCGGGTTCGATTCCGATTCCTCAACCCAGTTACCTGGGCAACCTGATATCCTTTGGTAAGACTGGTTCCAGACGTTTTGGCTTCTGTAAAGACAATGACAGCGGGGACCTACTAATTGTAAAATTAGTAGGTCCCCGCTGTCATTGTCTGTCATGTGGCTTCCAAAACACGGAGGAACTCCTCAAGACAAGATGGTCACACATCAACGAACCGACCTGGCCATCGTTTCACCTTTTGATCGCACCCATGTGCCTGTTACTAAGCCACGCACTACTACTTCAAAGTTTTTAATAGTTATGATAAACAATTAATTCTTACGTAATATATATACGCAATATGTTTAATCAACTAATTAAACTATTTCCAATATAAAAAAAATAACTTAAAACATAGGATCATGTCCCGTATTAATTCGTCTCACTTGCGTATGCGCAAGATTGTGCGCGGCAATTGGACTACTAGACCGTGTTAGTGAGAAGTAGTCTTGCGTTCAAATCCCAGGCTGTTGACCTATTAGAAAGGGATGCATATGCTGCAACAGCATAATATAACTCAATAGTTGGGCCATTCTAAATGTCCTAAACTTATGAACTAGTTTTGGCCTTTTGGAAATCGTTTTTGAGCTAAGTTCTATTAAGTGGTAGTTGGTATTGGTGTTGCGGAATTGTTATTGGCCTGATTAGTAGCACCAACATTTATTTCTCCCTTCTTATTGCATATATACAGTGTGCACAGAAGATAAGCCAATAGTTCTTAGTACAGACGCTATGAAATCAAGCTACTATAATTAGTAAAATTTCCCTAATAGATTTTCAACTTCATCGCTGAAGCATATAGTTCAAAGTTTATGAGGAAAACTCAACAGTTTCGGGTAGATTGATGTGCTGGTGTCTGTACATACTACCCTTCTAAGCAATAAACTACCAAACTCATTGAAAATATCTATTTTCCTCACATTTCTCCGATATTGTATAAAATAATATACAGAACAATTAAAAGTAAGGGTTTGCCAAAACTTTTGACTTTTTTTTAATAACTAGCTATTCCCCGCGGTGTCGCTCGCGTCCAAAGGGATTTGCTTCCCCACACCAAAAAAAAAAGTAGCCTAAATTCTTCTTATATCAGCTAACTGTTAGTCAAAATCCGGCCAGCCTTTTTAAAGATTAACCGGTACAAACAGACCTACAGACAAATTGAAATGTTGGTGTATGCACCGTATTCATATACATGAAGTAGAAAGCTGTTATTTCAATATTACAAACAGACAATCAAATTTTATTTATATGTATAAATGTACAGACACGCGTTTGACCAAATCACACCTAAGATGTAGCTGAATATCTTGCTGAGACTATGCGTTGTTTGCAAGAGTTATCGTGGCCACAAAGACCTCCAAAAGGAACATAGTGGGTTTTAGTCAGTAAGAGTCTGACACTCTCCAGCTGCACCCTCAGCGAGGTCATTTGATGATGACGAAAAAAAAAGACAGCGTAGTAAGTGATGATATGGTCTAAGGAGTTCTTTGCCTAGGATATTTCCCAATGAACATGACATAAGTGAATGACACCATATAAGGCTGTACCAGGCTAGGGTAGACTAGGCTAACGCTATTAATGACATAACGAGCGCGACAGAGCGTGCCATCCGACGTGTGCTCAGATGCCAATCCGCATTCTTGAGCGATTACACGACACTTTTGAAATTAAACCTGCACTTACATCATGATGATCAGCCTCTTTATCGTCCCCCTGCTTGGCACAGGTGTTCTCTTACATAGAGAAGGATTGAACGTTAATCTTTTCAACTAACTCGGCTTATTTGAAAAAGAAAATTTTGTAATTTTAGATGACTCTAGACCTATTGTTTGGGCAAGCAAAATTGGGCTGGTTTAATATTCCGTGTTTTTATTAACTTTTAATCATGATTAGTGTGAATAGGATGATGGCACTCACGGCTAAGTAACTTGCATCGATCGATCATAAGGTTTGTCCGTGGATTCAAGTCGAGTTCCATCGTGTTTCTAAAGGCACGTTAAATAAGTCGGTCCCCGCTGTCATTTGAACATCTTTGGCAGTCGTTACGGGCTGTCAAAAGCCAGAAAATCTGACAAGCAGTATTTTCAAGATGACTATGTAGCTGAGGTCATATAGGCAGTTGCTCCGTACAGAACACTGGTACACAGCTGCATCCATATAGACTGGAAGCCGACCCCAACATAGTTAATAAAAAGGTCGTAAGGTGATGATGAGTAATCATGATTACTATCATAGTATTCTCAAATACTCCGGAAGACATCTATCGAAGAATTCTATCGTTCTTTTGGTATTCGGGAACCAAGCTTAAGGTTTTAGACATGAAAATGTAGCAAATCCATCTATCAGAGTCTAGACAACAGTCAGCATTTTTTTTTTCTGCGCCTTTATCAGATTCGGAGTTGGCACTAGAGATTGCGATCTCATAGTGTTGTACTAACAACCTTTTGACGAAGGCGATACTCAAACTGTTATTAACGATGGCCACAGATAACAGTACTTACATAAGAGAGATGTTCCTAAGACATGCGATGAACTACTAACTTTGTAGGCAGCATTTAAGGTGCGTTTACGCGCGGTCACGCTCTTTGTGTTGCGACAGTATACTTCATATATTTAAGAAGTCTCAAAAATCTTAATACATCTTATGATTTGCACTACAGCGCATTATTTCTTAATTTCACACAGTAAAATTTCCAAATTATTTAAAACATGTAAATATTTGTCAGCTATTTGAGACGTTGCCAACCTTTGGGATACGCGCTCTTCTCAAGGCTCTAGAATTTGACTTATTTTCTTTAATGTTTGCTTGTTAAGAACTATATTAAGACTTCAAGCCCTATTTCTCAAAGTCTCGAATACTTTACAAAATATCGTAGGTACCAATAAGGTACTTTAGTTGAATTATTAATGGTCAGCCTGTCTGGGCCTGGCCGGTTCAAAAGTAATAGTTGTCGCCTTGATCCAAATCTACTGAAGGTACTTGACGCCTGTTTGCCAGGACATAGGATTAGGAAGCGAACAGAAAGGACAAGAGCATTATTTTTATATTTTTTATTCCTGGACAATGTGCTCGAACTATTAATTACTCTGGACAATACAATCATGTAGAAATTTAAAACCTTTAGTTTGTTATATTACCTATATATGATTTTTTGCAGCAAAGCGTCCTTCTATGTCTTCAATGACTGTCCCACAAAGAACAGTCTAGATACTTTTATCACAAAATCTTTATCGCGTCCTGTCTATATCATCCTTCTTCGCATAGGATACAACCAAACATATATGGTGTTCGTTCACATATAATAACCCACAGCTGTTAAATCTGAGATTAAAATTATACCACCTGGTAGCAGTAGCCGTGCAAAAAACATGCCTATTTGAAAATGTATTTCATTTGCTACGCGACAGGTTTCCGTCCAAACCTGAAGAGTTTTGCAATAGGAAGTGTTCCGAGGTTTTTGCGAGGCGTGTAGTCAATTGAGCAACGCTTAAGGGCCATTTGTGGACGAGATGGAACATTTTTCTTGGAATTTTCTGTGGATATTACGTGATTTGTTGAACAGATGTTGGAAGGATGGAGGTTTGATGATGTAATAGGAAGGTGCAAGTCCTTATAACTTTTTGAGTTTTCTTAGAAAATTTTGTAATGTATAAAACTGTTCGTTTATAGAAAATACTTATAGTAAAATGTCACATTGTTATTAAATCTTCTATTGCGTCTCGGTGTGAGCTGACCCTATTTTTATTTAAATAGAGGTGTTAATATTCAGTTTCAATTCAAAAACGGTAGTAACAACAACATCATGTTAAAAACCAATAAAAAAATCATCCAAATGAAAATCAGACTCTTTGGTTGAAACAAATGTCATGTAGCAACTTTAACTACGTGAATATGGATACAATGCTAAGTTTAACGTGTGCGTCAAAATTGATGACTTCTTCCGTCTTTGTAGCTAAAAGTCTCACATTGTAACACCGCAATGTTGTCCTTTATCGCTTTCTTTAGCGCATTAAAGCCGTCTCTGTTAAGGCATATCAAGAAAGGCACAACCTTCGGTTATGAAGAAGAAGTTGTCCTTTAAAAATGTTTCACAATACTAAACTCCATTTTTTTTTCCAGATGGGACCCAAAACGGCGAATCACCCCATCGGAGGCCTCGCGCCACGAGTTCGTCACCGGCTGCCCGCTGGGCACGGCCCCTGCGGGAGTCCTAGCTCTCCCCCGCCTCGCGCCCCCGCGCCCCACAAGGGGGGCCCTCCTGCACTCGCAGTCGGCCGGCGACGTGGCTGCCATGCTGGGCCGGGCGTGACCTCGCGACTCCTGAGCGAGGCGAGGCTCCGCGTGCCTGCCTTAGTCAGCTGCTTTGTTTCTGTAGTGACAACGAGTAGGACTCCTGTGTGGCCTCGATAGGTTGATAGGCAAGGTCAAAGACGGTTACTACGTTACTTTCCATCCAACATTTTTTTCACCTCAAGCCATATACTGATTATACATATTTAATTTTTCAATTAAAAAATCAAATAGTATTTCCTTCAAAACTGTAAATGAATGTGACATTGTTTTAAGATGCTTTACTAAATTAATATCATAAAGGATTTTAATTTTGATCTACTCAACAACCCAATTCTTTCTTTATTTAAGGGTGTTCTTCTCATGACGTTAGGATGACATTTAACGTGAAATCTATCGCGGTATCCTTATCACCATTTTCCAATTTGGTAATCATTATCACAGAGGAATAGTAGGAGTCTTGTTTCTTATTGAAATCAACCTCAGTTGTAACTTGAATAAACCCCAAAGAAAGAAACAGTTCTCGAATTTATTCGATTTGTTACAAATTGACAATATAACTTGATTTATTTGGCAACACGATTTTAAGTGCTATTCCGTTTACGATACAATGTTGCTTCACTATGAAGTATCTACGTTCGTAAGTGTATCTCAATAGCCAAATTAAATTGACAAAGAGTGACCTGCCAAGCTTTTGTCTGCTTCCCATTGGAGTGGAATTTTGCAATGTTATTTTGGAAACCCACATATTTTAAAAAGTAATTTGGCCTATCGCCCAAGAGAGTATTTGTAAAACTTCATTTTAAATCGTTATTTCATTGCGACCTTGACTCGTCAATTCGAGATGAGTAGTGTTATGTAAATGCAATGATTTGAATGAGTGTAATTATCTCATTCTTGCACTACGAGTATCATACCTTATCATCCTATTATATCATCCTACTATATATGTCTGATGTGGAAATATTTATTTTATCGTTTCTCATCCATGATTACAAATATGTTTTTGTCGAAATAAGGATGGCACGACTGTCTAGATTATTTTCAAAATAATCAGACGCCGGTACAAGCTACTCGAAACTGTCTATTTTTTTGTACTATATGCTTCGGCAATAAAGTTGAAAATCTATTAAGGAAATTTGACAAATTGTAGTAGCTTGATGTGCTGGCTGTCTGTATTTTAACTGTTATAATGCTTTTCATAAAAACTCATAGCCAATCCAGAAGGTCATAGACACAAAATTTTAGTGAAGACGAACGTCAGGATTATTATGACCACAACAAAAAAAAAGCTGAATTTTAAACTATGAGTTAACTCTAACTTACCAATTATTGGTTTTGAACACTTGACCGACACTCATTAACCTTTAACAGATCAAGTCAATACAAGTAGATGCACGTACTAGCGACTTTGTATATTTTACGTAAGACCCCATTACTTATAGAAACAGTGAGCGACCTACTGAGATGAGCGTAATGGGTCATATCGCCGTAACATATAATTTTATAACCATTATGGAGCCTCACGTTGCTAAAGAGATCTCTTGCAAGAGATGTATCTACTTGAGATTTTGGCAACATTATCTTTTTTGGGATTAATGAGGAGCAGTGGAATGGTGATGAAGATACCTTTTAGTTGGATAGACACAATTTAGACACCAATATACCGAACAAAAGCTTTTCTGAAAGGCTCGTTTAGATGGAGAGAGTTTCTCGTTCCAAAAACAAACGAATATGCAATGAACTTTATAAAAGGAGTCTGTCTGCAATAGTATGTTCCCCAGTTATTTAAGTTCAGTACTTACTATATTTTCCGCTTCCATTCCTCTCCGTCAGCCATCATACTAACATCCACTCCCTTCTTACTCATGTCATCTTTCAGGCAATCAATCTATCTTTTCCTTGGTCTACCTCTGCCTCTTCATCCATCCTCATTGATACTGAACCCACTCTTTGTAGAATGGTGAGTTATATTATAATGAGTCGTTACCACCAACGGGCTGTCAAGGTTTTCTATAAGTTATACATACATATATTATCTGACAAAGAGTTACAATGACCGCCTTATTGTAAGTTTTATTTCAAACACCTTTATAGCATTTTGTTAGATTAATTAGATGTCATTCAATTTCAATATTACCGTAGTATTGTTAAAATATCATCGTTTCAATATAAGCTGAAATTTCTTCCGTAGCAAATATTTTTTGTATTTTATTTGCCAAAATACCTTCTCGAGGTCCACGTAAAGGAGTGTAATAAATAGAAAAATGTACGTTATATCTAATAAATATCATATCGTCGAATATCATTATAACTTTCAGTGTTTTATGGCATATGTAGAGGTTCCAAGATGTTGCATTTTGTGTTTTTGAATTCCGTTGAAGCCCCGTTGTCCATAGTCGACTGATACAAAGTACAAGTTGGTATACGTCGTCATATCACGGAATGGATAAATGCTACAAATTACAAAATATAATTATTCGAATCGACTGCGTTTACAGGATTGTAGGCTTAATACTAAATGGAATTAGAAGTCAAATTTGCGAATCAACATTTTATAGATGAAAGACAAATAAATCGTGCAAAAAAAAATATAATATGTGAAGTGGTACAGACTCCAGCACATCAGGTTACTACAATCTGTCAAATTCCTTAAATAGATTTTCAACTTTATTGCGAAAGCATATGGTGCAAAGTCGATTGGGAAAATTTTACAGTTTCGGGTTGCCTGACGTGCTGGCATCTATACATTTCAGTAAAATTCCATTTAATATTACTGCGAAGAGTTGAAAAGTCTTGAAATTAAAAAAATAATAAATACAATAATTTGATTCTATAAATACACGTTTGATCGTATTATTGTGAAAATTGTTAAAAGCTTCTTTTCTTCTCAATAAAACGCGCTACAATTAATTAAAATGTATTTTAAATTACTTAAAAATAACTAATATTAAACAACATTTTTTAAGTTTTAAAAATTTTATTTTCGTTTGCAATTTTTTTGTTGATTGCAGAATTAGGCAAAGTTTAATTTCAGAGAGGTCTAAATGCAAAATGCCTTATTGAAATAAAGCATTTTTCATAAAACTCTGAAATTTACTAAAGTCACAATAGTACGACCAGACGTTTTTAGCCAAATAGATAATTGTATAGGATAATAGCCAAAATCGGGTACTTAGCGATTAATGTTCTAGTAAATGTGATGTGATGTAGGTTTTTGTAAATTCATTATTGAAACTAGGTAAGATTTTCTAAGCTTTAAATAATCAAAGTGTTGATTGTTAGTCAAATAGTCAGTTTTATTTTTAATTAACTACACGTAGTTGAGTATCTATTCATATAAAAATGTAAGGTTTTATAATACTAATGCACCATATTTTTACAGGTCATCTAGAACATGCTTAGCATCATGTTTAACACAAAAAGTCATGAAAACAACAACATTATTTTTTTTAATTTATCGTCATAGTCGTCATATTGTACGCATAACGCCGGTCTCTATGAAAGCGCTTGATCGTTGACCTCTCTTTTTTTTTGGTAAACATGATCCTTAGCATGTACTAGATGACCTGTAAAAATATGGTACACTAGTATTGTTAGACCTTGTATAATTTAGCTTTTAGTTTTGTAGCGATGTTTAAAATCAGCATTATTTATTGTTTTAACAAAAATGTGATATTGTCGTGTTAAGTAGAATATGTTTTGAAATTTCGGATTTTAAGTTAGTTTCGCCGAGATTAAAATGATTTTTTAAATATTTTTTTTTGTTTTGTTTGAATTTCAGCTTGTATAAGTGCAAGAAGTAAGATAATAGGTGACAAGGTCATATTGAAGCGTTTGTTTTTATATATATTCCATTAAAAAGTAGTTTTTACTAATTGATGGATATTAATTATTTCTCAATCAATAAGCTTGCCAGTACCTATTTATCTATAGTGAAAGCTTAAATCATTTATATACGTTTTTATATTTGTTCAGAATTTTCATATATACCTACAGATGCCAGCACATCTAGCTACTACAATCTGTAAAATTTCCTTAATAGATTTTCAACTTTATCACTAAAGCATAGGGTTTAAAATTTATTGGGAAAATTTTACAGTTTCAGGTAGCTCGACGTGCTGAAGTATGTGCTTTTCAAAACAAAAATTGCCTTGATATCATAAAAATAGACATCTTTTTCCCATTCTTTTGTTTTCAACATATTTTTACTCGTCACTGTTAGGGCCTGTTTCACCACCTACGAATAAGTTCCAGTTAGTTTATTTGGTAGATAATTTCATAAGAATACTGTTCCATTTTTTAATTTATTCGGTAGATACTTAGTGGCTATTCAGACATTGTGAAACTAGCCCTTATATGTATAGAAAATCTAAAAAATGCTGAACAAATATAAAAAACGAGAAGCAAATCGCGCCTAACATAATTTACCGTCATTTCTAAGGCACTTGGTATATCTATCTGTATATTAGAGTAACATTTCTAGTCCTCAAACTGTATTTATTTTCATAGAATAATGAACGGACCAAAACTTTCGGTTCTGTAGCTTTTTCAATAATTAAATCCATATGTACTTGTAGATAATTAACTCATAGATGGTTTTAAATAGCACTCTCACATCGAAATATGTGGTTTTCACTGAAAATTGTTAATTTGTATGTCTGTTTCATTGTGAAATTAGACAAAATATAACCCGTTACTTATATTTATAATTATTTTGTTGTCTTCCAGTATAAAGACATTTTATGTAAGCGGTATTATTAAAAAAGATAAAGTTCTACGTAGAAAGAATGTAATTTTTCATTAAAGAAATAAAAAAAACTGAACAATCGATAAAAAAATAAAAATCCTGAGAAAAATTCCAGTGAAATATGATTCAAAAATATGGAGCTCTATGCAGAGGTCGGTCTGCAGAGGGCTGTCCCTTACCCCCCGGTGTATATGTTTTGTCTAATGTTATAATGAAAGAATACAAAATTTTTAAAACTTTTGGGGTTTTATTGAAAATCCATTTAATTTGGATACATTATAAATACTTTTCAATTATTGTTGAAATTGTTATTTAAGTTTTCCGTAAAACTGGAAGTGTGTATCGAAAACCTGTATTAATTAATTTAAGTTTAATATTCCGTAATTTTTTTATAGTTTATAACTTCTGTGAATATTAATTTCTATCAAATATAAGTTAGTATTATTGTAAGTATTTTATTTTTGCATCAAAATTTAGTAAATAAGTTAAATGTTAAATGACTTTTTTCTTTATACATAGGTCTAGTTGTAATTAGTAAGATTTTGTTACTCCTAGGAGATGGTCTAAGATTGTATATACTCGTACCACGTTAGTTTTAGGATTAGGCCAAGCCAAACTGTGAATTGACTTAAGTATTTATGAACTATATAGAATTATGGCGGGTTCAGAAGGTCATTTGCAAGATCGATCACACGGATAGATTCGGAGTTTCATTTTATGAAAATTGCCCCAAACCAGATATTTATTAAATACAATATTCAAAATTCGGATAGAACAGGCAATTTAGCAGTAGTTTTGAAGGAAAACTGTATATATGATAAACATTTTCAGGTTATTTGCTTATCCGTAAGATAATCATTGATCTATAGTAGGCTTTATTTATTAATATTTGCTTTAGGGTGTTTAGGAACTTCAAGTCGCTAGAAAATAAAATGTAACTAGCATTACTTTTTTTATTAAAAGTGCTCGTGGCTAAGTAACAGCCAAGCGGATCGATCGATTATAAAGTTAAGCAACGCTTGGTGCGGTCGGTCAGTGGATGGGTGAACATCTTCGAAATGACGAGTTCCTCCGTGTAGTGGAAGGCACTTTAAATCGATGGAATCCATTTGGAAATCTTAAGCAGTCGTTACGGGTCTAATCTATTTCAAAACAGTTGTGCGTCCCTGTATCAAACACTTAATCAAATTCTATGATTATTTCCAATAAATAAACTGACTTTTTCAAAAACTCTGTCTTCCAAAGCGTGACCCCTGATCCCGCCATGCCTGTGTTAGCGGAACAATGTGTGCGTGACCCAAGAGTTTAGATCTAGCTGGTTGTTATACCCATGTATATGTACCAACTATATGTACGATATGTTATGTATTCGTCAAACATTTTCGTTATAATTCAATCGTCATGATTAAAGTTCTTCCAAGCAGTTTGTTGTGTTATTTATCTTATTATCCAGCCTACATCTTTAGCTAATAAATTACTTGCCCCCATTTTTGGCCCTTCTAAAAGTTACTGTGTACCAGTGCCGCGGTAACTCTTGCGCACATACTTCATAGGTTTTATCAATAGTCAAAAGTTTTTTTATCACATTATTCTTGATATCGGGTTGCACCGTTTTTGGTGGCAGTTTTTTGTAAAATTGCCTTTCAAAAAGTTCATGAAGTTGCTGATTGTCAGCCTACTTTAAATAAATGAGGTTTTATCTTTCGTTTATTTTTTGCTACTACATAGATATATACAAAATACTAGCTACTTAAGGAGCGTGACTGACATTTTAAAGGTATTACATGTACATCATCATAAGCATCAGTATATGTAGTATAGGTACTTGAGTAAAGATAGCTCACAGCCAATATCTTTAGCCGCTTAATATCCATTATAAATCGTAACAGACGTTACACTTTGGCATTTTCAGGCACAACTCGCAAACTATTGGCAAACCAGATCTATTTCTCATGTTAACAGGGCAAGCGGGTCGAGGATTCCGAAAGCAAACGGGTCCAGTCCCGTGTAGACTGTCCAGTAGCTAGCTTATACTTACGACACTGTCGGTGAAAGGCAGCTAATCCCATAAGCTACGGCTGAGGCGGCCAAGTGGAACTGCTGTCGGCTGTGTAGGAAATCGCAGAAGTCTTAACAGAATACAGCAATAAAAGTTAAGGCATTCTTATGTAAGTAAGAAGGTTAGAAACTGTTTTCAATGATATAGTATCTCAGCTGATGAATGAACTCAAAGGTATAACTCAAAATCATTTCTTTGGCTGCAAAAAAGCAATTATTGAATGTCTAAAATTAAGACAGCCCCCAAAACATCCAACGCCCATCCTTCACCATTAAGTATGTGTTTTTGAAAAGTTAACAATATTAGAGTCCAAAACACAGGAAATCATGATCATCCTATTTCCCACTGATGGGCAAAGGCATCCTCTCAGAGAGAAGGATTGGGCGCATTACGCTAGCCTTATGTGGGTTGTTGATTTTTTCGTTCACCTTTAAACAGTCATCGTTGTAAATCATAAAGTACATATATAACTTAGAACAATTGCATTGGTACTTGCATAGGTCTGGAATCAAACCAGCACACTCGTACTTGAGAGGCTGGTTCTTTAATAACTAGGCCGCCGCAACCATACTGCACTGTTCACAAACAGATAATAATAGAATACACATCATCATCTCCCGAGCCTTTTCCCAACTATGTTGGGGTCGGTTTCTAGTCTAACCGGATTCAACTGAGTACCAGTGTTTTACAAAGAGCGACTGCCTATCTGACCTCCTCAACCCAGTTACCCGGGCAACCCAATACCCCTTGGTTAGAATGGCGTCAGACTTACTGGTAATTAGATAATAGGTATTGCTTTTGTACAAAAGCAGAAAATATGACGCTCTATTTCATGCATCAGAGTGGACCTTCTCCTTAACACTTTATACAGTAAATTAGGTATTAATTCGTAACATATCGGTCGCGATTACGTGGCGTAGCTGGAGCTAACGTAATGTGGGCGACAAAGCCGAGTAATCAGCTAGTTAATTGTCGATTAGCTCGCTTTGTTACAGTTGGGAAAGAAAATTAGGGTTCATTAAATCGGTGTCTTATTTTGTATCTTTTTTTTGCTTCAATTAGGTAGTTGAGAACTAGTCAAATTCATTACTTTTATTGAACTGTCAAAAACTATGTCACCACGCTTGCTCAATGTGGTCGGTGATTTTTAGACTTTATAGTCCAGATTTTCTCGGGGTATTTTCTTCAACTTTATTCGGTCATTGTGTCCAAGAAAGAGAGTACACTTAACTTAGAAAGTACACTTAAATCAGAAATGTTGCATTAGTCCTTGCCTGAACTGGAATCGAACCTCACACTTGAGAGGCTGGTGCTTCAACCACTAGGCCATAACGACTTCAAAAATAATGATTATTGTCAAATATGACGTAATATTACACAGGCTGATCGCGGAGATGATGATAAAATGAGGAATGTAATATGCTAAGAACTTAGTTCAATTACCTATGAAGCTATTTAGCACCTATTATCTTAACAGTTCTAGACAAAGCATTGGTGCATGGCTCGATATAATCGCATAGCTTCACAGCGACTATTGTTGAATAATTCAGATATCATCACGCTATTGTGCTGATGGTAACAGCAGATTCCTTGGCGGAAGCAAAGACTATAGTTTTTAGTAGTACACAATAACTGTTGGAATTCTCTACAATTACCTATCTATTGTTTAAACAAATGGCAATAAAAATGCAATCACTTTCGGTGTGAAATGAAGTCATTTGAACCTTTGTTTTGTTGTTGTAAGTCAATTGCAAAACTTGAATACGTAGTAGTTCATCATCATCTCCTGAACCTTTTCCCAACTATTTTGGGGTCGGCTTCTAGACTAACCGGATTCAGCTGAGTATCAGTGTTTTACAAGGAGCGACTGCCTATCTGACCTCCTCAACCCAGTTAACCGGGCAACACAATAATAATGTCCACTGCAGGGGACAGGCCAAAAAGTTGTTTGGACTTGAGGTAGTGTAAACGATATGCTAAAGAATAGCCTTGATAGAGTAATAAAAAAATAAAATTTATTAAAAACATAAATCATCATATAAATAAGTAAATGGCTCAAATGTTGAGGTAAAAGATGGTCTTAATAATAATAACGATAAAAATTGGAAAAACTAAGTTAATCTAGGCTAATACATACAGGCTAATAAAACAGTTCTAATTTTAAATATAGGGACTACTCGAACTAGGTTTATTAAAACCTATTTAATACTATGTAATAATGTGCTGAGTTTGACAAACTGTGATCTGTAACATAGGGTCTAACTTCTACAGACACCATTCTCTAAACTATGTAGAATGGATAAGTGTGACCTTGAAAAAACCCTAAGCAATGGTTTCCAAAGACCAAATGGGAAAGATGGCACTGGAAATTAGTCTATTAGTTCACTAATAAATTTTACAATTCAAAAACCAGCCCAACAAATTTTATAATTATTGCAATCACGACAGAATTCACAGCTATCTTTCTAAACATATGTAGTTAATTTTATTTTAGTATTACAGACTTTTCTTTAAAACAACACCCATTCACATTAAGATTATCACTTAGAATCAGAGCCAAGAGATGCCAGATATCCATGGGAATACACTAGGATAGACATACGACAATAGAAACAATGAATAAGTATACTTACTACACACAGGGTGATGATAAGGTGCCGTGCGAAACTGTGCACACAGCTTGACCCAATTATTATGCACGTATGTGTAAAAGGGCTATTAAAAGTACCGTTGTAATTGTTTAAGCTACTTCCTTGTTTGGTAATGAGAGAATATTAGCTTCAGCTTTGCGTTTTCCAGATACGTTAAATATGGGTTTATATCTAGCTAGATTCAGCTGAGTACCTTTGTTTTCATCATCATCCTTTTTTATTGTACCACTGCTTGGCACAGGCTTCCTCTCATACAGGGAAGGAACACCATGCTTGCTCGGGTTGGTGTCTTCTAATCCAGATTTGCTCGAGATTTTTCTTTTCACCTTTAATTAGTCCTTGGTACCAGCCTAACCAAGGGGTATTGGGTTGCCCGGGTAACTGGGTTGAGGAGGTCAGATATGAGATAAGTAGTCGCTCCTTGTAAAACAATGGTACTCAGCTAATTCCGGTTAGACTGGAAGCCGACCCCAACATGTTAAGAAAAAGGCTCGGGAGATGATGAATTAGTCTTTGGTGTCCTAGATAATGATATACTCGTACCTAGAAAGTATATATATCTTCTTCGATTGGTACTTACCTGAACCTACGAAACTGACTAAAAACGAACCCACACATAGTTTAAAGGCTTTCGCCAAATTACTTTGCCTCCCAGAAGTTGGACACAAAACGAACGCGCTAAATGTAGCTATTGACTGATTACTCGTGCCGCATTGTAAGCCACGAACTCCTTTGTACATTAAAAGAAATACTAATGCTTTAATGCAATTTAGGTAACATTACCAAAAAACAAAAACTACAGTCGTACTAACCTGATAGATATTTAAGACCGCGTATACCGAAAGTTGGCAACGTCGCAAATAGCTGTCAAATATTTACACGTTTTAATTAATTTGGCCAATTTATAATAATATGAAAGTAAGACATATGACTCTGTAGTGCACTAAAACATTGAATAGGAATTGCAATTAAAACACTAAATTTGATGTTTTAAACGTTTTAAGTGTAAAAAAGGCACTTGGGAAGTTTCCAAATACGTTCTTTACATATAAACTACTAGCTTCCGCCAGCGGTTTCACCCGCTTTCTGAGGGAAGTACTTTCCATACCCGGATAAAAAGTAGCCTATATGTTATTCTGATGTATAAGCTATATTGTGGTAAAGTTTCATTCAAATCCATTCAGTAGTTTTTACGTGAAAGAGTAACAAACATCCATACATCCATACTTACAAACTTTCGCCTTTATAATAGTATTAGGATTAGGATTAGGATTAGGATAGGATTAGATTAGATAGACGGTGTTACGATATTAATAATTGCATTCTCTATTAATTTTCTTAGTGCACTAAAGAGCATTATTTTATGTTTTCATAAAATAAAATTGAGAAATAAATTAAAACATGTAAATATTCGACAGCTATTTGCGACGTTGCCAGCTTTTGAAATACGCGCCCTTAACAAGTCTTACGAAGGCGTTTATTGCCACACAATACATATAAACTTATTTCTCTATTACTCATTATCTACTATTGTGTTATGCGGAACCGTTTCATATGTTGTATATCAATATAGCCTGAAGATGTTGCGTCAGCGATAGAAACAGAACACACTTAATCATTAAAGATGTCTGTTTGTCGTGCTAATACGCCGAAACCACTTAACCATTTTAACCCAAATATGACACCGATAGTCTAGAACCTGAGATAGGTCATGGGCTACATTTTAACCGGCGAGAAGTAGTATCAAATGTGTTTAATTAGGTAAATCGCATCAAAAAATTACATCATCATCATCACACAGCCTTTTTATCGTCCCACTGCTGGGCACAGGCCTCCTCTCTCACGGACAAGGATTGAGCGTTAATCACCACGGTTACTCAATGCGGGTCGGTGATACCAGACTTAACAGTCCAGGTTTTCTCGAGATGTTTTCCCTCACCTTTAATCAGTCATTGGTGTCCGAGATAAACTTTGAAAGTACGTATAACTCAGAAAAGTTACATTGGTACTTGCCTGACTTGGAATCGAACCCGCACCCTCATACTCGAAAGGCTGGTGCTTTAACCACTAGGCCACCACGACTTCTTCTATAAGTATAAAAATTACATCATGTCAAATTTGACTGTTGGCATCTTCTTTCATATAGCCTATTACCTTCCCAAATTGCGATACATATCGAATTCTGTACGATGCACGATAGTTTTAATTACATTTAATAAAAGCTATCAACATCTCAACGTATTGCATTAAGTAAATGACTTCATTTCATCGGCAAACGATAAGGTTGCTTAACTTTAAGATGCTTGAAGGCTGCACTTTCTATCAACAGTTTTGTTCAGACGCCAGCATATCAAGCTACCTGAAACTGACGATTTTCCCACAGTTCAGACAGACATGTGTTGCTGTAAACTTTGTTGCGCCACTTCTTCTTCCCAGCGAGAACAGATAGCAAGTGGTGAAGGGTGGGCGTTTTGGGGGCTGTCTCTTGTTTTTGACATTCGAAAAGTGCTGATTTATCAGCTTAATTTGAATAAACGAATTTGAGTTTGAGTACACTGGCTTGAGTGGCTTGTATATGTATCTATACTAATATTATAAAGCTGAAGAGTTTGTTTGTTTGTTTGAACGCGCGAATTTCCGAAACTACTGGTTCGATTTGAAAAATTCTTTCAATGTTAGATAGCCCATTTATCGAGGAAGGCTATATGCTATATACCATCACACTAAGACACACGGGAGCGGAGCAGTAACCAAAGATGCGAGTGAAACCGCTGGGGACAGCTAGTGTACATATATTATTTAAGGTTATTTTTGTACCTGCTCTAGAATCAGGCAAGACACAGAACATTTACAGCTAATTTAAAAACATTACACAGAGAAATAAATTATTTCTTCGATTCCAATTAATCTGTTGCAACTTTTCAGTGTACGAAGTAAATAAGTTATTTCCCAAATCGTTTAAAGTAAATAATGGTTTTAAATAGCTAAAAATAAAAATACAAGAAAAAGCTATAGGTAGGTAAATTTCTACTTATTAAAAAAACTACGATTGGCAATGAAAAACTAAATGACCGTAACTGCGTAAAGAAAAAAAAAACTATTCAACTTTAGTAACTGTGAGTTACTAGGTCGAAAAATTACAAATATTACCTATTTATTAATTTACAAACCATTTGAACTGGCAATAATTCAATAAGCATAACAACTTCTTTGTTGAAATTGAAAAATCTTAATACCATCGATATAGGAAAGACTAGATGGAGTGTTTAGTACAAAACGGAACGTTCATATTGACAGCATGTTTGATGCGCGTGTGAGTGCCGAAAGTGTATGATTATCGCGTCTGCATTTGTGTGCGTGTCATTCTAATATACCAGCGCAAAGTGATTACCCCCAAAATGTGGGAAAATTAAAATTTGTGCAGTTTTATTCACATTGACATAGGTGATAAAATTTTCTTATAAATATAAATATAAATGTAAATATAAATATAAATATAAATATAAATATACATATAAATATAATGACTGGATGTCACAGGATCAGTCGGAAATCTATTGAAGAAATAAACTTATGTATTATCAATAAGTATCTTACTAAATTACAATAAAATAATAATGTTGATTTCGTAATACCATTTTACAATATTAATCGCAGCATCAAAAAAGAAGGTAAAAATATTTCATACCTTGGCAATACTCAAACAATATGGAGTCGTTTTGTTGTTATTTTGCCGTCGTAATATTTTCAAAGAAATGCATAGATATCTATACATATTTATCATAAAATTTCAAACTTACCTATGAAAAGAGATGTTCGTATCCTTATGTTTTTTTGCAGTGTAGTTATTACAAAGTTTCACTACACAAACCGTCATTTTTGAATTTTTTTGTGAAAAATTTACAATGTAAACACGCGGCAAACGTCTGTCGCGTAATGGCGGCCTGTGGGTGGGGTTAAGCCAAATTGATGTCTCTGATCATAATGCATTTTGACAGCGCGTACTAGGCATCTAGACACTTCTTATATCGATGCTTAATACAATATGTCAACCTGTCGCTTATTAGCTGATTTGGTATAAAAACTATTGGGGCTTGCAATAGCTTCGGTAAGCAACGCTATTTTTAGGTTGAAAAGAGTTTCTTAAATATAATTATGGAATCGAAAATTTCACGCACTGTAGGTAACGTATTTTACGTTGAAAAAATATTTTGAAACACCACTAGCAAGGGGTTTGCGGGTCAACTTTCAGCGCAACGAACTTGAAATCTAACCTTAGGTACTTTATAAAGCTGAACAGTTTGTTTGTATGTATGTTTGAACGCATTAATCTTAGAAACTATGGTACCGATTTGAAAAATTCTTTTAATATTAGATGGCCCATTTATCAAGACTCCTTTTTATTAAGGTGGACGAAGTTGTTCCAACGGTAAGCAGGTAAAACCGCCAGCGGAACATAGTTATCATACAGGTACATATCACAAAACAAAGTCATTTTTATTAACAAACCAACAAAAGCTCACAACCATGCGCCATTGCTGCTACAAAGAAGCATGTTTCCTATCCGACATCATTTTTAGGACGTTGTATAGGACTTGTCGTGTGAGACGACAGATAGCGAAGTGCGGAAATATAATACAGGCTAAGAAATTAGTGACGAATTATAATCAAAGTGACGCAAAGCGATAGTGACGTTACTTAACAGTAATGATTTTAATAAGATATTAGTAACTGTAGCTTTAATAACTGTCGCAAATAGTGATGTAAGCGCAACACATTGAGGAAGTATAATTGACAAAAAATAACATAAACAAATCATCGATATAAGCATGAGATAATGCTTACATAATCCTGGTTAACTATCGATGTCTTGTTTTCAAATTAAACTAGACCATTTTGGGTGCCTGAAATATTATGAAATGTAGTTCTTTTGTGAAATATTAAGCCAGTTATTGCAGGAAGTATTTCGATTACTTAGTATGAAAGGAAATTTGACAACTTACTTAATAGTAAATGCTTAGTGTTAGATAATTTAAATCCACCATTTTTTTTTTAGGAGCTGGTGACCTAGTGATTAATTATGAGTCCACATCAGGCAATCTACCTTTTCTAAGTTATACCTACATATGTATATTTCGGACACAAATGACTGATTAAAGTCGAAGGAAAACATTTGAGGAAGCTTGGACTATAAAGTCTGAAATTACCAACCCGCATCGAGCAAGCGATGTGTGTGTGACAAAGAAGGACTGAGCGTTACAGTCCTTCTTTGTGAGAGCAGGCCTGTATGAAAATATGGAATGAAATATAATCTATATCAAGCTTAAGAGTTTATTTGCCAGACTGCTGACTACTGGACGGATCTGAACGAGTCAATTCAGTGCTAGATAGCCCATTTGTCGAAGAAGGCTTTTCATCCAGGTGCGCGGAGTACCTATATAGTTCCCAAGGGACGCGAGAGAGAGAGAGAAACAACTAGCAAAAGCTAGTAAACAATAAAATCCAACAACCATCTGCAATAAAATGCTTCATAACAAATAATTATTCCACTCTATAAAGCAACGAACGCTCCACAATTCTGAATAAGACTGATCACCCAATCATCGAACCTAATACTTCCACGCTTGAACCTTGAGCAACATAATCTACCTATTATTACCTACTACAAATACTTACATAACACTATTACGTATAACATAACCCTGCTAAAAAGAAGCGTCTTCGCGCAAAGCCGAGGTCGCACGACGAGTGACCGTCGCAATTCCGCCGGTTAATCCACTTTCTCTGGCAAGGTCACCGGTGAAAGTAGTTATGAGATTTAAATAAGAGACTATGAGATGCGCATACGTGTTTCTTGTTACTCCATAGGATCTTCATAGCTAGTCTTTTGACTTCCATTAAAATACTTTAACGACAACATAAACAATTCTCCACTCGCCAGACAGACAAAAAAATTACTCTGTGAGTAACCCTACAAATAACTCAGGCAGCCTAGTCCCGCCTAAGCAGTCTATAGCATTTTTCGAGAAGTGGGCTATCTACTCGTAACACTGAAATATATTTTCTATTCGTTTTCGAAATATAGCTCCTGATTATTAGCAAACAAAAAGCTCTTCTATTCAGATTTTGTACATAAAAATGAATCCTTATTTCCCTTGGCCACGTCATCACTCGTGAATGGGCGTTTTTCCACTCACCGGCCCGGCACCGGCACCGGCGCCGGCAAGTGAAAAAACGAGCCATACTTTTCTGTACATTTTTGCTTCCCCGGCACCGTGCCGGTGCCGGTGCCGGGCCGGTGAGTGGAAAAACGCCCAATGCCCGGCCAGACTTCACTTTTTTTTTGTTTTATTTGTTTGTTATTGTCAGAAACAGGACCACATCTGTCGGGTCAGCTAGTAGTAGATATACTACTTAGTACTTATTTTGAGATTGGAAATTATAAGATGATTATGTAGGTGCAGCATTGACTGAAACCCACTTCTATTCTGAAGCCTTTGTGTGCCAACGCCGCGGTGACTCTTGCTAGCAACATTATAATGTCCCACAAACCCGGCAGACAGGACCTGAAGACAGATGATTATCTTCTATAATAGGCTCTATCGATATGAAAATCGATAAACTATTGCGATTATTTCCTCGTAATTACCAAATCGGCGTTAAAATCGTTATCAATCGCGGCCTGACCTTCCAAATTAGTTCCAATATAGATCAGGATCGGTCACGGACCGCGTGCGCATTTGTAATCGTGGCGATTCGGGCACAATCGGTTATCTTCGGTAACGGTTATGCAATGCACGCGAATGTCAAATGTTGAAAGTAAAGAGTTACCGGTAACGGATGTTGTGTGATGGCCAGTTCTTTCATTGAATATGCAATGAGAGAATTGATTCATCTGTTGGTACTTCTACGTTTTTGCTACTACGAGTACTAGGTATATACAGTTTTTGTTCAGATATCTGACATCTCTACGATTGCATAGAGGGGAGAGACAACTTCGGGGAATTTACCTGACTGTTAGGTTAATCATTGAGACGTTATCATATTTAGACGTTAGATTAATGATTTTCAAAAATAGTACTCTTTGCGATTTTTAATTCCTTCAATGATTCTAGGTAAATGTGCGTAATATGGCTGGAAAGAATATTACTGACTCCATCAGACCGAGAGGAATAGAAGAGGAAGACACGCTAGTCCATCATTTACCTAAACCTTTCCTAAGCTATGTTGGGGCTAGCGTCCAGTTACTGTTCTACATGAAGCGACTGCCTATCTGACCTCTTCATCCCAATTACCTAGGCAACCCCTCTATATATATATATATATATATATATATATATACTGGTTGCCTTACTTTCTGGCTTCTAGCGACTTGTAACCACTGTTAAAGATATACAAATGGCAGCCGGGATCCACCAATTTAACGTGCCTTCTGAAACAAGGTGTAACTCGTCATGACAAGTTGGTCACTCACACATCACACGTTGATCGACCCGTGCGCTGTTACTTAGCCACCAGCTACTCTACTCTGACCCAAAATAAAATAGCGAATTAATAATATCTATTCTATCAAGAAAAGACAAAGCTCTTTCTGTCAATGTCAACATGTCTTCTGCCCGAGCATGGCGCGACCTGTCAACTCCTTAGAGGTCAACTCTTGGTCAACTCGCATTTCAACAAAATTTCTTTTCTACGTCTCAAAAGAAATCTTTCGTAAATCTGTCACTTATCTGTCATTATGTCCACTCTCCTGCCTCCAGCCTGCGAGTCAAAAGAAAAATACAAAGATACTATCCACCTCGACCCTTAATGTCTAGGAAACTGAAGACTCAGACTAGACTATGTCTTAAGAGTCCTAAATAAACATCAGTTTCAGGTTAAAATGACGATTGTGACATCGTGGTTTTCATTTCTAAACTATACGGCCAACTGATAGCATTGTGTAAAACTCATTTTGATGGCGAAAATGTCATTATCTTATCGCAGCGGTGACTCTTTATTGATTTATTTCTAAAGATTAAATTAGTTTGTTGATTTGACAATAATAATGTTTCTTCAGTTATTAGTACTGGTTTTCTTACGAAACAATAGTTGTTTGGACGTATGTATGTATGTCCCAACTATGTTGGGGTCGGCTTCCAGTCTAACCGAATTCAGCTAATTACCAGTGTTTTACAAGGAGCGACTGCCTATCTGACTCGAGTTACCCGGGTAACCCAATACCCCTTGGTTAGACTGGCGTCAGACTTACTGGCTTCTGACTACCCGTAACGACTGCCAAGGATGTTCAATGACAGCCGGGACCTACAGTTTAACGAGCCATCCGAAACACAGTCATTGGTGTCCAAGATACATAATGTAAATCACTACATAGTATAAAACAAAGTCGCTTTCTCTGTCCCTATGTCCCTTTGTATGCTTAAATCTTTGAAACTACGCAACGGATTTTGATGCGGTTTTTTTTAATAGATAGAGTGATTCAAGAGGAAGGTTTATATGTATAATTTTAGTATCAGCATTGCACCCATGCGAAGCCGGGGCGGGTCGCTAGTACTATAATAATTGTAAAAATATTTTCTGTATGAATTTTGATTCTGCGGAAATTATCGCTCAGTTTAATGAAACGAAGCTATTATCTCTTAAGAAAATAATCAATTGTTTCACTTTATGACAAAAATGTAGATTTATTTCAATTTATCAAGGTAAGTCGACCACCTAGAGCTAAGTGTGTCGCAAAATAAATTTATTTACGTTACATTAAAATATAACCAACGCTAATCGCTTAACCCGTTGATCGATTTCGCGCTTACTGTCATTTGAAAAAAGAACTGCTAATATTATTCGTACGAATCAAACGATTTTGAGCCTTATTACACTTAAAATAAGAGAAGCAAATACGTATAAAAAAGTGCGTTTATTTGTAAGATTTCATAAAACAAGTAGCCAGATTAAAAATAGTTGAATATTTTATTCGCAATTGTGAAATTAATTCTGAAATGTTGCCAGTAATTAGTTATAGTTTGCAACTATTAGTACTTGATATTTGTCATGTTTTTTTGTTCGTGTATTTACTTAAATTATATTGAAATTAAAACGCAGTTTGGTTAATACGTTGACCCGTGAAAACTGCAATAGGTCAAATACTAGAAGTTCAATCAGCAAAAAGGATGGCTTTGAATTAAAACTTGCATAAAGATTTTTGATTGACGAACTTTTTAAACGATTTAATTTATTTTTCTGTTTCCCTATCTAAATTATTAGTTTCTGATAGAAATACGATGATATAATCTATAGATACAGAGTTTTAAATAGAGACTGTATAAGCCCTACTAATGGCCGTATATAAGCTGATATATTATTTCCCAAGTACTTTTTTATGGCAATATTAAAGTTATGTGTCAGTGTCAAGTAATTAACATCAAGTTATCCTACCAAAACAGCCGATATACTTCTCTTATTTATACTTAAATGAATTGTTAAAAAAACACGTTCATATATTTTTAAACATGTTAAATAAAATATTTTCTGAAGCCATTGATTTGGAACAAAATAATTTTATTCCAAACATATCTCTTGAATGTAGGTACTCGATATTACAACAATCCAACATGGCTAACAGGTCCCATAACAATTGCTCAACTGCAAAGAACTGTCGATATCTCATCCAGCCATCAGCTGTCCAGATCATATCAAAACATTTAGGTTTCAGACCATTGTTGTCTTAACAATGATGTATTGCGAAAACATAAATTTCTTTGCAACGCATCCGCCATGTTGGATTACGAAATTATTCGATAATTCGAAACATATTTTTAGAATTCAATAACAAGCAATAATTATGATTGCGACAGCGATAAATAAAGAAAGATCATCATCATCTCCCGAGCCTTTTTCCAAGTATGTTGGGGTCGGCTTCCAGTCTAACCGGATTTAGCTGAGTACCAGTGTTTAACAAGGAGCGACTGCCTATCTGACCTCCTCGGTTCGGTCAGCAGTAGGTACACCATTTTTTTGAGATTATTTGCTGTACCAGCGGTTTCACTGTGCCCCATGGGAACAACTCCGCGCACCCGGATAAAAAAGTAGCCTATACCTATCCTTCTTCGATAAATGGGCCATCTAACACTGAATTTCTGGAATCACACAAGAAGTTCTTGAGATTAGAGCATTCGAATAAGCAGTCAAACAATCAACCTCTTCAGTTGTATAATATTAAGGGCCAGTTTTTAAGTTTTTAAGTTCCATTTTTTAATTTATCTGGTAGATAGTGGCTATCCGTAACCGGTGAAACTGGCCCTAAGAATTTCATAATTTTTTGATAAGTGTCTAAGTAATTACCCCAAGGGCCCATCTAGTCGTGACAAGTTTCGCCGTATTTCTGAGGGTTTTTATCTATTAGATAGTGGCTATCCATACCCGGTGAAAATAGCCCTAACGTATATATAATAAACCAAATTCATTGAAGGTAAAATTGAATGTAATTAAATGAAACGACGTTCATTGAAAAACTCTCCTGTTATGCTTTTAAAAGACAATCAATGCGCAACTGTTTATCAAACAACCCATTGAATATTCGTACTTGTTAATACTACGACAAACTATGATACAGCGGCCAAAATACGGCCAATGAAAACATAATGAGTATTGAAAACTAGCTTCCGCCAGCGGGCTTACTCACGTCCTGTGGAAACTACTCAAAGTATCCGGATTCAAAGTCGCCTATACAACGTGTAACGTTAAATGCGCAAAACCTATAAATGTTAGAAAAGAATATCTAGTTTTAATTCCGCGAGACAAAACTAGATATTCTTTTCTAACATTTATTGTAATGGATTTCCGCAAAGTAACGCCCGATTCAATAAGTTATCTTGCGCAAAACCTGAAAATAGTTTGATCAGAATAACGAGCAGTACCTATCAATTAAATCACTTTTTAATAAAGGTGGAATTAAAAAAAAATATCTTCACTTAAAACGTTGTCCTGTCTATTAAATTGTAGGTCAAGCCATTAGCTGCTCAAACCCAATAAAATAGGTAAACACACACAAATAGTGGCAACCAATTTAATTTTTCTCATCCGCGGGACAATAATAGCTCTTATTTCAATGCCAATACGAATCTTCCATGTAGTAAATACCATGAATTAGTTAAGGTGAACAATATTTTTTTCTCTGGAATAGGTCAATTACATAAAAATCAGTTGGGGTGTCTGAGGATTTGCGCATTTAACGTAACACGTTGTATAGCCTTCTTCGATAAATGGTCTATCTAAGTATCGATGTTAGGTTAGCGTTAATTTTTTAATTATTTTATTCGACTTTAGGTGGATTTACAAAAAATAGGTAGGTTCCAAAGGAGGCGGAGCTACTGCCAGTTCTTCGTCCCCCGCACATCCGCATTTAGGCGACGCTACTTTTTTAGAAGATTTAAGAAAGTAGCGTCGCCCAAATGTCGTCTTAAGGTCCCGGCTGTCATTGATCATCCTTGGCAGTCGTTACGGGTAGTCAGAAGCCAGTAAGTCTGACGCCAGTCTTACCAAGGGGTATTGGGTTGCCCAGGTAACTGGGTTGAGGAGGTCATATAGGCAGTCGCTCCTTGTAAAACACTGGTACTCAGCCGAAATCGGTTAGACTGGAAGCCGACCCCAACATAGTTGGGAAAAGGCTCGGGAGATGATGATGATGACTTTCTTAAAAGATTTGGCGTTGTGACATCTCCGCTCGTTATTTTGTTCTTCATGTACTTAGCTATCTAACTTTGAACGAATTTTTCAAATGCATCGAGTAGTTTCTTACATTAGCGCGTTCAAGTTAACAAACAAATAAACTATTCAGCTTTATAATAGTTTGATAGCTTACCTAAATACAAAAATGTTTTTGTATAAAGAGAACGCACAAGTATATACGCCTCCTACTTATATAAATTCGATTCGGCGGGTATATAATCATCCTGAAAGGTTTTCAAAACTGGTATTCGAGTAAACATGGGTACATTAAAGAGCATAATATTTTTAACATCAAACAGTGCAACTCTTGCTTTTTAAAAGCTTTTGAAATTGTGATGCAAAAGGGTCAAAATGCAAGCATATTGTCGCGTCAATCAATTCTCATGAAATCGACTCCAGGTGACCTTTACATTTTGACAGCTCTTTTTTGAATTCAGAACAGGCGCCATTTTAAGATTGTACTTTTTTTACGGACCAAAGAGTTCGAAGCTCGCCTTGCGACACAATACCTTTAACTTAAATGGTGCAAAACGTTCAACACCAATTAGTAAAGATATGCCCCATTCTTTCGCACAAACTGTGGCACAACGAGGTTTGGGGCCATTGTGTTCATGGAACATTACTGTTATTTCGCCATCGGCAGATATCTCGCCTGATTAATGATTTTACCAAAAGATTTGCGATGGATCTCGCAAGGGCTGTTAAGGCCGCATTGTTTTTTACGTTTTCATTCCTAGTTCTGACAGGTAATTGTATTATTCGGATTGAAAAATGACAATTTAGAAATGGAACGAAACTTTAATTTGTTAGGTGCTGCATTTTGCATATTATGATAGCCAGCCCCTTGGGCACGCTCCCATGGGCGCGCTACATGTTTTCTTTTTCACAGTCTTCTTAAACGGCAGATACCGTCATCTCATAAGTAACATTATTTCTAGCCATATCGACTTTCAGAAAATCCACCCATCGTTTTCTTGGTCGTCCCCTTCTTCTAAATTATAGTTAGGCAGATTGCCATTAAGTTTTAAACGTAGCCAATTAAAGTTGTAGTATTTATTTCGCCCATGATTGATGGCCAAGCTAAGTTTTTATGCTGAAGTGGCATATAACTACATTGCAAAATGATCCTCTGTAAGAATGTTGGGTACTTGAAAAGGTCACACTTGATCTTGGCAGAAAGTGTCGGCAGTGTTGCATATTTTTTCAAAATCAATTTAATTAAATATGCGGCCTTGCCATTTAACAATAATCTAGAATATACTTTGAAAAGCAAAGGAGTTTCTAAACGCGGCATGGCGTAGGCACAACACGGCGATGACCTAAGCTCTTTTTAAAAACAAATCACTATTTTGTTTTGTCATCAGCATCACGCATCTGACCTAAAAATATTACGTTATATACGCAACATGCAATTCAATTAAAGCCGATGCAGCAGCCGTCTGTATAATTCTCATCTGTGATGAATCCTTTCGAAACGAGAAGGGAGTATGAGGAGTAGGGGTGGTAAAACGGACAGGTGTCCGCTGCTCGCGTTATTGCCGCGCCGACTGCCGCAGCGTGTATCCGCTACCAGCGCCGACCGTCAACTATTCACGTCATAATTCCCGCTCAATTTTGAATTTTCGAATTCGGAACATAGTGTCGTGCAGTGATTTTTTTGTCGGATAGTGGCAAAGGACGTACGCTTTAAGGATAGTGGTGTGTTGTGTGATGATACTCAGCCGCTCTGGGTTTTGAGAGCAGTATGAGGGGCAGAATTTGTCAGTTTTTGTTGTTGGCGCATGCGGCCTGCGCCATCACCGTACCAAGAGTAAGTAGACCTTAATAATATTTACCAGTAGTGTGTATTCAGCCTAAAAGCCGTTTCCCGCATCTTCGGCAATGGTCCGGAAGAAAGCGGCTGGTAATTATAACTGTATGCGTTGGAAGTAGATAAATTCGCGTGTGTTACATCGATTATTTATTATCCCAGATACATAATGATTTATTGATTATTCCGGGCTATATGAACGTAAATCTGAATGCGTAAGCAGTGATCGGAATTACTTACGTAAAAAGGCAATTAGGTATACAAATATTTTTAACATGCATAGGCGTATATTGTGCTTTCTCAGAATATTTCATTTAATATTTTTTCTTAGTGGTGCATATCTAAACATACCTACGTCAAAATTAAATGAATGCTTAATGCACAAAAGGGATGCTGAGCTTTAAAATAAAAATAGGTATTAAACACATTTTGTAAAAAAATCATTATACATATATGTATTAGCAGCATTCAAATAAGCATTGCCATTTAATATTACCAATCCGCCTTTTGGGCACTATTCCAGTAGACAGCGACGGGGATGAATTTTTCTACGCCCTTTAGTTTTACTAATAATACTCAAAAAATAAAAAATACTCAAGTAACTAATATAAAAATCCTGTGTCGCCAAAGTTTGTAGTCTTTTAGGAGATAACATCAAAACCAAATTAAGGCTTGAACATGGAAAATGTTTCATAAAATGAAGAATAAATGAGTTTTAATAAAACAGTTTGGTAGGTCACGGATTACCATAAAAAGTAGAACTGCGTGATTAAAAAAAAATTACAACGGAAAAGGAAGCTATACGGACATAAGACATGATACGCAATTTATCATCGTTACTGAACTATGATTATCATCCGAGGAATTTGCGTGCTTGCGTGAAAATGATCAAATATTTCGTTTTTTTCTTTTGTAAAACGAAGTTGCGTGCCAGACTTGTGGGTTTTAGGGCCAGTTTCACCGGTTGCTGATAAGTCCCAGATAGTTTAACTGGTAAATAATTTCATACGAATTCTATTCGTATTTGAACGTTTCGTTTGCGTGCAAATTACTGTATATAAATACATTGTATTGATTTAATTATAACTTCGATTAGAACTGGCGATATTGAGACAAAACACGATCACTTTTTTTAAGAACGAATGATTGAATGGTTATATGTTTAATCAGACTAAACATAATGATGTTTGTTCGTTTGTTTTCTTACGTAGATCCGCAAAATTTTTATGTAATATCGAATCTAAATTGATGCTGTACCTATATATCATCGTGGGTATCTGTTTGTATATTGTTTGACGGTCAGTATAGAACTAGATCAAATTGTCTACTAAAATTAAACAGGCTAATGACTGAAACATCGCCATTCGACGTGCTAATGTTGCCAGTCTATAGGGTGGCAACAATACTACAGATCATGATAGCTATGCAGACCAACCTTTAGTACTTGTAGGTTGTTTATGTAAATATAACTTTAATTAGATTATACAGAGATTAGATGAATATGAACGTTAGCTTAAGGAACAATAAGTATGTTGTTACTCAATAAAAAGGTATAAAACATCAATAGGTAGTTTAATTTAATAATAGATACTTAAAGAGATTATTTCCGTGCTTCTGCTATTCTGTGTAAAAATGAATGAAATTGTCTAAGATATACCATACGTTCAATATCAAGGTCAAACATAAACTTTTTTTCTGTGCACTGAAATATGTAGGCTGATTGTTAGTAGTTTTACTAATCGTAACGACTGCTACAGATGTTCATATGACAGCCGGGACCATCCAATTTAAAGTGCCTTCCGAAACACGGAAAACATTTTTTGATTCCCACTTTTGCAGTTTTTATCTAAACTAATATATAGGAACGATTTTGTATGTAATTAACTCAAAATTACTGGACCTACGGACCGTATTAAATAAAATTTGGCAGCCTTATAGTCTAGAGTCTGAGAAAGTATAGACGCCAGCATGTCAACCTAACCGGATCTGTCAAACATTATCAAGCGAACATAAACCTTCTGCTCTTGTGATAAGGTTGAAAATCCATTAAAAGAATTTGACAGTATTGACGATCGATCGATAAGAAATTGACGTACGTTGATATATACTGGCGTCTGTAGGTAGAATACACTACTTTTATCCGGGTGCGGGAAGGAGTCTCCTCAGGCGGCGTGTAAAACCGAGGTGAACAGCTAGTTTGAAATAATTTTAGCCTTATAGTTATTGCACAGACATACTCACTTCTGCGAACGTCCAAACCAAGCTGTAATCTATAATCGTACACACTCGTAACATATTATGGACATATTGTTAGAGGACACACCTTTCTCTCTTTCACTAAGTGTTTGTGCAACCAGTGATGTAACACATGCCTTACAAAATATATGCTAGGAAATTATTTTAGCAAAACGACTCCGCGATTTAGAAATTTTTGTGACTAATACTTTGTGAGCGAAAACCCAATGTGCATGTGGACATGATTATGTCCGTCTTTCTTACGTAATTCGTCTCGTTTGCCGGAATAGGATGTTAATTTGACCTAATATTCCACACTAAAAAAGTTTTTTTTAGACACTAGGTATACTGTGCAATCGTAAAAATTAAGAATGTACATATGTATAAAATTTCTGCACAGCAAAAAAGTGTCATACACTGTATTTCATAGAAAAAAAACAGCCTGATACTTTTCATTGTTTTCTTAATATATTATTTCAATTCTAAACGCTGCTCAATTTTAGGTACTAGATACTCAAAATAATTATATATCTCACATACCTACATACATTTCTGCGATAGAAATATTTTTTTAGTAGACCCAAAAATGAAGTTTGAGTATTTCGAGGATAGTTAGCAAGCAAAATCCTAAAGATCTTCAAATTCATGTCAAAAGACGTATAAAATCACGTACAACAATTCAAACAAAAAAAAAAACAAATCTTCAAACGCGTATATAATATAACGCCTAAAATTAAATTAAGATAATCCGCGTAACGCATACAAATTGCGAAGTCTTATGAATAAACATGGCGACGCCTTGAACTCGAATAATGAATGCTGATGATATGTTTCCAAGTGCGTAGAAAGTTAAATAACATAGATATTGCCCAACATGGACGCTTAATGAGCCAAATTATTCGCTATCGTACTACAATGATGGTTATTGACCCTCTTTTTTGGCCATTTACCAAAGTTTTATTGACGTGGATTAGAAGGGTCAATTTCCCAGCGGTTTCTACCATTTTTCTTGGGTAATCTAATCATCAAATGACCCCACCCGATATGTGTGCAGCCGGAGGGAGTGTCAGACTCTTACCCCCTTATTTTAAGACGTAGTCTTTAAAAGTACCGGGTTTAGTACTAGATTTAGATAACTTTGTTCAAGAAGATGGTTTAAATCTAGGATTAAACGCAATACTTTTTTAAGACAACTTTTTATAATAAATAACTGACTAAACCCCACTATGTTCCTTTTGGGGGTCTTTGAGACTTATTTTATTTTGGTCAACACTTAAGCATTGGCATCCACTGCCGCTAAGCAGCCAGCTTATTGATATACATATATTGTTTCTCTATAATCATAGTAGAATTATACTATTTTTATATTAAAAAAAATGTTTAAAGGTTCGTCACGCGCCATATTTGTCTATGATATGACCGATTACATTATTCTGCCAGTGACTATAATAGTAAATAGGCTAATAATAAACACGTCATTATGCTGCGTGTAACATAGCAGCGAAAATGCAATTACAAATTCTATCAAATGACGGCTTAACTTAACCATATCTTTTTATAACAGAAAGGAAATAAATAGGAAATAAAGCAATTTGTCAGCTTTCCTTGATAGACATTGAATGTCTTTTGTTTGCGTATGTTGTAGGCAATTAATAGCCTAATAACAGTGAAGCGTGAATCTCGCGTGAGACAAGCGACTACTTTCACCTCTAGCGGCGCGGGCGCACCTCTGTGATGTGACATTATTATATTTATTATTTATATTTATATTCGTGTTTTTTTTTTTGCTATTTTATAGTAATATGTTATGGAAAAACTTATGGAAGAGGTATTTAATTTCAAATATTAAGGGCCAGTTTCACCGGTGGCTGTTAAGTTCCAGATAGTTTATCTGGTAGATAATTTCGTGAAAATTCTTCTCCATTTTTGAATTTATCTGGTAGATAGTAGCAATCCGTGACCTGTGAAACTGGCCCTAAGTAATATATTCTAAACTGTGAGTTCTAAGTTATCTTATAAATAGTTAATATTAATTGATAAATACTAATTTATTTTTTAATCTAATCACACATTGCAAAAGGTCTGCTATTAAGATTTTACAAAATGTCGGCAATTTATTTGTAAAGCCTATCGAACGCTAGTGGAAAATTAAACCTTTTTATAAAAGTATTAGCCTACGCAATCAAATGAACACAATGAAATTTATCTGTGTATTATAGGATTTTTGATACCATTAGCAACAATAGAATTAAACTTGTGTAAACTACCTTACATCATCTGCTAAAAATTGCACAATAGCAAAAACCCATTACAGTGAATTATTATCAAATAAATGATCGAAAACGCCGCCATTTTGCAACTGAACAAATCTTAAACCACAGCTTTTGTAATGTTGGCAAAGGAAACGGGTGAACAGCCTATCTGTGTAGTTTATGGAAATAGGCTGTAATGCAATTTATGTGTCATCTAGTGTAGTTTAATAGCTTATTATTTTATACTTCGGAGAACAACTTGACTACTTACACTAGTTAAGTAGGTAAGGATCATATGGGTTCATATCATAAGGAGGTAAAGATTGTAGGTATGTTTTGGAGACCAATTTATTTCTCAAATCATATAATATAGGTACTTCTTTCGTGAGTACTAATAAAATAGTAAATGAGGAGTTTTAATAATAAAGTAGTAAATGAGGTTCTTAAATAATTCTATATACCTTAAGAAAACAGCGCTGTGTTTTAGTTTTACGTGTTAAATGGGTATAATATATTAGAATATATTAGGTTAAGCCTGTGATGATAGCTGTATGTGTGCTTAAATAAATAAATAAAAATAATAAAAATGCGATTATGCGGTCGATTTAATATTTCATGCCTCGTTGCTTAAAAATTCCCATGGCAGCTAAGATAGCTAAGATTTTAAAGATATGATCCATCGTAAAAGGGAATTTTTAAAACTAAAATAAGTAGTTTTTTTTTCTTTGAATTAGCCATTATCTGTCATTCCAAGAAATGTTGCTCATAGATTTTTTTTCAACACTTAAATGATATTATATAAAAACAGGTTATAAATTAGGATTTAAAAAAATAAAAAATGCGACAGTATGAGAAATCTAGGCGATTTCTAAATTAATGAGCCTAAAGGAAATGTCTTGGCAGTTACGAGGAACGTCTTTGCGTAATTCAGTGGAATCGGGGAGCGCTCTGATACCATCTCTGCGATCTCTCGATTTACGCAATTTTCTACTCGATGTTGCATCTTATAGCGCTATTCGAATTACATTCACCGTAATCGGAATCCTACGAATACAAGAATTAGTATTCCAATTAGTACTACAGATTACAAATACATCCTTATTTGTCTATTACAAATATGATGTAAGATCATTCGTTCGGTCATTCACCCCGCGCCATTTGTCATTTTCTCGAAATAAATCTTGTCTCAGTTTGTAATGTTACTAATTAATCTTTTTCTTAAAGAATTGTTGGTGCTCTCGTTGTAATTAGTTAGTTGTTGTGTGATGGATTAGGTTAATTGCCATACTACTGGCTCAGTATTTCGTAATCGGTTTTACTTTTGGCGGGAAACTCATAATTTCTTTCACGTCATTTTGACAGGTGTCATATTTTTTTTATTTTAATACGTCTAAGCTGTTCTAATTTATAAACTGGAAAAATAATGGTAGATAAGGGTACAACGTAGGTACAGTCAGTCAGCACATCAAACTACTGCAATCTGTCAAATTTCCTTTATATATTTTGTAGGTAACTTTATTGCTTCAAAGTTGATTGGGAAAATTTTACAATTTCGGGTAGCTTGATGTGTTTGGCATCTGCACATACAGCATGACTCCACCATTTTTGTGTCTAAATAAATATTTCGAAACTATTCTCTCTTCTAAAGAAAGTCAAATAACACATTCACGCATCATCGTGTACAAAACCTATCAACTTTGTTAGCATTTTCAATAAGTTTCGCAAATATTTATAAAATATATATGTATATATAATAATAATAGTCACGTAGGCAGGTATATGACACGATCGTCACTTTCTCTGTAAGAACAAGTTCCACGGAGCTTTCTGTTTCGTACTATTGTGTTAGGTCGCTGACATTATGCGTAATTATATAAATTTTGTAGACGCGTATAATGTAATTGTAGATGCTAGCGTTTTCGTACAATTTTTATAAAGAAGGAGATACTCTTTTTAACTGTTTTGTACTAAAATTTGGCTATGTTTTATTGAGGATTTTAGAATAAACTAAGAATTGATCGTAAAGCAAGGCCCTATATGACAGAATATGATTAGGTATACATATTACCGGCACGCTCCCAGTAGCTTTTTTTATTTTGTAAATATTGGTGTCATAATATTCTATAGCACCTATATGTATAATTTCTTTTATATAGGGGTATACTATAGATTATTAACCTACATTATAAATGCCAATTAACCTATAAACGTTGAAAACGATATTACATAATTACGTGAATAATTGTTTTCGTTAAACTAAAACCTCTATAGTAGGAAAATCTATACTTATAATAAATCTGTAGAGAGGTCAATTCTGTACATTGAATATATTTTCAAAATAACTATCAGGGGGTGTTAAGTGATCGATACTGATGCCAAAAATGCAATCAGTAAAATTTTTGTCTGTCTGTCTGTCTGTCTGTATGTTATTAATAGGAACAAAAACTACTGGACGGATTTTAATGAAACTTAGTACAATTATTCTTCATACTCCTGGGCAGGTTATAGAATACTTTTCATCACGCTACAATCAATAGGAGCAGAGCAGTGAAGGAAAATGTTAGGAAAACGGGAGAAGTTACACCATTTTTTAAGCTTTCGTCGCGTGTGCAGCCTTAATGGTTAAAGCTACATAGAAATCATGTATGACGGAAATGTTCTACATAAAATTATCTAAAAAATATTCTTCAACAGCATATGTCTATCTTTAATGGTTGACTCACAATAACACGTATAACTACGATAGTTTACCAGTTCGGAGCTTTCTGATTATTTGTTATGATTTGTTTACTCTTATGTTTATAATATTCTCGCTCATCACTAATTAACAAAAGATAACAATATTACATATTCTATAAAAAAAGAATCATAGAAATCGGTGTAGAAATACCAAACTTATACATAAAATACGATAATCAGCCATCGCTCCGTGTCGTTGCCGCGCTCGACGCGGGTCGGTCGGTAGGTATAATAAGGCGGGAGGTCCAAGCGCGAGCTTCTCATCCCGACAAAAGTTAGGCTTTGGTAGCGGTAATCGACATCCACACAGGAGTAGCCACGGAGGTCGGCTATAGGTTATATATCAGAACAACACATAGACTACTTTTTGTCGCGAAAACCGACATCCACGCGGGCGGAGCCGCGGGCGACCGCTAGTATTTTAATAAAATACTTACTTTAAAAATTTACTTCAACTGCATCGAATTTTTATTCTTAACTACTCATTCTTTAAGTAAAGCATTATTCACTTTCCGCCGCAGATAATAATTATATGCAAATTATTCATTATAGTAAGTAGATACGTAAAATTCTGTCAAAACTTCATACTTTCGCTTCATTAAAATTTAACTTTACAAACGGTTTCAAGAACAGTCGTGTGGTACGAGTATAATACGAAGCTATGTAGAATAACAATCGGATTCGTTTAGTTTCCACAAAATGAAGAAAGCGAGCTTTCTGTCGGTTTTATTGATGAGACACCTCACTCAAGTTACGGCACTACCTTGATTTTAAGTGCCAAAACAATCAAGAAAGTGTTTGCAAATTAAACACGTGCGATTTGACTAATGTGACAGCTATACACAAAGAGCGAGTCTTACTCGCGATGGTATTAAAAAGTATACGATGCCTTATTTCTCCCGACGTTTCCACTGGGACTGATGACAGCTAGCGGCGTCTCCGTTAGGAGCAGGGTTTCTTAACTCTTAACTTGGTCTTGGTCGTCACAATTATCACTTTTTATGTTTTTTTTTAGCATCACTGTTTCACACTACTCTCACAATATCTTTTTGCCGGCTTCGCTTTATCTTTTTCGTGACGATGACACTTCAAGAGGTATCATCTTCACGGTTGTTTTTCCATCACACAGAGAGTCACTATCCATGTCACCAGCAAGTGTCATCGTAACGAAAAAGATATTGTCACTGCAGTGTGTAGGGTAGATGGGTTAGATAGGTTAACTACCCTCAAGAAACCCAGCTGTCATCAATCCACACCCGTGATCACGGTCGGTACAATTCGGCCGAAAAGAGGTTTCGTATATATAATAAAATCGTAGAAAAGTCAAAACTGTACAATGTAAATTGAATATTTTTTATTAGTACTGCATGGATTTGCTTCAAATTCGGCGTGAATGTAACTAAAAGGTCGGGTCAACATATAGGCTACGTATCACGCTATTACTACAGGGGGGAGGGAGGGGAGGTGAATGTTTAATCCCAATGCCCACGCGGACGACGTAACGGGCAACAGCTAGTACGTTTATAATTACATCGCGAATAAGACCACGATTGTGTAAAATATGTGTAAAAGTCGCGACAGCTTAAAACATTTGTGACAGTTTTGGCTGAATGGCTAAAGTTCCTTTGCTTTGAAGAGACGAAAATAAAAGCATGACTACGTTTGCGTATCTACTTAGGAAGGTTGGCATGGTCACGACTGTAAGATTCACGAGTTCACGACTAAAACTCAGAATTAAATCATAAGTTTCACTTTTCTGTGATAGAAATTCGGATATGATTAATTTCAATCCAATGATTTCACTGTACATAGTTTTATTTGTTGAACTACGAAGCATTTTGCAGGCTGGATATTATCTAACTGGCCGTGTGTGAAAAAGGTGTCCCAATATATTATTATTAGCTACCTCTGAAAGCAAAGTTAATCGTTTCTTCTATACATATGAACCGGACATAATAAAACTTATAACTTTCAACTTAACTGAAATAGTAATAAATTAGGGCCTGTTTCATCACCTACGAATAAGTTCCAGTTAGTTTATTTGGTAGATAATTTCATACAAATTCTGTTCCATTTTTGAATTTATTCGGATACGTAGTGGCTATTCGGACATTGTGAAACTGGCCCTAATTTTGAAGTAACGTCTAAAATCTAAATGTTACTCAAGTTGTCTATAGGTAATATTCATGGCAGCTGTCAACACTCAGACCAAACAGAGACACGGACTCGACAGACATATGGTATGCGTCTGGACACATAATGTATGGTCGAAAGTTGTGTAACCGATGCCATATAGATCATAGCCAGACACATATTTACACGCGACAATTTACAAATGAGATCTGTAACACATTGTTTAGCGGTTATGGCGGGCTTTTTGTTCAGAGTGACCATAGTGCAACAAAATATTGAAGGCTGGAAATTAAAAAAAAATACTTTTTATATTTTATTTATCTATGTTAATCACATCAGAAAATTCGGGCGTGACCTTATCACTCGCGGTACTAACATAGGTACGGATCCCAGCACATCGATCTACTACAGTTTTCCATAAGATTTTTGACTTTATCGCTGAAGCGTATGGTTCAAAGTTCATTGGGAAAAATTGACAGTTTCGGGTAGCTCGACATGCTGGCGTCTGTACCTCAAAGTAATATTTAACGCGTTCGTTTGTACTACAAATGTTTCTTTAGACACGATTATTTTAAAGACTAACAATATTTATATAGTAACATTTGAATTAAAAGGTAGTTAAAATCCTAGAGAGATGTCAAATTCTCCCATGTCTATCTATTTATCTGTCACATTTACCAATTTATTATTATAAATATGCTGATTTTCTTTCAGTATTATTTGCATTTACGCTCTGTCGTTCCCTAACTTCGATATCACTACCGGGTATGTTATAAACTAGTTCGTTATTTCCGATTATTGGATTTCCAACAACAGCTGATTATGTAAATGTATACTTTCACCTGATATTAGATATGTATCTACTATCTACATTCCCTTTAGATATTTATCTTAACCTTTCATAAACTAGGACTCGCATCGGAAAACGATTGTTGAAGCGATCACTCAGAAAAGTCAACTCTTTTACAAAATCTAGAAAAATACTACCTTACGGTAGTAGACAATTAGTCAAATTAAGTACTTTTATAGAACTGTCAAAAACGGTTACTCTCTATGCAATTTTTATGAAAACGAAACCTATTTCGATTATATTAAAAATGAAAACAATTTTCGCTTCAAAACGATAAATTTAACTGACATTATATTAAGATGCTTTACAAAATGAATATGATAAAGTATTTTATTTTTGGCCAATTATTATAGGCTAGATGGATTATTTTATGTTATCTTTTCTTCAAGCTAACTCACTTCGAAATTTGAAAAAAATATGTAAAATTCGATATAATTTTTGGCTCCACCCAACTCAGTTTTTCGAACCCACCAGATACGATAAAATTGACATAACATATCGATTTATACTTTTCCCCCAGTTGCGACCCGTATCGATGTCGATTTTCACATCTCTATAACTTAATCTCCACGTAATGTTATAAACCACGGTTGTTAACGTATTACGTATGCAAGGCAACAGCCGTCGCGTCTGTAATTTCACCGCAGGTGACGTCACACCGTCTCATCACACCTGCGTGCGTTTGCGCAGGTCGACGATCTATAAAAGCTGGGAATTGCTAAGTGGTTTGATCTAGTTAACGTAGCTTGCATTTTGTTGCAGGTAACAGATGTTTATTTTAGTTTTATTATCCTAAAGTTATTAGATGAATATTAATAACATCATAATCATTTAAACATTAAAAGAATATGTATAATAAACATTCTAAATTGAGAACCTCCACCTTTTTGGTTTGTTGGTTAAATACCCCGACCTGGGTTTGAGACGAGTTGATTATGTAAATAAAGCATCCATAAAAAGTATCTAGGTACCAATTTTTAGGAGATAAGAACGAAATGTGACCTTTACGAACTCAAAATAGCTCTTTAATTCATAGATTTCTAGCTTAAAAAAAGATAATTTTATCTGCAAATAAGCTTTTTCCGAGCTTCAGAAGGCACTTTAAAATGTTGAGTCCCAGCTGTCTTTTGAACATCTTAGTCAGGCATCACGGGTAGTCAGAAGCCAGAAAGCCTGACAACCAGTTTTAACAAGGGGTATAGGGTTACCGGGGTTACCAGTTACCATGGCAACTCGGTTATGGAGGTCAGCGTAAAACACTATAGTTCTCAGCTGTATCCAAGGGTATGTCGATGGGTAGACTGGAAGCCGGCCCCAAGATATTTGGAATAAGGCTAGGTAGCTAAAATGACGCCTTTTTGAGCTAAGTTTGTCGACACACATCGTTTTAATGCATTATTCATTATTGTATAATCATTTTCTCCGCTGCGTTGCCATAGGAATTGTTACTTGACTAGCTACTTTCTTTAAACGGCTTTTTAATATTCATACTGACGGGGTCTTTAATATATTTATTATGGTGATTTGATGATAATAGAAAAAGTTTGCTATAACGTTAGTTATGCAACATAGAAGCTGACATTATTATTATTTGTTTACGTAACTTTTCGGTTTCGAATTTTTTTGGACAGATTCGAAATGATAAGCAAAATTTATGGATAGTTAATTACCCAGTGTAATTAATAAAAGTCTGCAGTTAAGTGTGGTATTTTTATTTGTCTACCTAAGTGTTTTCGATTTGACGAGAAAAAACGCGTTAAAAAGAAAACTGTTAAATCTTTGCTACCGGTTTCACTGCCGAATAAACTTTATAAATCAGTGCCGTATATAATCTTCTTTAGATAGAAAAGACAAAAATTGTTTGATAAAAATATTCGCATTAATAGGGCATTTTTTTTCTCTTGTGTCATTTTACCGCTAAAATTTGACAGCTCACGCCATATTTCCCGCCTATAAAATTTCCCTTCGCAACAATGCAATAGACAAGAAACAACATAGATCACACACGGAGCACGGAGTCGCATCTCGCACTACATTCGTCTATCCGTGACGCATCAGCCGCAAGAAAGTGCATTCTTGCGCACTCTCTGCATTTGCGACTTAACGCGCCATTTAGCCAACTGCTACTAAATATTAGTTTTAATACCCATTAGCTTGTTTGACGGTGTAAATTGCTGAAAGCTGGTATTGTTTATATTGACACTTGACAGACATCGATTTAGACATAAAAAGTTTGTTTTTGAAGTTGATAACTAAGAAATTACTATTGGAATTGGATTTACTGAATTTATATTATGTGTTTTCGTATGTGTAAGGGTATTACTCCACACATCAATTAAAAAATAGTTTGTAGCGCCCTCGATAAATGGGCTATCTAACACTCAAAGATTATTTTTTGGGACCAGTAGCTTTTGAGATAAAAGCGTCCACCAAGCTAACTCTTCAGCTATATAATATGAGTAGGTAGATACCTATTTGTTCTCAGTAATAATTACTGTATTTTCCCGCACCAGGAAGTGAAATATCGAAACGTTTCTGATCTATGAGAACGCCTTAAAAATAAGAAAAAGCAATGCGTAATTGAGACTTTGCCTTCAAAATAAAATACGGAAATGTTGATAGTCTACTAAGCACAAACGATGTCAATTTAAGATACTCTTAATTTCTTCATAATGTACAGACGCTAGCAGGTGAACATATCCGAATTTTCATTCGGATATCTTCCGGTATTGTGATAAGTTTGAAAATCTATTGAAGACATTTGACAGATTGAGGTAGGTTGATGTGCTGGCGTCTATACAATACCCCTTTACAAAACTAGATTTCAATAATAACTAATTTACACTTCGTCTCTCGCTACCTGAACCCATCTAGAATTTATCTTCCATTTCACAGCTCTTAAGTAATAAATTCTCACGATTTCAACCACTTAGCGGCCACTCGTTTATGGAAATTGTTGCTAGAACTATTCAATTTTGAAACCACTTGCATACTGCACAATATGACATAATTTATGCAAGTATTCACACTAGTTTTGCAACTAAACTGTCGACTTTTGTTCCCACCTTACAGAAAAGTCTGTTAAGTATATCTATGTATTTATATTTCCGCAACGGTTTTAACATTATCTACGAAAAACAAAAATCAAAATAAAAGGATTTATTCAAATTGGGCTGATAAATCCAGCCCTTTTCGAACGTCAAAACAAAAGACAGCCTCCGAAATGCCCACCCTTCACCACTTTCTATGTGTTTTTGCTGGAAAGAAGTGGCGCAACAAACTCCCGAACAACACATGTCTGTCTGTTACGTTTGAAGAACCAGATTTATACAAAATCAAGTCCAATCTCCAAAATATCTAAATGCAATAATAGGTTTTATAGTTTGTTACGCACTACCACTGGAAACAGCTGGGCCAACTTAAAAAAATTCACCTTATCTTGATAAAAAATGTGGATATTTGTTTTATTAGTGCATAAGAGGAATTGTTAGCTTAACTGTTACTTTCTCTAAACGTTTATAATATTCATACTATGAAGGGGTCTTTAATATATTTCTTATGGTGATTTGATGATAATAGAAATAGTTAATCACAACGTTATGTAACGTAGAAGCTAATGGTTAAAGGTTGTGAATATTCATATAATTTGTTATAATAGAGACGCGTGAGAAACTTTCAATTTCTGTACATGTGCGTTCAAAAACCTATACATTGTGCGTTTGTAGCAACAGTGTTAAATTGTAAAAACACTGTAGATTTCAAATGAATTTCGAAGACGAAATAGTAATAAGGTTTACGTGTATAGACGTGGCACATCAAGCTTCTCTGTCAAATTACTTTGATAGATTTTCAACTTTATCGCTGAAGCTTATGGTTCAAAGTTAAGTGGAAAAAAACTTCAATTTCGGGTAGGTTGATGTGCTGGTTTCTGTACCTTATTAATGATCTGTTCGCCAGTTCCGGAAAAAAATAATGGCGTTGAGGACATTGCCATTTGACAACAAAGTGTGATAATAAATAAAAAGCTTTTAATAGAATCAACATTTCGTAACATCCACTTCCGACTTATATAAACTTATGTAATATTGACAAATAACTGTGATTTTTTCGACTAGTAACAATAGACAATCGTAAAATTGTTTTGTCTCGTACTTTGGCGGAATTGGTCGCTAATTGGTTTGAGGAAACAACGTACAGTAAATTCTTACGTAAAAGTTCGATCTTCCGATTTAAAATATTAAAGACTTACTTTCGTTTTATCCAGGTAGAGAATGACTTCGACAGACGAAGACAGGCCACGCTACCGCATCCCGGGTTCACAGAACATCAGACAAGATTCGGCTTAAGCTCACCTCTTCAGGGCTTCCAACAGCAACAGGCGTTAATCACAAATCCCCCACCAACAGTCCAGTTCCAACAGTCCTTGTTCCCCCAACAACAACAACAGCCCCAGCCGCAGCTACCACAACAGCAGCAGCTGCCCCAACAGCAGCAATCCTACGTGCCGCAGTTCAACAACCATATCCCTAACATAAACAACAACTTGCCCTTACAAAATAACAACTTCCAATTTACACCCCAAGCAAGCAACCCGCCTCTGTTGCAGCAGAACAATAACTATCAACAGCAACAGAACTTAAGGCAGATCCCGCAACAAACCCAGAATATCCTGCAACAGCCCATTCCTACAATACCGACCTACCAGAATGGACACTTGCAGCAAAATCCTACCTTCCAGCCCAGTATTCCGGCAACGGTGAACATCCCACAAAGGCCTACGCAACAAGCCTTCCTGCCCACTATCTCGACGTCTCACAACCAGCCTATCAATCAGCCTATCTTCAGCCAGCCGAATCCGATAACTATTCAGCCTGCACCGAACCTAGCTCCTCAGAATTACAACCAGAACCAAAATAATGCACAACTCCCATTCCAATCGAACCTGGGCCAGCAACCCATCTTTTCCAACGGGCAAGCTTCTCAAATTCAAGATATACTCGAACAGCAATCGAAGGAGAACTTGGAAAAGCTCAAGGAGTTACAGGAAAGGGCTAGAATAATCCAGAAACACCAGGAATTTGTGCAAAAACAACAGCAAAAGCAACAAGAAAAAGTCGAAAAGCTGCACGAAGAGTTTGTAAAGAAGCAAGCAACCAAGTCAGTACCTAGTTTCACGACTACAGAAAGCTATGAAGAATATTATAACAGGAATTCCGAGAGACGAAGGCCCATTTTACCACATGAGACAGATTTATTTAAGAAAGCTGTTGAAATGTACGAGAGGGAGCATCCTACTACTACCACTACGACCACCACGACCACGACTACGACAACCCCGCCCCCACCACCTCCCCCAACTCCTAGGTACAGACCACGCCCTAAACCTAAACCTAGGAATCCCCCACAAGATAGAAACAAGCAGAAACTTTACAACGAAATCAAGAATCTCTTAGAAGAAAGCGAAACTAAAGGATTCGACGACAGCTTGAGAGCAAAGAGCGCTGAATTATTAAAGAAACCGGACATTCTAAAACAACTGAAAGTAGCTCTCGCTGAAAACCCCGCAGACTTCTCTGAAAAGAACTTCTCGTCCCGTGAGATTTCTCTAAACGGACAAAAATACGAAGTGATTAGGACTAATAACCCAAATCTGATTCCCAAAGGTGCTATCACTGCTGACAGTTCGAACTTGGCACAAATTATGGCAGCCGCTCAGATTGAACCACAAAAGGAAAGCAGAGTTTCAATCGAAGACCTGACGAAAGGTATCTTGCCACCAGGCGCAAACTTCGAGTTGATTAAACAGGCAGAGAATGGCAAACTTGAAGAAGTCAAGGCACCTAATGAACTGCAAAACAAAAAGAAAGTTACATTCGTCTTCCTTGAGGAACAAGAAGATGGTTCATTCAAGGTAAAGGGTGTCAAGGCTAACGGTCAGCAGACTGAGGAGGGTCCTGAAGTAGAAAACATTCTGAAAAAAATCAAGAATGGTGAGATTCAGTTGCCTGGACAAACAAAGATTTCAAACTCCATCTTCAGTTCAACCACTGCCAGCCCAATTACCGTCACTACTGACTACATCGCTGCGTCGTCCCATCATCCATCAAGTTACTCGACGTTTGTTAGTACCTCTAACCACGGATCAACTGGTCATAATAACCCTATCACCCATACAACACCGACGCCACACTTCCAGCCTACCAGGAGCACCGCCCAAACTCAGACGCACTTCCCTTCTACCGTAACCGTGTCAAGCACAGAACGATACAACACAAAGTCCAGCACCCCATCTTATGAGTACACCTCAAGTAGGAACAGCATCAACCAAAGTCCAAGAATCACATTCCCAAGTTCGACTCATTCAACGATCATCAACACCACCCCTTACCGCTCCTCTGAGAAAGATCTAGTTGTGATTGGCTCCAGCACGATTGCTCCAACCATTAGTGAAGGAAGCTCATTGAACTTAGCAAGGCAAGCAACCCCACCAGCCAACCCGGGGCTGGTGGACATTCTGAAGGAGAATGGTCTGTTTGCGACGGCGAAGTACTTGCGCCAGTCAGGGTTGGACTCGATCCTGAACGAGACGGGTCCGTATACCATCTTTGTACCAACTGACAAGGCGTTTAGAACTCTGCTCGTACAGCTCGGAGGTCCGGATAAGGCTGAGGAAAAATTCCGTGACAACCCTAGACTGCTTAGTGGTGTGAGTATTACATACTTCCTAAGTGTACCTATAAATTTGTATTTTGCTAGTTCACAATAAAAATCTGTTCTATCTGGTTCGACTCCAGGCACTTAAGAAAAAAATCTGCAATGAAAATACTATGAAAACTAATTTTGTGGCACTATTACCTTCATTAAAGTTGTCTCGTAAGGGTTTCAGCATATTGGCTCGGCCCCCCGTTCGCCTAACAAAAATCCGGGACTATCTCGTCCTGTGGTCTAAAAGAGTAAACATTTTGAATTCTACAATATCCCATGACCTGTTCTAGCTGCTCCTCCACCACGTGATCCCAGGAGCCTTCGACATCGGCTCGCTACAGGACGAGATGACGGGCGTCTCACTCGCCGGCACGCAGCTCAGGGTGAACCAGTATGATATGCACGATGTCGAGTGGAACGAAGTCCGAGTAACCACCATCAACGGCGCCAGGGTGCTCGATGATAAGAAGGATATTCATATACCGCAGGTATGCATTCAAGTAATTATTAATACTAAAAATCTTTCAAATAAGCCTCCCTTGAGGGGTTGGCTGTCGACTTTAAAGACTGATAAAGTAAAATGTTACAATTTTGCATTCATCAACTGCTTATGCCTTAACATTTTTGAAGGGTCTATAATTTTTATTTAGCATATTTCTTACCCACGTTGTTTTATATGATTTGTATTCGTTTTCCAGGGTATAGCTCACGCAGTGGACCGCGTAATGTTCCCGCTGCCTGTGGGAGACTTGGTTCAGACGTTACAGGCCGACAGAGATAGGCGATTCACTACCTTCCTGAAGGCCATTCACGCTAGTGGCTTTGCGGAGACACTTGCAGGTTAATACACAGTGCTAATATAGGAAGAAGTTTGATAAAATTGGAAACCGCTCACAGGCACAGACTGTGGATAATTATGAGATTGAACAACCTAGGCAAGGTTGTTACCAAAACACAAGAATGTATTCGGGTTTTCCATATTTAATATGATTAATTTCTTAATGTGCCAATTCGGCAGATCAGCCAGGAATTCAAGAATTTCTATAAGTGAACAGAATATTAATTTTCTAATCTGTATTTTTTTCTAGAAAGCAAAACCTACACAGTATTCGCGCCAACGGACGCGGCGTTCGCGCGCTTGTCACCAGCCGAACTGTCAAGATACGCAGAAAAGGCGGGAGCGCGAGCCCTCGTAGCGAGGCATGTGTTGCCAGGCACGTTGTACAGCGCCGGCATGAGGTACTACCAGCTTAGGAACTCAATGGAAGACGCTAAACCGTTGACGCTGCAGAAGAATGCTGGTGAGTGAATTTAAATACCTGATACCATTAAAATTTTGATCGATACGACAGAGACATTATAATTTTGTATAAGCGTCCGTAATATTTCAAAGATTTTTACCTTTATTTTGCTACGTATTAATGCTATCTCAGGCGAGGTGTACTTTTAAATATTGCTATGCCTTTTCTGTAGTGCCTGACACAGAGTTCAGCCATTAAAATTCATAGAAACGAATTATTCGACACATTTTTCTCAAAACTATTTAACACTTTTTTTTTTCCTAGGACGCATCAAAGTCAACAACGCTCAAGTGATAACGCACAATATTCCCGCGACGAACGGCGTCATCCACGCGGTTGACGCGGTCGTGTAGCGTGCGCGCGCGCAGCCAGTTAGCTTCAATGAAGCTCCGCCAGTCGGCCTGCAACTGCCAAACGAAGAGCTCGACAGCGTCACTTATGATAATGTACTTTAAGACTGTAAATAACGTTAGTTTAAGAAAATAATTTATATATGCGTGTTAGATTTTGTAAATAAAGATTTTTAATTAATTATAACGACTGACTTATTCCAAATAAGGATAGATTTCAATCTGGTACTAAAAAAACTACAATTCAATCCATAATACTACTCGTTTATTCATTAAATATTCCACACACACATACCCATTGATTTTAAGTACACTTAAAAAACCTCTCAAAATACTCAAAAAAGGTTTACTTCATTCAACTCAATCTAACAAGCATCCAAACAAACTTAATTCTGATAATTAAATTTCGCCAACATCAATTTCAACTTGGCAATCTCATCATCTTTAGCAGCCAGTTCCTCTCGCAAAGTCTTGATGGTGTCATCCTTATTTTCTGCTAAATTTTTTAACTCTTCCAATAGTTGGGCGGTATCCAGCCTCTTTGCTGGACGTCTTTGGACCAACTTGCCTATGATATGGGCTATTTTCGGGTAGTTGGCAGTCAAGTGAGCAGGTATCTGCCCTTTGCGGAGGTCGGTGATGGTTTTTACGCGCTCCATGTCAGTGCTGAAGGGTTCCACCATTTCCAGGAGTATTATACCCAGGCTGTACATGTCACTCTGAAATTAATAATTGAAAAATTAGTTTAGAATATTTATATGTTTTTTAGAATATTGCTGGATACTAAAAAATACTGTGTGTTTGCAACCTCTGTCTTACAATGAATTAAGAATGGGTCTAATTCAATTAGAAGATTTGTCTAGGATTGTAGATCTTCTATTGTCAAATCTGAATGTTTGTTACAATTTTAAATAAAACATAGTCTATCAGATATATGAATGAAGTTTCATACTTTTTGGTAGAACACTTTCCGACTTGGCTTTCAAATGGACCAATTTCAGAATAATTATACTCTTTTTAAACTTGTGCTAGATATGTAAGAAAGATAAACTTACCTTAGGATTACACTGTCCATCCAACTGCTCAGGCGCTGCATACAAATGCGTGCCCAGTGCCAATCCACTATGAGACTGCTGCAAAGGACAGGCCAGACCAAAATCCCCCAATTGGACGGACACTCCTCCTTCAGTCTGGGCTACGAACACATTGCTAGGTTTTATGTCATGGTGGATAATCCCCCTAGAGTGGATATAATGCAAGCCTTTCACCAACTGAGTAAACATATCTATGAGGACATCGATATGTGTCCAAGCCACAGGGTACGCCATGTCGGGGGATTCAAGGCACGTCGAGTCTGACGAATCACAGTGATGAAGTGTCATGTCATCAGAACCTTTTCTGTTGGCAGTCATATGGTGGTTCCTGTCGTCCAGCCACTGTTTCAAAGTCTGCTGGCAGTAGGTCATCTGGATATATAGAGTAGCCCATTTCAAATTGACACGAGAACAGTTCTCAAACTCCTGGCCGCTGAATATGTTTGCCAGAGCATTCTCGTCCTGAGGAGAAGTTGTTGTGTCGTCTTCCGACAGAAATTCTGACTCATCCAAGTCCTCTTTAGAACTCGAAAAGCTATTAGAATTCTTGAAAGAAATCACGAAATCTGACAGACTCTTCTGATTGATCAACTCCTTTGAATTGTGAGTTTTGAACGAAGTTATTATGTTGGGATGAGCGGATGATATCAGGTTGGAGTTGATGGAAAAATCGTCAGTGTCAGTATCCATTTTGAAGTTACGCTTCTTTTTGACTGTGGACTCTATCATTGGTTCCAGCCAAGCAGCCTTGTAGTTCACTATGTTAGGGTGGTTGAGACTCGCTATGGTTTTCACTTCGGCCAAGTGTGTCATGATCGAATTCACATCTGAAGATTTTATGTAAACCTTTTTGACGGCGTATTCTACACCGTCTAGTCTATGTTTAGCTTTGAACACACTCCCAAATCCACCACCAGCTATGAAATATAGCTCCTCAAATTCGCGGTGGTATCTAGACCACTCAAGGCACGATGGTTGGACTATGGGCCATGTAACTGGGATTGTTATCGGTATTTCAGATCCACTCGAGACAGCCACCAGCTGGTACAAGGCCCTTTGGTACTGACTTCTCATTGCCTCGAACTCTCCCATGGCGTAGGAGTCATCTATGAGGTTCATGCTGTGAAGTTTCTCACATATTGTATTATAGAGTTGGTTGGCCCTGAGGGAGTCTTTTTCGAGAAGAGCACAGAGTTGTTTGACAAGGGATTGGACGAGCAAACTGATGGGCGTGGTCGCCGCGGAACTGATGACGTCAATCTGCTGGATACTCTGATGAAATACGGACTCATGGTGACTGTTGCGATTTATTCCTGGAATTAAAGAACAATACATGTTTACGAAAACACTTGTTAGGCATTTAAACTGTATTGGGAGGAAAAATAGGATAAATTTTATACATATGTACCCATAGGTATTGTTTTGTTATTTCAATGGAGATGACGTAAATGCTATGACCATTTACATCCAAAATGAAATTGCTATATTTGATTCAATTTGCGTCGCTAAATATTGAGCCTTGATGAACCTTGTAGTGAAACAAAAACATTCAAGTGGAAATTATCGACTGTTACGATACGAAAACATTAAACAGTACCAATCTTATCGTTCATGTCGAAGTTTCTAGAACAAAACACTTGAATTTCTTGGCGTGTTTTCTTCGAGAACCACTAATGCTACTTTTATGTTGGAAAGTTTATGATTTTCTGACGATATCCCATGTTACAATCACCCCTATATCTCCAGTATTAATGTAAATTAATACTTCACATTGAAACGCTCGCGTTTAGCCACATCTAACAATGAATGATTGAAATCGATTGCATCTCGAGGGTAACGGTTTTTAGAGGGTTCCATGAATTTAAATGACGAATAATTACATACTGAACGGGGTTAACAAACTTTGGGAGGAACTTCTGTAAGTTCTGGAATGATCTTCTGTATATTTTGAACGGAGGAACCGGCTATCATGGTACATGAGCATGTAATGCGGAGGAAAGAGGATCATGTCATGAGGGAGGTTTTGAGCATGAACATGATGGTATATATATTGAGGAAGGGGACGACCGAAGAAACGATGGATGGATTGTGTGAAAGTTGATATGGCTCAAAAGGATGTTACTTGTAAGATGACGGCAGATAGAAGAAGAAACATGCTGCGCCGACCTCAAATAAAATTTGAAAAATAGCTGGAGGACGAGATTTTTAATGAAGCATTTTTTTTAGCTAGATCTATTCACGAAGCAAGTACATTATGTTAGCTTCCGCCGGCGGTTTGGCCTGCGTCCTGTTGGAACTACTTCACGCTCCCGAATAAGAAGTCTATAAGCCTTCCTCAATAAATGGACTATCACGCAAACAAACAAACTCTTCAATTTAAAATTAGTATAGATTCATCGCCATAATACGTAGAATAAGAGTAGTTCTCTAAAGCTCAAGTATGCATCTCTATTGTAATAATTTACTCTTTAGATCCTACAAACTTTTTTTTTAAGTAAACAATAAATTGTAGAGGACGTCGTAATCCTAGCGTGGCTTCTACAATAGCCCCAGTTTGACAAAACGATAATGGATCTTATTTCAACGTGATAAAGTTTAAAATATATATTGTAATTAAAGTTAAGATATAAGTTGAACGAAACCCAACCTTAAAGGTCCAGTCATAAGGTCTATATTAGTTTTTGATAGAACTTTGGAATATTCTCGGTACATCCACATTTGCGGTACCTACTTGAATCTTGTTGGGTACCGTTCGTTAACCGCAAATGATAATATGTTGACATTAAACATTTTACATTAGTAGGTAGAATGGGTAGTTTTGAACAACAAGCACTAATTGGGTTAGTTAGTAAATCCTTCACAAAGGGCCCCATATACGAGACGATTCATCGTTTCGATCAATCTGATGCATATTGTGACGATCGATCATTAAATGTCAAAAACGCAATTCAATGAAAAAAATATTTTTTTCAAAAATACCGTCAGCAATCTTGTAATACCTAAACTATCAATCCTTCGTTTCGTAAAGATCGCTCATACCGTATATTTATGCTTTATGACTCTATATTATATTAGGTGCATACCAACACAAACAGGCTCCATGTATACAAGTGTAGACTGATAATTTTGAATCCTGATTATCGAAATTTGGACATAGCTGAAACTCAGTCAAGTAGTGACTCAATCAAGCACACAAAAAACATTAAACCATTGAGTACTATGCCAGTAACTGATTGAGGAGGATTTGCTACGCTGAAACTATAGCAACCATAGAGCATAAACATAGTTGTCCCTTTTAATATGGATTGCTATACGAGGTGTTCACGGATAGGTTGTTATGAATGTTGCCTTCAGGTAGACCTGTCGTATAGAAGCAAGATTTCATTCATAGTGATCTATTTTGGCACTGATCTGTCACAGTCAGGTCAAAAAATGTGTGCATACAGTTTTGTCTTGGTAGGTAAAGGTACTTAGGTTGATTTAGTTTCATTAGGGGATCATATTTTGTAGATTTCAGTCCATAAAATCTAACTTACACCAAAATGCTTAAACATGTCAACGTGTGACAGAGATAGACTAATGTTTGAGCAGTACTCATATTATTTTAATGTGATTTTCACAACATCCGGAATGTACACCTAATAAATTAAAAAATGGAATACAATTTGTATGAAATTATCTACTAAATAAACTAACTGGGAGTTATTCACAGGTGGTGAAGTGCTTAGGATATATTAGGCTGCCTATTGATAAGTCTATAATTAGTCGATCTTATCAAAATTATTACTGATTACAGCAATAACATTGCAAAAGTTACAAGTCACATTAGTTTCTGAATATGATAACTTATTTTGATATTACCAATAAATTTTATGATTTAATAACAAAAACAATGGCTTTTTATATTTGTCAAGATTACCGCATGTAATCTTTTTGAAGACACATGAAAAACCATGTGGGAATTGCATTATATGAATGCAGTAAATATTTTACTATTACATAAACAATTATAACTAATTTATTAAAATATAGAGATGTCATCTCGTTTTTAATAAAAAATGTGTTGACGTGTAAAAGTGTTGAGTTCAACCTATTTGCAAAATAAATATCATTTATCATTTATACCATGTAGCAAAAAGTTATGGTGGCTTAGTAGTTAAAGCACCTGCTTCTACCATGAGCGTGCGGGTTTGATTCTGATTGAGTGAGGATGTTCTGAATTCCTGTGTTTTTATAAAGCAACAATTGTTTGTTGAGGCCAATTAGGGACTTAATGGAAACATAACATTCTCCATAAATTGAATCAAATAATATACTTGTTTTTTTATTTAAATTAGGTACTTAAATAATATATACAGTTCTGTGTGCGAGTACTAGACATCTAACCATCTTTAAAGGGCATACTATACAAGGTTATACAATACATATCTACAAATACATTACATATACATGCATATATCAGGTTTTTAGTTTTTGTACCCTAACTAACTAAATGAGTAAAAACATGAGCAGATTTCTTTTCATTTAAATTAACATTCAGACCAGAGTTCAATGACCTCATTAAGAGTAATTTTAAATTACGACTAGATAAAAGCAATTATTACCCAGATTTCATCATGTCACTAGAGGATCAGATATAAATAACTGCTCCTATACATAATATTATGTAAAAAGTTGGTTGACTGGTTGATATAACCTTATGGTTATAGACCTACTTTGATTGATGGTATATCTAGTACAGTTACGTCAATGTAATGAGGTACGTTGTCTACGTTCAACACACGTAAATATCAAGGCTATTCTAAATTATTTATTATTTTTACGTCAAACCATAAGGTAGCTCTAATATTAAAGTTTTATATATTGATTACTCACCTAAATCAAAGGATTTTATGGTCGCTAAGGCCTTCCACTTGTCCTGAGTCTGTTTATCCATGGTGTTTATATTAATTAACCTTTTTCCAATTTTCAATGCCCAGAATACAGCAGCCAAGACTTTAACTCGTTAAAGTCTAGAAATGCCATTTTACTCAGTTACGAGACATTTTTAATTTCACTTTTCCTACAAAATAATGAAATGCTTGATTTTTACGCTAAATAATAAAAAATAACACTACAACGAATTTCAGGGGCACTCAATTCTTGTCCACAAAACTGACTATAGACAATGAAGAATAAAGTAGAACATCAAGGAAACGTCAATGTCACTAGTAACCACAGATTAATATATACAGCAACTATGGGAACCTGAATTTCTAGAACATTCAACAATTAATTAGGTTAAATAACTAATTACTTTTAAACTTAAATTATTATTTTGTATTATAATGAATTTATATACTGATATTGACATTTTAAATGAATATTTGCGTGAAACAAAACATCTGTATATATTTATGGCAAAATGTCACTGTCAGTAAATATGAATGAATTTGACAGAAAAACAAACGCAACAAATCCATGTGCGTTACATTTTTCATTTAATGATATTAATTAACAAATAACCGCAGCAACATGAATCTGCTCCCTAAAAGTCACAAGGAATTCAGTGAAAAGGACTACTGGAACAAGTTCTTCAAAAAACGTGGAAACAAGGCCTTTGAGTGGTAGGTTATATTCATAGTGTATTCTTGTTTTGAAATCAAAATTTGAGTTCACACTACTGCTAATTGAGACATTTTCCAGGTATGGCGAGTATTTAGAGTTGTGTGGACAGCTACACAAATATATAAAGCAAAAGGATGCTATACTTATAACAGGATGCGGTAACTCGAGCCTCAGCGCAGACCTATATGATGTTGGCTACGAAAACATCACAAACATAGACGTCTCAGAAGTAGCCATCAAACAAATGAACGCTATTAATTCCCACAGAACAAACATGAAATTCCTATGCATGGATGCTTTGAACACTACTTTCTCTAATGAAGAGTTCAATGTAGTTCTAGACAAAGGTACCTTAGATGCCCTCATGCCGGACGATTCGGAAGAAACTCAAAAGACCATAGACAAATATTTTGCAGAAATCAAAAGAGTTTTAAAGCTTGGAGGTCGGTTTGTGTGTATATCTTTGCTTCAGAGCCACATTCTTAGTAAGCTGTTAGACACATTTTGCGACAAATCTTGGATGTTCAGAGTGGTGAGGTGCCATGAAGCTGAAGAGAGGAACGCTGAAAATGCTGATGGACCCACATTACCTGTATTTGTTGTTGTTGCTACGAAGTTCAAGGCAATGCCACAATTAGTAAGTGTTAATTCCTATTGATATTACAAAATTTTTATCTTAAGACAAATAGAAACAGTGTTTCAATGATTTGAAGACCAAACTGTTAAAAGGATTTGAATGACTGTGGACTTGAAAACTTAAAAAAATATATATTCTGAAGATTATTAGCATAGTCATTAAATGTTGATAAAAGACAATTTTCTTAGGGCCTGTTTCGCAATGTCCAAATAGCCACCATCTACCAGATCAATTAAAAAATGGAACAGATTTTTTATGAAATTATCTACCAAATGAACTATCTGGAATTTATTCATTGGTGGTGAAACAGGCCCTTAGTCTTAAAGTCTTAGCTAACATGTGCCATATATTTTTTACAGATATTAGAATTATGCCTGGCTGGTGAGAAGATGCAGAGACTACAGACCCCTGAGGAGTTGAAAACTTATGTGAAATCAGCTCAGGACACTGCATTTGTTACAAATGGACTTGCCAAGACTAGTCTGGATGAAGATAATGAAGTAGGTTTATGAAAAATAAGTATGCCAATAAGGCTAGAATAATCTATGTTTCTAAGTATTCAAACTATAGACTGAATGCCTTTTAGCTGTAAGAGTGTAAAAAACAGAAAAATAAACCAACTTTTTCATTTAATCAGTTTAAGGGCCAGTTTCACATGTTACGGATAGCCACTATCTACCAGATAAATTAAAAATGGAACAGAATTGGTATGGAATTATCTGCCAGTTAAACTATCTGGAACTTATCAGCAACCGGTGAAACTGGCCCATAGTCTTCTTATCTATATGCTTTTCTGCTTGAATGTGCTAAAATGAGGCATTACTACACTGATTAGAAAATTTTTTTCAGTGTTAGATAGCTCATTTATCATAGAAGGCTGTAGGCAAATTTTATTCATTTGTGTGTTCATCCAGATAGAACAGCTGACAGAAGTCAGTTCATCAATAGAATAATTATATTTTGTGTTGTTAAGGTATCTCTCGACCTGATGCAGCCAGGAGAAGACACACCGCGGTATACTCTGTATGTGGTAGACCAGAAACGGGCGCAGGCTATCAACAAGTATGCGGTCTTCATTGTGCCGCAGGGCAGGTGAGATATGCACAGTATATCTGCTTTTACACGCTCAGAAGGGGCGTAGCTACCACCGTATCTACCGTATCAATTATACGGGGCCCCTGGGCCACGAGGGCCCCCAACGTACTTAAGCAAAAATTCGCACAAAGATAGCAAAAATAACGCATGGGCTGCGCAGGTGATTTTGTACCAACAAAAACACAACTCTCGTAGATCCTGACCACGTATGAACATTCCTTCGTAATTTATTCAATTTAACGTAATTTTTTTTTCATTTGTGAAAAATGTTTATCCATCCTAAGGGCCCCGCCAAAATTTTTATATGGGGCCACGTCAAACTTTTATACGGGGCCCTGCCAAAGCAAGCTACGCTTCTGACGCTAAGGAATGATTATGATAAATATTTATTTCCTTGCTTATGTCCCTCAGCAATTATTTGATATATTTGACAGATTGTAGTAGCTTGATATGCTGGCGTTTGTTGTAGACGACAGCTGCCAGTATCTGAAGTGCACCTTAAAAGCAAATATAAATTAAATCATCAATCACCCATAAAACATTTGGCACACGAATCTAATATAACAAAAACAACCCTAAACGTGCGATCAACTTTGTATGAAAGAGCCCTTACACATGAGATTGTATGTATAAGACAATAAACGTCTGGAAAGAACCATGAAAATATATTAAAGGGTAGCATACACCATAAGGTTTTCAAAATATAAAACACGGTTATAGCAAAAACGACAATATCCCATGGCTCCTCTAAGGTATCGGACTGAGCATCGAAAGGCAGTGAGTTCGTCCAAATTGCTGTTCTTACCTTTTGAGCGCCACAGTCCCGTATAGATGACAAGCCTAAAAGTGCCCAGCATGCCACGGTCACGACAGACTTTAGAAGGAAAAAAGTTAATAGTCAGGTTTAATCCATATAATTCCAAACTCACTAATGTATTGTAGGTAGTCGCCGGCGTATAACTTGGCAAGATTTTGACTTTAATGAGGGTAAGTTCGCGAATCGGGTCGCTAAGTGAACATAATATAATAATATAATATTCCTCACACATTCACACAATGTCATCTAGTCCCAAACTAAGCAGAGCTTGTACTATGGGTACTAGACAACTGGACAATAGAGGTCCCTTTATGTGCTTTCCATAGATCTATGATTATTGCCAGTTCCAAATATGATCTGTTTTCCCCTAACGATTTTTCCCAAGTTATATGTCGGGGACTATATTTATGGATGAATTCTTAGCTTGGTGCTGAGGGTCGTGGGGGTCGAGGCGCTTGGGAATAATCGCGACACCCCTGTCCTTATTGGGCCCCCCGTACGTGTGTAGGTACATGTAGGACATAGGCAATCTCCGCTGCCGTCTGTACATTTTAGAACGCAATAAAGAGTAAGATTTAAAAATCCCCATATACCGATGTGCACTTCCCCTAAATGTGTTTATTTCAGTTAAGAATACATAGTGATTATAGTACAGTGTAGCAACACACATACCCACATACATACATACATACACGGGCTGGTGAATGACTGTCAAAAATAGTAGCAGCACGTAAACATCGCCCACCGGCTGTTTTATTGAGAAAGAGGATCTGTTTGTGCATGGAAAATTGGAAATTAGTTTGTATGTCTTTTTATAAAGAGTTTTTTTTTTATATATTTGATCCTATTTTTAATTATGAACATCATCTTTTGGCTCCATTGTTAGAGTAAATTATTTATTTTTCTAAAATGAAAAAAAAAATACTTTGAACACACCATTTTTTTTATTTATTTAACAGTTTATGTACACAGTTTTTGAGATAAGAACTAAAATAGAACAATCAATACAAAGGCACTGTTTATTTTTTAAGAAATCTAATATTAAATGCCTATATAATATTTAAAAACTGAGGATTTCCATATTTAATACATGTTTTATATTTTTCTAGAGAAAATCCGCAGTATATGGCTTGTATAAAAAAAGTTCAGGTCATATAAAAAGAAGCGTCGACGTGCGGCGCGAGCGCAGTTGCTTATAAAATTGTTTTGAACCGCTTTCGAACGCTCGTGTTTTTGTGAATTATACAAAATAATATCTGTGTGAAAACTATATTTAGTGAAAAAATAAGGATTTCTTTTATTTCGGGTAGGTACTAAATTCTTATTGGAAAATATATTTTTTTGTTTGTGACGTGATTAAGCGATCCTGACAATAAATATTTCGTTGGAAAAGTATGGCAGGCACCTACAAATTTCAAAAAAAAAAAAAATTGCAGCCTTGCTTTTAATTTCAATTATTTTTATACTTTCACTCATAATTATAAAAAAGATTATACTTTTTGCTTTTTTTATTTTTTATATCTGAGACGTCATTTCAATTTTAATTCACCTATCTTAGCTCTACGAAATACGAAACATCAATTTCATTTTCAAAAATATAGAACAGGCATAGTAAATTCTAGACTAACTTATTTAGAACAAACCAGATACATAGGTATGGTGTTTAAATTTGCCGCTTCCCACACACGAAGTAAACACTGAAACGTCTGGAAAAGTATTGTTGCGCGTGCACACACCTGTTACATCATCAGCAACACCATTATAATCATATTCATGTTTTTTTTTTTAATATACTGCGCCATTTCTTTCTGGCAACAAAAGCATATGCTTGGTAGGACTGTATAGGTGCCTTTGACTGCCTCGTTGGTCTAGTGGTCGCAAGGCGCGACTGCTGTGCACGGGGTCTCGGGTTCGAATCCCGGGTCGGGCCGAAATCGCTCTGGGGTTTTGAGAAACTTTTACAAAGCAACCTGGAGTCTGGAAGTTGGTGAGTGATTCACCCGTGCATCGGAGAGCACGTAAATGTCGGTCCTGCGCCTGATCTCTCTCCGGTCGTGTCGGATTGCCGTCCCATCGGATTTTGAGAGTGAGGGAATAGAGAGTGCACCTGTGTCTGCGCGAATGCTTGTGCACTATAATATGTCCTGCGCAGCTGGCTGATCTCCATAAATGAGAACGGCCGCCGTAGCCGACAATCGGCTTGGATGCTATCATAGGTGCCTATATACGTGTGAGCGTTTGTTTTAGGAGACTTTTGTTAGTATGTATGACTAATTTATATATTTTTTAAAATTTTTGCTTCCATGTTTTCAATTCGTAACATTGTCTGGTCTCTATTTATTACCTCCTGAAGGTGAGGTCTAGATTCAAATACGGATTTCAAAATGTCCTTAAAAGACTAAGAAAAATTCCGATAAGATTTTTCAGTCCTTAGAAGTACTTAATTTTTACACAATTTTTTATTATCCCTTATCATTATTTCCTTACATTTATAAATGTGAAAGTGACTCTGTTTGTCTGTCACGCTTTCATGCCAAAAGTACTGAACGGATTATAATTAAATTTGGTAAACACATAGTCTAGAGTCTGTGTATAGTAAGTGGTTCCCTGGGGCGGCAGGTGGACCCGCAGGGAACAGCCAATAGTTGTACATATAACTAGTCTTTAGGTAATATTTTATTTATAATCTTCGTGAGGTATATCTTTACCTGTAACTATTTTTTCTCTCCTCATTTTCAGCGTCTTCTAACAAATATAAGCGAAATAAATTAATTTGAGATGTGCCGACTTATCTCTGCCACCTCGGTTACCTCATATCGTATAAGAATCCGAGCATGTCGCCAGCCGTCGCTCGTATATCATTGCTGAGCATAAATAGACGCTGGAATATCACATATGCCCAAGAGACTGAATTATTACATGGTTAAATTAATTGCATAGCGTGACTGCTGTGCACGGGGTCTCGGGTTCGATTTTGATCGGGCCGAAATCGCTTTGTGGGTTTTGTGAAAGTGTATAAAGCAGCCCGGAGTCTTGATAGATTGTAGTAGCTTGATGTGCTGGCGTCTTTACGTTTTCTTAACACTGTTTATCTTCCAAGAATTGTAGGTCAAATTTTTTGCAGCCCTGGAAATAACTTTTTGAAATTATTTTTACCGCTAATTACCCTTGTTGCACCTACTAATATAGGTACTATATGTAGATACTTGTATTTATATACAACTAGCAAGACACACCCACTTGTCAGTAGCACACTCGCGTATAAATAGAAGTGTTGATCAACAAGAACTCGACGCGTGCGCCGGTCAACTGTAAGGCCGACCTCAAGCGTTGGCTTCAGTATTGGCACCAATATTTGGTTGAATCTCGAGCTTTATTGTAGACTGATTTTTCCCGCGCTTTTCTCTGCGTCTCGTGGAAGCTTTTTCATTGCTTATTCTGTTGTGCAAGCTATGAATGTACTACTGTAAAGTTTTATTAGAATCATTACTTTTAAGTGAAAAGGCGACAAATATCCTTCATTACATTTTGACGACCCTAGGCGCAATGGTTACCACGCCGGACTGCCAAGCTGTGGGTCCCGGGTTCGATTCCCGGTACGGTCGACATTTGTGTGATGAGCATGCCTGTTGGCTGTGGTCTGGATGTGTATTTAGAAATATATCTGTGTGTAAAGTACCGATATGTAGTTAGTATCAGTTAGTTGGTTTATTAGTAGTATCAGTTGTGTTGGCATCCATAACACAAGCTAATCAATAGCTTACCATGGGGCTAACCGATCGTGTGTGAAAAAGGTGTCCCGATATTAATGGTGTCTCTGAAAAATGTACTTACAGAGCAACGGCCAATGTTGGTGGAAGCATTGGAACCAATGCAAATTCCCCGAAACGCACATTGGCCCAAATGATAGTATTTGCGTCAAAGGCGCTATTTTGATAAACAAATGTCGAGAATAGTTTGCTACGTAGTAACTGGCACATGTAGCTTTGTTAATATATATAATTTGATAAATTTAAGAGCATTGACTGAACTATTGACAAATGACCGATTTATCAATCACGGTTGGATATGCACTTAAAATGCATTGCATATCAGTATAACGCTGTATGCAGATACAACACGATAAACACTTTACTATCGCTAATAAGAAAAAATACATAATATGGGATCCCCACAAAGACGGTTTGTACTTCTGTCAATGAGAAGCAGGCTTGCAATCCATATTTTTACAATTGCAGCTACAAAAGGCCCCTTTTCGCGGCAACTGGCACAGTGGCCCTTACATGGCAAATTGAAATATCTTTGAAAAACCCTACCACACTTTTGTCCACTTGGTAATGAAGTTAGAAATTCACATGAGTAAGAGCCAGTTTCACCGGTTGCCGATAAGTTCCAGGTAGTAGAAGATTTATCAGTAGCTATCTAGCAACCTGTGAAACTGGCCCTAAACTAAATTAGTGTCATGTTTCAACCAAAACCGTCCTGTACTATTAGCGTGTAAGAGTGACAAACATCCATCCATCCATACTTACATATTTTTTTGTACTTTATTAGTAAGATCTTCTTACCCAATATTCCAGGGAATCGGAGTGGTTATTCGGCACGCCAGCCGGCCGGCGACAGCTGCAGGACTCAGCACGTTTCGGCAGACTGGTGGTGGCAGTGCTAAGGAGAGGACACAAGTTCGAGTCGTTGGACGCCGTGAAGGAAGAACTAGCGCACGCTGCTAAGATGCTCATCCCTTATGGCTTAACGGGACAGGTGTGTGAAAATTTAGAAAGTATCCTTCTATAGTGTTAGGAGGAAGCTGTAATTTAGGGATCTAGCGAGAGCCAGCGTCTACCAAATCAGCACCAGGCTATCATGGCTTTACAAAGTTGTCGGTTTCCCCTCCCGATATAGATGCAGCTGGAGAGATTATTAGACTCTTTCTGACTAAAACCCACTTTGTTCCCTCTGGAAGTCCCTGTCTGCCAGGGCCACGGGAACTTGCGAACAACATTCTTCAGCCCTGGCATACCTGGGTCCAACGCGGCCCCTCCGATGTTGCTGACTTCTCTTCCAGGATTGCGTGGTACAAAACTTGCCGCTGACACGGGAAGCTTTCAATCCCTTCCATCTATCTTTTAAAATCGTTTTTTTTTATATTTCTTAAAGAAAGCGGTCTTTTTAGGAGGTACACACTTCGCCTTACATCATTCCATAAAATACCCACTTCCACTTTCAGATCCCGTTCTTGTCTCTAGGCAGTGACGTGGGCCGGCGAGTGAAGGTATTCGAGGGTACGTCCACCTTCTCCGGTGACTTCGTGGTAGAAGACGTGGATGTGGAAGGCGCCACGCACAGGAGGCTCGTGTTCCTGGACAACCAGTTCCTCGTGCAGTCTGAGGCTAAATTGAAGAGTGGTGAGGGATTTTTATGAAGTTTCAAATGGGAAATACTTTTGAGAAGGTTGGATAAAAAGAAACGGAATAGTCTCTATATTCGAGCATTATCTTATTTTTAACTATGATTTTTCAGCAAAAAACAACAGTAAAAAAGTAAATCATTTTCTTCTTCCAAACCTTACATTTACTTTTTTCTGTAGGAAATCATAAAATTACCCCTCCCGCTGAGGGTATAGCTGGAGGAAGTGTCAGACTCTTACTGACTTAAACCCACTATGTTTCTGTTAGGTTCCTGTGTGCCAGGGCCACGGTAACTCTTGCAAACAACCCACAGCCCCGGCAGACACTAGCCCCTCCTGTGTTGCTGACATAACTTCGTTACACAATGATATTTCTATTTTCAGTAAAGAGGAAAAACAAGACCAAACTGGTGGTAGACTTCGGGCACATATCACTATACCATTCATTCATGTGTGTGGGAGTACAGCTGGCCAGGGCACCCACCACCAACGTGGCTGTCCTAGGTCTAGGTGGAGGCAGTCTCTGCATGTTCCTGAGGAAATGTTATGATAATGTCAAGGTCACAGCTGTTGACCTCGACCCGGCGATGCTGGAGGTCGCAAAAAACCATTTTGAACTCCAAACCGATGAGAAATTGGAAGTCCAGATTAAAGATGGACTGGATTTCTTGAAGGATGAGGTTAGCAACGGTAGGTGGACTTTTAATGTAGTCGAATTCTGTATAATTTGTCCTCAATTATTTACCATTTAATTAAAAGGCATACTATTTTTTGTCTCTCAAATATTATAATGAGATAACTGTTGTCATTTTTGAAATTACACTTTTTTGAAATAATTAATGAGTTTCACAGCTCCTCATATGTAAGTGGAGCTGAGCAGCAGCCAAGAACCTTTTTCAGTATCCTCCTTATGCATGATTTCAAGGATTTTAACACTAATGACAGGAGTACACTCTAGCTTCATCAATTCTTCTCTGGTGTTCCAGGTCACCGGTACGAGGCGGTGATGTTCGACATGGACAGCAAGGACCGCACCGTGGGGCTGTCGTGTCCACCCAGGCAGTTCCTCGATAACCAAGTGCTTGATGACGTCAAGAAAATACTTACGGATGACGGTAAGATATCTTATAATAGATTCGCTGCTTATTAAAATATCTATTGAGTCAAATTGGGATGATGACTAGGTCAAAACTAAAATACTTTGTCATATTCAACTTGTAAAACATCTTAAAATAATGACAGTTTCATTTATAGTTTTGAACCGAAAATTGTTAACATTTTTTTATTGATAATATACGGCTTGATGTCAAAAATGTATGACGTCAATTCTTAGTATTTTTATACAAATTGCATACAAAGCAACCATTTTTGACAGTTCAATAAAAGTAATGAATTTGACATTCAGATCTTTCTCCTTTTCAGGCCAATTCATCCTAAACTTAGTCTGTCGCGACATGGACCTCCAGCAATCTATAATGGACACGTTAAAACGCCACTTCAAGCATTTAACCTCAGTCAAATTGTACGAGGAAGTCAATGAAATCGTATTTGCTAGTAACAGCAGCAAGATATACAATGCTGATGACTTTGATAATGCAGTCAGAGAGTTGAACGCCTGCGCCCGGAATAAGAAACTTGTAGACATCAGGTGTGTGGACTTGAAAGATTTTATGCAGTCATTAACTATTATTTCATAAGGGTCAAAGATGTGTTTTTAGACGTAAGAGAGAAGTTTTTCCACTATTGCCTGTCTGTGGTACTGTAACCCCTAAACAGATCAACTTATTTGGATGCGGTTTTTTAGGTATGTTTCATCAAAATCGGCTCAGGTTTTTTTAAAGTTACAAGCTGTATTGTCAACATCGGCACAAAATAGATCATATTATGTCGTGTTTGGATTCGTTACAATTTGTCGTTTAAAAATAAGTAAAAATTAAAAATCTTCCACTGCAAAAAGGTGACATTAAAAAAGTTAGAAATAAAACGAGGCTGAATCCTTTAACGACGGGATACCTCTTCAGTTTTCGTCGAAAGTATTGCTTTAAAGTTGACGGTATCTCGAAATGCAAATATGACGCGTCGCATTATTTCAATCTTTTTAAATATCAGCTTTCTGCCATGTTTTTTTAATTTGTAATTTATTGCGATGTTTTATTTGATTTTAAGTCGATACGTCTTTATCAATTATCTACACACAGCTGTTTGTAAATTGCATGAATTGATAACTTCTTCCTTATCACTTCGTCTTTGTGAAATTGGACTCTTGAGGTTAATGTAGATTTTTTTTTATGTTATGAACTATTAGAGTAACTACCCATCTAGGCTAAGCCAATCTGGTTGTGTGCCCAATTGATGGCGATCTAATACTTTAGGGCTTAGGATCCCCTATGGCCCTATTCAAGGCTACATGCGCATAGTCGCAACTGTTAGAATCATATATCAAAAATACTATTTGCTCACTTTGTCTCTAAGCAAGGCACCATTTTTAATATTATTAAATAATGCCATAGATTTTATTTATATTTAGATTAAGCTGGAGAAGCATTACAGATATATTAAATCAACATTAATTTTATTCAGCAATTCCGATTATCTTCAGTATAGTGACTCCCAAGTTATATGTAGAACCAGATTTGTTATTATATTCAACAAACAAAGTTGCTTATTATAGAATCTTGTTGGATAACAATAAGATATTAATATTTACATTACGTATGAGAATGTTGTTGCTGTTTGTAAATATTATGTTTAAGTGCATTTTGTGTTTGACACCGTGAATGAAGTTGAATATGAACTAAGTTTGTAAATATATTCTGTAGATTTTATCTTCATAGAAATGCAGTTTTTAAATAAGTATAACTCTCTGTGATAGGACTTTGTAATAAAATAAAAGAACAGAATAAAATTAATGCATTTAATGCCGTTTCTTTGTTTACCGATCGCTCCCCACTCGAGACTAGCACTCGTCTTACCAATTTCGCATTATTGTCGTCAACGCATCCGCAAGCAAACATCATCGCATAAAATTAAAATTTAACACGCTAACAATTAGGCTTCCTAATTTATCACAATTGGCACCTATGAGGTCTACTAACAACAAATATACAATAATTTAAACATTAATATTCGCAATGAAATAAATTACAATAGCGACACGCTTAATACATTAAGCGGAATACACGACACTTCTAAATTACAATAAGTTCCTCAAAACACTTTCTTCAGTATGTTCTTAAGACTTTTCTTCTTTTTGCTACCACTGTTATCGTTTTCTGGGTGTCCGTTCTGTGATATCTCTGTGGATTCTGACCACAAGCTGCCTGTGGGCGATTCTGAAGCAGCTTTCTTGTTCATGTTCCCGTTGAAGACGGGCTGTGCGGTCCTCACCACAGGGCTCGGAGTACTCCTGCTGCTCTGCCGGCTTAATGTCCTCAGGAATGCCGGCGAGGACAGTCGCCGCGTTTTCATAGTCTTCGTTTTTAAATTATTGAAGAAGGATCCATTAGTTTTTGGTAATTCTCGTTTAGGCGGACTGGACGCTTCACTTTCACTGAATTCTTTAGGTTCAGTCACTGGCGCGAAGAACTCCTCTTCGTCTAATGGTATTGGATTGTCCTGAAGCTTGCCGATGATGTCTGGTCGCGTCCATTCTTTGGGTTCTATCTCCCCTGCTCTGTGTATTATAGATGTCTTTCTTCTTCTATTTTTGCGAGCGATTTGCCACTCGCCATCTTCTTCGTCTCTACTCATCTCCTCAGTAGACTGTCTGGCTATTTGCAAGGCTTCCTCGCTAGGGCGGCGCTTCTTCGCCGAAGGTGTCTCATGTCCGCTAACACCTTCAACGGATTTTCTCCTAAACTTGTCTTGTTTCTTTTTGGTCTTTTTAATTACTGGTATAATGACGGGCTCTGGTTTCCGTCTTCTGGAGAAGAAGTAAAATGCTAAGGCGAATATTATTAATTGGAACACGACGAATTTGACAAAGTTGATGTTGCCGAACCAGCTGTCGCGTTCCTCCATGAGTATGTGCATGGCTGCTGCCATTTGTCCCATCTGTTCTTGGAGGCTGGTCATCTGCTCCAAGTATTTCTGTTCTCGCTCGTTGCTCTTGCGTCGTTCCTCTGTCATCTGCTGCACGGTTTTCTCGAAGGTCTTCTGCATTTCTTCCACTTGTTTCTTGTAACGCCTGCTCAGCTCCTCGAGGTATTGCCCCGATAGAGACATGTTGCGCTCCAGCGTCTGGAATTGAGAAAACAGAGCGGTTAATAAAACAAAAATTGCTCGCCCGCTCAGGTATCGTTTTATGTGTGAGGGTTTTTGTGTTTTTGAATGTTTATGTTTCATAATAAATCATATTGTCATATAATGCTTTTAGACATCCATTATTTATTTCAACTCTTCCAATCAAACAGAACGGCATAGAAGAAAGTTAAAAAATATGTTCAGCTATACCAACCTTCACTCTATTAGAAAGCCGCAGAAACACAGATTCCTTCTGCAGCGTCGCCTGTCCCTGGTTTTGATTCTGCGACGAAGGCATTCCGGCGGCGGGCGTCGGGTCTACCGCCATTTGATCGAAGTCAGACATGAAGTTCTCAGTGTCTATTATTATGGGATCTATAACTTCCTCAACAACACTGTTTTCTTTTGGTTTTTCTGTGGCAACTTCAACCTTTACATACTTCGGATCAGGTTTTTGAATAGTATCTCTATTTTCATCAATGATTATTTCAACATTCTTGTCGATTTCTGGCGTTGGTTCTGGTACTTCTTGTACTGGTTTCTCTTCAGTCGTGGCAATTTCTTCGATCTTCTCATCTGCTGACTCATGCTGCTCTCTTGGCAGCTCAACGGGAACAGCAGTACCTTCAGGTATAGCTTCCGTCGTTGTTTTCTCTTCCGACAGAGTCGTTTCGTTAGCCTTTTCATCATCAGAAGATGTACTTTTGTCTGGAACTAATTTGACTTCTAGTTCTGAATTGGTCTCACTGCTTACGGCTTGCGGTGACTCATCAACAGTTACATTCATGGTAACATTCAGTTCTGTTTCAAAACTTGTATTTAAAACAACTTTCTTTTCTTTAATAGCTAAAATATTACAGAGGGCGGCTAAATATTTTTGAGGGAACAAAGCATTCATATAAGCAACGCGTTCATCACTAAACTCTATTGTCTTTGTACTTTTAAAATCTAGTCCGTACGGCTGGCAGATGCCGGTACACTTCAAAGTCTCGCGGAGGAACACCTGACGCACTAAACTCACTAACTTGTCCGAGCTACAGCTAATTAGTTCGTACACTTCATTGTAAAGCGTCTCACTGCAATTATCACACACTATAATATGGCTGGGCGAACAACACCGTTTGTACGTTTCGTCTGTCGACGTATCGTTGTGTTCTAAGGATACGTTTTTAGGAACTTCAGTTTTCACCAGCGCTTGTGCCGCTTTCTTCATGATTGACATCACTGCGTCTCTCGCAGAGCCGAACAAGTTCTTAGAGGGCTCTGTTTCGGCAGCAGGAATGTCTGGCACGTCTATTATTTCGTCATCCTCATCCTCATCGATGTGAGCGGGATGCTGCGAGTTCTCCTTCTCTAATACTTCAAATTCCGACGTGCCGTACACTTTGAAGAGGGATACCGGGCAGTAGTGCTCGGACCCGTGGTGAGAGAGCATCTCAACTTTGATAAATTTTCCAAATAAATGCGGGTAAAGATCAAAACTCTGCACGTCTCTCATGTCTTGCGCCGCGAACTGACCGACGCTGGCCCAGTCCCTGGTCGGGAACCGGTCGCTGAAATACACAGCGATATCTTTGGGGGTAGAAGAAAATAGCTCAAAGTTAGCTATTTCAATCTTCTGCGCCTGCACAGCCTCACAGAGCTCGACGACGAACCAAATGCGACTGTTACAGGTGTTGAGCATGTACTCGTCCCTGTTGGGCGACAGGATGGAGCTGGCCGAGCCGGCCTCGGGGTTGACGGCCACGATCTTGGCGCCGCACGCGAGCGAAGCGTAGTTCTTCGATCGCAATTTAGTGCTTTTACTACTAAAATTCGTATTACTATGACTAGGTTGACTCGAGTGGTTTAGTACTGTGTCTTTTTTCTCGGCTTCGGCCAGCTGTTTTTGTGCCCACTCTGAGAACGAGGGTATGTCCTCTTGTGGTGTTTCTGGTTTGACTGGAATGTTTTCTGTTTCTTGTTCTTTTGGTTCGTCAATTTGAGATTCTGTGATGGTTTCTATGTCCACCGTCGGCGCTTGAAATGCTTCCTCTACCTGTCTGGTTTCGTGCATTGGCTTAGCTTTGACGACTAGCCGTGGTTCTGTGCTTTCCTTCTCCGCGTCTTCCGGTGGTTTCTCTGCGTCATCTTCAACGGCGTCGCCGTCGATGATGGAGAATATCTTGGTGTCATTGTGTTCCTCCGAGTCGTTGACGAACAGGAGTTCGTCTGGATGCCTCAATTCCAATTTGGCGTTGTCTGCTAGCGATATGAGCACTGGAGGCTGCCCGGTGTCAGGTAATCTGAAATAGAGGAAAACAACAATAATTAGTATAATTAAATACTGGCCGTACAGTTAGAATGTATAATTAAGAAAACCTAAGAAATTCTTGAAACATCGATGTTGCATAAAACATTACATTGCAATTACATCATAAAGTCTACTCTTTATTGCTTCATTAAATCTCTAATCATAGAAATTTATTCATTTCCATAATTAACAACAAAAATTACAACACTGTAGATGATTTCAATAAGTTTCTTATTAATATATCTTGAATAAACATCAACATAACATGTATTTTGCGATACAAACGCATACTTTATGAAAATCTTTAGACATATCAGATTTCTAGCAAACAATCTCCCAATCTGAGACCATTACATAAACTAGATAGGCAATAAAAAATTTGCCGCATTCTATCAATATCGCCGGACCGGCGGCGCGCCCATACCGCATTGCTGGTCGGACCACACAACCGACAATGGAGCAGAACATATCGTTAAGATGTCATACTATTTATGATCATTACTCTCAATGAGCGCAATTGAAACAAAGCAGCGTTGATACGAACGCTATGGAGATGTGATGTTAGTCAAACAATTGTTCAGGGCGATGGACCTGTTTCATAAGATTTTATTGTGATACGCGAATTGAGTTCTGACGTAGAAAATACTTTGTAGGTATTTTACACAACATACGGGTCTTATTCGCGATGAAAAGTTATAAAGGCATGTACCTCTATTTCTCCCGACGTTTCGGCCGAATTACACCGACCGTGGTAGACTCATCGCGAGTAAGAAGTGTTTTGTTTATAATATGTGTACAAGTCGCGAAAGTGTAAAAACATTTACTTTGTTGTAGGTAGTCACAAATTCAAGTTGGTCCAGTAAATGTAACTTGGCTGGGGCACTCCCGTGCCCTCAGATATAATAATTGTGATTAAGTAAAATGACTAGGTTGACCGATATTCATTAATTAATTCACATTCTTCTTTTTTATTGAAAAATGTATAAGACACTAGCTTCCATAATGATAGTCGTCACAAAGTCGTGGTATCCGAATTCTCTAGGTCTCTATAAAGCGAGCTATCTAAGCGGCTGGTTGACGCTTCCCGTGACCCAAAGGCTGGCAATTACTTTGAACAGAAAATAAGCATTGCCATCCAACGTGGCAATGCTGCCAGCCTCTTGGGCACGCTCCTAGTAGACAGCGATGAATTTTTCGACGCCTCTTAGTTTATATAACTCAAAATCATTTATTCAAACTTGGCTGTAAAACAGCACTTTTTGACGTCAAATGTTACAAAAGACAGCCCCCAAAACGCCCACCCTTCACCACTTCCTATTTGTTTTTGCTGGGAAGAAGAAGTGGCGCAACAAACTCCCCAGAAACACATGTCTGTCTGTTGGTTTGAAGAACCTTTAAAGTTTAAACAATATTTTAAATTCTTACCTATACTATATCTTATACAGATCTACTTACACATAGTAATTTAAGCAGTAGGTACTTCCAAACCGCAGTCCTACCTAATGCGATCTCGGTTCTTAATATCCAACAGTCGAAACCCTCATTTAATTTCAATAAGTTGGCGACCGATTTTAATTTCAGTGAGTGGATTACGAATTAAATATATCCGAAGTACCTTCTTTGAAATGAGGTCAGAATAACACGTAGAACAGGTAGGTATAGAACAAAATAGTTTATGGAAAGTATTCTCATAAAGTATAGAAACACTTGAGAAAGTGACTTGAGATACACATATGAGATTGAAGGCTGAATTACATAATTACACGAATATGGAATTGAAAGTAGAGACGCCAGCACATCAACCTACTTCTAACTGTCTAATTTCTTTTTAACTTTTCTTCTTATCACAATACCGGAGGGTTAATATTCGAATTATAAAATATGACAGATTCTGATAGCTTGATGTGTTGGCATCTGTACATTTTACATTTTGATATAGGTAATTATGAATTATTTTGAACACATTGTTCACCTGAATGCGCAACATAATAATATAATATAATAGGTATATCTAATATTTTTATAACGCAAGTATTATTTAGTAATTTCCCATAGAAATTACAATGCAATGGTTGCATAATATAAATACCACCATCACATTTTGTAATATTTTTAATTTTGAATATTTGATTTTATCACAAATTATGTATCGTAGTTATTGTTCATTTAAATCGGTCAAGGTTTTAACTAAATTTTACATAAATTATACTGCACTTACACAAAACTATACTGCATTATGTCGCATTTTTTGGAATTCGATCGCACAAAAAAGTAGACAACTGCTCTATTTTCTATTAAAGGCAGACATTTTTAAAATAAAAACAGTCTTTACAGAGATTATCGCCAACAAACATGTTTATAGTTTAAAAAAATTCAGTACTTATTAAATTTTTAAACTACCGCAGTCAATATCGTTCTCAGTAATTAAATACAGTATCGATTACAGTTTCAACAATATCGACGTAACAATAAAGTTAAATATATCGAATGACAGTATTCGATATGTAGGAAGCGGCGCTGATTCATACAGAAATATGTTTAATATTGAGTCACTTTTGGAAAGGTAACTTATCATATTGCATTTATATTCCAATATCTATATTTCTATAGTCTGTATACTGGATGGCACGTTAAACTGTAGGTCCCGGCTGTCATTGAACATCCTTGGTCGTTACGGGTAGTCGAAGCCAGTAAGTCTGACGCCCGCGCCAGTCTAACTAAATGGTATTGGCTTGCCCGGGTAACTGGGTTGAGGAAGTCAGATAGGCAGTCGCTTCTTTTTAAACACTGGTACTCAGCTGAATCCGGTTAGACTGGAAGCCGACCACAACATAGTTGGGAAAAGGCTCGGGAGATGAATATATTTCTATACTCATACATAACATAATGCTATGATTTTGTTTGTTTATGTGCATTTGAAATAGTATGGTTAGAAAGTCGATTAATCGAGGAAGACTAAATTTTATCCGGAGTTGCCCCCAGGGGATGTGGACGAAGCCTCTTTCAGAAGCATGAATGATAAATGCAAATTAGCCTTATCTCTTTGGCATAGCAGCCGTCAGCTCTACTTTTGAGATGTAGGTTCGGCTCTCCTGTTAGTAAATGTTATTAATGGATTTATTGACATGGAAATTAAAACCTGATCCATGTCAATTTGTTGGCAATGACAATACAAACGAGTGATACGGTTAAAAGAATATTATGCGTATTATTATTCTTAAAAACAAGAAAAGGAACTAGGACAAGACAAGGACACAAACAACTTTTTGTATTGAAATATAATCTACACTACAAAAATACTAAGTTCCAGCATCGTTTCAAATTACATGCTGTCGATTTGTCGTCACGATGGAAATGTGAGGCGTTTCAAACAGGCCTTGTGACCAAGGTGTGGCCAGCCTTGTACTGAAATACTATTAAAATAGAGGTCAGTCTGAAACAACTGAAAGCTAAAATGAACAGTTATGTTTGACAGAAAACCCTGAAACATGGCCGAAGTAAATTGTTGTTTCTAATTGCTGTTATTTTTAACTCTATAGATATGTTTACGGAAAACTCAAAGCTTTTAATCAGCTCAGCATTGGCTCAATGGTACCACGCCTGACGAGCTGAGGGGTCCCGGGCTCGATTCCCGGTACAGTCGACATTTGTGTGATGAGCATGCTTGTTGACTATAGTCTGGGTGTTATGATATGTATTTATAAATATACGTAGTTTATCAGTACTGTTAGCACCCATAACACAAGCTAATCAATAGCTTACCTTGGGGCTAACCGACCGTGTGTATGGTAGGTATGTATCCCGGATATGGCAACCAAGAACAGATTGTACTCAAATGGCAGGTACTTAAGGCCTCTGCCTCGAATTTAGCGGGCAGCGGGGCGGCAGCGGGGCGGCGGCGGCGGCGGCGCGGGAGCGGCAAGATCTTACGCGTATAATCAAATGGACCGGCCCTCGAATGCAGCGGTGCAGGAGCGGCGCGGCGGCGGGCAACGAGCGGTGCGCTCCAGTCAAGCGGTGACCGCCGCGTTGTGAATTCTTTAGAGATGGCCATACGGGAGAGATGGCCATACTATTTTATGTTATATTAAGTGTCATCAATGATTTTTTTAAATTGATTTCTCGTATGTTACTGAATAATAAAATACTATTTGTAATTGACTATTTATAAGACTAATAACTGTTAATTATGATAAGATTAAAAAACTTATTGTAACAAACCTATTTGCTTTTTTTATTCCACTTTAAATAAACTATGGCCATCTCCAACAAGTTTACTCTAGTGTTGTACATTTTTTTTTGTAACGTATCAAAATGTCTTTGACGTGCAAGAGCTCATTATTTCGGCAATCTTAACATAACATATATAGTTTGTTTGATAAAGCACAAATAGAAACTATAAAGACGTAAGAGGGCTCTCTTAACCCACTATATTACTTTACTCTTTGACAACACTACACCGCTATAGTGCCGCGCGATCTGCCCGCTAGTTTGGAGAACAGGTATGCGTTGCCCGCTCCGCCGCCGCGCCGCCGCCGCTGCCGCCCCGCTGCCGCCCCGCTGCCCGCAAAATTCGAGGCAGAGGCCTAAGTGTGCTAAGCTGCAGTAGTGTGGTCGGGCCACGGATATACATATGACTACTAAGATGTGGTAAGACCCTTCCGTGCCTTGGAGAGCACGAAAAGCCATTAGAATTTTTACTGATATTACCTCAGTTCTGTAGGGATTGTGTGGCTTGTGGTAGTTAAGGCCAGTAAACTGAACCTGTTCATTTTCAAACACTTGTATGTAGGTATGCCAAATTATATCTTGCATAGTCAGAATTAAGTAGAGCTCGTGACTAAGGAACAGCCGAGGTCGATCGATCATAAGGTTAATCAACGCTTGGCGGTGGATGGGTGACCATCTTGTTACGACAAGTTCCTCTGTGTTTCGGAAGCCGATCTTTACATAGTTTGGGAAAAGGCTAGGCAGATGATAGTCGGAATTAAGTTACCAAGATGACGAATTTATTTTTCGAAGATATTCTCAAACTAAAAATGCTTACGTGCAAAATATCTTGGTGAGTCCTTGGTGGCCACCGTACGACAGCAGTTGACATATAAGCAGGGCCGCCAGCAGCGCCCGCGCCGGCGACATCCTGCAACCGCCGCCGGCGCATTGGCGACGCGCCGATACACCTATCACGACACGACACGACCACACACGCGATGCGACACGAACGTGCGACACGACAATCGAACAAGTCAATTATCACACTTTTATATACAGTGATTACTTATTCTGCACTTGGTAATTTTTTCGTGATAAAATCGTGCGGTGTGACGATGGTTCACGTTCACCACACAAGTTCTTATTCTGTAGCTTGGTTGTAAACAGTTGCTGGTGGTGTCCATTCGTGTTCTAAACGTGGTAACGCCTGTTAAAGGAATCGGTAAATAAATCACGGATGTTTGCAAAACAAGGACTGTGAGAAATGGCGGGGACAATAGGTTTTGTCTTGTCACAAATCTAGTTTTTTGCTCGGTCAAGTTGAGGATATTGAGAAATGTCGTGGAGTATACTAAATAGTGGAGTTTTGGTTCATTACGATCGACCTTGTGTAAGGCTAGAACCGCTCGTGACAATATTATAACATACTGAGCATATATTAGCGAATAATGAGCTTGTATAAGTCACTTCTTCTTCGGTATTAATATCACATGTTGGTCCAACAATTTTGGATGATAATTCCAAATTGGATTTTTATGTTTTGGACCGATTTGAAACATACCTTCAGTTAGCTATCAAAACCCATTTATCGTAAATTTTTATCCGGCCGCGCGGAATAGTTACTAGTAATACATATGTACATATTACCCATTAATCGAGGATGCCTATAAGCCTTTTTATCCGTTAATTAATTAGTTCCGGCTACACGTGGGTAAAACCATTAGCAGAAGCTAGCTTATTACGAAACAAGGGGATATACATATTTGCATATCCATTTGAAAAATCGTCGGCCACTTATAAATAATAATCGAAATGCTCGAAAGCCTATATCGCCCACATTGGCTCGCATAGACCAACATAAAACCGTAATGGCCAACACTAGTTGTGTGTAAATTTCCTCTGAACACAGGATACATTGTTCTAGAGAACATAATAGCAATAAATCGAACAATGTTTGTAACAACATAGACGCAGTGACAGAACCAGCTGAAGCGATAAACAGTTAACTTTAGATGAATGAAATTCTTGTTGAAGTTAATTTCGTGGAACTAGACGTAATTTGTGCATTGGCTAAGAGTGGTATGAGTAGGTATTTATACTATATAGAGTATGGTATATTTCAGAATGTACCCTACCAAATATGGTATAGACGTCAATACATCAAGCTACTACAATCTGTCAAATTACCTTAGTGGATTTTCAACTTTATCGCTGAAGGATATGGTTAAAACTTGATTGGGAAAATTTAACAGTTTCGAGTAACTTGATGTGTGTGACTTGTACTACCCAAATTTTGTCATTTTAAATTTTTAATAAGACATATAAATAAAGCTTCATTAAATCTAAGGGTTATCCGTCTCTTAAATGTAAGGAGATATAACATATCTCAGCAGACTGTTAATGAATCTATATTCATTCAAGATCTGATAAAAAAAAATATTCTCAAATACTAGATTATGACTGAATAATAAGCGCTATGTTTGGATAAGTAACCCAAAATTGTAAGCAGCAAACCTATATCTCTCTAACTCAATATAACACGCTAATCAAAACCGGCAAACATCGATAATCTTTTCAACATAGAAGTTAAACAGTATATCTCAAAACCGTCGATTACAAAGTAACATTATCAATCCACATAACTAAGGTTGTCGACTGACACATAACTTCTCGCTCCACGTGTTGAACAAAACAATAAGCATTGATTGCATTGTAGCATATCAGATGACGTTTGGCTCACGCGTGGGAATTGCGTAATTGCTAGTGACGTGCTCGATTCGGATAAACGCGGTTTTTCATCTGTGCCGTTTTATTATCTGCGTGTTAAATACCGTTCTTTGTATAGATGTCATTTTCTGTTTATGTGAACATCTTATACGTAACCGAGTAGATTTAGAAATTATATTGGTTTTTATATAGTTTTTGTTGTGTTATTTGTAAGTAAAAGTTTGTATGTACAGACGCCAGCACATCGGGCTACACGAAACTGTCAAATTTTCCCAATCAACTTTGAACTTTATGCTTTAGCGATAAGGTTGAAAATTTATTAAGGAAATGTGACAGATTGTTGTAGCCTGATGTGCTGGCGTCTGTACATATTAGTATTATAAAGAGTTAGTTTATTTGTAAGAACGATTAGACCGATTTGAAAAATTATTTCAGTGGGCTACCAAAGCCCATATGGCACATGTCATCCAGAACATACTAAGGATTATGTTTGCTACAAAAAAGTCATGCAAACAACAAAATATGTTATTAAATTTATCATCACAGTCGTCAAATTGTACGCATAACGCCGCCTGTGGTAAACATAATCCTTACATGTACTAGATGACCTGTAAAAATATGGTGTACTAGTAGTTCCCACGGGACGCGTGTGAAACCCCTGTCGGATGCAAGCAATACATATTAACATATTACCTACATATCGTACGTCTTAACAATAAATCACAGTTTGCACTGAAGACAATAGTCACTTGACATTATTTATTTAGCATTGAACAATCGTAAAGTTATCAATAATGTCGTGTTTAATGCAATACACAGCTTGCACAGCTTTTCACAAACTGTATTGTTATCATGTTTTTATGTATCTTATCATTAATTTGATTATGAAGATTTTTTAATATTAAATCATATGATTACTGATCTTCTTAATATAGATAAAATACGAAGGCAAAAGAAAGTGAAGTTTTAATCGCATTCAAAATAATTATCTAATAAACATTTCATCGGAAAATTATAACTTAAAAACTTTAAATGGCTTCTATATAGTGCAACAAATGACATAAAATATACTTATTTATATGTTAAATCAACAAGTAATTAATAAAACAGTATATTTTAAAATAGCTTTTATCAAGTACGGAAAAAAAATATCAAAATTACGTACACATAATAAAAATACAAGGAAATGTAAATGTTGTAATTAATGTATGTACATTGTATTGTCACAGCAATTAATTAGCTTTGTGGTATCAGATGTTTCATCATATCAATATTTATACTGGTTATCATAAAAGCACTTTAATTACATACGATTATTTTATAAGAATGCCAACTAATTGTTTGTGGAAGAGGACTTTTGAAGTAAGATTCAATCTAGTTTTATCAGTATTCACATAAGTATTATCAGCCACACTCGAAATAATGGCGTCTTATTTCCAAGTACCTAAATATAAAATGAATAAATAGCACATTAAGCTACCCGAAACCATATGCTTCATCGATTAAGTTGAAAATCTGTTTAATAAAGAAATTTGACAGATTTTAGTAGCTTGATATGCTGGCGTCTGTACCATTTAAACACTGTTTCAATCTAACCAGATAATTTATATGTAAACAAAACAGTTACAAAACATTAATGAGAAATAATTAGCACCTTTAACAAAACTACAACACTAAATTAATGTGCAAACAACATTTCAAACAGATACTAAACTATCCGAACGCAATACACCGAACATAATTCGGATATTTATCCGAAAAGTCGCCACCTTAAATTCGAATTACGACTTATCGATATTACGCAAAGTCCCAACACTACGGTATCATAGTGCACAGTTATCAGTAGGCCAATAAACTAATTAAGTTTACTTGCAATGTTTCTAGGCGTCTAATAACTAGTTATCTATAAACTATGAATTATTGAATAGTTTTGGCATATCGAGTGACGTAGATTTTGTAAACTGATCAGGTCGGAATTCCGTTAGCGGTTTTCGCGTGGTTCCATTTGAATTTGTTTTGGTATCTCGGCTAATAAATAGCTTGTCTTTGGCAATACCGCGCTGCGGTAGCGTGGGCTATAAAGGTCGGGAGTTCGAAACTAAAGTTGCGATATTGGCTTGAATTGCAATAGGAAAGTGCTTTAGATGAAATGTTTTTGAAAATATATGCGTACCTATGAATTTCTTTATTGCGAAATTGTCTTCAAACAGCGCAAACTATTTTTTTACGTTTATCCATCAAGTCATTTCTATTTTTAAGCTGTATTGCCCTAATCCTCGTAACATGGCATCCTGAAAATGATTGCTAGTAGTCCAAAGGCACTGGGTCAAACTATGTATAGAGATATGTTTCTAATTAAGTACTAATTACACTAACATAGTATATAAGCATATTCTGTTACTAACTAATACCGTATGGACTATTTTGTTGGTCTGAATTAAAGATTTTTTTAAAGCCGTTGCAGATTAGGAAACTGAGGCAATATTTCTCTTCACACATCTCACACCTTTACTTTGAAATCGGCCATTATCAATTTAACATCCGCGACACGGCGAAATCAATAACAATGCCGTGGGAAACTGCCTTTATTTATTGAATTTCCTTTAAACACTATCCTATTTATAAGATCTGACTAGAGGTTTTCTTGGAAGCCGTGGCATGCCGTATGAAAGTGGAGCAGAGTGTATCAGTCGTCCAGCTTGTCTAGTGGGTCAGGTTGGGGAAGAAATAGGTCATCTGGTGACCAAAAGGTCTATGCGCTTTTTCTTCGCAATTTGAACTTCGAATGCTTTAAAATTATATTTATTTTTGTGATTATCCCTTGTACTTTTTAGGCCGTCGGCTACAGATAAATGAAAATATTCATGTACATACGTCAGCACATCAAGCTACTAAAATCTGACAAATTTCCTTAATAGATTTTAAACTTTATGGATGAAGCAAATTGTTCAAAGTCGATTGGGAAAATTTTACAGTTTAGGTAGCATGATGAGCTGGCGTCTGTACACACATAAGCAATTGTAAATAGTTTGCTTTTAGGGTCTCTCTAGCAAACATACGATGAAATAATAAAAAAAAAAAACTGACATCATTTAGGGAAGGTTCATATCTGACGGAACATGCGTTGCGCATTATCGGTCGCGTAGCGCCAGAACAGACAAATGTATAGAAAAACAATTGACCGTTCACACTCAACCGATGATACGTTAGTACGACTGATGATACGCTCAGCGTATTTTACGTCAGATATGAACCTTCCCTTATACTTTCAAGGCTGTATTAATTGAATTAGCCATCAATTTATCCGAAACACCTTCACCGGGGAACATCACAGCATACGACTAACGACGCATCGATCACGTACTTTCCATTTCAATCAGCGATGTATCAATATTCGCGTTCGTTTGGCCCGTATCAATTTATAAGCTGCGGCTATAGTATAGCTTTCGCCGAGAGCAACGGCCGAGGTGGGCGGTCAGGTTGCATAGGCAGTTTGGTTCGCGAGGGTAAGGACGTTAATTATGTTTGAGTTTTTGAGTGCTCGGTAAAGAATCTTTATTGTTAAATAAAAGGATTTTTGTCTTTATAAAAAAAATATAGAAAAAAAAAACATAACATTTACTGTCCGTAAATGTGTGATACTAAGGCCTTGTTTCACAGGTTACGGATACCCACTATCTACCAGATAAATTAAAAAATAGAACAGATTTTTTTTTTAATTATCTACCAGATAAACTATGTGGAAATTATCAGCAACCTGTGAAACTGGCCCTAAATGTATTGTTTTTTTATGAGACATCGCAATATTTTATTGTAGATATAGAAAATTAATTTATGTTGTTAGAGTACCTACGTATATTTATTAAGAAAAGAAGAATTGAAAATATGTATGTTTCCACTATTAATCAAATCTTCGGGCTGTAGTTATTGTTTTACAACATTTTTATTAATCATGCTTTTTAGTCGAATTTAATACACGACGTTACATACCATCCAAATATTAAATAATCAAGACATGTCAGTCTAATTTTTTTGTCAAATCAGAAAAACCTGAATTGATGATAATAAAACTGCAACATGTTAATGGCTATATTCAATTGCTTATAGCAAAACATTGTTACATAATATACTTATTTATAGAGTTTTAGTGTCCTTGTGAGTATTATAAAAAGCATTAGATAGATAGATATCAAGTAAGGTGAAGGTCATCTAGTCAATTTAAAATTTCTAGAACAGCTGTTTTATACAAATAAAGACAAGACCATCAGCATATTATATGACTTGTATTATTTTCGCCTTTAATCTTTACATCGGTAAATGTCAATTTGTTTACGTTCTTCTGATGACAAAGATTACACAATAGAGTTGCAAACGGATCAGTGCAATCAATGCCATGCAATTAATATATTCATAACATGTCTGTAGTGCATGTCTAACCGTCACAATCATTTTACAATTAAACATCACGACTGATCACATCACCCAGGAAGAAAAATCTTCTCGGAAGCTAACATAAGTAGACAATTAATATTTAATGTGTGTTCTTAGTCTGGCAAAGATTTTAAGAAAGAAAGATTTTAAAAAATCGTTTATATATTTTTAACTTGTGTAAAGAACTACAATATCTCAATTTGAAATAGACAAAAAAATACGTTAAAATAATAACAAAATAACAATATTTTTAACCCCAGCTCATGACGTAGTTACTGGACGACCCCTCTCACGTTGTTACTAGGCAGAGAGAGAGATATTATTAGCGAGCTCAGTCGTGCATCCAACGCCCTGCATCGTTGGAATGTCGCAAAAACTAATCTATTCGTATGGAAAAACTCGCATCCTTCACTCGGCAGCCTTGTAGAGAATCCGCGTTCGCTCTGGGTTAACGGGATATTTTAAACCAATCGAGGTCTATCGAAACTACAGTAGTACAATACTTAACTGGCAATAAATATCAGGATAACTATTAGACTTACAATTAGTAAATTTACAAGTTATGTTAGTGTCTGATTGGGTATGGAGTTTATAGGTTCTTAGCTATCGCAATCAGTCAAAAGGCACTTAAGATGTGGAAACAACTACAACAGCTACTCAGCAATGTCCTAGAAATTAAAGACGCCATTCAATCATGTATACGTTTTATGTAGTGATTAAAATAACAGTCAACATGACTTGCATGTAAATAAACCAATATAGACACACATAATCGCTGCTACCAATGACAAAAATAGACAAAACAAATTTAAACGGAATAACACTAATTAAGTTTTATCTGAACACTATAAAATCGTCCAGATGACCGCAGATAAAAACTACTTTAGACAAAAATAGTTTTTATGACGTAACAGATAAAGATCATAATACCATCGATGACTTTGTAGTCTCATAGAACGAAAAGGGGACTTGAGTCGTTTGCAATAATAAATCTGTGCTGCAGCCGAACAGTCAGATAATTAATCAAAATCCACAAGCAATTTATTGGTGCTAACAAATCAAATGTAGAGAATGCAGTTTTGACATGCAATCCTGACGATAGCTATGAGAGAATGTGTTAGGAAGTTTATTTCTCAATCACATCTGTTAACTTCAGACGGATGGTTATAGATATTCTTCATGCTCAAGTAGAGGATGAAATTAATCAGGTATATTATGTTAAAACTAAAATGAAACGTATTTGTTATGCTCAGATTTCTACTCTCATGGTACACCTGTGATAAAACTAGAATCTCACCGTACTATAGATGAGCGAGTGTATCGAGCGCTTGCTAACGATCCTAGGACCAGTTTGATCAAGGCAGACAGCCGGGAAAAGCGAGACCACCATACTGATTTTAAAACCATGTGAGTATTTGTACAAGTTGAAAATGACCAATATAAAAGAGGAGAAGGATATTTGGACAAAAATGGTAACATCAGAATATAATAACTTGGTAAAGGACACTGAAACGGCATTTGAACGGTGCTAAGTCAAATCCCACGTACGCCCACAGCTAGTGGGCGAGTCATTACGAACTGTCGCTGCAAAGCCGGCAATACTACTGTTTACTGCCCCATTGTCTTAGCATGGCGAAATCAGTAGCGCAGTGACAGCTATTGTGGATGGCTGCGAGGTCCACGGGTCAATCTGGGTTGTTAATTGAATATTTTGTTTATTGGTTAGTTAGTTATAAATACAACTGATTAGATATAAACGGACAATATTTTAATGTTACAACATGCAATTTTCGAAATTGCCGATCTTACATCGAACGACTCACAAGACAATACAACTTAAGATAATTTCAGCAACAGTCTTACGCAAGTGAGGCTAAAACTAAATAGTTACCAACATCCAACAGTGAGAAGAAATACTGAATTGCTGTGAATATTTACATATGGATGCAAAATTGATTAATAGCCTTGTTTTATTTGTGACAAATTTACAAACATGACACCTTTTTCGAAGATTTATCAAACACCTAATTATACTTATAATGTGCTTCACGAGTCTGTAACGATATTTTATGATGCTTCATTATTACTACATTTAAAATGTTAAAAGCAAACGTTGATTTACCCCAAATTTCGCGCACTTGATAAAGCGTGAAATAAACCATACGGTGACATCACATCCCAAAGCCAATTCTAATCTGGGTGCTTTTACAGTCGCAGGCGCAGTAACAGCTGACCTACTGAACGAACGAACGAATGAACCGTTGAATGGTTTGTGTAACAAGGCGGGAACCGTGTAATCATAATAAAATTTATATAAACAATGATTCTATTAGCTGAAGTGAAAGCTGTAGAGGAAATAATTGACGTATTTATTTCAAATAGGTAGTAAAAGTTATTTAAGCTATCGATTGATGTGCAATCGTTACGTGAATGAATCATTTCTTTTCTTGTTACAATAATTACATCGACGGAATCATTAGTAGGATGAATAATAACAACCGGGTTAAAGATCGACAGTGTCATACGAAATAGAGTAAGATTAACTTTTTGACCTTTGTTATCTTTTCATTTATATAGTCCATTAGCGATTCTAAAGCTCGTGCATCTAGATTTTCATATTCATCCCCCTACCCTGCTTTATTTTAATTCACTTAAACTATTCCTACATCTTAATGATCAGTTGTATCATTACTTATCTCTTCTAGCTGTTCAATACATTTTCCTAGATCCATTATCTTATGTTTATTAAGCCTATTATTGTATAGAGCCTCTAAATTCCCGCTTTCTGCCTTGTTCATTTGAACATTCACAGGATTCCCATTCATGTTTTGATTCTTCAATTACACTATTTCCTTTACATTATATTCATTGCGTGTATCGCGATTACCGTTGCGCTCGAGTGGTGCAATGGCAATTGAAATGGTACTATCATAAACACTGACAGCTCGGTATTCAGCCTACAAGTACTAAACCTCTTCAATTTAGTATCACAGTTACATAGAAATAGGATTGTTATTATTTTTGAGTGCTGATATAGGAATATTTTTCGCAAATCACCTTTGCACATCTGAAGTTAGCTATTTGAGGCGTCCCAAATGTGTAGTAGTGTATTAAATCACATTTTATGACTAATGTGAAGTCAAAAAACAACCACCTTCAGTCATGCATATTTGTAATTTGTGCCATAAGAAGACAGTGATTCTATTTACATGACCCCTAATATTGCAAAACCAGTTTTGCGATAACAATCTTTTTTGGCAATTCTGCACCTGTATAAAAATATGACTTTTATAAATAAATTAAAACCATATTTTATTAATTATTTATCAAGATAAGCAGAATACACTATAGATAGACAATAATAATACACATGCTAGCTACCAGTGAATAACATACTTAATTAAGATATTTGTATAAACAAGAGACATGCGCACGAGTCACATAATCCTCATGATAATATTAAACTGCTAAAGTAGGTACTCTCTTTTATCAGACAACATAATTTCTCATTTGCGTCGTGGTGGCGAGAGGTCAGAAGTCACCGTACGCATGCATACAGCAATTTGTTTCAATTTTCATACGTATTTTCAAGTTTATCTTCGACACTATCGATTAATGAACGAAAACATCGTGAGAAAATCTCAAAACAGAATCCGAACCAATATTATAATTAAAGCAGCCTTTCGAATATGAGGGTTCGATTCCAGGTCAGGCAAGTACCAATGTAACTTTTCTAAGTCATACGAACTTTCTAAGTTTATCTTGGACACCAATGACTGATTAAAGGTGAAGGAAAACATCTCGAGGAAGTCTGAAATCACCAACCCGCATTGAGCAAGCGTGGTCGTTAACGCTCAATCCTTCTCCGTGGGAGAGGAGGCCTGTGCCCAGCAGTAGGACGATAAAAAGGCTGCGATGATGATGATGATGAACCAATATTACAAATTCTAGAGGTAACTGTATCTGTATAAATTAGTATGGAAATAGACATAATGCATTGCGACAGTATTAGTCACGAGGCGGGACAAAGTTCACGTACCACGCTAATGAAACCACAAGAAACAGCTAATAAAGAAAACATATGACTGTCAATCGCAAATCCGCATGGCTGATCGATTCGATGACCAAGCGACCGTCAATGATCTAGAAACCTCGTAGCACGCGCCGCCGTTACATTCAAAACAACCGCATTATTTGTTAAACGTGACCAGCGAACGCCAACACCGCATATCGGTACCGTTCACACACACTCCATTATGGATCAACGGAAGCATATGAACGATGAAGAATTTTTTGATATTCATGACTCATTCAAGAGAAAAAATTTGAAGTACAGTACAGTTAAGGAAGTATGACATCTAGGGATGGAAATGTTTATTATAGCTGTCACTAACAATGGAGAAACACATTTCTTAGAAAAGAGGGACAATTAAAAAAATATAAGGGACTTGAAGTGACTAGGTATCGAAGGACTAACATTTTATTGGAATCAGCTATCCAAGATTTTATAATGCTGTAATATTTACTTTCTTGCAAAATTTATTGTAATCAATAATTGAGATACGCATACTGTGATGCAATTCTAGAATCTTGTAAGCCAACATAAATATTTCGGAATCCAATGATATGTGCAATTCGATATCTTTGATTTCTATCTTCATAATCAGATGCATAAAGCATATTGCTTGCTTTATTTCTTACGACAGCTATAACAAGAATGTCATACCAAATATTAGGAATAGGTCTAGGCATCACAAACGATCTGTAGTTAATGATATTTTTGTTATAAACTTCCCTGATGAAGAGTTATGAGCTAATTCAAACAGGTTCAACCTAGTTTATGTAAAAGCCTTGACACACGTTCGCGATTAGAAGCTATTTATAACGACTTGGTTCTGACATCAACGGAGTCCAAAGAAAATCGACATGAGCTGTTAATGCGATTCGTTAAATAATACAAAGCTGAAGATTCCAGAAGAATTTCAGAAAATACTGGATCAATCTCAAAAATCTTTCGATTTTAGATAGCCCATTTATCGAAAAAGGCTGTAGGCTTTATACGGGTGCGTAGAGTAGATCCCACGGAAAGCGGGCGAAACCGCTGACAAAAGAAAGGCTTATAGAACATTTAGACAATATTAAATATTATGTGTCATATTAAATGCTTTATATGTTGATAGTTGGCGAATAACCCATCATTTTAATGGGGTAATTACCACATGATTGATACTGTAACCGCAAAAATTGCAATCTCTTTTATGCTTAATCAGTCATCTATTTTTAAGATACACAGTTTAGATTAAGTCTTTGCTTTTGTTGTAATCAGTATCATAACATCTCTTTCTAAGTTAGGAGCACACCTGGGAGAAACCAAAAATTAAATCCCGGTTTGCTTAAGCAAAATAAACAAACCATTCAAGGGCAAAGAGTCACATATCCCAATAAAAAGCTCTCACATCAGAATAAATGCCAAGAATTTAAGAACTGTATTAATAATCTACATTGAATGGTAGGTACGGGCCGGTCGGCATACCTAATCCTAGAACAGTTGCTAACTAATCTAGCTATCAAGGTTTTCTAGTGAGTACTGACCCCGATTCTGTTCCATATATGTATAGGTTCATATATGTATTATATTATATGGGCGTGTATTTGTGAGAAATCGCTGCAGGTAAGTTCTTTGACTTTCTTAGCACAAATTGTATTGTGATATTTAAGGTTTGTTCTTTGATCTTTTTTCTGATATGACCAGATCTGTGATTATTTTAATTCAATCCACAAGCGTAAACGAAATAACTTTAAAACTGTCTCTTTTTTTGAGATGGAAATTATCAAATGATTCGTCCCTCTTAAACTAAAACTAAACTAAAACCCGCTTTTATTCCTTCTGGAGGTTTTTTGTAGCAGGGTCGTGGTAACACTTGCAAGCAATCCCGTAGGACAGGAACATACCCTGCATTTTCATGTCTCTATAATCTTCCTTGCATTGTTCAAAATCTTAGATGCATCAAGCGATGAAGAGGTTCTCAAGGAACGCATTTCAAAGTTTAATAAATAAAATCTACATCTTAAGACGACAGCACCTAAAAAAAAATGTATTCATCGAAAGTAATCTTACTCATTGTATCTAGACTTTCACTCTCAATTAATTTCTTCGATAAAAAGTCTAGGCACTCATTTCGATGTTACAGCTGCCTATTATGACGCAATAAGTAATTTGTCTAACACCGTAATGGGTTTAAATAATATTTTAAAGATTTTTATCTTACATAGAAATTCAGTCCTGTATAATTTACATGCTAGTAGATTTAGAAAGAGATCTATTGTTTCGTTCTTGTTCATCATATGCCGCGAGCGATATAAGCATAATAAAAGCACATAACTTTATTTCATAATCATAATGGTGACGTCACTTTAATATTTGGGTTACACCCACATCGAATAAGTCGAAAATCCGCAATATTCATTGCATTTTAGCGCAATGGACCACTGCATATTTTAATTGGCAATTCAACTAAGCTCTTAGTCGATAAAACTGCTATTTGCCAAATTTTTATCGCCATATACATAACTTTATTTACAAACAAAATATATGATCAAGACAGCATCAAGGATTTTTAAAAAAATTAACCACAAGCAGAAAAATTGGACTAAAGAAATGTGATCATTAACGGCCGAAATTAATAACCTATCTATCCGTTTTTTTGCTTACTAGAGACTGAAGTTTGACATTAGCCCCATATAAGTTGTGTCAAATTCCTATATCTAGTAAGTAAAACAACGGATAGATAGGTTATATAATTTCGACCATAAGTAAAGTTCAAAATATGGATGATCCCTTAACGCCCATTAGACCCAAAGACTCTAAACCAAGTAAAGATATGAGGAGACGTAAAATATAATGTTCTAAAAGAAATAAACATATAAAATACCAAAAAGGTGCTGGCACTTGATAAAATTTTACCACAGAACGTTATCGAAACGAGTGCTGTGTCATAATAATCAATTCAGCACGCTTCTACTATAACAAGTTGCAGCGGAGATAAGCTTAATGCACTGTTTTGACTTCACTGTAGCGTGGTTTGTTATATTGTAATGTTCATGTCAGGCTAACTGTTAAGTTGCCTTGTAAAGACTACGGGCGACTAATAAAAAAACTCTTGAAAGAATTTCATTCAAAATAGGGTGTGTTTTGGGATTCTCTTAGAGCCAGTTTCACAATGTCCGAATAGATTCAAAAATGGAACAGAATTTGTATGAACTTATCTACCAAATAAACTAACTGGAACTTATTCGTAGGTGGTGAAACAGGCCCCTAAACTTTCTTTAAAAAAATGGTGGGTCTATATCATCCTCCTGCCCTTATCCAAACTCATATAATCATTAGTCAAGTAAGATCGAAGAAGACTTGACATAAGAATGGGATTTCATTCTAAGTGAGCACGTTTTGTTACGGTGATGAATTCCATTTAAATGACTGTCATTATTGTTTATAGCATTGAAAATATTGGAAGTAAAATCACGTTGTTAACTTATATACATACTTAGCTAGACAGAAAATAAGTAGACGATAAAAAATGTTTAGACGATGATATAACACTGCAGACGAAAACAACAAACGAAAAGCCTAAAGCTGCAATATTAATCTAGACTAAGCTATAGTAGTTGGCACAAGTCCAACATCGGCTGGTATTGACCTTAATCCAACTTGTTTGGAAGGAATAAGTCCTTCACATGATAGATAACGAAGACATTAGAAGATCTTATATGAACTATAAAAACATATTATGGTAAAGGATATTGGCTAGAAATTGATTAACATTTATGACTGGGCTTTCGTGAATAAATTTAATTGTCGCGACTGTGATTGCAAATTAAAGTCTTGTAGCTTGTATAGCCATTTTACAAACCAAATTTGGGTCCGAAACATCGCAAAAATAATGGGGGCGATGTCTTACATATGTGGATTATCATTAATCATTAACTATGATTACATTACTTCTAATAATTTAATTATTTCAGTAAGTTCAAGCAGAAAGTCTCGCACTCAGACGTTCAAAGCCAAACCGGTATTCTAATGAGTTGTTTAACATGCAAAGTATCCTTGCATAAACAACCTGAAAAATACTATTGCGTGCATTTGTTTCTTGTGTTCGAATAAAAAAAAACAATATGTCAGACTTTGTAAATACAATGACGAAACAGCGCAAACAATACCGGTAGAAAGCATTGCTAATGCAGCGCTGGAGTGCATACATAATCACGAAAAGGTGAGGGACATAAGTAATGCTAATTATGAAATTGATTGGGCAGGTTTGTAAGATTCTATCACTAGAACATATGGGCACAAGATTACTGGTAATGCGACATCAGCGGATTATACTAATCCTAGACATCTAGTTATCAATGGAAATATCATACTAGAGTAAATAGCTCTAACGGTTTTGGGAACACGGAATGGGCAACTCAATCAGGCATGCATTCATGCTTACCATACAATACGAATAATCTGGTGCTACATAGATTTCACTAACAATAATTACGAAGCTATGTCCAACACCCACCAGCGGCTTCGAGTCCGCGGTGGGCGCAAGCTATGTAAATCGTGCCATGGGGCCGACCGAACAAGTTTTCTATTTCAAGGAGAAAATACAGATTTACAGTGCCCGTGAAACGTCAATTAGGTGGCTTTCGCGCCTTCTACAACTATTTCGAGTATTGTATGATTGTCAATCTATTTTGCCTTAAGGGGTGAACAAAACTTCAGGCGGTATCGCTCAGACGATTGGTTGGCTAAATCGTTCGTAACCGTCTACGTGATGGGTGAAACTGTAGGTGCGATAATTCACAAGTGCCTTTAATTCAGCAGGTTTGCCAGCTTTGTTCAAAGTAACTTTCTGCGTTCATTAGGGTTCTGCTAGCTCTTTAATCTTTTACGTGGCGAGATTCTGCTACTAGGTCAAGAGTTTTTTGACCTGTGCACTCTCAACCTTTGACTAAACTGGTGTGAAAATCTTCACGAGTCTTCACTTCGCCGTGTGAAACCAACTTAAATTACAGACTAAATTCATAAAATACAAGTACTTAACATTAGATATTTGTTTAGACGTGTTTCTCTTGAAAAGAAGACTGCATGTCTGTGTCGATAAAAGCTGTGATCATTACAACAGTATTAATCATTTCACTGTCACTTTGGTATCGGAGCGATCAGTCTCAGCTTGTTCTAGTTGCCATTTGAAACTAATCGGATTGCTAGTTGCCTTGGATCTTGTTCGAAGATTATTATGCAAGGCAGACACTTAACCAATTACAAACACAGCTGGTTCTTAAATTGAATTTAATTAGAGCTCAGGTGGTGATAAATGCAATTATGTAGAAAAGACTGCAGTTAATTTACATAATGACGACAAATTGTTAAATTCTACTTATAAACTAAGGGTGGATTGCATCGCGAGTTATTTATAGTATTCGTAAAAGTTAACTTTATCGGTAACTAGAATTGTGAATATAGTATTTAAATCAATTTGTAGGTTTGCAGTGAAGTTGACAGTTGATTTGACCAGTCCAAATTCGAGCGTTAAGTTATAACGTCGTTAAAATGGTACCTACCCCCATATTTTGCTTAATCGGCATTTGAACGGCTGGTTTGGATTTGGTTATCTTTATAGGTTCCCATGAACGCGGGTATAACCGCTGAATGAAGCTAGTATTAGTATAGATGGGGGGTATTGCTCGACGGCACACACATTTCTATAAGATAAAGAGTATCAGAACCCAAACACCTGGTTTTATTATGACGGTCCTTTGAACTACAGCCATACAAAGACAACATTAATGATACCTTTTAACTAATTGATAGCAGAGACATCGGGAGTCTTCTAAAACATCCTTGAAAATTAATGTCATAATTTTCAGTGTATTGAATATTATAACACGGACAGCTTTTGATAGAAATGGCGTATTGCGGAGCTTGTGGGCGAAAGTCCAAGCGTTGTCATTTATGATTGTTCTCTCCATATACGCATTGCAGAAATAATAAATAAATATGAGTTCCAAATTCTGAAATTATTGGGAAGCATAATAGAGTGATAAACTCCGTTCTTCAAAGAAAGTAGTTGATATCTCGCGAACTTATTGCTTAGTATTTCATTACAGAATGCCATTGCATAACGGTGTGACCATCAGTTTCTGCGAAGCATGAAATAATAAACGGAGAATATTTATAAAATAATATGAGTCAAAGTTATGCGCTGCACTTTAATTGCAGTGTTTTCATATGATACGTTAAAACACTATTTGAGATTGTGATTACTGTATGATATCAGTAGCCAGTCAATAAAATCATATTATTTTTACAAACTAATTGTATACCCAAATGCTATATGCTGCTGTGTCAAATTCTTCAATCTCAAATACTAAAGATTCTATCTATTCTACTTGGTTCACAGGAACTCGCTCTTGTTAAAAACATCAAATGTAATGGATTCCCGCAAAGTAAGGCTTGATTCCATAATTTAAAATTTGAAGCTCATGCAACTAAACGTCGATTTAAACTTTCATGGTCACTAACATTTGAATTATTTGTTACTAGATTGCTACCATGCACAGACGCCAGCACATCAGGCTAACCGAAACTGTAAAATTGTCCCATTCAACTTTCAACCATAATGCTATAGCGATAAAGTTGAAAATCTATTAAGGAAATTTGACAGATTGTAGTAACCTGATGTGCTGGCGTCTGTACCTTTTTACTGAGTTCCCGATATTTTGGCACTGTTGCAACAGCCACGATCACGGAGTCACTCCGGAGTAACTCCGCGTGGAGTAACAAATGATTCTCATGGAGCTCTACCTTTCATCAATATTACATTATAGTAAATCAGCCTGTGAAGATTTTTTTGCGCTGTCCGTTACACCAGGAAAATTTCATGTTTGTCACGAAGGACCAAAATAAGCAAGGTATTGTTACACTTATATAATTCTATCGTCTAGTCTAACCCTTTGAACTCTAGTGACGCCTAAAAGCGTCATCTACATCACGAGTACTTTATGTAATCTAAGCAAAATAAGGTTGTCTGGAGTAGACGGTCTTAGACAATTTGATAGTGATGCCGAAAGGGCTAAGTAGAGGCCACCTCTAAATACTTTGCGTGTCGGAAAAGTTAGAGCAAAAAATGGATTAAAGAAGTTTTACTAAGAAATGAAAATTACTAATATACCTAATGTATAAACAGGAAAATATGTTGATTTCTAACTCATATCGTAGATGTCGTAATAGGGGGTAATTATGAATTATACGAGTATTATAGATAGTAATAATAATGTTGCATGCCTGTTGATAACAATACATTGCTATCGCCAATCAGAATACAGAACGTGGTGATTTTAGAAATGCTTTCTGATGTAATGCCATCAAGGCACATATGATTAATGTTCAATAACGGAAATTGTTAAGATGTCTTTAAAATTCCATGTTCAAGAAAGTGTGATAAATTATATAATACTTGTAGTGTAAAGCCACTAATTTTACAACTGATACAATGGTGTAATTCATGGAAATGTAAAAAAGTTTCCAATTGACAGTTAGTGTACCTGCCTGCCACGTTATACGTCGCTAGTTCGATTCCCGCACATTTGCGTGCGTGAATATGGGTGTTTGACTTAGTCTGGGTTTTCCTATGTATAATATGTATGTATTTATAAAAGAAAAGTATATAAGTACATTTATCAGTTGTCTAGTATACATAGTACAAGTTCTGCTTAGTTTGATACTAGATAACGTCGTGTGAATGTGTGAGGAATATTATAATTAATTTGACTGCCTGTTATTAATTACTATAATCAAACTCGATAGGAACATGTGTAGTCAAGAGTATTTTTCGGTTAGCAAATTCTGCTATTCCCTTCAAATTTTTCAGCTATAAAGTGAAATGTGTGAATTCAGCGAGCAAACAAAAAATCTCTATCGAAGCTTGCATGATGAATAACCAAATTTTCTAGGCCAGCTTCAGGCTGTCAGCCAGCCAACATGCTCTAGATAACGTGCAAATTTTTATTTCATAACCATACACTTCCAGATAACTTCGAATAGTATACTTATATATTTTTTCCTGATTTACCAAATCCCCGTATAATGAAACTAAATCTCCCAATACTATCAAACGGCAATTTAATAGCGCATAATGCAAGACCAACACAAAGTCATTGAAATATGTTATGTTTTAAGAAGAACAATGTAAATATTTGTACAGCAAACGAATAACCAGACACGCTAAAAAGCAAGGTTGAAGTAAAGTAAATAAACACAAGAAGCAAATATTGCAGTAATGAATTTTGGGAAAATAAATACAAGAATGATAAACAAGCGTTGTATTTTGTAGGCGTCAAATCCTAATTTAATAATGTCAGTAGACGAGGTAAGTGTGAGTTTGCAACTAATAAAATTAATGCCGAAACCATAATAATCATTGATGAAGGTTACCTCTAAAATCAATAGATTACAGGATTCAAATGTATAAACATCAATAAACTAACTGTCTCCATAGCTGGACTACATTCTTGTCCATTAGGAAATATATTAGCTTTGAAACTAGGACATGAAGGCAATGGACCTAATTGGAAAAACAATTAAAGAAAATTTGCACTGGAACGATAACTATTATTTGCTCATATGTATTATGTTAATAGATCTAACGGTCACGAGTGGTTCTTATCATAGTCGTTTAATAAATAGGAAAAATTAAGGTAATGCATGATATAAAGAATAATATTAAAATACCCTACGTGATCAACAATCAATGTTTTGCAAACACGTAAAGGGATTTACCCAGTTCACGGGAAAACTCACGTTACTGGAGATATACCACAATCCAAATTAAAGATATTCCAACACTAACACTAAAGGATGCGAATAAAATAGAAAGCTCAAGCACGCTTTCTTTAGACGAAATTCAAACTTCGCAAAATTCACGATCGCGTCGGATAATAAAATGTATTTTCCGTCCGAACGTAGTGCACACGTCGTTTATGCGCGCAGTCACGCGCCTTACTGAATTATTACTGAGTACTGCGCCGACTGTTGAGAGCGAAATTGGTTTTCGAACGAGTAATTCCATCAATACAAAATGAACCCTGACTCATTAGAATTTAAAGTTCTTTATTCTATGCGGGGAATCTAATATTTTTTCGCTACAACGTGCAAACAGGTTCGACACGAGAAATTCGCAGCCTGCCAGGAAACTGACACGTAGGTCTTTAGCTTTTTGACCGATAGTGACTCGTAATCAGTTAATTTTACGCGCCAATAAATGACGATTAGCGGTAAGCTGTTAAAGTAGTTATTACTTAATAAAAGTTCAGCGGTCAATTGAAAATCTTTGCACATTTGTTACAACGCTGAAGTTATTAGATATATTCTAATTGTTGAAGCTACACTTTGATTTTCAATTAAATAAAAATGTTCCAATCATTAATTAATTTAAGATTAAGATTCTCTTCAATAGCACAGACAGCATAGCTAATATAAAAAATTCTGCAGGCCCAAAATCTTTCTACGATATTACTTTCTTCTAAGCAAACAGGAATACCGAGGTTACAAATAATCGGTTCCCGTTAGAAACTACTTACGACAAACGCAACGAGTTTAAAGATGGAGTTGTGGGTAGCCGATAGTTTATTGGGGCTTGTTGGACATGGGAGAAGTAATTTATTTCCGGATAAACCTTGTGATCTGTTACAACTTCAACGATGACGTCACTGGCTGATATGGAAGAAGTATTAAGCCTCCTTGGATTGGCAAATACAAATTGTCAGGCAGTCGCTACATGCGCTACACAATTGAAATGCTAGGTTCATTTAGTCGTGGTTATCAATTATAGAAACTGTTGTTATTGAGATAAATATAGCTCGGTGACATGTGTTATGTCATTGATGCAGTGCATGCAGTTTTGAGCGCAAAGGCCATGTCCTCATTATGTCAGACCAGCTGTTTTACAGTGCCGTTCGAGTGCCGGAAGGGTCTTCGTGATCAAGCTGTTACACAACTGTTCTAGGAATTCTAGGATGATGGTGGAGTTTTCAGCTTTATCTGAGGAGTATTCTTGCTAATCTGAGCTCCGAGACAAGGTCAGAAATGAGGTTAACACAATCTTGTACAACAAGTAATGAAAAAAACTTATTTTTTTTTCAGAAGCTTAATTATGTTCCATTTTTTTTATGGGTCAACATCACATAACATTTCATAATTTAGGTTAAAAGCTAGCATGTATACATTAATATACATGCATTAATTTTCGTGTTCCAGCCAGGAGAAATAATGGAAAACTGCTGTCGTTCGAAAGATCGATGACTTTTAACGGTTCTCTAATATTGTACATGACGTGAACAATGCCAATGATATAGCGTGATAAAAACTCGTATGCTTGACTAAATGAGGATTAACACCTCTGTAATTAGCTAGATGTCGTACTGGGGACGATAAATTATTTCTTGGAAGAGTAATAGCATTAACTAATGAAGTGGTTAAATGAAAATATTGTTTAAAGGTTCTACAAAGTAACTGGGGAGTTTGTTGCGCCACTTCTTCTGTGGGCCTTTTGGGGGCTTGAATTTGATAATTAATAAATAATTACTACTATAAAAATGTAAAGGATCAAAGTCCTTAATTTTATCTGTAGGTCCTTCCAAGGAAGAAAACATTTCTTTGACTGATGAGCATCTACGAAATGTCTTGGTTAAATCAAGTGACGTCTTTTTAAAGACATACGTTTGGTCTCAAATATTCAAGACAAATTGAAAGTTAATACCAACAATGACAAAGTAACAAACACAAATATAACATTACAAAGCCAACAACGACGAACAAATTAATCCCGTATACAAATTAGTAGCTGCATTTGCAATGCAGCTTCTAACGTCACAATGAGAGTTTGTTCTATTCATGTCTGTCGCATTGTCCCAGCGCAGACGACATAAATTATCTCTAACAGGATATTACCAAACAATATTAATAAGGAAACGCCGGATTGACGACAGTAAATCGCGAGGTTTTATAGGTAATTAACAAAAGGGCGACGATTATAAAGGGAACATTAACAAATTGTTTACCTGAAGGAAAGACAAGAATTGTTAATGGCAATGCTGTATATAGTGAAATCGTATTAAGGTAAAAGTCTTTCAATATCAATCGGACATAGAGAGAAATAATGCACATTTAAGATGAAAAAAAATAAATTGAAGATCATACTCAAAGTTGCGGAATTGGATTTATTTTCATATTCCAGAGAACGACAATAATTAGAAGACATGAGGACGCACTTGAACATTATAGTACGCGTTTATGGACATTTTCTTTTTATTTTCCTTAAGATACTTTAAGGAACATACCTCATGAAATAAATCTGGAAACATCCTCATTAATGACGTAATTCAACATTTAAACATTGCTAAGTAGACTGTTCTTAGCACAGAACAATGTTATTTGCTTAATTAATGACTCTATTCATAAAATTTAAATAATTACAATTGTAGCTGTTGTTTAATTGAAAGCAGAGGAGACAACACAAGCCACATGCTATATTTGGATTGCATTAGACATGTAAATGTATTTCTGATTTGTACTCCGCGTGAAGAGTTGCGGTTTGCTTTAAGATTAGTAATATTAAGAACGTGTGTAGTTGAGAGCAAGCTCCTTCTTGCGTTAACAATTAGTACCATAACTTCCATTAATAATGACATAAATTATTATGCAGTTCAAGAATACAATGAGCATAATTTACTCAGATTTAAGACTCTTCTTTAGTTTCACAATATATCTATCATCAACTTCACTAGAATTAGTACGTATTGTACGAGTATAACTACATAGCAACAGTAAACAGTGACGTCAATGACGTATTTGTACGTCAAGCAAGCGATTTAGTTCAAGCCGATGATTTTGTCGTCAGTGGGCGCGGCGTGTCTCGTAAATTCTCGTGAATATTGAAGGTTGATGTTATTTTTAAATGACAACTAGGGTATTTTTAGGAGCATTGGAAAATATTAGAGATGAAATAAATGAAATTAACAAGGGATCCGTTGATTCAGATACACGTGACAACGAAATGAATAGATACAGATCTGTACCTGCTGTTGTGGATAAGCATTTGTTCAAAGAACATTAAAGACCGAACTCCACAGGTTAAGCAGTAACAGAAACACATAACAATATTGCACTAAAACAATAACTTCATAACAGTTCATACATTTCCCACTGTTACGTCACAGGTCGTAGGTCACAGGCACCAAATCGTGACTCACGCGCCTGATAATCAAGACGTAAAAGGGGAATTAAACTATCTAGCAGATGGGAGATGTGTACAGATTTGTTCCTATGGAGTTATGTGGTGTTAAAACTTGGACTTTCACTCTTCATTATTCAGAGAACAATAGTAATTTATTTCTAGATAGCCGTATAGATGTCAAGTAATAATTATACGTTGTAGTAGATGGAGATACAAAAATCTATTAATGTGAATGTCTAATACAGTATTTTGCATTGCAATTTAATTTGTATCACGATGCAATGTAATCGATACTAGACGTAAAATAAGAACATTATTCCGTTAAACCATGTTGTCCAGACTTTCACTCCTAATAGCAGAAATAAATCGTCACATGTCAAAGAGCAAACAAGAATTAAATACTTCAGGATTGGATGTGAGGAACTCAGTAGTAAATTGCAAGTTTATTGATTCAAAGCAGTAAAAGGTAATGTTTATAATACCAGCGTATAGTAAAAGCTAACAGGATTACTGTAGCTGCGTACGACTTTATAAAGACAGTTTAACAGAGTCCGATTTATAGAAAGACGTTAAGTTCAAATAGCAGTTTAACTGTATTGATACTTACTACTGCTGTAAAAAGGGTAGAGGTTATCTAAAGATTTCATATCCAATATGGTAGAACAGTAACTATCTTATACTCAGGCAAATCTTTAAGTTTCTATTCATCCTTTTTGGACCCAGCGCTATGGCATTCATCTCATTCTTTATCATGATGATGAAGATCTCAGACTATCGGTCATGGCTGCTATTCTCTATAAGGAGATCAGTCAACTGCACAGGACATATTATAGAAATAGACACACTCTCTATTCCCTCAATCCCACTGTCCGATCGGACGGCAATCCGGAGAGAGATCGGACGCTGGGTCGACATCTACGTGCAAGCAAGTATATCACTACCATCTTCCAGACTCCGAGCTGCTTTATTAAAGTTACTTAAACCTACAAAACCCCGACCTGCGAATCAAACCCGCATGCACAACAGTCGCGCTTGGCGACCACTAGACCAACAAGGCAGTTATGTCTCACATTATGTTTCCGACCCTAATCTTCTGCCGTATAGAATTCAAAATGAAGTTACGCTAAACCAGCCAGTATTGAGTTCTCAAAGTCAAACACGAACAAAGCAATTCCCACTAAACCCACGTAAAACCAGATGAACTTAATTATGAATCATGTACACTGCTTTCTAAGACGTGAATATCTTTATATGGCGCGTATTTAGAATTAATTACGCGGAGACAATGGTTTACGTAACTATGCGGTCAAAATCCTGACCCCCAGGGCCTAAGCGCAAGTGATCATGGCACGTATTTATTTAAAGTATATTCTAATGGATCAGCAGAAAAAAAATAAGTTTCAAGATTTTTCTACAATTTCAGCATACATTTTAGGTACTGGGTCGTTGACGTTCCACTTTGGGCAAATAATTTTTATAATTGGAAAGTGACTAAATTATGATTGATACAGAAAATTCTACATTTAACTGAATGGATCATTCCTTGAAACGTCTGAATGAAAAGGCTTATGATTTATTATATTATTAGAACATTATAGGCGATCAAGAGACTTATTATATGCAAATGCACAATCTCATGAATGCGTAGGAATATCATTGAGTGCATTTGAAATATGCGAGTCGGATATTCGCGCACATCAAAGCGAAGAAAGTTGGAAAGCCAATGGTTTGGAACACTTTGGTGCAAAGTTCCGCGCGCGAAAGTACGCGAAACATTTTGTACAAATGTTTGTACATGCATGGGATGGAAGGTCCGTAATTATGTATGTACATGGGCAGGATCGAATAAAACTTCGTATATCTATATTTGTATATGCTAGCGATATTTAGTTTCTTAACGTTCTAAGCCCTATAAGATGGAGAATATGAAAATGAGGGTTAAATACAGTCATCTAGCGTAGCAAGCCTACAATCATATGATTTATATTGCTAACAAATCATTACTATAACAGTAGTACAAGGACTCAAGCTAACTAACTCAATTTGTTACTCGTACAAGAAGTAATCGCTTCAAGCTATGTGCACTTACTTGGTATTCTGATTTAGTGCCTCCCTGCCTCATAAAGGGGAAAATCTAGAGAAACAGACATAATTCACGAAACTAGGCTGACTATAAATAAATAAACTACATCAAACGGTGAAGGAAAACGTGACCTAACCCACGCCTTAATCTGGCTGTACATGTGTTTATCTATCGAGCCTACGTTCACTCAGAGAGTATAGGGTTTTGCGCCACGCCCATGTTTGGGTCCTAAGTGGCTTGCATCGATTGCCGCCAAACTGTCTTGTCTATCCGAGGATTATCTACTTTACGGAGGCATTAATAGTTTAGATAAATGGAAATTAAATTGGAGTATTTCTAGAGCCGATAAAACAGTAGCTTGGATAGTATTATGAGAATTATGTGCCTCGGAGCCACATCATTGAGAAAGTAAGATCGGTTTGTATGCTTACAAATGCAAGTAGTGTTTGCTAATCCCTGATTTAAGCCAGATTACAAGTATAAATCTTATCACTGGCCGCATCTAGTCCCTCGTGTGGGAACCTGGTATTTGGTCCTCGCATCACATGTACTTGCAGCCTTACATAATACTTATTTCAGATGGTGATTCTGTAACAATACTAGTGTTGCGTCTTTGAGCTTTGTTTTGGGTGTTGAATATTCATATAAGAAGGGGAATGCTATGAAATATGTCTCTACAACTTAATGGCTAATGGACCGTTGCAGTGTGTAATGCCGCAAGAATTTCTACTCGCATTTCAGGGCGTTTTCAGAGCACGCACTTTCTGTTTTTAATAACATAGCATAATTTCGTAAGTTGGAACTTGTTTATGTGTTGAGAAATAAGATATGAACTGCAGAACTTCTTCTTCCTGTTCTCAAGAACTATCCAATAAAAATGGTTGTGAACAAAAGGAAAATTGTATGCCTTTTTGTGCACAACCTACCTCAATCTATCAAATTTCTTTAATAGATTTTCTACCCTATCACAAATCCGGAAGGTTAATATTCGATTGGTAAAATTGACCTGCAGTATGTCTGCACAAAAAAGCATAAAATTTTATCCCTTTTGCAAAATTTAAATACATCAAACTGCCCTGTGCGCTTATGTCCACTAGTACAGTCGCTCACAAAGTGCCATTTACATAAACGAGTCAACGTCCGCGTCCCGTATACAGTTCACGGGTTAACTGGGTTACCGGAGCCGGCCGCTGCACCCGATTGTATTCTTGCATATTTCAGGGATTTTAAGCGTATACCAGTAAAAATGTTTTGTATCGAACCTGTGTAATTATATCACACTTGATCCAATCCCAAGTATCTTCTCCCGTGACAGTTGAATACGAAAACGATACCCCTTGGTGAGACTGGCGTCAGACTTAATGGCTTCTGGTCAAACACAGTCATTGGTGTCCAAGATATACTTAGAAAGTACATACAAACTTAGAAAAGTTGCATTGGTACTTGCCCGACCTGGAATCGAACCCACGCCCTCACACTTGAGAGGTTGGCTCTTTAACCACTAGGCCACCACTACTTTTTTCGAATCAAATCGAACAAAAAAAAATCACACTAATCGGACTAAAACCTCGGAATAATCGGTGTACATACATATAGAATAATAATAAAAAAACATACCGACAGAATTGAGAACCTCCTCTTTTTTTTGGGGAGTCGGTTAAAAAAGCAACTCGCGGCACTTATCCAAAAATAATGTTGATATATCCTGATTCCCGCCATTGCCGCTGCGTGTTGACATTTAAAGTTCAGTTAGTATTTAGTTCACGTTATAATTAGTAGATAAATGCACTTAGCGGATCACTAGCGACTATTAAAAACTACAAACAGGAGACGACAAATAGACTGCAGAGGTACAGACAGAGGTGATGATGATTGGACATTGTTAAGAAGACACCGTAGGCACAATTATAACCACGCTAGACTGGCGAGGTGAGGGTCCCGGGTTCGATTCTCACGATGGTCTACATTTGTGTGATGAGAATGCTTGTTGGCTGTGGTCTGGGTATTATAATATGTATTTATGAATGTATATATGTATTTTATCTGTTATGTTAGTACCCTTAACACAAGCTAATCAATAGCTTATGAGGCTAACCGAAGGTGTCTCGATATTATTACTATTTATTGGAGTAGCTTGATGTGCTGCCGTCTGTATCTTCTCATATAGAGAAGGAAATATATCTAATAAACTAACACTATAATAATATCGGATACCATCTTACTAACCCATTGAAAGATTCATGACGGTAATATATACCCGTGAATTATTCCGCGTAAAATGAATGAACACTAAAACGGTGCATAAATTACATAATGGCGATTTAACTAATACAAATTCATTTCAGACTTTGTACCAGCACATTGACATTGTACATTAAAATAGAGTTTTTACAATGAGTAGAACAATAAAATAATCGAATATACACATAATATTAATTAGGCGACAATCATTGCGTACAACGCTTGTTATTACGTCTATTTCATAATAGGTCAAGCAATTTTAAGCCTTTTCCCAAGCTGTGTTGGGGTCGGCAGTCTTAACTGGATGCAGCTGAGTATCAGTGTTTTACGTGGAGCGACTACCTATCTGACCTCCACAACCCAGGTACCTGGGAGAAACTTATACCCCTTAGTATAACTGATTGTCAGACTTTCTGGCTTCTGACTACTCGTAACATCTGCCAAAGATATATAAATGACAGCCGGGACCCACCAATTTAACGTGCCTCCCAAAACACGAAGGAACTCGTCATGACAGGATGGTCACCCATCCACGGACCGATAGCTCCTCGCTTTTCTAATAATCCTGAGTAAACGAGCCGTTTGTATATAACCTGAACAGCTCTAAGTCAAGTTACGTGACTAGAGGGATATATCATGACCCTGGCTGCCACGGGGCGCGCCACGCCGCGGCAGCACGTGTCTGATCTGATCTTATTAAGATTTACGTATGCACTGGACTCGTGGAGATTAGTTTGCTACCAAAGCAATTTAATCTCAGTAGAAAAAAGCCATATTAAGCTATTACCTTTTAATATACTTAATTATCATACTCTTCACACTTTCACACGTCTTCTAGTCCCCAAACGAAACATGTGTCGAGACAAGTGATAAACATAATTATGTATATAATTTTACTGTACAGACGCCAGCACATCAACCTTCTATACAGTAACTACTATCCTTCTATACTAGCGTACTAATATTGAGGGGTCATTTCATAAATGCATTCTTCACAATGGAGTATTATAATGATTCATGTGTCGAAAGTATGAGTTATAATAAAGAATATTACACCAAGCGTAAAACGTCTGAGGAGTGGCCACCAGGTCAAACCCGATCAAATTGAGCCATTGTATTGTCTTAGTCACGACACACAAGTTAAGTCTAGAGAATTACAAAAGTAATTAATTTAAAGGGCTTTAACCTCATAAGAACAGTACCGAGTAAGTAAATTGGAAAAAAAAACTTTTAAAAGAACAATATACTGAAGTAAAATCAAATAACAATTAACACGAACCCAAATGAATAACAAGCACGGACCACTGATCCATTTCAGAAGCACTAGAAGTTTTTGTTCTTAAAACGGTTCAACGCACTTCTTATCAAACATTTTCAGGTCGTTCGCATTACTGACGTTCAGATGAAAGTTCACAATTAAAGACCGTACACAATATACCATATCATGGATATCGTTAAACAGGTAGATGTGACGAAAATAACTAACAATAAAGAACATAATGTAGCTAAATGCCCAGTGCTAAACAAAGTAGGTAACAATGTTGAAATGTTTTCAAATTGGAAAACGGCAACAAACAGATTGCGTGAGAAACGGCATGAAAGGAAGAGACAAGACTGGCCGTTTCCGTCGACGTGTGTAAATCCTCCTTAGCGTGGTTTACCTATTTGGCATGCCAACCCACAAAGGAGACTTGGCACGGTAGCTAGACGCCACTAACGTAACAAATAGGCAAGATATGCCCGATACAAGATAGCGATGTAAACAATGACCGATACATTTCAGGAATGGCGTGCCAAGTCTCAGTTTTCAATTTTCTTTAAAAATAAATCGGAGAAAGGGATTTATTTTCGGCTGTTCTAAGGTCGACTGAAAGAATTTCTTGCACTGGCACAGTTAACATTAAATTATTTATTTTAGGAAGGTTTGAATTCCTCAATTTCAAATTAAGATGTGACTTACCTGATCTTACAGCTAATAAATATGATTTACGATAGGAACTTACCTGGAATAGAAAACAGAATTGTTAGATATAAATTCAAAATTGCTTACTACAATATTCAATAACACATAAAATTGACTTGGATATCTTATTATCATTCCACTGTCCAACACTGAGGAATTTACTGTCAAACCTGTAAACGTACAAGCTGGGCTCGTTTCAATAAATCTGAAATGAATTTCATAGAATTCGCATCAGATACTCAGACACAATACTAGATTGAGACAACAATGGAAATTGTCTGAATAGACTTCAAATCAGAGTACAATGAAGTCAGTACAAAGACCTAAACGGAAGCCAATTACCATACCGCAGTAGATCCGTAGGCTTCATACAAATTTTACTTAATTTCAAACAAACACAAATGCGTAATGCAAATAAAACTCATAAATGGTGTTTAGATTGTGAATGATCCAGCGACTAAAGGGTAGACAAACTTTTAATTTAAAAGATGGAATTAATATACGATAGAATTGTAATAACAGATTAATCAATGAAGACTTAGAAGAGTAATCTAAAAATGAACATGATAATAACGAGATTGCAACAATTTATGAAAAAGAAAGGTCCTTGGTCCTTTGTAATGCTTGCTTGTCCCATTAGTCAGCATTCTTATCCCTTTACAATTCAAGGATATCTGCATTCTTTGAACTCGCAAGTGAACTGGACGCTTTAGTATCTGAAGAATTTCAAACCGGACTTGTACAAATCTCTTGTCTATGGAACGTTGGTTTGATCGAACGCCGTGCTTGAGGCAGCCCTGAGATGTCTGTGAATATTTGAAAACTAGCTGTCCCTAGCGGTTTCACCCGCATCTTTGGCTACTGCTCCGCTCCTGTGTGTCTTAGCGTGATGGTATATAGCCTATAGCCTTCCTCGATAAATGGGCTATATAACACTGAAAGAATTTTTCAAATCGAACCAGTTGTTTCGGAGATTAGCGCGTTCAAACAAACAAACACTTCAGCTTTACAATATTAGTATAGATATACGCAGGACTGAGTGTGTATACTCAGTCGTGTGGCTTATTCGTATCCTTTAGCTCATGTGACTCATTTCCTGAAGCGTTACTTTTATTGCATACATTTGTACGTCAAACGTTCCCGTCTTTGTTTTGAGGATTCTTCTGTTTTATATCTAAGCTTATGCTCTGTTTTGGTAAATAGCTTTGTGTGTTTGCCAGCATTTGTTTCAACAATGGATACCTGCTCTGCGCACATGCAACATATGTATATTTTATAACAATAGTCTTGTTTTGTTTATGACCAATACAAAATTTATCACATGTTCATTATGAAGGGAGTTCCCCAAACGTTTAACAAGTTAGATGAAATAATAAATTAAAAGAAAAATCTTTATTTAAAAAGCTTTTATAGTCCGCCATATTGGATTTAGAATAACTTCAAATATTTTTTTAAGTCACTCTCAATAAGTCCTTTCATTTGATGCCCATATTGTCGAAATTCATTTTAAATAACTGCTCCGTCATCTTGTGTGGCCCGCCATATTGGATTTAGAATGACGTCATATAACATATCTTGCATTGTCATCCAAAATGAACGTCTATACAAAATTCCAGCTTAATCGGTTGAGGATACATACACGGCAAGTTAAATAAAAGCTTTTAAAAAATCAAGGCCTTGATTGGCTTTGTTCATGTAACAATAAAACTGAACTAAAGATAACAATTAATCCCCATTTTTATCAGAGCAATACGGATAATTAAGATTCCAATGTTTTCGAATTGTTGGAGATAACTAATTAATGAAAATTATATGATAAACGTGTATTAACGCGATAGGTCCAATTTAAATTATGACATATTGATTGTAAATACCAGCATTATTTTCTTGATTAGATTATTGAATGGAAAGTATCTACATCATCATATTATAGCCTTGAAATTATTTTACTATCAAGGCTGAAAAAGCATTGAAATTAATAACGTATGATTTAACCAAATCGGTAGATACCCTTTAGAGGGCACCAATGACTGTGTTTCGGATGGCACGTTAAACTGTAGGTCCCGGCTGTCATTGAACATCCTTGGCAGTCGTTACGGGTAGTCAGAAACCAGTAAGTCTGACGCCAGTCTAACCAAGGGGTATTGGGTTGCCCGGGTAACTGGGTTGAGGAAGTCAGATAGGCAGTCGCTCCTTGTAAAACACTGGTACTCAGCCGAAACCGGTTAGACTGGAAGCCGACCCCAACATAGTTGGGAAAAGGCTCGGGATATGGATCGTACTAATATCAGCCCACAGCCAGAGTCATGCAACACTATAAAACATAATCTTGAAACTGATGACTTGGCATTAACTACACGATATATCAGGCGGTCATTGACTACACCTAATGAATCATTGAATGGACCTTTATATATTATAAACCTTCTTCTAAACATATAAGCCCTCAGCCAATTACAGCTAAACAGAGTACAGTCACCCGCACATCAGTAGACACACTTTGACCTTGAGACCGCCTCTATTTCCTACGACATAAGAGCTGTTTTCGCAGTTCAAATGTTTCCACTGATTTGCGGGTGACTGTACAATCAATCATGCATGCATGATGCACACTCTGCACAAGTGACGTGGATACGTCACTCCTAGAGCCAATATTTCGGACTTTGGCAAGCCATAAGCGTGCGCACAGCGATGAAAGCATATTAATTTTTCGTCATTCATGCGTGTTGTTCTGGCGAACCTGTTTGGATGCGTGCCTGAATGTTAGGTGCCATCGTGGTGTAGTGAACGTAATGACAATTTGTCATTTTGTAAACTGACTGAAATTTGATTTCTTAAGTCGTCGTTTAGATGTTCAAAGTAAATGTCATAATTTTTGTCTAGCCTTGTAATGTATAAGTAGATGTGAAGAAATTGACTCCAATACAATTAATTGAATAAATAACGGTTAATGTGATGTACAGATGCCAGCACATCAAGCTACCAGAAACGATTAAATTATTATCCCAATCAACTTTGAAGCATATTCGATAAAGTTGAAAATCTATTAAAAAAAAATTGAATTGCAGTAGGTTGATGTGCTGGCGTCTGTACAAATCTATGTAATGTGATTTGTTTACCGAATGCTTTGTTTTGGAACTGACATGCCATGTTGACTATTAAAACATGAAAAGTTTATAAACAATTGATTGATAAATGAATACAATTTATATAACGGGATTGAGGTTACAGCAAATTTAATTTATTTTCGTACATACGATAAACTTAGCTTCAAAATTGTGCGATAGGTTATCGTATATAAAAATTATAATTTTAAATCATCAATTAATTTGTTTGCATCTTGGGATCTTTTTAATTTTCAGAGGTAAATCACTTGTTTTAGCTTTATATAAACCTGTTGAAATTTAAAAATTCATTGTTATTTCAATACTAGCTTCGGCCATTGGTTTCACCCGCTTCCCGTCGGTGCTACCTTACGTACCCGGATAAAAAATACCTACGAATATCGTCCCTCGACAAATAGCCTATTTAACATTGAAATTATTTTTCAACTTGGACCAGTTCCGGAGCTTAGAGCATTTAAGAAAACCACCTCTTTTATAATAGATATTTGAATAGATGGTTACGTACATACAAGGTTTTCCCCCGACCTTTGCCTACGCACAAAAATCTGCTCAAAACCCTGCAGGCGTAGCATGGCGATTTTATATCTATTCTGTCAAGAAAAGACAAAGCTCTTTCTGTCAATGTCAACATGTCTTCTGCCTGAGCATGGCGCGACCTGTCAACTCGCATATAATCACTCGTAGCCCTATGTCAATCGAAGAAAAGAAAAATTACTTCAAAAAATGTCAAAAGAAATCTTACGTCAATCTGTCACTTTTCTGTCATTATATCCAATGTCCGGTAAACAAAACTTGTTTCTATGGTTGCCATGCTAAGCCTGCTGTAAGCATAACAAAAAAAAAACTCATTCAATTACGTTCATTAAATCCATTCAAAAAAGGAATAGTAATTTTCATAAACAAGCCAAACGGCAAAAATGACTGCTACAAAGAATGTCTTGTTTACATTCTCTCATAGATAGCGCGAGTGGTATCGTGCAAGCTTCTTATATTGCTTTGGCAAAGAATGTCGGTAATCACCTGTGATCGCAATTCCCGCTGATAAAATACGTTACATTGATAATATTGTACGTGCGATTCTTGACAACTCTATAATCCTTAAGAAATTTCTAATTGGATTTTCCTAATGACGCGAAATAATATTAGTACAGTCACCCGCACATCAGTAGACACACTTTGACCTTGAGACCGCCTCTATTTCCTACGACATAAGAGCTGTTTTCGCAGTTCAAGTGTTTCCACTGTACATCTCTTAGATGTACAGTCACATCACGGTTTATATCTGACGTAAAATACGCCGAGCGTATCATCAGTCGCACTAACGTATCATCGGTTGAGTGTGAACGGTCAAGCGTTTTTCTATACATTTGTCTGTTCTGGCGTTACGCGACCGATAATACGCAACGCATGTTCCGTCAGATATGAACCTTCATAAAAAGTAGATATTTTCAAAAATCTTGGTTTGGGGAGACCACGTTTTGATGATCGATTCAAACGTAAAGCTACCACATACCGGTGAGAGCAATGAAAAATAAATACCACTGCTTCAATATCAAACACTATGTAAATCAGTCATAGAAACTCATTAAAAATGGCATACAACCAATCATTAACAATTACAGGTGCACTCTGAAAGTTCGCCAGAAACGAGGCAGGTGCACAAACTATTAGGTGTCACTGGCACTAAGATAAATCAGGTATCGATCATAGCAGAAATCGCTTGACGGGGAATGTCGCAGCGATGCATCACAGTCATTAATTTTATGCCAAAACATTTAGACGTAAAGCCGCACCGAGACGTGTATGTGTGAGAAGCGAAAACAGCATTTTGTTTTTATGAAAATTAATAAAAGAAGGAAAGAAAAACTCTGATTGAGAAATATTTTAGACACCAAACTCAAACCAAAAATAAAGAAGAAATTGTTGTGTACGCAATAAGGAAAATATTTAATAAAGGAAATATAGAAAGATTGCAATCTTGATTTCGTTAACAGATTATAACGTCAATAAAAATCCTTGGCAAATCCTAACCTAAGTTACCTTGGTTTAGACTGTTGTTTCCTTTAAAAAGCCATGAGGCGAACAATAATCCGATAGAATCATCATCAGCAAGGCAAGTACTTCCTTCCAATTTCCCTAATTTAAATTCAGGAGACAACTTTTATTTGGCAATCATTTTTGGAGGGCATGTTAAACTTTTCCTAATTTAGGACCAATTAGAAGCACTCCCACGACCTTTGCTATCAGCGTATTATGAGACTCAAAATACCTAGACGAGTTATAACCATGCCTCCTCTCATGCTATGAAACAAGGCAACTTTTATTGTGGCTAGAGTGATTTGGTTATCAACAAAACTACCACCATTAGGTACACAAAAATTGTAGAAGGTTTATATTCAACTATAGAACACACGTGCGAAGACGGGGTAGGTCGCCTAGTGCTTATTTTAAAAGGCAAACAAATTCGGGGTGTATAAATCGATATCCTCCGAGCGGTCGTGACCTCCGAGGCTGTTAAGTTTGGGAACTTTGCCAAGCTATTCGTGTATTGATATCATGTGATTTCATATCAGACTCCAGACATGCCTATTATTTTAGGCGGACCTAGTTTTTTGTATTAGCTAGAGAATATTTTCTTTGTTAGGACGATAACGAACAAGCCAAAGTTTCACTTTGTCTAATTAATTTACCTGGTAGCGGTATAATATTGATCATCATGCGTTTATAGCAAGCTTTTGATGCGCTTACTAACAAGTACCACTAAATAATGATGTTGCACGGATTTCACTAATATCGTAAAACGTAAATTCTTAATGCAACAAGACAAAGTTGTGTTTATCTTTATAAGCAACATCGCAAATAAATGATGATGATGTGTCAGAACTTTTCCAAATGTTCCAAATGTTTTTAGGAAAAGACATGCGAATCATCTTTGATGTTCACTTAAAAGGAGATACAATCAAAGAAAACAGTTTAAAATAGCAAATCTAAAAACAACAACAGAGGCTAGAGATGATATAACCGATTCTAGCAGCTGTGAACTTCATTCCCTATACGGTATCAACTTCCCCGCAGCAACAGGGAATAACACTCAACGTAAAACGGAGAAACCATTTAAATGCCACAACACTGCCCTTTTTCAGACCAAAGAAAGTTCAGATTAACACTTCATAAAAAGCCTGTCTGACAAGTGTTGAATTTTGCCGGCCTTAACGGCCATATTGACGCTCCACGAACCATATCGCTTAAGAGTGAGAAAGTATAAATACTTTGGTAGACTGCATCATGGCATTGACAGACGGATCTATTTGTACGAGGATCTTAGGCGTGACAATCGACAGGGAACAGCTAATAAGATAAATAAATATTGTAAATACTTTCCCTTGCTGATTTGCTGCTGATTTCATTGAAAACGCTAACTCATTGTTGTCTTTTTATGTATATGAAGTTTCCTGGGTTTAGTCCAGTCCGTTTATTCGAAACAGTAACTTTAAATGCAAGAGACTTAGGTTAGGTTATGATGGGGCTGGCACGCCTTGTAAGGATAAAAGTCTGTAAAAAGTAAAAAGTAAAGACTGATATCAGAGAAATGCTGATTACAAGTTGTAATGGTAGACGGAAGTTCTTTTTTTTAACACCAAACCTAGACTATAAGGATTAATTCTAGATCTATAAAGATGTAAGAATTAATGCTAGACAGTTTTTAAATCACGTAATAAATACTGACCAGACTATGTCTGATCAGGCACTGTCTGAAGGAGGATAAAGTATCTGAGGATAAAAAACAACAAAGCAAGTAGTAACATAAACGCAGAGTACATTCAGAGGACGTCTTATTTTCACACACTATAAGAACATCTGTACAAACAAGAATGTAGATGTACTTCAGTACGAACGTTTGTATTTAATGTCCATCTGTATGTATTGTTCATTGATCATTAAGCTTAAACAATACTTTATGGATACATTACAGTACAAAGGCTAAGTGTAAGTGGTTATCAACGCTCATGCAAAACTTCAGAGGAGCTTGAAGTGCAACCATCCTACTTGCAAGTCACTTTGATGATTACCTATGTAGCTTTTTTAAAAATTCACACTGCCTTGCAATAAGCAATTTAACGTAAAATAATGATAAAATTTACGTTTTAAACTTTAACTAGAGCAACAACGCATATTATAAACACAACTGACCTTGCATACTGAAGTAAGCATATTAATTAATATTACGCTTGTTAATTAAGTACCTAGTTAACTACACAACTTTCAATGATAACTCCGTCTATACAACTATTCAGAATTTCAAAGAACTACCAAGAAGTATTAATACTGGACCATAGACAAAATACGTGTCCTATTTACTTGTAGAGCAGAACATAAACACGCTTGATTTGCCACACAACTCGATATAATACGGGTCACCAGCTCAGAACAATGGCCAGTACATAGTATTGCGCGGAAAAATATTTAATGTGTATCGTGAACACGTATAAAATAGCTGTGCACCACCTGTTTAGATATCAGATTAAGGAATAATGATATATTCTGGATGAAATTTACTCAACTCCACGCCAAAGCTAATTCAAGTCGCGAAAGGGACAATAAATGAATACTTAGGAGACAGATGATAAGGCACTAACGAACTGAACAGACTAGACAGTTAAACCACCTAAGCAACAAGCGGCAGATGCTTCTAACTCCTAATGAGGCGTAGTTCTTAACACATAATATTTATGATACATACGCACAATAACACAAACAGACATACATCTACAACCATTAGAATCGTTTGCCAAGTGAAATTAACGATGTGATAAAACCACTGACGCATGGAGGAAGATACGAAAGCTTTCTAACTTCAAGTAGATTGATAGACGAGTTTGTACATAACAATTATGTAATAATAATAATAATTGCGGCGTTAAAGATGGGTGTGGCACTTGCGCTTTCAGTGATTACGGATTCAAAGCCATTGAGAATAATGAGTTGAGTTTGATAGGGACAAGTATTATCGATGTGGCGTGACGTCAGTCAAATCTCTTAAGCACAATAAAAACCTTATGAAGATCAGCTGGTGTTTCTACTGCTAATGCCCATGAAAGTCAACATCAGAATAACAATCAATCCACAATTAGTAAATCTAAGCTCTCTATCGGAGAAGTTACTGTTAGTACCAGGCTTACTTCACCTACCAACCTTGAAACCAAAAATTCAGAAGCGAAGAAAAGTATCATGAAGCTTGTATCAGTCACGAACCGTGACATTCCATAGTATCGATATATTTTCAGTCTATTCTAGCCCGTCTGCGAATACCAGAGTACATTTACACCTACACTGTTTTTGTCAGTAGCAACTATTGTATACGGATAATCACGTGGTACACGTTAATGGCTAGTCTAAAAAGCAAGACAATACCCTAGTGACTACTGACCTATTTAGTTTCTTAGAATTGTTATGCCGACTACATACACATGAAACGGAAAATCTTTTCGCTGAGATATAAGTAACTATCTTACTCTAAACAGTTCAAAGAAATGATGTTAATAAGAAAATCAAAAATTTTCGCTAATGTACATCCGGTTACTTTTGCCACTAATTTTACCCATGATTTCGGAGCACAAACGAAAGCATAAGGAATATTTTTTTTTTTTTTTCAGTTCTTCCATCCGCAAATTCTCTTTCAAGTTACAGATATTAAATAACTCATTCAACTGCAGCGAAAGTGTACCTTATATAATTTCACTAATTAATTAGTCTTACGTTAGAAATATGATCTAATGACGCGAACTATAATGAATTGGTGATGCTACAGTATAAGGAAAACTCAGGAATTATTGAATAATACATGTTATATTGGAAGCCATTGACATTGAAATAAATAATATTAACGGAAGCTTTCTAACGAACGTGGTGCGTTCAGGGGTTCAGGAGCCAAGCACAGATTAAGTAATGTCAATGTGTGGTGTTTAATCAAAGAGTGTCAAATCTAATTACGGTAAGCGCGAGAAGTTACTAAGCATAAAACGGGACTGTTTTTGAGTTAGAAAGACGAATGATTTGATCTTGGTCAATGACACCGAAAAACCTCAGCCTGTAAAATAAAATACAGCCGGGACGAAGTTATGTATTCTAAAGTACGTATAAAACCCAGACAAATAGCAGATGTACACAAAACAAAATCAATAAATCCATCAACGTTAAAACCAAATCAAGCAACAATCTATATTATTGCTACTTCGTAAAGAAAGAGAAAGTGCACCGGTGCATCCCGCATTGCCCCACGAAGATTGATGATTAGGAAGTGGCTGATTGAAGACCACACTCGATTATTGTATAAAACCAACATAATTACTTGTTAGGGAGAGTTAATAGTTATTATAACTACTGGTCTTAGTCCACAGAAGCTTGATATTAGTTATTTGTATAAGAGAGAGCTAACTGCGGCGACAGACCTATGTTTAAAGCCATATTTTTACTTTTTCGCCATGTTCTAGTTTCCCTCAGTTGACTTTTACAACTTGAGATGATAGGCCGCTGACACGTTATGATTTTCTTTCATAGACTTATCAATATGGTAATTTATTTGTGTAAGGCTTGAATTACACGACAGCATTGAATCTCCTTCATTTCAATTTGTCTTCATCTTGCTCGAGATACACCGATCTCAGATGCAATGGTTGAACTAGATAAACACCTTTTACAATAACCAAGGTTAAATGAGGAAAATCTAGACGTACTTCACAAGTCATCAGATGGACACTCACAAAGCTATAAAGAAAATTGAAACATACATCAAATTGTTCTTAATCTGATCGGATACCTCAATCGCGCCATAAACTACGTTAGAAATTGGGTCGTCCGAAGTACTTAATTGCGGCATTTGTGATATCGCTTTATTGAAAATAACATAACGACGGCAAGCACAATTTATTAAAACGTTTATGGTCTAACAAAAGTTATAAAAGTCAACCATTAAGATTCTGAAGTGACGGATTTAGGCCCTTTCCCTACTTAATGCGATACAATGTTTATAGCACCATTAAGATCGCGCTCTGATCAACCCATTGAAGAGTGAAATAAAACGGCATCTTGGTTATTATCGTCACATTATTATGGTAATGCTGAAAACAATATGGAACTAATTTCTATACCTGCTTTCTATTATTAATAATCAGAAAAGTTACACGGCTTTTCGCTTCCAAGTGCAAATTGTTGAGAACATGGCTTCCTGTGTGAAAGTGTGCACTTTCTTCTTAAATCACCATATATCTGGTTGTATCATCAATGTAACATACTATTATGGTAAACGGCTGGCAAACAGATACCGTTCAGCGGTACTAGAGCTATAGAAATGAGTTTAACTAGTGTTTCTCAAGCATCTTTGTATATTTAATTAATATTGTAAACATCGTTTTCATAAACCACATTATTATTATTAACAGCTTCTAACAACATGTTTTCATCTATTTTAGAGATTGTAAAATGTTTGAAAACATTTCTAAAACTAGTTAAATTTTCTTTTTTATTGTACGTATTATTTTGGTGGATGTAGTAACCCAGTACATCGTCCGGATAAACTTTTCACAAGTCGTTTGCCAATTTTGCCCACTCTTCTAAGTGCAGTAAATAATATAATAGAATCATTAAAACGCATCAAGCAGCCACACAGGATAGCCGCTGTGTCGCCACTTCCTCCCTATATATGGCAGTGGAACTGATAATAAGCCCGCTTCCTATCAAGTGTCCACTAAGATTAACATTAGAAAGGTCTGAAGCGATAGAATCAGAAATAAATTTATTTTGCTACTTGTTTTTTAGCTTAATGAGGTGTTAGATCAATTTCTAGTTCTGAAACTATTAGATAGGTGTGATTTTTCTTAAGGATTTAAACTATTGGAGATTTCGCATATATTTCTGTTCAGGATTGATCACATTTTTGAAGAAAATAACATCGTATCTTAAACAATGCAAAAGTATGTTTCTCAGCCCCATACTGAAGTTCTAAAACTAGTGGAAGTCTATAAAGCTTCCGCCTGGCAGTCCAAACCACTTTCTCAATAAAATTATGACAAAACTTCAGATAGCAAATCAAGAGCAAGCAAAACAGTGCGTGCCTCAAACAGATGAATCTTGCGAGACAATCCGCCAGCAAGCGTCTGCGCAATTCAAATGTTTGATATAGTGCAAATTGCGGTTTTAAATTCCGTACGTGGTTCGCCAAAGGGGATTTTGATACAACCTTCGATATTTCGTTCAGTGTGTTGTTATAGTTGTCTGAATTCAAAGGTAAAGCGGCGATATCAAGTAATTTTACTTTAGGTATATTTTTATTCTTATGATCTGCAATCTTCGGCCTAATGTTTTTCGCGTGATATAGGTCTAGAAATAATTCAGTAACGAAGCAGTCTAGGTAATGAAACGTATGTAAATAAAAATGCAGTGGACGACCTTAAATCAATAGAATATCAAACAGCACACAATGAAATATTGTCAGTGATTAGAAAGCGTCATAATATAGAAACTTATGGAGAATATTTTCCACGACCAATTAAAATGCAAAACCTTAACGCTTTACTGCATCGCAATTAAGCAAAGCATAATGGTGTTATCGGTGATAAAACCAATGATCAAGGTGTGGAAGTATCTCACTAAATGTCTTGCAACTGGAAAACTCTGTAGTCACTTTACTTGGCATTAACGACATGGCTAACCGTTCGTTGTTGAATGACAGGTAGTATAAATCATCTTTAACGCAAGACTTACGACTAAAGTAGAATTTAAACTTGATCTTGTTAAAGAAACTATAAAAGATTATAGCAATATTCAAGATGGAAGAGCTATAGTGTTTGTTGATTGTAAAGGAACGGTCAATCATATTATAATAAGATAAGATAGTAAAGATACTGATCATTTTACTTGCAAAAGTGAAACGACTTCAAACCTAAGAGCGCGCAAGTAAACAAAGCTTACCCAATAAGCGCATATAGAAAACTATTAATGTATTTTGGTATTCTCGAAAATGAAAGTTACTTAAGTGAGGTATTAATTAGTGCTAATGTAACAGAAACTGCTCTTTCAGTAGCATCTTTAATTTATATCTGAGACACTCTCAATACTTAACACATTTTAATGACATCGACTACGCGATATCTACAAAAATCTCCATAAGGATGCAGAAATTAAAAAAATATATATATAAGTATTCATATAAAATGGACATTTAATCAGAAACTCCTTTGATATAAGCGAGTTGATTGGCCGTTTAATTTTAATACTAGACTAGCTAAACAGGTATTTTTGCAAATTTTATACATATTTGGTAAAATATTTGCATATTATGTTTAGGACTTCCAAAACGAATACAGTTAGATTTTGGCTACTCTCGGCACGAACCTGATCCGGCTTCATACATCGTCGTACATAGAATTTCTAGCATCCTTGAATTTGTAACAATTCTTTAATATCTTCTTTCTTTATCCTTGACCTTGCCCTTGGCAAAATGGCCTATTTGCTTTTCTCTCCTTTTTGAACCAATCGCGTTTGAATGTGTTTATTTACCACCATTTCTGTGCCCAACATTTATACAATTTAAGATTGCTTCAAGCCTTTTTAAATACACGCCACAAAAACCGGTATCGTCTTCCGCAATGCGCAATACCATCGCGTGTTTATTGAAGTCATTATCATCAGGCGTCCAGTTTACAATTTAGCAATCGTCTCCATCCGACAGCCATCGAACGGCCTTCACATTGACCGAACGAAGTTAGATTGACAAATAACAAATACGTTCAGACAGAAGTGATATTTCTTATTTTATAATAAAATTGGCTGATTGTTTTAGCGTAAGAAAATAAAGCCACGGTACATGAGAGAGTAAGGCTTTTGAAAAATTTTATTTGATATCTAGAATCTGGAATCATTGAAGTTTGAACTGCACAAATAATGTGCACAGTGATTTCTTAAAACAAAATACAACATTTTCATGTCAGGATGTAAAAAACAACTATGTTGGACACTATCATCGATTTCTAGAAGCTAAAGGAAACAACCATTAGTTACTTAATCATTATTGGACGTTAAATCGATCGACCAAGGTCTTCTGCGCCGGTGAAGACTCGATGTCGTAACATAGTTTCGAAAATGTTAATGTTTCATTTAATGATTTTGGAAGTACTTTTGTTACAAGCTATCACTGGATCAATAGTACTGGACCATGAGTGGCCATACCAAAAACTGATGATCCCAAAATAATGGTATGTAAACTACCTTCAACTTTTGTGCTATGTACTTTTACTTTTTTTTGGTCTTGAATACAATATTTGCCTTGTTTATAATTTAATTTGTATCCGATATTTGCCTGAGAACTGTCATCATCACCATTCCAGCTATAAAACTCCGTGTCTATTACAAACGAGTGTTTCCTTCAATAAATCATTCACAATTCACCATTAATACTGAGCTATAAATTGTACACAGCCAAAACGTCCGGGATCATACCACGACTTCACCACACGAAGCAAAGAACAAATGCCTTGTTTGCTGTTAAATGTCATTTCACTGTTAATTCAAATTTATGATTGTTTACTGATAATGCTGAAACAATAAAGACATGCTCCTCAAATCCATTTTTCAAGGTACCAGGGCCCAACGTCGGCTATTGCAATTATGATGATGGTGTAGTAGTTAGTGAATCTGCCTGCCACGCAAGAGGTTGCGTTTGGTTGGGTTTGATTTCCGCATAAATCAAACATTTATGCCCATGAATATGGATGTTTGATTAAGTCTAGGTGTTTCTATATAAAGTATGTATGTGCGTGTATACATAAAAGAGAAGTATATAAATACGTATCAGTTGTCTAGTACCTATAGAACAAGCTCTGCTAAGTTTCAGACTAGATGACGTTGTGTGATCTTGCACGATTTGCCGATTTTCTTAGATTTTGGAATTTTCATATTAAACTATTTAATTCACAATAAACCACATTGATCTTAGATTGATCTTGAATGACTGAAATTTGCTTAATATGGTCTTCCAAAATCACACAATTCAATTTAATTAAATAGTTATATTGTTATTTCTCCTCACAACTCCATTACTTACTCCATGTTACGATGGACCTCATATCTAGAACGTAGTTTCCATAACCAAATGAATGAAGGCGTTCAATTTCCCATCCTTCGTTACTGACACTTGCACATTTACTAAAATCTAAGTTAAAATTTATACATGTTACTTTTAGCGGTGTTGCTAAGGCCTTAGATTTCTATACTGTGATTTGTGCCCAAGTTTACGGGTCTCGTAATGAAATTTAATGCCTTGAATATATTACTTTCGGTAATGTATAAATGTCTCTTGTCCATTGTGTCCATTATAGGTCAAGAATATTTATGTGGGGTGCGTTTATGTCGGGTGTCAGAATTTCAGTAGGTACTTTAGCTGAAACTGATCTACTTCAGCAAGTAATTCTTTAAGTATTATATCTGACTTCATCAATATAATAGTTTTATTATTGAAAGTGCAGTGAAAAAATAAATCAAAGATTTCTCTACCAGTATGTTTATTTTTTTATGGAACTGCAACAGTCCATATAAGTACCAATTTAAAAACACCTTTTTTACAACTTTTTCTAAATTTATTTTGACAGTAAAACTATACAATGACCTTGTCGTGCGAGCGTGTGTCTATTCATTTGTGGTTATAACTCAGTGCCGTTCAAAAAATCTACATATTAGAAGAAGTATCCACTACAGTATAAGACTACAACTAAAGAAACAAACCTCAAAGAGAAAAATCAATAGTAGAACACGCCACATAGCGTGAAAACACAAACAATCAAAGTGCAGGCCAGAGCTTTTCCAAACGATCTCAGCCTTACTGATACGCAGCGTTCAAGCTGTCTGTAATTACATAGATTATTTATATTTATATGCATTTGTCATTGGATGTGTAGGCGGGGAGAAAGCAACATTTATCCCGCGGTTTATGGTACTAGTCTCAGTAATAATGCTTATAATTCACCCAATGCGTAATAGATTTCCGCTCGGCTGTGTGTACAATGCTATCTGTCACTGTTGTTATATAGCCGTACTTACTGGACGCCATCTGAGATTTTGATTTGATATAGTTTTATTGCTGTCTACCTTTGCCTACTAACCTAGCATTGAAATCAAGGTTCGGATTTCGAAAATTAAAACTGTTTTGGTAGCGGAATGAGTCTATCTTGGAATTAGTTCAATCAATAATTCAATGAGGTCAATAAAAGGCCTGGCCTTTAGTCTGGCAATACACTCAAAGAACTTCATTTAGTTAAATTAAACTCGCCTCCAAATTAGGTAATAGAAATAACACGTAAAAACGGAATAAAAGCCTTCGAGGACTGAAGGACGCGTGCTAAGGTCTGATAAAAAAATATTTAGTTTATAAGCTTTTGTGATACTTTAGCCGCTGGCAAAGGTAAGATTTGATTACGTGCACGAAAATGAAAAAATGGTACAGAAAGTGTGACGTACAATCGTTAAATAAAATAGTTTATAAGCATCTCGACGGGTGCTGCCGCTGGAGCACAATCTTTAGCACGCGACAGTTGTATCGGCAAGCCCGGGCTATTTCAGCATATCTTTCAGTTGGCAACGAACGAACGTGAGAATCAAGCTAAACTCGCAATTACCTACTAAGAACTTAGAGATTTATTACATTAAACACGCTCATTTCACTTTCGGAATCGTGTACGAGAAAACGCGAACAAGTGGTAGACGGCCCTGTCTGTTAGCCGATTCAACATAAAGCCGATCGGCTTTCCCTACAACAATCGTAAATAACGAATTCATTACGAATAACATAACCGTTTAGTTGTTTTATTGTGGTGTACGAGAGATTAGATTTTCATTGCCACTATAAAGCTGAAATGTGCCGTAAAGCCGAGATTGTTCTAGTTAGTAAGGAAAGACGGTCGCACTTTATGATATTGCATGTAATGGAACGTGTCACTTCGAATTGCTGGACAAATAATTGTTTTGCTCGGATTAGAAATCGCGTGTTATAAGAAATAATTTGTGTTACTTGTTTATTAATTTCGCTCTATACAGATTTCATTTATAAACATGCTATACGGTGTCTATACTTTCGATAAAAAATAGGACAGACTCAATATTATCAAATTGATAGAACGACCAATCATCATCTACAAAATGATAGGTATTAAAACCGACAAAAACCACGGAACTGCTACCAACTGCTAACGAAATCTAAGCTTCGTTAACATATAAATAAGTACGATATTCGTTCGTACATCGCGTATGGAGGTTGTGCCGCTAATGATGGCAAAAAGTCGGTGTTTGTATAACATTGAATTTATCACTTTCCCTGTATCGGACACCAGCTGAGCAGGACTAACGGCTGTTAATCGTGCGTCTGACATAACATTACTAAGGCAACTAGAATGGAACTCGACGCCAAATTGTTTTGTAATTATTTTTTTTATCTTTGTACGAATGGGACCAGGCGTTCCGGTAAGGGATTACTGCGCTTAGCTTGCGAATTTGACTCGTTTATATTTTCCGTTTTGAGAGTTCAAGGTTAATACAAAGTGCATGTTTACCAAAACCCCTACCAAAATCTCATACCTCTAATTCAGATGGGATTCAAGGTATAATAATTCTTCTAAATCTTCATCAAAATAATACACACAAAACAATCAAAGCCACTTAACCAAGGCGCAAATGATTTTCATCGCAGCTCAATTTCGCATTCCTTCCAATTGAGTATCAACTACCTAACCGTATGATGTCCACGAAATGACACTCAAACAAGCTTATTCAGAACAACATTACGGTTATTCAAATCTTTTTACCGAACACGGCAGCATACGGTGTCAACTTATTTATGGAGGCTTGATGTCCAATAGCGGTATTTTATAAAGTTGCTAAATTAATCTCCTGATCGATCTGTTAGTGACGTTGTTTCTTATCCAATACTTTGAACTTTGAAGGTTAGATAGGTTGGTGGCATGTCAATATATTTATGGCAGTATTTACTAATTTGGAGTTATAATAATTACTATCTTACGAATACGATTGATAAAGCTCATTATAAAGATCATATTCATAGCTAGTTGACTGGAGACGTCAGGAAAAAGCGAAGCAAAAATAGATAAATGCTCTATAATACTGGGCTTATATTTCAATTCTGTTTTGGTCAGGTCCAGTTGTAGTAACGCGAAGTTTCTTCAGCTACTAAGTAGCCTTCTCCAGTAATAATCTTTAACAGATAACCGGCCCATAATAACAGCCATTAAATTATTAGTACTAGACGTTAATACGTTGGCTTTTTATCACTCTAGAAAAGCCATTACTCTCAGTAATTGCACTGGCAAATTACCATGGTAACCATGGTACTAAGCCGTAATTCTGTTTATAGCACTTTATTAACACGTTGGAAAGAGAATTTGTTGCATATTACATTGAAAATTAATTAGAAATTCTATTTTATGACGACACGTTAACGATACTCTAGAAAAATCTTTTTGACATACGTTTAAAATATTTTACAAAGGTCACGAATACAATACAATGACAAAAGAAAATAACGTAAAACGTACTTTCAAAAGAAATTGAAATTCCAATTACCGTCTAGGTACCAAACTACCTAAGCCAATTTAATGTGTACCTAACAAGGCATTCTCTTCCACCAAAACGAAAATCAATGGGGTGACCAGAACCATTTCTGGAGACACCTCAATAACTCGACTGAGACTCGAAAGCTGGACGCACCAATAGTAACTAGTCTCACCTAGCAGACAGTTGAACGACCGATTGCAACGTCCGAGGCAATACCTTTTACAAACTACGGAAAGCAACAACGAAATGCGGGGGTACTTTCAAAACCTCTTTGTACAAGATACGCGAGAAGCTGGCATAACTGAAACATGGTCCGAAGAGACGATTGCCAGGATAAGATCGCGAGATACATATTGATATCGAGAGAGAAACTGGATAGAAACTTTGAAAAATATGGCCGCTATATCTGAAGATATATGAATAGAATACTGACCGTTATCTTGGTACTATATGGTGGAGGTGTTGCGAGGACTAAATATTATGAGAAGGCTGGTGCCCTAGCTTTCGATGGTGATATCGGTTTGATCTTTATTGATCTTCCTTTGAGTTAGGATGCTAGGAGTCCTGCAATTATGTTGGAATCCCTTGGAGGTATCGATGAAGACTGTAGGACATAACAACTTGTTATTGCAGTACAATTTTCTGCGTCTATCTTATGAGATTTATTTTGAGTCAATAGATTTTGCATGGGTAATGTTGAAGTTTGACGACTCATTTAAAACTGTTCATTCTCTTTGTTCATTTTACATCAGCAATATAAATATTTACACGTAATAGAAATTGTGTGCAAGTATTTTACATGTGTATGTTTAAGCATAAGCTTTCACATTTATCACCACAGAACACAATATTTTTATGGCAACATTAAAATGTTTTAATAGCTCATGACATTACTTGAAGCGCGAAATATTCAAATGGAAATAATCCTAATTTATGGTCAATTTGCAAGATGCAAACAAAATACTCGTAATGACAACTATGGTAGTTTTCTTCGCGTAAAACTATTTGCTCTTGTAATTTGTAAAATAGATGCGTGTGCGCAGAAAATGCGACCATTAAACTATTGGCCCACATTCACAATCAGTGAAGTACGTACATTTGCATAGAAAATACAAGTAGCTAGCAATTAGCGTTTATTTGGTTCGAATTAAATTATGTAAAGTTATTTAAATTCAACACAGGTCCTTTAAATAGTACTTTATACCGTTGTATAACGAGGTGAGTTAAATATAGATCGAATTTAGTTATTACCTGTTTATCGAGTAATTAAAGACTTCAGAGTATGTATGCCTTGAATACTTATATATAATGGCTTGCTAGCTTCTGCCAGTAAGTAAGTCATGGTGGCCTAGTGGTTAAAGAGCCAACCTCTCAAGTATGAGGGCATGGTTCGATTCCAGGTCGGGCAAGTACCAATGCAACTTTTCTAAGTTTGTATGTACTTTCTAAGTATATCTTGGACACCAATGACTGTGTTTCGGATGGCACGTTAAACTGTAGGTTCCGGTTGTCATTGAAAATCCTTAGCAGTCTTTACGGGTAGTCAGAAGCCAGTAAGTCCGTGCCAGTCTAACCAAGGGGTATTGCGTTGCCCGGGTAACGGGCTGACGAGGTCAGATAGGCAGTAGCTCCTTGTAAAACACTGGTACTCAGCCAAATCCGGTTAGACTGGAAGCCGACCCGAACATAGTTGGGAAGGGCTCGGGAGATGAGGAGCTTCTGCCAGTGGCTTCATCCGCGTTCGGTGGGAACTATACCAGACACCTGGATAATCAGATCTCTTCCTCAATCAACGGGCTATCTAGCACTGTAAGGATTGTTCAAAGCGGATCAGAGGTTTCCAAGATTCTGGCCAGACTACTAGCAAAAAGATATATGAAACTTCACAGTTCAAAAACCATTATCTCAACAGAAATAGACCACCAACGTAGAATAATAAACACTTCAAAACAGACATATTATAGTATTGCAAAAATGTAACAAACACGGATCTAATATTATCCGAAGTGGCCTCGTGGAGCGCACTGCCAAAATGCCATCATAATATAATACATATTTATGACATTGCGCATATTTCAGTTACGGTAACCAACACCTGTTTACGTAGCGACATTGAAATTATATTTTTGTTTGTCGACGTTTAGTCTGCAGTTTTTTTTTAATGAGTTCATCAATTTCAATTGATTTACTAATTTTATAAAGCCCAAGATTTGTTTGGTTTGCTTGAACGCTATAATCCCAGAAAGTACTGGGCCATGGTTTAGAACATTATTTTAGTCTTAGATAGTCCATTTATCAATCAAAGTTCCTACGGGAAATGGGTGAAACCATTAACAGAAGCTAACTGTATTGTATTATCCTTTGGTATGCAGATTATGTATATATATACTCGTATATGTATATAGAAACCGGCTGTCACGGTATAGGCACGTAGGTATTACGGAGATGTGAGGATCATCGACTCACAAAGACCAAAGAGCCGATGGATGGATTCTGTGAAAGTCAAGCTAAATAAATCCTCATGTGCTCATAACTCAATTACTTTCACGAGTACAAACGGACTACCAAATTAAAAAAAAAACTATTAAATAAATTACCACGAAAAATCAAAGTACGAAAACCAATTAAAGAACTACATGAGAATTTGTAATTGCTATCGAAATAATAAGTTTATGCCAAATAATCAATTATGTCAGCTATTATTTCTTATATAACCGTGTTATATAAGTTGCGGTACTATAAATAATTTCACCGTTCGGCAATTCGTCTTTCAAGTGCCTCGAGCCATTGAGTCGAGGGTTGATTAAGAGGGCGCTTGCGCAGAAGCCATTCTGTTATCTAATGGCCGGTTCCTATAAACAACGATTCGTTTTGCTTGCATTTTGACGCTTATTCTAAGAATGTTTTTTCCTTCTTGAGATAGGAAATCATTAAATGACACCTCCCGCTATGGATGCTGTAGGAGTGTGTCAGACTTTTTACTAACTAAAACCCATATTTGTTCCTTCTGAAGCCATTTGTATACTAGGGCCGCGGCAACTCTATCGAACAAACCCACAGTTTAATATGATGCTTATATCAAGAAAACTATAGTCCGTAAGCAAAACGAGTCATTTCTTCTTATTATTACTGAGGTAGCTTCTAGTAGCCAATCTGTTATCTAACTCTTTTGCATCTCAGGTCATTGGACTTACATAATTATGCTATTTGTTTGTATAATCTGGACATAATAATAGGCTTTATGTATTAAGTTACATATTTTATTCCCAGGTGGACAATATTTCTCATCAGTGGCACAGATATGATTGCATTAAGTCATAAATAAAGGGTCAATGAAGCAGTTTTTTCTTCCAGAATTGAAGCCAATTCAATCAACCTTCCTAGTTAATCCATACAATCAACAATTTTTTTCACGAGCTTCACGAATTATGATAATCAATATCCACGTGAACGACATACATTTAACGATCATATAGATAAAAAAAAAACATATTTTACTACTACGTTCCGAACACGCTGAATACTTTTATTGGAACGTCACGATCATGTGTCATTGTATGCGTCAATGTAGCATTCCATACTATCTGGGAGGTAAACGTTGTGCCGTCAGGCCTGACATACAACAAAACAATTTAAGAAGAGTATGAAGATGGGTTCTGCTTGAATTCTGACAATATCTAATATCTTGTCTGCCATTAGACATACTATGTCGTTGGTACGACCATAGCTAAGAGTAAGAGATCTTCATATCAGCAACGATCTATAAGTTGAATATTTGCATAAAGGTGTACTATATCTCTTATCTTTACCTTCGTAGTGGTCTTTATACTAGAGCCTTGCTCTCAAATAGAAAAGACCAAGTCTAATATCTATCCTTTGCGCCAATAACTAGACTAAACTAAATTCTCTGAGTAAAATTTTCTAAATTTCAAAGACACGTCCAGCTGACCCAATCTTCCAATCAGCTCAATTAGTTTCCCACAAAATTAACGGGTTGTAACAAGCGAGATTTTAATTACCGTTCTTGTAATAGCAAGCGATCATTTATCACCTCTCATTAGCGCAAACTGATTTACTTCGAACCTCGGTTTTGGCACTAAGAACTGAATCGACTGTACAAATATTTTAGCTAGTTGCGTTGGCTTAAATTGGACCTATATTTATGTCTGTAACTAAATATGCCTGTGCTAAATAAGCCCTTATTTGGGTATTTTTGATCAATTAATATTACCCATAAATAAACTTTATTACGCAGTAATTTGTCGCCCTTTCCAAAAGACAGGTAAAATTACTATTAATACGAGAGTTGGACAAACTAAAGTTAAATTCAACATAAATCTTTGTCCTTGGAATCCATTTGTAACAAATCAAATGCTACATTAGACGCTCAAATTGAAAAAGTATCGATGTAAATTTTACGCTTTCAATTTCAAGCTTAAATCGGAGTTCGAGAGTGAAAATCGTTTAGTTTTTTTATGGTTGATTTTGTCCATGAATGGTCCTCAGAATTAAATTGTATCTAATAATGGGTCTTACACAATCTTTATTATGGAAGCTCAAATCATTAGTAAAAGAAATCTGAAGAATATACATACATGCTAATAAAAACAAATGAAACCGACTTCACAAAACTCTTAATCGGTTTACAATTGGCGAAATACTCGCTTAAAGAAACACAAAAAATAACCTACAGGCGAATTGATAAACTTCTCCTTTTTTCGAAGTCGGTTAAAAATACCAAAGACATTAGGTACACATGCTGCAATAAATATAACTTCATTTGTATCGTTCCACCTTCCGATTCAAAAATATGCGGCTCCGTTGGCGCCCTGAATTATAACTCATTGCGAATATTATTATTGGCTGGAAATACTTGTTTGCATATCAGTTTCTGACATACTTCTGGCATACAACTCTACAGATAATTCTGAATTATTGCTTTTCATCACTCATTTGTTTTCAGAAAGATAAGATTGATCTTAGAAATAATTTAAGGCTCACTGAATCAGATATTTTCGCGATAAATAAACAATAAATCTGATAATTTCATTGAAGCGACTTAATAAGTGTTGGTATCTCCGTTCCCATGATTCAAAATTCCAAGAAAAAGACAACATGACCACTAGTAGACTGTATATAGGATAGGTTGTTGACGTTACAGAAAAAATAACGTTGCTTTCAAAATGAAAATGTCGATTAGATGAATCTCCGATCTAGAACTTTATCCTCTGAAATATTTACAAAATTATACTAAACAACAACAAATCAGGCCTGAAGAAGTACCAGGGGAGCAGAGAATGATAAGATATCTACTACGTCATTCAAGTCATTGTCATTTAACAATAAACCGAGATTTGTATAACAATAAAGGGCTTTAGAAGGAATGCACGTGAGCAAACATTTACCAACGTGATTTTGAAACACAATGCATCCAACATTTACTGTGAGATTAACAGTCTACACAACTTATGTATCCCTAGTCTAGACTGAAAACCTGGAAATTGCAAGATGAATTTACGAAGCAGAATATTTTTAACCGACTTCCAAAAAAAGGAGGAGGTTCTCAATTCGGCCGGTATGTTTTTTTTTATTTTTTTTTTTATGTATGTACACCGATTACTCCGAGGTTTCTAGTCCGATTTGTGTAATTCTTTTTTTGTTCGATGCAGTATACTTGCCATTTGGTCCCATAAAAATTTCATCCAATTTGGTTCAGTACTTTTTATTTTATGAGCATTTGTTTGATTTATGTGGACGATGTGTATGTGGATGATGTTATAACGGGCCGGTTAATGAGAATTTCCTAGAAACTTGAGTTATGATAGCTATTATAGAAGGTATGGAGTGTATAAATGGATGACGAAAACAGCTTTTGGACCTGATACTAAAAAGCTAACAATAAAAATTTTTTATAAAAAAATAAAACCGACTTCAAAAACACTGAAAAGTGAAAAAAAGGCTTTTAAGTACATCGCTCTAGAAGTCGGTGTCCAAATAAATACAGTATTACAGTTGCAACTTCTTGACACCGACTTCTAGAGCGATGTACTTAAAAGCTTTTTTTTCACTTTTCAGTGTTTTTGAAGTCGGTTTTATTTTTTTTAAATCAATACGTTTCGGTTGATTTGGTTCTGGCAAAAATACGTTTTAAACCTTCCATGGCAAATTACTTATCGATATCGTGCAAATCATGTAAATCAGAAGACTATAGAAGCTATTATTTTTCAAGATATTTATTTTCATTCAATCAAAGTTGAGTAGGCTTGTCATAATTTTCACGTGTAGACACCTCAACACAGTCCCTGGCAATTGGTTTGCTTAAAAGGGATGTATATATACACTTTGATATACCTACACAAAATAGTACATGGTATCTTTGTACTGGAAGTTATAATGTGGTCGGGTTGTTCGCAACAGCGAGTCCCTGTCATACAGAGACCTCCAGAAGCAACATAGTGGGTTTTAGACAGTAAGTCTGACACCACCTCCAGCTGCACCCACAGAGGGAGGAGTAATTTGACGAATTCCTACAATAAAAAAGATTATAGCCTAATTCATGTTTTTTTTTTTTAAAACAGGATTGCCCAAGCTTTCTTATCTTTGTCTCGGTTTGCAGAATTTTTTGCTTTGTCGTTTTCAGTGAATGAAAAGTTCGTTTTAGAAAACTGCCAAATCATGGTGTTCTTTTGAGACGTAAATTATCTCTACACACGTACGTATTATAAACATACATTCCTGTTAAGATAATGATGATAAGACATGTTTATCAAATCATCATTATTTAGTAGCACTCAGTTGATTTACAATTTGTTATTTTAAGAGTCATTGTCGATTAGACGGCGTAGGAGATAGCTACGATATTACGACATTGAAAATAGACTATCATGATGCAGATGGTAAGTTGAGACCAAAAGTAATTCTTAATAGTTAAAAACCAAAAGTAATGACTAAAAAATAAATAACTGAATACCTCAAAGCAAGGAACATATATATGTATGTATATTATACTACCTTGCGCTAACGATTTCACCCTTGTTTTGTGAGAACAACTTCGTGCAGCTGGATAAAAAGTAGCCCATATTCCTCACATGGGTTTTCGTAGATAGCCAGAGGGGCTTTCATAAAATCAAAACGCGAATATTTTATGCGCCATTTTTTGTATAAAATAATTTATTCAAATCGTCATATAAAAACGCAATAATAGAAATAATAGTCTGGCGGAAAATTTACGGATTTCCCGGCGTAATTTTCGTACACAACAATATAGATGTGCTAAACATAGTTTTCGTATAGTTTAGCTTGTTTTTCTTTTATACGAATCGGATCAATGACCTTTGTAGCAAAAGACTACTTTTATTTTTTATGGAAAATATTTATGAACTAAATTATTTTTACGGTTATCATCAAATCTTATTTTTTTTTTTTGTGAAGGGCCAGAAGGGAACCATATGGTTCAAAGTTGATTGGGATTTGTCAGTTTCGAGTAGCTTGATGTGCAGCCTGTACATAAATTAATCCCGTATACAACCGGGGCGGGTCACTATTACGATAATAAAGAGAGAAATAGAAAGCCATGTCAATTTAGACGCAATTTCTCCACTGAAAAGTCACTCACTTTTAAGTACCTATAAACTTCAGAATTGTTGTGACAAGTGGCATTTAATTCAAAACACACTCAATCTTGAGTGGCCGTTAGAAGTACCTACATATAACTGTTAATTTATCTGCACTATTGTATTAAAGGTAGCATAGAATTTGCAAGTTTCCTTTTAGCGACTGTCTCTCTGAGACCTTATTAATCAGAAACGCGCACATCTAATCTATAAAGGTGAAATTTATACAAAACTAGCTTTTGCCCGCGCGGCTTCGCTCCCGTTCTTCTATCCTAATCTACACTACACTACTCTACCCTACTCTTCCCTACTCTACCCTACTCTTCTCACCTTTTAAACCTTCCCTAGACCTCCACGAACCTTTCAAGACCAAGATAAGATAAATCCGTTCAGCCGTTCTCGAGTTTTAGCGAGACTAACGAACAGCAATTCATTTTTATATATATAGATAGATAGATAATGAGGTCTACCGTCCCTTAAAGCTGTGAAAAGCTGATTTGGTCATGATCGCAAACTCATATCAAGATTACACTTACAGGTTGGCTGGTTTCCACAAATGACCGACGATGTGGCGTCAAAAATTCCATTCTATGAATTATTAATTCTGAAGAAGTAGAACCAATAGAATATCAAATAGGCGCTGAATCTATAAATGGTCGACGCTATGCCTATAAGTTTATCGTGGCATCAATCACGCTCGAACATAATAATGTGTTCAGAAAACATCAACGTTGACTGAAAATTATGTAGCGAGAAGTATTGGTGCTTGATTTTTTAAATTGCTCTATTCGTTGGTTCATGTGTCTGTCTTTAAGGCCCTCTTTCGTAGCATTAGTGGAAAACATAGCTGAATTTTAACGACTTAATTTTTTTTTCAATGCCCCGATCAGATAAATACTACGTCCAAAAGTAAGAGGACCTGCTATATAATAGGCGTTTTCTTTTTTAAATATGGAAAGAAATCTCTTTAAAATTACTGAATACTGAATAGAAACTATTGTCAACATACTCTACGGGCTTTTTATTTCTCTTTTTTATCTTTTGAAAAACGTCGACTTTCCTGGAACTTGTTTTGAAATAGCTATTACAGTTCCAAGTCCCGGAAATAGCGGAACGTGATTCTCTAAATATAGGATTTTGGGATTCGAAGAATTCAGATACATACAAGAAACTAAAAGGAAGTCATCTGTTAACATGTAAGTATTTATGTAGTCACTAATGTGATGCACGCTTAGATTATCGAGTTCAAAAACCCACAAGTTAGACTTACGGAGATTTAAATAAAAATTGAAGAGACTTACGAATGGGCACCAGCCTGTTGATTGCACATATCACGCTTCAAATACCAAAGGACTTGGTTTCCTGTCTTATACTGGTGCATATTAGGGCCACACATGTTCACTTTAGAATTAATACAAGTATACTGACAGACTTAAGTTAAAAAGACCTATGTAGAAAACACTTATTTATAATTAAACAAATGATAATAATAGTAAGTAAGAATGGTATCTAATTTGAGGCCCACAATCTAAGATGTACTAAAATCTATACTAATATTATAAGGAGGAAAGATTTGAACGTTGTTTGATTGAATTGAATAGGATCCGAAACTACTAGCCCAATTGGAAACATTCTTTCATTATTGGGGAACTACACTATCCCCGGTGAACATAGGATGTTTTATCCGCGGGTACGGGATGAAGTTGCCCGGGGACACGGGAGAAGCCGAAAATCTGCTAGTTTGCAAATAAATCGCACGAGATTTTACAGATGAATTTCTGAAGATTCCCTTACTCAATGCTTGCTTTATCATCTCCCTTTCAAAAATTAATGCGTTATAGACCTATAGGTTACAATAACTAAACGATATCTTGGCCCCAATATCAGTTTAACGACAAAAATAATCTGGGCAAGGTCAACAGCCAAATGATTACATCTTAAATTATGCGGGTTCCGGTCCACGCCTACCAACGTCACTTCCCACTGATATTGTTACTTCTCATCTTAAAACTGATCGTTTTAGGACGAAACAAAATGTGTGTCACAGTAGTAAATGTTTCAACGTGCAACAAAATGCAGTGAAAGCCAAAAGAAAGGCCATTTATTTGTCATTTCGTGGACGGAAAATCGGCAACATCTCTTTGAAATAGAGAATACTTGCGCCAGGTTTTAAAGATATTTCTGGCAAATTATTTCGCAAATTTCAGGACGTGATTTCCTGTTTCAAATTGTGTGCTTTATATACTTTGCCAAACTTTCAGTTTGGTATTGATTCAACGAAATTCCCCAAATTTATGTTATTGTCTCATCCCACTTACACTGTTACAGGGAAACCGCGAATTGGGGATATCCCCGTAATTGGCAGACTATTGGAGACACTAAGAAAAGAAAGAAAATTATGAGAGTCATTCAGCATAAAACGCATGGGTATTTTTGATTATTTTTTAGTTTTATTTCTTTAATTTTTCTATAGCTTTTTGACTCTTTAATATCTGTGACATCTATGACATACTTTCCTTTAGATATAGATATTATTATGTTCTGTTATGTTATTATTTTATAACAAGAACGCAATAACTTGTACAGTTATTTTAAAGCTTCAAGTTAACTAAAGTTTTAATGACAGTGTTTCCTGCTTGCAATTAAACAATATTTGAACAATACGTTTTGGTTATTATTTTGCAACTCGGTTTTTAACTTTGCTGTGTCCAATTGCACTTCCAGGTAAAATTTTGATAGCAGAATAGTTCATAATGGTGATAAAAAACTTGAGCCATTTAGTAGGTCGACAATTGACAAAACATGCTCCAGTTATCAACAGGCACGAAAGTAGCCTTTCTCTTTTTTGCACTCACGCATTCTCTATCGGAAGCTATCATACAATGACATTTTATGACCACAAGTTCGGGTTTCTCAGACCATTCATAGTCGTGGTAGCCTAGCGGTTAAAGAGCCAACCTCTCAAGTATGAGGGCGTAGGTTCGATTCCAGGTCAGGACCAATGCAACTTTTCTAACTTTGTATGCATTTTCTAAGTATATCTTGGACACTACTGGGTGTGTTTCGGATGGCACGTTAAACTGTAGATCCCGGCTGTCATTGAACATCTTTGGTAGTCGTTACGGGTAGTTAGAAGCCAGTCTGACGCCAGTCTAACCTAGGGGTATTGGGTTGCCCGGGTAACTGGGTTAAGGAAGTCAGATAATCAGTCGCTCCTTGTAAAACACTGGTACTCAGGTGAATCCGGTTAGACTGGAAGCCGACCCTAACATAGTTGGGAAAAGGTTAGGGAGATGGATGAGTTCGGGTATCTCAGACCATTCATTTCAGGGTTAGGTCGAAGCTCACACAAGCATCAACGGACCTTGTGTCCACGACCTAATTTTTGATAATGACGCTATCAAACTAATAAGGTCGATGACACACGCTGATTTTGGGTGGGTATCGCTGCGAGGTCCTGTACACGAAAGCATTTAGAACCGACTTAACAAAATAAGATTCTTTACTGGGATGCCATGATATATCAGTGGATCATAGAGTGTGATTTTCAACTAACGGAAACACGTGTTCACAATGTTAGATAACGATTTGATTGATAACGAAGATTATTTTCCCAGTAAGCCACAATGATAAGAGGAATTGTATTGCGATGTTGTTATCATGACCCTCGTATTGTCCATCAATTATTATTAATGCGGATTAAAGGTCTTTACCAAAGTAATATTAAGTAATATTTATAAGTTCAGTCAATATGTGGTATTATGACTGAAGTATATTTTACAGCCTTATTTTATCTTGCCACGTATAGATGCCAGCACATCAATCTACTACAATCTGTCAAATTTTCTTAACAGACTTTCAACTTTATCGTTGAAGCATATGGTTCAAAGTTGATTGGGTAGCTTGTTGTTGGCGTGAGTAAGCACAAATAATCATGGGTTGTTTTAACATATTATTGAAAAGCTGAATCTATAACTGCATATGATTATTACTTATCTCTTTTCATGTAAATTTACTTGAGCATTTATTTTCAAACAAGTACTAATACCAAATGATGTACAATACAATACAGGTTGGTAATAATGGGGACACACCCACATAATGGCTAACATTTTCACCCACATCCAACATACTTGTCAGGGCCACTGAATAAACTAAATGTTAGAGGTTTTAGTCTGTTTTTTTTAAGAATACTTCATTCTTTTTTTATTAAACAAATATTTTCAAAATCTTGCAGTTGGTCAATTTATTGGGTGATAGACAGTGTGGCCACATATAATGTTCCCAAAGAGAGAGAATGATGGGAGAAGCCTATGCCAACAACATTTAAGAAATTGATACAATAGGAGGAAGATGATAAGCAGTTCCTTAATACCTAGTTTGTTTGAAGTTGATATTGGCATTTATTTTCTTTTTTTATATTATATCATGGACTGCAAAAGTACTTTTTGGGCATAACTTTAGCAAGCTTCACTTCTTATGTATTGATTATTAAAATTGACTTCAAATTGAGGTTTAAATTACAGTTTCTGCACGACATATTAGTGATAAAGGTTGATTGCATTACTTAAATTTCTAATAAGAATGTCAAGGATTTTCCGTTAAGAAAAAGAATACTCAAATCAGATTTTTATTTGAAAATCATCAGAGGGCATGGTAGTGCCCTCACCATTTCAATTTACAAGACAAACTTTCTGGTATAATGTGTACATATATCTTTCTGCTAAAAACCTATCTGAGCATGGTCTACATCGAATTCTGGGTGTTTTAGAAAAAACTACCACAATGGGAAATTTCAATATTTGTTGCAGCTACGACAGCTGGAGCATTGTACAGCGGTCCCTAAATGCCGTTAACCCTCCAAACAGTTTACTCCCTAGTTAGCGATGTTGATATCTAAAACCAACACAAGATAACAGCTTTAAAAATATTAATTCATAAAAAGAACCTACATAACTTATTACTCCGCATTGAGTTTTTAAAAACCTTCATGGATAAAACAACAACAACAATTGGCTATAAATGGAATGATAATAAGTAAAAAACTGAAGGCCAGTGGAAGCATCGAACAGAACCACTCACTTTCACTACAATGCTACTGAAATTCCAAGTTTCACTCACCCCTCGGTAGTCACTGAGTTCAATGACAATGTCTCCGCGAATATCATCTCATGGTCTTCCTTCTTCGAGTCCTCAGCCACCTGTGTGTTAGGGGGGTCCGGACTTCCTGGCACATCCTGCTTACCAACCCCCACTTTCTGACTGACATTATGCAGCCCCGATAGGTCGACATTCGTGTCGACACCCTCGCCTTGAAGAGCCTCCGAAACCACCAAAATGAAGAGAGCACAACTGTGAAATAACATACGAATGAGTTTCATCAGCCATCTGTTGCAAATTAAAATTCAGAATGAAAAAAAAATACTCCCTTACCTGGATAGCACTGAAATAGTCAGCAAAGACGTGTAGATAACACATAAACCACCCTTCATCGTAATATCAGTGAAATATCCACAGTCCATATCATTTTGTGCGTAAAATTAACACATATTCGCGACGCCTTCAAACTCAATAATATAAATCGAGTATTATTACTTATCACACATAACACGAGCACAATTAACACATTTTGAGGGGTTGAATAAATATAAAAAAAATAGCTGCCGTCGCCAAACGGATAAAAATGTGGGAACGAACTTTTGCTCAATTTTACTAAAATCGAATCGTGTAATTTGACAATTGCCAAATTTTTTGTTCCCTTTGCCGTGAGACTTATACTGAAATCCTATTGGCAAACAGAACAAAATGGGATCGATTCATACTAAGGCACCAATATCAGTCAAACATTTAATGCATAAGCTCGATTTCTATTGGCCCACATACATGATCAAAAAAACGTTATGTTTCAAGCAGGACAATGACAAACACATCATCGTCAGCTGTGTTAATTCCTTAGAGAACACTGAAATGATTATATGCAATAATTTTTTGGTTCAGTCACGAACTGTTATAAAACAGTCTAATCCAGTACTCGTTAATTTATGTTATGAATATCTTCAAAAAGATGTCCTATAAAAACGTTTTTATAATTATGAAAAATGGAATATACCGTCTTCGGATAGTGCCGTTCATTTCAAATAGTCAGTTAAAAGTTTTTTTTATGATACAGCCATTATAATACATTTATTTCATAATTTTTCATGTTAAATTATACATAAGTATTATGTTTATGTTATATTAATCGTTTATTTATTTTTTCAGAATCCAGTTAGTACAGAAATGTCTATGAGATTAGTAGATTAATATTATTTAGAGCTAGCAGCACTAGCTTCACAGATAATGTTATCAATTATTTGTCATCGACGTCAACAGGCGTTTTTATTGGAAATTTGTCGGTTCTTGTTTTAGTAAATTCGAAAAATGGAGGCTTTATTTGCACTACCATTCACGGTCCTCGAAATTCCTAATATTAAAATTAAGAAGCCGACATGGCTTCAGGCTCCGTCTGCCATGACAACATTCTCATTGGTGCTGCTTTCATACTTTTTAGTAACAGGAGGTTAGAGGCTTGTTTTGTGTGTTTACCAGTTAATTTCTTATACGAATCGTTCTCAACCAGTTCTAATACGCGTGTTTTATTGTAGGGATCATATACGACGTGATTGTGGAGCCACCGAGCGTGGGTTCAACGACCGACGAACATGGGCACAGTAGGCCGGTCGCCTTCATGCCAAATCGTGTAAATGGGCAATACATCATGGAGGGATTGGCGTCCAGCTTCCTCTTCTCTCTCGGCGGCCTTGGCTTCATCATTCTGGACCGCACACACAACCCTTCGACACCAAAATTAAATCGAATCTTGTTAATCTCAGTAGCTTTTCTATGTATTCTTGTATCTTTCTTTACAACCTGGATATTCATGAGGATGAAGCTACCAGGTTACCTACAGAACTGATTGCTGATAGATTATTAAGCAAAGTCGCAAAATGTTTTTTAATAAGTTTATTAAATATTTTTTATATCCATTAAGATGTTATTTCATTTTTATTGTGATCATGATTAGAATCATTTGGATATTACTAGCCACTGTTTCTTTAATTTTTTCACCCTATTTATGTTATTGTTAAATTCTTTTTTATAACATAATATTGTAGTCGGGGAGCCAATGATGCTAAATGTGGCAGTTGCCTATTGGATTTGGCAGATTACTTAAAAATAAGAATAATATGATAGAAAATTTCTACAAATTGAGCATAATATCAGATATTGATACTGACATCGAAAATTATATTAGGTTTGCCAATATGGTACTGAGATTACCAACCAGGTGAGCTCATAATATGGTAGGGAAACTCATAAGGATACAAGCATTCTCCCATTTGTAACCTGACACACACAAGTTACTCCCAAAATCCGTTCTAGAGCTCCCCTACTACTAATTATGTATATATAATATGAAAATTAAGTGGTACCTATGTGTAATTATCATATTTAAAAACCATTGTACCTACCAAAAGAAACAAAAATTAATACTTAAATATTTGGCATTTTAATACAAAAAAAGAAAATATAATTTAAATTAAATCAGGAACAACCACAAATTCAATAAAATAATTACTTATCATAACATAAATTATTTTCATTACAGACAATATAAATTATAATGTATTATTGATTAGGAAGACTTATTAAATGCATTTTCTAATACATAAAACCCTTATTTAGGCAGAAATATTCATACTTAAAGATCATGTTATTACTTATCTTAGAAATAAATTATATAACTTAAATATGTTCAGTTTTAATACATTTAACTATGGTCATTTGAGACAGACACAAGTTTATTATTATTTTGAGAATGTTTGAGTATGTTGCGGCAGAGTGAGTTTAGTATTCCAGGGTCGTAGTTCACAGTCTTATCCTAAATGCACTGAAAAATAATAAAATTAATTTAGTAAAATGTTAATGAGCAAGAATATTCATCTATTACCTAATTTAATGTATTAATTTTTGTTATGGGTTCTTTTTATTTGCAAAAATTTTGTTGTTGATGACAGCACACTTAGGTAATTTTGAATGCATAAAGATTAATCCAACTAGAAAAAATGCCAAAAAACACAATAAAGAATATTTCATAAACCTACTGGCAGAAATCGGAGCTCTTGTCAATGATATGTTCAAACTCCGCAAATGAGAGTGCCCCATCGTCATCCAAGTCCGCTTCTTCCAGAACATTCTGTACCAACTGTTGGATCTCAGAGTCACCAAGCTTGAGCTCAGGGCCACATAGCCTCTCTATCACTTCTCTTAAGTCTGAAACTCCTATCATGTCATCTCCATCGAAATCTGGAAGAGAAGAAAACAATGTTTCTGTGGACCCAAAAAAAATTAACTACAATCTAAATCTATGAATATAAAATGTATGTTGTATAAATTACATTATTTATGATGCAAGAATGGCTCAAAATTGGTGTGGAAGGTGCCGAGAACCATGAGAAAGACGTAGGAAACTGTTTTACCCATGAGAAGTAGTTCCCAAGAGACATTTAAGTGGTGTTGAAGTCTAATATATCTTACCAAATATTCTAAAAGCGTGTTCAGCCTTAACAGCTTTTGGTGCCATCTCACTGAACACAGACATCATATCAAGGAAGTCTTCAAAAGTGCAGTCACCATCATTACTGGAGCTGAACACTTTGCATATTCGATCTCGGAATGGGTTCACGCGTAGCTCTGGGTACTGGAGTATTTTTGTCATTGGAAGTTTAGCGTTCTTGTTGTGACCCACTTTCTCTGGAGCTAAGGCTTTGAATTTTTGATGAGCACTGAAAAATGTGGTAAATATTTTGTTATCCGAGGTTTTCACTCTAAGATGACGATATAGGAAATAATTTTATCTTAAGCTTATCCTCCATTACAATTTTACAATATTTAGAGTAACATACATAAGCCGTTTTTAACGTACGTGAAAAACGGCTTATATTTAAAAATAGATCTTAATATGAATACTAGAAAATGATAATACCATAAATGCAAAGTAAGGGAAACAGGGTTTTTGCTATGTAAACAAAGAGTTCTTTATCTTGAAAATAAATACTTAAACATCGATAAAATAAACGTCTGCTACTTACTATAACACTTCTTTCTTGGTAAAATATGTGAGGTCCTGCAAATTATCACAAAAATATGAGTAATCTATCCTAAATTTATATTTTCTCAGTTGAAATCGTTACTTATCTCGCCTGTTACCTACCTCATAATCCTGAAGTTCTTCTTCTGTGAACTGACTCTTACCCTGCCCCATTATAGGAAGTAACTTTTTATATTACTACAGTATTTTAAGTTTATTTTCATAAACAATAACAGATCTGGAAGGCGAGATTCTTTAGACCTGAGATAATTTTCATTCAAGGCGAGGCGACTGGGGAAGCGGGAGGGGTGACGGCCATTGACATTCTGTCATCAGTGTCAATGCCACAGAAGCGTTTTGTTTCTCTGATGTAGAATCACAATAAGAATAACACATTTAAGCAAAAATAGTTTTATTATATTTAATTACATTATCAGTATTTTTGGTAGTATACAACGGTGGTATTTTCAAAAGTCTTCATCGTTTTTATTTTCCGTAGTAGTCTCTGTAAAAGATTTAAAGTTTTGTAAACATTATTCAAAACTTGATGCTTAAAATCTTACTTGGGTATCTAAAATACCAACCGTTATCTGGTTTCATTCTTGATGCAAATATAGACCCTCTCTTATAAGGTCCTCCAGGAACTAGCTCACAAATCATAGGATAGTTTTTCTTACAAGGCGATGACATCCATGTTCTGGACCTAGTGAGAAGCACACAGTCGAATTTGTCACGTGCCTTCCTTGGACTGCCCGGTTGCCACGCACGGTACGTGGTGCAGTCTAAAGCGTCCCCTATAATAAAAGCAATCAATAAAAAAATATCTGTTTATACAGGGTGTTAGAGTTGATGTGATAATAATGATGATACCAAATAATAAGGCAGTGGACTATATTAGGAAAATTAAAAACAACATTTGAAAAAAAATTATGATGAATTTAAACTAGTTAAGTAATAATAAACGATCTGATAAAGGTCCCTGGTTGGTGCTGGATACTGTCCTTTTAGAAATCAATAGTATCAACAGGCCTATGTACAGCAGAGCTGAAATGATGATGAATTAATAATAATCTATACCTATCTGATATAACTCACCATTAACACTAAAAAAAGCACTCCCATTCTTAGTCTTTAACCCCACAAATGCAGCTTCCATACTGGCTCCTGCGATCAGCTGCGCCAGCGCATCAGTCCTCTGCTCACTCGTGACATCAGCAGGCAAACCACTGACGTTCTTACAATCACGAAACCCTTGGCTGTAGTTCTGTTTCTTTGTTAATATGTAGAACATGCCTAATGTTGGTACACAGGTTGAGTTAACGTGGGCTGGAAGTGTGAGAAAACTAGTAATTTTAGCTTAACATTTCAACCGCCACGTCAAAAAAGACGTGCCCTCAGCGCAAAGGTAAGCATTAATCCATAAATATATAGAAAATAGTAGTGAGTTCGGAATTATATCCATTAAAATAGACTATTATTTTTTTTACTTTACAAATCTGTCATGTAGTCTATTGTAATACTTTTGCAAGTGCATAAAGACTCTCATAAAAAAATAAATTGAAATAATAAAGCTATAAATACATAATTATGTGTAGTAGCTCAGAATCCGATGAAGGAATGTATCAAAGAGTATACAATATAATACGGAATGTATAGTAGTAGGCACCATTCTAATTTAAAACGGTTCACTTACGTATAGGCTTTCCATAAATACTGTAGTAATCATATCTCGAATCATTAACCATAGACAGTCCCCCATCGGCTTCGGCACACTTCAGCACTTCGCAAGTATATCTAGTAGTCGCATTATACTTCGGCCAAGCCTCTTGAGGACTGAAGTTTATAGCCAAGGCTTTCTTCTCAAAGCCAAGCCGCTGACAGCTGGTCAATGACGTGAAGTTCGCCTTGGCCACTATGCCAAGTTTGGAACGATAGCATTTTTCGATTAGGTGATATTTCGGGGAACGTACTTGGGCGTCGGTTGAGCATTGTGATTTTGCGTTTACTGTCTTATAAGCAATCGATAACAATAGTAGAAGAATTAAGAACATTATTTGATAATAATTACTGAATGAGGTTTTCTTAGAACTCATTTTACTTTGATATTTCTGAACGCCTACCACTTTTATGTTAGCAATGTGTACCAAAACTGAATACGCAAGGAAAATGTTACAAACTGTAACTAACGCGTTATCTAACAGCGATGGTTATAATTTAACTGAATTGATACAATTCCACAGGTCGTTTTTTTTTCAATTGAGGGCTTATTAATCTGCCACTGCCTTCACCATAGGTGACGTGATGATTACCGTCCTAATGAAATCTATGTAATCGTAATGGCAATGAACATGATTATTGTGACCTTCACTGACATTTAGTTTTATGCGTATTTTACAGTGTAATTGGCTCAAATAAAATCATTGGTAAAGGTTTTAACCTTAAAAATACCTTAGAAAAATGTTTTTTTAACACGTGACCATTACATATTCAACCTACTTCGCATAGTCTCAGCCAACAGGTTTTATTCAAAAATACTGTCTGAAAAGTAAAGCTAATTCGAAAACCGTCAAAAATCTAGTTGTCCCATTCAAACAAGTGTCATTTATTTGGAAATGTCATTTTACTCCAATTTTATTGAAGATTATAATTATTATAATTAATTTTACACAATAATAAGCTTGCAGACATCGCGTGACATCAAAATGGGATGTTTTTACTCTAGGGGTACGGAGGAGGTAAGTTGTATATTAGATCGGATGTGCTCATAGATATAGGAGTGACGTAAGCACTGTGGCTTGTTGAAGACCTATCTAGAGTGCTTGACAAATAGAGATATTGTATTTTATTTATCCACCTCGCAAGAGGATGTCATGAAATAAAATTCATTTCGTAACTCAACCAAAGACTAATTAAAAATTGTAAAATTTTGCTCCCTTAATAACTCCTGACTGTATCTTCAAGATGTGTCATAATATCTATGAGATCTCATTGTACATTTTTTCATTTGATTCATTTCCATTGAACAGATTGTCTTATCACCTAATAATGGAAGTACATTATCACGGTTCACACTACATAAATGGGAGCTATCTTTCAGGGTATCGATACTGCCAAGGCTAAGAAATATGGCAAATTTTTCCGTTTGTCTTGCAATGCATCAGTTGCAACTAACTCTCGATCTCTAACTTCATTGATGCATTCATCATCAATTAAAACTATTACATCATTCAGGACATGGTCTACGACATGTCTCCGATCCGGCACCTGCCCGTGATCTTCGTGAACGGAGTCCCGGGCGCCGGCAACCAGACCGTGGCGCAGACGATCTCAAATATAACTGGTTATACGATGATAAGGCCCGGGGAGCTGGTTAGAGCTGAAGCGGGGAAGGACACCGCTAGGGGGCGCTTGATTGCAGATAAGTTACAGGCACAGGAGGATATACCGGAGGTGAGTCATCATTCGGGTTCACGGGGTGTTTTGCTTCGTGTGGACAATAAGGTGGAGTGCTCTATTGTTGATTTATGGGAACAGCTGGAGACGACAACTCATCCAGTTCAGACTTACCATTGCTGTATCTTCCAAAAGTTGCCTAACTTTGTAGGACTTACACCTTACCAATGGATTATCAGTTTTACCAGACAAAAACACTGGAAAATGTAGTGGCGTGGCGCGCATTACCGGGGCAGTTCTTTAATTACTTTTAATTTAGTTTATTTAGAATACTGGCTGACCACAGATTTTATACTAGGGTGACGAAAGACTTATCGAAAAAAATATCAATTGACTTTTCTAACACAAAAAATCTTTATTTAAATAACGGTTCGAGCAGTAATTGTTTATGATTGATATGATAACTCGACCACAGTTTCCAGTACATGTCCCGTTCATTTCAGCAATTAACAGTAGACCTGATAAAGGAGGCGATGCTTATGCAGCAGGAGGCGAAGGGTTTTATCCTCGTAGGGTTCCCGAAGAACCCGCGCATGTCCAACATCTTCAACAGGCAGGTCAAGTGGCCTGAGAAGATTGTTGCTCTTGAAGTTGATAATGAGGTAAGGCCTGAAATTAAGGTTAATGATTCTTAAAGATCGTTGTCAGTGTCAACATTTCTGACTAATAGGACAGCCAGGATATTGTGCACTTAAAGGCATACTAAATGATTAAATATGAAATCTCATTATCAGATAGAATGGATTACAACGTGAATGCTAATTTGAAATATTTGAGGCAGAAAGTTTATTCATCTCGATTTCAGGTTTTAAGTGGAGAAGTACCTTTTTTTTGTCTAAATAATTATTAAGCTCAACCTCAACTCTCAACCATTTATTTTTCTTCTTCAAATTTTCTCTCGTTTACTTTAGCTGTATTATAAGCTCAAGAAGTATGTAGACTTGCATCTGAAGTACCGTTTCGTTCCTCAACTCCCCAGGTAGCAGCGACGAGACTACAGAACAAGCTTTCGGAGTTAGGCCGACCGGAGTCGGAGATCAACGCGGCGCGACAGATCGTCAGGGACGCGGCGCACAAGGTCAAAAATGTACACAAACGGTTCGGGGGACATGTTATAACGGTAAGTTATTTAGACAAATAAAGATAGAGGAAAATCTACCCATTTTTCTCTGATATTATTTTACCTACCTAATTAAATATGTTCCTTGATGGATGCGATTGAGTTTTACATGAAGCCTTTGCTTGGCCGATCTCCTCAATATTGTTATCCGGGTAACCCATACCTCTTGGTACAGCTCTCGCGAAACGCGCCATATGTTCCATAACAGTAAAAGGTTTGTGCGAGAAATATAAAACTGCTAAATCTCTAGGTTTGATTTAGGTCTCAAATCAAAAGCAATTGAAACTTTATAAAGTTGATGCATGATGTCTTTTTTCTCCCTTCTTCATACGTAGAGAGAACGTATACGTAGTACGAACATCTTAATTCATAACATAAAGGCCTGACGTCTGCGTTTGTCTTAATTTTGATCCTTAAAAATGTAAATAATAAGCTCTTCCCTACTTTGCCACAGTTGGACAGCAGCGGCAATCCAAGAGCTTTAGCGTCGACACTCAAGGAAATTCTATCAGATACTTTAGAGAAGTGTCAGAAGCGGCCAGAGTCGCCTGAGCCTCGGCCCCCAACCGCCGTATCGGCCCCCGCAGTCGCCCCCATCTCGATGGCGCTGTCGCCAGACATCGCCCCCGTGGAGGTCACTGAGGGCGACAAGTGATAGGGTTACTCGTTTAATTATTGTGACTTGTTTTAAATTTTGCTATAATAAATGTTACTATTCTTATTTATGTGTTTTATTGATGGACTTGGTGTAGGTACTATGAGATTTTGATTTTCTGCAGCTTAAGAAGAGTTCCAAAAGTGGAAGCATCACTTTTATTCATAGTGATTTGCATTTAAAGATATTTCATACACGCGCTACGGTTTAGTGAAAAATATAATACTTGATTTTTTGCTACTTTCACGGAAGCGAACTTCTATAGACACCGACACTATCGATGAAGTTTTGTCGATGTCATAGGTAAGTGAAAAGAGGCTGTATTCAACTTCTAATTTGTATAGTTTTAAAGGATCTTTCATTCTCAGCGCAGGTTCAAATTTTTGAAACGAGCGCTACACACTGCTACACATTAAGACTGCGAAAAACGCGCGCTTTTGGTTAAGCTCATTGAAGTCATTGAACCTCAAAAACATCTCACCTTAAAAGCAATGCGGTATACTTCATTAGAATAATGAATCTTTTAAATTCGTTGGTTTCTCGTAATGCTTTTAGTTATTAAGGTTTACTAAAATCAAGGATATCAAGGAAATAATCTTGTTGTTGATTCGGTTTCATCAGTATTAATAGACTAGTAGTTTGCTTATTAACCATAAATAAATATTGAGTGACAGTATGCATGACCTCTTCTTAACGAGAGATGTTAATTTAGCGTAGGATACTCATGAAATCGTTATCGTTTAATTATTTACATACCTATATGCAGGTAAATATATGTATAGGAACTAGTTCATGTGCTAAGTTGCTTAAATCCTGTAAAAAGGCGCACTACTATTTTCGGTCTGCGTACAAAAGAGGTTACAACTGCGACGGACTGGCCGTTAATAAATTCTTTTTAGGTTAATTTCAAAAATTTAATCACAATGACAAGTGACAGTGCACGTCGTTGTCAATTGTCACAAAAGCGCATCGATTTTCGAAACAAAACATAAATAAAAGGAATTCATTCCCTACAGAGCGGTCTTTGGCTAATCATCGTCCACCGATTTTGTTAAATTCATCATCATTTTTCAAAAATTGCATACTTCTGTGATGTCAATTGTAAATATCATAATTAATTGGCAGCTAATGTCAAAAGCCTGAAGTTTGGTGGCGGGAATTGCACTTTGTTGATTATTTGGTAAATTCGCCACGCTGCCTAGGTCCGTGATCAAAGTTATGAAGATCAAACTGCGTAAGTATAGTACACTCGACGTTTAACGGACAAATGTACTAGAACTTTCTGTTACAAAAGTGTAGTTAGTCTTACCGTTGTAAGTACATGAGTAGGTAAACAATTAGTTTTGCAGTAAACATAGACACGTGCTAGAGGATGTTATTCTATGGATAGATAAAGATGAAAACGCTTTTCCTAAGAACATTTATATAAAGGATTCGAAAAAAATCTATAAAAAGTATCTTTTTTGTACATTCATTGAGAAACTATTTAGAAAGCACTAGAATAGATGGATGGTAGGTACGTAATTTTAATAATTTGGGCTTAGATTTTGAGTTTACAAGCAGAATTTTGTTTGTGTAATATCTACTCAGTCTGTTCAGTTTCATTCTCTAGTTTTTAAACTCAACATGGCGGCGTTAATCTTAATTCTAAAAACAAAATATCTTTAGTTAAATATTTTGTTAGATTATTTAAACTAATACATAAAGGGCGCGTGATTGAAGAGATTTTTGTTTTCAACTAGGGATAGGTACCTACAGTTATTTACAAAGATTAAGCCCTCATGCAATAGTTTAAGTATTTTCGTTGCAAGTTATATATTTTTTTATAATATATTGCGCGTCTTATCAAACTATTCATGCAGAGTGATAAAGCATCAGAATGCCGCGGTACGGGTCGCGGGTTCGATTTACACCACTAGATTTTTATTTCTTAAATCCTATTTTTTGGATTTCGTATTAAATGTTTTTTTTTTCATGATATTGTCTAGCGCGAGACCGTTTCCCGTCGACGTCATCGACGGAGGACAACGAGAGCGGCACGGACTGGGACGCTGAGGGTCGCCATCCCGCCATGACGCACCCCCGTCATCCCCCACCGCCTCAGGTAAACCCAGCTAACTCAAACTCAATTAACTAATGATTACAAGTTTTGTGTACACAGCGAACGGTAGTCCGGTGCCCAAAAATCCGCGCGTAAAATTTTAAAATGCGTCTTCACGCATTCAGAGTATGTGTTCGCGTAGCCGACTACCGACTACGTACGAGTACATTAGAATACCTTGAAATAGCGTAGCACTACGTAGCAAACAGCGTCTGTAGCGTCCGTAGCAGTCTTACTCAAACCTTACAATGATTTCCCTTAACTTCTTATCATCTCCCGAGCCTTTTCCCAACTATGTTAGGGTCGGCTTCCAGCCTAACCGGTTTCGGCTGAGTACCAGTGTTTTACAAGGAGCGACTGCCTATCTGACCTCCCCAACCCAGTTACCTGGGCAACCCAATACCCCTTGGTTAGACTGGCGTCAGACTTACTGGTTTCTGACTACCCGTAACGCCAAGGATGTTCAATGACAGCCGGGACCTACAGTTTAACGTGCCATCCGAAACACAGTCATTGGTGTCCAAGATATACTTAGAAAGTACATACAAACTTAGAAAAGTTGCATTGGTACTTGACCGACCTGGAATCGAACCCACGCCCTCACACTTGAGAGGTTGGCTCTTTAACCACTAGGCCACCACGACTTTTTAATTTTCCCTTAACTTCTTATAAAGCATATTATTAACTTTACAGCAAAGAATAGATACCACGGATTGGAATCCGGACAGCCGTCATCTCGCCATGACTCACCAACGACACCCTCCGCCACCACAGGTAAGATTCTCTTCATCTTCATCCTTGATTCTGACATCTGGCTAGCCCTGCTCAGAAGCAGTCCGAGAACCAGTCTTACAGAAGCTTCATACAAAACCTGATCATCGGTATGTCTATAGGGTGACTCCAATAAGGTTCTAGCTAGGTAGATGATGATCACAGCTATACTTGGAAACTAGGTTTGATAAGTGAAAATAATTTTAATGTAATCCCAGGCGGTGATAGTGGGCTCTGTGCGCAAGCGCCGTGGGAACTTACCCAAGCATTCTGTGAAGATCTTGAAGCGATGGCTGTATGACCACCGCTATAACGCGTACCCTAGCGATGCGGAGAAACTGGCGCTCAGCCAAGAGGCTAACCTTACTGTTTTGCAGGTGAGAGCACTAAATAAATAGAGAGGGTAGTTAATCTGTAAGTTCATGTGGCATCAGTATCATTTTTTCAAGAAAATTATTCCTTTATTACGATAATAAAAATAAATTCTTTTGAAAAAAAAAATACACATAACAACATATTATGCTCAGAAGAAAACATTTTTTTAAGTAATAAAATATTTTTCTTTCGTTAATTACATTGTAATTACCTAAACGTTTTTAACTTTCCCACATCAACGTTGATTGGAATGTTTGAGTTGAAATGCAAGACCAAGCCTGCGGGTTACACGCAGATATTTATCGCTACTAGGCACCCATGTCATTCAAAACGCAAATTATAATTTTTAGTTTTAAAAATATTTAGCATTTCCTATGTTCCTCTTTAGGTTTGCAACTGGTTCATAAACGCCCGCCGCCGCATTCTCCCCGAGATGATCAGACGCGAGGGTCATGACCCGCTCCACTACACTATATCTCGACGTGGTAGGAAGCAGCCAGGAGCCATGGCTGGCGTGGGACCTATGGTGGGGTTAGGTGGGGCCTCGACTTCGGGCCTGGGGGTCCCTGGAGGGGATAACGTTACTGTAGCATCGTGGGATGGAATTGTTGTCGAGGTTTGTGGAGACGTTCTTTGACTTAATTAAGGTAGGGTATGAATCTGTCCTCCCTCCCTTTTCTCCCTTACCTCTTGTGAAGTTTAGTATAAGTCATGTAAGTACTTAGTTGTATTTCTGATCAGACCTGCCAGTATAATCAAAACCTACCAACAGAACGGTCCAGATGGTCGCTCCCACGACTACGGGGACGGTCTTCTAGTCTACCGAAGTGATGGCGACGAACTAGGAGACGGAGAAGAAGGCTACTCCAGCACCATCAGCGAAGAAGAGGTCAAATACGATCCCTCAGTCTGGCAGTCCGTCATACGGTACGGACCGGAGGACCATGATCTGCACCCGGCTGCCAGAGAGTAAGTCGAGATTCTTTTTATGGCTGACTGGTTAACTTTGATTTGAAGATTTTAGCAAAAGTCATCAGTTTTTATTTTGGACTAAAATATACAGCATTGTTGACGTGTTGTCTTGGAAGTTGGAACATTTGGAAAAACTTGTTTTTATTCAGGATTCTATCTTTATGAAGAACACGAGATGTCAATCCAAAATCGTGGCTTTTATGAGTAGTTTCTTTTTGTTGGTGGACTCTTCGAAATTGGCAGTTGTGGAAATTCTCCCCTACAGGAAAAGTGATCAAAATGATTCAAAATTGTGCATCAACTTGGAACGTCTAAGTGAAAGTCATTGCGACGAAACTTTTTCCCTCCCACAGCACAGCATCAGTGGTATCAGTGTCCGCCACCAAAGACATGGTAGACCCGATGAGCGAGCCGCACGACACTGATTCCGAACAGTTCTGCTCGCGAGCAGCGCGGGCTATAGTCAAAAGCTGGTACCATCTCCATTCTCTAACGTCTTTCTAGCCCTTACTTCCCTTGCCATTCAGCAAAACATGAACGAAAGGGGTTACAAAGATTAAATGACCTAAAATGTGCTCCAAAAGTCGCTGTGTCGAATTTTCTTTTCCTTTGTCCTACTGTAGCAGTACTGCGTCGGTCGTGACAGTGACTACGACCGAGGAGATGGTGGAACAGGTCCCGGAGCCCGTGTCGAGCAGTGAGGATGGGTGGCAGGCGCTTGCGCACCCGCAGCTCGCCCACTTGCCGCAGCTGCCGCACCCGCTGCGCGCGCGCCGCATGCAGGTGAGCCCGCCCCCCCAGCCGCCGCCCCCCGTCGCCGTCGAGCTGGAAGTGGCCACCACCGACATGTGGTGCCACACCTAAGCACCTAATACACCAGGACTATTATCAATCAATCAATCGCAGATTGATCTAACATTTAAACATTATTTCCATAGGTTCAAAAAAGTTTCATTTGCCGAAAATTCATTTTGAATTTCTTTGCCTATTTGTTTAAAAATAAAATATGTTTGGAGTGTTTAATTATATAATTTGGCCGAGCGGATGCTGCGGCCCCGATTTGGATTTGAACATGTTTTTGTACATATCTAACTGTAGGCGACGTCGGTGTTAAAACACTTTAGTTCCCTTTAAAATCAAGTTTTCCTTTTTATATAGTTAAGAGAACTGATGTTAGTGTTTTTGTTTTGTTTTTAGCCTAGAGACGAGTTTATGTTTGTTGTGTAAATAAACTTTTATACTAAACTAACTGATTTTCATTCAAGTAGTCCACTACGCCACCGAACTAATTGGGCGCGGGGTGTTTTAATGCCGGCATCACCTGACAATTGTTCCCTAACAAAATCCGTATATTGTATTATTATTCTGAGTTTATAATGTATAAATTGTCCTTGAGCACTGAGCAGGGTTAATTTTTTTTTCTTTCTTGGAAATTGACAAGGGGGTATAACTTCAGGTGGTGCCGAGCAGGCCGGAGGGCGATCAGGATAAGTTCAAGTGCCTGTACCTCCTCGTGGAGACAGCGGTAGCCGTGCGTCAGAGGGAGAAGGAGCAAGAGGAGGCTATGCTCCCTGTTTAGTACATCGTCGTTAGGACTAACGAACTATAACTTTAAGATAAAATAATAATCTCTAATATTGTTAGGAAGCTTGTATAAGGGAAAGATAGTTAATTATTTCGGTAACAACTGATTTATTCCAATATGAATATATTGAAAGCTTGAAAACTTGGGCATATATCAAGTATAACTAGTCAATATGTCATTCAAGAAATCTTCAGCGTACCTTCACCAAATTCTTTTGTATAAGCAAAATACTAGCACGTTTGCTAACCAATTTTTTCCGCTTAATTTCTAATCAGTTTTCGTGGTCGTAAGAGATATTTTTGTTTAAGCCTTACTAGAAGTTAAGCATATTAACTTAATTTTGTTATTTGGAATGCAATTTCCACTAGAATAAGATCGAATGTTTTGTTAAAAGTTAATCGTTAATAAATTTGATTATTAATATTTTATTTTCGTTTACTAGCCATTGCCATCTTTCTTAGCTGAGTATACAGACATAGGATTTCTATTATTTTTCTATTTAGCAAAATTCGTTTTTCTAATATTGATTGTACCGATGCAGCAGTGGCAGACAGCCAAAACAATGGACATCAAACATGTACACGTAAAAAGGAAACATGTATATTGTAATAATGGTTAGGTATGTATTTATTGCCTCAAATAATTTTCAATAAACTAATTTTCTTAAACCTTCATCTGCTAGGTTTCCGTTTATGGTTTACACTGCCAGGCTTAAGCTTGTTATGACTGTCGTGCCGGGACGCTGGAGCCTTGTTGGCTTGAGCCAATGGATCAAGGTTGGAAGTTCGGAAGCTAGCCAACCTCATCTCTGATCTGCTGTATGCGTTCAAAGCTTTGGCTTGTTGATCTGCTTCTGCCTCTTTGAGTGCGGCTTCGGCAGCTTCAGCTTCCGCGACTATGGGGTCTAAAGCCTTTACTACTTCCACGAAGATCTCGTCTGGTGACTGCTCTGCATTAATCTGTAAAAGATTTTCGACGTCAACTTATCCAGTCTCGATGGACGATCGATCTATTGGTTTGGCAAATAAAAATCTTATTAAAATCGTTTTCGTACCCTGTAGACCCTGTCCCCATAAGGTTCTAGCACGCTCTGGTTGTGCTTCAAAAAAGTCGCGATGCGGAGTTTCAAAGTCTCCATGTTGTCGTCGCTACGATCTGAGGTTTGTGCCCGGTTGAGCACCCGAGCCACCAGCGACTCCACTGACGCGTCGAAGAATAATATGGCCTGAGAAATGAAAAATGTTTCTCACACAGCTTTATCACCTACCTAGCCTTATCCCAAGCTCTGTTGGGGTCAGCTTCCAGTCTAATCGGATGCAGCCGACTATCAGTATTTTACACGGAGCGACTGCAAAACCCAATTAACCGGTCAACCCCTTGATTTCACTGGTTCTTAGACCTTTTGGCTTCTGACTATTGTAACAACCGTCAAAGATAAATTTAACGTTCCTTCTTCTGAATAAGAATAGTTTTAGCAGAATTTTACAGATATGGAGTTATTTAAAGGTGGTCAAACTAACTGCAAGCATGGTACAAAGCCTGTATTGAACGTTATTCACAACACTAGCCCAAGTAATGTATTTCAAAAACTAAATACAAAGTTCCTTACAGAAACTCGCCCGATACTTTTCTCGAACTCAATGCCTTGCGACTTCTCGCGAGGGTAGCCATCAATGAGATAGCCGCGTGCTCCTTTCTCGGCTGCCTTTTCCATCGCCTCCTTGAGACCAGCCAACACGAAGTCATTTGGGACGAGACCACCTGTAAAACGTAAACAGTCCCTGTCTATCTTACAAGGTCATCTTAAATTCTTCGTCATGATTACGTTTAGAAGCCTTGTTTCACATTGTCTTATCAATAGTAGTAAATTTTCACGTTCACGAAAAGGGCGTTTCAAGAAAGATCGGTGATTCAAGTACTACAACTTTTTAAAGGTCTACTTTGGTTGGGAAATTACCAAACATCTTTATTGCCATAGGCAAATTTTTAATTTGTAGGCCTCCAAGAAATTAAACTTTCGTTGGGTTTAACTAAATTTAGTCCTTTTAAACTCAACCGTGTTACTAGGGCACCCCAATACCTCTTCGTAAGATTGGTTGCCAGACTTTATGGCTTCTGACGACTCTTAACGACTGCCAAAGATGTTCAAATGAAGGCTAGGACCGACCACTTGCACGTTTCTTCACGGTTCGGGCAAATATAACAAGTAGTACCTCGATTCATGATAGAAGTAAGGCACTTCGCTCTGGCAGAGCCGCTGTCCACCTCAGCACGTATGATATCTCCAGTAGACAGGTGTGTGAAGCCATACTTCGCCATGATCTTCTTGCATTGGGTAAACTTTCCACACCCTGGACCACCCAGTATCCACACGATTGGCTTTGTTGCGGGATCCACCTTTGACTAGACATGACATATAAGTGTGACCAAGAATAATGATTGTTTAGGATAATTCATTCTATTTAATATGATGCTCATTTCATAAGTATTGGTGATTTTTGTCTGTTTCCCTGCAAGAAACTTCTTCGAGCACCAGGATAAAAAGTAGATTAGGGTTTAGCCGTTTTACCGTGGCAGCATAAACCTAACAAACACATTTGGTAGGAACTTGGGATAATCCGAGGAGATTATTGGTATTTGTTGTAGACAGAATATTTAACCACAAGATATTCTTAGTCTTTAGTGTCTTAATTAAACGGAACGACTCCTTCGTTTAACTATAAGTACCTAACCAATTTAGCAGAGTTTTAAAAGTAACTAATAAAATATACATATACGCGGTTGAATTGAGAACCTCCTTCTTAATCGAAATTGCTTGGGGTTAGTTTCGGATCAAAGCTCACAAACCTTGTTCTGATAGGCCTTGCACTTTTCAGACCTGCATTGCAAAGGGCACGCGGGCCGCTTTTCTATTTCAGGCTCCTCACATCCTGGACAAAGTTTCTCTTCCATTTGTACTTTATGTGAATATGGGTTATTTTCCTGAAAGAGAAAAGCTCAGCGCGCAGGACTAGGCTGGTCAGATGTTTTGGGAATGGAAAATTATGAGAACGCGGATTAATGTTTTGGTTGCTTCATTTTTCTGGTGTCAATGTCACAATGAGATGTCTTGTCCTCAGTCTTGTCAGTATCTTTAATATTGAGAAATATTTTTATTGTGAATCTTCTTGGTTAAAAGTTTATTATTCAAACTTATCCGTAGTTTTGTATCAGACTGTAGCAACTAGCAACTTCTAGTTCGGTGGATTGAAAGTTCCCTCAAAATCTATAAGGAAGTGTAATCGATATTGTTTAAAGTAAAACAATACAATATTATTTCTAACTAGCTGTTGCCCGCGACGTCGTCCGCGTGGACATTAGGATTAAACATTCACTCCCTTCTCACCCGTAGTGATAGCGTGATAATATGTAGCTTATATGTTGACCCGACCTCTTAGTTATATTCATGCCGAATTTGAAGCAAATCCATGTAGTACTTTTTGAGATTACCCCGGACATACATACAGACAAACAGACAAAAATTCTAAAAACTACATATATTTTTGACTTCGATATCGATTTAAGATCACGCCCCAATTATTCTTTTTTAAAAATATTCAATGTACAGTTTTGACTTCTCTACGATTTTATTATATGTATAGATTGTAATAATGAAAAGTGCTTTAAGTTCATCTAGAACTTCTACAAAAGTATTTTATTATTATTAATACAGTGTTTTGCCCACCCAATTTTACCGCGGATATTTGTAATGAAAAACATGTAAAATAAAAACATGATTTAATCAACAGTCATTAAAAATAATGTAGAATAGAGGCGTATGTACAGAGTGTATAAAATGTTGAGTTGTGCATTCAGTTAGCGGCCGCTACGATGGGGTCCAGGATCTTTTGTACCTCCTCAAAGATGGCGTCGACGGACGCTTCAGCGTTTATCTGTAATTATCATATTCATGAAAATTAATTATAATAATAATCGGTGTATTATGTTCACAAGTTTATCCTGCATTTTTTATACACAGCCTCCCTTTATCTTTTCTTCAAAAACGGCTTCTCCAAGACTGTATACTAAAATGAAACAAAGGAGATTTTGACCCTTAAAAGTTAATTTAATCCAATTACTAATTCAATTGAAGGTATGTTACCCTCTTGCTGTCGACTGCGCGTTGTTCACATGAGTTACCGGCCCTAACACACAAAGACCTCCAGAAGGAATGAAGTGGGTATTTGTCTGTAAGAGTTTGACACTCCTTCCACCTGCATCCACAACAGGAGGGTCATTTGAAGACTTCCCATGGAAAAAAGGTACTTCCTTGTTTTATATTCAGAGGCGGTTAAGCAAATTCTTACTTAAAGACTTACCCTGCTAATCTTGTCGGGGTACTGGTCCAGCACCTGCTGGTTGTTGTCGAGGAAGGTCTTCAGGCGCAGCTTGATGGTCTCTTCGTTGTCATCAGCGCGGCCTGAGCTGGCGGCGCGACCTAGCAGCCTCTTGGTTAGAGTCTCTGCTGACGCTTCGAAGTAGATGATTACCTGGAGTAGAATTACGTACCTATTATTAATCTTCTATCAAACGTTTTCATACTTATCTCAGAAAATGGTACTCGTGTTTACAATAAAGCGACTATTTATCAGATTTTTAGAACGCGCCAAGGGCTTCCCTCCACAAGCAGCAAAAGTGATTATTAGCCAGTGAAAGTCTGACACTCCCTCCAGCTGCACCCACAGCGGGGTCCATTTTATGATTTCCCACGAAAAAAAGGAGTATTGTAGACTTATTTGACAGACCCTGGAATTTTATTCCCGTCTTTCTTGATTGTCTTGAAATGACATCATTATACATATTAAAGCCAAAAGCGCTGATCTCAAAAGATTACTTGGTGGATTTATAAGATGAAAATAGTTAATGAATGTCGAAGACCAGTTTAAAACTTGACGGAAACGTTGGTGAGGTTGGACGGGTTGACGACATTGACAGACATTGTCGGATGTTGTTGACCATTTGGGTTCACGAAGATTGATCTGCTGCCAACGAGGATGTAGCCTCAAAAGTTGGCAAGCGCAAAATAGTCTGTTGCTAGGTAAACAATATTGTAGTTCCTACATCAGTTCCTTGTCGTATTGTTTTAAGCGGAAAAGATATAGAGGATGCTTAAAAAACCCGGACCGACATTTACGTGCTCTCGTTTACATGGGTGTACCAATCACCAACTTTCCGACTCCGGGCTGCTTTATGAAAGTCTTAAAACCCATAAAGCGATTTCTCCCCAACCCGTGCACAGCAGTAGCGCTATGCGACCGCTGGACCGACGGGGCAGCATATGACTTAAGGCATGATGAGCAAACGTGGTTATTCATTGTTGCTCCTTTTCTTCATGTAATGAATCTGCCCACTTTCAGCCAATTTTAATATTGAAATTTTAATTTTGATCATTACTCACGGAGACAGGTGCGATGGCTTGTTCGAAGGCAATACCCTGGGACTTTTCTCGCGGGTATCCGTCGACGAGGAAACCTTTAGAGTCAGCCGCACGGGCGATGATGGCTTCTTTCAGCAGTTCCAGTACTACGTCATTGGGGACCAGGCCACCTGGTATATGTAACATATAGGTTCATTAGTGAAGTGGTAGTATACGTTGATAGGTCATTGTAGACTTAGGATATATCAATAATATCGCTAACTTCAAGTTATGCTACTAGTAAGTAAGTAAGCTACTACAATCTGTCAAATTTCCTTAAAGATTTTCAACTTAATCGCTGAAGCGTATGGTTCAAATTTGATTGGGATATTTTAACTTGACAGTTTCGGGTAGCTTGATGTGCTGGCGTCTGAACAACTAGCTGACCATCCAAACTTCGCATCGCCTTTTATTTCTTTTTCAGGCATTATTTTTACTACTCTACCTATGATAAGAAGTTTATCAGAACTTCAGACTCCTTATATGCAGACCAATGGTTGAGCTTACCTTGTTCCATAATAGCAGTGAGACTCTTCGCCCTCTCGGAGCCACTCTTCACCTCAGCTCTGAGCAGGTCACCAGTGGACAGATGAGTGAAGCCATACTTGGCGATGATCTTCTCACACTGGGTGCCCTTCCCGGATCCTGGGCCTCCTAACACCCACACGATGGGTTTCTTTGATGAGTCGATGGGAGCCTGGAAGTATATGTAGATGATCACATATAGGTAGTTTCACACCAAATTACGTAAATGTGATGTTTGTTGTCTTTGAAGTTGAGTTGGCATTAAGTATTTAATTCCCTGCATCTATACTTAATAGCAACAATATGTAGTCGTGGTGGCCTAGCGGTTAAAGAGCCAACCTAGCTACCAAGTGTGAGGGCGTGGGTTCGATTCCAGGTAGTACCAATGCAACTTTTCTAAGTTTGTATGTAATTTCTAAGTATATCTTGGACACCAATGACTGTGTTTCGGATGGCACGTTAAACTGTAGGTCCCGGCTGTCATTGAACTTCCATGGCAGTCGTTACGGGTAGTCAGAAGCCGGTAAGTCTGACGCTAGTCTAATCAAGGGGAATTGGGTTGCCAGGGTAACTGGGTTGAGGAGGTCAGATAGTCAGTCGTTCCTTGTAAAACACTGGTACTCAGCTAAATCCGGTTAAATTGGAAGCCGACCCCAACATAGTTGGGAGAAGGCTCGGAAGATGAATGTTTATTGTTTTTAAAGTTGTATTTAATTCCTTGCATTTATATTTAATACCAACGCTCTAACCGGCTTGTTAGCTTGACAATTCTGTGATTGGCAGAGAAATGGACAGGCATCTGGGTCGGCATCCTCCCTCCCTTTTTCACACCCCTTATTCGACATTTACGCCACTACCCCTCTTCTTAGAAAGCTTCTCAGCAGAGTTAGTAGTGGTCAGAATTAAATGGAAAACTTAAATGTTCTTGTATTTTTTTTTGACGCCATTTCTATGTCATGGCGACCAACTTGATCTTAATATTTTTTTTATTTAGTGGTGTTGTAAACGTAGCTTAGTTTGTTCCAAATCGTTTTATTTTCTTGTTTTTAATAGTATTCATGTTTATAGCATGTGTTCAAGCAATATCGTATTTTATATGCGTTTGTTCTTTGAATGCGACGGGTGCAATATTGATTCCGCTAAGCCAATTAGCTTTCAATGCAGCTAAATTATTGGATCAATACTGTCACTCAATCAATATTATGAAATGTAGTATACCTATGTATGAATAATTAACCATTGTTGTACCATTTTCTTTCTTTTAGATTTTATTTATCTCTGATTTAGCTTCGAGCGGTTTGACCCGTGTCCCGTGGAAACTTCTTCCTGGCACCTGGAAAAAGTAGCCTATGCTTTTTCTGAGTCTTTGGGCTATGTGTCTAGCAGTCCAGCAATTTTATATAAATCTATTCATTTGTGTGTACGTGAACGCGTGACACACAGAGAGACAGATAGAGTTACTTTCATCCATGGGTTTTACCCATGTCCCGTGGGAACTACTAAAAGTAGACAACAAACAAACAACTCTTTATTTTATTTAACAACAACGGCCGTTGCGCATTGGCCAGTTACAGTTAGTTTAAAAATATATAATGAAATAAAAACATTCACACGCTCATCTGACAATAATCCAGACAAAGCGACAGAATCGTCCGCAAACAAAACAAATCGGTAGGCGCACGGCGTCCAAGATTGCATTGAGCGCGGAAGGAATGCATGGAATTGGAGACGGAAAAGGCGACAGTGTGGCTCACGGGAACAGCAAAGAGCCTTCGCCTCCTACTACTGCTATAATTAATTCGAGTAAAAAGATAGAATAGCTATTCTTGTAGTTCCCGAGTATTAATTAACTAATTTTAAACCACGAACCGAAGAACCAAAACTTGCTATTTGGTTTGTACTCTCAATAGTCTCAATAAATTATTTACTAGTTTATTGTTTACAGTGCATTGGAAAAATGGTTGTATAAAAAATATGTAGGTAATTGTATAAATACAGTCTACAGGCATTTGTAAAAAAAAAATGGGAAATAGATATGTGTTTATTTGTGGTTGCTCGTCCAGATAATGGGATACGCTTTAGTGTCAAGGATTTGGCAAGTGTGAGATGAGTTAAAATAGGCTGACGTCACCATGACCTCGCTATTATTAGTATAGACCTGGCACATCAAGCTACTGTTATCGGTCAAATTTCCTTAATAGATTTTGAACTCCATGCATCCGGATACAAAGTAGCCTATAGCCTTCCTCGGTAAATGGGCTATCGAACACTGAATTTTTTTTTTCAAATCTGATTAGTAGTTCCTGAGATTAGCGCGTTTAACCAAACAAACAAAATCTTCTGCTTAAGAATATTAGTAATAGAAAAGTTGTGAATTGTGTTTTGCATGAAGTGAGAAATCTCGTAGGTTCTCAATTGAAATATTTAGAGGTCCATGCACGGTGATAGGATCTCCCTCCATATAATTCGATCAGGAACACCTCGATCAGAGGGGGACCATACATTACGTGGTGCGGGTGTTAAATATAGTATAGCTACGTGTCATTGATAATAGTAGTTTCTGACTACAGGTAGGTACATAGTATATTTTTGTCTGTGGAAATGTTTCTGTAAAAAGTACCGAATATTATAAGGCTGTAGAGTTTGTTGTTGTTGCTGTTCTGAACGCGCTAATCTCAGGAACTATAGGACCGATATGAGTGTTAGAGAACCCATTTCTCAGGAAAGCTTTAGACTAGTTTTTATCCAGATCTGTAGAGAAGGTAATTCCAATTTGCTATCCTTAATTTAAGATGGCGGTGGTTGAAGCTTCTGTTTCTAAAGTACTAGTATGCGGGTTCGATTCTAGGCGAAGTAAGTAACAACATAACTTTTCTTAGTTACATCTACCTTTTTATATTTTGTACACTAATGACTGAGTAAGCTGAAGGAAAACATCATGAGGAATCCTGAAATCTCCAATCGGCCTTGAGCAAGCGTGGTGATTAATTAACGCTCAGTCCTCTGCATGATTAAAGATCTGTGCCCAGCAGTGGGACAGTTAAAATGCTGATGATGATGATGAATTATTTAAAGAATAATATTTATTAACGCTCAATCCTTCTCCGTGGGAGAGGAGGCATGTGCTCAGCAGTGGGACGATAAATAAGGCTGTGATGATGATGATTTATTACTTACTATTTTACATTTGAATTTAACCTTAAAATTCTTGCCACGATATGAAAAATTTTTGGTAACAAATACCAATGTGATTCTTATAATAGAAGAGTATTGAACGTATGCTAACAACTAAATTCAATACCTAAAAACAAACCACTCATACATATGTACAGTATTACATAAACTCTATTCTGTCATTGAACATCCTTGGCAGTCGTTACGGGTAGTCAGAAGCCAGTAAGTCTGACGCCAGTCTAACCAAGGGGTACTGGGTTGCCCAGGTAATTGGGTTGAGGAGTTCAGATAGGCAGTCGCTCCTTGTAAAACACTGGTACTCAGTCGAAACCGGTTAGACTGGAAGCCGACCCCAACATAGTTGGGAAAAGGCTCGGGAGATGATGATTACATAAACTCTACAACTTCCGTATCGACAGTACGAGTATAACGGGCTGTCGTCGCGTCTATTTCAGTCGCGGCGTAACATTGACAGTGAACGTGTGACGTTCCGACAGACAATGTTATTTTATGTTAGTAATGAGTGGAACGGAGGCCGTTGGTAATCTACCAGGGCTTTGGGTTGTTCGCAAGAGTTACCGCGGCTCTCGGCACACAAGGACATCTAGAAGGAACATGGTGGGTTTTATTCAGTAAGACACTGACACTTGTTCAAGCTGCACCCACAGTGGGAGGGGTAATTTGATGTTTTCCCACTCAAAAAGCCCTTTAATACCGTAGAGAGCAAATAAAAAAATCGAGTATCAGTTTGAGGAAATAATGCTCTGAGTCTGTTTATATTAAAAGAATTCAATAGGAATAGTAAAAAAATATGCTAAAATGCTGCAAAAGAAAGCGTGTTTTGGATCTACTTTTTGTTCGTTCGGTCTAGACGCCTTCTTAGTCTTAAATATTAAGTAAGTTTGCTTTTCTGTAATAAATTTTGAAATTGACGATGTTCTTGTAATTTATACTATGTACTGACCACAATGTATTGACAAAAGTACCAATCTAAGCTTTCTATGGATATTTATGTATTACAAAGCACTATTACCATATTAACCGACTTCAATATACAAAACATGAGAAAGTAGCATCGCCATAGTCTGTGCCAAGAACGGTAGATAAAGGCCAAAACATTTGTTTTCGTATTCAATTTCAAGTATATAAAAGAAAGTACACTAAGACAAAGCTAATACCTGAATTCCGATACTCAACGTTCTCCCCTGAAATCCAAATCTCTTCGTATCCATCCAAAACGCGAACACCAATACAAAAACAAAACGCAACTTCGATTTGTAGCTGTCTGTCAAATAGATTTTCATTCCAAAGTTTTGTATTTGTACCTTAGAGTAATATTTGTACCACTATTTCGATAGCACCCACTACAACTTGATATAGATAAATAAAATGTATCAAATGAAGTGTTTTCTTTACGTCAATCCCGTGGCCTTAAGAAAATTCTATCGTTAAACACGTTTAGTTTCCCAAGCCTTTAAATAAACAAGATTTTCGGATGTTCTGCCAAAAGATTGCCGACTGTCGGCGTCTGCGCACGCTTTCTCACTGGATTATTTTGGAGAAATGCGTCTTATAGCAATAGTCTGTGTTTTAGATGTTACACCCACGTTTGACTGTTCTGAAAGTCTGACGTCTTATATGGCGACTAGCTTCTGGTTTTTGGATTTGCTCTCCTTAAAATTTTGCTTTTGTAATCCAAAAATTGTTTATTCAACAAGGACTTTACGTAATTATAGGTTCCATGTTATTTAAAGAGAAGATCCGAAATGGTTTTACCTGTTTTTTTTTTAATAGTTTTTATCTGTTTGTCCCTCCCTCAGCTGCACCCTCAGCGGGAGGGGTCATTTGATGATTTCCCACGAAAAAAAGGACTATATATTAATATAATATAATTGTGGCTTCCATGTTATTTAAGGAAAAGATCCTACATGGTTTTATTTGTTTTTTTTTTTAATAGTTTTTATTTGTTTGTCCTAGGCTTTCACTGTCACAGCAATTCAGTTCTGACTGTTTCCACTTCCCGTACAATTGTATATTCCATGTCATGAACAGCTTGACCATAAGCCGTTCATTATGTTCTCTTCAACTCCAATGCAGATTGTGATGTTGTGGACGAATGGACGATGATATTCTTGGAATGTCTGAATTTCTATGACAGGAATGACTGAGTTCTTTTTTCTTTTTATCTATTTTGAATATTTTATTTTTCTATATTTTTTAAAATATTAATTAGTATCATTGTTTTTTGACTATTCTACTGGAATTTAAATTAAGAAAGGATAATGTTTTAACGATCATCTTCACAACCTCCCTTTATATCTAAAGATTAGGTATTTTCTTATTTTATTTTAGAAACTGCGAAACATAAGCCGACATAATAAAAAAAAATCTTGCTATTCAAATGTTAAAGATTAAAATATTATAATATTCTTTGATTTCGCTTATAAAATACTATATTTTTCATAAAAAAATAGAGTAAGTTCGATAATTACAAATATTTACAAACAAACTGAAATTTATTTATTTTGATACTTCAAAGTTGTGAATGGCCAACGATTTATCTAGTTATTTACGTTTTAACACGTGCAGGTGAGATTTGTAACCAATCACTAGTGACCTTGAGATCTTAATATTAACTTACCTATCTATTTTCATGTTTGACCTTCGTAATGGTGATCAGTTTGCAATATCTTAAAGGATTTATATTATTTGTAGAATGTACACACGCCAGCACATCAACCTACCAATTATACCACATACCACAGTTTGTCAAATTTCTAGATATTCAAGCTTATCAAAATACCGGAAAGTTAATTTTCGATTGGTAAAATTTGACAGATTTGCACACACACAGACAGAGCTGCTACTATCTGTCAAATTTCCTTCCTTAATCGATTTTCATTTGTATCGCTGAGGCATATGGTTCAAAGTTGATTGGGAATATTTGGCAGTAGCTCGATGCGATATTCTCAATATCACAAACAATCAATTTTGGAAACGAAAAACCTTATAAATACGCAAACTAGCCTATTATAATTTACTTAAATGTTATTGAAACTTTAGTCTATTAAAATATTTTTTAGAATTTGAACAAACAAACATACAAACATTTGCCTCCAATATTGGTGAACAAAAAAAAATTATCCGCTTGTCTCAATGTCCTGTAACATGAACCAAAGACATTGATACATTGACCTCGAGTGTCGGTCTGTTTGCCAAATTATTATTATACATAATATAATAGCCATCATTATTATCTTCAACACTACGCCATCTGTATCTTTACTAATATTATAAAGCTGAAGAGTTTGTCTGTTTGCTTCAACATCATCATCAGCCTTTTTATCATCCCACTGCTGGGCACAGGCCTCCTCTCACACAGAGAAGGATTGAGCGTTAATCACCACGCTTGCTCAATGCGGGTTGGTGATTTCAGACTTTATTGTCCAGGTTTCCTCGAGATGTTTTCTTTCACCAATCAGTCATTAGTGTCCAGGACATACTTAGAAAGTACATATCACTTAGAAAAGTTACATTGGTAATTGTCTGACCTGAAATCGAACCCGCGAACTCATACTTGAGAGGCTGGTGCTTTAACCTTTATGCCACCACGACTTGACTTGCTTGCTTGAACGCGAATACCTCAGGAACTGCCGGTCCGATTTAACAAATGCTGTCAGTGTAAGATTTCAAACTCAAACTCAAAATCATTTATTTAAACTTGGCTGTAAAACAGCAACAATATTACAAAAGACAGCCCCCAAAACGCCCACCCTTCACCACTTCCTATGTGTTTTTGCTGGGAAGAAGAAGTGGCGCAACACACTCCCCAGCAACACATGTCTGTCTGTTGGTTTGATAGCCCGTTTATTGACGAAGGCTACTATTTTTTATTCAGGTGCATGGAGTGGTTCCCATAGGACGCTAATAATATTATAACATTGAAGAGTTTGTATGTATATTTGTTTGTTCGCTTAAACGCGCTAATCTCAGGATAGCTGTGTGGGTGAAGAATGTGTGTAACGACCTTAAGACGTAAATCTTCATAGACCCTACCTACTCTTGACGAGTGCACGGTTAATATTGTGTATTGTTTGTCTTATCGTTTCTGTCATTAGACCATAGATAAATATATGTAGGTGCTATAAAAATATCTGCCACGTAGTCTTGTGTTTATTGATTACAATAGTGTAAAACTTTCGTACCCCGGAACAGTTAATTCAATTTAACATTGGCTCTAATCTGCATAACGTGGTTCACAATTCATACATATTTTTTTTTGGATGAAAAAATATGACAAATAATATGTAATTTATCTTCACTATTCTGATCTATAAACACATTACTACCTCCCAATAAAGCCGTGGCAGATATTTTTATAGCACCTTATTTATTAGATTGTGCTATGAGCTATGATTGTGTTATTAAGAACTTCTTATATGCTTGAAGATCATCATCACCTCCCGAGCCTTTTCCCAACTATGTTGGGGTCGGCTTCCAATCTAACCGGATTCAGCTGAGTACCAGTGTTTTACAGTGTTTTCTTATATACTTGAAGATAATCTTATATATGTACATATATCACTACATAGTATAAAACAAAGCCGCTTTCTCTGTCCCTATGTATGCTTAAATCTTTGATACTACGCAACGGATTTTGATGCGGTTTTTTTTAATAGATAGAGTGATTCAAGAGGAAGGTTTATATGTATAATAACATCCATTAAATAGTGGAGAAGTACTGTATTTTTGACGTTTCTGATGTGATGTCGTAAATAATTAAATTCTTTTCGTGTTTTTATATACATCGTTCACAGTTCTTCTGTAGTGTATTTAGTATCAGCATTGCACCCGTGCGAAGCCGGGGCGGCTAGTATATTATATTCTGTAATGAGCTATCAAATGTCCATAGTTCCTGATATAAGCACATTCAAGCAAAAAAACATACAATCTCTTCAGTTTTATAATATTAATATAGATTCAACATACTTTCTTCTTGTCTGCTATCTAGTTGCGCTCTAATAGTTCAATCGATCTTATCGTCACATACACGCTTGTACATACAATGTCTGAATAATCAATACTATATTAATATTTATTATTGAAAACTGTACGTGTGTTTATAAGTTAGTTCTTCTTTCAAAGGAAATGTCTTGGGAAAAGACATCTGGTAGTTACCTAATAGCCTTCAAAAAAAGGAGGTTGTCAACTTAACTGTTTATAATACTATATACTTATGTATAGTTTATTATTGTAGTAGTACCATTAAAGTAAACGAAAAAAAATCTTTTCTCTTGCTACAGAAAAGACATTTTTTATACGACCTCATGAGAATCATATAAATACGAATAAATGAACTAGCTAACGTGTTATGTAACAGAAATATCTCAAAAAAAATTGTAACTAGGTATGTAGTTTATTTCTAGAATGAATCTAGACACAATAATAGGCATACCTACTTAAAATAAAAACATAAAACCCATTACTTTTTTTCATGCGCAACAACTACTTTTTTTATTGTCGTTAAATACCTTTGCCTATACATATTGCGCTCTATATACGAGTTCAATGACCTAGACTGCAGTACGATTTTATCAAAAGGATTAACAACAAAACGCAAGCTAATTGTTTATCAATAATTTTATAATCATATCTTATAGGAATTGATAGCAAAATTATATTCTGTCGTGATTAAATAAATTTTAAAATAAATTTTCCCAAAATACGTAAGTCAATATAAAAATCTTGGTGACATGAATTTTTAGGTACCTATTCTATTTCTGTGTGTTGATAATCGTATTCTTTTCCTTAATGCAAGTATTAACCCAATGCTTTGATTAATAAAACAATATTTAGGTATTGTAGTAATAAATATTTAGGTAAAAAACTGATGCAAATATTATTTGCCGGCGCTGCGAGATTGTTCGCACACAAAGGGCTCTACGCTCTACACAACTGAGTTTTAGTCAAATAGTTTGACACCAGCAGAACCCATTTTTCGATGATTTTGAGTTCAAAAATCAAAAAAATGCAGAAGTATTTGTTACTATGTCCTCTTTTTCATATTGTCATATAATATCATTTTGTAAACGCTTGTTAACCAGTAATTGGTAACTGTGTAAGATTTATACTTATTAAAACCATACATAACACTTTTTTACACAGAAGCTGTTGCTAGACCCTAAATAAATAAATGTTCAGGTAAGTACTATTTTTATTTCATTACCTAGTCATAGCATTGAGCTATTTCTGCAAACAAACATCTCGAGATAACGCTTTCTATTCTTACGTATTGTGACGTAACACTGAAAACCAGCTGAAATCATTGAAAATCGACTTCATATCGACAGAATCATAACTACACAACAAGATATCAGCCAATTAAAGAAAACAAACATCCCTAATTACGGCATAAATTATATTAATTACGACTTAAGTGATAAAACTCACCATTTTTATTTAAAATCCGGCGCGTAATCCAGTTGTTTTATATATAGGATTGGCACGTCCGCACACCGCGAGCAATGCGGACCAACTGCGGTCTGGTGCTCGGTCAAGGTCAGAGAAACTGTGCCAAAGAGCTACAAATCGACCTCTGATGCGCGGGAAACTTCAGCCGTGGCGGGAAACGCTTTTCGGTACGTAGCTAACCTAGCGCGATGTTCCGCCCTCACCTAGGAGTGTCGGCCTACTCAACTTTTTATTTATGAAATGTTATATTATTATTTAAGTACATAATTATACTAAGAAAATTATAAAGGACAAATTATAATAATGCATAATTTTTTTACCGCCGTTAAACAAGGCTGAATGTCAAATACCTTTGCCTCTACATATATACCCTGCTGAACTTTGATTTACTTATTTAGGCGTATTTTTGTTAGGTACGCTGGTGTGTAGAATAAATGGCTTTTCTTTCCTCTTCTTTCTTTACCAAGTTGTGTCGGTATTAGAAGAGATACTTAGTTACGGGTACTAGATACTAAACATGCGTTCATGTGTCGTCATTACAGATAACTTGCAGCAAATAATATGTTCATTAAATTAATTAGGAAGTTTACTTTCGCTTAATTGTTATGCTGAAACAAAAGACGTTTAAATAATTGCAAAAAAGTCTTGGAACGCTTTCGACTAAATGCGCAGTATAATTTGATATAGGCTGAAAAAATCCATATACTAAGCTTTGTAAATAAAATGCAATCAAAAAATCCACAGACATCACATTTTAGACAAAGTATTAAGTAAATAAACGTAATTTTAGGTAGGTATATAATCATTTGCATGCTTGCGAGAAACATAATAAACACACATGCCCAAATATCAAAATTATCATTCCTGCTCGATATATTTTTTGAAACAAATTTTATTTGTAAGATGCTTTAAGCTGAAATAAAACTAGATGTTAAAAAAGTGTGCTTATTTATTTCATGATGGTTATCCGAACGTCTACAAATACATTAGTTCAGTAATTAAATAAATTAATTTAATGTAACTAAATAATTATACAATTAAGGCTTTATTAATAGTGATTATGGATTTTGTACATTGCCTTCTTAAAATAAAATGTAGCTCCGGAAATATTTTAACGTAAGTACGATGTGTATTTATTTTAGTACATATAGTTAGTTAGTAGGTAAGTAACTAGGATTTAAATAAATAAAATAATCACGATATTTCGCAATTCATATCCGATATGGAATACACACTAAACCTTTTTTTATAACCTTGATGTTCTAAATTTTATTCATTTTTCAAAGTACAGACGCCAGCACATCAAGCTACCCAAAACTTTCAAATTTTCCCAATCCTCTTTAGACCAAGTCTTTCAGCGATAAAGTTGAAACTCTATTGAGATAATTTGACAGATTGTTGTAGCTCGATGTGTTGGCTTCTATACTTTGTTTGATTCCAAAGAGTCAGTGTTAAGGGGCATACCTACCCTAAAATACTACAATTCTTGAACATAATAATTAGGTTTTTTTTTTAAATGTTATGAAACAATTATTTGGAGCATGTTAGAATAAGCTTTTTAAATTAACACAGCCATGAAAAATATATACCTAATTTAAAAACTAACTTAGAAATAACCAAACGTCAAAATGACATGTAGTTTCGAGCGTCCATTTTTCATGCTATCTTTGTCTCTCCAATGTGCGTAGCAGCGACAAAAAATATTAAATTGTCGTTCGATTATTCTAACACAGAATGTATAAATATAATTTATTTTTTTACAATTATGACATTCCATATAAAAAGTGCATGATCAAATTACGAGTGAAAATATAATCTATCTACGATAAATATAATTCTAAATATTTTTCTATTTGACTAAATCTAAGTTGGCCCCTTTAGTGATAAGTACTACGTGGTTTAGTCTAACTAAGTTATAGGACTAACTCAATCTATAATTGTACGTGTGTTTGTGATGCACGCTATATGTTTCGTAAAAAAAACAAATTTGCTATCAATGTTTTTCCACCACACTTGACCACTTGAATAATAATATGTCAAGTGTTTTTAGAACTTTTCGCAGACAACGTTTCAATAGGTAGTAATGTTTTTACCTCAAATTTCTTACTTATACATCCTCAAATGACATGTTATTAATATATTATATTATAAACCTTATGTTTCGGATGGCACGTTACACTGTAGGTCCCGGCTGTCATTGAACACCCCTGGCAGTCGTTACGGGTAGTCAGGAGCCAGTGTGACGCCAGTCTAACCAAGGGGTATTGGGTTGCCCAGGTAACTGGGTTGAGGAGGTCAGATAGGCAGTCGCTCCTTGTAAAACACTGGTATTCAGCCGAAACCGGTTAGACTGGAAGCCGACCCCAACATAGTTGGGAAAAGGCTCGGGAGATGATGATGAAGATGGAAACCTTATTATAAAACGTGGTCTTAAAACAGTACCGTATTAAGTTCTAGGTTTGAAACAATTTTCTTGAACAGAGTTAATTTTCTAAACCTTGTACTAAGGCCGGTACTTTTTAAATACTTTTAAACTAACACGTTTTATAACAAGGTCGTTGAGGTTAAAACTTACTGATGTAACAATACGCAACAATACTCTATGTAACAATACTCTATGCAATTTGTATGAAAACGCAACCTATGACGTCATAGATCTTTCACATCAAGCCAATCAAAATATGAAAGCAATTTTCGGTTCAAAACGATAAATGAAACAATTAAATTAACATTATTTAAAGATGCTTTATAAAATGAATATGATAAAGTATTTTATTTTTGACCTAGTCCTCATCCCAATTGACATTGAAAACCAATTGGAATTGATTAAATATCAAAAGATTGATAGCAAGTTTGCTTTCAAAGTTTCGATAAAAAACTTATTGAAGATAAAAACCTAATACTTAAATTTAAATAAATTAAACGCGACACAATTACACCGAAATTGATATAACATGCAATAGTTTAAGTTAGTCAATTTGTTGTTTTAAAAAGATTTAAGTATCTTAGAAACTAATTATGTAAATTATATTTTAATTACTACAATATATGTATTTTTTAAATAGTTCTAAAAATAGCTACACATCTTATACTAAGGCACTTCTTACAATATTTGCGTGTGCGTCGTTTTTACAAAATATTTTGGATATAAAATATAATATAATAAACGTGTCTGATGTCTTATATATTTGTGCTGAGTACGACTGAGTTTGATTTGTCGACTTTATCACTAAACGCCATTTTGGATTTTGTAATCAGTTATTTTCAAATAGTCAGTCACTGAATTAAAAATAACTGACTATTATTGTTTTATTTTTGCTTATTTAAGTAGACATGTAAACAAGTGAAAAATGCCGACAAAATCAAACATAGTCAAGTCTTTTTATTATTACTTATTTATATTTCTTACTGATTAAATTCTCTTAATTAAGTATATTAAATTCTAATATGTAATAATAATTATATCCCAGTTTTTTTGTATGATATTTTAATGTTATAACTAATTCTATCTTATTCGGCACTTTCACTGCTCTCAAAGAGTTCGTCTTAATGATATTTTATATCAATAGTTAGCACTGTATACTTTATGTAGTTTAGTAGTTAGTCGATACAATACTTTTGAACCAAAAGATTATGTAAGTAGTTGCCTTTCACTTAAACATTGAACAGAGAGAGAGAGAGAGAGAGACACACATTTTATATGCCAAAATGATTGTTTCGTTTGAAGTTATTGTTTGCAGCTAGCCAATAGAGTCACAGATTTCACCAAAATTAATTTAGAATATAAAAAAATCTAGTTATCGAATTCAATAGTCAGTTTAGTTGTTTTAACTAACATGTTGATATTGGCATACATAGATGAATTGTGCTTAAATAATAACAAATTATTTATAGCGTCAATTTAACAATCTGTGGTTATAAACTACAATCGATCTGTCTCACTTTTTCAAAATTCCCATGACTAGTTTCTCTTCAAAACTGAGACCTTTTTTGGATAATTTAAGTTTATGTACCTATCAACCGTTTTCAGTCCGATATCAGTTAATATACCTAGTAACTTCTCACATCATAATCCATCAAATAGTCAGTGAAGATTCGGATCACTTTATTATTAACTGACTATAGTCAAACGGTTTAAATGTGTGTGTTCATAGTGATCTCGCCGGTGCCCTGCTCGTAGAGAGCGCGGACGTCGTCGTGTGTCATCTGTGACACTGTCGGGATCTTTGACACGTTGTTCAGGAGAGGTTTCACCTGAAAACCAAATAGATATTATCATCCACATATAATATAGCAAGACCTAGATTCTTTTTCTTAGTAAGATTTTTTTTGGAGGTGCTCGTGTCTAAATGGAGTGTGCACTGGTTGATTGATCATAATTTTAAACAACGCTAGTGCAGTTGGTCCGCCAATGGGTGACCTGGCCATGCCGAGTTTTCAGTGTTTCGAAAGGCATGTGAGTAGGTACAGGTTGGTTCCTGCTGTTATTTGTAAGTCTTTTGGCTTTCATTACGGATAGTCAGACTCAAAAGTCAAACTCAAGACTCAAACTCAAACTTAAAATCATTTATTCAAACCTGGCTGCAAAACAGCAGTTTTTGAATGTCAATAAATACAAAAGACAGCCCCGAAAATACCCAGCCTTCACCACTATGTGTTTTTGGTCTCCATGTTAAACAGTGGTAAGTACTTAATAGTTTCAAATATCTACGAAGTATATTTTTTTTCGTTGTGAAAAATACTTGCTGCTTTCGACCTTTAGAATTTCTTCCCATTCCTACCTTGTTCCCAGCCATGCCAATGAACCCGTTGCCGACTCCGTTGTGCGCGTTCCCGTTGGGCAGGGCGCCGTTCGCGTGCCCGTTAGCGAGCGCGCCGCCCATGCGCGACACCGCTGTCGCGAAATGTTGCATGCTTGATACTTCTGTACGAACACAATTATATATATAATATATTCTTTATTTTATAAAGCTGAATTATTGTTGAACGCGATAATCTCGGACTAAAGGACCGAATTGAAAAATTATTTCAGGGTCAGGGTCTTGCCAATTTATTGAGGAAGGCTATATGATAATTTGTATCCAAATGAATGGAGAAGTTCCCGCAGGAAACCTCCAGTGGAAGTTAGTTATTTCATAAAACACTTTAATATAAACAATAAAACATTTAAGTCTGATTTATATTCCAATAATAATATAATTTAATCATACCAATTCGAAAGTTTTAAAGAAATTAAATAAGTGGGTGAATGAATCGTCGTTTTTATATATGTACTTATTAATAAGGTTCACATTTTGCACTTCTGTAAACTCAGAAGTATGGTGTTTTTTTTCTTTAAAAAAGGAGCAGTAGTCAGCGGTATTAGAAATGGTCTTTGACGGTTAAGATCCATGGCACAGATTATACAAAGTTTCGAGAAGAAAACGCAAATAGCCAATTTTTACGAGTTTGTACCTTTCTTGACAGGTTCTTGCTGGGGCATGGCAGCTAATGCTTCAGCTTTCTCCATCTCTTCCAGTAGCACGCGGGAGAACTCCGCCTGCACGTCCGTAGAGTCTGTGTCTCCGTCCACCTGGAAACAGTAGGTAAAATTACAATACATAGAAAGTAGTTCGAAGAAGTCAAAGCCTGCCGAAGGCCGCTGGATTGTTCGTAATAATTCCCGCGGCCCTGGTACATAAAGGGCTCCAGAAGGAGTGAAGATGGGGTTCAGTCTGGAAAAGCCAGACACTCCCTCCCACTGCAGCCACAGCGGGATAGCCCCTTCATTTGATAGTTACCTATCTCAAAAAGTAGCACCTTGATCTCTCTCGCCACAGAGAGCTAATGACTCATACTGCACATAGCAATGTCTAATAGATACTGTTAGACTTACAATAACCAGTCGATGGTCCTGATCCAGGCTTTTGAGCATAGGCAGGCTGAGCTCCCGGAAGACCTCAAGTCTTCTGCGGAAGGCGGCCACGGAGTCGTCGCGTCGCCCTCGCCCTAGCTGCAGCTTGGAGCAGTCCAGGAGTACCATGCGAGGAGATATACGGAACTGGAAAGAGTATAGCAAAAGATTCAAGTATAATTCTTAATCTACCATCATTACATCAAGAGCATTGCAAAAAGTTGAAATTTGAAGCCCTGGGAAAGAGTGAAGCGAACTACACAATTATTGAGGAAGGTAAGTGGGCAGTAGTATGCAATGTAAAATTAGTATCTATGGCAAAAAAAATATTTGCTCTTTTGCCTGTTTCTAACATATTGACTATTTCAGACCCAACTTTTAATGGATTAAACAACCGACATAATTTTAAGGGAAGCTTGCATCCAGCATAACCATTACGCATCAAACAAGCTCTTCCACGAAGATCCTTATTTGAAGATTTTTTTCCTCCCGATCACGCTCATAAAAATGTGTTTTACCCTTACCTCAGTTTGAAACTGCTCCATCTGCTCCATATCCCTGGGATACCCATCTAACACGAGCCCATGGCCTATTCTGCCGGCATCTCCCACTGCGTTCCGCACCAGCTTACTAACTAACTCCTTGGGTGCCAGCTCGCCGCCGCTGATGGCGGAGCGGGCGAGCGCGCCGTCTGATGCCGGTCTACCGCCCGCGTCTGCTAGGCTGCGGAGACGCTGACCTAAGCTGGAGGAGGAGGAATCAATGCATGAATTTCATCTTCTAGTACAGACACCAAGCTACCCGAAACTGACAAATTTTACCAATCAACTTTGGACTATATGCTTTAGCGCTAAAGTTGAAAATCTAGTAAGAAAATTTTACAGATTGTACAGTAGCTTGATGTGCTGGCGTCGGTACATGGCAAAAGGCAGTATAAACAAGAATATAAGTAGGTATTATTTGGTAAAACAAAACTAGGCATAAAATATGATGATAGAAAAATATGCATTTTTTCTCGCCTGCGTGTCTTAATACGTCTTAATAATTACCTATAATGTGTCCATCCCTGCCTCTGCGCGACAGCTCGTTGACAAAGCGTGGCCTTGTTGCTGCCGGGGCCTCCCACCACCCACAGTAGTGGTGGCGTAGTCGTCTCTCCGCGTACTCTTATCACTTCAGGCTAAATTAAAACGAGAATAAACAATTATTTTTATTCCTGAAAATAATCTTAGTGGTGGTATAATAATAAATGACTTGTTGGCTGTAGGCTTCCTAACCTAACAGACCTTACGATAAGAGGTTTTTCAAATCCACCATACAACTTTAGGAATGTCGAAACATTGCTGATTATATCTCGACACCCGGCGCCCGTGGTGTCGACCAGTACCAGCCCTGCCGCGATGGCTGGGATGACCGGTGCGGTCTCTTAGCCGCTCCGCCGCCTCCTTCGCTAGCATAACTGCTTCACAGAAGGAGGCGACGGCATCCCATTCTCTCTCGCAATTTGCCTTTACCCCGAAATTAGATCGAGTGCCTGTTCACGACAGTCACAGTTGCGAATCTACTAGACCTACAGTTAACAACAACATACAAATAGATAAGAGCCCCTGATTGTCTCCGGCCACGGTAAAGGTTTGATCAACCTTGAAGAAGTAGCTTATAGCCTACAAATACGTGCCTAGACACTCAGATATGTTTCTATGAACGTGGACCGATTTTTAACTGAAATCGAACCATTTTTTGTGGGAAATACCACCTGATACAATTTTTTTTTCATGCCATTTTATAAGTTCAATAAAGAAAATCTACGAAACACGTGTCTGGGTCAAGGAGGAGCTTTCGCTCTGACCTCCTTAGTTCCAAAGGTTGATAAATGCACAAAACATATTTTCTGTTTAGTCACCGCCCTTGTCTATTGAATAGTTATTTTTTTCTTAATCATTAAAGGCAGGTCGTGGGTGAACTAGAACTAGTTAACGATTTTTTTAACAGTCTAATTTGATGACAACTAATTTCCACCTTGTGGTACTTATTACAGTATGTGGTAATTGATCACAGTCTCACATTGTCCGTGTCCCTCGTAAAATTTTGAATTACTTAGACCCAGACTCCACCGAGGCGAAGCGGCCATGTCGGCTTACTCAATGGTATCAACTGAGCCGAGAAATGCTACTGGTTGTATTAAAACCTTAACTCTCTGCTCCGCTTTGATGGAATCTGGGCCTAATACTGACAGCCCTCTTTCACTGTGTCATCAAATGACTTCTCAAGCTGTGGGTGCAACTAAAGGGAGTGTCAGACTCTTACTTATTAAACCCCATTTTTGTTCCTTCTGGAGGTCCTTGTGTACCAGTGCTGCTGTAATTTGCGAAGCCGCAGCTCCGGGAGATACATATTAATAGACCTTATCATTCAAACCAGAAATATAGTATTATAATCAGGACCAGAAAATTTCAAACATAGATGTGAGTGTAGAAAATAGCTCTATTAACTCCCCCTTATCCCTTAAACATCTTACACCATGCACCATGCACATTTGGTTCTTGTACAGTAAACATATAAATTACTTCATTTTCGCTATATAGCGGGCTTACCTTAGGCGAAACCACTCTTTCCGACACCACCTCCTTCATAGGCGCTGGCGCAGCAGGCATGACCGCTGGTAACACCGGCATCGATACGGGCAAGACAGAGGGTATGACGGTTTCTTCTCTCCTATTTCTATCTCTCTCTGGTGCAGGCGCCGGTTCTACTCCCACGATCTCTCCAGGTATACCACCGGCACCGACGCCTACTCCGCTGACGCCGTTCATTGTGGATTGGTCTTCTGTCGTACCCAGAATCTGGAGTACGGCAGCTCGGAAGTCTTTATACACTTCGTCGGGATTGCGTTCGCCGTTTACCTGAGGGATGGTAGGTGCTGATGTAAAGTTATGGATTGAATAATTTGGTTTTGTTATGGATATGTTCGATGGAAATCGAAAGTCCGACAGATCTTGTTGAAAAGTCAGATAGAGAAAGAAGGAGAAAATCCGATAATTTATATTTTCAAAACAAATAATCTTTGCGTGAGAACTGGCTATTTGCGTACTTAATAAAAAAATCATTTTAGGCCCAGACTCCACCAAAGTGGAGAAGAGCGGAGAAGTTTTTAAACAGTTAACAAAATTTTATTATTAAAAATCTCGATCCGTAGGATCCCTGAGCATACAATTTTTATTAGTTGTTAAAAACTTCTCCGCTCCGCTTTGGTAGAATCTGGGTCTTACAGTTATTAAACATGACATAAGTACATTAATTTACCACAATTAACTCCCAGACAAATTACCTAGAGTTATGTGTTATTAAATTCTTGATAGCTACAAAGTTACCAGTTATTAAGAGCACGTTAAAGTTGCACGCCCATTGACACAGATATTCGGGCCGATATATCATGCATCATATATGCGACCCGTTCGCTTCGATGTGAACTTAAAGAACCATACCGGTGGGCTACAACCCTTAATGATCTTACGGCCCAGTAAACAAAAGAAATACAATAGAAGGAAAAATCTTGAATAGGTGATGGCAGGTATCTTAAGCCAGCCGAAACAAAATCTCATTTTCATTTACAAGAGGAATAATTTAAGACTATTAAGTACATCTGTCAATATTGCTTAAAAGTTCTTCAAACCAACATACAGACATGTGCTGCTGGGAAGTTTGTTGCGAAACTTCTTCCCAACAAGAACACATAGAATGTGGTGAAGGGTGGGCGTTTAGGAGACTGTCTTTTGTAATATTTGACGTTCAAACAGTGCTGTTTTGCAGTCAATTAGAATTAACGTGTTTGAGTTTGAGTTCGTCTAGCATTTTTCCCAGCTTTGTTGAGGACGGGTTCCAATCTAACCAGATGCAGCTGAGTATCGGCGTTTTACATGTAGCGACTACCTATCTGACCACCTCAACGTAGTTACCTGGGCAACCTGATACCCGATATGTTGTCATGACGAGTAAACCTCCGTGTTTCATACGTCCCATTCCGTCATTTGTACATCTTTGGCAGTCTTTACGATTAGTCAGAAGCTAACAAGCCCGAAAACCAGTCTTACCGAGGGATATCGGGTTGCCCAGGTAACTGCGTTGAGGAGGTCAGATAGAATGTCGCTCACGTAAACAATGGTACTCAGCTGCATCTGGATAAAACGGTAGTCGAGCCCAACATAGCTTGGGAATAAGCTAGGCAGATGATATAGCTTAATAACGTCAATTATCATACTAGTGACATAATTATATATAGGTCATAACGCGAGCTTATAATCAGCAAAGCGAGCAAAACACAAAAATAATAACCTTATAATTCTGACAGGCAACACAAGTAATAGCCAACATTCAGGTCGAAATGGCAACACAAAAAATTCATGAGCTCTCAAGGAAACAATGTTGTTTGCTTCTTTTTATTTATTAACTCCCTGATTGGCACCTTTCGGTTATGAGCTAACATATTACAAGGCTGCTGTCAAATAGAACGGCCTATTATTGTATATTTTCTTTTGTTTCTTTTTTCTACCTAAACTATCAAAACCTTTTTCGTCTATTCTGGATTTAAATGCTATCTTTTTTTTAATACTTTAACAGCCAGGTATTCAATAGTACTTGAAAGCAATTAGCAAATTAGGATGCTCTATAACTAGCATGTGTAATCCCAAAAGAGGCTGATTCGACATCATTATAATCAAGGCTCCCTTTTTATTATTACCTACTTAACTTAATTAATACCAGCCTACTTAAATAAGGCTATGATTTTATTTAATAAAAAATCGCATGGTAAAGTTTGATATCTGTTGATTACGATTTTGCGAATTAAAGGTGAGGTCAGAAATGATGATCATCACTTCTATGCTATCCTTGCATAGATATCTATACTAATATCATAAAAAAGAATGATTTGATTATTCGTTTGTTTGAATTGAATACGCTCCAAGATGACCCAGCCGATTCTTGAAATCCTTTCAGTATCTAGAAGCTAGTGTAGCTTCTAGATTCCCGGTAAACATAGGCTATGTTTTATCCGGGTACAGGAAGAAGTTACCAGAGGAATCACAAGAGGCTGCTAGTTCTTTATGTAAAGCTATATTGACAAAATCGTGGTGGCCTAGTGGTTCAAGCACAGGCCTTTCGATTATGAGGGTGCGGGTTCGATTCCATGTCAGGCAAGTACTAATGTAACTTTTCTAAGTTTTACGGACTTTCTAAGTTTATCTTGGACACCAATGACTGATTAAAAGTGAAGGTAAACATCTCGAGGAAACCTGGACTATAACGTCTGAAATCACCAACCCGCATTGATGAAGCGTGGTGATTAACGCTCAATCCTTCTCTTTGGGAGAAAAGGCCTGTGCCCAGCAGTGGGACGATAAATAGGCTGTGAAGATGAAGAAGAGATATTGACAAAAAATACACGACCTTCCATTTTCAATTGCAAGACGCTACATAATGCTCCGCAAATAAAATAAGGGGTAGCAAATATTGGAATACATCGTCCCCCTATTCCAAGTGGCTCAGTCATCAAAGTGCCACTGTTTTATGTAGAAAATGTCAGTGGCCTATCAGACACACTTGGTCTATCCCACGGTGTACCGTAAACGTACAAATGTTGCATTATTTATGCATAATACTGTAGCTGGGTATAGTAATTTTGTAAGCCCTATAATAGTGATTCATTTGTGTCGTAGGTAATATAAAGTTTTGTATAAATCAAAGCGTTTTATAAAATTATTATTAATCTAGTAAAAGATAACAGGATTATTAGTTAGTAAAATGGATGGCTATTATAAAAGCAATATATTTATTTGTGTTTAAGAAGTTTATTTGTAAAATTAGAGGTTTTTTTTATAATTTTATATTTTCATTCTTGGTAACACATACATTTTAAATTCTATTTTATTGTATATCTGTGTCTCAAGTTTAACATTCGCAGAATAGAAATACGTATGTAGTTGTAGTCTAATAATTTTTGCAGTGTAATTTCTCGGCAAAAAACCAAGCGCCGCAAGTACCTACTTATTGGAAGTGGTCCCCACTTATGAATAATATAAGGTCACAGAAAAGGAAATATTTTTTTATAAATTTAATTAATCAAAATCAAGAGCCTGCTTCACCACCTACGAATAAGTCCAGTAGGTACTTGGTAAGTAGATAATTTCATAGAAATGTAGATATCGTGATCCGTATCCCTTAGTCAATGTAAAAACAAGGTATTGAGGGAGAATTCAGTAAAAATGACATAAATATTGTATCCCCAACTCAATGATGTATGGGGGAAAATTTATTGATAATTTATCACACAAAAAAAAGAACATGCCGACTGAATTGAGAACCTCCTCCTTTTTTTGGAAGTCGGTTAAAAAGCCTTTGATGTCCTCATCAAAATATTTATCCGAACTTCAATAGTCAACGAACTATCGTTCTACAAAACGTTGCGTTACGCCCACGTTCCATTTTACGCAGCACAGAATTTGTGTTGCGCCGAAGTCGGTTAAAATCGATGGACAGAAAGTTGGTGATTCAGACATAGTAATTGTTAAAACGTGTAGTGACAATTACATGTGTTGTTTCTCATGGTATCATGGTGTTTCAAGCTTCTTCGATAGTCTACGGGGTCAGTGACGAAAACTATAGACATCAATATTTTATGGCGCGTGTCTAGAAATTAATAAGTGGTCTCGTATTTTCGTTAAAAAATATAGGTACCTATTTGGATTCTATTAGAGGTATGGCTTTGGTTATTGTATTTTATATCCGATTATGACAATGTGTTGGCCTAGTGGTTAAAGACCCAGCTTCTTAAGTATGAGTGTGCGGGTTCGCTTTCAGGTTAGGCAAGTAAACAGTAAAAGATTTCCCACGAAAAAATTACGTGCCAATGTAACTTTTCTAAGTTATGTATATGCGTTAGATATATGTGTGTCGTTGGTTTAGTAATCGAAAAGCGCGACTGCTGTGCACGGGGTCTCGGGGTTGATTCGGGAGTAGGTCCGAAATAGCTTTGTGGGTTTTGAGAAACTTGAGAAGCAGCCCGGAGCCTGGAAGCTGGAGGTGTGCAACGGAGACTGGAGAGCACGTAAATGTCGGTCCTGCGCCTGATCTCTCTCCGGTGGTGTCGGATTGCCGTCCCATCGGACTATGAGATTGAGGAAATAGAGAGTGCACCTGTATCTGCGCGAATGCTTGTTCACCGTAATATCTCCTACGCAGCTGGCGGATCTCCATAAAAGAGAACGGCCGCCGTAGCCGACAATCGGCCTGAATGCCATCAACATCATCTTCATTTAAAAATTAAATATCAATTGCTCCAGGGTTACTCTGCCATGGAGGTCAGATAGTATAGGATGTGATTTAATGTAAAACAATGGTACTCAGCTGCATCTGGTAGACCCTATCATAATTGGGAAAAGGCTAGGCAGATGATGAATTAGCTGTTGATTAACTATACAAAAGTCCAACTGAATGGTAAAACTGTTAGCGTCTACCAGCTTCTAAATCCAAGTTACGGGAATTGAATAACCCCAAAGCTGAAAGGAGGGGAAGATTAATCCTATTACTATTATAAAGCGAAAGTTTGTAAGTATGGATGTATGGATGTTTGTTACTCTTTCACGTTAAAACTACTGAATGGATTTGAATGAAACTTTACCACAATATAGCTTATACATCAGAATAACATATAGGCTACTTTTTATCCGGGTATGGAAAGTACTTCCCTCAGAAAGCGGGTGAAACCGCTGGCGGAAGCTAGTTACTTAACAAATATTACGTGTCGACGCCAAACCTAACAGAAGGATAACAAAGCAGGTTTTATGAAATCTTTTCGAATGACAATGGAGGGCGTACATCAATCATTAATTTTATCAATAATCTTGCCTTACGCGTTAACGGTTTCAGCTGTAGTGTATTTAGAATGAACTGTCGATAATGTTATTATTATATCTGTACTAATATTATAAAGAAGAATAGTTTGTTTGTTTGGTTGAACGCGCTAAACTGAGGAACGACTGGTCCGATTTGAACAATTCTTTCAGTGTTAGGTAGGAAAGCAATAGGCTACTCTTTATCTGGGTGCGCGGAGTTGTTCCTACGGGCTGCATTGATTGATATATGTATATACAGTTGGCGCCAATAAACTTTCCATTTCTGAAGTTCGCCATTTGACGCGTGCGCAGTAATGTGTTGTTAATACAATTTTTGACTATTGTGAGGTCAATAGAAGCCATCTTCGGACAAGCAAAGCTTTTCGAGAGGATCTGTAAGAACTGATGGGATGGGCAAGAAGCCAAATGGCTTAACTTGACGCGAACAGCACCTTCCCTAACCCTAAGGACTTTTCAGAATGCTAAATAGGTTAAGTTATGATGGGGCTGACATGCCTTGCAAGGATAAAAGTCCTTGAAAATAAAGAAAAAAGCATACTAAAATATTTAATGATAAAATACATATATATACAAAGTTGTTATTATAAATTATTTATGTAGGTAATATAATGATAATGTTAGCCTATTTGTACTTAATTAATGTGATTTCATTTAAATAAATAAATATATTTTAATAAGGGCAAGTATAGTGGTTAAAATAGAATAAATAGTTGATAGTCATTTTCAAAGTTTGGGCTACCTAAGCAGTCCAAACAAGTTTACAATTAAGTAACCTGAAACTTTGTGACCAACTAACAAAAACAGCTCTATTTTTTATTTATTAAGCAATACAAATATAAAAAGAAATTTATTAAACACATTAAATTGATAATTTTCAAAATACGTACCTACGAACATTTAATTTGATGACACGAATAAAATAATTTCATGACATACTTCAAGAATATTTCGCTTCAATATTACCTACACTCAGTAAAGAGTACAAAATTAATCGAATTCCTCCTGTATTTTTAATTAGTATATACCAGCTGACCTTTTATTTATCTATACTTTCAATACCCCGATGGTGGAACGTATCGATATTGTCACACAAAGCACAACAAGCTACTACACAATCTGTCAAATTTGGCAAATTGTATCAAATTCCGGATTTTCAACTTTTGGTATAGCCTTTTGGCATATGGTTTAAAGTTGAGTGGGACAATTTAACAATTTCGGGTAGCTTGATCTGCTGGCATCTGCTGTCTCGACTTAAAAATTGCAGCGGACTTATTACTTAGATATCCTTTGGGTATCCATAGAAAGTGGAAGTTGTATTTTATATTGATATTGCGTTGCTTCTAAAATACTTTGCTAGAGTACATACGCGTGTTGTTATGTGATTCACGTCTTCTATCTAGTTTTTTTTAGGAAAACTCGTGAACAACGGAAATGTTAAGGCCTAATAAAAAGATTTTACATAGTTATAATCGCGGCGTGGATCTTTTAAGTGTTCATTAAATTCTTAACTTATCGTTAAGTAGCAATAGCGAAGTCTGGATCTTTTTTTTTCTATCATCTCCCGAGCCTTATTCCCAACTATGTTGGGGTCGGCTTCCAGTCTAACCGGATTCAGCTGGGTACCGGTGTTTTACAAGGAGCGACTGCCTATCTGACCTCCTCAACCCAGTTACCCGGGCAACCCAATACCCGTTGTTTAGACTGGCGTCAGACGTTCTGGCTTCTGACTACCCGTAACGACTGCCAAGGATGTTCAATGACAGCCGGGACCTACAGTTTAACGTGCAATCCGAAACACAGTCATTGGTGTCCAAGATATACTTAGAAAGTACATACAAACTTAGAAAAGTTGCATTGGTATGACTTGCATTGGTTGACTGTTTAAGATAGGATACATACTATACAAGAGCAGAGATACCTACTGACCATAAACAAGGCTTCTCTGAACACGCAAAGAACGACCATGACCATAGACACAAAACCTACATGGAAAAAAGAATCAAACAGACATTTTAGTTTCTTTATCGATAGTACCGTCATACTTAGTCCTAGAATCTTTTAAATATGCATAAGCCAGCCTGTAATTGGACAAATGTGTTTATAGAACTAATAATCGACCGTAAACTCTTACTTTAAGAGTCAATATTGAATGTCAACATTGTTCTGATAGGTCCTTTTGTAAACAAACGTTTTAATAGGTAAATTCATTTGATAGATTTTGTTTTACAATACAAAGACGTAGTTTATGGGCTCAGGAAATTCATGACATTACTAGCTTCTGCCAGCGACTTCACCCCCATTCTGTAAGAACGAGACGTTAATTACCTAAATGATTTCTAGGGGGTACATCTTCTGATAAGAGTAGGCTTTACAGGGCAAAAAAATGCGATCGTAATTAATCTGCCTTTTAGATTATTAGCAAAGTATATTGGACACATAAAATATTAATACTAACTAATAAAGATCGGGAGGTGTGGAAACAAAGTAGGGAGCTCTTTGCCCAGCAGTGGGATAGTGCAGGCTATATTATTATTTATTAGGCCTATTTTATCGCCATTCATTCAAAGAAAGGAGAACTAAAAACTCCAAAGTCTTACTCACTGCACTTTTCGATACTCCCATAAAGTATGAACAAAAGATAGAAGCTACAGGTAGCGGTATCGTGTGGAGGTGAAAGATCACTATCATACATAAATAAGCGGAGAATAGGTGATAGATGTCACGTGGACGACGGCATACCACCGCGTGACGGGGTTATGGTTTGACAATACAGAAAATGTCACGCAGGAATAATTATTGTTTATTTTTTTGTTGAAAGAGAAGGATGACGAAGGGTTGAAGATTTCTTCTGGAAAGAGAAAAATACTAAAAACAGATATGATTGCTATTGTGTTTATACTAGAAATTGTTAACGCATTGCTTCAGGTGAAGATAAGGTAAACTATTTAAAAGGACTTGGCACCATTATACTATCTATTAGGGAACGGTGAAATGAACGTTTCTTTTTAAGAAGAATATATTTTATAACATCAAACGCATCATCAGTCAGTTTTATTGTCCCTCTACAGAGTACAGGCTTCTTCTCACATGGAGAACGATTTAAGACTTCAAAGTCCAGGTTTCCTCAAGATACTTTTGTTGTGTCCAAGATAGTCTTAAAACGAACAAAAAAGTTAAGAATGTTACAATGATCTTGCCTGATCTGGAATCGAACCCACACACTTGTATTTAAGAGTCAGATCCTTTAACTGCTAGGCCAGAAGACTTCAAAACTTTTTTGAGAATTTCAGAAGGAACATAGTGGGTTTTAGTCAGACACCAGCTGCACCCTCAGAGTAAGATGTCATCTGATTCCCACGTAAAAAAAAAACAAAAAGAGGATTTTGGTAGCAACATTATTACTTGCTACTTTTTAAACCAACAAAAACATCTCCCGAGCCTTTTCTCCAACTACGTTGGGGTCGGCTTCCAGTCTCACCGGATTTGGCTGAGTACCAGTGTTTTAAAAGGAGCGACTGCCTATCTGACCTCGGTATCGGGTTGCCCGGGTAACTGGGTTGAGACCCAGTTACCCGGGCAACCCGATACCCCTTGGTTAGACTGATGTCAGACTTACTGGCTTCTGACTACCCGTAACGACTGCCAAGGATGCTCAATGACAGCAGGGACCTACAATTTAACGTGCCATGCGAAACACAGTCATTGGTGTCCAAGATATACTCAGAAATTGGTACTTGCCCAACCTGGAATCGAACCCACGCCCTCATACTTGAGAGGTCGGCTCTTTAACCACTAGGCCACCACGACTTTTTGTTAAACCAACAAAAACACCGCATACAATAGCATTGACCCCCAAATTCTGCTACCACCAATGAGCTACTACACCGTGAAGTAAAATCATGTCCACTACTGACATTGTACATTGACCGTCACGACTGGATCGATAAGCAGAAAGCGACACACACGAGTGTTTTATTCAATACCATCGATTGTCAATATCCCACCGCCATTATTGTCATTAAATGACGCCACTTACTTTAGACACGAGGAAAGTATTTTTGATATGATTTCTGAAGAGATTTCAATTGTGTTGGCAATTTTTTTGGACTACGATTCTAGGTTTTGATGATTAGCTCCTGCCAGCAGTTTTGATCGGGAACTACTTTAAGCAGTCGGATAAAATGGAACCTTACAGTCTTCCTCTGTAATTGGGCTAGTTGATACTTCAAATCTGTCTAGTTACTCCTGAGATAAGCGCGTTTAAGGAAACAAAAAACCTCTTTAGCTTTATAACACTGTAATAGATTGAATAATACGATGATTTTCAATGTTATAAATCTTCAAATAGGATACATTTTATTGTTTTACACAACACACGGGTTAAAATAAATATCTCTTTGATCAAAATTATAAAGGTATCGCTTCCTCCTTTCTCCCGACGTTTCGGCTGAATAACACCGACCGTGGTCACGGGTGAACTAGATAAATAATAATTTTATAACTAGATAAATCATGAGATAAATTATATTATATTTTCGATTTTTGTAAGCTCTCGGAGTTGACACTACATATTATTATTATGGGTAAATGATTATAAAAGTTAAAATTAATTTTACATATAACATTATTGAAATAATAATATTTTAATATAGCATTTGTATGGCAAAAAAATATAATGACGCAATAGTAGAAATATTACCTTGCACTTAAATGTTAGTACAATTATATAGTGCTTCACAAACGTTGACAATTTGTTAAGTTGCTAATGCATTATCGATTTATTTATTGACTTTGTTCTTTAAGAATAAATTATTAGCTACAATAACAATTATTTTTGGCAGAATATTCTTGTATTTCTTAACCCTGCTTTGGTGAGGTTAGTTCAACCTCCTTTATAAAAGAAAAAAAATGTTAATCTAATATTAAATAGTTCTTGACAGTATTGCAATTGACAATAATTAAATAATGTGTAACCATTACATAAAATTATTAAAGTTTTCTCAAAAGGGTTTGGCGTGTTGGCTTCGGCCCCACGTTCGCCTTCCAAAAATCCGGGACGCTATAGTCCCGTTGTCAAAAAGAAATAATTTAAGATTAGCAATATAATATAAAGTAGTTCTAAATAATTCATAGTCAGTCGACAATCATCATCACAGCCTTTTTATCGTCCCACTGCTGGGCACAGGCCTTCTCTCCTACGGAGAAGGATTGAGCGTTAATCACCACGCTTGCTCAATGCGGGTTGGTGCTTTCAGACTTTATAGTACACCTTTTAATCAGTCATTGGTGTCCAAGATAAACTTAGAAAGTACGAATAACTTAGAATAGTTACATTGGTACTTGCCAGCCTGGAATCGAACCCGCACCCTCATACTCGAAAGGCTGGTGCTTTAACCACTAGGCCACCACGATCGAGTCGACAATACTACATATGTAACTATTTCTTTCATAAATAAGAGAATATATAAAAAGAGTTCATAGTTTAATTAACGTAAGTAATTTTCATATTTTTAGTTCCGTGCTTAGACACATAAAAACAATAATTTACGTAAAACATAAACAAAATGAGTCAGCTAGAACGCCGTAATGGTATCATGAGTGTTCATAATAAATTCAATAATCGACAAATATATCTCATTAAACTGAGTATCAGTTCAGAAATACATTATAATATTTCATGTGTTTAAGAAAGGAAAATCAGAAGAAATTTGTTTTTTTTTTACATGATCTTTAAACAAATACCCCCTTTTTATTAAACATGGTCTTCAAAGTACCGGCTTTAGTATTGATTAAGAGTAAGACCATTAACTTTGCTCGAAAAGATGGCTCAAAGCTGACTCTAAGCGCGGTCCTTTTTTATAATAAGGAGGATGACGTTCACTCGAAAACAGAAAGAGAAAATTCGAGAACATTTTCTAAAGTCATGTTAAAACCTTAGCCAGTGCAAGTAAAACGTTCTAACGAATCGAGGGGCAGGTACCTGGTGATTTTATCATTATAAATGCAAAAGCGACTTGTATAATAACCTACAATTTGGTTAATATCTACGTGTTATGGACTAGTAGTCTTCGCTGTAAAGTGACAGTTCTGTTTGACATTACATGCTTACATTTAACTTTTAAAATATGAAGAAGAATGTCTATCTATGTTTATTGTAGTATTTTGACTGCCTCGTTAGTCTACTAGTCGCAAGGCGCGACTGCTGTGCACGGGGTCTCGGGTACGATTCCCGGATCGGCCCGAAATCGCTTTGTGGGTTTTGTGCAACTTTCACAAAGCAGCCTGGAGTCTGGAAGTTGGTGATTGATTCTCCCGTGCATCGGAGAGCACGTAAATGTCGGTCCTGCCCCTGATCTCTCTCCGGTCGTGTCGGATTGCCGTCTCATAGGACTATGAGAGTGCACCTGTATCTGCGCGGATGCTCGTGCACTATAATATGTCCTGCGCAGCTGGCTGATCTCCATAAAAGAGAACGGTCGCCGTAGCCGACAATCGGCCTGGATGCCATCACTGTAATATTTCGGATTTTTTGAGACCAATTTATCTATTGAACATCGATAGTATAAGGGCTTGTTTCACCACCCACGAATAAGTTCCAGTTGATAATTTCATACAAATTCTGTTCCATTTTTTAATTTGCTGAGTTGATAGTGGCTATTCAGACATTGTGAACATTCTTCGTGTATTTTTTTTTGTACATATGTATTTCGTATGCTAAAAAGTTAGGGGCCAATGTGTGGATTATTTTGTTATATTTTAAGTTCCACAAGTAAATAAAGGGGTTAAATAAATCTTTATAAAAATATTACATTTAAAATGCAAAAACTACTTGTGGCCCATGAGGGGATCGAACCCGCGACCTTCGCGTTATTAGCACGACGCTCTAACCAACTGAGCTAATGGGCCGTTGCGTGGGTTAACGAAATAGGTGACCAGTTGCCAAATCGTGGACAGAATGGCTATTACCATAGATTATAATACATGTAATGTTACTCTACAATGCATTTAATTATTTTTTGGCGCCAGTCCAACATTCGCTGTTTCCATTCTTTATTTACAACAACCTCTACTAGTTTAGTAGCTCCCAACTGTGTTATTTCCTAGGTATAAATGTGGACATTTTCAGGGAATTCACATACATAGTTCCTCAAAGATTAATAACACACATATACCTAATATTTATGTACCTACTAAATTCTATATAGGTAGGTAATTAGTTGTTTTTATTTTGATGAAGTTTAATCGCAATGCGGATTTAGATAATCGCTTGCAGAATGCTTTTTATAAGATAATTTAACACGTGTTAGTGTGTGTTTTGAGTACAAATGTCTGATTGGTAATATTTTACAGATTCGGGTAGGTTTCCTGCTGGCTTCTGTAGAAGGTTTAGAAGTTTCTAGAAGGTTTTTGAGGACTCCAACCCTCACTCTTAACGCTACTGAACACGGCTACTTTCATAATCTCCGTTATCTCCAGAGCCTTTTCCCAATTATGTTGTGGTCGGCTTCAAGTCCAACCGGATTCGGCTGAGTACCAGTGTTTTACAAGGAGCGACTGCTTATCTGACCCCCTCAACCTAATTACCCGGGGAACCCAATACCCCTTAGTTAGACTGGCTTTTGACTACCCGTAACGACTGCCCAGGATGTTCAATGACAACCGGGACCTACAGTTTAACGTGCCATCCGAAACACAGTCATTGGTGTCCAAGATATATTTAGAAAGTACATACAAACTTAGAAAAGTTGCATTGGTACTTGCCTGACCTGGAATCGAACCCACACACTCATACTTGAGAGGTTGGCTCTTTAACCACTAGGCAACCACGACTTTTTTTACCATGGCTACCATTTTGACAAAATTACAAAGGTGAGCACTATTACCCCCGTTTACCCCATACGCTTTAACTGTAATGACAATGTGTTGTGTCTTCGACCTTCGAAAAAAACTTAAGAACCTTGGCCGACAAATTGTTCTGTTTGGATACGTAAATAAGACAATCCCATTGGTCAAGGGTGAGGAGCTCTCAAGGTCATGGAGAAGAAAATGTTTATATCAAAGCTCTTCAAATAAGATTCTTGGAGGTATTGTTACGTAGCTTAGCACCAAATTATGTTTGAAAATATTTTTTTAGCATAGTGTTTGCGAGGAATGTACGAAAACGGAATTCAAAAATCGTATCTTTTACACTAAATCAATGTTAAATCAGTCAATCCGTATATTTCTTTTTTGGTATTTCAAGCGTCGGGACGCATGGCGTCGGAACGCTTGGCGTCGGGGCGCATGGCGTAGGGACGCCACAACAAAACGAACAGCAAACAAATCACGACATTGGTCCTGATGATGGGATTCTTTCCTTCTTTCAACGCGTCGAACATAACCGATCACAGCGCCAAAACTCCCGAGTGCACAAGCGTTTTCGGCCACAGGGCCGTCTTTAAACTATTTGAGGCCCTAGGCACATTAGGATCATGGGGCCTCTATGACCTAAAGAAAACACTATTTAGTTATGATAGATAAAGAAAGTAGACAAACAACAGGGATAGGAAATTTTATTTCGTTGTATGAGATGAGGCATCTGTCTAGTATAGTATTATAATATTCACGATTATACGATTTGGTAATCTGACTAGGGGGCCCCATTCGAACGCGGGGCCCTGGGCACGTGCCCATAGTGCCCAGTGGGAAAGATGGCCACTATGACCGAATCTGTCGCGACCGAATCGCGGTTTTGACGAAACTCAACCGAAACCGAACATTCGATAGGTCACTAGAAAATATTAACCAGTCCTACTTACCGCTATCAGCATATTCGTCTGATCGAAATAATCAGCGACCGGCATTACGTTTTTATAGAAGTTGTTGAGCTCCATCCTGGCCAGGCTGAGCACGACGTGGCCGAGCCGGGCGCCGTACTCAATCTGGCGTTCCAGCACCCTCTGTCGCCAGCTTACTAAAACTACGCCGTTTATTGTCTGGATCTAGAACGATTAAAATAAAATAAGAGTTAAAAAAAATTAACAAAGTCTGTAATGATGATAAGCACGGAGAGGTTTGTTGCGGCGTTTATTCTGAAAGTAGTCAGTTGGGAAATGAAGACCTCATCTCGTTTTACCTGATATATGTAGTTTGTAAAATCTGCATGAAAATCCGTGCGATAGTTACCGAATTTGATTTTTTTTGTTTGAATTGAAACTGACAGATAAACACATCAACTACAAAAATATCAGATGATGAATTTAAAAAGCATTTTATGCTACTACTATTGCTCATATAACTATTTTATTAAGCGCCAATAAATTTGTTTGACATCATCATCATCAGCCTTTTTTCGTCCGACTGCCGATCCCAGCCCTCCTCTGACACAGAGAAGGATTGACCTTTAATCAACACGCTTGCTTAAGGCGGATTGGTGATTTCTGACTTTATAGTACAGGTTACTTCAAGATATTTTCCTTCAACTTTAATCAGTCATCGGTCTAAGATATACTGAGAAAGTACATACTTATAACTTAGGAAAGTCACATTGGTACTTCCCTGACCTGGAATCGAGCCTGCACACTATTTGAGAGGCTTTAACCATTAGGCTACCACGACTGTTTGCCATTACTGTCGTTCAGCGAAAACTATAGTTTTTTTTTGTATAGACTAGTGTTTCTTCAATAAGCTCCTGACATCAGCATACATCAATAAGCCTTACAATAGAAAAGGCGCCTAATATTAGACTTGATGATAAGATCGCTTCAAAGCAGACAGTATTCCGCACTGTCATGCTTTGCAGAAAATTATAGAGGTCGTGTGAATCACCAAAACGTCATGGTTTATTTATTTACTAGCTGTCCCCAGCGGTTTCACTCGCATCTTTGGTTACTGCTCCGCTCCCGTGTGTCTTAGCGTGGTGGTATATAGCCAATAGCCTTCCTCGATAAATGGGCTATCTAACACTGAAAGAATTTTTCAAATCGAACCAGTAGTTCCTGAGATTAGCGCGTTCAAACAAACAAACAAACATAAAAATGTATGTAATGTATGAAATATTATGGATCCTAATGCACAGCAAGTATTACTTAAATATGACTTGTTGGTTACTGAGGAGTTTGTTCCACCATTTCTTCTTCCCAGCGATAACACATAGGAAGTGGTGAAGGGTGGGCGTTTTGGGGGCTGTCTTTTGTAAAATTGACCTTCAAAAAGTGCTGATTTTCAGCCTACTTTGAATAAATGACTTTTATCTTAAAAGAGAAGAAGGTCTTATACAGGGTGTAAGGGACAGCTCTAGAGCTATGACGAAAGGTTTTTTTTTTCTTTTTAGTATTTTGTGAAGTCGGTTTCTAATTTTTGTTTCATAGCTTGTGTTGTCCTTGGTATTATTTGTTTGACTGCCTCGTTGGTGTGTCGCAAGTAGTCGCAAGGCGCGACTGCTGTGCACGGGGTCTAGGGTTCGATTCCCGGGTCAGGCCGAAATCGCAGAGTGAGGGAATAGAGAGTACACCTGTGTCTGCGCGAATGCTTGTGCACTGTAAAATGTATGTCCTGCGCAGCTGACTGATCTCTATAAAAGAGAATGGCCGCCGTAGCCGACAGACGGCCTGGATGCCATCAATCATCAACATTAATTATTTGTGTATTTTTTTTTGCGTCATCCATATTTAGAATAAATAGCTCTTCTTTTTTCTTCTTACATTGAGTTAAGTATCGTTATACTTGTAGTATAAGGCGAACATTATTACAGCAAGCTATCAATATTTTATTCTTGAACCGTAGTTCACTGGACTTATGTATGTACTAAATTAATAAGTGGAAGGTCTTTGATAGAGTTCGTTCAGATATTTGGTACTATTTATATCTTTACTAATACGAATATTACAAAGCTGAAGAGTTTGGTTGTCTGTTTGAACGGGCTAACCTCAAGATGTAATGGACCAATTTGAAAAATTGTGTTATAAGGATACAAGCTACTTTTTACCCAGATGCACGGAGTAGTTACCACGGGAAGATATTAAAGTACAAAAATATATAAGGTGTTCTTAAAATATTTGCCACGGCTTCAATGGGAGGTAGTATTGTGTTTATAGATTACAATAGTGAAGAACTTTCGTACCCCGGAACAGTTAATTCAATTTAACATTGGCCCTACTCTGCATAACGTGGTTCACAATTTACACATACGTCTGTTTGTAGGAAAAAAATATATGACAAATTATCTCTAATTTATTTTCACTATTGTAATCTATAAACACAATACTACCTCCTATTAAAGCCGTGGCAGATATTTTTATAGCACCTTATACATATATACCTCATATATACCACCTTATACATATACACCTTATACATATAGTCAAACTAAATAAATATTACACTTCTATAGCAGCATTTGTAAATAAGTACCTACGGAGTGCGGGCGGACCAAACACGTCATTACGGCCATGGCACATGTGTATCACGTGTTCTTCAGTGCTGGATTAACTAACGTGGAAAAAGGAAAAACAAATCCTGGCACTGATTTCAAGGCAGCCTTAGAATGCTCTTTACAACCTTAATTAATACAGCGAAAAAAATTTTTTTTTTTAATTCACACGACAAAATGTTATTGTGAGTGCTATAACATGTTTTTTCTGGTGTAGGCTTTGTTGGTTGTCCTAAATAAATAAAAAAATGAAACTGTCATAACATAAGGATGTAATTTTTAAACGCTGATGGAATATCCTAGTTAGGTCCAGCAGGCTTAGCATGGCAACCGTAGATACAAGTTTTGTCTAACGGAGAATAGATATAATGACAGAAAAGTGACAGATTGACGTAAGATTTCTTTTGTCATTTTTTGAAGAAGTTTTTCTTTTCTTCGATGGACATACGTCTACAAGTGATTACTAGTGATTATTATGCGAGCTGACAGGTCGCGCCATGCTCGGGCAGTAGACATGTTGCCATAGACAGAAAGAGCTTTGTCTTTTCTTGATAGAATAGACATAGAATCGCCACGCTGAGCCAGCTGGTACTAATTTAAAGTCAGCCTTCACATGATCCTTAAATTGTAAACCTAAATAAAGCGAAAATGAAACGAAACGCTCTTAAGTAATTTTTAAACGCGCGAAAGTATGTCCTTGTATTGATATGTGAAGTAATTGTCATTCTGTCACATCGTTACCGAATGAAAAGAAACTTTCTTTTTTAAAGTAAATTGAGAAAATAATTAATTATTTTCTCAATTTACTTTTTTTACTCTATTACTACATTGTTTAGGAAATAAATTATGTATGTATTTGTATATTAGAATTACCTATTGTAACATAGCTTGGGGTGCTCAATGTTTGACAAATGTGAAAAGCACTTCACGCTATTTTCACAATAATTTTAATATTTCATTATGTTCGTCAATATTTTCTGTTGATAGTTAACAATATTCACTTTTTAGATTTTTTTTACTATGAAAACGTGTTTTTAGTTCCTTTTTACCATATTTTTCGCTATTACTGCATTGTTTTCAGTTTCTTTTAGCCTCAACGAGAGTTAGAAACATACAAATATACAGGCGCAGCAAAATTTTCTTATAAGACTATTTTCAGTCCACTACCCACTAATCATGGGCTCATGTTGAAAAAAAAACGACAGGTCTCGCTCCCTCAATCCGTCCCTGAAGTATCACCAACCTATCAGTCGATATTACCTGTGAATCACAGCACGCGACCCATGCGAATACAGTGACAAATTAATATATAATTAGGTAGTGTTGTGTTAGAAATTAACACGGTGAACGATATCAATTTTGTGGCCGGTTACAATGAAATGGGGGGTGGGGTTGTTGGTACCGGTTATCATAATAGAGCTTCGGATAAGTGCATGCTATGTCTTTTTTGATGACGTCAGACAGATAAAGAAAAGTCGTGGTGGCCTAGTGGTAAGAAAGAGAAAGAGCTAAAGAGCTAAAGAGCCCACCTCTTAAGTATAAGGGTGTGGGTTCGATTCCAGGTCGGGCATGTACCAATGCAACTTTTCTTATTAAATATGATCTTGACAGTGTTTTTGTGGTTCGTGGTGGCCCAGTGGTTAAGGCACGCCTTTCGAGTATGACGGTGCGGGTTCGATTCCAGGTCAGGCAAGTACCAATGTAACTTTTCAAGTTATACGTACTTTCTAAGTTTATCTTGGACACCAATGACTAATTAAAGGTGAAGGAAAACATCTCGAGGAAATCTCAACTATAAAGTCTGAAATCACCAACCCGCATTGAGCAAACGTGGTGATTAACGCTCGATCCTTCTCCGTGGGAGAACAGGCCTGTGCCCAGCAGTGGGACGATAAAAAGGCTGTGCTGATGATGATGAGTGTTTTGTAATAGGGAAAGACAACTTCTTCTTCCCAGCGAAAACACATAGGAAGTGGTGGAGGGCGGGCGTTTTGGGGACTGTCTGTTGTTTTGTTTTGTTAACGTTGGAAAAGTGCTGAATTATCAGCCTAATTTGAATAAATGATTTTTGATTTTGATTTTAAACTCCATTTTAAACAGTATCTTATTATAAACACTATAATTACTATACAAGAGTTCCCTCAGTATTTAATGGTTATAAATATAATGGTAATAAAAGTCCTATTTTATCAAACATGACAACACATCGCAACCCATGTATGTCTCGCAAGTCACTATCTTGACTTGCACATTTATTGAACACCCTTTACCATGATTGTAACACCCTATACACAAGGACTTTGACCTTTCACCGACTGGCAATATTGATGAAAACGTCATCTCCCGAGCCTTTTCCCAACTATGTTGGGATCGGCTTCCAGTCTAACCGGTTTCGGCTGAGTACCAGTGTTTTACAAGGAGCGACTGCCTATCTGACCTCCTCAACCCAGTAACCTGGGCAACCCAATACCCCTTGGTTAGACTGGCGTCAGACTTACTGGCTTCTGACTATCCGTAACGACTGCCAAGGATGTTCAATGACCGCCGGGACCTACAGTTTAACGTGCCATCCGAAACACAATCATTGGTGTCCAAGATATACTTAGAAAGAGCACTATTTTATTTAATTAACTATTATTAAATCTAAATATATACAATGAACATAAATATATACAAACTTATAAAATACTTAAAACTAAACTTAGAAAGTACATACAAACTTAGAAAAGTTGCATTGGTACTTGCCCGACCTGGAATCGAACCCACGCCCTCACACTTGAGAGGTTGGCTCTTTAACCACTAGGCCACCACGACTGATGAAAACGTATCACCATATATTTTGAAGACACTGCGGTAACTCCTCTTTTCCTCCGGGAGTATTGCCATTAGAATAAAATATCGAATGTTTACATTTAATTGAAAAGTCTTGTACGTGGTAGAATTTATGATAATGGATATTAATTCGATGGAGCGAACTCGTGTCGGCTGAACTATAGATTGATATTCCTGATCGAAGAGGAAAAACTACACTTGGTACATTTAATGCTTTGAATTTGACGACCAGATGGCGTGGTGGTTAGTGAACCTGCCTGCCACGCTATAGGTCGCGGGTTCGATCCCGCATAGGTCAAACATTTGTGTGTATGAACATGGGTGTTTGACTTGGTCTGGGTGTTTATATGTATGTATTTACAAAAGAAAAGTATATAAGTATGTTTTTCAGTTGTCTAGTACAAATAGTATAGTACAAGCTCTGCTTAGTTTGAGACTAGAATGACGTTGTGTGAATGTGTGAGGTATATTATATATTATTATAAAAATTGCATTGATGATGACCGCAAATACTAGATATAAATAAAATAAATATTATCTTTTCTTCAACATCCCTAGCGCTAAGCTGCAGGCTTGAACAAATAATCATTAGATTTTATTTAACAACGATAAATATAAATTGTCTTCTCTGTAGCTTCAGCACTGATCTTTATCTCTCATTTTTTCACAAAAATTACGACTTCAAGAACGCCAAAATACTATCCTACTAATATTATGTGTACACGTGGAATCGAGTTCACTAGCATGCGTTTGCTCACAAATGTCAGTTCGCTTACATTTTAGAAATATTTGCACACACCGGTGGAAACTTGCCTTATCATACCAAAAGTACTGGATGGATTTTGATGAAACTAGGGGTTTATAAAGCTATAAATCAGAATAACAAATAGGCCACTTTTTACCGAATGCGAGAAGTAGATCCCTCGGGCCGCGGTGAATGCAAAAGCTGAAATCTTTTGTTTATTTTCTTGAACACGCTAATCTCAAGTACTACTGATACGAATACATTTTTGGCGCTATATAGTCCATTTATTGAGAACAGCCTTTTGACAATTTCATACGGTTGGGCGAAATAGTTACCACGGATGAGCTAATTGCGACGTTACCAACTTTTTTGATACACTCTCTCAGCATTTAAACAATTATTTGGTTATAAATATAACATTAAACGCAATAATCTATTTGTTTATTGTCTGTTAGACGATATAATTGTATTCCACAACACATGTATGGCGGCTGTCGATTTAATAAATTGTTACTTCGGCCGTTGGGCCTGTCCTTGACATAAATACACCGATTTGTATCCTAAACGTCTTCAAACCAATGATTGAAATCAATCTATCTATAGGTTATAAAGTTTTTATCAAGATGATAAACGATCAGGTTGTGTTTTTCAATATTAATTGTCTTTGAGATTGCTAAAACCTTTTAAGTATTCTGTATTTTGTGCGAAATAACGACATACATAGGTAATCACAATAAAACGCCTAAACCAATCAAGAAGAGATTAAGCACAAAGATAAGTGTTCACCTGGAGACGGACATGGACTACTTTTTACCCGCGTGATTGGAATAGTTCTCTTTGGATGAAGATGAAACAGTCACCAAGATCGATAACTTTTAAATGAAATTCATGGTTAGCACCTTTGACAGTTCTATCCCCCAAACGAGGGTCCAGCCTTTATGTAAAAAAATGGCCAAGTGCGAGTCGGACTCGCGCACGAAGGGTTCCTTACCATTATTTATAAAACGGACAAAAAATCATGTCTGTTTAATGGGAGCCCCCCTCGAATATTAATTTAATTTTAATGCAATTACATATTCTGTGAATCACATTCACATTAATATTCTGTGAATATTTCAAGCATCTACCTGTTGCCGTTATCGATATCGAGCAAAAATGAACAAAAAAATCACGTTTGTTGTATGGGAGCCCCCCAAAATATTTATTTTATTCTAGTTTTCAGTATTTGTTGTTATAGTGGCAACAGAAATACATCATCTGTGAAAATTTCAACTCTCTAACTATCACGGTTCATGAGATACAGCCTGGTGACAGACGGACGGACGGACGGACAGAGGAGCGAAAACAATACCCTAAAAACAGCGTTAATAAAGCCTAGCTCACCTTATCAGAGTACTCGGCAACGTCCCGCATGGAGCGCGGGTATCCTGACACGAGGTACGTCTTCGCCGTGGGCGCCATCTTCATCTCCAGCATCAGAACTTCTGTCACCGTCTTACTGGACAGTGTGCCGAAGTCTTGCATGTCTGTTGAGAAGATTAAAGATGTAATCACACTAGCTACTACTACTAGTTAGCTTTAGGGAAGGGAAAAGGGAGTTTTAATTCAAATGATGAGCAGACGAGTCGGAACGGTATGTAAATGACCTACGGTTCCGAATCACGCACTAAGGGTTCCGTACCTATATAAGGAACCATATAAATCTTGTCATGTTACATAGGATTATTGATGTCAATTTTATTTTAGTATAAATGTACTTATTTTTAAATTAAAAAAATCAGTCAATCATGATCTGCAATCTGCAGATGCAGAAAAATATAACTCAATATTCTGTGTATATATTTCAAGCGTCTAAGGTCTTTATAATTATGGAGCAAAATCACCCTAAAATTATAATTTCATTCTACTTTTCAGCATTTGTTGTTATAGCTGCAACAGAATTACATCATCTGTGATTTCAACTTTCTTGGTATCACGGTTCGAGAGATACAGCAAGTGACAGATGGCTGGACAGACGGACAGCGAAGTCTTAGTAATAGAGTCCCGTTTTACCTTTACGGCTACGGAACCCTAAAAATGTGCTTTCACGAAACCATAACACATACTCTGGCAAACAAATAAAAGGTACTTTTAATCAATTTTGATTACTATCACAAGGTGATAGGATCTCTTTTTATTTGTGTTTCAGTGAGCATTGTTATTGTTTCTGGGTTCTTTGAACTCAATATTGAACATACATGTAGGATTTTTTTAATTCCAGCCAATAAGAAATTTAGTATGGATAAATAAATAAACTGTAGCAATGTGCGAAGTAATAAGCAGCTAATTATATTTACTTAAAGAACTTTTAGTTATGTGAACGATAATAATATATACCTACATACATACATACATACATACACTGTAAAAATTTATTCTGTAAAGAACGGACACCAAGAGTTCGTAGCAGTAACTGCTACGCCGTAGACGCAGGCTACGAGGCGTAGCGTGCGCTAAATAGCATAAAGATGCACAGACACATCAACATATCTCAATCTGTCAAATGTCTTTAATAGATTTTCAACCTTATCACAGTACCGGAAGGTTAATATTCGTTTGGTAAAATTTGACAAATTGTAGGTTGATCTGCTGGGGTCTGTTCTCAGTATTACTCGATATTTATTGAATTAATCGTACTATATAGTGAATAGTCGTTAGGGTAGGATACAAATGTTATATTTTTTTAACAAATTATGTACGTAACATAATTATAATGTAAAGTTCTAGGCTACATTCTCGTGCCAAACTATAATATTTCGCAAAATATTTAATTAGTATAAATACCATACGCCACATGCACTTAATTTGCATAAAATAAATTCTAAATCGCTTTTTATTTGTTTCTTTCAACACACGAGTGTTTAACACGCGTGGAAATGTTTTCACAGCCTAACAAGGACTTTCTTAGCTCTTAAAGAAATAAAAATTAATAAATAAAGTGAAATAAATGTGAGACTTTCATAAAGCAGCCTGGAGTCTGGAAGTTGGTGATTGATTCACCCGTGCATCGGAGAGCACGTAAATGTCGGTCCTGCGCTTGATCTCTCTCCGGTCGTGTCGGATTGCCGTCCCATCGGACTATGAGAGTGAGGGATTGGAGAGTGCACCTGTATCTGCGCTAATGCTTGTGCACTATAATAATATGTCATGCTCTTTGGAGATAACGGCCTCAGCAATCGGTCTGGACTCCATTATTATTTAACCCCGGATTTTTGGAAGGCGAACGTGGGGCCGAAACCAACACGCTGAAGCCTTTTTGAGACAACTTTAATATTATTTAATGGTGACACGAAACCGATTATCCCTGTATACACTATGGAAATGTACCCAAGGACAACCCCCGGTTTATGCTAAACTATTGCTAACTATGGAAGAAAAACTACTTGGGTTATTGTGATGGGATGCTAGTGGACTAGGGAAGGGAAAACTATGGGGAATATGGATTATTATGTAATAACAATAAGTATATATGTATATATACATATATCTTGAACATGAATGTGGATGGATATAGAGGAAGGGGACGACCAAAGAAACGATGGATGGAATGTGTGAAAGTTGATATAGCTAGAAAGAATGTAACTTGTGAGATGACGGCAGATAGAAGAGCGTGGAAGACAAAAACATAAGGGCAGGACGATGATGATGAACAATACATATATATTATTACCTAAACACATACATAAGCAACTACGTATACATATATAATAAACTATTTAACACCTTATCAATGTCAATTTACCCTTTACCTACTGACGTAGGCGCCATTTTTTTTGTAATAATTATGAAAACTGCATTTTGCTTTTATTATTAATTAATATGGTCACGGAACTGTTTGTTGCTTGTTTGTTGGTTAAATGTGTTTTATGCATTCATGTTATTATATGTTCATTGTTTAATTATGAACTTAGAAGCAATGTCGAGGTCACAGAACACATGTCGGGGGACCTAAAAATATTTAACAAAACAGAAGTATCTATTATTTTTTGGATTTCACATTTACTACTGTCTGTCTGTCTGTCACACGTACTGACTGCATTTTATCCAGAGAATAAAAATAACATTTTGGAAAATGATTTCTCATTGAACTTCTTGATTTAATATTTTTTTGTCTAAAGCAAATAATGTTGTACAGACGCCAGCGCATCAACCTACCTCAATTCTTTTTAAAAGATTTTGAACCTTATCACAATGCCGGAATGTTAATATTCGATTACTAAAATTTGGCACATTCGGGTAGGTCGACCAGCTGGCGTTGTACACATACGACTGTTATACAAGGTGGGGGAATGAGGGGGGGGGGGGGGGTTCTTTTGTAATTTTTGACGTTCAAAAAGTGACGTTTTGCTGCCAAGTTTGAATAAATGATATTGAGTTTAACTTTGAGACAACAGATACAAAAAAATGCTAAGTTTATACATACATATACAGTTTTATCAAAATGCCTCAGTGACTCCATCATCACACACACGTTCGTCATTATAGCGAATCTATGCCAAACTAAAGTGAACTCTACGCTAAACTACATAAAGTGCAAACCGGGGTTAGCAGTACCGTTGCCGATGGCGTACTGCTGCAGGAGATCAGTCATGTTGATGTGCACGACCCCGTGGCGCTCCTGCATCAGATTGTCGCAATGGGTCACCTTGCCGCTGCCTGGTCCACCTAGAAAATAAGGTTATGTCAAAAAAGTTTTCATAGCTGATGGTTTTTTTTTCAAATAGTCGTTGAAAAGTTTTTGTTAGTTAAACAGTTAACTAATGACAGAAGTTAATTCCATATAGAAAATAGAAATAGTAATAGGGCCAGTTTCACAGGTTTGGTTCAAATTCAAAAATAAATCACTAGTTCTATCAATTCTGATAAATATGACATGAAGTTGCCGCCAACAGAAATACATAGTCTGAGAATCTGTTTCTAAGTTTTGTATTTGGTTCCCATTTAAATCGTTATTAGGTACATAGTTATATGCAATAGCCGTGACTTACCAAAATGGCTACTTACATATGAGTAATGAATTAGATAAATAATTAATCATTGCACAATGAAATTATACTTATGTCACGTGGATGACGCATAGATTTTCATAATTATACAATGATTCCACTAATTATAATGCGACGTCGTAAGCCCTAAACCAAATGTTTACCTTCAAGTTCTGCGTGCAAAGGATGTAATTTTGCATTGAAAGAAAGAAAAAAATACGGAATAACTGGAAACAAATCCAGTGAAATATGATTTAAGATATATAAGGAGCTGAATGCACCCTATCAGTTTGTGGAGGGCTGTCCATTACACACAGTATGTAAGTAAGACGGATCTTTAAATACCATCTCCTAAGTTTTTTTTTCTGGTATTCACTTACCCAATCGTGAAAGTCGTGGTGGCCTAGTGGTTAAAGCACCAGCCTTTCGAGTATGAGGGTGCGGGTTCGACTCCAGGTCAGGCAAGTACCAATGTGACTATTCTAAGTTATACGTACTTTCTAAGTTTATCTTGGACACCAATGACTGATTAAAAGGTGAAGGAAAACATCTCGAGGAAACCTGGACTATAAAGTCTGAAATCACCAATCCGTATTGAGCAAGCGTGGTGATTAACGCTTAATCCTTCTCCGTAGGAGAGGAAGCCTGTGCCTAGCAGTGGGACGATAAAAAGGCTGTGATGATGATGATGACTTACCCAATATAAATATAACGGGCACATTGGGCGGCTCAAATTTGACGTGACTGGAGTTCTGCATCGGGAACGCGGCGACTGACGGCGTCGCGCGGCCGGCCCACGCACTCTCGCCCCGGCTTTGGTCCCCGCCTGTCGTCTCCAACTCTTCATTTTTTTGTTCTGGACAACGACCAGATACGGTTTTTTATTTAATTACACTTTATGAACCAAAAATGTAACGGAACATTTTCAATTCGCGTTTTTGTAGCTATTGGGAAAATTAGATTTGTTGAACGCCAATAGCAATGTTTGGAGGTGTTGCGATATTTATGGTTCCTTGGAGTCGAACGCGCTAAAGAAATCTTTACTATTTCCTTTACATACCTGTCATACGCATATATGCAACTGGCGAACCCGCGTCGAATCTGATCCGTATTCAGACGATAAGAGATGCGTAAGAGTGTGATGTTTCATAAGATTCCAGTATTTTTTTTACGTTTCGTTCGGAGTATTCCGTTCTTGGGTTCCGAGAGATGTGCTCACCATTCTCAATGGTATCGTCAGATAACATTCAAGTAACATTTTTAGATTTAAATGTTTTAGATCAAATGTAAATCGTGTATCCATGATGGTTTAACAAAGGTCCTATTACTATGTCTTTTGGTTTGATGGAAGATCAGAACTTTCTTATGGACACATGATCTATTGTTTAATTACGTTGATACAGGATAAGAATCTCTATAAATATTACAAAGCTGATAGTTTGTTTGCTTTAACGTGCTCATCTTTGGAACTACTGGTCCGATTTGAAAAAATATATCAGTGTTGTATAGCACATTGATCAAAGAGGTTTTCAGCACAGTATTAGTCATTTTTAACTTTGTATGTGAAGTGGTTCTCACGATACGCGGATTTAAACCGCTTATAGAAGCTACTTATTTATACAACTACTAGTTAGAACAAACAAACACACTCTTCAGCTTTATAATATTACCTAGTATAGGTTAAAAGTAAGTAGGTTGGCAATTAATAGAGGCTGGAAGTTATTTTTGTGTTTACAAATATCGCACCGGCTACTGTCTACCAGCGTTTTAGAAGAAGACTGGTAATTAGACCTGTACCTATAATCCAGTTAGCATACACATAGACGTAGGTATACCTAACAAAACACACGAACCCGGAGCAATTCTAGATGTTTCGTGCAGACCCTTCATACAAAGCAGCCTCTTATTCAGGGAGGATAAAATTTTTGGCGAGACTATAGGACTATAGGAGGCGAGACTACATACTCTTTCACGATAAAAGGGCTAAGTTGATTGCGATTAAATTTGGCACGGATAAAGCCTAAGTTTTAACCGGGTGTGCATAAATTCCGAAAGAAATACGTACCTAGAACGTTTACAATATTTGTTCAAAACCTACTCGCAATTTCAAGTGACTGCCATTGGCTACTAGGAATTGCAAATTCGTTTCAATGAATAAATGACGATGCAGACGTTTGATTATTTAACAGTAATTTTGACAGGCATTGCAACCTCCAGGTATCTCTTATTATCGTCGATTTGCGGACACCCACAAGGGTGTTCTTTCAAACAAAGTTTAATACATATATTGAAATGCGCAGAATACGGACGCGGCGGGGTGTCCCGCATTGGATGAAATCTAAACGAGTCTGTCTCTCCCACCGGCAAAAATAATATAGGTACTTTAAATAGACTCATATTTAAAGTTTGAATATTGCTCTGTAAATATAATACAGAGCAGTCAAACAGCGAGCTGTCTGCTAAATTATGTTGCCAATCTTGCCTTCCGAAACACGGAGGAAATCATGACATAAGATGATCACTCATCCACGGAACGACTGCTGCACCAAGCATTGTTTAACCTTATGATCGATTGATTGACCCCTGTGGCTGTTACTTAGCCATGAGCTCCTCTAGGGTTTTTTAAAGATTATAGATACCTAAAACTGTCTTAGGTAACATTGAAAATGAAAAAACTTGGTTTCAGTTTATTTTGTTAGTTAAGATAAAACTTTGAATACTGACAGGATTGTTTGGAGACTGTTTTACGCGTGATGGCGTTTTCATCACCAAGGTATTGAAAACTGTGTCCGCCAGATACAATATTCTAGACGGTATCCCGTAGATTTTTCAAAACCCTTAATTGTTAGGTTAGTTTTGGGACCTAACCTAATAATTAAGTTTCAAATTTGGGTTTTAGGACCTTTTACTCTGAAATGCGTTGAAGCTACTTTTTTGTAGACTTTATTTCTACTGAAGTCACCTTTGTACCTCATCATATTTGTATGTCTTAAGACAAAACATAGAGCCCTAGTTTATATGTTGTCCTATGTTTCACAATTAAACTGATTTCAATTTCGGTTTATTTGAAAGTAATCAACTTGCTATTTCTCCGCAAACTCAGGTCCATCACATTCCTTGATAAAAGTACTTATCTATGATCTGGATGTAAACAAGGTTTGAGGGGAACCTTGTTTACATCCAGTTAGGTGCAGGCATGACTAACTTTCATTCCTAAAGACCCGTATGGATCTAGAAACATGGGACATTAATTAAAACTGATAAACGTACACTTTGTCATTAAATATGGGATATTATAAGAATCAGTATACTATATAGAAGTATCACGACAGTTAATTTGATCAAAATACAACACTCCTAGTTACGGGATATAGCAAGTCACTGTTTATATTGGCGCCCTACTGGGACCCCATCGATGGTATCGAACTATTGATAAACAAATAACAACCCGGCACGTGCATGTGCGTACAAAATCATAATAGGAAAATTCTTTGCTTCCTCTATTTGCCCCTGTGATCTTATCAGCATAATTGGTCGGACATTGCTATTGGCGCCCACACTGGGACCACAACTTTACGCGTGTAACGACACTTCTGAAAATACACTTACCAGTGTCTAAGCAGATGCCCATATTCCATGAAGATGCGAATTAATTTCAAAGTCTTTCCACCAACAAACTTTTCGACACTGGGTCCGTTATAAAAAAATACTTAACTAATGTTTTTGATTGGCACTTTACAAATAAAATATACATCCAAAACACGCGTGTAGTTCCGTTGTCTACTGGCCACGGGCAATCACACGCGGCAATTAATAATTTATCGATTGAAGGACGCGACCTTCATGGACGAACCTCAAAACGAAACTAAACATAAAACTCTTTAAATCGAAAATTATCTCATCTTACAAAACTTTTAACTGATCGACTCCGTTAGAGTTATTCGGAAGTTGTGCCTTCGTGATAGCATTTCTGCGAGTGGTTTGAATCTTAATGGCATTGCGGGCCAACCGCTCCGTCGCAGCTCTCACACACGACTGAAAGGAACACCTTCCCTCGCCGGCACATCTCACAAAACACCGGTTGTCTCTCTCTAACGTGTGACGAATCGCGCGTGGGAGTGGGACAAGTCATCGTCTGAATAATTAAAACTGCGTCCCCCTCAATGAAACAAAGTAATTACAGTATAAACTGCAAGAGTTGCTCTTGCATGTGACTGATGACGGTGTTTGCCGACTAAGAAACACTTTCGATTAGGGTCATAATAATTTTTCAGATCGACAGCGCCAAGGTGATGGTATTTTATTCATGTCTGTTACATTTACGATAATTGTCACGTTCAAAACTTTTCAATTCTATGAAAAGTATGCTCCCAATTACTGGGTACGATTGGTAAATATTCAATATAGTTGAAGTTTGAGCTAGTGTGTAATTACCTTATTAAAATTTTATTTTGAATGATTCATCGACAGCTCACGGCTCTTCGTGCCCGGGAAAGTTTTCCTTGGGTGTTTTCTTGTTTGAATAGTGGCAGGCGTCCTTGTTTCGCCGTTGGTAAGCTTTTTATGATTAATTTTTAGTGGTACGCGGAAATGTGTCGATATTGAAAATCGTAACAAAATATTTCTCTATGAATAAATTACATCAGAAAGACGTCAGGCGAAGTTTAAAAAAAGGTGGAAAAGTGGTGGTTATGGAAAAAATAATATTAAAATAAAACCTTTTTTTTATGAAACAGTAAGTTTATATTTCGTTAGAAACTCCATTGCACGGTAAACTAGTGAGTGCAGAGATTCGGAACAGTATGAAATTAAAAAGTAACAGATTCTATAATCACATTTGTTTTTATAAATTATATAAATATCAACCTTAAGTCTAAGTGTGTAAGGTCTAAAATTGTGGTTGCTTTAAAAATTAAGTACATCTTTGTACGAATAGAATTAACATTTTTGAAGCAGGTTTTTTATTATAATTAATTTAATATTTACAGTTTTGAAGTCACATAGTGCTTAACAATTGTTCTGGCGTGAGTCAGTTTGGTAATATGTCAAATATTTTGTATACAGATGCCAGCCTACTAAGCTTTTTCTGTAAATAGATTTCAACTTTAACTCCAAAGCATAAGGTTCAATGTTGATTGGGAAAATTGTATAGTTTGGAGTAGCTCGATAAATGTTGACAGTACATATTAATCAAATTTAAATTCGCAATTGACAACAATTAGGGCCAGTTTCACAGGTTACGGATAGCCACTATCTAGCGGCTAAATTAAAAAATTGAACAGAATTTGCATGAAATTATCGGCCAAATAAACTATCAGCAAACCGGTGAAACTGGCCCTTACAATTACAAAAGTAGGAAAATTTACATACCATAGGTATAGAATTTCTTTCTATAGGTCAAGAGATAAAACATACCAAATCTTCGTCAGTAATAATAAATTCAAAAATAAGGACATAATCGGAATCAAAATATGAATTGAATAATCAAAATTAAAAATTAACATAATATATTCATCATTTTACAAACAACAAGTATCGATATCGATAAAATGGAAATCTCAGAGTAGCACACCTCTAAATTTTATAAGACAAGAGCTATTGACGACTCTGGTCTAATTAGTTTTTTAAGACCTCAAAGATTACCTGATTCCTAAAAATTCCAAAAACTAAAGAGTTTTTTAGACCTGCAAGGACGTTTCAAAGACCAGGCAACTTTTATTTTTATAAAAAGTTGAAAAAAATGAGTTCCTAATCCTGCAATTTCTACTTAAGTGCTTTTAATACATAAAATACATCATCATCAGACATTTTACTTTATCGTCCCACTGCTGGGCACAGGCCTCTTCTCACACGGAGAAGGATTGAGCGTTAATCACCACGCTTGCTCAATGCGGGTTGGTAATTTCAGACTTTATAGTCCAGGTTTCCTCGAGATGTTTTCCTTCACCTTTAATCAGTCATTGGTGTCCAAGATATACTTAGAAAAGCTACATTGGTACCTGCCTGACCTGAAAACCTGACCATAAAATAGATATAATACATAAAAGTTTATATACATAAAAAGATTAGCTAACTAAGATAACTCGAATGGAAGAACTTGTTTACTTACACTAAATAAATGCATATTTTATATTTATGTACAATATAATTATGTTACAATGTATACTACATAATAAGTATACAAATCTGTATACTTATAGCATTGTCTATTAAGATTACGTCTTAATTTAAGGACAAATAAGCAATTTAATGATTAATAAGCATACAAAAATAATAATAATAACAAATAAAATTGTTAGAAAAAATAAATGTTAATAACAACTTTGATGGATTTCATTAAAATAGTTTGGATTACATTTCATCTTAATATAGCGGAATTTAAAATTTGATATTAATAACATGTATTTCTTTTGCAAAGTAAATAATATAGTGCGATATTTAGGGCCAGTTTTTCTTAATAGATTTTCAACTTTATCACTGAAGCATATAGTTCAAAATACATTAGGAAACTTTTACACTTAGTTTCGGTCAGCTTATTGTGCTGGCGTCTGACCAAAGATCAGCGCCATCTATCGGTAAGCAACGGAAACAAATGCTCACAAAACCCATTAAAACAACAAATAAAAACTATTGCGTTAAATTCAATAACATTAAACAAATTATATCATTATATTGAGATAACAAGTCGTTGGATGGACTCCAAAATATCACAATGTTTAAGAAGTACATATGTATATGTAGTTATTAGGGTCGAAACACATAACCACGCGCACATAATCGCGGTGCCGCGCGGCTTAAATCGGTAGTCTGCGTTGCGTCGCGAAAAGTAGCGTTGATATGAACAAATTCTTCTCTTCTTATTCTCGGTATCTTCAAATCAAATCAAAGTTTGCTTCACTGCCGATTTCAGCGGCGCGGTGCCGCAACGCGGTTATGTGTATCGGCCCTTAACAATAAAGTATTGCTGAGTTAATGACGTCACAAGCACCTATAAAAAAAATATTCATGACAATAATATCGATTACAAACTTATCTTATTGACGAAATTATCTCGATATTAGGGCCTGTGCACACCAAGTTGTTTATACGCGCCGTTGACGCATTTTCGTAGCGATACAGACGCGATACGCACGCTATTCAAACTCAATCTATATGTACCTTTGCTCTGTAGCTGTAGAATAAAAGCGCATCATTGACGCGCGTTCTTAAAACGGGCTACGGCACGGGCGGTGCGTCCAAAAAACGTGGCGTGTACAGGCCCTTATATTAACATACATACATAAGTAAAAACCATTTATTATTCTTTGTGCAGCTAAATGAGTATCTTCAAAGCACCAACACTATAGATTTAAAATAAGGTAAAAAAAGTCATTTACAATATCATTAAGTTTGTAGTTTTGTGTCTGACTGTACATTTGCTTGCAATAAGGTTTTGTAGGTAACATACATGTTTAAAAAAAATATTTAACATTATCTATATGCAAATAAAGAATGTAAGCATAAAAATATATTTTTCCTCATAATATCGTCAATTTATTTACAATACAAAAAAAATATAATTATCTATAAGGTATTCACCCACTGTGACGGTTCATTTCATTCCAATCGATTAATAATCCATAAACACAAATTTATTCCATCAGAAAAATCTTAATGAAAAATGTCTTTTCGTAAATTGTGTGAGCATACTATTTAAAAACATGTCACTGGAAATTAAACTCTAAATTCGATAGATTAAGGAACTAATTCCTATGATTGTCTATTAAGTATTAAGGCCTACTTTTTCTACTAACTAAATTTCGTTATCTAATTTATTAGAGGGCCTATTTTTAAGTACCTAATAATATATTATCAAAAAAGAACACAACGTTCATTGTGGCTTTTGAGCGTTTCGACACCTTTGGGGCATTTTTTTTATTGGTCGTCACATATAAAAAAAACAACAGTCATTTGTGCCTGCTACACTCAAATATGTACAAACGCCAGCACATCAAGCTATTACAATCTGTTAAATTTCCTTAATACATTTTCAACTTTATTGCTGAAGAAAAATTATCAATTTCGGGTAGCTTGATGTACTGGCGTCTGCACAATATTTTAGTTTATTATTGTTTTGATTTCTTTCATGACATGATAAAACCGAATGGTTTATTTAATAGCATAAACATTATCTCGGTTTAACTCAACTGAAAAAAATAGGTCATTGTACACGTGTTAATGGGATTAACTATTTAGTGCCACGCTCAACATAGCCACAATATATCTAATTGTCCTACTTTCCCTGTCCACACAATAAAACCGATGTCTTTACAAATATACTCTAACTCTGGAATGGTCAACACATAATTCTGTTAAGAGTACGGACAATAATATCATGACAAAAACTTATTCACTAAATAACTTGATAATTAACAAAAAAATATTAGTACACAAAAATATATTTAAGTAGTTACCATCTCGCCCGCAGATCGGCAAACAAAAAAGTTGAGTCGATATAAAATATTTTACCTCAAAAAGGTATAATGAGTCAATACCCTAAGTACGGTATACAAAAAAAAAAAGTTAAAAAAAATCCCTCATTTAGGCCGTATTTTCTCGTAGAAATATATTTGGGCAACATTATTAGCTTCTTTGGCTAACAATTTTCTTTTGACAAAATTGAAATGTTCTAACGCGAATTCGTATAGCTCATTCTCCATTTTCCAAATGGAGGAATGTTGTATTCTCTCTACAGTGAGTAGATTAGGTTCTATCTTAGAACTAGTTTGTCTTAAATGTGACTTGTTGCTGTTCAGGTAGTATTCTGTGGCCCCTTTGAAGAAGCGAGGTAGAGTAGCCTCTAGTACGGTTATAAAGTCGAGCATTTGTTCTGTGACTCCCACTAGGAGATAATGGTTGACTAGATTGTGTTTCGCTTGATCTAAGGCCCATTGGTTGCCCGGTTTCCTAGAATAGAAGTGTAAATGTTATTTTGCAATATTTCGTACAATTTTAAGACGATTCTGTTGAGTGTAGTTTTTATAGTTTCATACTAAAATTGAAGTCTTCCAAATTATTCAGAGACATCGCGAGTAAAATGTAATGTCAACGATCACATTTTCATATGCGGATGCAAATATATACAGGGTTATAGTATGAGTCCATTTTGGTTTTATTTAGCCTTGAACCCTTAGATAGAGCTGACTGAGGCGGCTGGGATGAGTGGTACGGTGTCTCAGCCATGCCGCCGCCTCCTTAGCTAGCATAACTACTTCACAGAAGGGGGCGACGGCATCCCATGCTCTCCATAGAATGCCGTCGTCATGACCATGGTTTGTACCAGGGCCGGCCGCATGAGGTCTCCGCCACCAATTACTGCTCGAGGACAGAGCGGTACTCCGCTTAAGCCGAGCATTCTTCAGTACCTTTGTGTGCTCCGCCGTGTACTAAAGGTTCGGGCTTGGGCTATCCTTTGCGAAGGGGTCATGTTTTGCCTATCCCCCTTGCTATTCATGGACAATTTGAAACTGTTTGGCACTACTTTAAAGCCTATATACATACCAGCATTCAGCAGAGTGTCCACAGAAGAAGGGCACTTGTAGCCACATGTTGTTGGGGTCACAATCCGGCTGACCCCGCTCCACGCATTCGTCAAACGTCTGCAAGAGAACCGCTCATTATGTCTTGGTGCTTAGGTCTTTAACAAGCTTTTAATTAGTTTTTTAACTGTTCCCCGGGATTTCACCAGTGTCTCGAGGGAACTAGTTATATTACCCTAGACTAGACTATCTGTGTACCAAATTTTTGACAGACAGACAGATTACCTATGTGACTTTTTGCACATTTGTTCATACATATCTTGTCTTTGCTTATCCGAAGGTGAATTATTGACTTTATAATATCATCTGCCTAGCCTTTTCCCAACTATGCCAGGGTCGGCTTCCAGTCGAACCGGGTGCAGCTGAATATCAGCATTTTACAAGGAGCGGCTACTTGTCAGATCTCCACAACTCAGTAACTAGGCAAAACGATACCACTTTGTAAGATTAGTTCGATTGTAGTGACTACTACTGGATTGATTGAGTGATTGGATTTACTTCATCATAATAGTCAAAAATATATTAGTAAAACGGGTTCGATTCCCGGCACGGTCGACATTTGTGTGATGAGCATGCTTGTTTTTTGTGGTCTGGGTGTATGAATATGAATATGACATATTATAATATGTATTTATAAATATTAATATATGTGTAAAATATATGTAGTTTATCAGTTGTGATGGCAACCATAACACAAGCTTATCAAAAAGCTTACCATGGGGCAAACCGACCGTGTGTGAAAAAAGGTTTCCCGATATTATATTAAAAAAAAAAACACTACAGCGCATGCGTGATGCGTCAAATGACAAACTTCAGAAGTAAATTGGCGCGAACTGTATGCGTATGTCATGTGGCCCATACATATCCCTCGCACATCTCCTTCATAAATGGTTTCTGCGCGGGCGCAGAACCAATTAATCAGTTACACAACATGCGTTAGTAACTAATTGTGAACAAACGGTCGAGCCTATGATTAACTGTATGTTTGCAACAATTTAGATAAGAATTTTAGAATTTTAATTAATCATTATGTGCAAGGCTAGATTAATCAAAAAGTAACAAATATAATTTATATAGCTATTTTATATATGTCATAGAAAACTGATACGGGGCAATTTCCATACATTAATTTGTATAAAATAATCAATATAAAAATTAATGCCAATTTTTGTTGTAATTTTAAAACTCAATAACGGGCTCACCTATCCAAAGCAATTGTTTAGGTTTTGTTCTGATTAATTAGTACACATGCAATCACATCAACCTACCTCAATCTTTAATTTTTAAATAGATTTTGAACCTTATCACAATACCAGAAGGTTAATATTCGATTGGTAAAATTTGATAGATTCGGGTAGGTTGACCTGCTAGCATCTGAACATGGTTTATGAGAATTTTGCACCTTTTTGTTTTAATATTTTATTTTATAATTTGCTACATAAGCATGTACAAGACTGCTAGTAATTTATATAAAAAAATCATTTTTTTTTTTGCAAAATTATATTCTAGGTGTATATTAAATAGAATAAATCACGCTACAAACTTACCATCTTATCACCATGCTTTTTCCTCACCAAATGTGGTCTGTAATTGTCACCATTTCTTAAGAAGTAATAATATGATACTAGTCTATCGAGGGGTTTCCTTATTAGATTAACAAATATGGGTTTTGAAGTGGCTCCCAACCTGAAAAGATAGAAGTTTACACATATTATACAAAATGGTAATATACTACCAAAGGATAATTCTGGTAGTTTATTATTAGTACTTGAATCTCTTTTAGACCATGGGACTACTAAGTCCCGGATATTTGGAAGGCGAACTTGGGGCCAACACGAGTGAAGCCAACACGCTGAAGCCTTTTTGAGACAACTTTTTCACACACGGTTGGTTAGTCCCATGGTAAGATATTGATTAGCTTGTGTTATGGGTGCTAACACAACTGATAAGCTTTACTTTACTAGATTTACTTTACACATATACATATATTTATAAATACATATAACACCCAGACCACAGCCAACAATCATGCTCAACATACAAATGTCGACCATGCCGGGAATCGAACCCGGAACATTTAGCCCGGCAGTCCGGCGTGGTAATTTGCGCCATCGGGATATATTATTTTTAGAACATTATTCCACAAAGCCAGTTAAGCGGTTTGACTGCTCAAAAGTCTCGGCTACGCCATTAATTAGGTCCATCGGCCTAGCCTTTTCCCATCTATATTGGTGTTGGTTTGCTGTCTAATGAGATTCAACTCAGTATCAGTGTTTTTGATGAAGCAACTTATCCTGAGATAAACCTATGCAAGTTAGGTAAATTATTTACAAGAATGATGCCATACAAAATGCTATTTATGTATAGAAGAACAAGAGCTGTTTGATATTCCATGTAGGAATACATAACAGATACCTAGAACAAGATCTCCTATGTTTTAGACTTATAAGGATTTATCTGTGTTCTTGAATACAAATTATACTTCCTTTATAAGAAAACAGTACCTATTTTGTTAATCTTTCTAGATGCATAGTTTGAAAGTCAAGTGTGCTTAAATATGCATAATATAAATAAATATTATGTTTATGAATTTTATAGCCTTTTTGTTATGGAAAATCATCAAAATATGACTGCTTCCGCTGTGGGTACAGCTGTAGGGAGTGTCAGATTCATACTGACTCAAACCCACTATGTTCCTTCTGGAGGTCCCCGTGTGCCAGGGCCACAGTGATTCTTGCAAACAACCCGGCCCGGTAGTAAAATTTTATAGTCTCAAGTAACAGATTTGTGTATTTTTGTCAATTTGACAAATCAATGATGGCAATTTGAAGCTTTCTATTGACTTACTAAATAAGATTTATTTTTATAATTGACTTATAAAAATAATATGTTTACTAATATTACTTGAAAATATTTAAAAGTAGATGTTGAAACACTTATTTTGGTAAAAAACCTTTTTAATTTTATGAATTGAAACAAAACCATGACCCTTTGTATTAGTATTAAATAATATTAAACAGTCAGTTTTTCCTCAAGCAGTAATGAGTCACTAACTTGGAACATAATTATCCTTTTTATACCATGTCAGTCAATAAGAAGGTTGTACTCTACTCTTTATTCTATGGTTAGCAATGACAATAGCAAGCACAACAGGTTTTTGGAGATTCAATGAACTGTAAATTAAGCTAATTTGTAACTCACCTATCAAAGTTCAGGAACGCCATGTGACCATGATACAAAGCTGGCTTCACCTCCTGCCACTTGGACACGTTCTGAACAAACTTGTACTGGTTGTTCAGAGACATGATATGTCTGTTCGCAGTTATATTGATATGTAACACTTTAAAGTTATTCTTCTTACACAAATCGTACGCTACGCCCACGAAACTCGTCGATCCCGTCTTCGGGACCCTGTTGTATATCACCACAGTATCATCGTCACTTTTCTCTAAACTTTTAGGGAAAAACTGGCGAGATTCCGAATGACTTTGTACAAGCCTAAACTCTGAAAATTTAACAGAATTTTAGCCAATAAACACCAAAACACGCATTCCTAATACACTACAGGTCTTCCACCTTACCTAATTTACGATAATTATCCTCCAAACGTGCGATTTCTGATTGAAAATAGAGGACGATAATAACAATAACGCAGAGACAAGAAAACAGACATAGTTTGTTTATGTTGAACATATCTGTATACTCCCAGACCGTGCAACTTCACGCCGAAAACAGCACTGACATAATTAACTCCTGTACATTATAAATAAACTTTATTTGGGACACATATAAATGAAAAATAGTTCCCTGGACGACAAACGCCATGTATTAGTTTTCTATCACAGCATTAGAAATTTGTTTGACTTTTAACATCGTTGTAGCGATTTCTCTATCTACGCAACGCAGTAGAAAAGGACAAAATATAACTTGATGCAAGATAAGTAGTCTTCTGAGAACCGGAATTCAGTCGAATTATGTCAACATTGGAATTTCGGAATGTCATTTTAACAAACTTAGATTTGCAGTTGTAAAAATGATTACCAAATTGAAATAACGAGCATTCTTTTGTTTCACAAATGCAAAATAAACAAAACATACGACGGTCGTTCAACATTGACAGGAGAAACGTTTTATTTTTCGTCATTAAAAATGTTAATTGCAAACAAATCGTAAAGCGTTCTCAAAGTAGAGGACAGGTAGTATATTATTTCTTGACATCTTTTTTTGAGTGGAAATTACTTGTTCCTATCTAGAGCTCTTCGTGTGCAATGGCCACGGTAACTCTTACGAACAATCCCGGCGGCAGTGGGTTGTAGGGTGGTCTGTTAAAGGTATAATATTTATTTTTTATAAGTAAACGAATTAAGTAACGAGTATCACAGTTTTTTTACATGTGAACCTATGTTACAAAATCCGAAGTTCCGTGTGAATCTACCACGCGACAATTGATGCGATATGGGAAGCGAGTCTAATTTAAATTGATTTTTCCAACAAAAGCGTTACTAGGTAAATTCAAATGGGCAGCCGGGTATCGAAATATATAATATAATATGTCGGGTGACTGGTAATTAGTGACCGATATTTAAACACGTGATTGTACTCATGATTACAAACAACTTTCCCAAAGAAACTTTCTTGTTTCTTTTTTATTATTATAGCAAAAGTACTGAAAACGCGGGCGCGGGGCCTCACCGCTAACAGATGATAGGGCGATGCGACGCCACGCGTGAAATTTGAATTTTGCTGTAATGATAAAAAAATTACAAAAAAAGTTTCTTCTGTGCTAAGGTGAGGTTAGGGTGACATAATTATAAGTAGTACAAAGGGGCGTGTCTCTAGAAAAAAATACCTTCTCACGATTCCATACTTTATGATATTACGTAGGTGACCTATGTGTAGGAGGTACCTATTTTGCACAATAAGCTAACAATGACGAATTGATAAATGGTAAAAAAATGTACAGGAAACACGGAATATTCCAAGGTGAGTCCTTCAATACGATGCACCTCACCTCAGTCACTAGTATTCGATGGTGCTTCGCCCCACGCAGCCGTTTGCGCGCGAAAAATAGCGCTGACATTAATTTTCCCGCCAATGTGGGTCGCCGAAACGTCGCGTTCCAATTATTGCGTGAATTAATATCGTTCAGAATTTTATAAATTCGTTTTGTTTGCTTTGTTTTATTAATTTATTTCGGTTTAAGATAATGATGTCTCATCTTTGGTAATTTACTATAATATCTTTTATCGACACTTGTGTAATATTAGTTGTGCATACAATTAAAAAAATCCTTGCCTGTATTCTAGTACTATACGAGTGAAATTATCGATGACTTATTTCCGCGCGTTTAGCAGTTAATCAAACATGATCTACATTTCGATATTAAGTTTAATTTAATTATAGACCGGAAAGGGGCCAATGATTTCCTTATTCAAAATTAAACCTTGCATCTTTGGCATAAGGTTTTATTCCAATACTAGTATTAAGTGTTTATTTGGTCATACAAATGCAGTTTATTGATTCCTTTTCCGGCCATAATGGGATCTCGATTGAGTTTGCACGTGCTTAGTAAAAGCTGTATCGATTGCGGCTATAAATGAATCGGTATTGCATTTCGATAAGACGATAACATACTCGAAGCTTAATCGCTAAACGCTTGAGTTTAAGCGGTGGAATGATGACTAGGTCAAAAATAAAATACTTTATCATATTCAATTTGTAAAACATCTTAAAATAATGACAGTTTCATTTATCGTATTGAACCGATTTTTTTATTTTATTGATAATATAACCGAAATTAGCGTGCGGCTTGATGTGAAATAAAAGTACCTAATGAAATTTGACCTAATGCCATGTACCGTATTATAGATTGTCAATTTATCTTTAAAAGAAGCTAATCTAATTGGATATGGCATATTTTTACTTTTGAATCCATAAATAAAAAAAGAGATTCGATGCGTATAACAAAAGACGACAGTTTTAAATATTAACCTGAACCTCAACGAACCTAAACAAGAACTTAAATAGATATTATCTAACATTTCATTATTCATTATTCTATTTTATTTAACGACCGTAGTACTTAGTTAATGTACCTGCCACGCTAGAGGTCGCGGGTTCGATTCCCGCGTAGGACAAACATTTGAGTGCATGAACTTGGGTGTTTGACTTAGTCTGGCTGTGTGACAAAAGAAAAGTATATAAGTACGTTTATCAGTTGTCTTTTACCCCCCCCCCCCGTCCGGTTAAGCAGTACCTAAACAGCGTCTTAGGCAGAACTGCGAGTTGCCAGTATCAAAAAAAAAATGCCTTGTACCCATGGTACAAGCTTTGCTTAGTTTGGGACTAGATGACATTGTGTGAATGTGTAGGAAATATTATCTAAACTTCAAACTTCAAAAATATATTGGTAACATGGAATAATTTACCACAACATAAAAATCAATCAAGTACCAACGGAAATGAGAAATGGCGGGGGTTGTTTGACAGAAATAACATTTACTTACGAGTCTCATCCCTCAACGAGGAAATTAGACGGGGCATGCATCATGCGTGATTGCAACTGCCAGTTATGAAAGGAAGCCAAGGGTATTATTAATCTATTTATAGATACGGAGTTAATTGCCGTTGGTGGTGCAAGTCGAAAACTATTTTGATGCCCTGGAATATTACGTGTAGGTACCTCAAATTCTAGTAAGCGAAATTTTTAGTCCAAAAAATAGATAAACCCACAACACTAAGGGCCTGTTTCACCATCTACGAATAAGTTCCAGACTATAATTTCATACAAATTCTGTTCCATTTTTTAATTTATTTGGTACATAGGCTATTCGGACATCTTGAGCCTAAGTTTCTTAAACTTTAGTCCAATTTCAAAATTCTTTCAGTGTTTGATAGCCCATTTTGGCTGTACGGTACTTTTTATCCGGGTACGCGAAGTAGTTCTCTTGGGACACAGATGAAAACGCTGGCGGAAGCTAATTAGATATAGGTACATGATGCCAAAACAAGGCCTCAACGTCAAAGGTCTCTTCAGTTAAGTCTGAAGTCTTGCCATATTTCGGTCCCAAATCCTCAAAGGCATCCTTCCTTTTGCGAAAACAATCGCGAGAACCTTTATCGGTAATACATTGATTTTATATCTATCCACAAGTCAGGATATTAAATCAGGGCAAGGATTAGGGGTATTAATTAGTTACATTATGTTACGTGTGTCCCGACTTGCGCCAGTCGCATACGCCGCGTCTTGCCGGGCGCACGTTTATTTATAAAGTCGCCCTTCACGATCGGGACGCTTTCGTAATATAGATCAAGTTTACAATCACTGTTATTTTATTAACAAAACAACTGGAGAATTATTATCACATTTTTAAATTAACGGTGTTTAATAAATTCGCGTTCGAATTTAATCAAAATGGAAGTAGACCGTATTCTATACATTTTTGGCAGCTTCACGCGTAAGAAGCAAGATAAGAGGAAGTCTTTGGATCAGCTGTCTTTGAGTGCTGGGAACAGCCCTCTTCACGCGAAGGGTTCTCGACGTCCCGTCAGCCAGAATTTGAACGTGGCTCCGAGGACTTCAGCGTACAATGACAGCAGGAAGAGTAAAGTCAAAGAGTGGGACTGTGGGATCTGTAAGAAGGAGCTGGTGGAGCCAAGGCTCTTGGGCTGCCTGCATAACTTCTGCACAAGATGTCTCCAAGGTCTGCATCAGGAAGGAGAGGCTGAGGTGTGGAGCGAAATCGATGGTGGTGAGTTTATGTATTTGTTAACAAATTTTTGTGTTTTGTGAAATTAGTGTATTTTGTGGGGTTCGTTACTCACATAAACCATATAACTGCACAGGCTACAGTTAAGGCAATGACATTCCCTGATAAACAATTTTAGCAGTGCCAGTAGTGAGCTATAAGCCTGAAACCACATACTCAACTTCACTTTTAAACCAATTTCTAAAAAAAGGGCAGTTTCTCTAACGATTTTTTATAATGTGGTCATTTGATCATGCCTTTGTGATTCCTTGGTAAAAGCATTTTGGCATGTGAAAAATTGAGGTAAGCCTGTTTGATCTAGGTACGCGTTTGATGTGCCGACGACCAGGTTTTCAACCTTTCACCTAACTACAGCAACCAATAAATGTCATCCTAAAATAGATTCATTCGGTGTTTGGTCCATTTACTAAAGTCAATATGATTTGCGATCTGCCCCGGTCTATTTACAAAACTAAAATTCATTGCATTAATAAAGATGACCTTTTTGGAATACGAGCAACAGAGGTGCACCTCGCGCTAAGCGGAAAGGAGAGCCAGATTTTTCCTGACTTTAATCCACTTTTGTTCCTTCTGAAGCCCTCTGTGTACCAGGGCCGATGTAACTCTTCGAACAAACCCGCAGCCCCGAGAGGCTTCGGCCCTAAGGGGACCCGCAGAGTTTGCTCACTGCTCTAGGAAGGTCGCGTGGACCAAAAAATATTTATACCTTGGGAAGAATATTTGATAATCATACAAGCACCTCATCATTTAAGTTTCTTCAATTCTTGCCCTAAATTCTGTTGACGCAATATGTCTTGCATGTTACATATAAAAGGTAAGGCTAAGTTTTAAGTAGGTACTAGGCTTCTACTAAGTTCAGGCCTCCTTCTGAATCTTATTATCGGCTGTATCTGTCACCTCTCATACTTTTCTATAAATTTCTCAAGCTCTCGCTCTTCGTCTCGCCGTTTGATTCGCTACTTCGGTCCTTAGCAGATAATTTAAAATCATAAAATTCTTCATTTAAATAAAGAACTGTTATTGCCTTACACTTTTATATTTCCATAAACAATGGCGCCCATTAAAATCTTCGTAAAAAATATTTTCAAGAACCACCACATTATTTATACTGCCATCTGGACTCGAACCATTTTTTTAAGGATGTCTGTTTCACTGACCAGTTAAAGAAAACCCCTGGTAATAAGGTGTTCTTTCATGAAGCTGGTTAGTATACGATTTTTGGGGGGGCCTTTTAATATGGTCGATGTTTTAATGTTAATAAAAGTATCAATTAACGATTTAGCTTCCAGTTAAGTGCTGATGGTGGGTCTGAAGAGGCTGTGAGACGGTAATTGGCCATTAATAAGTAGATACGAGTTGGTTCCTACTTGTAAAGGAGGTTTATAATACTTTGTTCTGTTAAGAGAGTTGTTAAATAATAATAAAGTTTGGGAACTTGGAACTTGGAATTTGGAACATCTTCTAAGTCAATATCTTGACATCAAGTTATTTTCTCTCAAGAATATGCTTTTCATGAGTATAAGTTTGTCTGTAGTTGCCATATTTTCCTCAAAACACTGTATTTAACGTGACATTGTCATTTGGTGTTGATTTTAAGATCATCTATAGATAACCTTTAGCCCATCCTTGCTATTCTGGTTATGAATTTCCGTCTACTAGGTTCTTACTCTACATGATGACTGCTGGAGTATATAAATCATCTCTTTCCTCTATACAATATAGCTTACGTAAATCATTATCATCTGCTTGGCCTCTACCAAGCTATGTTAAGGTCGGCTTTCAGTCTAGCAGTATGAAGCTGAATGCCATTTTTTATATGGAGTGAATCAAAGGTATATCCTCCTCAACCCAGTTACCTGGGAAACCCAATACGCATTAGTAATACTGGTCGTCAGGCTTCTGACTACCCGTAACAATTGCCAAAGATGTACAAATGGCAGTCAACCAATTTAAAATAATTTTAAACACGGAGGAAATCATCAGGGCAAGATGGTCACTCATCCACGGACGGACGGACTGTCCCAAGCGATACTTAACCGTTCGGTAGTTACTTAGCCACGAGCTCTTCAACAGCTAACCTAAATAAAAATATAACCTACTAGTAGACATGGAAGCAGGCGTTCGATAGCAATGAGATTATAAGCGCTAGGTCAGATGTCTGCACTGTATGGCTTCCCATTGCTCGCATCGCTGGTTCTACCCATTGTTGCTAAGTATTCTGTGTGAATGATGCAACAATGGTGAATTTTGGCATGGTGGATTTTGTGATACAATTTTGTCATGATGCGTAACGGTAAATTGCACTATTTTTTATTTTTTTATTAGCCTGTACTGACCCACTGCTGGGCAAAGGCGTCCCCCATATCTTTCCACTTATCTCTATCACAAGCTTTATGTGGCCAGTCTTCGAGGAACCGTTTCAAATCCAAATTGCACTACTGCAGAAGCTTTATTAATTGGAGATCACAATAACCTGTCTACTGTTTTCATATATACCTACCTCACCCAGAAACTCATTCAGAAGTGTTTGATATTATACATTTGAAGAGTTTGTTTATTTCTCAAGAAATACAAGAACAATTTGAAAAAAATATTTCAGTGATAAGCCTATTTATTGAAGAAGGTTATAGGCTACTTTTTTATCCGTGTGCGCGGAGTTGTTCCTATGGACAACGGTAGTACCGCTGTCAGAAGCCTCATATATGTATAAACAAACTTAGTATTATATTTTTTGTCAAATACTTTTTTGAAACATTGATGTTCTATCCCATTTCTAATGACAATAACAGCTGATGTAGATCAGTTTAGAAGAAAACTCATCATCATCATCATCATCATCAGCCTTTTTACTGTCCCACTGCTGGGCACAGGGCTCTCTCACACGGAGAAGGATTGAGCGTTAATCACCACGCTTGCTCAATGCGGGTTGGTCAAAGGAAACTCGTGTAGTATTTATTTCGTAGATATATTTCATCATCATCATCATCAGCCTTTTTATTGTCCCACTGCTGGGCACATGCAGGGCCGGCCCGTCCATACGGCGAACGGAGCAGCCGCTCCAGGCGCCAAATCCAAGGGGGCGCCAAAATGGCAAAGGATTTTTTTTTCTCTATTTATTTTAAGCGAAGAGAATGCGCGAGTGGCGCGGTGGGGCGTCGGGCACCAAATAACCCCATTAACCTCACCCCACGCTTACCTCGCAAATTAGTTAGCTGGCTCCATCAGGATGGAATTTGGTGTAGACATATGTGAGTTTTAGAATCTGAAGTACTACAACTCTCAGATTCTATAAGGACCGGCGCCCACTATCAGTCGGCATCGGTGCGGCTCGGTAGAGCTCGAGCGTTTTACGCCGGCTTCGGGCTGCTTTGGACGCCTTAGAGCGCCTTAGGGCGCCTAAGACCGGCTTTGGGCGCCTGAGAGCTGCCTCGGCAGTCGTAAACACGCCTAAGGACGCCGTAGCTGATTTTGGGTAGCCTAAGAATAGTTCTGGCTGCAGAAACATCGCAGAGCAGTCACTCGTAACGTTCCGTGAAAACAGTTATGTGTGTGTATTGATAAGTATTTGTTTAAGTGTTTATTCATAAGTTATTTTTGTAGCTTTTAGTCCCAAATTGTTTTGATATTTATTTTATTTTTACTTGGTATTACGACATTTTTATTAGTATTTTGGTTAAAAAAAGTGCCAATAACAGTTTTATTTACGAATGTGCATGCGCAGAAGTTCGCAGAACCTATGTTCAGGACTGCCAAGTTATTTTGCGTCTACTTGTACGATACGAAAATGAAGGCGCGAAAATGACTGTTCTGCGACGTGTTTGATCCGAACGGCGTGTTTAGACTGCCGAGGCAGCTCTCAGGCGCCCAAAGCCGCTTTAAAGTGTCCTAAGGCGTTTTAAGGCGCCCTTAGGCGCCCTAAGGCGCCCAAAGCCGCCCGAAGCCTCTACCGAGCCGCACCGATGCCGACCGATAGTGGGCGCCGGGCCTAAACCTGATGTCACTCCCAACAAATGATACCTCCAGATGCATGAGTTACATGAGTATTGCAGAGGGGTTAGGCATCAATGTAGCTGACATGAAACAAACATAACAGGAGCGTTTCTTTAGGCGTCTGAATAGGGTTCTTAAGAGTTTCTTGTCGGGTGGTAACAAGGCCTTTAATGGTTGTGTCATACAGTCGTGTGTGTCGTCAGTCCTGATTCCGCTCCGCCGCCTCCTTCGCTAGCATAACTGCTTCACAGAAGGAGGCGACGGCATCCCATTCTCTGTCGCTCCGGACAGGCCTGGATCAGGGCCGGACGCGAGAGGTCGCCGCCGCCAATTGCCGCTGTGAGGACACGGCGGTGCTCCGCCCAGGCAGAACACACCTCCACCGTGTGCTCCACCGTGTCCTCTGGCTGGTCCACGCAGTGGTGACACCCAGGCGTCTCCTCCCGCCCGATACGATGCAGGTACTTCCCGAAACACTCATGTCCGGTAAGGACCTGCGTCAGGCGGTAAGAGAGGGTGCCATGACTCCTCCCAATCCACTCCTCGAAGAGGGGCACTATGGCCACTATTGTGGTGTGCCCTGCACGGGGTTGCGTGAGGCGATCTCTCCACTCCACCATGAGATCGCGCCGGAAGACTGCCCGCTGCGCAGCGACTTGCCGCAGCAACGGGGACTCTTCCCGACGCAGTGCCTCCTCGCGCCAGTCGTAGAGGCGCGAGAGGACCCTCGCCTCCAGATCCCACGGTGGCAGTCCGGCAAGGAGACCTGCTGCCTCGCGGGAGATAGTGCGGTACCCCCGCACTAGCCTCTGGGCTATGACCCTCTGTGGGACGTTGAGGTGGTGGACGGCTCGAAAGCGCATTGAGCGCGCCTACACCGGCGCCCCGTAGAGGGCCATGGACCGCACCACTCCCGCGTAGAGTCTCCGGCAGGAGGCATTTGGGCCCCCCAGATTGGGCAAGAGCCGCTTGAATGCAGCCCCCGCCCTCTCCAGTTTAGGGCCCAAACGTCGAAAGTGCTCGACGAAGTTCCACCGGCTGTCGAGGACGAGTCCCAGGTACTTCATCGTCGACTCGACACCGATGTGAACCCCTCCCACCAATACCTGGGAGCCCGAAGGTGGCTTATTCCGAGGCCCATGAAAGCACATGACCTCGGACTTGTGCAAGGCAACCTCGAGTCCCAGTTGCCGGATCCTCTCGATCACCATCGCAACCCCGCGCGTCATTTTATCGGCCGCCGCCTGATGCTACCCCCCCTGTCCGATAAATAGGCCCCGACTACTCGACGGAGGTAGGTCTCCAAGGCAGGGTGTTGAAGGCCTATCTTCGTACTCCAAGAGAGTCGAAAGAGTCGAGTCATATAACACCCCCCCCCCCTCTAGAGGCCTTAACTTTTAGGCATCCACAAAAAAAGGGGCGCCATAATTTGATTTCGCTCCATTCTAAAATTTACTTCGGGCCGGCGCTGGGCACATGCCTCTTCTCCCACGGATAAGGATTGAGCGTTAATCACCACGCTTGCTCAATGCGGGTTGGTGATTTCAAACTTTATAGTCCAGGTTTCGAGATGTTTACTTTCACCTTTAATCAGTCATTGGTGTCCAAGATAAACTTAGAAAGTACGTATAACTTGGAAAAGTAACATTGGTACTTGCCTGACCTGAAATCGAACCCGCACCCGAGTAGATATATTTGCTTATTGTAGAAGCGAATAAGACATTTGTGTATTGTTTTTCAGAGCATAAACAACAAACGTACACGTAACGATAATGTTTCGTAGCTATGTCATTGATTTAAACAGGAACTAAGCTAATGTGTTTCTAAATATAGGCTTGCCACCCGGCTCGCTATGACAGGACTAACAAACAAACGTTAGGAAACTGCTACAATGATCACATTATCTGTGTCTAGCACACATGAGCACCTTGCTTATAGTTAAGTGTCATTTCTTCCAACTTCGTCAAATAGATTTCAATTTTCAAGAATCGTACCGAATGTACCTAAATTGTGATGATCTAGAGCTTAGAGCGCCTCTCAAGTACGAGTGTGTGGGTTCGATTCCAGATTAGAAAAGTACCAATGTAACTTTTCTAAAATAAAAAAATATTTTGTAAAAATGTCGAGGTGGCCCAGTGATTAAGGCACCAGCCTCTCAAGTATAAGGGTGGGTTCGATTCGGTCAGGCAAGAAACTATGCAACTTTTCTAACTTATATGTATGTACTTTCTAAGTATATCTTGGACGCCAATGACTGATTTAAGGTGAAGGAAAACATCTCTAGGAAACCTGGACTATAAAGTCTGAAAAAACCAACCCGCATTGAGCAAGCGTGGTGATTAACGCTCAATCCCTCTCAGTGTGAAAGGAGGCCTGTGCCCAGCAGTGGGACGAGAATAACGCTGATGATGTTAATACGACACGTCAGACGAGAAGTTGAACGGTGACGTTATGTTTTTTAAATGAAAGTGTAATAAGCTTGATTACACTTCATATATTATTCAAATTCAACTTCAAACGATGACGAATCGTAACCACACACAAGAATTCCCCGAACCAATACTTACAACATTTTAAACTACTAAACCTCTCCAGTAATCAAACATTTAAACCTGTGATTCAGCTTATCATAACAATAAGAATTATTACATTGTTATCGGCAGGGGTCATAGTCCCCATAGTTTTCCGTTCCCTAGTCCACTAGCATCCCATCACAATAACCTAAGTAGATTTTCTTCCATACTTAGCAATAGTTTAGCACAAACCGGGGGTTGTCCTTGGGTACATTTCTATAGTGTATACAGGGATAATCGTCGGTTTTGTGTCACCATTACATACATACATATATTAAAGTTGTCTCAAAAGGGCTTCAGCGTGTTGGCTTCAGCCCCACGTTCGCCTTCTAAAAATCCGGGACTCTGCAGTCCCGTGGTCTAGTGGAGAATTAAAACAGATGCCCCCGTTTATGAACTGAAGTTTATTAATGTTATCATATCATTCAAGGAATCATATAATAGGTACCAGTATAAGCGCTGTTGAATATCATGGCTGGTTTCTGTTTATGAAGTCAGCCGGACTTGGATTTAGATTTTTTGAAGTTTGTACTGCTTTCTTTGTATGTTTATGAGTTGTATAATGTGTACTCGTATTTGATAAGTTTTGATGCTGAGAGAATGGCGATAAAAGCTTCGATGATATATGTATGTACCAGAATTATTGATAAAAATTTAACATTTGTATATAAGTTGTAAATAGGTGTGTGTGATAAATAAATTACACTCTTAAAGCATTTAAGATGCGTTTAGATGAGTGTTTTCTCGTGGGCATCAGTTAAAATATTACAAAATTTAAAAGTTAAAACATTTCTATTTTCAGGCCATTTTGATTCATAAATGTTCCATCTCCCGAGCCTTGAGATGGAACGGATTCATAAATCGTTAAATATCAAAAATGTATTGAAATGATATAAGACTTTTTTTTTAGTTGGAAATCGTGAAATGATCCCTCCCGCTATGGGTGTAGCTGGAGGGAGTGTCAGACTCTTACTGACTAAAAACTCTCACGACTTACAGACTCTCACTTTTATTCCTCCTGGAGATCTTCGTCTGCCGGGGCCAGTGTATAATCCCGCAGCCCCTGCAGACCATTTCCACGGGGACCCTTTAATAATAATTTTGAGGCTCAACTTTTCAGCACCTGGTTTCCCTCACAATTTACAATCGACTACAAGCCGATTGAAGTTTTTTCTTAATTACATATTTACGTAACCTTGTCCTAGTCCGTCCCTGGAGACCTAATTCATCGACACGTTCCCACTAATAACTAGCCAAATTATTAATAGTAAATGAATCACTGTAAGTCAATGTCGAAAGCTTCGCAATATCTTCCGACAATCCATGTAAAATCTTTGCCAAAACTTTGACTCATCGTGTAACACTGGACGTACAGACGCCTGCACATCAAGCTACTACAATATACATATATACAACAACTTTTATCGCTGAAGCATATGGTTCAATGTTGATTGGGATTTTTTTTTCAGTTTCGGGCAGCTTGATGTGCTAGCGACGGGTTTGTATATAGAAACACGTGTACGCTTGTGTACCTGAGAGAATTTTTTATTCATTTTCATTTATTTTTGGAGTAGATTGTGTTGGCAGCCGGTAGAGACCGAGTAAATTAGATAATGCTAATTAAAAATGGTAGTAATGTTGCTTTATGTAGTAACATGTAACTACATAAAGTAAAATGTAACTAAATATGCAGTAACTGTTGTACTGATCGTTAATGTTATCTACCTACTTTTTAGTACGTTTCTTATTTAAGGCATAAACTTTAAACTATGCAAGTACTTTATAAGTTTTATGCACATTAATTTATTTAACTAAATAGGTAGTTAATTTATTTTTCGAATAGTTTGCTTGAAATTGTTTTGATTTGAAGAACTCTTTCAGTGTTAGATAGCCTATTTATCGAGGTAGGCTTTAGACTTTTTATAACGGGATGTAGGTGAAATCGGCGTAAGATAGTATTACAGTAAAAACTTTTAAAGATATACAAAATATGTGACCACCGATATCGGCAACAGAGTCCAAGCTATCGGTCGTAAGGGCTCCAGAGAAAGAACGTTTATTTGTAATATCTTGCTTTGTTAATTAGGCCAAACCTTTATGACTTTTTCAGGGTCAATTCAGCTGGACCCAGGGGGGTCTCGATCGGGCTCCGGCGCCGGGTCTGCTGGCTCGGGCTACGAGAGCGACCTGCGCCACTCAGGGTCCGAAGGCAGCTGGGAACAGAAACAACAACACAAATATGGAATATTGACTAGGAAGGTAACGTCACAACTGTTAAAGAGGTACCTACAGATGCCAGCACATAAAGCTACCCAAAACTGTCAAATTTTCCCAATCAACTTTGAACCATTGCTTTGTTTCAGCGATAAAGTTGAAAATCTATTAAGGTTTGACATATTGTAGTAGCTTGGTGTGCTGGCGTCTGTACAAATGCCAGCCGGCTCTTCCGGAACACGGAGGAATTTTCATGGCCAAACGTCACCCATCCATAGACTTACCGCGCTAAGCGTTGCTTAGATTTATGATTGATCCAACCGTGAGACTGTTGCTTAGCCACGAGACACTTCAGTTTATACTGTAGCGACACTACACACTGTACATACGGAAGCACCCACAGGTGACAATCCTGCATCTCACATGCAGAGTTTACAACACATTCAACATACATATGTATATAGAACCCGACAACAACTGTGGGGGCACTAGCCCACCAGACAAAGCACCCGCCCTCCGATCCGTTCCTCCTCTTACTGCGGGATCATCATCGCCATCATCTCCCGAGCCTTTTCCCAACTATGTTGGGGTCGGCTTCCAGTCTAACCGGTTTTAGCTGAGTACCAGTGTTTTACAAGGAGCGACTGCCTATCTGACCTCCTCAACCCAGTTACCTAGGCAACCCAATACCGCTTGGTTAGACTGGCGTCAGACTTACTGGTTTCTGACTACCCGTAACGACTGCCAAGGATGTTCAATGACAGCCGGGACCTACAGTTTAATGTGCCATCCGAAACACAGTCATTGGTGTTCAAGATATACTTAAAAAGTACATACAAACTTAGAAAAGTTGCATTGGTACTTGCCCGACCTGGAATCGAACCCACTCCCTCACACTTGAGAGGTTGGCTCTTTAACCACTAGGCCACCACACTCTTACTGCGGGATATGAAGACCTCTACTCCCTGGACTTCGCTACCCCAAAATAAAAACTGCAGTTTTGTCAACGTTCTATTTTCCAGGTATCAGGCAAAAGCGTCCAATTTCTCCTCTGTCCCACCTGTGGCTTCGAGACCCAGCTACCTCTCGGAGGAATATCAGCTCTGCCTCTCAACTATGTGCTGCTACGCAAGATGGCGGCCGTCCAGGACAGTGAGGGCGTCAACGTGCTCTGTGATCTATGTAGCAGTGATAATAAGGTATGAAATTGAGGCGCACGTTGTTGCTTGAAGGGTTGATCTGCTGCTAGGTATTAGAGAAAGCAATGTCTAGTGTGTAGTCAGAAGCCAGTAACTCTGACGCCAGTCTAGCTAAGGGGTATTGGGTTGCCCGGGTAACTGGGTTGAGGTGGTCAGATAGGCAGTCGCTCTTTGTAAAACACTGGTACTCAGATAAATCCGGTGAGATTGGGAAAAGGCCCAACTATGTTGGGGTCGGCTTCCTCGGGAGATGATGAGTGTCTTCTGTCACAACCGCATTTTATGAAACCCAGAAGCCTTATTATAGCAAGTCCTTTAGAATTTTAGGACCAAACTGCAATTAATTCCTATTACCGACCTAAGCTAGGTAATGCTAACTATGAAGACGTTTTAAGGAATCTTGCTCTCGTTTCTCGCACGTTTCGGAGCGAGAATGTCTCCGCGACTATCGCAAGCAATAATCGCCATAACATAATCATAACAAAATGTTTACATTCAGACAAGAACTGAAATGTCGCCAGCGTGATTCGTATATGACATATGTATAGGTACGTATTTAGCGAAATGATATGCCGTTGTCAACGGGCGAGAAGAGTGAACATTTTATAAGGAAATGTTTTACGTATATTTCTTTCAATTATCGTATCTTCGAGACGAGAAACTCTCCCCGTGTATTGCCATTATAAACAAAACAAAGTTATAGCAAACCGTAGGTATAATACTCGTCCAGTGCGAGCATCCCGCGGTCGCATTTCCCCGCGCTTCCTCGATAGCGCGGGGTGCTGTTCACACATGTAGGTGAGACGTATTGACTTCTCTCTCTTTCTCACTGCGCACTCGCGCCGCTCGTGCGCCGAGGCACCCGCGACCGCTGGCTGGGAGTCCGTTACCAAACCTTGTGCTGAACACTCGTGCGCGCCAGCCAACGGCCAAAGCGTAGTTTAGTATTTGTCTCGTGAAGGGTATTACGTTTAGTTATATTCGGGTTACAAACCTCCCCTAGAACTCATGTACATTTATTTCTTTTACTTTTATTAATTTTATTTTCATATGTGCTAAGTGTGTTTTGTGTTTATTTTATTATACTTTATTCAATCAATCGCAGTGTTAATTACTGACTTCACAAACCTCACTCCCATATGTGGCGCCCCAACGTTAATTTCGCGTGACAATATCTATTTACAATGCCGATAACTAGGAGTAGAGCGGCTAGTCCGACCCGCAGGGATGATATCCACGTAGAGGTATTCCCCGACCCCTCGCGCCCGACGACGCCGACCACGCCCGCTTTTCAACAAGATGGCGGCAACGTGTTTTCTTCGCCGCGCACCGACGCCATGACGGCCACGTTTTCTGGCGAGAACGTGGCGACTATTATCGCTTCTCTACAACGCTCACAAACAGAAGCATTCAGAGAGCTGCTTGACTCGGTGAACCGCGCGAACGCATCGACTCCACTCGCATTAGTAGGGCAGAGCACCCTTACACGCTGCAAGGCCACCTTCTCCGGCCGACCGAAAGAATCGGTCGAAGCTTTCATTGACGCTGTCGAAGCATACAGCGAGTGCGCACAGGTAACGGATTCAAATATCCTGCGCGGTCTCGCATACCTGTTCAAGGACGACGCCGCCACCTGGTGGCAGGGCATCAAAGGTTCCGTGTCCACCTGGAGCCAAGCAAAGGAAAACCTAGTGAGTGCTTACGGGGACCGACGGCCGCCGCCGCGTATTTATAGAGAGATATTCTCCGCGCCGCAACAAAACGAAAACACAGACATGTTTGTTGCACGTGTTCGCGCCCTGTTAGCCAGGTTGCCGAAGGGCGACGTATCAGAGTCGGCACAGATCGACATGACGTACGCCCTCCTACACAGCAGGATACGGAAAAGATTGCGTCGAGAAGAATGCAAATCTTTTACCGAATTACTCCGCCTAGCACGGAATATTGAAGACGCGTACGAAGAGAAAAGTACGACGCCGTTAATAAGTGATGAACGAGTGCAACAAAAGACGCGCTCGCCATCCACATCCACACATCAGATTCATCACGTTCCACGCGCGCCGCCCGTGCCGTCGTCATATAACACGACGACGCGCGCGCCGCCGATTACGATCGACTCGAACGCGCGCGCGCCACCACCGCCGGATGCCAGGGCTCCCGCCGCCATCGCCGCGCGGCCCGCGGCGCCGCCGGTGCCTTCTCCGCCGACTCGCGACGCCTGTCAGCGGGCAGCCGCCACCAACAAGCAACGGCCTGCCTGCTCGTACTGCAAACGTTACGGTCACACTAGAGACCAGTGTCGTAAGTTGCAGTTACCAGGTGAGTCCAATCAGTCACCTATTAACTCCGCGGAAGTACGTGATAGTGAACCGTTTTATTCTTTACAACTTGAAAATCAAAGTGTTCGTAAAGTAAATAATAAACGTGTTTTTAAAACTGATAATAAACAATACGTGTGTGCAAACTTAAAATGTTATAATACTACTCATAAACAAAGTAAATACTGTTCATTTAAAAAGCCAATTTCTAAACAAAATTTTTTTCGTCAACGTAATTTGTGTAGACAAAAGAACATTGTTTCGAAAAAGCAAAATGTACCTACACATGGTGAATCCTTTTGTTTAAATAATAAGTTAAGCAAAAATGTTTCTTTTGTTTGTACTACGAGTAGTAAAGATCGTAAAAAGTTGGCTATTCATCGTAGAAATATTCCAAAAAACGATTGTGTTGCAAACAACAATGTTCCTTTTTGTAATAATTTAGGTTTACAAATTGAAGATATGTGTTTAAATAATACTGATGTTTGTGTACAAGATGTATGTAGCGATGCTACGGGACCCTCTATTGGACGCAGTTTACGGCCTATTTTTAAAATTAAAATTCTGAATTTTAACGGTTCTGCATTAATTGATACGGCCGCAAAACATTGCATTGCGGGTCACTCGCTATATACTCTCCTTCTAGGTCAAGGACAGTCTTTCATACCATCTTCAAAGAACGTAAAACTCGCGGACGGTATTATCCGGAGTATGGACGTACTCACTACCACTTTAGAAGTGTGCTTAGAATCAAAAGTGATTACGATACCATTTATTATTTTTCCCGATGCTACCAATAATGAAACATTATTAGGTATTGATTTTATTACCGCCGCCGGAGTAGTTATAGACTTTAGTAAAGAATTATGGTATTTTAGTAATAACGATAGTGTAAAATATAACTTGTCCTTCGAACCTACGTCGCGTAGCGTGTCCTGCTCCTCTACAGATATACTGAGAGATGATGAGGGTATTCACCTTAAACCAGCTGAGCGACAGGCGCTCGCTGATGTCCTCATTCGACACGCACACGTTTTCAGAGCAGGGGGAGGTCCGACTCCATATGCTGAGCATCGCATCGAGACGGGAGACCATCCGCCTATTGCTGTACCTCCATACCGCCTGAATCCAGCTAAAAAGCAGCTGATGAAGGCTGAAATTGATAAAATGTTGCAAGACGACATTATAGAAGAATGTGAATCGGCTTGGTGTTCACCGGCATTGATGGTGCCGAAGTCCAACGGTGGTATCCGTTTCTGCGTCGACTACAGGCGCTTAAACGCAGTCACCAAGGCCGACACATACCCGATGCCACGCATCGACGAGCTGCTGCAGAGCACGAAAAGGGACTGCTACATGAGCACCTTGGACCTTCGTTCTTCCTACTGGCAGGTAAGTCTTAGGGAGGCCGATAGGGACAAGTCTGCTTTTGTCTGTCCGCTCGGCACTTACCGTTTCAAGAGAATGCCGTTTGGTCTTCGAAACGCGCCAGCGACATTCCAGCGTCTCATAGATCGTGTCCGCTCTTGTTCAGCTTTGCAGGATGTGACCTTGTTAGCCTATTTGGATGATCTTTTAGTCATTTCTCAAGGTTACCAGCAGCATTTAAAAGACCTCGAGGCAGTTTTCAAACGTCTGGCTGAATTTAACCTCCACGTAAACAGGGAGAAGTGCGCTTTCGCTAGGGGGAGCGTTCAGTATCTCGGTCACGTTATAACACAAGAAGGTGTTTCCACCGACCCTAGGAAGGTGAGTGCTGTGCTCGAGATGAAGGAACCAGATAATTTAAAACATCTGCGTACCTTTCTTCAAACATGTTCTTGGTTCAGGAAGTTCATACCTAATTTTTCTAAGGTAGCTGAACCACTAACGCGCTTGACAAGGAAAAGTCAAGTATGGTCTTGGGGCTCAGAGCAGTCTCAAGCTTTTGGTGAGCTGAAGCGTTTATTGACCACAGCTTCCATACTGATCCAAGCCGACTTCAGTCGTCCCTTCATTCTGCGTACGGACGCAAGTAACTACGCCTTAGGTGCAGTTTTATTACAGGGCGACGGAAATCAGGAAAGGCCTATTGAATATGCCAGCCGACTCCTCAATGCAGCAGAGCGCAACTACTCCACCACAGAGCGGGAAGTTCTTGCTGTAGTGTGGGCGGTGGAGCGTTTCCGGCCTTACCTAGACGGTCAACCGGTCGTAATCGGCAGTGATCATCAACCACTGCGTTGGCTGCTTTCACTGAAATCGCCAGCAGGTAGGTTAGTCCGTTGGGCTCTCAAGCTACAGTCTTTCGACATCCAGTTCCAATATACACCAGGGAAGGCGAACGTCGTGGCAGACACGCTGAGCACACCGATTTGTTCGAGCGACTCTCGTGACAGCTGCGGTATCTGTTCAGTCATCTGTGACTTGCCTACGAAGACGCCTAGCCAGCTTCGCGCGGAACAAAGTTCAGACCCTGAAGTGGAGAAGATTGTCAAGGAGCTTGAGGGACCTGATGATGTCGCGGCCCAGAGATGGTTAGAGAGGGGTTACCTCATGGACCAAGGTGTCCTGTTCCGTTATAATCCGGACTCTGAGAGCGAATCACCGCAACTAGTCATCTCTGCCGGCCACGTTCCCGATGTTTTAAGAGAGTTGCACGACTCTCCAACAGCCGGCCATCCAGGTATTGATAGAACATACCAAAGAGTAGCCCAGCTGTATTATTTTACAGGGATGCGGAGAATAATCACCGATTATGTCAAAGCCTGCATCCACTGCCAACGATATAAGGCCAATAACACCAAACCACCAGGTCTACTCCAGACACCTGTTATGAACCAACGTAACGAGGTGTTGGCTATCGATTTGTTCGGCCCACTACCGGAGGGTGACCAGGGGGAGCGATGGATCTTACTCGTTGAAGATACAGCTACTCGATGGACCGAGCTGTACCCACTCAAAGAAGCCACAGCAGAAGCCTGTGCTCATATTCTTATTGAAGAATATTTCATGCGCTTTGGTCTACCTCGCAGGATTATTTCAGATAACGGTGTCCAATTCGTTTCAGCCGTCATGCGCCAGTGTATGACAGTATTGGACATCAAACAGAACTTCATTCCTCTGTATCATCCAGAGTCGAATCCTGCAGAGAGAAAGAATCGCGACCTCAAAGCCATGCTAGCACACCTCGTGGAGGACGATCACACCTCTTGGCCAAAGAAGTTGCCGGTGATACGATTTGCCCTGAACAGCGCTAAGTGTCGTACTACAGGAAGGTCACCAGCTTATTTGTCCTTTGGCAGAGAAATGCGATCCCCCACAGAAGTCGTTCATTACTTTCGTGCAATATCAAACAAAGAAAATTTTGTTCCACAAATTACCCCTTATCTCAGGCAGTTCCTGAATTCATTGTCAGCTGTGCGAGAACGCGTGGAGATCCAACAGGATAAGGCAAAACGGTACGCTGACGTTTCGCGCCGACCGTCTGACTCCTTTCAGGTAGGTGATTTGGTCATGTTGAAGTCACACCTGCTTAGCAAAGGGTCCAAAGACCTAACTTCAAAGTTTTACCCACGTCGCGATGGACCGTATAGGATCGTAGAAGTAGTTAGTCCCACTACTTATAATATCGCCAGCACGGAACAACCTGATGTCGTTTTAGGGAGATACCATACGCAAGATATTACCCGTTACCAAGGTAACGACGACTCCTTACCTCAACCCGTGATTCCTAAGAGAAAACGCGGACGTCCAGCTAAGGCTGTTATAACACCAGTTCAGGAGCGGGGGCGTTCTCCAGAACTGGAGGGGGAGTATATAGCAAACCGTAGGTATAATACTCGTCCAGTGCGAGCATCCCGCGGTCGCATTTCCCCGCGCTTCCTCGATAGCGCGGGGTGCTGTTCACACATGTAGGTGAGACGTATTGACTTCTCTCTCTTTCTCACTGCGCACTCGCGCCGCTCGTGCGCCGAGGCACCCGCGACCGCTGGCTGGGAGTCCGTTACCAAACCTTGTGCTGAACACTCGTGCGCGCCAGCCAACGGCCAAAGCGTAGTTTAGTATTTGTCTCGTGAAGGGTATTACGTTTAGTTATATTCGGGTTACAAACCTCCCCTAGAACTCATGTACATTTATTTCTTTTACTTTTATTAATTTTATTTTCATATGTGCTAAGTGTGTTTTGTGTTTATTTTATTATACTTTATTCAATCAATCGCAGTGTTAATTACTGACTTCACAAACCTCACTCCCATAAAGTGTAACAAAGGCAAGAAATTTAAGTAATGACATTATAAGAATTCTTCTTTTAAAACTATTTTAAGATATTGAAATACACGTGATGTATATGATCCGTGAAGCGTCTACGCTTGAAATGGAAGTTTTCAACAAGTTACCATTCGTTCCGTTCATGCTACATTTGATCTACAGAATTCTCGTAAGGAATTGTATTTGAACTAAGTTTGGAAGTATTTACAACTTTCCGTGTCATTAAATTTGATTGAACATCTTATACAGGTATTTTAGTTAGATATTTCAGTGAGAGGTCCTTTACAGAGCTATTTTTTTAACTTTTTTTCTTGATATTGTCAATACGAATGTTAGTATTTTATTGCCTGGGTAGATTAAACTCAAATTCATGTATTCAAATTAGGTTGATAAATCAGCACTTTTTGAACGTCAAAATTTTCAAAAGACAGCCCCCAAAATGCCCAACCTTCACCACTTCCTATGTGTTTTTGTTGGGAAGAAGTGGTGCAACAAACTCCCCAGCAACATATGTACCTACGTATGTCTGTCTGTTAGGTTTGAAGAACCAGATTTATATAAAACAAGTCCAATCTGAAATTATTTGAGATAAATAATAGAATACACGGCTTTTCTAGACTTTCAGAATTTCTCTATTAAATTACGTTATACAAGGTGTAACAAAAATAGTGCACCATATTTTTACATATCATCTAGTACGTGCTCAGGATCCTTTTTTATTTTATCTTTTAATAAATAAATAAAAACATAAACATAAATTTAAGGTTTTATGAAAGGATATTTCAACTTCTTTCGCAGGCCGAAACTCGCTGTAGCCAGTGCCTGGTCAGCATCTGCTCTAGCTGCGGGGAGGCGCACGGCAGACAGAAGGCGACGGCGCGCCACTCGCTACAACCTCTGGACCCGGCGCCCGTCAAATATTGTTCCCAGCACCCGAAGGCCGATCTCAGTGTATACTGTGCTACTTGTCAACAGGTAAAAAACATTTTTTCTTGGTCAATACCTCAACTCTTGAAAAAAAATCACATTTGTACGAGAAATAATGAAAACTATCAACTATACACGGTTACATTTTGTTCGTTTTAATCTTAATTTTGGTCGAACCGGAGCCTGAAACACTATCGATTTTAAAGGATAAAATAAAAAAATACATTTACCTACCCTTTTTTTTTTAAATCACTTCACTACATAGTATAAAACAAAATCGCTTTATCTGTCCCTATGTCCCTTTGTATGCTTAAATCTTTGGAACTACGCAACGGATTTTGATGCGGTTTTTTTTAATAGATAGAGTGATTCAAGGGGAAGGTTTATATGTATAATAAAATCCATTAAATAGTGGAGAAGTACTGTTATTTTGGAGGTTTCTAATGTGATGTCGTAAATAATTTCCTTATTTACACTATGTTTTTATACCTATACAACTTTCACAGTTTTTCTGTAGTGTATTTAGTATCAGCATTGCACCCTTGCGAAGCCGGGGCGGGTCGCTAGTCAAAGATAAAATACTTTTTAATAATTAAAAAAAAGCACTTTCGTACGTACTTCTAATCAATAGTGTTTCATGCACCAGTCCGACCCTCCGCGGGATTAAAACGACCAAAATGTAACCGTGTATAGAAATTTAAAAGCAGGTAATAATTAATGTAAATGTGTGAAAGCAAAATAAACTCTATTGTATTGACAGTGTGTACGTTAAACCGTCAGGTGGTGTGTCGCGAGTGTTGCGTGGTGTCGCACAGCGGGCACGCGCTGGGCAGCGCGTCGCGCGCGGCCGCCGAGCGCGCGCGCGTGCTGCGCGACGCGGCCGAGCGCGCTAAGCTCGCGCCTGAGAATGTTGAGAGAGCTTCCAGGAATCTTAGCGCTCATGCCTATGAGATTGACGTGAGTATAGCAATAATAATAATAGGCTTTTGTTATGGTGTTATAAGAGGTTCGGTGGCCTGTTGGGCATAGGACTCCTAATGGATCCCGAATTCTAATGGATCCCACCTCTTGCCTCTCTCGGCCAAAAAGTCCCGAAGTCTGTTTCATGTCGTCTTTCTATTTCCTGATTTGACGACCCCCTACTTGCCTAAAAATGCATATGCTACAAAATTCTGTAGACTCACAATCGCCTGGTGAAGTATTTAATAAAGTTGATTCATTGATTCATCATCATATTATCACAGTCAACTTAAGAACGAACCCCTCCCCAATAAGCGCCAATAAGCACCAGTCCCGGACTAAGTACCCCTCTAGTCTTAAGCGCAGCTCAATAGTAAAAACATCATAACTCCCCAGTGTCAAGCGGCCCGCGTAGAGAACGAAGTACAAGAATGGGCAGTCCAATACAGGAGGGCAGTGGAAGCCCACACCCGCACCATCTGTGCCAGCGCAGCACGAGCCAGGGAACGGCATCGGCAGAGGCTCGACCAGAAAAGCAGAGCTCTGGACGAGAGGGCCCGCCATGCTGTAGATGCCGTTAATTTTGCTGAGGAGGTAAGTGTAGTATAATAACTCCCTGCCTTTAAATAGTCCTACTAACCATCAGAAGAATAAGGCTCTTGGCAAATAAATAATTATAAAACTGAAATGGTTGTATATTTGTGAACGCGCTATTCTCAGAATCGAATGGTTCGATTTGGAAAATTCGTTCAATGTTAGATAGCCCATTTATCAATGAAGGGATATAGGCTAGTCCACACAGGTGAAACCACTAGCTGAAGGTACTAACTAATACAGAACAAAACCTATTTTTTCAGCTACTATCAGAAGGCAAAGAAGACGAACTGCTCTCTCTATCTGGACCAGTTCTCCGTCGGTTGGAACGTTTGTCAGAACTGCAGCCACTATCGGAGGCCCCCCGCCTCGAGCTGCGCTTCGCCCCCCGGGCCCCGGCGACGCACGACCCGACCATTTTCGGGAGACTGCTTGCACATGCGCCTGATCCTGATATGTGTGCTATTACTACCGAAGGTATGGAGATCAGTACCTACAACGTTGTAAAAGGCTTTGGGTCCTTTGAACTGAGATGCGGGTTGTTCGCAAGAGCTACTACGGCCCTGGCACACAGAGTCCTCCCGAAGGAATATAGTGGGTTTTATTCAGTAAGAGTCTGACACTCCCTTTAGCTGCAACCTCAGCCGGAGGGGTTATTTGATGATTTCCCACGGAAAATAGTGTTTTGAACTGCTTTTCAATTTCGTTTTTTATTCACTTTTGTTGGAAATCCTGATTCTTAGCTAATCCTTCCACTTCCCGTAAATTTTCTCTTTCTTTCTTATGGTCTCTATCGATTGCGATCCTTAGCTACGTGCATCAGTATTTAAAACTGGTTACTTAAACAAAACACTTATCTTCAAAGTAAACCTCTACAGTTCTCGAACATTATAGTAACTTGGATTAACAACCTGACTACTACTTGCATGTCATTTTAAGGTCTGCAAGACATGAGAGTGGACTGTGAGCACGAAGTTACACTGGAACTGAGAGATAGCAACGGAGAACGCATCTGGTGTGGGGGCGAGCAGGTGAGAATTTTCAGGACATGTTAGCATGTCCAATAAGGTTGTCCCCTGATAATAATACATCAGTTCTTTCCATCAATTTAAGAAGTTGCTAAATTAGCGAGCATCAACTATGTTACAGCGATGTTGAGGTCGGCTTCCAGTCTAATCGGATGCATCTGAGTGCCAGTGTTTTACATGGAGCGATTGCCAATTTGACCTCCCAAGCCCAGTTACCTAGGCAACCCGATAACCCTTGGTAAGACTGGTTGTCAGCCTTCTGGCTACCCGTAACGACTGCTAAAGATGTACGGACACATCTGCACAATGCACATCAAGCTACCCGATACTGATTTTCCGATTTGATTTGAAAATCTAATAAGGAGACAGAATGTAGTAGCTTGATATGCTCACCCACTAATTTACTGTGCCTTCCGAAACTAGCAAGCGTTCCTATTTTCCTGTGTCCCAGGTGGCAGGTTACTTCAGACGCCGCGACTCCAGCGCACGGCCGAGCCTGGCTCGTGTGGTGGACAGTACTGACGGTAGCTACACGCTCAGCATCACACCGCGGTCTCCTGGGGCCTATTTACTCGCTGTTACCATTAATAATAAGCCGATTAAGGTAAGATAGTCTTCCAAAAGACCTGTTTGTTGCTTTTTGTAGGTGTCCTTTTAAAACACACGTTAATATACTAATGCTTTGCACATTTTGTGACATACCTAAGAAGAATATAAAATATCTAAAAAGAAGATGTCAACATTAAGTCTTCGTAAATCCTCCTCCCCCCATGTCATCGGCCTTTCTCACTGCTGCCTTTATAAAAACCGATGTCCTGATTGTGGCGAGGGTCGGGGTAGGATAGGTACGAGCAAAATAAAATAAAAGTCTCCCACATCTCGGCGCCCTTCGGAACTAGGAGTCGTCAACCGTCACCTCAACTCCCCCTTACCACCAACAGTGGCATTAGTTCCATTAATAATGCTACCCAATCATTTACAGAAATGTATTTTTGAAATGATAGAGTCACGTTTACATATGCTTGTGAAATGGTATTTCAGGGCAGTCCATTCTCGTGCTGTGCCCGAGCGGGGGCGGCGCACTGGGGCAGCTACCACTGCTGCGCGTTCTGTTCGTCGGGCGGGCGGCGCGACGCCACCTGCGCTTGCGGCGGACGGATGCCGGGCGGGTACAAAGGTAACCTAAGAATTTAATAACGTACATTTTTTATCTCAATTCACTTTTTCGTACTGCCACCAGCACGTCAAGCTATTACACTTCCTTAATAGATTTTCAACTTTATCGCTGAAGCTTAAGGTTGAAATTGATAGGGAAAATATGTCAGTTTCAAGTAGCTTGATGTGCTAGCGTTTCTATAGTAAAAAAACTGTAGCTTGACAAGCCTTCAGTCCTGGATTTTAATAAATTAGGTACCTACCTATATCTTAATGAATTCATATTACTTTGTAAAATAAAATTTGCTAATCATTAAGTTGGTATTACGTTTTTCAAGTATTGAAATATTTTTTTTATCAAAAAATCTGGTGGAAGGTTTTTTTTAATATCTACCTAATATTACAACTGCATAGCTGATGGAACAAATAATTTAAATTACTGATCTTTTCTAATCAAGACACAAATGTGGCAGGTTGCGGGCACGGTCACGCGGGCTGGCCGGGCACGCGGCACTGGTCGTGCTGCGGCGCGGCGCGGCGCGACGCCGCCTGCACGCGCCCGCGCACGCGGAACGCGCAGCTCTACCAGTTCTCTCTGTAGTCGGTGTAGTACAATATATGGTGATACTGTGTTCATGTGCGGTTTTATTTATCTTTAGCCATTTTATAAACGGTTAATTCCATTGCACAATATAATTGCGCAATGATTGTACGACGATTTGAGCGGCAATGGAGTAGCAAGGGGAGAGGGGGGACTTTTCAGGGGGTGGCAAAATTTCATAAAAGTACCTAGTAAAAATAATTTTAACCATTTTGAAAGGACTTCAGAAGGAATTACTTGAGAAGACGAATTTCAATTGAGAACAATCATGTTGATTATGAGTCATTTACAAAAAAAAAAAAATAGTATAAGAGTAAAATTCATATTCTTTGCTTAAAGGATTAGCAGACCTGGACCAGCAGTCAATTACCTAGAGTGTTAAGTGTGTAGGGTCTTTACACCTTTTAATGAAGATAGTTTGATTAATACGAGAAGTGTACGTAAAAATATGTGAATGATGATGACAAGAGAAAGAAGATGAAAGTATAGAGCGCGCGGAACTAGTAAAGTGCTGACACAATGATGTCAAATTTCTGCGTGCTTGCACTGTACAGTGTGACCGTAATAATAACATGTTTGATAACTACAAAAATATAATAAATGAAACAAAAATTAAAGTTAAATTACAATTTATTTAAAATTACAAACAATTAAATTATTGCTTATCTCAATACACATTTACAACGAAGACATCAATAAAACTTTTTCGAAAAGGGACCTCCATAATTAAAGTATAAAAATATGAACATTTAACTATTTTGTTGCTAATTGATACAATCATTTTATTTATAAAATTGATCCCGTATTTTCAAAAAACATTTTAAATATACGGAATATTAATATTGTCATTTCTTGTCAGAATAAAAAAACAATACTACAATTTTTTAATTTCGAAAATAAACTTTTACTATTTTTCACCTTTATTATAATCAGTTCAACCTTTTGACCACCACCGTCACGTAAAGATGACAAGGCAAAAAGTGCCCAGTGTGCCATGGTCACGATTACATGACAGCCTTTAAAAATTAATAATGTGTTTCAATCGATATAATTCCGAACTCACTACTATCATCATCTCCCGAACCTTTTCCCAACTATGTTGGGGTCGGCTTCCAGTCTAACTGGATTCAGCTGAGTACCAGTGTTTTACAAGGAGCGACTGCCTATCTGACCTCAACCCAGTTACCCGGGCAACCCAATACCCCTTGGTTAGACTGGCGTCAGACTTACTGGTTTCTGACTACCCATGACCAATGACAGCCGAACTCACTACTATATTGTAGGTATTCTTGGATGAATTCTGAGCTTGGCGCTGAGGGCATGTCTTTCTTTGTATGACCTGAAGGTCGAAAGGGTAAGGAAATTGATTATTTCATACCACAGTCATAATTGGGATCAAGCATAAGGCCGTTTCCCAAGTAGGCAAACTGTTAGTGGCCGACTGAGTTAGCCGCAAATTTGTGGCAAACTGAAATTTGAGTTAGTTGCAAACTCTAATCAATTTTCGTGCGTCGCAAGCGACTAGAACCGGTTTTGGTGGGAGTCTGCCGCTCACTGCTATAGTCAGCGCGCGTAACGCTGCAAACTGCGTATAGAGAGCGCAAAACTAGCAGACTGTGGACACTCCATTTGAAATATATGGAAGGGCGTACTAAATCGGTACGCCGCGCCGCAAACTCAGTCGGCCGCTAACAGTTTGCCTACTGGGGACACAGCCTAAAGTATAGAGGACAGAACAGCAAAGATAAGTGATGACATTATTTAGTTTGAGTACATACATATTCGTATTCAACAAATTATCACAGATTAATATCACATCTGCAAAGTATATAGTTTTTTTTAAATATAAATTAGAGGATCCCTTGATTACGCTATTTATTTAAAATTAGATAATTTAGGGTCCATTTTCACCACTTCTAAATACCATTTAAAAGAAGAATTACCTATCTATCATATTTATAATAAGTTGTCGTTATCCAGAAGTGGCAAAATTGGTTATTAATCTTAAAATATCTTATAAATTAAGTTTATTACAAATTGCTAAACAACTTCACTCATGGATACTACATACAAAATTGAACCTTATTGCTATCACATACAGTGCAAAAACTTACACTAAGCCAGTAGCATATATAAAACAGATATCATAATGCAATTTTGGACTGTATGTAACTAACAATAAGGTACAATTTTCTATGAACAGCAAAAATTACATTTAATTTTCAATTTCTATTTAAAATCATTTGAAAAAAGAAATAAAACATAACAATATTGTCTCCTAAAGTCAATCCATTGCTAGCATAATTTTAATCAGTTATGTGGGTCTCAGACTTGTAATGAGAAAAAAAATTAGCCAAGTGCGAGTTGGATTCGCGTACGAAGGTACTGAACCATTATCATCATCATCATCAGGTTTATATCGTCCCACTGATGGGCAGTGGCCTTCTCTCGCACTGATAAAGGATTGAGCGTAAATCACTCGATGCTGGTTGGTGGAACCATCTAAGTTTAAAAAAAACCATTTGTTGTATGGACGCTATTTATTCTAGTTTTCAGTATTTTGTTGTTATATTGGCAACAGAAATACATCATCTGTGAAAATTATACTTGTCTACTATCATGGTTCAAGACAAATAGATGGACAAACGGACAGATGAATTGCAAAGTTTTAGTAATAGGTACCCGTTATTCACTTTGGCTACGGAACCATAAAAAATGTGATACAGGGATAAATTCCACATAAAACTAATACTCAGTGTTCAAAAAAAATATCTGCCACTTTCATTTCATGTCTTAAAAATCATCAATCAAAATACATTTTTCCATACACGGCTAAATCCGCCAATTCGTTGTTCAATAACATAGGTTTCAGGCGTTATCATGCCAATTTGCACCTAAACTACTTAAGAATAAGGTATAATATTAACAGATATGTCTTACTTAATAGTTCACAGTCCGAGTGCCGGCACTGGAGTGTACGATATAGGGTTCGGCGCGCAAGCTTGTCTGACACTCATCTCCCACGCGTCGAGCAGCTGGCCTACTGAACAGCTCTTTGGCAATCTGAAGATAAATAATAAAATATAATAATATATCGGGACATCTTTTTCACACATGGTTGGGTAGCTCAGCTTGTGTTATAGGTGCCAACACAACTGATAAATGCCAATACTTAACACATAATATATATTTATAAACACATATTATAACACCCAGACCACAGCCAACCATCATGCTCATCTCACAAATGTCGACCATGCCGGGAATCGAACCCGAGACCCTTAGCTCGGCAGTCCGGCGGGGGTTGTCTTTGAGAATAGCAATAGCGGTCAGAGGTTTTGCACGAATACACAATATTCTGCACCAAATTCCACCTTGGAGGTAACTACGTTCTGCGGGGTTAGCAAAGATTTCATTCTACAATCAGAAACGCTACTACACGAAGGTACCCAATAGTGATGATGACATAAATATTATATACAAGGAAGTTTTCATGAGTAGATTTTTGTATTTTTTTTACCCAAAAACCACTGAATAGATTTTGACCAAACTTTATAGAAATATAGGCTACTTTTCACCCAGTTGAGGGATGAAGTGAAACATCATACGGAAGCTTATCTTCCATACATCACGCCAACGAACTACGAACTATAACTTGTTAAGACAAGTGTGTCATGATTACCTAGCACACCTAGCGTCCATCGCCCTCTCGAGCCTGGCCAGGAAGGAGTGCGGCGCGGCCCCCCGGGCGGTGCGCGGGCGCAGGCGCACGGGCGGGCGCGCGGGGTAGTCGCGCGGCACCGACACGTGCACGCCCGCCACGCACGGCAGGCGCGGCTCGTCCAGCGCCGCCACCAGCGAGATGGCGCCGCCGCCGCCGCCCACGTACGACATCGGCTCCAGCGACACCTGCACCGGACCAACATATACGTCGTCATTCGTCATCAACATAAGAGAAGAAAATACTTATATTATGAAATATTTACTTATATTTACAAACATAAAAATTATACAAAGAAAATAAAAAAGGACAAATTAAAAGAATGCATCGAAAAAATCATCCACATCGCTGCCAGCTGGAACCGTGTCCAAAAGGCAGGCCGCATTGCCTTTGGATGACAATGCTGATTCGTTGAACATGGTATGATGAATTTCTGCCGAAGAATTCCCGCGAGTCACCGGGGTGGTTTTAGCCGATAAGAGTCCGACACACCCCTCCGCCTCTCCCCAGGCGGAAGATAGTCCTTGTGGATTTCCCCCCGGTAAAAAAAAGGTGAAAGGTGGTGAATTTACCTTAAACCTCGAGTCTAATCTAGCGATTTCACCCTGCAGTACATCTGGAATTTCCAGCGGTGGTTCCTCCAACTTTGGTATCTTTTGCGGTGTTGGTAGATTCCTGGAAAATAAATACTTTCTTTAAGCAAGTCCACGCAACTGAAAAAGGCCAGTGGATAGGAAACGGGGCACTACGAAAAATAAATTCACCAAGTAATCAAGAATTCGAAGCCCAGTGGGATATAGAAATAGGCTGGGGGAGCACCAAGGTACACCTCAAGGACAATGACCTTGACATCAAGGTCATTGACTTGGAGGTCAAGGTCATTGACTTAGAGGCCAAGGTCATCGACATAGAGGCCAAGGTCATAGACATAGAGGTCGAGGTCATTGACTTAGAGGTCAAGGTCATTGACTTAGAGGTCAAGGTCAAATGAAAGTTAATCTCCGCAATTATTACGAAACTAACTAATAATATTAATGGAAAGAAAAAAAAATAAAAAAATATATACATTTAATACAAGTATTTACATAAAAAACTAAAACTAACTTATTGTTTTTGAAAAAATAAGTCAAGGTCAAGTTTCTTGAGCTTTTACTATGGATACTAGACAACTAATAAATATACATAATATGATATACTTTTTTTATTTATACCACATAGGTATACATAGAAACATCCATGTTCATGCTATGAATAATAAGATCACGCCTCATATCTGACGTTAGATTATAAAAAAACATTGTATATTTGGACCTCTACCAGCCTTTGCATCCAACTGTACAACATATGATTACCTCATTTCTGGTCCATTAAGAGCGTCGAGTGCGGATCCGAAGGTGCGTTTGAGTGTGTGGTTAGCCAGCGGAGACTGTAGGCAATTGTTCACTACCTCCAGTAGCGGGTTGAAGATTTGTTCCTAAAGAGATATTTTTAACTGATAAATTGATAATTTTACATATAAAATGTCTTCAATCCCTTATTAGATTTTCAACTTTATCGCTGAAGGGTGTGGTTTAAATTTGATTAGGAAAATTTGTCAGTTCTGGGTAGCTTAATGTGCTGGCGTCTGTACATAGAATGGAGATATCTGGAGATAGAACATTTTTTAGTCCAACTTCTTTCATAGGGTGAGACACATGTCTCTGAATAAAAAAATATCTTACCTTCCCAGCACTGGGCACGACGACTCCCTCGCTGCGCTTGAAGTCAAGTTTCTCTAGCACCACTTCGCATTTGATCAGCGTCTCCAAAGGCATACGCTTATTAGGGTTCGATAGTATATCCAGAAGGTTCTTCATTTTTGTTAGTTTCTCAACATCTGGGGTACAGAAAATAAATAATAAGCAAGTAGTAGAAAATTACATTATTTTCAGATGGTTTACCATAAAAATAATAAAGGATTTTATTTTTGACCTAGGCAACCAACCAATTGACTAGATGAATTGTCAAAAACGATTACTTCCTATGCAATTTTTATGAAAATAAGAAGTATGACGTCACATTTTTTTCGCATCAAACTATAATATACTTATTTTACTTAAATTACAAAAAAAAAAAACAAATAGGTAGATAGAGACATAAAGCATTTTATTTTTGACATACACAACTACCCTATTGCATGCATATTGACTCTCGGATAGTCCGAAATGCTGATTATAATATGAATGACCTCAGTGGTTAGGTGTCGTTGTCAGCAGATAACGGCGCGAGAGACACTAACTATTACATATTTGCGGTTAATATAATTCCTAAATTCCAGGACCTAAAAATATTATGTATAATAATGAATCCCTGGGTCAAGGAAATCCTTGGTCACGCCTTAAAGCGTGAACAGCTAGATCGATTTCACTTTGGTTTTGTTGCGTTTGTTATTGTCAGGAGTTCTAAAATTTATGAAAGAAAAAAACCACCAGGACAACGTATGTCCGGTCAGCTAGTCTAAAATAAAATCGGATATAATGAATTGCAACCGTAAAGTAATAAACTTATGTATTTTTGAGTTTATTTATATGGACATAATTATTTACAATTTAATTAAAAATAAAGCTATATACAAAGAAAATAAAATATAAGTATAAGTAGTAGTAGTATATAGTATTATATTTTTGATAAGTGTCTTTGGACAAATTCAAATTATCGGTCAGTGGTTTAACCCCACATCCTGTGCCACAGCCACAGGACCTATGGAAACTACTCCGTACATCCGGATAAAAAGTAGCCCATAGCCTTCCTCGATAAATGGGCTACCTAATACAGAAATATTTTTTTCAAATATGACCAGTAGTTTCTGAGATTAGCGCTTTTAAACAAACAGAAAAATTCTTCAGCTTTATAATATTAGTACAGTTACTCACTCTCTCCTTCGCTGACCATCCGATGCACCATCCTTCTTAAAGGTTCAATGTACTTCGACAGCTGCCTGACCTTCTCCCTGTAAGCTGCCTCTTCGCCCCCAGGAGACGCGACGCCGGCCCCCACGGGGGTGTTCAGCGACGACGAAGGTGAGGCTACCATGCCCATACCGACGCCCCTAGGCGACCAGTATTTAGGCAATAATACAATATTGTTATAAAGAATTTAAGAATATTGTCCTGGTAGTATTTAATGCATGTATGTATGGGCCGAAGTCTGCCGGGGCTGCGGGTTGTTCGCAAGAGTTACCGTGGCCCTGGCACACAAAGACCTCCAGAAGAAACCTAGTGGGTTTTAGTCAGTAAAAGTCTGACACTCCCTCCAGCTGCACCCAGTCATTTGATGATTTCCCACTCAAAAACATTTAGGTACTATTTAGATATACATAAGCTTGTATTCCTATAAGTAGCTTCGAAGCTCTGTTCTCTGAGCTCTGATCTTTTCATTCATATGGCAACCTACGTGACTCATTGGCATTACCTTTATATGATAACTAGCTGTGCCCCGCGGTTCCACCCTCCGATTAGTAACAATTTTATGAAGAATTCTTACAATATGAAAATAATAATTTCCATTACAAAAATGATGATCCAATTTTGATTTTAACATACCAATGTATAATCAGTAATCGGTATTATATATACCTATAGCTCCGGGATTTCGTAAAAAAATCCCGTAAAAAAAGGCTTATCCATGCTATGATTTCTATGACTATTCATGATGCAACTACGTAAAACCAATTTACCTACTTTTACTGTGTTTCCCTATGTACTCTCCAAGTATATCTTGGACACCAATGACTGTGTTTCGGATGGCACGTTAAACTGTAGGTCCCGGCTGTCATTGGACATCCTTGGCAGTTGTTACGGGTAGTCAGAAGCCAGTAAGTCTGACGCCAGTCTAAATAAGAGGTATTGGGTTGCTCGGGTAACTGGGTTGAGGAGGTCAGATAGGCAGCCGCTCCTTGTAAAACACTGGTACTCAGCTGAATCCGGTTAGACTGGAAGCCGACCACAACATAGTTGGGAAAAGGCTCTGGAGGTGTTTCCCGTATATGATACATACCTTTGTGGCTGCTGCACGTGGTGTGCTAGATGGGCGGGGTTGGAGGGCGAAGGGCTGCCGACACTGCCGCACGCACCCAAGCCGCCCAATGACGACATCGGTGACGTCATTGTAGCCCCCATTACACCTGGTGTGAGGAATTGTTGTAGGTAATTTGACTGGACCATGGTACTTATATGTAAAATCTGGTGTAGGTATAAAACAATTGGGAATCTTAATCTATTTTGGGGCTCAGTATGTAGGTAGGCATGCCCGGGCTGCGGGTTGTTCGCAAGAGTTACCGTGGCCCTGGCACACAGGGACCTCCAGAAGGAACATAGTGGGTTTTAGTCAGTAAGAGTCTGACACTCCCTCCAGCTGCACCCTCAGCGAGAGGGGTCATTTGATAGCTTTTTTGTTATTATTATTAATATTCCCTTTGTGTGTGAATTCGAAGAGAAAAAAAACAGGCAGGTGCTAATCGAAACCATAATGTAAATGACTATTTTAACACATACTTTATGATCAAGGGAAAATCATAAATTATTCCAATTACATTATTGTGTAAAGACGCCAGCACATCAAGCTACCCAAAACTGTCAAATTCTTCTGTATATATCGCCGAATAGTTGAAAATCTATTAAGGAAATTTGCCAGATTGCAGTAGCTTGATGTGCTGACGTCTGTACGACAAATAAAATCGAAAATAAAAAAGTATAAAATAAAATAAATTTTAATGTTAACATTTACAATAAACATCCTATTACAAAAATATATTTATTACCTATTTTAAGTAACCTAATAAAATGTACAGATTGTGACTATAAATACAATAATTCTTATATAAAAAATAATTATAATTACGAGTATATTATTATAATGATTTAAAATCTTACAAAATGCCCAAATATTTGGCTGTTATGGCAACACAGACCTGTGTTACACACTATCACATTTTTTCATCACTGAACTTTTCATATGAGATCTAATCTATCAATAGTCTTCCACAGATTTCTTTCCTAGCTACATTTTTGCAATTAAATGCAAAATAAAACCTATTTTTATATACAACAAAACCAGAATGTATAGTTTGACCATACATTCTAATATCCTAATTTCACAATAGTCTCAATTTCATCATCATAATCGGCCTCTTTATCATCCCACTGTTGGGCACAGGGCCCCACAGGGAAGAATTGAGCGTTATTTATAGGTTTTTAATTTCAGACTTTATAATTCAGGTTCTCTCAAGATATTTTCCTTCGCCTCTAATCAGTCATTGGTACTTGCCTGACCCGGAATGGAAGCCACACACTCATATTGAGAGGCTGGTGCTTTAACCACTAAGCCACCACGACTTGTTCACTTTGTCTCTATTTTAACTAAATTAATTGGATTATTATATATTATTAAAGTATAAAAAAATTAAAAGGATTATGGCTTTGAGATGAAGGTATTGTACAGACAGCACATCAAGCTAACCGAAACTGTCAAACTTTCCTAATCAACTTTGAACCACATGCTTCTGTGATTAAGTTGAAAATCTATTAAGGAAATTAGACAGATTGTAGTAGCTTGACGTGCTTGCGTCTGTACACTTTGACCTAATATTATGAACATGTATCCATTTTTTAGTTTGTAGGGTTTAACTTGACGGGGGTGTATAGTTTGACCATGAATTCCACTTGTTTCCACATAGCCGACAGCTTGTCATTGGGCACGTTACTGACGAGTTTCCTAAACCTATGCGTTAATGCATTGCGTTGAGCGTCCCTTAAGTCTGAAAAATTTAATTTTACATCAATCATATACTTATGTATCTAATAAATATGTGTAAAATGTTAGTGCCATTTATTTTATTTATTTATTTGGGACAAACAACCAGTACCACATCATATCTGAGCAAAAAATATAAACAAACATTATCCACCATTATCCACAGCATATCATTTTACTTACCAACTTATGTATGATTTAAAGAAAGTTGGAGAGAGTTGTATAAATATTTTTTTAGCTTATGTGCTTAAATAGTGCGAGCTAAGCTACTATTTCAATGTAACTTAATAAGCAAGATGATAATTTATACTAAACGGAACCTTGTGATTAAAGTATTAAGATTTACTAACTATACTATAGACAAACAAAACATTGTATACATAAATGTTTCTAACAGACAGTATTAATCTTTGGCAATGTCAAGAACAGGAAAAACTTTCACTCAATATACATATAACATGTACTTACTCACAGCGCATCAGCGTAATGCAAAAAATATCACACACTGTCTGATAAATACTTTATTTTGTTGTCTGTCAAAAAGTAAGAAGCCTATCTACACCATACAAAGCATTTTTTGAAGTTTGTGTCTGTGCACACTAACAAGAAAATGGGCCGTCCGATTTTTAATGGTTTTAGTTTCAATAGAAGGATGGAAGGAGAATCATCGCCTGGAACTACCACTGATATAACTATTTATCTTCAAAGATGTGTTACCGTCTTCTTTAATACTTTTCACACGACCAACGATAGAAATATATTGTTTTATAACAAAAATATATAAAATAAAATGTATGGTACTCACCCATTGGACTGGGGCCCCCCATATTAGGAGAGGGTGCTGACGGCGAGGGGCTCTGGCGCAGGAACTGCTGCGGGGGCGGCGCACGCGCCGGGTAGGCTCCGCCCAGCATTCCCCCCACCTCTTGTTTGTTGGCCACGCCCACGCGACCCATATGTAACATGTTTAGGCCCACGATCTGACTGTTGCCCATGCCTCCTACTGATGGGAAAAAAAATATATTTTTGAAATAATTCGCAGAAAATAACACAAAGTCTTTTTTCATATATAATTATAACAATGGTTATTATTGTGAGTTCGTTTTTTTCATTAAGTAGGGTTTTATTTAAGTCAGCATAATATTAAACAACTTTCTATTAAGCTTACAAAGTGAAATTGTTCCTTAAAACATGAATTCAACCATTCACAAGAAGCCATAAATAAAATTGCTCCATGGGCAAATTCATGACAATACAGTTTTAGATAATAAAACTGCATAATATGAAGCTATTTAGCAGAACAATAACAATGTTTATGCAATTCAGTTGAAGTTTTGATAATAACAGGAAAATAAACATAAATAGTCGCACAGCCCTGAAACTCACCCATTTGACCTGGCATCTGTCCTTGCATGTTGTTCGGCGCCATTTGACCTCCCATCCCCACTTGGTTGCATGGCATCTGCCCCATGGTATTAGACCCACTCATGGGGACCTGCATAGAATTGGGCATAGACATATTTGGCATCATCTGCCCTTGCATGCCTCCAGCAAGTTGACTTTGTAACTGACTGCCCATAGGGTTGCCCATGCCACCCATACCACCAACCATATTGTTCCCCATTTGACCTTGGTTGCTCACCATCCCCATAGGACCGCCAAGTTTATTCTGTAGCTGCATGTTCATTTGGGGTCTCTGATTAAGTGTTTGCAATAAATTAGTGGCAGTTTGAGCTTGTGGTCCTTGTGACACAATTGGTCCTTGTTGGCCCATCTGACCTTGCATTCCTCCCATTCCAGAATTGGGGCCCATGACCCCTTGTTGTTGCATTTGACCTTGAGGGCCCATAGTCATCATTTGGTTCCTTGACCCTTGTGAAGCTAAGTTTTGAAGGGCATTAATTGGGTCTTGTGTAAGACCTTGCTGATTGGGCCCCTGTTGTTGTTGTTGACCTTGGGGTTGCTGAACTTGGGGGCTTGGGCCTGGACCTTGACCTTGGTTGGGGCCCTGCATTTGTTGCTGACCTTGGTTTTGTTTTGATTGTGCTGGAAAACAATGAGTCATTTTGATACTAAACTGGTGTTTACAACATTAGCTAGGCAGGTAACATCTAGCTGAAGACAAACAAGTAGGTACCCATTATTAACATGGGATAGGCAAATAAAAATGTAACTGAATAAGTTATGTGATTTCTAAATATATTTTAGAAATCAATGACTGAGTGTGGATGATAAAAAAATTTGGACTTTAAAAGTCTGAAATCGCTAATTCACCCTAATCAAGCATGGTGATTGATGCTTCTTTCCCTCAATGGGTTCAGTTTAGTCATTCAATCACTGAAAGCACTGGAAAACCCAGGCTAAGCATACCCCCGGAAACAAGAAGCGCACAGAGGATATATCCAGAATATGGATAAACCAATAAAAGGTTAATACTTACACATTTCCCTAACATGCAGTATAAGTTTGGCAACCATGTTCATATATTCCTCTCTGGTCTTGGCCTTCATAAACACATGGTTCTCCATTTCACTGCTGTTGCGGGCAACTTGTACGCCTGAGCGCTGGATTACCTCCTCACTACAGAAGAGAAAGTTGGTTTAGAAATCTATGGTCTGTGTTACAAACTCCATGACTACTTTTGTATACAAAAGAATAATCTAGTCAGAGTTGAGAAGAACCAGTTTAATTAAGAGGTATTGGCTTGGGAAAAGGCTAGGCAGATGTGTGGAAAAATGCTCAAATGCTGTTCTAGTATTATCATTTTTATTGTTTGATGTAAATACATATATGCATTACAAGAACTGTGGCAAATTATTTTTCTATATTTTTTTTTTAAACAGTTCATGAAATTTCAGAATTTCATTGCAACTAGTTTGAGAACCTCAAATGTTCTTATGAATATCAATTTGATCAACATTATAAGACTATTATTAATTGGTAAATTAAGGTTGAAATAAAAGGTATGATTATGCCTTGAGTACTCTCTTTGCATCTGGGAATTTTGGTGTTAAACTATGACTCATAAACTAAATTACATGTTGAAAACTAATTAATTTTCCTCTTCCCAATTATGTTCTGGTTTTAATGTAAAACTTGAGTGGGGAAAATATTCTGAGTCATTCTATTTCTCTGAAGATCTTTTGAATTTTTGAGACTGTTTATAAGATGTAACTAAAAAAATTACATCCATCAGGGTTTTTAGTTTGTTTTAGATACAAAATATCATCGTTCACATGTTTAACTTTCCAATCAACGACAAGTATCACGAAAAAAAACAGTAAAATATAGTATAACTTACATTTTAGAGACAACACTTTGCCTAAAGGCTTGAGTCCTCCAGTTATCGTCCGAAGCCATTGTGTTGAATTGTTTCAAATTATCCATACGTTCTTAAAACCACTTTGTAAAACGTTGCCGCATCTATCGGCACATTTGTAATGGAATCTAAACTAATGATTCATGAAATACAAAGATTAGACAAAGCAAGTCGCTCCGTTCGATACTGAAGGAAGGCGAGCGAAGATGTGAGTGAATGTGAGCGAGTGTCGCGAGTGACGTCGGGGAGCGACAAACCCTGACAAACCACAGATTATTGCAGATTATCGCATATGTTGCAAGCATGGACTTAATATTACCTATCTAACAGGACTGAGCTCTATGAAAACTTGATGTTACAAAAATACACCTTAAGTTATTGTGTTAAGACTCAATTTTGGCAACCAGGATTGAAGGAGGCAAAACGAGCCGAGTGAGATAGCTACATGGAAGGCCATTTGTCCCTTTCTAAATCTTGCCATGCGATAAAAATGTGGTAGTTGGTTAAAAGTGGTAGAAATTATTTCAGACAAATAGACAATTATTATATTAAATCTAAGCTTAACATTTTAATATGAATTCAGATAATATTTAATTAGATGTTATTTTATAACTTACATCTTTTTTAGCCTGTCATTTCTTAAAACCCATGCATATATTTTTTTAGATGGGAATATAATTATGTACTACTCTGGCAACCTATTGAATATGTCATGATGGCTGCTTGTCTTGCGATGTAAGCTAATGGGGTGCCCACGTTTTCATTCCAAATAATAAATTACAGTGAAAAATATTTATTTCCAAATTATCTCGTAGTTCATTTCGAAATACTAGCAAAAATAAAATTTTGATGATACTAAAGCAAGTTTGAAAATTGGTCTCTGACAAAAATTGCACAAAACAATTTTGTTTAGCCATCTTTGATTATAATTAAAAAAAATGATATTGATACGTATAGGTTTGTTCTATTTTTGTCATGATTTCATAAAATAATCGACCGCACTATACCATGACATGAAGTTCGACATAGAATTCTGAATGCAACTCCGGCGAGTGAGCAGGATTTTGCTAACGTGCGATAACGGCTTTTACATAAATATTGTCTCACGTAACGAAAAAATTGTGGTCGCCCTATTAGAAAATGACACAGAGCATCTGTATTAGACATCCTTCTCGGCTCGCTTTTAGGCTGCGAGTACTCAGTCCTGTTAGATAGGTAATATTAAGTCCATGGTTGCAAGCGATTGTTCCTCAGATTAATGAAGATTGTTCAATAAGAGATATTGACAAACTTTGTGCCTTTTTTGCGAACGGCAGCCAGAAAGATACAGAGAGAGGAGCCAGTTGAGCTCAGGCTCAGCTCTTCGGCTCAGAACTCAGATAAATGTGTTGTTTTTCATTAGAGGCTCAGCAGCTGAGGATGCCAGAGTATCGAAATTCGAACATTTCTTTTTTATTAAATATGTCGTTTCAAGCTTTTTGGAAATGCCAGTAATTTCTAGCAAATAATTTAATTTGACCTTAAGAATTTCAAAGTTCACAAAGTTCGGCAGAAGCAAAAACATAAATTAATAATTTGTGAATGACATAAAACTACAATGTCAAAACAAATGTTATAATTTCGTTCGTTCAGTTCATTCATAAATTAAGTGAATTTGGTTGTACAGTACGGTCAACCGCGCTTTTTGGTAACGTATATTGTTGATAACAATAAATAAATAGAAAATTGGTCATATAAACTAATCGGGATGGCTTCGTCAACCGTGCTACGGGTAAAACGGAGGCTAGAGGAGAACCCACAAGACACATTAGTGCTTATGTGCAAGCGAATAAAAACTGACAAGGAAGAAATATCACCATCACTTTTTGTTTTTCGTGGAACTGTTGATGACCAGGTAAAGATAAGCACTGTATTGAGAATCTCCGAAAAAGGTTGCAACAGTAAGCAGATTCGCTATGTATAATTCTCTTACTTAATTCATGTTGTCTACTGTCAAGAATTGAGGTTATGTTATTGTTTTATTTTTTTAAATTACCTTTTGGACACTGATGTTCGTTTCCATCCTTAATGGTATAGTATGAATATGCTACTTGGTAGGTAGGCTCTGCTATCATATTCTATATTTCTTAAAACATTCACAGGAAACAGCCCATGTCAAAAACTTGCTACCAAAAATTGATATAAAACAGCAAACAGTTCCTAATGTGGACAATATCATAGAGAAATTGAGGAAAGAACGCAAAGAGGTTGCGACAAAAAGTCGTTATGAAATAGTTAACTGCAGCAGAGGTTTGAAAGACGGTGAAAATGATGCTGACGGTGAAGACATACTGAATTTAATAGATCTGCAGAAAACGGAAGATAAAGATGACAATCTTATGTATGCCTACGATGTGTACACTAGCGTTAAAAAGGAATTTGATATATCAATGATAGATAGTTTGGTTGGGTAAGTTTCTATAATGTATCTTTTTATAGTAAGGTAATATGGTATAATTTTACTTTCCTATACCTCCTGTTAGAAATAACACCTTCCTGTACACACTTGTACTTACCTCAGATGCGTTTACCTCCCGCCACCGTCTGCCTTCTGTCTGACCTTTTACTAAGCTCTGTTTGGGTCACCTTCCAATCTTAACCGGATGCAGCTGAGTATACCAGTCTTTACATGGAGTGACTGCCAATCTTACCTCCTCAATCTAGGTACCTGAGCAACCCAATATTCCTTGTTTACCTCATTCCCACCACACATGGACCAATTCTAAGTAACAAATGAATTTGCTAAACTATATGTTCACTCCCTTTTTAATCATGTACTTAGGCAAGCTCTCCTCTTGTTCTATACCCTGCATCACCCTCTCCACCCATCCACATTTGTACTTAACACTATACGAAACATATTATAAAACAAAGTCTTATTCCTCACCTGTCTGTTTTCTGTCTATTGGCAATAAACTCAAAAACTACTGCTCGCACACCACTATTATCAATAACTTTCTACTGCCACTGCACAATGTGATAAAATCCCCACCAGCCCCGATATTATGTCATCGTGTTTTTATTGAATTAATCGATAGGGTGTACAATTCTCAGGATTAGACTGAAACTGCGGGTTCACTAAAAAGTGTATTACAGAATTTGTTTATTCTATGCACTGGTTGGGGCCTGTACAATATTTCATCATGTAATATCAGTTATTTATCAGTGCGTTATGTATTGCAACTAATTTATAAAAATTACTCATTACAGAGTAGAATCCGGTCTAGTAATAGAGTCTTATGACCCCACACAAGACTCAGATTTAGAAGCTGATGACGATGATGATTCTAACGATGAAAACAATTGGAGAAATGACTACCCAGACTCCGAGCCTAGCAGCATAGAGTTGGAAGATATGGTGCAAGCTATGCAGAGAGTTGATATTGGTAAGTGAAGTTAAAATACATGATAAGCCTTTTTACTGTTCCACTGTACATCAACCAAGCGATGCTTTGTGTGGTTGGTCTGTCGATTGGGTATTTGACTCCTTTTTTTTTCAATTATTCATCTCAAAAGTAACATTTTACAAAACCAAAAACAGAAATAATTTTTGGAATCTTTTGAGAAATAAGTAATTTATAAATCTTTCGAAAGCCAAACAGTTAAATAACAGAAAAAGGACGCACATACAAGCTTGTGACGTCAACGCTATTTGATCACGCATGTGCAAAAGAGATAGCAAGATGTCCCCACTATGATCCCACTCTTCATCATACAAATATAAAAAATGTTGATTGCTTTTCCATTTATCAACCAATTTTGACACTGTTTTCAGAAGAATGTTCCTTGTGCGTGTGTTTATTCGTTTTGTTAAAAATGTTGTACAAAATCAAACAGGCAAATACCCTATTGGTGACCGTCTATGTTGTAAGAGTTCCTTCATGTTTCTCCAATTTTATTGCTTTCTTCGCAATCTAAAGCTTCGTACGGACTAGCAGTTCCAACATTTACATGTATAATTTGAAGACTCCCATTTTGCGGTGAATTCAAAATGTACTAAAAAAAAGCCTAGTCTATATGAGGCCTTAGATCTTATCATCATCATTCCACTTTCAGATGATGATTTATCCAGCGATACAGGCGAAGACAAGATATACGATGATCCACCTGACTCATTCAAAGATGATGTTGAGAGGTACGGTGAAGCATATGCTAAATACAAAGCGAAGATTCTATCACAAAACCCGGATTTATCTAACAGTAGGAGTTTGGTACATTGTACGAAGCTTGAAGATGATGGTTATAAAGACGACAGTGATGATGGATTTTATTACGGTGAAGATGAGGATACGGAGCAATTTAAAGAACAATATAGGGAAGATTCTTCAGATGAATACAGTCCAGATTAATATTATGTGATAATGGCGGATAGTTGTAATCACAATGATATTTATTTTGACATTTTGTATCAGCATCTTGATGAATTGGATGTATCTAGGTTGAAGGCCATATTGTATAGGCAGAGAACTGCCAGCACATCAAGCTACTTCAAATTTTTTATCTGTCAAATTATCTTAATAGATTTTCAACTTTATCTCTGAAGCACATGGTTCGAAGTTGATTAGCATTTGACAGTTTTGGGTACCTTGATGACTTGTTGAGAGAAAAAGATTCTCGAGAAAAAAAATTGAAAGAACTTCGGAGTTAAAAATACATTGAAAATTACTTTGAGGTATATTATAAGCGCGAATGATAAGATAATGCCTCATATCTGAGGTTACATTCAGTAAAATAGGTATATGTATGTAAAATTTTATACATATTCTAATTTCCAGTGAGAGCTTCAACCTCAAGGGTAATTATGTGCAGTAGCTATGATAAATGATTTTAAATAATGAATGATGCAATATTATTTTTAAGGAATGTCAAAATGTATATTGCTGTGGTTATTAGTTTAAGATTTTATAGGTTAATAAATATTTGTATATATTTTTAATATGACTGTGATTTATTACAAAGTTTTCGCCAGACTAATGTGGCTTGGACTATTGAGCGAATCGTTGCGTAGAAATCATTATCAGCAGGTGTCAAGGAGGTGCGCGAAGGGTGAGGCAGGCTGTGGGCTTGGCATGCAGCCCCCAAAAGCCCATAGAGGTAGAGCGGGTGACTCTGCACTTACTAGGGCTGAAAAAATACGGAAAATAAACTTATTAAAAAAATAATACTTACACTTTTGTAAAAAAAACACATTTTATTAAGTTTAATTTTAGGTAGACACACCAAATCAAAATATTATTAGTATTATAAAATACAATTTAAGAATTAAATACAATAAAAATATTAAATAATATACAGTTACGTACAAATATAATTTATTTTGTTAATTATTGAATCCAGGAGCTTATTCCACATCCTTGGGAGCTGAAATGAAAAAAAAAATACAAGATCAGCTAATCTGTGGTTGTGTTGAATTCTTTTTATGAAATATGTAATTCAAATTCTTTTTAAGGAATATTATATATTATTGATCGATCGCAATATTTTTCAGTCATTCATTCGAATTTCCCGCCGGTCAGACGTTTCTGTTTAAATTAGTTACTACGTAAAAAACTACAAGAACAAGTACCTACCTAGTGTTATAGCGATGCTATTTGAAGGGAAACAACTGCACTTTTCTCCTTATTATAAGAAGTACAGCGGTTATTGCTAGGTGTGGTCATTACATTTCAAGAAGGTGGCGTACTGAAGGTAGTACTAAAGCTGGTACTTTTTTGAGACCACGTTATATAATAGGGTGCTTTGGGAGATTATTATAACTGTTAGCATTAGCGTATCCAAGTAACTAAGGGCCCTGTGGCCCCACTGCTATCCAAACTGGTTGATAAAAATACAAAGATATAGGATTCGAAGGCCCCGGGGCACTGCCTCGCCTAGCTCCTTGGTAGCTACGCCACTGACTGTGAGACTAGAACAATTTATTAACATAAAAACTCAAGAAAGGCGAGCTTAACAACAACCATGACCTACTCGTGCCCGCGTCTACCGCGCCCTCTTGCGGCGCGTCGGGTAGTTACCCCAGGTTGTCACTAGTAGCACAATATACTGCCATACGCTATTAGTATAGTACGCAATACCTACACACGCCAGCACATCAAACTAATACAATACAATACATATGGTTCAAAGTTGAATGCGTAAATTTTACAGTTTCGCACGGTAGCTTGATATGCCTGTAGAAGTTATCGAAATACTTACCCGAATCATTCAAATATTGCACGAGATGATGAATGCAGTTAGCGTAGTCAGCAGTGTCCTTGCATTTTGTAAACAAAGTGTTTTCTAAGTCACTGCTCGAGCTTGGCCAGTTTTTCCCTGACTTTTGTAAAGCTTGTTCACTGAGAACGAATGAAAGAGTGAATTAAGTACCTATAACCTAATATTATATTTCGCACATATTCACACAACGTCGTCTAGTCCCAAACTAAGCAGAGCTTGTACTAACTATGGGTACTAGACAACTGATAAAGGTAGGTACCTAAATACTTTTTTTTTGTATATATATGCATGTTACTTCGAGACTAATTCAAACGCCAACGTTTTTTTGATTTATGCAGGAATCGAACCCGCAACCTGCGGTGCGGCAGGTATATTCACCTAAAGTACTACTACTACGCCAATATTATAACTTCATAATAAAATCGATTAACCGATTGAAATAAAATTTGGTAGACATATAGTCTAGAGTCTAAGAAAGGACATAAGCTACCTCTTTATCCTAGTGCGGGAAGTAGTTCCCTCAGACGAAGGGTGGGACCGCGGGGAACAGCTAGTACTACAATAAGTCTTGCGCAGCTGGATGGTCGAGAGCTACCTCTTAAAACATGCAATCATCATCATCGTCACAGCCTTTTTATCATCCTACTGCTGGGCACAGGCCTCCTCTCCCACGGAGAAGGATTGAGCGTTAATCACCACGCTTGCTCAATGCGGGTTGGTGACTTCAGACTTTATAGTCCAGATTTCCTCGAGATGTTTTCCTTCACCTTTAATCAGTCATTGGTGTCCAAAATAAACTTAGAAAGCACGTATAACTTAGAAAAGTTACATTGGTACTTGCCTGACCTAGGATCGAACCCGCACCCTCATACTCGAAAGGCTGTTACATTAACAACTAGGCCACCACGACAAACATGCAATATCGAATGATTTTAGTATAAACCGGTTGCATAGGTATCTTAAAGGTGACATCATCGTTGTTTTTATAAAAGTCATATAAGTATATATGTATATATACCTAGTTATAGGATATTTATAATGTATAGTTAGTAAGTTCGTCACGTACTTACATCATTTATAATCAGAACTAAGAGAATATTTCGTATTTTTTTATTAGAGACAAAAGACTGTCCATTTAAAAAAAAGCATTGGGTAAGGTCAGTACCTATTGTTTTTGTTTACAAACGATCGTCTAAATAGCTAGTAAGTTAGAACTTACATTTTGTCCACCATTTTCTGCCTGAGGGTTGCACTAATCTCAGATTTGTTCAAAGACGTAATCGCTGGTTCTTTAGCCATCTTTTTAATAGTAAACACTCAAAATTAAATCAGAAACAATGACGATGCAAATATCAAACAAAATAATGTATAGAAAGTCCAGACACACAGCGAACTACAAAGAACGAATGAATGGAATGAGTGTTCCATCTTTGAAATTAGGTCTTGTTTTGTTCGTATCTTTCTCAATGTCATATGACTAATTTTAAAGATGTAGGTATTGTTGAGAGCTCTTGCGATATTGCGCGGCAAAAATAAGGACACATCTCGTCTGTATATTTAGAATAGATAGAATGAACCACATAATATTTATGTAGTGTACTGCCTCGTTGGTCTAGTGGTCGCAAGGTGCGACTGCTGTTCACGGGGTCTCGGGTTCGAATCCCTGGTCGGGCCGAAATCTCTTTTTGGGTTTTGAGAAACTTTCATAAAGCAGCCCGGAGTCTGAAAGTTCGTGATTGATTCACCCGTGCATCTGAGAGCACGTAAATGTCGGTCCTGCGCCTGATCTCTCTCCGGTCGTGTCGGATTGCCGTCCCATCGGACTATGAGAGTGAGGGAATAGAGAGTGCACCTGTATTTGCGCGAATGCTTGTGTAGGTACATAATATGTCCTGCGCAGCGGGCTGATCTCCATAAATGAGAACGGCCGCCGTAGCCGACAATCGGCCTGGATGCCATCATCATCATGTAGTGTATATTACCTATTTACGATTAGCTGTTGATCCACTAGTTGTTTCACGAGTAGGAAGGTATAGTTCGTACCAAATTTAATGGCGGCTCGGAAAATGGTGCGAGTCGTTACGCAGACACCATTTTTAGGTGTCAGCGGGCGCCCTAGGTGCCATAAGGTACCTACGATACAGTTGCGGAGGTCAATTATCGTGGCTCTATTCTCATGTCACTTAGTTACTTCAAAGTTTGTAAACGTTTGACAACCAGATGGCGTGGTGGTAAGTGAACGTCGCGGGTTCGATTCCCGTGTAAGTCAAACATTTGTGTCTATGAACATGGGTGTTTGACTTAGTCTGGGTGTTATTTATAAAAGAAAAGTATATAAGTATGTTTATCCGTTGTCTAGTACCCATAGTACAAGCTCTGCTTAGTTTGAAACTAGATGACGTTGTGTGAATGTGTGAGGAATATTGTTATATTAACCTTTATTAAGAGAAAACTTTCATTTTATTTCCGAGTAACGTGTCACTCGCAGTCAGACTTTCTGAATCCTGAAAACTTCCTAATGTAACCTTAATAAGATAAGGGTACGAAAATAAAAAATAATATTTAATATGTGATAAATAATTTATTGTCTGGCGGTATTTTTACAATATCATTGTTTGCCTACATCAGCTTACTTTCATTAATTGTTATTATCACTTTAATTCAACTTCTTATTATAATAATGTTGCATTTTAAACATTCGTAGGTACATAATGGATGTTTGAAATTATTTTGTGAAGTTTGCAAAAATCTTTACCGGTAGGTACAGACGCCAACACATCAAGGTACTACGATCTGTCTCTCCTTAGATTTTCAACCGTATCGCTGAAGTATTATGATTCAAACTTGATTGGGAGAATTTGATAGTTTCGGGTAGCTTGATGTGCTGGCGTCTGTACAATAGGTGCTAGTAATTTTTCGCTAGCGTAAGGTTAGCATAGCTTATATTCAGGACTTATGAAACGCCCTGTCAAATAATGTTGTCATTTCCATAAAATTATGTTTAAAAAAAATCTAAGCAGATTATATAAAATCTGAATTAATTTTATTTTAGCCCATAAAATAATTTCAGACATTCATTTAAAACACGAAACAAATTATTTAATTTATTCGAGATGACGCCCCTACATTAAAAACTATGTTTTTACTGAGAACACAGTTATGGCACATAACATCAGATGCTGTGTTTTGTTAATTTGCTTTAACATAAAATGTCATGATTGTTACGTTTATTCTACTGGTTGACATGTCGTCTACAGACGTGACTTTTAAATTGAATTAAACATAAATAAAATGTATTTCAATACCTTTCATATTTCTCCTTAAAAAAAAATATTATGTAGGTCCACTTGTGAAAATATACAGCCTATGTAGGTGAATTATTTTATAATTAAAGAGAAATACAAATATTTATTGTATGGAACTCTAATGCAAGTTTTGGCCATTGCCAGTGGCTTTTAGTAAAAAAGTATTTTTTAATAAAACCTCTTTTGGTTGTCTTTAAAAGTCACTTCTGTTACCGACAGTCTACTAAATACGTCAAAGAATGGAAGATCAACAACATTTTTGTTTTGTACCTATATTTTTTTCTATCGCAACATCGATTCGAGACTCATTCCTTTATAGACAGACAAAACATAAAAGTTTACACAAATTACAATAATTATACGTAGGGAACAAGTCTTGTAGTCACTTAATCTACAACTATATTTAATGAGATAACTATAAATGCAAATTACGATTATTCTAGCGATGCTTTGGCATTGACAAAACATGGTATCCCACAGTGCGCCCAGAATATTCTGACAGATGCATTCAACGGTTAAACGTCAACAAAGTGTCAAAATGAATTTTATTCTTCGTTTGTTTTAATTTGGCTACGTGTCAAAATATACTGGGAGCGCTGTATTGTTATTAACACTTACGTTTTGATACTTTTAATTGGGGGAATGATAAATACTGTGGTAAGCCATTTACAAACTGTTTTTTTAAGAAAATGAAAAATAAGTTTATATGTCACATGTTAGCGTTGTTACATTTAAAGGCTGTTTTGAAAGGAGGTGGCGAAGAAATGTAACAGAGATTATCAGCCTTGTATTAAGATACTGTGATTTTGAGTGATAAGCCAATCTCCATTTTTTTTTATTAATTTAAATATGTATAGGGTCTAACAATACTAGTGCATCATATTTTTACAGGTCATCTAGTACATGCTAAGGATCATGTTTACCATAAAAAATATTGAATGTGCTAAGGGTCAACAATCGAGCGCCTTCATAGAGATCAGCGTTATGGGTACAAATTTTTTTTGGGGTAAACATGCTCCTTAGCATGTTCTAAATGACCTGTAAAAATAAGGTGCACTTATATTGTTAGACCTTATATAGTGATAGAATTTTGGGCAATCTTCAAATGACACTGGTAGATAAATTAAACCGCTTTATGGAATCAGCACCTGCATTAGGGGTTAGATAAATTCGCCTAATAATTAATTAATATTAAACAAAAATTAACAACAAAAAAAAAATCGAACAATCACTTAGAACGAATGGTAATAATATTTAGTAATATCTTTACATATATTTACAATTTTGGTAATATTTTTAACCGTATACTAAATACAAAGACGAAGTTTAACTTTTAACTAGGAAATTTACAATAACAGAGTAACAAAAGTCTTAAAGTATGAGGGCTTGTATGTACATTAGCCAATATATTAAGATTTTTTTACTTGATGTACTCAAATGAGTGCGGGGTCATTTAAGTACATCAAGTTTTGAAGGGTTAAGATGAAACACATATAGCTTAGGTTACGCCAATTTTATGTAGGATTTAAACACCTACGTCCTTTACATGATATTTTTATCCTTTATATCATGGCGTAGCGTAAGCCAACATTATTATCTTTTTATATCTTTATAATTTAACATTGAATCGAAAATTTCAAACATCGATTTGGCATTGATATGCAGTACACGTATAATTTAATAATCATTAATTTATTGCACATTTATCTTTTAATTTTATTTGAAATCGAGAGGATACATTCTTATTCTAGGATAATTACAAGAAATTCCGGTGAAGCAACTTAAGCATTTACGTTTTTGCGAGCAATAGTTTTCAAAGTACATTTCCCATCTTATATTTCAAGCTATAAACCGCCATGACACGAGATTAAAAAAAAATGCAAAAGAATAGTAATCAAAAAATATTTACGTACGTAAATATATGAACGAGTCCTACTTTCCAGATCCGAATAACAGATGGCGCTACTAGTAGTAACTCATCATAAATCATCGTTTACAACAGGGTAACTGTTTTAGCGGTTTATGCGAGAAACCGATCGTTACTACGTCAAGTCTAGAATTTAATTCATAGTACAGGCGTATCAGTAACCCTAGCGGGCGTCGGCACGTTGTTATTGGCCGTCGCATCCTGGTTATTAGCGGTACAGTAAAACTGCTTATGAGCCTTATAAGTGTTCACATACTTGAAGGAAATGTCGCAAGACTTGCAGTAGTTAGGAGTTTCCTCAAGTTCTGTTTCAGGTTCCTTTTTGATGTCAACTGTGGCGGGGGGAGGGACGGGAGAGGTTTGTTCCTCCTCAGGCTCGTCGGTTGCGTGGACGAGACGCGCGTGTCGCACGACGTTACCGCGATATGTGGAGGTGTAGGCGCAGCTGCCGCACCGATGCACGCGCTCGCCCGCCACCGCTGGGCTCGGAGAGGTCGCCTCGCGACTGTCTTCTTCGAGAACGCATGCGATGTAGCTCTCCTCCTGGAAATTATGGTTTACTGGTAAGTATTGGTTGTGCTGGCCTTTGAGCAAAAGGTACTTTAAATTTCATGAGAGATTTGCGTAGGTATTCAATTTCTATTTTTAATTGGTCAATAAGTAAGGTTTATAATAAACACATTTAATGATAAAAACTTACCTGCAAATCAGCAGGTTTCTTGTTGTTGAAGTGCATGCGTATGTGAGTGCGCATGCCTCTCAACGTGTTTCCCCGGTACCGGCAGATGGTACAGCGAAACGCCTTCACTCCGGCGTGAGCGTCCATGTGACGCTGGGCAGCGGCTGCTGTCGGTGACACCACATCGCAACAGGGGCATTTCCAACCTCCTTCTGTGCCTGAGGTCGGTCTTGGAACCTCAGGAACAGTTCGAGGAGATCGCGTCTCACGCTTAGTGCAGTAAAATGATTGGTGAGTTGTTAAGTTGTCCAGCGAACTGAAGTGAATGCCACAAGCCAGGCAGATCAGTTGGCGGTATTGCGGCGGTGGGCCGGGCTCCGGCGGCGCAGGGCTCGCGCGCTCCTCCCCTCCTCCCGCCGAGCAATAATGCCTCTTGTGGATGCGATAGTTCTCGTACTTACAAAACACAATGTTGCATTCTTTGCACTTAGACACTCCCTGTTTCACCAACACTTGAGGAGATGCTGTGGTGACAGGCAGCTCTGATGCCAAGCGGAGTGCAAGAGCAGGCGGTATGATTGCAGGAGGAACAATCGGGGCGAATTTCTCTTCAGGAGGCGATGGAACACTTGGAGGTTTAGGCGTTGGCCCTCTAGAGTTTAATCTCCGTCGCTTTGGTGAACTCTCTGCACTTGGTGATGAAGATCGTCTAGACGGTGATGGTGTGGCTGGAGAACCAGGCAATGAAGGAGCACATACAATTTGCTCAGGAGTTGTAGATCGCAGTCTGTTCTCTTTCTCATGTTCATCCGTCACCACGGATTCAGGCGAACGTCGAACACTGAGATCTAAAGGAGTAGCACCATCTCTTGGTGGTTCTCGTGGTCTATTGGCTGATTTTAAAACCTCAGTTTCTTTACCTTCCGCGTTCATGTTTGACAATGCCCTACTTATTGGTTGGAATGTTCCATTTGGTAACAAAAAACATGGCGTATCAGGGTCTGGTAGTGTTGTACCTGGAAGTGTACTAGCGCCTCGCAACAATGAGTATGGTACTATGAGAATGGGATTCGTGGGTAATGCGAGAGCGTACTGATTTTGATTTTGTGCTGGAGGCGTGGCTCCAGGCGAGGGTGGCGCGGAACCTGAAGTTGCAGAGCCACCGCGAGCAGATGCTAATGCTTGTTTAACAACTTGTCTCGTGCTGCAGTAATGTTGTTTATGCGCTCTGTAAGTTTTGATAGAGCTGAAGCGAATATCGCAATCGGCGCAGTATCGATCCTGTACAGGTGGCCCCTCCGTGACTTCTCCATTAGAAGTCGGAGTCGGAGCTGGTGTTCCACTGCTCACAGGGGATGAGGAATGCATTCTCATATGTCGGTTTAAGCTTACTTTCTTATCAGCACTATAAGAACAGTAGGTGCAAGCGTACTGTTTGCCAGCAGGCCGAGGAGTTTTGGCATCACTACTGGACTCATCTGCGGCTGGATCAGCCGGTGTGTTCACTCCCTCTGTCGGCTTTGGCAATCTATTTGAACAGTAATGTTCTTGATGAGCTTGCAATGTACTCAGTGATGAGTAGCGAATGCCGCATGGCTTGCATACGTAGCTAGGAGGTCCAGTAGCAGGAAAAAGCCCTGGGAATGCAGCCGCCGATAGGGCTAAGTAATCTCTTGCTTGTGGCACAGGAGGCGGCGGCGGCGATGGTGAAGGTGGCTCACGTTTGAGCGTAGTGGCTTGCGGGGCGAGCGCAGGGTCTGTAGCAAGGCTGGTGTTGAGGCGCAGGCGAGGTGGTGAGGCGGCAGGCGAGCCCCCCGAGGCGGGCGAGGCGCCACCGCTGGACGCGGCCCGCTCGCCCTCTGAGCTCGGCGTACGAGGTTCTCCCGGCATCGCCTCGCTCTCGTTTCCCCATTCCTCGTCCTCACCTGAAAACAAAAAGAAGTCAAGTGAGACTCTATTGACTGCGCACCTAAATGCAAAATGTTTGTGCAAAAAGAATACAACGCATATCAGCTCCTATTAGTGTTGTTAATAGCTGTGCGATGGTGAGTTGGCAGCAACGTCTAGCGATAGTCGTCACTCGTCACGTTTCGTCCCGTATCTGTCGACGTCATTCAGATGAAGCCCTCGCGAGTCGAGGCATACATTAGCGCTCCTAATTGAGACGTGGCCGCGCTATGTAAATGTCGCCGCGTGGGTGGGGCGCGAGCACCGGCCACTCGTCTTAACAAATGCGAGAAATCTGGACGAGATTAAGTTCGCGCACCCGGTTGATCCGTCATTACGGCCGATGGTCGTCCATCAATATCGTGAGCGGGCCAGCGGCCAAACAGAACAAAAACTTAACGGACCCCGTTGTAATTGGATCTGATTTCCAGAAAACGCTCGCTCACCTTCCTTTTTGAGAGACAACGATCTCTACCGAGCGAGGAATTAACCTATCTTTCGCGCAGCGATCTCGACTCAAAACGCCAATTAATGAGAGGCTCAACTTCATTCTCCTGGCCCTGTGAAGATCATTATATGGGCACGACAGCGAGATGGACGCGACGATTGGTGCGGCCGCGCACCGACCGCCATCTCGCGGTAACGAACACTGCTCGAATCGGATTGCGTTCGGGTCACGCTATCCTAGTGTGCGCGCGTTCCGATTGGTCATTACGATTGCCCGGTGACGCGCGATTGGCCGACTAATGCTGCCTTTATCTGGCAGCTTAATGTTAGCGTCATACCGAACGCGAGCTTATCACGGTTCGTTAGTCGCGCTCCAGCTTCTGTTTTTCGCTAAATAAGTTATAAGCTTGTGATTGTTTGCTTGGCGAAAGGTTGTCCGGACAATCAGATAGATGGCGTGACTCGGTGTCGTTTATGCAGCGCTCGCGAACTGAACGTCGATTCGTTAAATGATATACATCTGTGCCCTTTGTCTTTATAAACATGTCATTGCGTTCGTACAAGAGAGAAACATGCGACTCATGTATTCGTTGAAAGCTAGCCCGCATAGTTTCGACTAGAACTTCACAATGAGCTGGTTAGATTAGGTGTACCCTTTGACTGCAAAGTTGCCTCACGAATGCAGGAGAACAATGCATGTTGCGTTTTCTTGTATGAAAATTCAGAGAATTAAGCATTGGAATTAAATGTTTGGTGAAACAAGGCGAGCGTCATACACGTGCCTACACTAACGCGATACACGTAGAAAAAAAAGCGGCCATCTTGTTGAGGTTTTATCTGGTTTGAGATCAGGGTCCAATTAAAATAGTCGTGCATCGGTGGCGTCACAATCGCAGTGATACAAATCTGTGATTGTGACGGCCGTGAGTGATCACCTAGGACGCGCTACCACGGGCCACGAATCATATCGCGATTGATAACTCACCGTAATCGCTGTGCACTCAATGCTATCTCGAGATACTAAAATAAAATAAATAAATATGGACGTTTATTAAATATTTGTTTAGGTACTTGAGTAAACACGGCGCTGGTGAACGGTAATTTATGTTCTGACTTTGTTGAGTCCTTCACGTGTCGTGGTTAATCTTCACATTGAAAAGTTCATCAAGTTGTTTCGCATAACTAATAATATGACTACAATTTAACTACTGTATTTTTGATGTACACAAATCATCAGCCTTTCAATTGTCCCACTGCTGTGCACAGGCCTCTTCTCGTACAAAGAAGGATTAAGCGTTAAATCACTGCGCTTGCTCAAGGCAGATTGGCGATTTAAAACTGAAAAGTTCAGGGTGCCTCAAGATGTTTTCCTTTACCTACATATACTGTTTAAAGATTTTTTTCAGCTCGGAGGATAAATATATGCAACTTCTGTGAACTGTAGATAAACAATATTTCAATATTTTAAAATATAACTTAAAATTGTAAGAACTTTTGGAATTAAACTTAAACATCAAAAATTATTTTGAGGTTTATTATAACAAATGACAAGATTACGGGCCGGGTACAGGTTACGGGTAGCCACTATCTACCAGATAAATTGTAAAATGGAACAGAATTTGTATGAAATTATCTGCCAGATAAACTATCTGGAACTTATCAGCAACCTGAGAGTACGTATTAGCGCAAATATTTAGATCACGTCTCATATGTTACTTCAATTTAGGTACAATATCAGAAAACTGTTTTATATGTATTTGAATTTCCCGCATCCAGTAGTCGCATTCACCTTAAATCTTAATCGTCAAAGCATTCTAAGCTCAAAATTAATAAAAAAAAACTATTTAAACATGTCTTCTTAACGTCACGACAAAACATTACGAGGCCATTACCAGTGTTGCCAGATGTAAATGAAAAAAAGTTACCAACAAAGATGTGAGTGACAAAGTCGTACGAGATTATCTATGGTTAACATCTTGATTTATTTGTGTTTGTTCTGCTAGGGAGTAAACAATCTATCATATGTAAGTCCGTGATAATATCAAAGGTGTTTAATAGTACTAGTGAGAATTCGAATGGAGCGCGCGTTGTAAGCAACCCGTTTCGCGATACTTATAGATAACGTCCCAAACGATTGTAGTCTAGTTTTTTGTTACGAGATAGAATAACGTTTTCTGTGCATCTAAGATTAGCAAAGATCGCAGGTATCTTTTAATTAAACTATAAGCAGTTTAAAGTTTCATTAAAAGAATTTTAGATACCGTGCACTCTTTTCTTTAAGCTGCAGAGCTAAGTAAGAGAGCGAGTTTAACTGTTAAAGATATCAAACAAATAATGATGAGATGAGCCTAATTGGCTCTATAATGATATATTTGACTGACTGATTGTGATGGCAATAGTGACTTTGGGACATTAGATTTTATATTACTTTGCGGTCCTGGGACAGTAATGGCTCAAGACGAAACAAAGGAGCGTTTTAGGCACGTCTGACACTTTCTACCGCTGCACCCACTAGCGGGAAGAGTCATTTGATGATTTATCTTAAAAAACGGACTTCCCTATTAAGACATTTTCAGAGAAAACACAGAGTTTATAACTGTTATCAGTTCATAGTAATACAACAATTAAATTATACCCAAAATGTTATACTTAGTCTGCCTAACCCTCGGAAGAAACCAAGCGTGATATTTAGGTTCGTTCTATAAGTCAGGAGTGCAAGTCAGCTCATTACCGCCAAATCCATTATATCAATCCCATTGAATAACTCCGAACAGCTCCCAACCACGCTATGTACACATAAAAAATATTCTCAAGTTCGTATCAAATTGATCTTCAGCAAGTGTCCGGTAGGATGAGCGTCGTGCGTCACGATCGGACGCGCATTAACATATCGCCGGTTCGATTCCGCTATCGTTACGCTGTGCTGTGCTCAGTGGGGACAAGTGCCCGTTTTGTGACGGCACGAGATTTGTTTGAAAGGTTATTTTATTTTGTAGAGATTTTCTTATTTATGATAAGGGTTTAAAAGGGCAGTTTCTTGGACTAGAAGACTGGTTTGTAGTATGTGACTATGTATCTGTTTTTAATACTTCATTGTTAAATAGCTGAACCAATTTTTGTGTCAATTGCGATGGAGGTAGAATGAAACTTAGTCCATGATGTAGCATGACTTTCATTCAACTGCTTTTTTAGTTACCTACTTCAGAAAAAATGTGTTGGACACACAGGATTACTCAGTAAATATAATAATTATTTACGTGATAAGAGTTTAGTTAAATCATTTCGCAAATTATCATTATTGAGCAAATTATTTATATTCCTCACTTGCTTCTTCACCACTTCTATTTACATTACAAAAATAAAAACAAGCGTTAGCCTCCAGCTTTAATCAACACCAAAACGAACCAAGAATTACAGCCCTCACAATGGACACTAGTCCAACAAAAACGTTAGTAAGTAAGCGTAGTACGTAGTAGATAAACATTTCCTCGTGGTGTCCGCGTCCTGCCTCATGACGAATAAATCTAGATGTCCACGCGGCCGCGATAACAGTAACGTACAGCCGCGATGTTGGTATGAGACCGCGATAAATGTTGCCACGCTTAGTTCGTTATCTTTGGTGTTGGGTGTGCAAAAAATATGATGGTGGTTGGTAGAAATTTGATGAGCTTTCAGAGATTTGGGTGTAATTGTTCTAAAAGCCTGTTATGGTTAAAAGTTGAAGTTTCTAAGTAATAAATATTAAAACTGCTTACAATGGTGCCAGGAAAGCAAAAGGTATATATGTACGGCATTTTGATAAATATTATATTTGTTAATGAAAAATAAAATGGGAAGATTTTCTAAATTAAAAACGACTTAAAGCCTGATCTATCAAGATACATACCTATAAAATTAGTTTTAATAACCGTTGATGATCTTGAAATAGGTCAAACTATTCTTAATTACCCGCACAATTCATTAAAACAATTACAACAGCCACTCGTACGCAAAGTACACGTTTATACAATATTAATTACACACTTTGATTAACCCAGTTTTACGTGCTAACTAAATATCGTCAAAGCAACCCCTTACCCGCAAACGAGTTGTTGTAATCATAGAGCAAAATCTCAACCTCCTTGTATGATTGATGTAGGATTTAATATTCATGAGGTGTTGCCACATGTGTGAGGAACTAGGTTTGGTAGAATTGATGTGGTATTTAAGTTTATTACAATTAATTAATTTAAACATTAAAAAAAATTATAGCCTATCATTCATATTTACTTATGGATTTTATTTCCTCTCTCTCTCTCTCTCATCTTTATAAGATATTCCATGACCCAAGTTGGTTTTCATCAAGATCATTAATATTACCTATTAATTATAAGTCTAACAAATGTATTTGTTAACTAGGTATTATTTTTAAAATATTCGATAAATTATAGGTTGGCACTATAGCCACTATAGCTAACTATATTGAATTTGCCTAATCTTTTAACAGTAGCAGTGTACTCAGTACGTAGTGTGTTTTAAAAAAAAATAACACATAGACATTTTTATCTTCCATATTTGAAAACATTGTTTATTATTCAATTAAAACTGTTACCTACTTCAGGTGGCTTAATAAGAGGCTAAATTGCAGGTCAATTTAAAATGGCAGCGGTAACTTTACATACAAAATTATAGGCGATCGTGTTTAACAGCCTCTCATTTGGGACTCATTTAGTAAGCCTGCAGGGTTTCTTTCAACACTGGCAGGCTGGAATAACGGTGTCTTTGGGTTCCATTTTTTTTTTCAAAATATTGGGGTGGAAACATTTGTAATAGGAATAACATGATTGAGGTCTTAAACCATTCTCCTAAATAATTTCCCTTGTGTTTTTAATTTGAAGCTATTACCTAATATTTGTCGTTTTAGGCTAAGATCTCTTCTCATATCTACAAAAATGCAATAAAAGATATGACTTCAAAAGCAGGAAAATTGCATGTTTTTAGTAGGTATACTATGGTACAGACCCGAAACGGTCAAATTTTCCAAATAACTTTGAACCATATGCTTCAGCGATAAAGATTAAAATCTACTAAGGAAATTTGACAGCTTAATGTGCTGGCGTCTCTACATAAATGTCTTCTTTTCAAAATACATATACCGTGTAGTACAATAAAATAATGCCCAAATTCAAAAGAAAATATCTACCTACTTACAACCTTTCAACATTACAATTCATGCCACAAAAAATTACCACTACCACATCCATATTTTCTTCAATCCGGTGTCGTGCGTATTAAAAACACAAGTACGTAAGTAGAAGTACCGATCCAAAGCAGATACGAGCGAGGAAATTAAACATTTCACAAGTAATTACTTATTTTGGTTTCTTTGTTATTTATCATGAACGTTTTTGACGTATGAATTTTTATTAATTTTACTTCTAGCTATCGCCGTCAGATTCACCAGTGTCCAGTGCATCCGATAAAAAGCTCGTACTGCAAGTCGTGGTGGCCTAGTGGTTAAAACACCAGCCTCTCGAGTATGAGGACGCGGGTTCGATTCCAGGTCAGGCAATTACCAATGTAACTTTTCTAAGTTATACGTACATTCTAAGTTTATCTTGGACACCAATGACTGATTAAAAAGAGAAAGAAAACATCTCGAGGAAGCCTGGACTATAAAGCGGGCGGAGTTCATTTAATGATTTTCCACTCAAATAAAAGGAATCTGATGCTAGCTCCATCCATGGGATTTTCCATCCATATACCTAAGTTAGGACATATTACATCGATTGTGGTTTAAGATTCCCTTACCGATAAAGTATAGCCTTGTCCTTTGAAAGGTATTGAGTTAATTATTATTTTTAAATTTTATTTGCATAGTGCGATATGAAAAATAAGAACAAATCAGGTTATTATTACCTGTTTATCTAGGGCTGCTCGTTACATAAGTAGGTGTAGATATTTTGTATAATTCTTAACTCATTTATTATACAAGATTTATATTTGTATTTTAATTATAACAAGATTTTAGGGAAAAACGTCAAAAGTTGTAAACAGTACTATAGGAAAATGTCGGTAACTTATAACTTTTAAAAGAAACACTACCTACACTACATCACAAAGGAAATTCTTTCCGTGATATCATTTAAAATAAATTTAGGTAAGATTGCAGCAAATCTTTCAATACCGTGCATGTAAACAATTACAATTTCCTAATATTTGATTCGTATGTCCTCCCAGCACGCGATCTGCATTCGCAGAAACATTAAAAAACTCTTTAACACACAAAAAAGTCTAATTCTGATAGGCGCGGGTCTATTACCGTGGCACGCCGTAACTCAGAAACAAGTAAACACGGCAGTCTCGACATTTGCATAACTATCGAGTTTTTAAATCTATGCAAAACGCGACGATACGTTGCACGGGCTCACGAGTCGACCCCCCCACCGCGCCTTCAGTAAAAACACATGCGATTTCATAATACGTCCCCCCATAACTCCACGTGTACCACGCTTTGATTAATAACCCAGGATTACCGCAGAACAGATTATAATATAATTTGAATACACACTTTTTAATAACAATGCTGGTAATACACCGCGAAATTGATGATAAAGTGATAATACACATAAATAAACAGCTTAAAAGTTGCGTCCACGCATCGCTGGAGGCGTCAAAAGTAGGCGGTACTTATGATGAATAACGTGACGGAATCCGACGTCCAATCGAATCGATCTCGATTTTAATTATACGAATCGAGAACATCGAGACGCCTATAGATCGAATATTAATATGTCGATTGCGCACGCGGCGATATCAACGGCCTGGCCTTTGATTCCGCCGTTCGAATTTCGAATGCGTAATTTGATTTGAGTCCGCGACATTCCGCGAAACAGATGCACACGATAACGGTCTTCCGCAAAAGATTCAAGATAGTTATTGCCAACTGAGAAAAATAAAAGCACAATTTATAACTGCTAGCATCGAGTGATCTTGATTTTAGTTTATTTGCATTCCGTGGACGTACCTACTGTCTGTACTTTGTTCTTGTGAACATGACACTGCGACAGGCCTATATCGTAATAAAAAATGAATCAAATATAAACTAACAAAGCATTGTTACAGTGAAACGGTCACGTCAAACCGATCCATTTCCTTTTTGTATTACAGCACAATCTCGATAGTCGATAGCATCTAGCGTCGCAGCACGCCTACGACACGAAAATAATTAACTCGATCCACCGTCAAACATCATGTTTAACATCAGCTACTCCCATACCAATTACTACCGACAATCGATCGACTCACAAAAACAGGCGCCCAACACTAGCCCCGACTGGTTTGAAAAAAGTCGTCCGAGCGTCGACGCGCCCGAGAACGTGTTAACGAGCGTTTGATGGATCGCGCAACAATCTAATACCGATGTTCTTAGCACTACTACAATTTTCATGGGCTTATACACGCTTTTTATGGCACTTTATTACCTGACACCCTTCATAACACAACTGTATATACAAGCGCAGCCGGACAATAACAGATCACAGATAAATCGAAAGAAATCAATTGAATTCATGAATAAATCGCATAAACTTGTCCCGCGCTGTTATCAACGCGACATAATATTTTTTACAGCTGTTTCATAAATGCGAGAAAGCGACACACGGGGACGCGGCGGTATTTATTTTTTTAATAAATTCACGTTTAATCGGTATCCGGTATCTTTGAAATTGCTAGCGAGGTCCGAGAGATGGAATCGATACGGGCCCCACAATGTAAATTATATAATTAAAGAAAACTCGCGATTGCCATCGAATACTTATACGATGTTAATCGAATAACGTGACTTTTATCGGCGATTGCGTCAAATTACTGCTCAAATTGCCGTTTTAAAAAGAATAAAGAGTGGTGTTGTAAGCACAAAAGGGGTAAACGGATAAAAATCGGTTTGTTTCTTAAAATAAAAAGTGTGCGGTGTCGTTTGGGTCGCGGGCGGGCGAACGCGTTGGAGATTTGAAAATTAGCATTTTTGTCGAATAACTCTGTGCCGGTGTCTCGCTGAGCACCCGATACCGACGAGCTGGCCGAATCTCAGCTTTTTTATACTTTTTAACAGGATTGGACTTTAAAATATTTCTCTATTCTTTAGCAATCACTTGTTTTACGAGCTAGGAATGTAACTGTGCACTCTTTGAAGTTTTGGGTGTTTTTGGAGGAGGGAGTTTTTGTTGAAATATTAAAGGACTTAACTTATTAAACCTTGCAAGCAAACTCTTATTCTATACCTCCTTGAACTAAATCCAAGTATCAATAAACAATAAAAAGTTTTAAATATGATTGTCTTTGGTATGAATTTTGTCTTTGATTTTTCTCGCTAAGTTTTTGAAGTTCCCTTGCCGTTATCCAACCTTTTGTATCTATCTTCTAGAAGATAAATAATACGAAAATGCTTAAATTGACAACCACTTAGTGCCATATTAACATAAAACCTAATAGAGAATCATCAATGGCTTAAAAATGAAGCAAAACCACAGCTCTAAAAATCGTTGACCCTTTATCTTCTGTAGCAGTTCTCATTGGGCGAGTAGAAATTTATGTCGCCAAGTAATCCGGGCCCATTTGTATAGATAATTTTTATTATTGCCATCTCCTCGAGCCGGCCGCGGCCGATAAATGCCGAACGAAAGAGTTCGTAATGACAATTTAAATAAGGAAGACGTATTCGTTTCTTGCGATAACCAGGATTTGAATTTAGAAATTTTTGTAACTGGTAACTTTGATGTAGGGCTGTGCTTTTGGTAAAATTGGAACGAAAATACTATCGAGACAATCTTTTTTTAGATTTTTTTTGTGTTAGGCCAAAGTAATTTTCCAGGACAATTGTTGTGGATGTTTTTTCATTTTCCCTGGTATTAATAAGAATCAGTTTGGGGCTTAATATATGGAAAATTCGTGTTTTAGTATAACAAGGATACATAACAATTCGAAAGCAATACAATAACCCTACCAGACAACAAACTAAGCGTGTAAACTATTTTTAACATGGCCACACCGAGTTTATCGGGCTCCCGCTCTTATGTCCGCGTTATCTCGGCCAGTGCATTAGTCTTCGATAATACAACGATAAAAACAGATCGGCCGGCGCCATGCTCGATACAGATTGTATTTAGTCGATTTAAAAGAAAAAAAGAATCGATTCAACCCCGATAAAGATGTTATGGCGTGTTTTCGTAGTCGAGTGACTTAATTGTGGATTCCTTTGCTATGTTTACGTGGGATAATAAATTTTGTGATTAAAAATGTTTTAAGCAGATGCTTTATGTTTGGGTTACTATATTTAGATAATACAGGTTAAGTGGATGCCGAGGAATGATCGGTATTCAGTATCGATGTATTAAAATAGTTTACTGTTTTACAAATTTTTATAAGTCACATATTATCAGTTCGGCATGAATCTCATTAAGTATCGTTTGAAGCTTAACGGCTTATGTTCTGTGCTTTAAATAATCCTAATCTTAATTTGTTATAATATAAACATTATGTAAAACACGGGAGATACGCACTCTATTTTAAATGTAGATTTTGCAATAAAAATATTTATTCTTGATTTCTAATTATTGCTTGGAACTATTATTTTCTAAATTCTTAACTTATCTTAAATATTCATTTATTTATTCATCTAACGATCAAACACCAGAAGTTCACGACTGGTATAATGAATGAGGCATTTAGCAATTTCAATGCGGAATGCTAAGGACTGTAAAACTGTTAATATCTAGAATAAATTAACTGCGCCTACGACAAGGTGGACGCTCTTAGCGTATTAAAGATAAAGCAAATCAAGCGAGACGAAAATATTTAAGTGTAAGTATAGTCTACATAATGACTTGATTCTTAATCGGTCGATTTAACATTACACTTTAATAGATCACATCACTACCCTAACAAAATGGCGGTCTAATTTCCCTCCAAAATTAATAACCCGCATCGCTCGTGTCGTTTTTCATCAACCTCATTTTAGTGGGTTTATTATTTATCGTGTTTTCCTCAAAACATCATTTACATCGCTTTCATAACGCCGACGCACGTTGAAAGACTGAAAATTTTGTCTATTCGACAAAATAGTGCGATAACTGTGCTAATGACGCCATCACGGTCGCCATTTTCCCGCAGCCATTTTGAATTTGTAACGTTTTGTTTGTTAAGTTGCGTTGTGTGTAATAGTATGAAAAGGTTTAGGGTCCTAGATAATGGCACGTGCACATCAGTTTTGTAGAAAGGTTCAACTATTCTGTTCCCGTGCCCTTCCACCGAAATGTCCAAGACCGCATTAGTAGACATTTGTTTAAAAGGAAAATAATAAATCCAAAGCAAAACGATCGCAACATCGATACAGTTTATGATTTACAAGACAGTGGACATTAAAAAAACAATGCTTATTCAACATTCGAAAAAAATAAAACAACAAAGAGATCGCATGGGCTGAGTTTGAGCGCCGAAAGTTGAATACAATCCCTTGCACAGTGGGCCGAAAGCGATCCAGATCTGGCTATCGGGATCTCAGTTTGTTCTCACATCATTACCCGCGCCGACGGCTACAAATTTACATCCAACACAATGGCTATCCACCATCGAGACATCATTAAGGTGATGCCGATAGCGCCAGCAAAGCCGCGGAACAAATGCCTTATATACATTCAACGTTCTAGTCAAATACCGACCTTATGAAAAAGGCGCATAAAACCTGCTTTGGAGGCGATCAAACTGGCACTTATGCGGGAAAAGCCGGTCGGCTGTAATGACGGAACGTCATATAAGTTAGAATGGAGCGAGCGATTATGAACGCAAGTATGAACGCTTGTAGAGTCGAGTTTAAATTGTTTGTACGGGATTACAAGGCTGGAGGGACGGTTTAGGAAAGGATCAGTTTGAGCCGAAGCCTGGGGCTATCGCGGCCGCACAATGGAACTTATAATATGGGTGATTGCGGAAAAATTGATAATAAGAATTTTGTACGCAAATCGTGGATTTTGTACATTTTTGTGTTACTTTCAGTATTGTTTCTTGACGCTCCCGTTTATGTTCTATAGCAATAAAAAGTTATTGAATCAACAAGTAAGTGGTGTGAGTGTAACATAAGAAAAAGAAGTGTATCAAGAGAAAAATGCTACAAACCGTTGAAATTTTTTAACAATGAGTCAACAGCAAGTAAATAAATGTTACATTATTATCGTATGTAAAAGATTCTATATCTGAGTTAGGACATATCAACGCTGGCGTTTGCATACAATACTGAGTTCGTTACGTGCGATTGACGCGCGATCGACGCGCGATTTGTGTCGCCGCTGTGACGCGCGACCGACGCCTTATCGCGTCATCTCGCCCGCCCTAATTTGCTTCGTGCTTTATTCAGCACCTGTTTAGTTATTGTCTGCATTTTCAAATTTACGGTTTTATTATAACTGTATATTTTTGCTTCGGGTACAACAATAATTACATGACTTTGGAGATATTGCTCATATTTACACATATTAAATAACAAAAGAGTTTTAAACTATGTATTACGTGTTATAATTAATACGGATCAAATGCTAAATAAAAGAGAAAGTTTTTATTATGTCGGTTTAACGTCTATTGTACGAGACGCACCGTCACGCCAAATGTATTATGCTAATGATCATTTGTTCATAATCTCATATCAAGATCATACGTATTAAAACAATCCAAATAATTACACAGCCATCCAAATCCTACATTGATTAATATCAAAGTATCGCGAAACAATAACGAGATCGTACTGACGAAAAACGTTGGAACAATCGACGAGCATGGTATACGAATGTATGAAGATAAGTAAAACATGGCTACCGAACAAAAATAGCTGAGATAACACTGCGATCGCATCTGTAAACAATGGTACTGGTATCCACGCTCTCATTAGCCAGCCTTGTCGACTCGACGCGGGAAATTGTGCAATTCCGCGGGAATCCGCCGCATCGACTATCGATAGGCGATTTGTAATCGATCGATTCTTGTGCGATCGCCCCATCACTAGCGATTGTCTTTTTTATGGTTTGTTGCTTTAATCCTTGTTGTTTCATCGTTATTTCTTTGACTTGTTATATTTTTAGCTTTGATATAATAATTTAATTATTTTGCACGAATCGTATAATGAGTTTTTATTTAAATAAGAAATTCTCCTTTTTATTTTATTATGTTACGATTCAATTCGTCATTCGGCATATTTTTATTGATTTGATTATCATGACATTTGATAATCAGTAATTTTTTCTAATGCCTTGCGAATAAGTTCGGCGTCGGGTCTCACTTGTGGCGTTTCACACTTATCTACAAGATTAATATAGTGATAAGATACCTAATTTATATTTTATTCAATACTTATTATTTATGTCAGTATTAATTCGTTACTGTCAGTTGTTTTAAATATATTAAAATTCCTAGCTGTATTTGATTTTTTCAACCCGCGTTGGTGCCAAAATGAGGAATGTCAATGATTTTGAATTAATTCGGTTCGTTCGAAAATGTTTTTTTTTTTTTGTGACTGGCATTGGAAATAATTTATTTAAGGAGGTTAGGATAAAAGTAAATTGTGGAATGCACCTACGTTTAATTTTATTTTACATGTTCAGATAAAAACTTTGGCATATAATTAAACTAGTTTGATGTAAGGCCTAATTAGATAAGACGTGCTGATAGGTAGTTTTTATGCTTACTATCATTTCATCTATTCTTATACTAACATAATCAAGTTTATTTTACTTTCTAAAAGCGAACGTGAATATAAACTACTTCCAGTTTCAAATATTTCAAAAATAACGGCGTATTTTTGTAAATTACTTCTCGCACTAGCGTCTTATGTCATAATTAGGTAGTAAGCATTCCATTTAATAATTCTTAAAGAAAGTGAGTTTAAACATTTAATTTATTACAAAAAAAAGTACGTAAGCATCCAAAACAGCAACTTTAAATATATCCGCAAAAAACTGCCGTTTAAAAACCCACAAACGCTTACAAATCGACTACAAATCCGCACAATGCCACCTCACTATAAATATCTTAGGACTATACCACGGATAAATCTTCAGAAAGGCTTGTGGACATACTTTGCAATTTTCATGCAGTCACACACCGCTTTATTACTACTGCATAAGGTACAAATTCGTTTAGCTTAGTTCACGCTATTTGGTGTGGGGATGTCACCAATATTTTGTAAGGGCAATTAGGGGCGTCCATGTTGAGTTGTGGCGAAGCGATTGTAGTAATATATTGGGAGGTGTGCGCACGAGTTGATGTGCTCGCGAAGCTGTGAAAAAATCACGTTGGACATTGTTCTATGTTACAGAACAGATCTTGTTAGTTTAAATTTTGAACATACACGGTATGCAACTTTGATGCAACGACCAAAATAGAAATAAAACAGTTTTTTTTTTACATTTTACACGTAAATCAACGCGATTTTTCAATATTTAAAATTTAAGTAAACTTAACTTAAAATTCCCCCGGGAGGCTGGTGAAACAGTTAGCGAAAGCTAGTATGTCATAACCTTAATATGATTTAAATAAATAGCAATAATATACGACAATTTTATGTTGAAAAAATCTACAATAACGGTAACTTTTTCATACACTTTTTGCCACAAAATCGTGACCAAATCACCAGCTCAAAATTAATTGTCACTTAATCACCACTCAGAATTTAATTACGCTTATATTCGACCTATAAATATTATAATAAAACCTCTTTTTACTATCCAGATCGTATCACATAGAAGAATATTTTTAATTTAAATAATATGTACATATTTTAAACTAAAGGAATAAGGTTATTTTGATACCAGACTTTTATAGCATTGTTATTCGATTGATCGCATCTGCGATTGGATTTCAAGTAATCGATTAATTATGTTGTTGACCAATATTTTACATGGAGTGACTGCCTATCTGACTACTTTAACCCAGTTAACTAGGCAACCTGGTTGTCAGATTATCTGCATTCTGATTTCCTCAAAGAATCTGCGGAAAACTTTAAAAAGCAGCCGGGACTCGTTAATTTATCAAGCCTTTCGACCCATCCACGGATAGACCGCGCCAAGCGTTGTTTTACGTTATATCGAACGATCCGTGCGGCTGTTATCTAGCCACGAGCTCCTCCTTGAAAATATCTATACTGTTATTGTACAAAATCATGGTTACTCAATTCAGAAAAAATACTGAAGTTTCCTTCATTATCGGTATATTTTTTTTCAATTTTTTCATTTAAATTCGACTAATTTCATTTTTAATCGACTTCAGAAAAGGGAGGAGGTTCTCAATTCGTTTGATATGATTTTTTATTGTGTAATTCTTTATGCAAAATTTCTTTTGTACTCCCTCGTAGCAACAAAATTATTTAGAAATATAATTTTCTGTTGAGTTCTATGTTGTGTTTTTAAATTTTCACTGACATTTGTAGCCATATAACAAATATTCCCATATTATATTACCCCTATAACAAGCGAAGTTTTGACTGATGGTATCATCACACGCTGACCTGTCTTCACTTACTCGCAAAGTCGCGATCACAGCCGAGATATGCCGAAGGTTGCCGATCGTTGCCGATGGTTGCCGAATGACAATAAACAGACAGCTTCGCGATATGCCGCGGCGATACACGATGTGTGGTCACCCTTACTTTTTACTCGATTTCAGATTGTATTGTGTTATGAATAGGGTTAAAAGATTTTTTTATTGATTTGCAAAATATGTCATTGGTTTTAAAAATTTTTGAACTTGGCTTTGAAAAGTAACACTTAATTTCCTTCTGCAAATGTTATTAACAGAAGTCGGAAGTAGGTGGTGATTTATGTATAGACACCAGCAAATCAAGCTACCCGAAAATTGACAAATTTTCCCAATCAGCTTTGAACTATCATGCTTCAGTGATTAAGTTGAAACTCTATTAAGGAAATTTGAGAGGTTGTAATACAATTATGTGCTGGCGTCTGTACTAATACTGATGCCATACAGCGAAAGAATAAAGTGCATATATCAGATCCCAAAATCAATTAAAAGAACAGAAAAACACTGGTTTATTAAATAAAATGTCAACTTTTTACACAATTTAAATGGCAAAATTAAGAAACTTAAAGTCTGTATCTATGAAGAATGGACAGTTCCAAATCCTAATGTTACCGTTTTAAAGAGTAATCTTCAAAGCATAATTAAAAAAAAAACTCACTAATTTTTAACTTATTATTTCTTAAAGAATGCTCAGAAAAAAACATGGTTCTTAAAGAAATCGCAACTCCTGGTAACCCTACTTATGAATCGATATTTATTTCGGCTCTCCAATACAGAGTTTTTATGCTTCTCTTAATGTTAAAATTGAATGCGCCCGTAGGATTAATGTTACATTATGCTGTACTGCTCGACTATTGGCCGAAGTGAATTTAAAACGCATTTTGTGGTCGTTAGGCACATGTCCAGTTGGGCATTATGCAGAATGCGGTTAATATGCACGTTACCTTACAAGGCGTTGTTTATCTCGTCCGTTTGTGCACTTACCTGTAAACAAAATGGATGGTTAGCTTGATGTTCGGAAGGTATACGAGTTATGTAATGTTAGCATTAGCTCTTTGCATTTGTTTTTTTTGGCGCAACTGAAGTATTGCGATTGTAAAAATGCCGCATGCTAATTTGCTGCCCTGGAATATTTTGTGTACGTTTTGGGCACATTAAATTGAAGTTAATTTGTACATCTTTGGTTACGGGTAGCTAGAAAGTCTGACAAACAGTCTTCCCAAGGGGTATCAGCTCAGGTTGAGGTCTAGGGGTAGAGGACGTCAGATAGCCATGTAAGACACTGGTGTGGTGACTGGAAGCCGTCTATAGCATAGATTAGGAAAAGATAGCAATACGGTAGTTGACCAATAGTCACATTCAATACTTTTATTAAACTGTCATCACCGATTTTAAAATCAAGCAGTATTTATTCTTCCTATCATTATTCTACTGACTTGCTTACATGAAAGTAGCTTTATTTTTAGATGTTTTACCAAAAGCAATGTGCAAACTTAAAGATCTAAATAAAGTCACAACATACTATAGCCACAATCTAGCAGATAAATTTGTATGAAATGATCTGCCAGATAAACTATCTGGAACTTATCAGCAATCTGTGAAACTGGCCCTTAATCTGACAACCCTTAAAAAAAAACAATCGAAAACTAACTACCACAGCCACAAAAAAACTTATGACCCTCTTTTCGAACTTTAAACTTCAAAAAAGGAATGTCAAACTTCGCGCCATGTCACATAATGTCCGTTACATTAGCCGTAAACTCACAAACCATAGAGAAAGATCTTTATCATCACGCACTCTGCCCTCTATGTCAATAAAAGGTACCTGCGTTTGTAAGCACGTTACCTGTGACGTTTTATTGGTTGTTATGTGAAATATTCAGATATGCGTGCGGGGAAAGTATGAAACTTGGAGCTATTTGAATGTGAAGGGTTGGTGCATTCCGATGGGGTTTGTGTCTATAATTCGTTTGATATTAGTTGAAGTAATTGGGACATAAATTCCCTTTAATAATTCTCTTTAAAGGGTACCTATCTACTTATACATACGTTTAGCTATCGTGTGTAGTCTTGCATGCTTTTAAACATCAGATTCTTATAATTTTATAGGAAACTAGCAGACCCGGACACGCGTTGCTGTGGTTGCAAGATTTTTGTTGTTATATTGGACCAAATATTTGCAACAAAATAATATTGCGACTATAAATAAGATGTAAGCAATCCTATCTTTCAAGTTGGATCAAATTTCATACGGTGTGCAAATTTGATTAAAATCGGTTAAGTAGTTTAGAAGTCCATCGCGCACAAACAACGTGACAAGCAATTAATATCTATAAGATAATTTATAGGTACCACCTGTAGTGGTTATATGTGTGATGATACTGAAACCATTCCTCCGTTTTAATTGGAAAAACATTAATAAATTATTTAATAAAACAAAAATAAAACCCGTTAAATATCAATTAATATGACACTGGATAAATCAAGAAATTAATTAATTTATTACACTTTGACATTAATGAAATGAATTCTGGCACATTACAGATACTATAAAAGTTTGTTAAAAATATATCTTATTACCTAATCAAGCTGTCAACACGATCTAAGATGGTATGTATAGTATTGGATATATGACTGCTTATGCCATTTACTGATTAATGTTATAGCGTGATGTAACTTAAAACTATTTGTGTTATTAACATCTGAAACTCGTTAAATAAGATTTCTTTGATGGCAGAGAAATATGATACGTTTTACGCGTGGTACAAGATGGAAGGAAAAGCGGGCAAAATAAGTTGTGATTCAATTAAATGTGAAAATGGGTGTTAAATAAAAGAAATAACATTGTGTATTTATATTTTGTTAACATTATCAGCAACAGTTTGTCAACCTATGAAGATATAATTGTTAATAATTATTATAGTCTTTCGTTAGCTTCCATCTTAGATTTGTGTTTTGTACTAGCTAACGCGACAGATGTTGCTCTATTTATTTTCTTTCATAAGAACTTAACATAAGGTTTTAGTCAGTAAGTCTGACACTCCCTCCAGCTGCGCCCTCATCGAGAGGGGTAATTAGATGATTTCCCACAAAAAAAAGTTATCTATAACCCTCTTTCTAGCTAAGCTCACCAATATTTTTACTCAATGTAAAGTTTTTCTACGAAACAGTTCGCATCTTACAACTTCAACCACCCCACGAAAGGGCCTATCACTTTCTCAGCAAGGTTGGCACATCGCGTGCGCTCTATCACGCTTATCACGCCATCAGAGCACGCAACTGACACGCGTTGTCATGCGTGATGCGTGACGCGAGGTGGCGTGTCAACGCACCTTATTTTCAGGCTTTTTACATACTTCATGCCGTATGTGTGGCGATCAATCAGATGGTGGTTGAGTTGTCAAGACATTGGCATTTGTTTTTGGTGGCGAATATTGAAGATTGTTTTGTTTAATAAATCTTTTCGTTTCGATTGTTTCTTGAGAGTGTGAGTTCATTAAATAATTGACTTCTGACAGCGGTTTTACGCATCGCGTAACGAAAAAGAAGCCTATGAAGTAAACTACTCCATAAATGAGACTCGAAAATTTCCAATGGGGAAGGCCCATGCAACCAAAAATATTTTCAGAGGTAGCATAAAACTGTGGGATGTAAATAGCTGTGTTTTCTTTTCAATTTAATTCAATTGTGTTACGTTAATATATTTTCCACCACATTTGTGGAACTTCATTCATAACTAATCCATTGAAACAGGTATACGTACCCCTAATAACAGGTATACACCTTATTAATTTTCGTCTGTCCTCTTGTCTCTAACCTCAATATCGACAACATTACGTCACTACCACTTATAGGTTAGGTCTTGAATAACCCCATCCACATCGGAATCCTTTGACATACCACATGCGGAGTCTCCACAATATTTAGTGTCCAGCGTAAAGCATACAGGGTGCTTACAAAGCTAGGCGTAGGTGTTCGATAAACATCGCTGCATTGTCCACCAGGCTCTGGTCGCAGTTAATAGATTTGCGTATCAAGGAGCGAGAGGTTGGGTATATATGTTGTTGCCGAAATCATAGGTGGAGATATACAGGCTGTTGCCTAAATACGAGGGCTTTTATTTACGAGAAGGAATGAGAAATGAGTTTGTTTTTCTTTTTGGGAATGATTGGAAAAAAATTACAGAATTTTTCTGTGTTCGGCATTTATCTACGACAATTCAAGTTGGTGGGCCCCGGCTGTTATGACAGAAACGTCTGACAACCAGTTTTACCGATGCATGTCGTGAAGGGTTGAGGAGGTCAGATAGGCAGCTCCATGTAAAATACTGGTACACTGCTGCATCTGGTTAGACTGTAGGGCGACCTCCGATGTGGTATCATCGGTTTTTCATAAGCTCATTTATTTATGTGCAATATTTTGAAAATATTGTATTTAATAAGACATTTAGACACACTAAAACCTAGAGCCAAGACATACCCTCTAAAATATCGAACATTGATGAACGTAACGCTTGAAAACGTCAAAAAGCCCGCCTTTTTCAACGTCATCTACGTCATGTTGTGTTCAAACATAATTAGAACGCTTACAAAGTAGGCCTGTATTAATTAAGTATGCATTCATATCAGTAGCACGATATAAACAGGCTTGCCCGCCACACCCCGTACTTATCTTTTTGATAATAAACAAAATTACCATATTACTATTTGCCGTCCCATTTTTCAGTGGAGTGACTCTTTGAAAAATGAGTTTTTTGATAGGGCAACCCTAAAAGAGGAGAGTGAATAATCACGTCTTGATGAGTTTTAAGAATGGTTTGTTTTTTGTTTTGTAGCATAATTTATACTTCGTTGAAATATTTTTACTGATCGTTGTTTGATGAAGTTAGGTTATTTCATTATGTTATCTTAATCTTCAAATATTCAATCACTCATAGGTGAAAATGAATTAATCCTTTGACATATTATTTACAAGTTCATGACAAACTCAACTTTACCTCTAGAAGGTAACATTGTAGGTTTAAGAAATTGATGCTTGATTATTTCCTTATTTAGTGTAGGTATGCTCCATAGTATGCTCTTTATAAATAACTCCTAAACACATTTTTACACTGTATGTCTTTAATTACTGGCAGATTACGGAAAGTTGTAGCATCCAAAAACCGTCAGTAAAAACACATAACCCTCCTTCGCATCACGCAGTTGGGTGAAAAATAATGATATTTACGAAAATCGTTTCGAAATTTTTCTGACGTCCCTGTTAACGACAAACCTGCTCATTATACGTTGAAAGTGGAAAACAGACGCCTGCACATCAAGCTACCCGGAACTGACAAACTTTCCCAATCAACTTTAAACCATATTCTTCAGCGATAAAGTTGATAATCTATTAAAGAAAGACAGAATGTAGTAGCTTGATGTCCTGTGTCTATACAACTCAAGGATAAAAATAAAACAAAACATATTAAATAAAAACAAAAAACAAAAACCTATCAGCGGACTCCATATTGTATTCATAACCAATAAGCAGGCATACTTGATTACCTTGTAAATAACAGCATATCGGTATCTCTCGGTTATTTTTAACGAGAACAAGATTGAATGTGATGGTTGCCGAGTGGCTGCTATCTCAGGCTAAAAGCTTCATATCTAAGGCATCTGGTATGGGCAACACGTGTACCGATAAGGCTAGTCTAGACTGGTGTGTGTCTAGGTTGTGTTTGATTTATTTAGGTACGTCGGTACGCTGGTGTTTAGTTGTAAATTGATTTTGAGGATTTAATGGCTGTGTTTATTTGTGATTTATATTGATTTTCAATGGTGACCACGCGGGACTGCCGAGCTGACGGTCCCGAGTTTGATTCCCGGCACGATTTCCAGTACGAGTTACATTCTTGATAGTGAATATTTTTTTGAGAAATATGATTTTATGTATATCTATTTAAGTAACATAATATTTATGTACATAACAATACAAGAAAAAGAGAAATCTAAATTACGCTTAGAAAAACTCATCTGCTTAGCTGTCAGCGAGGATTGTGCCCAAGAGACAGGTACAGGGTATTGTCCGTCTTTGGTCAACTGTTGGCTCTACTAAGCGCCTTCTTATTTCCTGAAAAAGTTTGTTGCACTTGGGCTCCATAGTACTAATTGTTCAACCCCAAAACAATTGAATAACTTCAAAACTAAAAAAAGAACTTTTCAAATTTGTAAAAAATAACATTACATATAAAGAACCAATCATCCACCAAAGCAAACCTCACCAACACAGACGTTCAAAAAATCCAAAAAAATATGATCCAGCTCCAATCCCCCGTAAATTAAGACAGTGGAGATACACCGCATAAATCTGGTGTATCGGCCAATAGGCGATCGCTATCACCCCCCACCGCCCGCCTCCCCACCCGAAGGGGGGTAAGTTTCGTTATCCTGCACACGTAGTGCAACTGAGAATTAATATCTAGATATTTTGTAGAACGTTGATAATGCTGTAGCTAGAGAATATAAGAGCTAAATGAAATATTGCTGCAGGTGTTTGGTTCATGCTTACAATACTAATAGCTTATTGGATGAAGGAGCCTGTTTAGTCTGCTTGGGCTGCGGGTTGTTCGTAAGAGATACCAAGGCCCTGTCACACAGGGACTTCCAGAAGGAACATAGTGGGTTTTAGTCAGTAAGAGTATGATACTCCCAAATGACACCGCAGGGGATCTCTCCAGAGGGTACAGCGGGAGGGGTCATTTGATGATTTCCCATGAAAAAAAGGAGCCTGTGTAGGGATGAATTTAATGTGGGTGAAGAGGGTAGGTTAGGATTTGGAAAATTGAGATTAAGTGCACGAGAAGAAGGTGAATAAAAGATGTGAAGCCGCAGATAAAAGCCTATAAAACTTTCGATTGGAAGAAAAGTTGCTTAGAGCAACAGCTGAAAAAAATAAAGCTACCGGTCAAATCTAGTCTATAATATAAAACACATCTATAATAAAATCTAGGTGCATATCATATCTTAGCAATTATATCTAATAGCCTAATATAATTTCTAGCTAAGTCAAAATCAATTTGTATTTGACTTATGTTACCGCAGTCAGTGCAGCCCGCTCATTTGAAGAAACATTGTCTCTATTAATTTTATCTCTAAAACAATATTCACGAACAATTCGCTATAACTTGTCCCTATCAAGTACCTAAATCTCTGAATATGACAAAGCAACAAATTTCCACACTTCAATCTGTGTGCGCGTGGGCATAATCGCGGACATCTACGAGCGGAGCCGAAGCCGCGCGACGCGACCCGAGCGCGCCCGAACTATCGCCGAGTGTGTCCTGTGCTATCTGACGTACGTGGGTGGCCGATCTATCTGAAATGCCAAGTTGAAGGGAATGTGAATTTGACGGTCAAATGGCCGGCTTGATAACTTGCAGCTATTTATTTGAGGCTGGCAACCCGCGGGCCACTTTAACGTGAAGTATGGAAAATGCTTGAGGTGTGCCGCCAAATTGTTGGATAAGTTTTAAAGGTTATAAAGTTCAGCATTTAGGAGTACATAGACAGCAAAGCAGCTGCATCAGGGAGACAGATTTGTGGCATGAGACAGACAGACATAACATTTAACTGCTTGCATTCAAAATAAGTAAACCTACATACATATATGTGAAGGACAATAATAAAAAACAGACTTTTGAGATATTATTTTTTTATTAAGAATTGAAGTAGGTATGTAAAGCTCTGATATAAGACCTCATTCTTGCCCAAAAATGTTCCCTCCAAATGTGCACTAGGATTTAAAAACACTTAAAACATTATGAAGCTGTATATTTTTAACGATAAGCGGATGACCAGACAGATAGGTATCGTCTGTTAGAGCGGGCTAATCGATTCGCAGCCAAGCCCTTATCTCACGGTAAATATAAACTGAATGCGGGCTTATCGCGAGATTTCGGGACGGAATGTCCATTGTAAGGGACGATACGGTTTTTATAAGCTTTTATGTCGTTTTGAGAGATTTTATAAAGGTATTTTTTGGTTTGTTTTGATACAATATTATTTTATGTTTTTTTCATTATAGGCGAAATGGCTGAAAAATATTGAGTGTCTATTGTGAGCTTTATTTCCCTATTTGTCTCGCCAAACTTATTGTTTCAAAGTTCTGATAGTATTTAAGAACTCATTGCTATAAATTGACTATTAATTCGAAGGCTTAAAACAATACTTAAACCATAATAATGACTTCTTCATTAAAAATGATCAAACATCGATATCATGTGGTATGTGCTTATTAATTTATCCCTAAAAAAATCTATTACCTAAAAATCTCCCTAACGTAACTGTGAGAACGCTAGGCAAATGACGTAGCGTCTCTGATGACGTCAAAAAATAACGTGCCGTCTATACAATAGGACACGCACATCACATAGTGAACGGCAAACAAATCAAACGTTGCCTTTTTCTTAATATCTCTCATATCTGCTTGAAGAATTTATTGCCTAATTACCAGCCGTTATTGTTCTGTATTATTATTTATATATAAGACCGGTTCTCGTTTTTATTGAGAGAGATAACTTCAGATTTTAATGGTAATGGGAGACACGTAAATGGGATAAGGCTTGCCTTAAGAGCGCCGATTACGGAGATATGGCGAGCTCTTGTGAAAAACTTATTTGTTGTGTTTTTTTTGAGTGTGTCGTCTGGCTTTTGTCAAATGGGTAAATTATTGTGTGTACTATATAATTTTATTTTTCGGTAATTAATTGGGGGCTGGTATTTTGATGTACAGACGCACAACACTTTAAGCTACGACTATCTGTTAAATTTCTTTAATAGATTTTCAACTTTATCGCTGAAGTAGGTATAGTTCAAAGTTGACTGGGAAAATTTGACAGTTTCGGGTGGCTTGATGTGCTGGCGTCTGTACCTATTTTACAATCGTAACTGACATAAAACAAAGCTATGGTTAAGACACATATAAAAAAAAAATACAAGCTATGATCGAATAGCTAAATTGTTTATCTTTTGTTTTATATAAAAAAAAGCAAAACTTTATCAGATATAAAATATTGGGAAAGCTTCTCCGGATAACAGAATTAATAAGCTAATTACGGACAACCATTGAAAATGTCTATGATTATTTTTCTCTAATGGCCGAGATGTTCACGTAGATTACGTTAGTTTCTTTTTGTCATAACGAAAGATAGTGCTAAATGTCGCCTCGTCTTTCAAGATAAACACTATTTACTCTTTAATTAAGGTCCATATCATGCAATAAATGGCGGCTAATGCTGCAATTTGCTGTCCACTATAAATGACAGAATCCTATTTATAATCTATGGTAGTATAAAGGCGGGATTATTGTGAGATGACGTGTCTATGGTAGCATAGATAATCTGTGCGATCGCTGTGTTTTGATTAAAGGTAATATAAAAGTTATGAAGGTTTTAAGATTGTATTAATGGATCTGCTTGAGTATAATATTGTCGACTGATAAGTTGTTGAAGGTACTGAAATCGTTATCCTGACTGACATACAAAAAGATATACCTTGATAATTTTAGTTGTAGTATGTTCTCAGCTTTATATCTTCGATTTTTAAATATGACAATAAAATATGGGGCATGTCAGACAATACAACATTTTCTTTATTTCTATTTTTGAAATACATATCGACAGTTAAAAGGATGTAGGGCATCAGCGACATTTTGGTCGAAAATGAGTTATTAATATTACTTAAAAAAAATTGCTTTCTAATAGACTCACTCCCATCTACTACGATGACTTTTTTGGCACTAATAGCAAAAAAACTGCATCTAGGAAGTGCCCTTTTGTTATAAACGACAGAATTTGAGGCCTATGTCACTGTTAAGGTACTTGTCCCCCCGCAAAAAAGATATCATAATTATATAGACGTGCTTTCTGGTTTTTATCCAGGTGCGTGGAGTAGTTCCCACGTAACGGGTTGGCAGAAGCTCATATAGTGCAGCTTCAAACTACCCGAAGAAGCTGTCAATTTTTTTTTTCAATCAACTTTGAGTCATATGCTTCAGCGATAAAGTTGACATTCTATTAAGGAAAGTTACGCCATATAAAAGTCTATTTTATGTGAAACACAAGTACAATATTGTCCTATGGTTATGTATTACTACGTAAGTGCAACACTATGCTATTGAATTGAGCAGTGCACTTAGCAAATGTTGCATTTCTATCAGCATTACCGCACTTCTGTAAGCGGCATTTAAGACTCTTAAAGTGGTTCGTCGTCATAATCTCGTATGTTCATGTAACTAACACTTTTATTGAGAAACTGAGGTAAAATATTAGTTTGGTCTCCGTTGGATAAGGTACAAATATGATAAGACTAATCCATATTCGCGATTACTTTAAGAATTCCTTTACTATAGGAACGCATTCACAACCTTAAGAAGAGTGTCCTCATATATTTTTTCCGAACGGCATAAGACTAAGGTTTTGTGTTAAGTCAACGCAAGGTTTTCTTAATTTAAATAGGTATATCAATCAATAGATACCAAAGACAATCTATGGAATTTCTAAAATAAGAACCTTTGAATTCGATTTTGGATCGCATAAGATAAAAAAAAAAACAAATTCAAAAATAGAACACACCCGACCATAACCAACTTGATAACCGAAAAATGGCCCCATAAATAAATGCGAAACGCGTCACTTTCCGAAAACATGTTTCAAAGCATGTTGACTTGACCTCAAGCATTAAAAGGCTTGGGTGTGAAGTTTAAACAGGCTGACTACCTATAGTCTGAAATAAAACGCGACAAACGCCCGGGTGGTGGGCGCTGATAACGGTAGGCGAGCGCCGAGCCGCGTCGCGCGCTGCCGTGCTGCCTAGTGTTGCCATATTCAACGTTTTTATGTTGCTCTATGGATTTTAGTTTGGGTTAGACTGTGGTGCGTTTGTTTATTGGTTGAGATTGTTTGCTGGAGTTCAAAATTGTTGAAAGATATTTGTAAATAGTAATCATTGCCCAGTTAAGTTACGTCAAAATTAATTATTTCACAATTATCATCATCATCTGCCAAGCTATGTTGGAGTCAGCTTCCAGATTCCGGTTAAACGGTACACTGCTGTGTACCAGTGATTTTCATGGAGCGACTACCTATCTGACCTCCTCAACCCGGTTACCCGCGTAACTTGATACCTCCTAGTAAGCAACTAGTTGTCATACTTTCTGGCTTCTGACTACCCGTATTTAACATTTTATTAATATTAAATTTTATGAAAAATATAAACACATATATTTGTTCCTACTGAAAGGCCTAGACCTAAAACTTCATAGAATAAAAAACCTACACTCAACAAATAAATATTATTTTCTACACTGGCAACCCGTTCGAGTGATGGATGCACCGCTCTGATAACACCCTTTTGACTTAAACGTGCGGCCGAAAAGTAAACACACCTTGAAATAACTCCACATTGTTATAATCTCCACTTTTAGTTAAGATTCTAAGTGGTTCTGTTTATCTATACATACAATTTGTATTTGTAATTAAAAAGTTTATAAGATTGCCTTTGCTTTTTACTTGTGTGTGCCTAATAATTACTATATTACACATACATATATGTACATAATAGCAATTTGGAATATATTTTGGTTAAGGTATATATTTTGTAAAATAAATATAATTATATATTCTGGTACTATGTTTTTTTATTATATTTATGTAGCCAAAACTTTTCGTAAGAATTTTGACAACATTATTAAGAAACGTATACGAGATCAAAAATTTAAGCGCGTTAATAACAAAATTCGTACAGATCTTTAAACAAATTGATATTAAAACAAGTATTTAACACATTCATCCCAAGTTTAATGTTTAAAACACCAAATCTAACAGGCCACCACTTATACAAGCACACATACATAAAATTTTACACAAGTTGATATTTGCACAAGTTCCCTTTATATGTGGTAAAACGAGTCGGCGTGTGCCGCCGTGATAAGGGCGGGCGGCGCCCCATGATGTATAGACCGATAGACTGCTGCTGGGCGGCAAGATAACCTGCCATTGACGCACTGCGTGATTGACTGCTGCCTCCAGAAATTATGCTAGGATTTATAGGTTTCTGTGTCGGTTTGTATCCTCTAGAATTTGGAAGCAGTTAACAAAAGGATGTTAAAAAGAAGTGCCCTCAGCGCCAAGCTAAGAATTCATCCATTAATACCTACAATATAGTAGTGAGTTCGGAATTATATCGATTAGAACTGACTATTAATTTTGGATTTTTAAAGACTGTCATGTAGTCGTGACCGTGGCGTGCTGGGCACTTTTTGGCTTGACAACGTGACTGTGGCGGTCAAAAGGTTAAAAATTTCTATAAGAATCTGAATATGTGATACTCTGATGAATTTACTTGTAGATGTTCGTGATTTTTTTTTCAGTATTCGATGCTTACTAGAGTTTTAAATACCAATATTTTAGGCTATACTCAGAAGTTTCAATCATAATTGATTTTTGTTTCTGTTTTAACTAAATAAATTCTAATTAAGTTATTTTAGAAAAAAGACAGGACATTTTACTGGAGAATAACACATTTGTAATATGCACGTAGACATAACTTGTCTATTTAAATAATTACAATTCTATATAATCTATATTTCCTTGAATAAGATCACAAAAGGCACTGGTCAAAATAATCTGATATTAACACAATAATAATCTAATTATGTTATAAAATTAATTATTATATGTTAGATATCCTCAAGAAAGACCCGGGAATCGAACCCGAGACCCCGTGCACAGCAGTCGCGCCTTGCGACCACTAGACCAACGAGGCAGTCATTGATATAACTATTAACACTTAACACAAGAACATTCACAAATAAGGCAGGTCGTTCAATGAGTCACCTCAATTAGTCGTTATATGTTAATTCCATTTCGCGCACGCCTATCCTTTTCTTGTAATAAAACATCGACATTTAGCAGGCGATAACGCTTAAGTCGTCACAGATATGTATTTAAATCATACTTGGATTTCGTCTGGAAGGGTTTGTTATCTTAAAAAGCACTCTGAGTTATCTGCGCAGGCGCAATCTCACATATTATGTGGCTATGTCCTTTTGTAAGGGCGGTGGCACGCTGTGGTACTTTGACTTTATGTTGATATTTTTTTTGAGCTATTTAACATATTCTATGAAATAGGTGTGTTGATAAGGTTACAAATAAGTGATTCTGATTTTAGACCTTCTTTTCTGTCACTCCCTAACGTCTGACACTCCTTTCAACTCTCAATCATTTGATGATTTCCCACGAAAAAAAAAGATTGTCAAAAAGTATTGGGCACATTTATTTATTTTTTCACTTCATAGTTTACACGGCTTTTTTTTGTGGGAAATCATCAAAAGGGGTCATTTTCTGAGGGTGCAGCTGGAGAGAGTGTCAGACTCGTACTGACACGGCTTGACATCATATTTTTTGTTTAAACAACAACAAAAATTGACGTAAGATATAAAGCATGAAAGTTCGAGTGGGAGCTTGTGACGTCACCGCTTGGTAAAATTTGTACCGAGAAGTGACGTAGCGCGAAATTTAAATGTGTCGTATTTTAGTTTTTATTACTATGTCTGAGAAAAAACTACATCCAATAAACTTCCAGGTGCGTTTTCGTTTAAAAAAATGTAAGTACAGACGCCAGCACATCAACTGAAACTACCCGAAACTGTCAAATTTTCTCAATCAACTTTGAACATATGCTTCAGCGATAAAGTTGAAAATCTATTAAGGATATTTGACAGATTGTCGTGCTGGGGGCTGTACCATCATACACGGACGCCATTAAATTATAAGTCGCACAGATCCACTATACACGCCGCTCTAAAATGGCGGAGTGATTCATTTGTCTCACGGCTATCCGAATGTTTTAAGTTTTCACTGATAACCGTGGATGGGGGCACTAAATTGATGCTTCGGCGTTAGGCGCCTATCACATAGATAAGTGTCTCTGTTAGGTGCTAAGGAATGCCAGTAATTAAGACTAGGGTAGGTATGTGCAATGAGCTACTCTAGCATGTCTAACAATTTCATAATAGGTATATATTGTATATTGTTCTTGATTAAATTGCTACTCAGCCCCTTCCTCTCTCCTAAAATGTTTGCGTCCCCGACAGGGTCTATATTGTATCTTTTAAGTTATTTTTACCATCTATGTAACATATGGAATGCAATAAATAATTGAGTATTGAGCTGTTATTTGTTAGTAAAAATTGTCTGAAATTAGCCTACAAAAAATTTTGTTACATAAATAAAGAATCAATCTATTGTTAAATATACAGGCAAGGGTTTGTGAGTGTGTGTATATTTGTTATTTCTTCAAGCGCAAACGGCTGAATGGATTTTCAAGAAAATTACTTATAATAAGGCTTGTTAATTAGAATAATATATAAGCTAATTTTTATCCTAGTGCGGGAAGTATTTCCCTCTGGACGCGCTTGAAACTGCGGTCGGAAGATTGTACAAACCGCACCGCATCTGACAAATTTTACCAATCAAATATTCACCTTCCGGTATTGTGATATGGTTGGAAATCAATTAAATAAATTTGACAGATTGAGGTAGGGTGATGCGCTGGCTTGTGTAGGTACTTAATAAAAAATTACAATTTCAACAACAATAGAATGGTTTTTAAAACTACAGATTTTTCGGTAGTTATAACTTATAGTTGAGATATAACTTAACATATTGTGTTGTTTCTCATCATTAAATATTGTCTGTAGGTATATTGCGATCGACGACCTCGTCTTTAAACTTTTATCAAATTTTTGAACCTAACCTCCTTATAGATAATCGAGATATGTTAATATTAAGATCAGCTGTTCGGACGGAAACTCATAAGAAATCGAAAGTGGGTCAATTAAGCTGTTATCTATATCAAATCACGATGATATGTTACCAATGTGACATATATTCTGATATAATGTGATAGCTTTCTTATTTGAAGGCATGTTATCTAACGAACGAAGAGGTTTTTGTCTCGTCAAGCCGAGATTGTAAGGAAACTTTCTAGTTTTAATCTTTAAGAAAGACTTTGGTTTATTCATGTATGATCTTCTTTAAGAGAAATTTAAAACTTAATTTTATTACAAAAAATAATTTGTGATAGAAATAAAAAAAAATCCTTTCTTAACAAAAATATGTAGCATTTTTTATATAATATTCAAAATACATAATAAATAATATAATAGACAGACGCAGAAACCTTTTATATTTGCGTAGTATACTTAATATTTTTTTCTTTTTCTTTTTGGACTTGCTTTTCTTTGTGCTCTTGTCGAAAAAGGGAGGTTTCCACAGGTGCGAACCACTTTGACGCACTCAAATTTTCTTATGACCTTGCTCTAGTAAACAGTCACAAATGGAATGTGAATATTTCAAATATGTTCGTAAAATTACAGCAAACACAAGATTAGCGCTAATGCGTACACATTTTAAGTTCGCGACTATTTTGGTGCAATCATGCCATAAAGATACCTAGTAGAAGAAAAAATTAAGTGCACGGTTTATGTCAGCCAATGACGAAGCACCAAGCTTAAGGGAGAAATTCTTTTTAAAAAATCCGTCTCGAAAAACTTAAAAAACAGTCTCCCAAAAGAGTCCAAGACACGATAACGCTTGCACCATCGACAACCGAGAATGCAAATGGCCGCCGACGTAAAACAATGCTATCGCACGTACGTAGCGTTAGCGGAACATTGGCGCGACATTCCCGCCACATTAGACAGAAACTAACATAACAGTTTAATTAGAAGTGCATCTAAACCGTATTAGTTGTTATGTAGGCGGGGTGAGGTCCAAGTTGTAACAGGATAGCGTTATTTCTCGTCAAAAACTTCCCGTTAAAATGACTTTGCTGCCCTGAATTCAGACACTTGATGCCTCGCACATGCGCAGTAAAGGCTTGTTCGTACATTTTGACAATCGTGAAGTCACTAGTTGACAATTTCGAAAAGGCGAAGTTATTTGTCTTGCATGGGTTCGCAGCATTGTGCTGAGATTCATATTAAATTTTTTGTAAAAATTTATCGCATATGCGTTTTCACTAAAGTAGGTAATTAAAATTATTTTCTGTATCAGAAATCAAGAATTTTACTTTTCATATTTTTGTGACAACCGTAGAAACAAGTTGTGTCTAGTGGAGAATGGACATAATGGCAGATAAGTGACAGATTGACGTAAGATTTCTTTTGACAGGTAGAAAATATTTTTTTCTTTTCTTCGACCTACATAAGTCTACAAGTGATTATATGCGAGTTGACATGGTCGCGCCATGCTCGGTCAGAAGACATGTTGACATTGACAGAAAGAGCTGTGTCTCTTCCTGATAGAATAGACATAGAATCGCTTTGCTAAGCCTGCAGGTAATCAGATGTTTACTCCCGCTATCGCTTGTACCTCGCACCAAAAACCGTTGGACCAACTTTTGGTGTTTCGCATTGGATCTTGCAAAGTTGGTCGTATCGGCAAACGTATCGTTGTCGATGTCTTGAGCACTACAAACGTTCTCGAATACAATGTAGGTACACCACTGATTGTGGTTTTGAATAGAATAAGATTATCGCCATAATCGATGTTTGAGGAATCGAAATTAGGTGCTAAGTTTTGGCTGAGCTGTTTTTTTGGAACAGTAAGATAATTGTGGACTTTTTTGATGTAATTTAATTTACATCTGCGTATTAATTGTGCCCACTTTATTTTGTTAAAGTTTAGCTTTCTAAAATATAGCTAGGCTAGCTGTTTTAGAGATTACTCATTTTATTATTAGTACTATATTAATTTAGATAACTTTATCCTTCCAAAACCAGGGCTAGAGTGAATGTATATGAAATGCTAACTAATAGCGGTTTTGAACTATGTCCGATCCAAATCCGCATTCATAATACTATGGCCACTTCAGTACTTTTTTTATTTTTTATTATATTTTATTTAAGAGTCTTTTGTTCCCAGAACATGAAAGCCCCACACTTCGGTCCTTCAAAAAATCTTCGGAATGAAGATTCTAGAATAACGTCTTGTCTTGTGACGAATGTCAATTGGATCTAGTATATCATACCATGGAAATAGGTCTACGGCTACTACGGACCATATTTTCACGAGTCCATATCGGATTCGATTCAGACGTAGTGGGAATCGCTGTAACATTATAAATACAAACGGTTCGTCATAAAATTACAAACCTCGACCACAACAGTTAAAATAAAAGCAAAAAGTGAAAATTACTGATCGGAATCTCCTTGCAGGCCAATGTATCATAGCTAGCTTTATCTCTCGGCTTATCCGGGTACATTGTGGATGAAAAATGTTGAGCAGCTTAGAGTGCAGTTAAAATTTTATACGTCCGAGATCTGGCCGAGTATCTCGATGCACTGCGCTTCCCTCCAAAAGTTTTACCTTGAGCGTCAGTGTTGCTAGCTTTGTGGATTCGGAATTTGCCTTTTTAAGGGGAGAATTAGGGTATTTTGTGAGATGATTAATGATGTCTTTTTTATATCAAATGCAGTTATGTCATGTTAAGATTTCACAAAGATACATGTTGCAAAAAATACTTATTTCGATTTTTATATTATGTATTACTGGAAGCAACTATCTTTAAATAGATACAATGCACTTAGCATATACCTAATATGAAAACAGAATATTTTTTTTTGTGGTAATATTGGAATCTACGGCCTAAAAACTGGCAACACTATACCCAGATACTGCGCCCTGATATATTCGTGCGCGATACGAACTTGCGAACTTGGATGCCTGAGATTTTGCCCGAATTGTTCTGAATTTTAAAGTAAATAAGCTAGTTTGATAGATAACGTGAAAGATACAAGATACTTCGTACAGATTGCGTTTAGTTTTAAAAGTTGCGGAACTACTACAGCATTTTTGACTTAGTTGGGTAAGTTTTGTTAGATAGAAAAGTGCACTAGGGTGTTACAGTGGTTTTTGGGTGGAACAAATAAAAAAAATGTACTGTTTAGTTAATATTTCTGCTATTAAGACTCCGTTTAAATAAAATATTTATAAACATGTCGAATTGAGAACCTCTTCCTTTTTTGGGAAATTGGTTAAAAATGACCACGCTTGCTCAATGCGGGTTAGTGATCTTAGTCTTTATAGTCCATGTTTACTCGAGATGGTTTCCTTCACCTTTAATAAGTCATTGGTGTCCAAGATATACTTTGAAAGAACATAATATGGTCCATTCTAACTAACAACATATGTAACATATATAATCTAGTCTAACTGGATTTAGCCGAGTACCAGTGTTTTACAAGGAGCGATTATCTTGCCTATCTGACCTCGTCACCCTAGTTACCTAATACCCTATAATTTTTTTCTCAAAATTCTCACCTAGAACTTATACTAATTTGTTTATATTCAATAGTAATCTTATAGTTATCTATTGCCTGCTCTTTTCAAAAGTCGTAAAACTTATATTGATGTTCAATTTACGGCCGATGTGAAACAAGTTTTTAATGTACACAATAGTTGTAAAGACTATGAGGTTATACAGGCTAATAACTTTAGTTTTATCCGCTCGTAAACTTGCGATCGGAGCGTCTTTATTAAGGTGATCTATTTCCTAATAGCCATCTGTGAAGATGTACAGACGCCAGCACATCAAGCCACCCGAAACTGTGAAATTGTCCCAATTAACTTTGAACATATGCTTACATATGTATCATCATCATCAGCCTATCGCAGTCCACTGCTGGACATAGGCCTCTCCAAGTGCACGCCACTGAGATACATATGTATGCTTCAGCGATAAAGTTGAAAATCTATTAAGGAAATTTTACAGATTGTAGTAGCTTGATGTGCTGGCGTCTGTACAAGAAAATTTAATGACCGAAAACATTGGAATTAGTCCTATTAAATACCTCCTTTTTGAATTTAAAATACCTACATCTAGTACTGATATACGAAAATCTTTTGTTAATTTTATTACAAACAACGAATGTCAAAATGGATCTAAAATTGCCAGCTCATAAAAACAAATGAAGTTATTGTCTTGCTTGCTATAATAATAAATTCACAAATAAATAACGACTACAGCTTAATGTACAAGCGAATTGTTGAAATGTATCATTTTAATGGACATTGTCTAATATTAAATATCTAGATTAGATCTAAATGACAACAATCTAGCCGTTTTGAACCTAGGCTGTAAAATTATACGTCTGACATTGAATATTCCCTATACGACCTAAGTTTGATTCATAATCGGGCGATAAATATTATTTTGACAGGAGTTCATTTGGGGCACTATCAACGCGTAGTTAGTGAAATTTTTGAGATGTGAAATAAGATTTTTTTCATCATCTGCAAAGCCTTTTCCTAAGCTATGTTGCGGTCGGCTTCCAGTCTTATCCGCATGCAGCTGAGTACCAGTGTTTTACGTGGAGCGACTGCCTGTCTGACCTCTTAAACCCAGTTACCTGGGCAACCCGATCCTTGATAAGACTGATTGTTAGACTTTCTGGCTTCTGACTACCTGTAAAGACTGCCAAAGATGTACAAATGACAGCCGGGACCCACCAATTTCGCGTGCCTCCGAAACATGGAGGAACTCGTCATGACAAGAAGTCACCCATCCATGGACTGTCAAATTTGATGAATAGATTTTCAACGTTATTGCTGAAGCATATGGTTCAAAGTTGATTGGGAAATCTGTCAGTTTCGTTCTAGTAGTTTGATGTGCTGGCGTCTGTATATTATTTAGCATACATTGCTTTAAATGTTTAGCTGACTCGTTGAATCCATGGCGTCAAACAAACGCAGTGCACTGGTATTCATTCTTATGGTGACACAATAAAATTATTGAAAAATTCAATCCGACTTTAAAATAAATACAGACATCTGCTGTTAGGGAGTTTGTTGCGCCACTTCTTCTTCCCACCAAAAACACATAGGAAGTGGTGAAGAGTGGGCGTTTTGGGGGCTGTCTTGTGTAATATTTGACGTTCAAAAAGTGCTGTTTTACAGCCAAGTTTGAATAAATGATTTTCAGTTTGAGAATAAAAATTTAAACAGTATCTTCGTAGTATATTAAAAAGCCAAAACCAAAGATAACAAATTTAACAAAGTCAATCGCGAAACAAATTTACGACGCGCCGGCCATTTTACAAACTTGGTCCACTCAACAATGGCGGAGGAAGTAACCTCTACTAACGGCGTCGTTACGCCCGCTAACGCCCGTTAACAGCCGTTAACGTACGTTATCAGCGATACAGGGCGGGCGGAAGATCACCTGAGGCTAACGCCCGCCCGCCCTAATGCATCCGCACTTATTTATTCCCCTGTTAGCGTCCCGATATGTTTCCTTAGATTGCTATCGACGGCCCCCGGTAGGTCAGGCGTACTTGCGTATTATATGTTTTTCAGCAATTTTAAATGTTCAGTTAATGTTTGTTGTGTGGTTTTCCGCAGTTAGCGTCTTCAATTAAATGTCATGGGTGCCATTTTTGACAAAAAAATCCTGGGTTAAATTTTCCTTATGAATTTTAATGAGGGTTTTTAAATAAATGGTAATGTTATGTAGAGACCAGCACATGATTCTAACTCAATCTGTCCTTTAAAAGATTTTCAACTTTATCGCAACAACGGAAGGTTAATATTTAATTGTTAAAATTTGACAGTTTCTGGTAGGTTGACCTGCTGGTGTCTGTGCCTATAGTTATTTTAAAATCTCAAGATATTTATTGGCATCTGCTATATCAATAAAGCTTTATTTTATTCCAGAGAAAATTAATTTAATACCTGTCTTAGTTCTCAACAAAAAGGTACAGACGCCAGCACATCAAGCTACCCGAACATGTCAAATTTTCCCGCTCAATTGTTGACAGATTTTAGTAGCTTGATGTGATAACGATCTTCATAAATATTGCCTGACCTGTTTGTAATAAGCCTTAAGAAGCTGTCTCTAAGATAACCTTTAATGTCTACATTTCATCTATTACTACGCAAAATTTCACAAAATTCAGTTCAGAGTACTCAACCTTACGATCAACCCGTGTGGCTACTACTTAGCCACGAGCTCCTCAACTCTTCATACAAAAGCCATAATCATTGCAAAGCTTAAAATTCTTGCCAAGAAAACTAGAAAATGGTTAATAACTTGAGTGAAATTAGTCTTCCGATAAGGTTGTAGTATCGGTACATTAGTGCGGTACCTGAGTCGATATATATTCAATTAGAGCTGGGCGGGCGGCGATAGCATCAGGGCGGGCGGTGTAACACCTTTTAATTTTGTACTGAGCTTTGTTTTGTGTTGAGGTGTTTTGGGTTTTGAGGTATTTGGGTTTAGGATAGTGGAGTGATATTAATGGCCTGTTTCACCACCTACGAATAAGTTTGAGTTAGTTTATTTGGTAGATAATTTCATACAAATTCTGTTCCATTTTTGAATTAATTCGGTAGTTAGTGGTTATTCTAACATCGTGAAACTGGCCCTATGTATTTTTCTTATTTTCTCGTTCTAAAAATTTTAGAAGCTTAAACAATAAGCAAATGTGTTATCGTACTTACAAATACATAAATGTTGTGTTATACCTATTAATTGGATATGGATTTTTTTATTGGCGCAATAGTCAACATGCTGGACTGCTGGATAGAGTCCCGGGATCAATTCCAGGTACGGTCAACATTATTTTGTGTGATCAGCATGTTTGTTCGCTGTGATCTCGGTGTTACAATAATATGTATAAATGTACGTAAATATAATTATATAGTTTATCAGCTATGTTTTAACTCATAAGACAAGCTAAAGAATATGAATAGCTTGCTTTTAGGCTAACCGACTGTGTGTGAAAGGTGTCGATATAATATTTTGAACTACTTGACACTTTAAAGTTACCTTACACAAGACAGCATCGCCATTCTTAGCTAAAGAACACTGCTTCACTTACCTGAAAAAAAAACGTATTATTTTAAAAATAAATATTAAATTACCAAGGTATTTATCTGACCGTACACAAAAATCAACCCTAACAATAAAGCTTTAAAATACTTGTAACTTAAATCATATGTAAAATAAAACACGTGTCAATTATTCGGAATTAATTACCAAATCAATGTCCAACAGTCGTCAATTTCAAAAACAAAAAACAAATGAAAGTGTGTCGAACAAATTGCGATGAGCCCAACACTCTTGAGTTACCACTAAGTGCAGATTAAATACGAATTCTTATGTTAATTCCGATAAAGTGGGCGTAGTTATATCAAATTAAGTGGGAATGCTGTTACGGGGTGAAGTGTGCCGGTGATAGGGTTAATATACATTATTTTAATTGTTTTTTTTTTGCCATCTTCACAGGTAGGTAGGTATAGTTCTAGAGTAGGTCATCTGACTAGCCTTTTAGTATTTAGCTATCAGTCGACGTCAAGTGTAAGCGGATGCAGCTATGGCAGCTGAGTACCAGGGCAGTGTTTTACATGGAGTGACTGTCTATCCGACCTCCTCAACACAAATTACCCCAAGGGGTAACAACAAAATACCCCAAGGGGTAAGATGTAACGGTAGGACTGGCTGTCAAGGCTTTCTGGCTTTTGACTACTCGTAATGACTGCCAAAGATGTACAAATGACAGCCGGACCAACTAATATAACATGCCTTAAATTACACGGAGGAAATCGTCCTGACAAGATGGTCACCATCTTCGGAACGACCGCGCCAAGCCTTGCTTAACCTTATGATCGACCCATGCGGCCGCTATTTAGCTATGAGCCCGAGGAAGGGTACATAGCTAAAATTATGACAGAAACCAGAAGTTAAGATTTATAAAGTAACAATTCATGGATTAGGTACAATAATTTAGTTCAGAGTGCCGCTGGGTATTTTTAGTGGGAATACTGGGAATGACTTTACCGGGGATCCCCACATACCCCTCTCCCGTCCCCCAAGTAAGTTGGGGATACGTAATAGCATATTTTCCCACCGCAAAAAGGTACAATTATTTAGTAGCATATTAAAATTATAATCTAATCAAATAAGATTTTAATAATAAACACTCAAGTTTGAACTGCATCTAGCTACAGTAAACATAATTTAACATCAGAATATTCATCCCCCTTTATTATAATTCTAAACGACTTTATTTAAAAGTCTTTATTGAAAGTTTGTCTTTCAAAGTCGAGGCCGTGACTTGAAGCCAGACTGGACGATTACAGGAACTAATTTATTTTTTAATACCCCTTAAATGGTACTACAACATTATTTTATGAAGACTCCGTTCGGATCTTGAGAATGAATATTTTATAGCTTCATTTGAAAATACTATTATTTTTTGTAGGTATTTATTGAGATAACACTTAATTTATAACAACAACATTTCCTAATACTCGTATACATAAAAAAAAAACTTGAATTATTATCTAAAATAAATAAAAATTATAACCAAAATTGATTATTATCTGATATATTTGATGATGGTTGCTATATATTTTGTATTTGATTTGCATTTATCATCTGCCTAGCCTTTTCTTTTATGATTGCTATAGGTGTTTGTTTAGCACGTGATTTGCCTTAAAATATCGAGACATTATATTGCGAATAAAGCTTAGCATCTAAATTCATTGTTACCAATTTGACACCACTAAATTAAAATTTTAACCTCACACATTCACACAACGTCATCTAGTCCCAAACTGAGCAGAGTTTGTACTATGGGCACTAGACAACTGACAAACGTACTTATGTAGCTTTCTTTTGTAAATACATACATCAATACAATTATATTCCATATTTCAATCGTGAAATGATTTTTTTATGAAACTAGTATGTTATGTTCTTATGTAAGAAATTCTTAATTTTATCCATTAATCAGTTATAATTCCACATTAATGTAGTACCTTCAAACCAAAACGTACTGAAAGCTGTTATCAACGTGATAAAAACACAAGTAAGGCCTGACGTGTGGCTGTGGCAGAACAAACGTCGTTACTGCGTTGCTAAATAAATCGTTAGCGGCGCGTGAGCCCGCCTCGAGATAGAGCACGTAAGTGCACGGAGGTACGGTGCTGGATGTGGCGCGGGAAATCTTTGAAATGTCACTTAAAAACGTTTAGTTTTTGGTAATTAGCTGATGTCCTGTTTGTTGGGAGGAGTTTAAAAATGTTATAGGTCTAGGTGGTTGGGTGTAAATTACTGTATTACAATGAGTGAGGTACTGTACCAAATATTGGACTATGGAGTCGTAATATAAATGTAACCTTTTTTTTTAGAGCGACGTCAAGTGGAGAAGAAATTTAGGAAAGCTGACCTCACTGCCATGTGGGATACATAGACGGAAAGAGAGAGGGATAGATTCATGGTAAAAAATGCACGTGCCATCTATATCCAGATACAGGCACTGCCACAAACATCTAGCAAGGATGCTGTATGGCCAATGATGTACGAAAAAAAAAACTTTTTACAGTCGGAAATATATGGAAATTATTGATTTGCTAGATACATATTTAAATAAAAACAATGCATTGACAATATTGCTATGTAATTTGAGTAAAATATAGTAAATATAGTTTTCATTGCTAATCCAGAGCATTTGCAATTGCAATTTGTAAAAAAAAGGCTTTCAAGACCATCCAACCAAAACCCTTCACGACTAAGTTTTCTATCTGAGCGTGCTCAACTCCCTAGACACTTCTAGCTCTCTAACTCCGTGTACAACCTAAAACCGTGTCGGTTTACCAAACAAACTAAAACTCGGAATTATTAGTGTTTTTCGTATTGTAGATTGTCTAACGCGGTTGAGTAAACTGTGTACACTTGTTGAGTTACAGCCCTTTAATGTATCGCTGCCATTTGTACTGGCGAAGTGTTACACATATACTAAAATGTAGTGTGTTTTAAAGTTCCGTTTGACATGTTCTTTAGTTTTAGAAAATGTTCTAAATTCTTTCAAAACGTTTTTTTTTGCTTAAAATCTCTTTTTGAGATACTGTTTAGATTGACGGTTTAATTTTAGGTTAGCTATTTAGCTAGATAGTTTTAATATTGTTGTTAAAATGATAACTCGTAAAAAAAAAAGTTCCTATAAAAAAAAACTTATTATTATCTAGGAATAATTTTGGGTGTTTTCTATTATGATGCTCAAAAAAAGTACAGACGCCAGCACATCAAGCTACCCGAAGCTGTCAAAGTGCTGTTTAGCCACCATATCTATAGCTTAGTTGCATATCCTGGGATAAGATGGCAATGTATAATTAGTACAAAAATATTACTTTATTGATCTCAATAAAAGAAACTATCTCTGACCATCCTAGATGCACAAACTCTCAAATATTATCGTAACAAAGAATATAGGACAATATCGCGGCACCGCACGCCCGCGGGTGCATTGCCGCGGAACTTGATTACAATTAACATACAGATAAGGGGGAGGCAGTATAGAGGTAGTTTGCACAGCTATACAATATCATTTTCTTGGTAGACAAGGCTTTAAGGAAGTTTCAGCCTGAAAACTGAAAAAGAGAGGTCATAAGATTCATTTAAAAATTGATTTTAATGGTGATAAATGATATTCATTTTGCAAATAGGTTGAACTCAACACTTTTACACGTCAACACATTTTTTATAAAAACGAGATCAGCATTTCCTAACTGACTACCTTGAGAAGAAACGCCGAAACAAACTCAAGGGTCACAGTCTCTTTTAAAGTCCAGACATAAAAAGAGATTACATACTTAAGTACGGATGAGCAATGTAGGCTTGTGTCTGAAATTACCTTTTGAGGAAAATGTCAGACAAGTTTGAATGGACCTGTCCAATCAGCTGGTAATTTTCGGCATTTGTCGGTCTTCGATGTGTGATGCCTTTAGAACCCGCGCAACCTTTTTCTTTTGTGGGAAATCATCAACAGACCCCTCCCGTTAAGGTTGTAGCTGGAGGAAGTGTCAGACTCTTACTGACTAAAACCCACTATGTTCCTTCTGGAGGTCTTTGTGTGCAAGGTAGCTTGCGAACAACTCCAAGCCCCGGCCGCGGTATTACCCGGGACGCGGGTAAAACTGCTATCAGAAGTTAGTCAATAATAATAACGAAATGACAAACCTCAGTTTAGTACCTAGTTTCCGAAATTTGTTATCAAAGTACTTATTTTTTTTTCGTGGGAAATCATAAAATGACCCCTCTCACTGAGGGTGTAGCTGGTGTATCAGACTTTTACTGACTAAAACCCACTGTTCCTTCGGAAGGTCCCTGTGTGCCAGGGCCATGGTAACTCTTGCGAACAACCCACAGGTTATCAAAGTACTTAAAGACCGAATAAAACGCTCGAAGGTAAGCTTTGCACATATCTAGCTTAATAAACACCAATTGCCTTGCATGCTACCTCTCAAATATTTTCCTTCAAACTTTTATACACACCTTCTTAACTAGCAAGCTATATTGAACCTTATTACTGTGTCATACAATTCAATTTTGACTAAGATATTAAGAGTCTTAAGCTACTTTGAATCGGTCGTAAAATTTATTAATTGAAATATGTGCAATGTATTTTAAACTTAAACGTTATTTGTATAAGGTGGTTATTGACTTGATTTTAAGATGTTTTGTTGCAATTGATTATATTGTCACCGAATTGAGATTGTGAGATTGGATGATAGGGTTGGTATAATGTCGATTTGTATCTAAAAATCTTTGAACGATAATAATTTTGTTCTCTTGAAAATTTTTTTTTAGAAACGGTTTTTTATTAGAAATTTACTTTCCATCGTATTATTTGCACGTAGACGTACAGAAGCACCCTTAAAATGTTCAATAATCTATTATTAAAAAAATATTATTGATATCCTTCATCATCATCTAATCCGCCTTTAAATATCACAAAATACATGCTAAAGAAAATCTTTAAAAAATATATACATCAAAACATTCACACATCGCGTTAGAAAAGTTAAAGCGGCTGGGGCGGGCTGATAGGACGCGATACGGCTGGGCGCGCGCGATAACTCCCGCCCGCCCTGCGACGCAAGACACTGCATCTGTTAGACGCAGCCGTCCGCTTTCAGTGGCTATGAATTTACAAGTTCTATGAGACAAAGTTTTCAAGATTATTGAATTAAATATACGTATAAAATATACTGTTCTCCTATATAAGAATTTTTTGAACCCACAACGAAATACTTCAGTATTTTGTCAAAACATTTTATTTTTTAAAAAATGTAGGAAAATTCCATTAAAATAGGTTAAAATCACTTTGTCATAGTAACTTACATAGCAAATAACATATTATATTTACGACAACCTGTAAAGTGATATATGTTTTTAAAGTTTGGGCGGGCTGATAGGACGCGATACGGCTGGGCGCGCGCGATAGCTCCCGCCCGCCCTGCGACGCAAGACACTGCATCTGTTAGACGCAGTCCTCTATATGGTGACAACACGCTCATGTATTTGGAGGATATTCCTGATCATAAAGATGATGAGATTTTTTTTATGAAAATGCTTTATTAATTTTAACAAGTAAATGTTAACAACTAGGGGTGGGAGCCTCTTTTTAAGCAAATAAGCCTGTGTTAAGAGGACATTGACATAATCACATGGTTTTTAATGGCCCTGAATTATTTAAACCTTATTTAAATTATTATCCATATCTTGAATATTATTATTAATTAACATTTTATGAATGTGTCTGTTGTTGTGCTCTTTCTGGGGTTACTCTGAGAATCGTGTCCAGGTGTCATATAAAAAAAAACACAAGAATATTGCATCAACTACAATAAAAAATAGTACAGTTAATCTCATTTAAATACCTTTGTAAATACGGATAATTAATGTGCTTAGAGATCCCGCACTTCATTACAAGCGTGGCTATTACATAAGTCTTACTATTTCTGCATACTTAATCACATAAACATCGACTGACTAAAAAGTTGTCGTCCACAACGATACGAAAAGTCTTGAAAGTCCCACACAGAAATCCTGGACACCGTAGCCGGGGGGCGAGGCGTCCGAGCGGGGCAAGCGACCCGTTATCGCCTTCAAACACCCGCCGTATCGCCGGCGAACATTGTATCTCCCGGGTTTTGTGATTCCCTGCACTACTCTATGAATTTTGATAAAGATTTGTTGCTACCTAAGATATTGTATGGTTGTTGTTTTGAGAAGGACTAGGTTCGTGGCATGCTGTTATTTTGGGATTTCCATCTTGACGGTTTCAGCTTGAAGGATTTTTTTTAATTGTCGTCTTTTGTTCTCTTTCCTTCCTGCACTAGGCCTGATGCTATGATACTAGTAGCCTGATGGAAGTGTCTTTGGTAATCAAAGCATGCTATGATGGAAATAGAGGCAGGGTAGACAAACAGTGTTTCTGTTATATGTAAGAATGAAAGGGGTCTAAGCTTTTGAAAGCTGACAATTTGTTCTTGCTGTCAAAATCACCTGTTAAGGCTAGGTTTTCTTAGTTATGTTGGGGTCGACTTTCAGTGTAAGCAGCTGAATAGGTACCAGTGCTTTATATGGAGCGACTGCCTATTTGACCTTCTCAACCCAGTCACCTGGGCAACACGATAAGTCTTGGTAAGATTGACTGCCAGCCTTTGTGGCGACCCGTAATGAGTGTCGATGAAAAAGATGCTTAAGAATGACAGCTGGGACAACATGCTTCCGAAACACGGATTAACTGGTCAAGACAAGATGATCACCCTTCCATGGTCCAATCCCGCCAAGCGTTGCTTAACCTTATGATCATCATTACGGAATATAATGTACCTATTAACGTGCCTTCCGAAACACGGGTTAACTCGTCACGACAAGATGATTTTTAAAGATCACCCTTCCATTTACCGACCCCTCCAAGCGTTGCATAACCTTATGATCGACATCGATCCGTGCGAATATTTTGGCTTAATGTGTAATCATCGCGGTATATTAATAAGATTTGCGTTTAAATTTGTTAGCAACAAAACTAATTTGAATAAATATTTTTCACACCAAACAAACCCGATTTTAGAGCAAACGGCAAAGCCGCAATATTCACGAATCAAGAACATTTATTTAGTTTATTTTCGCGGCACATCCCTATTCGCGCGATATCGGGAGTGCAGCCGCGCGATAACATGCGACACCGCGCTGTATGTCGCACGGACCGGACCGATTCGCTGCGATAATGTACGAGCCGTAAACGGATCGGAACGTTTGAAAGAAATTGATATGAAGTGCATGTTTTAAAGCTGAAGGAGTTTATGGTATTTGTATCGTATTTCATCGATAGTTAAGTGTTGGGAGATAAAATTATCGATGAAGTATTTATTCATGTGATAATTTATATATTGGTCTCTAGGTTTTTTTATATTGTCTCAAATAATTTAATAAAGTGGAATGAATCCCCGAACCCCAGGATTCCCTGTTGTGGGGTCCACTCTCTTTCAATCCGTAATTCAATTTACAGTTGCTAATAAAGGGATTCTTTAGTGGCATGTGTCCGATTGTGTCAATAATTTCCTGGTATTCTCATATGGTATGCAGATAACGGTATCTCTCAAGGTTTGCAAACAGTTATGAGAACTTCTAAGAATATCAATGATCTACGACCAGGCGATACGAACTATCACTGGTTTTGATAAATCATTTCTTCCTCTTATTATACTTCATCACAATATGACACAAGTCAGCGACCACCATACAAATGAGCCATAGGTATAACAATTTCAAAACCGTTATAAAAATGTGGTCATTATAATAATTCAATGCATTGAAGGTTGGTGTCTTCGAAGCGTTTTAAAGAGAGTGTCATACAAGTTTGAATGGACCTGTCCAATCAGCTGGTAAGTATTTGTTGGTCTTCGTTGAACTCAATAGTAACATAGGAGCTCAACAATCCAACGAATGATATATAATAGCATCCAAGCCGATTGTTGGCTACGGCGGCCGTTCTCTTTTATGGAGATCAGCCAGCTGCGCAAAACATATTATAGTGCAAAAGCATTCGCGCAGATACAGGTGCACTCTCTATTCCCTCACTCTCATAGTCCGATGGGACGGCAATCCGACACGACCGGAGAGAGATCAGGCGCAGGACCGACATTTATGTGCTCTCCGATGCACGGGTGAATCAATCGCCACCTTCCAGACTCCAGGCTGCTTTATTAAAATTTCTCAAAAGCCACGAAGCCGAGACCCCGTGCACAGCAGTCGCGCCTTGGGTCTACTAGACCAACGAGGCAGTCCAAAGAATATACCATTAGAAAGGCCGTTTGGGTAGTGAGTGTGAGTTACAAGATCTGGTGCAAACCTGTGGTACTTACTGCCAATGAGAGCAAGGGGGTTTATGATGCAGGCTGCACAGAGCGTTCGGAAGTGGATATTAAATCTTGTTATTAGTCGTCGCCGATGTGTGGTGTGGTACAAGTGAAGGGAAAACTGCGGGAATCTTTGCGAAGTAATGAGACACTGCTGGGAAAGAAAATTGGACCAGAAATTCGTTTGGTTCTGAAGGTTTAAAAGTGAGGAAAGAATCAAATATACGTATAATGCTGGCTTATACTTTGGCCAACGGCTAAGCATTTTCATACAACTTGGCAATGCTGCCAGCCTTATTGGGTACACTCCCGGTGGGCAGCGATGAGGAGGATTTTTTAATGCTATTTATTTATAATGTATTTATTATTAAATAACTTGTGAATATACTTATATGATAGGTACCTAGCGGTAGGTAACAACGGACAAGGATATATTTAATTTGACAGCTACAGGCAATATTTTGAAAATCCTAGAAACAACACTAAGAGAATATTGTTTGTTTAAATGCCATATTTAATGCATTACCTCTTTTTATAATAAAAAAAACAAGCTTATAAAATGGGTACATATTTCTAAACTTTCTCCTCAATTTCTAACTTGCGCCAATCAGCCACCGTGGTGTGAAATATAGAGGAGTCGAGCGAACGTTATCGGCCGCGCGCACGCGGTACTATCGGTCCGCCGATAACCGGCCGATCTATGCGTGATGCATGCAGCTCTTGCAGTAGTTGTACTACAAATTGCTTGCGTGGAGCTGGTCATATTTCTGTTGGTACTACTTACAACTCTGCAGCCTTAAATTTATCTTCTCTTCACATCTTTAGGGTGTTCATTTATAGGATAAGGACTTCATACTTTTAGATTGCTGGTCATTGAGTGCAAAGACCCAATTTTGTCCAAAATAGATTCAACGTGAATTAGTTAAGAGGCTTTGAAGTAATAACAATAAAATAAACATTGTAGGTATTTAAATTACTTATTAACAAATTGCTTTTTAATTAATATTTCGAAATTCTTCAGTCTCCTTTCCAAAAATATGACGAATTCCTCAAAAAATCAGAACTATCCGTATATTATCTCGAGCAGTCCTCACTCAAAAGGATTTTTATAGTATGTCAACTTGCAAATTAGGAGCCAGCACATCAACCTACCTCAATCTGTCAAATTTCTTTAGAATACTTTCAATTTTGTAACAATTCCGGAAGGTCTAATATTCGATTGGTAAAATTAGCCTGCTGGCGTCTGTACTTCCATTTCCCTTTATTGAAAACCAAGAATTTCTACGACTGCAATTAATTGCAACCCCGATCACGTAGATATAACTGCATAGATTATGATGCATCCTAATTTAACCCGTTGAACGCAGTCTAATGAGACGTAGTATCAGCCGGTCGCTTCGCTGCGTTGACTATCGCTAAATTGTTAGCTAACTAGAGCTTTGTGGGGTTAACCGGCTTCATGATCCGGCTTCCGATTTGATGTGACAATGTGTAGTGGTCTAAGGTGTGAGGGTTCAATATTTGGATGTGTGTGAGTTAAATAAAATGTTTACGAGTAATTTGGAGTATTTTGAGGAAGGGTAATTTTTGAAAAATATAGGGTAATTTTTGAAAAATATAGGGTACTTTTTGAGAAATATATGGTAATTTTTGAAAAATATAGGGTAATTTTTGAATAATATTTGGTAATTTTTGAAAAATATAGGGTAACTTTTGAAAAATATAGGTTAATTTTTTTAATTATTTAGGCATGTTTCATGGCATGTCAAGGCTACGTAAAATGACTCTTGATAAGAAGAGGTAACCCAAGTTTGGTGGGGATTTGTTCAATGTAACTTAAAGAGGCATGAATTTTTAACCTTCGAAGGTCGTTTTTCGTCCCACTGCTGGGCCCAGGCCTCCTTTCACGTAGAAGGATTGAGCGTTAACCACCACGCTTGCTCAATGCGGGTTGGTGATGTCAAAATTTGGAGTCTAGTTTTCCTCGAAATGTTTTTTCTTCATCTTTAATTAGTCATTGGTGTCCAAGATACACTTAGAAAGTACACATAACTTAGAAAAGTTGTATTGGTATTTGCCTGACTTATGTGTGCGGGTTTATTCTTAGTGCATTCATAGAGCAAGAAATACCAAATTCAAATAATAAATATTATGATCATAATTTTCGGTAAATTGTCCCTCGCGTTAATTAAATTTCCGGTATCGAAATGCCATTTTTCTGAAATAAATATTACATAAGTATTTCTCAAACACACCTACCAATCTTCTTGTCACCGGTCCCGCCCATATAACGCCAAGCACATAAGCATATAAAGTGTCATTTTATGTTAATCAACTTAAGTATCTGTTACGATCACTAAATAGATAAACTCATTGATCACAATCGTAAGGAATTTTGCTCAATAAAAAAATATTAAATGACGTTCTAATTTCATAAATTCAAATTTCGAAGTGTTGACGGTCGAGAAATATTCTTTTGAAATATGATATGGTAACACCAATATTCATTATGTGACGCTTATCGTTAATTTTCATATGAATGGTGTTTATGTTCCGTCTGGTGTCGGCAGAAATATGATATAAGAGGATTTCTATTTTAAAAAAATGCGTTATTTAGGTTTATTTGTGATAAGACGTGGTTTGATATTAAAACAGGTATTTTTTGGAGATATTTTTCTTTTGGATGACGATATATGACGGAGTTTTGTTTATTATTTTACGCAACTTTTAACATATTATCTATGTCATTTATACATGAGGAAATCAATGATTTGAGCTTTCGGAAGGCTATATATACTTTGCCAAGTTGATCTACTTAGAAAGCAAATCCAATACGAAATAATGCAAACTTAAAAAAAAAACCACAAAGCCCATAGCACACATAACTTAATTTATGATATACTCAACGCAAGCATACACTATAAGGCTGTCCATTCACGACACAATAAACAGCTACCCACGACGCGACATTGTCGTGTCATTCCGCTAAATATCGCGCGCGCACCGCGTGTAATCGCGGCAGAGGATCGCGCGACGCGCGGCCACCCCGCGTGGCGATATCGTGATAACGGGCTCTTGTGGCAACGGAGCGAATGTTCGGAGGATTCTATGGGAAACTTAAAGATGATTGTGAAGTTTAAATAAAATAGTAATATAGCTTGATATACTCGTAGAAATATGATAATATTGACAAAAGAAGAAAAAACTTTTTACAATAAGTACGTTTTTCTAACTCGAGTTTTTGTGTTGGTAATTAACTGTTAAGTTAGTAAAACGATAAAATGTTTATTAAATGCAAAAAATACTTCAATTGATTGGAATCTTATTTCTACATAGGTAACGTGAATATTTTTATTTTCACACTGTATATGAGCTATTAAAAAAAATATTAGAACAACAAACATTCGCTTATTTCATCAAACCTTCAAAACTATGACGAAAATGTGATTTCTTAAGCTACTGTGTAACACACAGCCAGTGCATACAGACTCTGCCAAGAAAACAGCCAGAATAGCTCCTAAAACTAGCCTCTTAGAGTCCATTTTCTTTTATTTTTTTTGGGAAGCAGTCAGGTTTGGGAGCCTGAAGATTTGTTCGTTCGCAGAACTGAAGCCTCACCGCACGACCTCATGATAAGACGTCGCAGCATATTATATAGAATTTCGCTAAACGTGGTTGAAATTGAGTAATAAGTATGGAATTCCAGAAGGGAAACTTCTATCTAGGAAGAATGTTTATTTGTTAATCTGTAAGACTTTTTTATAGGGAATTGATTGATATTGGGGAATTCATTACTAAATTGCTCTCTTAAAGATACATATTTCAAATACTTTTCTGAATTAGTCAAGAATTAACCTTATTTATTTTTCTGGCTTTATTATTATCAATAATAAAGATAATATTTTAAATTTAAATACTGTCGCTCCGCGGGATTGCGGTTTCCTAGCGGTATTTTTTTGTCTTTATTATATTATTTGGGTTTCAAGTAAATATTAAATGTCATTCCAAAACATGCTATAGTTTGTAAGTACGGAGGGATGGCCTGATTTTTTTTCTCTTTAACGTAAAAGCTACTGAATGGATTTTAATGAAACTTGGCAGTAATACAGCTTATACATCAGAATAACATATAGGGTACTTTTTATCTGCGTGCGGAGAGTAGTTCCTTCAGAAAATAGGTGAAACCGCTTGCGGAATTTAGTTCTACATAATATTCCGATAACATCACTCGCCAAAATCGAGTCTTATCATTTCTCCAAATCATTTGATGGGTCTAACGGCCTAATATTGTTAATCGATTAGAAAATTAATGGAAACCGCATTTTTACTAAAATAGCATCAAATTAAATTACTTGTTTTTTTTTAAAGAGTCATGTAGGCTAATGATCTATTTATATTATTTTAAAAAGTTATCTCGCATTCCATAGAATTTGCCAAGAATGATGACTCAGTTAAATCCAAGATTCTTCTGTGATGCTCTTCAACCTCTTTCTGACAAAAATGACTGTTGATGGCTTCAGTCTTAACTAGGGGTATTGGGTTGCCCGGATTGGGGAGGTCAGATAGGCAGTCGCTCCTTGCGAAATAAATATTCGCAAAATCACTGGTATTCATAATAAATCACTGGTACTCAGCTAAATTCGATAAGACTGGAAGGCGACCCCAACATAGTTGGGAAAAGGCTCGGGAGATGATGATGTAGTTGTAAATAACCAAATTTGGCGTCTGTACCTACCATGTTAAGTAATATTATTTTCAGTGCAAGCTACGTTCTAGGGTACACATAATTAAAATACAATATATTGATTACAACAAATCTTCATTCATATTCTCCTGTATAAATATTGAAATTCAAAACCTACATTTCAAAGGTTTTATTTCAATACTTACACTAGTCACTGTCCATTACGTAAGTGGAAGAGGTGGTGTTCATAATGAGTGCAGATAGCGCGCAATGGACGCGAAACATTTGATAACAGCAACAGGTGTAGGTATCAGGTACTAATGTCTATGTGTTCTGTGTTTTGTGGGGTGAAATGGAGTCTTAGTTGGTTCCTCTAAACAATAATATACTAGTCGTTTAGCTTACAGACAATAGTTTTTTTTTAATCTATGTTTAGTCTATAAGATTTATGTAAAAAATAAATATGAGGTCTGAATCCTGAAAATGATGTGGTACTTTTTATAAGAACCGGGCATTTAAAGAAAAAATAAATTATACGAGAAGAAAATCCGCAACTGACGGTCCCTATCAGAGCTCTACCTCTAGAACAGCTGTCTAAAATAATTCCATATCGATATAAAATATTTTTCTGGACAACAATACGTTGCATTTAAAATCACCGATAACAAGTGACAAACAAAAGCTCATTTCGCTAGTCGCGCCACAGTGGGGCGACGATCGAGCGATACTGTATGACGGACGGGCAAGATAGGCGCACGCGCAGGGTGGCCATGCACCGTCCACGTATCTTTGCACAATAAACTGACGGACTTATTTTTCTGTCCCATTTATTTTGCAACAATTCAGAGAAAAATATTTCAGTTATTAATACGGTTTTTTTGATCAATTAGTCAGTAATCCAATTAAAAGAAGGTGTTGCCATATAAATGTTATAGGTTACGTATTTCAGAAAAAACTGCATGCCTGTAAGGTTTGTTTGGCACAAACATTCATAATTAATTTGAAGCAACATGACATGAATTCATTCGCCATATAAGGACTCGTATACCCAGTCCAATTAACAAGTTAAAATAATATTAATGACATTTCCATTCAATAACATAATTAATTAGCAACATTAAAAACTTTCATCTTAAAACAGCGACAAGAATCCGAAGGGCGCACAAAGTCAACACACGCAAAGAATTTTTAATGCTGGCAACTTATTAACATTATACTGGCCACCCTATCGGAACAATGACGCGATAAACTCGCGGCAATATTTTAAAATCGATGTTTTTATGAATCGATAATTTGTTCGGTGCGTTTCGGCGCGACGTTTCGCGAGCCTATCGATTCTTATCTCGATGTCACAACGCTTTGTTTCGATTCGACCCCAACATCGTCCATGTTTCGCTTGAAATGTGTTTCTTGCTAACGTACGAAATGATACTATCTCAGACAGCGCTGCAAGTTTATTTGAATCGATTCCAAATTGAAATATTATTCGATATTGAGTCTTCTTGCTGAGGAATAGGAGTCTGTTAGTATTTTCGGGGATGTTTAGTTAAGTTTGTAGTCGTGTATCTGTCCTCTTCATATGCATGCCAGGCTGTCTGGCTTCAGGTGTGTCCGATGGTTAATATTTGATACTTTCTTGTTCGGGAGAGGTCCTGAGAATGCGGTGTGCCGTCATTATGCTGAACGGTGGTGGATCTTCGTTACATATAGAGTTTTTTTCTTGAAGGAATGCGGGGTGTTAATTGATGTTTTGGCTTTGGAGAAACCAAAGAAACATTTAGGAAAGTAAGAGTAGTTTCAAATACAAATTTGTTGGACTCTAATGATGGTAATTATAGCCATTTGCTTAGCCAAATACAGCTGGGCAATTTAACGAGAGACAAATCTATAACGCCTAACAAAATGATAATGGTAGGTGCCTTTGAACTTGATAAATGCGATCGGCAGACTTAAACACGATAATCTTATTATAAGAATCTTAAATTCAAGCGATTCCTTCTTCGTATTTCAAAACTTTACACACGTGGGAGACTGGAGTCGTCCAGTCTACATAAAATATGCGACAATCTTCACATCTCTAGCAAGATATAATAGATTTCGAATAATAATTTATTCGAACTAGTCGTGAATATTATACGGGAAGAATGAATAAAAACTGATACAGATGGCTATCTGTTTTATGCCAAAATTGGTCGCGGTGTGCGGGCTTCCTTGGTTGATAAGCATAAGACTGAAATGGTATGTTTTAATGTTTCAAGAAATGATGGTAGGAATTTTGGTCTTGAGTCTGTGGTTCCTTGTTTACTTTATATGTATGTAGAGGTGTAGGCTCATAACATCTAAGTAAGGCTAAGTAACAGTCGCTAATGATCTATCGATCCAAGGTTAAGCAAGACACTATACCGTGGCCCGGGCATACAAGGACCTCCAGAAGGAACATAGTGGGTTTTAAGTCTGAGACTCCCTCCAGTTGCACCCTCAGCGGGAGGGGTCATTTGATGATTTCCCACGAAAAAAAAAACGTTAAGCAACACTTGGCGCAGTAAGTACTTGGATGGGTGATCATCTATGTCACAACGAATTCCTCCGTATGTTAGAAGACCTTTTACACTATCGATCTCGGTTGCGATTTGAACATTTTTCTACAACCAGTCTTACCAGTGGGTTCAACCCAGGTTTCCCTGCTAACTGGGTCGAGGATATCAGATAGGCATTTGCTGGAATCCCAATATATGTAGATGGGAAAGAGTTAGACTACAGCAGGCTCAGCATGGCAACCGTAGAAACAAGTTTCGTTTACCGGAGTATGGACATAATGACAGATAAGTGACTGATTGACATACGATTTCTTTTGTCACGTAGAAAAGTTTTTTTTTCTTTTCTTCAACCGACATAAGTCTACAAGTGATTATATGCGAGTTGACAGGTCGCGCCATGTTCGGGCAGAAGATTTTTGACATTGACAGAAAGAGCTTTGTCTTTTCTTGATAGAATAGACATAGAATCGCCATGCTGAGGCTGCTTATTAGTCTCTTATAGCTAGTATCCTTAACACAAATGCTTCATTGCTCCGTCGTTCAAAAACTCAAAAAACAGATAGACTTCTAACATTTAATATTTTCCCATTCGATAGCCAATAAATAAAGCTTATACAAGGGGTTGATCATTCATACGAGCTGATGCCAACGATAAGCAATATCCGTTAAAAGGTTACTATGCATGTGTGAGTGCGTGCGTATGTGTGTGGGCGTATCGCGACAGGATCTTAATTTACAATAGCGTTCTTTGTACTATCGGCTGATGACAGATGTGTATGATTGAAGTTTAAGTGGTTAGAGACTCGTATAAGACAATTGTACTATATCAAGAATCTAAAAAAGCTTTTAAAATATTTAAGGGTTACGAGGCAGTCTTTAGATGCTATCTAAAACCTAGCTTAAGCTTAGCTTGGCTAAAGATTTATTGAATTGTGCTCTATTGAATAATATATCATTTTTTTAATTGTAATTACATAAAAAATTAAAAGGCCTATCGTGCTGTTAAGTTAACATAATTTTTAGATAATTTTAATTTCAAAAGCGTCTTACAAAGATAGTCTCATTCAGTAGACGCTATCGTGACTCTGAACAGGATCGTAGCACTTCTGGTGTCAGTTGACTCGCTAGATTAAACAGACATAGCCCTATCGTACTGCGGGCAATCCATATACCCACTTCTGCGGCCATTATAACCTGGTATACCTTTACAGATAAAACTTAACTTCCTCTTAAAAAGAAATGCAAAAAACGCCCGACTCCACCACACGGCTAACTAACGTTTAACAAAGATTAATGCCGGCCGATATATCATTCGCGACACGGAGAGGTGCGCGAACTTTCAACGATAAACTTTTTAAAGACTCAACTTGCTACAGCTTTTATATCGCCCTGAAAAATTGTGTATCTCAGGCCGTGCCCTGTGGCAACGAGATAAAAGGAAAAAATCGCCCGAACCGTATTTGTTAAAGTGGAGTAGATATTTGTCATGGGGATGCGCAAACTTTAGTAATTGCTCTCTGGGAACCTGATTGCGGCATCTGTGATACGGACTAGATGTTTTTTTTTTATAGCTCATTTTTAACGGTGTATATTTAGGCCGTTAGGAATGTTTATTGAACAGATTTAAGGTCTCCGCGAGTTTTATAATTATGGCCGTTGTAAAGTCATTTGGGTAATTTGAATTTGGTACATGTTAAACGTATTTTATTAACTTTATAGCGCTTAAAGGTTGTATTTTAAGTATTCAATCAAAATGACCAAATTAATAATGTGACGATGGTATCAGTTCCGCTGTAAATAATCAAGTATGTTGATTTATTTTATGGGTGAATTGTTATTCAGGAAATACATCGGCGAGCGCCAGACGGTTCGTGGCAGGAATCGTAAATTCACGTCTGAGCGCTACAAAAACTGAAGCTATATTTACTTTCCCCGGATTACACAATTAAATATGCCCAAAAGCTCGTCATATCTCTGCGATGTGTCTCGACAAAGTGACTTTATTAAACTTTTTTTTTACCATTTTTTGCGAGTTCCGAGCAAGCTCCGCGGATAAATTGTCGTGCGATAAGTCAGCGGGCTAAACGAGGTTAATACATTAAACTGAGTTTAAGCACAGTTCAGGTTAACTTGTTGGTGCCTGCGGGCGGGCTTCGCTGATGGACTGGTTATAACAGTAAAGAAATGTGACCTGCCACGGTCGGACAGTTGGGGTTTAAAATACAGGAGCAAGGGGCTGTTTTTGTTAAGATTTGTGGATGCGGGCCTTTTTAAATGGTGTTAGTGCTGTTTTGTGAGAGGTGGTAATTAATACTGCTGAGTCTACGAAATATTTTTTTACGTTCTGTCTGTCTCGTTCAAGTTTTTAATTGGCCTCAATACTCATCAATATAAAGATTTGTGTACAATCTATACTAATATTATAAAGCTGAAGAGTTTGTTTGTTTGAACGCGCTAATCTCCGAAACTACTGGTTCGATTTGATAAATTCTTTCAGTGTTAGATAGCCCATTTATCGAAGGCTAAGACACACGGGAGCGGAGCAGTAACCAAAGATGCGTGTGAAACCGCTGGGGACAGCTAGTTAAAATATAAGAGACAGGGGAAAATCTAATTGAAAACCAAATAACCCTTTAAAAATAAAAGGCTTCACAATTTTTACCATAGCCATAAATCCCCAAACTGTCAATTAAAAAATGATAAGTAGTTACTACCAGAAAGAAAAATCAGCAGAAAAACCCAAAAAGAAATCCTTTCGCCGGCTACCTACTTATCTAAAATTATGAAAATGTATGTAAAGCCGACCACCGATGTGGCGACAATAAATCGTGCGACATCGGTATCGGCGTCATTAGCGCCAGAAGTAATTGTTGAGATTTGTCTTGCAGTCGCTCGTGGAATGGGACGCTTTATCTGGACTTTTGACAAGATGTGGGCTGCGAAGATTAGGTGGTTCGTGTGCTTTAAAAGCGGGGTAGTAGGGATAAGGGGATGAATAAAAGAACTAGGTATATTTTGGTGGTTCTCGTTGATTTTTCGGCCTTTAGTCGCGAGGATTCAAATTCAATACTTTTATTGAACTATTATCAAAAGCGGTTACTTTGTATGAAAACACTATGCACTACTCACAGATTTTTCACATCAAGAAACACAATTAAAACCGTTTTCGATTCAAAACGATTGCCTAATTGGCATTATTTTAAGACGGTTATTAAAATAAAATATTTTACACTTATACTAGTCCAAAAAACTGTTTCACCATAGTTCTTATATCGCAAAAAAAACAGACTGTAATTTTCAAATCATTAGGTACAGAAAATGCTTAAATTTAATAAAAAAGTAAGTAATCAGTATTTACATAATGCGTTTCAAAATAAGCAGCAAATACATAACTCGAACATTTCATAAATAAAATTTATAATAAATGACTCACATGGCTAATGTTTCCTGCCATACATCTTGTTTGGCGCGGCTTTGCTCGCAATGTATGATATAACATACACTAATGACGTTTCAAATGATGTATTGTAATCGAACTTACCTGGAAAAAATAAATTTCATATTTAGAATGAAGAAAATATAATATATGTATTTTAATTTATGTGCAGACGCCAGCACATCAAGCTACCCGAAACTGTCAAATGTTCCCGAACAACTTTGAATCATATGCTACACCGATATAGTTGAAAATCTTTTAAGGAAATTTGACAGATTGTAGTAACTTGATTTGTTGGCGTCTAGCATCTTACAAATGTATAGATACATATGTATGTATAAGTCGTTATGGTTTAGTGTTTCCTGCCAATATGAGTGTGCTGTGTGTGGGTTCGATTCCAAATCAGGCAAATACGAACGCAACTCCTCTCTCTCCTCGTTTTTTTTTGTTTTATGATTTTTTCTCTGTTGCAGTAAATGTACCTACATGTTATTGTAGAGGCAAAAACAAATATAATGTTTAAAAGATATAAATTAAATGATTTGACTGCCTTTTTAACTACTTATATCAATAACATTTAATGGCCCTCGCTCACGGCGACTTTTTGTAGCGATGCAGTCGCGATACTGTCGCGCGTAGTCATCGATACAGACGCGCAGCCTTGGCTAGCTGTGTGCCCTCGCCCACGGGACCAGATTCAGTTGTAATGCAAACGCGAGTCTGTCGCGATGCAGTAGCGCGTTGTAAATGCGACTAACACGCCTTAGAAGCGATGCAGATGCGACGCTCGCTACAAAATCGTTACAAAATTCATTCATACAAAATACAAAATTAATACAGTTATTTAAATTCACGTATATTTTTAACTAAATATCAAAATGACATGACTTTTAAATTAAGTACTTATTTATTCACCGGATCACAAAATCAGTTTAATAAAAATGAAGTTCACCTTACAAAACACCGAAAATACAATATATTATGTTTCATTATTTCCTTATCTGAAACTAGTTAAACTTATCTATTTGAGACTGCATACACGTGCCGGTTATTATGCATAATACCCAGGATATAGTTGAAATAAGACACTTGAAATTGTCGAGAGGTACCGCACGCGTCTCTACTTGGGGCTTCCTGCTTTTTCGGCTATTATCCACAGGCAACAGGGGCTCGTGGCTAAGTAAACACACCATGGATCGATCGGTCATAAGGTTAAGCAACGCTTGGCGCAGTCAGTCCGTGGATAGGTGACCATCATGACGAGTTGCTCCGTATTTTGGAAGGCACGTCAAATTGTTTTTTTTTTATGGGAAATCATCAAATGACCCCTCCCGCCGAGGCTGGAGGGAGTGTCAGACTCTTACTGATTAAAAACCCACTATGTTCCTTCTGGAGGTCCCTGTGTGCCAGGGCCACGGTAACTCTTGCGAACAACACGCGGCAAATTGGTGAGTCCCGGCTGTCATTTGTACTTACATCTTTGGCAGGCGTTACGGGTAGTCAGAAGCCAGAAAGTCTGACAACCAGTCTTAACAAAGGCTATGGGGTTGCCCAGGTAACTAGTTTGAGGAGATCAGACAGGCAGTTGCTCCACATAAAACAATAGTACTTAGCTGCATGCAGTAAAGACTGGAAGCTGACCCCAACATAGGTCAGGAAAAGGCTAGGCAGATGATTACCATATTGGCTAGAATCTAAACTTTATTAGCTAATCCGCTATTTAGATAGGCATTTTTTTTATAATAAAGAAGTCTTAAAAATGTACTTTTCTATAGATACTACATAATACAAGCGGCTAGGCGTCTCGTATTGGAGCATCATCATCATCTCTCGAGCCTTTTCCCAACTATGTTGGGGTCGGCTTCCAGTCTAACCGGATTCAGCTATGTACCAGTGTTTTACAAGGAGCTCAACCTAGTTACCCGGGCAACCCAATACCACTTGGTTAGACTGGCGTCAGACTTCTAGCTTCTGACTACCCGTAACGACTGCCAAGGATGTTCAATGACAGCCGGGACCTACAGTTTAACGTGCCATCCGAAACACAGTCATTGGTGTCCAAGATATACTTAGAAAGTCTCGTAATGCAGCATAAGTATTAAAAAATATAATCGACGGTACTGCAGTCTGATATATATTGATGTTATGAAATTTAAGTTTATTCTTGAAGCATGAAATATGGAGGGCTTATCAAGAATTCAGTTTGTATATCTTAACAATTTTCATGGGTATTTACACCCCCTAAACTATTTATCATCCGTTTCCAACACACGAAATAACGGTTATTCTCAAACAAACAGATACAATCTAGGACAATATTAACTAATTCCAATAAATATTTAACCTAGCAACAGATCACAAAAATCTATATGAAAACAAATAATTCACCTTTATCGATTAGTAATAAATCGAGTCGGGAGCTTTAATGATATTTAACGAGAGTAGATCCTACAGATAAACCTATGTAGTATTTTTCGAATTTCTCATTCGAGAATCGATTTTCCTAATCGATTAGTAAGAATTCGGGTGGGCCCGTTACTCTGATGTTAGTGACAGACATATAGTTAGTCGCGTACCTTATAAGGCATACCAATTGAATTCTTAACGATTGGGAATAAAATACTTTAACTTCAAATTAGATACCAAATATAATTATTTATTTATTTTTAAACACATTGATTATATTTTTAAATATTAATATAAAAAAAAAAAACATTTAAAAATATAAAAAACAGTTAGCCACCGATATCGGGAACAGGGTCCAAGCTACCGGTGGTTAGGGTCCCAGAGACAGAAACCTCCTCACAATACGTGCCGTTTCAAGGAGTACTGCCTTCTGAATCAGTCCCTTGATCCAGCTGTCCAAATATAATTATTATTACAACATATCAAATTATCAAGTTACACCGCTACTGTTCGACCTTCGTATTAATAAATAAAAAATATTAATATTCATAGTTATGAATGGTATATTTCATTTGAAGTTCAAAATTTAAATAATCTCTATTAAAATGTTAACTATTGGTTTATAACATATGCACACACAGATAACATACTATTTAATTGCCCATTTTAAATCAATCAGATGGTAATTTTAATAACGATATTGATATATCTTCATCTCCTCGTTGATGCCTCGTTGGTCCAGTTGTCGTTTGATTCCCGGGTTAAGCCGAAATCGTTTTGTGGGTTTTGAGAAACTTTCATAAAGCAGCCTGGAGTCTGGAAGTTAGAGTGCATCGTAGAGCACGTAAATGTCGGTCACGCAAATGCTCATGCACTATAATATGTCCTGCGCAGATGATTAGAGAGTACGGCCGCCGTAGCCGACAAGCGGCCTGGACGCTATAATCATCATGCTTCATCTTTTGTTATTATGAGTGGTGCTTCTGTAATTCTTAACTAATAATGTAATATCAACCTACGCAATTGACATATTAGCAAAAATGCTAACGCCCGATAAATCTGATCAGTTAAAAACTGAATATTGAGGTGGAGTAGGACATGATCCTTATTCCTCCGCATCACATGCCCATACCATGATAGCCGATTTCTTAATCGTTTTTCGGTTAACGGTGCAATTTTCTGACTTCCTTTTATAATAATTCTTTAGTAAATCCATTCGCGTGATTATATTTCTATCTATTTATAATGTGAAAATTTTACCAGTGTATATTAAGAAAAGCTTACAATTTTACTGTGATAAAAATACCTAAAATTAACATACAGCATGACATTCACCAGATTTATTAAAGCGCCTTCAGATAGCACCTGACTCTTGACTTCCAGATAAGGCTCAGATACACTCAGCTTTTCTTCCTAAAGATACACACGATAATACACGAACAGTTTAAAACTCATGTGAATTGGAACGGTGACATTTCATGGTTTTATCTCCCAAGCACGAATTACAGGTTAATTGGCATACATAGGTTTTGTACAATTAGATACAAGTGATCTGATTGCGGCTAAAGGACGAGGATATGTGAAATGTAAGTGTATCGATTTATTTAGAATCGAGTTGTATAATCGATTGGGAATAGACTCATTTCGTATATATTTTTAAAGATGTATGATTTTTGTATACACATATGAATGAATATTGTATTTTAGTATTTTGTATGTTACATATTATTAAGATTAGTTACAGTTGGTTAAATATATTATATACCTCTTTCAAGTTATTCACTTGACATTTGAGGATATCGTTCTGATTTTAAGTAGTCCCGATATTTATGAAATGCAACACTTTGGAATAATAATCAATGAAATCCAATCAATTATTATAATGTTCGCATTTAAAATATTTACGTCATCTTTAAATTCAAGTTAAATGTGATAATGATACAGAAATAACATCACCTTCACCCGACATAAAAAACTTCCAATGGGTATCCCACACTAAATTGGAGAAATCACTAGAAATTTAAGACTGATAGTGATGTTATCAATGCTATACGTTACGAATACCTATATAGATACTATCGCAACCAGTTCCTATGTTAACAACCTCGAAGGTGTCATTTTAACTAAACATTGTGTGAAAATTACCAATTTTAAATTTTTAACCTCCATTGAGAACACATTTAACAAAAATAAAACAAGGATTATCGTCGCTGGGAATTACTAATCGGTACGATATCTTGTATTACTAGAGATGTAATCGATATTTTGAAATTACTATCGATTCCCAATCTTACATTTATTAATCGATTGGGAATCGGATTTTTAGGGCTTTGTATTGATTATTATGTTCTTAATCTATGTTTTGATCGAAATTTTGGTGTTGTTTTACATTTGTGGTACCTGATCTCTTATTATTGCGTAGGTGTAGGGAAGTGGGTGAAGGTGAAGAAACATTGCCAGCAGTTTTACTTGTCCCATGGGTACTACTCGTCGCACTCGGATAAAAAAAGCGTCCATCAGTTTCAGAAGTCGTGGTGGCCTAGTGGTTCAAGCACCAGCCTTTCGAGTATGAGGGTGCGGGTTCGATTCCAGGTCAGGCAAGTACCAATGTAACTTTTCTAAGTTATACGTACTTTCTAAGTTTATCTTGGACACCAATGACTGATTAAAGGTGAAGGAAAACATCTCGAGGAAACCTGGATTATAATGTTTCAAATCACCAACCAGCAAGCGTGGTGATTAACGCTCAATCCTTCTCCTTGGGAGTGGAGGCCTGTGCCCAGCAGTGGGACGATAAATAGGCTGTGATGATCAGTTTAATAATGAAAATATTATATCAGTTAAATATTATATTGATCACAAAAATTTTGACATATTATTATTATTACATTTAAAGTCCGATAAGATTGTTTGAACAATTCAAAATATTACACCGTTACGTAAGGAATGATAAGTTTGATTTAATTGAAATAACATTATTTTATTACATTACATTCAATTGATTACAAGATATTTAATGCAATTAATTAAGATAAGTGTTATCAATTGATTTCGTTGATTATTTTGACATCGTGTTTCTGTAATGTTGTCTTTTTTAAATAGGTTTCATGACGTCATAGTTTTAGATCGAAATTATTAGTTTACAGACGCCAGCACATGAAGCTACTACAATCTGTCGAATTTCCTTAATAGATTTTCAACTTTATCGCTGTAAGATATGGTTCAAAGTTGATTTGGACTATTTGACGGTTTCGGGTAGCTCGATGTGCTGGCTATCTGCATTTTATTCAGGAATGGCTTCCGCCAGCGAATACCTGGTTCTCAGACTTTATAGCTTCTGACTACCCGACTTACGACTGCCACTGATGTTCAAATGACATCCCAAAAATGTAACGTGCCTTCCGAAACACGGAGGAACTCATTATGACATAGACGGTCACTCATCCCATAATGGACCGCGGAAGCATTTCTTAACCTTATGATCGATTGAAGCTGTTACATAGCCACGAAGCTCCTCTAATTGAGACATATACAGAAAATATCAATCAATGAAAAAAAAAGTATAGGTAAAGAATGAAGGAAAGGAAGGTCGACATCCTTTCAAGAGAATTGAGAGTGAGCTGCAGGTTTAATCACCTAACAAACCCTAGTGTCAGAGACTCCTCAAGTCCGCCTGACGACGTCTCATCTCGACGAATTGTATCAATGACTTCTTCTGAGTAGCATTCGGGGACGCTGGCTTTGCTTGCCCTCCCAGGCACGGGGGTATGACACTACCAACTTCAAGACTCTCAACAGTTTTTCTGAAAGTTTCTCAAACCTACACTGCGATTTCGACCACGGCATCGAACCTACATACGCCTGCGATTGTTACCACCAACGCGGCAGACCTATCAAATAATAGACACTAACTCCAAAGCAAAATAAACGCTAACACCAGTCAATAAACAAGGAATATCTAACTCATAACACTAGTTATTGATTGAAAACAAAACATCACGTAACCACGCGTTGGTTATCGGCAGGGGGGTGAGGGGTAGCATTGCGGGGAGGGGTACAGATAAGAAAGAAATCGACCTTATCGTGCGGTAACACGCGAAAATCGGTTGCATGCTGCGGGCGGTTGGCGCCAATGTTGGTCGCGAATGTTGGTGCTTATTATAGTGTGTTAGGCTGGTGATGATTGGAACTATTTTTGTGGATGTTAATCATCCACATTTTCATGAAGCAATTTGGTTTTTTAATTTAAATATAAAAATCAGAAATGACTTTCAATTCTGTTCTGGCTATTATTATATTAATGTGTTTTATGCGCATAAATTGTTTATTTATTCAAATTTTAATCCAAGTAATTTATTGCAATAATAATTTTTGTACGCAAATATTTATAAATGTCAGACAGAATACAAATAAATACACAAAATGTTTAAATTAACTAAATAAATGAATAATTAAAAAAAAGCCGATGACAAATCTCTAAATCTAAATGCTATTTACTATTTTTATTTTCTCACAATTTAATAACAACAATAAAAACCAGAATTAACTACCGATGATTGGATCAAACATTGGTCAAATATTGGTGCAAACCTTGGCGATGTGTTTGATGATAAGAACCCGTACATCTGTTATCTATTGCCAGTAAAACAATTTTACCATGTGAAGATAAAAATAAAGTGTAAATACATAATAAATTGTATGATACAGGCTAATTTTACCTACTGGATATATCTATTGAGGACGCAATAGAAATTTAAAATTCGAAGTAATTATTCTACCATTAAATAATAGTACCTACTACACGAGTACTACTATTTTTTTTTAACAATCTTCTAGCATTGTCAGCTATTTAAATTAAGAAGGTCGATAAGTAATTTTAGAATTCGAATATGTTTAAATTTCTTCCCATCAAGTGTTTTTTTCTTCTATTTTTGTATTAGGAACATGACATTGACATGTTTATACATGGTCCTAAAAAATATGAAAACCTAATTTATGTTTGGATATTAAGTATTAGGGTTTTTAATAGGCATTCAACAATATTAGTTAGTTACCAAATAAACAAAAAATATTTCAAATATTCAAAACTATGTTACATCTTTAAATAGGCTATTTGATAAATACGTTAATCCTATGTCTGATAATAATCTAACAGTGATTATTAATTCCTAGACACCTTGTAATCCAGACAGGTCAAGCGTTGATAATTTCTGAACGGATCTAAGATTTTTACACTGTTTGCAATCTTGTAACTCTTAATATTAATAGCAACAAAGACTATTTTGTATTTTAAATACCCATTCATGTAATAATTAATTTATTAGTAAAGAATTATATTTAAGATTTTTTTTTCTTTAAATGACTAACAAAGAAAAATTATTAATGTTTTTAAACTTTCGCGAATTTTACACATTTTAAACACAACACACAGGTCTTACTCGGAAAATGGAAGGAAACGTCGGGAGAAATATAGGTAGCGTACATGCCTTTATAATTTTTTCATCGCGAATAAGACTCGTGTGTTGTGTTTAAAAAAAATTATAACAGAGAAAAAAGCAGAAAAGAAAGGAAAAATATATATTAAAATATGCACAAACCGTCAGTAACTCGCGTCCATATCGCACAGTGGTTAAATTAATCACATGCACAGTGTTTTGCTACGACAATCAGAGGCGCACTAACCGCTTTCGTCCAAGCGCGACTCTTATCGTTGAAAAAACCGATAAAAACTTAATCGAGCGCGATTTTTACGATTTTTATCAAACGACATGCCGGATTACACACTGATAGTTATCGCAATTATTGTAGGAGCTCTGTAGATTATTATCTTCGTACATTTGGCTAGTATTTTATGATTACACTGTGATAGGGTATTGATATAGCGTGTTCCACAATCTGTTTGTAATATCTTCGTGTCTGTTGATTTACGCGAAAAGTGAAACTTGTATGCGTAGATAGGCGTGAAGCGTTTGACATTATGAAGGTTCTTGATAAGAGAATGGTGAAAGAAAATCACAGATTGATATTAACAAGAATATATATACGTTTTGAATATTAACTGCTTGAGAATTTCAGTCACTTGTTGCATGCAATTCTTTTTGTCATGGAATTGTATTAGCTTATCAATAACTCGAATTACTAGCGAACCAGCGTAGATAAAGAATTGTGATCGCATAGAAGAGCCTTGAAACATTACATTTCAAAGAGAAATTATGCAATCAATTAATCGACTTAACCTTAACTTGTGTGCTAACTAGTGACGTAAGCGATGGTCGAAATGCGTCATCAATTGACACATACAAAAAATGAACATTTAAATATTAAAGTCATATTTAAAAGGTTTGATAAAATGAATAAAAAAATGAACAAGACATGTAAATAAAAAACCCACATATCGATAGGCAACATTAGTTTAAAAAATTGCACGACGATAGCTAGTGTCGCACTGTGGTGCGAAGCTTATCTCGTGGACACAAAAGAATTTTTGACGACTGAGCAAACATAATGTCGCTCGGATCGCGATCGGAATCTGTTCGGACAGGTGACGTGTGACGATACAGTGCCCGCAGAAAAAAACATATATTTTATAACTAAATATTATTTATCAAACCACGTTTTATGCTGTTAAATATGCTATGTAAAGCAGTTGTAGTTACCGTCGCAAAATTAACTTTAATGCTAAACTAATTATCTCAAACACTGGTTTTTGGAGTATGCTTCAAAGATTAAAATTTAGACTCCACGGTGGCTTTCAATAAAGCTTCTTTATTTTGTTCCGAACTCTAGTGCGAATGGCTTCGCTATCACACATAGCAGTCGAAAAGTTTTTCAACTGTGTACAGAATGGCGCGGCTTAGCCTGACGCTGACGAGACGACGACAGGTACGTACGTAAATACGCGGATATCTCGCAGCCGCCTGCCGCACACTGATACGTCACTCATATAAGTTTTCTTCGCGTTTCCGCGAATTATCGAACAGAAGTTGAAATTGGAATTTTGCGAGGTTTTTTCTAGGACGGAGCGCGGTTGGCGCATTGTGCGATGTCACCCACCGATATTGTCATTCAAGTTTTGGATGAATTTTAATATAAAGTAGGTATCCTTTACTTCCCTCGGTAAGTCGATACTTAATCGTGTGTCACTCATCTCATTGAATGTTTGGCTAACGCCACGGGTTACGTGTTATCAGTATACTTACAGAGGTATTCATGCATTACTAATGCGACCGATTTATGGCCGTTGATAAGTTAAAAAGATGTTAATAATATTGTGTTTAAGTGATGAACTGGTTTTTCAAAGTTTTTGTTATTTCGTGGAAGTTTTGGGAACTGGATGATGATGCGTCATTTGGACAATGCTGTCCTTCTTAAGATCAATGTTACGGCAAAAAAAATATATTGAAAAAGCGAGGTTCTGTCTTCTACTCAGTATAGCAAGCCTTCCTCAGTAAATTGCCGTTAATTTGCTCCGTACAACGCTCCCATATAATATGCGATGCGATAATAGAGTCGTCTACTCGATGGACTTTCATTTCCGCGCGCACGTCCCTCGATAACAAAGAAGTGTTGACATATTTAGAACAAGCCTGAAATCGAACTGGTTGGCAGCGCGGCCGGCGGCTCCCGACAGCCGTCAGCACTGCCAACATTGCCAACTAACGCGAGATTTTAATTTTCGAATCCATCGTCGCTGACGCGCGCCCTTTTGTTGCCAACGTCACAACCCGATTGGTTCCTTCGCCATTTTTTTAAGCTGTCAAAGTCGGATGACGTATGTCAGAGGATTGAGTTGATTGATTCCAAATTGGTGTTTCGACAGCTCCGTCTGGTTTGAGCTCATCTTTTTTGCTTTTAACGTTTCTAATATTTCTTTTTCATTGTTCCTAGAAACGCTTGCATACTGCGATCCTGATCTCGTATAAACAATGACTGTTGTTTTCTATAAAAGAAAGAAGTGACACTTCAAGATAGAGGTTTACAATGCTTAAATAGTGTTCATATCTGTAAGAAGCTCGAGTCAGACTTACAGCTTTCACCTGCGTTCAAAATTGGACGAAAATTGAAAAATATGAATAGATTTCTGGCGAGGCGCGCCTTGTATCGTATCGGCGGTTGCCGTCCACCGTCCGTCACTATCTATATTCCACACGAGCGCTCTCGATACTCGCTTCCTCGATACACCTATTCGATTAAAATAAGAATATTTTAAGGCACAACACTATTGTGAGGCGCACGGACCTTCCGAGAAGGGTTGTAAGCTGATATCACATACAGAAAGCTCTGCCATGTACACGTGTTTCTGTGTTTCGACAACATGATGGAGCTGTTTCTTGTTGAAAGTCTACGATAGTATTCATCAGGTACGCATGTTATAGGTGTTGGTTCTAACTGTACCTAATAATTATTGATTGCAATTTTCAAGGAATTTGGTGTATTTGAAGAAATTAAATTCGAAAGCATCACAGAAAATTAATTTGTAAAAACCATACATGAAAAAAAAAACAGAATAAAAATAAAGAAGTGCAAACACGGGACGGCAAACTAAAACAAAGCCGTCGAGACACTTAATCGAAATAGAGGTGCGCAATAATCCAACATGGCGTCTGCAATTCGACTGCAGATGCAATTGTCACGGGCCGATGGGCTCGCTCCCGCTCCTTCTGTTTTTACTCGATTGCTCGATTACTCTATTCTCGTTTTTCGTCGTGCCCGACTAGCGATACCGTTCCTACACTGAGACCCTGTCATATCGCCTTTGTTCGACGTGTACCAAAAAATAGCAAAAAAAGAGATAAAAAGTCTCTCCCTAGCAAATTGGGCGTCTCTGTTATAAACAACAGAGGTGGAATGTAACGATAGCGAACAATAAATGTCCGATCCGTTTGTACGATGTGAATTTGTTGATTGTTTCGGCTCACCGGTGCTTTGTCAACGGTAGTTTTGGCGCGCTCTCCAACTGTCACTTTGACAGTTCGACTTTTTTTTTCAATGTTTACTCGTTTAAGGTTAAAGGCTATGGAGCCTATTGCTTTTTTAAAGATGTGACAGCCTTTTTATCGTTTATTTGATGATAATATTCGCTTTTGTGAGTGACGACTCTATTGCGATTTCTTTTATGTTTGCATTTTGCTTTGGTTCCTGAAGTTCCGTATCGCCAATTTTTTATTTTATTTGCAAACAAACAGAAACGGAATGAATCCTAAAATGATTGATTGTAGTAATTAGCTCGGTGCATGAGTCCTACTTTTTGTATGCAGGTTAAATTTTAATAGGTATATTGGGCGGGCCGTTATCTCAGGGAGCCGGGTGTTGGGGGTGCCTGGGGGTGTCGGGGGGTGTTGGGGGTTCGATATGAATCACCAGGAGTAATGGCTGCAATATCACGTAGTGCAGTTTGTCAACTGGTTGTAGCCTCCCGGTAGCATAGATAATACAGAGATTGTGCCCGCAAGAGATACGCTTGTTCTCGATAGACTAACGTCTGGTGTTGTCTGCCTAAAATTTTAGTTCGATTTAAATTTTATACATACTAATCATGTAGAATTTATCTAAAATTTTGGCAAAATTTGTGATGTTTTACGTACTAATATCGAATATTACTCCCGATATCATTAAGACCATCCTTATTCCAGCCCCCCAATTGATTATCTATAAAAATGCAAATCTTGGATATAGCCTTCTTTATTATTTTTCCAGATCTTTTATATGTACAGACGCCAGCATTTCAAGCTACCCGAAACTGTCACATTTTGAACCATATACTCTAGCGATAAATTTGAAAACCTATTAAGGAAATTTGACAGATGTAGTAGCTTGATTGTCTGCACGAGCTATCATATCTTACATCGCTAAAAAAGCAGAATTTAAAAAAAAACGCTGCAGAAATTACAAAAAAAGATTTGTGCCTATATCAATAACCCCTTAGAGGCTGAAAGAGAGCAACTTCGATACCATCACGGAGAGCGTCATCACTGTTGCCACGAGGGCCTGGGCGCGCCTAATCTGTGTTCGCGAGACGATCTGTAAGTGCCCATTCAACAATTAGTAGGTAGTAGGTACCTATTGCGAGAATTAGATGGCTGGGACTCACGTTCTGCGGTTGGTGAGTTATGCGATCGTTTCATTGGAGGATATTATATATGAAAGTGATATAACGTCATTTTAAAAGCTTTTATTTAACTTGCCGTGTATGTATATTACGGTGGATTCTTTGAACTCAATTTTGAAGTAGGTAGATCTTCAACCGATTGGGCTGAAATTTTGTATACACGTTCAGTTTGGATGACAATGCAAGATATTCTAAATCCAATATGGCGGACTATAAAAGCTTTTTAAAAAATCATTTTTCTTTTAATTTATTATTGTAAAGGCTTTAGTTTTCGTTTTAAAATTAGGGAGAAATGCAGCCTTTTGTTGATTGCCAGGTCCTACTGCTTTTTGTTTTGAAAATTACCCATGAAAAGGTTGTTTTTTTTAGACGAATAGAACTTTATGAGTAGCATTTTGCCAATTCCCGTTTAGTTTCAAAAGTACACACGCCAGCACATCAGGCTACAACAATCTGTCAAATTCCCTTAGTGGATTTCTAACCTTATCGCTAAAGCATAAAGTTCAAAGTTGATGGGGAAAATTTGACAGTTTTGGATAGCCTGATGTGCAGCGCGTCTGTACAAACGCCAGCAGTTCAACCTACCCAAATCTGTAAAAAAAATCTAATCGAATATTAACCTTCCGGTATCGTAATAATAAGGTTCTAAATCTATTAGAGAAATTTGACAGATTGAGGTAGGATCTATTTGCTGGCGTCTGTACTATGTTCAACACGGGATTTTTAATTAACTAAATTTTTTTATGATGGTAGCCCAGTAAAATCTTCTAGAAAATATCCTTTCACGCACCAAATTACCACTTAATCAACCTAATTACTTCCAACCCAGTATTCATTCCACAATCGATAACGCGCAATCGAATAACTCGCCAATTCGATTAATATCTCGATTAGATTCTGCGCTAGCGCAACGTTCGGAACAAATGTTAGGATATTCCCACGCTGTGTACACTGACTAACTATAGTTAAGTGTTACTTAATAACGGGGTTTTAGTTAGAAAATTCCTGATTATCATTTTAGAGCTTGCCTGTGGGGAATTCTAGATTATCGATGTATGGATCTGCACAAGTATCGGTGGTATTTGGGCGAGATTAAAAATAGTTTGGTAGCGGTGTGGTGGGAACTTATTGGCGGGCAATTAGTGATTAAATTGAAAGTTAACTTAAATACCAATGAGGTTGTAACTGTAGGAAGTTTTTAAGCATATTTCTTTTTAATTTTAGAATTGAAGTGATATTCTTAGTGTCAGTTGCAAAGAGGTTGTTAGAAACCAGAAAGTCAAGTCAAGAGTTCTGCTGGGGCTACTGGTGGTTCGCAAGAGCTACCGTGGCCCTGGCACACAGTGACCTCCAGAAGGAACTTAGTGGGTTTTCGTCAGTAAGAGTTTGACACTTCATCCATCTGCACCCTCAGGGAGAGGGATCATTTGATGATGTCACACCAAAAAACAAACTGCCCTTTTAAGGCGGTCAGATAGGCAGTCGTTCGATGTAATACCTGGTAAAAATTACTGGTAGCTGACCCATCATAATTGGGAAAAGGCTAGGCAGATGATGTTTTAATCAATTACAAAAAAATATTGTAGCAAATTTATATAGAAATCGTGATAAAAAATCATTAATAAATACCAATATGAAGTCTACCTACCTCACAAAATGAGCTAAATAAACGTATATATATACATAGAGGAATAACAAATCTATCTATCTCTTTCCTTCACTCAAGAGCGAGTGGGACAGCTGAAAAGCGCGCGAGTGGCTAATCTACCATCACGCGCGGTTCGATGGGACTTCAGAGCTTCTCAACCGTTGGCCTTTTGCAGTATCAGTGTGCTGTATATAAGTAGGTAGGTATATAATGGAGGAATATCATGTCTACCTAAGAGTACATACTTGGGGCAGTCTTGTCTCCGGCTTTCGTGACAAAGATATTTAAAAGCTTGGCTTAATTTTGAAGCTCCGAGCGGGGATAAAAATCATTTTGATAATTTACCAAGTTTATATTAGATGACATAACATTAGTTCTTAATAACAATTAAGTAATTATTAATACCTTTGTTGACGACAGAAATTCTTCCAATTAAAATATTTATCTAATTTTTAATTAAAAAAAATATTATTTATCTAAGCCTCTATTAATATAATATAAAGTATTTTAAATAAGACTAACAAATTTTTAATGACGACGTTGAAGACCTTAAAAAATTGCTTACGTAATTTCAGATAACATTGTATAAAAATTGTTTAGAAGAGTAATTACTATTAAGTGTTACGCAGTAATAATACCTTTGATAATCTTGGATACAGGATAACACACTTACCTGAAATAAAGAAAACATATCAATTAGTACAGCTCTAACAAATGTAGGTATTCTTATATATCTTTCGGGAAAATGTCTTGGAAATCTTAGACTATAACCAACAACCTTGATAAATGGGCTATCTAACATTGAAAGATATTTTTGAATCAGTCCAATAGTTTCTGAGATTAGCGCGTTCAAGCCAACAATCAATCAAAGCGAACAACTTCTTCAATTGTTATAATATAAAATTATTAAATTAAATATGTTACTGAAATTGTATCAAAACGACATATTTTTCTAGTCAACTTGACAAAGAATTTTGTTAGTAAAAAGACATTTTTTTATGAATCAATAGCGAAGCAGCAAACATTCCTATAGACAAGAATTTAATTATTTACTAGGTAGGTACTATTTATACTGCAACCACAAGAAAAATCAATCTCCAACCAGCCACACAGAAAATGAATTAACAGAAAGATAAAAACAATACGTACGTAAATCAGACGCATACTTAATGTGAACATAGAAACATCCGATCGGTGCAAGAAACGCAATAAATACAAAGTTTACGAGAGCAAATGCAATGAATCAAAAACAAAACAATGAGATTATCCCGCGTTGTAGTGTTAGTGCGAGGTGTAAGGCATAAGCGGTAGCGTGTGAGAGCTATGAAGGGACTATTTGCAGTTCCCTGTGTAATAATGAATCCAAGAAATCCAAGGCCATTTGCCATCTACGGCGGACGTTTACTCTATTGAGATCAGCCAGCTTATAGTGTACAAGCATTTGCGCAGGACATATTATAGTGTCAAGCATTTGCGCAGACACAGAAGCACTCTCTATTCCCTCAATCTCATAATCCGATGGGACGGCAATCCGACACGAATGGAGAGAGATCGGGCGCAGTATTGACATGGGTGTGTTAATCACCACACAGATCCCGAGGGAACTAAGGTTTTAAAAGCAGCTGATTTGTTAAAGCTATATTACTGCTAAGTTTTATCAAAATCGGTCCGTCAGTCAATGAGTAGTGCTTGCGTGACAGAGTAAACCATATAAGAAATTTTCACGGTAATAATATGAACGTGATTCCTGAACTGTCATCATCGTCATCAGTTTGCTCCGACTTTCTGTTTACGTATCTTCTGCCTCGCCGCTACACTCTTGGCAAAGTGGTCGTGGCCGTCATCTCAGAGGTAGTGGCAAGCTTTAAAGGCAGTTGCCATTCCTCCCGCACTGCAGTACGTCTTGTGCATTCGTGGAGCGGACCATACTTTCAGTAGCATAATGACTAAATCAATAGCATAGACCTAGGTATTAATTACACTTTGATTACAAAAAGAAAGTATAAATAAACAAAAAAACCATCGAAAAAAGCTACTGAAATATTATAGAAAAAAATATTTACTGAATCTATGTAAACAGTCAATCTTTGACAATGACGTTACTTTTGTGATTCTTATTTTAATTCTGACTTATTTTAAGACCGACTACTACCTCGACCACCTGATCGAGCTAAACACAGTATAAAAAAAACAAACAGAAGTGCATCATCCATTTAATCCCGTAGCACAGCACCAACCTGCTGTCGCTTCTTACTTGCGTCGCGCGTAAGTTCGACAAGAGGCGAACTCAGGAAATGAAACGGGCCCGGGAGAAGCCGATAAATCCAACACCACACAAAGAACTTGCCACTTCTTGCGTCTTTATTAACTTGCGACAAATTGTCTAGCAATAATTAACTTTACGAATATGTTAAGACATTTTTGATTAAGTCTTTAAAACTATTTGTTTGGTTGGTGTTTGGATTTGTAAAAACACCTTACAGAATTTGTATCGATATAATTTCTTGAATTTTAAGTGCAGTAGCGAAAAATTAAGTATATGTAAACTAGGCTGCTTAATCAGCACTTTTCGAACATCGAAACAATAGATTAATGTAGAATTACTTAATATCTGACTTTTTTGAAATAAGTCGAGTAATTAATGAGCCAAGTTTAATTTATTTTTTAAGTAAACGGTAATCGGATTCAGAAAAACTAATAATTTAAGTTCACAGTTATCGCAACTGATCATTTCAGTGACACTAAGTCAGTAATCAACAACGGCATTCTGTCTTTTGCTATCAAGGGTAAACAGTTTTTAAGTAAATATAGATTAATAAGCAACTAACGATAATACGTCATTACCCTCAAGCCAATCATCATTGTTCCAACTTTGATTTTGGTTCGCCGCAGTATTTCTTTTTCTTTCATACTTATGTCGTCATCTCACTAGGTAATTTGTTTTCCAGCTATCATCATCATCGGTCTTTCTATCATCCCACTGCTGGACATATGCCTTTTCTCACATGGAGAAGGCTTGATCGTTAATCGCTACGTTTGCTAAAAGGCTGGTGTTTTAACCATTAATCCACGACGTTTTTTTTTATTCCAGCTATATCGTCTTATAATTCGATAATAAGATAAATACATAATTCCTTATTTAGTAACAATAATTGAAAAGTTATGACATAATCAACTCAAAATTAATCAAGAAACTCAACTCCGGTGAGAAGCGAGGGAATCACAATCTTTTAATTGAATAAAATAAACGATTGAACAATAAACAAGTTGAATTATTCAAGTGTTAATAACATAAAACGGTTTACTCGTAATACGGGTATTGACTAGCGTTAATCCGCGGCGTCACTTATAATCGCGATATCTTGTGTTAGCTTGATGAAAATGCAAAGTTGCTAAAATACAATATTATTGGCAATGTAATAATAGGCAACATTATTGTATCTAGTATTATTTTTAAGTTAAGTCTTTTCAAAGAAAATTGACTTGATTTCCTCTCAGTAAAATCACTAAGGACCAGTTTCACAGATAAATTAAAAAATGGAACAGAATTTGTATGAAATTATCTGCCAGGTAAACTATCTGAAACTTATCAGCAACCGGTGAAACTGGCCCTTAATCTCTATAAAGTACAGTTACCGCCAATAATAGATGAACAAGTAAGTACAATAAAAACAAAAACAAAACAATCACCGTAACTACATCATCGAAATATCCTATTTTGTATTCAAAAACGATTGCTTATTGTAAACATCTATGCTTGAAACGGTACACTCAATGTTGTTTCATCTCTTTCAGGAAATTACCACAGTTCCTAGCGGATTATTGCAAAATAAGATATTGTTCACTCAATCTGTTCACTCGTTCGTTGCTCGTTCACTTCATTCGTTTGAATGATGCGCCTTTGTTTCGAAATTTGAATTTGTAAGTTGTGATCTGTTAGATTGGGTTGGTTTGGATTTGTGTATCTTTTAAATTTTTAATCAATTGTATTGCAAGTTTCAAATGTTTAATATCCTTTCTATTCCATAGGTGTTACTTTTATTAATAGTGGTATACGATGTCCATCAATATTATTGCAATATTAAATTATGATACCATACCTATATAAATCTGTTGTATATATTTATTTATTTACCCCCTTAAATGTGTCAGGAATTAGAAGCTGTCTTTCTCTTTAATAAGACAGCTGATATTATAATAATATTTAATTTCGGAAAACATAAATAAAACAATTGCCGATTTAGAGGTTGTAAGTAAAAAAGTAACTCTTAAACAAAAAGGTAACTATGATTATTAAAAACCAAGTATTTGCTGTCTTTTTTTTTACAAACAATAATCTATGAATGATAAACGAAACGGGTACGCGAAACCTCAGTTTCATCTAAACATACGCTGTAAAAATACGTCATATTTTTTTTCATATGTCAAACATTTTATAGAAAATGATATCAAAGATAAATAGTCATGCAAAATGTTAGAAGGAAATAAATAAACATCGCCACACTGACGGACGGACGACGGAATAGGAAATTGCGAGCCACGGGGATCTTGTCAACGCGTCAATACTAATGTTATTCAATATTTTGTTGCGATATGTATTTTGGTTACATAGTTTTGCGGCTGACTGTACCTGAGAGATTTTTTTTGGAAATTGTATGCTATTCGGTGATTATTTTTTTTTGTATTCGTTTACAATAGGATATTTAACTCCTATTTTTTTAATTATTAATATCAAAAGTAACATTTTACAAAACCAAAAACAGAAATATTTTTTGGAATCCGTTGAGAAATAAGTTATTTATAAACCTTTCAAAACCAGTACAAAGTCAAACAGTTAACAGAAAAAGGATGCACATACAAGCTTGTGACGTCAACGCTAATTGATCACGCATGTGCAAAAGAGATAGCAAGATGTCCTCACTATGATCCCACTCTTCATCATACGAATATAAAAAAATGTTGATTGCTGCTCCATTTATCAACCAATTTTGACGTTGTTTTCAGAAAAATGTTCCTTGTGCGTGTGTTTATTTGTTTTGTTAAAAGTGTTGTAAAGGCAAATACTATTTTAAAATAGTAAAATATTGTGATTTTGTGAAAAACCTACAAGAATTTGAAAAAGAAAAATTTATTGATTTTTTTCTAATGTTAAATATTCTTACATTTAACAAAAAAGTAATAAAATCCCATATATATTCAGCTCCCTTTATTATTAAGATAAAAAACATGATTTTTTTAATCAAATGTGGTCAAGCAACGTTGTCACTTCTAATTTAAATTTTAACTATCTTAAAGAAATATTTACTTGACGCCATGGTTATAAATGGGTTATTTACGATGTTATATGTTTATGAGTTTATTATTGCATTCAAAAGCACTAATTCAAATTCATACGGAGCAGCCATTAACTTATAAACGGAGAATTTTCTTAAACGTAAAATAGGTACAGATTGGGAAAATTTGATCGTTTTGGGTAGCTTCATGTGCTGGCGTCTATAGGTACCTATCTTGCTCACCGAATAAGTAACACTTAGTAGGTATGTATGTTATGTACACATCAATTAAAGTAACCAAATTGTACGAGTATATCAATAACTTAAAATTTCAGAAAAATCAACGGAAAATTAACTTTAAATTCACCTCCTTTTCATGTGTCTACTTTTACAAAAATTCTCTATTTGTAATTTAATAAGAATATATTTGAAGAGGCTTTTTAAATAAAGAATAATATATTTTTTTCTTCAAGTAATTTTAAAGCATCAATGTAACCAGTATATTTTATATTAATTACGAGTAAAATATGAGGAACTAGCAGTTTCTCCCGCGTCTCGGGAAACTGCTTCCCGTACCGGGACAAAACATAGCCTATGTTCACCGGGGATAGTGTAGCTTCCCAACAGAGAAACAATTTTTGAAATAGCTCTAATAGTTTCCGAGTCAATTCTATCCAAACAAACTATCAAATCTATCCTCTTTTCATAAGCTACAGATTAAGACAAGATTTATATTTCTACTGAAAAATATTGATTTCTGAAAGCGAAACAATCGCCGAAAACTAGACAGTATCCCCCTAAAAAAACGTAAGTAAATATATTTGGCTCACATCCGTACATAAAGGAACCCGTCATAACTTACATGGCACACAAGATTTTAATATTACGATAAGCTGGGGCCGATTTCAGATGTATGCGTTGTCACGACGCCTCCAATATCCGTAGGAGAATTGAAATATCTGACCCGTTCTGGGCAGCAAGGGTTCTGCATGCTATTTAATTATTTTGTGTGTCTTGTGATAGTGGGAGAGTGAGGGTGTGTTATGATGGTTAGAGATCTTTCTTAAAGTAGGGAAGAAGTTGGATTGAGATAATGTAAAAAAAATATAGTTTTATTTGTAAGTATGTACCATTATTTAAAAGGGCTAGTTTCGCAATGTCCAAATAGCAATTATCAACTGAACGAATAAGAAATTGGAACAAAATATGTATGAAATTATCTACCAAATAAACTAACTGGAACTTATTCGTAGGCGGTGAAACAGGCCCTTATAGTAATATCAGGCATTTTCGCTGCATCGTGAAACTGGACCTAAATATCAAGACATTTATTTATCAAGGCATTTTGTGAGCATTAAAAAGGTAAAAAAATATAAATAGTCATTTATTCAAAGTAGGTTAATAATCAGCACTTTTATAATGGTCAATTTTAGAAAACACTGTAAGAAAAATGGTGGTACAGACACCAACACATCAAGCTACTACAATCTGTCAAATTTCATTTATGGATTTCCAACTTTATCGCTAACGCATATGATCCAAAATTAACAGAGAAAATAAAAAAGCAACATACCGTGGAATTGATAACCTCCTCCTTTTTGAAGTCGGTTAATTAGTCAGTTTCGGTTAGGTTGAATTGCTGGCGTCTGTACAAACACCCCAGTGGCATCATTTCAATTCACATTCTTATCTATCTACTTCGTGTTACTAATAATGATCTTTGCACGTTGCAAGTAACACATGCGTCTATAATATCAGCGATAACTTTGTCTGTCCGTATGTGTGGGTAGCTATCAGTGCATCACTGATTCACGGTTGAGTCACAACGGACAGTATCACAGCAGTTAGTCATCTTGTTATAGTTTACTGTACTTTTTTTAACTTTGATTTTTATTTTAAGGTCATTTGGAGGGTAATCCCGAGTATATGACACTTAGGCTGAAGATAGATTGAAAATCTATTTATTTATTTAACAGTTTATGTACAGATGGCAGCATATCAAGGCTACCCGGAACTGTAAAATTTTCTCAGTCAACTTTAAACCATATGCTTCAGTGTTGAGTTGAAAATCTATAAAGGAAATTTGACAGATTGTAGTAGCTTGATGTGCTCGCGTCTGCACACAGTAAATGTTACGACGAAAAATAAAACTATCAATTATAGTCAATAAAAAAAAACTATTTAGAAAAGAGAAGAGATCTAGAAGACACAGAGACCTCAAAAATGGGCTTTCGCAGGTCTAGTTTTAAAGGTGACTGTAGTGAGTTATAAGGAATTCGATTCCAGGGTAAAGCAAACTGATAATAAATACCTCAGGCCCTTAATATACAGGGCTTAAATAAGGTTGATTTTCGTGAATTTTCTAGTATCAATATCGACATAAGCTTATTAAAATAATACACATACAGCATTCTCATTTAAAGTATGTTTTAAATAATAAATTTGAATCAGCTCTTCTCCTTTTAAAACTGTCAGATATTCCCATTATGACACAAGTTTTCGTAATTATTCGCTCCTGGTACCTCAAGTGAAAGATACCGCATTCCGATGACAGGCACCGTCTGTACACCGTCTAGCCGCTTCGCAATGGCTATCTGCGCGTACGCAGCCTGCTTTCGCGCCAACATACCTTTTTTATTATAAAAACGTAATAAAAACTTGGTACCTGCCATTGGATTTTCAACCTTCTCATCAAACAATTAGGGAGCAATATTGCGTGTGAGTTTGGACCATATTTTAAATGAATAACGAACCTCAGTGCAAGTCATTTGAAATTGGAATCGAATGCAGTCCGTGAAGGATGGTTCCAGAGACCGTTCCGCAAATAATTCTAAACTCAATTTTGTTAAGTTTAAGGTTGATTTTCCATTGAACTGAAATGGTGGTTATATCCTGCATTCGTCAATCAAGGTGATGTTTTATAAGGCAAGTTCACACGTGCAAAGACTAAGCAATTCTGCAAATCGATGCGATCGGTGTTGCGATCGGTAACGGAACCAGGTGGTGCGTGTGAGTGGACCTTTTTATAAAATGACTCATATATATCGGTTTTCAAGGAACATAAATGAAAAATAAGTTGAAAAAGATAACTCTTTTTGGCTGTTGTTTTTTTTTTTATAAAATTAGTTTCAGTGTGCTGCTTACGTACGGTTTAAAAGAAACCATTCGTTTTGCCTACTGATAGTGTTTTTTCGCATACTCCCTTCACCAAACATACAAAATAAACATAGGTCCCAGGATATGGTAGAGTAAACATAGGTATAAGTATACCAGTTATCATAATCCTCCTGCCCTTATCCCATATTTTATTTAGGGTCTTCGCAGCATGTTGCTTCTTCCACACTCTTCTATCTGCCATCATCTTACCAGTAACATTCTTTCTAGCCATATCAACTTTCACACAATCCATCCATCGCTTCTTTAGTCGTCCAATTCCTCTATATTCATCCAAGTTCATGCTTTTAAAACCTTCCTCACAACATGATCCTCATTTCTACGCAATACATTATGACAGCCAGTTTCCACATAGTAAGATATCACTACATAGTATAAAACAAAGTCGCTTTCTCTGTCCATATGTCCCTTTGTATGCTTAAATCTTTGAAACTACGCAACGGATTTTGATGCGGTTTTTTTTAATAGATAGAGTGATTCAAGAGGAAGGTTTATATGTATAATTTTAGTAAAAGCATTGCACCCGTGCGAAGCCGGGGCAGGTCGCTATTATCAGTATATTTTACTATTTGTTAACTTGCATAAATGGAGTTTAAAATCATACTTTTAAAAATACGAATAGTTAGTATTTGAGTCTGACATTTGTCTGACCTCTCTGATACCGGTCTCTTGAGGTTAAGTTAGATGCAAATGCAAGGTTTTTTGCATAAAACTAAATTTATCCTTAATCGTGCTAGATAAGAATAGAATTGGGGTTTGGAGTATTTTTAAATAAGTTTCAAGCGCAAGTACAGACGCCAGCACATCAAGCTACCCGAAACTATAAAATTTTCCCGATCAATTTTGGACCATTATGGTTCAAAATTCGGTTCAAAACAGCTTCAGCCAAAAAGCTTAAAATTAATTACGGAAATTTGACAGATTGTAGTAACTTGATGTGCTAGCATGGTGATTAACGCTCATGCCTTCTCTGTGTATGAAGAGGTCTGTGATAATGAGGAATAATGAGGAATAGGACAATAAATAAATCCAATAATGATTTTTAAAAAATTACAAAATTTTAATGAAGAGTTAAAAATAAGCTGATTCTATTTCAGAATATTTAGTGATTAAATTAAAATCTAATTTTAATCGTTTAGAATGCAGATGAATTCAAGGATTTAACGTATGTATTTCTCATTTTTATTTATGTCTGTGAAATCTTCATTGTTTACATAAATTTTGTTGGAAATCACTGAATTATTCTAATAACTTCTATCGGACCGAATAAACAGACCTTCACCCCCTTATAACACGTGGTCTCAAAAAGTACCGCCTCTAGTGATAGCTTTAAACCATCTTCTTGAACGAAGTTACCGGTACTTTTTAAGACCAATTTACTTTTTTGAAATAAGTGTAAAAAAAGGTATTAATACAAATTCAACAGCCTGTAGATCTTTGTCTTCAACTCATGAAACTTACAGGTCAATCTTTCAAAATAGAATTCCTCAAATTTTCTAAGACCTTTTCAAAAATTTGAGAAACATACAAGTTTTTGCCTCAAGTGCAACTCAAATTATAAAAGATATAAACCCCCATCGCATCTAGCATCTAGAAAAACATACATAGCTATAAAATATTCAAACCCCCCTTTTTCATCGGGGATTAAAAACAAAACTTTATCGATACCAATCAGTGTTAATCATCACATCACTAAACAACTCCAAACGTCACATCCTATTAAAACAACTAAATAAAACATTCACAAAGTTGTTTTCTAAACTGACAAATAACTGGAAACAGTTACACAGACAGTCTCAATTATTTTTCCGTCTATACATCACGGCGCGGCCGCCATATTTCAAATAGACGAAGCCAGTTTCACTGACTAACTTCCCACAAAGCATAAGGAAGGGAATAATTTTAATTGGCACACAATAAAATATGGTGAGTCCGTTGCGGTATCGATTACTGGCCGCACTGTCGATGGTTTCACTAGTGATGGGAATGAGTCGGTAAATAAGTCTTTTTTTGGTCCGTGAATTGTTTCTTTAAGTGATAGTTTTTAATTGAAATATTTATATCAGTAACGAGAGTGACGTCATTTTGTTGAAGTGTGCCCTTTTGTTTGATTTGTTTTTGTAAATGATATAGATAATGATAGGAGTTATTATTCATTTAGACATACCCTTTAAATAAGCTACCACATAAATAAACTTGGCACACTTGATTCACGCTCAAATAACACACGTTAATAACAAATTAAGCCAACACTTACGTCAAAAACTGCCAATCTCACAAAATTAAAATACCCAATAATTGCCAAAAGAAAAAAGTCCCCCTCCCCTTCAAGTTAGCGTGCGCGGGCGCCGATGGCTCGACCGATTGCGCTCGCAGGTGCGACCACGATCAGCACATTCGTGACAATATAATTGTACCGCATACCTCACTATGCGTCCCTTAATTTATACCTAATAGAGAGATAATCTCATACTTTTTTAGCACGTCTCATTTACATTTTAAGCCTTTATCTGTCGGTACAGTCACTTGTAAAACTTATACAGCAGTTTTACTGGTCGCTTTTAGTGTTTTTATTTTGTGGATTTAAACTTTAAGATGTATTTGACGATGCGATTTTGTTTTAAAATGTGGTGGTGGATGGATTTTTGTGGTGTTTATGTTTGATAATTATGAGTTGATTAGTAGTTCTTTTTCTTTTTTTTTTGCATTTGTTATTTGACAGCCTATGCGTTGGCTTTTATGTAGATTTTAGTGGCGCATGCATTTTTTCTATGACTCCAGAGTCCAATACTTCCATTGCATTTTTTGCCACATTTGTCCACATACAAGCACTGTCACAATCACCTTACAAATATGCTGTGTGGCCAATGATGCGTTGGCATATATACCAATTTTATATCACATTGGCTTGTATCCCAATTTGTGTAGTACACTACTATCTGAGTTTTTCTTAGACATCTATGACTGGCGGTGAAGGAAAACATCTTTTACGGAATTCCAGACTTGAAAAATTTGAAATTACTGTCTTGAAGAAGCGTGATGATTAACGCTAATTCCTTATGTATAATATGAGAAGAGGCCTATGCCAACTCGATGGAACAACAACAAAAAGGATAACGATGATGGTGACGATGATCGCCTCATGTAGACAGTTTGATGACTCTATAACATGTAGCAAGCCTCCTTTTTCAAAAACACTTCTTAATGCCATGAAAATAGGGTCTGAAACAGCTTAAAATATACCTAAAGGATAACTCCCCTTGAACTTAAAGACCTTAGAATTCGTTCTCTTCGAATTCGTGTTCGCGAAGCTAACAACAGTTTTCTCATGATATTTCCGTGTACGCCAGTATTTATATTCAACTAGCGACCCGCCCCGGCTTCGCACGGGTGTAATGCTGATACTAAATACACTACAAAAAAACTCAAACTCAAAAATAACAGTACTTTTCCACTATTTAATGGATGTTATTATACATATAAACCTTCCTCTTGAATCACTCTATCTATTAAAAAAAACCGCATCAAAATCCGTTGCGTAGTTTCAAAGATTTAAGCATACAAAGGGACATAGGGACAGAGAAAGCGACTTTGTTTTATACTATGTAGTGATATATCAATTCAAAATGGTGTCTTTGCAGTATATTTCTCTTAAACCTTACCTCTCAGGCGGACCATGATAACGAGTGATAATATCCATTTATTCTTGTTGAGTAATTATCCGATATGGAATTTAAAACTAAATGTTTTTTTATCGACGACCCTGTTGGCGGTGCAATGGTAACCACGGGACTGATGAACTCAGAGTCCCGGGTTCGATTCCCGGTACAGTCGACATTTGTGTGATGAGCATGATTGTTGGCTGTGGTCTGGGTGTTATAAATGTATTATGTGAAAAGTATACGCAGTTATCAGTAGTGTTGGCACTCACAACACAAGTTAATCAATAGCTTACCGTGAGGATAACCGGCTATTTGTGAAAAGGTGCCCCAATATTACATTATAGGTACATTATTTTTTACTTATTAATAAGTAAAAGGGTTGATAAACATCTTAGATTTATAGTATTTGCAATTTAAAGTGACGAAAAGTTTTTCTGAACTTTTGAAAATGATGGTCCTCTGCCACCTGTGCTTAACACGAAAGTCAATGTTTGCCATACCCACTGTTGGAGCTTATATCCCAAAATTAAGAGCCTCATGACCAAAGGGCTGGCCAATACCTTGGCGAACGAATCAGCATTGCCATCCAACGTGGCAATGCGGCCAGCCTTTTGGGCACGATCCCCGCTGACAGCGATGCGGATGAATTTTTTGATGCATTACTTTAATTTTAATTTTTCTCTTTTTTATTTTCTTTATATATAGTTTTATAAAGTTTGTAAATATAGCCCTCATAATTTTAATATTATATATAGTTTACTCTTATACTAGTATAAAAGGATAATACATTATTTTTATAGAGCCTTTTTAGCCATCATTGCTTAGGGTGAGGATTCAGGCTGCAATTCCCAGGTGTAGTTGTTAGACTGATGTGGACTTATTACACAAATTATCATCATTCTCCTTGCTGTCTCACCTTTGTACGCAATATTTCAAATTGTATGTGTTACATGTATTATATAATATATATAATAACATAACCAGTGAAGTTGGATGCCTTATTATGTGGACAGATTTAATCAACGCAATTTGTTCAATAAACCTGTGAAATATAATTTCGTGGCAGTTCAAGTTGATGTGTTTTTTTTTATCTTTGTATGAGATCATTCAACTAAAACCGAAGTAGGTAAACCATTGAGAATGTCATTCGTCTCCTAAACTAGGTATTGGCAATGCTATTAATTTTTATTACTTTTCAAAAATGTCAAGTTTACGAATAACTTAAGGTACATAAGTTACTGATTACTTATCTGTATTTTAATTGGTGCTTAGTTTTAAATATGGTAATCTAAGATGTGAGTGAGGTGATGATTTTTTATTGAAGTGGCGAGGTTTTACGATTAATATCTTGGTTTCGTATCTTCAAGGTTAATTGTAGTTTTAGCGACTTCATACGTTATTATTCAAGCACCTACCTGTATACATAATAATTAATTTAATCTACAAGACAGTCACAAACGTTCTGAATGGAATTGGAGGCTTTCTTGTGCGGGAAATCATCAAATGACCCCGCTGTGGGTGCAGCTGGAGCATCAGACTCTAAGGGTTGGTTCATATCTGACGTAAAATACGCCGAGCGTATCATCAATCGTACTAACGTATCCTCGGTTGAGTGTGAACGGTCAAGCGTTTTTAGCGTTTTTCTATACATTTGTCAGTTCTGTTCATTTGTCATAATACGCGACGCATATTCCGTTAGATATGAACCGACCCTTAATAACTTAAACTCACTATACTGTCTCTTGTGACCGTCTTTTGTATTTGACGTTCGAAAAGTGCTGATTTATTAGCCTTATTTGAATAAACGAATTTTGGTTTGAGTTTACGTTCCTTTTGGAGGTCTTCGTGTGCTGGGGCCGCGGATTTGATTTGATTTGATTGATTACTGATAATAATCTCGGTCTTGTGGACGAAAGTGCATCACTGTACAATGTCTTTATTTGTAGAAATAAGGCGCTTATGGATTTGACAAACTCTTATGACACGTCTGAAGAAATAAGGAAATCTTCTTGAAATTAGCTATTAAAAAGTTTTGAGTTGGCTGAGTGCTACAAAACTTCCAAATTAGAAGAAAGAATTCAAAATTGGAATTTTTCACTCACTTGTTTCCTATTTCACAAATCGAACTGTCCCCGATTATCCCTCACCCGGGGTGGGGGGCACAATAATGATATTGCGAGGCGCGATCGCAGCCGCCGATAGCCGCGCTGCGATAGACCGACTCACGCGCACCTTAACGTTTATATTTCACTCTGAAGGCGTGAGCGTTGCGCTTGTAAACTCAACCGATTTAATTGGCGGGAATGGTCGCCGGTTTAGAGAAATCGTAGGGCGGTTGGGTTTTTATTGGGTCTTGGTTTTACATTGTGATTCGTGGGTGCTGAATTGAATGGTTTAGGAGATCTCTATTAGAAATTTGAAATGTTTTGTGGTTTGCAAAAGAGCCTCGGACTCTGTAGTCGTAGTTTAAGATAAAAGACGTAAGTACTCAGAAAAGGAAAAACATCTCAACGCATGTAAAGAGAAAGAATCAAAACTTGCAAGTAGTTGTTTCCAAAAACAGTTCACACGGCCCAATACAAATTTTGACACCTACAAAAATTACGAAAGAAAAACGCAACTGTGTCTCATATAAGAAAACCTAGGCACTGGATGAGGCAACCTAATCCTTACAACCGGACAGGCCCACCTATGAGTGTCCTATCTAGCAATGAGCACTCCTCGCGTGCCCAATAAATCCTTGGCCGTGGACGTGCGTACAAATTGGTCCCGATGCGATCGCGACAAGGCGACGACGCGCTTGTCTGGCCCCTTGTTAACGCCTCAAGGAGATCGCATGCGATTTTATTGTCGCACCTCCTTAGAACGTGAGTGTGCCCACGTTTTGTTCGGAGTATTATAAAGTCGTACGTCTGTTCAAACGGGTGGTGTAAAGTATTGGCGGAGTTGTGTTTTGTTATTGTATTTTGTTGAATTGATTTATTTTTATTTTTCGAATTTGTGTTCTTTTTTTAATTTTTGAAAGCGTATAGCCTCGATACGGTCTCAAGTTTACTTGTGCCATTCAAATCAACATTCCAAATCATGTATGCCAAATATTTGGTACGGAAGATGACGATTTTGATTCTTTATTAAATTGTCACCTATATAATTGACACCTACTTATTTACGGATTATAAAGAAATAAATATTTACATTGAAAAAAATAGGCATCAAAAATTAATTCCCATCACTGTATAGGTATTTCGTACATAAATTATGATTAATACCAACACTATGAAAAATTGAAATAATGTATATTATTTTTAAACCATCTTGCACATTCGAACTATTTTGGCAATTTTTTTTATAATTCTATTCTACCATTTCTTAAGAACATATTTTGAAATAGAAACAAGGTTCTGTTGATAGTATACGTACCCTCATTTAACATAAGCGTAATGGTTGGCTACCGATAAGGACGTCGACGTTTCCGGGAGCGATGCGATAACCAAGCGATAGCGATACTACTGCAGATTGTATTGTAGGACTGTAGGTTCTAAGCACATAATTACGGGCAACCCAATACCACTTGGTTAGACTGGCGTCAGACTGGCGGTAGTCAGAAGCCAGTAGCTTCTGACTACCCGTAACGACTGCCAAGGATGTTCAATGACAGCCAGATTTTGATGATGATGATGTTTAAGTTTTCTGAGGAGCTCGTGGCTAAGGAACAGCCGCAAAGGGTCGATCGATCATAAGGTTAAGCAACGCTTGGCGCGGTTGGTGCGTGGATGGGTTGACCATCTGTTCATGACGAATTTCTCCATGTTTAGTCCCGGTTGTCATTTGTACATCTTTGGCAGTCATTACGGATAGTCAGAGGCCAGAGAGTCTGACAACCAGCCTTAGCTAGGGGTATTTGTTTGCCCAGGTAACTGGGTTGAGGAGGTTAAACAGCCAGTCTGGTCTTAAGACTGGAAGCCGACCCCAACATAGCTTGGGAAAGGCTAGGCAGATGATGATGTTTATGTTTTCACATTTATAAAAAAAACGTCGGCTTTAGACTTGTCTAATTTAAAATAATGAATGATTCGAATCAATCAAAATTAAAATGATAATAGCAGCGACTAGGATCACTGTCCTTCTACATCTCAAACAAGATAATATTTTAATTACACAATAAATATTCAATAAGAGACTAAAACACTTGACACACGTTTGATTTATTATATTCTAGAAACTATAAATTAAAGTCTTAATTCGTTAATAAAATGTGACTTAAATTCATTCAAAATAATCAGAGAAAAGGATTTTTTACCTTAATCGGTTGCATTTAAGATTTATATTTGGATATATATAAATACCACGCGATTTTGAAATCTATGAAAGAAATAAAGATACAAGAATTTTGTAAAATACGATCATTTTTATGCAACATTTTCCGTGTGCGTCAAAATGGCGTCACTATTAAATAGGTATGCAAAATAATCATAGATATTAGATATGATTTTTATTACTGAACCGATATTCAAATATATTTACAAACTTAAAAATTAAACCAAGGAAATAAGAAAGGACTAATTAGAATAATGCATCAAAACATTCATCCGTATCGCTGTCAGCGGGGATCGTGCCCAAAAGCCTGGCCGCATTGCCACGTTGAATGGCAATGCTGATTCGTTGGCCAAGGTATTGGCCAGCCCTTTGGTCACGTGTGGACTACACTAAGCGCATGCATGAACAGTTTGTGGGTTCTTAGGCCCCATGGTTCCAGTGTTTTAAACATGTAATTACCAATTATATTTGCGCTGTTTGAGGTTAATAAGACATTGACTGCCTCGTTGGTCTAGTAGTCGCAAGGCGCGACTGCTGTGCACGGGGTCTCGGGTTCGACTCCCGGGTCGGGCCGAAATCGCTTTGTGGGTTTTGAGAAACTTTCATAAAGCAGCCAGGAGTCTGGAAGTTGGTGATTGATCCACCCGTGCACGTAAATGTCGGTCCTGCGCCTGATCTCTCTCCGGTCGTGTCGGATTGCCGTCCCATCGGACTATGAGAGTGAAGGAATAGAGAGTGCAGCCGTGTCTGCGCGAATGCTTGTGCACTATAATACATATGTCCTGCGCAGCTGGCTGATCTCCATAAAAGAGAACGGCCGCCGTAGCCGACAATCGGCCTGGATGCCATTATAAGACATTAAAGTTGTCAATTAAATGACATTTTATTACCATGCTAATAACATGGTTGTCTAACAAGCTAACAAGCTATATGATTAACATAACATCTAAGCTGTGCTTTGTATTTTGTATTTATTAAAAACTTTTCTTGTAAACCAACATGTATCCTAAAATCTAAATGCTAATGCTTATGTTATGCACATGTATTTTTAATTTAAACAAATTATTATCAAGTTTTAGAATCGATAATTTCTTTGAAATAGATATTCAATAGTCTATACATATAATGTATTTTTTATCAATTAATTTATATTACCGGGCGACAGCTTTTGCACAATTTGGTAGAATTTTTATTACAATAATAAGATTAGGTGTTTTTGGATGAATATTGGCGCCTGTTAGATCAGTAGGTATTAATCGGAGACTTATCTGTTTTATTGCTAAAGATTAAAAACCTAATAGATGTAGGTTAGTTTAGGATTATTCTAAATACTAAAAATGTGATTCTTTATTCCACCAATCCGCTTTGAGCAAGTGTAGTGATATTAACGCCCATTACTTCTCTGTATGAGAAGAGGCTTGTCAGCAGTGGGACTATAAAAAAGGCTGATGATGATGATGCAATGATTGATTATCCCACCAGAAAGCTACTCAAAAAATTCCACATTTCGTCCGCAACTTCATCCCCCATTCCCGACTGGGCAAATGGTAATAATAAATTATATTTATTTTGCAAATAGGATGAAATCAACACTTTTACACGTCGACACATTTTTTTTATAAGATAACGAGATGCGGTCGGCATTTCCTAACTGACTGCCTTGAGAAGAAACGCCGAAACAAACTCAAGAGTCATAGTCTCTTTTAAAGTCCAGACATGAAATAAATTACATACTAAAGTATGGATGAGCAAAAAATGGGTATGGATGAGTAGAAACGTTATCTCCATTTCAACCTGTATCCCTACCCAATTTCATCTCAATCGATTCAGCAGTTTTAGCGTGAAAACGTTACAAACAAGCAAACAAACTCACAGACAAAAGTGCACACCCCTTACTTAGGTGACATCATTGTCACATACATATTTGATACGGTAATCACTAGAACTAGTGGTTGGATATAGGGGTAAGACGTTATCGTCTACTGGAGACGCGATATCGCCCCTATGGCGCCGTTGTAGATAAAAAAAAAACAATTATACAATGTGTATTATTGTTTTGCATAAGTAGGTAGCCTTTTAGTGCATTTTTTTAAATACATAGCATTTGAGTTTATTTTGAGGACTATCTAGAAATAGTTGAAATGATTTCAGGACACGGTTTACAGTTCAAACGTTTTAGGGGTGGGTAGGTGACAATTAGTAAAAATTTCTATGCAATTTGTATGACAATAAGAACGTGAACGTCAAGCTGTATACATATGTACTTATTTTGCTAATATTATCAATAAAAAAAACATCAACTCAATAAATGAGAGAAAACAACAAATGAATGTGATAAAGAATTTAATTGTTGACTTGGTTTGGTGGCTACCCAATTAAAGAAAAAGATAGTTACACAAAGTAAAGTTCATAATTTGAAAATTAGAACTTATAGGGCCAAAATATTTTAACAAAACCAACACCTGACAGAAACATCGAAAAAAATAATAACAACTACAATAAATATTCCACCCGCGTAAACCTATTAAAAAAAGTCATTAAAACTAGATTCTGGCCAACGATTAGAGACAAAAACCTTTTTGAAAAGATACAGGCATGTTCAATGTTCTGGAGTGGGCTTTTTATCGCGTCGAAGAATCGCTCCATATCGCGCGGGCGAATCTCGCTGCGATCGGGCGCGTTTTGGGCGATAAAACACCCCCCTCCCCCCTACTCCCCGAGGTTCGCTAGACGCCTTTTCGACGTAGAATGTAACTGTTTGTATTGTGTATTTTTGTTGGTGAAAAGTCGGGCTGAGACAGTGTGTCATGTTATTTTAGTGTGTGATTGAGGCTGCAGTGGACACGATACGTCGAAAATTAGAAAATGTTGAACTAAATATCTATTATGTTACCTACTTATCATCACTACCATTTTGTGAATCGTCTCCCGAGGGTTTTTCCCAGCTATGTTGGGTTCGCTTTCCAGTCTAACCGGATTCAGCTGAGTACCAGTGTTTTACAAGAAGCGACTGCCTATCTGACCTCCTCAACCAAATACCCCTTGGTTAGACTGGCGTCAGACTAACTGGTTTTTTCTACCCATAACGACTGCCAATGACAGCCGGGACCTACAGTTTAACGTGCCATCCGAAACACAGACTACCAATTTGTGTATATTGGACACTAATGTTTTAATGACTCAAGTAAGATTATTTTCTTGGACTCCGTGACACGCAACGAATTGATTGACTTCGTAATTTAGTGTTTTCTCTGTGACCAGTAATATTCATAACTCATTCTCAAACACTTTCTAATGAATATTTAACTTATCGCCGTTCATAATCTCTATCTTATCACCCCGAGCATAACTTCATTTACTAACTGAATTAGTTATTTTAAAACAGCACCTCAGCCGATATTAAAATAAAATCTAAAATTCATTATAATTTACACATAGCTATTTTCATACGAAATATCTAGTCACTAAATCAAAGATGGTGTGATTACATTCTCTCCTATAATTACCGTCCCCCCCTTACACCGAAGCGCGCGTCGTCCTACCGGCAACACACCCTGCTTATCGCGATGTGGCGTCGCGCGTCGCGGCGTTCCTTATCAGTCGCCCGCTCTCCATCTTAGATTACGATCCGTTGTAATAAATGGAAGGTGGATTGGAGCGTGACGGTGTGATACGCGGACGTGTGATGTCGCGAGCGCAGTTGGGTGGGATGTTTTCACGTGTGTACGCTTTTACATGGAATTTTAGAAAAGTGACCGGTGCAGGAAAAGTGTTTGAGTTTTTACTGTTTTTTTCAACTGTCTGAGTTGTGTTTTAGTGTTCATTAATTATGCAGCTGCGCTCTTTTTATCTAAGTGAAATGAGAATCAAAACAAATTTTAAAAATTTTTCGTTTTCAAAAAATACAGCAGTCATTTAAACGCGATTTCTCTTAAGAAAAAGTAATATCAAGATTTACTTAGTAAATATTCACAAAACCCAAACAAAATCCATTCAGAATGCAAATAATTTTATGTTAATCTAAAAATCTATTTAAAAAAAATATCTTCTATCAAACTTTCACAGTTTCGTCAACGTCATGTAGCATTGGAGTCGCGACCTTTCCGTAGCCCCGCCCCCTGCGATCTGGAATCAATTAGCATGCGCGTGAGTCGGCCGGCCCACGGTGCGGGCGCATAAATTGATGCCAAACGAGATTGACCCCGAATCGGGTTTATAAGATGTATGAAGTTTGTTGTAAATTGATACATGTCAATGTTTGTCAGATTTTGAAGCATTCTTGTTAAAAACTAAAAATAGTATGGATTCAAATTTAGTTTTTCTATGCAAATATTTTTTTCTTGTTAATACAAATACTATGATTGTAAAATATTTTTTTTTAATTTTGTTATTGCTTTGCCCAGTATAATTTTAGTAATTTAACTTAATCTACCCTAAAAATAGACGACAGTCAATATTCAACTTTTTTCCTATGTTCATTAAGTCTAAAATTGATTGAACAAAAAAGTTCGCACAAGAACACAGTGAATGCTGTACGGGGCGAGTCTACACTATCGTCATGATGTCAGATAACATGATGTAGGTCCCGTATTTCGACACCAACCTCACTACAGGTATCCAAGAAACTAAATAGGTACCTATATCCTACTACTATTATAAAGGCGAAAGTTTGTAAGTATGGATGTATGGATGTATGGATGTTTGTTACTCTTTCACGTAAAAACTACTGAATGGATTTGAATGAAACTTTACCACAATATAGCTTATACATCAAAATAACACATAGACTACTTTTTGTCGCGAAAACCGACATCCACGCGGGCGGAGCCGCGGGCGACCGCTATATTATATACATCTATATTAACGAATATAAGTAGAAATACTAGTTATTGAAAGTTGTGAGTGTCTATAATGATTAGACTATAGCGGGAAATTATTCTGAAATGGTCTATTACCTCTAAAAATAGGAGCAAGTACAATCGCTAAATGTGACGACTGTCAAAATTTCCCAATCAACTTTGAACCATAATATGCTGCAGCGATAAAGTTGAAAATCTATTAATGAAATTTGACAGATTGTAGTAGCTTGATGTGCTGGCGTCTGTACCTAATTAATTGAGGCACAGAGAATACAGGCTATGATAGGTAACGCTGAGATTAATTATTAAGTTTTTATAAAGCGCTAGTGTTGTGACTCAATCAATTGAAACCAATACTTTAGCCGAAAAAACTCGGCAACCGACAAAACGCCGAATACCGAATAGTTCATAAAACCTTGATGTTTTTTAAAAGCACAATAATAATAGCAATATTTTGGACCACAGACCTTCAAGGTGCTTACAAAAAGAGATCACATAGATAACACAACAGCGCAGCAGTGTAGATATAAGCTCATGATAACAGCTTCGATTCCCCGACCGGCTGATGTTTTCGTTAGATAATTTCATTATTTCGGTGGAAAAAAAAATAGTTTTTAAATTTGAACAATGGTACTGTTGTAGAATTAATTATAGATACTTACCTACTTAAATAAGTCGATCTTTGTCAATTTTAGATTTCTTATCTGACTAGGAAAATAGTTTTACAGTTATTAAAATATATAGGATTAATTGGGAATAATTATTTTTAGTGTTGCCAAACTCTTTTTATAGCGAGGATTCTTATAAAACTGTTCGCAAGTAACCGTCGGCGCAGCTCGCATGTGTTCGCGCTCATAGGTTGCAAAATCGCGGACATTCGCACGCAATTTGCTACTACATATTTGCAGAAGCTGGTTTTGCCAAGGGGTATTGGGTTGCCCGGGTAACTGGGTTGAGAAGGTCAGATAGGCAGCCGCTCCTTGTAAAACACTGGTATTCAGCTAAATCCGGTTAGATTGCAAGCCGACCCCAATATAGGGACGAGCCCAACATACTCCAGGAGGAATAAAGTGGGTTTTAGCCAGTAAGAGTCTGACACTCCCTCCAGCTGCACCCTCAGCGGGAGGGGTCATTTTATGATTTCTCAATAAAAAATTAAAAAAAACAGTATTGTTTTTGTGTACTTCCCGATGTAAATTAGGCTAAGCGGATATTTTTGTTTACGTAAATATTATTCACGGATACTATGAGATATTTATTTCTTAACAGTGTGGTAAATCCCAAAAAACAATATATTTAACTTCTTAACCAAAACTCAAGTTGTTCTCGATTCTTATCCGAGGAACCGTTAAAAATAATATCTATAAAAAAACGCTAGTAGGTATATTGCTAATTAAACATTAAAAATGTTAATATCATTCATTACGAGAATTCTTATCTTAGAGGAAATATAACATACTTCCAGCTGATAAGAAGTTGCCTAATTGATATGGAGAGACAAAAAACTGCATCAGTAAGTACTTGGTCCCTTTTGTCCGAATAAATATCTTTTGCCTAGCCTTTCCGCAAGCTATGTTGGGGTCGGCTTCCAGTCTTAACCGGATGCAGCTGAGTACCCGTGTCTAACATGGAGCGACTATGTGTCTGACCTCCTCAACCCAGTTACCTGGGCAACCCAGTACCCCTTGGCAAGACTGGTTGTCAGACGGAATTATGTTGCTAGGGAGTTTCTTCCACCTTTTTTTCTTCCCAGCGATAACACATAGGAAGTGGTGAAGGTTTGTGGGATGTCTTTTGTAAAATTTACCTTCAAAAGGTGCTGATTTTCAGAACACTCTAAATAAATGACTTTTTATTAGTTTTGCGATTTATTCGTTTTATTTTATGAATCTCTGCTCAGAAATCGACCGTCCGTTAGCAAAGTTAGTTTATTTGTAGGAACGGCCTCATTAGTCATGAAGCTACTACTTAGGCAATAAAAAACTTTGCTCTCCTGATATAAATAGCATTTATTAAATTCTTTTTGTATTAAGTTGCCTCAAATTATTGCCAGCCATATCAGTAGTCTACTAAAAGTGGTCTATTTTTGAATATTTGGTCTTATCAATGTAGATAATCATGCAATCTTGCAGATTTTTTTATCAAGATACGTAATATCTATGTCATGTGTTAATTTTATTTTTTCGAGATAAGAGATCAGTGATTCTGCAACTTCTCAATAGTTTTGTAAGAATTTTAAGATGGTCTAAGAAAAGGAAAGGAGGTCCTTGTGTGCCAGGACTACGGTAACCCTTAAGAAGAATCCGCAGCCCAGGCAAACCCTTGCCCTAAGTGTGAGGCCCTCCCGTGTTGCTGATAGCTCTTTGGTCTAGAGATGGTCTTGTTTAAATTTTGTAGGTCCTCTGGTGAAAGAATGAGATGGCGTTATACTTTACGTATAGCTGCATCCCTTTTCTTGGAGTAGGCTTCTGGATTTTTTTGATGTAAAATAACGTATTTATAGTATCCTCCAAATTTTAATTTGTTTTATTATTTAAAACAAACTATTTTCTCATTGCTATTTATAAGTTTGTTAGTCTCTAATTACCTACATCTTAATGAGATACAATTAATTCTTTATGTTAATTATATGTGTGTTCAAATATTCAAACTGAACTATTATCATTGAGGTTATACTACTTAATGGCAGGTTTAAGGAAGTCTTTATATTTTCGTAAACAATTCAGTCACCACGAGTTTTCTATATTAGAATTTTATCATTGGTATCAATTTTTGTACAATATCCAAATTTTTATTTTTAGATTTATAATAGTATATACAAGGTGTTTATAAAAAGTCAGGAGACATTAAAACCTAAACAATATTCTTTTCGATAAAATCTGACAAAACAATATCAAGTACTATGTATATCTACTGTCAATGCTAACAACTGACTCTTTTTCCCTTTTACATTTTTCCCAATCACAACTTGCTTCTCATTTCCCTCACTATTGATAGAGTCGTCGAGGCTAAATCGACGTCATTTGCCATAAATAAAAACAGAATAGAATAGACTGACTCTCTAATAAATATATGAACAACACACGTGTATATTAATACTTAAACAAAAGAAGCGGACCAATATAAAACAATAAACAAAACAATATCTTGACAAAACCATTTTAACATGACCTTTCATTCCCCACTTAGATATTTTAAAAGAATCACACCCCACATTATCGCATGGCGCGCACACATTGACATTCCTTAGTCTCACCCACACAGGCAAACAATTTGATAATGAACGTGGAATCAGAACGGAGATAACGTTTCTCCCTCGCCTTATCAGTAGAATCGGGAGGCTGGGACCCATTGAGTGGAACACACGTCATTTTTATCGTAAGCCACGACTGTCTGAGAGGGGCTGATGGATAGTTTTTATTTTTTTTTATTTAAAATAGTTTATGTGGTGTCATTTCAAACAGCTGTAGTGTATTAAACAGAAAAATTAATTAATACATTGTAAAGCAAGCTAGAATAAGACAAAAGTACAAAAAGAATGAACCAAAATATTAATTCTTCAAACACAAATCTGATATTAAAACCGACGGTTGAACTGCATTATACTGATGAAGCAACGAGATAGAAACACAACGAAACATATACGAACTATTTAGACGTAGTTGACATTGACAGGAGCTGTCAAAATAGGAACATGCCTCACGAGTTCGGTATTTAAAAATGGATTCGATGTCATTGCATTTTGATTTGGTATCGGCTTTAGATTGGTATCTATTTTTTTTTGTAATGTCACATCACTATTTTAGTGGTTAGAAGATTTCGATTTTAATTCAACAGATTTTAGAACACCTAGTGGTCATTTCAAAGTATTTTTATCTACTTGCTCCAACATGTTATTATATACCTATTTCATCTTTAGTTGTTATATAATATTGTACAAAGGCCAGCACATCAAGCTACTTGATCTTCTAATACAGGATTCTCTGCATTAAAAAACCTGAAAAATGTAAACGACAACAATATAATTTTTATCAATGATTTACATTCTTTTCATGATAATAATATATCTACAGGGCAATAAAAATCCTATATAATACATTAGTACCACAGTTAAGGCTATCAGAGGAAAGATAAAAAGCCGCAATCTTAACGACTGTCTTATCGCGAATTCGGAGAAAACTGCTATCATATACTATAGCGTGGGCATACTGTATTTATTTATTTGTTTTGATTTTGAACTTGGCCCTTTTTTTTCTTGTTGCATGACTGGCAGGTTGTTCGTTTGTAATCTCTTGGTGTTTAAAGAAGTTCATGGCATATTTCTTGTCAATGGGATTGTATTCCCTAAGTGCAGGATCGAGAATATATAAATGTACAGACGCCAGCACGTCAAGCTACCCGAAACTGTCAAATTCCCGGTCAAATTTGAATCATATGCTTCAGCGGTAAAGTTGAAAATCTATTAAGGAAATTGTGTTTTTTTTTGCCATTTTATGAAGTGTAACCTTAAATTTAATAATAATACTAGACGCAAACTGATTTCAAGATCTTTGTCTCAAGGTGTAGGTATCCTGCCGGTATTCCACCTGTCGAGGCTGGTTACCGCGACCCTGGCACACAAAGATCACCAGAAGGAACATAGTGGGTTTTAGTCAGTAAGAGTCTGACACTCCCTGCAGCTGCTTCCATAGAGAAAGGGATCATTTGATGATATCACAAGTAACTTTAATCCACTTAACTCATCATTTTAACTGGCTTTAATACTTCTGTGAATAAGGAGTCTGGTGTTCACTATACTGATGTAATAAATACTGAATATTTTAGTAATAATCAATTATGTAACGTTAGTTTGAATATCGTTAAACTATTGGTTGATATAACACATGGACTAATTTCATCATTAGCCTCTTCAGTGTCTACATACTTCTTCTCATATAGGAAAGGAAGGAACATTCATTGAACAGTAATTGATGTCCAGCAGGCTTAGAATGGCGATTCTATGTGTATCTATTCTATCAAGAAAAGACAAAGCTCTTTCTGTCAATGTCAACATGTCTTCTGCTCGAGAATGGCGCGATCTGTCAACACTGTCGAAGAAAAGAAGCATTTCTTCAAAAAATTTCAATAGAAATCTTTCGTCAATCTGTCACTTTTCTGTCATTAGTCCATTCTGCGGTAGACAAAACTTGTTTCTACGGTTGCCATGCTAAGACTGCTGGATAGAAGATAGTTCGCTTACGACCGAAATTTATAACCTATCTATCCGTTGTTTTGCTTACTAGAGACTGAATTTTGACATTAGCCCCATATAATTTGTGTCCAATTCCTATCTCTAGTAAGCAAAACAACGGATAGATAGGTTATTAATTTCGACCGTTATAAGTACATTATAACTTATAAAACTTAAACTTACATTGGTACTTGCATGACCTGGAATGGGACCCAGTAGGAAACTACCCACTGGTAATACCGATCAGTGATAAAATTTGCTTACAAGTATGAGTTCCAAGAATATTGTTACTATCAAACGTCAACAAATTCTACTAAGAACTACTTTAAACAATATTTTTCCTTTAAATCAGAGTGATTTAGACTTGTTTTTGTATTCATGCACTTGAACACGTATAATATAAAAACAAAAGAATATAGGTCTAGAATAAAATGTAAACAGTGTTTTGTTTTTGTTGCTACATGACATATAAGCTACAAGAGTATCATTCTCTATGTCCCATCGCAATTATTGTAGATTTTACCTAACTATAAACGTAATAGCATTAGGCAATGTGTAAAAATGTCAAAGTTTAATAGATAACACGACTGGGCGAGCTGGTAACAACAGTAATTCTTTATTGGATACAACATTTCATTCAGTACGCAAGATAGATGCCTCTAATCCGTATCGCTATCTATTCTCGAGATATTTCATTGATACTCATCGCAGATTGAATAGACAAGAAGCCAGCTTTAGAACGCACGATTTGAATAAAACAAAGGGCATTAACGACCTTAAAATAAATGAAAATTTCAAAAAAAAATAAGCATGCTGAACATGAAGTTATACCGACGATATGTAAACAAATCTTACACATTGTTTTGAAGTCGACAGCGCCACCTGGCGGCGGGTCCCCGGCCGCCACTTCCAGCTGTTTCAGATACCGCAACCACAATAACATAATATCCACAGCACAGCACTATTTTTTGGTATTTATTTTGTGTATATTTGTGCGCGCGACATTTTAACCGTCATACTTTTACCGCGTAAAGTGAGTGACTGGCGTGGCGAGCCGAACGCCCCTCCGCGCACACACGCGCGCCGTGTCCGTACGGCGGCGCACACAGGCGCAACCGATCCCTTATCAGGTTGGTTTAACTAGCAATGGCTGGCCCCAGATGCTATCACTCGGGGCTCGCGGTAACGTTGCATTGAAAGATAAGAGTCAGCGATATTATCGCTCTTTGAATAAACTTGTATAAAATGTCAAATAAAAAAAGCTGCGAGCCATACACGTCGTCTAGCGGCGATTTTTTGATAGTAACTCCTGAATGTCGGAAGTTGGACAAGGTTTATGATTTCATGTTATTTTTTATGACATCTCAGAAATGTGGAAGTTCTGCTAAACTTAGATTTTCTTGATTGAAAGTTACTAGATAACTTTTGTTACTATTGTGATAATCATGCAACTTACTTCTGCTCTTAAAAAAACTGTTCCGCAACTGAATATAGGACTTACCTGAAAGTAGAAGAAAAAAAATACAATTAACAAAAGTTCACAACTTTATAAAACATCTTCATTGACACCAAAAAAAACAAAGGACAAATTCCAAAAATTCCTAATTCAAATAAAAAAACGAACAGGGTGCAAATAGTGGTGGTACAACCAGTAGACACAATAGATGACACTGAGGCAAACATCAAACTGGGTCAGCATGCATCACTTAGTTCTGAATCAGTTTGGTTTCGAATTATTAAGTCTTCACGCGTAGATCTTCTGCCGGGATATTATCAAATTTACTTAAATGACTAAACATTCGTGTACAGAATTTTAGATCTTATGACATTACTAGCTCCCGCCTTCGGCTTCATTCGCGTCCTGTGAGAACTATTTCGTGCAGCTGGATAAAAATTAGCATTGCGCTCAATAAATAGGCTATCTAACACTGCAAGATATTTTTAAATCGATGATTTATTAGTTCCTTGGTTTGAGATTGGGTTCAAACAAACTCTTCAGCTTAATAATACTAGTATAGATATGCGAGTAACACGACACTTATTTCATCTGGATAAAGTCTGTACGTTAATTTAGGGAATACATTTTTGTTTGTTTTTATTATGTATATTTTTGGCATATTTGAAGATGCTTTGATACGAAATCGCTGATGATATTGATACTTTTTGGTACTAATTTAAATATATGTATTTTTTAGTTTTATTTACAGGACCTGCTTAGCATGACATGTTTAACTAAGGTAAACGTGGATCCCTGAGGGCCAGAATCTATCAGATTGGCTTCCAGCCTCACCGGATTTAGCTGAGTAGCAGTGTTTTACAAGGAGCGACTGCCTATCTGACCTCCTCAACCCAGTTACCCAGACAATCCAATACCCCTTGGTTAGACTATCACAACATAATTTTCGAAAATAATTTTTCATCATAAAAACCACATCTCCCATAATTCGAAACAAACACGGCTTGTTTTTTGCTCATTGTACATTTATTCTCATATATGGCACAAGTACCCGTACGCAGTTAATAGCAGTCTAAGATTCGGTGCTGATCCACGATAGCAGCCAAGGTTATGATTTACTAGATACGGACGCAGGTGGCTGAACGGTAGTGTTGGGATATGGTGGGAATGGGAATTAAAATCCCGGGAAATTAGTAGAAGGGATATTTTGTTGAATACCGTATTTTATTGTAATTTTCAAGCATCTGCAGTAACAATTTTTTTTGGGAGTTTTTTTTTGCGCTTGAAATTAATATTTTATTTTCCATCAATATTTAGAGTAGAGCTGTTTCCTGCCCTAAATTCTAAATAAAAGACAATTTCAACTTTATTACTTAAGCATAAAGTCCAATATTAATTCAGCACATTTAACACATTGGAGAAGGCTGTACTAAACTCAATACTTCTTGCATTACTGTCCAAATTAACAGTGCTAAGGATTTGTACTTAGTAGTTCTTGTATATATGGACTTATTATTTGTACAGTCGCCAGCACATCAAGCTACCCAAAACTCTCAAATTTCCCAATCAACTTTGAACCATATGCTTCAGCGATAAAGTTGATTTTTTTTAAGGAAATTTGAAAGATTGTAGTTGCTTGTTGTACTGGTGTTTGTACATTGTTACCTATGTCCCGTTGAAAACACACCAGTTGCCAACACTACACTCACACAAGCGTCGCCCTTGTGTGCGATCCCCGTCTCAGATAGTGTTTATCTACCATCTCATATGCAACGTTCATTTACATAAAAACTATTATTTTTTCGACCAAGCCTTTATCTTTTATCATCGATTAAGTTTTTGTTGTTCTGTGCGCTTTAATAACTCATAGTAGGATATCATTTTTTGAATAAATCGTCATTTTTATATTCTAGATATTTCGAAGACCTAAATCATTATACAGACTACGTCAGCACATTACGCTACCTGAAACTGTCAAACTTTCCCAATCAACTTTGAACCATACGCTTAAGCGATAAAGTTGACAGTCTTTCTAGATATTTCGAAGACTTTTAAATCATTGAAAAGACGCCAGCACATCAAGCTACCCGAAACTTTGTCAATCAACTTTGAACTATGTATATGCTTCAGCCATAAAGTTGAAATTCTATTAAGAAAATTTGATGACAGATTGTAGTAGCTTGATGTGCTGGCGTCTGTACAATATTCAAATTGTAATCCTAGGAAAGGACATTTTTGACAAAATTAAGGGCAAGTTTCACCCGTTACGGATAGCCACTATCTACCAGATAAATTAAAAAAATGGAACAAAATTTGTATGAAATTATCTACCAGATAAACTATCTGAAACTTATCTGTACCCGGTGAAACTGGCTCTTGGAAACCAAGACAGTCCCATAAGTCCAGTATTTTACGTACATAAGATTATAACACTGTTATTCTGTTACCATAGTAACCACAGAAGGTATGGAGATTACTGATTGCAGTATGATGTCATCAGTGCATTCAGTACATGTGGCTACTGCTCATCCACCTGATGCTATCCTTTGTGAAGACTATGCAGATACCTTACCTAATGTTATTACTGGTATTTTTGATTATCTGACTTGATTTTAATCTTTGAAAATTATACTTGAATTGAGTTTCTTAAAAAGAGATGTTAAAGATGTTTTTGATAATAATGCCTAAAATTAACGTTCATGAAGTTACAAAAAAACAATCAGCCAGCTTTTTGAGAATAGCGAAATGTGATTTACTTTTGGTATTGTGTCATAATATCTGAAGCTCAAAACGTCCATTCTTCAACACTTCCTAATTCCTGTGTTTTTCCTGGGATTCCCCAACAACACATGTCTGTCTTTAGGTTTGAAGAACCTTTAAACAATATAATGTTACACGCCTGCCTAGGGATTTTAATAAATACAAAAAAAAATCTGTTTTTCTGATGCTTATTTGATAATCCTTTATTATTTATGATAAATCTCAAAAAGAATAAAGTAAAAATATTATTAAAACTGTGTTCTTCTGCATTTATTATTGAATTTTGAGTACTTGAATTTTTAGAGCTACTATGGGTTCAATTACAGCTTGTTTTAGGCTAGAAATCTATTTATCTTCAATAGGCATTCCAATTCTGACACCCTGTATATAAAAAAACCAATGTGTCCTTTGAAAACAGAATAAAAATACGAATCAAACGGCAGCCGCTAAGTACATCATATCTACTCGAAAATTCATAAAAGAAAGCCCACACTGATAGGAGCCGGCGCCAGCCATATGTGTTGATAAGTCCCAGAATAAATCAACCCGTCTTGGTGCCTAGTGATAACGCAAGATAAAGCATTAATCAGTATTGGTCGAAGTTAATGGATTCTTAATGCGATGGTCGTCATGTGGACGAAGTATGTCTAAAGCCCTTGATCTGTTGTGTGAATTTGTTAAATGTTAACACCAGTTTTGGATGAAGGTACGAAAGTGATTGGTGACAATCTCAGTAACTTATAGTGAAATTTGTAGATGGGGACTTTTTCTGTGACTTTGCTTTTAAAATCAGATTTCAGATCCGGTGAATCGGTATTAGATGTCGAAAATAGCATATTGAATGATTGAATTTGAAGTTTGTTTGGTTAAACGAGGTAGCGGTAATCTCAGGCAGTTCTGGGGCTGCGGGTTGTTCGCAAGAGTTACCGCGGCCCTTGCACACACAGACCTCCAGAAAGAACATAGTAGGTTTTAATCAGTAAGAGATTGACAGTTCCGCCAGCTGCGCCCACTGCGGAAAGGGTCATTTGATGATTTCCCAATTAATGAAAAAATAGGCAAGCCAAAGAAAGTGAAGGAACTTCTACTTTTTATCCAGATGCGCGAATATGTTCTCACTGGGCGGAAAACCGAGGGTGAAAGATAGCTGTGAGAATAATCCAGGCCAATTTTCTTTTTTTTGATTATTTTACTTTTTATGGCACAAGTAGTCCGATGAGACGGCAGTCCGACACGACCAGAGAGAGATCAGGCGCAGAACCGACATTTACGTGCTCTCCTATGCAAGGATGAAGCAATCACCAACTTCCAGACTCCAGGCTGCTTTATGAAAGTTTCTCAAAACCCACAAAGCGATTTCGGCCCGACCCGGGAATCGAAAAGTTATGAAAGGTAAGGCAAGGATTTAGCAGTACTTATAATTGTAAGATATCTATTGTCTAGAAATACAGTAATTGAAATTCAGATGAGGATATATATATTTTTAAATTGACTTCCCAGTTCGTCTGTCCATCTAGACCGTTATCAAACTCAGCTACTGTATTCATAATTCTTATCTCCACATCATGATTACCGGTTACGATTGTATAAAATTAAATTTACATAATGACTTTTAATTGTAACCTTGTTGTTTGCAATTTTAAGTTTTCAACGTATTTTATTGTTTTATAATTATAGCGTTATGTTTAAAATTGTGGTTGGTACCGATTTTAAAGAAATAGATGATTTTTGGGTTGGAAAGTATTATTGTGAGCGATTAATTAAAATATCTGTTGAAAAGAAATGTACAGACGCCAGCACATAATTCCTTAATAGATTTTCAACTTTATCGCTGAAGCATATGGTTGAAAGTTAATTAGTAAAATTTTACAGTTTCAGGTGGCTTTGTGTGCTGGCGTCTGTCCTTACTTGTCATAGGTTTGCGGGAAAACAGCCCTGAGGCTATTGCTTTTGCAATAAAAATCATAAGTTACCTGAGCAACTCCTTTTTATGACTGTTTCTGTTTTGTTTTTGGCTTCTGACTACCGTAAAGATTGTCAAAAATGTTCAAATAACAGCCGAGACGCACCAATTTAATGAGCCCTCCGAAACACAGATCACTCGTCCACGGGCCGACTGCGCCAAGCGTTGCTTAACCCTATGATCGATCGAACCTTGCCGCTGCTACTAAGCCACGAGCTCCTTCTAATTAAGTTAATCAAAATAAGTAATTGATAAAAACACTGTCCAAAAAACTGTGACCACAAACCACCAAAAATAAACCGCAAAATATAACCACAAACACAGGTAACGAAACGTATCGAGTTTGATGCGTTTCGTTTCGTCGATGTAGCGATAGGCGGTCAATCGATACGTTATCAGTATCATCTACCGCCCCTCCCGCACCCCCCACAGGTGCTGGATGTAATGGCAGCAAATATTTTAATTTTAGTCAAAAATAATTTACGTCATTAAAATGATGTTCTAGAATGATCCGTGTAAGCTGAACTACGAGCTTGATTGAAAGAACGGTGAAGAGCTGAGAGTGAGGTAATTTGGATTTGGGATCTGCAACCCCCGAGGCCAGATGTTGGCCGACTTCATGGAAAAGGAAGATCTCTTTTGGATGAACTCCTTTGTCAAGAAGCCGGAACATCTTAAAACGACTTGGATTAGCCCTGACGATTCCACAAAAAACGAGATAGACTTCATCTTGTATACGAGAAAACAGATTTAAAAACAATAGGGTTCCGTCTTACCCCTTGGGTACGGAACCCTAAAAAATGCTGTATTAATATCCCGTAATTTTTCTTGAATAATTTTGGGGGTATTTGCCTAATTAAACTCTTCTTCCATACTATTGTGTCATACTATATTTTACTTGTTAATATTCTCTTGAAAAATGTCATTGAAAGAATTACCTATATGCTATTATGCAAGACACAAGGAATACTGAGACCATGATGGTAATTGATATTAGCAATAGTCACTATGTCGCTAACACTTGAAGCCTACCCGAGACTATCAAATATTCCCAATCAACTTTGAACCATATGCTTCAGCGATAAAGTTGAAAATCTATTAAAGAAGTTAAACAGATAGTAGTAGCTTGATGTGCTGGCGTCTATACAACAATACAGGAAAGATAAGCTCTAACTTCACCCTTTTAGAACTTATAATTATTTTTTCATCAATTCCATTAAAAAAGTCGTTTAAAACTTCGGCTTTTTCTACTACCACTACCACATTTATGTGATGGCGAGATGGTGCTGATAATCGGCCGATCAAATTACTGGCGGGGTCACCACGCCTGCAGGCTTCCTCTGCAAGGTGTGATGATCAACAGAGGATAAAGGGAACACAACGATGGTGTCCTTAATCGAGGCGAAGATGGCTGATTTGGTTAGAAAGAAATATTATACAATAGTTAATTGGTTGAATGAAACTTTTATATTAATTTGTGTGTTTGATAATATGGTAGTAGAAAAGCCAATGGAAGCTGTGAACGCTGAAGTAAGGGTCAATGTAGTGGGGTCTAAATATTTTTTGGGTTTGAAAATGAATAAAAAGTTCTACTTTATATGATTCATACATTTGTTTTTATAGGTACCTACAAGTATTCGGATATTGCGGCTGTTGTACACGGATATTCTGGTTCGATTCCCAGGTCGGGCGGAATTCGCTTAGTGTGTTTTAAAAGAGTTCCATAAAGAAGCCCGGTGTCTGGAAGTTGGTGATTGATACACCCGTGTAGCGGGGAGTACGTGAATGTCTGTCCTGCGCTTGATCTTTCTAGTAGTGTCGGATTGCCGCCCCATCGGACTATGAGAGTGAGAGAATGGAGAGTGCGCCTGTATCTGGGTAGACGCTCGTGCAGGATAATGTATAGTATATGTATGTTCTGCGTAGCTGGCCGTTCTTCTGCGATTGAGGGGCCGCTATGGCCGGCAATCGCTCTGGACGCGATTATTAGAGATAATTTTACCTAGATTGATAAAGGTTGCTGTAACGTAGTTTATGCTACAAAACTGATTCCTATTTGTACAAAAGCTTCATCTGTATTATATTTTATTGACTTGTAATTTTCTGTCAATAATTATGTACTTTATTCCGATGTCGCAGTTTCCAAATACCAAGAATCGCTGCTTTTGTAAATCATTGCTTAAGGCACCTTGAATATGTAAACTGATCTCGCTACATTGATTCACAACAGATGTAATATTTTTTATTCTGTTTCGGTTCTGATTAGATCTAAGGTAAGATTGTGTTTCTAATATATTTGTGAAGTCGTTTAACTAAGAAGGGCAATGCGGTCATTAAGAACTGAATAACCTTGAATTAAATTAGGTCAGAAGCTATCCGGCGTCAAAAACATAAAAAGCTATAAAAAGATGCCGCTCAATACAAGTCTATTTATTGCCAAGTATAGTAAATACTACTGCAATGGGGAATATGCATGTAATTTTTTATTCACTAAATTAATACACTTATAGCTGTAATAAATAAATATGAAAGAATTTTTAAAATATTATTTATCGACAAGAAGTTATAAAGCTTCGAAACTGCTAATAAGAAAGAGAAGTCCGAGTGTAAAATTTACATCACAACTACACAAGGCTGTTATTGAATATAGCGTTTTGGTGAGAGGGACAAGTATACTTGTTTAAAATTGTTATATCTCGTTTGTTTTTCTCCTGATTTCGATATTTTTTTTTCACAGTTAGTATTTTTGTATATTTATTGACAAACTAGTCAGATTGCAAATATTTTTTTCATGCATATTCATCATCTATCAACTATCACTCACCATATAATCGTGGTAATCCATGTAGAACCAGCACTCTTACATATTAATTTCTGAACATAAGGAACTTGATCTATTATCGTTAAATCAATTAATCCATCATCACTTAAGCTAAGCTGATTAAACAGTCTAAGAAAAAAAACACCAACTTTACTGCAAGAATCTAATAAGAAGAACCAGCTGTTTGCCTTAACAGTCTAGTTAATTACCAATTAAATGAGAATAAGTCATTATGACGCATATGGGCTACCACCTGGCGCGTTGAAGACTTACATACATGGATTAAAATTTTTTTATAGACTTAAAAGTGCAGAGGCGAGATAAAAATTAATAAAGAAAGAATTTGAGATTCTTGTTAATAGAAAACTTGACTCAAAAATGTTGTCAGGGATAAAGTCAGACAGACATACAACAGGGCATACAACAAATATAAACACAGAAATGAAGGATCAAGAACAAGAAACAAATAACTTTGATGATGAAAATAACAACGTAGATTTCGTTGAAACACTACGCAACGAAGAACTGTCTTTAGCAAAACTTCAAGATAATCACAAAATGATTTCTGAAACAGCAGCTCAAGAAATCAATAGACTTACTAAACATATTAATCAACTATCCAATTCAGTACTACCTTAATCAAAAAATGAAGACCAAAAATTAACTTTAGCCGTACAAAAATCCTAACAACATCCCTAAAAAGCACATTAAACTGAAAACACACATAGTACCCATCATAACCGCTGCTGAGACGGCCCATATTGCATTGTGAGGCTAATTGGATTGAGATGCTTATCTCTTGAACCGATAAAATGGCGTAGATAACATTCTGTAGTGACTTATTAAGGCCGTTCCCAGAATAATATTAGATCGCACGATACGCGCTGTGGGTACCGATAGCAACAGACTAAACAGTTTTTGGTTCGGTAACATTTTTTTTTGGGCTAGGAATGTGTGTTTCTTTTTGTTGGTGAATTATTTTTCTTTTGTTTGTGATTAACGGTCATTGATCATCATTGTCGTGTGTTTATGAGATGATTTTAGTTTATTATTCTAAAATTCTACTTCTTTTGTTTTTTTTTAATTTGATGATGTGTTCTTAGTACATGTAGGTATATATTTTTGCGATTAAAATTATTCTATGTCTATTCTGTACTGTCTTTTTTTCTTACTTTCTCACCAGCTTTTAAAATCTGCTTTATGAAACCACAACTAACATCTCGAAATCAATTTTTTTTGTTCACATCCAAGCCCAAATTCCTTGCATGAACAAAAGGACTAACAAAACCAATTAGGTCAGATCTCCTCCACATATCTGCAAACGCTACTTCGCTATCAATGATCAGAACAACGGATCGCGTTGTGTAGTTTTTGCGAAATTGGTCTCGATCGAGTGTTATTCGCCCGTGTTGATTCCCTGGAACACTGCATGTATCGGGGCTCTGATCTGTGACAACCCTACCTTCAGACCCTGGACGTGAGTCATCAGGACTGAGTTGATTTCAAAATTCGAATTTGCATCTTTAGAAAGACCACAGTCTTTCTTTGGATGAATTAGAGTATCTATCTCTATTGAACGTTTTTAAATTTAATTACCTCTATGAATGAAGTATTATTGATATAATATTTATAGCCTTTTGTGTAATTATGTACAGAATTTTTCCAATCAACTTTGAACCATATATTTCAGTAATAAAGTTGAAAATCCATAAAGGAAATTTGACAGATTATGTATAGTAGCTTCATGTGCCGGCGTCTATACAAGACATAGTATATTTTTAAATTATGATTCTGTTTCTGTTCCAATTTAGTTTGCTGAAGTAGTGATATAAGCCAACCATTAAATTGATATGTTCGTCTATGAGACTGACTCTTGGACTAGAGGTGAATATGTAGCCAACTTTCACTTCAGGTATGTTGACAAGGTTAAAAATAAGTTATTCTAATTAGACCATCTTTTAGATTGGCCAAATATTGGACACCTATTTTTTGTTTTAACAAAACAAACAAGTTTTAACAAAACAAAAAAATACTAAGATATAAAACAAGCTAGTGTAGTCACTGCCCGGTAAAAAAATTGTACCAAGGAGTGACATAACGCGAAATTTGAATGTGTTGTATTTTCGTTTTAATAAGTCTGTCTGAGAAAAAAAAACACGTGTCCAATATATTTTACTGATCTAAAAGATGGGCTTATAACTCTATTTATCAACAGACCTATGATCACTCTCTTTAGTGAGCTACTACTTCTAACAACAATACCATAGACATTACAAGCAACAACAATATTTACATCATCCTCTCCCGAGCCTTTTCCCAACTATGTTGGGGTCGGCTTCCAGTCTAACCGGATTCAGCTGAGTACCAGTGTTTTACAAGGAGCGACTGCCTATCTGACCTCCTCAATCCAGTTACCCGGGCAACCCAATACCCCTTGATTAGACTGGCGTCAGACTTACTGGCTTCTGACTACCTGTAACGACTGCCAAGGATGTTCAACAGTAACCTACAGTTTAACGTGCCATTCGAAACACAGTCATTGGTGTCCAAGATATACTTAGAAAGTACATACAAGTACCAATGCAACTTAGAAAAGTTGCATTGGTACTTGCCTGGCCTGGAATCGAACCCACGCACTCTTACTTGAGAGGTTGGCTCTTTAACCACTAGGCCACCACGACAACAACAATATTTACAATGATAACCAAATTATTAATAGTGGTGCTTTAATAAAATTAATACCATATCGTGACCGCTCTGATGTAGATACAGATCGTTTTTAAAAAAAGGTGCATAACTTTAATTAGAGGAGCGAGATCAATTTTAACGATAACACGTATCGTTGTGTTACACCTTGTTGTCTGCTGTATTACTTATTACTTATAACGTTCATAGCACCTGTGTGGATGTTAATAACTCTCTGATAATGTTATCTTGGTTATTCGGCATCTGGTTTAAGTTTGGGAGATGTTATCAGCTTTTCAGGGTATGTGATTTGGTAAGTGATTAGGTATTAATATCGGTTCAATATCATCTCCCGAGCCTTTTCCCAACTATGTTGGGGTCGGCTTCCAGTCTAACCGGTTTCGGCTGGGTACCAGTGTTTTACAAGGAGCGACTGCCTATCTGACCTCCTCAACCCAATTACCTGGGCAACCCAATACCCCTTAGTTAGGTTAGACTGGCGTCAGACTTACTGGCTTCTGACTAACCCGTAACGACTGCCAAGGATGTTCAATGACTGCCGGGACCTACAGTTTAACGTGCCATCCGAAACACAGTCATTGGTGTCCAAGATATACTTAGAAAGTACATACAAACTTAGAAAAGTTGTATTGGTACTTGCCCGACCTGGAATCGAACCCACGCCCTCACACTTGAGATATTGGCTCTTTAACCACTAGGCCACCACGATTAATATCGGTTCAATAGTTTAGATTTATTACACCAACGAAGTTGTGGTGGTTAAGCACCAGCCTTTCGAGTATGAGGGTGCGAGTTCGATTCCAGGTCATGCAAGTACCATTGTAACTTTTCTGCATGTATGCATTATATTTTATATTTGTATGTTTTGTATTTTCAATGGGTCCTAGTTCTCTGAAATAAAGGAATATATAGATTAAATAATCTTAAAATTCCCATCATATCATAAACAAATCAGACGCATATGGTCCAAAGTAGACTGGAAAAAAATTACGGTTTCAGTAGCTTGATGTGCTGGCATCTGTACTTGACCACATATGGACTAATTTGAATAGTGACGATAGTGATAAACTTTTTACTACAGCCGCATTTTATATTTCCGCTGAACCACAAAATCCACCAACCTCATTGATTAATTATAACTATAAACAATTAATGGACGGGCCTATTAAGTGTATACTCGTAGAACATGTGGGAAGAAGATAATTTACGATACTGTATACTAATTATCTCAATAGACTTGCACTTGGCCGATTTTCGTCGATAACAATCTGTCAATGCCGATCGGCGCACACGAACATAAATTATAAAAGAGATAACATCAAAACGTGTTAAAATCTATAAATCTTAGTCCAAAAACGTATGCAAATGAATTGAAATAAAGAAACAGACTTGGGAGCTAAAATAAGAACACGGTAACGATAAACATATATGTATTATTATATTTATATACTGATGTCTTATAAGGAAGACGACCCAGTTTGGCGCAATGGTGGATCGCCGAGCTGAGGATCCTGGCTTCGGCTCCCGGCACGGTCGACATTTGTGTGATGAGTATCCTTGTTGGCTGTGGTCTGGGTGTTATAATATGTATTTATAAATATATATGTGTAAAGTATATGTAGTTTATCAGTTGTGTTGGCACCCATAACTCAAGCTAATCAATAGCTTACCATGGGGCTAACCGACCGTGTGTGAAAAAGGTGTCTCGATGTAAAGAAACGAAACGGTCACAGGCCTTTCACAGGCGAAAGCACGGCAATGACGTCTCCAGATGATTCATCATCTCCCGAACCTTTTCCCAACTATGTTGTGGTCGGCTTCCAGTCTAACCGGATTCAGCTGAGTACCAGTATTTTACAATGAGCGACTGCCTATATGACCTCCTCAACCCAGTTACCCAGGCAACCCAATGCGCCTTGGTTAGACTATCCTGTTCGGTTCCTGTTCGGTTTCAATATTAATGACAGCCGGGACCTATCGTGTAACGTGCCATCCAAAGCACAGTCCAATATATACTTAGAAAGTACATACAAATTTAGAAAAGTTGCATTGGTACTTGCCTAACCTGGAATCGAACCCACGGACTCATACTTGAGAGTCTCTTTAACCACTAGGCCATCACGACTCTATAATTGCTATAACAATATAATTATACATATATTAAAACTACCTACTCTAATACCTTTTACAGTCCATTTCCTCATTACATATTACCTCAGTACATAACTTAAAATAAGACACTTCCATTTTTCTGTTTTGAACCAAAGATTTTTCATTTTTTATTCATAATATAAACGAAAATAGTATATGGCTCGTTGTCTAAAAAATCTTGTGACGTCAGGTTTTTATTTTCATACAAATTGCATAGAGAGTAACCGTTTTTTGACCGTTCAATTAAAGTATTGAATTCAAGTCTATGTAGTTGTCACCTACTGTATTGTCCCAAAGGAATGGAGTGTGCAAAAAATACATCAGGAAATTATATTGTTATTATATTAAAAATTATCACCAGGCAAGCCTATTGTCTTTACAACTTCAATAAAAATAATACTTAATTATGTATCAACCATTGCCACATATTATTAGGTATTATAATACAGGCACATTTGCCTTATTCTTTGTTTTCAAATCGTATTTTATCTAAACCGCGGCCTGCTATACAAATTGAAACAAAAGCATTTTTATCGCTTTTCGCTCAAAATAATGCAATGATTCAATACTGGAGACATGATTCACTATTTTTCGTTAATGTTTTTGAAGATATTTTAATAAATCTCTATTCTATCCTAATCCTCTATCTTAGGTACCTACTTTATAGACATAAAAGTTTTGGGACTGCATGAGCAAAATTCATCATCATCATCAGCCTTTTTAGTGTCCCACTGAGCTCCGGTCTCCTTTGACACTGACAAGGATTGAGCGCTAATCACTACGCTTGCTCTGCGGGTTGGTTGGTGAACAAAATTACCGAATTGAAATAGTAAGTAAAACCAAAAATACGTTTTTTTGATTAACACCAAAACAAAGAAAGTTGTATACATGTAATGGTATACTGACACCATATTTGTAATCCGATTCCATTTTATCAAGTTATCTTGTCACCTTTGTTCATATTTCGTATAATAAGCGTAATCGGGGCGATCGAGTGAATCATTAAACACCCGATAGAGGGCGGAGGTGATGCGTCGCCCACTGCGGTTGAATGGACATCAATAAGTTACGAGCGATCAACGATTAGCTCAATATTTTGATGACTAATATTAAGAGCATAAATATGCAGTTTTAATTTTAAATTTAAATAAATAACTTGCAAGAGACATACTAACCGTATGTAACAGGGATTTGATTTTAATATTTAAGAGTGGATAAAAGAAACAATTTGGGATAAGTATAGGTCCAAAATAGCCATAATGTTGTTATAATATTATCACAGAGATCAGAACAAATGTATATTCAAAAGATATATAGGGGGTATAGGTTCCAACGGTATGTAGCAGGGATATGATTTTAATATTTCAGATAAGATAAAAGTAAACGATTTCCAATATGTATAAGTTCAAAACAACCAAAATTTTGTTCCTCGTATATTTACAATATAATAAGCCTCATACCTACTTAAAATATTTTAAAAATATAGAAAACCACTTGAAGAACTAATCATTCCTAAGCTACTTAGTACCATAACAATAACCAACTTCATATCCCACATCGCGACCGCTCATAACTAAAGCCACGACTACACGAGCAACACACGGTCGATTTCATCCTTTGTTGTGCACAAGAAAAATGGCCAAACACTATCGAGCGACGATACTATTACTTTAAACAAGATCCCCGCTCCTGATAGTTGCTGAGGGAACATACATAAGCGTTGGACACTGATGTACACGACGCTGTATTAGAATTACTTCACAGATTTTCTTATTTATTGGTTATCTTAATTTTAGTATAGTTAGCTGGTGATTAATTACTAGATAGAGTTTGAAAAAATAATCTTAGTGAAGAATAATACACTGTTTCACTTGGTGTTCCTTAGGGAAGAATGCGGGGGCCACCTTAAAATTAGAGAACAAAAACCGCGTCATCAACTTTCTAATATGTGAAATTTAACTTCATGACTGAAATACCCATGCTCACAAGTTTTGAACAGTTAAAAGAAATATAAAACGTCAATATGTACTTTTCTAAATATTGGTTCACGATAAAATTCAGACAATACAAATAATTTATCAAAATAGTATAAAAAAAAAAGTTTGTCTAACTTAAAGCAAAGGTACGGTACACAAACAGATACAAAACTAGGGAGGGACTACAAGATTACAACATTAAAAAGATCTACAACCACAACCAATTCTAAGGAGCCAAACAATCCGAATAACTTAATAGGCGTCTCATAATACAAGTCTCACGTTGGGTGGGCACAAGCAGTTCTCATTTGTCAAATGAGCCCGCTACCACGATACGCGTCAGTCCTTTGTTAAGATAGCTATCATCAGAACAATGCCTGCTAGTGTTTATACTTCCAAAACGTTTAACACATTTGTTATAAGGTGAGGCTTTAAGATCAGGTTACATTTGATTTGGTTGGATTGACTTTAAGGTGTAAAGGTTGGGTGAACAGTTGCCGTGACTTCTGTATGATCGCAATGACAAAACATGGAATATTTTGTGGCTATCTATGTATTAGTTCGAGGTTTATGTTGGGAAGGTTATTGGAAGCAGTGAATGGGGAAATTATTGCTGAGCCTAGCTGCCAGTAGCGACAAATTAAGGATAAAAGCAATACGTCGAACGTGATTATTAATACTACTAGAATTAGAATAGCTCCATGCTATGTATAATGATTCTTAAGAGAGGATTCCATATTATATGTCTTAATTCTCACACATCTTAACAAAATAAATTCCAACCTTTAACGAGCCGGAATCAAACTTACAACTCGAAGCTCCACTTTCCTCACCATCAACAACGAACCTGTCTCTACCAATAAACAAGAAAATAATGGTGACAATCGCCCAGATCGAATATCGATACATCGTAACGTTTAGTGTTTCAAACAATGAACCATTTGTTACGACAAATACAACCTTAAACCACCGCGGTCTATAAAGCGACGAGTCAATGAAACAGTTCTATACCCATCACACTTTTTGTTTTCATTTCAAATACACAACTACTCGTGTAACCGTCAATGTAATCGATACAAATCGGAGCGATGGGATTTATCTTCGTTCGTTGGTAGACGCGCCCGCGCCGGTAGTCTCGGCTTTTTTATCTTCTATCCTTGTCTCTCCTGTTAGTTCGTGTTTTGTGTTACGCCCTTTTGGCTTACGATCGATAATATTGTCCTACGCGACTTTTATTAGATCACTATCAGTTTCAACTGTCAGTTTATTAAAACTTTTGTGTTTTGAGGTTTTAGTGTTTGTTTTCGTCATTTTATTTTGTTTTACGGTTAGTAATAAGATTTTATAGCATAATTATTGTGGTGCTTTCTGAGGTTGATGTTTACGAGATAATTGATCAAGTTACATGGCGTCTTCATTGGAGTTAATGCTGATTGTCGAACACGTACTTAACATACTTGAATCATTGTGTGGTCGATTACGAAGTATAATAATTGAGTAGTTTGGGAAAGTCCCAGTACACACACATTCAACAAGTTTTATACATGATGTTGTCATCATGTTGAAGTCTAGCCAAGATTTCTATACAAATCTAAGTCATCAGTTCCTGGCACAAACTTCTCCGAAAACCTAGAGACGCATCCAAAAATCTCTCCCATTCATCCCATAAAACTCCTTCTGACATAACAAGAAATTCCCTATCTCATCGTCTAGACAATTTATTTTTAGCTGCAAGTTTAAAACGTTAAAAATATCCGTCCAAACCTTACAGATACCGCAGTATAGCATAATCTTCAGACTACACTATACTATCTGTACATCTCCTATCTAGAGTTATCTAACGGCCTTATCACAAACGTGTTTCAAAAAGCTTTTTTCGTGAATATTTTTTTTTTTGTAAGCTGAAACTCGTGTAGAGATAGCCTTAGATTAATGACGTCAGATTGCAGATTTCGGATGAACAAAATATGGCGGATAGGAATCTGAGTAATAACAGTTTTGTGGAATGTACGAGGAGTATTTTTGGAGTCAGTTTTGAACAAAGCTGAATAGAATTGAGGATCTGGTAAAGGATTGATATAAAATTCTGATGTTGATGACAATTAAGACGTAGATTTAAAAGATAAAAACCGATATTTTGACGATAAAGAAAGATAGGCTTATGAGTGGCTTTCATAAAGATTATCATAATTTCTCTTCTTATAGAATTCCAGTTAGTGACGCCAAGTGGTTGCAAGTATCTCATATAGGGGGAAATTAAAAAGAGTTTGCCAACAATTACAACTAATAAGCCTAATTAGGGAAGCATGGTGAACAAGAGATCCTTTTTGGTATTGCTATAGCTTTCTCGACCTACCTCAAAAGCTCTTAACACTAGAACCTAAGTAAATTGACATTGAATTATATGAAAACTTATGTTTATTCCATGGCAACTGCAAGCTTCCCAAACAAGAGTCGGTTGGCAAGTCTATACTACAGGTTGGCTATAATAATTAGTATGTTTTTGACACGATTTATTCGTTTTCAATTACAAATATCTTCCCTTAAATATGTAACATAGGAGGCTTGGTTACATAGGTTTTTAATTTCATCATCATCATCGCAGCCTTTATATCCCACTGCTGGGCACAGGCCTCCTCTCCCACGGAGAAGGATTGAGCGTTAATCACCACGCTTGCTCAATGCGGGTTGGTGATTTCAGACTTTATAGTCCAGGTTTCCTCGAGATGTTTTCCTTCACCTTTCCTTAGTCAGTCATTGGTGTCCAAGATAGAAAGTACGTATAACTTAGAAAAGTTACATTGGTACTTGCCTGACTTGGAATTGAACTCGCACCCTCTTACTCGAAAGGGTGGTGCTTTAACCACTAGGCCACCACGACTTTTTTTTAATTTATGTTATTAAATTAGTTTTAAATAGTTTCTTTTATAGATAGATATTAGTTTTAAGTGCATAAAATAAAACGTATTTATATTTATATAAAAAAAAAAACAAGAGTGTAAGTTCTAATCAATCTACCCCACCATGCATCAAGCTGGCGCCACACCCCGACAACTGTAGATACACTATCTAGCAATTAAACAAAGTCAGTATATCTTATCATATTAAGGTCCTTTTATATTAAGTGGTAATTAGACATTTTTCTAACTCGCTTTTTATAGGGACATAATCCGAAATTGCTTTATGGGTTTTAAAACCCTTTCACAAAAGCATCCCGGAGTCTGGAAGTTGGTGATTGAGGTGATTGGCATCGGTAATGCGCCTGATCTCCCTCCATCCATCGGACTTAGAGAGTGCACCTGTGTCTGAGTATACTATAATGACGATGATGGCATCCAGGCCAACCGTCAGCTTTGGTAGCCGTTCTGTCGAAGGACATCAGCCAGCTGCGCAGGACATATTATAGAGCACAAGCATTCGCAGAGATACAGGTGCACTCTCTATTCCCTCACTCTCATAGTCCGATGGGACGGCAATCCGACACGACCGTGTTTCAGAAAATTTATCTATCACTTGCTGTTGCCAGCGACGTCGTCCGCGTAGGCATTAGGATTAAACATTCACCCCACTCCCCCCGTATTGATAGCGTGGTAATATGTAGCCTATATGTTGACCCCACCTCTTAGTTATATTCAAACCGAATTTGAAGCAAATCCATGCAGTACTTTTTGAGATTATCCCACACATACATACAGACAAACAGACCAAAATTCTAAAAACTATATTTTTGGCTTTAATATCGATTTTAGATCACGCCCTAATTATTCTTTAAAAAATATTCAATGTACAGTTTTGACTTTTCTACGATTTTATTATAATGTATAGATTACATTGGTCTTCCTATCTATTCATCGAAGAAAAAAATGTAGAAATATCTGGAAAAATATTCAGTCCATAATTAGTATGAAACGTAAAAACTTTATAAGTTGCCGCTACTTTTTTTTGGCACAAGTAAATGGGGGCCATACGTTGGTATATTTTGGCACACAACCCTCTCGATGCAAGCGCGTTAACCCTCAGAACGATAGTTTATGCTTCACTATTTACACCCGACGATTACCGTAAACTTGTCGATTTGTATAAGTTATGCCATTTATTTGGTTAAAAAGTAGATAGCTATAGAATATACGGGGACTTTTGTTATAATAATATTTTGTTTTGTGCGTATGTAGGCACAGATGCCAGCACATCAAGCTACCTGAAGCTGTTAGAGCTGAATTTTCTATAAATTTTCAACTTTATGAAGTACCTATATGGTTGGTTTTAGTTAGTTAGTTTTTAAGTTAGAAAATTCAGCTCAAACAGTTTCGGATAGCTTGTTGTGCTGGCGTCTGTACGTGACTCGGAAAAAAGAGAATAAGTAAAGAAAAACAACAATAAAAATTACAGTGTATTAAAAAATAAAAAATAAACATAATGATTCATTGAGTATACAGTCAATTCAAGCAAATAATAAATAAAGATTAAAAAAAAAAAATTAAGTCGTGGTGGCTTAGTGGTTAAAGAGCCAACCTCTCAAGTGTGAGGGCGTGGGTTCGATTCCAGGTCGGGCAAGTACCAATGCAACTTTTCTAAGTTTGTATGTACTTTCTGAGTATATCTTGGACACCAATGACTGTGTTTCGGATGGCACGTTAAACTGTAGGTCCCGGCTGTCATTGAACATCCTTGGCAGTCGTTACGGGTAGTCAGAAGCCAGTAAGTCTGACGCCAGTATAACCAGAGGGTATTGGGTTGCCCAGGTAACTGGGTTGAGGAGGTCAGATAGGCAGTCGCTCCTTGTAAAACACTGGTATTCAGCCGAAACCGGTTAGACTGGAAGCCGAGCCCAACATAGTTGGGAAAAGGCTCGGGAGATGATGAAATAAAGATTTAAAAAATCAAGCAAAACGGCTCGTCAAAAGACCTATACCTACACCCAAATACACAATAGTTATGATGACGTAACAATATATCTAGAACCCACCAAACTTAATATATTTCATAAAAACTTGTAAAAGAAAGACGTGTTATCAAGCACATTAGGGCTATATTTTGTGTCGTATCGCGATCACATCAGTACTACCAGTCGACTAATGCCTTATTTTACGTGTCACATTTACATAGCAGTTTTCAAGAACAACGCTGTCGAATCAATGTTAAGTATAGGATTTAAGTTAGGAGATCTAGCGAGAATAATATGTATATATTTTGTTTGTTTGGAAGTTAATGCATAGAAAAATGATAATTAATTCCGGTATTTTAATAACAGAGGCTTTTAGATAGTTGGATTGGGGTCTTGAACAGCGCGTACAAGTTTCGCAGTTCGCATATTACAACGATGATTGTTGTAAATTTAGTTTTCAAACTTACCAAAAGTTTGAAAACGTAGTCGCTAAACTTATCATCATGTTTTTTTATGAAATATGGACATGATCATGGTATGGATTCATTTTAGTTTCAGTACCCATTTTATTTTAGTGAAAATGCGATATAAATAAATAATAATTTCAAATTTAAAAAGAACGAAAGCTAAGAAATGCCTCTGCAAATTATAAAATAAAATATATTATATATATATTTTTTTGTAGGTTAGCTAACAATTGTTTACACATAACATTTCAATTAGAATTGATATTCTATAAACATTTTTAAATGTAACAATCACAGGCTAACACCACATGCACTAAGGTAAACGGCCGCGGCCGTTTCGTTTTGTCTCAAAATATTTATTTTTATTATGGGTATTCTATATGTACATACATTTAAATTAACTATATACAAACTTATAAAATACTTAAAGCTAATATAATAATATAAATAAATAAATAAAAATAATAAAAAAATCTCAAAACAAAGGTTATTTTTTATTCATCATCTTAATTATCCATTTAAAACGCTACCGCTTATGCCTCGACCCAAACAACCTATAGCGTACTTTACTGCCCAAAATGGCAAATTACATACAAGAAAATAGTGCAGTTGCATTACAGTATTAACATTTTTATGGCCCATACATTCAGAGTAAGCGTTGCACAGAACAATTGATGGGCGAGAAAATACGGATTTAATGCATTTTTCCATAGTAATAGGTTCAACTGGTGATTAGGAGATTATGCAGTTTAACAACGGAAGTTCTAGGTTTGTGCTTACAGTGAAATAGTGATGAAGTTTATGGAATTTATGGTTAGTGTCGAATTAAAATTATTGTTAGCTACGTACCTACTATAATATTATTATTTCTACATTTGAAGGTAAGTGTGCTTTTTCGTGGTGATTAACGCTCAATCCTTCTCAGTGTGAGGGGAGGCTTGTGCCCAGCAGTGGGACGATAAAATGGCTGATGATGATGATATTGTGTTGAGGTCATATAGGCAGTCGCTCCTTGTAAAACACTGATACTCAACTGCATCGTGAATTAATGTTTTGCAAGGAGTGACTGCCTATCTGACCTCCTCAACCCAGATACCCGGGCAACCCAATACCCCTTGGTTAGGCTGGAGTCAGATTAAAGAAGAGAAGAAAAAGAAAAAGAGCCAAGTATGTTCTAAGACAGCCGGAACCTACAGTTTAACGTGCCATCCGAAACAAAATCATTGGTGTCCAAGATATACCTACTTAGAAAGTACATACAAACATAGAAAAGTTGCATTGGTACTTGCCTGACCTAGAATCGAACCCACGCACTCTGACTTGAGAGGTTGACTCTTTAACCACTAGGCCACCATGACTTTACGATCATCACATCCCAATAAGGTATGATATTGAAAATATGTCTTATTACCTTAGTACGTTATACTTATTAAATCAAAATGATACAAAAAGCTGGTGCTTTTATCAACAGCCTCGTTTTATACATAACTAAGTACTTATTATTGTTATTTACTATTTTATCTCAAGGAAAAACGAGACTGAGCAACAAATCGTTACATTTATATGTATGTATATCTGTAGTACCTATTTGTAGCACATCAGTGGAAACATTTGAACTGCGAAAACAGCTCTTATGTCGTAGGAAATAGAGGCGGTCTCAAGGTCAAAGTGTGTCTACTGATGTGCGGGTGACTGTACCTATCTATACGGACACACGGGTGTTAAGAATTCCAATAAGAATAAGTGCAAACGCCAGCACATCAAGCTGCCTCAATCTGAGAAATTCCTTTAATAGATTTTCAACTTTATCGCTGAAGCATATGAATATAATAAATACCTCATGTGTCAGATATGAAGATTTTTTTGACACAGTTAAAGTACTGATTCCAGCACATCAAGCTACCCGTAACTGTCAAAATTTCCTAATCAACTCTAAACCAGATGCTTCAGCAATAAAGTTGAGAATCTATTAAGGAAATTTGACAGATCGTAGTAGCTTAACGTGCTGGCGTCTGTACATTTTATTACACGTAGATATAAATAATTTCTTGGCACTAATATGATTATAAAAACTTTGCGTGTTGTTTTCTTTAAGTTGGTATGAACGTTTCGTTTTACATGACACTAATTCACTGCAGTAACCACATACATTGCGTGTTTTGTTTGGTCATATAGGTATTTTTTTATGCAAATACTTTAATGGATTAAGAAATTTAGATATTTAGAATTTCGATAAAAAAAAAAAAGTTTATTTGGGAAAGTTGTTTGTAATTATTAGTACAATCACGTGTTTAAATATCGGTCACTAATTACCAGTCACCCTACATATAATACAAGTATTTACATAAAAAACTAAAAAAATCATCCCCATCGCTGTCTACTGGGAGCGTGCCCAAGAGGCTGGCAGCATTGCCTCTACTTATAGAATAAATAATTTTAGTCAAAGTATCTTGAATATCAGTGCGTTTGAAGGTCAATGTTACAAAAGACCTCTCCCAAAAACGCCCGAAATGCAATGGCTGGGAAGAAGAAGTGGCGGAATAAACTGGCTAGGAACACAATGTCTGTATGGTTTAAAGCACTGGTTTTGTACAATAACTAATACACGCAGTATTAAATCAAATTTGTTTAAAAAAAACACTGATAAACTACTTATATACTTATCTTTTTCGATGATGGCGATTCTACATCTATTCTGTCAAGAAAAGACAAAGCTCTTTCTGTCAATGTCAACATGTCTTCTACCCGAGTATAGCGCGACCTGTCAACTCGCATATAATCACTTGTAAACTTATGTCGATCGAAGAAAAGAAAAATTTCTTCAAAAAATGTCAAAGGAAATCTTACGGCAATCTGTCACTTTTCTATCATTATGTCCATTCTCCGGTAGACGAAACTTGTTTCTTCGGTTGCCATGCTAAGCCTGCTGGTCGTCAAATAACTATTAAGGCCTTTATTTTCATGACAAACTTACTTCAATCTTCAAAAGGCGTTGCTCATCCGCTCCAGCCGTATATCACACACACAAACTTACAACAATGGTTGCCCGATAAGCTGTACTTATAAAATAATTGGTCTAGGTACGATAATTCTAATTAGCGTACCGATATTATCGCTATCTTGCACCAGCCCGAGCAACAGGAAACCCTGATACCAGCCTTTATTTATTAACTCTTGAAACACGCTTAACTTAAGTGGTGGGACAGTTAATAAAGTGTATTTTTATGAAGCCAATATTTTAAACCAATCAATCAACTCTGGTTTGAGTCGGAAGAGTGCCACGGTGGTATGGCTTCAGGAGATATAATCAGAGCAAGTATCCTTTTACTTTTATGTGTATTGTTAAATATTAAGTTTGTACATGTATATATTATGTAAAATAATAAACCATTTAACAAGAAATAAATAAATACAAATATTACTTTTTAACTTACTTTTATTGATTGTCAGACTTTTTTGCTTCTGACTACCCATAACGATTGCCAAAGATGTCCAAATGACAGCCGGGACTCGTCAACTTAACGTGCCTTTCGAAACACAGAGGAACTCGTCATGACAAGATCGTCACACATCCACGGACCGATTGCACCAAGCTTTTCTTAACTTTAAGATAATTCGACCCGTGCAGCAGTTACTTAGCCACGAGCTCTCAAGAAGTCAATAAAAGAGAAAATATATTATTGAATCGTATTCTACGTAATTTGTGACTTAAAAATTCCATTTTAATTTAATAGTCAACAGGTTCTCTACAAATATGACTTTTACTTGACTTTTCCATAACTTTTGGCAACACTCAACTTAAGACCCATGCGCCGATAGACAAAGGTCCTCAAATGAGGCTTAGATAAATCTGTGGAGGCTTGTAATTAGCAATCTGACAATCAGGAAAATGTTATTAATCAGCAGGCTCAGCATGGCGATTCTATATCTATTCTGTCAAGAAACAACAAAGCTCTTTCTGTCAATGTCAACATGTCTTCTGCCCGAGCATGGCGCGACCTGTCAACTCGCATATAATCACTTGTAAACTTATGTCGATCGTAGAAAAGAAAAAAATCTTCAAAAAATGTCAAGGAAATCTTACGTCAATCTGTCACTTTTCTGTCATTATGTCCAATCTCCGGTAAACAAAACTGTGTAAGCCTTCTGTAAGAATAAAAAAATACCAGCTTACTGCATGTTACTTAAGCCAATATCTCCTAGTCTACTAGTACTTGCATTATTCTTTTAAATGCATGCAATGCACTTCAGAAGCATACGTAGAAAAAGATAAAAACTATTTATAGCCCTTATGCCGTTATCAGGAGAGAGATAGCAGTTTTATAGCTTGAGTCCGTCACAAACAGATAGCTTCGAGGTAAACAGTTATTGATCATCGCTAAAATTTGTTATGACTACCCTTCGGTAGTTGTAGACAAGGTATACATGTATTGATAGTTGTCACTTTGTATGCATTTATATGTCTATACGTATTTTTATGTATAATATGTATGTCATCATCTGCCAAGCCTTTTTGATACCAAGCTGTGTTTTATACAGAGCGACTGCCTATGTAACCTCCTCAGCCCTTACTTAGGCAACACGGTACTGTGGAAACCTGTCTTCTTCTCGTGAAGATGTAGGCTTCCAGGTACCGCATTTGGGATCTTGATTAATTAAAACAATTAATATTTAACTTCAAGCTGTATTCGTTGTTTGGGAGCTGACGGGCGACTTAGTGTCAAACTAAAGACTAACTACTTTATTCTTAAGACTATTCTATATTTAGTTGATGTTCCGGCCTGTTACAAAATATAATGTAAGATGTAATGAGGTTACATCTCTACAGTACCTCTTGGTAAGACTGGTTGTCAGACTTTATGGCTTCTTATTAAATGTAACGACTGCAAAAGATGTTCAAACTACAACCCACCAAATAAACGTGCCTTCCTAAACACGGAGGAATTCGTCATGATATTTGCCACCCATCCACAGACCGACCGTACCAAGCAGTGCTTAACCTTATCATTGATCAACGGTACGACCAGTACTATAAAAATTGAGACAACAAACACCCATTGACACAATAAAAATATTTTTTCAAAAACATCTCTGCTGACCCCACAACGAGCTAGACCAGAACTAATGCTATCAACATAAATAATATCGATAAAAAGCTCCGTAAATCGCTGCGAAGCGCTTGATAACAATCAGCCGGATTTATATTGTACAGATAAGCGGAACAGTAGATACGGCCTGTATGTGGGTAGTCTGCTTTCGTATTTTTATAGGTAGTGCTTTAAAGCGCTTTTTGAACTCTGGTACGGTAAGATGGTATCATTTGGTTCTAAGTTTAGAAGTATGAATAGGTGTTGGTACAGACGCCAGCACATCAAGCTACCACAGTTAGTCTAGTAAGAATTTTAGTGTATCGAGGAAATGACCCTAGTGGGATACTCCCAGAAGCCACTTTTACAAATGTACTGATATTTCTTCAACAACACATCTGCCATTTTTTTTTAATTAACATTCAATTAATGACTAATGTGTATGTACATATGTATTTCAGTGTATAGTGTACCAATCTAACTTTTTTAAAGTTATATGTTCTTTCTAATTTTATCTTGGACACTAAAGACTGAGTTAATTAAGGTGAAGGAAAACTATTATGGATATATTTAATCTCTGAAATCACCAATCTGCTTTGAGCAAGCGTGGTGAATAACACTTATTCCTTCTCTGTATGAGAAGAAGCCTGTGTCCTGCAGGCTTAGCATGGCGATTCTATATCTATTCTATCAAGAAGAGACAAAGCTCTCTGTCAATGTCAACATGTCTTAGGCCCGAGCATGGCGCGACCTGTCATCTCGCATAGAATCACTTGTAGACTTATGTCATTCGAAGAAAATAAAAATTTCTTCAAAAAATTTCAAAAGAAATCTTACGTCAATCTGTCACTTTTCTGTCATTATGTCCATTCTCCGTTAGACAAAATTTGTTTCTACGGTTGCCATGCTAAGCCTGCTGCAGTCGGCTACAGTGGGATCCTAAAAAAGGCTGAATTTAATAAAGATGTTTAGCAATGTAACCTGGTGTTCGCAACTCACATAGCTAGAACAAAATTTTAAAAAGTCAGTATAGGAAATCTATCTCATTAAACGTCTCATAAGCATCTTATACGAAAAATATATTGAAAAAAACATTTGTAAATGCTAAACAAAAAGCGACCATCCATCAATCTAAAAACACAATACAAAATTGAAGCGAATATAGAAGAAATAACGAACGGCCTTGAATTCAGGATAAGAATTTATATACGGGAGCGATAACGCTGGGCGGGCGGGCGATAAGCGGCCGCGGGCGGTGATAACGCGCCGCCCGCCCTGCCGATCTTATCTGTGATTAAATAGCTCGCCTTATCAGTAGCGGGAGTCGACGATCTTGGGATGTGTAGAGTAGTTTCATGATAGAGGTGACAAATTTTGTTTATATTTATAAAAATTCTAAACAATTTTTAAAATGTCTAAAGGAAGGGATAAAGGTCGCAAGAGGGTAAAAGTAGCCTAAATGTCATTTTGATGTAAAAGATATATCAATATGGAGCTGCATCAAAATCCGTTCAGTACTGTTTAGCGTATGAGTATTCTATCGATCTTCCAATATTAGTATAATCTTAATTTTTACACAAAACATTTTAGATTATGCCAGAAAGTCTGACAACCAATCTTAATCAAGGGGTATATCGGGTTGCTCAGGTAACTGGGTTGACGAGGTCGGATAGGCACTCGCTGTACGGAAAACACTTTCTCAGCTGCATCCGGTTATGACTGAAAGTTGACCCCAAGACAGCTTGGGAAAAGGCTAGGCAGATTACGATTTTATATCATTATAAATTATTGCACGTATAATGTCATTTCTGATTTCCATATTTGAGTTTTAATGACACCTCTATCCATAAATTGCTCTGTACAAAATATGAATACGCTGCGTTGTCGGTACGAATCCGTCAAACAGATGAGATAAGACGGACGTGAACTTTTGCTGTGTTTGTAACGTAACTCCCCTACCCCCCCTCTCGACCTACCCTCCTTCACCCCGCAGCCACCCTCGACACTTACATATATTCAGAAGTTGGTGTATGTGATAATGTCTAGAAGCACTTAGTTTTGAAATAAAAGTTTGAGAAGTGATTTCGGTAATCTGTGGTTTATTTTATGATAAGATTTGTATATTTTTTTGAGAATGGATATTTTATGGTTCTGATTTTAAAAAGAGGTGGATTGAAGACCTCGAATCGATAGTTATTTATGTACGGACGGCAGCACAGCAGGCTACCCAAAACTGTCAAAATTTCCCCATTGACTTTGAACCATGTGCTTCAGCGATAAAGTTGAAAATCTATTAAGGAAATTTGACAGATTGTAGTGGCTTGATGTGCTGGCGTCTATACAAACCATCATTGTATGAACTTAAAGGCGAAATTACAAAAAGCTATGAAACGTCTTATTATGCCTCGTAAGCAATTTTGAATTCTACTTAGCAACTTATATCTTTTTCAATGAACAATATAACTCTTTTGACACGTAGAAAAGAAAATTTTCTTTTTTTCGATCGACATAAGTCTACAAGTGATTATAATTATGAGAGTTGACAGGTCGCGTCATGCTCGGGCAGAAGAAATGATGACATTGACAGAAAGTGCTTTTTCTTTTCTTTGTCATATTTGGTATAGAAAGTCCTAAATTTAATTTTTTTTAGTTCAAGACTAACCTTAATTTTTCATTGGCCTATAACGCCAACTGGTCGCTAACTTGTGGTGAATATAATGGCATCAGATGGCCTACTTACCTGCAAGAAAAAAAAAGCGAAATTAAATTACATTATAATATCATTATGAGGTGACTGTAGCTTGACCTGCGATTGACCTGATCAAGTTAAGTTGTAAGCGGTAGCGGGGAGTGTTTATGAAATCATGTTTCTTTTTTGATAAATATAAATTTATTCAAAATAGGCTGAACATTACCAATTTTACTAAAGACAGCTTACAAAAATTACTAATTTCTATGTTACTATGTGTCATCGCTGCGAAGAAGAAATAGTGGAACAAACTCCCCAGCAAATGTTAAGTATGTTTAAATTTTAGCGCATACCGGCCTGCTGAACAAACGAAACCGTTCCGGGTATCGAATATGGAATTCCAACATTTGTGTAATGAGCATGTTTGTTGGCGTAGTCTGGGTGTTATAATATTATTTAACGTATAAATGTTTATATTAAGGGCCAGTTTCACCGGTTAGGGATAGCCACTATCTACCAGATACATTCAAAAAATGGAACAGAATTTGTATGAAATTATCTATCCGATAAACTATCTGGAACTTATCAGCTACCGGTGAAACTGGCTCTATGTTATAAGTGGTTATGGATTTAAATGTATGTAGTTTATAAGTTGTATTGGCAGCCATAACACAAGCCAATGAATAGCTTAGTTTTGGGCTGATCGATCGAGTGTAAAATGTGTCCCGATATTGATATACTAGCTTCCGCCAGCGGTTTCACCCGCTTTCTGAGGGAAGTAATTTCCATACCCGGATAAAAAGTAGCCTATATGTTATTCTGATGTATAAGCTATATTGTGGTAAAGTTTCATTCAAATCCATTCAGTAGTTTTTACGTGAAAGAGTAACAAACATCCATACATCCATACTTACAAACTTTCGCCTTTATAATAGTATTAGGATAGGATATAGGATTAGGATTAGGATATTAGGATAGGATGAAATCGCTTCCGCCTCTACTATGTCCCACTTACCCCCATATTAGCGCGCAAAGTTTATACGTATGCAATGTTAAAAGAAATCTGCAGTATTATGCAAAACAGCGGTATCGTTGCATCTAGAGTGGACTGCACACGCGGTATAGCATGTTCTGGTGTTCAAGGAACCTGCTGCAACTGCAGTTTTTCTTGCAAATGTGTTATTGATTTTGACCTGATGAAGATTAAGATTTGATATAAGTGTTTTGACCTATATAATATAGCTATAATTTTGTTAGATTGATTTATTGTAGCTTGCTAGTGTAAATTAGTTTTAGGGTTAGTAATTGCTCTAGTTAAATATGTCTGGGACGATACCATTTTTTTGTACTTAGGAATTATTTTAGATAAATAAGCTTTTGATTTTGAAAAATTTTGTAGAAAAATAAGACACAATGGTCTTGTATAAAGAAAAGTAGGTGTGAATGTGTTGGACTACCGAACTGAAGGTCCCAAGTTCGATTTAATGTACATTCGTGTGATGAGCATGCTTGTTGGCCGTGGTCTGGGTGTTATTATATGTATGTTTATAAAGACCTATGTAATATGCATCACTTTTGTCAGCAACCAAGTATATACCAACCAATAAGACAAGCTAATCAATAGCTCACCTTAGTGTTAACTGACTTTATGTGTAAGATATCCCGATATATATAATATATTGAATACGTGGGATATACATATATGTATAAGTAAACATTTCACGAAAATAAGTTTGTACATACGTATATCGTAAGTGTTCGTAATATACTATAACTGTCTGTGCCAATGAGTATGTGTGATAAGAAGCATGGCATACATCTTACATTGCTATAAACCTACTTCCTACTTCTTACAAAGTAAAGTTTTCAATAATCAAGCAAATAATTGTGCACACAGCACTATAACTTGACCATAGCAATCGCGGCACCCCTAGGCGGCGGTATCGCGCCGGCCGCGCGGCCAAAACCCACGTTATCTCGGTCACTTTTCACGTTTTTCACCAATCCAGGCGCGCCAGAATAGGACGGTGCCAGATCTCGCGATATGAGCTTTATTGAACCGGCTTATACAACGTTGTCTAGTTATAATTGTGGGTTTTTATGTTATAATTGTATTTTTTATTGTGTTTGTGTATTGCTCGGCTTTGCTTATGTTGTATATGCAGACAATATTCAAGGTGCTAAGGAAAAATATAGATTCTTTTTATTTAGTACAAGATTAACTAGTTCATGATAATGAGTCGTGGTTGCCTAGAGTTCAGAGGCGACTCAATGCCAACGACTATTGAGTCGACTCAATACCGGCGGATTCAATACCAGGTCAGGCAAGTACCAAAACATCTTGGGGACATCCAAAGACAAAACATCTTGGGGAAACCTGGACTTTAAAGTCTGAATTGGCCAATCCGCTTTGACCTTCTCCATATGACAAGAAGACATGAGACAATGAAAAGGCTGATGATGAAACGATGGACTACCATGTGTTATATCAATCAATAGTTATTTCAGTTATTACGTATGTTCAAAAATACACCCTACTATTTCTTAACTTAAAAAAAAAACTAATCTTCATAAATCTTCTTAATAATTTTTTTTTTTTACTGAACATAACATTTACCACACATAACCCCAAAAAAAAAAACAAAATGACACCCAAACACCACCACCTAATCACCAAAACCAAGGTTTTTCACCAATACCACCTCGTTTTAATTACTTGGTACGATACCACTATCGTAATACTCCGATCCTTGCGCGCGCTCATTAACCGATAGTTATTCACGGGTACAATGCCGGTACGTGATAACTGTTAAAAAGATAACCTGCACGTGTGTATACGTAATTAGTTTTATTTGTTAGTTAAAGGCTTTTAGTGGGTGGTAGATAGTGGCAGGTGATTTTATTAGACGACTAGATAATATTATGTAGTGTACGTAAGTGAATCTGCCTGCGATACTGAACAAAATCAACAAATGACACTTTCTTTAGCTGCTCCCTTAGGGTTGAACTACATCTGGCAGCACGGAATCGCCTGTTTCCGTCGCCCTTTCTCTTTCTGTCGCTTAGAACTGCCATTTGCTAGACCGGGACAGAAAGCATAATGCGATAGCACGCGGCGGAGTCCTCGAGGCGATCGACTTCACGGACAAAATGCAATGGTCGGCAGGGAGACTCCGGAACGCTTAAGCGTGCGTTAGCATGCTAACGCATCCTTTCATCGCCGATCACTTCATCATCGTCATCGGAACATCGTCTGCGGAATTCGACAGCGCGCGTTCGCATGCGGCAGCATACTGCAGCACGTGGTAGCACAGACGGAACAAATGCGATTCCGTGCTGCCAGACGTAGTTCAACCCTTAGCGGGATAGCTGCTAGCGGCTTAGCTCATTTGATGATTTCCCACCAAAAACCCCGCTGTGGGTGCAGCTCAAGGGAGCTTTGAGCCTCAGTCCAATACAGTAATTAATGGTGTCCAGACCAATTGCTAGCCACGGCGCTCGTTCTCTCTAAGGAGGTCAGCCAGCTGCGTAAGACATATTCACAAGTACAGCAACACGTATTCACAAGTACAAGTTCAGTGTACAAGCATTTCAACACCCTCACTCTCATAGTCCGATGGGACGGCAATCCGTTACGACCTGAATTAGATCAGTGCTTTCCGATGCACGGGTGTATCAAGCACCAACTTCTTAACTTCGAAAAGTCTTTTAAAAACTTTAAAACCCACAAAGCGATTTCAGATGACTAATAGATCAACGAGTAATAATTGCCTTACATACCGCGTTATCGGTTTCCCTACAAATGTTTATTTTAAAATTTTTATTATGTTCAATTACATTTTATATCATACATACATTATGCTAGAATCAAAACTTAACTAAAAAATACTATCTATAATTACAAAAAAAAATATATATATCTAAAAACATAATTATACATATATGTACACATACACGTCAGGCATCGAAGTATTCCTCCGCGTCGCTGTCATTCGGAAACGTGCCCAGAAGACTGGCTGCATTGCCACGTTGGATGGCAATGCTTATTCTTTTATTTTATATTATTTTACTGATGTATGATAAAATATAACCAAACCAAAACTCCTCTAAGCCATGCATCAATAATCTAAACACTCCAATACAAGTTAGTAGAAAACTGTGCAAAATCTCGCAAGTGGAGTCCGTATTAACTTACACATGAAATGTATTCAATCTGCGACTTCGCGATAAGAGCCCACCCTCGCCCCTCCCCTCAGGGATGCCCACCCCCACAGCTAAGCCGGATGCGAGGATCATTTTTGACGGTCACTGCGTATGGGTGATTTTTGTGTTATTGTTATTTTTTTTGGTATGTGATATTTGAAAGATAAGATTAGGATTTTTTAGGTTTTTTATGGGTTAGATTACCATTTGAAATTGTATCATAACCTACCTTATGGGACTATGGCAAAGCTAATCTATTTAATGATGTTCGCAAATGCTTGTGCACTATAATATGTCCTACGCAGCTTGCTGATCTCCTTCGAGAGAACGGCTGCCGCCATGGCCGGCAATCGTCCTGATACGTCATTGCACTTAATGACTTTTAATGTTTCTTAAGCACTACATATATAAAGTTACTTGGTAGGTTCTCTGTGAAAATATTTTGCTGTCAGAATTAGAACCAGCTAAAACATTTTCGTCTGTCTTATCTTTGACATCTCTTCTTATAAATACATACTCCTAAACACATTATTATATGAATCCTCACACCATTACTTTAAAATTGACGATCTCCACGAGGTGGCAGCCCTGCATCGCGATAATAAAATTATTATTATTCGTACTATCAGGGCCGCCACCCGCCGATGTTATCGCCGCTATCTCGCAGCGCCAAGCGACGCTTCACCCCCTTCTGAGCGCTAGGGATGGGACGAATATCGATAATGTGATGAATTATGTTTTTATCGTGAGTTTGAGTGAACATGTGATTTTGGTGGTAAAGACTGATGTGATGATAAATTTAGTACTATGAATTTCTGTTTCACATTTTTTAGTCAATAATTAGATGTAGGCATTCATATATCTTTTGAAAGCAAATTAAACTTATATGTTGGAATTATTTTACATTCTAAAACATTCATTATCTTCAGGCACAATTTACCTAAACCAAATATAAATAAATAGAAAATGTCACCCATAAGGTGCCAAATAAAAACTGCAACATAAAATAGAAAAAACATCGACAATCAACCACACATCCCAACCCAACAGTTCCAAACAAACGCTATCGATATCAGCCCGTCACTAGGGGTGTAACCTGCCTTACTCCGGATAAGAATAAATACAGTGGCTCTCCGGCGGAATGTGCTAATACATCCTTATCGAGTGACACCCCTTACACCAAGGACTTTTAATTGGGATTTGTTTCGGTGTTTATGTGATACGTTTTGTATCTACATATAAGATTATTTTCATATAATAATCATCTACTAAATAAACTGGGTTAGGTTCATATTTTGAAAGTAGGTACATACGCCAGCACATCAGGCTACCCGAAACTGTCAAATTTTCCCATTCAACTTTAAACCATAATACTTGAGCGATGAAGTTGAAAATCTATTAAGGAAATTTGGCAGATTGTAGTAGCCTTATGTGCTGGCGTCTGTACAAGCCATCGTAGACGTTTTTTTGTTTTCATATTGATATACGATTTATTCTGTTGTTGGGGATGTTACCTAGGGGTATTGGGTTGCGGAGGTCAGATAGGCAGGCGCTTTTTGTAAAACACTGGTACTCAGCTGAATCTGGATAGACTGGAAGCCAACCCCAACATAGTTGGGAAAAGGCTCGGGAGATGATGATATGTCGATTATACTTTCTAGTCACTTCTTATCCTCAATAAAACGACAGGTATAATCGGTTAAGTAATAATAATTAAGATATATTGCACGAAGGTTCTATATTGCTTGCAATCGAAATGTGACGCGGAAACATGTAGGTAGGTATCGATAAAAACAAAAGGAGTCGATTCGAGGTCGGTTCCGTTTCCTGGTCTGATACCCAGCGTCCTCGCGTTGTCCTTTGATAGGAGACACGTTATTGATGTGTTGCATGTTTTTTTTTAATTGATAAGAAGTAGTTTAGTATGTATGGAGTGCCTAGGAAGGACACTTAATGGAGGCAGCGGGGATTTGGTTCCGTATTCTCACAATCAGTTAAAATTTAAAAGTCATCATAATCTCCCGCGCCTTTCCCAACTATGTTGGGGTCGGTTTCCAGTCTAACCGGATTTAGCTGAGTACCAGTGTTTTACAATGAGCGACTGCCTATCTGACCTCATCAACCCAGTTGCCCGGGCAACCCAGTACCTCTTAGTTAAACTGGCTCAGTTGAAATTTAAAATAAGTTAAAAAAATAATTTGAGGATTTTCGGTTTGAGTAGTTTTTATCATGCTTTATGACATCGAAAATACTCTTCTGACAGAAGGCTATAGACGTTTATCTGCGTGCACGGAGTAGTAGCGGGATGCCAATGAATCCGCTAGAGAAAGTTAGTTACATAATGAAATGACTGTTTTTTTTTTGTTATACGAGTAATGATCTCCTACTACGAGTATACCTAATGTAAATCGAACAAAACCTTGCAATTTTCTCACATTTTTGTCACTTAAACGTAAACGATAAATCGGTAATCGTTAAGCACATAGACACACATACATAATATATTATTCACCTGAATTAATTACCTTGATAAGGGTAGTCTTGACGTGGGTTGTGAACGCATATATATTTTTACAGACATATTTGCGCGCGATAATTAAAACGATTGTATCTAGGCCTGCGCGGGGCGATAAAGTGTCTTGGTTTTTGGGTATATTTTGGGTGAGGAAGTTGTTTTTTAAGTCAAATTTCAGATTTATATGATAAATAATGTGATTTGTATGTCGTGGTTTATTTACCACGGACCAGCAAGCGCAGCGTAGGACGTCCACCAACGAGATGGACAGTCGACCTTATAAAGGTCGCCGGAAGACGCTGGATGCAGGTCGCTTCCAACCAGTGTACATATGTGGAGATCTAAAGGGGAGGCCTATGTTCAGCAGTGGACGTCCTATGGCTGAGATGATGAGGATGATGATGATGTATGTCGTGGTCGAAAAAAGTCGTGTTGACCTAGGGCTTAAAGCACTTGCGGAAGAATCTGGATTCCGTGGCACCGCGCGCACGTGCGAGGAGCCACCGGGGTGGTTTTAGCCGGTAAGAGTCCGGCACACCCCTCCGCTTCTCCCCAGACGGAGGATAGTCCATGAGGATTTCTCCCCGATGAAAAAGGGGTTAAAGCGCCAGCCTCTCAAATACGAGTGTGCGGGCTCGATTCCAGGTCAAGCAAGTACCGATGCAACTTTTTTAAGTTACCTATATGTAGTTTCTAATTTTATCTTGGACACCAATGACTGATTAAAAGGTGAAGGAAAACATCTTGAAGAAACCTGGATTATTAAGTCTGCAATCACCAACCTGCATTGAGCAATCGATTTAAAAAATCACTCGATTAAAAATCAACAAAACTAATACGCACAACAGACATTTAACAACGAAATTACCCGATAATAGATCTCGTGGCGTCACAACACCAAATTCCAACCTTACATCTATGTAATACAGCTGATATTCGCTTGATATGGTATCGCTACACATCTCGCCTGTCGGTACAATTGAATTGCAACTTTATGTGGTAAAGTATAAAGTTCAACATTGCTTACGTTATCAATTCTGCCTGTTGCTTCAACGGATATTGCTTCGCTCTATCACCTCTCCCTGTAGCGCCCTCTAGCGGGAATTACCTTGTAATTCGCCAAATTACCCACTGGTCCTTGTAATTAAACACTTTTCTTTGCATTACCTTTGGACTGATAAGGGATTTCGACCTCTTTTGGTTTGTATTTGAGGGAAATCTAAGCTTTAAAAAGGATTGGAGTTGGAGGAAGTTTTTTGGAACGATGATTCCTAACAACGCGTTAGTAAAATGCCCATTATCCATGCACCTTTTTCTTCGACCTTGCATAATGTTTCAGTATTGCATTCAATTTTAATATAAAATATCCTAATTAGTTATAGGTGTAAGCTGCTTTAATAGTATTCTGGCTTCATTGTCAAATGAATTATATTATTGTGGGTATTAGATTGCAGGTAGATTAATTTAATTCTAAGTGTTTATGTGTTTTGTTTTGTATGCTATAATTGGGATGTCGTAGTCTTTATAGAAAACCCTGGTAATAAATAAAGAAAAATCACCTAATTTTCCCAAATCCACTTGATAGCATTATAATAACGACATGTTACTGTATTCGAGTATTTGAGCACATCGGTTTCCTTCCCCCCCCCCCATCAGAGTCCAAGCTACTTTATAAAAGTTTCCAAAACCCTCAAAGCGATTTTTGTTAGATCCAGGAATCAAAACCGGAACACCGTGGACAGCAATCTCGCGCTTGTGACGAGTTCTTCACAATAAAAATATTTATAGACACATATTTAACCGCCATCACAATACATCTTAAAACATTCTCAAACGTCCCAAAACCACCCCAGCCTCGTCCCAGCCTAGTGTGGGGTAATAAACAACCCCAGCTTCACTTTTAAACGTTATCTCGCGGCTGCAAGCCACCCCGGCCCGTCTGATAAACAGATATGAATTTTGATGTATGTTATTTTGTATGAAAATCATCTTACTTACTAATCGTAGATGTGTTGTGGTTTGTTTGCTTGAATATGCTGTTAGTAAGTGTTTGGTTTATTAAGGTGTTGATTAAAAAAAGGAAATATCCTGGAAAATGGAATTATCCATACCAAATGTTAGACTGAGCGACTCGGCAGTTATAAAAAAAACCACACTTCAAGTTACACAGTAGTTTATTTTTATTTAATTTACAAACTACACTTTTAATAAATTAACTTTGGAGGTATAAAAAAGGCTGGACTACACTCACAACCTCGCGGTTAGTGAAGGGCTATGTCCTCAGTACTGACAAATCGCCCTTTTTTGATTACCGGCTAAAAAGTTATATTATAAACTAGCTTCTGCCCGCGACTTCGTACGCGGATCCAGTCGCTTATGCCAGCGACTACGTGGTCGTCAAAATCGAAGATTTGAAACGTCTGATATCGAATTCTATGAGTCCGGGGACGGGAAAACAACAGGATGCGCGAGACGATTTCTTTTTGTAATGCCTCAAATTGAATATTTTGTTAATGTCAATCCTAATAGTTAGCAGTGTAGCTGGGCGCTTGGAATACCATAACAGTTGTTCCAGATCTTCAATTTTATACGTCTCTTCCACTTTATAACTGCTTATGAATATTTCGTTATGTGCTTATTTTGAACAGCCTCGTTGATCTAGTAGTCGCAAGGCGCGACTGCTGTGCACGGGGTTTCGGATTCGATTCCCGGATCGAAATCGCTTTGTGAGTTTTGAGAAACTTTCAGAGCACGTAAATTTCGGTCCTGCGCCTGATCTCTCTCCGGTCCTGTCGGATTGCCGTCCCACTGGACTATGACAGTGAGGGAATAGAGAGTGCACCTGTATCTGCGCGAACGCTTGAGCACTATAATAAATATCCTGCGCAGCTGGTTGATCTCCATAAAAGAGAATGCCCGCCGTAGCCGACAATCGGCCTGGACGCTATCATTCTGGACAATGTATGATAATCTGGATCGGAAATTAGTCGTGCATTAGGTTAATTACTGCTTTCATAAGTATTAGTAGATGTGCGAATACGCTGAGAAGTCAAGCATGATTCTGTATTGGTAATTGTTCCGGTTTCTCCGAATCAGCGGTCAGTGGCGCAACATACCCTTCTTTGGTCTCTATATAGAGAACTGGATGTGGAAGCGTAAATACGCTGAACACGCAGGCGTAATTCTCGATCCGAAAAGGTTTCAACGGTGCGAGTTGCAGCCTTATGTCCTCGAACAACATCAAGCCTCTCCACACTTAGATTAGCTCTTCGTTGGATTCTAGGGATCTTATGATCCGATGAATCTTAGCTTCTTTGGACAATGGAAACAATTTAACTTTTTGTAAGCATAGTTATAGTATTGTTGTGAAGATACTTGATCCTTAAAAATCTAAATGTCTGCTCTATTGCACAATTTGGTAGGCTACCGTGTCAATTCAAAAAATTAAAAGAAGATTAAAAACTGAAAAAACGTAAATGCGAAGGAATATTAATGCGATAAAAAAAAATGGGAGTTTTGACCGGAATCTTCAATGATGCAGCACATTAAGCTACCAAAGTCAAAATTTCCAATCTGTTAGATTTCCTAAATAGAATTTCAACTTTATCGCTGAAGCAAATTGTTCAAAGTTGATTGGAAAATATTTACAGTTTCGGGTAATTTGATGTGCTGGCGTCTATACGAAAAGCAGTCCTAAACTGTTACAGCTTTCACCGCGCTGAGGTACTTCCAGCTGATGTTGTTTTTAACCGACTTCAAAAAAGGGAGGTTCTTCACATCAAATGTGTCTGATCTTAGATTTTTCTAAGCCAACCGGAAATCCCTATCAGACCGAACAACTTTTTCTAAGACGTCAGTCCTATATGTTTGATGGTGTAGCTGGGCTCTTAGAGTTCCATAGAAGGTGTTCTAGATCTTCAATTTTTATACGTCAACAGCGAGTGCTCATCAGGCTGAACAACTTTTGCTAAGACGCCATTTCTATATGTGTAATGGTGTAGCTGGGCTCTAGGAGGTCCAAAACAGCTGTTACAGATCTTCAAATTTTATCTCGCAGATGAAAATGCTCATCACGTGGAACAGTTTTTGCTATGGCAGCATTTCTCTATCTCTTATAGTTAAGCTGGTCTGTTGCTGTTCTGCATCAGGTGTTCAAGTTTCCAAGATAATTTATAGCCTATATGTTGCCCCGACCTAACACCTACACAACAAAAAAAGAATCATTCAAATCTGTCCAGCGGTTCCGAAGATTAGCGCGTACAAACAAACAGACAAACAGACAAACAGACATACAGACATACAGACAAACAGACAAACAGACATAATTTTTTTTTTGGATTCGTGTTCTATTGGTTTTTCTAAACCCCTCTCAGTTATTATTTTTGTCAATATATTATTTGTACAGACACGGATTTTTTACTGTTTTATTATATGTATAGATCTGATGCGTTTGTTTGTCTGCCTGGGCTGCGGGTTGTTCGTAAGAGTCACCGTGGCCCTGGCACATAGGGTCTCCAGAAGGAACATAGTGGGTTTTAGTAACAGTCTGACACTCCCTCCAGCTGCACCTTCAGCGGGAGGGTCATTTGATAATTTCCTATGAAAAAAATAGATTTTTTGTTTATTTGCTAAAACCCGCTAAGCAAAGGAATTTCTGCACTGATTTAAAAAATTATTCCATTGTTAGATAGGCCAGTTGTATTTATTGAGGAAGTTACTTTTTGCATCAGGGATTAAAAGTTAAATATAATTATAATTAGGTAACCCTTTTCCAGCTCCCATTTTGTGATTTTAAACCACTTCAACACTCTTACTTAAAATATTTTACAAAAAAGCATAAACATCTTTAGCATACATCACACTTTTACAACAAGCAACACTAATCCTGTTATCTCCCGTCACGCTCAATTGAGTCCATAACGAGACACCTTCAGACACGTTCGCGAAGCTCACAATTTTTATCTCCTAATCGTCCAAACACGGACATTGCGCTGCTCAACGATGACGTCATCATAAACTCTAACGTACTCTAAGTATGTCTCATTTTGAGGAAGGAAAAATATGAAATCGGAATTTTTGATATTTGTCAAATGTCTACCTGACTGGATTCATGTTGTTCGCATGTATTAATAAATATGTATGATTAGGGAGAACGTAGGAAATGTTAATTATTATCTAAAATTTGGAAATTTTGAGGAATTTCTAGAATTGGTACAGGTAAATCCAGTCCATTGCGCTAATTGATTTCATCATCATCATCATCATCATCATCATCACAATCACAGCCTTTTCATTGTCCCACTGCTGGGTACAGGCTTCCTCTCCCACGGAGAAGGATTGAGCGTTAATCACCACGCTTGCTCAATGCGGGTTGGTGATGAATGAATATAGGCTATATTTGATACAAATACTAAATGATAAAGATCACACATTACGGGTAGAAAATTGATTTATAATTCGTAAATAATAATAATTTGTTGATCATTTTTTTGTTTGTAAGGCGTTCACTGGAAAAATGCTGAATCGTTTAAGATAAAATTAACTGGCTCATCTTTATACCGACAATGGCAATTACTTCCTTCTAACTAAAGGAAATAGCTAGCATTGTATTATATATTTGCATCCAAATTCAGGTCTAGTAGACACTACTTCCAATGACGTCACAGAAAATATTGAGCAACAAACAGCAACAATTGCTCAGTAATTCAATATAATCTATTGCTGAACGTTGCAATAGAGATAACGGTTTGTAATTTTACGTGTAATGTATTACGATTACATTGTAATCTAGGTAACATTGAAATCCAAGTTTAGCAAGTGTTAGCTAAGTTACGTGTAACAGTTACATTCTTAGAACTAGGTTTGTAAGTTACCTTCTGATACGAGTTGTGATTATGAGTTGTTTGCTTATTTTTGTTGATATCAATTTTTTACTGACGCCAGCACATCAAGCTATCCGAAACTGACTGAATTCATATGGAATAAGCATGTGTTAATATGATTAGGAAATTTGGGACTGACGAGAACGTCAGTTATTTTTCAAAATTTGGGCATTTTGAGGAATTCTTGGAAGTTGTAAAGGTATACCTATTCCATTACGCTAATTGATTCAAGAAGCAGCAAAGAGTTATATTTTAGTACAGACGCCAGCACATAAAGCTACTACAATCTGTCAAATTTCCTTAATGGATTTTCAACTTTATCGCTGAAGCAAATGGTTTAAAGTTCATTGGGAAATTCTGACAGTTTCGGGTAGCTTGATGTGCTGTCGTCTGCAGGACCTTCAACTACAAGATATATACACAAGATATACACGCAAAATTTCCAAAAAAAAAACTCTAAAAAGCCTATTATAAGCGTCCCATAAACTCCCATTCACGTACCTAAGCCTATTCAAAAGTTCAGTCGAGTGATTTTTAACACCTCCTTATTCTGTGAAGGTGCGATATAGCAGTTTATCGTCACGCACAATTTGGCTAGCCCGACCGGCTCGTTTCAACTAACGAGCAGCGTCTACATCAAAGATACGGTTTTGTGATCGTAAACTCGTGGTTTTTCTGTTTTTATGGAATAAGTATGGGTTTTTGAGGGTTTTGGAATGTCTGCCGGGGTTGTGAGATTATTCGCGCGAGTTACTGCGGCCTTGGCACACAAGACCTTGAGTTTTATTAGTTTGATTGCTGTACCAATACTTTAGATAATCACAAGTTCCGGCTGTACTCCTACCTCTAGTAAATTTCTCCACAGAATATCATAACAGACTAAATCGAAAGCTTTGCTCAAATCGAGGAAACAGGCATACACAGGTGTGTCCATGTGGGTATAGTAGCTGACAGTAAGCTTCATGCACAATATGACACTTTCCGTCGACAGCTATAGTCTAAAACCAAACTGATTGTCGTGCAGAACTATAGATTCAGCCAATTGCGCATCCAGCACACTTTCAAGCACCTTAGCCACCCCAGTCGCTAATTATATCGGTTGTAATTGGTTTTGTCGGAGACGTCTCCTGTTCTATTTTTAGTCAGTAAGTCTGATCAAATGACCCCCCCTGCTGAGGGAGCAGCTGGAGGGGTCATTAAATGATCTCCTGCTCGAAAAAAGGGTTTTGGAATGTTGTGATGTTTGTTTATGAAGATTTATCCATACAAGTAGTGTAAAGCTCAAGATTTTGTTTGTTTGAACGCTCTATTAGGAACTACTAGACCGATGTGAGACCTTATTTCTGTTTTAAATAGACTATTTTTTATATACAAAAAAGTATTATTTTATCTTAAATTCACTTCAAAGTTAGGATAACGACATTTTGTTAACTTAAAATTGTCCTATATCTTTTAGAGGTAAAACAAACCAAAAATAAATGCATTCTCACTCAAACCTCCTAACCCCTCGTCCACCGCGCGAGTTTTTGACTAACCCTCCGATATAAGCTATCTCGATACTTCGCGGAACAAGAAATATTTCATACGAGATTACCTTTGAGAAGGGCTCGCAGATTGATCACACAGGTGACGCTATCGAACCGATACCGGCCGCGAGTCAAAAACGAGTTCCGATCGAGTTACGATAGTAATTGATACCTGACGTGCGATCGAGAATCGATTCCGACAATCGTTTTGACGTGAATCGTCGTCGCCGCGTCGGATTTCTTGATGATTGATTTGTATATAAATCGGATTAATGGTAGCTGTTTGATGCGTTTTTGGCAGTTGTGATGTTATCGTTATGTCACATTGTTTTTATCGTGCGAAAATAATAAGATTTTTTTTCTAACAAGTCTATTTTTGAGTTCTTATATCTTCCTTATAAGATTTATCAACGGACTATGATAAATATGTATGTATAGGTAAATCTAGGCTAGTGTTGTGTTGTTTTACTTCATCATTAATATTGTCATCATCATCAGACTTTCATCGTCCCACTGCTGGGCACAGCCCTCCTCTCACACAGTGAAGGATTGAGCGTTAATCGCCTCGCTTGCCCAATGCGGGTTGATGATTTCAAACTTTAGAGTCCTAGTTTCCTCGATTTTTTTTTCTTTATCATTGACATTGGTCTCCAAGAGACAAAAAGAAAGTAGGTAACTTAGAAAGAAATAAGCATTAATTTGCGTACAAATGACGTAAGTACACCGAGTCTAAAATCGTCTCTTTTTTTCTAATCAATCAAAGCCTTAACTAAATTCACAAATCGGCGTCGTCAACTACTAATACATCAAAGCACACCATAACACCTAAAATAAAAACTAAATCTCGCAAAACACATTCTCCATAGGGATATTTCTCCATGATCGGCAGTTCTCACCTCATGGGAAAAAGGATAAATAATAATTTAGTATGATCCCGGGGCGCAGATAGCCGGTGGAACAAAGGTAGAGCGCTATCGCGAACGCCAGCCTTCCCCGCCCGCCCTGAGCGCGCGTGAACATTGCCATGAACGATACGTGAATAAAAACGATGTCTTCATTCTACTGCCCCTATAGCCCTGCTGTCAATTTTATGTAAAGACGATGCAGAATGCCTCCTTCTGCAAATATTCCTTCGATGGACGCCATTCCACATGGGACATTCTTTGCAGCCATTTCGTCTTTCCGAAAATTCATGAATTATTTCTTTGGTCGACCCCTTCCTCTAGATTGTCCACCCAAAACCTTCCTCGCAGCATTCCCGGCAACATATGCAAGTGCCATGACGAAGGATAGAACTCCATGTAGGTACCTTATCCGATGATAGGATGTGCTTAAGACAGTCTTATTCTTTTTATGTACGATATTAAACATTTCTTGCTATGTTGCTGTGTGTTGCTGGGGAGTTTGTTGCGCTACTTCTTCTTCCCAGCGAAAACACATAGGAAGTGGTGAAGGATGGGCGTTTTGGGGGCTGTCTTTGTAATATTTGACGTTCAAAAAGTCCTATTTTACAGCCAAGTTTGAATGAATGATTTTGAGTTTGAGTTTGAGCTATAGTTAACCCTAATATTCAATCAATGCACTTCTACGCGTTAAGTAAAAAATGGGTCAAGTTCGAATCGGAGCACAAAAACTGACTTAGAAAAATTGTATTAGCATGTTAGGAGATCTCAAAAGGAAACTCCGTGTACAATGGCAACGCACCCACTCGACAGGGGGTGAGCAAAACTCAAGGTAAATGAATCTCTCATGAAAATGTGATACAATGTATTACCTACCGATAGCCGAAGAGATAACGCGATGATTGAGCGAATGGAAGACGGCTGCCACTGGTGGGTTTAGCGAAAAAAATGCTATATTCTGGTTTGGAATATAGGCTGATTATTTAGTGGAATGAATATTGGTCTGCTTAAGAAAATAAGTTCTATCGGATCATGTGTACCTACATTAAGGAATGACTGTTTTAAGGGGTGATGTATTCATAACCGTAAAGGTAATTTTATACAATAACATTGACGGTGAAGCAGGGAAAAGTTTTTGAGAAGTTTTAGATGTTGAATAAATCTGTGATATTTTAAATGAAGGTAGTATTTTTGGTTTATTTTGATTGTTGAAAAAAAATGAGGAAAATAATAATTGACAGTGATACAGTTGAGGAAAACTTATATGCCTAACGTATTTATTTTATAAAAAAATAACTGCTTAATTGCCATTTAATTTTCTTTTTGAATTTGTATGTGTTTTTAACAAAATCTAAACAAAGTTCACATAAAATACTATGAAAACCAAATAACGACAAGACTGACCCCAGTATCCCATAGAATCACTACTCTTAATACTAAGAAACTGTGCCACACAGCCAGAAATACAGGGACCATCTAATCAGCTTCCCAGCAAATCAAAAATCAACCGCAAAGTCGGAACTATTATCTATTACCACACAATTACACCGATCGGAGATCTTTAGCCCCCTGATACGGGGCGGCGGGGCCAACTGGGGGTGGTGGGGCGAAATGGGGGCGGTAGGGGGGCGTTATCAGCGATTTTCGCGCCATTAACCGTCGCGATACAGTCCGCACTTCATGCATAGCGCGTTAAGTTTCAATCTAATTGATGTGGCACAGGTAGGCTCGACTCAAGTGGCTTTTCATGTCCATCTTTGTTATTTATGGGCGCTACTCCAGATGTCAGCCGTATATGCTTTTAAAAAAAGTGAAGAAAATACAGTATAATTGTTATTAGGTACAGTTTGATTGAAAAGTGGATAATATAGTAGTAATTATTGTGTCTACTCGAGCGGAAAATTCAAGAATAGAAAGTTTTATTTTTAATATATTATATATGTACATGTGTTATATTAGATATCAATCGCCAAACTATTGAACGCAAAATAGTGATTAGAATTAAGAATTTATTCATTTGAATAAGGAACTTTTGGAGTTAAAAACAAGACATAAAAAAATACTTTTAGGTAGGTTAATTTAGATAAAATATGGAAAAACCATTTTTAACACTCAGCTGAATCCGGTTAGACTGGAAGCCGACCCCAAAATAATTGGGAAAAAGGCTAGGGAGATGATGATGATGATGGAAAAACCATTTTATATTAGAAATTCCTACGCTACGTTGTAGTTTCAACCCCTAAGTGTAACTAGTCACTCAATCTTTCAAATTTCTTTAATAGATTATCTCAGATAAATATTCGATTGATTTAACAAGTCAGATTCGGATAGGTTGACCTGCTGGCGTCTGTACTACCTATGAGCTAGATATGCGTACAAAATGTAACTCTCAAAACAAAATAACAGTACAAACAGATCTTTATAACCATCGCCAGCACCTGCTTATCACAGTGTAATAGATTACAGTAGTGCAACTTAGTTACGTTACGCAGATGGCGCGCTGATACGGCACGATGCGTAAATGCTACTAAACTTGTTGATTCACTGGTATACTCTACTATGTAGTATAAGGACTGTGTATGTAGAAGTATGGTTACTTATTAGCGAAACTTAGAGCTGTCTTTACCTTATCGGGTGCTCTGGGCACAATAGGTAGATATTGACTGCCTCGATGGTCTAGTACTCGCATAACACGACTGCTGAGCACAGAGTCTCGGGTTCGATTACCGGGTCGGAATGAAATCGCTTTGTGGGTTTTAAGAGACTTTCATAAAACAGCCTCCAGTCTGGAAGTTGGTGATTAATACTCCCGTGAATCGGAGAGCACATAAATGTCGGTCCTGTGTGTGGACTATGAGAGTGAGGGAATGCAGAGTGCCCGTTAATCGCGAGTAAGACCTGTGTGTTGTGTTTAAAATCCTGAAACTGGCCCTTAGTAGGTTGTATTAGATACAAATACTCTTTTTATACCTCTTGTGAATTTGTTCTTATAATACCTATAGTCATATACGTGTTAAGTGTAAAACAATAAAATCTCAACTTAATTAACATTCTAAGATCAATAACGTCCAACAGTGTTATTTAAATTTCAATTACTATTAGCGATTGCGTCATAAATTACTTAAAATAGTTATCGAGCATTATTTATCGCGGTGACTGGCAGACGCAATTCAATATATTGAGTCATTCCGTCTATCTTTGTGACTCAATATCAATGTCCGTTTGTCCGTGTTACTTGTACTGAAATGCTGTTAAGATTTTGATTGGGTTTTATCTGTTTCGAGGGCTTTTAAGGTTTATTTCTGTTTGTGTTGTTGTCTGCTATTATTTTCTACAAAGCAAATTTATGTATCTAATATGCCATTGTTAGCATATTAGGAATTCTAAAGAGCTGAAGTTCTCAAAAATTAACAACTGCACGGGTCGTTCGATTATAAGGTTAAGCAACGTTTGGCGCGGTCGGTCCGTGGATGACCATATTGTCATGACGAGTTCCTCCGTGTTTCGGAAGGCACGTTAAATTCATTTTGTGGATCTCGGCTGTAAAATTCTTGGCAGTCGTTACGGGTAGTCTGAAGCCAGATGATAACCAGTCTTACCAAGGCGTATCTTGTTTCCCGGGTGATTAGGTTGAGGAGGTCAGATAGGCAGTCGCGTTGCTCCATGTTGCATCCAGTTAGACTGCAAGCCGACTCCAATATAGCTCGTGAAAATGGCTAGACAGATAAATAATTTTATTTTAGTTAAATGTTTTTGAATTACATAATAAATAACTTAAGACCTTCGGAGACAATAGAAGATAACTTGTGAGAGCTATCTGTTTATCTCTTTGAGGCTGTAATCTTATCTGGATCTTATCAGTCTATTCATTGTCTCAATGCAGATATGACTGTAAATATTTACTTTTTACTATCTACGAGTATTTTTCTGTCTGTGGTTCAAGAACTTATATTAAAATATTAATTTCAATGAAAACCTGCAACTAACTATAACTATATTTTTCAACTAATCGAATCAATATTTTTATATAATTCATTTATTTATGATATTTCACATTCATTCTCAATTGAATGGATACCTATATGATATATTGAAAATAAAATAAAATAAATTAGTCATCAGTAAGTAGTCCATCATCTCCCGAGCCCTTTCCCAACTATGTTGGGGTCGACTTCCAGTCTAACCGGATTCAGCTGAGTACCAGTGTTTTACAAAGAGCGACTGCCTATCTGACCTCCTCAACCCAGTTACCCGGGCAGCCCAATACCCCTTCGTAGTCATCAGTAAGTCAGCAGTAAGTAGATATTTATAGTAAATTTCATTCATTCTACATTAGCCACATACCAATTTCTTTACAACAAAAACACATCTACTTCGTTGTTAACAAAATCCTAAAACCTTATCAAAAACACGAACAAAAATGATACCTATCCAATCCAAAAATTATGGCACAAAATCCGCCACAGCCGGGAATCGAACCGGCAACAAAGGCGGCGACACCTCCGCCCTTATATTTATTGCAAATTATGAGCGTTATCCGCCGATCTTCAGCACTCGATAATGGACTTCATACGGACGTTAGGATAGAATGGATAAGACTCGCTTTGCTTATTGTACATAGTTGTAAAAGGAATGTTTGGTAAACGACATCGTACTACCTATAAATAAATCTAGTAAGATGTATTTGTCAGATGTCATACTTTTGTTGTAAAGCACAAAAAATCATTATTATATTTAATCCAAGTAAGAATTAATTTACCTACACATTAATAAAGTAATAAATGCTAATGTAGTGATTGGAAAATCTACCATCTTTGCTAAAGACTTTAATTCTGATTATTCAAGAAAAAACAGTATTATAAACAACAAAAAACCAGCAAATACTATCAACTAGCACTAGCTACCGTTTATGATCTCCTCGATACTGTAACTATCGATATTATCTACACGATAGCAAGTGTTTATTATATACTAAGGACCTGTTTCACAACCTACAAATAAGTTCCAGTTTATTTATTTCTTAGATAATTGCATACAAATTCTGTTCAATTTTTGAATTTATTCGGCAGACAGTGGCTATTTGGCCATTGTGAAACTGGCCTTTAATCTATCGGAAAGACAAAGCTACAACTACAAAAAAAAATATCATCTTGAAAACAAAATGGCCGCCCGTCTTATCCATACAAATCCAACAGGCGGGGCCACCTCAAAGCTATTGACAGAGGCGGCGTAACGTTGATACTGGCTGATTTATTCGCCATTACACCAGCCTTAACTGATCGGGAGATTATTGCGATTTTTATTCAACCCCTAACGACCTTTGCTAGCTAAATTGTCTCAGTCTGTAGCGCCCAGCAGGCTCAGCATGGCAACCGTAGAAACAAGTTTTGTTTACCAGAGAATCGACATAATGACAGATAGGTAAGTGACAGATTGACTTGATATTTATTTTGACACTTAGCAAAAAAAAATCCTTTCTTCGATTGACATGTTAACAAGTGATATATGCGAGTTGACAGATCGCGCCATGCTCGGGTAGAAGACATGTTGACATTGACAGAAAGAGCATTGTGTTTTCTTGATAGAATAGACATCTAATCGCCATGCTGAGTCTGGTGATTAGATTTGTCTTTTTTCTATATTGCTAAGCGATTGGACAGTGTGTATTTGAGAAATGGTTGTTTTCCTTAGTGAAAAGTCTTACGTTTTAGTAATAGTCTTACGTTATACTCGTAGTTAATTTTCGCGATTGAAAGGTTTGCCTACAAATTTTTTTTCAATTAACAAAAACGGTGACTTTCTATGCAATTTGTATGAAAACAAAAACTATGACGTAACAGATTTTTTCAAATCAAGCTGTGTACTTATTTTGCTTACATTCTCAAAAAAAAATCCCTTAAAAATAATAAATGAAATTGACATTACTATAAGACGTTTTACCAAATGAATATAATAATGGATTTTATTTTTTGACCTAGTCAACTACCTTAGTGTCTCCCGTAGGTACAAATGCCAGCAGGTCAAACTACCCAAATCTGTCAAATACTAATCAAATATTAACCTTCAGCTATTGCAATAAGGTTGAAAATCTATTAAAGAAATTTGACAGATTGAGGTAGGTTGCTGACATCTGTAATTAAAAGCAGACCATGGTGATTCCCCGTCACTCCTATAAATAGCCTCGATTATTTTTTCCAATAGTAAGGGACCACACGCAAACAATAACCCTCTTCTCTCTCTCTATCTTTAGAGGAGCACACATTACTCGACTGTCGATAAAAAAACGAGTCAAAACACGTTATCAATCCTAGTTAATGTGCATTTTGTACTTAGAATGTTTGTGCGTAGTGGGAAGGGTTCATTGACCTTTGGAGTACCTCGTGGCTTGGTAACAACCATCTGAAGGTTCTGAATGGATATTTGACCTGGTCTTCCGTTTTATGAGTTCATAAACTCTAAAGGCCTTCTTTAAAATCCAGGTAGCTTAAAACCAATTCGTTGCAAACATCACAGCCAACGCAATAGAAGACATAAGACCCTGGGTAGGTTCTGTGGGTTTTTCGCAAGAATTACCGCGACTCTGGCACACGTAGACCTCCCCTCTAGAAGGAACAAGTGGGGATTAGTCAGTAACTGTCTGTTACTCCCGTTACCTACACCCTCAGGAGGTGTCATTTGGAGATTTCCCACGAAAAACAAGGTAGCTAAAATCCAGGAGTTATAGATAGGATTTTTACCTTTATTGTAGATAAATTCGTAGGTACCGGCTGTCATTTGTACATCTTTGGCAGTCGTTACGGGGAATCCAACCAGTCTTACCTACCATACATGGGTATCGGGTTACCTAGGTAACTGGGGTGAGGTGGTCAGACAGGCAGTCACTTAACGTAAAGCACTGGTACTCAGCTACATCTGGTTAAGACTGGAAGCAGACCCTAGCATAGCTTAGAAAAACGCTATGCAGATGATGACATGTTTAAAAAGACGCTTCAGTTTATATAGACAAAAAAATGCACTCAAAACGAAAACACTTACATCTAGATAGTGTCACCTTAACGTGACTAATTAAGTAGCATATTTACAAATAAGCTCCGTCGATATCCACTTTCTCTTTATCAGGCAATAACAAGTTTATCGGGGACAATGCACTATCGGCTGCTTGTTGCATCGGTGCAGGGTTGTGATGCATTTCGAGGGGTGAGGATTTTTCCATGACGGAATTTGAAGGGGGTGATTTTTTGAAATGAATTATTAAGGAAGTATTAATAATTAATACAATGTTTCAGAATAATTATAGCAGGATATTTTTTGTGTTATAGTATTAATTTATCTATTGTGCTATAGTGTTAATTAAAAAGAAAAAAAAATGCAATTATTAACAGATATTGTAGAAAAAAAAACTTCGCCTTTACCTACTGATTTATGAAAGCCTTCTGTTCTATACATAAATAAAAAAAGAACAAGTGTAGATTATATATAACGTAATAGAAACCCTATTTTATTTATTATGTTATTTTTCTTCTAAAACCTTCAGACTACAGATGAAAGCACCTCAAGCTACCTGAAACTGTCAAACTTTTCCAATCAACTTTGAACCATATGCTTTAGCGATAAATTTAAAAATCTATCAAAGAAATTTAACACATACATATTAGTCGCTGGTTTGTGCTGGCGTCTGCGCATTGATGAAACAGATTAAAGTCAAAAATTTGGAATTAAAACATACCTTCTGAAAAAACCTACATATTCAGGCTCTCTGTCACCCCTACATATCTAGCGAAAGTGCACGTCGCCGATATCGAACAATGTGACTCGGGCGATAGCGTAACGTGATCGCAGCGTTATCGCAACGTTATCGCAGCGTTATCGCGGCGACGCGGATACCGCGCGGTTATTTGTACTAGTCGCACTGCGCTTTGAATACAGTGTAGTGCAAAAATTTATACCATTTTGTTTTCGTTGTCTCGAAGAAAGCGTATGGCTTTATCAGTTCGTCGAAGTTCGCTGAGATAGGTCTCGCTTGTCTGGAATGTATCTGTGTTTGTGGACTACATTGTATGTATTTGTACCTACTTGTATAATTTGTACCTTTAGGCTTTGGTTACTTTAAGGGTCGGTTCATATCTGACGGATGCGTTGTATATTATCGGTCGCGTAACGCCAGAACAGACAAATGTATAGAAAAACACTTGACCGTTCACACTCAACCGATGATACGTTACTGCGACTGATGATAGGCTCGGCGTATTTTACGTAAGATATGAACCGACCCTTAGGCGTCAAAATGACATAAAATGAACTGAGCTGACCGGGTACCTAGAGCAGTTATATTTTGTAAGGAGCTCGTGGCTAAGTTACAGCGGCAAGGATCGATCCATCATAAGATTATACAACGCTTGGCGCAGTCGATCCGTAGATGGGACCATCATGCCATAACGAGATCCTTCGTATTTCGGATAACACCACATACAAAAAATATACTTAAAAAAAACGCATACAAAAAAGATTTCACGTAATTAACTTGCATTGACATTCCAACAACCTGTGACTGCCGGGGCTGTGGGTTGTTCGAAAGAGTTACCATGGCTCTGGTACACAAGCACCACCAGTGGGAACACAGTGGGTGTTAGTCAATAAGAGTCTGTAACTCCCTCCAGCCGCACCCTCAGCGGGAGGGTTCATTAAATTTGAATTAGTCAGTAAGAGTCTGACACTCCCTCAAGCTTCACCTACAACAGGAGGGTTCATTAAATTTGAAAATTTTCCAAGAGTCATAAAAGAAAAACACATATATGCCTAACAACACACCACTCCAAACAAACTGTCCCACCTATTTCCAACACATAATCAAACATCAACTCAGACAGCAATCTCAGGTGACAATCGTAGGAACTTTTTACAACATACGCCGTCCGTATTACGTATGCGAACCTCGTGTCGTGTTAATTTCCTCGGCAAGGCAACGCGGGACGTTTTAGGGACGAGACCGGGGAGTCTACGGAACGCTTGAGCGGGTACCAGATGGATGATGAGGGCATATGACGGGTTTGTATAGCAATTTGTGTTCAAATGTTTGATAAGTTTTCCGTCGGGAGTAACTGTGTTTTTTTTTTGTTTTTGTTTATGGAGATAATATGTTGTAAAATAATTGGCAATTCAATCTAATCAACTATGACGTATTTTAATTAAACCTATAGCATAATAATTTTTAATTATTTATTTATTTATTTTCAGAAAGCTTACAGACCAATGAACAATAATGATGTAATTAATAAATTGAAATACGTAAGAGTTTTAGATTATGTTAGTTTTCGGCTGTATTCATGTTTATGTGTTGTCTACCCTTTATCTCGACGTGATTGAAATGTATTTTCTTAATTTTTTGTTTCTAAAAAATAACACAAAGCCTTAAATTCGAAACAACAAATTAAACTCGAAAAAGACACGGGTATATCGTTGCTAAATTGACTACAACTTAATTAGGAAATCAAACTCTATAAACAAGCTTAAACAGCTTAACCAATCACACACAATACTTGCAAATAAAAAAAGCCCAAAGATAATGATCCGAACAACAAAAAAAAACAACTGAACACTTCAACAAACAAACAAACAAACATAAACAGAATCAATACAGCAAAAGAGCTCGTATGTTGCAAACTTTTTAATCTACTCAGACAATTCAAATGCAGCATAATGCGAGCGACGTCGGGCGGGAACAATAGTTAAGCTGGCTCGGCTTAAACATGTGAAGTGGGGTATCAATGTATTGTACGAAGCTAGAAACTTTGCGTGCTGTTATTTTTTTTTATGGGAGTGTAATTTTGTTTAGGTATGTGTAGAAAAAAAATATGCGGATTTTTTATTTGTACGTTGGGTTCAAGTGAAACTAAGTGCAAGTAGAAGGTAATTTAAATAAAATAAGCAATATTAAATTGATATTTTATAACAAAATATTATATGAAATTTTCAGACATCAGTATCAGAAGTGAGTTGTAGTGGCTTAGTCGTTAAACCTAGCGGGTTAAGGCAACTACCAATGTAACTTTTCTGAGTTATATATACCTTCTAAGTATATTTAAGACACCAATGACTGATTAAAGGTGAAGGAAAACATCTCGAGGAAACCGGGCCTATAAGGTCTGAAAACACAAATTCGCATTGAGCAAGCTTAGTGATTACCTAAAGCTCAATCCTTCTGTGTCGTGTGAGAACAGGCCTATGCCCAGCAGGGGGACAGTTAAAGGGCTGATAATGATAAGTACCTACATAGTATAACAAGAATATACACGCATCACTTACCTCATATTGATTCTATAGAACCAATATATGATGCATTTTTGGTTCTATAGATGGTGAGTTTTTCTTGCGCAACAATATATAGAAATATTTTTTTACAGGACAGCATTTGCAACTTACCTGAAAATAAAGAAAATGAAATTGTTAATTTAGCTCACATCAAATATTTTTTATGTACTTACGTTGTAAGTCAATAAAATGGATATTTATAATTTATCACTATATTTTTATTTAAAAAAATATATATACCTATACATTTTTTAGTTTTAATTATAATTTTAGATTAGGAATCATTGTATATAAATAAAAATTAACTTAATATTGTTTTAAAATAAATTAGTATTGTCGATAAAAAAAAACTTTATCCAATAAAAGTGTTAATTTCAAAACTTTGTTATACATTTTCAATAATTTATATAAAATGCTATATCTAACTGAATATTACACCATAAATAGAGTAATCATCTACAAAAATAAAAAAAGAAATACAAAACCAAATCTTTTCTATAATTTCTCTCGAAGTCATTACGCGGAATATATTTTTAATTGCAAACATTTTTTATTTTTTCGTCCGATGTGGAACATTTGGGAAGACGGTGAACGCATTAAGAGGTGACTTATAATGGGTTTAAGACGTTTTTTTGTAATTAACTTAATTATATTTTTCTTGATCTTCGCAAGTGTACTCGACTGTACCTATTTATTAAGTGAAATTTTTGCTGGAATCGTTTTGTTTTTGTTAAATGCGAGATTTTATCTAGTTAATGCCTATGGATGTACTACTTACAAGATATGAGCCCTGGTGTTTTTACCGTAACTTAGGGTGGCCTTAAAATGCTTAGAATTTCAGTATCATATTGTAAACATTTTGTTTCTTTTTAATGTTAAGTTGTTAATATTTTTGCTGGTCAACGAATTAGTTAAATTTTTTAAAAGATTTTTTTTTCAATCGTGTAGAATTGATGTCAAAAATATCACATATATCAAATTAAAAAAAAAATGTTGCCGTAAATCCCAACACCATCGAAACACTACCCCAAAAAATAATAGCAATACTAAAACAGTGATACAGCAAGATCAGTCATCGCCCTCCGTCCTCCGCCCTCCGAAGACGGGAGGTCGAATTTCCGCCGCAGCCTCACCGGACGCGCCGCCATGTTTACAAATCGCGTCACAAACGTCATCGCGAATTTTAAGCAGTTTACCGTACTTAATGATGTTTGGAGATTGTGTTTGAAGCTTTTACGCCTGTTTGGGATTAACTTTTCATTTTGAAGACTGTTATTATCCATTTTTGTAAACTGTACTTAGAAGAGAAGTTGGGGTTGTGAGAGGTTGACTGACCACTTGGAATTAAGGTCAATTTCGGTATGCAGGGACTGCGGGTTGTTAGCAAAAGTTACCGCAGCCCAGGCACACAAAGCCCTCTGGAAGGAATGAAGTGGGTTTTAGTCTGTAAGAGTCTTATACTCCCTGTAACTGCATCCACAACCAGGAGGGGACATTTTACGATTTCCAACATTAAGAAAGCGTAAATTTCGCTGACGCGTTGCTTTAGTAAATCGGTAAGTCTAAGGTGTTAAAATAATGCAGGCGAAATGATTCATGATATTGATTATGGTCTGGGAAAACAGTAGATATTTCTTATAATGATGCAAAAGCCACTTTATTAGAAATACTATGTTTTCGCATAAAAAATTGCAAACCTCGAGAGCAGCCGATCCGAATTCGCTAATTCTCTGTTTAAAAGATTGAGATGCGAGATTAGTTCTAATGGGAGGAAACATGGTAGTAGTAATACTTTATACTTTTGCTCCTGAATTTTTGAAAAAAAAAAAACCGGTAACACAAAAATACCTAGGCAGGCCGCACACCAGGCATACAATTGTTTCTCCACAACTGTCGCGCCACATTTGAAATGCGACACATTTAACGCCCCCATATATTCCTACGTGAGCACGCACACCGAGGACACATCTGTAGCGGGCGCACTTTGTGGCGAGACGTCATCCGCGCTACAATAATTCAAGATCGAACCTGTTCGTTTTTTGTCTCGCCACATCAAGAAATCGTCGTCAACAGAAGATGACGTCGACATGCTGAAAGCAGTGCCACGCTACAACTGTGCTTCCGATGTGCGTACATACAATACATTTGTAGTAAGCTGAATTGTAGCGCAACGATTGTGGCGACGTAAATGTTCGATACGTGTGGCGCTGGTGTGCGGCCTGGCTAACCTACAAATGAAGCTTTAAAATCCCTTCCAGACCACAAAAAAAAACTCAAAACATACAACGTTAATTTGTCCCAAAATTCCCCCAATTTTCAATATCGTTATACAAACAGATCTGACAGTAAACTCATTACGAGCCAATTTCATTGAGGAGTCTGTGATCCGTCCAACACCATGTCAATGGGGGCCGTTAACCGACTTGAAAAATGAAACATAATGTGCAAATCCTTAATTTATATGCGACGCCGCGGGCCGCTCGCGATTCTGTAGGGTTGGTACCCTACATTTTTGTAATATAATTAAATCCGTTTTCTTTATTTAAAATTCAATGTTTTTTTATAATTTTATTGTTTTGTGTTGAAAAAATAATTGAACAGAATATATTTTACACATTGTCTTCTATATAATAAATTAATAATCTCAAAGCTGTGCTTAAAAAACAGTTCTTTTTATGAATGCACATGCAATTTTTTATTTTGGAAGCTACTTATAATATGCAGCGAAAAGGCTATCTATCTAGTTATAAACACAAATAATATACAACCATGTAGAATTTGGCAAACCCGAGATATTTAGTTTTAAAATAATATTCTTCCCTTTCAAGTCAATAAATATAATTATCATAGTAGCAACAATGCTGACTTGAAAATATTGTTAATATTAAATATTTACTTAGCTAAGCCAGACAATATTCTTGAATTCAGTTTTACGAGGAAAGATCTAAACCATATTTGAAAAATGTATCGATAATCACATGGATAAGTAAAAATTTCAGGGCCATGTTATTGTAAAAATTCTTGAAAAAAAAAACACAGTTCAACAGTGACAACCCTAAAAGGCCGTCTCGATTCATTTCTTAATAAGAGCGTTGTGAAGTCGCCGCCGGCGCTAATTTGTTTGTACGGCTTCGAACACCGATGATCCACAATTGATCAAAATGTTGATCACTGTTGATCAATAATGTGTTTACTGTTGACAAATCAGAAAAGTTATGAATATTTAATATATTTTAATATGGATTTGCTTTTGAGTCATTAAAATAATTAAATTTTATTTTTATGACGTTGCTGATAGATTTTTGCTGATATTTTTTTATTATAGGAAGGAGTTAAATTTTGTCCAATAATATTTATTTACAAAAAAAAGTTTGATGATAAAATTATACCCTCAATTTGCCATTTGTTTTCTATAAATAATTGCTGCACCTTGTAGAAATGATATTTTTTAATTACTTGACCTAGAAGTTAAACCTGTTGCACCATAAGATCGCATAGAACCGAATTAACTTTCAGTGTTTAGATTTAAAAAAAAACTTATAGTACTTATACCGAGACAATGCAGGTTTTATTGACTATTTCTTAAAAAAATATTAGTAATTCTAATTACTCTGTTTTTTAGATTAGCAGAAAATATTGGACACGTATTTTTATGTTATAACTAAAACAAAATAAGTAAAAAATAAATTCCTACGTGTTGTGTCCTTGTCATTATTAGTCTCTGTTGATTTTAACTAAAATACGGACTTACTTTTTTTATTCATCATGGCTATAGTTAGTGACGCGCATATTTACGCGCATAGGTACCTACCTGTCCAAAAAAGTTATTTTCATTATCACCAATGATGTAATTATAACGATCGACATTCAATCAATAAAGTTATAAAACAAACCCCCTCTCCTTCCCATTACCTATAACTTTTAATCAACGACCAGCTTGAGACTCCATCTATATCTGAGCAAAAAGTCATTCTTTTCTTTATTGAAATAATAATCAAGTTTTGCTCTCAAGTGCTAGGCCTCTGGGGCGGAGGCTAGCGAGGCCCCTCCCACCAGCCATGATACTCGACTGGTTTGGCGGGAAACTACGTAGCGACATCTGTACTTTGCGCGGGAAAATAAACGGTCACTCATGTTTTTCTTATTTAATTTTTATTTATGGGGTTCTCAGTTGATTTATTTAGCGAAATTCTGTATTAACATTTTTGGCATAACAATAATATAGTTACCCTGACTAGGATTGCATAACTATTAAAAAAAAAACTTTTTACAATATGTAATATTGCTTAACTTTATGTCTGATAGTAACTCCTTTTTTTCATTTACATTGTTATTTTATTTAATATTAAAATCAGGACATGTTTTCCTTGTTAAATTATGGGCATGTTTAATTTATATACGCTATTGTGGAGGGAAGGAACCATTCAGATCAGTATCTTACTAGTCTGGAGGTCAGAGTTTCACCTGAAAGATACACTTGTAAAGGTTTATATATATGATGTTTAAACTAACTAGACTTTTATATCTCGAAGAGATTCGCTAACACTTCCCGTGACTCAAAGGCTGGCTTTAATTTCGGTCAAAGTATAAGCATTGCCATCCAACGTGGCAATACTGCTAGCCTATTGGGTATACTCCCAGTGAACAGCGATGAGGAGGAATTTTTTGACGCCATTTATTAATTATTTTTTATGTAAATATTTTAATTAACTTCTGTAAATAAATTGTAAATATGTATGAAAAAATACAGTTTTAAATTAGGTTTTATTTGACCAAGTACTTAAATACTAACCACTACCACAAACACCATAGGAATACCCGGGCCACAAAATCAATCAAATCCAAATTCGAAACACGTCCTAAAACCCACACATAACATTTTCCTTCCAAACATTCTGTGAATCAAAATGCCCTAATCGCAAGCCAGGCAAACAAACACACGATAAAAACAGGAAAAATACCCACAACTAGAGTCTATGGTTAATTAAAACCGATCATAAAAGGACAAATTTAACGGAATATTATACTAGTGTTGAATGTATCGATAAAATGCAACTGTTTCCTCATGATTTCTGAAAGGGTTTTGTTTAAATATCGATTTATTTATGGACTTTAGCTCATTGCGTTGGATTGGTCATTAATTGGGACTGGATAGAAGGAAACATCGGTTTTGTATTTGTACCTGGTTTTAATAAATGTCATTCATAAGCCACCTTATTATATACTTTGGTCTCAAAAAATTACCAGATTTAGTAGGTACTAGTTTAAATTTTTTGACCGCCGTGCAGTCACGTATAGGTAACAAGCTAAAAAGTGCGCACTACTTAATGCAATGACATGAGAATTTAAGAAGCCTGTCATCAGTATATATGTATGAAAAATACAATGCCTTATAAAATAGAAAATGCGCCTTCAAAATACAAAGATACATTGAGTATCTAAAGATTTTGTACTAGACAGAAAATTTTAAAGAACTCAAAATACAGTAGTTGTATCATAATTCGAGCTATAAGAAGCTATATCATAAAAATTTTAAAACTCTAGACAAGAGAGCAATAACACTCAACAGCAAAACGAAACAGCAGCATATTCTTCCAAGTGCGTACGCGCATAAACCTGTACGCACCAAACTTTCAAAAGATCCTTCAATCATTTAAAACAAACCGCTATAAAAATCACCCGTCTCGAACCAGCCCATCAGAGGAAAATAAAAGCGAACATTGTTCTTCACATCGCCTGCGCAAGATGTATCTCACTCGTTATTTAGTTAGCAGATCACCCCATTGTTACTTAGGAGAAACCACGAAAAAAGCATGGGCGGGGCCCCTATCTGCACTTGCATCAGGACCGATGAAACATGCTCTGTATCGCGATACATGCCTTCCAACACAACACTTCTCACCACACCATTTTGAACTTTAAACCTATCAGAATAAAGCTCGTTTTCCTCTGCCAAAGTTATAAGCAGCTTATTAAAGAAAATTAAATTTGCGGCCACGCGAAATCGAAACGAATCCGCGAAAGGAGAACAGCATTTTAACGATCAAACAATATTGATCCTTATTGCTTTTGAAGGAGTACTTAACGTTCGATAATGACCGTTAAGATTCAATTTGGTCGTAAAGGTTCATAATCGTTTGGGGGATGTGTGTTGCTTGGGATATTTTATAGGGTTCTGCGAATGTTTATATAGTAAAGGATATTTATATAGAGTGGATTATAGATAAGAGGCGAACGTATTTTCATTTTATTACCAAATTACCGATGGTGAGATTGTGAGCTGGTGAACCGATTGTGGTGCTCTGTATCGGTAACATTTGCCAACAGGTAATAATTGTCTTATTACTTATTTTGTACATTCCGACACTTGCTCTCAGTGTGTTTAAGTTTAATGTCGATCCATTGTTTAAGTTTTTAAAGTTAATAAGAGTTTGTGGCCTTATGGTTGATGAGTCACTTTATGATTATCATTATGAAGCTTCTTAAAATAGTTTTTATTTAATTCTCTCTAAAGTAAACCGCATTCTTTTCAATTGACCTTATCATCCTGCACTATAGAGACAGTTCCTAACTTCCAATCTAAGGCTAGTAAAACTCTACAACGACTAACCACTTTCCCAAACAATGCATAAACAATTCCCCATTCAAACCCACACAAAACATAAAATACAAATTCTAAAACAAATACAATCGGACGTACACGCTTTTAAATCAAACGAGTATCATTTATTAGTTTTATAGTTCAAACAAGCGAGCAAACAAAAACAAAAATTAATTATAAGCTGTGGGCTGTCCTATCCTGGATCAGCACGACCCTTCACCAGCCCTTAAATCATACGAACGCTTCGTAAATTGATCGATCGAAATTCGTACTACGAAACAAAGGGTAGGGCTTGCAACAATCACATAAGTCAGTCGAATAATCGTTTGTTCGAAACTAAATTTAGAACAGTGACCTCTGTTGGTCGTTTTAGAAGTTGTAATTTAAATTCTGGACAACAGATGGCCACAGTGTTGCAAGCGTGAGGTGTTTTGTGTGATCGCGATTATGGAGTTTGTACTATATACTTAAAATCATTGAAAATATTGGACAGTAGCTTGTAGTTTTTTTTCATTGCCTGTAGTGGACGTTTTTTATCAACCGACAAAAACGATACAATTGAAACCGGTACTTACGCGGATTAAAACATGACATTACCCATAACAAGTACCATTAGATAAAAAAAACACGTCCACTATTTAAACAAACCATCTTTCTATCAAGTATTCCATCGCACAGTCGTTTAATAGCGCGATTTTAATCTATGAAAATGTCACACCATGACAGGTTACTGTTATTACGACACAAAGACATGCAAACTTACATTTTGCACTTCACCTAATCAAAAACCATCCTTAATCTCTTTACATAAGAGTTAAAACGTGCTTTTTGACGATTTTTGGTTTAGTTTGTCTCGTCATAAAGCTTTGGTCTGGCATCCGGCGCGAGCGCAGCGTAACGTCGATTACTCGATAATTTCAGAAGATTAAAATCGGCTTTTTGACAACACTAGTACTTTTGAAATATGTTTGAATAAGTGTTTGTACAACATTGACATGTAAAGGCAAATTGTCAGCCATTTTGATAGATAATGACGTGTAAATATATAATGTACATGCAATAATGGCTATGATAAAATCTGCCTTTTGGCTATTGTATAGACTTATTGTCTAAACGTTTCAAATTGTTTCTGCCAGTACGGACATGTGAAAAGGGAAAGTTCTTCATTAAAATTAACGAGAACTTCCGCATTGAAGTGGTAACTTTACAAACTGTCCAATCTTTCTATAATTACGAAGAAAAAAACCGTTATATTTTAAAATTACCTAAAAAACCTGCAATTGACAAAAGAAATAACGTCAAAAGGATGACATGCCTTGTGTCTGACATAAATAATGCATCTGGTCAATTTTCAAACAAGACATACCCCCAACATCTTAACCAAGGAAGTCAAACTCCACTTAGCCTACTACCGTCCAATCTCACTCACACCGTACACAGCTTGAAGATAAATAAATCCAAACCTATCGCACGATACTCGGATCCGTTAACAATCCTTATAAAGCTGGTGCACACTGTTTTTGTTCCCAGTACAAACGATGTTATCTGCGCATACGCAGCGTTGCGCGTTTTAGACAATAGTGCGTAGGCGCGTATTAAGGCGAACGTATCGAGTTTCCAATCGTTCTGTTAGACTGTTAAACACGATTTTGTATTTCTGTAGATTAATTGGTTTCAGATTTGCGTATTGGGTTTTTGCGAAATAAAACTTTCTTTAAATTGGAACTTGAAAATATTTTCTCATTCGATTGCCACGCGGAAGGGTTTTTAGCAAATGCCACTAAAATTATCAAGACAACTACTATAACGTGTGGTTCTAATATTACTATTTTTTTTCATATTATCAACGGAATAATTGTCTATAAAGCTTGCTAAGCTAAGTTAACGACAAAGCTGCGCTCTAAATCCCCAGTTTAAACTTCATGTCTATGTAGATGATTTACTTTTACCATCAAAACTATTCATGTTTATTTCAAACCAAAATCACCATCCCTTAATCACCAAGTAGCCGAAGTAATAACAATCATTATTAGTTGTATAACACAAACACGTATATAATTAAAGTAAAACATTGTGTTGTTATCTTATCAGTACATCGGGCCATTAACGGGTGGCCACAAAAAGCGCTAGGCGGACGCGCCGATGTGTGTTCTAGTGGTATGATATACGGAAGCGTAAGGCTAAGAGCAGTTTATAGATATACAACTAGGTCTATAGTACATAGTATATTTTTGCATAAAAGAATGTGCATAGGTGTAGGACAATCGATTGATGTGATAGAGAGGTATCGGATAGTTTTAAGTATTTTGTAATTCCTCAAAAACAGTGTGTACTTTGAGAAGTTACTTAATTAATGGATTCGTTAAAGTTATTACAAAAAAAAACACAAGGACAGAGAAGTTAGTCTTTTCAGGTATTTCGTATAAAACTTTTGTGTCTATGAGTCATATTCTCGCAAATAAATGTATTTTCTTTCTTGACATTGACAATATAGAGGTAGATCTAGGTGAAATATGAATAGTTTAGTTTCTTTAACATGAGTCACGCAGCCTATCAACAAATTTAACTTTTACTTTTATAAGAAAATAAAAACCTCCTTTACTATCGTCTTTCTTACTCCAAGATTTAAACCCATAACAAAAACAAAGCTTCTCAAACTAGTTAGCCGTGTGTCCGCTCGTTATCTCTCGATCTAAAACGCTCCACACAATCGCATAATCGTAGTCACCCGTAACCGAACACTGACTGTCAAAACAAACGAATACTGTCCTTAAACAATAAGTCCGTAAAAAGTACGCCCACAACCCCCCAAAGAAAAACAAACTTTATCACCAATATATAAGGTTCATAATAACGTTGAGTTGAAACTAATAACATCCGTCATATGAGATGAATCGATATCGAATGTAAGTGTCAAAATCCTAACCTCAAAATATTATGTATCGCTTCAGTTGCTGGATAAGGAGGCACCAATTGATTTCAGATTGTGTCCTTTAAGAAACTACATACATACATATATAATATCAATATGCAAGGCTTTGTGTTGCTTACTTTAATTTAGATAAAGAATTTGTTTAACAAGACGATAATAATAACAAAACTCTCCAAAATCAAATAACTGACTTAATAACTCCAATAGAAGACATTTCTTGAATCGAATAAAAGTCTAAAATTTTCAAATTCAAAAATAATTGTACTTACATTATCACATTTTAATAACGCATGATCTAAGCCTCAGGGTGAGAATCGAATAAAACAATCGAGTCGCTAGTGCGAGAAAATAAGCGACGTAATCGATACTATCGGTTCACGAGAATCGAGAGGTTGTTAACAATTGACGCCTATAATGTAGTTTATGCTTGGAAGAGATGAAATGGATCGTGAGGCCGTAGGTCGAGAAAGATTCAGCCTTCAATCAATATTCAACCCTTTGGGAATAGAATAGGGTTTCAATTCAGATGTTAAGGTTTTGAGGAACAATTGTTCAATGTGAGATGAAGCAAGTGATTAAACAACTATGCTTTTAGAAACGTTAAGTTGTGGCAACACTATGACGTGTATTGCACATTTGGTTTATTTATATTCAATCAATTTGGGTTTGGGTATGGAGTGGCGATCGTGAATGCGACGTTTGTGGAACGGTTGGGAGAAATGTAGCTGGTTACTTGAAATGAAGGCTTTGATAAGCAACCTTATATGGTTGGCCAGCTTACTAAGTTATTTTTCCAAGGTAAGTGTGATCGTGGTTTTTCTAGTGTGTGAATTTTTCGTTCTCTTAAAAGGATTCTTGTAATTGATCTTCCGTTGTGTATACCCTAGTAATTTAAGCTTTTACTTTTGTACCTTATAATACATTCATATTATTTTCAATTACATGATTGACATGACACTTTCATAAAGCAACTCGGAGTCTAGAGGTTGGTGATTGATACACTCGTGCATCGAAGATCACGTAAATGTCGGTCCAGGGCCTGATCTCTCTCCGGTCGTGTGGGATTGCCGTCCCAGCGGACTATGAGAGTGAGGGAATGCCCCTGTGTCTAAGCAAATCCCTGTACACTATGATATGACTTGCATAACTGGCTGATCTTCTTAGATAGAACGCCCAGCTCGGCTGGCAATCGATCTGGACGCTATTATTATTAGACTTCAGACTTCTTAATGCCATCGAGAGCATTTCTATATCGCAGTCATACCTATTGGGATTCGCTATCTGTCTGACCTTACTTTATCATGTTATCTGATATTTATGTGCTAAGCTATTTCTGAACATGACACGTGTATTTCTTGGTAATGTTTATGTTTGTCTGCTTGTTTGAGAAGCCAAGTGACTCTTACATCTTTATTGCTGGAAGTGACCATGACTCTTCTGACTTTCGATCGATTTAAATTGTTAAATTCTTTGGTTTTCAGGAAATATATAAAATATAAATATTACTTTATTTTTGAATTTAATACATTGCAATGCCTTTTATCTGCAGTCAAGATAAATTTACCTGTTTTTTTTTTTATTATTTAACAACCGAACCGAACATAGCCGACCCCCGCAAAGAGAGGGATTCGACATAAACAAACCGGTATATATCCCTGATGGTTAGTCTTTACACAATCCCATGGACACCCTTAACACCAGAGGAGCTGAAAGTGTTAAAGCCAGCCTTAAAAAAATACGCTGTTTTAGCTGAAAGAGCGCAAAAGAGTAAAGTCATTTTACGTAAATCAAGTACAAAATCAATGACTTTCAGTTTTGTTATACAAGATTTCCATCATCATATTATTGTAGCTCACCTAGTCAAGCTATTTCTAAGTGACGATACTAAACAGTACGTTGGTCGAGACGTTACTTAATCATAACTTGAAACATCAGATACAACGCGATGTAACTTAACACTACAAGTGTGGTTCTCGGTAGCGCGCGGGTGGTCGCCACGTCGCACTCAATACATCGCCGAAGTCACGGGTTGCTGGCAACCAGTTGCTACATATTGGTTTTTGATGGGCGTCAGTAATTTTTTTTACAGTTTCAGTCGTCATGACAACTGTATATTATTTAATATTTATATAGGTTGAAATAATGTAAACAGTCGAGTAGGGCCTGTTTCACCACCTACGAATAATTTCCAGTTAGTTTATTTGGTAGGTAATTTCATACAAATTCTGTTCCATTTTTTTTTATTTATTCGTTAATTAGTGGCTACTCCGACATTGTGAAACTGGTCCTTTATGTCAATACCTTATTAATTAAATAAAAACACTGATTAAAATTATTTTATTAATAAAGTCCTCTTCATCACAGTCCACCGGAACCGCATCCAAGTGGCTCGCATCATTGCCACGTTGGATGCTTAACTTTTAAAGATAAAAACATGATAGCTTAATCTGAATTTAAATTTTCAATCTTGGACCCACTTACACTGACTGTGATTTAAACTATCCAAGTCCAAAGTTAATTGCACTAGAACTAATGATGACAACAAACCATAAATAAACTGTCCTTAACAGTTAAGAAAACAAACAAAAAAGGTCTAATTTAATTCACAAAAAAATATGTAATCTAACTTTAAAAAACTTAAATTACCATTACCTTAAAAAAAGAAACAAAAATAATTAACCAAACAAATCACTATCACCTCGTTCCTAAATCGAATTATTTCAAAATTCAAACTTTCCTATTGTTCCACGGCGATGGTACGTCGAGATAACCCGGCGAAAACAAATAGTTCTAATTACGTTCGGTTAAAAGTTAACAATCGGGGCATCTCTATCTGGCGGTATTAATTGGGTGGGCATCAGTCAAGGCTTTGGACAAATTGGGCAAATTATTTTTTCGATTACACGGCTATTGTTTAATCACGGAAAGGTAATAGGGGCGCTGATACCATCAGAAAGCTGAGGTTTTGGCTTCGCGTTGGTGGAACGTAAAACTGTTGCAAGTTTGTTAAATTAAAAATAAGTTTATCGGAAGTTTAGTTTCTTGAAGAAAATATAACTGACTACGCAAAAAAATGCAATTATTTTTAAGCCTGGTCATATTATTTTATTACAAAGAGTTTTACATCTTCTTCACGTTATCTTATGAATTTATTACTTACGCTCATTTAAAAAAGTCCCTGGTTAGGTTATTTTTCTATGAAGTATAATTTTTCAATCAGTAACATTTGAATTCGTGCAAACATTTTAGATAAAGGATGGAGTAATCGGACGCAGTGATAACAGACGTTATCATTACCCGATGCTGTTAGCTATGTTAAGTTGGTATCTGTATAGTAAATGTTTGTATAGTTATTATTGTATTATATATCAATTGAATGTTATAGATGACACGTCATGATGACAATAAGCTGTTATCGTGGGTTAAACCTAGCATTAAAGCCGGTATTTTTTTTTAAACAAAGTTTTATATTAAGATTAATTGATTGGTTTTTGAGTTGGCATCTCGCAGTTAAGCCTAAGAAGGCTGTTTACTGCTTAACCGGACAAACCCTGTGGATGCCTAAAATTTAAGGTCTCCAGCCAGGGGGTTGAGAAAGTTGGGACGTATAAGGAAGTTCAAGAGATGGCACACGATGGAAGGAGTTGCACCGACAAGAGCTAGGCTTTAGGTTAAGGTTTTTAAAATTTATTTTTTAAAAGAATGCTTCTTAAAGAATCTATGAACTGTCTTCATCTGCCTTGCCTTTTCCCAACTAAGTTGGTGTCGGCTTTTTAGTCTAACCCGATGTAGCTGAGTACCAGTATTTTACATGGAGCGACTGCCTATCTGACCTGTGACGTCTGCCAAGGATGTTCAAAAGACAACCGGGACCTACTAATTTAACGTGCCTTTCGAAACACTGGAGAAACTTCATAGAATAAGATGAACTGTTACACCAACGTAGTTTGCTTAAGCTAATTCATCAAGCCGTGCGGCTTAGCCACCAGCTCCTCAAGTTTGATATTTACTAAGGCGAAATTCAACTTTAAAACTGAGTATCTTCAGCTTGGATTACAATATAGCCCTTAGCGACTGCCTATCTGACCATCATCTCCCGAGTCTTTTCCCAACTACATACCTACATATGTTGGGGTCGGCTTCCAGTCTAACCGTATTCAGCTAAGTACCAGTGTTCTACAAGGAGCGACTGCCTATCTGACCTCCTCAACCCAGTTACCCGAGCAACCCAATACCCCTTGGTTAGATTGGCGTCAGACTTGGCTTTTGACTACCCGTAACGACTGCCAAGGATGTTCAATGACAGTCGGGACCTACAGTTTAACATGCCATCCGAAACAGAGTCACTGGTGTCCAAGATATACTTAGAAAGTACAACGACAGATCATACATAAATAAAATATTCAGCTATATAAGTAACAAAGAATATATAGTACAAACACACGCTACAGATTCTTCGCTGCTATCTGTTATCAGGCGGCCAGTGAGCCCATTAAGAGCTATCTGCTATCAGGCTTATCTCACGATGAGAGAGACACCAAATCATCGTTATAATATGACGTATTTAAATTTGTATTTAATTGCAATCGACGTGTTTATTTTTTCGTGGAAAAACCCGCAAGAAATGGACGATAGAAAAGAAATTTCTAAAATATTCTAATTACCCTTAGAACAGAGGTAATTTAAAAAGAAAATGACGTGTTCTCAAAGCGAACTGAAAAGCCGTTTGTTAATGTAAAATTTACCGTTTTTAACAGTACTCAAGGCTGTATTTACTTTAAGTGAATATGTCTAATATATTTTTAAGAAACTTGGTGGACAAAAGGAGGTTCATATCAATAAGTTAATGACAGTAAACTTTTCCAGAAAGTTATGTAATAACTCGCGTTTTTTTTCCGATTACAAGCGAATCCGCTTTATAAACATATGCATGTATGTTCACCAGGACAAATAGACATGTAAAAACATATAGGTACTACAAACTTACGAAAACAGTTTCGCACGTGTCCGGAGGTAACTACTTTCCGCACCCAGATAAAAAGTACCCTATATGTTATTCTGATGTATAAGCTTTATTATTGACAAGTTTCATCAACATCCATTCAGTAGTTTTGACGTAAAAGAGTAGCAAACATCCATCTATTCGTACCTTCAAACTGGCGTTTATAATATTATTAGGATTGCATTTAGTTTTCACCCACGATTCTACTCAAGTGCCGAAGAGACTTATTCCTATGTTAAAATGAAAGAGTGACATACATACATTCACACATACAAACTTTCAGGTTTATTATATAAGTAGCATAAACAAATATAGATTTGGAACATAGTGACATATCCACCCGGATTCTAATTACAAAGTAACAGCATTTTTAACGATAACAGAGCGATAAGTTTAAAACAAATGCATAACCACATCACTAGTTGCTTTGTCTCGACTGATACTGTTTCCGAGATAAGACACGTACATACATACTAACGGGCTAAGTCTTAACTTGGTAATATAAATATTATGCTTGAAATAGGAGCGGATAATCTTGAATTATCGGTTGGTTTAAGTTACAGTTGCATGTAAGTTCAAGTTATTTTTATGTTATTTAGTTTAACATAACTTCTAATATAGTCAAACATACAGGTAACAATTTGTCGTTCTACAAGGTAATGGTAATAAGAGACGCGTTGTAAGATTTTGTTTAATTATCTGCCTAGCCTTTTCTCAAACTATGTTGGGATCGGCTTTCAGCCTAACCGAATGCATCTAAGTACCATGGAGCGACTGCCTATCTAATCTCCTTAGCCTAGTTATCTGGGCAATCCAATACCCCTTTTTAAGACTGGTTTTTAGGTAATAGAAAAATAAGGAAATTTCTAAATTGCGGCAAGAAAACGATCAATCTTTAGTATGTAATTATTGAGGAGTTCCTAATTCGGTAATAGATTTATTTTTGACAAAAACTCTTGCGCAATGTTCTACAACCAATAACAAAATATTCTAAATTCAAATTGAACTCGCATTGATGCATGAGAAACTTAATGACGTACAAATTTTCATTCTAAGGAAAGTTTTTAATAAGTATTGAGATTATAAGAGTTTATCAAAAACATTATATCTACATAATTATATAAAACCAACAAAGCTATTGTTATGTTTATCAGAATGTAAACAAACTTATTATCTACTGGCTAGACTGCTCTGACCTTACTTATGAGGACAGTATCAGCGTTTTCTCCAAAATCTAAGTGGGACAAAAAACATGGAATGAAATGCTTATGAAAGTCATAAAAGGACTTTTTAAAACAATAATGAACTAATAAACAAACTATAAGTTTTTCGCGGTTCCTCGCAAATAAAATATATATAAACCGGGGATAGTATAACTTCCCAACAGTGAAAGAATTTTTCAAATCTGTCAAAAATCAAAGTATTTTTGGAGTCTATTCAATTCAAACAAACAATCAAACAAATCTCTTTATAATATTACTTCACATAATGGACAAACACCCCCCTTGAGGGGGTGCCAGCCAGTTATGTAAATACCCCTTTGGTAAGACTGGTCGTCAGACTTTCTGGCTTCTGACTATTCGTAAGGACAGGCAAAGATGTACAGATGACAGGCGGGATCCAAAAATTTAATGTGCCATCTAAAACACAAAGGAGATTGTCCATGACGAGATGGTAACCGATCCAAGGACTGACTGCGCTAAGCGTTGCTTAACCTTACCATCGATCGACCCGTGCGACTATTACTTAGCCATGAGCCCCTCAAGTGTAAACCAATGATCAATAACGGTATAATTGCTCGGACTTGTGATAAATAAAGCTTACAGCTCTCATCGAATAACTAAGCATGTCTAAACTAACTTAACGGCAGTCAAAATGTACGAACAAACCACTACTGCGCATGCGCAAGCTGTTAAAACACTTACTTCAAAGATTTATTTATTTTATTTGTTTATTTTAACGTAGCAGCAAAAACGGCTGTAGCCAATAATATTTGCTCTAAAATTATATATTTACAGATATATACAATGAAAAATTCACACGAAAACATATCTTAAGACATACCGACAGAATCGTCTTCCAGTCTTAAGATATCGGAATATCCTTAGCAAGGTTAAAAAGCTACTCTGAAGTAGCGGCCTACATGACAACTATAACTGGTCACCCATTCCAAGCTGCGTGCTCCAGTACACATATCGACGATCATAACCTACCAACGTGTACCATATCTGATTATCATGGTATGGTTTATCTCGGTTCAACGGTTATCAAGCCAAGATTAAACGACAGTAAGGGTCGATTGTGTATTCACAAACTTTAATTTTTTAACGTTGATTATTTGATATCAGTGTTTATTCCACTGTGACTTGTTATGGCAGTTTTTGCGTTATAAGCATTTGTTCAGCTATTGTACAGACGTTAGCAGGTCAACCTACCCGAATGTCAAACTTTACCAGTCAAATATTAACCTTCCGGTATTGTGATAAGGTTGAAAATCTATTAAAGAAATTTGACAGATTGAGGCTGGCGTCCGTACGTATGTATGTAATATATCCGAATTGTCGAGAGCTTACTAGTCGCATGGCGCAACTGCCGAGCACGGTTTGATTACCTACCGGGTTGGACTGAAATTGCTTTTTGGGTTTTAAAAAACTTTCATAAAAAGCAGCCCGGTGTCTGGAAGTTGGTGATTGTTACACCCGTGGATCTGAGAGCACGTAAATGTCGGTCCTGCGCCTGATCTCTCTCCGGTCGTGTGCTGGTTTCGGTCAGTGAGGGAATAGAGAGTGCACCCGTGTCTGCGTAAATGCTTGTGTCCTATACATATTATGTCCTGCACTAATGGCTGATAGAAGTATTTAGAGCTGATCTTAGAGAGAACAGCCGCCATGGCCGACAATCGTTCCGCACGCCATTATTACGCCGTTATCTTTTTTTTTCGTCTCATAAGTAATGAAAAAATCGATAAGGAAATATAATTTCAGACCACATACCGTCAACTCGACAATCAACCTAGCGACTGTGCTATCAAGTGAGATTATATATTATATTATACGTCATACTTTACACACTGAAAAGCTCATTTTGGCTGCTACTTCATATTCCAAAATGTTCGTTCAAAGTACTGAGATTTTTGTCCTAAAGCTTAATTTGGCTCTGAAATAATTACATATTAATTTTCTACAAGTTCAGTAAATAATCTTCATCAAGCTACTAATTCTGTCAAATTGTCTTAATTAAATAGATGTTCAAAATCGCCGTAGCATATGGTTCGAAGTTGATGGAGAAAAATTGACAGTTTCGGGTAGCTTGATGTGCTGGCGTGTATACTACATACAATTAACAATTAATGAAATGTAGAAACACAATTTTATTACCTTCCAACATCAGATTACAAGCGCTCATGCAAAACAAGTCATAATCATTAATAGAATTCGAATCGCCGACCATTGACATAGCAGATGTGGCTTTATCACCGATGATAGTCTGACGGATGCTGTGCGATAGCTCCAACATGATAACGATACCACTCATTATTTTATATTTTTAATTTCGTAACTAGCAGATAAGCTAGACAGAGATAAAGCATCGTTTTAGTACGAGGGAAAGAGACAGGTGGAGCGTGATGACCGCATGGTGTATCGTATCGTAGATTTTATCGTAGCTGGAAAGTTTATTTTGCTAACCTTTCCTTGTTTTCTCGCTTCTCCTGTTAATTTTTGATTTATTTACGTGAGTTCCTTGGTGAAGTAATTAAAAAAATTAAGGCAAAGTGAAAATATAATATAAGTACACTTGGAGAGGCCTATGTCCAGCAGTGGACTGCGATAGGCTGATGATGATGATGATGATGAAAACATAATTATTGCTCTTGGGTACCTAGTTGCCTATAGATAGAGTCTCGTACATCACTGTCTACAAAAAGCATAGTTCACCGACGAATGGTAATACGTTTCTATAATGATAAATAATCCTCGGGCTTCCAGCATTCCTTAAATTTTTGGGCGAATAGGTTTAGTTTTAAAATTATTTAAATTATATTTCACTACAATTCAAAAGAAATGATTACAATATTTTTCAAGTGCCAAATGAGGTTAATAACTTAAAATAGAACGAAGTAAAGACGCCAGCACATCAAGCTACTATAATCTGTCAAATTTCAACTCTATGGATGAATCATAAAGTTTAAAATTGATTAGGAAAATTTAACCGTTTCGAGTAGCTTGATGTGCTGGCGTCTGTACTTTACAGAAAATTATATAACACTTATTCAACCTGGCTCGATTAATTCACACAATACCATATGCCTTTCTAAACCTTGTTACTAAAGAGTCGTTTCTTAGTTTATCAGTAATATTAACAAAGTGATAATTACTCGTTTTAAAACTGTTAATTACATCAACCGGTATTTACACACGATAACAGTAAGTGATAGGGTATAAACTTAAATTGTAGATTTTCTTAATAAGTCTTACGATTCTGATGAAATATGATAAGTAAGTAGGTACTCGAAGCAATTATTTTGTTTTCTTATAATTATGACAAAAAAATGTATAGTTTTTAGACAATACCTACGTAGGAATTAAGTATCAGGTTTATTCACATAATTACAAATTGAAATACTCAATAATCTAAATAAGATAAAAATAAAAATAAAAACGGGCAAATGAAAATTCTGCGTCATAAAACCCATCCGCAGGATGACGCAATATTTTAATTTGTCCATTTTTATTTTATTTTTACTTAGATTATTAAGTATAAGTAAGTAATCAAGAATCATATTTTTTTAAATAGTGTATATTTACGTGATTACAATATATTATAATGTGAGAAAAAATAAAATACTAATGGCCTGTTTGCTGATAAGTTCCAGATAGTTTATCTGGCAGATAATTTCATACAAATTCTGTTCCATTTTTTAATTTATCTGGTAGATAGTGGCTATCAGCAACCTGTGAAACTGGCCCTAAAAATACTTTTATATTTAAAATATTTCAAGGTATTTAAACACAATCAAACTGCGAACAACCAAAAATTTCACAAAAACAATCGACCGCCAATTTCCACCTCCCAATACTCACTTAATTATAAAACCCACCTTAGACGAACATAATCGGCGATAGGCAATCGCGAACCCGACGTGAGAATATATTTATCGCACAGCATCCCAGCCGCCATTACTCACAGATACAGCACGAATATTAGCCCACGCTGAAATCTGATCCTGATCATCTCCGTCACTTTGACTTTTAAATTAACGGTACTTGTATCGTGAGATAGGGGGTCTAATCTAAGGATTGCACGAGTTGTTTGCTGTTTCTTAGGAGATAGAAAAGGTTTTGATACACTGTAGTGAACGCCTGTTTAAGATATGGTAGGTATAGACGCCAGGCCATCAAGCTACCCAAAACTGTCAAATTTTCCCAATCAATTTTGAACCATATGCTTCAGCGATAAAGTTGAAAATCTATTAAGGAAATTTGACAGATTGTAGTAGCTTGATGTGCTGTCGTCTGCACTTAAACTACCTTTTTTAAAAACGCTTTTACACTAGAGGATTTTCAGCGCGGTAACGATCGCTTTGTAGGTATGAGCGATGAAATTGCGTGACAGGACTTTTTTACGAGTATATACGCACGAGAAATTCGTTCGATTCTCGTGTCGGGCCGAAATCGCTTTGTGGGTATTGAGAAACTTCCATAAAGCAGCCTGGAGTCTGGAAGTTGGTGATTGATTCACCCGTGCATCGGAGAGCACGTAAATATCGGTCCTGCGCCTGATCTCTCTCCAGTCATGTTGGATTGCCTGTCCATCGAACTACGAGAGTGAGAGAATAGAGAGTGCACCTGTATGTGCGCGAATGCTTGTGCACTATAATATGTCCTGCGCAGCTGGCTGATCTCCATAACAGAGAACGGCCGCCGTAGCCGACAATCGGCCTGGATGCCATCATTCTATTCCCCTACTATCAAAATCGATCAATATCTTTCACTGAAAAAAAAAAAAAAAACATCAGCCTACATTTACCTCTGTGTCCTTTTAAATAGATAACGATACATATGTATGTTAGTTGTTATTTTTTTATTGATAATCATAAAATTGTAAATTGGTATCGTGACATCGGTAGCAAGCGATCGCCTGATAAGCATTGTTATCAGTGTGTTATCACGATGGGAGCTGCAATCGTTAGTACACATTACATGACTACCTATCTAATCATTGTGATACATTCATGTTATTTACTTCTGTATTTTAAGTCGGTAGCGCCCTGTAGTTTGAAAATAATGAATAAGCCCGTCAAATATAAGGTGCTATAAAAATATCTGCCTCGGCTTTAATAGGAGGTAGTATTGTATTTATAGATTACTATAGTGAAGATTAATAAGAGATTATTTGTCATACAAAAAAATTAACGTATAAATTGAGAACCACGTTATGCAGCGTAGAGCCAATTTAAAGTTGAATTAACTGCTTCGGGGTACGAAAGTTCTTCAGTATTGTCATCTCCTATAAACACAATACTGCCTCCCATTAAAGCCGTTAGCCGTTTCTGTCATTATGTGAATTCTACGGTTGCCATGCTAAGCCTGCAGAATAACATATAGGCTATTTTTTATCCGAGTGCAGAAAGTATAAGCCTCAGGAAGCGGGTGAAACCGCTGGCAGAAACTAATATATATGTACAGTAACAAAGCTACATAGTTATAGTTGCAGTAAAGAGTCAACGTCTTAGAATATAGAAGATTTTCAAAGAAATACTGACCATTGTTATTGAAGATGACAAATCAATATATTTTTTACTACGAAATGGTATGAAAATTGGTGCGTAGCATTCGTGGTTATTTATTGCTCGTTTACCTGCATTCTTGGGATATGAGCAATTAGAATGAATGAAGTACTACAGCCTTCATTTGTTTTATAAAAGAAGACTATTGTCGGATATACGTGTCTGTTAGCGTCCTCGAAGAGGAGATAGCAAAATCGGAGAGGCCATAGGCCCAAGGTCTGTCTAGGCTTCGGGTTATCCTTAAGAGTTACCGCGGCCCTAGCACACAGGGACCTTCAGAGGGAACATAGTGGGTTTTAGTCAGTAAGAATCTGACACTCCCTCCAGCTGCACCCACAGCGGAATGGGTCATTAGATAACTTCCCACGAAAAAGACTCTTCAGTCCCAAAAATAAGTGTGGATACAAGTTGACAGAGATTATAATTAATTCGCCTTAAATTATGCTGTATTTATAAATGACAGTGATGATAATCATGATAATGCTAATTTCTAATCTTCTGTTTATCGCGACATAGCCAGGAGTTGAGTAGATTAGTTCACGTAATCTGCCTTACTTAAGTTAAAGAATTAGCACTTTTACTCCACCTAAAAATAATATGTTCGAAGAATAAAATGTTAGAGCTCGTAACTAAGTAGCAGCCGCACAGGTTGGTCGATCATAAGGTTAAGCAACGCTTGGCACGGTCGATTCGTAGATGGGCGACCATCTGGTCATGGCTTGTTTCAGAAGTCACGTTAAATTGATGGTCTGTCATTTGTACTTCTTTGGCAGTCGTTACGGGTAATAAGAAGCCAGAAAGTCTGACAACCAGCCTCACCACGGGGTTTTGACTAGGTAACTGGGTTGAGGAGGTCAGACAGACAGTCGCTTCACGTAAAACACTGGTAAACAGCTGCATCCGGTTAAGACTGGAAGCTGACTCTAACGTACTCGTAGCTTGAGAAAAGGTTAGGCAGATGCATGATTTACTAAATCAAGGCAATGGGTATAGATTACCACGTGTTACCGCGGCCCTGACACACTAAGACCTCCAGACGGAACAAAAATGGGTTTTAGTCAGTAAAAGTCTAACATTCCCTTCAGAGGAACCTTCAGCGGGAGAGGAGTCATCGGTTGATGTCGTGCTGGCAAAAAAGGCAATAAAGATTCCTTCGATGATTTTATAGTGAAGCTACTTACCGTGTCAGGTCTTAAAGCTTTTAAAAGGGAGTAGGTGGTCAATTTAAGTTTCCCTTGATCAACATAAAACAGTTTAACACACGCATCATGCGACCTCAATTAAACAAACATTACCTCATCACGTTAGATCGCAGAGCTAGATAAAATTAAATTTATTGACCCTCAGATTGATAAACAGTGCGATGTTATCATTCGAAAGGGATTTATGCATCGTACATGTGTCCTAAGGATGTGGGATGGAGACGTGACCACTCTTGTTTTGTTTCTGACAAGCGACACGAGATGGCGCTGTTTTCAAAAAAGGGTTTAGATTGTTATCGGATTGAAAAGATTGGGTGGAGATTTTGTTAAAGACTTTAGTTTTAAATGTTTTTATTATTTATTACGGATACCGCAGTATTTATTTGTATTGTTGTATTGATTTGCCGGAATATATAATGAGTTCATTGAACGCAGTCTATCAAAATATTATGAAGTCGTAAGTTAGTCAAAAAATTTGCACCTACGTCTTATTATATGGTAATATATCAACATATTTGTTTTTTAATTCTGTGGTCAACCGATATGATAATTTAATCTTCGAATATAACAATAAAATCAAGATTTTTATCAAACCACTTAATCACAACGATGATGTTTATAAAATAGCGTCCAAGCTCAAAAAAAAACAACTGATAAAACATTTTTCTAACCCAAAAATCATTAAATCATCGTAACACGGAATTTCTAATCCTAGCAATGAAGGTAAAATTTATAAATCTCCCTTTATCGATTAAAATCATTATCTAAAATGTATATCTTGAAATGATCGATCAAGCATTTATCGATAAACCGGGCTCATGCGATTACGCTCGAGATATAGATCAAATTACATGGATAGTGTGTGTTTATCAACGGTACATGGGCAAGACAGGCTAGTTTTAAATTCAGAAGCCTATTAATTATCAAATGCATTTTGTTTCGACAAAAGAATGGTATTTTATTCTTATTATTTTTTTAATTTATTGTGGCTTGGCTCTTCTTGTCTAGGGAGCTCCGGATTTTTGAAAGGCGATGCGTGGGATTGAAACCAACTCGCTGAAGACCTTTTGAAACAAATGCTATAAAGTAATGGTGACACGTAACTGTTGATTATCCCTGTATACACTATAGAAATGTACCCAAGGACCATACCAGGTTTGCGGGTTTTTCGCAAGAGTTACCGTGGCCCTAACACGCAGGGACCTTCAGTAGGAACCTAGGGGATAACCCAAGGGACAATCTCCGGTTTAGTGCTAAAATATTTGCTACCTATAGAACAAAACTACTTGGAACTTAAAACTATTTGACTATTAGGATGGGATGTTAGTGGACTAGGATATAGGAAACTACGGGGGTGTATGCGAGCTTATTAGGTTGTTTTTTTTTTATTTATTTTTTTAGTATACTATCTTAAGAAGGTATCTTAAGAATTCTAGAAGTTTCATACAATGCTTCACCTATTACAGACGCCAGCTCATCAGCCATCCTCAATCTGTCAAATTTCTGTAACAGATTTTCAACCTTATCGCAATACCGGAAGGTTAATATTCGATTAGCAAAATTTTGACAAATTCGGATAGGTTGACCTGCTGGTCTGTACCTGTAGTTGTGCATAGCAAATAGCTTATCTAGCATTCATTAGTGTGCGCCCATATCGCAGTAGTTATCGATAGATCGGTATCGGCCGGCCTAGCGATTTTAATCCTCGCATCGATAGTATAATCGGGCTTGCTTATTTTTTTAGTTTATCAAGATAATTAAATACGATGGAATATAATTTTGTTATCCGTTGCAATATTAATTTTGGTATATGTATTTTAATTGGGATTTATTCTGAAATAAGTGTTTTTAGGGTTCTCTAGTCAAAACGTAACAGGGAGCCTAAGACTTCGCTGTCGGCCTGTCCCAAGGCTGTATTTCATGAACCGTGATAGTATAAATTCAATTTGACCCAGATGATGTATCAGTCGTGGTGGCCTAGTGGTTAAAGAGCCAAACTTTCAAGTATGAGGGCGTGGGTTCCATTCCAGGTCGGGCAAGCACCAATGCAACTTTTCTAAGTTTGTATGTACTTTCTAAGTATATCTTGGACACCAATGACTGTGTTTCGGATGGCACGTTAAACTGTAGGTCCCGGCTGTCATTAAACATCCTTGGCAATCGTTACAGGCAGTCAGAAGCCAGCAACTCTGACGCCAGTCTAATCAAGGGGTATTGGGTTGCCCAGGTAACTGGGTTGAGGAGGTCAGATAGGCAGTCGCTACCTGGAAGCCGACCCCAACATAGTTGGGAAAAGGTTCGGGAGATGATGATGTATTTTTGTTACCGCTACAACAAGTCATACTAGTACACACGTAGGCTTATGATATTTTAACATATATAGCTATTATGTCAACAAATTATTTATTTAAATTATGAAATATTTATCCAATATCATCAATGAATGTATTCATAAATTATTTTTTTAATGTTATTTGTCAAATTTGAATAAATTTAATATAATATACAATTCATTCAATATTGATAACAGTAGCGATTAATAAATTATATTAATTTCATCATTATGTCCGTATTTTGATAAACTGAGGATATTTTATATTTATTATATAATATTTTATAGGCTCATAATAAATTTTGTAACGGCCTAAAGGTTGTTGGACCCGCATTTTTATTCCAAATTTCAATAGACAATAGACAAATCTTTATTATGAACTTTACATGTGCATCTTTCAGGTGAGAATTTCAGGCTTTGTTTGTAGTTCAGATTTCCTCAAAATGTTTTCCTTCACCTTTAATCAATAGTAAACCGTCAAGATTTACTTAGAAAGAACTTATTATTATACTTATAACTAAACTTAATAACTTTACAACTCAGAAAAGTTGCATTAATAGCCTGGCCTGGAATTGAATCCGCACACTCATACTTGAAAGGCTGATCCTTTAGAGACGTCAAAATAATATAACAGTATTCTTAAAAAGACACTTGTGGTAACCCTACTCATAGATAACCTAAAAATAAAGATCTTTAAGGACAGGTAAATAAAGGTTTAAACTTGAACTTCCGTTAAATTTTGCACTATGGAAAATACGAGGTAATGACAAGTATAAATTGATAATTACAATTATTAAGTCCTGAACAATAATACGAAATATAACTTTATTGGTTTCGCGACTGAATTCTAGCGTTAAGTTTTCCTCATGAACTATAAGTGAAGGAAATAATATAATTTGCCTTGTATTCCTGTTATTATCGTTATATCGACTTTATACAGGGTTATTTATTGGCAAAACACCGACAACGTTTCAGCAGGCTTAGCATGGCGATTTTATATCTATTCTGTCAAGTAAAGACAAAGCTCTTTCTGTCAATGTCAACATGGCTTCTGCCCGAGCATGGCGCGACCTGTCAACTCGTATATAATTACTTGTAGCCTTATGTCAATCGAAGAAAAGAAAAATTACTTCAAAAAATGTCAAAAGAAATCTCACGTCAATCTGTGACTTTTCTGTCATTATATCCAATCTTCGGTAAACAAAACTTGTTTCTACGGTTGCCACGCTAAGCCTGCAGGACCTATGTGAGTTTCATCATAATCAACAACTTTTGTTTTACGATTTTTGAAATAACAATCATCTGCCTAGCCTTTTTCCAAGCTATGTCCTACATACCTTGTGTCCAACCGAACGTATATGAAAGAGGTTTCCCGATATTATTATTATTATAAAATTAAAAACAGTTGCTCTAAATAAAAATAATATTATGCTGGACTCTTTAGGAGAATTATTATGGTGTGGAGATACTTTGTTCAATAAATTATCTTCTCATAGAAAAGTTATTTGTATAGACGCATCACAATAAAATATCAACAGGGCCCGATGTCAAAAGTTGGGCGAACTTCGACTGCTCCTTTTAGCACATAGATGGCGCTGAATGCTTGTTGGATAATATGTCAATAACAATTAATTTAAATGGACAGATAAAATCTGTATCCATATAATGAAGCTAGAGAGTTCGTTTACTTGACCACGTCAATCTCAGGAATTACTGAACCAATTTGAAAAATTCTTATGGTGTTAGATAGACTGTTTAACGAGAAAGGCTATGGGTTACTTTTTATCCGGGTGAACGGAGTAGTCCCTTCGGAGGTAACCGCTGGCAAAAGCTACTACATTATATTAAATCATCATTGGCCTTTTTATCGTCCCACAGCTGGGCAAAGCCCTCTTCTCTCAAGGAGAAGGATGGAACGTTAACCACCACGATTACCTACTCAATGCGGGTTGGTTATTTCAGACTTTATAGTCCAGGTTTCCTCGAGATGTTTTTCCTTCACATTTGAACAGTCATTGGTGTCCAAGATATACTTAGAAAAATTACATCTGTACTTTCCAGGCCTGGAATCGAACCCGCACCGTCATACTCGAAAGGCTGGTATATTAACCAGTAGCCCACCACGTCTATTATATTTAATACTAGCGGTCGCCCGCGGCGCCGCCCGCGTGGATGTTGGTTTTCGCGACAAAAAGTAGTCTACGTGTTGTTCTGATGTTATAACCTATAGAGGACCCCCGCGGCTACGCCAGTGTGGATGTCGATTACCGCTACCAATGACTAACTTCTGTCGGGATGAGAAGCTCGCGCTCGGACCTCCCGCCTTAGGTATAATAATACCTACCGACCGACCTGCTGATTATCGTATTTTATGTATAAGTTTGGTATTTCTACACCGATTTCTATGATTCCTTTTTTATAGAATATGTTATAATGTTATCTTTTGTTAATTAGGCATGAGCGAGAATATTATAAACATAAGAGTAAACAAATCAATAACAAATAATCAGAAAGCTCCGAACTGCTAAACCATCGGGAGTTATACGTGTTATTGTGAGTCAACCATTAAAGATAGACATATGCTGTCGTGGATTTTTTTTTAGATAATTTTATGTAGAATATTTCCGTCATACATGATTTCTATGTAGCTTTAACCATTAAGGCTGCACACGCGACGAAAGCTTAAAAAATTGAACTTCTCCCGTTTTCCCAACATTTTCCTTCACTGCTCTGCTCCTATTGATTATAGCGTGATGAAAAGTATCCTATAACCTGCCCAGGAGTATGAAGAATAATTGTACCAAGTTTCATTAAAATCCGTCCAGTAGTTTTTGTTCCTATTAATAACATACAGACAGACAGACAGACAGACAAAAATTTTACTGATTGCATTTTTTGCATCAGTATCGATCACTTATCACCCCCTGATAGTTATTTTGAAAATATATTCAATGTACAGAATTGACCTCTCTACAGATTTATTATAAGTATAGATTTAAAAAAATATTAACAATGAATTGTTACCTAATCCTTAAGAATATCTTCTTAAAATCTGTCTTTATTTACATGCTTATGGCATTATTATTTAAATATCAATACATTAATAAACAAATGCTCTATCAAAACACAGTAATAATGATCTCATGGCCTACGAGTTAGTATGCAGACTTATAGAATTTTACGACCACCAAAGAGAATCTATACCAACAAACATACCTACTATATATACACGTGTCTTCAGTAATTTTTAAAACCAGTTAAGTGAGGAATTTGTAACAAAACACTATACATATCTTTCTTAGAATTCCTTTGCTATCTAATATTAGCTTTCGCTAGCGGTTTCACCCACTTCCTGAGGATACACCTTCCTGCACGCGGATATAAATTAACCTATACGTTATTCTGATGTCTAAGCTATTTAACTATAATATTTTATCAAAATCCGTTCAGCCGTTTGGGCGCGAAGAAGTAACAAACATGACTTGCTAACGATTCGGAAACTAAATTTTCTAATAAATTCTCCGAATCGTCAGTAAGTTACAAACATACACACACACAAACTATCTTCCTTATATGTATATTACTGTGATCTGATATGTTGTGATTAAAAACGATAAAAATTCCTTAATTGGTTAAGTTTTTTTTTTAATTTCGGAATCTCATATAACACAACTATGCTTACTTGAATACAGTAAAAACTCCTTAAAACGTGTCTAACCCGTGAATAGAACTCCAAAACCTCATAGTCAGCAATATTCAGCAACTGCAACACCATTGAGATATATAGAAAGACATATCCAGTAGAAAATATAACCCTAATTGAAATATAACATCCTACGGTCACTTATACCCGTCCTTTTATTCCGACGCGTCAACCCTCAAAAGTCAAATGGGCCCACGCGCCATGGGAACCGAGGGTGCGGAGAAAAATCACGGGGGGTTGACACCCTAACCGCTGACATATGGTCATGAAGACCCCGAGCGATTACGGGTTATGGTTCGAGACAATTTGTTAATGTTGCTAGTTTTTAAATGTGTATTTTTTTTATTGATCGTACTTTTTGTATATGATGTTCAGGATATCCGTCATCTTTATGTATAGAGAAATAAGGTGAGACGAAGAGATGATTTTAAATTATTTTAATCTTTCTGAGTAGTAAGTTACCCTTAAACAATAATAAATATACCAAGATTAAGAACTTTTAATTATTTTTTTCTTTTTTATTCCATCCCATTATATTGATTATTTTTAATGGTTTTCAATAAAACAAACGCTATATGTATATAAAAAAAAAAACTATCTGATGTTGCAATATCTTAATTATTACAAAAAAAACTATAACAAATAATTTTAATTACATAAATAAATCAATAAAAATTATACAAAAAAAAATATTGTTGACATCTATAACAATAAAAAAAATCCAAACAGAAATATAAATTATATCTAAAATTATGTCAATAACTTACTCAAATACCATGTTTAATATAAATTAAGTGATTTAGCATAATTTTACATATAAAATAGCCATGTATCATATTACGGAGACACGGCTCCGTTGGCATGGCTATATTTATATTTTATATTATATTTTATAATCAGCTATTAACACTTGATTATAATCTACCTGCTACCGTCAAAATATCTAAATATACCTTTTTGATAATTTATTGGAAATTTGGGGTCATCAGCGATCGCCTAAGGGCCCCAGAAGACCTTTAGCATATTATGCAAAACCACGACAAGATATTATATATATTTTTTTAAAAAGATAATTAGGTCAGGTTTTTACACTATGTAGCGTAGTAGCTTTTTTATTTATTTACGGATTTATATACACAAAGATTTAAAAGTAGTTGTAGTATTAAAAAAGCTTTTCTAGCTTACCTTATATAATTTTCAAATTTTGAATAAAGAAAAAACAATGAAAATTCAAATTAAAAGAAAATGTGTGTGATTTCAAATCAAGCAAGTAGGTACCAATGCAAATTTTCTAAGAACATCTTGAACACCAATAATTGAGTGAAGGTGAAGGAAAACATTTCGAGGTAACCTGGACTATAAAGACTAAATTCACCAACCCGCATTGAGCACGCGGCTTACGATTACAAATTAGCGATTAGCGAACAATTCTTCTCTGTGTGAGAAGAGGTCTGTGCCCAGCAGTGGGACGATAAAAAGGCTGATGATGATGTAGGAAGTCAAGTCACACAATTAACATAAAAGATAAAAAGTCATTTATTCAAAGTAGGCCGAAAATCAGCACTTTTTGAAGGCAAATTTTAACAAAAGACAGCCCCCTAAACGCCCGCTTTCACCACTTCCTATGTGTTATCGCTGGGAAGAAGAAGTGGTGGAACAAACTCCCCAGCAACAAAATTCTCTCTGTATGGTTTGAAGAACCGTTTCTATACAAAACAAAATAATAATAGGATCATAGTCCCCATAGTTTTCCCTTCCCTAGTCCACTAGCATCCCATCACAATAACCCAAGTAGATTTTCTTCCATACTTAGCAATAGTTTAGCACAAACTGGGGGTTGTCCTTGGGTACAATTCTATAGAGTACACAGGGATAATCGTCGGTTTTGTGTCACCATTACATATTATGTATAGTAAAGTTGTCTCAAAAGGGCTTCAGCGTGTTGGCTTCGGCCCCACGTTCGCCTTCCAAAAATCTGAGACTCTGTAGTCCCGTGGTCTAGTAGAGACATACAAATTAATAATACGAAATACATATGTATGTATATCGCTAAATAAATAAATGGATGCAACATTTTTTTTAAAACACTCAACATAGCGTAACACGGTGATAACCTTATCAGTGTTATCAGATGTGTTCTAGCAATATACCAGCTATTGCTGGTCATTGATAAAAATGTATGTGTTTGTACTGTTTGATAATTAACAAATGTAATTGCTGTAATTTTCTTTGGAATCGAGCACCTGCTTCTATTTTAACAAGATGATGCTAAATATCGATATTTACATAGAGCAGTATATTTGATAAATTCATTACAGAAGTATACAGACGCCAGCGCATGAAGCTACCCGAAACTGTAAAATTTTCCCAATCAAGTTTAAACCACAATTTGACAGATTGTTGTAGCTTGGCGTCTGTCTCTATAATCTTTTGCACAGAGCCTTTGGGAGAATGATGGTTTCGTACCTTTACGTACGTAGGTACGTTATATCTTTGACTTTTTTTACCTCCAAGTAGTAATAACTTTTTACCAATATTCTTTTGTTTCTATAATAAGGTAAGTTTATAAAACACAGGTGTCGTCTAGAACTTCATTATAACCCAACACAGTTAGGCTTATGAGCTAATGATAATGAGCTTTGGACTAGCGAGATACCTTAAGCATACTACTATTTCTGTAACGACTGCCTCGTTGGTCTAGTGGTCACAAGGCGTGACTGCTATGTACGGGGTCTCTGGTTCGAAACCTGGGTTGGGCCGAAATCGCTTTGAGGGTTTTGAGAAACTTTCATAAAGCAGCCTGGAGTCTGGAAGCTGGTGATTGATTCACGTAAATGTCGGTCCTGCGCCTGATCTCTCTCCGGTCGTGTCTGATTGCCGTCCCATCAAACTATAAGAGTGAGGGAATAGAGAGTGCGCCTGTGTCTGCGCGAATGCTTGTGCACTATAATATGTCCTGAGCAGCTGGCTGGTCTCCATAAAAGAGAACGGCCGCCGTAGCCGACAATCGGCCTGGATGCCATCATCATTTCTGTAACACATCGTGTGCGTAGTAAATAAGCCCATAAACATTGAATGAACACTTTTCCTCATCAATACTGCATGCGATGACCAACCGCCTTGCTCTTAAAAACAAAATCCTATCGAGGAAAACATGACTTTATTGTTTACGGTACTAACCATAATAGTCATTGTGAAGCGCACAATTCTCTATGTGTCAGACATAGGACTTCACCAACAGGGAATCGAACCGGCACCGTCCTTATGACCTGGATCATAATCGCTGGTGACGCGAAATGATTCATTTGGCTGCCTTTATATGTAATTTTAACTATCTGACTTATTTTAGCGGGAATATGAAATCAATATTCTTTGAACGGTGTTTTATCGTTGGTTGTAATATTCCATGGTTATGAGGAAAAAAATTAATAAAACTGTCATTGTTTTAGAATTATTGTCAGTTATTTTTTTTTACTTATATAGCCTTTCTCAATAAAGGAGTTATCTTAAAATGCAGAGTGTCAGGGGCTCTTATTTCTAATTAGTTTCAGCAGGCTCAGCATGGCAACCATAGAAACAAGTTTTGTGTACCGGAGAATGGACGCAATGACAGATAAGTGACAGATTGACGTAAGATTTCTTTTGACAGGTAGAAAAATTTTTTTTTATTCGATCGACGTAATTGTGCAAGTGATTATATGCGAGTTGACAGGTCACCATGTTCGGGCAGAAGACATGTTGACATTGACAGAAAGAGCTTTGTCTTTTCTTGATAGAATACACATAGAATCGCTATCCTAAGCCTGCCGGTGGTACAATGCATTGTTCGAAGGATTTCAAAAAACACAATTTGAAAAAGTTAAATAGGTATATCTGCTTATCTCGATACAAAATCAAAACCTATTACTAACCCGTTCAATAGGCACGGAAATCATAAGTAAATATTAACATCTGTTAACATGCAACTACATGGTACAATAGTCCCTAACATATGAGCTTAACCATCCACCTGACTTAAAATTATACCGCGCGGCAAGACCAAAGGGCATTGTGCGTCAAGTAAACCGACTTACGGACTTATACGCAAATGACGGCGCTGCGCCCGCGCACAACTTGTGACAGAATTACGCGGTGCGTTTGTTCCTGGTTCATTGTTTTTTCAGGATGGGAAGATGGTGGATAAGTATGGATGTTTGTAGGGTTGGTCAAGTTTTATGGGATTTTAATTACTTTTTTTAAAGGTAGTTCTGGTTTTTGAAGATTAATTGGTTACTGGATTGGCACAGTCTGTTTTTTTTTTAATTTTCACTAAAACACCATATATTAGTTTTAGAAAACCTGAGATTGTTTAAAGAAAATAAATATTAAATTTCGCAATTCATCATCTGCCTAGTCTTTTCTCAAGATGTGTTAGGATCGGCTACCAGTCTTAACCAGATGCAGATGAATACCAATATTTTACTTGGACGGGCAAAAATTAATTTAGCAATTATGGATTACATGATTTATGTTTGTTTTTTTATTTACTAGTTCATTAGTTTTAAGAATTTTACTAAGGGCCAGTTTCACAGGTAAGACCCAGATAGTTTTTCTGGCAGATAATTTCATACAAATTATGTTCCATTTTTTAATTTATCTGGTAGATATTGGCTAGCCGTAACCGGTGAAACTGGCCCTAAGTCTGTGTGTAAATATAATGATGTAAATACCACAATCTTAAATAAATATAGATACAGGGATGATGAAGTAATTATATTATGGATTAGAATAACGATATTATAAGACTCTGGTCTTATACGCCACATAATAAAGGTCGTATAGGTAGTATAAAAAAAACTATGCGCATTTGATAAAAAATCTCGACTTAAACTCTTAAATAAAAGATGGCGAATCTCACAAATGAGTCAGTACACGCTATAGCGAAGTGCATGTTCACGTTACAATCCCACATTCCGAAGTGTGATAACAAGATGTAACTGCTATATGTAATATATATTATGTTAGTATATCTACCAATAAGCACTTCAGAATAATCCTCACTTTAATATCATGCATATAAATATGTATCGCTGCCTCGTTACAACCTCGAAACATGTTACTTAATGTGTATTTATTTATTTTACATATTTTAACATTTTTAAATATTTGTTAAAAAAGCATTTAAAAATATAAAAATAGTGCCCCACCGGTATTGGGAACAAGGTTCAAGCTACCGGCGGTCAGGGCTCCACAGAGAGAAACCTCCTGCCGATGCGTGCCTTGTCCAGAAGTACAGCTTTCTGCATCAAACGCTTGATCCAACCGTCTAAAGAGAGCCTCTTCAGGTGTGAGTCGAGGCTCTTGGCTATTGAAGTTGAAATATTATTATATTCCAAATCTAATATTTGAATTTATTCGGCAAAAAGGATTTATTCAACATTATCAACTGTTACTTCTATAAAACACTATAATAAAAAAATATTGTAAATTATTTGTCTATTATTGTTATAAAGGATCTGCTAGTATGATATAATTTCGACTAAAATCCGTGTAGAACCGTATGAAATAGCTAGTATACAGTACAGATTGTATTGAGCCTGATATCTACGAGTAATATACCACTTCAGTGTAATGGTTTGATAAGCTTTAGGCCACTTGTGAAGTCTCTCTGTTTAGTGACGTGCGGATATTTTTAGACGTAGTTATTTTTAGAAAGAATGCTACATATTTGTGTTGAGTATGTTAGGAATTTGTGTAAATGTGTTCACTGTAGGTATATTTTGTAACGATCTAGGGTATTTGTGGATGCAAGTTATAATTTTCAAACGTATATGAGCTGAAGTAAGTCGGAGAATTTTGGAAGAAGAAGAGAATATATTGGGTGGACCTTTAACAATTTAATCCTTAGAGATTGATTTTTCCTTTGAGAATGATTTCATTCATCTATACATATAATAAAATTATAGAAAAGTCAAAACTGTACATTGAATATTTTTTTAAATAATAATTGGGGCGTGATCTAAAATTGACATCGAAGCCAAAAATATAGTTTATAGAATTTTTGTCTGTTTATCTGTATGTATGTCCGGGATAATCTCAAAAAGTACTGCATGGATTTGCTTCAAATTCGGCATGAATATAACTAAGAGGTCGTACATATTATCACGCTATCACTACGGGAAGGTGAATGTTTAATCCTAATGCCCACGCGGACGACGTCGCGGGCAACAGCTAGTTATTACAATAAAGAACTAATCGACAGACTAAACTAGATAACTAGCTACTAAGTACTACACAACGGCATCTAGTCTCAAACTAATCAGAGCTTGTTCTATGGGTACTAGACAAACTGATAACCTTATAATTTTTTTCATTAATATAACATAGTACACATAGGAACACCCAGATTAAGTCAAAAACCCATGTTCATGCACACAAATATTGGAGTTATGGGAATCGAACCTGCGACCTCCGACCAGGCAGGCTGATTCACTTATTCGGTAGTAACTAGTACGCAATCTAGTCGTCAACTAAACCCTTAGGGCCAGTTTCACAATATCCGGATAGCCACTATCTACCAAATAAATTCAAAAATGGAATAAAACATGACACACAACACACACAAAAATGGAGAAAAGCTTCCATCAATAGGATAATCGTTATTTACTTCTTTAAATATAAATTTGTGATAAAAAGAAATATAATCTTCGCAGTACACATTGACATTAGGCCAACTCCCGATAACACATTCTAATTAAATTATTATTTATCTGTAATTTAGACAGTAGTATATATTCACAAGGAAGTGATTCTTTGAATATCTTTAAAGATATTAGTGAATCATTTTGTTCTTAGTATGTATGTGTCATTGTAATGTCAATAATATTGAATATAGTAGTTCCCCATGGTTCCACCGGCCTCCTGAGAAAACTAATTCCCACAGCCGTATAAAAAGTAGCCTATGTCATTTCTTAGTCTCTAGACTACATGTCTACTAAAATTTATTTAAATCGGTTCATTAGTTTTGGCGTGATAACGAGGCAAATAGACAGACAGAGTTTCTTTCGCATTTACAAGAGTAGTAATAGAATAAGGATGATTTTGTATAGAAATTTTTTAAATTAAAATTTAGAACTCAATTTAGTAGTTGTTTGAAGAAATCGTGTTATTTGTACGAAGGTTAAACAATGAAGAACTTACCCTTTACAAACAAATAGTTAGAGGTTCTGTTAAGTGAAAATTATCGTAAAATCGTTTTAAGACGGTATAGAATATCATGCTTTGTTCCTTAGTCATATCCCAGTCTTAGAAGATTCAAAATAAATCTCATATTCTCTTTTCAAAATAAACAAAAACGGCAACCAACTTACGTCAACTGTCAAATAGAAAAAAAATATCTGCAATTCTTCAACCAGCAACAAATTAGCAAACCATTCGAAATTTAAACCTCCCAACAACAGTACTGGCAGGTCACCTTCAAAGTACAACCAACCAGTGATGTGATAAAGATTAAAACAGTCAGTAAAAGTATTTAAAAAAAATACAGTCCAGCGATCAAATCTGTGTTGACATTCGCTAAAGATAACGGGTCACCTAAGATATTGTATCAGCCGTACATTAATCATGTACTTTCTACTTGTACTTGATATAAAATAAAAACTTTTTCAACAATTACGTCAATAGCTGTTTTCTTTTTTTTTAACCTGCGATACAAAGTAAGGTGTTATGAGTTTAACCTCTATTTAGGTTTTGTCTGTGTGTCCGTAGCTCTCAAAGGATGAATAGATTTTGATGCAGAATGATGAAACCCGATTTTGAATTTTATCTTTCTTTTTTTTAGGTTTCGTAGCAGTGATACATAACTATTTAAATATTGAATGTTCTAGTTATGTGACCAAATAGTTTTTGTTTTTTAATTAACAACCTTACGGTTAAAGTTGTTTATTTTATCAAACTTTTTATTTTCTGTCAATTGGTGTCCATGGACTATTTAATTCAATGAAAATTTCAATAATTAGCTATAAATAACACTGTTAGTGGCTTTTTCATCTGCGAGTGTTTATATTTATGCAATACAGTTTTTTTTATTACTGCAGATCTTTTTAAGTATATAAGGATAATAGTAATATATTTTATAATATTTTAGTAAGTTTTTTCAATAACAAAAAATAAGTTAATAATACTTTTTTGTATTATTTTCAACTAATAAACTAAAATAAAAAGTTATTCAGTTTTAACCATCAACACTAAATACTTAAGAAGTTAAAACAATCACTTAGAATACTTAGTTAAATAAACAAAATTAAAGCCACTTAAGTTCAATTAGTAAACAATAACTTAAGTATTTTAAGTTATCGACGGATACTTATCTCAATGTAATTAAGTAATTTTTTTATAGTATCGAATGTGTAGGTAAAAACTAAGTAAACCATTTTATTTCGTGTAGTTTTTAATTATTAATCGAATTAAATTATGTCTCAATTAATGACATTAGTTGAACATAATTAGAGAGGAGCTCGTGGCTAAGTAGCAGCCGCACGGGCCGATCGATCGATAAGGTTAAGCAACGCTTGACGCGGTCGTTCCGTGGATGGGTGACCGTTTTGTCGTGACGAGTTATTCCGTTTATCGGAAGGCATGTTAAATTGGTGCTCACGTACATATATTCAACCACCACAAGACAACCACCAGTCTTACCAAGGAATACTGCCCGGGTAACTGGGTTGAGGAGGTCAGATCGCTCCATGTAAAACACTGATGCTAGCACGGCAGCTGACCCTCACATAACTTGGAAAAAGGCTAGGCAGATGATGGATTGAGAATATTTATCAAGATACATAAATAAATAAAATTTTTATGTTAACTGCGATAGTGACATCATCGAAATCGGTTAAGGATTTTTGAGAAAAAAAAAATACAACATACATTTCCGAGAATATTACAACATTGAGAAGAAAAACTTCTTTATTAAATCAATTAAATCCTACAGACTTAAAGACATTCACAGAACAAATGCTACCCACTTTTACGCACGTCAAAATGTAGCCTGTCATTCCCCCTACATATTTTATCCCCTTACCCTTAAATTCTTTGCCATACCCCATGCTAACATAATCATAGAGAGGAAATATGTGATTGTCCGCGTTGAATTAACTCCGAAACTACTAAACTGATTTGAAAGACTGTGTGAAAACTACACTATCCACGGGTGACATAACTTATGTACATTTTTTATCCGGGTAGAATTGGGTAGTTGACTAGGTCAAAAATAAAATTATATATGGTATTCATTTGGTCAAGAAACTTAAAACAATTTTTATTAGAAAAAAGCTATTAGATTTTTTTATTGATTATTCAAGTAATATAAGTATATGTATGGCTTGATATGAAAAAAATGTGACATTACAGTTATAACTTGCATACAAATTGCATAGCAAGTAACCGTTTTTGACAGTTCAATAGTAGTAATGATTTTGACTAGTTGTCAACTGCCGTATTACAGTGCGCGCGCGACTAAAGCCGCGACCAACAACTAGTTTATCACAAGAACATTTCTATAGCAATTAAAGTTATAACTTAAAGTTATCTTTAGTAGAATGATAAGTAAACAATCAAAGAATACTTATTAATACGAGAGATAACAGTGTAACGAACTTTGATGCTCTTTGGTACAAGCGTAGAACAAAAAATAATTATTTATAACAATTATGTAGTGGGTCGTGGTGGCCTAGTGGTTAAAGAGCCAACCTTTCAAGTGTGAGGGCGTGGGTTCGATTCCAGGTCGGGCAAGTACCAATGAAACTTTTCTAAGTTTGTATGTACTTTCTAAGTATATATTAGACATCAATGACTGTCTTTCTTTTTCCCGGCTGTCATTGAACATCCTTGACAGTCGTTGCGGGTCAGTCTGACGCCAGTCGAACCAAGGGGTATTGGGTTGGCCGGGTAACTGGGTTGAGGAGGTCAGATAGGCAGTCGCTCCTTGTAAAACACTGGTACTCAGCTGAATCCGGTTAGACTGGAAGGCGACCCCAACATAGTTGGGAAAAGGCTCGGGAGATGATGAATTATGTAGTGGGTATGTTACGGTTAAAGTAGGAGATTAGGCAATGGAATGTATTTAAAATGTATGGCAAATGAAATTTCAGTACCTACGATTGATAAGTTGGATGAAGTGTCGTGATGAGCCGGGGCTGCGGGTTGTTCGTAAGAGTTACCGCGGCCCTGGCACACAGGGGCCTCCAGAAGGAACATAGTGGGTTTTAGTCAATAAGAGTCTGACACTCCCCCTAGCTGCACCCCCGGCGAGGGTTCATTTGATGATAGTGCCATGATGTGCTCTTATTTTTCTCTTTAGTGATTAACTTTCAAAAAACTATGGTTGAAGTTTTCTTTTTACTTTAAATAAAGAACACCTTACGGTTTTTGTCGTGTATCATACAATAAATATACAATTACATATTATGCATATTATTAGAGATAATATCACATAATATTATTGTTATTATAATATTAAAAACAAAAGACAAAAATATGCGAAAATTTTAATTATATCATAATCGATGCCTTTTTAAATTAATTTAATGGACATTGACTTTATTACATCATATATATAATTTATTATGAATAAACAAAAACAAGTTTTTAATGATATGTTAATTATTTGAAGCCTAACAATTCTTATTTTGTTATTTACATTTTTTTATAATCCGTCGCTGAATAATTAATAGCTAAAAATTCATTCATAATTAACAGTTTAACGATGCAAACTTATGGGATCATATTGTATGTCAGTTTTTATTAAAAATAACAAGGATAATCGTCAGTCTATTGCTAAAAATAAATATATTTAATATGAATAATACTTTGAAGTTATTTTGTCAAAGATTTCCTCTTCTGTTATCAAAACAATTGAACAACCATTTTGTTCTAAACAAAATGTCTATAGAAAAACAAGTGACAACTCATTATTTTTTCAATGTACTAAAAAAAATAAAAACTATGTCTAAACGTGATAAATCTATAACTACTAAAACTATAGCGATAATATCAAAACCTTATCTTAGTTTCAAACTTATTAGCAAGCATATCAATAGAAATGACTGTTTAATTACACAATAATTAACAAGTAAATTCATAAGAAATCCATTAACTTGAAGTGTATACACAGTCCTATGTGTAACATGTAATAAATATATAAAAAATAGTGTTGTCTGTCAATACAAAAGCATGAACGCAAGGAACTTCAACAAACTACAGATTTGCTAACAAAACTACACTCAGATGTCACAACAAACAATAAAATCAGACATTTCTTATAACGACTAATCTTAATCTATAAATAAACAAGTTTCCTAAAGAAACTGTCAAAAGTAACTTAATATTTAACTGCAAAATGTAACTTTAAAGTTTAAGTTGGTGTTTTTTTTTTTATAAATTGTGAAGGAAGGTTGACTTACGTTTCAGCGGTTTGGGATTGCTCTGCTTCCTTCGTGACATGACCTAGCACGGGGCTCCAGCGATTCCCAACATGACACAAAAACACACACTACACTCGATACTAGACTGTTACCACTGACACGCGACCGGCGCCTACGAAGGTCGGAACGCGACTGACTCGGAGGCGTACTTATAACACGTTGGTGCCAATTCGCGAGTCTCTTGAGGGCTGGGTTTCGCTCCGCCCCTTTAAACCCCCCCGCCCCGCTGTAGCGCGTAGCCCCGTAGCCGCGTAGACTGGGCTACTGAAAGTTTTTTTTAATTTTTAAGTTTTTTTTTATTATTTGATATTTGACTAGTTAGTTTTACATTTGTGTAACTATTTGGTAAAATGTATTATATTTATTTGTTAAACAAATTAAATGTGATTGTTTTAATTTGATTATTTATTTGTTATTCTATTTTTGTATTGTATATTGTCTCACTTCAGGGTTGCGGTTTCTTCTTATAAAGAGCAGGATCATGAATTATTCACCATGCTTGCTGAAGAAGGATTGGATATTTCAGATATCAGAATCTATACTAATATTATGAAGTTCAAGAGTTGGTGTGTTTGTCAAATAGAGACAGGTCTTGTCTTTTCCAAAGGCTTGTTAGATTGGTCCCGGTAGTCATTTATACAACCTTGGAAACCGTTACTGGTATTCAGCTAAGTACAACGTTAATTAAATAAGGAATCAAATAAAAAGAAGTAGCTAGTTTTTAAAAGCTTTTATTTAACTTGCTATGTATGTATGTTACGGTGGATTCTTTGAACTCAATTTTGAAGTACATATCTTCAACCGATTGAGCTGAAATTTTGTTTAAACGTTCAGTTTGGATGACAATGCACGATATGTTATATGACGTCATTCTTAATCAAAAATGGTGGACCACACAAAATGGCGGAGTAGCTATTTTTAATGAATTTCAACAATATGGGTATCAAATGAAAGGGCTTCTTGAGAGTGAATTAAAAAATAATTTGACGTTATTATAAATCCAATATGGCGAACCATAAAAGCTTTTTTAAAAAAGTACTTTTCTTTTAATTTATTAAATATTTAGATAGTCAGTCGTCTGTCAGCCCTCAAAAGAAAAATAAATACTTCAAGTGAAATACATTTTCTTCTGAAGTTTTCTGTAAACATATCCTGGGACACCGATACCTCTAAACAGCGTGGCTGAAGCAGTAATTTCTCTACAGTGCTTAGGTACATAATTATGGTTAGAATGGAAGCTGACCTTAAGATAGTTGGGAAAAGTCTAAGCAGATGATGTTGAAGATGATAAAACTGTTTATCAAAAATCTATGGTTTATGTAGAATTTTATGTATTCAAAATACGCTGATACATGAATGGCAAAATATTCACTACCTATTGGCATTTAATAAAACATACCTATGTAATCACCACACTCATATTATAGAGACGAAAGTGTGTACGTGTGTTTAAAACACGGAGGTTTCTAAACGGATCTTAATGAGGTAGTAATATAGCTCTCTAATATTTTGACTGCCTCGTTGGTCTAGTGGTCGCAAGGTGCGACTGCTGTGCACGGGGTCTCGGGTCCGATTCCCGGGTCGGGCCGAAATCACTTTGTGGGTTTTGAGAAACTTTCATAAAGCAGCCTGGAGTCTGGAAGTAGGTGATTGATTCACCCGTGCATCGGATAGCACGTAAATGTCAGTCCTGCGCCTGATCTCTCTCCGGTCGTGTCGAGTTGCCGTCCCATCGGACTATGAGAGTGAGGGAATAGAGAGTGCACCTGTGTCTGCGCGAATGCTTGTGCTCTATTATATGTCCTGCGCATCTCCATATAAGAGAACGGCCACCGTAGCCGACAATCGGCCTGGATGCCATCATCATCATCATCATCAATATAGCTCAGAATAAGAATAACATATAGTATTTTTATCTAAGTGCGGGAATTAGATTCTTTAGGAAGCGGGTAAAACCACTGGCGTAAGCTAGTATAAATATGAGAATAAAATTAAATTCTCATAATGTCGTGGTTCTTTTACCCGACTGCTAAAAAGGGTTATGTCTTCGCTCGTATGTTACTAGACCGAAGTCAAAATAAACGACATAAAGTTGGACTTTTATACATAGTTTAAGCTTTGTCGCTAAACAGGCGCATAATTTTAAGAAAGTTATTCTTGTACATCACCATTTGGCAAGTTATAGGTATTGAGGGAGTGAGCGAATAGAGAGTCCACTTGTGTCTGCGCAAATGCTTGTGCACTATTAATAATATGTTGTGTGCAATCAGTCTGGACGCCGTTAAAGGTTTTTACTGTCCGTTTTTTAGTTACCGCAAATCTATGAATTTCGTCACTTTATAATGTTTCTATTCTCTCTATATACTAGGCTCAGATGTGTGAACTAAAATACCAATATTTCTCAGTCCAATCTATAATAGCCACGATGACAAAGATAATTTTTTTTATTCTAATTAGAAAAGACGCAGAGAAGAAGAAGAAGAAAAGACGCAGCTTTTAAACGTATTTTAGGTTGTTTTAACAAAACATAACGTAAATACTACGATATAACGCATTAGTTCCGGAGTGGGGGCTTGTGACGTCACGTTTAAGTAAAATTATTGCCTAAAAAATATTGTCCAATATTTTAGCCTTAACTAAAAGACGGCCCTTTCTTTCAATTCGAATCACAAATGGGTCCAAGATAATGGCGTCCAGAACAATTGTCAGCCATTGCGGTCGTTCTGTCTAAGGAAATCAGCCAGCTGCACAGAACATATTATAGTGCACAAGCATTTGCGCGGAGATAGGTGCACTCTCTATTCCCTCAATCTCATAGTCCGATGGGACGACAATCCGACACGACTGGAGAGAGATCAGGCGCAGAACCGACATTTACGTGCTTTTCGATGCACGGGGAAGATATGTATATGAAAAACATCTCACAAATTGCAAACTTTTCGACGGCTGACGATTGTACTTATAAGTCACTATGGATATGAATAGTAGTTCAGACGTTACAAATAATGTTGCCAACAGATGGACAAGCTCTCCATCGGATTGAAATTTTAAAACTACCAGAAAACCACTAACAAAAATCGACTCCATTCTATAAAATTGTAAAAATCCACTAAGTTTGTAACACTGAATACAACGATAGCCTATCGGCCGACAGTTTAGTCTGCTGTGTGGTGTGTGGGACTACTAGTTTATAACTACTAGCTAATACTACTAGCTTCGGCCAGCGGTTTCACCTGCATCCAAAGGTACTTCCTGGATAAAAATGAGTCCGTATGTTATTCTGATGTATAAGCTATATTACTGCCAAGTTTCATCAAAATCCGTCCAGCCATTTAGACGTAAAGAGTAACAAACAAACACACACACATACATACATACATACACACTCAAACATTTTCGCCTTTTGACAGTATATGTAGATTTTTTCAAAATGCAAAAATTAATTCGCAACAAGGAAGAAAAGACTTCAACGAGCAAAGTCCTTTCTAGAAACAAATTTTTAAATACAAAATGACAACAATATACATAATAATAGACATATGTACATCCAGAATTTAATGAAGCCTCAATCAATATAAAGTTTAAAAAAAATGAAAACTCCTCGATCGTATTATGAAATGCTTAAACCCTTCCTTTTAATATTTTCCACAGTGTAAAGACTGAATGTTATTTCATCCTCGTTGAGTTACGAAAAAAAAATCCCCGACCCAAAAAAGGGAGGTGTAAGTTTGACCACTATATGTGTCTGTCTATATGTCTGTGGCACTGTAGCTCTAAAACAGTTGAGCGGCATAGCTCTTAAACGGATGAACAGCTTTAAATGCGGTTTTTACTTGAAAGCTGGTTTTGCGACGGTGGTTGTTAGATTATGTTTCACCGAAATCAGCCTAGCCGTTTTTAAGGCTTTCAGACACAGAGTAGTAAATCTACCATACAGTGTTTTTATATGAAAAATAAAAATCTTAGATTGTTATTTTGATTGAGACTTGTAACTGTCGTTTATCTGCGTAAATTGTGCGGGAACCTTACCTTCCTTATATGTTATCATGCAATTAATAATAATGCATTATGGAACAATAATGTACAAAGGAACACACATACAGCCAGCACTTTAAACTACCTAAAACTGTAAAATTTTCCCAATCAGCTTTGAACCACATGCCTCAGCAATAAAGTTGAAATTTATTAAGGAAGTTAGAACGGTTGTAGTAGCTTGATGTGCAGGCGTCTGTAGAAACTGTCGGTTGCTATTACCAATCACCGTTTGAAAATATATCCTCCGTAAGTTATCCTTGGAAAAAATGGAATATGACAATAATATACATATTATTGAAAATTATACAGGGTGAAATAATTTAGTAGGCTTTGGATTTTTACAATCTAAGTATATAATATATAAAAATTAATCTCTATTTCCTTAGGTCATGCCAACACGCGAGAACGCTTTTTATTGTTGTGTAAGTTTGCTTCTGTGTCTTCAGCTGAAGGTTCTTATGAAAGAAAAAAAACAGGAAAACGTCGTCAGTAATAAAATAAAGCACTCTTCTACTTTATTCTAATGATTTTAATCACTTTAAATATTTCCCTTAATATAAGAAACGAGTAGTGTAAGAAAAAAAATATAATTTTAATTAATTAAACGAAACACATATAATTTGACCATGTATACCTAATCCATGTGTAGTGTATGTCCAGTGCATAATATAGTTGAGAGAATGTTTTCAATATTAAAATAGCTTATTATAATCATTCACACTATCAGTCTCAACTTTAAAATGCGACCACGTTCAACATTACTGAAAGTTAACAGTGGCGCCACCTATGTATTACATAGCATTTTAATGTATCAGCGTCAGTACTGATGTCAAACAACGGAGTGTGGAAATGTGTTGGTACTCTAGACGTGTAGGTATAAGCGTAGTACACGCGTAGCTCAATAGATGGCGCTGTTTCAAATTTTAACCTTTTACTTGTTATTATATTTTGTCATGTATTTATTCATGGGGTTTAACAACTTGTCTTTGTGCTTAATAAGAAATGAGAGTTTTATTGTTATTATTTGTAAACCATTAAAAGAACTTTAAGTGATTTATAAATGTTCAAGCAATGTTCTTTATTAGATAATGTCTATGCAACTAGGGAGAAGAATATTTGACAAGTAAATTGTATTTTTGTGTATTTAATTTTATTTAAAAAAAAAATGAATAGAAGTTTATCACGAATACAGGTAAGGAGTACAGAAACAATCACTGTCTGATATAACTTTACGTCGACCGCCATCTTGCGTGCTGCTTCCATTGCTGCCCGATAGATGTCACTGTGCAATTCCAGCCGTTTTCTGCATCGCGGTGTTAAGAGTCTCCGGCGTTTGGTTGGGTCGATTCGAATCGCAATCCATCGTCACTCTGGTTTCCCTTCAAAACGCATAAATCTTTCGCCTTTTACTAAAGATTTCCGTGGAGGGGAACACTCAAATGAGTCTAACTTTATTTTTGAAATGCTTTGCTTCGGCGAAGCTTATTAAATCTTGAAAAATATTGTATACCTTTTTCAAGGAAATGGATAATTAGTAGTACTAACAAGAGAATTTTCATACAAGTAAAGAGTATGTAGACGGTCAGCAAATGAAGCTACTACAATCTGTCAAATTTTCTTTAATAGAGTTCATCGTTAAAGGGTATGGTTCAACTTCAGAGTTGATTGGGATTTTTTTTTCAATTTCGGGTAGCTTGATATGCTGGCATATGTACCTATGAAATTCAATGTTCTTGATTCCTTCTAATCAGAGTAGGTTATGTGTTCTTTAAGAAAAACACTCAGATTATGATTATAGCCTTCTGTTAAGGGTTCTAGGTATAATAAAGCCTACTCTAGAAAACCCAAATCAAAATAGATACTTGATACAAACAAATTATTTTTATAATTACAACAGCTAGACTAGAGCCTTTGGCGTTATATATTATATCAGTCTTTATGGAACAAACAACCTTAACCATTTTTGGGAGAATTTATTTTTATACATAATTGCGAATTATTGAGGAACTCGTGCCTATGTGACAACCACACAGGCATCATTCTGGGTTAGACTGGAAGCCGCACCCGACATAGTTGGGAAAAGGCTAGGCAGATGATTAGAAAAATACTATTAAGTATTCACATAGCAAAAACACCTGATAATAAAAAATTGTGATTATATATTACAAAATTTCACTTTGCCTAAAGGATTTTAATAAAAAATATTGTCTTTATGCAAATAAGCTTGATCAAATAACAATTATTTCACAATGAAACAATACCAGCTGTTATCACTATTGCTCATCACAACAAACGTTCCTTTCCTGTTTAGTTGAACTGATTGCGGCTAAATACGATACGATATTGCCTCCCTTTATAATTATTTCATCATGTATTTATTATACGCATACATAAATCACTAGATTTGTACAGATGCCAGCACATCAAGCTACTACAATCTGTCAAATTTCTTTAATAGATTTTCTACTTTATCACTGAATTATACGTTTTAAAGATGATTGGGAAAATTTGACAGATTTGTGTAGCTTGATGTGCTGGTGTCGATCGATATCCTGTGTCCTGCAGTAGACTGCGATAGGCTGATGATGATGATGATGATGTGCTGGCGCCTGTAGCATGAAGTCTGTGAGGCCTCCCAACCTTCTTTGTGTCATTGTCATGTCTCTGCCCTTATCTCAATTTCGCAATTGCGGTTCTCTGTCTCATGTCGTTTAAGTAGTGAATAACCTTCTTCGAGCATATGGATAAAAAGAAACTACGAATATGTATGACGATCCTTGAAGAGTTTTTTTGTAAAGTTCTCAAAAAAACCACGGAACCTTTGAGCAATCAATTCCACTTGAGCGTCTTTTAAGAGAGGCTCTTTTAATTACGCTAGGCGCATAGTAAATCATTAGTAAGTCGTGGTGGCCTAGTGGTTAAAGAGCCAACCTCTCAAGTGTGAGGGCGTGGGTTCGATTCCAGGTCGGGTAAGTACCAATGCAAATTTTCTAAGTTTGTATGTACTTTCTAAGTATATCTTGGACACCAATGACTGTGTTTCGGATGGCACGTTAAACTGTAGGTCCCGGCTGTCATTGAACATCCTTGACAGTCGTTACGGGTAGTCAGAAGCCAGTAAGTCTGACGCCAGTATAACCAAGGGGTATTGGGTTGCCCGGGTAACTGGGCTTAGGAGGTCAGATAGGCAGTCGCTCCTTGTAAAACACTGGTACTCTAAATACTGGTACGCTAAATCCGGTTAGACTAGAAGCCGACCCCAACATAGTAGGGAAAAGGCTAGGGAAATGATGAGGCGCTTAGTTAATCATCATCACAAAGTCACTTTCACCAAAAGCAAAAAAACAGCTGAACGTCGACGTCTTGAAGACTAGACAAAGAAGATACCAACCAAGAGGTACCATCTGATGCTTTCGTAGTACTTCTAACTTCACAGACCCTGTCAATAAAGTTGATCTGAAATATGAATCTGGCATAGTTTTATATGTACAGTTAGTTGAACTCTACACAACATTTCAGATATTTTGGTTATGAAAACCCACTCAAATAAATGAGCTATCTAAATTACCTTGTTAATAGTCTATAAGCATTGATAATTGCTACCTATCTTATAAAACTATGCCAGATTCAGGAGCAGCTGTACCTTCTACATTCGTTCGACTTGGCTACTTTAAAATAGTACCTAGTTTTAGATTTAAGTGTACTTGGTGGCCTAGCGGTTGAAGAACCAACCTCTCAAGTGTGAGGGCGTCGGTTCGATTCCAGGTCGGGCAAGTACCAATGCAACTTTCTAAGTTTGTATGTACTTTCTAAGTATATCTTGGACACCAATGACTGTGTTTCGGATGGCACGTTAAACTGTAGGTCCCGGCTGTCATTGAACATCCTTGGCAGTCGTTACGGGTAGTCAGAAGCCAGTAAGTCTGACGCCAGTCTAACCAAGGGGTACTGGGTTGCCCGGGTAACTGGGTTGAGGAGGTCAGATAGGCAGTCGCTCCTTGTAAAACACTGGTACTTAGCTGAATCCGGTTAGATTGGAAGCCGACCCCAACATAGTTGGGAAAAGGCTCGGGAGATGATGTTTTAGATTTAAGTCTGGCTAATCATAAGCGTGACTTACTTTACCTAAGCAGGAAGATTTTGATGATTACATGGTGTATTTTTACAGACTTTATTTTTACTACCCAAAACTGTAAAATTTTCCCAATCAACTTTGAACCATATGCTTCAGCGATACAGTTGAAATTCTATTAGGGAAATTTGATAGATTGAAGTAGCTTGATGTGCTGGCGTCTGAACTTGACTTGATACTATTCCTACTATACTAATATTATAAAGCTGTTGAGTATGTTAATTTCAAAGCGCTTTCCTCAGGTCTGATTTGAAAAATTATTTCAATTTTAGATCACCGCGGTTTGCAAAAAGGTAATACCTTGTTCCCTACTACTTGTTATCCGGGTGCGTTCAACTGCCTCGTTGGTCTAGTAGTCTTAAGGCGCGACTGCTGTACACGGGGTCTCGGGTTCGATTCCCGGGTCGGGCCGAAATCGCTTTGTGGGTTTTGAGAAACTTTCATAAAGCAGCCTGGAGTCTGGAAGTTGGTGATTGATTCACCCGTGCATCGGAGAACACGTAAATGTCGGTCCTGCACCTGATCTCTCTCCGATCGTGTCGGATTGCCGTCCCAACGGACTATGAGAGTAAGGGAATAGAGAGTGCATCTGCGCGAATGCTTGTGCACTATAATATGTCCTGCGCAGCTGGCTGACCTCCATAAGAGAGAACGGCCGCCGTAGCCGACAATCGACCTGGATGCCATCATCATCATCCGGGTGCGTGAAGTTGTTCCAACGAGACACAGGTGAAACCGCCGGGAAGAGCTAGTACGCATAATTGCATACTACATAATCAGGCTGTAAAAACAGAACAGACGTGACAAATCTACACTAACGACCTACATGCATACAAAATACATCAAAACATGACCGCTTACACTAGCCACAGAGCTGACCGGTCAACGGACACACCCAGCCCACACACATACACACGTTCACACACACACACACACGTAACATTATGCGCAAACGCACGCAACATGAACGCATGGCGTGCAACCGAGCGTGACCAATGTGTTTCCAGTATTTTCCTTGTGTTTATTGTTTTTTTTAATTGAAACTGGTTCGTAGTGTTGTTAAGGCTTTTTAAATGAGATGGGTGGGTGTAATGGTTGGCTTGATAGCAAATCACGTTGATATCAATTACTGACAAAGATTGTTTCCTTCTTACTTCTCTATGAATATGAAAGTAACTCGTCTGTACCAAGTACCAATGCAATTTTTCTAAGTTCGTATGTACTTTCTAAGTATATCTTGGACACCAATGAGTGGGTTTCGGATGGCACGTTACTGTAGGTCCCGGCTGTCATTGAACATCCTATGCAGTCGTTATGGGTTAGTCAGAAGCTAGTAAGTCTGACGCAAGTCTAACCAAGGGGTATTGGGTTCCCTGGGTAACTGGGTTGAGGAGGTAAGATAGGCAGGGCGGTCTGGCGGGCTAACCAAACGTGTGCGAAAAAGTTGTCCAAAAAAAAAAGTAACACGCCTAGTTCTATTTTCTTTTCTTCTTATATTCAAGAATTTTTTAGCCACATCTTGAGACAAATATTTACCGCACATGGATATAAAGTAGCCTATATGTTATTCTAAATGATAAATGATATTTATTTTGCAAATAGGTTGAAATCAACACTTTTACACGTCAACACATTTTTTAAAAGAAAGAACGAGATGAGGTCGGCATTTCCTAACTGACTACCTTGAGAAGAAACGCAGAAACAAACTCAAGGGTCACAGTCTCTTTTAGAGTCCAGACATAAAAAGAGATTACATACTTAAGTATGGATGAGCAATGTAAGCTTGTGTCTGAAATGACCTTTTGAGGAAAGTGTCATACAAGTTTGAATGGACCTGTCCAGTCAGCTGTTAAGCATTTGTCGGTCTTCGTTGAACTCAACAGTAACATAGGAGCTCAACAATCCGACGAACGACAGAAAAGACATTTGGGTAGGTTATTCTAGTATAAAAGCCATATAACTGCCAAGTTTCATCAAAATCCATCCAGTAGTTTTAACGTAAAATGGTAATACACATACATATATCCTTATTTACAATATTAGTAGGATTACATCACAATCTTAATCGGATGATTCAATAATTCGATTCTACGGTAACTATCATCACGCAATTGCGTCAGGCAAAGTACCACTTAGTGGCATGTTGGCACTTTGGCACTTTGACACTAACACTGAGACGCAAAACGATTTTATGATAATAAGTATTTTTTCATCATAATTGCGACGATGGTATTAAATTATTCGCTCGTATCTTAAAGTACCTATTTATCGGCTGTAGAGACGCAAGCAGGTCAACCTACTCGAATCTATCAAATTTTAACCAATAAAATAATTACCTTCCGGTATTGTGATAAGGTTGAAAATCTATTAAATAAATTTGACAAATTGAAGTAGGTTGATGTGCTGGCGTCGGTACAAAACATTGTTCGTTTTTCGCTTCTTAGTAGTATGCAGACTGAGTGGGTTCGATTCCCGTGGCAGGGAAAGTTTGTGAAGTGGTGAAAAAGCGTACTGTACTTGATAATATTAACGTTTTATAAGTATGTCGGAGTATACTCTAGGATATGTATAAATTATGCTATTCTAGGAAATCCAATAAAAATATGAACAAAGCTAACCACAGTCAAACTCTTTGTCATAAAAAAGATTGCCCTTTTGGTCGCTGTAGTCATACGCGCGACTGCTATGCTCGACGTCCCAGGTTCGATTCCTGAATTGGGCCGAAATCGCTTTGTGGGTTTTAGAAAACTGTCACTATGGCTTGTTAGGTTATGAAGTCTTTAACTCAATACAAACTATTAATTAAAAACTCAAACAATATTCCCTAAAACCCTCACTACTTTAACCCCTGTATTCCCAAATAAGCTGACGTCACAACCCCACAGCTGGGCATCACGACCCGTAACCTGTTAACCGGCGTGATAGCATGATAAGCGATAACAATGATGATATCATACGTCACCACGCGTGGTTTCCCCAAACAACACGCACACAGACAAAGTAAACGAGTTTGTTTACATCACGTGTACGCACACACACGAACATGTCGTTAATGTGTGGTCTAAGTGATAAAAGTATTGTGTGATGTGTTTTGGCTTACAACCTTTTTAGAATATATTATGAAAGATAATTTTGTTATTAAAATTTTACAATGTATTTACAAATAAAATATAAATTAATATATACATACAAGTAAAAAAAAAAAACCTTATTAATAAATGGCGTCAAAAAATTCTTCCTCATCGCTGCCCGCCGGGAGTGTACCCAAAAGGCTGGCAGCATTGCCACGTTGTATGGCAATGCTTAATCGTTGGCCGAAATAAAAGCCAGCCCTTGGTTATTAAAATGTTCAGCATGTCGAGTTACTTATATAAGTGTTAAATAAATATTATGTCCATGCAAATAAATTAGTTACATACAATTTTTCAAGGAATAAATAAAACGAATGTATGACTAAATAAACTTTATTCAAATAAAACATACACATACAAAATAAGTTACGAACAAAATCGCAATAGTTTCGTAGTCTTTGCTACGTCATCGTAGCCGTGCGTAGCATTTAGCCGCGTCATTCTAAGCGCAATGTAGCAAAATTACTTTAAAATAATCTAGTAAGGTTCTTTTGATTCAAAACCATTTCTTGTTTTTTGATAATATTAATTTTATAATATTTATTAAAAAGATTAAAACACAAACAAACAAAACATTAAATACGTCATTAAAAGTCCAAAGTCTGTTAACTGACCTCGCTACCTCTTATACCTTACACCAGCCCCGATCACTCAGTCTGCGCGTGCTCACTTTCACAACACTGCGCGCGCGATGCGTCAGACACACACACTCAAAGCAAACGTCACTCACACGTATGTAACTACACCGTAACGGTTACTACAGACCGTAAGAAATTAGCATAAATGAGTAACGTATTTTATTGGAAAATGTAGAAAATACGTGTTACTAATCTACAAATTTAATGTTTTGTTATTGTGATGCAGGTCATTGAACTCCTTGTTCAGAATGACTGGTGCATGAAGGATCAATTTCCCAAATAAATTTTGAATTTGAAAAAAGTACCAAAATTTATTTGAATATCTTTGGCATTCGCCACGGGTCGTCAGAAGCCAGAAAGTCTACGTCCAGTCTTGTAGAGGTATCGGGTTGTAGTAACTGGATTAAGGAGGTCAGATAGGCAGTAGCTCCATGTAAAACACTGCTAGGTCTAGTCTGTTTTATCCTAGTTAAACTGGAAGCCGACCCCAACATAGTTGGAGAGAAGGCTATACAGATGACATTTATTGAATCTTCTAATAAAAAATAGTAAAATAAAATGAACCATGGGATACGCGCAACAAATTATTTTGCAGTGTGTTTAGCTAACTGGTGAAATAAATCAAATTCATATTACAGGACATACTGTGGGACACTTCCTGAAATTAAAATAAATATTATAATTAGCTAAAATATCCAATTGAAGACAAATACATATAAAATAGACATACCTCTACATTACTTTTTAGACTCTAATATTAAAACCTGCGATTTATTCTGAAAAGTATTTATAAAGCATAATCTCTTGTTTTTAAGAAACATTTTATAACTGTTTATTTTATCTACTTGACTCCTCAAAAAAACTCGAAAAACTAGATTCTTTTTAACAAAACCCACAAAGAATTTACGACACTTAAGAAAAAAAAAATGTCAATGACTTTCTTTAAGCTCAGATAAATATATTATAACAGAAACATAAATGCAATTTGAAACTTTACAAAATTAACTTGTATTACATAGAAAGATGTACCTAATTTTAAACTCATGTTTAGTGTATTTTTTACGAAATGATGGATGAGAGAAACTGAGGCAGCCAAAATGGCTGACCTACACCACGAATTGTCAACGTTGCGAAGACAACGCGCCTGTTGCTAAGGTCAATGACTCGTCTGTGCTGTGAAGGTAAAAACTGTCTTACATGAATACGAAAATAAGACTTAAACGCACACTGTTAAGGCTTTAAATACATCGACAGACTTCTGTCTAAAATTTAGCAAATATTTCGATGTCGAAAAAAATATTTTTGTCACTATTTTTATCTGGAAATTTCTTGCGTCATATACAGAATATACATAGTTTGAATTTGGAATTAAAAATAAAAGCTTATTTCCATAGCTATGTATATCTCTACTAATGACGCATCGTTAGTTCGCCGCAAGTTATTACACTAGACTCGTAGATACACGGGTTTATCTAATCATTCGCTGATACAACAACAACAAGCCGAGGTAAGTGAAACAATTTACTTGTTCGTGATAACAGTTATCTCGGCTCTCATCTTTCTCATTACATTGTTAACAGATCGACTGAAAGTAATTAAGGGTGCATATTTACTGCAGTGACTGGTGCAAGTGTCCGCATTAGGCGCGCATCGTCGAAAGTAGCGAATGTAGAGCGCGGGTCGTCGAACCGCAGCTGTCAAAATAGTAGAGCTAGATGCAAACGAGTGTCATTGATTGTGCGCTGCAGCCGGCAAGCGGCGACCTTGTCGCGCCCGCGCCCCTCGCGACGTCATGCGGGGGCGCGCCGGTGACGTCAGCGGCCTCGCCGTCAGCCCGCGAGCACGTGAACAGCACGCGCCGCCACGCGCCGGCTGCGTGATCACCCGCCTGCCATTGGCCCGCGCAGCCGAGCCGCCCGCTCCCATTGGACACCCGCCCCCCCCCGCACCCCACAATCGCATGCCTCGTACGGCGAGCGCGAGCCGAACGGTTTATTCGTCTGCCGCCCGCTAGCAGCACCACACGGCTCCCAACAGCGGAAGCGCGGAACGAAAACACAAGTTTTGTGAATTAAAAAAGAAAGTTTTATTGCGTTGAATGCTAGTAATATAATCAGAATGTCGACTCTGCTCGAAGTTTGTGGACCCCTCTCACCGCCGTCAACGCCACCGTTGATGGAAAACAAAGTGAGTGTCTTTTAAAATTCGCCTTAAAAACTTTTAGAAAAATTAAAAAATAAATTAAAAAACTACAAAACAAAATATACCCCTCCAAAAAAAATTCTCAGTGCCATTTGTGCAATCGAAAGTGCGGTAAGAGCGCACGACGCGATCACGCACCGAGCGCGTGCTCGCTCAGCTAGCGACCGTTCACTTACGTGCATCTGTCTTTGTCTCACAGGTCGAGTTACCTTACAAGAAGGCTGCAGTGAAGCGCGCCCGCGAGTCTCCGCCGCCCACCGGCCTGGTCACTCCTCAGCCCTCGGACTCTGAGGGCGAGGATGACTTCAGCAAGCGCTCTCGGTGCGAGCTGGCGCGCCTGCTGCTCACCACGCCGCCGCCGGAGCCCTGCTGCCGGCCGTCGGTGATCATGCGCGCGCACAAGGACGGCACCTGCAGCCCTGAGCCGCTGGTGCCGCCGCCGCCGCAGGACATGAACATGAACATCCTCAAAACGCTCAAATTCAAAATGAATAGAGGACACAGTTATTCGCAAGCCAAATATATTGCGTCACAAGCTCAAGTAGTGCCACCGATCACAGTGGAGCCTCCCAGCCCACCGCCTAAGGTGGAGGAGGCTCGCGTGCCGTCACCGCACCCCGAGTGCCTGCCCAAGCACGTCGAGGCGCGCGACGAACAGCGCGTGCCTCAAGCGCCGTCCCCGGCCGCCACCCCGGGCTGGGTGCCGCTGGCGCCGCGTCCCGCGCCCGCCGTCATCGTGCCCGGCACGCTGCTGCCCACCACAGCTCTGTGGCTGGTAGCGCCGGCCCCCGCCGCGCGCCGCCGTCTCTACGAGTGCTCGTACCCCGGCTGCGGGAAAAACTATTTCAAATCATCCCACCTGAAAGCGCATGCCAGGACGCACACGGGCGAGCGTCCGTTCCGATGCGCGTGGCCAGGCTGCGAGCGCCGGTTCTCGCGCTCAGACGAGCTGTCGCGACACAAGCGCACACACACTGGCGAGAAGAAGTTTGGGTGCCGCGTGTGCAGCCGCCGCTTTATGCGCTCCGACCACCTCGCCAAGCACGTGAAGAGACACAGCAAGGAGCGCGCGCCCGCGCCCGTGCTGAAGCTGCTGCCCTCGCCGCTCCCGGTGCAGGCCGTCGCGCCCGCGCACTAGCCGCGCGCCGCGCCATACCTCGACTGTGATGCAGATCTCATGATCGTTACCTAGTTGTAGTTGTACTCATCTCTAAGACTGTCCTATGTCTACTTAAGTAGCATCTAGTTGTAAGAATATGTTATTGTTAGCGAGAAGCTTCCAAAAGATTAAACTGAATGATTTATACAAGTCCGTTGTTTGTATTTAACCTCACTGACTGTTACACTGAACACTGTGCACTGCACTCACTGACACACGTGCGGGAGAGCTGGTGCGACCTGGTGGTCACGTGGGGCGCGGTGGCACGCGAGCAGGGCCGCGCGGCGACCGCCTGCCGACTGCCGCGGCCCGCCGCCGCCGAACGCGCCTGATAACACGCTCAGCCGCGCTTATCACTGGAGATATCACACCCAAAATGTTTCAAACGGAAAACACATACCAATAAACATACTGATAAACTAAATATTGAACAATCATAATACTTATCGACAATATTTATAACTTGTAAGTAGTCTATAATATAGATAAAGAGATTATAAAAATCTTCCAAGAGATAAACAAATAATTTGAACTGGCCAGCATTTGCCTGTTACTAGGAACTACGGCTGTTACTTGGCAACCATAACCGTTTCTCATTCTAGATTGTTGCATCATCTTAAATTGAAACAAACAAATTTCTGGAAATAAAGATCGAACCATTTCATGGGAACTGTGTCGATTTGGCAGACACGTTTCAATGCGTGGAAAATCATAACTGCTATTAAAAATAGCTAAAGTAGGGTTAGTTTCTGGCGTATTATCCCGACGTCCGATTTTGAAAGAAATATTTTGTGAAGAAAAAAAATCACAATGAACAGAATGACCTGTCCAGCAATTACATACCACACCCACTAAAACGTTATAATTTCTATAAAGGAGAGTGAAGCTCTCTGACAAAGTTAAAAGTCAAAACATGACCTCCAAACAGGAAGGTATAAGCTTAATATGGCTATATGACACACCCCTTTTGTCCCATACATTAACTCACTTTGTAAGTACTCGTACAGGCAGATGGGACAGATAAGTTCTCAAGTGGCAACCACGATACGAAAGACGTAGCGTGGGCAGGCATAGGTACTTTTTTAGGGTCTGTGTGAGAGCTCGTGGCTAAGTAACACCTCGCACGTGTCAAGCGATCATAAGGTTAAGAAACGCTTGGCGCGGTCAATTCATAGATGGGTGCCCATCTTATCATGACGAGTTCCTCCGTGTTTCGGAAGGCACGTTAAATTGACCCGACTGTCATTTGTACATCTTTGGCAGTCGTTTAGGGTCATTAGTCAGAAGCCAGAAAATCTGACAACCAGTCTTACTACGGGGTATCGGCTTGCCCAGGAGACTGGTTTGAGGAGGTCACGTAAAACTGCTACTCAGCTGCATCCGGTTAAGACTGGAAACTGACTCCGACACAGCTTGGGAAAAGGCTAGGCAGATGATATCCACATTGGCCCGATTAAAAGACATATTTCCATTTTACACAAAAATATTCATTAGTGTGCCAAAATTTTCGAAATACTTTCACTACTTTCTGAGATAACCCGCAACATACACACGTACATACAACATATACATATATAAACACATCATAAATCCAACACAAACAGAGAGTGTGTATCTACGGTACACAAAATGCTAAAGTCTTGCCAAATACCAGTGGAAATTACTGTTGCAGCTGACATTTTGACGCCAGCCGCGTCACGCGAGCCTTCTCTACGGTACGTCATTGTTGCATTTCCGTTGCATATGATTTTGTGCACGCATCGCTTCTGTGATTACCTGCGCGTTGTTTTGAAGGTTAAGACGTCTTCGGTTATTGTCTAGCTAGAAAAAAATACCTTTTTTTGGGAAATTTTCAAATGATCCATCCTGCTGACGCGGACGGTGCTACTGAGAGAGTGTCAGACATTTACTATCTAACACCCAATATGTTCCTTCTGGAGGTCCCTGTGTGCCAGAACCAGGGTAACTCTTGCGAACAACCCGCAGCTCCGGCAAGATTATTATAATCACTACAGTCATTCAACATATGTATTTTAAAGATGAAAAGAAATCTCTGTAAGGCCTCTAAGGTCTCTGTAAGGTGTAAGGTCCTCTGTAAGGTCTCTAAGGCCAGTGCAGTGGACCAATCACAAAGGCTGGTTATGATAATGATGATTTTCGTTTTGCTAATACTAGATCATAAGTACAGATGCCAGCACATCAAGCTACCGAAACTGTCCAATTTTGAACCATATTTAGAAACTTGACAGATTGTATTAGCTTGATGTGCTGGCGTCTGCACCATTACCTAAGATAGACCCTCATAGCAATTTAAACCTATTTTAAGAAAGACTTCCCCGTCACCACGCACGATACATGGCTGCCAAGACCAATGGAAACTCCTATACGACGTTATCATTTTGACGCCATATCGTCACATGCATCCTATGACATGCCATACCATGCTGATGACGGGAACAGTGCATTTCCATTGCATAATATGCTTATGCTTCGTATCATGATACCGAGTGATGATTTTCGCGTCATAGAACACGTTTTTATTATGACGACTTTGTGTGGGAGAGCTGAGATGCCAGCACATCAAGCCATCTGAGATTACCGATCATTACTTCTCGCTCGTATAAAAAAGACCAGTGCAGTGGAACAATCAAAAAGGCTGATGATGATAATGATGACTTTTCTTTCGCTGATCGCAGATCGTAAGTACAGACGCCAGCACATCAAGTTATCTGAAACTGTCAAATTTTTCCAATCAACTTGGAGCCATAAGCTTGAGAGATAATGTTGAAAATCTGTTAAGGCAGATTGTAGTAGCTTGATGTGCTGGCGTCTGTATTATATTTATTAATTGACGCTACAATTGTGTTGAAAGACGCATCTCATTGTCTGTTAATTAGGTCATTATACTATACTAGCTGTTTGTTGCGAGTTTTCACGCTCTGTGGTAACTATTAGTGCTTAAGCTGGTGAGGACTCGTGGCTAAGTAACAGCTATAAGGTTAAGTAATGCTTACCTTTTGACGAGTTCCTGGTCACCTAGTCTCACTAGTACAGCTGAGTACCAGTGTTTTACGTGGAGCGACTGCCTATCTGACCTCCTTAACCCTGTTACCTGGGCATCCAGATACTCCTTGGTAAAACTAATTGTCAGACTTCTTTTCTTCAGAGTAACCGTAACGTCTACCAAAATATTCAAACAACAGCCGTACATCACTAATTTGACGTGCCGTATAAAACACGGAGGAACTCTTCATAACAATATGGTCACCCATCCACTGACCAACCTCACCACGCGTTGCTTAACCTCATGATCTGCTGACCCGTGACACCGTTACTTAGCCACTAGCTCTTCACCTAAACTCACACACTCATTTTCAAATCTGTAGGCGAAATAAATTCTCGTAGCCACGTAGCACGCGCCTAGCGAATGTTCGCATGATTTCGTAGCAATGTATGTACGAGTATGTAGTAAGTTGCTAGCCTACAGTTTCAATATACCTAATCGGTATACACTTTAAGACTTTCAGTAATTATTTGTCGATTCTGTTTGAGCAATTAAGGCCTGTTTTTGTAGTTTTATTTCAGCGCTAGAGTTTGTTCAATTTTGTTTTTTTTTTTTCTTTTTAATGCTGTTTATTTGGTTGTGAATGTAATAAAATATTAAAAGATTTTTGAGAAATTGTAGTATTATTGTGATGAAAATACAAAAAAATATATAAAATCTATACGAAATTTCTTAATCTGAAGAGTGTGTTTTTTTTTATTTTGGTCCATTCTGGACTTTATTTTATTTTTTATTTTTTTTTAAACTGTCCATACTGGACTTTTGTGACTGTCCAGTCAGTTTTTATTTTAGAAAGTCTATTTATATTGAAAGGCTACTTTTTTATCCAGTTCCCCCTTTTAAAACCCCACGAGAACGGGTGAAACCGCCGGTGGTATTATAAACTATGTGGCCTGATTAAAAAGGCAGACAATTTAATATGACACGCCCCCTTTTTCGTACTATAGTATCGTGTATCGTTATTATGAAAACGAATCTAATTATATACATTTCTATTTCGCATTTATTTATTTACCAGTATACTAAAAATATTTTTTGTACAAAAAAAAATAAAGATGTCCACCAATATTGTGAACAGGGTCCAAGCTACCTACGGTTAGGACTCGAGAGATAGGAACCTCCTCAAAGTAAGCGCCACTGTTACAAGGAGTACCGCCTTCTGAATCAGCCCCTTGACCCAGCCGCCTAAAGAGAGCCTCTTCAGATGTTGATCGAGGCTCTTGGCTATTAGACTATTGGCCGTAACGACAATCAGTTTTATGAAAAACGCTATATCGAGATACTTCATTTGTTTCTCATCTTTAGGGCTAGATTCACAGTGTCTGGATAGCCATTATTCTTCTATCTGTATTTATGATGGTATCCAGGCCGATTGTCGGCTACGGAGATCAGCTAGCTGCGCAGCACATATTATAGTTCACAAGCATTCGCACAGACACAGGTGCACTCTCTATTCCCTCACTTTCATAATCCGATGGGACGGCAATCCGACACGAGAGAGATCAGGGGCAGGACCGACATTTACGTGCTCTCCGATGCACGGGTGAATCAATCACCAACTTCCAGACTCCAGGCTGCTTTATGAAAGTTTCTCAAAACCAACAAAGCGATTTCGGCCCGACCCGGGAATCGAACCCGAGACCCCGTGCACAGCAGTCGCGCCTTGCGACCACTAGGCCAACGAGGCAATCATCTTGTATTTATCAGCATGGTAACAAGAAGGTCAGATAGGCAATGGCTCTGTATAAATCCAGTTAGTCTGAAAGCCGATCTGAACAGAGTTGGGAAAAGGCTAGGCAGATGATAATATTTATGGTAATAGTAATATCTCAATTACATTAGCCAAGCCTTTTTTACAGTTTTGGTTCGGCTTCCCGTTTATCCGGATGGACCTGAGTGCTTTACTTGAAGCGAATACCTATCTGATCTCTTCCACCCTTTTACCTGAGCAACCCGATACCACTTGGTAAGACTGGTTGTCAGGACTCTTACTACCCGAAACGATTTAACGTGTCTTCGCGAAACACCGATCAACTGTTGTGACAAGATGGTCACCCATCTACAGACCGACCGCCCTAAGCTTGACTTAACCTTAAAATCGATCACCACAACTACAATGTTTCAAGTAACAGAAAAAAATAACCACACGCGAAGGTATCTTTCGCAATATTTCTGAACGCTATCGTCATACTGTCGCTTCACTAAGACCTTCAAACAATCCCCCGTACATACAACAAATAATTGCATATTAAAGTATGAGTTAATACTTTAAAACAATAAATATATTGTTTGTATGAATGTCGCTGTGAGGTAAGTTATTATATTTAAATTTTGTCACGGCATTTACGCATGGACGCAGTGGCGTAAGTAACCATTTGGGGCTCGTGGCAAATTCTTTTGATGAGGCCCTTTCAGTATTCTTTGGTTGACTCACTTTAATAGGATTTCATCAGAACTAACAAAAATATTCAGGGTACCAGGTTCAGGGTACAATGGTAAAAAAAAACTGAGCTAACGGCTTCTAGGTTCGGGCCTTCCTAGGTTGATAGCCCGTGGCATTTAGCAAGCCCTGCCATCCCATAGTTACGCCACTCCATGGAAGAACGCTTTTATGATTATACTTTATAGTTTCATTGATAAATCACCTGCCTAGCCTTTTCCTGAGAATGTTAAGGTCCATTTTATTAACAGGTAGCAGTCGTTACGGATATTCAGAAGTCAGAAAGTCTGACAACCAATCTTACCAAGGGGTATCGGGTTGACCAGGTAACTGGGTTGAGGAGGTCAGACAGGTAGTCGGTCCATTTAAAACACTGGTACTCAGTGAAGTGGCATCCAGTTAAGGACAGGACGCTGACAGGTGAGTTCCTAAGATTAAAACGTTCAAGGTAACACTTAATAATATTTATAGATTTGTAATGTCACCTTCTAGCCAGATACTGAAAAATTGTATTTAGAAACTACTCTACGTATATTGTACTGAATAGTATGAAACATTCTGAAATGCACCTGAAAATGTACAGATTGAATTTATTAGTACAGACGCCAGCACATCAAGCTACTAAAAATCTGTCAAATATCCTTTATAGATTTCCAACCTTGTCGCTGAAGCATTTTGATTCAAAGTTCATTGGGAAAATTTGTCAGTTTCGGGTGGCTTGATGTGCTGTCTGTAAAACATTTTCCTGTTTGCAATTTTAATTTTACATTATTAAAGGTTAAAATAATTTACTCAAATATACGAGATGCTAAATTGCATCTCTTTATGCTACACAATGCACCAATTCTCAGCTTGCTAGTACTAGTATTATAATAATTAAATTAAATGTAACCACCAGAAAATGTCCAGACGCCAGCACATCAAGCTACTACAATCTGTCAAAATTTCCTTAGTAGATTTTCAACTTTATCGCTGAAGCATTATGATTCAAAGTTGATTGGGAAATTTTGACAGTTTCGGGTAGCTTGATGTGCTGGCGTCTGTTCTTCGTCCATGTGACTAGCTACTAATAGACCACAAATTATTATTCTGTCAATTATTTGGATCAATATGGAAGTTTTCAAATTATCGTCAATACAGAAAGCGGATTTGCCATTTATTTGTTTGATGACATAATAATATTATGGTCGACAACCCATTTGAATATAAACATTATGTTCACAGTTAAAATTTTGCTAACTAAGATATCCTTTATCCATAGGTATCGGGTTACTCTTACCTTACTCTTACATTGAACTCTTATTACAAGATGTAAAATTTTATCTGGTACTGCCGGGCTGCCGGGTTAGCAAGAGTTACCGCGGCCCTGACAAAAAGACCTCCCGAAGGAACATAGTGGGTTTTAGTCAGTAAGAGTCTGACAGTCCCACCAGCTGCACCCACAGTAAGAGGTATCATATGATGATTTCCCACGGAAAAAGGTGTAACATTTATTTAGAATAGATTTACAAACTTAATCATCGCAGTAAGCGTTGATCGCGCCCGTAAGGCCACGTTGGATGGCAAATACAAGTGATAAATGATTGTAATACCTATATAATTGAACATATTCACTTATTTATACGGAATCATTGAAATTCCATAAATTGTCACCGTGATAATCTTAAGCTGAACCTCCATAAGCAAGCATGGTGAATAACGCTCATTCTTTCTCTGAAAGAGAAGAGGCTTGTACCCCGTAATGAGAAAGTAATAAAGACTAATATTTTTGAACGGTTACGTAAACCCCGCTTTAAAAACGAGAATTTTATAACACTACAAACAACATATAACAGCCAAACCCTCTACAAAAAAAAAATCAGCTGCGAAAATAAACATGGCATACAAAATAATATCAGAACTTATCAATATTCGACGTCATGCCATTTAATCCGAAAAGTGTTGACGATATCAAAGCATAAAGTGCGCATACGCGCGCCACACAACTCACACGCATGGACATCGTGATTTTACGTCATATTAAATACTGATAGATTAGATTGCATGGTGCAATTTTTTTCCTATTTTTCGTAAATATTTTCCCAGATTTTCTTTTGTTTTGCGCATAAAGTTAAGTACTTAAAGTCTATGAATAAGTTACAGAAATGAAAAATATTAGATACTTACTGTATTTCTATATAAACACGCATCTAGTCTGTATAATATTAGCATGTATGTATTTACAAAAGAAAAGTATATAAGAAAAGTTTATCAGTTGTCTAGTACACATTGTACAAGCTCTGCTTAGTTAGATGACGTTGTGTGAATGTGTATTATATATACGAGTAATACTTCATAGACAAAATACTAAACATTGATATACCCATATAAAAATGTTTTCCTATAATATATTTTTCCTAAACGTCAAAAATTACCAATATAGACGAAGGCACTTCAAATACCATACATAAAATTTACACTAAAGTTTGGGAAACATAGACATACACACAGACATTACCGAATATTTAACAAATTATAATGGCGGCAACCAGTTCTTAAATGACGTCACGATCCGAGGTTATTTGTGTTCAGACCAAGGGAAGCGCACGCGAACAGATTCGGGCATTATTTTTAAGTCCATTGCCACGCCCTTTTACGGTTTTAAATACGTTTATATTGCATGTTAAAATTAACTAGGTAGACTATTTTCATATAGGATAGATTAATGACCTTTTTTTTCGTGGGAAATCATCAAATGACCCCTCCCGCTGAGGGTGCAGCTGGAGGGAGTGTCAGACTCTTACTGACTAAAACCCACTATGTTCCTTCTGGAGGTCCTTGTGTGCCCGGGCCACGGTATCTCTTACGAACAACCCGCAGCCCAAGCAGAGAGGGCCCCTAGATTAATGACCTCTGTAGTAATAGCGAACCTTCGCTATGTCCTTGCTAGAATTTTTCTCATTTCTAATTAAATAAATAATAATGTTTATACTGAAACTTTTTTACAAAAATCCTATGAAAACTCTAATTTTTGAGCTATGTAAGGAACTGCGTTACAAAAGTCAAAAATTCGATCATCAGAATTTAATTGGTGATATTGAATACCTGCAGAATGGATTGTGTGAAAGTTGATATGGCTAAAAAGAATGTTACTTATGAGATGAAGGCAGATAGAAGAGTGTGGAAGAAGAAAACATTCTGTGCCGACCCTAAATTTTAGGATAAGGGCAGGAGGATAATTATGACAAACGAAACCATCGCATATTTAACACACATAAGTAGATATTGACTAAGATTTTCTCTATACGTCTATCTCTATACGTGAGTATAGAGCATAGTTCGGCTTTATGTTGCCTAGATACCTAAGTTTTGTTAAGTTTTTTTTCATAGCTGTAAGTCTTCCATAGTATAATAAATAAATAAATAATTAAATACAAGATCTATCAATTGACATTTAGGGCAGGACTGTAGGTAAAATAATAATGTTCGATGGTTTACAAAAATCTGCACAAAATAAACTAATACATATAGTTACATAAAATTTTTAAAATACATTATAATATATCTTCATTGAGTAGATAATAGTAGGTATAGACTCCAGCATAGCAAGCTACCGAAACTGACTAGTTTTTCCAATCAATATTGAACCATACACTTCGGCGATAAAGTTGAAATGTATTAAGGAAATTTGACAGATTGTAGTAGCTTGATGTGCTGGCATCTGTACTGTTTCATTTGTCACGAGAACAATTCTACTTCAAGCGACCTTTGGACCTCTTCGAACTGACCAGAAGCAAATATAATTTGCATACATAAGCAACACTACATATATGAGACAATTTCCTATTTAAAGTATTTATTCAACATTTTTGTATATATAAAGAAGAGTATTAAATATAAGTATGTCTGTCTGTCTGTGATACCGCAGCACTGAAACTGATGAACCGATTTAGATGCGGTTTTGAAGATGACAGTTGTTGTTCCAGAGATGTAGTATATGTTATGGGTAATAAAACTGATAAACTACATTATACTTCACACATACATATATATTTATAAAAACATATTATACCACCCAGACCACCGCCAACAAGCATGCTCAACGCACAGATGTCGACCGAGCCGAGAATCGAACCCGCGACCCACTCGGCAGTCCGGCATGGTAACCATTGTGCCAACAGCAGGCTTAGCATGGCGATTTTATATCTATTCTGTCAAGAAAAGACAAAGCTCTTTCTGTCAATTTCAACATGCCTTCTGCCCGAACATGGCGCGACCTGTCAACTTGCATAAAATTACTTGTAGCCTTATGTCCTCAGCTTATGTCAATTAAAGAAAAGAAAAATTACTTCAAAAAATGTCAAAAGTAATCTTACGTCAATCTGTCACTTTTCTGTCATTATATCCTATCTCCGATAAACAAAACTTGTTTCTACGGTTGCCATGCTAAGCCTGCTGGGTCGTCAAAAAAGTATGTTGAATGTAAGAAGCAAATTTGTCGAGATTCCGAAAACCCAAGATTTTTCGATACAGAAGTCCATTCCATAACAGCTAACAACCACACTGTAAGTAACTATGGATCCGAATATCCGATTCACTAATTATGACAATAAAAATACAATGACTGTTAATACATCTTTTTCTCACCTATATATTTAATCAAATTTACGAGTTAACACGTTGATAAAATTATCAGTATTTTCCTGTAACTTGCTGTAACTTGATTTAACTGAAATTTATAGTTTTGTAAACGAATACGTTTTTATATTTTGAAGTCATGTGATGACATGTGATTGTTCGCAAGAGTTACCGCGGCCCTGGCACACGGGAACCTCTAGAAAGAACATAGTGGGTTTTAGTCAGTAAGAGTCTGATACTGCAGCTGCACCCTCAGCTAGAGGGATAATTTGAGGATTTCCAACGAAAAAAGTCATGTGATGATGTTTGAAATCCGTGTTTAACCAACTTTAAAAAAATGAAGGATCATGAAACATGAAATGATTTATTTTAAATACTGTTCGGCTCATGGAGGAATAATAGATATACATATGTAAGTGTTTTATTTATTAGTTACACATAATAAAAAGATTCTATCCGACATAAATCAATTTTAGAAGATTTGCTATATATTATTATTATTATTTTTTTATTGCGTTCTTTTTCTTAGAGGTATGTACTTGAATTTTTGATATTTCTTATATTTTATATTAGATAATATATACAATATTATAATACACTTTACTAGACCACGGGACTACAGAGTCCCGGATTATTAGAAGGCGAACGTGGGGCTGAAGCCAACACGCTGAAGCCCTTTTGAGACAACTTTAATATAATATGTAATGGTGACACAAAACCGACGATTATCCCTATATACACTATAGAAATGTACCCAAGGACAACCCCCGGTTTATAATACACTTTTATGATAAGTTGTAAGTAAAAAAAAAATGCAGGAAAATTTCCTAACCATTTTAAATATGTGGGCAATATTTACCATTTGCCTAACGTTTGAAACCGCAGTGTGAGGAGTCACAGTCTGCAATATAGCACAGTGAAGCTTGTCAACAGTACAGCTCATCAATGTACTAATAATTACAGGAAAATTATATGAACCAATAAACCTTAGTTTTCTGTGGGTAATAAAAACAATGACACACTTAATTACGTAATTTACTATCGTGAAATACCTGCAAGTCATTAATAAAATATGAATGTTGCTGGGGAGTTTGTTACGCCACTTCTTCTTCCCAGCAAAAACACATAAGAAGTGGTGAAGGGTGGGCGTTTTGGGGGCTGTCTTTTGTAATATTTGACGTCAAAAAGTGCTGTTTTACAACCAAGTTTGAATAAATGATTTTGAGTTTAATGACTCAAGCAGAATGGCATAGCAACAGTCGTATGGAAGGATAGAGCAAAGTCAAACTACGTTTATCGAGGTTGGTTAGTAGATGGGTAACCAGCTTTTACATACCGAGATCTCTTAAGGCCCAAGTAAATGACTGCCTCGTTGGTCTAGTAGTCGTATTGCGCAACTGCTGTGAACGGAGTATCAGGTTCGATTCCCGGGTCGGGCCGAAATCGTTTTGTGGGTTTTAAGAGACCTCCAGCAGGCTTAGCATGGCGATTCTATGTCTATTCTATCAAAAAAAGACAAAGCTCTTTCTGTCAATGTCAACATGTCTTCTGCCGGAGCATGGCGCGACCTGTCAACTCGCATATAATCACTTGTAGACTTATGTCGCTCGAAGAAAAGAAAAATTACTTGAAAAAATGTCAAAAGTAATCTTAATTTAATTTGCATGCCCATTTGTCGGTAGAATATGGAGAAGCTAATATTAATTTAATACCTGTGCATGTACAATTACCCATGTTTGCAAATTAATAAATGACTATGACTATGACTATGACTATGACACTCCCTCCAGCTGCACCCTCGGCGGGAGGGGTCATTTGATGATTACCCACGAGAAAAATAGGCTATAGGCGACTTTTTCACCGGGTGTGCGGAATTTTTCGACGCGGGAGAAAACGCTTGCGAAAGCTAGTGAAAAATAAAAACTATACCTTTCATCGGTCAGTACACAAGCCCACGTGCCATACCTAAAATCACGTGTGACCCGTATCTTGATATTATATGTATTAAATGACAATGTTTTGATGAGTAAACAAAAGACGACCGGTATTTAGTTGTAGTATGAACAAATTATTATTAATTGTTTGTTAGATATAAGTGAAAAAAAAAATGTCGTGGTGGCCTAGTGGTTAAAGAGCCAACCTCTCAAGTGTGAGGGCGTGGGTTCGATTCCAGGTCGGGCAAGTACCAATGCAACTTTTCTAAGTTTGTATGTACTTTCTAAGTATATCTTGGACACCAATGACTGTGTTTCGGATGGCACGTTAAACTGTAGGTCCCGGCTATCATTGAACATCCTTGGCAGTCGTTACGGGTAGTCAGAAGCCATTAAGTCTGACGCCAGTCAATCAAGGGGTATTGGGTTGCCCAGGTAACTGGGTTGAGGAGGTCAGATAGGCAGTCGCTCCTTGTAAAACACTGGTACTCAGCCGAAACCGGTTAGACTGGAAGCCGACCCCAACATAGTTGGGAAAAGGCTCGGGAGATGATGAGATATAAGTGAAAAACGGCCTGCCCAGGGAACTACTCTTCGCAAATGGATAAAAAGTAGCCTATAGGTAATCCGTAGATATATTTAAAGCTGCTTTGTTTACTTAAACCCACTAATTTCAAGAACCACTGGACCGATTTGAAAAAATATTTCAGTATTAGATAGCCTATTTATCAAGAAGAGTTCTAGGCTAATACTATCCGGGTATAGATATTTTCTCTTGATTTTCATATAGAACTTAATTTTTTTTTTTATCTATGTATCTCTACCACCCATAAGTGCAACTCATAATATTATTTAGATGAAAATCTATTATGTTTTGTTCTCAACAGTTGTTTATTTACTGTGGAACTTTGTACCATTAAGAACGAACCAGTAACGTTGGGATTACGAGTGGATCAAAATAACCGCGCTAGATATAGAGGTGTGGCTTACAGATCGTGGACTTCGAACCGACTTCTATTTTAGTTACAAAACATTACACCTACTTATACAGCAGTTTGATTACTGATTACTCTTCGTTTCTTTGTTGATAAAGATTACGGGAATAGTGAAGAAGTCTATCCGTGACCATGGTCGGTGCAATTCTGACGAAAGATGAGGAGAAAAGAGGTATCTACATTGCGAGTGGGACCCATTTGTCGTAGATGTTTAATAAAAAAATATGTGCAAGAATACATCCTTGTTATGTCCATGCAGGTGGGTCAATCAAGGCAAATTAATGGTTTAAATTTTCGTTTGTAAAATTGAAAATTGTTTTTAGAACATAACTATTGTATTAGGCGAAGCCTATAATAATAGTTTTTGTTGAATAAATAAATAAATTTAAAAAAAAATACTTATAGGTGCTTTTTAGGATTCCCTACCATAGACTTTTGTAAGTGGTGCTTACACCTTACAAGATGGAGCTTCACGTTCAATATCTAATATTTGTAGCTTACGTGCTAATAATAATGCTCTCGTCATTTTTATAGCCTCTTATAATTTATTTTTCGTTGTACATCATCAAACGACCCCTCAGGCTGCGGGTGCAGCTGGACGGAGTGTCAGACTCTTACTACCAAATTCCTATGCATATGCCCATGTTCCTTCTGGAGGTCCCTGTGTGCTAACGTCACGGTAACTCTTGCGAACAATCCGCAGCTCCAGCAGGACATAGCCTTAAGCAGCCCCTCCGATATGACATACAAACCTGGGCGCAAGAATTAAATCATACCAGCAAAGAGTAACAATTCCGATTTGGCACATTCTCTGCCATACCTCATTTGTCATGAGCGAGATTATTTTGGCGCTGCACGACACTATAAATAGAATAATAGAAACATTAATAAGAACAGTATCGTGGCAATTATAATCCGTATTTAATTTTATCAAAACTTGCAGGTTATTGAACTTTGTTGAAATTAATCTCAAGTTCAATTTTTACGAATAAATTATATACTCAATGGATATCTGCCTTACAGAGGAGCTCGTGGCTAAGTAACAGCCGCACGGCACGATCGATCGATCGATAAGGTAAAGCAACGCTTGCTGCGGTCGGTCCGTGGATGATGACCTCGGTTTTCCGGCTGTCATTTGATTTTTAACGTTACTTTGGCAGTTGTTACGGATAGTCAGAAGACAAAAAGGGGTTCTTTCACCTTTCAATCAATCTGGTTGCCCGGGTAAACGGATTGAGGAGGTTAAATAGACAATCGCTAGGCAGTTGGTTATTCCTTTTTTCTGTCTATACCTGTAGCTCGATTTCTTATGAGTGTTTCCGGATATGATGACTTTTAATTTTTATATTATCTAGTTTTTTTTAGGTTTAAGGTACATGCTTTAATAATACAAGATCATGCCTTTAAATATTCAAATAACCTCCAACACCGACAGTTCTACGAAGGCTTGGCACTCAAACTGTAAATACGTTTGAGGGCGCGGTCAAACGCAAGCTTCATTTAAAAAAATAGTATGTATATTAGCTATCATCAACACTATCAAACTCTTCAAGCATTAAAAACAAAAAAGAAATCCTATCTTCCTATTCTATTAAACTATTTTAATATAACACATGTTCCTACGGAAATTTCCCATCTAATAATAAATGACGAAAACATTTAATTCGTGTTGTTATCCACTGTTACCGTTCTGTTCGCCATGGCCGTTATCTGGTAGCCGTAATCCCACCATGACCTTACTTTTTAGTCTCCAGGCGTATTGGTCTTTAACCTAGTATAAGCCTGGAGGAAAATAGTCTGTCTCATGGATGTGCTTGCCGCGATCCGTACTGCCTCCTATACGCAACGTTCAGGGAAACTGGTTGATGTCATCTGAAGAGTATCCAACGAGTCCTCAGAATATGACGCGTTCAAGGGGCCTTGTCAAACTCAAAATCATTTATTCAAACTTAGCTGCAAAACAGCACTTTTTGAACGTCAAAAATTACAAAAGCCCTCAAAAACAACCACTCTTCACCACTTTCTATGTGTTTTTGCTGGGAAGAAGTGGCGCAGCAAACTGCCCAGCTAGTCTCCAGCTGTCTTCGGTCGAGGCCAAGGTCAGACCCACCCGGGAGATGTGAGTATTGTTCCACGTGGTTAGGGTAACTCTACTTACTTTATTTCTCAAATAACGTACACACAGATTAACAAAAGACAGTGTAAAATGAAACTATTCATGACTATTCAAAAGTATGGTTGAAACAACACGACGGGGCTTGGTGTAGTACACTTACCGCGCACGTGATCGGCGCGCACGCAGCGAAGGCGTGCGACCACTCCCCTCCATGCGCTGCAGACTGTTGTACAAGGTTCGAATCCGGACTTTAGGTATTGTTACTAAAACTGTGTCTTACAATTTGTGTGGTCTGAAAATATAGACATATTATATTTTATGTCTGTTTATTTAATTGTATATGAAAATAAATGTTGTTTTGTTACGATTTAAAGTATAAGAGCTGAAAACACAAAGGTGAAATTTGAGATGAATTGAATTTTGATAAAGAATATAGGTTGGATGTCTCGTACATATTAACTGGCTTCATAAAATTGTTAGAAAATAACTGCAGAACAGCTGTTTATGTCTAAAAGAGGACGGATACACTGATACAATTTTAATTTTTCAGTGTCTTCCTTAATTTCAGCTTACAAATAAAGAAAGATTATCTTGTTTTCCATTTCATAATAAAAGCTATCTCTTTATAAGGAGTCGTTCTAATTGTAGATAACCACCAAGACTAGATAATTATTAACGAATATCGATAATTAAAGGTTAATCAACAAAGCAGGAAATATTTTAATACTTATTTTTAGGTTAACAATAGGTACGAACAAAATGTCGAATAAAGCATATATTTTTTTCTAGAAATTACAATTCACAAAATTAAAATTCAAAAATTAATTAATGAATTAAATGGAAATTAAAATAAAAAATAAAAGAGCTCGATATGACGTCAAAAAATTCCTCCTCATCGCTGCCCACCGGGAGTATACCCAAATGGCTGGAAACATTGCTACGTCAGTCGCGGATGTCATTTGTACATTTTTTTGGTAGTCGTTAAGGGTAGTCAGAAGCCAGAAAGTCTTACCAAGAGGTATCGGGTTGCCCAGATAATTGAGTCGGTCAGATATGCAGTCGCTTCACGTAAAACACTGGTACTTAACCGCATCCGGTTAAGACTGGAAGCCGACCTCTACATAGCTTGGGAAAAGGCTAGGCAGAAAAAGTCAAGTCCACTTGTTATTTTGGCTTTTCTTATTAATACCCACGTTTACTACAGAAATGAGCTTCCATAGTTTATTTGTGTATCGTAATAGACGAGAAGCTAGAACCACAGGTAAAAACATCTGGTTTTGACGTCATCATAGCAACTCTGAACTTTCGGGGAATCACTTCATACCTTTTTTTTATTTACGTGGGTAAAAACATACGTGTGTGGTGGGTTCTCGATATTGTAATTATTTATATAACTACTTACGAAAAGCTTTTTTTATGTGATTGTAATATTTGACGTTCAAAAAGTGCTGTTTTAAAGCCAAGTTTGAATAAATGATTTTGAGTTTATTTACAATTTAATTATAAATATAATACTATATACAAAGAAAATAAAAAAGAGACAAATTAAAATAGTGCATCAAAAAATTCCTCCGCATCGCTGTCAGCGGGGATCGTGCCCAAAAGGCTGGCCGCATTTTGAGTTTGAGTTTGAGTTTATGTAAATATTTTAATTAACATTTGTATATACTATAAAATAAACTGTGAGTTTCTTCAGTATCATGAGATGTCAGTTTAAATAAATTTACCTGCACAGCTTAGACAGGCGTGGTTATTAATACTATCTGTATAAGTAGAGATCGTTTTCCATGCAATGTAACATGACATGAAAGCGAAAAACTACTTTTTTAACTAGAGATCGTATATTCGGAAGCATAAATTTGCCTAAGTTCATTTTTGGCTAAAAAATAAGGAAGCGGCTTCTTAAAATATAGATCCCGGGATTCCAGAGAATTCGGGAATTTGAAACTAGTCTATAACATGGTGAGATGTCGATTTTGCACATGGATTTAAATAAAAAAACGAATGTAATTAATTATTTATGTGTACTATTAACAAAAGTTAATTTTAAACAATGTACGACTAGGTACGTTGAGTTTTTTTTCGACAAAAATCCATTCCACAATATTCAACACCCATGTTTTAAGTAAATATGCACCCAAAAAAAACCGATCGTTACTTATAACACACAATACATCTGATAATTCGAAAATTACGCAAGCCTCGGTTCCCAACAGTCTGCTAAATACCAGCTGAAAGATAATAAACCAAACAGATTGAATCATCAAGTCTTGGAGCAGTCATAAAGAAGTCCTTGAAAAATTCGATACGGATTTGTCTGTGACTCATGAGTTTAATTATTTAAAACTAGCTTCCGCCAGCGGTTTCACACGCGTCCCATAGGAACACCTCCGCGCACCTGGGTAAAAACAGTAGCTTATAGCCTTCCTCGATAAATGGGCTATCTAACACTGAAATAATTTTTCAAATCGGACCAGTAGTTCCTGAGATTAACGCGTTCAACCAAACAACAAACTCTTCTGCTTTATTATATTAGTAGATTTGTATTTCAAGTAAAAATTACTCACATCTGAATTTTGATCTCATTGCATTGTGATTCACCTGTCTGAGTTCTTCGAATTTGTGAATAATCATCATCATCAGCCTTTTTATCGTCCTACTGCCGGTCACAGGCCTCCTCTCACACAGAGAAGGATTTAGCACTGATCAACACGATTGTTCAATGTGGGTTTGGTAAATACATATATCCATTATGTTTTGCGCTTATATAGTCTTCTGTGTCATGGGCTCTACGCTATGTATGCCCTTACTTTGCATACTACTGTTACCACTAGGCAACCAGGACTTTTTAGCACCAGCAGACTTTTTAACAACGGCATAATGTTTCAGATTTTACTAATAAATATCTACTGTATTTTTTTCATGGGAAATCAGCAAATTACCTCTCCCAGTGAGGGTGCAGCTGGAGGGAGTGTCAGTCTCTTATAATGAGCCTAAAATGACAATATTAACGAATATTAGGATACTCTCCTTAAAAGTCGTTTTCCTTGATAAAATTTCAGTATGGAGAACATTATTATTATAAACTTAAATATTAAATCCTTTCACAATCCATCAATTAGCCGCGTGCATATTCGCCAGCACATCAAGCTACCAAATTTAAAACTGACAAATTTTCCCAATCAACTTTAGACCATATGCTTCAGACATAATGTTGAAAATCTATTAAGGAAATTTGGCAGATTGTATTAGCTTGTTATCCTGGGGTCTGTACCAGAATCGTGATCGTCAGCCACGCTCGTAACGGATGCTTCTAGATAGAGCTGTGTTTAGTCTAGTACGCTATGTTATAACTTGAGGCGCTGTTACGACATAACAGGCTATTATTTAACTGTAGTTTAGTATGAAAACATTAGCGTAGGGAGCTATTAGAACTGCATTTATCCAGTTAAAAATTATACCAAGTGCAGAATACAATCTAGCTAAAGAATTTGATTTGGATCGTGAAAGCATTCTAACCACACAAATAGGTTATCGGCATTTAGCAGGTCCAGTAGCTGCAAGCTAGTCGTGGTAACCTAGTGGTTAAAACACCATCCTTTCGAGTAAGAGGGTGCGGGTTCGATTCCAGGTCAGGCAAATACCAATGTAACTTTTCTGTTATATGTACTGCAAAGGGTACTACCACAATGTCTAGGTTCACGATTGTTCCTGCATCTCATTGAAAAAAAATATTAACAAAAAATAACTTTCTGCGATACAATTTATCCATGGCATAATGTTTCTGAACTTATATGCATCCGAAAGTAGAACCTACCTAAGGATATATGAACGAAGTACGAAGCTACGAAGCCATTTATTTATTTTACAGTTTATGAGGTAAAAAGAAAAATAAAAAAATAGAACAATCAAGTACAAAGGCAATACATCATCATCATCAGCCTTTTTATCGTCCCACTGCTGGGCACAGGCCTCCTCTCACGCAGAGAGGGAGTGAGCGTTAATCACCACGCTTGCTCAATGCGGGTTAGCATAACCATTGCATATTTTAATGAAATCTCTTCCAACAGGCCTAATTATAATGTAAAGCGAAGCGAAGAGTTCGTTTCTTTTGCTCTCATATCTTAAACTGCCAGTAGACTCGATAAACTCTTAGTCCCCGTTTGGCAACCCAAACCAGAATAAACATGACAGTAACACCCTTGGCCTATCGTGGTTGAATGTTGCTATAATTCCAGCTGTGACAATCATCATGATATGTGATGGCATCTAGGCCGATTGTCGGCTACGGCGGCCGTTCTCTTTTATGGAGATCAGCCAGCAGCGCAGGATATATTATAGTGCACAAGCATTCGCGCAGATACAGGTGCACTCTCTATTCCCTCACTTTCATAGTCCGATGGGACGGCAATCCGACACGACCGGAGAGAGATCAGGCGCAGGACCGACATTTACGTGCTCTCCGATGCACGGGTGAATCAATCACCAACTTCCAGACTCCAGGCTGCTTTATGAAAGTTTCTCAAAACCCAAAAAGCGATTTCGGCCCGAACCGGGATTCGAGCCCGAGACCCCGTGCACAGCAGTCACGCCTTGCGACCACTAGACCAACGAGGCATGATATGTAAGAGACTATCAATCGGATCTGAGAAGAATCTATCACTAGTAACTGTTTAGTTAACTGCAGCCAGTTAAACCTACCTAAAATAATTGCAACAACGTATCCTCTCACGAAAATCGTCTGTACATCGTCTACCAAGTTTTATGAAACACTTGGCACACACAGTATTATAATTGCGTGGCAGTGGGCGTGATCCACGAGAGCGACGCGTGCGCAAGTGACGTCACGGCCGCGCCCGCACCTGCGCTAGAACATTGACACACAAACTGCTGAACGCGGTATGAGAAACAGAAATTCCAGTCTATATGTGTTAATATTTAGCATTAATTAAGAATTTAGATAACAGATTTTTTAAGCAATGTACACCTCAATTCACTAGATACTTCTAGAAGATTGGAGATTGAAGGGGTTCATTTATACTTATAAGCTGGAGAAATTTAGAAATTCAACGACAGTTACTGAAATCATTTTTGCTACCTTTTGAAGGGTAATCAAGAGCTTTGAATTAGTGACAATAAATATCGCTATATTAACAACCATTTTAAAAAACTACCACCCATCTAAATATCGGTGGCAGCTTAACCTGGTAGAGCGTCGCCGGCTGTTGCTGAGTCACAAATAAAGTATACACTACAATGTCACACACACATACGCAACTAAAACAAAACATGGCTACACAGCGTGTTATGCGCATGAGTTTCCAGACTCTACCGATTCACATTGTGCGTAACTTGTTGCATAATTATGCGCCGACATTGTGGCTAAATTAGTTTAAGTTTTCGGTTATTTAAATGTGGGTTAAAATCAGTCATTGCGAAGGTAATTTTTATCAACACCAGGCCATGGACTTGACAAGAAGTTTATGGAATAATCGTCATTTCTATACTTAATAACGTCTAGGGAATGTCTAATCCCTTTTTAATTCGCGCTGAGGGTGCAGCTGGAGGGATTGTCAGACTCTTACTGACTAAAACCCACTATGTTCCTTCTGGAAGGTAGGTACTCTTGCGAAAAACCCGCAGTCCCATTAATTATTTAATTAGCCTTCTGATTCTATTATTTTGTAGGTACATCTATTGTATTAGTACTTCATTGTTATCTATACTTAATCCGATGCCCTTCATAAAGGTATTATAAGTTTGTTTGTCACACCCATTTTCTACGAGATAAATTTTAGAAGCGTTTATATAAAATGTAGGTACAATTCTTCGATAATATTAATTACTGTATTATTTAAGTGTTAGGTAGGCAACTCTTATCAGTAAAATGTTAATTGCAATCTGTTAGCAATTAACTCTCATGATTTGTGAAAAACCTTCAAAAGATTAATTAATCATTATTTTGATAGACCTACATACCTACAAGAAAAACAATCTATAATTTTGGCAAAAAATTTCAACAAGTCAAAAATCATTATATTAAATAGTTCCTTATATTGATCTAGCCAAGAAGTATTAAAAAAAAACTTTTTTGACCATATTGTCATCATTTCAGCCGAAAGACCTCCACTGCTGAACAAACTCTGAACAAAAACTGCCTTTTTTTCGCTTCAGGAATCACTAAATGACCCCTACCACTGAAGGTGCTGGCGCGAGTAACAGATTATTACTGACTAAAACCCACACATACCTTCTGAAAGTCTTTTCATGCCTAGTGGTGAAGGGCGGGCGTTTTGGGGGCTGTCTTTTGTAAAATTTACCTTCAAAAAGTGCTGATTTTCAGCCTACTTTGAATAAATGACTTTTATCTTTATCTTGCCACGGTGCCAGGTAAAATTAACTATTATGATATAGCAACATTTTATATCAAGTGTGAAAACAAGGTCCTTTCCCAAAAGGTCCTAAGGTCTTTTCTGTAAAAAAGTAACATCATAGAATTAAGCTGACAGGTGGTACAAAATATCTATTTAAATAGCATTGCAGGCGATGAGCCAAACTGTCACTATTTATGTTAATTATACAAAATTTACTATCCATAAACTGAGGAAGTTATTGGCGAATTTTGGCTCAAACAACTCTTGCGCATGAGTTGAACGTCTCGTGACATTGATGAAGAAACATTGAATATTCATTTTGAGGGTACGTACTGTAGTTGTAAAAGACATTATTACATCTTATAAACACATCTACACTAATATTATAAAGCTGAATAGTTTGTTGGCTTGAACGCGCTATCTCAGGAAATACTGAACCGATTTGAAAAATTATTTCAGTATCTGATAGCCCTTTTATCGAAGAAGGCTATAGGCTACTTATAATTCTTACGCACGAAGTATTTCCCACGGAGTCAGTAGTTCAGGTCGATCAACAATCGCCATTGTAGTCACCGCTAATATCAAAAGAACTGAAAAGCACTATGTAATTAACATTCCTGTCAATAAAGAAATAGATAAAATTGTCCTATTTTAAAAGTATAACCCTTGTAATGTGGTAATGACAAAGCGTACCAGGTAACATAATATATTAGAGATAAATTGTTAAAATATTCAATTATATACAAACTTAATATCTAATGAAGTTAACTAAATAAATATTATAAAAAGTTCGAGCTAAAACTAATGAATGGCATCAAAAAATTTGTCCTCAGCTATCACCTGATGCCAAAAGGCTGGCAGCATTGCCTCCTCAAACTTTACTAAAAATACTTCAAACGTCAATAACGTAAAACGCATATCTATCATGCAACAAGCAGGTGCAATATCGTTAGCCCTAACATAAGGTGTACGTGCGCCCGTCATTGTGCAACACGTCATTAATAAACGCTAATGCATAAAGGAAAATAATTAGGGTTAAGTACTATGCATACATGAATGCAACGAACAACGTAGATGTTTGCAGTTCACCTCTAACGTTATATTAAATCGCAATTTGAAAATTGATGAAACAGCATGTCATCATCTCCCGAGCCTTGTCCCAACTGTTGGGGTCGGCTTCAGCTGAGTACCAGTGTTTTACAAGGAGCGACTGCCTATCTGACCTCCTCAACCCAGTTACCCGGGCAACCCTATACCCCTTGATTAGAGCGGCGTCAGACTAACTGGTTTCTGACTACCCGTAACGACTGCCAAGGATGTTCAATGACAAACGGGACCTACAGTTTAACGTGCCATCCGAAACACAGTCATTGGTGTCCAAGATATACTTAGAAAGTAATACAAACTTAGAAAAGTTGCATTGGTACTTGTCTGACCTGGAATCGAACCTACGCCCTTACACTTGAGAGGTTGGCTCTTTAACCACTAGGCCACCACGACTTCTTTTTATATAATTAGGGTTAAGTACTATGCATACATGAATGCAACGAACAACGTAGATGTTTGCGGTTCACCTCTAACATACGAAAGACGCAATTTGAAAACTAACAAATCAGATTGAGGGTAAAAAAATCTGGGAAACCTTCAGGCTTCGATCGAGTGTCATGTTTAAATCTTTATGGCTTACCTGTATGACGACACGACAATTTAACGAATCATCATCACAGCCTTTTTATCGTCCCACTGCTGGGCACAGGCCTCCTCTCCCACGGAGAAGGATTGAGCATTAATCACCACGCTTGCTCAATGCGGGTTGGTGATTTCAGACTTTATGATCCAGGTTTCCTCAAGATGTTTTCCTTCACCTTTAATCAGTCATTGATTACCAAGATAAACTTAGAAAGTACGTATAACTAAGAAAAGTTACATTGGTACTTGTCTGACCTGGACCTCGATGGAGGAGCTCGTGGCTAAGTAACGGTCGCTCGGGTCGATCGATCATAAGGTTAAGCAACGTTTGGCGTGTTCCAGGTTTTCACAAGATGTTTTTCTCTCTACTCAGTTGTTAGTGTACAAGATATACTTAGAAAGTATATAGTTATAACTTATAAAAGCTACATTGATACTTGACTAACCTGGAAAAGAACCCGTTCACTCGAATTTGAGAGGTTCTTTTTTTTTTTCTTTTTTTCTTTAAACACAGCACCACGACGATTATCTATACTACAAGTATACAATTGAAGGGTTTGTTTGTGTTTTTGCTTGAACGAGTTCATCTCAGCAACTACTGGACAGATTTCAAGAAATCTTTAATTGTTATATAGCCCGTTTATTTAGGAAGGCTATAGACTAAGCATAAAATTAATTTAACGAATCTATAACATAAGGATATCGCTTATCTAACAAGTTACAACAAGTATAAACGTGGAAATTTTTATAATTAAGGTCAAGTAGTTTGAACGCATGACTGCAGCAACGTAAGCGGTTAAATTGACTGAGCGATTTAATCATAGACTCTGGTCTTTCGACCTTGGTTGCCTTTCAAGCTGGCTAATCACCAGTCCCTTCAGATTTGTATAGTGGATTGTCAAATGACACGCTCGGTAGACACGTCACAACCTACCTTTCTGTTCTGATTCAAGAAAACTTCCTATACTATCTGTACTTCAAATAGCTTGGTGATCTTTTTCTTGTGGGAAATTATCAAATGAGCCCGCTGAGGGGGCAGCTGGATGGAGTGTCAGACTCTTACTAACTAAAACCCACTATGTTCCTTCAGCAGGCTTAGCATGGCAACCGTAGAAACTAGTTTTGTTTACCTGAGAATGGACATAATGACAGAAAAGTGACAGATTGACGTAAGGATTCCTTTGACATTTTTGAAGAAATTTTTCTTTTCTTTGATGGACATAAGTCTACAAGTGATTATATGCGATTTGACAGGTCGCGCCATGCTCGGACAGAAGATATGTTGACATTGACAGAAAGAGCTTTGTCTTTTCTTGACAGAATAGATTTAGAATCGCCATGCTAAGCCTGCTGGAGGTCCCTTTGTGCCAGGGCCACGGTAACTCTTACGAAACCGCAGCCCAGGCAGAGACAAAACCATTTGAAGTTAGCTTGGTGATCTGAGGCAAAGAAATTACAAGAAAGCAAAATACGGCCATTGGTGTAGTCTAAGGAGTGGATGTCATTGTTGAAATCGTTGTGATAAAGGATTTTAATACTATAAAGCTAGAGTTTGTTTCTTTGCTTGAATGCGGTAATCTCATGAACTACTGATCTGATTTGAAAAAAATCTCTGTAAGGTAGCACATTTATCAAGGAAGGCTATAGGCTACTTTTTGTCTCTTTGCGTGGTGTAGTTCCTACGGGACGCAGGTGAAACCGCTGGCAGAAGCTAGACTGTCACACTTGAAGCTACAGGGTCTCTTTCAATTAGATTTTAAAGACAGCATCATTTTAAGCTTTAATTCACAGCCAGTGATATTAATTTTGGAGAGATCACCACCCAACGGATCCCTCAGGATGGGAGACGGCGTAGACATATGTAGACCACGGAAGCGCTGGCGAGACGATTTATACACTTTCGTCCCTGATTGGTCGCAGCACGCTTCAGACAGAGATAGATGGAAGCCTTTGTCCAGCAGTGGGACAATATAGGCTAAGAAAAAAAATAAAGAAAAATGATAAAAACTGCAAAAGAAGAAAGCTAATACGGAAAGATTTACAAATTTGTTTAATGATAGTAATTTTTTGAAGATCTAAAATTCCGACAGTGAGAGAGCTACAGTCGCCGACGCTTAACTTCTTTAACAAATTTGAATTAGAAGACAATAATATTGACACTGCATTAGTTAAGTATTTGTGAGTAATAAGTTGCAGTAACTACAAAATTAACTTGAATGTATCATCGCAACTCAACTGTGACGTGATAAAGGAAAATTCTAAAGTACAAGTTAAAGTTGTATGTGACTAGAATCACGTCGATCGAGCCGTTAATAACCATCTTGGGTCATTAGTATACTTCTGCCCTTTGTTAGCCCTGGTGTTAATTACCATGTTAAGTCGGAGTTAAGTGCTGTCATTTACGTCAAAAAGTTATATTTTTATTTAGGGCGTATTAGCATATCTTAGAAATGTGGTAGTTGACAACTAGTCAAATTTATTACTTCTATACTTTTATTTTGAACTGTCAAAAATGGTTACTTTCTTAGAATAAAAGTTAGTTTGTTGTTTTTGTCTCCCGGAATTAAAACTTCTTCTTCTTCTTTTCTAACATTTATTGTAATGGATTTCCGCAAAGTAACGCCTGATTCAATAAGTTTACTTTCTTAGAGGCAATTTGTGTGAAAATACAAACTTTTGACGTCACTGATTTTCACTTCAAGTCTGAAACAATTTCATGAACCAGTCTTCTTAATATGGTATACTGAACCCACCCCATCAGTCTGCGGAGGGCTGTCCCTTACACCCAGTATTGTCAATAAAAATTGAAAACAATTTTCGTTTGAAAACGAAAAGTTAAACTTTCATTACCTATTTTAAAATGCTTTGCAAAATGAATAAGATAAAGTATTTTATATTTGAGCCAGTCATCATCGCTATTATAAAACTGCTTTTTAAGGATCCATGCTGCTTCTTAATTAAGTAATATTAAGTCGTGGTGGCCTAGTGGTTAAAGAGCCAACCCCTCAAGTGTGAGGGCGTGGGTTCGATTCCAGGTCGGGCAAGTACCAATGCAACTTTTCTAAGTTTGTATGTACTTTCTAAGTATATCTTGGACACCAATGACTGTGTTTCGGATGGCACGTTAAACTGTAGGTCCCGGCTGTCATTGAACATCCTTGGCAGTCGTTACGGGTAGTCAGAAGCCAGTAAGTCTGACGCCAGTCTAATCAAGCAGTATTGGGTTGCCCAGGTAACTGGGTTGAGGAGGTCAGATAGGCAGTCGCTTCGTAAAACACTGGTACTCAGCCGAAACCGGTTAGACTGGAAGCTGACCCCAACATAGTTTGGGAAAAGGCTCGGGAGATGATGCTGCTTCTTAATTATCTACCTATATTACATTACGAAGAGTAGTAAGTATAACAACTTGAAGAATATTATCAGTTTTAAGAACTCAACCACTGTAAGTTGTGTTTATTGGTTTTGCGGTTATATTAGCTCAAGAAGTTTTCCTTTTGATTTGAATATGAACGTCGTCATCAAGGTCTTTAGCAACTACTTAATTATTAATTCAATTCTGATCTAAACTAAATCCAAGGCTTAGAATATCATCATTATTTAACACTAACCCACTCAAAACTTTCGCGCATATCCGACATGGCTCATCAGCGTGCGCGAAATTGTCGACCAAGTCCAAGAATCGTGACGCAATGCTATGCGCTCGCGCGTCATTATAAGCCACGCTGTGTGAGCGTGCTTCGTTACTCATAGCTTCTGTATTTTCAACGCTGTCACTGCCTACATTGCCCTGATATGCGCAAGTGCGCGTCCTGGTATCGGTAATGTTGTAATACCTTGCAATGTTGATGCGCATTTGTTTTGTTCTAGAACCGTTTCAAATACTGTTGTTGTAGGTTTTTTATCGTTGTACTTAAATAGATTGTGTCTAGATGTTACTCGAATTCGACCGATTGTAAGGTTAAGCAACGCTTGGCGCGGTCGGTCCGTGGATGAGTGACATGTTCGGAAGGCACGTTAAAATGGGCGTATCCCGGCTGTCATTTCTACATCCTTGACACTTGACAGACGTCATGGGTAGTCCGAAGCCAGAAACTCTGACAACCAGCCTTACGAAGGTGTGTCGAGTTGCCCGGGTAACCAGGTTATGGAAGTCAGATAGGCCGTCGCTAGATGTAGTACACGGTACTTAAGTGGATCCGGTTAGACTGGAAGCCGACCCCAACATAGTGATGATGTCTAAGTTACTAGAATTACACAATATGGGTTTGTAGATTGTAATTAGTGTAGATGATTGATTTCATTACAATTTCGACATTCAGGCTTATCAAAGAAAGCAAAAGATTTAATATATGGTGTTAGTATGTAATTGATTTGACAGGCCACGCCTTTTAAAATCCATTTTACTTAACATCGAATATATAAATCGTAAAATGCATTGCATGCACAGAAACGGTGTGTTTTGTCACTGCCTTCGATACAAGGTTGTATACTTTGCATTCAGAGTTCAATGTCAACGGAACACGGATTACTAAATATGGAATTCCCTTCCTGTTTTAAATCATATCAATTTTCAAAACTATTTGTAGACTTAATTATTATGCATTACCGGTTATTAAGACTTTATATTCGGATAGTGACGAGGTGATTAATTCTTTTGTGAAGGTAAATCTCCAAATCAGTTTCCAAAACAAAACAATAACGGCCTTGTCTTGTGGAAAATCATAACACACGTCTGGTTCACATTGTGCATTATTTCCAAAGCAAGTCTGTCTGAATCATTCAACCATGACCTATATTTCTATTTGTTTCCTGCCCATTCATCGTAATCGATTATTTATTAATGTTTGTTTGTTTTGTTGTTATTACTTGTTACGTTTGACATGTGGAGATAACTTCGATAGCATTTGTTGCTATGGAGACAATTTAATCACTTGTATCATTCCTTCCTGTATCGTCTTAGTCTAAGTTTATTGCACCGGTTGGTTGCATAATTTCATTCATAATATTATTTTATTTCAAAGTTGCTGATAACCTTTTCTGGAATTCAGTACTATTGAGTCATTTATTTGAAACAATGTTACTCTTAGTTTCATTGTTTTCAATTTGTGCTCGTTTGATATGAGTTAGTAACCGGTTAACATCAACACTTTGATAAAGTGTGACTGGATTCAAAGAGGTGCCATTGTTCAAGTCTGTTTGTTAGTCAGTCATGTTTTTAGTGTGCCCGCGCGATCCGCACTGGGCGCGGAGCGACAGTCGCGACCGCTTTTATACCCTCGGTACGCTGATAAAACAACATATTTACATTGAGATAATACATTGACGTTTACATTCAACTTTTTGTTCCTGTACGCACTGATAGACTGTCTAATGTATAACAAACAAATTTTCTAATTCTTTGCCAAGCAAAGTACCAAGTTGGGCCTATTGAAACTAAACCCCGTATGCGATGACGTAAAACAACACGGCAAGCGCGTGTGCTGGCCGAAAAAAAATGTACAACACACGCTTCGTGAACTTACGCAAAGCGAACGGAAAACTACAGCTGCACTATCACAATAGTAATATTGGGGATCTTATTGCGGGGCGTTAAGGTCGTGAATTGGGTGTGTTTGTGTTAGGTGCGATGTTTTGACGGTGCGGTGACGCGGGTGACGTCACGCGCACGCCGCGCCCGCGTGCCCGCCGGCTGACGAGCCCACACTGTGACTCGCCTCGATACGAAGCTATTCTCGTCATTCGTATGTGTTTGTGCAACGGTTCAGAATTTTAAAATTTTCTTGCAAAACGCGGGGGCTCGTTCGGCCTCGATTTCAAGTTTGTTCTGATATGATGTTAATTCGCAATAATATCGCGTGTTTGGTCGACCATGAAACGATAACGATATGTTTTAATTTCCTACAGTTTGCAATGAACATAATCATAACATCGATTACTAAAGACTTATCATGGGAAGAGCTACGAAAACAAAAAACGCACGATATGATCTAAACAAGCTAGAACTATTAATGACAAATACAACACTGTTAGCCGATGACACAGAATCCTATTATACGAAACACACAAGTCCTTTGTGACTAACACCAGCTATAGGTCTAGTGCCAACCGATAGGTCAATAGAAGCTGTATGTATAATATCAGAAATCCCACTGCTAGTAATAACGAAACGCGAGTCTGGAAAAAAAGTCCTGCTTAATGGGAAAATAGATTTAATACTCAATTCGTTATTAACATCCATATATGTATGTTATAATGGTTTTACAAACATTTTATAACACAAAAGCAATTAAGTTTTTTTTATATTATAAAACTCAGAAAAAGGATGCCTCAATTTGGAAGTGTGATGACGTCAGACAGGGGAGTAACGAAGAGACATTCCTTCCACAAATAAAATTTTTATTGATAATTTGGGAACAGTTGTAGAATTATAACGTAAAATCTTAAAGTTCTGCCTTTTCACTATTCTTGAGCATAAAAACAAAGTCTTTCAGTCAAAAAGCATGAACAATAAATAAATACTACTACTACTTTTGTAATACTTACTACTACTTTTGCCTCCTTTTGTAATACTACTAGTTTATTAATTGCAAATGGCGTCATAATTTCAATACGATTTTATTATTTTACCTTACAATACTTAATGAATTTAACATCTATTTTCCAAATTCATCAAGGAAACAACTCATGTTAAATCATTGTACGTCAATTTTGACGTCAAATTATTCCCACTAATATCATGAACGAAAACATTTGTAAGTATGGATTTTTGTTACTCTTCCACGTAAAAACAATTGAATGGATTTTGATGAAACTTGGCAGAAATGTAGCTTGTACGTCAAAATAACGTATAGGCTCCTTTTTATCCGGGTACGAAAAATAAGAAGAAGCAGGTAAATCTGCTGGTAAAAGCTAGTTGCATAGTATGTATTAAATGCAGCAATATTATGAAAAACTGCCTAGTTGATCTAGTTAGTAGTGGCATATCGCGACTGCTGTGAACGGGGTCTCGGGTTCGACTCCCGCCGAAATCGCTTTGTAACTTTTAAGGGACTTTCATAAAGCAGCCTGGAGTCTGGAAGTTAGTGATTGATACACCCATTAATCGGAGAACACGTGAATATCGGTTCTGCTCCTAATCTCTCTCAGGTCGCGTCGGATTGCCGTCCCATCGGACTATGAGAGTGAGGGAATAGAGAGTGCACCTGTATCTGCGCAAATGCATGTGAAGCGTAGCTGACTGATCTTCTTAGAGAGAACTGTCGCCGTGGCCGGCAATTCGTCTGGATGCCATTATTATAAAACGATATTATATTATATATATACGAATAATTTTGATTCTTAATATTGCGAATGACTAAATTCTTGTTTATTTAACTGTTAAAATACTATGAGCAACAACACACGGAAGTTTTTGAAGCATTTTCTCGAAAACATTAATGTGTTTACTCTATCAACATTGGGCGCTCATTCAAATTCTAGCTTTAACTATATGTAATTAAGGATCATTTTACAGGTTCGTTTATATGGCTGACGTAAATTAAAGGGTGCCATAAAATATTGTAGGTAGGTACCAGTTATAATTCTTAAACATTATGAAACAAAGTTTTATTATTCTGAATGAGTCTATAGATACTAAAGAATTTGGCTAATGCTAATATTATTTCTAGCAAGAAAATATTACGTTGTAATAAATTTGTATTAACATATGAATAGGTACAGAATCCAGCTCATAAAGCTACTAATATCTGTCAAATTTCATTAATGGATTTTCAACTTTATCGCTGAAGCATATGGTTCAAAGTTGAAAATTTTACCGTTTCGAGTATTGTATTGTATTTACTTTTTAATCAAACTATTACAATTCATTAAATTATACTAATAGCCTGCGACTCATAGACAGAGATAGGTACCTATATTGTAGTACAATAGGTACCTATTTACTCATTATGTCTACTCATTTCCTTGGTCAAACTATCCGTTGTCATTAATTACATCAAAAAGAATTCATTAACATAGTTTTCAATCAAAATTATTCGTTCATTCAGTATTTAAAGAATAATTTCATCGGTTCGCAACATTTTGATATGATAATTAAATAGTACCTACTTAACAAAAAAAAAAGAAAATGTCTTGAGTTTCTAAATTTTCTAATTATAATCGAATTCATTCACTACCTCGTTGTGTCGTGGTCGCAAGCGCGACTGTCCTCAGAGAAGCCCAGAGTTCGCAATCCCGTTCAGGCCAAATCGTTTTGTGGGTTTTAGAAACTTAAATTAGGATAAGAAAAAGATTTTTCTAGAGTATCAATGAAATTCTGCTTCAGACATTATCTACCTCACGAGAGTAATAAAACGGGTTTGGTGTAGCCACGAGGAAAATCCTTGATTTTACCTTCGCAAGAAACAAGCAAAGGGACAAACTTGCGTTCCTCGAATTTGTAAAGAGTTGATAGTTTCTTGAAATAATAGTCCAGGATATATGTATTTCATAAGACATGACTAATATTTAATTTATTGGAAACTTACTCTACGAAATAATGTCAGAAGACATTTTCAGAAAGCTTCAAAAACTCACATCTCTCATCTACAAAACAAAACATCTAGAAGAGCATTTTCGTAGATTCCAATTTAAAAGTATCATTGTCCAAACCCTACAAAATTTCAAAAAAAGATTCTATAACTGGTAATTCTTTTGTCATCATTTCCAGTTTTCATTTCATATCGGCACATCATGACTTCCATAGATCTTCGCTGACGTCACCTGACAAGTAACATCGACAATCCCACGAAAAAAAACAACACAATGCACTTTAAAGTCCAGCCCACATGTCTATAAATACCCTGGAATAAGCACAGGCAGTGCATGACACACCTTCGTGACTCATGTGGACCGGCCTTTGTTCAGCTCGTTATTGTGTGCTAATTGCTAAATGCAGGAATGCTGCCAAATTTCACCTAGTAGTAGGTACACATTAACACTTAAATGTACCTATTGGAGAAGTGTCAATGAAGTACTTGGGTTTATTGACGGGATTTCACCAAATCGAATGAGTGAGTGAGTAAGGGCCTGTTTCACTACCTACAGAATAAGTTCCAGTTGGTTTATTTGGTAGATAATTTCATACAAATTATGTTCCATTTTTTACTTTGTTCGGTAGATAGTGGCTATTCGTAAATTGTGAAACTGGCCCTAATAATTGCAACTTTCAAGTAAGTTTGATGTTTTAATAATTAATAGCATGGTCATGCTCATCTTCACTGGTTTTTTCCTGATTGGTGAGACAGTGTTCGGCCTAAATTTGTCTCTATATTCTAGGCTAGGTTTGCAGATGAAGATTGTGCCTAGCGGAATGTCAAAGGTGAAGCATGTCCAGCCGGAGACTGGCACGGACTAATAACGATAGTGAAATTGCTGAATTCCCTTAAAAATGGTGATGCGGTGATGCATATTACATCTAACATAGACTGAGCAAAAATCCCAAATAATATCCGCTGTTTAATGACACAACATGGCCAAAATAGCATTTCGAAAACGCATTCACAAATAACGAAATGGAGCAAATAACGAAACACAATGGTAATCACTGGCTGGAAGTGTACAATAGAATGGACAACATACAAATGGCGATTTAGAATAATCCACAAGTGTAGCGTAATCATTTATTTACGAACATTTAATATGGCCGCCGACGAGGTCGCATTATATTGCGCACATGCAACCAAGGACTCGGGCGCACACAATGAAAAATATCTCGAACTATGGTATTTTATGTTCAAAGTTTTAAAGGTCCAGAATAGTGAACCTCCCTTTTTTAATTTAATGTGGTATCCTACTACTATTATAAAGGCGAAAGTTTGTAAGTATGGATGTATGGATGTTTGTTACTCTTTCACGTAAAAACTACTGAATGGATTTGAATGAAACTTTACCACAATATAGCTTATACATCAGAATAACATATAGGCTACTTTTTATCCGGGTATGGAAAGTACTTCCCTCAGAAAGCGGGTGAAACCGCTGGCGGAAGCTAGTGATATAATATTATAATGTGACGATACCTATTACAATTTGTTAATAGGTGACATATTTTAAGGGGTTTTGAGCGCAAAAATCGTCAATGGTCGTGCAGAATCGTCCGCGGTAGTATGGTTAGTAAAAAATCCATTAACACAATTAAAATTACCAAATAATTGAACGCTTTACCTAATCTCCAATAGAGACGTTCACGACTACAGAATAAAATGACATAAAGCAACAGACGATTACGAAAATCATTGAAAACAGCTCTGTTAGTGTTCTGGTGTTTTAGTAATTTTGACTTTGTTAATGGCTTTATTTGCAGTTCATAAAAATTATAAAGAAATTATAATCCACGCCAGTATGTGATTGCTAAATAGCGTTGGAAGTCAAATAGTCAAGTTCCTTTCTAGTGAAAAGTTAAGCTAAGTTTTACGGGGTATTCCCTAAACAGCTGTGTTAGCTACTTCTCGAAATGACGAATGAATTTGCGGTTAATCACTGCCTTTTTTCGTGGGAAATCATCAAATGACCACTCCCATTGTCGTTACACTTTGAAGGAGTGTCAGACTTTTACTGACGAAAACCCACTATGTTCCTTCTGGAGGTCTTTATGTGCCAGGGCCGTGGTAACCCTTGCGAAGGACTTGCATCCCAGGCAGGGGATTATCGCCTTACGTGGTGTTTCTGGAATCAAAGTAGTTGCCAGAGAAGATTTAACGTATACTTATCAGACAAGTTGGTAGGGCAGAAACAACTGCCCTGCTGATATCCTGATCTCTCTCCGGTCGTGTCGGATCGCCGTCCCACCGGACTATGAGAGTGAGGGAATAGAGAGTGCACCTGTATCTGCGCGAATGTGCGTGCACTATAATATGTCCTGCGCAGCTGGCTGATCTCCATAAAAGAGAACGGCCGCCGTAGCCGACAATCGGCCTGGATGCCCATTACTGCCCTGCTTCTGGCTTCTAAGTGTAACTGCAAAAACCCTCAAACCAACCCGGGAATCCCGTTCGGAACACTATTCACAGCAGCAAAGTTACCTAGACTAACAAAACAGTGAGTTTGTTCAGCAATCAATGTAAACCAAGCTGATTAGCACATCCGATGCGTCATGCACCCAGTGTGTGCCTACCACTACACGTGTACCAATGAATCGGGTTGAAAGATCACGGCTGGAATAATTATTAACTTTACTAATTCCGCAGACTGAACCAAAATTTGTTTTGGCTGGAACAGCCTTCCTGTAAGTTTACTCGCTCTAGAATTATGTAACAAATTCAGTGCGAACATTTCTGTAATGTAAAATTGCTGCCTTTGGTAAACTCGCGCCTATTTTCAAGAACAAAGTGGAATTGCGATGTTAGGGGATTTGCATAGCTGATTTTTCGTCATGGTACATCTAAATCCTGCCTACCCCTTTTCTAAATCACCACTCTTTTTTCAGAGTAATGCAGAACATTAAAGTGTCTTCACAAAGTTCTGGTATGAAAGAAATACCGTCACATCAGGTAAATGCCTCTAACTACGTTGCCTCTCTGAAGGTAGGTACTTGCGCAGTACCTAGTGTTTTCTTCTCGTACATCTTGATCAGGGTGAAATCACTAGAAGCCAATAGTAAATATTAACGCTCGGAACAGCTACATTTCTACTCAAACATTGCGTAATCGGACACACCCTCATACTTTCACCCAGACTCCATAATGATAACCCAGAGAATATTTGCCATGCGCAATATATTTGACTAGCCCTTTCCCAAGCTATCTTGGGGTCGGTTTCCAGTCTTAGCCCGGTGCAGCTGAGAAGGTACCAGTGCAGTTTTTTATGTAAAGCGACTGCGCATCTGACGTCCTCAATCCCCAGTTATCTGGGCGACTTTGACGCTTGGTAAGACAGGTTGTCTGACTTTCTGATTTCTACTCGATACGACTGACAAGGATGTACAAAGTACAGCCGGGACCCAACAATTAAGCGTGCCTTCCAAGACACGGAGGAACTCGTCATAACAAGGTGGTCGAACATCCACAGACCGAACGCGCCAAGCGTTGCTTAACCTTAAGATCAATCGTGCCAAACAGCTGTTACATACGCAATAATTAAAATAAAATAATTCCAAATACCTTTAGCTCCAGTATTAATGAAATCTTGCGCAAAAATAACTAGAAACTAAATATAAACACCGAATTTGAAACTGCGCAGTAAACTTGAAAATCGGGTTGGGCTAGTTATTTTTTTTAATTTGTCTATCTATGATTCATTAATGTTGTTTTTTCTATTCAATTAGATGTCAAAAGAGGTTAGGATCTACATACATAAATAACTTCAAGCATTATAGCTTTCTGAGGCGTAGGTTCCATGCTGAAAAAAAACAGTAATCATACATATGATCGTTGAATATAATAATTAAGTTACTATAATATTAATATGAAGCGTCATAATAATTATGCAAAGTTGGCACAGACCATAAACATATGACTTTGACTACCCATATGTGCCGATGCATCCTATAAAGGCAACGACTTCGATCATTAACGGCGCATTAAAAAATTAGAATTCTAAGCAGATGACCATAGAGACAAAAAAATATCGACATTTGTACTCGTACAACGGTGAGGCGATCATAGAAGGCAGAAGCAGAGATCGGATATGTGGGATAAGTTAGGGGAGCCTCTATGTCCAGCTGTGGACTAAATTACTTGGCAATCGCTTGAGAATATTGGTGACGTTTAAGAGCATTGAGCTAGGTGCGTAGGAACCGAAAAACATGAGATTTTGTGGCGTCAAATACAATGCAAATTTTTCTTTACATCTTTTAATATTTTTTTCCAAATTATATATCAGTTTTGTTCGCGTATCTAGTAGTAATTTAATAAAACTTCAACAGGTTTCAAGACATCTTGCTTTTAAAACAATTAGGCTCCCACTTTATTCAGTAGTAGCAGCAGGCTTGAATAACGCTTATTGACTGCAGTTTATTTGATAACATAATCACAGCTGTGTGTCACAGCCAGCATTTTCCGGGTTGGAAATGCCTACTATACTTAATTACATACCATGTTGCAATACGCATAAATTTTACTTTCTTTTGTTTTCGATCTAAATTCAAAACTAGAACTACCTAATCGTAAACACCATTTTGTCGCAGATTAAAAAAAACAAACGGAACTAAATGCGCCAGAATTCCTTCTAGTAACAACACTGGCAAGAATTCAAATTTGGAACGCGAGACGCATCAAACATATCAGTAGGGCGTGGTCCTATGAGGCAAGGCGCTAAAGAACTGACACGACCAGTATTACATTGACACGTCATTGCTGAACGGAAATCCTTGATTTCTTCTGCAACTTTCGTCAAATGGAGGGGGTATTAGGCTCTATGTCTAAATCTGAGTGTTCTAAAATGCCAATTAAATTGAGCCGTGTTTATTAGAACAAAAACAAATGTTATCGCGTGTTTGTTTAAGAGTGTGCGGGGGAGGGGAGGTCAACTTACGTTGGTGAGTCAACGGTTCTATTTTTAAAGTGTTCGTACGGCGGCCACGCGCTTCCCGCGTGCTATTGTTTTGCTCAGATAGTGAGGCGCTCCCACATATTTACATCGTGAACATTTTATTGTTTTATATCGCGCTATCTCTGTAACTATGCGTACGCTTAACAATATATCATTTTAGTTGTAAAATGTTAATTGGAGTAGGTAAGTTAATTAAAGTATCGATAAAAAGTCGATTATTGTTTTCGATATTGTGGTTTGTTATCTACGAGTTCTGCTAATGCGGTTCCCACGAATAATATTTTGTAAGTAAGTAAATAGTGGCGGTTGTTTATCTCTGTTGGCAGAAATTTAAGTAGAAGACTTATCGACTTATGTTCAGTACACTTTGTAATTTAAAATGCCACTTATGATATTGTTCGGCTTACTTTGCATGCATTTTCTAGAACAATATTTTGAACAGATGCCGTTGTTGACAGAAAGCGAGTAACGTTCTTATTTTAAACTACTATCATTTTTCATTTCTTCTGGAATCTTCTAGAATTTCAACAGCTAGAAATGACTCTCATCCCCTTGGTGGATAGGCGATAGTATGTTACAAAATTGCACGTTAAACTTCAGGTCCTGGCTGTCATTGAACATCCTTGGCAGTCGTTAAGAGTATTCAGAAAGCCAGTAAGTCTGACACCATCTTGACCAAGGGGATTGGGTTGCCCCGTTAATTGGGTTGAGGAGGTCAGACATGCAGTCGCTCCTTGTAAAACACTGGTACTCAGCTGAATCAGGTTAGACTGGAAGCCGACCCCAACATAGTTAGGAAAAGGCTCGGGAGATGGATGTTACAAAATTGACCATAGCTAACTTACTATGTAACTCTTGTCTAAGCTTACATGAAAAAAAAACACTTTCCCTTGCAGTTTTTTAAGTGGGAAATCATCAAATGACCCCTCTTGATGTGCAGCTGGAGGGAGTGTCAGACTTTTACTGACTATGTTCCATCTGTGTGCCAGGGCCGCGGTAACTCTCGCAGAACACGACATCCCTGACCTCAGTCTGGTCACCTATTTAAAACTTAAAAATTATAAATTGACTAAAGAGATTTAAATAAAACTTTAATCTTTATTAATAATATAACAATGCTGGCTGGCAGGAGCTGGATGCGAGAAGCCGAAAATCGATCTCAGTGGCGTGCACTTGGAGAGGCCTATGTCCAGCAGTGGACTGCGATAGGCTGATGATGATGATGATGAATATAACAATGAAATCGTTAAACAAGAGGACTGTTTTAAACATTTATTTTTATCCAGTTGCGCGAAGTGGTCCCCACGAGGCGAGGGAGAAGCCGCTGGCGGATGCTAGTTCTAACAAAAATAATATTAAATCACATTCAATTACCTAATTGGATCATTCATTTGTTTCTTTTTATCTTCAAAAAAGATTCCATAAAATTAAGCCATCAACATACATAGGTACAGACGCCAGCAAAAAATGAAAAATTGTCCCAATCATTCCATTATACTTCAGCGATAAAATTGAAAATCTTTTAGGAAAATTTTGCAGATTCTAGTAGCTTGATGTGCTGGCGTCTATACATCCGGGTATTGCATTTAACAAAATATTATCATACACCTTGTATTAATTTTATCTGTTACTCGGAAAATATCTTAAAGATATAGCCGGGTACCTAAAGGGAACTTTACGACTGTGGGATTTATACGTAGGTATAAAGATTACCACATGAATAGATTTGATTGTTTACAAAAACTGTTTCAAAATGTACCCAGTATTTTTCCAGATTAGCGGGCGTTTATACGCCTAGAAATACAAACCGATGAGTCAGCATCTAAAAAATATAGGTACGTAACGATGTAAATATCACAATAAATTAAAAACTGGTTACAGTAACAGCCAGGTCAATCTGTCATGGGTTAAGCAACGCCTGCCGTGGTCGGTACATGGATGGATGACCATCTTGTCATGACGAGTTCAGCTGTGTTTCGGAAGACACGTGCAATCCGAACCAACATATAGCTTGGGAAAAAGGTAAGCGGATGGGTAAATTAAAAATGAAAAATAAAATTATCGAGTTTGATAACAAAAAAATTTGATACTTTGTCCAGACTAAATATTTGCAAGAAGGCCTACAGGAGACAGCAGTACTTTCCAGGAGTATAAACATGTAATACGTGTTAAAAAGAGTAATTTATGAAATCGATGTTCTATCAATGTCTTGTACGGCATTTTTAGCTATTTATTAATTCTTCCCTCTGACTAGTTTATAGATGATATACTGCTTTAATTCAATAACACATTGCTAATTAACTATCTTTTGCAAATATTTTTTTTCATAATCAAAAAACCTGACTTTTGTATCAGATTTTACTAGTTTTCTTTCTATAAAATGTGAGCGAGTAACTAATTTTTGTGTGCTATTTTCCTGTAATAAAATGAATAAGTGTTTCTTAGGACGTCCGCTGTCGGCGACGATCCGCCACCGACTGACTACAATAAAGAAAACTGCGAAGCCGTTACCTACTGAACTGATATCACCGACCAAATTACATTGACCTACCTCCCTCCTCTGTAGGTTTCAAGCGTTGATGTTACAGAGGATTTCGTTTGAGATGCAGGGGTCAAGTAATGTTGGTGGATGCGCTTACGCAAATGGCAGAGCAAGATTGGCAAGTGTCAACAGAGATAGTGTGTCTGCTAGTTGGGGTCACGGCACTGTTTGTGTTTATATAGATTTAAACATCTATGAGTACTTTTAGTTCAATGGGACATCTATGTATATGTATATATTGTTAGGTAGTGACCGATAATTTTATAAGGTTGCCCAGGTAACTAGGTTATGGAGGTGAAGTAGGCAGTCGCTTCACGTAAAACACTGGTACTCAGCTGCATACAGTTAAGACTGGAAGGAGACATCAAATATTTATTTAATTTAATAGAATGTTTAATACAATGTTTAAAACGATAAAAAATAAAACAAAATAAATTTAAAAACAAATACAATTTCTGACGTAAAAAAACAATAGGAACTACTTCTATCAGTGATGTTTTTAAAAGTTTGCAATTTAAAATGTTTAAACAAATGATTTGTATCGATAACCTTCTTGTGAAGGCGTGATTATCAGCGACGTTTTTCATACACGTGTATTTTTTTTTTACTATTTACAAAAAAATAACCATAGATTTTTTTTGTAGTTTAGTAGGTACTTCAAAATGAATTTAACCTTTTGAATGACACGTCAAAAAAATAAAGACGTGCCCTCAGCGCCCAGCTAAGAATTCATCCATAAATACCTACAATATAGTAGTAAGTTCGCAATTATATTGATTAAAACTGACTATTAATTTTAACTTTAAAAGTCTATCATGTAGATCTGACCGTGGCGTGCAGGGCACTTTTTCATTTGTCATCAATACGTGACAGTGGCGATCAAAAGGTTAAAAAAAACCTCGTCGTAGTGTCAGATTGTGTTACGCAGGGACTTAAAATTCGCCCGCACTTATTTCGTATCCCTTTGCATTTTAAATGGTACCTCTTTTTGAAAAAAAAAAAACAAAAGTTGATATAGGTCGAAAACAAATATGGTCACCCATCCATATTCCAACCGCGAGTACAGCTTAACCTGGTACATTCATAACAAGCCCTACTTACTAACCTAATTCTTCCAATTGAATTACGTACATAGGACAATTGTTATGTTTGTCTGTCCGCTGTCAGAGGAAGTGTGTCATTTGTTCCTACTTGTTGATATGGAAGGGCCGTTTGAACGCCATGGCATTAATTATTTTATTGACTGCTCAAAGTCTTTGAGAGGTGATGTTTAGGATCTCTCCTTCGTTTTGATCCGGTTTTCATTCTCAAGATGCCTAGCTTAGATAAGAGTTGCTTTTTATAGTTCCGGGCTCGTATAAATTTAAATTAAAAATAATGACGTGTTTTAAAAAATACCATTATGAAAAATAAATGATTTTATATCATGATGGCGTCTAGACCGATTATCGGTTACGGGCGGCGACCGACACTCCCTCTAGCTGCACCCACGAAGGGAGGGTCATTTGATGATTTCCCACCGGTTTCCCACTCAAAAAAAGTTTTATAAAAGAAGAAACCATTATGATGAAACTTTTTGCACATAAGAGCTTATCTACCTACCTATACACATATAATCTATGGGCCTTTCCCAAAAACAGCTTTGGGAAGTCCTGTCTAGCAAGTGCATAACATTATTATTAGAAAATGTGAAAAAAACTATAAAATACATATTTGCCTCGTATACATATAAACCTATCACTTGAGAACCTTATCGTTTCTAATTCAAATCATCTATATTAGGCGTATTCAGGATTTTCAATACCAGATTTTATGTGAAGTAAGGAAATGATGAGGTGGCTGTCTTTTGTTTCTTATCACGCATCAATGGTATACAACGTGATGTAGTCATCTATTTCAACGTCGATCTGCATCGGCCCATTAGCTCAGTTGGTTAGAGCGTCGTGCTAATAACGCGAAGGTCGCGGGTTCGATCCCCTCATGGGCCACTGATCTTTTTGTGTTTTAAAAGTTGTTTAAATATTTTCTATAGAATTTATCTCGTGTCTATTCTTAAGAGTGCTTATTTTTCACAAATAATTCTGATGCAATGTTGAAGATGAGGTAATGTAAATGTATTTTCTGAGAAGAATCATTATAAGAATACCTACATATAACGCTTTATCATGCTGTAGAGACAAAGATATTGCAAGAACTGGTACATAATTAACTACTTACTAAGTAATTTCTCGCAATAAAGTTAATCTTTATTTACTGTTATAAGTAGGTACTACTATATGTCGGAATAAATATGGATGTCTTGTACAGACGCCAGCATATTAAGCTACTACAATCTATCAAATTTCCTTAATAGATTTTAAACTTTATCGCTCAAGTATATGGGTCAAAGTTAATTGGAAAAAACAGTTTCGGATAGCTTAACGCGCTGGCGTCTGTTCACGTCTGCCCAAAACTTCATTTCACTTGCATAGGTCAATTATAAAACTCTTCTAATTTTAAATTACTAAAACTAATTAGTCCATTTGAAAATAGAATATTGCGCAAAAAAGTCTACGAAATCCAGTTGCGACTATTGCAAAGACGAAATATATGCAGACGCGTCACCTCAACCGGTTGTAACCGATGCATATCTGGCGTAACCCCTGAACTATGGCCCGCAAGCCTCCAGCGACGAGCAAAACATTGATAGTAGGTAAAAATAGGTATGTTGCGTTAGAATCGCATCTGAAGCTTTTATCATTGATGGTTTTGTGATGTGATTTGATTATTGGGGGTCCGCTCCGATCATCATCGTCAGCCTTTTTATTGTCCCACTACTGGGCACAGCAGAGCCGGCCTCCTCTCACACACACAAAACAGGATTGAGCGTTAATCACCACGTTTGCTAAATGCGGGTCCAGGTTTCTTTGAGATATTCCTTCACCTTTAATCAGTCATTGATATCCAAGATCTACTTAGAAAATAGAAAGTATTGCAACGGTTACACTTGCCTGACCTGGAATCGAACCCATACACTCGTAACCGCGTCGCTTAACCCAGCATATAATGACGAAAAAGTGATGCAGAAAATTCACAGGCAATGGTCGTTCTATTTTTAAAACATAGCAAAGAAATACTAGCAGCAAAAAGTGTCCCAATAATTTCGTACAAGACCCTAATCTGATCCTATTGAACTTTATAGGTAGTGTCACAAGATAAGGTTATTTTTTACTAGTTATCTGACCTTATTTAAAAGACTCAATGTTTACAATTAAAACGGTAGCGCGACTACTGTGCACAGGGTCTCGGATTCGAATCCCGGGTCAAACCGAAATCGCTTTATGGGTTTTAAGAGACTATCGTAAAGCAGCCCGGAGTTTGGAAGCTGTTGATTGATACAACCGTGCATCGAGGAGCACATATGTAGATATCGGTCCTACGCTTGACCTCTCTCCATTGCCGTTCCATCGGACTATGGGAGTTTGGGAATAGAGCGATATGCGATATATCTCCAAAAAGGGGACGAATCTTTTTTTCATCAACGTTTGTTGACCATTCGGGAACAGATCCAAGAACAGAAAACCCTACTGGAAAAACCGTATGGACAAACCCAATATCGTATACAGTTCAAAAGCTGCAATGCTCAAAGCTACAAAACCCGTTTATAAATAAAATACATAACTAATAGTAGAAGTCTTTGCTTGGGGAAATACTATCCAAGCAGTGCACGTGGAATACCCACAAACAGTTGACGACACTACTAGTCTTTTTTACATTTTTAAGCGAACTTCAAGCATCAAATTTGACGGCAATAGCATTTGGTCCCGTCCGTACGTCTAAGGACGACAGGCCCGTGTCGGCGGCGCGTTCTGTTCCACGCGCTCCTCGAAGAGATGTCAGCAACATAGGAGGGTTCCCTTACGGCCAAGGTCTGCTTGGGCTGACGGTTGTTCGAAAGAGTTACCGTAGCCTTGCAGCACAGGGACCTCCAAAAGGAACATAGCGGGTATTAGTCAGTAAGAGTCTGACACTCCCTCTAGTTGCACTTTCAGTGGTAGATAGACTTCCCAACGAAAAACAAAATAGCATTAGTCTCTTTGTTTTCGTGGGAAGCTTTTACAAAACTAGTCACGAAAATCATGTATTACGCATAATTTAGTACCACATTGGGTCCCGATAATGTTTTAGCAAACATAACACTTCGCCGATTCAGTTGGCTCAGATAACAACGTGGTGTTATTGAATTTATATGTATAATATATTGATAACTGCGTACAATGTGGTGGTATTCGGTATGCGGTTATGGAGAATGGTCATTGATATTTCAAATGGCCACAAAAATTGAAGAAGAATTTGCGTGTATTCGTGCGAGATGTTTATACCAATTTTGTTGTTACCAATAATAATAACTTGGTGATACAAGCTCTGCTTAGTTTGGGACTAGATGACGTTGTGTGAATGTTTGAGGAATATAATATTAGATATAGTGTAGCAATGTGAGCAGGATGGATCGTTTGTGAGGTTTCCAAAGTGACTGAGTCCAATCGTAAAATGATAAGCAATTGCATTGGTTTTCACAACCCGATAAACTATGTCCGAATATTGATTTTGACGTCATTATTCACATTTATCTTCTTAATTCTTGGACTCGTTAATTAACAAGATAAGCTTTAAAACTGATTAATTAGCATTAAACACTCACGTCAGTGTTATGTAAAGCGCGACTATGTTATAATACCTATTGATATATCTTATCATTTGACTTGCTGGTCATTCGTGGTGTGACAAAAGGGTCATAACATTTGCACTCTATCTTTGCTGGGTAACTGCGGTTTTACAATCGATTTGTGCAGGAAGACTTTATAATAATACTAGCTTCCGCCAGCGGTTTCACCCGCTTTCTGAGGGAAGTACTTTCAATACCCGGATAAAAAGTAGCCTATATGTTATTCTGATGTATAAGCTATATTGTGGTAAAGTTTCATTCAAATCCATTCAGTAGTTTTTACGTGAAAGAGTAACAAACATCCATACATCCATACATCTATACATCCATACATCCATACTTACAAACTTTCGCCTTTATAATAGTAGTAGGATTGCTGAGAATACACGTGTTAGCAGGCTTTTTCAGATAAATATATCGCTGCGGTGAAAGCAGGGAGTGAACTGGAATTAAAAAAAAAACGAAGTATGAAAATCAAGTTGGATAAAGTGTGATTCTTCTTTCTGGTTCACAGGGGGCGATTTATTTCATGGCAAAGCAATAGGAAGACTGCACTATGGCAGTGTGGTGTATCACCTAATGAGTAATTGAAACGGCCTGATTCTTCACCCCAAGCTAAATGAAAAGAAAAAAATATATTATTCAGAATAGAAATGTCAAGTTTACCAAATAATCACTATGATTAAATCATACATAACTTCATTTGTTACATAACAATAAAACAATTTGCTTAATATTAAATAAGTACTAATGTTTAATTTTCCTGAAATAGTTAAAACCTGTCATTCAAAACGTAAAATACTTTTTTAATAATTCCCTCTTCACTTTTTTTACAATCAGTCCCGATTCGCATTAAATAAACAGTCAACATCACGAAATATCTCCGTTATTTATTATGGACAGGACCACTCCATTTTTACACCCCACGCTATCCGTAGCGTAGTAGTACCTATATTTGACTAAATTTGACCCATTTTCACCCCAAAAATAAACCTTCACCCATCTCTTATATAAACGGGCCAGAAAAATTAACCAAGTCTATTTATAAATACGTGTAACCATGTCTATAATTATGTAGTAGTATGCCCAAATTAGCTTTAAGGGGGCATTCGAGGGCCGGTGTTACGGGGGTAACTAACCCCATAGGCTGAGGTACTCGTCTATGTGGGGTATTGGGTGTTCTCATTTAATACTTGTAGTATAAATAACGTTACTCCAATTTTTCTTGAATGGTTATTATTTAACTTCCTAGAGAATATAGGGCTATTTTTTTATTAGGAAATCTTATTACCACTCCCACTGTGGGTGCAGCTGGAGGAAGTATCAGACTCTTACTGACCATTTTTGTTCCTTCTGGAGGTCTTCTGTGTGCCAGGGCCATGGTGACTCTTGCGAACTATCCCACAGCCCCGGCAGTACCCGGGCCCACGGCCCCTCCAATTTTGCTGACTGCTTTCCGAGGATAGAGATATAGGCCTGGCATATTAAAGAGACCCCTGTAGCCACATGAGGATTAAAAAAAAATGCTGAAGGATGCTTAATGAACATCTGAATTAACCGGAGTTTTGATTGCTGCCAAGAAACTTACAAGTCTCGATGGTCAATTGGTAATCCAGCCACGAGGGAACCATGACAACCAAAATACAACTAATCGAGTAAGCCTTTAATAAGGTGCTAAGCTAAGGACTTCTGAAGATATGTAATTTCTCAAAAATCGGGAAATCCATAAATGTAACACTATCTCAATAATAAACACGGCTATTAAAATGATAAGCGTTATCACCTTCCAGTTTTCTCCTAACCACGCAGGAAGTACGTGTGCTCATTATAAATGTCTATTTATAGTTTTATCAATAGTAAATACTGCAAGTTTGCTGTTTGATTTAATTTATTGCTAAGTGACTTTATATAATAAGTCAGCTTGTGGCAAATTGTGCAGTCTTTGTACATTTTAAAGACAAAGCCCGTTTGCTATATTAATTTCTATATCTATGTGTCAGGATTGCAATGTCGACTGCAGCGCATAAGATTCTGAATTCAATTATTAGGTGAATTCATGCGTAATTTCTTGCTTAGTAACAGCTTCCAACTTAACTTGATTCTCGGTTAATGACTATGAACAATGACCTGGTATAAGACTCAAACATAAACCTGACGAGCATAGAATATCACCATGATACGAGTATCTTTTTATGTCTAGACTCTAAAAGAGACTGTGACCCTTGAGTTTGTTTCGGCGTTTCTTCTCAAGATCAGTTAGGAAATGCCGATCTCATCTCGTTTTTTTATAAAAAAATGTGTTGACGTGTAAAAGTGTTGAGTTCAACATATTTGCAAAATAAATTATCATTTATCATTTATGGTACAACTATGATGGGGAAGACTCATTAGTTAAAACATGTGATGTCGTCGACGTAACGTCAAAAACAAAACACGTTCAATGAATTACATTGCTATCTAACAATCTATAGGTTTAAAGATAATGTCGTAATCAAATCGAACGTCATGTACTAAGTACTAGTTATACATAAGTACTACAATATGTTGGTACGAAGAACGCGATATCACGCGAACGCGGCGTGATGGAAAATATTATATATTACAACTTGTTTACATAATATGACTTTTACCCCCGGTCAGATAGCTTCAAATGCCACTAATAGTGATAAAAAGTACCACTACATATTAATTTCAGAATATTCTAGACGTGTTTCGTTAATGGTGAACTTAATATAGGGGTCAATGGTCTTAGGATGACGGCATGGTGGTGGAAAGGTCATCACAGATGCAGTTCCTATTTTGAATTATGTTAGAGTTGCTACTACAGGTACGAAAGCTAAAGAGAGGTATAGAGCAGGAGGAAAAAGATTAGTAAAATTAAAACAATTTTTAAGCTTAAGTTTAGAATAATGTTCTTGTTTTTTTTTTGAGTGCGAAATCATCGAATGACCGTGACCCCGCTGTGAGTGCAGCTGTAAGTACTCCCTAAGTATAAGACTTTTACTGACTAATACCAACTTTTGGCCCTGGCAAGTTGAATTATTTACTTAAGCTAAAATGTAAGCTTATAAGGACATTATTCAAAATATTAACTTAGCAATGCCATCTCAAGGCAAATTATAGTCAAAAAGAATTGTCTTAAGCTGTGCCATCAGCTGGGTAGGCGAAAGGCGTTTGCTTCTATTTCGTTCCTGAGCATTAAATAAAAAACGTAAGGTCATCCAATAACACTATCCTTTTAAACTAACTTTGTAAACCAACATTACTGCGCTATAGTCTCGATATATCACTAGCAATACGTGATCATCATCACGCCATCACCAGGCTACTACCCCCTAGTTCCAGATAACCCAGGATAGGTATAACGCATACCGTGCCGCGAATCATGCGATGCGTGCTAAACGCGTGCTTTTTCGTCGATTACCGCGTTCACGGACTGATTATGCCGGCCGGTATTTCTGATTGTCATATGCCCTTATCAGGGAAACGCCCTGTATCGATGTTTACGTTGATAAATGTTAAGTTATGTGGGAACTCGTTGATATTGACACATTATTTACTGATGATTAATTTGTGCCTTGTTTTCTTTTGTTGTTTTAGAAGACATTTTGGCGACATGGTTTTAAACTGTTGCTATAATGCAATGGCTTTAACTGTCTTGATTTTTTATAATAGTTTCGCTTTTTTAGATGCTGATTTCTTTCTTAGATCAATAATTAGTAAATAAAACGCATAAGTAAAGGTAATAACAGACCTAAATAAAGATTTAAAACCAACATAATAATAACTAGTAAAATACTTTCAATTACTGTCGTAAAAAAATACTGAAAATTTGGTCGGATGGACTTTGGATCTCACGCACGCTAAGCGTGCGCGTGAGCAATATTACTTAAGCAGGATGACAATTTTAGTGCCTGGTAATACTTGATAAAAAGTTTATCAATAATGACTAAACGAAAAAAATTTGCATCTACAACAATGACAAGGAAATTTTTGATCTAGTGTAATTCCATTTTCTTGGACTAGAATTGCTGACTGTCCCTACAGATTTTGTCCCGGATCCGACCCGGACGACGCAGCGCGGGCAGGCCCCCCAGTAGGTGCACGCACGATATAGTCAAGGTCGCCGGTAAGAAATGGATGCGAGTTGCTGAAAATCGCGCAAGGTGGCGAGTCTTGGGGGAGGCCTTTGTCCAGCAGTGGACGTCTTTCGGCTGAAACGACGACAGATTTCGTAAGAAAACTTGAATCGTAAAATGTATGACCCGAGTCTATATTATCTATCTAAATTGGTCTTCATCGCGGTGACCACTAGGGAGGCAGCATTGCCACGTTGGATGGCAATGCTGGACGAAACAAAAGCCAGCCTTAAAAATCCATTATCAACTACGTGAGCTTACCTCTTCTATTGTCGTGTTCAATGACTGTCATTAAGGATAATAATTAACAATTCGGACGTAAGACAACATTTCGTCACATGCACACTCCACTTTTGGACTCTGGGCAGATTAGATAGTAACCTACAAATCAATATCAGGAATCAATCATCAAAACATCACGCTTTGTATTTATAATTATTTTGAAAAGTTAGTTTGGCATTCTATATGACTTTTATCCATTTTTCTAGGCTAGTCAATTGAGATACCACCAAAAATATTGCTTAATTTTGGAAATTATAAAAGTAAATTTCTTTTTTAGTCATCAATTTCCAAAATAACCATTTTTATCATCACCATAAACACGTGCATTGGTGTATAAAAATTCGGTTCTTTAAGCTCGTACTTAACCTCGGTTCAAGTCACGTGCCTCGATACCCCAGCAGTGGTTATCAGATAAGAGAGATACCGCTCCTACCATCAAGAGTAGTTAATCCTTAGATATGGAACCATGCGAACGATTGTGGTTCGTCGCTGATCAACACCCAGTAACTTGAACAAGAACTATAGATTTATCAGTCAATTGAGTTCCCTATGACAGATTAAGGTATACGCTAGTTGACAACAAGTATTTTTCTACCAACGTACACTGGATTATTATTTTATTTTAGTGTTTTGTATCTCATTCAGTGAACTATGTTCTTTTGAGAAATAAAGTTCTTTGATCCTAAGTAAAATTCATTACCTACTTTTTTTGAACTGTCAAAAACGGTTACTTTCTATGCAATTTGTAATAACTTTTACGACATTTAACAAATTGCAAGCAAACGTTTAATACACAACCTAAAATAATTCAAGTTATATGTAGACCTCGTGACCATCTTATTAAGATATGGTTTTTTATCACACGACCCCGTTGGCGTAATGGGAACTACAACGGACTGCCTGTCGACATTTGTGTGAGAAGCCTGCTTGTTGGCTGTTATAATATGTGTGTCTGTGTCTGGATGTTATGATATGTAGTTTTTCGGCTGTCTTGGCACCCATAACACAAGCTAATCAATACCTTAACTTGAGGCTAACCGACCGTATGTGAGAAAGGTGTCCCGATTACTTCCAAATAAGGAGGAAGTACTCAATTCTTTCGATATCAGGATAACAATGGGATTACATATTTTGTCCACACCCTATATTGTACACGCCAAAGACACATATCACTCAAAATTATCGTGTTAAAAACTCTTTGTAATAATATCTACTTTTAACTAGAATGTCTTTTATCTGAACACGCGAGATAGGGCAGAATATCAGGTGGTATAGCTGATAAGATGTAGGTATTACATTTTACGTCAAACCGCATTGTATGAAGCGATCAAAACATATTACAATTGCTATTGATAAATTCGTGAGTCGGTCGTGGGAAAATTTATTTTTAATATTGTAACATCACGGCTGTTTTCTTGTGTGTTAAGCAGAGTTTAGACGCATATACATATGTATATTGCACAATTTTAAAAGCTTTTATTTAACTTGCCGTGTATGTATGTTACGGTGGATTTTTTGAACTCAATTTTGAAGTAGATATCTTCAACCGATTGAGCTGAAATTTTGTATACACGTTCAGTCTGGATGACAATGCAAGATATGTTATATGATGTTATTCTAAATGCAATATGGCAGACCGTCCAAGATGGCGGAGTAGTTATTTTTAATGAATTTCAACAATATGGGTATCAAATGAAAGAGCTTATTGAGAGTGACTTAAGAAATAATCTGACGTTATTCTAAATCCAATATGGCGGACCATAAAAGCTTTTTAAAAAAGTTTTTTCTTTTATTTTTTTTAGATTTATTTGTTCGTATAAAACATGGCATACAGAGGTGCTCCCCACTATTCGAGGTAACTACTTCCTACTAAAAAGTAGCCTATGTCCTTTTCCAGACTGAAGACTATGTCTCTACTAAATTTTATTTAAATCGATTCAGTAGTTCTATCTCATACACATATCAGAATCTTTTTATCGCTCTAAGGTATGTTGAAAGACAATCCAATTTTGCGTGAAGCTTGCCTTTGTATCCCACTGCTTGGCACAGGCCTGTTCCCATACGGAGAAGAGATGGACGTTAATCAGCACGCTTGCTCAATGCGGGTGGATGGAGATTTCAGACTTTATAGTCCAAGTTTCCTCGAGACGTTTCTCCTTCACCTTTAATCAGTCATTGGTGTCCAAGATATAGTTAGAAAGTACATGTAACTTCTAAGTTACATTGGTACTTGCCTGACCTGGAATCGAAGTCTGAAATTGCAATTTCATAATTGAGAGACTGGTGTTTTAACCACTAGGACCATCTCCCGAGCCTTTTCCCGACTATGTTGGGGTCGGCTTCCAGTCTAATCGGATTCAGCTGAGTACCAGGTTTTTACAAGAAGCGACTACCTATCTGACCTCCTCAACCCAGTTACCTGGGCAACCCAATACCCCTTGGCTAGACTGGCGTCAGACTTACTGGCTTCTGACTAACCTGTAACGACTACCAAGGATGTTCAATGACAGCCGGGACCTACAGTTTAACGTGCCATCCGAAACACGGTCATTGGTGTCCAAGATAAACTTAGAAAATACATACTAACTTAGAAAAGTTGCATTGATACTTGCCTGACCTGGAATCGAACCCACGTCCTCATACTTGAGAGGTTGGCTCTTTAACCACTAGGACCACCACAACGAAACCCCTGTATTCTTACATATATCTTAATCACCAATTAGATTAATCATGTCTTACAAATGACCAATGATTAATTCAATTTACTTGAAATCAACACATTATAGGTGTAGATCATTCGGCGCAGTTATTAAGGGCTGCCTACGTGACAGACGCGACGTCCGCAGCGCTATCGGCGCGCGCGCAGCTCGGTAAAATTGATAAAAAAAAAAAACAAAATCGTGTCAATACAAAATCCGAAAAATGTTAGAATGTTTTTTGAAATGGTATATTGGTTGGTCAAATATTACCAATCAATATTTTTTGATATAGTTTTTTTTTATTTGTTATTCATTATTAGTTACATAAGCTTATTGATTTTGCGCCTTTGTTCATCGTGAGGATTTAGGTTCGTATCCCAGGAGAGGCTAATAATTTAGGTTTTAAGCCAAAGCCCAAAATTTGGGAAATTTTCTTAATAGATTTTCAACTTTATCGCTGAAGCATATGCTTCAAAGTTGGTTGAGAAAATTTTACAGTTTCGGGTAGCTTGATGTGCTGGCGTCTGTACATCAACTATTTCTGTTATTTTAATAACTATCGCAAATATAAAACCATAATGAACCATATACTGATCAATTATAACAAAAGAATTCCATGAATAGTTTCAACGCTTTACTTAATTATCTTAAGAATTTATTATTTCATGAATTCCAATCATGTAACATCAGAATCTAAAATGTCAACAATCGTACAGACGCCAGCACATCAAGCTACCTGATTTGAAACTGCCTGATTCTCCCAATCAACTTTGAAGCATATTCTTCAGCGATAAAATTGAAAATCCTTTTAGGAAATTTGACACATTTTAGTAACTTAACGTGCTGCCGTCTTTACACTGGTATTGTCCGAATGACGTAGAAAGAATGGTATTCTTTACCGTTTTCCTAAGAAATATATCATGCTTATTTGCCTAGCCTTTTCCCAACTATGCTGTGGTAGGCTTGCAGTTTATTTGTATGTAGCCATGGGTACTAGTATTTTACATGGAGCGACTGCTTATCTAAACTCCTAAACCCAGTCACCTTGGGAACACGATGTCCCTTGGTAAGACTGGTTGTCAGACTTTATGGCTATATTGACAGCCAACGATGTTCAAATGACAGCCGAGACCCACCCATTTAACATGCCTTACATAACACGGAAGAACCCTTCCTAAAAAAATGGTCACCCATCCACAGTCCGACCGTGCCAAGTGTTGCTTAACTTTGCACGATCGTCCCCTTCGGCTATTACTTAGCCACGTATATAAAAAAGTAATCTCTTTCAATAGCAACTTTATCAAATATTAAGGAAAATTTCAGATACCCCACGTACGTACGTATTGCACAATAATTATTTACTCGTGAGCCTATGTTGACAATACATGATGTACAGTTTTACACGAACGAGAGAAACACGATTATCTTTGTACGATAACTGAATAAGTTTTCAGTTTCAAATACTCTACCCTACTCCATCCTTCTCTACACTACACTACTCTACCCTACTCTACCCTACTCTACTCTACCCTACTCTACCCTACCCTACTCTACCCTACTCTACCCTACCCTACTCTACCCTACCCTACTCTACACTACTACCCTACTCACTTCTACACTATGTCCTTCTCCTGGCTCTAAACTACCTCCCTGCCAATTTTCAACTAAATCGGTTCAGCCGTTCTTGCGTTATAAGCGAAGTAACTAACACTACTTTCTTTTATATATGTATATATGTAGATATCGATATTAGGTTGCATTAATAGGTTTGATAATAGGGTTGTGTAGTTGTTCTCAATATGAAATCCTTTTAAATATTGTACTTCATTTAATTTCAAGATGTTTCTATGTATAAGTAGAAACGTATATATATGTAAAGGTATAAAGTATATTTATCAGTTCTCTAGTACCCATAGCACAAGCTCTGCTTAGTTTGGGACTAGATGACACTAAACTAAACAAAGTAAAAATATGATCGATAATTAAATCATGCGAGTGGGACCTTGCTAAATAAGGATTCAATTTATATTGTATATTAGTTTTATGTAATAATATAATAAGGGTGTACATATAAATTTTAATAATAACCCTAAATTTTTTAATAAATAAAAATTATAAGAGCATCTTTTTTGAATTAATCTGCAAACTACCCTTTTATGAACCGTAGCATCCACAATACAGTTATCTGTGACCTTCTGTTGCAGCCGCCTACATTCCCCGTCCCACCACATTGCACCTACTAGCACTTTTGACATTTCTCTCGGCCATTAAAGATCAAAGCCAGATATTAAACATTTTACCTATCCTTGGGAACAATTATATAAACTGCCTCGAAAACTGTCCAATGAGTCTGTATAGGTATATAAGGTGCTATATATAGGTCTATTGTAATCTATAAACACAATACTACCTCCCATTAAAGCCGTGGCTGATATTTTTATAGCACCTTATACATAAAAATTAATCCCTATGTCCCTTAGTCGCACCATCACGCGTAAACTGCTAGACAGATTTAAATAAAATTTGGTAGACAGACTAAGTCTAGAGTCAGAAAAAGGACATAGGCTACTTTATGTCCAGGTGCGGGAAAGAAGAAAGGGAAGAAGTTTCCTTCGGGTGACGGGTAGAACCTCTGGGAACAGCTGGTCAAAAATAAAAATACAAATCACACCTGTATATTTTGTTCAATACAAACAAACAAATTCTCCAGCTTTTTACATTAGTACAAAATCATCATCAGCACTTTTTTTATCGTCTCCCTGCTGGAGACATACATCTCACACGGAAAAAGATTGAGCACCACGCTTGCTCAATGCGGGTTGGTGTTTTCAGACTTTATAGTCCAGGTTTCCTCGAGATGTTTTCCTTCACCTTTCACACGCAGTCATTGTAAAGTACATCCAACTCAGCATAAGTTGCATTGGTACTTGCCTGCCCTGGAATCGAACCCGCATACTCAAACTTGAGAAGCTCGTGCTTTAACTCATAGACTACCACGAATTCAGTGCAGATAAAAACAAAAATAAAACAAAAGAAATATTATTTCTCCTATTAGTCTTTCTGTATCTTATCGAATGACGAAGCGTCCTCATGACGCGCCACCGTCATCGGGTGACGAGTAATGAGGAGTTATGACGAATAGCGTCGAGTATGCGATGACGACAAGGCACATAATAATAACACTGTCATTATTGGTCAATGGCTGGCACACTTCGGAAATAGCGAGCGAAGTTTTTTTTAGTCGCTGAAAATAACGAGCTTTCTTTGTTAGACTTTTATTTTGTTATTGTGTAGCTGGTGCTTGGCCAATGGGGAGAATTAAACCCACGTTGTATGGCGCATACATTTCTTGGGCACTGATCTTTGTTCTTGTCATGTATAACACCAAGTAAAGTGTGGCTTTAATAATATAATATGCACTAGAGACTTTGACTGCCTCGTTGGTCTAGTGGTCGCAAGGCGCGACTGCTGTGCACGGGGTCTCGGGTTCGAATCCCGGGTCGGGCCGAAATCGCTTTGTGGATTTTGAGAAACTTTCATAAAGCAGCCTGGAGTCTGGAAGTTGGTGATTGATTCATCCGTGCATCGGAGAGCACGTAAATGTCGGTCCTGCGCCTGATCTCTCTCCGGTCGTGTCGGATTGCCGTCCCATCGGACTGAGAGTGAGGGAATAGAGAGAGCACCTGTATCTACGCGAATGCTTGTGCACTATAATATGTATGTCCTGCGCAGCTGGCTGATCTCCATAAGAGAGCATGGCCGCCGTAGCCGACAATCGGCCTGGATGCCATCATGCACTAGAGAAAGAAAATGTTTTTGTTTATATTTACTGCTTTTCACGGACGTAGCTTTGACAGGTCGCCAAAAACAGAGCCTTAACTCCAGTTGAGTATGTAATTTACAAATAAAACAACGCCTGCGACTACAAGTAGGTATAGAACGCAAGTACAGACGGACATGCACCACAGCAAGTAACGTTTTCTATAAGAGGCGCGGCCTCTATATTTTTTTTCTGTTGAACAAGTAAGATAGTTATGAATGGGGTCCGGACCCTCCAAAACCCGCCCTTCTATAGGTACATTCGTACCTATAGAAGGGCGGGTTTGGGCGTGATTTTGTTTATTTCATACAAGCTTCCGCCAGCGGTTATAACCGCGTCCCGTTGGAATTACTCCGCGGACCCGGATAAAAATAAGCCTATAACCTTCCTTGTTAAATAAGCAATCTTACACTGAAAGAATTTTTCAAATCGGTCCAGTAGTTCCTAAGATTAGCGCGTTTAAGCAGTAAAACAAACTTTATGTAAGTATAGATTTATATTTTCGTCAGAAAATTTTTCGCCATGAACTGTGTTCAAAAGTCCCATAAAATAAGGATGAAAAACACGTGTCTCGCTCCAAGGATAGTCTCGGCTCGCTCCAAAGACACTCCTTTCAACCGCGAGAAAATCCCAAAATATAGTTCCCGAAATAGCAACAGTAAAAGCCCGTTGCTACACTTTTTTAAAAGTAAACTGGATATAATTAGAAAAGGGAAAACATGTGAGTGAACTAAATATACATTTTTTTTTTCTTTATGAATATCTTGAAAAAGCATATTTTCCCATACCAACATCAACTTGACTCTGTAATTTTTCTTTAGTTTTATTTTTTTCATTTATCTGTCATTATTATTACTGTAAGAATTTATTATTAAGAAGTATCAATTGTAACATGTTGAATCCCAACTTTTTAAATCGTACTTTATCATCTAAGTGAAACAGACTAACAACAAAATACCAAGAGACTAGATACTCGCGACATATTCCAATTAAAAAGTTATCAAAAACTTTTCAATTTTGTTAAATCATTGTTTCATCCTATTTTCACCCTTTCCAAATAGGCATTCCGATCCAACAACAATAAACATCACCAGGTCATCCAGAAACAACAATTCCAAGTTTAAAAATATCCCAGAAACAAAATACCCCAACCGACAGTAGTCTGAATGTCATCCATTCGTTCACGGACGCGCTCCGTTCAGTGCCGTTCAAGTGCAGGGGCGGAGATCGATGCAGCAAGTTCAAGGCTGCACCCCTGGCATAGCGAGCATCCCCCTCACTCCGTCCCCACTCCACCTCACCCCGCTAGCCGGTGACGTCAACGCCATTCATGCTTACATTGGGTCGATAGATTCAGCGGGAAGCAGGGTTGGCTTAAGTTGAGAGTTGAGAGAGTTTAAGGGTTTTTCGCTACGATTGATTAAATTTATTTTTCGACTACCTACTGTCTATTCTCGTAGGCCAACAGCAGAGAGAAAAAAATATGTTACTAATATGTTTAGTGATTTGAAAGAGTATTTAATTTTACTCTAAAAAACTGAAATACCTAAAATATACATGGGCGCTATCGAATAAAGAATCACTTTCTTTTTGATAAGCCGGTTATTAAAAAGGTGGAGATTGGAGACATAGCATAACTTTTAGGAAAACGTAAGAGAATAAGATTTTTAAACAAATTATTTAAAATTCTTGATGCTGATGATTGCTGGATTTCTAGGGATTTACAATACGGATTTTATAGGGCCAGTTTCACAATGTCCGAATAGTCACTATCTAACGAATAAATTAAAAAATGGAACAGTATTTGTATGAAATTATCTACCTAATAAACTAACTGGAACTTATTCGTAGGTGGTGAAACAGGGCCTAAATGACTTTTAAGATTAAAACGCTAAACGCTTACGTCTTACGTGACAGAAAAGCTTCTCGCAAAAAACAAAGGGATATTTGGAATTTCAGGTGGATAAGAATAAAGAATACAAAAAGCTAAGTTTTCATTAGACAAAACATCTAAAGGCTATTTTCAGGCTATTGTAATTATAAAGAAAATTCCAAGAAATATTTTCACCTTGTTTGATTATCCGGGTTATTTAAAATAGGAAGATATTTTTATTAGAATATTGTTTTACTTTTATAAAAGGATCCTAGATACAAATTATTTTTATGATTGCATTGCCGGACGTTTAATACCAAAATACATAGTAATTCTTATTAAATGGCACCCGAGCAGTGCATACCTATATCGACCAAAGCACATAGTAATTCTAATGAAATATTATGAGTTACGAGCAGTGCATATATCGCCAGTACCATTTAGCCATTTTAACCAGTAGAGTAATTAACTAACCACCACTGAGCTGCTACGAAAACCAACATTATAGCCGAAAAATATTATACTCCGAACTGAAAACTGTATACAATAGTTCAAAAAAATTGAAGTGAGACAGCAGCACATCAAGCTACCTGAAAGTATGACATTTTCCCAATCAACTTAGAACCAATACGCTTCAGCTATAAAGCTGAAAATTTGGCGGATAAATTTGTAGTAGCTTGATGTGCTGGCGTGTGTACATAACAAAACTCTTCATATTATGAATGCCTAAATTCGATTTGAACAATATTATAATATATTTTCACAAAGTTTTAAGTTCAACAAGGCCTCTGCCTCATATAAAAGTTCAGATACCAATTGAAAAATATTCATTTATTTCACAAACCCTCATCAATCCGAACACAACCTAGAAACCTTAGTGTTACAAATAGAAATATCTAGAGCCTTAACATAAAAAACAATCAACCAATAACTACACGTGCAAAAAATCCAACTCATTTCGTCCATGAACTAGACTTTGACGCAAATGGGGGGACAACCCACCCCCCATTGAGTGGTGGCGTTGTAGCATCTGCCGCGGCAACAGGCCCGACCTTCTCTAGACGAGCTTCAAACAACGTCATTTGAGATATAAAGTTCATGACTATTGATAAAACCTATTTTTTGAACAATGTATTTCCTAAATAACAAGACACATTATGTAAAAAAATATCTATGAGGTAGATTATTGAAAACATTTACAACTTCTTTTTAAAAGTTATAATTTAAATGATTAATAAATAGCATTAAAAAATAACTCCTCATCACTGCCCACCGGGAGTGTATACAATATGCTAGCAGTATTTCCACTGGTGTCCAGTCGGGCTTCCAGTCTGGCGAAATAAAATCCAGCAATATAAAATTATGTTTTTCTTAGTAAAACATCCTTTCCTTGCGAAATTTCTGTAAAACATCTTAAACTCTTATTGGTATCAGCAGAATCGATAAATCGACGTTAGCGGGCGACGGCGAGCCCCGAAAATATTGACTGAAAATTATTTCAAATATTTTGGAATTCAAAACCAAATTATATGTTTCTTCGACTCCGCCAAAGGCAATCACATACAATTCATAAACACAGGAAAGGAGTTGTTATAAAAATACATTTTAGGAATTAGAACTTCAAGATACGGCAGATTTAGCTCCATATAAAGTTTAACTAATGGAGGATATAAACAGAAAATCCCAACTGACAGAAAATTAAAAAACATAGGAAAGAGAAGCTCAAACAATTTCTAAACCAAGCCATCGTGACGTCCACAGCAACCTTTAACTTATCTCCAAAGGGAGACTTGCCATTTTCTCGTTAAACTAGTATTTTACTTAAATATCATCTCCCGAGCCTTTCCCAACTATGTAGCGTTCGGCTTCCAGTTTAACCGGATTCAGCTGAGTACCAGTGTTTTACAAGGAGCGACTGCCTATCTGACCTCCTCAACCCAGTTACCCGGGCGACCCAATACCCCTTGGTTAGACTGGCGTCAGAATTACTGACTTCTGACTACCCGTAACGACTGCCAAGGATGTTCAATGACAGCCGGGACCTACAGTTTAACGTGCTATCCGAAACACAGTGTTTTACTTAAATATACTGAAGAAAATTCAATGTTATCTTACAATAAAGAATGTATTATTAAGGTTTGGTTAGTTTTGATGGGTGTAATACATGGTCGGGAAAAGTTCTCGTCTTGTGACTCCGACGTTTTAAGGGTAGCAAGAATGTTAGCCACTGGGAGATATGATTTTTAGGAAGTAGTTAAATCGATCGAAGTGTTTTTAGAGCTTATGATGCAATGCAAAATAATACGGTGTAGTTTTCTTTTCCATATGTTACCTAAGTTTCGTTATATTATATTTCTAAAAGTTATATTTCTTAGGATCTGTCGTTTCTGGTCTTGATGGCGATAGCTTTTGTTTCCCTTAATCTTTCAAAGATCGATAAATAAGGGATGACATCTTCCACTTTTTCTTCCTATTTACAAAAGACCAGTAAAAATACGGATTCAATAATAACGTTTCTATATTTACATCCAAAGCGATGTATCTTCCGCTTCGCTCACACTGCAGGAACAGCCGTGGAATCCACGCCCTGCTCCACTAGTAGTCGCGTGGGCGTCTGACGTCATTCGTCCCCGTCCCCCGCCCTTCACCCCGAACCCCTCGGCCCCTTCAACTTGACATTCGGCCGGCTCTATCGATTCGCGAGAGTCCGCAATGCCGAGGCCGATACTGTTTACATTTACGCAGTTTGTGAATGGAGCTTGGATGTTAATGGCCGCCAATTGTAGGGGATGGATGTTTGATTAAAATCTCTATGGAAGACTTACCTACTCATTGAAATCCTAAAATCACACCATTATTGCTCCATCACACCAAAACACCTACATTTCCTCATATCTTCTTTATTAAACTTCAGCTTATAAGACATAAACTTAATTTGGATCAGCTAGTTGGTTCGGCCTACCCTGGAGGCTTGCTGTCGTCATACCGCTCCTATGAGGATAACGTGACCTACTGATGACGTCAGCACATATCGCGTGGGCTGTTCCCTGGCTTGGTTCCCGAATTGTAATGTTAATGTAATAATGGTACACAATAATTTGGGGATTCTTGATTTTTTTGTACTTAAACAATAAAAGCCACGTCCAACGTAAACTCTTTTTTTCCCATTCTAATATATTTATTTTATTTTTCTGTAATGTATGATCACAGTGTTAAAATTGTACCTTTATTGTATTTTGGTTTTCCTGTAAACGGGAGTCAAGGGTTCGAGCTGAAAACCAGCGCTTGGCAACCCCTTCTGGGAAGCCTAAGCATAAGCTGACGCTCGAACCTTTTGCTTTCGGTATTATAGCCTACATGTTAAGTGTTTTATTTTTCTGTTCACTGTCATACTGGAAACAATAAACTTCTATTCTATTCTACTTTGATCTCTACCAAAGCTAAGCAAAAGTTGCACGGGTCGATCAATCATAAGGCTAAGCAAAGATTGGCGCGTCCGGTGCGTGGATGGGTGACTATCTTTTCATGATCAGTGTCTCAGTGTTTGTAATTGCACGTTAAACGTGTCCCGGCTGCCAGAAAGAATAAAAAACAAATTTACCCAGGGGTAACTTGGTTGAGGAGGTCAGGTAGGCAGTCGCTTCATATAAATCATTGCCACTCAGCTGCATCTGGCTAAGACAGGAAGCCGACCCCAACATAGTTTGGGAAAAAGGCTAGGCAGATGAGCCTTCAATCGGAAAGATTCAATTGTTTATTTGAATAAGCTCCAAAACTACTTGACCGGTTTAAAAAAATCTTTCAATATTAGGAAGCTACACTATCCCCAATGAACATAGGCCGGGTACGAAAATATGTTCCCTAGGGACGCAGGAGAAGAATTCGAAAGGATTGCGAATCTACCGACAAGTGACAAAAAAGTGTATCAGCAAAAAAAATACGTTCCTATAAGCCAGTACCTACACGAGTTAACAAATATTTACGAACATTACAATAAAAGATTCGGTGAGATCTCTGTCCTCGGTATCTATGCGAAAATCAACGAAAAGAGACGCTAAAAGAATTTTTCCGACGTAACAATGTTATCGGAAAAATCCATGTACAATTTACTGAAAAGCTTCGAATAACATATCAACGATATTATACAGGCTGTTGTACAGATGCCAGCACATCAGGCTACTACAATCTGTCAAATTTCCTTAATAGATTTTCAACTTTATCGCTAAAGCATTATGGTTCAAAGTTGAAGGGGAAAATTTGACAGTTTCGGTTAGCCTGATGTGCTGGCGTCTGTAAGTAAACCTGTTAAGTTGAAACGAGTTAAATGGTGTCTTATAAAGAATCTGCTTAGAATGTTTGCATTAGCAACTTTAAAAAATTATCGCCATCATCGTCAGCCCTTCTGTAACCCCACTGCTGGGCACAGGCCTCCTCTCACACTGAAAAAGATTGAGCGTTAAACACCTCGCTTGCTCAATGCTGATTGTATATTTCAGGCTTTATAGTCCAGGTTTCGTTGAGATGTTTTTCCTTCACTTTTGATCAGTCATCGATATCCAAGATATTCTTAGAATATGTATAATTATCGCCATAAAAGACATTTTTTTTTTCATTAATTTCCATATCAAATTGAATCCCTGTTTTATTGCCTGGGCTGCGGGTTATTCGCAAAAGTTACCATGGCCCTGACACACAGGGACCTCCAGCAGGAACATAGTGGGTTTTAGTTAGTAAAAGTCTGACACTCCTTCCAGCTGCACCCTCAGCGGGTCATTTGATGGTTTCCCAAAAAAAAAAAGACCCTGTTTTATTCAAATTGAAGTAGCAATCACACAAAATCGTTATTTATAGACATATATAAAACACTCTGCAACCTGTTCTCCTTGAAGAGAAGCCAGCAGCATCAGTAGGGCTCCTTAAGGCTGAGGCCTGGGCTGCGGATTTTTCGCAAGAGTTACGGGGGCTCTGGCATACAGGGACCTTCAGAAGGAACTTACGAAAAAAATACTAAAAGGTTTAATAAAATATATCAATAACAAATACAGCATCCATTTGTAACACCCTGTATAAGCAAAGAAACATGAATATTTGTTGTTAAAATACGTGAGATGGTAAGCTAGAGGCGTGTCGAGGCGTTTTGCCAGTTAACCGGTTAAAACCGGCTGTTCATGAGAAATATGCACGGATTCATGCCAAACTGCTTAACACCTAATCTGCTATATAAGTTGATGGACGTAAGTCTATGTTAGAATCATTTATGTCAATATGTTCTATGACATGTACATATGTATTGTTATTTCTTCTTTGTATGAGTATATGGTTTTCGCGTGGAAAGTTTACTTTCGCTTAGGTTCTAATACTAGTTATTGTAACATACATAAAGTGGCCCCAACTTGGTCTGAGTATGGATCTAATAAAAAAAAATCTTTCATACATACATTGCACTAAAGATTAGTCAGTTGCTTTACTATCTGAGTCACCAAAATAGTCATCATTTTAAATAAATACTAAATGTTTGAAGCTGAGATTAGTGCGTTCAAGGAAACAAACAAACTCTTCGGCTTTATAATACTAGTATATGTACATATGTAGTTAGATAATGTATCCAGGTATCCTCACTTTGCCTAAGATTTACCCTGCCGGGGCTGAGGGTTGTTCGCAAGAGTTACCGCCGCTCTGGCACACAGCGACCTCCGTAAGGAACATAGTGGGTTTTAGTCAGTAAAAGTCTGACACTCCCTCCAGCTGCACCCACAGCGCGTTATTGAGTCATTTGAGGATTTCCCACAAAAAAAAATACAAGCATTGACGTAAAATGATACGGTGGACCAAGGATAAATCCGAAGATAGCTCTATTAAATTTAAAAATCGAAATCACGCGACTTGAAACAAATGAAAGCTAAAAAGCTGACTTGGAAGAATTATACCAAACTCGTGTGACCTGTCACTTGCAGTGGTGGTGTCCTGTCGATGCTCGACACGAGACCTTCACGTGTTGCTGACGCCAGCTGGGAGCTGTGACGTCAGAACGAAACAGACGTGCGGATGATAGCTTGAATATATAATTTGTAGACGGGAAAAAATTTGTTAGTATTGTGTAGGTATTTAAACACTGAATCGTTTTTTATTCCAAAGCCTATGTAAGTACTGTACTTCATTACCTTATCTTTAGGAACTTAGTTTAAAAAGTTGACGTAGGTAGTCGAAGAATGACGTGGGCAATATGTATATGTATGTTGTAGGGATATCATAAAATCTCTATTTGGATTTCATAAAATCACGGATGATGATAAATTACAACACGATTTTCATTTCCCTAAAGAAATCTGGTGACTAGGTGATTAGACAAGTGCCCTTAATAAAAAAACTAGTTATTTGAAAAAATCCCAAAATTCGTTCAGTGAAATGATAAACATAACTTTTCTGTGGTATTTCATAGGTTTATTTTAAATTTTAAATTCACACAGATTTCAGTAGTTAGTCACAATATTTCACGCCCACTCTTGCGTCATTTTATGATTCATTCCACGCTTCCGTTTGATGCATACTAAACGTAGGTACCAACACGTCGAACCAAAATAAACAATGGAATATTAAGCAACATGGTTACTGATATGTCCTGAAACAATTAAACCTCGACCTTACTCCTGTTAGCATAGAGGCGGGAATTGAAAATATCCTCGCAGTTCGATTTGCTATGGAGCGACAAACTGGTAATTCCCCTCAATAAACGGTCTGTGATTGGTCAGTAATACGCCGAACAACCCAACTATTTGAAAGCTAAAATCTTTAATTTCCTAACTGAATTTGTAATGAGCAAGTATATTGACGAATACTGCGGAAAATTCTGCATGTTTTGACTGGAAAACCTGCTACAAGAAGTATGTAACTTAGAAGAAAATTGCATTTTAAAGTTGGCACCCTAAATCGCGCAAGCGAAGTTTTCTTGTAGTTTAGTATAAATATCACCAACGTAGGATAACCATCGGTCTTCCCCTGGGGTCGCTTCATCGACCGACCTGCTAGCCGTGGCTTGCCTGATACGGGTTGACCTAGTCGGCCTCGAACGTCTTTCTATATCCTTTCAAAAATCAATGAAGTATAGAAAGTCGTTCTTAAAACAGCTCATCCATCGTCCTCTCCCGGGTACAGTTTAACGTCCGAGGCGCTTCTGGGTCACCCGCTTGGCGGGGGCTTAGATAGCGGCTAGCTGGGGCTGACAAGCCCGTGGTGGTGCGCGAGTCAGGTAATCTTCACCACGAGTGACCCTGCCATGTGTACCACCGCGCTTGGAAGACGAAGACCCCCAGGGGAGGCATCCGCTGAAGAACTAACAGCGTTATCAAATTCGTTCAAAACCTAAAAACTCAACAAAACCTTTTGTCCACTATACTAGAATTGTCAATATTTTTGCCATACATAATGTTATGGATAACTTTTACCTTCATTTACTTATACATATCTACATAGACCAAAGATCATTTTGTCCTGATATAAATACTTTTATATATAACATAGGTACCGACCGCGAACATATTAGATAACTTTCGCATTTATAACAAGGGAATGCAAGGCCTGCCCAAAAGTGTCACAAAACACGATTTCTTTGTAAAAACGTGGCAAACAAATCTAAGGAAAATAAATAAAAATCAGTCTCTTACATATTTTGTCTGGAAACTTCATAATGTTAGGCATCATTTACATTAGCACCCCTTAATCATCACAATTATAGCCCAAGTAGTTTTTCTTTCACACTTAGCAATAGTTTTGCACAAACCGGGGATTGTCTTTGGGTACACTTCTATAGTGTATACAGGGATAATCGTCGGTTATGTGTTGGCATTACTCTCAGATTAATGGGCATTACTTACTTATATTAAAGTTGTCTCAAAAGGGCTTCAGCGTGTTGGCTTCGACCCCATGTTCGCCTTCTTATGGAAGTCCGGGTCTTTATAGTCCCGTGTGCATGACGGAAAAACACTAGCTACTTTGCGAACCCAGGTAAATATTTAATTTTAGCTAAAATGTCATCATTATTTCTTCATAAAGAATCTCTAAAACCAAAAAATAGTCTCATACTTACTTAAACTTGTACCATAACCTTGTCATACTCAGCTGCAATTTCATCCCTCCGCGTTTGTTTATTAAGCTATTCTGAGAAGCTATTTATAACTACTAACGCCATCTATTACTCATGTTGCGTACTATACAAACGGGAATGACATTCAAATAAAAAGGCTAGATGCTTTTTCAATGCTCCCGTGTGATTCCTTTGTGTTATTTAACCGACTGGCCGTTAAGGAGGTTCTCAATTAGAATGATTGTATTTTCTATTTTTTGCGGGTCCATCGTTCAGCGGCCATTTTTTTTTTATAGTAACCCTTAAAGGAGTAGTCAAGTAAAAATAAATAGGTAGATACATACACAATCTGGAACCATTTTGCTGAGCATTGTCTGTAAACAGCTGTGCAAAATATTAGTATTTCCTATATTGAGTTAATATTGTATGTATTAACATAAGTTATGAGTTTTATCTCAAGTGTTGTTATTTTATATTATACTAGCGACCCGCCCCGGCTTCGCACGGGTGCAATGCTGTTACTAAAATTATACATATAAACCTTCCTCTTGAATCACTCTATCTATTAAAAAAAACCGCATCAAAATCCGTTGCGTAGTTTCAAAGATTTAAGCATACAAAGGGACATAGGGACAGAGAAAGCGACTTTGTTTTATACTATGTAGTGATTTCGTTACGGCAATCAAAAGTGAAGTAATCTGCTATTTTGACACGAACGTCAAGCGGCCCATTAGCTCAGTTGGTTAGAGCGTCGTGCTAATAACGCGAAGGTCGCGGGTTCGATCCCCTCATGGGCCACATATCTTTTTAAATAAATCTTCGCAAGAATTTTAATGGCGTACTCTTTTATAAGGTAGATTAAACTAAAAACACTTTTTATTATGATTGTTAGGAGTTATTAATCAGATTATGTTGTATGGAGACTAACTAACTAACGGTCGAAGAACGTCCCAAGCTAGAAAAACTATGTCTAACATTTTGGGCATCTAGTTTTCCTAATTCATCTAGATCTAGCTCAACAACAGCATTTATGAAAATATAAAATTTATAAGTATATATAACAAATGACAAGTATACTGCATCGAACAAAAAAAGAATTACACAAATCGGACTAGAAACCTCGGAGTAATCGGTGTACATACATAAAAAAAAAATTAAAAAAAAACATACCGGCCGAATGAGAGCCTCCTCCTTTTTTTGGAAGTCGGTTAAAAATGAATGACTGTTTGTTAATTTGTCTGGAAGAATGGCTGAAACGATTGATTTTGGTTTTAAAACATTTCCGAGCCCTAAAGAAAATTTAAGCGATACGGGGCAGTACCAAATTTGCCGGATAATTTAGTAAAATATAAATACATAGTCGATAGACGAAAAATTCACCCATGTTTGCAGATAAAATAATCCGTCGGTCGTTGTTAATAAAAAATCGTGATAAACACTAATAGGCATTACACAAAATAATCGAAAATAGAACTAGATGAAAATGAGCTACAGTTTATTTTTCTTCTCTACAACTAGCGCCACCATGAGGCGTCAACTTAAAATAGACACTTCAGTAATATTGACTCGGCCAGTCATGACTAAATTTCAGATGGTAATGAAATACACATGTAACTACGGGTGTATCCGGTTTAAACCGGTTTTTTACAACACCACGAATAGACAAAATAACTTATTTTACCTTCTGTAGGTGTTACTCACCATGCAAAAAAAATATCCCTAATTAGTCACTCTAATATAATAGTAAGGCGTAAGTTTATGATTGTATGTTTGTTACTTCTTCGCGTGTAAACGGCTGAACAGATTTTGATGAAACTTGGCAATTACATAGCTCATACATCAGAGTAACATATAGGCTACTTTATATCCATTTGCGGAAATTAGTTCCCAAGGGAAACACGTGAAACTGCGGTCGAAAGCGTGCTAGGAACATATTGAAAACTAAAGAAATATCTTCATCACTGCCTTTTTTTTTCGTCCCACTGCTGGGAACAGGCCTCCTCTCCCACTCAGAAGAAAAAGAAAAAAAATATAGGTCATAAAAATATAATAGTTAGGTAAGTATTCAATTTGGTCAACAAATTAGGCACATAAAAGCCTGAAATATCAGGTTGTGTGTCACAGCTACACAACGTCGATTACCTTGACTTTGGTGGTTAAAATTATTATTAGCCTATCTGCGTATTATTCATAGGATAGGTCAGTTAATGGACAGTGTGCCTAGTCATCATTCACATCACGTGAATTCCTTGAATTTATATTACAAATACAGGTGTAATAATGTGGTAATTTTGTCATTCCTGTGTTAAGTTTTGAAGCGTGAATCTAATATCGAGATCCTTCTTCGGGTAGCGAGCTTTATTCGCGACTATAACGTGCTGGGTGCTTTTTGGCTTGTCATCTACATGTGACTGTGGCGGTCAAAATGTTATTGACGAAAATAAAATAGTCTCTCAGATATATAGAGAGTAAGCATATAATACCACAGCGCTTTTGTTCAGTAAGAATAAAAAAGACATAACAAAATAATGAACAATTTTCAAAACAAAATTGAAGTAGGAAAGTAAAACTTTTGACATCGCTCTAAAAGTGAAAGTCAGTAAAAAATATAAAAAAACATACCGGCCGAATTGAGAACCTCCTCCTTTTTTTGGAAGTCGGTTAAAAAAAGTATTCAATGTACAGTTTTGACTTTTCTACGATTTTATTATATGTACAGATATCTGTATTTGAGGTAAAAAAACTCGCAAAACGATCAACCAGATCTTTAATAATTACAATTATTAACATACAACATAATCTATTCATAATGTACAATTACAAAAATAATAATCGACTAACTTTATGAAATAGATACAAATTCACAAATCCGTAGAGACGCCAGCACATCAAGCTACAAAACTGTCAAGTTTTCCCAAGTAACTTTACAACATGCTTTAGGGATAAATTGTGTATGAAGAAAATATTGTTTAAAGGTTCTTCAAACCAACAGACAGACATGTGTTGCTGGGGAGTTTGTTGCGCCACTTCTTCTTCCCAGCAAAAACACATAGGAAGTGGTGAAAAGTGGGCATTTTGGGGGCTGTCTTTTGTAATTTTTGACGTTCAAAAAGTGCTGTTTTACAGCCAAGTTTGAATAAATAATTTTGAGTTTGAGTTTATTGAGGAAATTTGACAGATTGTAGTAGCTTGATATGCCGGTGTCTGTACATTGCCGTACAGTAAACGTCTTTTAGACGTCACAACAAAATATTTTTTATATTATTATTATCATACAAAATTATGAAAATTATAATTATTAACTCTTAGTAGTACTTAGATGTTTTATTTTTCACTCTCAGTCGGCTTTTTAATTGAGAATTATACAGCGTGATTGGTGATTAATCTTTAATTAATTAATCTTTAAATAATCATCAAATTCCCCTCCCGCTGAGCTGAAGGTGCAGCTGGAGGGAGTATCAGACTCTTACTAAAACCCACTATGTTACTTCTGGAGGTCCCTGTGTGCCAGGGCCACGGTAAATCTTACGAAAAACCCGCAGCCCCGGCAGGTCTTTGCCCTAAAGGGCCCCTCCTGTGTCTGACCCTTGAGAAGAAACCACAACCAAGGCCATTTTACGGCTGGTTAAGGCTACACGGTGCAAGCAAGCTACCATTAGTAAATTTTAAACACAACACACAGGTCTTACTCGCGATTAAAAAATATCATAAAGGCATGTACGCTACCTCTACTTCTCCCGACGATTCGGCCGAATTACACAGACCGTGGTCACCGGACTTAAACGGGTGGCGAGTAAGACCTGTGCGTTGTGTAATGTGTAATAATCGTGAAAGTTTAAGAACATTAGTAAATTGCTTTAAAGGTAATTCACAATTAAAATACCGACCAAAAAGCTATATTAAAAGCGCCTTTAAAATTGAAAAATATCGGTGTATCCTAGCACATAACGTCAAATCCCCTACGATATATATAATTGATAATAAAAAAATAATATATGTTTAGTATTGTTTTAAATTCTTAGTCTATAATCTATAATTGATGTCACATCACTTCGTACCCTGTTAGTCGAGCAACGTGTCCCATCCCTACTCCCTTACTGCCCGCGCAATCTGGTTTGCGGCGCCTGACACGACAAGTCGCTCTCGCGCGCGTACACATAAATATTCGAATAATTGGCCAAATCTCGCTAAAATCAAGTGTACCTATTTGTTATCGTGTAATAATTTGTGTGTGTGATAAGTTAATCGAACTTAAAGCAGCCTCCAAGAACAATTACTGTGGTTTGTGACCGACCGCGTGCACGCGGAAGAAACTTCTCGAGAAGATTAACAAGAAGGTGTGCAACTGGAATTTTGTAAGTGCTACAACCCTTCTTTCACACCCTTATTCTCCTTTTGTTGCTCGCTAATTTAGGTACAGTATTCTATTTATCTTGAACCACGCGACCGCCTTATAGCAAAGGTGGCAGTTTGTTAACCGCCATTCTTTTTCCTCCATTTCTGGTCCTTCGAGCCGGATACTGCTAGTTCACAACTATTAAATTTATATTTCGAATAAATACCTACTCAATTCAAAAGATCCTTTCGTATATATTCGTATTGCTGCGGTAGGTATTCATTGTTGTGCTGGCTGAACTATTATTACCTACGTATTTTTCGTTTTCGTAAAGGTAACAAATAATTCATAAATAACATAAGTAATCGGTGTTCTAAATACACATAGTATTGGTCAATTAATCTAATCATTATTTATTTCGCTATTTGGTTCGTTCATTGTTCGTTGTCGAGCGCGCGCGCGAACCCCATACCTACACAGGTACACATACACGTAGGTATATACTCGTAAAAACAAGTAGTGTCTTACCCGCTATTTGTTAACATCTCGTTTCGTTTTATAATCGTATTAAACAAGTGGCGTCTTACCGCTATTTGTTTACATTTCGTTTCGTTCTCGTCTAATTCATTTCGTTCGTAAAACTATTAGGTATATAGGTTTCACTTAATACATTTCGCCCTAATACATACCTATCAGTCGTTAAGGTTGTATCTAGGAGCCCTATTCGGGGGCATTTCGTTGTCCGTATTTAGTAGCCTACTTACCTACTTGTTGGGTTTGCATAATAAGTGCCTATAATATTTAAGGGCTTATGTGAAAACTCCAATTATCGTTGTTGTTTTTATTCGCTATTCGTATTTCGTATCTAATTTACTCGTTCACGTTTTTACAAATTGTTTATAACCATGTCTTACGAAGACGATAAACCCAAACTATGTATGTTAGAAGCAAAAAGAAATGCTCACTTTGAGCGCATGCAAAATATATTCGAGTTGTCAAAACAAGATATGAATGATGAGTCATGTCGCGAGTCATTTTTAAGTAATGTCGAAAATATTCAAAGTTTACGTACCGAATTTCAAAGCGTATTAGACGCTTACAATAATTGTGCTATTAAAGTAAATCCTAAAGCTACTATTAGTTACCAATCTTGGATCTCGTTTGAAGAAATGTATTGTCGTGTTCAACGTGTAGTAAATTCACTTAAAACAGAAAAATCGCAACTTAAGGAGACATCTAAAAATGATAATTTCCCTAAATTACCTCGTATCGACTTAGTTTCGTTTGATGGTGACATTCGTAATTGGTCTGTATTTTATAATCAGTTTAAGCGCGTCGTTCATGATAACACGCAACTATCTGATTCGGAACGCATTCATTTTCTTGTTAGTAAGCTTACTGGAAGCGCCGCTTCTCTGTGCGAAGGGATACAACCCACACCAGAGAATTATAACATTTTATGGAACTCTCTTGTTGAAAAGTATGATGATCCGCGTTTTCTTGCCGCGTCATATTTAAATCAACTTTTAGAATTTCAACCTATAACTACTAAATCTACTAATGGATTAGAATCTTTTGTAAACAAATTTGATACCGCCGTTAGGGCGCTCAAACAAGTAGAATTAACAGATCTTACAGATTTTATATTGTTACATCTCGCTTTGCAAAGGTTAGATTCTGAGACAGTAAAATTGTTCGAAATGAGCGTTCGCAAGGAAATCATACCTTCTTATAGTAATTTAATTGAATTCGTTAAAGAACAAGATAAAATAGCTCGCTCTAGACCTTTAGTTTCCAAACCTTTACAACTCGACCAACATAAGAACTCGTCTTATGTAAAACCAAAATCTACAAAAACTTTTGTCACTCAGAAAAATGATAATTGTATTTTATGTAAGTCAGACAAACATAATAAACTATATTTATGTTCTGATTTTACAAAAATGACTCCTCATGAAAGATTTAATTTTGCGAAATCAAATTCGTTGTGCGTTAATTGTTTAAATAGTGGACACAAAGTCTTATCATGTCCATCAAAAATTGTTTGTCGTCATTGTCAATCAAAACATCATTCAATCTTGCATTTTGGTTCGTCGAACACGCAAAATAATGCGTCAAATTCAACTACAATCGCTTCCGCTCCCGCTACTTCTAGCGCAGTGGGACCACACCTCAATCCTAGTTCGCCGTCGTCGTCGACTGACAGTAGCAAGTCCGTGTGTGGGGTTGCACGTGACCTTGTTGATAACAGATCTATTACTACCTTGTTGAGTACCGCAAAAATAAAGGTTTTAGATAAATATAATCGTGTGCATTTCGTACGTTGTTTAATTGATTCTGGTTCGCAAAGTGATTATATAACTACTTCATGTTGTAAACGTTTGTCGTTAGTTATTTCGAAGAAAAATCGTTTTGTTGAAGTGCAAGGCATCGGCGGTGCGTCTCAACGTATATTGGGCGTGTCTAAGGTTTTGTTCACATCGCGTTTCGACACTGGAGCACAGACACAGTTCAGCTCGCAGTCCTTTGTAGTTGACAAGATTACGTCACAGTTACCAGACGCTTGTATTGATATGAGTGCGCTGCATTACTTAGATAATCTACCGCTTGCCGATGATGAATTTCATTCACCCGGACAAATCGACATGCTATTGGGTGTCAATTCATATTGCAACATTTTATTATTCAACAAAATTAGTCCTGGTAATAATTTGCCTACAGCTATAGAAACTAGTTTGGGTTATATTTTAATGGGAAATGCACCCACAATACTTTCACCTCAATCTACTCGTTCGTTTTGCACGTTTACACATGAGCAGGTCAATGACTCGCTTCAGAGATTTTGGCAGTTAGAAGAAGTACCGTCTACAACTTTTATTAGCCCTGAAGAACAGGCTTGCGAGGACATTTATACATCTACTACTACTCGAAATGCCGATGGTAGTTATACTGTTAATCTGCCTTTTAAGGAGAATGTTGATCAGCTGGGTAACTCCTTTATAACTGCTAAGCGTAGGTATTTGGCTCTCGAACGTAAATTTGCGCAGTCTCCTGGCCTACGCGAGGAATACAATGCCGTTATTACTGAGTATCTCAACAAAAATTATTTGTCGCTCGTCCCGCAAGATAATTGTTCCGATCCAGGTTTTTATTTGCCTCATCATCCTGTCATTCGCGAGGATAAATCGACAACTAAACTTCGTATCGTACTCGACGCCAGTGCTAAAACAGATTCTGGGCTTTCACTTAATGACGTTTTGCACACAGGGTGCAATTTACAACATGACATTTTTCACATACTTTTAAAGGTTCGTGTATTTGAATTCGCTTTTTTCGCTGACATTCGTCAAATGTACCTCTGCGTACACGTTGATCCTTCGCATTGTCCATACCAAAAAATCTTATATCGTTTCTCGGACGACGCTCCAATTGAGACTTACCAATTTAATCGCGTTACTTTCGGTCTGCGTTCTTCGCCGTTTTTAGCATTGCGCACTATGCGACAACTCGCTAATGACGAGCGTGATAATTTTCCTCTTGCTGCTAGCGTATTAGAAACTGATAGGTATACAGATGATCTCGCCTCATCTGCCTCTAGTCTTGATGAAGCAGTCACGATGGCGGCTGATCTCATTCAGCTCCTGAAACGTGGTGGTTTCGACCTCGTTAAATGGACAAGTAACTCTCTTGACTTGCTTTCCACCATTCCTGATACTCACCGCCAATCGGAAACCGTATCTTTCGACGCAGACACCACTCTCAAAATTCTGGGCCTTCAATGGTTACCCTCTTCCGATTCGTTTAAATTCACTGTCACGCTGCCTAACACCGAAGGTGCCAAACGTGCGATGTTGTCTGTCACAGCTCGTTTGTATGATGTGCTTGGTCTCATTGGTCCGGTTATTTTATATTCGAAGTTGCTTATCAAAGAAACTTGGCTGCTCAACCTCGATTGGGATGATCAACCTCCAGAATCTATTCTTCGTTTATGGAATCAATTTATTTCGGAATTGCCATTAATTTCTACTCTCTCGTTCTCTCGTCACTTGGGCGTTGATTCTCATTCGAAGCTGTATCTTTTAGCATTTTCAGATGCTTCTGAAAAAGCGTATGGATGTGTCATCTATACCTACGTTTTAAATGAGAACCAAGGACCCACTGTTCGGCTTTTATGTTCGAAGTCTAGAGTCGCTCCTGTTAAAACTGTAACACTTGCTCGGCTTGAGTTGTGTGGTATTCTTTTAATGGCTAAATTATTAAGGGTCGCTTATGACACTATTTCGCAACGACATCCTATCGAGGATGTGTATGCCTTTTCAGATTCGCAAGTCGCATTGTGCTGGGTACATTCCTCTCCTCATCGTTTTAATACATTCGTCGCTAATAGGATATCCCAGTGCCAATCTTATTTCTCGTCTGAACACTTTCATTTTATCCCGGGTAATCAAAACCCAGCGGATTGTCTATCACGTGGACTGTTGCCATCACAATTGGTTCAACATGAACTTTGGTTGACTGGTCCACCATGGACCTCGCTTCCAATCACTGATTGGCCTATTTTGCCATTTTCAACTACTTCCACTCCACTGCCAGAGGAGAAGTCAGTCGTGCTCGCTTCAAAACCTAAGTCTGAACATATTCTCATAACGCTCAGTTTAAGATTTTCTAACTGGAATAAATTTCTTAGATGTGTAGTTTACATTCTTCGTTTTATTAAAAAGCTTACTCGTAATAATTGCATTACTGCGGCAGACTTAGATTTTGCAGAATTAACAATCTTAAAGGCTGTACAACACACCTATTTTAATGAAGACATAGAGAATATAAAAAATTCTAAATTGTGTTCTCATGCCTTACGTAAACTTTCACCCTTCATAGACCAAGGGATATTGCGTGTTGGAGGTCGACTCGCTAATTCGTCGTTAGGTTTCTCTCATAAACATCCCATTCTTTTGCCTCGTAATGGACACATCGTTGAACTAATTATTGACGCTTACCATGTAAAACATTTTCACACTGGCCCTAGCTTATTGTTGTCACTACTTAGGCAGAAGTATTGGATTTTATCAGCTCGTCGTATTGTACGAATGCGTATTCATCGTTGTAATGTTTGCTTTCGGCTAAATCCAAAACCTACATATCCTCTTATGTCGGATCTTCCAGAGTGTCGAGTCGAGCAAAGTAAGGCCTTTTCACACACGGGTGTGGACTTTGCTGGACCTTTCAATATAACTTATTCACGTAAACGCGGCGTGCGCAGTCAAAAGGCGTACCTGTGTCTTTTCGTTTGTCTAGTAACCAAGGCAGTTCACTTGGAACTTGCCTCTTCGCTTAGTTCTGCAGCATTTTTAGATGCTTTCAAAAGATTCTTATCTCGTCGTGGTCCTTGTCAATGTATGTACAGCGACAACGGCACCAATTTCATAGCGTCAAAGGCTTATCTTGATGAGCTACATACGTTTCTTCATTCTGAGGAATATTTTAAAACCTTTTCGCACGAGCTGTCAAATAATCGTGTAGCTTGGAAACTTAATCCACCCAGTGCGCCTCACTTTGGGGGCATATGGGAGGCTAACATTAAATGTGTTAAATCTCATTTGTTTAAGGTCGTCGGGACACAGATTTTAACTTATGAGGAACTGAACACAGTCCTTATTCAAATAGAGGCGATTCTCAATAGTCGTCCTCTCTATCAACTTAGTTCAGATCCTTGCGAACCTAGTGCTCTTACGCCCGCACACTTTCTTTCACTCGCGCCACTTACTATGTTGCCTGCGGCTGACCTCAGCAATGAACGAGCTAATTTGCTTACTCGATATTCGCTACTAGATTCTCTCGTCCAGTCGTTCTGGAAACGGTTCAAATCTGAGTATCTCCATAATCTTCAATGTCGGGAGAAATGGAATACTTCAGCTAATCCAGTTTTAGTTGGTACAGTAGTGCTGCTAAATATGGAAAATGCACCTCCTCTTCAGTGGCCTCTTGGAGTTGTAACTAAGTTGCTTCCTGGAAAGGACGGTGTAACTCGCGTTGTAGAAGTAAAGACCAAGAGCGGTGTATTTAAGAGACCGATTGTCAAGTTATGTCCCTTACCGTCTCAATGATCAGTCGGCCAGCATATACATAGTTTACCTAGTTCGTAGTAATAATATTAGTCTTATTTCGCCTCATTAACTTAGCTTATAATCGATAATCTCTTTTCCCATACTTCTTTTGAAGGGGTTCCTTCAAGGCGGGGGGGATGTTTAGTATTGTTTTAAATTCTTAGTCTATAATCTATAATTGATGTCACATCACTTCGTACCCTGTTAGTCGAGCAACGTGTCCCATCCCTACTCCCTTACTGCCCGCGCAATCTGGTTTGCGGCGCCTGACACGACAAGTCGCTCTCGCGCGCGTACACATAAATATTCGAATAATTGGCCAAATCTCGCTAAAATCAAGTGTACCTATTTGTTATCGTGTAATAATTTGTGTGTGTGATAAGTTAATCGAACTTAAAGCAGCCTCCAAGAACAATTACTGTGGTTTGTGACCGACCGCGTGCACGCGGAAGAAACTTCTCGAGAAGATTAACAAGAAGGTGTGCAACTGGAATTTTGTAAGTGCTACAACCCTTCTTTCACACCCTTATTCTCCTTTTGTTGCTCGCTAATTTAGGTACAGTATTCTATTTATCTTGAACCACGCGACCGCCTTATAGCAAAGGTGGCAGTTTGTTAACCGCCATTCTTTTTCCTCCAATATAAATATTTACAAGAAATAATCATACAATTATTATTATTTAAAGTTTTGGACATAAATATAAACATTTTTTATACAATTTCAAATGAATTACAACCTTGTTTTCAAGCTTTAAGATTGAAAATCGGATAGCAATTTCAAATCAATTTGTGACCTATTTCCTTGAGTTTAAAGTCGCAAATATCAAGTGAGATTTTGCTTATATTAAAATTATGTGTCTTAAATATTATAGGCTTTATTACAAAAAAAAATAGACACAGTTTTGACACGTGTTTAAAATTATTTTAAACACATGTCAAACGTCTGTCTAACTTTTTTTGCAGGAAGGCCCTCTATGTTTCTATACCACATCATCAAAAATCCTATTTTAAAGCACACTTTTTTCTGAACTCTTTGTTTCATACATCGAAGCCTTATTATTTTATAAAAATCACACTAAAGTTGTAACAGCAATATTTCTGTTGCCATCTTTATCACAACATGAGGTCGACATTTTAAAAGGACAGTGGCAGTTTTTATTTAGTAAAAATAAAAAATAAAATTTATGTATTTTTTATAGTGCCTACAGACGCCAGCAGGTCAACCTATCCTAATCTGACAGATTGTAACAATCGAATTTTAACCTTCCGGTATTGTGATAAGGTTAGAAATCTATTAAATACATTTGACAGATTGATGTAGGTTGATGTGTTGGCGTCGGTACATTCGTACAAAATTTAAATTTAAATTAACAAATTTCGCATCGTAGACTCTTTTATTATTCTTATCGCTTTTTCTAGTACATATTACATAATCATTTATCTGATTTTTTAAGGACAATAAACAAAACGGAAAACTTTATATGGTGTAGATAAAATTAAAAAAAAATGCTTTATTAACATCTTTTTGTACGAGTCTATAAGCCCCATACTTAGTAAGCTGTGTTTTGGGAACAATTCGTTTGATTTTATATTGAGTCTTGATCTTATTATTCTTGGTAATAAATATTTAAATTGTCTTTGTTCAACACCCATTTTTTTACAATTCAAATGTTTCTATCCCATCGAAATGTTTTTCGAGTATGATTATATAGCATCATAATATTTACACATCATCCAGTACGAGCCAGCGATGTTTGGACGTCTTGACCTCCTGCTGCAGCAGCGGCGTGCGCACGCGCAGCTTGAGCTCGAGCGACCCGCCCACCGCCCGCCGCCCGTCGTACAGCTGCCGATGTCGTAAGTGGAATATAAGACACATGCAATAATTTTTTGATAAATGGGATCTTTAGTTTTACTAGTTTATCAGGGTCTGTGTCTAGTCTGACCGGATGAGTCTGACCGGATGAGTCTGACAGCTGAGTACCAGTGTTACGTAGCACATGAAGCGTTTGCCTCTTTGCCCTCCTCGACCCAGTTGTCTAGGCAAACCGATACCCCTCAGTAAGACTGGTTGTCATACTTTCTGGCGGCTGACTATCCCTAGCGACTGCCAAAGATGTTCAAATGACAGTCGGGAGTCCTATTTAACGTGCCTTTCGAAGAAAAAATATTCATGGCAAGATGGTCACTTGGGGACCGACCGCTAGAATAAGTCTTGCTTAACCTTAAGATTGATCGACCCTTGTGACTGATTTATTGTGCATTCAGATTCGGCGAATGCGCCGAGCTAATCAAGCTCTATTAACTAATTTTTTTTAAATAAAATCGAAATACAAAAAGCCCCAAAACACCCGCCAAAGTGGTAAACACTTCCTATGTATTTTTGCCCTGTCTCCTATGTCTGTCTATAGGTTTGAAGCACCTTTAAACATTGTATTTCTTATACTATATGATATAAAACAAATGTTTTAAATAGAACATACCGGGAAGGAATCATGCAGGGTGACTTCCTCCTGCAGCGGCGCCAGCTTGACGTTGACGGTGCCGAGCAGCGAGTCGCTGTGGAACCAGCCGCTGCAACAGACCAGCGCTTCAGCGCAGCCGCACCTGCCACACCTACACGCTACACGCACACATGCCACAACCAACTATTCTACCTAGCTACATGGGGATGAATGTAGGAAAGAGTTTCTATACAGAAGTACATGCCACCCAGTGTCTGTGGGAATTATGACAAGACTGAGGTCAACGGGGTTAGCCAAGTTGTCTTTCTACAATAGGGATGCGGACAACTAGTCAAATTCAATACTTTTATAGAACTGTCAAAAACGGTTACTCTCTATGCAATTTGTATGAAAACACCACATATGACGTCACAGATTTTTCACATCAATCCGTATACTTATTTCGATTATATTATCAATAAAAAAATAAAAACAGTTTTCGATTCAAAACGATAAATTAAACTGACATTATTTTAAGATGCTTTACAAAATGAATATGATAAAGTATTTTATTTATGACCTAGTCCACATCCCAATTGTAAACGCTAGTAGAAACGATGAAAATTATGGAAAAGTTTAAAATGTAAACTTGTTTATAATCTGAAGCGATTAATCTCGCTTTTTTAAATAAAGATTTAAGAGGAGCGCCATTTTTTGACTTGGCGCCATCAAAAAAATATATTATTTAATAGGACCGGCTCTTTATAGGGACATGTACGCGTAAATACTTTAAAGAAATAACCCATGAATATAATATAGAACCAATAACGAGAATTATTACCTAAATGCTATAGAAATAATAAAAATAAAATAGTTATCAACATGCATGCCACCCAATACTATGGAAAATGTACAATTTCAAGAATGAAGCGACATACACTTAGAAGGTAATAAATATGGTGATGAAAATCCAAGGTATCATAATTAAAATAATAGTGTATTTTAATAGCGCAAAATGCCCAAAAAGGCTCATTTTTCATTGATGCGCCATGCTTATTTCATAACATAAAAATTGCTAGTTGGCTCAATACCCCATACATTGAACAAGTTCAAAACGGCAAATTTAGTGACGACTTTTAGGTATAAGACGGCACGGCATTTTTAGGTAACATATTATAACTTAAGCAACTTATAGTTTGTCAATGTACTTAACACCACTAATATTGAAAATTCAACTTTATTGCCGTAAGTACTAAGTAATATTTTTCCTCAATGCCTAAAAATGCCGTACCGTCAACTTCGCCTTCAAAGCACAAATATAGAACCCTCAACTTACCCCTTACTCCATACTTCTAGCTTGATGCCGTGACGTTTGAAGACTCGCAGACACGGCCGAGAGGAACGGTTGATAGCGAGGGGGAACACCGCGTTGTATTCAGGATTGTTAGAGTCCTTAACTACATCAGTTCTGTCTGATACGGGCGCTTCCTGTAATGTGATAATAAGCACGTTTAGTTTGTCTTGTGTTGATAAATATGTTTTCTTTTGTCATACAAACTAATTTTATAACAACGGAAATAAAACTCAGAGCATTTACGTGTTAGAATTCTTAAGCATTAAATAATATAGGAACTTTTAACGGTTTGAAAAAAAGGAACCATCTTTTTACAAAATATCGGACTTATTTAGAATCATATTTTTTTAACCCTGTCTGTGAGCAATGTGTATATTCAACGATTTGCCGTCAATGTGTTCCAGGCAAAAAAAAAACCAGGAGTTTTATTATCGATTCTTCTTTTATCAAAGTGCAGACGCGAGCAGGTCAATCTACCCGAATGTGTCAAATTTTACCAATCGAATATTAATCTTCTGGTATTCTGATAAGGTTGAAAATATATTTTGTTAAATTGAGGTAGGTTGATGAGCTGGCATCTGTTTTAGCTTCCGCCACTGCACCGCCGGGGATCAATTTAGCGCTCCCTGATAAAGCCTATAGCCTCTATCGATAAATGAAAGATTTTTTTCCAATCGGTCCCGTAATTCCTCAGATTAGCGCGTTCAAAAAAAATATTCGGCTTTAGAATTAATATACATAGTTTATTAAAGTAGCACCAACCTGTGGAAAGGGGAACTCGAATCTGACATATGTATCAATATCCTTAGCCACATTGTAGGCGATGCCGCGGACGATTGTCAACTCCAAGTCGTTCACACCAAGGTCTGTATTGCATTGCGTTACCGAGAACTCTCGTGTTACGTAGTGGAAACTTGGTAGAGCACGGTTGTTGCTGAAATATATAAATATTTTTATGACTAACGAAAATAAAGTAAGCTAAGTGCCAGTTTCACTGGTTACGGATAAGTTCCAGGTAATCTGGTAGATAATTTCATACAAATTCTATTACATTTTTTAATTTATCTGGTAGATAGTGGCTATCCGTAACCTGTGAAACTGGCCCAAAGCGTTCTGTTAAAATAACGGTTTTATGCAAAATTAGCCTTGAGATCAAGTTTGAGAAATAAATCAGTAAAAATATATATTTGTTTGCGATTATCATAATGTTTATATTGTGGTCACTGTTGTTGCGACTAGCAACAGAATTTAATAGGATTAACAATTGCAGAGATATTTTGGTTGGATAAGAATAAACTGTCTTTTAACACACATACTGAAATTTTACTTTAATTAAATTTATCAACATTTCAATCAATCATCAACATAATCAGAATTTCCTCTTGCCTAGTTCAGCTTTCCTTTGCAATAATCTAGCTATACAAAAATTTCAAAATTAGAAAAAATAACTTACAGCGTAGCAACCCTCACAACATCAAGATCCTCCCTAACCCTTTCGTATAATTTCTCATACATCTTCGACTCGGCCACATGTCCCATACTTTTGCAATGCGTCATGTATTCCTTGGCCATTTTAGCTTGAGATTCCAACTGGTTCAGCAAACTGGAATGTGCATCGTCGGTCGAAGTTCCAGTCATAGGTGAAACTTCCACCCAATCTGATCCAGAAGGTTCGTCGATCGAAGTACTGTCGGCTAATGATGATGAGATTGAGTCCGATCTGGGAATTTTTAGAGGATATGGTATAGATGTTAGCGCAATGAAAAATAAGCTAAGCGCAATGTTGCGCAAAAGTTGCGCATAAAATTAAAGGACAATGTAGTTGCAATATGGTATATTTATACTATGCGCAAAAGTTGTTAACAATTTGCGCAAAGTTTACCACATAAATTCGTTAAGTAAATGTCTAGTTACGGTCAGATATACCATAATAATTTTTTATTAGTGTATTTCATACTAGACTAGACGCCAAAACCATTGGGAAAATAATATTTTTTAATTAACTTAAGCATACAATTATCTTCTTTAACACAAGTTTTGCGCTAAAATATTGCTAAAATTCGCCTGTTTTCGCTAGAACGAAATATAGATTGCATTATAATTATGTTATTTTTGTTACTTACGTAGCTTTACTGGTGGCTTTGGGCTTGGGTAGCGAGGGCAGGTTGCTCAGGTCGACCGGCCGGCCCGCCCGTGCCGCCTCTATTAGCGGGTCGAAGCGTTTCGCGTTCCGAAGGTACTGTAAAGCCGTGTCTAATTCACCTGTACAGACAAACAAAAATACATAGATAAGCCTTTATATCCTAAATAGGATGTGTGTGATGAATAAAAAATGCACTATTGTAGTAACAACTTGCTTTTTATCCAGAAAAATTGCAGTCAAAAATTGCGAAAACAAAGTTTACTTGATAATAGGGACAGTGCGGATCAAAAACGATGCTTGAAAGTTTGTTGCGATACATTTTCTTCCTAGCTTTTTTTTAAGCTAATTTTAGCCTAAAGATTAAATTTATTTTGGAAAATAATACAAAAGGCCATACCTTTCTTCTTATGCAATAGCGCCACTTCCTTGAACTGCATTTGCCTTTTAATAAGCAGCGCCAGCACCTGGTCGCGCCGCGCCGCCTGCGCAGAGCTCGGCCCGGGGGCGGCCGGGGCGCCGCGCGGGGTGGGGGGAGACGCCGCAGGGGATGGAGCCTGTCCCTGAACATAAGATTATAGACAGATTCTTAAGAAAATTCTTGGACAGAAGTAACGTACGTAGAACGGACGTTAATGCCCCAAGCACAATTTTTTTTACCGTTATTTTTGGGTGTGGCAACACAAAAAGTTTTTTTTTTTTATTAAGTGTTACCATTTTTTTTACATTATTAGAATCGGATATCGGTACGTAACAAAACTTCCACGAATGGGACTAGGTTTTCTATACCATATTTACTTACCCCACCAGTGGGCAGTGGGCCATATCCGGCGGGTGCGGGCAGATCGTCCACGGCTACAGGCTGGCCGGCTTCATGACGTTTGATGGCGTCAGCATATTGCTTAATGATGCGGTTCATGCGCCGAGCCTTGGAGGAGTTCCCTTCTTCTTTAGCTTTTGCTTCTTGTTTCTGTCGGGTAAAAGGAGTATCATGTTTTATTGCTACTAAAAGACTTTTTTAGCAGTTTCGCTTTAAAAAATTTGATTGGTACACATCTGTAAGAAGATTGTAAATTATTGATCGCTCCCATCTCAGGAACTGGTGACCTTGGTGGTGGTCATTCAGTATCCAGGTTAGCGAAGTAAATTATCACAGGATGAGGGATGTCGGAAGTTTGTCTTGACTAAAGTTAAAGAAGTGTAGGAAATATTCCGCCAGTACTTCCCTACCAACCCAACAACCCGCAGGTTGTTCGCAAGGGTTTCCGTTGCCTTGACACACAAAGACCTCCAGGAGGAACATAGTGGACTGAGTCCACAGCGGGAAGCCATTTGATGATGTCCCATGATAAAGACAGCACTTACTTTAAAAGCCTCAAGTCTCTGATGCAGTCCTTCACCCAAAGTCTTCGCTATTATGAGCCCCCCTCCCCCTCCACCACTGGTATCTTCTGTGGGTTCCGGAGCTAAACGGTAAAAATTCGAATGTTATAAATATCGTTTTGTTTTTGCAATGAGTCATGACTATGTCCGAGGGATCAAATAATCATGCAAGCTTAAGTGAGCTTGTGTGTTTACGCTTTTACTCTAAAAAGGGATTTGCTATAGAGATAGGTTGTACCCTGGAGGCGATTAGCTAGGTTTTATCTTCTCCAGGCCAAACGTCGAGATTATTTATAAATTACAATTTTGGCTCTAGTCAATAGGTACCCATAAGCTATACCCTGTAATATTATATCCCACAAACCTGCAGAATTCTGCACACCATCTTGTTGAAGCCTCTCCTGTTCCAAGGCAGCTGTGATCATGGCTACAGTCGGCAGTTCATCCATGTTCATAACTTCTCCACTATTGTGTGCCGCTACCACCGTGTCGAACTGTTTGGTCACCTTTAGGAAGCCGAGCGCGAGGAATTTGTCCCCGCGTTTTTTAGCTGCTAAGGCTTCGGCCTTAAATTCCGCTTGACGGTCTGGAAATGTGATATTTTAAGGGTATATGAATATCTTCCGAAGAAAAAAATGTTTTGCCCTTGTTAATTATAGTTCACGCTAAACGAAATGGCGGTTCGCAACGAACTTCCCAGCATTTCTGCGATTCTCATGATGTTCCGAACTGCCATACAGTTTGGCACGAGCTATAGCAGAGATGGGCTATGAATGGCTTGACGCTTCCAAGTGATCTTTTACAGACAAATATTGCATATATTTCAGAAATAAGAACTTTCGTTTTTATATACATTAACATCATCACCAGATGTACTCGTCCCGTCAAGATGATCACCCATCCACGAACCGACCGCGCCAAGCGTTGCTTAACCTCATGATCAATCGACGCGCGTGGCTTTTACTTAACCACGAGCTTCTCCAAACATCCATCATCCATCATCGTAACCACCCCTACTACCTACCACCCCTTCATGTTTTCATGCCAATAGCAAATTTTATCGTCTAACAAAAATACAATAGTACTTACGTAAAATTAATTGTAACTCTCTTTTCCTCTGGTCATCTCCTGCATTTCCACTAGCCTCAGGTATCCTAGGTGGAGCAGGTGCCGGCGAACTCGGTTCTGGAGGACTGAAGTCTATCAGGGGTTCCTCTGGAGGTGGCCTCACGACCTCTACCGGAGGTGATGGCTGAGGGTCTTCGGGAATTGGGTCTTGGTGTTCCACTGCCTTCCCGACCATGACTGGTGGGGGAATGTCGTCATTCTTTATCGGTTTACCCGCTTTCGCTTGTTTTAGAAGATCTTGGAGGGTTTTGAGACCTCGGCCAAACCTGAAGGGGGATGAATAGTGATCTGATTTTAGGATAGCAATGACAATTTTGGGGTTGTAGTTTTGAGTACGATAGACTAATATCGAACCGTATGTTCTTGTTATAACAATCCGAAATATAGGTACCAAAGTGTATATTCAAGTCATTTGAATGTTAAAATTAAACGATCGTGTCCAAGTTATTTCGTTTCATATGGCTTTAAGCTTATAAGTAAGTGTTAACTTTGCCGTACATAGAAAACGGACGATGAATAAATATGAAACGATACCAGCGCCCTATGATCCCAATCTTATCTTCGTTGGAAAATCTGCATAAATTCAGAAACAAAAGAGATATTTCTATACTGAAAGGATTTATGTATGTATGTACATATACATATAACACTTACATCGTCAGGTCATCACGTATGCGTATACTAATCAATCTCCATAATGCAAAAAAAAATCAATACCCCTATAATTAATAAAACCAACAGATCTATGAAAATATGTCCCAAATTCACAATACGTTTCACAAACCTTTGGAACTCACATCAAGTTCGATATCCGAGCGAGACAAAAAGGGATTTCAATGTCTCTGAAATAATTGTTCACAAGTTCAGGACAGCAAAGAGTCTGTATATCAAAGCAGACGTCTAGACAGAGAGCTCAAAGACCTTTAAAGTACTATTTTATGTTCACGTTCAAATAGTATGCATAGACAGGACCTTGCCCAAACATTTCCAACCAGGTATTAAAACCATCTCCAGAGATGGTATACGAAAACAAAAGGTTTTTTGATAATGTAAAAGATATCAAGGGCCTGTTTCACCACCTACGAATAAGTTCCTGTTAGATCATTTCATATAAATTTTGTTCCATTTTTTAATTAATTCGGTCGATGTGTCGATTCGGACATTGTGAAACTGGCCCTAAATATAATATATCTTCTATCTACTTCGTCGATTTCAGACCTATTTTTTATTTCCTTTCGAAGGCAGATTCAGCAGATCTCCATTTTATGTTTAATAGCCAAACAAAAGCAGCTTTCAAAATTATTTTGGTTTGATTTTCAAACAGAGGGTTAACAAAGGAAATGTGCACGTCAAAAGGTGTCTGAATTTAAATTGAACAGCGGTATTTATAGTCTGCGAAGGTTTATTTTCTCTTCGTGGTTTACCAATCTGTCTGGGTCAATGATCGGAAGTACTTTGTTATGGTACTGAGAACTAAGGAGCCGAAAAACCGCTTTGTTTCACTGTGTATAGGACATCTAGACTTAGTTCCAAAGATAGGTATTTCATTATCAGCGTGTAATACGTCTCTTTGTTTATTGTTTAATGCTGTATCGTTTACAACTTAACAAAACCCAAATATCAGATCTGCTTAAAAGGTCGCTTATCTGGCCTTTTTTTTCGTGGGAAATCATCAAATGACCCCTCCCGCTGAGGGTGCAGCTGGAGGGAGTGTCAGACTCTTACTGACTAATACCCACTATGTTCCTTCTGGAGGTCCCTGTGTGCCAGGGCCACGGTATCTCTTACGAACAACCCGCAGACGCTTATCTAGCCTAAGCTTTAGAATAAAGGCAACAAGTTAATATCCCCGAGTTGGTTACTTGTTGCGCGACAATACGACAGACGGGTCATTCCCTAAATTGTATAAACAATGATTTTATTTATTTGTGTTTCAGGCTTTCTGGCTTCGCTACGGACTCCGGGATTGTTAGGAAGAATTATCGCGTCCCTTGTAGGTACACAAAGGACTTGAGTAGGAACAAAAGGTTTCAGTCAATAAAAGTCTGACACCCCCCCAAGCTGCCTAACAGCGGGAGGGGTCATATGTTGATTTCCTATCAAGCTACAATAAAAAGGGTTTTTGTCTTATATGGCTTTCATCTCTTTGTCTAGACTTCCTACATATGCAAAGGTTTCTGATAAGATTCTATGATAAAGAAAGACGCTCTTATCTGGGCCAGAATCGCAGATTCATGCCAGACATAATTGATTTTCTTTTATCTATACAAAATACTTTAATACAGATTTATCAAATAACTAAAACTTTAACGGCCGAAATTAATAACCTATCTATACGTTGTTTTGCTTACTAGAGATAGGAATTTGACACAAATTATATGGGGCTAATGTCAAAATTCAGTCTCTAGTAAGCAAAACAACGGATAGATAGGTTATTAATTTCGGTCGTAAGAAGATATCAAATAGTATTCATTCATATTCGATCACGGAAAAAGTCCGTTCATAAAGTAGCCATGAACCACTCAAATACGAAAACCGCAAGATAAATAATTATGCATGTTTTGTTTCATAAATAATGACGCATACAGCCGGAATCAGGGTGAGTCATTGTTCATACAGTTTCGCTACCGCACTGTAGTTACCTAAGTACAGTTATTTGTCTTAAATTGTGAGATCTTATTAGCAAGTCCGCATAAATGGGTCTTTGAGATTATTTCGGTACAAAGTACTTTGGATGTCGATTTTTAGCTAGACTGTGATGTTATTTGCCTAAGGCTGTTGACCTTTAAGTAATGGATGAAGGAGTAGGGGTTCAGGGTCAGGAACTAAGAAGCTTATCCCTTAATACAAATTGTCAGTCTGAACGGAACGTATAGAACGATATGTTGTTTTTTATACGTTGATTTTTTTTCGTGGCAAATGAACCCCTCCCGCTAAGGTTACAGGTGGAGGGAATGTCAGGCTCTTACTGACTAAAACCCACTATGCTCCTTCTGGAGGTCCCTATGTGCCAGGGCCACGGTAACTCTTGCGAACAACCCGTAGCCCCGGCAGACTTTGGCCCTGACTTTTCCCCCTTCGAACAAAACATCTAAGCTCGTTGTCTTGGTTGTATCAGCTAAAATTGCCATGAAAGTTACGCTTATATTAAAGCTATTGTAACATTGAAATAAATGAACAATACTTTCTATATATAAGCTACACAAGTATACGCGTTATCAGATAATGTGGCCATAGACACCGCCGTTTGTGACCTCTCCGCGATGTCGGGTCCATATAGAAAGGACTGTTTGTAGGATAACATTTTGTATTGAAGAACTAGCTTCCGCTGTAGATAGGACGAAATGCTAAATAGTCCAATTTTGTATGGAATAGAGAAGAGACAATGGAGAGATGACTGACAATGAGCGAAAAATACTAGGTAAATGATATTTGGTTTACCTATGAGGAAAATTTTAATAATTTAGATTTTCCCTACGATTGATTGAATAGATCAACCACTGTTGAAGGTATCTATTATGATAATTAAATTTGTAATAGCACTTTTACATTCAAACACGATTGGTAACATGCGGCATTGCTCGAACCGCAACAACCGCGCGGATAATCCGCTTGTTTGAAATTCTTCTTATTTTTAGGATTAATATCCGCAGGTGTCGTGGTCATGGGCAGCGGAGATGATTACGCATACGGGAGGGACGAGTGCTCCTAAAAGAAGTGTCTGTCCTGGAACTCAATTTTATTGTTCACAATTTTTAAAACGCGAACGTTAATATCCAAAGTTAATCAGGAATAACTCTGCGGCGTCGCTGTTAACGATATCGTCACACGTGGACCCGACTGGACCATGGAAGTATCACGAATGAAGTTGCCAACCTAGAGATAAATACCTGCCAGCTATATTATGTATACTAGTTATAAATACATACCTACATACTAGGGTAAACTTAGTCTTACCTTCTAGCCCGACTGCTTTCTCCATTTGCTTTAGCATTCTTCTCCGCGACTGTGTAATTCGTGATTCTATCCTGTAGCATGCTTATAGTACTGCTGTCGGTGCTAAGAGGAGCACCGGGGGGAGGGGGTGCGGGGCGAGACGACCGCGGGGGCGGAGCAGGGGCCTCGTCATCTTCTATGGCTAATGCTTGGAGCTCGTTCAGTAAGTCTGGATCGTCGTCGTCTCCTAAAATAAGTTGGACGAAATATTATCCCGCTTATGGGATATTAATATAATAAGCCTTAAAGTATTATTAATGTAGTATAGTTTTAGCTGTCTGCTGCAATAAAACACTACTGCGCATGCCTGACGCTTCAAATGGCTAACTTCAGAAATGCAATGCTAATTGGCGCGAACTGTAACGCATTCAACTCAAAAAGGTCAATGTAACATTGACAACCAATTACTATGATGATAATGAGACTACTACTTGTCAATGCCAGTTATTGTAAGAATATGTACCTTCCTTAAGGGTCAGTTTCACCAGTTGCTGATAAGTACCAGATAGTATATCTGGCAGATAATTTAATACAAATTCTGTTCCATTTTTTAATTTATCTGGTAGATAGTGGATATCCGTAACCTGTGAAACTGGCCCTAAAACTCCTACACTTAAGTCACGCTCAGTACAAAACTATGAGACATTAAAAATAATGTTACCAGATCCCTCATCATCCGTCGGCACATCCTTCAAGCTTTCTGCTATCATAGCATCTAAATTAGCCGTAGGCACTGGCGCAGGTTTCTTAGGCTTCGGTTTCTGTGCCCTGCCACCGCTGATAGCTGCCAGCTCCGCTTCCAAGTCGAAGTCATCGTCTGACAAGTCCAGGTTCTCATCATCATCATTTATGTCTGGTATGTCTAGGAGACCGAACTGTGGGAGAGTTCTTGATTTAAACTTATTGTTGGTAAGTATTAGCGCAGTTAACCAGTCCATTGACTGAGCAATTTTGTGGCTAACAGTCACATGGGTCAATGAATCATATTTTTAGCTATAAGCTAGAAAGTTTAACATAATTGGGTTGAGAAGGTCAGTTAACCAATAGCTCAATGTGAAACACTGGTACTCAGCTACATCTGTTTAGATTCTAAGCTGACGTCAACAAAGTTACAAGCCATAATACAGTTATTATATGTGTTTCCAAAACACACAGCATTTGTTGAAGAAGCATTCAATAAATTTAGCCTTAAAAATGCAATTCCATACCTTAATCGTACTTCTTATGTTACCTGTGTCCTTTCACTCGCAGAGCAAGTGACAGATAACCTTGCCTGTCACGCAGCTGTCAATGTCAATTCATAGCGTTCATAAATTTTGCCGCCAACACGTGCAAAATTTTTTCTTAGTGAAAATTAATTTGTTAATATAGTTTATTTGCGGAAATAAGTGTTTGTGATTCATAACTGAGTAATGGACAGTGTAAATAAACCCGAGGTTGCCGAAAAGCAAGATGGAAGTGGCGAGTGTGGTAGTTCGGTAGCTGTTGCTTCGGATGGAGAACAGTCTTCTCGACTTCCGCGCCACTTGTGTGGGGACAGTAGCACCTCTTCATCTGCGGAAGATGAAGAGGGCTTCTCCTCTCCCCCGCCAAATAAACGCCGTAAGTACAAACACAAGCTCATTTCCGATCCGCGCATAGACGGCCTCATTAACCAAGTAAGTTACATATCTGGTTATTTATCACAATTACCGTCTAACAATCATAATTCTGATACGGAGATGTTAGCTCTTCCTGGCACGAGCCGGGAGACGCATCAGTCGGAATTTTTAGTTAACCCAAGTAATAATTTGGACAAGTTCACATTAGGGGAATTAAGTACAGAATTTGATGAAAGAAAAGTGGTACCAGCGGCCAAGAAGGATAGATTAGAGAAGCTCAACAAGTTGCAACATTTTAATTCACAAGCCTGGAAGGGAATCCGTTATAAGAAAGTATTGCAAGGCTACTTGGCTACACCAGGTTTTGTGTCATTAAGAGTAAATGAAGAATTTTGTCATCTGAATAAAACTAAAGATTATTTGGCCAGTGCGGAGGAAGTATTAGCTGTCTTAACTAATGCACAATTAGAACAACAAGAATTATTAAGACAGAGTTTGCAAGACTTATTGAACTGGGCTGCTAGAAACCCAGGTGATGTAAATACAAACTCACTGTTTGAGAAAATAACTAGTTTACTAGGACCTGGTTCACCGTTACACAAGTGTTCAGAAAATCTCATGCAAATTACCTGTGGAAGGAGGAGTGAAGCTATTGAAATAAGAAGGGAGAGAATAATTAAAGAGGTTAATAATCCTAATTTAAAAGCTACTTTAAGGGCTATCCCTCCCAGTGGTGAACATTTGTTTAGCCGGGAAGCTTTACAACCTGTCATTAAATCTTTAGGTGGCACCCAAGTATGGCTAAATAAACCAGAATACATCAAAGAAGGAAAAACTACCAGGACTTTTCCAAATAAGAATGATAGGAAGGCACATAACAGTTCCTATAAGAGCACTAGGTTTGATGATAAACATTTAAAACCAGAGAGTGTGCAAACTTCAAACAAGCGGGCTAACTTTCGTAAAAACAATTTCAAAAAAAGAAATTCAGATCAAAACACCAAACAGAAATGACTATTCACAAGGTCAACGAACATTCCGGGGTGGGTGCTTAAAGGACCATGTTCAAGTATGGAAGGAACATGGGGCAAACCCATTTATTCTAAATATAGTGTCCAATGGCCGTTTGCCTTTCAAACTAAAACCACCGCTGAAATATCTGACAGAAAATATGTTAAAAAAGTTCAACACCAAAACCTCCCCAGAGATGACAGCAATTATAAAGGAATTGACAGAGAAAGGCATTTTGGAAGTGCCCCCAATTTTAAATCCTGGTTTCCTTTCCAAAATGTTTCTTGTAAAGAAGCAGGATGGGAGCTGGCGTCCCATTTTCGACCTCAGAGGGCTGAACAGATTTATAGCAACAAAGCATTTCCAATTAGTATCACAAACAGATGTAGCAGACTTCTTACAGGAGAACGATTGGATGGCAAAAATAGACCTCCACCAAGCTTACTTTCATTTGCCAATATCAGAACCCCACCGTCGTTTTTTAAGGGTGTGTTACAACAACCAAGTACTTCAGTTGACTGCTCTACCATTTGGCCTATCTTCAGCCCCCCGGACTTTTGCAACTCTATCAAACTGGATTGCAGAGATACTACGCAACCGAGGCATAAGACTATTAGTGTACTTAGACGATTACCTTCTAGCAAGTCAAGACAAAAGCAGACTACAGAGTCAAATTTCAGAGACCTTAGTGTTTTTAGAGAGCCTGGGCTGGCAGGTCAATTACGAAAAATCAGCACTAACTCCATGTCAAGAGTTGGAGTATCTAGGTCTATTGTGGAATACCAAAAACAGAACCATGGCGTTACCACCAAAGAAAGTAGCAAAGATAAAAGCTTTTGTAGCAAAACTTCTACAGAGAGGCCGTTGCACTCTTCGGGAGAGTCAATGCCTACTTGGCCAGTTGAATTTTGCCAATTTAACAACACTGAGAGGACGGTTGCACTGTCGACAAACACAAAGGTTCCTAAGAGTTTTCAGCCGATACAGAGGATCTCGGAGGAGAGACCTTCCTCCATGTGTGCAGCGCGAACTAAATTGGTGGCTGAAGGCCATAGACCAGAGTTCAGTGTCCCTGCACAAGGAGGAGGTAACCCACTTTTTGACAACAGACGCTGCGGATGTAGGATGGGGCGCTCATCTAAACGAAGAATATCTGACGGGGACATGGACAATGGCCCAGAGGTCTTGGCACTGCAACATGAAGGAACTTTTCGCTGTGTACGGTGCCATACATCGTTACCAAGGTGCACTACGAAATGCGCATGTATTAGTACAGTCCGACAACAGAACCCTAGTCGCGTACATCCGAAACGAGGGCGGAACTCGATCGCTAGCCCTTCTCGAGCTGACAACCAAACTCTTAACACTCACCGAGCGCCTGAACATCACGCTCTCGGCGGCGTACCTCCCGGGGAGGTACAACGGCATAGCCGATCGCCTGTCCAGGAATCGACCAGTGCCGGAATGGCACTTGTTGCCCGCGGCCGCGGAGGCCGTATTCAGAATATGGGGCATACCAGAAGTCGACTTGTTCGCATCAGAGCGCAGCGCCGTCGTAGGCTCATACGTGACGTGGGACTCCAGAGATGGGTCAGCCAGTTTTTGCGACGCCTTCAGTCGACCCTGGAATTACGAGTTGGCCTGGGTGTTCCCACCACCGAATCTTATTCCACGCGTACTGCGCCACCTCAATGCGGCGACCGGAACCTACATAGTGATAGCACCGCATTGGGAACAGTGCTTCTGGATAGCGGACCTGAAGGCACGCGCCCTGTCGGAACCAGTGCCAATTCGGGAGCTACCCCACAACTTGTTAGACTTGACAACGGGCAGAGCCCCCCCTCAGGTGGACAAGTTGGAACTTCTAGCTTGGAAAATTGGGGGTGGGCCAATCAAGTCGCACACTGGTCTCCCGAAGAAAGGGATCTTCTAACTAAGAGTTGGAGAAACTCCACTATATCAACATATAGGGCTCCAATAAAACGTTGGATCGCATGGTGTTCAAAAAATTACATCGATGCGGCCTGCCCTCATAGCAATGATGTTGCACGATTCCTAGCTCAGCTGTGTATTGATGAGAAACTCGCCTACAGGACTATACTTCTGCACAGATCTGCAGTAGCTACATTCACAGCAATGGCCAAGCCAATAGCTAAAAATTTCTTTGTGCAACAGATTCTCAAAGCTGCTGCTCTACTTAAGCCGCCGGAACAAAAGACACCTATATGGGATACAGAGTTACTTTTCAATTGGCTAAGGAATAATCCTAAGTTAGACACATTATTTGACATATCTAGAAGATCTGCTATTATCTTGCTTTTAGCATCGGGCAGAAGATTACATGACTTGACACTCCTGGACCTGGCTGAGAACAATCTTATCATAGATACTGATAAGTATGAGTTAACATTGTGGCCACGATTTGGATCTAAAACTGATAATGCAGACAGGAGACAATCAGGATGGATATTAAAACAACACCCTGATGAAAAAATATGTCCAGTCAGGCATATTATGGAACTTGTTAAAGTAACAGAGGTCAGGCGTACTAAAGTTAATAACTTAACAAGCCTTTTCATATCCATCACAGGCAAAATAAAACCGGCTTCACGTACCATAATAGCAGGTTGGATAAAGAATGTCTTTAAAGAGGCAGGAATAGAGGCCTCTCCAGGCAGTGTGAGATCAGCTGTAGCCTCAAGAAGCTACTTGGAAAACAGACCAATAGATGAGATATTGGAGAGAGCTAACTGGAGAAGCTCTAACACCTTCAGAAAGTTCTACTGCCGTACTGTCAAGAAGAATTCAAGCATTGATTCAAATGATTATCTGTCAAATAATTTTGTGATTCCTTAGAATTTAAATATTATATTTTAATTAATGATTTCACTGGAGAGTACTACAATACTAACTTTTGATCTCATTTTTGATTGTGATTGATCTCATAATGATAATAATTATTACTAAGTATTGAATAATATTTAATTATTTTTTGTTAAATTTTAAAGGTAGAGGAGCCTTAATTTTTGTTTTTTGTTTATTCTTATAAGGTTTTAATAACCTTTTTGATGGTTGAATTAATACAATGTTTGTTTTTAATTAATACATTCTAAAGATATTTTGCAATTGATAACTATGAATAATATTGATTAATCTTTGAGATTTCTTTTATTTCACATAGCGTTCATAGTACCTGCACCAATTACAGGTTTCTTTCACCAGCAGATAACAAACAGGTCTTCAACAAATGCTGTGTGTTTTGGAAACACATATAATGAGACTGTTTTGCATTAAAACAAAACAGTTATTATGTGTGTGGAAAAACACACAGCATTTGAGCAAGGTGCTTGCTGGTGGTTGATTGAAGACTATGAATTGACATTGACAGCTGCGTGACAGGCAAGGTTATCTGTCACTTGCTCTGCGAGTGAAAGGACACAGGTAACATAAGAAGTACGATTAAGGTATGGAATTGCATTTTTAAGGCTAAATTTATTGAATGCTTCTTCAACAAATGCTGTGTGTTTTTCCACACACATAATAACTGTTTTGTTTTAATGCAAAACAGTCTCATTATCTTTCCACTAGATAGGATATATACAAAACCTGGGCACAGAGAGAACCTATGTTATGTCTTTTGATTAATACAATATCGATATTCATAGCTCACAAAAAATATTTTTAATAATTCAAGGCTGACAAATATTTCTTGTGAACACGTCGGGATTTGGAGATATCACAGCTATATTTGCTTCATGAAATACTAGATAATTTCACCAAGTCAATGAATTTGATGTGAGCAATTTAATATGATCATACGGAACTGACCGAATTGAGAAACTCCTCCTTTTTTGGAAGTTGGTTAAAAACACAAATTATAATTATGATGACATGAAGGATTTACAATATACATAACAGGAAAAGAAGATGTAAATTAATAACTTAATTGCAAGATTAGCAACTCACACATCATTGAACATTATAAGACATTCCAAGTATGAAATTGTGTAATCAAGATAATATTGTAACACAGTAAATGAAAGAGAGTAATTTAGCAATTGAAACAAATAAACCATAGATTGTGTCATACAGCCTACACACTCAATAACAAATTTAAAAAAAGAATATCCTAACATGTGAACTGATAGTTGCCACAAAGTGCCAAAGGGATAATACAAAAACATTTTTGTGTAAATTAATCAACAACTGTATTTACAATGAGAACCATTTATAGTTACATTGTTAATTTTAAAATTACAAATAAGGGGTTCACTAGACAACAATAAAATGCTTTGTTTCAAAAATAATGCAGTCAATACAACTTTGTTTACCAAATCAGCTGACAACAGACTTCTCAGATTAACCTCAAATTAAGATTTATTGTTAGATTACGGCTATGACTTGTTCCTATAAATAAACTAACATTAACTGAGCTAATAGAACCGGACAAGACCCTAAGATCGAGCAAATAATGTGCATGACTCACCTGAGACAAATTAGTTTTTTTACCCGATCTCGGATTTCTAGACATATTAAACTTTTAAAAACTAATTTTCACTATATTCAGAACCTCACTGCGCGATATCACCGTAGTACAACTACGTTAGGAAGTTTTATTTCGCTTAGAAATTAATCCCCCGATTATTATGTATTTTCACTGACAGTGACTTAGAAAAACAGTAGCTAGAGTAGAGAAAGTGGCAGAAACCTTCCTGTAGAAATTAGTAAGTTTTACTAGTCTATTAACACAATATACAATTTTAGTCGATTATTATAAGACAATTTTTATTTTCATAAAACTAACTTCGGGTTTTTATTCACAAACGTGTATAATTCTACCTGTTTCTGTATTTAATGAATTAATAAAATAGTATTCAATTATTTATGTCATATTTTGTACTTCATTATTTATCGTTTAGTCGATGTTTAGAAGTGTTCCTCTAAACCAGAAACAATACAAAAGTTATTAGCAATGTTGTCATTAAAATAATAGAAAATATTAAAGTTTTATTTTTAACTTAAACTATATTGTTAGCTTATTAATGGCAGCATAATTAGACTTATCTTCAATAATAGCATTTCAGGGGTCTTTTCGTATCAATTAAATATAGAAGAAAATGTTTACAGCTATCATTTCAACCTTTCCATCAACACGTCTAACAGTATAAATATAATTCTTACATCTGGCAACAAGTGCAACATCGCGAGAGTGACGTATGAACGGCAGAAGAGACGAAAACGAAAGAAAAGCCTTTCTGTGCCGTTGTTATCTTCTATCGTACCTGAAGAATGGAGACAAACGGCCAGGCTAATGGGCTTAAATCAAAAAAGAAAGAAAACGGAGACGTCAAGGACAACCTATGGTAACGGTTCACTGTTAATTTTACGGGTAACATGCACTCCCCATATAGGGATCCAATGTGTCACACCTACGTGATGTCAAGCTATGATGCTGAGAAATATGTGACCTAGCTGCGTTGTCTACCTTTGTATGTAAAATAACAGCGTAAGATTCTCACAGTGCGACAAATCCGCACATTTGTGTACACTTTCCCGTAGCAGTACCAACCTCGCGATATTGATGACAACGAATATTGTATGCTCGAAAAATTTCAGGTCTTCGATTCTGGAAGAGGTCCAAAACCAAGGGAACACAAAACTACCTTCAAACAAAAATGTTTTAGTTTTGGGTGACAATGAGACTGGTAAAACTACTTTGGTAGCGAAATTACAAGGTGTTGAAGATCCTAAGAAGGGGTCGGCACTCGAATACGCGTATATTGACGTTAGAGATGATTATCGAGATGGTAAGTGTGATATTTGAGTTCTAAACAACATATTTATGACAAAACAAACAATTACATATTCAACAAATTTCAATCTAACCTACATTCACGAAATTTTAAGTGTTGTTTAGATTGGCATAAGAATGAACTCCTATTTACTATTTTGGTTATGAATACAACCTCATTTCAACATGCAGAGCACGCATGATTTGTTTATGACACATAAGAGTATCAAAATAATTTAAATTATACAACATTCTTATTAGAATCATGTTGTGATTGTCAGGTTTATTGATTATGCCTGATGAATCATTGATGATAAATTGTCTTATTGCATGTATTAACTATTGAGGCATGTATGTCATTTATAATTCTGATTAAGACATTATTTTATTTGGAAACTAGGTTTTTATAACACTTAAGGCCAGTTCTACAATGTCTGAATAGCCACTATCTATGGAATAAATTCAAAAATGGAACAGAATTTTGTATGAAATTATCTACTAAATATACTATGGAACTTATATTTATAGATGGCGAAACAGGCCCTTAGATAAATAAAATTTTGTCCCTACAAATGAGTATAGTTTGTTATAGTAGTGTAATTTAGTGAGGGCTATGTTTGTTATTGAAAAAAATAATGTTATCATTACATTGATGTGACTTTCTTTCATGTTTATGTATACTCATATATTAAAGCTGAGTTTGTTTGTTTTTATCTGGGTGACTGATGTTCCCACCGAACATGGATGAAACTATTGACAGAATATAGTTACTTTTTATATTGTAATAACTGTTTCTAAACTATATAGTAATGTGTGCAATGCAATTCATTTATTTATTTGTTATTTGGGGAAGTATAAAAAGGTGATAATAAGTTGTTTATTCAAAGTAAGCGGGAAATCAGTACTTTTTGATGGTCAATTTTACGAAAGAGAGCCCCAAATCGCCCGCCCTTCACCACTTCCTGTGTGTTATCGCTGGGAAGAAGAAATGGTGGAATAAACTCCCCGGCAACAAACAGCAGCAGTCCATCCCTGATGTTACTCCAAATGTTATGTTTAAAATACAAGATTTACAAGATAGTACATAAAATATGTACATTGCAGAAATCTTGCTTGAGCAAATGAAATAACTACTGAATTACTAACAAAACCTCTCTCCCCAACAGATCAAACACGTCTCAGTGTATGGGTGCTGGATGGGGATCCAGGACACACAAATCTCCTCAAGTTTGCCCTCAGCGAGGAGACATTCCCCCACACATTGGTACTCCTTACAGTGGCGATGACCACACCATGGGGTATACTGGATCAGTTGCAGAGTTGGGCTTCTGTGCTCGGCGACCATATAGACAAATTAGATCTCACACCGGGTAAGTTGTGTTTAATAATTTTGAATATACAGTCTATCCTAGGCTCAATCCTTTTCCGTGGGAGAGGAGGCCTGTGCCCAGCAGTGGAACGATAAAAAGGCTGTGATGATGATGATACAGTTTATTTATTGGAAACGCAACAACTTATTATTAATATGACATCTTAGTGACATTTTATTACACCATCAATGCAATGTGCAATGGAATTGTAACTAAGTAACTACCATTCTCTTCTTACTAACTATGTTCTTTTGAGAAATAAAGTTCTTTGATCCTAACATCTTATGCATACGCTGAACGTTGACAATAATCTCTTAAGCCAATAACAGAGTTTATAGGTAAACTAAATAGTGACTTAAAGGACAGAAAACGCAAGCTGTAAGTCAGATACAGAAAATACGTGAATACCCTAACCAAATAAGTCAAACATTCAAATATTCTATCGCTTTGTTTTCAATGAATGATTGACCGAAAAGATAGCGATAACAATCTAAAATTAAAAAAAAAAAACTATTCTGTAGGATTGTCTATATAGTTTAATATTAAAAATAGCTAATCCGGTTTTCAGAGAGTGTAATAAGTCATATCAGTACCACACACATGAAATAGTTATCTATTGAGCCTTTAAAAATATCATAGTTGCGATATATGTTCCCTATTATGTCCTTATAGCAAGAGCTTCAATAAATAAATATCTAAATCTATTCTTAGTCCAAAGGATGCAGATACTACAGACTCTCAATTCACCCACTTTCATATAAAACCAACAGTAGACTGACAATGAGCGGCGCATCACTCATTATCTTTAACAGTGACTCACAGTTGCATCCTTATTAAACATTCAAGGTGCAACATGCACTCGAATAACTATTCTTATCTTTACTCTAACAAGGTCTAGGATATAATGTTTGATGGAGTTTAACACAAGATAAAAAAACGATTAGAAAAGTCATTATAAGGATAAAATTTGTATAAAGAGGTATTTTTGTGGAGTTATCCTTGTTTAAGGTGAGTCTATCTATCAGATATGTTTTCCTATGATATTGCTATTTGGTATGTATATTTACAAAAATTAGGGAAGGGAATAGAGTAGATTTTAATGTCAATATTCAATTGAAATGAAATACTATTTTTAACCAACTTCAAAAAAGAAGAGGTTATCAATTCGACGGTATGTTTTTTTTGTGTTTGTAACGCGATTACTCCGCCGATTGAGGACCGATTTTTTACGTATACAGGTTGTATAATGTAGAAATATTGTTAAGCATATTTACTAGTTTAGATATTATTATCACTATCACTACATAGTATAAAACAAAGTCACTTTCTCTGTCCCTATGTCCCTTTGTATGCTTAAATCTTTGAAACTACGCAACGGATTTTGATGCGGTTTTTTTTAATAGATAGAGTGATTCAAGAGGAAGGTTTATATGTATAATAACATCCATTAAATAGATCATTGCATTGCACCCGTGCGAAGCCGGGGCGGGTCGCTAGTTTAGATGGCATTACTTAGGAGACGTAATAACTAATTACTTACCTTTTAATTGTACATCTACGGAGTACCTACTATAAACTCTTTAAATCAAAATAAATTTAATCAGCACGTGTGCACATAAATATAACTGTAATATTTTTTAAGATATATAAATATTTTCATAATAACGTTACTTTATTCACGACGTTTTGGAAGACAAAACGCATCCTATTATACGCGGATATAAGGACCAAAGGACATGTCCAGAAATGGTTTTTTATTATTGAATAATTTTAACCACGGTAAAGTATATATATTTCAATAGACATGTCAAAACTTAGGGCTTCTGACTATATCAAACATTTTTAAAGCCCTCCAATTTCCGAAAAAATATTTTTTCAATATAGTGTGAATTTACTCCTAAAACTAACAAACCTTAAGATTTATCTAGGCTAGGAAATCGAACGCACCCAAAAAAAAGTAAAATTGACATAGGAGGACAGTTTTTCTTTGTCAATTTATGACAATTACTAACTGTCAGCAGAACATAGAAAATACATACACAATCTTCCAACTGGAATTGCGCAAGGATATCGAGTTTGTTCACGTGTAAATTACAATATTTTACTTAGACCCCAGTCAAAAAGAAATGCATGTTTCATCATACTACATAAGAGCTTATAATCAGCCGAAGAAAATGAATAATAATGTTATCTACCGATCAGAACCATTGTTGATATAAACTGAGATTTTATTCGACTGGAAATCAAGATGAGTGGATGAAAAGCCTTTCGAAAATTATATTTAAAACTGTTTAATATTAAGCTTCAGTGTTTTATTGTTCTCATGCAAGCGATTCGTACTGTAAATAAAATACATAAATAAACATATGTTTTTTTTCTTTGTTTGGCGAGCTAGCAAGATGTCTGTTTTATACTGTCTGCTACTCACTAATGAAATATGATTAAGTACAATAATGTTGGTGTTTTTGAGAAATAAATAAATTCAATAATTGGTCTAATACTCGTCACGTGCAATATCAAATATCGGTACGAAAAATCATAATTGTTAGTCACAGGTTTATACAACAATCATGTGCTAAGTGGAAAAATCAGTTGTGAAAAGCTCAAGTCAGTTAAATCGGAAAAATCAGTAAAGCGCAATGATAATAATAAAGCACTCTTATAGCGGACGAACGATACAGTAACGGCAGGGGAGCCGATAGGGGTGCGATTAATTAATCGAAGAATCGATTTTTCCTGCAAATGAAATCGATTTATCCACTAAGTTTATTTATTTATTTAGTTTTACCAGCTATTGTTTCAGTGATACATATGTAGGTACACAGATAAAATAAAATCAAAACTTAAAAACTAAATGCACAATCTTTACAGGTAAACACCGCATGCAAGTTTCATTTCTTATGTGAGAAGTTTATTCTACTATTTTATCTATTTTCTAATGAAAAATAGGTTTAGAAAACAAATGGTCTTCTCTTATACCTGATACATAAAATAATAAAATTGTTACTATCAAACTACAGAATCACATGAATTTCAATTCGAGTCAACCTGAAGCGAGTCTAATCGTAAGTTGACCCATCTCTATTGTCAGTGACAGATAAATAATTTGTTCTGTCAAATACTTAGATTATAATACCTATAGATGGAGCACCCACGTGGCTGCACATGAGACAGTACTATAAAACTCAAAATGCACTAAACACTCAACTACAGGAGTCTATTTCTCATAATTATATACACTAAAACTAGAACTTAATTGCCGAAACTTTTCTAAAAACATAAAAAATGATCTGAGTCGACCTCTCGGTGATAGAGATCCAGGACTTTGTGTGGGCCAACTTTTAAATGTTGGCCGAGCAAAACCCGGCACGCCGAATGCGACAGAGAATATTATGTTTTGTCTCAATTTTCTTACTTATTTCGTATATATGCTTCTCATTTCCACATTTGCCTACAGTCTCATGGTTACATCTAGTCATCTATAGGTCTATAATCTAAAGTCAAATATAACATTATCCCAGTGTGGCGATACTTTAAATAAAAACTACCTTTTTTAAGGGATGCCAGCAATTAAAAGAATAATAATAACTTCAATTATTAAGTTATGAATTTTCTGTAAAATGGAGGGGTTTAAAAATATTATTTCAGTGATTCTAAGTTCCTTATTTTTGTCGATTTTATATGAATAAACATTGATGCTGGTTAAATTTTACTCGGAATAAAAAACCAACGTCCATACAAAAAGCGGACATGTCCTTTTCGTACGTCGAGTCGCCTTCATCCCATTTGCGTTTCAAATGTTTGTTTAGGTGATGAATATAAATGGCGTCGCTTATAAAGCGTTCTGTCCAATATCCGTTCTATAATGAGGTGTGTAAAAAGTTCCGATCAGGTATAGAGTTTTGTTTATTCACAAGGCTTGTCACGCGTTTTCGGACGTTTCTATAAAGAAGTATTAGATGGATTACAATAAAAATATCGTATTCAGGGTTTTGACCATTAGCTCATCGTCCGTACGTCTAAGGACAGGCCCGTGTCGGCAGCGCGTTCTGTTCAACATAGGAGGGGTTCCTTAGGGCCAGGGTCTGCCTGGGCTGCGGGTTGTTCGCAAGAGTTACCGTGGCCGTGGCACACAGGGACCTCCAGAAGGAAAATAGTGGGTTTTAGTCAGTAAAAGTCTGATACTCCCGCCAGCTGCACCCTCAGCGGGAGGGGTCATTTGATGATTTCCCACGAAAAATAAAAGGGGTGTCACCTTCACATCCTTCAAATATTCTCAGTAGTTTGAGTATCATCAGCCTCTTGATTAACCCTCGGCAAGCCAAGGGCTTCTTGTCTTTCAGACACCATTGACTGATTAAAGGTGAACGGGAACATCTCGAGAAAACCTGGACTATAAAGTCTGATCAAACCGCATTGAGCAAGCGTGGTGATTTACGCTTAATCCTTCCTTGTGTAAGATGAATACTGTGTAAGATATACTTACTAGATCATAAGGTTTTCGATCATAGCTTTGATTATTGCGTCAATAAATTTTCCTATCCTCCCCATTTATAGAAAGGCCACCATCAAATTGGTGGTTACATCATAGTTAGTGAAGTTTGTTGATAAACAAGATCACAGTGGCCTTGTCCTTCGCTCACTTTGACGGCAAACCGGTTTCCAACCCTTGTACAAGTTCGAAGCCTTTTGAAAGCCGACACTTTGTGTTTACGGAATTAAGTTACCCTTACTTTGACGTGCCGGACTCGTAGACCCTCTTAATTAGGCATAATATTTACTAGCTACCCTCTACGGGATCACCCATATACCATTTCTTGAGGGTTTTACGGAACCGGTTAAAAAGTAGCCTAGGTGTTAGTCTGATGTATGTTCTATATTACTTCAAAGTTTCATCAAATTCCGTTCGGCCGCTAAAATGAGACTGAGGATTAAACACCTAGATCCACAAGGTTTCTCACTTATGAGTTATGTAAAAGGATAGTAAAATTAGCCAGCTTAGTAAACATTAGCACGTTGTGTGCTGTGATTGTTTGGACTTCTATAGAGATCTATATTATTTGGAAAAAGACACTCTTTTTATAATTTCTCTCCTAATTGATTCTGAAGAAAAATCTCAGTCGAGCCCGTATCAAGCTTTTACTTAAGCTATCATCGACATTGGCTTTCGGAGTTACCAACAAATGACCTACGACGTGTGTCACCCAGCAATAAATCCGACGAGACACTTAAACACTTTCCATTAGAATTGACTTGCATAGTCTGTTTAGATTTAAGCGAAAATGCGAAGGATTTGAACTTAAAACTTTCACGAGAGTTGTTAAAATAATTCCTTGTTGCTGAGATTTTTTGAACATCTGCAAAAATATCGGAGCCATTTTCTCTATCATAATAGAAAGTCTAATCGCATAATTAATAAAAAAATCCACGTAATAACAGCAATAACTTATCCGTCTTATCTAAAGATTCATTTTAATCTACACGACCAGTTTAACTGCGAAAACTGAACAACTAACCAACAGTTAAAAATTCGATCCTTATTTAGCGATAACGAAAGTCGTGCCGATGGATATCTTAAAAACTTAAGGCCCTGTTGGAACATGTCATTAGTTTCCCATAAATATTGTTTCATAGAAAATTCTAGAAAGCAAATTTTTTGGCGTAACTTTTACATGTTTTAACGACGAATTCTCTTCAAGGATAACTTTTTAGGACATTACGTGTCATCGATTTCTTTCTATCGAGACAATTTATTTAATTTTTCGCGTTTATATATTTTACACAGCGCTTGAAAATCTGTATACAATCTTTAACCGACGTCAGAAAAGGGAGGAGGTTCTCAATTCGGTCTGTATGTTCTTTTTATGTACATATGTATGTATGTAAACAGATTCCTCCGAGGTTTCTAGTCTAGATAAGTGTAATTCTTTGTTCGATGCAGTATAAAAATTCAGTACTTTTTATTTTCTGAGCATTTGTTTTCTAAATGATTTTCTATTTGTGCTAATATATTTTGTGGTCTAAAAAACTTAAAAAACCGGTACAATCTCGCATTAATGGTATCCCCAGCAATGTCTATTTCTCGTCCGTGACTCACCCATTACGTCAGATTGTCTTATATCGCACGGAGAATACAAAACGGATTGCGAATGTTAGTGTATTAGTTTACATTTTTTATTTAAATTAATAAAGCCACACCTGTATGTGGTAACTGGTTTTAATGCTCAGTAATTTAACTGCTAATTTGATCGGATTCTAAGGAAATAATTTCGGGGTTGGGTTTGTACAGATCACACATGAAAGTACTACAATCTATCAAATTCGATTTTTTTATCGATTTTCAACTTTATCGCTGAAGCATTATGGTTCAAAGTTGATTGGGAAAATTTTACAGTCTAGGGTACAACCAAGGATCGTGTTTGAACTGTATGCTAAAATTTTATATTGCTACATAAAATTTTACGCGAATTTTGATCGTGATAACATTATAATAGTGTGACTTTATTCCGTGTGAAATCATGTATGACCCCTTCCGTTGTGGATGCAGTGGCAATGGGAGGGTCCAGTGTCAGTCTTTTACTGACACAAACCTACCTTTAGGTATTCCTTCTGGAGCCTATTTTGTACCAGGGCCGCGGTAACTCTTATGACCGATCCCGTAGTCCCGGCAGGCACAATAGTGTGAGTCAGGTATTCATTCATTGATGTGACGTAAGCATTGACACATTCAAGCTTGGCTGGAAAACAGAACTTTTGAACGTCAAGATTTACAAAAGACCCTAAAGACCTAAGCTATATGTCTGATAAAAATGACAAGAACATTTTTGGATAATGCATTTTTGTTGTTGACGAATTCTTTACGCGTATAGTCTCAGAATGTAGCCGAAAACATTTTCCACCAGCAAAATGTCTTGGTGTGTAAGCTTTTCGTAAAAAAATCGTTTGTTAGCACAGCGGTTTTGTTACAGTAGCGCGGATCGATGCCATGGGGCGTAGTGTTACGTTGACAAACTTACGCTTGACCGGTACTCCCAACTCGTGGAATCAGATTGAAAACTGTAGAAATTGCGGTCATCAGAAATTCTGGTACGAATTCAGGGACAAAAATGAATGTCAAAACCAGGGGCTATGATTTTTTATTTTTATTATTTGTTACCTCTTTTGCAATCTGAAGAATTGAAAATACGATCATCATCATCTTCCGAGCCTTTTCCCGATTATGTTGGGGTCGTCTGCCAATCTAACCGGAATTAGCTGAGTACCAGTGTTTTACAAGGAGCGTGTGCCTATCTGACATTCTAAACCCAGTTACTCGGGCAACCCAATAACCCTTGGCTAGACTGGAATAAAAATTTAAAATACGATATGAACACAAGAATTACAAAAGACAGCCCCCAAAACGCCCACCTTTTACCACTTCCTATGTATTTTTGCCGGGAAGAAGAAGTGGCGCAACAAACTCCCCAGCAAACTTTCATAGACTTATTAATTATTAATCTCTTTCGGCGATTACCTAATAAGACAGATTAAAAATATAATATAGTTTTCTATAGCTAATTCTATTCATAAAGATGGGTAACAACTAAAATATTGCTCATCAATTGCTTATCTATGGAATGGTGCTAATCCTTACCGGTCACCATAGATTTGTCTATTTATGATAGTAGGCATAGAGACGACGTTTTATAATCTATGTCAAGGTTATCTGACTAATTTATATTTGTTTATGATGTCATTATTAAGCAATCCTACCGGTTTTCTTATTGATACTATGTATAAAATTAGGAACCCTTCATGCGCGAGTCCGACTCGCACTTAGGCGGTTGTAATACTAAACACATAAACCAGATTTCTTATTCATGATGGTTAAATGTTTATTCAAAACCTATATAGGTCACATACCCTACGGGGTATTTTTCCTATGAGGCGTTCTTGCTTATGTTTAGATGTACACAAGCGAAACTGTCAAGTTTTCCCAATCTACTTTGAACCATATGCTTCATGAATAAAGTTGAAAATCTTTTAAGAGAATTTAACAGACGATATTCTTGACCTTATTCTAACCTTAATGGTCTTGAGTATGAAGTAAAAAATTCATCAAAGCTCCATCCGAGGTGCAGGTCGTAACTGTTAACGCGTGGGCGCCTGTTATTTGTTTGCGTTCCTCTTTATTGGACAGTGGGGAGAAAAGGGGTGCTTTTGCGGTCCGTATTTCTGAAGTTATCTTGCGATCTTAATTGGATATCCTGTCCTGGGGATTTTATCCTAGGGTTTATCAGAAAAATATATCTTTAGTTAAATGAGATACGTTTCCCACTAGGCCACCTTGACGATAATTATATTATAACAGTTTTAAATAATTTACGACCTCTTGTTTTAATTGTATTAAAATATTTATATTAATATCTAAGCTCCGATTTTCAGTAAATTCCCAACAGATGCAGTATTAATATGTCCTAATTTAATTCGCCAGCCATGCTAGCGTATCCCTGGAGGGTGTTTAATTAAAACCGAACGTGCTTTAGTAGGTCAATTTGCCTTTCGGCCAATTTGAGAATAATCTGATTATTTTATTCGGGTACAGACGCCAGTAAATCAAGCTACTAAAATTTTTCAAATTTCCTTTGTAGATTTTCAAGTTTATGGTTGAAGCAACGGTTTCGGGTAGCTTTATCTGCTGGCGTTAGTTTTCCCAATGAACCTTTGAACCATATTTTATGCTTCAGCAATAAAGTTGAAAATCTATTAACGAAATTTGACAGATAGTAGTTGCTTGATATGCTGACGTCTGTACATGTATATTTTCATCTTGTCTGTAGTCAACACGACAATTTTCTTGCCGTGGACACACGGCCTTACATAAGCTACATACTACGTAGCAAAAAACGCGAGCTTATTTTATCCGTACATATCGAGTTGACACACCGCTTGAACGTATCACCACGAACAAAGGTCAGGATTGTCATTATGTTTATCCGTGATCATTGTTACTAAATATTTTATTTATAGACAATGATAATTTTCTTACTGAAGAAGTACTTTGCTTATTGGGAATCAAATTATCAGAAAACAAGCATAGTTTATAGACAAAGTAAAAAAATGAAAGTAAGAGAAAAGAACAATCGGGACAATTATTATGTCTAGCACTTACTCTATCATCTGTCTTACTCAAGCTCTTAGCCCTAAAGCACAAAAAGTGTCCTCATCTTTAGCTTATAATTATTAGCTTCCGTTAGAGGTTTCACCCGCGACCAGTAGAAAACTACTTCGCGCACCTAGATAAGAAGTAGTCTATAGCATTCCTTAATAAAATGGCTATCTAACACTTAAAGAATTTTTCAAATCGGTCTAGTAATTCTTGAGATAAGCTCGTGGTAGCAAACACATTTTTTTGCGCTTGTCGCTTGAATACATGCAATGCTGCAGGTGTTTTTTCGCTTACACCTGTGCATAGCAAGTGCTTCTGTATACAGGGCGCCACCTGACCCAAATTTGTTCCTCGAACTTCCAGTTCCCCATATTTTTTTTAGACTTTATAGCCTGATTCTGCCTCCAAAATCAGCCATTAGATCCGTGAACTATATCTTGAACTGACTTCAAAAGAAAGTGTTCTTACTTCTAAGAATTCAAATGTATTATTGGGTCATTTACAAACAAATATAAAAACTATATGTTCTGAATGAAATTCTAAATGGATGTTTTGAGCAGTATAATGCGGACATAAAACTGGACTAATATCTTCCGAATGCTTTCAGTGCTTCCGTTGAGAAAAGTTTAAAATAACTCGACACTACCCGCGATCGATATGACAATGACATCTTTAAGATGGAAGTTCTATAAAGATTCAATAAAAAACCCCATTCCAAAAAGCTTACCTACATTTAAAAGTTTACGAATCTAAACGAATCCAAACACTACAGAATATCTTCTATTCCAAAAACCTGAATTAAAATACAACTAGTTCAGCAACTATATTTTTTAATTAGAATATGAATGATTTATTCTGTTCCTTCATATTCTGTCTCGCTCCGCTGACTAGCATCCACCCCCTTCTCCCTTGCAGTGCATTTCTGTGTATGACGTCACCGGCTTACATGGATCTGCATTTGTTAATTGTTATGGCAAGGTTATATCTGTGTAATATTACAGGTTAATTACTATTGGTAATGTGGTTGAATTGTTTATTTAATAAATACCTAATAGGTACCGTTTATACATATGCCACCTACAAGATAATTGCACCAGTAGAAATTAATAGTCATAATTGACGACGAGGAAGACCGAGGAAGCGCTGGAGAGACGAGTTAGACCGTTTCCTCGAGGACTGGCCACAAAAAGCTAGCCATAGAGATAAGTGGAAAGATATGGGGAGGCCTTTGCTCAGCAGTGGGACAGTACAGGCTAATTAAAAAAAAAAGACGACCAGATGTCGTAGTAGCCAGCAAAGTCCGAGGTCACGGATTTGATTCCCGCATGACTCGAACATTTTTGTGCATAGACATGTGTCTTTGACTTAGTCAGGAACTTAAAAAGATTAAATAAGTACGTTTTTCAGTTGTCTAGTACCGATAGTACAAGCTCTGCTTAACTTTTGATTAGATGACGTTATGGGAATGAGTGAGGAATAAAAAATTGTCAAAGCTTAAAAAAATTGCGGTTTTATAAAAAAGCAATTGGAGGAATCAACTAAACTTCTTATTTAATACAGAATTTTACCGAATCTGATCATCTAAACCAGATACAGAGACAGGGACATGCGCTCTACCGGGGCTGCGGGTTTTTCGCAACAGTTTCCGTGACCCTGACACTGGGACGCCCACAAGGAATATAGTGGGTTTTAGTCAGTAAGTCTGACACTCCCTCCAACTGCACCCACAGCGGGAGGGGTGATTTGTTGATTTCCCATGAATTATAAAAAGGGATATGCAATCAATGTTCATACTTAATCCTAAGAAAGAATCCGACACCGTAAATTCTTCTAAATATTTTATCATCACACATATAAAAGAAAGTGAAAAACATCTGCCAAATATACCAACTTTAACGTTTCGTTTCACCAAGATTTACACCGGCAGACGCTAGCACACTTTGTAATGTTAATTGCAAGAAAATACCGTTCTCAGATAGATTAGTTAATAACTGCGAATGTGTTTGTATTGAATTAATTTCCTAGATTTTTTTAGCTCAGCGAAATCTTTGTTGTAGACTCTTCGAAATTATCTTCATTAGTCGCGAGACGAATATGCGTAATTTATGTGTATTGGGATTCGTTTGTTTAGCTGGAAATGGAATATAAAAAAAATGCAATACATTTTATCGATATGATGAGTAATCAAGGCAAACGTTATATCTGATGTTGTCACTTTTAATTTTACTTTAAAAGTTAACGATCTAGGTCGAGACATAAAAAATTCAATTCCTGATCAGAATCTAGTTACTCTTACCATTAACAGGACTTTTCTTAAGTCTCTCTTTATTAAATGGGATGTCTTGCTGTATGTATGTTTGTTACTCTTTCATGCAACTATTCCTAAATGGATTTTTATAAGTTTCATCAGAAATTGCTGGGTATTTTGTTCCACCATTTCGCGCGCGGGCGGGTGTTTGAGCTCGAATTAAAAAAATTGTTTCGCTGACTGGTGTTACTGTAGGTAGCCACGAAACCGGCGGTACATAACACCTTTCGGCCAAAACTCTTCGTTAAGGAATTTCTCGGGATGATGTATCGGAACACGCACCAAGAACGACATGAATTTCGTTTTCTGACGCGGCTCCAACATCTCGACCCTCGTTATGGTCCTGTATATGTATTTTAATAATAGTCTTAAATTTATTATTCTAATTTTTGTCTATCCTTGTTCCAGAACAAAGGTTACAAAGTAAAAAGCAGCAAGTACAGAAATGGCAGAGGTATACGGAGCCTGGAGACGAACTAGAGCCCACAGCATCCTCTCCCATGAAGAGGTCATCGAGGAATCTTTCAGATGACTTCGACAATGGCGATGAGGATGACTGTCCTCTGCCAGAAGGCGTACTTACTACCAATCTAGGACTTGATATTGTAGTTGTGGGAACTAAGGTAGGTGGACGATATTACTTTAGTTTTAGAAGGGTCCTTTTGGAGTGATGGAAGAAGGGGCCAAAGATTGGGAATACGAGAGAGTAAAAGATATGTCCCAACTTTCCTTGGATAGTTTTGAATATAGTGAAAACATGGTGAATTGAGTCAAAGGTTGATGATGATAATGTATGAACTTAGCAATTCAAGATGGAAGCTTTTCTTTTAAGATGACATAATAAAATTTTAAATACATAATTATAATGGTCTAAATTAACTAAGTTATATTTAATTTTTTCATTCATTTTAAAAATCTTTTTCTATACCCTATTGCATTGCTATAACATTCTTGAGTACCTACCTTAATAGCGTTTTACGAGCGCTGATGCCTCCGATGTCTGCGCAGCGCAACTTCAACGTCGCAAGTCTGTAGTGCCTGTGTGTTTCTGTAGCCAAAAGAAACCATTGCGCATAAGTTGGCGCTTTATCACTAGAAATTCGCTAAAAACTTTTTGACCAAAAAAACGAAGAAAGAAACGAATACTTAATTTCTTAACCATAACACAGGCTAACCAATTCTCCCCAGACTGACTACATGAGCACCCTGGAGAAGGAACAGGATTACCGCGACGAGCACTTTGACTTCATGCAGCAGTGGATCCGGCGGTTTTGTCTGCAGTACGGAGCGGCTCTCTTCTACACCAGTGCTAAGGAGGACAAGAATTGCGATCTACTGTACAAGTATCTTACGCACAGGATATACGGACTGCCGTTTAGGACGCCCGCGCTCATTGTAGAAAAGGACGCGGTTTTGATGTGAGTAATAATATTTTCTATTGCACTTTTAGCTTAATATTGGCAAAAAATACTTCAGGCTGCGGGTTGTTCGCAAGAGATACCGCGGCCCTGGCACACAAGGACCTCCAGCAGAAATATAGTGGATTTTAGTCAGTAAGAGTCCGACTATCCCTCCATCTGCACTTTGGCTGAAAATGAGCTTGGTCGAATTTAATTATCAATAGGACACCTAAACTTCACAAATCATTGATGATAAAGCTGAAGGGTTTGTTTTCTTTCACACGCTAGTTTTAGGAACTACTGCAGGCTTAGCATGGCGATATTATATATATTCTGTCAAGAAAAGACAAAGCTCTTTCTGTCAATGTCAACATGTCTTCTGCCCGAGCATGGCGCGACCTGTCAACTCGCATATAATCACTTGTAGCCTTATGTCAATCGAAGAAAAGAAAAATTACTTCAAAAAACGTCAAAAGAAATCTTACGTCAATCTGTCACTTTTCTGTCATTATATCCAAACTCCGGTAAACAAAACTTGTTTCTACGGTTGCCATGCTAAGCCTGCTGGACCGATTTAAAAAAATCTTATAAGACAAGCCTATTTATCGAGAAAGGCTTCCTATCCAGTTGCCCGGAGTACCCACAGGTCGTGGTTGAAACCGTTGAAGTTAGATAAATTAGATTAAAAAATATATTTTTTTGCAGACCTGCTGGCTGGGACAGCATGAAGAAGATTAGCATATTGTATGAGAACATGCAGTCGTGTAAGCCAGACGATTACTACAGAGACGTCATCGTGCAGCCTGTTATACGGAAAGTGAGTTATTTTAACCGACCAAAAAGGAGGTTCTCAATTCGACCGCGTATTTGGTTAAAAAAATAAATTGCTGCGAAACAGCACTTTTTGTACGTCCACAACAAGCTCATGTGATGTATTTATGTGTACTTCCAGAGTGGAGCGAATCGCGAGGCCGAGGTGCAGGCGGAGGACGAGCAGGCCTTCCTGCAGCGCCAGCTCGCCGCGCTGCACGCCGGCGCGCCCGCCCCGCGCGCTGACTCGCCGCTGCGGGCCACGCAGCGGGCCACGGCGCAGGTATGCTGCACTTATTCTCTTTCAAGTTCCTTTAGGCTACGGTGAATGTTTTAAAGAGTATTGTACACTTTTAAGTGCGATAAAATAAATTCCGCTCAAATTTGAGTACCTGTATTTTTTTATGTGCCAGATACATATTTTGATTAATATTAAAATTTGAAAGTTACTGATCCAATCCTAAAAATAAGTTTTTTTATGTAACGAGGTTGCCTTATACAAAAATAATTTTGGCCAACAGCTGGATGGCGCAAAAATCGGCATGGGTCCCGGCACGCCGGGCAACGAGGGCGTGCTGGCGAACTTCTTCAACTCGCTGCTGTACAAGAAGACGGGGTCGCCGCTGGGCCGCGCGGACGGCACGCCGGCGGCGGCAGCGGCGCGGTCGGACGCGGCGGCCGAGCTGGACCGCCTCACGCGCGCCAAGCGGCCCGCGCCGCCCGCGCAGCCCGCGCAGCCGCCGCTCGACCTCAACTCCTCCTCCGAGTGCTAGCGACATAGCGCAGGTTCGCTCCTACACTTCTTGATACACATACATGTCGATCTTAGGGGCTATGCATACGGTACTGGTCGACACCCGCTCGCGGGAGATCGTGCGGTACCACCGAATCAGTCTATGGGCTATGACCCTTTGAGGAACGCTCTGGTAGAGTGCGGCTCGCAGTGACACCGGAGCCCCGTAAATTATTGTTATATTAATTTAAAGCGCGGACTCTCGAATGCACATTCGGTCGGACACTATCATAGATTATCAATTCAATTAATATTCCGTATTCCTAGTACAATTAATACAATTCTAATTCTTGATTCCAGGTACATGTAGTGATGCGGTCATAGTGCCGCGGCAGCTGCACGCGTCACGCTACACGCCGGCACTCCGGTAAGCTCGCGACACTCCGGCTTACTGCCCATACGTATTCGGTTCATACTTAAACGGTGGACGGCTAAACTCTATATCAACCACCATACAGATTTTTGAAAGATTGGCTACTTCCATTTTTTTTGTAAAAAAACTACCGAATATCCGAAAACGCATAATAAATAGTAGTAAGCCTCATTCTGAATGTCAATTTCCAATTTTAAAACTAACATTTTTAACTGTAATACTTTTTCATGTTCCAATAATTAAAAAAATATCGTACTTATTTAAAAGTTTGTCCATCACTACATCGTGAGAATCTCTAGATAATCGTAGATACATCGAAACCGGTTCAGCATTTTTGTGTTATGAACACAGATAAACAGGCTGTTGATATTTCTTAGGCAGCTTTTGAATTTTGTCAGTCTTTCAAAAATCGGAATTAATGTCGACGAGAAGTGCGTACTGCTTAGTGTTGCCAGTAAATAAATGGGAAAGTATTATGGCATTTTCTTAATGAATTTAAACACAAATAAAATAATTCTTAATAAACACATTTTCGAGGTTGTAAATCGCAGACAGTGTTGTATGATAGAATTTTACCTGGCACTATGGTCTGTTAATGGGCTTAGTGTTAAATAAAATTTATTATCAAATATGATTTTTTCATATCTAGTGACTAATTAATTATTTCAGCTGTCAGCCATGCCTTTAATAAAGCCAATGTGTTTCAAACGAGCTGCGATTTGCCTGCTTCCAAAAATATTACTTGTAAGCTCGAATACTCAGTCGTTACTTAAGTTTCAAGTCGTACTTAAAATTGCTTTTTGATGAATGATAATTTCTTAGTAGTAAGCGTAACCCCAGGTTCGCCAGATTTCATTGAGGGGTAGTCGCAGCGATTTTTGAATAAAATATGAAATTCTTTAAAATACAAGGAACAGTCTGCATAAAAAATATCAACCAACAAATTGAAAAGACAAACAAGTTAAACAATCATAGTTGGGGCATTGTTTTATAGAAAACTTTCTTATCTAGCTAGCAGGTCCCCCAACATCGAAAATTATAGTTTCTGCAATAAGGGGTACGCAAGTTTGACCCCTTCCTTGAAGGGGTTCACAGAAAAAAATATTGAGAACCACTGGTCTAAGACATACGTTTACTATTCTTACTAGTTCAAAAACCTGCACTTTAAAGTCACGGCTTAAAATTAAGTGACGCTAATTTCTTCCAAAATTTTCTAAAGTATTAACTACAGTCAGTATAGCACTTCGCGTCGGTATACCCACGGCTTTGAGTCGCCACAATAACCACAAGGCGATGAGTGATTGTATTATGTAACGACAATTTAGATTTTATATTATTTGTAAAATTAACTCGAAAGGGTTGAGACGTTTTGGGTTCATATGCTGATGTTTAGAGATGAAACTTAATATGTATTCGCTTAAAATGTTTAGGAGATTAAATATAGATAGAAAGGTTACCCTCTTTGATCAGTATTTTTATAAATATATAAAAAAATAATGCAGTGTTGTTGGTTCACAAGCGTCTCTTGTCTACTACTTTAATCAAGTGTAATATTTTTTTTGCCTGCAATCAAGATGTCGTACCCATTTGTGCTTTAGATGTCAAACTCAATCCACCTTATTATAAAACGTGGTTTCAAAAAGGTACACACGGCTACATATCAAGCTATGCAAATCCAGTTTGTCTTGGACTCGCTTTATATGATCTTTTTACAAATTGAAAGGTCAGCTTATACTAGTTTTGTTCAGCATGATGTGTAGCCGTCTGTACCAACTTTAGAACTAGGCTTAAACCGCCAGCTTGAACATAGTTAACGTCCAAACGTAGCACTTTTTAAAACCACGTGTTTTATAATAAGGGCGAGTATGTAGCTATGTATTTCGTGCCTAAATGAATATTACTTAACTATTTATTGTATTGTTGCAACTAATAATAAAATTGTTGTAAATAGTTTTTTTTTTTTCAATTCTAAGACCCAAAACCGTCTCTGCCCTAGGTATAGGAACAACTTTATTCATACATTTCCATTACTATCGAAACTAAATGAGAGTTTAATTTAATTTCCTAATTAAAACGCAACGTTTATTTGTAGCATTGTTTATGATATTAAAATAAGTATTTATTTAGTTAGTCTCAAGTTAGTGCTTGGATACACGGTTCTATTTCAACACCGCTAGAATACATTCTTGTTTTCACTTTACATAGTTAACGCTGTACTAGTTCACAATAAAATAGTAAATTGAAAGAATTCAGCAGACTGACGAGAACTGTCAAATTGCTGTAAGCAGACAGATCATTCTTTGTTGCCGAAACAAAGATGTATACTGTTTGACAGAGGGTCTGTTATGTTTTATCAAAAGTTATTTTTCCTTTGTATTTTTATATAGATTTTTTTGGGAAACAAAGTATTATTACTTGTCTTAAACAGCGTTTTGATGAACGTCAATTTAAATTCAGATCTATTTCTTTTATTTTATTTTTTTCATCTTCAGTAATAGATCCGTGTAACCCAGCACTTACTGGAATACGATACGAAAACATAATCCTAGAGAAAGGTTTTGTTATCACCTGAGATTAAGGAAGTTCCAAGCGGTCTTCCGCGATGACTGGCGGTGCAATGATACATGGTTTAATGCACAATCAAGTCACTATTTGTACAAACCATTCAACAGTGTATGGCTAATAATTATGTACGTTGTAAAACATATATTTTTAATTATTTGCTCATCAATATTTGTTTTAGATTCGCTTTCCCTTGGACTCAATGGTGACCTTTATTGTGTTGTGGTAACCGAATTTATTTATTATGGAAATATATTGAATTTTTGATTTTTTTTTTTAATGTCCCATCCCTAATGTATTGTTTTTATTTTTACATTGTGACTGTATTAGATTGGATTTTGTTCACACGTGGTGCAATACTGAACATTCCAAACCTGGTTTGGTGCTTATTGTAATAGTAAAATTATTATTAATTAACATGGAGTTTCATTTAACGTTTCTTGCCTATGCTCTCTTCGCACTCGGTTAAAAACATTTTGCATTAAAGGTCACTATTATTCCAAGATAACATTCTAATTTACCAAAAAATACATTCTGTAAAAGTAGACGGAGTACGAAATCATATCTTAGAGTACTTAAACTTTTAGCAAATCCAAATGATAATAAAAATAACAGATGCAAAAAGCATGGCTTTTCCTAAACTTAATAAGTATTTATATCGATTAATAAAATATCTTTCAACCTATAACTTATTAACGTGAATAGCTTAGGTATTAATTAATTTTAGCAGTGTTTTTTGACAAAATTATGTGAGATGTACCCTTGCTTTGATCTCCAATATAGACTTGCAGAAAGGGTATCGGCAGCTAGAGATGTTGGTGAAAAAAAGGCTTTTTCGATAAACGAAGCATTTGATGCCTTTATTTGCAAACTTAATAATCCAACGTTACTTCCTTTTTTTGGTTTTTAATTTACGTCGATATAAATATGAGTAAACATCAATTCAGAGCAATTTATCGAATTTATATACATGGATGATGTGACAATTTCTCTAAAATGAGTGTTGTTGCAAAAAGGTAATTTCAGTGCATAGGTAAATAAAATAAATTTGTCAAAAAACACGAAATATGTTATTATTATAATAATAAACTCATTTGTATGATAATGGAGAAGTATTGGCAAGTTTTGATATGAAATATTTGTACAAGTAAATGATGTGGTTTGAAGCTAAAGGCTGGATTATTGTCTATTTTTATAAAGGGGATTAAATGTTAGGTGGCTAAAATGCATAATTTTAATAAACATAGAATATTTGTGAGCTGTGGGGAGTTTCTTCGACCACTTTGACAGGGTAAGTCGCGGAAATAGTTGCTCTTAAATGTTGTTACATTCAAATATTACCCCAGTTAACGTGGTCGGCTATACGTATAATATTTATTATGAATAGTAATCAAGTATTTTTATATAATTGCATTGTAACCCTATGTAACTGTAACAACTTTTGAAAATTTTTGTGTGCCTAACAATTCGGCGAATTTTCTCGGACGCATATAAACTTTTTGCTCATTTATTTTCTACTTTTAACATTTATGTACTAGTCAAATATCAGTTTGTTTTATATTGATTAACGACTACCTACATCTCTTTCTGTGATATATTTTTTTATGTAGAACAAAATAATTTCTTTTTAATCTGTTCTGTGTATGATGTATTAGCCACATAACATCCTCATATAGGCGTAGTGTTTTTTTGTTTCCCGCTCAACTGTTACGAGAAAGACAAATTCTTTTTTTCTTTTGTTGAATTTTGTTTAGTTTTAAAAATATTCGTAACATAAAATATTTTATGCATTATTTTTCCGATTAAAATTAAAAAGTATTTATTTAAAATATAGACCTTAATGAATAGTTGGCTGTTTAGAAAAAAAAACAATGCCATTTCGGTTGTAATGAATACAGTTGAAGCTATAAGGCTTAGTGATTAGTTAGATTCTCAAAAGATAATTTTTGTTACGCTTTGCAATAGGTTAGATTCCAATATTTAATAGCAAAACATTTTAGTTTAACTATGTTAATTAAAGAAAAATAAAATATTACTAATCTATAAGCGATGCGCGATGGTCTAATGGCCAAGATCGAACGATTTATTTCTATTTGAGTGTATAAAAAGTATTTATGAATTTTAAAAATGTAATAAAATGCAGACAGTTAGCATCCATAATGTACTGGTGACATTTTTTTATGTTTTCCATCTCACTATTTGGGTGTAACTTTATTGTACAAGAATCTTTTGGGGGCCAAAGTTAGTACTGACTTGTTTAATGTCTAAATTTTTAGTTGAAACCAAGTCATAGGCAAGTCCAATTCTTTCTCTTCCAGTCCCTTCCATTAAAAATCTTCATGGTCTCCAACCTTATTAGTATAAGTATTAGGTTGAAAATTAAAAAAAATAAACACGCGTCTTAAGGATGAGGTTCCAACTGCAGCAGGAAATTCAAATATGAAATGGTTTTTTGATATTTTACCTGAGTTAACATCAAATACAAAAAATATTTTGCATTCGGAGCTTAAATAAGACATCAAAAATTACTTTGAGGCATATTCGTGAATTATAAGATCACGCCTAATATCTGATGCTTACTTAGGTAAAATATTTAAATAAAAAAAAACTTTTGCTGAATGAGTTTTGAGTGAATGAATTTTTCGCTTGCGTTCACCTTGTTTATGTAAAATCCAAAAATTACAACTTTAAATTCTGGTAAGGCGAGAACTATATAAACAGATTAATACCACTTTGACCCCCAAAGGTTCTAAATCTTATCGCACACTCATCTCTGTAAATATCCTTCCTTTACAGAGCTAATGCAGTGAATATCCAACACTTTGTAGTAGCAGCGGTTATGTCTAATTGTAAGCTTATAGGCGATACTGTACATAATTTGAATAAACTAGCACGGGAACTGTTCTGATCAATTTTGTGTTTTATTTCGCTAATTTTGTATTTTCAGAAAACCTCTGAAGTTAAAAAAAAACAGGTTTCGTTTCGTTAGCCGTCATGGAGACATGAGCCGAAAAGACAAGCTGAATTGCATGTCCTATACCTTTACCTACATTCTACAACGACCAAGACAAACGAGTTTTTGTGGCACCGAAAATCTACCCAAAAATGTCTGTCAGCTCTCCGCTCGAGCCCGCTCTGAACCTCGCAGATTCGGTGGATACAGGGTGTATTTGAAAAATATTTCATCTTGTCTCCGCTTTTGGACATTGGAAAATGTCCAGCTATATTTTTTAACTCATTCAACAAAAGATGGCGCCACAGTCAACGAGCGACGTTATAATATGAAGTTAAAAAAAGGAATTATTTAATTTATAACATAGAAACCGGACAGTGGGTTTATGTGAATGATAAACAAATGATAAATATTAAAAAAAATGAGAATTTAGCATCTTCCGTCGCATTCTTGAACGCACCCAATGTGTCATGTCCTAAGGTCATGTCTAATCCAGTGTCACTAGCGATTCGCTAGTGGCTTAGTGGCTAGTGTTGTGTTTCCATTCCAGTTCAATTAATTGAATGAAATAATGTTATTAATTGAGTTTCTTATCAAAGGAATCTTACTTATTACTTGCGAGAAATAATCAACCAAAAATACTATAAATTGACTATGAAATTTTTATTAAGGTGTTCTATTTATTTGAATGAAATTCGAATCAATTCATGTTTCAATTGCACAAATCAAATGCGTGGAACGTAACTATCCGTTATCTATTGTCATTCTGTGTAGCTGTCAGTCAATGTGTCATTTTCTTTCATTGTTGCGATATATTTGCTGACGGGGAGCTGTATGTGGTTATGTAGTGTTTTTACCTGAAGACCGTAATTATTTTCATGATTACACGGAGATAATTACTGCGATAAGTGCAACAAAAGGTGGTTTATTCCGATAGCTTAATGTGCCCGTGAACAATCTCAGTGCTAGTGAGTAACGTAAGAATCTAATAATAGTTTTTTTTTTTCATCAAATGTCTCTTAGTGAAATTTGTAATTAGTGTTGTTATGATCGATATATAATTTCGAAGTGGCGGCCAACGAAATGGGGCAAAGTCCGAGCTCCGTGTTGGGCAAGAGCGGCCGGAGGAGTTCGTTCAGGAGGTTCGTGCGGCGGAGTAAACTGAACAAGTCTAGTTTAAGTCACACGTTCAGTTTGCCGCCTTCTGAGGACTATCCGGAGCTGATGAACGTGAACACGGCGACCGAGGAGCAGCTGATGACGTTGCCGGGGGTGAACAGGCAGTTAGCGCGCGAAATAGTGCGGCATAGACAAATGATAGGAAGGTTTAAACGAGTGGACGACCTCGCACTTGTCTCAGGTAAATAGGAACTAACGAAAATGCATTTCTTTTACATACAAAGAGATATGTTATATTTTTTTTATTTACTTGTTTAGGAATTAATAAAAATCTTAATATTTGTTTATCCATGAGTAAAACTTCCCTACAAGTATGTCAAGGCCTCAATTCAAGCATTAAATAATTGAATAATTGTGTAGTCTGCCAATTTTGAAGACTAATTAGCTATGGTGAAGTACCTAATAACAATAATAGAACCACAGAGTAAATAAGCAAAAATAACTAATAAGTTCTTATACATTTATGAACTCATTGTCTAGGTATTTCATTATTATTCATCAAAACAATAGGTTTTTACCCAACTACATAAGTAAACAAAGTTATAAATTGCAGAAAAATCCTGTTATAAATCACTCAACTTAGTTACATTTCTTTTTGTTTGCATGATACATCACTAAATATGCAGTATTGCATAAAAACTTAGTTTAATGAGCCATTGTATAATAAAGAGACAGGTAAGCGAAAAAAAAAATCAATTTGCAACTTAAGTTTTCTGCAATATTAAACATGTTGGCATAGCATTATCTTGTACACAATGCAACAAATAATATTATGATGAATAAAAATATTAGGCATATTAAAAGTAATGCACAAGCCATTCTTAAAACGCTGACCAAATCTCTCTTTTTCCATCTTAGTTATGAAAACAATACAGGCATAATTCAATGAAGTCAATCAAAGTTTTGTGTTAAGTTGGCATACCTTTATACCTCCTAATTATAATCTAAAAATAGAACATAAAACAATTTATTTACCGTATAAGTTAACAATGTATTAACCTTTTAGGTATAGGAGCTGAAAAGCTAGAATTACTCAGGCCAGAAATATGCACAAACATAAGGAAACAAGTATCTAGAGCAAGTTCACGGACACAATCATTAGACAGTGTGCGGATACAGTCCGAAAGTAAACTGTGCTCGGTGAACTCCTCCAGTGTGTTCCAATTACAATGTGTACCGGGACTCAACCAAGAAATAGCAGCAAACATCGTAGATTACCGTAACAAAAAAGGTCCGTTCAAATCATTAGACGATTTAATCAAAGTACGTGGTATGGACATTGTTAGGTTAAGTACGGTAAAGCACCACTTAAGTTTGGAACCGAGAAAGTGTGAGAGTGTACAGCATTTAACTAACGGTCACGTCAATGGGTGGAATGATGTTGAGTGCATGCCAAATGGGGTGTCAAGTACCCCAAAGACAAGTACCCCACATAGGAAGAGTCTTTCGATGCCAACAAATGCCAAGTTTCCTATGACATTGCCAAATGGGTTTGCTACTGTTCCGGTGAACGATATTCTGGATCTGTTATCGGCATACTCGCATAGGCCTATTGTTGAAGAAATGTTCAATTATGAGCGAGATGGAGTGAAATGTGGCCGCATAGCTTCATGGAACCTTCACCAGCTTAGCGTGGAGAAAATCACAAACCCTGGAGTTAGAGAGGTTGTTTGCAGGACTATTTTGGAAAATAAGTAAGTTTTTCTTGACATTATTTTATACCTACTTATCCAACGAATTTTTCAATTTAGTTCTTAACCCCATTCTAGTTAGTTATGTTATTTGACTTACACCTAAAAATAATTAGAATTATTTAACTAATAACTAGAGCATAATCTAAATATCTTGATTTAATAATAATAACATTTAAATGTCGATCGTCATTAATCAAATCACTTGTCAGCTTTTGAAAGGGATTTTCGCGATAAAACGATTTTCCTAATAATCGATTCATCCTTCTAAAAGCTGCTGCGGTGCCACAGACAGACATACATAGCGAACGAACTTAGGACACCCCTTAAATGCGTCGGGGGTCAATAAAATATGTTTTTTTCCGGATACAATCAATAGTGTTAGAAGAGGAATATAGAACAATTAATATTGTGTAATTAATAATTAGGTACATGTATATATAATTGTATTTATTGCACGTTATCTGTATATTATAAAACATGATTTTATAACTATGCCTACAACAATATTTTATATTAAACATTTAGAAAATGCTAATCCTTTCCATATTAGAATACCCGTCTGCATTTTAAATATTTTTCTTCGATGGTGTTACGTAATTATTTCAGATTAACAGATAAATAACGATTAAAGAATAGTCTCTTGCTGTTCTGTTCAATTATTTAGAATGTTAACAATATATCTATTTTCCTTGTATACTCGTATACCGATGTCTTTCAGAAATCATCATCCGATTAAAATTCATCGTAATTTTGTTTGGCCATTTTTCCTTGTGTAGTAACAGAACGGCATTAAACAATTCTTCTGGGCAAAATCATCAAATGACCCTTCCCGCTGTGGGTGCAGCAGAAGGGAGTGTCTGACTTTTTAAAACACCCTATGTTCCTGCTGGAGGTCTTTCTATGCCAGGGCCAAGGTAACTCCTGCAAATAAATCGCAGCCCCGGCAGACTTTATTCAGCCATCATACCGTCTTTTTCAAGAGCCGGCTTTTTGCATTTGACCTTCTTGGATATCGAAATAGAATACTTATCTAAGTATATTTGATATTCTGATAATATTATAATACAAATGTTAATCGGTTGCTAATGGTAGCTTCAATTAAGTCCGGATTGGCCTAATAACCTCATATACAAAGCCGAACACATGTTTTTGAAAAGAGTATTTATAGAGATTTTTATTCATAAGACCTACTCCTTGGAAACGTGCTTGACGTTTCTTAAGAGCTCGTTTTCTAGGACTATTAGGGAAGGTTCATATCTGACGGAATAAGTGTTGCGTATTATCAGTCGCGTAACGCCAGAACAGACAAATGTATAGAAAAACACTTGACCGTTCACACTCAACCGATGATACGTTAGCTAGTACGCTCGGCGTATTTTACGTCAGATATGAACTTTCCCTTACAGTTCTTTATTTGAAACTTTAAAAAATGAGTTTGAGTGTGAAGTTCTTTGATACGTAATCAGATTATTGGAATTTACTAACCTCTTTTGTATACTCTATTATTATTTATGAATGGAAAGTCTCATAAATATATACATTTAAGTAAAAACATCTGTTCGTTATGGTGGGAAGGAATCGTTACGAAATGCACTTGATGATTTACGTATACCTCGTATGCCACGGAAACTAGAAATCATGTTGCAATAACTCTAGAAAATTCTAGCCGGTCTGTAGAAATCCACAAAATATAAAGAAATAGTTATTTCCATCGGTGTGGTTCGAGTCCCGAGGAAACTCGCGCTCGTGCAAAAAGTAGACTAGATTAGCCATTCTCTTTATAATGCCTCAGATAAGTGAGTTCAGGCAAACAAAGAAACAAGCTCTTCGGCTTTAGAATATTATACATAGATAATCAATTTGTGATAGCAGAAATTAACTTTCAGTACGATGTATTTGGTCCTCACACGGGCACTTTCACATTGAAGATTTTTTATTTGGTTGCATTTTTTCTGAAAACTAGCTTCCGCACCTGATTAAAAAGTAGCCTTTATGTCATTCTGATGTTTAAGCTATGTCACTGCTAAGTTTCATCAAAATCCATTCAGCTGTTTGGGCGTGAAGAGGTAACAAACATACACTCACAAACTTTCACCTTTATACAAGCTGTTGTTTTGCATCCTCGTCAAATTACCGGTGGTTGTCATAAAAGACATAAATAATCAATTGGAAGTACAGTTCTGAGCAATAACAAATAAGCGCTGTTTTTTTATAAATAGATTTTCAGAATTAAACCCTTAACTCAATACAAAATTAAGAGAATCACCCTCCTTCATCCTTGAATTTGACTAGGATGCAAATCAACACCTTTATTAGTGTGTAATGTGATATTAAAAGTCTTAATTTTACATTTTGGCTACAATCAATGTGTTTTTACACTGTTATGTCTATAAATATATACATAAAAGTCTATTTATATGTTTCCTGTAGTTATAAAAGACTATCAGTCATGCTTCACAATGCTAGCGGTTGGACATCGCTGCTATTCAGTTTTGTAATTATGTACTTTGATCATTAGTGACTTGTGATTTACGATCACAATTCTGCGCTATTAAATGTTTTAGCTTTTAATGTCTGTTTGGACAATTCGTTCTTTCATTATTACCATGCCGAGTACAGACTCCAGCAGGTCAACCTACCCGAATCTGTCAAATTTTATCAATCGAATGTTAACCTTCCGGTATTGCAATAAGGTTGAAAATATTTAAAAGAAATTTGACAGATTCAAGTAGGTTGGTGTCTTGTCATATATCAGTAATGACATTCATCGAAGCTGGGAGGGAGCTACAAGGGATTCGACATTTTCTAGAAATATTGCTTAAGATGTGCTCAAATATAGTTATCTAATTGGTCTAACTAAAGCCCAAGACAAGACGTCATCATCAGCATTTTTGTTGGCCCACTTTAGGGTGTTACTACACCTATCGATCGACCGTCAATCGACGCCATCGATCGATGGTAGAATGGATTGGTCGACGCTATCAGTACGGTGAAAACTATTGATCGACGTCGATCATCCATTTTAGCGTCGATATACGCCGTCTATCGACAATCGATCGATTGGTCTGGTAACACCCTTAGGGCACAACGCTCTTTACCACGCTTGCTCAAAGCAGATTACCGATTTCAGACATTTGAGTCCAGGTTTCCTCGGCATGTTTTCCTTCACCTTTACTCAAAAGTTGCATTGGGACTTGCCCGACCGGGAATTGAAACCGCACACTCGTACTTGAGAGGCGGATTATGCTTTAACCACTAGGCTACCATGATTACTACATACTATCTTCTATACCTATTTATTCCACTTCTTATGTCAATCTATCAATCATTTTTATTTGTAAGAAATGTGGTACATCAATGTGTTACAGTACTGCAAAATCCTCACAAATCGATCGTCAAATTCTTATACAAAATATTTCTACCAGGTTGTCACTAATAGCCGTGCAAGACGTATTAGAGGAGGCTGCGCTGAAGATCATATGTGACGAACTCAACTCGCCGGTGCTGAGGAGATTGAGAGAATGGAGGTGTAACAGCCATCGGTGGGAGTACTGCTTGTCCGAACGAATAGAAAGGTGAGTCCTTTATACATAAATAGTTTCCGCCAGCTGTTTCGCCCGCGTCTTCCTCGATAAATGGCCTATCTCACACTGAAAAAAAATTACAAATCGGACCAGTACTTCCTGAGATTAACGCGTTAAACCAAAAAAATACCTACTTATACCTACATATTATTGGTATAGATATGTAGAGTTAAGTAAAGCTAGAGGCGATAAATATTTTTCTCTGATTGTCTTGTAACTGATTTTGGGGAACTTGTTGAACTGACATGAGCCTCTTCTCATACGGGAAAGGATCGACTGTTAATCACCACACTTACACCTTGCTTTCACCTTTAGTCAGTCGTTGGTGTCCAAGATATTCTTAGCAATAGGGTAGTTGACAACTAGTCAAATTCATAAAAGTATTATTGAAATTTTCCATGCAATTTGTATAAAAGTTATAACTGTGACGTCACAACTGTTTTATATCAAGCCATATACATATACAAGCCATATATTTATAAGTTTTTCCTTCAAAACGATAAATGGAAGTGACATTATTTTAAAATGCTTTACCAATCAATATAATTTTTGACCTAGTCAACCACCCAATTACATACATATAATCAACAATATTGCTTATACCATTTGTAATATTTTTCCGTCACAAAACATAACAATCACTAGCACAAGGTCAAAATCTCTGCATAAATCATGAATGGATCGTACTCTGAATCGATTTGCTTATAAATAAGACATATCTAATTCAATAACCAATCGATTCACTTTTACCGATACACATTACGACTCGTATTAATGCGGTATAAAACGGCTTGCGTGCCAGGAATCGCTATAAATACAACGTGACAGCAAAAAACACGTGTTTCCAAGTATTTAGAGATAAGACAGCAACAATCGAGATAAATAGTGCTGAACTAATAGATTGTATGTTTAATTCGAATTGAACAGCTGTTTTGCACCTGATTGATATCCAAATACCGAATTCTAAATTCGGTCGACTATCGAAGTACGAACCACTTCGAAGTATGAAACCTTACAATGTATTGATTGCTTAGTGGATGGTTACTGTTCCCGTTGCAGGTAAACCGATTGTCAGTTTAAAAAACCTTTAAAGGTATATAATACTAGCGATTTTTATAACCTTCCAATTGAATTGGTAGTCTCCAAAAATATAATAATGGGGTCTGGACCGATTGCTGGCCACGGCGGCCGTCCTCTCAGAGGAGATTAGTCAGCTATGCAGGACATATTATGAGTATAGTGCACAAGCATTTTCCTCACTCTCATAATCCGATGGGTCGTCATCCGATACGACCGGTGAAAGATCAGTTGCAGAAACGATATTTACGTGCCCTCCGATGCACGGGTGTATCCATCACCAACTTCAAAACTGGTCTGATTTATGAAACTCCTAAATCCCACATAGCGATTTCGGGCCCAGGAATGGAACCTAGACCAACGAGGCAGTTATGCTGCCTTTAAACCTGCCCCTCTATATCTTGTTAGTCCTACATGTAGACTACAGGCATTAGAGGTTCCAGCTACCGGTTCTGTGGCGCGATGTCACGCTCGCGGGTTACGCCGACGTGGGCCGAGGTTCAACACGAATACTCTTACTTAATAGCTTGACGACATGCGAGGGAATAATGCCAATATACTAGGAAGGCATGATTCACTGTGTAAGTGCAGAGCAATGACAGTTTTGGACTGTTAGAATCAAGACTTGTAGATAATTGTTTTAAAATTGGGTCGGTTATCCCCAAGGTAAATTTTGATTAGCTCGTGTTAGGGATGCTAACAAAACTGATAAATTAAATATACTTTATAAACACCCAGACCACAGCTAACAAGCATAGTCATCACAGAAATGGCGACGCCACTGGGAATCGATCCCGGGACCCTCAGTTTGACAGTCTGACTTAGTGATCATTGTGAATCTTCAAATTGTATACACTCAATCTTCTCTTGGGTGTTCCATTTAAAGAATATGAGAGTTAAGTACGGGGCCCAAGTAACTTGACCTCAGTCTCAAATTGCAGAATTCAGTACCGCGTATTTAATACATGAGTCAGAAAAATCAATTGATGCTTTTGGTTCTGTCCAAAAATTTAATTCAGAATCAAAATTGATTCCAACTAGGTTAAATGACAGTTAAAAGCAACTTTTGAATGGAAAAAGAGAATGGTTCTTTGCAGTGCTGTCTCTTGTATTGAAGAATTGGCAGGAAACCCCGCAGTTTATACTTAAACAAACCATACGTAATCATAAAACTGAGTGCAAACAATCCAAATAATCCATATTCTTCGCTTAGAAGTTACCTGAAAATCGACTTTCACGCTACACACGTGACGAAAACAAGCTTACATAACTAATAGCCCTTAAATTATGGTAAAGCCAAACTGTATGAACAATGGGTGGTAAGTGTTAGCATGCCAGTGGTGTGTACAATCCCTCATGCTAACGAGCAGTTCAATGTCATATAGAACACTTGTTGCATATTAAAAGAGCTCTTAGTACTTATTCATAGACTTGGAAATAATAATTCCAAATGTTGTTAAACAAGATATGTGAGTACCGTTACAGCTAATAGACAGGATGTCGAGTACATTAGAGGTCCGTGTCACAATCATTTACATAGTAGGAAGTCCGTATACGGAGGTTGCGTTTAAAAAGCCTAAATCGACATTATGTTTACTGCCCGGTTCCTGTCGCTTTTGTAATGTCCCGTTTTTTGATTAAAACAGTTTTAGGAAGGTGAGCTTTGAGTGCTTCTAATTTCGAAGTCAAGATCAAACACGCTAACAGTACCATAACACGTTTTTGAGACCAAAAATTGTCTCCTTGTTTGCTGTCGTCAAAGTAATTGCCACTTGGTGCAGCTCTAATTATGTGCACTTCGCAAAACTTCAAGCCAATACAAGTGCAACATAATATCTTTAGCGAACAACTCAGTGAACGAAGTAGTTAAACATTAAAATCTCGGAGCCATAAAAACCATACAATACAACGATTGTTCGTGGCAGCTAACGCACTGAGCGACATGAAACTCAGTCACGTGCGGTGTCACGTTGGTGTCAACGTCTAGCAGTCCTGCTGCGATATGAGGCCGTTTAGCTTTTCTAGAAGTATCACTTCGAAGAAGGGGAGGACACGAATGGTTTGATTGCTGAATTTAAGTCTTGTCAATTTTATCTTGTGAAATCTCATAGCAACGAAAATACCCATTGTTATTCTTGAACAACAATAACAAAGAAACATATTTTGTGTTAAATGTCTTGGCGTCCAAGCACCTGAAAACGTTCTAGCGTTTTGTCTGCCTGAAAATCACTATCAAAAGTGTAGGTTCTTTTAATTTTTTTAACCACATTTTTTCTAAGATATTTTTAAAACGTTAGCAGCGCAAAGAGCAAATATTTTACCATGAACCAGTTCAACATCGATTTCCTGAATGAAATTCCTCGAAACGGTTTACGATTACAACAAAAACAGCGATCTATTCTCAGCAGAAGCAGACGTACGAATCTTTTATCCCATCACCGTCTGCATAGAAACAAAACATCACATGAGTCACGGTTTTATCAACAGTTGATGTCCTTTCGCTTCTAAATAAAGACGCCCTTGTAATTCCCTTGCTAGGGCACTCTGTCTGCGAAGTACACATCGCTGCGTTTTTATTGCTCTCTGCATAAATAGAAGTGCAATTGAGTGTGTGCACTCGGATCTCTGCATCCCAAGCTGGTTTGAAAGATAAACTGATGTGTCTATTTGCATTCTGTTGCTTGTTTTAATGGCCTGTAAATTTTATAGCGAATAATAAGATTAATAATTAACTTTGCACGAGTAATAGTAGTTACCTTAAGTGCAGGATGACGTAATCACACGAAATCGTTTGCGTCATTATGAATATGCACATAACTGATAATGTCACACTCGTAATCATAATAATAAATAATACGTAGGTGCGCTAATTCAGCAAATTCATCATCGGAAGGCTATAGTTAAAAACTCTAGGTACGAAATGGAATAATTCCTTTGAATTGTTTGTTACGAGAATGCTACCATGTACCTTTTATTGAGGTCCCGGTATTTCGGCACTGTTAGAAGCGCCATGATCACGGAGTTATTCCATTGAGTTAGTGACCAAAGTTTAAATCAACATATTGGAATAAATCCGTCTTACAACCCTGGGAAATTATATCATCTACCTAGCTTATCCCAAGCTATGTTGGGGTCAGCTTCCAGTCTTAATTGGATGCAGCTGAGTTCCAGTGTTTTACAAACCCCGGAAAATTGTATGTTAGAACGTTTTCAAAGAACTTTAGAGAGATTAATCATGTAGTCTCTCTCTCCCTCTCTCTCTTAAATCCGTTACTTGTTACGGGATAGTTATCTTCAGATTTCTAACTAGATCATTCGTACTTAAGAAGCTTGTGTATTTTAATTCACTCTAAACTCAGTGAATGGGAAATTCCTAGCCATTAACAAGATATTACATAAAGACATTATGTTATTGATAGCGAACTGAATGAAGTACTTACAAGAAGAATAATACAGTGCTATTGGCACATCGTACGATATGTTATTATCATTAATTGATGGTATTTTGGGTGCGCGTTATATATTTGATTTAGGTACAAATATTTTTGCGATATTTGCTGATGTTTGATAATTAACTTGCAATACACTAAAGTAGTAGAACTAAGGGTTTTATTATCATCTAGCTTCTTCTACGAACTATTATACGAAGGGCTATCTAACAGAGAAATATTTTTTTCACATCCCACCAGTAACCCCTGATTTTATGGCGTTGAAGCAAACAAATTTTCTTCTTTGCTTTATAATATTAGTTCAGATTGTTGTAATTCTTTATTTCATTTTCTTGAAATGCCATGTCTATTTATTTATAAGTCTGTAGACTCCGAGACTCGATAACTTCCATACTTTCCGAACGTAAAAGTGTAAGTTGACGGGAGCGTGCTCTATCTGAAGCAAGTCGGTCACTTATCTATCACTAGACTGAACTATCAAGGCAAGAACATTATGAGATACACTAGTTTTTACATGAAGCACCACTCGCGTTTCTTATGTGACATTTTCTTTACTAGATTCTAAATTAAAGAGGTGCTCTTCTAGTTACCTTGTTTTTCTTGAGAAGTCATCAAAAATCCCTCCCGCTGTGCGTGCTGTAGGTTATGTCAGACTCTTACTGACTAAAACCGACAATATTCCTTCTGGAGGTCCCTGTGTGCCAGAGCCGCGGTAATTCTTGCGAACAACCCGCAGCCCCGGCATGTCTTCTAGGTACAGACGCCAGCACATCAAGCTGCTACAATCTGTCTGATTTCTTTAATAAATTTTCTCCGAAGCATATGGTTGAAAATTGATTGGCAAAATTTAGCTTGATGTGCTGGAGTTTGTGCCAAATAATACCACTGTATTTGTAAGGATCTCACGTGCCTATCGAAAATGCTTAATCCGAAATATACTGATCGGATAGTACTATTGAAATATTCTTTGCGTGCACTGACACTTAAAAACAAGTAAAGGCAATAACAGACTGGTATAATATTCAATAAGTAACTGAAAAAGAAACACTTGCGTTGTTGCCCTTTGTCCAGGGTTATCACCTCAATTAACTATTGTTTATATTGTAACACTACAATGGTATTTGAAATTATTTATACTTGTACTAGGTTGTTATGTCAAACATGGAGTAATTAATAAATGGAGTCATAATATGTGACGAGCGGCGAGAATAACAACAATGTTTAATAGATAACTTTTGTAAAATAACGTCGCTATTTTCAGAAATAGAACTCTGACATATTTATAAATTCTGTACTCATCATTGATTATTTATTGAATGAAAAATGGGTTCATCAAATAATTTCGATGGGTTGAGTAAGGAACAAAAATGGGTTGAAAACGGAAAGATTACGTCATGGGATGAATTTTCGTGGGTTAAACAAGGAACATCCCCATGATTGTTCTACAAGTTCTACAAAAATTCACACACATATTTTACACAATATTTTTTTATAATCACGATAATTTTTTTCGGCAAGTATTTTTACACATTTTTTCTATAATATTTGCTCCATTTACTCTAAAATCTGTCTTTCAATAAATTCAATACAACATTGTAGTTGGTTAGTTAATCGACACACTGCACGTGGCTGATAATATATTAAACGTACAAAACAAGTAATTATCGATTTTTACTGTATTTTTTGTAAATCATCTTCGGTGTAATATAACTGTTATGGCAAACCCATACGATAAAAACTGTTCTAGTTCAGGTGTACTAGAAATTATCAGTTACAAAGACACTGCACCTCTTGATAAAAATTAGACTCACTTAAGGTAAGGAGTTACATTTGCAAAATAACTTCTTAATTGATTACTATCAAATAGCTGCACATCTGTATTTTTTATTGCAATCTTATTACACTTATCAAAATAAAAAAAAGGTAAAAGTAATTTATTCAAAGGTTATTTTTAGCTTTAAGCTAAAAGTCAATTTTACAAAAGATAGCCCCAACAACGCCCGCCCTTCACCAGTTGCTATGTGTTTTTGCTGGGAAGAAGAAGTGGCGCAACAAACTGCCCAGCAAACACATGTCTGTTCGTAGGTTTGAAGAAAAACGCTCGCCCTTCACCACTTCCTATGTGTTATCGCTGAGAAGAAGAAATGGTCCAATTAATAATAACTTAGTTCTCTTATTATATACTAGCTTCCGCCAGCGGTTTCACCCGCTTTCTGAGGGAAGTACTTTCCATACCCGGATAAAAAGTAGCCTATATGTTATTCTGATGTATAAGCTATATTGTGGTAAAGTTTCATTCAAATCCATTCAGTAGTTTTTACGTGAAAGAGTAACAAACATCCATACATCCATACATCCATACATCCATACTTACAAACTTTCGCCTTTATAATAGGATTAGGATTAGGATATTAGGATTCTTGATTATTATGTTACTACTGGCTGCCGTCAGCGGTTTCACCCGTGCGTCCCGTAGCAACTAGTTCGCGCATCCGGATAAAAAGTAGCCTATATCTTTCTTAGATATGTAGACCTTCTAACTCTGAAAGAATTTTTCAAATAAGCACTTTCTGACAAGCAAATAAATTGTTCGGCTTTGTAATATTAGTAAAGACTAGCGGTCGCCCGCGGCTCCGCCCGCGTGGATGTCGGTTTTCGCGACAAAAAGTAGTGTATGTGTTGTTCTGATATATAACCTATAGAGGACCCCCGCGGCTACGCCAGTGTGGATGTCGATTACCGCTACCAAAGCCTAACTTTTGTCGGAATGAGAAGCTCGCGCTCGGACCTCCCGCCTTATTATACCTACCGACCGACCCGCTGATTATCGTATTTTATGTATAAGTTTGGTATTTCTACACCGATTTCTATGATTCTTTTTTATAGAATATGTTATAATGTTATCTTTTGTTAATTAGGCATGAGCGAGAATATTATAAACATAAGAGTAAACAAATCGATAACAAATAATCAGAAAGCTCCGAACTGGTAAACTATCGGGAGTTATACGTGTTATTGTGAGTCAACCATTAAAGATAGACATATGCTGTTTGGAATATTTTTTAGATAATCGTAGTCATACATGATTTCTATGTAGCTTTAACCATTAAGGCTGCACACGCGACGAAAGCTTAAAAAATGGTGTAACTTCTCCCGTTTTCCCGACATTTTCCTTCACTGCTCTGCTCCTATTGATTGTAGCGTGATGAAAAGTATCCTATAACCTGCCCAGGAGTATGAAGAATAATTGTACCAAGTTTCATTAAAATCCGTCCAGTAGTTTTTGTTCCTATTAATAACATACAGACAGACAGACAGACAAAAATTTTACTGATGGCATTTTTGGCATCAGTATCGATCACTTATCACCCCCTGATAGTTATTTTGAAAATATATTCAATGTACAGAATTGACCTCTCTACAGATTTATTATAAGTATAGATGTATAATATAGATTCTGAAAATACATAGTGTCCGATATAGGCAAAGAATATTTCCATAATGGCCGTCCATTTCCAGAGCAATTGTTGGACGCAAAAGGATGTCATTGCGCATCCTTTTGGCACAGTTTTGTCACCTTCGGAGCAATGTTTGTATGAGTGTCATTAACAAAGTATTTAGATAGATTACGTGCCTCTTAATACATATTATACGTACTTATCTTGCAAGTCTAAACGTCATTACTTTCGTGATGGGCAAATCTTCAAGTATTTTGGAGCAGGCAACCTTGAAAACAATTCAATAAGCAGCTTATCGAATTACTGTGATAAGGAGTAGGTACTCTTGTATACATAGCACCACTGCTGCTCTGCACTGGTCTCGGATTCAATACCCGGGTTGGGCGGAAATCGCTTTGTGGGTTTTAAGAGACTTTCATAAAGCAGCCCGGAATCTGGTAAGGAGCGCAAGTAAATGTCGGTCCTGCGGCTGATCTCGCTCCTGTCATGTCGGGTTGTCGTCCCATCGGACTTTGAGAGTGAGGGAATAGAGAGTGCACCTGTGTCTGCGCAAATGCTTGAGCACTATAATATGCCCTGCATGGCAGGACCTCTTTAGAGAGAACGGCCGTCATGGCCAGCAGTCCGGTCGCCATTATTACTGTAGACTTTAAGTTATAATATTTTTGTTATTGCTTGTCTTTTAATCTTTTCCATGCCTTTCAAATTGCACCTGGTTTAAAAAGCAAAGAAAAGCATAACCCTCATTTTCGATATTGCTGCAATCGGATACAAAATGCCTTGACAGTTTTAGATAAGTAACATTACCTAACCACTGGGTACAAGGCTATATCTTATCGAACAATTGATAATTTTGTTTAAAAACGTGGTGTTTAGGTATAAAGTTCAGTTGGTAGCTGAACTGATAGTCTCTACCTACTGGCTTTCAACTATCAACATTCTATTTTGAACTGCTAAAATTGAGCTTGTGAGATATCGATTGAATATCGCACGGTAGCAAACTAGTAAGGTTTCTGGCAAAATTTACAGGCCACTGTATCTTTCAATATAGTTCTTATAACATTGATATTAATGTCAACTATAGGTACAGACGCCAGCACATCAGGTTACTACAATCTGTAAAATTTCCTTAATAGATTTTCAACTTTGTCGCAATAGCATTATGGTTGAATGGGAAAATTTTACAGTTTCATTTAGCCTGATGTGCTGGCGGTCTGTACTTTTTTTTGGTAATGGGAACATGGGTGACCTACTGCTGTGGGTGCAGCAGAACAGTGGCTTGACCTACTTGACCCACATCTGTTCCTTCTAACGCGGTAACTCTTTCCTACAACCCCGCAATCATTACAGGCCTAAAGTTTTGCTGACACACAATAACGGTATTATTATATTGGGTATACGAGAGATTCCAATACTAATATTAATAATCAGGGGAAAAAGTCAGAAAGTCTGACAACTAGTCTTACCAAGCGGTATTGTGTTGCCCAGGTAACTGAGTTGAGGAGATCAGATGGGCAGTCGCTCCACGTAAAACACACTGAGCTTGCTAGCTTGGGAAAATGCTATAATAAGACTTTCAATACCGCATCTAATGCTCCAAGGATTGTACAGACGCCAGCACATCAGGCTAACCGAAACTGTCAAATTTTCCCAATCTTTCTTTGAACCATAATGCTTTAGCGATAAAGTTGAGAATCTATTAAGTAAATTTGACAGATTGTAGTAGCCTGATGTGCTGGCGTCTGTACGTGAGGGTCATAAAGCTGCTCAAGCTGCTTCAGAATCCTCTAAAAAAAATCCACCAACCACACTGGTCGTGCACTCATAAAGAATTGAAGACCCCAATCGATCGCTTACATGCCGCAGTGACCATTTGACTCAATTAACTTTCGAGTTAATATTGCACGGGTTGTGAGCGTGGAAATAGAGGGTCCATTTGTATTGGAGTGAAAAATTATATGTTGACTGTTTGGTAGAATACTTAAATACATTTGAATTCGTAAATTGTTTTTTCGGGACGTTACCAACCTTAATATCTATACATACTTTAATATTATAAAGCAGATATTTTTTTTGTTTTGTTGAACGCGCTAATCTCAAGAAGTACTGGTCCATCATCATCATCATCCTCCTGCCTTATCTCAAGTTTTATTTGGGGTCGGCGCAGAACTACTGGTCCGTCCATCATCTCAGCGTTAATCACAGTCGCATCCGAAGCCTTAGCGCAGAATTACTGGTCCGATTTGAAAAAATCTTTCAGTGTTAGATAGCCCATTGGTCCGGGTGCGTGGAGTTATTCCTACGGGAGGCGAATGAAACCGCTGGGGGAGGCTATACTCGTATATTATAAATAACGTGTCACATTGTTTGTGGGCGATAGACTTCTAAATTACTTATCCGATTTTAATCAAATTTGCTCACCGTTTGCAGTTTGATCCAATTTAAAAGATAGGATAGCTTACATCTTAATTGATAGTCGCAATATTATTTTATTGCAAATTATTTGTCTATTATTATTACCACAGCAACGCTTAGCCAGGTCTGCTAGTAAGACTTAATATTAAGCGTGGCCCCTTTGAAGTATAACTAGACTCTTTTAAATTTTGTGTGAATAGAATATCCATTATGCATTCTTATGCTTGGTAACAGCCTGATTTTTAGATTTGTATTTACTTGGTGTTCATTCCACATATGTTTTCATAATAAAATACGATACTTGGAAGATATTTCCGACGTATACTTGTAATTAATGTAATACAAAAAAAACATTATCTTCATAAAATATCTTGCAGACAGTTTGGCTAGCCGAAGCGTGACAGATAACCCACAATGACATGTTGCGCTTTGACACCAATAAAACTAAAGAGAGAAATTAATAAACTGGACTGGGCCGATAACATGTTATTATTTTATAGGCTGTCATTTGGAAGCTAATTGAGAATGTTTAATTACTGCGCATGATTCATTTGTATTGTTTTAATTATAATGATTAACCTAAACTAATATTATAAAGAGAAACGATTTGATTGTTTGTTTGGATTAAATAGGCTCCGAAACTATGTGTCCGATTTGAAAAGTTATTTCACTGTTGGGAAGCTACACTATCCCCGGTGAACATAGGCTATGTTTTATCCCGGCACGTAAGAAGTTCTCAAGGGACGTGGGAGAAACCGCGAAACTGCATTTGTTAGATACGAAGAAACAAATGCTTGCTATAATTATAGCTGATTCAGAATTCGTTTTGTGACCTTTTAACAGATGTTGTTATAATCATATATCAATACATTTGGCTAGACATATTTTATTACATAATATTAAGATATTTGCAAAATATCTACATGTGTACCCATTAGCAGTCACCGTTGGCTCGCTTGCGGCATGTCTTAAAAACGAAAATTCCTCTTACAACCCTGAAAAACAAAAAATAAAGATAAAAGATAAAAAGTCATTTATTCAAAGTAGGCTGAAAATCAGCACTTTTTGAAGGTCAATTTTACAAAAGACAACCCCCAAAACGCCCGCCCTTCACCACTTCCTATGTGTTATCGCTCTGGGAAGAAGAAGTGGTGGAACAAAATCTCCAGCAACACAATTCTGTCTGTATGGTTTGAAGAACCGTTTCTATACAAACCAAAATAGTAATACATGAAGTATCAAATTCAATGAAAGTAAATGAATTTTGAACATGTTGGCTAGCCCGCGTCTTCCTACCCATACCTATTATAAGGAAATACTCAAGCATAAACAAATATGAGTATACATATATTCAATTGTTTTTAGTCATCTACATATATCTGATATCGAAAGCTAACCGTTACCATTTTATTGCAGCCGCCAACTAGGCTTCATATACGACGCTGTGACGAGAGGCATCACGGTGGAAGACATCGACCTGGACCAGGTCTGTCTTCTGACGGAGGCGACTGAGGCTCGGCGTCTCGTCAGCGAGCTGACGGCGCTGCGGAGCGAACGGTACATTGCGGCGCCCCAAGGTATGTACTGTTTATTAGTGGAAGCAAAAGTTCGATGGAACGTGAAGTGTCGCTGCAAATTTGTCTGTAGTGTTTACTGCAAGATTCCTTGTATACGGGATTGTTTGCAAGATTTACCGCGGCCCTGGCTGTGTTTTAGTCAGTAAGAGTCTGACACTCCCTCCAGCTGTACCTTCAGCGGGAGGGGATCGTTTAAAGATTTCCTAAGCAAAACACCTGTACACCCAAAAACAACATTGATTCCGGAGACTTTTTTACTCTGTAATGGGTCAAGTTCTTTGCGTCGCTTAAACTTTGCACATTTTGGGTCTAAATTCCTTGTCCAAGATGGGAGCAGCGTCTTGAATCTTAGCTAAATATAGATATGTATGTATATATAAATAATAGGTATTTATTTTGCAAATAAATTAAAATTAACACTTTTACAGTAAAACATTCTTTTATCCAAAAAAGAGGGATTACATCGGTTTTTCCTAACTACCTTAAGAGGTTGTTTTTATAACCAAAACTTTGCATAAATAATATAATTTATTAATCATGATCCAAATATGCGCACAAAACACAAGCCAAGAAAACAGAAAACAATCACACAAAATAGATACCATTCATTGCGTGTCAATGTTATGCGTGTGCGCAAGGCAGCTAGCATGATCATCGACGTAGAATTGAACTCGTAACTAATCGGGGTTTAAGTCCGTCCAGGCTTGTTTTGACGGATAGGCTGTCCTTATCACCGTTCGGATGATGATAACAAAACCAAGTTGAATGTTAGAACATCAAAAATATACTGGTGAAACTGTAGTTATTCATTTTGACAGTTTCGATAAAAAATATATTCGAATAGTACAGACGCACATAGGGCTACGCGAAACTGTTAAATTTTCCCAATCAACTTTGAACTTTATGCTTCAGCGATAAGGTTGAAAATCTATTAAGGACATTTGACAGATTGTGGTAGCTTGATGTGCTGGCGTCTGTACACTTTTATGTTTGACTCCGTTTCGTCCAAATTAGTGAGTTCTATAATTTAATTGAACGTTTATACATATAACACTAGTTTTTGGCAGTGGTTTCACCCTCACTCCGTGGGATCTACTTCGTGCACCCGGTTAAAAAACAGCCTGTAGCCTTCCATAAAGGGACTATAGCAAACTAAAAAAAAAATCAGACCGTAGCCCGGTCTGATTTTTATGTAGGGACTGAGATTAGCGTGTTCAAGCAAACACACAAACTCTTCAGCGTTATAATATTTGTATAGATATGATAGATAGCGCCTTTGAATTGCATTACTTTTATTTTACCTAATTATTATAATCTTGTAAGATTTACAAAATCTCTAAATAAATAATACTTTTTAAACATAGTCTTTCTCGTAACCATATAATTGAATTCCAAGAAATCCATCCAAATTCAAATTCGAATGCAAATGTTCTAAAAGTAAACAGTGGAGCACGCGAATGCGTTGCGCTTGCGTTTCTCTAAACTGCGCGTGCGTGAATACTGTGTGTTTGGTAAATAGCCGAGATGTTCACCGTAACTGCATTATTGAGTTATGTAATCATTTAGTATTGTGTGGAAAATTTTCATTTAAAATGGAGGATTATAGGAGGGAGGTTGGCGGACACTTGCCAAAAAAGTCAGACTTAAAATTTTTTGAATGATTAAGGAATCAAATGAACGCGCTATTCTCAGGAACTACTAGTCCGCTTTGTAATCTTTTTTCAGTGTTAGACAGCTCATCAGGCGAAGGAGGTTATTCTTATCCGGATACGCGGAGTGGTTCCCGGGGGACGATTATGAATTATAATAATAGTATTTGATTTAATAAACGCAACGGTAATAAACCAAGAGTCCTTAGTCTGGTACTAGATTAATTTGATAAAACTAAACATCTCCAATCATTTTCATAAGTATTTTTTAAATAGGTACACACGGCAAAATTATTATTTGCCATAGCAACACCAATAAGTTACCACTTAAATATACACACGGCAAAATTTGTATTTGGCATAGCAACACCAATACGTTACCACTTAAATCAGCAGCCGATTGGAATCCCAAGCGAATATAATTGGTCATCGATGTGACCTAACAAGGAGCAGCCGTCGTCTGTCCGTATGTGCATAATTGGCTCAATTCATGCGACCCGTGCACGTATCATTACGGCCCGCTCAATGACTGACGTTTTAATACAGTGCGCCCAGATTCGCCCAGATTTTTTTGACTAGGTTACATTTTAACGGTCATTTTTGTAATTTTCGTTCGAAGTTTGTAAATCGTGAAGGTGTCAGTTTTTTTTTTCTTTTTAATAATAAGTTTATGAGCAAGCAACTCTTTTATTCTGGACTAGCCTCACAGTTTCGACCGCTTCCTGATGGAACTATGCACATCCGGATAGAGAGAAGTCTATATGTTATTCTGTTATGAAGTCTGTATGATTGCCAAGTTTCAACAAAATCCATTCAGTAGTTTTTATATGAAAGAGGTAACAAAAATCCGTGCATCCATCCGTACATACTTTCGCGTATATAATACACCCGCTGCCTAAGGGAAATACTTCCTGAATTATTATACAAAGTAGCCTATATGTTATTCTGATGTATAAACTATATTACAGCTTGGTTTCATCATAATCCATTCAGTAGTTTTTGTGTGAAAGAGTAACAGACATCCATGCATCCATCCTAGAAACTTTCGATTTTATTATACTGGTAATTTACATAATGGTATTTAAATACAATACTAAAATAAGTATTTATTTTCTATAGTCTGACATACCTAGATAATTACTATACAAAATAAAAAATTATATAGACATAAGACTGTTTTCTATATTTCAATAGAAAGTGAAGTATTACATATTAGAGAAAGCAATAATAGATATTTATAGAAAATATCTAAAAAATCGTGTTTACCCAACTCGACCTAGTGGTTGTGAGGTCATCAAAATAATCTTCAGCCTACAGTGCTAAATTAGCTGCTAGTTATGCAAATCGATGACATAACTACATCCTAAAACAGTTTTAGATATCTCTTTGTTTTAAGCCTTTTGCGTCATCACTAAAAATAGTGTTGCTAGTATCATTCTTTATATCCTTATCGAGGAAAATATTGACAACTGGAGAATGAGAACTTCAATATTTAAGTATACTCTTCTAAATAAGTCAGATACAATCATTAATCATGATCCTCCCCCTTATCACATTTTTTATTTGGGGTCGGCGCAGTATGTGTTCTTCTTCCACGCCCTAGGTACTATCTGCCGTCATCTCACAAGTAAAATTCTTTCTTACCATATCGTCTTTCACACAATCCATCCACCGCCACCGCATCCTTAGTCGTCCCCTTCCTCTATATCCATCCATATTTATGCTCAAAATCTTGTCGACGTGCGTTTCGACGGCAAGAAATTTGTCGTCTTAGTTACAGACAAAATAAAAATATTCATGTACAGACGCTGCAGTACATCAAGCTAACGCGAAACTGTCAAATTTCCCCAATTAACTTTGAACTATATGCTTCAGCGATAAAGTTCAAAATCTATTAAGGAAATTTGATAGATTGTATTAGCTTGATGAAAAGAATACAGACAAAATGGTATACATGGGATGGGACACATAGTTTTGTCGGTTATCAGAATCATTAGTATCTCTCTAGGACTATCTACAGAAAATAATGATTACAAAAACAAGGTTGTAACTACAGCAAAGACCGATTTTATGTATCTTAGCTTTTTGTGACAAAAATTTAAAGCAATTTCTTAGCAATTGCATCATCGCTGAAGCAGATACAGTAATGCAGTCTATACGATTTACAGTGTATGCTTCTAGCATATAATATCCATGTCTAATTGGCTGTATGACCTTGGTCGCTACGGCCGAATTAATGGAAATGACAGACTGATTACATATTGTGGCGGCGACATGTGTCTCTATTTGTACTGAAGGCTCAAATAGGGATTGTGTTCGGGAGAACTCGTATTAAATCTATACTAATACAAGCTAACGCGACAGACGTTGTCCTGTTTTTTTCTTCCAACAGAACCTTTTTCTGACAATAACAAACAACAACAAAAAAGTGAAGTCTGTCTAGCCGTTCACGCCTTGATGGCGTGACCAAGGGAAATGGGGATTCATCCTACTACTATTATAAAGGCGAAAGTTTGTATGTATGGATGTATGGATGTTTGTTACTCTTTCACGTAAAAACTACTGAATGGATTTGAATGAAACTTTACCACAATATAGCTTATACATCAGAATTACATATAGGCTACTTTTTATCCGGGTATTTTATCAGTCATTGGTGTCCAAGTTATACTTAGAAAAGTTGCATTGGTACTTGCCTGACGTGGAATCGACCTCTTGAGTGGCTGTTTTTTTAACCACTAGGCCACGACGACTCGCAATTAATATATTAACTTTAAATGGTTTTGTCTCTGCCTGGGCTGCGGATTGTACGTAAGAGTTACCGGGGGCCTGGCACACAGGGACATCCAGAAGGAACATAGTGGGTTTTAGTCAGTAAGTCTGACACTTTCCCAGCTGCACCCTCAGCGGGAAAAAAAATGGTTTTGTCTCCCTCTTCTTCTCCGTCTCTTTTTAACTGTGTCAGGAAGACAATATGCATATATACAAGAGTGAGTTCAATTGTTTTTGCAATATCATGAACAATTGTAAAGTCGCTAATTGTAAACTAATACATTTTTCAAGACTAACTAATTGGATAATGTTATTATTATAGTTTAAAGGCATTTGAACGCTTGAATTAGTTTGTTTTGTATTCAAATTATATATGTATTATGTATAAAAGATGATTGTCAAAACAGTCGCCGTGTATTGCACTCCATTGGTGTGCGTTACCCCAGCCAGAAGTTGTCGAAAATGATAATTTGAATCTTATAGATAACTAGTATTTTGGCTTCTGTAATTGTTGCGCACATTTTTAAATTTGTTGCGCTTATAGTTTTTTAATTATTTCGAAAAAACATTTCCTGCTGGGGTAACGTTACCCCAGCCAGACTTTTTTCTTTCTAATGAGAATATTTAAATAAAAACTAGCTATAAAATTAGTTGTCTAGATGAAGTAAATGTTGTGCCTTATTTTGAATTTTTTTTTTCTTCCGTTGCGAAGTTATTCGAGATTTTGCTGGGGTAACGTTTCTGGGTTGGCTATATCTCTGAAATGGTTAAGCGGATTCTTATCATATTTTGTAGAAGACTTCTTAGGAATTAGTTTAAATTTGTTGGGCAATAAAAAAAACCAAAATAATGCATAGCTTAAGAGTTATTTCATTAAATAGAAAAACACTTCAATTGGCCCCAGCACTCTCAATAAGAGGTCTAAAGGCTTACTTTAAACATTATTTTGAAGCTTGTAGCTGCCTTCAAATGTATGTGAAATTTCATTAGTATCCTGTAAGTATTTAACAAGTTATGATGATATTCAGTTCTTCACGAGCACGGTAACGTTAACGTTACCCCGGCAGGAAATGTTTTTTCGAAATAATTAAAAAACTATAAGCGCAACAAATTTAAAAATGTGCGCAACAATTACAGAAGCCACAATACTAATTATCTATAAGATTCAAATTATCATTTTCGACAACTTCTGGCTGGGGTAACGCACACACTCCATTGTTACAAAAGTTATTATGTATTATTCCTTTAAGTGTACTTAGAGAACTATTAGATTCTTGAAGTTTGTTTAAGTATTCAATAGTGGTTTTCTTTTTTTGCAAATTCGTGTGCATGGTTGTTGTTTCTATTCTCCTGTATCCTCGCAGTCTTCCCAGCAAAGATATACGAAGCCTCGGTATACTAGAGCGATGCGATAGAGCGAATTCAATATTTAGAGCTAACTTCACATTTTTTTTAATGGGAATTAATCAAATGACTTTTCCCGCTATGGGTGCAGCTGGAGGGAGTATCAGATTTACTGAGTAAAACCCACTATGTTCCTCCGAGAGATCCCTGTGTGTTCTATGTTCATCAAGCTACCAACAAAAAGTGACCTACACAATTGCAATAAAATTATCTGTCTTCATTAACAGACTATTTTCTGAACACTGTAACTCCATCAAACAAATGTTTAAACTCTTTGTTTAATTTCATTAACAACATTGCTGACTATTACTCTAATTAACTAGAAAGCACGTTTCTATGCACGCAGTAAAATTGCAAGAACAATCATTTATCACAAGGTCAGTGTTCTGAATTGTTTTACGGTGTATGTACAGTTTTATGGATTTTTTTTATAGCGTGGTTATTGCAAGAAAAAATTGAAGGAAAATTTTGAGAAATCGTCTTTTGATGTCGCATTGTTATATGCTCGTGGGGGCCTAGTAGTTAAAGCGTCTGCCTCTCAAGTATAAGAGTGCGGGTCCTATTCCAGGAAAGTCAAATGCCAAAGTAGATTTTATAAGTTATATGTGCTTTCCAAGTATATTTTGGATGCCAAGTACTGAGTAAAGGTTAAGGAAAATATCTTGAGGAAACCTAGACTTGAAAGTCTGAGATCACTAATTCGTCTTGAGCAAGCGTGGTAATTATCGCTCGTTCTTTTTCTGTAGGAGAAGAGGGCTTTGCCCTTTAGATGGACAATAAAAAGGTTGATGATGATGATGATGATTGCTATAAAGGTATTATTGATGTATTCCTGCTATCTATGGTTAGCAGATAAGAAAAAGATTCAAATTTTCTGTTGCAATATCTAGTGCACCACTTATTCTTTCCACCAACCAACTTCCAACCACCTTCCACGTGTGAAAAATACGTATTTTCACACGTATTGTTATAACCGCCTTGCAGGAAATAAATTTCCTTTTTGTTAAATTCTATTAATCTTTATAATTTACTATGATGTTATAACTAACACTACTTAGCTATAAAACGCCTTAGGGTCAAATTTGATCGGCCGTCTTTTGTTTTGGAATTATACCAGCTTAAGGGAAGATAGCTTATGTTGAAGCCGAAAATCGATCTCAGTGGCGTGCACTTGGAGAGGCCTATGTCCAGCAGTGGACTGCGATAGGCTGATGATGATGATGATAAGGGAAGGTTCATATCTGACGTAAAATACGCCGAGCGTATCATCAGTCGTACTAACGTATCATCGGTTCAGTGTGAACGGTCAAGTGGTTTTCTATACATTTGTCTGTTCTGGCGTTACGCGACCGATAATACGCAACGCATGTTCCGTCAGATATGAACCTTCCCTTAAGCTGGTATAATTCCAAAACAAAAGACGACCGATCTTATCTTATGACGCAAAGTATCACATGTCATTTTATCCTCCTTTATTAACTAGTATCGTTTACCTGTTTCGGCTAATTAATTAATCCGAGTTCAATCTTAAAGGTTAAATCTATTAAATCTAATAAAATGTTGGCTTTCGATTTGTTCCTTGATATGCTTATAATTGGTGGATATAAAGGTCAGTCTATCTTAGGCTTTCATTATTCAAGTGACCAAGAAATCAAAGCTTTGAACATCAAAATTACTGAGTTTAAAATCAACCGCTAATAGCTTATCATCAAGTTACCACGTGTTTGGCTGAAGGAAATACCCCATGGTTGCGTCACTGGTATTATATATAATAATAATATACTATATTGGGACACCTTTTTCACACACGGTCGGTTGGCCCCATGGTAAGCTATTGATTAACTTGTATAATGGGTGCCAACACAACTGATAAATTACAAATATTTTACACATATATATTGCACACATATATACATGAATACATATTATAACACCTATACCACAGCCAACAGGCATGCTCATCACACAAATGTCGACTGTGCCGAGAGTCGAACCCGGGACCCTTGGCACGGCAGTCCGGCGTGGTAAACATTGCGCCATCGGGGTCGTCAAATATAACAATGATCAGCTCTACAATCAGTCATACAAACAGACATACAATATTATAAATGCTAAAGTTTATAAAGATGTATGTATGTCTTTCACGCTAAAACTATCGGATGGATTTTGATGAAGCTTACAGTAACATAGCTCACAATATATCAGAATAACATATACACTTTTTAGCCATGTGTAGGACATGGGTGAAACCACAGGCTGATAAATGATATTTATTATACAAATAGTTTGAAATCAACACTTTTACACGTCAATGCATTTTTTTCAAAACGAGATGAGGTCGACATTTCCTAACTGACTACCCTGCGAAGAAACGGCGACACAAACTCAAGGGTCATAGTCTCTTAACGTCCAGACAAAAACAATAATTATGTACTAACAGAAGCAAGTCAGTCAAACTTGGAACGGTTTTTCCTTTGCTATTTGTGCAACTCTTCCTAAACCATTACGTGGTCTAATTCTTTTACCTTAATCATACCCTTTAAAGCCATTTACAGCGTTTTCCTGCAAGAAAATATCATTAATGTGGTTCCATAGTTTATTGGCGTCATTTTTAGCTTACCCCCGTTATGAGTCACCTGATACTGTTATAATAGGTACACAGTTTATAACTTTAGTGCTGTCTATAATAAACTTTAACAGTGGATCTAAAAGTTTACGTCTATACAATAGGCAGAGGTCGTGTCTATAGTACAGTAGATCTATCACGAATATTGTTATAATTATATAACTTGTAGCTAGACTGAAACATAAATGAGGTTTATAGAATAGTTTATTTCTAATTTTATTAGAATTACAATGGGGTTCTGTTCAGCTCTTCACTTGTTATTCATCTTGATCCTCGTCGAACTTCTTATTCCAATTTTACTTGGAATCTGTGAATTAACATGCTTCATCTAAGGTCAGATCTCCTCCTACTGGGACTGCGGGTTGTTCGCAAGACCGCAGCCCTGGCACACTAAGACCTCCAGAAAGAACGTTAGCCAGTAAAAGTCTGACACTCCCTCGAACTGCATCCTCAGTGGGAGGGATGATTTGTCGATTTCCCACGAAAAAATATGTCAGATATCCTATTGTCTTTATGGAGTTAATTCTGATATGATAAAATGTTTTCTTGTAATTCCTTAGCTAAATCCAAATTCACCATATCTGCTGTATCATTAAGATATTTAACATGTGACGAATACTTTGTATGTTTAACGATAAAATTCACACTTTTACTTTTTCTGTTCACGACTGTTCAACATTGAAAATGTCGATAACCCGATTCCACTCAGAAAGTTGAAAATTGGGGCACCTGTCGCTTACACAATGCCCTCGGAACACGTTTTCGCCCGCCCTTGACCTTGAGTAGCCACGAATTAACAACAGAGTCACCTTGGAGGAAGACTTCTAGTGTTTTTTTGAGTGAATTACTCATTAGCGCTTATGTCATAAAGCATACATACATTCATACTACATACCTTTAATGTTTATTTTCATACTGAAAGTAGTTTTTCGTTGCCTTCTGATTTTTATTCATTTACGTGGGATTTGGACTTAGCGAAATTTTTCATCATAACTCTATACAATATTAATCCACCTACGTAGTTTTGGACGTAGGACTAACATGTGCCAGATAACCCAATCCTTGTTTCCCGATCCGACTTGACGCAACCAACTCCTGACTGCAGCCAAGTTCCTCTCTCGCCGCGCATCAGGCGAGGCACTCTCCGATGTGGTACGGTCGATACGCGTGTATCAATCACCAACTTCCAAACTCCGGGCTGCTTTATGAAAATTTCTTAAAACCCACGAACCGATTTCGGAATCCTAAGATCCTGTACACAGCAGTCGCATTATGCGACTATTATATCAACGAGGCAACTCCTGGAATATACATTGTCTAAATCATGTCATCATATCAGACCTATTCGCTCTCACACGATTTTTTTTTTTAGTAAACCCGCGTGTGTAAACAAATGTAATTGGCAATCGATAGCATGAGTTGTGAGTGCGGTCTAATTTTAACCTGTCCGAGTTACCTGTCGACCGGTGGAGTGTTGCGTCCACACGACGCGACGGCATTGTCTGTCGTAAGCCCTTTTATATGTTACGATTTTTGGACATGCGATCTTTCTAAATCACAGAAGAAAACGCCTGGAAGATTATTTTTGATTTCACAGCTATAAAATTTTAGTCAAATTATATTCTGGGCCAGTACTATTTCACAGCTTACGTATAGCCACTATCTACCTGATGAATTTAAAAATGGAACAGCATTTTTACGAAATTATCTACCAGATAAACTATCTGGAACTTATCAGCAACCTGTGAAACTGGCCCTCTGACTTATATTTGGATCTGTTTTTTGTTCAATTGAATATTGTTAGCTTTGCTAATTCTTATAATTCCTTCTGCTTAACTGTTAACTTGCTAATCAATTAATATCCTGGCCTGGTATGTTACAACTTTATGTACCTTGTTGTAATTCATTAATTTATCGTTCATTTCCAAAGTAGAAGTTTTTAAATTAATCATAGAATGAAACTCTACTTTGTCAACTTTAAGGTAATGAATTTACTGCACGACTACGACATCATGCAATTTATCTCCATGCATAATTGCATCGTTAATTCACTTATCGAATTCATCAGTTTTGCGTCATATTAAGAAATTTTATTTTTACTTTCTTTCATCACAAGTGACCTTGACCTTTTGGCGACTGCATTCGCTAACATATCCGATGCTGTATATTTTAATTATCTGTAATGTTGTTTTCTTTGCCATTACGTCCGGTAGTTATTCTTTATTCATCTGTTTATTGGAATGTTGCCCGGTGTGCTTTTAAAATGCTAGTGTTGCCAGATGAAAAATTACTTTGGTGTTCGCAAAAATGTTATTTTTTTTTTTAATATGGTTGGACACCTGTATGGGGATTACTAGTACTCTATGTAGATTGCTGAACTGAAGCTTATAGTGGGTAGTTACACTACTTAAGGCCAGTTTCATAGGTTACGGATATCCACTATCTACCAGATAAATTCAAACATGGAACAGAATTTGTATGAAACTATCTGCCAGATAAACTATCTAGAACTTATCAGCAAACAACTAACCAGGCCGTTATAATTCTATTTTATCTAATATCAAAAGACCTGAATAACAAAAGTCTATAAAAAATATCTTTATACGTCAAATCTTATAGAACAGCTAAATGGTCAATATAATAGTCATCGTATTAATAACTCCCAGTTTTCTAGTCTAATATCTGTCAAACGTAACCATGTAGGATAACACGCCTTTTAAAAGATACAATAATTTAGCTGGCTCCATTACAATGCTTTCAGCATCAGAAAGGGAAGTGTAACCACCCGATTTGTAAACCATATTAAAATAAAATCGTTCTGTTTAAAAGTCGATGCTAATTACCGGGCCATATTCATCGTGTCGACATTCACATTTGCCTATATAGGCAAAGGCGATCGCGTACGGTCTTATTGCTTTCATTACAAAGACCAGTTCCGCACGAAATCGGTGAAGTTGAATGTCGGCGGCCATCTTTGTTTGTTTCGGTGAACGGTGGCAGCGAAACGGATAGCATGCATTCGGTTTATTATTTTGTATTGATTTTATGCTTGTTTGAGATTTTTAGGGTTTCCTAGACGTGGACACTTACGACATGATACCCACCAAACTTTTAGTTATAGTCAAAGTGGTAAGATATGCTAAGCAGGACAGGTCAAGTAGGTTGGTAGCAGGGGTTTTTATCCAAATGTCTCTAGCAAACATAAACAAATTGCGTGCGAACATTCCTAAAATGTCCGCGAAATCGCAACATTTGAGCGCGAACGCATGCTATCAGTGGACTCGTGCCGACGCGAACAAATTTTTCGTTCCCTCTAACTCATCTTCCGAGCCTTTTCCCAACTATTTTAGGTTCGGCTTCCAATCTAACCGGATTTAGCTGAGTACCAGTGTTTTACAAGGAGCGACTGCCTATCTGACCTCTTCAGCCCAGTTACCCGGGCAACCTAATACCCCTTGGTTAAGCTGGCGTCAGACTTACTGGCTTCTTACTACCCGTAACGACTGCCAAGGATGTTCAATGACAGCCGGGACCTACAGTTTAACATGCCGTCCGAAACACAGTCATTGGTGTTCAAGATATACTTAGAAAGCACATGCAAACTTAGAAAAGTTGCATTGGTACTTGCCTGACCTGGAATCGAACCCACGCCCTCATACTTGAGAGGCAGGCTCTTTAAGCACTAGGCCACCACGACTTCGTTTTCGTTTTCTTCTTTTCTTCCAACTGCAAAGCTTTATGCAAACAATCGATTATAAGAATTGCAGTAACTTCGCAAATGATAGACGCTACATTAATGATAGTAGCAACAGGTTCACTAGTTGGTCGTGTTATTGATTTTAATACCGCACCTGGTGTCGTTACTACAGTATAATTGAGGATGATTACTTTGACTACAACTTTTTATTTATTTATAATGGCTTTGCGTTTATGTACGTTTGTATGTGAATCAATATTATATGGATTTACTAGGTTCAGCACATCTTTTCGGATAGTGTGAAGCTGTGTTGTTGTTCTAGTTATTCAGATCGGTTCTTCTAGATGTTTCAAGACTTCTTTAAGACGGTCTTTGTTAATTGATGTCCTTAAGTGATAATTTCACTAACCTAGTTGGAAAATATCTTTTATTCTATCGTGCTTGCTTTTAAATGTATATCAATTTATATCTGTCAAAATAGTCTAAAGCTGATTAAAACGATAATATTACAATTGTCATCAAACGTACGTAAGAACTAAGCGACACCTGTGCAATGTTTATAGTTTCAATATAAAAAACCATAAACCACAACCGGAGTGATCATCAAATGACCCCGCTGAGGGTGCAGCTGGAGGGAGTGTCAGACTCTTATTGTCTAAAACCCACTATGTTCTTTCTGGAGGTCTTTGTGTACAAAGGCCACGGTAGATAGGTACTCTTGCGAATAATCCGCAACCCCGGTACGAACTTTGACGCTTTCGTTATCGTTTTGCTAATTCTGTTATCTCCCTGATGGTCATTTATGCGATTTATTGCGCGGATGAACAAAGGAATAATAAGCTGCAAACCAGCTGCTGGTTAGTCAACGGTGAATCATATTGGTTTATCTTAATATTAAAGTCCAGTACAGCCGACAATAATAACAACTGATGATGTTTCTGCTGTTTGGATTATATCTAGCGCTTGGATAATGTGATAATCTATTTAAGCTTTGAGATATTGCTAGAAAAAGATCTGTCCTAGTTTAAAAATTACCGTGCTCAGAGGCGCAGTACTCGGTTTTTCCAAATCTATGCTAATCTATACTAATATTATAAAGCTGAAGAGTTTGTTTGTTTGAACGCGCTAATCTCCGAAACTACTGGTTCGATTTGAAAAATTCTTTCAGTGTTAGATAGCCCATTTATCGAGGAAGGCTATATACCATCACGCTAAGACAAACGGGAGCGGAGCAGTAACCAAAGATGCGGGTGAAACCGCTGGGGACAGCTAGTATGTATTATAAAGCAGAAGAGTTTGTTTGGTTGAACGCTCTAAGCTCAGGAGCTACTGGTCCGATTTGAAAAATTCTTCAAGTGTTAGATAGCCCATTTATCGAGGAAGGCTATAGGCTACTTTTTATCCGGGTGAGCGGAGTTGTTCCTACGCGACGCGGTTCAAACCGCTATAATTCAAAACTTTTTGTACGAACAAATTGGCACTCTCACTCTCATATCTGAACCACAATATTCTGGATATTAAAATGTTTTTTTTGGGATTTCCACCAACGAAAATGTATTTTGGACGCTATAAAGTCTTGAAGTCATCTTAACCTGATCTTAGTTTTTCTTCATTATCAGAGAGAACAATGAAACATTGTTTGAACACGGGTCAACGATTCTTTCCAGACATTATTTACCATAAGTTTACATAATAATCTCGATGATTTCATCTGCAGACGCGAAATCTAGATTTTACTGGTTTTCTGATAAGGCTTTGTTTGGTTATGTAAGAATATGGGTTTTCTTCCAAAGAACTGTGCACATATGCATTGCTGTGACGGAAACAGATCTTACCTATACTATATTTGTCTTTGATGTACTTCGCCTGACTTGACAAGATATTTTCTTTTCAGAAGTAGTTAATTTAAGGGAGTATCGACTCTGCCTGGGCTGCGGGTTGTTCGTATGAGTTACCGTGGCCCTGGCACACAAGGACCTCCTGAAGGAACATAGTGGGGTTAAGTCAGTAAGAGTCTGACACTCCCTCCAGCTGCACCCCTCATGGGTCATTTGATGATTTCCCACGAAAAAAAAGTATCGACTCGGGCAAAGTTAAAAACCATAAAACATTATAATCTACAAAAGGAACTCCAAAATTTACATACCTTTGAAGTTGCTCAACTTACTAGATCATGAGCATCGTCTTTAGTAACGACATCCATTGAGCTCTTTCCTCTTTTCTTCCTTTTTTTTACTAAAACAATATACATTTCATTTGACAATGCGATATTATTCCAGCGTTCCTGCTATGTAGTCGACCTCTCATCGTGGTGAACATTCACGTCAAAGAGAAGCTGGACGCCAGTGATGTCTCCGACCTGAGGAGTATAGCGGACCTCGCGGTGGCCAGCGGCACGCAGCTCGTGTTCATTGGCGAGTTCCGTACCAGGAGTAACGTGCAGAGTGAGTATTGAAACATGTACAGTAGGTACGTCACAAGCGTATTGACAGATGCCTGTCATGAAATTGACCAAACAATATCACAGCAGTAATTATAAAAATATTGGAATATGTGGATGATTTTATCTAAAACGGTTTTCATTATTCTACACACACATTATTCTGCTCATCAAGTTACTACAATCTGTCAACTTTATCGCTGAAGCCTATGATTCAAATGTAATTGGGAAAATATGACATTCTTTGGTAGCTTGAAGTGCTGGCGTCTGTAAATCAAAGCAGTCTTTCCGACTGTTCTTTAACAATACAAAAATGAACAATTGACAACGAAAATATGATACAATTCATATCATACGAGCAAAAAAGTCAGACTGTCAGAATGACTTTTGCAAATAAAGTCAAAACTCGAAACGTTCGAATTGAATCCCTCATAGTTTTAGACTAGAATCGCACACTTTTTAATCCGGCCTAACAACAATAATCTACCTTCAGAAGCAACAAAGTAAACGATAAAAACAATAGGATTATATAGATAAGCAAATGTTCATTATCGTTCACACAAGTTCATTAAAATGATCAATGCGTCTTATCTATGTTAATATCTACATTATAGGACACAGCTGTGCACTGTGGTACGTCATAAGTCTATGTAAAAATCACGTGCACATATCGAGGAGATATTTCAGTTTCTTCCTCTTATGCAATCGCACTTTAGATTTTATGGTCTTGAAGATACAGTGGGAACTTCTAGGTTAGATCATGGATTGGTAACCGTTTTCCGACTAGATAAGTCAAGACAAGACTAAGGCCCAGTTTCATAGGTTATGGATAGCCACTATCTTCCACCATCTCAAATTATCTGCCAGATAAACTATCTGGAATTTATCAGCAACCGGTGAAACTGGCCCTAATAGTCTCAGGCCAGAGTTTGACCAATCGTGTTTGATAGTAGGCCCTTTGTAATACGTTCGTACGTTCTCTCTAAGGAGATCAGCCAGCTACAAAGGACATATTATAATGCACAAGTATTTGCGTAGACACAGATGCACTCTCATAAACCTCATACATAGATGAAATGGCAATCCTACACGACTGGAGAGGAGAGATCAAGCGCAGGACTGACATTTACGTGCTCTCCCGATGCACGGATGTATAAATCCCTAACTTCTAGACTCCGGGCTGCTTTATGAAAGTCTCTTAAAACCCACAAAGTGGATTATTTATTTATGGACTCTTATTTCTTGCGTATCTAACCAGTGACGAATATAAGTTCTAGAAGAAATCACATAATCAATAACATAGCGCGCTGACTTTCTAATTAGGATTTGAAAGTGGCGACAGCTGATAATAATAGAATCGCTGGATATACCTAAATATATGTTACTAAACGTGCACAGATATTAAAACTTAGCACTAACCTTGAACTGACGAAGTCTAAAATAGTGAAGGAGACACTATTTTTACACTATCTTAGTCATATATTTAGTGATGTGTGAAAAATGGTAATGTGAGACAAATGGAAAGTAAAAGTAGTTTCTACTAAACAAGTATATCCTTACTTAAATGATGTTTTATATTTTCCCCAGCTTTCAAGACCTGCCAATCCGTGCTGAACGAGGACATAATTACTACAGTGGACGTCAAAGCCACGGGGCAAAGCAGCATCCTATGTCCCGGCATGCTGGACAGCACCAATTTCAATGGACACTCCGGTGCCATAAAGACAGGATTGAGCCATTTAGCCATACCCCGAGGTTGGTCCTGGGGCGGACCCGCGTCCCCCTTCTGCCCGATCTGGGCCGAAATCAAAGTCCCAGATTGACAAAAATATATTTTAAACAATGGCATTAGCGAAAATCTAGCTAATTTTATACTATCAGCTATTCTACTCTATAAACAAAGCCTTACCGTGGCGTCATTACAATTCTATTTCAATTGACGTCAGACGGCCATTTTGAAACGTCAAAGTTGGCGCCAATTTTTCTGTCAATTTAAGGTGTCAAAATGTATTTGCTATGTATCCTATTCATTGTTTTAAGTGTTAGATTTTTTCTATTACGTGATAACCCGATCTTGTGGGGTTTCAGTGTGTTTTATTTAGTATCTGGTGTATTTAATTGAACGAAGGTAAAACAAGATGGCGGTTTAGCAGATCGGGTTCTAATTTATTTTTGTAAACGAATTTTTAATCAAGACTTGCTGTGTTTAAGATGTAACTATTGCAAGAAATATCTACCTTAATGTGTGTACATTAGTAATATAGGACCAAAGTAATGTAGTCCAATTTTCTAACATTGCCCAACCAAAGCAATGCCCGGGCAATGTGAATATCTATATCAGCATCATTAAATAAAATATTTTATTAAAATAATTATCATAATTTTTCAAATTATGTTAAATAAATGAATTTTGTAATATATATATTTATGTAAATAAACGTAGTCTTTGCGGGGCATAGACTGAAAGTGTGCTTTTTTAATATTTAAGTAGGTAGGTTTAATATGCATTCTTAAATTAATGTTCTTTTTGCAGGATTCCGGTAGTTTTTCTTTGCATTCCTTTTACTTTAAATCAGTTATCGTAAAAGTGTAGTTATCTTTTTAAAATGGTCACATAAATGGTGCTTTGTTCTCAATAAATTTGAGACTAGTACTTGGTCTCAAAACGGTACCCTTTGCAAGTTGATAATATAACCAAAAAGGTGTTTATTTTTCAGTATGTAGATAAATGTTATCTTTTCTTGGCTGCACATCAAGCTATACAAAACCAGTTTGTCTTGGACTCGCTTTATATGGTCTTTTTACAAATTGAACGGTCAGCTTATACTGGTGTTGTATAACTTGATGTACGCTAAATATGTTATTTATTTTAGAAGCGAAATTTATCTATGACGCTATTGAACATTCAATCCTTAGCAAAACATTGTTTTTTTTTAATTAATTTTGTTATTATTCACACTTACTTAATGATAATACATTATTTCCATTGCATGTCTAAACAGAAACGGTTACTTTTTTTACAAATATTTTTTTGGTATTACACAATTTGTTACTGCATTATTTATCTGTATTTAGAAACATGGCCGCTGATAAGCTTGTGACTAAAAAAATTATCTAATATTATAAAAAAGCTGAAGAATTTGTTTGTTTGTTTGAACTTAGGAACTACTGGGCCGATTTGAAAAATTCTTTCAGTGTTAGATAGCCCATTTATCGAGGAAGAGAGAGGAGAATTGTTTTTTTATCTGTGTGACCAGGACATGGGTGAAACCGCTAGTGAAAGTTACGTATATTTTGGCCTTCGATACTAAGAAATATAATCTAAGAGAAATAAAAAAAATCTACTTAATATTTTTGTATTATGTGATTTTGATCTCGTATATTAAGATGAAAATTATTGTCAGTAGAATTTTTGTTATTTCAAATTTATTTGTCTGCTGCTAACTCCTAAACGGCTGTACCATTTTCGCACCTTTCAAACAAGATAAATCACGTATTTTTTGTCTAATTCTAAAAATAGTTATGAGTATGAATACTATTTTTGAAGTCATATAATAGTAATTTCTGCAACTAAAATAATTAATAATTATATTTGTGTATTATTTATTTGTTTTGTTGGGTATTTAAGAGGTCCATTAAACAGATGTTACTGTAACCAGAGATTCCACGTTGTCTATGGTTTATCAATTTTGTGATAATAAAATAATAATATATTATTTTGTGGTATTATCTGAATAGTTTGAAATGTTTATTATTACATGGTGTAAATTATTGATGAATTTTAAAAATAAATTATTTAAATTATAAAGAATTGTTTTTTTTTTTTATTCGCAGTGCATAAAGTTCGCACTTACATTAAACGTAGCTTCCTAGATTTTTTGTAAATTTTATTTGCAACGACACTTTCTATAAATAAAGTGGATTATTTTATTTATTTATTTGCATGTCGTCTCGTATACACCTACATATTTTACCAACATTCTTAGCGTTTTCAAGTCACCTACCAAAAATATACGAGTAGTTACAAATTAAAAAAGATCGCATGCTAACTAAATACTTAAAACAAATGGTCTATACAAAATCTTGGAGGAACCAACGCTAAAAAAATCATAACAAAGTGACATATCAAGTCAAATTGACATTGCGGCGATACAGCGCTACGCTTAAGCTTAACCAATTTCCAAAGCCCTACACGAAAGAATAGCTCAAAAATGCCTGACGTGGAAGGCAGGATGGAAACTATGCTCTTTAACTACCAGACTACTTACAGAACGGACTACCGTAGGGGGCAGATAACCGCCCCTATTGTGACTAAGTACAAGGATAAGTCGACGTGTGTCAGGATCAGGCCTCCGCCCCTCAAAGATATTCATACACTGACGCCTTGGAAAACGACAGCCATACCTTTTAACTTGATGCATAAACCAAAGCCCATAACTGGGACGGATCCGAATAAAGTTCAAGAGTTATATGTAAGCTTTTATTAATATTCCCTTTAGGGCCAGTTTCACAGGTTGCTGATAAGTTCCTGATAGTTTATCTGGCAGATAATTTCATACATCTTCTGTTCCATTTATCTAGTAGATTGTGGCTATCCGTAACCTGTGAAACCGGCCCTAATACTTGCATTTTATGCAGATGAAGGAAGAAGGAAGGGGATGACGAAAGAAACGATGGATGGATTTTGTGATTGTCCTTATGGTAAGAAAGAATGTTATGAGATGATGGCAGATAGAAGAGTGTGGAAGTACAGAACATACTGCGCCAACCGATTGGCTGTACAATTCATAAAAATGGTATTAAAGTCTTTAAACCGTACCTACATAATGTTATTGAGACTTAGTTTATTAACACACACAGGTCAAACAGCCCGACACAGCAAGGGAGAGAGCCATCAAGACCCGCCCCCGGGTGGTGATGACTCCCGCAGTGAGTATGGACGACGTTGAAGACCCTCAGACGCGGAGAATTCTCTGCGAGTACATGTACACGACCAGTATGACTAAAGCCTCGAGGGAGGCGATTGCGGACTATTTCACTGTCAAGGCCCCTTTGCCAAGCCTACCGGCGCCCGCCAACCCGGTATTTAACAATAATAATATTCCTCGCACATTCACACGTCATCTAGTCGTAGTATTAGACATCTGATAAACTTACATTATCATATTTTTATACTTTTCTTGTAAATACATACAATATAATAACAACGAGACGTGTTGCTAGGGAATTTGTTGCGCTACTTCTTCCCAGCGAAAACATAGGAAGTGGTGAAGGGTGGGCGTTGGGGGCTGTCTTTTGTTTTTTGACGTTCGAAAAGTGCTGATTTATCAGCCTAATTTGAATAAATGATGTTGATTTTGTACAAAAATGTAAGACTAATGTGGAAATGGTTTAGGGGTATTTCTTCTTGAATTCTGATTATACCTTATCCGTACCATCATCTCGTTCTAGATCAAACTGCCATCGCTGGAGTTCCCCTACGTGTCTCCAGAATGGAGGATGGACACCGTCACGTGGGATAGTAAGCAGTTAAGGGCTTACTGCGATCCCACCAAAGAATTCTGGGTCGCGCAAAAATTGCCACCGTAAGTTATCTTCATTGATTGATATTTTCGCTCGTCGGATCAGACATTCCGGGTTTTTCTTGCCTTGTTCCAAATTTTATTTGGGGTCGGCGCAATATGTTTTACGGTTCCATTTCTCTCTATCACCCTTCATACTAACATTGCCTCCGTATCTCTTCTGATCCCCGAATTCCTAGTCCTATTTCACACAAATTCTGTTCCATTTTAGATTTTTTTCGGTATAGATGTGACTATTCGGACATTTTGAAACTGGCCCTAAATATTTCGAAACATGATAGATATTTGTCGTTCACAGATGCAGTGCGTGCAAAGAGACGGAGATCGTGGAGGCGGACAGAACTATGCGTTTCAAAATGAAGGCTGGAATGCTTGGATAAGCATCTTAGGATAGCTGGAGGCATTTGAGATTTACCTACTTGAATTATGATTAGATAAAGCTAAAGGTCTCCCGAAAAGCCTCATCTTTTGAAGAACTGTTTTGAACTACTTCGATGCTCCTTAATGACGATTAGATAGCTTTTTTTCTTAATTATTATGAAAAATGTGTTTGAATAGGAAATATTTAATTTTAATGGTAATGAACACCTATTTATTTAATTACGTTTTTTTCATACTAGAATTAATTTGATATAATTTAGATGAAAGTCAAACATTATTTTATATAGCTTTACGGGAATTGTGTCGCTTTATTTATGTTTTAATTAATTAATTTTAGATATTTAGTTTTGTTTCATCTCGTTCGTAATAAAATATTAATCGTTTTTTATACGTTTGGTGTTTAATTATATTAGTAACGTTAATTGCTTTTTAGGTTTACGGAAAATATGAAAGATAATATAATGAGACTTTAGACCGGATGACCTACCAACGTACACACGTCAGCATCAACCTACCCCAATATATCAATTTTTTTTTATACATTTTCAACCTTATCATAACACCGGAAGGGTAATATTCGATTGGTAAAATTTAACAGATTGGGGTAGGTTGACCTGCTGGCGTCTGTACTTAGCAACGAGAACTATATGAAATAGCCGCTGCGAACGCTTGCGTAGCACGAGGTCTCCGAAATGGCAAACATCACTTTTTGAGGGTACTTTGTTACGCGGGTTTAATATGTTGCGAATATTTAGCGATACGTCGAATTAATTGGGGCAAATATTAGTTACGAAACTATAGATGTGTGTGTTAGTGGCAGTGTTAGTTTTCCGAAAACATAATATATAAAGATATATTATATTATATGACCCCGATAGTTCATTGCTACGCGCTCGGCACCCGCAACTATTCAACCAACCTTTTCCAATGGCAGAAGAAAGTGTCAAAGAAAAAAACATAAAAATGACTTTTCGACCACAACGGACATTTTGACGGACATTTTAATGTCTTTAGTCACGTCTTTCTGAGCGTATTTTAATTTTTAATTGTATATTTTAATTTTGTGAAACTCGTTTGCCATCATGCCGGGAACCATGGACGATAAAGGGAACCATGCCGCCAACATTAGAAAATACGAATCCATGCTTTTTAATGCTGAGACAGCTTACAAGGACGCTTTCCGCGGTGAGGATATAAAACCGATTGTGAAAACTACCTACCGGGAGAAGAAGCCGCCTCTTAGACCCTGCCCGGTGCCTTTGAAGGACCTACATGCGCTCACGCCTTGGAGGGACCCACACGTTCCTTTTGACCTCTACCATAGACCCAAAGAGATTATTCGTACCGATCCGAGGGTGGTTCAGAAGAAATACGTAAGTACCTCTCATTATCTTCCTATGTCTATTCCCAAGCTACGTCCCAAATTCACAGATTACTAAATAGCTAGTACCTACGTAACTACAGCAAGAAAAATATCTACAAATGGCGCCAAGACGGATTTTCGATCATGGCAGCTGTTCTCTAAAGAAATTAGCTATCTGCGTAGACAAGGTTCACTCTCTATTTCCCCATTCTCGTGGTCCGATGGCTAATCCGACATAACGGACGTAGCCAGTTCGGCCCAACTCGGGAATCGAACACGAGAAACCGCTCTCTAGGTACTAGACCAATCAGGCAGTCGACCTATACGTACCTGACTACACTAGGTACCTATTAGATAAAAGGGACATGTTAGTAGTCCTATAACATCATTAATAAAGTATAACTGTCAAGCATTAAGCGCGATTTATTTGCTGTCTTCAGGACAAACCACCAGATGTGGACCGGGAGAAAATCCAGAAGACGCGACCCAAGGTTCTGATGACTCCTGCGTTAGACTTGGATGCGGTCGAGGAGCCGTACGTAGACGTACCTCACCTTCCTCTAACCACCGCACAAAACTTACAACTATTTTTCATGAAGTATAAATACGAGATTTCACCCTCGACCTGTGTGAACTGCTCCGCTCACCCTGATAAATAAATCATCATCCTCCTGCTCTTATAAATTTTATTTGGGGTCGGCGCAGCATGTTTTTGTCTTCCACGCTCTTCTATCTGCCGTCATCTCACAAGTTACATTTTTTCTAGCCATGTTATCTTTCACGCAATCCATCCATTGTTTCTTTGGTCATCCCTTTCCTCTATGTCTATCCACATTCATGTTCAAAACCTTCCTCACGACATAATCCTCATTCCTCCGCATTACATGCCATACCAAAAAAAATATATATATTTCAGACATAATGCCCATAATGGTGCGAGTATTAATAATGAATTATTAACATCAAAATAACAATCAAAATTCTATTCCATTCCATTTAGGTATTTAAAGACTAGCCTAGTCTTCCTCCGTAATCGGGCTATCTAACACTGAAATATTTGCAAGCAATCAGTTCAGCTTATAGATTGTTCAGTATATAAATAGGTTAATATTAAGAAGATTGCCGACTCAAATCATTGGATCGCTCAGATGTGCAGATAATTACTTTCAATAAATTAGTGTTGTTCTATTTATTTACGTCCGAAATTAATAACTTATGTATCCATTGTTTTGCTTACTAGAGATAGGAATTTGACACAAATTATATGGGGCTAAGGTCAAAATTCAGTCTCTAGTAAGCAAAACAACCACGGAACAATTCTCTGTTCCGTGAAAACAGCGGATAGATAGGTTATTAATTTTGCCCGTAATGGCAGATATCGTCAAATGTTCGTCGACCATATCTACGTGACTACAACAGCCAAAGCTCTGAGGGATGCGGTCTCTCGAGCCCACCTGGGAGGGGCCAAGGCGCCGCTGTCCGAGGTCTATGCGAAGTGCAGACCGGTGAGATTTTCATCAGAACTCACACAAGTGTACCGAAACTTAGCTTTAAATATCTTGTCTGCAGAAAAAGCTTAGCTTCATTTTTATACTAGCTGTTCCCCGCGCTTCCACCCGTCGCCAAAGGAAAGTACTTCCCCGCATTCGGATTAAAAGAAGCCTATGTCCATTCGCAGACTCTAGACTATATGTCTACCAAATTTTATTTACATCGGTTCAGTAGTTTTGCCGTGAAAGCGTGACAGACAGACAGAATGGCTTTCGCATCTATAATTTTAGTACGGATTGTAAACTACTATAGTCGTGATCGCCTCGTGGTTAAAGCACCAGCCTCTCAAGTATGAGTGTGTGGATTCGATTCCAGATCAAGCAAGTAAGTACTATTGCCATCAACCATTTTAACGTACCACTGCTGAGCACTGGCCTCCTCTCACACAGAGAAGGATTGGCCGTTAATCACCACGCTTGCTCAATGCGGGTTGGATTTTAGACTTTACAGTCAGTCCAGGTTTCCTCGAGATATTTTCCTTCACCTTTACTCAGTATCCAAGATATACATATGTACTTAGAAAGTACAGACCCCAGCAAGTCAACCTACCCGACTCTGTCAAAATTTACCCATAGAAAACCTTCCAATATTGTGATGAAGTTGAAAAATCTCTTTCTCTCTCTAAAGTCAAGGTACTAAGCGCCGATTGTTCTTCTACTTAAATTACAGATAGCCATAGAGCAGTTGAAAGAGCCCTATGTGTCTCCGGAATGGCGTATGGATAGCGTGGGCTGGGACAGGCGACAGCTTAGAACCTACACTGAGCCCACCAAGAAGTTCTGGCTTGCTAGAGAGCCTTAGTAAGTAAACTTTCACTTAACTTTTGACTTCGTAAACTAAGAGTACACTTTGCGCCAATCTTAATGGCGGCTCGCACGCAACTTATTTCCTATCACTGATAACTTAAAATGGTTTCGACACCTGCAAGAAGTTTGGCGTCAACTATACTTATTTTTCCGTATTTAAGAAAAAAACTTTTCAATAACGGAGTATCACTATTATTATTTCGTGAGGTCGAGTTGAACCTTTTAACCGCGCCGGACTACCGAGCTGGTTATCGGGTTCGATTCCTGGTATGGTCGACATTTGTGTGATGAGTGTTTGTAGCCAGTTTTGGGTGTTACAATTAGTATTTAAGTATCTCTATGTAGTTTATCAAGTTGTGTTAGCACCCATAACACAAGCTAACCAATATCTTTACTCTGGGGTTAACCGACCGTGTGTGAAAAAGGTGTCCCAATATTGCAACAGTAAGGGCCAGTTTCACAGGTACATCATAGCCACTATATACCAGATAAATTCAAAAATGGAACAGAATTTGTATGAAATTATCTGCCAGATAAACTAACTGGAACTTATCAGCAACCGTGAAACTGCCGTAAATCTTTCAACAGCTAGTTTATCCAACCCAGTCCAAACTTTAAATAACTTCATATATTTTGTACCCAGTTGCTCCGAATGCAAGAACACGGCCATGAGAAAGGCGATGAATCAAAAATGCTTCTGAATCAACATAGCTTTATTGTCAAACTTAAACGTATAACATTAGTTGTAGTAGCTACAGACAGCACATCAACCTACCTCAATCTGTCAAACTTCTTTTAATAGATTTTCAACCTTATCACATTACTGGAAGGTTAATAATTAATATTCGATTGGTAAAATTTGATTTGGGTAGGTTGATCTGCTGTCTGTACATTGTGTTCGTATAACAAATAAGTGCAGAAGTAATGTATAGAATATATATATATATAATGTTTAGAATTAGAAGTGATGATTTTATCGATTATCGATTAATTATATTATCGATTAACACATGAAAAGTAAGTTTAATTATGGACGATTTATTTAACGATTGTGAAGTTTGTGCAAAATCTAATTTGGCATTATTATTTATCTAGAATGTCAAGTCTATGGTATGAACCTACTTTTAAAACTGAAATGTGTTACCAGATAATATAATTGTTGTTTTTTTTATAAGGTAAGATTTTTACAATCTGAATTTCGTGGGAAAAAGGCTTCGGTTGAGCTCGATTTATTAGGGCAGCCTTAAATTTTCACATGACTAAAATCTTACTTTTCAAAAATACTTAGAAAATCCATTACTTCTGCATTCCGATGTAAATTTTATAAGGCAGCATTTAATCAGAAATGATTATGTTTCAAGATATTAAACAACCAGTTCAAATATAAAGGGCCTTAATACAAAAAAGTTAGACACACATTTGACACACGTGTGTGTCGAAAGTGTGTCTAACTTTTTTGTATTACGACCCAAAATGTCTTGATACATGAACACTTTAACAATATTCATGTTTTAATTTAGTATAAAAAAGTCTTCAATCAAGTAATCTGTATGCAATTATCATTTTAAAAGACAATGTTACCAGCCTAAAATTTTAAAGCAAAAAAATGGTAATGCATTAAAAATATTGGATTACAAAAATTTCATAGACTTTTTGAGCTCAATTATTCATGTGCATAAATTGAAGCCACAAGAAATTTTTAATCATTTTTTTTATTATATACCTATAAACATTTGCGAAATATTGTTTTGGCTAAACACTTTATTTAGTACACTTATATTTTAGACGAGAAATTTAATTTTATAAGGCGTTTATTATTAATATTAACTGCTTCTAGCTTTTATAATATTTGATTTAAATACATATTTTAGTACACAAAGGATTTTTTTTTAATTTCAATTTATTCAACAATATTAGAGATAGACGAATGATTATTAATTAACAAATTATAACAATTATTTTTAACTAATAAAAAGCACTTGGAATGGGCTACCGAACAATTTCTGATTATAGATACTCAAATGACTGAAATCCTAAACCTTATCTTTTATGTACTATTATGTATATTTTGACTGGTATGTATGGAGTCTTGAACATATCAAGGGGATCAGATACCAATTATAAGACATAACAGGTTCTTATGAATCAAGGTCAAAACAAAATATAATAGACTTTTTAAATATTTTTTATTTATTCGTTTTATATCGTAGCTATTGGAGAACAGAAGACGCCAGCACATCAGGCTACTACAATCTGTCAAATTTCCTTAATAGATTTTCAACATGGTGCAAAGTCGATTGGAAAAATTTGGCAGTTTCGGGTAGCTTTATGTGCTGGCGTCTGTACATTTGAGCACCAGCCAGCAGTGTGCGGGTTCGATTTCAGGTCAGGCAAATACTAATACAACTTTATGGATACTAACGACTGATTTAGGGTAAAGGAAAACATCTTGAGGAAACCCGAACAACAAAATCTAAAATCACCAACCCGTATTGAGCAAGCATGGTGATTAACTCTTTATTCTTCGGTATATTTAAGGAGGACTGTATTTTAATTGACTGCGCTATATTGTCTTCTTAGCTCTAGTATACAGATGTTATTTTTATCGATAAACAAAACGGTAAGCCCTAACCCATAAAATTAAACTTAAAAATGAATATAAATATCACATATTATAAGAATTAACAATTAATCTGACTTTGTTATCGACGGAATATTAATTAAGGTAGGACATTTCATCTCATATAATGACCTAATAATCGATACTCTTATATCGATATATCCAAATCGATTATCGATGTTCTCTTTTTTTGATAATATTGAAAATTTTAATATTTTATGGTAATGGAATCAAGATTAGATAATCACACGTAATATAGTAGACTCTGACTATATATAGGGTGACTGGTAATTAGTGACCGATATTTAAACACGTGATTGTACTCATGATTACAAACAACTTTCCCAAAGAAACTTTTTTGTATTTTTTTTTATTATTATAGCAAAATTACTGACAAGTTGATCGGGCGACGGCGCGCTTAAATTTTGCTGTAATAATAATAAAAAAATAACAAAAAATGTTAAAGTTCGGGAAAGTTGTTTGTAATCATGAGTACAATCACGTGTTTAAATATCGGTCACTAAATTACCAGTCACCCTATATAATTTGAAATTTTATGTTATTTATTTTCTAGATATTGGCAAAATAATAGACCAAAATTCGTCGTTTCAACAACATAACTTTATTTTTATTTTTAAACGAAAATTGTGTCTTTAATATAGCTAACACAATAAGCTATTATAAGGCTTGATAATCATAAGTGAGATTGATTCCAAGAAAATATCTGAAATATTTACTTCAAACGAATTTACATTCGTTAATAAAATTTTTGTAACAACCCTACAACTAAACAAATATTCCTTATTTATTATTTTTACTATATATTTTTTTCTTTTTTTGACTGCTCATAATTAATATTCAGTCTCTTATATTAAAATTCCAAATAAAATAATGAATAATTTATCACAAGCTGGTTGAACCTTTTTTTTTTCAATTTCGATATTACGAGAAATAATGAGAATGACACACAATTACAAGCTAAATATTTTAAAAAGCAGCGGAAACGACAATAAATGAAACATATATTAATTATTTTTATTAATCATTTTTGTGTATTCGCTTGACAATCAGTGACGTAAGGCCGTCCGCTGCGCACACGCAGGTGCACGAACGGGCGGCCTAAACATTGACCTCCAGCTAATTAAATTATAGTGCTTCTAAGTGTTCATAAGAATTAGCTTACATTGAGACGAATATAAAAAAAAAAACTTTTTTATTTTTTTTCGCTGTTGCTGAAATTCATATTAATCTAACAAAAGTTTATTGGTCATTTTAAATAATGTCTAAAATAATGTCCTTTTGTCTAACAACCAGATTTTATGATATTACTGAAAAAATCGTTTGAAGATATCTACTTCAAAATTGTTTTCAAAGAATCCACCGTAACATACATACATACATTGCTAAATAAAAGCTTTAAATTTAAAATCATCAAATGACTGAGCACCCCTAAAAATTTAATGACTACTATTCAAATATATTTTATGCCGTCTCAATCTACATCATTTTTACCAAAAATGACTGAAAAAATAACACCAACATAAACTTAAAACTTACACACAAAAATCGACCTTATCACCCTACATTAACGTTGGAATTCGAACAGGAATCTCCTCATCACATACCTCTCGACCTCAATCCTTACGATTCTAGGTCATCCATCCATAGCCGTTACCAGGCATATATTGGCTAGAGCCATGGCGGAGTTCTGGCGAACGAGGGGATTCGGGTCCTTGATTAGCTGAAGTAACCGAGTGCGGGCTGTCCGGGTGATATCCGGGTCCAATTCGGTCTCTTCCGGGTTCTTCTCCCGGATGCGGTATAATTCCGAATAGAGGAGGCCTGCGAGAAGAGAGGACAGTTAATGAAATAGATTTTCGGCAATTTTTTAGAAGATTTTTTTTTTCTAAAAACAGCTGTAGTGTTTGTTTGCTTGAACTATTGGCCTGACATGAAAATGACAGCCGGGGACCTCCAATTTAACATGCCTTCCGAAACACAGAGGAAATCTTCATGACAAGATGGTCACCCATCCACGGATCGACTGCATCAAACATTGCTTAACTTTATCATAGATCGACCCGTACGGCTATGACCATAAGAAGAATTCACAGCTTTAAACTTTTGACCCCCACAGTCACGTAAAGATGACAAGCCAAAAAGTGCCCAGCACGTGACGGTCACGACTACATGATAGACTTTAAAAAAATTGGATGAAATTTTTATGGGACCAAATGACAAGTATACTGCATCGAACAAAAAAAGAATTACACAAATCGGACTAGAAACCTCGGAGTAATCGGTGTACATACATAAAAAAAAACCGGCCGAATTGAGAACCTCCTCCTTTTTTTGGAAGTCGGTTAAAAATTAATAGTCAGTTTGAATCAATATAATTACGAACTCACTATAATTGTAGGATGAATTCTAGCTTGGCGCTGAGGGCATGCCTTTCCTTTTTGACGTGACGTCAAAAGGTTAAACTTAGAAGATCTGGATGGCTCACCAAGTAACAATGGAGGATGTGGTTTAATCTCTTCTCTAGCACAATGCAGGTAGTTGACAGCAGTTTGCAGGCACTTGACCACGCTGCCAGGCAGTTCATCCGCCAATTGCCTCAATAAAGCTGAGAGGAACTCGTCCAAATAGAGACGACCCTCGTCCAGTAGGTGCGTTTGGACGAAGTCATTGGATTTCTTCACGTTGAACGTCTTGAAGACTTGCTTTAGTGTGAATTTGCTGGCCTGTGGAGATTGAATTGATATTTGTAAGATGTTTAACCGCTTGAATTAATTTTTTACTTATATTCTAATTTCAAAATTAAATTATTATCATTTATTTATTTATTTTTCCATCTTTGGCAGTCGTTACGGGTAATAAGAAGCTAGAAAATCTGACAACCACTCTTACCAAGGGGTATGGGATTGCCCAGGTAACTGGGTTGTGGAGGTCAGATAGGCAGTGAAACACTGGCGGCTGGTAGCCGACCTCTACATAGTTTGGGAATAGGCTAGGCAGATGAGTGTAATTGCAAAATTTGGAATAGATACTATTTCGTGTTTCGTAATTACGTAATTAAGCGCTAATTGTGAATTTTGGTTAATTCATAATCTATGCTAACATTATAAAGCTGAAGAATTTGTTTATTTGCTTGAAAGCGCTAATTCCAGAAACTACTGGATCATGAAAAGTTATTTCAGTGTTAGATAACCCATTTATAGAGAAAAGCTATTATAGGCTTCGTTTTATTTATCCGAGTGCGCGGAATAGTTCCCACGGGACAGCTAAAACCGCTGGCAGAAGCTAGTCTTACAATAACGGGCCAGTATATTCTATAAGTATACAAGTGGCCCAGCCCTATCGAAAAATAATTTTGGACACAACTTACCCGGACGACATTGGGATTATTATCACACAGATGCAGCAAGAAGCAAGGCAGAGAACTGACGCCTTGTTCCACCAACGCGTCAGACTTGACCCTCGCGACTATGATGCCGAACAGTCTGATGGAGTGTTCCCTCAGTTGAGGACACTCCGTGTTCATGAACGGACGTATCTTCTGCGATATGGAGAGCAACTCGCGCTCGTATTCTTTATCGATTTTGTCTAGTTCCGTTAGAAGACGGCTGAGCCCTTGTATGGCGGCTAGAGGCACGTTGTCGGTCGGTGCTCTGTAAATAAAATATTTGTTCTGTTGGGCAAGCCTTTCTTAAGGGCACAAAGACAATACGATTAGATTATCAAAATAATGATTGATAGAAAATAGAAAGCAAAATCAAGTTACCCGAAACCGTCAAATTTTCCCAAACAATTTTGAACCATATGCTTCAGCAATAAAGTTGAAACTCTATTAAGGAAATTTGACAGATTGTTGTAGCTTGATGTGCTGGCGTTTGAACAAAAGGCAGCCGGGATACACCAATTTAACACGCCTTACGAAAATAGTCGTGACAAGATGGTCACCCATAGCGTTGCTTAACCTTATGATTGATCGACCAGTGCGGCTGTTACTTAGCCACTAGTTCCTCGATATTTTTTTTCCCTCCAGAAGCATATTTTTTTTTCTTAGTCTATACTGTCCCACTGCTGGGCCAAGACCTCCCCCAAAGTTTTCCATTTATCTCAGTGTGAAGCGTGCTTCCATCCTCAGGGATCTATTGGGTATCCCAGAAGTACTATGAAAAAAATCTAGTTGTTTAACTTACTGAGTCTTCTGCGCATCGACCCCCTGGCTGAGCGCGGCCAGCGCGGCGGGCAGCGCGAGCGCGCGGTGCTCGGCCCGCAGCTGCGCGATGTTGGCGGCGCCGCGCAGGCACGTCGCGCGGACACGCGGGTGCTCGTCCTTCCACCCCGTGTTCAGTGTGGCCAGTACTGTTTCTATTAGCACTGGGTTGTCGTTACATCTGGCGGAATATTTTGCAGTTTTTTTATTTGTGCTGGAAGTACTTCTTTTTGCCTAAATTGCGTGATATTATCATCGTTAGCGCTATTTATTTATTTAGCTGTTTACAGTTGATGAGCCAAGAAAAAAAATAAAACAATTAAAATCGCTTTCTACAGGTAATAAGAGTAAGTTGATAACATCTAAAAGAGATGATTTTTTTCAATATTCGTCTCGTATTTACGAAAGGAGTGTTAAAAAACACTGTTTCCATGAAGAATTTAGCTGTAACTAGAGGACGGTCTTTAACTTTAAGGGGATAATAATTATATTTTTTTTTTTTAACTGAACAAGCTGCAATATTTCTTTTTCTCTTTCAATAGTTCACTATTTGTGGTGCTACGAAGACAATTTCTACAAGTCCAGAATTACAGCGATATGCCCGAAAAATTATTGTTACTCTAACATCAAGTTTGGCACAGATCACAGTTCCTATAGGCACTGACCGGTAGTTGAGCAGGTCGGCCAGCAGCGCGAGCGCGGCGCAGCGCTGCGGCGGCAGCGGGCAGCGCGCGTAGGCGGCCACGCGCGCCACCAGCCGCGCCACGTGCTGCGCGCACGACCGCGACAGCGCGCCGCCCAGGATGGGCGCCAGGTCCAGCAGCGTCGTCGGCGAGTCGCTGTGCTCTATGCTTAAGCACAGCGAACACGCCTCGCGGACCTAAGTCATCAAAAGTAGTACTATTCTAGAAATTGCGAAATCCCAACTGAACGACAGGATACGATAATTTTACGAGAACTGGTATACGTTATTGGCTGAGTCGAGAGACGACTCAGGCCAGGAGTCACAGATAGGTCACCGTCTGTCTGTCTAGCGGCGACAGATCCATTTTGTTCTACGAGCTCTATAAACAGTAGTCGAAAAACGCAGGACCTCTTAGGGTTGAGAACTGCCGGGACTGCGGGATTGTTTAAGAGTTACCGCAGCCCTGGTACACAAAGGGATCCAAAATGAAGAAAACCTGGTTCTATACAGTAAAAGTCTAACGAAACGGAGAGACACTTCATATGATGATTTCAGACATCATTGATCATCATCAGAAAATATTGTGATCATCAGATTTCGGACCTTTCAAATCAATTTATTTAACGTAAAGCAAAGAACAGATAAACATAGATCTGCAATCTTGTAATGTTATTAACAAATGCCTAATAAAGGAGGGACTGAAACAAGAATTTCAAATTTCTGAACAATTTTGACAAATATCAAGATTGTTATTGAATCTACATTAGAGTGTTTAAACTAAATTAAGACAGGCCGCTTTTTTTCAAATTAAAAAAGTCTAATAAATTAGGTTTAAAAACTAAAAACATACCTTATGACAATCAGCCTGTTCCAAAAACGCGTTGAACGTCTGCACCGTTATCTTTGCCGGGGACAATTTAATCGCATCTCTATTCGGTACAAATCCGAAACGCTCCTGGTTCTTGTTCGTAGGTGGGGAGTAGGCGGGCGATTCCGCGTCGATATAACAAGCGAGGGTCGTGTACAACACGGAGAATAGATCGGAAAATTTGGCTATGCAAGTCGGCTTCATAGTTTCTTCTTGTAACATTTCTCCGAAGGCGCTTATTAGCTGAAATCGATGGTCAAAGTTTATCTAACAAAAGTACACCAGCTATGCTAAAGTACAAATAATTTTGAACTCTATTACACGGACTTAAAGTTGCTTATACAACGTCTACACAGTCTTGAGAATTCAGCATTTTTAAAAATCTGTCAAAACCGTTTGCTACCCATTTTGAACTCTATATCAATGACTTTAAGATCCATTTTCTAATTGGAAACATCACTTACAGTTAAGGGCTGGAGAGCAGCAATATGATGTTCAGTGATGTGGTAAGGGTCCTCATATAGCTCAACTGACGTCATCAGTCGCAAGAAGTTGTCCGTAATAGCAGCGGATAGGCCTTCGTCGCGGGCTAAGCTGCGCCAACAGGCCAATACGCTCCTAAAATGTTGTCATTTTATTAATTAAGGAACTCATATATTCACAAATATGTATGTAATAAAATCTGCTCTCTCTTAATTGTAATGGCGGCTGGAGATTTGACCATAGAACACACAAAGGTTGCAATTTTGGGGATATATTAGAAAATGTTCGCAAGCAGTTTTTAAACTCTGTTCTAGAGCGATTAGACTAGAAGAAACATTTGTGTCCGTCATTGTACCGCGCACCGCTGGAACCTCCCTGAGAGAATATCTCTCCGATGGGAAACACTTATTACATCAAGAACCTCTCACACCCTCACAAACTTACATAGTTTTCTTGCGAACAGTTTTGTAACACTAAAAATTCTCCCCTCTCCCCCGTTATTTTAACTGTGACTCCCCAAAAAACACATCAACATTAGAATCAAAACTACTTACTGACTCAAAGGCAGCTTCTGCGCCAACAGCACAGCAATAACAGCGTTCGAGTGATGACGTGTCAATGACGTCATCGGCTTCATCAACCTTTGTCTCGCCTCCACTCCTACATCAGCCATCGTCGCTAAAATAACCTCCATTATCCTCTCAATGCTCTGGTATAAATCCTGACCCTTGCTTGAAAAGTAAGCATCCAAGATAGAACTGATCCCCACACTCCTGAACTCCTGGTCGTCATAACCTTCTAGCAAGCTCTCAATAAACTGCATATTATGATGATGAGGTATCTTCGGAGATATAGCCTCACACAAAGCCGTACAATAATCACTGATCATATTGAGGTCGTTTGTGAGGATATTATTCTGAAGATGTCCCAAATTCGACATGCACTCATCGTCAGGTCCTATCGTATGACCTTCGTATAAATCCTGTATTTGAATTATCACTTTTATGCAGTCTATTGTTGTCAGTCGTACCGGGAAATTAGTGTCAGCTATCCCGGGTATTATAAGACCTAACAAGTATCCCATTTGTCCAAACTTGCTAGGGGCCTCATAGTTTAATTTCACGTTTTTGATGTATGTATCGAAAATGACTTGTAAGATCATTATCGATGCTGTTCGGATCTCATCGTTTTCATGTCGTATCCATTCGATTAGCAAACCGATTAAATCATCGATTGTGCTAAGACACGTGGATTGGATGACCAGCTCTTTGATCAATTGGTGTAGCAATGTAAGGCTATCGTTTAATGTTTTGGCTAAATTGTCATTCTTGTCACCGTTCCCTTCGATTTCGTATTTTCTTTTGAACGAAGATAATTCACCAAAGATACTGTTAAATAAGACTCGAAGTATTGTGTTTCTTTCTTCTGGTAATATTCCTTTTTGCAGCTTCGTTAAGGCTTTCGAAGCTTTAACAATGATCGGGTAAAGTTCGACGTTACGTTTGTCCAAATTGGAGTTGTATATTTGTTCCAGGACTGCGTTTAGCAACTGCCAGCGATTCCTTAGCACCACGTTGTGGTGTGCGGCTGGATGCAATGCCTTGCTTATTTCATACAGAGTCGTGACACTGGCTTTGCAAAGGTCGAAAGGTGGATTAGACTTCAAAATCTCGAACAATATGGACGTCACATTATCCCCTAATCTTGCCAGAACGTGGACATCTAAACAATCGACTGCAACTTTCCCATAACACGTAATAACTGCGTATCGAACTACACCCAATTCAGCCTCAGTTTTGGAATGTCTCGAAGATAAGAAATTCAATATTTTGCTCCCTCTTTTAGACTCATTCTCTTTATAAATCGCGTCTAACTCGTTCAGTATAAATTCTCCGTGTTGCCTCGAAGCGATTCCCACGGCTTTGCTGACGTAATTACTGCTTTCCATTGGGATAGACTTCAAAGCTAGTAGTATTATTTTGAGGATCTTTTCAACGACTGCGGCATTAGACATATGACAGGACAGAACCGCTAAGTACTGTAAAGAAACGCCTTTGATCATTGGCGACTGTTTTTTAGAAAGAATCTGCTGTGAAATTAATGTAGCGATGAATTCTACCCATTTGTTGCTATTCACTTGTTCTACTGCAGACACTAACAAGTCTAGAAGCATGCTATGCCACTGCTCTTTGGATTCGCTCGAATCAACAAACTTCAACAGCCTCTGAATCTCAATCGTCCAAGAATTTTTCAAATTCTTATGGACATCTCCGGAATATTCTTCTAGGAAGACCAGTATGCTCTTGTTGCGTTCCACTTGATCAGGTTCTACGACATGAGTTAAGCATCGAACGAAGACCAAATCGGGAGAGCATTTCATTTCGATTTCCTTATCTGATTGGTCTTCAGCGATGACGTCAGAATTATTTTGGAGGAGCGAGGTAAGACAATGGCAAACAGTCGCCATAGAAGCTGTGAACTCTTCGCCAGTCAAGGCGATTAGCAACAAGTTCCGTAACTGGGACCTAACACTGGTGACTGTATTACACATAAGAATCAAGGAACTTTTGCACGTATCGTGCAAATCTAGGACATCGTTTTTAGACACGTTTGCGGGCGCTTCGTAGCCGCAATGTTTTATTATGAACTCCACCATTGTGAAGTCTTCAGGAGTCGTGATACAGTTTCTGTAAACAAGTCCTACAATAGCTTTTACTAGTAACTTCTTCATTTTAACTCCCTGCTCCATTGCAGTCATTACTTTAAGAAGAACTATGAATTTGGCCGCGTAGTTCTCGACAAAAACTTGAGAAGACGTGGTCAAATGAGTAAGAATTATTACAGCCTTCATTCGATCCTTCTCCTGGTTATTCTTACACTGATGGAGGAGACTCTCGATAGTCTGTTCAGGGAATTGACCAGCCATATGGTCGAAGCACCTGAGCACCTCAAAATGGTTCTTTACCGTATGTGGCTGATCATAATCAGGTTCTAAAAGCACTAGGTTGAATAACACATGGTTTATGGAATTTATTACACTGTCGTTCAAGCTCAGTTTCGGATTCAGTGGCGACGGAGACAGCAAGTACGATATACATTGACTTATGTAGTAGAAATTGATTGCTGGTTTCCGATACAAAGAGAGTAATGAAAGCACGAATTTATTTACAGTTTCGTTGAACTGCCGTTCGGATATTAGTCTGGTTATAGGCCCTAGGGCTTCGAGAACCGATTCGGATACTTTGGGCTCGTACGAAGCTAGCCACTGGTTGTATAGTACGTCGAATATTATTGTGAATTCTGTCACGAAATTATCTTTGATGGATGTAATATTCTCGTTCTCTACATTGTCGCCTATTTGTTCTGACACTGCGACAGCGAAGTGGCCGAAAGCTGGAAAAGACATATAGATAATGTACTCATCACTCCCAGAATGTTACTTCATTTTGCGAAGGTGTTTCCTTGTAACGGCAGAATCCATTGACATTTGACATTTTGGAGAAAGGTAGACATAGGAAATGCTTTTCTTGGGACGCGATTGAAACCGCTAGGGACAGCTAGTTTAAATATAATATAATACATAATGTACCTACAATAAATATTAAAGCCCATTTGTAATTAAAAACAGATATGGAAACTAACAGCAACACTCTTGCACTTTATGGCAGATAAAATATTTTGTTCAGATAATACAGTACCATCTGCTATGAACAATGATTTGTACAATTTGACATGCAATAATCAACCCTAGTTTTAAGGTTATAAGGATCATTTTGCTATCAATTTAATTTCTGATCTCATTACTAGCTTCCTTTAGCGGTTTTAACCGCATCCCTTGGGAACTCCTCCGCACACATGGATAAAAAGTAGCTCATACCCTTCCTGGAAAAATGAGCTATCTAACACTGAACGAATTAGTCAAATCGGTCTTATACTTATTGAGAATAGCTCGTTCAAACAAATTCTTCAACTTTATAATATCAGTATAGATTAACGGTGAATTTCAATAACCTATGTCTCTGTTGATTAGCCTACTAGAGATGGTATTTGTCACTTTTTGTATGAAGGTAATGTCAAAATTCTATCTCCAGTAAGCCTATCAACAGATAGATAGGTTATTGAAATCGGCACTACATCTCACCATAAGCAAACGCCTGCTTCAATCCGTCGGCCTTGACCAAGGACAGTAGAGGCAGCATCTTGCTCAGGATCTCCTTGATATGTGGAACTACTCCATGGGTATTTACTGCAGCCAAAGTGCCAAGAGTATGGGCTATTGTATAGTGGGGCACTGACGCTGGAGATAGTTGATTGATCAGCGATCTTAAGACCTGGGAAACAAGTAGAATCATCATCTTATCTGCAAGGTATCGGTTTCCAGTCTACTCGGACACAGCTGACCATAACCCGGTTCATTGGAGAAAGGAATCTAAAATTTTGTCAGTTTCGGGTAACTTGATGTGCTGGCTGGATGGAAAGAATTACCAATGAAGAAGTGTTAAACAGAGTAGGAACCAAAAGACAATTATTAAACGATATAAAGAACAGGAGAGGGAAAATGATTGGACATCTTATACGTCACGACGATTTCAGTAAAAACATCATAGAAGGGAAAGTCGAAGGAAAGAGAGGAAGGGGTCGGCCGAGATATAGCTACATCAGTCGAATTAAAAAGAAGGTGAAAGTTGAGACGTATAAGGAAGTTCAAGAGTTGGCATACGATAGGCAGAATGGAAGGAGCTGCACCGACAAGAGCTAGGCTCTTAAGTTAAAGAAGAAGATGTGCTGGCGTCTGTACATGCCGCCATTTAAGATTCCTTACTTTAATGCCCCGGGTTATAGCAGGGTTTAAATGACACAGCTTATCTGACCTTCTCAACCCAGTTACTAAGGCAACATAGTATCGCTTGATTAGATATCAATCTGTTTGAGAGATACTGGTTTTGAAATGCAACAATTTGTAATGAATGTTACGTCTTAGAACCGGGTTAATTCTAATTATGTATTCAGATTACTGTTTCAATGTTGAGTTCCTACTAAAACATCCACTACTTTATGTATTTTAATTATGATACCTACATAATTTGTACAGAGACACGTACTGGCCGATTTTGATATAAAAATTAGATAACATGCAGAAAAATAACAAACAAAGTTCGAGTCGGAATTGCGCGTGAAGGATTTCTTACCATACCTATAAAACAGACAAAAATCATGGAAGATTTGTAAACCTTTTAGCAGTCTAACTATTACGGTTCGCAAGATACAGGCTGGTGATAGACCGACAGCGAAAATTTAGTAATAGGGTACCGTTATCTCTTAGGGAACTGATCCCTAAAGGAAGAATCAAAGTCGAAGTTATACAGAAAGAGAAGAATAAAAGTTCTATTCCTTATTTTATTTACTAGCATGCTAAATAACGAATATGTACAGTCTACATCACGTAGACCATTCAACAGGCGGGTACAGGAAATGGCGGCACTTACTGCCAATTTAGACGGCTGCTCTTAAACTGGACAGATTACTGTTGCAACTAGCCTAGAGACCGGGTTAGCATTGACACCACTTACTGAAGTAGGTAAGATTGATTTATGTTACCTATTTTCTTTTTTTTATAATTTAGATAATGTTATGCTTTTTTTCTGCCATAATATCTTATCTGGTCTTTTTCTCCTTATCAAATGAGCTGCAGGTTTAAACCCCTAACAAGCCATAGTGTCAGAATTCTCTCAAATCAACTTGACGGTCTTTTTTCATTTTGTCGTGGGAAATCATCAAATGACCCTTCCCGCTGTCTTATATGATCTTCGATGCACAATGCACCAATTGTGCACACCTACTAAAATCCTATTACTCCCCAAACTACCCATCTCATCACTCACCCTTCCATAATACCTTCCCAACCCAAAACCATTCAGGAGAGGAGTGCAGACATACCATAAGTGTTACCCCTTCTCCTCAAAGTAGAAAAAAAAAAAAAAAAAAAAAGACCCTTCCCGCTGAGGGTGCAGCTGGAGGGAGTGTCATACTTTTACTGACTAAAACCCACTATGTTCATTTTGGAGGTCTTTGTGCTAAGGCTGCGGTAAAAAGGAGTCCTGGATTAACAGTCACGGTGGCGGCAGCTGTGCTCTTATGGAACAGGCAGCTGCGCGAAACGTGCTAAAGACCTGTGACAAGAGTTGACCAAATAGTCTGGACCCTGGGCTGCTTTTTTAAAATGTCTTAAATTCATCAAAAAAAACCTTTTGACCTGGGAAGTGTCAAGTTCGGTATTTCAGGAAAAAAAGACACTTGGACATTATATTGATAAATAAATATTATAAATATTAAATTGTGATTTAACATACCAAGTCCAAATGCTCATGACCAACAGCAACCAACACCGCAGAACTGCCCATCTGTACCACTGGCTCGTATGTCACATTCTCCATCATGGCTCTTAACATGGCCGTCACAAGGTTGGCAGCCGTTGCAGGCTCCAACCTCTTTACTTGGTTCACGCATGTCTGTTCTAGGACTCTGGAAGGTAAGGTTGATTGAGACAATGGATGGTTGATGTGAAGCAAATTGTTTGGTATGGATCATTAAGAGACTAAGGGCCAGTTTCACAGGTTGCTTATAAGTTCCAGATAGTTTATTTGGCAGATAATTTCATACCAATTCTGTTCCATTTTTTAATTTAGCTGGTAGATAGTGAAACAAGGTAGACAGTGAAATAAATAAAACATAAATAAAACATTTCTTCACATGTTTCCCTTTTTCAAATATGCACTCTTAGCTCCCGTTTTCTTTATTCTTAACTTTTACTTTGAATTTTAAAAACATCAACAAGAAGATTCGAAATTTAAAATTTTCATTGCTATTCAGTTACACCAAGGGGTATTGGGTTGCCTGGGGTAACTGGGTTGAGGATGTCAGATAGGCAGTCGCTCCTTGTAAAACACCGGTACTCAGCTAAATCCGGTCATATTGGAAGCCGACCCCAACATAGTTGGGAAAAGGCTCGGGAGATGATGATTCAGGTACACCAAGGTAAAATTTTTGTTGGCCCCTTGGTGTTTGCTTCGTCTTGGTCTCTGCCTCTTTTGCAAATTTTGACTACTGTAAAGTAACTATAAGGCTGGACTCCGAAGATCCAACTCTTAAGATGTCTTCTTTGTTCAGTATGTGTGTTAATGTTTTACCTTATACTCTTCGACTCTAATAAGCTTTGCTCTTGGATCCTGATAAGATAAATTGTGAATAGTAATGTGGGCTATGGGGTTTAGTGGACTGTATTAGAAATGATAAAACAATGGTTTAGAAAAGAAAATATGAACGAAGCCGAGGGAGCGGTGCGCAAAACGTTCCGCGCGATGAAAAAAGACAGTTGAACCACATTAGTTCCCGCTTGGTGTGCTAGGTGTCGCTAGTGCCCGGCGATAACACTGCCGGTCGGTCCAAGCACCAATCCCCGTTCCGCGTTCCCTTTGACAAATGCGCGCGCATTTTTCCCTCGGCGTCGTTTCATACCTTTAATATTATTTTTATTAAATACAAAATATCAAAACTAATAAAACACAAAACAAAATTAATTCTAATAAAAACCAAATTTATCTGCATCGTTTACATCCCCCACCCCAGTGCGTCAGCACTCATCATCAGTAGGTATGTGAGCGATTCGGGCCACCGGTCGTCGCAATATTCCCGACTTCGTCTTAACTTCGGCGACCCGAACACGGCCGTCCTTTCCTGGCATCACTTGCTGGATTACTCCCCGTGGCCAAACGTTTCTAGGGGATCCGGGGTCCACAATCAATACTAGGTCTCCAATTTGTATGGGCCTCTCCTCTCGCTGCCATTTCTTTCGTGGACGCATGTCCGGTAGCACCTCCTTGACCCACCGTCGCCAGAATAGGTCGGCCAGTCGCTGTGAAAACCTCCACTGTTTTCTCAAGAACGTGGCTGATTCGTCAAAGGAGCCGATAGTGGGTAGATTTGATGATGAGCCCAGGAGAAAATGATTGGGTGTTAAGGACTCGTCCGTGTTAGGTTCGACGCTCACATGGGTTAGAGGACGACTGTTCACCGTGACTTCCACTTCTGTCATAAGTGTATGTAGTACCGTTTCTCGGGGTGCCCTCTCTTTGAGTACAATCTTCAGTGCGTTCTTTACACAACGTATAAGTCGCTCCCATGCCCCACCCCAATGTGGGCTGGCAGGGGGGGAGAACGTCCAGCTTGTTGTCATGCTGTAGCTCTGTACTCCGTTGGATAGCAGTTCTTGGTCTAGCTCAGAGACACACTTTTTCAATTCCTTGTCAGCGCCTCTCAGATTGGTCCCATTATCTGAAAAAAGGTGTCGCGGCCAACCGCGTCTCGCAGCCATTCGTCGGAGAGCCATTATTACGTCATCAGTTGTGAGACTTCCAACGAGCTCAATGTGTATGGCTCTCACGGTGAGACAAGTAAATAAAACACCGTACCTTTTTTCCCGTCGTCTCCCTATGGTCACTTCCATAGGACCGAATAGGTCTACTCCAGAGTAGGTAAAGGGTCGCTGATGGTGTGCCAATCGTCCTTCAGGTAAGTCCCCCATTCGAGGAGGTCTAGGTTGAGCACGCCTGATTCTACACAGCATGCATTTTGTAGCGACATGTTTCACAGTAGGTCTAATACGTATAATCCAGTACTTCTGTTTCAGCTCATTCACTACCATCTCCTGGTTGCCGTGGAAGGCTTTTTGATGATAATGCTTCACTATCAAGTGAGTAATGTGACTGCGACCATCTAGTATAACGGGTTGTTTGACATCTTGTGTTATTTCAGAAGCGGCGTCGATGCGGCCTCCACATCGCAGAACTCCATGCTCATCAAGGTAAGGTGATAAGGTAAGTAGCTTACTAGAAGTAGGTAACGCTTTAGATGCTCTCAGCAGCCCAATCTCACTGCCGAACGATAATGCCTGAGAGTGTCTCAGCAGCAAGCGCTCAGCTCGATCCATGACGTCGACTTCAAAATTACAGGTACTCTGTATCTTATTTCTTATAGTTTTCAAAATGTTGTCAACAAATGTAAGTACTCGCTGTGTTGCTCGTAGTAAGCGTAGCCACGAAGAAAAGCGTGCAGGCTCAGGTACAGGTAAGTTGAGACTTTCAGTAGTTTTATCCGTTATCATTAAACATTCTAAAATGTCTTTGTTCACAGGGTCAATGACATCTAGCGGCCAATCTTCCGGGTTTTTATATAAGAAGGCCGGTCCACGTAGCCAATCGTTTTGTAATATCGGCCACTCGTAGTTTTCCCGGGTGGCGATATCTGCGACATTTAATTTAGTTGGAACATAGCGCCACTCATGTATCCGAGTCAACTCGTCAATCGCCGAGTCATCACGTGGGGCGACGGCGACGTTCGAGATACACAGCGCAGTGTGTTGCTGAGTATCTTGTGTCGTAGGTATTCTCCCGTGGAGGCACCAACCCAATGGAGTGCGGGTGGCGCACGGTTCGCTTGGCTTGCCTACTATGGTTTGTAAAGGTAAGATTAAATGGTTATTATCTTGCCCTATAAGTATATCGGGTTGTTGTGACGTGAAACACACTTTATTTTTGATGTCACAGAGATGTCCATAGTTCTCACATTTTAAGTTCGTTGAGTTTTGTTTAGGTAAATTAAGTTCGTTTACACTGCGCACACAAATGTCATACTTTTCACCGAGTTTGTTAGACAGAGTTAAGTCCACTAGTTCTGCCTCACACACTAGTACGGTATCGTTCCATGCACCCCGAACTTGCATGGTTTGTTTACGTCCGCGCAGACCGGCGCGCGCAGCCAACGATGCACTAATCATTGATACGGTCGAGCCGTCGTCGAGGAGTGCGCTTGCACTGAATACACCATTAGGTCCATGTATGTTGATGGGAACCACTTTTAACAGCACTGACCAGTCATTGTTCGCATTTGTTGTTACATGAGTTACGATTTCACTAGCACTTGTAGCACTTGTTGATTGAGACGGAGACGCCGGCGTAACAGCTGTGCTTAAGGCGCGGTCGACGCCCGCGGTGGTCGCCGCTGCTGCGTTTAGGCGGGAACTTGGTACGTAATGCAGCAAGCGATGGTGCGACTGGCCGCAAGCGGTGACGTCACACACTGCGGCGGGACACGTAGTATTTAGGTGCCGTGCAGATAAACATTTGAAGCATATGCCGTTGCGTTTCACATAGCTCCATCGATCCTTGCGTAGTGCTTTTTTGAACTTTCTGCAGTCGGGTAACGCATGTTGCGAAATATTGCAGAATTTACATTTGTCACTGCTTATGTTTTGGTCGCAGTTTACTAACACTGTTTGCGATTTTTGCTTGGAATAATCGTTATTATTTTTAACTGTCGGCTGTTGAAAGTTAGGTAAGTTAATGTTGCACTGTGAGACCTTTTCTGCTTCTAGTTTCAGAAAATCTGACAAGATAATGAATTTCGCTTTGGTTCTTGCACTTTCTTTGTAAATGGGAAAACTATAATCCGTCCATTTAGATAACAAGATTGTAGGCAATTTTGCCAGCACTGCCGAAATGAGCGTCAGTCCGTTTAGCAGGTCTTCGCAGCCAATTGCAGTTACTGCTGCCACGCAGTTTTGAATTTTTACTGCGAATGGAATGATTTCCATTCTGTAATCATGGTGTAATGGTCTTAGCTTGTGGATTTCCACCATGATTCTTGACATAATCGTGTCGGGGTTCCCGAATTGCAGCTGTAAGGTCGAAATCACCACATCTGGAGAGGTGGCACCTATCAGTAGCGACGTGACAGCTTCCTTGGCGCGTCCATGTAGGCATTTACGCAGACGCCATAGGTTCTCCTGGTCGCTGAATTGGCAGACTTTGGAAGACTCTTCGTATGCTTGCTTAAACTGCAGCCAATCCAGCGGGTCACCTTCAAATTTCGGTAGCTCTTTTGACGTGCACAGTCGGTTTAGCATTTTAGAATTATTGTTGCTGCTTGTTGCGGCTGCGGCGAGGTCCTTGACCGCGCAGGCCAACATATGCATTGTGTTGTTTTCTGTGCCGGGCTGGTTGTAATGGGAGAGGGTGTCGAGCCGAGGTAGCGGTGGGCTGGCGTTCTCTTGCTGCAAGAGCGCGTCTTGCCGTGGTGCCGGGCCCAGCACGTCGTCATTATCGCAAGTGACGCGCTGAGTTTTCACCCACTGTTCCGTTCGTGACTCTCGTTCATTATGTTCCTCCGCATCAGCTAGTGACTGCGTGCCGCAGCTGTCCAGCTCCGCCAGGTCAGCGGCTAGCTTCTTCTCTATCAAATCCATTTGGAGAAGCGCCTTTTTTTGTGCCGCCTCATAAACTAGCTGGGCCCTCCTCGCCTTCTCTGATGTCCTTGCAGAACGAGAAATTCTGCTGGCTTCAGTCTTTTCCAATGTAGGCGGGGGACAATCAATTGGTTGGTTAGCAGATTTCATCGCCTCTTCGTCCTCGAGCTTTCGTCGTGAGGCGCTTCGCGTGCCCACCATTTTGTTTTTTCTTTGCGGCGGTGTGCGAATCATGCGATTTCTTTTCTAATGCAACTGGTACAGATCCGGGTCGAATGACCAGCGGATGTGGGCTATCGGGCTTAGTGGACTGTATTAGAAATGATAAAACAATGGTTTAGAAAAGAAAATATGAACGAAGCCGAGGGAGCGGTGCGCAAAACGTTCCGCGCGATGAAAAAAGACAGTTGAACCACATTAGTTCCCGCTTGGTGTGCTAGGTGTCGCTAGTGCCCGGCGATAACACTGCCGGTCGGTCCAAGCACCAATCCCCGTTCCGCGTTCCCTTTGACAAATGCGCGCGCATTTTTCCCTCGGCGTCGTTTCATACCTTTAATATTATTTTTATTAAATACAAAATATCAAAACTAATAAAACACAAAACAAAATTAATTCTAATAAAAACCAAATTTATCTGCATCGTTTACAAGTAACAAGGAGCAATTTTAAAATGAGTTCATATAAAAAGAACAATGGGTAATTTTGTATGGAACCCGTACCCACTTTATAGCATTTTGGACTAGGTGTAATTTAGAAGTGGCCTAATTGAGTAACTCGAAAATAAGTGAACGAATGAATGAATGAAAGACCGAAGTTATGATAACTTCTTTGTAACATTTTTATTTGCCAATAATCACACTTTTACTGATTTTTGGACTAAATAAATAGGTAACCAGTCATTTTTTCTGTCTTTAGATTCGATATATCTTCCTTTCGTTGGTTTTTGGTACCTACAGAAAAAATATTAAATAAGAACTATCAATCTTAAATAGCACAGTTTTACATTGTATTGTTACTTTCAATGATTATATCATCCCAGGCACTTAGCCATCTGGGCAAATAATCACAAAGGGTTTTAACAAGTTTTTATACTTGTGCAGGCTTTTTTTGAAATAAAAAGATTTTACTTTTCTGTAGGTACTAATATACGAACCATCACAAATAGCTACAGCCACTGTCAACATGTTCCTAGTGCAATGAATGTTAGAAAAGAATATCTAGTTTTAATTCCGCTAGACGAAAATCCAGCATTGAGTGCAGGATGCACCGCGTTACCACCCTCCCGCCCACGTACACTAGCATAGGAAGGAAAGGTACCACCCTCCCGCGCTCATGCACCTGCACACGGAGAAGGGGCAGCAAGCCCTGCCACCAAGCCGACTCGACAAGTGTTTCGCCCCTCCAAGTGGCATCCTCAGGAGGTCCTCCTGCCCCTTCTCCGTGTGCAGGTGTGCAGGCGGGACGGTGGTACCTTTAAAATAGTTCGAACTACCCACCTAATGGATAAAATAAAAAAAAAAATTGACCGTGCGTGGATCGACTTTACTAAGGATTTTTGGTATTTTCAACATGGAATATCTTTTTTCCTACATAAGTTACAAAGTTGCTCCCATACAAAAAATATCTACGTTTTCAAAGACCTTTCGAATGGTACTAATTTCAACTTGCTACAAACTGGGTACGTTCTGACCCATGTTCTTTATTGTGATTTTAGCATATGATTCAAACAACATACTAATAACATTTTACAAATAATTAAGGATAAAGCCCTCATAATGTATTAATAATTATTAATGACAATACATATACTCAATACTGCTAACATAGTGAAAAATTGACGTCTCATTATTATAGTAGTACTGGTATAGAAATAACTGTTGTGTTGTTTGTCATCCTATATTATATTCAAACACATATTATGCAATAGGATTAATAAATCTTCGCTTCTTTTTATGACATGGTTAGAATATAGAGTATAATATGGAATAACATAAAATAAATATCACTCTATAATATTTTAATTCATTCAATAAATTGAGAACTTGTGCGTCCAGAAATAGGATTTAGCATGTAGTTTTGCATAATTTTGTAACAAAAGACTGGTATTTAAATTAATTTGTAGTCTGAAGTAATAATAATTGCTCAATAATTTTACATCATGATTTCTTAAGCAAGTTTTAAAGCATGAAAACCTACTGTAAATGTTATGTAAGATGTCATAATAAGATGCTTCTGTATGAGTCATAACCAAGATAAAAAAATATTTAGTGCAGATGCCAGCTCATCAAGCTACTATAATCTGTCTAATTTCCTTAATAAACATTATCGCTGAATCTTATAGTTCAAAGTTGATTAAGAAAATTTTACAGTTTCGGGTAGCTTGATGTGCTGGTGTCCATATATTTGTGTACTATCTAATTCATGATGTACTTTTAGGCTTTTGATAAAAGAATAGCTCTATAATAATAACAATTAGCATTCGACAAAGTGTTTGATTACAAAATTAGTCATTGAAGTACTTGCATGAGTGATAAAGATATGAGGGTAATCATATATCTTCCATAATTAGGTATGAAAATGTATGTATTATACCTAAAGAGAACAAAGGTGATAGAAGTAGGTAGGTGGTATACTCGAAGTGTATTGATCTTCAGTAATTATGAGATAAACACATAAATCAAGCACATTATCAGCTTAAGATATATTTAAAACAATAAATCACTCACTTGACAATGTTTCCAAGTTGCGTAGTGTTTACTTTCACGGTATTTTTGTAGAACTCGCAAAATATTTCTATCACTTCATTAGGGTAAGCATTCGCTATTTTAGTCAATGACTTAATTACAACATTGTTTACGGAGTTCTCGTTATCACCCACCGAGTTAATTAACACTGTCACTGTATCTGTAAAAAAGAAAATTATGTATTTTTTTGTCTTAACGCCTTGAAGCCGTACAAGTAAACAATGGGAAGTTGTTCCAAATACCTTTCAGAGATTCGGATTTAGACGAAGACATCTTATCTCAATCACATATCCTTGACCTTTCAAATTGATTATTAGAAATTCTGTCTGTTCTTTCCCGTTTTTATTCAACAACAATTTGTCGAAATGGTAACGAAAACATGACACAGCTGTGCGCCAATTGCGTCATAATGACATTACAAAACTGGTGTTGTCAGACTGCTTTATCCAATACTACCAAAAGTATTGATTTTTGAGCTTACAAAAAAGAATATAAAAATACTTTTAATTAAATAATTTTGTATTACAGTGCTATTAATATAAATATAAAAGTCAAGATTATTAAAACTATACATCATAGATTTTAATCGATTAATTACTACAACAAGAACAGAATAAATTCATGGAATCACGACAATTTATTGCGATAAATTATTTCGTGAAATATTTAAATTACGTAATACGTCATCTACAATTACTCAAAATCTACTATAAAGTTTATTGTTTATGGTTAAATTGAATAATATAAAGGCCTGTCTACACAAGGTTGGAGATAATCAGTCCGGGCCCGGTATGAAATACGAAAAATAATTATTATAAGCAATTATATAATGAAAATAACTCGTACACAAAATGACTTACGTAAATTAATGTAAAAGTCTATGCATTTCAAAAAGCACTAACAACTTTTAAAAACAAATAAATATCAAATCTTTTTGCAATCTAAAAATAACCAATATAATAAAATAAGTATTATGACGCTGAGTATTTTTTCTAAATCTGTTGCGTATCCTGTTTCAATATACCTAGGTAATTAATCTAATATTTAAAAACTACTGCAAATAATGAAAACACTTCTTTACAGTGTGACATTTGATACAATGTTGCCAAGCTAAATAAAAAATAATATGAAAACAAAGACATTACGAATTTTTGCCAAACGCCGGCAAATTGTTCAGAGGCGAGATTAGGCATAATTGATAATTACGCTGAATAACTTGTTTGTATTTGTTGTTTGCTTTCTAATTTTTCTATTAACTTATCTTTGTTACTATCATATAGCCACAAATAATATTGTTCTTATTAAAGCAACACAAATATACATGCACATGAAATAAACCTGTACTGTATAGCTATAGTACCTGACTTCAATTGTCTAGATACCATAAAACAAAATCATAAAATAATTAACATCAGCCAGTTATGATAAATAGGTAGTATATTCGGCAGTGAATCGTGCGGTTCTATCTATTTTTATTTAGATTGTTTAGTCTATGCTCTTACTGTTCGACTGTCCGACGGGCGTGCGACGACAAGAGAATCGTGTTCTCAACTTCTCGCAAATCGTGGATATCGCAGTCGTGCGATCTCATTCTACGAACGGGATTTATTCCCACTGAACGAAAATTAAACTCGTAACACACCATTTTCTACACATTCGTGTATTACCGCATAAAAACGAAAACGACTTTCACCGGATACATCGATAATTTGATTAACGAAAGCAAGGGGGCTCGCAAATTATCCCACATATCATTGAATTTATATCAAAATGTATCCGTGCGTTTGTTCAGTTACCGATATATCTGTGTGATGTACTGTGTTGTTCGTTTAAGTGACAAAGCAAAAGCGTTGGCTCCCATTCGAGACTATTATCCTATTCGTGATTACGTTGGGCCGGGAACTGGCCACTTGGTTTAGTCGCCGCGGGGACTCCAAAGCGGTAAATACGGAGGCGCAGATCCTGCTTCGCATCATTTATCGTCAGGATTGCGGTGAGTACGGTGACGAAGCGGTGCGGTCACCTTTTCATACAATTATTGCGAGTAGACATCGAGGCGAGTTTTGAATTTTCGTACTTGGCATCTGACATTGAAGGCAGCCCGATCAGGTGCCTGTTAGTCTTAAAATAGCTATAAAATGTCAAGTCTGGCCTGGCACCGTAGCAATCAGCTGATCTGTAGCGTTTTAATTATAACAAATTAGGTAACTAATAGTTTGTTGAGACTCGCTAAGATGTCGTTATCGCCGCGTGCATAATCGCTTGATTATTATATTGTTGATAGTGTTATCTTGGAGATAAAGTGTTACATATATTGGCAGTCTTGACACATTTCCAGTGATTTGAACTTTGTCCTTTTGCAGATTTAAAAATGGTGCAGCAAGATTTGACTTAGGCAATTCGGACTAATTGTTTAAGTGGTAGTCGGGAATGGCTCGGGGAGGCTCACGGGTGTGAGCTCCGAGAGAGCTACAGACACTGGCAGTCGAGTGTAGTGTTGTGCTGTGTCTAGTCATAGTGTGTGTGTGAGTGACGGTGGATCCGGGATGCCCTCCGTGATGTTGTCCGCAGTGCTTGAAGAGGAGCCCGATTTGTACGAGGCGTTTCCACCTCATGTTGACCCCACCGGCATTACCATCCTGACTGATAGTCCTCCAGGTGAGATATTTTACATATTCATCAATAAAATTATAGTAAGCAGTCTGTTAAATCCCTTTAAATAAAAAGTCTCCTTATAGCCCACTTGATATTATTCATGGACAAAATATTCTTATGTGATCTATGAATGAGACCTTATATAATTTGTATGAAGATCTTAATTACAGTCACTTGTCATCATAGGTTTTAATTGAAAATGATTACTTGATTAATTCAATTTAATTTTATATGTTTCATTTAATGAACAGTCTTGTACTATTATTACTACTATAGAGTTCTAAATAATATTTAATTAATCAGCTGATTATAATTGGTATCTTAATCAATTCAAATAACATTGATAAATTCAATGTGTGGAATTTTACTATTTGATTATTGTAAAAACAGGTGCTAGTCATATAATGACTAGCTAGTAAAGTATTATTAGATCTTTATTTTGTACAAAATACCTCTTATTCTGCTATTTAGTATAAAAACCCAAACAATGAGGAAAAGTACCAGATAATTTTTTGTTCTAAAAAATTAATAAATAATGCTAATGAATATTTCTGGAATACAAATCTGCAATACCTACTTAGAGCTAATCAATGCTATATTGTTTATGCCTACTTCATGTCCTTTTTACACAACAGTGTTAATTTATGATACATGAAATATTGTCTATGTGTGTTCAGTAATAAATCCTTTGTGGTCATAATCTACTTTATGGTTGTTTATCAAAGAACCAGTTAACTTGGAACTATGAATGGCCATTGAATAAAATTGCGTTCTATTTTCGAATTAAATAGTTATTTTATTGTTTTCTTATCTGAGTCATGGTGTGCCTATCGTTTTTATATTTTAAAAATGAGTCATTTTACCCAAATAGTATGCACCTTGACTTTTGGATGTTACTACTGTAAATAAGACAATTCCGTTGTTTCTGGCTATTGGTTCGGCGTTCCGGTGTGTTCCGGGAACGATTTCTGTAACCACAAGCGATTTTAACCGATTACAGGAATTCGAGCAGATAGTCGGCGACTTTTTATTAGAAAACTCACAATAAAATAGCGCTATTCTTTTATCAAACCTTGGACATTTGTATTGGATTGTCCTTATACGCCCACCTGAGAAGCTCTACCGTTTTTAAAACAATGTAAATTTGGCTGATAGTAATTATGTAGCTGTCCTATTATCAAGACCCAAAATCGGTCTCACGAAGACCTTAAAATAACAAAATGCGACACAACTAATCCCATCGAAATAAGGAAAGAACATTAAAACAACAGAAATAACTGTTCGGACAAAGACAGACGACATTTTCGTTGGCAAAGCAAAAATATCGATAATATCAGATTGCTTTAAAAGAAGTATATCAAATATGAGTGATGGTCTAGAAAATTTACCGCATCTCTGAAATCAGGTGATAGATCAGCAAAACTCCCCACGTCCGCGTTTTTTCAACCACCACATATTGTTGCGTGATAAACCATTATAATTTCAATTGCTATTAATTATGTGCTTAAAGAAATTTTCAAGGAATAGAAACTGGTGCGTAAAAGGCAAATTAACTCATTGAAGTAAAGGAAAGAAGTTTTTATTGCCACGGCTAGTTACGTATGTATACGACGGACAAAAAATTATTTTAATAGTTTTTAAGACGTAAGCAAAGTGGAAAGTTTTAGCCATTAAAAGATAGGGAGTTCTATTGTAGTTAGTAAATTTGAATTAATAGAATCTTACGTCTGTAGACACCATTCAAATTAAGAGTATGAAGAATCAACGCAGTCTATTCAAACAGGTTGAATGACAGTACGGGCCCAATGGGTCTAATAAGGATCACGCATCTCGGGTACTTCAAGTAGTCTTGTCCTATATAAGCCCATTCGAAAGTCTCGATCCTCGAACTGTGAAACAGCAAAGAATTACTTTGTCGTCCGAAGCTAAGAGCCAACCCATCGTTTGCCCAGTTCTGAAGAAGTCAAGAGCCCTTAACGGTCATTCTTGATTATGATACATGAATAGAATTTCACGCACATCATAAAAGATACCCCGTTTTGGGGACTTATTCGGGTTTCAAAATGGCAGTATAAGATAGTTGTTACCGCATAATGAGACTCTTGGGGCATTTTAAAAAGTCTATTTAGATAGCGGTTTGTAACTTGAGTTTATTATAGGTTGGGTTCATTCATGTTACATTCACAGGTCTTTCTGCTTCCGTATCGATCAATCATGTTCTTTTGAATGAGACAACATAATCGATTTGTAGGGACAGGATACTTTGTTGGTAACCAATCATTTATCGGGGATCGATTATAATTACTGCCTTACTTGCAGGAAGAAAGCGATTGATAAAACTCATTTAAACGATTACATCCAAGTTGATTAGCTGAATGGCAATTACTTTAGCAATCTGCTGATATCCCTTCATTATGTCTAAGTACGTTTTGAAGCTGGGAAAGTGAAATGAGAACTAGTGGTCCAACATTCGTATCACGATCGATTTCGCAAATGATTAGTCGGATGGATAAAACTGCCCGAGCGAGTTGAAACAAATTGGTCATTGATATAATAGACCGACTGAGATCTGAGCTGATCCCTAAAAAGAAACATGAATGTCACGGAAGAACCAGCTTCATATAAATAAGCTTTCGCGCTGAAATCCAATGATGAACCTGTTCGATCCGCTTCCATATCTAGTCCTTTCGCGACTGATCGTGTTCATTGACTTCAGGTTTCTGGCCAACCGTCGAGTTTCCCTGAATGAGTGTTATACTCGGATCATTGTTTGTGAAACAGACGCTTGTTGTGCATTGCGTTGTCTAAACACTCTTAACCGTGACAATAGTGACTTAACATTAGCGCAGTAAGTTCATGTTAGCAGCTCTGTTCTATGTATTGACGACGTTTATTTGTGGGCGTGTTGGGGTAGGGTGAGGATTTGGTGAATTTGCTGCGATTTGTGAAATATTTTTTTTGAAAGAATTTCAGAATTGGCGAAGCGGCTGTGGTTATATAAAGGAATTTGTCTCCTTCTAGGAAGTCGTCCTGATATGGGTTAGTAGTTTTAACAGGGCAGTTAACTATTTTTTTTTATATAGTCAAATGTGACGTTGTACAAAATCAAATTATTATATTTTTTAGAATCTATTAAGAAATAAGTAAAATATATAAACTTTGTAGGCCCAGCAGAAGGGTAAATTGTCAAAAAGAAAAGGGACGCACGTAGTAAGGTATGACGTCACCGCTACTAGATTGTGATTGTGCTTGTTGCTTGTGCAACAGAGGTAGCGACTTCATCCCACTTTGCTAAAACCAATAGATCCTCGATCTTTACGTACCCATTTTAACAGAATGATGTTTATCGCCAAAAACCCGATGCTCATCCTTCGAGCACCTGATAAAGGTTTCATTTTTAAGCAAGTATTAAAATCATAATTTTATTGTGAAATGTGCAAGTACCGTTAAGTCATTGGAATTATAATATATTGAATAACTGAAAGTATTTGCCGGCGATAACGACAGACAGAATTAGAACACCGAGGTTTCGCAAATGGAAAAGTTGAAAATAACCCATTTTCTGAAAACTTTTCTATCACAGGTGCTCTCCGTCTGCGAAGTTTAAAAGACGACAAATGGGAACATTTCGTCTGAAAGTCTTTCACAATATATTTTAAGGTTCACGGTTTCTTGAGAGAGTTTGTTGGAAATGTCTATCATAATATTGACGAAAGAACAATGTTCAAAACGTCCCCACCCTTGTAGCACTTTAAAACCTATGTTAATCGAAAGGCCATGGTAATTTTATCATTTTATTGTATGACAGCGAATAAGAAATGTGCATCCGAAAAAAGTTATATAGACATAAAGAAACCGGAATCAGTAACAATTTATTGTGCCGTTTATTATACTTTTTCGACATGATGTAACCATACCTACTACAATATAATTACTTTTTAAAGTGATTTTAAAGTGCTACAAGAGTGGGGACGGTGTCCATACATTTTTGGGCATTGTTCTTTCTTCGCGGTATAAAAATTGTTATTTTAAGGTCTGTTTACAGCCTATAAAGAAGAGAATGACCTGTATATTAGGGCAATATTGTCCAAAAAGATCGCACCTCTTTATTCGTGTTTGCTATACCATTTTATCACGGTGAATAACAATGTTTCGAAGTGCTTCCTTATATTTTGTTTCTATTGAACCAGATAGGTCTGATTAAATCTAGTTTCCTGAATGTCTGTTGATCATTAATTAAGAATGACTGGCTAATCATATTTTCGTGTTCATGTATTGTCAACTAACGCGCTCTTAATAAAATCAATTTGATATCGAATGTTATGTCAATATTATTGTGAATGTTATTACTTTGCTATGATATAGAAACTTCCGTATATTCTATTATACACAGGACTCTATACTGTGAGCTTAGGTGTATTAAGTAAAATTGAATGCAGAATTCGGCAAAGAAAGTCGTAGGTACTTCGACCACCTTATTTAAATTACTGAATATTTAAAAAATTTAATTCATTTTTTCTTGTTACGGCAGCATGCTACATCTTGTGTTTAATAGGATACAAGATGCATGAAAAATAAAGTCTGCTTTTTGTGATGTCTCGAAGAAGCAAACAAAACAGCTCCTACAACGGAAAAACAATTAAATTTTGGGAATAATTTGAGCACTTTTTTTTGTTCAGATCCGTCAGATACTGGGAGAAAGTCTTTCTAATGTATAATAAGTGTTTGATGTCTGTAATTTATTTCAACCTCAGATACAGAATGGTTGCATGCAACTGTTTATAATTCCAAAAATAAGCGCAGACAAACTCGTCTATTTAAACTAATTAGGCGTATGTTGTTAATAATAAAACTGTCACAATTAATACATGTCCATTTCGTTATTTATATTTGTTTTCTTTTTCGCTATATACGTTTCTACCATTGTAGTTTTCTCTCCGATAGTCTTGTTGCCCTTTTTTTGGTTTTGTTCAAAACCCTCACTTAAGATTTATTCATCTCTCTCCAGATTTGTCGCCCCTTCTTGTTTGTCGTCCTATCCATCATTATTTTCATTACATTTCGTTTCATCCAATCTTTTATCATCATCTTAGATTTTTTCACAGGCGCCACTTTCTTACATTCGTTTGTTCCACATGACCCGTTGCGTATCCTATCCATGCAATAATGTTTATGAATAATTACTCCCCAGAATCAACAATTGAACCGGACCTTTGCATATATGCAGATATTACTAGAACATTCTACTCAAAACAATAAACGCTATTAATATTCTAGTCCCATCTAGGTCACAGCACAATGTTTGTTATCAATGGAGGAGGCAAACAATTCTCATCTCGGTAATAAGCGTTATCAATGAAGAAATCTGAGCTAGTGATAACACAGTATCTAAAGTACCAGTGATAAGACTGTGTGAATTTATAGTTCTCTTAGTCATTGTAAGCAGGATTATCTCTCGGAAGGAAAATGTCTTGTTCTTTTTATAATGCGGTCGATTTGTTGACGTACTAAACTGTTTTTAGTGATTCATTGAGATAAAAGTCCCTTTTAAGGGGTTTCTACAGAATGAGTGTGAATTATGATAGCTGCCAAAATTGGTGTGTGAGGTTAGAGCCTCAGATCGGATAAATTGTTATTTGGAATTTCCTTGTGGAATTTCATAATTGCCTCTATGTCGATGATGACGGTTATATGTACATGCCTACCCCCTAAGCATGATTTCTGCTTTCTCAAATTATTGTTACAGTAGGAAATCTTCACCCGATTACACTATATGTTCTGTTAATCCCTTCACATCCGTCATGATAGCTGCTTATTTCATGTACCATAATGCAATGGCATTTATGTAGTTTTCTGGGTCTCGTGTTAGCTCTTTATCAAAAACATATGGTCAATTAGTTTTTTGTTCAGTACCTTGACCTTGAAGACGTCTACATTGGATATCATTTAATTTATCGTAAATATCTTTACGTTGGTTTTTATGAAAATACGTATTTAGTTATTTTTCATGCAATTACTGGTTAATTGCTTGTTTATCATCCAATATGAAATCAATAATAATAAAACATGACCATATCCTCTTGTTTACCAAGATTTCCTACACCTTGAGTTGAATACCTACTTTAATCCTAGGTACATAGCGACTGAGCAATAAAATAATACACATATTTTATTACAGCTCATTGTTTATTGTTAAGACTTGAGACATTCTTGTAAATATCATAACCTACTCAAGTACTTGTAGTCTTCATAATTTAACTTCCTATGTAATTGACATAACACACGTAAAGTTTACTTCATCATCTTAACTAGCTAAAATTCGTTGGTTCTCAAATCCAATGAAAATAAACATGAAACATAAAATAGGTCAGCCTCCATCTTAATTCCGAGATTAGTGGTTTGTAAGAGCAGCAAAACGGTCCGGCGATATTCCGATGCCATGCGCTTGCGCATAGTGGGGGTAACACGCCACCTGGCGAAAGTACGGACCCTAATCGACATGATTTAGCGAATAGAATCTTCACACCTGCTTATTTGGATCTATCGGTGTATGTAACAAATTAATAATACGATAAAGGGGGTTCTCTTAAAAAAATTGTCTGTACGGAAGTGTTCCGATTGAGCTAATGTAAAGTGGTCATATACTTTACTGATTCCTTAAAATGATTGCCAGATTTAGCAAATCTGGGGTTCTTATTCTTGTTTGGCAGTTGTGCGTGCTATCTCAAGGCCAATGAAGAAGGCGGGCGATGCCATGCGTCTGCGCAGTTAGAGGGGGTAACACGCCACCTGGCGAAAGTGTAGACCCTAATTGCGATGTTTTTGTATTCATGAAATAATAACTGCGTTTGAATGGATTTTAGAAGGGGAAAAGAGAGGGGTATGATTTAAATATTAGTACATAGCGAAAACTGCCGTACAGAACAACGTACAATATTTTTAAAGATAATGATTACGTTACTTTTAGGCAGCAGTACATTGAGTATTTATTAGAATCTAATCGGTGTTATTGATTTATACAAATTAGAAATCTTAATCTCAATAGGGCTGATAAATGATTACAATAAACCATTTTTTATGATATCATAAATCTTTAAGAATAGGAGATGAATATTGGCTATTTGATTATAATAATAAAATGATTAGGAACATGTTTCTAGGAAACGTATGAGGAAAATTGAATGTTTCTGTTCCAATGGGTTTAAACAGATGTCGTGAACGCAGTATGATTTTTGTACTTATTTTCTTAATACTTAAAATTGTGATTTCAACAGTGCATGTTAAAAAAACACCCCGTTTTGGTTAGTTCTCTAAGAACCCCTAAAATGCCATTCTGTTACCAATTGTCAATACATGGTCAAAAAAAGGTCAATTTCAGGGTCCAAACTCACTTATGGGAAGAAAAACATAAAGCATGAGAGAGTGTAGTCATATAAAATACTAAGAAAGTGAAGTACATGGTTACAGTCACTATTTTTCCCAGCCATTGAAGTTAAACATTATACGTTAAAAAGATTTATCTCTCGTGATTTCCGTTAAGAGATCCGCTTGCTATGGTCTACGTGACTCGGGGCACTGAGGTACAGATGGCTTCAACGACCTTTTTAATTAGAATCTTCAATAGTCGAGTCACAATTTCATAATGTCTGTATATCAAATTTTTATCAAGTTTTAGAGAAAGTTGATCAGTATGGCTGTCGTTGAAAGGAAAGGGCCAAGTGCTAATAGAAGAGGTGATGTAACAAGTGATTATATTTTGCAATACTGCATGAGAAAAGTTGCTACATTTTATTGCATAACTAGTTGAAACACCTAGGCATAATTGCTTAAAGTTATGATAATCTTGGTAACAAATAAAGTAATTGACGGACTATAAGACTTTTTAGTTTAACTCTCTTTTTCTCCAGGTACTACTCAACAAAGTTCCTATGTTACACCAGCAATGTATAATATAAAATAGAGGACAAAATTCGCAATCGACTTAGTCACGATTCTGCATAAGAGACCATCAGTCAAGCTCAACTCATACTTTTTACCTCATAATTTGAAGTGAATTGTTTAATTAATTGCACTAACGACCTAATATGGAGACCCAATATTAGCAAATTTATGTCAAAAGTGTTTTTATTGGTTGATTATCTTAATAGTGTCGTCAGGCTCGAAGGAGAGAACCATTATAGTTTGAACAGTGATCTAAGTGACAAGATAAATGTGATTTATTATGTTGGCTCTTACGAGTTTGAGTCATAGTTTGAGAGATAAAGTGGTTCATTCATGGTGTAACTGAATACAATGCGAGATCTTTTTAGACTGTGCCTTTATGATGGCGTTGGTTGTACAAAAGGTTTGCAAGTCACCCACGATGGAGGGGGTACTGGATTGGCCCAATCGTAAGTTCGTTTGATGTCGTAAATGTATCAAAATTCTTTGTATGTCCTTCTGGTTTTCATATTTTTCAGTAATTATACTATTTGTTTTGTGTCCCAACTTCAGAAGTTCTTAGAATGCCAAACACAGAAAACGTAAACAATTAGTAATCAGAAATATGAAAGGCCGCAATGCTCAGTCATGGAAGCCATACAATAAATCTTAATTTCGTTCGTTTGTGATGCAGCGGGATTGGTATTCTGAGTATGCGCATGAGTTGGTGTTGCCGTGAATTTTGGACGCCTTTCAATATTCAAGAACTTCCTTCCTGATTTCAGAGAATCGGAAGATAGCGGCCTTGAACTATTGAGCTGTTTATTTACAAGTACATTTCTAATTTGGTAGCTCTCGGTGTTCGCACCTTTTATTTTTTTTCGGACTATTGTCAGTCATTTTTTCACTTCGAAGAATTGCTCATGCGTCACTAAGAGGTTTTAACCCAGTTCAACTTAAAACAAGTTTTTTATTATGATAATATCATCAGCTACAATATTCTGGAAAATTGACCCATTTCATCCGATTATGAAAAGTTATTTTTCAATCCTTATGCCGTGTGAATTGGCACGTAGGTAAAGCTAATATAGCGACCGCAATTAACAGCGCCTATTATGTCATCCATAAATATTAAAAGCTGAATAACTCATGGGAAGAGCAAGATCATCCAACGTCATATATAGTGACGTCACAAACCCATATTAGTATAACACTGTTCCTCAAATTCATTACGTATAAGGAAGATCCTTTTCGTGTTGTGAATAAACGGTGTTTCTATTGAATAAGGAAAGGGAAAATTGTGGGGAAAGAAAGTTAGTGTAAGAATATAGTTGGTAAATCTTTCTGGAAAACAGCTTATTTGTCCGTGAGGTCTTTAGATTAAGCTCGATGCTTTCATGAAATATATTAGGAAAACTACCTTTTGCCCACGGTTTAAGAAGTATTATTATTAGGTATAGTTTTATTTTTCAAACCCTATTTTTTCCCGTAAGGGGTGGAATTTATCAAAATTCTTTTTTAGGGGATGCTTACGTCATAGTAGCTTTATGAATGTAAAATCTCAGTCCAATCGGTTTAAAATTGACAAAGTTCCATACAAACTTTCATTCCTTATTTTATCCCCATTTTTTTTTTCGTGGAAATGAAAGGGTGTTTCAGACTCTCACTGACTAAAACCTTGTTCTTATTTTATCCCCTTCGGGATAGAATTGATCAAAATCCTTTCTTATCGGATGCGTACGTTCCGATTCGTCGTATGGTTTGGGCTGTGCCTTGACAGATCACTATGTCAGTCAGTCACCTTTGAGTTATACATTTAGATTTAGATAATCCTATTATATCATTATTTTCATGTTGACTATTTTCTCATCGATCTTAGTTAAACCTACTTCACAGGTATTATTTTATTGTTTCGGCGTTTGTAGATTCCATACAAGGACTTGTAATACACACCCCTTGTCTATTTCAACTTGTCCAATGTTCAGTGTTGTATTCGCTTTACTATTTATATCTGCCGTATCCATGCTGATGGCTTTGACGTCATTAACCTCCATAAGCACAGCTTTATTCGTTCCATGTTGGAATCCATAGGATTATTGCGCGCTAGAAGATTCTATTGAGGTCTAACTGAATAGCACGATCCAATACGCACATGTGTCTGATATATTGATAGCTTAGGCATCGGATTTATTTTTTCCGTGAAAAGCTTGTTAAGGAACTCTAATATTCTTTTTAGTAAGACTCCTACAACATTCAGGTATTCGCGTGCGTAACGATAGGAATAATCTAATCTATGACTAACGATTGTCAATGACGTTGGTTTTGATACGTATGCATCGTCATCTAGGATGCGATATTTTATATCAGACGTCTGTCTTTTGGTTTGCCTTGATTCCTATCAGAAGGGTTAAGGAAAACAAAAAAAAAAGAATGATCCGATTCTTAGTGACTAATTAAACCCATCGTGGTTTAAATAAAAAAATAAATAAATGCTTTAAATACATAAAAACATTGAAACAATGTTGGATGCGCATGAGCACAACAAAACAATAAACAAGATTAAAGTAAGTAGTGCCATCTGTCAATGGAGATGCCAACTCTCAGTAAACATCGCATAGATTTAATTGCATTGAATCTTATCCGACCTCTGTAGATGTCAGTCGTGCCATCGTGAGATTCTTACCAGCGTGTGTTTATTTTTAAGGCAGGGTTGCCGCCATTTAAAAATAGAATAACCATTTTATGAAAATAATTGTTTGAGTTTGTCAAATAATGATAAAAGTAATTATAATGAACATGGGGTAAAACAGTAATTATAGAATGCCCCAACAAATTTTATCTGCAATCTAATGAAATTTATTTTATAAATGCAAAAAGTAAATATATAGCAACATAAACTATGGAAGTTGCCAAGTTTGTAAATAAATTGAACCTATTTGATGCGCAAGCGACGCTATACCTTTGGCGTTGCTCTGACGTCACTATGATGTTATGTATGATGTTAAGAAGTATTTTATTAAAAAAATCACAGTGATATTTTTGTTATTCCAAGAATTGAAACTGGCCTACGAATGGAAACTTGAGGAAAAATATGAGCTTAATAAGATATTTTGAACAGGTATGAGGGTATTATATTTAGGGTTTTAAGCAGATTTCTTTTTTAAGCTGACATTTCTTCAATGTATTTCGGCGCTTGAAACACATACTTAAATTAATTTAAAAATAAAATGTCTTAAGAAAGAGAAAAGGCAGACAGGCAGCAAATAAAAAGTGCCTTTACATACAACGGCACTGTTTATTTCTAAGTTACTTACCTGATTGTTCTATTTTTTCTTATCTCGTAAACTGTTAAACGAAAACATTAAGTTTTCTTTCTCATCATAATACAATACAGCAGAATGGAACTAGGTATTACGTCCCATTACCAAATTGCCGTGGAATATTGCTATTAAAACATTCTTCGTGTATCAATGGCTTGTTACATTCCAATCTGGTTGAATGCAAAAAGTTTATCGAAATCACTGATAACGTGGCCAGCCGTTAATTTTATATAAGATTTCTATAGAAAATACGTGTATTGTACTGTAAATACTTAACCCATATTATTTTCGGGACCCTGATTCATCGGGCTTGGAATGAAGCGCACCCTTCAAAAATATAAGAAAATGCGGTCTTGTCGATATATGAAAAGAAAATTTGGGAAATGATGCTGAATGAGCTGATTGGATGTTGTTTTCCGATGGGATCCCCCTATCTGGGGGATTTATTTCAATTTTTCCAGCCCAAAATCTCTTGGAGACGGTAACAGTAATCTAAAGGTATAAGTAGACCTATCGATCGACGGTCAATCCAGTCCACTTTGATCGATACATGGCATCTATCTATTGACAGTCAATCGATAGATCTGGTAACACTCTAAACAATGCAATTATCTAGAAATTTTCAGCTTTCCGCATAACCTTGGAAAAGTCGAATTGATGTGACATTCACATTGCAACTCAATAGTGTTACCAGATGAAAATAGCAGATTATCTCGATAAAAACAAACCCAAAATAGCCGAAAGTTTACTCCATCTGATAAAACAAACCGTATCTTAAACCCAATAATAAACTCATGGTATGCTTACGTACTTGTATGGCTGACGTCATAATCGCCATATCAGTTCTTGGTAAATTATAATCAATACGAAAATTTAAGAGAAACATGGTTTTGTCTAGAATTATATGGTAGCTTTACTTACTGAATTTTATTTGCTTGTATGATATTGAGCGGTCCAGATTTTTTTTATGATAAGCACGCGTTTTGACCACTGTTACTGATAATCTGGTCGAAGGTAATTCACGGTTGCCTAGAAGTAGCCTATACATTCTTGACTTAAAGGCATTTGGGTTTAATTTGCGCGCAGAAAAAAAAAAATGTCCAATGTCAGCTTTTTGCGCTCATCTGTGGTTATTAAATGTATGTCAGCCATATATCGTTGTACCTTTATCCTCCTTTCCAAATGAAGCCTGTTTGATTGATGTTGTTTTCTATCGATCAAATAATGATCGATTTTTTTAAGAGTAGGCAATACTGCTTAATCATAATACGAAATTGATATCGCTTTACTCAAATCTGTCGCTTGATTATTTCAGACATCTTAGAACTCTAAATCATATGACCAATAGTAAGAAAGATGTCATTAGAATTAGACTATATGAAAAAAATAACTTGTAAGTATCCACGAGCTATGGAAGAACACAACAGACCGTTGCTTCCCTTTAATTATTTCCTTTTTTTGTTGTACAGACGCCAGAAAAGCGGCTAAGAAAAACTCAAAGGCTAAAAAGTATTCGACTAGAGGGGTAAAATAAAAAAATAACACACTTAAATAAATAGCTAACTATAACTAAAGAAACAACGATTATTTCTTCAAAGACAATTAAACGTGTAAATTGGCTGTTAATATAGAAAGAAGAAAAGTTGTATTTGAACAACATCGGAAGTAAACCCACACGCGAGCGTTGGGCCGGAAATTAACTAACCGGCTAGACAAACAGTCTTCTCTGGAACATGACAGGCCAATTTATTATCTTTCTATAAGAGGATTTTTTGAAGATAACGATAAGAAATATGATACGAATTATTTCTACAATATCCGGGATGAAGCAGCGCAATGTACTATTTCTGATATAAATATTCTGAAAAGTGGCAAAAAAAATATATTTTTAAAGTGACTGATATTTTAATAAAATAAAGGAATACCTACCATACGAAAAAGTTATCGAAACAACCGGAGAATAATTCTTGGAAATAGATCTGGAAAGCGGAAAGTATTACATAATTGTAACCAGACTACGATACCGCATAAGCCCTCTTCTTCTCTCTTATATGGAGAACTGTAGATTTAATCACTTAACAAGCCATAGTGTCAGTCATAGTATACTCGCAGAGTTTTCTCAAATCCGCTTGACGACCTCTCACGTGAAATTGTAACGAGTTCTACTGAGTATCATTCGAAGACGCTGCCTTTGCGCCTCCTAGGCACAGGGTTGTAACATCGCCAATTTCCATAGTCCAGGTTACTTTGAGACAGTTTCCATAACCCACAAAATGATTTCGCTCTGATCCAAAAATCGGACTTAGGACCCCGTGCATTGCAGTCATTCTTGCGACCATTAAAGTGAGACGTAACAATAACTAAAACTAAGTAATAACTTAAAATAAATCGTCTATGTCTGTCAATCGCAGCGGTTGGTCGGCGACTGCATTGTAGATAACCTCGTCTTATCACACTTGTTTACTTAACACTCAAATGTAGCTTGCAGGTATAAACGGCCATGTTACTATTTTTGTGAGAAATTGTGACGTCACATTTTTTTGTGTTGTTATTTTTTTTTATTGGACGATTGTTTTGTTTTTAGTTTTTTTTGTCTAGAAATGTACCTATCTTTGAGTTTTTGGAGTTGTCTTTAAAATTATCTACATATACTTTAAATATTATAAAGCTCAAGAGTTTTATTATCTTAAACGCGCTAATTTCAGGAAGCACTGGACCGATTTGAGAAATTATTTGTTTTAGTTAACCCATTTAACAAGGAAGGCAATTTTTTTCGGGTGTGCGGAGTAGTTAGTGTATTCATAAAGGTGTCGAAAAAAAAGGTGAATCAAAATTCACCTTTTTAATTTTTTTTGGGTCTCAACTGTAATTTTCAATACCAATCAATCATTCGGATAAATACAATCCATAATGTAGATGTATACCTACTCGTTATGGTTTACTTGGGATTTTCAAAACGTATGAAGTGGTAAAAATGTTCTCGTTCAACTCTCAATTTATCACTGTCAGTACAGGCTACAGTAGAAAATTGACTCCCATCTACCGAATTTAACCTCCTAAAAGCTTTTCTATTGCCTACGCGACATACGAAATTGTGGACCCATTTCAGTCCTAAATTTATTTCTTTAGTACTTGTCGAAGACAATTTTGGTGCTATAATTTGAAATAATTCTTACTAGCTCAGTAATCTAGTCTTATCTTATCATTTTGGACAGAATGTTACACCATTAATCAATTTACTTGAACATAGTGGTTACACGGCACACGGTAGTTTGCGTTAAATGAAGTTATACAGGGCCATTTCAATGCCTGATGGATAATCAATACTCGTACATTTTTAATTCCGTGTCATTGCCCTCCTAACGATTCAGGTATACAGTAATTTTGATTTATTTACTTCGAACTCACTACGGAGCGTATTTAGAGCGTTTGCCAGGTCGAGCAAAGGGCGTATCCTCAGATGTTCATTTATTTCGTTTCGCTCACAATCTCAACCTGCGATTACGTATGCAATACGAAAATTTCGTTTTATTGGCTCGCATCCAAAACGTTGCGTTTTGCTTTGATTCTGTTACTATTTATACGATCGTTCATGCTGTTATCGTGTGATATCTACGTGTTGTTTACTTGACGTATATAGTTACTTAGTTGAAATGAAAGTATCAGTTTGTTATTATAGTCGTGATAATACAAGATATTCGAAGTACTCCTATAATTCAGCTCATAAACAGTCCACATAAATGCATATGAATTAATTGAAGTTCAACAGCCTGAATTATTCAAGTAACTTCGTCCTTGAAAATAATCATTTGTTTTCATTGAAAAATCGAATTAAGTTAGTTCGGTCTATTGTACCGGGTCGCACGTCACACGGTCAAATAAACAATGGAAGTGTGACAGTGTTGGGGCGCGCTATCGCATTTTCCGGAGGCTGGCGAGCTTGCGGTTGCGGGCGGCAGTGCCGGCGGCGCGCGCGCACCGAAAGCATGTGCCCCGCGCCAACAGTGCGATGTACATAGAACCGGCCGCGTTTCGCGCACCCAGCGCGGAGTCCCTCGCCGTCTCCGACCCGTCGCCTATCTGGACGCAGTGCTTACCCTCTCCGTTATTCGCAGGCAAGAAAGCGCCCCTCAAAACATTCGAAGAGATCCAGCCCCTCATCCAACAGGGCCGCAAGCGCGAGCTCAAGCTACTCATCAGAGAGAACTCCTGGCCGATCAACAGCCCCGTCCGCGCCTCCCTGTGGCCCGCGCTCTGCAGACAACATCAACATGGAAAGTCTATGCTCGACGGATTCTACTGGGACATGGTTACACAGGTCAGTGCTCTTTCAAATTACGCAACGCCACGGCGATAGGTTTTTTTCCAAGGTGTGCGACCAACTTCACTAACTTGTTTCGCACGTAAAGAAATTCTTATGAACTCGCAATGTAACGTGCGGTGCGCTGCTGAGAGCGTTATCTCGCGAAACCGACGAGCGCTTAATATTTTCAAGGTCATGTCTATTTACTTTACACAACACCGCCAAATATTAGGTAGATATCGCGCCCCCCAGATAAGAAGGCGTCGTCCCCTTCAAGGTCTCGTGAGTTTTCGGCTCGTTCTTATTCAGGTGCTCTCTTTGGCAACAAGTTACACTAGCTAGCGCTTCGTTCGATATTCAAGTCAGGTGCCCGTTGTTGACCACAAAACGCACTCACACAGTCGCAACTTGTCCTTGTAACTGAAATGTGCGTGAAGTTGTCAATAAAAAGTCAATCTGGCTGCCGAGGCTACGTATTTGTGCCATGTGGAAAATCACGTATATGTCTATTTAGTTAAAATTTGTTCGAGTCATAGGCCTGTCTATCAGTGCGCGGGTCCTTGTATACGACATCAACGTGCGCTCGCGCATCCTCGCGTCACAATGGGAGCTCTCGCGCATCTTAATTAACCGCGGCGGCCTAACAATGGCAGACTAATAACAGGTGGCTGTGGCTAATAAATTCAAGTAGCGTGAATTTATGAGTTTATTGTTTTTAACTTGTTGGGTTAAGTCTATGTTTAGACTTTAAGAATAAATAAGAAAGCATATAGTTGTTTTGACAAATAAATGTCATTTTTTGGGCACTGAGTGCAAGGCATCATTAATATGCATGTAAGAGATTGGCACAGCATCAAGTAAGCTTGCTCACCTTCGTCGTTGCGCACGCGCCGGTACCTCACATGCACGGCACGCGTATGTGGGTGTGTTTAACGATTGCATTGTAAGAGCTTTCCACGGTAGATGACTGCTTTTTAGTTAATTGCTGAGTAGGTTTACTTTACGATACGATAAGACATGTTCTTGAATCAAAAATCGTCGCCATTTTTATTCCACGGATCAACATATGTAGGCTCTATATCCATCCATCAAGTAGTATAACATGGATTGTACAAAAAAATAATATTACAACCGTCGCGTCATCCATTAAATGTAATTTGTTCTAGAATAGATATATTTGGATATTTTCTGTCAATAATACCTGAAATGAACAGGCAATGGGTTTCTGTATGTTGTGTTCTAAAAATTTACACTATTCTACTTATATTATAGACCCGAAATTTTGTTCCTCTTTCACGATAAAACTGCTGAATGGATTTGACGAAAATTGCCACCTGCTTTTACATCAGCAAAACATATAGACTACTGTTTATTCGGTTGCGGGAAGTTTCCTCAGGTAGCGGATATAACCGTTGGCTGATAGTTATAGTATTTTTTTAGTATCGTGCGGACATAAAATGTCTGATAGCCATCAATGGTATTTACACATTTATCTGATCAAATTATATTCAAGTCATAATTGGAAGTATTATACAATCTTAATTTTTTTTTTTTTTTTGAACTCGTATTAGTCTGAAGTCGGCTACTCAATGCAGCGACCATATTTAATAAAATAAATACATCTTAAGCTATTTCAAAGTAACTGTTGCTTTGGTTTGATAAGCCTTTTAGCTCAGCTTAATCCAATTTCTCTTCCCGCAACAAGTGTCAATATCAACAGGATTTTTTTGTAAATCTTCGAAAAATCTTGTTTCATTCATCCATTTTAGATCTAGTACAAGACGTGTGCCCAGCTTGGAAAGGCGCCACATATAAACATAATTACTCGTGTTTATATTCCTGTTATCAAATGAAACACCATTGGAAATTCTTCCGAGAAAGCGCAAGCGAAAATGTCACACACAACATCTTCATATTTTCTCCGAAATCCTTATTGTTGTTTAATATTGACCCAATTTATTCCCGCGACCAATTTAGTCGCATCAAAACCTGTTTCAATGTAAGTAGGATGAGTCACAGGGATGTCCAATCCACGTGCCGGACAAGGTAACAAGCCAACTGTTCCGGTTTTCTCAGTAACGAAGGAAGCACCAAGATCTTTTGTGGGGAAAATTTTGTGATAGTTGTGTCATGATATGAAAATTTCTAGGGGTGTTTTTGATTTTTGGAGCGCAATATCTAAATGCCAAGGTACGTAATTTATGTTACCAGTAAATACTTAATTATCAGTAACATTAAGAACATTAATGTTAAAGGTTGGTAAAAAATTATCCCACCAATTCGACCAAAATTTTGGTACTGGTCCGATTTTTATAACAAAAAATGCCTGAGCTCATCATAACAGGAGCAATTTGATCTGCATCGAGTTTTGATATCGATTTTTCATATCCATTTATGCCGCCTGCGCCTCTAGATTTTCTTGGAGTAATTACATGCGCTATGGTCGGTGAGTCAAATGATTCAATCAAAGTACTGTCCACGTGCCATTTAAGCTAGCTCGCCAAATGTTCCGGTTTTCTCCGAATCGTAGGAGGCATTACATGCCCCACATCTTAGTGTATGTTTTGTTGTTATCGTCAAATGCGAATATTTGGCAACAGTTCCAGTGTTGTTTATTCGTGGTAGGAAAATTTTCGCAGTGCCTTGGTCGAACATTTAAGCTTAATGAATGTGTTAGGTCAAGACTTCAAAGATTTCTATGTGATTCTCGTATTTATGATGTCGTTTGGTGAGTCAGACTGACTTCCACGTGCCATGCAAGGCAAGAATCCAAGTGATCTAGTTTTTCTAACATCATAGAAAAAATCTTGGAACCCTCTTAGTCGTTATCACTGAATTTTTGGCAAAGTTTCTGTATTGACAACTGCAGTGTTATTCACGTTTTAGATATTTTGTTAGTGGTTTATCAGAGATGTTCTTCAGGATTTATTTTAAAACGTTTTCTAATTTCTACTGTAAAGTAAAAACGAAAAGCAGATCAAGTTTGATAAACAATAATAGATAGAAAAACTTTACACCAGTCAGTTATTGTGCAATATTCTCATACATCAGTTATGGTACATTATGTATCTTCCTAGACTGAGAACTGAAAATCATGACTCATATAACTACCAATACAATCCACAAAAGGAAATCCATTGCAACATAGGCTTTGTATTGTTAAACTGTCTGCGGTTACAGTACGGTTACTACTGAATCCCCTTGACCGCAGTTTGACTGCTATTCACATCTATCGACAAGTTCAGGCATTCGAAGCATCCAATTCTGTTCGATTTCGTCTTTAAGGTTGGACCACAATGTAGCTACATATGCAATAGTCACACAACAGTAACATTAGCAATTTAGATTATCATTTATTCTAGAATTCATGAAGCACTTTGGCAATGTTCGCAAGACGCCATTAATAACTTTGAAGTGACGTTATATTCAATTAGCGCAACATTTCTCACACACAGCAGCTTTGAAGGGACACAATGTAATTAGACAGTACGACATCATTACGGTGTGCGAGACTTTAGGTATCCGTGAAATTCGCTCGAGGGTCGTTCGCAAGAACTCGTCATGTGAACTCTGGTGCAGTGCCAACGACATACGCGCCTTGACCTCGCAATCCGTCACACGCTGTCACTCACCGATAACGGTGGATTTACAACGATATCGCTATCCGTCATTACCACACGTGCGAGTAGGACGGAGAAAGCCGACGAAAGTGTCCGAATGTCTCGCGCTGTGGTCTTCATGACCTAGACATTACGCCTTGATGTGACTATCTGATTGTAAACATGAGATATTTATGGACTCGATGAATAGATGGGAATAGAAACGAACGATCACAATCTTTTCATTTACAATAATATTCTCTCGAATCCGATAACTACAATTGGTTGGGTTGTTTCGTTGTGCCCTCGGGTCTAATTGCTAAACGATCTATTTATGATCGAAACGTTCGCTATAGAGCTTTGTTTCGACCCCAGGGTTTTCATTCGCTGGTTGCCTATTTAGCTTCATTAATTTAACTTATTGTATAGTCTGGCAACGGAACCCCGGAGTCTGAATACAAGCGCTAGTCACTCGTCTCGCGTCAGACCATAATCTCATTATACCCAATCCGATTATGAAGGACGAAAGCTCAACGTCCCGCTATTTCATATTAAAATACGACTCTAATTAAATCTCAGAGGGTAGAGCTTTACATATTTAGTCAAATGGAATCCTAGATTTGGCAAAACTCCGTAATAAGTTGAGGGGATCATCCCTTCTTACTTTCGCATCTTTCAGGCTCAACAAAAATAGTTTGCTCTAATGAGGAAAAATTACTCGGGTACTAGCCACCTATTGGAAGAAGCTTTGCTAAATGAATTTTCATTGTTCGTATCTTAATTACTTTTATTATGACTAAATGTCGGATTACAACCAAAATTGTGATTAATATCAATTAGTATCAGTGCAGTATTAATCGGACTTACTTTTATCTCAGGATATTTGGAATTACAGTAATTCTGAATTAGACCTTCTTTATCACATACGCGGGAGTATCAGTTTCGTCAGCGTTGTGGTTTAAGCGTTTGCGTGGAGTGGAGCGCCTGATTAATAACCGCTGATAAGGACGTCAGAGGCGTGTCAAAATCAGCCAAGAATGGTACTACGCGTTTTCAACGTCGTGTTTATGGAGTTTTATTGAGCCTGTTTTCATCTTCATTCTTGTCGTAAATGCTTATCCTTGTCGTTCGCGGAAACAGATTATGACGAGTGACTCTTACATTGATAAGAATTATTTATGAGTGGTTGTATGAATAAAAAATACTATCGTCAGTTATTGGCTCAAAATGCAAATCATTGATTTTGTGTGACATAAAATCATATCGTACCGATAATTGATATACTTACATAGGTAAAACCGCACGCGCGATGGACGAGAGCCAAGTCTTAAAATAGACAAGCATCATTTTGTTTTTCTCACCTTCTGCTACTTGCATTGTGGTCACGTGAGCAGAACATCAATATTTTATTTAATATAACTGATGTATCTCCATTCTCAGCTCATGTTTTAAAGAACAATGACTTAGGGAAAAATCCGAGACATGCATACTTAAGCACAGTTACGGATGTTGTTGCGTATAAAGAGGATATTTCTTTGTGTCGTGCAAATAACATACAATTTGGGAACAAGAATAAAAAAGGTTTAGAAGAAAGACAAACTATGTTGAACAAAAAGTTGAATCGAAAACATGTGAAAACAACTTGCATTACACGCTCGAGGAGGCACGTCCTTGTGGGCGAGTCGAGTCAGCTGATCTAACCGGCGGACCACAGAATATTAATGACTAAGCCGAATGGCGGACCACAGGAAGTACACAAAGATACAGACAGACGGACAGAGCCTATTTCCTGCACTTATAAGAGTTCGCACGCACTCCTTGCCGACCTTGAACGTTTATCGAGTTAATTCACTCATCTAGTTAGAACAAATGGTATTTAAAACGATCGTAGTATTATTGATTTGCGCAACGCCCATTGTTCCGACGTTAAAACAGAAAAACAGGTTTATTTGCATATGGAATTTATGTCTGCGCTTAAAATAGAAATTGCAGGAGTCAGAGCAGAAACTGTTGAGTAACACTGTAAAGTACTCATTTAATAACTACGCGAGGAGACGAAGATACGAAATATGTTTTTCGATCAAGATATAAATAAATGAAAATGTGAATAGTTTATGCACGGCAGTGTTTGTGGATACGGATTGAAGCGATATACGTACAGCACGATAAGATAACTTCATTAGAGATTATTATTGTTTACTTTGAAACTAGCGGATAACGTTAAAGTGATCCAGACTCTGCTCACTCAACAACAATTGAACATAACCAAACCATAATTATGAAGAATTCTGTGCATTCTACAAAAAACTTCTTGCGTCAAAAATTCGCATAGCAATACAAGTCTTAGATGCCTTAAACTAGTTAAGCAATTCTCGCATATTGAACCTCATTTCTAGGTTCGAACGGAAATGTCTGTGGCATTTTAAAGGCACGGCTAGAGTGCCACATTGATCGTAGAATTATTCGAATGTTCCAAACCACAGCAACTGCGGTCCTGTCCGTTTGATCGAGTCTGTGCAATTCCTACTAATTAGTGCTGCAACCTGCTATTCACATAGGCATACGATTATTGCTTGACGATGTATCAGTAATTGCTTTCCTTCCATATTGTTTTTATTACCTGTTTCTGAGCTACTGTTGCGGTTAGCCGTTTATCTTGACAAATACTGTTGAATATTTGTTTTGTATGACCGGCTTCCGTATGATCTTCTTGTGCTCTAATTGCTTTTTAATCAGCCAGACCTTTGTCAGCTTTTAATTTTACCTGTGGATTCTTTTCTTCATCTTCAACCTTGAATTTCAGACTTAAATCGGAAATTAGACGGTTGTTTTGTTCACTAAAAGGTGGATATATAAGCCTCGTGTTCTGCACTTGTTATTTGGTCTTATTAACTAAATACATCTGTTTGTGTTATAGATAACAATGTTTTTCTTTCGTTCTATCTGATAAATTGGCTTAATGACAACGAAAATTCATGCGTAAGCAATGTGTTCCACGAGGCTTGTTAATATGAGAGTTTTTTTTAATATGAAACCCACAAATAAGAGCCATTAAATGATAACAAGTTCTTTCATATTGTATCTAGATGGATTTATTTTAATGAATATCCATGGAATTGTTTTAATAATAACTTAATCAGCAACTCCAGTACCGAAATTGAGCCATTTGACTCTATTGTCACGTTCTGCGGCTAGAATAGGCGCTCATTAATAATAATTGTCTGAGCAATTTAAAATTCATTATTCTTAAACGATGGGTGCTAATTAAATTAACTTTCAATATAGTATATTGTGATAAAGAATAGAACACATGACAATCTGTTAAATCGAGCTCGTTGTGAATCATTCATTTGATTCAACTAATAAAGGGATTGATAGTAACTAAACCTTTGGATTCGTATGATACGATCAATTACATATAAATCTTGGCTGTGTTACTGTTCTACATATTTTACATGTAAAATTTGCTGAAATTGGGTATTTTACTAGGTCAAAAATAAAATCCTTTACGATCTTAATCTGGTAAAGCATTTTAAAATAATGTCACTTTTGTTTATCGCTTTGCAGGAAAAAATATAAGATATTTTTCATTGGTAATTAAAGAAAAATAAGTATATGTTAAAATGGTGTGACGTCATAGTTCTTACTTTCATACACATTGCATAGTAAAACACCGTTCACGTCAATTCCAAAAAAGTATTGAATTTGTCTAGTTGTCAACTACTCAATTAGTAAAGATCTCAATAAAATTGAATACGGAATTGGGCATGAATAAAAAATCATAAACATTCATACAGAAATAAAGACAGTACCTATTTACTACGAAAATGATAAAGCCAAAATAACTGCCGATGCTTTCTATCCGTTACATAAATTCCCTGTAGATCCACGACAGCATAAATGTTTCACACAAAACTGTTGGAACAGCACAATTTTTATTCATATTTCGCCGTACTGGCAGCAAACTTGAAACTGTTTGTTTAACCTACCAACAGGATAACTGATACTTTGTATCTTAATACAAAACTGCATTATGCTGAAATGCATAACCAGGTTGTTGCCGACCTAACCCAAGTGCATTTTTCTAAGGCACGTTCTTGCTTATCGCAAGCAGTTTTATCGTATGCAACGCATGAGTAATTGTTAAAGTGTGCATACTTAAATAATAATGTTGACTTTATTATGTAAGAAATGTATAGTGCAAATTGTTTTTGTATAAGGTTGGATTAATTGCTGTGTAAATGTAGTTTCTTTATAGTATAGACTACATTTTCATAGTTTTTGCGTAGCTATTGAATAAAGAGATGATGAATAATACATATACACTAATCATTAAGAGGTTTCTTTTAGTGTATGTGTGTGTTTCGTATTAAAAAAACACCTATGGAAAACTATATTCACCCTGAGTAACATAGGCTATATTTTATCTGGTGCAGGTACCAGTTAAACAAGACGCAGGTGTAACCGAAGAAAATAGGTAGTATTTAATAGTTTGAAATGACCTAATGAGTAGAAAAAAAGAAATGAGTAGAAGATCGAAGAAAAGAAAGATAATAGCAAACATAATGCTCAAGGGTTTCCTAATTAAACAGAAGACATAAATAGTAATGATCGGTACCGTAATGACAATAACATCTTTAGATGCAATTCGATGAATCATGATTTGTCACATGTATTAATAAAAAACATAAAAAACGTTAATTGGTTTTTGCCCTTCGTTTTAATTTTATATTAACGAAAAAAGTAAATACACTGGTTTGTTACAAAGCAATTAATGAGACACACTTTGTAGCCGAAATTGACATACTATGCCCTAACAATAAAAAAATAATTTTCGACATTTATTGACCAGCATAAGAATTTTCGATCGGGTGAAAACCCAAAGCCATCTTTGAACCCAGTAATTATTCAGAGCAGATAGCTATAGTTCTCGTAAATCTAACTATATCATACGAAGAAGCGAGAACTACACTTAAACATACGAAATATGATGCGATAACTGAGTAATTGTTGAAATCGAACTTTGTTCGTATCATTGTATCATTATCACCTACAGTGTCCGTCACCAAGATGTTTACTGCTGCTATAATTAATAAATCAATAGTATCATCTGACTTTAAGGTCGCCGAACCCAGTTGGGTCACACTGTTTTGAATATTATCAAGAGTTATGCGTTTCACTCCTTTGTTATGCTCTTTATTAATATCGTTAATTACGCATACATTTTCACTTGATGTCGCGTAATGTCTTTGCGTTTTGATTGTTTATGCTTTCTGTTTGCATCTAATTATTGTTGTGTTCCAGTTTTAATTACTTTACCTTATTTGTTTGTGTATGTTTAACTTCCTTTTGCAATTCATTTAGTTTGTCTTATTCTTGTATAGTAATGAAGTTTTTCCGATGAAATGAATTTCCATCATCACAGGTTGATGGGTGACCAGAAATAAAGCTTCTAGATTATTTTAATGTCGTGCGCATTAACATACGCATTTACTGTGCAAATATGGTTAGTTCAATATCATAAAAATATACATAAATGTGCGAATTACTCACAAGCTTTCAGTAACAGGATGTGTGGTTTATAAATAAATTTAAATTTTGTTTGCACTGCCAAATTTAAGTCGCTTTTTTGAAGTTCATACCTTCTAACAACAGCCTTATTTAGATCCAAAAGCGTACGTCAGAATCGTATCTTCGTTGTTCACGACGATCTTCTACGTAGTACATCAATATTTTGGACGCGGAAACATTTAGTAAACAAGGCACTAGCAGGTGCGCTATCAGTCCATTCCAACAGCATGCGTTGTGCAACAATCTGGGCACATTCACATCCGTGTCAGAGCTTATATTGCGCAATGGAGCCACACACTAGTTTCCTATTTATTAGGTCGATCTATTTCAGTACGTTATCGTATGAACACTGCCAATATTTATATCATAAGCAAAGAGTTAGAATAACAATGTTCTGTTTAGTATGGCATTCATAGCGGTTGGATAATTTCGATTTTTTACTTTGCTATCGGGCTCGAATAATAACTCTTTCTTGTCTAAATTACTTCAAATTTAGTTTTCAAAGAAATTGGAAACATGGCGAAAAGTTTAGCAGACGCAGTTATCTGATAACATATTCCGCCAAACTGTTCTGTTGTACAAGCAATTGTAGTCAAAATTCTGTAATTTTTCTCAATCTTCAGTAAATTCTTTCCTGTAATTGTCATCTCAAAGCTCATCATTTTTATTATTCGATAATTGTTTAGCTCATGATAGCGTTTGACATTGAAAGGTTATCACAAGTCACATTCAAACCTTTCCCATGTATTATCAAACTAAAAATACTGTAGAAGTCAACTACGTTGACCTCCAGAAATTGATTAATACTTAAAAATAATTCTGTTCTAACTATACTTACATATTTGAGCATTTCGTGAGATAACCCCTGGTCGTTTGTTCTTATCACATTATCAATCAAACTAGGTACTGTAAACAAGGCTTGACATGAGGTTATCAAATCAACACTGTTTACTGCCGTTGCAAACTTGATACGGAAATTGTCTTCTGTTATGACACACTCGTTTCTAATTGTCGTTATGTGATCTATCGAAATAGGCCAATGGAATATGCCCAGTACCAGACTCGTGTTTGTGTATTTAAACATTATCTTTAGAGTGCCACTCGTCTGATTTAAAATGTTTTGTATAATTGTGATATGGCTAAGTATACGAAAGTGAAACACTCTTTCCTTATCTGACGTAAAAATAATGTTGTTATTCTGGTAGCTGCGTTTCATTTTTAATTATATTTGCGCTCCGCTAAATAAGCAGATTCACAAGACTGGTCGTGATATTGAAACATCATGGCGTCTTTGTATTCATTGCGTCTTCTTGTACCAGATGTTACTTTTTGTATTTATGTAAATCAATCTCTTCAACCCTAGTCCATTCATGTGTCATTTAGATGCCGGCGCGCTGCTCGAATGTAACACCAGTATCTTTGCTTCTCAATAGTTTATGCGTTCTCAACTGGCGCGTCTGTCTTATATCTCTTTACTTTAGTCTTTAAACTATATTTTAAATTATACCACCGGCCCCTAAGTGCTTTATTGTCGTATCTACTCTATGCTTATAACTAGCCTCGTAGATAACAGGAGTGTTTTTCACAATCGACTTATAGCCAAGAAAGATTTACAGTCGCGCACACTACGATGGTAAAACACGGAGTTATTTCCGACGGAATCCGCCTTGTGGATTTGCTCCGCCGAAAATAGTATCATCGATCTTATTCGCAAGAGAGAATAACAGTGGCCGCGTATTTATTTATACAGCGGCATATAGGAAAAGTTCTGCCTTATCCTCTGAGTTCATTTACATATTTATGCCACTGTGGCATGTCGACGGCAGCCCTTTGTCCCTTTAAACTTATGCATGAATTTACTACCATTACATTGTCAGTTGTAAAGAATACGGTTTTATGAATGGCCTTTTGATATAATCATGTAATCTTAGTGGAGCCGTCATCAAACGTCTTACATGAAGCGCATCAAATTCGCAATTTGGCTCATGTCGGTCCACTTTATTCAATTAAGCGTTGATTGCCGGTGGCAAGAGGTCGCGTCGGGTTGTGGCTGTACTAATTAGGGCTTTAACGCTTCGCCCACGCACGTGCCCATTGTCGCACATGTACCTATAATCCATGTTCAGATACAATACACCTTATGTTTCGTGTCAAGCTAACAATTGACCAATTGTCTTCCCATTCATCTTGAGCAATGGTTCTCGGAATACTTAATGCTATATTACTCATGCATCATTTTGTATAATGATTTCAAAATTGTGTCGTATTATTATAAGCTACAATTGCAATACATATATATTTGCAATTATCTATTATAAAGACGACACAAATCCAGGCAGGATTGATATCAGTTATGAAAACAATACTTAGCACAGTGCGTCAGAACGCGATGGCTGTATCAGTAGACTCGTTGAAAGCACTCAATAATTCATTACATTATTCATGTCAAACATCAAGGTTGAATGTAAATGTGCATGTTGAAACAGAACATAACAGATATAGAGTTGGATTCCATTGGATTTAGTACGATTCGGTGTAAGACCCGAGCCATGGGCCCACGTGCGCAACGACCTCAATACTATCAGCTCATTGGCAATACAAACATACATACCTACTGTTTATATTTACCTTCTCGTTATTATTACAAGCCGCAAGTAAATGCCAAGAAGCATTAGATTAATTTATTTCAATACCAGCAACGCCAACAATTTTATTTTCTGCTGTTCGTCATTGTTAAATTTTTCTAATATTATTTTTATGGACTACGCGACTGCATTCAAGTTGGTTTACGTCTCAATATTATTATCAATGTAATTTAATACATGAATATGATTCTTATTGGCAACGGTTATGCCAATGTTTAACACGGGAGATCACGTGCAAAAGGTAGTGAAACCTGTTTTGAGGCTTCGTTTATAAACAAAACAGGCTGGGATCAGGTTTTGGCGCATTCGTTCTAAGCGCGTGGGCGGCCTTGACTGAGCGAAGGACGGCGGCGCGCGCGCACACTCGCTGCCGGTGGGGGCGTGGCACTCACGCGAACCGCGTATGGATGACTGCCGTTTTTCTTAAGCTAGTTTTTTCTCTATCTAAGGGGAAACGTGAGCTTGTATGAAATTAATAATACGTTTCACAGCTATTAATTGACGCGATGTGGTGCAACATGATAATGTTGAAAAACTTGACGTCGTATTTTGAATTAAATAAGAAGTGACGTTTAACTTGCAACAAAAAAAAAATTGTAAATAAGATCTGATCTCAACGAGATGATTTTATAATGCGGCAACTCTCTTGCATTTCTTATATCAACTAATTTCAGTATGGTGCAGACAATTTTCGCGCGTCCTCGTGATAAACGGTCTAACCGACTAGTCCTGTGGATAAAAACTAGTGAACGTGCAACCACATTCATTATTCAGGAACCCCGGACGTGGGGTACGCGACCGTAATAATAAATACACTATTCATACTTGTACGTTAGTGGCTTTGCAGCTACCCCTATTGAGCTAAGTTAAACTCACGAAGAATTTTCTACGTGAAGTATTGTGATCTGGAATTCATAAACGATGGGGGTTTGATGTTCTGAAATTGTGGATTTTTGCGGTAGCTACATTAAAACCTCATTTCTCTGAAAAATCCATTTAAATTGAAACTAAGCATGATATATAATTTCATCATTATGAGGTTGTTTGATTCAGATAATGAGGGTATTGTAACCGTAAATAATTTGCTGAGCGTGAAACAAAATATCGTGGATACCTTTTTTGGAAGCAATTTTGGTAATTTCACTTCCCTTTTTGGTATACCGGAATGACAATTTGAACGTCTTCATGTTAAATTAAATACAGTTCGGTTTTCAAGTCCCTTCCCCAACAAAACATCTCACGTATTCAACGATTTAATACCTTATCAATTATTATTCATGTTATTGAAAATCTAAACAATGAGGTGCATTATTCATTAGATTTATAATCATTAGTATGTCGTTAAAACATCGTTCCTAGTAATTATGTATGGCTTCTTCGGTGTAACTAATAGTTTTGCTTGCAACAATTTATTGTATTATTACTTTCATATTGTTGAAACTGAAGGCTTAATATATGTGTGAAAGTTGTTGAGGATCTAAAATACTTTGTCTCTCGCATACTTTCTAAGATTGTTTATCTTGCGTAGATGTTATCGTCATCTTCACTAGCATTATTGAATCTCATTTCATTAAATAGTATTTAAACAATATCTTCACTATCTGAAGAATATTTTTCGTCATGTTCATTTCGCTCTTTATCAGGAATACTTTCATCCTCTGACGATACCTTGATTTAACGTGATGCAATACAAATCCTTTAGATATACACTGTATAGAACCGGCTTACTGTTTGAGCGGACAGCTTTGAGCGGCTTGAGCTATAAAGCCAGCATTTAAAACTCCACTTTGCATAGTTTGGCGCAGTTTCGAACTAATGAAAACAGCTACCGATAGTTATTATCCACGCCAGAACTGTATCTATACTTCTAGGCGTATGTACTCTTATTTATTTAGAACACACAATCTAAAAATTTCGTCTCAACAGACGAATAACATTCTTGTGCTACAGACGAGAAACTATGAAACGGAATATTATTGCACTAAAATTATCACTGTCCGGAGTCTACTATTATTTTTGTTGCGAATATAATCTGAATCTTGCCGAATTTTTCTTTGCATGAGCTTTGTTGATAGTCTAATTATAGTTTGTTGGCGTCACGTTGCTGGGACCAGCTGCTGATGCGGTGACAAATGTTTGTAGCATGTATTTATTTTATTTCATCGTTACGTCCGATTTACAAACATCGGGTTCGTTGCCTTCTCCGAATTGACGCAATGGTCAGACCTAGTTTTTATTTTCTATCGTTATCGCACCTGAGAGTTGTATCGTTCGATGAACTACTTTCAACAGTTCTTACATTATGTTTAACGCCATACTTGGTTATGGCTTTATCTTTAGCAAGCTGATTAGTTTCCTAAGGCCTCCGAATATTTATGTTGAAGAATATAGCTATGTTTCAAATACTTTCTTAATTAATTATCCTTCCTCCCATGTGTTTAAATTCATGTCAATCTGAAATCATGATTAAAAACACATAAAAAAATGGTTCGTTAGAATATAATACAAAACATCCAAATTTCAACGAAACTAATTACCAAACTAAGCCGATGGATGCGTTCTTATCTTTTGTACAAAAATATTGATCCAAGAATGTTTGTACGAGTCATGATAATGAGTGTACGCTGTTTTGTTTATAATTAAGTAGTCAGGAAACGTGACATGAGGATTACTACTTTACAACGATGATTAAGACAGTGTATACCTAAGCAAAGAAATTATTAATATTACCCTATCTAGACATGACTGTGTATTATACTGGTTTTCGCTCATAAAGCCGAGTCGCTTTTGTTCAAGTAGTTTCACAGCAAAAACAACTTCTACGCTTGTATTGAATTCTCAACGAACGTCTGAACTGATTTATAATATTGAAGCGTCACTAGTATAACTTATTTCACATTATCCTTTTTGAATATTTATCTTAATATTTAACACATCATTTCTATTAGCAGAATTATCGTCATCAATACCATAATATTTATTTGCGATGGATGGATCACGCCCAGTTTTAAAATCTAATACATCATCTCTACAAGCAAACACTAGACGTAATGCTGTTTAATATGAATTCGAATCATTAGTATATTTTAGAATTCTTAACGCCATCACAATGTCTTTGTCATGCTCATCTATCCTCGGTGTAACAACTGAGGTAGCGTGTAACTAAGCCATCATGCAAGCTTCAAATATATAATTTGTGCCTCGGTTCATCTCGTCCTTGCTACAAAGTGGATAATCACGCATACACAGAACATGGCGGCGACAGATTGGATAACAAATTCATACGACGACACTAATATGTGAATCTCTAACGTCGCCTATTTTAAAACATCCTATACCAATGTTTGGTGTTACAATTTAAGCCCAACACGCTTTTAGAATCACTAATTGAATATAAATAATTTATCATAAATTCATTTAGAATGCTACCAACGTAGTGCGTATGCATGTATATTTCCATAGCAATTAAATCATTACTGATAGATAAGCAAATTATAAAAGAGGTTGTTAACTTATAGTTTAAAATAGCAACAAAAGATCTATTCAGATATCCCATTAACGAAAGTAAGACTCGACACAACAGCTGGGTCTGCGAACGATCTCAACGAGTTACCAGATCAATCGGACATAGAAATTGGAACATCTATATTTGATAACTTCAGTAACGTTCCGTATATCCAGTACGAATCGACTTGCTAAACAAATTCACGATTTTCTTTGATATCAAGAGCTTGAAAGTTTTCCCTTTGTGATTGTATAAAACTTCTTCATAATACGACCCTCTATAAAGTGTTCTACTATGTTGATGGCCTGTTATCTTACAACAATAAGCAGACTTACAAAAATAAACTCGTGTCTCGCATCTTTCTTAGAATTCACATTGTTCTTTTGATTCGATATAAAATTTAAATTCTGTACTCGATTGGCGCAAGAATGCGTGTTTGTTGGATCTGGGAAACATTATGGACAGCGTTACATAATAATCGATACTCTGCAATTGGCAGTCTTGTGTTATTTAATGCTTTCATGAAAATACTGTTGCCAATATGGAGATTTATTTATGAGGTTATGTTACCTATGATCATGTTTCTTTTATGGTCGGGTTAAATAAAATACTAGGTTTGATTTTCACCTTGGGGATAGGATCCTGGATATAATAAAATCAGTTATGCCCCTTTCTTCTTTGTATTTCTCTGTAGGTGTCGAATGCAAAATCAATGTATTTTCTTCTCTTTTACAGGTGTTCGGCACAGTTGAGTTGCCGGACAAGCCGATCATGTTGCCGCCTTTCGTGGAGGCGACCCACTGCCTCGGGTACCACCTGACTCGCAAAGGTCGGGCGGTCGCAGACAGGGTGGTATCAGTCCTCGGGTATGCCTGCCCGGACATCACGTACAGCCCCAGTCTGTACCCCATCACAGCTGCATTACTGCACTTCATGCCTGGTAAGTACTCCTCCATCAATATTTTCACCTAGGCCATTGTCTTTATGTGATTTTTAGATTACATTATTTCTCCAGTGCTGTTTAAACCAGTTACATTAAGACTGAATCTGCTTTTTATCAGTCCACGTTTAAGGAAAATCCTCTTCATTTGTATAACATATAACATTACTGTCAATTGTATCTGCAAATACTGTGACGTATTTGGTCTACTTGACGAATAAAATTCACATATTTGCTTCAGAAGCCTTATTGATGCTCAAATCTGTTAGCAATACTATGACGAAACGTATTTCTATTACAATTGAAAACAGTTTAAAATATTTTGGACACTAGAACGATTCTGTTTCAAATGGATCATCATTAGTACTTTCAAAGTTCCTCTCGACATTAGAATGCTCAATCCAAATGTGGACGCTAATTGCTTCGGCCGAAGCGGAGGCGGTTTTATTAATTAGTATAAAGATCTCTTGAATGGAAGCTGTTAAATTTATTATAGTGGCACGCTCGGTTTATGATACCGCCACAGCTTTATTGATTGTCATTACTATTATTACGACGAAATTTATTAGAATTCCAATATACAGTTTATTAATTGGTTCCCATTCATCGATGTCAAGATTGTATGCATCAAATTTTATTGTATTAGACACAAGATGTTCATTTTCAAATTAAATACGATTCATAACAAGGAAATTTCCAATCGTCAAATCTCTGTTATTCTACAGATAGCTCTCATTGTAGACAGGTAACAGCCGGTTACATAAAGTACTCTCAATTCTAGAGCAGAGGCGTCACAAAATTTACTGTCGCTCTCGCCTTAATTCAGTAATGAGTGCGGGGGGCGATAATTGAACTCGGCAATAGGCAAATTGCCGGACCAGTCTCCCGTACATACCGCGATTACCCTTCCCACTCTTCAAAAGTGAATAACAACTCTATATCTTTGCATTAAGATCTACAATTTCTTGGATCTAATGCGTATCCCTGATATTTCTTATCAACATCTAAATTGAACTCTTCGTTCTGGACAGCAGAGTCTGGAATGTGTTTGATATGGATCTGACTGGGTTGACGTGATCAAAACGATAAATGGACGTCGCCGGCACGCCACAGATTTGCATTGCGTCCGCCGTGCTGTCAGTTCCATACGATTCACTTCCTCCGTAGCACGTTTTCATATAATTGGTTGGAATGCGAACATGCGATCAATATGGGTTGTGCCTGGTTTTATATGTCAAAAATTTTATATTAATACGTTTACATTCAATCATACTGTAACTAATGTATACATGAGAAACACTGTTTATATGTACGAGTCGTTTATCACTAGTCAGATAATTTAAGTCGCGAAGAGGAGTTGCGGTGTCAATTTAGCGACCGGATGATTCCAAAAGTGACAATTTCCTTCATTGTCATTGCTAGCTCTATTATGTAATATACTCTTGTATTTATAGATGCGACATAGATTCTTGAGAATAGTCTCGCGTAGATTTATTGAAAACAACGGTTGATGAGGCAACAGACAATACTAAGAAGAAATCCTAATACGGGAGTTAAAACAATGCAGTTCCATGGGACTTATTTGTGTTGTTTCCTTTAGTCATTTGGGAGTCTAGTTACATACAATTTGTCGGGCTAACCTGGCGGTCACGTTTGTGGCGACGGCATGTTATTAAACTGAAATAGTTCATGACGCCCATAGTCACATGTACCGCTTTAGTCAAACGTTCGAATCAGTTTCGTGTCCAGCGCTGTTTTTATTGTTGTCCATCGCGCCGCTCGTGTGTCAATGTCGTTCACTTTATTAATTTGAATAGACATTACGTCCGTGACACTGGTGGCTCTCACCGTTATCACTGTCCGCTCTGGTTTTATCCAGCTATCGCTCGAGTGCTCCACGTCATTCAGCATTATCCATGTTGTTTTTGTACTAATAAATAAAGTTAGCGTTTGTAATTTGCTGTAAAGCGGCGACGTAAACTCTGGCTTACCGTGTTTTAGTGGTTGGCGTCCCGCCAGTGCCAGCTCCCCTCATATCGATCCGAAATCTGGCAACGTTTGCCACCAGCCGCCCTCTTAACAATACGGCCGTTAAGGAATCTGCCCCAACGATCTTCTTATCTTTACCTACGCGTTTACTTTATCATCCGTTAATTCAAGATAAGCAAGCTTACGTCAAGATCGATCAAAGAAGATTTAATCAAAGATTTGAGTGGAAAGTGTTTACCTTGTTGCTTGGCTGATCAATTAATTTCGTATTGTAACCCCATTTAGTACGCCACAATGCCTGAACAAAGGTCGAAAGGGCCTCACAAAAAGCTTGAATAAAACTCTCATTACATGTTGTTTGTTCGTTTTCTGTAAGCATTCGAGCGCGAAGTGGCTTCCTGTTCCGTTCTTGCACTGTACAAACTGTTTATATTACCCGCGACACGTAGATAACGCGTAATAAACTTTTCCTGCTTCAGTTACAGATACACAAAGTAAGTGAGATGTCGTCTCCGCTAACAATATCTCGTTTTGATAACTTTCAAAGTTCCACAAGTTATCATAATTTTGTTATAACACACTTTAAAGACGATAGCAAAGTCGGTAATAAGCTTACCTTTGTCAAACTGAAAGACTTGAAGCATTTTCGCTGTATAAACAACTTTGAAGTAAGGAATTTCTGCCATGTTTGCTCAATACTTTAATAAAGTGTGGAAAGCTTTGAAATTCGATGTGTAGTCTGCCTTGTCTTCGACACGAGGAACTTCTATTACATTTTTCAATTACGCTGGTTGAAAGGAACATCCAATCTCAATTTGCTACGAAATGGAACCCCCTTTCGCACCCCTACGGCGACAAACACGATTGTTTATAGGTACCTACCAATATACGGGAACATTTGATATAGGTACCGACGATAAAATTGCCTACTTCGTGCTCATCAACATTTTATTTCTGAAACTTTTGTGTGACCATTTTATTGCTGAATTAACGGCACCAATATTTTTGTTTTGTGACGAGATTTATTGCGTGAGATCTAATCACAACGTTATAGTTCACCAAGGCCGTTACGATTTCCATACGAGCTAAGGTCCACACAATGTCATGAGTTAGTCAGAACATATCACAGATGATATCATAGCAATTAACAAAGCAAAATTAATTTAGTTTTATATATTTAGAATAAAAATCTGGTGCAGGGAAAGAACACAATGCAATAAAAGACCGGAGCCAAATGGCATGCATTCTGAAGACATTCAATGCTAACGAGACATTGTCCCAATTTTTCCGCTGATTCTAATAATATAAACTTTCTCTGCTGTTCAATTTTACTTAATGATTTACAAGAAATTTTCTTCTATCATATAAATATAAGGAAATACAAAATGTGTCGGTGTCTGTAATTTGGAGTATTTTATAACAATGTTGTGTGTATTTGACATAAATATCCTTTTATATCTGTTTACGAGGATTGCTTACTGCATTACCAGTACCTAGGTGGCCGTGTTCCTTAATCATTCTAAACTGGATCTAAAACCATGCTATTTGTTGCATTGTGAGCTTATTTAATTAAAAACTTAATTTATTAAAAATCCGTTCTTTAATTCTAAAAATGTGAACAAACTATTTCCCAAGGTTTTCAGCCTAGGCTTTTATTTTTTTAATTCACGGTTATTATTACATAATACAAGGTTTTAGTCGCTAGCTTTAATTTTTAAAATATATTTTTTATTTTTTTTCGTCAACATTGTATCGTTCTGTCTACAAGTACAGCAGTTGTAGTCGTTTTAAAATGGAACAGACACCACTCTGGCCAAACTTTCTATTTCTGGACTACACAGACGATCAATATACTACCCAGGTTAGGTATAACTCACACACTACCTTGTTTCTTCTATCGTTTTACATACCTTTTTGAGATCAAATTATTGTTTCTAATCTAATTTATCAGTTGAAATTGATTCAAATAAATTGAGTTCCAAATTGGTTTATCTCTCTGTTTTTAATTTTGTTTCAAAACGCTTAACATAAAATTGTATTTCTTTTTTTATGTATGAATCCTGTTCGTATCACGGTGTCGCGTTAAGCTAAATTACTTTTGTTCCATTTGGACCCAAAAGCCTTTTAGCGTTTATATTTGTCTCTAGAGCATTTAAAACTGCTGAATACTCTAGCGTTCGTTCACTTAGTGTGGATGTAGGTCAAGCTATTGTGTAGCCAGTCATGTACAACCTTTACAGATTTTCACAGTCAGCTATTCTCAATGGAGTCAACGTTGCATTGCTGTATCATTCAGAGATCCCTGGTTATGACTGCAGTTGTTTTGTCTTCAACTCTCATTTCAATCGCTTCGTTGTTTTGATTTTGTTTGAATGAATTGTGAAGCTCCAATGCAGCTGTGTCAGTATGCACTCTCTATGCTGAGAATAGTGTTAGTGGGGCAATATGCTGCTCGTGGACAATAAATAGACTTTCAAGCGATCACTTATTATGCACAATGCTACTCAAGCTCTCCCGATCTCTCGACTTAAGTTTTCTTTACTGAATTCGTCGTCTGAAATATATTTTTAGATCGCGTGAACATTTATAGTCTATTTTATACTTTCTTAGCAGTGACCTCTTTCTTGCCACTTCTAAAGTTTTAAGGTATATTTTTTTTACCCCCTAGCAATTTCACAAAGGTGTTATAACAGATCATTTTTTCAGTTGAGGAATTTTTTCATGCATGTGTACACCTCAAAGGATTCTTCTAAAACGTAGCGTTGCATTCCAGCTCATAAGTGTTTGACCCGAGTCCACGCCGACCCTCCTGAAACGAATATAGGTCACGATCTTTGTTAAGCTCTCTCTCTTTCCCTTCTATTTTATGCTCTGTGCTTTCAAAGTAAGGCTTTTGTGTGTAGATGAATCCTGTCGTGATGAAACTTCTATTTATTGAAGAGTTTGAGGAATAAGGAAATTGGGAGTTGTTTAGTTTGTTCTTTGATGTAATTTATGGTTTGATTCGTGACTTTTTAAGATTTCCATAGCTAGTAGATGTTTTTCGGTGTATGAAAATATCGCATGTTAAGAGTAAATGTTTGATATCTTTTTTGTGTAAAACATAAGATAAGGATAAAAAAGTAAAGGTGTTTAAAAAATAAACTAAAATACCACCAACGTAGAACTTAGTCATACTCGTACCTACACATAAAAAGTTACATGATGATAAGCTATTTTTCTAATTTGATGCTTCTTCAAACAATTTCGCAGGCATTTCGAATCTGTTGCTAGCGTCCAAACTATTAAAGCAAACATACCTTGATAACATATATACACACACACATACATACATATAGCAACTCGGTGTAAACAACATTTTCGTTAGCGACGTATAACAGCCGTATATCAAAGTTTTACGACCATCAGTCGAACCACAGATTGCAACCACCGAATTCAACCGTACGACTGGCTTATTTCTTCATATATAATAATTCTACATATATAAATAATCATTCTCATGATTTATACTTTCAATGACATAGTGATAGTCGGCTTCCTATTACATTTCCTGAACAGATGTATGTTGTTGATGTTCATTTTATTTACCTAACACATTTCTCAATCCTGATCTACAATTCAAGTTTTAATGAATCGACAGAAAACAGGTCCCCAATTGCAAATTAATTTAGCTATAAAAATATCATTTGTGGTATCGTAAAGATAAAAATGCACTAAAGCCACAGATGTGAAGCGGATTAATAATAAGAACATTATTTATAACAAAAAGATAATAAACTTAGTTATAGCTGAATATCCGTGTATGAATTACGCCATGTGCTTCCATTGAAATAATTTACAAAACTATAAAAACATTAGATCAAAAGGCAATACTAGTAATAAATTATTTTTCGTTTCTAACCACTAGCTTGGTTCGCCATCTTTTTAAATATAGCTCTTTAAAAGATATAGTATCTACAATCTCGACTAGTGTAATGTGTGTAACAAGATTACCTACAATGTTTCTAATATCGATCAGACTGGTATTTACACAATGAATCATAGAAACTCATGTGATATCGTTACACTTTGCAATAGCCGTAGGTGGTTGGCCTCTATTACTAGTGCCTGTGCAAGGACTTTTACTTCTAATGTCCGTTTATTATTGAAATGTTCACTATCTATAATTGTGTCAATGCTAATGTTTCTTTTGTTGCACGGTTATATCACTGTAATTGCTCATATCTTGTAAATATGACAGATCAACGTGTCCATATTTCCTTGCATGTCGGAACACAGTTATGTCCACATAATCTTGAATGTTTTCCTCATAAAATTGCTGTAAGGACATTGACCGGTTCCGAATATGAGTCTTGCCATTCTCTACTGCTTTAGTTATTTAGCAAATCTTTGAGGACTATTTGTTTAACAGCACTGGCCCTGATAATAGCGAGGGCATACACAAAACAACTATGTAAGTAACTCCTAGCTGGCAGGTCGTTGCCTGTAATACAATACATTTGTCATTGCCTTTGGCAGATGTCAATGTTAGGCTTTTGAGCACGTTTACGACCACATATTAAAACGGTATTGTGTTTTCTTTTCCTCTTAACGTGTTGTCATATTAGTAACAAGGTTTGGGCGTGTCAATATAAATTATTTACGTTCCTTGAACATTTGATAATGTTAGCAGAATTTAGAAATAAATAGGTGTCCTGCAAGGGCCTACACACGGTTCTAATATAATGACATATTTTTTACCGTGAATAATAAAAGTTTAATTCCCGCAATAGAGAGCAGCCAAATGGATGATATTTTTATTTTGATCGAATAGTTCAGCCCGGAAATGGAGTAGAACATTTATTAATTTTCTGCAACATGCGTTTATTATTTAATGGGTATAATGAAAATTTAGTATGCCTGCTCTGCTAGGTCAGTCTTTAAATAGCCAAATTGCATGACTATTGTACAAATTGTCCTTAACTACGCCGTTGCAATAGTATTTACCATTAGGTTCATTTACATTATATCTGTAGGCGGTAACATTTCATGTTTTTAAATACAACATTCTCTTAAATATAAACAAAATTGAGGGTAACAACTTAATATCTATTTAACGTACCATGTTCTCCATAACGTCTCCAATTTCTACGCCTGTACATAACTTCAAGACAACCTTAGGAACATCTACTTAATGAGATTTCAAATTCAATCAAGAAGTTTAATTTCGCTTCTAGGTGACGACGGTAACTGCCTCCACTGATGAAGTACTAACTTCCAAGTTCAGTTTCGAGTTTATTCGACTTCTCGTGTGAAGCTTTGAAGATACGCTGCTTGACTGGATAAGTGGGATTATAAGTTTTAATTAGATTCGCTGCCTTTATCGTTGTTGGCACGTCTTTGTTTTAGGTAGCTGGGTTATTTGTTTTAACAGGATTATCGTACCTGACTATGGTGTTGTGTTTTCTGAAATTCTCATAATGTGCTTCGGTTTCATATATTCTATCATTTTTGAACACGCTTTGTGGAAAGGCTGTGTAATGCCGTAGGCAGTTTCAGCAGACTTCAGACCACAAATCAGATTCATGTGATTAAAATTACGTTACACTTATATGACTTTTTTAAATTTCAGAAAGTTGTTGACTATACTGAATGGACCTCGGATCAGAACGAAAATAGTTATGGTGTTCAAAAAATTTAAATAACAAATATTTCAATCTCCTGATTGAACTGGCATAGCGTTGGTGTCTAGTGGGCTTGTTGATAGACAAGTGACATCCCTACTAAACAGTCCGGTGGAACAAATTGCTACTGTCTAACTCCCTCTCATATTATATACCGACATAAGAAACCCTATCTTTCAGTACACCTCCTCAACTTTTGCGATTGATGTTAATATAAATATTGAAACATATCAAGCTGAAACATGTTTGTGGGAACTGAAAGTTTTTGATTACAATCGTTTTCTAACTTTTCCAGATTTTTTTTAAACAATTTGAACACAGACAATGTTTTGACACAACAATATGAAAAGTCCCTTACCAATAAAAAAACGTTAATTGAATTTATGCCAGCAAAATTTCTATCCACAAATGTCCCAGATTTTTGCACGCAATTTCCGAAGCGGACTAAATATAAATTCCCATCGAATTCGTCCCATGCGAAGCCCAAAATCCTAAAGTTCACGAGTCAAGTGCGGGTCACTTGATATCAACCAACCCTACAGTTAGCGGTGTACCTATTCCGCTAAGCGTTTCAGCGGAAATAATTTGCGGGCTGTGATGACAGGTCTTTTAGATGGTGAGACCCATGTCAGTTTTGTATTAGGTTAATATTAGACTCGTGTAATGTAAGGAATCCTTCAGTTGTGTTGTAAATAAACACACTTAGTGAGCATATTCTGACCAATTTTCTAATTCAGATAATTACGACTAAGCGTGAAATCACTTTGAGATAATTTTCACCAGTACACCGCAGACTTATTAAATGAAACTAAGTTAACTCAACATGAAAGCTCCATTTAACCCTTCACAAGTTCAACTATTGCCTAGAAAATCCAATTACATCTCCATTGATCTTCAAAGCGTTAACGATATTCAATTTAATTCAGTTATCTTATAGTAGATTCAATTAACCGTCGGTGGAGCGATCCCCTCTAGTCGAAGCAGGTTCGTAGATAAACGGTATAAATGCATCCGTTGGGGCGTCTGTTTGTCACTTCCCGTCGATTTAGCAAGTCTATTCGAGAAAAAGGTTAGACAATGGCCCGCTGTAGGCTTATCCGACAGTATTCATTCGTATTTTCTTACTAGTGAGCGGATTTCTTAGAATTTCACAGATCTGCAAGAAATTTCGTTCCGCTTATTAGTATTTGAACAAAAATATTTGTATCTATAACACTACTAGCTGCTGCCAGCAATTCCACCCGCTTCCTGAGATCGGATCATATATATTATTTTGAACTATAAGCTATATTACTGCCAAGTTTCATCAAAATCCATTGAGTTGTTTTTTACAGGAACGAGTAACAAACATCCATCCGTCCGTACAAACTTTCGCGTTTATAATATTAGTAGGATAACATCTACAGCAAAACAAACACTCAAAGTCATAAAAACGCAAATAACAAACAGAATCCTTAATACTTTCGTTTATTTACTTTTGAGCGTTTATCAACACGCAGCCTGCGTCAAAGGGGATCAAATCGTAAATGACTGATACTAAACTGCCTACGTCGATACACACGCACGGAGTAATACCAATGCGTTTTACGTTATGAAGTCAACACGTCATATCTATTGTATCTATGTCGATAAAGTTTACGTAAAAACAATGAGTTATGTCTGCTGATAGCGTTGTTTGATGTATTTGCTTGAGGGTTTCTCAGATGCCTACAAATTATGGTTAGAATGTTTTTATTAAAACGTCTGGGTTTTTGAAAACCAAGAAATTTGATACATAAATGTTATTGAATTTTTTGTCATCGTCTTCATCAGCCTTTTTATGGTTCCATTCCTGGGCACAGGCCTCTTCTCATACAGAGAAAGATTGAGCATTATTTTTTGACAATATAGTAGCTGAAGATCTACTACTAAAAGAGGAATAATTCACAAAGCAACACACACAATAAAGCTTTGATACAGTTCCATAGCTTTGAAAGCGACTGCTTAATGCTCTTAAAAATTTTGCATAACAGAATACGTGTGGACTCGCTGATGTACTGCAGAATAATACTATTAGCATTTTTTATAGCTTTAAACGACAGTTACGTTCATTATAACAAGCTTTCAAAACGTTTGCTCCTCTGGTTTTATTTTTTATTCGTTGTTCGCTGAAAACAGAGAAGCTTGAAAGCCCAATTACTGGAGCGCTGACAGTTTTTCAGAAAGACCTGTTTGGCAACTTCGTTCTAATTCCGGGATAAAGTGTTTCGCAATTTTCAGTTTTTTCACTGGTTTTGTTTACATGTTTTTACAAATTCTCTTGATTCATAAATCGCTAAGTTTTACACTTTCGCTGTTTCAATATTTTAAAATGTGTGCAATGATTAGTCATTGTAACATCAACATCTCGTCCGTCTCTCTCTCTTCAATTAACATAAATACAATTGAAATCAATATTACTTCGAATTGCGTAATTTTATATCGACGCACATCTCTCATCAGAAGTCGTTAAAGTAATTTCAGTGTGCGTTGCTACGGTTTGCGTTCATTAATCTATAACTGTTGCAATCTTCGCAACAGATACCATATCACAATACTCAGTTCCGAGTGGTGGGAACGCGTGGGCAGTACTTGAAAATATTTAGCTATACATATCATAACTGGTATGTTTAATGCATGGGTAGTTGTTATTTTGCCCACAGATGTCGTGTACGATTTTCAAACACATGGCCTAGCCGTGACTTTCGATATTTCTACTGTGAGGGCGTGATATCAACTGTTTTCTTAATCCCATCTTATCGAAATCGAGATTCGCTATCCAAACTGTTGAAACTCAATATTTAGAAAAAAAAACCGTCTGAAAATAAAACAGAATTTTACGTATCTCGGCTCAACCCCAAGGTATTTATCGACATAGACGTGCTCGTTACGGCTCTTAATGAGGCGATTGTTCTAACTGTAATGTGTATAGCCCTTTCTAGGTAAATAAATGCTTAATCGAGTGGAAACATCGCGATAAATCCTTGAAAATCACGCGTAACATTGTCTGTGGCGTTAAATGTCAGTTTATACGGGTTTAGCACATAATGTAATAGAATATTATATCATAGTAGATTAGTTTTACTATGATTAATTTACTTCGTTCAGAATATCTCATGCAAACGGCAATATCAATTGCTCCAAGTATAGTTAATTTCGGCTTTTAAGAACGGTAAGAAGAGTCACTTCGTTGTTTGAATTGGTTAATTTTTCTTTGTTATCTTAAAAAAATAGTAGTAATATACTGGCTTTATACAAATTATTATAAATAAAAAAAGCTGAAGTCAAAAACTATTTGAATGTGACGTGTGTCGTCTTGTACCATGATTACGTAGTTATGCCAAAAATCACGCTAAAACATTTGTCACAGATAGAGTAGCTACAGCTTCTGCAAGTATATTATTTTCTATTGCTATTCTCCCTGTGAACGTAAGCGAATTAACGTTAGATCTACTAGCCCTGTATAACGAAAGCATGACGAGGTTTTTGTAGACATTGTCATGACAGATGTAGTTTTGACAAGAACAGAAAAAAGTAAACAGGCTTGTGAGGCACACAAAAAGAATCTTTGATATGATAATGATCATACGAAAAACAAGAGATCCAATCGACGACTTGTCAATCACTTTAAGATTGAATAAAAAGATAAAATCCACCGGAAAGAACTACAGTCTGTTTAAAAAGTATATTATCTTGACGCGATTTTCTGTCATGAAAACTGCTGTGCTGTTTGTTTTATTTATTTCAATGGATTTCTAATAGTTCATGATATTCTCAATTAGGTTCATTGATTAAGGATTCATAACTTGTTAATCTGACAATATTATATTTACTATGATACTCTCTACCTTTATTTAATATTCCTCACCAAATTTGAGCTTCATCATAGTTTTTACGAGTCTCATTTGTTATTCCATCTTTCATAAATTCAGTTTTATACACATTTCAGCTTCAGGGATTTACCTTGTGTGTTCGTTTACCTACCTACAAATTGGGATTTACAAAATAATATGAGGATCTTATATTCATATCTTATCGTACTATCAGATATCAAATTCTTTCATCATTCTGGCATTTACCTACCTGATGCGACTGAATGTCGGCTTATTATCTTTTGCTTGTCAATGTTGCCATACATTTCTATATTTATCATATTATTATCAGTAATCCCAACCGATTTATATGCAATAAATATTTTATTACGTAATTGCATTTTGTGAATTTATCTAACTCTGTCGGGATCGTGCGGTCGTTTTATAGTATTTATTTACGACATGCAATTTATCTTAAACTTTATGGATTTATTTAATTAATTATTTTCTAAAAATCTCATACCTGAAATGTTTGCGTCTCGTTTAGCTATTAAAGCTTTGACCTTTGGAATGTAACTGTTAATTTAATAAAACATATATGGCAGTAATGGTTGCAGTAATGCACTAAATTGGCTCACTATAGTGTTGGCGTGACTGACAATTTGCACGCTCATTAAGTTCTGTAATTATCGATGACTAACTCTGATTGTACAAATACGGTACTTGGTGGATCATTACACCTGCACCGTGTATTTATGGTTTATCCATGATTATGATCCAATTAAAAACAAAAAGTATTATTAGGTCCTGTATTTATTTGATATAGGGTTATTACTCAACGGATAGGTACCTCAGCCAGCTTAAGTCCTCTTAGCTTCAAATGTGACGGAATCGATACGGTGTCTCTTTTCGTGCAATATCATATCTGGTTTAGGAAATACTATGTTCACGTTTTTTTTTTAACATAGCTGCATTGTCATTTATTTAGCCAATATTTTAGACATAGTATCAATTGTTTTAATTTTCTTCTTCCCATTCCGTTCCAATACTTTTTCCCCTTGCATTCTTTCCATCAGCTGTCACACCAACATCCACAAATCTCTTGTTTGGTATACCTCTGCCTATTTATCCATCCACGTTCGTAATTACCTAGCACAAGTTTTGTAACATTTAATGTAATGAAATTCCGTTTAGGCTTTAAGCCATGATTCAAACAAATTTTCGGAAATAATGTCAGTAACATTTTGCCTACTCATGGTGAAACCAACATTATTTTATATGTTCGTGGTCAAAGTACGGTATATTTATGCTTATGAATTTATGACTAATTCAAAAGAATGTCGACTGAAGTTTATGATGAAATCAAAAGCTGTTATTTTCTGATGTAATTATTTACAATTATGCGAAAGTACATGAAATTTATCATGTGTTATTATATATATTTTTAGGTTTTGTTCCGGTTCTAACTTAAGTATTTCAACCAACCATTTAAGCAACCATTTCATTAATTCTTTAATCAAATTGAGTAGGTTTTTACGTGTTTTGAGACATGTAGTCTGCATTACTTTACTCTGTCATTAAAATACCAGCACTTTATCTTGCACGTAATTGATAACGGTTTGTAATACTTTTTATTCAGCTCTGAGTGTCTGTCCAACTATTCTGTTGAAAATATCTCGTTCTTTTTCCTTATCTCTATTGCTTCATTCAATCGTCATGTGTCGTATAAAATCTATTTTAACACCAACATGACTAACTTGTTAAGCACGACACACCTGTTATTAATCCAAAGTTCATTCTTTGCCTTGTTCCTCTTCGATCTTTTAATATTCTCCAATATTTGAGCAATTACGGAGGAGCTCGTGGCTAAGTAGAAGCCTCACGGGTCCATCGGTCATAAGGTTAAGCAACGCTTGGCACGGTCGGTCCGTGGATGGGTGACCATCTTGTCATGACGAGTTCCTCCGTGTTTCGGAATTCACGCTAAATAAGTGGGTCCCGGCTGTCATTTGTAAATCTTTGGCAGTCGTTACAGGTAGTCAGAAGCCAGAAAGTCCGACAGCCAGTCTTACCAACGGGTATCGGATTGCCCAGGTTGAGGCGGTCAGACAGGCAGTCGCTCCACGTAAAACACTGGTACTCAGCTACATCCGGCTGGGACTAGAAGCTGACCCCAACGTTGCTTGGGAAAAAGGCTAGGCAGAAGATTTGATCAATCACAATCATCATTGATTGCTGACGTAGATTCTGATTGATTGTTCTCAACTCTTTCTTCATTCCAGCCTCTATTCTATCTTCGTGAACCGTTACTAAATATAACCTTAATTCATAAACTAGTTTACTAGCCTCTGAGAAAACGTGACATTCGCTACATGTAAAGGTTATCGGTCAAAGGCCGATATCGTCCATGAATGAACATCGTTTGGGTTCAAAATATTGGGTGTAGTGGCTTTAAGCTTTGTTGATTTGTTTAACAATGCATGAATTTCTTTAGAAAAGTTACCCCTTTTGACCCATTTTCATATACATAAATACTTCACTAAGCGTATGGGTTTTTTGTAAACCCCTCAAAAACTTCCGAATTTTGTATGCAAACTAAAAATGTTACTGTATTTATTTTTAATCAAGTCCGCCGGCATCCTGGTTCCATAATGAAAAAGTATGCTTCTGACTTAGAATTTTGTTCACGAGACATCATTTCTCCAGTCACATTTTTTATCATTCTATTCATCTCGGCTGGTATATTGCATGAATATTTCACATTTTCCCTGAGTTATATTACTATTTTATTATAACTAAGACCGCCCGTTGCCTCAGGGAATGTATGCTAGCTTTTAAGAAAGCTTTTACAGCATTTTGTCCGGGATCCCGTTGAATCTGCGCGAAAATTTTATTTAAGATTGTTATGAAAACCTTTTTATTATACGTCTGTAGCTGATTCCGTCCTTTTGTTGTTATTGCTGTTTTAAAAGTAATACTATCTGCCTTAGATGTTTGATTATAATAAACGTTAGTTTTTCAATTATATTTTCTTTGTAGAGAAATTCGTGTGATCATTGTTATAAAATAAACAACTTTTTTAATTACTCGTGAAGTGCTTTGTTTCTGAAAACAATTTTATCTATTATCGCGTTACAGTGAATAAATTAAGAACGTGTCCTTAAGTAAACAAAGGAATTGTTTTCTCAATTTAATTTAACTTTTAATTAGAAAATAAAAGAAAAACTTATCTACCTTTATTATACTTGTTTATTCATTTTCAGTTTTTCACGGATTCTATCTCTTACTAAAAGCATACATTGTATAGACGTTCATTAAGAAATTTATAACAAAAGTTCAGGCGTTTAATATTTACTTCATGAACATGGTATTTCTTTCCGAGGGTATATCAACGGTGGAAAGTTTCTATTTTGATCTTAGAATGTTTGTAGACCGCATACTGCAAACTTTTAGTTCGCCGATGGTTTGATCGGTCTTTTACATCAGTTTGGAGAAATTTGTCAGTGTTTATCGTTTAATTAGTTGGACTATAAAGTCTGAAATCACCAACCGGCATTGGGCAAGCGTGGTGATTAACGCTCAATCCTTCTCTGTGCGAGAAGAGGTCTGTGCCCAGCAGTTGTACGATAAAATGGCTGATGAAATAACTCTTTAATGTAATTCTAATTGCCAAATAAGCGAGCATAGTGAGGTCCTACTTACTACTTACTACTACTTAAAGTCGTGGTGGCCTAGTGGTTAAAGAGCCAACCTCTCAAGTGTGAGGGCGTGGGTTCGATTCCAGGTCGGGCAAGTACCAATGCAACTTTTCTAAGTTTGTATGTACTTTCTAAGTATATCTTGGACACCAATGACTGTGTTTCGGATGGCACGTTAAACTGTAGGTCCCGGCTGTCATTGAACATCCTTGGCAGTCGTTACGGGTAGTCAGAAGCCAATAAGTCTGACACCAGTCTAACCAAGGGTTATTGGGTTGCCCAGGTAACTGGGTTGAGGAGGTCAGATAGGCAGTCGCTCCTTGTAAAACGCTGGTACTCAGCCGAAACCGGTTAGACTGGAAGCCGACCCCAACCTAGTTGGGAAAAGGCTCGGGAGATGAGTGAGGTCCTACTTAAAGAAAGGCTGTTTTGTGTTTAAAAAATGATATTTTTATGCTGTTTCTAAAATATTTAGCTATTCCATTTCCTCTCACGTTGTTAAAAGAGAATATATCGGGATCCAAGAGTTTAGTGCTGCGTAAACATTTTACGATTGTCATCAAATTGAGTAATACCTAGACCGTTCGCGTTCGCCCGTACTGTAGCCTGCGGGTCAATGACACTGGAATCTTTTAGAATGACCTGGATATTCTTTTAGAAGGCTATGTGTAATGAATCAGGTGAGAAAGTTATTTGAATGTTCAAATTTGCCCACACAAATTGGAGTCTGTAAGGAGACTATGTTTGCTTTATATTGTCTCTAAGAAACCTGTTCTTTAGAATTTTTTACTTTACCTATAGTTTTAAGTTTTAATCACTCCAAAAATAGAAAGTCGGAAGAAGGGCTAATCTTAGTAGTGACGTCAAAATCACAAAAAAGACGCATTAAAAACATTCTTGAAAGCTTAAATAGTTTAATAGTTAGATAAGGGCAATGGACTTTGAACGGCCGTTCATATAAAATATTCAGGCAGTCATTATTTTCACCATGCTGCCGGTAGCGACATCTATTGGCAGTACATGCAAAGTAAATGTTTTGTAGTTATTTGTTTATTCTTAAAAGCTCCAGTTTCATTGCGATGTTTTCCTTAGCTCGGAACCGGTGATAAATCTAAATTTAACCCTACGTTGTGTAACGTAGGGTTTTTATACATTTGTATACGTTTCGTGCCCCTGTGGAGTTTCATTGATATTTTTCAACGTTGTTGTTGGGATGACTATGATGATGGGTAAAAATTGTAAAATAAGTGTTCATGAAACTATGGCCTAATGAAATCCTATGTATTACATATTATTAATAACGCCGCTGCTAGAGAAAGAGAACAAAAAAAAAGAAGAAAATCCCAAAGAAGACATGTCCCAATCATTTTTTTGTCAGTTTGTTACCAAGCATATTTTTATAAGAAGAATATTAGAACCCAAACGGCAACTGACCTCTTACCTAAAATGCCTTCATTTAAATAAAATATAGGGGTATATCCACTTTGAACGGCACGTGAACCAGTTCGGCACGCACGAATAGGAAGACGATTGTACAAAGGCGGCAGGCAATATATTCGGCCAGGCTTATACGCTTTCCTCGCAAAAGGAGCCAATTTACGGAGAACTGTATATTGCCACACTGCTGCGAATACCCGACACATTTTACGTCTCGACTTTCTTTATGTTAGGAGAAGTGTATGGTGTGAAGAAACAATTTTGTCACTTTACTTGTTGTGTTATTGCTTGAAGCTGAGATAGGTGTCACTTATTGTTAAGGTCTAGAAATTTGGCTCGATATTAGTTTTTGTCACAACAGGGGACTTCTATACAAATGTTAAAATACTGAAGAGTTCTTACTTGACCGCTCTAATCTCAGGACTAGATAGATTTAAAAAATATTTCAGTGTTAGATAGCCCATTTATCGAAGTAGGCTACAGGCTTTATACGTATACCCTGAGTAGCTCACTAAAAAGTATAATCATTACGAAGCAGATCGTGGTGTTTGATGTTCTGTGTCTACGTTTAGCAGCAACGGCTATGATATAGGAATTGGTTGAAATTTTCTAAATGAATCCTTCTCCGTGGGAGAGGAGGCCTGTGCCCAGCAGTGGGATGAAAATGGCTGTGATGATGATGCGATTGCAAAAAAAGCAGGACTGAATTGAAACAAATACTAACAAGGCTAACGATACAAAGAACTACATACAATTAAGATTACAGACCAACATGACAGAACATCTATTACACAATCACACTTACCTGTTTAAATCAGCCACGCTGCTACTAACATGGGCAAAATTGTATATAATAAACATCAAGTCACTACAAAAGGTGATGTGGCTGACAGCAAAATGAGAGCCTGTGTGATTTATGAAAACTTTTAATTAGTGCAAAATGTGATAGCTCATTATACGAGCGTGTCTTTTGTCTACATAAATGATGACGTCAGTGTAAATTTTGCAGGCATGAGACTAATTAGTAGCAACATTCTAAAGTTGATGAGGTTCTTTCAGTGTGTCGCTGTTCACTTGTTATCGTCTGAGTCATCATATGAATTTTGTTCTTTATAGTTTATTTTGTTAGATTTCGACGGCTTTTCAATGATGAATTTATCATCTAGGATTGTCTCTAACATCCACGTTAAAAAAAACAAATATACGAGAAAGTTAGTAGGTAGTTCACGCTAAAAGGTTTACTGGATGGATTTTGACAAATCTTGGCACATTACTGCCAAGTTTCATCAAAATCAAAAAACTTATACATCATAACAACCTTCTTTTTATCCATGTGCAGGAAGTGGTTCCTTCGGAATCGCGGGTGGAAGATAGTCCTATTGTATTACTGGTATAAAATCTGTTTCAATTCACGGTTTCTATTTTCTTAATTCAACTTCGCCTGGAGTTGCTTTTACTATTCCTGCCAGATGGTATTCCAAGATGTCACCCATTTACCCCTTAACCGTAAGGCAATAATAACTTTATGAATATACATGTTCAGGGTAACAAGCAATATGTGGGCGAGGCAGTCGTAAAGTCCAGCTGTGTTATATACCGCAATGAATACAATAAGAAGTTTTATCTGTCCAATATAACGTTTATTGTTTCTTGCACACCAATGGATGGATCTGTTTGTATCGTCAGGTCATAAAAAAAGTAATTTCTTGTAACCTATCTTATTGCAGTCAATGTTACATTTGAAATACAGGAATATATATGGGTTGGCAACGGTCTACGTGTTTGGAGGCCAGGCTTTGTCAATGCCGATCATAATAATAAATGCTGCAGCGTTTTCTTGTGCAGGTTTCAAAGCAAATATCTCTATCGTTTCGTTATTCTAATGTTTATTATATCGAAAATTAAGAATTTATCAAAAGTAATCTGAGGGACTTGGATCGATTAGTTAACCATCGTTAGTGCTGCTCTGGAAGTTAAAATCGTAAACAATTTTGAAATCTACACTTAATTAATAAGCTAATTAAATACTTAGTCTACAATCATCTGAACAACTATTTCAATTTTTTTTTTTTTATTAGCCTGTACTGTCCCACTGCTGGGCAAAGGCCTCCCCCATATCTTTCCACTTATCCCTATGGCTAGCTTTTTGTGGCCAGTCCTCGAGGAAACGGTCTAAATCGTCTCTCCAGCGCTTCCTCGGTCTTCCTCTCGATCGTCTGCTGTCATTTGGATTCCAATGGGTGGTAATGCTAGCCCACTTATCAGGGTGCATTCGACAGATGTGACAATTATTTCAATTTATTAACTAAATTTTTGGCGACATATCTTACCTCGTCAATTTGTTTTGACAATGTTTGTTTCCACGTAGAATCCCGATCTGTTTTGGCACGGAGCTTACGCACGCCCGTGGGCGAAGTCTCACTATAAAATAGCGGGACTCGCTGAAAAAAGGTCCGAATACATTCTGATTGTGGCATTGACGTATCGTCTGCCAGTACCATTTACTTTAGTACAAACTTTGAACAAGTTATAGGGGAAAGCGTACTTACTTTATCGCGGTAATGGTCTTCGAAAGTTGGTAATGGTCCATTCGGAGCTGTCTCGGCGTCCGAAATGCTGCCAAAATTTTCGTTTATTTATCCAACGTCCTCTTTGGTTCGTTGCTGATTGGACGATGTATGTGATGCGTTTTAAATTGGTTGTTGTTTGCTGAAGTATTGGCTAATAACTGAAAGATTTTGTGCATCTTGCCAGGACATTTTCACAATCTTGGCGCATATTGATGTGACGTGTGTTTTCTCGCTTTCAACCGATTGCTTTAAGGTTTTCCCAAGTCAAATATTTTTTTAGATACGTTTTCCTTATCACTATAAAAATAACAATAACGATTTATGGTTTGTAGAGTTTTAAATTCATAAACTAAGCTTTAAACCAATGGTTTATTGGCATCCACTCCACGATTTGCTATTTCTGTCTACTAAACTAATAAACTTTTAGTTTTGTTGTATCGTGAGAGTCACTCGCGGAGTATGTTATTGTTCCGCGAATAAACATTACTACATGTTACTGTATTGAGATCGGATCGAATTTGTCTGTAGCTTGTTGTGTTATCGTATTTACATCAATTTAGGCAGTTCTAAAATTAAACCGTTTAACATTATCATTGTGGTAGCGATTGCTGTCTGCGATTGCTGCACATGTTTAAATATTCTTGGTAGAAATAAATAGTTTTATTTCAGTTACACACACCACATTCCTTTATATTATAGTGACTTTTATCCATTGCAAAAACAATCAAGTCTGTTGGACAAAGCGTTAAAATGCAATAATAAATTAGTATATTGTTTGGCGTATTTTCACGGCTGCACTTCTTAATGCGGATTGATTTTTGGCCAAGAACGCAGATACAATTGTTTAGGTAAAATTCTACTATATGCGTTGCCTGTCTCTGTGTATGTTATGACAGACACAAAGAAGGTCCTACGATTCTAGAATAGTAAAGATGCAGTTAACATTTTCTGATTTACGAAAACACTTGTCCTCTAAATCCTGAACAAATTACACAAACCACGTGCAATGAACCTTCACTTGAACACTAAGTTCAACAAACAATACCATATGGTTACTCTCAGACATAGAACTTGATATACTCGTAAATTACGTAAGTGTCGGGGTGAATGTTCTAGAACGAGGTAATTTGTTCAGCGTTCACTTATTCATGAATCATGAACTTACAGCTCGGTTTACTTAGCTTGGATGGAAGATCGATAGTCCTAGATTGTAAGGAACTGTGTTAGGATTTTGTTCTAAGGTTCCATGAAGTTATGAACTCTGGTGTACAGAAGAAATATTTCGTTATTCTTTTGAATATGTAAGCCAACATTTTCACCTCTGTCTATCTACCATCTGAGCGTGTTCTGGGTTGCTTCCTTACCTCGAACACTGGAGCGAGCGGTTAGCTAAAATTTCCTTTCTCAGCCCTGTTAATTCGAAATTCTTATCATCCTTTGAAGCAGGTGAAAATTTCCAGTCACTATGTTAGAATTTAGCCCGTAATTCATTCCAGACTAGACATTTTCGGGATCCATCTCTATCGATTTTGTTTTACGTAGATAGGTGTTCCGATTTAGGGATCTAACCAAATTAATTAAATGTTAATTTACTCACAGAATATTCATGTTTTGGAAAGTTATTAAAATACTTCAACTGTGTCATTTTTTAAACGAGGCTTGTATGAGCACCTCACGCAATCCCAACTAGCAAAGCTTTTAATTAAACTTGTTCATTCAGTAGTTTATGAAACTCGCGAAGGAAGGATTTTATGCTTGTGTGCATAAATCTCATCCTGTTATAAACGTGAAGTTTCAAATGATATTTCTTACCTTTTACTCAAAAAAGTAATACAATTTTATTTTCGTCAAAAAATATATCAATTTATTTAGTAGTTTGACAGTTGCCCTACGTACGCTATGACCTGGGCCATGTTCTAGATGAACACCATCAGCCTACTGCCCTTCTGCCTTTTTTATATGGGGTTGAAGCAGCAAGTCTTCTTCTTCCGTACTTGAACTAAAAAAAAAGAGAGTAAAATCATTTTTCACACAATATAACAACAACAAAAAAAAAAAAAACAAATTATGCATATAAAATTTTAGCGTCACATCTGCGCGAAAGGGTTTAGCGCTTTGCATAAAGGATGTGTTCGCGCTCGAAAGCACGAGACAACAGCACTGATTTTCTGCTCTAACCTTTTACATCTATGTATGTATGTCCAATTTCCTCACATTGTCACATTATTTCCATAACATAACTAAACCTGAACACAATACTGAACTCAACTCAGCATGTTTGTGTATTTACCAAAAAAGTTTAATCTCGGAAAATTGTATTAGCTAAGTTTAATTTCTAACGTCATTATCGTCACTCTGTCGTTTGCCTGACATTTTGCTCAGTATTTCCTCAAAGAAAATTTGTTTATGACAGCCAATTAATCTCGCTCAGCCAAGTGCCCTCGTAAACATGCCAAGAAAACTGCTTATTAAGCACTCTTAATATATCTTATCGGTCGTCTAGTTTGGTACATGGATTCGTAGGTACCGGAAATGTGAAGTTGTGTAGCCTGTATTATTATGATAATAAGTATTATCTAATGGGCTTAGCATAGCAACAAACACTGTGGAAAGTATTCTTATTGTGTTATAGCGAAGGATATATTTGAAACTTGTAGACTGAAATCTGCGGCATCAGTTTTTTTATAAATGGAATTAGGTTTTTATTCAATCCTAAAACACGTAAGCATGTTGACGTTACCATTGCGTTAATAGGTATTTTTTTAAAACCAAACTCTCATAACTGCCACGCCACAATACTTGCGTCTGCAATAACTTCTATTGAAAGACTGAAAATAATTAGCAAAGCTATCAATTGCAATTAATAAGGCAATGTAAGTAATGACCTATTGTTTTTGTTGTAAGAAAGTTTGTATTAACAATGGCAGATAAAACAAAATCAACAATACAAATGTTAGTCGGTACACAAATTAACGTTTATTAATTGACCATCTTTCCTATGAGTAGGTACACAAATTACTCGTCAGTATCATCAACGTTATCCCCATTCGTGTGGTCGTTTACATACATTGCTGACGTCAAATTCATTCATTTTAAAATAACTAAATGATGGAAGTCAAGCGTGTAGTCCTCGAAGAGAACTCAGCATTCCTCGAAGAGCGCCATAGGTTCATGGCCTACTGAGGCTGCGGGACTGTTCGCAAGAGTTACCGCAGCCCAGGCACACAAAGACCTTAAGAACGAACAACAGTCGGTTTTAGTCTGTAAGTCTGACACTTCCTCCAGTTGCACCAAGAGCGGTGGGATCATATTAATTGATAATTTCCCACCCAAAAAATGCGCGCGTGGATTTATAAGAGATAAATAACAGGACGATAAAAAGCTACGAACTTTTTTTTTAAGGGTTCAAGTTACTCATAAACCCTATAAGCTTATAAGATAAACACATACCTAATTATATTCGAGAAGTGCGTCTGTTCAGTAAATCTCGTAATTCAATTAGTGGATTAAATTACCTCCTTGTATTTATGGAACAATTACTACCATGATAATCAACCTTATTACTTTTTCTTCCAATTTGAGGAGACATTGCCACTTCGACAGCTTCCCTTTCATCATAACCCAATTATATTCCTTTTTCCATCAGTTCAGCTAATGCACTTATCCTTGAGTACGGAACCACTTACGACTGGCGTCCCAGGGATCTGTAATTGTGTTACTTGGTCTTGTATTAAAAGCTTTCTTATGTAGCCTAAGTAATCCCTTCATATTCTACAAATATGCGGGCTTAGAGATTTGGATGGATAGATAGATGGTAGGTAGTCCAGACTGATGCTGAGACCTTGGTAAATAATTTACTGTAGAGGCGTCTTTATTTTTCTTACTTTACTAGGAACTGTAATGATCCATAGTATGAATAATATCTTGAAAGATACAATACAATTTCAAAAAACATACACGCAAAGTTAAGTCAAGTTCCTCATTTTAAATAAGACATTTAAAACACGTGCAACCGAGACCACAGTAAAACGATATCTTCATTAGAAACACAAGCCAAACTAATTAAATCATCAATCAAGGCACACCATTACCAAACCATGACGCTAAGACGATTTACAATCCACATTATCACATACACATACGCTAAGGTCTTTCACCGGGAACGGTTAATTAGAATAAATTAGTCGACCGCAACGATGCAGTACTGAACACCTGTGGTATACATAATGTAGGTACTATAGATGATGAACATACAAATGTAGAAAGCAGATATCTTATAAGATAATTTTAAATAACTTACAGTATCTGCAGGTACATTTAAAGCGCTTATCAATGGGCTTGAAATGCTATAAAATCACGCACCAATTTCTCATTTACTTGAGTACTTACAGTTCATGTACGTTGCAATTTTGATTCTCATGACATTGTCATATCTCTTAAGCTCATGTATAACTTGCTTGTTTACAAGTGTATAAGCTTAGAGGCTGCAATTTTATTCAGAAACATTACCCAGACAAGACGTATCTAAATACACATTATTTATTCTTGCAAAACGCATCTCATTTAAACTCACATGAATATAAAATATATTCCTTTGACCTCGTTAATGAGGAATGGTTAAACACGAGCAATATGAAGCGGTCCACAATAAACTTGAAATAAACCCTAACTATAAAACTGAGCGTTTTCATCTCGATAAATAATTCAAAGCGTTTGGCGCTATTAATTATCGCTTGGTCGTTAGTGAAACGTTTCGCTTTGGGCCGTGCTCTAAACGTTTTATATTTAGGTTTTACAACTTAATCTGGCTATCGGGAAAGGATATATAATGAATGTTTAATGCTTTATTCTATCGGTAAGCGGAGAAAGGAAATGGGAGTTCTAATTCAATATTTTCATCACCAGAATATCCACTAAACTGCTTTTATATGAAATCGTGATTTGATGATTTTTGAATCAGTCAAGTGAGCAAAATTTAAGCTAAAGACGAGATCCCAAGGATTATTAATGTAGTTAAAACTACGACCAAGAAAGAAAACATAAACAAAATCAATTCTCGTCTGTTACGTTACCAATTTTTCATCTATCACAACACATGCACCAATATATTCATCGTATACATGAGTTATTGGAAACCGATGCCAGTCTCTAGGGCCCTCGTGTATTCCGGGAGCGTCGATTGCAAATTGGACGTCTCACTCCAATTTGTCATGTTCAAGTGTAGTGACGGGGAAATCGCAGGACGTAGCGTGTATCCCGTCGTCAATTCTGGCTTGTTGTTAAATTTTACTTTGTGGGTCAGGCGGATGCTACCAAGTTGGTTGGGATTGCGAAAATGAATTGAATTTCGTCTTGCTTTGTCATAGTTTGGGATGATTGCATCTTTGGTCTAAACATAACTGTAATTCATGAAGTCGTAGGCTAGTTTTTCAGGGATCGGAATTGTTGAATATATCCGCGTGAAATTCGTCATTGACACCAAGATAGGCTTTTCATAGGATTTCTTAATGACACTCATTCATTGCCATGTCCACCGAAAATATGGCAACTATTCTATTTCAATATTATCTGTTTGGGACTTGAAAACTTCATTAGAACTCACGCTCCTAAGGGAACCATTTAAGTTTAGAAATTAAATTCGGCGCTTACAATTCCAAAATCTCTTTCCGCTGATGAGTATCTTAATTCATATTCATAACAGCGAAGCTGATGACTTCTCAATTACAGATCCGGAAGGATTCGGACAATTCATGATATATCATACTGTACCAACCTCTGTATAATTACATTTTGCCAGAACACAATTTTTAACATTTGACCTTTCCGAGCTCCATCGCTCATGCTCTCAACAGTCCATTAATTATAACCACAATTCCCCGTTTAATTTCGACACTGACCTTTTCATTTCACACATAAAATATTTACTCTAAAATAATTTCGCGGGATTACTTTCAATTCCCGGTTTTACAAACAGCACTAGAGCTAACGTTTTCGCATCCCAATGGGATTGGCCGGGAGTCCGGAGTTTCCATCGGTTTGTTTTATTTTCCCTTCGTAGCAACAGCGGTGGGCATTAATCGAGTTTGTGTGCTTGCGGTCTGTGACGACGCAATTATACTGCACGCTTTTAAAATTGAGTTTTTATTTTTCTACTCAACGTTTTTATAGAGATGTTGAGGTTTTTGTATTTCATTTTATTTTCGCACCTATTTTGGAGGCAAGGGTTTTTTTGTTGTTGGATGATGACTTAGTCACTGGGACGGCAACAGTAGGTACTGGGCTCTCCGAATATGAATTGCTGAAGCAAAGCTGTGAAGTCAGACATTACCAGTGCTAAGCGAGCTGGATGAACCGAATAATGGCTTTCATTATTATCCGTATTTTCTGTGTGTTTTTCTTATCTTACAAGTGAATTTTTCATTCATACAGTATCCAAATAAATACATCACATAGCAATTACTAAAATTGATACGAAAATCTATACTTCCAAAAATTACTTTAAAATTAGTTCCAAATATCCACCCGATTCGATCATTTCCAAAATAATCGTTTCACGGTTAACCCGTACTTTGCAGCTATAACACAACAGTACCATAACTGCTTTTAGATTCGTTACAACCGGCCATTTGGCTTCTCACCAAATTCTAGTACATAATATTGTTCAACGCCATACATTATATATTTCAATCTAGTGGGTTTCTGAACAAAGAGCTTATTTGCTTTACAGCGTGGGCGCTTTAAATGTACCTTAAAATGGATTGTAGACCACTTTGCCGATGTATGTGGAGATGGGTTAAATTTTCAGCGTGTTTTGTATTATGTGTTAGGTGTTTATTCACACGATGTAAGAGGATTTCAGTAATCGGAATTAGGGTTGTATTTGATGATGAATTCAGTTCTTAATTTATAAATAGTGTAAACAGATCTTAATAAGTGCCAGTCTAACTAAGGGGTATTGGGTTGCCTGGGTAACTGGGTTGAGGAGGTCAGATAGGCAGTCGCTCCTTGTAAAACACTGGTACTCAGCTGAATCCGGTTAGGCTGGAAGCCAACCCCAACATAGTTGGGAAAAGGCTCGGGAGATGATGATGTAAACAGATCTTGATAATTTGCCGAGATTACTTAAGAGTACTTAACCAGTATCAATTTCATTTGTATTAACGTTTCTTATTGGTTTTTGTCCACAGAAGAGGAATGCTACCACTGCATGGCGAGCTTGGTGGCGTCCAAGGAAAAGATGTTTATCACACAAACGAAACTACTCAACGAAGTCACATGGAAGACGGTCATGCAGATCGCTAAGAAACATGCCGTAAGTTTAAATTTCACACATTCTTTACAGTTCAGTTGAATGAATGAATATTCCCTCCAGCTGAGGGTGAAGAGCGTCAGACTCTTAGTGACTGAAACCGAATATGTTAATTCTGGAGGTCTTTGTGTGCTAGAGCCGCAGTAACTCTTTGGAACAACACGTAGGCTTCGGTCCTATGTGCACCCCGAATGCGCAAGAAATGGTTGTTTTATTACATTTTTACTATTGTAAAATCACAGGTAGCCAATTGAAGAGAGAGAACTGTACTCATTTTTCGCCAACCTCCGATTTAAATAATCAGGAACCTACTTTTTTTTCAAATATTTATCTCATGACTAAAGTGATACTCTTTTTAGAACTGCGGAAGGGCTACTGACAGTTAACATTTGACCAATAGTTAAGGAATATGAAACAGAGCATAAAATTACATATATCAACACTTATTATAAAGAAAGTCATCGATCAAATATCTACGACCAACGGCCAAGTTCTTATTTACCAAACCATACATTTTATGCAGCTATAAAGTTCACATAAATCAATAAATTATGCAAACGAGATAATGACTTGAATATCGTTCAATTAAGTTTTTCCTTATTATAAATGCAGCTATGCGTAACCAAGTTAATGACAGGACATTACTCTTTGATATTAATAGGCTTAGTGGTTAAAGCACCCGCTTCTCAAGTACGAGTGTGCGGGTCTAATTCCAATTCGGGCACTTTTTCTAGAGTTTTGTACCTTCGGAATTAATTTTGGAAAAATACGTAAGTGTGAAGGAATACATCGTGAGGATACCTGGACTTTAAAGAATTAGCCAAGCCGCCTTGAGCAAGAGGGGTGATTAATGCTCATTCTTTCTCCATTTGAGAATAACCCAGAATCACCCAACTGAAACTATGCCCAGCAGTGGTATAGTAATAAACAGTGGTCGTGATGATTTATAGGTTCGGATTAAGTTTACAAAATTGAATCTAAAGACCGTGAATAGTTTTAAGGAGCTTCTTGATCCTATGGTCCCTATATCTGAAGCCATAAGGACCCGTTACCTAGAGAAATTGAAAATATTTATTTGAAAATCCAAATCCAGAAGGAGTATAAATTCATTAGATAGTTGATGATCGAAACTTGGTGATTGACTTGATTTCTTACTCCAAGTGAACTGAGTTGAGTTGGGTCAAGAAATCGGGCCATAATGTGATATGAACCATCACCTAGGTTCTTTTAAAACAACATCAATATGGAGAACTAAGTTGAACTGTACGTAACATTTTATTTTCGTATGCGAGGTATTGCGTGCGCGTTTATACGAACAAACAAATAAATCTGACTTTTAAATTATAGTTTTAAGGTCCTTACATTGTGTAACTGCGTAATTTAATTTGATTGGAATGTCTTTGAAGACCATTGTTTTTATAGACGATACAAAATAGTCATGTTAATGAGGATTGTGTTGTGAGGTATAAGGATGGAAATAGAAAAAGGAAGAAACGATAGATGAGTTTGTGAATGAAGGTATGGCTGGACGGTATAGCAAAACAAGTCTTACTCCGCCGACCTCAAATAAAATTGCTTTAAGAGGAAGAGGATGATGATTAAAATAATAGATAAAAGCCATTCGCTTTTAAAACTAATCTCTGAAGTTATTCGAAAATGATTTGCACGAAGCTTTACTTAAAATTAACATTTTCCTCAACCATTGTTTCAGAGTAAACTTTTCATTGTAATCGAATAAAATCGTGACGAAAGCTTAATACCTACTTTGCAATGCTACACGCAACTGCTCTTCCAAAGTTTCAGCAAAAATGTTTCATAATTTTCTTTAGTAGTATAACAGAAGTCTACCCCATCACGTATCTTCTCATCACATGTATGTATGTGTATGGACGAACGTGCTTATTACGTTTTCACACAAAAACTAATGAGCAGATTTTGTTTAAATTTGGCAATAATTTATACACCAGAAGAACATCATCATCTCCCGAGCCTTTTCCCAACTATGTTAGGGTCGGCTTCCAGTCTAACCGGATTCAGCTGAGTACCAGTGTTTTACAAGGAGCGATATTCTGACCTCCAGATAGGCAGAATAACATATCGTCTAATTTTTTTTATTCGGGTACGACAAGTGCGGGGTTATCTTGTATCGCTATAAATGTTAATGCATATTAATATAACTTACCATACCCTTTTATATTATGTTAGTTAATTAAGGGTTACGTATAAAGAAGACTGACTAATTTCTCGCCACTTTGATGTGTGATTGACATTCAGACCTTGATTGTTACTTAATTGGTTTAACTGTTGAACTTGCCCTTTGAAGTTATAGAAGGGTGGGTTGGTGGTAAAGTTTTATATAACTTGACAACTTGGTACATATATATTTTTTTTCTATGTATAATATGTATGTATTTACAAAAGAAAAGTATATAAGTATGTTTATCAGTTGTATGGGTACTAGCCCATAGTACAAGCTCTGCTTAGTTTGGGACTAGATGACGTTGTGTGAATGTGTGAGGGATATTATATTATTATTATATTAATTATATATTTTCTAGATCACCATCATTTCGAAGTATTCATGTATCTGTTGTAGGTGACAAGTGAACAAAGGTATAACGACCATATATTCGTCTTTATTAGTAATGTCACAAAGTCGAAAATAGTTAAAGAAAGCAATAAAAAGTAGTTCTTAATCCGTTGAATATTCTCGAAAAGAAATCCCAAAGGACATAGCAATAATTTTCATCCTGGTCAAAATTTACACAAAGAACACAGTAAACCCATTACTATAATGAAATCCTTTGCATTCTAAAAGTTTTCTAAGCTAAAAACTAGAGCAATTTACTTTGTATTTCCCGTGAATTCAAATTAGTGGATTTCCAGTCCTTACCCCCTTTATACGTGGGCTATTGCGTGCCAACCCCCAGAAGTGGCGCTTATCGAGGCCATTACTGCACCATAACTCTTGGACACGCAACTGGGGGACATAAAGTCCTTAAACTATTCCCTTTTGTTTTTATCGTGTAAATATATTATGGCGCCGTGGAACCGAGGGACTGTGGTATGAGTTCTAGTATTTTCTAAACGATATTTTTTATTGTTTGATAGTGTTGGGATATAGTCGATACAAATAGGCTGTCGAAGCCATACAACACATTAGTGCGTAATGTCAAATGATTATTAAGCTTACTTTGCAAGTTGATATGATATGAATAATAGTACTTAAGCTGGCCCTGAAATATGGTAACGAAAACCTTACTGAGTTTTGTCAATAATTAATAATGATATTCAAATTGAAAAACCAATACAGCTTCAACAGATTTCGAGCCTTCAGCGATTCTCCATTTCGGATCTCTTATTTATTTAAGTGATTGAATTTTACAATGTGTGAGGTCGATAGAACTCAAAATATTGACCAGAAAAGTTCTTGAGGATAAATTAAACCAGAGTCGGTTAAGGACTGATTTAATTCAAATCAACTAAACTGTCGATGTTGTAAAATTCTTTCAATCTTACTCTCAAGATAAAGCCGTATTAGTAATTGATTCAACGACCTCTCCAAATATTCTCGTCAAAGGCAAGGGACGGATCAATCGACCTCACGGATCAAGAGTTAACCTCCTTTTCTAATCTCGGTCACCTGAACGCTGACAATCGCAAAAAAGTCGCTCCATTGAATATTCCTATCAAGCAGGTTAATAACCTAATGAAATCAACTCGCCTTTTATAATATAATCGATAAAATTATTTAAAATGAATCACCACGTGTAGAACTACTTTATTATGTAAGCGTATAATTATCGCATCTAGTTCACACATCACGTGTGTTCACACCTACGTGATCTCACAATAAACTATCGATAGCGATATCACGGAGGGCACAACACTATTTATCGACTTTGAATAATAAACATTGAGGGCAACGACCATTCAGGTAAAAATCGAGTGAACTTTAATCGATTTATTCGATAAAAATAAATATTAATTGCGAATTGAAATTTGTGCCAAGGGTTGCGTCAAATCTGTGAGTCATTTTCCATAATTGGCTGTTAGTATTGTGTCATTGGTTGTATCGTTTGTATCCTTCGTATTACCAAATAGAGATGTGTCCACTTTCTTTTTTTCTATATCTGTTAAATTAATAGGAACCAACACACGGGACTATAAGGTTCCGCACCTTTTTAAGGCGGACGTGGAACCTAAGCCAGAATGCTGAAGCCCTTTTGAGACAATTATGTTGTCATCGAAATTTTTTATTGCATTAAAATAAAACTGGAGTAGGTATAGACGTTATAGATGTCAATCTGTGCGCTAGCCAACATGTGTCAATTTTGAGTTTTAAGTTATTTATTGTTTATGATGTGATAATAATGTTTTTTCTGTTCAATTAATTTGAATTTGGACTAGTTTTTGTATAAATCTGGTTATTCAAACCTAGCATACAGACATGTGTTGCTGGGCAGTTTATTGCGCCACTTCTTCCTAGCAGAAACACGTGGGCAGTGATGAAATAATTTGAATAAATTATTTGATCCTGATTTTTAATGTAAGCTTTATTTGTTTATTTATTTGATAGGGATAACAAACAGCAGTACAAAGTAGGCATATAATAAAAACATGCAATATATGTACACTAATCAAGACGAAAGGTTCTTCGAAAAGGATCACCTATGACACACCATACATCGTGTTCCCCATACAGTTTCCGTACAGTGTTATGAATTGTTTGCAGAAGTCGGCGGCGCAGCATCTGTCGCGGCTGTCGGGAGCGATCGGGCCCGAGCGGATCTACGCCGACTGGCAATGGTGGATTCTCGCCGCGTTGCCGTTCCCGCACCTCGTGCGAGTGCTCGACTGCTTCTTCCATGAGGGGATTAAGGTAACACATGGTTATTGATTTAACTTGTCCGTGGTTAATCAAATTATCAGCCAAAAACTGACCGTAACTCTAAGACCTTTTGCAATTTTGACTACACGTAAAATTTTGTATCTGGTCCTTATCTGGTCCGCTAAATTGTGGTTTTAAAACGATATTTAAGGAAGGCTGCTGGTTAATCGAGCGGGTAGTCATCACCAACTATTTGATAACCAAACGGCCAAAAAAAAACAGTAGATGGGATATAGCGTTTTTTAATACATTTATTGTGTCCCTTGTCAGGTATTCTACAGGGTGGCGCTATCGATCCTCATCCTGTTCAACAAGCACGCATCGAATCAGAGCTCGGAGTGGTACGCCGAGGCCACGAAGAACGGCGTCGACCACGCCATTGACAAGTTTTGTAGGAACATGCCTGCTTCGCCCACCAAGCTGCTCAGGACTGCTTTCAGTATAAGGGCATTAAGGTAAGATAACAAAAAAATTTCACTCATGATACATATGTAGATGATTTTATAATGTGTAGAGTAGAAAATAGTGAAGGGACAGTGGATGCCTTATCGATATCGATAAATATAATAGGAGGAGTTAGTATACTTTTCATTAATAATTTACAAGTTTCTGCTGTAAATGTTATGTAGGTATAACTTCTTTTTCCTCGACATGCGAATGTTATATTTTATGTTAATTTTCTGCTTGAAATTGTATTAATTACATTTTTCTACTCCCCAAAAGTAATGTCAACTTTTCAACTCATGAATAAAACATGACTTGTTATTAATTACGTTGGCAACAAAAAAAATAACAATATTCTTCGTCGCGTTTTCGGTGTCCGTAATTCTTGTATGAAAAAGTTATTCCTTTATAAAATTTCGTTCATTAGGCGGGTGTGTGCGCCGAATGTATAATTAATTCTTCTCAATCAGAGTATGCAAATGAGATGAATCCCTAACGTTGCTCTTTATTAGATTTCGTATGGTAATGAAGGAATTTTGCCGTTTGTTAAGATTATTTATGCTTTGTTTTCGTACTTAATGAAAATATGTGTGAAGTTTGCGGTGTAAGGCTTGGGATTACATAAATCTGGGCTTAGGAAAAATGGCGGCTCTGGTATCCATCTTTGTTTAATAAAGTTGAATAATGGGAACGAGTCGTGAGGGATTGAAGGATTTACTAAGAGACGTGTGTTTCTGAATTATACGCTAACTGTATAAATGTCTTTCACAAAAAAACACATTTTTTTATTTTTGTTCGTATTAATAAAGCTAATGATCTTGTTTGACAGTTCACAGTACATATCGCGGGTGTTCATCAAGACAGAGATGACGCTCAAGTCCAAGCAAGTGATCACCGGGTCCCGGCTAGTCCGGTCCCGTTCCTCCGACAACTTACCCACCAGCCAGTCACAAGTCAACATCCAGATGATGTCACACACTCTCACTATCCGCGAGGTATGTTCCCACCTTTACTACTTCTTCTTCTTCTTTTTGTTTATGGCTCCTTCGTTAGTATTCGAAGATTTTGCCAACGTCAGGGTCACCTTTACTACACATCCCCGACTCAATCTGACATTTTATTGACAGGTGTCAAATTATTTGACGTTTACTATATTCATGTTTGACATTGACAGCATTACCTATTTAAAGGTCTGCTAATTTAAGGGAATGGTAAAAATTTTTATGTGATTCGATATGTTTTGGGCAGGGTTAATTTATATTGATATTTTTAATACATATACTAATATCATATGATATTATTTTTATTAATATGTATTTTTTGCAGCAGATTTATATATCATTATTATTTTATATGTATATGGAATTTATATAAAAGAGGCTAGTTATTACCATTGTGAAGAAAGATAATGATGGTAAAATTTCCCATTGGATCGATAGCCACGTGTAGGTTTATGTTCTGCTTACGGGTAGCTTTGATGCTAACAGTCACGATGATATATCCTAACTACACACTGCACATACACAAATATATACGAGAATATATTTGTATATCGGTTTATTTTACTTGGTTCGCAGAGAATGTCTGAGGAAACGTGCAAACAAATGGTATTGTACTACGACGACTTAGGCGTGGCTTTGGCTTTTATTTATCATTAAATTCATTCGATTGCAACCCTAACACGACTAACTCTAAATCGAATTGTTGTACAAATTCGATAGTCCAGTCTAATATATCTAAGATACATATTGTTTCGTTTGTCGAACCACCGTTATGTTATGTTCGGTCTGTGTAGCCAACATCTGTGAATGACTATATTGCTGTGTACCTCGATGTTATCATACGATTCGATTTTTAAATCTCATTAGTTAAATATTTGAACCGAATGAACGATATCGAACATTCATATTATCATTCGCTTTGAATGTCTGATTTATTCATGTTTCTATCATTGTTTTAAGTGTGACTATACTCTGTGTACAAAATATTTTCTCCTTAGAATAATTTATTGAACATAATTTTGTGTCCATGCGTACAGTTGGCATGTGTGTGGAGTTTGTTGAGGACTCTCCGGAGACCAAAGACAGGTGTATAAATATAAAATGCCATAACAAGTGGACAAAGCTTGACGAATTAACAAATGTTCAGAGGAATCGATAATAGTGATGTGAAGGCATGTAATCGATTGTTTTGTGTGAGTGCTAACTGTGTGTCGATTTTCCCGTTAGGGCTCACATTCGCCGGGCCCGCGCGCCCTATCGATGGGCGTTTTCCCAATCCAAGCGATAAGGTCGCAGATTCTAGACCAGAGCGAAGTAAGATACAAGTATTAAGTCACCAAATATAAGTGTCGCCCCTTTTGAGAGCTTGCGACATTATATCGATGTTTAGATGCACCGCTTGTCACTAGGTGTTTTATTTATTTTGTTCTTTTGAAGCGATATAGCTTTGGAAGGTACGACTTTATGATAAGCTTGTTTTTAATTTGAACATTCGTTTTGCGTTTTTATGGTAAGTAAGTGTAAGCTAGTGTGCATGGCGGCTACTGTGCGTCCCGTTTTTATTTTGTTGTATTACATGTTTATTTTGTACAGTGCCAATACAATAACTTTCTACAGAACAACAGAAAATACGCATACAACACTGAAACATATACCTCCTTATTAAAAAACATGATTTTTAAAAGTACCGGTTTTAGAGATGGCGGCTTAAACCTAGTACTAAAGCTGTTACTTTTTGAAGACCATGTTTTATAATAAGTGGATAAAAACCAGTCTAAAACTGAAAAAGGTCGTCTCAACCGTCTCAACCAATCATATAGTACCTTAATACCCTGTATCATCATCCCACCGTGGTATCGGTTTTCGCAGAGCCCACGGTCAGCGCACTTGGCCATTTGGTTCCCATTCCCTAACGCTGTTTTCAAGGACCAACATCACCACGCGTCTGACCTCAGACAGAAGGTTTGACAGACCATTCGTCCTTTATACTTCATACGTAACAAAAGGGAGTTGTCGTGGTGGCACTCGTAATAGTAGATTTTTTTTAAATATTTTATTTCAGCACTTTAGTAGATCGCTTCTAAATTGGACGGGTTCCGTAGGTTTGTTTGACAAGTCTTGAGTGTTTTTATTATAGTGTTAGGGTTGAGGTCTCGTTCTTTTGTCGTTAAGGTATTTCGTGTAGAAGAAATGTGTCGTTCATTAAGCCTTAGCCAACGTAATTTAATTGTCATGTATACGTTTCTTTAGACGTAGGTGTTAGATTGTAGTTAGATATTATCAGTGTTATTGCAAAAAATGGTTAAGCACTGCAGGAACATGTGTTTAGCTAAGTAGTGTTTTGCAATCAAACACTGTTTTATTGATTTTAATTTTGACCTATTACACAACACCGTTAGATCGTGTTTAACAAAAACCGCGCTACATTCATTCTTCTGCATTTTTTTTTTAATTAAACAAAGTCCAAATAGTGTTTAGGTACCATTGCCTAAAAATTGTTTGTGTTCGGACTTTTTTTTAACACGTGTCAAAGATCTGTTTCTTTTTTTGTTATAACACTGTTGCTGTTCATTAGTCATATATGTATGTATAAAGACAGATAATTAGATCTTAATTATTCCTGATAACCCCAATCTTTACGTAGTTTTGAGAATTTTTATAATTAGTTTGCCTCTAGGAGGCATATTTTATACCTTCAATTTATTGAATGTCTTAGACATTATTATAATACGCCATATTTAATTATAGCAGTATTTAGCAGTAGATAATTACCCCTTAATTTGTAGGTATTATTTTAAATAATTATAAGTTTTAAAAAAGCAATGGCTTTTCGGTAAGTGACGGCAACCTACGGAACCCCAATTAGTTTTGCATGTGTCTATAAAATCCACATTGTCACTGTATGTAGATGCACCTGAATAGTGCCTGCGTTCACATAGGTAAATTTATTCGAACGGAGTCTAGCAACATTTGTAGAGGTAGAAATATTTTGACGTGGGTTTGTACTGAATAAGAATTTTTATAAAAGAAAATTATTTAGAATTTAAAGACTAGGTATGACGTCAACTTATTTATCAAGTCATCATCACAGCATTTTTTTGTCCCACTGCTGGGCTCAGGCCTCCTCTCCCACGGAGAAGGATTGAGATTTATTATAATTAATAGGGATTAAATAAGTATATGCCCATGTCAAATTGCTCGTTTTTATTCAACCTAGCTAGTCCATCACTAAGTTTTGTAGTAAAAGACATATCATTCTTTCTATCCAGGCAAAAAACAATACTTGTTTACGGGGTTTTATGGGTTTTGTATTTAGTAACGGTTACAGTATTTTCGTATTTAGTTAGCATGTTAAATGGAACTAGAAGTACATATAAATAAACGTAGATAAACAGTAACTAGGTTTAGTAACATAAGTGATATCTATTTTTCCATGAAATTAATCAATTTTTAAAGGTACGAACAGATTATCGAGAAAATGCTATAGAAACTGTAAGTTTTATAGAATAGGGCACACGGAATACGCGTTCAATGATTGTCTTCTGAAAAATCCCTCATTTATCAAATTCCATATATTTTGGGTACAATACCTTAGTAAGGGGAAATCTACGTCCAAGCACATATCTTAAATAAAATTTTAGCCACTTTGTTATAAAATGTTGTTGTAAAAAGTACCGGGTTTAGTTCTAGGTTTGGACCATTAGCTTTGTTCAAGATGATGATTTACACCTAGCACTATGGCTGATACATTTTAAAACCACTTTTTATATCAAGGTGGTATAATCTATTAAAAATAAATTGTACTCGTAATTTGTGTGCCTCAACCTCTACAGAAAACCTAGATGTTTTTTCATAAATAATAATTATTTTTTTACGCCATTATTAATTTAATAATTCTGAATGCGATTTTGAGATCCTAGATCAACCCTAAACCTGTAAAAAATTGCTTGTTAATCAAATCGTTGTTGTGAAGTTGGCTCTAACTCGAGCTGTATAATTCTGTTGTTTATTTCGATATTAAATGTTGCATGATGTCATTTCATTTGTATTGTTCACGTAAATCATCGGTGATATTGCAATAAGATCTTTGAAGCAACGATATAAGGTTGAAAATCATCTGTAGCTTTAAAAAGTTATAGCAAATTAGACCTTATGTTCAATATATTGCAGTATCACTTTTTTTAGTACTGTGTTTATATCGTTCTTTACGCACTTTAAGCACAAGTCACTTTCACACGTTTACTAATACAACACCACTAACTGTGACGTCATTAAGATGTTGCCAGCTGAAAAGTAAACTTCCAAATTAGTATTAAATTGGAGAATTTTGGTAATTGGTTTAAATTAATTGTTATTATATTTGGAGAACATATAGTACAGTTTTTTTCATTATTATTATTATTTATTGAATGTATTCATTAAATTATTGAAAACTGTGATTGATATTAATCATGAGTTCTTCAGTGAGACAAACAGACTACACATATTTTTCAATAGAATCTCAATTAAAATCCATTTAGCAAATTTTAACTAGCTAGTTGTTAGATAGTTCATTTTTAGATCATTGTTGTGTAGCAAAAGTAACCATCGACTACGGACAACCGCCTGAAATCGAAAATATCTTCTAACATTTACAAAATCGTTCCAGCTATTCACGTTATGGTCGTGGTTGCCCGTGCGCATCACGATGTACCAACCAGTGCTGCTGTACACTACCGAAGAGCATGGTTGCTCGTTAACCACTTTCTACGTGCGAGTCGAGCATCATGAACCAACGTTGCTTATGATCAAGACATGTAATAACGAGGTGAGGTTTTCTTTAACTCAATTTGTTTTTCCCGAAGTGTTTGGTTGCTAGTTAACCATACGCTTCCATGTCTAGAATTTTTATAATTACCAGAGGAAACTACACAATTACAAAAGGGTCAAGTGATATATACTTCCTCACTCACGGTTCCACGCGCCACCCCAGAGAACTTCTTCCTGCACACGGATAAAAGTAGCCTATGTCCTTTCTCAGACAATAGATCATTTGTGTATACCAAAATTTTACTTAAATCGCTTCAGTAGTTTTGGCGTGAATGCGTGACAGACAGACGTAGTTAGGTACTTTTACCATTAACGATATTAGTAGTCATCATCATCATCATCATCATCATCATCATCAGCCTATCGCAGTCCAATGCTGGAGATAGGCCTCTCCAAGTGCACGCCACTGAGATCGATTTTCGGCTTCTCGCATCCAGCTCCTGCCAGCCGTCTTGCGCATTAGTAGAGTATTTAACATAATTTCTAAATTGCGTTCCAGGTGTTCGGGGCGTATTGTTCAACGAGATGGTTCGAGCGCAACCAGAAGGACGAGCGCGGTAACCGACAGGCTTACTTCGGCACCGGAGAGACATTCCTCTTTAGGTAACCATACACTTCGCATTTTATTTGACGGCAACCATCAACTTTATGGTTGTTTTTTAAAGACAACGAGATATTAAACTATTTTTTTAGGTATTTTAAGGTTATATTTCGATGACTTTTATCGTGTATATTTTTTATAATTATTTTTTATAAATTATAGTTGTTTATTTGTAATATTGCAACTCTTCGGGTAATTACTGGAATGTTCGTTGTGTTCGCAAATTTTTTCTTAACCATTTACTTTAGCAACCTAACGCTTCGTTTTTTATGTTTAGTCCTGGTGTTGCTAACTTTTAACAATGAGTTTCCCCTATCTATTATATCGATATTGTTTAATGCATTTTATTAGTATGTTGTATTTTTGTATATAGAAAACGTTATTAATCTTATCATTTTAACTTAAAAGTAACTACTCTAACCCCCTTACAGAACTTAGATTTCATAACTTTCAGATAAATGGTATTCAAATCATAATCATAAACCCTATATAAATGTTAATATTTAATTATAACATAGTGTGTAATGCGATCCTCCGAGGTACTTACTTCCTTTTAAAATAATAACAAAATCAATAACCCTTGTTTTTTATCTTAGAGCAGTCCTTGTATTGTATGTGCCTTATCCAGACAAAAAGTTGTTATGTCACACTCTGGTCCGTTTTTCATCTAGATATTTGTTTAATTAAAAAGTTTTTGACCTCACCTGATAATTTAGTAACTTGTGATGTTGTGCATAAATGGTCAAAAAAATAAGAATTTAAAATTAATTTAATTTTACTTATAATATCATTACACATTGTAACGTCTGTTTCCTTAAGGACATATGTCTCAGTATAGTTGTATACTCCACCTTAAAAGTTTATGAGAGAAAGAACCAGTCACAAACCATCATCTTCCAAAAAATTGGTTCATTTCTGCACAACCTAATTCTATACCTACCTACTTAAACCCCCCCATTCGTAATAACCAACCGTGTATATACCATAGCATGTAGCATCACCCGTAATGTCTTGCAGCCTGTACCCCGAGCGCGCGAAGTACCCGTGGGTGGGGTGCACGACGGGCGCCGACGGCAAGGGCGAGGAGCGGGTCGCGCACGGCTCCGAGCTCTTCATGGCGGCCGACTCCAAAATGATCACCATTGGCGGAGGGTAAACCACTCAAATATTATCACAATTTCCAGTTTGCATCCTCTGCGCGCGAAGTACCCCTGGGTGGGCTGTTTAGAGGACAAAGTGGAGGGGCCGACAGAGAGGACGCCTCATGCCAACTCGCTGTTCATGGCGGCCGATAATACTATGATTACGATCGGTGGAGGGTATGTCGATGTGTTTGGATCGTTGTGTGTGAATATCGACGTAAGTGTTTGGGTCTCAAGTTTTAAGTCAGTTCTGATCCTAATCTCAATGTTATAATGAGAAAAATCTAGGTCTTTTTCAACTGGAATTAAATTAAACATAGTTTTTTATTATTAGTTTACGAATAGTAGTATTTTTGACACCGCATAGCACACGTCAAAACCTTACTATTTGTTGCCAAAATAATACTCAAAATTTCTACCAAATTACACACAATATCTACCAAGTTAATATAAAGCGAAATGTATGCTATCCGACCTTATAAGCACCTATAGTTTATCATGAAATTGAGATTAGCTTGGAACTAGATTTGGGCACCATCCAATCACGAGATAAAACCCTCCATGGTATGATTGTTAAGCATGTTTCATTTACGAATGTACTCTAAATTGTTGTTCATATTAAACCCCCAAGTTCATGTCTACTGTGTTTGTAAGTGGAGTGTTGTTTTTGTTTTTAATATCAAGTCACTTAATAACTTCATATTACATTATTATCACTTTACATCCCTTTAAGGCCTGTTAAAGAACCGAGGCCTCTCACAAATGGCTAACAAAGATTATTTAATGATAGAGGTGCGAATTATTTTAAGCTTAGTATAAGCACTTAAAAATGTCATACTTATTTCCATTTTAAAGTATTATGTAGTCGGGGTATAAACTAATTATTTATTGAAATAATACACAAGAACACAATCTTCTGCATTGAAAATCCGCCATAACTCTGTTAAAACTTCACGGCCAATCAGCGGCCAGGTATATCACGTCATCAAACGCGTCAGCCACACGCTAGCGCTTCGGTGAATTGCGGTCGGGAGGCTTGCCTCTATTGGACCGCTTACGACCAGGGAAAAGGGTTCGTTCGGATACCTAAATCATCCGCTACAATTATTATTTCATCATCATCATCATCATCATCAGCCTATCGCAGTCCACTGCTGGACATAGGCCTCTCCAAGTGCACGCTACTGAGATCGATTTTCAATTATTATTTACTCCTTTTAAGTTATGCAAGTATACCTCATATTTTGAAAGTAACTTTAATATTTTTTTTTATTATTTCCAGTGATGGACAGGCGATATGGATGGACGAGAACATTCGATTCGGTAAAACGGATCGCTGTTCTACATTCAACAACCCGCCGCTCTGTCCCAGTGGCGATTTCGAAATCCGCGTCCTCGAAGTCTATGGTTTCTCCGGCGCGTAGATCGAAGTCACTGCAAAGTCACTTCGTAGTCACCCCGAAGTCCCTCGTCTCATATCCCCGAGTGATAAATGTTGTGATCGTCGCTTCATGTACGCGAATCGGCGGAATGATACATTGATGAAAATGTATTGACCTTTTGCCGTTATAACAGACTGTGTAATTGTATTCCTAATATTTATTCTACGATAATCTCTGTGTGGACCCCGTAGCTATCCTATACGATTCAAGCTGTCCGTTCAAGACAACGAAGACGGGGAAATGTAGGTTGTTTAAATAAAAAATATTTACTCGTGTTTAGATTGTGTAAGTACAAATAAAATTTTTGAATGTACCTTACCTACTCTTGATGGATTAAAATAATACGCTTATTATGAAAGCAATATGTATTTGTGGGGTTCGGCCGTGCGGTGGACTATGTTCGGGGTTTCGAACATTCCAGAATTCAGAACATCGTTAACTCATTGTGAGGAAACCGTTTTAGTTTGTACGACGCAAGTTCGGTCCAAACAACAGTATTTTGGTATCGTTATATAGTATGTTCTAATCGCTTAGGAATCTATACTCACAGTGATTTTGTCGTTGCTCACAAAAATGTACCAAAGAGTTTATATGTAGAGTTGTGACGCGATGCGATTATGACGTCATAGAAACATGGCGGTATGTTTTGCGCTTCAGTTGAATTACAAGAGAAACAATCACAGCCGCTCTCCTAGGTTCTATGAGATAACATCGTGTTTACGAACAAATATATTGTATGTCAACGCATCAGAAACTAGAGAACGATTGCCATTCAATTCTCGCTTCTATCACGAAGAGATAAGGTTCAACTCACACTGCCATCGTTCGCAGTCAAAATAGTATTATTTATTATGTATTTTCAAAGGTGATGTGCCAAAATCGGACCATTTAAAAACAAATTGGCTTGATTCTAAACTTCAGATGTTGGATCTGGATGTATTTGATTTTCTACATAAAATTTATGTAAAAGTATTTTTATTACAATTATTGTATTTTTTTATCGACGAAACGTAAGTGAATTAGTTTTTATCGAAGATCGATTGTGTCGAAAATATTTTAGTTTTTTTTTCTTTTCATTTTTTTTTTAATATGGCATTTGATTTCGTTTGTCGTTGCATACTCTGTTGTGATATGAAGCAACATTATTATGTTTAGATAGAATTGAGAAGACGCAGTGCGTACAATTATTTCTATGGATTGAAAGTGCCGACAAACGAACATCAGATGTTGTTAGCAATGCAGGTAACGTGTAGGCACAGTCGGTGACGTCATCGTGTACACTCGCGTACACAAACCAATCCCTCACGGTAGAAAGGGGAACGACCTGCGTTCGTAACACCCGCGGCTATTTCCGCTACGATTTATTTGTAAATATTATTTTTTATGCAGTCTCCTAATTACCTGACCATGGGACTCAGACGGTTTACAATTCCATCGCCATTAGGCCTGTTTCACACGAGGGCAGAACAGTTGGAAGGACAGTTATGGTTTAAACATGGGATTGGGTAGACAGGACAGTCCAAGTGTCAAAACAAGTCTAAACGAGCGCGCGTACACTGTCCTGCTATTTAGAATGCAGGGCCTTGCGTTCACACGAGTTCAACTACAAGACAGACGAGCGAAAAGGTGATGGGAGAAGCAAACTGCCCTGGAATATAGACCGGAGGGCTATTTACTGTTATATCTTGGTTACTGTCGAGACAGTACTGTTCTGTGCGTTCAAATATCAAACAGTAGCAGTACTTTGTTGCCTTACTTCTCTGCCTTCGTGTGAAATAGGTTTAAGTAACGAGGCCCGAACGGATTGTTATGTAAAAGTGTTCACATGTACCTGAGTAATGTTTTTTATATATATTATGTGAAGTTGTGAATGTCGTTAAGTATTGTAGCCCATACACAAATATATTATCATTCGGTTAATATAGACATTCTAACTTTTTTGAATATTTATAAGGTATTTGATTTAGAAGAGGTTAGTTTTAGATAGCGGTTGAACGATCATTAGGAGCGCGTACTCCAGAAGTTGGCAACATCGCAAATAGCTGTCAAATTTTACAACTTTTAATTAATTTAGCATATTTACTATATGAAAATAAGAAATATAACGTTATAGTGCTCTAAAAATTGAATATAAATTGCAATTTATACCCTAAATTTGATGTTATAAACGTTCCAGGTGTAAAAAAGGCTTTTGGTAAGTTCCCAAATGCATTTTTTACATCTAAAACTGTGTTGCGATATTAATTATTGCATGCCCTAGTCAATTTTTAGTGCATTATTTCTTTTTTTTTATACAGTAAATAGCCAAAATAATTAAAACATGTAAATATTTGACAGCTATTTGCGATGTTGCCAACCTTTGAAATACGCGCTCTGTTCGATTTGAAATGCGCGAAGTTGCCTCTTGAGCATAATACGGCTCTATAGTCTTTAGGAAGGGAGAAATAAACATTACAACATTAAAATTACGGTTCGATTGAATTGTGAACGTCGGCACCATGGTCGCTACTTAGCGGACTGTATCGTAGCGTCAGTAGGTTTTTTCATGGTACTACATGCTATAATTATGTTATTCAGAAGCCTAAGACTCGTTTTAAATTCAAATTATTTATGTAACTTATTGAGTAGGTAACATGTAACGTTTTATATGTATGTTATGATGCGTGTGTGTGCGGCCGACAGATACACGGTCACATGTTTTTTTTTTAAGTTTATGAAACGATTTCATTGTCGACCTGAGCAGTCGGGGTCGCTAAACGTTTGACGAAGCTTACTTTATAAACAAGGTACTGTTAGTTTTGTTTACGGTTGGTAGTTTTTTGACATACATAAGTCTCATACAATAAAATTCAAAATACTACCATTTGTAAATAAAACAATTGCGTTCGTATTTGAAAAATGAGTGGTCGGCCCCGAGTGGTCGCCGTCGCGATATATTTAAGTTAAGCGCCGCCCGCACAGACACGCGCTCGCGATATGTTGCTGTTAGCCAATTTGTCGTTGATCAGTGTAAAGTCTAGTCTTTATCCTGTTTTTATTATCTCTAACGATATGATACTGTGTAAACTATATACAAATTGATATTTAAAAAGTTCGTGCGTTTTTGCCCTGTCAGGGCGCGTAGGCTCGTGGTTAGTTAGTGTATAAGTACATTTAATATATGTAAATTTATTAATCTCCTTTTTCCTTTCAGTATTGTGTTGTTTTTTTATGTGAGGAGCATATCATAGTGTGAGGTATGTGAGGCATGGATGTAGAGAGCTTTGTTCCGTTACTGTGTACTGTTACATTCTAATAGTTTTAGTCCGGCGCGCACGCGACGGTGTAAAACTCGTTTATGGTAATGTAAATGTTGCTTCATAATGTGTAAAAAAATATATAATCCTATATACATGCTGTTGTTTTCTTTTTCTCATCGTTACGAATATGAGGCGGCAGTTTCCGATAAAAAAGCAACAAATCACCTTTTTTACGGATGGTAAATTTTAAAGTTTACTTTTAGTAGGAACCAGCCATTAGTGTCATTGATTAATTTGCTGCCAGTCAACATGGTCAAAAACAGACATGGTTTTTATTCGAAAAAATCTAAATATCTTACTTTTATTGTATACATTTGAGAACACTCCATTTCAAAAGATTAAACTTTAATAAATGGTAATTTTTGGTTATGGCAATCTTGGTACAGAATTCTGCAATAACTTTAAATTATTCTATTATTTATTAGTAAGGGTACAAGAATTAAACACAAGATAGAAAGAAATATTTTATTAAGAATCTACATTATCTTTCAACCTAGTTCTATAATTAGTTCCTCTATTACGTACATCGGATTGTAACTCTTTATCCTTAACCCAACTTATAATATCTTCATAATCTGCTCCAATGAGGTCTAATACTTTTAGCAAATGCTCATCTGAACACTTTGACAGGTAGTTACAAATTAATGTAGCCAGCGGTGGTTTCACTTTCGCTACAAATTCTTTAAGTTCCTCTTTATCATTTTCCTCAAAGGAAGATCCATTTTTATCTGACTGTATGATGGAAGAAGCTGCCTTCCATATGCTGTAACTGAGTTCCAAGTACTTATCAGGGTCTGTATTTATTTTAAGCGCATTGACTATTGTGTTTGTTGACTCGACAATATCAACCAAATCTGAATCAATCTCTTTGTTAATGACCAACTTGTCTTCATAATATTTCAAGATAACATTTATCATGGTAATGACATTCTCTGTACTGTGGCTGTAGATCTCTTGCGACTTATCAAAACCAACTAGGTTTAAGGCAATCTGAAGGCTTACAACTAAAACTCTTTCTAAATTATCTTTTATACACAACTCTTTCTGATTGACTGTGATCTCTGTAAAACCTGATATGAGAGAATCTAAAGCTTCTGATATGACGAAGTGTGTGAAAAATTTAGTTCGAAATTTATCTGTATTACAATATGAACACAATGTGTTTAGGTTTTCTAGAGCAGTAACTATCAGTACTTTGTGCGAAGAGTTTTTTAATATAAAGTACAAGGCAGAAGAGTATTCTATTTTAACGAACAAGTCCATCCAAATGCTGATTTCGTCATCATTAGCGAGGAACAGGCACGCGCTGACCAGCCGCAGCAGCTGAACCAACACTAGACTATCGTCAGTGTTTATGTAATCTATAAGAATAGTCAATAGGCCGTCCATCTTCATCAAAACGTTCACTACTTCTTTTTGACAACACATATTTCCAATAATACCGACGATTATTTCGATTATCCTCGGAATTTCAATGACCGGTAAAGCGAAGTTGAACAGTTTCAATACATCGTGTTTCTGAAGAAAAAGAACAACATCTCTCTCCGCGGTCATGTCCCATAGCGTGCAGACATCGTCTTCAAATGCTTTTTCCTTTATTTCCTCCTTTAGTGTGTCTAAATTGGCGAGTTTTAATAAAATTTTAAGAACAAATCGTTCGCTGTAAGCCGTATCCCCTATAACATCTCCAGCTACCTGAGCCGAATCCTCTGTATCTTCAACTTTATCCGGCTTCATTTTGTTGACGATGAACGAAAGGCTTCACAAATAATTTAACTTTTCGACAGCAAAATGTTTTTACAACAAACGCTTCTTTACTGCAAATCAAAACTTTAACTATAATTTGACAGTGACAATGACATATGACGCTGTGAAGTCATTGACTGATTGAATTGAGTGAACTAAAGAAGAAAAATCGTAGTGTTTAAGAAGCTTGCTAATAATATTATATACATGGCTGTAGAAATAAATGCCTTTTACAATAATGGCAAAGGCGACGACTATCGCTGATAGACGAAGGGCGATGAAGTGTTGTTTCATTGCTTGAAACGCTAATTTCAGAAAACAAATTGAGAATTTCTTTCAATGTTAAGCAGTCCGTTTATTTTTGGTGTTTTATTTAGTTCAATTTTTTTTTTTGGTGTTCCAATAAGTGTTTACAGGTGTCCAGATACACCATGTACTGGACTTTTTTTTGGTAGATATTAATCTGAACACTGTATATGTATTTGAAAACAATTTAATTATAATCTTTGTTAACTATGACTAAATAAAAATAATAGCTGTGGCTAACTGTTTATTTCGTGGAGTTGACTGTATATTTTGTTAAATTATAGCAAACCGTAGGTATAATACTCGTCCAGTGCGAGCATCCCGCGGTCGCATTCCCCCGCGCTTCCTCGATAGCGCGGGGTGCTGTTCACACATGTAGGTGAGACGTATTGACTTCTCCCTCTTTCTCACTGCGCACTCGCGCCGCTCGTGCGCCGAGGCACCCGCGACCGTTGGCTGGTAGTCCGTTACCAAACCTTGTGCTGAACACTCGTGCGCGCCAGCCAACGGCCAAAGCGTAGTTTAGTATTTGTTTCGTGAAGGGTATTACGTTTAGTTATATTCGGGTTACAAACCTCCCCTAGAACTCATGTACATTTATTTCTTTTTACTTTTATTAATAATTTTATTTCATATGTGCTAAGTGTGTGTTCTGTGTTTATTTTTATTATACTTTATTCTAACAATCGCAGTGTTATTACTGACTTCACGAACCTCACTCCCATAAAATGTTTTAACATATAAAATATTGAATTATGTTTAGGATACATTATGTTTCAGACTTTTCTATCTCTCCTTCACGTCGTGATTCTTGAATTTTGCTGGACCCTCGTAAAGTTATATTACTTTTTGTTTTTGCTTTAGATTTTTTACTTTTCTTTCCTGTTTTGTTATATGTATTAGTATAATTGTAACCAGCTTTCTTTAACTGATTATTCAATTTTCTACTCTGTGCCTTTTCATGTACTTTAAACATTTCTTCTGTGACTTTTTCTAAGTACCTCTTTTCTTCTTTTCCTGCAATAACTCTGAAGACCAATTCTGCATCAGCTATATTAAGTTTCTTATCTGGCATCTTCTTGATTATAATTCTGGCTTCATGGGAAAAGCTGAGACGCACCCATCCTTGTTTTGTTCCTTTTTGATAGTCCACAAATTCTACTTTTGCACCTGAAAACAACAGAACTAATTAATTTATACAACAGAACTAGCTTAGAAATTATAAAACATGTGCCATGCACATTCTGTAAGCTTTAATTCAATTTACTTCTTAAATGATCTTACCTAGGTCTAACAACTCTTTTTTGATATCCTCCCTCCTAAGCTCAGGAGCATCTGTGTTCACAGTGAAATGAAATACAGCTCCCCTAGGCAACACGGCTCTGCCTCTTGGATACATAGTATGGATTTCTTTGTCTTTGGTCTCTAAATAATAATCGTAATATTGTCTTCCTTGCATCTTTCGGCATTTGCACATACCCTCCTCACCACACTCTACCTGGAATTAATAGGAATTATTATTTAACAAAATTCTTCTAACATTTGGGCATCACTACATAGTATAAAACAAAGTCGCTTTCTCTGTCCCTATGTCCCTTTGTATGCTTAAATCTTTGAAACTACGCAACGGATTTTGATGCGGTTTTTTTAATAGATAGAGTGATTCAAGAGGAAGGTTTATATGTATAATTTTGGTATCAGCATTGCACCCGCGTGAAGCCGGGGCGGGTCGCTAGTTGACTATAAAATGATAATTTCTATTTTAAATGTTCCAAAATTAATCCACAGTAAAATATAAAAGAATGTTTACATAGTTATCACATGTGTCATCAGAGTCATAAGAAGGTTGATCTGATGCATCATCCGATTCTGATTGCAGTACATGTAATGAGTAAGCATCGTCATCCTCTCCCCTTTTCGTCTTTCTTCTGAATAAAATTGGTGGGAAGGGAAAGTCACTCTCATTTCCTTCATATTCGGGGATTTCATTATCATGTAAGTCGCCAGAAATGATTTCACGCGAAGAAACATAATCTTCGAAATTCTCTACTCTGTCTTTTTCAAGCTTTGCGTCTAGCTCATCATTCTCATCCCAGTGAGAGATTTTTAAGTCTTCAAACTTCATTGTATCTGGTATTTGAGAAAGTTCAGCATTTGTAACGATTTCAGATATTATTTTGTTTGCTTCAGACTGATCAACATTTCCTTCAATATCAATGTTTTTAGACATTATCAAGTGCTTTTATGTGAACCAGGATTTTCTCGTATTCTAGCACGAGTTATTTGGAAATAATAGAACACATAGATCATTTCACTCAAAACAATTAAAAGAAATACACTGTGCGTCTCGCTCGATCGATAGTAATAACAAACGAGAGTTGAGTTTTCCTGTGGAGTTTTCATTAATGGGTTTATGAGCTTGTCAAAAAGAACGAATGGAAACTTGACATGCGTTTACGAAGGAAGATTTAGGTCCATGGATTTTACTTAGACCCAAAGAATGCATTCTGTTGAGATTGATTACATTCATAGGTATTATATAAGTTAAAAAGAAAACCAATTTTAAGTACGCTGGACAGAAATATCTCTTTTGAGATAGAATTTTTTTTTCCTATTTTAATATATTCAAATTAAGGCGTACTTTTATCCTTACTGCATGAACGTAAGAACGTAACGTGCATGTACGAAGGGACATGGTTTTTTTTTGCTGACTGTACTTTCATTGAATGCTATTTCTATGTCACAGTTACTTTGAGGTCTCTCCAAAGATAAAATATGTCTCCTTTCTAAACCGTTAAGGGATTGTTCAATTGGAACTCGGATTGATTTGTTAACGATGTATGGTCAATTACGTACAAACTGCGCAGATAACAGAAACGGGGTGCATAAGCGAAAAATACATCTAAATAAAAAATGCAAATATTATCCTATTAAGATAAAATTTAATAGTAAATATTTGACGTAACAAATGAAACTCTAGATTAACACAGTTCTGGTTTATCAACAAACAGTTTATACTTGTATTAAAGATTATCTTTAATATTATACTTAAAAGCAAACGTGAAAGTCGATGGTTAAGCATAGAGTCGTCCCTATACGGTGTTGCCAACTATAACTAACTGTCGGAGGCTTTAATTTTCTTGGGGGGTCCACTATCTTCGTTGTCATGTCGCCGTTTCTTGCCATGGTACTTGTTTCCACCTTTCCTGCCCTTATTGCTCTTGAAATTCTTAATATTTTTTCGCCTCTTAGCCATTTCTTCGACCGTTTTCTGTAAATATGTGGTTTCCTCGTCTCCCTCTAGAACTTTGAATACTACGTCGGCTTCGGCGATCTTCATTTTGTTGTCAGTCATTTTCTCTGCGATTCCCTTTGCTGTGTTCTCTTTCGTGAGACGCACCCATCCCTCTTTGTCGCCAACTTTGAAGTCTATGTAAGCTATATCTGCACCTGTGAATAAAAAATTCAATTGACCCGTAAGCCACTTCAATAAATAAAGACTGTCATCAGCCAAATTAGGTATGATGGTGAGAAAGTTAATTAGAAGTTTCTTCTTTTTACATTGTAAGCTTAAAATAATGTTGTCACTGTTAGCAATTTAGTAGTTTTATTTTTTTTAAGACCTCTTGCAGTTCAGCCTAGGAGGCCGTGTACTGCTTAACGGGGCTTTCCTGTGGGTTCCTAAAATTTATTATTTAGGCCTCCAGCCAGGGGAGAATTTAGTAGTTCTATTTTCAAATGGCTATATACATATAAGTTCCTTTCTTTTTATCTTGAGAACAACTATGTTTTTTAAAGTTATTGAAAATGGAAACTCATACCTATGGTGGTAAGTGCTTCCTTGATATCTTCTCTCTTCATCTGGTCAGTGCCCTCACTGAAGTGCAGAACTGTTCCCGTGGGGAGCTTTAGTTCCTCCTTTTCAACCTGCAACACATGTATGGGTTGTTTAGTGAAATATAACTTGCCTAAAATTAATTATTAACTAGCTTCTGCCAGCAGTTTTATTGGCATCCTGTTGGGAACTACTTCATACAACCAGATAAAATGGGCTATCTTACACCGAACTAATTTTTCAGATAGGAGGAGGTTCTGAGATTATCATGTTCAAGCAAGCAAACAATATCTTCAGCTTCTCAATACTAGTATAGATTTTATAAGACTGCAACTTGATTTTTCAGGAACCAGCTTATTTCTTAAAACATTAGCTACATGTATCAAAAAATGATGTTTACTAGACAGGTTTGAACCAACTCAAGACATACAATAATAAAAATAACTTAATCAACAGAGCTATTATTTCAGAACCATGAATAGACATACATTTTGGTCCTTCTCTTTATTCTTCTTATCCTTCTGTTCCTTCTTGTTGGCATACTCTTCTTGCTTCTGTACAATGTAGTCGTCCTGCCAGAGGATCATCAGTTCAGTATCCTGGTAGCTGTGCGGTTTGCCTTCCATGAACTTTTCAGCCTGAAATAGTTGGATTAGGTTTTAAACAAAACACCGAGAAAGCGGAGAGGACTTCATCAACTACATAATGGTAACTTTAGCTGCTGAAAACTGACTGAAGCTATCAAATATATTCTTTATTTTATACAACCCAAATGTCGATGACAACATGGAACATTAACAATATTGAATAATCTGATGAAAACCCTTGTAAATAATAACCTTGTAGTTGCATATCCCTGTAGTTATTATCATTCCTTGAAGAGACGGAATTTATGATATACTTACAACATACAAATATAAACCAAAAAAGGCTGTCAAATTGAAATAGAAACTATTTTTTATTGTTAGGTCACTTTCTCACTCAGAAGTCGTGGTGGCCTAGTGGATAAAGAGCCAACCTCTCAAGTGTGAGGGCATGGGTTCGATTCCAGGTCGGGCAAGTACCAATGCAACTTTTCTAAGTTTGTATGTACTTTCTAAGTATATCTTGGACACCAATGACTGTGTTTCGGATGGCACGTTAAACTGTAGGTCCCGGCTATCGTTGAACATCCTTGGCAGTCGTTATGGGTAGTCAGAAGCCAGTAAGTCTGATGCCAGTCTAACCAAGGGGTATTGGGTTGCCCAGGTAACTGGGTTGAGGAGGTCAGATAGGCAGGTGCTCCTTGTAAAACACTGGTACTCAGCGGAAACCGGTTAGACTGGAAGCCGACCCCAACTTAGTTGGGAAAAAGGCTCGGGAGATGAAAGATCTTTCTACCACATATTTTGAGGCAGAGTTATTGACTATGTGTAATAAGATTGAAACTGTAAATTGTCAAATTACCTGTTCTCTAGTCTTGAATGTAGCAAACACAGATCCCTTGAAAAGCCTCTTCTTAGAAGACCTATCCTGGTATTTCCTCATAATAATATTCTCAACTTGCTCAAACTGTCTGAAATATTTCAATAGGTCATCTAAGTTGGAGTCTTTAGGGAATCCTTTTGCATATATAGTCCGGTTGCTGAGTTCCTTTCTGCGTTCCTCGTTCATCTCTGGTATTGGCACTTCCGGGCTGCGTCTGACTTTTTTGTTGTCTTCCGATATCTGAAATAATTAGTGAAGTATTTAAATAACTGATTTTGTTTATTTAGTAAACAAACTACTTTGAAAGTGGATTTCACATCCGTTCTGATTTTTTTATGTTAGGTAAGAGGTGATAAAAGTAATTTGTGATACAATATCATCTTTATCCATCTTGAGGGACTTATGGTTGTATGATTCACCTGCTCATTGCGTATTTGGTGTTCATTCACAAACAAAAAGTGATGTCTTATGGATATTATGAATTAATTTGCTTCACAATTATTACTTTCTATTTGATTTTATTAACTCATTCGTCGTTGTTTCAGCCAAAAGACGTCCACTGTTGGACAAAGGCCTCCCCTAAGGCTTGCCACCTTGCATATCTTCAGCAACCCACATCCATTGCTTCCCGGCGACTTTGACCAGATTGTGCATCTCTCTGAGTGACTTTGAGCTTCGATTTGTTAATACTGATCGCAAAATAATATCAATCCATAGAGTTCATTTTCTGCACTTACCTCTAAAAGCCCACTGGTGGACTTGCTGAGTGCCTTTGCGATTATTTCAGTGTCCTTAGTCAGTTTGGCGAGTCGGTTGAACCTGGTGAGGATGTCTAGGGGCACCCACCCATCGTCTAATTGCACTTGTTCATGGAGGAACTTGTCACGGGGAAGGTTTAAATCACCTGAAAAATATGTAAAGGACTTTATAAAGATAGGTATGATTTCAGTACTTATAGTGAAGTAATTTTGATGTTTTGAAATCAGATATCAGATGCCTCATGCATTTGTGGTAGTTTTTTCTTAGTACATATTTCATAGTGAGACATATTGGCCATCTTTGGGGTGGCAGAGCCATTTTACAAAAATTATAGCTTTAAATCCAGTCAGCCATTTTCCATATGCACTGTAGCATTGTTTGTACATTTTGAATAGCATGAAGCCACTGGCAGCCAAATTCAGAGTGGCAAACTTGAGTGTCTTATTTATGGTGTTATTTAATGTGTTGTAATGACTATTACACTTCGTAATTTAATATAAGTTCACATTAAGATAAGAATTTGGCAAATATACAATGTATCTTTTATTGAATAAACTGTTGTATTGAACACAAGCATTGCTTTATTATTTGTGTATATATACCATAGCAACTATATGGTACACTTATTTAAGAGTTTTCTTAAAAGATATGATTTGTTTATACCAACACTAATAACCTCATTAGCAACTAAATAGAGAAATACAAGTTAATGTTATGAAATGCATGCAATATTTATAGGTAGGTGCATCAGAAACTGTGCTCATACGTGTGCAAGACCTTGGTCGTACCGCGTATTCTTTATTTAAACTCGACGTCAGGTCCGAATTATTCATTATGCACTCACCGAAATAGTACTCTACTTGACGTATAATTGCAGATTCCAACTCAGTTTCTTCCTCCACATTCTCCTCGACCTTTTTATTCTCCTCTCCATTAGTCTCAGCAACAACTTCTTTAGCCTCAGTCATGTTTATCTAACTGAAAAACAAGCATATTGTTTAAAAATATAAACTCCAAGCGAACGATATGGCGCGACACATATCTAAAATGGCGCTATCGATTTTAATTCCAACACTTACCTTGTTTTCACTGGGAATTAACTCACAGAAACGATGATATTGACAGGTAAATTGAAATAAGACGTATATTAAAGGGATTCAAGCAATTTCTTTTCGAAAACACGTGTTTCGATTTTACCACACGCGGCCGGCTTACGAATTGGCGTTGACGGGGGAGGGGAAAGAATAGTCTTGACATTTATTGCCTCGTTCTGAAAGTTGCGATGAGAATAATGTATTGATTTTGTTGTAATTATTTATTTACATATAATTTTAAAAGATTTAAGATTAATTCAGATTCAGATTAATTTTCATGACGCGTCTTTAAACATATTGGTAACGCGGCCTTAAAAAGTACCGGCTTTAGTACAAGTAGTATAAGTGCACGTTTTATAATATGGGAGATTGAAACACATTAAAACCAGTGAGCTTAGTTATCGATATATATGTTCATGACTTTAAATGCGGTTCCTTTGAAATTATAACCGAAATCATCATCATAATCATTTTATTTTTAAGTCTATTCAAAGTATTTCAAAGAGCTTTCTGGACGACCAACGTTTAAATAAATATTAGCACATGACAGTTTGTTTGACAATCAAAATAAACATAACCTAAAATATTATTTAAAAATAAAAATATATACCTATTTAAAGACAAGTTGTAAAACTTTAAATGCATAATACATTGTGTAATCGGATTTAAATCAAATATATGACAGATGAAGTGAAGGAATAAATATGGGTGTACGAGGTTTGACTACTTATATAAATCAAAAGGAGCATGCTTTCCTCCAAGATTTTTTGCTCCACGACTGCTGTTTGATAATCGATGGACACAGTTTATGTGCTCAGTTATACAGACTACTCAACTGCTTCTCTGCCTTTGGCGGAGATTACGATAAATTTTTCAATTATGTACGAAATTTCTTCAAAAATCTGAGAAAATGCAACATTACCCCGTACGTCTTATTTGACGGGAGTTACGAACACAGGAAATTGAAAACTGCTTACAGCCGATTAAGGTCTAAAATCTATGGCGCGTCAAAACTCGACCCCGTTACTCAGGGAAGCTTACAGATTTTCCCGCTATTAATACGGGATGTTTTTATCGAGGCGTTAGTAGATATGAATGTGCCATACACCGTGTGTGAGTTCGAGGCTGACGATGAGATTGCAGCGATGGCCCGACACCTGAACTGCCCAGTACTGAGCTATGACTCTGACTTCTTCATCTACAATGTCCTATACATCCCATTTAATACCCTCAACTTTAAAGCTAAGCCCATAGACATAGAAGGAAATAAAACCTTTGTACTTGAATGTAAAATCTACAGAGTAGAATACATGGTCAAAAATTTTGGAGGTCTTAAAGAAGAATTGCTACCTTTATTAGCAACTTTACTTGGCAATGACTTTGTGCAGAAGAAAGTTTTCAAAAAGTTTTTCTCGCAACTTAAATTGCCAAAGACGAAAAAGAAGAGTAATGATCAGCAGAAATGTATCCATGGGTTATTCCAATGGCTTCAGAATGAAAGTTTAGAGACTGCCATAGCCAAAATATTGGGCAGACTGAAGAAAAGACAGAAACAGAGAGTTCTTTATGTAATAAAGAAAAGTATTGATGGGTACCACAGTAAGCATTGTAGATCATTAAAGTTCTTCAACATAACTGAGAATGAAACCGCTGATGATAACTGGCACCTATCTAAGGACTTTGAAGACAGTATTTTAGCTGAAGAAAATGATATAGAAAATGGAGAAGATGACAAATCTTCGGAGAATGAAGAAGTTTCTTCAGATAATGAGGTTGAAGAACCTGTAGAAGATGGAGAAGAAGATAAAACCGATGATGCAGAGGAAGATCAATTAGTTTCAGGTGTCCCGGAATGGTTTGCAGATGCAATACGTCATAACCTCATCCCAAAAGCATACATAAATCTATACACTCATCATCTACATTTCTGTTCACCCCAAGCTGAAGATTATGATGAGCAAGACTCATTTTTATGTTGTTTACCCATATTGAGATATGCCTTCGATATGCTCACTGATTTTTCAGAAGAAAAATGTATATATGTCAGCCGGGAGAAAAATTCAAGTTACAAACGGCTATTTATAGAAAAGGACATTGCTACATCAAGACTTTTTGAGACACCGTTTTGTGATCTAGCAGAGGATGAATTAAAATCATGTTTTTATCATTTTATTAATGAACATATAAAAGATTTTGATTTCAAACTAATAGAATGTCTTCCATCAAACTTCAAATTATTTTTCATTGCAATACTTTGGTGGGTCGCAAAATGTGATGTGCCACTTGGCAATATCCATAGTCTCATAATAGGATTTGTCATGTTGGATGCCGTGGACGAAAAAACAGGGGCATTCAGAGGAAATTTTCAATTCAATAACAAGTACTCTAAAAAGGTTGAAGAATTAAAAAAGAATGCAACTGCTTATGAATTCGATGAGAATGATTTATTCATGAATAAAAACAAAGTGCAATATGAAGACAGTTTGATAGCTGCCCACGTTTTACTTAAACATTTCGAGTTAGACGATAAGATTAAGAAGAAACCTAAGAGTTATGATACCAAGAAAATGCACTCATTCGCTCAATTTCAGTGCTGTTTAATGCAAATGAACAGTTTGAACACTTTATGTAGGAATCCTTTTGAAAGTACAAAGTACTCAAAATCATTTAATGGAACCTTTGTCTATAATTTAGCTGTCAAAATGGAGAATCAGGTTGACCCGAAGATATTTCTTGATCAATACCTGAGAGGTGCGAATACAGTACTTTTGTTTTACAAAAGTTTGTGTCATGTTTATGAGAAATGTGCTGAGCTGATGGGTTTGACAACAGCGCAGTGGCAAGGGAAGAAAAAAAGGCGAAGAAAGAAAAATAAAGAAGATGAAGAAATCAATTTTATTGTGAAGGGATTTGAATCAGAGGTGATTATATAAAAAATAAAATATATTTTTTTGTACAAAATGTTTTGTTTTATTTCAATGACTAATTACAAAGTAGGTATATAATATCGGGACACCTTTTTCATACACGGTCGGTTAGCCCCATGGTAAGCTATTGATTAGCTTGTGCTATGTGTGGCAACACAACTGATAAACTACATATACTTTACACATAGATATTTATAAATACATATTACACCCACAGCCAACAATCATGCTCATCGCACAAATGTCGACCATGCCGGGAATCGAACCCGGGACCCTTAGCTTGGCAGTCCGGCATGGTAACCATTGCGACATCGGGGTCGTCATTAATCAGGTGTAATATTCGCCAAACTTATTGTCGGTACGGAATATGAGATGAATTTCGGATATGAGCGGGTGGCAGAGGGGCATGGCTAACATGTGAGTACAGGAAGGTACTTGTTGTCGGAAGTTGGTTAGTCACACCGCCTTTGAATTTTGCGAGAGCTGTACGTATGTATATTTACAATGTATTTATATTTTGCTACCCACAAGATAATATTATATTACAAACTAAGAAAGAAAACACTTGAAATGTCTTAAGTACCTAGTTATAGGTAACTAATATTATCTACTAGAGACAGTTCGCGCCAAATCATAGCATTCTCAAGTGGCCAATAATATCATTGTACAATATTTTTTATTGCACATTAAATATGATGATTTTGCGGAGATTTTTACATGTGGCTGAATAGTTGTGTATCATTGTGCCTATACCTACCTAATTAACTACGTTGTAAAAAAAACTTACAAAATTAAATAATTTTAATCCTTATTTCAAAAATAACACTAATCAGTATATTTTCTTAGTTCCATTAGTGTAACTTACTCTACTATTTTTGTCAGAGACCATCGTATCTAGCTTTTCACCGAAAGAATAGAAAGCCATCCCCAGCACAGCACTGCCAATGAAATAAATTACCTTTGTCGTCCAACTAACGACATACAGGAACGGGTAGGGCCATATACCATATTTAAAGTAAACAATATGAATATACGCGGCATAAATAGCAGTCAAGAAAATGGCTACAGAAAACCCAGTTTTCCTTGAAGGATAATTTCTTTTAGTTATGTATAACTCGACTAAGATTATTGGCAGGATTAGCGTGTGCATAATAAGGTTAAGCCATGGCGGGAATATTTTTTCAATATCATCATTGGGAAATATCGCCCGTTTGTCGATTGCGTAGAAGGTCCAAAATACTAGGACGACGTATAACGCAGCGCTGAGCGTTATGCTGAATAAGATGTCTTTGATCTGACGTATTAGAGGCGGTTTCTTCGTGTCTGCGTTGGTCCCGAAGATGTCATTCAGAAGAGCCACGATGAAGTACACGGTTTGAAGTACCTGGAAAGAGGAAAATGTTGTTGTTAGCAGGAGTTATAAGACAATGTTTGTATTTTATTTATAAGAAGTTTTAAGGATCAGCTTTAGCTTTTACTTATAATATATATTAGGTAGGTATTTATAGTTTGGTTTGAGGACGCTTCTAATAAGTAGCCTATTTTCCTTTAAGTAACCATTTTTTCTTCAAATAAGAATCGTATTAGTATTCCTACACAGATCTCACATCATCATCTCACTCTCTCATCTTTATTTTAATTGAGTAAACGATGGTTAAGTAACATAATGTAGAATTAATAATTACACCCAAGCATAATATAGGCACTAATTATTATTGAATAAATTGATTTTTAAAAGCTTTTATTTAACTTGCCGTGTATGTATGTTACGGTGGATTCTTTGAACTCAATTTTGAAGTAGATATCTTCAACCGATTGAGCTGAAATTTTGTATACACGTTCAGTCTGGATGACAATGCACGATATGTTATATGACGTTATTCTAAATCCAATATGGCGGACCGTCCAAGATGGCGGAGTAGTTATTTTTAATGAATTTCAACAATATCGGTATCAAATGAACGGGCTTATTGAGAGTGACTTAAAAAATAATTTGACGTTATTCTAAATCCAATATGGCGAACTATAAAAGCTTTTTTAAAAAAGATTTTTCTTTAAATTGATTTCGAACTACTATTCTATTAATTAAAGACTCCAGGTTAGGTGAAAAGGTTAATAGTAGCCTATAACTTTTTCGATAAATGAGCTATCTAACAATGGAATAACTAAAGAAATTTTCAAATCGGTTCAGTAATTCCTGAGATCAGCGTGTTCAAGCAATCAAACATACATAAAACCTCTTTAGCTATATTGTATACCGAGAGGAAATGGTACTTCACCTTCATGAATTCATCAATAAAACGTATATTTTACTGATTTTTCGAAACGGTTAGTTTGACTGATATCGAACCCAATATACTTAGTTGGGAAAATTTAAGGATAATGATGATGGCGTAGGTTGATATAAAAAAATAGGGTTTTACAAAAATATTAAATAAAAATACTAAACATATTGTTTTCTAACTAGACCGGTACCTACCTAATATTTATTGTTAAAAAACAAATACAAATACTTAGCTCTATGTCTGGCGGACAGTTTATTAATTTAAGTTAGACTCCTTAATAAAGATTACGGTGATTAAAATGGATTAAATATAAAAAAAATAATATTACTTACAACTGTCCAAAATGTGAAGAATATCGCTCGTGCGTTTAATGGTATATTCTCAAATTCTTTTGACGGGTACGGAATATGCACGTGTGTTTGATCGTACCATAACGCGAACGTATACAAACTTATAATCGAAATATGATATAAAACCGACATCTTTATTTTATAAATTAATTAATTTTATAATTATTTAATGATTGAATTCTCGCTGCACTTTGTAAGACGTCTGTATGGATGGACGTCGTTCGAATAACTGATACAATTTGAAATTCGAACCACGCTTATTTATTTATATTTTTTTCGAGTGTCAATTGTTATCGCTGACAGATAGTGTGACAAGCGTAGGGTATTGGTTAAAGGGTTAAATTAACTTTTATTACTAAAACCAATTACACATTGGGCGCTTTGAAGCACGCGCGTTTTGAGCTTGACCAAAAACGCGCGCTTTGTGGTCGCACTTCAATAGAAATTCTGTTTTCTAAACGCGCGTCTGAAAGCGTCCTATGTGTACCGTGTCTTATATTTGCCCTTTTGCTTGATCCATTGCTTTCTTTTTTGTGAAACTTTTTAAATGGCTATAAACGCGATTTTCCTCAAGATTATGCTTGAGAGAAATTGACTCACCTATAAAATATTCTTAGGGAACATGTTTAACAGATAAATTTGATTTCAAATGGAAAGGATAAATATACTTAATTTGTGCTTTTTAATATGAATCTTATTTTTTATGGGGTTTCAATGGCTACCATGGCAGACTGAACTTATTTTTAAAGTTAGTAAACATTAACGCAGTTCCAATTCTTAACCACTTACCACAAATATAAAAAATAAAGATTCTTTATAAAAAAAATATTACCTATATCAATTCTATTTACCTATACTGGTGTCGCTGGGGCACTAGTTCTGTTTATATGCAATTGATTTCAATAACCCTTCTCTCAACCATAAAACGCATGTTTTTTTTTGAGCCACAGATAACCAAATTCAGAGATAATGCTTGCACCTCCGGTTTCTGGATAAAAAGGTTCAATAAGTCAAATGTAGTGATAGTTAAACGATATTGTTAATGTTTTTAAAATAAAAAGAATTTAAAGCGATAACGATAGCCGGATGCGTCTGACGGCCCAGTCGTTGTCTCGAAAAGATATTGATTTTATAATACCTAAGAGATTAAAGTTTATGTAATAATTATGTATTGACGCACGCACCTTAGTCATCTGTCTAGTCTTTTCCTAACTATGTTAGGGTCTGATCAAAGTGTGACTCTGCCGGGGCTGTGGGTTATTCGCAAGAGTTAATGTGGCCCTGGCACACAGGGACCTCCAGAAGGAACATAGTGGGTTTTAGTCACTAAGAGTACCTGACACTACCTACAGCTGTACCCTCAGCAGGCCATTTGATAATTTCCCACGAAAAACAGATTCTATTTTAACCAGATGCAGCTGAGTATCAATGTTTCACATGGGGCGATCTAATATCCTCAACGTAGTTATTCCTTGGTATGACTGATTGTCAGACTTTCCGGCTTCTGACTACCCGTACCACCTGTCAAAGATGTTTAAATGACAGCTGGGACCCAATTTAACGTGTCTCCCGAAATACGGAGAAACTCGTCATGGTCACCCATCCAGAATTTTAGTGCTTTAACAGACTCTAAAAAGGGTTTACATTTTGACCTGTATGATTGTATGTTTGTTCACACATGTCATTGTAATTTACCAACAGATTTGTTTTTTTTTTTAAGTAAATTATCAGGAAAAGTGTATTCGTCAATTTGAAAAGTCATTGTATTTATTATCTGTTTATCGTCCTAGGCCTAATAGAAGGAATGCCTTGTCATTTAACACCATGCTTGCTGCTATCGAACTAGCTTTTCCTCGCGGCTTCGCTCCCATTAAGAAGAATTATTATTGATTAGTTATGACTTTCATCCCCTATGCTATCCCCTAAGGGAAAAGTCCTTTTTAGGGGATGCTTACGTCATAGTAGCTTTATGAATGTAAAAATTGACAAAGTTTCATTCAAACTTCCATCCTCTATTTTGTCCTCTTGGGGATAGAATTTATAAAAGTCCTTTTTTAGCGCTTAATCCTTTCCTTTACATTTAGAAGATACGCTTTCAAGTTCAGATGACCTTGTCATGTTTTTCCCCTCACACAGCGATCTTTGTACTTCAGACTCTCTTTATGTTCAAAATAGGATAATAAATAGAACACAGACTTTGTACCGTTTCTGATGTTATTTATTTATAGAAATATGCATGATAAGAAACCTTTGGACTTAACCAGATGTCCTAAGTGCTCGTTATCTGGGACATAGTAATAATTGCAAGGATTTAGTAGTCCAAAGGTTGAGTTTTGCGATAATTTTATATATTGAAAAGATAGTGATTTGTAGTACAGTAACGAGCCATAATACTTAGGTATATAATACTAGATGTCCCCAGCTGTTTCACCCGCATCTTTGGTTACTGCTCCGCTCCCGTGTGTCTTAGCGTGATGGTATATAGCCTATACCCTTCCTCGATAAATGGGCTATCTAACACTGAAATAATTTTTCAAATCGAACCAGTAGTTTCGGAGATTAGCGTGTTCAAACAAACAAACAAACTCTTCAGCTTTATAATATTAGTACCTATAGATATAGATTGGAAGAATTTTCACACACGGTCGGTGAGCCCCAAAGTAAGCTTGTTTTGGGGGCCAACACTACTGATATCCTAAATTTCACAGGTTACGGATAGCCACTATCTACCAGATAAATTATCTGGAACTTATCAGCAACCTGTGAAACTGGCCGTTAGTACACAAATAGTGGATTACCTAATAGGTCAATGGTTAAGCATTGCCATACAATGAAGCATACTGTTAGGTACTCGTGGAGGGGATCACGTCAGCCGACCTCCGCTGTCGTTATGCGCGTTAATCTATGGGTACTTTTTGACACTTATTTTGCAATTTTGTGACTTCCAAAAGATTACCCTACTGAAAACCTTGAACGCTAATCAATATGGTAGGAGAAAATCACTTTTGAATTTTGCTTACATAGTGTACACATAATACATTATTGTTCGTGACTGTACATTCAGATCAATGTATAGGTATTATGTCAAGGAAAATGCTACCTAGTAACATTGTCTTAGTCATCCTTATCAAATACCTATTATTAATATCAGAGCATCACTTGTTCATTGATAGGTATATTATAATGTATATTTCACCTGAGGAGCACGGCAGTGCCTCAGCCAAGTCACAAGAAAAGCAGGTACAGCATGAATTGTATAAAATCGAGATAATTATAAGTTTATCTGGGTAAGCATTTTTTTTTAATTATTAGCTTGTACTGTCCCACTGTTGGGCAAAGGCCTCCCCCATATCTTTCCACTTATCTCTATCGCAAGCTTTATGTGGCCAGTCCTCTAGGAACCGGTCCAAATCGTCTCTCCAGCGCTTCCTCGGTCTTCCTCTCGATCGTCTGCCATCATCTGGGTCCAATTCACTTTTAAAAATTATGTGAAAGTTTCTATACAAAGCGATTTCGGCCCGATTTAGGAATCGAACCCGGATCCACACTTGACCACTGTAACCGACGGAGCAGAAGACTGCGTAATAACAATAGTCAATATTTGTTGAATAAAAAATCAATTTCAGATAATAACATCCCCAAATAACAACCTGACAATTCGTTCCATGTTATTTCTCCATATTTATTTACCTTATTGTTTTTCGCCGTGAATCCGAAACAATATTGTCTACTGGAATAAGCCCATAACTGTGTTTCGATGTGGTCAACACGAAGGTTTATCTTGGGCCCATACGGGGTCCTAAGCTGGGTGCATCACGCCTCAGCACGGTCCACCGTGTCACCGTAGGGTGACCATCTTAGATATAATATAATCAGGGATGAATGTCTATCATTTATGACTTTTTATCTTTTATTTTCGTATATTGTTCTACTGTTAGGATGGAGCTATTTGATGCACAGAAAGGTGTTGGTCAGCCTATTAATGTTACTATTTTCTAAAAATATTAATATGTATTTAAGATGACTACCCCGGACTTGTTTGGTTACCTATACTTGTGGCTGGGACGTTTCATTGTAGGCGTCTGTGGTCATTCTTTTTATTATTCATAATTCTATATAATCTTAAATTAATTAACGTCTTTTTACAATGGGAGGATATAATTCACTTGAAATAATAAATTTCAACAAACAATAGGTACATATAAAGTATTGTTAGGCAAAATCTCTAATGCTATATCCTAACATCCTCGCCACGAATCATGGTCACCGTACAATCTACTAAACTGAAGCTAAGAAAATAAAGGTATTAAGTTTTCTATTAACCCCTCGGCCGGTGGATATTATTGGCAATAATGTCAATCCGGGATTTGGTGCCGCTGAAAATACATTTGCTTCTTATATTTTGACAGTTTCCATTACAGGGTTATAATGGAAAATTTTGTTATCGCGTGTTATCTTCTATTGATATAGAAGATAGGTTTTTTATGAGCCTACCTATTAGAAATGATGGCAATACTATTTGCTTCGATTTTTGTAATTTTTCCACTATCGCTGAAATATAGGACCTGTTTTTTTTTCGAGAAAAATGGTGGGCAGCGGTTTAATGCGAGCTGGTCTAGACTAGTGGTAGCTATTTGTGTACATTCTAGCCTTTCTGTGATTACCATCTAGCCAAGATCACCTGGAAGTAATGAATGAGGGTTGATGAAACCCAAACAAGATGGGGAATCTCAGGGGACGTTTTTCCAGAAGAGACGAAGACCACATTGGTGAATAAAAGAGCAATTTGCTCTCATAATGTATTATTGCAGAATATATTCATATTGTGTTTTGAAGTTGATTGACGGCGGGTGGGCTTTCAGTCTTAACAGGTTGCAGCTGAGTACCAGCCTATCTGATCTCCTCAACCCAGTTATTTGAACAACCCGATACCTTTTGGTAAGACTGTTGTCAGGCTTTCTGGCCTTTGACAACCTCTATCGATTGCCAAAGATGTTAAGATGATGTTAAGTGACAGTTGGGACCCGCAAATTTAACGAGTCTTCTAAAATGCAGAGGAATTTACACAAGATGGTCAACCTTGGTTGCTTAACCTGGTGATCTTGATCTATCACCTGTGTGGTTCTTACGTAGCCAGAAGCTTCAAACTTTAAACCAACCAATGATTTTTTATTTAATTAACTGTCAAAATAAAGAGTAGCGCTTCTCTATTTGTCAGATTCATCCTATCGTTTTTAGGGCGCAGGATAGGCAGTCGCTCCTTGTAAAAAACTGGTACTCAGCTGAATCCGGTTAGACTGGAAGCCGACCCCAACATAGTTGAGAAAAGGCTCGGGAGATGATGATGATGATGATAGGCGTAGGAAGAAATAGTTTTGAGCAATCAACAAATGATATGAGAAAGACACTTAGAATTCCCACAAGAACTTTCCAAAACACGAAATGTTCTCAGCATAAAATAGTAAGGTGAGTGAGGCTAGCAGACAAAAGGGTACCTTGATCGATCGACCCAAGCATTACCGACTACGTTGAGAAAAAAAATCTAAAAATAGCCCAAACATTACATCATCCATCATAGTCCAACGCCGATGGATATTTATATCCAGCTCAAGTTATTTAATATGATTTTGCTGAAATAAGTGAGCCTCCAGATTTCCCTTGAGCGTCCGAACCATACATTCCGAACACTTATAGCATTTTTTATGACCTCAAGTTATTTGGTCGAAATACCGTTTTTATTATAGCGAGAATTATAATGGTAGGGGATATTCTTGGTGGTGATTTTACTGTTTTTTTTATTTTTTATGATAATCTATACTTATTTTATAAAGCTGAAGTATAAAGCTGTAGTTTTACTTGAACAGTCAGTAAACGCGCTGACAACACTTGAAAAATCAGTGTTAGACCAGATACCGCGTGTGTTACAAGTATATATAGTAGTAAGTATTTAAATTTCTTTATATTGTTATATATACATCTAATTACTTACATCATACAAATTGTGTATGAAGAAAATATTGTTTAAACTTTAAAGGTTCTTCAAACCAACAGACAGACATGTGTTGCTGGGGAGTTTGTTGCGCCACTTCTTCTTCCCAGCAAAAACACATAGGAAGTGGTGAAGGGTGGGCGTTTTGGGGGCTGTCTTTTGTAATATTTGACTTCAAAAAGTGCTGTTTTACAGCCAAGTTTGAATAAATGATTTTGAGTTTTGAGTTTTATGGAGGCTACTTTTTATCCAGCTGCGCAGAGTAGGGTCCTCGTTCTGCCGGCGTAAGCAGTTGTCAAATTGTCATTTCGTCCCGCAGAACTATAGAAAAACTAAACCGCTGAATAAATATAATTATACTTTTTTTTTTGTAAATACGTAAATATTTATAAATGTTTGACTTATGCGGTAGTCAACCCCAAGACTTCCACCGTGGTAGCCTTCTACTCAACTTACCTACGATGGAGCTAGGCGTGTTCACGACTGACTTCTGAATTCACACCTCAAACCATAACACTGTTAAATAAAACTCCCACACCATAAAATGAATTAATACTTAAGCGTTCCACAATTACAGTCGCGTATTCTACATAACTCTTACTTATACTCCTGTGGCAGCGTCGCAGCCTACAGATTACTATTAATATTAAATTTTATAGCGGTGCATCGCTGGAGATTAAAGAGCTACCCACAGCGAGACACATGGAACCATGAAGAAGATTTTAAAACCTGTTAAAATACAGCAATTAATGTAAAGGCCCAATTAGCAAAATCAAATCAAAGTTGTGCGAAAAAAAAGTGCGATAAAGTTGAAAATGTATTGGTGAAATTTGACAGATTGTAGTAGCTTGATGTGCTGGCGTCTGTACCTGGTATCTTGAGACAGACTTTAGGTTAGGGTAGACATTACATAATGCACTGTTTATTTCTTAAGAAATCTCTTCCAGCAGGCCCGCTACCAAACCGCTCTGAGCAAGCGTGGTGATTAACGCTCAATCCTTTTCAGTGTGAGAGGAGGCCAGTGCTCAGTTAAGTAGTAGGACGATAAAATGGCTGATGATGATGACGCCCGCTATGGGATAATTTTACTTATAATGTTGCCTTCTCCATAAATTCTTCCCACATTACTGTGGTCAATAATGAAGCAGTCGCCACTTTTATTTAGCCGCGTTAGACTCGCCTCCGTGCCACTTTTTACCGAATTCCCCACTTTGCGCGGACTTTCAACGTGAATGTGACACTTTTTGTGACCTAAATTAGGTCTTGTCTGCCACTAAAATTAGGCTATAAATGGATATAACTTTGCTTTTAAGGCTGACGACAGTGATTTTTTTTATATTTTCTTTATTTTTGAAGATGGAATTTTTTATACGTAAGTCGCCTATTCGTCTTTTGAAATGGCATGCGTTTAAATTTAGAATGATTTGGATCATAGTTTTTTTAATTATTTATTCCCTTTAATATACATAGGTATAATATTTGCCACTTATTTACAAATACCTACATCTTTACATCATTAATAAAAAGTAAAAAAAAAATATATTTATAATACAAGTATTTACATAAAAAACTAAAAGGCATCGAAAAAGTTTCTTTTATGTGATATTGATTGCTGTCGGACGGCCATTTTTGTCCTCGTATAAACACCTGAGATAAACACACAAGATTATTCGAACTGTCAAATTTTCCCAATCAACTTTGAACCATATTCTTCAGCGATAAATTTCAAAATCTAGTAAGGAAACTAGACAGATTATAATAACTTGATATGCTGGCGTCTGTGTCACTATTGAATTAATGTTTTTAGTCCCCAGTGTCCTACTATAGTTAGCAACGTAGTAATAATTCCACTGTGAAAAGAGATGAAACGCTTATCTATCTTGCTTCTGTACCTTTTGGACTTTATAAAGGAATTAATCAAGGTCTGCGGCATCGATGTTATTTACCTCACTATATCACGTTGGTATCAACTATATGTATATTATACTTGTAAATATTCACCCTTCAGTAGGGGGACTATGGTTCCAGGCAGACTGTGTTTTTATCTTTTGTTTTTATCGCTCAGTAAATACTTCATGAAACCTGCCTAATAGACAAATATTGTAATTATAAGAACCAACGTCTATAAATACGTACAGACGCCAGCACATAAAGTTACCCGAAACTGTCAAAGTTTCAAAATAGACTTTGAACTATATGCTTCATTGATAAAATAACAAATATATTAAAGAAATTTGACAGATCGGCGTAGCTTGATTATTGATGTGCTGTCGTCTGTACATCCGAATTGATAATCTCCTCTTTTCTGTAGCCGGCAGAAAGAATGATGTATAAGAAGAATGGTTAGTGCTTTCTTTTCAAATGTTGTTTTAAGTGTCTTTCTGCTTCATATTATACGGAATGAAAACATAGCGTTCACTGCCAACTAAAAAACTACAGAATAAGATATTTCCAGTATGATTAACAAGGACTGGAAATTGTAAAACAGTTTTTAAACACTTAAACAAATATTCATCATCATCATCTCAGCCATAGGACGTCCACTGCTGAACATAGGCTTCCCCTTTAGATCTCCACATACACCGGTTGGAAGCGACCTGCATCCAGCGTCTTCCGGCCGATGGGGTCGAAAAGTGCTAGAGTGAAGACCACGGACCAGCAAGCGCAGCGTAGGACGTCCACCAACGAGATGGACAGACGACCTTATAAAGGTCGCCGGAAACAAATATTATTTTATCCAAAATATTGACTTATCCTATAAGACACCTACATAAAACATGGTATTCCTACAGTAAATTCTAAACATTCGTCTCCTAGCTAAAGCCACGCATTTCTTTGGTTGGTATAAGTAAAAAAGACGTCATTAGGCTTGGGTTAATGAGAGGAATTTCTATTTGTGGGTAAATTTGCATCGCTGCCATTTTGAACATTAATAACGAGGCTTTTAGGGGTCCGTTTGGTATGTTCTTTTAGGTCTATCCCTGCGGCTGTTATGTTGGCACGTCGGTCTAAATCTTGAAAGCATTTTTTTTTGTATTATGTAAGATATAACTTACTATATATCATCATGCATTTTTTTCTTTATTAACCGTTTGGCATGAGTTTAAACTTATAATAATAATTTAAACAGATAATAATGTATAATGATTTAAGTGCAGTTAATATTCAAGTTTTCGACCGAATTGAGAACCTCCTCCTTTTTTTAAGTCCGTTAAAAATTAGAGTCTTTGTATTAGCCTAAAATGCTTTAAACATTTTAGAAGAAGGAAATAAAGAAAGAAGAAAAAAGCTTAGCGTATGTACAGACGCCAGCACGAGCAAGCTACTATATCTGTCAAATACCCTTAATAGATTTTCAACTTTATCGCTGAAGCAGAAATTTGTCAGTTTGGGGGAAGCTTGATGTGCTGCAGGTACCATAATATTTTATTCTCTAATTTTAACTACGAAACAACACTTTGTATTAGATCTCTTTGCAAAAATATCACGTTTACGGAACCACGCTCTGGGAATTAATTTCGGGCCCTACATAATTATATTTACAGCTGTGTTAGAGGGCTTTCTATGGTATTCTTAACGAAAGTGACCCCAGGACTCAGGGGATTCACTCGTTTGCAATGGAATCAATTTACGGGTTATGACCTCGGTTCATTTTGGGGAAATTTTATATTTATTTTTTAATAATTATTCCGCGGCGTATTTTTGGAACCGCCTTTTAAAAAGAAAATGCTTGTCTTTTCTCTTTGTACTAAATATATGTGGGTTGCTTTTGAGAATAAATATTCTAGCATACAAACCTCAGCAATAAAGTGTCAAGGAACTTGATGATATCCCTAAATAAATGTAGATCTCTTTACTTGTTGCTACGACTTAAATTTTATCAATGACCAGCTGTTTCTCCAACACAGCATGATGCCACACCTATTGGTTTCTATTGATTACAGAACTATCAAAATTGGTTCAGCAGCACTACCACAGAAACTTTTCCTCTTTTTAAAATAAACTTTTTGAAGGAAAATCAAAATATCATCAATACGAATCAAATAACCCCAACACGAGGTAATGGCTATATGCCGTTGAGTAATTCGCTCAACTGTAATTAGTCTCCATTATGAACTATTTCAGACAAAGCCTAAAATTGTACCAACCAAAGATTGCATAAGGACGGAGTTGTACGCGAACAAACAAATAGAAAAAAATACAAACATCCAAATTGAGAACCTCCTTCTTTTTGGGAAGTCGGTTAAAAATCAGTGCTTTGGCAAAAATATGAACTCCCATTTCCTCACAGAAACAAGACACTTTGGCTATGACTACATAATCTTTAAATTAAATCTTAATGAGTGCCATTTAATCCCTCGATGCTGCGTCAAAGGAATAATTAAGAAGGTATTAATTACAGTTTGTTAATAAATTATTGTTAGGAGAAGATATTTATTTTTTATTGCTTTCCATGACAGATTTGCTAAAATTTTATGACACTTATTTTTGTTCTTCTGAGTACCATAATATTATGAGCTTTTTATTGTTAAGTGCGCGAGTTTAGGGTTGTTCCTTAGATAAGTAAAAAGCTGGAAACGTCAGAAAAAGAGTATTTAAAACAAGTTTAGGCTATGACTAGCATTTTCTCAGAATTTCTGACGCGCTCGAACAAAACGGCTTTCTCTATTTTTTCTTCTCCTGGATGGTAGCCTCACTACTATAGGGGGTTTAATATGATTATTCAAAGTCAGTACAATCAGTACACCTACAGTATCAATATTAGATTTTGACCCTGTAGCTGTTCAATAAAAAATATTGAAAAAACTGTAGGTAGAACCTTTCCTCATCGCTGAAGGGTAAACATTATCTAACTTTAAAATCTTATTAGTCATCACATCATCGCTTTCCCTACTACTAAAAAAGCGTACACAGCAATCGGGTAGTTGACTGGGTCAAAAAAAATCCTATAAGATATTAATTTGGCAAAGCATCTTAAAATAATGTCATTTTCATTTACTTATAATTTTGAAGGATTTTGAAGGAAAAACTGTTTAATTTTTTTATTGATTATATAAGTAAAATAAGTATATGGCTTGATTTGAAAAAAATGTGACGTCATAGTTATGGTTTTCATACAAATTGCATAGAAAGTAACCGTTTTTGACAGTTCAAAAAACTTAATGAATTTGACTAGTTGTCGACTACCCAATTGGTACAGACATCACAAAAAGGCCTTTCTAAAGGTATAAGCGACTTCTGTTCTAGCGAACCTACGTCTATGCCACCCAGCTAAAGAAATTTACCCTATTGTTCAAACGATTACTAGGGTAGCCCCAAACTTGGTCCGTGGTCGGTAACTAATCTAGTGGAATGCCGACAATTAATATAAACTTTAGGGTGTCTAATTTGAGAACCATTTGTATTGTTATGGGTTCCGTAGGTTTTAGTTGAAGTGTGGATGTTAGAAGTTCTTATAAATGGATTCAGAGGGCTTAGCCACTTATTCATATATACTTATTCTTTCTATAATCGTATAGTAATAGCAAACACATTTCGTACGTGATTTATCGATTTCAAATATCATTTCCATACATTTTTGTCGTTTCTTGCGTTTACGATTGTAGAAAGAAATATTGGCTAAGCCCCCCTGATTTCTGAGTCTGTTATTCGGTCTAGATTGTAATGAGTGAGAAGCATAAAATTATATCAATATATGATGTATAGTATGCTAAGATTTGGGTGTTTGCAACGGGTCATACTGTACTGTAATTATTATAAGATCGACATCGTATAATTATGAATTACAGTAGACATTCATATTTTCTTTAATAATTATATTATAAAGCATCCATTCTGCTTTTTTCATCTTGCTACTTTCAAAGAAGGGAGATGTTACCAAACAATATCTCAGATACGATGCGACAGCCGAAAACAGGATTATTTCCGTCAAATCCTGAGCCAGACTGTTCATTTATAATTATCCTCACTGAATATTCATGTAACATTGAAAGGAATAATTAATCTTTCTGTATGGGTGTAATATAGTGATATTAATAATACGTATTAAACATGGTAAAAAAGTCTAAGTAACTAATAAACATAATTATATACCTACTTTCAACAACAACCCTACCATCATCGTCATAATTTTTAGCGAAGGCTATGCAGTTAATATATTATCAATAGTTTTCGCATTGACTGCCTCGTTGGTCTAGTGGTCGCAAGGCGCGACTGCTGTGCACGGGGTCTCGGGTTCGAATCCCGAGTCGGGCCGAAATCGCTTTGTGGGTTTTGAGAAACTTTCATAAAGCAGCCTGGAGTCTGGAAGTTGGTGATTGATTCACCCGTGCATCGGAGAGCACGTAAATGTCGGTCCTGCGCCTGATCTCTCTCCGGTCGTGTCGGATTGCCGTGCCATCGGACTATGAGAGTGAGGGAATAGAGAGTGCACCTGTGTCTGCGCGAATGCTTGTGCACTATAATATGTCCTGCGCAGCTGGCTGATCTCCATAAAAGAGAACGGCCGCCGTAGCCGACAATCGGCCTGGATGCCATCAGTTTTCGCATAAAACACATTATTTATCCTAAAATAACTGAAGAAATATCTTCATAATGTGCTTTGTATTAAATCTATGCTTCTATCTATCTATATCAGATATTGATAACCTTCTTTTGTTTCATCCATTCACTGAATCATTAACAACACAAGCGACCTTTTTCGTATTATAAATATGATTGCATCGCGTTTAAGAGTGCAGTTTCCTCCGCTGTCGGATGCGACCACTTGTAGACCGCTGTTCTCTCGGGAAAAGTAATAAAGAGTTATTATGTAAAAGGAAGAATAGGTGTAATGTATCTTGAATAAAAGTTAAGAAGATGAGATTGCAAGAAGTTAAAACATAAATTACAACTATTTGTCAGAGTAAAGATTGAAGATTTATAAGAGATAAAGTTTGATTTTTATAGCTTTGTCCGTATAGGGTAAATGAGTATATCAAATCAGATAGCCTGTCATCATCTGCCTAGCCTTTTCTCAAAACATGTAGAGGGTTAGCTTCCAGTCTTAGTTCAACCTAAAATATTGTACACATAATAGGGATGCGGACATCTAGTCAAATTCAATACTTTTTTAGAACTGTCAAAAAGGGTTACTTTCTATGCAATTTGTATGAAAACACCACATATGACGTCACAGATTTTTCGCATCAAGTCGTATACTTATTTCGATTAAATTATCAATAAAAAAATAAAAACAGTTTTTGATTCAAAACGATAAATTAAACTGACATTATTTTAAGATGCTTTACAAAATGAATATGATAAAGTATTTTATTTATGACCTTAGTGTCTTTATTTCAACGACCTTGTTGGCGCAACGCTAACCACGCCGGACTGCCGAGCTAAGGGTCGGTTTCGATTCCCGGCATGGTCGACATTGTGTGCTAAGCATGATTGTCGACTGTGGTGTTGGCCGAAATTGAAGCCAGGTCACGGGAAGGAAAAGGCTAGGCAGATGATGATGGGAGTAGTACTAAATACAATATATCAATTGTTTGCTGTTGAAAACTTCTCGGAAATATTTCCCGCCCCGTGGAGTAAAATATAGAGCATGTAAACTGTCCATACATAAAGGGTGCTCCGTAGTGAGTCTTTACCTATGTATGTAGTTTGCATTGCGCCTCTACAAAATACAGAGTAGGGTGACAGTTTAGAGGCTGTTGTTAAATTGTTTCTCCATCTGTGTGTACGCATAATCTTATTTAATATACGTACCTATATTGTGTGTGTCATTTTAATTGCTTTTGAGGTGAACTAAAAAAACGTCTGGGTATTATATTTTTGAGCTAGCGGCCTCTTTGGGCCGTGGACCTCTTTTGGGTCAAAGGACCGTGGCATTTTGCCAGCCCTGGCACCCTATAGTAAAGCTAATGATTGTTTTACTTACCTTTTAACCGACTTCCAAAAAAGTGGCCATGTCTGAAGTTAGTGGCAAAATTAACGCAGAAGGAGTTCGAACCAGTGGTGGAATTATCTATGGGCTTTTAAAGCTCGAGCTTAGGATACAAGGAGCTTTATCAGCGTACGCGTTGAGATCAAAAACAATAGTAGGTACGAAAAAATACCTAATACCTAAATATAATGTGCGGGTCCCCTGAGTCTCGGGCGCAGCTAGGGCCCGTAGCAATTACTAGGTGACCATTATATTTCGTTTTGAATTACCTTATTGTCAGCAAACACTTGGTCATACACTCTTGACTGCGTAGGTTGAATATATCCCAGCAAGTTCATTATTCAGGATATCAGTTCGGTTTATATTTCAGCGGGTTCTTGTTTGTAGAATCGAGGTCCTGGCATAGACAATACATCGTACTCCGTGCTGCGTATATCCTAGACGTCAGTTAATAAACGTACCATAGAATTAGCATCTTTGGAGCCTCGCCCACGGCGACTTTTTGTAGCGATGCTCTCGCGCGTAAGTATCGATACAGACGCAAAGCGGTCTAGCTGTGTGCCCTCGCCGACATGCACAGTTTCACGTTTTTAGTCGCACGTTTGTATCGATACAATCGCGACGCAGTAGCGCGTAAGTAGCGGTTTGCAAATGCGACTAACACGCGTTAGAAGCGATGCTGTCGCGCATTTACTAAACGCGCGACTGTCATCGCTACAAAAAGTCGCCGTGGGCGAGGGGCCTTAACAAGCCAGCTCTTTATTTTTGTGTAGGTCTTAACAGAAACCTCTGTGGCACAAGAGTCTGTGCGCGAAGAAGGTCCCGGTAACGAGGTATTCAGAACCTGCCTTTCTATTGCCTTTGAATATCGACAAGCACACACACATAATCATAGCGACACGTGTTACGTGCATTATGTTTGTCCGTCCGTAAGCTACAGGTACTTTAGTTTCATTGTATGGAGCAGCGGTAAAAATAGTGTCATAAATTAATTATTGGAAAGCTTCGATTCGAATGTGTTTTGATAATACTCGTATAATGTTTGTATTTTACGACCGAAAGCCGTCCACCCACTGATAAATATGAATGAAAGATATATAGGTTATATAAAATATATATTCAGCAGAAACAAAATAAGACAAAAAAAAGAAGAAAAAACAAAAAACTGGGTATAAAAATTCCCTTCACTTGGATGCGTTTGGCGCCGAACGGCTCTAAATTCTCGTATTTTTTTTATAAAGTACTTAAAATAAATATACAATTAAAAGCACGTATTGAGAGTGCCTTGCGTGCGCAGCATCTAGTAGAATCATCATCATCATCACAGCCTTTTTATCGTCCCACTGCTGGGCACAGGCCTCCTCTCCCACGGAGAAGGATTGAGCGATAATCACCACGCTTGCTCAATGCGGGTTGGTGATCGGTGAGCGGATTAGTAGAATGTTATAATTGCTGTCAAAACTGTTTTTCTAACTCTAGTAATTTATACTCATCTGATCCAAACGCAACTTTAAAAGAATATCTGCTTGCTCTTTTTAACATGGATACTGTGCACTTATTTTTAACCGGTAACAATTCAACCCTCTTAAAAACTTCGAAATACAACTGAAAACGTAATAAAGTTTTATACCTACAAGAAAATAAAATTTCACAGCCGTCTTCATTTGCGAAACATAGACAAATTATTTATAATTTCCGCGCATTTAAAAGGGAAGTGTAATTATTTAAATTATTGTAGAAACTTTCTTTATTAACCTATTTACACTTCACGATCCTACTACGAGTAATATATAAAAAAAACGCGAATGTTTTTAAGGATGTTTGTTAAGCTTTCACGTAAAAACTACTCAATGGATATTATTGAAACTTAGCAGTAATATAGATTATACATCATCTCCATCATCTCCCGAGCCTTTTTCCTAACTATGTTGGGGTCCGCTTCCAGTCTAACCGGATTCAGCTGAGTACCAGTGTTTTACAAGTAGCGACTGCCTATCTGACCTCCTCAACCCAGTTACCCGGGCAACCCAATACCCCTTGGTTAGACTGGCGTCAGACTTACTGGCTTCTGACTACCCGTAACGACTGCCAAGGATGTTCAATGACAGCCGGGACCTACAGTTTAACGTGCCATCCGAAACACAGTCATTGGTGTACAAGATATATGTACTTAGAAAGTACATACAAACTTAGAAAAGTTGCATTGGTACTTGCCCGACCTGGAATCGAACCAGTGCCCTCATACTTGGTTGGCTCTTTAACCACTAAGCCACCACGACTTTTTAGTGATATAGATTATACATCGGAATAAAATATAGACAACTTTTATCCGGGTGCATTAAGCAGTTGCCTCAGGGAGCGGGCAAAACCGCTCGCGGGGGCTAGTCGTAAATAAAATGGTGGAAGAATAATTAAATTACAAATTAAACTGTATAATTTTATGATTGTTTTGTTAATTTTCCTCAATAAATCTTAATAAAAATGATTTAGATGCCAATTTGTTAAAAAGCTTAACTGTTAAAATATTTACGTTAATTATATTCTGTGATGCTAAATATAAAGCAGTATAAATTTAATGGGAGTCCCGTTTTCTTAAACGGTTTCGAAAATAATTATAAACTGCTAATATTATGTACATGAAAAAGTTTGTAAGGATGTATGTGTACGTATGTAGGTTTTTGTACTTCTTTCGCGCTGAAACTACTGGATATATGTATGTTATTAAAACTTTTTAGTAATAAAGATTTCATAACATACTAAGATATACATAGGTATGCTACTAATAAAATTGTCCATGTACGGGGAATCGACCAGAAGCTATTACAATATAATTATATATATAGTGCACTCTCTATTCCCTCACCCCCATAGTCCGTTCGGACGGCAATCCGACACGACCGGAGAGAGATCAGGCGCAGGACCGAAATTTACGTGCTGCTGAAAGTGTCTTAAAACCCAAAAAGCTATTTTGGCCCGACCCGGGCATCGAACCCGATACCTCGTGCTCAGCAGTCCCGCTATGCGACTACTAAAACAATGAATAGACTTGCCTTTAAAATATTAATTAACAGTTATTAACTAATTTACTTATAAATGAATCCTTTTCCCATTAATATGACAGTTTAATTTCATTGGCCGAGAGAGAGAGGCCACAAACAATAGACGCCTGACAAGATTCCCTGAATTAATATCAATGTCAATTACAACGTGTCAGACGTAATAGTAAAGTTTATGAAATTCCGAGTTTAATTAAGGCTTTCCTGATTTTTATTGTGAAAGAATGATGGCAAAATATTTTGTCGGTAAATAAAATATTTTAAAGCGTCTCGAGTTATAATTTAATTGCTTCTGTCAGCGGTTCCAGCCGAGTCTTGTGGAAACTACTCGAATCACCAGGATAAAAAGTAAAAAAGTAGCATTTCTCAATTAATAAACTAATACGGAAAGAACTTCTCGAATCGTTCCAGTTGTTCATAAGATGAGCATTTTTAGGCAAAAAAAAAAATAACAAATAATAATAATCCCCGTTGCCCCCTTGTTGCGACTTAGCGACTAGTTCCCGGGGGCCCGGTAAGTGAGCTGGCGAGTCTCCTCCTGCCATTTTTACATGTATTTATTACATTGTTATCGGCAGGGGTCATAGTCCCCATAGTTTTCCCTTCCCTAGTCCACTGGCATCCCATCACAATAACCCTAGTAGATTTTCTTCCATACTTAGCAATAGTTTATTAGCACAAACCGGGCGTTGTCCTTGGGTACATTTCTATAGTGTTTATAGGGATAATCGTCGGTTTTGTGTCACCATTACATATATTAAAGTTGTCTCAAAAGGGCTTCAGCGTGTTGGTTTCGGCCCCACGTTCGCCTTCTAAAAATCCGGGACTCTGTAGTCCCGTGGTCTAGTAGAGACATACAAATAATAATAATAATTAATGTATTATACAATATACATTAATTCTGAGGGAACTACTTTCCATACCCGGATAAAAAGTAGCCTATATGTTATTCTGATGTATAAGCTATATTGTGGTAAAGTTTCATTCAAATCCATTCAGTAGTTTTTACGTGAAAGAGTAACAAACATCCATACATCCATACATCCATACTTACAAACTTTCGCCTTTATAATAATAGTAGGATTAGGATATTAGGATTAGGATTAGGATAGGATTAGGATTAGGATTAATTGAGTAAGTCAGATAGTTCTGGTACTCAGCTCTATCCTGTAAGACTGAAAGCCGTACCAAATATAGTCGAAAAAAAGCTTTTAAAAAAACTTTGCATATTACTATAGCCGTAAAACTTATCATGAAAAATCGTATCGTAATCGTATCGTGTAATATAAATGGATTTTCTCGCTTATCCAACTGCCCGTACCAAAGTTTTCTTCGCAGATTTTTTATTGTTATTTAAATATATCAAACAAAATTCTGCTATAAAAGGAAAACGATGTTCCATAAGTTTAACATGAGAGCAGTTTTATTAAATCCTGGATGGATTGTTAGAATATTTTCTAAATAATTTGTAAGTAATTGATTTTAAGTTAGTTTATAAAATATGTAAATATACCTATTTTTAGAAAATTAATAATATAGGTAATTATAAAATGTTTAAGTATGTTTATATGGTCTTAAGAACCTTTTTGTTATAAAGACACAGTTTAAAAATCTTCTAGATTCATACATGGACAGAGAAATAGTGTTAAAAAAAGGATTTATAAACAAATTTCACAAGGTTATATTTTTATATTAATTATGGAAACAGCTTCAACACGTACAGACGCCAGCACATCAAGTTACTACAAACTATAAAATTTCTTTAATAGATTTTCAACCTTATACCGCAAGGTTAATATTCGATTGGTAAAATTTATTTATTAGATTCGAGTAGCTTTAGCTTGACATGCTGGCGTCTGTACATAAAAATAAAGGTACATAATATTTATTTTAGCATTGCTACTGTACCCCTTTATCATAAAACTTCTCAAGATCCCCCAATAAATTAAGCTAAGCGTCTTCAACAAAGTTTTAAGTATCATTTTTATAATTGCACAGTTCAAAACAGTCATTAAAATGAACAACACTTTGTTTCCTATTTTTGTTTTGTTTTAATTGTTAAAGAGTTTATTTATTGCTTTTCGAGTCCGACACTGGTTCGCTATCTCTTTCTAGAACATCTGTTTTGTTAAACAATGAGAGAATTTATGAAAGAAGAGGAAAGAGATAAGTTTAATTCCTTTTTGGATAATAAACTTGCATTTGAGGAGATATTTTCGATCTAGAATTATTTAATAGTTGTTACAACAGTCACAACGTTAGCTTAGATTTATTTTTAAAGAGATATTTCCGATCTTAAATTAAATAATTGTAATACCGACACCCTAGAATATTATGTGTTTATATTTAAACATCTGTATATTTTTAAGAGCTTGGTATATATCTGCCTGGGCTGTGGGTTGTTTGTAAGAGTTACCGTGGCCCTGACACACAGGGACTTCCAGAAGGAACATAGTGGGTTTTAGTCAGCAAGAGTCTGACACTCCCTCCAGCTGCACCCTCAGCGAGACGGGGGCATTTGATGATATCCTACGAAAAAAATGAGCTGGGTATATGTGTATAGCTCAAACCTTTCTCAAGAATCACTCAATCCTCTAATGAAAACGCATGAAAAACTATTCAGTAGTGTTTGAATTTATCGTAGAATATAGCGACACGAGGATTTTGTTTTTATTATGTATATCATGATATGTAGATGTGTAACGCATCGTGTTATTTAGAACGTTGAAATTTTGCTGAAACATTACTATTTTTAGCCATTTTTTTTCTTTGGTACAGAACTCTTCGTGACCGATTCCGACTCGCACTTGACCGGTTTTGATTGTACCTACCTGCGAAGTAACAGTTCAGAAAAAATGTTGACAATTAAAAAAAGTATTCTATTTATAAAACAGTTACAGACCTTTTTAAAAGTTTTCAGTAAAAACAAGGCTCAGAAGCGTCGCCGCAGGCTTTGTTTCACAACGTTGTTGCATCTAAATAGAATACGAAGTTTCAGTTACAGCCTACAACCTCATTTTTATTAACCCTTTTTTTTGTTACCGTGATGTTGGCAGTTCTGTGAAATTCCATTAAAATTTCATTTTTGATTTTCGAGTTGACGTCTTTTCTAATGCATCGAAAGATGAATTTTCAATTCTTTCCGACGTTGTTTTTTTTTCTCTATACTCTGCCATTGATGTGTAATATACGCTCAAAAAGTACACATAACTTAACTTACATTAGTATTTGCCTGATCTGGAATAGACCCACCCACTCTCACTGGAGAGTCTGGTTTTTTAACCATAGGCCTCTACGACTAATAGCGCTCACTAGTGTCTTAACACTATCCACAGAAAAATTTAACGTAACTCCATATTTTTTCCAATATTGCAACTTCGACGGTTAGTAAATATGAAACGCATATCGTACAGACGTCGTGCGGGGCCCGCATCGAATTTATGGCAACACAAATATTTGACGCAGCGCACACAACGCTCTCACTGGGCAATTTATTTACACTTTATGGAAACAACTAGTGTGCACTCACTGAATAATGGCTCAGTTCTTGTTGTTTCCGTTTTTATGCAGTCATAATTGCATTGAACACCCTTGGCAGTCGTTACGGGTAGTCAGAAGCCAGTAAGTCTGACGCCAGCCTCACTAAAGGTTTTGAGTTGCCCGGGTAAGACAGGCAGTCGCTCCTTATAAAACACTGGTACTCAGCTTAATCCAATTAGACTGGAAGCCGACCCTAACATAGTTGGGAAAAGGCTCGGGAGATGAGATGATGATAATTAATATTCAATAGCACTGTTTAAATTTTATTTATATGTTTCATTTGGTCACGCCGCTGGATTAAAATAAAATTTGGTAGCCACATAGCCTAGAGTCAGAGAAAGGACAAAGGCTACCTTGTATCCTGGTGTGGGAAGTAGTTCCTTCAGGCGGCAGGTGGAACTCCGTGGAACAGCTAGTTCTGTATAAATAAATAACTTTATCGTCGTCTTAGACTGAAAACCCCGGAAATGCATTTTTTGCTGAAATTTATTTTATTTTGTTTTAAGGAAGACTATGTTGCAAAGCATATCCTATATCTTCCTCCTGAAAAGTTTTTTTTTGCACTTACGAGGTTTTCACTCTATGGTGTCGTTATCTCGCAAGCCTCTTTTTTGAGTTAGAAAATTCAATTCAATTCAATTCAATATCTTTATTGTGGATCATAGGTAGGTACATAATACAGGTCTTAAATAAAAAAGTAAAAAATATGGTCAGCTATGTCCCGCCCTTAAGGCATACAATAATTAGGTTAAAAGAAATTACGCATTTTACATTTACATTATAATTTTTTTATACATATGACATGTATAAAAAAATTATAATAATAATATAATAAAAATAAAAGGAAAATCATCAAATGACGTCAATATGGGTACAGCTACATAGAGTGTCAGACGCTTACTGACTAAAACCCACTTCTCTTTCTTCTGAAGGCCTGGCTCTGCCAGGGCCGCGGTAACTCTCCACCAAAGCGTGTTCACAACGCATCAAATCGCTGCTATGATAAGGCCCTTATATGTATTTACAAACTTATCACTTAATTGACATTGCATACCTACCTACATAGACAATTTTAAACCATCCTAGCTAATAAATTATACTGGAACGCAGCAATTATTTCAGCTGAAAGGTCCAGGAGATAGGGGCAGGCGCCTGAAAGCCTGGAATCTTATCTTCATGCGTCACTGACCTTCCATACATGAAATTTACTGCTCACAGGTTGATAGGCGTCGTTGGTCTTTATAGCTGTGAATAGGTTAGGCCTGTATTATTGTACTTACTAATTAAGGGTGATGTAGTAGAAGTTTAGAAAAATCCCTTTTTTGCTTGGTGACACCTCACACTTTTTATTCAATTGTGTCTATTATTATCAGAAGGATCAGAAAGAAAAAAAAATAGGATACGGTCTGTCGTAAATTGAAGCTTTTGTTGTTGGGTTGCTGATAAGTTCCAGATAGTTTATCTGGTAGATAGTGGCTATCCGTAACCTGAGCAACTGGCCCTAAAAGACAAAATCAGTGATGTATGCATGACTGATTTTGCCACGTTGGATAAAAATGTAGCCAATAGTTTGTGAAACGCAAATAATGTTGACTTTTGAGATATGTTGTTTTATGTTTTTTTTTATTAATTGTAAAATGGTTCCTATGTGTTATCGCTATAAACAAAAATAAACATTTTTGTGCGTCAAATCCGCACAGTGGGTTCTCGACTTTACATTAAGCTAATTTGTGCTTACCTACGCCGACAGGACGAAAGTTCAACGTAACAATATAGTAACAGTCTTGACAGACGGACTTAAAACAATTGGCAAACACGTTTCTTCAAAATTCTACTTCAAGTGCTAGAACATAGAGTGTAGTTTACTATGGTTTAGTTTTCCAATATAACACCTGTTGTTTCGCTTTCTTAGGGCCTGTGTACACCATGTTTTTGAAACTCGCTATTGACGCGTATTTTCAGCTATAGAGACGCAATACGCACGCAGGTCAGTCGCAACCTGTAGATTTCTCTGTAGCTTTAGTATAAAAACGCTCCGTACACGCGCATTCTCAAATGGTGCGTAATGTCTTTATTGTGTTTAGCAAACGTGGTGTGGACAGGCCCTTATGTTTTAGATCTAACAAGCCTCTTCTGGACTTTAGATATAGTCTAGCTGTTCCCTATGGTTCCGCCTGCGTTCCCGGGACGCGGAGGACTACTCCCTACTAATCAACCGGATAAAAAGTGGCCTATAGGTAAGTGGCCTTACTCAGGCTGGAGACTATATGTGTATAAAATTTAATTTAAATCATTTCAATAGTTTTGTTGTGCACGGGCAGACAGATAACGTTACTTCCGGATTTACAACAATTTTCTACTATTCTTTGTTCAAAATTTTCTTTTATTCTGGGGAAATTGAAAACGTTCAACATATTTTCTAAGGGTGAACTAACTCATGAATTTGAAGGGGTTTTCTCTTTAATACTCAAAAGGGTATCTTTACTTATTTTCTTTTTAGCTGTAGATACTTTGTTTGTGTTTGGTTATAGGAAAAAATCCGTAACAGTCTTAATTTAAAATGATATACCCAACAAATTTTATACTAAATAAGATGGTTGCTAGCTACAATTTTAGGAAAGGGAAAAACATATTGACGGTTCAAATATTCAAGAATAATACTACCAAGTATTTCTTTTACAATCATGCTAAGAAAAGCTTTTTTAGACAAAATTTTCAAAATATTTTCCAAACGAAAAACTTCACCAAGTTCGTAAATTCATTAAATCAGATTACCATGTGAAACACATCACATCTATGTATAATATTTAAAATTATAATCTATGTCGAAACTCGGAGTAAGATATATTACAGTATGTCTATGAATTATTCAACAGGTAGCCATGCTACTGTTTCCTATGTACAAACGAAACTGCTTACGGAAGTGCTGCCATCTTGCGATAGCATTCCGTACTCGTATTTATGTAAAATATGGCCGCTCTAATTGATTTATAGACAGCATTTTGGGACTAAAAAGTGTGTTTTAATGTATAATATTATGTAACATTTTAGGCTGGTTTGGACACGGAAAAGTTTTATAAAGTATGGCTGAATTTCCATTTGTGTTAGATTTCATTTTTTTTGACAAGTTTTCGTGAATGATTTATGTAGGTATATATAAAAAATAATAGATGTAGAAAATATTTATAGTATGGTGATGAGTTTTTGTATATCAAATTGTAAATCTTAAAAAGATTTTTGGAAACAGCGCCCCGTGATTATGTGACTTGAAATGAAAACTAATGAACGATTTTCGAGTATAAAATGCTACCTACTTTATTTATTAGTGTTTTTTATTGTCTTTTACTTTAGGTTTTTATTGATTATTGAACCAGGAAATGTTGACTACGGTATTTCTTCTTAATTTAATATGTCTACTCGTAAATTTTTAAATGAATTCTTTTTTGCATTTCCTGTGTACTTAAATTGTGTATCTATAGGTTTATACCCTAAATATTGTGTTCCCTATGCATGTCTTGTTTTTCTTTTTAATTTAATATGTATGAAGAAGGAGGGCAATAGAAGGGTAGGATGGATTGCGTGGTTTGTATTTACCCCCTTTTACCTTTATTATCCATCTCTCATGGATAAAGGGGTGGCTGACAAGGAAGGATTGAAGAGATTTTCCCCCTACTAAAACGGCTCGATAATTATTTACCTAAAAGATAATACATATTTATAATTTGTATATTATTAAGCAAGAATTACCACAAAGCCATAATCCGCCATTTAAACATACGCCCACTTTTTTTTTGCTTTTTCGTTTAATTAAAACGAAAGCCGCCATTTTTTACACGAAATGTCAGAAGAAAGTTGTTAAAAAAAATGGCCGACATCGCCAAAGCAAAGCCGGGAAACAAATTGTAGTCATTAACAAAACTGTTTAACGGACAATAAACAAATTGCTTAAACGGTACACGAATATAGGCTTTTTAATGGCCAGCTAGTAATTTCCAGCAATAACAGGGTAAAGTGCGAAGTTTTAGCCGCGGATAATTGCGTAATACTGTTTGTTTTAATGTTATTTGATTGTTAAGTTTAATGTCATTGGTTCAGTATATATGTATATCGTATACTGTTCGGTACAGACGCCAGCACATCAAGCTACCCGAAACTTTCGAATTTTCCCTATCTTCTTAGAACCATATGCTTCAGCGATAATGTTGAAAATCTATCGAGGTATTTTGACAGATTGTAGTAGCTTGATGTACTGGCGTCTGTACACACGGCTACACATCAAGCTATACAAAACTAGTATGAGCTGACCGTTCAATTTCTAGAAAGACTATAAAAAGCGAGTCCAAGACAAACTGGTTTTATATAGCTTGATGCGTAGCCGTGTGTACCATAAACAATATAGAACGCCGAGTACCTGACAGACCTTGACAGACATTCTTTTTATTAGGCGGGAAATCATTATGCGGGATTAGCCTACGCGACCCTGGTACAAAAAGGGCTTCAGAAGGAACAAAGATGGGTCTTAAATACTATTAAATCTGACACTTGCTCCTAGTAGACCCAAAGTTGGAGAGCGCCATTTAAAATAAAATGTTTTTATTTCGGGCAACTAGGGCTTATAGATCTTTATGATCTCACAAAAAATAGGTTGTTTGTGTGTCATTTGCAAGACTTAAGGCTATCTGTATAGCTTTGATGCGAATGCTCGACAGACAGACAGGAATACTTTCGCATTTATAAATTAGTAAGGATTAATAAATGAAGACCCAACTTTCTTGAAACCGTCTTCAAGATTAAAAAGGACAAGCCAATGTCAGCCAAGAAATTCAAACAGGCCAGTGCCAGCTGGAAACAGAGTAAAAACAAAACTGGGCACAGTTGCGAAAATATATTGAAAACTATTGGAAAGTTCCAACAAAGTGCAACTAGTTTCCAACGGAACAGCTGTAGCTGTCTTTTTGTGTGTCACCGAGCGGGGACTTGTGTTGAATTAATTAATACAAAGCGAAATGTTTTTGTTTTGTTGTCATGTTGGTAAAACTGGATTTTGATGTTTTTTTATCTTTAGACTGTCTGGTCCACTGCGGGGTAAGGGCCTCCCCAATTCGTTTCCACAACTTTCGATCTTTTGGTCACCATCACGGGGCGCTTTGATGGTGTTTTTTTTTATTTTTTAAGGATCTTGTCTTTGCGGGATGTAAATGAATTTAAGGACATTTTTTTCAGTTTGATATCATCAAATGACTCCTCCCGTTGTTGGTATTGGAGAGAGTGTCAGATTTTTACTGACTAAAACCCACTTTTGTTCCTTCTAGAGGTCTTTGTGTGTCAGAGCTGCGATATCTCTTTGGAAGGATCCTATAGCTCCGACAGGGGACTTAAAAAGTATGTTACGCTTTGTTATCCACAATCATGGTATTGTTTTGTATTTGGAATATAATTTATGTCAGATTTTTTGGATTAAAAAATTTAAAAAATGCATTTTACCCTACTCTACGCTTGTAAAAAGTATTACATTCCACGAGTATTTATTATTAGGTTCCGATACCGAGTATCTGTCAGAAACCAAGGAGTACTCGGAACTCTCACATGGGACTGGGCCAAGCAAAGGAAATTATCGCCAACTGCCTCAGTGCAGGCCAAGTTAAATCGACCACAGTTTGCACAAGGCGGATAGTTTGCGGGTTCAATGGAAATTCACGGATTCCTTTGTTAAATGGTATTCGTATTCTAAACTTGGCCAATTACTGGATTCTCTGGGGTTAAGTGGATTCAATGTATGGAGTAGTTTGCATTCAGGTATTAGATGAATATTGTACTGTAGGTTTTTGTTTACGTTAAGAAGTTTTTACTTGGAATTAAACAGATTTGAAGTACACTCATTAAATAAAATTAAAGGTTTAAATGGTAAAGGTATGATTGATGTGTATACGCAATGCGATTAGAAATCATCATCATCATCAGCCTTTTTATCGTCCCACTGCTGGGCACAAGCCTCCTCGCACACAGAGAGGGATTGAGCGTCAATCAACACGCTTGCTCAATGCGAGTTGGTGATTAGAAATGTCCAAATGTTTTCAAATTTTTCGCTGAAGCATGAGAGGAAAATTTTAGAGTTTTAGGTAGCTTAATTATGCTGGCATCTGCACCTAAGTATTACGTAAAACCATCAGAGAATGAGTTTGGCTTAAAAAAAATTAGCAAAACCTTCCGTTTCATGTTAATAGGAACCAATATGCTCGTCAATTTTTTTTTTAAGTATAAGCTCCTCTTAAAAGGTAAGTAGGTATGTTACAGGATTCTTTGAGACAAGAGGGTATCAACAAACCTCTCGGGCTAACCATCTAGTTGAGGCAAGAGCCCTCTTCACCCACCCTCTAATAGGCCGTGAAGCGATCAAAGAACGGTATAAGTATACTGTAGTATTTATATTATGTGAGGTATAGGTATGCTTTTGTTATTTATTTTGTAGGAATTTTTAGTAGAGAAAGTGTTAGCGATCGTATGTATGTAAAGATGACAGTACATCAAGCTACTTCAATCTGTCAAATTTCGTTAATAGATTTTAAAATATATCGTTGAAGCATAGGTATGGTTAAAAGTTGATTGGAAAAATTTGACAGTTTCGGGTAGCTTGATGTACTGTCATCTTTACATACATACGATCGCTAACACTTTCTCTCTTCGTCTGAGCTTATCAAGCTGAGGGTGGTAGCATAGTTTTAGGTTAACTTATTATTGTTAATTATAGGTTTTGTTTGTTCTCCCTGGCTCAAAAGACTATAGATACTTTTTATACACGCGTATGAAATCGCTGAAGAAAGCTCGTATTATTATATGCCCGTATTTTTCATATTTTAAATTTAAAGCCATTTCAACTTCCACAATAATCCACTGGATTATTCCAGAAAAATCCATTGAATCCATTCAATTAATTGACACAAATCACTATCCGAATTCGTTTCGTAACAACCGCATTCAACAAAGTTTCAATTACTTTATGATTTAAAATTCGAACCTCATTCGATTGGGGAACAGTGAATTGTGGCCTGAGTCTCGACCAATCGCAATTAGCTAATGGATGGGGACCAATCGACTTGTGGTCTGTGGGTGACTTCAGATTTTTAAATGTCGAATTTAACTTTTTTTTTCGTTTTATTTCTTTGTACCTTATTTTTTTCTTTTTCTAGCACTCTAACGGTTTGTTGTGGCCAGTGATGAGTTACTTCAACTTAAAAAACCTTATTAAGAAGAACTATTTACATAATCATTATGGTTGTGTTCTGTATGTATGTGTAGGTAGTGATTGCCGGGGAGTTTGTTGCGCCACTTCTTCTTCCCAGCAAAAACACATAGGAAGTGGTGAAGGGTGGGCGTTTTGGGGGCTGTCTTTGTAATATTTGACGTTTAAAAAGTGCTGTTTTACAGCCAAGTTTGAATAAATGATTTTGAGTTTGAAAAAAGGAACGTTGCTTTTTTCAGTAGGGAAAAAGTGTCCAATGTTGTTCATTTTTGTGTCACTTCACGAGCCGAACAACCATGATAGATATAAATAACACAGAGAAGCAATAAATTAACAATAGTATGAAAGATGGAGCCGATGCGGAAGGTGTCAAATATTGTTCGATGTGGGTTCAATCAACGTTGGGCTATGGAAATCACGGACAACATGACACATCAATATCGCGAGGTATGCAAATAGTATCTGTTATTAATTTCTTTATTTGATTTAATTCTATTCGCTCTTCGCGTCTTCTAAAAGTGAAAACTTATAGGGTTATTTATCAGCGTTCGTGTACCTGTCAATTGCGTATTTCGAGGTTCATGAGAAGGTTGAAGGTTTTTCTTTTAACTATTACTGTGCCTATATCATTATTTTCGTCTAAGATATGTATAATAGTGTGATAAATGTTTTCTTTATATCCAACTGCAAAATATGACAACCGCGCGCGCGTTGTCGAAATGATAATCAAGCCAGGACTGCCGAACTTAGGGTCCTGATTTCGATTCCCGGTACCGTCAAAATTTTTTGAGAGTGATGAGCATCATAAGTATGCTTGGTTTATTGGCTGTGATCTGGATGTTATACATAATTTGTGTAAAGTGCACCGATGTGGTTTATCAGTTGTGTTGGCACCCATAGCACAAGCTAATCCATAGCTCACCTTAGGGCTAACCGAACGTGATTGAAAATGTGCAAATAAAAAAAAATGTATTGTGCGCTATCTCGCTGGTTTTATAGCCCAACTCCACCCGTCACACTTTCCTGACGCCGGTTGTACCAAATCCCGGGATTATTGGTTGATTTGTAGACTTACTGTGTCACTCGTTACCCTAACCTGGTGTTGCTAGGCACAGCACCCGGATTTGTCTGCTCTAAACCCGGATAAAGTGTACCTATGTTTTGTAAACCATCACGTGTAGGTATATAAAATCTGTTGAAGGTAGATTAAAAAAAATTATAATGAGTGTTTTCATCATCAGCCTTTTTATCGTCCCACTGCTGGGCACAGACCTTCTCTCACACAGAGGGATTAAGCGTTAATCACCACGCTTGCTCAATGCTGGTTGCTGATTTCAGACTTTATAGTCCAGGTTTCCTAGAGAGGTTTTCCTCAACCTTTAATCAGTCATTGGTAAGATATACTTAGGAAGTACATATAACTTAGAAAAGTTGCATTGGTACTTGATTGACCTGGAATCGAGCCCGCACACTCGTACTTGAGAGGATGGTGCTTTAACCACTAGGCCACCACGACGAGTGAGTGTTTTATTTAGGTGTTATTGTTGACGGTTTTATGCAGCCGCGGTAGTACCACGATAAGCAAATAAAAAGAAAATCGGGACAATGGTAGGAGGATGAATTCTCATGATTCTAGGAAGTCAAGTATTTGAAGTATTCATTAAAGGTGTCTGCCTGGGTTGTTCATAAAAGTTAGCGCGGCCCTGGCACGATGGGACCTTCAGAAGGAATATAGTGGGTTTTAGTGAGTAAAGTAACCAAACATACATACAGACAGAATTGTGTTGCTGGGGAGTTTGTTCCACCATTTCTTCTTCGCAGCGATAACACATAGGTAGTGGTGGAGGGCGAGCGTTTTGCGGGCTGTCTTTTGTAAAATTGACCTTCAAAAAGTGCTGATTTTCAGCCTACTTTGAATAAATAACTTTTATCTTTTAAGAGTCTGACACTCCCTCCAGCTGCACTTTCAACGTTATCATTTGATGATTTCCCTACATTAAATATATATTATATATATACAAATATATTTTACTTAAGGAACAGTGCTGTATTAAGCACGAAAATGTTTCAGTAAACTTCCGAAAATCTCTCTCTAGTAAAGTAATAGTCTGTTAAACAAAAAAGCACAATTTCCTCCCGTATTTGCTTGTATAAATGCGTGTGAAAATCTCGTGAATTTGGTGAGATCAAGAACGGGGTACATCACAGATATATTGCAGAAGTCTCACAATACTGCACACTGTACTTTATTGTTATTCTTTGACGTCACACTGATAGTTGACCCAGCAACTACAATTTCTTCATAACATACAGACAGAATTGTATTGTTGGGGTGTTTGATCTACCATTTATATGATGATGATGATGATGGCATCCAGGCCGATTGTCGGCTACGGCGGCCGTTCTCATTTATGGAGATCAGCCAGCTGCGCAGGACATATTATAGTGCACAAGCATTCGCGCAGACACAGGTGCACTCTCTATTCCCTCACTCTCATAATCCGATGGGACGGCAATCCGACACGACCGGAGAGAGATCAGGCGCAGGACCGACATTTACGTGCTCTCCGATGCACGGGTGAATCAATCACCAACTTCCAGACTCCAGGCTGCTTTGTGAAAGTTTCTCAAAACCCACAAAGAGATTTCGGCCCTACCCGGGATTCGAACCCGAGACCCCGTGCACAGCAGTCGCGCCTTGCGACCACTAGACCAACGGGGCAATCCCACCATTACATACTTATACACCATTTATATACGAAGTGAGGGGCGGGCGTTTCTGGGGGCTTTTTTTATAAAATTGACGTTCAAAAAGTACATACTTTCTATAATGACTTTTATCTTTATTTATTATTTGTTCAAGGTCTAGTAAGCTTTATAGTATTTAATTTTCTGCTTCTTGTGTTCAGTTCAGTTATGTTTAGTAAATTACAGCCGCACATGAAGCTACCCGAAACTATCATCATTTTTTTCCAATCAACTTTGAACCAGATGTTTCTGCGATAAAGTTGAAAATCTGTCAAGAAACTTTGACAGATTGTAGTAACTTTAATTTAGAAAAGAGTATATATTTGAACGTGTTTGAACGATGTGAATTTTCTGAATAAAATATTTCTGTTTGACCCGGAAACTGCGCCGTCACCCGAAGCATGGCTTCCGATTATAGGCTTCGGCGCCCGCATTTTCGATTTTTCACGTTTTAAACGATGCTAAATTGGTCTACCGACTTTCAGTAGGAGTTCAAACTCAATCGGGCACTGATTTTGTACGTAAATTGCGTTTTTAGAAGTAAATATGATGACTATTTTTTATTATTGACTAGCAGGTTTAACACAGTACATATCTAGTATGGTGCAAATCATAAACTCATTGGGGTTTTACCGTGAAAGGTTGGCAATCTTAGAAATTATCTACTCATGCGAAATGCATAAGTATGACACCTACAATTCACATTTAACCACATTATCTAAGACATACAAATAAAAATAAATTAATATTATGATATAAAACTAAAAAAAAACTTCGAAAAATGCATCCTCGTGGCAATGCTGCCAGACTCTTGGGCACGCTCTCAGAAGACAGGGATGGTGATGAATTTTTCGACGCCATTTGATTTTTTTGTGTAAATATTTGTATCATAATATATTTATTTCTTTATGTCCTGTAAATAAGTAGGTGCAATGGTCAATAAGATCATTAACATTGAACCTGTTGAACTAGCTACCGATTGAAATTAATTATTGAAATATTATACAACCTTCATCAAAATACAACACCTCCTAACCTGACATAAAAAGCTTAAAATCACGTCACATCACATCACTTCACACTATCGCATCATCACATCACACTAATATATAAAGGCGAAAGTTTGTGTGTGTATATGTTTGTTACCTCTTCACGCTCAAACAGCAGAATAGATTTTGAGAAAACTTGGCAGTAATATAGCTTGTACATCATAATAACATATAGACAATTTTTTGTCCGGGTGCAGCAAGTAGTTTGCAGTGGATGAAACTGGCTAGCGGAAGCTATATAAAATAAATTAAAATTAAAACTTAAAGAAAATATATAATTATAAATTAATGTAATTTTATAACATTAACTCAAATAAAGGTGAACTTAAATATTCCTCTCCATTTAAAAAGCGACATTATAGCTTCTATTTTATTCGTGAGCCTATAAAAACCTTGTAAGTCAGGGGTCATTAATTTTTTCAGACATTTCTCTTTCCAAGAAAAAGGACAAAAATATAAATAAAGAGTAATGCCGAAATCCCCTTAGGAAGTGTACGTTACAATGTGCCGAGGATTTTTTTAGAAAATGTAAATATATTTTAGGGTTTCTTAGAGGTCAAAGGAAATCCTTATACGGTTTTAAAGAAAAATTGGACAGATTTTAATTTGAACGACTAGATCTTGGTATTTTCTATCGGTCTACGGAACCTGAAACTTTTAAGTAAAATGAAACGAAAAGTACCTAGCATTCTTCTTAATTTCTTTAATCTTATTGAGAGGCTGTGGCTTGTAGATGGTGAAGTGTGGTTTCATAAGTATACTCGTGCATAAGGATACAATTCTCTATCGAGATCGGAAGCAAAGTAAATTAACGGTCTTTTACAAAATTTATTTTGTCTATAGGCAAGTGAAGATATAAAAATGGATAAGTAATGCTATAGTTGCTATGGCTATATCATCTCCCGAGCCTTTTCCCAACTATGTTGGGGTCGGCTTCCAGTCTAACCGGATTCGGCTGAGTACCAGTGTTTTACAAGGAGCGACTGCCTATCTGACCTCCTCAAACCAGTTACCCGGGCAACCCAATACCCCTTGGTTAGACTGGCGTCAGACTTACTGGCTTCTGACTACCCATAACGACTGCCAAGGATGTTCAATGACAGCCGGGACCTACAGTTTAACGTGCCATCCGAAACACAGTCATTGGTGTCCAAGATATATTTAGAAAGTACATACAAACTTAGAAAAGTTGCATTGGTACTTGCTATGGCTATATAATAATAGCCATATTCCGGTTGACCGCCACAAAGAGTCGTATTGCTGTTTCATTTCCAAAATATGTTTGCTTATAAACCTCATCTGCTATTCTACCCTAGAACGTCGTAAAATGTGGAATTAGTATATCCTACTACTATTATAAAGGCGAAAGTTTGTATGTATGGATGTATGGATGTTTGTTACTCTTTCACGTAAACACTACTGAATGGATTTGAATGAAACTTTACCACAATATAGCTTATACATCAGAATAACATATAGGCTACTTTTTATCCGGGTATGGAAAGTACTTCCATGAGAAAGCGGGTGAAACCGCTGGCGGAAGCTAGTAATAATATAATTTGAGTACTGTCAACACCATACCACAATCTTCATTTGTATCTACAGACGCCAGCACATCAAGCTACCGAAACTGTCAAACTAGATCAATGAACTTTGAACCAAATACTTTAGCCGTAAGGTTGAAAGTCTATTGAGGAAATTAGACAGATTGTAGTAGCTTGATGTGCTGGCGTCTGTACTAAATAACCATCTACCTACTAGTCACCACAGAACAGGAATGAATATAAATTATGCGTTACAATATGTTGCCTGGTTGCTATGCATTTGGCTCGATGTCAACAGATGCCGGCAGATGGCGCCACGTCCGGGTAGAACGGATGCTACGTCACAGTTTCCAGATTGTAGACGGATAATCATTTTGTTAATTTATTCATAATATCAGTCAGTTTAAAGAATGTATTAAAATTTGTATTGACTTGAATCGTGGTGGCCTAGTGGTTAAAGCATCAGTCTCTCAAGTACGACTGCGGGTTCGATTCCAGGTCTAGCAAGTACACATGTAAGTTTTATGTACAGATGGCAGCGCGTCAAGCTATTACGATCTGCGAATTTTCCTTAATAGATTTTCAACATTATTGCTGAAACATACGGTTCTAAGTAGATTGGGAAAATTTAACAGCTTGGGGCAAATGAAAATTTTACAGCATACCATTTTTTTAAATCATAATTATTATTTCAAGCTAAATTTTTGCCTCATTCCATACTTTCTCTGAATAGCTCATATTTGCACCTACTTCGTAAACAAAACAATAAACAATTTTAACACACGACAGCAAATTAATTTTCCAACAAAAGGAAATTACAATTTGATTATTACAATGTTATTATGACTTTAATTAGCTACGATAAACGTTACATTAAAAAGATTACTATACTACACTGATTTATATCGACGTTGTAATCGAAACAAGATGGCGACCCTGTCACGCACCAAATTAATCTATACATATAATAAAATCGTAGAAAATTCATACTGTACATTAAATATATTAAAAAAAAAAAGTTTCTAGAAGTTTAGAAAAAATACAGTTTTTAGAATTTTTGTCTGTTTGTCTGTATGTATGTCCGGGCTAATCTCAAAAAGTACTGCTTGGATTTGCTTCAAATTTGGCATGAATATAACTAAGAGCTCGGGTCAATGTATAGACTACATATTATCACGCTATCACCTATGGGGGAGGGGATGAATGTTTAATCACCTAATGCCCACGCGGACGACGTCGCGGGCAATATCTAGTTAATTATAAAACACATTTTTAATCGTTGAAACGTGTTATTATTTTGATTTGAATTTGTGTAATATTAATGTTAGAACTGTAACGTGGATTTTCACTTACTTCTACTCAGGACTGATTAATTTTTTTATCGTATTTTGTCACGAATGCTCATAAAAAAGCTTTAGCTTTATGATTTCTAGCATTTTTTTTAAGTTAGGGCAGTTTCTTTTTAATTTTACATATATTATACATTAGAAAGTTTTGTATATTTGTTACTCTTTCACGCTAAAACTACTGAATTGATTTTGATGAAATTTGGCAGTAATATATGTAGTTTTGTATATCAGAATATATGTTGGCTACTTTTTATCCATGTGCTATCAGAATAATAAGGGCCAGTTTCACAGGTTACGGATAGCCACTATCTACCAGAGAAAATAAAAAATGGAACAGAATTTGTATGAAATTATCAGCCAGATAAACTATCTGGAACTTATCCGTAACCGGTGAAACTGGCCCTAATACTTATATAAGCTATGTTTTATCTATGTGCTATGTGCTGAAAGTCGTTCCTTTGCACTTTGGGCAGCGAGTTGATCAATATATAGAAGAGTAACTTGATGAACAAAAGCATGATTAAACCTAAACCCCTCGCCCACGGCGACTTTTAGTAGCGATACAGTCGCGCGTCAAGCAAATGCGCAGCAGCAGACAGGAGGGAGTGTGCCGAACATCAGTGTAACTGCATCGTGGCCGAATCGCGTTTGCATCGCTACCGAATCGCGTTTGCGTCGCGACTGAATCTTGTCCCGTGGGCGAGGGCATACAGCTAACGACAGCTTCGCGACTGCTTCGCTACAAAAAGTCACCGTGGGCGAGGGGCCTAAAACATTTAGGTATTTAAACAATTCGTCGCTTAATTAAACACAATTCATAAAACGTAAAGTCAAAATAATATGAGAGATACAAACTTCATATTTGTCTTCAAAAAATCCGCTTAAACACGAGAACCGTAGATGGATATAAAAAAAGCAAAATATAACGCATTCAAAGTTCTAACCACAGCCGTGCGTCAGGATAAAAAGTTTAAAACCCCTCCAGGTCTTAGAGCGTTTAAACAACCGGAGCAGCCATGATCACAAATGTATAGAAAAAAAGAGGCTTGGCTTTAGGTAGAAGGACATATGTATGTGACACTTTTGTGACGTTTATTGACAGAAGACATCATCATCTCCCGAGCCTTTTCCCGACTATGTTGGGGTCGGTTTCCAATCTAACCGGATTCAGCTGAGTACCAGTGTTTTACAAGGCGCGAATGCCTATCTGACCTCCTCAACCCAGTTACCCGGGCAACCCAATACCCCTTGGTTAGACTGGCGTCAGACTTACTGGCTTCTGACTACCCGTAACGAATTGACAGAAGACATTAATTTAAATTTAAATATTTTTATGAAGATTACATTTAAAAAAATAAACAGTATGTACAGCCAGTAGCACAACACATAGTCGAACACGTGCATGATAAAATTGACAAACAAGCATAAACTTGATGCACACAGTACATACAGATGCCAGCACAATTTCTTTTATAGATTTTCAACCTTATCATTACTCCGGAAGGTTAATATTCGATGGGTAAAGTTTGACAGATTCGGGAAGGTTGACCTGCTGGCGTCCGTACGTATAAGTATGTGCGGTGCTCACGTGCCTTTGGCAGTGTGGAAGATATGACAATGGCGTCTCCAGTTGGTTATATACTCTAAGCGCCAGGTACAAACTCTATGGACATAAACTTCTTGCTTATCTTGTTTCCCGCGGTTGGTGCCTAGATTTCCACTTTAGCTGCGTTTGCTGACGTTATTATAGTTCTTACATGATTTTTTCAGGTACATTTTGTATTTACAGGTTTTTGCGTGGAGTACCGATTGAACATAGACTTTTAATCCAAGTAAACTTCAAGTTGACCTCTTTTTATAGCTCGCTCGATAATTAACAGCTGCACGGGTCGATCGATCCTAAGGTTAAGCAACGCTTGGCGCGGTCGATCCGTGGATAGGTGATCATTCTGTCATGACGAGTGGTTCCGTGTTCTATGTTTTGTCGTTTATCTTAATAAGGGCTATTTTCATGATTTCCACTATCTACCGAAGAAATTAAAAACTGGAACAGAATTTGTATGAAACTTTGTACCAAATAAACTAACTGGAACTTATTCGTAGGTGGTGAAACAGCCCTAAATCTTAAAGAGTGAAGTATATATATGACCCTTTAGGCCCAGGGTCTGCTTGGGCTGCGGGTTGTTCGTAAGAGATACCGTGGCCCTGGCACACAAGGACCTCCAGAAGTAAGATAGTGGGTTTTAGTCAGTAAAAGTTTGACACTCCCTCCAGCTGCACCCTCAGCGGGAGGGGTTGATTGATGATTTCCCACGAAAAAAAAAGTATATATGTACTGATATATATTGAAAAATGTCTCATAACATAATTACCCCTCTGCAATATAATAAAAATCCAATCTTAACTAAAGAAGTCTCATGAGACAGTTTTTAAGTCTATTTATTTCTTTAATAAACAAGTCTAGAACAAATAGTACTTAGTTAACGTAAGTAGGTACTTACAACGTGTCCACGAGGTGACGTCACTTCGCTACCAAACTTATGTGGACTAGTTTACTTTATGAGTCTAGTTGTACAGTGGACAACAGAACTGACTTAGTTTAAACTCACCTACCTATTGTATTTACTGGGTTAGTTAGACTAATAGGGACAATAAGACAAATTGTGTTACATTTAAAATTAAATAAGTCATGTTTGGATGAAGACCAACAATGGTAATGGTGCTAGTTTGTGTGTGTAATGCATTGCATTTCTTCTACACTTCTCTGTCTGACATCAGACTGATCATCACACAAGCGAAATGCTTTCTAGTCTTATCTGGTGTCTTTGGTTCAATCCGCATTGCTGCTCTGTTCTATAAAGAGCACTAGTGTTAAGTGATGAATTTATTGTAACCGTCGTTAAAATGGTGTCGGTCTGTACGCCGTGTTTGGCTATCGTCATGATGCAAATCAACCTTTAAGAAAAAAATGCTCAATATATTAAAACACAAACCTTTAAACATAATATATTTTCAACGTCCCATTTCGCGCTAGAGGACCACCACTCGTTTTTATCATACAAATTGATTGTACCTTTTTGTTGCCTCCCCTATTCCTAGACAAATTGGTATTCTGAAGAAAGCAATTAATTCTGGGGACAGAACCGAATAATTTGTAAAGCGTCACGTACAGGGCCCACGATTAACGGTCAATGACCTTTGGAGGCAAACCTTCGAGCTAAGACTGAATGATATTTAAAATTTATCCGTCACTGATGCCTGGTCATAAAAAGTATGTCAAATAACTACCATCCGTAAGCTAGGCAAAAAAATGATTTATTTTTTACTAGCGACCCGCCCCGGCTTCGCACGGGTGCAATGCTGATACTAAAATTATACATATAAACCTTTCTCTTGAATCACTCTATCTATTAAAAAAAACCGCATCAAAATCCGTTGCGTAGTTTCAAAGATTTAAGCATACAAAGGGACATAGGGACAGAGAAAGAGACTTTGTTTTATACTATGTAGTGATATGGAAACCGGGGAAGTTATGGCCAAGAGGTTAAAGCACCCGTCTCTCAAGTATGAGTGTGTGGGTTCAAATCCGGGTCAGGCAAGTATCAATGTAGCTCTTCTATGTTATATATACTTTCTAAGTATATCTTCGACACCAATGACTGATTAAAGGTGAAGGAAAACATCTCGAGGAAACCTGAACTATAAAGTCTGAAATCACCAACCCGCATTGAGCAAGGGTGATTAACGCTCAATCCCTCTCCGTGTGAGAGGAGGCCTGTGCTCAGCAGTGAGACGATAAAAAGGCTGTGATGATGATGATGAAATCTAATAATAATATATAAATGAATCGCTATATGTGTTGCTTAGCGCAAATCTCGAGACCAGCTGAACCGATTTCGCTTATGCTTTTTTTCTCATGGATGGAAGAATCGACTGTTAAGCGCTACGTTCGCTGGGTCAGCTACTACTTTATAATAAAATCACACAAGCACACATAACTCTACGTACTGTCAATATAAAACCAAGGTAACATATAAAGCGAACAAATAAATAAAATAAAAATCCAATAGTTTTATTTCAAAAACAAAATTTGAAATAGGAATTGCATGTTCGCGCTATCATAACTTACAAAACCGCACTTTTTCGCCCATATAAATATTAGATCGTATGAAACCACAGACGGAGGTGCGGGTGCCGGATTAAACCGCTTTGAACCGGTTGGGACCGGTTGGAACTAGAAATTTCGAGTTAATTACGGAGCTTATTTTAGGCGCATCTATATTTCACGCTATGCGGGTAGGCTTGCATCGCGTTGCAGATTTTTTGCCTTGCGCATTGTTTTATTTGGACATCTTTTATACCGTAGTGTAACAAACGTAAAAATAGGGGGAAAAAATGGTGTGTTTTTACCAACCAAATAAAAAAATCTTTCAGTACAACTTAGCATTATTTCCCTATAAAAGTTAACTGGGTATTTCTAGAATACTGATACGTACGCCTTTGTTTTAAAGGCATCACAGCATACCTAATTACAGCTAAAGACGATAGACGGTCGTCAAATAATAAATTCAGTGTGTAACATAGTGGGAACCATTTCTGGAATTATTAACTAGAAGTGTCTCATCGATCGCAAGTATCTAAACATCAGCCAAACATAGTTTATTCAGTTGAAAAGATCCTAGATCCAACAATTTAATCTTATCCTTGACAGGTCCGTGTGCCCTACAAACTAACTAATCCTAACCAGATTACGAAGTTGTACGCGTCGCTTGTCACCGTGGTGGGGAACTTAGGGATCAGACCTAACCCTTTTCTTGCCTATACACTTTGTACGTAGTAAGCAGGTCAACCTACACGAATCTGTCAATTTTTACCAATGGAATATTAACCTTCCAGAATTGTGATAAGGTTGAAAATCTATTGAAGTAAATTGAGAGATTGATGAAATTTGGTAGGTTTCTGTACTGGCCGGCTTCTGTACATATAACTGTCTAATTTTCACATGGCGCGGCTGTTGTGCACGGGGTCTCCGGTTTTATTCCTAGATCAAGCCGAAATCGAGTTGGTGGTTGATATACTGTACCCGCGCATCGGAAAGCACGTGATTTCGTTCCGGTCCTGGCGGATTCTTATCCATTGGGCTATGAGATTGAAGATATAAGGGTGCACCTGTGCGCAGACACAATCTCACTGATCTCCTAAGAGAGAACAGCCATCCCGGCCCACAAACGGTATGGTTGCCATTATACATATGTATGTGTACAATTTAACATGTAGGTATATTAAAGAGGTTGGTTCCTAAGTGGTTCATGGATTGGTGACCTGGTTCTAATAAGAGCGAGGCCTGCAAAGATGTTGAAATACCGTAGTTTAATAGTCATCATTTGCGTAGCCAAGGAGATAATAATGTTTAATTCAAACCGAATGCAGCAACCAATGTTTTTTCTTAAGGCGAGATTCGATCTATGTGTGACACTGATGTGACGTGCACAAATGTTTCTTTCGATCTATTTGCTCTAGCAAACAGCAACCAGCGTGAGGACAGTTCCAAATTTGCAATTTTTTGTTCGCAAATAATTTAGTTAGTCGTTCCAGTTAGCCTTGGAAAAGTACAAAATACACAGATCTATTTTCTACTACCTATCTATAGAGTATTTGGTCTCTATTTTAACCGACCTATGTCCATCGGTGTCATGATAGCAGATTAACTTTTTCTGAACCACATCAAGTTTTCATTCAAATTAATTTGAGATTCCCACATAATATTTCAGCTATTAAATCTAAGTTTACACGAGCGAATATGTCGGTTGGTGTATGTTGCAGCTAACTGGTTAAAATAGCCATACAATCAAACAGCTAACATTTTGACGGAACAACGTCGTCTAGTCACTCGTCTAGTTTTATAAATGAATAATAAAATAATAAACATTATAGCTGATTTATAAACCGTCGAACAAATGATGTAGTTCAGTGCCCTAGTTGCGTTTGGTTTCCAATATGGCCTCAACAAGCCCGTGTTGTTGATTATTTCAAGATATTTCTTTCTAAGATGTTTTTTGTCGCCGGAGACAACTGAAATCGAAGAAGCCTCGCTTTGAGGGTGGTTAAAATAAAACCGTAGGTGTCAACTGACCGTCTCCAAGTCGGAATGCCCACCACCAGCTTGTAACTAGTTACCTCATCGTAATTAGGAACAAACCAGTTAGCTAAGCATCATCTAGTTGTAGTGTTAAAATGTCGCATTTAACAAACTTCGACAGCTAGTCGGCGTATCAACGTGTGATGAATGGCGTTGTCTGGTTTGTTAGACATAAGAGGTTCTATCCTTGAAAATAAAATGAAAAATACAGGTCAATGATGTGAACTGTGTTCGTTGACGGGGAAGGAATATAATACAAAACTTTGTTGAGGGGTATGTCGATAATTAGCAGACATCTTTCGTAACGCCGATAGCATAATGATGAGCTGCAATTAATTGAAATCCTGGTTGCTATAAAATTTGTATAGGCGCTTCACGCCACGCCAGTCATTGTTCAGTCAAAGAATTAGTTGTTTGATGGACAGGCTATTTCAACCAGTTGACTGCGACATATTTTATGCACTAAGCTCTCCTTGAATTAATCTCGTATTTCAACTTGAAATACTGTGGTAAACCCTTTTCAGGTTTTGGTCGGGTTCCGTATAACGAGTTAGGAATAATTTTGTTTGACACTGCATTCATTGTGAATATATAATCGGATGTGGGTTTATTTTATGGTATGCATTTTGTTCGTTTAGCTTCTAGAGATAATTCTAGTTTTTGTCAATTTTTGTAGAATATTTGAGCGCTTCTGAAAATATCAAGTTATTCGGGCATTGGTTTCAGGATTGCAGAAGACATTTTTTAGTTAATTTCCATTATCAAGTATACAGCAAAAACATTAAGTATACATAAAATGATACAACGCTTATGAAACTTAAACATTAAGGGCCCTACTACAAAAAAGTTAGACACGCATTTGACACGCGTTTTAAAGAAAAAAAATATTTGCACAATTATTTTAAACAACACGTGTCGAAAGTCTGTCTAACTTTTTTTTAGTAAGGCCCTAATACTCTAAATGTGGCAGTGCAACCATTTTATAGTAAAAATATAAAATATAATATAAATATACTGATATATTTTTTTGTTGTTGTACCACTTCGGTGTAAACGAAGCCATTTTTAATCCGTTCCTATTTACGCGTTGTTCGCAATTCGTATACTCTTACTAATTCAGAGGTCGCATCCGAGCCAACACCTGACTGCAACGACCATAGCTTTTCTTTAAATGTAATAAAATTATCGCTGCCGCGTGAAATGAAATGCACTTTATTTGGAATTTAAATATTCAATGATTATTGAGATAAAGAGGATGGTTGTACATTCTTATAATAGTAGTTTCCAAATATTTGGAGTTACTCTCAGATTTATAAAATCTGTATAACATCTATCTACTAATATAATAAAGCTCTAGAGTTTGTTTGTTTGCTTGAACGCGATAATTTTGGGACCTTACAGACTGAAGAACTTTAAACAGGTTTGGAGCCCCTGGTAACCACGCCGGACTGCCAAGCTGAGGGCACTAGTGTGATGTGCTGTGTCTGGGTGTTATATTATGTATTTATAAATAATATGTGTAAAGTATGTAGTACAATAGTTGTGTTTAAACTTTAAAGGTACTTCAAACCAACAGAGAGACATGTGTTGCTGGGGAGTTTGTTGCGCCATTTCTTCTTCCCAGCAAAAACACATAGGAAGTGGTGAAGGGTGGGCGTTTTGGGGGCTGTCTTTTGTAATATTTGACGTCAAAAAGTGCTGTTTTACAGCCAAGTTTGAATAAATGATTTTGTGTTTGAGTTGAGTTTGAGTTTGAGTATTGGCACCCATAATACAAGCTAATCAATATCTTACCTTGGTACTAACCGACCGTGTGTTTGAAAGGTATATTATAAACAAACAAACAAAACTGTACATAATATAAGTATAGATCTATAAAATCCCTCATGTTTTGATTTGATGCTTCCAGGCCGATTGTCGGCTACGGCGGCCGTTCTCTTTTATGGAGATCAGCCAGCTGCGCAGGACATATTATAGTGCACAAGCATTCGCGCAGATACAGGTGCACTCTCTATTCCCTCACTCTCATAGTCCGATGGGACGGCAATCCGACACGAACGGAGAGACATCAGGCGCAGGACCGACATTTAAGTGCACGGGTGAATCAATCACAAACTTCCAGACTCCAGGCTGCTTTATGAAAGTTTCTCAAAACCCACAAAGCGATTTCGGCCCAACCCGGGTATCGAACCCGAGACCCCGTGCACAGCAGTCGCCTTGCGACCACTAGACCAACGAGGCAGTCCCTCATGACCTTTAACTCTCTCTTGTTAGGGGTCCGCAACCCCTTCAATAGCACATTAATATAATTTCAGATTACAGAATGTTTTACTCAAAATGTGGTCCCTAAGGCACTCGATTCCGAAGTCATATCGCAAGTTAAATTGACGCTGTTATTTATTCACTGGCCTGCAGTGTACCGTGAACATCAGTTTTGAGTGCGGCTTTGTTTATTGTTCTAGAAGGTTATGGAACGTTCTCGAAAAAAAAGTGAAAGAAAGTTACGGAATACTGCGGGTTGTTCGCAACAGTTGCCACGACCTTGGCACGCAAAGATCTACAGAAGGAAAATAGTGGGTTTTAGTCATTAAGAGTCTGATACGTAGGATAGTCACGTACGGATGTATCGATAAGTGTCACTGATCTATCTTCGAGTGTCTCTGATCAACCAAAGAGTGTCACGGATCTACCGTCAAGTGTCACTGATCTAGAGTCGAGTGTCACGGGTCTACCTATAAGTGTCACTGATCTACAATCAAGGGTCACGGGTCTACCGCTTAGTGTCACCGATCTATCATCAAGTGTCACTGATCTACAGTCGAGTGTCACGGGTCTACCGATAAGTGTCACTGATCTACAGTAAAGTGTTACGGGTCCACCGACAAGTGTCACTGATCTACCTTCGAATATCACTGTCTACAGTCGAGTGTCACGGGTCTACCGATAAGTGTCACTGATCTACAATCAAGTGTCACGGGTCTACCGATAAGTGTCACTGATCTATAATCAAGTGTCACGGGTCTACCGACAAGTGTCACTGATCTACTTCTGAGTGTCACGGATGTACAGTCGAGTGTCACTTAACTACCTTCGAGTGTCATTTACCTACAATCAAGTGTCACGGATTTACCGATAAGTTGTGTGCTATGGCCGCGGTAACTCTTACTAACAACCCGCAGTCCTGGGTAGTCCCCTTGTGCTTACAAACTTACCTATAAGCATTGACCCTCTTCAACCAAAATATTTAAAATAACATAATAATTCCCTTTCCATACAAAATATATCGTAAATATACTGCCTCAATTATCTAGGGAATGAAACGTCAAAACAACCACACAGGTATACAGATTTGTAACGACTACGAGTAGGCAATCTACTAATTACGAGTTCCCGAGACAGTTAATTAGCAATCACAGCGATATTAATAAGGTCAGTGATGTGTATTGATTTGTGGTAAACATGATTATTAACATTTCGAAATTGTAGGGTTAGTTTAGTTGGACGTACTAAGTTTAGGAACTATTTGTCTGATTTGAAAATTACATGGCTCATGGCTTCTTGAATCCATTTATCTATTTTTTTACCACAGATATTATTTATTCTATAAGCCGGGAATGTTAAAAGTTGTAGTGGCCTAGTGGCTAAAGCACCAGCCTCTCAAGTATGAGTATACGGGTTCGATTCCTGGCAAGTACCAATGCAACTTTTCTAAGCTTTGTATACGTACTTTCTAAGTATATCTTGGACACAAATGACTGATTAAAGGTGAAGGAAAACATCTCGAGGAAACCTGGACTATAAAAATTCTGAAATCACCAACCCGCATTAAGCAAGCGTGGTGATTAACGCTCAATCCTTTTCTGTGTGAGGAGGCCTGTGCCCAGCTGTGGGACGATAAAAAGGCTGATGATGAAGCTGGTAATTTTATAAATGCCACACAAAATTATAAATTGGAATGTAACTTTTTTTAAGTGATAAGATAAATATAAACTGTTACTATTTTTGTTATTTTTCGTTTCATATTTGAAAAACTGGCCACAAAACTCCCAATTTTATTGGTGAATTTCATAAAATTGCAACATTGAATAAAAACTGTCAGCTGTCAAATGCACAAAATGGTCGAACAGTACCTACCCGCGTTTGCGATAGATAGAAGTAAAATATCATTGCTCTTGACTTACATGGCTGTCTGTGTTTGTATTTGTACTTGAAACTTTCAATATTAGGCTCAAAAATCCAGTTGCGAAAAGGTAAGTCCTCTCCTATTTACGTTTAGGACTTTTTATTTGTATTTTGTTATGTTTGCATAAGATTGTTTTTAGTATTAAGCGTGTGTTGTATAGACTTATATTGTATATCCGTTCACTCCATTTCATGTAGCTAAAAAAATATACGTACAGAAATCTATCTACATTGATCTTGTATAATGAATAAACTCAAAAACTACCCTTCCGATTTAAAAAATTCTGTCACCATTGTACATTTACCTTGAGTACCATAGGCTATATATTTTATGCAGGTACTGGTAGTAGTTCCCATGGGATGCCGCGGGAAACTGCTAGTGTATAATAAAAGTGCTCAAGGGTGCCCTAATACATCGAAGAGTATGACGTCATCATTTAGGCATCGATTGTCGTAAACCTCGTACTTTCCATTTCCTTCTGTTACTCCCGTGGGTTCGCCCGCTGTCTAAGCCATAAGCTTATGTGATTCTTGATTAGAGTAGTGGTAGGTCTCTCATCTTAGAGAAAATAGTAATAACAATGACATACAATCGGTTTGGACGCCATTGTTATTATAAGGGTAGTCGGCAATGTTTGATTTTGAACAATATTTTGTACAAACCAAATAAAACTACGCACTAGGAATATATTCTGAAATTGACACCAAATTGGTTACATAATAAATTGAGCAGAAAATAATCATTTTTAATATTTGTATGAACTATCATACAAGTGGGCAGTCGGACATGCGTAGTCTAATAGCAGTGGCGTCATACGTTACGTGTGTGTGTGCAATATTCTCTTCTGAATTTGAAAATCTTTGGCCACTAGGTAGGTATATCATGATGGTGAGCAATGATGTGATCGAAGGAGAAGCAAGCTTAATTTTTCTGTCAGAAAAAAAATGGTTATGACAGTCATTTCAATAAAATGTTGGTAGATTTCCAATGTTATTAACCTTTAAAGTAGAACATGCCTAACACAGCTGACATAACAGCTAGGCGATACACGCTCTCAGCTTACACTTTATACCCCAATTCCCGGTAATCGACCGCCGATACGATAACTAACTTGATTTCCACCCCGGATATAACTTTTTGCCAGGGCAAGGGCCATTTTTTGATTGATGACGATTTGATTAACATCACTTTCTTTGAATAGAGCACTCTCTGATTAACATTGAGGAGCAGTGCCGATGGCAACTCATTTCCTGAAATTTTGAAAGACCTTTAATGGCATGGTAATGTGATTAGATATTTTTTTTTTGTTACGACATTTTGTGGTGAAGTTTTTAAGTTGTCTATGAGGGTGGTTCACAACTCCATACAGAGCTATCGAGCCATCTGTACTGACTCTCCAATTGATTTCCAAAAGAACCTTCTGGAAGCTTCATGCGTCCAGCAACTACCACACTTTTGGTTATCCCACGGTGCATTTGCTAGTCCTTGGTCTCTACTTGAGCAACCTTCGGCCCCATCAGCCATTATTTCCTCGTGACTAAAATCGCCATCGCCATTTACCCTAAGTGCCAATTACTGTTCATTAAGAAAATAAAAAGGGGAGAAAATAAAATGATGTTATTAACTTTATTTAGTGTATACGTACATAAATCAGCACCTCAAGCTACTACAATTTGTTAATTTCCTTAACAGGTTTTTAACTTAATTCCTGAAGCATATGTTTCAATGTTGATCAGGAAAATTTACAGTTTCGGTTAGCTTAATGTGCTGTCGTCTGTACGTTATAGAAACATAAACATCAGCATAAATACCAAAAACACAGGAATAAAATTAACAATTCAACAACACTGACAATCGAAGCACCCAGCCTTCGAAACTGCCTCAAAATTTCAACAACTTTGTCAAAGTGAATCTCGTTTCTGGCATTTGTTTCTTGTTGTTCATGGCTCGGTTTGAAGGAGTGTATGTACTCCTCTCATAGGCCACGTGGCGATTCACGAGTGTGATCATGTGCAGAAGGTCAAGGTCTTCGTGGTGATCTTGAATGACGCTGCAGAGGGCTTGGATCATCCAGGAACCGTTCGCGTCTCGGTAGGATAGGTAATCTGTAGACAGAGATATATTTTTTGCAGTTTGGCAAACTAAGTTGTGTATACTAAAAACATGGTAGAAATCTTTTTCTGCCAAACATATACATATGTCAAATTACATACTTATGTAGCTATATAACTCATTATCATGTCGAATCGCTATAAACTCAGCCACATTATTATAAAATGTGTACTTAAAACAGTACAGAGGCCAGAAACTGTTCAATTTTCCCAATCAAATTTGAACCACATGCTTCAGCGATAAAGTTGAAAACCTATTAAGGACATTTGACAGATTGTAGTTGCTTGATGTGCTGGTGTCTATACCACTTTAGTGCTAGGTTTAAATGTTCACCTTGAAAAAAAGTTAACGGACTACGGACTTAAGCCGGTTGGGACTGGATGCTATTGGGACTGGATGCTATAGATTCCCAGGCCCCCTCCTCTTAGGCGTGGTCGGAGTGCCGTTGGGTACTTTTAGTGGGTATAACGGGAACGACTTGACCGGGGAGTCCCATATACTCCTCTCAACGGGAAGGCGATGCGTAAAAGCATTTTTTCCCAGCGACAAAGAAAAAACACTAAAACTATACCGCCGCTTTGTCATAAGGTGGAAGAAATCCAATCATACTTCATGCGCTAAAATCAATTAGATTTAGCATCATTTGCAAAATTTCTATCGTTGATGCTTAGAATTGCGATTTCTTTGAAATTTTGTATTTCAAGCGATAACAAGCGAGTAGCAATATCTTATGCATTAATTAATATTCACATTTTAATACCTTCCACAGTCGAGCATAGCACGAGGAAGTCAGCGTGAGTGGGCACGGTGAAGACACCTTCGCTGTCCAACGCCACGGTGTTCCCAGCGTCCATACTAGAGCCCCTGCAAGCCTGCGTGAAAAAACAATTGATGTTAAGAAGTGAGAAGAAGAAGAAACAAGTCGTGGTGCCTGTCTCTCAAGTACGAGGATGTGGGTTCAATTTCAGGTCAGGTAAGTACCAACTTTTGTAAGTTATATAGTTGTAAAGATGAAGGGAAACATGTTGAGAAACTAGGCTTTAAAGTAGGTGTTGAAGTATTGATTCTGAAAGAATAAGACTATGGTTAAATATCGTGCCTTCCTAATTTTTATTTTTGTCTATTGTCACTCCTTGTTTTCTCTCTGACACTACAAGTTTGTTAAACTGTTAATTTTTTATTTTCTTATTAAAAGTACAGTTATTCACGCTGAAACCTGTCCACTCATTTTAACCTTCACAGTAGGAATCGACAATCCACCTTGAGCAACCATAGCTCATTCTCTCTTTATAAGAAGAAGTAGTGGGATAATAATAATGGCGATGATGTTAATAATGAAAAGGAGGATAAAATTAATAAAAAAAAAATTTGCACACCGTTCAATTCAAGGTCAATTCTATTAAATACGCGCAAATTTTCCTGTACGTTGGTATTCGGTCAAACCAAAGAAAGTCATTTGTTTATTTTTGGAGTTCTATTTGTATATGGAGCCAACGATTGCCTGTCTGATAACCACAACTTAACTAAGCCGGGTCAGTGTTATTACAATACTGTATGCTGGGATAGGTCGGAAGACTTTTCGTATTTTAATTACTGTTTATAACTGTTTAAGATCTACTACCCTGCATACCAATAAGACAGAAAATCTCGCTTTGATATAGACGGAGAGAATGCCGTTAGGTCTTTAACGTTTGATCGATAGACCCCAATCTATTCAAAATTAAATATTCCAAGAAATCTACCTGTACAAAGAACAGCTTGGGTTTGTTGACAAGACTCTGCTGCTTCTCAAAGATGGTGAGTACATCAGTGAGGAGGTACGGTCTGTCGGCTGCGTGTACCTCACCGCCCTTGTCTCCATGCGTGAGGATTGTGACACAGATGCACGAGGTTCTTGAGTGGTCTTTAGTTGCAACTGGAAAGTAGAGAAGTTTAAAATGAATATTTAATAATAATATAATGACAATATTTCCTCACACATTCGCACAATGTCATCTAGTCCCAAACTAAGCACACATTGTTGACCTATGTATTTTCAAAAGAAATATCATTTATTGATAGTTGAAAGATTTTTTGATAGGTTGATTAAAGGTGAAGGAAAACATCTCGAGGGAACCTGGACTATAAAGTCTGAAATCTTGAAATGAAAGTCTTTTTTCGTGTGAGAGGAAGCTTGCGTCCAGCTGTGGGACGGTAAAAAGGCTTATGATGGTGATGATGAAAGATTTTGAGCACTTTTTTCCCATTACCGTACAGACACCATGATATCATTCAGAAATAAGATCGAGGTGCCGACTGTTAGACCACTCATATTCCAATTAATATTATACTTACTGGCAGTAAGATTCTTGATAATATCTGAATATTCCAAGTCTCTGAACACAATGACTTCGAAGCCGAGGTTCCCAAACAGCATCTTCAAGCTTTTCACATCATTGTCCGTACCATTTCTCGTGCTGGGCTGCTGATTTCTGTAATCATTTAAGTTAAAAGACAAAAAAATCTTTTCTTCATATCTTCAAACCGATTGCCGTTGTCTTCTCTAAGGAGATCAGCCAGATACGCAAGACATATTATAGTGCCCAAGCATTTGCGCAGACACAGGGGCACCCTCTATTCTCTTATCACTCTCAGATGTACGGTGCACCAACTTCCAGCGCACCCACAAAGTGATATCATCCCGACCCGGTAATCGAATCTGAGACTCCTTGCACAACAGTCGCGCTATGTGACTATAAGACCAATGAGGCTGTCTGTCATATCTATATGAATATAATAGAATAGAAGAGTTTGTTTACTTTGCTGTCTGGTCTGTATATGTAGGTATAAGAATATGAAGCTATATATATGTATACTCACTTGAAATACCTAGTCTTCTTAAAAGTGTGCTGATTTAGAACGATAAGGAACTTATCACCGCTCATGTTGTAATACAGGGCATCTTTGTCGAACTTGACGCCTCCATATTCAGGAGCAATGACGGGATTGCTGAAATGAAGAAAATCGTAAATACATTATTTATTTTTGATCACCTGTGTTCCGGGGGAATAATTAAGCAACGCTTGGCGCGGTCGGTCCGTGGACGGGTGACCATCTTGTCATGACGGGTACCTCCGTGTTTCAGAAGACACGCTAAATTGGTCGCCAGCTGTCCTTTGTACATTTTTGGCAGTCGTTACGGGTAATCAGAAGCCAGAAAGTGAGACAACCAGTCTTACCAAGGCGTATCGGGTTGCCTGATAGCTAAGTTAAAGAGGTCAGATAGACAGTCGCTTCACGTAAAACACTGGTACCTACACAGCTGCATCGGGTTGGGACTGAAAGCCGACCTAAGCTTAGCTTGGGAAAAGGCTAGAGAGATCATCATGGTCTAGCTTCCCAATAGTGAAAAGATTTTTCAAAACAATTGTTGAACTACACAGATGAATTCAGATTGGAGGTAGTATTCAATGCCAACAAACAAACAAACAAAAAAAAAATCAAATCGTTCCTCTTTATTATATCAGTAAGTATTGAGAGGCTAAAAACACCGCCCCCAAGAAGAAAATCCAATAAGTTGCTCAATATTTTATAAACGTTGCAAGACTAAATTATTGCAAAACAAGGTTCAATATTGGTTTAATAAAGACAATACTCTGACATTTACTGGCGTAAATTACAACTTTACCTACTATTGATATTACAAAAGCAGTCAAAAATACGTATTTGTAAACAGATCTGTATTTTGGTCTCATCTGAAGAAAATTTATACGTATATTTTAAGCAGGGTACGTCCCCTGCTAAAGATATTTCCACTGAAATAAATGCTATACCTTTGATGCCATATACACTACAATACAATACAATATATACCTGGATGCCATCATACCTTTGAATATTTTGTAACTCACTTTAAAACCGTACCGACCCCAACATAGCTTGGGAAAAGGCTAGGCAGATAGATGACTATGAGCTTTGAATATTTTGTACACTAGTCGTTAGAAGCTAGACGTACCAATTTAATTGTCCTTACCTTGTATTCGAAGGATTTAAATTAAAACCTTTAATATCTGAAGAAGTTTCATCCATATTCTCCATGATTGAAACACAATTCACACCACCAGTGGACACTGAATCAATTTAATAAACAAGTAACAGCTCACTAGCAAACAGTGTTCAACTTACAACTGTTTTTATTCACTTTTAAAATTAAATAATAAACGAAATATATTACTTTATGATGGCTTTGCATCGGTAACTAAAACAACGTTTTTGTTAAAAGTGAATATGCCTTGATAAGGCAACTCGTGATAACATACAGATAACTTATCAATATGTTTACAAAGAATATTGGCGGTGTCATTTAGGAGCCGTTTTTTTGAAGGTTATAGAGAATGCAATCAAATTTTCCAGTCGGTCCATAATTGATCGTTGATGTGTGAAGTCACACATCATCATGCTAATTAAGCGCATATGCTGATCAAAGTACCATTTTAAAACCCCTTATCATAACACGTGATCTTAAAAAAGTACCGTCATTAGTGGTAGCTTTAAACCATCTTCTTGAACGAAGTTAATGGTTTAAATCTAGTACTAAAGCCGGTTCTTTGTCAGACCAGGTTTTAGAATAAGGGAGCAGATGTTTATTTAAGTATTGATTAAAGAAAACTTTTTAAGTACTTTATAGTTTCCGTACTACACTCCAACTCGCTTATTCCTCGAACAGAAGCCGCCATTAACGCTCTCCTGAACTCACACAGATCTTAATGTGTTTGCAGATGAATGGAAGACTACAATATCAGAATGTTTGATTTTTTGTGAGAAGAATGAATGACTGTCAAAAAAACAAACGGACTTATAACTTATTGACTTAAAATTAGTAGTTTAAATTTTATATATTTAATAGTGTAATTGCCTTTGGCCGTTCTATTTAATAAAATAACTAAATACCGGGAAAATCGGCCGTACAAAAAAACATAAATAAAAAAATATGCCCAAGTAGAACATTTATTTGAAGAGCCCCGGTGAACAACAGCTCCGCTGAAACAAAGACTTACAAAGTACCCTCGTAAGTACATACGTACTTACATAGCACCAACAAAGAGTGTCTAAATCTAATTTACACGTCTTACACTAAACCCCCCAAGTTTACCTACAGATCTTAGAGCGGCCAGCCAACTGGAATCGCCACAGCACAAATCTCTATGCGAAAAGGTCTGCCTTTTACGCGCGGGGGTGAAGCAACTCAATAGATAGTGATGACTGAATCATGCATTTTCGATCTCATTGATACGCACGCACACTACACATATCGAATACGACACATATAATCTTGACGCATAATAAGATGTCTGTATGTGGTGATGATAATGGCGTCCAGAACGATTGTCAGCCGCGGCGGCCGTTCCAACCAACAAACCCACAAAGCAATTTCGGTCCGACCCTGGAATCGAACCCGAGTTACTTGCACAGCAGTCGCGTAATGCTACTAGACCAACGAGGCAGTTGTATGTATTATGAGTATAATCGGCGGACTCATACCTTTGGCAGATGGGAAAGCCCGTTCATGGCGTGTCCAAATAGTTAAATGTTCTAAGCTACAGGTACACAAGTCTAATTACTGCCGTCTTGTACCGTCCGGCATTGTGCCCGGCTCATTTGCCGTCTGATCCGGACGTCCGGCAGCCATTAGAGACCGCTTCATCGACCTAACACCCGGTCCGGTTTAATTATTCGCAAATAATTTGTTCCCAGTTTCGTTGTAATTATGTGGTTGTTTTGGGTGAAGAGCCTGAAAGAAGTTTATATACTTGAAAGACTCTTGAAAAAAATGTAGAGGAAAACACTTGATTAGGTTTTCTTGCTGAATTGATATACATAGGTGAATGTGCCTAAATTTTTTTTTAAGTCGGTCTAAAAATAGGGGTTTTACGTTTGACCTCTATGTGTGTGTGTTTGAGGCACCGTAACTCTTAAAAGAATGACCCGATTTAAATGCAGTTTTTCTTGATTATATACACACTTATAAAATACTTAAAAGTAATTAAATTACTAATAAACAGCGTCAAAAAACTCATCCTCATCGATGCCACCCGGTAGTGTAACCAACCGGCTGGCGGCATTGCCACGTTGGATGGCAATGCATATTCACGGGAATTGTCAACCAAGTATTTTTTTTAGTTGGAAGCTGGATGGGATCAGTTGTTTAAAAGTTACAAGTTGTTCTGTCAACATCGGCAGCGGTTTGAGAAACAAAATAGAATACCCCGACATGAAAAAATAGAGGATTAATTAAAATGAAAAGTTAGCCACTATTTGCGCTATTAATTAACAAACCATCAAATCACAATCAACTAATCTCCGCTATTTATTTTATATCCGTGATTTATGTTGACGTAATCAAACATGATCTTGATCGGCTAATCTCTTAGAAACATGTAGCATTAATCAAAATATTATGCTTTCAAGTAAATATTTCTGAATCCGCCATTAATCACACCTTCGAAGTACAGACGCCAGCACATCAAACTACCCGAAACTGACAAAATTTCCCAATCAACTTTGAACCTAATTATGCTTCTGCGATAAAGTTGAAAATGTATCAAGGAAATTTGTTCGATTTTAGTAGCTTGATGTGCTGGCGTCTGTGCACCGGTAACTTATGTCGTATTTAGGATATCTTAACATTGTTTAGGCAGAGTTTGGGATATATTGCAGGTTAATAAACGGCTAAGTGACAGCTGAAAATCGATCTCAGTGGCGTGCACTTGGAGAGGCCTATGTCCAGCAGTGAACTGCGATCTGATGATGAAGTGACAGCCGCACGGGTTGAACGATTGGTTAAGCAAAGCTTGACGTGGTTGATCCAAGAATCTGGATTCCTGTGGCCCCAAGCGCAAATGCGAGGAGACACCGGGTTGGTTTTATCCGGTAAGAGTCCGGCATGCCCCTCCGCTTCTCCCCAGGTGGAGGATCTGACAATCAGTCTTTAAGGGGTATCGTGTTGCCCAGGTTACCGCTGGGGGACTCTAGTCAAATATAAACAAGCTATATGTAGTATATAATCTGATTATGCTATGACGTGTAAGATCTAAAGATATGCTTCTGAGAGGTGTCAGCCTAAGTACTATTTGCGATAGGGCTGATGCGTGATAAGATTTTTTTCCACACATTTTATAAAAATAGATCGTAATTGATAAGGAAATATTATCAAAATTAATGTTCTTCTGTCAGTGAAAGCCCTTTTTTTGTGGGAAATCATCAAATAATCCCTCCCGCTGTGCGTGCAGCTGAAATGAGTGTCAGACTTTTAGTGACTAAAACCCAGTATGTTCCTTCTGGAGGTCCCTGTGTGCCAGGGCAACGGTAACTCTTGCGAACAACCCACAGCCCCGGCAGAAGCTGGTGAATTACTTATTCTTTTTGACATACTTACTCTTTTTTTTTAATACTTACTCTTTTTGACATACTGTAGGACTTTTATTAACTTAGTCCAAAACAGTATATCGTATTACATTGCTACTATCTGTTTTTGATTCGAAATTGCTTTGAAGAACTATTAATAATTTTTACAAAAGTTTTATAGTCAGATAAAAAAAAACATTATTATTATTTTTCGTGGTTTCACTCACGTGATGACAGATAATATGATTATTATTACTCCGTGAATAGAAAGAAGCCTTTCTCGTCAAAGAGGCTATGCAACACGGAAAGAATTTTTCAAATCGGACCAGCAATTCCTCAGATTAGCGCATTCAATTAAAAGAACAATAATTGATGCTCTAGCGACCTATGTATACACATACATACGTAGTTATTACTAATGGGCCTGTCATTGAACTACCTGCCTAGCTTGTTATTTATCATCATCATCATCATCCTCCTGCCCTTATCCCAAGTTTTATTTGGGGTCGGCGCAGCATGTTTTTGTCTTCCACGCCCTTCTATCTGCCGTCATCTCACAAGTTACATTCTTTCTAGCCATATCAACTTTCACACAATCCATCCATCGTTTCTTTGGTCGTCCCCTTCCTCTGTATCCATCCACATTCATGTTCGAGACCTTCCTCACAACATGATCCTCATTCCTCCGCATTACATGCCCATACCATGCTAGCCGGTTCCCACGTAGTTTTTCGGTTACCGGTGCCTAGCCTTTTATTCAGCTTCATAATATTAGTACAGATTTATAAAACAGGACAGTAAAAGTTCAACAAATAAATTCCGTCACATGCGCAGAAATCCGTGGCGGCCCTAAACAAAACAAAAAAAAAAGAACATGCATAGTAACCGCGGAGTCATCCATCACGACACTTCCTCTGGGGGGTGGTCACGCAACCCTGATTACAAGCCACCCCCACCTTCACACCCCCCAACATACCATTAATCTAACAAATTTATTCTTTTAAAGCAAATTGCCAGAAAATATGGAAGAAATTTATTTATTTAACGTTTGATGCTTGAGTAGGGTTGAAAGGGTCTAAGAATAGTATTTTGTGGTCACGGTGGCAAGGTCGTGTTGTTTTTTTGTTTATTTTAATATTTTTTGATGGCTAAAGGAAAAGGCTAAAGTTCATACAAGTTATTAATAACATTTTTCACTTGGTAATTAATGACAAAAAGGTACATGCGATGTTCTTTTCTTTTTTATAATCTCAGAAATATGCATGATTTGTAATGTGATTGTGAACGATCAGACGGCGTAGTTGTAATTAAATCTGCTTGCCACGCCGAAGCTGACGGGTTCGATTTCCGTATAAGTCAAAGAGTTGTGTTCATGAACATTGGGTGTTTGACTTAGTCTGGATGTTTTATGTATAATATGTATGTATGTTATTTACAAAAGAAAAGTATATAAGTAATTTTATGATTTGTCTCGTACCCATACCACAAGCTTTGCTTAGTTTGGGACTAGATGACGTTGTGTGAATGTGTGAGAAATCATCATTTCCCGAGCCTTTTCCCAACTATGTTGGGGTCAGCTTCCAGTCTAACCGGATTCGGCTGAATAACAGTGTTTTACAAGGAGCGACTGCCTATCTGATTTCCTCAACCCAGTTACCCGGGCAACCCAATACCCCTTGGTTAGACTTACTGGCTTCTGACTACCCGTAACGACTGCCAAGGATGTTAAATGTGTGAGGAATATTATAATAAAAAAATATAAGTAAGAGCTTAAAAGTGTGCGAGAACCCAGTCAGATAAACTTAGATAAATATTTCATAATTATTAGCTTAGTGAATTTTAACCATCCACTTTTCAAACGAGATAGCAGCCTCTTCTGGCTCCTCAAGATTTTAACCGTTAGATTGGTATCAAAGACGTCCCAAAACTTCCAAAGACCTGACGTAGATGTTCCAGGTATCGAGAGCACTTAACAGTATCGAGTTCCCTGGAAAGGTCAAGTAGGTAATGTAAGTCCCATTTACGCATTGTTAGCGGAAAACCTAAGATCTTGGTCGCACTGGACTCGCTTTAAGCAGTACTCTTTCCATAATACGTACATTTCCTGATAAAGTAATGATTTGAGCCTTCAACTCTTGCATGATTTACCTACGTCACAAAAATCAGCTAAAAAGTTTGTCGTTTGCGAGCCCCGTAAAATATTTTAATATTCTAGTTTTCAGTATTAAAATTTGTTGTAATAGAAATAACATGTCGACAGCAGACTTAGCATGACAACCGTAGAAACAAGTTTCGTCTACCGGAGAATGGACATAATGACAGAAAAGTGACAGAATAACGTAAGATTTCTTATGACAAATTTTGAAGAAATTTTTCTTTTCTTCGATTGACATAAGTCTACAAGTGATTATATGCGGGTTGGCAGGTCGCGCCATGCTCGGGCAGAAGACATGTTGACATTGACAGAAAGATCTTTGTCTTTCTTGATAGGAATAGACATAGAATCGTCATGTTAGTCCTGCTGGTTAAGTTTCAACTGTCTGAATCTCTTCATGAGATATAGCCTGATGACAGACAGACTGGACAGTGAAGTGTCAGTAATAGGGACCTGTTTCTACCCTTTGAGAATGGAACTCTAAATGAAAAGTCTGAAATTCCCTTAAAAAAGTCTTAAATTTAAATCATGTATGAATTCTTTAGCAAGCTTAGAGATTAACCCTCATCCCTTCTCTGCATTGGGGCAACAGTAAGGCTGATGACGATGATCAAAAATTATATAAAAAACAACTGACTATTAACCTCGACGAAATGTTCAGAATTCCCAGCGTTAACGAATTTCCCATTCCCAGGATCTACGAATTTCCCAAAGACCCACTCGAACCGAAGTGGTCTTCACTCGAACATGTAATTGAAATGGGATGCTAGGGTAGCTACTCATGTTACTGGCTTGCAGTGATCCGACACCATTGGCATCCGTATTACGTATTGCGTTAGCAATTGCGATGGCCTTTATCCTACTGCGAATAATAACGGTTTATAGCTCTTCTAGTTAGCATTGTTTGCTGGTGTTAAGTTGAATACAACCTATTCTTATTTTTCCAGTTACATGTAGTAAGATAAACGGTAATACACTCATATGTTATCTCAAAATTACCAACCCGTATTGAGCATGCGTGGTAGCGCTCAATCCTTTGTGTGAGAGGAGGCCTGTGCACAGCAGTGGGACGATATAAAGGCTGTCTATATTCCCATGGTAAGTGGTATTTTCGTAAGTGGTATCGGCATATTTTTAAATATTAATTATGATTTCGTGATTTGTGAAGACTTTTTTGTATTAAATACCATGGATACTAAGGTTTTTAGACCCCAAATGATAGCTTTGTGTATAAAAAACAGCCTTTTTAATTTTTTTTCCACGAGTTTTCAAACTGATATGAATTGAAGCAATAGTTCTTCCTGAAGGCTTGTGTCAAATAAATTTTCCTTTTGGAAATGAAATAAAACATCGAATTCAATGATGACTTTTATTCTAATTAAATTTAAGTGGAAACATGAATTCTTATAACACGAATCTAAAGAAGGAAACACTATTATATTCTTAATTACGAAATACTTATTAAATTAACAAATTGTCTTTCATTTTGTCATCGTTTAAATAATACAACATGTGTGAACTAAATACATACGCAAGCCATTTAGTATGGCACGAATTACGATTACAATGACAACACTAATTTATTAGAAAAAAAAAAAACAAAAAAAACGACTCAAAACGAAAAAAAAATATGCAAAATATAATCACAAACATTGATTTTTGCAAAATTGTGCCGAAAACGAGCTTTTTTCTTAAATAAAGTAGAGGACAACCATTTTTGTTTGTGAAAATATGTAGTTATTAGTTTTAAAAAGTCGGTTTGTTTTCGATTTTTTAAATTACTATGAATACAGTGAGTATATTTTTGAGGCCTTTAAAATAGTATTTACTTCTAACCCGGTTGTATAAAATTACATTAACGTGTCGTGAAAAAGCTATATTGTTTTCGTTGCATTTTTATAATAATTATGTTTCGTATATATTATTACGTTGTCCTCTACCCATATTTCACATAACAAAGCTCGTCAGTGCCAAATGTAACACTACTTATGTTAAAAGTGTAACAATTATTATGTAACTGTAATTAAAAACATTTTACAATTTTATCTTTATCTTTTTTACCATTATTTTGAGAAGGCACATGAAAATTTTCTTATAAATAAATGAATCGACAGCGCGACTAACGAAAAAACTTTAAATATTTCAACTCATTCTAGTTTTCACTAAAAAGCGAAGGTAAATTATTATTTCTTGTTAAAATTTTATATTTTTGCGATTTTAAGTCGCAAGTATGTTGTTACCGTTAAAGAAAATCGCAAATACGTCGCCAGCCTTTCTTCAAGCTCAATTATCGTTCTGTAATTTACTTTACGTGTAACAGTATATATATTATGAACGCGTCTTATATACTAAATAAAAATACAACAATATACTTTCGGATAAAAAATTGTTTGACATGTTGATCGCTGCTTGAAGGCGAAGTACATTATTTATGTATTAACTTTTCGCTATAGAAAATTCGCCCTTCAACTGTTCAGCAGGTCAAACTATTTCAAGTGGTACCTAGCTGATATGCCACATATACCTTATTCTGTATACACTACCGTATTTTACAATGTTCTATAATTATATGTAGATATAAAAAAAATTAAAACACGAATATTTGGATTATTGAACTAAAACAGAGGTATTTTGTTTGACTTCTTTTCTTTTATTTTAAATATTTTTATCTCAAACATTACCGTTCCTTAAATATCAATGGTTTTGTTCCCAAAACAGATAATGGTTTGCCAGCATGATTTCAGCTTGAACAGAAAGCACAGAATAAGAATTAGCTTATTTACATGTACACTTGCATAGCCGATAGCAATAACAGTGAAATTGCTATGATACGGAATATGGACCAACATTTTTAAGAAGAAAAAATGGTTCATTTTTTTATATAGAACTAACACGTGTTAAGAAAAAAAATGGATCTTAAAAAGAATTTCAAGATTTTATTTATAGATGATATTTTGTTATTTTAATTAAACCATTAAGAATTTTAGTAACAGATTTATTCCAAAATCATAGTCAATTTCATAATAAATAACAAAAACAATGTATATCGCTCGCTACCCCTACACTAGAAGTAAGAAAAATATATACTTTTTTTTATATATCCAACTAATATTACGAAAGCTCGTGAGAATAATATATTTAGGGTATTTTCATGTGCAGTGCTTTTTATTATTTATACAAAACACTGTTTTGACTGAGAATCAAGTTGGAATATTATCGGTATTCTTATTGTTACATCTAACTTTAGCGACAGTTAGTGCCTGAGTGACACGGACCGCCTGAGCAGTCGCCGTCGTTAGCACGAGCGGTTGGTTGTTGACTGCTTGGGCTGTCGTTCCCAACCACTCGAGCAGTTGGTTTTCTACCACAGTTGAGTGCAATATTTTTTTCCGGACCAAGGAGGTTGGAGGGCTGTCGACTGCTCTAGCGCAGTTAACCGATGTATGTCTGGCAACAGCGGCAAGTTGAAGGCTTGAAAAGGTCACAACTACTCGGGCAAGGAATAAATGACTATTAAGCACCGTGCGCTCACGGCTTCAAGTAGTCGGTTTCAACTGCTTGAAACTGTCCGTGTATGGCCTCGCTTGATTAGATATTCAAGCGATTCGATGTATAATGTCTTTAGAATATACAGGTCCTGTTTAACAATAAATAGCATCGCACACAAATACCTTAGTGTCACAATAAAATGTCTTTTACATTTATAATACTACAGTACACTAATAGATAACGATCATACACGTTCCCGCGTTTTAAAAAAGTACCAAAAACAATCCAATATTTTGAAAAAAAGAAAAACAAACTGGAACTGGCAAGGACATATACATACAGGCTCAAAAGAACCAAAATTTAAAATTAGTTTTAAAATTGACTAAAAATCCAAAAAAATGTATACGCCCTTTATTCTTAACACTACACACTCGAAAACTTAAAAAGAAAAAAAAAACAAACGATTTTTTACATGTCTTTAGGATCTGCTGCTTAGAACTTGCGGAATAGACTGTCTTTTGTTTTATTAAGTAATGTTTCTTTTAAGTAAAAACCGTTTTGAAAGCTGTCTTTTAAAAGATGGTAGGTAATAAAAAACAATAGATACATTAAATGCATAATAATTATCATAACTGGCCTCTAACGTCAGTTTAGAATTATTAAAATATTAATTTCCCTTGATGTATGTATGTAAAGTACAAAATTTTATGGTTTTATCTCCAAATATTTAAATTTCTACTTGAAAACTATGGAAGCCAAAAGTGGTGGGTTGCTACAAACGCCACCTTAAAAAAATGCGCCATAATATCTTTTTATTGTTACTTTAAAATTTACCTATGCATTTATTGTAAACGTACGCATCTAATATTACAGAGATAGCTTTTCTATTAAAACAGTGGTCCTATTATAAGTTTTTTTTTTCAAGATATTAAGAAAATATAGCAGTGGTCCAATATTCAATTGAAATGAAATATTTTCATCCCTCTCCCAAACGTTATTTTAAAAATGACGAAAACAAATGTTTCTGTCACCGATGTTTCCAATTTCAAAATTTATTTTAAAAATGACTAAAATATATTTTGTCATTTAGTCACTATTAAAATTACTTTTGGCGGGTGTTTTCGAAAATTTCGCCTAACCGACATAAGTTTAGAAGAGCTATCCCATTGTTTTTTTTTAAATGATTATCATTTTAATATAATTCATTTATGATTGTGGTTCTGACCCTGCCTCGTTTAAGCGATATAACTATTTTAATGGTACATATTACAAATTGTTACATTTCCTTTACAATACTACGTCACTAAAAAGCTTGACCAAATATTTTTAGGCCGATAGGAACTGAATGAACAAAACGATATAAATACAAAAGAATTGTCAAAAAAAATCGCTATAGAGAAAATCGAAACGTGCTCTAAAGTCGACTAAAATTATTATTTTTTCCAGAACTGCGATTTTCAACGCTCACAAAATAACTGCGTTCTTAGACTAACTTTCACTTACGTTAATTACAAAACTTACCTTAGAGCACTGAAGTAGTAACAGCCTAGTTAGTAATGTCGTTTAGGGCGCCTCGCAATTCGGTACATTTACTTTATAATCATTATTTCTCGGTAAAACGACAAGTCTGCATAAAACTGTCTCATTTGCAATCGCTGCTATATGAAAATTCAAATTTCATGGCGATAGCAATGCATCTTGTCATGTCAAAGCCATTGTCAATGGACTTTGTTTACGTAATAAGCCTACTGATTTAAAAAATAAATCATTTAAATAAGTTGTTAAGGCCGATCGAAATTTAGGCTATCTTTATAGGCAAATTGAACAAACAGCAACATTTTTAAACTATCGTCATTAACAAAATTTTTGTGCAACAATGTGTACATATTACAATAATTTCACTAATTTTTGGAATAAGAAAAATACAACGACGAAAATCAATTTTATTGTAAATGTAACAAATTATGAATATAATCTAACGTGTTCTTAATTCAAATAATTTTGTCGAACATAATATTCTGTCTTATTTAAAAATGGTTTAAAAAAGGAACAATGATAGAATAGGCATTTAAAAAATGTTTTTCTTTTTAATGATTATATGGTTTTGTATTTATTATTTCCGCTATTAATTGATGACCAGTGTCGAGGCGAGGCGCTTCCTTAGCGGTGTCAATTCCTGTAACTATGAGTTTTCTGGTTCATCCCAGTCAACGCTGGCCCACAACGGCAGTTCAGTTTCGTATTCCCAGCCGGGGCCCTGTAGAAGACAGATTTTTATTAATATATTTTTGGACGTATTATTATGGAGTTTGTCACGACCACGTGTGAATCGCACATAGTCACAAATGTTTAATATGGAGTCATTTGTGGCTAATGTCAAATGTGTATTAATACCTAATATGAGTATAAAATTTTATATTAATTTAGCATTAAACTCAGAACAACATTTGGGACTGTTCCGAATACACCGTCCAGTCTTCCCATAAGTCGTTGTACCCAAACCTTAATAAACTTCAAATGGGATCATTTGAAGTTTTCCCGCTGTGGGTGCAGCTGGAGGGAATACCAGTCTTACTGACTAAACCCCACTATATTCCTTTGTGTGCCAGAACCGCGGTAACTCTCGCAAATAACCCGGAGCCCCAGCAGATACCAAATAATGCTCCACCCATGAAGGAAATCCTACAATCCTAAATGTACCAAGATCGTGGTCCCCTTACCTTGTATTTCCAAGCATGCAGGTACATAACGAGATCCCTAGGCCTGGGGTCCCTGTACCTCACGCGGCACTCGTAGCAGTGGGGGTCAGATGACAGTGCGTCGTTGGACCCGATGGCCGAGCTGCTGGCCAACCCACTCGCGTGGCTGGGAGCCGCCGTGGTGCAGCCGGTTTGTGTCGCCACTGTCACTTTGTCTGACTGTTAGGACAGAAGAACTCCTTTATATTTCATGTCTTAGTATCACCTACTACAGATTAAAGTGATGGCTATTATTTTAATCTTTAAGCAACCTGCAATTTTTATGAATAAGTAACTGGAGTTCACAATAGTCCTTAGTGGACGACTCGTTGTCAGATTTACAGGACAATGTGTAAAAAATTACATAAATTGATAACTGATGGTGGAGAGGGGCTCGACTTTATACTTATTTGCGGATAACCCATCAATAAGGATAAGAATCGTCGAAATATGTACATGACTTTATGCATACCTTGGCATCATTGGAGTCATCATTAAACGACGGAGAGGCGACGGGTGACGGCGCCAGGGTGCAGGGCGCGGGAGAGTTCACCTCCGATGGAGCCTCCGCGCCACTTGACGGACTCGGAAGAGTTGCTGGTTAAGAAAATCACAATATGATAACAACAGAATAAAACATGGCTAAGGCGCTAAGGCTTAATGCGAGGATGCAAATAGTACTCTCATGACTGCAATTCTTACATGGCAGAACTATGTTCTTGATAAAGATTGAATGTATTATCATACTTAAATTCGTTACGTAGATTCCTCGTCGTCTCAACCGTGAACGTATGGAGGTAGTGTTGGACTATTACTTAAAACCCAAAATGTTCCTTCTGGAGCTCCCTGTATGCCAGAGCTGCGGTAACTCTTGCGAACAACCTGCAGCCCCGGCAGTCCTCAGCCCTACGGGACCCCTCCGGTGTTGCTAATTTCTCTACAAAAGGGCCGTCAACTCCTCTTACTTTTAGTAACATGATTACTGCGAGTTTAAGAACTTACGGGTCATAATAGATGATGGCGTGACACCCGGCGCTGGTGACTCTAATCTCGGCGAAGATTCCCTCGACGCTGGTCCAGTATCGCAGTCATCCTCACCAACTATTGAGAAGATCATCGAAGATTCTGCTATTAAAATTGACAATAGGCATTTTCTGGAGCTATCTTTATACTTGTTGTTACTTGAATCTTTATCTATGTATATTTGCACTAAAATCAGAATGTAAATAATATATACCTAAATAAGTGCTATCGCTAATAAGCGTTTCCTTTTTCCTAATTCACTTATTTTGCTGTACCCGATAATATATTATACACGTGGAATACAATAAAGTTTTGAGTATTGTGATATAAGAAAAACTAAAATAAGACAGAAATAAATTAGTACCTAAACCGTAATTTCGTTACAAACTTTGTATTCCCAGACGCTAGAATTATCCGAGCTCTGCGAAATCTTGATACCAAATATGTTCAATCTTCTCTAGACTAAACAATTATGTATTAATTTACTTCCATAATGATAATAATATCGTCCAGATCGATTGCCGACCACGGCGGCCGTTCTCTCCAAGAAGATCATTTTATTCTATCAGTATTATGTAGGAGACAGGAACCTCAAACTTTTTCTTCTAAAACGTACCTTTATCATCTGACACCGGCTTAGAGAACAGCAGATCATCATCAGCAGCGTCAACTCCGAGCCAGTTCTCAGCGTTGTGGATGGCTATCAGGTCCCTGACTAGCTGCTCATCTGTCTTGCCCCCCGTGTCTCCGCCCTTACCCCGAAGTGGCCCGAAGACCGGGTGATTGTATAGAGGGTCGTTTACTACTGGGTAACCTGGATAGAGAAGAATGAAGTTTAGATTATACAGAAGGTTGGGTTAAACGAGGGATATATTGAAGATTGGTATTCACTACTCGATGATCGACTCTCAAATATAGCCTTAATTTGTGACGTAATTTTCCAGAAGAGTAAAGTATGAAAGAAAAATGAATAAAGGACCAAATACATCAGTATTTAATTCTGTTAGTTTAAGAATTATTGGAGCTGTTCTTAGTGGACCTATAATAGACTGAGATCAGACATGAGCGAAATGATATTATCATCTTGAAACTTACCCAAATACTGCAAGTGCACCCTGATCTGATGCATCCTGCCGGTCTTGGGCTTGCATAGCACCACACTGGTGTTGCTGCTCATGTTGTAGCCGAGCCGCTTGAAAACGGTGGAACAGTCCTTGCCTTTCGGAGACACCTTGCAGACTCCGATCTTGTAGCTCACCACCTCTATTGGTTCTTGGCATTCGATTTCTTCACTGAAATATGAAGGTTGAATTAGACTGAGTTTTTTTGCTGCAAGATAGAATGTCAGTGAATTTAGCGAAATAGCGTGCGTGAAAGTTGCTAGGAGAGACGTCGCTCACGTTAGAGCTGCATAATCTCAACCTCACACATTCTGTAGCTTTTTGGGTAAGAGACATACCCATACGATTTGTTACTGTACTTAGTAGTTGAACTAGTTATTAGTTATACATTTTAAGCTCACTACAACATCGTATTTGGTATTTCCTGTTAACATATTAGAATGAATAAATAAATCATTGTCCAGCACTTATAGCTTTTCTCAAATCTCGGCATCATTGCAAGAATAAAACATGAAATAACGATAGAAACAACTAGAAATTGTTTTCTGAAAGACCTGAACCAGAATATAATAGAAATTTTCGTCAATAAGAATTGAAATCGTTTAAACGACTCTCCGCAAAGCTGAACATGACAGAATTTTAACTTGAAATTCTCGGGAAAGGCATTCTTGTCACTCGAGGCGCGAACTTACACCTAGTTGGACTAAAATCTGTTGATTGGACTGGAACATTGTAAATCTACTGAAAACTCGTTATTGACTGACAAATCGAAAATAAAATATGAACGAATCGCTCCTTCATTGGATGAAATGAATTTTCCGTCCATTCTCAATTTGAATACAATTTTATTATGATCGAGTTCCCTCGATGGTAGATTTTTTTTTACTTTAGGAAAATAATATCCAAGCTTTAGAATTATTCTTAACTATCTTTACTTTAAATAATCACAAATGTGAAAGTGGGTTCATTTGTTTTGTTTCTCAACCCAGAAATATCATTCTTTGGTATTGAAACATTCTTTGTAGTCAAGTAAAATAACGGTATTAAGTACGGAATAATAGAACACATATTTGCATTTAATACTATTCTTTTTCAAATCTAGGATACGTTTGATATTGCTTATGAATTGAAAAGCTGAACACTAAAAACACTATGAGAAAATGCATACTCAGTATTTTTTATTATGCTTCTAAAGCTATAGGACTTTATCGATATACAGGCTCAAAAATATTATTTCTGGTCTGCAACAACCGGAGATGCATTTTTATTAAAACACTTACTAAGCTACGCGATGCCCAAGAATCAATAAATATCTTGATTGGCTTGTCAACTCAAGACTGTCATATTTAGGAAAGATGAACACAAAATCCAACCTTATATTCAGGATTTAAAGTCTAAACTTCCTTGGACGTGAATAAATAAGTACCATCATCAGTGTTATTTGCAATAATATTACAAGATCGATATAGAGTTCAATGCTCCAGAAAGTATCGACGATTGATGTCATTTTACTTAATTAAGTCTGCTTTCATAGCGTACTGCTATGTAAGTGTGATTGGAGATTCATGGGTAGGATTGAACTCTAAATTAAAAGAGTAAAATATTTACTCTTTGATTAAGATAGAAGCTTATAGCTAAGTCACAGCTGCATGGGTAGATCGATCATAAGGTTTAGCAACGCTTGGCGTGGTCTGCCCTTAGATGGATGACTATCTTTTCATAGCAAGTTCCTCTGTGTTTCGGAAGCAAAATTGGCAGATAGGTAGTCCAAGTCAGACACTGGTACTCAGCTGCTACCGGTAAGAATGGAAGCCGACGCTAATATAGTAGGGAAAAGGTGCTGGTGACTGAAAAGCAGATCGAGGGACTATGTATTGTTTAGCCTTTCCCATAACTTTCACACAAACTTTCCGTGTATCATTTGGAGTATTTGAACTTTTAAACTAAGAATTAGGATCTAAAGCCATATTTAACTTTCCAATATTGATCTTTGTCACTGAATAATAGATATTGAAATAGTCAACTTACTCTGGGAATTCTCCGTCGACTCTACAGACGTACTCCTTCTGTACTTGTCTGTTCCTGATCTGATGTTCCATCTGTCTCGCTTTTTTTGGACTTCTCCCGAATAGTAGGAGACCTGTGAGTTAGGATAACATTAATATTGTGAAGAGATTTTTCACCGTATTATATCAACTCATGTTGTATGACGTTAATAGTATAAAGCCTCACGGGAAATTACATGTCGCTATATTTGTTAATTTTCCGAATCAAAGTAAACTTTATATCGCTAATCAGTCTTAAATTAAACTATGTGTTGTCGTCGGAAAGTTCTTCAAACACAAGCGTAATAACGCCTACATTGACTTAGATGTGATGCCACCAGGAGCTCAATAGTCAATCAATAATTTCTAATACGTGTTTAAGTTTTAAAACTCCCAAACAAAATAAGGAAACTAAAGGAAATTTAAACATAAAGAAACACCACTCCTTTAAGGAAATAAAACTATGCCCTAAATACTGAAAGAAGAAAAAAATAAAAGCAACATTTACACCTATTAAAAATTCAGCGAGTGTAATTTTTCAAAAGGCTCCTTTTGATGCCGCGAAGAAAGATTTCGCGTTTAGAGCAATCTCACCTGACGTTAGCCTGTCGAGTCTGTGAATGGTCCTCAAGTTTTTCAAGTTGTACTCTTTTGCGAGTATAAAAACGACGGTGTTGTGTCGGTATCTTCCGCATGGATGAACCTAGAGAACAATTTTCGTTATTCAATTTTTAATTTTGAAAACTAATTCAAATTTGCACCGAAATATTCGAGTCTTAAACATGCTTTTTAATGATGAGGAAAATAGAATATAATTAAGGGATGATAAATAATTATTTCATAGAAAACTTCTTATAAAACAATTTTTGATATAACAACTCAAAATTATAACAATAACAATATATTGTTGATTTTGAAAATTGAAAATCTTAAGTTCATAACACATTACATTTAAGACGATGATAAAAAATAATGACTAACAAAGCAAAAAGGATGATGCAAGCAAATATGATAAATGAACATTATAAGATGAAGTGTACACAAACATAATACCTGGTCCACGCAGTCCAAGTGATGAATAGACGACAAAACGAAGCAAAATCAATAATAATGATATTTTATTAACATGCATAAGGAAGTTTCAAAGCATAACTCAAGTGCTAAGATACAGAAAAGCGAGTACCGGGCTATGAAAAAAAATCATTTCGAGAGATTGAATTGCAAAACATATTTTGGAATACTTAACAAGGACAGCACAGGGAGTAAAGATTTTGAAAATCAGCCAATTGATTCTTAAATATTTTAGTATTTACAATACGTTCTGATTCGGAGGAAGAAATCGGTATAATTTAATTTGAGCTACGAATAACATGCAAAAGACAACATATTATTTGTAATTTTCTAAAAGTCTAAACGAAAACCCGCATGCATGAAATCATTCGCCGTTTTACGTATTTCCGATATGTGCCGTCTAAGCGAAATCGAGTTTGTATTTATTTATAGCCTACACAAACTGCCAGTCTACTCAGAATTTGTTACTACAAACATTTGGGTAAAAACTTTTCAGAAATCACAAAAAGGGACGCAGGACAAACTCCTAATTGAATCGACGTAAGCTTTTGCAACTCAATTTACCAAAATGTAAGAGAAAATATTTTTGAACTTATTTCTGAATAATAGGATCAGGTTAAAATATTTTGGATAACACGGTACCCGCTTGAAAGAAATGAGATAGGAAGTATTTGGGGTTCGCAATACTTAAGTTCTGGACCACTTTCAAGTGGTATTTTCGACAAGACCGCACATTTCCAACTCCGTTTGTGGTATTATGTTTCAAACTTTTGTGCAGATCACAATCCAGTCAAACTCTGACAGCATACTTCGTTTGGACCGAGAAAAAATCAACCCCCGAATTTCGGTGCGCTATTCTCGCGCAAATTTATTTTCTCTTTCTTTGTACTTTCAAGGGTCTTTATTTTACGCGACGTTCTTTTTTCGTTGAGAAAGAGAAAATAATCTATTGTTGAAAAAATCATGATGTTACAAAAAGGTTTCACTAACTTGAGGGATTATTTCATTGCCAGCGGTTATTTGTACTTCTCAGAGCTTTTGGCAAAGATGGCGATGGAAATTGCTGTAAGGTTATTTATTGCCTTTAAAAGGAAAGGATTGTAGGTTGAAGTTGTATATATGGAGGGTGATTCAAGGTCCAGACGCGAGTCAGAGCTTGACGATGATGGCAAACGGTCCCAACGCATGACTCACCGGCAGCGAGCAAGGCTTGTCTAGCACGAGAAGCTCTTCATCCACGTGTATGATGCGCAAGGGACTAGCGAGCACTGGAGTTTCGTGCCTGGCCCACCACGGACACAACATTGTACATTACGGACGTTGTATAGTCTTATGATGTTGCAATTGCCTTTGAGAACAACTGTTTCACGTCAAAGAATTTTTCCTTCAACGTTATCAAAAATGTCTGCTTTGGTTCAGGAATTCGAATTGTGATCACACCAAACAATATTCAAACTTAAGTTTTTTATAAAAATTCTTTGCTGCTACTAACTCAATATCCTCAATACCCCAAGTTGGCAGAAGAATTTAATAATGCAGAAAAATCTGTTCCTTACATAAATATTTCTATAGAAATACTGGACTTTAAATTGGAGATTATTGACTTTTGGGTTATTTACAAAATTTGTTTCTGTACATTTTTAAACTATGTCTGAACAAAAATGTCAGTAGAAACGTAACATCTCATCCAAACGTAATGGAGGATTCAGAAGTACGTAAAGCACATTTAGAAGCAAAATATTGGATAATCTTTGGAAAGGAAATAATTGTAAGGGATATTAAGGATATAAAATAGAAATACAAAGGTGATTCTAATGGCCTATTTTAATATGCACAGAGGGGCGGGAACATCAAAATTAATGAGATACGTAAAGTGCATTACAACATCATAGACAATGTAAATACTTAATACACTGGAGGCACAGCATTATATAGGGTCCTACTTTTAAATGCATGACATTTTGTAGAAGTTGTTCTGTAACTTGACTTCTAATTATTACAGAAATAAAATATTCAAGAGTAATAACAACACATTAATGAACTAGGTAAAATTTCTGCGGCGTGCATGAAATAGATTTTTAATTCGGGCGTGTCTTAAAAATGACCGAATCGAGCAACAAAATAGGACCTTATACTAAGAACAATTGTTCGGCTGTACGCGAAAAGTTATTTACGACTTTCTAACAAATCCCGGTTGATTTGATGGCGGGATTCTCGTATCTAACACATAAAATGAGTTCAAAAGTGTTTCGAGTTTGTGTTGAGATTGTAACTTTTGTGTGAAACATACAAAAGTAATAAAATCTAAATGAACGTGAACTTGGGTCTTTTTACAACTAAATATAACAAAATGAAATTTAAATTCTGTGTTTTTGTATAGGAAATGTGTTTTCAGAAGATAATATCGTTAGGTTAAAAGAAGTTGATTAGTAATTAAAGCTAGATCAAATTAAAGATAGAGGCATTAATTTAAGTAATGTTTTGTGCATTAGTAATAGTGGCGAAAATAAAATTCTACGAGTAGATGTTGACAATAAATTCAATCATGTATTCGACAATCAAAACCAGAGTACCATAGTTGATTATATATAATGTGAATAGATGAATGTAATGTAGTATGTAGGTCAAAGAGATCTTTTACTCTGCACCACAGCTTAGGGATCCAGCATTGAGCCGGCCCGTAATATCAATCACTATGATGGGAGGCGGTCGATCATTGGGACCCTTTTACATTCGAACTGAAGAAATATTTCTTTTCTACGGTATCCGCGTAACAATTACGCTGGTATAATCTATATTGATCCCTTCTTCGCTGATTCTTTCTTTGAGTTCCAAATTTATTTTTTGCGATTTAGTTTGGAGTAAAAAGCTATGACTATCGAAAGCTTTAGTTATTTCAAACTTCTTGAGGTCTTGTTTAGAATTTTATAAAATTACTTATTCAGCTTTCCAAAGCCTTTCCAAGAATTAGGCCTATTTTTTGAATAATGAATTCTATAAAATTATAAATAAATTTAATTCCAACATAGAATCTCCAAGATTTTCACCCCAGACAACCAATAATCCTGACAACAACCATAAAACCGAAGAGAATTTCAAATATAAACAAAAACACGTCGCAACATCCTCCGTGAAATTTCCACTTAGCTCAAATAGGACGTGAGTGGGGAACTAAACGCGAACATGTGTTAAATCTAGATATGTATGTATAGAGCTTATTGTATTGGTGTAACAAGAGAGTTAATGAGGGCGCACACAGAAATACCGAGCTGGAGTAATTGGTTCACATTGTTGTTCCATTTTGGGACCCGTGTTGGGACCAAAGGGATCCCGAATTTTCGGTGCGAAATGCTTAGTTTCAAGTTAAAGGGCCGTATTAGGTAAAAGCTGATTATTACGTTTAATACAACAATAGGCTTCTGATTTCTTAATAACCTTAATGATCTTTACGAAATTACTTTAATTTCGATCTTTGTGGGATGTCGCGAAATAGAAATAAAATCAGTAACGGTAATAGAATCTTAAAAAAAGGCTAAGCCGGGTATTTTATGGATTTAAGACGGAATTTATAAAGAACTTTGATAGGGCTCTAAATAAGGCTTCCTTTTTATTCCAGCGTTTTAATGCTCAAAGGGATTTCAAATGACTAACAAAAAGCAGTTTTATGGGAACAAGAAATTGAAAACATGGGTTCCCCTCAGAGGTAACAAAGAAACAAATCGTAAAAATACAATTTGCACATTAAATAGACCTTAGTATGGATTTCGTTCGGCTATCAACTATTTTATGGCCGTCTGCCGCCAAAGGTAATTGAAACCACATATTTATAACACGAGGCGGCATTATTTGATGAACATATTCTTAGACGGTAAGCTACTTTAGGTACTCAGACAGAACTCCATGCCGATACCGAACCATTTCTTCAAAAGCTGGGTTACAAGAATTTTATGATACATTCACAACTGAATACTTTCATTTCTAAGAACTACTTGATCGTTTTGCTAAAGAAACATATTTTCTGATTGAAAAGCAGCCTCAAAGGAAAGTTGAGAGCATCAATTCAAGCCCTACACCTAAAAATACATCGTTCAGAAAGCCCGATGTTCAACTTGAGTGAGTGCTGAAAAAAAATCAAGTTTGCCTCGCCTTGACTGCTTTGCATGTAAATTCCAACACCTACATTCTTGTTTTATTCCGTAAAAGCCGATATGAAAGTGCTTCACAATATTAGATGTCCTCCATCATATAACGTTGCAGAGTATTTCTTGCTAAAGGGACCGCTTTACGGTAACGCAAAGGACTTTGTGAGAAGCTAGCTTTTAGGGACAGGAAAGCGGATTTCAGTGGAATGGAAGCTTATAATATGATAGTCGCACTAAAATTGTTGGACGAACTAAATTAAATTATAGACGGTTTAGATATTAAACGCTATGTAATGCTGGTTCTTTGCCGTCTGGCCTCCTAAGTATAACACCGAAATTCAATTTGTGATGACCCCTCCCAAAGTGCAAACTTGAAAGTGCTGTGAAGAATATTGAAGTAATGTTAATTACAATGAAGTATAAAGCTGTAAGTGCACTACTAAACTATATTAGCACTCCATGCAACACATAGGGGTGACATACAAGTACTCGATGTATGATAAGCGTACACAGAATATGGCTGTCTCATTTGCCACTTACGGGGATAGAGGCCGGTTTGTTGACAACCACAATGTCCTCGTCGATATGAACGAGGGTGATCGGTTGGCTGGTGACCGGTACTTCGTGCCTGCAACGATACACACGTCAGGCTAACGGCTTCTGGCCAACGTACTCGGAGCAAACCACATATAACAGCGAAAATTTCGTTTACGTAGACGTAATTTTCGTTTTGTGAGGAAGAAAAATACAGTGTAGATATTTTTTAGTTTGGTGCAGTTAAGAATACAATCAATATTAATATTAATATTTATGTCGGATATTTTGTCTGTGTATCGTGTTTAAACATAAGCTAGACTAAGTGTAATCACAGTCACCTTTTGGATTGCGACCTTGAACTGTCGGCATTACATTAATGGCAAACATTTTTGCTCAGAGTTCGTTTCAATATCGGTTCTCGTGACGTATGAAAAAAGATTAGACGAGAACAGAACAGCAAATGAACATGCGTGAGCAAAGTGTGTCGTGAAGCATGCCGTCTCACCTAGACACTGTGTCGAACTATGAGCAGATTACAGCGAAGATAACAAGTGATCAAGAAACTCTGTGTCTCTTTTGGAAAACGGCCAATATGCACCCGCATGCTCATTTAGTGCTCAAGATATCGTTACTGAAGATTACATTTGTGTTACAGTGGACTAAATACAAATTAGACCTGAAAAACAAACAAGCTTCGACGCACGTCACATTATTTGAAAATATTTATATAGTTAGAGTAACTGTGATATTATGTAAGGATACTTAGTAAATAAATACATATAAGGCGAGAAAAATAAAAGTTATTATTTACAATACTGAAATCAAAGAAACACCTGAGTTTGTAGGAGTATTGAGTAAAATAAGAAATGTCGATGTGTTTGGGTTTGTGTTCGTCTAAGGTGATGTAGCTATCTTAAGCGTACTACTAGATACCGCTGAGTTTGAGGATAAGGATAATCTTTTACCTATGGACAACGTTTGCTAGAAGATCATTGTGCTTCAATCTGTAGTCGGGGTCAACTCTTTCATAGTTGACGGTGAGGGTGCCAGCCCTGATGCATCTCTCGTACTCCGCCGCGGGATGGGCTCTGAACTCTCGTGCGAAGACATCGAGAATTTTTTCCCCAACCCACCTGCCTTTGGTGAATGTTGTGAACGTAAAGTAGTATGGGTAGACTTTTCTGAGTCCTGAAATTGCAAAAATATTATGAATATTTATCTACAAGAAAAACGACGCTACAAAGATTGTCTAACAAAAATTTTTGGATCTAGATTCGCCGCGTTCAGGTATAGGTACCAGAATAACTAATGGCGTGGTAAAAATATACGTCAGACAGCCAACAAGGCTGTCTGTATACTAGTTAGGTACAGCATCTAAACCAGCTATTTCAATCTGCCCTCAAAAGCAACTTTCAAGTCCACCCTCAATCCTAAATTAATCAGATTCCTGCCATTATTAAGACGAAACCACCAAACATTTAAAGTCAAATTTAATATTTTTATTCCCAACCTCAAGCAGTAAAAAGTCTCTCAACATGATTGGACTTTGAATTCAAAGGAAAACTCAACACAAAATGCTGAGATACAAAAACATTTCCAACATTTTAAAAGGCGGGTATATCGCAATTTATAAGTCGTTACCTCGAAATATCTGCATAGCCGTAAAGCAAGGGGCGGCTGAATGAAGAAAAGCGCTATTGCGGTTAGATGACTAAGACCATTACATCATAATGGGCCTTTCTGACATTAGCTATATTGAAAACTAGCGTGGCCGCTGCCTCATCCACTTAATGTCAACGTGTGAACTTACGTAATGGCCCGATACGTTGCGAACCACTTTTTATTATAAATACAGCATACAAATTATATAGGGCTAATGCTTTTAAGTAGATTTTTCCATTACGATACGATTTTGTTTTTGTAAAATTCTAGTTCAGTGTTTTCAATTCTAGACCCCTTCCCCCTTATTATAAAACGTGGTCTTAAAAACGTACTAGGTTTAAACTACCCTCTCGAACAAAGTTAATGGCCTAAACCTAGCACTAAACCCGGTACTTTTTAAAACCATGTTTTATAATGAGGGGGATAGATTTTGTATAATAACCCCCCAAATATGACACAAAAAGTGACGTAATATTTGTAAATGGCAAAACTTTTAATATAAACGATATTACAGATTATAGAAAATCAGTCGTATCAAATAACGGTTCTACGTCAATTAAGTTGGATACATAAAATACCCTCAGCCACATAATAGAGATTGAGCTTACGATTGTGGAAAAAGAAAATGAAAAAAATAAGGATAAGAATCAAATCAATGGAAGAAAAAAATTAGAACGGATTCGTTATTGAAGATAGGTATTTCTGTAATCCAATATCGGATGAGGTTTGTAAAAAGGTGTACTTAGAGAAATAAGGTTTCGATGAGATAATGGTGACGTTCGTTTTGTTCAACGATTATTGAGAAATAATATTTATAAGGATGACATATTGTTTTCATCATAAATTATTCTATTTGGGTTGTTTTTCATTGGCAGTGTTAAGAATTGTATTCCATTTTCAAGATTGAAGTTCATTTATATTTTGTTATTGGCTTTCTAGAGGGTTCTTTTGTTGAATAAGCCATTGTTAACTAAATGACACCTTAAGATTTAATATCATTTTATTAGGAGCAGATTTTTTTCGTTATTAAGAGAATTGCTTTGATTTGTCTGAAGTAAAATTTACTTTTTTGTCGCTACAACTGAAATTATGACTACATTAATTACAGAATTCATTTGACTTTATATTTTTAACTTACCATTTTCAATATAATAAGATGTCTCATTGTACCGGTCATCAGTGAAGCCGGGCCTTTTTGCTTTCAGAGCCTTTGTTTCTAACTTCGCCTGAAACAAAAGAGAAAAAATAATAATACCATTGTTTAAAGCCGAGCCTTTTATAAAGTTGTGTGAATTGTAGATACGCTGAGGTAAAGGAACGTGTATGTAAATTTGTGTGTGTAGCTTGTGAGTACACTGATAAGGCAATGCTTTTTTGTTTTTTCCTTTGTGCTTTAAGTGAAAAAACACGCCCGTAATTAGCGAGATACTGTGGTTTCATAATATTTACAAAGTTGATACAGGAATTACTGTGTCCACAGGAGTAAGTAATGAATTGTGAATATATTTCTATAGCTTTTTTTTTGAGTTTTAATTACTTTGATTAAAGGAAAGTTGACCATCGACAATCAACGATATAAGAGGCCATTTATTACTTGTAATATCTTTACCATGCAATGCATAAATATAAAGATTTGATATTGTGAAAACACGGGTATATGTTTACAAAAATAGAGGTACTAGGTAATAGAGGTGTTACATATGGTAATAAAATAAAATCAGACCCATAAATATTTTGCCTGCAATTGGCGTACAATTCACAGTCACATAAGTCACAATACATATAATAACAAGTGTTAGGTTCATTTCATCATTTAAATATTCATTAAGAAAATAAAAGCATAAACAAGTGATAATTTAGTGTGACTAAAAATATTATATTATTCTTTATTTTCATTACATATTCAATTCTTAGATGTTGTAAAGCGCTTTTAATAACGTGTTATCATAAAAGGATGTTGGCCCCAATTTTTTTATAAAATGAACGAAAAAATGACGACACTTCGGTGGCAATGTGAAGCTTGTAAAAATTTCAGTCTACGGGGAACTGTCGGGGCGACGAGAAAATTAGAAAAGTTTTGTTTTTAAAGCAAAACAATCAACTGCGTTACTGCCTTTTTATTGATTGGATCAACACTATGTATGTTATGGAAAGAGTTTTATTTGGTTATGTATTTGTTTATTGTTTGATAGAAAAATATGTCTAGGGGTATAATATAATATGTTTTGCCAGTCTATTTTTATATTATACTAGCTGTCCCCAGCGGTTTCACCCGCATCTTTGGTTACTGCTCCGCTCCCGAGTGTTTTAGCGTGATGGTATATAGCCTATAGCCTTCCTCGATAAATGGGCTATCTAACACTGAAAGAATTTTTCAAATCGAACCAGTTGTTCCTGAGATTAGCGCGTTCAAACAAACAAATAAACTCTTCAGCTTTATAATATTAGTATAGATTGAAGAATAATATGATTGGAAAAATTTAACATATGATACTTCGTCAGGCGCCCTATAATTACTTACTCTCAAATAGGAGAGTGCGGTTTTGAGTCTAGGTCAGGCAAGGAATGATGTAACCTTTTTGATTTATACGTAGTTTCTAAATATATCTTGGACACCAATGACTGATTAAAGGCGACGGAAAAAAAATCGAGAAAACCTGGACTAGAAAGTCTGAAATCACCAACCCGCATTGAGCAAGCGTGGTGATTAACGCTCCTTTCTATGTGAGAGGAGGCTCGTGCCCAGCAGTAGGACGATAAAATGGCTGATGACGATGAATACATATAAATATACTATATTATCACAAAGCAATAAAACAGTACCTTACTACTATAGATTTTTATTCCCAAAATGTTTTCTGCTCCATTATTCGTGTTGCCAAACTATTCCACCGTTTCTAACAAAGAGTTTCGGAGTTACGATTTAGTTTTTAATATTAAAGTTAGATAAGAGAAACTATTGATGGTGTAAGCCAAAAACTTTTGTTTTTCTGTTTTTTAGTGATTCGGCTTTGGTGAGACCTGGTAGTCTTTCGATTTAGGTGTTCATTATTTGAAGATAGGAAAAATGATTAAATAGATAAAATTACACTATAAATTTGACCGATTTCTTTATACTGGTTATAAAAATGTTGGCAAAAGTGCAATTGAGATTGCATAGAATTTATAACTTCATGTGAAATTATGAGAATTGCCTCATACATGTACATACATAGTTTGTAATGCTTTAACGTTGACTAACATAAATTATTCCTTTCGAACCGTTTGTAGTTGCTCTGGACTATCAGGTGAGATAATCCTGTAGTTCAAGCGGAAACGCTATTCTCTTTTAAATATCGTATAGTTTTACTAATGGCGTTAAAAATCATCGCACGAGTTATTATGCAGAATTTTTTTGTAAGATATCAGCAGGTGTAGTATTTAGATCCAAACTCGGTCTAGCCAGTCATATCAGGGCTCACGCTAGGAGATGAATTGCCGTAGGTCGCCGTTATCGAAACCGATAAGGAGGACTATATATATATGTTGGTGAGAACTACATCATGAGTTTATGGGATTAGCGCGTTCAACTAGTCATATAAATTCTTCACATAATAGATACATATTAAAAAAAAATTGACACAAAGATACAGATACAGCTGGTAGCAACAGGTTAACAAGTAAGATACAATACAAAGAACTAGCTATAGTTATTTTTAATTCGATTGTTTGTTTAAAAAAGTACGCAGCAATAAGTAAAACTCTGCCCCTTAATCTAGGTTGTGCCCTCTATCTTAAGATACATTGTATGAAATAATGTCATATCTGAACAAGATTTATTTTAACTTCAAAATCCAAGTTGGACTTAAAAACAATTACAGTTAATACAGCGCCACCATCTCTGGTTGTGCACTGATTAAAACTATACTGCAGCTGCGGCTTAACGCTGATTGGTCGATCAAGTCTGACGTCACATCACTAGGATTACCGCCATATTGCTTTTTAATTCGAACATCGAACAATAACGAGGGGTTTGTTAGTGAATGTTGTTTTATTTTAGTTTTTCATTGTTACTGTGTATGTCTATATTGTATAATAATAATAATAATAAAGCCCGCAGGGCATCTGAGGCGGATGTCGGGGAGTAGCGACCCCGCGGGTACCGAGTGCTCCAGGGAGAGGATACTGTCCCTCATCTCCGGCTCGCCGGAGTGAACCCTGAGGGGGGATAGGTCTCCCGCCTCTGGCTTGCCTTCATTGGCCGTCCAGAGTGGAGTCGCTAGAGCAATGCTCGGAGGGTGAATGCCTCGGGTAAGTGGCGAGTGGGCACAGAGATGCTGGACCCTGGCTTGATGCCGGTTTTAAGGCGCGTGATCTGGGTAGAAAGCCGGCCGGGGCAACCTCACCCTTCAGCCGCTCACGTCCCCGTTGCCCCCTTGTTGCGACTTAGCGACTAGTTCCCGGGGGCCCGGTAAGTGAGCTGGCGAGTCTCCTCCTGCCATTTTTACATGTATTTATTACATTGTTATCGGCAGGGGTCATAGTCCCCATAGTGTTCCCTTCCCTAGTCCACTAGCATCCCATCACAATAACCCAAGTAGATTTTCTTCCATACTTAGCAATAGTTTAGCACAAACCGGGGGTTGTCCTTGGGTACATTTCTATAGTGTATACAGGGATAATCGTCGGTTTTGTGTCACCATTACATATATTAAAGTTGTCTCAAAAGGGCTTCAGCGTGTTGGCTTCGGCCCCACGTTCGCCTTCTAAAAATCCGGGACTCTGTAGTCCCGTGGTCTAGTAGAGACATACAAAATAATAATAATAATAATATCGTTTATTTGCATTATAATAGCTGTGTCCTGCGGTTCTACCCGCGACCCGAATAAAGTAGCTCATGTTATTCAGGGTAAATGCAGCTTTTAATTGCTGAAAAAAAATGTTGAAATCGGCAATATACACACAATTATTTTTAAACGACTTCAAAAAAAGGAGGAGGTTTATGTTCTAGTTTTTAGTTCTGACTAATATTATAAAAATGCATAGTTAGTGAGTTCCCCATACATAATGACAGAAAAGTGACAGATTGACGTAAGATTTCTTTTGACAAATTTTGAAGTAATTTTTCTTTTCTTCGATCGACATAAGTTTACAAGTGATTATATGGGAGTTGACAGGTCGCGCCATGCTCGGGCAGAAGACATGTTGACATTGACAGAAAGAGCTTTGTCTTTTTTTGACAGAATAGATATAGAATGACCGTGCTGAGCCTGCTGATCGAAGTGTGGGAAAATGCAACAACACAGACCTGTCAATATTATCATTTCTAAGTAATCTACGCTCAATTTATTCATATCTAACAACAAACAGACAGACATAAGTTAGCTGTTCCATTTGATTTATTAACGGCGAGTAGAACTTCGTATATGGAAATGTGCATTTTAGCATTCAGTTTATATTGAGTTTCAATTTATTGCACGCTGAGTTATGCATGTGGTTTTAGCTTAGAGCATTGAAACGGCCGGAGACGCCTTGGCCGTATCTTTCCCCCTACTGATGCGATAGGGTTACCGATCAGCCAAACCAGTGCGTAAAAAGCATATTTATTTGTTGAAAATTTTGTCGTGTGCGTACGTAGCAATGTCATTAAAAATGCATGAGTGCGCTATCATTATTTTTGCCCAGTCTGCGGGATTGTGCCCAAAAGACACCACGGCCCTGGCATGCAATGGGATCCAGAAGAAAAAAAACTGGGCTTAATTAGTAAGTCTAATAGGACGTGATAGACTTTTACTTATATAATTTAATAATCTCATTGAAGGTCGCTTTGCCTTTCGCTGTGGCTACGAGATTGTTGGCAAGAGTTATCACGGTCCTGGCACACCTGGCAGTGCTTAACAAAGAACAAAAGTGGGTTTTAGTCAGTGAAAGTCTGGCACTCTCTCCAGCTGCACTCACAGCGGGAGGTATCACTTGATGATTACGCACTCAGAAAAATCTATCAGCGACGCCTCATGTACAGGCTTTTGCCTGTATTTTGTGAGTCTTGTCGCATAAAGCTCGCTTTACGCTCATAACCCCTTCAGTTAGTTATATGCTCTAAGAGTTTTAGCTACGAATAAAGATGTTTAGATGTATTGTTGGTTTAAATGTTTACGACGCCTGGTTCAAACGCTAGTGACTTGTTGACTTAGATCTTGAAAAAATATCACACTAATATATAAATGCGAAAGTTTGTGAGTGTGTGTGTATGTTTGTTACCTCTTCACGGCCAAACGGCTGATAGGATTGAGATGAAACTTGTGTTCAATAAAGCGCGGATTTAATAACGTGACAGTAAAAGTAGCATTAGCAGAACTGTTTTTTTTTAACTTTGACTGTTGTCAACCAATTACGAATTACATTTACAAAGTGTAATAAATGCTAGAGTAGTTTTCAAATACGATATTTTTGTAATAAACGGAACTAGTAATAAAGGTTCGCATCGATAACGCCACAGGGGTTGCACCGCACGTAACACACGCAACAGACACCGATTTTGTTATACCATAGAAGTGTACTCGTATATACGCTAACCAATGTAGGATTTCAATGTTACTAGCCTCTACCCGCGGTTTCAACAGCCTCACGAGGGAACGTCTTCCGTATATAGATAAAAAGTATAGTCTCTATTAGCTAAGCGAAATATACACAAGCTCTACTCCTGCCAAGTTTCATCAAAATCGATCTAGTAGTTTTCGTGTGAAAGGAACAAACAAACATTCATGCTTACGTGTTTTATAATGTTAGCAGGTTTAACAAGTGCCTTCATCACTACATGATACAAACAAGTTTGTTTGCTCAGAAACTACTGCACGGATTTTCATGCAAGTCTTCATTTTATAAGGAAGGTTTATAAGGAAGTATATAAAACATGTCTCGAGCAAAACTGGCTAAACTATAATTTTGAAACTACCTACTGCATCAGAGATCCATTTCTCGATTCATCCTTTCCACCTTAGAAACTTTCAAGTCACTTCGCTCAATTCTGTCTTAAAATTTGTCCGTATTCTCCGGTCAAAATGTATTCAATTCTCACCAAAAAACAGTCACAAAACGCTTAATCACTTAACCTACTTTAAGTCGCAATTATCTCACAAATCTTCATCACAACTGAATTAAGTGGAGATTTCCGTCTGTTACGAGTACAATTACCATTAGTACCGCAACTGCGCCGGGACTCTCCTACAAAACGAGTAATGTATTTAAATTTGGGTGGAGTGCACTCTTTGTCGTGACGCCCTTACCCTACGAGATAATGAAAATAAAATGACTCAGTCGGTACTTGAGTACGGAAAGTTTTGAGTTGGCGAACTTTTTTTACTGGTTTTTTTTAAGGCTTTAAGACTGACCTGAATTTTAAGGAGATAGAGAACTTTGTTGTCATCGGAAAAGTCATGGTCTAGTCTATGCCTGTCAAGGTGTGTGGGTTCGATTACAGGTCAGGAGAGTACCAATGAAAGTTTTCTAAGTTATATGTGCTTTCTAAGAATATTTTGGAGGTAGTCTAGTCGTAAGAGCACATGCCTGTCAAGTATGAGTGTGTGGGTTCCATTCCAGGTCAGGCGAGTACCAATGTAAGTTTTCTAAGTTATATGTGCTTTCTAAGTATATCTTTGACACCAATGACTGATTAAAGGTAAAGGAAACCATTTCGAGGAAAGCTGGACTATAACAAAGTCTGAGATCACCAGCCCGCATTGAGCAAGCGTGGTGATTAACGCTCAATCCTTCTCTTTGTGAGAGGAGGCCTTTGCCCAACAGTGAAAGATAACAAAGCTGATGATGAAAGATAGATTTTTTTCGTAAACTCATCTGCCTAGCCTTGTCCCGAGCTATGTTGGGGGTCAGCTTCCAGTCTTAAGCAGATGCAGTTGAGTATCAGTGTTTCACGTGGAGTGACTGTCTCTCTGACCTCATCAACCCAGTACCTATGGGTAACCCGATACCCCTTCGTGGAGTGGTTGTCAGACTTTCTGGCTTCTGACTACCCTTCATCATCATTACGTAGACTATCCCCGTCATCCTAACATCTTGGTACTAGGACTTATGGATCCCGGCCCAGTCTTTAAAAGCCTGAACAGACGTGCACCACAAGATATATTATGATTAATAATATAGGTGTATGTATCTCTGTATAGATAACACGCACGCCATTCTCTACATACAAACATCCAGCTAAATGTCAAGTTTAAGACAGACCGCAGGAATTAAAAGGAAGATAAAAAAAAATTATTACGTATCATTTACGAATAGTATCGTAAATGTTCATTCCAATATTTTGTGGCTTACAATAAACCACAAAAACATTAACAATAAAATTAAAATGAAACAATTAAATCATTATTATTCGGATACAACACATTGAAATCCACTTAACTGGCCACAAAACTTGTATTATTTACTTACATTTAACAAATATAAACTGGTGGTCACAATTTATAATTCATAAGCTCAACACTTGGTGTTCCTGTTTTATGGGCTCTCCATGTAATGCCGTACCGCATCTGATCGCGTGATCGAAGTTATTTCGTCCCGAAGTGTAGTAATGCCGTCTTTATGTGCTTGCCAGGGTAATGTCTTTATTTATATACACGACAGTCTAGTGTTGATGTGAATTTTATGAGCAGATATTTTGTGTAGGTACGTCTAATTTTTTTTTCAATATTGTGGATTAACGCAGGTCGGGCAAATACCAATGCAACTTTTCTAAGTTTGTATGTACTTTCTAAGTATATCTTGGACACCAATGACTGTGTTTCGGATGGCACGTTAAACTGTAGGTCCCGACTGTCATTGAACATCCTTGGCAGTCGTTACGGGTAGTCAGAAGCCAGTAAGTCTGACGCCTGTCTAACCAAGGGGTATTGGGTTGCCCTTATAACTGGGTTGAGGAGGTCAGATAGGCAGTCGCTCCTTGTAAAACACTGGTACTCAGCTGAATCCGGTTAGACTGGAAGCCGACCCCAACATAGTTAGGAAAAGGCTCGGGTGATGATGATTGTGGATTAACGCTCAATCCTTTTCCGTGGGAGAGGAGGCTTGTGCCTAGCAGTGGGACAATATAAAAGCTGTGATGATTGTATTTACAAAAAATACAATTTCATGTGAAGATGAAAATGGGGAAATCTACGGAATGTTTTAGCGCAAGAGTATAATTTTTCTGGATTGGTCCGAAATCACTTTGTGTGTTTTAAGAGATTTTCATAAGTAGCTCGAAGTCTGAAAGTTTGAGATTTATACACCAGTGTATCGGAGAGCATGTAAATGTCGGTCCTGCACCTGATTACTCTCCGGTCGTGTCGGATTGTCGTCCCATCGGACTAGAAATGTGAGGGAATAGAGAGTGCACCTCTCTCTTTGGCTAATCCTCGAGAACTACTTGACCGATTTTGAGAATTCTTCGCTCCAATCAAACGCATTCCTTTCATACATATACGAACAAAGCAGTGATATAGTACGTTAGTTGTAACTCTACCTACATATGTTTATATTTCATAGTCCAGTTTCACAAAGCGCAATAATATACATATGTATATAAATATAATATACCTACTCGTATACCAACTATCTCATATTTCTCATTGTACAAAAGCACTTCTATCCTCAGTGTACTCAGAAGCTAACATTTTAAATTCTGAGCAGTACACTCACGTACAAAATTATCTACACAACAATTGATAGACTTTGAACGTGATTTTGTGATTATTAGTCGATATTTTTAAAAGAGAGTAAGTCTGTTCAGTTGTTAACCATTTGACGTCAATTTTGTTCACATTATCTTTCAGGAAATTAATCCATCTCTTCCTTGGCTTACTTCTGCCTTTCTATTCATCTAATACCATACTTAACACATACACACAAATCTCTTTGTGGCTGTCTTATATATCTCTTATTTTTTTAACTTTTAATTTTTTTGGAAATCACATCAAAATAATTTACCGAATTTCCAAGGTAAGTTTTCGGATAAATCACTAATTGCAGTAAGATTTTTGGACATGTCTGTACTTTAGGAACTTTTCTACTTTGCATAGTAGTGTACGAGTAGTTCTGGATTAAGAATGGATAATAGAAAAAGCTTTGTTTTGCAGAAGTGAAGGTATAGTCCCCGGCACGTAACTTGGCAAGAATCCTTAGGACAAAACAGATCATATTTTCTCGTATATACATATATCCCAATAGGTTAATGAAAATCACATAAAGGGACCATTATTTTGTGTAACTTAAAGGTTGATTCGCAAACATCCTCATTAAAAAAGCAAAATCCTTGCCAAGTTATGCGCCGGCGACTGTATAATATAAATTTGGAAAAACTTACCTTTTTTAAGTCTTTATTAATGTCAGTGTCATCAGCTTTCCTCTTCTCGCACGATAATATGCAGTTTTTGCCGTTGTCTTTTTCTCCCTGTGGAAAAAGAAAATAAGTATGTTAGCGTTTGTAACAAAAAAACATATATAGATTTTCAACTTTAGCGCTGTATAATAATATGGTTCAAAGTTGATTGGGAAAATTTGACTAATAATAAATAACTGGTATAGCTAAAATCTTCAAGTTCGAGTATAGTTGTAAAACTCAAGTGCTATATTTAGCCTGAGGGATTATTCGCAAGAATCCGAAGACCTCTAGAAGGAACAAGTGGGTTTTAGTTTGTCAAAGTATAACACTCCCTCCAGCTGCAATCATAGCGATAGATAATATAGGGAGGTATTATTTGATTTTCTAGACGTACAAACAATCATTATACAGGACGCTTCTTTTTCAAAATGAGATTACATACACAGTATTTTATTCATACCAATATATTTATAAACTGACCCTATAACACACATTTCTATGTACCACATTATGTTTAGATTAGAACGCATTACAAAGGATATTGTAAATCTCTTAGCTTGGGTTCGAACGGTAAGGAATGCAGTCCCCTCGAGTCCAAAGGAACGGAATGCTATAATGCAGCACCCTGTAGGTATCAGGTACATTCTTATAATGAAATATTTCGAATTTTATATCCGCGCTTTTGCTGTACTTATAAAAGGTCTTCTATATGATCCAAACGAATCGCTGACAGAGGTCACTGTGGTCCAGCAGGCTTAGCATGGCAACTGTAGAAACAAGTTTTCTTTACCGAAGAATGGACAAAATGACAGAAAAGTGATAGATTGACGTAAGATTTCCTTTGACATTTTTTGAAGAAATTCTTCTTTTCTTCGATTGACATAAGTTTACAAGTGATTATATGCGAGTTGACAGGTTGTGCCATCCTCGGGCAGAAGACATGTTGTTATTGACAGAAAGACTTTGTCTTTTCTTGGCAGTATAGATATAGAATCGCCATGCTAAGCCTGCAGGTCGGCTGATCAAATATACTTCGGGTGTATTCTAAACTACAATATTGTCGTTGTGTTGCATACAGGTTTTAATATAAACCGAACCGCTCATAGGTTTCAAACAAAACGCAATTTTGCCATGCTTTTTATGTAAACAATTATTTTCAATAAAACCTCACGTTCCAATAAAAACAATGAAAAAAAAAACTCCCCCGCACAAACTGGTCCACACCTACAAACAACCAATTAACCCGATTTAATTCAAATAAAGAACATCTACGTTCGAATTTCGAAACCGATCGGAATCACCAATCAGAATGGTCGGAAAAACAATTGGTCGGTATTACAACTAGGGTTGATCGGAGACCAAATAAACGAAAATTGTCGACTAAGCAAAAAAAAATGTTTGCCATCGCAATTTCTTTCTGTAAATGTTCTGTTTGTAAAACAAATTGCATTTTGTTTCAACTGGATATTGTTTCTTGTTTTTAATCGTGGAAACATGGGTACGTTTTTCTACTAATGAAATAACGGTTGGCTGTTTTAGTTTTGTGGTTAATATAACTAGTACTTAAGTCACTGATATCTGTATAATATTTATATTGTAACGCACCCGGCACTAAAGTACAAGTGTGCAGATTCAATTTCAGATCAGGCAATTATTAATGTTACTTTTCTTGTGTATCTTTTACAACAATGACTGCGTAAAGGTAAAGGAAAAATCTTGAGGAAACCTGAAATTTAGATTTTAGATTATGTTATTTTTATGCACTTATCTTAGAATTGAACTTCCCAAACGGCGACTTCAGCTTATTAGATTCAAAGTTTACTGTACTCAACATCACGTATTTATATAAACAAAAAAAATATATTTTCAACCCTCCAAATTTAAATAAAAAACACCACAAACCAACGTGACAAATTGTCACAAAACCCGCCGACACTAACATTCGTTTAAAAAGCAACGCACATACAGGGTGCTACAATTAGCTGGCTACAGGCTTCGACTGACAAACTGTCTGATTGCACACGTACGAGCGAGGGGGGGTTGAGTGAACAATGCGTTGCCATTTTAGGGTTATGTGTCAAATGGGTCAAGGGGTTTGAATTGAGTGGTGTGAAGTGGTGGGGGTTTGGAACTGTGTTGCGTCGATGTTTTATGTGTCTGTATAGATAAACATATAATAGAGTAGTTGCGCAAAAAAACGAAATGAGTTTATTTTTTATACATATCGGGGACAGTCAATATTACGGAGACTCAAACCAAGCGCAGTGCATGTGAAGGTGACGCGGAGTGTGGCAAAAGTAAATCCCCACTAACCCTACCTAAAAATAGAAGAAGGTCCATATCTCCATATTTGTATAACAAAAAGAAAAAGCTTGCAATCGTGGTGGATAGTTAATGCACCTGCCTCTCAAGTACGAGATTCGATTCCAAGTCAGGCAACTAATGTAAGTTTCAATAGTTATATGTACTTTCTAAGTATAATTATATTACAATGAGGTCGCCACTTCTTTCTTCACCATCAGTTGAGGACATTGTTGAGGAGACCTGGTCATAGTACTCTGAAATTGCATACCTGGTCAAAGCAAGCTTGGTGATTAACGCTAATAGAGAAGGGTTAATAAAAAGGCAGATAATGACAAATAATGATGATGAAAGAAAGAGACAAAAAATTGTAAACTTTAAAATTTTCACTAAATAATTTGTATCAACACTATTAATCATAGACCAAACAGTACCTTCTTTCTGCAATCGGCTAAAAACTTACTCGCAATTACTAAACCTATATAGCCAGCTTAGCTTCAAGATTTTTCAAGATACGAAATAAGAATAATATTTCACAGTCAAAAGGCTTTATATAACCCTCAACAGAGGCATCAATCAGGCCCATAAGCCTCAGAAAGGCAATACGTGGGTCAAGCTGAACTGTCAGGCATAGCTGTCATTATTTATAGTCAGGAGACAGGGTTCGGATAATGAGGTAGTTGACTAGGTCAAAAATAAAATCCTTCATGATATTAAAATTGGTGAAGCATCATAAAATAATGTCACTTTCATTTATAGATTTGAAAAAAACTATATGATTTTTTTTATATTGATAATTTAAGTAAAATAAGAACTGACGCTAGCACATCAACCTACTACAATCTGTAAAATTTTCTTAATAGATTTTAAACTTTATTACTCAAGTACACGGTTCAAAGTTGATTGGGGAAAGGCAGTTTCGGGTAGCTTGATGAAAACTTTATCTTCAAAAAACAATTCATTAATACTTGACTTAAAGTATATTTCCTTGGTAAGAGCTGACTGGCCAGTCACAATGTCAATCCATAAAAAAAAACACTTATTAAACTACTTATTCTTTGAATGATTTCATATGTAAAGAATGATTCGGGCTGTCCCATAATTTTCGGTTAAGCAGTAAACAGCCTCCTAGGCTGAACAGCGAGTTGCCAGTATCAGAAAAAATGTCCCATATTTGAATTTAAAACACAAGGAGTTTTAACTTCTATAGTACTGTAGAGATATGCAGTATATATTGAGGACTATACGTTCATTAACATAAATATACATAAAAATATTTTTTTTACAACAAAAAGCACTTAGTTTAATTAACAGCAAAAATACCTACGAATTTCGCCTTATACCGAAACAATCGTTAAAACTTGGATTCGTAGGGGCGACCCGTCGACCACGCTACGATCAATACGCTACGCCGCCCTACGCGCTACGAGCGTAGCGTTGCTACGAACAGCTGATTATTTTGGTAGAAACACGTGTAGCCGATTGTAAATACTGACGTGCTATAGTAGTTATTTTAAAGAGGATTGGTAGAGTTTTTTAATAATTATATTTTTTTTTCTGTAGGCACCTTCTGCAGTTGCTGAAGTCTTGTTTAAGAGTATGAGCTGAATACAATTTTGTAATTGTGTATTTTTTTCTCGTAGATAATCATCCAATGACCTTTCCCGCTGTGAGTACTGCTGGAGAGATTATCAGACTCTTACCGACTAAAATCGACTACGTTTCATTTGGAGATATTTACGTGCCAGGGTCGCGGAAACTGCGAACAACCAGCAATGCCGGTAAAAAAATATGACCAAAATTACCCAAAGAAAATCTTTTCTCCGAGAAACAAAAAGAATTTCAAATAAAGTCTCGAGAAAAGTTCGTTATTTTCATCAGTAACAAACATAATACCTTCGATTCGTTTAAAACAAACAAGGCAACTTTGCCTTAATTAAAAAGATCTCTATAACAAAAACAATACTAATAAACAATAATAACAAAAGCGTTACAAAAGGCTTTGTTTAAAATCCGTCACAAGTTCAAAGTCGTTCAAACAAGTCATTCTGATATCATAATTTTATTAGCCTGTTGTCCTAAAATGCCGTTGACAACGACACTATACAATGACGGAATCCATGCTTAAAAACAACAAATTTTCAGCAAGTTTTAATTGAAAGAGTTTGACCTAAAAGTAAATGAATTTGTTCATAGATAACGAACTTGACAGCGGCTGTCAAACTTTCTGTTTCGCGGTGATCCGGGTGGAAATATTTATTATACAAGTATAATTTTATTTATCAACGAAACTAGCCAAGGGTAAAAAAAGACGGTGTAATGGGGTCAATTGCCTCGAGGTAAGCCAGGACTCGTCAACCTGGTCTAAATTGACGGTCCTTCAGAAGTAATCAACCTTTATTGGTGGCGACATGTATCGTGATAACACTGAGATTGACATAGACATATAATTAGCAGTGTTTATATTATACTAGCTGATCGAAAACTATTCCTGCACCTGGACAAAAAGTAGTCTATGTCCTTTCTTAGGTTTTAACTATCTGTCTACCAAATGTCACTTAAATCGATTCAGTAGTTTTGTTTTGAAAGTCCGACGAATAGAGTAACTTTCGCATTTATAATATTATTTAAGATACAATTTAATAATATGCATTGTAATAAAATATAAACTAGACAAACGGTAAGTAAATGATTGAATTGAAATTTTGTCAAGTCATTGTATACTCTAAATATTTTTTTAAAGAAGCTGGGGTCTGCTAAATTAGTTTCTTTTTTTACAAGCAATCTTTTTTTTATGTAAAATCATCAAATAACCCAAAGGGTCCGTTGAAAGAGCAGCTGGAAGGAGTATCCGGCTTTAAGCCTACTTTTGTTCTATGTGGAGGTTGTTAGCAATGTGACTCAACCAAAAAAGGATCATTGAATGATGAATCATAAGATAATTAAAACTTTGACAAACGCTGTTCAAACTTTTGGATATTGACAAATTGGTAGCGAAGCAAACAAGTTAAAGTCTTGAGCTGAAAGGTTTGTTTAGCTTGATTAATTTTCGCTTCAGTTAAACGCATTTTTGGTCGACAGACCCCTTTAGTAATATTCACTGATGTTGATGTGCGTCATTGCTATGTTGCAATTAGTAGGCGCTACGTTGTTTGAGGCAATTTAACAGCACATTATTGGTTGTTTGTGTAATTATATTTTAGTAAAATCATAGTACAGTTTCAGGTATGAGGTAAGATATTTTATATTTTACATATCGTTATTATATTAACAACATTTTATTAAAAAAAATTGTAGAACAGAGTTTCCCTATAGAAAAATCTTGTCCTTATGAAATGTTATGCAAGTTGTTAAAATAAGAGTCTATTATATTATATTGTATTATTAGAACGAAAAAACTTAAAGAACTCGAAATCGGTATGCATACTTTATTTACTTCACGCGTCTATAAAACGTCCCAGCTATAGGATTTCGAAAATCGAATAGCATCAATCAAACTAAAATATAACCGCAATCCATTATCAAAAATACTTTTCATTCTAAATCCAGCCAGCACCTAATAAGCTGGGGGTCATTATTCTATTTTTGAAATATCTATGAATATATTTTCGAATAAAGATGAACGGTATGGGATAAACTATTCATACGATATTTTTATGTCAAGATATAGATGACAGATGAATGAAAATGAAATGTGTTGGCTGTCTGTCTCAAGATTGAAAGACGCGGGTTTTTGGAACACATCAAGCGGAAAAGTAAATTACTTTTGTTTCGTTTCCAGACGTGCGTACTTCTAGAAAATTTACTTTTTTTCGTAACATTTATATACAGATAGAGTTTATACGGTTTGTTTTAGTTTTGCTTTAGTTTAAATCGAACTGCGACCCACTTTCCCAAAAGCGCTTTTACAACAAAGGTAGAATTTAGTCTGTGGTATTCCAATTATTTGTGCAATGTGCTGTGTAAGAGAGACGGCACAAATCACCAGCTTTCTATCTAAAAACAATTGAAAATCCACAACATTTAAGCTTCGAACAAAAAAAGGCCTGTCCATCACCCGCTTCGCAATAGTTCAAGGCGAGAAAGAGACGTATATATTTTAGCAGTTTCGCGACAAATCGCGAAGACGACTGGGCAAGGGCGCCGTGGCCAAAAATAACAATAGTTTCGGAATAGAATGACATAACAGTGGCTTTCTGCTAATCAGGCCGAATGTTCCTAGAATATTTTGTATGTGTTGAAATAAAATTGGTTAGTGTGCTTTTTTCTCGGTAGAATATTTCTTTAGACCAATAAACGGCGCAATAGAAGGCGCATAGCAAGGCTGCTGTGCACGTGGTCTAGGGTTCGATTCCTTCAGGTCGAAATCGCTTTTGTAGGTTTTAAGAGACTCATAAAGGAGCTCTAAGTTTGGAAGAAATTATTTTAATTTAAAGTCTCTCCAGATTAGGCGATGCACTCATTGGATAACAGCTTTATACTCTTGTATCCCGAATTTATGAAAATATCCTCTAAATTGTATAAACTCATACTAAAAATAATGTACTAACACTACATGACCAAATATTTAACAAAACTGACGAGTTTGTTGTTTGCTTCAAGCCTTCAAGGCTCTTATCTCACTACCTCTGGACCGATTTCAAAAATTCTTGTTAGACAGTCCATTTATAGAAGAAAGCTACGCGTCATCCAGTTGCGCGATGAAGTTCTCACAGAACACGGGTGAAACCGCAGGCAGAAGCTAGTTAACAAATAAAATGAAGGCAAAAGCAATGAATAAGCGAATGTTTCGTTAAATGCGAAGGTATTTACAAATATTGTTCAGTTACTGAGCAACGCTGGCAACATTAACCATTTTATAGCTCAGCTCAATTCTCAAGACTTGGCAAACAAACATAGAGTACACGCGTAAATATTCAATTATTATTGCATTTGGAACAAACAATTATTACGAACGCATTGCTGGCTCATGTCGGGGTATCGATTAAAAGAAGTTTAATATGACAGGTTAAGAGGTCAAGAAAATATTTGTGAAAATGTTATTTAAGAATGGGAGAAATTCAAAGCCAATATTGATCGGTTCACACTAGCAATATCTCGCGGCTTCTCCCGCGGGTCCAGGGAACTTCTTCCCGTACCCGTATAAAACATAGCCTATGTTCACCAGGGATACTGTAGCTTCTCGAATGTGAAATAATTTCTCAAATCAGTCCAATAGTTTGAAAAGGGAAAACAAAAACAAAATGACGGTAGTAAAGTAAAGTAATCTTCATTGACTTGATTGAGTAATATCAGTTGTTGTTATAATATAATAAGTACAGCACATCAATCAACCCATTCAGGCATACAATAATCAAGGCCCATTAAGGCATAGGTAAAGACAAAATTAAAATCTAAAAGTAATTATAATCACAGGTGCAATATTAGAAAAATATTGTTTCTATTATTTTTTATACGTAGTAGCGTTATGTATATAAAAAAATATTTAGCTACCTCAAATGTCAATAAAAATATGAAGTTAGACAACATTACTAGAACAATTCAAACAATTTTCATCAAAAAATAACTTCATAATAAAATCAAATCTAACTTCTAACTCCGTCTGACTGATCGCAGAACAACGAAATATTTATAGGCTACAATAAAATAAGTTTTAAAACTCGCGGTTTCACGAACCTGCGAACTAAAATGGCCGATAAATAGTTTAAGAGGTGACAAGCCAAGGGCAGACGGACAGACGGACGACACCTGTTGTTAACTGCTTTCAATATTCAGTGTCTTGTTTCAAGAGTTTAAGTTTCTACGTTATAATTAATTGATGTTTAAATTAAAAATCTATTTTGTTCATAATTGTTGTAATTCATAATTCATAAATGTAAGGCCGAGCTTCGATGTATTTATCGAAGAAAACAAAAAGCTAATCTTAGTCGAAAATAAATGAATACAAATTGTTAAGGACGTTTCTTAAACCTGTCATTTAATTCCTTATCAAACATTATATTAAGAATCATACTTCACACAAAAGTGAATGTATGTTTGGTGCTTCTTGACGCGAAAACTGCTGATCGTATTTTGATGAAACTTGGTAGTAATATAGCTTATAAATTAGAATAATATGTAGGTTACTTTTTATCCAGTTGCCGGTAGTAATTTCCTCAGAAAACGGTGAAACCGCAAGCGAAAGGCAGTTAATTGTTAAACCATATTGTGTACTCTAATATTAGTTATTCGGAATATGTCTTTAGAATTGGCTGAATGCGCAGGAGTACTGAGAAATCGTCATCTCATGAATTATCTATTATTTCCAACAAATGTATTAAAAATTATTGTGTTTGCGTGTGACATTATTTGCGAGTTAAACGACATAAATGAGTAATTTGATCTTTTAGTATTGACATTGTGTCATACATGTGTATCTCGACTGCTCGACTGGGCTGCAGGTTGTTCGCAAGAGTTACCGTGGCCCTGGCACACAGGCACTTCCAGAAAGACCATAGTGGGTTTTAGTCAGTAAGACCCTGGACACTCTCTCAGCTGCACCCTCAGCGAGGTCATTCAATGATTTCCCACGAAAAAAAAACGTACCACAGACCTATAAATTATATTTATCAATAGTAAAGGCCACATCTTTGCGACGCGACGCGATTCATAAATCGTAATGCTTTTGTTTTATCTTCGATTTTCAAACCATCGGGCGCCGTTCGTGCCTACAGTTAGACAGGAATAATGATTAATTTTAGCCAATAAGCCAATTTGGCAAAGCTACGGGCAATAAAACATACAAGTATACAAGTACACATTCAGCTAATCGTTATTATTATTTATGTGTGAATTTTAATTGCATTTGAGACTTATATAGACAGTCTATAACGTTTGTAGTCTATCTATTTATCTATTGAATTATTGTTTGATTTGGTATTTCGCCGGTGAGTTAAGGTGTGTTTTCAATATGGCAGAAGACTTTTGTAATGATTTCGCGAACAGTATATGTAGAATGGTTAAAAGTTTTAAGGGAAATATGATTTCTTTATCATGTACACACATGAAGTTTAAATTGAAACTTTAATGTAGTTTTGCCTAAACCAAAGCAGATGCAGTTAATTTATTTAATATACGAGTATAGTAAAAACTACATTACATAACACATTTTTCAATTTTATTTGTTCACATATTCATGTTATTAAGGAAATAATTATAATGGGAATGACTGATGAAGATAATTTTAAAAGTCTGTTTTTACTGCGCACCCGTATTAAAATCATCTTTGGCTTTTCTCGGTAATTGAGCTTTCTAACACCGAAACTCTTCAAATCAGTCCAGTATCTCCTGAGATTAGCGCGACCAAACTAACAAAACAAAAATCTTTTTAATAATATTAGATTTTATCAATCGCAATAGTGGAATCGCACTCTAGTGAACGCTTCACCAAGTAAGGGCATTGCCTGACATCTGTGAATACGATACACAATTTATGGGTCAAGATCCTTCTAGAATGGATAAAATAACTTCGTGTGATTATAGGAGCATTATGTTTGTTGATTAAGCCTATCATTATGTTATTAAATACTGTGGTTTAAGGGTTAATTGAAATTAAAATTGATGACGCTTGGCTGTCAATACCTAGTGTCATTAAAATCATTATGTATGTACCTACTGGCTATTATGTAGATATAAATATTAAATAATTGAACGTGATATCGTAATGGGTTTACATATTTTTTTATTTATAGTAGATTTAAAATTATAGTAGGTACATCACATCAAGCTACTATAATCTTTCAAATTCCCTTAATAGATTTTCAACTTTATTACTGGAACATACGTTTCAAAGCTGATTGAAAAAAATTTACAGTTTTGGCTAAGTTGATGTGCTTGCTTTAACATGGTTCTAATCGTATCCATTGGTCGTCGTAAGTAATTCAAATAGCTTGAATTTTTTTTCTAGAATAAACAGATTAAACCAAAATGATTAACGAATAAATTATCTCGAGGAAACCTGGAATTCAAACTCAAAATCATTTATTCAAACTTGGCTGCAAAACAGCACTTTCTGAACGTCAAGAATTACAAAAGACAGCCCCCAAAACACCCACCCTTCACCACTGCCTATGTGTTTTTGCTAGACATTGGACAAACGTGGTGATTAACGCTCAATCCTTCTCTGGTGAAAGGAGAACTATGCCCAGTAGTGGGACGTTGAAAAGGCTGATGATAAATGGCAAATATTATAAATGTAGCGACTCAGAGAGTTATCATTGATATTGTCAAAGATATCATTATAAAGAAATTGCACTAGCATTATAATGTGCAGTATGCAATATGAGTAGCATTTATATGAGTGATAATGTCTGAACTGCACCTATCAATCTACAACCATATATTTATGCGGATTGTTATCGTGAGTCTAATAAAGGTACCCGTCCACTGCACAGCTGAGAAACGCACGTGCGAATACACACAGCGATAAATGTCTATCATAAATTATATGGATATACGTGTATATTAGATTATTATCAGATTTTTTTTGAATAGTGATTCAGATAAATAATTCGCTTTTACCTTTAATATTATTAAATATATACACATAGATAAGTTGTAACATGACCTCTAAATTTATTTATAGATATATTTGCTTCGTTGGTTTGGTTGGTTGGTTGACTGGTTTTAGCATTTTTAGCTCGATTTACTGCTAAGATTCACGTTACAAAAATTTGCTTCTCCAAAGTTGTTCTTCATTAATTTAGGTAATCGTGAATTTAGTATTAATCAACTTCAGACTAGCAAAACTCTTCAAATAGGAGTTTCACAGGTTACGGATAGCCACTATCTACCAGATAAATTAAAAAAATAGAACAGAATTTGTATGAAATTATCTGTCCGATACACTATCTGGAACTTATCAGCATCCTTTGAAACTGGCCCTTAGATGTTTAAATATTTATCGGTAGCTATGATGAAATGGAAGACAAACTCGCACGTGCGGAAACACGCGTTGCCATACAATGGATGAAGACCTTTATAATGAATGCGATAGATTATAGCGTTGCATAGCTCTATGTATAATTAGTGAGCAATTGAACAATGATTATTAAGAGTCAATTGTCATTGTATCTCATTCGTGGATCGCGTTTACGTTATATCTGTGACGCTTTGCTTGCCAGTAAAGTTATTAAATAAAAATATTGTTATTTCTGTTCGATCGAGGTTTATTTCAAAGAGAGAAAAAAGGTTAAGGTATATTTTAAAGTACATATGTATCTACCTGGGCTGCGGGTTGTTCGTAGGAGTCACCGTGGCCCTGGCACACATTGACCTCCAGTAGGAGCATAGTGGGTTTTAGTCACTAAGAGAGAGAGAGAGAGAGAGAGAGAGAGAGAGAGAGAGAGAGAGCGTGTGAATGTTTCATTGTATAAATATATAATTTTATAGCAATATAATTGGCTACGGCCGTTTATGCTGTTACATTAAAGAAATAAATAAGAGTCTGGCACTCCCAACAGCTGCACCCTCAGTAGGAGGGGTCATTTGATGATTTTCCACGAAAAAAAAAATAATATCATGTATATGGTTACGTTTTATAAGTATGTGTAAAACCTCAAGGAAACTAAGCATTTATTGTTTCTTATCAAATAAAATTGTCTACACGTCACATTCGCTTTTTGTGAGATTTTTTCTTATATACCATATCCACTGCTATTCTAACTAATAAATCAAGTTTGTACTATCGATCGTAAGATACTTTTTTATACCACCAAAAAACATTCCAACATTTTTTTTCCCAACCACAAACATCCGAAACCATCCGATGAAAAACTTCGTCTTTTTACCAAAAACATGCAAAGCAAACGATAAATCACTAAAAACTCTGCACCTGTCTTGTAGACGGGCGATTAAAAGTCGCGCCACTGTTGACCGTAACCAAAACATGTTGGTGTCTGAAACACGGTCGAATCCGTTCGTGCACCAGTTCAAAGACACCTGATCACACAAAATCGCGTGACTTCGTACCTTAAGATATCAGCAAAACGTCGTGTGGTACAAGTCAAAAGAAATAGCGTTGATAGGAAAGGTTTATTAGCGTATTTGGTACTGGCCAGCACTATCACACTAAATCACACATCTACTACAATCTTACAAATTTCCTTTATAGATTTTCAACTTTATTGTTGAAGCATATATGTAGTTTAAAGTCGATTATGTAAATTTGATAGTTTCAACTTTTAAGTAGCTTGATGTGCTGGCGTACTATTAATACTAGAGTCAACATTATCAATCACTCTATTGCATTTAAAGGATAATATTAAAAAAAAATTTACAGCATAAGTTAGTGAGAAGCAGCTATATTCCCTCTCTCATTAAATAAAATGATTAGTAAATTAAATTAAATGCATAAATGCTTCAAAATAATTTCAAGCTAGAACATTACTCATTAGAAAAAACGAATGTATCACACGCAAAATCAAAAGACTCATAAAATCGTTAATTAAGTCTTTTTACTTAGACCACACCCTAGGACGCCCGTGATGTGCGCTCATTAAATACAGAAAGAGGCAATTCCGACATCCGATGTGCGCAATTTTGGATGCCCAAGTAATTCAAGACCATCCGACTATCTACATACAAATTGAATTGTCTGTCAGATTAGAAACTATAGATTTCTTTTAAAGAGTACGTTTATTCAAAAGAAGTCGAAAATCATAAACCTTATTATATAAATAGACTATGCTAATATACTCTCGCTTCTCGTGGGTACTAACAATGTTATATTTTTTCCAATAAATTGTTATAAATATTATGTAATAAACATAATGTTCCTGAGATTAGCGCATTCAACGAAACAAACTTTTAAACAACCCTGTCAATATTAAAAATATGACACTGAAAGATAATTCAAAATTATTTAATTAGCTGTCAACTCTTACATTTAAGAAAGCGATTTCATTGGTGCCCCTTTATTGCTAAAATTTTAACAGTGTACAAACAGCGTTACAGTTTATTTAATCGTATTTTATAGAAAGCAACACCACGTGCAAAACTAGTGTAAATGAATAAAGTCATCGATACTAAATTGTTGTACTACGTTGTCACGAAACGGTTTTATTCCGTATTTGCGGGTTTGATCCGTATTCATTGCATATTATGATCAATAAATATTTGAGGAGTTTGTTGCGCCACTTCTTACCAGCAAAAACACATAAGAAGTGGTGAAGGGTGGTCTTTTGTTTTGATGTTCGAAACGTGCTAATAATAAATTATCGGGACACCTTTTCACAAGCCAAGCTATTGATAAGTTTGTGTTATGGGTGCCAACACAACTAATAAACTGCATATACTTTACACATATTATAACACCCAGAACACACCCAACTAGCGTGCTCATTACACAAATGTATTCGACATTTACATGTTACATGCACCGGGAATCGAACCCGGGACCCTCGGCTCGGCAGTCCTGCGGTTACCATTGCGCCAACGGGTCGTCAATTTATAATATATCAGCCTAATTTGAACATATTCTGATTTTGAGTTTGAGTTCTATATGAAGGGGTTTTATCCGCATTCCGAAGAACCCATACCCTATGTCCTTTCCCATTTTCAATTTATCATCATACAATTTTTATTTTTCCAAAAAAACATCAGGCGTTTTACCGCAAAACCGTGGCTGACAAGAACATTTACTTATAATTTTCGTAGAGGTCAATCATTTGGCAAAAGAGCATATCATTTTCTACCATCTTATTTTGATGATATAATGAGACGATTGGAGTATTTAGGTGTTATTTATTAGTGCCTCATGTAATGAAGGTGTGTGAACTCAAATTGGTGTATGCGCGTCAAAAACTGTGTGATTACTGGGCATTTTTTTGGCTCCTTGTCGATTGCTTTTTTCTCGTGGTGCATTTGTGGTAAATTGGTTGGTATTTTGGCGGGAAAGAGGAATGTAGGGAGACAACCGACTAGATAGACAGACGATCTTGTTAAAGTGGCCGGAAGACACTGGATAGCCAACACAAAACCGCCAGAAGTGGAAAGATTTGAAAGAGACTTTTTTTTTCGTGGGAAATCATCAAATGACCCCTCCCGCTGAGGGTGCAGCTGGAGGGAGTGTCAGACTCTTACTGACTAAAACCCACTCTGTTCCTTCTGGAGGTCCCTGTGTGCCAGGGCCACGGTATCTCTTACGAACAACCCGCAGCCCAAGAGACATTTGAAAGAGACCTACACTCAGCATTGGGTGACTAAAGGTTGAAGAAGAAGAAGGTTGGTATTTTTGTTGCTTTTTGTACTGTTTATTAATCATTCGTTATGAAAATATATAGGGATTGCTTAAGTAAATATAAAGGTAATTAATGTTGTTTCAACATACACAAAAACTGTATCAGTTACAAACAATTCCACTAAGTAACAAAAAACCTAGTACAAGTACCTTCGTAGAATTTAATTAGCCCATACTACATAGCTCCAATTAATGTCCTACAATGCTTTGAATCGTATTTACCGAATAAAAATAAAAATACACAATATTTGCGTTTTTGCGACAAAAAAGTCGCCCGTTTGCTCAGCGGGTTTAATTGCCGAGGCATTACCGCTTATTTTACAAGCTTGCGAACGTGCTTTGATTTCAATTTATCGTTTCTTGTAATCGGCTATCGAGACAAAGCTACGTGGGTAGTCTGAAAAACGCGCACAATTTAAACAATTTTATTTGATGTTTTATTTTTTTGGTCGGTAATTTTATTAAGTTGCAGCAGTGGGCGTATGGATGGGATGCATTGTGTAAACAGTTTTATTTTTAAGTATATTTTGTGTAATTTATATAATTAAAATGCAGGTGAGTAAATTATATTGAGAACTTGATGTACGAAAAATATTCACGTCGACCTAGTACTATAAAAAGCATTTATTCAATTCTCATTGTGTTAATAAAACCTGCCCTTACAGTAAATTCTGATTACTTGGTCAGACCACATACTCAGAAATAATTCAAAGAATCTCTCCCAGATATAAATACGAACTGCCAGGGATGCGGGTTGTTCGCAAGAGTTACCGCGGCCCTGACATACATGGACCTTCAAAAGGAACATATTGGGTTTTAGTCAGTCCCTTATTATAAAATTATTGTATGTAAAACGTGGTTTTTAAAAAGTACCGCCGTTAGTTCTCGAGTCAAACCAACTTCTCAAACAAAGTTAATTTTCTACACCTAGTACTTAAGCCGATACTTTTTAAGACTACGTAATATATGTAATTAGGGGGTAAGAGTTTGACACTCTCGCGAAAGAGGTCATTTGATGATTTACCACGAAAAAAAAATACAACCAACTTTAACATGTTTACATACAAAATAAGAAAACAAGCACCTACTAATTGTATTCACAAAGATTTGCTTTACGATGCGCCTGTGTCTCATTATTGCACTAAAATTTATGGCACGTTCTTGAAATATGATTCTGTACTGTGTCATCTCATTGAATTCATAAGTACATAAAGTGTAAGTAACTTTTTTTATTCAATGTTATGCTAAACGGATAATTAGAAATATTGCTGCATAAGTCTTTACAAAGGAAACTAAGCTATAATTAAATAAGATTTAGTATTTTTAAGTTATTTTTTGCTGAGGAGTTTGTTGCGCAATTTCTTCTTCCCAGCTTGAAGGGTGGGCGTTTTGGGGGCTATCTTTTGTAAATATAGTTTTTAAAAAATGCTGTTTTGTAGTCAAGTTTGAATAAATAATTTCGAGTTTTGATGTGGTTACAAATTGTTGATTTGTTGATATAAGATTATCGACATAGAACCTAATTATTAAGTTACAATCCTAACAGTATTTGAAATAAATAAGAAAGAGATAAGAAATAAGTCTTATGTGCTTTTTCACATTTTTATTCAGTTTTTTCCTTACAATTTTACATTGAAATTCCAGCATGTACCGACGTTTTAAGTCCATACTACCCACGATGCGGGATGAGCAATTCCGTGCCTTTCAATATAGTCTTCTACACCAGATGACGGCAAGACACGTCTGCCACGCCAATAGCATTCCTCGCGGTCTCAGGACACTTGATTGTATGATTAATTGCTTCTAAAACTTCAGCCAATAGGCATTCGAATTAGTTAGAGTGTCGTCTACTTTGGCTGGCATCTGAACCTTTTGTCTAACATTAAACTGTAATGAAATTGGCTTTTGATGTGGTACTTGTGTTAAAGCTTTTATTCGTAAATTGCAAATACAATATCTAGTGTTACTTCATAGTTCTTGGAAAAAATTGGTAGACTTGTATCAGTTTTTTATTCGATTTCTGCGTTAACTTGATATAACTTATGATAATGCATGATGTTCTTTCAATCTTTTGTTGATTCTAAACAACTGGTATTATTAGCTGACGCAAGTATAGGATACTTTATTTCTTTCCGACAGTTACGCAAATGTGGCCCATACTCCTTCGCCGCTTCATCATCGGGACCTAAACTGATATCTGTGCAGAGCATCGCGCGATATTCTGAGCCCCCCTCAAGTTTGCCACGAAATATACTTAGTGATTTAGTTCCAGGGCTGATTGGAAGGCACAGACTTGCAGAACATGTGGGTTTAGTAAGTAAAAGTCACATTCTTCCTTAAACTGTAAATTCAGTGGCAACGAACTCATTTTATAATTTCCCACTCAAAAAAGGGGACTGGGTTGATCTTCTCTTACCTAAGAGGTAGATAATAAATCGTGGTTACTGCATCTCAACTCACACTGACAAAAATACAAATCTAAATACTATCCTATCCAGGTATTCGTGCCGTTTCTAAATCAAGGGCCCGGTATGTTACGACAGGTGATCTGTATCAAAGAATCTCGATCTGACCTATCGGTTTGGACTATCGCCAACACATCCAATTGATAGGTTTACATTTTATTAAGGAAGTCGCGTCAAATGGCCCGTTAATTTCGATTGCCAAGTGTCCGATCAAAATGTTAGTGGCTCACTACAGTAGTTGCCTAGTTTTGTTTTATTTGGAACGATTTGTGTGTGGGCGCCTTTAAAATATGTGTGTTACGGTCTTTATATATTAAACTGCAATACAAATTGCTAGCTAATTGTTCTATGTAGACAATTTGGAATGTTACAATAAGTTACTTGAAATAAATGTCAAGCGTGAACAAAATGACGACTGAACATAAACACGTAATTGGGTGAGCTGATAAGGGTTCGGTCAGATACTGGAATTCTACCGTTTGAAGAGCTCCAAGAAAAAAAAAATATCCAAATATCAAAAAATAGAATACATTTAAAATATAAATAATGGGTAATTTTATTATTATAACAATGGGTAATATTATGTATCTGAAATGTTATCTCGGAATCTACTTTTTTTTATTTTAGCGGCAATAAAATTTTAGGTAAATTAACTACAATAAAAATACATTGTCCTAAATAATTAGCTAGGGATTTCTTTTCTAAAGTAAAGTCCTGTTTAGGTAATCGCACGTATACATATATTTTCCCTAAGTTATGGCCCCCGAGAGATTTCGTCCCTTCTACTCAAACTTTTTTTTTCGATTTAAGCTAATTTATTGTTTTAAACTTAAATATACAGATATAAGGCTATTGGAGGTGGAAGGGGGTATCTCTTAAATCGCATAAGGTTATTTTCGAAGTGTGTATAAATAAAAAAAAATGAATATATTTACATCTTAAAAAAAAAATATTTTCAAGTTCAGAATGTTAACTTTTCTATACATTAAAATTAATATACATTCCCCAAACAGTTTTAAACTATCAGACGAAGGACGAACCAATGTATTAAAGAATTCGTAAATGTTAAAACTTTAAAGTTTATACAAGTCAATGACATCGTAAACTTTTGATGGGTAGTAAAGTGCTGTTTCATTTTCATAACGTTAGAAATAATTGCCGCCTCAATATTGTACGCTGTAAATGCATTTCTTGATAATAAGAATAATACAATTGCAGTAAAACGCAAATTAACTACTTTTAATGTGGTTATAAACTGCAAAATTACTCTTCATTAGCAATAAAATTCCATTTCTACAAAGTGTTTAAAAATACCGAAACAAAGACATTAAGATTAAAATGTGATCATTGATTTGCAAAGTACTCAATTTCATTGAAGCAAAATTAAGCAAAAATAATCTACAGCCCAAGTATAGAACCCCAAATTCAGTATCACAGTTTGCAACTACAAGACTATAGCGACATTAGATACGGCGGCGCGTCGGGCGCCTCCCAAGCGGTCCAAACGCATTGCTCCAGCATTCTGCCTAACCTTTCTACCAGTTCAAATGCGTCACGAAACCCAATCTATTTTAAAAGTAGCCATGGGAATATTCCGTTGTCTAATTGTCAGCGGCGAATAGCTATGTCAATCGTCAATGCAGTAATCTCAAATAGATTGCAGCGCCGCGATATACGGCACACCGTTAAAATACATGACATGCCATGAAGGAATGACCTTTAAGCCTTTAGGCAGAAAAATTCAGGTACAATCGTTGTGTGATTGAATTAGATGTGGGTAATTCATATCAGTCTTATATAAACCACGTTGCTACCCGGACTTTGATCGCTGGGTATTTATTTCGAGTGCATTGAAGCCTGTCAGGCGGGATGTGTGTGGCTTTCAGTCGGTGCAACGAATATTTAAATAGGATGAGTAGATTTTGATATAAGACTGCGATTTTAGTCAGGATTTTGTTAATATTTGCTATAATTTGACTGGTTATGGGATTGTCGGATGGATATTTACCTAAATTATAGGTGTTAGTTGTTTTGGATTGCACTTTTGTGTCGACAAAATTCCCGATATTGGGAATCAATCATTGATTTTACTATTGAATCAAATCGGGAGTGCTTATAGTAACATAACAATACCTACTTACTTATCTAAGGTATTGGCCTATTTATACCAACACAACTTATCCTCTTACACTCAACATACATTGATGATTTTTTTCGAAATAGATTATTGACCCAAGTTCCTGTAAATTTCCTTGTAAAAGCATGGAAGATACACATTCAATATCATTTGCCCACTTTGAGTTTGTAAAAAAAAATAACATTATTAAAAAATGTAGCAATATTCCAACAGTTTTGTTTCAGCAAATACATATGCGTTTGAAATACAAAACATACACATACATAACTCAAAATAAACACGAAAAAAGCTATATTGATTTGTAGAAAAAAATAGATGTACTAAAAAAATCCGTTACTTTTGTGTCGACAGTTGCAATAGAAATACGAAATATACAACTAAGTGCCGTGAGCCGTGAGTTTCAACCTAGCATATGCTTGGCATACACTCGTCCACAACGGAAAACCACTAGTGGTTTACAAAAACCGATTTTACATGTCGATAGTTTTACGTTGAAAAAAAAAACACGGAAATTTTTAAAGTTCTCATCCGGTGCCTACATTGTGGTAAAAATTGTTGTTGAAATTCGACTTTTTTTATTTGTTATGTTAGTTCCCGAAAAGGGGATGTCTTTTTAAATAAAACTATGCGCATGCCATGTCTGTGTTGCATTACTGAGTTTATGGTCGATATTTGTAGCTGAATGTTATAGTTTAACTCATCTTAAAGAGGGGTTTTTAAGAAAGTTTCTGTAAACTCACAAAGCAATTTCGGTTCGGCCCGGGAATCGAACCCGACACTCCGTGCTCAGCAGGCGCGCCATGCGACTTCAATGAATAGTTTGTCAAATTAAGAACCTCTGTCTTTTTGGGAAGTCGGCTAAAATGTAAGTAAATTGCTCTTTCATTGTCATAATCCTGATTACTGTGGGGTGAGGTTCGGTGATCCGTAACACACGTAACATGACTTTGAAACTGTAACTTATTATCAATGTAACTTGTATTGTATTGGGAGGAGAATAAATAAAAAATATTATAATCATCTCGCAATTGAAGATTAGGTATAACCTAACCCTTAATAAAAGCTAAAAGATGAGTGTGGAGGTGGTAATGTGTTGTCCTGACGACCCTGATGTTTGTGCCAGACAAGGTCAAATAATAGCTGGCGCAATGGTGCCCAAGGGAGAAGAGGTTAGAGAGTTAAGTGATAATAATATAAACCATCAAATAATATATATGTATTTTTGATAATTGAATAAGGTTGAAACTGTAATATTATATGCAGTTAATTGAGCTGAAATGTTCATTGCATTTCAATTAGCCGTTTACCGCAGATTTCATTCAAATCGGTTTTAGTTACTCGCGCATGCGACAAGACTTTGAGTCGTGGTGGCACAGTGGAGAAAGCACCAGCCTCTCACGTACAATTGTTCGAGTTCGATAACAGGTTAAGCAAATACCAGTCTAAGTATTCTATAAGTTAAACTTACTAGTTTATCTTATACACAAATGAGTAAGTAAAGGCGAAGGAAAATATCTTAAAGAAACCTCGACTTTAAAGTCTGAAATTGCCAATCTACCTTCAGCAAGCGTGGTGATTAACGCTCATTCCTTCACCGTATGAGAATAGCCCTGCACTGGACAATAATAAAGGCTTGATGATGATGATGGCTTCCAGCTTGCACCATAAGCAAATTTTACGACTTACAAGTGTTCGGCTCTCCCATGAGAAGAACAATGTGATATTAAACAAAAATACCGCCATACAATGGGGATTTTGCCATGGTTACTACTATAAAAAAATCATAAAATTTCTATTAAAAATATTTATGTATGTATGAAACTTTTATTGTGGTGGAATAGAAATTTGTTTGCGAAGGATTTTTATGGTGATTCATTGCAAATGGGTCGATAGCTTTGAATAGTTTGTTGTATTTCTTATTGTTGCTATGTTAACAGTACTCATTAATTTATTATTAATAATTAACAATTATACCTACACTGTTGCGGAAATATGTACCTTCGGGACTGGTGTTCTGGATGAAAACAGCTATTAATACATACATACAATAAATTCTATATAATTGTAGTACTAATATTATAAAGATATATATTATATAGAAGAGTTTCTTTGCTTCAACGCGCTAATCTCAGAAACTACTGGACCAGTTTGAAAAAATATTTAAGTGTTCATGCTCATAAATGTTTCACTTTACGGGAATCAAACCCGCGACCTTCGGCTTGAAAGACAGATTCACTTACTACTACGTCATCTGGTACTTAGATTATTATTCTCCTTGTACGAGTAAAGAGTCCCATTCAAAACATGTTTCTATCTTTTTCAATTTGTGAACAATTTTGCATCATTCTCATTTCATGAACAGGACGCTAACGAAAAAGCTGCGAGTTCCAATGGTCGGAAACATGACAAAGGGCGATAATTTAAAGAAACCAAGAAATCAGTTTTTATGGTTCGCGAGAAAAAGGGTTATGACGTATGTGGTACAGAATCCCATAGTTTATGGGTCTGGCCCGAGTTTCAATTGGTTTTTGTTTTGTTACCGCAAGTATATCGTATTTTAGTGAATATAGGTAATATTTTACTTTTCAATACTTGACAGTATATCCATATTTGGCAAAAGGTATATCCTATATTGTCTTTTAGATAAAAGATTTCACATTTACCGATATTGATAATTTTATCTATACTTATTATATTTTAATTTGACAAGTACATTTATTCGGTGGAGGTCTCGTGGTAGCCTAGGGGTTGAAGCAAGTAAGAGTATTCAGGATCGATTCTAGGTGTTGCAAGTATCAATGTAACTTTTTTTAGTTATATGTACTATCTAAGCACACCTTGGACAACTATGACTGATTAAAGGTGAAGGAAAAGATGTCAAGGACGACCGGGCTATAAAGTCTGAAATCACCAACTTGCATTGAGCAAGCGTCGCGTTTAACACTCAATCCTTCTCTGTGTGAGAGGAGGTCTGTGCGCAGCTGTGGGACCATTAAAAGGCTGATGATGATAATTTTTACCTAGTAGGAAAGAATTAGTGAAAACGATATCTTCCCAAACTTAATTTCTTCGTCAATTCACGTGTACTCACGCTGCGCCTGCATCAAAACGAACCACAAGGCAGGCTCCCAAAAATTGTTGTTTCATTTTGTAAAACTATCCAGCATTGCTCACATTCATGCCAATACGTTGCACAGAATCAACAAAAAAACATCTCCAACAAAGAGAGAAGCGGATAAAAAGTGCAAAAAGCACCGCCACGCGGATATACGATACGAAAGTCGCCATCGTCGGCGGACGGCGGTCACAAAAAACGTAAAAGACGAATTTTCGGTGCCTAACGACTTCGGAAACGTCGAAAAAAGTCAACAATGCTAAACTGTGACGACGGCTCAGGAATTAAAATAAGATTTCTGCGAAATTGCGACTGTGGTCCTGGCTGATTGAGATGGGTGATTCTGCAATATTTTTAATGATGGATGCGTATTTTTAATTTTGGCAAAATTCTCATCATTGTGGGTAGAATTGTTTTCAAAAAATATTTTCATTTAATCAATTTCAAAATTCTTAGTCTTCGCAAGGGTATTAGAATTAAGACGAAATTAATATCTTTCTGGACTAAAAATTAGTCTTAGTTTATTGTAAGGCATGAGAAAAAATACACAAAATTAAAATTTTAGACGAATACTATAATGCTGAAGAGTACGTTTATTTCTTTGCACTGTTGCTCTTTGTTTGAATAGTCTTATCTCAAAAACTACTAATCCGATTTGAAAAACTTATTTCAGTGTTAGATAGCCCATTTATTGGGGAAGGCTATTGGTTTCTTTTAATCCAGGTGCGTGTAATAGTTTCGACAGTACTCGAGTGAAACCGCAGGCAGAAGCTACTTACATAATCATCATCTTAGCCATAGGACGTCCACTGCTGAATATATGTAGGCCTCTCCTTTAGATTTCCACACATACATAATGCTACTTACATGCTAATATAGGTATAATCCTGTATTCTATATTTTCCCTATCAAACAAAACACCAGCACGATCAACAAAGTGATTCTATCGCTTAACCGCTCGGGAGCTTAACAGGACCTACTTTCCAACAGACGTAGGTACCAAACCAAGATATTTCTTAAGATAGATGTTGGCAACATTTTTGGCAGTTACACCCTACTTGCCTCTAATGGCCCTTGTCGCGTTTCACGGATATTTACTTCAGTTCCTGAGCTAACTTTGTTAACTAAACTTTCCTACTTACATTATGGCTTAATTATTTATACTCGTATCACGGTGGGTAATCGATGTCACATACATATAGGTGCACATGCATAAGAATATCAACCTTATTTTCAAAGTCATAAGGTTGGATATTGATTGTATTGTAAAATGCTTATTATATTATCTATGTTGATGTATGTATATGTTAATGATTTTAAATAACCAAGCACGTGTAGTATTATAGTAATTGATTCGTAGTTTATGTTTCGTATTAAGAGAGATATTGTTTGCATAATATTATGAGATAATGTATTTAAATAAAGGGTGTTGAAGGCTATTGTCTTTCATGAAATGTCATGTGAAGTAGGTGATGACAAATCAATTATAATAATAATGTCTACATACTGTTCCATTATGTAACAAGAATCAGTGTTTAAGCAAATATTTCTTGCCTACTTCAATTTTTTTTTAATCTTTCAAATTTCCTTAATAGATTTTCAAGTATTTTGATTGGGAAAATTGACATTGAAATCAGACAGTTTCGGGTAGCTTGATGTGCACACAGTAAATTGAAACAAAAACTAACCTTTCAAACAAAAAATATTTTTTAAAATCGTTTTGTAAACGACAGAAATATGTTCGAATGAAAAACTTTACAAAATATAAATATAATCCTCCGGAATTAAGAACTTCCTTTTTGGGAAGTCAGTTAAAACAGGATACCTGCTAACGAGGCGTGTCATCGATAGAAGTACCAGGCAAATATAAATTTAACAGAAGTATCAATTTCAAAGAATCCAAACCGTCGGCTAATTCCATTGCACCTCAAACGCAACGTCAAATACAATCACGTTTCGATTTACGAGACCGCGCAATCGAGACGACTCGAATAATCGATAAAAAATCGTCTCGACGAACAAGAATCAAGTAATTGCAGACAGACAAATTAATCGAATTATGACTTGTGAACGAATGACAGAACAGTAAAGCGAAGAGAGTGCTCGTTTTTTAATTTAATTTATTGGGATTTAAATCAAAGATGTCACTGAAATAAGTAAATAAGTAGGTAATTTAAATAAGGATTATTTTAAATTAATTTAGGGTGTGACGTGCTTAGTGTTGAAATTATTTGATGTATATTCTGAAACGATTTTCGAAGTGTTAGGTAGTGTACACTTACTAAAATTATTATTCTTAAATTAACTTAATCTTTACTAGGTGTAGGAGAATTAAAAAAATAATTAATTAATTTAAAGTTCGTATCAAAATAGGTCTTGTTTTTATAAAAACTATTTGTTATTCAATCATCAAATTGCAATGCTTATATTATCAAAACGCCACAATGTGAAAATTCTTAATTGAAATAACCCTTCCAACAAATAAAACAAAATTAAATGAAGTTTTATTCAATAAAATTAAAGACTTTTTAAATTCGAACCATACAGTTTTTCCGCTTGAGATTTGTATTCCCCGCGAAAAGTTCGTGTTGGCCGTTGCGAGAAAAAACATGGCGGGTGTCTTGTTTGAAGTTTGCAACTATTTGTAAAAATAAAAGGAAACACGTAGTTAGCGTTACCAATACTTCTGTAATTATGAGGCTAAAGTAATGTAAATTGGCTACTTTGATGAACTGTAGTCAGGAATTTGACATTTCTAGTAAATTCGTTGGTATTTTTTAATCCTAACTAGGTAGTCATATTATTATCAGGTAAAAAGCTAGAAATGGAAGCGATGAGCGTCATTACCTAATGTGTGCGGCCAATAAGGTTTTCGAACAACATTAATAAATAACAATTGATGGATCCGGGTAGCATAAGTTAGTAAATCTTCATTGCAAAGTCCGATATAAATAAACAAACAAAACTCCCTGAGACAGAAGACAATACAAAACCCAACCAAACTAATTGGAGCCAAACGAAATGCTGTCCGAATTCCCGCGAAAACTTTCCAGCGGCCATTTTGTCGCACAAAAACATGGCTGTCCTTCGTTTGGCTGCAAAAGTTGGAAGAAAAAAGAATATTAAAGGGCATATCGATTGATCCTTATCTGAAATATTTCTTTGTCATGGTCCTCCATTTTACGGAACTCTTGACTTTCCAATAGGACAAAATTTCAGTTATGTTTTGGTACTTCATTATAAATTTGAAAATGGAAGGATAGCCGAAAAACTATCATGGTATTTATGTGTAATGCAGAGGAACGAAGATCATATTGTGAGTAAGGTTGAAGGAGGAATTTGGATAGATATAGAAGGGGACGGCCAAAGAAACGGTGGATGGATTGTATGAAATGATATGGCTAGAAAAAATTTTACTTCTAAGATGACGATAGAGAGAAGAGTGTGGAAGAAGAAAATATGCTGCGCCGAACATGAACAAAATTTCGGATAAGGGTAGGAAGATGATGAATTTATTTTGTACTTCTTTTTTATGTGTCTGTAAATAGATGCGTTCCGTTATCCATAAAGGTTGAAGTTTTATGTGTTTGTTTTAAAGTCTGCGCTTTATGTGCAGTTATGAAAGTTATTGTAACATTCTTCATTATTTATAGTTTTAGTTTACAAAAGTATGCGCTTACAACTATGCGTACACTTGTGGCATTGAAGACAATGCGATTTTAGCTTTGTTGAAATATGAGTTGGTAATATTTATATATGAAATAATTGGGCTTGTAATTATATTTTTATTTCATGGTGTATTATCTGCCTAGCCTTTTCCTAAGCTTTGGGTCGGCTTCCAGTGTAACCGTTGGAAGCTAAGCACCATTATTCTACATGGTACCACTGCAATCATACAATTGCTTTTTGAAAACAAAATGGCTTACACTTCAAATATTGAAACAAACGCTATAGTTATCATAAAGACCAAATAACACACTAGTATTATGCTGCACATCAAACCTTACATGCCAACATAATTTCACACAGTAACAACATTGTACCAACCGAGATCTATTTTAATCTATTCCAGTCTTAGAGAACTTAACCAACTGGATACGCCATTATGGCCTTCCCCTCTGCAAAGGATAACAGGAGACCGGTTTTGTCGGTGCTGTCTTATTGTACATTTTTGACGTCGACTATACGAAATTACTAATTTAAGTAGCCCACTTTCATCATCATCATCTGCCTAGCCTTTTCCCAAGCTATATTGGGGTCGGCTTCTAGTCTCAACCGGATGTAGCTGAGTACCAGTGTTTTACATGGAACGACTGCTTATCTGATCTCCTCAACCCAGTAACACCAAGCGTTGCTTAACCACGAGCTCCTCTTAATTAATTAGCCCACTTTCATGAAACGATTTTGACTTAAACATGATTTGTGCTCATGGCGTGTCCGGATAGTTAAAGGATCTAAGACTCCAGTCTAATCAAAACTGACCAGCCAAGAACGGCTGCCGATTGATAATCTTAACAAAAGGGAATCTTCGGCCGAGATAGATTGAATGATCAAAGGAACAAATTGCCCATCTCGAATGTATGGGGCTATATTGAATACATTTTGCAAATTGCCCGGGGCGCGAGATACTGGTCAGAGTGAATTCTTTTTTGTTTTTTTTTTTTTGTAACGGTAGCTGGTTATAAAGTATGCTTTGAGTGAAGTGTGTACTGGATTTAGATTCATTTGAACTAGAAATTATTTCCATTAAAAGATACACTAGAAATCTTTTTCTTGTCACTACATAGTATAAAACAAAGTCGCTTTCTCTGTCCCTATGTCCCTTTGTATGCTTAAATCTTTGAAACTACGCAACGGATTTTGATGCGATTTTTTTAATAGATAAAGTGATTCAAGAGGAACGTTTATATGTATAATAACATCCATTAAATAGTGGAAAAGTACTGTTATTTTTGAGGTTTCTAGTGTGATATCGTAAATAATTACATTTTTTCGCTATGTTTTTATATACAACGTTCACAATTTTTCTGTAGTGTATTTAGTATCAGCATTGCACCCGTGCGAAGCCGGGACGGGTTGCTAGTGTTCTATAAAGTATGGTAGACAACGTTAGTTGGAGAAAGTATCTGTTTACATTTCTTAGCTAAAGATCACAGCAATAAAAGATCTCTTTATACAGGGCGTAACGGAAAGGGGTAAACACCCGAAGTGAGTTCAATATACTTGTAAAACTTGACAAATTTCAGCAAAAAAGCAAATAAAATTGCGGCACAATTGTCCGCACAACTGTCCCTACACAATTTAGGCAGCAAGTTTAAAGATTCTATGAGAACTAAAATTTGTATTTTTTTTTTAATTTGTTCAGTTTTACGAGTACATTGCCCTTCCTTAGGATTACCCTCTTTCTGTTACACCCTGTACAATTTTTTTTAACGATATACCATATTCAGTAGCATTCTAATACTCATTTTTAATAAATACATAACTAGCTTCGCTCAGTGGTTACCCCCGCTTCCTTCCCGCACCCGGAGCAAAAGTAGCCTGTATATTATTCTCATGTCTAAGCTATATTACTGTCAAATTTAATCATAATCCGTTCACCCGTTTTGGTGTGAAGAGGCAACAAACATAGACACGCTTAAAAACTTTCCCCTGTAGGTATATAAAATATTTGTGGAATGTAAACTATATAAATAAAACTTACCCATCTTATTATACATATATCAAGAGAAAAAATACGCTCAAAAAGAAAACACGGAGTACAAACAAAACGAGCTTGTATTAGCTTCTGTGATAACATCAGCCGGTCATTATCTTCATCGCCCACGCGACCAAATCCGTACCGAGGAGAATCCTTATACATTGCGGCTAATTATAATCAAAAGAATATTTTTTTTTGCAAATTTGCTAAACGTTTAGCAAACTCTATGTATGACTAGTCAACATTCATTAAAAACATATTTCCGTATGTTGTATGTAGGTATATTTCTTTCTTTATACTTTCAGAAGAATGATTTGTAATTTCGAAACAAAATACAAATTACCGATATTCTTTTTTTTATTATTGCATAACATAAAAAATGACAGACGAGACAGAGGCATTTTATTAAAAGCTTTTATTTAACTTGCCGTGTATGTATGTTACGGTGGATTCTTTGAACTCAATTTTGAAGTAGATATCTTCAACCGATTGAGCTGAAATTTTGTATACACGTTCAGTTTGGATGACAATGCAAGATATATTATATGACGTCATTCTAAATCCAATATGGCGGACCGTCCAAAATGGCGGAGTAGTTATTTTTAATGAATTTCAACAATATGGGTATCAAATCAAAGGGCTTATTGAGAGTGACTTAAAAAATAATTTGACGTTATTCTAAATCCAATATGGCGGACTATAAAAGCTTTTTAAAAAAAGATTTTTCTATTAATTTATTTTATTTCAAATCCTTCGAAAAAGAGTTCATGATGAAGCCCTTTAAAATTATTTTAAACTTTATGATCTTTCGAATAGGTATGCGGTTAAAAGCGACTTTAATACAAAACCCTTTAGATAACTACATAAAAGCTTGATATTCAACCACTAAAGCAAAATTAAAAAAATGACTTACCGTCATTACCGCTTAATTTTCAATAACACACTATTTTGAGTTTGAGTTTGAATTTACATTCCATAAGTAAACTCACAAATATAACTTAAAACACACATATCGAAACTCTAAAACCATCTACACACGCTCCATCGCGCACCATTAAAAACTAAAACTTAACCCGGCAAACGGCGGCACCCCAAAAAAAGTTGCACAAACCGACCGGGGACGATAAATCCCGCGTCTGGTTTACCTACGTATCGAAGGGCACTTACATTTCAATATGAAAGGGAACAGGAAATTGGTTTCCAAGCACACGGCTCCCATGAATGCTTGCCTCGATTTGTATCGATTGACCGCAATAAAAACTACACAACAATATTGACATTTAATACAATAGATATAAAGGTGTGGTCGAAAATGAATTAGGTTTTTGTCATGCAAAACTATAGTTGTCCAACAGACGGGATGGGTTAGGCCTACATCAATGGAATATAATGACAGATATTGAAAAACCTACGGTGCATATAATACACGGAAATGATGGACGTCGATATGGCTATCGAAATGAAATTGATTTTGTAATAGAAATGTATGCTCAGCAGCAATCTAATACCAGTATTGGATGCCGGCATGTCCGTCTATCAATTACGGTATCCGATACTTTAAACCTATCAAATACAAAGGTAGTTAAAATATTTCTGTTTTATTTGCTACTGGAAAAAAACAAAGGACACTTTTTAATTTTTTGTTGTGGAAAAATAAATAATTTTGTTTTTTTTTTTTCACCTAAACTTTATTGCTAAATCAATATCTTAATCGATAATTACGCTAACTTATCTATCTCATTGGTCTATAAGTCGTATAGCACGACTATTTTGCACGGGGACTCGAGTTCGATATCGGGTCAAGCAAAAATCACTTTGTGGGCTTTGAGAGACTCATAAAGTAGCCCAGAGTCGGGAAGTCGGTGCTCTCCGTACGTAAATGTCAGTCTGCACTAGATCTCTCTCCGGTTATGTCGGATTACCATTCCATCGGACTATGAAAGTAAGGGAAAAGAGAGTGCACCTGCGTCTAAGCAATTAAATGCTTGTGCACTATAATATGTCCTGCGTAGCTGATCTACTTAAAGAGAACGGTCGCCGTGGCTGGTAATCGTTCGGACGCCATAATTATTATCACTCACACGGCTATTATTGAAAACTAAAAGCGACACCAAATAGTAATTAATCGTTGAAATTAAACCGACATTTATGAAGCCATATTTTATATACCCGAACCCAATATCAGTGAAAGCGAAATTTATGCGAGTATCGAATAATACCAATCGAATAATCGGGATAAATAATAATCATTGTGCGAACTGTTTTCATTAAAATATCGTTTTAAATTATGAAAGTTTGTACGTAATTATTGGTTGTCGGTAATTCTATGTAAAATATTGTTATGTAAATGATATTTTGCAATTTATTTTGTTTTAACACAACGATGAGTGGACACTGTATACTTATTAATTATGTATTGTTGAAAATGTTTGCTTTGTGGTCGTATTAATCGGGCAATTGAGGTAACATGGAAACGTTATTTTAAACTTTACAGAATTTTATAATTATTTATGAATACTGTTTATTTTTGTTATAATTTGTTATTATCCGTCGCATGTGGGTACGAGTTTTTGGTAACAAATTAAAATCCGACATGTTGACTTAGTACTTTAGGAATATGATTCAAATAAAAAAATAACTGATTAATTATAGTTATATGTAGTCAATTAAAACAGGCGTATATTTTAATACCATTATTGTAATGCTGAAGAGTTTCTATGTCTTTGTGAATCGAATAATAATCGACTAAGAAAACAATAACTTTACAAATCACGTCCCCACTATCAGGTAAAGCAATCAGTAACAATACAATCGCATTTTCAATTCTAATTAAACATGGTTCTACGCAAATTAGGCTGTGTGTATCAATCGATTAACGATTACCGAATCACAATCGTTTTAACACTCGCTTCTCGCTTGTTAACCTGTCGCTCGTTTGTAGCGAATGCGTTTCGAATTTTAAATAGCTGTCTATTTCGATTTGGTAAAATAATATCGAGTTAATTGCGGACTGTTTTTGTGGTTTCAATATTTTTTTTTGTGATTAATAAATGCAGATTGAAATTAGTAAATTTTTGTAACGATAATATTTAATGAAGAAATATTTATTCCAATTTTAGGTTATGGTATTTGAAAATAAAGTATAGATTGTACACACGGCTGCTCATCAAGCTATAAAAAACCAGTTTGTCTTGAATTCGCTTTATATGGTCTTTTTACAAATTGAACGGTCAGCTTATACTAGTTTTGTTTATTTTGATGTGTAACCATGTGTACACATGCCAGCACATCAAGCTACCCGAAACTGTCAAATTTTCCTAATCATCATTGAACCATATGTTTCAACGATAAAGTTGAAAATCTATTAAGACAATTTGGCAGATTGTTGTAGCTTGATATGCTGGCTAATAAAATCATGCCTCGCTAAACCAGTAGAAAAATGCTTACTGTAACATATCTGCTAACCAGTATTGAACTGGTTCTAGACTGTCAACTTAAGTAAAAAAAAAGAACAGAATTTCAATGAAGCAATTAACAATAAACATACTGGTCTAGGAACATATGACATACCGCCTGTCTGGTCTACCTGCAGTAATCAACATTCACGGTTATTCTAGAAAATGGAAAAAAAAACTTGTATGGTACTTATTATCCCACGCGGTAACCGGGTCTTTATCGCCATGCATTAGAGGGTTAAGTCAAGTACACTTTGAAAGGAAAAAAATAAACATTTTGATTGGATACTTAGAACTTCAAGAATTGGACACAATTAAATAACTTAATATTTGAAGATATGAAAAAATATGTATTAAAAACGAATCTTCTAGACATTCAAATTTATTATTCCTACATTTTTGCTCTAAATAATAGTAATATCCGAACACCTTTTCACACAAAATCGGTTAGCCCCAAGCATGTCCCAAGGTAAGTTACTGATTGATTAGCTTGTGTTATGGGTGCCAACACAACTGATAAACTACTTACACTTTACACATATACATATATTTACACAAACATATTACGAGTATAACACCCAGACCACATCCAACAAGCATGCACATCACACACATGTCGATCATACCGGGAATCGACCCGGGACCCTCAGCTCGGCAGTCCGGCGTGGTTAGCATTGCGCCAACAAAGTCTTCTAATATTATGTCCACTTGCTCAGCTATGAACATATAGGATTCCCCTATTGGTTTTCAAAGTACTGGCTGCGCTCAGGCCCGATTTGCGACCCATAGTTGTTGATCAAGGAGGCTATACTTAGCAGTGGATATCCTACAGCCGAGGTGATGATGATGTTGATGGCTTTACGCCTCAATGCAAGTTTCAAAACCTAAGTAGAGAAACTTAGAACGCCTCTTCGCCTCTTTTTCACCCTTCATCTCAAACAAGCAAGATATTATGCAAACTACGTAAGATCCATTACAGATATATAACAAAATAGGGTCTCAATTAACTCTTTACAAGATCGCAAGCTTGCGTGACTACAATATATATCACACATAAGTTAAACTCACCGCGTCTAGGAACGGGTTGAGACGTAATTAGAATATTGTAATAATTACTTATATTTAATATTTAATTTATAAGTCGTGGTGGCCTAGTGGTTAAAGCACCAGCCTTCCGAGTATGAGGGAGCGGGTTCGATTCCAGGTCAGGCAAGTACCAATGTAGCTTTTCTAAGTTATACGTACTTTCTAAGTTAATCTTGGACACCAATGACTGATTAAAGGTGAAGGAAAACATCTCGAGGAAACCTGGACTATAAAGTCTGAAATCACCAACCCGCATTGAGCAAGCGTGGTGATAAACGCTCAATCCTTCTCCATGGGAGAGGAGGCCTGTGCCCAGCAGTGGGACGATAAAAAAGGCTGTAATGATGATGATGATGAATAATTACTTGGGGACCAGTAATCTTACCGGCTTTTAGCGGAGTCTTTGATGAGAGTGGGCGTCTAGTATGCTCCATATACTATGCAGCAATTTACACGGGCATCGTACGAGTAACTTCACATATTCTATACTAACAGCTTAACAATGCTTATATTTTATTATTATTATTTTAAACTCAAAAAGTACTGCACAGATTTTCAAGCGGTTTTCACCTATAGATAGAATGATATACTAACTCCTTGCGTGGCCGGGCAGGGCTGCTGATTGGGTTACAAAATTAAAGATAATTCGCACCATTTATCTAGCATATACAGGGAGCTATATAGCTTACATAGCCAAAAAATGCATATAGACCGCATCATAGAATAAACTAACTCCTTATTAGATTTCATCTTAAACATTATAGTTATGATAAAGTCTGAAAGACAAACATGATTGCGATGTCTGTTTTAAAAATATCGATATTGGTTAAATAATTACTACCTCACAATAGAGAACTTAGAATGGAACTGATTAATGGTAGGTATTTTTACATATATTATTGCGTAATATAATGTAAGATATTTTTTTCCTTTATTTATCACTATGGATCATCCTTACTCAGCTTAGTAACGTTATTGGATGGTCAAAAGGTTCGTCTTGATATTTGTGCTTTTATAAGTAAAAAGTGATAGCAGTATCTTTAATAATGTTAGCAAACTCGAAAACTAAATTGAAATAACTCATTTGCTTACACCGCAAATCTAATGACCAGTTTCACAGGTTCCGAATAGCCACTATCATATATCAACCGGATAAATTTAAAAATGGAACAGAATTTGTATGAAATTATCTACCAGATAAAGTAACTGGAACTTATTCGTAAGTGGTTAAACTGGCCTTAAATGATATTGCGAAAAAATATATCGATATTCAAAATATCGATACTAGCCAATCTCTACTCGCATCGCGTTTCAAGTAGACCCTAGTGTGATTAATTAATGTTAAGGGTTTTTGATATAAGTAGCTTACATTCCGAAGGTAGGTACGAGGTTCGGTTTCCGGCTTAGCATATCGTCATCGTTCTAGCTTAGAAACCTCAGCATTTAATCAGAACTTACAAGATTAATAATGAGGACATGGAAGTAAGATATCGTGGGAAAATCTCCGAGTTTAGAAGATAAAAAATCATTTGTTAAAAGTAGGCTGAAAATCAGCACTTCTTTGAAGGTCAACTGATCAATTAAGTGTTCACATTGATTAAGTTCACGGTTGTATAGAGATTAGCACATCAAGCTACCTGAAACTGTAAAATTTTCCCAAATAGTTTTTAACCATTTGCTTCAGCGATACGGCTGAAAATCGATTAAGGAAAATTTACAGATTGTAGTAGCTTGATATGCTGTCGTCTGTAAACACAGTCACACTCAGTATAGGTAATCAAAGGTAAAGTATGAACATTTTGAAGCATAATTTTCGTGTAGAATTAGAATTATACTTGTGAATACCTCTTTTTACATAACATTTAACAAAACAGAACAAAAAAGAAACAAGAGAATAAAAATTAGCATCATCCCAAAACATAATAATGTCCCAAACTTAATTTTAGACCTTTTCGCAAGAATTTTATTTAGGTACTTTGAGACTACTTAAAACTGAGGGAGCCTTTAATAAACACGAATAAACATTTTACTGGCATCAATTAGCTAGGTACGTCTGTACCCGACTTAATCTAAATATTCGTCGGTAATTGTATAAAAGAAGTTCGTAGCTGAAGCAAGGTGACATTGGAACAAATTTAAATCAATGCGGACAGCCGAAGAAATATTGATATAAAATTAATTGAAAAAAGAAGTGACATTTTATAATATTTTTTATAATAATCTAGTCCCAAACTAATCAGAGCTTGTACAGATGCCAGCACATCAGGCTACCACAATCTGTCAAATTTCCTTAATGGATTTTCAACCTTATCGCTGAAACATAAAGTTCAAAGTTGATTGGGAAAATTTGATAGTTTTGGTTAGCCTGATGTGCTGGCGTCTGTACTATGGGTACTAGACCACTCATAAACATACTTATATACTTTTCTTTTGTAAATACATACATATTAAACATACATAGAAACACCGAGACTAAATCAAACACCCATGTTCATGCACATAAATTGTTTGACTTATGCGGGAATCGAACCACAGGCAGACACACCACCCACTACGCCATCTGGTCGTTATGACATGAATTAAGATTCAATAAAATTTCACGAGGCTATAGTAATAAGTATTTGATGTAATAGGTATTTTAAAGGCTTAAGAATTAGTTTGGTTCAAAGGGTGTACTGAAAGTTTTTCAAACTGAAATTCTTTAAACGTAATTATTACTTGGCAGAATTATTAAATTAACCGTATGTAACATCACATGATTTGAATATTTTACTTTCATTCATTTCATCGGATTATAGCGTTGCTAAAAAGTACGAAAGCGTTTTAAAAAAAAGTCGTGGTGGCCTAATGGTTAAAACTCTAGCCTCTAAAGTATGAGTGTGCATGTTCAATTTCAGTGCCCCTGGCTGGAGGCCTTAAATTCTAGGCATCCACAGGGATTTGTCCGGTTAAGCAGTAAACAGCCTCCTTAGGCTGAACTGCGAGATGCCCACTCAAAAAAAAAAAAAAAAAAAAAAAAATCAATTTCAGTTTAGGGAAGTAACAATGCAACTCTTTTAATTTAAAATTAGGTATGTACTTTTTAAGTTGAACTTAACTGTGACTATAAAAAGGCTGGTGATTTAAATATATTTATGCTATAAGGAAAAAAAAACTCGACCTCAAACGCTATAAATTAAATCCATACACGAGTAAAACTATTTATATTCGCTATCGTATTAGAAATCACAAGTAATGCGTCAGTCTGTCTGTTATCATACAATAAATGTGCGCAATTTTTCTCATTTACATAATTGAACAAGTTTCCTATCAAGCTGTGTAAATTACCGCGAGTAAGCTGTTAGGCTTAGCTGCACTACAACATTTATTTAAAGATTATGTTTTTAGTGCGATTTGCAATGTCGTCAGGTAAGTTTCACTCGAAGACAGTTTTTAAATTATACTGGATCCGTGTGAACCAGGCTTTATTTACTTCAGTATTTATATAATGGATTGAGAATATCTTTCTTATTGATCAAATAAAGAAGTCGTGGTGGCCTAGTGGTTAAAGCACCAGCCTTTCGAGTATAACGGCGCGAGTTCGATTCCAGGTCAGGCAGGACCAATGTAACTTTTCTAAGTTATATGTACTTTCTTAGTTCTATCGTATCTTGGACACCAATGACTGATTAAAGGTGACGGAAAACATCTCGAGGAAACCCGGACTATAAAGTCTGAAATCACCAACCCGCATTGAGCAAGCGTGTTGATTAACGCTCAATCCTTTTCCGTGGGAGAAGAGGCCTGTGCCCAGCCGTGGGACGATAAAAAGGCTGACGGTGATGATGAAATAAAGAAGAAATTGTATATTGTATATACATGTACTATAAAGCTTCGATTCCCGGTACAGTCGACATTTGTGTGATGAGCATGCTTGTTGGCTGTGGTGTGGGTGTTATAATATGCATTTATAAATATTTATGTGTAAAGTATATGTAGTTTATCAGTTGTGTTAGTACCCATAACAGAAGCTAACCACTAACTTGGGGCTAACCGATCGTGTGTGAAAAAGGTGATTTTGTACATATTATTCCTATGTATGTGTGCGCTTTCGCAAAATAAACTATTTTTCTTTCTTTTTCTTTTCTGAACGTTCTGTATTGAGCCAAGCCGAGTATCCAAATTGAGAGACGAGCGTGAATGTGGGTAAATGTAGTCTACCCTACAAACTCACATGGACTCGCGACGAAGATTTTACTTTTTTGTAATTAAAACAGGTATATTTCTCGTAATTAGGTCTCGTTATCGGTACAACTCATCTCACGATCATTGCAGACCTAATTAATACTGAAGTTATTTTTAGAACTTGAACAAGAAACATGCATGTAGGTATTTTAGTGAGGCGACTGCGGACAAGGGAATCGATAACTTTGGGGTTTGATGACCATCATTAAACGGTTGCTTATTTTATAATTATGACTACGAGTAAGTATATAAATATATTAACTTTAATTTTAATTGCATATAATTATGCTGTATTTATATGTAAAGTAAAAACAACGCTCATTTTGTGTTTGTGATATCAGATGATTGACTATACTTCTACATTACTTACATTATCGACGCTATGGAAAATGAGATTATTTTATTATAATAAATGTATTTTATATTTTTTATAATATTTAATAAATATACTTTATATGTAACTAATTATTAATTTTTTATTCGCTCTTATATTCATACACAAAATATATATATAAAAAAAACAAAATATCGATACGTCTCATATTCTTGTTCAACTCGCGTCATCTCCTCACTAGTTGAGATTTTTATTAAACGTTAATATTGACGGTAATTGCAACAAAATTACTCGGGTAATAGATGCAAAGCAATGTTCAGATAAAATGTATTAATCTTTAATATTATAAAAGGCGTGGTTTTATGAAAAAGTTGTTAATAATACCACGCTAAGCCAGCGAGATGGGATATTAAGAATTTTTAACACACTCTCTGGTATATTTTTTTATTTTATTTAGTTTATATCTAGAGGCGTGTAATTTCATACTTTTACGATGCGTAAAATTTTGTAAGGGATACAATATTGTTTCATATTAGAATTCGTTTAATATTTCAAGCCGCGGATTCTTTTTTAATAAATGCAGGTTTTTTTATTTTTTACTGACTTCATCTATATTTTGTGTAAAAGGTGCTGTTTTGAAATTAGTTTCTACAAAGGTTTGTGACATTATTTTTAGGAATATGGTTTTATCTAGCAGCGATATGAAACAATATGACGAAAGGCCTAATCTTATTTAAGGCTTAAAAGAAGCATTATAATTATTCTAAACATATGTACATACATACCCTATTTTTTTAAACTTTTAACAAGTTAAATATAAAATTAGGAAAACTCCATACCAACAACGTCACAGCGAATTTCAAAGCATCGATAATCAAGTAAGATTACATTATTTGCCCTCATGTTAGGTCTTAAAAAACATGCATTCGACTCAAACAATACAAGCCCAGCCAACATTACTCATTCAATCCTTTCTACTTACGGCTTCCATATAAAAATTGTTGCAAACACGCCCAAAGAAAGCTCTAGCCATTAATTGCGAAAGAGTCGGTTAATGACCATAGCAGTCCTATGGGGGTAATTACCCCATGATTTACGATGTAAATACCGCAGTTATTATCGTGAACGCCAACTGAGATCTCGAACATTTTAATTTTAGAGCGACTCTGTTAGATGCACTTTTGTTTTATGATGATGTCTTAAAGAGTTACCTATTCGTTATTTTTTTTCTTGAATCAAATGGCTGGCCAGATGGTGAGTGCCAGTGAACACCTGTTACTAAAGGTACCTATTTGCTGCAATTATAGATGCATTGTTAATTACGCAAGGAGCATCTTAAATTTTCTGACATATCTGACAGTTGACGAGAAGCTTGTAAAAGCCACACGATTGGATCGATCATAAGGTTAAGCAACGCTCAGAGCGGTCGGTCTGTGAATTGGTGGCCATCTTGTCATAACGAATTCCTCCGTGTTTCGGAAGGCACGTTAAATTAGTGGGCCCCGGCTGTTATTTGGATATCTTTGGCAGTCGTTACTGCTAGGCAGAACACAGAAAGTCTGACAACCAGTCTTACTAAGGGGTATTGAACACAGTCAAACTAGTTATCTGGGCAACAGCCCAAGTAACTAGTTTGATGACGTCAGAAAGGCAGTAGCTCCATTTAAAATACTGGTACTCAGCTGTTCCCGGTTAGGCTGGAACCGACCCCAGCATAGATGGAAAAACGCTAGGCAGAGGATGATTTCTGACAATTGAAATGTCTCCTGTAACTGCGGTGTACTCTTCCGAAACTGCAGTATACTCTTAACATTGGAACAGTATAACTTGGTACCATACTTAGTGCTTTCCACAGTGAATTCTGTCAAAAAAGAGTTGATAATGATATGAAAACAAGGACGTAATGGAATTGAGGTAGACGCATTAGGACAGAGGAATCATGATGGTCAGCGATTACAATTAAGTTATAAGTTTGTGAGGAAGATGTTTATTCAAATGAAGGTTAACATGCTTCAGGTTTGTTCCCAAAGGGTCTCATTATCCGTTAGCCATGTTAACATGACATTACATGGAAGAGCAGGCTTGTCTTTCGCCCACTACCAATGCCAATCAGGAAATAATTACAAAAGCGAAAATTTAAGCTATATCTATATTTATAATTATAAATCTGAAGAGTTTGTTTCTTTGTTTCAACTCGCTACTTGAAATGTCACAAAATACAGACGCCAGCACATCAAGCTATATCGACTATACAATCGACTTTGAAATTCCAATCCACAAAAAAGATACGCTGGCATGACGAAGCAGAAGTAAAACACCAATTTGTAGAAAAAAAAAACAAAAACACACTAGCTACCACAAAACCCAACCACAAGACGTGTGCAAGCAAGTGTAAACAAAACTTCGCACACTTATCCGTGATAAGCGAAACTGAATTTATTCTGTCAACACTGTAGTGCCATTAAAGGCTTCACAATACCGTCTTGGCCGTATTAAGGGGGCACGTAGGGTAAGGCAAACGTAGTTAATCCGATGACACGATCCCGGTACTATTAAACGCCTTACATAGGCTAGACTAGAACCAATTACTTAGTGGTTGGTGTAAACTGGGAGAGTTGGCGGGTGACAATTTAAATTGAGAACTAATCTCGTGCCTCAAAATTAGTATCGTCACTCTCAAGTGACGATACTAATTTTGAATAAAAGGCAAAAGGTGTAACTTTTCTGGTGGAAGATATCAGGACGTGCTTTGTAACGTCATTTCCACGATTTACATTCTAAGAATGCGCTATGTGGGAAATAAGTTTTGTTTCACTCTGTCAAATTCGTTTATTCAGATTAGGCTGATTAATCAGTACTTTTCACAGCCCCGAAATGGCCCACCCTTCACCACATCTGTGAAGTTCTCCTACTACATCTACTTTCTACATCCTATGTGTTCTCGCTCTCGCCTCTATTTTACTGTTTATAGTGACTGAGAATGCATAGCTACAAGATTAACAAAAAAAAAATGACGTCCCTTTTATGGGCAATCGTAATAATCAAAAAATTAAACCGCGGATTTAAGACCATAGGCATTTTCTACCATTTGGCATCTACCTTTTGGATGGTAGAGAAATAAATGAGGCAGATGGCAACACTTTTTATGATAGTACATAACTGTTACAAATTAAATTATTCTTCATTATCGATCATTGTTCTTAATCCTTTAGGCCGCTTGCTTGTACCTAACTTACCCAATAAACCTGAGTTATCCACTAGAATGGTTAAAAGCAAGTTTTAAGTAGCACCCACGGTGGCTATCTTTGAGGCATTTTATAATAGGCCCAGTATTTCAAGATATTAAGTTACCCCATATCTACGAACACAATCTAAGATAGCGCCCATATTTGGTCCGCTACCCTTGCACTTGTAACATAACCCACACTAATTTAAGTTCAAGTTAAACTAGTCCCACAGATAATAATAGCAAACATGACACCATTGAAGGAGTGAGACGGAAAACAAAAAGAAAGAGACAGCTACAGTTGCAAGGGAGGACATAAGTCTAAGCACATCTACGGGGATCTTAGATAAAATATACATTCCTTGTAAAATAATGTGTTGTTGCGCTTATTTTGACAGTAAGTGCACCTGGTTTTAGTTCAACACTGAATAGAGAATGCATTTGCATGAAATAAATATAAAGGTTTTGCAGCTGCTTATTTTTGCATTTAGATGCAATTTTGTTGCATCGTGACGCGATGTTTTGCGATTAAGATAGTTTAGTTTCTAATTTATGTTAAGTTTGTCATGTGTGAATAGTTAGAGGATGTGGGAAAACTTTGTCCAGTATGCCCAGGATTAAAAACATAACCCTTACTGTAGAGAAAATGAGAATATAATCCTAATCCTAATACTATTATAAAGGCGTAAGTTTGTAAGTATGGATGTATGGATGTTTGTTACTCTTTCACGTAAAAACTACTAAATGGATTTGAATGAAACTTTACCACAATATAGCTTATACATCAGAATAACATATAGGCTACTTTTTATCCGGGTATGGAAAGTACTTCCCTCAGAAAACGGGTGAAACCGCTGGCGGAAGCTAGTATACTAATATTACAAAGCTGACGAGTTTGTTTAAACGCGCTATTCCCAGACACTACTGAACCGATTTGACAAATTCTTTCAGTGCTCAATAACCCATCCAACAAGGAAGGCTATAAGCTACTTTTTAGTTAGTCGTATACGTGGAGTAGCTCGCACTGGACGCGGGAGAAACCGCTGGCGAAACCTAATATATTGTTTTGCTACTGAGCAAAGCCTCCTTCGCACATCTCTTGCTTAAGGCTCTTTTTTCTCTGATGTTCAACCGACTTCCAAAAAAAGAGGAAGTTCTCAATTCGGCTGTATGTTTTTATTAAATAATAAACTTTGTATAGAAAATTTTATGGTATACCTATCAATGTGTAACTATAAAAAGTCCTATTTACATAAACGTCAAAAACTAGTAATGCAGCACTGCCTCACACACAATATTTGGGCGAAAATAAAATCCTTGAAATAAAATCCTGACAGTTTCAGTCAGGCCCATCGATATTATAAGTAGGTGTATGAAATAAGTATGAATAAATAATCAGAGATGTAATCAAATATATAATCAGAATATTATAAATGCCTATCATACTTCTAAATTTTGGCATGTAAAGGTCACATCGTTCATTGAAGATTCACCAAAACACGTGGTTCCTTACATAACATCTTTTTATGTAACCGACAATTTTTTTGTGGAGACAAAAAAAATTTTTTGTACCTACACTTTGCACGGAAATTATTATCACGAATTTGTAAAGGTATGTAAGACAAATTGTAATTAACACGTTACAATGACTAAAGATAATTTTGAGGAAGTATTGAAGACCCTTCCATGAAGGTTGTACGTATTTTACAAACCTATGTTCGAGATTGAACCTTGTTTATACAACTATAAAGTTGAATATAGATAGTAAGCAACTACGTTGAAGTTCGTACCTTATTGATCAAATCTATTTCTGACTATGCTTTTGGAAGATTTGTGATTGATCGAGAAATAAAAATTATCTGGACTTATATAGAATCTATATTAATATCAGAGAGCTAAAGAGTTTGTATGCTGGAACGCGCTTATCTCAGGACTTACAAGCCTGATTTGAAAAATTCTTTCAATGTTAGATATCCCATACATATATTGAGGAAGGTTATAGGCTACTTTATATCTAGGAATGAACCGGAAACCACTGGTAGAAGCTAGAAAAAGTACCTGCCCAAATAAAAACTAAAATTATTCTAGTACAGACGCTAGCACATGAAGCTACTCACAATCTGTCAAATTTCCTTAATAGATTTTAAACATTATCGCTGAAACACATGGTTCAAAGATTAGGAAAACTTGATAGATTTGAGTAGCTTGATGTGCTGGCGTCTGTACTTCTATCTACACTGTGGTGGTTCATTCTCTGCATAAGAATAGGTATTTTTCAAGCCTAGATAAAAAAATAGGATAATAATTATGATGATGATTAAAAATAAATTCATATGAAGGAATATTCTTAATTTCTTTCGAGCTGTAACACAGAAAGAACGTATCTAATTGAAACCCAATCAAACATAGACGATATACATTACCATACTACGGGTATTTACATACGAAAACAATTATGTTAATTACACTATACGCTAGGGAGAACATGTTATTAGTTCGTAGTTAGAAGCTTATCGATTTGATGAACAATATGTTAACCAAAACTAAACTAGAGGGCTTAACTTCGTTGAATATAACATTGTTTCTTAACATCATAAGTGCGATTGTAAGTTTATTTGTAAATCTTGCACGGTAAGACCTTTCATTTGTTTAAGATATAATTTCATAATACGTAATAAACTGGAGGTTTTTTCTCAGTACGCTGGCGGCAACACGCAGAATAAGCTCGTAAGATGTAAGCATGGTGATGATGATGATGATGTATTGCACGTTACCTTTTAATATATCGTCATTTTAATTGGACGATAGTCTAATGTGACAATAATGAGGATTGCTCTCAAGTCAAAACTTTGAACAGCTACTAAAACACATTTTATAAAACTTAGTTGTTTTTTGTTTATCAGAAACCAGGGCCCGATTTAGAAAAATAATTCATCACATTTAAAAAAGAATTTGCATGAGATGCGGGTGAAATCGCTGGCTGAAACTAGTGATAAATAAAGAAAAACCGATCAACCGATGTCTCACTGGAGAACCGAACGTAAGAACTCTTACACTCCAAGAATCATAAAACTAACGATGTCATCAAAATACACTTCAGTGTAACCATTCAGGGAAAATTAACGTGAAGTTATTTTGCCGGCACATTTTCCTTTCCGACTAGTAAAAGCGAAAGTACTATGGATAAACACTATTGGGCTCATAAAGGCTTTAGACAGTAAATATTTAAGAACAGGAACCTTAACAATTACTGCATAATGGACAGTTAAAGTAACAGGTCATATACTGAAATTAGACCTCATGAAGTCTGGGTTTAATATACAACGAAAGGAAAGTTTTATTTACGAACGTGAAGAGCTGATGATCAGTCTATGATAACGGGTTTATAATAAAATCTTGTATCTATGGGAAATAGTTTTGACATTAGGTGGATATGTCCATTAGGACCTACGTGAGACGAGAGTATCTTGTGGATAAGTAACAATCGAAAGGTTGCTCGATCATAAGCTTAAAAACAACGCTTGGCCATGAACCATTTGGTTAGGCAATTGGTAGGCCCCAGTCTTACTAAGGTATTGGGATGCCCAGGTAACTTGGTATAGGAGGTCATACATGCAGTCGCTCTATGTAAAAAACCTGATACTCAGCTGCATCTATCTAGACTGGAAGCCGACCCAAACATAGTTGAGTTAAAGGCTAGGCAGATGATGCGGAATAGTTAGTCATAATTTATATCCAACGGTTAAAGTAATTACGATGAAAGTTAGTATAGATTATGTATTTTATCAAGGCAAGCGAGAAAAAGTTTTGGAGTGCTAGAAGTAGCTCGGAAAACAGCCAGCTATGTTTAAACGTACCAACTGACTTTCTTCAATTTCAATAGGCTCTGACAATAAAGAAAATCCCTGAAACCCCATAGCTTAAGACCATTCGATATAAAGACAAACTCCTCGACCCTTTCCCGAAATTTATCCCTATATAAATATCCATTGTCCGTCGAATTCCCAATATTCTAGTTCAGGTATTCCAAACGGAAATTACCTTTAGTAATTGATACGGAACCCGCGTCAGCAACGTCTTTTTCTATTAGGGCCAAGATGGATTTTAGGGTACGGCTGAAATTGTCTATCTATTTTGTGGTTTTGACCTACTTAGAATTTTTATATAGAATTAAACTTTAATATTGCCGATGACCATGATTACATCATTGATCACAACACTACCATCAAAATCAATCCAGCAGGCTTAGCATGGTAACCGTAGAAACAAGTTTTGTTTTGTTTACCGGAGAATGGAAATATTGACTGGCACACTGGCAAAGAGCTTTGTCTTTTCTTGACAGAAAAGATATAAAATCGCCTTGCTAAGCCTGCTGATATAGTTAAAAACAGTGAACTAGATCATTGAGACGCACTTTCCTAGCCAGCGTAGTGTCATCAACATGATCATCAATATAAATAGCATTCTCGCCTCAATTTTCGGTCTACGAAAAAAACTACTCTAGAAGGAAGTCACAATAGATAGTCTTATTATTACCCTCTCCACGACCAGTCTCCCGTTTAATGTCGAACACTTGATATATATCCGTAATCATTTAGCTCTAACTGCTAATACGCTTTGAACAAATCGCAAGTCACTCGATCGTATCAATCAGACCCAATGAGGAAATTTACGGCACCAAATTGATCTGGCAAAAGGATCCTGTTGGTGAATTGTTGGTCTCGATGTTAAATTGTGGTGATTTCTGCAGTTATCTTGCATACTGTAAGTTGAGAAGTCCTGGTTTAAGGTTATCCAAAATCGCTGAATAGGCTTATTGTCAAAGATAGGTTTTGAAGCACAAAATGTTTGTTGGAGTCCATAGACCTGCGACATTACAGATCACAGTGTCACACAGATCCAGACATCATAAAATAAACCCGTACCTTTCTCCCAGGCTGCTGATGAGGCAACTGAGGCGGCGCGATGAGCCTAAGCGGAGGGGGTGCCGGCGGCAGGGCAGCCAGCAACGGTGGTACCAATGGCACCACGCCCCCCATGGGCAGGGCGACTGCAAACTTCTGCAGGCCCATGGTCCAGGGCAGGAACCAGCCCCCTCCCGCCTGCATCGCGCCCCCTCCGGGCCCGTACCACGCCAGGGCGATCAGCTACTCGTACCCCACATGAACACTGACACTGTTATCGTTGAGACTGTTGGGACATGTAGTTGGGACACTTCACTTGTACCTGGGGACAATGAAAGGTAAAGATAAGTATAAAAAAATGTAGAGCATTTTTATTATCAGTATATTGATAGATTTTAAGATGGAATTCCTTCGCGGACAACAGACAATGCATATTTTGAGTATTCACGCAAAGCTGTTGCGCGTCGCTCATCGGCGCTAGACGCGTACGTTGGTTGGAATACCACCTTCAACACCCTCATGCCTTATTTTTTAACGTAAACAATTCATATTTGTTGTTCGATACTTGTCCCACGCACAAATATCTTCGAGCTATTTAAATATTCTATTGTTCTTATTTCACATGTACATGTAAATATAAACAGATCGATAAATTTAGTAAGCAACATATAATACTTAATTTCTACGTTACAGTATCGATTGTGTTATAGAGCACAAAATTTACAATAAATATTATTTCAAGTAAGTAAGCATAAGCATAATACTGGTACATTATGTCAGGCGCCAGTTTTTATCGAATAACTTGAGCACGTAACTCAAATGTCACATTAGATATGAATCACATGATTTATTATGTTCTTGGATCTTCATTCGTGTTCTCACGGAAGTATGTGGCGAAGAAATTGATTTCGATAAAGATATTACAAAACCTATAAATATTAGGTAGTCAGTTTTGCGACATTTTGCTACTAAGCTTGATTTGCCTATAATATTGGCAAATGCAAATAAGTCTTAAGACCAGACTAGACATCTACTAAGAAATTATGATTATGTATAAAGACCTAATATCATTCTGCTCAAAAATTCACACATAAGAACCGGGCATGATGATGACGTCCCGGGAAACCAAGTGCTCAGCAGTCGCGCTGCACACCTACTAGACCAAAGAGGCAGGTCATACAAAGCAATTCAACAATACTGCACTGTTAAAAAACACAGGAGTAACGAAAAAAGTATCATCAACAACAAAAGTTCATACACTCTTCTTTCATCTCCCGAGCCTTTTCCCAACTATGTTGGGGTCGGCTTCCAGTCTAACCGGTCTCGGCTGAGTACCAGTGTTTTACAAGGAGCGACTGCCTATCTGACCTCCTCAACCCAGTTACCTGGGCAACCCAATACCCCTTGGTTAGACTGGCGTCAGACTTACTGGCTTCTGACAAACTCGTAACGACTGCCAAGGATGTTCAATGACAGCCGGGACCTACAGTTTAACGTGCCATCCGAAACACTGTCATTGGTGTCCAAGATATACTTAGAAAGTACATACAAACTTAGAAAAGTTGCATTGGTACTTGCCCGAACTGGAATCGAACCCACGCCCTCACACTTGAGAGGTTGGCTCTTTAACCACTAGGCCACCACGACATTCATACACTCTTCTTTCACCACACAAAAAAGTTCCAAAGACTCGCAGACACTTTATTCCATTTGTTTACCATGATATCGGAAACGTCAATCCATATAGATCAAAGACATTTGTGACTGTCTGTGCATGCAGTTACTAGAGCGAAAAACTGAAAGAAAACATTCGAAATACAAGATAGTGAAGGATAGATAGTAGATCAACTCCGTACTGACATAGAAAAAGAAAAAAATGTGATGGAAGTTTTAACAAGATTAATGAATTTAAAATGTATTTTTGTTGTTTTTAGTTAAGGGCTGTCAATTTAAATTATTAGGAGTAATCTTGAAATAAAATAAAGTGTTCTTTTTGACTTAAAATATACATACATACATGCGTAATGACAGAAATTTTCTTTCAAATATTTTACTGTGATCTCGTTGGCTACATACGTCCTATTTAAAAACGTGAAATTGAAAAAGAGTCCAATCAACGGCGCGAATGTACCGTGTTTAAACTTTTTGTGACACACTCTTTTTGTGTAGACTGTAATATTTTTTTGGGTTAAGCAACGCTTGGCGTGGTCGGTCCGTGGATGGGTGATCACCGGTTAATAGGTGTACCGATAGAATTATTATTTAAAAAATGTTTACAAAAGCTTCAAAATAACTCACGTAGGTAAGGTCCGAGTATTAAAACATCAAAGCAAAATAAATCGTAAAACAAAAATTACATGTTATTTCTACGTTGGTAACATTTCCAAAATTTAATTTATGGCGTGCATGTTTGACAGCCAGCGCCATTTTGTCAAGATGGCGACCGTAAAAGTCATGTTTGATTACTTTACGGTGTTTCCAGGAACAATGGTGATGTTTTTTGTTTGGTGGCAAGTCTACGGATGTTGTACATCAATTTCGTTAATTACTATGCTAGAAATATTTCAAGGAAAACAACTGGACTCCTCTATTCTTAAATAAAATCAACTTGGAGATTAATTATTGAACTTCCAATAATAAACGGCATAGAATTAGTTTAACCACATCAAAAAAGAAAGACGTGCCCTCAGCGCCAAGCTAAGAATTCATCCATAAATACCTACGATATAGTAGTGAGTCCGGAATTATACCGATTAAAATAGACTATTAATTTTAAACTTTTAAAGTTTGTCATGTAGTCGTGACCGTGGGGCACTTTTTGGTTTGTCATCTACACGTGACTGTGGCGGTCAAAAACTTAAATCCGGTAGCGTACTTTTAAGACTACTTAAACGATTGAATAAAACACAATTCTAATGGGAATCCAAAAATTCCCATTGACATAATACAAAACATAACACGCATTATAAATTCCAGAGTAAAAATCAAAACGGTTCCACTTCGTTGGTATTGTTTGAAGTCAGAATATACCCACAAAGTCGGTCACAGTTGACTTACTAGATCGATGGGCTATTAACAGGACAATAGGCGTTTTGTTCGCTCGTTGGACGCGACCGACGTCAACACCGTAGGGATGTGACACGAGTTTGGTATCGATACTTGAGCTGTGGTCATTAATCAATTTTAAAAAGTCGGTTGTGAAAATATTTTTATTTTTTCAGCAGGTATTGTTTGTCGGAAGTGTTGCTGTTAATGACGTGTTCAGAATGGATGGGTTTGAAATTACATCAGGTACAAAAAGGGGCCCAAAGCTTCAGCTAGAAATGTTATTGTAAATCAATAAGTATAGATTTAGAATTTTATGATGTGGCTCTGGGTGTTATTTACATTATGCACAGAAAAAAACTTGTATCGCGGTACATATTTGAAATTACTCATATTTGAATAATCTAAAAAAAAAATGTTTTGCCTAACCACCAAAATATCTGCACAAATAGGCATGTTTACGTTTTCCTAGAAAAACCTTCAGGACTCACACAGCAATAGAATATTTTAAATAGCATCAATATCTAATCCCCTCAAAAAAAACTCCGACATAATTCCAAGTATTTCATTTTCATCTTCAATATCAAGACGGAACAATAGTCCAAAATTTGACGTAAACCGAAACCAGTACCCAATTACTCAGGATCATACCTCCGATGCCTGATTGGGTCTTTTCATTATAACAGAATGCTAAATACGACCAAATACCATCTAGGTTCGGTACACAGCATTGTTCGATGATCGAGATATTTGACTCCATATTCATTATTCGATTGTTTGGTAACGTATTGTTCCCATCCCTATTATTTAGCGGTTTGTCGTGTATCGATATGATGCAGTTATTTTGTGAATAAATGTTGGATTAATCAAACATTGTGTTTGTATTAGCTTTGTTGACATTTCTGTGGAGTTTCAGAGAAACGATAATTAGGTTTATTTGCATGATAAATCATTTAATACATTGGTGCATATACAGTGCAGGATTTACATCGCTGACCTATAGAATATAGGTTTAATTATGTCCAAGTAACAATACGTTGGTTAAAGCCAGCCTTTCAAGTATGAATGTGCGGATGCAATTCCAGGTCAGGCAAGTACCAATGTAAAGTTATATGTATTTTTTTTGTACATCTTGGACACCAATGACTGATTAAAGGCGATGAAAACATCTCGAGGAAACCTGGACTGTGAACTCTGAAATCACCAACCCATATTGAGCAGGCGTGGTGATTAACGCTCCATTCTTCTGTGTGTGAGAGGAGGCCTGTGCCCAGTAGTGGGAAGATAAAAAGGCTGATGATGATGATGAACAATATGTTTTTTTTATATAAATAAGGTTTTTTTTTTATAAAATAGCCTGTTTTATTAACTTCATGTGTCACGACTTTGCTAACCTACAATTTAAAACACACTTTTGTAAGAACGTTTACTCTCAAACAGCATTCAATTTGGCGTAAAATCGTAACGACTAGTATATTTTGACTGTTAATTGAGGGAATTAGGTTAAACTAAAACTGTCACTTTGGCACATTGTCAACAAACTCACAAGAAAGTATTAGGAACATTTTACTGTTCCGTTTCAACAATATGTGTGGACATACGGAATTGTTAACGTACTCGGTTACATTGTGTTAGGAGTTTCAAGCCTTGTTGATACTATGTATGTATGTATGTGAAGCTCTATTTACTAAGATACTTAGTTATATTCCGTGTTTCAAGTACAATTGTTGGTAAGTATTAACACTAATAGGTACTATTGGCAATAACATAGAACAGTATTGCATACCTAGTATCTAATACTAAGTACGTACCTATTACGTGTAGGCACATCTCTATACAAGTGACAGTAATAGACATGCGTGCTTAAAAAACATTTGAAAATTCAAATAACGAACAGTAACTTCTCTCCAATTTATACGAATCATTCGGAATTCAAATGTCCGCCACGCCTCACCGATCGGTATCACAAAATCGATCCATCGATATAGAATTGGACTAATCGTTTACAAATAGGGATCGGTCAGTTATTTGGCCGGAATTTATGGCCAGTACCTCCCATATAAAGCAAGGAATAGTTCTTTTAATAATTAAAAATCGTGGGAACAAATCCCTTTATTTCTTTTATGGGTCAACTGGAATATTTCGTTCGTCCGATTTTACGAGGCAATCTTTTTAATATCGAAGGGCAAAGAACGGATTAAGATGCCCTTGAACCAGCAATTTTGTCCAGCATTTTATTATTGAAACAATTTCGTTTGATAGTAGATCGCTTGTTAGTGGGTATTTATTAAGTGTATTGAGATTGATAGGAAAGTAATAGATTGTACTCATTTTTATATTGGCTTCAATATTTTATCGATATATTTTTATTGTTTATAATTGGTTGCTCTTTTTTAATGGTACCAATGATTTTGTTCATAACTCTGAGGGATTCTTACGTCTAGGCTTGCTCAATATGTTTTTATTCACCTTTCTACAAGCATTGGTGTTCAGGATATACTTAGAAAAGACTTGATTGTTACGTTGAAATTCATATACGAACACTTGTACGTGGCTCTTTAAACCACTAGGCCACCACGACTTTTGTCTCGTGGAGAGACCTAATTGAGCAAATATGGTGATTAACAATCATTGACAATAAAAAGGATAGTGATGATGATGATGATGATGAGAGAGGATATCATAATCGTAATACATCCTACTTTTTACCGCGAGCTAGACTTCTGAACCCAATATAAATTGAACTTTTAACTATGTATATCACAAATTACTATAACCAGTTTAAAACAAAAAACTACCTAAAACTATGTATAAGTATCTACACAAAAAAGACATTCAATTCTGATAACCGACACACAAAGGTCATATTATAATAGGGGTCTGTGCCCACTGATGCGTAACACATCGTTAAACGGGCAGCGCCGGAAAGCATAACCACGTATGTTATAGCGTTGCAACACTAATAATATATCAGAGGTTTTGTCGGGGTCGTGTGTATCCAAGAGGAACGGCAATGCAGACTCCTTGGTCATTAAATTGGCTGTTAAGGTTATGTTTTGACGAAATCCTGGATCGAAGATGGTCTTGGTATATTGGGTGACTGTTAAATAGTGACCGATATTTAAACACGTTATTGTAGTCATGATTACAATTTTTTTTATCATTATAGCAAATTTACTGAAAACGCGGGCGCGGTGCATCGCCGCTAACAGCTGATCGGGCGACGGCGCACGCAAAATTTGAATTTTGCTGTAATGATAAAAAATAACAAAAAAAGTTTATTCAGGAAAGCTGTTGTTTGTAATCATGAGTACCTACAATCACGTGTTTAAATATCGGTCAGTAATTACCAGTCACCCTATATGTAGTTTTAGCAAACGTCTCAAGAAATTCAAACTTAAGATCATTTATTCAAACGTGGCTGCAAGACAGCACTTTTTAGAAGTCAAAAAATACAAAAGACAGCCCCCAAAACGCCCACTCCACCACTTCCTATGTGTTTTTGTTGGGAAGAAGTGGCGCAACAAACTCCCCAGCAACACATGTCTGTCGGTAGGTTTGACGACCAGATGGTGTAGTGGGTAGTGTATCTGCCTGCTACGCTGGAGGTCGCGGGTTTGATTCCCGCATTAGTCAAACATTTGTGTGCATGAACATGGGTGTTTGATTTTTTTGTTTGATTTAGTCTGGGTATTTCTATGTATAATATGTATGTATTTACAAAAGAAAAGTATATAAGTATGTTTATCAGTTGTCTAGTACCCATTACAAGCTTTGCTTAGTTTGGGACTAGATGACGTTGTGTGAATGTGTGAGGAATAATTATTATATAAACTTTAAACAATTAATTAATAATGAAATTGAATATGAAATATAAATTCAGCGGTTTATTTGAAAATATGACTGAATCTTACAATACTTACCTGTACTCAATGTCCCCTTACATTATTGTCGTATAGCAAAAATACATGTTTATCTTATCTCGTAATATTTTCTAAGATAGCAATTGCGTTAGCTTTTGACCTTGCGACGTAAAGTACGGTCGTATTCGCTTTTAGTACTTTAAGAACGACTGTCGCTATTGGTGACCATTTCCCATACACTTAGTCTAAGTAAATATGTATGTTATGTACCATAGGGTTAAGTGAGAGTTGGAAAGGAATATTGAACTCTTTAATGGTTATCATTGACCTACAACAGGTTTTAATAATAGGTTTTTGTATTAATTTGTGCAGCTGGAGGAAGTGTCAAACTCTTACTGACTAAAACCCACTATGTTCCTTCTGGAGGTCCCTTTGTGCTAGGGTCACGGTATCTCTTACGAACAATCCGCAGCCCAGACAGAAACATGGAAGATCCTTCGAATAGGAATCTTACAGTATATAGGCAATAAATTTATAGGAACATATACAAAAAAAACTCTAATTAAACGCTTAAAAAGCGAAGACTAAGTCCAGTAGATAGATATCTACAAAAATGTTGGTAAAATCCGTTCCTAAATAAACCTTTAAAAAAAGTAATTAAGTAAACCTTTGCCTAACAAGACCACAAATCCGAAAGATTAAATTCAAGGCCGGCAAAGCAAAGAATGTATTTTTAAGATCTCATTGTACCAACTAAATGGGGACTTATTAATCCCTCGGCCCTTTATCCAGCTTATTAGGTAACACAATGGCCTGAAAAAAATTACAAAAAAAGATGGCGTTGCCTCGTAAATCGATGCTGGGGTGATGCATAATGTTTGCAAATTGCGACCAACGCGCGACTTTTTGCCTCCAAACTTATTTCGCATACAATAAATTACAATAAGGTTACTTTTTCGAAATAAATTTCGCGTTTGACATTAGTTTTTAGTATTAAGGAGTGTGCTTGATTGTCGACGGTCGCTGCGATTTTGACAGTGATAAAAACATGCAAATTGTTGAATAAAACAATAAATTTTATGGTGTGATAATTGGCATAAAAGCAAAAGAAGGTTTCTTTGTGCAAGTTAAAATAAAAAGAGCTCGGTAAATACATGTTGTGATTGATTAAGTGGCTCGGAACTGGTTGATATCTCAATTCAATAAGCTGCGTGATTGGACTGACAATTTACAACGTGCAGATTTATGTACAGCACATTTAGCTACCCGAAACTGTAAAATTTTCCCAATCAACTTTGAACCATATGCTTTAGCGATAAAATTTAAAAATCTTTTGAGGAAATTTGTCAGATTGTAGTAGCTTGATGTGCTTGCGTCTGTACCACTAAAGTTACTATTGTCGTCTAGTTAGAGGTATGAAAATAACGAAGTGAAGTTTATGCACTTATTAATTTGACTGTTCGCAATCATTTATTGAAAGCGATACCTATCATCTTTCACGCTGTTTTTAAACCTTTTAATTTTTAAAATCTGTACTCAATTTATTACCAAGAAATACTCCTAGCAAATCGCAGCGTTTACGCTAACATGTGTGAAGTCTCCCTAACACAATCGAATGAACATTAAGGGCCTGATTAGAGGAACATTTTGAACACGTACTGATGAGAACATGCCGCATGTTCGCTAAATTTATTTTTTCAAAGGGTCGAGTCGTAAAAATATCGAAATGCGAGTTTTAATGAATATGCAAAAGACGGGTTTGACGTCGTAAATTATTTTTGGGATACAAAGTTTGTCCTTTGTTGGTAGTTTTTTAAGTTATTTTTAGTGCAAATGAAGATAAAATTAAAACTTTGTTTTCAATATTTAAGCTAAGGTGTCATTGACAAAAGACCTGAGAATATTATTTATTTCTTGCCTTAAAAAAAACAAAGGCTGATTTATATTTATTTAGAAAACCTAACAGAAATTAGATAGTCGTGTTGGCCTAGTGGTTAAAACAATAGCCTATAAAGAGGTCAGGCAAGTATCATTGCAACTTTTCTATGTTATACGTACTTTTTAGAATATCTTGGAAACCAATGACGAATTAAATGTGAAGAAAAATATCTCGAGGAAGCCTTGACTATAAAGACTTAAATTACCCGCATTGAGGAAGCGTGGTGATTAACGCTCAATCCTTCTCTGTGTGAGAGGAAGCTAACACCCAGCATAGGGACAATAAAAAGGCTGATAATGATGAGCAGAAATTAAAAACTTTCGCTATAAAATCGAATACCATTAATAAAATATAGTCTCATATCATCTACATCTACCGAGCCTTTTTTCCATCTATGTTGGGGTCGGCTTCCAGTCTAACCGGATTTAGCTGAGTACCAGTATTTTACATGGAGCGACTGCCTATCTGACCTCCTCAACCCAGTTTCCCGGGCAACCCAATACCTCTTGGTTGGACTGGCGTCAGACGACCCGTAACGAGTGTAACGACTGCCAAGGATGTTCAATGACAGCCGGGACTACCAGTTTAACGTGCCACCCGAAACACAATCATTGGTATCCAAGATATACTTACAAAGTACATACATACATACAAACTTAGAAAAGTTGCATTGGTAAATTGGGTTGAAAATATAGTCTCATAATATTTATTAAAAACAATTTGCGCCACAATATCATATAACGGCTTCATAAGTGATATATAGACGGTGTATTTTATAACAATTTACGGGCGAAACCGAGGCGCAGCGATAGTTTATCACGAGGTGCCATATGAATCTATATTAACGTTGGACATTATTTTATCGTAAGTGCCTTGTGGTTTCTGTCTAGAAGTAGGTCGTTTCTACAGCCTGTGAGAAGCATTTTAACCAACTATGGTAGGAAAAAGCTGGTAATGGTTTCCTATGAGTTTTTAATTCTATATGAATGTACAGATGCCAGCACATCAAGCTACCCGAAACTGTCAAATCCCAATCAGTTTTGAACTATATGCTTCAGCGATAAAGTTGAAAATCTATTAAGGGACTTTGATAGATTGTAGTAGCTTGATGTGCTGGCGTCTGTACTTTATTTTGTTTGTTTGTATTTATTTTCTGATTTTCATTGAGTATCTATTTGCTTTTGTGGGCCAAAAACATATGTATTTCTTTCTTTAGCTTGTTAGGTCAAATTTTACTTCGCATTTGAAAAGTTCCAATGACTAAATATCATATTAAATACCATGAATAGATCATACAAGTTCTATGGAACATTCAATCATACCAATCTGGTTTACAATGAAATTGACCATATAAAATAAAAAAAAACCTTAAATTACATTGTTTACCTGCATTATATATAACTTGTAATTGACATTGCTAAACTGAGGGTTAACAAACAACAAAAGGCACCTCTGTCAAGGATCTATAAAAAAATATAACATTATACGAATAAATAATAAAATAAGGTAAGTATTTGAACATGTTGTTTTGTGGAAAAACTTAAGTTTTAAAATAAATTTCATAAATATTAGTAGTCCTTTACGTATAAAAACGATTTTTACACATAGTTTACAAACACTGACGATACATTAAAAAATAAGGCCGAAAATGTAATTAAGATTTAAAATATTAACAGCATGCAAAAATTTAAATATTAAATAAATATAAAAACTTTAAGATTAATTAAAAGTTATTTACCTACATAGTTGAATATTTATTAGAACAATAATAATGAAATATATTATTTGTTATTATAATTAACAATATATTATTCTATCTTGAAAAACATTAATAGAAATAAAAATTCTTATTCCGCAACCATCTATCGCTACGTTCACACGGATACCTGAACGGATCGAATTTTTGCAGGAAATAATTTGTCAGTATGTATTTTATTGTACGTATTGTATTATGTAATATGTGGCGTGTACTTGGAGAGGCCTATGTCCAGCAGTGGACGGCGATAGGCTGATGATGATGATGATTGCCGGATCTTCAAACCGAAAGCGCGTGTGAATGCACACTTTTAAAAATATACTGTGACTGTACCGTATCCTGAAAAACTCCAATCCGGTCACGTCTCCGTGTAAATCTAGCGTTAGTCAATACATGTGATGGCGTCCAGACCGATTGTCGGCTACGGCGGCCGTTCTCCTTTAAGGAGATCAGCGAATTGCGCAGGACATATTATAGTGCACAAGCATTCGCGCAGATACAGGTGCACTCTCTATTCCCTTACTCTCATAATCTGATGGGACGGCAATCGACCGGAGAGAGATCAGGCGCAGGACCGACATTTACGTGCTCTTCGATGCACGGGTGAATCAAACACCAACTTCCAGACTCCGAGCTGCTTTATGAAAGTTTCTCAAAACCCACAAAGCCATTTCGGCCCGACGGAACCCGAGACCCCGTGCACAGCAGTCGCGCCTTGCAAGATATATGTAGTAGTAGATTTCGGTGGTACGGTGTTACCCCTGTTAAAATAAGTAGCCTATGGCTGCCATACCGTAACAGTGACCCAATTCTATCGCAGTGAATTTAACAACTTACCCGTAAGATAAGTGGGCAATTTGTTAACCTACTTCAACTGAAAAGGTTAATTTTCACCCGTATTTTTACGCATAGATACGTATTATTGGGTTGAGGTTATGATTTTATTTTCTTTATGTGGGTGTGGATTTGTATTTTCTCTTTTATTTATGGCGAGTAATTGGGGTATAATATTTCCTAATATTACGTATAAAGCTGAAGAAACAAACAAACGTTTGTTTGAATGCGCTAATCTCAGGAAAATCAGCTTGCAAAATTATATCCATAAGATCATTTTAAGACGAGATATTATTTTTCACATGATTTAAATATTTTAAGGTGTTAATGGTTTTTATACATGGCTACTAACTCATGACATAGGTACCTTTTACTCTGGATGGTGTTATAAGAAGCCTTTTAATACGGAAACGTGGAGTAGTTCTCATGGGACGCGGGTGAGACCACTGGCGGAAGCTAGTTTTATCAAAAGATTCAATGTACAGACGCTAGCACATCAAGCTACCCGAACCTGTCAAGTTTTCCCAATCAACTTCGAACCATATTCTTCAGCGATAAAGTTGAAAATCTATTTAGGAAATGTGACAGATTGTAGTAGCTTGATGTGCTAGCGTCTGTACATACATAGTTGCATAAAAAATATGTCAATGTACGTAGATAAAAATAACTTAACCTCTAAAAACCCATTAAGTACAGTGAGACCAAACAAAATAAAAAATTAAACCTAATCACAGCGATCACTCTAAGACGTAGGGTAAATGTACATATTGTCGTCCTCGTGTATTCAATTACAGACGACACGGGACAAAGTAATGATGTGCAATCAACACGTCCCGGTGACGTCACCAGACACGCAGAGACGTATAATAAGCGCTATTCGTCAAGAATTCATTCTTTTTGTTGTTGTAATCATGTTGTTTTGTGGGGAGGTTGCGCTAATTGCGAGATTGTGTCAGGAGGTATGTGGGCTAAGTAATTGCAGTACAATGTTTGTATTAAGTAGAAAAATAACTTTAAAAAAATGTTTGTATCTACAAAATGTTATGTTTATTTTTTTTAATGTCAAGAATGAACAAAGTTGGTCACTTACACTGTAGTTCACGACATCATTTTCTCAATAAAACTTCTTTTTGAAATAAGTTTCATCGACTTCAATTTAGTTATAGTTTATTAAAATGACTTACAGAGTGAGAGAAATACATTTTTTTCTTCCAAAAAAATAGACCAGTTTATTTAAAATTTCTAAAATATAACCAAACAGCAACTTAACAATTCTAAATAATCCGTACGCAGTAATAACTGCGATTTCAGATACATGACATTTAATTAAAATAATAACAGTCCTCTATACGTATTAAACAATAAAGTTGCAAGCCACATTAAAAAAAATAACCTTTAAGATAAATTATTACCGTGACATCATTCCTGTAGCGTATTTTTTTTATAACAGCATCCGCTTTAAACTAATACTTTATCATCACGCTAACAATACCTAAAATAACACAGAGTATACAATAGCAGTACCTCAAGTTAAAAGTCGTGAGTGGTACACACGCTCGTCTTTATTACAAAAACGATGATTAAGCTCGTAGTTACGACCAAAAATGTTATACCGCGGCAATGTGACGAAAAAAATACGGGACGTGTGTGACGAGACTTGGGACTTTCACCCTACTAATGATAGGATACATTGGAGAAATGAAGTCATTTTTGTAAAATTATTAAGTTGTCCTGTCATTTGATAAATACAGAAATTATTAGATAAGTCAGACGCCAGCACATCACGCTACCCGAGACTGTCGAATTTTCCCAATCAACTTTGAACTAAATGCTTCAACAGGAAATTTTACAGATTGTAGTAGCTTGATGTGCTGGCGTCTGTACCTTACCAGAACTTCACCTTACAATAAATTCATAAAAAATAATGGGGCAAAGATCCATTATTTTTTCAAATCAGATGCAGCCTCTTTTGAAGGGTATGTGAAATTAACTATTATGTACTTGGCAAAATTCTCTATCAGGCTAATAAAAATAAATTATCATGTCCCCCGTCCTGCTTACAAATGATCATATTTCTATTGAATGTGAGTGTTTTAGCTTAATATAAGCTTCAATGGCATTTTTATGATAATCCTAATGTTATTTGCAAGAACTAGATGTTAAGGAACGTACTTACATTTTTTATTGATTATGTAAATTATATTGACATAATAATTTATTGTATTCCAGTCAAGAAAGCTCGCTCATGCGGTGGAACGACCAAGTTGCAAGCTTCTAAATAATCTTGTTTGGTAAAAAATATATGACTGAACCTTATACAAGTATTTCATTGCCTTTATATATGGTCACTACTTCCTATATATTCATCCACATCCATTCTTAACACCTTCCTCTCAACCTGATCCTGACTCCCTCATCACTACATAGTATAAAACAAAGTCGCTTTCTTTGTTCCTATGTCCCTTTGTATGCTTAAATCTTTGAAACTTCGCAACGGATTTTGATGCGGTTTTTTTTAATAGATAGAGTGATTCAAGAGGAAGGTTTATATGTATAATTTTAGTATCAGCATTGCACCTGTGCGAAGCCGGGGCGGGTCGCTAGTAGACGATAAAGCATATATCAGACATCATCATCTCTGGCCTAGCCTTTTCCCAAGCTATGTTGGGGTCGGCTTCCAGTCTTAACCGGATGCAGCTGAGTTGAGTTGAGCTGCCTGTCTGCCCTTCTCAACCCAGTTACCTGAGCAACCTGAGACAACTTGGTAAGACTGGTTGTCAGACTTTCTGGCTTCTGACTACCCGTAACGACTGCCAAAGATGTACAAATGACAGGCAGGACCACCAATTTAACGTGCCTTCCGAAACACGGAGGTACTTGTCATAACAAGATGGTCACCCATCCACGGAGCGACCGCGCTAAGCGTTGCTTAACCTTATGATCGATCGACCCGTGCGCATGTTGCTTAGCTACGAGCTCCTCTAAAGCAATACGACATAATAGTACATCTAAATTCCAATACTGAACTCGTTCCAACTTTCCAGTCTTGAATACAAAGTGCAGTTAATACGATGACACCGCGATAATCTTAACTGGGATTAACAGAATTTCTAGTTTCTGTAATTACTGTTTTGATCTTGACGTGTAAGATCTTAGGACTAGTTTAGTGCGACAAGCTCATTGCTATGTCGTTGATAGGCCTGGTTCTGTGTGTGGTCTGGCAAAAGGAAATATAAGTCCTCCTATTATAGATATAAGGTACTAGCTGTCCCCAGCGGTTTCACCCGCATCTTTTGTTACTGCTCCGCTCCCGTGTGTCTTAGCGTGAAGGTATATAGCCTTTAGCCTTCCTCGATAAATGGGCTATCTAACACTGAAAGAATTTTTCAAATCGAACCAGTAGTTCCTGAGATTAGCGCGTTTAAACAAACACACTCTTCAGCTTTATAATATTAGTATAGATGTGACTAGTAAGTTAAATGTTTCATTGTTATATACAATCCATAAATACATAAATAATATTATTTTAGAGCAAATGTTATTGGCTACGGCCGTTTTTGCTGTTAAAATTAAATAAACAAATAAATTACAGTTCTGTCGCTATGCGTTCTAAGTGACTTAAAAACTTCGTAACTTAAAAGTTTATCATTCTTTTTGTTAAAAGAATATTTGGGTCCGGGACTGCAAGGATTGCTCGCAAAAGTACCACGGCCCTGGCACACAAAGACCTCCAGAAGGAACAAAAGTGAGTTCTAGTCAGTAAGTCTGACACTCCCTCCAGCTGCACCCACAGCGGAAGTCATTTGATGATTTCCCACATGCACAAAAACAAATATTTGGGCTTATTGTACGAAACCATCGATGCGTTATTCAGACTCGCACTTGGTAAGTTTTTTTTTTTTAAATCTGATCACCCAATGATTTATTTCTTATTGTGTATGAATTTATATACAGACGCCAGCCTATCAAGCTACTACAATCTGTCGAATTTCCTTAATAGATTTTCTACTTTATCGTCTAAACCATCGATGCGTTATTCAGACTCGCACTTGGTAAGTTTTTTTTTTAATCTGATCACCTCATGATTTATTTCTTATTGTGTATGAATTTATATACAGACGCCAGCCTATCAAGCTACTACAATCTGTCGAATTTCCTTAATAGATTTTCTACTTTATCGTCTAAACCATCGATGCCTTATTCAGACTCGCACTTGGTAAGTTTTTTTTTTAATCTGATCACCTCATGATTTATTTCTTATTGTGTATGAATTTATATACAGACGCCAGCCTATCAAGCTACTACAATCTGTCAATTTTCCTTAATAGATTTTCAACTTTATTGTCTAAGTATATGGCTCAAAGTTGATTGGGAAAATTTGACAAATTCGGGTAGCTGTATGTGCTGGCGTCTGTACAATTGAATTAAACAAAAAAACTCCATTCTGATCCTAAAAATGAAGGATGAACTTTCATTGTCATTACAAACACATAGTTCAACCTATCACTACAGCTGTGTATTTGCCTTGAACTTAAAAAAGAAGCAAACAAACCTATTTATATCTAGACTAAGTATTATTACGTCTAAAAGCATGTAAAGGCGCACCTCTGATGGTTTTCTGATGAGCGAACTATTACTGTATTTATTTATTTTTAATTACTCTATAAACATGCAAGAATAACTAGGTTTTAATATTTTAAGTAATTGAATATAAAATAGCTTGAATAATAAAATTCTTATTTTAAATGTCTCTATTAAAATGGATACCATGTATGTTGTGAAGTTCTTTATTTTAAACTGCATCACCCTTATTAGGTACAACATAAAACGTGGTTTTAAAAAGTACTGGGTTTATATTAGTGCTAGGTTTAGGCCATTAATTTTGTTCGAGATGGTGGTTGAAACCTAGTACTAACGCTGGTTTTAGTTTAAGACCACGTATGATAATAAGGTGGCATTGGTTAAGTTCTTTAATGTAAGTGTAATATAGGGAGACAAATATCTTTGGCAACAATTTTAAGTAATATTTTGATTAAAATATTACATGTTAATAAAACGATAAAATCGCATGATAAAATCGATTAAAATAAGTATGATAATACTGATCATTAACTCGTTTACCCTATACGTGTTTTCCTCTAAATAAATAATGATCATGATAAATGACACATACCCTTAGATCGAGGAAAAGATGATGCTTAACTTAACATTAAGCGGTCACAAATAATAACTATTTCAAGTTTATAATAATGATCAATTTTCTTGTTTTTTCCATCGTAAAGTCTTACCTATATTTATAATTATGGACGCAATTACTATGATCGCAGTATTATGGGCTTTAGCAATGACGTCATTGATTACTCGAAGATGAATGTACGTCGACTGTGTACTTTGATTCAATGCAAAACTAAACAGTTTATCTTATTTCCTGTTCAGGTAACTGGTGATTGCACCTTAAATAAGGCTGTGCGCACATTTTATTTTTATTTTATTTGGTTTTCGTCTACATATTTATAGTTCTTTAATCTCTTCAGTGCTGGAATTAGAAATTGACTTTCAAACCATATACCTATAAGTGTAAGAACGTTTATTATGCTAATCTCTTTTCTCTCACTCTCAGGGCTCCATGAGCCCTAAACTAAAATATTGTAATATGTCTCACACATTCACACTACGTCATCTAGTCCCAAACTAAGCAGAGCTTATACTATAGATATACTCATGCAGACAAATATTTGACTTTTACGGGAATCGAAACTGTAACCTCCGGCGTGGCAGGCAGATACACTAACTACTACGGCATTTGGTCGTTAATCTAAAATGTTCTCAGAGGCAAGAATTGGAACTGTGTATTCACGTACTCAAAACGGTTCTAAAAAACTACTAAAAATATTTTCGCCTAATTGCTTGGACGAGAAAAATATAGCGACTTATTTCTATTATTTCAAGTGAAGAAAGAAGTTTCCTTTTCCGTTTAAAAACTTGTTTGAAACTCATGATGTCACGGATGAAGAGATACTGGCGTATCGCCAAAATGTCTTAAGTTTTCTGTAAGTAGGTACTCACTACTCGGCTGGTGGATCTTAGTACAAGTGGATGCTTACCTGTGGATACGAGAAAATATTTATTAATACAAGATGTAGTTTTCCAAAGAAGTATGTTTGTTTTTATAAACTCTTTTTCTTTCGTGGGACATCATCAAATGACACCTCCCGTTGTGGGTGCAACACCAGAGTCTTAGCTCTTACTGACTAAATTCCTCTACATATGTTCCTTCTTGAGGTCCCTGTGTGCCAGGGCCATGGTGACTCTTGCGAACAACCCGGCAGTGCATGGTGATCCTTGAGTTAGATTAAGCGCAGTCAAATTCAATTCTCTTATATATTCACTTATAATTATTTCAAAAGTATGAAATAAAATTGAATTGAGATGCCCATATCAAAAAAAATCTAAAGAATACAAAAAGTCAGATTTTTTAAATTTTATATGTCCTACTAAAATCTTCCCACCGCAGTCAATAGCACATTACTAAACGAATTTACGCAAAACAACATGAAGACTACTATTCATCTGCATTTTTTCAAGGATATATTGAGCATTATGCTAATATGTGCAGCCAACCAAACCGCTTACGATCTTCAAATTCTTAATAAATGTTTATTACGGACATATTTTTAAGGTTTGCATACATTTTGCGCTATATGAGACGCAACTTAGCGCACTTAGAACTTAAACGAAACTATTGTAAGAAAATTGTTCTCATGTACTTCCAGCAGGCTTAGCATGGCAACCGTAGAAACAAATTTTGTCTACCGGAGAATGGACATAATGACAGCTAAGTGACAGATTGATGTAGGATTTCTTTTGACATTTTTTATCATTGATCGACATAAGTCTGCATGTGATGATATGCGAGTTGACAGGTAGCACCATGCTTAGGCAGGAAAGAGCTTTGTCTTTTCTTGATTGAATAGATATAAAATCGCCATGCTAAGCCTGTTGGTCAGGCAAGTACCAAAGCAACATTTCTAAGTTGTACATACATATGTGCTTCCTAAGTATATCTTGGACACCAATAACTGATTAACGGAGAAGGAAAACATTTCGAGGAAACCCGGAAAGTCTGAAATCACCAACCCCTGGACTATAAAGTTTGAAATCACCAATCCACATTGAGCAAGCGTGGTGATATAGACGTTCAATCTTTCTCTGTGTGGGTGGAGGCCTGTGCCCAGCAGTGGGACGATACAAAGGCTGATAATGGTAGTCGTTCTACTCAATAGTACAGACGCCAGCAAATCAACATAGGTACCCGAATCCGTCAAATTTTACCAATCGAATATAAACCTTTCGGTATTGTGATAAAGTTGAAAACTATTCAAGAAATTTGACAGATTGAGGTAAGTTGATGTGCTGGCGTCTGTACGTAGTGTGACTGCACCTTTACTTACATAACAAACACACCTGCATCACGACTAATTATTATACAGTATTTATACAGAAGTAGACTCAAATAAGCCAATTAAACTTGTACAAACTGTAGGCATGAGTTCATCGCATTAAACGTCTTGTCTATTCTGTAGTTAGTTATCAAGGTTATTAAATTTACGCAAAATATAATAAATTGAGACGAACAAGAATAATTTCCAAGTAATTATTGTGTCGTATGACAGTTATAAACACAGTGTTATTGAGACTTTATTTCACAAAAGAAAATAGGTATATCATCATTATCATCATCATCAGCCTTTTTATCATCCCACTAAAGGGCACAGGCCTTCTTACACACGGAGAAGGATTGAGCGTTAATCACCACGCTCGCCGCATTAAGCGGGTTAGTTGTTTCAGGCTTTATAGTCCGGGTTACATCGAGATGTTTTCCTTCACCTTTAATTAGTCCAGTAGTAGGTGTCCTTTAAGTAGTAGGTGTCCAAGATATACTTAGATAACTTAGAAATGCTGCATTCGAACTTGATTGACCTGGATTCGAACCCGCAGAGTCATACTTGAGAGGTTGGTGCATTAACTACTAGGCCACCGCAACGATCATCAAGACGACAAGAAAAGATATCAGTTACCACAATATAAAGTTGGAACTCGCAAAATTAATAATAAGGGTCACCTTTACATAAATAAATAAGACAAAGGTTGTATGTTCCGGCCTTTATGTAGGGTAAAACACACTGTTGTCGGAAGGGGAAATATAAATAGAGAGTTTCATCGATTTTAAGAGGGTTGGACCTGGTTCCATTAAATTGGCAGGCTATGTTTCCTCTTAAACTCTCATTGTTACGTTTTGTTTATTTTTTTATGTGAGCACTTTCGATTTGCATTGTGTATAAAAGTATAAGTAACATGATTGTTTTGATTTTTTATTCTTTCAAGGTTATATGAAAAAGTATACTAGATTCTGCTCATAGCTTCACTGGTAGTATTTGCATGTTAGTCATTTACTAAAATCAGATTTATAATAGTTTTTTATTTGTTAAATAAAATGAAAATCGTTTACTAATACCTTAAAAAAGAATGATAATTATTATATTAACATTAAGGGCCTTACTACAAAAAAGTTAAACAGACGTTAGACACGTGTTTAAAATAATTTTGCATTAAAATTTTAAACACGTGTCAAAAGTGTGTCTAACTTTTTTATAGTAAAGCTCTAGTTCTCCTTAACATAGAATTCGTTTTACCTTCACAACTAGACACTATATACTACGACTTGACCACACATGTACCAGCATCACAAACAAAGAATTCAAATTATCAGTCTTAAGAAAAAAATCTAAACTCGTATATCGACTGACATCATTGTTCCGACAAAAACTAAGGTGCAATGAACAGGATAAAAATAAAAATAGTAACAAACTTGTTTTACTAAACATTCCAATTAATATCTATAGTAAGCGGCTTCTAAGATCGAAGCTATTAAATACTTGATAATTATAGCAACACTGCGATAATTGAAATAATCGACACGCAAGAAAAAAAAAAAACTTGTAAAATCCATGACTGATTGGCCTATTTTGAATTAATTCTGTTAACAAAGCATTTAACTAAGTATATAATATCAATTTTATTAGTGGATCAGTAGATCAGGTTTTAACTGTACAGACACCAGCAAGTCAAGCTACCAGAATCTGTAAAATTTTCGCAATCAACTTTCTACCGTATACTTCAGTGATAAAGTTGAAATTTGACAGATCACTATAACGTTGGGGTCAGCTTTCAGTCCAAGTACGTGTGTTTTACATGGAGCGACGGCCTATCTGGTTTCCGCAAACCAGTTACTTGGGAATTCAATAAACCTGGGTAAGACTGTCTGTGGTTAGTTGTACTGAAGCCAAGCACATCAATCTACCCAAAACTGTCAAATTTTCCTAAGCAAATTTGAACTATATGCTTCAGCGGTAAAGTTGAAAATATATTAAGGGAATTTGAGCGGTTGTAGTAGCTTGATGTGTTGGCTGTCTGTATACACAATCATAGGTTCGATAATGTTGTTTAAAACTACAGAAAAAAGGTAACATCGAACTACATTATTTGAATATACCTACCTACATAAAAGTTAAAAATTAATTACTGGAGACATTAACACCATTACGAAGCGTGGCAATCACGCGATAATGAGCTGAGTGACGTCACATATCGATTGGGCCGCACGACGATGACAGGAGGTTTCAACCTATTTTAGGTCGAGGTATACATTGATTTGATAGTTCAGTGGCTCCCAAAGTTGTCCGTATTTATTTATTTATTTATTTAGTATGTTATAAGTTAACAGATAGTCCAAAACACTTATAAACATCAAAAAATACGAATGGCCTTATCTAAACTTAATTTAAATTTATTATTTAAGTGTACCAATCCGTCGGCAAATAGGTCTAATTCATTGTGCTGATCAAGTATGTCCCCAATAGTGCAGAGTGTACGGTTGGTGGGCACTTGGCGCGCTCGCTGGGTACGTGTGCGAGGGGACTCCAGAAGGCGCGAGCAGCGCCGCGGGCCACTTGTACTTGCGAGTTTGTCGGTACCAAGATGCGGACACGCTCTAGTATTTGGGGACTATTTGTATTGTAGTACTTAGTGGTTTCATGCAAAAATTCACTTGTCTTGTTTGATTATGTTATGAGAGAAAGTAAAAGAACATACAAAATACACAATGTTTTGCTTTATTCTATCAAGAACCCTCTTAAATAGGTCGCGCACCCCATTTTCGTGGTATTGTTGGATTGACGGATCTAATCGAATTATAAAGGTGCACCTGTGTCTGCGCATGAACTTTGATAAATGTCCAGCGAATATCTTATTTTTCGTGAGAAATCAACAAATTACCCCTCCGGCTGAGGGTGCAGCTGGAGGGAGTGTCACTTTTACTGACTAAAATCCACTATGGTCCTCCTGGAGGTTCCTGTGTGCCAGGGCCACGGTAACTTCTACGAACAAACCACAGCCAAGGCAGACCCTGGCCCTAAGGGCTCCCTTACATACACTGGTTTATTTGCTTCATATAAAGCAAGAAAAAGTACTTTTTTTGCCCAAAAATACTGGGTAAACTTTGAGAAACACAGCGGTAGTCCATCATTACATTTGTAAGGCTGCATGTCAAGCTCTGGTTTTGGTGTCAATTACGTCCAGTCAAAACGGAGTGACCTTTGTAGGTTATATCGTTGAGTGGGCTGTTAATACGGGGATAGGAATAATAGGTATTTGATGCTACAATTAGGACTAATAACGATGATTCTGATACCTCAGAGAGATATTACAGTTCTGTTGATAATATCTTCCTTTTTTTCGTGGGAAATTATCAAATGGCAGGGAGTGTCACACTTTTATTGACTAAAACCCATTATGTTTTTTCTGGAGATTTCGTGTGCAAGGGTGCAACTCTTGCGAACAACCCGCAGCCCTGGCAGTAATTATTAATATGTTGGGCCTAGTTTTGTTTTTCACTTACATAAGTTTATGTAGTTATTAAAAAAAATGTCTGCAATAAATAGCATAAAGTATAGTAATAGGCACGCGATCGGTTCCAATCTCTTTTGATAGCAAGAGACGGTGTGGTCAAAGATGGAACACACTTGTCTACAAGTAACAAATAAAATAAATAAATTTACATTGCTCCTAGATATCTGTTAAGTGTTATACAACCTTAAGCCAATTTTCTAGTACCTAAATTATCATAAGTCAATAGTAATACAGTTTTTACGAATAATCTGCTGAAACTTTGTTTCTGGTCTTTAGGTAGGTTAATTTCTGATTTCGTTAGTTTTATGTCAAAGTAGAGAAACCGGGAATGTTCAGCTGGAAGTGAGCAATCGCTTTAACAAATTGCTAATATACTACTTTTTTCAACTTTTCGCAGGCATTATTTTTTTACTTCTTAGCTACACACAAAAGCTATTTAGGAATATATTATATTCTTTCGATTCTAACCTCTAGGTTATAGTATGCTATAGTAAAAAAAAACTTATTTTAATTCCTACACTCCTCAGGGTAGTAGCGTTACCAGTAGTTTTTTTGCTCTATAAATTCCCTGTAGCAATATACATACGTATTGTACATTAATTGAATTAAGTAATTAGGACTTTTTGTAGAACGAATCGAAGTCGAATTTATACTGGTTTTTGTTCAACAACAAATTGTTACTTTTAATTCGAACTCAAAACACATGGTGTAATTTATTACGTGTTTAACACATGCAAGGAAAAATAAGCTTTATACCTTTGTTATAAAGATGAGATTTGCGTTTGTTTGCTGTAAGGTTTCGATTTTTTCTCGTTTCAAAGTAAGTACCAATGCGTCCATTTTATTTGATCGTATCAAGTGTAATTTGATTTTCTACAAGTATATTACATAAAAAGTATACGCTTTTGTTATGTAATTATAGTCTTTACTAGGTATTTGTAATGTCTTCGAAAAAAATCCGACGTGTAATTGGCAAGTCAAGTTTTAAAAAAAAATACTTGACCGAGAAGGTATGTATTTTGTAGTTCTTAACGCATATGTAAAAGTTACTGTCGATAGTTCACAGATGTAGAAGGGCCAGTTTCACAATGTCCAAATAGCCACTATCTACCGAATAAGTTCAAAAATGGAACAGAATTAGTATGACATTATCTACCAAATAAACTAACTGGAACTTATTCGTAGGTGGTGAAACAGGCGCTAAGTAAAAAAATACCTCAAGTAACGAAATTTATATTACGAAGATATTATAAGAATTACAAGAGCTTAATTATTTTTGTATAATTTAAAAAAAAGTCTGATTAAAGAGTCTGCAAAAGGTCTCAACCTTTTATCGTAAAGTATAAGCAGTTTAATCCTTGCAAGGTACGAAAAACAGAGTATATCTCATTCGTTAGTATATTTAGCGTGGCAACACAAAAACCAGGCGAAGTCGTGGGCGTATCGCTAGCGAGATGACTACATAGATTAACGTCGGCTCTTTAGTTTTTTGTTAACTCCATTGTTCGATGATAAGATGCTAATAACTATACCAGTATAGGGCTGTCTCCCAATAAATTATTCAGTACTTTTTAGCTTTTATCCTTTATTTTTTGGCACGTGAATTTTTGTTAAAAAAAATCAAAAAATATATAAAAAGTTAGAGAATGAAAGTGACGCGGAGGAATACTTCGATGCCTGATGTGTATATAAGTATTTTAATTTACCTACATACATATGTATATATTTTTTTGTTTCAATTTTTAATTAATTTTAGGTAGTAGTTTAAGTTTTATTGTAATATATATTAATAATGTGTACATAAATCAATTATGTAGAAGAAGTAGTCAGAAGCTAGAAAGTCTGACAATCAGATTTACCAAGGTATATCGAGTTGCCCAGGTAACTGATTAAGGAGGTCGTAAAGGCAGTCATAATCATCAGCGTTTATGTATATCGTCCTACTGGTGGACACAAGCATCCTTCTCACAAGGAGAAGGATTGAGCGTTAGAATAGGCAGTCACTCCATGTAAAACACTGGTACTGAGCTGCATCCGATTAAACTGGAAACCGATTCCATAAACTTGGGAAAATAATATAATAATATCCCCCACACATTCACACAACGTCATCTAGTCCCAAACTAAGCAGAGCTTGTACTGTGGGTACTAGACACCTGGTAAACTTACTTATTTTTTTATTCATTCCTTTATTTATTTATTTTTTATATTTAAATTTTATTTTGTAAATACATGTTATACATAGAAACACCCAGACTAAGTCAAACATCCATGTTCATGCACACAAATGTTTGACTTATGCAGGAATCGAACCCGCGACCCATAGCGTGGCAGGCAGGTTCACTAACCACCACGCCATCTCGTCGTCTAAAACCTAAAAACTTATTTCCTGCAGAAAGATACTTTCTGAATAGTACCAGACTCGTACATATACCTATACGGAACGTTAATTGTTACTCATTTTGTAAAGGAAAAAAGATAACATCACCACGGAGGGTGTATAAGGAAAATGATACAGGAAAATGGCAAATAATAATGTCACACTGATGTTTTATCAATAAAAAGCTTAATTTTTCGCATTCATAGCTTCAAACAGAATTGCTGACTTATTCATTCGTTGATATACATCAACAGATTTGAATTCAAACGTAGTTTTAGTGAAACTCAAAAAAAGTAGCCCGCAAGCAAAAACATATCTTTTTTTATTCAGTAAATTCTGATCAGGTTTTTTTGAGAAAATTAAAAAGAAACGCACACATTTAATAACTTACATTTTTTTAAATAAAGATAGACATCTTTGTATATATTTATTTTATTATGTAGATTATTAAATATATGCTGCATTTTTTAATGTATAATATAAAAATATATATTTTTTTATATTCTTAAATGTTTTTTTACACTAATATTTTAAAATGTAATAAATATGTTTCAAGGATATATAAATGATTATAAAATACTTAATAATAATTAAAAAAATACTTTAAACGTAAATAAAATTAAAAAATCTCCTTCAAGTAATTGGCAACCCTAAAACACTGCTTAAAGAAATACATTGGTCCAACACAAATACTATAAATAATAATAAAAATCGCATGTTCAAAACTTGAGCACGCGTCTCTCGTTACGTAATCAACAGACAGATATTTATTCGCAGAATCCACTTATTCTACACAGCAATTTATATAGTATGTGATAATAAGTGCAGGTTATAAATAGGTACCTATATTAAGTCAGTACTTATATTATGAAAGTAAAGAGGGTGGTTAGTTGTTCGGTCGAACGTAGGGTTAAGCTTTAATAGATTTTCAACTTTATCGCTGAAGTATATGGTTCAAAGTTGATTGGGAAAATTTGATAGTTTCGGTTAGCTTGATGTGCTGGTGCCTGTACTTAATGTCGCTAGTGCTCTAAAAATATGTATTGAATAAATAAAATACTATTTAATATTCTTTAAAAACCTGTATAGATACTTTATTGTTATAAAAAAGTTGTTTACCCTAATTAAACGCGCTCATCTCAGAAACGACTAGTCAGAATTGAACAAGAATTTCATTGTTAAATACCCCGTTCATGCAGAAGTTAGAACTACATCTTCTAGTTCCCATAGGGGACTACTCATTGAATTATTACGAGCTATTAAAAAAATACTTTTAACATAACGCTTGTATAAACAACCAAAACATTAACTTAAAAACGACCAAATTTAAATTATTCAAAAATATAATGCAACCCTACGAAATACGAAAACCAACCTTATAACCTGACACATAGGGCTCCCTTTAGAAGTTATTCTTTATTGTTTAAAATCTCGTGTCTGCAAAGTCATAAAACTTATTATCAGTAGAACCATAATTGCATTTTATTTTTGATTCAAAGACCAATAAATTAATAAGGCTATTACTTTTTTATGAAGGACATATTTCAAATCATTTTATGAAACAAATTCAGTTATTTTAATGTAATATCGCCATTTATGGTTATAGTATTTTTACATCTTTAATTGATATAAAAAGAAATAATCAAAATTCTTTTAGAACAAATTTAGTATTCTTACATTTATTACTAAGAAATCGAATTCAAAAATAGATTTGCAAACTTAAACATGTTCTCTTGCAGGAGAATAATATAAACCATTAAGTTAGTTATGCCAAATAAAAATAAATTTTTTGAACCTTTATTTAGGTATGTAAAGAAATGCTTTTACAAGAGAATTAATTTTCATATTTTCTCCTCTATTAAAAATGTATCTTAAAAATAATATCCCTATAAATGTAGCTACCTAATAAAATCACTAATTAATACTTTTATTACCTAATTATTACTTTTAAAGCATACTCAAATTTAACTAACAATTTCGAAAAAGTTAAACTGGCGCAAATATCTAACAGATTCCTTTTTTATATATTCTTCTTACCAGTCACGTGAGCTAACGTCTTTTGAAAGTAGATAGAAACCAAAAACTACATTTAAAAACCCCAAAAATAATGACATAACATCGAATACTGAAACCCAAAATCCGGTTTTCACCACGTAGTCACGAAATCGACGAAGAAATATTGACCTTCCCACAAAACCGGTATGGGTCCCAAATATTTTTGCCATCGATGCACTCAGACCTGTTTTAATTGGCTAAGTATCAATAACCTTGCTTAATTCATAATTACATCAAGGCCATTGGCACGAAAGAGTATTTGTTAAACTGATCATTTGTTTCAATTGCTGTGTGCTTACTTTTGTCATGAATGTATATCAAAGATGTACGAGACCTACATTATCTATACTAACAATGTAAAGCTGAAGAGTTTTTTTTTTATAATATCGGGACACCTTTTCAGATACGGTCGGTTAACCCCATGGTAAGCTATTAATCAGCTTGTGTAATGGATGCCAACAAAACCACATATAACTACTTTACACATATATATTTATAAATATGACACCCATGACACCCAGACCAGAGCCAATAAGCATGCTCATCACAGAAATGTCGACTGTACCGGGAATCGAACTCGGGACCCTCAGCTCGACAGTTCGGCGTGGTAACCATTGCGCCATCGGGGTCGTCGTAGTTTGTTTGTTTGCGTTCAGGACCTACTAGAACGATTTGAAAAAACCTTTCAGTTTTAGATAGCCCATTTATCGAGGAAGGCTATCGGCTACATTTTATCCGGGTGCACGAAGTCGTTCCCATGGGAAGTAGGTGAAACACCTGACGAAAGTAATATAATAAAACATTTATCACGACTATTGAACACGTTAAAACTGTGCAGTGCTAAACCAACATACGAAATACTAAACTCTCTTAGCTTTCATTTTGAGGAAACCTGGACTGTAAAGTCTGAAATCACCAACCAGCAAGAGTAGTGATTAACGCTCAATCTTTCTTTATGTGAGAGGAGGCCTGTGCCCAGCAGTGGGATAGAAAGGCTGATGATACAATCTCCTGCTAGCACACTTACACAAGAAAAACACAGCAAATTAGGTACGTAAACAAAAGAACTATCCTTGAACTGAACGAATGCATAAATACATCACACTCAGATGCATATCGTGGATAACATTATGTATTGTGTCGTAAGAGCTTGTTCTGACGGGGCGACTATGCGACTTTTTTGCAAGACACGGCTACATTGATATGTAGATCCGTTCGATGCGAGTAAATTGTATGAAATTATGTACCATTTGTATGGAAATTAGTGGCACATAATGTAATGAAAAATCTTCGATAAATTATAATAAATTGTCAGTCTTTATCGTAGTCTAAGTAGGTCTTAAGTTAAGCAACTGAACTAATTTACATAAGTTTGGTAAAAATCCAGTTTGTAACAAAGTTTCTATATTTGTTTGCTTGAACACTTTTATCTTAGGAACTACTGGTTCGATTTTAATAATTATTTTAGTATCTGATACTAGAGGAATGCTATATATTAACTGGGAGCACGATGAAGTTCCCACGGCACGCCCCGTAAAAAGCAAATAGCTACCTGAATGTAGTTTTAATGTGAATAGCATAATTTTCCGACCACTGTTTTTTTAATCGCATTAGTCGTAAAATCGTCCCATCTAAACTGGACTTAATCGATGCATGAGCCAGATGTAGACAAAAAACACCGAAACAGCACGATTCATTTTCATAATACAACGCGATGAACAAAGACATTTAAATGTATAATTTTACTTTAAGATAAAACCGCAAACGTGAACCCGGCCTTATATTTACGAATAATTAAATTCGAATTCTTTTCTCATTTTAAATTTTAATTTTCGTTTTGTCATGTACCTAGAAGGTTTTATTAAAATTTGTTGAGCGTTATAAAAGCGAACACCTACAAACGGCATGACGGATTTTGATAAAATTTTGATATTTACATGGCTTATACATTAAAATAACATGTAGGCAACTTTTTTGTTTGATGATTTCCCACGAAAAAAAAAGACATGAGTAGGTATAATAAAGTAAGATTACGATGAAGAAACACAAGACAGCTGGTCCTATTCATTATTTCCAAGTTATTGTAAATAATATATTCCTCAGAACTGCATGGCATCTTCAAGGTAAAACATGTGCAGTCTATTATACACAATCTAACATCCGTCCGTCCGTTTGTGTGTCAATCGTGTCTGACTTATCAGAAATAAACATTAACACTTCAAATTGCACGTGTTTTCAATTTATGGATTATTATGGATAATCAGCAAAGGAGCTTGTATTTATGGAACAGCTGCATGGATTAATCGATCACAAGGTTAAGCAACGTTACGCGCGGTCGATCCGTAGATGGGTGACTATGTAGACATGGCGAGTTCCTCCGTATTTCGGAATATACGTAAAATTGATGGGCTGGAGTGGCTATCATTTGAATAATTTGGACAATCGCAATGGATAGTCAGAAGCCTGAAAGTCTGAAAGCCAGTCTTACCAAGGAACATCGTTACATGATCGTTACGTTGAGTTACGTTGAGGAGGTCAGATAGGCAGTCACTCTATGTAGAAATGGTACTAAGCTGCATCTGGTTTGTCTAGAAACCGACCCCAACATTACCTACTTAGACCCCACATAACTCGATTACGTAATCTTTTGATTAAAAGACATTTTTTTTTTAAATGTTAAGCTTGCTTTTTCGTACAATGAAAATGAAATTAAAATCGCTATCTTCGATTATCGTAATTTTGCGATAAACACCTACTTCCTTTAGTTTACCTTGTTGGTGAAAATAGGCGTCACCAGTACACATAATAACAAGGCATTTTACACAACGAGCCATAATAATAGATTACTACGAGTTATGAGCAATCAAAGCAGTTAATTAGGGACCTATGAACTGTCAATTAATTTTCATGTAGATTTATTGGTGGTATTATCAAAAGATTCTGATATATTACAAGCGGAATAGTTGAGTACAAATTAAAATATGGATTATTTGGATCAATGGAGGTTAAATACTTTTATAACATAGAATCTGTAGTAATATAATAGTCGTTACGGGTAGTCAGAAGCCAGTAAGTCTGACGCCAGTCTAACCAAGGGGTATTGGGTTGCCCAGTTAACTGGGTTGAGGAGGTCAGATAGGCAGTCGCTCCTTGTAAAACACTGGTATTCAGCTAAAACCGGTTAGACTGGAAGCCGACCCCAACATAGATGGGAAAAGGCTCGGGATGATGAATCTATACTACTACTGTAAAATATCAGAGTTTGTTTGTTTGCTTGAACGCTTTATCTCAAGAACTACTGAACCGATATGAATAATTTTAGTATGAAATAGCAAAACTCTTATAAACATAACAATAACTACCTTTAGATCACAATACACCTACGTCCATTCATTCGAGATTTAAATTGTACGTAGGAAACCAAATTGAAAAAGAAAATCTCCAAAATTCCCTTAAAACGCTTCATAAAATAGAATAACTGATTTTAATTTATTCTGAAAACGACATAAAACGATACCATGGTAAATGCAACATTCAAAAAGCAGGAAATTCATAAATTCTAGGAAAAACTGATGGATAACGAGAAATTTTATTAAACGCACATCCCGATCTGTTAAAATTCATTTATTGGTTTTCAAGGAAATTTCAGGTCCATTATTAATTAAAATTTAACTCAATTTGTTTGTAACATGAAGGATCAAAAAAACAGTGTTGTATTAAAATATGTATCATCATCATCTGCCGAGCCTTTTCCCAACTATGTTGGGGTCGGCTTCCAGTCTAACCTGATTCAACTGAGTACCAGTGTTTTACAAGGAGCGACTGCCTATCTGACCTCCTCAACCCGTTACCCGGGCAACCCAATACCCCTTGGTTAGACTGGCGTCAGACTTACTGGCTTCTGACTACCCGTAACGACTGCCAAGGATGTTCAATGACTATTAAAATGTACTAATAAAACAATATGTATTAAAACATGTATGTATATCTAAAAAAAAAATTCAATCTACCTAAATATGGATCGAAAATTGTTACTCAAAAATCACCCTTCTAAACCAACCGTTACATTCCTTGTATCATAGTCCCACACCAGGCAATAAGGACGATTATTGCTTCATCCTCCGTGTCTATTTAAAGCATAAATTGCTTATGACCCCGATAGAGACACCAAGACAATTTTATTGTTTGGACATACCAAGTGCGAGGCCCACAATTGCTTAATAGACCAATCAGGTTGATGATACACGGACAGACGAGATTTATGTACATTATACAGATACACTGTGAAGATTTTGAAATACACTAGTTAGGAATCGTTAAAATTTTGAAATAGTTAAATAGCTGACCTTCAAATCAACATGAAATAACGTAAACATGTCTTTTGTTACTAAAAGCTAACTTGTAAGTACACATCATCTGCCTAGCCTTTTCCTAAGCTATGTTGGGGTCGGCTTCCAGGCTTAACCGGATGCAGCTAAGTAGGAGTATTTAACGTAGAGCGACTGCCTGTCTGACCTCCTCAACCTAGTTACCTGGGCAACCCAATACGCCTCGGTAAGACTGGTAAAAAACTAAAGGTGCCTTGTACTAAAGGTATTAAATTAAACTTCTTCAAAGGATATCATTAATAAACCCTCGAGGACACTTTACATATAAAAGCAATGATTAAGTATTACAATTGAAAAATAAACACTAATAGCAATTATATTCAAAATAGACAGAAAAAAACACGAATAAATTACAAACCGAGACGAGGACAAACGAAGAGAATAATAATTTATTAATTACAATAACGAACGTGCTTTACGTCTTGCATTAAAGTTGGGTACAGACGGGCAACTTTACGTCACACGCATGCCATTAAAAAGTCGCTGAATATTAATGTACAGGCCTTTATATGAAATCTTATACAAAACAATATTACGTCAAAGTTTAACGGCATCCGCATTATATGAGTAATTTTAGTTACTGTCATCTTATACCGAATGGCAAACACTTTAATACCCAATAAAAATATGACTCCACCGCTTTTATAATATTTTATGCCTATCATATTTTAGAATCTGATCCTGACCTTTTTAGGAAACTGCATTGGATATTTTGTTTCCATCTTAAATATCACCAAGTTATTTGATGATAAAATTAAAGCTCTATATTATATTAGAATGCACTCGGCCACAAATTGTTGCTTAATAGTTGCCCGTCTGCTCATAATTTAAAACAAAAGAAAAATTGAAATTTTTCGCCCGACAGGACGTGGTTGTCTCTTCGATAACGAGTGCTATTAACATGATCTTGTAATTGATTATTTTATGTTTAATGGTACCTATATGAAGTCATGGAATGGCCTAAGGCTCTATGGGGTCCTGTAGTATAGTATATCAGCTGGTAATAAAGCTTCGGTCAATTAATGGTCAGCAATGCCATAAATATGCAACCATTCGCCCCCTATGAATTTTCCCAGAACATAACCATGTAAAGAACTTGTATTGAGATATAACATTTGGGAAAAAATCATCCTAAATCCATTTTAGTCCACAATTATTAACATTTAAATTAACTGAATTATTTAATCTTAGAGTTTCATCACCTCCCAAGCCTTTTCCCAACTATGTTGGGGTCGGCTTCCAGTCTAACTGGATTTGGCTTCTCACCAGTGTTTTACAAGGAGCGACTGCCTATCTGACCTCCTCAACCCAGTTACCCGGGCAACCCAATACCCCTTGGTTAGACTGGCGTCATACTTACTGGCTGTAATTTAATCTTAGAGTTAATAGTTTATAAATAAGTAACGTACTTTAACCACAAATAAAAAAAGATTAGCTAAAATTATCCAGAATTCAGTCTTAATTTATCTTCGCAACACTTTTGCACTGTTAAATTGTTGCACTAGATTCAAAGTTCAAAGATAAGCAACTATCAGCCTTCCAAAACGTGACAACAAAATACACTTAACCCAAACTTAATTCTAGATCCACCAAAATTAGAGCTCACTCTCAAATCAGACTAACGAGTAAAATCTCTCAAAATAAACCTACTATCTGTTCCCCACGGTTCTACCAGCATCCCAAGGGAAGTCATTCCCGCATCTGGATAAAAAGAAGCCTATGTCCTTTCTGATGCTCTAGACTATCTGTATACCAAATTGCGTTTAAATCGGTTTAGTAATTTTAGCGTAAAAGTGTGACAGACAAACAGAGTTACGTTCGTATTTCTATATTATACTTTATTGCACACATAAAATTTTGTAACACATACCATTTTTAAATATTATGTACAAAGGCGAGCTTAACCCAGAGTCGGGTTCTCTAACAGCAAACCTTAGAGTGACAGAGAGATTCGGTATGGAAGAGTAAGTCGTAAGTTCAATATTTCGTAAGGAAATAATGACTAATATGCAAAAGAAAAAGAGATTCTGCTCTGTGCCTTTGAAAAGCAAATCGACCGCAAAATTAACACAAACATTTAAACGCCGATATTTCAATCGGTTTATATTCATAGAGAGATTCGTGGATTCATCCGTGAACGCGCGGGGAGGGAATACTAATCATTCTAAAGCGTCAAGCATAAATTCGTTAGGGAAGGTTCATATCTGACGTAAAATACGCCGAGCGTATCATCAGTCGCACTAACGTATCATCGGTTGAGTGTGAACGGGCAAGCGTTTTTCTATACATTTGTCTGTTCTGGCGTTACGCGACCGATAATACGCAACGTATGTTCCGTCAGATATGAACCTTGCCTAAAGTGCGGCCTTTCCAATGAGGTCTTATGCGAATCAAAAACTCTGTGGTAGCCGGCGTTTTACGTTTTGCTCTGACTATGATATGCTAGGTTTTATAGCGAAAAATCTACAGTATTTTGATTCCATAATTTTAGATTTCAGCTGGGAGCAAGTTTGTGATAATTTAGAGCTTTTAGAGGTTTTTTCACCACCATCTCCAGTTAGTTTATTTGGTAGATACGTTCACACAAATTTTGTTCCATTTTTTAACTTATTCGATAGATGGTGCTATTCTATACATTGTGAAACTAGCCCTTAGCGTGTTATTGGCTAGATAGCTTTGCTTTCTAACTAACAAAAGAAATGAAAATGATAGTACATTCGAATTGGAGCTACAAAATCCCACAAATCAAAAGCGGTTTGCCAAAAGTAAGAATAAAATATAGCCGTTAATCGTACACATAAATTTGAAACGTAATAAATCTGAATAACTCGATTTCAAAGTAGTTGGGAACGACCAAAATGTCTTAACAAGCGAAGTGAAAAAACTGACATCAGATAAGGACATTGGAAGCTAGCCAAGATAGTAAGCAGAGCTACAATTGCTGGTAAAGAATGAGCAAGAAAATGTAATAACATTTCAATTTTATACTATTTTGTAGCATCTCTTAAAAGGTCTAAATACAGGGGTTAATCCTTTGAAACGGAATTTGTTCCCATGCTTGCATGCGCCAATCTTACGTTAAACTGTAGGTCCCGGCTGTCATTGAACATCCTTGGCAGTCGTTACGGGTAGTCAATAGCCAGTAAGTCTGACGCCAGTCTAACCAATGGGTATTGGGTTACCGGGGTAACTGGGTTGAGGAGGTCAGATATACAGTCGCTCCTTGTAAAACACTGGTACTCAGCTGAATCCGGCTAGACTGGAAGCCGACCCCAACATAGTTGGGAAAAGGCTCGGGAGATGATGGCTTGACGTACAATACACTCGTAAGCTGCATCAGTATTTTATCCACGTACATCATATAATCTATCATACCGCTTATTCTAATAAAAATATTTGTCATTCCTGTAGAAACGTTTCTCAAAAATCATCCTTCTATATTGAGGAAGTAGAGAAAGTTAAATTTTATGATGTGAATAGATATAGGCATTTTGATGAGGTTGGTGTGGCTTTAGATGGTGTTTACGTGTATAATACACCAGATCCTAATCAGATTTTTTATAAAAATGATATTTTATTTGAGCGTGGGAATATTAGGTTCAGACGCCAGCACATCAAGCTATCGAAACTGTAACATTTTCCCAATTAACTTTGAACCATATGCTTCAGCGATAAAGTTAAAAATTTATTAAGGAAATTTGTCATATTTTACTATCTTTATGTGCTTGTATCTGTGCTATTGATCCTCTCTTAAATAAGCCTGCCTTCATGTCTATCTTAACAAATTTGTTCATCGCAATACAAAACAATAATCCATTAATATGGGCGATTGAATTTTATTTTAAGGTCCCGTGTTTTGCAGGCAATTTGCCAAGATTTATTGATATCAAAGGAATCAGTCATGCGGTCATCTTTATACGATGCATTGTTTTACAATCACCTGTTTATATACTATTTATGCACGTGTTTGAATGCATTCTTGATAATAGCATCTTTTTTATTTGAAATTACATTATTGTTATGAGTTCAGTAAAAATTGCAAATGCATACAAATAAATGATGGTTTAACCTTCTGCCTAGCCCTTTCTCAATATATGTTAGGGTCGACTAAAAGGTCCATCTGACCTTAACAACACAGTTTCCTGAACCCCTTACCCCTTGGTAAGACTGGTGGTCCGACTTTCTGGCTTCTGATTACCCATAGCTACTGACAAATAAGGTCAAATGTTTGTCATTATCGACCAATTTAACGTGTCCGATACACGGAGGAGTAGGAGGTCACCCATCTGCGGACCGACCCTGCCAAGCGTGATCGATCAACTAGTGCAATTGTTACTTAGCCACATGCTCTTTTAAATAAATGTAGGTATTAAAGAAGATTCAATCATCCTAAAATTGTAGTACAAAATTTGGGATCAATTTGGGAAACGCTTGTTACATTATTTATTAATAGGTGTTCTACAAGAGTTTGAAAGGCAACTCCAGCTGAAGCTGACGAGAAACTTGATAATATCGTTGGAAAAGAATCTCCACGATATTACACGAGCGCAGAACTAAAATGTTTAAGATAAACTAATAAGTCGATGAACAAGCGATTATGTGAACGGAACTTCACAAACTCCGTGCTGGTAAGAAATTGAGAAAGTTCTATAAAAACTTTGTATAAAAAACATAAAATACAGTACGATATGTTTGGTGTTTGAGAGAGATGTTTAAACTTTGTTTTTACGAAGTTTGTATTTGAATAAGAAAGAAAGGAAGCATACGGCTTTATTTTACTTAAATGTCCCTATAAAAGAAAATATTTTGTGATGAGAAGTACTAAGAAAAAAATAGTAGAAAATAAAACCACATTATAAATAGCTGCAGTAGATTCTTTGTTAATATTTAAAATACATACCTCAATTATTCGCATTCCATAAATCAAAACCTGACAAATAAACAAGTCTCACCACACGAAAATATTGAATCAATTTAAAACGATCAAATTCATGCGCTAACGAAATTCAACGCACGTATGAAACAACAAGTGTGTAAAAAGATCCAGCATCCATAACAAAGTCAAACAAATTGGCTGGTCAAAATAAATGGCGGACATTTTCCCTCCAAAAATATGAGCAGCAAAAATATAGATGTCCGGCACGCGATGGACATATTTTTTGGTGGTTCTAAGATGTTCGCTGATATTATTTATGATATACACGGTTTGGGTGAAGGCAATAATATTTCAGGATGGGAAGTAGACCATAAAAAACTGAGGTCGACTGATGGTTTTAGTGAAATTGTTGGTAGAGTGATAAAATATGAAAATAAGGTTAAAGTGAAAACAGCTACTACTCCAAGTTTAACGTCAATTCATGATGGTGCATATTCTGAAACATTCAGAAAACTAAACACAGTAAAAAAACAAGAAGACACATTAACTTATAACACCACTTAAAACAGATGTTGTGACCTCGCCAATCTCATCATAACTTCCTTTCTTGCTTCCAAACTCAAATACAAAGACCAAAATAAATAATTACCTACATACATATACTAAGAATAAACAAAAAACTGTACATAAATACAGCATTTATTTTGAAAACAGATTTACTTATGCATAAAAACGATGAAGATAACATTGTGAATACAACAACTAACGATCTTATTATCAATAATAATTCAACCGACAGGTAGCATGCAGTAAAAACTGATTGTAATGATACTAAATTGAATGTAACAGAAGCTAATTCATGCAATGGTGGCCGTGACCGTACATTACAAAGAATAGCTTTATACGAGTTGTGATTACATCATTTCTCTAGTTGATCGTACAAAGAGCGTGGCTGCTTCATGCTTATTACCTTCAGTAGATGTCATTACCGTTGTTAGGACATTTTGTAGGATGCCAATGACGTTTCTACAATTTGCACTTTACGTTGTTTCTTAAATTATTATGTTTCGCATAATATGACGCCTGTATGCTTCGAATAATTAGGGCAGCAGTAGGATAAACAGTTATGAGAGAGAGGTATTGTAACTTTAATTTATGTTGCAAGGGTAAAAGACGGATCTCCGATGATTGATCAGGGAAAAACTGGATAAATGTAAGAAAGTCCCCGAGACACTTATCCAAATTTTTTCATTACATTTCCAGAACTTTCAAAATATAAATTTGAATTCAAAACACCACCTTCCTTGGTGTAATCTCTTTTTTGTGCGAAAAATATGTCATAACAGTCAACGCGCCAGTAAATTATTTAATGATATTAAAATTGTAATGCCCACATAGCATAAATGACCAACTCCCGCGCATTATTATAGGCTACTTAGCCACTTATGGGTGCTTGTACAATTATGTATGAAATACAATTGGTCAAGTACACCATAAGGACCCTATAATAGGTAAGACAAGGTTACTTCTTTGACATGATACTTAGGTTTTGAACTCGCTAAAGAGTCATAGTAAATTCTTCATTGTATTTCAACAATACTGTTGGATTTATTATACATGGGTGCTAATAACAGTCGTTAGGTAGACTCTCATTGAAAATAGCCTCGATAAATTCATACTACTTTTTGGTACTTAAAAAATGTACGATTTAAAGTGTATGTTTGGACTAATTGGGCGAATAGTCATTCTGTCCTGATCTGTCAAATTGATGCCCTATTCGCACTGAAGGTGCAGTGGGCGGGAATGTTAGAATTTTACTTACGCTTTCTGGAGCCCAGTCCCAATGGACCTATTGAGCTCACTATGAAAGAAATGGACAAATCGAATGGAATTTGTAGTCCCAGAGATCATCGCGTTCAAGCGAACTAAAAAATATTCAGCTTTATAATATTAGTGTACACACGCCAGCAAATCAAGCTACTCGAAACTGAAAATTTTACCAATCAACTTTGAACCATACGCTTCAGCGATAAAGTTGAAAATCTATTAATGAATTTTGACAGATTAGTAGCTTGATGTGCTGGCGTCTGTCCATTACCAAGTTAATCGTATAATATTAAATTGACTGACCTGAACTCAATATTAACGTACCTACATTATTTTATCCCCCATACTAATCTCCATCTAGATACTTATTTTCATCTCGAGAGTAGCAATCTCGATGCCTATATTAGAAAATCGATTCAGTGAATCGTAGTTAAACATCAAATAACCCCTAGTTATCAATTTAACATGAAGGATGATGATTACTGACCATTTGTGAGCAGCAGGGGCTAACTAAGCATCGTTAGCAGTATCACCTAAGGCTTTGATGCGTGTAATGGAAAACCTTAATGCTCTGAATTTAGTTAGATGTATGAGTAATAAAATAGATATGTAAGGTTAGATCATTTTTATGTTAATACATATGAAAATTAGATTGATTTAAAAAATAAAGTCTAATCAATATGGAAGTTTATTCCTTCCAACAGCAGTTTCACCTACATATATCCCCTGGAAACTACTCAGAGCATCTAAAAAAAATTGCCTATGGCCTTCCGTAATAAATAGGCTATCGACTAAGGTAATTAAAAAAATATATAGACCAGCAGTTGTTGAGATCAGCGCGTTCAAGGAAACAAACAATACAAACCAATTTATAAGATCAGTATTGATTTTCAGAAAATCAAAATAGGTAACTACGTAAATATACCTTCATTTATAACAAGACATAAAAGAAAATAGATAATAAATTAATTAACCTCCTCTAACAAGCTAAAAGGTGGTAGTAAATAACCATTTAAGATTTAAAACTCAAACTGAGAACTCTATTAAGGTCTTTTACATGAATGGAGTAAAAAAAATAACAAGAAAACTGCTTCAGTCCCATTGGTAATTGCAATTAAACATTAATTGCCTTAGTAAAATTAATTACGACTAGCTCTCATCATTGCAGGGCTGGCCCTTGAAGTTTTTATCTACATATAAACTTCAGGATGTAAGGGTTTTAATTAATTAATTAACTTTATCTTTAGATTTAGATTTTCAGTTTTTTTTTTCTTTTACAGTTAATGCAGTTTTATCTGGTTATAATCGGATGTGTGTCAAATGCGATTACGTGTGATATCCAAGGGGTATTGGGTTGCCCGAGTAACTGGGTTGAGGATGTCAGATAGACTGTCGCTCCTTGTAAAACACTGGTGCTCAGCTGAATCCGGTTAGACTGGAAGCCGACCCCTACATAGTTGGGAAAAAGGCTCGGGAGACCTTGAGAGATGATATTACTAGACCTTACTACATAGTTACTCAGTATGGGCCGAAGATAATAGACGATAAACAACGTCCAGTTATATTGGGCTTACTGCTTACTGTTCTAATTCAAGTAAATTTTGGTACAGCCCTACTCATCATTTTATGCGTCTCAGCTCCTCTAGTATTTGCAACAAGTAGCTAGGAACATTAAATTTAGCTTCGAGAACAGTTAACTGTGATAAATCAATTTGGAACCGGTTCTAACGCATGTAATATAAACCCTACTATGTGAGAATGTTATATTTTAAATACTAGTTAAAGGGGCTTGTAATTATACGGGATAGAAGAGGGCGCTACTGCGCAACGTAAACATCAGCTCCGCAATTAAATACATTTAAAAATAGTAAAACCGTATAAAAACATTGTAAAACAATGCAAAAACATAGTTTAGTGTCCAATTAAGACGTGATATCGTTATCCCGTAAAATTAACAAGGATCAACACAGTTTCGAAGAAAATTCAAATTACCAACAGTGAGGAAGAAAATAAACAAACTTTGTGATTAAAACCAATCAACAATGATTGGAAACTTCATGTGGGAATAACTTAAGACTCTGGATTGCAAAATAGCCGTAAGTGCATCAAAATAATAACATTTTGCAAAAAAAAAAAAAACAGTTAAATTTAATTTTTTTGCAAAACAAACAATGACTTGCATAATTTGAACCTACAACTGACGCCATCTGTCCAAAAGCGTTAAATACTATCGATTAGTCAGCGCCATCTATTACCAAAAAAAAAAAAAAAAAGAGTTCCTAAACTACAACACTGTTGAAATTACGTTTGAGATTAGACAGAGGGCAGCACCAGTTGATATAAAACCATGGAAAATACAAATAAACTACTTATGTGTGAAGGATGCCACCAAGATATTTCCAGCAATGAACATATAGCTTGCCGTAAATGCGGCCTAAACTACGACCTTGAATGTGCCAACATATCTGAAAAACGATACACTAGCAGTGCTGATCTCAGAAAGAAAATGTGGATCTGTCCCGTTTGTACGACAAAAAATACGAGAAGGACCAATGAAAATACACCAGCTTGCTCTGATTCAATCGTTAAAATTAAAACTACCTCACAAGATCCTAATGTCACTCTAAGAAAACCAATGCCAAGTGGCAAACAACTATTAACTGAATTGGAAAATAATGACGCCTCTTCGTTCTACGAACTATCCACCTTTGATGAGAGTGCCCTGGGAGATACGATAAATAATCATGCTCCTCTGACAACCCAAGAACGAGCACCTGTCCCCACATTCACACTCGACCAACTCAGCCAACTTTTAGACAAAAAACTAGAAAATAACGAAAACAAAATAGTTTCCCTTATCAAAATTGAGCTTAAAGCCCTCATACAGGAAGAAATCAAAAACTCTATGTCCAACTTAAGCACTGATATAACAAACAAATTAAATACCATAAACATTGAACAGAATAAACAAAGCAACGACATAAACAAACTAACGACGAAGATTAATAGCTTAGAAGAAGAATGCGACCGTCTCAACAACGAAATAAAATCTCTACAAAACCTTTGCCACAATAATAAACCTATCCACAATAATAGCAACAGTACGAAAAAACTAGTGTTGTATGGGCTAGAACAATCCAACTGGGAAACGGAAGATGAACTCTACGACCGAATACTATGCATTTTCTATGAAAATATGAACGTATATCTAGAAGGGCACATTGATGAAATAACACGACTAGGGAAGCGTGGCTATCGCAGACCGATTGTTATAGAGCTACTTAGCAAACAAATGACCAGATACATCCTCCAAAATAAGCATTTGCTAAGAGGATCCGGAGTTATGCTAGAGGAATTCTTGGAAAATGAGGCATTACAAAAAAGAAACACTCTAAGAAAAATACTACAAGAAGCAAGAAGAGATGGACATCATGCGGTAATTAGAAACAACTCATTAATAATCGACGGCCAAATATACAACAACTTGGCAAATTTAAACAACGAAATTAAACCCCCAAATACACCAATATCAATGACTCCCGGAAAACCATATGCTAGCGACATAGAGACAACGACACAGAATAATCACGACAAGTCTAATGATTCCCTAAGAAGCAACCCTACCCTCAACACAGGAAACCATTCCTTTCGAAACTAAATACAGTATCATATTACAAAACGTTCAAAGCATTAAAAACAAGACGCACCTACTAGAAAACCTAATACAAGAACAACAACACCAAGCCGTATGCCTATCAGAGACCTGGATCACAGATAAACAACAACCCTACGTGCAAATCGACGGCTACGAGATCGCCGCATCATACTGTCGACAACAGCGCCGCGGCGGAGGCGTCGCCATCCTCGTTCCGACTGGAACTGAGTATACAGAGAGGTTAGATATAAGGGATTTAACTTTAGAATATATAATAGAATGTTGTGCTATAGAAATTAAACCTAATATACTTCTTATTACTTTGTACAGAGCGGACCGTAAAATAGATCAATTTTTCACATTTCTTGAACTTTTGCTTACAAAACTAAAATCCCACCACTATAAGAAACATATCATAATAGGAGGTGACTTTAATATTAACGCTGTCTCAAACTCAAATAACTATAAAAAACTAACAACAATTATGCTGGAATATAACTTACACCAAATTGTCAACAAGCCAACTAGGGAAACGCCTACTTCGTCAACTTGCATTGACCTAATCTACACAAATAATAAAAATGTGTCGGTATCCGTCGAAGACGAAGGCATATCCGACCATAAATGTGTAACTTACAAGTTCGACGCATTCACCAAAACAGATAACAAACCAATTTACAAGAAAATCAGACTAACAAGCAACCCAAAGTACTACACACCTTTCAAACATAAACTAAAACAAATAGCGTGGGAAAAAATACTATTCCCTGCTAATAACATAAACGAAAACTACAACTTGTTCGAAAAAACATTAAAAGAAACTATGAACACAACCATACCGCTCAAACGTGTCAAAATATTAAATACCAAAAATAATAACTATATTACCAAAGGAATAAACAAATCTTGTAAACATAAAAGACTCTTAAAAACATTCGTAAACCAATCAAAAAACAAAGTATTAAAAAATCACTACAAAAAATACTCTAAACTCCTAAAAAATTGTGTAAAATTATCTAAAAAACAAAACTATTCACAAGAAATGGAAAAATCTAAAAACAAAACCAAGACAATGTGGCAAATTATAAAACGAATAACAAAAAAACCTAAAAATATTTACAGTGAAAACCTAAATCTAAAAATAAATAACAACATTACAAACTGTCCCTATACGATCGCGAACGAGTTCAACCAATACTTTGCTACCGTGGGCGCCCCAAACATCCAGAGTAACAATACGCGTGCCACCAACGACCATGCAGTAATTACGCCCGCCACCAACTCCATGTTCCTAGAACCAGTTACAGAAGAAGAAATATACAAAGTAATTCTAAACCTTCCAAACAAACACAGTTGTGGTACTGATGAGATACCCCCCACACTCATTAAAGCATGTGCCCTAGAACTCACCCCCCCACTAACATTCCTTATAAACCAATCCCTAGAAGAAAAAACTTTCCCATCCCGACTAAAGATTGCGATAATTAAACCCATACCAAAAAAAGGTGGAAACTCAAACGACCCGAGCCAATACAGACCCATAGCACTTCTTCCAGCATTCTCAAAAATATTCGAAAAAGTAGTTACCAAACGCATGTGTAAATTCTTAGAAAAATACGACATACTCGACAATAATCAATTTGGATTCCGGACAAATCGATCAACAACCCTAGCAGTTTATAAATACACACAAGAAATACTGACATATATAAAAGACAAAAACTACGCAATAGGCCTCCTGCTCGACATGACAAAAGCATACGACAAAGTATCCCACTCGATCCTATTAACTAAATTAAATGGAGTTGGCATCAGGGGAGACGCACTTGACTGGCTCAAATCTTATCTCGCTAATAGGAAGCAGTATGTGCAGGTTGAACATCTCGATCACGACACACGTGAGGTAAAAAACGTGCGCTCGGACATCCTAACCACGAACTGGTCTATTCCACAGGGAAGTGTGATAGGATGTATACTCTTCCTAATATATATCAATGACCTGCCAAAAATATGTGACCATCTTTGCGTGTTATTCGCTGATGACATATCCATCCTCTTTAAAAGCCCAACAAACAATCAACAATACAACTATCAAATAATCGAAACTTTTAATTTAGTAAAATCTTGGCTCTTACATCACAACCTTGAAATAAATAATAAAAAAACTAAAATAATACAATTCAAACCATACCAAAAACAAAAAATCGACCTCAAAACTATAACTACCAGTATCCAAATTGAAGAAGTCGAAGAATTTAAATTACTAGGAATCACACTGGACTCGCATCTAAATTGGAAAAAACATGTCGAGCAAATAAAAACAAAACTGTCACAATTTTCGTATGGTCTTAGTGTTCTCAAAACAAATACAAAAGCTGAGTGTGCCCTCACTGCCTACTACGCGTATGCCTACGCATGGCTACGCTATGGTGTCATCATGTGGGGACACAGTGTAGATGCCAAAGATTTATTTATAGCCCAGAAGAAACTTATCCGAATAATATATCACATAAAGCCAACAGACAGCTGTAAACCACACTTCATAAATAATAAAATATTAACTTTAACTTCAATATATATATTAGAAATAGCCATTTTTGTTAAAAAAAATCTAAACATGTTCAACTTCGAAAAGAACGAGCGTCGCAAAAATAAGCTGATTCTACCAACACCCAGAATACAAATGTTTAAAAATAGCCCAGAATACCGAAGCATTCAAATCTATAATAAGTTACCACAAAATATCCGTTCTACCGAAACCCTATGTATTTTCAAAGCTAGACTTAAGTTACTACTGATTGAAAAATGCTACTATAGTGTTCAGGAATACCTAGAAGATAGAACCTTAAAATAATATGTAAATAACTATAAGTAAATTTGCTGTTTAAATGTGTCAACTAAAGATATATTATAATATAATTTAAATGTGTCAACTAATAAATATGCTGTGATATAAATATTGTGCAATAAATAAATAGTAATAATTAATTAAGAAATTGATACACTACTTCTACTACTAACTGTCATATATATTATAATTTTGTTCTGTGTATATATAATAAGTAAATAGATATAAATAATTAACAAATAGATAAATAAATTAAAAAAAAAACATATTAAATAACTATGTACATATAATTGACATATAGATATAAATAGTCCTGTAACTAGAGCAGGTAAGCATATTTAAATATATACATATATTATATATATATATTCCGTTAGTTTAAAGTAATTGATAAAAAAGTTCCTAGTAATATATAAGCACCAACTTAACTACCTAGTTTTTAAGTAAATTTGCTGCGCCCTAACAGGGTAATGTGTACTTAGTTATAAGAATGCATTTTTTATAACTGTAATTGTATACGTTATGCAATAAATAAATAAATAAATAAATAAATAGAATTCTAAATATTATCGTGGAAAGCGTTTGTATGTGTTTCGTGTTGTTTAGTAGACATTGATTAAGTGTTTGTGTTTAATCTTTAATTATAATGGAGTGGATTCTGTTTTATAGTCTTGCTTGGTAGTTAATTTTATGTCCTTTATTATTTTCGCATATAAAATTATAAAATCCATAAAATTAGGAGGATCTTGTAGCTAAGTAAAAGCCGCACGGGTCGATCGATCATAAGGTTAAGCAACGCTTAGCGCGGTTGGTCTGTGCATGGAGGTAATTAGGTTAACAGGCAGTCGCTCCACGTGACCCCAACATAGCTTGGGAAAAGGCCAGGCAGATGATGATAAAATTATAAAATCACTTGTGAGATGATGTCATACAGAGAAGTATAGAAGAGGACATGATTTTATTTTTATTTTTTCTTCCTCATTTTGTCAATATCTTTGTGTCTTTTGTTGGACTGAATAAATGTTTTATCTATCTATCTATGATGCAGCGATCCCAGGAAAAGTCGGGACATAGACAAGACGCAACACACTCCTCCTTATTATAAAACGTGTTCTAAAAAAGTTTAGTAAGTTTGTTTTAAGCTAGCACTAATGGCGGTACTTTTTTAAGACCACTTGTTATAATAAGGGGTACTTGATTTAGGGCCAGTTTCACAGGTTACGGATAGCCACTATCTACCAGATATATTAAAAAATGGAATAGAATTTGTATGAAATTATCTGCCAGATAAAATATCCGGAACTTATCTGTGAAACTGGCCCTTAATATCTTAAATAGCGAGTGATATGAAGAATATATTTTTGTACGGAACACCAGCAGGTCAACCTACCCGAAACTGTCAATACCAATGATTGTTTACCAAGGTTGAAAATCCATTAAAGAAATTCGAGAGATTGAGGTAGGTTGACGTGCTGGCGTCTACTAATTTCCTTTCTGCTTATGTCAAAACAAAGCCAAAAACGACAACAATAATTTAAAATTTATATCCCAAGAAATTGTTCTAGCAATCATATCGTAAATTGAAATGAAATATACCAGAAGTTTTACGATGAAATTATCGCTTTTCTAGAATTATAAACAGTCGTAAAACAGTGTTGAAGTTTAAGAAATATAATAATAGCGAGTCGTATTGTATGGCCGCTAGTGTGAAGATTACTATCGTCTAAGTAACTACTGGTGGACGTAAGGAAAGTAACGCAAAAGGTTCACAACGTTTGGCGAAGCGTGAGAATTATTCAAAGATTTAGACGAAACTGAATATTAACTATAATCGAGCAATTTACAATAGCTTTCAAGGAAGTGTCCTACATTGAGCTACTACAATCTGTCATTTTTTTTTACTTCATCGCTGAAGCATAATAATATGGTTCAAAGTTGATTGGGATAATTTTACAGGTAGATTGATGTGCTAGCGGCTTTATAATTATTTTATGAAATTCCATTGAATATTGTATAATAAATCTTCAAATATACAGCGGAAAAGTCTTAATTATAATTAATAATAATATCGGGATACCTTTTTCACGCACGATGGGTTAGGCCCGTGGTAAGCTATTATTGATATATCGTGTTATGGATGCCAACATAACTGATCAACTACATAAATTTTACATATAATATTTATAAATGCAATATATAATAACACCCAGACCACGGCCGCAAGCATGCTCATCATCATTGCGACTATCATTGCGCCAACAGGATCATCATTCTTTTATCAGAAAATAAAAGCATTGCGACCAATTTCTAATACATATTCTTCCTTTCAATGTAATCCGAGGCTACTTACAATAATTTAGATAACTACATTTTATTACAATACTACTGATTTCAAAACATCGTGTGAACTTGACCTTCTTAAATTACCTTCTACTAAAATAAGGACGCAATAATAGTTCATTACTATAAAGATTGGGTTACACTGCGCAGAATTTAAATTGAATGTGACAATCGCAAAAACTAGCTTTATAACATTTTTAAGTATTTTTATAGACGTCCTTTTAAGAGGTACGAATGAATATGTAGTTGTCATAAATTTTAGAGGTTCAGTACTTTGCCAGTGCTACTGTTTATTTTGCTATAAATAGAGTTCTCAATTACAGTTCGATACGTTGAGTTGCATTTGTCTTTTTTTTGGATTTTATGACTAGCTGTTCCGCGCAGTGTCACTCGCTTGACGTGGGAACTTCTTCTCACGACCGGAATATAGGTAGCTCATGTCCTTTATCAGGCTTTAGACTATCTGTGTACTAAATGGCTTCTAAATTGCTTTAGTAGTTTTAAGGTGCAAGACCGACAGACAGTTTATTTTGTTGAAAATTACGGATGAATAAACGGAAAGTCATCATCTCCCGAGCCTTTCGGGTCGGCTTCCAGTCTAACCGGATTTAGTACCAGTGCTTTACAAGGAGCGACTGCCTATCTGCCCTCCTCAAACCAATACCCTTGGTTAGACTGGAGTCAGACTTACTGGTTACTAACTATCCGTAACGACTGCCAAGGATGTTCAATGACAGCCGGGACCTACAGTTTAACGTGCCATCGGAAACACAGGATGAATAAACGGAAAATATGGGAGTCAAATGAGAATAGAAAATGTGATGACAATTCAACTCTAAAAGCATTTATATGGCAGATTTCTTCAAAATATTCAAGTAATATTTCCAAGTCAAAACTTCCATAAATAAGCTACAATATTCACAAAAATACATACTAAAAAAATTACACTCTCGGACAATTAAACCGACGCATTTCACATTAAAAAGTGAACCACCAACAAAATAGCATAAATAAACATTCAATATTAAACGTACGATATTAGCATAAGTCCGAGGGAACACCTGCTTGCTCGCTCTCGCATAAACTCGTCCCGTTGATCTGGACTTACCTGAAATACAAGAAAAAATCATTGATAGATGAGACTAGCAGACATGGCCTTATATGGACCGGCGATAAATGCTCGCTTAAGGCGAGATCGAGTGATGGAGTTTTATGCCGCGGTTTGTGTAAAACGTATTTAATGGGCTCCTCGACTTTCAAAAATATCCTGAGACAGTTGAAGCTCTTGGAATTGAATAAGAGTTGCTTGTTAGTATTTTTATGCCCTTGAAACCAAAAACATCAAGCTACTACAATTCATTAATATATTCCCAACTTTATCGCTGATGCATATGGATTCAAAGTTGATTGGGAAAATTTGTCAGTTTCAGGTAATTTGATGTGCTGGCGGCTGTATCTAATAAACTGAAATTTCGAGAATCCAGTACTTAATAAATAAACTAGCAAATATAGGAATATATCACTGCAAGAAACATATTTTTTATTGAAAAATGTAAACCGTTCAAACAGTAATCAAATCTCGTTTATTTTTAGTTTCGCATATAAAGCAAATCTATCCATCTGTTCAAGTAAAAAAAAAAACACAAATAGATGAGGTGTTTTAAGATTGTCATTGAACATTTGTGGTACTAAAAATAAATGGTTGATATCCAGTTAGTATCGCAAAGCACAAACAAGGAATTTCCTACAAGAAATAACATAAAAACTAATCAAGCAACTGAAACCGATAGTGCAGTCTCGTCCTTAATAGGAAAAACCCTTTTACGACTAAAATGAACAGCTAACAGAAGATCGTAATCCAAGGTTATGCACCAATGAAAGTACACCTTTTTAGTGACATCACGGGTATCTATAAAGATGTCTTGCTTAAGGATTGTAATTTTATGACCTAAGCCTTATAGAATAAACGTAAACAGTAACAGTCCGCAAGCAAAACTAAGGGTTACTTTTTCAAAGGAATTACAAGGCACAAAACGCGATGAAAATGTTTGAAGATAATTGTATAAAGATTCCCTTTTTGGTGGGAAATAATTTTGTGATAAATGCTATGTTTATTTTCTGTACAGTTGCTTTATTTGTAGAAGCATAGAAAATTCACGATAGAAAATCCTGGTTTAAAAGTGTTTTATGTCCCTCTCTGGATTATTTTTAGACCCTATTGTGAGTTTGCTGAATGGTTAGATTACTCGTTTTTGATGGCTTTAGGGGCTAACTTTAAGCCTAGAAAGAGAATAATAATTTATCTACGTCATAGATATTATCAGTAATTTTCGAAGAGGCAAATTTTACATATCAGAATTGTTTGCTCGCTTTCCTTAAAATGTTTTTAAATTTTTGCGATAAAGGTATACTATGCCAGCGAAATTCGGCCGAAACGTCGGGAGAAAAGAGGTATCGCATAATTCGCATACCCTCTTCGGACTATCCTGTAATTTTCCTTTCCAACTCTTACTTTCTTAGACTCTCGCATTTCGCTCTCCGATTCGTACATTCAAGTATTTATCATAAAAAAACTGGATCCTCAGCGAATCAATTAAAAACTTGTTGCAGATAAACGCATGCGGTTGCATCGCGAATATTACCTCTGATGCGGTTTTAATGAAAGAAGATACCCATATCTTCTCAGGTTTTACAATTTTAGGTATGGAAGAGGGCTGAATATATAAGAATTTCACCTTATGATTTATTGATTATGATTGTTAATTATATTTTATGTTGCTTTTAATAAAATAAAACATTGGTAAATTTTTTTTCCGATTTTTAATTTAATTTGTTTTTTTGGCGAATGGTAGTTTATTTGCCTACTTATTTACAAGGTTATAAAAAGTGAAAAATATATATTGGCAGAAATAGTTATATAAAGTATTTATAAAAACAAAAATTCGTTTTTTTTTTTCGTTTAAGTAAATATTAATTTAGTATATAAATATTCAGTATGTAATAAAATATAAATAGCATACCTATTAGTTTGACATTTTCAAAATTTCCATACCATTTCAATCTTTTAAAAATAACAAAAAAAAATATTAATATTTCTTAAGCAAGACTGTAATAAAACACTACATAAAACCATTAAGTTAACAAAACGACCTATTACTTATCTCCAACTTAACTTAAGTTGCGTGAGAATTAGTTTAATGGGTCACTTAAGTTATCTAGATACATTTTTATTTCAATTGTCCTTGCTGACCTAGGCTTGGATTGATAGCCATCTTGTGTTATCAATTTGAGCACGAAATAGAAGCCGACGTTCTTCTAATATGACCTTTGACGCGTAAATAGACACGAGGACACCATTTTATTGTCAGTTTATGGGAAATAATCCAGAAATAGTAATATTTGAGGGTCACCATGATCTTCGCAGTTATAACAGAGGTACCATAGTTGATTAAAATGCCAAAGACAAAAGTAAAAGTGTTTTTCTGTAAACTGGTAAACATTTAGGCCAAACTTTTTTGGTCTATTAAGCAAATCTTCTGCATGCCGCCAATAGTTAAGGTCACATACCCGTACTTATTTATGCTCGGAAGTTAGTAGCGAGACGCCATTAAGTTTGGCACGATTATACTTACCTGTGACTTTGTCACCGGTTCTTTAGATTCTATATCGCGGCAATAGGAGACTTTTGAAGCTAATATATTTTTTTTCTTTTTGCTTGCAGAATTGCGCCTATCCTTATTATCTGAGAGAAGACTTTGGTATCTCAAAAGGCATGTTAACAGCTGTTAGGGCGTTTCTCCACTATTCCGATCCGGTTCCGATAATTACCGGTCCGACGTTGAAGCCCATAGTTTAGCACGCATAAGCGCCGGATGTCGGGTGGTTCGGTATAAAGGCGTATAATGACTGATTTTCTTTCTCGAAACCTAAGTGTTGGTTAGAACTAGCTAGCATTTTTGAAATGATTGGCAATTTATTCTTTGGCATAGAGGCTATGGACGAAGAAAGAAACGATGAATAGAATGTATGATAGACGATATGAATGTCACTTCTTAGATGACGTCAAACAGAAAAGAAGACAACATGCTGCGCTGGTCTTCAATAAAAAAATTGAAATAGCAGAAGGATTATGATAAAGATCACCAATCCGTCTTGAGCAAGCGTGGTTAAAGCTCATTACTTCTTTGTATGAGAAGAGGCCTGTACCCTGCAGTGGGACAGTAAAAAGGCTGATGATGATGATGATGATGATGACAGATGGATATAGTAAATTGCTACTTCGTTTTGTATCAAAAGAAACCCAGAAAAATACCTAGTCTTTTCCGCAACTAAATAATGAACTAGCCATACTCCTAACCATAATTACCGTTGGTAATGGTACGGTAGAAAAAAAATACATTTTCTTGGAATTATGACTAAAGATTTTCCTTATTGTGTTGTTTTTACTGATTACATTAATAATGATTAAGCAGCGTACTTAGAATGATCCAATGAAGATGGTCTTACGTGCGCAGGAGTCGTGACTGATGCTACCTAACGATACATGAACGAAGGTTGATATCATTATTTAGAAATCTTGAGGCTTTATGCAGATTATTCTAGTTTTATTTAATAGTCTTTCTTGGTAATGATGTTATATTGATATTATGAGTGCTTTACTATCGATCTCGCTGTTTTCTGTGGATCTGCTTGCTAGATCGTGATTTTTTTTTAATTTTATTATATTTATATTATCACTTTTATTTTTGTATTATCTCATTTATAACACGGCTTTTAACATTATAATAATTTTTAAACTGAAAACTCACATCAATTGACTAGCCTTTTCCCAACAATGTTGGGGTCGACTTCCAGTATAACGGCACGCAGCTGAGCATCAATGCTTTACATGGAGCGACTGCCTATCTGACTTCCTCGACCCACTTACCTAGGCAGCTCGATATGGGCTGGTTGTAAGAGTTCCCGGCTTCTGACTACCCGTAACAACTGTCAAAGATGTTTAAAATCTTTATTCCAATCATTCTTTACCTTTCATTTTATTGCCTATACGTGTCCCAATACCTACGAATACCTAGTTAACGTACATTCCTTGCGCAAACGCAGCACTAGGTCAAATGCAAGTGCAATGGCCGATGGCGCCAACTGCTTGTTCACTTGCGCGCGCGCAGCATAAGACTTTTGTGAGCTGTGGCACGGATGGGTGGCGTTGCGTAAGATGAGGTCATAGGATGATGTGATCATTTAGAGTAAATTGAAACAAGTAGGGTTAATTGTTAGACAAAGTAAGGCTTTGAAAAGTTGCAGCTTAGCAATAGGATATTTGATCACGTTGAAATAAAATAAATCGTTAAAAAAAACATATTTCCTTTCAAGAAACACCTATTCTTTAACATGCGATATGAGCACGTCCTTTCTTTGAGTAGGAAGTCACCAAATGACCCCTCCTGCTTGAATACAGCTGGAGGGGTCATCTGTTTGTCAAGGCCGCGGTAAATCTGGCGAACAATCCCGCGCTGCACAACTTCGCCACTCTCAAGTCAACCACGTCACGCTTCGCGCATCTACAGTAGTGTTTAGTTCGTTATATATTAGCGTGAAGTCTTTAGCAGCTAACTTCAGGGCGACACAGTTACTCCATGAGAACTTTACATTTAATCACACCATACCTACATTTATAAGGAAAAATCAAACCAGACTAAAACTCAGACCAACACACATCGTATAGGTACAGAGGTATATTTTTCTATATACTGCAGTTTCGCACACATGGACATAGAGACAGGTTTGTCAAGGCCTTGCTGTGTATGAAAGATAAGCGTTCAAATGGTACTCCATTTGATAGGTTTAGACTTGTTCAAGTCGATGTTAGTGAGATAATAGGACATAATTTTAGTTTTCTTATCATAAACGAAGCATGTCTTTGAAGCCTATAAAATCTTAATTGATTATAAATCATGATAGAATGGACTGTGTTTTAGAACGGTGATTTGAAGAAGGTGGTGAACAGTTGCTGGATGAAGGCTACCCAAGATCAGGATGGTTAGCATGCATCAAGAGAGACTCTCATTTAGCAGTGAACGGCTGATAAGAATGACTAGCCTGGCCTGTTTCATCACCTACAAATAGTTAAAGTCCCAGATAGTTTATCTGGTAGATAATCTCATACAAATTCTGTTCCATTTTTGAATTTATATGGCAGATAGTGGCTATCCGTAACCGGTGCAACTGGCCTTAAGTATATTAAAACATTATAGGTAAAATAAGAAACTAGTTCTTTGAGGAAAATACATATAAACATCATAATTTATTGTCATTGTGATACAAATAAAGCAATTCATTCAGGATTTCCCTCATCGCTCATAATTACCCACGACAAGGACTTGCCTGCGAGTAGGTATTTTGTTAGATTTAGACTGACATCTACAAGGTGAAGCAATGGATATACGAATAGAAACTAAACACACAACGATGTGAGGTGTCAATTACTATTTACCTATTTAGTATTTAAAGCCGTCTCAAATTTATTTTGGATTACTACGGAACTTTTTTAAGTGATAACCGAAAAACTATGTGGAATACGGCTATCATGGTACGAGCATGTCCTGCGAAGGAATGGGGACGAAGCTTTTTAGAGTAAACGTGGATGTACATATATAGAGCAAGAGGACGACCAAAGATACGATGGATGGATTGTGTGAAAGTCTATATGGCTAGAAAGAATGTTACATGTGAGATGACGGCTGATAGAAGAGTGTGGCAAAAGATTGCTATAAATAAAAATTGGGATAAGGTTGAGAATATACTACGAAGCTTCATTAATTTCTTAATTATATTATTATACACTTGCTGTCCCCAGCGGTTTCACCCGCATCTTTGGTTACTGCTCCGCTCCCTTGTGTCTTAGCGTGATGGTATATAGCCTATACCTAGCCCTCCTCGATAAATGGGCTATCTAACACTGAAAGAATTTTTCAAATCGAACCAGTAGTTTCGGAGATTAGCGCGTTCAAACAAACAAACAAACTCTTCAGCTTTATAATATTAGTATAGATTTAAAACAAAACACAAACGTAATATTTAATATCTCAAATAATATTATATAAAAGACGTGAAAAAGTAAAGCTATATTCCCACTAGACTGTTCTGCCGCGTTGGATCTGTTTCTCTTCCGCGCTAAACGTAGGTCGCGTTTGAATTATTCATCGCTTACCTACAAAAATGAGTTCAAGGTCAGAACATTATCTTGTATATTCAAAATGAACTTGATTTGATATATGTATGACTGCTTTTCGTGACAAAAATATCAATTTTATGTATTGTTGTAATTTTTTCTTTATAATTTCAGTGAGGACACCTTTGCCCAGCAGTGGGAAAACACAGGCTGAAGAAAAAAAAATCGGTAATATATCGGGACTCCTTTTTCACACACGGTCGGTTAGCCACATGGTAAGCTATTGCTTAGCTTGTGTTATGGAAGCTAACATAACTAATAAAGTACATATCATACACCCAGACCACAGCCAACAAGCATGCTCATCACATCACACAAATGTTGATTGTCCCGGGAATCGAAACCGGGACCCTCGTCCAGCATGGTTATCATTGCGCCAACAAGGTCGTCACAAGTATATTTCATTGTCAGATATATTTTTGCATGAGGAAAAGTTACGTTGAATGAAAAATAAATAGGCAGTTTCATAGGGATAAAGAAAGAAAAAAAGTACGAGATAAAATACAGCTAAGTAATTGATACCACAGTCGCCATAAAAGTGAGCAATGTCAAGTTGATGACCTATCAATTCATGGTATGAAAAATGACTGGATTTTTCCTGCTATTTTTCCGTGGGAAACCATCTAATGACCTCCCGGGTGCAGGGTGCAGCTGGAGGGAGTGTCAAACTCTTACTGACTAAAACCCACTATGTTCCTTCTGGAGGTCCCTGTGTGCCAGGGCCACGGTATCTCTTACGAAAAACCCGCAGCCCAGGCAGACCCTGGCCCTAAAGTGCCCTATGTTGCTGATGGATTTTTCCTGCTCACTTCAACAAACAAACACCATATCAAGCAATTTTGCAATGAAACTCCAAACAAATCAAGAAAATGTCGCTAAAGAACTTGATATGCACATTCATTCAGTCTTATAAATTGCAGAAATTAGTCATTTGTTTATTTCCATACTTTTATCCTTAACTTATGTCATCGTTATTAACAGTGAGTACTTACCATTAACGTATAAAGGTATCTTCATAAATAAACATAATAATTATGGAAATGTCAGTTTAAATATCAAATATTACAAAATAATAATATTTGCAATAAATAAACTTGACGAATGTGTATGTTAGTTTGAAAATTAATACCTTTGGAACAAAGTAAAAGTCGTAAATAAAACAATAAAAAAATATTTTTTCATTTAGAAGCTCAATTAATGAGAAAGATTCTGGGATTTTTAATATCTTGGTGTGACTGAAAACTAGTGTAGCCATCAGCAAAAGCTTAGCCTTTTCCCAAACGGCTTCCAGTCTTTACTATGCAGTAAGCATTGATACCAGCGCTGATTACCAATGTTTGACATGGCGCAACTGTCTATCTTACCTCTTCAACCCAGTTACCTAGGCAACCCATGGTAGGTCTGGTTGTCTGACTTTCTAGCTTCTGACTAACCGTAATGACTGCCATAATGTTAAAATGACAGCCGGGAATCACCAATTTAAAGATGGTCACATTATTGGTACGGCCGAGCTAAGCATTGCTTTTTATTACCTTATGATCGATCGACCCGTGCGGCCGTCTCTTAGTCACGAGCTTCTTTAGAAATCACTTGGTATAAATAAATGAACTAAATAATATGTAAAATACTGCCTATATTATTGTATTATATTATTCAAAAAGACTCCTATGACGGAACATAACAGGTTTAATTAATTTTATTTTATTTTAATGTCTGTCAATTGTTTCCGCATTCGCGGGTCACGTGCGATGACAGTGCAAGCATGCCTTTATGGCCTTGGGTTGTGTATCGAGTATTTAACATACATAGAACGATTTCTGGAGATTGTATGCTCCGTATATTTATAATATGTACATAATATATTGATATTGAAGACACTATGGAGAAGAGAACGGTAATATTTTCCGTTTTTTACTGTGATTATGTGCAATGGATCAAAAGAAATAAATCCTATCAAAAACTGCATGCAGTTATGGATTACAAAATTAACAAAGGATTTAAAATAATGTAAAAATTATCACCTAATGCAAAAAAGTGCTGAAAAACTAATGAAACACGTGCAAAAAATAATTGAAATAAATGGATTATGTACGGTATTGACTTATTAAAATCCACAGTAATCTTAGCTGCAATATAATAATATCAACTAACTTATCATATTTTTTAATTAGTTAAATACTTATCGGTAATCCCGAGAAAAAAAAGGAATGAAAAAAAAAGATTGTTCATAACATACAAGAAAACTTTACCGTATCGAGAGCCTTTCCCAGTAAACAACAACAACACATGCTTTCGCCGCCATTTTAAGCTGGCTGTTTGTTCCAATTTCAATACATTATGAGGTAAATTTGAATGCGTCAGGTGTACAATATGACCGGATGGTGATTACTCAGTCACGGCTAATGTTATCCGGGTGAACCGGATTCATCCGGACTTTTACGAGCGACCGTCGGATGTTTTGAGCCCTGATTTCAGTAAGGTTTTTGTTTTTATTTGGTATGCTGTTTGGTTCACGTAATACGATGTTTTCAAGTGAAATGGAACGTCGAAATTAAGTTTGTTCGGTGATGTAAAGATACCTATAGTCTATAGGTGGTTAGTTGTCAATATTTTTAGAATTTCTTCTAATTCGGGGTTGAAGTCTTTATCAAGAAAAAAATCTAATATCAATTTAGCGTCGAAATACACGTATTATCCCCAGTTAAATTTAATACAACTAGGCATAGATTAAAACGTACCTATGTATTTATAATTTCTTACCCACATTATTACTATACCCATCTCACAGATTTCACAATTATGAAAGTCACTGATCTACCACCCATCCATCAATCACAGCAAAGTATAAGTTCTCTAAAACTATTTTTTCAAAGCACAGACACTACAATTTCCTTAATAGATTTTGAACTTAATCGTTGAAGAATATGGTTCAAAATTGATTGCGAAAATTTGACAGTTTCGAGTAGCTTGATGTGCTGGCGTCTGTACCTTTGAACCATTTATGTAATTTTTTTTTGTTTATGTTGAACTCTAATAATGGTAATTTAGCGCAATAATTTCAGCATCATTAGAATCAAAACTACATTTCTTTAGCCACAAAAAACTTGGCCTAACATGTTTAAAACTATTTTAATAAATAATACCTTAACTACGTAATTACGTGTGTATTTTTTCGCAGTAACACCTGATTTTCTGGGTTCAATCCTGTTTAGACCAGCTTCGTAATAAAAAAGATTGATATTTATGCTTTTTCGTTAAATCTATCGGTAATTCAAAACTTTTGTTTGTTCGTATGTGTCTCTGAGATTATAGTACGGGCTATATTTGATGTGGCTAAAATCATATTATAAAAATTCTGGAAGTCTAAAATGATGATCGAATATAGATCGCATTTTTTCATAATGTACAGTGTGATTCTTAAGTATTTTCACGTATCCTAATAAAGCCATCTATGCTTAAATATAATTATCAACCAAAAAAATATTAAAAGAAATATTTTTTTTCATTGATATATGGGGTGTGGTATTGAAAAATATGTTTATTTTTAATTGCGGTCCTGTTTACTTATAACCAGGTCCGAGTTTGGTTCATAGTGATTAATCATATACATATGTAGTTTAAAAAGTCATCAAGAGAGGACCAACAGAAATACAAACCCTAATTTTGATATGTCCATATTGAAAAGAAACAATGCAATGTACATTATTCTTCAAAGCAATAGAAATTCTCATGGAAATAAATTCTGTTACGTAATTAGACTGCAGTCGTTCAGTATGCAATACGGACGAAACTGCGTTTAGAAGCTAGTTCTATTTCTATAAAAACCTGTTGTTTAGCAGTCGAAACACATGCCCATTGACCGAAGATAATGCATGCACGTGCATTTTAGTGCAATACGGTGTTTGGTGGTGCAAAACTATTGCATAATGGTGTAATTGGTTTGGTCTAAGTTGTTAGCGGAGAGCGTTAAGCTAGAACTATTCATATACCTAGAGTATCTTATCTAGAGTGGCTAATTTTATTGATTTTTATACTTCGAATCATTATTCGCTAATGCTTTGTTCCTAAAAACAAAAACCATTAGTTTAGCTAATGAATAGTTTTTCGCCATTCATTCTATGGGGGTGAAAACAGGCGGTACTTGTTACACAAATGAAATGGATGAATTTAGTATGTTAATTATATAGGTCCCTTGAGAAGGTCACTTTAACGAAAAGAAGTTCCATTATAAATATAGAGATGGCAGCTACCACAGTTTATTTGTATAATACGTCCGTACTTGCGCGAGCGCAGATATATCTTTTCATCATCACTGTCAAATTCAAAAAAATGCAGTGACAGGTATTTAGTTATTCGGCTGCATCTTGGCAAGGCGTACAAAAATTACGTTTGGAAAATTTCGAGAAATAAACATGCAGTCACTGTCATAGAAAAATTGACATAATAAATAACAAAGAACATAAAACACTTTGCATTGCTGATATGCATTTAAACTTCATCTATACTAATATTGTAAAGAGGAATGATTTGATTGTTTGTTTGAATTTAATAGGATCCGAAACTACTTGAAATTTTTCTCCGAAAATATTTGAAAAATTATTTCACTGTTAGGAAGCTACACTATCCCCGGTGAACATATGTATGTAGGCTATAATTTATTCGGGTACTGGAAGACGTTCCCCGGGGACTCGCGAGAAACCACGATAAACTGCTAGTTTAAGTATAAATTTACTTGTAATTTTGACTTAGATTGATTGACTAAATCCTTCTAATGCTTCAATGAAAAAAATAAATTCGTGCAAAAAATTGAACGCTAATCTATTGTTTAATTTTTTAACGAAATTAACAGACTATTGCTATACGGATTTGTTCCAATTTTTACACATCTGCAATTTTGTGGTACTGTTACATTGCTATCTAAGCGAGAAATTCTCCATGCTGTTGTTTTATTACTTAAAACATTACATTAAAATTTATTACGCTGTAAACATATTTATATTTATGCAGAAAAAATATGTTTTAAATAAATATATAAAATTCACCTTCGCCTAGATAAAGCGAAAAAATATCGCAATTGCAAAAAATAAATGCAAAAACAAGCAAACAAAAACAGTTTTTGTTTTACGTAATACAATAAGGTAATAAACCTAATCTAATAATGTTATAAACGCGAACGTTTCTAAGTATAGATTAATTTTTGTCACTCCTTCGTATCGTAAAAACTATTGAATTACCAATCAGTAATTTTTTTTTTTTTTTTTGCTGAAATCATTTATTTACATTAATTATTACTAAAAATATACATATATATACATTAACTATACTAGGTATAAATATATACAAGCTTATACAAAACTTACAACTAAAATAATAATATAAAACTAATAAATAGCGTCAAAAAACTCATCCTCATCGTTGCCACCCGGTAGTGTACCCAAAAGGCTGGCAGCATTGCCACGCTGGATGGCAATGCTTAATCTTTGTGCGAAATAAAAACCAGCCTTCGGGTCACGGGAAGTGTCAACCAGGCGCTTGGAAATATCCTTTGCGAGGATGCGCGCACTCGGTCCCCACGTCCCGAGGGTTTCAACCCCAAACGGCTCAAACATGTAGTTGCCGATAAGGCTACTATATTTGCGCCGCTTGAGGTTTTCTGCTTCCGTAGCAGCGGAGCCAGCACAACACGCAGTCCTAGGAAGATGGGATGGCGCAAGAGTATCAACGCAGGTCGCGTCCCACACTAAAGTCCTACCCAACTTCCAAGGAAAAAGCGACATACCGTCTGGTCTCTTGCCGTCGTCGCGTGCCAAACCATTTGGTTCTAGTGCGGCTGGAACGCCAACGGCAACAAGAGCGCGACGGATGACGTCGTTGATGTTAGAATGCCGTGGTATGCGGCCCGCACTGCGGCTGCACGACAGGCCGTGGTGACCGAGGCTGTTGACAACTTCACCGCAGTGGCAACGATGAGGAGAACAACACTATTGAATGGATTTTGATGAAGCTTGGCAGTAATATAGCTTATACAACAGACTAACGTATAAGCTACTCATTATCCAGATGCGCGAAGTAGTACCCTTCACGAAGTGGGTGAAACCAATGCCAGAAGCTAGTAGAAATACAAATTGCTGTAACCAACACAATACATATGTTTTCTATGACAAACTACTTGAAGTAGCATAACTAGAACTAGGTATTCGAAATATCTAGATCAGATTACGGTAGCACTTCAGTCTAAGTGTTTAGTTTGAACTAAATGTGTGCCAACAAGACATTTAAAATCTTAGCAATAACACATTTATATCAATTGAAAACTACTTGTTTAAATTAAAATTATAGAACTACGCTAGGAGAGTTTCTTCAAGTTTTCACAATTAGTGAAATACTTCAGTACAGACGCCAGCACATGAAGTCGTGGTGGCCTAGTGGTTAAAGAGCCAACCTCTCAAGTGTGAGGGCGTGGGTTCGATTCCAGGTCGGGCAAGTACCAATGCAACTTTTCTAAGTTTGTATGTACTTTCTAAGTATATCTTGGACACCAATGACTGTGTTTCGGATGGCACGTTAAACTGTAGGTCCCGGCTGTCATTGAACATCCTTGGCAGTCGTTACGGGTAGTCAGAAACCAGTAAGTCTGACGCCAGTCTAACCAAGGGGTATTGGGTTGCCCAGGTAACTGGGTTGAGGAGGTCAGATAGGCAGTCGCTCCTTGTAAAACACTGGTACTCAGCCGAAACCGGTTAGACTGGAAGCCGACCCCAACATAGTCGGGAAAAGGCTCGGGACATGAGACGCCAGCACATCAAGCTACCACATATGTCAAATTACGTTAATAGATTTTCAACGTTATCGCGGAAATGTATGGTGGAAGTGGCGAAGGCCGGGCGCTTTTGGAATCTGATTTTTGATTTTTGTAACATTGAGCCTCAGAAGCGCCGATTTTTAGCCTATTTTGAATAATTGATTTTTTATCTTAACTAATACGGAATATGCATGGCAGATAATTACGAGAATACTTAATAAGTACAAAAGTTTAACAGCTACCAATTCTCGTAAAACCGACTTTACTTAACCTCTGTCGATATTTTATTTACAAACACAATATTTGTCGTTAACGACACAACACGACGACTGTACTACACCGTTGTTACAGCAGACAATTATCCTTATTTCAAGAACTTGGTACAATTGGCGACAGAAGTGACTTCATTTGTTAAGTTAATGTACAGACGCCAGCACATCAAGCTACTACAACACAATTACAACTACATCGCCGAAACATATGGTTCAAAGTTAATTGCTAAAATATGACAGTATCGGGTAGCTTGATGTGCTGCGTCTGTACTGTACAACATTTCTTTTTGCTACTTCATCTAAATATAAACTAGTGTGAGTGGTATATATTTATCTTTCTATGGGTGGAAAATATATAAATAATTAGTAGCCACCCTGTTGGGGGTGGTAAGTAAGTGATAGACTTAGACTTTTACTGATCACGTGAACCTGAACAAGACTGTAACAGTCACCATTAGGTGCAAGATAGTGTATAAATCGATCCAGTACTTCCACATCGCCCCTTTTTTTAGTGACCATCCTTAACTTACCCCTCCAGCTATGGGTGAAGCTGAAGAGTATGAGACTTTTACCTACTGACTAAAATTTGTGTGCCAGGCCAGTGGTAACTCTTTCCAACAATCCCGCAGCCATGGCAGGCCTCGACCCTTCGAAGTCCCTCCAATTTTGCTTACTGCCCTTCGAGGAGAGGAAAACGCTGCTGACACAGAGTCTTTTTTTTTTTGAGTAGGCATCTCGCAGTTCAGCCTAAGGAGGCTGTTTACTGCTTAACCGGCGAACTCTGTGGATGCCTAGAATTTAAGGCCTCCAGCCAGCGGTCAGACACAGAGTCCACACAAAGCCCCTTAACTACTATTGATCATGTCAATAAAAATAAAACACATTATTATTGATTATGTCAATAAAAAACTTCCCTATTAACCGACTTATGTGTCCAACTGTACAAAGTTACAGTAGATAATGCGTGGCCTAAAGGGTTTCAAGAAGTTCGAATTGAATGAGGAGCTGGCATGCAGACCTATCGCTGTAAGGCAAACAAAACTAAAACCCGCTCCACTAGCTGTCAGCTAACTATCACAACTTGTGTTTAAGTATTTTATTATTAGATACAAGTAGCTTGTTATATTGATATCTGTGACTACCTTTTGGTTCGGCTTTATCTGTATTGAAGGTGTTTTTGTCACTTGTCCTTGTTTTACTGGTATTTTTGTCTCTTTCTACTGTTCCTAGAATTTTACATCATGGACCTTGTTAAGTGGATGAAAAGATCAGTAGAGGAGAAACTTGATGTACGCGAAAATTGATCAAGAAGAAGAGTGACTGATTACGTGAGGGACGACTACTGAGCACGGGGTCTTTGGTGGTCTCTATTCCCGGCTCGGGTCGAAATTGCTTTGTGGGGTTTCAGAACCTTTCGCAAAAATAGCTCGGAGTCTGAAAGTTAGTGATTAATACACCCGTGCAATGAAGCGGACGTAAAGGTCGGTCCTGCGCCTGATCTCCCTCCAGTCGTGTCGGATTGTTGGCCTATCGGGCTAGGAGAGTGAGGGAATAGAGAGTGCACCTGTCTCCTCGCAAATCCCTGTGCCATATCATATTATGACTGCACAGCTGGTTGATCTCTTTCTAAAAGAACAGCCGCCATGGCCGACAATCGGTGTAGACGCCATTATTAATCCTCAGCTTATGGATTCTCTTTCTTACAAATCACATCGTTTCCATGTGAACTGGAAATAGTGGACAAAGCTTGCATGCTATTTACGTCACAACCTACTGCATTAGTTGTCGTTTTTATGCAAGAAATATTAATAGGCGCACTCTGTGTTTCTTTTTCTGTATTTCTGACGTAAGTCCACTTGCATACAAATGAGCGTGCAGCGATATTATTTCTTCATCTTTGATTAAGGCAGGTGGTATTATTTCTTTTGATTGTAATTGAGTGAAATTAGCATTGATTGTCACTCTTAGTCTGACCTGGATGTCAATGCCACTCGTTAGAAATGGATATTAGGTGTTAGCAAATATGATGCAGATTCTATTGCCTATGACAAAAGCATTCTTACTGGCGAAGTCTAAAACTTATTGTCTTTGTAAGGAAACCTAGAATTTTAATTGCAGACATTTAAGATCTATAAACAATTAAGTAACAATTGATGGCAAAGGCGGTTCTCTCTAAGAAGTAATAATCTCATATACTATAAAGGTAAAGAGTTTGTTTATTTCACGTGCTAATCTTTGGAACTACTAGCCTGAGTAGAATAATTCTTTCAGTGTAAGTAGACCATTTATCGATGCAGGCTATAGGATATTTTTTATCCGGGGTTGCGAAGTAGTTCCCAAGAGATGTGGTTCACAGCTGCCGGAATACAATAATCAATAAAACATACTAATTTGCCTTTTATCGTTTAGAAACTGTTTTTGTTTTACTTAGCAGATGGAAAAACAAAAGACTGAAATTTTCATGCTTATCATAAAAGTCAAAAAACGCATACGTACCTAAATACTGTATTTACTATTGGTGATGACTTGATTCAATTAGTATCTAAACCGGTTGTGGTAGCGAGAGTAACGATGAATAGTACAAACTCGTTTTGTTTGTAAATATTTGGTCATGTTCACACGTCATTCACTGTTGGTATACACGCTTCTAAATTGTGAAGGTCTTCAAGTAAGTTACGGACTGATTGATATACATTCTGATATTGATGTAGGCTTAAACTAAAATTATCTTTGTTGGACAAATTCTTAATGATGGCGGAAATATCAGTATTCATAGAACTAGATGTCGCGTCTTCAACTTCCTCACTCGTTTTTTTATGACTTCTCGAAGTTCAGCCTAGGAGGCCGTGTACTGCTTAACCTCTAGTCAGGGGCTGTAAACTAAAAAACTGAACGACAGCGCTAAGGGCATCCCCTGTGGGGTTGGGACCTCGGCTCAGGGCGTCGTTGGCGGTGAGGACAGCAAAGGGACGAGCTGGATCTTTTAGGACCTCATAATCATCATCATCATCATCACGGCTTTTTTATCGTCCCACTGCTAAGCACAGCCCTCCTCTTCCACGGAGAAGAATTGAGCGTTAATCAAAACGCTTGCTCAATGCGGGTTGGTGATTTCAGACTTTCTAGTCCAGGTTTCCTCGAGATGTTTTCTCACTCGTCCAAAATAAGCCGAATTTATCAATTTACTGAAGAGGCATGATATGACAATATTATCGAGTTTCTCAAATCATGTTAAACTTAACGTAATGTTTGTTTAGCTTGCAAAAAAGAAAACGAAAATGTGCTACTGCTATTAGCTACTCCTTATTCGATTGAGTTCAAGTAGCACTTTGAATGTCAAGCTACGGACAAAACAAGTATTGCTACCAAAATGTAAAGAATTGCTGGAAGTGCCAAACCAAGTGTACAGAGCGGGGTCAGCCAAATTATCTTTCTAAAATCGTAAACGATGAAAATGCATGGAATAGACATTTCAAATCACGTAATTTAGCGATTTGAAATGTCATTTTCATGCATTTCTTTTCGGGCTAACTCCACACGCAACAATATTTGGCGGTCATTTTTATTGCACGGTAGTGTAACAGCTAAAGAACATTGCCACCAGCAATTTACACTGCACTGCTATTTCTTACAAAAAAGTGTTTGAAAGATAATAACTGCAATAAACCTAATTACATCCTCCACTTCACACATATTCTGCATCTAAGTGCAAAATGTTCCACATTTTTTAACGTCCATACGTGCAAAATCACTAGTAGAACATTTAAACGCGCGTGTATTTAAAATTGATCGCTTCTAGTGAATAGTACAGATGGTTTCCAGCGAAAGTGGTCGTAGCTTCGAGGTCAGTAGAAATGCGAGGAGAGGGGAAGGGCATGCGTGCGCGCCGGTTTGCGTAACATCGAGTAATCGGTGACAGCTGACATTGGACGTATGTGGGTTACGATTGGTTTTTATGCGCAGAGAATCTTTTGATGTTTTTTTTTTTGAAAATGAATTTCATTATACGTATTGTGAGTAAAACATTTTGTAACGTAGAAAATTTGGTAAGCAGTACAATAAAGAATTGTAAACTAAACATATCATAATAATTCTTCGATGATCTTTTTGTAAAACTGTATTTATTTCCCAATCAACTTTAAACCATAAAGCTACAGCGATAAAGTCGAAAATCTATTAAGGAAATTTGACAGATTGTAGTAGCTTGATGTGCTGATGACTGTGCATAATCAATAAACTAATTAAAAACCTAACAACAATATATTAGATCGCGAACCAATGAAAGAAAATATTATTATGACTATGAAGAATGTGTACAAAATAAATATTTGCCAGTATCAAATTCAAGATATATGATTGCATAATAAATAGGTTAACTTTAAACAACATTAGTATGATATAATGCCAAGGTCAAGTTACGTGATCATTAAAATATCAAAACTAGACTGAATATATCAAAATCTGATTAATGCAGATTTATTTTTACATTTTGAAATAAAAACAGTAACAATCCTGTTATCTATTCTGAATGTAATATCGAATTTAGATATGTTATTTTAGAGTCGACGAGACACGTTTAAAGTATAGTCTTACAATTCAATTATATCATAAAATATAAATACAATTAAACATTGAAGGTTTGACATTATTTGAAGAAATGTTTATTTTCTTCGATTGACATAAGTCTACAAGTGATTATATGCGAGATGACAGGTCGCGCCATGCTCGGGCAGAAGACATATTGACATTAACAGAAAGAGCTTTGTCTTTTCTTGATAGAATAGATATAGAATCGCCATGCTGGACAAGCCTGCAGGATTCAAATTGCAGCAACCGAGTTTTATCGCAACAAGCTATCAAAAAATCTTCAATGAATTAAAACAAATTCACAGTAGATCATTAAACAATACATTTTTGATGATGACGAATCCCAGTCCATTCGATAATACATTTTCAGTTCAAAAATAATTACAATAAAAGTCTGTTCATATGAACAACTGTCACGATCTGATTAAAATTATTTTAACGCAAACTGACCACGCATACGAAAACTGACATTATTCTGCGAAATAATAACATGTCGTTATAATGGATTGGTGGATTTGTACAGTGAAAACGAACTTTTAATTCATTATTTTCATTTTGATTTTGGAAAGTAACTAGTATGGTACTGTAGAGGTTTCATTACCAAATTATTTGAAAATTGAATCTTTATTATTATTTCGAATCAGTCTGAACAACCATTTAAATATGGAACGCTATTGTTTTTTTTTACTATCAGTTTTCTGCCAACTCGTAAAAAATAATCAACCACAAAACAAATTAATGAGTATATTATTTATGCCGGGGCTGCGGGTTGTTCGTAAGAATTACCGTGGTCCTGGCACACAGGGACCTCCAGAAGGAACATAGTCGGTTTTAGCCAGTAAGAGTCTGACACTCCCTCCAGCTGCACCCTCAGCGGGAGAGGTTGATGATTTCCCCACGAAAAAAAAGAGAATAATTATTTCTTTCACAATCACAATGTATGTAGAATCCTGAGAGTAAAGTTCATAATAATATTTTAAAAATAAGATTCCTCACACTTGTACACATAAATTGAAAAATGATGAAACATGGATAGCGTCCTAAAATCAAGGCGAACGGTTTGGTTCCAAGTCATCTTGTGTTAACTTTTGTGTCATCGCAACAGCTTTAAAACCGGTATTCGAGACACCGTAAGTAAACTGCTATGCCCTAGAACTGAGAATTCAAAGACTTACGTAATCTTTGTCAATCTTAGGGTATAGGCAGAGACCAAAGTATATTCTCCACTTGTATATTATCCAATCTATTCCAAAACAGAACCCTTTTACAATTATCGTCAAGCAACTGTGCCGCTCCGACACACTGGGTATAGTTCACGCCAATTATCTTTGCATTTCTGAAGTTTTGTTGGCAGCACATGACTCCGACATGACGACTACGCATTTGTTCTTACAGATGTTGTTAAAAAGTTTTGCTTATCGGAAGGTAGCTACTACTGACTTCATAATAGTCAAAACAATAAGAAACAAAACACTATTGTGCATACGTGAGGCATCAATTGGCTAACTTCAGAAACGCATAGTTAAATGTCGCGAAAAGTACTATAACAATTCACGATATAATTTTATTAAAACTAATAAACAAAACACTATCGCGTATGAAATCGAACGGCTAAATTATTTAATTAGAATTTTATTAATTTTACTTTCACGAAAACAAAGCCAAAACATTCATACCGCCTATCTTAAATTTCATCACAATCTATGCTACCAAAGAAAAATCTCCAACTACCCACATGTTCGGTACAAAACGTTTCTATTCCCGTCGATCATCGATCGTAAAACATTTGATCCGCCACTTGTATCAATGCACTTCAAAAAGATCGAGGCCAGTAATTGTTGAATGGAAATTTTATTGCACGTATATTTGGACTTCAAAAGCGTGATAGGAATCAATGATGTTGAATGGGTTTTCTCATCTGGTTTTGCTTATAAAGTGGGCAGATGTGAGCTTCTGTAAGCGGGTATTGGGTAGGAAAGGGCGCGTTTAGACCGAACGAACGAAAATCTTAGAGTTCGAACAAGTTTATTTTCGCAGAATTTTAACATGACGTAAACAGACATATGTAGAACATTTTTTGCTGTCCTCTTTAAAATAAGTTGGCATGTGGAGATCACACTCGCATTTATCCAACGTAGACGTTCAATGAATGTAGATACCTATGTCGCGATGTCTGTGTAAGAAATTGTACACACGCAATTCAACCTACCCGAATCTGTCAAATTTTACCTTTTTTTATAGAAAATAAACCTGCTGGTATAATAAAAGGTTGAAAATCTCCTAAATTTGAGAGATTGTGGTAGGTTGATGTGCTGGCGTCTGTACATATGAATGCGCAGTAACGCGGTGTTTACGTCACACACCTGCAGCGTTAACGCAGCGTATACTCTAGCATTGACGTCGCGACAACCTAACATGACAACCGCATCGTCGCGGCTACATAAACGCTACTGTGAAGGCGAGCTTAGAATACTAACAAGACCTATTTGTAGCGTAGTACAAAGTGTATATTATATAGAGTAGTTGATGTAAAAGCATTTATTATGTACAGTACATCAAGCTACCCGATATTGTCAAATACAATATCGTTTTTAGTATTGCTACCCGATTTTCCCAATCAACATTAAACCATGTCCTTCAGCGATAAAGTTGAAAATTTAATAAAGAAATTTAACACATTGTATCTTAACCTACAAATCGTTCTTAATGTACTTAAATTATTTTAGTCTACAAATTACATGTCCTCACACAAAGCTCCCACGACGTTAAATATGCGTAAAGTCAATTCAAATTGACCTTCTATAAAGAAAATAACCTTTATACATTACCAAATTGTAACAGTCAACAATAAGAGGAGGCGAACAAAAGCATCAGTGGACATAAAACAATACGGCTTCCAGTTATTGACACGTCATTTAATGGTTGGATCGCGTGTTTTGAATACAAACGGAATTCTATACAATGTATGAGGAAAGTCAAAAATTTTGAAGCAGACGGGCCACTTTTAAGCAACTTTTGGCTAACAAAAAGTTGCTCGGATTTTTTTTTTATTATAGATATGGAGCAACACTCACTGTTTTTTTGTCGATTCTTCTGTAGGATGAAGAAAAACCCAATAATATACATAAAAAAGGTTTGAGAAAAAAGTTTTATTTTTAAATTCAATTTTTACTCTTTTATAGTATTTCATTTTTACTATTTTTCTATTTTAGTTTCAATACATACAAAATAATAAACAATACGTGACAAGATGCATGTTATGCTATAAAAATGGGTATTTAAGAGTCACGAAGAACCATTAGTAGGTATTCTGCGCAATGTCCTTATATTTACATTTAGTTTCTTTTTTCCTCTACACTGGTTTACTTGAGAAATAAATAGGTATTATAAAAAGGGCATTTGTTTGGATTCCTTCACACAAATAATAAGGTGTATTTCAAATTCTTACTACGATAATAAATGCGAACATAACTCTGTATGTCTGTCACGCTTTCATGCCAAAACTACTCAATCGATTTAAACAAAATTTGGTAGACGCATAATCTAGAGTCTGAGGTAGGACATAGAACATTTTCTAACATATAACCATTTAGTATATGTAACTATGTCTACTGACTAAATGTTATTTAGTAAATGTTTTTATGCCATGCGGGAGCACCATAAGGAACATATCAGTCGACCAACTGCTTCACAAAGTCTGTTCAACGCTTTGTATGTGTGATCTTCAAATTACTATTGACTACGCTATTTATTAAACTACACTAGCCACAGCGTCATCGCAAAATTTCATTCAAATCCATTCAGTAGTTTAGCTATGGTAACGTAAAAATATCCATCAAAACTTTCAGACTTCTAATAAATAAATCTGTTAACATGTCTGTCGGTCTATACATATAGGTTATCTAAATAATCCGAGTACTCTCACACGTATTGTTAGTTCGTTCAATTCATTACATCTGCAGAATATAAAATCATTTGCCTAGCCTTTTCCCAAGCTATGTCGGAGTCGGCTTTCAGTCTTAACCGGATGCAGCTGAGTACCAGTGTTTTACGTGGAGCGACTGCCTAACTGACCTCCTCATCCCAGTTACCTGGGCAACCCGAGACCCCTTATATAGACTGGTTGTCAGTCTTTATGGTTTCTGACTACTCGTAACGACTGCCATGTATGATGTACAAATGACAGACGGGACCTACAGTTTAACGTGCCTTCCGAGACATAGAGGAACTCGTCATAACAAGGTGGTCACCCATCTACGGACTGACCGCGCCAAGCGTTGCTTAACCACTAGTTCCTCTTCAGAATATAAAATAACTAAAGATATTGTATTCTATGAATACATATAGTTATATACTACGGCCGTTTGTCATCAACTCGTAAATGGTCGTTAGGCGATTCTGACAAGTTGATATACGCAGACGTTTTGACATATTTTAATAGACGCAGATTTGTGCGTGCGGTCGGCCCTAAATCATTATTATACTACCGCATTGCTTGTATTAAAATATTGTAATGAATAAGTCGTGGTGGCCTAGTGGTTAAAGCACCAGCCTCTCAAGTATGACTGCGCGGATTCGATCCCAGATCAGGCTAGTATCAATGCAACTTCTATAAGATTATATTTTTGTTCCTTCCAAGTATTTCTTGGACACAAATGACGACCAAAAGGTGGAGGAAAACATCTGGACGAAACTTGAACTTATTCAATCTACAGACACCAGCGCATTAAGCTACTACAATCTGTCAAATTTCCTTAATAAAATGTCAACTTTTTAGCTGAAGCATATGTTTCAAAAATTTACAGTTTCAGGTAGCTTGATGTGCTGGCGACTGTACCAGTTATTATTAATTTTGGTCTTGCACGTGTCCGTATTTCTATATTAGTGTTCGCGTAGGTATTCAGTAAATAATTACATAACATAGAAACATTATTTGTGTAATTTCACTATGAAAACAATAAATAATACGAGCATATAAAAAAAGATGTTTACCTACATCAATTTCTAAAACTATGTTCATCTTACGCGATTAAAAGCCTCAAAATTTCTCTCTTTCATTTTCAAAGTCTTAAAATTTATAATAGGTAAAAATCGTGTACCAAAAAGTTTTTCATGCATTATAGCTTGGACATTCCAAAAATCTAAAATTTTCACATGTTTTACAAATCACATAATAACAGACAGACGTTAATAAGTACGTAATTTACCTATACTTAAAACATACGTATAGGAAACATAAAAACATAATACAATCGTATATTGATTGGCGGATCGCCAGTACCAGCTAACTACCGTCTAATAATATAGGAACATTGCCACGCTAATCTGGGATTGTAAGAAATATACAGGGTTTTGGCTGCTCCATCATATTAACTAGCTGAAGAGCGAGAAGCGGTCTCTTTTATTGCAAGAAGGACGGGGACCAAACCAGTAAACAAAGCTAAAGAGATGATGAATGATATTAATTTTGAAAATAGGTTTGAAATCAACACTTTTACATGTCATACATTTTCTTTGCCAAAACGAGATGAGATCGGCATTTCCTAACTGACTACCTTGAAAAGAAAAAACTCAAGGGTTATAGTCTCTTAAGGTCCAGACATAAAAATAAATGATATAGGTACCTACTAATATATGAGCAATGAATTTTTAAGGGAATCCAAACAATGTAGATGAGGATATGATATTAAGGGCTATCGTTTTTGTCTCACCAGCAGGCTTAGCATGGCGATTTTATATCTATTCTGTCAAGAAAAGACAAAGCTCTTCTGTCAATGTCAACATGTCTTCTGCTCGAGCATGGTGCGACCTGTCAACTCGCATATTATCACTTGTAGCCTTATGTCGACCGAAGAAAAGAAAAATTACTTCAAAAAAATCAAAAGAAATATTACGTCAATCTGTTACTTTTCTGTCATTATGTCCAATATCCAGTAGACAAGACTTGTTTCTACGGTTGCCATGCTAAGCCTGCAGATGGTGCAACTATATTGGGAAGTCCTACATCAATCAAATTTGACGTTATTAAAGTGGCCAAAACATTTGTTTCAATCATAATACGATAAAACTGTAGAGTAAAAGGCATTGTCCACGCTACAGTGTTGCGCAGTGCCATTTTGCTCGAAAAAAAGCCGAACACTATTTTCCGACGGATAAAATTGACACTTACACACATTCATAGATTCGTAACTTATATCTGCAAAAAATAATTTTACTCATTGCTAAATTTTCGCAACATTAATACTGATAGCAATAAACACGCGTAACTATTTTTAAACAGTTATATTTAATATTTCAAGACGTCATGTTACACAAACTCCCCTTTTTCCTGGGAAATCATCAATCAAATCACCCCTCACGCTGAAGGTGCAGCTGGAAGAAGGGTCAGACTCTCACTGAATGAAACCCACTGATCCTACTGGAGGTCCCTGTGTGCTAGGGCTACGGTTACTCTTGTGAACAACCCGCAGCCCCGGCAGTATACAAGCGCTCCTAGCAGTAATTTCATACGCGATAGCCCCTATTACGTTACTTTATTTTTTTCCTAAACAATAGAATATAATATGCATATCCAAAAGTACTCACTTTCATTATATAGGGTGTGTATAAGTGAACCCAACCGAACCTATTAACCCTGACCGACAGAATCGAGAAGTGTGTCGGTCACGCTTCGTGAACATCGGGCGCCGTGTGATCTGCTCCCATCCTTTAATGGAAGTACGTAATAAGTGCATGACAAAATACAATGTGAGTATAAGAAAAACAGAGAACTTTTTTGTGGTTCAAGAAGCACGGGTTATATTTTTTCTTAGGTACTATTACCTGCTGCGGGTTGTACGTAAGAGATACCGTGGCCCTGGCACACAGGGACCTCCAGAAGGAACATAGTGGGTTTTAGTCAGTAAGAGCTGCACCCTCAGCGGGAGGGGTCATTTGATGATTTCCCACGAAAAAAAAAGGTACTATTACCTACATCATGTGTATAGTTAGGATGTGTTCCAAACCGCGTGGAATAACTAGTAATCAATTAATAGTAAAAACAAACAAAAATACTCTCACTACAAATAAAGTATACATTATGACACGCAGATCGAAATAACATGACAGAAATCTAGACGTAACGTGGTGCTTGTGAAAAACTACAAATCTACGACCAATAAAGCACACAATACCAGCCCCTAATCAAACAAAAACATACGCCAAGATCTCAACAAGCCTACCTATCTTCACAAAAACATTCACCACGTCAATCACAATAAAAAAAAAACAAAAACCTAACAACCCGATTTATTCCGCAACCTATAAAAAGGTCGGCGATCATAAAAGTTCTAACAAAAAATTCTTGACCCACATATTGTCCATTAGCAAAGTTCGGTGGACGAAAAAAGAAAATATCACAAAATGTAGCAAAGGTACATAATGTAGGGTAGGTGAACAATAAAGCGCACCCTGTGTCATCGTAGACTGCGCCGGTGACCCAAATAGTCGCATAATGTCGCGAAATGGCCACTACAAAGACTTAGTTGTACTGGAAGTGGCTCGCATTTGTGAATTTTCTTCTCTATAAATGAGCAACGTAAGTATGTTTGTCAAAGTCAAAGTCAAAGTCAAAGTCAAAGTCATTTATTATTTGTAAAACATAGGTATAAAAATGTAGATCTTGTAGGTAGGCATGGTGCGCTATGTTTTGTCTATAGTGAGACGTACAAATACTGATTTGGACATTAAAATTAAATTAATTAATAATAAGGAATAATTAGGAACAAAACTATATATATAAACAAGACAATTAGTCATTTAAGAACTCTTCAAGGGTGTAGTAACATTTCTCAGTTAGAATTGTTCGTAAAGTTTTCTTGAATTTATAAAGAGGTAACATTTTAATTTCGTCGGGTATTTTATTGTAAATTCTTGGGGCGACACCAAAGAAACTTTTCTGCATAAGAGATGTTTTACACCTTGTGTGACATAAATTATTTACATATTTGGTACGCATTGGAGTTTTTTTAACATCCGATAGTTTAATGAATAAGTGCTGATTTGTTTTAACAAATAATGCCGTTTCGAGAATGTACAGTGATGGTAGTGTGAGGATTTTTAAAGATTTAAAAAAAGGTGCACAACTGTCTGTCACTTTTAGTTTGCACATTGACCTAATACATCTTTTTTGCATTCTAAAGATAAGTTCTCTATCAATCGACTGCCCCCAAAAAATAAGCCCATATCGTAGAACTGAACCAACAAGTCCATGATACGCAGTTAATAACGTTTCAATATTAACTATTTTTGACAACTGGAAGAGTGCGTATGCAGATTGGCTCAGTCGCTTGCATAATTCTTCAGTATGAGGCTTCCAAGTTAGCTTATTGTCTATTGTAATACCTAGGAATTTTACATAGTTAGCTTCTTCTATTTGGTTGCCCAGATATGAAACATTAATAGCAGGATATTCACGTCGTTGATGGAAGTGCATCACTTTTGTCTTTTTCAGGTTTATAACCAAGTTATTATTTTTGAGCCAGTTAATAATTTTCAAAAGGGTATTGTTAATATCATTTTGGTAATCATTAGGATTATAACATTCGATTACGGCAGTGCTGTCATCTGCAAATAGGACCATTTTTTGGTCTATAGCTTTTGGAAGGTCATTGATATAGATCAAGAATAACAATGGACCTAGGACGCTACCTTGAGGCACTCCATAATATACGCGTCTTGGTTGTGATTTATAGGTGGTGACCATTTTTGTATTAGGACAAATTCTAGTAATTTCTGTGCATTGATATCTGTCGCTAAGATACGATTCTAGTAGTTTCAAGACATTTCCTCTGATGCCATACCCATGAAGTTTTTGTAGTAAGATCTTATGGTCTACATAGTCAAATGCCTTCGTCATGTCTGTGTAGATAGCACAAATAGGGTTTCTTTTGTCTACCGATGCTATAATTTTAGATATAAAGTCATATATTGCCATATTAATTGTTGTATCTTTACGGAAACCCTTTTGTTCGTTACAGAATAATCCACACTTTTCAAAGTACGAGTAGAGAGACTGATAAATAATTTTTTCTATCACTTTTGATATTATCGGGATTTTTGCAATTGGCCTATAATTCTTTATATCTGTTTTTTCGTTTCTTTTATGTAACGGTTTAATAATAACGTTTTTAAGACTGTTTGGAAATACGCCCTCAGTTATGCATAAATTGACTATATAAGTTAATGGTGATGCTATTACATCCTTTACATATTTTAAGACTTTAGTTGACACACCATCATACCCAACCGTGTTTGTGTTTTTAAGTCTATTTATAGTTTTGATTATATCATTGTCGGACACAGGCAACATAAATAACGATTTTAATGTAACATTTTCAAATTTATATTGTATATTATTATTATTAGACGAGTCATTTTTTATATTATTTTCAATGTCATCAATAAAATAATTATTAAACTCATTAGCTATGTCAACAGGATTCCTAATAACTAAATCATCTTTTTTTATTGTTAAAATGGACTCTTGTGGCAAGCATGTTTTGTTGTTGTTAATTATTTGCCAAGAGGCTTTAGCTTTATTTTTAGATGTGTTTATATAATAATTATTTTGTGCTTTGCGAGTAAGTTTTATTATTTTTTTATATAACTTTGTATAATTTTTTAACAATTGTTTATTCTTAGGATTAGGATTAAATCGGTACGTCCAGAGTAGTTGCCTTTGTTTTTGACTACATATTTTAATACCTCTAGAAATCCATTTTGTTGCTTTGTTACATTTAATAGTTATAATTTTATTTGGGAAACACAAATTATACAGAAGCTTAAAATCTTCCATGAAATTATCATAAGATTCATTAACATCATTGGTGCAGAATACCTGTGTAAAAGAAAAACATTCTAAATAAGTTTTAAATTTCATAAGATTTTCTTTTGAAATGTCTTGCTTTTCAATTTTCCAAGATTTTAGGAGACAAGTTTTTTTAGTGGGGATTTTAAGTATCTGTGATGTGTGATCCGAGAGTACTAAATCTACAATTTCCGCTTTACACCCCTTTTGGTAGTTATGAGCAAAATTATCAATACACGTTTTACTACTTAATCTAGTGGGCATGTAAAGTGCTAGCTTCAAATTATACTGAAGTAGAAAATATTCCAGTTCTAATGTAGTTCTATTTTTCTTTATCACATCAATATTGAAATCTCCCGTCAAGATTACCTTCTTCTTTGCAAAATCAAATTTATTTAATATATTATCTAATTTTTCATAAAATATGGCATAGTTATGTTGAGGCACCCTGTAAATACAAATAATAATGATGTTATGTGATATTAGTTCTATTGCGCAGCATTCAAACACCCCTGAAATTGATTGTTTTGCTATCTCAGTTAGTTCTTTATACTGATATCCTGTTCTAATAAAAATACATGTGCCTCCTCTCTTTACACTCCTACAGAAATGAGCGGCTAAGGTGTAGTTGGGTATGTTTAAAAAAAGTTCATAACCTGATTCTACAAAATGTTCTGTGATACAGATGACATCTATCTTCATTCCCTTATGAGATAGTTCGTCCAGCTTGACTACTAGGGCATCCGATTTATTTACTAGACCTGCAATGTTTTGATGCAAGATATTAAAATAATTATAGAAAAAACTGAGAACAGTCCTGTGTATCAGCGCTTGACGGGCAGAGCGATCGGTCATTTTGGGAGCAGTCTGTGTCTGTTAGCTTTGTTTTCAAAGTACTTATGTATAAGATAAGATTAACTAGATCTGATATAACAATACTAACGCCCTTATAGTTTAATTTTCCAGAATTATTGTATGTATCAAAAGTATATGGCAAATTATAATTAGAGTCTAAGAGAAATGCATAGTTATGAGTTTCCACATCTAGATAGAGCAGGTTGTTGAAGATATCTACTCGGCTATTATACATTAAGTTTGAATTTTCCATATACTTAAAGGTAGGTAGGCATATTATAAAATTTGTATGTTGTAATTTCATAAGTTTATCGCGGATAAAGGTAACAAGTTCTATATAATTATTCGTTTTACGAAAATCATCTTCACCAATGTAAATGATGCAATAATCCAAATTTGTAAAATTGACTACTTTTCTATCAATATTTTCTAGGAGAATTTTTAAACCACACTTAGGCACACGATAATGACATATTTCATTATTAGACAAAGAAATCTTTTCAACTAAGTTATACAATCTATTAGAGCTTTCACTACTTATCATACATATCTTGTGCTTTGGAGACGACAACAACGGCGACTTTCGGGATTTATTATTTTGAGGTTCAATTTTTTGAGAAGCGATTGGGGCAGTACGGCTAACTTCTGTGTTATTATTTTTCTGTTCACATCCAATATCTGCTCTTGTATCTTTTGGTCTCAGTGGTTTGTTTTGCTTTGGTGACTTTGTTTTTCGTTTATTTGGGCTCTTTGTACTAGGCGTTGCTCCACATTTTGCTTTGATTAGGTCTTCGTTGCACTGTTTTAAGTTTATGTTCTCTAATTTTAAAGTTTCAATTTCCTTTACGGCTGTTCTTAACTGATTATTAAGCTTTTCTATCTCAGCTTTCAACAATGTAATTTGGCATTCTTCTTCGTCTTCGGACATATCTGGCATGCTATTTGTGTCGTCATTCAAATCAGAATCATCGTTTGGCTGGGATTTTTGTGGACGGCGAATCGTTATATTCCCCAGAAAATTCATAGTGAACGAGTATTTAACTTCTTTTCTCAAATTAAAAAAACTTTTTTTTTTTTATTGATGCTCCCGAGATTTGAACTTAAGTACAATTGCTCCACTAGTAGCAAGTAGTGCCGCTAGGCTAGCAGCGACTTACGAATATTCACGAAATATTGGATCACTTTGTCTTAAAGAAACTAGCGTTGTTTGTATTGGTTTTCGATAGATGGCTCTGTACTCAATAATTAATTCGTGTCACCTTTTTTTCTTTGGTAACACTGCTCAGGGTCTGACAACATTCAAATTCTGTAGTTCAATTTTTTTTCCGCTAGACGACGTGGTAGTTGCATTTTTTAGCGGTATTCAAATAAAAAACGAATTATTAAAATTTGTTTTCTAAAATTGTGCGAAATGTTTTACGAAAACTTCTTGTATGCATGCGATGAAGTATTTAGGTTATAATTAGAATATTTTTAAATGTTTATGCCACATATAGTCACTGTTATGATATAATTGGAATGTTTGTAAACACTTTTACGTAAGTATATTTAAACGCTTATAGCTTTTCACTGCACTAAGTTCATACCTGGATAACGCTGTCACATAACATTTGCACAATGTATTACACTTTATGTTAGAGTTTAATCACTATTTACATGAGATATTATTTTAAATCGAAAAAAAATACGGAGCTCAATGTTTACGTGACGGCACAGCGCCATCCATTTTTGTACAAATGTGTTGATGAGGACTTTTCGAAACAAGTTTATAGTGACTATTCTTGTGTAAGTATAGACGGCAGCACATCTAGAGAAACTGTCATATTTTCCCAATCAAATTTCAACCATATGCTTCAGCGATAAAGTCGAAAATCTATTCAGAAAATTTGACACATTGTAGTAGCTTGATGTGCTGACGGTCTCTGTGCGAGCAATGTGAAACAAAATACTACACGCATTTTTCATAATAGCCTATTTTTTTGTTACTTGGAAACATAGAAACAAACAAACAGTTGACGCTAATATAGCATCTGTTGATGTGCTAGCGTCTATATTCAGCCATATGCATAAATTGATTTAAATATGTGATTAGGAAATGCCAAGTCGTCATTTTATATTGTTAGATGCAATAAAAATCTATGTCTTGCCTTGTTGTATTTAAATAAACAAGAAACATAGTCACGGCATTTAACAAATACAATCACATAAACACTCGCTTCGATATACTAATTCGATTTCAACAATAGAATTTACGATTCTTATCGTGTTAGCCAATAACGATATATATATGTATAATATAAGTAATAATGTATTTTATATAACCATATCTTAACAACTTAAAAAAACATAATACCATAAAACAAGTACGAAATGTATTATAGATAAGAAGTTAATAAAATTTCGCACTATTTATTTGCACATGGGTAAACCATATTTATTACTACAGTCTAGCAATCGCAAGGCTAAGCACGGGATCTCGGGTTCGATTCTCAGGTCAGATCGAAACTGCTTTGTGGGTTTTAAGAACCTTTCACAAAAGGAGTCTGAAAGTTGGTGATTGATATACTCGTGCATCGGAGAGCACGTAAATGTCGGTCCTGCGCCTGATCTCTCTCCGGTCGTGTCGGATTGCCGTCCCATCGGGTTAAGAGAGTGAGGGAATAGAGAGTGCACCTGTGTCTGCGCAAATGCTTGTGCACTATAACTATAATATAGCATGTCAATCGCAACTGGCTGATCTCCTTAGAGGGAACGGCCACCGTGGTCGACTATCGGTCTGGATACCCCAATTTTATTACATGATACAAACATGTAAATCTATACGTCTATACTAATACTATAAAGCAGAAGAGTTTGTTTGTTTGGTTGGTTGATCAACGCCAATCTCAATAACTACTCGACCGATTTGAAAAGTTCGTCCATTGTTAGATAGCACATTTATCGAGGAAGGCTATAGGCTATACTTTTACCCGAGTGAACGGAGTTGTTCCTACGGGTCGCGGGTGAAACCGCTGGTGCAAGCTAGTATAATATATGTAGGGACTTGTATCATACCCTTTTATTGCCCATAACCATGCATAACCGTATTTAAACAACACTGAAGCTCGGTACAAAGTCGATTTAAATGATTATTATAGGTTTTTGAAGGTGTTTGAATAATCTCAGACAAAGATAACACGACATTCCTAACACACGTCTCTAAATATATATTTGAATGTGAAATACAAATATAATGGCATTCCGATGCTCATTTGTTGCATAAAAAGCGTGGAAATGCTAATAGTATGGCTGCATTGACGGTATAGTGTAAGTATTGTCGGGCTGTGTTTAACGATTGCATAAATACCTATATATGAAACTAGCCCGTCGTCCAAAGAGACTGGCTTCCCGCTCTCGGTCAAAAGTAGTAACAGTCCCGTCAAAATCGGTTTAGCCATTTCAGAGAGTAGCCGGACCATATAGACAGACGGACAAAAAATATTTTGGTGTATTTACAGTACATATATAATATATTCATAGCCAGAGCATACAGACAGACGAACAAAATTGAAAAAAAATATATGTGTTTACCGTATACATATTATGCATGGAGTAAAATTACGTTATTTAAATATTACAAACAGACACTCCAATTTTGTTTATATGTATAGATTATACAGAAGACGCATATGCAATAAGTATACATTAAATAGCAGTTCCAAAATTTAATCCTGTCTTAGTTTCTTGCACGATGCCCATGAATAGGGATTATGCATTCAAAGAAATACGAAAGGTCAAAATGTAATATTTTGAAGAAAAAAAAGACCTGTGACCTTTACCCCCACAGAGTAATGATGTCGTTACAAAGATAAGCGAAGGTCGAAATGGCGTTTTTGTGGTTTCATGCGTGAATGGTGATTATAAGTATTCTGCTATGTCATAATATTTTTTTTTTGTACAAAATTTACAATTGCGTCGTCGGCTGGCTGCTCAATTATCTTCATTTAAATGAAAAATAATCGGTTGATGTTACTTAATATTCTTTGGAGAGAAGTTAGCAACATTAAAGGGGCTTCGTAGGGCCGAGTCCTGCCGGGGCTGCGGGTTGTTCCTAGAGTTACCGTGGCCCTGGCACACAAAGACATCCAGAAGGAACAAAGTGAGTTTTAGTCAGTAAAAGTCTGATACTCCCTCCAGCTACACACATAGCGGGAGGGGGTTATGTATTTGATGTTTTTTTACAAAAAAAAATATATGTTTCTTAATGTTTGTAAATTTTACGATTCTATTTAGAATAATAAACAAATAACTTATAATAAGGGGGTTATTATAAAAAGTGGTTTAAAAAAATGTACTGGGTTTAGCGCCAGATATACGCCATCAACTTTGTTCAAGATGGCAGTTTAAACATAGTACTTAAGCTGGTACTTTTTTGGACCACGTTTTATAATAAGGTGGATCAAGTTTAGACATTATACATTGATATTAATTAATGGAATAGATGTCATATCCAGTCTCTATATTTCTGTTAAATGGCGCCCGACGAAATATCACGCAAGGTACAAAACAAGGGGACTAAGTGGAACGAAGTCTTTAACAGAACTTTGTTTTTATTCGGGAGATATTTCCATTTGTATCATTATAATAGTAATACATTATTATGCTTCTCTATAAACCTCCCAAGTATGAGTGTGCGGGTTCGATTCCAGGTCAAGCAAGTAACAATGCAAGTTGGATGTTACCTGGACTGTAAAGACTGAAATCACCTACCCGCTTTGAGCAAGTGTGGTGATTAACGCTCAATCCTTCTCCGTATGAGAGGAAACCTGTGCCCAGTAGGCCGATAAAAAGGCTGATGATGATGATGATATCTAGTTTTTATAGAAGTAGTTGTTTTCTAGTTAGGCACGGTTCTCGTCATACAACTTTGCGTCCTCGAATTTTCTCACAAGTAACTTGAAGTTAGCTAAACAGATGCCTTTCTTCCATAAGTTAATGACGAACTATTACTGATATATTGCTATTAGTTAAAGCCATATTGAAAGTTGCAAATATTTCAACCTGTTAATATATCGAAAAGAGAGGAAATGGCAGGAAGCGACTGATTGAAAAGATTTTCCAAAATATCTTCGTAGATTCCAAATAAAATATCTCAACTTCCTACCGATATTTATAAAACATTTCACGTTTAATAACTTAAAATATACTAAAACAAATACATTAGAGCTATAACACCAAACAAAACGGCATCTGGTTACAATCGGCGCATGCGCATATGACGTCAGCAACGCGTCGAATTACGTCACAGAGTCTAATGAGTTTGCAGTATGTTTACTTTTTCTTTGATATTCAGTTATTTTATTTGGTTTGGCATGAAGATGATTTTTAAGTGTTTTGGTCTAGTTTCCATTGATTAATTTTAGATCGCCAATTAATGGAAATTACTTCAGTAATTGCTGGGCTGAAAATTTAGAACAAACAGCCTGGTGATTGATTTTAGTCTAATCGCACATTATTATACAGTATTGGGCTTAGTATCAAACTTTTTAACATTGTGACTGGACTTTGAATAGTGGTCTTTTTAGCCATGTATTTTATATTTTTTTGTCTACTGTTTTTATTTTTCTCCTTGTTATTTATTTTCGCCTTTTTTTGTGTTTACTGTTTTTTTACTATTTATGTACCCATTTTGTGTGTGCGCTTGCACAAAATAAATGATTTTTCTTTCTTTTCTTTCTGATTTAGACCTAGCACTAAAGCAGGTATTCTTATTAAACACGATCTCTAATACGGTTGATTTATTCTGGCTAGCTTGCAGTAAGTAAAAAGTATTTTGGTTGATGTTTTAAATAAGCCGACATTGATAAAGTTTCCATTATTATTTAAGCCTAGTTAAAATAAATTATTTGGCATTGATTTAAGAGTTAAAATTCCTATAAAGAAAAACTGTGATTAGCATTTTACTTTACTTGTTACAATCATGCGATCGAAAGTGATCGAAAGTCGTGGTGGCCTAGTGGTTAAAGCACCAGCCTTTCGAGTATGAGGGTGCGGGTTCTTTTCCAGGTCAGCCAAGTACCATTGTAACTTTTCTAAGTTATACGTCTTTTCTAAGTTTATCTTGGACATCAATGACTTATTAAAGGTGAAGGAAAACATATCGACGAAACCTGGACTATAAAGTCTGAAATCACCAACCCGCATTGAGCATGCGTGGTGATTAACGATCAATCTTTCTCCATGGGAGAGGAGACCTGTGCCCAGCAGTGGGACGATAAAAAGGCTGTGATGATGATTGTGATGAATCATGCGATCAGTATTTCTGATTATAAGCCTTTCATTAAACATTAAAGGAAATATTTAATAAGATATCTCTTCTTAAATAAATAGGTACTAAAAACCATGGAAGACGCATCATTTTTCTATATTATCACTTGAACATCGGAATTCGCAGAGCCAACAAAGAAATCATCTACATAAACATTTATACATGTCCCTTTTAATACGTATAAATATGTTATCCTAATGAGATAATCTCAATCTGTATAATCGGCTTGTTTATCTTAATATGTGTTGAAAACTTGTGTTGGTTATGTTTACAAATGGTCTTTCGTTTTGTTTGTTAATACATCTCTTAAACTTTAAATTGCTTACTTATATGTATGTTGATTCAGCAGCCATTTTTATTGTCCCTTTACAATTATTGCAAATGTTTGATATAGTCATCATCATCAGCCCTTTCATCGTCCCACTGCTGGCCACAGGCCTCTTCTCATACAGAGAAGGATTGAGCGTTAATTACCACGCTTGCTCAATGCGGGTTGGTGATTTCAGACTTTACAGTCAAGGTTTCCTCGCATTGTTTTCCTTCACTTCTAATCAGTCATTAGTGTCCAATAAAAGCTATATAAACCTTCTATTGGGTGTGAAGACTATTCTATACTCCGTGGTCTTCCTTACCCTAAGCAACAACTAGAGGTTTTATAAATAAAAAAATCATACTTATTTTGGCTGCGGGTTGTTTGCTAGAGTTACCCTAGCCCTGGCACACAAAGACCTCCAAAACGAACGTAGTGGGTTTTAGTCAGTAAGAGACTGACATTCCCTTCAGCTACACCCAGCGGGAGGGGTTATTTCATGGTTTCCCACGAAAAAAAGGAAGATAAACAAATGAATCATCTTTATTGACTGTTTCACTTTACGTTCGTCAACAAGTCTGACAAACGAACATGTTTGACAGGTCACTCTTTAAACAAATCCGCCATGTTTGACAAACAAGGACTTTGTTTGAGCACTTTCGTTTTATTTTAGGGATTTTTTGGTAAACTATTTTTTTGGATACTGTAGTAGTTTTGCATCAATTTAACGGACAGTTTAGTAATAAATTCGTATATTTTACATTTTAATAATAGTGTTGTTATTCATTGGTAAAGCAAGTCAATAATTTTCTCTGATAAAATGTGATAAAAGGACCAGCAGGCATAGCGTAGGACGTCCACCAACAAGATGGACAGACGACCTTATAAAGGTCGCCGGGAGTCGCTGGATGCAAGTCGCTTCCAACCGGTATGTGTGGAGATCTAAAGGGGAGGCCTATGTTCAGCAGTGGACTTCCTATGGCTGAGATGATGATGATGATGAAAATGTCAGTCATTACACAAGGACGTAATATAAATAAAAATGTGACTAAACAGCTTTTTTAAAATAAATCAATAAAACAAAAATCATCTCCCGAGCCTTTTCCCAACTATGTTAGGGTCGGCTTCCATTCTAACCGGTTTCGGCTGAGTACCAGTGTTTTTACAAGGAGCGACTGCCTATCTGACCTCCTTAACCCAGTTACCTGGGCAATCCAATACCCCTTGGTTAGACTGGCGTCAGACTTACTGGTTTCTGACTAACGTAACCCGTAACGACTGCCAAGGATGTTCAATGACAGCCGGGACCTATGTACAGTTTAACGTGCCATCCGAAACACAGTCATTGGTGTCCAAGATATACTTAGAATCACTAAATCACTAAAACAAAAATGCACTTAATAAATAACGTCACAATCACCATCAGTCTGACAACACTTAAGTAAAACGTGATAATTTAATGACTTGAACAATTAACGAAATATATTCGAAAGAGGCGGCGTAATTGCTCTTCAATTAATTGCTTAAATATGATAAAACAATTAGGAAATAATGGCGAATGCATTAAAATACCTGTCGATCGCGTGAGGTGTTATATAGGACGAGTAATTATAAACACGTTGAAATCAAATTATAAACAATGTCACGTAACAATTGGGATGTGGACTAGGTCAAAAATAAAATACTTTATCAAAATTCTACGGTTGCAAGGCTAATTGATCTTTGCAGAATTTTGCAAAACTTACAGGAGGAAAAATCAAACGATGGAAAAAAAAATTCTGACTCCGCATATGTATATAACTCAATACAGCAAAAGATGTCACTTAGACTTGCCAATTAGCCTTTCAACCGTCGATACATTTTGTAAAGCATCTTAAAATAATGTCAGTTTAATTTATGATTTTGAAACGAAAATAATTGTTTTCCATTATTTATTGTTAATATCATCGAAATAAGTATACGGCTTGATGTGATAAATCTGTGACGTCATAGGTTCCGTTTTCATACAAATTGCATAGAGAATAACCGTTGTTGACAGTTCTATAAAAGTATTGAATTTGATTAGTTGTCCACATCCCGATTAGCATCGGAGTACTAAATAAATACATAAGTTGAGACTTTAAAATTAAATTATAAGATTGGACACAATTTATGTTGCATAGAGATTTTTGTAAAAGTATATTTTATTAATACGAGAGTGCGTGGTGACTGAATCGTATGAATCTGTCGACATTTAAAATTTTATTATTTGTTGTGAAATTTTAGAACGCGAGTATTAATAAAATACGGTGAGCTTCGCCGAGACGCGTAATTGCGGAAGAAATGTGTGAAAGAGAAGTTAAATCATTTCTTCTATAATAATATTGTAAAGCTGAAGAGTTAGTTTGTTTTATAGCAAAAACACATAGGAAGTGGTGCAGGATGGGCGTTTTGGGTGCTGTCTTTTGTAATATTAATTGACGTTCAAAAAGTGCTGTTTTACAGCCAAGTTTGAATAAATTATTTTTGAGTTTGAATTTGTTTGAACGCGCTTATCTCTTGAATAATTTGATGAATTACTACCTATAGATTACTTCATATCCGACATCGTTAGTTCATCTTTAGTTCCTCTAAGAGGCGAATGAAACCGCTAACCGACGCTAGTATAAAATAAAAGAAAGATCTAATTTATTCCTTTTTCAAAATATTTTTATTGCACAATCCTAACACATATGAAAAAAACACTTAATTCAAAAAATAAAAACAAAACATAATATAGAAACAAATGCCTAAAAGAAATTAAAAAAAAAAACAGTTGAAAATCGCTTTGAATACCAGAAGCTAGCAGAATTACCGTAACCAATGAACCGTATATTATGACATGCAGTGTTTTAAATCACCCGAGAGCTACAGTTTGTATACAAAACTACAACGTTTTTATATACATACATATGCACATAAATTCAGACGCAATGTAAACATGATGTATATGAAGGACAAAATCGAGATAGTGTAACCTTATTTTTGATAGTACGACAGAAAATTTTACTTTTGTTTGGGAAATAATGTTTCGGTTTGAGGTAATTTTTAAGAATATTAGTTAATGATTTGTGAAAATTTCGCTTTTCGAGGAAAAAACATTAGATAACCCGAAATATTAATAGGTAAGTATGCCTACTTTTCTTTTTGGGTTGGGTTAATAAAAACCATAATAATCATACTATATTGTACGAAATATAAAATCATAAAATCATTTTATATAATTGGGTAGTTGACTAAGTAAAAAATAAAATCTTTTCTTTTGACAAAGCATGTTCAAATAATGTCACTTTCATTAATAGCATTGATTAAAAAAAAAAAAAACAAATCCTTATTTTGTGGATAATAATTATAAGATTAATAACCACACAGCTTAAAGTGAAAAATCTGTGACGTCATAGTTTGTATTTTCAAACAAACTATTTGCACAGTAAATAACCGCTTTTGACAGTTCAATAAAAGTATTGAATTTGATTAGTTGTCATGTAGTTTTCACGCTCTAATGATTACAAAAAATAACAATCTTTACAGAATCAATATGAAAGTGAAATTCTACAAAAAAATCCCACAAACGTATAGCTATAGTAATTATCTATAAATAAAAACCTGGTCTCACACAAAAAAAATATTCGATGGGAAACGATTAATTTTATTTATCGTCTATTTTACATCTTAACAACTGTTTTCGATTTGTCTGTGTGTCTAAGTATTTTAGAAAAAAGAGAAAAGTTTCGTGAATTTATTTATGTAATGTTCGTAACACTGGCAGGTCGTTAGGAGCCCTGCGTAGGTATTTAAATTGTAACGCTAAAAAAAATAAAGAATTATCATTTTCTACCTAGATTGTTTTTTTTTAAACAGCGCGGTGAGCAAAGATGTCTTTCTACAATCGTAAACGCCAATAGAAACGAAGAAAATGTATGGAAAAGACATTTCATATCACGTAATGGCAAATTGAAAATTCATTTCCATACATTAATTCTTTCTACTAGCGTTTGCGATTGTCTTTTGTCTTTCCTATAGGCTCATATTCTCCGATTCTACTGGCGTTTTCGATAGTAGAAATACATCTTGGCTAACCCCATTGGAAATTAAATGAGAGTAAAAATAAAAACTACAGGAATATTTCTAATAAATTTTCAATATGGCGGCTACATACAGCAAATCGTGTACCTATCTTCATGATCGAGATAAATCTATCCGGCTATTAGTTTTAGCCTTAATCTTGGCGGGAAATCATCCATCTTTCATCGGAGATAAATAAGTTCTTACAGATGAACCAATCTTACTAATATTATAAAATGGGAAAGTTTGTATGTATAGGCAGGGTATGTAGTATGTTTGTTAGTCTTTCACGCTGAAAGTACTAAATGGATTTTTAAGAAACTTGGCAGTAATAGAGCTTACTAGACTCTCCTACTCGACTCTCTCCAGCGGTTTCACCCTCGTACCGTGGGAACTACTATCTAACGCTGAATATTTCAAATCAGTCTTATAGTTCCTGAGATTAGCTCTTTCAAGCACACACACAAACGCTTCAGCTTTATAATATAAGTATAGATTTGTGAACGCATACATTTTTGCCTGGATCACAGACCCTAGGAATTCTCGCTAATACAAGAATCAAACCCTTTTAAAAAATCTACGGAGGCCATACCGCGGGCAGTAACAAGTATCTACACAATAAATTGATTAACACAAACATGTATCAAAGAAAATATTATTATGATCCGTTACGAAGATTTAAATAATCTTGAGATGCGTCGTAAAATTAATTGAATCAGACTTACGATGCAATATCAAATAGATATAAAATTGAAAAATAATTCAGAATTTCATTTGCGAATCTTTATAGTTTTTTTTAACAGCTTGACTGTTTTTCCTGAATTTTCAACTTTATCGCATGAACATAGGGTTCAAAGTTCATTGGGAAAATTTGACAGTTTCGGATAGCTTGATGTGTTGTCTGCACATAAAAGCGATAAACACCTGTCAATAGGTATTTCCTCCTAAAAAAATAAAATAAATATTCAGACTAATATGTTAATTGGCTAATAATTTAAACTACAAACTGTAATAAAATATTTAAATCGATGCAGCGGTAATTCCTGAGATTAGCGTGTTAAAGCAAACAAACTCTTAAGCATTTGATTATAATATTAGTACAGATCAATTGAAACCCGCATTATCAGAATAAACCCATGTAAGGAGAGAACGAGAGATTTTTTTGTTATGAATGTAAATATTGTCAATAAAGCGGCAACGTTTGTCAAAAGAATATCCATAAAAGGTTAACAGTCACGATTTTCAAAACACGTCTTTGTGTTAAATACGAGTAGTTTTTACGATGTATCTTATTAATTTTAATGTTTTTCTTACAAAAGTTCAAAGAGAACAATAGCGTCGCGTGTGGTCACGACGATAAAGGGGATATAAACATTGTCATCTTTTTAGACTACAACGCAGTCGGGCAAAAACAGTGTTTACTTTGTGTACTGTTTTTTAGCTACATCGTTGGACCGACTACCTATTAACAAGTCACAAATGTCTATTCTGTAGGTAAATGTACATACATATATAACCACCTTTTTTTCGTGGGATATCATCAAAATAACCCCCTCCCCTTCCGCTGAGGGTGCAGCTGGAAGGAGTGTCCAACTATTAGCTACTGACTAAAACCGACTATGTTCCTTCTGGAGGCCTTTGTGTGTCAGGAGTCAGGGCCACGGTAACTCTAGCGAGAAACCGCGGCAGACATCTAATTGCCCTTGCTTTTTTGTAATGTAAGATACTAAAGATACATAGAAGACTACTAAATTCTCTCAACTCAAGCAAAAATAAGTTCTATCTCATGGTGCACAAACTTGGTCTCCTACAAAATTTCAGAATTCCAGCCCTAAGGTCTGCCAAATTCGGGTTGCTCAGGTAACTGGGTTAAAGAGGTCAGACAGGCAGTCGCACCATGTAAAACACTGGTACTTCGCTCGATGCGGTTAGCCTGGAAACCGACTCTCAAATATTAAGGAAAAGTCTGCAGATGATGATGACGATATAGATACATTATATCAGCATTAAAACGTAAACAATAGTACAATCTTTCGGCCAATAGTTTTGTGTAACGACGACGAACAAACAAATAACATGCGTCTTCAATTATATCGTCAGTGCGTATCCCTTATACATAACATCATTCTTCGAAAACATGAATACAGGTAATCTAGACCTTGTTTAAAAACAGACAGTCATAATAAAACGTCGTATAGCTATGAATAAATATAACAATTGAATGAATACATTATACCGTGTTATGAATAAGAATTGCTATTTTATAGTGCGAAGAGTCGTGGTAGCCTAGTGGTTAAACAGCCAACCTCTCAAGTATGAGTGCGTGGGTTCGATTCCAGGCCAGGCAATGGTACCAATGCAACTTTTTCTAAGTTTGTATGTACTTTCTTAGTATATCTTGGACACCAATGACTGTGTTTCGGATGGCACGTTAAACTGTAGTTCCCGGCTGTTGAACATCCTTGGCAGTCGTTACGGGTAGTCAGAAACCAGTAAGTCTGATACCAGTCGAACCAAGGGGTATTGGATTGCCCGGGTGACTGGGTTGAGGAAGTCTGATAGGCTTACGCTCCTTGTAAAACACTGGTACTCAGCTGAATCCGATTAGACTGGAAGCCGACCCCAACATAGTTGGGAAAAGACTCGGGAGATGATGAGTGCGATGTGTAGTCTAGACTTCTTTTGATGTTTTCATATAGCATGATCATTTCTAAAATGATCTGTTTATAAAATGTTACATCTAATATATTTTTTAGGGACTGTAGATAATAATATATGTAATTATGTATAGACTACATATGTTGCCACAAAATATATATATCTCTAAATATAAACCATAACTTGTCCGCTAAAGGGGATAAATATCCTTTTTTATTCTTTACACGATTTGAATCTGACTTAGGTATATACTATCCTCATTGCTAGAACGACATTATTAAATAACCAGGATGGTAATATTTGATGAATTTGTAATCATATTTGATGTCCTAAATGCAAAAGTAATTGTAATTGCCATCAGTTACGTAATTAGAATTCTTTTCCAACCAGCATCTCCACGAATTCTTAGTAAATGAAATAAAGATAAAAATACCTCCGAACGAATTTCTTATTATCTTAAAGTTGACAATGCAGACGCTCGAAATTCCTTTGAAATTAACTTTCGCCAACGCTAAGACAAGAAATAAAACAATTAGAAATTATATAACAGGTTCACTAGTTGTTCTAAGTTTGAGTTTTGAAACCAGAACTAAAATGCATTTTTAAAAACGTTAGCAAACATTTCTATTGAATTCCCATTTTACTTTATTACGGAAATAATTTCACATGTTGCAATATTCGACCGCAAAAGAAAAGTGCCATGACATCTGAAAGTTGACATTTGCAATTGTCAAATTGATATGTTAACTATCATTGTGACGTTACGTTCTATCACAAAATCCTTTAACATTGAAAAAGCTTTTAGATAAAAGACAGACTAAGCTACAAATCAACACTATTTCCAGTGTTTTTATACGTTTTAAATAAAGATAAGCGCCTCAAAGCAGTGTGCACAATCGAAACAGATAAAGCCAAACTAATTAGTCTTTGGAATCAACGCCATTATTAATGATCTGATCTAAAGACACAGACATACGATTCAACTTAGAAGTGTATTTATTACTTGGCAACACTGAGCAAACTATTATCAGGGATGGGGTATCGTTTGTCGACATTTTGAATTTTAGTCGATGTAGACTTTTTGTGAAACTGAAGTAATTGATTAGTGTTTGTATGTTTGTCAAGTAGCCGTGAGTCTTAACAAATGTAAGAGTGCTTATTACGCCTTTTGTAATATTTTTTCAGTAAAAAATACTGAAAGTTGTAAAAAAAGTATTTCATTATTTACACAATTAGTCAATTGTGTCTTCGATTGTTTAAGATTATTGCCAGTATTTTTTTTGGATCATGTCATACTGAAGACAACGTGAGATTTAACTTTAAGTTTAAAAAAAACAGGTCATTCGCAAGCCATAGCGGTCATTGAAAAATGTGCCCTTAATTAATATGGACACGGCATAAAATGCCACGGACGGAACCACATGCAATCCTGTTATTATACTGACAAAAAATAATCATTTGACATGCATACAAAGGCATTAATTTGGTCTTTAAAAGCTTAATGAGTGTACAAAATTTATGTCAACATCATTTTGTTGGTTGCTTGTTTATAGATATACTAGTTGCTCCCTGCGGGATGTACCCGCCGCCCGAGGGAATTTATTAGGCTCTAGACTGAATTTTGTACCAAAATTTATTTAAATCAGTACAGTCGTTTTAGCGTGAAAGTGTGACAGACAGACATACAGATAGACAGAGTTACTTTCACATTTAAGTAAGGATGTAATAGTATCTTTCAGTTTACTCAAACTCTCATAAATACACATCCTTGTAAATACCATAGAAGGTTAAAGGCCAGTTTCACAGGTTACGAATATATCTACCAGATAAATTCAAATATGGAACAGAATTTGTATGAAAATATCTACCAGATAAACTATCTGGAACTTATCAGTAACCGGTGAAACCCTTACATGTGCGAAGTGCGATTATAAATCTTAAGACAGTAGGTAATCCATTAAACCATTAAGCAGAGTTGATGAAATACGAAAACTGGCTGGGATACACCGAAAATAGCATGACAAAAATATACTAAGGGCCTGTTTCACCACCTACGAATAAGTTCCAGTTAGTTTATTTGGTAGATAATTTCACACAAATTCTGTTCCATTTTTGAATTCATTCTGTAGATAGTGGCTATTTGGACGTTGTGAAACTGGCTCTAAATATGAAGATATTTTGTTCAAAACGGGTGAGCGAATATGGCGTGAAAGCGTGACAGACAGACAGACAAACATACAAACAGACAGAGTTACTTACGCATTCATATTATTACTAAGGTTTAAATCTAAAACGATATTTTTTGTCACATTAAAAATCGATTTAAAATATGAAATTCTGAAAAATCTATTAACAATATTCAAGTCATAATATTCAAACTAGTACTCAACATTTTAGCTAGCTCCCATCTCTATCGTCAACGGTATGCGACTAGGACCAATTAACCGAAGGAAATGCCCTTAAAGGTATTCCACCACGTTGGATAAAATATTTCAGAATGTCCGTATAATATATAGAATAGTTTCTTTTAACTCCTTATAGGTATTTTATTAATAGACCCTAAGCTTAGTGCATGCGTGCGACTTTAGTACGCCACCTGCTTATCAACATAACAGGCTTTAGCAAGACCAAGTTCTTTTTTCATGCGAGAATTTATGCGACACGAAAATAGCTTATAATATACTATTTCTAAACCCGTTTGATAGCAACGAGATACTTGAATGAAAATCAGAAAAAATAAACGTTGACTAGGAAATTTATCTTCCATGTTAAGTTAATCCTTTGATTAACTTTAGCTTTCAAAGTGCAATCTAGTTCAATAAAATCGTGGGATAAAGTTACGGATTTGTCGTCAGCACATCAAGCTACCCGAAACTGTCAAAATTTCCCAATCAACTTTGAACCATTTATGCTTCACTAAAAAAGTTAAAAATCGATTTTAGAAAATTACAATTTGTAGGTAGTAACTTGATGTGCTGGCGGCTGTACTTTATAACAAAGAGCGATAATAGTATATTTTTTTGCAAAAAATAAAGTTAAAGAAATTTGACAAATTGTAGTAGCATGATGTGCTGGCGTCTGTATGTACGTTACTACAAAGAGAGATAGATATTTTCTCGCAGAAAATATATCTATTCGTAATAAGATTTCTAAGAACCTTTTTGCTAAATGTATTTAGTATGGATCCGTTTACAACAACGCAATTATATTTTATGTGGACCACTAAAATGTGTCATCTTATTTTCTTAAACACCACTAAGAAGAATGGACTGAAGTCTTGCTGTAACTGGATATTTTGATATAAAACACATTTTGTAAATAAAGCTTAGTTTTATGATCTCTATTTAGTAAGAAAACATATTTATTATTAATTTTATAAATGTTGCAAGCTCTTTAACACGCAAAAAGTCACGTAGACACATAAAATCTTCAATATATAGGGTGACTGAATAGTGACCGATATTTAAACACGTGATTGTACTCATGATTAAAAACTACTTTCCCGAAGAAACTTTATTTTGTATCATCACGTATAGCAAAATTACTAGCGCGCGTGCAAAGTTCAAATTTCGCACGCGCCGTCGCGTCGTCCTATCAGCTGAGAAAAAAAAAAATACAATAAAGAAAAAAGTTTATTTGGGAAGTTGTTTGTAATCATGAGTACAATCACGTGTTTAAATATCGGTCACTAATTACCAGTCACCCAATACAGTATTAATTTTAACGATCAACGAAATGGGTGTACCATTTTTCATGCACAAATGAAATTAAATAGTACACAAAATACCATCAAAATAAAACTCACAAGCAATTCCACATTTAAAAGGTTGTATATCATTTTAATTTTTGATATTATAATAAAAGTTTTACAAAACAAATTAAATTTAAATTTATAAAACAAATTATAATAAAGAATTTAAAATTCAACCAAATAAAGTTTTTATTACTCGCTTAATTTACAGACAGTTATGTAAGTTTTAATCGCCTGAACTATTTAACGGCTGAAACTAATATAACTAACCAAAATTTTTAATCGCTTTTTCTACGATGTAAATAAAGTTTCGGGCGAATAAACTAACTTTGGACACGAACTATGCCGGTAGCCATTTGTAGAAAAATGTTGTGGTATAAATAGTATAGGTATGAACAATTATACGAAAGAACAAATATTTTTATAGATATTAGGAGCTGATACTGAAAGACCGACCTCATTTCGTATCTATTTTAAGACGTTTTACTAAATTAATGACAAATCTCTTTATCATAAAACGTGGTTTTAAAAAGTATCGGCTGGATTTAATCCATCGACTTTCTTCAAGATGATAGTTTAAAGATACATAGCACTAAGGGCCAGTTTCACAGATTGCTGGTAAGTTCCAGGTAGTTTATCTGGCAGATAATTTCATACAAATTCTATTTTATTTTTTTAATTTATCTGGTAGATAGTGGCTACGCGTAACCTGTGAAACTGGCCCTAAAGTTTGTACCTACTTTTTAAAGACTACGTTTAGAGCGAGAAGTAAATGTTATATTACTCCAATTACTCGATTTATATCACTATTGAGTCGAAGTAATTAAAAAAATCCAATATAATTTTTCGCAGATTTCTGTCTCCTAAACACCTAAACAAACAGCTCTCGTCAAATAAGTATGCCCTCCGACATCAGCTATCCGATACCACACGTAAGCGCAATAATATTGTGTTTAGACATTTTAATTAACACCCAATTTTAGAGTGGTTACATATAACGTGAAGTCAATAGCTGCATCTAACTTCACACTAACAAAGTCTAGACCAGCCTTTACAATTTCAAACACATTAAATTATAAAGAAATACTCGTAGCTGTTGTTAAACTAGATAATGTTAGTAATTGAACTATAAATAAAGATGTAGACGCGAGACCAAGCAAAAGTGTCGGCCATTTTCTAAAGAGATATTTATGGAAAACTCTATGTCCATTGTAAACTATTTAAATAAGTTACTGGTGAGATTCTTTGCGAAAGTTATTTTATAGATTTATGCTGGTCTCCGGTTTAGTTAAATATTTTGTGGCGTTTTTGTAGCAGTCTATTTAAATGGATGCTTTTAAAAAAATTGCAAATTTATTATAAGCTTGTAAAAATGGTTGTATTGTGATTATCATATTTGCGTCGCTGCTATAGTTGGTAAGGTGGCTTGGTCTTCCAGAGTTCGTGTATATGCTACATGGGGCCCTACATGGGGACATAACCAGATCGTAATTTTGCAGGATATACATATAGGTAACTAATATTATACAGCTGAAGAGTTTCTATGCTTTAACTGGTTTGAAAAACTTGAGACGGGACGGTACGATACTGACACCGCTGTCAGAAGCTATTATAAATTATATGTATAAGTTCACACGTGATTTCGAGATATATATTGATATTCGGTTCGCAGATCAGGCAATAGGTACATACTGACAAAACCCTATCTTCCAAAAATCAGATGGCATGTGTCCGTGTGAACGTACCAATTTATTGTTGTAGGAAAGTCTAATAGGAAGTAGGTGAACTCTAAAATACTTTTATCAAGCCGATCAAATCATCCCATTTGTATCCACAAGCACTAAACATCGTTGAATCAAAGACCCCTAAGCTGCATACAATAGCCTCTATAGTACTTGTACTAAATAGGTTACTATGGCAACCGTGGGCGTCGTAACCTGCAACTACGTGTATTAAGATACGATCAGACGAACTCTTGCGCTGAAAATGGTTAAGGTTTTTGAGACACGTGTTTTAACTTCTTTTCGATATTATCTAAGTTCTTATACTTCAAGGATGTATAGAAAAATTATAGTTGAGACAGCATTGTTATTTAAATTTTATTATAATTTGTTTATGATGGACATGCGTTCGGCCTGCCGGGCTACGGGTTGTTCTAAAGAGTTACCACGGTCGTTGTCACGCGTCGCTTCAAGAAGGAACAAAGTGGGTTTTAGTCAATACTTCCTCTAATTGTACCCACAGCAGGAAGGGTCATCGGCAGATTTCAGATGAAAAGAAAAACAAGAGAAGAAAAGAATAGACGACAGAAGAAATAGCAATCTCATCAAAATATTCTACCCAGTGGCGTTGTTAGATGATGAAAAAAGTAAATTGATTTTTGGGGTGACAACTACATGATGATGAACTACAATACCCGCACCGGGTGTCACCTACGCCACTGATTCTACCACTTAATACATTCAATTGTAACTGACTTCAAAAAAATCTTCATCAAAGACTGCATCCAACACACCACTAGTTACATCAACAAAGTTGATACTTTAATCATCTTTATCATCATTTTCGTTACAGCAATAATTATTTTTGTATTTGGATTAAGAGCTAATCTATACTTTACAAGGCCTCGATAAGTAGGCTTATGTGTGGATGAATGATTCCGTACTGACATTTCAAGGTCAAAGTAGCATCGCTGTTATATTCACGCTCGATAATATGACTAAGTACGGTGTTGGTAATAATGAGAATATCTCACATAAGTTCGAGATTAAAATATCTTAAAAAATAACAATTGCTCCGGCCATAATAAATGTGCATACAAGTAACATTTATATTTACGTCAGCAGGTATAATGGAAGGGATAAATCGATTCTAAATATAAATTAATGTCATTGCAGGTACTAATAAAAAACCCATAGGCTAAAAATAACAATCCGACAACTTTACTTTTTTTAATTTAATCCCAAAACCATTAACAGGTATAACAATAATAATAAAACAAAGACTTAAAGGTAAAACAAAACAAAATCCAAAAATATCTCATAACCTACCATTTTATAAACATTTCAACTTTAAATGCGTATACGCAGTAGACGTGCGTTTATGGGATGTGATAGATCGTTGAAATAAACATGGAACGCTTAAAGTACACAATATTGCGTTAGAATAACAATCAGGCGGCGGGATTTTAAACGTATAGGCTAATGAATTTTAATGGAATAACTCTTAATAGTATTGACGTGGACACTTATAGCTTGATATTTTGATGATGATGAATTTGAGTATAATAATACTGTTTATAAACATCTGCGCCCAAGTACTTTTAATTATCTTCCTCCTGCCCTTATCTCAATTTTATATTTTGGGTCGGCGCAGCATGTTTTCTTCTTCTACACTTTATCTGCTATCATCTCACAAGTAACATTATTTCTAGCCATATCGACTTGGACACAAACCACCCTTTATTTTATTTGATTGTTCCTTTCCTCTATACACGATCACGCACCAGACCTTCCTTATTCCTCCGCATCACATGCCCATACCATGTACTTTTTAATATGATTTTTTTTTACATAACATATGGAAGAATCTACTATAGTATGAACCATCACGTGAATAAAAATAAAGAAGGTTACACAAATGACATGGTTATAACAAAATACAGAACTGGTCACTTAGTTCTTTCAATTATGGGAAACCACAGAAATCACTTAACAAGTAGTTACACAAAAGTTTGACAAGACAATGCAATAAAATGAACACAAGATAAGACTAACACTGTTAAGAAAAACGAAGGTAACACTTAAACTACTAATACTATTAATAAACTCAATTATGAATTTAATGAAGCAAATAAACTTCAAGTAGCAATAGATATAAAAACCTAGCAAATAATTGAAAAGACAACCCTATAAGAAGATTAACATTAATCTAAAAATATATTAAACGTATAAACGTAAGGGTCTTTTGACTTTAATGGGTTATATCAACGAGTAGCATGCTGACTGTGCGTGAGAATTTTAATTGGAAATCAAAAGTTATTAAATCTTATAATAATCACCTGTCTTAGCGTAACTCAAAGGAATAAATTAATATTCTCAATTGAGTCAGGAACTTATAAATCTGGTCTTCAAAGCGTGGATCAAATGATAGAAAACGATTTAAAGTTATATCATGTATTGCTTAACAGGAAAGTCGTAGGTTTATCCTCAAAATCTGTCATTGTTATGATATTTACGTAAATAATTAAGGAAAATTAGGTTCTATGGTTTACGAAACGTAAATAATTAAGGAAAACTAAGTCCTGCATAGTTTAACCAATCTACATGTTTGTTTTAAAATCCAAACACGAAAAATCATTTCAAAGGCAATAACAACAAAATAAAACAAATAAACATTGAAAAACATACGAGCAATGAAAAAATCTAGATAGCTACGATATTGTAGAATTAGTGTCCGTGTAACTGAAAAAAAAAAAATCTGTTCAATGAAAAAGCATTGACCTGAACAAATTCCAACTCGGCTGGTCGAAAAAAAGAATATTTGACACATGTCAGGCGAACAAACGCTTTTCATAATCCTCTACTTTTATTTTGTCTAACATGAAGGGTACTCAAACACTGATTTTAAAGACAAAAGTGCTATCATCTTTGACGGACGTTTCTTTGAAATGGTTATCAAAAGTGCCTATTTCTCTTGCAAACATAATGAGGTCACGAAGCATTCTTTAAATTCTAAGATCGCCGCGAGGTTTTTCATTTTGGTTTATATTATCGTTGGAGGTAAATTGAGCATTCATATTGTTGGCTATTACCTTCTTATAAAATTCCTTAACAGTAACATTATCTTCGCTGGTTTTTTAAATGCCAGAATTTCATAAATCATCAAAATGTTCACATGCTATGTAGCCTAACTAAAAACGTGTATTTTCCTTGACACTTATATTACGCGACCAAGTGACACCCAATCACACGATCCATCACGATCAATATTATGGTTTACATTTTAAACTAATAATATTACGACTTCAAAGTTAAATATTTTCGCGTTTGAGCTTTAATTTGCTTTTTGTTTATGTAATAAAAGTAACTTCCGAAACGGTTTGGATCGACTTCAATGATACATCAAAGTCTGGATGGAAATAGATGAAACCCGAGTTATCTTCGTTAATCCGTTTTCAAAGTCTACATATACTGCAGTTTTGGTTAAACCAGCTTATGCTTCAATAGAATCCGCGTTTGCGTTTTCATATTTTTTTGCGTAACTGCGAATTAGTTCGCGGAACTCGTGTCATGGATGAAATGGTATAGGAATGAAAGGTTTTAGGATTTTTCAAATATTGGCTTCAATAAATATGAGAGCTACTCGGGGTCCGATTCATATTCGAGTTGGGATGATCCGAATAAATGTTGGATGGGCATCCTGGTCGGATTAGGTTACGGAATGGATTCATAATCTACATAGCTAAAGCATAAAGCTTGTGTTGACACAATCTGATTAGCCAAATGATACTTGAAATAAAAAAGGGATGAAAAACAGAATTCAACAAGAATTGGTCCGAAAATTATCGTTTTTTTGGGCTAGCACCGTTCATTTCACTAATCTACGTATATTTTACACGCATGTTGGAAGCTACACGTGCAGTCTTGTAACATTATGAGTTTCGTTCCCCCAAATTCTTCAGCGCCTCGGTTAATAGTCGGGACAAACGTGCTCCATATAGATTAATTATCACACCATTAACAAAAGCGTTGAGCAATCCAGACCATTAGTATTTCAAGATAGTAATGGGTAAAGCAGCTGTGTACTTCACAAATTATATTATAAATCTCTTGAACAATTCCAATTTAACTGTAGCTTGGCAACGTGGACACATTAAAAAAAAATTAAACACCGATGCTGTAACAAAAGGTTTGTGGCAGAAGAATGTTTTTTTTTTAAACGAAAATAAAATACGGAAAGTTTGGCGACGGCCAACTATCTGTCGTAGACTAGTCGGATGTGCGTCCAAAATAGACCGAGTTTCTAGTTCGACTTTACAAGTCAAACCGACAATCGTTAGGCATGCATTAGTATTATTTAGTTCGTCTTTTTGTCCGTCTGCTGGTTACGTACCGCTTATTTATAGTATAATGAATTCTAATGTACCAACATGTGGTTAATTCTCAGTTTCGTTCAACGTTTCCGTAATCAATTTTTTGCTCGTATCGTATTCGAGACGTTAACGATCACATTTTAAATGCTTCTGAATAATCACCAATAGATTTTCAGTCTGATTGATTGTTGAATTAAATAATTGTTCCGTTCAAGGTTAGATACAGTCTGTATAATCATTTGAATAGAAACTAATAACGTTGCACTCAGATCCACGTGTGAAATCTATTCGAGCATTGTTACACAATGTGGCGAACGTATAAACATAGAACGTATTGTAAAATCGACTCAGGTAAATAAACGTGAAGTCACATGATGATAGTACATTTTCAGTTTATTTTTTATTAACAAAAAGTGAACAAACTGAGGACGAGAATAGAAATGAAGTACTCACAGATACTGAGAAAAATTTGCTTCGTCGGGTATTCATAATAAGGCGAGAAGCTCGGAGTACGTATGATTATACTAATGAATTTAGACGAGATGGAATAGAGATTCTTTAGCTGCATATTTTATAAGCTTGGAAATAAATGTCAAGTCTTAGATTATTACTACTTCTTCTGAACCGAGAACAGTGTGTCTGTTAGACTGAAGTCTAATTTGATCCTATTTTGGACACCTGGCATCATCATTCACTACTCTCTTCGCTTCTTCATTTCATATTTTCATGGATTATTATTTTAATTTCATCGTTTCATGAGCCGTAAGTAATGGTGCGTGATATTTACGAGATTTTTGTCAACATACTAATTTTTGAGCGAGAATTAATAATGAACAGCCATGAAAAATCCGATGTGCCATAACTTTCTATTGTTTTAACAATAAACATTTCGTAAGAATTGACGTTTTTTGTTTCGTAAATATTTGCTACAAAAATTGCGAATTCTGTTAAATTATTGTGGATAATTACACGTGTTGCTATAGTTTTAAGAATAAAAACAATTTGGCATTAAGCCTAAAAAATACGAATAGAATTAAAATAATTATGACACGAGGACAAAGACAATTGTCAGTGAATTATAGACGATACGCGTTTTTTAAATGTTCTGATTAGTTAACGTAAGATTCCATTTGACAAAATTCAAACTTGAAAATAGAACATGGAACGAAAACAAAATGAAATTATCCGTCAGTTGGAGTAGACACGTTTAAGTTTGGAATCAAAATTATTCAAATAAGAATTGGCGGACGAGGAAACTTCAAAGTTTTGGTATTGAAATAATGCGATTATACATAGGGATCGGAACGCAAAATTTGAAAACCGTAACTTAGAATCATTTTGTATTTTAAATTTCGACAGACCCCGTGAAGATATAGCGTAAATATTTTATGAACTAAACTTTTGGGTTCGCGAATTAATATTTTATTGCTGCCATTATACATTTATGTTTTTGGGTTTGAAAAATAAACACTTGTGAATAATTATTGAATCGTTTAAGGGACTGTGGTTTTGGTTTTGGAATTCAAAATTATTTTGTCGAATTGCAAATACAAATTAGAACTTCACGGAATATTATAAGCCTTATGTATAAATACCTTAAGCTAACATACATATATGTATATAATATATATATGTTAGCTTAAGGTATTTATCTATGGGCCATTGATGCCTGAAAATAAAAGTTATTTGATTTTGATTTGATTTGATTCGATATTTGTGGAAAATATGAAATACATTGCACTGAAATAAAACAAAATTAGTTTCTTGTATTTATGGTTTTCCTTATCAAATGTATTTTTCCGCGATAATATAAATTTTGTTTTTAGAACCTCTAATCCGTAGCCTTGTTTATGACCAGATTAACAAAATAGCAAAAAATGTACTCACTTTTTTATTTTTTAACACGAAAGAAAAAGATTAATCCGTTCGGCCGCTCCTGTTGTAAGAAGCACACAATTCTCTCAAAGCACAGTACAATTTCAAACAAATTATTCAACGACACACATCAACTAAACATTAACAATAGTAGAACGCGATATCAACGTCTTTTCTTAGAAAATTGCGATTTTAAATCGTACGTAAAATTTTCGCGGGAAACAGAGAGTGCGCGACAGCGTGCCACCCACGCGACGTTTAGAACACGACTGAGCAGGAATCATCAGTTCACCTGCAATGCGTGCGCTGATCGGTGGCGGCAGAAAGAGATGGAAAGATACACAGATAGTGTGAGTTAAAGCAGGATATACGATACACGTGCTTCCGTACCTACAAAGGGGGGTGAAGCAAAATTTGAGGTAAGGGGCGCGTTTGTACGAAGCTGAGAATGAATAGGGATGTATTTTGCATTATGAAGACTGGGACAATAGCCTGAATTATAACTTTTGTTCGTGAGGAAACTCGATGTGACATTTTCGTTGCTACTATCTCGTTAATCTAATGAAGTTAAGGTCTTTTAATGTAAATGGGACGATCGCTTGTGATTACGCGTGACGAAAAAGTTTTCAAATCTCTTTGCCGTTGGAAAATTAACGAGATTCGATGTTTGCGTTAATAAGGAAGGATAATCGGTTTATAATGATAACAAAAATTTCCTATAAGGAAACTGAAATTTTAAGAAATAGGTAACATTGATTTTTTGACTGATGGAAAATTAGTTACTCAATTCGCACCCAGTTTTGTCTTACCGTTTAATATAGTTATATTTTTCTTAAATACAAGGAAATGCTACCAAATATCACAGACACAATGAAATGTTCTGTTTTAAAATTTTGACTGATTTCAGCCTATTTATTCATGTTACTTTTGGTATTTCTTAACCTGTTGTTCTCTTGTATAATCTATATAAATGTGATGTCTCATCAAAACCCGATCTACCGTTTGGGCATGAAGAAGTAACAAACATATACATGTACTTATTATATAATGAGTATGAAGTGTTTTTAAAATCTAATCGAGTATAAATCTCTGCAAAAGGTTTTCACACACTTTTGGGGCTGTGGGTTGCTCGCAAGAGTTATCGTGGCCCTGGCATACAAATACCTCTAGAAGGAACATAGTGGGTTTTAGTCAGTAAAAGTCTGACACCTCCTCCAACTGCACCCTCAGTAGGAGGGGACCATTTGATGACCCACGAAAAAAAAAGGTTTTTCACACAGCGAAAACACGTTACCAAATGATATGTCTGTATCTTGAAGCTCTTAATAAAACAAAAGACGTAATAATAAAGTAAATAAAGACCCATAAAACATAACGGGCGAGTGACGTAATACTTCACAGAATATACGCATAGCGACCTAATGATTTGAAGTGGTTTGCGGTTGAAAAACAGCTGTTTCTGTACACTTGAGTGCAAAAATATATACCTAGGTATATGTGTGTCATAGACGGACAGTCCGGAATTACGCGTTAGCGTTATTAATTACGCTTTAGAACTAACTTACTAACTTTGTTGCCTTATTTTTTTTTTTTGTTATAATGGTAACTACTCTTATATAAAAAATAAGTGGGATAGTACAGGCACATCAAGCTACTACAATCTGTCAAATTTCCTTAATAGAGTTTCAACTTTATCCCTGAAGCATTATTGTGGTTTAAAGTTGATTAGTTAAATTTGACAGCTTCGGGTAGGTTGATGTGCCGGCACATGTGTCTGTACATAAATCTGAGAACATTGTATCACTTGTCAATTGTGATAAAAAGTGTTAGTAACTTGTGTATGTGGCTGTACTAGTTTTTCCCCGTATGCCATGTCTATTATTCTGTCTATCAATTATCATAGGGTGCATTAGAAAACATGCAACAAGTCACGTCTGTCTTGATTGTGCAATCTGAAGTTTTAGGTGCAATATTATAAATGTAGAAGAAATGTACATATGTAAAAGAAATTATTTGAGCAATGGTGACCATATCAATATTAATAGGCCAAATACTGTAGAATGTTCATTACCTATGTAATGACGTCCACACGATTGTCGGCCACGGCGGCCGTTCTCTCTAAGAGATCAACCAGCTGCGCAGGACATAATATAAGCGCATAAGAATTTCCGCAGACAAAGGTGAACTCTCTATTCCCTTCCTCTCAAAGTCCGATGGAACGGCAATCCAACACGACCGGAGGGAGATCAGGCGCAGGACCGACATTTACGTGCGCTCCGATGCACGGGTGTATCAATCACCAACCTCTAGACTGCTGCTATTTCTAGGCTACTTTATGAAAGTCTCTAAAAAAACCACAAAGTGATTTCAGTCCGACACGGGAGCGAAATCGGGATCCCGTGCACAGCAGTCTATGCTACGCTATGCGACTACTAGACAAACGAGGCAGTATATAAATATTATATAGGTTTGTAAGGTTTAGAGGAGGTACAAAATTACAAACTTCTTTTTTTGAAATCAGTTACAAAATAAGTATAAAACTTTCTCATTTCTATGTTTTCAATTACACAATTTTCTTTGATAGCAAATTACATAATTTCCCATTCCTACAGACTTGGTAACTTAACTCGTAACGTAATACTTTAATTAAAGGACTCGTTCAGAACTGCATAAATGTATTATGAGCTATGCATAGAAATGAAATAATATCTACTTACAGTGGTGTATTGATCGGGAAAATGAATTCGTTTGGGTATTTCCCATTGACTAAGGGCCAGTTTCACAACTTGCTGATAAGTTGCAGTTAGTTTATCTGGCAGATTATTTCATACAAATTCTTTCCATTTTTTAATTTATCTGGTAGATAGTGGCTATCCGTAACCTGTGAAACCGGTCCTAAAGCCGTTTAGAAACAAATGACTAACTTTTGTATTTATATTGTTTTTTTTTTAATAGCTCATGTCTAGTAATAGCCGCACGGGACAATTACTCATAAGGTTAAGCAACGCTTGGTGAGGTCGGTCCGTGGATAGGTGACCATCTTGTCATAACAAGTTCCTCCGTGTTTTGGAAGGCAAGTTAAATTGGTGGGTCCTGGCTGTCATTTGTACATCTTTGCCAGTCGATACCGGTCGTCAGAAGGCAGAAATAATTACATCTATAAGTCTTGTAATGATTCATAAGTAATTAAACAGATCAGTGTATTGCGTAGATTTTTTTATGAGATAAATTCAATACAGGATTATTAATAAAATACAGAAGCCACACTCATCAATCATAGTCAACATGATTCTTGATAAATCAACTCAAGCAATCCATTATCTACGAATTGATTTGTTACTTTTATGTATTGGTTAAAAATATGGCTGTCAAAAATATACCAGACGAAATGATAACCAATTTTAAGTTTAAAAGGTAGTTAAAAAAGGTAATGGATTTTAAGGAAAATAGTTAAATGAATACAATTTTCTGAAGTTGAAAATTATAATTCAAACAGCATCTTATGAAGACAAAAAACGCTACGTATTAAGCCCTGATACAAAAGGTCTCCAGGAGGAACAAAAGTGGGTTTTAGTCAGTAAGAGTCTAACACTTCTTCCTAAAGCACCCACAGCATAAGAAGTCATTTGATAATTTCCCATATATAAAAAAATCTCAATGAAGGACCCAAAACGATCTTGTTTGCTATATATTTTTCTAGGACAAAGAAATGCCGTAATACAGTCCTCAACAACTTACACGTGCCTGAAACTGTAAAATTTTCTCAATCAACTTTGAACCATATGCTTCAGCGATAAAGTTGAAAATCTAATAAGTAGTTTTGATAGATTAGTAGCTAGATGTGCTGGCGTCTGTACATCCAAATTATATAATGAACGCGAACAACCAAGACCTTGGAACAAAACTGAAATCATTAGACAGAAACAATACAAAAGAAAATAATAATATATTCAAGGAAATTGACCGTAATTACAAAAATATATGTATGTGGGAGTACATTCGTAATTTCATATAATTATCAATGGCTGAGATAATTTTCAGATTTTCTTTACAAAGGCTTTGATTAGACTATTTAAAATAAGGGCGGAATGCCACAGACTGGTAATATCAAACACAAAAATATTTTTTTTCATCGGATCAGTAGTTCATGAGATAAGCGCGTTCAAGCAAACAAAAAATTTGTCAACTTTATAATGGTGTACAGACTGATTCGCGGCCACAAAGGCCCTTCTCTTTAAGGAGATCAGCCAGCCTACAGCCTAGGACATATTATAGTCCACAAGTATAATTTATTTATTTTTTATTTATTTATTATACTATGGAAGACTTACAGCTATGAAAAAAACTTAACAACACTTAGTTATCTAGTCAACATAAAGCCAATTACAAAACCTCACTAATAATGCGCGTATTGTCTCTATTCCCTCACTCTCATAGTCAGATGGAACGGCAATCCGACACGACCCGACGACAATCAAGAGCAGGACCGACATCTACATGCTCTCCGATGTATGGGTGTATCTGTCACTTCCAAACTTCGGTCTCTTTTAAGAGAGTCTCTTAAGACCCACAAAGCGATGACGGACCGATCCGGGAATCGAACCCTAGACCCGTGCAACGAAGTCGCGATATGTGACTGCTAGATCTTCATAGTATCAGTATGAATTCTCTTTGACTTCTCCTTGACATTAGGGTGTGTGTTCACTATGCCCAAAACAATATATAGGTAAGTTGTTAATATAAACTTTCAAGCTGTTATTATTCTATAACGAAACAAGCTTATTACGTGGTTTTGGTTCAAAGTTAAGTAGTAACAAGTTAACCTGTTTTACGAGCAGCGTAGTGCAAACTATACGACCTCATTATAGGATTAAAGTATTAAAACTATGGTATTATATTACTTTTGTATTTGTTCGTTTAACCTTATTTTAAATACAATTTTGTATACATGAGCTAAAGAGTATATAGATTTAGTTTAAGGGCGCGTATTCCAAAAGCTGGCAACGTCGCATATAGCTGTCAAATATTTACATGTTTTAATTAATTTCTCAATTTTATCATATTATGTATATGCGCTCTTAATAGTAGACAAATATGGGATTATGTTTTTGAGTCGGGGCTGCGTATTGTTCGCAAGAGTCCTGTGGCCCACAGGGATCTCCAGAAGGAACAAGGTTTTAGTCAGTAAGAGTGTCGCTCCTTCCAGCTGTACCCTCAGCGGTAGGGATGACCTTATTTGATGATTTCCCACGATCCTTTTCATAGGATGGTAAGTAATTTTTTTAGGACAAAAAATCACCATTAAGTCACTGTCTTTTTATTATTTGCGCGAAGTTGGAGCTCAACTGCACCCAATGCTGGATTTTCGTCTCGCGGAATTAAAACTAGATATTCTTTCATAACATTTATTGAGGTTTAATTTTTTTTGTGGTAACACCATAGTAATTTTGACATTTATGATAGACTAAAGCCCCCTTATTATAAAACGTGGTTTTAAAAAGTACCGGGTTTAGTACTTGTTTTAGGCCAACAACTTTGTTCGAGAGGGTGGTTTAAACCTAGTACTAAAGCTGTTACTTTTTTTAGACCCCGTTTTCTAATAAGGGGGAAGCAGTTTATAGCTCCGTTACTGGACGGTAATCTTTACATGGGAAAACCTTATATTCTACAACAATGGGAATTATTTTACAGATCGCTGAACTTAGACAATTAACATCGCTTGTGATTGACGTCGAGGATAAAATTAAAAGTAATAGTTAATAATGACTACATCGGTACTATGATTAATTTACTTCGTTCGTTCGTCATTTTCTGCGGTTACTTGCATTTTTATCGGAGTTTTATCCTGAGAAAAACACTACACAAGCTAGGAACGCGGTAAACTCAGGAACTACTGGTCCAATCTCTACTTATATTATAAAGCTGAAGAGTTTGTTTGTTTGTTTGTTTGTTTGACCGCGCTAATCTCAGGAACTACTGGTCCGATTTGAAAAATTCTTTCAGTGTTAGATAGCCCATTTAACGAGGAAGGCTAAAGGCTACTTTTTATCCGGGTGTGCGGACTTGTTCCTACGGGACGCGGGTGAAACCGCTGGCGGAAGCTAGTATTAAAATAAAACTGTGTTTTAGAAAGACAATTTATTGAGTAAGGCAATAACATTTTTAACCGGGTGCACGAAGTAGTATTTTCATTGTTCGTAGTTCTCCTATGGAAGGCGAGTAGAAGCGTGAATGAAAGGCAGTTAGCTCTTCTTATAAAATTTTATCAAAATCCGTTTTGCCAATTTTTCGAAAAAATATTCTAGTTACATAACATTAAATATTATTATCTACAGGACTTTGTCTAAATTTGAAGAGTAAATTAAATTAGTTAATTAATATCTTGGACGCTATAGCAAAATAAGGATGTAAGTGCATTTTTACAGCGAATGTAACTTACAGTTTAAGCTTAATTAAGGGCAAAGATAGATACACTACTCATAGAAAATACTGTATACCTATAACCTTTTCTTACTTTGCACAATGCTTACATGTCTACTGCAGCTAACTGCACTGCATAAATGCATTTATAGCGCATATAAAGCAACTGATTATTTTTGTTCGCTCGACCGCCACTAATACGGGAGTCCTGCTGTTAATCCATCAACTTTTCTGTCATTTCGCGATAACATCGTAACTGGTATATTGTAGTGTAAATAATGTACATATATTGGTAGTGATGGTACTTTTTGATGGGATGAGCAGATAATATTGAGATTTAACTGTGAGATTTTTTTAATGTTGACTAAGAGAAACAGTCTGTTTTCACATCTTCTACGAAAGGTATAATAATATCAGGACACATACTTTCAGAGCGAAATATTGTTGTTTTTTTAAAGAAATTTTAATACCTCATTTGGATAGTTGAATTCAATACTAAAGTAACGAGCGATCCTTAAATCCTAGCAAGTCTGAAATCTTGATATTTAGCTGCGAAAAAAAATATTCTCTATAGTTCAAGGCAATAAATAGCGCATTGCCTGACCTGAGGAATGATCGAATAATATAAGACAGACAATTGATAGAAAAGTATTAAACATAACATAGAGAAGATTTTCAAATACATTATCTGAAAACAATATTTAATTTAACAAATAAGATTCTTCTACACAAGGCGAAAAAATAAAACCTTTCTAGCTAGCTGGGGTTGTCGGCAAGAAAACTCAATTTAGACTTGAGCCGTGTTTTGTTCTGAAATATATCTGTTACAAATACAAAAAAAAGTATGTTTATCTACCTTAATGTTTTTATGTATACGTTACAAAGAATTATTGACTTGTCTTTTAAAAAATCTATGAAACTATAGAACCGATTTAAAAATACCTTTCATATTTAGATCAAAATGTGCCTATTATTCTAATTCAGAGCTACACCATAAAGCGTAATAGTTGTCAATTGTCAAATTCAGTACTTTTACAGAAGTTTGACAACAGAACCTATTAAACTGACATTATTGTAAGATAGTAAGATACTTTACAAAATGAATATGATAAAGTATTTTATTATTGACCTAGTCGACATCCCAATTTTGACAACGAAACTCTCAGATACCGATGCTTCACAAAACTTGACAAAAAAACCGCGCTGATTTTAACTGTGTACGAAAATAGTGCCGTTAAAATAATTAGCCGTTTGAAAGAGGCCAAGGTCCCCCATTGTTGTTGGCTGTAGATTTTTTCCCATTAATTTTGGACATCCAAGGCTCTTCAGCTTAATGAATATTTAAGAAATTATATTACCATGTTTTTGTGTTGTGTTTACGCGAAATTACGTCATTGTTTACGTAATTTGTATTGAAGACAATAGTGGCGTTTGGATTGTTGTAAAATTAGAAATTTGTTTAGTAATGACCTATTTATTAAGAGTTTAGAAGTACCTACCTACTTATTAAAATTTGTCGAAAATTTTAACTATAATAGTGTAGCCCGTTTCTCTCAGTAGGTAGTTTTCTTAGGTATATAGATTCTTAGATATAGGTCTTTTCAAGCTGTTGATTTATTGTATAATATTATACATATGTATGGGTGTTGATCTTTAAAGTATATTCGTATATATTTTAAAAACATTTACTCGTATATATCTATGGGCCAGACCATCCTGAAAATAAAGGTATTTGATTTGATTTGAAAGCCTTTTTTCTACGACCATTAAAAGAAAAGTTATTATTTCTTTTTTTGTAAAACCACGCCTCAAGCCGTATAGACGGAATTGTGCTGCTGGGGAGTTTGTTCCACCATTTTTTCTTCCCACCAATAATACATAGGAAGTGGTGAAGGCCAGGCGTCGGAACTGTCTCCTGTAAAATTGATCTTCAAAAATACTTTAAATTTTAGCCTACCTACTTTGAATAAATGACTTTTTATCTTTTGTATTTAAATAATAACTTAATTTTAATTAAATCTAAAATTTATAAATTTTTCCCACTATACATAGTTCTTATCAAAATTATGACTGTCGTTGAGTCTGTCTATCAAGTATATAAAAACCAGTACTTAAATATAATGAATAAGTACTTAAAATAAGAGAAGCGATTTAGTTGCCATTGAAAATGTAAATAAAGTGTCATAAAAGTTTCATTTAGCGGGTTAGACAGTACGAATAATATGTATATTTGTCTGAACAATAAACGTAGAATAATATAATCAGTTTCAAGATAATTCCATACTTGTTTTTCTGTTTATGCAGACGCGAATATACAGAAAAAAATCATTAAAATAAGCGAAGAATTGAATTTACATGATAATGTGTTCAGCCATTATAAAAATAACCAGCATTGAAAGGAAAACGTTCGTCAAGTTAATCCTGGGTATAAATTGATTATAGATACAAAGATAATATCAACACGTCATAGCAGTTATCGTAGTTTGAAGGTAGATACACTGAAATAATTACATACATTTCTGTAATGTTACATAATGCGCCTCCCCCGTCTACACCAACAGTGGAAGGAGTCAGGAGGCCACGGTAACTCTGATGAATAAATGATGAAAAAGGGGGGTTCCCCTAGGCCGTTCCGGCTGGCCATGATTTTGCCTTAACAAATAAGATGCCATATGAAACACAGTCAACAAAACTAAGTAATAGTACAGACGCCAGCACATCAAGCTACCCGTAACTATCAAATTTTCCCAATCAACTTTGAGCTGTATGCTTCGGTTATAAAGTTGAAAATCTATTAGGGAAATTTGACAGATTGTGCAATGACTCATCAAATCTAAAAGACAGATTAATAAAGACAACAAAAATAATAATACGCACAATACGAAAAATAAATACGCAAAGTACAGTCGCTATAAACTGTCATTCGAGTCCAATTTTAACGCCATCAAATCTCGACCTAGATTGTCGGATTACAAAAATTACATCACTCAAGGAATGTTAAACTTGGGACATTAATGTGCCTATTATGCTAATATTGACCCACCATGACAGGTCGGAAGCGTGACGCATAAAAATGTAAAAAAACATCGACCCCTGCTTCATATTTTACGATGGTACTGGCACGTGCAAAAGTGTGGAGCCTAGTTAGTGTTAATTTCATAGGTTGTGTTTTAATTTAGTTAAAGACCGTTATTGGAAAGGGCAAGCGAAAAAACTTCATTAAAAAAATAATTCTTAGACACTTTATAATGCCAACACTAATATTATATGTATATTTCTGAGTCGGTGTTATTGACAATTATTGTATGTGTTTAACATTTTATTATTAAACAAAAAAACACATATACTTAAAGGACATAGGAATATTATCGAATATTTTGTGCACGACTGTATCACAAAGGTGGCGTATTCCCGGCGTATTATTATAATAGTAATTTGCGTAGCGTGCGTAGTGAATGGGAAAATTTGTAATGACGGTTATTATGTAATACGTTTGAGTGGTCCGAAATTTAGTACTATGCTAGGATATATGGGTCAGATTGGTATATGGGTCAGATTATCCTCTCTATAGATTATTGTGAATCAGAGGATGTTAGCTGATTTTACAAGTAAAGTTTTAAAGTACAGACGCCAGCACATAAAGCTACTACAACCTGTCAAATTTCCTTAATAGATTTTCGACTTTATCCCAGGAGCATATAGTCCAAAGTTGATTGGTAAAATTTGAAAGCTTCACATCAGTACATCAGTTCAGAATGTATTCAATTGGCCCAGAAGGATTGAGAGACATACGTATTTCTAATTAGAAAAGGTAGTATTTGAAATTGATGAGTTATTTTAATATATATTGGCTGACTGGTAATTAGTGACCGATATTTAAACACGTGATTGTACTCATGATTTCATTTTAGCAAAATTACTGGCAACGCGGCCTCGCCGCTAACAGCCGATCGGGCGACGGCGCCCGCGAAATTTGAATTTTGCCGTAATGATAAAAAAAATAAAACAAAAAAAGTTTCTTCGGGAAAGTTGTTTGTAATCATGAGTACAATCACGTGTTTAAATATCGGTCACTAATTACCAGTCACCCTATATAATTTTATAATAAAAAAACGTATAATAAGTCTTTATGCGAATATGGATAACTAAAATGAACACCACCACTTTACACAATAACAAAAAATCTGCAAAAAAGATGATTAAAAACCGACATTAATTACTTTTATAATTGTTTCCTTTGCAAATGGTGTTCTTGATACAAATCTGCGGCCGGAACAATGCAAGGACGATCTTAAGGTTTTTATAATCGCAGGAAAATGCCTGATAGATATTAAAATGTTGCGATGACGACGCTGGTTGGTTTTTAAAGGATTTTTGAATAAAATAGAACTGCAAATAGGTAGACAGACAACAAAGTGATCTTAGAGTGAGGCCCCATAAGTGCTGCCTGGGCTGCGGGTTGTTCGTAAGAGATACCATGGCCCTGGCACACAGGGACCTGTAAGAGTCTGACACTCCCTCCAGCTGCACCCTCAGCTCATTTGACGATTTACCACGAAAAAAAAGGCCCCATAAGTGCGTTAAAGGCGCTAAACGCAGTATCGCCCAGCTTGATGTGCCGTCTATACAAATGGCTCTTTGGCATTGTAAAACGAACGTCATTATTAATTAGTTTTAAATATGGAGTTTATTAAATAAAAAAATGTTTATTCTCGTATTTTATATAAATGAAACTTACCTACATACACTCATTAAAATTTTAACATAGGTCAACGCTAATTTAACATTAAGGTAGGTCGAAAGATGTTTCTAGCTTTCATTTAGGCATGACAGCCAATACTTAAGATAACTTAAAATATTGTGTTGACATCAGTGCCCACACATTTTTTCTCGAAGGATATCATCAAGTTAATGACCGCTATATAGACTAAGGAAAAAAATGCCCCTCACGGCGGGAATGCAGCTGGATGGAGTGTCATTATTATAAAACCAGGACTTAAAAAGTGCCGGCTTTAGTACTAGGTTTAGACCATTAACTTTGTTCGAGAAGATGGTTTAAAGCTTGTACTAAAAGAGGTACTTTTTTAAGACCATGTTTTATAATAAGGGGGTAAAAGTTTGAAAAGGGGGTTACTGACTAAACAGTTCCTTCTGTGCCAGGGCCGCGGCAACTCTTGCGAGCAACCCGCAACAATCAGCGCCCACCGTAAAAACAGTAGCGACTAGAGACTGCAGTTCAATTAAACCTTGCAGAAGGACAGAGTAAAGTGTGTCATATCACAAAATTGGTCGCCAGTAGGCACTTCAAAGTCACATTACAAGCATTAAACTAAACGCAAAGACTGTTTTAATCATTTACGACAGTTGTAAAACTGATATAGAGCTGTAAAAACGTCTGTCGGGTCGATAAAATTAACTTGCACTGTAAATCTTTGATATCAAAGTAATTTCCGCTTCTGTTATCTGTTGTAATGAAAAAATATTGTATCTGATACCCTGTCATTTTGTATTTATAATAGAAGAGAAATCTACAAAAGCAAGTAGGCAAGAAATAAATGTATTAATGGAATGGAATGGAATATGAATTATACTTTTTAAAGTAATGATGCCAGCACATCAAGCTAACCAAAACTGTCAAATTTTCCCAATCGACTATGAACCATATGGGTCACCGTTAAAGTTGAAAATATATTTAGGTTTGACAGATTGTAGTCGCTTGATGTGCTGGCGTCTGTACAAGGCGCCATTTTATTGTGACTCCAAGTCACAGGGATTGTAGTGTTCAAAGATAAGCTATTTTTTAACCGACTTCTAAAAAAAGGAGGAGGTTCTCAATTCGGATGTTTCTATTTTTTTTTTTTTTATGTTTGTTCGCGCATAACTTCGTCGCTTGCCAACCGATTTGAAAAATTATTTTTTTGTTGGAAAGGGTATACATCCCAAATGGTCCCATAGTCACCAAGTTGGGATCTGATGATGGAATCTTGGCGAAATCAAGGGAACTCCTCAAATATTAAAGGAAACCATATGATGATTTTGGTATTTTCCTCGAGAAGTTAACCATTTACAGTCAAAACGTAACATTCGATGAAGTGGAGCTGATGAAGAAGACCAGAAATGGCATACGGTACTTCATACTCAAATAGATATCACAATGAAGGGAGACTATAGCAATACAAATAAAAAATAAATAGTTCTTAGCAGTTATGTTGAAAATAATATCATCGAAGTAACCTGATGAAGATAATGGAGCTGGAAGCTAGGCACCGGAACTCCGTAATTAATCAATGTATCTTAGCCTTGTTTGGGCTTGTTAAAATTGTCATAAGATGCACTTTGGCTATAACGTACTGTCGCACAGATCTGATGATGGAATCGGAAGGTGGAGGGGAGTCACGGAAACTTCATAATAAATCAATGTATCGTAGCAGTGTGCGGGTTAATTGGGTCGGGTTATAAGTGTATCGCAAGATCACAACTAAAAAAAGTGAAATAAAAAACTTTTTAACTTCATCGTTTGCCAACCGATTTGAAAAATTCATTTTTTGTTGGAATAGTCCTATAGTCACCAAGTCGGGATTTGTTGATGGCATCTTGGTGAAATCGAGGGAACTCTTCAAATTTTATAGGAAAACATATAGAGAATTTGATATTTTTAAACAATTTTTAGGGTTCCGTACCTCAAAAGGAAAAAACGGAACCCTTATAGGATCACTTTGTTGTCCGTCCGTCCGTCCGTCTGTCAAGACCCTTTTTCTCAGGAACGCGTGGAGGTATGAAGCTGAAATTTATATCAATTACTCAGGTCTACTGTCCCTTGAAGCTGTGAACTTCTAAGCCAACGCAATCAAAAGATACAGCCGTTTATGCCGCAAATTTTCGACACTTGCAAGGGAATCAAAACCTACAGGGTGCTTCCCGTGAACTCAGAATCTTGAAATTTGGTACGAAGCAACGTCTTATAGCATAGATAAAGGAAAAATTACGAAAACCATAAATTTTTAGTTACATCACATAATATATATTTTTTTAATAATTTTAAACTTACTACCCATTTTCTCATAAACGCGTAGAGGTATTAAATTGAAATTCATACCAAATACTCAGGTCTATAATACCTTTAAGCTGTAACAAAATCAAACTTCTATGTCAACGCAATCAAAAGAAACAGCAATTTAAGCTGCATATTTTGAAACTCGCAAGTACTCGCAAGGGAATCAAAACCTAAAGGGTACTTCCAGTCGACCTAGAATCTTGAAATTTGGCATGAAGGAACGTTTTATAGCACACATAAAGGAAAAATTCCGAAAACCTTAAATTGTTAGTTACATTACAAAATATATATTTATTTTTTAATAAATATAAACTTATTACTTTTTTCCTCACGAACGCGTAGAGCTATCAAGTTGAAATTCATATCAAATACTTAGATCTAATTGCCTTTAACCCGTGAAAAAAAAAAATCTATTTCAACGCAAAAACGCAAAAGTACAACCATTGATACCGCATATTTTGAAACTCGCAACTACACGCAAGGGAATTAAAACCTAAAGACCACTTCCCGTTGACATAGAATCTCGAAATTTGACTCGATTGTCGTAATGAACGAACTTTGTAAACCTTGCAGGTTTGTACGGAACCCTCGGTGCGCGAGTCCGACTCGCACTTGGCCGGTTTTTTTTGTTTTTTCTAAATCAAGTACAGTACAGTGGTACGTCACTTTCCAGGTATACCACTGATAAAATTATTCGTCCAAAAATATTGTTCTCCGTATGTATTAGCTTAATGTTTGTTCGGGCATAACTATATCATTTATGTATGGATTTTGATGTTTTCTTTTTGTTTGATAAGTATTTCGTGCAGATCTGGGGCTGCATTTAGAGATAGTCAACGGAACTTTTCATTAAGTGGATGGTAGATAACCTCGTGAATGTGTAAACAGTGGATTTCGTTTGATAGAAATAATCATGATGATAAAGAAGGGTATCAGCTTATTGAATCTGTGAATTCCTCATGGCTGACGCTTTCTCACACGAGCAGTGTCTTTACTAGGCCTACCCATATTTTACAAGATTAAAAATATGCCACTAAAAATTAATAAATAAAAAAAATTTTTGCAAAAAAATAAAACCGACTTCAAAAAAAACTAAAAGCACTAAAAAGTTAAAAATAATACTATTACCTACGTATAACCTAACCTAACCTACGATTATATATTATATACCTATAATAAAATTTAACAATTTTTTGGAGTCGGTGCCAAGCTAAGTAATGAAACGACTAGTAATTCCTGAGTATTTTTTCGTTTTAGTTTATCAAATGCTCGATAGATAGCGTTGTTCATTGAGGCTTCATTTCTGAATCGCGCTATGGTTTCGTTACCGGCCGTTGTACAAGTAAGGTTGCTATACATTTGCTTATTATGTTCACGTGACTCAAGTTCTTGAAATTAATCGTCGAACTTCTTGCTTGCTTTTCTTACGTTGTTGTATTCTGTAAACTGTGTTTGCTATAATTTTATTGAGATGTATTTTATATGTAAATAGAAATATATTTTTATTTATTAAGTTGTAAGATTTACGTTTTGTTTTTTTCTGGTCTGTAGGTATATAGTCATTTTAATTTTGTATATTGCTTGGCACCGACTCCTAAAAATTGTTAAATTTTATTATAGGTATATAATATATAATCGTAGGTTAGGTTAGGTTATACGTAGGTAATAGTATTATTTTTAACTTTTTAGTGCTTTTAGTTTTTTTTGAAGTCGGTTTTATTTTTTTGCAAAAATTTTTTTTATAATAAAAGTTACTTGATAACTATTTTATTTAGATAAGATAGAATATGAAGGAAGGTTGTTCACATCTAAAAAAAATGGGTTTTGTAAAGTAGCCTGTAGTCTTGAAATTGGTAATTGATAAATGTCGGCCCTGCGCCTGATCTCTCTCCATTCGTATCGGATTGCCGTCCCATCAGACTATGAGAGTGAGGGAATAGAGAGTGCACCTGTGTATGCGTAAATGCTTGTGCAATATAATATATCCTGCGCAACTGGCTGATCTCCTTAGAGAGAACTATTATTATTACCTACTATAAAAAGTACCTACCTATAAACTTACTTATATGTACATATTATTACAAAGGATCAGTAGCCAAAACCCTTAAACAAAATCTAAAACAAAAAGGTATTTCACTCAAAAACTTAATTTGCAATCAGATATAGTAAACCACACTCTATTTCAAATACCCTTAAGTTCAGAATTCAATACAGTTTGTATTGTATTCGTTTAACATTAGGCCGCATTTTCACCTAATCACAACACAACATGCACTCTATTCCCTTCGCAATAAAGTTCAAATTAACACGGGTTTTAAAATTAGCTTTGTTGGCGCCAATTTTCATCTATGGCAGTTAATTATAGAAGTTTAGGGTTCAGTCAAAACATTTTTAGTTCCGTACACGTCCCTGTTCAAGTTTAATTAAGATAAATGATTCGCGAACGAGTAATGAACTGGACTTCTCGACGGTGTCATTCGAAATCCATTATTAGAATTACACTGCTGGCCAAGAAAAAGTATACTCTGTTTTTTATTATATTTTAGTACAATAATTAACCTATATTTGTAGGAAGTTCAAGCTGCATTTTTATCGTTTTTTTTTTGTCCTTAAGGCATAAAATGAATTGCATTGCCAAAAATTTTTTTAGTATAAAATCCAAGATAAAGTTATATTTGTTTTAACTTATGTATAATTATAATCACCAATTTACTTTAATGACAATAATTTATTTATTTTCAAATATGCTATAAAGATAAATAAAAGAAAAAAAATACTACTAAATGAACTTCAAAATAAAATAAATGCACATCGAAAAACAATAAAATGCAACATGAATGGCAAACCGCCAGTATTTTTTCTACAAATTAACATTGCAACTCATTTCCTATGTATCACCATAAAATTACGAAAGAACTTTTTTATATTTTTTAATGAATATTCTATATTGTAGTAGTACATACATCGTATTATAAAATCCACGGATATGTCTGGTCTTCACATAAAATAACAATATGGCGATAAGACAAGGAACATTTTATTATTAATTCGTTTATTTTTTTTTGCACACCCTGCTCTGGAAATTTGGCATACAAACGCTCATGACGTTTTATCGGTTTTTCAGTAGTTTAATACGAAATAATATTCATTAAATTTACTATATTGTATAATTTATGTAATTCTGATTCTAAATCAGAATTTTGACGGTTTTATTAAATGTTTAGTCTCGGGATTCAGGTTCATTGACATCACCAAGGTAAGATTACGTAATTTTGTTTCAAATTTCTTCGTTCATGTTAGGGTCGCGTATGTATCGATGCAAACACGCATCAACGGAGCGTTTAAAAGACGCTGGTATGCACAGGCCCCTTGTCATTTAAAAAATGAGAATATTTAATTTTAATATTCATACTTTACGATGTCCGCCACAACATACATACTTACAAAGCTAATGTTACAAAAAAGCTGCTTCATTATTTCAATAGGAAATTGTATATGCGAATAAATAATATTAAAGTTGATTTAAAAAAAATATATGTCGTGTAGAAAAAACCTAACTACTCTGCGGTATACAAAGCTTCATTATATTGGCAGGTTTTGTATTTAAAAAGTATACTCGTATAAATGTTTTTAGACTATCGCGACTTATACACATATGTATTATACACAACACACGGGTCTTGCTCGCGATGACTCTATTACTCGTTTTACTCGTATATTTTCTAAAATTAAAAGATGATTCTTTAATTTTCCACCACGTCACTTTCTGACAACTTGACATTGGCAAACGAACAAACTCTTTAGCTTTATAATTTAAGTTCCTAGATAGTGGCAATCTTATAATCATGTATTGGGCACAGACCCAATTTCCAGTACCTATTAGATGATTTTCCGATAGAAAACGACTAGATTCTAACATAACATTGCAATTATACCTACTTAGACTTGGAGCATTTCGGAGCTAGTCGCCAACTGAAATAACGTTTAGTTAAGCACCTAAACCCCCGGGTTAAGTTTCTGGATTTCATTCAAAGTTTTAGGTTAAGAGCGAAATGTGTGAGGCAGTATTCTTGTTCATTTAACTGTTTTATGGCCTTTTCCTATTAAATTTTCCCTTAAAATGAAAATATAAACCGCCGACTTTGCTCAGAATGAAAAAAACTATTTATATGTATACCTATCTAAACACGATGAAAATATAAAATATACGATAACATATACCTACTTGGTTTAGTACTACCTAATTCCCTAATTTCAATAAACGCCCATAATTTGACAAGAAAATAATGTTGGCGACCAGCCCGGTTGCCGGCCACAGCGGTCGTTCTTCCTAAGGAAATTAGGTAACAGCGTAGGACATTATGGTGCAAGCATTTGCGCAGGCACAGGTGCACTCTCTATACCCTTACTCTCATAGTCCGATTGGACGGCAATTCGACACGACCGGGGAGAGATCAGCCGCAGGACCGACATTTAATAAGCAGTCTTCGATGCCCGGATGTATCAATCACCAACATCCAAACTTCGGGCTTCTTTATGAAAAACCCACAAAACCTTTTCAGTCCGACCCGGGATCTTATCTGAAACCCCGTGCCCAGCAGTCGCGCTATGCGGCTACTAGACCAACGAGAGACAAGAAATAAGTACATAATTATATTAAAAGACTCACGATAGCCCAATATTTTGTGAAAGGTTTTTAAACATGGTAAAGAGTTGCACTCAAGGCTTATGATGCTTCATATCTGGCACGCTAATCAAAGTCCATTATATATTTTCTAATAATAAATTAAGTTCCTCGAATACTTCAAAGTAAACATTGTAATTATTTTATACACGAAAACAAATTATTAGCTAATAAAAGCTGTTACCTTTAACATGCACTGCAGTGTAAGTCTTTTAAATTAAAATCGTATTTAGTAAGTGTATACGAACTGTAGGTACTAGGTGTCTATCGGCACGGTGGTCATTTATTGAAGATTTTTTTTCGTCTAAAACTAGATATTTTCTTGACTTTAATCCATAGACATACCTGAAACAAACAAAAATAAAGGGTTAAGATATTATAAGTATGTATAAATAATATATACAAATAAATATATATAAATAAATAATTGGATATCTACGGCAACATTTTACGGGACACTTTATAAAACTAAGCAGGTACCAGACGTTGTTAATATCATATAAATCTAGTATTACATAATTATTTATAACTAGCATTTTCTCGCGGTTTCACGCGAACTTTAGCCCGTACCTAGATAAAACATAAGCTATATTCACTTATTTTTAATAATTGCTTGAAGAAATTTTGTATAAATAATGCGAACAATTATTAAAAAAAGTACTTCATTTTCAAATTTTATTTTTATAAATTGATAGTGTTTCATCATCTCCCGAGCCTTTTCTCAACTATGTTGTGGTCGGCTTCCAGTCTAACCGGTTTCGGCTGGGTACCAGTGTTTTACAAGGAGCGACTGCCTATCTGACCTCCTCAACCCAGTTACCTGGGCAACCCAATACACCTTGGTTAGACTGGCGTCAGACTTACTGGCTTCTGACAAACTCGTAACGACTGCCAAGGATGTTCAATGACAGCCAAATTGATAGTGTTTCATGCACCAGTATGTAGCAGTGTATTTGTAGTTTGCATCATTAAATAGTTACCAGTAACATCCAAAATTTCACTTTTAAAATATAATTACAGAAATTTTCAGTTTGATAAGATGTGAGCCATTTTATAGCCGTGTTTTGTTTTATAATAATGTTATCTAAATAGATGTTAAGTATCTATATCGATTTTGTATTGTCTTGAGATTACAATTATTGAGACTAAATCACCAATAAACCGTTTATCAGTAATCGATAGTTTGTAGAAGGTTGAATTGTGAAGAGTACAGAGTATTTATTTCGAAGGAATAATGCGATTAATGAGTTATTCCCGAAAAAGTAGCCCAGAAAATAACTTATTTTACAGACAACTCTAATAATTTCATTGACAATAAAAAATGACATCGGTTTTATTTGAAACTGAATATTATTTCACTTTTAGTAAATATTCTTACAAAAAAATAAATAAAATTGTATTAAGACAAAAGTTCGTCGTCACAAAATTCATTTCCATAAATATAAGAACGAATCAAACAAATTTGTAACTTAAAAATATCATCATTAGGCTTCAATTTCTTTGAAACGAGTTCCTTCAATTTGTCTCGAGCGACGTAATGATAGATATTGTCAAAGTAAATTGAACCTTGACATTATATGATAAAGTCTACAATCAGTTGGATGGGGAAAGGGGATGTTTGAATAGGATATGATTAGATTACACCGGGCATCCTTGTAGGGTTTTCCAATGGCTTGGGAGTGAAAGATCTGAAAAGGAAATTTTTGCAATGTCCTCGCAGTAAAAATTACAGGTCTATAAAGTTTAGTACACTAGTCCTTTGTTTGAGGAACCTCTATTACTTTTTAAGACCTCTTTTCGACGAACCTACTTCAAATAGATTTTCCTTTATTTTTTATGTGACTTTGGACTTAACTTTTTAAAAGAGGGTATGAATTTTTCCGTTATATATACTTTTATATCTTATATAAAATTGTATACAAAAGATATTGTATAAAAGAAAGTCGTGTTTGTTAGGTACTCTATTTATAATTCAAGAACGGCTGAACCGAGATCTAAACTTACCGATACATTTTCTAAATATTTTTTTATCATTTATTATATTTTGAAACATATTATTTACATTTTGAAATTATTTGCATAATATTCAAAATAATATACTTACATGTATTTTTAAAATTATAATTATTCACTGATTTTTGAACCAACAAGCTACGGGTTTTGTAAATCACATGCTATTACTGTTAATTAAAAGGGTAACCTTCCCTTTTAAAATTTTCCACTAAAACATTTGTACAGACGCCAGCACATCAAACTACTGCAATCCATCAAATCTCCATAATAGATTTTTAACTTTATTACTGAACCATAATGCTTGAAAGTTGATTAAGAAAATTTAACATTTTCGGGCGAAGATAGCTTGATGTGCTGGTGCCGGTACCTTCCATTTAAAAGGGTTAAACATTGTTAACTGTTATCATAATTACGGGCTCTTAAGTAGCATTACTTCAGTACTACTTTACACTAATTTGTCAGCTAAGCAATATAATTTAGAAAGATGTTAATGAACGCTCATTAGTGAGGAAAACATAATCAATATTATGGGTGTACGAGTTTTTCCTTAAATGAGCAAAATTCTGAGCCGGAGTGTTGTTTGTGCCTACTTAATTAAATGAACGACGCGATGTCAATGTGTGTGTTAGTAGAGACTCATACTAAGATAATTATGGCATAATTGGGTTTCTATCGAACAACAGGCTACTATAAGCTAATATTTCATGATTTTTATTATATTTTTAGGACTTTTTGCAATCATCATCATCATCATCTCAGCCATAGGACGTCCACTGCTGAACTTTAGATCTCCACATACACCGGTTGGAAGCGACCTGCATCCAGCGTCTTCCGGTGACCTTTATAAGGTCGTCTGTCCATCTCGTGCTCTTTTTGCAATGAGGTTTTTTAATGTTGTTTTTTTTGTTGTTTAAATTTAACGTAAATTAACTCTATTAACCTAACCTTAAAATTACGAATCGAATTTGTGTCTAAAATTACTGTCGAATTTGATGAAACTTTTTATAATATTTAAAAGATCTGAGGCAGATTTAAAAATCCAGATTTAAATAAAAGAGTATCCAAATTGGTTCATCCGTTTAAGAGCTGCAGCACTACAGACGGATAAACAAACACGCAGCGGGTAAACTAATAGAACCCCTCTTTTTATGTCAATCGAAATTGAGGCAACATCATCAAAGTTTGTCTCAATGATACGTCTAAGTCTAAATACATACAAAATGAATCAAGTCAAATCATCAAATCATCAAACAATATCCCTCATATTTTAGACTTGCATTGCATTTATGACGACAAAAAAGCCTTTTACCTCCATTCTAAGAAACAATGAATGCTTTTCCATTAAGAATTATTCCGTAGTCTGATTCCTTTTCCATACTTTTTCCATTTTGAATGTCGATTATTTTCAGTGAACATAATACAAATAGTATATATCAGTGAAAAACGGTCCGTTATAGTTTTTTCTTCTTAAAAAAAACAAAAGATAAAATCGATATGGCTTAAAAAAGTTCAAATGAACTTCGCTAGATGGCTTCGAACATAGATAGGTATGGAATTTAATTGCTGTTCCCGATGGGATATCAGCTTTCCCAAGCCTTAGGGTAAGGGCTGAGGTACAAGCGCTAGCGGGAGCGGGAATGTCTAGAACTGATAAAATCGCATCGTTTCGGATAGCTTGATGTGCTGGAGTCTGTACCTACTACAGCGATTCATTCCCAATAGATAAAAGAACATAATATTTACATTAAAAATCAATTTCGACACATTTATTATCTTGTAAAAAGTCACACATTACATAGAAATAACATTTAGCATGTAATTCACAAATAACCTACCTCAATACAAAGACTTAACGATTCTGGTGTCGCAAATATCACAGAGACTTACAATGCTGAGTAAAATAAACTTTAACATTTTGACCGCCACAGTCACGTATAGATGACAAGCCAAAACGTCCCCCGCGCTCCATGACAAACTTTGGTCTATTGGTCACGACTACATGACAAACTTTAAAAGTTTTAATTTAATAGTCAGTATCAATCAACAAGATTGAACGTCCACCAACGAGATGGACAGACGACCTTATAAAGGTCGCCGGAAAACGCTGGATGCAGGTCGCTTCCAACAGGTACATATGTATGTGTGGAGATCGAAAGGGGAGACCTATGTTCAGCAGTGGACGTCCTATGGCTGAGATGATGATGATGATCAATCTACATAATTCCGAACTCACTACTTAATTATATTGTAGGTATTTATGAATGGATTCTTAGCTTGGCATTGAGGGCACGTCTTTCTTTTTTTGACGTGGCGGTCAAAAGGTTATGGGTATAAACCTTATATATAGTACCAATTCACCCAGCTAGATAGACAGATGTCTGTTTATCTGAACCACGTTCTAAACTAAAATGGACGCAGTAAATTAATGTTGATCTAAAATCTGTTTGTTTATAGAGATCATAAATGCTGCTGGAGTTTAGATTTGGAGACTCAAATATTAGTGTAATGGAAGATTGATGTGACCAGAAAATCGTGGTGGCGTGTTCGATTCCAGCAGGCTTAGCATAGCAACCGTAGAAAGAAGTTTTTTCTACCGGAGAATGGACATAATGACAGATAAGTGACAGATTGACGTAAGATTAATTTTGACACATAAAAAAGAAATTATTCTTTTCTTCGATCTCCATAAGTATACAAGTGATTATATGCGAGTTGATAGGTCGCGCCATGCTCGGGCAGAAGACATGTTGACATTTACAGAAAGAACTTTGTCATTTGTTGATAGAATAGACACAGAATCGCCATGCTAAGCCTGCAGGTCTGGCAAGTAACAATGCAACTTCTCTGAGTTATATGTACTTTCTAAGTCACGCTAAAACGACTGAATTGACTTTATTTTTGGAAAATACAAAACAAAAAAGATACAATACACTTTCAAGCCGTTTTTCCATCGCTTACGCTTCTTACTTAGACCAGCACCGAACCCGCACACAGTAATTATTAAAGAAGTTCGCGTATAAACGTGAAAGGTAGCCGTCTTCAATTAAAAGTTTGGCTTCATCTACAGAGCAGGTTTTGTTTGATTTATTCGTTATAATATTTGGCTTATGTTGGAACTACAATCTACCTACGTATTTTATATATCATAACTTTCAGATATTATATTAGTTACTAGTACCTACTATAAATGTGAAGGTTTGTCTTTGTGTTACGCAATTATGCTAAAATCGCTGAACCGATTAAGATTCAGAAACGGACATAGGCTTTTTATCCGGATGATGGAAGTAGTTCCCTGGGAAGGGCGACTGAAACGGTGATGAGAGCTAGTACATATTGTATTTTTGTTATGAATTTAGTATATTGCTGTATAATTAATTGAAAGCTTAAAATTAGTTGCAAAGAGATGCGTGACATTGTGTTAGCAGCGCCGTTGTTATTTGAAGGCACCCCTAACTTTAAAAGGTAGAAATAAAAAATTCCATCATTTTCTTTTCTTCCAAAAACGCATGCATTGTCTTTAAAAAAGTTCATAGTTATGATTATTATTAAAAACAATACAAACAAAAAAAAAACAATTGAAACAAGAATGACTACAAAATTATCGCACTGTTCTCAGAATACATTTCGTAAATCCTCTTCCTCTAATTTTAATAAAAGAAACCTTCAAAAATCTAAACCGTTCAATAAACTGAACCTTCAAAAAGTGAAGTTTCAACAAAAAACCTAACATCCGTCAAAAAAATTCCAATAACAAAACTGGATACCATTTTTCATTTCGCAAAAATTCAATATTGACGCGCAAATCTGTTACACGAGTTGACGTCACCACTCACTTTATGACGTCATGAATAATGAGCTCCAGTGACGTATTATATACGAGGACTACACAAAGGGTTGGCAAAGGATTAATTTAATACGAAATTAATTTGTTTTAATAACTTTCTGGTATGAGAATTAAATTTGAAATTTGTGGGCTTATGGGCTACTCGCGTTCTTTTGTTTTTATTTTTTGTGGGCTAATAGAAATCCTCACAAAACGACTGAATTTGCGGTTAGAGCTTACGTTAGTCAAAATATAAATAAATTAAAAGAAAAAACTTTTTTTAAAAAGCTTTTATGGTCCGCCATATTGGATTTAGAATAACGTCAAATTATTTTTTAAGTCACTCTCAATAAGTCCTTTCATTTGATACCCATATTGTTGAAATTCATTAAAAATAACTACTCCGCCATCTTGTGTTGCCCGCCATATTGGATTTAGAATGACGTCATATAACATATCGTACATTGTCATCCAAACTGAACGTGTATACAAAATTTCAGCTCAATCGGTTGAAGATATCTACTTCAAAATTGAGTTCAAAGAATCCACCGTAACATACATACATTTCAAGTTAAATAAAAAAATAAAAAACTTTTAAAAACACATTAAATAGTAATAAATGACAATAGGTTGAAATCAACACTTTTAGACTTCAAGACTTAAAAAAAAAAAAAAAAAACGAGATGAGGTCGGCATTTCCTTACTGACTACCTTGAGAAGAAACGCCGAAACAAACTCATTTGAGGACCCAATTCCTTATTGATGACATATGCAAGATGTTCATAGGGCATCGGCCTACCGGGCAGCGTCTACTTTACCGGCAAGTTTTAATAAGCAAGCACTAAGAATAAACCAAAAAATGATAACAAAAACAACTAAACTAAACAAATCCCATAATCTTAGAAAGAAAACTGTTAAAACAACCCACAAAGTTTTATCTCCACGAAGCAAGCTGTTTTCATATTGAAGCAATAAAAACGAACTTTTGCCTTTTATTGTATGGGTTTAGATAACATTTTCATTTGCAGTAGCTTAAGTTAGCTAATTTAAATTGTATTGTGTATTTTGCTTGCAAGGTGGGGTATGTTAGCGGTTATAATTGTACTAGAAAAAGGAAAAATCTTAAAAGTTCTTTCTTTCATTACTGGTGACTTTTCTGAGGAGACAGGCTGAGTTTTATCTGTTAGTACAGACGCCAGCACATCAAGCTACTACAATCTGTAAAATGTATTTAATACATTTTAAACTTCATCGCTGAAAGATATGGTTCAAAGTTGATTGGGAAAATTAGACAGTTTCCGTAGCTTGACCTCTTAGATAGGGCGACTTTCCCACGCACAAGCGTATCAAAACCAACTTCCAGACTCGGAGCCGCTACTGACATTTTTTCAAAACCACAAAATCTATTACATGCTGATCCAGAAATCAAACCCAAGACCTCCTGCACAACAGTAGCGGTTAGCGACCACTAGACCAGAGGTGCATTTGACATTATTATCCACTTTAACCAATCAAGCCTCTAGTATTTCCCAATAGCCATCACGAGCTATCATTAGCAGCCAATAAGCTTCTGAGACGCCAGGAGATAAGCTGACAGACTTGACATCTCCCTATTATGTGCATTCAGATCGCCAATATAGCTGTCAGGAGCTGACAAGACCAGACGCTGTCAATCTAATGAACTAATTGTATGCAGAACCTAATCATGTCTTAACACATTTTTTTATGACAATAATAGATCTAGAAACTGATATGAAAATATTTGCAAGTTTAGGGTTGACTTGGTACCATAGATTAACTTATAAGGAGGCAATACATAGGCCTGTCTGGGCTGCAGGGTTGATTGCAAGAGTTACCGCTGGTGCAAAAGGGATCCAGCAGGCTTGGCATGGCGATTCTATGTTTATTCTATCAAGAAAAGACAAAGCCATTTCTATCAATGTCAACATGTCTTCTGCCCGAGCATGGCGCGACCTGTCAACTCGCATTTAATCACTTGTAAACCTTATGTCGATCGAAGAAAAGAAAAATTTCTTTGCTACGTGTCAAAAGAAATCTTACATCAATCTGTCACTTATATGTCATTATGTCCATTCTCCGGTAGACAAAACTTGTTTCTACGGTTGCCATGCCTAGCCTGCAGAAGGAATAAAAGTGAGTTTTAGTCAGTTAACAGCCACAGATTAGACTAGTTCTTTAACCACTTACGATTTTCTTATTCTGCTTACTGCAGAAATAATTTTGGCTTTTAGGAGCTACAATTATTGTATAATTATGATGATGATGGCATCCAGACCGATTGTCAGCTACGGCGGCCGTTCTCTTTTAAGGAGATTAGCCAACTGCGTAGGACATATTATATTATAGTGCACAAGGATTCGCGCAGATGCAGGTGCACTATCTATTCTCTCCCTCTCATAGTCCGATGGGACGGCAATCCGACACGACCGGAGAGAGATCTGGCGTGTATAATATAGTACTTAAGTGTGGCTAAAAATTGTTTATCTAAGTAATTCTCTAATTAAAAAACCGTTTTTATTTTCAGTGGCCGCGATTACTTACGTCAACATTATTATCATTTTCTTACATTGACTGTAAGTATCATATACGTCAACGATCATTGTCTTACAGTAAAATAAATATAAATTGTAAATTTAAAACATTCTAAGCTATTATTTAAAAAGGATAATATCTATTGTTATAGTACACATTCTATTTAAGTTTTCAAAACACACGTACGATCATACATACTTATATATTAATACTATACAATTCCACATGAACAATGAGTTTCTATGATAACAAATTCATACAATATCATAATCATCTGCACGATATACCAAATAGGTGCTATTGCAATCGTAAATATAACACTCAGGAAAGAGACAGCTAATATGCGATTCAACGAGGGAGAAAGAGACAGGCATACCATGGAGTTTATTACACGAAACGAAGTTATGGTAATAAGGGCGATTTATAACGTTTTTATGGTGTTTGAGACTATTGTTTTGAGAACGAAATTATTTTTGCCGTGCCAAGGATGTATAATTTTTGGGAGCCTTATAATTTTTGGGGGTTCAAACGTTTCTCATACAATTACACACGATATTTGTGTTATGTATGGGTTTTTGACGGTAAAAGTCTGATACTCCCTCTAGCTGCACCCACTGCAGGAGGGTATCAATTGATGATTTCTTCCCCGTTACTAGGTTATGGAAATCAAACAGTACGAATCAAACTTAATAGTGGCCAGAACAAGCACGGGTCTCTTCCCAGAAACAATTTTTAGTTTAGCTCATACATCACTTAAGTACTGGTTTAATTGGATGAAATTTTAATTTTTAATATCATGTATTAGATAATCATTGACAACAATGAATTAATAAATTGGTTCCGTTATAGAAACGATAAACTCGTAAACGTAAATTAAATCTAGACTAATTTGATTTATGACTATTAATTTATAAGGAATATATTTAACGCGAAAAAGCGGCGTTTCAATCAAATATTGGGTGCTTATTTTAACCTGTATTTCAGGCTATCTGTGTTTAGCTGATCTAGTGTTTCACTGAGTGAAATTAGGTTAGACTAGGTACTTCGCGAGGTCTTATTATATATACTTATATTATATATAATACTTAGGTCAAATTTCGAAGCTCAAGGCATGCAAACTTACTTTACAACATTACAATTGATATTTTTCAGCAACAAAGTCTGTTACTGTGTAAATCATTGTTTGTTATAACTCTTCTAACTCGTAAATTGCTGTTAAAGCCATAACTTGTGTTTGTACGTGCGCTCGTAAACGGCTTACGTTATTTTGATGCGGTGAGGTGAAAAATTTTATGTGGGTCACTGCAAAGGTATCAGTTTTCTTTCAACAGGACAAGGTATATTTGTGTAAACCTTGTTGGTATAATAATAGCGTCCAGCAGGCTTAGCATGGCAACCGTAGAAACAAGTTTTGTTTACCGGAGATTGGATATAATGACAGAAAAGTGACAGATTGACGTAAGATTTCTTTTGACATTTTTTGAAGTAATTTTTCTTTTCTTCGCTTGACATAAGGCTACAAGTAATTATAAGCGAGTTGACAGGTTCCGCCATGCTCGGGCAGAAGACATGTTGACATTGACAGAAAGAGCTTTGTCTTTTCTTGACAGAATAGATATAAAATCGCCATGCGTGCTGGGCAACTTGATACTCCTTGATTGGCCAGAAAGTGTCAAAACTAGTCTGTTTTTACACTTTCTGGCTTCTGACTACTCTTAAAGAAATTCAAATGACAGTCGCCACCACTAATTCAACGTCACTTATAAAACACGGATGATATAGTGGAGAAAACGTCTGTGTCTACACCTAAAATATGCGAAAATCATAGATAAATAGATTATTCTTTATCATACACCATCATCATCTCCCGAGCCTTTGCCCAACTATGTTGGGGATTCAGCTAAGTACCAGTGTTTTACAAGGAGCGACTGCCTATCTGACTTCCTCAACCCAGTTACCCGGGCAACCCAATACCCCTTGGTTAGACTGGTGTCAGACTTACTGGCTTCTTATTCCTTATACACCATGATAATAAAAAAACACAGGAAACAACATACACAAAAGCACTACAATTGGCGGTCTTAACCTTTGGATGGAGTACAATGTTACACTGCCTGAACATTCCGGACTATTACTGATTTTTGGTTGGTCTCTGCCTATTAATAATGGAAATATTCTACATATTATACTATTCATATTATTTCCACAACCTAAGTACATATAAAACAATAGTCTATCTATACACAGTAAGTCACTATAACAACTAAGAACTGTTAGGAAAACCATAAATAATGTTTGCATTATCAAGAATGGCTGTCTATGAAAATATTTTGACAGATACAATTACTGTTATGACAGCTGCCTGTGTAATTAGTTACCTTTGCGTATTATGTCAGCTTGTCGCCAGAAAGTATTTTATTTTGTCTATTAATTATGTAGGTAACAAAAATGTTTATTATATTCAGGCGCCAGCACATCAAGCTACTACAATGTGTCAAATTTCCTTGATAGATTTTCAACTTTATTACTGAAGCATTTGGTTCAAAGTTGGTTCGGAAAATTTGATAGATTCGGGTAGCTTGATGTGCTTGTGTCTGTACATTAATAAATAGTAAGAAGTTTTTTACTGATAAGTTACAGGGCCCTGGCACGCAAAGGGCTACAGAAGGAACAAAAGTAGGTTTTAGTCAGTGAAAGTCTGACACTCACTCCTCCCTCTAGCAGCCCCACAACCAGTGGGGGTGTATTTGATAATTTCCCCAACCAAAAAAAGAAAAAGGGTAAGCCATAAGTGCGCTAATATAATGCTTCCATGAAAAAACATATAGGTACCTCGTGTAATTATTTGAATTTATTTCAGGCGAGACCACGACATAGAAACTGTTTTTCGGGATTAATCCATTCTTAAAAACTTCCATTTCATAGAAACTGTTTTTCGGGATCAACACGTTTTGAAACTCCCGTTACCAAAGACAAGACAAAATCATAAACCAAATTAAGTTATTCTATACATTATTTTATTGCCGGAAGAAAGATCTTAGATCTTACTACATTCCCTTTGTACAGTAACTTTCTTAATTAACCAGTGCACTGCAAAAATGCAGTATAGGTACATCTGCTATAAAAGCATTTGCATTAAAAAGATTGGCTACAAAGCGTGTTTGTGGAATCATTTCTTTTGTCTGTTCGCAATAAGGGTGCGTTTAGATTATACAAACAAAAAAAACTAGATCACATATTCTTTATATTTTGATGTAAATGGATTTGGACGAACAAATGCCTGATATTGCTACATATATTTTACAGTACCCCTCTGTATTGTACACCTACTGGCTCTTGACCATTTTTTCTTATGAAAGGAATAAATGCCTGTTTGAGGAAGGGGATATTTTTCGAAAGATATTTCGAGAAAGGGACATTTTGCTACCTGTAGTCATTTTGAGAAGAGGACATTTTGCGACTGAGCCTACCCTAACAGAGTCCACATTTGCTCATAGCTTTAAGCACTGTATATAACACGTGTCTAAAAAAAATATGAAACAAATAGAATGAGCTCCGTTTAATGTAAACTCACCCTAAGATGACTGTTTGACTTGCTTTTTCAGTTTCCCTAATGTGGTAGCACTAGTTTCTTTAACTCTGTTTTATCTAGGTTGGAAGGTATGGAGAAAGGTTTTTTTTTTGTGTGCTTGTATCCTAATATACGTATATATGAAATATTATTTTTTGTGTAAAAAAGCTCAAAGTCTGGTCCAGAAGCTAACTTGTAATACATGTTTTCCCAACATTAATAAGTAAATAGCTGTCCTTTTTATTTTAATAGCAAAGTTAGGTATGCTTATTTTTTTAGAACATCAAGAATCATATTTAGAACGTCAGTATTTCAAGTTTAATCGAAAATAAATTTTCCAAGTCAAAATATTGACAAACAAAACACAAAATTAGAATAAATACCTACAGACGCCAGCACATCAAGCAACCCAAAACTGAAAAAAATCCCAATCAACTTTGAACCGTATGCTTCAGCGACAAAGTTGAAAAACCAACTAAGGAAATTGATAGCGTCTTTAAATTAACTTTTGTTTCCCATCAAACCAGAATTAACGGATTTACCAAAACATTGTATTGACGTCTCAAGACCATAAAAGATTTGGGAACAGCCCGATTGCAAAAAAAATGTATCCCCTGGGATATCGGAAAATATACGATTCTTTACAAAAAAATGGACAGTATAACGTTCGAATTACTTTCCTTGGGATTTGTTATGCTTTTTATGTTTGTCTATGGTACGTTTTTGTGTCATCACATTGATTCGATGGATTAAATATAATATACTTTGAAGGGATGATTATTTGAGTATTTGTACCTTACTGGGTTTCGACAATTCTGTATCGCGAAGGAATTTTTTTAACTGCTATTATATGTATATAAAGTATTGTCTACTAAAATTATTTTTTAACAAAAATGTGTTGACGTGTAAAAGTGTTGATTTCAGCCTATTTGCAAAATGAATATAATTTTTCATTTATTTATCATTATCATTTAATGATAATGTTGACGTTGAAAATGTTGACGTGGAAAAGTGTTGATTTCAGCCTATTTGCAAAATGAATATAATTTTTCATTTATTTATCATTATTAGAGACCGGATAATATGCATTTGCATATTTGCATATGCATTTGCATATTTGAGCGATTTTCAGGGCTAATAGCATATTTCTACTAATATCTAGTGATGATGCATATTATTGCTATAATTTACAGTAGGTAGGTATTTTTCGAGCGTAGCGCACTCGGCAGCCGCGCGTATTTTGTTTTGGTAGGTACTCAAAAAATGAAAGAGACAAATGATCGCGCCGCCGCGCGCTCGCCTACCGCACTACTCCCACCTCCTATTATGCATGTCATTATTACTTTGATTGTTGACACGCTCGTGCTCTCGATTTTTTAATAAAAAATATAAAGCTTAATAGTCTTTTTATTTTATCAAATAACAATAAATTAAAAAGATACATACATAATAAAGTAAAAAACGTAACAAAATTCTTAAATCTAAAGGAATAATATTTACAAAACAAAAAAAAACTCATTTAATGTTGCATATTCTGTCAGTTTTCGTGCATATTTTAGGCATTTTTCATGCATATTTGCATGCATATTTCAAGCTTTTTATGTTGCATATTATCCGGTCTCTAATCATTATCATTTAATGATATATTTGTTTTGCAAATAGGTTGAAATCAACACTTTTACACGTCAACATTTTTTCAAAACGAGATGGGGTCTGCATTTCCAAACTTACTACCTTGCGAAGAAACGCCGAAACAAACTCAAGGGTCAAAGTCACTTTTAACATGCAGACATAAAAATAAATTATTTTCTAATGGTTTAAAAGAAAAACATGACTTTTAAATTAATAACCCTCCCCTGAAAATTAAATTAAATTTCCAAAGTTTCTATTGTGGTCTGAAAATAGAGGAACAGGTGAAAAACAAGCGTTTTTCCTGAAGCAAGTTTACCAACTTTCAAAAAATATGGAAATGCAAAAGGGAAAGTTTTGCTTGGAATAAGTTTTAAAATATATAGCGAGGGATTTTGAAGGACTTCCTTCAGTTTTTATATATTTCAAAGCCGAATAGTTTTTCTTGAGTTTGAAGAATCCTTGAACTATTTAAGGAGTTTATTTTTAGGTTTTAAGTAATTATTACTAATTGACTTTTTTCTAAATACAATTGGGATGCGGACTAGGTCATAAATAAAATACTTTATCATATTCATTTTGTAAAGCATCTTAAAATAATGTCAGTTTAATTTATCGTTTGGAATCGAAAAGTGTTTTTATTTTTTTATTGATAATTTAATCGAAATAAGTATACGGCTTGATGCGAAAAATCTGTGACGTCATATGTGGTGTTTTCATACAAATTGCATAGAGAGTAACCGTTTTTGACAGTTCTAAAAAAGTATTGAATTTGACTAGTTGTCCGCATCCCTATTTGACTTACTGTGTGTAAAATGATTTGCAACGGCAGATAATTTAATACAAATATCGTTCCATTTTTGAATTTTCATATTTTATCTGGTAGATACTGGCTATCCGTAACCTGTGAAACCGGCCCTTAGTATGTATTATTGATTTGTTTCATCGTTAAGTTCAACAAAAAATATAAACTCGCAACTCCAGTCTACAGTAACTAACGACCTAAATATAAACTTGTAGGTATACATGTTTTTCTCAGACATTGCGTAAAGAAACAGTTATTTTTACAAATACCTATGCAACGTTTACTTCTTAAGTTTCTTCGGTATTTTGCAGTATTAAGGCAACCCTATACCGTTTTCTTAGAAGAATTTTATTATAGGTTTCTGAGAAATATTCCCCGCAAATCAGTCCCGTGGCTTCTTGTGAAATCGATTCAAGATATCTTAGAACTGAATTAGGATAGCTATGTAAATACAATTTGATATTTACAAGAGTAATGGCCAGTTTCACAGGTTGCTGATAAATTCCAGATAGTTTATCTGGCAGATAATTTCATACAAATTCTGTTCCATTTTTGCATTTATCTGGTAGATAGTGGCTATCCGTAACCTCTGAAACTGGCCCTAAAATACTGATCTAAATAAAACTTATTATTATCCTAACCTAAACAGTACACATATATTTAAAATAGGTTAGCTATGGTCAGTTCCAAATAAACGGCTGAAAAAGTATTTTTGTATTTGGAACGACTGTTTTTAGAATAATGACCGTTTGAATTTGATTTTAGATTTTGGAGTTTCTTTACCCTGACAAATAATCAAACACATTAAGGGCAAGTTTCACTATATCCAAATAGCGAATATCTACCGAATAAAATTCAAAAATGGAACAGAATTTGTATGAAACTATCAACCAAATAAACTAACTGGAACTTATTCGTATGTGGTGAAACAGGCCTTAAATAAGAGATTGTGACTGGAACAAATATTTGTCCTTCTCTCTGAATAAAATGTGGAGTTTTCACACGACATTTAACATACCCAATCTATGTCTTAGACATGTATATTGATTAGACACACAACACAGTCATCTACGAACTACACGCATCACAATGACGTCCGAAACGAAGTTCCCAAATCTTCCTACACGTCTGCTCTATTGAAAATACCGTACAACCGATCTCCGGAATACGTCAGACGGTTATGTCATGAACAACTCGCGTGATTCCAACGTGTACGCTTGGAACAGTTCCATGGGAACAGAAAAAAAGTTTTTAAAATATCGTAAATCAACAACGTTTGTTATGACGTCAGAATTCCATTCAGCCGATTCGGTCTTCGAGTTTTACTTTTGGAACTCGAATTTTGTGTTCTCTCGGTCATTTGAATTTATTTTTTGTGTTGTTCGACATTTGAATTCATTTTTTAAAATTTGGTGTAATTTTAATGGCTTCTTTTTATTGGTGGACGTTACCTACTAGGTTTACAGGTAACATCATCAACAGACATTTGCCTTTGTAATTAAAAATGCCGGAAAGCGATTATTTTTTCGTTTCCTAATAGGTAATACAGAATGTTTACGTTTCGAAAAGGTTTTTCATAAGAGGTTCCACGAAGAAAATCATCATAATAAAGTGGCTAATTATTAAAGCGAAAATTATGCTAATATTCCCTGAAAATAAGCCACTAGATACCGAAGATTCTAGGAATATACAAGTTGAACTGCTATCACGTCTCTGCTAGTTGTAAACTTAGCGAAAGCGAGAAACTTGAACAATAATTACTAGGAGCAGGTGGTGTTGCAACATTTACTGAACCCAGTAACAATTACTGGGTAACACTGTTAATTTTGAAGGGATAATTATAGGTTTTTATTAATTAATTTCGCTATGTATATTGCCTATTTATCTCATGCCTTTTGTTACTTGAATTATTTTTGTTCAATTATATGTACATATACTCATACAGCGGGCTTGCTGGGAAAGATTTCTTATGAAATAAGCAGTGCCTATGAGCCTGATTATTATACTTTACTTATTATTTCATAAATTGTGTACAATGTACAGACGCCAGCACATCAAGCTACTACAATCTGTCAAATTTCCTTAATGGATTTTCAACATTGTCGCTAAAGCATAAAGGTCAAAGTTGATTGTACACTGTAGCTGTTAAATAAATTTATTTATTTATCCGCTCTGACCACTCATCACCTTTGCTTGCATTGCCCATAAGCATTAAAACGCATGACACATTTACAAATATTATGACCTTCAAGGTTTTATGCAGTAATAGGACGCGAATCAATACGTAAGAAATAGCTTGAATACTAAATAGACAATAATTTTTTGGAAGAAAAAAATTTAAGCAGTAAGTCGGGGTGAAATTAAAATAGTTTTCGATCGAGTAACAATAGTACGGCCCGCATTGAAACAGTTCGTACTAGATATTTTTATGAGCAAATATTGTTTACGATATTTTTCATGTATGTAGATACTGTTATATTGTATGGCTATTCGGTATTGGTGCATTGAGAATGTACTTTATTTGTTTATCAGAAACTGTTCATAAATATCTGACTTGTTTATACATACACGTAAAATGTCGAAATGTTTTTTTTTTTCACCGAATGGCGCTTCGATGAAAAATGTATTGTTGATGTTGAGATTATTTTACTTTTTTTTTTAATGTGTTTCTGTTTTAGGTGATTATTTTAATTTTGATATAGAAAATTGAGATATTTTGAATATGTTTTTGGAGTATTACCTAGATTATTATTTTTTTAAAACCATCACCAATCACCATCATCATCAGTGGCCTTTAACATCTACGAAAGATGATGAAAACATCAGCAGTGTGAGTTTATTTGGTTTTGGCAACTGCGCTGATGGCTACCAGCCTTTACGAGACTCATCATCACAAATACTTATCTAGAAACAAAGTAAAGTAAAGTAATTTAGTATTTATTGCTTTGATTGAGTAATTACAGTTGTTGTTATAATATAATAAGTACAGCACATCTATCAACCCATTCAGGCATACAATAATCAAGACCCGTTTAGTCATAAGTAAAGACAAAATTAAAATCTAAAACTAAGCTTATAATATTAAATTGGTAATTACATAATCATACATAATCAATTTTATAGTAAACAACATACCAACCGAATTGAAAACCTCCTCCTTTTATGGAAGTCGGTTAAAAACAAAAGGACTGCATTAAACCATTGGTCAATCAAATTCCAAAATATCTGATACGATATTACACTCTAACAACAACCGTCTGTTGACTGTAACAACCCCGTATCTGCTATTAGCATATTATTATGGAGAGTTTCATGATCTCCGAGGGAACGTTCCGTACACAGCCCTAGGGACACCAATGCAATAGAACAGCCTGTATAAATATAACCAGGAACTGCCGTATAATATGAAATATGGGATTTCGGTTACGGCTGACAGTAATCTGAGATGGGACCCGCAAGGGATGCGCATTTTTTCTTTGGTTTTCACATGAACTGAATCCTTTAACTGAACAATTTTTTTTCTTTTCAATATAAAAAAGAGACTATCTGCGACACGGTTATTTTCTTCTCAACTCAATCCATCCAAAGGTTGTTTGTACGAGATCGCTTTTAGCGATAAGATAGCCCACTGTGCCACTGTTATATTTTCTTTTAATATTTAGTTTTTCTATGTAAAGCAAAATGGTGAACGAACGCCAGCATATCAAGCTACTCGAATCTGAAAATTTTTCCCAATCAAATTACAATCATATGTGTAGTGTATTTGCTGTAATGTTGGTTGTCTCATGCGCTTACGTCACGTGTCAGTCGCATCCCAGCAGTTGAGCGGGGCGGTTGTGTATGCGTGTTGTAGTGTTGGTGAGCCGTAAACTAATCCAAGAAGCAGGACAATACAATATGCTTCAGCGGTAAAGTTGAAAATCTATGTATTAAGGAAATTTGACAGATTGTAGTAGCTTTATATACTGGCGACTGTATATAATAAATTATTTTATTTATCCATCTTTTTAATACGCTCCTTTAAAATCCGCTAAAGTAAATGACGTGCGAATATAAGTAAAAACGATTTCAAATCAAAACCGGGTATCCGACATTTAAAATATCAAGTCGCTCACCAGACAAAAAAAGATCCCACCAGTCGACCATTCACCGTCGAATGTAGGTCGGGACGAGCAAGTAAATCCCTCCTTTTAAACTCTGTTAATCCCTCTGGCTTTTCAATTGTGAAACCTTTTCAGGGGGAGTATTACTCGCACAATACTGAGCGGCGCCAAGTCTTGAACGTACGCATTCTCTGACAGATGGCGAGTTTGTAACATTCTCGCTTCGAACCTTTGTTACCGCGTTTTTCATTACAGCAGTGTTGTGACAGATTGGGTTAAACGAATCGGAATGCATAGTGATGGATTTGTGTTTTCGCCTTTCAGGATTTATGTCTGATTAAAATGTTTTTCTTCATTATTATTTGCGTATTTTGCAAACATGGACAACAAAAATAAATATTTATTAACTGGCTGTTCCCCGCGGTTTCACCCGCTACTCGAGGGAACAATTTCCCGCGACGGGATAAAAAGGAGCCTATGTCATTTCTCACACTTAGGTACAGACTACAGAGTCGAGTAGACAGTAGAGATAGAAGACTATTTAAGTCTACAAAATTTTATTTAAATCGGTTCAGTAGTTTTGGCGTGAAAGCGTGATAGACAGACAAACAAACTGATAGACAGAGTTACTTTCGTATTTATAATATAAAGTAGGGGAGTAAGCATTTTACAAAAAAAAAAACTGTACATTTTCAGCTCAATACCATTTTTTTTCTTTCTATTATATGCTGTGAACACTGATCGTATCAGATGCCAGCTTGAGTGTGACCTACAAATCTTGTGCCGCATCCTTACACGTCATGTGCTCATTCGAGACGCTCTAATTTAACATAGTCTTTGCTAGAAGATCTTTCTTTGAGGGATGAGATGTTAGGCACTAATCACGCGAAAGACTTCGACTTGGTTGGTTTTACTTGCATAGAAAGCTGAGGAATTTTATCGGGATGTAAAACCACCAAAAAGTTGTTGCGTCTCTTCTTGTTCTTGGGAGTTCGTTGTGTCTCTTCTTCCCAGCAAAATACATTGAAAAAGATAAAGGGCGGGAGTTTAAGGGAGTTTAACAGGGCTGTCTTTTTAAGGGTCAACCATACGTTTCAGAGATAAAGTTTAAAATGTATTTAGGAAATTTGACAGATTGTAGTAGCTTGAAGTGCTGGCGTCTGTACTGTTTGTTTGTTTGCTTTATGTATGTGAGGAAGATAGGAAAACTGATGGGTGGATATGAAGAAGTCATCTCAGTCAGATATTTCTCGAGATTTGACCGGCATTTGTAAACTAATTAATCATTGGTGATGAAAATTATTCAGTTATATTAAACCTACTCATTTAAATTGGTAATTATTTTCTTTTGATCAATTATACATAATTAATAATTAAAAATCATTCACATGTTCATAATTATATTTTGACTAGCTTCCGCGTGCGATTTCACCAGCTCCTTGCAACCTGACAAAAACTAGATTATGGCCTTCCTCGCTAAATGATCTATCCAATACTGAAATAATGTTTCAAATTTTCAAATTTCAAAACCAACTCTTCAACTTTGTTATATTAGTAAAGATGACGTTATTAAGTTTCTCTGGGAAATACGTCAATTCCAAATGCATGATGTAGAAAAGCAAACATACTTCATTGCAATGATAATAATTATTAATAAAATACAAAATCTACCTTATTATAAAATGAGCTTTTAAAAAGTATCGGGTTTAGTTTTAGGTTTCGTCCATTGTTCGAGACGATGATTTTTGGATGGCCTAGTACTAAAACTAATACTTTATTAAGACCACGTTTCATAATAATGTGGAATAAGTCTACCTGAACAAAAACATCAGTTTTATTGTCATTGTACGCCTGCTAATGAAACAATCCTACCTGCATGGTTTCAAAGCCTATCGCGGATCCGAAAAAAGAATACAAATTCGCCGAGCAAACATCAAAAACACGTTTCACTGAGACCAAACAAACAGACAAACTCCCTTCGCAATATCAGTGTAAATAATACCCGGAGCTTTAAGGATTTATTTAAATTTAAAAGCGATTTAAAAAAGTGTGTTTCGAATTTTAAAACCTGCCTGCCGCGGGGAGTTGACGCTCAATTTTGCGGAGTTTTAAATTAGGAACGAGACGATATTGTGTTTTTCGATTGTTATTTTATTTTTGGAACAGAGAAAGATAAATACTTTTTTCCATTTTAAACATGGAATTAAAATCTATTTTTTCTCGTTGTTACAAGCTTTTACGAGTGATGCTGATTTACGTGAACACACAAGATTGATAAATAAAAATATACAAGGCTTTTTTTTTCGTGGGAAATCATCAAATGACCCCTCCCGCTGAGGGTGCAGCTGGAGGGAGTGTCAGACTCTTACTGACTAAAACCCACTATGCTCCTTCTGGAGGTCCCTGTGTGCCAGGGCCACGGTATCTCTTACGAACAACCCGCAGCCCAAGCAGACCCTGGCCCTAAAGAGACCCCTTCTGTGTTGCTGACATCTCTTCGAGGAGCGCGTGGAACAGAACGCGCCGCCGAAAAAATATACAAGGCTAAGGTGGTTTCATCTAGTCGCCTCTCGCTAAGAAAATACGTAATATAGTGTAAATCAATAAAGTTTTCATAGTTATTACGTAATTAGGAAAAGCAGTAATGATTTTAGGGCGCCAATAAAAACAGTTCACCTATTTATTTAAATCATGAAATCTTATACCACACTAAATCTCACCACGAAATTGGCTCTACACATATCAATGTATAATGTGTTTTCCTACCAAACCATACGTACAACGTCAATACGATTATTTTAACAGAACAAATTCAAACGGCCATACGTCAGACTATAACAAATCATTGGGCAGCAAATAGCTCTGAAACGACCAATAAAAACTTCTTTGAGGTCGAACGTCTTAATGATTGGCGGTATAAATAAATATTGTTCTCTATTTGAATTTTTGAATGTGTTGGTATTTTAAATTCTGCGTTCGAAATGAGAACGTAGGTGACTAAGCAATTTTGAATTTTGTTTTTAAAAGCTATTTTTGTATGACAATAGAATAAGGGCCAGTTTCACAATGTCCTAATAGCAACTATGTACCGAATAAATTGAAAAATGGACCAGAATTTGTATGAAATTATCTACTAAATTTACTAACTGGAACGTAATCGTAAGTTGTGAAACAGGCCCTTAGTCGCATATACCTACTGACACTTATTTTGACTAAAATTGCTTTTCATTAAATTCAGTGTGGAATTCAGGAGTCATCCTATTCTTTCTAGCTATTCAAGGATAGGTCCCCCAAACCTGTGAATTTACAAAAAAAAAACACAAACATCCCAAAAAAAAAAAGAAATAGCCAACTTAATTTTCTTTTACAAAGGGAACAAAAACACATTTCACCCAGCGTCCAATCAGAAACGCGTGTCAAAAGCGCGTCCGCAGCAAGCTGCATGAGTTTGCAATACCGCAGGCACGCTGTTAACAAATGAACGTCGGCTGACCATCAAAACGATACCGGGATATTGAAAATGTGTGACGAACCATCTGTTGGTTTATTACTACTGGTTTCGAGTGAGAACTATGTGAGATAGATCTCGAATACAAAATTATTTATTCACACAGTGATAGATTCAAGTGTAGAGAATTCCAGGATACATGTCAGTCCTAAAAGGAAGGGTAGAAAAATATGAATTGTTCAAGACGATATAAATTATAAAATCAATTTATATATTTTATACTTTTATATTCGTAATCATTATCATTATCATCAGCCTTTTTATCGTCCCACTGCTGGGCACAGGCCGCCTCTCACACAGAAAGAGATTGAGCGTTAATCACTACGCTTGCTCAATGCGGGTTGGTGATTTCAGACCTTTTATAGTCCAGGTTTCCTCGAGATGTTTTCCTTCACCTTTAATCAGTCATTGGTGTTCAAGATATACTTAGAAAGTACATATAACTTAGAAACGTTGCATTAGTACTTGCCTGATCTGGAATCGAACCCACACACTTATACTTGAGAGGCTTTAGCTACTAGGCCACCACAACTTATATACATTCGTAATGATAGAACATAAATATATTTATAATATGATATATCATTATATTAAAAGTTTCTTCAAACGTAAGAGATAGACATATGTGTTGCTGGGCGTTCATTGCGCCACTTCTACTTCCCCGCAAAAACACAGAGGAGGTGGTAAAAATGAATCCCTATTTCCCTTGGTTAGGCCATCACGCGTGAACGGCTGGACTGGAGATGGTTCTTAGGGAAGAAAAATCAACAGGACAAAGTCTGTCGGGTCAGCTAGTCAGTCATAAAAATAGGGCTATGTTATTGGCCTATGTCATTCAAGAATGGGTTGCGAAGATTGGCAAAACTTCCATGTTTTGTCCAATTATGTTATGCGTAGCCTTTTATATACATACATTTTTGGCATACATATCTTACCTATTATAACTATCCTCTTTTCTTTATTCACTGTCTTTGCCAACATCTAATTACAAAGCAATTGAGTCCATTAGACACCTAATTTATCGCCTCAACGCTATCATAGTCCAGTCAATTTTAAATATCTATTATTACAGTTTGGTTTTTCTTAATTTTCTGCCTTGTCATCTCACAAGTCTGTCACCCAGACTTCCTATTAATGTATCGGGACACCTTTTTCACACACGGTCGGTTAGCCTGACGATAAGCTACTGATTAGCTTGTGTTATGGATGCCAACAAAATTGATAAACTACTTATACATTTTACACGTATATATTTGTAAATACATATGTATTATAAGACCCTGACCACAGCCAACAAGCATGTTCATCACAAAAATGTCGACCTGGGATTGAACCCTAAACGCTCAGCTCGGGCGGTCCGGCATAGTTACCATTACCGTCCATACCATATAGCGTCCGCCAATAAGGTCGTTAAACTTCCTTATTAGCAATAGTCTTCATTCCGATGAGTCTATAAAGCACACAATAAATCATTCTATATATAAATTAAATTAAAAACAATTCCATTCAAAACTCGCTTACGTTACCTACCAAAAGTAGTCCCTTCTAGCAGTAAAGTCCTTACAACACAACTTCCGAAAAAACTCGACAGAAAAAATGCCGAAACAACCCTAGTAACAGCACATGTCCAGCGATACAATATGCCTTGATTTATGATATGGAAAGCAATTCTTCTTCGTTATACGTCGAGCGGAGAATTTTTCGCTGTGTTACTTTTGCATGACTGCGAACTTCGAGCATTTGACTAACCGGACCTGCCATGAGCACAAATCATGAGTGAAAAACTGGTTATGCGCTGGGGCGAGGCTATGCAACAAAATAGTGAGAGTGAGCTCTCATGCATTTTGGATCATATCATTACCCACAAAAAAATTAACAACGACAAACTCACATTTGAAACACTCCTGTACCACATACGTGTAGGTATACAATAAAGTGACCGACTGTTTCGTACTTTGGGAGGGTACATAGTAGTGGCGTCTCCTGTAATTTAAATGATCTAAGACGGCGAACTTCGATATATGAGTCAGCATTGTAACTCGTGTATTATTATGAAACCCTTTATTGAATAATGTTTTGTTTAAATATCAGCCTCACTGGCGGAAGTTATTTTCATCGCGTGTATACGCATCAATGCCTATACAAAGCATGCACGACAAGGGCTGAACACCCGAGCCGAAAATTTAGTTGTGTGAAAGAGCCTTGATCTTGACTGGTATATTAAATCTATTCCACTATTTTAGTTTTTATTTTTTTTTACAATTTGAATTAAGAACTCTGTTGTGATAATTGTAAAAAATATTTAAAATTCGAAACAATCAAATCAATCGACAATCTCAGAAAGCTCAGCCAACCAGCAAATGGCCAATATATGTATTTCAAATATTGAACGCAGTGAGCACACAAATCCCACTGATTGGTGGCATGTTTGCCCACGCCCACACAAACATGTGTACTTGTGTACCATACCCACCGCTGGGCAAACAGTTTGCGATGCTTTCTGATGTCTTTGCTACTTTGCTGAGGTAGAATGTGCATTTCGTTGCAACACAACAAAGACATTTTATTTCTGGACTCGAATAAAATTTCGTATATAAATGGTTCTGAGAAAAAAATATCTGCCGCGGTTTTAATGGGAAGTAGTATTGTGTCTATAGATTATAATAGTGAAGACAAATTAAAGATTAACCATTTTTTTTTTCATACAAATAAATGTATGTTTAAAAAATGAACCACGTTATGCAGAGTAGAACCAATCATCATCATTCTCCTGCCCTTATCCCAAATTTTATTTGGGGTCGGCGCAGCATGTTTTTGTCTTCCACGCTCTTCTATCTGCCGTCATCTCACAACTTACATTCTTTCTAGCTTTCAACTTTCACTTACAGTAGAACCAATGTTAAATTGAATTAAATGCTGCGGGGTACGAAACTTCTTCACTATTGTAATCTATAAACACAAGATCCTACCCCCCATTAAAGCCGTGGCAGATATTTTTAAAACACCTTATATTATTAGTGATATTACATCAAAAAACATCCCCCAACTGAGCTATTAGCGCTTAATGAACGTCTATCAACCAGCCCGGTACAGATAGCCCTGTATATTTGTAGAGTACACAAAGCAACCCAATATCCGTTCAATGTCGGGCCAAACGTTATAAATCTGTTACTTTCTGAAAACGGTTTATTTATTGTTTACCCTTTTGAAGATTACTTCTCATTATGAAATGATTGGTCATTGTTATTTTAAGGATATTTTAATGACTGTTGACCATTTCACTTTTTATGTTGTTCATCATCTTCATCCTCCAGTCCTCATCTAATTTGGTGTCGGCGCGGCATGTTTTCTTCTTCCAAACTCTTCTATCTGCCGTCATCTCACAAGTAACATTGTTACTAGCCATATCAACTTCCATACGATACATCCATCGTTTCTTTAGTCTTCCCCTTTCTCTGTATCTGTCCACGCTCATGCTCAAAATTCATTTCACTTTTGATGTTATTGAAAATAAGAATATTAACAAGATTCTTATAGAGAAAGATAATATTTATGACTCAGATAAATTCCAAAAGGAAACTGAAGAAAAATGACAGAGGGATATCTTGAAACATACACAGGTTATATTACTCGTAACTATAATAATAGGTGACACGAATGGTGGTCGAATGATTACAAGCGACCCATTCTTAATAGATGGCTGAAACTGAACACTGAATTAAAGTAGTACTTATAGCATGTGTGTATAAGGTATAATTTTGATTGACTCAAAATATAGACGAAATCAAAATTTATGCCATACAATAAACGGCTAAGTATAAATTAAAAAACAAATCATTCTAAAGGCAAGTAAATCACAAAAAAATACTGCTAGTAGTTGTAATACAATATTCAAAATATATCTAACCCATTCAGAATAGTCTGACACGACAAAATTGGGACCAGAATACTTGCACAGCGGAGCGGCCATATTGCTCGGAAAATATTCATTTTTGTCAAATTTTAAACTGTGTGTCGGCTACCCGTATTTGTGTACCTACGTCTAGTGCTTGTATTTTAAAAATATTACACGGAATGCAATGCCTTACGTACTGACTGTTTTCAGTTGTTTTGATGTCAGTTTTAGAGAACTACTCTCTTTTGATGTTATCCTTAGAGAGAAGTTCTTTAACGATGACATTAAAACCTCAAACTCAAACTCAAAATCATTTATTCAAACTTGGTTGTAAAACAGCACTTTTTGAACGTCAAAATATATTACAAAGACAGCCCAAAACGCCCAACCTTCACCACTTCCTATGTGTTTTTGCTGGGAAGAAGAAGTGGCGCAGCAAACTCCCCAGCAAACCTACTTCTTGAGTCATCATCATCATTTGCTTAGCCTTTTTCCCAAGCTATATTTTGTTCCAACCTAGCTTAGAGATTAGCCTTTCTCCCATAGATGATTTCTATTACAATTGTTGTAGTCACTAATCTATATAATGAAGTATATGTATAACAAGATAATGAACTATTTGTCGAATTTATGTATCGGCTCATTAACCTCACTCGTACACGTCTTCACTCCGCAGCGAAGGGTAGCAGACTACCCTCGCACCCCGCACCTTGCGTGCGAGCGTGCGTGGTTGTGTGTGTGTCTGTTTGTATGCTCGTTATGATCGTGTATGCTACAACAATACCTCACAAAAATTACTTCTATATAATATTAGTACAGTTACATAGTCAGATAACTATCCAGATTCTCCGATTTTGTTCCTGACTCCATAATCTCATAGCAAAATTTCGAGCACGTCCGCAAAATGCACGAACTATTCATTCGGAAGCTGTGACCTGTTATCTGTCGCAAATCTATGCAAATGAAAGGAAGGAAGCAGAAGACGACTGTCATAATAATCCGGTTTAATCTTAGGTTCAGGAGCTGTGAACGTAATTTTATTTTTGAGTAAGTGATGGAGAAAATATAAGACGATGTTTTTTGTGTGCACCTAAATTCGTAATCTAAAAACCAATTAAAATGGATATAAAATCTTAAAACAAGCAATACTACAGTTCTTTATTATGATATTATTGGCAAAATATTTTTTTTTATTATGACAATGGCGAAATAAGTTTAATAAAAATCCTCAAAAGTAAGAGGTCACAAATCTAGACATTTCAATCTAATATTTGGAATTTGAAAGCTCATAACATATTTCGTCTTGAAGCGAATTAATACTGGCATCAAGCTACTACAATCTGTCAAATTTCTTGAACAGATTTTTAAGTTTATCGCTGAAGCATATGTTTTAAGTTGATTGAAAAAAATTGACAGTTTCGGGTATCTGGATGTGCTGGCGTACATACCTTAAAAAATTTAAAAAACCTACCTCCTCAAAATTCTATCAAAATGTTACCCAATATTGTTCGGAACATGTTATTTGGAAAAATGAGGGTAGTCAGGAAAAGGTTCTAAGAATTATGGGATCAATTTAAAATCCCAAGAGTGCAAGCGTTTTTAGCCGTGGCAAGCGACGTTATTTGAATGTTACATAGGGATAAATTTCAGGCGATTATTTAAAGAAGCGTTATGCGACCTTCTACGTTTATCATGTTTTTGAATAGGTAGGTATTAGTTGTATTACATTGAAAATACAAACTTCAGATCTAGACAAATACATGAAGCCAGGGAGTATTCAACTGGTTTTGACTGGTTTTGGCGTGCAGACTCGTTGTCTGTTTCCTAAAACCCAGAAAGCGATTTCGGCACAACCCAGATCCAATCGAACCCGAGACCCCGTGCACAGCAGTCACGCTATGCATCTACTAGACCAAAGAGACGGTACAAAACTAGTATTAATAAACGATATTTGATTGCCTTTATAATACTTCCCAAAAACAGGATACAAAATCAAGGCAATAAACTTCACGTTCTAAACCAAGTAAATTTCAGCGGTGCAAAATTTACGCTGAACCGAATAAAGATTACGACCGACTCTGTGTATTATGTTTCCGTTCCTAAACTAAGTAAGGTCCTAAATTTTGCCAGTAAATATGAAATCTCCTTCATTCTCAATAAATAGCACTGAATTTCATTGTTTTAATTGAATTTTGTTCTGTCCCTTCAACAGAAGGTTCGTTCGAAAGTTGGAAGTTCAAATTCAACATCTTACTCAAGGGTGTCACCAGTTATAAAATTTTGATGTATGCGAAATGGGGTAAATTCGTGTTTGACGGTTTTGAAGTTTGAATGGAGACACGTTAGCTTTGACATGAGTTGTTCGGCATAAAGTAATAAGTATATGGAAGAAAGGGGTGAAGGTAGGGGAAGATAAGTTGATGTCTTTCATGTCATATATAAGTCACCTTTGTACCGAAAGTCAGCTACTTATAATATATGTCGAAAAGTACCCCCAGTTTGGGCACAATATTGTACAATTTATTTTATATTTATTACTAGCTATTGTCCGCGACGTCGTCCGCGTGGGCATTATGCGATTTAACCCCCCCCCCCCTTCCGTACGTGATAGCGTGATAACATGTAGCCTATATGTTGACCCGACCTCTCAGTTACATTCATGCCAAATTTGAAGCCAATCCGTGCAATACTTTTTGAGATTATCCCGGACATACATGCAGACAAACATACAAAAATTCTAAAAACTATATGATTGGCTTCGATATCGATTGTAGATCACTGTATCCCATTTATTCTTTAAAAAAAATATTCAATTTTGACTTTTCTACGATTTTATTATATGTATAGATATCCTTTCCATTAATAGTCTATTCTTGGTAAATTAAGTTTTCCTCGTGTTAATAATTACTTTAAAAACAGAATAACCCTGAACGTTTTTAGCGAAAATTAAGTAGGAGTACTCAACTGCTTTCTTTTTGCTATAAAGTTTCCTTTGAAGATATTATAAAGTTGGCAGTAGATTTTAGAGCGCAACATTATTTTTAAATGTCTTTAGAAATAATATGGACTTTATTGGAGTAAATTATGTATAGTCTAAGATTATGTATGTTTTTTTTTTATGATAAGCTTTACATACGCAAAACAAAAAAATACTACACAAGAACTAATCCTCTAAATCTTGAAGAAAGTCGATGATATCATAACCCCATCTACAACACCTCAAAGCCTATTATGGAATCACATAAAATATTCCACAATATATTATTCACTTAGATTCCATCAACGTCCTGAAAACCGAAGTGAAATATACCTATTTTAGTATTCTAATGAAATCGTAACCCTTCGACATCAAACCATGTCCCACGACGTCAACCCTTCGGATAACAAATGTCGTTTTCAACACTTTGAATGCAAGCCACGGGTATTATGTACCCACAAATCTCTGGAGCCTCATTCGTATGCAGCATCCATCTTATTTCCTATTTTCCTTGACACAATTGGTAGAGTTAAAGGTTAACGAAATTAAAAATATTATTATCTTGGGTTATCTTGGGTAATGTTTAAATAGGTCTCTTGATGTTGAAGGACAAAAATTAAGCCTAAATTTTTCGGCCTATCCTTAACGACTGCGGTCTTTTTTGTCTGAAATTAAAATTTTAGGGTTAGATCCTGAGAAAGGGTATGCCTTTTGTTACTAAATATTTTTGGTCTTTCTGTTGGGGAATTTCTATTTATAAATGCCAAACGAGAAAGCGTTAACTATATAGGCAGAGGGAGTTGATAAAACACGAGGGTTCAAAACTTTTTTTTTATCTAAACCTACAATTATTAAGAGACACAATAAAGCATGTAAAATTACCACTATTCTAGTTACTGAAAGAAATGCTCTAAATGTCTATACGGATAAAGCTAGTATGTACGATAAAATAAAATCTATAGACAGAGGCGTTGCAGATCGTAAGCAACAGTTTCTGTCCCAGTTCAAAGCGAGACTTGAAGCAACAATAACTTATTATTGTTTGAAGCTGAACAGACCAGCATGCACTAATAATATTAATTCCGGATTTGATATTGATGTTTATCAATGTTTTTGGGTTAACTAATCCGTTTACTACGAGTCTAGTGGGCATGGCTATGGATATCTTTAAGTATTTTTTTTCTTATACTGGTTTTACGGTCTTTGGAATTGTAAAAATCAAAAGTTACATACTGATGGATATCACTAGAATATGAAACGATCGAATCTTAAGTTTTCGGTGAATCTGTATTTTTGTGCATAAACGATACGTTTACAAATGAATGGCACTTCGCTTCTTAGGAATGGCAAGTTTTCTTTTACAATAATCATTAAGGAACCCCAAATAAAGAAAGAAATTGAACAAAACAAAAATTTATATTTTGGAAACTCAAAGTTCATACAAACAGCTCGACCCAAACTACTTAATAGACAAAAGAAAATAAATTTACGAATATAATATGTGGTAAGTACAAAATGATGGTCAAGCTTTAATAGTTTTCAATACTTTGTAGTCTGAAAACCATTATAACTTGGTCACCGACAATGGCGTGTTCTATTGAAACTTGAACAAGCGATGCAGAATACAGACGAAACTTGCAAAACATTAGGATTTCTTGTTATAGTAGTTTCGAAATATATATTAAGCTTTTTGGGTCAAACTTCAACTTTTATTGAAGTTAGTTAGGACGATTCTGTAAACGGCGAACTTGGACGTATACTTTTTGCCTTACTTAATGATAATAAACTAAAACTATTAAAAGACCAAGTTTTGAATAAAATAACATTCAAAGATTAACCTACTGAAGAAACAGTGAAAGATTTTCAAAATATCAATGTCATCTACATTTATGAACTACAAACGGTTCATTGAAAGCGAGACGATGGAACGTTGCCAGAAGAGAAACTTAAAAAGTCCAACACCATAGCTGCTAATATAAATATTCCTTAGTCTAGTATTGTAGCGGCATATTTGGCTGAAAAACTGGTATTTCAAATTGCGACCAAATCTTTTTTAGGCCAAAGGGTCGGTAGACTTGTATCTATGTACACCCTAGATTTGCTTAAAGAAGGCGAGGCTCTTGTTATTACCCAAATCCTAACATTATGTCCACACCAAAAAATCATTTCTTATTTTTGACGAACAATAAATTCGGGTGCACATTTTCCCGGATTGGGTACAAGAGAAGAGAGTATCAGACTCTTACTGACTAAAACCCGCTGCGGTACACTTAGTCACTTGTGCCATCACTACACAAAATGGAAATTATTTAAAGGAAATTCTGGAAAAACTGACATCAAAGACAGCATGCATTTGACATAATATGAGTAAGGGTAACATGAAGGGTCTTTATTTACGAGGCAAAATTCATCAAAGGCATTGAAAAGAGAAATTTATGTGAGGTATTTTTTGTTTAATGTTTACACGCTTGTATACATCCTGAGAACGTTGTGCAAGAGTATGAAATTCCTAGCTTCTGTTGTAGCTTCCAGGAACATTGTTTTTGTTCTCGCTCGTTGAGACTCGTATTTTATCAGTTTTCCTCAAATCTTAAGGCAGAGTAACTAGTAACAATTTTCAAGAAGTTTTTAGGAAGTTCTGTGCTAATATTATAAAACTGAACAGTTTTATTTGTTTGATTGATTGATTGGACACTCAGGAGCTGGTGGACCTGGTGGAACATTAAATGTTCATTTTATGGATGAAGGTTAGCGAAGGTCCGCGGTAACTCTTACGAACAATCCCGCAGCCCGATGGACCCCGACAATTTTGCTCTACGAGGAATCAGAAAAGAAATTGAGGTATCAGAGCATGCCTCAAAACCCTCGAACGGGACCTAACAACGTGCTTCAAATATATTTCACAATATATACAGGGTGCGCTCGTTGAAGCCCAAACTAGCTAGCTACACAGAGCTAAGAGGAGAATTCTTGAGCATGTCTACACCAACGGTATTGTTGACTGAATTCTTAGAACTAGGGTGGACATGCTCTTGGATTTTATTGGGACTTAAAAGTAAAAATATAGGTTTATGTGATCAAAATTGGGATTATACAAACTGATTTAACTTGATTTAACCATTTTTTTCCTTATTTTGCCCCAAAAATTGTACAGGTCAACCATGCTCTTTTTTATTGCTATAAACTACTGCAATCACACCCGATGGTAAGCGGTACAACTACTTCTTTCGTACCTTTCTACAAGAATTCGGAGAAAAGTATAATCTAACAACGATTCATTGGTCTCTTGATAGGATAACCTACAAAATCATTTAAAGGTCATTTCAATATGGGCGAAAAATATTATCGATAAACTAGGCCAAGAAAACGAGGGCCAGGTATGAAGATAGTGCGAAAATACGATAAGTATAAGAAGCACTCAGATCTAAGCTGTTCAAGATGAGTGCTATAACTTTATAGCCAGAAGGTCGGAAGACCTCTCCTAGGAATTAAAGTTGTTCCTCTGACATTTGGAGAAAATTGACGATAACACTTTAAGGTTGATAGTGTTCAAGTTATTTTAGCAAAGTTCTTAACAGGTTTAACATTGAGTTTCATCTTTATTCATTGGGATATATGGGACACAGCTTTTCCGTGACATTAAAATCTTCACAAAAATATCTATAAGCACTTCATCTGTGCTACGGAAAGATTTTTTTTATCGTTTCTAAAACACCGTTCATGCCTACTATGACTATGGCTTTATCAAAGAGGGTCTTTAAAGTATTAGACAGTTTCGAGTATACAGTATAATAACCACATTTTTCATGTGTCAAACTTTAAAAAAATCTCATATTCCAGATGATACATGGTCACATTAGCCAGGTCCGTGCGCCACAATATCTCTCGCGATCCAAGGAATCTATCGTTTGTCGGACAAAGCTTCGAGAAGCCAGTTATTTATATAAACGGATAAATACCTGAGATCCACTAGATACATAAAGTTGGCCGAGATCTTGAAATATGAATAAAATATCTCCGGTTTGAAATTTCAGTGTTTAAGTTGGCTCGAATTAATTTGAAAGGAAAATTATCATTGTTAATGTTTCCCTTGTTTGAATAGCTGATGCTGGAATACGTTGGTATTAAAATTTTGCGTGCCTTCATTTTGTATGTCGATGGCAATGTCTTACTTTTGAAGACTTTATTTTATGTTTTACTAGTTACCGTCAGTAGTTTGGCCAGCGTCTTTTGGTAGGTACTTCAGGAAGACATGTCATGTAGAAAGACGAAGTATTGTATACATATTACATGAGGGTCAGGGATATCAGATCAGCACCCTTAATACAATACATATTGGCATACTGTGTAGTAGAAGAACACCTTAACTTCACGCACCCAGATAAAAAGTAGCCAATAGCATTCCTCAACTTAGGGGCTCTAATACTGAAAGAATTTTTCGGATATGACAAGTCATTGTATATCAAATAAACAAACAAACTTTACTCAAAGTCTCTCACTCAACGTTTTTTAATATATCATCATCTCCCGAGCTTTATCCCAACTATGTTGGGGTCGGCTTCCAGTCTCACCGGATTTGGCTGAGTACCAGTGTTTTACAAGGAGCGACTGCCTATCTGACCTCCTCAACCCAGTTACCCGGGCAACCCAATACCCCTTGGTTAGACTGGCGTTTTTTAATATATGTACAGTAAAAAAAAGGCTTAAAAAGGCAAAGATCATCATCAAGCAACGAAAACGTCGATTAGAATTATCGACCCGGACAAGAAACGAGAGATCAACCTAACTGCAAATAACTCCTAGTCCAAACATTTCGATCTGGATTCTCAAGAAACATTCGTACCTAGTCCAGAGATTACATCACAATCCATCCATCGTAGTTATCCGTTAATTCCGTAGTCAACACACAGCAACCAAAGATAATGTTCGTACGATTCATTCGTACAATAGTTAGTCCTACTAGTGGGGTTCGAACCTATGTCTAACTTTGAGGGAGTGTGTCAACGCATTGATAAGGGCAGCGTAAGACGGAACGACGGTGGTGTGTACAAAAGTACAGATGCCAACAGCTCACCTATCCGAAACTGTAAAATTTTCCCAATCAACTTTGAGTCATAATGCTTCAGCGATAAAGTTGAAAATCTATTAACGAAATACATAAAAACAAAAATGAAGCAACAGTTATCGCTGTTTGCGTTCATACTATTTTTATTAAATAATTATTTATGATACAATTATTAAAGAGGATTATTGATTGATTGTAAGTATTAAAAATTTATTATTTTTGGTTATTAATTTTGAAATCCACGCAAGAAGTTTTAATATGTTTAGTTTCAGTTTTGGTACTTTAAACTTTGTACTTAAAGCTGGTATTTTTGTAAGACCATGTTTTAAAATAAGGTGGTAAAACATTAAGCTACCTATTTTTCAGTTCCCTCCGACAAAAACAAAAAACGCACAGCAAAAGTCTCCCGTCTGAACCATCCCTCACCCGCATCGAACAAACTATACACAGCAACTACGAAACATCGAAGTGGGAGCAGTAATACGCGGGAGCGATGACGTCACAATGTACTCACACCTAACATCTGTCAAGTTTAACACTTGGGGTAAACTGTAAGTAATTAATGTACTGTGTCGGCGACCGAGCTTCGTTACTTGCTTAATATAGACTGGCAGTTCTGTTTTTGGACTAGCCTTTGGATAAATAATGGCATATAAAATAATTATACTAAGGGCCAGTTTCACGATGTCCGAAAAGCCACTATCTACTGAAAAAATTCAAAACTGGAACAGAATTTGCGTGAAATCATCTACCAAAAAAAACTAACTGGAACTTATTCATAGGTGGTGAAACATTATAAGCTTTAGGGCCAGTTTCACCGGTTACGGATAGCCACTATTTACCAGAAAAATTAAAAAATGGAACAGAATTTGTATGACATTATCTACCAAATAAACTAACTGGAACTTATTCGTAGGTGGTGAAACAGGCCCTTAATATTGTAAAGCTGATGAGTTTTCTTGAACGCGCTTATCTCGGGAACAAATAGTCCGATTTCAAAATTTCTGTCGGTGTTAGATAGCCCATTTATTGAGGAAGGCTATACTATTTACACGGGTGTGTAAAGTGTTGCTGGCAGAAGCTAGTTACAATTTAAGAAGACGACGTGAGAGTCATTAAAATGTAATGAACGTATGAATTTTTAGAACACGGCAACTAAATTGCTAACATCTTACGAAGAGTTACTATGTATGGGAAGAGATGATTTACTTCTCCATACTAATACTATAGAGCTAAAGAATTTGTCGGTTTGCTTGAACATGCTAATCTCAGGACTATAGGATCGATTTGAAAAATTATCTCCGTGTTAGATAGCCCATTTATTACCGAAGGCTATAGACTACTTTTTATCCGGGTGCGCGGTGTAGTTCCTACAGGGTGCGGGTCCTCAATCCAATAGGCAAGTGCGTATTTTTTTGTATTAAGTAGATATCAAATCCATTTTTAAACTAACATCTACCGATTCTGTCGTTCATCACAAAGTTTTGGATTTCAGAAAAGCAATAAACCAAGTAGGTTTATACTGAAATTCATGAAATTTGTTGTTTTCAAAATCGTTTTCTCCGTGTTTACTTGTTTCAGATACCTGTTGATACGGCACGGGGAGAAAGGGGAATTGGGTATACAAAGTATAGTGTCGATACTTAGATGTGGGGAGATTCGGAGAATGGGGGTTTTGTATAAGAATACATATTGTGATGAAATATATGGCTGGTAGTATGTTAAAGTGTATTTTATTTGCGGCTTATAGACACCTTCAAAAATCTATTTAAAGGCATGCCACTCGTTAGCCGGGGCTGCGGTTCGTTCGCAAGAGTTACCGAGGTCTTGACACACAAAGACTCCAACAGAAAGAACCAAAATTAGTCAATAAGATTCTGACACTCATTTTAGCTGCACCCGCAGAGAGTGGGGTCATTTGATAATTTTCCACTCAAAAAGAGGCATATAACAATTTTAAATTAATTATGTAAATGTAAAAATAAGTATGATAAACAAACGAAAGTCAAATTACATAAAAATAAGTTTAAATCAAACTAGGAATTACAAATAGAAAAAAAAGTATTTTGTGTGTTAATTTTTTGTATCTTTTGAACATCAATTATCACCGTCACTGGTTTCACATAGCTTTGTAGACAGACATAGCAATTATTACCATCCTCACATTTAAGGATTTCCAACTAAACTCCTTAGAGAGGTCAGAACAGGCCTATATAGGCCAAGCCATCATGATTTATTCCCAACCAAACATTCCTTCATACAGACTCCGAATATCGTGGCTAAATAAACGATAAATCTATATTGACGTAAAACGGAGGTGTGCTCAGAATATAGTATTTACGGAGCTTTGTTGTATGTTTGCCCATTTGTTGGATCTTAAATCTAGAATTTTCTTTGTTGTATTTACTTTACGATTGGTTATTAGATGTAGTGTTTGGAAGTTTGTGGTAATTGTAACATCATTATTGTGGAATTTTCAGTGTAAAATTTTTGTTTATATAATTTTGCAATAATTAAATATTTAGAGTCTATACTAATATTGCTACTACTAATAAAACTAAAGAGTTTAGTTTGCTTAAACGCGTTAAATCTTCGCGATTTGAGAAACTCTTTTAAGCTCTTTAAAGCTATAGATTACTTAAAAAAAAAACTTTTTTTTTTCTCCAGGTGCACGGAGAAATTCACATCGGACAAGGGTGATGACCGATGGCACTCACCAGTAATTTAGATAAAGTTGCCTAGACCTTTATTTTTCGTGGGAAATCATCAAATGACCCTTCCTGTGGGTGCAGCTGGAGGGAGTATCAGACTCTTACTGACTAAAACCCACTATATTCCTTCTGGAGGTCCACCTGAGGTATAGAATAGATTCTAAATGATTGCGGCACAAATCCCATTCCGTACAATATAAAGACAAATAGTAGCAACGCCTGACTACACTGCAAATGATTTTATTGGTTCACCAAACGTAACTAGGTCTCAAGCAATCCCTTGTATAAACAATATTGTTTTCCTTGCAATTGGTACAAATTGAAGAAACACAGGTGTTAATTTCAGACAGTATATTTTACGTAATTGCCGTTGGCTCAGTGGCAACCACATCGGACTCCCGAGCTGAGAGTCCCCGGTTCGATTCCCGGTCGACATTTGTGTGATGAGCATGCTTGTTGGCTACGGTCTGGGTGTTATAAATCATGTATTTATAAATATATATAGTGTAAAGTATCAGTTGTGTTAGCAACCATAAAACAAAGTAAAGAATAGCTAACCGACTGTGTGTGAAAAGATGTACAAAAAAATTCCATAGCAGAGCGTTTAAATATTAGAATCAATACAAAATTGCATCGCATCTTTAAGAATCGTAACACGTAGCGAAAAAGCGAAAGTGACAGTTGTATTTCGGAATATAATATAGTATAGAAAATTTTCCATGCTCGCGACAGTTAATATATTAGGCGGCGTCTCCCACGATGACATGCCATACGACAAGCGCTTTTTTTTCGACTCGCACGTGCGACGCGAGATGGCCATGCGTCAGTATCGCACAGTAAGGACAGATGCAAGTCACTTTGACCTTTCCCACTCCTAGTAAGAGATCTGACAAAGCTGTTACCATATTAATGATAACGAATCCTAAAAAGTTAGTGACTATTAAGGTATTTCACAGCACAATAAATATGTTTAAACAAATTCAAACACCGTAAATACTAATTTTAATAAATGATAAGAGTGTTTGCCAATGAATGGAACAGAATAAAAAATAATAATAATATATTTGTCTAAAGTTTTGTGAGAGGAAATATATACGAGTACCTTAATAAAATGTCAGTAGTGTTAAACCTTTGTTTTGTCAATGAAATTGTTTTTGCCATTTTATATAATACTAGCTGTTGCCCGCGACGTCTTCCGCGTGGGCATTAGGATTAAACATTCACCTCTCTCCCCCCCGTAGTGATAGCGTGATAATATGTAGCCTATATGTTGACCCAACCTCTTAGTTATATTCATGCCAAATTTCAAGCAAATCCATGTAGTACTTTTTGAGATTATCTCGGACATACATACAGACAAACAGACAAAAATTCTAAAAACTATATTTTTGGCTTCGATGTCAATTTTAGATCACGCCCCAATTATTCTTTTTAAAAAATCTACAATGTACAGTTTTGACTTTTCTACGATTTTATTATATGTGTAGATACTATAGATAAATAAGTCTACATTTTACACGTGCGCCCTCAGATTCACGGCAAAATCCCACAACGAGTTTTACATAGCTATAAGAGGACAGCCTTATAAGGCACGTTGTAAGTTTCACTCCAGTGCGTGTGATGTGATTGAGTGTATTATCGTGTTCATATTGAAACACCTGATAACGTCTGTCGGCTTGAAGACATTTTGCTGTTGTGTGGGCACGTGTGTAGGGGGTTTAATTTGTGCCGTTTGCGGTTTGCTTTTGGCACTAGTGTGTGTATTTTTGGTAGATACTGTCAAGAGAGAATACTAAAAATTACTAAAAAATACACCTTATATAATGTGCAATTTTTAAGTTAAGTAAATAAGGTATAAATAAACTTTTTAGAATTCATAGATTTTCACCAAATAATTAAAGCCTTTAATACATTAAAATACATAACTATGGTTTCTATAACAATTAACTTAAAAACTTTTTCTTTGGGTCTTTTGATATAAACTACCATTCTATTTTTATGTACAGACATCAGCACATCAAGCTACCACAATGTGGGGAATTGCCTAAATAGATTGTCAACTTTATCGCTGGTTGGTTGGTTGGTTTAATATGGTTCAAAATTGAAATGGAAAATTTTGTCAATTTCGGGTAGGTTGATTTGTGATGGCTTCTGTAGGTACCTTCTAAGCACATAAAGACCTATTCTATAATATTTATTTCAAAAACATTCAGAGCCTAACAAAAATATCGTCCAAAAACATTGCTTAAAAACAAATAAATCAGTCCAAAAACCAGATAAAAATTTAACCAACCTTTTAGCAACGCAGAGTGTGAAGACAGATTTCAAGTTGTGAATAAGTCTGCGGTTAGGTCTGAAGTTAGGTCTAACTTTTCAGACTGATACCTAGGACGGACCGCTCCAAGTTTCGCGAGGATACATCTTGCTACACACTTTGATCTTAGATTGGGTGATGCAGGATAAGAATGTTATAACTTGTCGCGTCATAAAGGATGAATATTTTCTACTTATGAATTCGTAATGGTTAAGCAAATGAAGTATAGGCACCACCAGCACATCAAGCTACCAAATTTACCCAATCAACTTTAAGCTATAATTATGCTTCAGTGATAAAGTTGAAAATCTGTTAAATAATTAAAATTTGACAGATTGTAGTAGCTTGATGTGCTGGCGTCTGTACTGTTTTGAACTGTAATACTCTTCTTTCAGGTTTACGATGATCCTATAAGGTTTTTTTTTTATTTAATCGTATTTTTTATTCATTAACATCCATCAAAAGCTTTCCTTTATAATTAATATCGCTGATGAAACTACTAAGTTACATTGCAATAAGACGAAATTTTTAAATAAACTTCTATTAAGTGACACACGCTTCCAGATTCAGGCTATTCCAAGACTCTTGAAGATTCATAAAACTTTATATTTACTTATAAATACCTTATCCAGTCCGCTACAATCCAGGTACTAAAAATAAACTTCAGAAGGCGAATGGAAATCTCCTTACCTGAAACAAAGGACAACGGCGTTAATGATTTTCATAAAGTTACATTTAACTTTTGTCCTGAAAATTGTAGGGCGCTTATGAAAACCTGACGAGGCACTATATATGTAAATGTCTGAAGAAAATAAGGTAAGTTTACTGAAACATTATGAAATTATTGTTGATTTCGCTGAGAAAGATATCGTAAAAACTGTTTGTTAGATGGCAATTATATTGTTTTTTAAGCGGTATCGGTACTCTTAATTTTATTATGATGGCATCCAGGCCGATTGTCGGCTACGGCGGCCGTTCTCTTTTATGGAGATCATCCAGCTGCGCAGGACATATTATAGTGCACAAGCATTCGCGCAGACACAGGTGCACTCTCTATTCCCTCACTCTCATAATCCGATGGGACGGCAATCCGACACGACCGGAGAGAGATCAGGCGCAGGACCGACATTTACGTGCTCTCCGATGTACGGGTGAATCAATCACCAACTTCCAGACTCCAGGCTGCTTTATGAAAGTTTCTCAAAACCCACAAAGCGATTTCGGCCCGACCCGGGATTCGAACCCGACACCCCGTGCACAGCAGTCGCGCCTTGCGACCACTAGACCAACGAGGCAGTTTTAATTTTATTATGTAAATTATTAAACAAGTAAAGTCCCTATTTTACATGTTTTTATTAGCTTCAACTGTTTGTTTGTTTGTATGTTTCTAAGTAACAAAAAAATCAGGACTATTATGAAAAATGCGTGGGTTGCTTTGTTTCACATTTCTCGTACATTGAGTACCCCACGCTTTTTTCACAACAAACAATATTCTTTGTTAATTAATATATTCTTTTTATATTAAAAATATTTTGAATTTTTCAGTTACATTTACTATAAGGGCGTGTTTTCGCGTTATTTTTTTAAATCGAAGATAAATTAGGTTTTTTTTTATGAACATATCAATCCCTTTTCATTTTACTATCTAGCCTTTTAAAAAAAAGACGGAGGGAGACTAAATTTTTCAGGCCCATAAAAACACCGTGTGCTTTATCTATATTATTACAGGCACCTAATACCTACAACCCACTACTATTGTTAAACAAATTGATATTTAAAACCATATATTTATTTACTTATCTTACAAAAAAATGGAAAATATCAAAATTAATTAATCATCTTTTTTAATGGCAACCAACATCATACGAGATATATTTGAGGCATGACTGACCATGATGAGGCATGACTCATTAAATTTGACAAGCTGAGCCTACAAATTGCAAACATCTTAATATCGCTAATTTACCTAGATTTATTTCAGAGCTAATTTTATAGACAGTAAATTATAGGTAGGTTCTTTACTATAAAATTATGATGAGATAGAACAAAATAAACATACAGGCGCGGATTGACAAGACGTGTTCAGGCATCTATAATGGCGAAATTCCACCAAAATTGTTCGGCAGCAAAAAAATTGTATGCATCGGCGCGTGTTTGTTGTTAGCACGAACATTTTAGAATTGTGCACATGCAATTTCTTTCTATTTGCTAGAGTGAGTAGACCAGAGGATACATTTTTGGATATCACATCACATCAGTGCCGCATTGGTGGAATCTCACCTTATTTATTTATTATTATTTAGGCACATCAACAATGTAAACACACACATTTAAAAAAGATATTGATTGGTACATGGGCTAGTGTTTGTATCAATTATAGACGTGCACAACATTCACATAAAAGGAGAAAAAATTGAAATAAAATAAAATTATATGGTATTTACATTACAAGATACACCTTAATCTTTTCGCGTTGACTTTTGTTAATACTTTTAGCCAGCTGATTGGCCTTCGCTACCCGTTGAGTTTACAGTCTACAGGGACTCCTTGATGGTGTATGCACTGAGCCTTATGACATTTTTTAGGCACGTGCAACTCCCGCACGAGTGGAAACGGAGAAAAACGCGAGCGCCTTTATTTGAAAATGAGGATATTTACACATTTTCTTGTAAGTTATGAATCTTGAATGTTGGAACATAAATTATAGATTAGCAAAGTCTTTTATTTATACAAAATAATGCACGTCAGTATGGTTGACATACTTTGAGCGGACTTTTTATGAGTCAGCGTTTTTCTCAATATGCCATAGCAATCTTATATTATTGCTATACCGAAGTTATTAAGAGCCAATACAAAACTTAAGACAAATACAATATACTTAGACCATTCTCAAGAACCACTCCTACTAAAACCGCATGAAAATCCATCCAGCTGTAGTATATGAGTTTTTGGCAAACAAACAGGTAAACATTACCAGAGAGTTTTTCATATGTAATGATATTTCTATCTCTTTCTTAACGCATTATTGGGACAAAAACAACATAATTTCAGTAGCAACACTGTTTAAAATTGAATGACATGAGTATTTGAGTGTAAATCTTACAACAAGATAAACTTAGTTTGTATATTTCTTTCGAAAACTGATACATTTTCCCAATCAACTTAAACCATATTGCTTGAGCAATAGATTTGAAAATCTATCAATGAAATTCGACAGTGTGTAGTAGCTTGATGTGCTTGCGTCTGAACTTGACATTACAAAACTAAAATTCAAAATGGCTACCAACAAATGAAACAACCCATTACACAATTTTCTAAACTACACAACATTACAAAAGCTATACAAAGTTGATTTACTGTCTAACACTAACAGTGGGTCAAGATGTTAAAACGCCGAATAAATCTTAACTGACGCATTTAAACCATCTCAGTTATGATGTCGTACATCAGCTGGTGTTTGCGTTTCATGTAGTTATGGAGAGCTGTCAGCGGTATTTCAGGGTTTAAGAAGAAAAACTGAGATTAGATTTATGCATGCATTGTATTTTATTTCAGTAAGTTATGATGAAATCTGAGTTTTCTTTCGTGACAAAAAAAAAAGTTCTTTGGTAGGTGGAATGTACAGACGCCAGCACATCAGGCTATAAAAAACTGTCAAATTTCCTTAATGGATTTTCAACCTTATTGCTGAAGCATAAAGTTCAAAGTTGATTGGAAAAATTTTACAGTTTCGGTTAGCCTGATGTGCTGGCGTCTGTATCTGAAGGATCGTGACGTCACTATGCCGCTCTAAAGTCTATGTTTTTTTGAATACAGATACAAGGTTCTAGAGTTCAAGTTTGGTTCTTTATTATTATATCCAAAGCGGACAAAAAGAACCCAAAGTTACTCGCTATTTCATTAACTGAACAATCAAACAACAAAATCTCTAAAGCCATTTCAGAGACTCACCGGATCAAACAGACTTACAGACAAAAATTTCAATAAAAATTGTTTTGAAATACGTGTGGTGTACATTCATATACATATGTATATGCACTTAGTAAAAGCTTAATTTCATATAGAAAACTCCAACTTTTTTTATTTGTATAAACAAAGATCACTAATTTAAAGGCACTACATAGAGCTGTGCCCACCATCCCACGCAGTCCTACAAACCATTCACAAATATAGGTAACTTGTCACTGTGTGGCGAACCACGAAAGGTCAGGTACACACTCCCCGACAATTGGATAAGCGTAATTGATCCCGTGTGACAAGCACTCGTGTTTGCAAGTGTGTACGTGCCTTAGTAATGGGCTTCGACTGGAGATCGTTGGGGATATTATTTGGTTAAAAGGATGGCAAATGCAATGTTTATTTTAGACTAGCTGTACCTATTTATTCCACCCGTATGTTGTACCCGAGAGTTGTACTTCTAGCACGTAATGTATTTCAGGCTCTAGCCTATCTGGTTATCAAAACCAATTACCTATAATTTAAATCGCTTCAGCAGTTATGACATAATAATTTGGCAGCAGTAATACATTATATTATGTAGTACTGGAATTTATATTTTTTTGGAGATTGTACTTTTTCTCAATAACTTTAGAAATAATAAAAAAATTAGGTATGCAGGATCAATTAAGTGATCTGTACTTTAAATTTCTTTAGCCTATGTCATCAATACTGAATAACAACCCAATATGCAGGCACAAGTCGTTATAATAACCCCTAAAAACCCCTAAAATAAAAAATCTTTCACAAAATAAACCTCCCTTCTACGTAGTAACCAGTAATTGAAGCTAAAAGCGAAAACTAAATATATGTACCAACATATTTATATAAAATGTCCTTTTGCCTCTATTTCTGCTTACCCTCGGTAGCCTAAGAGTCCATTCAGTGCGTTAGTTCTCGCTCCACTGCCTTCAGTTAACGAGGCTGATTTTATTTCTAGAATTTTCCACATACAATTTTGTGAGAGCTTAGAATTTTAAGCTCCATTTTTTTTAGTCTGACAACACTATGAAAGGCGTTGACTTTTAGAAGCTGGTAGAAGTAGTTAGTGTCTTAAATTTTTAGTTAACCCAAACTTTTTTAAGTAAGTTATGTCTTTCAGTTCCATTTAAAAAAGTAACATGATGTAATATTTTTGGATGTTAAGAAAAATCTGTTCCTTAACTTTGAGAGCGGATTTTAATTTTCAATATTATGACGAATATTAAAATTCAGTTTTGTCTTTATTTATATTACGACATCAAAAACAAATAATGCGCCAATTCTATTGCAACCCCGACTTCCAAACAACTCAACTCAAACATTTTAACCCTCCGCTTAATTCAACAGACAATAATTACACGACAGTACGCTGCAAGTTAACCCTCAAAAGTGCACACAGAAACACAATGCAACTGGGTTGGTTAGCGTAATATTTTTGCTTCCTCTGCCCTCTTTTAACCCTCCATTGAGGAGGCTCGACTGCTTGCCCCGCTTGCTAGGGGGTTAATGAGCGCTTTGCTCTATTCCAGTCGTATTTTTTTCGCAAATAAAAACATGTTAACGTTTCTACTTTTCGTTGCTATCGGTGTGTTGCCGTGTTTATTTGTTAGTAGAAAATCCTCTAAGTTCTTTTCTAATTATAGAAATTCATACTGAAAAACGAGACTTTTTAAATAGATTTTAGACTTCATCCCCCTTATTATAAATCGTGGTTTCAAAAATACCGGGTTTAGTGGTAGGTTTAGACACCAACTTTGTTAGAGATGGCGGTTTCAACCTAGTACTAAAGCTGGTAGTTTTTTTATGACCACGTTTTATAATAAGGGGGCATGAGACGAATCAAACATTTATATTGAAAGCAACAAAACGGTTGTATTATATCCTATAATTTCCCAACAGAAACGTGCTCTCTCAAACTATAAGCTGTCCCCTTAAAATGACCGACAATACACCCTGTATTTTAAACCCGCAAATCACAAATTTTAGTTAACATAATTCGATTAACTTCCTAGTTTAGATTTGACTGGAATTAGTGCATAATTAGAAAATTAGTTAATTAGTTGTACAACATTAATTTGGCGTAATCAACTAATCGCCTTGTTCATTAACTTTAATATGCATTAAATGTTTGGTATGAAATTGATTTCAGTGGTGCTGTGTATAATGCATTAAGAGCAATTTTCGTTATTAATAATTTTATGTTCTAATACCCAGACTACAGGCGACGGACATGCTCATCACAAAAATTTGGACGGTACAGGGAACCGAACCTGGGATCATTAACTCGGTAGATAACACTGGGCCGACGAGGTCATCGTTATTATTACTAACTTCTTCTCCTCCCCGTGTTGGCGACGTGATCCTCAAAGAGAAGTAAGCAACATCAGAGAAGCCCCGTAGAGCCACGGTCTGCCGGGGCAGCGAGTTATTCGCAAGAGTTACCGTAACCCTGGTACATAGGTACCTCGAAAAATAACATAGTGGGTTTAAGTCAGTAAGAGTCTGACACTCCCTCCAGCTAAACCCACAACGGGAGAGGTCATTTGATGACTTCCCACAAAAATAAAAAAAAACCTTCTTCGGAAGATCAATGGCGTTGGAAGTGCTTCTAATGGTCGTTAATATTTGATGGCGTCCAAACATTTCCTTATTGAAACATGTGTTCGGAACTTTAACATTTAGCAAAGCCGTGCGTTGATTATATTTTTAGTACCTATACGACTTAGCAGAATCGGAAGTGTGGCGAATTAATTGCCGTATGCGTTTTATGTTCAGTTGGTTTTAGTCACTGGTTTAAGATAAACGGTTGGATGTAATCTGGGTTTAATCAAGGCATGTCTTTACTAATGTTATGAGCTGCGAAAGTGACTCGGCTAAAATCGCAAAATTTTTAAACGGAGTTCAGTACAGACATTGATCGTTAGGATTGGTTGGTTAATAGAAATTTTTGTCCGTGTGATGGGAGTAGTTAGTTTATTATGGATGCAGGTAAAACCGTAGTTGATGCTAGTCTTTACTTGTAAATGGGTATTCTTATTAATAGCTTTCGGTAGTCGTTGTAAGTGTCGTTCCATTTATTTTTAGGCAACTAATTTTAGACCTCAAAATAAAACACTAATTTGTTTTCATGTGAAAGCTTAATGTGGATATGACAATCAAATTATGTCCATTTTTAAAACTCAAACATACAATGGTGTTACTTTTAATTAATAGGTTTGTAAAAAAAACATAATAAAAAACATACCGACCGAATTGAGAACCTCATCCTTTTTTTTGAAGTCGGTTCAAAATAATTGAAATTGTCGTTCAGCCACTTTGTGCTACTATAAACACTAATTACCTCCTTGTAAACCAACTTTTACCAAAAATGGTTTTTAATAGTTAAGCGCTTTATGACTAATGCCTATACAGGTATACATCTATTCAGATAAGTCGGTTAAAAGGGTAAATTGTCTTCGTTAGGCTGCAAACACGTGTCACGGCGGTACTCGAGCGGAATTTGTTATTTTTCTTTTGTTTTACAAGAAATATAGAACTAAGATTTTTTTAGATCATTTTTAATGCAGCTTATGGTGAATATATAGGATGATTTTAAAGACGAAAAGCTACATATATTTTCATAAAGAATTTGGCTTCTGCCATAGATTTCATCTGCGTCCCCTGGGGCTAGCCTTCCTCGAAAAATTGGCTATGTAACACTGAGATAATTTTTGAAATTACTCCAGTAGTTCCTGGGATAACCGCGTCTCCGCAAAAAAAAAAAACAATCTTCAGCTTTATAATATTACTATAATTAGGTATTATAAGAAAAAATATATTATCATAACACCAAACAATAAAGCTAATATAAAATCAATACAAACAGAACCAGACACTACGCATTACATCTCCTCTATAGACCAAACATGAATCAATTCGTTTAATCTAAAATGATTTGATTAATACCCGTCTGACCAAGGAGCAATTAGTTTATAACCCGAGACGAAGCCATTTTGAAATGAACGATGTTATTATTTAGTATACTTTATTGGTGTAGGTTTGATAAACGTGATTGACTTATTGTAAATATGAGGAGCGAGTTGAAATAAAGGTCACGCGTGTACGAAATTATATTAGTGATGCCATTTATAAGCAAAAAGAATAAATAATTATATAGAATAGACGCATAATTCTTTACTTTATTATATGGCCAGCTTACTGGCTGGTTACCGCAGTTTTATTTACGATGGTACTGAAGACCGATGGACTTGATCATGAGCCTTTTAACCGTTCCACTGTTGGGCACAGGCTTCCTCGCACTAGGAGAAGGATTGAGCGTTAATCACCACGCTCAATGCGGGTTGGTGATTTCAGAATAAATATATAAGTCCAGGTTTCCTCGAGATGTTTCCTTCACCTTTAATCGGTCATTGGTATCCAAGATATACCGACTTAGAAAGTACGTAGAGCTTAGATAAGTTGCATTGGTACTTGCCTCTAATCGAGCCGCACACCCATACTTGAGAGGCAGGTGCTTTAACTACTAGGCCACCACGACTTTTAATCTTGACTTTATACGTGAACAGATATAATGGCGTCCAGACCGATCGTCACCCATGGGGTGTGGAGCATCCACACCCCATGGCCGTGGTGGCCTAAGTGCATGTGGTGTGCGAGTGCAGTGGGACGTAGTGTTAGACTACCATCTTTGTTCCTTCTGGAACTGCGCTTTGTATACCAGGGCCACGGATTAAAATACCCCGCAGCCAGACAGGCTTCGGGCTCAAGATTCCGCTCAATTTGCTGACAAGTTGAGGACACCATAGAACATAACAAGCCGTGGCCATGGTCCTTGTAGCATGGGTATTATACCCGCAATAAAAAAATCCCCTACCATTTTTTAAATAATAAACAGTACTAAAACATTACAAATGCATTCTAAATTAGTCTTAGACCCATAAATCATAATACCTACGCCATTACTCCGTTTAATATCGATGTTCTCTGTAAATACATACATTGTTTCAGCTTATAGTTTCACAGAAAGTTTGTGAGCAAGTAGGACATGAAAGCGCCTACTGTTTGAGACTTGCGAATTAAAATCATTCATTGTTCTGCGTGAAATGAGTTTTATGTGTATGAGTGTGAGTGTGATAAATGAGACGTACTTATTTTGGTTGGATATGATGTAGGCTAGGGTCTAAATTATTTATAAATCAAACTAATTGCTATAGCATATAATATAGAGGTTTAGTGAGAAAAAAATGTATTAAGATTGTAAAAAATATGAATTAATTATATAATGCGCTTCATTATAGAATCAGGGCCTTTATTTGTGAGTGATGTGTGTATGTACAGATGCCAGTAGGTCAACCTACCTGAATCGGTAAAATTTTACCAATTGAATATTAAAGTTACGGTATTGTGATAAGGTTGAAAATTTATTAAGAAAAATTGACGAATTGAGGTAGGTTGATATGCTGGCGTCTGTACAGTAAGATCTTAAATTATAGTAATTTCATTAATCATAATTATTGTCAGTCTCAAATAAACTCGGTAATTAATTTTACAATCAATTCACCGACGATTATTTATATAGCACAAAATAATATCGACGTTATCAAAAGTAAGGATAAGACATGAAATTTTAAAATTATCACTTTAGTACTTAAAATTAAAATAATAATTGTATGTTTTTCTGATAATTTAATTCAAGGAATAAACATTTCTTTGAATAAAATCATGAATGAATATCAAACGGAGACATAATACAGAATGGCCCTTTTGTCTGTACATAATATCATGTTCACGCTTCAGATAATGTAAACGACAGACAAATGACGTTGGAAATGTTTTCATTCATTTTCTTTTATTGTACTGAAATGTTGCGTGTGGGAGTTTTCTCAGTATTAGGCAGTTGTGTTTCTACATTACAATCTATGGTCGCATTTTAGTTATGCTACCACGGAGTTATAGGGGTCAAGTCTATAGGCATATTGTACTCGTACACTGGTTAATTTCAGAGCATAACTTTTGCAGAATATCAAGCATTACGTAAGTATTCTAAAAAAGCGAAGCACTGAGGGTTTATTCTATACTTTGTTGTAGAATCATGACTGTTAGTGAGGACTACCAAGAATGGTGTGGGTCAGAAAATCTATGTACATATAAGCGAAATATCGCTGACTAGTTTATATTAAATACATTATTCAAAGATTAATAAAGAAATCAAGTTTCAAGGTCAAAGTGACAATCATTAAATCGTATTCCTTAAGTTGCTCTTTGTGTTTTAGGACAAAGAAAGATATTACGTCGTGTTGAGATTTGTAGTGTTAAAATGTTAAAATAAAAATTAAATAACGTAGTACAAGTATAGGGCCTTCCACTATTAAAAAAAATGACAGCTTTTTGCGACGACAGTTTTTCTTAGTAGACATCAAAATATTTGGATCTAGAAGAATTTAGAAATCTTTCTAGAAACTACCATTTCCAAGCGAACTGTGTACTTATATGCAACGTGTTGCATGAACTAACCCAGCAGTAACATTTCTACCGTCACATAAAATGACAACTGGGAAATAAAAGTCGACGTCGCGTTTACATTGTGACGTAAAAACGCAATATTACGCGTAAAAACTTCAGCTTTTCACGATTATTGTCTGCAATACGTTACGTTTTTACTTAATTGATTTACTGAAGCGTTTTATCCTTTCAGAGAATTATATGACAGATATGGGTGCCGTATCTTGCATATTATATTTTATAGTCTTTGTATAGGGTGGACAACATCCCGAGCTCTAAAACTATTTCTTAGCAAGATTTGAGTTTGGTTTGATTCACCATTATACAATCTTGGTGATCTGCGAAAGGTACAGACTAGACGCCAGTACATCAAGCTACACGAAACTATCATTCCAATACGGAATCAACTTCGAACCTTGCGCTTGAGCGATAAAATTAAAAATCTATTAAGGAAATTTTACAGATTGTAATAGGTTGATGTACTGGCACCTATACTTAAACTTGGTACAAATAATCAATAAACCGCCTTTGTAAGAACAAATTTTATTTTGGAGATTTTTTTTTTATTTTGGACCTTATACATAGTTTATAATCTATCATTTATTTATACTTTGTACGAGTATATCACAAAGAATATCACCAAAAATACTTAACACCCAGTATAATATTCAGTGACATCAAATAAACAGTAGCATTACGCTCTCTTGAATATAATGAAAATAGAAAAATACCCAGAAATAAAAGGACTTCATACAATTCTTATTCATTGTAACGCGTCACCATGCGGTGCGCGTAAAACGGAATATCCATTCAAATCTTACGCTTAAGACGTTATCTGTATTAGAGTCGGCATACACGGACGATTTGTCGCCGCGTTTTTTAGACGACTGCGTAACTTTTTTATGTATTGTATTCATGATCGGTGTAATAACGCTTTTGTATTATTGGATATTTTCTACGTAACATTTCTCTTCATCATCATCAGCCTTTTTAATCGTCCCACAGCTGGGCTCAAGCCTACTCTAATACGGAGCAGGATTGAGCGTTATTCACCACGCTTGCTCAATGCGGGTTAGTGATTTCAGATTTTATAGTCCAGGTTTCCTCAAGATGTTTTCCTTCATCTTCAATCAGTCATTGGTGTCCAAGATATGCTAAGAATACCACATTTCTATTAATTTTATGCTAGCAATTAAACATAGAACTTGCAACATTTTAGACGTCACCCACCGTTACGTGTGTAAAGATAATTAATGTCACATTTCAAACAAAAAGCAATTTTAAACCTTCTTTTATGACAGTTTACTTTTAAGAATTGCACTAAAAGATAGTTAGGAAAAACCCATTACCTAGGTAAAGGCTTGACACGCAATAAAGTCGAAAGTCGTTTGTCGCAATAAAAGTTATGTCCGAGGCAGTAACGTTTGCTATAACTCGTGCAAATGGTATACCTACATTACGTTTACTGATCAGTAAAATATGACAACTCAATGATTGAGGTCAAGGAAAAAGAGGGTTGAACTTATTTTGCGTTTTTGTTTCATAAAATATGAATATATAATAAAGAAATTGTACCTACTTATTTGCTCTATACAGTAAAATCAGCTTCATTAAATTAGCATTACAAGTAATAATGGTGTCTAGACCGATTGCCGGCCGTTCTCCCTAAGGAGATCAGCCAGCTAGCTATGCATGATATAATAAAGTGCACAAACGCAAATGCACTCTTTATTCCCTCACTCTCATAGTCCGATGGAACGACAATTCGATAAGACTGGAGAGAGATCAAGCGCAGGACATTTACGTGCACACATTAATGCACGAGTGAATTAATTAGGTAAGTTCTTTCAGACTCCGGGCTACTTTATAGCAGTCTCTCAAAATCCACAAAGCTATTTCAGCTTGATCGGGGAATCGAACTCAAGACCCCATGCATTGAAGTCGCGTCATGCAACTAGACCAACGACGCAGTCAAATATAGTATAGCCAACATGGCTTAATATTATAGTATAACCAACACGTATAATTATAATTTAAAGCGACTGCCTTTAAAATCTGTGTTTTACCAAACATATTATTTTAATACCCAACCCGAGATAATTCTAGAAACAAAAGCCTCAAACGCAAGTGCGGGCTGAGCCATAAATTATTATTACACAGACGATCGTAAGTACAAATAGAGACCAAGATTTGTAGACGCCGTTTAAATATTTGAGTAACGTACGGTCGTCTTTAGTGTGCGCCTCAAATTATGTTTGTGTGTCTTGTACATCTTGTTTATGACACATCCCTTATATGTATGGGGGTGTATAAGTTGATTGGTAAATATCGACAGCGTCATAAGATTTAAGAAAAATAGCTGACATGAACATTAAAGCACCAGCCTCTCTAGTATGAGTGTGCCGGATTCGATTCCAGGTCAGGCATGTACCAATGTAACTTTCCTAAGTTAATATGTACTTTATAAGTTGGTATATGATGGACAGAAATGACTGAGTAAAAATGAAGGAAAACATCTCGTGGAAACCAAATAAAGTCTAAAACCACCAACCCGCATTGAGCAAGCGTGGTAATTGACGTTCAATCCTTCTCTGTATGAGGGGGAGGCCTGTGCCCAGCAGTTGGACAATAAAAAGGCTGACGATTAACATTCATCTGCATGAACACAAACGGGTCTGATTAAGGATAATGAGTATTACTACTACAATTAATATTTATTTATTTTGGTCAAAAGCTAATTTACTGCTACAAAAGCTCATTTCAAAAAACATTCGCAAGAAATATAATAAACAAGAGAACAAAAACTGTCCTCATTTTATCAACAGAACGCGTCATAGCATAAGTAGGTAAGTTAAAATGCATAATAAAATAAATAAGGCAAGTAAACGCGTGATGAAATATGCATATCGACGCGAAACCCACTCCGATATGTGTTGGCACATGCAAAAAAATATATACACTTGCCACCAGAGTGTTAAACAACGTTTCTTGGGAACAGTTAATATCTGAACAGTACAGATTTTTAAAAGCTTTTATTTAACTTGCCGTGTATGTATGTTACGGTGGATTCTTTGAACTCAATTTTGAAGTAGATATCTTCAACCGATTGAGGTAAAATTTTGTATACACGTTCAGTTTGGATGACAATGCAAGATATGTTATATGACGTTATTCTAAATCCAATATGGCGGACCGTCCAAGATGGCGGAGTAGTTATTTTTAATGAATTTCAACAATATGGGTATCAAATGAAAGGGCTTATTGAGAGTGACTTAAAAATAATTTGACGTTATTCTAAATCCAATATGGCGGACTATAAAAGCTTTATAAAAAAAAGATTTTTCTTTTAATTTATTCTTTTCTGTTGTAAATGTTCGTGAATATTTTTAAGGCTGTTTTTATTGTGGCTTTGTTAAGGCGGGTTATACAATACTCGAACTATACGATAAAGCCTTATTTGACGGCTAGTTATGATTTGCTAATATACTTTTTATAACATTGCTAAATGATTTAAAAATATGCATATAACAGATATGCAATATACTAGTATAGTTTTAGTAAAATCCACATTTACCACGTAGTTAAGGGATTCCAAGTAGAATATTTTTAAATTATTATTTTAGTAGAATACTAATGAATAGCTCATTTAAATTGTTATTTAATAACGCGAATAATTTGTTTGATTAGTAACTACATAGATAGACCCTGTTTGAGCATCCCTGTGGTGTTAAAAGTTGTGGTGTTACAAGTAATAAAAAAAACAATGATAACCACCATTTTTGCTGAAATATAAAATGTATTTCATACGCTTTTTCACTTTTTCCTTCACATAATAATATGACGCAATTTTTTTACCCAAAAAAAATATCAACTTTATTTCTTACCCCTACATACCTAACACAAAGTAATTCGTGGTGGCCTAGTGGTTAAAGAGCCAACCTCTCAAGTGTGAGGGCGTGGGTTCGATTCCAGGTCGGGCAAGTACCAATGCAACTTTTCTAAGTTTGTATGTACTTTCCAAGTATATCTTGGACACCAATGACTGTGTTTCGGATGGCACGTTAAACTGTAGGTCCCGGCTGTCATTGAACATCCTTGGCAGTCGTTACGGGTAGTCAGAAGCCAGTAAGTCTGACGCCAGTCTAACCAAGGGGTATTGGGTTGGCCAGGTAACTGGGTTGAGGAGGTCAGATAGGCAGTCGCTCCTTGTAAAACACTGGTACTCAGCCGAAACCGGTTAGACTGGAAGCCGACCCCAACATAGTTGGGAAAAGGCTCGGGAGATGATGATGACATACCTAACACAAAGAAAAATAAAAGAACGCAACCACTAACCTTTTGGCGAATATACGAATAAACCGAGAGCCATATTCCGAATCACTTACTGTGTAATGTACATTTCGTGTAATGACCGTTTTTAAACGCGTAGAATCGTAAAACGCCGGGTATTAGCCGGTCAGTGTGCGAAGTCATCGTAAATCTGAAATGCGGTGCGCTGCAGTCGCGTGCGTGCTGTGTGGGATGACCTTTATACTTGATGTTAGGTTTTTATTTCACGATGTTTTAAAAGTCTTTTTTACCCTTGCATGTAGATTAATGAGCAGTTTCATCTGCCCCCAAAAGAACAACTTCCAGTACCCGGTAAAAAGTACATTTATGACTCTGATGGCACAGTAGTCACTATCTGACTATCGAACCAAGCGTCCCAGGTTCTGCTGGGGCTGCGGGATTGTTTCTATTGATAACGAATGGCTTTCTATATGGCAAAGTAATTTTCGACATTTTATTCGATATTTTATTTTATTCGATATTACTTTCTATATGGGAAAGTAATTTTCGACATTTTATTCGACATTCGATATGACATTTTCAGATCAGCAAAAAAATTGTTATAAATATAATTATAGAAGTATACGTTTACCTTTGGGTATGAATGCAAGAATAATATAATCTTAATTACCTTACAAAAATGGTAATGTTATGTATATTATTTTTACGACAATCGTCACAACTAGGTTACAGATAACAATTCAAGTAGCAAAGTAAACTATTATCTATATTAAAATACCAGCTTATTACTTCATAGTAGAAATAAAGTAGTAGGTATTTATTCATTCAAAGTCGGCAACACTGAAAAACTCTCCTATAACAATTCCTAACAAAACTCCGTTTGGCGAAAGTATTTCGCAGACAGACTTTCATTTAGTAATCCTGCAATTGTTTTCAAATGACCAACTGTGTTTTTGAATTCACGTCCTTTCTCCAAATGCGTTTGTTTTAAACCCTTTTAGAAAACAATAGATACTAAAATCCCTAGTGTAGTATACATATTTACGTAGTGTTACGATTGTTCGTTACCTCGATTTGACTCAACGCGAAGTAATAAATAATTCGTATTTGTCTTTTTATTTTGCAATGGTTATCACGCCGGCGCCGAATTGCCTAGCTGAGGATCCAGGGTTTGATTCCCGGTATGTAAAGTCACCAGCACATCAGGCTACACAAATCTGTCAATGGATTTTCAACCTTATCGCTGAAGCATAAAGTTCAAATTTGATTGGAAAAAATTGACAGTTTCGGGTAGCCTGATGTGCTGGCGCCTGTACATACCCACCATCGATTGACGTGATAAGGATGCTTGTCAGCTGTGGTTTCAGCGTCATGATAATATGTATTTATGAATATAAAATATGTAAAGTAGGTATATGTAGTCTATCAGTGGTGTTGACAACCATAATACAAGAGTAGGTACTAATCAGTAGCTTACTGTAGGGCTAACCGACCCTGTGGAAAAAAGGCATCCCAATGTATATAATATAACAATCTATACTAATATTATAAAGCTGAAGAGTTTGTTTGTTTGAACGCGCTAATCTCCGAAACTACTGGTTCGAATTGAATAATTCTTATTGTGTTGGATAGTCCAGTTATCGAGGAAAGCTATAGGCTATATAACATCACGCTATGATACACGGGAGCGGAGCAGTAACCAAAGATGCGGGTAAAACCGCTGGGAACAGCTAGTTATTAATAAAAAGTATGTTGGCTCTTCCATTATCTTCGAAGAGACAGAACTATTTAAATCCTAACTCTAACATTATCTTGGCCAGTATCGGCACAATAAAATAGAGATAAACATGAGTTTTACAGTATATTTACACGCCATAGATATTCTTCAAAGGAGCTACATTGTATGAGTAGGCCGACGGGAACAAGATAAAGATAAAATGTCCAATACAACAAGTTATTACATTATTAATGGGACACTTAAAATTATTTACACTTCGGGACAGGAAATAGGGGCACGTCTTATATATAAACGTATGCAAGTGTATTGTGTTGCAATATAACGCGTCTAAATTAACTATGAATGTTACTATGGGTGACAATCAAAATTATTGCACAACTTTTCTGAACTAAATCTATGAGTGATATGATTAGAAAAAAGATATCGCGATAAAATGCATGGAAAAGCTATTTTTATAGCTTTTGTGGCAAAAATATAAAACCTGTAACATTTACATATTTATATCATCTGACTAGCCTTTTCAAATGTTATGTTAGGGTCGGCTTTCAGTCTAAACAGATGCAGCTGTGTTTTACTCGGAGCGACTTTCCACCTGATTTCCTCAACCCAGTTACATGGGTAACCCGAGAACCAATGTTAAAAGTGGCTACTGCCTAACACGTACTAATGACAGCCGTGACCCACCAAATACGGAGGTAATCGTCATGACAACAAAACGTTTAAGTTAGTTTAAGGTAGTCTTTTTACATTCTCAAAGGCATAATTAAATATATTTTTTTTAATTAACACTTCAGTATAAAACTATTAAATTAACATAAAAATACCTACAAATGTAAAAAAAAAACAATTCTTTACAATCTAAAGTTAACCGAAACACGGCGTATATTTACGTTTACAACTAAAAGTACCCAAGAGACGGTAGCCGTGCCAGCGACCTTATAAAACCCACATGACTATTTTAAGGACACACAGTCCCATGAGAGCACATGACCTTTACAAAGGCCATACTTTCAAAATTTAATTTACATGTGTTATATTATTTTCTAGCTCCTTTTTTGTGTCCGCGAGTGTACCGATGTTCCCTTCCCACATGTTTTACTATTTCAATTCTTGGTACCGAATCAGCAAGAAAACTTTTAGTACCCAAAATTGCAACAATGTACTGTATTGCAGTAAAATGCAGCCAATATATTACTTGCTAACGGTGTAAGGAGATGTTTACTGTGTGTAATATACTGGAATTTCCAAGTTTTATATTATGAATTATTAGTACACAAGCGTATCTGTCAAAGCAATTTAATTGCCGAACTAGTTTCAAAGTGCATTTAACATAGGACCTTTTAGGGCCAGGGTCTGTCTGGGCTGCGGGTTATTCGCAAGAGCTACCGTGGCCGGGGCACACAAGGACCTCCAGAAGGAACATATTAGGTTTTAGCCAGTGACAGTCTGACACTCCCTCCAGCTGCACCCTCGGCGGCAGTGGTCATTTGATGATTTCCCACAAAAAAAAGTTCATTTAATAATAAAATCTTATTACTTTAGGCATTTTTTCCTATGATACTAATAAAATAAACTATGATTGGTAATAAAAGGGGGTTAAAGGTGATCTTCATCATCAGCCTTTTCATCGTCCCACTGCTGGGCATGGGCCTCCTCTCACACAGAAAAGGATTGAGCGTTAATCACGGCGCTTGCTCAATGCGGGTTACTGAAAAAAAAAATCTGAATAACGTAAAAAAAAAACAACCAGACCAATTTTGCTTGATGAGTAGCCGACAAATTAAAAAAATACAGTAACATAGGAAAAAAGTAATAAAAACAAAATGTTATCTGTTTCAAAGTTTATTTCGAAAGCATCTGGATAGAAAACAAATGGACCAGTTTCTGAACTCACATATCAGAAGTTATTGTAGTTTGAAAAACAAACATACATCTGAGATATTGAGAATAGTTTATAGAACTTTATTGAGATGGCGTAAAATATTTGGACATAACTTTTTATTTTCTTGTCATACATTATACCTGTTCTGTATAATATGGTCTTGGTGGCCTAGTGGTTAAAGAACTAGCCTTTCGAGTATGAGGGTGCGGGCTCGATTCCAGGTCAGGCAAGTACCAATGTAACTTTTCTAAGTCATACGTACTTTCTAAGTTCATCTTGGACACCAATTACTGATTAAAGGTGAAGGAAAACATCTCGAGGAAACCTGGACTATAAAGTCTGAAATCACCAACCCGCATTGAGCAGGCGTGGTGATTAACGCTCAATCCTTCTCCGTGGAAGAGGAGGCCTGTGCCCAGCAGTGGGACGATAAAAGGGCTGTGATGATGATAGTATGGGAATTTTATTTCATATTCAATCAGTTGTCACGTTAGAAGGAAACTGAAACTGCTTTTTAAAACAACACTCTTTCTGGTGCAGTCGGTTAAAAAAATACGTGTTTCAAGAGGATTGAAGATTGCATAAAATGTATCTTACAGAATAGTATTCAGTAATTATAGTAAAAAAAAACATACCGTCGAATTGATAACCTCCTTCTTTTTTGAAGTCGGTTAAAAATAACAAGTGAGTGCCCAAAACTGTTCAAAGACATAAGCATGAGCCTAGTGAAGTCCACATTCAGAATCAGCATTGCCATCCAACGTGGCAACGCGGCCAACATTTTGGGCACGATTCCCGCTGACAGCTATGCGGATTAATTTTTTGATGCATTATTTTTTAATGTTTGCTTTTTTATTTTCTACTAGCTTCTGCCCGCAACTTCCTATGCGGATCCTATCGCATATGCCAGCGACTACGGGGTCGTCAAAATCGAATATTTGAAATGTCTTATTCTCGCAGCAGAAAATGCTCATCACGTGGAACAGTTTTTGCTATGGCAGCATTTTTGTATCTCTTATAGTTTAGCTGGTCTGTTGCGGTTCTTCACCAGTTGTTCAAGTTTCCAAAATAATTTATAGCCTATATGTTGCCTAGACATAACACCTATACAACAAAAAAAGAATCATTGAAATCTGTCCAGTGGTTCCGAAGATTAGCGCGTACAAACACGGTTTTTTTACTGTTTTATTATATGTATAGATAGATATAGATATAGATTTTAAGTTTGTAAATATATTAGCAATGTGATACATTTTAACACAATAACACAAGCGAACTTATTAATTCATTTGTAGTGAAAATTTTAACACACACACTTAAAGTTGGAGCTTATAATTTAAGCATTGCTACATACTTTATTATTCAGGGCCTAGGAGTTTGAAACTACATATTAGGCTATCCACAAATATGAAGATAAGTTTTATACTGTAAATATTTCGAAACATGTTTTGTTTTTGTCGGTAGATGTAAGGTAATATACATAGAGTTAATATCTAGTGAAATCTATACCAATTGTATAAGGCTGAAGAGATTGTTTGTTTGCTTGAACGGACCCACCTCAGGAATATCTAATTTGGTTAGAAGTTTCTTTCAGTATTCTAAATCCATTTTTAGAAGGGATTATCTTCCACATAGAGCGGCTAATCAATTAATAAAGTATACAGGCAGAATTTTATGAGTGTGTATGTTTGTTACTTCTTCACGCCCAAACGGCTAAACGGATTTCAATAAAGCTTGGCAGTAATAAACCTTATATATTAGAATACCATATAAGCTTATTTTTATCCAGGAGCGAGAAGTAGTTCACGCTCAGGAAACGGGAGAGAACACTGATGGAAGCTGGTACTTGATATAGGTACTAACTCTTACAAGTTCTATGAACTTTATACAACTTAGTAGAAATGGTAGTTTTAAAATAAACTTGGTAAAATATTGCCAGCATAGATGGGTAACTACTTCAAAAGTAGATTTTTATTTTTATGTGTTCCAAAGTTAATATCTCGTGTATGATTTATTTTGTTTTATTTTTAAACTAGTTCTTCCTTTTTCGTATCAACCATTCAAATTTTGTATCATGTAAAACATACGTTGTTTTTCAAGATTCACCTTCAAACAACCCTTTTAATAAACGTACTGTTTTCTAGACACCCCACATAAAGGCAGGTACACACATACATACATACATATGCATAATATAAAAAGTGGTAAACATCGTAAACCTCTGCCGTTTGATCTCGCAACCTGCACCGTTATACTCAGCTGAATTACTCTCGCAAGCCTACCTGCGTTTTGAAACTCGCACGGAAAAATATGTGCACACAGCTTTACAGCAGTGAAGGAATGTACTTTACGGAAAAGCAAGCATTCCACCGAATGCGAAACTCGATATCAAAGAGGAAATACGTGAATAACGCTTCTGTAATATTTGTACTTCTTTTTTTGTAATTTAAAGGTTTTTTTTTATATACATAGGTATACTGGGTGACTGGTAATTAGTGACCGATATTTAAACACGTGATACCAAACTACTATACGCATCCAGATAAAGCCTAAAGCCTATAAGTCATCTAACATTGAAATAACTTTTCAAATCAGTCTAGAACTTTCTGATATCAGGGCGTTCAAGCAAACAAACATACACAATAAACTTTCAGGTTTATAAAATTGGTAAAGATTATTTCAGTGGGGTCATCTTGTTATCTGAAAATAATGTTGCAATTCAAACAACTGAAGAGCTGTATGTTGTAATTTATTACTCACTGATTGTATTCATAATGTTTCTTTATATATTTTTTTATTTAGTATTAGACTTTAATCGGCTATGGCAATTAATCTTCTTAAGTAGGATAGATATTAAATATTTTTTTTTCAGTTTTATTTTAAATGTGTTCTTTATGTACATAGCTTTGTGGTATTTATTTCCTATTAATTTACTAATGACCATATATAAACTATAGATAAACAAGCACATGCACTACAAATAAAATATATTAGTTTTCCATTTGAAAATCTTGAATAACAACATTATATTCGATTTTAAAGTAAATTTTTCAACGTCACCATAAAAATGTCATCCCCTTCGTTTCTTGTTGAAAAGTTAATGTAGCACTGTCATTATTTAACCAGGCGATTTAAGACCGTAAATGAAGGAGTTAAGGTTGATTTTAAAACTTTGGTGATGCGTTGAATTTATCAAGTATGAGAATTTCATTCTTGCTATGTCTACTAAGCGTCAAATAAACTGAGTGAAAAAATTTGTTCAAGAAAAATTTTGTGTCCTTTATAATAACTGAATAACTGCCTTGTTGGTCTAGTAGTCGCATAGCGCGACTGCCATGCACGGGGTCTTGGATTCGCCGAAATCATTTTATGGGTTTTAAAAGACTTTCATAAAGCAGCCCGAAGTTTGACAAAATGCGAGAATCCTACAAAAAAATTACGCAAAACAGCAATGTTTAACAATTTAACTTTTTTCTTATTTGTACTAAAATCCCACATTACAAGATTCACAAGAACCTAGGCATAAAATTCCCATTTGTAAGGACACAAAATATCCTCAATAATTTGTTCTACTGTACCTTCGTTCCTCCACACTCCCGGGGGAACAAGTCCAGTCAAAATAACTTGACCAGATTGTCACCCTCGTATCCTCCGTTTTTCGGAGCATGAAACTCAATTTTTCCAACAAAAGGACCCCGCGATCGGTCTCGTGGTCAAATTTTCTACACGGAAATATTTGTTTGTGTTTGGATTTTATCTACGAAGAGTATTTTTTGTTAACATTGTAGAATATAAACATGTCAGGGCATGTCTCTCATTTTAGATCCAGATTGTTTTTTCTTTAATATCCAAAGATGGACACACATTAGGTATACACATAAGTAAGATTGCTAGTATGATCATACCTCAAATATCATCTTTTCGGATAGAATTTTAAAAATAACCTTCACAGACGCGAAACCAAATAATAGATGGGTTGGTAGGTACTAAACTAGACTGGAACTACACAAGGCACTAAAAATTTCAGTATCTACTGATATAAATAAATTGCAGAGGCAATAATGTGCATTACTGTTCCATTTTGATTTTCTTTTCGAAAAAAAATACTTTATCCCGATTGCTGCTGCTTTCTTTATCATTTTGAGGCCTAGGTTTTCCCTGCGGATCTACAAAAAGGAACTGCTTTTCGCACTCAGATAAAAGTAGCCTAAATCCTTCCTCAATAAACGGGCAAACACTGAAATAATTGTTCAAATCTGTTCAGTAGTTCCCGAGATTAGCGCAAAAAACTCTTCAGCTTTATAATACTTATCCGTAAAGATTGTACATAGGTTTACCAGTTTCAATTTTTTTATTTTAAGCCCATATTCAAATAATTATTAATTTAAAGAAATATACATACATACATAATCATTGGAAAAACATCATCATCATCATCATCATCATCAGCCTATCGCAGTCCACTGCTGGACATAAGCCTCTCCAAGTGCACGCCACTGAGAAAAACATAATCCTCCTTTATCCGCAGTCGTGTTCACTGAAAAATTCCAGAACCTCCTTTTACGGGAGTCGGTTAAAAATTAACATTTACAGTATAAATACACCGCTTGCAAAACTTACAATACAACCTAACAAAACAGAGCAACGAGGCCTGTTGTAAGATACTCCCGTCTCAAACTTTCGTTCGGAAATTAACAACGTTGGGCACCGCCACGAAACTCCTACATAATGTAAACAAAGTCTCAACAATCTTAGACAAGATTGTTGAACTCGCTTAACTAAATTAGACAGGCCTGCGTTTGGATGGTTTTTTGTGCTAAACTTAAGAATTTGCGACAACACCTGCGTTTTTTCTGGAAATAGAATTGTATTAGCGATGCCCGATGGTGTAATGATTACTATGCCGCACTGCCGAGCTGAGGGTCCCAGGTTCGATTCCCGGCATGGTCGGCATTTGTGTGACGAGCATGACTGTTGGCTGTAGTCTGGGTGTTATAATATGTATTTATAAATGAATACGTGTAAAGTATATGTAGTTCATCAGTTGTGTTGGCATCCATAACACAAACTAATCAATAGCTTACCAAGGGCTAACCGACATGGGACGAACTTTTCAACAAGTTATATGTACAGACGCCAGCACATCAGGCTACCTGTCAAACTTCCTACTGTCAAATTTTCCTAATCAACTTTGCACTTTATGCTTCAGCGATAAGGTTGAAAATCCATTAAGGAAATTTGACAGATTGTTGTAGCCTGATGGGCTGGCGTCTGTACTTTCTAAGTATGTCTTGGATATCTCGAAGAAACCTGGACTACATAGTTTGGCAGAAACAACCAGCATGGAGGTGATAAACGATAAAAAAGTATGACGCTAATGAAATATGCAGGTTCTAAAATAATGGATAATATTTTTGCGTTCACCAAAAATCTAATGGTACATCTATGTATGCATTTCTAAAATATTGATCTTAAACCCGTTTAATTTTTTTACTATAATTAAACTACTCGGTCAACAAAATATGTTACATCAAACAAATTCCAAATGAACACCAAGATATAACACTTTTTTATTGTACTGCGCTGCCAATATTCTATTGTAACAATAGGTATTTTATTCTTCCCCGAAAAATACTGTTCGTGCACCAAATATTCCTGAATGTTACACAAAATATTTAGTATGCATCCTAGTACCGTATACCTATTTAAATTAGTGATTAGTGAACAACTGATTAGTGTTAAAAAAAAAACCTTTTTAGTAAGCATTACATTTTATAATGTGTTCATTTTTTATTAATAAAGCTACATTGGGCATTAATTGGTGTTTGATTCAAATACATTTAGCAGTGCATTATCTAAAGTAAAACTAAAAAAATAAATGCTTGTTTTTAAAATTAGGTGTATAACTATTTTTACAAATTTACAACAGTTGTTAAATAGATGCTAGTTATGACATATTTTAATGAACATATTTTGGTGCACATTCAGTATATTTGGTGGAACACAGGCAAAATTAGGTAAATGAAATGGGAATAAATTGAAGTACTTTTAAATACCATCCTAAAATAATTCATTAAAATCCTGAAAGCTACGCTAAGTTAGAATATTCATCTTCGATCAACAAGATTGTCAATCCAAAACCAGTGTTAGTTGTAAAGTAAATCCCAACTTAGATTGAGATATACCGGCACTATGCAGCACTAGATTAACTCCTCAAGTGTAACCTATGTATAGTCTTGCAATTAAGTTCTCCGTGGGAACAAGGTGACATAATACCGCTGCTGCACTATGAATACATATACACTTTTGTATGTGTTGGAACATCTATAGACATTATAAATTTAGTTGGTTCTGGAGAACTATCCTAGTGTATTTCAGCCAGCACATCAAGCTACCTGAAACTATCAACTTTTCCCTATCAACTTTGAACTATATGCTTCAGCGATAAAGTTGAAAATCTATTAAGGAAATTTGACAGATTATAGTAGCAGGCGTCTGTACGTAAAGAGAAAAGGTTAAGGATATAATAATACATATGTATATTCACCAAGCCTTTCCCAAAACTATGTTGGGGTCGGCTTCCAGTCTTAACTGGATACAGCTGATTATTAGTGTTCTACATGGAGCGACTTTCTATCTGACCTCGTCATCTTAGTAACACGGGCAACCCAATACCTCTTGATAAGACTAGTTGTCGACTTTCTGGTCTCTGACTGACCGTTACGACTGCCAAAGATGTTCAAATGACAGCCGATATCCACCTATCTAACATACCTTCCAAAAACTAAAAAAATTGAGGATATTACTAGCTTGTATTTATATCCCATAGACAAACAATCTCTTTCATTTTTGTCCCATTGCTAAAATATCCTAAATTCGTATACAATTTTTTCTTGCTTTTTGGTCAATTTTCAAGGCCTTCTCTAGTTAAGACATACATTGCATCGCGTATAATATAGATTAATAAAATACATATCTATTAATATCTTGTGTGGTATATTCCCCGCTCGGCACGTCCAGTCTCTCGTTGGGACTTAGCATCTCAATTTAACTTCGTCTTGTGTGCACTAACTATTAACGATTCTTGTGGACCGGTTAAGACCTTATATTTTATGGTTCATCGGTTGGGAATTGTAACAATTAGTTAGGTGGCTTTCTTTTTTTATAGGAAATAATATTATTATAGAACATCCGCAGGCTTAGCATGGCAACCGTAGAAACAAGTTTTGACTACCGGAGAATGGACATAATGAGAGATAAGTGACAGATTGACGTAAGATTTTTTTTGACACGTAGCAAAGAAATTTTTATTTTTTTCGATCGACATAAGTTTACAAGTGATTTTATATGGTTGTTGAGTTGACAGGTCGCGCCACGCTCGGGCAGAAGACATGTTGACATTGATAGAAATGGCTTTGTCTTTTCTTGATAGAATAGACATAGAATCGCCATCCTTAGCCTGCTGGGATATTTTTGTGGGTCCGCCGTGATAGTCAACGGAATAACACTTGTCTTGTGTTCCGATGATGAATTCCACTGTACACTCTTCAAAAAGAATCTGATAAAACACATATCGTCAGTGACACACCTATCATTAATGGGATATGGGAATGGCTAAGATACGCTGATATTGTATCTGATTTCAAACGTGTTGTTTTTTTAAGTGTAAATTATAAATTTTCAGATGCTTTTCCGAAACCAAAATCGTTTGTATCATAACATTCATAACACTTAAACACAAAAAAACCTAATACTTTATTTACCCGACATCTCTAAATAAAACAGCTAAGCACACATTAGCATAATCAATAAAAAAACAAATATTAATCATCAAATCACCAATACGTGCGCATAAAGTTTTTAACATTTTCAAAACACGATCATCATGCTAATCAAAACATTTCACGAGCTCAAAGTGAACCAATTTATTTTAAACACTCGTTAATTTTGAACTGGCAGTCTGCATAAAATGCTTTTTGATATTGAAAATGTTTTTATCGAGATTATTTCTGATTAAAGTAGTATCCATGGATTTGTTTGAATAAGGAGTTTTAATGGTTAAAGTTAGTTGCTCTCAGCTGAATGAATTTCTAAACTAAGGGAGATATATTGTAGGTTTAATGATCTGGCCATGCTAGCAGTAAATGGAAATAGGCCTCGCTAATGCACATCTATGTTATAGATTTGCTAATTTCATGAAGAGCTTGTTAATTTGCCATTTCATGAAGTACTTCATTTGATCTCATTCACTTCTGGCCATTATTTAAAGAAAATCCAGAATATATTAAGAACTTCAGTTAGTTTTCAACAGCCAGAGTTACGAAAGAGAAGTCGAGGGTTTTTGTCTGGATGGTTTAAAAACAAAAGCCTAATGTCCTAAACTAACCTTAGGATACAAGTCGAAGCGCCAGCAAACGCTTTCTTGATCATAGACACAGCTACACAGCAGTCCCGTCAATATAATGATGAAATGACCATGTCATGAATTTGCTGAGTGTAAATCCACACCTGCAGGCTTAGCATGGCGCTTTTATATCTATTCTGTTAAGAAAAGACTTTCTGTCAATGTCAACATGTCTTCTGCCCGAGCATGGCGCGTCCTGTCAACTCGCATATAATCACTTGTAGCCTTATGTCAATCGAAGAAAAGAAAAATTACTTCAAAAAATGTCAAAAGAAATCTTACTTCAATCTGTCACTTATCTGTCATTATATCCAATCTCCGGTAGACAAAACTTGTTTCTACGGTTGCCATGCTAAGCCTGCAGGATCGTTTTCTTATTGATCTCAAATTACAATTGTGTAGTCAACAGACAGTGAAACATTTCATTAAATGTAACCTTTTCATGAAGAGAGCAAATCTAAGATATGATACTTTTGACAAAAAGAACAGTTATTGTTCTTCTTTATCTTTCATACTAAGCCATGTGAATTTAATAAATTCTCAGTTTAATTGTTATAGAGACTTCTCTATGAATTGAAAATTAAAATCGAAGTATATTGTTGTTAGTACAATAAATAAAGGTATAGGTTACCTAAAGTCTATAGGCATTAGATACAATCGAGGTTGGGACCTGAATTTTAAATCACCCAACTTTGTTTAGGCCTCCTTTGTAAACGTTATTGAAAATATAAAAGTTTTTATGCCATTAAAACTTTTGTCATATTCAATTCAGTGGTATGAAATTTTTGGTTATCTAAAGTGTAATCTATTTTGATTACTCGCATTTTTACAAGCTTTTATTATTGTAACAAAGTTGTGATGTATTTTATTATTTTAACGAATAAAGTAGATATTATTTGTATGTTTTCGTATAGTCAAGTTGACAATGCTAAAGTGTTCAACGATACTGCAACACAAAGAAAGTTACAGAAGTTAACAAAAGCAAGCATTTCACACAATCAGATCAAAAGCAGATGCACGCAACATTTCAATCAATTGCCAAGAAACACGGAAACGAACACAACACACCAATTTGCATCAAATGCAATGGAATTTACTAGTTGTACTACATAAATTCAGACGCCTCCGTGATTATATTTAGCCAATACCCACGCAATAGAAGAGCCAGTTGCACAAAATCCGGATCGGAATTACTGCCAAATATTTTAGCCTCATAATCTGACAGTTCCGCTTCTATTCGGTTCTCATTCATTCGTCTATTTGCTGAGTTCTATATAGATGATAATTTAGCATTGACGCCCCTTTCCACGTCGTTCCTTTGTTTTGCAGCACCACCCTCCGTGGTATTTGTTCAAACGGTCTCAACAATCGCTGATCGTTTTTGCTACGTCGCTGTTTGCATTAGAGCCTCATTGTTAACCACCCCCCCTCCTCACGTAGGTATTATGTGTTGAACACGATTGTCAGATTTTTTGTCACAGTCGCACTTGTTGAGCTAGGGGCAGACGAGCGAGATGCCAGATTGTGGAATGAAAGATTTTTTGAATCGAAGAAATTGTGACACGAGTGCGATGGGAACGATTTACTGAAAGGACGCGATTTGATTGGAATTGCAGCTGTTATACGGATTTAAAGAGGTTTTTACTGAATGTGAAGATCACGTATTTGTGTTGCAAAGTACATGAATTACTTATGTACATTGGTATGAAAATTGTATGTATACAGCTTCTGAAAATGACGTCACTATAGGTACACAAGCTTAAAAGTTAAAGGTCAAGTTTTGAATTGATACAAATATTATTGAAAATGGTTAAACTAATGTTCCGAATTGAATAATACAGACAAATAGCATTTAGCAATAGAAACGAAATGATGAAGCATGTAATCCTTCCAAAATTTTCCATTACAGCCTCCTTAATCAAGCCAACAAATATACAGATCTGTTTCGTAAATGCACACGTGCATACCTCGGTTTATATACTTGTAACGCCTACAATACAGCTGCATAGTAACAACTGCATCCCACCTTCGAGAAACTCTCGTACAATATTTCAACATTTACTGAGCGTCATTCGATGCATTTTTTATTTCGGTTACAGTATTATAATTTGTTGTATCAAAACCTAGTAGAATGAGGAAGATGGCAATTAATTCTTTGAGAGTACTATGACAATCTGTTCAACAGTAAATCTAGTATAAAGGTCCAAAAATTACAAATCAAACCGTAATCGTTGGTCATCATCATCATCACAGCCTTTTTTATCGTCCCACTGCTGGGCACAGGCCTCCTCTCCCACAGATAAGGATTGAGCGTTAATCGTTGATATTTAATGTTATTAAAAAAATAACTATCGAATATTAAAATATAATTCAAAAGCAACATAAGATCAGAAATATCATCTGATTAAAATCCATATCAAGAAAAATGCAGCAGTTGAATTGAACATCTGTAGATAACTCGTAAAATCCACCGACTGGGAGCTCAAGACAAAATAACAGACCAAACAATACAAACTGCAGTTGCCAACCAGAAATCCGTAAGCAAACATTATTTTGGCTGCAAATTTATCATCATTTACCGCTATCTGGCTTTTAGTGGACATAAAGCAGAGTTCTCATTGGATGTGCATCAAATGAACGAATATAAATGTTTCGATCGATGCTTATAACTATTGTGGCGACTTGCCAATTAGGTGAACACTGGCTAAAGTGAAGAAGATTTTCTTTACCGGATTTTGTTCGAGGACATTGCCAGCAGGCTGTTCTAATGGGTAACAAGTACAAGTGAAATTTGATGTGAATTTAGTAGGTAGTAGTGGACTGTTGAAGACCTTTTTTAGATTGTCTATTTAGACTATGACTGCTTTTGAGATATTCACGAAGATACATATATTCAAAGGCTTTGCCAACACAGGGACAACAACAGATTATAGAGTTATGAATACAAATTTATTAATTGATGACATTGAAATCAAATTTGATTAAAAAAAAATATATCTCTCCTAAGACCTATTTTGTTGACGGTAAGCAACAAAAGAGTAAGCAAATACAACATTCTAATTGTTGTTTACAATACTAAAATTGCAATAAACACATTTTTTCCTACTTATAAACGCAAAAGTTTGTGGATATCTGGATGTCTGTCACTCTTTCAACTAAAACTAGCACATGGATTTTGATTGAAATCTCGCAGTAACATAGCCTATAACATCGGAATAACCTACAACCAATTGTTTTCCAGGTGCTGAAACTAGAGAAACTAGTGTCCAAAGCTAGCTAAACATATTCCACAAACTACGATCCAAGTATAATCGTACCACAAATATCCCAGTTTCTAGGCACACCTAACATCAATCATTTGGACATTACTCCAAATGACAAGCTTGTTATTAGTCCAAGCCACCATGTGCGATAAAATACGAGTATAACTGAATGAGCATAATCCATTCAAAACTAGTTTAGAAGCACAAGATGTTATGTTTATTAGCGTACCTAGAATCTAGATAATATAAAGAACAGTTTGTGAGGTGAAATCCAATTGCTATTTCATAATGAAATCATATTATTTTAATTTGTTTTGAAATATTCCATTTCTATTACCTGGAGATTTGTATTCAGAATAAGCATTAGATAACTTTAGTTATATTACTTGCAATTCCTGCAACAACAATTTATGATTAAGAAGGGATTGGATAATAGTATGACGGCTAACAGAAACGAATGGAAGTGGAAAATGTAGTGTGCCGACCCCAAATAGAATTGGGAACAAGGCAGGAAGAAAAAGAAGACTTGCAATTCCTGTGCGAGGTAACAATTTATCACGTTCAGGGATAAAAGTTTAATACAAATATAAGCCAAGTCTATTTTGAAAAGGCAAGTTAAACATGATTTTTGCCGTACGTAAAAATCCAAACCTCAAAAAGCTCAATCAAGAAGAATTCTAACCACAACAGAAATTGATCAAAATACTACATCAAAGCGCAACCAGCGTAATGACGTTAGAGATAATGATAATGGCCATGATATATGTCCAATCCTACACGAATTAGATCACTGGTAAAAGCTAATATTTTATGTTCTATTTCCTTATATTTATCGTACTCGGGTCCATGACCTTGCGTAATAATTTTCTTATAACTGTTACTGAAGTCATAAATAAGACACTAAATGTATTAATATTGTTTTGTTTCGTCCTGCTTGTAGAAATTCATTAGCTTAGAGAAAGTTGGTCAAGAATATCACAAACATAACTTTTTGTGTCATTAGTTAAAAAAAATATACTTTTGCATATTCACTCTCTTCTTTGAAGAACTAGTTGATACGGTTAAGAAACTCTGTGGTATGTTCTTGAACAGGCTTCATCGTCATGTTGTTAAAATTATAATAACGAGACATTAAAATTTACAGTTATAACTGGGTCATTATTTATTTCTGCGTTATTCTTGCAAAGTTGGTTAACTTGATCTTCATCTTGACCAAACCCATCTTCTTCATCAATACTATCACAAAACTTTATCAAACTACCACAATAACCTAGACAAACATTCCGTAAAGCCCTATCTTTAATCAGTGTCCACAAATGAATTTTAAATTACCTACTACAAGTAAACTGTTGTTTTTTTTTCTTTTTTTCCGTAGCCGCCATATGGTCTGGCATTATGCCAAAATGTATCGATCATTTGGCACCGTGCCAGTCAAACTAGAGAAATGAAAACAAATCCTTATGACTGGACTGGTGTTACTTTCAATCAGGAAATTTGGGGGAATATTGGGTTCGGTTCTAATTGGGTCCAAGATCATTGATGCAGAAATAGCAATATTAAACTGGGATTTTCGCTTTGAACAAAGTTCGGTCAAAATAAATGTTCGTAATTGCGAGCCTCGTATTTGTGGTTCTAATTGCTGGTTTGTGAATTGGGAAAGATATAAGCTTCTATAGGGAAATTGGGTTCTGTAAAGGCTTTAACAATGCGTCATATAATAAAAATGTCAATGAAACCATTAAATAGCAATTTGGAATCACGTATCATCGTTCAAGCAATATAATGTCCCGAAAACTCTTAAACAATCTTAAAAAAGTCCATTAAAAGTTTTAACTGCTACTAACATGCTCTGGATTTTACCTTTTAAAATAAAATACTAGCTCCTTACCTCCAGGTTCTTTCCAAGAAAATTATATCAAAGGTAAGTAGTAAGAGGACTTAATGACGATTTGCTTCATTAAAGTTATAACAGACTATTTTTACTTTTCTTCAGACTTCAACAAGCTGTCTATTCATTACTTTAAGAAGACAGACGAAGGTTAATTTCATGAATTAAACAGTAAGATAGACAAAGCAACCCTTTTTTATAAGGATTTATAGCAAAGTCGTACAAAGACGTCCAATTTTTGGATGGTCTCTTGTCTCGGTACTAGTTTGAATAGACACAAACTTTTGCCCACGGCTTCACCCGTGTTATATGAAAGTGAAAGATAGCAAATAGAAATACTATGCTCGTCTTTTTTTGGATCCCATCCAGTACTTCCGCAGAATAACCCCTAAACCAATTTTAAAAGGTGTTTTTGTTAACAGAGGTAAACGAGCCGATGGATTACCTAGTTCTAAGTGATTATCGCTGCCTATGACATCTTTCTTACCCCGATCATGAAAATCCACAAGCACAATAGAAATTACTTATCTCAAATTAGCAATATTTCTTGCTATGTTCAAGACAAATCAATTCAAAATGACCGCTGTGTCTACATGAAGACAGTTTTTACCAGCACGTGCGACATGGCTAACGCACGTGTTTCTGACTGGGAATTAATTTGGCACGTGTCATGGGAATCTGGCCTGTTGATGGGAAAGTAATGCTGATTGGTCGATCGTCTGGGGTCATGTTCTAATTTCTTCGTCTGATTTCAATGACAAACTTGGTTTAATGGAATCTGATTCAATTAAAAAATATTGAGAACAGGAGCATCTTTGTATGATGCAGAGTAGGTATGATGACCATTTGGGAAATGTGTAGTTAATAATGGTGTTGGAAAAATACACGACCGTATGGTACGGTGAATTTGGACAAACTACGAAAAAAATACTTGAAAGTTGCTAACTTTTTTTTCATATCGGGGCACCTTTTTCACACACGGTCGATTAGCCCCATGGTAAGCTATTGGTTAGCTTGCGTGATGGGTGTAGATTATAATGGGTGTAGCTAATATTTATATAACATCCAGACCACATCCAACAATCATGCTCATCACAAAAATGTCGACCATGCCGGGAATCGAACCCGGAACCCTTAGCTCGGCAGTCCGTGTTAACCATTGCGCCATCGGGGTCGTCATCAAGATAGTCAAGCATTCAAGTCAGAGTTCCAATATCCATTAATTGCCTAAAGTCTTCTTTAGTTAAATTTTCCCACAATATAAAATCGTTAATGTCTAGTTAGAAAGCTATATGGCGATTTTCAAAAATACTGAACGCTTGCGAGAGATATTCAAATTTTTACAAGCTAATCTACTATTTCTGTTCTAACTAGTCTACAGAAATACATTTAGTAGTTCCCGTAGTGTAGTATAGTATGTTTTTTACCATCATCCGTTTTGACATGATGAGCGCACGTGTTTCGAATTGGGACACAAAATTCGGAACTATTTCAGTACTATAATAATGTGCGTCAAATATTCTTGTAAATGTCAATGACACTTTAGATAGTATTTTTTTATTACGCGTTCATTTATCTTTCTTTTTATTAAGAACAATGTCTTTGATGAGTATTTTTATTGTATAACTAGCAACCCGCCCCGGCTTCACAAGTTGACAAATGATTTAGGTGTATCCTTAAATAAGTGTAATTAAGTTTTCTATAAGTAATTGTTGAAAGTGGATACAATTTTGCAGTTAGATGCGTCATTATGTATGGGTTTTGATTATAATGTGTCAAATAGTGTATATATCTACCAAAAGCTGTGTATAATTTGATATCCTAAAAAAAACTAGTCTCCAAGTTATATAATTTGCCAACGACTATAAATATGAATTAAGAATAATTTCCAGAGCGATGAATCAATTTTCAATGATCGGCGGTTATGTGCTATAGCTTTTTAACACTTGCCATGGCAACAGCCGAGACAGACAATTAAAATAGAACATTTAATTGTCAACGATATTTATTTGACATTTCTATTGTTTGACGTAGAAACGTAAATGTTCCAATTAGCATTCAAGCAATTAATTACAACAAAGAATTTGTTAACCTTTTAACTATCACATAATTCAGCGTTTTGGCATCTATTATTTTGGCCTATTTTAAATTTTTTGGCTCCCTCTTTGACTGGAGAGGGCTGTGAATTCAAAGCAATTAACGAATTTATAAATAAGCTCTATTAGAATGTCGATAGCTGAGATTATGTAACTCGAGGACTAATAATTTTATCGTAATTGACGTTTATTAAAACGTCCTGTTTAATAATACGAATGTTACAAATTAACGAAGATAATTGTGTTAACAACACTTCATTATAAATAATATATTGATCATTAAATCTTATCCGTTGCTTTCAACAAAGAAGGATTTGTTTCGCTTACGAATTATGTTTTTTTTTTTTTAAAGTTTATCAATGGATTACTTACTTATAAATATTATAAATATATTAAAAATTCTGAACCGATTTCAATGAAATTGAGTACACAGATAGCCTGGAGCCTGAGAGAGGACCTGGTTTATTTTTTCTCAGTTACAGACGTTATTTTCACGGAACATGGGTGAAACCGCAGAGTATAGCTAGCAAGAATATACACAATTTTACAACCGTTTCGTAGTAGACGGGTTTCAATATCTCACGTCTCTATGTAGAATATGTATAGAAACATGGACTGTTATGTTTTACTACCCGTCGCGAAGAGCTATCAATTTTACGAGTGCCTTGACAATATTTCATTTAAATTGTAACTTTGCAATTCTTTTGAAAATATCGACATTATCAATACTGAGAAGTTTGGAATCTAAACGTCTGGATGAAAACTTCCTTACTAGTTTCTTGAATTCCAATTCGAGAGCTAATGCAAGTAGTCAAGGTACCTTTTTTCAGTGGGAAATCAAATGACTCTTCCGGCTACGGGTGCAGCTAGAAGGAGTGTCAGAGTTTTACAGACTAAAACCACTTTCGTTCCTTCTGGAGGGCTTTGTGTGTCGGGGCCGCGCTAACTCATGCGAACAACCCGCAGCCACGGCGGCAGGCCGCTAGGAATACTAAGGTCAATCTGTCAATCTTTAATCTATCTACAAGAGATCAAAGCCATAGTAACGCCAGAACAGCCATGGAACCCTTTTATAAAATTGTGCCAAATCCAACAGAAGTAAGCTTACAAATATACATGCAGAGAATAACCTCTGCACTTGTACGATTAAGGATTTTGGTATATTAGCGCCATCTATATACGAAATAAAGAAAATTTCTTTATTTCTTATATAGATGGCGCTAATTCAAACACTATTGTACTAGATGTATGAAGTATTGCTACAAACAAAACGAAAATAGAAGAAAGGTAAAATTTGTACGTGATTGTGCAACCACTAGTTGATATTACAGCTCTAAATTACAACACTAAATAGCTCTATCAAGTGCCAAACCAACGTTTAACGAGCTCATCTTGCTATTACTTCTAAAACGACCGTCTGTACCGGATAGGAAGCAATCACCGAAAGGATATGACATCACAAATTAAAGAATTTCAACCATCATCATGTCGAAATTACGATTTTTTATTGAGCTGTCAACGCTTTTATTATTTTTAGACTAGATAAAATTGCAATAAAACAGAACCGACGTACCCAATTACTGCGTCGATCAAATACAAAATGGCGCCAAGTTTATGAGTTCCACTAAATGGAATGAGAAAAATATTACAATGACAAGATTTTTCAGTGGGATCATTAAAACTTAGAAACTCACTTTCATGAATCAAAGAACAGCTGAAGACGATAAATTTCAGGAGACAATGTTTCATGAATGTCCAAGAGCTAATTAATAACGACTAATCTATTTTTATTTAGGGCGTCTATATTTTTGTAAACGGTAAAGGGGCGAGCGATTAAAACGCCTCCATAAATTAAATGATTTGGATGTTGGTGAAAGTTCGAAGCGAATGGCCACTATTTTGAAGTTTTGATATTTATGTTTTTAAAGAGTATTTAAGAACCTCTAACAATGCTGTATATTTTGTATTTTGTATAGCGGCGAAGATATTATGTAGGTAGGTACTTAAATAAAAGTCAATCAAAATTGTATTTTACTGTTATATTTCTCGATTCCTCGTGGCTAAAGCAATATGAATGTACGAGTTTGATTCCAGGTCAGGCAAATACCAAAGCAACTTTTCAAAGTAACATTTACTTTCTAAGTATACATAGCTTGGCCTACAGTGACTGATTAAAGGTGATAGAAAACATTTTTGGGAAACCTGGATTATAAAGTCTGAAATTACCAAACCGCATTGAGTAAACGTGTGATTAAAGGTCAATCCTTCTCTGTGTGAGAGGAGGCTGTGCCCAGCCGTGGGATTCTAAAAAGGCTACCGATGATGATAGTTCTCCATTCTCGCTACAAGTTCATAATTTAAACCACACATTAAATTATAAATCCCTAGAGAAAACATAAGGAAGTTTGCTTTAAAAGCTTATTACCGCAGACTTTTCTAATTACGGCAAGGGAATGAGTTTTTTTTTTTTTAACATCGGCAAATATTCGCTTAATAAGTATTTTAGGAGAACCGAAGCGAATTTTGAAGTTAATTCAATGAGGCGCTACGTTCCTTGCTGCTTTAAAAATAATATTAGAAGTCAGGCCCGAAGTCATCTTTACTTTGAAAAAATGCTGACTAAGCGAGATAAATGATAATAAGCTTTTAGGGACGAAATTGGCTAGCTATTTTATTGAAAAATTGTTTAAACTGATATTGAATTTGACAATGATTAGCAAAAGATCTTGGGAAACAAAAGTCGTAGGTTTTAGGGACAACGAGTTTTCACTTTTTATATGATATTTAGGGCCAGTTCCACAGGTTGCTAATAAGTTCCAGATAGTTTATCTAGCAGATAATTTCATACAAATTCTGTTCCATTTTTGAATTTATCTGTTAGATAGCGGCTATCCGTAACCTGTGAAACCAGCCCTAAGTGTTTTTATCCACGTGTTAATTTAGAAATGATGCAATTGAAATTCAATACTGAAATAGAGCGTCTAGACCGATCGCTGGCCACGGCAACCGTTCACTCTAAGGAGATCAGTCAGCTAGTGCACAAGCAATTGCGCAGACGCAGATGCACTCTCTTCCTCACACTCATAGACGGCAATCCTATCCGACCGGAGAGAGATCAGGCGCCGGACCGACATTTATGTGGTCTCCAATGCACGGATGGGTGTGTCAATCACCAATTTCTAGACTCCAGGCTGGTCTATGAAAGTGTCTTAAAACCCACAAAGCGATTTCGGACCGACCCGAAGATTGAACCGTCTTTGGTTAAGTTCAATCGCGCTATGCAACTACTAGACAAAAGTATATTAGCATATTCATTAAGTGGTTATATATGTAGCCGAATATCAATTCAACAAAACATTAAACTCTTCTATACAGCTTTTTATAATGACTACGGCACTTTGAAAGCAATTTTACGGCGCTTACGTCCGTTCTTCATAAAGCAAAGTATAAAAGTGTTCTTAATTATTTTTCAGGTCCTACTTACTGCTTGCAGACTCTTAATAAACCGACGCTTACCTGCAAAAATGAAAAGAAAGAATTTAATAAACATGAGCTAAAAATTGAATAGACTTTTGAGCCCAAAGTAAAACTCCAGAAACTTTGTTAATAGCATTCATGAGCATCATCCACTTTTTCATTGTCCATTGCAGAGCGCAGGTCTCTTCTCTTACAGAGAAAGAAGAAGAAGTAATCTTTACACGTCGATATAGCCGATTGACGATAACAGACTTGAAGTCCAAGTTTCTTCAAGATGTTTTCCTTTACCTATACTTAGTCATTGGTATCCAAGGCATACGCAGAAAGAACATGACTTAGAAAAGTTAAATTGGTAATTACATTGACTGACTTCGACTTGCTTGAGAGGCAAGTGCTTTAACCACTAGACTACCACGACTTCAGTAGAAGTTAGAAGTGTTAATGGAAGAAGATACTAATACCATACCATTTTGGAGTAAATTGGGGCCTTAAGAAGGCAGATTACACTATCCCACTTACTATTCATGTTAGTAACCTACCTTTTGTGAAACTTACATTTCGATATCATCATCAGCCTTTTTATCGTCCCACTGGTGGGCACAGGCTTCCTCTCACCCAGAGGAGGATTGAGCGTTAATCACCACGCTTGCTCAAAGCGGGTTACAGTTAATACAGCTAATCCCTCGCTAACAAAAGATATAGGGTGTGTTATATGAAAGCACAACGGTTGCTATTTTACCAGTATTGAGAAGGAGGTCATAAATGGCAGTGACAAAAAGAGAAAGCTATCTAAGAATCTGCTGTTAGGTAAGCTGGTGATGTAATGAAGTTTCCTAGGAGTTATACTTAGCCGATAGGTTGGACCTCTGCCCATTATAAAAGTGGTAGACTCGCCTCGCCAGTCTAGGAACGCCTACCTCTAGAGGAGTGCCAACTATTGTGTTGAACAGCGGTTCCATGATCGAGACTAATCGGTGATAGATGAAATTAATTCATATTTTATATAATTGATATTATTTTTGTGAAAAGTTTGTATCCAACACTGATTATCAGTTTCCTTTCTTTCTTTTCTTTGCTTTCTTTCCTGGTATTGTACCATAAAACCGAATCCTCTAACTTCCACCACTATCTATTCCACATCAGTTACTTCCAGAAGCAGTACTGTAGTAGTGAAGTACAGACGCCAGCACATCAGGCTACAACAATCTGTCAAATTTCCTTAATGGGTTTTCAAGCTTATCGCTGAAGCATAAAGTTCAAAGTTGATAGTGAAAATTTGACTGCCTGATATGCTGGCGTCTCTACCTATAAGCTTCCATATCATATCCACATTCGCTCGCAGACTTCTCTTCAGAACATGCCTGCTCCAAAAGAAGTCGTTTAGTAGTTTATACATCCTTATCTCCACATACCGTCAGTGTAGACACGGTAACCTGATTCGGCATTTACTATGCCCTAACCTTTACTACGTGCTAATAACTACACCGTGACTCAAAAGATTACCACGCTAAAAATGCGAAACGTTAATTAGTCCGCATTGATTGGCTCGATTATAGCGACGCCCATCGAAGGTATACTTGACACGCCCACACATCGGCTGCTGAGTTCTGGCTGCCATCCAAGATGTCCGCTACAAGTTGATCGCTGTACACGTTACACAATAGACGTGGATAAATAATGGATGGTGTCACGTTATTGTGTTGGCAGCTGTATCTGCCGGCGCTTTGGAGGTGTCCGGTTTAAATTTGGTAAGACTTTCCTAAGGTTTGATCACATGAGGCGTTGCTAAGGACACTGAACTTTTCATTCAGATAGAACAGCTCAAAATAATGATAGTCCACAATCAGACATAGAGGAAAGTCGATTATAATCTAACCTTTCACTCTTGTCTTTTGTCACTCATTCTTATCAATCAATTTTTGTTACTAGGCTACCCGGCATTATCAATAACGTCATTATCATCACTTTTCTGAAATTCAACTCTGTTCACTCAGACTGAAGTTATTATAAATGACTATTGTCCCACCTAATGAATGGTGGCCAAAGCTTCTTAATTTAAATTCATCTATTATATTTGAACATGTCGGTTTTACTTAAATATAGAAAACAAGTTACGACAGCAAAAAACTGCCTCATTTCAATATGGAACGGTTCCAAAGAAACGGCCTGCTTCAGCAAGAATAAGAATAATTCCCGTGACCAAGACCGGAATAGCCACAACAGAGACATCTCCATCACAATCGTCATTCTTAAATGTTGCCCAAAACAAAATGTCAACAACCCATCCATTGTCAATCACTCCACCCAAATCTCGACTTTATCACCTCTCACTAAGATTTACAATTTATTGTTTACCGTCAACAGACAGGTCATTAAAAAGCTCACAGGAATTTAAACCTTATTGCTTTTAGATAAAATTCATAATAGCTAAATATTGATTTTGAACTGATACTTCATCTCGTTAACAAGATTAAGACCTTAAAGCGGCAACAATAAGGTTATTAATCGTTTGATTTGATGATGTCAGGTTGACAGCTGCTGGCTTTTCGCCAGAACCTCACCTGTTGCTTGCGATGTTGCGACAGGACCCAGGAAACGTTGATAATCACTCGTCATTAGTCATGACTTTATCAGTGCAAATATTCTGTGTGTACATATTTCCGTTGCTATGAGCAATAATAGCTACATTTGGTGTCAATGGAATGGAGTAAATTAGTAATTTTGGAAAATTAACAGCCTTATATTTTAACGAGCTGGCTGTTAATATTTTAAAGTAAATTGAATAACAAACTTTGAAATAAACTTCTTATCTAGCAAAAATTTCACGTTAAATTAATTCAAAAATATATTTTAGAAATTCGTATAAACTGGTCCTCACAATTTGAAATAATTTTGATTTTAGCTGACCCAATTTACGGCTCTCAGTGTACTCTTCGTTCAGAGTGCCCACGCAATTTGTTCTGTGGGCGTTGCAGGAGGCGATTAAGCGTCTATATCGAGACGTTTAGCATCAATCCTACGTAATGGACGGACTTAATATTGAAGGACTTTATTATGAATACTAAAAGTTACTTTAATCTATCTTTTGACGTTTCCATTGTACCGTTTTCTGATAAAATCAAAATCTTGAAGTCACACTTATGAGCCGAGGTAAGCTGAGGCTCTGGATTTTTCGCAAAAGTTACCTTGATCCTGGCACATAGGCTCCTCCAGAATGGACATAGTAGGTTTTAGTCTGTAAGAGTGACACTCCTTTCGATTACACCCACAGCATCATTTGATGATTTCCCACGAAAAATGAGTTCAACAATAACCTTCTATGTCAATCACCTTCAATCACCTAATGAAACATTTTGGTTTTTGATACACTGAACCCTGATTGTCTTAATCAGGGTTTTTCACAGATTGACATCCAACCAGATATAAAAACCATTCCTATGATGTGACAGGACCTAAGAAGGTCACCATTTGTCTTGAAATCTGAAGATATAAGACATATTACTACAGCTATTGCTACAGATACTGCTATAGCTTGAGAATAACTTCTTCATTATCTACCTCTCCCATCAAACGCAGGGTACACATAATATGTACTTAATTCTTAAGTACACAGCACTCGCGCGACATTGTCTGCCGAAACGACGGGATTACGTCGAGGGCACGCTATTGTTCGTGCCCTTTCTATATGTCAGTACCCAGTATGTAAATCTTACTGTTTTTCTGAGACTGTGACATTTCAAATGGTAGCTCCTGTGTAGGTTAAGAAAATTGCTGTGTGTATTGGCATAGTTCAAACTATTGCTATTCATGATCATCATCAGCCTTCTTATGCTCTCATTACTGGGAACAGAAACAAACTGGGTACTCACACATAGAAACATTGAGCGTTATCACCACGCTTGCTCAATGTGGATTGGTGATTTCAGTTTTTGTAGTTCAGGTTTTTTCGAGATATTTTTCTTCACCTTTGATCTGATGAATAATATTTCTGTTTTGCTCTCATTAATATCTGGGGAAGGATGTTATGTATGTATGTACACCCCGTCCCTCTGCCCCTCCCGAAAAAGTTTCAGAGCTAAATTCACAAGTGGGTTGCATAATGCTTAATTCTAACGACACCATTTGTGCAAATTTACTTCCCACCGCATAAAAGAACTTTCTGGAAAATCACATCTGCACAAACATAGATCCCCAAAAACTCTCCGCTTCCGTGCGTTAAAATCTCGTCGGTACAGCCCTTTCAATTTCTATTATTCAGCGTTCAAGCGGATTCCGCTGAAAATCATACTATCCGACAGACGCTCAAAAACCTTTTGTGTTAGGTATTCAATCCCCTATAGTGATATTTGTTGTTTAAATAAGGAAGTTAGGTCTGTTGTACAAATGTTAGGCGAAGGTGAGAGAGGTCAATAATTCACACTTGATAGAATCAAAATAGTTTGTGGTCAGGGAAAGTTGTTTGGGTAGAGTAATGACTTTTTAACGCAATTTTTATAGAAGACCGTCCTGCTATTGGTCTACGTGGCTTCATCGTTAAGCAAATCGGTCATACACATTTCGTAAACGAGTCTACAGTTTGAGAAGATAATTCCTGTAGATCCAAAACCAAAATTATTATTTTTATCCAATGATTCTAGTGTATACTCCCCTTGAATAAAAATGATCTTGTACAATATAAGTGATCACAAATTTATGTTCTCATACCTATCATCATCATCAGCCTTTTTATCGTCCCACTGCTGGGCACAGGCCTCTTCTCGCATGGAGAAGGATTGAGCGTTAATCATACTTATCAACTCTCTCATACCTATAAACTTTACAAATTATACACAGTATTTTTTATTTCGGCTTTGACTACCAAAATTTGAAATTAAATTTGATGGTACCATTGAAGACGTCTCGCTAAACGAACTCAGATATCTGCCATACATGAAGTTTCTGCGAATACGACTGAGTATATTCGAGATGATCCCCGGATGAGCTTCTAAAGGCTTCGTCAGTAAATATATCGGAAGCTCGCTGCGGTTGCGAGCGTGGGAAATTGTGAGTTAGGCTGAGAACATGCTATGGCGGTAGTTTTAGATTTAATATGAACTAGGATGCATAAGAAAATTATAGAGGGAGACCTCTATTTTCTTGACTTTTCTGTTTTTGAGGTCATCAGAAAGACTGATACGAAAGGAGTTCTATATCACTTGATATTCTTTTAAGACTTTTGGTGGTGTCGCTGCTGAGCATAGGCCCCCTCTGATAAGGTGAAAGATTGAGCGTTAATCGCCACGCTTGCTCAATGCGGGTTTGTGATTTCATTCTCAGGGTGTATAGTTCAGGTTTCCTCGAGATATTTTCTTCACTTGTAATCGGTTATTGATGTCCAAGATATTCTTAAAATATACATATAACTTAGAAAAGTTGCATTGGTTCTTGCCTCACCTGGAATCGAACCTGCTCACTTATGAGATGCTGGTACTTTAATCGCTAGGCCGCCACGATTTGAATGTACATTCGTAATCATGTAATTGATGTATCCTGTACCCAGCAAATGCGTTAAAAATAGTTATATTGAAGATTTTAGATTATCTATTTGGCGAAATAACAAAGTCTTCATAAGCCAGCCTCGTTTTAAATGACTTAGATAACTGACAAGCACAACTTTCACTTAATTATTTATAAAGAAAATCAACTTTAAAACAGTTTTTAGATCGTCTACAATATTCATAGTTACCGTATAACTTTGCGTAGCCCGGTACTATAAAGCTACGTGTTTTGCTACGAAGCCTACGACTGATAGGTCATTCAACTTATCGGCTACGCTTGTCTCGACGCCTACGACTGGCTTTTCAACTAAGTACAAACCGACGCCTACTTTAAAGTCTACGTTTACGGAATATTCATTTTCTGTAAATCTAGATGCGTATTTATACTTAGATTGTGATTAATTACTTTTCTTAGAGGAGAATAATTTTGTCTAAGTCCGTATTCGATAATACACGTCAATATAATACGTATAATAAAAATCCTCACACATTCACACAACATCATCTTGTCGCAAACTTAGCAGAGCTTTTACTATGTATATATTAACGTATGAACATGTAACATAGGAACATCCAGATTAAGTCATACATGTTGCAAGTTCAAGCACACAAATGTTTGAATTACGCGAGAATCGAACCCGCAAGCTCCGGCGTGGTAGGCTAATTAATGCCTTTACGCCATCTGGTCGTCATTCATTCATTAGGAAATCATTATATATTTTCCACTGCTCTCTTCTTGCCTTTATGAACCGTGTACAGCTTGTGTGTATGAGTATGGGTGTACAGACGCCAGCATATCACGCTACCGGCAACTGTCAAATTTTCCCTGTCGACTTTAAAAAACATGCTTCAGCAATAAAGTTGAAAGTCTATTAAGGAAATTTGACAGATTTAAGTAAATTATTCGATCAGGCGTTACTTTGCGGAAATCCATTACAATAAATAATATAATATAATATCCCTCACACATTCAGACAACGTCATCTAGTCCCAAACTAAGCAGAGCTTGTACTATGGGTACTAGACAACTGATAAACATACTTATATACTTTTCTTTTGTAAATACATACATATTATACATAGAAACACCCAGACTAAGTCAAACACCCATGTTCAATCGAACCCGCGACCTATAGCGTGGCAGGCAGGTTCACTAACCACCACGCCATCTGGTCGTCATGTCAAATATTAGGGAGAATACTTAGATTTATGTCTCGCGGAATTAAAACTAAATATTCTTCCTAACTTGATGAGCTGTTCCTTTTAGTATCTTGATGAGCTGACGTCTGTACTTGGCCCCTTCAATATTTCACATAAGCCGGATGTCCTTTGATGTCCTCGTAATTTTAACAAAAATCTTCAGAGACCCGAAAAAAATAAACTAGATACTTGCGTTGTTTTTTATGTATCTCCTTATCTTTAGTGTAATGATATTTCCCTTGAGTGTAGTGTAAATAAACTCCGGGCAGCCCAGCAGTGCGTGAAAGGATCTCTATTGAAATAGCTCGTTTAGATGAGCTTCTATTTTTATGTCTGAACAGGATTATAGGCTAATATTTGTATAGCCAAGCGGGAATATAGATGGAAAAGCTTTTTGAACATATATTTCTAGTCTATTACATACTAACTTTTTTCATGGTTTCTCTCGTGACCCGTGGAATCTACTCCGCGTATTCAGATAAAATGTAGCCTACTTATGTTACTATGGGACAACATAGCTTCCGTCAGTGAAGGATTTTTTTTAATCAGTTACTTAATTAGTTTCTGTGCATTTAGTATAAAAATGCAAGCCCACCAAAATGCAATTTCATGATTCATGAATGGAGCATGATGCAGAATTCATGTCTTAAAGTTTTTTTTATTACCTGTAAAAATTACATGAAAAACTGGATATCCGATGTGTGAATAAATTAATAGTGTTATTTAATGTCCGCACCGTGGTGGCCTAGTGGTTAAAGAGCCAACCTCTCAAGTGTGAGGGCGTGGGTTCGATTCCAGGTCGGGCAAGTACCAATGCAACTTTTCTAAGTTTGTATGTACTTTCTAAGTTGCACGTTAAACTGTAGGTCCCGGCTGTCATTGAACATCCTTGGCAGTCGACAGTCGTTACGGGTTAGTCAGAAGCCAGTAAGTCTGACGCCAGTCTAACCAAGGGGTATTGGGTTGCCCGGGTACCTGGGTTGAGGAGGTCAGATAGGCAGTCGGTCCTTGTGAAATACTGGTACTCAGCTGAATCCGGTTAGACAGGCAGCCGACCCCAACATAGTTGGGAAAAGGCTCGGGAGATGATGATTAGGCGAGGACAGTACAGCTTGCCAACAGTGAAATGATTTTTTAAATCAATTAATTAGTTTCGGAGCCTTTGGGAAGAACAAACAGTCAAAATTTTCCTTTCTAAATATAATTTAGTACAGAAGTAAAGAAAATTCGTACTTGTCATAGTCCAGACGCCAGTACATCAAGCTACTATAATCTGTCAAATTTCTTAATAGATTTTCAACCTTATTACAATATAAGTAGTAGTTAGGTTGACCTGCTGGCGTCTGAATATTAACCAATAGGCTAACAACACATTCTAAATCAACCATCATCAATTTTAATCTCATCATATTCCATAACACAAAAGATATACTTATCATATGATATACAACTAAGTATCATACAAGCAGCAAAGCGTAACTCAATTTAAATTATCTCGAAAAGGATCCCATAATTCATGGCAGTATCTCATATCGTACATTAGGCACTTTACATATGAGTAAGCTTATAATTATTTCAAGCATTTCAATGCTTTGTTCAAAACTGAGGGTTTGTCTTTACTACAAAAGAAGATTAACGTAGTTCATGTTTTATTCAATAATGTCCCTAGGGTTATCATTGGAATTTTTACTTGGTTAGAAGACTTATGACTAGTATTAAAAAAATATTCATTACTAGCTGTTCCACTCGTCGGCCGAGGGAACTACTTCCCGCATCCGGATAAAAAGTAGCCTATTTCCTTAATCATACTCTAGACTATATGTCTACTAAATTTTACTTCAATCGGTTTTATAGTTTTCGCGTTAATGCGTGACAGATAGAGTTATTTTCGCATTTAGGTATAAGACATTTTTAAGGATAATCAACATAATTTTTAAAAGGTGTCCACATCACCTAAATTGTAGCTCTATACAAATCTTCCAATCCTACGCTACATCCAAAGATTTTCTTTAAAAAAACTTGGCAAAATTATAGCGCATAAATTCTTAAGTTAGGTCCGCAAAAACTTGCCTAACTAATTCACATCTCACCACTGAAGGCTATGAAGGAATCACGACGCAACCTCGGCCATTGAAACAAGCCAACACAACGATCAGACGACCTCTCCAATTTTTCCCTCATAACTATGCCTATGGGAGCACGGAAATTACCCTGGAAACCATCAAGCAATATTCAACTTTGTGCTGGTACTAATAAGAGTGAGATTCGGTTGTGTCGTTCATAGTTCTAGAAGGATTTGGAGATGTAGAAATATAATCGAGTTAATGAGATACGCTTCACGTCGGATATCATTGCGCTGGTCCACTTAGGGTGTCAACAGGGTCCGATTCAATGTGCGATGGTTGGGTAGGCATTTGTTTGATCCCAGAAAATATTATGAGGATGTTCTGAAAATGAATATAAGTTCGAAAATGTGAAGGCTTTTTTCCCTTTGATGTGCATTACCTAGACCTTGTGGTTAGAGCATGATTGGGCAAGTTCGATTCCAGGTCAGGCAAGTACCAATGTAACTTTTCTAAGTATGTGTATAAGTGCAGACGCCAACACATCAACCTACCTCAATGTGTCACATTTATTTAATAGATTTCATCAACCTTATCACAATACCGGAAGGTTAATATCAGATTAATAAAATTTTACAGATTCGGGTAGGTTGAACTGCTGGCGTCTGTACTTTAAGAAAGTTTATCATGAAGACCTATGACTGATTAAAGATCACCAGCCCGCATTGAGCAAGCGTGGCGATTAATGCTCAACCCTTCTCTGTGTGAGAGGAGGCCTGTGCCGAGCAGTGGGACGATAAAAAGGATGATGATGACTATAACTACTATAATTTTCAAAGTATCTCTTGATCACAAACAGCTAATTCTAAAGGGAAGCATTGTGACAACAGGGTATCTGCCTGTGTTTGATTTAGTACATTTTTTTTAACAAAACAAATGAACACACGCACAAGGTACATTTTTCTGAAATCAGTGTCAAAATTGGTTGATAAATGGAGCAGCAATCAACATTATCTTTAACTAGATGTCCCCAGCGGTTTCACCCGCATCTTTGGTTACTGCTCCGCTCCATTGTGTCTTAGCGTGATGGTATATAGCCTATAGCCTTCCTCGATAAATAGGCTATCTAACACTGAAATATTTTTTTAAATCGAACCAGTAGTTCCTGAGATTAGCGCGTTCAAACAAACAAACAAACTCTTCAGCTTTATAATATTAGTATAGATTAGTAAAATGATACTTTTGATATGAATAATAAAAAAAAAATCAAATACCCTATTAAATGGATTTAAAAGTAACCGAATGTCGATACGTCATCAATAAGTAACAGACATACTTTATTTCTAGAACGACGAGCTAGGCCAATAAAGGTAAAAAAAAATTATACGTCCCTAATTCCCAATAAACATTGTATAACTTCTAATCAAAACCAAAACACACAAATGCTGATTACATCCCCGATCAAAAGGCCAAATACAGAAAAAAAGGAAAAAATAAAAGAAAATATCACACATTCCTCCACGCTTTCAATTATTTGTGTCAACATATATGTATATACGAGTTCTAATTACGGGCGTATGTCAAATGGATTGAAATAAAGGTACCTTACAGATGTAATAGGTATGAAAAAAATGAGGGGTGAATTTGTCGATGATTTGGTGTCGACTTGTTCCAAGACTTAATGGTTTTTAATATTGAGTGTTGGTATAATCATTTGGGGGATGATTTCGCTTTAATTTGGTAAATATGCTGAAAATTTTGGCTGAGGATTCATCCATTTTTAGAGAAACTACATCCCGCAACCGATTAAAATCATCAGTTTCTAATATTTTATTCTCATACTACAGTACTGACAAGTTGTATCAAAACCCATTTTATCCTGTTTCACCACCTACGAATAAGTTCCAGTTAATTTATTTTCCAGATAATAATTATAGAAATTATTCGGTAAATATGTAACTGTTTTAATACAATTAAGTTGCCCCTTAAGGCCAAGGCCTGCTGGAGCTGCTGGATTTTTCCTGACTCCAGGAAGAACAGAGATGGGTTTTAGTCAGTAAAAGTCTGCCAGCATTTTCAACTGCAACCCCAGTGGGAGAGACACTTGAAAATTTTCTGCATTGAAAATGAACGCAGCTAGATACAAAATTTTGAAGGTTTTCTATGCTATTTTTCATGACAAATAATAATCCAATATTTAACAACAAACGGCCAAAACAAAACAAAATTACTTCAAACAAATACCTAAATTCACATGTTTGCAATAAATCTCTACCGTTCGTATGCGTTTGCGCAGATCAACTATCGTAATGGGGCCACCGTGACATGACTGGAGCGTTCGGCATACACTGACGGTTAGCGGAACGTATTTGTAGAATGGACAGTTTAAACACCTATGGATAGGCCATGGGGATTTTCCATCGAGACTCGAAGACTTGTGACGTAATGATTTAAATATATTGAGGAACATGCTTAGTTTTAGCAGGTATTATAATACGGTTGCAACTGATGTGCACTTTTTAAAGGAATCGCTAATTCTTTGGTATTGGGATCAACATTATGATTTACTACGTTGCATCCACGTTCCGAGGAAACAACTTCCCGCAGTCGGATAAAAAGTATCGTATGTCCTTTCTCAAGTCTTAGGCTATCTGTGTACCAAATTTCTCTTTAATTGGTTCCGTGGTTTTGGCTTGAAAGCGCGTCAGATAGACGTGTTACAGAGTTACTTTCGTATTTTAATATTAAAGGAAGGATATAATTTTTGATAGGACAGGTTAAGACAGATTTAAATTATGACGCTGTTAGTTTCACTGTATTTTTACATTTATAATAACTAAACCAATTATTAAAATTTCTAATTTAAATGTCAATACCCACCTACATAATTATTGTATGCCTATTAGCAGGCCATATTGATACTTCAATACATTGCTAAGACCTGTAACTTAGGTCTACAATAATTATACTTTGACGCAATCATACTTCGTCAGATATGCTGTACAGAAGTCCTGTAGAGAGAAGATGAACATCCAGTCAGTGTTTAGACTCTAATCTGCAAGGGCTGAACAATCTACACACTTGTTACGACCTACATAATTCCAGGGAAGATTACATCTCATTATTAAGTTCAAACCAATTGTAAAGAGGTTCAATAGTGGCATATAAGAAATAGACCAAGTAGCCCGAGTAATACCCTGTGAAATTTGAAATTCTTTCCACTTAAGTCTTCTAAAACTCTAATCGAATGCACACCGAGTGAACAAAGCGTTGAATCGATAAAATAAAGCGAGCGACAATTCGATTTCGCACATTCGCCGCGTGCAACATCGGTATCCCGAAGCATTTGGCAACGGATGATAGACTAAATTCAGAGCTATTCGACGTAGAGATAAATGGGATTCAGTTAGCACTTGAATTTTATTACTAGCAATTGTTATGTGGAAAGTCATTATTTAATTTGGATGATTTCGCTGAATCGTTGCACTGGAGCTTATGGTTTAGACATTGGGATCAATCCATCATAAGGTAACGCAACGCTTAGCGCAGTCGATCTGTGAATGGGTGACCATCATGTCATGAACACTTCCTCCGAGTTTCGGAAGGCATGTTAACTTGGTAAAACTGGTGGTCACACCCGAGTAACCCACCAAGGGTATCGGGTTGTCCAGTTATCTGTGTTGAGGTAGTCCGACAGGCGGTCGCTCCATGTAAAATTCTGGTATTTAGCTGCATCTTGTTAGACTGGAAGTCGACTCTAATATAGTTGGGTCTAAAAGTCTATGCAGATGAATTATTGTATTGTTTTGATATGTGGTAATTTTTTGTTGTACATATATTACAAGAGAGCAATAAAATTTATTAGATTCAGCTTTCAAAAAGTTTGTAGGAAAAATGTTTTCTATTTTAATTTATGTGCTATTATGACACCACCAAAATGAAGATGTTTGGGATTTTCAGCACTGCAACATGTAAAAGCTTAGCAGTATTTTTACTGCTAGCTACAGCTTACACTAAGACTGAAAATAATTGAATTCTATTATATTTATACATTTATGACTCGCGTTACCTATTCAAACTAATACAAAGTTCAGTGCCTTCATTTCAACCTTACATCAAATAAATCTAACACTAATTACATTTAGACTGACATGCCATTTTGTAAGGTTTAATTACAAAATAACTATAACAACGCCACTATAATGTGTCGCAAGAATATTGTGTTCATAGTAATTAGCACTGAAATGTTACCTGTTGTAATACATGTTGTAGTTATTACGAAATAGTTAGGAGTTTCCCGAAAAGGCTAGTCCCGTTTCCGAGTGAAGGCTTTGTGGTCGGCGACCACGTTATGGCACTGCGGTGAACATACCCGCGTTTGTTACTAAGAGCTACTTACATAAATATTTAAAATCGTAACGTTTTGATTAAAGTTTAATTGTGTAGGAAACGAAGTTATTTGGTTGTTAACCGTTGTTATACGCGTGAAAGAACTTAGCAGAAGTTAAAGAGTTCTCTCAATTTTGCCTCGACTCCATTATCGTCGGATCCACCTCGATGTAGAATTCTTATCAATACCAATAAAGTTAGTCTAAATATAGTAGCATTTGTTACATATTGTGCAGGAGTTCATCGACTCTCCATCATAAGATCAGCTTCAATTCAAACACTCACTGTTTTGTAGTGTCATCAAACATCATAATATGAATGTCAAGTTTTTACTTGATGCATGAACACAATTTTCGTGAGTTGTCCTCGATTTCTTAGGGTTTCTATGACTGATGACGATGGGACTATGACTAAACTGGGGAATAGTAGAGTTATTTGTGAACCAACACAAAAACCTTGCTTATTTATGAGAAGTCAGTTAAAAATGTTTGGTACTTATTTAATACTATAGTAATTTCTACAAATGACTGGTTCCTACCATTTCACCGCTACATACTAATAACCGTGAAAATGGGAACTATGTATAGCTTGACATAAATCATTTCAGTGCCAAGCGTTACTTGTTACAAGAATTTTGATTTAACTTTGAAAATGGCTTGGCGGCTAATTTCCTGAAATTATATGGCTAGATAAATGACAAGGTGATTAGAAGGAAAAAGGAATTCAAAACTAGATTATTTTAGTAACATAAAATATTTATCTAGGACGCACAGACACAGAAAATGACGCACTATTTTCTGTGTGTCAATGACAATATGAAACTTTTTTTTTTAACAAAATGGCTGTGTCGGTATCTGAATGAATCTGAATTAAAAATAAATAAAAATAACAATTCTGATAAATATGTACATTACTTATACATAGTTTGTCATAAGCCTTTTAAGAAGCTCAGGTGTAAAAATTAAAACAATAATGAACATTGATGAATAGCTGTTGACTGAAAAGTTTGTATATGCATAAAAGTGATATAAAACTGGTTGTTTATACCGTCATAACTCTAGGTGGATGTCGTTAGCGTTCATTTAATAGATTGAGCACCAACTCGTTAGTTTCAACAACATTCATAAATTGATGAATGCTAGCTAATCGATCATGTTGTGTCTTTGAAGTTTGGAATATCTGCAAAATTATTTTCAATACCTACACAAATATTCAATATTATTCATCGCGATTTTACTAACGCTAATATTGATTGACTAGAATAATCTATTCTGCATGTACTAACCTGACATCAAATCATCATTTGCCTAGCCTTTTCTAAGATAATGTGGTCAGCTTCCAGGTTTAACCAGATGCACCTAAGTACCAGTGTTTTATATGGACCGACTACCTATCTGACCTCCTCAACCCAGTTACCTGGGCAACCCGATACCTTTGGTTAGGACGAGACGAGAGAGAGAGAAACCCGATATCAAGTATTACACAGATATTTCAAAAACATAATGTTCAAATTCAAATAGTTTTACAACAGTAAAAGATATAGGTAGTAGAGGTGTATTTTCTGAGATATCGTGATCAACTGGGATAGTACACTGACGTCCCTCAAATACCACTTAATCTTTTAACTAAACAGTCGGTTGCCATGGTTACCCACAAACAGCAGCTAGGATCTACCCACCTCATGGATTATCCACAGGAACAGTCGCCACATAAGCAGACCATAAACACGACACCTTGAATGGAATTATAGTATGGGTTAAGTCAAAGGCGAATAGCATACAATGATTTAGGTACATTATGAGTTTAGGGCCTTTTTCACCACCTACGAATAAGTTCCAGTTTATTTGGTAGATAATATCATAAAAATTTTGTTCCATTTTTAAATTTATTCGGTAGATAGTTGCTATTCGGACAATGTGAAACTGGCCCTTAGTGTGTTTTTAATCTGGGACTTCTCAATTGCTCTCACCTAGCCGAAAGAGAAAATCATTCAATAAAAACTCTTTAGTTCGATCTTTCAATTCAGCTGAAAAATGAATCCTGATTACTACCCACTCCTACAAATGTATACTTTGAAGGCAGTATTTTTAAGTATTGAGCTTCCAAAATTACGACTTTGTAATTTAAAATTGAGTTTTGAGATAATTAAAAAGGTAGTATCAGTACCTTAGGGAACTACTTTCCGCGTCCGGACAGAATGTAGCCTATTTATATAATTGCCGAATTTCATCAAAATCCGTTCACCCGTTTGGGCGTGAAGAAGTAACATAATACGTAAAAACTAGCCTTTATATTAGTGTGATAATCTTCTCATCACTTGCACCACCCATCCACTTTGAAGAGTTAAGCCCTCCGGGGGCGGGATTTGTGGCAGAAAAACTTTGTCCATTAAGACTTCCCACCGGTCATCAGTTTGGTGTGTCTGTTTACTTGTTTGTTTGTTTGTTTACGATAGTAATCAACATATTACTTGCGTTCTTGTTTAAAGATTTACTAGACAAATCATTGTTAGAAAGCAAGAAAGAGAAATATCAATAACGAAAATCAAAACGATAGATACGGTTGGATCAAGGTTTAAGGGTCAAGGTTTAATTGGGAGTTAAAACTAACAAATTTCAATATAAATATTGTGAATTTCAGGGAATTTCAACCTATTATATATTACAGTATAGATTAATGCGTAGGATACCACTGAACATTCTTAGTAACTCACTAAAACTCGATTACAAGGGTGCCTCATACATACGACCCTTGCCTCGTCGGTCTAGTAGTTGCTAAGCGTGATGTCTGAGCAAGGGGTCTCGGGTTTGATTTTTAGAATTACCTTGTGGGTTTTAACCAACTTTCACAAAAGCATCCCGGACTCTGGAGGTTGGTGATTGATACGCCAATATGCATGGGCTTGCACGTAAATGTCGGTCATGCACCTGATCTCTCTCCGGTCGTGTCGCATTGCCATCTCATCGGGATACAAGAGTGAGGGAATAGATAGTGCACATGCTTGTACCTACACTATAATTTATGTCATAAAAAGGAGCTGGCTGATGTCCTTAGAAAGAACAGCCACCATGGCCGGCAAACGGTTTGGTTGCCATTATTATTAACTTAATCTACAAAATCTGATTCCCAATGTGCGCGAAAACTCCCAATTTGTACGAATAATTAATTCATCTACATACTTTAACGTATAAAAGTTAGTAACAAGCCACTTAAAGATAATTAATTTAGCCAGCAACAGTAACGTTTGTGAATAAACTGAATATTTATTAAGTGTAACCGTTTCGGGCTTGACTCTTTAGCTCATTAGTTCTGGTAGGGCCCGCATAAATTGGGACGGTGCAGGACATAAAGGCTTTAATTAAAAGCGGTATTTTTGTAGGCCAACAAAAATTAAACGTGATGCTTTTGAGGAATAAATTAGAGGTTGAAACCTAGTTTTTAGGGTAAAAACATTTTTATAGTCGTGTTTACATGTTTAGCTTCATTTACAGAGATAATAAGTCATTAATATTCATTTCCAAGTAATTATTTTCCTTGCTGAAAGTGCTGAAAAAGTTTTAGTTTTTTAGAAGTTTTTTTTTATTAAATGTTAATAATATTAGTAAACAAAGAGATTTTCTTAATAATACAACAATTAAATTGACAATGGCGATTTCACAAAATTCAAGAGCGCTATTTATATTTTACATTTCATTTCCTCGGGGTAAGCAAAGGTATTTTATCGAGTTTCTAGCTTCGTAACAAATTCTCAGTATACGATATATCTTCGCCGCACCACTAGCTCGTAACATGATATAAAGATAAATCGATCGTTGAAATCAAACACAGAAATTGTTAAATGCTATAGAAACGACCACCTGAATATTTGTTTTTATATTTATTTACGTACTTCTTAGAAAAGTTGGAAAAATATGTGTGTCAATGTGAGCTTGATTTTTTTTATTTATTTGGGCATATGTATATGCTAAATATAAGTGTGATTAATAATCTACAAATTGGTACAAACCAACCTCAATGTTATTCGATACTTTCATATTGCTTATGAATAAAACCTTCTTTATAAAACGATAACGCAAGCTACCCGAAACTGTCATTTTTTTCTAATCAATTATGAACCATATGCTTCAGCGATAAAGTTGAAAATCGTTTATGAAGAAAATTTTACAGATTGTAGTAGCTTGATGTGCAGGATTGATGGGTGTGTACGTTTTCTTTAACCAGAAGTAATACACAACGAACTCTCTGCAGCCAGTTGCATATACGTATATTGGATTCAAATTAAAACTCTAACCGCTTTTCAAACCGACAACTTAAAAGTTAAACTTACATCATTAAAACATGACGCAAGAAAAAATCCTAAAGAAATATTTTAAGTGGTAACCCTAGCTCGGTAGCTGTGAACTCGGCATGTTATCATTTAAGCCGTCGCCATCTTGAGAGTAGAAATTATTCTTAATTTGTTAGGAATATTTTTGGGAAAGTCTTCTACTTTTTTTTCAGGCTTTATTTTTGGATCAACCTCTATCAAGGTCAGTGAAGAATATGTTTGTATTGACTTCGGCTAAAAGATTGCTTTTTGTAGAACTTCTCTTTTATTCGAGATTGATTGTTTTTCTTTTTGATTTATTTCTTTGATGGAACACAATTCCTTTTAGTCCCATGTACTATTTTTCAGAGAACACAATACAATGCCTGGAAAAATCACGATTATAAAAATTCTGAAGGAACCTTTTAAATTTTCAATTACACGTAAAAGGTATACACAACTGTGAATTGTTATCTACATAATCAATGACTTGTCTTACTTCTCAATGCTCAGAGAAGATCTTTATCTGTTTATCACCTCGTAGATGTTAAACCTGGGTCAAAACAATGACGCATTTTTACTATCATCATTTAGAAGTATAAGGAAGACGGAGTTATACGCGTTGTATATACAGGGTGTAAACTAAACTAGTGCACCATATTTTTACCGGTCATCTAGTACATGCTAAGGATTATGTTTACCACAAAAAAGGTAACGATCGAGCGCCTTCATAGAGACCGGCGTTATGCGTACAATTTGGCGACAGTGATGATAAATTTAATAAAATATGTTGTTGTTCTCGTCACTTTTTTGTGGTAAACATGATCCTTAGCATGTTCTAGATGACCTGCTAAAATATGCTGCACTAGTATTGTTACACCCTATGTATATATTATTTTAAACACTTTTGCCGGTTTAGGATTTTTATGTCACTTATTTATTTGCTCTGCCTGTATTTTGTGTGTACTATGATATAATTAAAGTTTTATTTTATATTGTGCTAAGTAGTTTGTTTAACATATATTCACACTGTTGTTAGCATGTGTTGTTAGCCTGTAAGTAACTGTTGCATGTTTTGTTAATCCTCTGTTATGCAATTGTTTGCTAACCTGAATACATTAATAAATTATTACCGCCACCAGGATTCCACACAAAGTTTTCCTTCGTCACTTTGTATGTCTTTTACGTCATAATCACTAAACAAAATCTCTAAACGCATTACCATAATCATTCTCCCCTTATCCCCTTATTTTATTTCATCAGGCTTAGCATGGCGATTCTATATCTATTATATCAAAAAAAGACAAAGTTATGTCTTCTGCCCGAGCATGGCGCGACCTATCAACTCGCATACAATCACATGTAGACTTATGTCGATCGAAGAAATGAAAATTTTCTTGTTTACGTGTCAAAAGGAATATTACGTCAATCTGTCACTTATCTGCCACTACCTGTCCCCAGCGGTTTCACCCGCATCTTTGGTTACTGCTCCGCTCCCGTGTGTCTTAGCGTGATGGTATATAGCCTATAGCCTTCCTCGATAAATGGGCTATCTAACACTGAAATAATTTTTCAAATCGCACTAGTAGTTTCGGAGATTAGCGCGTTCAAACCAACAAACTCTTCAGCTTTATAATATTAGTATGGATTATGTCCATTCTCCGGTAGACAAAACTTGTTTTTACGGTTGCTATGCTAAGCCTGCTGGTCGGCGCAGAACGCCTTCTCTTACCTACTTTCCTCTCTGACGTCATCACACACGTGACAGTAAAGTAAATCTGCCACAACATTGGGCGAAAATAACACTTATTAATTAAAGAACTTGTTACTAAACAAACAAGGTAGCGAAAAACACAAGTTGCATATTAAGAGCGCTTATTCCGAAAGTTGGCAACGTCGCAAATAGCTGTCAAATATTTACACCTTTTTGATTAATTTGTCTATTTACTATATGAAAATAAGAAATGTGGCTCTATTGTGCACTAAAACATTGAGCAGGAATTATAATTAAAACACAAAATTTGATGTTGTAAACGTTTTATCAGTAAAAAAGGCGTTTGGAAAGTTTCCAAATACGTTTTTTACAATTAGAACTATATATTCGGTGTTACGATATTAATTATTGCATTCCCTATTATTATCTTTAGTGCACTATAGAGCCATAATTCTTATTTTCATATAGTAAATTGGACAAATTAATTGAAAGGTATAAATATTTGACAAGTATTTGCAACGTTGCCAACTTTCGGCATAAGCGCTCTTAAATGCGAAACTGACAAACTTGGGGTTCTAGTTGTGCACCGTGACGGATATACGGGTACAGAAGTGGTTATATTGTTTGCACGTTAGTAGGATTTTCTTTGTAGCTTGTTGTTTTGTAATTTGGTTGAACGGTCCCTAAATTTTGTTAAATTGGTGAGTCCCGGTTGTCATTTCTACATCTTAGGCAGCCGTTACGGGTAGAAGCCAAAAAGTCTGACAACCAGTCTCAAAAAGGGTAGCCTAGGTAACTCGGTTGAGGAGGTCAGACAGGCAGACGCTCCACGTAAAACTATAGTACTCAGGTGAATCCGGTTAAGACTGGAAGCTGACGTAGCTTAGGAAAAGACTAGGCATATGATGGTCTCTAATTTTTGAGTATTATGTATTGTAAAGATATGCGTTAATTTTACGTGTAATGTATGTGACAATAATCGCTTACAAAAAAAGGACTATCTATTTTAGGCAAATTGCCTCTACTAAGATATTTGTACTTATTTTGAGTAAGATCTTATATTTAAGTCCATTGTGACTAAGTGTTTGAAAACAAACTACTTATTTATTGTTATTATTATTTCAAAGTTATATTTGTGATAAAAACTGTTAAGATTTTATGTTTGGACTCAGTACAGCGATTAAGTTTAGATCCGAAAAGTGAATTGATCTAAGTCAAAAATAAATAAATAAATAAACAACAATTCTTATATCAAAACGAAAAAAAAAGCAATTGAATAAAAGTATTCCTATTCCAAATTCAAAGCAAAATGGCAACAAATATATTTTTGGGCAACATTCACGTAGCAACAGTATAAAAAAGAAGTACACAAGAAAAGGGAATCGATGACGTCAAACATTGTCTAATGTGCCATTAAATCTTAGAAGAAGATCTCTGCGCGGTACTTGAAAATAAAATGCTTTCGCTACATACTACATTACACTACGCAATTAAGACTAATGACTGCTTTACTAAGCAAGAAATGTTTAATTAAGACTCAAGTATCATTGAGCTGGATAGGCAATTCCATAAGTTAGGTAGTCATTATTTTTCTTTTATCTTAACAAACAATTGGCATATCTGACATGCTTATAATAACTCTGTGCCCTATTTTTTTAAATAACATCTGGACATAAGTATATAATATAAAGTACATAAGTATATAAGTAATAATAAAAAGCTATTGATTATCTTGTGTTATAGATGCCAACACAACTGATCAACTACGTATACATATAAATATATTTATGAATACATTGCTAGTTATGAATACATTATACACGCAGACCGCAGCCAGCAAGCATGCTGATCACACGATCGTACAGGGAATCGAACCTTTAACTCGGCAGTCCAGTGTAGTTTTCCATGTCGTCAAATCAAAACACATCAAGTAATTCTTTAAGTAATTAACTTTAAACAATCATTATAAACGCAATATTCTTTTCTATGAATGATATTTCTAATAAAGCATGTATAAAGCTTTATACTACTAGTTTCAATGTTGAAAAAAGTCTACCATCTGCCTTACAACCCTAGACTGGGAGCTCTGCGTAAAATTTAGTCACTTCAGCAATCCGACTCCTCTGTTACAAGTGATTCCCGGGCCATTAAGACAAATGTGGACAAATGTCCTCATTAAATTTTAATATTCTGACGTTTACGATTGCCGATGTGGTGTAATGACTATGGAAATAGCACATTATGACATTGTTAAACAGACAATGTAATAAAATGACATTAAGTTGGGACGCGACAACAATTTTACTATTCTGAATTCTGAGGTTTATTGTCGTTCGATTTATTCTGCAGAGAAATGTGTTAAAGATATTAATAGAGCCCGTGTGTATCAATCTCCAACTTCCAGGCTCCAGGCTGCTCTGCAGAAGGATCTGGATTCCCGCGGCCCCGCGCGCACGTGCTAGGAGACACTGGGGTGGTTTTAGCCGGTAAGAGTCCGGCACACCCCTCCGCCTCTCCCCAGGCGCCGGATAGTCCATGAGGATTTCCCCCCAATAAAAAAGGCTCCGAGCTGCTTTACGAAAGTTCCTCAAAACGCATAAAGCAATTTCGGCCGGACCTGGGAATGGAACCCGAGATCCCGGGCACAGCAGTCGCAATATGCGTCTACTAGACAAACGAGGCAGATTCATGCAATATTAAGTACAGCAATATAGGTTACATATCAGAAAACCTTTTTTTTTATTGTAGATCATCCAAATATTCTTACAGCTCTGGTGCAGCTGGAGAGTGTCCCTAAAACTTTTGTTCGTACTGGAGACCTTGGTGTATCAGAGCCGCGGCAACTCTTAGTAACAATCGCGGAGCCCTGGAAGGCTTCGGTCCTAAGGGGCCCCAACATCACAATAACATTAAGCTACTTTTTATCCGGAGTTAAGTCCCACAGGATGAAGATAAAATGATGCCCGACTCCCAATATGTTTATAATACAACGGTACACTGAAAGTTTCTAAATCAGAAATGTTCCAAATAAAGCAAACGAAGTTACAATGCGATTTCTTGAAATAAAAATCCATCAAAGTTTCCTAAACAACCCCAAAATATGCATCGACTTTTTCAAACGAAAATTTTCCAATGACCTCCTATCTAAAAATGTGGTCTATCACAAATTCCAAGGCGATCACAATTCTGGGAGTTCAAACATTGTTCTCAAAACTTTTGTTCGACAGCCCTAGCGTAGGGATGGGACATTCCAACGGGATTTGGGGAAAATTATGCAGATTTCTGTCTGTGGTTTGAATAATTGTGGGTATTAAAATGGTATGGTAGGGCAGGGAATCAAGGGAAAGAGTCAGCGACGTTTGTAATCGTTTTACAAATTAAAAGTTCTGTGCGTTTGGGACTAAAAGTTTTTATAGATTTTTATTATGTGCAGATATATTGAATTACCTATTAATATCTTTTATAACGAGAACCATGTTTGAACTCCCAGATTTGTGATCCTCGCTGATTTGCGAGTGATCGCTTTGAAAGACCATCTTTATAGACTTGTATGAAGAATGTTCGTTTGAAAAAGTAGATGTATGTTTGGAGATGTTTCCGAAACTTTCATGGATTTCTATTTCAAGGCATCTCCTTGTTCTAATATTAGTGTAAAATTAAAATAAAATTTCCGGAGCAATACCTACATAAGCGAGACAGCACACCCCTACAACCCCGATAGACAAAATATACAGAAAACTTTCTCACTGCTCCACAAATTGTGTTACACGAACAAACTGACACAGTTTCCGCGAATTAATTAATAAAATTACATGTAGGTGTACACGTGACGTCTAGAGAAGAGGACAGACTTGTGCGTGACGTCATAGGTATACTTGTAAAGGTCGCACATTTATTAGGGCCGAACGCGCCGAACGAATTTTAGAATTCCTTAAAATGTTGCACTACGTCAACTCATCCGAATCTGCTGACAGTCTCGCTTATGACAGGAGTAAAGAGAATAGAAACAATCTCTTCGGTGCGTTCGGCGCGTTCAGTTCCGATAAATGTGCGTTTACCTTAAATGTGTGACGTCATATTGTGTCGTGCTGATTAGTCGCATTTCATTTTGGATGAAGACAATTTGCGAAACAGCCAATCAAAGTGTCTGTTAAGGTTTTATTTGCGGGGTCCCTTCAGGTTTCGTTCAAGACACTACAAAATTGATACCGAGAGGTGAGCTGAGAACTATAGCAAAGATTGACATACATATACTGGGTGTAAGGGACAGCCCTCCGCAGACTAATAGGATGCATTTAGCTCCTTATCTTGAATCATATTTCACTGGAATTTTTCTAACGACTTTTTTCCGATTATTCCGTAAACCAAAATACAACGTTGGGAAAAAAGGTTCGGAAAATAATGATTCCGTAAATTTTTCTTTCTTTCAATGCAAAACTACATTCTTTGTACGCAGGATTTCATTTCTTTGATAAGACCACTAAAATAAAAATTCCAGCAATGGATTTTTTAATACATAATCGTAACAATCGAGGCATGAAATCAGCTGTTATATTTTTGTGAGTTTTTAAAACAAAGCAGTTTCATTGGATTTCCATAACGTTCCTAAAACGATTTCCTGAACCAGTCTCCTTAGTATTGTATACTGGACACACCCTATCAGTCTGCGGAGGACTGTCGCTTACACCCAGTATAAGAACACTCTTACTATAGTTTATTAGTTCGTAGGTATATTTACGAGTTACTTAGCAAAAGAAGCGAGCGTGTGTAACAGTAAAACTTGCCCGTTTTCATTACGTTCGTCGTAAGCGGTATTTCCTGTCGTGACAAAACAGAGTCCTGACCGACATACGAACTAATTTATGTATGTATTTATAAACATACGTTCTATACTTGTATGTTTATACATTGAGGAATGTATTAAATAGTTTCCTTGGTTAAGTGCTTTGCTATTTTTTTTCTAGGAACTTGCAATGAAAATTGGCTAAATAATATATCGGGACACCTTTTCTCACACGGTCGGGCAGCCCCAAGACAAGCTTTTTATTAGCTTGTGCTATGGGTACTAACACAACTGATAAACTACATATATTTATAAATGCATATTATAACATCGAGACCACAGACAACAAGTATATATTCTCACACAAATGTCGACTGCATCGGGAACTGAACTTGGATCCATCGAAAAGGGGGTCGGAGACTTCCCCAAGCCCCTCGCCCCTGGATCCATTTATGGGGGGCAGAAAAGGGCGATGTCCGTCCTTCTCCTGCACCCGGAGCACCTTCTGCGGCCGGGGAAGGGAGTCGTGATATCCCTCTCCCGTTCCGCAGATTCATTCTGCAACATCACGTCCTCGCAGAAGGACACCACCGCGTCCCATGACTCTGCCCTACCGACCATCTTTTGCACCACGGTCGGCAGCGACAAGTCGACTCCTACTTCGTTTTTGAGGACCAAACTCAAACTCAAAATCTTTAATACCTTAACAAGCAAATAAAGATTTTGAGTTTGAGTTTGACACGGTGCTGCTCCTCCCAAGCCACAAACTCGGCAAGCGTGTTTTGCGCCGTGTCCTCCCCGCAATGGAGTGCAGCTGTATCCTGATGCAACGAATTTTACAAAGCTTAAGAAGTCTAAGAGTTGCTCATCCATATTTAAGTATGTAATTTATTTTTATGTCTGGACTTTAAAAGAGACTGTGACCCTTGAGTTTGTTTCGGCGTTTCTTATCAAGGCAGTCAGTTAGGAAATGCCGACCTCATCTCGTTATTTTATAAAAAACTAGCGACCCGCCCCGGCTTCGCACGAGTGCAATGCTGATACTAAAATTATTCATATAAACCTTCCTCTTGAATAATTCTATCTATTAAATAAAATCGCATCAAAATCCGTTGCGTAGTTTCAAAGATTTAAGCATACAAAGGGACATAGGGACAGAGAAAGCGACTTTGTTTTATACTATGTAGTGATGTGTTGACGTGTAAAAGTGTTGATTTCAACCTATTTGCAAAATAAATATCATTTATCATGTATCATAAGTCTAACTTATTTTCGTCGTTGCCACAACTCCACCATCGGCTTTCAAGGAAACATAATAATTATTCTCATAGCCAGAATTCCATTCTGTAATTTACATTTTCTGTTTAATTTATGTAGGTATACATGCACGTGGCGCTTGTTAATGACTTGCTTATTCCTGCGGCGTAGCCCGTTTTTTTTTTATTATAGATACTTTAAAAGGATTCCAGTAGATTTTGTTACTTTTTCTTTAATACGTGTGGTTAAATTTCAAATTTTCAAGAGCCTTCCAAAACAAGGAGGAGAATCCATTATTGTAAAAGCTGTTAGGTATTTTATCGCTCATAGATCGTTTAAGATAAAACGGTTTTGTCAAACAAAAAACAATAACAGAAAACCTAAAACTCTAGCTTTGTACACAACGCTTCGAGAAAACATGGTGCGGCCGTGCCCGCTCTGCTTGAGACTTGGCTGTGGCACTGCCGTGCCCTCAGATATTTTCCCCAACTTACCCGTCAAATTGTGAAGAGGTTCAATAAACACGAAATACTTTCTCTTTGTTCAAACTAACATACGAATCGGTAAGACGGTTTACCGATAAAGGTTGTTTTGGTATTGAAATACAACATATTTTTGTGTATATTTGTTTACTTACTAAACCTTTTGGACAGGTTTGTAGATTTGACAGTCTTTGATAAATACAACAGTTACCACAAAAAGGGGTAAACATAATCATATCTAAAGTATTTGGTAATATGTGGGTACATCTTATCAGTACTGAATAAACCTCATAAAATAGAAGCCCAATATAATAGCTCCAAAAAGTCTAGATACAGAGCCTTCACAAAGAAAAATTCAAAAGCAAATTCTGACATTGTTTCTTACCAATCGGAAATCGAATCTACATTCCGACCTACAACAGTCTCATTAAACGACCACAGAGCCTACATTTCAATTTCAATATTCTTATTTCGCCATTACGAATTAGACTCGGAATTTTCCTGTTCCAACTCAATAATGTCGCTCTCCCGAAAAGTAATTTCTTACACAGATAAACCTTTATCAATCTCTTTTTGAAGTTCCTCAAAATAGGGATGTTCAATCTCTTACAATTCAACATAGCTATAACTACTATTAATTCCATTGGCAACCCTGAAATGTCTTAACAAGCAACTCTAATATCCGCGAACGTGAAGGATATCCTATTCAGGGGTTATAATGTACCCCTTTCTAAAATTCCCTTGGGCAAAAACCAGGAAAAACTAACGGAAAAATACAAGTATTTGCTATCTAAATGTATCTTGGATTCTAGTGACGTGTACTTGGTTTATTTCCTTTTGTAATGTAATACATATTTTCTCCCCAGCTGCACCTAAGCAGGGTCGTCATTTGATGATTTCCTACTAAATAAAAAAAAGGTACTACATATTTGAAGGGCGGCGCATTTTGTATCAATTTTTTAAGCTATTTGTAGGTTAAACAATTGAAAAAAAAAATATACTGTTTCATATTATTAAATCGAGCGAAGTGAAAACCCCAATGCCTTTTAACTTATGTAGGTACAGACGCCAGCACATCACAGTCTGGCAAATTCTTTTAATAGATCTTCAACTTTATCGTTGAAGCATATGGCTCAAAGTTGATTGAGAAAAACTACAGTTTAGGTTAGCTTGATGTGCTGGCGCCTGTACATCAAGAAGATAGTGAATGTGAAATTGTATTAGGTATTAATAGTATAATATAGAATTTGTCACTGATATTCCTATTTTTCGACGACCTTTTAGTACCTAATCATATTACAGAGCTGACATTTAGTATAGGTTACCTGCGTAGGTATGACCAACTTCAGTAGACTTTATGTCGATATAACATCGTGCCATGAGCTGGTATGATGATGTAGGTGAATATTTGTAGTAGGGTATAAAGCAACATTTAGAAGGGACATTCCGTTTTCAACTCAAGACAACTCAACCCATTTTTGTTCCTTGCACAACCCATCGCAATTATTCGATTTTTAATGATATATTTATAAGTTGTTATTAGAATTACGAATAAACTCAAACTGAAAACTCAATCTCAAAATCATTTATTCAAACTTGGCTGCAAAATAGCACTTTTTGAACGTCAAATACATAATTCTCGTACACATGATACGCAAAGTACACAATAAATTCGCATTCCCTTCAAGAATGAGATATCATGGTTAATAGCGAAAGTACGCAAAAAGCGAGTACTCGCAATAAACCGTTATTTGACCTTTTATTACCTTAAAAAAATACCAAACCACCTGTTGGCTAATACATTGGCATTTTAACTTTCCCCTTTTTATTGAAAAGCTAAATAGAATAGTGATGTAGCCGAGGTAAGTCAGATATACGAAAAATAATGCTCAATCCCAAATTGGGAACGTGACTTATTTTATATCTGAGAATTTTTGAGACCCTTTGTGGATAAATGATAAAATATACCGCACCTTTTATGCAAATATACGTATTTTTAGATGAATATAATCATATCGGAATAGACTATTGATTTTGATTTTGTATTTAAGTTAAAACCTTTTTTTTTTTCAACACTTATACTTAAGAGTATACATAAGTTTTAGATGTTAACATATTATAGAATTTCTTTTATTCATCCCACATTTCCATAACTAAACTTTCAAATATACAACATCACAATAAATGAACATAACCACAAAATATCCGCCAACACCCAGCACACAAATACACGAACACAAAAACGCGTTGCGGATATTATCCGCATACACATCGGGCCATCTCTAAAGGCACCTGGTAGCCGGATATTAAACAGCTATTGAGGATAGTCGAAGCAATTTATTTGCCACTTAACTCACGACCATACGACCACACAGTCGTGGTCGTATCCCACTGAATTAGGGAGGTACTTGTGTGTGCGAGTGTTGCAATGTTTGTGGTTTGGAAAGTGACTATGTTGAGTATCTATTAGTCGTTCATTAAAGATCGTTTAATTGTCATTGTTTACTTTTGTCTATTATCGAGACGAGCAACGTAATCTTGCTTTTAATAAGTAATAATAAAGTCACACAACTATTTTTTTCATCTTTTTGTAAAAAATTGGACTCCATACGTATACAATTATTAGGTACAATTGAAAAGAATTGGTAATCAAACAATTGAAATGTATTTTTTTCTCAATGTTTAATCCTCTGGACCTCAAGCTTTATTGGTATTAAACAGGTTTTTTTTATTATTTACGTCATCTTGGTAAATCTTGTAAAACATAAGCCGCATATATTTTCCAACTATGCTGTGGTCGACGAGTTTCTTATAAGGACTGCCTAGCTCCTTTATACGACTGGTTAACAGATCTTCTGGCAGCTACCCTAAATGTCGTTACAGATAAATCTAAGGCTCGTGTTCCTATCCTGGGCTGCGAGTTGTTCGTAAGAGATACCGTGGCCCTGGCACACAGGGACCTCCAGAAGGAACATAGTGGGTTTTAGTCAGTAAGAGTCTGACACTCCCTGCAGCTGCACCCTCAGCGGGAGGGGTCATTTGATGATTTCCCACGAAAAAAAAAAAAAAAAACACCCTCACGAATAACAGCGTGGCTATTGAAAGATGGAAGACTCGTAGTGAAATAGGTCTCCCATCCTCGAAATAACCGCATCCAGCTGGTATAGGTCAGCTATTACTTACTTCGAATAGTAGAGCTCCATAATTAAATGCAATTTCAGAATGCACTTACAATATTTAAAGCGATATGTCACAAACAAAACTAGTACTACAGCGAATGCATAAACAGTACACAAAGGACTTTCCTCCTTAAAGCTCTGAGGTGAAAACTTAATGAAAATGCACGGCGAACTTCTGAAAGGTTCATAAAGATGAACCCTGAATACCAAATATGAATAATGTAGAAAAATAATGGGCTTTTGAATGGGTATGTTTATGAACGAACTAGTCGGGTCGGTGCTGGCGTGAAATATATCGTACTTTTCAGAATAATTTTCGTTTAAGATTTTTTTTATATTGACACTAGCTGTTCCCCGCGTTTTCAGTCGCTGCTCGAAGGAACTACTTCCCACTGCCGGATAAAAAGTAGCATATGTCCTTTCTCTGACTCTAGACTATGTGTCCACCAAATTTTATTTAAATCGGCTCAGCCGTTCACGTGTGATAGCGTGACCAAATAAAATAGGGATTCATATTGTGTATATAGATAGACTAAAGGTTTCATTCGACTAATTATGAGTTTAAACATTCTAAAGGCCTTTCTTAACTAATACTTACAACATAAAATACTGTATTTGAGGACCAAATAGAATTTGGAATTGATAGTCCCAACTGGAGTCTCCGAAGCAATCCCGAAGAACCAATATATTTTACTAGTTTTAACTATAAAGTAAAATTGCAAATAATCTTTTCCATTGATACATGTTGACACAGTCTATCTTTCTTTGTTCATCATCATCATCATCAGCCTATCGCAGTCCACTGCTGGACATAGGCCTCTCCAAGTGCACGCCACTGAGATCGATTTTCGGCTTCTCTTTTTTTTGTTTGTTACTCAAATAAAAATAATCTCACCAAGAAAGACATACATACATATGATACTATATACAAAGAAAATAAAAAAGAGACAAATTAAAATAGTGCATCAAAAAATTCCTCCGCATCGTTGTCAGCGGGGATCGTGCCCAAAAGGCTGGCCGCATTGCCACGTTGAATGGCAATGCTGATTCGTTGGCCAATATTTAATACATATGTATATTAAACTTTCTATACAAACATGATTACAAAAACAGGTCTTAAGAGATATTAAGTGCTCACAGCAAGTTTTAAGAGTCCTTCCAGACTAGAGTTAGTACGCGCTCGTAACTCGTATAAGTTTCATACGAGTTGCACGTCTGATGCACCTTAAACAATATGGGAGTTAATTTCGTAAAAGGATTTAAGACGTTAAAGTTTCCTTCATGTCGAGTTTTTATTATTTCCTTGTTTGTTACCTGGATATACCTGCATTACGTATTCAGGTTCCACGTCACATAATACGAATATTATAAACGTGAAATGGATGAGTGGATGTTTGTTAGTCTTTCTCAAAAAAGCAACTTAACTAATGTTGAAGAGACTTTACAGTTTTATATTAATATTCCTCACACATTTAGACAACATCATCTAGGCCCAAATTAAGCAAAGCTTGTACTATGAGTACTGGACAACGGATAAACGTACTTATATGTATACTTTTCTTTTGCAAATACATCCATATTTTAGGAACACCCAGAGTAAGTCAAATATTTGATTTATGCGGGAATCGAACCCTACCCAACCTCCAGCGTGGCAGGCAGATTCACTTACTACTACGCCATCTAGTCGTCATTGTCACAGTTATATAGCTTGCACTTTAACATAACGCATAAGCTACTTTTTGCCGGGTTAACCTAATGATTTAGGCAACAGCCTTCTTAAGGATGAGTGGGTACGATCCCAGTTCAGGCAAGTAGCAATGCAAGTGTTCAAAGTTACATGTACTTTCTCAGTATATCTTGGATACCAATGACTGATTCAAGGTGAAGGAAAACATCTCGAGGAAACCTGTACTATAAAGTTTGAAATCACCAACAACAAAATTGTGAAAAGTATATTCCTATATAGCCTCAGAAGGTAACAAACTCGAAGAAGAACAAATAGGTACAGAAGACCCCAACTCTGTAGGGACCGGTATGAGGTAACTCAATAAATCCGTCAGTTTTCAGCCCCTTTGGATCACGGGAACTTAATTTAAATTCGGAGATTCAAAGTAAACATTCAATAGCTGAAGGGTTTAAGAATCAATAGTTATATTTGTTATAGGTACGAAAATAAAGTAAAGAATTACTAGATTATTCATGCAGGTTCACCTGTATTCCGGGAGAAATTCTCTCCGTACAAATAAAAATTGCAACTAATGTGGCTTTCTATTTTTCTTCTTTAGAAAGTTCTAGAAAGTCGAATGGTTCCAGATTAGAATGTTATATTCAATTAGTAAAGTTTATAAGTACTCCAAGTTTGAAAAAGGATAATGTGATCATTTTTCAAAAACAATAACTCCATTCACATTATTTTGATACTTCAGTGCTGGCCCAAAACAAACCAGGCGGCTTTTCCAAAAGTTCCGAATACCACTTATGACCTTTTAGATAAAACTTTTGACATTTATTATTTCAAGCGAGCGGAACGGACCCTTGTAAATTATTTTTTTAGGCATTTGCCAAGTGAATATTATCGTAAATAACGTTCTTCGTTACACCGTCCCCGGGGATAATAAATGGTAATAATATAACCGAATTACCTTTGTCCCGAAATAACAAGAACAGCCTTTGAACTTTATGTTTTAATATCTGGTGTGTGTGGGAAATACGATTATTAGGTCATTGACCGGCGGGAAGAAAATACCTTAATGTTTAGGTACATATTATTTAAGATTGTTCTATCTTAGATCCTGTTTAGGATCATGAACGATGTTACATTTGAGTATGATTCTACAACATTTTTGAAAACAAATTGGTGAATAGACTAAAACAAAACACACGCAAAAATCAACAATAAAAAAAAAACAGCCATCACCACCGATTGACAACCCAGACACTCAACAGACAAGCCAAACATCCTATGTAAACAAAGCCCGGTGCCAAATCTACAGCCGCGAGAAAATGACGACAAAATCGAGAAGCACATACCTTGATCTCGCAACTGTCTCACGGTAGTCACTCACGGGAAACACACAAACACGGGCTAACACGCTGTATCACGTCACTATCACGGTTTGGAAACTTCGAACGTGCGCCCGGGGCGGCGGCCTGACGGGTACTGTAAGGCGGGCGGCGGTGTTGCCAGCCGTCGACTGGAATTATGTTATTGTCAACCTAAGTAGGCTTGCTGGAGGGTGGGTAAAAGTAGGTATAGTTTGACGCTGCAGTGGGAGGCTTTAATATTTTCTTTTGTGGTGGAATCTTTGCTTCTGAAATCTTTGACGAGATATTTTGTTTTGATCGTTAAGTTTTCGCGAATAAAGAGCAGGTTGACATTACATTTAGCAACAACTTATCCCGCAAAGATCGGTTTAAAAAATCTGTTGTCAATCATCAAAATTGGTACCTGAACCTCTTTGATTGAGAGACCATATTCAATACACACGTATTGTTATATCATTTAAACTTTCTCCAAGCTTAAAGTGCAAAAAAACGTAAATTCAACAAGTAAAAAGCAACCTAATAATCCCACTACACTATCAATCCTAAAAAACCTTGCATAACCCAAAAAAAGTTCTTACCTCACATTTCATAAGAACTCCAGTAGGTACTTTGTACCATTTTCATAATAAAATCTCCCTGTAACTTGAATCTTAGTCTTCACTAGCAACCCCGAGGTACGTCGCGACGAAGGGCGGCTCTGAGCTAGTACTCAATTGGGAAATTTGGAAGAGGTCTCTCTGATCGCTCCATAAGCATTATGTGTGGTAATTCAATAATGGATTGGATTAAATCATTTTCTTATATGTAAAAGATCTTCGAATATTCATGGCTGATTAGGGAGGAGTGGGGTGTTTGGTGTGGTTCGCTTTTATTTTGTTTGTTGTATGCTTTTTGTTATGGATTCTTAAAGATTTATCTTTTATAAACGAGTATTTCTCTTAATCTAAGCATAGCAATAACTGTTTTATCAGCACTGAAAGTTTATTTCTCCTAGATATACTTAGTATGGACCGTCATTAATTGTACTGTAAGCACATTGATCTATCTCTCTTTAGACTTAAATGATGGTGTCACTTCATTTGATCAAATTACCGATCTGACAACTACTATTCTCTACTGCCTACAGCGAAGACACAAAACATTTGTCCTGGAGACAAACAACCAAGTCATCAATAAAAAAGTAAAAAAATACCCACTACACTAAGGGTCAAAAAGGCCACTTTTCCTCTATCGTTTAACCTAGGACATGTTGATTGAACACTGCCTGCCATCGCCATGATACCGCATCACGCAAAACCGTAATAAAAATTGATGAACAGCCACAATTACACCGGCCGCGGTTACTGACGCCACTTTAACGGTGTGAATATGCCTCACAACTTGCTCCTGATATATTGGTTTTGTGAGGGTTTTTGAAAACCTATATGGGGTTGCACGCCATTCTTGTGTTAAGGTTCAGAACATTACATGAAGTTTTCAGTTAGAAATAATAAAACTTATTTTATTTGCAACTACTCAGACAAGAGACGATCATTATCTGCCTAGGCTTTCCCCAAACTATGTTGGGGTCGGCTTCCAGTCTTAACCTGATGTAGCTCAGTAACAGTGTTTTACGTGGAGCGATTGCCTATCTGACCTCCTCAGCCCAGTTACGTGGGCAATAGGTTCTCTGTAAGACTGGTTGTTATACTCTTTCACCCTTAACGACTGCCAAAGATGTATGTACAAATGACCCAATTTAGCATGGACTAAACAACCAACAACTCCCTTCCACGGACCGACCGCGCCAAGCGTTGCTTAAACTTATGATCGATCAACCCGTGCTGCTATTACTTAGCCACGAGCTTCTCAAACAAAAGACGATGTCTATCTAAACTATAATGAAGTCATCGACATAATTTTTCCCGTCTGTCCCAATACATTTGCGAAGTTTATACAGACTGAAACATTTACTTATATCAACAAACCCAACATTTTATTTGCACTGATATCAGAATAAGCAAAAAACAGATATAAGCTACATTTGCGCCAAGTACACCCCAGATAATCTTCGCTACCACAATGCTGACTAGCCAATATGAACCATAGCTAATAATATGAATAAAATTTTGTTCGATTGTTACATTTTTAGACTAAAACAATTCAAGCATTTGAAATGTACTCATGATGATGGTGCCTTTTAAAACAATTTTATTAAAGGTATAAACTAAAAAAAGAACAAGAGATAGAATAAAAGCTTTCGCACCGTTTCAGCATTCGTTTCCAGTGAAATTAATTTTATGTAAACAGACACAGAGCATTTTATCGCTGTTCTCTCTAAAAAATATTGATGAGAATATAATATATCGGGACACCCTTTCACACACGGTCGGTTAGCCGAAAGGTTAGTTATTGATTAGCTTGTGTTATGAGTACTAATACAACTGATAAACTACATACTCTTTACACATATATAATATATTTAAAAACAGTCACAGCCAACAAGCATGCCTCATCAACCAAATGTCGAGTGTACCGGGAATCGAACCCGGGACTCTCAGCTCAGGAATGCGTCGTGGTTACCATTACGCCAGCGGGGTCGTCATACATCATACATTCCATATTCACCAGTTGATTAAGACAACTGGTATAACCAATATCATAAAAGCTACGGAAAATAGCTTGACAATAACAAAAGAATAATAACATAACAAGATTGCCTCCAAGTGGACTAAAATATGTTTTGCTATCCATAAACATACACTAATAGCCTTGTAATATCAGCCATACATGGTATATGATCCGGCTAACAAACGTTAGGGCTCCAGGGACTCTTCCGAAGTTAAATGACGGAAATGGGGCTTAGTGGTGCTCCAAACCGATTAGCTGGCAATCTACTTATGCATGATAGCAACTGCTGATGTGCGGTAGGTTGTAGTAAGTTTAGGACTGTTAGAAGATATTGTTACGGTGATGGGTAACAATGATAATGTTTCAATTGTTGAAAAAGGAAAGGGTAAGATAGATGCTCATTTCTTTTTTTAAAGGGATGCATTCAGGATATTGTAAAAAAAATGACAAATGAAAACCGAATAAAAAAGCGTGTCAACTGCTGTACATATTTGTTTAGAAACAGACTTCTAGAACCATGACATACGTTTTTTTTTGTTTTTAGCATAAAATAATACTTAATATTGTGATGAATAGGTATCGAAAGCCAAAGGTACGATTTCAATCTAGAACTTGATAATTTGGTCGATCCATAAGCCAAAACAGGGAATAAGCAAATAAGGTCTGCAATTTGAAGACAGAGCAAACTTATTAGACCAGAAAATATGCAAAACTCTAGATTCTTCAGTACAAAACGATAACTAGACTCGAGGGAAAAGGTATCAACCAACTGTACCTAGGAAATTCAATAGTAGACATGTATAAAACATACACAAATATTTTCCACACATCTTCCATTTAACTAGAAACATGCCTTCAAAAACATTTCTTATAAAAAGATCAAAAAGGAAAACCGGACTTATACAGTAATCCCTAGACCACGATACTGCGTTCACGATAAGCACATAAGTAGCAACACAGATGTTACAGCAACAAGCTACGGGTACATGTAAGGCTTGGTTACGACGGAGCAACTCGAAACGGTATTTTGGCAACGAGTGGTCTTTTACTATCGGAGAACAAAGCTTTTAAAACTATTTGGATTATTTTACAAGGCATCATCGTTTTGTAAGGTTAATCAAGAAGGATTTATTTTACGAGTATACGACAGTCTGCCACAGCAAGAAATTCTCTTGCAACACGCTTCATGCTACAGATACTTTAAAATTTTGGAGTTTACTCACTAATGTAAAATATTCATAATTGTAATCAGCACTATACTTAGCGGGCTAGGCTTACTTATTTTGAGGCTATTATCCAATAAGATTTGTACGTCATTCGTATTTGTTATTGCCTCAACATCGCACGGTATGTAGCCGGCCTTACAACACAGACGTTACAGCGGCTAGTCTGCGGATCTGCACACGTCCCGCGGGGATCGTAACGCACACGTCTAGATTACCTACGTTAAGCTAAGGGTAGATAGGTAATAGTGTTATTTTAAATTTTGTTTTGCTTAAGATTTGCGAATTGAAATTGGAAAGATAGTAAGAATAATACAGTGGATGGATGGAGAGGCAGAGGTAGATCATGGAAGAGATGGATTGATTGCCTGAAAGATGTAATGAATAAAAAGGCAGCGGAATGTGGAATAGAAGCAGAAAACTTATTGCGCCGACCCCAAATAAATTTGGAACAGCAAGAAGAAGATGAGAAAGGATTATAGAGAAGTAACTTAACAGTTGCAATACATACATATATTGAAATCTTTATATTTTTGAGTGCTTGGCCAAAATCGTATAGCATATCATACCTATATGCTTATTATACCCTTGGCTATATTATGCTTAGTATACCTTTGGCTCCATTTATTTTGTTTTGTATTTCTATCAACGAAAATTTTATTTTTATTTAAGAGTTTTAAAACCCAATCATGACTAGCAAGAAAATATTTGTTTTCCTTCCAATCCCATGTCATTTTAAGTTATTTCTTACCTGTGAAAGATTCACCAATATTTCCATCTTAATTCAAATTAATTGTGCTTCGTTTATATCATACCTGAAACCAAATAAGAAAATATTATTAGAGCCTAAAGTATATCTTTTGAGAATTTTGAACAGAAACATCGCTCGTGTCACCCCGGCTTTACAAATAGTGTAGGATTTTTAATATCAGACCAGAGGCGTGGAGGAATCGAATGTCACCTTAATGTACCATATAATATAACGTGTAGGTATAGTTAAAATGAAATTACATAGATTTCTTATTAGATAATTTAAAGGTGTACCTACTATGCTATGACAGAGTATCTAGCTTTGGACACAGTGAAATTGTAGATCTCATTTCAAACACTTGACATAGCATCATCTTCATTAATTTCGTTTCTATTTTCTCCGATTTTTGGATATGTTATTTCAGGAACCATTTCAACATAGTTTGCATCATACAGAGCTGCGAGAAAAGATGACAAAGTATTATATAATATTTAACCACATAAAGAAGTGTTTTACTTAAAGGCTGCCTAAGAAACAATGTAAATGATAGAATTTCCCATCTTCATATCTTCTGAAAAGATTTGCCAAAGAATCTGAGAACGTATCTTTAAGTACATTTTCTCGTAAAATAAACGGCTACCCCAGTCCAAAATATCATGAAAACAAGTTCATCTATTAATGTAATTCACCAAGTTTGCGATGGCGAGTCCGAACTTCGAAACACGAGATCTTGTCGCAACGTGTTAAAGAACTTCTGTACCTTTAGAAACTGGGTTCGGACTTCGCTGTGGACTATAAAGATACATTTCTGTAATTAATGTTTCATTTCGTACTTATATTTTTGTTAGGATGCTGTAATCTACAATTAATTCCCATTTCAATATATTAAATAGTAAAAATGGACCAATGTACTACCGATAATATAATACCGATTCAAATATACTAAAATCTCCTTGTGGGGGCCGGTAAACGCAAATTATAATATAACGCTCAAGTTCCACACAGGACAACTCAACAGTGCGCTCGATAGAAAGATTAACTAAATCGGAGCGTTGTTTACATTTTAAAGTATTTGAAACTAGAACCAAAGAACCGCCTCGAATAGCATTCTTTCTTACAAACGCACTTTGTATTGTATAATTGCTATCATTAATAAACAATAGTTCATGCTCTTTCAACCAATGTTCGGTCAAACATAAAACATGAACATTATGAGCCAGCTCGACTAGTCTACTTTAGTTACTTTCACAGCGTGATGTCCTATGGTATTCTACTATGGGGCAAAGCTGCAGACATCGAAAACATATTTATATTACAAAAACGAGCTATTCGTGCAATTTATCAGTTGGGTAGCAAACACTCGTTAAGGGAGCTTTTTAAGGATATAGGTATTCTTACTGTGGCATCGCAATTCATCTTTGCCAATATATTATACATTAGGCAGAATATTCACCTATACACCAAGAAAAGTGATGTCCACAGTATCAACACTAGGAACAAGCATAAACTGTGTGTACCAATTCACAGACTTCACAAGGTACATGGATCATTTGTGGGGCTGGGTATTCGTTTTTATAATAAACTTCCTCAGTCGTTGCTAGAATTGCCTTTTGATAAATTTAAACTACAAGTTAAATCTATTCTCACAAAGAAGGCATACTATACTATTAATGACTATATAAACGATAAATGCAGCTGGTCCTCATGTTAAACACAGGGCAGCTCCTGAAGGTTATCATTGTAATCTGATGTGTTTTTTTTTTCTTCTTACAATTTTCATTATATCCATGACAATTTATTTATTAATTTCTTAATGCTTTTTATATTATCACTGACAAATTACTCTCGTCGTTTAGTTTATTTACGATGGGCTGCATTGCAGTATTGAAAATGGTCTACTAGTGACTGCTAACTTAATAGTGTTATCCGCTTTATTGTTGAGCAGCAGTGAGTCGTCATGCTCCCTTAGAAGGCATTGCTTGCGGTAGCGTCGGCGGTCGGGTTGCCTCCCTCCCTCAAAAATGTGCGAGGGAGGCGATGGCTGATCCTCGCGTTATGCTCGTGAACGGGTGCTGCTTGTGATGCCAGGTCGTCTTACTGACTGCATATTCTTTCATACTTAGTTTATACAATTTGCTTTACTTGTATTGTGAATTGTGGTCCTAGTTCACCGTTTTCACAAAACCTTTACACATGTTGGTGGGCACAATCCATGTATATACCTTTACTTATTACCCCAAATGGAGGCAATAGAATATATTTAACCTGTTTTTTTTTTGTAGCTGCTTGAGTTAATAATAATAATTATATTTTTTTTTTGCCCGCAGGGCATCTGAGGCGGATGTCGGGGAGTAGCGACCCCGCGGGTACCGAGTGCTCCAGGGAGAGGATACTGTCCCTCACCTCCGGCTTGCCGGAGTGAACCCTGAGGGGGGATAGGTCTCCCGCCTCTGGCTTGCCTTCATTGGCCGTCCAGAGTGGAGTCGCTAGAGCAATGCTCGGAGGGTGAATGCCTCGGGTAAGTGGCGAGTGGGCACAGAGATGCTGGTCCCTGGCTGAATGCCGGTTTTAAGGCGCGTGATCTGGGTAGAAAGCCGGCCGGGGCAACCTCACCCTTCAGCCGCTCACGTCCCCGTTGCCCCCTTGTTGCGACTTAGCGACTAGTTCCCGGGGGCCCGGTAAGTGAGCTGGCGAGTCTCCTCCTGCCATTTTTACATGTATTTATTACATTGTTATCGGCAGGGGTCATAGTCCCCATAGTTTTCCCTTCCCTAGTCCACTAGCATCCCATCACAATAACCCAAGTAGATTTTCTTCCATACTTAGCAATAGTTTAGCACAAACCGGGGGTTGTCCTTGGGTACATTTCTATAGTGTATACAGGGATAATCGTCGGTTTTGTGTCACCATTACAAATATTAAAGTTGTCTCAAAAGGGCTTCAGCGTGTTGGCTTCGGCCCCACGTTCGCCTTCTAAAAATCCGGGACTCTGTAGTCCCGTGGTCTAGTAGAGACATACAAATTATATTTTTTTAATAGGTATGGGTAGAAAGATGTGTGTTAGCCAACATGGTTAGATATTTAGTGAATTTAATACTTCATGTATTGTTATGTGTACTTTGTGTATATGTATACTTTGTTTTATATAAAATCGGTTCTTCAAACCATACAGACAGAATTGTGTTGCTGGGGAGTTTGTTCCACCATTTCTTCTTCCCAGCGATAACACATAGGAAGTGGTGAAGGGCGGGCGTTTTTGGGGCTGTCTTTTGTAGAATTGACCTTCGAAAAGTGCTGATTTTCAGCCTACTTTTAATAAATGACTTTTTATCTTTTAATGTTTGGAAAATAGAAGTTACTCAGTGTGCTCAGAACTCAATAATGACATTTTTAGTAATGGAAACCCTATAGGCAATAAGCTAAAAGAAAGGTGCAAGAAGATTTGCGTTTTAACACCTACAAGTGATCATTCAAAGACAGCTACTATTGACGAATACTATAGCATAGAATAATATAATATAGCCGAAACTATTGACGAATCTCGAATCTAATCAGTGCACCATCGTTTAAAAGCCAAGTTCAAAAACACCACGACTACATACATACACAACTCACCCTTTTTTTTGGAATCGATGTGGCATGTTTTCTTCTTCCACACTCATCTATCCACCGTCACCTCACATGGAACATTCTTCCTAGCCATATCGACACAATAAAGACACACATAATATTTGCTGCAAAAAAATTTAGCACATTGACGGGGGAAAAAAGCAAAAAATATTTACTCTCGTACCTGCATTGAATGAAATCGAAAACAAATAAGTTACAGTGCTATGAAGCATAGTTCGTGCTGCTATTGAAAGTATCTTTTGTTCACCGGTTGAGTTTTCATCGCGTATTGAATGGAGATGAAACAGAATCGTACTTACGAGTATTCCAATATTGGATTGTATTAGCTGGGTTAGTTATGATGTTGTGTATGCATGATGAAACGGGAGTCCAGGCAATTTAGTTTTGTTCTCTAGGGTTCAGTATCAAAATTGTAAATAAGAAAGCCTTGTTCTCTGATTTCTAAATCACGTACTTTCAAGTCGTTGATCCCGGCTATCATTTATAGATCTTTGACAGTCGTTACTGTTAGTCAGTAGCTCAAAATTCTGACTAACAGTCTTACCAAGGGGTATAGTATTGCCCACTTAGTGAGCTGTTGAGGTCAGATAGGCAGTCGCTTAATGTAAAATACTGATAATAAGCTGCATCCTGTTTGACTGGATGCCGACCTCAACGTAGTTGGGAAAAGTCTAGGCAGGTGTATTATTTCGAAATCTCTCGTAATATATCTATGCCGGTCCGAGCTCAGCCGTTCAGTTCCGAGTGTTTTGTTCAAACATTTGACTGTTGCGCAATCATCAATAGCAAACTTCACGGAGTAAAAGTTATCTGACAAAAGCTATCCAGTAATGCTTAATCTGTTTTATGAGCAAAAGAGAAACTTCTATACCAGCACGAAACTCAAATGGACTTCTTCACACTTTCAGGAAATAAGCTTTGTCATTTTAAAAATTCGCTCGCTCGCAAATTCAAAATCTGTCTTATCTTGATCACAATGACAAAATCACACTGCCCAGACCTATTAATATTCCGCTCACTATCTTAAAATATTTGCCCCAAAAAAGATGCCCTTTAAAATCGATTTATCCCCTAGCTGGCGACATGATTACACTCTAGGGAGTCAGGCAAATACACTTAACCACCTACAGGTCTATGTATCAAAGAACTTGGGTTGCCATGGCCGTTTGCCAAGTAAAACCTGTGTACTAGCCTCTTGTAATACACCCACTTGTTTGGTTAATGGTTTTTAGGGGCTGGAAATTTAGGTTGTTCACTTCTCTTTTTCGATAGCGGTATCAGCTATTAGATCGAGATGGGTTTCGATAGCGTATAAAGATCTTTGAGTGCCATTAGTTATCTGTTAATAAAATATTGTTAGTAAGTCTATGGTATCTTTTTTATGAGACTTATAAAGTATGTCGCAAATAATAGAAGTTAAAAGAACAATGTTGAAGTTGACGAAGACACATTAAAAAAAAGAGACATAAGAGCAAATTTAGAAATTCTCATAAAACTCGACGATTATTTTCTTGATCTACGATTTCATTAAAAAATTAAAGATTTTCTCCTCGACCAAATGAAGTGCTTCTATGTGCAATTTAACAGACTAGGCTATCAAATCGTTCGATGGCCGGTAATCCAGAACCCTCTTATTGGTTTCCCACCAACAAGAGGCGAATCGATTCCGGCATTCTTTCACAGCACTCCGATGTGCGGGAATTCTCAATGAGAAGAAATAAAAGAAACATCCGAACTTGTTTATAAAGTTGGAAGACCAGCCCCTTTTGTGGGAATTAAATTTCTTATTGATTTAGAAATACGAGGTGTTCCCAGAGTTTCTGCGGCTGGTATTGTGTTTCTGTTTACTTTAAAAAAATGTCCGGGATTTGGGACAAACAGAATAAATTTTTGATCCTCCCAAAAAATATAAAAAAAAGTTAAATTATTGCTTCTGCCCTATGCGTACAAGATGAAGTAATTCAAACTACATAGTTTACATCCAATCAATCTAAAATTTATCTAACATAATATTTCAGTTGTCTTGTAAATTGAATCGAATTTGTTAAACTTTTATACCTACGAATCGATCGAGTATTCTACCAACTTGATTTGATATAGCGCTTAAGTTAACATAGACTTCGTAAGTACTTGAAGTGCAGTACTCAATAAATCTATTGGAACAGATAGACTAATCGGAACCCCTAACACCATGATCAGTCAAATACCAAGCACTAAGAGTCCAATGTCAGTCCCTTTCGTAAATTCCAATAATCAAACCAGTTTAATAGAAACTGTCCCTTCTCAGATCGTCGGCACATTATTGAAACTTTATACAATTGACAGGAACCTTAAATTCCAGTCTGATGGGGTACAGATTTGGAAACTAATAACATTGTTTGAAGCAGAGGTCGTATATTATATTGACTGGTGAACCCAGGAGCATTAGTGGGTTCACAATATTTGGAGATCAGGAGAGTGTTTAATCGGTTTTTTTTTTCAAATCCGATCAGCGTTATTTACTTGTAGATACAAAAGTCTTTGGGAATGCTATGGCAATTTGTTTAGAACAGTAATTTTGCTCTCTTCAGACGACCTTAAATTAAAAAAAAGAACATAAATAATTCCTTCTTAGTTTAAAACCTTTTTAGTTGCCCTAATTTCTAAAGCAATGTAAAATCGTGACCATAAAACAATTCGTTACGATAACTTAGACTGTAACATCACTCAACTTCGAACTTTATCCAACTAAGCTTTTATTCGCTTGATAATCTGAATTAGAAAGTTTCCTTTCATTGCGATCTGAGATAAGCGCTCAAATTAATACTACTTTTTAGTTCACCGAACAACTTCACGTAAGTTCTTCTCAGTGGATATAACGATTAGATTCTTTCACGAAATATTAGCTATAAGAAACTTTATTTAGCAGATCAAGGTCTTATGGCAAAACATTGATTACTGTGATCATAATTTTATTTGCAAAATATTGCTAAGGTTTTATACACTTGAAATTTGTAGAACTAACTCAGGCATCACTTTTTTGTTTATATACCTTCATCATCATCCTCCTGTCCTTAACCCAATATTCGCTACATGACGCCGTCAACAAGAAGAACTGTTTCCAGCCATATCATGTTTCTTATAATTTATTCTTGGTCGTCTCCTACCCTTGTATACCCATCCGCGTTCATACCCAAGACTACTACTGGCCACTGGCTTGCGAAAAAAATCCGAAGATACTATAAAACAAAGTAGCTCGCAGAACCTTATACCAACTAACCTAACTACCGATTCAATTACCATTCACAAAAACTCCAACCCTTTCTCCAAAGATAAAATATATTCTTAAGGAAAAAACTGCCACCAAGACTTTGAATCTAAAATAACACTTGCTTCGATACCATCTAATAGAAGGGCCAAAACGTTTCGAGGGAGTGCAGGGGACGTTTATTGAAATTATAGCGCTATCGTCGAAGCGATCGCTAGCCTTTTGAAAGGGATAGAATTTAATGAGCGGACAAAGATGGGCGAATTTATGACACTTCATTTGATATCCATAATGTTCTTTGGTTTGTTTGAAGATCTTTCGGTGATGTTAGTGGCGAATAAAAGCTTAGGACCATCTTCAATTCGGATCGATTCTCAAGGAGTTTTCTTCTTTGCCTGCTTTAGGAAAACAGTACACCACAAATAAATAAGGATCTTAATGTGATGGTAACATAACGTGGAAGATAAAGCACCTTAATTCAGCAAATTATATTATCAAAGATTATTTGAAAGTTTATTTGAACTAGCTTCTTTCAGCGGTTTCGCCTACGTCCTGTAGATACTGATCGGTACACGCTGATAAAAAATGGAGTATAGCCTTTTTCGATAAATAGGCTATCTATCAGTATAATTTTTTTTTTAATCACACCAGAACAAAGACACAAACTCTTCAGCTTCATTATATTAAGTATATATTAAGAACCAAGATTGCAGCATTGTTGGGAAATAAGTTAATATAACAAATGACGCTCATATTAATCTCCCTTCTACAACAATTTAAGTAAATCAACGTTCGGCATTTAAAACTATTTAGAATACTGTAATTTCACGCCGTTTGCTATAAATCGCGTGCCGTCCGCGCAGACATGGCATCTTAATGTCTTAATCAATACCGTGGTATTGAGTAGTGTTGCTGGCAATGTGTAGTAGAATCGAATTCTGTCAATTTTATGAACACATCACTAGTGTTTACGATTTTATCGGGGTATGAATTTGAAGATTAAGTTTTGATGGCTTATTGTAGTGATTACGAACTTTTGGCATGTGACGAGACTATGAAATAGATCTTAAAACCACTAAATTTTATATAATGATCTAGTGTCCGACCGAATCTTTGGTTTCAGTTTTTTTTTTGGTTGAGTTTTGGTAAAAACACAAGTTCCGGCTTAGTTACGTTTGGTGTTTTGACAATTGGTGTTTTGAAACGAATTTCTAAGTATCTCTAGTTCTAGAATCTCAGCAGCGACAGGTAATTAAATTTGGTACCGAAAAAGTAACAAAAAATAATATATTAAATTTTATTTAATTCTCAGCACCAATGGTGCTATCTTTTCTAGTGGGTGGTTAATAAACCAAATATCTAAAATAAAATAATAAAAGTGCTTACAACATATTTGTAATAATACATTTTTTAAGATCTACGATTAATTATAATACGTTTTAGTTTAAATCCTAATTAAAATTAAGTATGACGAATCAGCGTTAAATAATATAAGAATAGCAGAAAGCAAGCCCGTGAATGATTCAGAAATATTATTTGAACGAGAGAATCAAATTCATAAGAAGCAGTAGAAATAATTTGGAGGTGGCACCAATGGACGATACCGATAATTCAGACGGAATATTCTAGATCTCCGACTATTTTAACACGATTACGTCATCGGACGGTAACAAAAGTGTTACTGAAACAATAGCTTGTAAAGTATCTCGGAACGGAATCGAGTGTGCGCCAATCGTTAGGCGTGCCAAGTCGGTCAGATGGCAAATTATATCAAACGACAGGTAAACGCAGTTTGTTTATTATCAATTAATTGAGTTGTATGTAGTTTGGGGATTATGCTTTCATAATTCGTTTGATAATGTGATGAGTTTCATGTTTCTTAATATAGACCGACTTATTTATCTTCTGTAAAATGCTGCTTTATGTATCGAGTCAATTGCCATTTTCTATTGTGTTTGAATTGAAATGGATATCAATGAAGCTTTTAAGGATTCTTTGCGACTCTATGGGTAGTGACGAGAAATATTTTTTATACTTAGTTAGTGTAAGTTAGTATAATATTACAAAATCAAAGAAATTACTTAAAATGCATTGCATAAATGCTCCCTTTGAATTATTTGTTACGAGATTGCTACCATGTACCTTTTTATTGAGTTCCCGATATTTCGGCACTGTTGCAAGCGCCATGATCACGGATTAACTACAACAGTAGTAAGAGAGTAGCAAGAGTAACAGTTACTCCGTGATAATGGCGCTTGCAACAGTGCCGAAACATCGGGAACTCAATAAAAAGGTATGAAAGTTTAAATAAACATAAATGCTCCCTATCGTTATTTACAGGCGAGTGCTCCCTATGTAGTAGCACCTTAAACCAAACAAAGATGGCGCTCAGATAAAAATTATGAAATTCGTTTATCTACATTTTAGTCTCACCCGTGCAAACACCGACCTTTGGCAAACGGGTTTCAGATGGGACGATGCGATACTACTGTAATACCAATGAATGAATAATCTACTGAAACTTTGATATTTTTCAGGATCACCCTAAATATTTTATAAAGGATGATTCCACAATTAGGTGTTGCTAATTTATTTGATGCTGACTTTGTGTTTTTTTATTGGTAAATCGTTGCGTTTTATTAACGTACGTTGAAATGAAAATTAAATAATGATAGAGCCATGTATACCACGTCATGTCATCTTTTCGTATTATTATTTAAAATTCTGAACTATTTTGCTTAGGAATTATTCGCATGCAATTGCTTTTTTTTGGCCACAAACATTTTTTTAAATCTGAATTTGATGAATTAAATAATCTCCGAAAAGAGTTTGCATTTTTATCTCCTTCTGAATAGGCTAAAAATACGATAGGATGTTAGATTTTTCTTGACTTTCACATCAAGCTACCTGAAACTGACAAATTATCCCAATCAACTTTGAACCATATGCTTCAGCAATAAAGTTGAAAATCTACTTTTATAATTTTGTTTAAAGTTGGAAATTTAACAGATTGTAGCAGCTTGACGTGCTGTGCATAATTAAAAGATTCCCATGTTGTAGGTACTTACTTCTAACATTATACAAATAGATAACCACCATAACTGGTTTATTATCTCACCATCATAGAGAGAAAAGACTAGATAGAATGGACAAAGTTAGATTGGATGCATAAAGTTCAAGAACATGTTATGAATGAACTGAACTAGGATGGCGAGAGAAAAGAATTTATGTTCACAACGAGGTAGCACATTAACTACTTGATAATCCTTACTAATATTCTAAATTCTATTTATTATTCCTTTATTTCAGGCAATTAGGGCCCATACAATATTCAATTCATTCATTCTTCATCATCGTCATCATCAGTCTCTTTATCGTACCACTGCTGGGCACAGGCCTCCTCTCACACAGGGAATGTGCGTTAATCACCACGCTTGCTCAATGCGGGTTGGTGACTTCAGACTTTACAATCCAGGTTTCCTCGAGATGTTTTCCTTCACCTTTAATCAGTCATTGGTGTCCAAGATATACATAATTAGAAAGTACATATAAATTAGAAAAGTTACATTGGTACTTGACTGACTTGGAATCGAACCCACTCACTTATACTTGAGAGGCTAGTGTTTTAGCCATTAGAAAACCACGACTTCTTTTATAATTCAATAAGAATACTTATTTAAAACCACATACAATTATAAAACAATAGAAAAAAGCAAAAGTAACTTTGACAGACTGTAAGTCAAGCTTTCGCAACAAAACTATTGAACCGATTCTAATGAAATTTAGTACAAACATACTCTAGAGCCTGAGAAAGGAGATAAGATACTTTTAATCCGGGTGATGGAGGTCTCCCAGATCGCGGATGAAAGCGTGGGCGAAAGCTGCTTGATAATTCCTGTTCCTCCTACCCTGTTCCCAAGCTATTTGGGGACAGCGCACTATGTTATTCACTTCCATTCTTCCCTGTTAGCCGTCATACTAATATCACTTACTATCTGGTTGATAGACCTTAAATAATTATTAACTAACAACTTACTAAGAATACTCGTAATTTTTTTTTTTTAGGGGAAAATTGCTTTTTGGATGATTGTGTTACATATTTATTAATATATACTTAGATTTTTAGACACCTAAAATTTTGTGTGAAATAATTAAAATAAGAGTGTTCCCTTCCTACCACAATATTTACCCTTATTCAAGGAATAGTAAAATAAACAATTAGTAAATACCATGTAATAAAACTGGTTCATTTCCAAAGCATTTTTCGAGAAATTCTACTTGCCCACAAACTGGAAATACATCAGAGACATCTCAAGCGCAAAGTAAATACTTCTAAACCGTGCATTTGATTCAATTAATTAAGTCCAATTCAATTTAATTTGCATCGTGTAAAATATTTCTGAGCTCCGAGCCCTATCGTTCAACTGAGTAATTTATTTCAAAATTTATTAAAAATATTCATCTGTAGTAAAGAGCTTTTCAGATGTATTGAAATGTAAAGTGCTCAAGTTTGTGAGTGAAAATTTCTTCTGAATTTCATGAAATATGTTTTCAAAGAAAAAGTTAATAGAGGAATTAATAGTTTATTAATAAGTAATTTAAGTTTTATAAGACTATTTGAATAAATTGCCATTTATTTACGGTGAAGTTTCAGATTTTATCGAAGTAATTGTGAGAACAGTCAAACAGTCAAATCTTTAAAATATTAGCCTGCTGAACATAGGCCTCCCCTTTAGATATCCACACACACCGGTTGGAAGCGACCTGCATCTAAGCACCTACAAATAAGTTAGCTTATTTGGTAGAACTTCATACAATTTTTATTCCATTTTTGAATTTATTCGGTAGATAGTGGCTATTCTGACATCGTGAATTTGGCCCTGCCATTCCGATGAAGCCGAACTCTAAAATAATTAGTACCTACCTAAATAAAAACTGACGATCAACAAAACATCTATTCGAATGCAAACTCATCAATTCAAATACTTCAAAAACAAAAGAGCGACGATCCAATCAAGACGTTCGGTGTATACGACAAGACTTATCGTGCGACAAACGACATGTGACTATAAATCGCACGCCGTACTGTTGTTCTTCCTGGTGGGGCTACTTTTAGCATAGACAAACACTTTAAAATAGGAAATTATTAGGTACTCGCTGACCTAGCGAACTTCGTACCGTCTGAAAGTACATTCTTTAATTTTTCTTTTGTTTTTTATTGATACTTGAGGCAACTTAGTCTTAAAGAAATATTTAAAAAAATAATTGCGAAATCGGTTCCGCTACTCTCGAGAATTGTGTTTAGCAACTGATTCAGCGATTCATTTTTATATTATACTTTTAGATCGGGTAATAGTTGGTAATATACGATTCTTCAAAGTACACCATTGCATACCATAATTTTCATGTCAATTGGTCAAGATTGCTCTAGAATCACAGTGAACAGTGATAGTGCTTATTTTTATATTCTTAAATAAGACCTCTTACTTAAAATTGAAGATATATTAAAGTAGGTAATTCGCTAATATACTGTAAGCTTCATGAATGCAATAAACATATTATTAACATACTATCTCCGTACTTCAATATTCAAGCTTCTATTTAAATTAAGAATCATATCAGTCAAGATCTATGCTCAAGACAAGACTAGAATATACTAGAATAATGTTTCTGTAATAATATTACGTTAGACAACTCAATTCTCCACTCGAACAGTCACATAGACAATTCTAAGAAACATTCTTCAAAGTAAATCGAGGTAGGTTCAAAGTAAAAAGTAGTAGCCTGGCCTAGGACAGATTGTAGGATAGGATAGGATAGTTTGCCATCTGCGGAAGAATCTGAATTCCCGTGGCCCCGCGCGCACGTGCGATTAGATACCGCGGTGGTAGCCGGTAAGGGAGAGAGCTGATGTCCATGAGGATTTCCCCCCGATAAAAAAGGGATATGCTTGCCATAATACACGCATCTCTTTCAATTTCTTCTTATGGAGTGAGCTGCGGGTTTTATCACCTAACAAGTCCAAGTGTCAGAGTCCTCTAAATTCGCCTAATGGTTTCTGACGTGGAATTGTGTCAACGACTGCTATTGAGTAGCATTCGGGGACGCCGGCTTTGCGTACCCTTCCAGACTGACGTTATAATACAGCCAACTTCGAGACTCAGGCCTGTTTTGTGAAAGTAACTAAAGCGATTTTGGCCTGACCAAGGAATCGAGTCGGTGATACCATCCACGAAACTGTGCGCTTGCGACCACGACAACTAATGGGGAGTGATCGTCTGCAATTTTATGTATGGACCAGTGATTTTTTTTCGACACTTTTATAGTGAAAAAATGCGCTTATTTCTACATGAATTTAAGACTATAAAAATGATATATTTTAGAATCTTTTTTAAAATAATACATCGTTATTCCAATGAAAAATATATCCAGCGCCACCTCACGAAACTAAGACAAATCAATTCCTTTAAATCAATCAACAAATAATAAACGCGACATTCGCCACAGTCGCGTTGTAGTCGCGTCATTCGACCCCTTTTATTAGTCGCCTATAGACTAGTACGAACAACAAAGGGTAATATAATTAGATCTTGGCAAAGCACTCCACTCAGATTGAATTTACTATCGAACAAGCGTGTGAATGTATTCCTAACACTCTCATTATTGTTCAGGCAGTTGGTGTTACTGAAAACGTAAGAATATCATTCGTCACTAACTAACGCTTTTTGGGTCAATTTAAATAATTGGTATGGAAGATGGAAGACGTTTTAAAAAGTAAATTTAAACCGATTTCAAATAAATACATATGTGTTCGGAAAATATACTGTATTAGAATTTTGATAAAAAATTAGATTAAGCTTCTATATTTTTTTATTTTATTGCACAGATTCTGTTAGCGGTTTCACCAGCGTTCCATGGGAATTACTTCACGTACCGGGATAAAAAGTACCCTATAACCTTCCTCGATAACTGGGCTATCTAACAATGAAATAATTTTACGTATCAATGAAGACGCTCCTGAGATAAAAGCGTTCAAACAAACAAACTTTTCACATATTATCACACACATAAATTCATAATTTTTCATAAGAACTAGTATCGAAGGAACGTTTATTTCAGCGAGTGCTTTCACAGATATTTCTAGTCAGATTTACAGCATTTGTTGTTTAAATAGATTTGCTATTTTACGAGTTGGTAGGACACTTATTCTTATCAATTAATATGCAACTAAATTACTCATATTTTACTGCGTCTGTCCTCTCAACAATCAGGAACACAGTTAAATGTGCCGTAATTTTGCGAGGATAGATGCTGGTCTATTAGTATTGCAATATGAAACTTATAACGGCGTCCAGACCGATTGCCGGCCATGGCGACTGTGCTCTCTGAGGTGATCCGACAGCTGCGCAGGATACATTATAGTGCAAGCATTTGCGCAGACACTGCTGCACTCTCTATTTGCTCACGCTCCTAGACCAATGGGAAGGCAATCCGACAGTACCGGAGAAAGATCAGGCACAGGACCAACATTTACGTGCTGGGCTGCTTTTGTAAGTTTCTTAAAACCCACAAAGCAAATTCAGCCCTACCCGGCAAATGACACTTATAGATAGAAGTCACTTAGGTACTTGAATTTGAAGAACTGTATTTTTTTTTTTATAAGCGAAATGTAAAATCTGTGACGTTATAGTTAATCTCTCTAATTTCATACAAATTGCATAGAGTGTAACCATTTTTGACAGTTCAGTAAAAGTATCAAAGATTATGTAAGTAATTGTTAACTACCGTATTGCATTGTCAATACTTTTTATCATCCATTTATTCAGTTATCAGAAAATACCAGTAAATCCCCAAATAGACTTACACAGAAACTTCTCACTCAATTAACACCTACTCTAATCCAAACCGCAGTATTATCGAACAAGCCTAAACCCCATTCACAGCAAGACCACTTATTAATAACCCCAATAGTGCGCATTGTGCCAAAAGGTTGGATTTATCGCAGTTGTTGTTCGAAACACTGTGCAGGCACAGGATTAAACAAACGTGGATACGGAATTTTTGGGCGAAGGGTTGGCGGAACTTTTTGGTCGCTTTCGTCGTACGATAATGATGCGGGAAGTTTGAGTTGGCGCATCAATCATTTTTGGGATGATGCTGTCACGTTGTTGTATTGTATTTACGATAAATACAAAAGTCTTTTGTGCTGGTCTGTTGGAAGTGCACGTAGTGTGAAATAATGACAGTAATCTTTTAAAGGTTTGAGGAATATTTGTTACGGTAACTTTCTTTATACACTAATGTTATAAAGATGAAGAGTTTGTTTGTTTGAGCACGCTAATCTTAGATACTACTATTCCGATTTGAAACATTATTTCAGTGTTAGATAGTCTATTTATCAGTACAGGCTCATAGGCTACATTTTATCCGAGTGCGCGAAATAGTTTCCATGGAACGCGGGTGAAACCGCTGGCAAAACCTAGAAGGTAATACATGTACAGACACCAGCACATCATGCTACTACAATCTGTCAAATTTCCTTTATATATTTTCAACTTTATCGCTGCATCATACGGTTCAAAGTTGATTCGGAAAATTTGACAGTTTCGGGTAGCTTGATGTGCTGGCGTCCGTACATGTTTTTTTTTTTACCTACGAGCATTAACTGCACATTTGGGAATTATTCGTTCATTTCTTTCACCTTTACTTTCATGGAAAGAGCGATCTTAAAACAATTATACATAGATACGGAGCTACAAAAAAATAAACAATGATACAACGATCCTGCACACAAACCTGATCATTTACAACAATTGCAATAAAAATGAGTCTCTGTCCTGTACAATTACATTTCCGACGATGGTGATCATTGAGTACCAGCACGCGAGCTACAATCGCCACGAATAGTGTTTGATTTGTCAATAATTTACTACGGCCGACAACTATGCGACAACTAGTCAAATTCAATACTTTTATAGAACTGTTAAAAACGGTTACTCTCTATGAAATTTGTAAGAAAAAACCACATATGACGTCACAGATTTTTCACATCAATCCGTATACTTATTTCGATTATATTTCCAATAAAAAAATAAAAACAGTTTTCGGTTCAAAACGATAAATAAAACTGACATTATTTCAAGATGCTTTACAAAATGAATATGATAAAGTGTTTTATTTATGACCTAGTCCGCATCCCAATTACAAAAAAAAGGTTTAATTTTAATTAGGTATAATAATAGGATGCAAAGAAGTTTAATATTCAAATTTTGGTCTTCTCAACGTCCGTACTTCATGGTAGGGATCCAGCAGCTCCAGGTATTCCACCTGACACTTACTGAGCTGGTCTTCCATTCGTTGCAAACCTAAAACACACTGCACCGCACCGTTATATTTTTTATTTTTAATAATCTTTATACAGACGCCAGCATATCAAACTACCTGAAACTGTGAAATTTTCCTAATCGACTTGAACCAATATAGTTGACAAAATTTGCCAGATTGTAATAGCTTGGTGTGCTGGTGTCTGTACCTACTTGCATTAATATTGTTCATTTCATTTGTCTTCTTATGTTGCTAAATAAATATTCTATCTATTTATCCAAATTGTCGAGCACTGTTCTGCTTGACTGTACCTATTGACGACTCAATAAACCTTGTATTGATTAAGACGTAAAGATGCCGTGTCTGCTGCAAAGCATGACACGCAATTTACAGCAAATGTCGTGATGTTGTGAAGAATTCAAATAACTTGTGATATAAAATTCATAATTATTAATGTCTTTAAGAATATTAATCATCACAGCAGCAATGAGAGTCGTGACAACCTCTTTATCTTAAAACCTTGACCAACAGGACTTCGGGAATTTATTTAAAATTTTGTGGAATAAGCACAGGCAAGCTAATATAATCTGTCAAATTTCCTTAATAGATTTTAAACTTTATCAGTGAAGCATATAGTTCAAAGTTGATTGGGAAAATATCTACACCACTATAATAAAGCAGTAGACTTTGTTTTAACACACTAATCTTAGGAACTACTGGGCCGATTTGAAAACCTCTTGCAATGTAAGACAGCTCATTTATCAAGGAAGTCTAAAGGACGGCTTTTTATCCAGGTGCACGGAGTAGTTCCCAAGTGACGAGGGTGAAATCGCTAGCGGAAACTTGTTGTTAATACATATCTGTACATAGGTTACAGTATGGCTGGTAACAATATACTATTGCGATGAAGTGCAAAAATGTAGGAATATTCATATCTGTCTTCATCTCGTTATGAATTTCTAACAACAATCAAATATCGCAAAACGAAATGACGTCTCAAACAATCCAACATTTAATAGATCATAATATGAAACCCATTAAACGGACGCCAAGAACCAAAAAACACATGACACGAACAGCCACTTAAAATATTTGGCAAAATAACCAGAATATAATCATTTCTTATCTTGCACTCTTGAATCTAAGTGTACCTTCAAATGGAATGGACCACTTACGCGCCACCCACTATAATACTGCTATATGTTAGAGAAATAAGGAAAATAATTACCCATACAATTTACCGAGTATTGTATGTACATTTATATGAATAATGGCTTTAGTAAGTTTCGGGTTACGGTATAGTTAATTGTTTAGGAAAGCTGTGATTTGTTGAGATTAATGTTAAGAAAAGTATTGGGAAATACAAAGTGTACGTGAGAAGAAATATAACACAATATTGTTTTTCCCTAATTTGTAACTAATTTGAAAGTTATTACAATATGTATTAAATTGAACACAGAAATTAGTTTTCAAATCAAACCAGTAGTTCTTGCCTAGCCTTTTCCCAAGCTATGTTGGGGTCTGCTTCCAGACTAACCGACTGCAACCGATTGCCAGTGATTTAGACAGAGTGACTGTCTGGACAATGCGATACTCCTTATTAAGACATGGTTTTCAGACTTTCTGGCTTCTGACTACCCGTTACGACTGCCAATGATGTAAAAATGACAATCGGGACCTATCAATTCATCCTTCCAAAACACGGAAGAACTCGTCATGGCATGATGGTTACCTATCAACAGACCAACCGTGCCAAGCATTGCTTATCTTTATAATCGACGGTATCGCGTTGCTGTTACTTAGCCTCAAAGTAAGTCATTAAGTAATTGATTAAATTAATATATCAATATAGCAGTAATTTTGTTAAAGGAGCTAAAGATAATAATATAGACGAAATGTTTGTTATTAAATCTTCAAACTCATTCATTAATTCACTTAAACAGAAGACGAGATTATTAAAATACACCACATGCATAAATATAAACACAAATCAGTCAATTTAGGATGAATTTCTCGTATCTCGTACATCGTAACTAAATTATTTCAAGTAGAATTTTGAACCCTAGCCTTCGGTAATAAGGGTCATGACATTCTCAAACTGATGAGCTGATTACATACTCCACCCCTTCATCTACAAATTAATTGTGTCTAATGGAACACACGCTTGAATACATGTATCTGACTCATCGCTCAATTTGTGCAAACATATGCCGTATAAGTTTAGAAACAAGGTCGAAAATTGCGTGAGAATTATTTCAGTACGCGCTAATATTTCGTGATGTGTTTGCAGTAGATTTGTGCTGTGTTTGAATTGATTTAGTACTTGTAGTAGAGAGAGAACTAGTGGAAAGCTATTAGGTAAGTTGGACTATTTCGTAGGGGGAATGAAAACTAAATGGTGTGTTCAATTTTGAAGTCAAGTTTCTATTGGGGCAACAGGTGACGTCGAGTAGTTAAGTTTTATACATATAAGCTTATTTCTCAAAGAAAAGGTTGTTATGAGCATCTGTCGATGATATTTTTTAAAACTATTTTATCTAAACAGACACAGCATGATGACGACCCCGTTGGGGTAATGGTAATCACGACTACTGAGCTGTTGTCCAGGATTCATTTCCAGGTACGGTCGTAGATATTTGATATTTGAGTAATGAGCTTGATTGGGTGATCTGGTACATATTTAACAAATATGTACAATCTGTAAAGTATATCAGTTGTGTATGCACCCATAAAACAAGCTAATTAATAGTTTACCTTGAGGTCAACCGACCGTGTGTGAATCAATACAGAAAGTGATTTGTATCAATTAGAAAATAAATCCAGATCCTCAAGAAGTGTTCATGTCAAGGTACTGTTGGATAAGAAGAGTTTTGTCATCTGAAGAACACCCAAGGGTGGCTAATGATGATAATGATAGGAATCGCCAAGAGGACTCATTCGTTAAGACAGTAGTACGTATACGTCATCACCAAGACAATCACTATATAATAATAATATTGCTATGGTGAAGCCCCGATTAGAGAGTGGTTAAGCTCTTGACTATCTATCCAAAGAGTTTGGGTTATTCTCTCAAACCTAATAGTTTTGCTTATTTGAGTAGTATTTATTTACAATGATTTGTAAGTTTGGATCATTGCTGTTGTTCAAATTTTATCGTGGTGGCCTAGTGGATGAAGCGCCAGTCAGTATCAAGGTACGTGTGAGAAGGTTCAATTTCAGGCCAGGCAAGTACCAATATTATTAACAATGTAAGTTATAAGATCTTTGAAACCAAAATCTTGAGGACTTAAATTGCCTATCGGCCTTGAGCAAGCGTGATGATTAACTCTCATTCCTTATCTACGATTATATGAGAAGATACCTGTACCTTATAGTGGATCAGTATCAGGCTGATGATGTTGATATATCCTACAATATAATCAACTTTTAATGTTATGATTGCAAATACATTTGGAATTGGAAGAAAAACAACAATTAGTTTTACGGATGAAATTATACTGTATGATAAAAATCTCAGATCGTAATTTAGGAATATTAAACCTTCAATAAGTGAAATAATTTCCAAGATCTGGTCAGCTATTCAACTCGCTTCCACTTTAAACATATTACAAAGTAAATCACCAAAGATTTACAATAAGCGAATAACAAAGTGTTGATACAGAAGACTTATAGGCTGGACAATGGATATACAAGCTTGAGTAACCATTGTAAATTATCTAGTAAATTGTTTGGACTTTAGGACAGTGAAATAGACCCAGAATTTAGTATGGCAATTTGTCTTACGAAATCGTTTACATTACCTAATTGCCCTAGATTTTGGTAACTACATATGTGTGGAATTGGGATGATAACTAGGTCGAAAATAAAATCATATTCAATTTGTAAAACATCTTAAAATAATGACAGTTTCATTTATCGCTTTGAACTGAAAATTGTTTAGATTTTTTTATTGGTAATATAACCGAAATAAGTAAACAGCTTGATGTGAAAAATCTGTGACGAAAAAACTAAGTATTTTCATTCAAATTTCATACAAAGAAACCATTTTTGACAATTCAATAAAAGTAATGAATTTGACTAGTTTTCATCTACCGTATTATCAATAACGACTTTGGAGCTCATACATACCAATCAGTCTTTAAATTATAAGGCCTTAGGCCGCGATAATATCCATGGACAGTGGTAATGACTATGGGTTGCACTAGACACGTACTACCATCTGTTAAATTGCCTTAATAGATTTACAACTTTATCGCTGAAGCATATAGTTCAAAATTGAATGGGTAAATTTGACAGTTTCGGGTAGCTTCATATGCTGATGTACTTGTACCATCAGGCAATCTATCAGCACGTGTGACCTCTCAAAAACACATAAATGTTTTTCATTCAAAAGACAAGATATCGCCGATGTCAAGGGCTTTTCCAAAATAAGAAGTCAGAAATCTATTTTTAATCCTTATACCATAAATAGATATCAATAGCGTACCTATACGATATAAATTCCCGCCAACTTATTAACCTTCACGTTACCACGCTAGTTTTGGAAAGCGATTTGACTCGCTCAAGCTAATGATCAGATTATGTACCAAATTTATCCTAGGGATCGGGATGGAGTAAAATTAGACTGTCTAGCAAGAGGTTTAAGCATTTTATGTACAGACGCCAGTACATCAAGCTACCCGAAACTGTCATTTTTTTTTCATCTTTGAACCATATGCTTCAGCTATAACATTTAAAATCTCTTTAGGAAATTTGACAGATTGTATTAGCTTGATGTGCTGGTATCTGTACATTAGGCTTCCACCTTGTCTTGGGGAAAGGAACTTTAGCTGATAGGAATACAATGTTATAATACTTTGAGTTAATTTAATAGTAAATTTCATTTTATCTACCTAGCCATTACTGTGTTGGCGTGGCTTCCAGTCTTACTGGATGCAGCTGAGTATCAATGTTTAACATCCTCCAATAATAAGCTAAACAGGACGTAGGCTTTCATGAAAATAGTATATTGATTATGTTCTGAATAACAGATTTTCATATAAAGAACATTTTCCCTAAATAGAAGAAACAAATGGACATATGTTTTACGATCGAATCAATTAAGGTTGCCTTCAAAATATCCCCTAATCATCTATCTCTAATGTATTTTTGCTAAGAACTATAGATGCAACAAAGCATTCACGTAAACCCTGATTACTATGTATATTCATGTTGGATATTCATAAGATAATATTGAGCAATGACTAGATTTATATTCGATGCAAGCGGAAAGCCAGATGCGCTCCGTTTTGTAGGCAATAATTAACAATAATGCATCGTCTGTTTACTTAACGTAGTAGAAACTCTTTGGTGTTTCAATGATTACTGAAAGTTTTATTAAAATTTCTAGCAGGCTCAGCACGGCAACCGTAGAAACAAGTTTTGTTTACCGGCGATTGAATATAATGACAGAAAAGTGACAGATTGACGTAAGATTTCTTTTGACATTTTATGAAGTATTTTTCTTTTCTTCGATTGAAAAAAGGCTATAAGTGATTATATGCAAGTTGACGGGTCTGGCCATGCTCGGGCAGAAGACATGTTCACATTTACAGAAAGAGCCTTTGTCTTGCCTTGTCTTTTCTTGACAGAATAGATATAAAATCGCCATGCTAAGCCTGCAGGAGATGAAAGAAAATAGATACCAAAAAATACTCTATAGGTGAATTTAAATTTAAAATGCTTGACTGACGGCAACGATTTTTAGTGTTAGTAGTACATTACCTATTTAGGGCCAGTTTCACCGGTTGCTGGTAAGTTCCAGATAGTTCATCTGGTAGAGAATTTAATACAAATTTTGTTCTATTTTTTAATTTATCTGGTAGTTAGTGGCTATCCGTAACCTGTGACACTGGCCCTTTGTATTTTATTTATTCAAGAGTGTCTAAGTGTGTGAAGAATCTATCTTGTTGTATCGATATAATTGTCAGTCTATGTTAAAGCAATAACGTAGCATAGTAATATTAAGTTTTGGAAGCATAATAGAATCCACATTAAATTGTCTTAGATCAAATTATAACTGGTAATGATATTGATATACAATATAGTTCAATCAATATTGAACACAGTTTTGTGTGAAGTTCAAATAATGTGTGACTACTGATATTGGGTTCGATTCCAAGATTAGATACTGTCTGATTTATGATATGCAATTTATTTGTAGCTAAATTACCAGCCTCTCAAGTTCGATTCTAGCAGAAAAGCAACCTTTCCTAGTAATTTGTGCTTTTTATGTATATCTTGGATACCAATGACTGACTAAAGGCGAAGGAAAACATTTTGAGGAAATCTTGACTATAAAGTCTCAGATCACCAATCCGCAACACCAACTACGACTAAACGTGGAAAAAAAATACTATCACAACATCAATAAAAATTAAAAGTTGCATACACCCGAAGCATATACGCATAAGATTAATATTTTGAGGTCTGCACTCAAAGCGATTTGTAGCGGCAGTGAGCATTCAACCGAACACGATGCGAATGTTCACATCCCGATCACATGTATCGATCTCTGATATATGGCGAATGCGTTCGAAAACCGAGCGAATGGCATCATCAAATGTGTACGTGCAGAATCGGTATTTTCGAAAAAACCCGCTATCGAGATCACGTCCGCTAGCTCGACATTTTGTCACTACGTAAATGATTGTCCTGGTGTGTAGTGCTTTGAGGTCGCGTTAACTTTTATCGATACCACAAGCGTTGGACATTCATTTATTTTTGCGAATATGTAAAGGAATATTGTATTATCATCATCATCCTACTGCCCTTATCCCAAGTTTTATTTGGGGTCGGCGCAGCATGTTTTTGTCTTCCACGCTCTTCTATCTGCCGTCATCTCACATGTTACATTCTTTCTAGCCATATCAACTTTCACGCAATCCATCCATCGCTTCTTTGGTCGTCCCCTTCCTCTATATCTATCCACATTCATGTTCAAAACCTTCCTCACAACATGATCCTCATTCCTCCGCATTACATGCCAAAAAGCAAACCCTGAAACGGAATGAAACTCCTACACGATAGCAGAGGCCTCTCACCCCCGCTCCCAGAATAGTATTTAGCCATTGCTGTTATCCTAATCTTATAAATACCCCTATATTCGTCTCTCAAGTTTTCTCTCTCGGTTTTTCAAATCTCCTGAACAATAAACGCTCTCGGGTTGGTCTTCAAATAAAAATTGCCATTGCTGCAATCCTTATACTATAAAAGCTTTGTCATCGGTCTATTCGGTTCTCAGGCCAAAACTACTGAAAACATTTCAATGAAATTGTCACATTCAATGAATAGGGTAAGGTAGCAAATCAAGGACCTTTGTCTCTAAGCCAGAGATCAAAAGCATACTTTTTAGTCACGGGGAACAGCTAGTTGAGAAACACATAACTAAGGCACAAAACCTCTATTCCACAAAAAGTACTAGTGGAACACATTCCATAATAAATTAGTCCAAAGAGAATCCTACAAACAGTTCACCTGCTTCCACTCTACTTTTGCTCCCGCCTACTAAGGGTCAGCAACCAAAAATAAACAAGAAAATAGGTGACCCGTTCTCCAAGTTTAAACTTTCAGGGGCATCTCTTGGCGTTGAAACTTTAAAATGACCCTATTTTAGATCCAAATCAAATCACAACACGGAGTGGTGTGCGGAAATCGTAAAACCCGTTCAAAACAAGGGTTGGCTGAATAAATTAGGAACTTAAAGTTCAGCTACACTTGTTGACATTATTTTGGACGAAGGGACACTTCTGTCCGTACGAGTGTCGTTCTTTTGTTTGACAGAAATTATTTTGTTTTGGCGTTACGTAGGATAATGTTAGACTAGATTTTAAATTGAACACGATTTTACCAACACAGGGATACGTTATGAATACCTCCCATTATATTTAAGATTGCAATTAATATTAATAAAAGATCAAAACCGTTATGAATATGTCCGTTTAAGACCTATAGCCTCCTACATTTTTCCACAGTTTCTAGCCGAACGTATGATAAGAAAACCTAAGGCCAAAAATGGGTTTGGGACAAAAGTGGGTTTTACTGGGTAAAAGAAAACACTTCTTCCAACTGCACCCACAGCGGGAGGGTCATCTGATGGTTGACCACGGAAAAAAGTCCAGAATAGAAGGACCGCACCATCTTTAACACCATTATATACCAAACAATTGCAAAGCAAACACACTTGTGAGATACGAAATAAATTCTGGAATCTCACTAGGCCTTAATTCACAAAGGCCCTGTATCAATCATTCATAGCCGACCAGCCGTGGCGAGGCTGAATCTATCGGTACACACGTCACATATCTTCGACGTTAACGCTGCGTTCACGCAATCTGCACAGAATTGCGAATTAATTGCCGATGACGTGACGCGCGAATGTGTTTGTCTGCAAATATTGAAAATGTTTAGTTTAAGTGTTTATACTCGTAGTAACAGATATATCTTTGTAAGAGTATTTAATACATAACTTCTTTTGTATTTCTTGTGCTTTATGACTGTATAAAAAAGGAAATTATTTATGAGTGTTGTTTTTATTGTTGTTAGTGAAAGGTATTTTTAACATCCCATGAAGGTCTATTATTTACAAATATACAACATATTAATACAATCAAATACTATATTTATCTATACATATAATAAAACAGTAAAAAATCCGTGTCTGTACAAATAATATATTGACAAAAATAATAACTGAGGGGGGTTTAGAAAAAGCAATAGAACACGAATCCGAAAAAAAAATTACGTCTGTTTGTCTGTTTGTCTGTATGTCTGTTTGTCTGTTTGTCTGTTTGTCTGTTTGTTTGTACGCGCTAATCTTCGGAACCACTGGACAGATTTGAATGATTCTTTTTTTGTTGTATAGGTGTTAGGTCGGGGCAACATATAGGCTATAAATTATCTTGGAAACTTGAACACCTGATGCAGAACAGCAACAGACCAGCTTAACTATAAGAGATAGAGAAATGCTGCCATAGCAAAAACTGTTCCACGTGATGAGCATTTTCTTCTGCGAGATAAAATTTGAAGATCTGGAACAGCTGTTTTGGACCTCCTGGAGCCCAGCTACACCATTACACATATAGAAATGGCGTCTTAGCAAAAGTTGTTCAGCCTGATGAGCACTCGCTGTTGACGTATAAAAATTGAAGATCTAGAACACCTTCTATGGAACTCTAAGAGCCCAGCTACACCATCAAACATATAGGACTGACGTCTTAGAAAAAGTTGTTCGGTCTGATAGGCATTTCCGGTTGACTTATAAAAATCTAAGATCAGACACATTTGATGTGAAGAACCTCCCTTTTTTGAAGTCAGTTAAAACAACATCAGCTGAAAGTACCTCAGCGCGGTGAAAGCTGTAACAGTTTAGGACTGCGTTTCGTATAGACGCCAGCACATCAAGTTACCCGAAACTGTAAATATATCCAATCAATTTTGAACCATATGCTTCAGCGATAAAGTTGAAATTATATTTAGGAAATTTAACAGATTGGAAATTTTGACTTTGGTAGCTTAATGTGCTGCATCATTGAAGATTCCGGCCAAAACTCCCATTTTTTTTATTTTATCGCATTAATATTCCTTCGCATTTCCGTTATTTCAGTTTGTAATTTTCTTTTGATTTTTTGAATTGACACTGTAGCCTGCCAGGTCGTGCAATAGAGCAGACGTTTAGATTTTTAACGATCAAGTATCTTCACAACAAAACTATAACTATGCTTACAAAAAGTTAAATTGTTTCCATTGTCCAAAGAAGCTAAGATTCATCGGATCATAGGATCCCTAGAATCCAACGAAGAGCTAATTTAAGTGTGGAGAGGCTTGATGCTGTTCGAGGACATAAGGCTGCACCTCGCACCGTTGAAACCTTTTCGAATCGAGAATTACGCCTGCGTATTCAGCGTATTTACGCTTCCACATCCAGTTCTCTATAAAGAGATCAAAGAAGGGTATGTTGCGCCACTGACCGCTGGTTTGGAGAAACCAATTACCGATACAGAATCATGCTTGACTTCTCAGCGTAGTCGCACATCTACTAACGCTTATGAAAGCAGTAATTAACCTAATGCACGACTAATTTCTGATCGAGATTATCATACATTGTCCAGAATGATGGCATCCAGGCCGATTGTCGGCTACGGCGGCCGTTCTCTTTTATGGATTTATCAACTTTTCTATTTATTTATCAAATTTAAAAATTTATCAACCAGCTGCGCAGGAAATTTATTATAGTGCTCAAGCATTTGCGCAGATACAGGTGCACTCTCTATTCCTTCACTCTCACAGTCCGATGGGACGGCAATCCGACATGACCGGAGAGAGATCAGGTGCAGGACCGAAATTTACGTGCTCTCTGAGGAACGGGTGAATCAATCACCAACTTCCAGACTCCAGGCTGCTTTATGAAAGTTTCTCAAAACTCACAAAGCGATTTCGACCCGGGAATCGAACCCGAAACCCCGTGCACAGCAGTCGCGCCTTGCGACTACTACATCAATTCAGAATAAGCACATAACGAAATATTCATAAGCAGTTAGAAAGTGGAAGAGACATATAAAATTGAAGATCTGGAACAACTGTTATGGTATTCCAAGCGCCCAGCTACACTGTTAACTATTGGGATTGACGTTAACAAAATGTTCAATTTGAGGCATTACATAAAGAAATCGTCTCGCGCATCCTGTTGCTTTCCCGTCCCCGGACTCATAGAATTCGATATCAGACGTTTCAAATCTTCGATTTTGACGGCCCTGTATTCGCTGGCATAAGCGACTGGATCCGCGTACGAAGTCGCGGGCAGAAGCTAGTATATAATAAAAATTTAAAGATCGAAACATTTTTCATCATACCTACACCAGCTGGAAATCAGCATATTTTTTTTATTAACATTTGATATAAAATACATAAATTAGAATTATATTCAGTCATCTGCTGCCTATTAATATCGGACTGGACTTAACCAAAAATTTCATAAAAACACCGTTTTTTTCCGATCGAGTAAAAACACGGAACCGAAATATTCAGCTCAGATTACACAGCCAACGTAAATAATATCTCAAAATCTCAAAGTGACACGATAAAATGAATTTCGCCGCGATTTTAATTGAATAAATAGCGAGACGGAGTAACGGGCCCTAGAGTATATAACCAACTGGAATTTCCATGAGCACAAATCTCTATGTGAATAAATCTGCCACTTTAAACGCGAGAGACCAAGCGACACAATAAATAGTGTTAGCTCTCTCATGCATTTTCGATAACATTAATATATACGTACAAAACTGTCATACACAAGCACAAACATGACAAACACTATATGTACGCAAGTTTGACCAAGGGTTTTGTACCGACAACAGCACATCAAACTACCCAAAACTGTCAATTTTTCTCAATAAACTTTGAACCATATTTAGCTTAGCATAGCTTCAGCGATAAAGTTGAAAATATATTAAGGTTCGACATATTGTTGTACCTTGGGCAGAGGGGATGGCAAGCCAATGGCGTATCCAATTGGTTAATGCTCTAAGATAACAACAGAATAAGCTGGTGTCGGCGAATGTTTTAATATTAATTAATAATGTATATTTGATGGTTTTCAAAGCAGCCTTAAGAAAGTTTGACAGGGTCTTATCGTTTGAAGATCTTGTCAATATTGTGGCGACATTATTTGAGTTTACATACACAAAATTGATACTTTGGTATTTATTTTAGGGAAAGACTTATAGATACGAATAAGATTAGAATTATTTGCATACCTATTACTTTTCTTTTCGAGTAAGCTTCATGTTTTCATCACCTAACAAGCCTTCGTGTCGAAGTTTTGTGTCTGACGACCTCTGACGTGGAATTGTAACAACGACTGCTATTGAGTAGCATTAGGGGACGCCAACTTTACGTCCTCTCCCGGGCAGGTTTATCACCGTCAACTTCCAGACTTCGGTTTGCTTCGTGCAAGTTTCTTAAGCCGCCTCGACCCAGAAATCGAACAGGAGTATCTCCCCGTGTAAGGTAGTAACAATGCAGTTGATTTTGTAGTGTATGAATAATAATTTAGCAAAAATAAATAATAATATACTTAGATTTTTGTAAGTCTTGTCTTTCTGTAGTCTACGCCCATATACATATTTGCTTCGTTTGTTCCTATTTATACTAACTATTTATGTCTAATAACAAAACGAAAACAATAGATAGTACAGGAACATGGTATTATAAGGTCTAACAATACTAGTGCACCATATTTTTACGGGTCATCTAGTACACGCTTAGGATCATGTTTACCACAACAAAATTGAATGACCTAGGTCAACGAATGAGCGCCTTCATAGAGACTATATTCAACATCATCTTCATAGAGAGATAAATTTAATACAATATGTTGTTGTTTTCATGACATTGTGATAAATATGATCCTTAGCATGTTCTAGATGACCTGCAAAAATATGGTGCTCTAGTATTGTTTGACCTTATACATATTATACCATGTTCCTGTTGACAAATATAACAACTATGCTTTTGGAAAACAAACAGATACAGTCGTCTCGTAAACAGTTCACATTGCAGCTAGACCAATTACAGTTCACAGCAAGCCTGCCCTTAATTAAGTGAATGCATCTCAGTGAGCGATGCGTTCGTCATTTCCCGCCCAAATGGAATTAAGATGGCGGAGATTTGAGGTGCGTTTACACCAACGTTGTAAAAGAAAAATGGCACGACTAGTTTTATAGATGAAGCCTTTCTGTTTGTAATGAGATATTCAAGCAACTACATGGATACGTATAGAAATCAGAGGATGAAATTTATAGTGTTCCATAAATTGTACGTATTAAATATTCCTATTATCTGTCAAAATTCCTTAATAGATTTTCAACTTTATCGCTGAAGCATAAAGTTCAAAGTTGATTGAGAAAATTTGACAGTTTTGGTAGTAGCTAATATGCTGACGTCTGTACATATGATTTAAACATTCTAGCAACCATCATTTCATAAACAGAAAAAAAATATCAATACCTGGTTAAATAATTCACATAAAAATCACAATAGAAAATATAAAAGATAATATAAGAAAATATAAGCGTTTTATTCATCATTGATAAGCTGACATAACTCGAGCCTTATGAAGTCCAAAACGACGCATTTTGGTATTACTTAACTCGGGTAAAAGGGTTTGGTGGTTCAGACAAGCCTTATGACGTCATTTGTTAGGTTTCCGAATGGTAAGACATTTTTCTCGAAGTATGAGGCTCAAGCTGAATAATTTCTTTCTTTCGTTAATGTGTAATATTGTAACTAGTAATAACTTATAAAACATCATTATCATCAGCGTTTTTTTTTAATATCAAACTGCAGGTCACAAGCTTCTTTGCGCCTTCGCGTCGAAAGCGCCTTAACGTCAAAACCAGAACGCAAGATGCAATGCAACACCAAGTACCAATCAAACAAATAGTTAACTAACACCACTGAATTCGAAACAAAGCGCAGCTTATTGCTTTACAGCGCTTTACAGCTTGAAAATCAAACGATCAATCACCCATCAAAAGCCGAATCGGTCCTTACGAACACCGAATTGCTAACATACTACAACAGTTCCAGCTTTGGTGCAGTTTAATTACGATACAACTGACGCTCACGAATCGACAAACAGACATTTGTGTCTTTGAACGACCAAAAGCCCATTTTGTTCTTCAAATGTGCGAATATGTTAATGTTTAGGAAATTTGTGTGCCATGTTTGGTAGGTTTAAGATTCAGAGAGGTATTGACGTTCATTCCTATAATTGGACAATGATAACTGTGGCTGGTGGGAACGTTCTAAAGATCGGGAGGTGTGGAAAGCTTTTGCCTACCAGTGGAATAGTTCAGGTCAAAAAATTGAATTATTAACTCATATCCTATTTGACAAAATAATTTAGAGTGCAGGTGAATATGACATCATCATCATCATTTCTAGAAATTGCTATGAGCTGCCGAAGTTAGTTTTTTATCCGAAATTGAGTAGCCCGTACACGGCTTTGTTGATATTCAATTATTTATGACTTCCGTTGAGAATTAAGCTAAGAAAACGCGACGATACCATTTTGATGAAAATGCGAATCTTCTTGAATCTTTGAAACTCTAAGTTCTCAAAGATATACAGGGTGTAAAGAGACCCGACTTGATCTCTAACACTTCACTACCAAATAATGTTGTACTACATCTAAAATCTTAATCCAACAGTCTACAAGCGGTACAGCACAGCATCTGTGCAGTTTAATTAGTTCACAACGGACGCGACGCAGCAGCTACATACATACGATACTGCTAGAATATAATAAGTACGTAGTTGATTTTGATTGAATCATTCTGAGAAGATTAGAAAGGGTAGGGTGGTGTTATAATGTAACTCGAAGATTTTGCTATGTAAGACTGGTTTTAATCTTATCTATACTATCTATATTAATATTATAGAGCTGATGAGTTTGTTTTAAATTGAACGCACTAGTGTTAGAAACTAGTTGACGGATCTATTCGTGGATTTGTTCCCACCAAAAAATCATTTTTTTTTCTTTAGATAAGCTAGGGAAGACTGTATGCTGCTTGCAATACAAACGCGCTAAACACTCAGGTTTAAAAGTGTAAAAATCTAAAAACCAAAACATTTTTGTCATTTATGATTAAGAAATTAAACACCCATAACAACCATACCTCCCAAACATATCCTATCCAATCTAATCCCTATAACAAAGACAGTAAAGTTTAAAATCCTTCAACCCCAATCACAACTGATTAACAAAGCTATGCACATGAGCGTTTGACTAATTAGTGTGACGTCACAGCTTTGCATCGCCCAAAAACAAGTCAAAAGAACAAGTAGGACTCCACTGATTACTGTGAAGTTATTAAGCCAGCTTTATCAGAATGGGAATCTGGGTTTTATAAGGTGAATGCGACGACTGGTAGCGAGAAATTCAAATATAAAATTATTTTCCGATATTTTACCTAATGTTAAAGTATCAGAAAATAATTTTAAAGTCGTGGTGGCCTAGTGGTTACAACCTCTCAAGTATGAGGGCGTGGGTTCGATTCCAGGTCGGGCAAGTACCAATGTAACTTTTCTAAGTTATACGTACTTTCTAAGTTTATCTTGGACACCAATGACTGTTTAAAGGCGAAGGAAAACATCTAGAGAAAACCTGGACTATAATGTCTGAAATCACCAACCCGCATTGAGCAAGCGTGGTGATTAACGCTCAATCCTTCTCCGTGGCAGAGGAGGCCTGTGCCCAGCAGTGGGACGATAAAAAGGCTGTGATGATGAATAATATCATGTATTTAAGATTTTTCCTCCTAGATAAGTCAATACCTACTACTCAAAACTTTTTCCTTCACAAATCCAAAGGGCTCTATTCCATTTACTGTCATACGCATCTAGTCTACGAAATCTTCAAAGATTTATCCGCACGGGTCAGCTGTACTATTCAGGCCACAAGAGCATATCATTTGACCTTTAAGGTTCTATTGAAATCTCACTAATGTATTACTATCATTGAAGGCGTACTCTGGGATATTAGTAACTAATGCTTTTAGTATTACGAAGAATAGAAATCGGGGAATTCGAATCAAAGGCTCAAAAATAAATCATGCTATTTCACTTTGTAAAGTAAAATATCCAGGCAGGTTTTCTACAGCTTTATCTGCTAGTTTTCATTCAGATGATTCCGACGGTAGCGTAGTAGCAAGTGAATCTGCCTTCCACGCTGGATGTAGCGGGTTCGATTCCCGAATAAGTCAAAAATTTGTGTGCATGATGCATGGGACAACTGATAAACACACTTAAATATTTTTCTTTTGTATATACATACATATTATACATAGAAACACCCAGACTAAGTCAAACATCCATGTTCTTGCACACAAATGTTTGACTTATGCGGGAATCGAACCCGCGACCTATAGCGTGGCAGGCAGGTTCACTAACCACCACGCCATCTGGTCTTCAAATAAGTATAATAAGTATGTATTTTTAAAAGTGTATCAGTTTGATCGGTTCCAGATATTTTTTAGTTATTTAGAATAAAATAATATATTATCGATTGTAATAGGTACATATAACATCCTCGTAACTTTTAGTTTTTAGTCGTATTTGAAATGTAGTCTCCAAAACTTTGTAGGCCAAACTTTATTTAAAGCCGAAATAAAAATTTCTGTGACTTCACTACCCGGCTGTATTGTGTGATGGTTGTTATAAATCTTGCTTATCTAAAGCGCACTGTCCAACCATGTGAATATATGGCACAAGTGGCTTTTCTTACTCAAAAGTTGACGGCAGTACGCAGTAGTGCTGACAGGGGGATAGCACGTTTGTTGGTCGTTGAAGAATAGTCTTCTTTATAATATCAGCAAACATTATCTGTAACTTTGTAACCGACTTCCCAAAAAGGAGGAAGTTTCAAATTTCTCTGTAAATTATAAGTAAGTATTTTTTTATTGAGTTAATAAAGGTGTTATATAAAGGCAGGTATCTCACATCAGTCAGCCTATTTGAGCATACAATAATCGAGGCCTAATCAAATGCTTGGGCACTTTAATAATATGTACTGCTTATCTGGCTGATCTCCTTAGAGAGAACGGCCGCCATGGCTGGCAATTGGTCTGGACACCATCATCAATCTAGGCCTATTCATGCACTGCCGGGGCTGCAAGTTGTTCACAAGAGTTACCGTGGCCCTGGTACACAAGGACCTCCAGAAGGAACAGATGGGTTTTTAGTCAGTAAGAGTCTGACACTCCTTCCAGCTGCATCCATAGCGGAAGAGGTCATTTGACGATTTCCCACAAACTAGGCCTTCTCAGGCAAAGGTACAGACTCTTTTTATTTGCTTTTTTATTATTATGAGTTGATTTTGAGTGATTAAATTATCTTATTTGTAAGGGTAAATGTCGAGTTCAGCTAGAATCTTAATAGTACCTCCATATTGTTCTAGGCAAGAAGAGCATGTTTGCCGGCGTTGCAAACAACAGGCGAATGGCATCAAAGCTGAATGTTTGTAGTCCCACATATTGCTTTGGCTTTCCAAGAATTTTCTTGGAATTGAAAGCTAGTAGGAATATTCATAGACTCCCGATACAAGAAAAACATTTAACAGTAGGTAAAACACCAGCATATCAACTTACCTCAATCTATCAAATGTCTTTAACAGATATTTCAACCGTATCACAATAACGGAAGTTTAATAAAAAATCGATTGGTGAAATTTGACAGATTTGGGTAGATTGAGCTGCTGGCGTCTAGAAAACAAAGAGACCCAGTAGATATCTATACTAATATTGTAGAGAGGAATCATTGATTGTTTGTTTGAATTGAATAGGATTTAAAAAGTACTTGCCCGATTTGACAAATTAGTTCACTGTTCGGACGCTACACTATCCCCAGTTAACATAGGTTATGTCATATCCAGGAAAGAAGTTTCCCGTGGACGCGAGAAATCCTATAAGACAATAACAAATATTTTTAGTAAAATTTGAGACAAGAAAAACATTAACGTAAAGATTCCAATTAAACGATACCATTTTTACAATTTATCAACTATGCATGTCCGGAAACTTCCACAAAACTGGGACACCCTACCAATAAAAGTAGCAGTACACACTCAATGTCATATAAGAACTTTTAAGATTTATGTCCTTAGCCCCCTACGGGTGTAAACACATGTTAGAAGAACAACGTCTTCAAAAGTCCTTAATGGAAAAGTGAGTGAACTTCCCAAAGTACTTTTGTTATGTTGAGATAATTCATCATGTTTTGACTTTTAGTATGCTAAATACTGCGGAAGGTTGGTCAGACATTTTTGGGGTTCGAAGTTCGATGCAATTTTTTATGTCCTTATCAGGTCAACTCATTAATCATGATTACCTTATTTTTGTGTATTTTTTACGGCCTGTTTCACAGGTTACGGGAAGCCACTATCTACCAGATAAATTAAAAAATGTAACAGAATTTATGTATGCAATTATCTGCCAGATAAACTATCTGGAACTTATCAGCTACCTGTGATACTGACCCATAGTATGCTAAATACTACGGAAGGTAGGTCAGAGATTTTTGGGGTTAGAAGTTCGATGCAATTTTTTATGTCCTTATCAGGTAAAGTCATTATGCCAGTCACTCATGATTACCTGGTTTTTGTGTAATTTTGTTAAGTACTTTAAAAGACTGACATGCTAGCCTAGTGGTTAAAGCACTAACCTCTCAAGTATGATGTGCGAGTTTGCTTCCAGGTCAGGCAAGCACCAACGTAACTTTGATAACTTTAAGTTATGTGTACTTTAACTTTATCTTGAACATCGATGATTAAAAGTGAAGTAAAATACATATCATAAATATATGTTTTAAAATTACGTTTCCTATATGAATTTTATTTTTTTCCAAATTTGTTTACAAGCAAGCATTGAAAAAGCATTTTTAAATTTTTCAGTATTAAAATTCATGATATATCGTTAACATTTATAATCATAGGTATAGTTTACTATACCTATTTTTTACTTTACTTATACATATTTTTTTACTGGAAAAAAAAAACATAAAATTTTGCAAAAATCCCGATTAATTTGTGATTTATTCAACTCAATCTACTACAATGTATATCGTAAAAATACAGTATTTTATTCAAAACACTGCAACATCATAGAAACCACACTTATAAAATCTTCTTACTTAAATGTCATATTTCTTACTTTAACTTGAATCTGAAGGTCCATTAAAGGCTCAGTGGGAAGCTACAGCGACCAACTTAAGTAGACCTCTGACACCGTTTGCCATTTTTAGGCGTTGAAGATCTTTTAATTTTGACGGTATGTCGGGAACAAAGCTTGTGAAAGTGGTGGGGAATAGCTTCAATGTATGGTTAATAATATAACATACTTTTTGGCATATTTGAAGGACATTGACTTGCATTCTTTATATCTATTACTAATATCATAAAGCTGAAGAGTTTGCTTGAAGACTCTAATTTCAGGATCTACTGGTCTGATCTGAAAAATTATTTCAGGGTTAGATAGTCAATTTATCGAGGAAGGCTATAGGCTACTTTTAAACGCGAGCGCGAAATAGGCCCTACGGTACGCGAGTGTTACCGCTGGCGAAAGCTAGTCTTTTAACATTATGTTGATTAAAAACGATGTACATATTTATCAGATTACTTGGGTAGGCCAAATAAATTATATTGCAATTCATCATTTGTGAAGATTTTCAGACACACCTACGCTTTCAAATCATTGTATTTTTTAAGCAAAAATTCTTTTTTGAACCCATTATGCGAAAACCTGCAGAAACACTTATTTTATACGAACCTACTGAATAAAGAAAGAAACTTGATCCAAACCCCAAAATAAGGTTTTTCGTTAAAATATATAGATGATTTGGTTATAACCGTCTCATCGGATTGAATCCAGCCACTCAACTAAGAGGCATCGTGCAGACCCATTTCATACAATATTCACCGTTCATTCTCACTGATGTGTAAAAATAACAAGATGGCTGGCTATGTGGTCAAGATTTGAAGAAAATGACCTTCTATCCTGTGGTTGAAAGGAAATTGAATGTAGTATGATTTTTCATTCGTTTTGGTCGTATTTTTTAAACTTTTCATCATCAGCTCGAATATAAGGAGTTAAGAAGTCACAAAAATATTGAACTTAAGGATGTCTGAACGCATTAATGTCTTCAGGATGTTGTTGGGGCTTCCATGCCGTCATTCGCAAGAAAACGGTGTCACTGATCTGCAGGGTGCGTGGTAGCCGCAATGAAATCCTGAAGACGGTAGCAAACAGGATCTCCTCTCCGTTATGGAAGTCCTTAGTTATGAGGGTAATATAATGACATATTTTTTTCTATCCTTTTAATTCTATCGACGGTGTAAAGGTTGTCTGAAATAAACTATATTTTATTTTATATTTTTATATTTATTTATAAATAAGCTATTGCATAGCTTTTATCTCGGGCCTTGAGCGCTGCGACTGAATCAAGTAATATCGTAACGAAATAAATGCTACATACAACCTCCACTCCAACTGGCAGAACGGTGCAACGTTTTACATCTAGGTATTAGAAGTACTAGGAGTCCATACCTAGGAAGATACTCTGACATATATGCTACCCTGGTATTTTGGTTTTGATTGTTCGCTGCTCTTTACTAATCGCGCGATTTCCTCCGCGTCTTTGCCATGCCTCTATGTGCCATCTCTCTATATGTATCTTTAGCGGGACAGTCCTGAGTGTATATTATGTATGTACATATAACGCGAATCACTACATAGTATAAAACAAAGTCGCTTTTTCTGTCCCTATGTCCCTTTGTACGCTTAAATCTTTGAAACTACGCAACGGATTTTAATGCGGTTTTTTTTAATAGATAGAGTGATTCAAGAGGAAGGTTTATATGTATAATAACATCCATTAAATAGTGGAGAAGTACTGTTTTTTTTGAGGTTTCTAATGTGATGTCGTAAATAATTACATTACATTTTAACTAGACGCCATCTATATCTTTTTAATTACAACACATTTAACAAATTTGACAATTTGACTAAACCAGCTGGGTAAATAGTTATTACCTAATCTCATAGATGGAGTTAAGGTTTTAATACAATTAAACCGGGCTAAAAATTTTTAAACCCATTTTTCACTCCAAAGTCTATAAACAGTTATTTCCACAGATAAAAATAATTTAACGACAAAAGTACATATTAAGGCAAGTTTCAACCAGACGACATCTTTAGCTATTCAAACCAATCTAATTTAATATTGTTAGTAATTATAGCTGATCATAGATGGAGTTCATAGTTTTGTTTTTCACAAAATTAAATCATACTAGGATGTTTTTCAGTCTACAATCATAGTCACAAGAGATAATTTTGATTATTCAAGTTCCAAGACAACACTCAAAATCGGGGACAGAGGATGAGATGAGTTAAGTAAGTCATTTAAGATCAAAGAAGGAGTGCTGCACTTTCTTCATATAATATCAGTCTGGGGTAGAGTTAGCTCAGCTTCCAGTATACCACACGTAACAAAGCAACATGGCTTATCAATATTTTTATTTGATCTTTACGAACGATTCATCATCCCGAGCCTTTTCCCAACAACTATGTAGGGGTCGGCTTCCAATCTAACCGGATTTAGCTGAGTACCAGTATTTGTCAAGGAGCGACTGCCTATCTGACCTCCTCAACCCAGTTACCCAGGCAACCCAATACCCCTTGGTTAGACTGGCGTCAGACTTACTGGCTTCTGACTACCCGTAACGACTGCCAAGGATGTTCAATGACAGCCGGGACCTACAGTTTAACATGCCATCCGAAACACAGTCATTGGTGTCCAAGATATATTTAGAAAGTAGGTACATACAAACTTAGAAAAGTTGCATTGATACTTGCCTGACCTGGAATCGAACCCATACCCTCACACTTGAGAGGCTGGCTCTTTAACCACTAATATGACTTCTTTACGAACGATTATTGATCAAAAATATGTATCACTAAATAATTCTAGAGGAAAGGTCAATCTCTTGGAAACGATTCAGAAAATAACAGATCTCTTCAAATAGGGTTGGCTGCTGTTTGAAAGAAAAAAGCGGACTCTACGTGATGCCAGCCGATATATCTATTTTCGAGGAACTTGGTCGTAAAAGGATAGTAATGATCTAAGGATTGACTACGATATTCATTACAATGTAGCCCCAGATAGACATCCCAAATTAGAAAGACTCTTTTTACGATTCAATATTTACGTATTCTCCGATGCACGGATACATCAATCACCAGCTTCCAGTCTCTTTTTAACGGGGCTGTCGTCAAATAACCCCTCCAGCTGAGGGTTGAAGTGTCACTCTTACTGATTAAAACCCACTATGTTCCTTCTGGAGGTCCCTGTATGCCAGGGCCACGGTAACTCTTAAGGTTGAACTACATCTGGCAGCACGGAATCGCATTTGTTCCTTCTGTGCTACCACGTGCTGCAGTATGCTGCCGTATGCGAACGCGCGCTGTCGAATTCCGCAGACAAAAAAGGCGATCGCACGCGTAGCAAGTGATAGGCGATAGCAAGTGATCGGCGATGAAAGGATGCGTTAGCATGATATCGCGCGCTTTAGCGTTCCGGAGTCTCCCTGCCGACCATTGCATTTTGTCCGTGAAGCCGATCGCCTCGAGGATTCCGCCGCGTGCTATGCTCTCGCATTATGCTTTCTGTCTCGGTCTAGCAAATGGCACTTCTAAGCGACAGAAAGAGAAAGGGCGACGGAAAAAGGCGATTCCGTGCTACCAGATGTAGTTCAACCCTTACGAACAATCCGCAGCCCAGGCAGACCCTGGTCCTAAGGGGCCCATGTTGCTGACATTTCTTCGAGTAGCGCGTGGAACAGAACGCGCCGCCAATTCGGGCTGTCGTCCTGAGACGTACGGACGGTGAGCCAACAATAACTAACCGCTCACAGACCCACGCCTACGGTCGTTGGGAGTCATAGATTATACACTTAGGGTTGAACTACATCTGGCAGCACGGAATCGCCTTTTTTAACAGCTGAATACTTTGCAAAGTAAAAGCAGCCGCAGAACTGTCGCTTATCCTCGGTATAGTTACATGTCTTTGCGTTTTCTCTGAGAAAATCAGCCAGCTGCCCAGGACATATTAAAGTGCACTCTCTATTCCCTCTCTCTCATATCGATGTGATCGGAGAAAGATCAGGCGCAGGACCGACATTTACGTGCACGGGTCTATCAATCATCAACTTCCAAACTATGGGCTGCTGATTGAAAGTCTCTCAAAACCCACAAAGCGATTTCGACCTTACCCGGGAATCGCACCCGAAACCTGTGCACAGCAGTCGCACTATGCGACTACGTCACCAGCAGTTAACCGTAAAAACTTACTATTTCCACACATTTCCAAAGTATTTTTACACATTTTGTTATCATACCGTGATGTTAAAGGATACAAGAATGGTAAAGCAAGTTTATCATTTTTACTACTCTAATGCCCACGCGGACGACGTCGCGGGTAGCAGCTAGTATAATATATGGTAACATTGTTTACATACAATCTTTTTCGCTGCAAAATTGCGATCTTGCGCATCAATAAATTCAATAATTCAGCAGCCATGTTTCAATTGACCCTAGCCAACCAAAGGAGAATTTACGACCAAAACCCCATAGCGTGGAAAATACACCATGCTTCCCCACGGCGAAGTTATAGCCCCAACTATCCATAAGTTGGGTCCAAAATAAATCCGGATTTCGGAAAAAAATCGCGCCAAATCTCCACATGTCTCTTTTGTGTCTATATTAAACTGCCTCTGCTATTGAATAATATAACAGGAGCAACAGTATGGGCGATTTATTTCCATTTTCCTTTACTTGTCGAAGAGTTACTCGGTTCTGGCTTGAAGTAATGGAAGTACATGTTATTTCAGCTCGTATCTTTGTTCGAAAGCGGGCGTTTGTTTACAATTGGTTAAGTTCGAAATTTATTTTATGCGTGTACTTCAATGTATTTTATTCACATTTTAATGTTTATCAATTCGAGATTTAAATTCACTGCGACAATATAGCTAATTAGTAGGTCTATTTATAACAACGTTAGATCTCCAATAAAAATAAACAATGCCTTTAATTAAGACCAACCCCCACATTAATTTAAGTATCAAACTGTCATAAATAAATCAAGGTTTTAACACATTTATAAGTTATAAAGAAACATAACTGTGTGGATTCTCATAGTTTTATAACAAAACTTCTCTTTGTACGCATGAAAATGGCGTTTCAAATATTTTGGTATAGACGCCAGCATAACAAGCACGAAACTGTCAAATTTTCCCAACCAACTTTGAACCATATACTTCAGCAATAAAGTTGAAAATCCATCAAGGGAATTGAACAGGGAACAGAAATTAGTAGCTTGATGTGCTGGCATCTGTACAATAAATGTCACGTCAAATATGAGGATTTATGAAGGGAATTTTAAATGTTTTACTTCAAAGAATACGTGATCAGAATAGTTTTTATTGTCTCCTAATTATTTCTGTCTGGGTCAATAGCGACATTATACAGGCCATTACGTGCAAACAATTAGGCGTTTTTTTATTTTGTTCCACATTTTAAAATGAGATTTAGAGGCAATTGGACTTGATAGTGTGTTGGTTCTTATTTTTATGTTTTGAGGGGCTCCGTAGGGCCAAGGTCTGCCGGGGCTGCGTGTTGTTCGCAAGAGTTACCGTGGCTCTGGCACACAAAGACCTCCAGAAGGAACATAGTGGGTTTTAATCAGTTGGCAGTCTGACTATACCTCCGGCTGCACTCTGAGCGGAAGGTTTAATTTGATGATTTCCTACGAAAAAGAAACCCTTTAATAACAATGTCGAAATATCTAAAAAGTAAAGCCAATATTGGAAGGTGGACATTGAAACTATCACCTTACAATTGTAATTTTGTCTGAACTTATTATGTAGGTACATTTTAGAATGACCCTGGCCACAGGTGTGACAACTTTCAGGAGATAATATTCAATAAAGTTAGGGGAGTTGAATGCATTCGGATATGATATACGACTGTTCTGTTCCCTCTTACTGAGTCTTGAAGCTTTTTCTGCATATTTAATGTTTCAATTAAGTGACACGGACTCTTCATAAAAATCATATTATATATGTAAAAAATAACTATTTATGTAAAATATCTTGGAATCTTAGTTTGACCCACTTCGCGGTCTTCAGTTCTCAGTTCTGATGACATATAACTAGCTAAGAAACGTCATTGCAAATCCAAAATGGATGCCTCCCCAAAACGGCGGACAAAAAAAAATATAGTTTAAAAAACTAAATATCACACTAAAAAAATCGCGAAAAGTAATTGCTAAAGTCCTAAAAGTTTTAAACTATATTTATAGTAAGTTTTTTAAACTATATTTTTCAGCAAATAGCCCGATTTCGACAATGACACTTGCTTATCCTCGTTCCTTTTTGATTGTCATTTTCATGTGCAAACAAACAAACAGTTATATGTATGTGTCTCACGTAATCAACGAGCTTTCTCACGTAAGAACCACAAACACGTCATCGATAAACATTTACGCTTAACAGAATCTGAGCAAATATGTCTTCCCAATCACTGAATACTAATTACAGCAGATTCGATCATTCACATAGAAAGATTGAATTAGAATGATTTGGAGAGTATTGTAGATAGATAGGCATGTACGTACCTATTCTTTGAGTAGGACGTCATCGAATGACCCCTCCCGCTGTGGGTGCAGCTGGAGGTAATGTCAGACTTCTACTGACTAAAACCCACTTTTGTTTCTTCTGCCCCTTTGTAAAGCAGGAACGTCATAATTCCTGCGAACATTTCCGCAGCCCTGGATGTACTTACTTAATAATTAGCACAGGTATGCAAATTTCTTTTGTTTCTATTTTAATTAAGTGCGGTGAGACTCTTCTAAACCTCATTCCTTTAGTTATTCTTGATTATCCGTCTAACATCGGTTTTCAGTGTTAGTTAAATTAATCCAAACATCTACGTAATATGGAACAGTGTCTCGGTAACATAAAGGAAATACCCAGATAGATATCGTGTTAAGGTAACGTTCTGTTAAAGCAACTTATAGAATGATAAAGCGATAAAAAATAAGCGTTGGTCGAGACTTTATTGATATAGTGTCAATCACAAAAAAATAACTAGTCACTTAACAAATGCGGGCATAATCACCATCATTATCACAGCCTTTTTATCGTCCCACTGCTGGGCACGCGCCTCCTCTCCCATGGAGAAGGATTGAGCATTAATCACCACGCTTGCTCAATGCGGGTTGGTGATTTCAGACTTTATAGTCCAGGTTTCCTCGAGATGTTTTCCATCACCTTTAATCCAAGAGAAACTTAGAAAGTACGTATAACTTACAAAAGTTACATTGGTACTTGCCTGACCTGGAATCGAAACCGCACCCTCATATTCGAAAGGCTGGTGCTTTAACCATTGGGCCACCACGACTTCGGGCATTATATTAAAAACCTATTCAAATTTGACTCAGTAGTAATAAATTACTGCAATTCAAATTGGACTAAGCATTAATTTACACTTACAAAATAATTGTTGATTTTTCTCTCTGTTGGACCGAAAGTCGCGATTAATTTGTCGCAGTGGAGAAACACAGCCTTAAAGCTACACGCAATATTATGTTAAATGTTGATAATTAAAGCGTGTTGCGACTTCTGAGGGCGGGATAATGTCGACAATGTATTGTTATTAACACTCCCTGTCTGCTGTTTTCGTCTCACGATTTTAGAAACGCTCACAAAGGGTTTGATGAAACATTTGTCGCATTGTCAAGTTGTTCACTAGGTTGGTGACCTTGAAATTAAAATAGTGGAGAAACATTATGTACTTTTTACCATTGCATCAAAATATTGTAAAAAGGAACAGAAAACGTTGGAATTTAAATAGAAGTCTAACGTTGCCTTTTTAGACTATTTGCAAAACAATTAAAAATTGCTAGGTTAACTGCAATTTGTAAATCAAAACTCTTTTATTTCTGAGAAATCGCAACACAAAAGTCTACCATTTGCACTGATTAAAAAGCCACACACAATAGCCTTTTTAATAGCATTTTGCTTCTGAATTAAGGCTTAACACGAATATTCTAGTAATTTCTGAGTGTACAACGCAAACTAATGATGGTTCACTGAAATGCAATACAAGTAACAAAACAATTGCAATTCGTACAATACTGATGACGTGTTGAATGTGAGCTTTTCCATTTTTATAATCATCTACAGACTTATCATGACCACCGTAGAAACAAGTTTTGTCTAACGGGGAATGGACATAATGACAGATTGAAGACAGATTTCTTTTGACACTTAGAAAATAATATTTCTTTTCTTCGATCGACATAAGTTTACAAAGCCGAGCATAACAAAAAAAAAACATAGTGCATATGGCACATTTTTCGTTAATTTATCGCAGGATACGCAGAATGACTACATCACTATCTACTTCTCCGTTGTTATGGAATGTCTTTGTCTTCATAGAAATGCGAGTCTACAGATCGCGCCATGATCAGGTGGAAGACATGTTGCCATAAACAGAAAGAGCTTTGTCTTTTCTTGGTAGAATAGAGATAGAATCCCCATGCTGATCGCGCTGGTAACTTCGTGTTTATGTCTAGTTATAATCCTTACTAATCTCTCTGGTCGTGTCGGATTACCGTCCTATAGGACTATGAGAGTGAGGAAATAGAGAGTGCACCCGTAGCTGCCTTACCTCCCTAGAGAGAACAGCCATCATGGCTGGCAATCGGTCTGGATTCGCGTCCATTATCTTATGCGGGAATGAAATTCGCGACCTGCGGCGTACCAGACAGATTCATTCACTACTAAGCCATCTTTATGACTTTTGGATATCGTATCTTGAAGATTAGATACCTACCAATACAGATCTATACGAATGAAACTTAAAGCTACTAAATTCACTCCAAAATTTACCAACCAAGATACCCAATTCACAACCAACCTAACCAAAAAACAGTGATTTACATTTCCAAGGTAGTACTCCAATTAGCATATTTGGCCGACGGTGGCACTTCGGTGGCAGATGAGAATTACCATAGCAGCTTAGACCATTTAACCAACCGGAGACGTAATGACTCCAAACCTCTCTCTCTAAAAGACTACCGATTTATGTGGTTCACGTCGTTACCCGTGCTTACGACAAAAATGAGCGTAAATTTGACACACACATGTAAAAAGGAGTATGAGCGGCACTACGCTAAAGGTACGAGACCTATGGCAGAGCGGACAGCACGGCAATAGCGTGTCCTGTTGATTAAATTCTCTGAGCATAGGAGAGAATATTGCAGAATATTTGCGAACATTCTCGAATGTTCCTGTATATTTAGCCAGTGGATATCTGTCACGTATGTGTCAAAGTGTGTGTTTGCAAGTTTAAGTGATTGTGTTAGTTCGAATGTGTTGTCCGAGTGGATGTTTGGATGTGATGAATGTAAATAGGTGCCTGGATGTAGCAAGTTTTGTGACAGTTTGCAGTTGTGGTTAGCACTTAATGTGGTCATTTTTGTTAACGTAAATTAACCACAAACCAAACATTTTTGATTATTACTTGTACGTGTCCTAAAGAAATCTCTTCATCTATGAATCTGGAACATCGATGTAACATTTTGGGACAATCCTAAAAAATAATGAATATTTTTTATCTAGGTTTTCCTAAAGTATCTCCATAAATATGGTAGTATGTTATTGTCATGTATGGGACTATTGAAATTAGACTTTTAATAGTAGGGGTGAAAATAATCAACTGTGATCGTAGGAAAAATAGAAAATACTCCTGAAACTATACCAATAATCGCTTTAGAAGAACATAGGACTGAAAAGGAAAACAATAACGACCATAATCCTAACAAATCAAATGAAAATAATGACATGGGTGAAAAAAATACCAAACTGATCATTAAATAATACCTTCCAAAAAAAAAACCTCAAAATTTATGAAAAAATACACCGTTAACAAGATCGCTACAAAACCTGCCAGTTGGTCGTAAAAATAAAGAAAAAGAACGTTACATACGTAACCCTTATTTTTCTGGGGCTTAACTCATAAAACCCTATTACGAAATATGGACTAGACTTCTAGCACGAAGCTCTAATAATAATGCCCCTCATACATCGCATTTATGTCGGACCCTTTACGTCATATGTCGTGTTACATAAAGAACATTGTTTTTCTATATACGCTACCCTTAATCCTATTACATATTAGGTTATTTCATTCAATTATTTATTTCAGATATTCGTCGTAGCCTAGTAGCCAAAGCACCAGCCTCTCAAGTATAAGTTGGTTCGATTTCAGATCAGGCAAGTACCAATGCAAGTTATAATATGTAAGCTTTATAAATACCAATATTCGTACACCTAACAAGCCTAACAAGTATCATGTGACACAGGAAATCATAATCATCTAACATTATTAAGAAATTTATCTTTGATTGATACTAATGACTGATGAAAGGTGAAGGAAAACATCTCGAGGAAACCTGGACTGCAAAGTCTGAAACCACCAACCCGCATCGAGTAAGCGGGGTGATTAACGCTCGATACTTCTTTGTGTAAGAGTAAGCCTATGTCCAGCACTAGGACGATAAAAAACCTGGTGATGATTCATCACAACAAAACAAAAAGTGTATTACTATCAAACATTTGAATAAATTAAAATCCTTTTGTTTCATTTGTATATTTTATTTGCATATTCCAACAATGTGGGACAATTTGGCTGAGTAATTGTATTTTCAAATATATTTTTGTATTTAAATATTTTAGTTCATACAAACGTGTGAAGTAGGAAACCTATTTTTTTTATTCACTAATAATCCCATTTTCGTTTAAACATGAGACCCACTGTGATATATGTATGTACAGACTCCAGTGCATATCAAGCTACTACAATCTGTCAAATTTTCGTCATAGATATTCAACTTTATTGCTGAAGCGTATGGTTCAAAGTCAATCGGGAAAATTGTTGGGTAGCTTGATTCTGTTTGTACCAATATTTAAAACATAATTTGAAGAGTTCACTATTATTCTCGATCTTGACGACACCCGTCTCATTTCGGACCACACACCACAACTAATTTGCATACATTGTCCTAAAAATCAAAACACTTGAAGTAGAGACGCCAGCACATCAAGCTACCCGAAACTGTAAAATTTTCCCAAACAATTTTGAATCGTATAATTGAGTGATAAAGTTGAAAATCTATCGTTGACATGCTTGACGTGCCGGCGCCTGTACAAAGTTCCTTGAATCAGAGTTAACTGGAATTTAGATAAGTACTTGGTACGAGTCCTCAAAGAAACCGCCCCGAAACCCTTCCGGCACAAATTACCATAGTAACTAGTAATTTCTTGCTTCTGCCTCCCAACCTTAATCTTGTATCCTTATTGGTATTCCGTCTATGTCGATAAATGTTAAGGTCAAATGTCAAAGCTATTCTGTTTTATATTGAAGTATGACACTATCAGAAGTAAAACCAATAATTTTGAAAGATTCCTCGAGTCGAAAAAATCTTATCAGTGCAGTTTTTAAAGTAACAGTACTTTTAGTATTGCTTCAGTGGTCTAGCAGCCGCATGACACTACTGTTGAGCATTGGGTTTTGGGTTCGATCTCCGGTTAGAAATTGCTTCGTGGATTTTAAGAATATTTCATAAAAGGAGCCTGGGTCTGGATGTTGGTAATTAGCACACCCTGTGCCTCGGAGAGCACGTACATGTCAGTTTTGCACCTAATCTCTATCCGATCGTGTCTGGTTGCCGACGCATCGGGCCAAAAGAATGAGAGAAAAAAGAGAACTACGATCAATGTGATTTACACAGCTGGCTAATTTCTTTGGAGAGACCAGCCGCCATGACTGACGGCTCACAAAAAACTGACAACCAAAAATAAAATCATATTCATATTCTATCTAGTTGCTAAAATAATGATAAATAATAGTTGCTAAAATCCAAATTAAAGAGCATTGTTCTTTTTTTGAGTTTACTACTAAATTAAAACAATTGAGCGGAGTCACTTTGGGTGACAGCGAGGCTCTAACTATTTGTCGAATAATGTGACATTATATCCTACAAACATACTAATAAACTGTCTAGGAATGCCATTAGATATACAATCGGTCTACCAGATCATAGATTTTTACTCTAAGGAGTCAGAAAACAGCGTGACAACAGGTCATATCCTTCAATAAAAAATTTTTTACAAAAAAATAAAACCGACTTCAAAAACACTGAAAAGTGAAAAAAAAAAGCTTTTAAGTACATCGCTCTAGAAGTCGGTGTCAAGAAGTTGCAACTGTAATACTGTATTTATTTGGACACCGACTTCTAGAGCGATGTACTTAAAAGCTTTTTTTTTCACTTTTCAGTGTTTTTGAAGTCGGTTTTATTTTTTTGTAAAAAATTTTTATTTTTATCTTTTTAGTATCAGGTCCAAAATCTGTTTTCGTCATCCATTTATACACTCCATACCTTCTATAATAGCTATCATAACTCAAGTTTGTAGGAAATTCTCATTAACCGGCCCGTTATAACATCATCCACATACACATCGTCCACATAAATCAAACAAATGCTCATAAAATAAAAAGTACTGAACCAAATTGGATGAAATTTTTATGGGACCAAATGGCAAGTATACTGCATCGAACAAAAAAAGAATTACACAAATCGGACTAGAAACCTCGGAGTAATCGGTGTACATACATTAAAAAAAAAAAAACATACCGGCCGAATTGAGAACCTCCTCCTTTTTTTGGAAGTCGTTTAAAAATACGAAATAGGTCAAAATTTTAACATTTCTATCCTTTGTTCATAATGAGGCTGATAAATCAGCACTTTGTGAACGTCAATTTAATTTCCTATGTATTTTGCTGAGAAAAATAAGTGGTAAAAACATGGTTATGGAATTAACCGATATGAAATAGAATGATAAGGATCATTCCATGGCAGTAAATTTTGTACAAAATCTGAACTATGGATTTTTCATAAAAATGTGACGAGCTGATAAAAATTCTCATCCAATTTAAAATACATCTTAAACCAAAAGTACGGGATCCCAAGTCAAGCCAAGTTCCTCCGTCGAATGAGTGAAGTTTAATTTCAAGAAATGAATCGAACGTAGAAGTTCATCAAGTGAATTCAAGTGTTTTCTATTTGGCACCAAGTAAGTATCGATCCTAAGTTATAACTTATTTCGCTAACTATTAAGGAAAGTTTTAAGATCATTTTTAGTTTTCGGAAATTTATTTGATACTTTAGCTGTAAGGGGTGTGTCTGAGAATTGGAACCATGTATTCATATTATGTGCAGGGTAATTGCGTAAGCTCAGTTTTGAACTGATAGTTTTGTCGAGCGATAGAATTACGTCAAATGATATCACATATAACAAGTCAAGCCGGTCTTCATTTGCTAGAACTCCTTTTTTCAAGTTGTCTTTAATGTGGTTATCATATGTAAAAAAGGACTAAAAGAAAATCATTCTATCAGGAGCTGAACTTGTATTTACTAAACTGTTACTGTTTACCAGCACATCAAGCTACTAAAATCTATCAAATTTTCTTAATAGATTTTCAATTTTATCGCTGAAGCATATGGTTCAAAGTTGATTGGGAAAATTTGACAGTTTCGGGTAGTTTGATGTATTCTTTCGATGAATACACGGAAGTAAATGTTAAAATTAGAAAATTACCCCTATAGTCATCTTATTACTTTTGAAATACCTCAACCATCGTTGGCATTGAATGCTTTTGTAAATGTATTTACCAAAACACTATAGAAACCAAACTAAATCCCAAGAAATAACCGAAATAGTTCCGCCAACATTTCTATTTTACTAAATATAATATTCTGTTGAAATGAAAATTCGTAGCGAAACTTTCATCAAACCGAGGCGTCTGCATGTGACTCGCGGCAACTAGCGTCTATATTTGCAGTTTTGGGACAATTTACTGCATCCTTCATACCTTAGCTACTTGTATGCATTTCTAAGCATTTACTATGAAAACCGTTATTTGATCGCAGAGAGCTCTTTGTGAAAGTTTCAGGACATATACATAGTGTAAGATATAGTCATATTTTCAAACAATCCGCGATACTTAATTTCATCATTTTAAAAAGTAAAATGAGTTGTTCTTTTGATTTTGGCATATGGAAAATGGCGGGATTCTGACCGGAATCGCCGCATGGTACGGGTGTTATAAAGAAATATACGGTTTGAGGAAATATGATGGTCTACTGAAACTCTTGGTCTGATTTGGAACAGGTGTCTTACGATAGTAACAATCTATTTGGCAGAATGCTTGATGACGGTATTTCATTTCTTAAATTATTGCGTTTAAGGGTTATCTATATAGAGTACATTAAAGAGAAATACCACTCATTGATACTCTTCTTTCCTGTTTTTACTTCAAGTAACAAGATGAACAACACACTCATAACACCTTTAGGGCCAGTTTGACAGGTTGCTGATAAGTTCCAGATAGTTTATCTGGCAGATAATTTCATATAAATTCTGTTCCATTTTTTAATTTATCTGGAAGATAGTGGCTATCCGTAACCTGTGAAACCGGCTCTTATTATCCTAAATATATCAAATCCTTTTCAGCGAACAATTCCAAAATTGTTTTCCAAAAAAAGACCATAAAAACTCAGTATTCCAATAACACTAGACCCACACTCCAAAATTTCGAGGCTGGCACGGCGCCTGAAATAACAAAACACGCAATTTGACACCAGTATTTTAATTACTGTTTACTGTGCCACTATGCACACGAAGTACGACCATCATTACCTAGATTTAGGTTTGCTGGAAGCGCTAAGGGTGCTGATGAATTCACATGGTCAGTCTAGAATTGTGGAAATCAATACGGAGACGATTCGGTGACCCATCATTTGTCTCACCTTCTCCCAACTATTTTGGAGGTTGTAACAAAATGTTTTACGTGGAGCGACTGCCTATCTGACTTACTCAGTTACCCGGGAAACCCAAGTTACGTCTTGACTTCTAATTGTAACCAAAGCAAATATGTTCAATGCTGAAGAATTTGTTTGCTGGTTTGAACGCCAATCTCAGAAACTTAAAGTTCTTTCACTGTGAGATAGTCCTTTTCATCGAAGAAGGGTACGCAGAGTAGTTTCCATGGGAAATGACGTGAAACCATTGCCGTTTACCTAATCATTTGCTATAGCAATAACAACACACTAATAAGCAAACAAAAGTGGTGAATAATCTAATTTTAAATTGTATATCGGCTAATTCTTAGAGTCGAAAATAATAATTTAAAATTTTCTTCAGCTTGAAGCTGAGTTTGCTAGAACATTCGTAGTATAAAACAGTAAAGCAAATAAAACACACAACTGCTAAATATTCTACAAACAAAAGCCACACTCCTCAAAACCTAGGTACGTGCTTAAAACTTCAAAAAAAAGTGAAACCTTTTGTTCAGACCTCCTAATTAAATGTTTGCTATTAATTAAAATGTAAGTTTGTTTGAACCCCTTCTCAGCAGCTCAAAGTCAAGATTTTCGCTTCAGGTCTGCGAGTTTTATGAGATTTATACAGAAAATGTATTTCACTGTAGACTTTTGTCCCATTTCCTTTGGCTATTTGAAATTTTAATTCGTTAAATGCAGTGAATGCTATGCCAACTTAGATTTTCTAAAGCATTTTTTGAAGCTTTTATGCGTATATGTAAGGTAAGATGCAGCTACCCTAAGTAATATTTATACAAAAGGAAAAGATGATTTAGACACTTTCTTTGCTGATTGGTCTGAAGTGTCAGACAGAGATGGATGAAAGACATTGGGGGAGGCCTCTGCCCAACAGTGGGGCAATATAGGCTAAGGACGAAAATGGGAAAATATTTCAAAAAAGCTAAGGAGCTCGCTCGTCGTCGTGATAAAGTAGTATTCCGTTACACCCTGTATATATATTTTTTTTTATCATATCCAGTACTCCAACATCAAGTGGCGGAGCCAGTCAGCGATGCGTGGCGGCTATCTCGCGCTCGCACCCGCCCGAATGTGTGACGAAACGTGCTCAAACTACACGCTGCACATACGTACAGAGTTCATAATTAACAGCACATTATGTTATGTATCTTCGTTATTTATTAGTACTTAGTCATAGTTTGGAAGACAAGTTTTTCGCTGTGTGTCGACTCAAGTGTAGGACTGTTGCTGGAATTTTGAACTGCAATTGCGAACTTTCATTTATTATGTGTTTAAGATATAATCAATAGTAATAGACTCATTAGTCTACTAGTCGCATGGTATAACTGCTGAGCATGGGGTCTCCGGCTCGGTTCCCGAGTGGGATCAAATTACTCTGTAGGTGTTAACAAAATTTCAGAAAAAGCAGCTCGGAGTCTGAAAGTTTGTGATTGATACACCCGAACGTGAGAGAGCACGCAAAGTCGGTCCTGCGCCTGATCTCTCTCCGGTCGTGTCGAATTGCCGTCGCATCGGGTTAGGAGAGTGCACCTGTATGTGCAAATGCTTGTGCACTATAATATATCCTGCGCAACTTTCTGATCTCAATGAACATAGTGATGATTAGCGGGAACAGCCACCATGGCCGACAATTAATCTGGACGCCAGTATTAACAACGTTATTCCAGGCAAAAGGCTAAATATAATATAATAATCTCGCTGCATTTTCAATGATAGGAATAATTTCAAAATATGTTAGTCTAAGTCTCACGACCCTTTATTTTCTATTGCGTAATCAAAAACATAAGTGAATATGAACTTCCAGAACTAAAGTAGACGCCTCACAAGAGTCAATCCTCAGACAAATAATATCGGCGACGGAATCCCTCCTCTAGAGAGACGACACGCCACGGAAACCCGCACGTGACCGCGGGATCCCAACACTAGAGCCCGGGATTCTCTGGATGCCGCGGAAATGACGTGTCCCGATATTTTGTTACCAGAAGAAAAATAGATAGGAGGATTTCAATTGTCTACTATGATAAATATATTCCGTTTAAATTTTCTTGTGGAAACCTATTCCGTAGAGAGTTATTTATTTGAGAAATTTGTTACTGATATTGGTCTGGGATAGTACATTGCAGTCATCAGTTGAGAGATCTTATTTTCAGGTATCCAACTTATATTCTAAACCCATCCTAAAGTTACGTTTGGAACGTAAGTTGACTTAAATTATATCAAAACTTTAAGCAAGCTTTACTATGTAAATAATTGAATAAAACCTTCCACTAATTGGTGGAAACTATGTTGAATCCTATTTTCTAGCTTCCAACGGATATGATAGTCTAACTTTGAACGGTCAAATAGAGGCAGGTAAACTATTATTTTAAGCGCTATTCTCCACTTTGTGATAAGTTGAGAGATTCGGAATGTTGACCCTATACGGTTATTTTTGCCAATGTGTACCTACGTATGACGTTAAGCTCGGTGCCTTAATTTCTTTAAAAATAAGAGTAGGTATTCGAATGTAGTATTCGATCATTATTTGCTTCCATAATTTCACAAACCAAAGGCCCGTTTGAGACCCATGAAGATGTCTATCACATCAAAACTGTATACATATATTGTTGGATTACAATCTATCTCGCAAGCTTTTAAATGAAAAATTGAGAAATATAGCATATGCTACAGTCAAATAGACCAAAATAGAAATTATAAAGGTTAACAATTACGATGACACTTTCATTCTTTGTTTCCATGAACAGTATAAAAATAAAGCGCATCACAACATTTATCCAGCCATCGAACCAAATAACCAAAAATACGCCGCGATAACAATTGACATTCGCTTTTAAAACGCGACCAACCGTTCACAGTCCATTGCGTTTTATTTTGATATGAATAATAGTTGAAGCGTTATCCAACGGGCGATACATCATTGTCAATTACGAAACTTCAACAGTCGGTTGATTTAATACAATGGCCCATATTTCACAGTGGCCATAGTTCGTAAATTATTTTAGTTCGGTACCAAAACTCTGTAAAAATTACCGAATTTTCAAACGAAAAATCGGGAATAACAGAGCTTAGGGATAGCGGAGACATGATTTAGGTTCAACCAAAAGGAGTAGAAGACTCCTTCAATGAGGCTGTCTATGAACCCAAAGCGATATCATCTCAATTTCAAAGCGTTCTTCACTAGCCGCGTTCGACCTAATTATTTTAGCAGCCAGTAGTACTAGCCAGGATCGGAAAGGCTAGAAGCCATTGTTTTTGTAATGAGTAGAAGGAACTACTTTTACTTAGAAAGACGACAATTTTTTAAGTGTTTTAATGTAGTTTTTAGGTAACAGAAAATAAAGTTATTTTCCTAGTAATTTTCTATGTTTCTATAAGGGGAAGAGTTGCAGGAATTCTTTAAATACAACACTAGGTAGATACTATAAACCATTAAAAGTACTCTGAAGTGTACCTCGTGTATATTACAAATCCCGAAATAGCAGTTAAACATTGTCGTCGATACGAATAAAAAAAAACATACGAATAGATAACCTCTTCTTTTTGAAGTCGGTTAATAAGCCCAAAAACGTGGCAGTTTTTTACCGCGGAGGAATTTCCTCGACTCTCGGTCGTATCCACTATAGGCCATCTTTAAACCTTGACTATTTTGTAGTATCTGATTTTACCCCACTGACTGATTTTACCAGGTTTTTTTTTCGAATTTATCTGGGTTTCCATCAACAGATGCAGTACCTGATGACAACGGGACTATTTGAGAAGCATACCCGTTCAAACAAGTTGGTAAATGGCAAACATTAAAAAAAAAAACAAATTCTTGGATATCAAAATTTTATGATCGGATTCTTCAACAGTCAAGTAAATAATTTTGCAAAGAATGTACAAGAAATTAATTAATTTAAAGTTAGAAAAAAGTTTTCTTTATTTTTAATCAAAGTTAAGCAATGTTTAATGTTTTGCAAAAAATGGCTTAAGACTTAGGCATATATTAAGGCAAAGAGGATTGCAAAAAGCAATGAACCTTAACTAAAATGTTTAATAGGGCTCCGGCCTGATTCCGCCTGATTAACTTTGAGATTTCCTAATTAGATTGAAACAATTTGGCGGAATTTATTTAGCTGTTAAGCCTAGGGAAGGAAGATATTGTTCTTACAAAATATGTGTTAAGACGTAGGAATTAGGGGCTAAAAGTTTTCTTAGAATTGCCAAAGTTATTCTATTGTTTTTAATGTAAATTAGTCACATCCAAATGAAGATAGACTTTATTGAAAATTGGTTAAAAATTTGTCTTATTTAAAAAAAGAGTTGACTTCAGGTGGTAATAATTGTCGTTTCGCAAAACGTAGATCAAGTCAGTAGGCACAAAATTTTCACATTCATTGACATTTCCTTTAAAAATATATTCTCAGTGGGTGTTTCAAAAGTAACAGTAAATAGAAACATTCTTTGTCCTTTAGGTAAATCTTTAATTAATGAATGTCGTGCAACTTCGTATTTATCAAGGCGAGTATCAAAACAATACTTACCGCCTGAATTATACGGTTTCAACTACTGAAAACGGCTGATAACTTTCCAATCTGTATGCTAATGCCACTTATAAATCGAGGGGCAGACGAGGGGGGTCTGTCGGGGTGAAGGAGGGGGGAGAACTAATTAATTGCCGCGATAGTTCCTCCGTATTATTGAAAGAAGGATTTATGAAAGGGTGGCTACGTTCGACGTTCGGATTTTCTATTAAATCATAGTTGAGGAATAAGAATTAATCTATTGGTTTTCATTATGATGTGGCAGGAAGATGGAAACCCTAGACAAGAGATACGATTGAAGGGGATTATTTCATTTTTGTTTTAATGAACTTTAAGAAGATGTGCCGAAACTTAGAGGAATTACAATAGCATTTGGTCACTGTCAAACCAATGCGAAGTAAAAATGCGTCATTCTTTACTAGCTGTGAACTACTTCCTCCACCTGGATAAAGCCTATGTTGTTTCTTAGTCCATATACGAATTATGAACCAAATGCAATTTAAAGGGATCAGAAGTTTAGCATGAAAGCGCTGCAGACAGACGAGTTACATTCGAATTTATGACATCAGTAAATATTTTAATATAATTTAAAAGAATCTTCACAATTAGCAACATTAGCTCACTATCTTACGGCGTCTTGAAAATATAAGATGAGCGATTAAATTATCATTTGCACCAAAGGACCACCCAACGAAACTCAATGAATAAATTCTTTTAACAATTTTAATTTAACCAAGATAGCACTTATCCTAGATCAACTACTGCATAAATGCAAAAAACTTATAATTGCGTATATCGGTATAAAGAAATCTATATTGGCTAGCATCAACTGCGATGCAGCTAGTCTATGCAACCTGCTTTGCGTGTCACACGCCATATTGAAAACACTACAGCTTTTTCACATCACTCCAAACCTCACACCAACCAATCATACACTTTCGTGTACGACAATAGAGTTGAATTTCGCCTGTCGCGTTCATTGTGGTTACAACCTTTATCTCGGCCAATTTTTCTGTTCTTATCAAGTTACTTGTACGATTCGCGAGTCGTGAAGGTGAATTAAACCCGAACGTGAGTCACCGATATCGAATATCCATTTCTATTGTTGTCTAATTTATTTTATGGTATTCCTATACCATAGGTGACGTAAGTCAATGTGAGCTAAAGACCTGGTTTTGTTATTGGATATGGGTTGTGGGTACATGCGAGGTGCAATCGAATTGTGTCGATGGAATCTATAGATTGTGGGCTATCGAATTAAATCGATTGAATAAAGAATCGGGTGTTTATTGCGTTTAACTTCTGTTTAAGGTGTTTATTACATTAAAAAAGGCTATTCTTAGTATTAAGGTACTAGATAATGTTTATGGATATAAATGTTTTCTAGTTAATTGATACTCGTTTGGCCCACGAGTATGTAACAAGTAAGAGTGATTTTGTCACAAAACGTGGCAACGTATCAACAAGCATTTTTGCATATACGTATCATTTTAGAGGATAGGCAGTCATGATCAAATATCAAACTCATATAAAATTTAACAATTCACCACACACCAAAAATCTCCCTAAAAGCAACCTCTAGTTTCAACCCTTCACGCGTCATGTATCGACAAAAATATTTTAGTGACTATTTCTACTTTGAAATCATTTTTTCACTGCCTTTGCTTTTCACCTGTCTGCTGTTGCGTTTTAATTTAATAACATTGCATGACGTGTCAGGACGCCCTGCTGCCAGGATAGACAGGAGCAACACATCTGTTAATTGAAGTGATACTTATTAATTAATGAATGTCTCTCTCTCCCATTTAATTTAATGAATTCAGTCGTGTTGAGGAAAATGTTAGTTAGTTTCGGTAGTTGTTTTTAGAATATGTTGAAATTGTCTGGACTATCGATGTCGAAAAATCCAATAAATAGCGTATACTTACTGTTAATCCATAAACTATAGAGGTTTACGTTTCAAATTGGATCTTGTACGCCACGCGACCTCTGATCTGCGAAAGCAAATTCCTTACTTTGCGTTTTCAAAATGATCACATTAATCTTTCACAGAGTAGGCTCCAAACACATTTTTTGGGTTCTTCCGACTCGATACGATTGGAAGCAACCAACTTCAAGCATAGATAGAACTATTAACAACTTAAGTCAATACTAATTTAACTTAAGGACAAAATTTCGTATCTACCATGTTAATAAATAGAAACATAGGATAAGTTAGCCATTAGTAAAATACCTTTACCATTTAGAAGCGTAAATACTTCTCAGAGAATAAATCCCTAATTATTTTTGCCCACTGAAATCAGATTAATTCTATTTTCATAGCAAGAATACGCTTTACAATCGCAGATAGGTATCGTTGGGAGCACGCAACACCTATTCATTACAGCGTAGATCAAAGGCGTTTGTTAGCCAATCGCGATAACTGGGTCCCTTTTGATGGTAATGAACGCAATGCATCGCTTGTCTTTTCGTATTTTCGGGGTTTATGTCGCTGATGAGTGACAAGCGCTCTAGTTTGAGAACTTCAGCAGTTCATTGGGATTAAGGCAAAATGGTGTATAATTATGTGCTTAAAGTTCTAATTTTCATATGAGGCATTCTGGGAATCTAAAATCTGATATGGGATACAGTTTATGTATCGTCAATCTTTTCATCATCATCATTTAATTCATCTCTTAAGTCTTAAGTTAGGCTTTCTTAATTTATGCCATTAATAGCTGTTTAAAATGTCGTTTGAAATAACGAAATCGATTTTATTATTCCAATCGTTTTAAATGCTGTAATTATTTTCGCCACCCCTCCGCATTCCGTACTTTGTCCCGTTGCCATTAAGTACTGAAATACCGATTTACCCGAGCCATTATATAAATTAGTTTGGGATTAACGACGTCACCAAATTTATCTGAAATTGTAATAATAAATCACTATGTATGATAAGGGTGTTTCCTAAATTGGTTTCCGTTGAAATTAGCTAGCTGATTTTCAATTCCCATTTAATTTCACTTTAAAAAAGATTGGTATTTAAATCTTGTAAGAGACATACCTACATTATAAATGCTTCATATTGTGGATACACGAGTTTTACAACTAAATTACATTAACAACTCCAAATAAATACAAACTAACATAACATTCAACAAAACGGCACCAGAAATCATAAAACAATACTAAGACATCATCCACATAGACAGACTGCTGCGGTCACACATAAACCAGTTTTATGAGCTCTACATACGTTCGAACGCCCCCCAGATAAGCCGGGAAACCTTCGGTGGAAGCAGTGTGGGGAAAAACTTTATGTATCCGCCTATCCGGGTTAACATGGACGTACAGAATGAAGAGCAGTTTGATGGACTGGGATTTGGTGAAATTCTTGGGTGTGATCGATATTGTTTTAAGTATATTTTTTTTATACAATGGCGGTTATTTATACGCTCTCAGCCCAGCAGTAACTCTTCCCAGTCATTTCAATGTCAGTAATTTCAATTGGTGTACATTGTGTCTACATATCTCTCTGTACTACTTAAAACCTGACAAAACGAACACACTACCCTGAACTTGCTATTCTAGACTACGCTTTTTAACAATAATCTTTGAAAGTAATTGGAGTAAAAATAAATAGTTTTATTTGATGAGGGACAATCATAGACACTCTCAACTTCACAACAAAGTTATATGCACTCAAAAGTTTGTGTGAACATTCTTACTTTAGAGTTCTTTTTCCCCGGATCAGTCTCTACTTTGAATATAAGAACTTGTTGAATTATGAAGAAGGTTCTTCACGGGTCCAACAAATGTATCGTCAATCATCATCATCATCATCATCATCTCAGCCATAAGACGTCCACTGCTGAACATAGGCCTCCCCTTTAGATCTCCACATACACCGGTTGGAAGCGACCTGCATCCAGCGTCTTCCGGCGACCTTTATAAGGTCGTCTGTCCATCTCGTTGGTGGACGTCCTACGCTGCGCTTGCTGGTCCGTGGTCAATGAACCAAATAAATTCAATTATTTTAAAATCAATGAAATAATGAAACGTTTGGGATGACCAATGAAATTATCAATTAATAGATTGAGAAAGGGGAAATTACGTAGTTACAAAATGTTTCAATTCATTTGTTTGGTAACAATTAATATTATAAACTTTCTAATTTTATCAAGTACGAGTCCCAAGTGTATTGAATTATAAATTATAATAAGTTGCGAAACAATTTAATCTCTGAATATTGAAGTTATTACTTTGTTTACGGGAAATTATTTATAGGGCATACAAAATTCATTTAAGAACAAAAACGACGAAGATCATAACTGGGCCAATAAAGACATCATAAAACACTTATGTTAAGGTTCATGTACTTCGTAGGATACTGACCTCGGCCTACTCTGAAAAAGTTGTACGTCCTACATCGATCAATTTTGTCATACTCGAGGATCCTTTTATGTTGGTGGTGAAGTGTAGTCAAACAAAGCTAACGTCCTTTAAGTAAATAAAATGGTGGCGATAAGGAGTGGCACCTTGGGAGAGACCCAGGTACTTGAGTGTGATAGACTGAGTTCGTTGACCGAGGTTATGATCAAAGCGGAGAAAGCCGACCAAGATAATACATAATAATGAAAATAAAAATATGGTGGTTAGCTTTTGATAGATTTAGATCTGTAAGGGATTAGAGATTTTGAGTGTATGTAGAAAGTTGATATGACTCACTTCAAATAAAATAAGTATCATGATTACCAGTCTGATATACAAGGGTAAGACATCCATAATCCAGTTTATACAAACAACCTTATCTCAAAGTTTTACAGAAGGAAATTTTAAAGTTTAAATACCGATGTTTTGGAAACATTTCTTGTTTTTCGTTCAACGATGTTAAAGCGAAAATCAAGACTCCACTTGGCGAAAATTTGCAAGTCCAATCGCGAGAAATACCAGTGTCAAAGGAATTTATTAAGATGAGGTGGGCCTTCCTGGGGTCGGGTATACCGAACTTTAAATCTGTAGGGATAAAAAATGTACGAGATTTTATAAATAGCTAAACAGATTAATTTCTTTTTTGGCTTTTTTACAAACGCTTTGGAATTAGGGTTCCAGAATCTGAATTGTTGATGGGGGTCTAATCAAAGACTTGTCAGAAACTTATAACAGATAATTTTCATAGTAGCACAATTTTCGATATATTTTAGCTAGCGAATTTTTGTGTAAGACTATAGAAGTCTGGCTAACTTTAAACTATTATGAAAAATAATACCCTTAACTCGTCTATGTAGACAATAACTTTCTGCTATCAAATTGTCTTGCTATCCAATACAATAGAGTGTATAGTCAATTACTACATATATCCCCCCAAAACAATTCCCGCTAATAGGCATACGTTTACCGATAACTCCACGAAATGTCGATGGCACTTAACCTAACACACCATTGCCAATGTAGACGGACAATTGAAATGAATTAACTTAATTGTAGCTTACTACCGTCGTTATCCAATTTCTGAAATTAACAGCGAACGGAGAAAGTTATGAGACTTTAAGCTTTAGAAGTCTTTAAAATTGTTATATAGTCTTAATGTATTAATGGACTGGGTGTCTCCTTTGTTTAGTTTTCAAGAATAGTATGGATTATTCTTGTGCTGTGTTTTAATCTTATTTACTGTGCTATAAGCGCCTTGCTTTATTATTTCTTGGAGATTGAAGCTGCTGCAATGAAAACAAAGTGTTAAGCCGTTGGTAAAATTGTAGCCTTAATTTTAAGACAGTATCAGAATTTCCACGACTTATTTATCTACAAATTCAGTATCTAAAGCTAATTATTTCTAAAAAACTATGCTAATTATAGATATTAAAACCACAACAAAACACAGTAGTTTCAAGTCTTACAAAAGAAAGGACCAAAGTATCTTGTTTGCGATAAAATCTGAGAACTTATTAACATGTAACCCTTTTTATTCATTAGTTACTGGCTGAGAGGGTGGAGTGGAATCTACGCCGTGTTGTGGTTAGTTTCTATTAGGGTTATCACTATCCTAAACTTTATCATTGACAACATTTTTGCTGTCATGTTTTGGCTTCGATTCTTCTACTATTAACTGATAATTATAATAAAAAAGAAACAAATTAGCTTATTGAACATTATTATCATGGCAAATTCGAGGTTTTTTTTAGTAAATTACCATTTTCTGCAATTTGAAATAGTTAAACAAAATCAGGAATTAATGAAAATATGTGCACAATTACAATCTTTTATAACAATTAATACTCGTTACGTATTAAATCGGAGGAGGAAAGAAATAATTATCTATTCCATGGAGCAAAAAAAAAAAGAAATAGGTCTCAAACAAAGGTATTAAAAGACCTTAATTCAGAACAAGAAAAAAGGAATTAGGCAAACGATCGGCTAAAGCCCCTTAGAAAAACTTCGTTTTAAACTTCTAATAATTTCCTTCAAGTACGAATCCAATTACAACGAAATAGATTCTTTAAACTCTGACCTTACAAAACTGCTTCGAATTTAAAACGGTTTGTCAGATGCGAATCCGATACTGAAAATCTAATTTCACGCACACAATTTAAGATGTTTGATGAAACTGATGAATTTTGAATATCTCACCAAATTATCCCTCCTACTACGTGTGCAGCTGGAGATATTCTGAGACTTTTACTAACTAAAACCTACTTTTGTTCCTTTTGGAGCCCTTTATGGTAAACACGGCTACACATCAAGCTATACAAAACTAGTATAAGCTGACAGTTCAATTAGCAGAAAGACCATATAAAGCGAGTCCAAGACAAACTGGTTCTGTATAGCTTGATGCGTAGCCGTGTGTTCCAGAGCACCGGTAGCTCCTGTGAACAATCACGTAACCCCGGCAGGCCATTTCTTGCTCCTCAATAATAACCTTTCCAATAATATTATACTTGGCTCCAAATCAATAGGAATAGCAATGAATGCATTAATATAATCAATATTTATTTGGCCATCTGATTATTCTATTCTAACATTAATTTTATCTTCATCTTCTTCTTTGTGTATCTTGCTTCTCAAATGTATCGTGAATATATTAGCTTTAGACGACAGCCCTAGTATAGGTGAATGTTTTGAGACGGCTAGACCACTAGTCTAGCTCTCATGAATCCATATACAGTCCAATTTCAATGATTCACTTACTTGTTCATATCAAATGTCAACTTGTGAGTTCAGTGAACGATGCCATTTTATTGTACGTATTGCTTGTGGTACTCCCACTGTATTTTATGTTTCAAAACTCTTTTCGTCTGAGAATATAAACAGAAATATTCTGATCAGATAAAGGACTATCTCCATATTATTACTTGTTAAATAAAAAGCCCCATTCTGTGAACCTATTGGTATAGACCTTCAGTCTCACTTTTGGTAGTGACCATTTCTATACTATATATAAACAGTCAATGTATTCAAGATTATATAAAATATATATATACATGATTTTAAGACAAACACTTAGGGCCTTACTACAAAAAAGTTAGACAGATGTTTGATACATGTATACCTAAAGAAATATTTGTATGCAAAATTATTTTAATCATGTGTCAAACGTCTAACTTTTTTAGTAAAGCCCTTAAGTTATAAGGCAACGTTTAAAGTATAAACAAAACAAGCGAATTATAAGCCCCAGTTAAAAACACGTTGCTCAAAAAAATATTCGTCAATCCAAATGTCATTTAATATTCCATCAACAAACAGTCCAGTAAGACTAGTCCAACAAACCAACAAAATTTTTCAACGATTAAATTTCTGAAAATAACACCAAGGTCAAAAGTTTTACTTTAACCCTACCACCTGTTTTCAATTCCACCGAAAATTCGATCCAAACTGCAAACAAAATAAACAAGCAAACGGAATGAGGTTTCTAACACTGTCCTCGTTTATAGATAGAATAAAACAGGGATAGAAAACCTTTTGTCTTCAAGAGGTATAAAAAGAAATAGTTCTATATAAAAAGTTCGAATGACTCCTTGGAATATTAAGTACCTACTGGAACCAAAGGATAGAACAGTTGCTTAAAACAACCGTAAAGCGCTCAGACCTAAGATCAATTTTGAAACTCATGGTTTTTAGGCTCGGGTAATCAAACTTACGGTTGGGGGTCGCATAAATTAAAAAAAAAATCCTGAATAAGCTTCAAATATTACTCATAAACTTATTATTTTGATTTGAAATATTCATGCCTATAAAGCCATAACATATAAAATAGTAGAAACTTTATGTGTTGCTTAGACTTTGTAGAAAAAAGGTTCACCACCGCTGGTGGTGTAGACTAGAGGCGACATGTTAGACTATTTTACGACAGTTTTACTGCTAACCGGAAAGGCGGGACATGTTTAAAATCCCGCTCTAAATTCAATGTTAAATATGAGATGGATTTGTGATTGGATGACGCTGTTTGCCGTTTCATACCAAATTCCTAGTAGAGAGAACTAACAGGAAAATAGAATAGCTAGACAGCCTATGTTTGAGGTAGGGTTCAATTTGTTGATGAAATTCGAGACGATTCCAGTAAATCTGGTTAGAGCTCTAAGAATCAAACAACAGTGATTGGATTACAACAGAGAGAAGGTTATCTAATAGTTGTTATTTCATAAAATAAGAGGCATAGAAAATACTATTACAACAAAGGATCCTTCCAGTAAGATTATTATTTATGTAGTGATAGTCTAGGCAAACACGTAGTATTACATCGTTTTGTCAGCCTTGATCTATTTGCTCTATATGAAGCATACTTATCAAATATCCTCAAAAACATTTCCGAGTCAATAAACGCAAATGCCTTGAATCCAACACTAAACTCAACCTTTATCGAAGGCCGACACATTGAACTACTATGCAAAACCTTTCAATAAGACTTCTAAATCATGCGCGAACCGACCCTCACAAACCCACTGGTCACTTAACAACTTTAATACCCGAAAATGTCCCTTAACCCTGCCAATGATTTTCAACCATCTACTGAAGAAAATAAAGTTCAAATTCTAATGGTAGATGTGGAACTGTAAGAAGTTAGTCAATCCGAAATCTGTTTATAATATTTGGATCGGTGAAGGAGAACAGGTGCATTTTATCGTGGCCAAACGGTGGGATAAATTCAGTTTTTCCGATACTAACTGTGTTCTAATGTACGTGGACTGTAGTGTATGTTTTCATGAATATTGTGTAGTCGTGCTGAAATATGTCTGTAATAAAATGGACGATATAACATCATGCTACATTTATTTGCATGGTTAGGATGTGGTCCTACATTTGCTAGTACGACTTTGTAATGGTTGGTATGAGTCAGAGATGCATTCATATAGGCGTATACAACTGAAAGTTTGATCTGCTAATAAATACTTCCTCAAGAAGTCCACGACAAATTGACCGGACCCAGTACTTTATGCCCATCAATGTAGTTTCCTTTTTTGTTAGTTGTAATTCCTCTAACATCTAGCTACCAGAAACTGTCAAATTTACCCAATCAACTTTGAACCATATGCTTCAGCGATAATGTTGAAAATCTATTATGAAAATTTAACAGATTGTAGTAGCTTGATGTCTGTACAAAATAAATGACATTTGCGACTTCATTATTCAGAGCTTCTTGTTAGTTATCCACGATAAACTTTAGTAGGTAGATGCCATTGATTTGGTATTTATGAGATTTAATAATCAATATGACCTAAAGGTTAATGACCTGAAGAATATTTATAGAAGGCAGTGTTGTGACGTTTCTCTGAAGCATGCCAAAGCAATGGACTTTGATAGATGCCATGATTGACGGATACCCAAACATCATGACTGAATGGAAAGGTATCCCATGTTTATTCCAAGAGAATTGAATGGTGGCCATTAATTGGAGTTCGACATTGCGTAGTAAACATGTCTGGAAGCATTTACCGTGTTCTATTTGAGATTGAGCACTTAGACTTATTTATGTACACTACACAAATTTCTTATGCTATTTGCCGATTTCCAAATAAATAATTCAATATCTGTAAATCACTAATAATCATTACTCACAAAAAAATCTCTTGCACCATCATAATCTTCTAATATTCTTAATATAAATAAATTACGTGTCAAGTTGTCTGTGCGCGATGATCTTTGCAAGCCGTGTGCAGTTTGATCCAATTCAAAAGATAGGATAGCTTACATCTTAATTTATAGCCGCTAAATTATTTTATTGCAAATTGGTTGTCTAGTATAGTTACAAAAACCTAAGCCACAGCAACGCGTAGCCGGGTCTGCTAGTAAATTATAAGTACAAAAAGCATTACACTACGACATAGTTACCTACAAAATAAATCTGAATAACAGAAAATTAATAACAAGTACAAGCGAACACAAAACTCCAACAACAATAGGGAATTTCCGTCATAAATTAATAATTATTTCGGTAGCAACACTTACTGATAATGGTCTACGAGTGTTTCTCTAATTGTAGCGTATAAATATTAATTTTATAGTTACTTTATGGTGAGTGACGGAATATGAATATTTCGTGACTAATCTGAATGAACTGTTTCCTTTAATGACGTTTTTGTGGGTATTTTCAGAGCGTGTGGGAGATTTAGTGATGGAGACACAGTGATGTATATTCGGTCCGTAGACGCTGCGTAAGTAAACAACTTGATATTTGTATTACTTATTAATTACTTTTCCATATTCGGAAAATTCACTGAAGACCATAAAAAATATTTAAAATTTTAGAGAGACCAATAAAAATAAGACTTCATAATTATAGAGTACCTAGGTAGGTATACTAAGCATGAAATACTAAGCATAAAACATGAAAGTTTCACCACCTGTTATTATTTATTGGCTTGGGGATTGTTAGTAAGAGTTACCGTGGCCCTGGGACGCGGGGACCTCCAGAAGGAACATAGTAGGGTTAGACAGTAAGAGTCTGACACTCCCTCTAGCTGCACTCTTAGCGGGAGGGTCATCAAGACCCTCAGCGGAAGGAGTCATTTGATGATTTCCCACGAAAAGAGGGTCAAAAGCCATCTACATAATTAGCCTTATCACTGAAAACCTCCAATGTATCACTTACTCTTAAATGTATGTTAACATATTTATACTCGACACAAAGAAATGACAAAAAAATGGCAATTATTTTCAAAGTTTGCCCCCGTATGTTGGCTAGACAGATTATAACAAGCTACGACGCAGGGTATTAACAAACACACTGAATTCAGGCAAAATTTATACCCCTATATCAGAGGGTGTGAATATTGAGTTTTGTATAAGTATAAGGATGTAGGGCGCTTAGCGTTTGAAAGAGTTTTGTGAAAATGTTTCTAGAATTTTACCTGATTGTATCTTGCGAATGATGTGAGCTCAATTACCTGGAAAGAAGAAGAACATTAGTAGAGGTAAAAAAAATTTCTTTGGACTTAGAGACAGTATCCCCCTTTTGCTTCAAAAGTGAAAAGGAAGGCTTTGTAATTTGATAACATGCTTTTATGTATTAAAAAATATATATCTAAATAATGCGGAATCACGCGGTACATTGATGTGGAATAAAAAAAATAAGTATATTAATAAAATTTAACTTTTTCACAACAACTCTTTGTCTTGCGGTAAGAAAAAGATATTATTATTATTATTGCTTTTGAAAAAATGTATGATAGTCTTTCAATTTTGTAAAAAACATAATATTCTATTGTGTTGTGTGGTGATTCAACGATCAATAATTGTACCACCGATAAATCGGCGTACGATAATCCACTGGGAATTAATTTCACTCAGCATCCACGTTCTAACTTGGCTACGTGATTTTTTTTTTGGATTAAGAAGCATAACTTTTTAAGGTTTGTAATAGGTTGATAGGTGATCGGGATTTATTTAAACAGTTACGTTTCTGCCTTTGTTGATATATAATTCAGTGATAAAATAATAAAAATGTCAGCTATACAGCTGATTTTGTTTGCTTGCTTGCTTATCAGCAACTATTGGACCGGTTTGAAAAATTCTTTCGATGTAACATAGCCCATTTATCGAAAAACGGCTGTAGAGTACTCGTACTTGCTTTTTAGATGCGCGTAATATTCCCACGCAGGTGAAACCGCTGGCAACAACTAACAAATTACGTAAACAAAATAAAAAATATTAATAACAAGATTGAAAAAAAGAATACATTGTTCCAGTTCTTATTCCGTTAATTCAAAAAACGGAACAATAAAACCAGACTACCTACTTAAAACCAGGAACATTAAATCTCAGCAGAGAGCAAGAAAAAAATCTTTTAAAGAAAAAAACAACAAAAGTCTTAACTGAACAGACACTCGGGCCGAGATAACGTTTTATGCAAAAAAAAAAAACACTTAAAAAATAATAATAGCCTGAAAACTTTTCACTCTGTTCTTTTACAATGCTATTACTTAAGAGTGCCACTTCAGCTAATATACGATTATGGCTTACTAACAGATTGCCTCCTTGGCTTAGTAATCGCATAGCCCGACTGCTATGGACGGTCTCGAGTTCAAGTCCCGGGTCTGGCCGAAATCGCTTTGTAGGTTTTAAGAGACTTTCATTAAACAGCTGGGAGTCTGGAAGTTGGTGACTGATGATCTGCATCGGAGATCAAGTCAGTCCTGCGCCTGGTCTCTCTCCAAATGTTGGATTGCCGTCCCATCGGACTATGAGAGTGAGGGTATATAGAGTGCACCTGTGTCTACGCAAATGCTTGTGCACTATAATAATATCCTGCGTAGCTGGCTGATCTCTTTAGAGAGAAATGCCGCCGTGGCCAGTAATCGGTATGGATGCCATTATAGCTTCTATTTGCATTCTTATAGACATTTATTAATTTTCTGTTTTACGTATCTTTTGAGACTTTAAGGAAAATTTCACCACTCCCTATGCGTTCTCACTGGTAAGAAGAAGTGGCGCAAAAAACTCCTCAGGAAAATAAAAAAGAAGTAAAAGCAAAATTTTAATGTAACTATGTTCTACGTAACAGTTATATATGCATTATTAAAATAATAAAGATCAGTTCCACTCGTTATGTGGTACAATAAGTTGGAATGCAACTATACAGTTTCTCTTACAAAAACCACTCAGTGGATCTGCATGGTGCACTCCGATAAAAGGATAAACTATTCTAGCTTTTAATTCCTTGGTCAGTGTAGGCGGCTTTGTATACAGGAATATTATACTAAGCTATGAAAAAACACGAAAGGTTTGAGGCTGAAATGGGTAGCTGGTTGATAAAAAGCGTTGCTATGTTTTGCGAGTAATTTTTGCTATAAAAATTTTGAGGTAAAGCGGTTAAAGCCTTTTTTACTGATGGTAATGACGATCGTGGCACATAAATCAATCAATCAATCATTATTTATTTGTAAAAATTAGGTAAGGATACAGGGCTTAAGGTTATACAGAGAATCACTATGCTCTGCCGAAATAAGCTGGCATACAAACGTACAAATCAGCTATATGTAATAATGTAATTGGTATTCCATTTCAGAATATACTATTTTTTGCTTAGACAGTGCAGTTTCAAATTAGATTTTACGTATTCAGAACTCTCTTACGAAAAGCATACATGGTTTTGAGTACTATAGCTTTAACAAAGCCATCAATTTTCTAAATGAGGGTCAAGCCATTCTATAAAATTTCTAGTGGCCTATTCGATACTAAACTGTACTAAAGTGCACATCTTTTAAATCCTTAAAACACTGCCAATTTGTGTTGTATATAAAAGCACTTTTCTTAAACATTCTTGCAATAAAAATCAACTACACTATCGCTGTTTCACCTGCACACGTTTTTAGAGAGCAGGACAGAAATAACTATAACAATTTCAAGTCCCATTCTCATTGTAGTTTACAAATTTAGTCTTGACTTGTTCCAATGAAAGTTTAAAGGTATTACAATATGAACACAGACGGGGCAAGTCCATTAGTGGTCGGCTATACTACCCTCGATATCGAATGTTTAAGTATCGGACCACTCTAGTAAACGGTACCATTCGAGACTTCGATAATGTCGCCTCTCTATTCTTTGCTTATTAATATTCTGGGGTGGTCATCCATTGTTGATGGATCGTTCGATGAAAGGGAAGCAACTGGTGTTATGCGGAGCGTGATTCAAAGATATTATGGGTATGAATATTGCATTTATAAGTAAGATGGTTCAGGCTTTCAATTTTGTAGTCTGGTCTTTTGTCTTTCGAATTGGCTTTGTTATTTTGTTTTAGCAGTAACTTGAATTTATTTGACGTAAGATTTGTTTTGAAATTTTTTGAAGAAATTTTTCTTTTCTTCGATCGACATAAGTCTACATGTGATTATTATGCGAGTTGACAGGTCGCGCCACGATTGACAGAAAGAGCTTTGTAGTTTCTTGATAGAATATATATAGAATGGCCATGCTAAGCCTGATTTGATTCTTGAGAGATTCTTGCGAGTAACCCTCAGTCCTGGCATGTACACATCACGTGACCTTGACACAATATGACCCTTACCTCTCCAAACAATTTTTCAGAAACTACGGCGTAGTTTCTCTTATAGAAAATTTCTAACAATTTGTGCCGAACATAAATATCATAGGGACCTAACAAAAGCCCATAAAAATACAACATCAACACTGAATACAATTCATTTTATTACAAAAGCCATAAAAAACGTTTTTTTGTTGACGTAACGCAATTGAGGGGACTTAAGTAATAGCAAAATTCGATCATAAAATTGAACAACTTACTTCAACATATTTTGCCGGTAAGGTGTTAGTTTCTCGATTCCTTTCTTAGAAAATCTAATACACGTGTTCAGCATCAAACGGCTATATTTCATCAAAGGAAACTCTCATAGAGTCCTTTGTTGTAAGATCATTAATTGTAGGACGTGTCGACGGACGATTATTATGCCTTCAAACGTTATTATTTTAATTAAACGTTTTATAATTACGTCATATGACGTTCCTTATAAATCACAAAGTTTACCATCAAGTCGTAGTTAATTAAACTAAATAATAAGAGATATTGTTATAAAATAAACTTCATCATCATCATCATCTCAGCCATAGGACGTCCACTGCTGAACATAGGCCTCCCCTTTAGATCTCCACATACACCGGTTGGAAGCGACCTGCATCTAGCGTAAAATAAACTTACATTAGAATAATCATCGTCAACATTATCATCATGCGGCCCTTAGTCTTTATTTGGAGTTGGCTTTTTAGCAGAACACTTCGTATATTTTCCGCCACGTTCAGCTACGAAAAGACTCAACAAATTATTAGCCAACACAACCCACGAAAAATTACCACCAAACATGAAATCCCGAACAAATAATTAGCGTTAAGTTTGAAAACTTTCACAAACAGTACGAAACACATTTCCAGATTTCCTTAGCGAAACAAACGTCCAACAAATTAATCTTAAAATAACAATGGTGCTAAAAAACGTGATCAACGCCGTATACTTTCATAAACTTACACCCTAATTAAAGCCCTTTCACACGGCACAGTCCAATTTTGCAGGACCAGCTTTTTACTGTATCCTGCAAAATGATGAATGAATTTATTTTAGTATTTCACCTAAATAATAATATTCTTTTATCAAATTGTCCCATTAATTTTCAAATTGGACGCTGTGTTCACTTGGTAGTACAGTTTTGCCGGATCCAGTAAAATATTTATTACCAGCGGTTTCACCCACATCTTTGGTTACTGCTCCGCTCCCGTGTGTCTTAGCGTGATGGTATATAGCCTATAGCCTTTTTTGATAAATGGGCTATCTAACACTGAAAGAATTTTTCAAATCGAATCAGTAGTTTCGGAGATTAGCGCGTTCAAACAAACAAACAAACAAACAAACTCTTCAGCTTTATAATATTAGTACAGATAATACACGCAGGAAGCTGTGTGAACACTGCTATAGAAATATACATATGTTGTCATTTACTCGACGGCGGATTGAGTTTCCAGTGACCAAACCGAACTGCAAAAATCGACGGGATGAGCATTTTGCAGGATGTAAACACTAGCATATAATCTCTTCTGCGATCGAACGGAATCCTGCCACAGAATGGACTGCCGTGTGAAAGGGCCGTACACATACCTTATAGAATTTTTACCTGGCGTGTACCTGAGTCTATAAAAGTAGAGGGGTAACTTTCAGAGGCCGAGTTTTACCGCCGATAAACTTCAGCTTACCTAAACTTTTGATATAAGCGTATAGGCTACAGGTGACTTGTTTTAAAAACAAAAGAAAATCTGATCAAGTCATAAAATTGTTTGGAACGCATGTCTGTTATTTTTATGGTAGAAATAATTTCAAGGCGCTGTATACAGGAATTTTTATGTTCCTGTTTTATTTTTAAGCTATATTGTACATATGTGTGTAATTTGATGAAAGTATTACATTCATTTTCAATATTGACGGCCTTGTTGGTGTAGTAGTCACTATGCCAAACTGACGAACTAAGGATCCCGGGTTTTGCTGGGATTGCGGGTTGTTCGCTAGAGTTACCGTGGCCCTAGCACATACAAAGACCTCCAGAACATGACATATGTCATGTGATGGGACATGTGATAGAACATGTGGGTTTTATTTAGTAAGAGTTTTATGTAGTTGCACCCACAGGGGGAGGGGTCGTATGATGATTTTAGGATATAAAAGACTTTTAAATAGCAAAGTTTTTTGCCTAAACTAAAGTGGTTATAGAAAGTTCCTACAACTTCCAAAAAAACTTAAAAAAAAGCATTTCCTTAACTATAAAATTGACCTTTAAAAAGTTGGCCCCCCAAAGAAGCCAAACAAAATAGTTTATTTACTTACGATTATGTTGCCGACCCCTGGGAAGCATTAAAAAGCTTACGTTACAATTCTTACCAACAGTAACACGGTAACAAAAACATTAATTTCACCTTGAAAACGTGAAATGTTACGAAAACTTTTTCCGAGTGTTTCAAAATTGTTACAACATTCAATTTCCTCATTTTTCACGTGATGAAAACTATACTTGATTTCTATGTTGTTTGGGGAAGGGTAAAAGTCACAATTTTTGGGTTTTCCTAAATATTAGGGTGTAAAGGTCAAACTTTTTTTGTTGTATTTAACATTTTAATGGATATTCAATATTTTGGTATTACATTTTGAGCCTTTATATTAACATTTTGGTGACTCATGATGACCATTACTAAATTTTTAGGGACTTTCTATAAAAAGTTAAACAGACGTTTGACACATTTTGCATACATTTTTTTCTTTAAGCACGTGTCAATCGGCTGTCTAACTTTTTTGAAGTAAACCCTTAGTATCTGCGAAAATCAGTATTTAAAATTAGTAACTAAACGGTAATTACATAACACTTAAAAGATAAGCTTGCTGCTCAAAAAAGCATCAATCAATATCCGTTAGCTCAGTCAATCCATTTGAAATACAATGAAACCAGCCACCTACCCCATTTCCAAGATCTCTGCAATTATTTATTCGCATCTTTACCCCACGCAAAACCAGTTCAACAGCCAAGAACCAGACCTAACAATAAATACACACTTGAAGTAAAACTTTGAAAAATGAACAATACAAAAGTTTGAAGTCTGACCCATTTCCATTGCACTTCTGTTCACGATGTTACAACATCGGAACACGTACCAGTTGTTTTTGCTTGCTATGGGAAGACAGCCTGTCTTTAGCACTAATGCAGTATACTACGGCAATACGTCGGTGGAGTTGTAGTATAGAGAAAAGAACAATAGGTGATTGACGCTTGAATTAGTAAGGAACTAGTACGAAACGCTTTTCGGGGTAAGTACTTTCGGGGTATTCGATAATATATTTCAATCTAGTAGTAGCGTAAATTTGAGACTTTTTTTTCTCACACATTCACACAACGTCATCTAGTCCCAAACTAAGCAGAGCTTGTACTGTGGGTACTAGACAACTGATAAACATACATATTATACATAGAAACACCCATACTAAGTCAAACACTCATGTTCATGCACACAAATGTTTGACTTATGCGGGAATCGAACCCGCGACCTATAGCGTGGCAGGCGGGTACACTAACCAACACGCTATCTGGTCGTAAAATGTAAAAAACTCTTACATTAACTGTGTATCCAACATCAATCGTTATGAAATCTCTGGTCCAAAAGTCTGACTGATCAAAGATCATATCACCTGTATAATGCAACTCTATCTACACTTAATATTAAAAAGAAGGAAAAAATGCATTTTTTGTGTGTATATTTGTAATGAATAAACACAAAAACTACTGTACCGTTTCCAAACATTCCTTCACTAATGGAAAGCTACATTTACCCTGAGTCATCATCTACCGAGCCTTTTCCCAACTATGTTGGGGTCGGCTTCCAGTCTAACCGCATTCAGCTGAGTACCAGTGTTTTACAAGGAGCGACTGCCTATCTGACTTCCTCAACCCAGTTACCCGGGCAACCCAATACACCTTGGTTAGACTGGCGTCAGACTTACTGGATTTAAATACATACATTTACCCTGAGTAATTGTATTTCAATCGGTTCAGTACTTTTGGCTTGAAAGCTCAACAGACAGAGCTACTTTCGCATTTAAAATATTAGTAAGGATATGTCAATGTAATCATCTAATGTATCTGTAAATTGCATAATATACATACTAACCGCATTAATAGCAACAGAACATTGTCCTTAAAATCTTAAAGTCCTTTACAAATAGGTCGGGACATAAAAGCCCTATGTGTTCAAACTCATTTGCATAACATTACAGCGTGAATGGGTAAACTTTTATCTGGCAAATATAATTTTATGGCGTTTTCGGTATTGGCCGTAATATCGTGTCGCCGGTTTTTTATTTCGTTGCTTCAGTGTATGGCAATCGTGAATGTGTACAAACGTAAAAGCAAATATAAATTTTCTAAAAAAAAAATACGGCCAGCGTGAGTACTGTGCATAAGCCGAAATTGTGGGTTTTAAGTTACTTTCATAAAGCAGCCCGGAGTCTGGAATTAGATGGTGGTACACCCGTGCATAAGGGAGTACCTATGTAACTTTTGATTCAGACACTGAAGAAGAAAAAAATGTACTTGTAACACGGCTCTAGAAGTCGATGGTTAAATAAACGGAAATCTCGAAACACCGACTTCTAGAGATGTGTCCTGCCCTGTCCTGCCCTGTCAAGAATATTCTTTTCCTTGTCCGTGTTTTTGAAGACGATTTAATTTTTTTTTGATAATTCTTTTTTTATTTTCTCGTTTAACTTGCGTTATCAAGTAAATCATTATAATATCGATCTACAAATAACTTGTTTAATTATATTTTACTTAATTAAATATGTAATAAGAACAGCCTTCTACTTTACTCGTTTATAAACGCAACAATTACAAAAGGATCAATTATTATTCTGAAAATTAATTGAACATGAACAACATCCAATTAAATCCGCTGGACAATTAGGATTCCACAGCAGTTTCTACTAAAAATATCGTCGAAAAACCTTTTAAATTGTTGAACCAGAAAATTATTTAAATTCCCCGGGTCAAAGTGTAATCAACTTGTAAATTATCAGTAATTTCATTAAGAATGTAAACAGTTTGGGTAAAGTGAAAGCAGGCGTTTTGGACCCTCATTTATATTAGGAAAATTCTAGTCGCTTAAACGTTTTTATACCCTCTAAGTCATCGCAACTTGTTTTTCTTATTGGTATGAATAAAACTCGGCTTTTAATGATGGTAGTTTATAAATGTTTTAAACGAAAATAATAAATATTTCACCCACAAAAGTGCTCAGAAATGTTGAAAAAACCAGATTAGGTACAGACGCCAGCACATCAAGCTACTACAATCTTTCAAATTTCCTTAATAGATTTTCAACTTTATCGCTCAAGCATAATGGTTTAAAGTTGATTAAGAAAATTTGACAATTTCGGTTGGTTAATGTACATACATATATCATATCCCACGAAAAACATCAAATGTAAAAAGGTGCCAAGTCTCTCTATGCAATCTTTTCACCGTAAAAAGTTTTGAGATCGCATCGTAGCCAAGTCCTTTTCACCTTAGTTTGTAATGATATCTGTATCAATAGTTTTACTTACATTGTAATAATAGTGACTTGGCAATGAGCACTCAGATAGGGTATTCTTTACTATTTAAGTCCTCCCGAGGCTGAGTTTTATTTACGTTTTTTTTTTCCAAAGAACTATAGATGTTATTATTCACCACCCAGAGTCACGTTGAAACAACGAGGAGCTCTAATTAATGGACACACAGTTTCATCCATTAATCACAACACAGCTAAGGGACTCATCTCACACGATTCAATATCAAATTAATATAGCAATAGGTATGCTAAATATCCACACATAGCTACATAAAATATGCGAATCTATCACGCAGAATGACCTAACGAGTTCTATTCAAAAACCATGATAAGACATTTCCAAATTTGAGCTCAGACTTATCACCCTCACAGCGGATAAGCATTAACAGCCAAGGTTAATTGTTCAGGCCCATCAAAGAATCAAAAGACAAGCCTAAAACACGAAGCCTTGCTTTATCGTCATCTAAATTACTTCCAAATTGCTTCGCCATCGAAATTTGTTGTTATTTTAAGTCATTAAAGAGGGGTGGGTTGTAACATAAACTCTTATTATGAAAGTTGGGTGGCCATTAGCCGACCGAAGGAGGGTCGGGCCTTTGAAGCTTCTAGCTTCTAAGCTGTATATATATGGACGTAGCTTCTTTGACAGCTTGTACTAGGCTTTATAACTATGAGGATTGCTTGAGGCGTGGAGTAGAATGGCGTGTGAAATGGGATATTTTCTTTGGACGGCTTATCGTGGAGGCTTGGGGTTTTGCTCGCGTTTTTTTTCGGTAAAGCTGCATTTACTCTCGAGGGTGCGAGATGATAAATTATATTTTTTTCATGAAATGCTTCTAAAAAGCATGATAATCTTTACTCATGGTATATGACTATGAAAATGCCAGAATATGGAATTGAATAAAAATTAAAATGTAATTTTTTTATTTCAATTTTTATAAAGATAGTTTTGTACGAAGACGGTTTTAAGACGGTTTCGTACTTCACAACTTTTTGATGGTTGGAATAAAGTGCTATATTTTTTTTTTAACAATAACTATACGTTTCTAGGTTCCGTATGTTGGCCGAGTGACCGTGAAATAAATGCGCAGCATATCACTGGCCACAGTTTCTGCTATTTTTGCAATATGTAGGAAATCATGGAATTACCCCTCCCACGTTGGGTGCAGCTGAAGGGAGTGTCAGACAAATCCACTTTGTTCCTTCTGAAGGTCTTTGTGTGCCAGGGTGGCCCTGGTAACTCTTGCGAACAACCCGCAGCCACGGCAGAAGTAAGTACTAATGACCTTTAAGTTACAATTTACAAGTAGCTACGAGAGTTTATACCAAAAACATCAACTTTCTGATGAAATTGAATATGTGATCATGTAAAGAGAAATTTCTTAGAAATAGATAACGAGACTATTTTCAGATCAACCCAAAAATAAGTTATTCTGAAGTCGAATAAAGTCAATTTTATAAATGCCACTTATTTTATCTACATATTGAGTAAACATAAGCCTCTTGAAGACAAACTTGTTACGAAATTATTAACGAGCCAAGCAAGTCAAAATCTATAAAAAATTACTTCAAGACGTCAAAAGCCTTATGTTATACAGATAATATTTATTTGAAATAATTTATTAGACTACCCACACCCACACAAAGGGTCTTTAAATATTTAGGTCAATGTATTTGTGTGTTTAAGGATTACTTTATTTATGACGTCAGTTTAACTTGTAATTTAGAATAAACCCATTTATTATTTACAACAATACTAAATTATTTTATAAAGGCTTTTTTATTACACAAATTATTTTATTTCAAGACTTTTCATATTTTAGTATGTACAGACAGAACCACAAGTTTGACAGAAACTGTCAAATTTTCCCAAACAACTCTGAACTATGATATGCTTCAGCAATAAAGTTGTAAATCTTTTAAGGCTATTCGACAGTTTGTAGTAGCTGATGTGCTGTCCTTACTACAAGGCCGTTTAATTCAACTAAACAAGAAAAAATACTCAAAATTAAATTGTTGGCCAACAAAAAAAAATTAAATGCAAATGTTTGCAAACTGCCAATACAGGGACAACGTCACAAATTCATTTGACGCCGTTGACAAACGACATCTGTATGCGTTCATGGTATTGAAGGGTGATGATGGACACTTCCTAGATTAGTTAGGGACTAGATGTCGAGAGCAACTGAGATTTCAATAACAACTATCAGTATCGGAAATATGAGAAGGATTAATGGCAATGAATTAGAAGAAGGAAAATTAAAATATCAGATTGAGGAAAAGTCATAAAAATTAAGGCTTAGGTTGCTTAGCTTAGAAAAAGCTTGCTTTTGATGTGGGCGGATTTTATAAAGATTACCATATACTATGTCATATCAAGTATTTTTTGTTTCAGTTTCATGATCGCGTTGGCGCAATAGTAACCACGCTGGACACCGAGCTGAAGGTCTCGGGTTTGATTCCCGGTTCGTTCGAAATTTGTGTGATGAGCATGCCAGTTGGGTGTTATAATTATGTATTTATGTGTGTGCAGATTTTATGTAGTTTATCAGTTGTGTTGGCACCCATAACACAACTTATCAAAACTTACCTTGGGGCTAACCGTGTGTAAAAGGATGTCCCAATATACTTAACATAAAAGTATCGCTCGTATATAATATATAAGTCACAAGTAGGTGACATACATGCACATAAGCCTAGGCCCTAGTATGCAACTTTCTAGATTAAAATCTATTCTTATTATTAATATACTTGCAACAGCCATAAAACACCAGTCTTACTAGACCATGAAGCAAGAGTCATCTCATCAAACCTTCCGGCTGAACCCAATTTCACGCCAGCATGTCATACAGTAACCCTACACTAGGATGCTAAAAGCTAATTGAAAATTAACTAAAAATATTCACTGTTGGCAACCGCGTGACAGACATACAGATTGACAGGTTTCTTTGTTAGTGACACCGCTGTGTCCAACGGTTGTGAATTTCTAAATTGAGATTCTTTGGATGGAATATACGGTGGCAAATTTTGGAAGGAGCCGTTTATGTTAAAATAAGTCCGTGATAAATAATGAAAGTAAATCGATGTTCTTTTGTTTCAGCCAAAAGACGTCCACTGTTGGACAAAGGTGGGAATGCTTTTGTCCGGCAGTGCAAGCAAGGTTCGCCACTTCGAGCGGTCTGCAGCAACTTGCATCCACTGCTTCCCGGCGACCGGTGGTCAGAAATGAATAAATAAATCTGTGTAATAAACCACTTAGTTTTTTGTAATCAATTAATAAATTTGAGAATATCATAAGAATATGAACGATGTATAGAAATGTTATGTCATTAGCTGCAGCTGGATTACTAGACTGTTCCGTTGAGAACGCCTACACGTATGTTTTCAAAAATAAATAGAAGCAACTTCTTTATTTAATTAAAAAAGATATTTATCATACGAGACGATTGTCACTCAAAATTTGAGAGAAACATCATGGCACTGAAATGCGGAAACAGCCAGTATTTTTTGCTTCGCCAATGTTTTATAATTATAATAATTAATCATCATAATAAGTACTCAGAAAGTTATACACAACATTAAAAACTGAAAACGGTATAGACAAGCATTTTTAGAAAAAAAAAAACTACATTCCATATTCCAAAAATCTCCAAGTTAATCTTAAAAAGATCTACACTAAAAACCCTCAAAATGGTGATTACCCCCAAAAGCTTCCATGTTCTGGTTGACCCTTCCACAATTACCTTAGCTAAATCCAAGATCACCGCCCTTGTAAATGTGGACATTACACACGATAGAATTAGACAAGTTTAGGGTTCAGCCTGAAAAGTTAAATGCAGCCTAACCCCTTTCTTTGGCCTAAAAGGTGAAACTTGATCCCTTAAACCTAACATTAGCCAGTTTCGGGGTTCTTTAGTTAAATAGCTTGTTTAAAGGGAAAAAAAAGTAATTAAGAATTTTGTCCATGTTAATTTTTTTTTTTTGTATTAAAGCGATTAATAATTATGTTTATAGGATTATCCCTTTTTGAACAAAGTTGAACAGAAAGTGTGACAACTAGTCTTATGAAGTTGTATCGGGATGCCCATACCAGGTAACTGACTTGGGGAGGTCAGATAGGCAATCGCTCCATGTAAAACACTGGTAGTCAGCTGTATGCCGTTACCCAACATGGCTTGAGAAAAGGTTAGACTGATATATAGACAATAATGTTAACAAACTCTTCAAGATGAACAAATCCGTTGACTTCCCATACATTAAAGCAAAACAGTAATCTTCGATTCCACAGACCACGAATATCCGTAAGTACTAATATTGTAAAGAGGAAAGATTTTAATTAACACTTTTATTTACAGCGAATAATCTCCAAAACTACAGACCCCATCCGCCATTTTTTTCTGTATGTGAGAAGTGAGATTCTCCGACTCACATCTATACTAATATATAAATGCGAAAGTTTGTGAGTGAGTGTGTATGTTTGTTACCTCTTCACGCCCAAACGGCTGATAGGATTGAGATGAAACTTGGAAAACATATAGATTATGCATCAGAATAACACATAGGCTATTTATCATAACGCTATTAACTAAGGGGGATGAGCAATAAAGCATTTTTTGGTGAGTTTTAACTAGACGCCATCTATATATTTTTAATTACAACACATTTAACAAATTTGACAATTTGACTAAACTAGCTGGGTTAATAGTTATTACCTAAAGTCATAGATGGAGTTAAGCTTTTCATACAATTAAACGGGATAAAATTTTTTTTAATTTATTTTTCAGTTCAAAGTATATACCTAAACATGCCACATATGTTATTTCAACAAATAAAAATAATTTAAAGACAAAAGTATTACGGCAAGTTTCAACCTGACGCCATCTTTAGCTTTTCAAACCAATCTAATTTGACAATCTGACATTGTTAGTAATTAGAGCTGATCATAGATGGAGTTCATAGTTTTTATTTTCATAAAATTAAATTATACTGGAGGGTCTTCCAGTCTATAATCGTAGTCACAAGTATTAATTTTGATTATTCAAGTTCCAAGGTAACACTCAAAATCGGGGACAGAGGATGAGAGAAAAAAATCTGTCTTTGGGTAAGTTAGTCATTTAAGATCAAAGAAGGAGTGCTGTACTTTCTTCATACAATATCAGTCTGGGGTAATGTTAGCTAAGCTTCCAGTATACCACACGTAACAAAGCAGCATGGCTTATCAATATTTTAATTTGATTTTTACGAACGATTACTTATCAAAAATATGTATGACTAAATAATTCTAGAGAAAAGGTCAATCTCTTGGAAACGATTCAGAAAAGAACAGATCTCTTCGAATAGGGTTGGCTGCTGTTCTGACTCTAAGTGGTGCTAGCCGATATATCTATTTTCGAGGAACTTGGTCGTAAAAGGATAGGGAATAAGTAATAATCTACGGATTGACTACGATGTTCATTACAATGTAGCCCCTTAGATAGACATCCCAAATTAGAAATACTCTTCTTTCTTCATCCATGTCCAGCAGTCATTTGTTGATATAAACTGCCTCCTAGGTAACGGTCAGTGCATATAAGGGCGTCTAAGATCCACTAGCTACGTAGTAAGTAGTAAGTATGTATTTGTGTGGCCACAGGTGCACTCTCTATTTCCTTACTCTCATAGCTCGACACGGACGGCAATTCTGACACAACCGGCGAGAGATTGGACACAGGATCGATGTTTGCGTATTCTCCGATGCACGGATATATCAATCACTAACTTCCATCCTTTTTTTTGTGGGATGTCGTAAAATAACCCCTCCAGCTAAGGATGCTGATGGAGGAAGTGTTACTGATTAAAACCTACTATGTGCCTTCTGGAGATCCGTGTATGCCAGGGCCACGGTAACTCTTACGAACAACCCTCAGCCCAGGTAGACCCTGGTCCTAAGAGGCCTATAGTTGCTGATATACCTTCGAGGAGAGCGTGGAACAGAACGCGCCGCCGACACGGGCTGTCGTCCTTAGACGTACGGACGGTGAGCCAACCAAAACTCACCGCCCACAGACCCACGCCTACGGTGGTCGGGAGTCATAGAATACTGTCGGAAGTCGTCCCTCAACACTCGGCGCCCGTGGTGTCGACCAGTACCAGCTTTTCCGCTTCGGCTGGAATGAGCGGTGCTGTTTCTAAACCACTGCGCCGCCTCCTTCGCTAGCATAACTGCTTCGCAGAAGGGGGCGGCCGCTCCCATTCTTTCATGCTCCGGACCATTGCCTGGACCAGGGCCGAATGCGAAAGGTCACCGCTGTGATAATACGGTAGTGCTCCGCCCAAGCAGAGCGCATCCCCATAGTTTGCTCCACCGTATCCTTTACCAACTTCCAGTCTCCGGGCTGCTTTTTCAGTTTCCTAACACTCACAAAGCGATTTTGGTCCGACCTGGTTCGACCGAATCGAACCCGATACCACGTCGTGTACAGCATTTGAGTTATGCAATTACTAGACTAGCGATAAAGAACGCATTCTCAGTGCCTAAACCAACTTTATCGACTTCGACGCGATCGACCTGCAATGTAAGTTTGGAGTGACTATGCCTACAATATTATTTGAAGTAGTGACGACATATAATATGTACATTCTTATATACGAGCATAAGTTCAGAGTCTATTCCACAAAAACATACACATTTTGTACTTTCGAAGTTCAGTTCAATCTAAGACAAAGACCAGAGCGAGAAGCAGCGGGAGGCCACACCTGCATGTCCAGTCTTAGTACACGACACGTGTGTATTGTTGTGATATGAAAACATAAGTCTTCCATGATTGGCCATAGCATAGCATGATTGGTTATAGCAGCCGAATACTTTGCAAAGTAAAATCAGCCGCAGAACTATCGCTTATCCTCGGTATAGTTAAGTGTCTTTTCGTTTTCTCTGAGAAGATAAGCCAGCTGCCCAGGACATATAAAAGTGCATTCATTATTCCCTCTCTCTCATATCGATGTGATCGGAGAGAGATCAGGCGCAGGACCGTTATTTAGGTACATGCTCTCTGATGCACGGGTCTATCAATCACCAACTTCCAGACTATGGGTTGCTGATTGAAAATCTCTCAAAAGTAAAACCCACAAAGCGATTTCGGCCTTACCCGGGACTCGAACCCGAAGAAACCTGTGCACAGCAGTCGCGCTATGCGACTAAGTCACCAGCGAGGCAGTTATATTTCCACACATTTCCATAGTATTTCTACACATTTTGGGCTTGATTTTATAGCTTAGTTATCATACCGTGATGTTAAAGGATACAAGGTAGAGTTTATCATTTTTACTACTCTAATGCCCACGCGGACGACGTCGCGGGTAGCAGCTAGTAGTATATATACGGGAAAAAAAAACTCCGGGATGCGGGTGAAACCGGGAGAAATTGTTGGTTTAAAACAAAATAATGCTAGCAAGAGCTCTGAAAACATGAATGCAATCAGCCTACCAGACAATTGTATCGTTAATTGGACGAGTAATTATATTTTACAGTAATGCGGGGTTGGTTTTCCGAATTGCACTTGCAATCATCGGTGATGTTGGAGAAAATCAGCAGATGAATCTGGACATTTAATAATAATGTAGTATTAATTTTATGTAGGTAATTATTTATAAAACGTCCTGTACTCATTATGAATTTTCTTTATATTTTTTTTTATAATAAGTAGTTATGGTTTATTTTGAAAGTAGCAGTATCACTATCACTACATAGTATAAAACAAAGTCGCTTTCTCTGTCCCTATGTCCCTTTGTATGCTTAAATCTTTGAAACTACGCAACGGATTTTGATGCGTTTTTTTTAATAGATAGAGTGATTCAAGAGGAAGGTTTATATGTATAATTTTAGTATCAGCATTGCACCCGTGCGAAGCTGGGACGGGTCGCTAGTAAAATATAAAAATAAAATAATACCTTCATTTCATGGTTAAGATTGCTATTTTGATATATTTGATTATTTTATTTTGGGGGATTATTTTTTTACAGGGTTCAAAGCTATCGGTAGTTAGGGTTCCTCTTCAACAATTGTGCAATTTAATACTAATAATAGAGTACTTACATACCAACAATGCAGAAAAAAGGAAAATGTATTCAAAGAATAACTATGTAGGTTAATATAAAAACAGAGTAGGTATATAATATATACGTACATATACAGGTGAAAAACGACATTATTGTGTAAGCAGCCTTTGCTTATCATTCAACGGAAATTGTAAAAGTCAGTCAAAGGAAACCGGTTATTGTGGCTGCTATAGGAGATTGGCTACCCTATTTGTACTATAATTATGTGTTTGCTTCAGTAATTTAGTGGTAGTGACGTTAATCTATGTCATAATGAAGGTATCTTGAACACTGGTTGCGGGTTGTTCGCAAGTTGCCGCGGCCCTGGCACACAAAGACCTTCAGAAGGAAGAAAGACACTCCCTCCAACTATACCCACAGCGGGACAGCAAAAAAAGGTATCTTGAATACAATAAAAATATATTTTACTGATATCTTAAGGCGAGATGAATTAAACCAAATAGTCAAATAAATCATTATATGGCACCTTTCAAATCGTGTTAGAGAAAACTATTCTATATAAACTATACGATTTGATTATGTAATAGACAAAAAAAAATACAAGGGATCGATATTGGTTTTAATATTTTTGCTGCATTCTCTTTAAATTAACAATAAAAACATCAAACCAAAAATACATTTTCAATGGCCATTAACAAATTCAAAGGCTTCCAAAAGCTTTATATATGCAAGTATATTTCAAATTTCCATCTACACGCAAAATTTCCCAAAACTTTCCAGAAAAAAAAACAAATTTGTACGAAAACAATTCCATTGTCAGGCCGTAAATAGAAACGAGATAAATATTTTCTGGTAAAAATAATACAAAATGTCTTTTGCAGAATATTGTAGGGTCATCAAATCTTGTCGATAACAAAGCCTCTTATGATCGTGGAGTCAATGTATAGTCTATCGGGATCCATGTCCTTAATAGATGAGGAGGTACTAAGTATTATTATTGGAAATAGCAAAAAGTACAGCGTCTTTTATCCCAAAAATCTTCTCTTTTCTTTTTATCTCAAATGCAAAATTATATTTTGTTTATATTATTACTAGATTATTCTTCAAGAATGAAATTTACTACTAGCTATATATCTTACTAGCTATAGAACGCTGTTCTATCCGCACCCGGTTAAAAAGTATCTTATCCTTTTTCAAGTTCTAACCTTTCATTCAAAATGGTTCAGTAGTAAAGGCGGAAAAGACTGACAGACCGACAGTTACCTTCTCCTAGAGGATTAGCTGGGGTCAACAATTAAAATGGTTGTCGTACTTATACTTACTTCAGCAAGTATATGTTATATCATTTGTACACCTACCTCAAATATAAACCTTGGCAGGACTAGTACCCACGAATTTATTCCCAGACCAGTATAAGACGCTAAAATAAAACCAAACATCCTTAATATTAAAATCGGTTAAGCCAGAACCAATGTAGGTTTGAAACATTTTCAGCCACCTTTAAACAAAGAAAGAGGAACAAAACATGTTTCTCCAGCCAGGAGGAACACAAAAGGAGTTTTATTCCCCGATCTAGACGTATTGTCTAGGCTGAATAGGTGCGAATGAAGGCTTGCGTGGATTTTCGGAGTCTCTTTTATTCATATGGACTCCTAAATATCCCCTACCAATGGATGGATACTGTACCGTGGCAATAGTTAAACCGACAGATATTTTATAAGAATTGACTTTTGAATAATAAACTAATATAAGCAAACATTAATCACGTTTAGGCCAACTAATATTATTTAATTGCCGCGGTTGCGGGTTGTTCGCAAGAGTTACCACGGCCCGGCACACAAAAACCTCCAGAAGGAACAAATGTCGATTTTAATCAGTAAGAGTTTGACACTCCCTCCAAGTACACCCACAGCGGGCATATAACCCCTTATTTAATAACTTCCCAAAGGAAATGCTCCCGTTTCATATAAAAACAAATGAAGAGTTCCGTCAAACATATTGATTGCATACTTATCTGAACCTGCAGCCCAGTATTATAGAATGTACTCATATTAAAAGTATCCCATCGTTTCGTAAAAAACTAAGATATTAATTTATTCAACACTATATTTATAATTTGGAGTCTAACTATGACCTCCAAAGTCACCCCTAACTCACACTCAAACCTTAAACAACTATCCGAATATTGAAGCTCATTAACAAAATACCTTGCGGTCCCACTCACTAGTTTATCACGAGAACAAATGGTAACCCTATCCACCTCGGTTGATGGATAGCGTAAATATATAAACTGTTGGTACAAGGACCTTCGCTTCTGGAAGAAACGCTCGCTCTAATACGTTTATAGTTTTGATTCTCTGCATTGAGTGGGATTTTGGGAATATTTTTTGATGTGTTATAGGGTTGACTTAGGCTTATGTGTGAGATAATTTGACATTATTCATAAAATCTAGGTAGACGATCTTTTGTGAGAGTGACGGATAGACCAGAAAGGTTGACCAAGTTCTTATCAACCGTCAGTGACCCACAAATCAATATTTAATTTTTATAGTTTTTGACGACCCCCTTGGCGCAATGGTAACCACGCCATTTTGCCGATTTGATGCTGGTTTTTCATCTCAAAAAGGTTTTAACTGTTCCATATCAATGAGCATTTTTTTAAGCGCATTTTAATCACTCCTCCACCACATCAACCTACCTCAATCTGTCACAATTCTTTAATAGATTTTCAACCTTATCACAATACCAGAAAGTTAATATTCGATTGGTAAAAATGTATACATTCGGTTAGGTTGACCTACTGGCGTTTGTACAATCACAAACAATGAAACTTCCGCAAAATTTTACCCACAAAATGTTCCCAACAATGTACGAATTACTAACATATTATTAGAAAACTCGAAAAATATGTAGGAAAACATCGCGTGACTAAACCGAATACATTTATAGCGGTATTCTAACCTAACTTGTCATACGTCACTGTATGAATGAAACATATTTATTATGGTAATATTTATTCCCAAACGTTTCGACGTGAGTATGAGGGGATGTTGGGAAAATGCAATGGAAATGTGTTTCCAATTTCTAAATGGCTTTTAAATAGGTAAGTATGAAATACTGGATCGCTCAGGTGGAAAGGAAAAGCTTTTTAATCGAGCAAATAAACTTCTAGAATATGTCCGTCTATTTGCCGTGAACTCAAAAACGGCCCGAATTTTCATACCGTGTTTACCTGCCAAGAGACTTTTCAAATTCACGAGAAAGGTATATTAAAATGAGGCACAGACGCCAGCACATCAAGCTACCGCAATTGTCAAATATAGATATGTGCCTAGAGAAGTACATACTTATAACATTTTCATATTTTAACTTTCACTTGTTAATGAGATTGATAATTACAATAGCGCTCGTGTTAGCTTAGTTTCTTTGTTCATTTGATGTAAATGCATCCTTATACGTTAAAGAAACCAATCTTTCAGCACAAGCTGAGCTGCAACAATGCAACAAGATGACGTTTTAATATAGTTTACGATAGCTTTACACACTTTAAAGTATGACGCATTAGCGCTATGTAGTTCATCGGTTTACGATCTTATGGACTTAGTTTCTACTTTGTAAGTTGATATTAAAATACTTTTCAGTTGCTACGAGAACTAAAGAACTAACCTGTACAACTTTTTATTTCTTAAATACATATTATGGTGAGTAATTGTATTTTATACTTTTCGAAGCTCAAGGAAATTTAAAATGTGTACCTCTACATTTGTGAAGAAAACAGATTAATTTGGAAATCAAGCAATTTTAGCGAGCTCGCATCGACGTATTGGAATCATAGACTCATACCAGACCAATAAGACAATGGAGCAGTGAGAAACCAGTTCTCAAGAACTTTGGTTTCTCAAGTAATTATTTCAAAAATATAATGGTGAAACACCTTTTTATACCTAATTCATTAATTCATAATCATATAGATTACGAAAAGATGGCGTAAGAGGTGGTAAATCTGCCTGCCACGCCGGAGGTCGTGGGTTTGATTTTCGCGTAAGTCAAACATTCGAGTGCATGAACATAGGTGTTTGAATTAGTCTGGGTATTTCCATGTATAAATGTATGTATTTAAAAATAAAAGTACATAAGTATGTTTGTCAGTTATCTAGTACCCATAGTACAAGCTTTGCTTAGTTTGGGACTGTTTGTGAATGTGTGAGGAATATTACCAAGTAAATATTTCAAAAATAAACATAGAATATGAAAGGTAAGTAAGTCAAGCAAAAGTAAGTGATAAAGTGAAGTAAATTAACGCTGAAGTCTTGCTATTCTGTCCTCATTCTTGGCTTAAAGCCACGTTGAGATAAGCGCGAGGATTATACAGGTTTGTGTCTTCATACAGAGGGTTTTAGCTCATTTCTATCTGATTATGTTACCAGTTACATTAAAGCTAGCAAGGTATAAACGCCAGCACATAAACCTATCTCAATCTGACAATTTTTTTAAATAGATTTTTGACCTTATCGTAATACCAGAAGGATAATATTCGATTGGTAAAATTTTATAGATTCGGGTAGGTCATAAGCCCACTGCTAGCATATAGTCCGAGCACAAAATTTTGAACTTCGCGAGCTAGTGCGAGTGGACCAGAAGAAACATTTTTGTCCGTCTGTGCCGCAAACCGATGGACTCGCGCCTTGACAGTAACATACTTGTTGCTATGTGTAAGAACGCACTATGATAGAGGTTCAGTTTCTGTGTATGTCATCAAGTTATCTGCGAGTTTTCAGTTCGTTTGAAATATCTATTCAAAAATGTCAACCCTCCCTATTCCATTGTATTCAATTTTTCGAAGGTTATTTACTTTTCATGTTCAGTAAGTATGTCATAATTTTTTTGTCTTACACGTTGCAAAGAAACAACGAATAATATTGATTTTTATCAAAATATGTGAAAGATCAGCATCCAATTTCAACAACCTTTCAACACAAAGCCGGTAACGTAAGTAGGCCACAAAGAAAAGTTTATCATATTACGAAAAGCAATTAAAATAAAAAGGCCAACTCCAGTACAACCTCCCATAAAAGTTGAAAAAAAAGGGAACACTTAAACCCACTGCACTTGAAAAATGTACCAACTCCATTAAATTAAACACAGCCAAGTTGCAACCCGTCCGCTGCCGTGAAAAATAGCCAAGTGCGTTGTTTTTACACCAAAAGAATGTAAACATAATTAAAATTCCCCCGAGAGCGGGTGGAGGGTTGTATATTTTCTTGGCTGTGGAATTTTCATAAAAATGAAAAATTTTCAACTAGAGGTTTAGAGCAATTTTTCACGTGGGTCGTGGTCTAAGCTGGGGATAGTTTGTTTTATTTGACACTAAGTCGATGAGCTGTGCCGAGGCAAAACATCCTGCGCCCGACCCCTGTTGAATATCTTGTTATTTTTCGCTCGGCTATTTATAAAGCTAGCCTGTTGAGTTTGTTGAAGAAATTATATTTGTACCTCTAGAGCGGGAAATATATTATTATTTCAACGTTAGGACTGCAAGATTAAAGCAGAAGTTATGACCGGCATATATCTTTCAGTTGCCTCTGAAACTGAATCCCAATCTTTTGTGGGTGTGGAGTTAAAGACCTATCAGTGAGATGATAGCCATGGCCATGCCACGTCACGACCAAGCATTTACTACACAAGCAATCAATTGTTACATATCATCACCATCATCATCACAGCCTTTTTATCGTCCCACTGCTGGGCACAGGCCTCCTCTCCCACGGAGAAGGATTGAGCGTTAATCAACACGCTTGCTCAATGCGGGTTGGTGATTGCAGACTTTATAGTCCAGGTTTCCTCGAGATGTTTTCCTTCACCTTACACCTGTTACATATAATTGTCGTCAAAATCTTTTGTCATCATCGTCGTCAGCCATTTTTATTGTCCCACTGCAGGACACAGACCTCTTCGCATACGGAGAAGGGATGTCAAATTTCTTACTAGATTTTTAAGTTTATCGCACAAGCATATGGCTCAAAGTTGATTGGGATTTGTCAGTTTTGAGTAGCATTATGTGCAGGCATCTGTACTTCTCGACTATAAAGGCCATCTACAAATAATTACCCACTCAATCGACTACATGACACTAGGTTTACGATCTCCTAGAATGAAGTATTGACATCCCACGCAACACACAGACACATTGTTGACACCATTACACACCATTACACACCATTGTCACCGACGCTCGTAAAATATTACTATAGGCAAGTTATGTGTGACACATATAAGTTCGACTGTTCGGCGGAAAGTGCAAGGTTCGATCCATAAAACGTGTCGTTCTACACAATTCGAAGTGTGCAAATGTACAGGCGCCAACATATCAGGCTACTAAAATCTGTCAAATTTCCGTAATAGATTTTTAACTTTATCGCTGAAGCATAAAGTTCAAAGTTGATTGGGAAAATTTGGCAGTTTCGGTTAACCTGATCTACTGGCGTCTGTTCCTAATACTGTGCCTACTATTTTACATATGTAGATGGAACTTACATGTTAGCATAATTTCTATACAGACACCAGCAGGCGTAGCATGGCGATTTTATATCTATTCTGTCAAGAAAAGACAAAGCTCTTTCTATCAATGTCAACATGTCTTCTGCCCGAGCATGGCGCGACCTGTCAACTCCCATACAATCACTTGTAGCCTTATGTCAATAGAAGAAAAGAAAAATTACTTCAAAAAATGTCAAAAGAAATCTTACGTCAATCTGTCACTTTTCTGTCATTATATCCAATCTCCGGTAAACAAGACTTGTTTCTACGGTTGCCATGCTAAGCCTGCAGCACATCAAGCTACTGCATCTGTCAAATTTCCTGTCTGCTGAAGCATATGGATCAAAGTTGACTGGGTAAACTTAAGTTTGTTAAAAAAACTTTAGCTATCGCAAAAAACGGCAGCTCGACTTGACTCGACTCGGTTTTTTTGCAGCACAGTGTTGCCAGCCGTAATGTACACAATACAGAAATACACAAGTGTGTGTGGCCGTAATATCCATGTCGGGTATCATATAACTTCATTAAGTTAAACGTACATACGTAACTCGTAGGCAGTGCATTTATTTCATTTGTAACATTACACTCTGTAATTATTTCGTGCAAGTCATGGGATTTTAGCGGGGTGGAGATATTTTTGTCCAGATATCGGACATTGCTGGAGACAAAGTATTCACATAATATTTGATGTTAAACTCTTCTAAATCCTCTATTTAGAAATAGAAATATTTGAAAAAAAAAGAAGGTGTTTAATTACGTAATTGAAAGCATAAATAATAAACACAACATAATATACAAAATAAATAGAATATTATAGAATGGGAATATTATAGACCTTATGTTTGAAAACAACGTCATAAAAACATCTCAAATTCAATTTAATTCTCTGTCGTCTCCAGCATCGAAGCAGTTCTAAAACTTCACTATTTTGTTGTGTCATTAGACAACCCGATGCCAAGTTTTTACTCAATACTTTACTACAATTTTAGAAAATCATCCTCGATTTTGTCTAGGTTTCCATCATCTAATTCTGAACTTAGTGACAATGTGGTCCAATTCTGGGAAGGTACGCCATTTCAAACCAAAAAAATATATTATGTTTATATCGAGTGGTAAATCATGGAGATGTACATACAAAAATAAAAAGAAAAGAAACATCCGAATCGAGAACCTTCTCCTTTTTGTGAAGGCGGTTAAAAATTATAACTCTCCCTCTCTGCTAGGTAATTGGATTCAAATAAATAAAAACCACATCGCTCCCTCCTACATTTAGACCACACAACAAAATGAACTACGCTGAAATACAGAGTTTCAGTAATAACCGGCCTCACAAACTCAAATAAAGTGCGTTTATAATGACGGCCGTGTACAGGCAACGTTTTACTCGTTTTCAGACATTTTCAGCCATTTTCACGGTAATTAAATGGCGTCTGGCAGACATCTTTCTTTGCAGTTTACGCGCGAAAGAGTTTTTAGTGAACGGAGTTTTATAGAGCCTTGATTTGTAGAAAAGATTGAAGTGAGTTCAAAAAAAGTCAAGCTATTAGTATTCGTGTTTATACAGATTTTCATAATACGTGTCGTTTTAGATTTTATAAAGTAGTAGGTAAGTAGAAATACTATATCAAAGATTTGTAAAAAGAAAAGGTTCAGCTATCGCTGAAAATCAGCGCTGGGATTTTGCATCATGCTGAGCGAGGGCCTATCTTTTTGGTTTTAGTTTTACTTCTTCTTTCTTTCAGATTATAGAATAGCGTGCCAGATTTTTACAAACTGACGCGGACACGATAGCTTCCCTGACGCGGCGAAAGTGCTTGGAGGCTATAGTAGCCATCAGGATGGAAAGTCCAGTGATGTGGTAATGGATAACCACTCGTCGTGCACATAAAAATGTGATTTCTGAACTTATCAATAACTCTACTTATCTATTAGATGTTTATTAGTCCTAAGAAGTGGCTAAGTGTGACAGAACGTGTCGTCGTTCTTTCAAGTACTGGTCTAGCTATATTTTCAGTGTTAAAAATTAATACCGCTGAATTGTTATAGTAACAAATTCTAATGCATCTACCAATACTATGTCTGAAAGTTGGATACAAAAAAACGTTAAACGTATTAATTGGCAAAATTCAACACAAAGAACACAACCCAATCGCTTAACTATTAAACGAATCTCACGAACAGCAAGAACGAATGTACAGAAATAATAATTCGGCAAATCGAGTGTTTCAACCGATTCCGAGTCGAGTCGGGTGACTGGATCGAATCGAGTCAGCCTCGCCACATTTCACGGCGCCCCATACGTAGCCACAAGGTTCGGTTTTCCCCTGATGGTATCGCCAAAGCCGTAGCTTTATTCAGCTTGGATTTACCAGCGGAACCGACAGATTTGGATAGAATTTCGAAGAAAAGTTTGATGGTTATTTCATTTAAGAATTAGACACTGTTGATCCTTTTTAGGTAGCTATGAAAAGGTAAATCTTTGTGTTTCATAAATGAACGTGAATTGCCTGCAATAATAAGCTTCATAAAACAACAGCAACAGGGTTCAATCAAACCCAACAGATATTTTTCTTAATGATTTGTTTGGTATTTTATCTTTTAGTATCGGTAAACTTGACTTGTTTGTATACTTCATAATAAGCTTTATTAATAGGGCAATCTGATAGCCATCATCTGTATCATAATTGAATTGACCTTTTCATTATTTGCTATCGGAGAATCCTAAAACTATTTACAGAAATTTGAGCTACATCCACTATCATCATCAGCCTTGTTATCGTCCCACTGCTTTCACACAGAGAAGAATTAAATTGAACGTTAATCTCCACGCTTTCTCAATGCGGGTTGATATTTTTACTTACATGTTAGATTTACTAAGAGTGAATGTAATTTCTGTTCTATTTCTATTCATAAAAAATAATGACACAAGAACTTCCTTAGCAGGGAAATGCGCACAACGAAATTAAACAAAAGCGCATCTTTACAAAGGAATATCAACCTTATACCCTTAGCCATAAGAATCATAAGATATCAAAGCTAAACTTACCATTGTCTCTGCCTAGGACAATAGACATCGGATTCAGACACATACCTGAAACAAAAACCAGATCGATTTGGTGAAAGGTTTTCCATGTTAGACTGAATTTTAATCAATTTAAGAGCTGAAAATCTGTACAGGTTGATAGAAATGGAAGACAAATATTTTTTAAACGAAAATAAAGGTAATGATTGATGTACAGGGCTTTTACGAACATTTTAATTGGTGGGGGTAAAAATAAATGGCGCTGTTTTTACAAATATTACATCAGCAGAACATTTAATTTATTGGTGACAAAGTAAGGAAACATCAATATGCTTGCTCAAGACTTGGCTTCTAAGGCCATCTACGTTTTAGGTATTAGGCCCCTCGCCCACGGCGATTTTTTTAGCGCGTTAGCAACTGCAGCTGCGACAAACATGCGTTAGAAACGATGCTGTCGCGCATTTGCTAAACATCGCTACAAAAAGTCGCCGTGGGCGAGGGGCCTTTCATAGAAATAATATATCGACCTCCTTGCTAATAGACCCTTTATTATGCTTTTGTTCGTCTCTCCATAACCTCAATATAACAATACATCGAAAAAAATCTACAATAACCGCAAAAAACGTCAGTACCAATTAAAATCCCAAACAAAAATATTCACAACACATTTTTTTCACAGAATCATCAACATATTCGCACGGAAACCGATTACCGAAGCGAAAAACATTACAAAATTGCATAAAGCCAATTTCAAAAACATTCGTTACTCGGTAGCTGTTGCAAAATTAAAATTGTAATCAAAGTTTCCACGTTCGCGAAACACGAACAGTAGATAGAGCAATTTAACGTTCGTAGAAAGGCACTGCATCGAATGTTGAACGAAAAGTTGCCGCGAATCGTAACGGAGTTGAAAAATAATCGGATACCGCTCATAAAGTTTGTGGCATGTCGACGGAGAGTTGGGAAATACTGCAGACGCGATGTTTACTCTGATCCTTCAGATTGTGGTCGATGAATTAAATATGATTTAGTACTTTAGTATTTTTATTTAGAGCGAGCTTCCGCTGGCGGTGTCAGTAGCGTCCCGTCGGAACTATGTATTTCGTGAACCCGGATAAAAAGTACACTTATAATCTTCCTCAATAAACGGGCTATTTAACACTGTAAGGATTTTTCAAATCGGTCCAGTAATTCTTGAGATCAGGACATTCAAACAAACGAACAAACTCGGAGTTCTATCACTCATGTAGACAAAGGTCGCTTAAATGTCCATACATATAATAATCTAGCCCCCATTTTCATGTAAGTACTGTCCCAGTAGGGCTTTTACTTGCAACAATACGTGTACCAGATTATGTTACAAAAACATAAATACCTTGGAGTATAGATACCGTGGTCCTGGATATAAGAGATACCGTGGCCCTGGCACACAGGGACCTCCAGAAGGAACATAGTGGGTTTTAGTCGGTAAGAGTCTGACACTCCCTCCAGCTGCACCCTCAGCGGGAGGGGAACGAAACACTAGCTAAAATTATAGAACATCAAAATTTTTATGCATTTTGTTGAACAGTTTCGCATCAATATTATTTTCAAGCATCTAAAATTAATGCACATCGAATGCCAAAAACGAGTTTTATTTTTCAGCATATTTGCCAAAGGAATTCGAGCGCAGCGTGCAAGTAAACTAGACGTTTTGTATAATATTCCACGTCGCATTACACCGTATCTTTTCATTAAGTATGAGACCAAGCATTATCACGTTCTCGACAGAAATCAGGGTTATCTGACAGTCGGGTACATTTCGTAAATTTTTGTATTGTTAAAAAAGAATGATATGAAATATACAGTCGTTCGGCTTCTTAGGGGGGTCAAACTTTTTAAAGGTCAATTTATAGTTAAGGAAAACCTTTTTTTAAGTCTTTTTGGAACTTTCTATAACCACTACACTTTAGGCAAAAAATATTGCTATTTAGAAGTCTCTTTTAAATTCGATGACCTTTTTTATCTGTAGGAAATCATCAAAAAATTACCCCTCCCACTGAGCGTCCAGGCGAAGGGAGTGTCAGACTTTTACTAACACTTATGTTATTTCTAGAGGTCTTTGTGTGCCAGTGCCGCGGTTACTTTGCGAACAACCCGCAGCCCGGCAGCGAAGTTTTAGACCTGAGATGTATAACGATATATTGCCAGGGTTTACCATAGGAAGCCCTAGAATAGGAGGAAAAAACGAGAGGACGAAATTTCGATTAAGATTGGATACGTGGCTTCTACGAAAATCGAAAATGTTTCGCTATTGATGTGATAATATACATATGTAGACTCGCTGTTCCCTGCGGTTCCATTTGCCACCCGAGGGAACTACCTACTTCCCGCACCGGGTTAAAAAGTAGCCTCTGTCCTTTTTAGAATTTAGACAGAGAGACTGAAGCGCAAATTATATAGACTAGAGCGAAAATTTCATTTTAAATCGGTTCAGTAGTTTTGGCGTGAAGGCTTCACAGACAGAGAGTTACTTTCCCATTTATAATATGAGTAAGGAGTAAGGGTTTTTCTATAGTCCCAATGTCCTATCTACAAATTCCATAATCCCTAATCTATATCAATAGAATTCAAAAAGCGATACACCCGGCACCGCTGAAGTGGTTCCGTGACAACTGATTATAAAACTGTTGTAGAAACTAATTTCAAATGCGGACTCCGCAAATAAAGGTGCAAACGCTAAACTTTGATTAATAACTCCATGTTATATAAGTTTGATAAATGTTGCTGTGTACTTCGACACGATAACTGGTTGTAATTTATCGAGGAAAACTTATGTAGTCGTAGATATTATATTTCATAGGAGTGACATGTGCTAAATCACTGGGTTAACTTAGTGCAGGTCGTCAAGGTAGGCGAAGTTAGGCATTTAAGACCATCTAGTACGAATTTAGGACTACAATTTAGCAATCACCATCGTCGAACCAACAGCTTCCTGTAGCCACGACACTTCGTACATATAGAGTATATGGGTATCAGCCATAAATAATTTCCTCAAAAAAATATTTGTTCTCTTTTTAAATTTCTCCGTAGGTACTGTTGTTCGGTTTATATTCAGAGTATATTGTTTTCTGCAATTATCCACTTGCATTATTTTCTCGTGAAATTAAATATCCTGTTATTAAAGGAATAAACACGATACATTGATGAATTGTAACTATTGATGTGTGATGTATCTACCTTGTAAGTGATTTTCCGTTTCTTTTTTAAACATGTTTTCGGGCCCGGGAGTCTTCAATTAAGAACTACATAATATAATGAATGAACTTTGAAAGAACCAATTATTACTACCAAGTTCTTTATAATAACTTTAAACTAATTTAAAAGTACATCAAGCTATCTTGTTTAAGTTTGTATTTTTTACTAGTCGTGTCTTTAACATTTTCTGTTGCTTAAATGTTTAAAACGTGACGAAGCACGAATATCCAACCTTCGTTGCTATGCCCTTTTACGAGTACTTTAATCAAGGGATATTTGTGAAGAAAAAAATCGTATACAAAATGTTGTATTCACTCTCCTAAACTCTCTAAGAAGGGTGACGAATATAAATATATCGAGGGGAAAATCTAAAAGTTTGTTTTGAAGCAAAAGAAAAAGTTCTTTCTGGAAGGTTCTTCGGATCAACTACCTTCCTATAACTCAAGTACTTACATACAGTTACCTGTATTATATTATATATTCTTACAAGGGAAGAATATCTTAAGCTCTTTAAAAAGTTTCCTACATTTTATTATAAGAATCGATAAAATAAATGAAATTAAAGCAATTGATATCGAGTCATTTTAGAATGTTGAATAATTTAATACAGTATACAGGGAATCTATTGTAACATACAATACTATTACTGCTTACTCCCAAAAGCAGATATGCCAACATCTATTACCAACTACAATCTATCTTCGAAAACTAGACACCAACTCCCAAATCGGCAATCCAATTATACCTGCACTCCACTGCAGCGATGCCACCCAAAATATCCTACAAGACAGCGGCTCTCAAAGATTACATTAAACCCACTGAGGTTCCAAAAAATATATACCGCTGTTTTAAGGACGTTTAATTTTTATTATAAAATTGAAATATGGTAACGTGAAATCTAGATTAAATAATAAGTTAAATTGCGATACACGTACACTGTTTATGGGAACATAACAAAATAACACATTATCAGATTCATTTTTATTAAATTCCCAATAAAAAATCTCATAAAGCACAATAATTTAATAAGGGGTTATTACAAAAAAACTATATAGAGGCTTTCAAAGCAAAAAGTTTAGAAACCTCTGACTAATAAGTCAAACAGAAACTCAAACGCATAACTAGCAACGATCCGTCGATCGTTTGTCACGGCAAGCGTTTGAACGAGGCATACTTGATAGGAATACCTCATGGAAGTAAGTTACTACACATACCAGGTAATTTTCTGATAGACATATACCACTCGAATTGCGTATGAGAAGTATATAATGCAGTAATTTTAAAATATTGTTAAATATTCAATAGATTTTCGAAGCAAACAAAATATCGAAATCATAATACGAGTATTAAAAAAAAATGTATATTACATATATTATGTAGCTTGAGTACTAAAGTCAGCTGTTAATATTTATTTCTAAGATGAAGAGAAGTAAAACCATAAATTTACATCTAATTACACCTAACGAAAATATTTTCTTCAATCAAAATAAAAAATAACACATTACACACTTCTAAGTTCAAAAATCTACTATAACTAAACCCATTTTTAACACAATTAAATAAAATGTTGACCGATACAAATACAAAAAAGTTGTTAAACCAATAAAATAAATGAATCACAAACCAGAACTTTCATTTCACCATTTACCACTAAAAAGCCAAATGTCCAACACAAAACCCCTTTGATGTTAACTCGTTTTCTGCTACCAAGCACCGGCATGCAATAATATTCACTGCACAGGCTAATTCAATTGGCGTTTGTACACAAAACCTCTAATATGACAGCCGGCTCAAATTAATTGAATACCCAAAACGTATGTTCACATCTCTTTAGTAGGTATTTTGTGTCCGTTTACAGTAAAATAGAGCTTATGGCTAAAATAATAATGCTAAGTTATTTTGTTTCATATTGAACAAATGCATATATCACATATTATTTCGTGAAATTAATCATAGGATTGGAAATGCTCACGCTAAATAGTTAACCGTGCATATCATATTATAATACTAGCTTCCTCCGGATGTTTCGCTCGCGTTCTGAGGGAACTACTTTACTTTGAAAAATATATAAAAATAACTCAATATATCTTAACAAATTGACTATGTAACACCTTTTTTTTTCGTGGGAAATCATCAAACGAACATCCCCTCCCGCTGAGGGTGCAGCTGGAGGGAGTGTCAGACTCTTACTGACTAAAACCCAGTAGGTATGTTCCTTCTGGAGGTCCCTGTGTGCCCGGGCAGACGACTATGTAACACCTTAAGATTTTTTTTTCCAGTAAATCCTTAGTTTTACTAGATCTTATAAATAACCATACTCTTCAGCTTTATAATATTAATATAGATGGGGTATAATATAGTGGTGTCACTGCACCTACTGCAAGACAAATATTGATAGCGACTACACCGAATTTCGGACATGGCGGCTGTTCTCGAGCCTAAGGAGATTAGCCAGCTGTACAGCATATAATTATGGTGCATGCAAGGATTTGCGCAGACACAGGTGCACACTCGATTATAAGTATTGGTAGTATTTCTAAAAATAAGAACCAACCATTTTATACAGAATATTTAAAAATGTAAAAATATGTTAAATCGGATATTGTAGTTAGATCGGATCGTTCTTCTTTGTAAAATACCCCTCTCTGTTTCTTACAATTTTTTCTTCAAAAAAGAAGGTTCGAGAAAAATCCGCAGTATTTTAATAATGATGGTGACTTGCAAGGTCCACAATTCTCACTTGAAAGAAAAATTACTTCATAACAATATTTTCATGGCACGCATATCGCTTGATAACTGTCATAATTGTTCTTTCAAAGTTATTACTTTAATAGACTTTTACTGTCTATAAAACGGCAATTGCTGTCGTTTATTAACAAGTTTTAATAACTGGAGTAAGTTAAGTTACAATTAATAACTGTCTTGAAGGTTTTATTGTCAATTATTTAACTAATGCAGTTCTACCAGCACTTTGCTTTAAATTACCTTGTGAGCTTTATCAAAACTATCTTAACAGCCAGGCTGAGATTATTTCGTTAATAATGGTTCTTTAAGTCAAACCTTAGCCTTCTAAGGACATTTGCCAAGCATATGCGCAATAAATACTGTTTTGCTTACTTTTGGACTATGTAACTCTTCAAAGCATAGTCCGCCTCCTGCTCTTATCCCAAATATTATTTGGGTTCGCCACAGCATGTTTTTGTCTTCCACACTCTTCTATCAGCCGTCTTCTCACAAGTAACATTCTTTCTAGCCATATCAACTTTCACACAATCCATCTATCGTATCTTTGGTCGCCCCCTTCTTCTATATCCTTCCACGTTCATGTTCAAAACCTTCCTTCGCTCCGCAATACATGCCCACACTATGATAGCCGATTCTGTTTTGTTCTTAGCGAAACACAAAGCAGTGAGCACAGGGTGTTCCAGACCTATCGATCGACCGTCAATCGACGCATTCGATCAATGGTAGAATGGCTTAGATGGATCCTATGACATAGACCATTCCATTTTAGCCTGGATCCGTGGCCGCTGAAAGCTGAAACCAAAAATGTATTATCTAATAATACATTCACCAATCAGAATGTTGAAGAAACACAAAAATTGAGTGAAAATAAACTGATCAGCCAGATAAATGGAGATATGGGGAGATCGTAAACGTTATACGATATTAAGTTTGCGTTGAAATGGTAACTCAATATTTTTGTGTTTGCCCGATGATAAATCGTTCACGCGTAAACAAAATGTAAAACAGATTGAATTTTGGGTTGGTGCGATACAGTTATAGACTTTTATGAGATACAGATGTGTTGCTGGCTGATTTCGTTTTGTTCTTTGTGATATGGAAAAGCTAGGATTTTTTAAGCTGCGTATCTTTCGACATACAAATTTTGATTTATTTCGTCTTCGACTGATGTTTAGTCTTGATTTCATTTCCTATGTGATTTTCTAAATCTTTCTTTAAAGAAACCCATCTTATGTGACCAGAACTGTTGTTCCATTATCGAAGACACTCAAATGATCAGAAACTTAATACCTACGCAAGCCTCCACGCTAATAGAACTTAAATCACACTTTCATTTTATAAAATAACATCACAGCAATGCGTTAAATTACTTGAACTGCCAAAACCAATTAGCGATACCAGTTAATGAAATTACGGAAAATTTATTATTCGAGAGTAATTTACAACTGCAAAAAGTTTTTCAAAAGTCCCGAGACTATTGGAGTTTGTTAAAGTTCTTTTGAGCTACCAAGAGGCACTTATATCGGAAAAAGTTGCAAATTGATTTACCATTCACAAAGAAATATAGGTACAGTACATTTTTAAAAGCTTTAAGGCTTTATATTGATTCCCTTTCTTGTTCTAAAAATATTTTTTACATCAAACGAAGTATACAGTCCGAATTTCCAGTGAACGTACTGTTCAGCTACATTTTTGAGATCTAAAACGAATGTTTCAAAGTTTATTTTCGATATTGAATGCTTTGGTTGACTTTAGAGCGTTGTGGGATTTTTCGAAAAGAGTTACCGCGGCCCTTGCATAAAAAGACCTCCAGAAGGAAGAAAAGTGGGTTTTAGTCAGTAAAAGTCTGACACTCCGTCTAAGTGACTCAGGAAGTATGATAGAAGAAGACATACTGCGCTGAACCACGTCGAATTTTAAGAAGAGCAAGAGAGTAATGATGTAATCCTGCTAGCCGACAAGAAGGATGGGAAAATTCAATTACTCTGAACAATTATAAAACCATAAATGTCAAACCAAACACAGGGTATTCGGGATTCAAACAGTGTGCAAATGATTTGAGAAATTACTGGTATAGCCAATATCTCGTTATGTTGGTCAGATAACGATAACTCTATGTAGCTTGGATCTAGTGCAGAAATCCATTTGTGTTAATAATGTTATCTGTTAACTTGTATCATCCCTTTGTTCAATTGAAGATTGTGACTGTTAATTAATCGGAGGATGTAGGATTGTTGACTCCAGCAGGCTTAGTATGGCGATTTTATATCTATTCTGTCAAGAAAAGACAAAGCTCTTTCTGTAAATGTCAACATGTCTTCTGCCCGAGCATGGCGTAACCTGTCAACTCGCATATAATCACTTCTAGCCTTATGTCGATCGAAGAAAAGAAAAATGACAAAAGAAATCTTACATCAATCTGCCACTTTTCTGTCATTATGTCCAGTCTCCGGTAGACAAAACTTGTTTCTACGGTTGCCATGCTAAGCCTGCAGAAGAAACGTAGCTGGGTTTAAGTCAGTAAGAGTCTGATACTCCCTTAAACTGCACCCACAACGGCTATATGATAATTAACCACGTATGAGCTACGCTGTACATTGACCTTTGGTGTAGTTATTTAGTGCAGTAGGACGCACACTTATGTATCAGTACAGTTTAGGGATGCAGTTCTATGACATAACAATATCCATCAAAGAAACTTGTTTACTCATTCAACTAACCTATCATAACATTTCACTGTTGAGCTCAACCCCCAACAAACCATCTATCAAGAAAAAAGTTGAAATGTGTATTCTTCTGTGGATTCAATATAGGTTTTATAAATATTTTCGGCAAATTACTCGTACTCGGCCAAAAAGATAAAAAAATTACTAAGTATTGTGTATTTATCATTATTGTGGATTTTGGTAATAGGTGCTTTAAGATTCATGTTAATTCTAACTGAATCCGAAAATAAAATGTAAGTATGTTTCGCTTCATAAAACAAAACATGTTGCCAAAAATAGGCTAGCCCGTCAAATATTTTTTTAAACTTCTCCAAAACCAGAACGCGATCAATCAATTTGTATCTATTAAACACAAAATCCATCCAGCGGTCTTTCATTGAAAAATATACATATTTCTACACTCCAAATCTTTACTAATATAAAAATGTAGAAGTTCGATTGTTTGTTACACTTTTAGGACAGAACAGCTGATTGAGATATAATGGTATGGATTTGGCTAGACTAATTTAGATTAGCCAGCTAGTACTTTAAATAATATTCCGAACTACTTTTTATGATTCTGTGCCCAGGCTAAATTGGGACCCTACTGCTAAGACTCCACTGTTCGTCTGTCTAACTGGTAGTTAAACAGTTAAAATTTTCACAGTTTTCCTATACAACAGACATAATTTTTCCCTGTCGTTTCAGCTGAAAGACGTCCACAGCTGGACAAAGGCCTCCTCCAAGGCTCGCCACCTTGCGCGATCTCCAGCAATCCGCATCCATTGCCTCCCGGCGACCTTGACTATATCGTCCGTCCACCTAATTTTTCCCCATTCTTTAGATAATGGTACGGAACTCTTACAGCACGAGTTCAACTCCCACTTAGCCAGATTTTATATACATACGAAAAATAGTTTTCTGTGAACATGGGTGAAACCGCGAGAAATTGCCAGTATGCGATAATCCGGTCTCAGTTAAATGTACTGTTTATTATGTGATCGGAACTTGTCACAGAGTTTGGGGCAGAGCCAGAACATGAAAAAAGTATGCAAATTTGTGTTTTGCATAAAGGACTTCTGTTTGGGACTGTTTAAAGTACTGTATAATATACATAGTAGGTACTAATGTATACTGTAATACTTAGGTCGGGTGGATTTTGTTACTAACATATTTTCTAGGATGCCATTTGATTGATTCCCTCGTTTTAATACATCAAATGAACGATGAATATTTTAAATTAAAAGCTTTTATTTAACTTGCCGTGTATGTATGTTATGGTGGATTCTTTGAACTCAATTTTGAAGTAGATATCTTCAACCGATTTTGCTGAAATTTTGTATACACGTTCAGTTTGGATGACAATGCATGATATGTTATATGACGTCATTCTAAATCCAATATGGCGGGCCACACAAGATGGCGGAGGAGTTATTTTTAATGAATTTCAACAACATGGGTATCAAATGAAAGGGCTTATTGAGAGTGACTTAAAAAATAATTTGACGTTATTCTAAATCCAATATGGCGGACTATAAAAGCTTTTTAAAAAAAGATTTTTCTTTTAATTTATTTTGGATGCCATTTGATTGATTTCCTCGTTTTAATACATCAAATTATGAACAATGCATATTTATAAGTCTGTATCTATAAACTTTTATTCTATTCTATTCTTTTCTATATATCCTACTAACACTATTCTTTGACGCTAAAACTACACAATTTCTGTTAATGAAACTTGACAGTCATGTAGCTTACACATCAGAATAACATATAGGCTACTTGTTATCTATGTTCGGGAAGTACATAATTCGGGACTCGGGACGCGGGTGAAACCGTGGGCAGAAGAAGAAACTAGGCTTTAGTAATATTAAAATACACGTCAACGGTAAATTCGAAAACACAACGACCATTGCATAAAAATGTCATATTATAATGTTAATATAAATATGTCAAATTACATGATTAAACTTCAAGGGCATATCAATCCTTGGCACGGATCTCACCACGTGCTAAAAACCGGTAAAATCTGGATATAAGAAAATATGCAAAGAAAATGCATGCTGCTGAAAAAACTGCGATGTGTGACGTTACAGGAATTCCCGGCGTCTGCCAATAGAGCGCTTTCAGACTAGCAGATTTTGTTGCGCTTATACGTTCATTTTTTTTACACACGATACCAACATCTGGCACGGTTTTGAAAGACGTGCCCTCAGCGCCAAGCTAAGCATTCATCCATAAATACCTACAATATGGAAGTGAGTTCGGAATGATATCGATTAAAAATTACTATTAATTTTGAAATTTAAGGGCCTGTGTCATCACCTTCGAATAAATTACAGTTAGTTTATTTGGTAGATAATTTCATACAAATTCTGTTCCATTTATGAATTTATTCGATAGATAGTAGCTATCCGGACATTGTTAACCTGGCCCTAAAAGTCTGTCATGTAGTGGAAACCGTGGCGTGCTGGGCACTTTTTGGCTTGTCGTCTATACGTGACAGTGGCGGTCAAAAGGTTAAGACATCATCACTCGTTAGTTGCCAATTCTTTAGAATATCCGGCGTGGGAAGAAAAAGTCGAGCGTAAAATCCGCCAGCTAGTAAGAGCCATAATTGAAAAGAACTTCGACTATTTCTACGTACGCTTATAGCAGATGTTTGGCAACGGATAGAACACGTAGACGTCTACGTCACTTGCGATTTGGCATCGCCTATATATTTCACATTGATTCCTTGGTTAATTTTTACGTTGCCTTTGTTAGTTAATGATATAAAGCGGCAATAAGTAAGGTGAACGCCTGGTGTCGAGAGGTCATGATTAAAATAGACTCACAACTAAGCGGAGAAGCAAGGCATAGTGCAAATGATTTTTCAAAATATACAGGTTTTTATCAGAAATTTGCGTCGAGCAAGCTCTTTTTTCATCTGCTAAAAGAAAGCTAAATTCTTGCTTTTCCCAACTAAGTAGAGGACCATTATATGACATAGAGCGACTGCCAATCTGACCTTATCAACCCAGTTACCTGGGCAACACGATACCCTTGATAACACTGTTTGTCAAACTTTTTAGTTTCTTAACTGTAACGACTGTTAAGGATGTTCAAATGACAGACGGACGCACCAATTAAACACTCGTCATGGTAAGATGGTCACCCATCCACAGACCGACCGTGCCAAGTGTTGTTTAACCTAATGATGGATCGGCTGGTGTGGCTGTTACTAAGCTCCTCGCTGTTCTTGCGCTCTTTTTAATAAGTTTTCAAATAAAAGCGTTTGTGATACGCGAAGTAATTGGGAATCCTTTATAGATTCGACCCAGAAAAATGGACTGCATTGAATAATACCTTAGGAACCTATAGAATCTCAAGAGCTAGAAAATTAATGAGACCCGGTTCGTTATCAAAGCGATGCACCTTCGTTAGCCAAAACAAGCTTGCAGCACGTGATTTGGGAGCAAATTGCAGAAGTATACTTATCGGATCAATATAAGCTTCTCAGTTCAATACGAATACCAAGTTTTATCCATGGAGAATTGGTTAAGAACTCATCCATTTACTACGAAATCGTTGGGCTACATTGGCTTTCTGTGTTTGCATGGAGTGACTGCCTATCTGACCTCTAATGTCCAATTACAAGGTACCGTAATACTCCATAGTAATATGATCATTTGACTTTCAAGGCTTCTATTTCAGCGTAGAGCTGACCACTCGAAACAATGATTTAGCTTGCTTTCAGGGCATGTAAGTCTCATCATCCACGGTCTCACCTTTTTTAAATGTATGTTATACAAAGCTCCTATAGGACCCAATATCCCCTTCAAAACTTGGCCCTCAATTTTACCAATTCGCTCCAAAAACAAATGGCTACGATATCAGACCTACGATAATTTTATCTTTTCGGTGTTTTATACACCGGTTCGAACCTCCACGGGATTAAAACGACCAAAATGTAACCCTGTATACATCTATGAAGCATACTAGAAAATTTACAGGATAAGATGAAACAAGCGCACAAAACCTCAATAAGACAAGCATTTGTTATCAAAAAATATATAATATTCCAACTCTTTAACTACATAAACAACTTTCACTTGAAAACTACAAAATTCACTCCGTGTCGTTTATTGAATGGGCAGCTTTATCTAGCTTGGATAATAGCCAATGACCACAGTTTTGAAATATTACCAACAATATACAACGGCACATCCGTCGACGCTTACAATAATAAAATTAGAGTAAAATTTAACACTGGCATTATTTCTAAAGGGTAAATTCTAAATTATGTTAAAATATATAGCTGGGGAGCAAGTTGGAGTGCATCAATATGTGTTGCTGCACTTTCGTTTTTTATAATTATCTGTTAATCTTTTGTTAATAAGAAGGATTAAGATCGGATTATGGTACATCATTATCAAAATTTTTACTGTTTCACTGCCGGGCACAGGCCTCTTCTCATATAGAGAACGAAAGAGGATCAATCACAACGCTTGTAATATATGAAGACAAAATTAGCGTAATATAGCATATAATACGCGTATAGGATTTTCAATCAAGGCCGCTTCTTAATTGTCGTTTATTGTTCCATTTTAAAATATTGACAAAAATTTAAAACGTTTACTACGTACGGGAGAGTAGTAAGGCCGGCCAAACACTTGCGACTTCTCTGCTATTACGGACGAAGAGCGGAGACAATTCTTAACCATTAGCAGGTGATTCGTCAGCTCGATTAACATACAAAAGGCTATAAACAAAACGCACAGAAATTACCCACAGTCTGTAACACCTCTAAGCGGCAGTCACTCAGTCTCAAACAGACACGGAAGGGCTCTCTAATCTATTTCAAACCCAAAATAAAAACGCCGGCTTCAATTTTGGAATTCCCAAATATATGTCGTCCGAAACTGCTTCAGTTCGAAATAGATGAACCATCTGTTTTAGCAGACAAGTGTCCCAGAAACTAAAATATACGTTTAGAATTCTCTTTGAAGAATTTAACCTACCGGAGACGCCATTGCCGCGATTTCCCTTCTGTCAAAGGTTTGAGAGCGCCACTCATCTCATCTACATGTGCGCATCAAATTTATATTTGAATTGGACAATTCCGTTGTGTGCGTGCGTAAAAATATGATCAAAAATGCATGAGTGACCAATCATTCATTCAACCTCACCCCTGTGTATAAATTGGCAGACTTTTTCGCATTGAAATTTGTGGTATTGGCGATTCCAGTAGGTTAACTGTTCCAGGAAATTCTCACATCGGCGCGTGAGTATAACACTTTTGTTCATTTATCTTCAAGCTTTGTGGCTTACAGGTTGGGCAGGGATCCAAAACACAACTGTGAATGTACAGAATCGTTTGTAGCCATTAGTAACCAGAAACATGACAGTATTTCTTGTAAATCAAAATTATTTTATTTTTTATAGTTGTTTTTGTCGACACTTGTAACAAGGGTGCTAAATGACAAGCGATAGTTTTAATGATAAAATATCCAGTGCCTAAAGATTTGGCTTGGTAATAAGTCGTATGTTCAGTCACAAAACATGGAAAGCTAAAAGTCTTCAAGTCTCCTCACATGTTATAACTTAAGACATGCTAATTTGACTTCTGGAGCTGCAGGTTCTGCGCAAGAGTTGCCGCAGCCGTGGCACACAAAAATCTCCAGAAGGGAAAAAGTAGGTTTCAGTCAGTAAATCTGACACTCCTTCTAGCTACATCTACGTCGGGATGGGTCATATGATGATTTCCGACTCAGTGTTTTATATGGAGCGATTGCCTATCTGACCTCTTTAACCCTATGTAACCTGGGCAAAGCGATACCCTTGCTAAGACTGGTTGTCAGACTTAAACGACAAGTTTATCTGATCAGCTAATAATACTATAACATAATACATTCGACGTTTCTAATTTTAAATACCAAATGCCTAAATCAGCACTTGAAATGTGGGCGCTAACCACTGGTACATCCACCTCCCTCCTCCGGGTCGATCGATCACAATTTCAGTGTGTATGTAGCAAAGGTACTTCAATCATGATTGATTATAATCAATCAATGATCCTTGGAGACTAGCAGGCATGCCAAAGTTGGCTCTTCCGTTACTGAATTTTCAGGAAACTGATAAATATTAAATGGAGTTGATGCAAAAATTATTGTGAAAATACAAGTTGTATCATGTGAAATAGTTTCGTGTTATTTTTTTTTTTTAATGGACAAATGCCTAATCAAGGTCACTACGATAAAATTATTTTCAGTGAAGACGATAAATTAACAAGAGCTTCACTAATATCAGCTAAAGGTTGTACGACCTGCAAAGAAAGAAATCCCAATTTTTGCAGGAATTGCTTACAGCAAAGCTCTTCATTTAGCTGCTTAGAGAGTCGAAAGGCCCGTGAGGCTGAGGCGCGTCCCTTTGCCGCTGATTTAAAAGCTCATCCTATCCCCACTTGTCAAACTATTTAAGAACAATAATGCTTAAACGTTAGGAAAGAGTAATCTTGTTCGACTTCCAGTTTTCGTTAATTTTATGTAAGAGATACAGCTGATCTATCTATAATATAAAAAAAAATAATCGCTGAATGTATTGCTAAGCGCAAATCTCGAGACCAGCTGAAACGATTTCTATAATTATTATTCGAATATTTCTTGAAGTACAGTAAGAAAAAATAAAAAAAAAACTAGCGAATTTCGTTGAGTCAGCTAGTCACACTAATCATCACACTATCACATCAGTGTCAAAGTTTGTGAGTGTGTATGTATGTTCGTTACCTCTTCACGGCCAAACGGCTGAACGGATTTTGATGAAACTTGGCAGTAATGTAGTTTATACATCAGAATAACATATAGGCTACTTTTTATCCGGGTGCAAAAAGTACTTTCTTCAGGAAGCGGGTGAAACCGCTAGCAGAAGCTAGTTTTAAATAAATTAATTACATATAACACTAAAATAACTTGAAAATCATAATTTAAGCTCGAAACCCACACAAAACATACGAATACATTAATTACTATCATGTAAGCATAAATTGCCTTACGAATGAACACAGGTGCAAAATCAACTCAAGCGCATAGAACTCAAGAATACATTCTAAGAGGATCGTGCTAATCCCGTTAACTCTAAAGGATTAGGAGATATGTGTGACGATGTATACGTCTTCTGTGCAGTCGGATAGTAAGCGTTATTTGATCAGATTTTTTTCATGTGTAAAGTCTTAATCTTAGATTCGGATTTAGTTATTTGTTAGAAAATAGAAGAACTTTCAAAAATTAAGCAAGTTAGCATACTAGTAGTAGTAGTAGTAGTAGTAGGGTCTTGACTCGTCTTCTACAAGGGTAAAATGAGCATCGAAATCTTATATAGATTCTGTGAAGCTGAAGATCTTGTTTGTATGTTTGTTTGTTTGCTTAAACTCGCCTCTCTCGGGATCTACTGGTCCGGTATGAAAAATTATTTCAGTGTCAGACAGACCATTTATCAAGCAAGCCTATAGGCTACTTTTTATCTGGGTGCGCGGAGTAGTACCCACGGCAAGCCGGTGAAACCGCTGGCGGTAGATAGTAAATTAAACAAACTACATCAGTGTATTAATCGTACAAACATTACGGCATTTATCAAACTATCGATACTGGAAATAACTATCTGCATTTTTGACCACATTGCGTCAGATCTACATACCTATAACTATTTAAGGAACTTAAAGTTTTGTTCTCACATCGAGACAACTTTATGCGTTTAATCAACTTTCTCTATTACAATTATTAATCACATCACCCTATCCACACGTACATAAACACGTGACGTCACGGGGGGTTGACGCGTCATCCATTAACGGAACTATTAGGAACAGTTAATAGATAATACGATACGCAAACCCAGGTCGCTGAGACATTGACAACGTAGCTACACGTAGTTACGTTGTCAATCTATTACGTCATGACGGGTATTGCTTATTGCATTAATAACAACTAGGAAACAATTAAGGGATTAATTTCAAGGGTTTGGTTCGATATTCGAATGTTATCTCTCGTGCTCTTAATCTCATGGCAAAGTAGGCTTGGTTGCTCCGTAAATAGGTGACCATCTTGTCATGACGAGTTTCTCCGTGTTTCGGAAGGCACTTAAAATTGTTGGGTTCTGTCCGTCATTTGCACATTATTGGTACCTTTGCACGGATGCTTAAGTTTGCTTAAGTTTAAGTCACTCTAAATAAGCCCTTTCATTTGATACCCATATTGTTGAAATTCATTAAAAATAACTACTCTGCCATCTTGGACGGTCCGCCATATTGGATTTAGAATAACGTCATATAACATATCTTGCATTGTCATCTAGACTGAACGTGTATACAAAACAGCTCAATCGGTTGAAGATATGTACTTCAAAATTGAGTTCAAAGAATCCACCGTAACATACATACACGGCAAGTTAAATAAAAGCTTTTAAAAACCCTAAAAGCCTAACAAAAATTGTGTTCCCCTTTTACCAAATAGAAGACATTAATAATACAAAACCATATTGCAAAATGACTAAAAACCGCACAATCATCGATCAACACTTTACATACGGCTCGTCCCTTGACTAATTCAGATAGCCATGTCACTACCCATTCCATAACACAGTTATCAACCTCTACCGAAAACATAACATGAGAAAGCAACCCTTATGCCTTTGAGCACATAGGTGATTTTCGGGTGAATGTTTTTGGTAGCTCGTTAGAACGCCGTATGTGTATATGTGTGGGTCTAATGCATCAAATAGTACTCGTAAATATTCCTATGGGATAGGTTCGATTAATTGATATTATTATTATTGCGATTCCGTGTCGTTTCTATGCAGTATGTATCAATGTTTTGTATGGTATTGATGAATGATAATTATCTACATATGAGACGGTGCAAAATGATTTATTCATGTTCTGTACAATATTCTCGTGGCTAAGATATAGCCACAGATGATAAGGTTAAGTAACGTTTGGCATGGTTGGTTCGTGGATGGGTGACCATCTTGTAATGACAAGCTCCTACGTGTTTCGGAAGGCACGTTAAATTGGTAGGTCCCGGCTGTCATTTAAAGTGCAAGGAAGTCTGACAAACAGTCTTACCAAAGGGTATTCAGGTAGTCCAAGTGACCGTTATGGGGAGGTCAGATAGGAAGTCGCTCCATGTGAAACACTGGTACTCAGCGAGTTATTCGTTAGCTATAATCGTAAGGTACTAAGAAGCATATATACTCCAGTTTCATATTCAATGCTAAACAATAAAATCTAAGAACTAAAAAGTTAAAATAAATCTAAAATTGCAAAACCAACAGGGCAAGAAATGAGACTTATACAATTCCTTTTACGAACCTTCGAAATCAGTCTCGTCAAAGGCGGACCTGGTGTAAGCGATTATCTACAGAAAGCAACTGAGAAACGCAGCTTGAGAAATATCAACAATATTACTTTGAAAGATAATTTTCTCAGTATTAATTTAAAGGTCTTTATTTAAAGGTCATTGACCTAACAAGTTACCATAAGCGCTACTTTATAAGTACTCGTAACTCACAAGGTTGGTTGGAGCTTTTTCGAGCTTACAACGAGTAAATGGACGTCCTTTTTATGGAAAGTTTGTAAAAGATTTGTTAACTGATCGCAACTTAACTTAGAGATATGCGGATTTGGTTAAATGACGTAAAATTTTTACAAACTTTAATCATGATTCTCATGTTTAAATACACCTCAATATCTAAACAATATGGTAATTTATTGCAAGTCAGAAAAATCTATAAATACATATATTTACACCTTAGGGCTCAGCAAGAAAATGTTAGTTATAGTTCATAAATAAAACATTAATATTGTTTAATAATTTATTTCAAAGCTTTTAGGTTTTTCAACATTCATACTTTTAAGTATCAGCGCATTTGTTTTTGTTTACATATCAAACTGACGTCAATATCACAGAGCAATATGACGTCCACTGCGTCCAGCATTTTTGATAAATTATGCGCGATATTTGAAATTGCAATTTAAGGTACTATTTGACTGTTATTTTTTAGTAAATATATTAGCCCAACATAAACTAATTAGGACCCTTTTCAAAAAACTGCGTAATACTCTATTTCTTCTCACCCGCTCATAATATAAAAAACTTACCTACCGTGCTTATAGTTCCCACAGACATATCAAACTGCAACTACTTCAACGGGAATATAGCGTCTCCCACTTAAAGTTTCATGTTTTTATTATTTTCAACGTACAGCGAAGCCGGGAATTTTTCAAACTGCCCAACAGCATTCTTCGTAATGGGAATGAAAGGTGGAATTATTTTGACGAACTTTTCCCGATGAGATTTTTTCCGACAGCAAAATGAGAAATGCTATGATTAAATTCCTTTGGAAATTGGCGGGATTGCACTTAAAATGAACGTCGGGATAACGCGAGTACCTATAGACAGCAATTATTTTAATTAACGATCACGCTCTCAACTAAAACCTTCTTCGTGAACTATGTTATTCGAAATTCAAAAGGACAGGGCCAGGGCCAAGTTTGAAATACGAATATATTACTGGCAATTAGCGATCGTTTCAAAAACTCACATCTATAGGAGACCGGAATTAACCAAAACTGTATTTTGCTTAACATGATTACAATCTAGCCACGTGGTCTACTTAGACATTTTAATAGGGCTCGATTTAGCATGCGTTCATCCATACTTCTCTCTGTAACGTCATCTCATCACAAGCCACGTTCTTTCCAGCAATATCGTCTCTTACGCAATTTATCCATCGTTTCTTTGGTCTCTCTTCTCCATTCTCTAATCAGTCGTCAACTGACTTGATTGATTTATGATCACTTGTATTTTACATTAAAGCAATCCAAAAGCGTTTAGCATTATCATGTACTTCTTTGTACAGACACCAGCACATAAAGTTACCCAAAACTGTCAAATTTTCCCAATCGACTATGTACGATACGCTACAGCAGTAAAGTTGAAAATCTATTAAAGAAATTTGGCAGATTATATTACCTTGATGTGCCAGCTTCTGGGCGTAACGTGCCGTACCAAATAACGTGTGTTCTAATCTAAATTCAGGAATTAACTTCATCAAATGCAACTGTAGAACACAAAGGCTCTATAAACATTGTCAATCAGTTAGCCAGGGTTTGATCAACGCGACTTGACTGACGTGGCAATTTGTGAACGCACATGTGACGTCAAATGACGGCAATACTTTGACGTTTGTGACGTGTGATTGTGATATTTTTGATGTACGAAAAAAAGGCATGTGGAATAAATATTTTTTTGTTACGTTTGCGTATAAAATTATTGGACGAAATGGATGATATAAATAAGTAAATTGTTGTATCACATAATACGTATACAGGCAAACAAATTATTAGATTGTGATGATGGATGATAATATTTAATTTCTGGAGGTACGGTAGTGCCCCCGCCAAGACGAGCCAAGCGAAGCGCATTGGCACTATGTTTTACTGATCGGTGTAGATTCAGAAGCTTGGCTCTACATGAGATCTGATTTCTTTTTCACAGGACAAACGTTATTATTGGTCGTCTTGGCAACATTTAACATGGAATGTTTCGGTGAGATCATCTTTTCTTGGGATTCAATAAGCTTATGAAACCAAACCTACAAAAGGTAAGTCATACCTTTAACATAAATACACACATATGCAGAATCATTTCAACTAGGCATTGTGTTGGGTACATTTATACCCTATACATAAATGGTTGCATTTAATTGCAGAACTTCGCTTACCGGAGGCCGATTATACCTACCATGCTTACTAAAAATTAACTACGCTACGAAATTGCTACGTATCGACTACGACTTACATTCTGTAGCACTTCGTAGCGAAATGCTACATCTTTGTCAAGTATTATATTGGTTATGCATATAAATCAATGTGGGTATACTGACTAATAGTAGGATGATCATATGAAAACAATCATGACTGTCAAGGGTAACCAAACAAATACCTTTAACAAAAAAGGATTCAAAGGCAGCTTGTTTAAGACAAAATAAAGGTGTATTGGATATTACGTATGACTATAGTATAAAGGCCTGGCGCGTTGCTGGTGTGTACCACTGCAGTGCTGGTATATTGCAAAGCGGTTGACGAGATTTAATCCCAATATCGAGGTATATTAAAACTATAGTTCTATTCAGACATAGTAGACAGCAGTCGCGTCTGCAACAGCGATGTTTCTGGGGGGTGGTCTACGATCACTGCGTCCTTAGCCAATAGTGAGTAGACCATACATATGTAGATGTAAAGCTAAAACCAATTCTTGCAAACGTAACCAACAGACAGAGATGTGTTGCTGGGGAGTTTGTTGCGCCACTTCTTCTTCCCAGCAAAAACACATAGGAAGTGGTGAAGGGTGGGCGTTTTTGGGGGCTGTCTTTTGTAATATTTGACGTCAAAAAGTGCTGTTTTACAGCCAAGTTTGAATAAATGGTTTTGAGTTTGAGTTTGAGTTTAACCAGGTGACGATGTCTCTCTTAGAAACAATGAGCCACAATACAAATAACTTCAACGAACAATTTGAAGCAAATCACACACAACCCTTCCTCAGTTAGTTGCCACCACTTAAGAAACTTCAAACCCCTATGATTAGTCACTTCGCTAACTATGTAATCCTTTAGTAAAGCCACTTTGAACTCCCTTTTGTCATGTATCTAAATTTGTATGGGAACACACTTATTCATCTTAGACACTTGTACTAATGATCATTTATGTTTCCTTATCAAAATCTGTTAATAGATTAAATTGATTTTTAACTGACATCGAAAAAAGGAAGAGGTTCTCTCAAATCGACGGTACTTTTTTTGTCGTAAAAGTGTGTGTAGTAAAAGTATTTTTCTTTTAAGTGTTTTGTGAAGTCGGTTTCTATATTTTTTTGTGTGTGCAGTTGGGAGAAATATCAGACTCTTAGTGACTAAAAGCCATTTTGTTCTTTCTAGAGGTTTTTGTGTGCCGGGGCCTCAGTAACTCTTGCGAACAACCAGCAGCCTCGGCAGAAATAATACATTTGCTGTATAAAAATCAATCAACGCCATTCCACCACATATTCTAAGCAAAACAAAGACTGTTTCCAGCTCATCGGAAATACCTTAAGACGCGAAATCTGTCTATCTTTGACACTTTAATAAAACGTCGTTCATACATCCATATTTCAATGTCTTCGCCTCAAAACCCCCTTCTCTCCCCCCTTTGCTGTCAAAATTCTGCAACGACACCGACTTATTAAAGAGTGCCTTCGTGTCTTTAATAAGGCGGGTCCTTATATAAGGCGTGTGAAATTTGTTGGTGCTTGTTTCGTGTGTGTGTATGCCTGTGTATGTGTTTGTTTGAAGGGGAAGCACATATGGGGCTGGAAGATCAATATACTATCGCAAGCTGTTTGATATGTTGGTGTTTGCATATTAATTATTAGCAGTTTCTCCCGGTTTTTTCCACGTTCCTGGAGAACTTCTTGTACTTGTATAGAACATAGCCTATGTTCACCGAGGATAGTGTAGCTTCCCAATAGTGAAAGTATTTTTCAAATCGTTCAAGAATTACCGGACTATTCAATTCGATACAAATAGACCATTAATTTTTTCCTCTCGATACAAAAATATTAGAATCTTGTTATTTTGTTCTACACGATAAGTATTCATTATACACAATAATATAAGTATACATAATAGTTTTAAAATACGATTTCACGATGATCCTTTCAAAATTTTTGAAAATGGCGTCTGAACCATTTTGCTATTTAAGCTCCTAAATTCGGAAAATCAACGCACTAAGATAACAACTAATTAATTCTAATATAACAAAATCGCGTCAACATATTAATCAACAATTTTGCTCGAATCACTCCGAAATCAATTTGCACAAGAAAATATAGGTACTTAGAAACTTGTAGGCATCATTCAGTAAACTTCACTAATAATTTATTTTGATGTTGAGAAATTGTTCTGGAAATTTCGAGCGGCAACCTATAGAAATTTACTTTACTGTGTAACTAGTCAAAAGGAAAGTTGTCGACTCACAGCACTGAGGGAGCGTTCAACTTCTGAATAAGATAAAATTATAGGCTCGTTAACTCAACAATTTTCGCGTGTTACTTGTAGGAAGAAGTTGGGATGTCATCACACTTTTTGTATAGTAAGCAACAATAAGGCACAACACAATAAAAATTAGAAAATGCCTAAAAATTAAAATCTTCAAAGCGAAGGCTATTTTCAGCGAATTTCGTAATCTATCTATGTCCATCATTGATGTCCAATATAAACTTAACCTAGTGTGAACTAGTGGTTAAAGCATCAGCCTTTCGAGTATGAGGGCGCGGGTTCGATTTCAGGTAAGGCAAGTACCAATGTAACTTCTCTAACTACTTTCTAAGTTTATCTTGCGACACTAATGACTGATTAAAGGTGAAGGAAAACATTTCGAGGAAACCTGGACTATAATGTCTGAAATCACCAACCCGCATTGAGCAAGCGTGGTGAGTAATGCTCAGTCCTTCTCCGTGGGAGAGGGGGCCTGTGCCCAGCAATGGGACGATAAAAAGGCTGTGATGATGATGATAAACTGAAAGTTAATATTACTTATAAAAGTTACATTGGTAATTTCCTGAACAGGAATAGAACACGCACTCTCGCTCTGGAAAGGCTCTTAACCACTTTGACTGTCTGTTATTTGTTACAACTCAAAAACAGATAATAATCGTAAACATGTACTCATTAATTCCAAGGCTAAAAACTCTTCGACAGTTACACAAGTAAAGAGGACTGAGCTAGAAAATTGCGTACGAATTTCAGCCCGAGGTTAGTTATTAATTTCAGGCGGAAATTTTAAACTGTTCATTCTTAGCTGTGTTCAACTTAATTCTCATTTGGTATGGGTGTGTTCAGACAGACCGTAATTGTGTTAGTGTGAAAGGAATGCACAGGTAATTTTTTACGTGACTTGTGAAAGTGTGTAAGTGAGATTATGTGTAGTGTGTGTGATAAGCTTAAATATTCTACATATAGCAAAAACAAAACTTCTTTTGAATTCACAAAGAACATTTCACATTATGTGTATATAGGTTAAAAAAAAAACACTCTAAAACCAACAAGTTCAGCAGTGACCAATAAACGAATTAAGAAAAAAGATATATATATATTAATACAGTTCCTTGTGCGCATATCCTTAGGCATCTCCGTAAAACTCGAAAGCATAAAGAAAAGATTGAGCATGGCAGCTTTTTAATCAAAAATATAAACCGGTGTATATCACGTCATTTCGGGAATAAAAACGCGTTTAATAAGCAGTAGGGCTGAGTAGGGCTGTCTTCAGGTTTTCATGTCGTATTCAGGAATATCAAGATAAAGTTCATTGTAAAGACATTAAGAGTAATCCCTGAGCACAAGGCTTTTTCTATTAAAACAATGTTTGTGCTAGAGCTTTCTAGGGACCTTTAAAAACACATAAATGTTAATATTGATAGAGATATTTATTGCTTCAACGTGTTGGCTTCGGTACCACGTCCCTTTTCTAAAAGTCATGACAGATGCAGACACAATCATAATCAATTGATCAGTCCTTTAAACAATCAATCAATCAGCAAACAAAATAAAATAGCAATAAATTATTACTCTAGAAACTAAATTAAATTCAATAAAATACAAGATTAAGTTACCTTCAAACTTACAAATATAAAATTCATTGACAAAAAAAATATTTCAAAATAAATTCCCACTCAAACTCAAATAAGGTTTGAAATACTCTCAAAAGTTAAGAAATGGAACGTTTCCAAATACTATAAAAGGAGAAACGTTGGGCATTTCATACAATTCGGCTCACGTGGCCAGAGCCGATATTAATTTCTCGGAAATGCACACGGAATGGCAAACCCCTATATATTAGGCGAGTCGGAACGTGCCGAAAACTGCTGGCATTCGTTACGTTTACGGTTAATGAAAGATTATACCAGTGTAAGACAAATTATAGTTTTATTATGCTTGCTAGAAAAATTTGGTAGGTGAAAATATTCCTTTTCAATTTTATGGGCACGGTGATCAAGAAAGATTTAGATGCTAGCTTGTAGCTCAAGAGCGAACAACTTTCTGTCCATAGATAAACAAGTAAAACCCACACAACATCTTTAACGGTCTCCAGAAACCCACCAACCTTAAAAATAAACTTCGTCTACATAGATTCAGCCATTGTATTGTAAAAGCTTAACAAACAAACATCTTAAAGATACAATCTGAATGAAAAACGTATAAAAAGAAGTGATAAACTCCTTTACCTTTTTTTTAGAGTCACCTAACCAGCCGTGAGTGCAGCTAGAAGGCGTGTCAGACTTTTATTGACTAAAACCCACTTCTGTTCCTTCTGGAGTCCTTTTCAGTAACAATCAGGCAGGCTTCGGCCCTGAAAGGCCCCACATTTTTTTTTTTGATATGCCTTCTTGCAGTTCAGCCTAGGAGGCCGTGTACTACTTAACCGGGCTTTCGGGGCCCCATCAATATTGCTCTCTGCTATATACTCTCTGTTACTCTCAAAATAACTATATATACATTATAATCAAGTACATACACAATGTTGATGAGCGAACAAGTAAATCAGATGAAACAATGAACTTCCATTAAGGGAGCTGGTCTGTATAATCGTTTTCGACCACCGATTACTGCTGACAGGGCCCGAAATAACTTCGCACTGTTTTATTTTTGTGTGAAGCGATCAGGGCAAGTTTGTAAGGATTGTTGAAATGTAGGAACCTATTTCCTGAATTAGGTATTTCGTCACGTCTTATTTTGTGGAATACCGCGGTGTGTATATGCTTAACCTAAGGGTCTATATGGCCTGTGGTTCGATCTTTCTTTACTCTTTTTTGCTGGTGATATTGTAAACTGACCAGTATCTCCTACATAGTGAATTAAAAACTGAGGATTTGACGACCGCGTTGGCGGGCTTCCGAAATGAGGGTCCCGGGTTGTGAATGTGTGATAAGCGTGTTTATTGTTGGCTGTATTCTGGGTTGTGTATTTACACAAGGTAATCAATAACTTGCCCTGGGGCTAACCGACCATGTCTGAAAGATGTCTCGATATTTTATTATGTCTTAATATTAAGAGAACTTAAGAGCTGTCTGAGAGCTTAGAGCAAACAGCCACCGTGGTCGAAAATCGGTCTGAATTATGCATATTATTTTTCTCTACAGTAACTATCAACTAAATAATAAAGTTAAACAAAACACACTTCCAAGAATAGACTCAGCTCGCATTAAATTAATATTCAATGGAGGACTGAAGCTCTACATATAAACTTGTTTACGACTGTATCAATTCTAATTTATGCCGGGAGCGGTCAGTAAAACGATTTGCAGCTACAATACGAAGGTTTTATGGTATTCATTTTTACTCCATTTCATTTGGTACATGTTTGCTGGTAGTCTTTGTTGTGGTTTTTGAAGTTGGTGAAGACTTGATTCAGGATCTTTGGAACATATTACATTTACCTTTTGACAAATTTATGCTACGACCAAATAAAATAGATACAAAAGCAAAATGTCACCTCATTTCTCCGTGAATGTAGTTTTGAATGTTCCAAAACAAGATATAAGCAACTGTGAATTGACTATAACGTCTGCATAAGATACTATTTAAGTGGACAGTAATTAAGATAAAATCTGAAGCGGGTTCAGATTGGAAGGATAGTAAAATGCAGTGAGTTCTTGATGATTATAACTAAATGACTATGATCCAAAAATAAAAAACGTAAGTATATGTTCGTATATTTTTTTCATTTAAGTAGATATATCAATTGATGGCATTGGTCATCTATACCTACATAAAATTTCGATATCAAAATGTGGTTAGTTATATAAAAAGAAACATAAGTAATAGTATTTTTTACCTTAATTTACTCATCATCAACTTAAACATACAAGTAAATCACTATTCCTTTAATCTTCTTCGCGATGCTTCCACGAGCTACCAAACGAACTTTTGACTCGACTTTGTTAAATCTTAGAACTGCACAATAAGTCACGTACGCAGATTTTGGTACTTAACGATCATGTCTTTAGAAATATTAGAGTTTTGAGAAAGTGTCGGTATTAACAATGAAGAATTTATAACAATTAAGCAGAAACAATTGTGACACTTAATAAACCTGTTGAACTGTAAAGTAAAAAATTAGCAAAACTCAGGCCTCTCAAGCAAACTTGGCAAAACAGTAGACTGCTGCGCTCGGAGTTTCGGATTAGATTCCCGGGTCGAGCCGAAAATGCTTTGTGGGTTTTTAGAAAATTTCATATAGCTGGCCGGAGTCTGGAAGGTAGTGATTGATACACCTGTGCATCGAGAGGATGTAAATGTCAGTTTTGCGACTGTCTCTCTCCGGTCGTGTCGAGTTATCATCCTATCGGGCTATGAGAGTGAAGGTATAAATACATACATAAATACATCCTGCGCTATTGCATTTGACCGACAATCGATATGGACGCTATTATTCACAAATCCAAAAAATATTAACCACACCAAAACAATTTTATTTCAAGATGTTCGTTGTTCGTCACCCATCCGCGAAAAAGCCCATCAATCCTGTTGGACCATCGACAAGAGGCGAACACGAAAATTTTCATGTTCCAAGAAGATTATGATAAACAGTTTTCACTTGAACTTGGCGTGGATTGATCGACCATGGCCGTCTTCATTGCATATTTATTGGATGCTTAGCTTGAAGCATTCGCTGGGATACGTATCATGTTTCGAATTTTGGATGTTCCATATTGGGAAGGGAATTTTGTAGCCGGGCAGTATGTTTTGAGATCAATAAATAGTAATATATTGGAAGAAGTATGTAAGTATAAAGAAAATTTGCTGAGAGAAAATATCAATTCAATTTTAACCCATAAAAAATGAAATTAATCTTGAAATAAGATTTTGAAATTGATTTACATCTTGTTTATAAAATATTTTCCACTATCCTGTGGCCTGTATCTTGCAGTGGGACAGTAGACTTATACGGAGAAGGAAATAGCTTTAATCACCAAGCTTGCTCCATGCGGGTTGGCAATTTCAATGTTTTTATTATTTATCTTCACCTTTACTCAGTCAATAAGTGTCTCAGATACTTTAAGAAAGTACATTCAATTTAGAATAGTTATATTGGGACTTGCATGACCTGGAATCATAACTTGAGAGGCAAGTGATTTAACCACTAAGCCTCCACGAGAAATCGTATTTTTGTTCATGTTTCTGTTTAAAACATATCGTTTTGCAATAAAATCTTTATAATCATTAACATCATCATCTCACGAATTGAGTGACGAAGTTTCTAAAGTTCCTTTAATAACGACTCATCTCCAAACTCTCTCAACGAAGTTTAAAATCCTTGTAACAAAGTTTACGTGAAAAAGGAGGAAGATTCCTTAATCGTCCGCTAACCTAAAAGATAATTGTCGCTAAACTTCAACAGTTAACAGCATCTGTCAGGCCTTAGGGCTCGCTGACAACGATTATATCATACTTTCCTTTAGGTTTATTTTATTTATTAGATTCTACTTTCATTACCATTTGAATTTTCGAAGCGAAATCTAGAATCCGTTTTATAGATTCATTACAATTTGTTCTAGATTGTAATATCTCCGAACAGAACTACCTTGGCCTTTGTACACGAAGGTTTCCAGAAACTGCATAGTGCAACTACCCAAAAATAAAAATCATCTCTATTAGCCGTTAGATTTTCAGAATACTGATAGATTTTAGGAACTAATTTACCTAACTTCTTTCGATAAGTAAAATAATGGACTCCGCCATTCTTGCAATACAACATGGAGCATTAATTCATTTCAGGTTTGATCGATGGTGAGTGAGGGTGTGCAGTTTATCATTTATCTCTGCCGGAAGAAATAAAAGGTTAAGTTTTTCGAGTGTTTTATTCGAATAACATTTGGAGGTGGTTCTTTTGGACAATGTCTTATCCGTATGTATATAGTTTTCGCGAAGCGCCATCCACGCATCCTGCCAATAAAGCTCGTGCTCCACAGCCACTCGCTGATACCTAAAAATTGTTTCTGTAGAGCGACTCGTGCGATGTTCCAAGTCGTTATATTTTGGCTGTGTTTTGTCTTCTACTCTAATATTATAAAGAGGATAGCTTAGATTGTTTGTTTGGATTGAACAGGCTCCAGAACTACTTGACTTGGAATAGTGTGAACGTAGGCTATGTTTAATGCGGATACAGTAAGAAGTTCCACGCGTATGCGGGAGAAAACGCGAGAAACTGCTAGTCAAAAACAATAAGCAACATCTTCATAAAATAATAACCCATACCTTCATAATAATAGATTTTTGATTTACTTACAAATATTATAACACCCATAGGGCTTATCATACCTTAGAATTCACAATAATTTATAAACAATAAGGAAAGACCTTATGCACTTAAAATAAGGTCCGATCAAAGAAAAAGAGGTTCACTCACCTCAAATATCTTTTTAACCAATCTATACCCTTGCGAATTTCCCAAAAAAATATACCTACAGCTTACGGAAAGGCAATTTGCTTATAAATTTCCTTTGGCACGAATCCTTATTGGGGAACCGGGTTTCTCTAGGGGAATTTTAATTATTTATTATGTACTAAGTTTGAGGGCACCTATCTATCAATGTCACCATTGATGGCTGGGATCCTTTTGCGGTTTTAATGGCATCAACAATTTAGGTTATTGATTCATTCTGGAGTAGGGGTAAAAAGTTGAAAGAATTTAGTTTGATTTCGATTGATATATTCCTATTATTAATTTTATTGTTTTTTTTTACTTCAGCAAAAAAACCTACATAGGGAGATATGGGTTGTTGGCAATACTTCGAAGACATGAAAATGCTGTTCTCCTTTTAAGAAAAAAGCACCATGATCAAGCTAAGAAGATTCAATACAGTTAAGTTACTATCCATCATAAAATGGTCGTAAGTGAACTTTAACATAAAAACGACCGTAAACTTTGGGCAATAAAACACAGTTTTATTTACAGCACACTGTTAACTCCAATGTCCACCTTTCATCGTGAAATGTTGATCTCTGACGTCATCAAATAGTGGTCGTGGTATACTTTCAACATATTGCAACGTGCTGTTGCATACCTTAATTGCATAAACCATTCCTTGAGGCTTCACTATCTATTTTAATACTAGTATTAAATAGTGGTGTAAAATTTTGGTTTACTACATCTTAATCAAATCACAATGTATAGAGGTCAAAAATGAATAACACTTAAAAAGCATCGTTCAAGAAAAAACTAAATATCAAAATTCGTCAAAACAAAAACCAACACAACACTGTCAAAAATCTATTCGCAAAACAAAAGAAGTGTAAAGTAAAACAATAGGGAGAAGCAAGCATTAACCTGACATGGTATTGGCACGAATTCGGCAGCCAATACCAGGGGGGCTACTCTCACTCAACGAAAAATAGGAAAGTATCGAAAATACAAAAGTGACCCTACTCTAAATAACTTCGGGACACAAGCAAGAAGCCCTTATTTAAATGCCAAATTACTTGTCACACTCTGCTGGGGTTGAGGGATTGTTTAGAAGAGTTACCGCAACCCTGGAACTCAAGGGCTAAATAAGGGATATTATGGGTGATTCTTAGTCATTGAAAGTTTGTAATTCCTTTGCAATACTTTCACTGCTGAAGAGGTCTTTAGTCATTGATGATTTCATAACTCTCAAATATAAAGAAAACAGCATGGCGATTAGAAATGTCGTGTGAAATACAGCAAGGATTTGTTTTTCGTTTATTCAGAGTAGACCCCCAGTAACTGGCGAGTCCGCGAAGATTGCTGGCAGCTGACAGCGATTGGCACTATGATTGATGCCAAGACTGGCAGGTGAATCTATCGGTGTATTCATCGAAGCATTTGGAACATGGCATCGGCATAAATTGATATGGACCCGTTGAGTTGGGTGTTATTTTGATTTGAAGATCGCTTAGTTTTCCATTTGCAAGGTCCCTTGTCATTTCTAAATATAAATCTACATCCAAAAACATTGCACATCTTTGAAAACATTTATGTAACATAATATCTGCCAGAGATGTAACAATGTACCTATGACAAGAGACCCGTTGTCCATGGCAATAACTGTATTGTTAGTCATAAACAATTTAGTATTATTGTCCTTTAAGGTTTAAACGAAAATTTCACATTATTTTAAAAATATCTCATGAATCTAAATCGTCAGATTCTATGAAATCTCAAAAAGAATCTTGACTGCCATTAAGAACTTCAATATTTTATGTTACAAGTCACGATAGCAATGTATCTCATTTATTAAAGTCAATGACTCAGCTTGCTAAGAAGGTACTCAATCATTTTTTAGTATAAGAAATTAGATTTAGTATCAAAATATAAATGAAGTATTACTAGCAAGACAAATCTTGAAAAATTTAAAAGGATTTGATTTTTTTGAAGACTTTTATTCGTTAACAATGCGCAGACAACATACAATGAATGTATTGATCAACAAAATATTTATTGTTATCATTAAAAAGAACATCTTAAAATAATTTGACGCATTTTCTAATCTGTAAAACGTACCAAGTAAATCCTAACCGATTTTAGAAAGCAATTCTCCTGGCGAAATCTTAGATACCTTAAATGTTTCTAATTCAATCATTTTCGAGTTCCAACAGTCGGTGAACGTAGAAAAGTGAAAAATACTCTCAGTACGTATAAAATATCAAGCTATGTAAATTGCTAAGTGAAAACTAGGTACACACTCCGAATATTGAATTGACCCAAAATATTTGCGAACCAAATTGGAGTGGTAATTTAAACATGCAGGATTTGGTCTGAATATGTTTTGAATTTTTATGATACGGCAGTGTAACTATAGGACCTGCCGGGGCTGCGGGTTGTTCGCAAGGGTTACCGTTGCCCTGGTATACACGAACCTCCAGAAAGAACGTAGTGGATTTTAGTCAGTAAGAGTGTGACACTCCCTGCTGTTACACCAACAGCGGGAGAAAAAAAAGTGTAACTATGGGATAGTCATAGTTTTGTTACAATATATTCACGTATTCACCTTTTGCCTAAGAAAATCGAATCAAATACATTACTTAGAACTTAAAAGTTAACAGCTGTCATCTTTTAAGATATAACTCGAAGGCAACCTAAAATCTATACATACGAGGGCTGCCTTTTAAGTTTTGTCGTTTGAAATAACTATAGATAATCTAATAGATTATTACCCCTTATTGTTCTCCTAAGAATTCTCCGGGTAATTTAATGCACTTTTGCATGCATTTAAACCAGTTTTTTAAACCTTTATTCCACTCCAAAGTGGGGGTAGTCAAAATGGCCGATTTGTATGCGACAACAGCTTCTTCGGGTGAGCTGAAACGTTGACCACGAAGACTTTGCTTAATTTTGGGGAAAGTAAAATATTCGTCAGGGCTTTAAGTCAGGGCTGTGAGGAGGGTGATATAAAATTTCTACATTTTTGTGGTCCAAAACATCTTTGTTAGGGGAGCGGTGTGCGAACTTGCATTGTCAAGGTGCACTATCATGCGAAGTCTTCAATTGCTTTTTCGAAATTCGGTGATGACTTGGGGCAAACAAACAGTGTTATACCAGTCAACGGTAACCGTCTTGCATTCTTGCAGTGCAACAGTCGCGACGTGATCACCCTTTGCCACAAACGAGGCAACGTTAATTTTTGAAGTGCTCCGTGGGCGCATGACTTTGGTCGGTTTTGGCTCATGTTGGAAGACCCAGAAAGTTGACTGCTGCTTAGAATCTGGATCTTAAGCATATGTCCAATGCTCGTCACCACTAAGCATATTATAAACATACATTGACTCTCCTCGGTTGAATATCTCCAGAGTTTTGCGACAACAACTAACACAGGCTGTTTTTGGTCATCGCTAAGCAAATGTGGTATCCAACGAGGGATCACCTTTTTTACACCAAGTTCTTCGTGCAGCATTTTTTGGACAGTGGTCCCTGAAATGCCAACAAATGCCTCTATTTCCTGATATGTCACATAACGATCTTCGAGGATTCGCTGTCGCACAGCTTCCATATTCTCCTGCGTCATGTCGGTTTTTGGACGAGCTTCACGTGGTTTGTCACTGAGGCTAGAGTGCCCACGTTGAAATTCTAAATATTAGCGTTACACAGCCCTCAAACATGGTTCTGCATCACTAAATATAGAAGTGATCTCTTCAAAGCACTGAAGTCGCGATAACCCCCTTTGAAAGTTGTAGAAAATTATCGCACGAAAATTTTCTTTACACATTTCCATTTTTACAACCGACTTGTCACCTTTGAGTAGGCGATACGAGAAAACTATTCCACCAATCAGAAAGCATTCTTTTGTTTTCGAATTCTAAATTCAAAAAGATAAAAATGGCATCTGTTCTTTTTTTGAATAACTGCAGGAGGTTGGCAAACGACACAACTTAAAAGGCAACCTTACGTACAAATAAAATTCAAGTGTATGTTTGTTAGATTGAAATAACTGTTTTTTTTTCTACATGCATATGAATACAATTGTATCTCTCTGTCTGTATCAGTATAATATGAATTGTATCTTTCTATCTGTCTGTTTGTTTTGGATTATCTTTGAAATGACTGGACCGAGTTCGACGGGACTTTTATTGGCAGGTAGCCGATGTAACAAAGAGTAACTTAGGCTACTTTTTGACTACGTGCGGTAAGTCTCTTCCGAAGCAGGTGAAACCAGGGGAAACGGCTAGTCATGAATAAATTCATTATTTTTTCGCGATAGCCGGACTTCTAACTTTTTCAATCAATACTACTTTATCTTCTACATATCATCAAAGTACTTTCGACGGAGTATAATTTGGGTTATCAGCAAACATTGGGCCCTAATCCCAGCTTAGCGGTCCTCCATTTACGTCCATAAACGAAATTGAGGAAGTTCAAATTTGTGATTTGTTGGTTCGTGTATTAATGTTATATGCCCACATAGTATGAACCTTTTATGTAGGAATATGTTAAAGGAAAGCTGACTGTTCTAACTTTTTATTGACTTTTCTAAGATCCTTGACCTGATATGAAGAGATAAAGGAAGTTGCACTTGCATCATAGTTATAACATATAAGATAATTTAGTTTAATAATGGCGTATTGGCCAATCATCGGTTACGACAGCAGTTCTCTCAAGGAGATCAGAGATCAGCTGCGCAGGACACATTATAGTACTCAAGCATTTGCGCAGACCCTCTTTTTTTTTCAAACAATTCCAGATTTTTAATTTCCAACTTCTATACTTCGGGCTACTTTATAAAAGTCGCTTAAAACAGACAAGGTGTTCGCGGCCCTACTCGAGAATCGAATCTGGGTCGAATCGAATCGAGGTCTGCAACAACGATAAAAGCGGCTCAAAAACAGTGAATGATTAGAAAACTTTAAGATAGTATTCCTACGCTCTGCAATCACACTAATATATAAAGGCGAAAGTTTGTGTGTATATTTGTCGTCTCTTTACGCCAGCACGGCAAACGAATTTTGATGAAACTTGGTAGTCACATAGCTTAGACATCAGAATAACATATAAGCAACTTTAAATCCGGTTGCGAGAAGTATTTTCCTCAGAAAGCGGGTGAAACCGCAGTCAGAAACTAGTCAAGATTAAAAGTAAGTAGGTACCATTAAAAGCAAATCACATCTACAAGGTCACAGTTGTTTTAACCCCTTTAAACCTTTTTAAATGAGAAAGAAGAAAGACGTAAGTGGCATTTTACCATTCCTCGAATTTCCACAAGAAATAACAGTTAACATTTAAAAAACTTGTGCAAGCGACATTACAATGCTGGATAATACCATTTTGCCACACATTAAAATGTAATATCTGGCTAAAATAACTAAAGACTCTTGAGATAGGGTCGTGATGGTAAGATTGTGTTTGAGTGTGCGACTTTTAATCGCACTCATCGTAATTTTAGATTTGTGTCGTGACGTCATGTATCAAAACACTACATAACTACAATAATAGCAAGAAGTATACAATATACGTAGACATGAGTAGGAAAACGAAATATACGAATTTAATGGCGACGTCAAAATTTCAGAAAGTAATGTTGACTGAATTAATCGGAAATTGATTTTCATTACCTAAAGAGATGGCTTGATGACATCTCGGAAACATAAAGATTTTTTTCGTTATTCTGCCAAATATGTAAAGCAGAAAGTAGAGGGTTATCACAAGCCAAAGTTATCACTTAAGGGAATATGAAGGGACCGTACTTGCTGTAACTACGCAAACATTATCATGATTACAGTCCGTTTTTTACGTGGGTAATCTAATGACCCCAACTGTTGCTGTGCAACTGGAGGAAGTTTCAGGCTTTTACTGACTTAAACCCAGCATGTTCCTTCTAGAGGTCTTGTGCACTAGTTGTAGTCAACTAAGTAATTTTTATTGTTAGATTTTTGTAACAAATCACCAATGCGATTGTCGCCAAAACATCTAATATGCGCAGAACCTTACGAAACACAAAGTTGTTTTAAAGAATTTACGTCGTCGAGTTTCGCGGGAATGCCTGCAATTTTGTACGCGGACGGAGGCGCAGGAATTTGCCTTTGTCATAACATTTTCGTTGACAACGCGTTTTAAATACGGCTTTGTTTTGCGAAATTATCATTTTTTTCAGCTTTTGTTATTTGTTGTAGAAGTTCGTCTTGAGTTTCGTCTTTTATTTTTAAGAAATATTTCTGTTCTGATCTGTTTTGCTTGTCATATTATGTTCTGGATGTTTATAAGATCGTTTAAATCAATCTACATACATAATGTGTCGAAAGATGAATGGTTGTTCTATATAGCTTCTCGTATATGATTATCTCGTTATATGGTAGTGTGTTATTATTAATTATCAAAGGGTTGAGCCTATTTACAGTTGCTCTTATAAATATATCCCTTTTATAAACGCTAAAAGATATTGGGATTCTGGGCTGAAAAAATATTACATAAAACATCGTGACTAATTTTGAAAGAGCTACTTAGCAATCACTACTTTCTTAATTAAAACCATTTAAGCATATCGATATGTTAACATTGCAACTGCATATTCTGTCTCTATATCTTCAGTACGCATACAAAATGCATATTAATTGCACGTATGGCGAGTAAACATATGGGTGTACAAAATTGCACATCACATCTTCCCTCTAGGGCTGTCTAACGTCCGGAATTTTCCAGAACCCTCGGAAAATTCGCAGAGAATGTAAGGGTGAGAGAGAAGGAAATTTTATAGGCAAAAACCTTTTAAGTTGAATTGAAAACAAAAATTTGCTTAGACGTATCAATAATAATATTGGGACACCTTGTCACACGCTGTCGGTTAGCCTCAAGGTAAGCTATCGATTTTTCGTTTGCGTTTTGAGTGCTAAACTACATATAATATATGTACATTAATTATTATAACACCCAGGAAACAAACAACAAACATGCTTACACACAAACCAACCCCCGGTACGGCAGTCAGGCAATGGTCATTGCGCCAACGGGGTTGTCATAAAAAACGCAATAACCTTGACCATCGTTTGTCCGACGTCATTTCACATCACATACAGTATATACCTATATGTATATGCTGTCTGTGATGCTGTCTTTCAGACGAACTTTTCATAACTTATTTGACCTTCTCCTTCTATCATCATCCAAGTATCCTCTTGCAGTCATCTTAATATTCGTACAGAGTAATTAGATGTCACATCTGTCGAATGCACCCTTTTTTTTTTTTTTTTTTTTCGTGGGAAATCATCAAATGACCCCTCCCGCTGAGGGTGCAGCTGGAGGGAGTGTCAGACTTTTACTGACTAAAACCCACTATGTTCCTTCTGGGGGTCCCTGTGTGCCAGGGCCGCGGTATCTCTCACGAACACCGGTCGAATGCACCCTGACAACTGGGCTACGATTACCACCCAGTGGAACCTAGACGATGGCAAACGATCGAGAGGAAGACCGAGGAAGCGCTGGAGAGACGATTTGGACCGTTTCCTCGAGGACTGGCCGCATAAAGCTTGCGATAGAGATAAGTAAAAGATATAGGGGAGACCTTTGCCCAGCAGTGGGACAGTACAGGCTAATAAAAAACGGGTAATGAAGGTAGATACGTCTCTTTAAGAATCTAGCAACCCTAGTACCAGGACTGCATAATATAGGGGCAACGTATCCCAAACTGATTAGTGTACCAAATGCAACTTAGTACCCGTAGAATATTTAGCTCAGGAGCGTATCAATAACTTAAGAGTTTGTAAGTGTGATTACAAACTGCAGTATGCAACACTGATAGACGGCAGCTGATTCTAACTTCACTACAGACATTTGTTGCGTTGCATGGGAGATTGTTCTTGTTTGTTTGTGTGTTTGTTCATGAGTTATATGAAGAGATTCATTGCTTTAGTCGTCGCATGGGATAACTTCTGTGCACGGGGTCTCAGGTTCGGTTCCCGGGTAGGGCCGAAATAGCTTTGTGGATTTTTAGAAACCTTCACAATAGCAGCTCGGAGTCTGGCAATTGATGATTGATACACCAAAGCATCGAAGAGCACGTAAATGTCATTTCTGCGCCTGATCTTTCTCCTGTTGTGTCGGGTTGCCGTCCCATGGGACTATGAGAATGAAGGAATAGAGAGTGCACCTGTGTCCGCCCGAATGCTTGCCCAGTATAATATTATGTCCTGTGCAGCTGGCTGATCTCCTCAGAAGTAACAGCCGCCATTACTAAAAAAGGTCTAGACGCCATTATGTATATGCACGAATGTTTTAAAAATGTGTATGTTTTGGTTTAGCTATGTAATTTTCCATCAATATTAATTCGTTAGTTTGTCCTTATCAAATTTTGTCGTTAATAATATTAGCGTCATACCAAGACAAAAAGAGGATACATCGACATAATTCAAAGCACCAATATACATTATTATCCCGGCAAGCCGGTTTTGTATACAGACATTAATCAACGTTACACATTACGTAAGATTTCAGCAAGTTTCAGCGGGTAATGGCAGCCATTTGTAGTACAGACACCCGCACATCAAGCTACTACAGTTTGTCAAATTACCTTAATCGATTTTCAACTTTATCGCTGAACTTTATGGTTCAAAATTAAACGGGAAAATTTGTCAGTTTAGTAGCTAGGTAGATTGATGTGCTGGCATCTCTACAAGCCAGCTGTCTTGTTGGGACACCTCGTTATCAAAGACTATCTGTTGAGGTTTGTTAGTAATATGGGAGTTTTTAACCAAGGTAATAAAAGTAGGTTCTATGTTCGATCAATATTAATGGAAGATTGAGAAGGATTGAGCGAAAATTAAAGTCATCACGCTAGCTCAATGCGGGTTGGTGACTTCACACTTTAAAGTAGTAAATTCGATGCCTGATTACCTAAGTTTTTGTTAGCTTATACACTACAGTGCCTAGGTGGTACTTAAATATAATTTCATGTGGGTAAGAAACTTTTAAACGTGTGAATATTTGATTAATTAGAACTGAAGCTCGATAAAATACATAAAATCTTTTTAAAGACCATTGAAAAACTGCTTTGAAAATTGTGCGCCATCTAACGATACAACTAAGAACTACAGCGCATCCTTACGTGGTTACAAAATGATGTATTACAGCGCCATCTATGGTATTCAAAGCAAATTCATTAGTTCCTTTAAACACATAAACGGTTTGTAGTTCGTAATAAAAATAAAAGATGGCGCTGTATACCTAATTCAAAAGAAAACATAGCATGAAAGTTAATAACACTTATTTTAATTATTGTAAGTGTATTTATGGAATACTTTATTCAATATTCTTTGAAACTTAAATAATATAAAATCAATACTGATACAGAATGATTGCCAAACACTTACCTGATCATTATCGCTGTCCGGAAAGGTTGCCTCCCAGAAATCTTCAATGTTCTCCGGATAATCAGCCTCGTTAGTGGGATCAGGACTCAGGCACGCCTCCCTTTTCTTGAACACGAAGACTAGACCACCATATTCCTCTTCAGGCCTCCAAGCCCCACACATAGTTGCCACCGTTCTCTTTTCAAACGACTGGTCCCCACTTTCCAGCTTAATTTTTTTTACCGGATTATGTTCCACTTTTAAATCGCTTTTCGTCTTCAAACCCTCACTAGCCATGACTAATTTATTTTTTAAATTGAAACGCGGCAAACGGTATTTCGTTCTTAAATTGAAAGCTCTAATAGCTATGGTTTTTATGAAACTTATCATTTAATTAAAATTTAAACTAATTAATTTAATTTCTTAAGAAAATTAAGATTACACTAAGATAGTAAACAGAAAATAATAAACAAAGTTTTATTTACACACTGATATAAATAACTTTGACATCAAACGCGTACACGCGGGTCATAAGACCCAATAATTGGGTTTTATGTACAATTGTAATCAATTTTACAGCTGTTTCACACACTACTTTATAATATATTCACACAAAAATCGAAAAATAAACGAGATTTTAACCTCAAAACCGACGAATAGAGGTTATGGAACACCAAGCCACCAAACGTCAATCAATCAGCTGTTATTTATGTCAGTCAAGCATGTCAAATATATTTTTTTTGTATTGGAACCTAGTCTTTCGAGTTATGATAACTGTTGTACTGTTCCATCCAATAATGTATTTATTTTTTGTACTGTGTTACAAGCTCTTACAAAAGTTTGCTACTTTATTATTTTTTTACTATTATTATTTACAAAAGGGGTAAGCCGTTGCCACTGCGCTTTTATATAATTTGCCACAGATGGCACTGATGGCAGTTAAATCTATGCGACCAGAGTGACCCTTTTCACCTTGCAAGATTTCACTGGGTAGTCATACATTGATTTAAAAGCCGCGAGATGGCGCTGCTAGATCATTCGCATTCTAAAGTTAATTGAGATACTGGAGCTGAGTTGTGGCTTGTATTTTTTTTCTACTTCTGGGTAAGTGCAGACGCCAGCACGTTAAGCTACTACAATCTGTTTTTCTGAACTCCTCATCCCCTTCATGACTGTTTGTTAGACACTAACATTTTTTTAAATTTATTCAAATGACAGATAGAGAAGACCTCCCAATTTCTGCCAGGGCCGCGGGTTGTTCGCAAGAGTAACCGAGGCCCTGGCACGCAAAGACCTCGAGAAGGAACATAGTGGGTTTTAGTCAGTAGAAGTCTGACATTCAGCTGCACCCACGCACGGGATGGAATATTTGATGATTTTCCTCTAAAAAAAAACCACTAATTTAACGTGTAATCTGAAACACGTTCCACAATGTCTCTTCTGGACATACTTGGTCAGGACTGGCACGTCCATACAGCGAATGGAGCAGCAGCTCCAGGGGCGCCAAATGCTAAGGGGCGCCAAAATGGCAATTAAAAATATAAGTTTTGTTTTTCTATATGTATTTGTACACAAAAAGGCGCCAGAATTGGATCTCGCTCCATTCTAAAATTTACTTCAGGTCAGCGCTGTACTTGGTCACACATCGCGACAATAACTGCTTCGCCTCGATAGGTCGATCGTCGAAGAGCTCACAGCCTACATTACAGACGCAAAATTAAGCTGACTAAGGCCCCAGCCTATGAAAGAGCAAAGGAACAATAAGCAATTACCGTTGAAATGAGTCATAAATCACGTGAATCTTTGGTGAGAACTGACAGCTGCTTCGACAGCTCTAGATAGCTTTATTTGCTGAAGCAAATCGGTTTGGGGTAAGTAGATGATGACGGACCGATATTGCCGTAGAATCTTTAGTTTCTATTTCTATTATTATAAAAGTGTTCCAAAAAAACGTTGGATTTGAAAAAAAGTTTGGATTTCGATTTTGAATTTGCACAAAATTAAAGTCTCGAGAATGTCAATACAAGGGGGATAACGCTGGTTGGTTTTATGATGAAATGAGTTCGAAACCATTGTTAAGAGGCTAATTTAATCACAGATTTTCAGAAGCAAATTCAACTACTGATCAAAAAACTTTAAGAAAAATTTAGAGAGGTTTTGATAAGGAAAAATACAGTTTTCTTCATTTTGGCATACCTAGTACAAAGCCATAATACAAACTATCACTTTATTAGCATAGAAGATGATACTAGGCTATAAACCCATCCACAGATTGCATATAGTTACCGGCTACCGCTGCTTAACCTGAGTCGGTCTGCCTATCTGTTATTTAAGCTCACCCCTACAAAGTTACACAGAAATTCAACCACCTTTACTTTTTCTAACCCCTTTTCAGATGTAAATAAAGTGTCAAGCGATGAGGGTTGTGGTTGTACACACTGACAACGTTTGTTTATATAGAAAACATGGCAGCTACGCGAATAATGTTTATCCTGTGCCAAACCTTTTACTTTTCGTTGATTGTGTTTTTAAATCATCTGGCTGAGATGAAAGAAACGAAAATAGTTAAAATACGGGGGTAGGTATGATCATTTGAATTTTGTGATGGTAAAGTGACATTATTTTATGCATGGTGAAGTTTTGAGTTGTTTAGGAATAAAAAAATGTTTTTTGAATTCCTATCTTACTATTATCCTACTAATTACCTACTATGAATGTTTAGGTATTACTCTTTTACGCTGATGGATTTTGATGAAATTTAGCGCATATACTATACAACATTACTATACAACAGAATAACATATACTCGTATGTAAGTAGTTCTTTTAGGAAACGGGTAAAACCGGTCGCAGAAGCTAGTATTAATACATTTATTTACATTAATTATTACTAAAAATATACATATATATACATTAACTATACTAGGTATAAATATATACAAGCTTATACAAAACTTACAACTAAAATAATAATATAAAACTAATAAATAGCGTCAAAAAACTCATCCTCATCGTTGCCACCCGGTAGTGTACCCAAAAGGCTGGCAGCATTGCCACGCTGGATGGCAATGCTTAATCTTTGTGCGAAATAAAAACCAGCCTTCGGGTCACGGGAAGTGTCAACCAGGCGCTTGGAAATATCCTTTGCGAGGATGCGCGCACTCGGTCCCCACGTCCCGAGGGTTTCAACCCCAAACGGCTCAAACATGTAGTTGCCGATAAGGCTACTATATTTGCGCCGCTTGAGGTTTTCTGCTTCCGCAGCAGCGGAGCCAGCACAACACGCAGTCCTAGGAAGATGGGATGGCGCAAGAGTATCAACGCAGGTCGCGTCCCACACTAAAGTCCTACCCAACTTCCAAGGACAAAGCGACATACCGTCTGGTCTCTTGCCGTCGTCGCGTGCCAAACCATTTGGTTCTAGTGCGGCTGGAACGCCAACGGCAACAAGAGCGCGACGGATGACGTCGTTGATGTTAGAATGCCGTGGTATACGGCCCGCACTGCGGCTGCACGACAGGCCTTGGTGACCGAGGCTGTTGACAACTTCACCGCAGTGGCAACGATGAGGAGAACAACACGGAGCACCCAGACGCAGGCAAACGGCGAGTATAAAAGTGGTGTCGTCGAACATGGTGCCTATATTCGACGACGGAAGTGCATGAAGCCATAGACCCGATTCCCATTCGCCCACAGCCAACAGACGCGCTCGCTCTGCAGGAGTAATTGACGTATCAATTAAATTTTTCCGTATTGCTCTGCAGAGCGGCTCATCCCACTGTCTTTGGGCGGATGGGTTGGCGGGTAGATCGGTGTTCGGGCATGTGATTTTCCAGACGTTTATAGCCTCAGTCAGGCATGGCACCTCAGAATTGATCAGTGTGGTAGGTAAAATTTTCCTGATCAATTCTGAAGTGCTATGGACAGAGGAAATAAAGGCCGGTAAACTAACACTGGAAATTTTGCGGACGCCAAGGGGAGCCCTAGCGGGGATTTCGGGATTTACTAAAGCGCGTCAGATTAATATACAGGGGGATACCTTGTACCCGGTTAAGTACCTCCACAAAACATGAGGCCCATATATAAGGCCGCCCGTTAAGGATACAGGATCAGATTAGTAAAAAAAAATTGACCATCAGAAATTCTCGAGCGCGTCAGATTAAGGTAGGGTGAGTTAATTACATCCTAAAAAGTGTATATTCCAATAATCTGACAATTTGAGAGTGACGTAAAAAAAGGGGAGGGCAACAAAGTTGTAAAAAAAAAACGTTATCTCGACATTCTCGAGCGTAGCTAAATTTTTTTTTATTTTGAAGGAAATAATTCAAGAATAATGAAAAATATATAATCTGACGATTTCCGCAAGCCGAAATAACAAAAATTCGTCGATCAAGTTAAATGCGTGCAGCTGCGTTGATACCTACATTTCCTTCTCCGCGTTTCTATTCCTCTCTCATTTATTATTTATTTATTTGCATGCTATTTCCTGAGCTTTTTAATTAATTAAATTCAATGATTTAAAAAAATAAGAAAAAAATTTTTTTTTTAATGTGGTTTTTTTGGAATAACTTTTAACCGGGTTTATCGATTAACTTCAAAAACTAATCCGCCTTTGAACTTGAAAAACCACGTCGATCGCCACCAAGTTGGTCAAAATCGGTTGATTCGTTCGAGAGATATCGTGAACGAAAGAAACCCGAAATAGTGTTTTTTCGGGATAACTCCGAAATTTGTGGTTTGAACAATTAAAATTGCAAAATTACTTACGAGGATGATAAAACTGCGTCGAATGGTGCCAACCGCGTGAAAATTGGTTGATCCATTCAAAAGTTATTGCGGTTTGGAAATTCCAAAAATAGTGTTCTATGAAACTTTTATCAGACTTTCGAGCTGAGAGAGCTCAAATGCATAGAAATATTATTTCTTTGAACTCAGCGAACTCAAAATATCACATAAATTATATTTTGAGCTCAAAAATGTACAATTTCAAGCGCCCAGGAATGGAATTAGCGGGAAGTTGCAGGGAAGGCCTTTAAAGTGAACCGTTTTTCTAAATTTTTTTGTCAGATCAGGCGAATCCCTCTAGATAATCGTCAGATTATGAGACAGTACGTTTAGAACATAAAGATGAACCATATATATCTTAATCTGACGCGCTTGAGTATTTCAAAATGGCGGTTTTTTTTTGCACATTATGAAAATGGCCGCGAGTTTGCGTCCCATCGAAATCGTCAGAATAGTGAATGAGAGCTTTTTTTTGGTGTACTTAACACTCCCTTAGAAAATCTGACGCGCTCGATGAATTTTTTTTTTTTTCATTTTCAACCCTTAAATACAACCACCCGCATCATGCAAACGATCAGATTAACATACGTACATTATTAAAAATACGTAGGGCATTGATGCTATCAATATCTGATGCGCTCGAGGATGTCTATGCAACAGTTTTTTTTTACATATTTAAAAATCTATAGCCGCTTCCCCCACCGATGTAAAGGTATATATCACATAACATTTTTTTCTTCTTATCATCTAAGCTTTGCATCCCAATAGGTCTCAACGACGCTCGAGTAAATCCCCATTTAGCCTCGTGGGCTCCCCTACCGTCCAAGGCCACATTTAACATTGATGATAATGTATGTCTGATTATATTATCAATTTTGTCCAAAAGGTCGTTGTGCTTCCATAAATGTGAAGCGCGCAAGTTATACATTAATTTAGGGCCAAAACAACAATACCGTATGATGGTAATGGCTGAATGCATATTAGTATTATATATTATATAATATTATTATATAATATAGTATTATATTATATAGCTAGTATTGAATTATAAATGCGAAAGTTTGTAAGTACCTATGAATGATTTGTGACACTTTTAGCCAAAAAGTACCAAATAGATTTTTATGAAACTTGGCATAATATAGCTTATACATCCGAATAACATATAGGGCACTTGTTATCCGGGTGCGGGAAGAAGACCCCCAGAAAGTGGGCGAAACTGCCGGCAGAAGCTACTGTGGTTATATACCTCATCATCATCATCATCAGCCTATCGCAGTCCACTGCTGGACATAGGCCTCTGCAAGTGCACGCCACTGAAATCGATTTTCGGCTTCTCGCATCCAGCTCCTGCCTATAGGTACTAGTTATATACTTACCTATGGGCTATGTCAATCTGAAAATAAAGGCATATTTTGATACCCATGGAGGTGAACTATTTACAGTACCTATTCAGACCAAAAGTATTTTTTTTCTATAGCCAAAAAAAAAAAACAAACTATTACTCAAACTGCCAATGTCCACCATTACTTAGTAACAATTTCCTTCCCCACTCTCTCGATTGGTCCACGAAAGTGGTTCATAATCGCACTAGCGACATCTGTTGGGCGTCACCTAAACGATGCGCCGACGGCTGACAAATGGATAAACCTTAATAGCTGCCTACGTTAGGTGTTTAGGGGGGCGCTGAAATCAGCGGGGTTTGGAACAGTTGCTTGAGTAAAAGAATTCAGTTTTCATATAATACAAAGACTCGTGACCTTTAGACTAAAATTATCATGAACTAGCAGTTTCTGTCGTTTTCCCCCGCGACCCCTTGGAACTTCTTCTCATACAAGGATGAAACATGGCCTACGTTCAACGGAATTAGTCTAGCTTTGCAACAGTGAAAGAATGTTCCAAATTGGTCTAGTAATTTTGGACTTCAAATCTTTTTTTTTAAAACGTTAGTACAGATAATGATAAATGAAAATGATAATGATTTATTTTGATTCAAATCATTAAGTGATTAATTAATTAATTATTTATCAGACTATGTCAATTTGATATAGAATTATACCTACTTATACTGAACACGAAATGATATGAAATCATTTTATCTTGCAAGTTGGACATTACAATCACATTTTTTTAAGGGACTGGTTTGTCCCGACGGACTGTTCCTGAGAAGTAGTCCGGAGTTCATTTCTCTTCAGGTACATACATTGATTTAATGTAAATGTAACCATATACGCAGACAGGAAAAAGGAGGCTTTTTAATAATGATGGCGTGCAAATTGTCGGCGATGCCATGCCATGAGCTGCGCAGGATATTGTCCACAAGTATTTAAGAAGGTATACAGGCGCACTTTCTATTCCCTAACACTCTTTGACCAATAAGTCGGCAATCCGACACGACCGGAGAGACATCAGCCGCAGGACCGTTATCTCTTGACGTGCTTTTCGATGCACGTTTCTATCTATCATTAACTTCCAAACTTCAAGTAACTTGTATAGTCTGAGTTTGATCCCCGCATTCGGGTCGTCTTTTATTTTTGCCAGGGTTGCGGGTAATACGCAAGAGTGACCGTGGCTATCGTGGTACCTTCAGAACTAACATAGTGAATTTGAGTCAGTAAGAGTCCGACACTCCCGTCAACTGTACCTCCAGCGGGAGGAAATCAATTTTGATGACTTTCTACGGAAAAAAGACCCCGTTTTCACCATTCGCGCTATGCGACTATACCAACGAGGCAGTTCTATATAAAATGACTACAAAAAGTAACTCGATTTGCTCCGTGAACTTGATGGCCCGACAAGCCATAAGGACCGCACGAACCGCGGATAGTGTAACATAGCAGGCAGGATTCACACGTATATTTGTCACAGTCAATCCTCGAGTGTGCAGCCGGCCGTCATAGCAGGATTAATGTTGAGCTTTTTGTGGTCGTCTGTTAACCTGATAAGGATGATGGAACTACTTTGGTAGTAGAATGGAGTTTGAGGTTATGGTTTTTAGTTGCAAAGCTTGTGGGTTGTTCGCAAGAGTACTGGCATACGAAGAGCTTAAGAAAGAACATATCGATTTTCATAGATTTCCAATGTTGTCGGTTGCGCAGGGATCAATCAGTTAAAAAAACTCAGAGGAAGCGGTATTGTGGGTAGTTTGGGGGCTATCATGTATCTATGTATATGCCGATTTTCAGCCTAAATTTTAATATTGACATTATCTTACTCAGGTCTTTGAAGAACAAGCTTACTTTAACGACGTATGTGAGAAGAATCCCAACTATATAATTAATCATTTTATTAATTACGATAAAATAAAATTATTATAAAAAGTTTGGGCCGTAATTAGTAGGTACTTGATCCATTTTGTTTTTGTACCTAGTGTAAAAGGCAAATCTCCTTCATAACTTCACGTCAAAAGTGAGCTGTTCGATGATCGATCCGCGCGTTAGAAATCTGTTTAGCTTACCTTATAACCAACATTAACACATTGGAAATGTACAAAAAACCTTTACCACGTGAAACTTAAGAGCCATTTAACACACGACATTTATAAGAGACACGTAGGTAATTATCTCAATGACCCAAATAAAGACATGAACCCATCAACACTGAAACTGCATTCAATACATATGTAAATCGATTCAAACGCCCCTAATTAAAAGCTTAACCCTGCGAACGCTGCATGGTAACAAACTCGTGTCTATCTGAATTAGCGCCCGCCAGTAACTATCGGGCCGGGAGCCCACCTCGACCATAAATTAGATGCTTGGCCACTACACGGGTTGAGTTCGTGTCCACTGTTACACGTCTTGCGTGAAACAAAAAAATCGTTCAGTGATTTTGAAAAATACTTGATTATTGAATGAGAGTTCTCAATTTAAAAAAAATAGACTATCAGAGAGACTTTTTTATAACTCTGATTCACATTAGAACACTAATTAAAATGCATAAGAACAACAGACTTAAACTTAAATAAAAACTCAATCTTAAAATAAATATTTAAAACTTTAACCCCTTATTATAAAACGTGGTCTTACAAAAGTACCGCCTTTAGTACTAGCTTTATACCATATTCCTGAACAAAGTTAATGGTCTAAATATAGTACTAAAGCCGGTACTATTTAAGAGGACGTTTTATAATAAGGGAGTAAATGTTAATGTTTAAAGTAACAGTTTTCTTACATTCAATTAAATGGTTAATAATTGACTACTGGTCCTTTGAATGGAACTGAATAGAATAATCTCAAAAAAAAATATGTTTGGTACTGAATGGCTCGATATACACTTGCTAATCGATACAGACTAGACTTCTTTTAATATGGTCTCAGAAAAGCGATAGCATTTGGAGGTGGTCTACCACGTTGTGTCTACTTTAACTTACAGATATGAGACGACACTATAGTCATTCTAAATTACAACCCCTGGTGCATGGATCAATAATTTATTTTATTCCTACTCAATTGTTAAACCTATGCTCTTTGTAAAACAAGAAAATACCCAGAAAGATAAAAATAATTCACCTATGTATCTTCCAAACGGTACCTACACAGTTAGTAACGATAGCATGCAACCAAGTACAGTCCACACATAAATTTCCCTTCCACAAAAACACATATTACAATGGAAACACACTATAAAGCATGGACCATAGACTTTTAATCAATCTGCACGACCGGTACGGTGCGCAAAAATGGCCGTCCTACCGGCGAACGCGGCTTAATTAAAGCCATAAGGAAAATACGTTCAGTTCCTCTATGAGTTTGTTTTTTTTGCCATCGGTACATTGTTGGGTTGATTGTTATTGTTATAGTTGGGGCTAAATTTAGTTTTTTGGGGATTAATATAGAACGAAACGAGAAAATATAGAAAATGAAAATGTTTGCTTGAAATTGTGTCGTGAGGATGAAAGAAAATCCATTTCATGGTAGGTACCTATAATACTGTAAATCCAACTACTGTAAATTACAAAGCAATGTAACCAGTCGATGCTTTTGCTACCTAAAAGGTAATACCTAGTACGTCTGGGTCACTGACTAGCCCTAGAAATATACATATATATTTTATCAAATCTGACGGTTTCCAATAAAACATATGTATATAATATATTCACAAGAATGACTTCAGCACATATTTGGACCTTAATTATAGCAAACTACTCAGATCTAATACAAAACTGGGTCGTAACAGGTATCTACGCCACCAATCAATCTATGTATGTATTATCCTTCGCGCAACGATAATTTGAACAACAAACCCATCATTTTCAGCGCAGACATTGAAAAATTGAGACTCCCATCCCGGCGGAATAGAGCAAAATATAACCAAAGAAAGAAAATAACAAATAACGATAAATAAAACAAAATATAACGTGTATGTTAATCTTCGGTTTAATCTTGGCAACAAATCGCGATGCCAACTGTATACGGTTCTTGCGAAATGGATTTTATGGTAATATTATTCCCATGAAGAAAAGTAATCCCCCCAGCTGGTTATATAAGAAAATGTATGAGATTACCTGTTATATTCTGTATTAAACATTAATGACGATTTGAAAATGAAAGCGGGAAAGAGATGAGCTGACTTACGGGGTAATTGCGTAATAATCGCCATTTTTTGCCAATCCATGAAAGGATTTACAGCAGAGATCCTAAATTCATAAAGTAAATATTACTTAGGAATGACATTTTCAGGAGAAACAACCCAACCTTCCAAATTCTTGTTCTGTTTTTGAGTTTTATGGTAATGACCAAATGACCCCTCTCGCTGAGGGTGCAGTTGTAGGGAGTGTCAGACTTTTATTGACTAAAACCTACTTTCCTTCAAGAAGTCTTAGTGTGCCAGGGCCACGGTAACTTTTGCGAACATTAACGCGGAAAGCCTTGGTTCCAAGTCATCATAACGAGACTGAAATCTAGATTATCATTCACTGAAAGCATCTACCAAACCAGTTAGGAAAATTTCAAGAGTACATTTGCCATTTACCAAAAAAAGGTACGGTTCGACTGTTTAAAAAATGAAAAGCAAACCAAAGGCAGGACACGAGCGCGTGTTAGTTTGTATAGTTCTGTCTTATACTATGAATTATAAATTGCGACTACGCATGGAGTACGCCGATTGCGTGAGTGCTAGAATCGAAAAATTTGGATAAGAATTTACTTCGTAAAATTTAAGCGAGAATTTTTTTATCATAGTTGTAATTTTTGGTATAGCTGTAAATCATTTGTAACATTTAAGGAGTTTTTTATTAAGGTTTAGAGTGGAAGGTAATATATAATACATTTTAGCTAATAGATTAAAATCAATATTTTTAAATGTCATAATACATGGTGTATTTACGCTTTATTGTACGTGTATTTTTGCATAGAAACTACATAGTATTTAGGTAAGTATACGAAATGTTCTATTTGTATAGTCATTGTGTCCTAGTATAGGTTATTTTGTCTTATTTATGTGAAAGCATGAAAATCATTGTGTATCAATTGCAGGAGCGATTCAGCGATGTTTTGATATTCGACCCTGAATGAACCCGAACAGCAATAGAGGTAGATGCTGCAGAAACAAGGGACGAATGTCGTATCCAGTGGTTTCAAGATTCCAGCACACTGCCGTATTCAAAACAATCCACAGGCAAATAACCGATTCTCCGCCCCACGGGGGTCGTTCTGTGTCCGCTTTACTTTTTCACATTATTCTGACTGCGTTACGTAGACGGGGCGACAGCGGGACGCTTGCGGGGCAGCGGCAGCCGTGCGTTTCGACCCATTATCTAAGTGTTTATTTTTATGAAATGTGTACCGTGTGTGCTACGCTTTATAATACACGTGAGATTTTTCCTTCATAACGATTTTTCAAAATGAAGGTTTTTACGTGGAATTTCTAAGGTTTGTTTGGGCTGTATTTTATAACAGGCCCCTGTGGACGGTAGGTAATGTTATGAGGGCGGGTTTATTTTGATTGTGGTGTGTTATAATGAAGGCGCCAGTGGCCCGAGTAGTTAGGATTTAGTCTTCAAAGTATGAAAGCATACCTTCATGGCTCGCTTTCGGGTTCTACATAACGGCAAGCTTTTTCTTTATTAAGGAAAGAAAGAAAATAGGTACAGAAAATTATTGTAAAAAAAATCTGTTGAGATCTAGGCAACCGTTCTATTTATTGTAGTTTCTCAAAAAAAACTTTATTTACCAGTATTAAATGCATACTACCAACTTCATAGTAAGTAATTCTCATGACATTTACCCAGACTCGGCTACAGCTGAAGACTCTTCTCTCCATACAGCCTCTTTGAAATCCTTCCGTCTGGCGCAGTAACTACGTTTGTGGCGATTTGAATCTCAAAGATTTCGAATTTAAGTTCTGCTACGCTCCCGGCTTTTGGTTGTGGCGCAATTTATACGAGTATAGCGATTGTAGTATATAGGGTGACTGGTAAATTAGTGACCGATATTTAAACACGTGATTGTACTCATGATTACAAACAACTTTCTGAAATAAACTTTTTTTTTTCATTATAGCAAAATTACTGGCGCCCGTGCAAAGTTCAAATTTCGCGGGCGCCGTTGCCCGATCAGCTGTTAACAAAAAATAACAAAAAAAGTTTTTGTTATAATATGTAATAATTTTGCTATAATGAAAAAAAAAAGTTTATTTCAGAAAGTTGTTTGTAATCATGAGTACAATCACGTGTTTAAATATCAGTCACTAATTACCAGTCAGCCAATATAAGTACATAAATGAATATACCAGTTCTTAGAACAACGATGTTTCCCCGCAACCTGACTTCGCGATAACGATAGTTATCGTGACGACACAGTAATTATGAAATGACATCGTCTACAACATCTCACTTGTATTTGTACTTTGACCACCAGTTAATGCACCAGTCTCTCAATTAATCTCTGAATTATGTGTAAGTTCGATTTCAGGTCATTTAAGTAAGTACTTTTCTAAGTACTCGATTGATTAGACATCAATGGCTAAGAATAGTTAATGGAATACATCTCTAGGAAAACTGGAATTGAACGTCTAAAATCGTTAATCCGCCTTCAGCAAGCGTGGTGATTTAACCATCAAAGGCCTTTGTCCAGCAGTGGGACAGCAAAAAATCTCTAAAAGGTATTCATAATATCCTTTAGTTGTTGTTTTATGTTTGGCTACTATATCTTCAAGTCCATTTTGCGTTGAAAACGCTCGTCAGTTATAACTTGGACCACACGTCATCTTTTTATGCGCAATATTCAATTCTGATATCCTTTGAAGCATCATCTTTATGTATTAAGCTAGTCAATCTGCTTGCAGTATTTCCAAGGCTTTACATATATACATACATACTATACCTATTATAGTTTAATAATATCGAAGCTGTTCATTTTTTTACTTTAACGAAGATGAATCTTTTTGGGTAGGTATACTTCCCGCTAACAGTGACGAGGATGTTTTTTTTTTATTCATATACTTGTATTTTTTTTTGTATAGTTATTTACGTTTAAACACTACAAAAAAATGTTGCGCCGACCTTGACTTTGAAACTTGGGACAAAGGCAGGAGGATGATGATGATTTACGTTTATACACTTCTGTAAATATTGTTCAGAAATTACTTCAATTAGGATAAAATTAGAGTCAATTTTCTGTAAGTTTTTTTAAGTAAGCTCTCTGTCGTTATGATATATCAAAATTCGATAGGTCAAAAAGCTTTGTTTCTAAATAATAATAATTGAAACACAATTACAAATACAACGTGGTAATGCGGCCAGTCTTCTGGGCACGTTACCGGATGACAGCGATGTGGAGGAGTACTTTGACGCCATATTTTTTTATGTAAAGTTTTATTTATATTATTATATCGGTTTTAAGTATTTTATAATTGTATGTACATATATTGCAAATTCGTACACAACACGATAACAATATCGCATGGATTTTTCCGCCAAACACGCCGTCATCAAATCTCTTTAAAATAAATACTTTTCTTTCATAAGCTGTAAAGGAAGTCTTCAAGATAATATTAAATACTGATAAAATGTAAATAGATAAAAAACAATCATATCAAACAAGTAGATAGGTAATTTACAATCTACATATAGGTATTATATATTTATTAAGATTTTGGCAGCCAGTATCTATGCGCATCATATTATTATAAATATTTATCTAAAGTACAACCAAACATGTAGATATTTCCTATCAGAGTGATAAATATGTCCTTATGTTTATTGCGAGTTGCTTAATTATAATATATAATTATGTTAGCACTAAGCGGCCCTGGTGAATTAATTCATTTAAAAAGTGTTGAGTTGTGTGTTATAGTGCTTCATTCATGCATAAAGAATCATTGATTGACTAAAAAGGACATTAATAACACGCAGCTGCTTTTATTTTATTACACTTTTTTCAAATTTTAATTAATATTTAACAAAAGAAAAAAAATCGTCAAAAAATTCCTCTTCATCGCTGCCCACCGGGAGTGTACCTACAATAGGCTAGCAGCATTGCCATGTTGTATGGCAATGCTTAACCGACGGCCGAAATAAAAGACAGCCTTTGCGTCACGGAAAGTGTTAGCGAGTCTCTTTACACGAAGCTTAGTTTTTTACGTAATTTTAATTTCCGCCACATCCAAAAAAACAAACGCTACAAACATAAAAATCCTTTCCAATTCTAAATGGTAATTATAAGCTTGAAACAGCAAAAATAACCTACGTCCAATCTCACTTCCTCGCACATAACAATTAGGTGCGCGCGCGCAGTGACGTCACCGCGCTAATGAGGAAGCACCGAACCTCAGGATGCGAACAATTAGCGGGATCATAACAAATCCCCGGGAAGCGGCTGTAATCGGGACGCGAGGACATTTACAATTGTCTCGGGAGCTAATGATCGTATCGCAATGTATGGTTCTTTGAATTTCAGTTTTTTTACAGGCGATTGGAAACAGAGCATTTCTTCATTAAGTACTTGCCAGCAGATACAGAGAATTTACTAATTTTGTTAAAACAAATATCCTTGAATTAAAAATTAGAAACAGAATTACTTGATGTCTATAATTTCATTAAGAAAACAATCGATCATGAAATATGTTTTACACTTTACAATCGTTTATTTCTTAAAAATCGGGTATTTTTGGGATCTGTCTTTTGTATAATTTACCTTCAAAAAGTGTTGATTTCAGCGTAGTTTGAATAAAATTCATTTTTCTGTCTGTATGCTAAACTAAAAAAAAAATGCGGAAAAAACATCTTTTAAAAAAATCTCACTTTAATCAAATCACCATATAAGGAAAACACTAACCCTTCTTAGTGAATTAAACGTACCCTTAGAAGCATGTGTGTTCGGAACAGCTAAGAAATTGCTTCCTCTCCCGATCACTTTGGCCCAATCCATTGATTAACAAAAATCACGAGATAACAACACTCCGCACCTGGGCACTCAATTCTGTTAAAAATGCCAAATAGGGCTGTGCTCTGTGCTGACATTTTTTTTCTTTACGTTTGTAACAAAAATGTTGTCATATACAAACTGTAGGTGGGTTTTAAGTTATGCCTATGAGTTTTTTAAACTATGTCAATGTAATAAGCTTAATTGTGGCAAAGCTTTATATATTTTTCGGTACATATATGTTTAATTTAATTTGTTGTTGTGTAGCTTAATTTATGTTGCATTATTCGTTATCATCAGTGCTGAATACTATATTAATTTCAAATGCAATCAATGCAATGTTTCGTCGTAATGCTGATAATCATGGAGGAGTTTTCCCTTGAGTTAACACTCCTTCCTTCAGCATTAGGTTATTTATATATTTTTGTTGTGTTGATTTTGGAACTGAATCGTGATAGATAGTTTGTCAAGTATCTCAACATCAGAGACAAAATTTACCAAAAAAGCTTAGGTACCAGCTTTTTGATACTAGGTTTCACCTGGTTTCGCCCACGTCTGCTTCGCGATCTCAGATATAAAAATAGTCCTCGATAAATGCAAAGTCTTATACATAAAGATTTTTTCAAATCGGTTCAGCATTTCCTGAGATTAGGACGTTGAAGCAAACACTAGTATACATATGAATATTAATAAATATTATTTCGTATTTCTAGTAGGAATATTGCGAAGAACTTTAACTTTTATTACTATTGAATAGCAGGAAGGCACAGCCCTAAAAATCTAAAACCTAAAACATTTGCCGAAGCTAGCTCACCCTCATATGTTACGATTTTCGAATGCCATGTGTCTCACATAACTTCCTACTTAAATATTATATCGATACAGTCCACATAGAGAACAGGAGCATTGAATTCAAAAAACATAATTAATATCACATGCAATCTATAGTTGGTGTAGTGGTCGATAAGCGCGAATATTGTATGTACACCGGGTCTCGGGTTTGATTGTGGGTCGGGCTAAAATAACACCCGTGCAGCGGAGAGCACGTCAATGAGACCTGCACCTGATCTCTCATTATTCGTCTCCTCGTTTCAGATTGCCGTATTCCCATCGAAGTGAGATAAATGAGAGTGCACCTATGTATTTCCGAGTAAATGCGATATTATGTCGCCGCCCTGTTCGATTACAAACTTGATAGGGTGACGAAATAGACACACTTTTTTTAAATAATTACCCAAATAATGCGAGTATCAAGCCCTTGTAATCCGCTATAGGTTCTTATACAAAGTAGATATGGGTGTTACAATATTAGAGCATGACATCACGACATTTTATTAACAAATCCGTGGGTGGTCCTATGTTAAAAATAGATGGGCTAAGTCTATTCTTGTACCATACATAACTATCATTGAGCTTCGAAAGTAGCCTAATGAAAGATGACTTATATTATTATGAATATGGTTTCATAAGGCCAACAATGCAACTTTTCTAAGTTTGTATGTACTTTCTTAGTATATCTTGGACATAGTAGAGTATGCTTCGGATGGCACGTTAAATTGTAGGTCTGTCATTGAACATCCTTGGCCGTCGTTACGGGTAGTCAGAGGCCAGTAAGTATGACGCCAGTCTAACCAAGGGGTATTGGGTTGCCCGGGTAATTGTGTTGAGGAGGTCAGATAGGCAGTCGCTCCTTATGAAATACTGGTACTCAGCTAAATCCGGTTAGGTTAGGGAGATGGATGGATTTCGTAAGGCCACCATATTTTTTTTAGGATAGCTTACATCTTAACTTTTTGTCGCATTATTTTATTGCAATTTTTTTTATTATAACAAAAACCTTAACCACAGCAACGCGTGTACTAGTCTACTAGTAATATTATATACATAGTATAAATTAATAGTGCTTTATAGTGACTATCTTGTCATGACTAGTTCCTCCGTGTTTCGGAAGGCACGCTAAAAAGTTGGGTCCCGGCCGTCATTTGCACACAGCAATCTTAGGCAGTCGTTACGGGTAGTCAGAAGCCGGAAAGACTGATAACTAGTCTTACCAAGGGGTATCGGGTTGCCGGTTAGCTGGGCTGAGGAGGTCAGACAGCAGTCGCACCTTGTAAAACACTGGTACTCAGCTAAATCCGGTTAGATTGGAAGCTGACCCCAACATAGCTTGGAAAAAGGCTATGCAGATTAAATTAATAGTGCTAGTTTAAACTCCCATTCCTTCATACGTTTAAACGCATTCCCCTCAAAAATTTCCAATTAACTAGATTATACTTTGAAGCAGGGTTAACTAGACCCGAAATGAGACAGAACAGAGTTCCGTTACAACAAATAACCGCTTTACCCCCAAATTGAATTACGTTCCGTAGTCGCGGAAACTTACGGGGATTAAATTGGTGATTAATTGCTGCGGTTGTGTGATGTCGTGGCTGATCTTAGCTTTTGTTATAGGGATGTAGATTTAACTGCTAACCATAAAAGTAGGTGCGTAGATCGTGTAGGGAATCGTTTTTCGAATTTGAAGACAATAATAATACCTACTTAGAAAAATAAGATTTTAATGTAAAATAAAAAAGAGTTTAATTTAGTTGCACATAGAGGCGCCACGAAACTGTAAAATTTTCTCAACCAATTTTGAACCAAATGCTACAACGATAAAGTTGAAAATCTATTAAGGAAATATGATAGATTGTAGTAGCTTGATGTTCTGGCGACTGTAACTGTACTTTACGTTCTGGCGTCTATACCTATTTATTTTTGATCAGATATATGTACCTAGTCGAAAAAAAATGATCACATCGAAAGTTCCAAATAAAAGTCCGTATAACCCAATGTCCAAGGCACGAGAAACAAAAACAGTGTGTGTGGCCAGTTTTAAAATTAAGTTCAATTTAGTAGAAACTGCGGCGCATTGGACAAGATGAACTGTTTTGTGCACAACGCGGTTTTGTACAAAATGAAATACGTCAGTTTTATGCTGTGTGATGAAGTACCTACCTACTAGGTACTTATGTCTTGTCTTAAACAAAAGAATAATTTTGCATTTTTTTTTATTTGGAAAATTTTCTTGTTATTGGTCAAAAATCTATAATAATATTATAAAGCTGAAGAGTTTATTTGTTTGTTTGTTTGAACGCGCTAATCTCAGGAACTACTGGTTCTATTTAAAAAAATTTTTCAGTGTTAGATAGCCCATTTATCGAGGAAGGCTATAGGCTATATACCATCACGCTAAGACACACGGGAGCGGAGCAGTAACCAAAGATGCGGGTGAAACCGCTGGGGACAACTAGTGATATACAGGGTTACTGGGTAAGTCGACCTAGATCCGTTAAGGGCGTGCAGTACCCATCTTTTCTGACTGATTTCACTATGTAACAACCTACCCCAAACCTAACCGTTTTTGAAATAAACGAATGTTAATTTTTATTATAAAAAATGCCGACTTTTTACCATTAAATATGGTATTTCAAAATTAGTATGCTTAATTATTATTATTTTTTATTTTTTACATGCCGGTTCAGATGCTCCATGAACTTATTAACCAAAATCCTACGTAAGTTAACTAAATACATTGTTCTGGACGATTGAAAGTTCAAAAAGTTATTTAAAAAATTACAATTTACATTTCTCTAAAGGATATTAAAAAAAAATTGTATGGCAGACGTTCGGCAGATATGCCTAAAAACATCTACGTTTCATCAGCTATCCAACAAGGTATAACAATCTAGGGTCTTATTTAAACTCGTAAAAAAAATCTTAATTTCATAGGCGATAGTGGACGTAAACTAATTACGCTAATTGATTATTCTTTGGCTGGCCCTAGAAACTAAATCAAAACAGCAGGTCAGTTTGTACAAAATAACATTCATTAACGTCCTAGATTAAAGTTCGTGTTCAACATGTCCGCCTCTGTTTTGTACACATCTTCGCATTCTTCTGCGAAGCCCAGTTTTTATTACTCCAGTGGTCAATGTTCTTCTAATTTCGTTTGCGTTGATTATTCTGTCTTTCAATTCTTCGACAGACGCGATTGGATTTCGCCTGATTTTTAATGATTTGCCACTGAACCTAATTAGGGACATGTGGTTCCAGCATGATGGCTACCCTGCACATTTTCGAAGAAGTGTCAGACATTGGCTGGGTACAACTTATCCTCATGAATGGATAGAACGAGGTGGGCCTTTACCCTGGCCAGCCAGAAGTCCGGATTTGACCCCCATGGATTTTTATGTATGGGGGCACATGAAGAGTCTCGTCTACAGCGAGATAAATCCAATTGCGTCTGTCGAAGAATTGAAAGACAGAATAATCAACGCAAACGAAATTAGAAGAACTTTGACCACTGGAGTAATAAAAACTGGGCTTCGCAGAAGAATGCGAAGATGTGTACAAAACAGAGGCGGACATGTTGAACACGAACTTTAATCTAGGACGTTAATGAATGTTATTTTGTACAAACTGACCTGCTGATTTGATTTAGTTTCTAGGGCCAGCCAAAGAATAATCAATTAGCGTAATTAGTTTACGTCCACTATCGCCTATGAAATTAAGATTTTTTTTACGAGTTTAAATAAGACCCTAGATTGTTATACCTTGTTGGATAGCTGATGAAACGTAGATGTTTTTAGGCATATCTGCCGAACGTCTGCCATACAATTTTTTTTTAATATCCTTTAGAGAAATGTAAACTGTAATTTTTTTAAATAACTTTTTGAACTTTCAATCGTCCAGAACAATGTATTTAGTTAACTTACGTAGGATTTTGGTTACTAAGTTCATGGAGCATCTTAACCGGCATGTAAAAAATAAAAAATAATAATAATTAAGCATACTAATTTTGAAATACCATATTTAATGGTAAAAAATCGGCATTTTTTATAATAAAAATTAACATTCGTTTATTTCGAAAACGGTTAGGTTTGGGGTAGGGTGTTACATAGTGAAATCAGTCAGAAAAGATGGGTACTGCACGCCCTTAACGGATCTAGGTCGACTTACCCAGTAACCCTGTATAAAACTTGAATAAATTTTATCATAATACTAACTAGCTATAGCCGCATTGACAGGCGTGGTGATTAACGCTCAATCCTTCTCTGTGCGAGAAGAGGCCTGTGCCCAGCAGTGGGACGATAAAAAAAGGCTGATGATGATGATGACTAACTAGCTGTTGCCCGCGACGTAGTCCGCGTAGGCATTAGGTGATTAAACATCCAGCTCCCATCATTTTATTATATGTATAGATTACGCATCTCTTTCTGTAATAAGCTACTTATTTGTGAAGAATAAATGTTTTTTATATATTTTTATATAATAATGATATTATTTTTATAAATATGTAATGTAAGATAATATAGATATAGATTAGATATAGATAGACGGAAGACTTTGGGGGAGGCCTTTGCCCAGCAGTGGGACAGTATAGGTTAAGGAAAAAAATTATAGACATGATAAAAAGTGATCATATTGTGTGTTTGAAATAAAATTTAAAAAATATATTTCTTTATTTATTCATTCAATAGTTTTGTCTGATCTTTGCTCTTTACCAGCGCCCATTAAGCCACACCTGTCAAAAAAATCCCATAAACCAAGTAACCCATAATTTAGTTCGTAACAACATTATAAATACTAATCATAGCCTCACATTGCCACCATCAGGAAATTTAATAACACGTCCTTGCCTGTCTTCCATCCCCCTTTTTACGAATAGCCCTACAAACTTACATTTACCACAACAAATTACAGATTCACTCTTATATCTTCGAAATTAAGGTTGAAAATTGCCTGGCAAAGAGTTTGATAAGTGGAAATGGCTATTGGTTTTCGCTAATGACGTCATCGAAGGATGTCCCAAGGCACTTTGGGTATTAAAATGACAAACGTAGGCCTTTATCGAGTATGGAAATCTCCCAATTTATTATACGATAGGTAGTTATTCTATTAGGTAAACATCGCGGGGTTTAATAGAGTCATCGGCTTTATTAACTAGGGTTGGTCGGACTATTTTGTGTGAAGTGTAATTTTTTATAGGTGGTCTATCTGAGCCAATTATGGGTCATTCGGAGTTATGTTGTATAGCTTTGAGTGTTTCGTCATCAGTCACGCTATGTTTTGTGTTGGTTTTGACATTATTTATATGAAGATTTTAATGTCTTTGAAAGGGCATTTTTTCTTTAAACTCATGAACGATCGATACGGTTTCACGATGTCATGGTTAGAGCATTGATTTATTTAATTATTTCTTAATTGTCAATTAAAGAAGTAGTTATTTTGCAATTTCTGCAGTGTCTCGTATCCATGTTTCATACACAGGTTTATGACAGTTTTTAATTTCATGCTCATAGCCATTGGCCTCAGTTAATATCCACGCAGTTAGATAACATAAGAAAAAAGTATATATTGTCATTAAATAACATAAGTAGGTAAAGCATTTTCCAACAATTTGTGAAACAAACAGTAAAATTATTTACATACTCATTTTAAGAATCACAGTAATTTATGTAAAAAAATATAATAAAAAAAATCGAAACTAAAACAAAACGATATCAATTCAAAATCATTAAACACGTTCAATTATATTTCATTGTTTTGAGCAAATATCCGTGAATCGTGGTCATACGGTGTGGCCATAAAACCGGCGTGTGCCGACTATACAAATATCGTTTTGTATCCATATTTTATAACGCCGGAAACAATGAGAACGTAATGGCTGCCTTTGAAAAATTTAAACACTAGCTACTACTATTTGTTTCAACTCGATGAGATGTCGCTTAAGCGGTACTAAATTCCGTGTGGAAAACTTTTACTATACTTGTGCCTATTTTTTTTGTGCCTGTAAAATTTGAAGTTTTGTATTTAATTTAATTAGATTTTTAAAATGTTCCAAAAAATGGGTAAGTTTTGAGAAAATATCTTCAACTTATTTCTTATTTTGTAAGAGAACTAACGTCACGTGAGGATATTATATGTATATTTTTACACAGAAAGTAAATAAAATTATCTTTCCTAAATCAAACTCAAATTAAAAAGTAAATAAAAACATTTCATTCATATTTTAATAATCATTAAATCAATTAAAATTAAAGTCATAAAATAAATATTTTTTTGGATTAGTCTCACATCACGCGAGAAACACGAGAGAGAACTCATAGTACCCATTTCATTAGAAACACCACGGCGACCTATCGAGCTAAACGGCATTTCCCTTACAATGTAAACACATTTAAGTCCGATTTTTTACTTTAAAACGTCACTGGTCACCCCCATAGCTGTTATTAGGGACAATATATCAAAATATTGTAAAAACGAGGGTAATTTTACCCTTGTTTGCTGTGGTGTGGATAAATTTTTATTTACCCACGTATACAACGTTTTATGGTAATAGCGAGGAGTATGAAGCTCGATGTTCGAAGCTTTTTGTCAATAAAGAAATTTTTAATTGGTAGGTAACCCGTTGGGTTGGGTGGCTAAGTTTGGTTGTATGAATCATTAGGGTAGCTTTGGCAAGATTATAATGTAAACTATAGACTTGCCTGTGGGAATTTGGCAATTTGATTCAAGCGAGTAAGTTTTACTGAGTGCATATTTCTCTATTTTGACCGCAATATGAACACAGATTGGGCTTAATCGGCTTAATACAGTTTCGTGTGTACAAAGTTTCATTTTTTTTTTTAATTTACTTAACATGAGCTGTATCTGTTAATTTAAGCTAGTAAGTTGGCATGCAAATAGAAATCATCAAATAGCAAATTTATTTTTTATTCCTATAATTTTCTAAAGCATCGAATTGAAGCCATGTAAAACAAACTTAATTACTTAATCTATACTAATATTATAAAGCTCAAGAGTTCGTTTGTTTGCTTGCTTGGACGCGGTAATCTTAGGAGCTATTGAACCGATATGAAAATTTCTTTCAATGTTAGATAGCCCATTTAAGGAGGCTATTTATAGGCTACCTTTTATCCGGGTCCGCGGAGTAGCTCCTACGGTACACAGATCAAACCACTGATAGAAGATATTTAATTTATGTATATAAATTTTAGACTGGAAATCTTCAAAACAAATCATACTTCCCAAATTAATCCGGCATTATTAACAGATTACAGTCAATCCGTGTACAAACACGCAAAATTGACATCAGGGAGGGCCCATCCTAATGACGAGTGAATAGCCGTGATATTGTGATTACACGTAATATAACTAAGTAATTAATTAAACTGACTGTTAGTTGAACGTGGTAAAACGTCAGTTTTGTTGTTCTAGATAAGATCGCTTTGGTGGACTTGAATAAGGTTGGGTGGCTTGTCGGATATGACTTGGTGTTTCCACCAGTGTACAACTAAAGCTTGTTATCATTCTGTTGATTTGCTTACTAGAAGAGATTGGAACTGGACATAACTTGTTTTGGGCTTATATCAAAATCCTATCTCTAGTAAGCAAATCGGCCTGTAGTTAGGTTGTGAGTGTATCCGTTTTGAGAAGCTATATTTGTTAAAAAATAAGTCAATTTAAGACAAATTAATGATTTTGAAAGACAATATACGCTACAAAGAATGAAAGGTGTGTGGTGACTTTAGAAAGAAAAGAATGGTATTAATATGGAATTAAGTGGGGTTGCAGATGACCAAAATGACATACATTACATAATGAGGTACAATACTGTCTGAATACAATACAATAAGAACAGACGTGATAGAGTAATCTTAATTATTCAAAAGTGGGTTTTAGTCAATAAAAGTCTGACACTCCTTCCACCTGCACCCGTAGGTGGCACCCAAATGACTCCTTCATATTTGACGATATCCCATTCAAAATTTTATCCATGAAGTTCAACAAATACACAAAAAATATAGAAACAAAAAAACCCACAAATTCTAAACACTGATACAAAAGCAACTCAAAAACGACGATTTTATTCATCAGCTACCAAGCTGTCAGTCAACAAAAGGAGCATTAATTAGTCCGTTCTAATGGGAATTGAACGCGACTGAACTAAAAAACAATAGCGTTTTTAATACGCTTCGTTATCCGCTTGAGTGATGGCCCCAAGAGGTTGAGCGACATATTAATTTTGCTGTGAAATATTGCTCATAATGTCGTTTGGTTAGTTAGCTGAACTATAGGCTGTGACTGAAGGTCGTATGTAGGTCATAGTTTGAATTATTGAGCTACAACTGCGCTTTGTATTTTTAGCCATTTTCCAAGTTATGTTGCGGTCGGCTTCCAGTCTAACTGGATGCAACTGAATACTAGTGTTGGTGCATGGAGCGACTGCCTATCTGAACTTCTCAATGAGATTTTCTGAACCCCTTGGTAAGACTGGATGTCAGTCAGGCTTTCTGACTTCTGACTACCTGTAACGCTGCCGAAAATGTATAAATGACAGCCGGAATTTACCAATGCCTTGCTTCGGTCTTCCGAAACACAGAGGAACTCTTTGCAACAAGATCTAAAACCTTATGATTGATCGACCCATGTGGCTTTTACTTAGCTACGAGCGATCTTTGTTTAGAGAAGAGTCGCTTTAGGAGCTAGGCGGATTTACTGAAATCTGAACATGGGACTTGTTATCTGAGAAACAATTAGGTCCTGCACGTTGATTCAGTATAATTCGAACAAGAACTCGCATTCACTTCGCTATTCGCTGTCACTTCACATAAGGTTTGACAATTTTTATCGAGTTTGAGTGCAAAGTGCCGGGGGAATACCTTACAGAATACCACTTTTTACGTCATCTCATACCTTATCCGTCACAATAGAAGAATAGAATAAATTTAATGCAACTCGCAAGAGTAGCGCTAGTGTAGATAGATTCGAATTATCAACCGAGTTATACAGAATAACACGCCTGTAAATTATTCTTCAGATGGACATAAACATATCAGTCTATACAAATAAAGATTTGTGATAACCAATAATGACAATAAGCATGTGCCAAACAGCCCAGAAGTCAACTGGTCAAAGTGAACCGCCGTGAGAGCGTTGCCTCGCTCTACATCTACTAATTACACGTTATTCCCACTGATTAAAGCACAGCTTGCGACTAATGAGTGAGTCATGTAACTATCGGTTTGATAAACCGTTTAGTGCTCACGGGACGGATACGATTTGAGATGAAAATCTTAAGAAGCCGCACAATGCACGAAAAATTTACTTACTTTCCTTAAAAATTGTGAAGGGATATCTTTTTTATTTTGTTTTTATACATGTATCATTGATATTTTTTAGTTTTGTGGATGTATTTAGAATATAAATAAAATAATTTATATATTTTTTGAACGCACAAATCACAATATTTGTGAAAAAAACATTTAAAATGTTTGGCATTCAATAAACTGTTATATCGTTATAGACAGGGGAAGTTAATTTAGGTGAAATAAATTAAAATGTGCAGTTATTTAAACTGCACATTATGTAGAAAATAATTCAATGTTAAAGTCCTGTGTTAGCTACTTCCCTATGATTTTTTCTAAAAGGTCATAAAATTAAAAATCATGGTGACAAAAACCAAAAAAGTTCAATTAAAACTTCAATGACAATCGTAAACTCTAAAAAGCCCTTATAATCTGTCGAGCATCGTTCTCACAGTGTATACTCATCTTTTTCAATCAACAACCCATCAGCGTCCACGATTTTTATTGTTTTCGAACTAAACGTACGGGTACAAAGGACCACGAGCACTATTTTTCCTTTTTTTCTTAATGATAATTAATTTTACAACTCCTTTATTAAGCTTAACTATCTCGAAATCCACTAAAATCGTTGGTAACTCGCTTTTTATTTTCTTTTTGTTATTGTTGTCGCTTTTTATTGCGAATAAATTGACGTTTGTTAGATGAGTCGTAAAGTTGATATTGGTTATTGTAAGGGTTGGTTTCGGGGAAAATTGTTTAGATCGTTAAACTGTCGCTTTTAGATTTTTATGTTTAATAAGTGCTCTGGTCGTAAGGAGAGGACTCGTGGCTAAGTAACAGCCGCACGCGTCTATTGATCATAAGGTTAAGCAACGCTTGGCGTGGTCGGTCCGTGGATGGGTGACCATCTTGTCACGTTAATTTCCTTTTTGGAAGGCAATTTAAATTATTGGGTCCCGGCTGCCATTTTTACATCTTTGGCAGTTGTTAAGGAGTCAGAAAGTCTGAAAACCAGTCTTACCAAGCTTTGCTTTGCTCCGTGTCAAGCATTGGTACTGCTGCTAGTTGCATCCGGCTAGACTGAAATCCCACTTCTATTCGTAAATGCATGTGTTTTGTTTACAAAACCAATTACATAATATGAAATTATCAGCTAATTATCCTATACGCCGTTTTCTATAATCAAGCAACCCTTTATATTCTTAGTTTCAATTACTCTAAAAAAACTCCAGTCTTGATGACAACCAAATCTTAATAAAGTTGAATATGAATAATGATTAAACACTCCTTTGATTATAACAAGCCCAAAGACAATAGGGTGAACGTACGGTTTACAAAAAAATTAAACAATGCAACAGTGCCCGCATGCCGTTATTATCACTTAAAACTGATTACAAAGTTAATTACAGTGACGTTTCAGATTGCTTATTAAGAGCCCTTGATGAGACAATCAATTCATGCTTTGTTTATACGCATGGCGTGACTGCTGAGCACGGGATCTCGGGTCCTATTCCCGGGTCGGGCTAGACGCTTTATGGGCAGTAAGAAGTTCAGAAAAGCAGTCCAGTCTAGAAGTTGGTGACTGATACATAAATTAATTATAATACCTATTGATAAATATCGGGCCTGTGCCTGATCGCTCTCCGGTCATGTTGGATTGCGGGCACATAGTTTTAGGAGAGTGAGGGTATATAGAGTGCACTTGTGTCCACGCAAATGCTTGCCCACTATAAAATGTTCTGCACAGCTAGCTGGTCTCCTGAAGAGTGAACAGCCCCCATGGCCAAAAATTTGTCAGGACGCTATTATTATTATTACTTTAGGTCATAAGTTTCACTGACCTCCAGAAGGAACGTAGTGGGTTTTAGTCAGTAAAAGTCTAACACTGCCTCCAGCTGCACCATTAACGAGGTCATTTGATGACTTCCTATGAAAGGTCATAAGTTTCAGGGAACTTGTTAGGTATTAATATAGGTACTGCCGTTTTTCGATCTCTGGGCACAAACATTATGTGAGCCAGTGGTCCCCCGGTACAGTCCCTTCGTTCCCACTTACGACACCCGTGGGGTATACAGTGTGATCTTATTTGTGAACGAAAATTGGGGTGAAATGGTTTATTAACATTTTAGTACCTTTAGAAAGTCAAAGGTATATCTCAATCTGTGGTCATATGTAGGTTACAAAGGTATATACTTATCATTAGGTATCACTATGTCCTACTAGACTTGAGAGGTCGTAGACAAATGGACCAGCCTTCAAATACGGCAACGTTATAATTTTTTTTATTAGCCTGTACTGTCCCACTGCTGGGCAAAGGCCTCCCCCATATATTTCCACTTATACCTATGGCTAGCTTTTTGTGGCCAGTACTCGAGGAAACGGTCTAAATCGTCTCTCCAGCACTTCCTTGGTCTTCCTCTCGATCGCTGTCATTTGTCAACGTTATCAATAACAATAAATAAATCATAATGCCACCGGTACAGATGCGCTTGCGCAGTGAAACAATACATATCGATGTTTAACAATTTATTAATTACAGGACAGCAGAGGGCGGCGCGCAAAGACGATGCAATTGAAACAGATATGACACTGTTTAGTTTAGATGACGGTACTAGTAATTTACCTACACATATTCAAAATGAGATTTTTCCAGTGATATCGATCAAAACTGCATTGTTTGATTTTTTTTACTTTTCAGGTCTGATGGAGTTTGGACGAGACGTGGTTCAAAAAAGATGATCTCTACGCCCGTGTTTCTTTTTTACAATCGTTGATAAGTAATTTGATATTTAGTGAAAGGATAAACAGTGCTAGAAATTTCACATGATATGAAGTTTTTTATTCATACTGCAAAGACCTTTTGCAAGATCATTAAGCCAGATCTTCTACACACAAACTACAAAAGAAAATTTCAAATAACCCGTCTACCCGTACCTGATCTATGCACGTTGCGTGCGCGCACATGCGGGCCCCAACATTTATCTGGCCATCTCTTCCAGCCAATTGGTAAAAAAGGCTCCCGACACTAAATTCACAGTAAATTGCTAAAACAGTTTGAGTTTGATTCGGTCAATATGTTTACGATTCCGTTTGGAGATTAAAAAAGATTGCTCTTTTTAGTAAATGCGGGTTATTGGATTTTTTTCTGTTGTTTTAACGTATTTTTGTAATTGTTAGCTAAGTATACTGGTTAAGTAATGGTTCCCTTTTAAATATTGAATTGAAAGGTGTTGATATTTCATCGGAGGGGCCAAGGGTGCCTTGGCTGCGGGTTGTTCGCAAGAGCTACCATGGTCCTGGCACACAGGGACCTCAAGAAGCAACATAGTGGGTTTTAGTCAGTAGGAGCCTGACACTCCCTCCAGCTGCAGCAGGAGAGGTAATTTGATGATTTCCCACAAAAGTGTTTTGATATTTAACTGCGTTTAAGAAGTACATTTAGAACTACAATGTTTTTTTTTCATCACCGCTTATTTATAAAACAATGACGAATAGTCAGTCTGTTCGCAAAGACATGTAGAACAACTACACGGGTTTTCTACTTCTTTTCTAATAGAAAGAGTGCTTCGTGAGAGACGTTCTATATGTATAGCTTTATACACATCAACTCGGGTGGCACAGCATATAAGGCCTTGAATTGACGTGCCTTCTGAAAAATTGAGGAACTCTTCACGATAGGATGGACAACCATCCACCGACCGACCATGCCAAGCGTTGCTTAACCTTATAATCGATTGATTGGGTGGCTGTTACTTTGCCACGAGCTCTTCCTTTAAAGAACCTCTAAACCTCTTTATTTAAAGTGAATAAGTACTATAAAAAGACACTGGTCGAAATATTTTTCGCCATCTGCACAAATCGGTCAAAGTCAAATCTACTCGCAACATTATAGACAAATATCAAAAACAAAATTTAATTAAAACATCATCAATATACAATACTTATCATTTCAATCTAACCCTTCAAATACGACCGTACAAATTAGAGGCCCCGAAAAAAAATTCAATAACCCTCCAGTGGGCACCGATCGGCAATATCAATGACGTTTAACCCTAAACATAATCGAGTCTGAATCGAAACTACCTCAGGGACATCGGGTCTGTTGTGCCCGTAAAATTGCCGAGTATTTTTTGCAATAAAATTGCTCCCTAGCTTTAAAGGGGGTCGTTCACGCCTCGGGCGGTTAAGGGTTACAGAGCTGTGTTGACGTATTCCGAATGATTTCGTGTAAGTAGGGATAATACTGTTGGTTACACGTAAGCTATGTAAATACGGAGCTTTTGTGCTCTATTGATATTTTCTAAACTGAAATGCTCTAAAAAGAGCAAAATTTTCCTATTTTGTAAAAGGATTGGTTGAATAATTTAAACGTTAAATAACCCGTTTGGGGTTGAAATAATGTGGTTTTGGGGTCCAAAAGCTCTAGGTCTCTATAATAAGCAATCCAAGGGGATGGTTACCGTAAAATGCTGGTTATTCCTTTAGATAGAGAATGAGGATCGCCATCGTAGTAGACAGCGATGGACATGATTTTTTTCAACGCCTTTTAGTTTACATGTAAACTATTATAATACAATTTATTCTTACTACAATTTTGTAAATAAGTAGGCGTGCATGTTAATTACTTCATGGATAAATAATAAATTTAAATTACCCACTTAGGTAGAATGGCACACTCGCAAATATATTCAAAACTAACAAAATCTTCAAAGCTCAATACAAATTCAGAGTGGTTAACCCTTACAATACCGGAGCATATTTTCCGTAGGGCGACCCCGCGTGTCGCCTAAACGACCCCATAATTGATAAGTAAAGGAAAAGAAGAGTACCGCCTTATACATATTTATGAGATCCTAAAATTGCTACGGGACCATGCGAACGGGAGCACTTGCGCCCATTGCCGTCTCATTATGTTTTTAGGGTACCTTTGTTATCGCCACTTTGATGTCTGTCAGAAATCGGCAGAATGATTTCTTTTAGTTTGCTGATTTGGAAGTTTGAGGGTTAAATTGCGGGTGAACAATTTGGGGACGAGTTTTGTTTTTGGGATTTTTTCGTATGTATAATATAAAGATGTTAAGGGACAGAAAATAATAAGTAAAAAAAAAATATATTTTGGTATCTTCATAGAGTGGAGAGGTAATTTTAATATTTATCCAGGATTTCTTTGGAAAGCTTGAGTTTTTATCATTTAAATATCTTTCGAATTTTGTTGAGTTTTATATACTGACACCAGCACATCAAGCTACCACAATCTGTCAAATTACCTTAATCGATTTTCAACTTTATCGCTAACACGGTTCAAAGTTAATTGGAAAAAATTGTCAGTTTCGTGGTATCTTGATGTGCTGGCGTCTGTGTTAAAAAGCAGCATCTTAACACGGTCCCCACTTCCATAAACGATGTTTATAAACGCTGAACCCGACGAAGCGTACAAAAACCACAATAAACCGTAACTTTATAGGTGAAACAAGAAAGCGACACTTACCTTGCCTCTTTACGACAATAATCCATTGTTGAACGTTTTCTTTGCTATTTTCATAATCCACGCTCGTTTTTGAACGCGCTAAATGAAACGGCGACGTTCTTATTTTGAATTGTTGGGGGTACAAAGGACGATATACGGTAATGTGGTTTCGAGTTTTTGAATGTCGAATTGGAAAGTTTTTATTTTTATTTATTTAATTTTAGAACGTTATTTTGGGATGGAAGACGCTGGATGCAGGTCGCTTCCAACCGGTGTATGTGGAGATCTAAAGGGGAGGCCTATGTTCAGCAGTGGACGTCTTATGGCTGAGATGATGATGATGATGATGATTTTGGGATGTTGGTAGATCTTTATCGTGACGAAAAATATTGTCAATATCGGAACACTTTTTTCACTCGCGTTCGGTTAGTCCCATGGTATGCCATTAACTAGCTTCTGTTATGGATGCCAACACAACTGACAGTCCCGGGAATCAAACCCGAGACCTTTAGCTCGGCAGTCCACCGATGTTACCAACGGATGTTACACCAACGGGGTCGTCTAAATAGTTTTATTATCGTGTGGCTGGAACCCAGTTACTAGTGACTACATAAATCACGTGGTCATAATGTGATTTGAAATGTCAATTCCATACATTTTTGTCGTTTCTAATAGCGTTTACGATTGTAGGAAGACATCTTGGCTACGCCCTGCCTGTTCGAATTTTAAAGAACTCCTGCGTTTAACAAGAAACTGAGTCACTATTGAATGCCCACACTATAGAGAGAGAACATTGAAATATTCCAAACAAACAATTCGCAATACATTCATTCAAGCTCTCAATTAATTCAACTATAAATACCAACGATATCATGACAAACGCCACAAACTCGTCGAACAAACATAACCGTTAACAACGTGCATTCAAGTACTGATGGACAGTGCCGGATTATGTACGAGTACTAAATATAGGAATGGGAGTGGGCGCCGATCTGCAGGCTTAGCATGGCGATTTTATCTATTCTGTCAAGAAAAGACAAAGCTCCTTCTGTCAATGTCAACATGTCTTCGCGCGATCTGTCAAAACTTGTTTCTACGCTTGCCATGCTAAGCCTGCTGAACCACGGTATTTTGAGCATCAAGAATGATTACTGATTGTCTGAATTATCCTGATACTGTAATAAGTGTTTCGCGAAAAGTAGCTAAGTAAAACTTCATGTTTTGATGATTTTGATATACCTACATAGATGAATGAAATATAGAAACGATATAGTTCAAATGGTAGAACATGCATTGTAATGACTAGACATCGGATTACATGAAGTATCAAAATGTCGAAATATGCATGCAGATTTACAGACGCCAGCACATTAACCCACCTCATTCTGTCAAATTTCTTTAATACATTTTCAACCTTATCACAATATCGGAAGGTTTATATTTGATTGATAATATTTGACAGATTCGACTAGGTTGACCTGCTGGCGTCTGAACAGTAAGTTTTTTCAGTACCTATATAATCATCATCATCATCGTCATCTCAGCCATAGGACGTCCACTGCTGAACATAGGCCTCCCCTTTAGATCTCCACATACACCGGTTGGAAGCGACCTGCATTTACCTATATAATATATTTTTTCATTATTATGAATAGTTTGGGGCCAATTATAATAATTATTTTTTTACGTAAATATTTTAATTAACTGTTGTAAATAAAAAGTTTGGGTTTGGATGTCTTTCCGATGATTTAAACCATTGCTTATATTTCGTACAAGGGACCCTTGCGACATTTGTTACGTACACCACACTTACCCAGTCCGACCCTGGTAATGAATGAACTTATATCAATTCGTTTGAGACGACTTGGCACCACATGTCAATGATACACTTCCGTCCACTCGTCGCTATACGTCGCATCCTATAGACGATGATTTGTTGGTTTTACAATTAAAAGAATAACCAGTCGTTATAGTGACTTGCTCGAATGAAATTGGCTTGAAATAGAAAATAATAAATACGAAAGAAAAGGTAAATAACAGAAATAGGAATACTCATAAAAAATAGATAATAACAAAAGTATCATATAAAAGTTAAACTTCATTAATCAAGACTTTATATCCCACGCCTGGGCACTGGTCTCCTTTCACATAGAGAAGAATTTAGCGTTAATCACTATGCTTGCTCAATGCGGGTTGGTGATTTCAGGTTTTAAAGTTCAAGAGTTTCCTCGAGATATTTTTCTTCACCATTAATCAGTGATTGGCGTCCAAGATTTACTTAGAAACTACATATGTATAACTCAGATAAGTTGCATTTGTACCTACTTGCCTGGCCTGGAATCGAACCCGGACACTCATACTTGGCAGGCTGGTGCTTTATTCAGTAGATTTACAGAAACAATATGTCCTAGGATACATAAAAAACTATGGAGATAGTTACATCGAACGAGGAAGCTAATAAGACAGTATTATAGAATTTGAATAATGCTTTTGTTAAGAAAAAAAAAACTCATCATCATCGACAGCCTTTCTATCGTTCCACTGCTGGGCACAGGCCTCTTCTCCCACGGAGAAGGTTTGAGCGTTAAGAAAAAAAAACACCCACCAATAAATCTAAAAACATAATAATATAAACGAAAATAAACAAATTAATATGAAAAACAACGTAACAATATCCAGCACTTGGTGTAATTCAAACAAATGGCCTATAGCGTGTTCATATTCCGAGGAATATGTTTTATATCTGTTTGGCCGTTCATTCATGAGCTTCTTTTTAATGACACGAACATATAGACTTAGGAATAAATAGAGAGGACATAATAAAGTCTACAAAAATGTCTTCTCCGTCGCTGTAAATAAATGTTGAAGGAATACTGGGCATATGATTAGAATTAATAAAGATTTTACTCGCTTATTATGTCAAAGGGATTCAAAATAAAGCTCGTTGTCTTTTTTAATGTTCTTGTAAGAGCTGTCAGATTTTAGCGAGGTTGTTTTCTTTTTAATTTGATTTTTTAATAGATATATTAAAAATTAATAGAAAAGCCGATTAATAGAAACGACATAATATCTTTTGTATTTTGTCTCAAATCTCTGCCGATGTTTACAAAAGAGCGTACAACTTTTTAAGAAAGCTGAACCAATTGTCAAAAAAAAACATCTAAATACCACAATTGGAAACTCAGTTTTTTTTAACACCTTGTTTCGAATCAGAGGCTAAAAGTAATAGACTGAGTAGACTTACGGATTTGCCGGGATGTTTACTATATAATAAGACTGACACTGTCTACGCATTATGTAGCTCTACGCTAAATAGTGTGAAACACTTGTAGCAGTTCCAGATCATTAACGTTTGCGAACATGTGTCGACTTATCGGGACAGACAGACAGACGGCGCGAATCACTCGTTATATAACAAACACACGTTATATCAGAAACACAATGTTCGTTATTTATTGTTACATGTAGGTATTGTTGTAAAAAAATATATGACAGTTTTCTTTCTTCAGGATTTTAGATGTTACTGATAAAGACGTGGTGGTCTAGTAGTTAACGCACCGGTCTTTCAGGTATGAGTATGCAGGTTCTAGGTCAGGCATGTATTAATGTAACTTTTCTAAGTTAAAGCCTTGCATGACCTGATAATATTATAGTTATTTACAAAAAGGACCAATCTACGTAAATATGTTTATCAGTTGTCTAGTACCCATAGTACAAGCTTTGCTTCGTTTGAGGCTAGATGCCGTTGTGTAATTGTGTGAGCTATATAATTTTTATGATTACTAGCTTTCTCTTGCGACTTCAATCGCGTCCTCCGGGAAGTTCTCCCTGCACGCTGATAAAATAGGTATTGCCTATAGCGTTCCTCGGTCAAATCAGTCCAGCAGGCTTAGCATGGCAACCGTAGAAACAAGTTTTGTTTATATAATATAATAAAAAAATATAATGACAGAAAAGTGACATATTGACGTAAGATTTCATTTGTCATTTTTTTAAGTAATTTTTCTTTTCTCCGATTGACATAAGGCTAAGGCTAAAAGTGATTATATGCGAGTTGACAGGTCGCGCCATGCTCGGGCAGAAGACATGATGACATTGACAGAAAAAGCTTTGTCTTTTCTTGACAGAATAGATATAAAATCGCCATGCTAAGCCTGCTGTAGTTCCTAAATAAGCGCGTTCAAGCAAACAAACTCTTCAGCTTTATTTTGTACGTATATATGAGGAATATGTATGTTTGAACTCGAAATAAACCTTCGTCCGTTAAAGATAATAAAACAACTACCACAGACGCCGAAATTAAATCACGAGTAAAAAACTTAACTATATCCAAGCCACAATCATAATCAATCATAGCTTTACCCCCACTAAGTTTACATCTAATTAACCAAAATTAATCTAACAGCGTTTATAAATAATCTACACAAAAACACTACATAATAAAACCTAAAAAAATATATGTATATTCTTGCAAGAGACATGTGTTAACCCTTGCAAACGCAACATGTCCCAAGCTTGCCCCGAGATTAATTTCATTAAAAGCAATAGAATTATTTGCACATGTAAATAATAAAGCACAGGAAGTCGATGTCACATGTGGTGGTGTCATTGACTCCGACTAGGACATCTAGACTTTGCAATAGGCCTTTTAAGATAGTGAGTGAAGCTTGCTTTGTTAGAGGGTTAATTATGGGATTATTTGAAGGTATTGTTTCTGAGTTTATAGATTTCTGAATGGAATATATAGATAGGTAATAACTGAATTAATAACGGAATGTGAAAAATGCGTGATTATAAATGATTTTTCATTTCGCATTTTATAAAATGTGAAAATGAAACCAAACAGATGCCAAATCAAACAATCAAATCATTCTCTCAATCAATCTCTTTATAATGTTTAAAAAATATCTGAAAATATTTTAGCATGATGTATAATAATTATTATGATAACAGCCATTCGTAATAAATTATATTATCATTTTTAATTACAATCTTTATTCCAGTTCTATATTAATAAAAATTACACTAATTATAATTTAAAATATACAATACAATATAACTAAATGTCATAGAACGTCAAAAATAAAGAATCGGCATTTAAACTAGTGCTACATTCCATTATTTTTATCTGTATTTTTATTGCATTATTTTTATCTTTCATAATGCACCTATTCAATAATTAAAATTATCCAAAAAACTTACCTTGAAATATTTAATACAATATAACACAATTAATCCACTGCTCTCACAACTTAACCCTAAAGCAACCAAGTATAACCCTAAAACGCTACCGGACAAATTTGCCTGTAATTTGTTCACCTACCCTGCAAAAAGATAAAATTGTTCCTACTAATGTCACATCTAGATGCAAATTGTTTCAGCCTGGGGGTATTTATTTTAATTCTAATTTCCCGCGGTAAATACCACAAGGGTACGTTAAGCCGCTTCTCCGCTGGATGCTGTAAACTTTCCTTTTTATACTTCTATCAAAGTCCTTTTAAAGTGACCTCGAGTCGAGTTTTTTTAGTTAAATTGAGTTCGTAATGTTTTTGGGAGAGGATATTGACAGTCATTTTGAGGGTTTGAAAGAAAAAAGTTTTCTTTTTGAACAATTTCAAGTCTGTCGTTGCTTTAAAATTGATATTGTTTACATATTTTATGTGCAAAGAAATTGTTACGTTATTACAATGAAAGCAACGATATTTACATGATTGTCAAGAGAAATTAAAATTCTACACACATGACCCTTTTTGGCGTTGTCGGGTAAAAATATTCGAATGTTTCTACTTTGAAAATAGTTTTTTTAACCGACTTAAAAAAATTGGTTCTCAGTTTGACCTGTAAGTATTCATGCAGGGTTTTCTGCGATTTTCTCGCATTTAGCTAATTGTTACATTCAGGAGAAAGTTTTAGTTGTTTTAACCGATTTAAAAATGGAGGTTGTCATTTTGTGATGACATGTATGGTTTTATTTCACCACTAAAATCACACCAAAACCTGTATACCTGTTGACTGGTTTTCAATTTGACGCACCTGAAAAAAAAGTTTAATACTTTAATAGCGAAAAGCGCTTTAAAGATATACAATTATTGTCGGTAATTTAACAAATACAGTAAAGAAGAGACAATTTACTGGTACTGACAGAAGACAATGACCACTCCGTCACTACATCACTCTAATTTCAAGTTGTTAATGTCTTAGAAACAAGTTGCAAAAGTTTGTCTTTACGAAACGGTACTGTGAAAACTGCAGCGAGTTTCTAGTAAAGAAAATGCTCTTAAAGTTGATGTATAAAAGATGTTTAGATCACCTGTCATTTGGTTAATTAACTGTCTTACAATAAAGACTACAACTGTGCCTAATCCAGTCTACTAAATGCAGCTGAATACCAGTATTTTCCATGGAGCGACGCGATGGCCTTTGTGAACCGCCTCAACCCAGTTAACTGGGCAACCCGATACCCCTGAGCCCTGGGTAAGATTGGTTTTCAGACTTTGCGATTACTCGTAATGACTGCCAAAGACGTGCAAATGATAGCTGGGGCCCACCAATTTAATCTGCCTTTCTAAAACATAGGAATTCGTCAGGACAAGATAGTCACGCATCTATTAACCGACTGCGCCAAGCATTACTTTGGCCTTGAGCCCTGCAAATAATAAATTCAAAAACATTCAATAGTTCTTCTCTTATCTTAAGTACATGATTAAAAAGATGCATAAATATAAATATTGTTACATTAAAAAATACATTTACTCATATAAAATATATAATGTAATATAAAATATGTAAATATATTTATACAAGTTCATTACATGTTAGATTAATTTAGAATATATTCTTTGCAAGAATTAAACTATAGTAAAACTACGTACACGCTCATCTCTCCTTGCTTTTCACCTCATCTTGTAAATTAATTCTAAAAAGCGCTCGAATTCACTGAAAGCGCTTAATTTACAAAAGGTAGAAATACAATTTTGACTGTGAATTAAAAGTAAACATTAGCAGCGGGTAATTCTGTAAAACGCCTCTCGTAGGCAAAGACAAAATGATTTTTGGGCGAACTACCTGCTTGTAGTTAAGCTTTTGGAGTACTTTTGGGGCCATGAGAAACGCGATTTTGAGTATAGCGAATTGTTTAGTTATAAGTAAATGCAGGAACTGGTTACTGTGCTTCTTCAAATATAGGGGACCACAGCATCCGCTATTACCTATTAGATTAAAAACTAGATACGTATAAGTTTGACAGAAATTTTGGCAACATAAAAGAAAAAGAATAAAAAACACATGGTGCAACCATCGAAAAAAAAACAGAACATCAAAAAAAAACATTAACAATAATTAATTCAATTCAAGAATTCAATGCAATTATCATAGTCAGTAATAACAAATAATAATGTATAAATATGTATATCTAAAGTTAATAAACCTTTTTTAACATCTTGTATCTACTTAGATAATTTCACAAAATATCAAATTGTTCATTTTGATAGTATTGACAACTGTGTGGAACATATCGTTGATAATGTCGTTGCATTTTACACTGCCGGGGCTGCAGGTTGTTCGAAAGAATTACCGTGGCCCTGGCACACAAAGACCTCTAAAACATATTGGGTTAAAGTCAGTAAGAGTCTGACACTCCCTCCAGCTGCACCCACAGCGGAAGGGGTCAATATCTATGATTACTAACGAAAAAAAAGGTATTCAAGTCAATATCATTTGTTACTAAAACAGCGAAGAAGGGGGTATTTCTTTGCTTCCACTGTACCGCAGTTTTCATGGCCCCAGTCGTAATGTTTCGTATTAATTAACTCAGTATAATTAAAGTGGTATGCGCAACACTGGACCGGTCGCTTTTCCAACGTTTTTTGATCCGGACACCGTGTGCGAACCGTGGCCGGTTTTACATAACCGTTTCAGTTAACTTTAGGAAGTTCTGTTGTAATTACTTTGAACTAAGAAAGTTAGTGTTTAGTTTAATGCGATTAGTTATTTTAGTTTGTTGGGCTTTGTTGGGTTAGATTATATTTGATAAACAAATTATCAACTGTATAGGTAATAGTAAGTTTTTAAAATATAAAAACGTTAAAGTACTCGATTTATTACTTGAGTGATTATAGTTGGGATGTGGACTAGGTAAAAAGTAAAATACTTTATCACATTCATTTTATAAAGCATTGTAAAATAATGTCAGTTTAATTTATCGTTTTGAACCGAAAATTGTTTTAATTTTTCTATTGATAATATAATCGAAATAAATAAGTATACGGCTTGATGTAAAAATCGGTGACGTCATAGATTCCGTTTTCATACAAATTGCATAGAGAGTAACCGTTTTTGACAGTTCCATAAAAGTATTGAATTTGACTAGTTGTCCACATCCCTATTAAAATGCCTGTTATACAAGGTATCTACTGAGTATTCTTCACAGTCCACCAATCCTTAGTATTACTATTCCTGTTAAACGTTCTATGCACCTTCAAAAAACATAAGAATATCTACAAGAAAACACAGAAAACAAACACAGAGTCCAGTTGGAAAACACAGTGAGTAACCCTACAAAACGGTAGGGTTAATAAGCTTTTCGTCTTTATGGCCCCGTACAAAATTGCTCAGAGTTTCTGACACTCGCTTTTGAGTGGCCATTCGTGTAAATGACCCTCAGATATTTTGAATTTTAAACTGTATTAAAATGAGCTAAGGATTGGGAGACCAGGTTGATGTTTTGCGCTAAATTTTATTAGCGAAGTGCGGTTGTAAAGGGTTGGCTATTAAAATCTTATGATGGCAATTAGAATTTATGAAAGTATTTTTTTTATTTTTTCTTAAATGCTTTTACTTTTTTATCGTTTATGAGACAGGTATAGAAAATCGAATTGCAATAAATCATTGAAAATTTAGAACTAAAAAGCAGACGTAATATTGTAATTATTAGAAATTATATTTTATTTTTCTTGCATTGCTTTGCAACATGATAATGCAACCAATCTACTTTTAAATTACAAACATTTTAAATTTCCTTTATGTAATATTATTCAACTCATAATGTTTCTTTAGCTGTAAGTTTTCCGAAAATATTAAAATGAAATACAAAATGTGCAAATATTAAATTGTATGTTGTTTATACTTACAGAGAAGTAAATTTGTTGTGACTTAACAGGGTGATGTTTAGTTATAAGTAACCCTGTAATAATGTAAGATAAGCAAAAAAATATATGTAAATTAATCAATAAAAAAGTATACACCTTACATACAACATGGTCTGTTAGGACAACAATAAATAAAAATAGCTGAAAATCATCCTTGAAATAAAAAAAAATTACGACCAAACCACTCTCAAATAAATCCATGAAAGCCTTCATTCCCAATAAATTCTGATTTCTGACCGCACCAACTTTTACGACTAAATCTCGCAAAAATCAGACGTCCGAAAACCGAGTTACGATTACAATTTTCATATAGCGCGTTTTTTTTCTGAGCTCCCCGACTACAATCGACGGGATGATCAGAATAATGGGATTTAGCTGCGAGATTATGCCAGGATTATTTTGCACTGAGTACGTAGTAAAAATTTTTCCGTAGCTCTGTTGGAATAAGGGTCCAGATTAAGGGAAAAGCGACCCTAAAGCTGTTGATATAGAGTCGGAATTGGGTTTGAATGGAAAGGTTGGGAATTTCATTTTGTCCCGAATAAAAATATCCTATACGACGGCTTTGCTTTATCATTGCGAAGTGGAAGTGTAATTAGTTTTCGCAAAGCAAGCTCAGCTTCCTTATTCTGGGATATACGGAGCCCTTTGTCCCCCATTGTTGTATTTTTTTAATGTTAAAATAAAATGTAATAAAGGAAAATGATGATTTTGTACTCTGGTTTTTCATGCACTCAACAGCGATATGATAAAGATACTAATAGATTATATAAGGTTTTTCTACTGAAGTGATAGTCAAGTGTTAGATTCTGCACACGGTATTCTCGGCGTTACAAATACTTTAATTTACCTACTTGCATATAACCTAAATAAAGAATTCATAGTTTTAAGGTGTTACTAGACCTGTCGTCCGATGGTAGAAAGGATTGATCAACGAGATCAGTATGGTAGAAACAATAGATCGACCATTCGATTTATGGCATTTATCGTCAGTGGATCGATTAATCTGATAACAACCCTTACAGTATAAATTAAGCAAAAGCTAAAAAAAACTATCTATCTTATTTATCACAAAAGCCCAAAATAACATAAAAGGAACCTATTTCAGTCACAATTAACCTCTTAACACAATTAGAATAGAACATTTTGAACATCCAGCCTTAATTCTTTGTCATACCTAATGAGCCCTTATAAAATCTCCCGTAAAATAGGACCATTAGCAAATAATTCCTAAAAAATTGCATTAAAAAAACACTTCATTCAACATTTAAAACAAAAAACAACACACGAAATTTCAAAAAAAGAATTCGATATTAAAAAAAAATCGCACCCAATCAGAATACCGGTGCGTAGGCGCGTTCGGATTAGCGTCCCGTATTCGGTTGCTATCCGCCGTGAAAAATTGAAGCGTTCATTGTTTTAAATGTTGGTTCGTGACGGCGAGCTTACTGCGTCCGTCCACGGATAATAATTGTATCATCTTTTGACGAATTCGCGAATACCCTGCGTTATTAAAACGGATACCTACCAACTGCGCGCAACTTTGCGCTTTGATGTTGGTGATTTTTTTGCGTATAATTTGTTGAATACGGATTTAGATTTCATGAGATTATCGGATACTTACATCTTCCAAGTTCATTATTAACGCACTAGTTATATATTTTTTTATGTTCATTGTCTTACATTGCATCGAATTGAAAACAATATAATTATGCAAATTATATTTACTAATTTATTTAAAAGTCGTGGAAGTACGAATATGTTGGTTAGTTTCCAGGTAAGTAATAATGTAACAATTATGATTTAAGTATGTGTAGGTACTTTCTAAGTATATCTTTGACACCAATGACAGATGAAAGGTGAAGCGAAACCTCTCGCGAAAACCTGGACTATAAAGTCTCTAAATCGCCAACCCGCATTGAGCAGGCGAAAGCTACATATGTGAGAAGAGGCCTGTGTCCAGCACTGGGACGGTAAAAAGCCTAATAATGGTGAAATATATTTGTCCTTAAAACCTACATAAAATCTTTTATTCTTACACTATGTACTAGGTACCTACTTATGTGTCGCTCACAAAACTTTTTTTATATAAAAAATCTTCATACTTTACCTATAATACTTTATTATAGTTAAGTATAAATTGAAGCGGCTTTCTAAATAGATTATTGTAATTTGCATAATGTCTACTGTTGTTAAGTAAATGTCGTCATCCATTAATTTTAAGAACAATAGTTCGATTTAAAAGCACTCTTGCTGAGTGAGAGTGATAAAGAGCTAAATATCTTGAATAACATTATTTTTAACAGTAAAAGTGGGTCGGTCTTATATTGTCAATACGCGATGGACTGTTTTCTGAGTATGTTAAATATTAATTATTGTTAAGCACTTTGTTAAAAATAAAATTATGATGGACTATCATTAAATAATTGATATTTTATTAGTCACGCAAAAACTTATTTTTTTTGCATATATTTTTTTTCGTTTTTTATCGTCAAAAAAAATATATCTTATTTTTTAGAAATTAAAAAAAGGTGATGCATCAACTCAGTAATAAAATAAACACATTTAATAATACATAATATAGTCTATACCTAATCAATATTCACGTACGTATTTACACGCGTGAACGCGAACTTTTTAGGAACGAAAAATTGCTCGCGTATAAATGCATCGGTAGCACAATAAAATCCATCACGAATCATATTATTGTGTTACCTATACAAAGTGATTGTCACTCGAGGCACATGGCGGCTTGCGACGCCCGAGGCGGGGCTTACCACACCACGCCCACAGAAAAACGGCTCAAGCGATAAGGTCGAAATCACTATGGAGATTCTAGAGATTTTCGGCTTTACAGAACAGAAAGCCGCGAGAGCGCGCCACGAGTGTGTGTCTGCCTTAAAACATAGTCGCCACCCGCGCCGGGCGCACGCTCGCCATTCCAAATTCGAAGTCGAATTTTTAAATTCGGTATTCCAAATTTAAGTTCTGTATTCCAAAGTCGGTTTTTAGAATTAAAGTCGGTTAGAGATTTTGTGTGTTATGCGTCGGAGGCTGTAATTTTTTGACAATGGAAGTAAGTGCTATGCCTCCGATGCCCCTGGACTTCTCAATGGTGAGGAATGGAAGTGGTTCACCTGGTTCGCTTCGGGAAGGTTCTCCGAGGCCTGTCTCCAACAGCGCGTTCAGAGTTGTCACCCCAAAAGGTAAGAATAAATGTATTTTGATCGATAGAAAATGTTTGTTATTGTTTTGATTTTTTCTTGTTAGGCTTTCATGTTTTGCTTGTGAAAATTTAATGTAACTAATAATAAGCCACTTTTTCGTATATTATAGTATAGTTTGAACCATCTAGAATGTATTTCGGTCCACTATTTGTTATGAAACGGCGAATATAAACGCTACCCTTGGTATGATTACCTAAAGTCACATTGTTCACATGAAAATTTGTATTTTTAATGGAAAGTAACCCATTCTGGTATATTATACTATAGTAAAACCTTTAGAGTAACAATTATTTCGTTGAAAAATAGATATCCGAAATTTCAGACCTGTCAAAGTTTGCAAAGTTTTAACTTAGGTGTAATGCAGTTAGTTAATGTCTTTGTTAATGCTTTAAAACCTTATTTTTATGTTCTTATAGTCATCTTGTTAGTTCTTTTATTTTATGTTCAGAACATTTATTTTATACTCGTCTTAAGTGATGCAATAAAAATACATTAGTAGGTATTAATGCTTAAGTTATTTTAGTAGTATCAAGAATATTTCTCATAGTTGTTTTTTTAGTTATATGGAAATATAGAGTTGATATACATTTTTACCCTTTTTTACAAACTTATCTTTTTACTCAAACAGTTATCATGCTGCCATTTATTTTAAAAGTAAATGCATTACTGGTGCCGCTACTAAACTTAAACTAAATATTTGATTTCTAACGGTGAGAAAAATTAATATTTTTCTTTGTATGTTAGTAAAAGTAAATTAAGTAAAAGGACCAATTTTTAACTTAATCCGTACCACAGATACCATATAAACAGTCAACTTTCCAAAATAATTGGATGTTTTTAAAATGTAAAGGCGAAAATTGACTGATTACGAATTCTCAGAAACAACTAAAGCTAGAAGTTTCAAATTTCAAATAGAGTTCTTATTAGAACATTTACCCTACGCAGAGATTTTATAAAAAAAAGTTTATATAAAGCTTCAACCTTTTTTTGTGTTATAAAAAATACACAAATTACCTATATTGCAGGCAAAGCGCTTGTTTAGTATCCTTTAACTTTTTTTTCTAAAATTAAATGGATCAAAGGACCAAATTTTATTCAAACCGTACCTAACTAAAGGGCAATTGAAATGATCAAATTTTCCTATGAGCTAGCTGATCATATAATCAATACAACTGTCAAAGGGAACTTAATTGTCGCCCCTCGACCCTTGACAAATGACACCGACCACTATTATTATGACGGTATTGGGTGCAGCAATACTTTTAATTAAGTTACTGCTGCATCTATTGGGAATACTACTGTAGTTATTGATTTGGGAAAATACTTAGGGCTTTCCTTCCATATTTTTATATGCACCTAAAATGTACCGATTAGCTATTTGTAGAAAGATTTAATATGTACCTAATAGTATACTAATAGTATTTTTCCATATGTAATTGTAGGTATGATAAGGGATGTCTTTTTTAATTCAGAAAAAAAATACTTAAGTAAATTTTTGACTAATTCGCATACCTAATATTTTTAGAATTCTTGAAAAATATTGTGACAGAACTAATGATGAATATGAATTTAGATATTGAAATTATGTTAAAATGAATTATAGAATGTTGTTATTAAATAAAGTATTATTTTGCAGCGAAAAATCATGAAAATGAGCCAAAATAAATTGTGCAATATTACAGAAATTCTGTTGTAACAATTTTATATTTAACAGAAAAAATATAAACAAAAACAATTGGTCTATGAAAGAAAAACCAAGTTTAATAAATTCAAACCAATTGATATAATAATTTAAGACTATTCCTACTAATAAATAAAACCTATTACCTATTTGTACAATAATTGTAGGAAAAATTCTACACTACAACGAAGGATTGGAACTATCAACTAAAATTGCAGCATTTCTCTTCATAGACTCCATACATTTCCAGACGGTACCTAATTCTGATTGGTCAAAGGAAATTAAAGTTCTCACACGATACCTGGATACTAGATCACAAAGGAAACGATACTGGCTACCGATACTCTATGCATTTCAAATATTAATTCGGAATATCCATTCTGCAATTGGAATTCGAATTTTTATTCCAGAATTCCATTATTTATTTGAAAAAAAATTTGAATTAGAATTGGGTCGTTTTGAATTTGGTTCGATATTCTATTCTAAAAACTTTTTTAATAATAAGCAATATTGCGGCTGAATTCATTTTTTTTTCGGAGTTATAAAGTTTTTTCCCGCCTTATATAGCACAAAGCTAAGGTTATAATAGTTTGCATTTTAGTAGTTAAAATAAAATTAATTAACTTATTAGTATTTTAGCAACATATTTTATCTATTTTAGTAGATAATTCTAACTAATTATAAATATTTGTAGGCGTATTATGTTTTAGTCATTTAATTAAATTAATAGGAATAAAGATAATAACAATAAATTGCATTAATAAATCTCAACCAATTGCGTCATAATTTAACATGTATCTAAAATATACGATTTTAGAAGTAGGTATAAAACAATAATCATTAAGTATGTAATGTAAAGGGGAAAGTAAAAAAAAATATATAAATAATATTTTGGATTTTATAACAGTTTATTAAAATATCGACAAAAGCTGCATGATTATAGAACATTAAAATACCGTTTACCTAATAAAACTATATATATAAAAATATATAGAAAAAATCATAACAGAATGCAAAGCCATTTTTTTAAAACACAGAAAATAAAAAATAGACACGCAAATGACATTGCACCCTTCTTCGTGCCTGACATAAAAATAATACTAAAATTAAAAAAAAGAAGATCCCTCAAACATCACTCCAATCAACCCTGCACCGGCCACGAAAGGGCAAAAAGTACCCAAAGTACAATAGGACCGTCACTGTAATCCGGCGGGTCCTTTAGACCCGGCACGCGCCTACCCTCCGCATTCTAAGTGTTAGCACGATTGTTGAATTGCGAACCTTTTTAAAGGATTAGTAAATTGTAATTGTTTTACGGGTATTTAAACTTTTGATAAGGGAGCAAATTAACATACGTTTTGGTATTTCTTAAAAAAAAAACGGATCAAGGATTTTTTTTCAATTGAAAAGAAGCATAGGCGTTAAGAAATGTAATTAATTCATGGATTGTTTTTTCTTTTTAGAAATATTTTTAATGTATATGTGCATTAGACATACAGGTTTTTATATTCAAAAATATTCTTATGTGCACTATTAGTTAATAATATTTTAAAGATAGGTAAAAAGACCGACCGTTAACAATGGTTTGGCCTATCGGCCGATCACACCAAATATACTTTGTCGGGAATATAAAATAAGGCCAAATATTAATTGTCAGTCCTTTGATACTCAGTCGATTTTCCTAGGACAAAGGTTGTAAAATTTAAGTTTGAACTGATTGAAAACAAGCGGTCGCCCGTAGCTCCGCCCGCATGGATGTCGTCACACAAAAAGTAGACTATGTATGTGTTATTCTGTTCTCACATTTTAAAATTTTCCACTCATTCTTTTTCTTTTGTAAGCAATGTCTCCTGACAATAACAAACACAACAAAAAGAAAGTGAAAACGGTGCAGCCGTTCACGCGTGATGGCATGTCCAAGGAAAATAGGGATTCATTTTTATGTAAAAGTATAAATGGGTACCTAATGTCAATAGGTATAATCGAACGAGAATTAATAAAAAACAGTTTGTTTTTTATATCCGTAGGCATACAGAAGTAAAAGTAGGATTTTCTAAGAGAATAAAAATATCACATGCAATCTCATTAAAATCAATGTCTAGTTGTGTGTCGTACAGAAATAATGGCAAACCCAATAACGACCAGTGTTCGATCAGGCAAATCCGATTATGTCCGGGATCAGATGTCTCGGCAACCGACATAGATATTACAATCCGGATAATATCCTCTCACGTATTAATTGTTTTCTGTAATCTGTTTTTAAGATTTTGTTTTGTATGTGCTACGGGTACTTAGTGATGTTGATAATATGGTTTGCGGATTATATACTTATAATGAGTTATTTTTTATTTATTTGACTTATAATGAGCCTTTTCCAACTATGTTAGGGTCGGCTTCAGTCTAACCGAATTCAGCTGAGCACCAGTGTTTTACAAGGTGCGACTGCCTATCTGACCTCTTCAACCCAGCTACCTGGGCAACCCAATACCCTTGGTTAGACTGGCCTATCATATCAAGATAAATAAACTCAGAAAAATGTTGTAGTTCTGAATTAAGTCCATAGAGATTGCTGTAGGTTGTTCGGAAGAGTTGCCGCAGCTATGGCATACAAAACCTCCAGAATAAAAAGCGGGTTTTAGTAAGTCTGTTACTCCCTCCAGCTGTACCCATCGCTTTTTTTTTTCAAAAAAAGAACAGGAATTTGGCGAAAATGTCATTCCTATGGAATGATTATTTTATGAATTTAGGATATCTATTGTTAATCCTTTTATGAATATACAGAAATTGACGATTAATACCAATCGGTGATTGCACCGTTTACAATCAAATAAAACACAAATTACGGGATATAATATTTCAACTAATTCTTCATTTCTCTTTTTGGTCAACAGATGAGATAAAACCTAAATAAGTACTTTTACAAGCTAATGCACATCTTTGTATGCCCCGAATTTAACAGTTACTCTAGAATTTCAATCATTTTCACTCCAAAAAGCACTCAACAGAAATACCTACAACATAGACAGGAGACCTGATTTCTGAGCGCGCAGCACACCGCATCCGATCCATCATTGAGGATGGAAATCTAATTTGTTACATTCGGCAACTGCTAGCGAGCCCCTAAATGAATTACAGTCGACACGGAACGTAGTGTGATGTGCGATTTATTTTTACCAATGGCGTGTCACGCATCTGTGTGGTTATGTTTTGGTGTTAAGATCTGCCTTATAGTAGTTCCAGGCGTAGGGTGTTCCGTATTACGGTATGGAATCTGCAAATTCCACATTTAAATCATTGTCCGGCCAGTACCAGCTACTAAGAGTGAAACCTCTACAGTGGGTGGTGGAAGATTTTTTAGAATCATTCAGGTAGTTGCATAGTTTGTTCGGTGAATCGATCATCCTCTTCATAAACTTAAGTTAGATTAGATAATGGAACAGAAATTGAGAATAATAAAATACTAGAATCCAAAAATAGCAATATTGTTTGGAAATCAATAACATAGTCATCTCCCGAGCCTTTTCCCAACTATGTTGGGGTCGGCTTCCAGTCTAACCGGTTTCGGCTGAGTACCAGTGTTTTACGAGGAGCGACTGCCTATCTGACCTCCTCAACCCAGTTACCTGGGCAACCCAATACCCCTTGGTTAGACTGGCGTCAGACTTACTGGTTTCTGACTACCCGTAACGACTGCCAAGGATGTTCAATGACAGCCGGGACCTACAGTTTAACGTGCTATCCGAAACACAGTCATTGGTGTCCAAGATATACTTAGTTTGGAAATCAATAACACCTTAGAAAAAAAATGATATACATATTTTCAAATCTAAAACGTATACAAGAATATATCAAAAACAAATCCAACTTTTCACAATCACTATCGGTTTTCCGTCATTTAAGGAAGTACCGATTCCCACTCATACGCACACAAAACGAGTATTGTTCATCATTGTAACGATTTCATTCACAAAACTTTAATTAACAGTAGTCATCCGGGCGTCTATTACATTGACATACAGAAAAAAACAAACGAAGCTTCAATTGCGAACCAGACGAACATGTGTTACTTGCGACAAAAGGACGACATTAAAATCGCACGTCCTTGGTCGTATCCGACATCCGCTTCTCACAGTTAATGCTACACGCATTAAATCATTGTGTTACGGTAATAAAAATTATAATTCTTACTGTGTTTGTCCAGAAAATGGTAAAAATGAAGGGATTGAGTTTGTTTTGGGTAATTATAATGATATACAAGTAGACTTAATAAATGCGGAGTAATCAATTGATTAGGAGAAAATTAATAAAGAAGAAGTTGCCAAATCAACTGATGTAAGTAATGATGAGTTGTTTTTTTATATGTTTGAGCTTTATAATGTATAAATGTCAAAGACTACTCTTGTCCATAAGGAGATCAATCCGCTTCTAGCTTATAATAACCAGCTATTATAAACTCGGGCATAAGTAAGAATGTAGATGGGAGTGAAATTCATAATTGCATAGTAAATATAAAACCCAAAAATGTTCTTGATGACAATAATTGTAAACGATAGAAAGGTAATTTGAAAAGTTTTGTCCCATAATTCAAAGAAGCTTCTGAGGATTAGATAAACGGTAAAGATTCCAGGGTCGCCATTAGTCTAATGGCGCACACGTGGCCGCATTGCCAAATCCCTTCGTCGTGCGAAGGCGATTTAGTACCCAAATTAATTATTAATGGACCCTTTGATGCGGTCGCTTCAACAGGCAGATGATTTGTTGATTGCGAGAGATTTTTTAATGTCAAAGAATTTGAGTTTAATAAATCATACAATTTTATCGAAAATATTTGTTATAGAGATATAAAGTTCTTTAGTTTTACCAAATAATTTTATGAGATAAAAAAATATATTTCCGTCGTATCTAGATACAGTAATACTTCGCTTAACGCGACCTCGCTTAGCGCGATTTCGTTATAACGCGATTTTTTAAATTCGCGCTAATTTACCTCGCTTTACGCGAATATCCTGATTGGTCCTATGGCACGAGTGGCGCGATCGCATGAACCAGTAATAATGCGTAGTTTTGTGAGATGTTTAAGTACCTACATTGTTGAAAAAACGTTATTCTTTCGAAAATTAGAAAAAATATCTTTTAAAAATTAGAAAAAATATCTTTTGACAATTTTGGAATAAAATTTCTTTTCTTGGAATGAAAATGTCGTCGCGGCCTTATAAAAAAGAACGAAAAAGTTTAAGTTTGGAGGTGAAGCTAAAGGTTTTAAAAGGAATGAATAAAAGTGGTAAAGAAACAAAAAACTTTAGATCAGTATTTCTTAAAAAATCTTTTTTTTTTTTTGTAACTAAGTATTAGAGTAACTTTGTAATATGTAGGTACATACATTAGTCTTGTTATTCTATCAACCTCGTTATACGCGTATTTCGATTAACGCGAATTTGTCTGGTACGCATCACTCGCGTTAAGCGAGGTATTACTGTATTCCGTTTGGTATATTGGAAGATTTGTAACATAAAAGCTAACGCTTTAAGCTGACTAATAATAAGGACAACACACGACCGAAAGAAAAACAAATACAATACTACTGTGAGTTAATACATAAAATAATTAATTAACCATTGCATGTAGGAAAACTGTAACTCATTGACAAAAGTATTTTTGTAACATCTATAAAAGGGCAATAAAGGATATCTCATCATTGCTGCTCAGTAACTTTATCCTATTTTCTAAATCTGGTGTTCACGTCGGTCTACAAGACCATTCTTTGGTTCATGGTCCATTTTTTAGACTACAGTATCATAATATGTGATGCCCTACTCAGTGTGCTCATTGACCATTGTTTAATTACCATGAACCATCCGATGCTAGTCCAAACTCCATTCCTCATTGACCCTAAAGCTTTAAATCTTAACCTTATTAGAATCTTCCTGTGTCCAATTGTCGCAAAACGTGCGGCTAACATCAAAGTGGTCACTGTCCAATGAGCGCAATGAATCATAGGCCATGGAATTGATTGAAACTGTTTTATATTATGCCGACTACTGTCGGTTTAGTCAAATTGGACGACTCTGTAGATTGGATGTTTTTTTTTCTCTGTATTTTGTACGATGAGTTCGAAATTTTGATTAATAAATGTTTTGGTTATATTTTCATTTTGTGTATTGTGATTAGATTTTTTTTTTGTTGGTTGGTGTAATCAATGGATCTGTTATTTTTTAAAATATAACCTAACCTACTTGTAGTACATATAGGCTTTCGTATATATGTATTTGCAATGATGTATGATCAATAATTTTCAACTTTCTTTATTTTCTTATTCAAGCTCAATTATCTCTACATAAAATACCTAACTTGCTCTTATCTTTTTAAATGGTACTCTAAACAGAAGTTCCAAAGGTCCCAATCTAAAGCATAGGAGTTGCGATGTGTAACACTATACGAACGGCGACTTTGACCCCAATTCTGTAGGGACCAGTCACACGAGTATGTATTTCAAGCGGGATTTTATTAATTGGAAAGAAGTTATTAACTGAAAATGGTCTTTGGATCTCCAAACCTAAAGAGCTGAAAATGATATCTGTACCGCAGAATAATTTAAAAACTAAAATTAGCAAAACTTACTTTTTAATGCTATATCAGCTAAACATTTGCAAACTCATCAAAATAAATCCCCAATTCGTATTTTTTTTTTATAATTTCCAAAATAATAAAAATAGATAAGCAACCTTAGGCTACAACAAAAAAGCAGCATCAGACAGAGTAACAATTGCGTCCAATTGAATATCTGCCCTGAGAAAACATTCAATCTCGCACAATTAACACCTCTTAACCCATTCCGACGTTCGCACGCCAATCACGAGACGGGAGATTGTACAATTTAATCGCTGCCACACTGTTCTTGTACCAGATACACACATCGATGGGCACGATCCTTGCTAATGATGTAGTATTGATAATCTTGAAGCTGGTGAGACTTGAGTAGCAAACAACCAGGTAGACTAGGACATGCACATGCTACTCCAGCTATATCTTTGAGAGATGACAAAACAAAGGCAGTTTTAAATGTTGATAAAATTCATGGTCATGATGATGATGATGGTGTGGAGTCTGAAACAGTCAATATAATTATTGACAAAGTGGTCACTTTTAAGAATAGTTTAGGAAGGATTAAAGATCAAATTCTAAGAGTCTAAACTAATTCGTCTACATTATTTTTAAAACGTGCAGTTGGGCTACCCACATCATTTAAAAAATCTATGTCGTTAATGCCTTTTTGGGAAGTTAGATTCACTCAAAACTTCACACGCTCCAATCTGTCCTTCAAAATTTTTGTAAATACGTACCGAATACCTGTTATTTATTATACATATAGCCTAAGTCTTATGTTCCTATAGGCTATTTATTTTATTAAATCAGTGTTGATATATTGATAGTAAATCTGTGTCATTCAGAATGTGTGTTACTCGTGATAATTTATTAATTGATATGCATGATCAAAACGTAGTCATAGGAAATCCTCATCCTCTGATATGGCTTGCAGTGATTGCACAAATAGAAATAAACTGATAACTATTAGTTTATGAGCATATCAATAATAAATTTGATAAAACATCACCATATTAACGTCACAATAACGAATAAACGCATCTGCATCCACAATTATAAGAGCTCAAGGCACGACAAGGCCATTTCTATCGCGAATGCTCAACAAAAAAATATTCACACACTCGACCATTATGAACCACGATTTAATTTACGACTAGATCTCTTTGGATCAATTAAAGTGGCAGATGACAAACAGTGGACATGACTATGACTAAGAGCACGCGTAGGTGGCGTGGTTCCGTGGGAAACGGCCAATGACTAGATTTGACAAACATTGTTCGTGCATTGAATATTGTAGCACTAGATTTTGAAGGGCTAATTTCGTTATGGTTCTTTTGAGAATATTGGCCCTTAGAGACGATTATGTACTGTACATAAATTTTATTGTATCAAAAATCACTTTGATGATGATCAGAAAATTGTTGCTTTGGTTAATGAAAAATTTTGGGGAATAAATTAAGAATAAGAAACTGAAGTTAGCATAAGTGTTGGTAAATCTGCTAAAGATAATAAATTTTAAACTTATAATTTAATTTATTTCTATATTCCTAGTTATGAAAAAACTGGTTAAAAACAATTTGAAAAGCAATCTTGACCTTCCTAATGTAAGGAAACCCGTTGATTGGATATCACGGACATTGCATCTGAAAACGGAGGCTGTGGGCGGATTGAACGTGGGAACTCTTAGTGGACTAGTCAACAATGAGTCAGATGCTGACTAATGTAGGCCAGGCGCCATACTACTGCGACGAAATAGAATGAAAAAAACGGGAATAATAGGAAGACAGGTAAGCTAGAGGAAGAAGGGGCTATTGAAAATGTTGAAGCAATAAGAAGAAGTTGATTATTGAGATGATAGTTACAAGATAATAATAAGAAAAGGACATAATGGAGGACATCAGTTGAATATAGCAATAGATAAAAAAGGGCTTGAATCTCCTATTAAAGAAACCTATAAACTCTTAACGTTTCTCTCCTAGAAATCATAATTTACGTAATGCGTATTTACTGTAAGTAAGTACCTATGTTCCTCTAGACTGACCCAATTTATAGTTTAATGGAAACAATCAGAATAAAAATAATTAGTTACGAACACACGTTGCTAATCAACAACTTCCTCCGCAGCTTTATTTTAATTAGCAACTTTGTTATCGTTAACAAAAAATATTTTTCTGTTGCTAATCTGTTAGGAAGCGGGGACCCCGGTGACCCGAGGACCGCATGTTTTGCAATTAAAAATGAAAGATTCTTTATAACGCACAAAAAGCTTAGTGTTAAAGATATCTGGGTCCTGTAGACCGCTTGTCTCCAGATAAGAATGTCATACGTTTCTGTTTATCTTGTTTTTATGGTATGCCTCATAATGAACTGAGTATACTGATGAAATTTCTTTGTAATTTTTAATTGGTTGGTTGCTAGAATTTTTGTTTTTTTTTTTGAAGTTTTATTGTTAGTTATTTAGTTGTATTTTGCATCAGTCATTGTTGTTTTTTTATCACCATGTACAGATGCCATTACATCAAGCTACTACAATCTGGTGAATCTAAATAGATTTTCAACTTTATCGCTGAAGCATATGGTTCAAAGTTTATTGGGAAAATTTTACAGTTTCGAGTAGCTTGACGTCTATACCTAATTGCGTATAATTTTTTTCTTTCTATGTAGTACATTTATTTACCTGACTAGATACTAAAGTCAATATTTGGTAAGTCCAAAACTATTTCCCAAATAAATATATTGAAAACTGGCTCTTCCAGCGAACTTAGTACCTCCTGACAGTCGATTCTTTGATTTTTGATTTGTTTTTCTTTCTTTTGCCTCTTGTTATCTCAGTAAAAATCTTCGTCATACTTCAAAAAATAAAAATAGAATTAAAGAAATTGGTTCAGCTGCTCTCCAGATTTGCACTTAGCAACACATTCTGCGATTCATTTTTATATTACAGATTACAGATGACACTACTTACATACATACGTCATAAAAATTAACAAACATCCCACATCATCTCATGCAAAACTATAAACATCAAAGGACCAACAAACAAGTGTTATGAATATAATATTAATATAATCATGACATAACATCGATCAGTTTCCTTTGAGAATTCTCTAGATTGTAGATAGTTGAGCGTTGTTCTTGGCCAATTATAATAATGTACTGTTAACGGCCACCCAGGACGGTAATGCGACACCCGGATTAGAACTGGGTGGGTTTGGAGATACTGCATTCGTTTGTAATGCAATTTTTGAGGTTGGCCTTTTAGTAAATTTGGTTGCATTAGTAAGTTGAGATGTTGTACAGATTTTTTGGAATTTGATTTTATGAGCTGTGACTAATAACGATTGTGGTGTGTTTGAGGTACTTTAAGGGCTATTGGCATTACAAACTTTATTGATTTTCGCTAATTTGCTATTCATAAAAAAACTGTTGTAATTTTTTTTTTCAATATATTACTTAAAAAAAAAGAAATGATAGTTGCTTTTAATAATCTGCTTTTTAAGAATTTATTGTCATCATTTCTTAAAATAATCTCCTAAAATTGTTACCGATATCCAAATAGCGAACTAACATATATAGAGCAATCAAGTTTTTACTAGACCAAAACAAACACATCAAAAACTTTTACAAACCAATCAATCGACTCTATTCATCTCCATAGCCGACCGAACGATTGAACCACATTACTATCTAATAATACGCGAATGAATGACCACCCGTCCATTGACTGAAGTATTGTTCGACGGACACTAATTGATGCAGCGGCTGCCTTTTGTGATAACACGAGTAGCTTCGAGTCAAACGGAGCTGGTTTTAATATAGATTTGGATATTATGGTGATTTTATATCACTTTGATGATGGGACGGCAAACGATAATAATTATAGTAATTTAGTAGATGATATATCAGGAGTTAGGATTAAGACAAAGTTCAAGCTTAGATAAAACAACGGTTGAGACATACTTGCAACAGTAAAGTTCGTTAAATGATAATGATTATGTCAACTAAATAATCTAAATACTCATACCTATATCTTAATGCAATGCAATGCTGCGAGCCTAATGAGTACACTACCGACTGACAGCGATGGTGGCCCATTTTTTGGTGTTCTTAATAAGTTCTATAACTAAACATTTGTCTAAGTAATTAAGTTAGTTGAAGCTTGTTAATAGTAAAAAAAAGGATTAGCAATTTCTAATTTATTTTCTTATATAAAAAATACTCCTAAACCTGAAGTTAAAAATAAGAATGATAAGTAGGCCATCAATCACGACATTGATGAGATCCAATCTTAGACCACTTTTACTTTAGAACATAGCTCGAACCATAAGCAAAAACGTCGACGTAGAGATGCTTGATCCAACTTAGAGCAGCTAAGCCTACATAACATACCGACTGATTTCCCAATCCTTTACCACACAAATCTCAAAAAAAAAATCGAAGGAGATGGACTAACAAAAATTATTCAATAATCTGACACTCGATCCTCAGAAACCGGACGCTTGGTGTTCGAGGCGCCCGCGCCGCCGCCGGTCCGAGGCGCCTGGTCGCCGACATGATTTGATCTACTGTATCTAGATTTCTTATTTTAGGTGCTAATGTGTGGTCTGGATAACTAGTATCATTGATACTTTATTCATAAGGTGTTGTTGATTAACAAGAGTAGATGTCTTGACTAGTCAGTCTTCTAGTTACGGTTATAAGCGTGATAACATGTTTAGGTTAATTTGATGAAACTGGATATCTCCATTTTTTTTTATTACTAATATATAGTCAGACGTAGATGCTTAGATAAATGTCATCAATGAAAAAAAAACTTTAATTGTAGGTACTTAATCCTTACAAGTAAACATTTTCATAACTCAATAGTGGAAAAATTTCAACGCCTCGCAACCTATTACGTATAACAATAAAAAAAAAGAATAAAACCCACTTTGTTAATGCAACTAAAGAATCATTGGAACATCGCAGACGGTATCAATTGCAAATTGCAACAGCATAAGTGATATAAAGCTAACAAACACTTAATGTATGATCTGAGCCGTATTAAAGTAATGTCTGAGATAAATCCCTGTTATATTTCGACATGGAAGAATCAGCACGCGACACTATATAAGCTCGTGTTGGAAGCGAAAGCGTTCCTTCCACGATTTCTTTACGTTTTATGTTGCCGTTTTTCGTAGAAAATCGTCAATTAACCACCTTGGGTGCAGCTGTTGGGAGTAACAGACTCTTACTGACTAAAACCTGTGTTCCTTCTGGAGGTCTTAAGAATAACCTACAGCCCCTCGACCAGCAGCCCTCGACCGTACGCGGCCTCTCTTTTGTTGCTTCTCTTTGAGGATCGCGTACAGAACGCGCCACCGACATGGGCCTTTTATGATGTCCTTAGTTTTAATTCATTAGAAATTAGATTTCATTCGGATTCTAGCAATTCGTCAACGTACTAATCTATATTATTTTTAAAATAAAACCGTTATGAGATTGTATCATGCTTCTCTTACGGTCCTTCAGTGCTATTGATCTTCGAATACGATGCGTTGGTTACTTACCCGATTACATCTCTCTAACCATTTATTCAGACGCTTCGCAAGTTTGATCGTCAACTTACTCACTTATCCTTTAACATTCAGGATCTTAGCCCCCGCTATCATCGTACAACTTGTTCCGCCTCTCATCACAGGAAGCGATGTCACAATTGGCGTGGCGAGCGTCAATTTAATGATCTGCTCGGTCCGGACGACGGTCATTGATTCTCGTAACATTGGCGCCGTTCGGCAAGTCCTTTGTTTTAACTTTGTATGTCTGCGGATGGTTTATAACAGCTTTTTTGTGGATTCAGATTAGATGGTCAAGGGTGCGAAGTTCAAGAGTGTATGTCGTCTATTGTAGAAGATAATGGTCGAAAATGCTTCATTGTTTATTATCGAGATAACTCCAATTATTTCGATAGATGTTATTACCAAAATTATGTTTCACAGTTTGTACCTGTATTGTGACGGTGTTGTGACGTAGCTTTCACGGGCTTAAAGGGGTTCATTCTATGCTAATTATTTTGAAGTTGGATGATAGTAGTATTGAATTACATAATTATCTTTAAAGGTTGTTCTTTGAAAGCATGTCAGCAAAGAGCTTTATAGACGAGGTCAAAGATTGCATTCGTAATGATACCCCGAAGCAAGAATATTTGAAAATTCTTTTATTGTACTCAAAAAATACATCCTAGTTTGAAATCATGATTCATAGTCGCAATTACAAGCGTGGCCATTTAAAAATAGATTTCCCCGTTCACACAGTGACGATCTATTTCTATAAATAGTAATTGATGTACTCCAAATTTTACCAATTCCGCTGGACGGTCGGCGGCATTGAGTCCATTTGGTGGTCTTAATTTTTTCTTATTGTTGATGAAATCTATGATGTTGATGATAGTAGGAGTATTGTTTAATACTCGTTACTTCCTGGTTGTGTTCACATCCTAAGAGAGCAATTGTCCAACCATGTTCCAGCTGAAGAAAGTAAACACAAAGATATTTTTAATTGGTCATTTACAATAAGAAAAATTCAATAGCCTTAGAATTACGTTCTTCAAAGCGTATTAAATTTGACACAGAAACACATTGAGTTAGGTATATGTATGTTACGCTGCAATCTTCTATGGGAAGTGATGGCGGTGTCCGGTAGCCGACCTTAACACTCGCTGGCGCCACCGAATCGCTCTCTTCCTTTGCACTGATTGCCCTTGTCAGTCTTGTTCCTATCCTGTTCTGATCCTTGTTTCTATCCATCTAATTTTAAGACTTTTTCAAGATTGGAATATAAATTTTGATAGACTTATTTGCTGGAGTATGTTAAGGCTTAAAATTAATAGTTTCATTAATAGTCTATCTCTGATAGCTTCTATGATATTTTATGTTACCATTGTTTGAGCTACTAATCGAATTTTGATCCTTATTATCGCGTGCGTCAATGTTTGTATAACTTTTGGAGGTATTACAATTTAAGCCCTACATGTATTGCGTTAATTTGGAAGGATCAGTTGGTAGATTGTGGTTGGCGCCATCAAATCGTCCTCTTCCTCTGCACTGATTGGCCTTGCCACTCACTTACTGTTCTTATCCTGTCATTTCTAATTTATTTGGAAGGGCTTTTGAATTAAACCTTTTTCAGATAAGCACAAAATTCTAATGACGAGATCAAACCGACAATCTTATCGCTTCGTCTCCGTCTTTGTGTTATCACTGCCAAATACAAAATAGTGCATCTCTTCATCTCAATCCGCAATTTGTGTTGGCATTGAATAAATCCTATGCATATCCTGTTTTTATCTGTTTTAGATTATTGTTTTGAAATATTTAGCTTAGGTACTCTTCCGACTATAATTATGAAGTACATTAATTCTTAGATTCACTACTTGTTCTATAAAGAATACTTTTATCATTATACCTATTCGAAAAGCTAACACGATGTCCAAGTTTATGTCATCCGAAATATTGGGAAAGTCTATAAGATACGAACTGATAGGAATTACTTGCTGCGCCCGTATAAAAATAAGCCTATCTTCATCTCCAGGGTAACCTTCAATGTAAAAGCAAAACAAACAAACCCATTTTCTCATTTATAATACATTCTAGTAGTATAGTAGGATATCAAAAGTAGTATTTGCAATTTCAACTAGGGTCGCCTGGCGCCAATGAATCGCTCTCTTCCTCAGAGGCACTGATTGCCTCACTTAGAGTCATCCGTATGTAATAACGTGATCCATCCATCTGTATTAACGGACAAACAAACTGACACGATGATAGAACAATAGATCTTATTAGATAGTAGAGTATGTGAGGGAAATCACGCTTCAATTGCCTGATAGGTTAAGTGAAGTTAGCAAGTCTGAATTGAATGCTAGAACTAGGTTCTGGTAATGCTTAGGTACATAAGTATTGAATTTTTAAAGGCTCTAAATATTTACACTGAAAATGGTAAAATCATTCATATTTATAGTTAAAAATTTTAATATACCCAATATAAACTGATGGAATTAAAGATTTTCCTAGCGCATAGAAATGAGTCCTTTTCTGTGTATTATGACAACGGTCTATAAGTACATATGCCAGCATATCAAGCCACCCAAAACTGACAAATTTTCCCAATCAACTTTGAACCATATGCTTCAGCGATAGATAATGTTGAAAATCTATTAAGGAAATTTGACAGATTGTAGTAGCTTGATGTGCTGGCGTCTGTACCATCGATGGCCAAAGACAAATCTATCTTTTATCGTTTAGCAATATCACCAACCAGAGAAACCAAGGTATTGATAAAATAACAAGAACTATCTGAAGTTATTCATTTGTTTATAATAATTTTGACCATAGATTACAATTGTTTCTCATTAAATCGAGTTCAAGCGCCCCCATTCCTAAGCTTCTACGAATTTTCTGATATCAGAATGACCTTCATTAAAATATTCATAGATTTAATGGTGATACTTAACTGTTATATCGGTTTGTAATAAACAAATAAACTTTATTATTATTGTTAGTACTTATATCTATGTGTTGTGGCTGATTTAATCTGTTGCGTAGGAGGCCGTTCGTGTATTATATAGAATGCTGACAGGCGCATTTTAAACATCAATATAATTTCTTATAGTTTCAAGTTTTACATAGTAACATAACATTGCCGTTTTTAACATTGCAAGAGCATTGCCTTCATCATCATCTCAGCCATAAGACGTCCACAGCTGAACATAGGCCTCCCCTTTAGATCTCCACACATACCGGTTGGAAGCGACCTGCATCCAGCGTCTTTCTTCCGGCGACCTTTATAAGCATTGCCTACTTTGATTTAAAAAAAAAAGGTTAAAAAGTCATTTATTTAATGTAGGCTGAAAATCAGCACTTTCTGAAGGTTGCTTCTACAAAAGACAGCCCACAAAAACTCTCACCCTTCACCGCTTCCCATGACTATGCTTTCGCTGGGATGAAGAAATGGTGGAATAAACTCTCCAGCAACACATTTAGGTATCAACTTACAATTATGTATCAACCTTGCTCTTGTGGCTATCGAGATAATTGTTGTAAATATACCTATACAAAGCATAAGCTGTTAAGCTCAAATTCAATTCTAACATATTTTGACTACATACAATATTTGAAAGGCCAAACCAATATTGATTTTTAAACAGCAAACGAAAACATTAGTTCAAAAAACTAAAAAAACAAAATGAATTAAATATTTTATCGTGTACTATCAGAATTACACGGAATAAAATGTAATCGAAACTGCTAATATCTTGTAACAGCGGCAGTGATTACCTAAATACATGTTTAGATAATATTTATCGAGTAATCCTTTTGGAATTGTTCGCGATAAATTAATCGGTGTAAAATCATCAAAGTACATGTTTTATTTTATTTATTTTATTGAGGAATGTAGTTTGTATTATTTTCACGTTTAAGGATGCTCCCACACAGCAGTTATGTGTATAACATTACAACATGATGTATAACACGATAACATTCATAATTTTATCGTTTTACACAATGCTGTGTTGAAAGCACCCTCAGTTATAAGAATGCTTTTAAAGTTCACATATTTTTTCATCGACAGTATGAAAATCTGAAGCATAATTTTCTACAAATTTTTTGTCATGATTTTCATCAAGCTACTGCAATCTGTCAAATTATCGTAATAGATTTTCAACTTTATCGCTGAAGCATATGTTTCAAAGTTGATTGGAAAAATTTGACAGTTTCGGGTAGCTTGATGTGCTGGCGTCTGTTCATTAAATACAATGCATGTTAAGAAGGTTGTGTATAACTAAGTAACATGACTGTCCCATAAAAAACCGGTCCCCAGATAAACCCAACTAAAACCTCATTACTTTTCATTCGCCTTCTGAGAATTAATGACGACAACTCTTCCAGGAATTAATATCACGTTTAAAGAAAGTGCAATAGAGTTATTAAACCAAATGCCTTGTGACTTGGTACCAACGTGGTGAGGGCATGAGCCAAATCATGACTGACCATTTCATTGATAAGACAAACAGTCAATTGTTTGATGTTAAGTGGGTGACTAAAATGCTCCTGAGAGACGGAGAAAGGGCTCGCTGTTAATTTTGGTGGCATTATTATGGCGAATTAAAAGAAAAAGTTATGTTTGTTCAAAATATTCACTAGAGCTGTTCTTTAAGTGTATAGTAGGTATAATATTCCCCACACATTCACACAACATCCTCTAATCCTATACTAAGCAAAGTTTGTACTGTGGGCACTAGACAACTGATAAACGTTCATATAGTTTTGTTCGTAAATACACACATAGGAATACCCACACAAGGTCAAACTATGACTTATACGGGAATCGAACCCTCTACCTCGGGCTTGGCAGGCGAAAACACTAACTACTACGCTATCTGGTCATCACATTTATTGAAATAGTCTAATATTAAGATTAACTTGTGAGTTAAGATCTGCGATACTATATTTATTGTTATGAATTTAGGAAAAGTATATTTATATTAAAATGTTGCATTAAAACATGTTCTTCACAGCATTTTGTAACTACATAATATAAAATTCAAGCAAGAAGCGCCATTTTAGCGCTCGACTGGATCAACACTTTGTTTATAAGCTTCGCGCATTGTTTGCTCTTCTTCTATATTTAGAACCTTTAATTAAGATTGATTGAAGTGTTATTTCGTAGATAAGTTTAACTTTTACTAATACAATGTTATTATTAAATGTATCTGTTTACTTAACGGTGGAAAAACGAATACCTAGTCAATGATGGTTTCAAAACTCAAACGCATCAAGTGACGTAACTATTTCAGACAAAATTTTGTTTCAAACTATCCTTCTTCCTGACTACTTTGGGTTCGACTTCCAGTCATTAAATGTAACTGAGCACCAGTTTTTTACAAGTTACCTCTTCAACTTACTTACCCGTGCCACCCGATACCCTTTAGTAAGGCTGGTTGTCAGACTTTCTGGTTTTTGACTACCAAGGAATAGGAATTCCTTATGTCACGACTGTCATCCATTCACGAACGTATGATTTATCGTATTGTACGGCTGTTATTTAGCCACGAGCACCTCCTAACGCTAATAGGATCTCGTTTTCTTCCTTTCTTGCATAGGGACAGTCTATATTATTAAGACATAAGGCTGTAGGTACGTAATATCTATTTGACCTCAACTAATCTTCTACAAACACTAAGGAATCAATGAAAATGGAATTCCTAGGCAATAAAAACATAGATCAGTTTCCACATAGGCGGCAGATGCGCGTGAGTCACATAGCTTCGTGTAATTACGGTGAGCGGTAATGAGGAAGTGCCCTAGTAATTTATATTGAACGGTTTACCCTTAAAAGTTGTTTTGTCAACGATTTTTAGTATCTTATACATTGGGTAGGACATCAGCAGGCTTAGCATGGCAACCGTAGAAACAAGTTTTGTTTACCGGAGAATTATGGACATAATGACAGAAAAGTGACAGATTGACGTAAGATTTCCTTTGACATTTTTTGAAGAAATTTTTCTTTTCTTCGGTCGACGTAAGTTTACAAGTGATTATATGCGAGTTGACAGGTCGCGCCATGCTGGGGCAGAAGACATGTTGACATTGACAGAAAGAGCTTTGTCTTTTCTTGACAGAATAGATATAGAATCGCCATGCTAATCCTGCTGTTAATAAAAACGTAACACCTACTGTTGTTCAATCATGTTTAAGAAAATAGTGTATCATATATTACGTCATAGACAGTAATAATTAAGGTACCGTGTATGTAATAATATAAAAATCGAACCAACAATATAACAAAAAAAAATACGCCAAGTTCCCCGATTAACAAATAAATAATCTTTCCTCCTCAGGAGTGTCAGCGAGCGAAGCCCTTCGGAATGGACTCTGTCAGTCCCTATGGGGTGCCTCAGCCAGCCGGTCAGAACCCAGGATTGCGTCACCACCTCCACAAAGCCATGAAACTCCTTATCCTGTCAGAGGTAAGCAGATCATCTACTTCATATATGTTACGTACTTCACAACTATTGAGTATGCGATTTTGGGCTCTAGAGTAACAACTTTGTGGTCCTATTTCATTTTAAATATCAGTAACCTATGCCGTGACGATAACAAGGTACAGACGCCAGCACATCAAGCTACCCGAAACTGTCAAATTTTACCAATCGAATATTAACCTTCCGTTGTGATAAGGTTGAACATCTATTAAAATTGAACACCTATTAAAGAAATTTGACAGATTGTAGTAGCTCGCTTTGCTGGCGTCTGTAGGTACATTCGTAAAGATAGTACCTACCTACAGATTTTTTGATGGGAGTTTTTTTGGGCCACTTCTTCCCAGCAAAACACATAAGAAGTGGTGAAATGCGGTTGTTTTGGGGACTGTCTTTTGTTTTGGCGTTCGAATAGTGCTGATACATCAGCCTAATTTGAATAAATTATTTTTGATTTTGAGGTACACTGAAATCAAAATATATTCAGATTAAACTCAGATATCTCATATTTTTTAAAAAAAAGCATGTGAAAATGCAATATCACCAAAAAGTTTTATTTACAAACTGTCAACGCGTCACAAAAACGTCATTCGCTAAACCTATTACGAAATCGTTCAATCCGCTCTCGTTCCTTTTTAGTTCACCGCCAATAATCTCGAGCTCAAGTGTTCCGCCAAATAGACGGCTGTATCAGAACTGATAAAATTGGCATGCAATCGAGAGCACCCAAACAGATTATCTACAATTTTCAGATGACATGCATGATTGGTAATTTCGCGAAAAAAAATTGAAGGATCATCAAGTTTCTGGCTTGTCTGCGGGTTGTTCGTAAGAGTTACCGTGGCCCTTATACATAGGGTCATTTGATGATTTCACACGATAAAAAGAGCCAAAAAGTTGAAGGCTGGTATCCCAATCAATGCCTTAAACTAATAGAATTAAGCAACATAATGGTTTGGCAAGAGAGAAAATGGTAAGATATGGGTTTAAGACCAAATATTTTACATTTAGTAAATCAAAAAATTAATTCTTCACCAGGCATTTTTCATTCTGAGTAGAATTTAGTAGTGAAGCGAAAATTCAATTCTGTTAAATTTCCTCAATAGATTTTCAACTTTATCGCTGAAGCATATGGTTCAAAGTTGATTGGGAAAATTTGACAGTTCCGGGCAGCTTGAAGAGCTGCATCTGTACATATCAAAATTATTAAGGTTGCAAGTAACTTAAACCTATTGAAACAGAATAGGATATTACACTTGACGTAGGACAAAATAATACTTGTCATTGACATTTAAATATCAAATGATTTTTTATGTTTTACCTAACTTAACATCAGATATGAGGCGATATCATATCATTCGCACTAATAATATACCTTCAGGTAATGTTATGTCTCTGTTTATCGCCAAAAGTTGTTTCAATTCAAATTTCCTCGACAAACTATTTCGCCGATCATTAATTTCTAGCTCGTATCTTACCATGACGAGTTCCTTCGTGTCTCGGAAAGTAGGTACGCTAAATTGGTGGGTCCCGGCTGTCATTTGTACATACATCTTTGGCAATACGGGTAATCAGAAAGTCTCACAACCAGTCTTACTGAGGGGTACTGGGTTGTCCAGGTAACTGGGTTGAGGAAGTCACACAGACAGTCGCTCCACGCAAAACACTCAGCTGCATCTAGTTAAGACTGGAAGCCGACCCCAACATAGCTTGGAAGATTGGCCCATTAATTTCTCGCTCCTGTCGAAGCTACAAAAACAATCGACGTCACATAAGCTGCCGAAAGTCATTCAAAGCAGTTCGTATCTATATTACACAGTCGGCCACCATAAACAACCCAGCACTAATACCCAACATTTAATAACTAGTCAAACACCAATAACATTTGGTGTCTAAATCCCACGGCTACAGATTTAGGGTTCGTCGTATCTTATCTATAACGTCAACTAGTATCACTGGCAAAATTACGTTGTTTTATTACTCTGATTTTGGCGGTACGACAAAGGAGAGATAAGCTATCGATATACAACTTCGACAGTTTAAACGTGCATGTTATGATACATGTAATTCTTGTGTCGAACAAATTTCGATATCGATAAGGTAGGGATAGAGTATTCGTGGCTGTTAGTGTGTTTTTTATTGCTTTATTAGTATCTGTTGGTGGGCAATATCTTGATGCGGATTTGGAATTATTTTTGTTGTTTTGTTATCCTTAATTTATGACAAATACGATTTTTAAGTTCAACAACACTTAAAAATTGCGTCTAAAATTCCTCCTCATTGCCGCCCACTGGAAGCGTACCCAAGAAGATGGCAGCATGGCCACGATGGATGTGGTCTTCGGGTCACTACGACACGAAGAGCGAACGAGCCGCTTCGCTAATTAATATTTAATACATAGTTAGGCAATTGTAATCACGCAAAAAATATATGACAATAGCAATCCTAATCAATATTCGTTCAGTGTAAAGATTACAATGATGTCAACATACAAATGTATCGTAGTAAGCATTCGAAGATAAGAGATAACGCTAATACAAAAACTAAGGTAAAATTTCTAACCATAAGGTTTGAATCTTAACACAAAATTCAAGAAAATTCCAAAAACAATTTTGTTGCTGACCGTCCGCGGTTGCCTCGGTTGTAAATCGGATTTGGACATGTGTACCCTGGTAGGTAAACACACGTCGTCCAGATAACAGCCGGTTATGTTAAAAGTTGTGGGGCTAACCAACAAAACATCTTGCTTGGATTTGGGGATTTTGACGTTCCCTTCTTAATTTAAAATGAGTTTTCAATTTTCGAAGTATAACTTGACGTTTAAGGGCCAGTTTCACGATGTCCGAATAGCCACTATCTACCGATTAAATTCAAAAATGGAACAGAATTTGTGTGAAATTATCTACCGAATAAACTAAATGGAACTTATTCGTAGGTGGTGAAAGCAGCCTTTAATCTGTATTTTTTTTTGCTCGTGATTATTCTGCCTATCCCTCAAGAATATTAATCTAGAAACCCAATCTTACCAAGCCGTAGCGGGATGTCCAGGATGAGTAGGTCAGATAGGCAATCGCTCCGTGAAAAACCCTGGTACTCAGCTGCATCCTATTAGACTGGAAACCGACCCCAATATAGTTTGGAAGTGGCTAGCAAGATGACTTTGGTGATGACTGCAATGGTACTTTGTACCATCCTTCATGATAAAATGGCAAACCAAAATTAATGTAGGTACATATAATGAGAACCACATTACTATTTTTATCTTTAGAAGGTCCAGGGAAAGCTAAGGAATAGTACTCATTCGTATGTAGCCCTTATTACTATCCCTGAGTCTAAAAGCAATTCAATTGAAGTACTACAATATCATTTCTCGTAAAATTCAATGACACCCAACCATTGAAACTCGACATGCGATTCTAAATTACAAAATAGCCAAGTTTAACCACAATGCTCGATCAATCAAAGGGTAAAATTCGTGCCAGGTATAACCGTCAATATTTGCCAAGCGGTCACGACAACGCTTGACTGTTTACCCTATTATTCACTACACTGTTTGCCAAGTGCGGCCAAGTCGCGCCAAGTCTTGATAACCTTTGTTGGCGTGACTTTTGCTCGTGTCAATTGTTTGATGTTAGTCGCTTTGGACATTATTCTGTTGTCTTTTTGTTTGCCAAGCTTGGGGTGGCTAATCTCGAAAATCTATTGTTGACTGTGTTTATTGAGTAAGGCTTTTATACTAAACTTTTGAATCAAACAATGGGCAAAATTATGAAAATAATGCATGATCCACTGAATGAAGAAGAGAGCGTATGCCTTTTGTTTGAATGGATTTAAGCATTGATTACAGAATGGAAAATGCCATGACTTGGCTTGAGAAAGCAAACTAAGACAGACGTCACTTTATAATGCCGGAGTGCCAGAAATATAGTCCTATTAGCATTTTTCTTTTCAAGCAATCCATGTTTTATTAGCAAGCATTAAGTTTGTGGGACTAACCTCAATCACACACGAGGGGCCATTAAAGAATAAACCTTGTAAACTGTCCATAATCACAAATCTTGGCGCTGTGTTGACTGGCAATTATCAAACCAGAGTTTAATCTCAAAGGCACCGCGGTTTCGTCAACGTTTACAGACAAACAATCATTCAAATGGCATTTAATCCTAGAACTGTCGGGGTAATATCAACCTTAACCTTTAGATCTTGAGGTGGAATTTGGTTTGGAGTAGGTAACTGCACTGTTAAGTTGGTATGCATCACAAACATGAAGCGTGCTATTGTTTCAGCAAATAATTCCTAGAAACATTAAGAAGAGAAATCGGGGCACGCATACAAAGGCAGCGGCCGCCGCGATAGCGCAGAGGTCATCCAAAACTTGATAACCTGACTGAGGTAGAGATTAACGAAGAACTCACAAATCATTGAAATAGGAAGAAATTATAGATGTGCTTTATTTTTAAGCCCCTTTTATTGTATCATAATAACTGTAAAAAAATGGTGGTGGCCTAGAGGTTAAAGCACCAGTGTCTCAAGTACGAGTGTATGTGAGTTTGATTCTACGTCAGGCAAGTACCTACAAATGCAACCTTTCTAGGTTATATGTACGTATGTAAAGGTGAAGGAAAAAATCTCAAGGAAACCTGAAACTGCAAAATTTTCTATAATCAAGCGGTATAAGGAAGCGAGCTGATTAACGCGAATACTTCTCTGTGTGAGAGGAGGTCTGTGCCCATCTGTGGGACTATATAAAATACTGATGATGACATTATATCTTTAAGGGTTACGGTCACTGGTTACGGATAAGTTTCAGATAGTTTATCTGGTAGATTTTCATACAAATTCTGTTCCATTTTTGAATTTATATGGTAGATAGTGGACAAGGACTAAAAAGATTTGTTTAAATAAAGCGATAAATATAGTATCTAGTTCTACTTTACTTAGCAATTATTAAGAAGCTCAATCCAAGCTGCCATATATTTCGCTATTAAAAGCAAATCTTTTACTGTGCAGTAAAACTTTATCTAACAAAATGAATTTCATAAAGACTTAAGTGCACCTTAAGCTGTTATAAATTCTTACCCTCTGTGTTTTTCAACCAATTTTTAGACTATTAACTCATCATCTCCCGAGCCTTTTCCCAACTATGTTGGGGTCGGCTTCCAGTCTAACCGGATTTAGCTGAGTACCAGTGTTTTACACGGAGCGACTGCCTATGGCAACCCCTTGGTTAGACTGGCGCCATACTTACTGGCTTTTGACTTCCCGTAACGACTGCTAAGAATGTTCAATGATAGCCGGGACCTACATTTTAACGTGCCATCCGAAACATGATTCGAAAGATATACTTGGAAAGTACATACAAACTTGCATTGGTACTTGCCTGAGCCGGAATGGAACCCACGAACTCATACTTGAGAGGTTGGCTCTTTAACCACTAGGCCGCCATGACTTCTCTTACAATCTCATTCAGTCATTTGATTGATATCGAAATTGATGCAGTAATGTCGGATTATTGATTAAATTATTTCTCTGATATGAAAAACCCAATAATTTTAGAGCTGGGCAGAGAATTGCTTCATAATTGCAACATATCTAGCTACATTAGTAAGATTAGTTTCATCTTAGATTGTTTAAATAATTGATACCGACCTCATCTCGTTTTGGAAAAAAAAATGTATTGACGTGTGTAAAAGTGTTGATTTCAACTTCTTTGCAAAATAAATATCATTTATCATTTTACATTGCTATTAAGAAAAAGACTTTCTTTACATAAATTCAAAATGGTTTTTTCAGATAACATTTATCGTGACGTCACACGATAACTTTCAAAACCACTAGGTGTGACCACCATAATCCCCATCGTCGGTATCACAAGAATTCTTAGATCGTACCGAAAGACCTGATTTATCAAATTTATCGTGGAGTATACACTGACATTGTTAATACCATCAAATGTGACGTAGTGTTACGTATAACCTAGCTTTGATATTGAATAACTTGGAATTGCAATTCATTATTTTGTGATCGGATATGTGAAATTCGTATAAAGGTATAAGTTGGTAGCCGACATGTCGCTTCATGTCGTCACGACACGTCGTTGTGTATAGACGCCAGCACATCAAGCTACTACAATCTGTCAAATTTCTTCAATACATTTTCAACTTTATCGCTGAATCATAAGGTTCAAAGTTGATTAGGAAAATATGAACATTTTTAAATAAAGTGAAATTGTCAATTTCGGCAACATTTGAAGGTTAGACATTATTGTCTCGTAAAAACACAGCAGTAAAGATAAATACGTTGATAAACAAAATATATAGGTTGGAAGGCTTACAGTGGCAATTTTTCAGAAGGTAAAGCAATATAAGTATTAATTTCCTGTCTGAAATCACCAAACAGCATTGAGCAAGAGTGGTGATTACCGCTCAACCCTTCTAGAGTGAGAGGAAGCCTGTGCCCAGCAGTGGGACGATAACAAGGCTGATGATTATGTTTCTTCTCTATTTGTTTACAGTTTTTTTCTGTTATAGACGTATATTCTTAATCTTTCATAGACCTTCGCATAATAACCGTGATTAGTATAAGCCCTACCGAAATGGATTACAACAAATCCTAGCATGATTACACACGACGTTTACCGATAAACTATATCTAATGATTTTCAATATAAATTGAATATTTTGTAGGATATGGTTGGCTCTGGTTTTTTATGGATTATGGAGGGATTAAGAAGTATATTTGTTTTTGCCGATTTCTTAGATATTCGCTGTGACGTCATTGTGACGTGAAGGTTATTCATAGTGATTTCAATTATTTTGGAAGATAAATTCCAAAAGGACTATAAAGCATTTCTATGTAAAAAATATAAATTAAAAGAAAAATATTTTTTAAAAAGCTTTTATGGTCCGTCATATTGGATTTAGTATAACGTCAGATTATTTTTTAAGTCACTCTCAATAAGTCCTTTCATTAGATACCCATATTGTTGAAATTCATAAAAAATAACTATTCCGCCATCTTGGAGGGCCCGCCATACTGGATTTAGAATAATGTCATATAACATATCTTGCATTGTCATCCAAACTGAACGTGTATACAAAATTTCAGCTCAATCGGTTGAAGATATCTACTTCAAAATTGAGTTCAAAGAATCCACCGCAACATACATACACGGCAAGTTAAATAAAAGCTTTTAAAAACAGATATGCTTAGGTTACCTTAACAATCATCACTTAGGGCACGCTCCCAGTAAACAGCGATGGGGCTCATCCCCGGTTCGACGGTTTTTAGTTTTATTTACTAGTTATAGCTAGTTCATTGGTTTTAAGTAGTTATTATTATATGTTTATGTAGATATTAGTTTTAAATATCTCATATAAGTCTTTACTTATTTATTTAACAGTGTATGTGCACAATAAAATTTATGAAATAAGAGGAAAAATAGAACGACCAGATACTCCTCTAGCAGGCCCGCTAGGGGGAATTAGAATAAAAGAGATTTTCTCACTCTAATATTGTTTAACAAAATTATTTATACGTTTTCAAAATATGAAACCTACTTACTTACCTGAAAAAGAATCTCCTCCGCTACAGTATCAGGCAGTTTTTACGTCAAAATTCCTGAAAGTTCGTCACTCATTTTCATATCAAGTAAATTGTCTTTTAACTGGATAATCCTGAAATTGCGTCGTTTCTCCTTACACGCTTGTATCACTAATGAGCAGATTACGTCACTCTGGAAGTGCAGAGATTAGGAAATTGGAAATGAAAAAAAAATTTGGTTAGTGACTCATGCCGTCGATCGCGAATTGATTTTTACTAATGACAATATCTTTACTAGTATTGTAAGGCTGAAGAGTTTGTTTGCTTGAATGCGGTAACCTCTTACTACAAGACCAATTTGCAAAAAAACTGCCAGTGTTAGATAGCCTATTAAGAAATAAGGAAATAAAAGAAAGAAAATGCATTTAGTTGCGTAATTGAAGACACATATGTAGGTACATAATATGATGGCATCCAGGCCGATTGTCGGCTACACGTTCTCTTTTATGGAGATCAGCCAGCTGCGCAGGACATATTATAGTGCACAAGCATTCGCGCAGACACAAGTGCACTCTCCCAGCATGATGCTGCGAGACAAAGTCTCAGTCGCTGATTTTCAGCGATAGCTGAAACTAAAAGTGGAGAAAATCACCATTGGTTGAAACAATCCCATACCATCAGTCAGTATGAAGATCAATACTTTAACGAACTAATAGTTAATATGACTTTAACTGCTCATAAAAAATAGTACTACTTCATTATTGTAATTTTTTTGAATGTTAGATATCGCTATTTGTCAAGATAGAGATAACAAATGATACCTTTAGCCGGATGCCTCAACATACGTATATATCTATAACAAATAAATATTATAAAGATAATTAGGTACATACAATACAACGGTCACTTATATACTCAAACAATTGTGGCCGCCTAGTGGTTACAGCATATCAGGTTAGGCAACTACCATTGTAACTTTTCTAAGTTATATGTGCAAACGTCAGCACATCAAGCTACTATAATCTGTCATATCTCCTTAACAGATTTTCGACTTTATCGCTGACGCATACGGTTCAAAGTTGATTGGGAAAATTTAACAGTTTGCACTTTCAAAATTATGTCTTAGACACCAATGTAATCAGAAATATAAATAATCTTTATTCCATTTATTTAATACTAGCGACCCGCCCCGGCTTCGCACGGGTGCAATGCTGATACTAAAATTGTACATATAAACCTTCCTCTTGAATCACTCTATCTATTAAAAAAAACCGCATCAAAATCCGTTGCGTAGTTTCAAAGATTTAAGCATACAAAGGGACATAGGGACAGAGAAAGCGACTTAGTTTTATACTATGTAGTGAAATACAGGTGTAATAATATAGTAGGTACAGCACATCAATCAGCCCATTTTGGTATACAATAATCTAGGTCAAATTAAAGGTGAAGAAAGTCTGAATTCGCCAAATCTTATGCAAGCGTGGTAATTTTATTGTCTTTCTTTCTCTGTATAAATAATAGGGCTTTACCTTGCAGTAGGATATTAAAAAAATAAAAATTAAAAGGCTAGTTTCACCGGTTACGGATAGCCACTATCTACCAGATAAATTAAAAAATGAAACAAAATTTGTATGAAATTATCTGCCAGATAATCTATCTGGAACTTGGAACCGGTGAAACTGGCCATAAGTATCCTATTAATACGAGTGACTTAATAACTGGCAATGCGATTCAAACAAAAAATCCTAAAGACAGTGGTAGGTGCGTTATTTATAATCGTTAATTTAACTAATCTTTAATGATAAAGGGTATTAAAATCATATTATTACAATTGATAAATGGTATTACATGCGAATGATAACATTTGATTTATGCATATCTATATATTTTTGACAGATTTAATTCAAACGCGGTCACGTACGACGAATGATATTACATATATACTTGTTGTAATCTTAGACTTTCGTGACGAAGATACTATCAATCACTTTTATTATCTGTTATCGCCATCATCATCTTCATGTGAGATGGAAATAGGCCTACCTTAACTGACATTGAGTGTTTGCTTGAACGCGGGGATATTAGGAGCTACTGGTTTAATTAAATAAAAAATCAATCAGTATTATATAAAAGTAAGGCTTAAAAAGAAGGCTGCTTTTTATCACGATGTTTGGTATATCGGGACACCTTTTACACATAGTCGGTTTACCCCAAGGGAATATTGATTAGCTTGTGTTATGGGTGGTAACTCAACTGATAAACTACATATACTTACACTAACCAGACTACAGCTAACAAATATTTTCCACACACAAATATTGACCGTACCTGAAATGGAAACTGGGACCTCAGTTCGGCTGCCTAGTATAGTGATCATTGCGCCAACAGAGCCGTCATACACATTTTTATATATGCAAATGCATAAAACGCTAAATATATTTCTTCTAATCACTTCAAGTGGTTTTTATTTCAATACACGTCCATAATTTTCTCATTATTTTGGTACTTTGGAACCAGATATCATTGAGTTTCAACTAATATTCCAAGACAGTATAATTTAGAAAGAGAATACAATTGAAAAACTGCGATCATTCACAAAATTGATTATTCATCATGACACATCATGAAACAGTACAATCAATATTCATAGATCGAATTTGAACACGAGATCCGATTTGATCGTGAAAGCTAGTCGGCACTTTGCGTGACCAAAGGGCTGGCTTATTCTTTGGTCAAAGAATCGGCATTGACATACAACGTGGCAATGCGGCCAGTCTTCTGGGCACGTTACCAGATGACAGCAATGTAGAGGAGTACTTTGACGCCTAACCGCGCACATATGTATATTAGTTTTTAATATAGATATTAAAAAGTAAAAGACTGTTAAGTACTTTTTGTGTGTTTTATATTAATAATAAATTTGATCGTTAAATCAAAAGTTAGTCCAAAGTGTAGCAATTATTTATTTATTGATAAAATAAAATCTTTGACTATCGGTATAGTTGTAAATAACTGTTATCTATGCATTGATCACAGCGCCGCTGTCTTATCGGATATATGTTTAACAGATAAATACAAGGTGTTAATTTGTTTTTTGACGAAGAATATCATGATTACCTGATTTTACTAGGCTTATAGTATCTTCAGTAATATTCGATATATTGAAATAGATTTAAATGATGTATACGTCATTTAATTTAAAACAAGAAATTTCTTGTTTTTCTCTGTTATTTTTTAGTCATCAAAGCCTTTTTTTATCGTCCCACTGCTGGGCACAGGCCTCCTATCCCACGGAGAAGGATATTTTTAGTATACCTTATTATTTCTAAATATGAAATGTTTTTTTTTTAATTGGGATGATGACAAGGTAAATATAAAATACTTTATCATATTCATGTTAAAAAAATGTCTGTTTAATTTATCGTTTTGAACCTAAAATTGTTTTTTTTTTATTGGTAATATACCTAGTTGAATAAGTAGACGGCTTGATGTGAAAAATCTATAAAGCCATAGTTATTATTTTCATACAAATTGCATACCTACACCTTTGGCTTGTTGTCACCTACCATTTCCTGCAGGAGATATTTGTATTCCTACATATTTAAAAAATGAAGAATTTTTATAAAAAATCCTCACACTAATGTTAAAAGCAATAAGTCGTCTAAATATTAACACTGCGAATTCTCAGTGCGGTCAAAAGGACCAATAATAATGAAACCTATATAAAAATGTTGAATACCCGTCACGGCCCCCGTATGATTTACTTGCAACACTCCTAATCCTGATTAATGAATTGAACGTGACTTGACATTTGATTTTATAATCTCAAGTCACAAATTAGTTATTAATTTACTTGCGATTTGGTCTTTTTTGAATACCTATAGTAAATTCATTTTTGTTAAAAGTTAGTACTGTCTGTAATCTGGCTAACTATTTGGAAGATAAAATGCATTTATCGTTTTTTTTTTCATGCTTCATTACTCTAAATTTAGTTTTGATTTATTTATACTTATGTTGTAAAGTGGAAGTTGGCTTGTATCTTTTTTGTTAATTTTCTTGAACGCGCTAATCTCAAAAACTACTGATCCGATTTGCAAATTATTTCAGTGTTAGATTTTATAAATATTTTATCAACAGATATTATTCAGGTGTTTAAATGTATGTGTCATTATTTACGAAACCTAGGTATATTTATTATCTTGGATGACAGAAGTGATAAATTATAGTTAAATCCATAATTCTTTGACATGATGATTATACAAAATAATATATTTTTAACCTATTTTACGCTTCTGTGAGAGCAAAGAACATTTGAAAACCCATAAATCAAAATAATATCGAAGAACAATAATATGACAGAAGAAAAACTTTACCTACCTACACCTATGTCGGTCTTTTATAGGACGCAAAAAAACAGCTTAAAGTTAACTATGAAATATATTGGGTGACTGGTTATTAGTGACCGATATTTAAACACGTGATTGAACTCATGATTACAAACAACTTTCCCAAAGAAATGTTTTTTTTTTATTATTATTATAGCAAAATTACTGACAACGTGGGTGCGGGGCCTCGCCGCTACCAGAAGATCGGGCGACGGCGCGCGTGAAATTTAAATTTTGCTGTCATGATAAAAAAAAAAATAACAAAAAAAGTATCTTCGGGAAAGTTGTTTGTAATTATGAGTACAATCACGTGTTTAAATATCGGTCACTAATTACCAGTCACCCAATATATTAAAAAAGTATAGTCGCATGGTACATCCAATTAATTACTACTCTAACCCTAACATCGACATGCAATCTAATAAAAAATATGCATTAATAACCTTTTTCATGAACACCGTTCATTTTTCATAACCTAAGCGACATTTCCGCGATCACGCATTATAAATATGTTACAAAAAAACAACTCTAACAATAAATCGTCGGCTACATACATACGCAATACATATTTTTAATTTGTTAAAAGCTCTCAGAAAAATAACAATCTGAATGCATCGCTTGCAATTTGCGGCGAGCCTCGCCTTTTATAATTAAAATTGCATTAAGCCTGCAAATAGTCGGACAGTAATGACGCTAATGCTCTGTTTGGTTAGAAAAAATGCAGACGGACAGCTTGTAATCCAATTTGGTGGCTAAAAATGCCTTAATTCGATTGCATTTGATAGTGTTTCTGTTTGTCTTACGTCTGGCAGGTTGACGCTAGAATAAGGTGTATTGTTAGACGTGTTTCAGTACATTGTTTTTGTGAAATTCGATGTTTTACATACCTTGAATTTACGAGCGAGAAAAATGTTACTTTACTTTCAAGGTCAGTTTTTGGGACCACTATTTAATGTAGCTGCATTTTCAGGATTAAGTTACGCGTAAGTTAACAAATAAAACTTTAAGGAATGACCATGACCGAAAACACATTGCCCAAAATTATAAATCAAAGCCCAAAATGATATCACATAATTACGAGCTAACAATAGAACGCCTTTCTTTACTCTCATTGAGGGTCCCATTCAATATTTGGCAATGCCATAAATTCGAGCATACTGTCGGGGCGTAACAATGAATCTAAATAACCATTAATATGTAATAAATACTATAGGGTGATAAAGCCGTGTCGGTAGGGAACAAACAAACAAGTGTAGCAACCCTTAAACGCTGGCCATTGTTAAAAGAGGCCCGAGCGTGAAATATGCCGAGGGGACGACGGATGACGAAGTCAGTGCCGAATTTTGCCGAAGTTCCCCGATTGGTTCCGCTCCAAATGCCGACAGCTGCTGCGTTTCAGATGGGGGTCGCTCTTCATTAGTATAGCTTGTCTCGGCTAGAGATGGATGTTTGTTTTTGGACAGCACGAGGTGTTGATGGTTAGTTGATGATGTATGAAGTTTATTCTGTGGGACACTGTCTGTAATTTTGTTTTAGATTTTCTTTTGGACACGTGTAGATCTTTCGTCATCTGTCTATGTTTTGATTGTCATGTGTTTCGTTCGTGGGAGTCGTTACTGATAAAAGATTAACTGACTATGCGTACGTAGAAAATATGTATATGATGATTGTCTTATAACAAAATTAATTAATATTAAAAGTTTAACAAGGCACTCTTTCTGTACCTACCACATACATTATTCCCATAACAATTTCTAAAAATAAAGAGAAGAACCCACCATTCAGGCACAAGCTTAAACACTATTGCATAATATAATTTCTATTCACTCCCAATCCTTAATCAAACATTGAACAATACCAACCAAACTAAATAAAACTGAACAGCAATAGTTACGTTTAGTCGCGCCCGCGGATTAGTGAATTGTAAAAAAAGATTGGGGTCCTAAACGACCCGACGTGTTAATTACAGGGGTTGGGCTTCGAGTGTTGAACAGATGAAAGTCAATTTGCTTCAGCGACATGATACGGCCCATTTCGTACGGAGCGACAAGTGTGGCACCTGCGCAGTGGGGCCTTTATGACCCAAACAATTGTAGGGTTAGATGCATTATTTGCATCAGTTTTGATGACCGCTATTGTCCGAGAATGGGTGAATGTGGACAAAAGAAATGGCTTAATTTTAACAATACAAACAGATTTGCTCTTCTAGATATTTTTAAATTCAATCAATATTTTTGTTCGCAGAGGAAATCAAATTTGGCATCAACCGTTTAGTCAGTGAGAGGACAGACAGAACTGAGGATGAAGAAGAGGAGCATCATAATGAAACACGACCTGAAGGCATTTCACCAGCTTCCCGCTGTGGGAGTCCCTGCTGGGCGCCGTCACCACAGTCCCCACGATCCGTTCGCTCCAGCTCCCCAGAACTTGAAGTCGACTCCCCTCCATCATCCCCAAGAAGACCCCCAGACACATCTCCTCCTCCAAAAAGATCGGAAGCTTTCTCCGTCAGTGCGTTGCTTCGACCTGATGCCCCAAGAGTGCAGCCACAAAGACCATTTCTGTACCCTCCGCTACCATTTGCGGAGTTTCTGAGAGACGCTGGTAGTCTCGGTCTTCCTGGCTGGGGAGGTTATAGCAATTTATACCTGCATGCGGTACAGGCAGCTGGCCCAGAATTCTTGCGTCTTCGTGCGGCTGTTTTGGGAGCTCCTGGTCCTTTATCCAGACCTCTCCCTTTAGGAGATGTGTACTCCTGTGTCAAATGTGAAAAGATGTTCAGTACTCCTCATGGTTTGGAGGTTCATGCTAGACGGTCCCATAACGGGAAGAGGCCGTTTGCTTGTGAGCTCTGCAGCAAGACTTTTGGACATGAAATCAGTTTGAGTCAACATAGGTGAGTGTCTAAAATGTATGTCATCTGTTATTTTAAAGCAGTTTTTATCATCAAGTTTAACTTTACCAAATGTTATTAATTGTAACATCACAACAAATGGGTATCAACTAACATCTTAACAGATATTGTTTTTTATTATATGTAAATTTATTTAGGATTATGTACACACTTATATACAATACATAAAACTAATGAACTATAACTAGGAAACAAAAAACTAAAAAGCGTCATAAAACTCCAACTATAATACCAGCTTCTAATATAACATCTTTTTCCACCAGGGCTGTCCACAGCGTTGAAAAGGTCTTCGAATGCAAACAGTGTGGGAAGACCTTCAAGCGGTCCAGCACGTTATCCACCCACCTGCTCATCCACTCTGACACCAGACCCTATCCGTGCCAGTACTGCGGGAAACGGTTCCACCAGAAATCTGATATGAAGAAACATACTTATATTCACACTGGTGAGTTCTATATCTACATATGTTAATATTCAAGAAGATAGCGTACTTATTTTAAAAGGTCACGACAATCCACCTACGATTCCTTTAGGATGTCTGTGAGCAACGATAACCGCATAAAAAAAATCTTTACAAATAAATCTTCATAGGTTTTGATTTTAGAGAAATCATTTAAACTTTGATAGAACACGTAAATTTAAAGTCTCAATTCCAACGTCAGGTATAAAGGATCAAAAGACTTGAAGACCAAACCTATCCTCCCCACGGTTTAAATACTTAATACGGGTCCGGACCACTATTGTTCATTCACAATCAAGTGTGTTGTGGAAGTTTGAACGGTCAAATGAAATCGCAACGGCACCTAAGTACTAGACGGTCCCAGCGAATCTTATCCGCAGCCTAAGTGTTAGTGAGACGCCAAAGTATATTTTGTAGACCGCAACATCTTACATTCATGAAGAGGTTTTGCTATAGGGGTGGAAAAGTTAGCGAACATCTTGGTAGCTCTATATCTAAATATGACTAGGGATAGTGCATCCAAAAGATGACCTCACAAAATGCTTTATATTTCAATTTTGTTTACAAGTGTTTAAGAAAAAAAAAATACATTCGTAAAAGTTCAACTTGATCTACAAACAAAAAACAATTACTACCAGACTTAAAACAATCTTTATTCAAATTCATAAGTCTTTGTATTCGAATAATTTCATTCTCATAAATAAGCCTTCGATCCGCGCCCCATCCTTCCCGTCCCTATGTAGCTGTAACCCAATCGCTTCATAATGTAACCGCGACATTAGGCGATTATTATAAAACAACAGAAACTCGTCTTACATTAATTATGTGGAGGGTTGGTTAAGATGTTTTGACAGCATAACTCCCTGAATTATGTCGGATAAGTAAATGGACTCGCGAAGTGTCGCGGTGAATTATTGTCTCGTAATTTTCGGTTTAAGTTTGTACTTAGGATGGTTTTAAGACGTTTCAAACGAAGGATGACTTGCAACTTTTGGGAGGGATGACGATGCTGTTGATAGAAGCTTTGAACATAGGTTTAAATTAGAGTCTGAAGTTGATAATTTGTTAGGTGTAGGTAATAAAAAACATCGATAGCTACACACATGTATAGTTATCAGAACTGATGATCACTTTGCCCTCATTGTCTATCACAAAAGCTGATCTATTATAAAGCAATTTGTCTAACAGCGGGGTTCACTCAACACAGAGTAATTCATGCTATTTAATCTAGTATCGTTTGTATTGGACTTGTTTTGTATCCTAGCTCTATTTATGACTTAGTAGAAGATGTGACTTGAGCGTTTGACTCACATGTTCATATATCCGTATCCATACGAATGAATGTCTGACTATGAAACATAATTATTGTTTAAGTTACACGCAAAACAAAATACTGTAGAGAATAAGTGTTTCCAAATTTTGAAAAAGAAAGCTACGATGTCCGGAACATCCTACTGGCACTGAGTTCCAAAAATAATATACTCGACAATAAAATGAGAGATTTATAGAAAGTATTTCGAAACGCTAGAAATTACAAACCTGATCTGATATACATATAACATGACTCGAACTCTGTACCTTTTTGAAAGACAAATAATATTTATTAACATACACTCGACGTCACATCAAAATCTAGTTCCACATAAACAGCACATACGCACTTACATAGTGAAAAACATCCCTTATACCTTTAGTTAAAAAGACGTTCGTTCACCAAGTACCTACATTCTCCCCAGTTCATTTAAGACAAGGGTGGGGGTGCGATCTTCTGTGATTCAGACGCATAGATTCGCCGTTTTCATTGCTTTGACAGTGGGTGCGAGTGAAACAGCAATACAGTTTACTATACGTGCGAAGAGGATGTAACAGAAGGGTTGGGTTAGTTATTGGGCACATGTTTCTGCAATAGGGTGGTCTGCAATAGTGATGAATAAATTTTCATCTGTTTTTTAAGGGAAAATTTAAAATTCATTCGGTTTTTTCTTTCATTTTTGCTTAATGTTACCAGTTTTAAATAAATTACTTTATTGTAATGGTCATTTATCTTCTGTGAAATATGTCTATCATATATAATAAAAATCTTTGAAACAAAGCTATTGACGTAATAGTTCGTAGTGTTGGTCATTAAATGATTATAAAAAAAGACGAAGTCTGGTTATAACAGAAGCAAAAGGCAAACCCTTTTTATTATCTGTCACCACATACATTGACGCGACAAAAAATCCGAACATTCCCAACCCAAACGAAATTCCAGCACCAAAATATTCCACGTACCATTTACAACACTACAATCCCTCTATCCAACAAAATGCTCGTAGTCTCAGCTCCAAATAAATTAAACCACGCATCACACCTGCTCTCACCCTAAACCTACCCTCAACGAGTAAATTATTAACGATATCAACTTAGCAAATAGTTGGACGAACGGTATTTTAATCAGTGTCCCAACTTCTTGATTAATGTACCCTAGTAAAATTTATCGTTGAAATTTTATTTATAATTACGCCAGCTAAATTAAACGGGTGATTAGTCAACGTCGACGACCGCTTTGCGATTTGTCACCTCAAGAACAGAATTTGAGTGTAATTGGGCCCAGAAGTTTGACTACCTGCAGTTAGCTCCAATTTTGGAGTTGCTAGTTTCGAGTTCGGGCTATTAATTGGGAAGTTGAATTATTCATTGAGTCTAACTATCATCCTTGTATTCAGGGTTCCTGCACAACTACAGTTATGTCATTCGGTAATATAGTTATAAAAATATTGTAAAAACATAAAGGGCCAATGGTGTTCCCCTGCAACACCCCTCATTTTTTTGAACGGTTAACAAAACTTTTCTCGTCAGATAATTGACCCCCCATTAACGGAGATTAAAGAAATAAAAAATAAAAAAGAGGAAACATGCAATACGATTACGTAGACATCTCTCACTCCACCTCATGAATGCTTTATCCAGTCGAAGGCCTGAGTTGTAGTATTTTTTTAAACTCTTGCTTCTCTTAATTAGTCGACGAATAAACAAGTGGCACATTAGCTTTCCAAATAATTACACAGTGGCTGTATTCCGGCCTCCTTTGTTTATTTTTTGTTTTCTTTTTATCCAGCATTACTTCCCTAGCCTCGGTTTGCGGTGAAGAATTTAAAAAGCATTTGGAAAATTAGTTTGGTTTTTGAGGTAGCATTTAAAATGCAATTAAAATGTAAAGCTGGAAACTGTACGTTGGTTCTCTTAAATGAGTGTTTCAAAGTCTAGTTAATATAAAAAGTAATAAAACACTTTGTTGTATTATATTCTACCAAAGATAAGGCAGTTACTATACATTTAGTTGATTTACATACAAATTAAAAACTAATTGCTGAGATGCTCGAATTACATTTAAAAGAAAGCAGTTAAAACGAGAAAGATTATCAAAAAAAAGATTTCAAAGAACAAAATGAGAAACCATAAAACTCTTAATAATTGTCTTAGTCGAGCCAAATGTTCTTAACTTTCTGTTCACAGCCCCTCTGATTACTTTTTAAAGCCTTTTTACACACAAAAATTGCAAAGAGACATCTTCGCAGTCCAAAGAGGCTTGCTTTCTTGTAATTGGATTCGTAAGGAGCAATTCTAAGTTGAAATTGTTATAAAATGTAAATTTTAGAAAAACTCCCATGATTTTACTTGGTAATATGGACTTTGTAATCCTAGTAATTGATAAAGAATTTCGAGATGAATTAAAATTTTAATAAAGGTTGAACTGTCTTTTATGATCTGGATTTTATCTTTACTCGTTTGATACGATTCAGATATTTAGAGAGTGCACTATTTCTATATAACATTATATCTTTGTTTAAAATCTTATTATACATACGTAATCATTTAGGCACACACAATAATCGCTGAAATTGTAATAGTTTTTCACTTAATAAAACAAATCTATCATCTGAGTAGGTGATTACTAGAAATAATCTTGTTTGTTTATTGAACAATTCGCAATAACTACAACCGACATATTTATTCCTGAGATTTCATTCAGTATCTAACCACACAGTATAGTAATATTAGTCGGTTAATCTCACATCAGCATTTTAAATCTCATTCTTGTCCTAAACGTACACAAAAGGTTTCACAGACGTTGATATATACTAGATTATCAAAATATTTGTATTCGAAGATTTATACGTACTCGAAGATATTCTAAAAACCTTTATGATTCAGTTTTTTATTCTCTCTGTGTTGATAGGGATAAATCACTAATTTTGGTTTACACCTATCACTAAAGCTGATACTTTTTAAGGTCACGTTTCATAACGAGGTGGATTATATTAGACACACTGAAAATTAAAATAATCCTTAAATTGATTCTCTCGAATTGTTAGAATTTAACACTCCAAAAAGAAACTCGACCATCGAAAAAAAACTAACTGATATAAAACTAAATGTCCAATCTCTCGAAACCAATTCTTCGTACAAGATTCAGGACTTCAAGTATTCCATCCACACAACTTGGGGGGAGGAAATCTAAGCGGTCCATAAGGAAGGGGGGACGGGGATGGGGGGAGGTGTCGCTGCCTGGGGGTCTGAATCAAGGAGTGGTACGTGCTCCGGGTTTAATTAAGGATCTGGTATCTTAGAATGCTTCGATTTTAGTGGCGTTTTCTTTTAATACCTTAAAACGTTTTATTAAATGCTGTGTGAGGAGCTGAGTGGTTTATGCGGCTGTAATATTAATTAGTTATACTAGACATCTTTGTTGAATCGGGTTTGCTATAAGTCTTTATTATAGGTGGAACTTATCGGCTTTTGAAAGTACAGTATTTGCTCATCAAGTGACCGAAGTACTTATCAAATTGATATTGATTATTATCACTTAAAAATAATAATATGCCTATTCAGTCAGTACCTAATTCAGCAGATAGGCTAAAACAATAAATTCAAGTTAAGTTTTGGGTCTATCAGATTTTATCCTAAATTTTCGAGAGATCTTGATATTGAGATGAATTCAGATCGCTTTACATCATATTCCAACGTTTGATCCTTACGTAAAATCCCAAACCTAACACCTCGGCTCCAGATTTGTATTGTATATTTTTTCCACACGCAACTTGATCTCACAGGGGATGCCAACAGAAAAAAATCAGTTTTGCGAGATTTTTTTCTCACGCGAAAAAATGACAGTTGAATTTGTATGCCGGGAGGACTCACTCCCATATAATATTAGACGCTCCCAAGAGAGGAGGATAATTAAATTAATGTCCTCAGCCCTCTTTTGCCCCACGTTTCGTTGCCAGTAATCCGACACCTGCATTGTTTTCACTCAGTATCGTTGTAGTTTTATTTTCTTTTGTTTTGGTCTTTGCTAGTGGATAAAGTTGGTTCTAAAAATCGTTGACGTTTTGTACGTTTAGTTGATTAAACAGTAATACCTGATATTTTCCTGCTCTTTGTTCCAGCATTTTGAATGGAGCAGGAAATGATGAAACGAAATTTCGATTTTTATAGGCATTTCTAATATGGTCTTTCCTTTTGACCTTCAGATTTCCATTGAAATGCGATAAGTTTACTATAGGCTTCATTCATGTTCATACGTAGGTCCATATCTTAAACAGGATCCACCCAAATGATTCCCACCAATCTACATTACAAATCCAGAACCAAAAAAATCTGAACAAATATTTTCTAATCCATTACCGGCTCAACCGACTTCCCCAAGTTTAAAAAAGGCAAATCAAACCGCACCTTCAATCTATCACTCATAACGAGTATCCACTTAACTGTTCTAGCATGTGCAGGAGTCGACGCGTGTCGTCGCACGCGCCGCTCCGGTAATTCAATAAACACATTATCGCGATTAGGTCCCGCGCCCCCGCTGCGCACGGAACGACCCGAGCGCCCCCGAAGTGCTCCCGAAGGGACGACAGATTTCATCGGCTGATTTCGGCCATATTAATGATTACTTCTTTATTCTAATTTGTAGGGTTGAGTTGGATAGCTTGGATGGGCTGGTCAGTGTTTTGAATATTTTTGACGCAAAAAGTACCTATTAGTCCTTTTATACAGGGTGTGAAGCAAAATACAATAGGGCTATAATTAACGATTAAAATCCTCATAAAAAATTCTGTAGCCGATATTTTTAAATCAGTCTAAACTATAAAGTTTTAAAAACCGCAAAGACCAAGCATATCTGTAAAAGCGGACTCATTATTTTGAACCAGAGAGGCTAATAAGTATTCATTGTTATTACGCCGGTCGGTATAAAAAGTAGCCGTTATCGCCCGCACCATACTTCCTGCCGTAAATCCATTACAACTTATTAACAAACATGGTGATTAGTATAATTGTTGCTAACACAGTTAAATAACGAACACATGTTGGAAACACGAGGAAGTATGAATTAGTCTGTGGCAAGGTCACGGCGAAAATGTTGGTCCTTCTGTACTCAAGACTTTGTTCAAACGATTCTTAGCAACAGAACACGGATTTCTTTACAAGGAACTTGTCATGACGATTTTCTCCATGCTTCGGAAGACATGTTAAATTGATCGATCCCGGCTGTCATTTGAACAACTTTCACTGGTACTCAGCTGCATTCGGTTAGACTGGAAGCCAAACCCAACATAGTTGGGAAACGGCTAGGTCGATAATGATTATTTTTATCATGGGGACCGAGTTTAATAAAACAATGATATTTACCCTCTACTATAAAAATAATCTATATAGGCAATACATCCCTTGAAACAAAAGACAAAACACACCATTATTATATGACCCGCCATATCTAACATTGCAAAAGTAAGCACAGGTCTTATTATTTTGGCGATTCAAGTGATTGTTGCAGTTGGTGCATCAACAGTATATCATTATTATTTAAACTACTAATTTTATTACAAAATGAGCTCCCTATTTTTAAATTCGTAAGCTAAGAGGTATCTGTATAGGTACAGACAGCACATCAAGCTACTACGATCTGTAAAATTTCCTTAATAGATTTTCAACTTTATCGCTGAAGCATATGGTTCAAAGTAGATCGCGCGTAGACTGGCGTCCGTACATGTATATTTTTAAATACCTACTGACTATATAAAAATTATAGCTATATTATAAAAACCTCATTTGATACAGAACTTATTAAAGGGATCATCAACAATAGTTTATCTAAATAAATACGTTCCTACAAAGTGCAAAGGTATAACCTATCATATTTCACTGTGAATAAAAAAATGCAATACCAAAGTCCTCGGTAACGTTGATACTCATAATAATTGAAGCAATTCACTGATTGGTACTCATTACTGGGGTGTGGCGCGACGCGTGACGGTCGCGTGGCGTCGCCGATTTTTATGCGTTTTTTGTGCAATTCTTGCTTATTTTGAGATTATAATGTGATTAAATGTAATTTAATGATTAAAATGTGTGGTTTAGATAAATGGTAGCATTGTTTTGTGATTGCATGATATCGATTTTAGTTCTATGAATGCTAGGAAAGTCGTATTGACTGTGTAGTTCCCACCAAAAAATCTTCCTAAATTGTTTATCATTGAATAATAAAATGAATTTAAGGTTATTCATGGTAACGAGTAAAATTTTAATAATTTATAAAAAATATCATTTAAAGCAATATTAAAAACTTTTTATAACATAAAATAAAAGCTCACAAAAGACCCTCCGAACATTAAAATAAACAAATATTTAAACCAAAAATTAAACACACGTTCCATTCCAATTTCAAAACAGCCCGCGTATCAAATCAAATTACCTCTATTTTGATTGGCCAGTGCTTCGCTTCGCGCGCTTTCCGAGTGTTTTGATTTGACGGTGCGACAATGGCGCCAGTTGTCCAAGTGTTTTAGCAAACCGGCGCTTGCCAAGAAAACAATAAGCTGCAAGTGATTTTCAACCTTAGCGCTCAGAAGTTAAGGTTGTATTTGCAATGGTATATTCTTCGAATTTCGACTGTTATGGCTTTTGTGCAGGACGGGTGCAATTCGAGTGTAAAAATAATAGTGATAAATGTGGTGCATTTGTTGAAATAACACGAAATCATGTTAGGTCAGAATGATTGTTGATTTTATAAAAAAGTAAGATTTTTCGTTGGTTTTTATTCTGACTCATTTTCAAATAGTGTTCGAATCAACGGTATTGAAAATGTAGCCACAACTTCATTTCCCGCCCAGTAAAAAAATGTCTAAAAAATCTCTGAAAATATTTTCGAAAAAACATTTTTCCTTTACTTTTAAATGTGTTTTTAAATAGTTACATAGTAAGCATCATCCTATCTTTAAAACAAAATTCGTATCATATAAAAGTTATTAAATTTTAATCTCTTCTAACGACTAGTCTCACACATGGCGTCGGGTATCGCTATGAAATTATGCAAAGCCTCCGGTCTAGCCACTCACCACGACCCTAATAGCTGTCATATTTGATTTATATTTGGAATAGACGATTAACCCTTTATATGCGATATGTGTGTCTATAGACATGTACAGTCGCCAACAGGTCAACGTACACGAATCTGTCAAATTTTACTAATAGAATATTGACCTTCCGGTGTTGTGATAAGGTTGAAAATCTTTTAAAGAAATTTGACAGATTGAGGTAGGTTGATGTGCTGGCGTCTGTACAAATTCTTAATAAATTGAATGCATTACCTATGTAATAACAGAATGCTAGTGACCTTTTTCAACTTTATAAGAATCTGAATAATATTTACATTGATGATTTTATTTCAGAAAAATTTAAAAAAATCGCGCGATATTTTCTACCAATTTTTTTTAGTATAAAAGCAATTTCTCGCGGTTTCTCCCGTTACCCCGTCCAATTCTTCTCATATATGTACAGATAAAACATAGCCTATGTTCACCACGGATAGTGTAGCCCAACAGTAAAAGAATTTGTCATATCAGTCAAGTAGTTTCAGAGCTTATACAATTCAAATAAACAAAGAAACCGTTCAAATCGTTCCTCTATATAACATAAGTAGGAATATAGTACCTACTGGCATTATTTTATTGCCTACATATTGGCATTAAATGCCTTATGTTGCTATACCTGAACAGGGTCCACAATAAAATTATTGTTTGAAGAAAGCTCTAAGCTATATGTTACACCTATAAAATTTATCTAAAATAAATAAAGGACATGTAGGTATGTGAATACCACACTTAATTCTATAACAAGCTTTCTTGTTCTTAAAAGTATAATTTAACTAACTTCAGTGAAACTAGGGCTATCACCGAAAGTTGGCAACGTCGTAAATAGCTGTCAAATATTTACACGTTTTAATTAATTTGGCCATTTTAATATATGAAAGTAAGACATATGCTCAGGGAGCTCCCTAAAACATTGAATAAGAATTGCACGACGTTGCCAACTTTCGGTGATAGCCCTCTTCAGTGAAACGTAACAACAGTTGTAGTTTCAATCAACAACACTATATCGTGACCAGTAAACGCCGTCGGTTATTACGAGATCATCTAGTGGAAGCCCAACCCTTGCTATCGTCTATTAGGGTCCAATTTATTTATGTCTATTGGATTCGAACGCAAGGATTATGGGGATTGATGTCATTTGTGTTTTATGGTGACAAATATTAATAAGCATCAATATCTCATACTGGTATAAGGAGGGACTCGTGGCTAAGTAATAGCCCCATGGCTTGATCGGTCATAAGATTAAGGAACGGACGCCAGCACGTCAAGCTATTATACAACTTGTCAAATTTCCGTAATAGATTTTAAGCATATGGTTGAAAATCCATTAAAGAAATTTGACAGATTGAGGTAGGTTAATGTGCTGTCTAAACCTAATCTTATATTTTTGACATAAGTTCTGAAACTATGGTAAAATTCAATTTAAGTATTTTTAACCGACTTCAAAAAAGAGGAGGTTATCAATTCGACGGTATTTTTTTTTCTAAAATAAAACCAAACAATTTTTTTGCTAAATTCATACGTAATTTTTCCCCTTTTTTAACGGTGAAATGTAACAGTATGGGCCAGCCACTCTTAACGATTAGATCACTTATTGTCAACACGAGCCACTCAATTCGAGTATACTCCATAATCACTTGAAACCCTCTTCACATTATGTCAGCCACTTGTTAAATAAATATTTATTTTTCACATTCGGACCTGTTTATGTAAACCTAATCGTATCTGTTGTGTTTTTCTTTATATTTTATAATATTATAATATGATATAACAATATTCCTCACACATTCACACAACGTCATCTAGTCCCAAACTAAGCAGAGGTTGTACTAGGTATGGGTACTAGAAAACTGATAAACATACTTATATACATTGAATACATATTACACATAGAAACACCCAGATTAAGTCAAACACCCATGTTCATGCACACGACATATTTGACTTATGAGGGAATCGAACCCGCGACCTCTAGCGCGGCAGGCAGGTTTACTAACTACTACGTCATGATATAATTATATTGTATCATGGTATATTGTTATGATATTTTAAATAAGAATAAAATTACATCAATAACTTGATCAGGTACAGACGCCAGCACATCAAGCTACCAGAAACTGACAAAATTTCTCAATCAACTTTGAACCATATGCTTCAGTTAAAATCTGATAGATTGTAGTAGCTTGATGTGCGGGTGTTCTGTATGATTTTGGGCTTGATTTTTATCCTAAACTTTTCAGCATAATATCTACCCATTCAGCCAGGTTTATAGCAAAAAAAATTAAAAAAAGAAAAGGCGACCCAAAATTATATTACAATTACCTACTTACTATTTTTCTAGAACACTACTTGAAAATGGTCCTGAAAGCGTTCTGATTGAAAATGGCCAAAAACAAAAGCGGTCTACCCCGGGGCCCAAAACTACAAACATCAATTGTCACCGAGCAATAAGCGTGGTGACTCTCGCATTCTTGAAGGTCCTACTCCTCAGTACTTCAGCAGGACTATGAATGGATCGGAGTAGCTTTTAAAAGATTTTTATTCGTACAAAATCTGCAATGACATTATGAACTGAATGCTCTATGGAAATATTTAAAGAATTTTTTAACCAAAAATTTTTGGGCACATTAATATGGCGTACTTTTTGTGGACAGCTATTGCGGGCTATAACAGTATTAACGTCTACTTATATACAAATTAACGTGAAGTAAGCTTGAAACTTTCTAAAAAAATCTCCTATTTGTGATTTAGTTTTCGTTATTAAGGGCCAGTTTCCGAATGTCCGAATAGCCATTATCTACCGAATAAATTAAAAAATGGAACATAATTTGCATGAAATTATCTACCGAATAAACTAACCGGAACATATTCGTAGGTGGTGAAACAGGTCCTTAGTGTCTCATTATATAAAAAATACATTTCATATCCACTACCTATATGTGTTAAATAACTCTGTTAAAATTTTTGACGTCTCCTTATCATTACGTCAACGTTGATATACGTGCTTCCTATTTCCTAATAAGTAGACGCCAGACCACTAGGGAAATGAGTCCGAACAATTCCTCGTAATCCAATACAGAACAAAAGAACTATTCTCCATAAACGAGAACAGGCAAACCGCCAATCTTTAGGGGTGTCCCCTAAAAATCCAACATTCCTCAGTCTAACACGGAGCAATAAACGTAGTGACAGTCGCATTCCGGCCGATTCCGGCAATCCGGCCGGACGGCAATCTGCCGCATTCCGTGCCAACTGACCGACATTGTGGAAGAGTAGTGATCTGTTTACTTATGAGGCCTTGGGCTTTTGTTTACTGGGTTGCCTCATTCTAGATTATACTTTTCTGTGTTTATACTAACTTTTGAATAGATATTACAAACTTTAATTAAATCGTGACGACACTTATCATAGTAAAATTAATAACATACTATCGTAGGTGTATTCTTAATACTAGTACGCGTATCTTTCCATTTATCCCATTTTTTTCTTAAACAATTTAAACACTGATTTTTAAAAACTCTAGTAACGTCAGAATCACCTGCATATTTTTCTCAACGAAACAATTTTCTTGGCAAAAACATTCTATATTTTCACATGCGTACCGCCCTCGGAGGGTCGAGGGGTGGAATTAACGAATTTGTCAACTGTCAACGGTAGACCTTATGAGTTTTTCTAAGGGGTCACGATGATTTTCACCGTGGCATGTCAATTACGACGGATCTCATTTTATGGGTGGTGATTAAAACGGCCCATTTGTCTTTGGAAAATTGGGAGTTGTCTACTGCAGTTGTAGGGTAGAGGATAGCCGTTTTAGATTTAGAACGTTCGAAAAGTCTTGCCAAAATAAGATTGTACTTAAAAAATACTGTTTGATTTCAGCGTTTTTTTTTTGTTTCTAGTAATTTTTTTCTAGTAGTAGTGTACCAGGAAACTACATTTTCGTCACAATGGCATCTCTAATAAGCTAATTAAATATTTACAGTGAGACCAAACAAGAAACGCCTACATCCTACAAATATAACCGCGAACTTTCGTATGACATTTTAAAAATATTGCATATAAAAACTGGCCACGTTTTCAACGTAAAAAACTTGCTTATATAGGCAAAGAGCCTGGGTAGCCACTACAATAAATCCTTCGTCTAAGTGGCATTTACACAACACATATATTTCGAGTTAGAGGCAAATCGTAAATGTCGGGTACGTGAAAAGCTTAGACCCGTTATGTGACCCAACTTAAAGTTCCGTTTGGATACAAGGAGGTTTAATGTTTTCTGTTATTGTGCTTTAAATTGTTGTCATTTTAGTAAAGTTTCTTTAACATAAGCCTTTGAACACATAACCTGAGTTCTAGAATCGATTAGGTGGTAAAAAGCTACGTATTCATTTTCAAATCGTTCGACAAAAATCTTTGAAAGCATTTTTTTGTCCTTCTGATTTTGAGAACATAACCTATAAAATAACGAAAAACCATTTCATCGTCTACAAAAATAATTTGATTTTTTTTCCACTCCCTCGGCATCAGAACAAAGTTTTTTCATCTCTCAATTTATTATCCCACAATTACAAAGCAGTTTTCCTTAACGAAAACCGTTGAGAATTTAGTTTTGTTTTTCGAACAAAGATGGCGGCTGTTTGCGAAGATCTTGAGGCAAGATTGCGCCGTATTTTCCATTAGAACCAAGATTCTAGTGTTGTTATAGAATGTAGAGAGATTGAATCGTTGTTACAATGTTTTTGCAGGCTAGAGGTTTGTGTACTCAATCAAAATTCTGAAGATTGGTACGGGGATGGATTTTCTGAGTGGATAGGCGAAGTTCTGTATATTGCTTCTTGTGGTTATACGATAATAGAAATTAAATAACGTAAAGGATAACGTCAAAAGTAACAGAGAAGTTACAACTATTCTACTGATTGATATTCTGCTTCATCTCACAAAAGACAGCAAACTGTCAGTTATTTCATAATTCACATGAAGCCTCAAAATTATCTACACACAAAAACACAAGAAAATCTGAAAGTACATCCATCTTTAACAATATAAAGGCCGATAAAAACATTATCTCCATCAATTCTGTCCGTTAAAATGTCTAGCATATACATATACGGTCATCCCTCCTCGCAGGGTGTAGGGTGGCACGGTCGTAAAACGGGAATCTCCGGGAGAAAATCCTCACTTCACTACCGACCTCGGTAATCACGCCGGCGTCTCAACCCGTGTGGATTTGTTGAGATATAACGCTGTATATACGTATATAGCACGTATAGTACGCCTTGTATCAGCAGAGCAGAATGTTTGAGCGTATTTTTTGAAGTCACGTTGTTTTGTGACTGCTGTTCAGAGCGTTCGTGATATCTCATTTGGGAATCTGCGTTTGGATAAATATGATTTTTTCCATCAACATTTTTAGACTGTCCGTCAGTAACATTGTCTTTTCTGTTGTTCGTGATAGATATGGTAGTATAAGGGCCTATTTCACCACCTACGAATAAGTTACAATTAGTTTATTTGGTAGAGAATTTTATACGAATTCCATTTGTTCCATTGTTGAATTTATTCGGTAGACAGTGGCTATTCGGACATCGTGAAACTGGCCCTAAATTTCAAACTCGACTGTCTTATTCGTTGAGAATATAAAAAGATTTCATTCAGCTATGATTTATGAGATCTTCATTGTTTAGTAGAACCTTCTAATCGCCTCTTAATTCCCGTCTAAGAGGTCATTAATTAATTCTTCCTCGTATCTCCTATCAAAAACTCTGTGGTCTGTACTACATTGTTTCAGCTTTCCCTCTAACCCGAAGCCTGCGACAGCACATACATAAAGGCTGAATTTATCGCCACGTCAGTAAACACTCGGTCCCGGCTAGTTTCCTTAAAGCCTGTACTTTTAATCCTGCACCTGGTTTCAGTAAGTGCAGCTTGCGCCCCACAGTTAACGCGAACTGGCGTCACTGTGTTTTCCAATTAAGACACTGTGTTCGGTCTTGGTCATCTTGTGTGTATCTTGCGAGATTGATGACGATATTTCGTTTTTGATTTATTATTCCTGATATACTATGAGTTCTTTTGTTTTGTCATTAATAGTGTCATAGATTGCTATGATTTCAACTCCTTGATTGCTTTTACCATCATCTCCTCTATGTTTACCATACATTACTGTTTGAATATCTATGAAACCGTCAAGATTTTTCTTATCCATTCGTTATCATTCACAAAGCTTCACCAACATGCCTTTCTGTTGTCCGAGTCAATTGACCAAAATCCTCTAATGGTTCTGCGGCTGACGTTTTCCAACTCCGTCAATACTGAACGCAGAGCTCAACATAATTTATTAGTACATCGACACAGTGTCCCCGCGTGTCTTCACGGGAAGGCGCGGTGAATAATCAATGAGAATGTAAATGCAAGGTGAATTCATGAGCTCCCCCGCCCCCCAATTTGCTCAGTTTTTTATAAGTCGTTGAATTATTAAGGGACTAGTAATCGCTTATAGTTATTATTCCCGCTTATAGTTTTGGTGATGCCTGAATAATTTCTATTTTTCGTTTTTGAAATTGTAAAAAGTATTCTGTGCTCATCTCTTCATAATTTAACCATCAAATTCTACCATTCAACTTTGAACCATTATGCTTCAGCCATAAAGTTAAAAATCTATCAAGGAAATTTGACAGATTGTTTAGTTCATGCTTCAGCTTCATGTGCTGGCGTCTGTACTATCCAATTCTCAAGATGTTCAAAAAATATATGAATTTGGATACTAACATTATTTTGCAATTAGTAAGTACAGAATACGATTACGTTATCTAAGTAATTGGGTATTTTAACTAACTTAAGTGTGCTTTATGGACTGCCTGAGCAGTATTTCCCTCAACAAAATATACCAACCGCTTCCACATCCTAAAAAGTCCACCAAATAAGTCCCAAAAATAAGAGCGCGCACCAAGCGCAATATTTCGTAAAATCTCACTCAAGGAAGCACTTTAAGTTTGCACCATCGTATATTTAATTCACGACCAGCTGAAGTACGTCCCCATAAAAATCCTGCCTGATACTGTGCAGATGAGCCTTTCCAGGGACGTATTGCAATCATTTTAATTGCGTTGTCCTGTTTTAGTGCTAAATCTCGTTATACGATTATGGCTTTGTGATTTTCTGTGATCTGGTTTTGTTTCATCGATTAGGTAGGTGCTTGGGATGGGGTGAGGGAGGGTTGGTGATGGAGGAACGCTTTTTAATGGCACGTGTCTTATGAGAGGAAATTGATATGGATATTTTGTAATTTAATTACGATACGGATGTACCCATATACCAAAAGTTGTTAGTAGGTATAGATATGGTTCAAAGTTGACTGTTTCCCCAATACCTACTTCACTTATACCTACTTCAGTGATAAAGTTGAAAATCCATTGAGGAAATTTGACAGATTGTAGTAGCTTGATGTTCTGGCGTCCGTACAAATAGCGGTTATTAGGTATCTTAAATTTGTGTGTTTTTTTTTTCAAAATTTTCATTTGAAATTTTTGCTGTAGATATTGTGACTGTGAGTTCTAATAATAATGTATTGTAATTTCAACTATCCACTTCCTTTTTTTTTTAGCATACCCAAATACAGCCCTGTATCCCGGTTCAAGATCCGTATACCCGGGATTTACGGTTATCGCTACCCGGGTTGCGTTCAATCACAACCTAGGAACTTAATACTTAACGCGTCTATTGCAAGCTCATACGTTTTTACTGTTCAATTATTTATGTATTTTATTTTTATCGATCAAGCTGAACGTGATTCGGAGGAAACGGGGGTTAAGTTTTGAGGTAGGTTTTTTGGTCTAATTGTGGCTACGGTATTTGGGGGGTTTGCTCGCACACTGTGGGATGCGAACCGTTTCAAAAAGAAAAATCTTTAATATAGCTTTTTTCAAGGCGTGTTAAATTAAACGAAAGAAACTAAGAGATGTTGTTAACTATTTAAAAGTAACTTTTATCTACACCTACTAATGCTATAGAGCTGTTCGTTTTTCGAGTTCGTTTGCTTGTACGCGCTTATCTCAGAATCTACTGGACTGATTTGAAAAATTACGTCAGTTTAAGATAGCCCATTTATTGAGGAAGTATAGCCTTCCTCGTAGGGTTGTAAGGGTAAAGTTTTTATCCTGGTGCGCGTAGCAGTTCCCATTGGACGCGGGTGATATTATAAGGGTACCTAAATGCGAAAGTATCTAGCTCGGTCTATTCAGCTTACATGCCAAAGCTAGTGAACCAATTTAAATCAAAGTCTGGAAAGCCTGCAAAAAGGACACAGACTAATTTTTATCCGGGAGTGGGATAAAGTTCCCTCGAAACTTAATTTAAGGCTCTTTTATACGTACCTACTAGTATCGAACCTAACATTGAAAGCAAAGCTCACAACAGAGAACCTATCCAAAAAAATAAAAAACAAATGACGTTCGTAAAAATCTGTGAACATTATCCGAGATCGTAACGCTTTACTTATCACTAGTTTATCATCCATAACCTCGCCTACACTCAAGTAAATGTACAATAAAGAGCTTAAATTAAAGTATTTTTACGATCACCTCTGAACTTAGTAGTTTTTCAAGATATGTATAAGTGTGCACTTACGTTTACTTATTTTTTAATGCATATTTTTTCATTTGATATTCACCATGATATAAGTTGGTCTGCAATGTGACAGTCTGTAACGTGAAAAAAAGGGGAAAAAATCAAACATGTTTCGTTCCCTTGGAGACATCATGTAGGTTCATTGGGTAAAAATAGCGAGCGAACTATTTCCCGCACCTAGATAAAAGACTATCTATGTAAAGGACATAGGCTATCCAAACTATATCGACGCTGGAAAGCAATTTTGTCGTATCTCGAAAAATGGGATTTTTTTTTTATTGCATTTTTGAATTCAGAAAAAAATACTGCGTCGGGCGGTCCAATCAATGTTTTTCTAAGAGGTTTTTTTTTTATGATACGACGTTGACTTTTTCCTAACTTCTGTAAAAAAACATACTGCAAAATGCTGTATATGCCATAAAGTATACTATTTTAAATGACAAATAGATACAACAAAAATATTGTAAGTATTTTTTTCCGATGTCGAAGATACACGGTCGTCATTTATTTACTACGTAATACTTACAGCATTATGTATAAGTCACAAAAAATAATTTATTGAGATACAGCAATTTCGCCGCCTCATTATTTTATTCCCGCTAGAGATAATACAATTCTATCCCTCGAGTTTTGAATGTGCATCAAACTTACTACCTTTCATTCTACACATTTTGTAATAAATATTATCCATAAGTCATTAATGATAGAGTTGAAATGTGTGTTTTCCCCTGGATACGCCGTTTACCGATTGTATAGCAGCCGATGTGCGAGCGCATTAGCTAGAACGCGATCACGTAGTCTGCGAAATTCGGGTGTATTTATGTGCACGATTAAAGTGAAAGCTAGGTAAGTCATGTTATTTAGTCATTTTACTTACTTTATCTATCTAATGCTTATAATAATTATGTTCGGCTGTATTTTATTTTTATTATTATTGTTCACCGATTTCTTAGTCAATTGTGGACCGACTGCGAAAAATGTTTTTTTTTATTGTTATTTTATACTCCTAGGTCCCATTGAAATTTGGTCGTGATCTGATGATGAACTTCAATGATATGGAACGAAACTCCTCATAGCATCATAGCAAAACAGTCGTAACAATTGTACCTAATTGGTTTGTATATACGGGTAGACGATCACTGACTGAAAAAAGAGGGGGTAGGGTTTTTTTAGAGGTGGGAAATCATCAAATGATTTCGCCCACTCTTGTGTAGCGGGAGGGCGTGTCACACTTTTATTGACTAAAATCACGTAACCGTATGTGACCAACATTTGCCCTTTGTGTTCTAAGGCCTGGGACATCGTTTCTGAACTACCTCACGCGTCAGCCCATTACTGAACTCCTACGGTTTACAATATCCCTGAGCGTACACAGCGCCACCGTCTACTACTCGACGAACGCGAGCTACTCATTGCTCATCGTTCGCAAGCCCTTGTCTACGGTGGCTGGAGATCGCTCGGCGATCCCCGACGCCCATGGCGTCTTATGTCGAGGTGGCTAGGGCGTGGCGTTGTATGTAGGTACGTTCCCTCACTCGTGCGGTCTCCTCCATTGCTAGCATTACATTACAAGGACGCGACCGCATCCCATTCCTTCTCGCCCCAGACCATGGCCTCAACTAGGTCCCGGCGCGAGAGGTCACTACCACCGTTCGCCTGCACAAAGACATGGCGGTGGTCTGCCGAAGCGGGGCACACTTGTACCGTGTGTTTTACCGTGTCCTCCAGGCGGTTCGTGCAATGGTGTCACCCGGGTGATTCTTCCGCCTTTATCCGGCACAGGAACCTCCCGAACTTACCTTGTCCGGTGAGGACCTGTTTCATGCGGAAGGTGAGGATGCCGTGGCGCCTCTTCAGCCACTCCTCAACGAACTTACCACTGCAAATGCGGCGTGCCCAGCGCTAGGCTGCGACAGTCGCTGTTTCCATGTCGCCGTGACTTGTCGCGGCAGCGGACTTTTGCCATGGCGTTGCACCTCTATGCGCTGGTCGTGCATGTGTGCAAGGACTGTCAATTGCCTCCAGATCCCATGGCGGCAGGCCAGCAAGAAGGCTAGCCGCTTCGCGGGAGATCTTCCGGTACCCCCGCATTATACGGATAGTCATCACCCTCTAGGATGCATTAAACTTGGCCACCAGTCGCCTCTTCAGCAACGGCGCCCACTCTGATGCCCCGTAAAGGGCGGATCCCCGCGTAGAGACTTCGGCAGGAGGCGTGTGGACCTCCAAGATTGGGAAGGAGATTGAGGGCAGGCCAGGGCGGCTCTCAAGCGGCTCAAAAAAGCCGGAAAGTGCTCGTCGAAATTCCACCGGCTTTCGAGGACTACCACAAAATCGGTGAATCGAAGTCGGTGTTAAATAACAAAGAGACAAAACATATAATTATTTTTGAAATCATAAGTGATGTTGCCTATAAATACGGAAAACCAGTCCAATCAAAATTATGTTTTTGTTTTTCAACAAATTTTGTGTTATATTTTGTCCAAAATATCGCTTATTATATTTTTTACAGTCGAGAATGTCGCCGTCAGTAAACTTCATTGCTTCCTAATTTTGCGATTGATTATTTTTTATTTTAATTCATAATAATTATTACTATAGTAAACATTATTTTCTAAATAAAATTGTTTAAATAAACATACAGCATTTAATTAAACATAATAATTTGTTTTATTTATATTTAATACAAAATTCAAGATGTCCTTCTAAAAAGAGTGTGAAGTACAACGTAATGCGAGGACTTACAAATTTAATTCATATTACATACATCATAATTGTTTTCTAAAATTTTAAAGTTATTTCGTTGTGCCTTTGTTACAACTACCGAGATACAGCAATATTGATGATTCAAATTGAAATATCAATTGCTGTAACTCATATAAAACTCATGTTATACTAACTTTAGAATACTATCTTTATTGCCATCTGATAAATATAATTATAAGAAATACGTGTTCCAAAAATGACCTCTCGGATTCAGCTAGTTTACGAGTTATAATTTTTTCGAATAGTTTTTTGGCTCTGGTGTAAAGTTCCACTTTTCGAGATACGACAAGATTGCTTTCTTACGTCGATATGTTACTATTCAAATTTTCCGTTTAAATTTGTTCGTGTAGTTTTGGGTTGAAAATGGGCAAGCAAGACGGAGAGAGTTAGGTACTGTCGCATTTACTTACTTTTATAACAATTAATAAGCATTATGTTTTTATGTAACTACTAAATATCTCCTTAAACGTAAATTACAAAATTACACTAGCACAAAGTTCAAAGATAATGTGCCAAATTTTTGCCTGTATCTCAAAAACGTTGGTATATTTTTCACTGAACCAACCCCCCAGACTTACACACAACCTTCCAACACGACCTTTCGAAATCAATCAAAACTTTAGCGGTAATCAATAATTCATAGTCTATATCTTAAATCCTCCCCTTGAGATGCCCTCGAAAACAATTAAGGCTTTCTCACCCTTCGCCATATTCTGTAATTATCGCATTTACCCCGACGAAGATTTTACTCGCTAAAGGAACTTGCGTATTACGGCTTATGGCTCGAAATAAGTGATGTTTTAGCTTGTTGTGTGGTTTGGGATACACTTTTAAAGGGACTGTACTCTGATGGTATTGTTGTGTACTTTATAGTGAATCTGACCCTTCATCATCATCATCATCATCACCAGCCTATCGCAGTCCACTGCTGGACATAGGCCTCTCCAAGTGCACGCCACTGAGATCAATATTCGGCTTCTCGCATCCAGCTCCCTGACCCTTATTAGTTGCTAACTAAATTTTTTATTGCATGTTTTGTCTCCTAACTTATATTTATAGCAACACAAAAATCATCTGTCAATAGTCTTTCCTAGTAGGTGTATCGTGCAGCATCAAATACGAAATACCTTCGCCAAATCGATTACGTCTACATCACACAATCAGGAGCGGAACTGTGAACTTAATGGCCAGCAATTTATGCCCCCACAAATTTATTCACGCAGCGCATAGGTAGTCGAAAGGGGGCGAATCGCAAAACATCAGAATTTGCGAACGCCACAAATAGAACATCTTTCGGTAAAAATCTGTAGAGTATCGCGAAGATGGAGATACTAACGAGGTGGCCTCGCTACTCTGATTTCCAATTCAAAGGAAAATTGCGATGGGAAGGGTCGGTGGGGGGAATCGAAGAGTGGGGGCCCCCCTCCCGTTGCTACGCGACGCGGGGTGGAGCCGCCGCAATCACGGCCCAATGGCACGACGGTTATAAATTGCTCTGGCGTCGCGACATAGCCGTGGGAGAGAGATGGCGCGGCCTCTCACTCGCTCTAATGAAGTCGCCTCCAGCACCCTTGATTGACGGACTGGCCCTTTTTCGGTCCTAGAGTTAGGTATCAATGGCGTGCCGTGATTTGCCAGTAATGAAGGTGTGGTTACATTTTCCTGCTGTGCCTTTGTCACGTGGCTATACAATGAGGTATATGTATGTATTTATGTACCCGGCAATTTATTAGCACTCCCACTTATATGAATCACACTATGTATTGTACCAATTAGGTTGTTTGAAATGATGTTGTAGTGAATTTAGTTTGCAGGATGCGAACACCCACGAGTTGAGTCAGATACACCAATGAGGTGGCCCCATTAAATTGGGTTTAGACGTTTCTGAGAATTTGCAGCACATTCGTACCTACATACAAAAATAGGTTTTGCATATGTCAGTTGTCTTGAATTTCTGAAGGTATTATTTTTGTGCTTTCTAGTATTTTTTTTATAGTTATTAAACGTATTAGTATTTTTCCTCTGTGCCGTAGAAATAAATAGTTCTAAACAATCCTTGAGTCGGTATTTCTGCAAACAAAAGCTGGGGACGATAAAGGAGATATTAAATTCTTGTCTCGGCGGAATCACGATGATGTAATGAAGGTTTGGTATTGCTTACGTACCTACGATTAAATCTAGATATTTGTCGACGTCACAAAAAAAAATGAAAGCACTGTTTTATATTTTCTTGAAAATAAAAGTAATTTATTAGATACTAACAGTTTCTTGCGGTTTCTTCTGCGTCCCCGGTGAACTTTTTCCCGTACCCGGATAATATGTATGTGTAGTCTATGTTCACCGGAGATAGTGTAGCTTCCCAACAGTGAAAGAATTTTCCAAATCGTTAAAGTAGTTTCGGAGCCTATTCAATACAAACAAACAAGCAATAAAATCTTTCCTCTCCATAATATTAGTATAGACTAAATAGATAAGAAATAGACAAAATAGGCATTACAACGAAATATATATAGTTGTTAGGTGCTTATAACTGTCTATTAATTAAACAAATTCCCAAATAAATCTCCTTAAATCTAGAAACAAACCTCTCCCCAACACAAACACGACATTTAAAAAAGTACTAAATTGAGCCCAAAAAAATCAGATATTTTCTGTACGCATAAAGACACTATACCATGCTAAGAAGTCCGGCTCGTATGAGAAGAATGCGTAATAAGGAACGGACTGCGCAGAGATTACCTACACTGACGTGTGCTTATAGTGTTCACATGTTCTATGTGAGGATGTCTGATATAGCAAATTGCGACTTAAACAATAAAGATAAGGGTTGCATTTCGTTTGACAGGGTAACTGTGTTTGGATTATAAATAACATTTAGGTTAGCTATGTTTCTTTACGGGGAGGTGATAGAGGGATATGTTTTGTGTTCCGTTTTACGGTAAAATTAAGGATAAGCAGAAAAAATGCCAATGCTTACCGGTTCCTAAATACAAGGCCTAAAAATTAAGTGAACTTAATTAAAATATTTTTAATACTTCTAGCGACTTATTAGGTATTGTTTCATTTCATTTTGTATTGTAGTTAACATTATTATTAGAATTACTTATAAAGTTGATACTCAAGGCCGTTCAGATTACACGATTGCTACTAATTTGTGGTAACAAGAGCATACATTTTTCCGCAAAGATAAGTAAAACATATCAAAAACATTTACTATACGAAAACAAGTTCATAGATTTCATTATTACGTGTATTTTTATGCCGACGTAAATCATATTCAATGGAGAATTTTAATAAATTTGCTAAAACTTAACAATTACTTAGATTTTTTTTAAATATCCCACCGAACAACTGATTTATATCTAGATATAATTACCGAAAACTGACTAATATGTCACAAAACAGTCGTCTAGATTGTGTAATTTGAAGTTTTGAGTATTTTATGACCGCGACTAGTGCATTTTTGCAGAATGCGTCATTACAAATTGGACCGTGCCAAGCGTTGTTTAACCCTAAGATCGATCGACCCGTGCATCTGTTATTAAATCTGTTATCATCTATGAATGTGTATACTTGGTTCGTGCCCTACACTGTTACTATACATTTCATACATACATACATACATACATACTGTTACATAGCTTCATACAAAGTATTCTCAGATAACTATGCGTTTAAAACATAAAGAACTTCGTAGCAGATTGCGCGGATTTTGCTCCGTATATTGCCAGCCTCTGGGCACTAGGGCCTTCACCCTGCACACAAGTATACATACAAACCTTTGTATACGTATGACGTAGCCAGTGGTCTATGTAGGGCTGTCTCTCTTTTAATCGTATATATAATAGGGCATAGAGAAAACTGCGAACAGATTCCACAAAGGTTTATTAACACGGCATTGCTACATAGGGTTGGCAGGCGTATGTTTTTCATTTGTTTTTTTTTTATATCCTCATGGTCACTCCTTTGTTTATAACCGTATTGAGAGATGAATGATCAACCTGAGGTATCGTCAGCTTTCTGCCGAGGCCGTGACTTCTTTGCGAGAGTTACAGCGGCCCTGGTAGGCTGACAAAAATCTGCAGAAGGATCTCGAAGGATCGCGTTTTAGTCAGTAAAAGTCTGACAATCCCTTTCGCTGCACTCCCACAGCGGGAGGGGTTATTTAATACTCAAAAAATATCAAGCTTTATTAGCCTCATCCTTTCCTCAAACATATACTTAAGTATAGTGGTTAAATAAGTTTAAGCAATTATATTAATAAAGAAAGCTGTGAAGTGATTGAAACCTAAACCTGACTAAACATAATCTTAGACCTAAATGAAAATGACCATTTTAGTAACGGTCCCCATGATTACTCTCCTTCGACAAGTCTTCAGCTGTCATCTCCTATTACCCAAAAAAATTCGCAATAGAGCTATGAGGGTTGGCCGATTGGTTGAAAATCGACAACCTTATCAGAATCGCAGGGTCGCGCGTCACAGTGGATCGATAGCGTGAATGTGCCGCGGATTACATCGGCAATGCTCTGCGATTACAAGATCGAATTTGTTTTTAACTGCGGCAACACTGATGTGTGTGTTGTGAGACTTTTAGAAAAGGTTTAGTTTTTAGAAACAACGTACATTAATGATGGAATGGACGATTTCTAGGCATGAGTTTTGTTTCTAGGTATAGGTACATAATATGAATGAAATTAAAATGTCAATTTTAATACTGAATTAACTGCTTTTTACTAATAAATGCTTCAGAATATATATACGGTACATCCATTTAAATAGTATGTTGTTAATTTTTATTCCGTTTGTGGGTTTGTTCCGGCTAGTCTCTATAATGGCTGGACCCATTTTGATGGCACTTATATTGTCAGGGAGCTGATTTTACTATGAGTAACTTAGGCTACTTTTTAGTCGGGTGCGGGAGAGCTTTGAAACAATGATTTATAGCTTTTAAACACCACCTCCTTTGCCCACAGGTGAGAAACCCCACAAATGCCAAGTCTGCGGCAAAGCCTTCAGCCAAAGTTCCAACCTGATCACCCACTCCCGCAAACACACCGGCTTCAAACCCTTCGCTTGCGAGCTCTGTGGACGGGCATTCCAAAGGAAGGTGGACCTCAGGAGACATAAGGAGACTCAGCATGCAGACATCAGGCCTCCGCAACCGCATATGCAGCCTCATACAGATGTGCACGGCATGCATCCTACTGATATGCACTCTGTGGCTGAGCATCGGATAGGTGAGATTTCGTATTATTTTTAATATACATAAGTTAGAAGACAAAGCAAAGAGAAATAATATTTTAGCTCTAATTGTATGTTCTTAAAAAACCTTATATTCTATTGCAAAAAAAAAAATATGCCGACTGAATTGAGAACCTCCTCCTTTTTTAGAAGCCGGTTAAAAAGTGAAAGTTAGTGAGTACAGATGTTTGTGACTATTTCACGCAAAATCTCTTTTTCTGATTTTACTACCAGAACATTATATAATAGTCACCCTGATCTAGTTTGCCAGTACAACCAAGGGGTATTGGGTCGCCCAGGTAACTGGGTTGAGGAGGCCAGATCGCTCATTGTAAAACACTGGTACTCAGCTGAATCCGGTTAGACTGGAAGCCGACCCCAACATCGTTGGGATGACCCTGATCTACTTAATTTCACCTCAAAATTCCTATTATTACATTATTATATAAAATACTAAATAGCCTTTCTTCCACAGATCTCCGTCCCCCCCACCCGGACCTCCGCCAGCACCCGGACTTCAGAGCTCACATGAGCACCTCAGTCCCCCCTCTGCAGCCGCTGCCCTCCTGAACTTCAACCGCCTTCGCGCCCCACTCCTGGCGTTGAGGCTTGAAGGTTCACCAGCAGTGGTGGAGCGATGTATAGTGAAAGATACTTGGTGTTTTTTTTTTCTAATGTTGTGATTCTGACTGAAAGGTGGCTTGGTATTGGCTGTTGCATAAATTTAAATTCTGGAAAAAAAATTAAGTTTTTAAACTTCGAGTCGGCTTGATTACCAAATGAAATATTGAATAACAGTCGGTTATGTAAAACGTACATACAGACGACAGCACATGAAGCTACTACAAACTGTCAAATTTCCTTAATAGATTGTCATGAATCAAAATTGATTGGGAAATTTTGACAGTTTCAGGTCGCTTGATGTGCTGGCGTGTATACAATATTTATTTGCCCGACTGCACAAAAAAGAGGATTATGTTTGGATTATGATTAAGTTACTGTGCAGCATATGAAGGGTTACATTATTTTCATTCCAAATCGCCTTATTGTGCAAGGCCTTACTGATGCGTCGAAATACATATACATACATACATCTCACAATGCAAGTACCTACCTATACCTAGTTTTCTGACGTCACAGTTGAGCTAAGTAAGTAGTAAATATATATAAGGCAACATACATACACATTGTATACTTTTAAATAAATGTTACCGCAATCCAAACGTGTAGTTAAGATAATTATATTGTAATTAAAATTTAAACGCTTCGTAAATGTGAGTTTTTTGATCTCAAAGTAAAATACACGATAAAGTATAAAAATAATTGTTGTGAAAAATAATGAACTAATAAATGCCAACATAATTAAGTATCAGAGATTAGAAAATCTTTTATTTTTAATTTCAATGAAGCCAGTGATTTAAATTAAAAAAAAAATACTCAATAATAAAAACGCAACACAATTTTTTATTTAAGCAAAAATTTTCCAAAGAATAAAAAATATTAAAATACAGTTAAAAAGTGGACTGATGGAATCATTCCATAATGTTTAATTTTCCATATTTTTTTTTAAGAAAAGAACAATTAATTTTTAAGAAATGACATTATTTTAGTAAATTTACATTTATGACATTATACATAGAGTAAAAAAAACGCATTATTATTATGAATTACCACCAGGAACTGCATCTATTATTCCATTGTTATATTGGTTAATTAAAAGTAAAACGCCGACACATCAAGCTACTACAATCTGTCAAATTTCCTTAATAGATATTCAACTTCATCGTTGAAACATATGGTTTAAAGTCGATTGTGTAAAATTCATAGTTTCAGGTAGCTTCATGTGCTGGCCTCTGTACTATTGCGGCAACTGTAATTGATTTAAACTAAAAATATTTATTATTTTACCAAAATTAAATATAATGTAATATATAAAAAAATGCCATAAATAAATCGATTAGAAATATTGTAGAAAAATACTCGCATATCAATATCATATTCATAATAACTTTAATTATATTATTATTAAAATGAAATCGAATTATGTAAAATATTTAGCTGATTTAGTTTTAAGAATTAGTTATAGTGATGTACAAAAAATGTTGTCTATTTTTATGGCTGTAAGTAATCTTATGTAAAAGCACTTTGAGGTTATTCACTGTATTTCAAAATAATAATTAGAACTACATTTTGCGATTGTACGTACTTGTTTTTTCAATTTAAAATACTTACATAAAATTTGTAAAAAAAAATCACAGACCCGGTACATTCTTTAATACGTATATATATTATTTCGGAAGTTAGAAGATTTTTTGTAAAGTTTTTTTGTAAATACGAGATTCAAAATAGGAGTAATTAATGAAAAAAAAATTGCAATGTGAAATCCATTATGCCAAAGACACATAGAAAAATATTAATGTAAAGCAGTTATTTAGAAACACCGAAATATTCTCTAAAACCATACACATTCCTTATAAATAGTTATTGTGTGCGCTTGAAAAAAGACAAAATAGCCATTAGATTTTTAAATAATTAAAAAAAGAACACAAATTATCTCGCATTCCATTTTTAAACACATCAATTTTTTTATCTTTCGAAGCATTATAGAAAAATGAGGAATATTTTATCGTATAGTTTTTTTGTAATAACCTGAATAATTATATAATGTTTTATTATGTTATATCGTGAATATATAATATTCAATATTATTTCCTGCATTGTATACCAAAACTATTAATAATAATTTTATGTGTAGCTAATTCTCATTATATTATTACACCCAATTAATTAAAATCGAAATTAAATACCATGTAGTAAAAATGTTAAATCATTTCTTTTGTTTCCGTGTAAATATAAAATTCGAAAATGTATTTTGATATTTTCTTCGAACAAATTTAAATAATTGTATGTTATTAAATGTAAAGTCAATGTAAATATTGTATAAACTTTAAAACTAGTTATGTTAACGATCCCAAAGAAAAACGTGCAATCCTAACGGTCGTAAATTACGAGTTATTATCATAAGTAACTGTCACTTCAATAAATATGATGATGTATAGTTTTTTGTCTTTCATTTCATTGTGGTATTAAGAGTACCCTAATTTCCTTTAAATGTTCTATTATATTCACAAAAAAAAAAACTAGAATAAACTCGAAAACCAGTATATTTTTCGTGGGACATCATCAAATGTCTGCTCCCGCTGAGGGTGCAACTGGAGGGAGGGTCAGACTTACTGACTAAAACCCACTATATTCCTTCTAGAAGTCCCTGTGTACCAGAGCCACGGTAACTCTTGCAGCCAAGGCAAACCTAGGTCCTACGGGGCCTCTCCGATGTTGCTGATTTCTCCACCGACAAGAGCTTGTTGTCCTTATTCGGAATAAGCTCAAGTGAAATTTTCCCTTTCCCAATTCAATATTAATTCTGACTATACTTGAGTACTAGAAACACCATCATCGTGAACGGCTGGACCGATATAAATAAAACTCAGTAGTACATTGTCCAGAGTCAGAGAAAGGACATAGACTACTTTTTATCCGGGGGAACAGCTAGAGACATAAATACTTAAATCAAAAATTTGCAACAAATACCTTATCTTACACAATCATTATCATGAAAAATAAAAAATAAAATTTCTATCAAAATATTGGATAAGTCTAACAACACCCTTATCTAAAAGGAGCCATCTTTAAACAGTACAGGTTACAATAAAAGCCTATCTTAATAATTATGCAAATACACCCTGAGATGTTGCTGAACTTAATTTTATTTCGCCATTATCTCAAGGCAAGGGAATAGGATTTAATATTGGAGAGAAGCTTCTCCTCTTACATCGCCGAAGACTGAAATATTTTGAATAAGGGGTAACGGTGTCTATTACAAAATTATTTAGGTGGCTACCATTAAGAAATAATTTTAAGATCCAAATTATTCAAGGTTTATTCAAAGCATTACACAATGCGTAATGATTTTTGAAAATGGCATATCAAACTCAAAACGTAAGAATTTGAGAGGAAAACGTAAGCCTACCTTTTTTCATGTTTTATAAAATTATTGCTGAGTTAAAATATAAATTACTTTCAGGCTAGGAAGAGGCTACAAGTGCTAGAATCAGAGTGAAGAATAACTATAAGGTATGACTGGCTGATTAAGTATGAATGCCTGAAAAATGTACTGTACTGTCAGTAATTTTTTATATGTATAACAATGACCCTATTTCACTTGGTCACCTGTGACTGTGAATCTGGACTGATATCACTTTTTTATTGTGTTTGTTATTGTCAGGAGAAGGTTGGAGTAAAGTATAGTAATGCCAGTAAAGTATAATAATGAGTACAGTATCCACTGGGATATTAAAAAGTACTTTTAAAATGGGAAACGAGAGCCAATCTTATTTATATGTTTGTTAGGTACTATAGAAGTCTGACTGTTTTTGTAGTCATTACATATGACCCCGAATAAAATGTTATGGGTGATGATGACCATAGCAAAATGATATTTTTAACAAACCAACGGAACCCTAAATTAATCCAATTAACCATCACCCGATTCCGTACAGTCTGTTTGTCTATAACCGTCAATGTTTGCAACGCCATGATCGATTGATCATTAACCTAATGGCGGGAGTAGGTATCGAGTGCTTTTTTATTATTAATGTTTTATATAGACGTGATACGTGGTATTATTAGCTTTTTTTCCAGGAAAATCATCGAAATAGGGGTTATTTGCTGTCGGTGCAGCTGGAGGGACAGACTCTTACTGACTAAAACCCACTATGTTCCTTCGTCTCCGAGTGCCAGGGCCACGGCAACTCTTGCGAACAATCCGCAGCCCCGGCAGGTGGTATTTCTAGCTTTAACACTGTTTTCTAAGAAAAAGAATTAGCGAAATCGGTTCAGCTGCTCTCCAGATTTGTGCTAAGCAACACATTTAGCGATTTACTTTTATATTACAGATAGATAAATCAATATAAAAAACACCCAGCTAACAGCATTCTTATTAGATGCCCTGAAAAATTAACCATTTCTTTTAGGACTGGGTATGCGAACAATCTAGGCAAAAGTGAAGCCTTGTTTTCGAATCTATGCGAAAATAAAAAATACTTATAAAAATGTCCCCACTACAACATCACCTTGGTACTCAAGCCCAAAAGCCATAAGTCCATTCCGTATTTGATTATGTTAGACAAAAAACCTAGTTAGATTTGTACCGGCAGGGATGAGGGTCCCCAGTGTACGGCAGACTCTAAACGCCTGTTAGCACGCACTGCGGGGCCAGAGAGGACCTTTGTTATACAGGGATGGATTGACGAAGGACATTTATTTATTTAACAAAAAGTCGTAGTGGCCTAGTGGCCTCTCAAGTATGATTCGATTCCAGATCAGGCAAGTACCAATGCAACTTTTCTAAGTTTGTATGTAGTTTCTAAAGTATATCTTGGACATCAATGACTGTGTTTTAGATGGCACGTTAAACTGTAGGTACCGGCTGTCATTGAACATCCTTGGCAGTCGTTAAGGGTAGGCAGAAGCCAGTCCAACCAAGGGTTATTGGGTTGGCCGGGTAACTGGGTTGAGGAGGTCCGATAGGCAGTCGCTATTTGTAAAACACTGGTACTTAAACCGGTAAGACTGGAAGCCAACCCCAATATACTTGGGAAAAGGCTCGGGAGATGTTTCATTTGGTGAGATAAAAACAAAAATAGAATAATGAGGACCAACGGCATGTGCTTATTTCTTGAGAAATCTCTTCCAGCAGATCCGTTATGGAAGAGTTATAATACAAAGTGATATAGACAGAGTCAAAATGAGAGATGTTGAAGGTGTTTTCGGCGTGATATTTGAATCTCGAGGAGTTTAATATCGCATTGCTTCTCGTGGCGATATCAAACTATCTCAAAATAACTAACTCCATATTAACATCACATAATATGGTTAATCATAAAAAAAATAAAATAATTAGGACAATGAAAATATAATAATAAGTAAGTAGGATTTGAATATGAATTCAACCAGTTCATAGAAATAAAGTGTAATTTTTGTTTATTTTGCTCAAACAAATCTATTCGTTATGGAGTTCTATGAATGCACAATTAAGAACTAAAAACATCTGTGCAAACATTTACTAGGAACCTCTATAATTTGTGATATCTCTTTAAATGTTTTGATAAATTAATCAGGCGGTTCCATGGTGTAATGGTTAGCACTCTGGACTTTGAATCCAGCGATCCGAGTTCAAATCTCGGTGGAACCTGATTAACATTTTTTAGATAGTAGGTATATAAGTAAAGGAATCTGTTATACAATTCAAGAAGCCATATTGATAGAACAAAACTCATTTCAAGACAATATTCGACATTTAAACTTTATCAGTCTTTTGTTATTTTTTTTGGGCTGTTTAAGTTTTTATATCAGCTTTTTACCTCCACAAACATACACTTAAATTTTAATAAACTATAGCAATCTATTTAAACAGGACCATATACTTGACAGGTTCTGACTGAAAGTTAGAAAGATTTCGATATGAAATAAAGTTTGTTAGACAAAAAATTGTCTGACGAGCATGCTTGTTGGCTGCGAACTTGGTGTTAAAATATGTATTTATAAGTCTATAATGTAAAGTAGACCTACATATATGTAGTATATCAGTTGTGTTGGCACCCATAACACAAGCTAATCAATAGCTTACCTTGGTTCTAACCGACCGTAGCTGAAAAAGTGTCCCGATATAAGAACAAAAAATACATAATTTAATTCCCTCATCAAAAAAGCTCATCCCAAGTCCGTCCCCCAGTGGGTCAGCGTCATATATAATTCAGCGGTATCCACATGCGTCTCGGACGCAATCAGTATTGTGAATAATTGATTCCAGCCTGATGATTGTGCGCCCCGCGAGATTGAAGAAGATTTGCCCGTCCCACTACGGACCTGGTGGATTTGTGTTATTATTGTATTTTTTTTGTATGTACCTACTAAAAATAAGTAAGACAAAAAAACTAATAGATTCTGTTTGAAATATAAGTCATTGTGAAATTTTAGATTATTTATTTCGTCTATATAAAATCATTAGTGATATAGGAAAAATAATTTGCAATGACAAGTGCAGTAGTCGGTTCTACGAGTAGGTATGTAAAGTTAAATAAAAAAAAATATGTGTCAGTCGAACATGCCTAATTTTTACTATAATTTGAAACAAAATTTTAAAATGATGTTCTGTTTTTGTATTAACAAATCGTTTCTTTCATTATTAGATAACTCGAAATTAATTACTTAAAACTATAATAATCTATACTGAAAACTAAATAAAACTAATAAGTAAATAATCATAAACTAAGTTGAAATCATAAAAGTATTTTTTTTTAATATCTAGATGTTATAATGATAAATTAAAATATAACTGACGCTCGGTTTTTCCAAACTCCAACTCGCGGATTGTACGGACTGCCGTTTAAAACGATAATGACACTTAGAACTTCTGTTTCGCGCTTAGATCAACCAATCTTTCATACGAGCGCGCGTGCGACAGAATTCGCTAGTGTGAAAGTGCTCTAAAAAGCAACCCAATTAAAGTTTGTGTCTAAATAAATTATTATTTTAATATCAGCCAATCGCTTCACCGCCGTAGGTATAAAAAATTTGACTTGCATGGTCGCACTAATTTATCTATTACACTAATAAACATAAAGTCGATAATAGCATGAATCAACATTATAGATCGAACATTATAGCTGATGACGTCAGCGTTAGATAGCCGCAGTGAAAGGCACGCACTATTTCGCGATTCTGCCAACCGGTTCCATGGTGTAATGGTTAGCACTCTGGACTTTGAATCCAGCGATCCGAGTTCAAATCTCGGTGGAACCTTTGAAAATGCATTTTTGGTTGAATTTTTGTGGTCACCACTTATTACCATTTTTTTATATTTTTTTTCTAAAATAAGCGCTTAACGTTTTAGTATTTTATTTAGTGATATAATGAAAACAAACACAAACGAAATCGGTGTTGTTTAATATACTATCAATACTTACTATCGCCTTGACATTGCCATAATCTCAGGTCAAATTAGTTAATCATTCCACGTTTGGTTCACGGATGGCTTTTTTAATTAGTTACTGTTAACAAACCATGTACCTAGGTATTGTATGGTAATAGGTGGGTAATAGATATTTTTATTTAATTATTTTTTTATAGATAATCTTATATTATTCTCTATACGTACCTACATACATACATCATGTTTTACACAACCCAATTTTTTTTTTTTACCAAAGTTGCCAGTAAACAAAATTTGACAAAACCTCTTCCCAATAATATCTTCCAATCGTAATCAAATAAAAGGCACAATTGACATAAAATAAAGTCAATAGGAGCCTTGATAACAATGGAAACCAATTTCATCACGACAGATATCACTTTCCAATTTCATTTTCACCCTTCCACAATGGTTGGCAGTGGGACCATCAAATTTATTCAAATTGCACCTTGTCGCGACCGCGGCAATGTCGCACCTGCTTTATACAAAACACACGCGAAAATATACCTTATTACTTTAAGTTAAGGTTGAGAATCGCAAAGCAAAAGGTGCACCAATTTCGAACATTGCAATTTATAGATAGATATTCTTATTCCACTCAAAATAACATACGTTTCTTCTTAGCAGAGGTTCGGTAGTTCCTTCAGGGATGTGTTAAAGGAATTTGGATGGTATTTCAAAGGTGGTAAGGTAGGTTTTGGATTGGTTGGGGTATTGTGTATTTGATATGTGAAGAAAAGCGAATGGAAAGCGTCTGCAGTCTTTTGTATGGACGTGTTTTAAGTCAATATTGATCAGTAGTGTATCAATAGTATTGTATCAATAATATTGGGTTAAATTTAATTAGGTATATATTATGTGCGTTTACATTATTTCTAAGCTGTTTTTATAAGCGAGGACTTGTAATTGGCTTTCTGTCATCTATGAATTATTTTTCCTATTAAGTTTTTATTTAGCTGTAAGTCTTCCATAGTGTATTAATTACGTAAATAAATAAATAATCATTTTTTTGTTGTATGTTTTGTTTGTAATAACAAATGTTTTGGTACAAAAAGTTTTCTATTATTAATCTCAAGTTTTAATAAAAATGTAGGTACAACAGCAATTTATTTATTAAAACCAAGAGATTTACCCGGAACAGCGAATATTACTTACCTTGAGTTAAAATTTTACGAAACCTAAATTATTAACAATACATATTAATTTCACTTGCATAAAAAAAACATATAACTTTAATAATTCCTTCAACATATAAAACTGATAACAATTACAACAAAAAAGACATACTTACATAGGTACATATAAATCAACAAATCGAACCCGTAATACTTATAAAACTACACAATACAAATGGCATTTGTTCGCAAAGTTAAGTTGGCACAATTTACATAAAGATGTCTACTAACAGCATCAGAATCGAGTTAGGAGGATACTTTGGAACTGTCGCTTAGCACAGACGTCGAATCCGTTTACAGTTTTCGGGAGTTTCAAGATGGTTAGGGATGGGGTGTGGTTGGTTATAAGATATCGATATTTTTGCTATAGATATTTAAAAGTTTAGGTTTCATTAGTCAATTGTGAATTTTAGTAGATATGAAATGACGTTATAAAACTGAACTACTTACTTAAGTTAGTTTTTTTAAATTATGAACTGTTGAGTAGTTAAAATGTTTATTGCAATTGAACAATATTTTTTTCACTTGTGAAATCATAAAAATACTCTGAAAAGATCAGTATGTACACTGTACTTCTGTAAATTACTGGAGTTGGCTCCATTTATGTATGACACAATGTTTGAGAATGTAGAAATTGGAAAAAAATATTATCAAAACTATTTAAGAATTCTTTGAGAGATTTACTAAAACCATTCTTCACGTCTCACGAATTTCGTCACTAACACACACAATAACTAAAGCTACATTTTCCACAAAACGTAACACTTACCAGATTTCACTTGCCAAAAAATCAATCACCAAAAAAACAATACAATTATCGATAGAAACCATAACGCTTATCCCATCCCTAGCCGCCACTAGGGGCGTCCAAGTTGCGTATTGAGTTACGCGTCCCTACACCGGTCCAATCGCATCAGCCGACGCCATTATAATATCCTGTTGCTAGACGCTCGTAATCTCCATATTTACATAATGGCACTCTTGCCTATTTGCCTATTCTTGTTTGTGTGACGGCCTGACGGACTGGCAGGCCTCATCATCTTTTATCTTTATCATCTTCGGGTCTCTTGTAAAAGGATAAACGATTAATTTGAACTACCGCGTCTTTCGTTCAAGGATTCAATAATAAGATCAAATATAATACCAATGCATATATAAAATATTTTGTTTTCTAAAAATGGTCAATTTCTACATTTATCTAAAATATAACCTGATATCAGAACCCATCCATGTTCTATTCATTTCTCTAAGTCTGAATTTATTGGTTTGTATAAAATATTATACAACTTAGGTATAGGTAAAGGAGCGCGTGGCTAAGTAACAGCCTTACGGGTTGATCTATCATAAGGATAAGCAACGCTTGGCATGGTCAGTCCACGCATGCCATCTTGACGTGAGGAGTTTTCCCGTGTTTCGGAAGGCACGTAAAGTGGGTCTGTCTGACAGATAGACAGTCGTTTCAGGAAAATTACTAGTACTTAACAACATTCGTTTAAGATTGCAAGCTGACGAAGCGACTAGGCCGATGAAGCACTAATTAAGTACATATACTGTATTAATAAACATGTGTGTATCGAATCGAAAAGCTCTACACTAAAACAAAAGAAACCATTTTCAAAATTCCCATAAACGTATTCCCCTACCATAAAATGAAGTCTTCACCATTCACGGAAGATCTCGCTCACCCCAAACATCTCGATTGGATTTCCCCTCTCACGTACAATACGTCTTCGACTCACTTATATCAATTTAATCGTTCAAATTGAAATTCAAAGAGCAGACTGCGAATCAATTACAGATGGCTGATCGGTGGCATTCAAATACCCGCTGATAGAAATATCCTTGAAGAATGTGCGTGTGAAGAAATGTGAACCAATATATTAAGACGTGTTGGGGTGGCTTCTTTAAGAATAGGCGACTTACATGAGAAGTAGGGGGTACTCTTTTTAATAGACTTACAACAGCGATAGCATCTGCATTGATAGCAAACAACTTTCTTTTCAACCCAAAGTTGTTTTATGTTGGATTTAGTAAAAGTTATGATGATGATGGCGTCCAGGCCGATTGTCGGCTACGGCGGCCGTTTTCTCTAAGGCGATCAGCCAGCTGCGCAGAACATATTATAGTGCACAAGCATTCGCGCAGATAAAGGTGCACTCCCTTTTCCTTCACTCTCATAGTCCGATGGGACGGCAAAAGTTATAACACAATGGCAAGTTTAAGATAAAACATCATCGTCAGTCCATTTGGGCGTTGTCCATTTAGCACATATTTGTGTTATGTATTTATTATTATTTCAAGTTTTTTGGTCTTGTGACAATAAATGTATTGTCTATATTTCTTTCTTATAATAAGTATGTATCGTTTGTTATGAATAGGAACCCCGTAACACTATACTCTCACATCCTTTCATGCAATGATTTTCCTGCGCGTGCATTACAACTGCACATCTCTGAATGTTACAAAATTAAAAATAAAAACCGTTACAGCGTCCCTTTTCACACAAAATCATAAAAAAATAAGTCCGAAATAAAATTGCTTATAACTTTAAGCTCGTATGAAAAATACGTCCTTGTAAAACCCACAATACAAGTCTTTAATATGAAAAGTGATTACTACAGTAAACCTTCACTGTCATATTTACGTTGTCGTAAATATGACAAAGTAAACCTTGGTATAATTTACGACGTCAATACGACACTAAGTGATAGAGAGATATAAAATTTATTCTCGTCCCTGCGTCGCCGATATTATTACGATATAAAAACGAGAATCAAATGATGTACGTTTATTAAGTTATCGGTACTTCTGGGTTTGATGGTTGAATTAAGTAAGAAAGGGTTGGGCTAAAATTGAATTGAATACCCAAAGGAAACAAATTAATAAATCGATAGTATTTTCTAATGTACAGACGCCAGCACATCAACCTACCACAATCTTTAAAATTTCTTTAAAATAGCTTTTCCACCTTATGACAATACCAGAAGGTTAATTTTCGATTGGTAAAAAATATCAGATTCCGGACCTGTTGGCATACACCAAATAAGTTTATAATTACTTACGCGCGTTTTCTCTAATATTTTAAACACAATAGGAAAGTCTGTCGAATCCAATAACTTAACACTTGGTTTTATAACTTAATTATATTTATGAAAGCGCCTATCAAATTACGCGACGCAACAGGACGCATGACGGATACCTACCATCATCAGCCTTTTTATCGTCCCACTGCTAGGCACAGGCCTCTTCTCACACAGAGATGGATTGAGCATACAAAATACAGAAAAAAGGAGATATAATAATTCTATTCTGTTAGGTTTATTCTACTGTCAAAACTACAATCTTGACTAATTCATTTTATGATATAAAATCCTCTTTGACTATAATTTTGCGACACACCTCAATTTCTACCACCAATCTCCATATCAAACATATAAAACCGACACATAAAAACTATCAATGATAAAGTGTATATACAGGTGTTACCAAAAGCCCTAACGCTACTAACCTAATAGGGTTAACTGATCACATAATTATGAAGAGTGATTAGTTTACAAACCGTAGAACATATTATTATTATCAAAAGATAAACACTTAATTTTTCAATTGATGCTATATTTATTATAATTTTTTTTTCAATTGAACTCCAATTTTATTTCATTTAAATTAAAGATAGTATACAGAATTATTGTTATACATACATTGTTACCATTTTTGGGGTGAAATCATCAAATGACCCCCCGTTCCCTCCCGTTGTGCTGTAGACGGGAGTGTCTAACTCTTACTGCCTAAAACCTACTTTTGTTCCTTCTGGAGGTCTTTGTATGTTAGGGCCGCCGTCACTCAAGTTGTGACTTTACCACCATAAAAGAATGTAAAACATATAAATTACTTATATAATGTTATTGGTATTTTTAAAACAGCTTGTATAACCCATACATAAAAAATACGTTCATAGAATCAAGATGCTGCGAACCAGAAAATTATGCAAAAAGCCTCTCTGGTCATCTTAGAGTGTTCGAAAAAGGGGAATATTTTTTACGACTGGGTCGCATCAAAATTTTACGCGACATCACGCCGAAGCTATATAGAATCAATCATTCCGAACGCAGAAGGTACTTTCTATTCAAATAACGTATTTTTATCGCATTTTGCTCGGGGTATCTACCTACTTGAATTACGTATGTGATGTCGATTTTTTTGGGTTTATTTTTTGTACTTACAAACCAAATATACATGTTTTTATCAGTATTCTTCATATCTTATGATGAAGCCACAAGTAATTATGTGTGTCTTTTTTTTGAGTGATCATCAAATTACACCTCCCGTTTTGGGTGCAGCTGGAGGGAGTGTTAGACTTTTACTGACTAAAACACACTTCCTTCTGTAGATTTTTGAGTTCCAGGGCTGTGATAGCTCTTGCGAACAATCCCTCAACCCCGGCAGAAGTATTTATAATATATCTGAAGTAGGTACACAGGTAAACCTCTTTCAAAACCCGTGCTTTCTCTAAAAGATAAAGATAAAAAGTCATTTATTCAAAGTAGGCTGAAAATCGAAGGTCAATTCTACAAAAGACAGCCCCAAAAACACCCGCCTTTCACCACTTCCTATGTGTATCGCTGGGAAGAAAAAGTGGTGGAACAAACTCCCCAGCAACTAACTCTCTCTCTCTCTCTCTCTCTGTGTCTAAGTCTATATTATTTAAAATTAATTGATTAAAGACAAGCGTTCTACCAACAAAAAAAAAACAACAAAAAAATAGCCTAGAATCTTAACGAACTGAATGGAAATGGAGCGTATTTATTTAGAAATAATAATATTTATGGAATACCTGCAGTTTGGGTAAAACTCGAAATAGATTTTAATTGTAGATTATCTTCTTATTTCTCATCTATCAATCCCCCTAATTCCTCTATAATTCGACAAGCCACTGACAAACAAACGTACTCAACGATTGCAAATCCTTGAAACTTTAATATCATTGGGCCAATTATCCGGTGCAAATTGTGACGGATGGCCGTGAGTGGCCCATTCTCGTCCAACTAAACAGTTATCAGGAATAATTGATTCAGGAACTCTCCCGGGGACCGACACATTGCATTCAAACATGCAACCGTAGATTTTAAGTTAATTTTTAGTTAGGAAAACGAAAGCGATACTGCCAGGATTGCCATGAGATTCTTTGTGTTAATCGTTTGTTTTTTACTATAAATAAATATAAGGTGATTTATCATCATTTTTAATATACAAATTAATAGGAAATAATATTGAGTTGCAATACTGACTATTGCTTTTCAAAATTTCACAGGCGTTAAAAGATACATAAATCCATGTATTTTTTCATACTATACAAATAAGGATGTATATATAATATAAGAATATTTAAATAATTAAATACCTAGGTAACCCAAGAAACTCCATAAACATTTTATTTTTCATTGTCTACGTAATACGGCAAAGCACATCGCGTGCCTGCCGCCATCTAGCGGCGGCTAACGAAGATTTAATGCGAGCAGGAGATTTTGCTAAGCCACCACAATTTGCCAACATTGATTTGTGGGCAGCAGATGCTGGTTTTATAGCCAATTAAAATGCCATTATGGTAAAAAAGTAATTATTGTTTATGTATTTTTTTGGGAATTCTTAAACGTAGGTACCATATTTTTTGTAATGAATTGCATCATTCATTGCCTTCGACTAATACAGTATTGATTTCCTTTTGTTTTTGATTAAGGTAAATACTTTTTTTAATTATACCAAAAATGTAGCTTTTCAGTCTTGGCACACCAATACATAAAAATCAAATAATAACACGAATGCCTTATGTAAAGCATTGTAGCATTGTGACAGGCTAATATTAAAGATGTTGCTCACGCGCACTCAAGTAAAACATATTGCAACTCATGAATACAACGCCTATAAACTATGTACATATATACCCCTGTTTGTAAATTAATAAATGATTTGACTTAAATACAGTTATATCGTTAGAGTGCAGCAATTAATTGTATCTTTATAAATTATCGCTTTAGCGGAGTTGCGAATAGTTTTTTTGAGTAACTATGTAATTTAAACACAATAATAATAAAAAAATACTAAAAACCGCCCTCGATAGCATGAAATGTCATTTCATGTACCAACTTATTAGGCATGACAGTAGCTTAAGTTACCTACGATGAATTTTTTTAGTTACGTTACAGAACTTTTTTGCCGAGCTGTACTTGTTCTTATCAAATAATGACCCTGCCTATCGGTAGGTTAGCATAGCTCAGCATCACATGGTAACCTGCATATTTGTTATATTCAACTTTATATCCAGTTAAAGTCATACCATTAAACTTCAAAACCCATCACTTTGCTGATATTCTTGTTACTTTATTATCGTCTATACGTCAATTCTGAATATGCATTTGGATGCAACCGGCCGAAGTATGCAAATACACATTAAACGTTTATAGGCTATAAGGAGTTCCACGTTTATGGCGAAGGCCTATGCCGTGAGGAGGGGTATTTGATACTAACGATGTTCTAAGTATAATGTTTTTCAAATAATATGGTAAACAGAATTGACCACCTTGTAAAATTTTCATTTTTTGCCATAGTGTCACATTAAGTTATTCTTTTTTTATATTTATCTGTCAGAAATTGGAAAAGTCAACGAACGATATCTTTATATTAATTATATTATTTTTTATAAAAAAAAAATCAGTGTTCTGGCTCTTTAGTTAATCAACAAAAATATAGATCTTAAATTCATTTCATCATTTTTTTATTTCTTATCTGCCTCGCTTTTCTCAAACTATGTTGGGGTCTGTTTAAAATTATTTATAAAGAGCGACTGCCTATATGACCTCGTCTATCCAGTGCAACAGAATACTAAATAGTAACTAGCGTTACCAGTGCTAAGCTAAACTCCTGGTTTTCTACCTTTCTGGCTTCTGACTTCCTTGAAAGCCGTATCGTGCCCGTCCCGTTAAGTCTAAATGGTTCGCATCACTACTAACCGTTCGATAATTATCGTCAATACGACATTGACGACGCCCCCGGGTGTCGTAGGCCACGACTACGACACGACACCTAACGTAGATACGACATAAATTTATTTTTATTTTCCGAACCGTCGGCAGCCATTACGTGAATTGCTTTCGATTTAGTTAAGCAAATTGAAATAGATCTTTGTATTGAGTTATCTTTTGATCTGAGTGGTTAAATGTTTGATGGTTTGTGTGTTTGAATGTACTCGTACATAAGTATTTGCAACATAGCAGGTACTTAGGTATCGTGTTGGTGTTTAAAATGGGTCCAGAAATTCAGATAGACAGTACTTCCATGTGAAACACTTCAGCTGCAGCTGCAGTATCCATGTAGTTGTGAAAGGCTAGGCAGACAGATAATGCATGCCAAGTTTAGACCCATTTTTCTTGGCTTATATGTAATTATCATATTTTAAGACGGAATCGCTTCCAAGAAATAGTCCCCGTAATTTGGGATAACATAACATATTATTATGAGTGCGCGCATTCGTACCTGTAATCATTACCATTAATTAATCTCTATATTGCTTGTTATTCAAGTAGAGAAGTTTTATTAGCGAGAATCAGTGATAGTTTAAAAATGGTAATAAGGAATGTCAAAGCAGGTGCTACGGATAACGCTACGTGTGGACTACGGCGTAGACTTCATTGTTAATTCAGTAAGAAATGTTTAATTTAAAAACATACCTATATACAATGACGTTTTAATAACTACACATTTAAAAATATGGCATGGCATGGGATACTTCCCAAAAAGTCTATTCTACCTTAAAAATAATAAATGCAAGCGAGCGAGAAAACTATTTTATTTAAATTTAGAATAGCACTTTTAATACAAAATGTTTTCTAAATACTAGTTCAACTAACTGGTATATAACGAACTACAAATAAAGAAATAAAACTATTTATCGTGTTAATTAATCAAGCAAACAGTAGTTCCCAATAAAGTATAAACAAATATCACCAACCATTTGGCAAACATAGCCAATATTTGAACAAAACCTCCCCAAAAGGGTCGCGAGGATAATAATTCCGTTATTAACTACACACAATACGCGATTACAAATAAAAGACATCGAAAAGAACTACGCACTCTATATTATATTCATCTAAACGTTATAAATATTACAGATGAACTTATTGAAAAATCAGCTTTAAGACTATCAATTAAAGTTCAAAATGAATTGTTGCAAAGAATTCACTTTTGCTGCATCACCGTAATCCAAATGACTGCCCACTGAAAAATCAACCTTACGCATTAAAAAATAGAGAACAATTTCCTTTGTTAAGAAAAACGTTGGTGTATTTACAACAGGGGTTGTAAGCCGTAGGCCTATTTGTGTCGGTTTCACACTTACAACAATAGTGTCATGATTCGTGATCCCGGATTATCCGGGAACAATCCCGGGATTAGGTCGCGTTGCGGCAAACAAATGGACTCGGCTAACGAGTGGAGAAACAAGTGTTGCCACTAATGGGGCGGTCCAATTTCTAATTGTATTTATTTTTTGCGGCTTTTAAAGACACGTGTAAGTGTTTTGTTAAATTCTTTAAATAGAAAAATATTTTGACAAAGAATACTAGCTTTTTCAAGAGTTATAAAAAGGTGAACAGTATTGTACAGTCAGGAACATAAAAACAATAAAAACACACTTCGAATAACTTATTGAACCAGGCGTTACTTTTGCGGAAATGCATTACAATAAATGTTAGGAAAGAATATCTAGGAACTCAATTACACTTGGAACTCAAATTCAATAATTTTTTTTAACAATTTTGGAGCCAAAGTTCAATTTGAATGGCAGATACATTTTTAAGAAAATTAATAGAATATATAGAAAACTTTTATTTTGATGTCAGTAGTTTCCAAGTGAAGGGCTATAATACAAACAAACATGTTAAATACCAACTTGGTATAGTAATATTTTTTTTTTACCCTCAAAGCTAATAATATAAATACAATTTCGGGATACCTTTAACACACGATCGTTAGATCCAAAATAAGTTATTCATTAGTTTGTGTAATGTATACACATACAACTGATAAACTATATTATATGTACATACATTAATATTTGTATCACATCACATAAATGTTGAATATACCGGGAATCGAACGTGGGACCCTCAGTTTAGCACTCTGTCATAGTGATCATTGCGCCACTTCTCCTTTTTGTAACGCCCCGCTTATTACATCATCGAACCCATAAAAGGAGCATACATTACCAAAGCGACACAACTACAAACCAAATACAATATATTTTAATCTTATTGTCACGACGCTTCATAGAGTATTTAGTCTGATTAATTACCTGACAACCCCGTATGCAAAACCAGTTCACGTTGACCTCCCACACCCCTATTACAGAACACATTTAGGAGCATTGCGGAGATGGGTAGAACTTGTATGGAGGTCTAAGTATCCTGGTGTCTGTTCACATGTAGCTGGCAAGGTGAATGGGACAATTAAGGCAGCTAATGAAACTACATTTGGAAGACAATTTGGTTATGATTCAGCGTTTTGTTAAATCGTTGGATTGTTGTTAAGATGTTGTATTTGAATATGTTCTTCAAATAATCTTGAAGCTGTTAAAATAATATGTGTAGTTCTAGAATGAACATGCTAATGTAGGTACTCATCATCATCCTCAGCCTCTTTATTGTCCCACTGCTGGGCACAGGCCTCTTCTCCCACGGAGAAGGATTGAGCGTTAATCACCACGCTTGCTCAATGCAGGTTGGTGATTTCAGACTTTATAGTCCAGGTTTCCTCGAGATGTTTTCCTTCACCTTTAATTAGTCATTGCTGTCTAAGATATACCTAGAAAGTAATATACAACTTAGAAAAAATGCATTGGTACTTGCCTGACCTGGAATCGAACACGCACCGTCATACTCGAAGGGTTGGTGCTTTAACCACTAGGCCCCCATGACTTAGGACACAGTACCAAGTAGTCTTATTTTAATGTGTGTGAGTTTTGAATTAATAATAGGTAATGATTGTATCTTGAAGTTACCGTGTTACTGTGGCCCTGGCACACAAAGACCTCCAGAAGGAACATAGTGGGTTTTAGTCAGTAAGAGTCTTACCCTTCTTCCAGCTGCAACCACAGCACAGCAGCAGCAGGGAACAAAAAATAAATAAATAGAAGGACAAATTGCTCAATTGCTCATATTTTAACAATTGAAATTGTTCGTTCTTCCCTTTAATCTTTGAAAGGAAATATTCCTTTCATCAGAAAACAATTCAGTAACTTCAACCGCATGAGAAACCTATTTAAATGATGCCCTAAGAGATAGTTACGCTCAGTAGAAACAAAGACACTCAATCTCCACATCGGCTACCAAAAAAAAAAAACAAAAGAAAATCTAACAACCTCACACACAAATCCCTTTATTTACTCAACACAGAAGAACCCAGAAAATAAATTCTCAACCGATTTTCCATTACGGTCTGTCTACGGAAACCGCTAACGATTCCAGCGTCCGATTCTCGGTGCTTTTCTAACTAACAAAAAATCGTATAAACCTATCCCTTTCGCACTCTAGTGTGAAATCAGTCCGACAAATTAAATCCCGCCTCAGATTATTACATAGCTCAGTGAATGTTCATAAATAACCCGTAGGGAGGAACGCGGGAAATGTACTGAACGCACCCGTTACAATGGCGGGTTTATTTGAATTTGGAATTCTGTTTTTTTTTTTATTTCACTCTAATTGTCGATAGTAGGTTTTAATCAATGTGGATTTTATTAGTTCGCTGTTGAGATATTCGATTACATATAAATAATAATCTTTGGTAGTAGTATAAAGAGTGGCTCTAACTGTCCCATTATTTTTTTGACTCTCAGAACAGAGCGACAGTAGTTAAAGACTTGGTTTAGGAAACAAAAACGTTTTGCTATATTACTTTTTTAGCTTTATATTTATACTGCTCTAGTCTTGATGCCACTAACTACAAAGCCGGTCTGCATTACACACTAAAGTATTATAATATGTATATTTTGCAATCCTTGAAACCACCTCTCCAATCCTCCTTCCAAAACGTCATCAATCAAACAGAAAAATCGAATTAAGTCAAATGGCACTATCTTCGTAATCCACGATTAAGCTCAATCGTTAGTCAGGCTATATTTTATAGAGTTCTATATTTGAAATATAGGCGGCAACGGGTTCAATTAACGGAGTACCGTTATTAATGGGACGCTCCCGGGCGTCCGATTATACTCAATCTCCGGTAATCCGCGGTGGAGCGGCGAGTGATACCGTGGAACGACAAATTAAAATTAATTAAAGTTTTAATTTTTTGTATCTGAATAAGGAACTGTTTTAACCTTGGGATATTCTTGTTGAGTTTTAGAATATAAGCATTGGCACACAAGTTTACAAAAAGAATTAAATTGACGTTAGGATTCAATCGACATAAATTGTAATAGGTACGCCAAAACAGCAAGCTACCTGAAACTGTAAAATTTTCCCAATCAACTTTAAACCATATGCTTCAGCGATAAAATTGCAAATTTATTAAGGGAAATTTGACAGATTTTAGTTGCTTAATGTGCTAGCGTCTGTACAAACCAGTAAACTTTATATTCTGACCTCCATAATTGCAATGGATTAGAAGGTGAGGTCCAGTCCAATCTCAAAGATACATACTGCCACAAAACATATTATTATTCAATTAACAAATAAGAATTGCTTTCCAAAGAGATATTCCTAAAGTGAGCAATTTTTAACATTCGTTTCTTTGTCAGATAAATTATAATTATTAAAATAGAAGACTGTCACATTTATATCTCGTTCCTTCTTAAGGACAATTGTTTATTTTTAGCCGACTTCTATAATAGCATTCGATACGATGACTTCCATTCCCCGTACTTTAAAAACTTAAACTACAGTTAACTTAATCCCTGTTTAACATGGTGCCATCCAGCGACCCCTGTTGAAGGCACGCACTAATTACCGACGAGAATTCGATGCTATAAATCACGGACATAATATAGCAGAGCGTCGCGTCGCTTTGGTATGCGCAGCCCAAATCCAATGCTAGGCTCCCTATTTGAATTTAGTACTGTTTACCCTATTGGGTATGGGTATATGGCCTACTTGATTTAGAAACACTGCTACTAAAGATCGTAACTCCAAAGAAAGGGAAATATCAAATAAGTTGACAATCTCTTTGTAGAATCTCTTTACAATGAATTAACCTATTTGGCACGCACATTTATATTTATTTTTTATATGTGTACCTACTTTATTTTTCCTTGTATGCTTGTGCTGTGTCAATAAATGTTTTTTCTTTCTTTCTAATTAGCAGTTTTTAGCGGTTTCAGCCTCGTCCCCAGGGAACTTCTTCCCGTAGTCGGATAAAACATAGCCTATACTTACTGAAGATAGTATAGCTTCCCAACTGTGAAAGAATTTTTCGAATCTGTCAGTTTTGAAGAATATTCAATTCAACTAAAAATCAAATCTTTCTAATATTAGCATAGATTGGTTTACTTAAATAGAAAAGCAGAAATATGATTATTTTGAATCGTGTTTGTGTGATCTGTGTAAGGTTCACATAATAATTGCAATAGTCTTCATAAGCAGTATTGTATTATCTTCTTTCTTCCTGCAGTTACAGTAGGTAATCTGAATCTTTCGTACATGATGCTCAGGCTTTTTTTAAAGATTCCCTATAAATATAAAACACATAAGGATTTTTCTTTAATATGCAAACGAAAACAAAAATTATACCTACTAATAAAGTTTAGTACTTTCAGACTGCCTTTAAGACAGACGGTAAACATCCTCGAATTTGATTATAGACATGTAAATATAATCTAAAAATGCTAAAAAAAACGTTGGTGTATAAAAAATCTTGTAAGGAGGAGAGCTAATGTGATTGCGCGCAGGTGTGTGCGACTAGAGTATATTGCAGAGTCGCTGGGCCGCTAAAATGTGCTGTACTGACGAATGGCATAGGAATTACATACTTTAATAAAATTTTGATATACGTAAAGGCTCGAATTTTTGGTAATACGGAAAATAGAGAGATTGGATTAATAATGAGAGGAGGACTATTGGAGTTTAAAATAAACTAAAGTTAAGGAATTTGTCTTACTAACGATTATTATGTAGGTATTTCTTTGTCGATTTTAAATACAGCTAACTTTTGACCTTACTTAGACGTAAGTATACAAAACATGGCCGATATGCAAAAATATAGGTTATATTATATTGGATTAGGACAGCGATCATAGTTTTTAGTTCTCCTCAGTGATCATAGTCAACAAGTCAAATACGAGTATGTCGATCTAACCCAAGTCTGTCAAACGTTGTTTTATTTTCAAAAAATATGGTGACTAGAATACTTATATTTGGTAGGTCTAGGTTTTTTGTATTTATTTATCAATACATACTTGACATAGTAACTTTAAAATATGATTCCTTAGCTCTATTTTCAACAATATTTTTTAATTTAATTTTGCATAATGATGGACACACGCCGTCTTGAAATCTTGCTATCAGCAACATTTTAGGCGCCCGATCACGTTACAGCTTCCCTATATAAATCATTCTGCTGTCGCTTGCTATTGGATTAAGATTTCCTTCGATGTATTGGTACTCATCTCTTAGAGTGACGTCATATCAGCTTTGATGTATGAATTTCCCTCGAGACGTTTCAGTATGTAGAGAAATGTATTGCTAAAGGGGTAGTTTCAATGTTTTAGTGTTTTTTTGTATTAATATATTTTGTTTTATTTTTTACTTAAGCTATCTGCTATTAAGTCAGACTTTCATTGGGAATAAGGTTTTTTTTTTATTATTTTTCTACTAACATAAATAGTTATAAAATTTAACTCTTTTTAAAATAAAATAAAAATACTTTATTTAAAAAAAATAGAGTATGTTAACACTTATTTGATCTAAGTTTTAAATTTAGAAAATATGTTTTTTTATTAGTTTATATATGTTGTTGTTTTTTTAAATTTAGAAATGGAAATAACAAGGATCTTAAAATACATTTAGGAAAAACAACAATATTCTGTTGTCTATGTCTTATCATGATGAATTTGATCTGATTTCCAATAACCGGATTGAGAAAATTTAAAACAAAGATATCAAAAATAAATCGCATTCTAAGAATAACTTGATATCTCTCTAGAAAATCCGATAAGAAATTAAAATATTTATAAATAAGATAAAGGAATTTAACGTCTTTTTCCATGACGAATATATAGATAATAATAGATATTAAAGTAGATATATGTAATAGGAGAGATTTGTTACATCTCCGGTTATGTTATATCTAAGATAATGTCTTAGCGTGAACCGGATCCAGATTTCCGGCAGCAATTAAGACCTGACAAGGCCTGCCGAAGCTGCGGGCTGCAGGAGTTACCGCTTACCAGAGCCAGGCAAAGACCTCCGGAAGGTACAAAAGTGGGTTTTAGTCAGTAAAAGTCAGACACTCTCAGCACTTCCATAGTGCACTGCACCATAGTGCACCCATAGTGGGAGGCTCATTTGATGATTTCATAATCAAAAGAGGCAGTAATTGAGTAAAACAAATCTAACCTGCCTATTAGTCAAAACCAAATAATATTAATACGTCACCGAGGTATGCCGACATAAACCATTACCGAAAGACATTATCTCATGTATGACATTATCTCTTGGCTACTCTTTATCCAGGTGCGCGAAGTAGGTTCCCACGGGATGCGAGTGACACTGCAGGCGTAAGTTAGAAAATAAAATAAGCGCCAAACTATGAAATGGGAAAACTCGGAAGCAGAGTAAAATCGAAAAAGTTACACCTTAGAACAAAAGTACTGATATCAAGATTATTGTATACAAGTAATCTGTCTTTTTAGGAACTAGGGAGGGGAAAGAAGCGGATGTAAGCTACGCTGTGTATGGAAATATATTATAATTTACTACCTAGGGTCACTGCAGACGCCAACACATCAAGTTATTGGGAACTGTACATTTTACCCAATCATTTTTTTACCGTACCCATGCTTCAGCGATAAAGTTAAAAATCTATTAAGGAAATTTGACAGATTGTAGTAGCTTGATGTGCTGTGTCTGTAAGTTTGTCGCTTACTTAAGGGGGCAATCCCTTATATCCTATTACAAATTATAAGGGCCAGTTTCACCGGTTACGGATAGCCACTATCTACCAGATAAACTATCTGGAACTTATCCCTAACCGGTGAAACTGGCCCTAATAATTGGAGACTGTAGTATATTTTTTTATACATCATTATAAGACTTATATTGAACTTGACGATATCAAAGTTTGAGTTTTGGGGTCCATATCAGCACAAATTGAAGGAGATCAGTTATAATATAAAAAGCCTGTACCTTACTGTAGATAAAAACTGTTTTCTCCTTTTTTAAGGTATTTCTCTGCCAGCGTCTGTATTTCCGAGTTCTTACAACCCAAGACTCTTTAAGGTAAAAGCGAATAGGCTTCTTCTGGGTAAGCTCGTACCACCGTAGATTCCATTCTTGCCCTCCAGGCTGGATTAAGATCAAGAGCAATCTCATAATAAATAAATAAAATAAAATGAAACTACTTCAAATCTATACGTAAGCAAGTAGGTAATCCAAATATGAGAAGTTTTTTTTTGATACTGGCAACTCGAAGTTCAGCCTAGGAGGCTGCTTACTGCTTAACCGGACAGGGCCCTGTAGTTGCCTAGAATTTAAGGCCTCCAGCCAGGGCAAAAATACGAGAAGTGTCTTCACATTTCTTTTTGTAGTTGTGCGTTTTGTAAACTAAAAAGTTTCAACAAAAAACAACTCTTTCAATAAACAAAAGTCGATTTGCTTACAACTCACCTCATCCCTATTCTCAGTAAATATTTTATTAAAAGGGCGACGCCGCGGTGCATCATCAGTCTTGTCGCGCAATATAGCGCTAGACGTCGGACAAATCGTTCTGTGCGGTTGTCTTTTAACTGTTGTTACAAAGGGGTGGAAGGAGTTCGATTCTGAAAGAAATTTGTTGGCGAAAGAGGTTGAATTAAAAGTCTGTACTGTAGGTTTGTTAAATTGGAGTTTTGGTTGGACTGTGTAAGGTTTTCGGATGGCACGTTAAACTGTAGGTCCCGGCTGTCATTGAACATCATTGGCAGTTGTTACGGGTAGTCAGAAACCAGTAAGTCTGACGCCAGTCTAACCATGGGGTATTTGGTTGCCCAGGTAACTGGGTTGAGGAGGTCAGATAGGCAGTCGCTCCTTGTAAAACACTGGTACTCAGCCGAAACTGGTTAGACTGGAAGCCGACTCCAACATAGTTGGGAAAAGGCTCGGGAGATGATGTGTAAGGTAACATACTATCAAGCTCAGTCATTCTTCTTATTATTACAAGTACATTATAAGCAGTGCCGTTGTATGATGAAGTAGTGGTATCAATTTATGAAGTATCATCTACAATCGATTATTGAAGTATAAACTACATATCGTGAAAGATACCGCGTCTTAGGCAAATTTTAAATTTCTTTTTTCTACTTAATATATACATAGAATATGGCCGTAAACGTACCGTATGTATAATGTCTAGTTTTTATCAAATTTAGTGCACCTCAGAAAATCGACACAACATTCACTCTTTAAAAATATAGGCACTGATTTTCAATTTTCTCTAAAATACCAAAACAATAGCTGCATTCCTTATCACTACATAGTATAAAACAAAGTCGCTTTCTCTGTCCCTATGTCCCTTTGTATGCTTAAATCTTTGGAACTACGCAACGGATTTTGATGCGGTATTTTTTAATAGATCGAGTGATTTAAGAGGAAGGTTTATATGCATAATGATATCCCTCAAATAGTGGAGAAGTACTGTTATTTTTGAGGTTTCTAATGTGATGTCGTAAATAATTACATATTTTCGCTATGTTTTTTTATACAACGTTCAGTTTGTATTAGCATTGCACCCGTGCGAAGCCGGGGCGGGTCGCTAGTTCAAAATAAACTCCAAGAAAAAAGAATAAAGCTACGGAAAAAAAAAACTGAAAGTTGCAAAAGGAGGTGGAAGCGTAGTCAGGTCCGAACCTCATTTGTCGTTCGTCGTTTAGATTACATTTCAAATGAAAAGTGGGTATAGTGAGCAAAGTTTTTTTCCCGCCCTTCGTCGTAAATACTTGTCAGGGCGACAACCGTTTCGAGGTGTCAAGCAGTTGACTGATTTGTTGGAAAAATACCCTTTTTTCTTACAAAGAACGCCTTGGAAATTAGTGAACGTTTTGGCAAAGGAAATTGTGTTTTTTATTAAGGTTTTTTAGGGATTATTTAATGAGCAACAAATTTAAAATCTACCCTTTTAAACTGTTTTATTATATGTATAGATGTATAGATTTATCACAATTCATTTGGTCAACTAAAAACTACTATCTATAATTACAAAAAAAAATAAAAGTATTGAAACATTGATGATTTATTTTTTGGTCAGTTTTAATTGAAAAATCATTTTTTTTAATCAAATGTCAATAAATAAAAAAATCATACTTCCTAACTTTATTGCTTTGAGGATTAATGAAAGAAAGGCATACCTACGTACAAAAAAGAAAATAAAAAAATGAAAATGAAAAAGGTTGAGGTTGGAGAAAACTTAAAAACGTCTACCATGAATTAGAGGTGCATCTATTTATATTTCCAACTCCTAATTTCCTTCATAAATCATTTCAATAAATAGAAAATTCTGCATAATAATATCTAACAGAAGATATTAATAGAATAGTTATTATAATAATTCATAATAACTATTATTTTGTCTTGAAATACTTTGAAAAACCTATTTATACTGAAACGTACCGAATCAATGTGACCATGTTCTTTTTTCTTCAATTACGTATTAAAAAAATGTTTTACATCGAAGGTTGACCTCGTAGAAAGACAATTTAAGGCGTACAAAACAAGCAATGGATATTGCATTGGAGTTGTGACACTTGGACAAATATTTATGAATGAATTTGTGACGTCATTACGTTCATTGTTTAATACGTTGGTAACAGAATTCTTCTATTATTATGTATTTTGAATGGTGGTACACAATACCTGTAGAAATTAGTTTAGGTTTAAATAGACAAGCGTCAATCGTTCGATAAGAGTTACCCTCCCCCTGGCACACAAAGACCTCCAGCAGGAACACAGTGGGTTTTAGTCAGTAAGCGTCTAACACTCCCTTCAGCTGCAACCACAGCAGGAGGGCAGACAACTGCGTCGTCTATCTATCATGAAATCATGTGCGAAAAATCTAACATATTATTTCTTTCGGCGTTTCTTCTGAAGGTTAGGAAATGCTGACCTCATCTCGGTTTAAAAAAAACTACTAACGTCTTGCACTGTAAAAGTGTTGATTTCAACCTAAGTGCAAAATATGTAAATATCATTTATGCAAAATTGATAAAGTATTATAAACTAATTTCAAAATACTTTTATAAATCTATCAAAATTTATTTAACCCGAAAATGACATTAACAACAAGTTAAATAGACGTAAACCAGTAAGTACCAAACCAAATAAAGGGAGTCTACATTTCAGCCAACAACAAAATAAATAAAAAAAAGAACCACAAACTTTCTTAGCCCAGTTTTTGACGTAGGTACATGCCATCTAGCTCAGCGTCCAAGCAGAGATGAGGTAATATAAAATATTCAGATACGTCAATCAATATATGAGCGCTCCGTGGCTCCGGTTGCGATGGCCGGTGTTTTCATATTTCATATTGCCACCTTTACTTCGTCTAGTTTAAGAGTTCGAGACGAGCTTTATTTTTTATTTTCATTCCACTAGTGTTAGTTTGCAAATCATGAATCAATTGCGCATTAAGTCGTTTAATCCAGCAGGCTTAGCATGACAACCGTAGAAACTAGTTTGGTCTACCTGAGAATGGACATAATGACTGAAAAGTAACAGATTGATGTAAGATTATATGCGAGTTGACAGGTCGCGCCATGCTCGGGCAGAAGACATGTTGACATTGACAGAAAGAGCTTTGACTTTTCTTGATAGAATAGATATAAAATCGCCATGCTAAGCCTGCTGTTTGTCAGAGAACTCTTGATATGAGAAATTGGTGATTTGGATTTTTACGTAAATTTCAAGATTCGGCCTCTTCATTAGTCGTTCGTATTTTATCAAAAAGACAGAATTAAAGAAAAATACTTTTATTGACACAATACAAGACAAACAAAATGGAGGATGAGAGTGTAAACAAAATTTAGATTTCTAATATATACCAAACAAGTTGAGTCTGTCTTTATGCCAGACACAAACAATTTAGTAATTAGGAGACACATATGCCCATTACACCGTTGTCATGGGGGACTTTAACGCTAAAGTGGGAGTACAGATTTGCGGCGAATCGGCAGTAGGATCCCATGGATTTGGAAGCAGGAATCATAGGGGGCAAATGCTTGTCAACTTCCTCGAACGCGAGGGGCTCTTTTTGATGAACTCTTTTTTCAAAAAGCAGCCCCAAAGGAAGTGGACGTGGCAAAGCCCCGACACTATGACTAAAAATGAGATTGACTTCATCATGACGAACAAGAAGCACATATTCAGAGACGTCTCCGTGATCAATAGGTTTAATACCGGTAGCGATCACCGACTTGTCCGAGGCTCTCTGAATATCAACTTCAAGGCCGAACGTTTCCGTCTGATGAAGGCCAGGCTCCGACCAACACTGCTCCAAACCATGACAGGATCTGAAACGTTCCAGTCAAATTTGGAGAACCGATTTGCCGCCGTGGAAACCACAACAGACGTTAACCAGAACCACGAATATGTGGTTCGGATCCTCAGGGAGGAAGGTTCGAGATTCTGTAACATGCAGCGTAAGGGCAGGAAATCAAAGCTTTCGGAAGAGACATTAGGGCTTATGAAGAAACGACGTGAAAACCCGCCTGTCACTTCGTCAGGTAAGCGGGCTCTAAACCAAGAGATCAACAAGCACGTACGACGCGACCTCCGGCGCTCCAATACTCTTGACATTGAAAGAGCAATTGAGCTGAATCGGGGGTCAAAGGTGTTCGTACAATCTCTTGGAAGAAGCCACTTGACGAAGCTGACCACAACAAGTGGAGAAGTCGTTTCTTCAGTACCGGCAGTCCTTTCGGAAGTGGAAAATTTCTATGGCCGGTTATACGCATCGCATGCATCTCGACCTGATCCCGGAAATGAGGATTCTAGAGCCACATTAACACGCCATTTCACCGAAGACCTGCCAGAAGTCAGCAGTGGCGAAATCGAGATCGCTCTGAGACAGCTCAAAAATGGAAAAGCCCCTGGCGAGGATGGCATTACAACAGAGCTATTAAAAGCAGGAGGTAGGCCCGTACTGGGGGAGCTCCAGAAGCTTTTTAATGCCGTCCTGTTTGAAGGGAGAACTCCAGAGGCGTGGAGTAGGAGTGTTGTCGTCCTGTTCTTCAAAAAGGGAGACAAAACCCAGCTGAAGAACTACCCACCCATTTCGCTCCTAAGCCACGTCTATAAGCTGTTCTCAAGAGTGATCACGAACCGACTTGCGCGAAGACTCGACGAATTCCAACCACCGGAGCAGGCTGGGTTTCGGAGCGGATACGGCACCATAGACCACATCCACACAGTGCGGCAGATTATACAGAAGACCGAAGAGTATAATCAGCCCCTGTGTCTAGCATTTGTGGACTATGAGAAGGCCTTTGACTCGGTTGAAATCCGGTCTGTTCTGGAGTCCCTGCAGCGTTGTCAAGTAGATTGGCGATACATCCAAGTGATGAGATGTCTCTACGAAGCCGCTACAATGTCCGTCCAAGTACAGAATCAGCAAACAAGGCCCATACCGTTGCATCGAGGAGTGAGACAAGGGGATGTTATTTCCCCGAAACTGTTCACTAATGCAATGGAGGATATGTTCAAGACGCTGAACTGGAAAAGACGCGGCATCAACATCAATGGCGAACACATCTCTCACTTGCGATTTGCTGACGATATCGTCATCATGGCGGAAACGCTGCAGGACCTACAACAGATGCTGAACGACCTGGCTGAATCTTCTCTACGCATCGGCCTACGGATGAACTTGGACAAAACCAAGGTCATGTTCAATGAACATGTTCTACCGGAACCGATTGCGATACACGGCGCCGTTCTCGAAGTTGTTCGGAAATATGTATACCTCGGGCAGACATTGCAGTTAGGTAGAAACAACTTTGAGGACGAGGTGAATAGGAGAATTCAGTTGGGTTGGGCTGCTTTTGGGAAGCTACGTCGAGTCCTAACGTCGTCGATCCCACAGTGCCTAAAGACAAAAGTCTTCAATCAGTGCGTCCTACCTGTCATGACTTACGGAGCCGAAACGTGGACACTGACGGTACGGCTGGTTCACAAGTTTAAAGTCGCTCAGCGGGCTATGGAAAGAGCTATGCTTGGTATTTCTCTGAGGGATCGCATTAGAAATGAGGTAATCCGTCAGAGAACCAAGGTCATTGACATAGCCCACCGAATCAGCACGCTGAAGTGGCAGTGGGCTGGCCATATCAGCCGAAGAACCGATAACCGTTGGGGTAAACGAGTTCTAGAGTGGAGACCGCGTCTTGGCAAACGTAGTGTAGGACGTCCTCAGGCAAGTCCTGCTTGCGCAAGTCATCACTCCACCGTGAGTGATGACTTGCGCAAGACGGCTGGCAGGAGCTGGATGCGAGAAGCCGAAAATCGATCTCAGTGGCGTGCACTTGGAGAGGCTTATGTCCAGCAGTGGACTGCGATAGGCTGATGATGATGATGAAGACACATATGAATACATTTATTCCATAATACTTACGTAATATTATTGTAACTTCAATTATATTCCTATTGCATAAATAAACACGCTTTTATCTATAATCCCGAGCACCAAAAAAATAAGACACCAAATCTTAAAATCCCTGACAGTCGAGCTCTTAACCTAGCCAGTTTGTAGATGTAGTCCCGGTCGGAATATTGGTAAAAAACAATATTTTATAGCGGTCGCTAAGCGACTTCGCAAATGTATGCCCGTGGACGTCGCGTACGAGGCTAACATGAGATTAATGGTCTTGGGATATGTCTGAAGATATCCGTTTATTTTCAGGTATTTCTGCGATGTTGTTTCTGGTATTATTAAGAATTGTGTGTTGCTTATTTACTACTTTCTAACCTAGACCTCAGTTAACATATTTTCAGTACCTATTAGTAGAGCCTGAATATAAATAATCTACAACAATCTAAGGTAATTTAATGTTAGTGCTGTAAGCTAACTTTAAACAATTCTATCATTTTAATTTCTCCAGATAAGTAATGTTTCTTTAGAATAAATAAATTCGAAGATAACAATAAATTTGACGAAATATTCCTCTCGCCCACGTATACCCGTAGCCATCACATTAACTATTGACAAAATAAAAATGTAAAATGGCGGACGACTTGCCCGTTACAACCGTCGGTTACTCCAAGGAGCCATTCCATTTTCGAATGTTCCCGCCAATAAATATGTTATAGGGTTACAATGAGGGATAAACGCTAAGGGGCCGCTTCGCCACTTCCATGTAACTCTATATTTGACATATCTGTGTCTTTTCGTGTTTCGTTATGGACGTGAGTTTTTAAGGGTTAGAAGTTTTTTTCAGGGCATAATGTTGGTATTGTTTGCAGATTATTTTCTGCTTTTAAGCAAATTAATGATAAAATTTAGTTTTTAAGATTGATGAAGTATTGTGATTTAAAAAACTGTTTTTCAAATAGCTATTTGTAACATAAGCTGTATTTTATCCGGATGCAAGTATAAGTAGATATTTATTGGCAAACAACTTAGTTACGTAGGTACTAAGAATTTGAAAGTTTTTCAAGTTTTTTTTTATAAATTATATATTCTATGTAGGTATCTGTTCAGAATTTTATATTTATCTCTGAAGATACCATTCTGGCCATTAAAGTCTTTAAGAAATTATTTACTATACTTTCATTTCTTGTTCATTTATATCGAAAAACTATGTTTTTTTTTAATGTATAAAACGCTTAACTACTCAAACAAACAACATCATACATATTTTAGTTCAACATACCATACCATACATCTTTCTTAGATTTTATTCGAACTGTTAGAGAAATGCATTTAACATTTACACCAAAAATATACAAGACTTTCTAATTTAAAGGTCATTTTTTTATTTCATGTTTAACGATGATACAAACATAGAAAATACAGTTACAATCTTCAACAAAAATAGATTCTCTCAGTTCACATATTCTTTTAGACATGTTTCTAGGTCACGGGCGAGAGCTATAGACAAAATTAGCAATAACTGGTGAAAGTTCTATGATAGTAATGGCTAAATTCGAACTTATTCGTATCGGTTCCATGGTGTAACGGTTAGCACTCTGGACTCTGAATCCAGCGATCCGAGTTCAAATCTCGGTGGAACCTGGTCTTTTGGCAAAGGGACATAAGTGTAGGGAAGAAAATGATCCGTTTTGTTCATTTTATCTATCTATCAATATTGATTTACATCATTTTAAAAACAATAAGATTAATAACATTGTTTTTTATAATAATTTTAGCTGAACCGGTAAATCTTATAGCGCCTCGCATCATTTAAACCTGTCCTGAATCTATACAATCATTTTAAAACCAAAATAATCCACATGGATCCAGCCTTTCTCGAGTTTTAGAGAGCCATTCATTTTATACTTATTATTTAAATTAGTGTTTGAGCTTATTCACCCGTCACTAAGATTTCATATACAATAGTAAAATTTTCAAAAATACTGTGTTCAGCGATAATTTGGACGAATATAATATTTTACTACAACATCAAGAAAAAAATCTCTTCTTCAACAAATTCAAAAATTATCTATCTGCATAAAAAAATCACGAAATCATAATTCCAAAATCAAAATTGGGTGGAGTTCTCCAATTTATCAGTCAACTTAAGCCCCTGATACACTGCGATATGCTAAACCCTTGCTAATTACCATATGTTTAAGCATTCATACGTAGTCTGGCCGCGCCCTTACGAATTTACTGATTACTTTAATTAAAAAAAGCGAACTCTTTCGCTGTGAGTGCCTTGGGACTTCAAGCGTTAGTATGTGGATTAAAAATCGGTCGAAGGCACTGCAGGTAACCAAGGATTAACCTTTAGTTAACTAGGGTTTAATGTCAACTTCGGAAATACAAGTTTTGTAGAACTTTTTGATGACTATAGTTATAAGCCGTTCTTAAATGAATAAACGCCAGCATCAACATCAAGCTACCCGAAACTGATTTTTTTGATAAATTTTGAACCGTATGCTTCAGCGATAAAGTTGAAAATCTATTAAGGAAGTTTGACAAATTGGAGTAGTGTGATGTGTTGGCGACTGTAACTATTAATCAGTTTGGTAGCTGGTGTACATACAGGATAGTTCAAAAGAATTACCAACACTGAAGGCTCTAGAAGGAATATTGTCGGCTGGGTCTGACACTTGTGTCCGTTTCAACAACTGCAGTGGAAAAGAGGTCATCAATTTGACTATTCACCACTTACTAATTAAAAATACCTTCAACAAATCATTTAATGATTTATTATAAACTTTGAAATTAAATTAACTTCTATATATAGAATTTTTTTTTCAAGATTCTTAACACACTTAAGTTTACTTTGCCTCAGCTTAAATTGTGTAATCCGCCGCAAAATTAGGGGTGTCACTTTATGTTAATAAAAAGCCATTATAATATTATAATCACATATTATATTATAGTCGTAATTGCTAATAATTAATTAGGTAAAATTGTTAATTTAGAACATCGACCTATTAAACTAGTCAAATCTAGTAAGAAATATACAAGTTAAAACTTCAAAAAAATTATATTCGATTAAGAAGGAATGTCTGGTTTAGAAGTATCTTTAGAGAAATGTCAAATGGATGTGGAATTATCAGAGTTAGAAGTCATGAGGAGTTATCAAGCTTTTTAGAGTATTGATTTCGATCATAAAATACTTCATATCCAATGCTTAGTAATAAAATTACACTTAATTTAATTACAAATATATAATAGATTTGACGACTTTAATATAGAATGTATAAAATTATAAATCAGAAGAGTTTGTTTGTTCGAACGGACAAGTCTCAAGAACACCTGGATCGATTTGATTTTTTTTAATCTAGTGCACCTGAGTACCAGTGTCACGTGGAGCAACTGTCACTTCCTGACATCCTCAACCTATCATCCCAATACTACTTGATAAGACTAGAAGTAGGTAAGACTTTCTGGCTTTTAACTACAGTTCAAGTTATACATGATCAACCGTGGTCCACAGTTTAAAGTGTCTTCCGAGACATTGAGACAAAAATCACCATTTTTACTGTGGCAACCCTAAACTTAACCCTTCCGATTACAAGCGATGTTTATCGTATAGAACTCACGCGCTGCCCACATTACTAGTGAATTATTATTTCTGATTAATAAATTGTGTGTCCCGGGAGACGGCCTGCTCGACACTGTCACGCCTTGTCACGGCGGTGTTGCCAGTTTTGAAGAAAATAATTGTTGGGAAAAATCGAGGAAACACGCACAAAATAATATTATAAATACAGAAAAAGAAGAGGTATATATTTTGTGTTTTATCAAGGTTCAGAACTGTTAATAAATAAGTATTCGTTTAGTAATTTCCTCCGCATTAATAAATACTTCTAGCTAAATGTATAGGTACGAAAAGCTTTAGAAGCTAAACGGTAAATCTACTAACATAAAATAGTTTCATTATATTAACAGGTGCGAAATATTCATTTAAAACAAATGAGGTTTTAGTATTTTTACCAAGACAGTATAATTTTTTAACTGGCAACCTTTTCCCGGCGTGTCACGCCGTCACACCGTCAATTACGTTATTTGATGCTTTTTCATTAAAGTAATACGATGCCCATGAGGCTTTGGGCGGGACTAGGTTACTTGGGTGTGATCGACGGCCAAAATAATCTGGGGACGTATTTTAATACGAATTATTACCACTTAGAGCCCTTGTTTTGCCAAAACTCGGCATGTCAGGCGATTTTTTTATGTTCTAAACCTTGGCTATTAGTAATTAAATGACACAATGTTTATTTTGTTTTATTTTTTTTTTGGTAGAAAATAGGTTTTTGGGGCGGCAATTTCTTTAATTGTAGGGTTAGACAAAATATGATATAATAGGTGTAATTTGATAGAATGTTGTATATTATTATGTTGCTGATTTACATTATATGATTGTACCTACTGTATATAAACTAGCTTCCACCGGCGATTTCACTTGCATTTTGTGGGAGATTCTCCGTGCACCCGGACAAAAAGTACCTAAACAATATACACGGCTTTCCTCGATAAATGGACTATCTAAAACTGGAAACGTGTTACAAACCCATCCAGTAGTTGCTGAGATGAGCGCTTTATAGCAAGCAACCGAACAAACATAGTACCGATTATGATATTAGTTAGTATAGATTTAAGCAACTGTTCTCAATAGCCAAAGTAGAGCAAATATGTGTATGCGTAACTAGAATAGCTCTTTAGACATACTTTTGCATAAATAGCATTTATTTTTTCATACCACGTTGAAGAATTTTTTTTTATTTAGCAGAATTTTAGATTTCGTTTTTGTGATTGAATATTCGCCAAAAAAACTGTTATAGAATAACCTATACATGTTATGACATTTTCAATATATTTATATTTACTCGAGAAAAAAGATAAAAACAATAATAATCTCATTTGCAAAATAATATTTTTTTCAAAAAATAATAACTTAAAACGCGCTCTCTTACAAAAAAGAAAAGTAAAATTCGACAAAAAATTAAAAATTACAAAAAGTATCCAAGGTTCCACCGAGATTTGAACTCGGATCGCTGGATTCAAAGTCCAGAGTGCTAACCATTACACCATGGAACCGGATTGGATGGGACAAATGTAGTGAAATAAGATACCACTATCTTTTTAGCAACATCGTAATAATTTAAACAATGTACTCAGCAATATAATGTCAGACTAAAATCATCCTTAAAGTTTTGGTTTAAAGTTCATTATTCTAAAGCAATTTATTTACTGTATACGATTGTATATTGTTAACGTTATGTCTATGAAGCAATTTTAATGAGAGCGTCACGAATTTCTTAGAATTAATATCGATGTATTAACTACGTTAGTATGTAAGTAAATTAATGGGTTTTTTACATACAATGATAAGGCTTAAATAAAAGACGTTCAACAACAATATTTAGGGGCCAAGTTCACAATGTCCGAATAGCCACTATCTACCGAATAAATTTAAAAATAGAACAGAATTTGTATGAAATTATTTACCAAATAAACTATATGGAACTCATTCATAGGTGGTGAAACAGGCCCTTAGGGCCGGTTTCACAATGTCCGAATAGCCAGTATCTGCCAGATAAATACAAAAATGAAACAGAATTTTTATGAAATTATCTACCAAATAAACTATATGGAACTCGTTCATAGGTGGTGGTGAAACAGGCCCTTATACTTGTAATACCTATTATCATCATACTCGAATTTCCTTTGGAGTCTCATCAACGTCTCTCTTTTCAAACTTATTTTCTCTCTGACATTACGATCTCAAATCTAAAAAAAAATCTCGAAATCACCAAACCCCTTTGTGATGTTATGAGTCTCCCAAATCTCTGTGTGAGAGGAGGCCTGTGTCCAGAAGTGGGACGATAAAACATCTGTTGATGAGCTTAAAGATCTGCTTATTAGTCTTTAACACAGAAATATACGTCATTACGTGTTGCCGTAAAATCCTTTCAAAATATTTTTCTTAATTATTTATTTGACACGTGTGTTTTTATTAGAACAAGTGTTCATTAATATGTGAAACTAATCGATTCAAAACTATTGTGACGTCATTGAACAGATGCTTTTCTTGGAAGGTCTTCAATGGTAATGTACAGTCAGCAGGTAAAAGAGATTTTGACTGAATAACAAATAAATCAGAAATAAAAGTTACAAAATATTTTTTATGTATTGAAACAGATTTTAAACAAAATAAGCAGGTTTTGCTGATTCTATGAGCCTTTCTAATAAAATAAAGGCAATTTACATAAATAAATCAAAAAAGTACACACACGTATAATAAGATAGCTAATTTCGACCTTGCTATCATCGGTTCCATGGTGTAACGGTTAGCACTCTGGACTCTGAATCCAGCGATCCGAGTTCAAATCTCGGTGGAACCTGATCTTTTTGTGCAATTAGCATACTGAATTTTGAAGCGAAAATAGTGTTCTTTATTTATTTAAATTATGATGCGTTTTAATTTAAAGTAGTTAATTAAACTGTGGTTATTTCTATTTATGCATAATTTAATTTAATTTAATAATTTATTAATTCAAACAATAAAAAGTGTATAAAAATATAAATATAAAAAACAGGTTTTTTGTTTTTAATTATTATTGTTTGGGATTGGTCCCGCAGAAATTTGGCAACACCGATTTATAATAAAGCAGTCCAAACGATTAGAGATCATTTTTAGGATACTGTTAGTGCTGCCCCGTACTCTGTGTACCAGGGATGCGCATCTTTTACGCATAACTGTATAAAAGCAATCTACGTGTGCTTCTGCAAACATCCCTGAAGAGATAGATAGATGCATAGATTTAGTGAAAGTAAAATATTTATGCACCTCTATTTTAAAAGATTACTCATGATTTGTTGATTTCGTCGGTTGGTCAAGTTTTATTAAATTATAATATCTCTGATGTCATGCTATACTTAAAACAAGTAATTTTATTCGATAGTAAAGAAATATTCCGTATAGTACCTACCTATACATATATTTAATTTTGCACACAAACTTCCTATTACTACAGTAAAAATAAAGTAGGTTATTTAATATTAGTTGGCTCAGACAGAACGTCAAGATACCAGAAACTGTCTTCCCAATAAACTTTGAACCTTGCTTTAGCGATAAAATTGAAAATCTATTAAGGTACCTAATCTGACATATTTTAATAGCTTGATGTGCTGACGTCTGTCAATTTACGAAATATTTTTTTTCCACAGTGACATCACAATCAAAATATCAATGTTGCCTATGGATTTCAAAATGGTAGCTAATCGTCAGAAGTCTTCCAAACAAAGCGATTGAATCGTCCAGTTATCGAACTGATAACCAGAGTTCATATAGCAAATGGACAACCGAGATATCGATCAAGGTGAAGTACACTCAAGGACATTTAGTTATGAAAAAATAGTTGTATGTTGTAAAGTTATATCAAAATATAATTGTTAACACCTTATTAATAGTTTCTCATACTTGTTTTGAAAACAGAATTTCAAAAGTGCGTTCTATTAGTTTTATATTTTTTAACAAAGGGGCTTTAAAAAAGTCATGAGGCTGATGTTATAACCACTAGGCCAGTAATAATAACATGTTAATTAATTGTCATCGGCAGGGGTCATGGTCCCCATAGTTTTCCCTTCCCTAGTCCACTAGCATCCCATCACAATAACCCAAGTACTTAGTTTTTCTTCCATACTTAGCAATAGTTTAGCACAAACCGGGGGTTGTCCTTGGGTACATTTCTTTAGTGTATACAGGGACAATCGTTGGTTTTGTGTCACCATTACATACATTAAAGTTGTCTCAAAAGGGCTTCAGCGTGTTGGCTCCGGCCCCACGTTCGCCCTCTAAAAATCCGGGACTCTGTAGTCCCGTGTTCTAGTAGAGATATGTTAATTATACAAAAATACGGATTTATCACACCACATAACAGTGATATTTTAGTCACGTAAAATATAAGTAGGTATAGTCCATTTCTAAGATATCTTTGTTTTTCATACGTATAATAAACAATCATGTTTTTGCATACATCTATCTGTACGTAAACAATAATCTATAATGACGTATAAAAAAATATCAGTGGGAAAATAGCGTGATAAAGTGCTGTACCAAGAAACCGCAGATTTTCAAAAGTACTATAAAATTACAATGTACAGACGCCAGCACATCAACCTACCTCAATCTGTCAAACTTTTTTAATAGATTTTCAACGTTATCACAAATCAGAAAGGTTAATATTCGATTGGTAAAATTTGAAATATTCTGGTAGGTTGACCGGCTTCTATACAATAAGTAATTAAAAAGCCTATATTACGGCAATTATTTTAAATATGATTTTGAATAGTTTTGTAAAGAGTCACGTATTTATTTCTTTGACTGTACCGGCTATGGTGTGTTATGGGTAATCGTGGTCATTCGAGTGGTTGTCTACCCATTTACCTAATAACTGCCGTAACAAGTGGCGTATGGTGACCACTATTCAGGGTGGCTTTTCTTTATAAATTACCACATTTTTACTATATTTCCATTCATTTATTTCACATATGTTATATTACTGTAAAGTTCCATGAAAATCCATTCAGCCGTTTGGTCGTGAAGAGGTAACAAACAAATACACACACCCCCACAAACTTTCGTCTTTATTTATGCGTGTAATTACTGATTTTTTTTTTTTAATTATCAAAAATTTGTAATTAAAAAAAAACATTTAAAAATATTGACCCATAGGGACATCGGGAGCATGGTCCAAGCTACCGGCGGTCAGGGCTCCACAGAGAGACACCTTCTGACGATGCGTCTTATGTCCAAAAATACAACTTTCTGCATCCAAACATCTAACGAGAGCCTTTTTAGGTGTAAATCGAGACTCATGGCTATATAGATTACCTACTTAGCACATATTATCATAATCAATTTTATAATAGTTCTTATCAATAAATAAATGAGTTGGTTTACTAGACAGGCTACCTACGTTGTCTTAATCGGCAATTTTTTTTTGAAACCGCGGGCGACAGCCAGTAGATGTATGCAGTATTGTGCATCATGAATCACTATGCTGTATGACATTTGAAATCTAATCCGTACAAAGTGCATTTCCTTGCATTGATTCATACAGAATGCACGTTGCATATATTAAACTCACATTGTAAACATACACTTGAGTTACTTAGCTGGAATAAGGTGAATAACCATTAACTAAATATTTAAAGACTGACTAACAGAAACTGTTATATATTTCCAAAAAATCGGAATCCAAAAATGGCTATCCTCTCTTTAATAGACATCAAGAGCGCAAATTTAATGTCACCCAGATTTTGAACTATTGGTTGAGAAGCTAGAACAGACGCCAAGCACATCAAGCTACCTGAAACTGTAAAATTTTCCCCACCAACTTTGAACCGTAGGTATACTTCTGGCTAGTTGAAATTATATTAAGGACATTTTTCACATTGTAGTAGCTTGATGTGCTGGCGTGTATACAAAAAAAGCATAACCTCAATAGTTTTTTAATGATTTTGAATTTAATACCTACACATTCCATTCAACATATCCGATATTGTTATACAATTTTATCGTTCAACAGATATTACATAGTCAATGTCATTGGCTACCAAAACTAAAACAAGGATGCAACGAACTCTCGATAAGACATAAAACGGATTCTAGTATTATTTGCCTTATCCATTGCTTGTTTAACATCTTTCGGAAATATCATAACTCTTTGTGATCCAGCAGTGTATGAGTTATGAACAGTTTCAGCGATTATATCGAAATCTGTTAAGAATAGAATGTAATACTGTTATGTAAATTTTCTGAGAATAGGCTATGTTTGGATTATTATTCATAGTTATCGCGCGACATATTATTGTGACTATTCATAAGTTATGAAATATGTGACGATAAGGAATAGGTACAAATAGCTAATTTTTATACAACCACAAAGGACATGTCCATTCAATATGCCAAAGGACTTGGTTTAGAGGTCTCTTCTCAATCAGCAAATGTAGAAGCACTGACCTCATCTCTCTTTTACTTACCTACTCCAAATGTCTGTCAAAATCTTTTTAACACTAAGGGTCGGTTCATATCTATCGGAATATGCGTCGCGTATTATCGGTCGCGTAACGCCAGAAATGACAAATGTGTAGAAAAACGCTTGACCATTCACACTCAACCGATGATACGTTAGTACGATTAATGATACGCTCAGCGTATTTTACGTCAGATATGAACCGACCCTAAAAATACCATTAAAAACAAATATTTAATAATAACACTGATAAGGCATATTAAATGAACTAACCAGCATTTGTTAATCCAGACTATTGAAAAAAGTATGGAATCATTCAACTGAGATCCAAAAATAGCACCAGACTAATTTACGTACCGAAAGCACCAACCTTCAAAAAGAACAACCCAAATTGACAAGGAAAACCATCTTTTAAGACACGGAGAATTTACAGAATCCCAGACGTTTCAAGTACAAGATCATCCGGGTGACACATCTTTAGATTGGTCATGTCGGACATCCGTAGTTAACCAAGGCAAGCCAGACAGTAAATTTCCTCAAATAAAAATATCTACGCAAGAAATTGCATAAGCTTTTTATTGTGTAAGAACTGAAGGCTGATGGGGATTTACCTGGGGAGAAAGCTGCGAAGGTGAAAGCTTAAATTGGGACAAGGCTTGTTAATATCGAAATTATAAGCATGTGGCCCTAATTGTGGTTATGGAGAGAGAATTTGAAGACGTGATAGAGTAGAACACGAATGTTTATGCTGCGGACGTGCTAAAATTTTGATTGAAATCTGAAGTATCATTAACGTTCTAAACTTTTGTTACGATTTGACCCTAGACTATCGTGCTAAAGAGATCCGATATCTAAAAGTTTTTTCTTTAAATAAATATTGAATAGAGACCAATAAATAGCGCCTGTATGGTCTGCGGGTTGTTCGCAACAGTTACCGTGGATCTAGCACACAAAGGCCTCTAGGAGAAATTAAGTAGATTTTAATCAGTAAAAGTCTGACAGTCCCTCCAGCTGCACCCGCAGAGGGAGGGATCCTCCAAAAAATCCTATCCTGGATAAAAAGGGTATCATCATTAGTTGCTATTGACTCATATATTATGTACTTAATTGATTTCCCATCATTGATGAGCTCTTCAATTGAACCCACAATAATTAAAATCTACTTTAAAATTACTTGCAGGGAACCTTTGAACTTCCTATATAGTTTATCATCGTTGTGGTCGTGATCTATCTGTTTTGCGGGAAATCCCTATGGTACACGTGTTTCTAATCAATAGTACCTAGCTTAGGAACGTAATAGATTTGCCCAACAAAGTCACAGACAGGACAGGAAAATTATTTTAACTGTTCCATTTTAAAATTTAAAATTAATAAGGCTGAGTGTACTTGATTGATTGATTTATATTCCACTTTGAGGACAGAGGCCATTACTTAACGCAAAGTAAAGAGATGTTATCTTCATCATTATGTCCGTATCCCAGTTAAATTTGGGTTGGCGCAGTGCTTTTCTATCTGCTGCGGAAGAATTTGGATTCCCGCGGCCCCGAGCGCACGTGCGAGGAGACACCGGGGCTGGTAAGAGTCCGGCACACCCCTCTGCCTCTCCCCAGGCGGAGGATAGTCCATTAGGATTTCCCCCCGATGACAAAGTACTTTTCTCTCTGATATCATCATCATTAGTTAGATCTTCATGCTCAAAACTAGTAATATTTCAGATTGTCGTTTCATAATAGGTAGTCTCACCTTTTCCTTACCTAGTGGTTACCCCAAACGTTGTCACAGCACTAACTGTACAGTAATTATAGTAAATGTGTTAACTATGGTGGTTAAATTGAGGCCAGTCACGTGATGGCTTCATTCTATACTCGGACAGACCTATTTATTAAATGATTGATGTATCTATCGTCATTTTTTCAACCGACTTCGTTGTCTAAGTGATTGGTGTTAAGGTTTATTAACTTAATGTTCACGAAAATATGTTTTTAATCAATTATATACTAGGATAGGATTGGTAAATTTTCTTATGGACAAAATTTATCTTAGGTAACATTTGACAGATTGTAGTAGCTTGATTGTAGCATCTGTACAACGCAGATGAATTCTGGAGAGATAGCTAGTAGAACATGTTTGATTTTATTTTGTAGGTACTTATCTTTTAAAACATCGACTTCCAAGCTTAGTTTGCATGGCCTGCATGATTGTTCGCAAGAGTTAATTACAGCTGTACGGACACAAAGAGCTTCAGAAGAAATTCTCCTATATAGTGGGTCTGTGAAAGTCAGGAGTCGGATACTCCCTCCAGCTGCACCCACTGCGGGATCATTTCATGATTTCCCACAAAAAACCGTAGTCGACACACGCAAAGGACATGCTTGAGGAATTGATAAGACAACAACAGATTATCTCGATCTATGTATATTATCAATTGAAGTGTCAATTGACTGTACTCAATAAAGTACGTGCTCATTAAAGTACGTCATCAAACACACGCCAAGGACATCTTTAAGCATATTTATGATACTTACTGCCACAATGATCTTACCTTTCCAGCTTATCAATCCACGTAACATGATAAGATTTTAATTACTCATTCAAAATTGATGTAATTGGTGATAAGAAGATTTTCGCCCTTATGATGTGTTGCTATGCGTAATAATGTCATTAGCAGGCACAGCATGGCTATTCTATGTCTATTCTATCAAGAAAAGACAAAGCTTTTTCTGTCAATGTCAACATGTCTTATGCCCGAGCATGGCGCGACCTGTCAACTCGCATATAATCACGTGTAGACTTATGTCGATCGAAGAAAAGAAAAACATTTTTTTCTACGTGTCAAAAGAAATCTTACGTCAATCTGACACTTATCCGTCATTATGTCCATTTTCCGGTAGACAAAACTTGTTTCTACGGTTGTCATGCTGCTGTGTAAATAGTACATACGTAAGTAACGTTTAAATAATGTGCAATTATGAATGGAATGATATGAGAGAGATGGAGTCGTAAATAGATTATCACCTGTCTCTTTTTCGCACTGAAATCTGCATAGAAGACTGTAATAAATGGTACAGACTTTTTGGACACAACAAAAGTGACAGTACAATCTGAAATTTTCCCAATCAATTTTGAACCGTATGCTTCAGCGATATAGTTGCAAATCTATTAAGGAAATTTGACATATTGTAGTAGCTTACTTATGCTGTGTTTAGAGGTAGTCTTTTAAGCAATGGTATTGTGTTATGTAGCTTTATTACAAAAGGAACTTATTCCGAGGTATCGGTCATCGAGTCATGAAAATTTTATTGACTATAAATAATATTAGGCTCAATAGAGACCGATAACGGTTATCAAACTGTTTTTGGCTGTAAAATTTGTTTACTGGTAGAATTCACCCTAAAAAACCTCTTCGATAAAAGAAGATATAGATTGTTTGAGATTCTTATCTTTACTGGTAAGTATGTACTAAGACTTTAAAGAGGAAAGTAATACTTTTGTTAGACTGTACACTTTGAATTTTAGTTTTAGACATTATGTTGTATTTGCATATTTAAAAGTTAACATAATGCAACTCATTAATCTTTTATAGGTTACAAAAACAACTCAGATAGCTTTAAAGACTTGAAGATATCAACATTCGTGATAGTGTATAGATTGATAATGTACTCAGAAAAACAACTGTTATTGAGATGACGCTGTCATCCGTCTCTTACTAAGTCTAAACGTTAGAAAGAGACACAACAAATCCATTCTAAGCTCAGGGGAAGAACATCGTACCAATTTAAATTCCAAAGAAAAAACTATTCAGGTAGTAATCAAAGCATTTATTGAGCGCAACACAGACAGAAAAATCTTCTCATTTACGGTAGAGAGCGTTTACCTCCGTTTCTATGACGAACGTTTCTACTTCTGAGAACCAGAAGGCGAACTGACACAAGAAGCTATTCACAGCACTTAAGTCCAAGAATCACTACACTCTCATCACCGCATCACGAATGTGAAGATAGATTCGATGACGTCATCCAGGTCTTTGCTGAAGGGGGACAGCTGGGCTTCGTATCCCCCTGTGCTCTTCTCCTTGCCTGCTACCACGAGATGGCAGCCGGCTCCCAGAAGCTGGACCCTGTCGCCTTTCCATCGCTTGCTGATAATCACCATGCCGTTATTCCCCACTATGTTAATCACTCCATGGTTATCAGTCACTTCAATACGGCAGTCGTTGCCTACGACTTCAATATCGCCGTGGTTGACAGCAACCCTGATGATGCAGTTGTTCCCAACTATCTTCAGTTGAGTAGGGTTCACCTCCATGGTCACTTTCTTCTTATTTCCAAGGATTGAGTATTTCTTCATTTTGTTGATGTAGTTTTTATATTTGTTCAATATGTGAAAATTCTATTTTAGAATTTTTTAGACGAAATTGTATTTACGATATTATTTTTCAGTATTAGTGCTACACGCGACCGTTGCTTGCTGTTGCTGGTTAGCGAATGAAATTTCTGAACGGAGCTCGGTTTTATATGCGCGTGCGCAAGCCTTAGTTCGTGCGATAGGGAGTCCCCTATGCGTCATTCATTCAATGTAACGTGAATCGGCCGGTGTAGTCTCGGTCACCTGCGTTCACACTGTATATTTGTAGCTATAGTTATTCCCCCAGACTGGGATGTGGGTTAAATACTTTTTTTAGCGGTATAAGACTTTTTTTTCTACCATTTTTTATTAGGCTTACTTTATTCTATTCGGCCAGTGTCTATAGTGTGTTAGATCTAATACTGGATGTTTTATTTTCTACTAGCGGTCGCCCGCGGCTCCGCCCGCGTGGATTTCGGTTTTCGCGACAAAAAGTAGTCTATGTGTTGTTCTGATATATAACCTTTAGAGGACCCCCGCGGCTACGCCTGTGTGGATGTCGATTACCGCTACCAAAGCCTAACTTTTGTCGGGATGAGAAGCTCGCGCTCGGACCTCCCGCCTTATTGTACCTACTGACCAATTTTATGTATAAGTTTGGTATTTCTACACCGATTTCTATGATTCTTTTTTTATAGAATATGTTATAATGTTATCTTTTGTTAATTAGGCATGAGCGAGAATATTATAAACATAAGAGTAAACAAATCAATAACAAATAATCAGAAAGCTCTGAACTGGTAAACTATCGGGAGTTATACGTGTTATTGTGAGTCAACCATTAAAGATAGACATATGCTGTTGTAGATTTTTTTTTTAGATAATTTTATGTAGAACATTTCCGTCATACATGATTTCTATGTAGCTTTAACCATTAAGGCTGCACACGCGACGAAAGCTTAAAAAATGGCATAAATTCTCCCGTTTTCCCAACATTTTCCTTCACTGCTCTGCTCCTATTGATTGTAGCGTGATGATACGTATCCTATAACCTGCCCAGGAGTATGAAGAATAATTGTACCAAGTTTCATTATAATCCGTCCAGTAGTTTTTGTTCCTATTAATAACATACAGACAGACAGACAGACAGACAGACAGACAGACAGACAGAAAGACAGACAGACAGACAAAAATTTTACTGATTGCATTTTTGGCATCAGTATCGATCACTTATCACCCCCTGATAGTTATTTTGAAAATATATTCAATGTACAGAATTTACCTCTCTACAGATTTATTATAAGTATAGATTTCTTAGTTTTGTTTGAGTGCAAAAGCCTTATGTAATTGGCATAGGTAGATAACTTGAATCTGAAAATAGATATTTATCTGACGCTTGATTTTCTTTAGGTATAAGATAACTAAAAAACGTGCAGTCATCTTTGTTCATGAATGCATTGCATTGTTATATTTAGTATTGGTTACTCTATTTTTTTATTATGTATTTTTTTTTGTATCTAACTAAACCCGTGGGATATCTCCGCGCACCACGATTAAAGTTAGCTTATATAATAGGTACCTATAGCCTTTCACAATAAATGGTCTATATGGTCCTGGTCCTGAAAATACCGTTTTCAAGTAAACAAACTCTGCAGCCTATTTTTTTTTTATAAAATATTTATTTAAACAAAAAAATGATCAAATAGTATTATAATAACTAGGTGTAACAACGCGTAGTTAATTTCTGACAACTACGTACGTATCTACATAAGTAGCAATTAAAATAATAATATCAAATTATATAATCATCACTTCAACAGATAAAATAATACTATACAATGTTTACATTTACATAGATATAACATAGTAACAAAACGATTAAATATAATATAATAACACAATAGATAATTTTCTATTCAGATTGTGAGTTAAGATAAGGGGCATACCCGTGTTAGAAAATAATTATACAATAATACAAAAAATACTACCTATTTAAATATTTATCAACATGTAAAATAAATAAACAAATAACCTTTAATTAGGTATACAACAATGCATAATGAGGGTTAGAGGTCAATAAACTTGAATCTCAATGAGTTTAAAAAAATGACATTTGATGGATCAATGACTGTTCCTACGTAGTTATACATATTTATATATCCTATCTAATGATATACTTGAAGGCAATATTATAGCACCTCTTTTTGGGTTAGGCAATAACAGTAAAATGGCTGAACCGATTAGAATGAAATTTGGCATAGAGATAGGTAGGTGGTATATTTATTTTCGAGGGAAATCATTAAATAACACCTTCAGTTGAGGGTGCAGCTGGGGGGAGTGTCAGACTCTTATTGACTAAAACCCACTATGTTTCTTCTGGAGGTCTTTATGTGCCAGGGCCACGGTAACTCTTGCGAACAACCCGCAGCCCCGGCAGGGGTCCTAAAGGGCCCCTCCGATATTTCTCACTAGTCGTCCTTGGAGATGAACTTAAGCAGATTTTCATCTGGGTCAATGACATGATGGCCTAACTTTAACGATATAAATCGGACCATAAATATTGCAATTCGGAGTTCAGAGTCCGCCATTTTTTTCCTAACTCATTTACATCGCGATCACTGCGCGGGATTATACCTAATTGACTTCGGAAACCCGTTTGAAGACACGAATTAATGACATTTTAATGACAATCGTATTCAAAATACAATGTTTATTTATGTTACTAAAAAATCATAACATATAAGAATAATCATTTATGTCTGAAGGCTGTCATTGAACATCCTGGGCAGTCGTTACGGGTTGTCAGAAGCCAGTAAGTCTGACACCAGTCTAACCAAGGGGTATTGGGATGCCCGGGTAACTGGGTTGAGGAGCTCAGATAGGCAGTCGCTACTTGTAAAACGCTGGTACTCAGCTGAATCCGCTTAGACTGGAAGCCGACCCCAACATAGATGTGAAAAGGCTCAGGAGATGATTAGAATAATCTTTTATCATATATTAGCAGACCCAGCCACGTGTTGCAGTGGTTAAGTATTTTGTTATTATAATGGACAAATCATTTGTAAAAAAAACAATATTACGATTATAAATTACGATTCAAGCGATGATGAACCTGCACACATTGTACAAATTTGATTAAAATCGGTTAAGTAATTTAGAAGTCCATCGTACACAAACAAGGTGACACGTAATTTATATTATGTATGTATATTAAGATAGATAAACATAATGTTTTTTGCTATGTACATATTTACGTGGTTCTGAATAGGTACTTCCCGATGAGATAATGATAGAAAATTATGCTGTTTAAGTGTACATTTTAATAGACACCTACTGTAATAGATTATAGTAATTATTGACTGATTTGCTACCTATATTATATTTATAACATGTGAAAGAAACTTACTCTATTTATCAGATCCGTGTTCCACCAAAACGGTTGAACGGATTCAAATGACATTTGACATGATTGAAGATAAAAATTAGGGGTATGATGTTACAAAATTGTTTTGTCAGAATATAATGTAGAGATAAACCCACGATGAGTTGTTCTAGTCAAGAATACGGTACTGTTGCTTGTTGTTGTTTGTTAGTATATAGTTGTAGGTAGGTACCTATGTATATTATGATAAACATGAATGAATGGAATGCGTCAACTATTGTACAACTACATATGTTACTAAAAATATACCTACCTACTTACATAAATAAGGTAACATCGCTACTCTATGCATCTAAACTTATAATTTTAAAAGAGGTAGTCTGTGAGATCTCTATTGAATAGACTTTGAAAATTATTTTACATAATAGCTAGCCAGGTATTTGTTATTCTATTGGGCTTATTTCTTCGGATACGGCAAGTTATAGTGTTTTATAAACCCGACACTTTCTTGTCCATCTTCTCTTGAGTTTTTCCAAATTATTATGTTTCTTGAACATCTACCATAACAAAACATACAAACAGACATTATTTTATTTATTACAAAGGACGGTTTTCCTTTAGCAGAACATAGTAAACCTTGTTTGTGCAATTTATAGTAATAGTAGCCTTGATAATTTACAAGGTAAATGACTTGAATAAATAAATACATAGTATGTACTAACCACGTGCCAACTGCAATGTTGTGGCTAATATAAATTAGCATGTTTTATTATAATGGCGACTTTAGTAGGTACCTATTTATGTATCTTTCAGTTTAAAAGCGGTTTTGTACCGGTTTGCTTTGAATGTTACCGTTAAGAACAATACCTGATTGTCAATTGTTTACGACTAATTTCTTTAACAAACAAATGATTAATTTATCGTAACATTATGTAAAGTAAAATAGAATGATGTTTGAAATTAGAGAATCTTGACACTTTCTACAGGATAGTAAAAGTTATTTTGAAAAATTCTTGGTCTGAAGTAGTACCTACTTAGCAAAATATCTCCCGCGCCTTTTCCCAGCTATGTTGGGGTCGGCTTCCAGTCTAACCGGATTCAGCTGAGTACCAGTGTTTTACATGGAGCGACTGCCTATCTGACCTCCTCAACCCAGTTACCCTGGCAACCCAATACCCCTTGGATAGACTGGCGTCAGACTTACTGGCTTCTGACTACCCGTAACGACTGCCAAGGATGTTCAATGACAGTCGGGACCTACAGTTTAACGTGCTATCCGAAACACAGTCATTGGTGTCCAAGATATACTTAGAAAGTGCATACAAATATAGAAAAGTTGCATTGGTACTTGCCTGACCTGGAATTGAACCCACGCACTCATACTTGAGAGGTTGGCTCTTTAACCACTAGGCCACCACGACTCCACCTACTTAGCAAACTATTTACAGCATATGAATAAAAACCGTTTAAAAACACACTATAAGCCAACCAGTTCCTAATATGGAAAGTCCTACTTTTTGGGACAGGAAAACCTCCATCGATATAGGTAGGTACGATAAACAATAGTCTGATTGTTAGTTTGTCATTGTTAAATTGACTATAATTTATATCGGGTTTGTCCAGCCACATAATAAAAACTGACTTTGGGCAGTTATATTGGTTAAAGAACTTCTTTCAACTAGTTTACTTTGTAATATCATGTTCTTAGTATTATTTCTCTTGTACAAAGTCACGTGTATCAAGCTACTACAATCTATCGAAATTCCTTAATAGATTTTCAACTTTATCGATGAAGCATATGGTTCAAAGATGATTGGGAAAATTTGTCAGTTTCGGGTAGCTTGATGTGCTGGCGTCTGTACCTACATCTTCTTGTTCTTGTTCATCGATCTTTCTTGATAATTTAAGGCCACTGTAAGGCTTAACAATTGGTTGTTTTTTGTTTCTTTGCTTGAACGCGCTTATCTTAGGAACTAAAGGACAGATAAAAAAAATCTTTTAGAGGGGTAATATTAAGTGTAGTATAAATTGCTGAAAAAAAAACAATGTGTCATTTAAATTCTTACAACAAAACGTAAAACGAAAAGTCACTTCGTTATTATTTTCCTTCCGCACTTCCTCTGTGCAATCCACATTTCTTGCCATAGATTAAATTCTAATAATTCAACATAATCATTGATTGATTGATTGAATCATATCACAGGAGTTTTACGTTATTTTCCCTGGGTAAGTCATGTTTTTGTGTCTCTCTCTATCTTATACGAAAGAGAGGGATGTCAATAACACTCAGGCGCAGGTGATTCATAATGTTATGCTCTTACTAAATTGATGTAAGCATGAGTCATCCGTAGTAATGTAACCGGAGTCCAAACTCGAGATTATGTCGGCCGGAATTTAGATAAGAATATTATGCAGATAGGACAAAGAAAGTACAAATTGTTTAATCCATAATTTATCAGCTTTACTTCCGTGATGAGACTGGTGTATTGATTGACACTTTCTTTATATTGACGAAATTTGGTTCATTATGTAATTAAATAATCTGTGATATTGGACAATATTTTCGTCAGATTTTTTTTTATTGATTTCGTCAGAAAATGCATATTTGTAACGCTTAGTTGCATTTTTTTACGCAATAGTTCGGTGCTCGTCATTTATTGTGTCATATTTGTAAAATTCAGTCCAATATTTGCTCTATAGCTACAATGAAAGAAAAAATACGAGTCGTTAAGGTATTTACATATACCTATCATACCATTCGCAACCGACATTTAGAAATTAATTAAAAACGAAGATGATCAATCAATATACTTAGGTTTTATGAGGATTTTTAGATGTCGCTTCTGTGTCAACAATCTACATCTAAAGGCTTCAATGAATGTAAAGATCTGAACTGTGCCTGAGCGTTGAGACTCGCGCACGCCCCCGTGAGAACTCCGCGCTATGAATCATGCGCAGACGCAGAGCACGCGCCGCGCCGTTCAATCACCAATGTTTCTATACGACTTTATAAATTCTACACACGAAATTCTTAGTAACGTGACGACTGACCATATCACCAAGTGTTTTTTTTTTAGTATGTATTTCTGTTTATTTAGATCGAACTGTCGTATGTTTCTTCAGAATACTGAGTGTATTTTCGCTGTAGGTTTTGATTTTCCTCCAGTTTTTTAGTCTAATTTGTTGACTGATGCGTGTGTTAATAGAAAAGGCGTCAAAACACGCTTGTATATGAATCATGCGCTTGAGCACGCGTCGTTTAACATGCAATAACAAAAGAATCAGTGAACGGGGTTTCCATATTATCTTGAATTAGAAACGATTTCTTGAGACTTGGCAAAAGCTTTGTTTAAGAAAATATACTTAGGTATACCTACTCTAGTTGAGTGATAGTGTCCAGACCGATTCTCGGCTATGGTAGCTGCTCTCTCTAAGGGAATCAACCAACTGCGCAGGGTATATTATAGGTAGTGTACAAGCATTTGTGCAGACACAGGTGCACTCTCAATTCCCTCAACTTCCTAGCCCGATGGCGCCAAACCAACCTAATAAAAATAAAATAAAAGTGTTCTCGTTAACTCCTACGCTTGGATTTTGTTTTTCCTTGTAAAAAATTGTGACGATTGCCAATTTTCAGCGCCCGCCTCGGTTTCTTTAGCACTATCATATTTAGATCACTTGTCGTTTATTTCATAGAAACGCTGAATATTTGGGTTTCGCTGTAAAAATGATTTTTCACGATACACTCAGCTTCTTTTGGTAATCATTGAAATAGAACAAGTCGTAAAATTGATATTAAATACCAAATTAAATTTAAATTCCGAACGATGCGCCTGGGCAAGCCTCCGTGAGAATTCGTTACCATTATTGTGACTCATGCGTAGTATACGCAGACGCGATTCATTATGAAGTACTTACAAGAAATTTAAACAAGCATTTTGTAGTTGTAATGTTGAGTTTCGATTTTTGTTTTTTTCGCAGTAAATGACAACGTTTTGGATTTTATTCGTGCGTGGTTTAATTGGAATTCTAATTTGGTAGTGTTATTCTTGTTTCAGTGTATTTTACAGGGTTTTTTACTACACAAAAATATGGATTATTTTAAGTTATTAGGACTATATTTATATTAGTACTAGCAGCCCGCAGCCTGCGCGAGGAACTTCTGTTGATGAACACCGCATAAAAATCCATGCAGTACCTAAGTACTTACTTAGCTGGTATGAACAGACGCCAGCACATCAAGCTACCTCAATATGTCAAGTACATACATTAAATCACATGATCAAACTGACAAATTTTCCCAATCAACTTTGAACCATATGCTTCAGTGATAATATCAAAAATCTATTAAGGACATTTGACAGATTATAGTAGCTTGATGTGTTGGCGTCTATAATGTAAGTTTATAGCGATCACTGTCTGATCGCTATAAATTGACGATTTATGAATTCGTTATCAAGTCAATAAATATAGTAAAAATGTTTTTATTTCCCAACTTTTACACAATTTTTCTGTGATAGGTACACAATATGTTGTTTTATCTACTAGGTATTGAAAATAAACAGAGGCACCCCGCCCTTACAGAAGTATGGAAGGATTAGGTACTAGATATTATTGATAACCCTTATCTAGGTAAAAAACCTAGCTCAAGTGCTAGCAAAAACATAGGAAATAATCACACACAAGGAATTATGTAGGTACAGACGCCAGCACATTAACCTACCTCAATTTTTCAAATTCTTTAATAGATTTTCAACCTTATCACAATACCAGAAAGTTAATATTTCATTGGGGATAATGTAGATTAGGGTATGTTGACCTGCTTGCGTCTGTAGGTACCTACTCCTAATTAGCTAATTAACGTGTCATAATTAGTAATTACTTAACATCAGTGATTTATCTAGTACCTAGTCACAGATATAAAATTGTATATTTCTTATCGATATTTTATATCGATAGATCGGTATCATATCGAATGGGGTGATGGATCGAGTGCTGAGGGACTTTTTACGTTTGACGCAGAACTTTCAAGAGTTGATGTTTTGTTAAGTGATCGTACTTAAAGGTTTATGTAATAGAAGGTAGTTTGATAATGTTATTTATTTACCTTGATAAGTGCCGGAAAACTCAAACTCAAAATCATTTATTCAAACTTGGCTGCAAAACTGCACTTTTTGAACATCAAAATATACAAAAGACAGCCCCGAAAACGCCCACCCTTCACCACTTCGTATGTGTTTTTGCTGGGAAGAAGAAGTGGCGCAACAAACTCCCTAGCAACACATGTCTGTCTGTAGGTTTGAAGAACCTTTAAACATTATTTTTATACACAATTTGTATAATTATAAAAAATAATCGGTGTACAAAAAAATAAAATAAAAAATTTACGGCACGTAGGTTAACACTCAACCTTATTACCGATGTTCTCAAAACTAAGCTAGTTGACATTGTTTACAGACGCCAATACATCAACCTACCTCAATCTGTCAAATTCATACATACAATAGATTACCTGATCAACCGCAAACCACAATACCATATACATACGTAGTCATATTATAAATTATATTCAAGATCTACCCAAACTGGAATGAGTCAGTAACTTGCAACTAATAACAGAGTATAATATTCCATATTTCAAAGAAAAAGCTATGGAATTGACGGTCATTCGTGCAGTGTAAAAACTGCATAGCTAACCCAACTTAGGGTTGCCACACGCTCATCTAGACTGTATATACAAAACCAGTTTGTCTTGAACTCGCTTTATGTGGTCTTTCTACAAATTGAACGGTCAGCTTATACTGGTCTTGTATAGCTTGATGTGTAGCAGTGTTTACTTACTTTTTTTCGTGTAGGTCGACTTTATGTTCTACAACACCAAAAAAGTACGCTAAAATACTTTATTTGCGTACCTTTTCTGTAATTACCTTATTTCTTATTGTGCTAGTTATACACAAAAACACAATAAATTAGGTATGTTTTAAAGACAAACGAGTACCTTCTCGAAGATCAGTCATTCAGTCTGCAAATTAGAAAGACCGAGGCCTGCAGAGACTGTGGGTTGTTTGCGAGAGTTACCACGGCCATGGCACATAAAGATCTCCCTCCAGAAGGAACAAAATGTGTTTTAGTAAGTCTGACACTCCTTCCAGCTGTACCCATAGCGGGAGTGGCCATTTCATGATTTCCCACTCTTCTATTCTGTGTATTTTATTTTTGCTATGCTGTTCTCAAAATACTCGAACCGTTAAAAAAGGTGGCAACCCTAATTCCAACGGATGCAAGATGAATCACACAAGAAAAGTATGTGTTAAAAAAAAGTAAAAGTGATAGACTGGTGTTTGGATGACGACAGTCAAGTCATGGTGAATGGTGCCTGCAGCACTGTTTAGCCATTTCGTTGATGATGTAAATATCTTACATCATTTTTATAGTAGGTATGAATATTAAATAATAATAAACCCCAATTTAGCAGGATATTGTTGTGATTTTTTATTCTCACGATTGAAGATAATAACTTAGGTAATTGCAGGGATATTAACGAGGATTTTTGGTAAGCCTACAGCATATTTGAATTACATATTTAATAATAAAGGAAACAAAAGAAATCATGAGCATAACAGTTGCAGGCTACAAGAGACCATCGAATTCAATTATATTTTACCCTCATTCCGTCAGCTAATAACGAACCAGAAAGACACTTAAATCTCAAACGCATCACCAGCCATTGTCCCAGTGCAGGGCACAGGCCTCTTGTCATACGGAAAAGAATGGGTGTTAATCACCACGATTTCTCGCTTTCTATTTTTAAATCCAGGTTTCCTCAAAATAATCATCTTCTTTAAACTTTGCTTAGTCAATTGGTGTCCAAGAAAACACCTACATACAACTTAAAAAAGTTTCTTAGGTACTTTGGTAGTTAGGTAAAGGATTTGACCTGAAATCGAACACACACTCTCGTACTCAAGAGGGTGGTGCTTTACTTTGGTACTTACCTGACCTGGAATCGAATTATAGAACATAGGAACTCAAGGAACTGGAGTTTTATCCCCGATATACATACAAACTAGAATATCTTAATATACAGTTTTCGGAAACACTGATAAACGCGGCCAACATTGACAGGAATGCTCAAACCAAGATAAGGGCTTACGGAACAAGATAAACTATAGTTTTGAGTGCACTATGACTAACTCTTCATGGAAGGTATTGAGTAATATCTGATAACAGTCAAAATAGACATACATTTCGCTTCTTACCTTATATGGTCAGGTAAGAGAGTTCTACGTTATCACTTCCCGAGGAAGTTGAAATGACGCTTGTTGTTGTCATTTAGAAGACTTGAGGACGTCATTATTATGAATATTGGATCAAAATACTTGAGGGCATTAGATGTTACCTACCTACTTCTTCTTTAGCGAAATCAGCGGTCTTCTTTAGTGAAACCATCTCCAGATTCCCTCGTAAGGGGGTCTTTTTTTTGGGCACTCATCAAAATGACTCCACCCGCTAAGGGTGCCGCTGGAGGGAGTGTCAGACTGTTACTGACTAAAACCCGCTATGTTCCTTCTGGAGGTCTTTCTGTGCCAGGGCCCCGGTAAATCTTGCGATCAACCGTCAAACCCGGCAGCAAGATTTTTCGAAAGAATTATCGCGGCACTGACATACAAAGGGTTCCTGAAGGAACAAATATGGGTTTTAGTCAGTAAAAGTCTGTAACTCCCTTATCGGATCATCTGATGATTGCATACTATGAACAAAAAAGGTCAAACTCATCTTTAGAACAGCAAAAAAACTCAGTTTCTAACTTTATACGTTAGTATTGGATTGGCCTATCCAGGGAAAGGCAGGAGACCCGATAGTGTCTATTCTATTCTATTTTTGGTTATGGCAAACGATCTTGGGAAAAGCCTATGGCTACCAATGGATTGCTGATTGGCTTTGGTAGCTGTGACTTATACTAGTTAGATTACTAAACCAGTCAACACGTCACAACCTGGTGGTGACACAATCATTTTGACGTTTTAAGCATGACATACTCAGGTCATCGACATATCAGTGACGTAGGAGTTGGCGGTTAAGTGTTGCTTTGCCTGCTTCACAGCTGGTCGGGGTTACGTGACCTGGTTTGATGAAGCTTCTGTAATCGGTGTGTATGGATAGATGATCATCAATTTCATTTCTACCGGGACTCCACCTTGCTTTAGACATAGACTAAGTTATGGTGCTGGCAGTAGGTACAAGAAACCCAGAAAGTATGAACTTACTGCAATCCAGAAGTTTAGCGCCTGACCTATTTAAATAGTTTCCGGGAGACAAATTTCTAATTAGTCCAGAGTTCTCGGCTGTACTTATCACTGTTTCGCTCAGATTTTTCGCAAGATGATGTACGAACAACAATAGACGAGCATACTTTACAAGAACTGTAAGGGCCAATTTCACCGGTTGCTGAAAAGTTGCAGATAGTTTATCTAGCAGATAATTTCATACAAATCCATTTTTAAATTTATCTGGTAGATAGTGGTTATCCGTAACCTGTGAAACTGGCCCTAAGAGCTATAAATCGGTTTTTATCTGTCAGGCTTTTGATTGAGCACCGTTTTTCCCCCAAGACCGGTTAAGACCTTCCCAGACTCTTAAAAAATCTTAGATTAGTCTTATCAGATTGCTCGCGGCCGTAACCCTCATTATCCTTTTTTACAAAAAAGGTATTAATAAGAAATTATGTATTATAGTGCTAGACTAGTGGTCTACCTGTCTCTCAAGTACGATTTCAAAGTTTGAATCGAACCCGCGCACTCGTACTTGACGCGCACACTTTGAATTTCAAAGTTAAGCAAGTAAGTAGTAGCTGAATAAAAATGACATTTACTCTTTAAACGACACTAAACATTTATTTAATACTTACTAGGTACTTTACTGTAAATTAAAACCTAAAAATAATTATAAATAATATCGCAACAAGTCACTTTTTATTATTAAAAGCGGGAAAATCTCAAGCCTACAAGCGCATGTCATTTACAGGTAAAATTTTAAAATTAAGTCATAAAAAATTGTATGTAATGACGTCAAAACCTCAGACGATTTGCGGTCGAAAAAACCGTTAATGACAAATTTAATTAATTACCCTTAAAATGACGTTTGGATTATTAAAAGCTCATTGCGCCAAATATAGCAATCCATTAGCAATCTAAATTCAGAACATATAGGACCTATTTGACGACCAGATGGCGTGGTGATTAGTGAACCTGCCTGGCACGCAATAGATCGCGGGTTCGATTCCCGCATAAGTCAAACATTTGTGTGTATGAACATGGGTGTTTGACTTAATCTGGGTGTTTCTATGTATAATATCTATGTATTTACAAAAGAAAAGTATGTAAGTATGTTTATCAGTTGTCTAGTACCCATAGTGCAAGCTCTGCTTAGTTTGGGACTAGATGACGTTGTGTGAATGTGTGCGGGATATATTAGTAATCTGTGATTCAGAACTCCGGTTGAGTGTTGCTATAAATAAAACACAGAATAGGTGTAAAAAGTTTTCTATTACCTACTTTCGTCACACGACTAACACAATTTTTTTTTATTATTTGAACTATTGTCAGTTAAATTATATTAAATACATACATTATGTAGATAGATATAAAATTTAATGAGAAAATGGTATTTCGAATAATGTTCTTAATTATACTTTTTTATTACAAGTTCAGAGTATAATTTCGGTGAAAAAAGGAACTTACTTTTTAGTTAGGTACAAATTATTATAGAAAGAAAACAATATTAAAAAAAATATCATGTCGTTGATATTAATAAATTAGATAAGATAATTAAAAATATAAAGGCAATTTTTTTATATTTGTGTTTTTTTTTATTATCATTATTGTGTACATTGATTGAGCTTTTATTTAATTATGATAGTATATTATGAGATTGTATTAAAGATTGATTGATTAGTATGTTCAAAATTCGATTAAATAATAGGTAATTTATTTAATGTTGCTATCTAAAGTGTTGCCAGCGAAAGCAATGCAGATCAAAAAATTTTAAATCTATTTTAATTAATAGTAAGTAGGTATTTCTTTTGTTTATACTATCTAGTAACTTATTACTAATTAGGCTTAGAAACTACTGGTGCTTTGTAAAAATCACACAAAATGAGAATTGAGTTAAAAAAGCCTCAAAGTAGATCTATGTTTATAATTGTTTGTGGAATAAATTATTATTTTGATTATGATTATAAAATATTATGATTAGGGTTTTGCGCTATTTATTATCTACAAATGTTTTGAGCATACATACATAGACATACACGGTATAAAAAATAAAATAAGACCTTAATTTAAGAAAGATAAGGTTTAAATCAATTTGACAAAAATTGCTTACGTATAGGAGATACAATATAATGAGAAAGCTACTAAAATATAAAACTAGAAAAGAAACTAAATTAGTTATAAAAAAATTGTCTACTTAGCAAAATTAAATTCTAAAATTACAAATCACTTTCTTTCTAATATTCGAAATTCTATTTGGCTGGATAATAAATTCGTATTATTAGTATTTGTATTATTCCATACATATTACTGCTATAGAATAATAGTCCTTAATAGATGGAAATAAAATACAATTTAGTTCTCAGATGCGTCAATTTGAATCTCTAATCTGTTTTGTACTACTAGGTATATTCATATTTGAATTTAATATTGAACACTACCACATTTTCAGCAAACATTTTGGGGATTTTAAGTCAGGGGATTTTGAATTCTATTGTATACACTGCAAGGTAGTAAAAGCAAAAGAATAGCAAAAAATATGTTTACTGCAGCTATTCAGTCTTATTATAATAACGATAGAATTCAAAATCGTTTGAAAAAATTTAAAAAGACTACCATTCAAATTTAGAACATTTCAAATTTAGAAAAAAGCACGTTTTATTTTTAATTCAAAAAAGGTTCTAATCCAAGTACGGTAGCAAATAGTCGTCAACAATGCTAATATTCATATGCCAGCTGAAATGGTTGACTCCTGGGACTGTGACTACATGGAGACGACCGCTCTCGTCAAGGGTACGGAGACCGATTTTATCTTCCATGTAAATATCTTGGGATTTCATCTCAATTATCGTCTCGTTCGCATCGTAGTACCCGAATTGACTGGAATTTCATGCACATTATTTCACTATTTTTTTTACGCGAATAATCAAGTACACAAAATTTGATTTAAAATTCCCCAAATCAATTATATTCTAATTCCCTTAATAAATGAAAAAAAAAATCTTATTTTTGTTGTGTTAAATGTTATTTTAAATGATAGTAAATGCTTGGTTCTTTTACCTGCTTTGCCAAGGCGTGATAACATTATCATCTGGACCTCCGATGAGCACCAATCTCTTCAGTCTGAGCAAATTGTTCTTAAAGTCTGCCGATTTCGCTGACCTGAAAAGATTTAAACAATTATTTCATGAGTTTTATATTTCATATGTTTGTCAGTATACCAGCTGAACTTCATATAGTACATAATATCCGTATATACTATCCGTAGAGAAAAATTACATAATTTTGGGCCAAACTACTGTTAGTAATAAATAATTATTATTTTGACACACAAACGCATCAGTTTTGTGCATAAAATACATATTATTAAATTTGAATTACATTTTCCTTATTTACAAAATAGTCAATGAAAATGAATCTTTATTATTTAACATTTAATTGTAATAATAATTCACTGTTGGTAGATATTACGCCGCGTCAAAACATGACTCTGTTTAAATGTTTGACGTAAGTAGTTATTTATAGATCATCAAGGTTTAAAAAAATATATTTTTTTGTTTCTTAGAAGTTAACGCCTACACAAAGTCAATGAAATTTTCTAATTATTATGTATATAAATAACTACAAAATATTGAAATATATGTTACATTTTTTATTAATCAGTAATTTATGATGTTAGTCTAAAAATAGGCGTATAATTAGTTATAGGTACTATAATTATTTATTGAACATATAGTTTATGAATAAAAAAATAATTTAATTTACATTAAAAACTCCTTATTAAATACTTTTTTGCATTCAAAATTGAAAACAAAAAGACCAGGTTCCACCGAGATTTGAACTCGGATCGCTGGATTCAGAGTCCAGAGTGCTAACCGTTACACCATGGAACCGCCTGAGAGAGCGTGTGAAATAATGTACCAATATCTGAGACAACGAAGTACATATATCATAATTGAACTGTGCCAGATTAATTTTGCGTTATCTATTGATTGGATAATCCGCAATAGCTAAAGTTTATAGGCGCTTAAAATAAATCAATATAATTCTTAGCACACAAATAGTTTGCATTCTAAAATAGTATTCAAAGCGAAGAATACCGTTATCAATATTTAAACAAGGTCATAGTCTTCAATCCCACGTTTTCTTTTTATTACTATACTAATACATATATAGTAATACTAAAATGTGAAGTATCCACGTGGCTAGGAACAAGGATACATTGTAGTTGGTATTTATTCTTGTTAATATGTAGTAAATAAACAGAATATACGATAACGTTTTTAAGAGCGCTTTTAAGCTAAGGGTTTAAAATCAAACGCCTGATTTTACGCGCAGTTGTCTAACATTCGGGCATTCAGATTAAACAATTGTTAACTACCGGTTACCGGTATACGGGCGAATTTATGCCAAATCTGTATGTTTTGTATTAGTGGATTGTTTGATAAAACAGTGGTACCGTTCAAAAAGGCACAAAAATTTGAACTGCAGGCTACTTATAAAGAAAGACATGGAATGTGCTGAAAAACTGTTCGATATAGGATTCGAACCTACATGGGTCCTCACATTCAGCAGTCGTTTTAAAACTTTAATTGATAACTAAACTAAGCTCCACTGAAGATAATCTTCTCTTTATTTCCATCTTCAGCCAAATAAATAGCCCCTCTCACTGAGGGTGCAGCTGGAGGGAGTGTCAGACTCTTACTGACTAAAACCCACTATGTTCCTTCTGGAGGTCACTGTGTGCCAGGGCCACGGTATCTCTTACGAACAACCCGCAGCACCGGGGGTTGTCCTTGGGTACATTTCCATAGTGTATTCAGTGACAATCGTCGGTTTTGTGTCACCATTGCATACATTAAAGTTGTCTCAAAAGGGCTTTAGCGTGTTGGCTTCGGCCCCACGTTCGCCTACCAAAAATCCGGGACTCTATAAGTAGTCCCGAGGTCAAAAAGAGAAAAAATATGCATAGGAATACTTACTTAATATGATTATTAATATACGGTAGGTAGACACTGTAGGTTTCATACAAGCTTTGGTGGTAGGGGTCATTCCAATAGTTCCCGACGGATGTGTGCTGCCCCACTCGGGAGTAGAATAGCTCATACACTGTATCTTTGACTAGACCAGGAAATACTAGGTGTAGGAAGCCAGCTGGAAATAAAAAAAAGATATCTAAGAAATGAGGTTACATTCAAACTCAACTGCTAAGAAAGGTATATTATTTAGAACTCTAGGATTGTATAGTTTTTGGACTGTAGTACCTACACATAAGTCTTATACATAGGTATTTCATATCCAGGAGTGAAGATAAAGAAATGGGTTGTATACTGATATATTTATTAGGCTTTGGAGAGCAATGGCACTTACATCGGTTTAGAGTGAAAACCTCGGAACCTAAACTTTTGCTCAAAATTTTATCGCGTTTTTAGGTAGATAACTTCGCAAAGCATATTCTATGTCAAACTGTTGAAAAGCTACATCTTTTACACTTAAGAGCTTTTCACTCTAAGGCGTCGATTATGCTTGTAGGTATTGATGACTTGACATTACATCTTTCTGCGGGTTTATAGCTACTAATTTAAGCCAGAAACCTAATAATAGGTAGTCGCCTCAACCCGGTTTTTGTCTAAAAATATTTCTTTGTTGGTTGATAGAGTTTGCACTGTACACTCCCAGCAGGCCAAAGATAAGGTATTGCTATTACACAGAGTGGTGACATAATATTGGACATTAGCTTACCTCCATATTGTCCAGCTTGTGGCGAACTTAGAGATATAAATGTGCTCACTGACACATTTGGGAACGTCTCTACTATGCCGCGGGCGATCAGACCTCCTTGGGAATACCCTGGAAAGTAAATTAAAAATCTTTTAAAAAATTTAAAATTGATTATTGAAACCTTTTTTATTACTATGATGATTATTTTCCAGTCACTAATAATGAACAGACTACTTTTTAAATATTAAAATTCTTACACTGGCTCTCTGATATTTCAGTCTCTATGTTGGGTTATATAAAAATAATCTTGTTTTTACCACCATTACAGAAGATTAAAATATGAGTAAGATTAATAACCAATAAGATTAATTCCTTCAGGATGGCTGGCCGATATATTTGCTATGTCCATGCCAATTTCGAGGACCTGGTGCCACATTGTCTCCAAACTGGACCAGCTCTCAAATCTGTTCACATTGTACACTATTGTTCCTGGATGTTGCTGTGAAAAGTAAAAGTAAATTTTTAATATAAAATGACCTTAAAAATGAAGATAATTTCTGATGGGTGAGCAGAGAAGCACAATCTTACTAGTTGTCATTAACTTTATCATAATTATGCTTGTACTCAAATGCAGGAGAGTAGGTTTAAGCCTTGAACAGTTATTGAGTTTAGTCATGACAGAAACATTTTGTTTGCCAGACAATTTGTTGGTACACATGTTAACTAGGATTTGAGCTTCTTTTACTTTTGTTAAGTATGCTGAAATCAAAATAAAAACTTTTACTATCCTCACAACGGGTTGCAACCCTAACACCAAATATCTTAATACAATCAGAGAAAATTCATTTTAAGACAGTATGATGTAAGAATATAAAAAAATATGATTAAGAATAGAAAAGGTATAATAAAAATATGCAATACCTAATGTGATAAAAGTGTACATACATATACTTACTGCAATAATTATTAGCCGTTTATCATAATAATTAATGCTTATTTTGTTCACAGGAAATAAAAACAATAATGTATTGCTTATTGCAATGTACTTTATCCATAAGGGAATAGCAATATGATAACCCTGGGACCTGGGAGTAGGTATTTAAAGATGATGATTGTTTGTCTGAATAATTGAATAAGCTCCAAAGCTACTCAACCAATTAGAAATATTTCTTTCATGGTTGGGAAGCTACACTACTCCCGGCGAACATAGGCTACGTCTTATCTGGGTACAAGAAGAAGTTTCTCGGGGACATGGAAGGAACCACAAGAAACTGCTAGTTAGTAGATAAAGAATAATAAGCAGGTAGAATAGACACCATTTTTCTACAAATTATTATTTATTCAGCATCATTTGCATGGTTATAAAATCTCTTATTTTAGAGGTATGCACAATAATAATAAAATTATGATTGCTGTCCCAAATTTCTATAAATTGTGGACCCTGCCAAACCCTACCATACGGCCATGAGGATAGTATATAACAAAAAATAATAGAGGAATGAACTTGACCTTCGCAAAACCCAGCATGGTCATTAAAAAAAGTGTATAGAAAAAAAACTCACCTCTTCAATTCTAAATTTAATCATTTCCATACTAGCACTGCCAGTCATGACCCCATGGATTAATACCACCGGTTTATAACTTATTATTGGCGCAACAATCGATAAAAAGGCAACAAATACGATTTTCAATGCCATTTTTAAATACGAGAACAAAGGACTTTACGGCTGTAATATTCTACGATTACTGAATTCACTTACAATACATAATAAACTTACACTACATATACGTCATAAATTAAACATTGTTAATTTATTAATTGATAAAATTCACTACCACAATTTACGTAAATAATACGCAAAATCCTTCAATTTGTAAACAATATCATCTGGCACGAGTCAAAAGTCAAACAGCCAATGTCATTCTGCGTGTTGCCATTACCATTACACGCCTATTCTATTCATCAATTTTGGATATAGCAATTAATTTTAATCAGCTACATAAATAAATAGGAGAATGTTCTAGGAAGTTTTAAATAGAAATATTAAGGAATTAAAAAATACACATCTGAGGCAGTGTTTAATAATGTCAGTTTATATTCCAAGTTAAACACAAGAAATTAACATAAAATCATTATTTACATAATTCATATGATAGGAAATAAAAAATCTGAAAAAAAATTGTCATGTATTATCATCATTAGGTATTTGTGATTCTTCTACTACTCTAGTTGCTGGGACATACACATTAAAAGTAAACTCAGTTCTAGGAAATGAGCCCGGATTAACAACCTGACAGTCCTTATAATTCCTTACAAAAGGTTGAAAATGATCTGCAATAATAACTAAATCAGGTAATGGATACAAATTTAAGGCACTAGAATGTTTCCAAAAAACAGGTTGGACACCTATAGACAGTGGCGTTAAACAGCACTGACTTAGTAAAGTTTTTGTTAAGTGGTCTGGTATGTCACCACTCTCCGGAAAGTGTAATGTATTCCTACATAATTTCATGACCAAGTCATGTCTAAATACAACAATTTCTTGAGTACAGTACTGTATTCGGCACGGATTTGTTGTGAATATTGCATTCTCTCCGAGTTTCTTTTCTATTGTTTCCGTTAGATGGTTAGGTAAAGGTGGTCTCGGTAAGACATTCGCTGCAGCAGGGTCCGTTTTGCCAGGCACGAATATGAACTTGCATTTATCTCGTAGCTGTTTGAATTGACAAATAGTATCTGCTAAACTGTTTAAGCCATTCTTCAAATGCATATGAAACTTATACGTGTAAGGGCATGATAAAAATTCTCCAATAAGTACAATGGCTATGGGTGGGTAGTCTTCGAAACCAGCAAATAATTTCTTCAAATTATCCATCACTTTGGGGCTGTCTAGCCACACATCGGATACAAAAACAATCACTCCATCACGGTTTTCTTGTTCAATCTTTAAGAGAGCTTTTGAATTTTTGAGAGACGACTTTGATTTTCCACCAAACACATTCAAATTGCCAAAATAAGGTGCTGAAGCTTCTCTGGTCTCCACGGGAGGTTGAACGAGACCAGTCACATGTAATACTTTATCATCATAATACCCTTCTGCTAGAACAAAACTTCCTTCCATAAACAGACCAGAATGATATCTCACGTCTGTCATATCAAGGAGTATGGTGCCTGAAGGATCTTCTAAATGGTACTTTCTCTCAACAACCTGTGTGAGCAAGCCTAGTACAACAACATCATCAACCCTACTGGAGCAACTCAATAAAAACTCCACTTTACGTAATCGGAAACGTTTTTCGCTTTCAGATGAATCTACAGCATCTGTTGTGAAGAGATTGTTTCTGAGCGTTCTCTGCCATATAACTGTGTAGCGGTCTATCACAAATCGGGACTTCCATTTCGGATCGGGAAGTAAACATTTTGATGTATCCACGTCTTTCACAAATTTCTTCAGTTCGTGGTTGTAACAGAGTTTAGGGATACTAAACGCGTCTATAACATTTAAAACTGTTTCGTGTTCCTCGAGGCCAGCTGTCGAACACTCTTTGTAAGCTATTTCTATGTGATTTTTCTCTAAAATAGGTTGAGATATACATTGGTGGAGTAAGTGAGCCGAGAGCTTCTCCAACATTTTAGATCGTTCTTCTGGAGGCAATTGCAGGAGCTGTTCAGCCAGATATACGCTCGCATCCTTCCTTAATGTGAATCCACTAAGTTTGAAAGTTGAAGTAATTTCGCTGCGCATCCGTTGCAAATCTCCCATGTTTCGATTGTAAATAAGCCACAAACACAATAATTCAAGTCAAAACTGCTTTCTATATTTACCACTGGGTTTAATAATGGAAAACAATATTACAATTCGAATAACTCTACAACAAAGCAACAATCAAATCAACAGTGAACAGGTTACAAAACTGATTTTGGCGGCAAAACAACGGGAAACAGCTGACACTGATTACTGACTGACAGTCAATCTGACGTTATGATTACGTTCACAAAGTTTGTTTAGTATTAAAACTCATTATCTTATTAAACATATCTCGTATAAAAAAATATTTTATAATTGCTTAACTTGAATTTACGAAGTATACTGCAACAAGTTTACAGAATATGGTATATACTTGAATTTGTATAGAATTTTTTTGTAACGTTTATAAAATTGTTTGTAAACATAACTGCAAAAATTTTTATAATGGCAATGTAATTAAAAAGTAACAAGACCTGATCTGACATTGACACAAGATATAAAAAAAAATTGTAAACATTGCCGACCGAGTGGCGATCTCAATTTTCCACGTGCAGTTTATGAACATTAGATAGTGGAATATAGTATAACAGTATGTTAGGCAATATTCACAAATAAACTTTACTTAAATATATCCTATTAATAAATGTTAGACTGGTAAGTATTCTTTTTCAATTCTTTAATATAACCTCGTGCGTCTCAACTCTCGGCGTGGAAATAAATCTATGCTTATACATTTTACAGGTGAAAACAAATATAACCGACCATGGCTGCTACATCTTTAGCAGAGCAGCTGAAAAAGCTAACAGTACCCCAGGCAACGATCTACAAAGATGATAGTAAAACAATTTCCTTACTTTTTGATCCAAAGGAAGCGGCTGCTAAAGACCGCGATACTTTTTACGAGATTGGTCTTAGTGGGTTAAAAGAACTCATAGCAATTTATGAAGGATTCCGTTTATTCGAAGATACACTCTTCAGCTTATCATCCAAAGACTTCGAGAGAGCTGTACAGACCAAGGAGGTTAATCAAAACCTAGATCAGACCATAGAGAAGTTCTTAATGCAGTTGTCACCTTACCTCCTTTTGCAATCTTCACATAAAGCTCTAGAATGGTTGATAAACAGATACCATATTCATGATTACAACCAGGATGCTATTATGGCATTAATCCTGCCATATCATGGGACTAAGATATTTGTCCGTTTTGTACAGCTGATGGATATAAAATCAACTAATAATAGGTGGAACTGGTTGTTGCCTATTCACAAACATGGCATTGCTTTGGCCAATCAAGTTCTTTTCAACCAGTGTGCATCGAACACTGGCACTTTGCAATTTATTGCTAAAACTACTTTGAAGTATGTTAAAGAGTTTGGTGAGAGAGCAACACAGCTGAACACTGTATATGCCTTCTTTTGCCAAACCGCTATTGGTGTAATTGACTCCAGCAAGAGGGTTACTGAAGCTACCATTAATGCATTGTTACCGACCATAATCAAGGCTATTGATTCCCCAATACCTGACTTCAGAGCAGCAGCATACATTATCCTGGGATATTTGTTCACAAAAACCAGTCTTAAAGAAGATACACTGAACGAAATAGTTTTGAAACTCTTGACAACAGAATTTGATATTTCTTATGATGTAGCGATCTTGATAACGATGATGTATGAGAACCAAGACCATGTGACTAAAATGTCTGAAGATATTCTAAACGATATGTCCGTGGACATTATGAATGCATTGTGTGATCATATGAAGAAGTTGGTTGAGAAAGGCAATAACATTAGAGCATTCTTGTTAGCATTCTTGTCAAGCGTTCTACCGTTGATACAGGGTGAAGAATTCTGGAGGTACTGTAAGTTACCTGAAATCCTGATTGGTGAGGTGGATCTGAAACAGCAAAAGCCAGACTTGATTATTAAGTAAGTTATTTAACAAAACCCTTGAGTAACAAAACTAGATCATATACATTTTTTGTCATAGATATTGTTGTGAAGTCACAGATCCAATGGACTTATTTTGTAAGATTGGTATCTCAGACATGTTTTTTTCTTATTTTCAGGTGCGTCCTTGATGCCTTCCAGCTTCAAAGCAGTACAAACACAATGGATGATGGCAATGAAAGTGACATAGAAATAATTGATGAAGATGACGATTCTTCCAGCAAAATCCTCAACTGGTATGCACTTTTCGTTAAAAATCTTGAGCGTCAGTACCCTGATGCGTTTGACAAAGTTGTCAAAGAACAAATGAGTTCAGATAGTAAGAATTCACCTAAGAGACGCAGTCAGTTATCGAAATTATTAGGTTTTAAACCTGCAATCGCACATAAGGTTGGTGGCACATACCTTTTTGAAAATCTGAATCATGTCAATGCTAAATTACGTGTTGAAGCAGTCAAGTATATCGCTAAAGAATTTGAAGCATTGAAAGCAGAAAATTCTGACTTTGTGAAGGAATCAATTATCAACAGACTCAATGATGACACTCCAGAAGTTGTAAATGCAGCATTAGATATTTCTAATGATAGTTTGAAAGAGGTACTAAATGAAATAGATGCTACCAACACTTTTGTCGCGATCGTTGCTAAGGGAGCCAAGAAATGGAGGAATGTAGTCAAGAAAGCTATCACTAAGTTTTGCAACATTTCAATTTTACCGGTGAACCAAGAAACGGTTCTTGCTCTAGTACCATACCTCTTCCCGAGTGATGAAGAGACAGCAAAATTAACTTGGCAAATCCTAAACTCGGATTGGGGAAAGAAATTCGGACTTGCGAATAAAACTAAAGAAATCAAAGGCTCAATAAAAAGCGACCATTTAAAATTATGCGAAGTTATTTTCAAGGCTTTGTTTGTTGATAAAATTGTAGATTTGGATAACATACTTGATGAAAATCAGTTAAACAAAAATAATACTTCAGATGTCTGCTTCTATATGTTGCTTAAAACCAGTTCACTTAAAGATGCTTCTGTTGAAGAATTGTCTGCTATACTGAACCTACTTCTAGATTCAGTTGAAAATAGGTCTATAGTACACAGTTCTGAGGGTCAGGTCTTTTCAAGTCTCATAATGCCAGAATTCATAAAGTTATGTCGCGAAAATAACATGCTCTTCCAAATTATCGAATACATTTTCTCCAGAGTCATTGAAGACATGAATATTAAGGACATCCCTAAGCCATGGTGTGATGTCTGTAAGACTCCTGAAACAATCTTAATTAGGAGATTGTATGAGATTTGTGTGATTGGCTGTGCCATACCAAGTTATGGTGAAAATTACGTCGCTCTCCTCCAAAAGCTACTAGAGAAATTTTTCAAAAATGCCAGAGAAAAATTCGAGTTCATTTCCAACTTCGCTTGCGGACATATTCTATATGCCACCGATCCTAAAGATGTTATTGGACCTGAACTGCAACTTAGAAGTCTAAAATTGCTGTCGAATTTCCTTGCTGTTCAAGAAAATGAGAAATGGTTATATGACTCCGATGTGGTTGTATTGACGGTTCTATTTTGTTTGAACAACCCAATAACGGCTATTCGCGAGTGTGTCATCGATATTGTGAATAAACTGCTGAGAGAAGAGCCAGATAAGAAGCTCATTTATGTACAATTGTACGAAGAGTTAATGGCACATAAAGAGGAATTAGTACTTGATCACAATCAAGTGACACAAGTGTTGAATACTATACTGACTGCGAAAGACCAGAATAAAATGTTCAGACGCAACTGTCTTTTGAAACTTGTTGGTATTCTAAATTCTGACGCACCATCTCATATCAAGTCCAGTCTGTTGAAGATTTTAAACGAAGTTAACAATGCCGTAGCTTTCCCGCATATTGTTCAAGCTCTGAAGACTTTAGAAAAAACCTTAGCTGAAAATCAACTGAATGCAAGATTCACATTTGATATCTACGAGTCCAATATGTTTCAGAGTGTGTACAGTCATATCAATGAATCAACTATTTCTACTTTCTCTAAAGATCAAGTATGGAATTCCATAGAAGTGGGCTTGAAGGAGTATAGAGAATGTATTTTAAGAGAGGACCAATCTTTCGTCAGTCCTGCGGTTTTGATATTGAAGCAAATAGACGAAAATGTCTTCAATAAAGGTCCAGAAGAGAAATCTAATGACCTTGTGTACTTGATCGCTTGTGCTGGAGCTGTGAGCAACAACCCATCGATTTCGAGTGTCGCTTCCAAAGTCATGAAGAAAATCCACCTCAAATTCAGTCACTTCAAGCCGATATTAGAGAAAATGTTACACGCCGTTGATCCAGCTGAGACCGTGTCCAAGAAAAAGAAGTCTACAGTCTCCATGCTGTCTTATCAAGTAACAGAAACCGATGAATGGAGATTGGGAGTTGCTTTCCTTGAATTCGTTCAAAGCAAAAAGAAAATGAAACTGGACAACTCTTTCGTTTCGCTTTTGTTCCAAATATTAAACAAATGCTTGAGATTCGAAGAACAGTCTTACGTGGAGTATACGAAACAGCTGATATTGTCCTCCCTCTGGTATTATTGCAAGAAATTCGTTGACGAAAATGATAAGGATCAAATTAAGTCTTTGAAATCGGTCTTCGATGTGGAATTAGCAGTGCAATGTATCAGAGGCACACAGAACCCTCAAACTCACCACCATGCTCTGATCCTCTTGTCTCACGCTGCGTTCATGTTGCCGGAACAGGTTCTCCATCATACAATGGAAATATTCACATTTATGGGAACGTCAGTGCTAAGACATGACGACGCGTACAGTTTCCAGATAATTATAAAAATCATAGAGACCTTGATACCTATTTTGGTGAAGTTGGACAAGAATATTGAGGATTATACTGAAAAAGAGCTACAGCAATTACAGAACCGTGTGGTCCCAGTCTTGCGTATATTCGCTGACTGCGTGTTACATGTTCCGGAGCATAGGAGACTTCCACTGTTCAAAAAACTAATAGAAACTCTTGGACCAAGTCAATTCCTCTGGGTATTCCTAGCGTTGTTGCTAGAAACACACGTCGCTCACTTTAGCGAAGAAAAGAAAATCGACAAGCCAAACACTAGGACTTTAGCGGACCAAGAAGCTCCTATAAATCGAATCGACTTTGGCCAAAGCATCGTTTTGGAATTCCCACCAGAAGTCTCATTGGAAAACTTCATCAAACTCATCATCTATATAAAATCCTTACCCTTGCAGAAGGATGAGAACACAATGGATGCTGACGTTGACCCCAGTGACATATTCAGCGTGGTTGGACATAGTCCTTTACAGCTACGTCACTACAAATACATGATAATTACATTTATGAACACCTGTCTAGCTTCATCCAGGTTTATCCAACACTCCAGCCAGGCTACTGATAACAAAGCTATGGAAACTCACTACAAGACCTTCATCATTAATATACTAACGTTCATTCAGACAATATCCAAAGTGTCAGACGATAAAAGTGCTAAATATTGGCGTGTTATGCTGCACCATAGTTACGATTTGCTAGACCATACAAACAATTTGCTGTCTGCTCCTATGTTCTTGTCTGTAGTTAGAGGTCTTATGAAACATACTCTTCAGACTGTCAGAAGAAAGTCTATGGAGCTCTTGAACTCTAAGATCCAGTTCAGTCCAGAATTGTTTGAAGGAGTCGAAAAAGAGTTGCTATTCTCCTTACTCCCTCCCCTATTGGACATTGTAAAAACAATTGAAACAAGAGATGAGAACTTGAGTGAAATTGCTTCACAGGAATTGGAGTTAAACCAGCAAACAGCTCTTCTATCCTTGAAATTATTGACGAGAATGCTGGCATCAGAGAATCCTGAGCCATTTAAGGATGTCTTAGAAACTGTTACAGACTATACATGCAATCCTAACATCGCAGGAAACGTTATGGCGTCAGTCGTTTTATGCTTAGCTGAGTTGTGCAGTAACTTAAAGGCGCACGCTTTAGTCAGTCTTCGGAAGTTCATGCCGGCACTCATCAAAGTGCTGAAAAAACAACGCAAGGCGGAAACCCAGGAATTAGTCCTGCTCAGCACAGTGACAGCCATTGCTAAGATAGTGGAAAGTCTCCCACTCTTCTTGAGTCCTTATCTGCAAAAAATATTATATGAATACTCAATTCTACTGGCCAAATGGCAAGCTCAGGATCAAGAGTGCAGCAAAGTTTCGGCTATAGTAACCAAACTATTGACGATCAAGAAGAAAATTGCTGGTTCTATACCACCGAGGGTTCTCATTCCTGTTGTGAATCAAACCCACCAGATGCTACTGGAGAAAGAGAACTATGAGGCTGTGGGTCCTGTTATGTTGGTACTAGCTGACAGCTTTGCCAATGTCACGACAGCAGATTTCACGGCCCTCCAGCAGGACTTGACAACATTCTTCTTAACTGCGCTACAACTTCGAAGTGATGCCGTCGAAAAAGAAGTAGATGTTGATGTCGTGGACAGAGCTGAAGATGAAGTCGTGAACGCACTTGTGTGTTTGGTGTTGAAACTGTCAGAAACCAGCTTTAGGCCATTCTATTTCAAGATCTATGACTGGGCTATAAGGACCAATGTTGAAGGGCATAAGGATCGAGCCATTACGTTCTACAGGTACGATAATTATTTACAAAAATTAAAATTCGATTCGAAAGTATGTATTTAATGGATGCTATAATATATTCGTACAATTTCAGATTAAGCAGTGTCATCGCTGACAAACTGAAAGGCTTATTCGTCCTCTTCGCTGGTCATTTCATCAAAAATGCTTCAGATCTTCTCGATGCCTGTAACAATAGCAAAACTGAAGACCTTTACTTCGAATCTGAAGCGAAATGCCTGATGCTGATCAAGTATATCGTTAAAACCCTCCATACAGTATTCTTGTATGACAGTCAAAGTTTCTTGAACAAGGACAGGTTTGAAACATTGATGCAGCCTGTTGTCGATCAGCTTGAGAACACTTTGGGAGGTATTCTGAGCCTTAAATCAAGGGCTACAGAGTATATTATTCCGTGTGTCTCTCAATTCGCTGTTGCTACGGCGGATGACTCTTTGTGGAAGTTGTTGAACTATCAGATATTGTTGAAGACGAGGCATAATGATGCTGAAGTCAGGTTAGTGTATATTTTTTACTGAAACCTTAATCAGTTACCGTAATTACTGAATTTGTTTTTATATTCTTTTGATTTTACACTTTTCTCAATTATTTTGTTGAAAAGGACAATGATCTATTATCTCCGTAACAACTAACTTTGATCTCGTTTAGAAAACATAAACTTACTAAAATTAAAAAGAATTAATTATTTCATAATATTCTTTTCAGGTTAACAGCCCTGGATTGTCTGGTTTCCATGGCAACACAACTAGGCAGCAGCTGGTTGCCACTGTTGGCTGAAAGCGTTCCATTCTTAGCCGAGCTACTGGAAGATGGCGACTCAAGAATAGAAGCGTCCACTAAAGACGCGATTAGGAAGCTGGAACAGATATTGGGCGAGCCCCTTGAGAAATACTTTTAAGTTTGCAGTGTAATTTTTCATACTGAAATAAACTATTTCTCAAATTATTTGTTTTATTTCTTCTCATAAATTTTTAAAGAGTAGTTAAAAAGCCTTTTTTAGTGTTAACAGCAAACTTAGATAAGCGCCATCTATCCACAGATAGTAGTATGTATTACAAGGACGTAGATACAACATTCGTTTTGATAACTCGCGACATCAATAGATGGCGTTGTATACCCTGGTGTTATACGGTAAATATTTCCCGCTCTAATTGTAATGCAAGATCATAATTATATTAATTACAATATTTTTAATTAGTTGGCCTTTCCAAATTGCATTAATGTTTCCCGTGAAGCGTAAGAAATAAATCCTCATCAGTCATCCATCAAGCGGCCTTGCAAGGCCATCTTATTTACAAAATTTTCTTTATACGAAAAATATCTTAGTAGATAAGTGGGCGCCTAAGTACCTGTTTAATGCAAAACTCTTGTTCACGCATGAAAATTTCGACTACTATTTAGCCAAAAGACTTTGTTAGAATTTTTTTAAGTAGGTACATATTCAGAATCCCAACGCATTAAAGTCACTCATTAACTTCGAAGATCATCAATCAAAAACTTAAAGCAAGTTAAAAAAAAAAACAGCAACACATCAGCAAGAATGAAAGTACCTATCAACTTGTGAAATATTGTACAGACGCGAGCACATCAAACTACCCGAAACTGTCAAATTCCAATAAACTTTGAACCATATGCTTCAGCGATAAAGTTGAAAATTTAAGAAGGAAATTTGACAGATTGTAGTAGCTTGATGTGCTGGCGTCTGGACCTACTAATCTCGCCAAACATTTATATAGGCACGTACCTATATTAGTATTTACTTAGCTTTATTTACTTTCGAAATGGGAAAGTTTCATTTAGCGATGAAAGTCGGCGCCTTGTCAAATAAAGTTTTTGGTATGAACATGAACCTAGAGCGGCACCTAAGGTCGATACTTAGGAACGACTTTGAGATGTTATAACATCTCAAAGTCGTATCTCTCATCTCATCTCGAAGAAGTATACTTCTTCTTAATGGATTTTTTAATATACTTATTAAAACCTGACACCACGTCTTCTGCCGGCATATAAAGTGCTAATTATTACAGTTTACACAAAAACACTCACCACCACGCATTTCGGAAAGAAAGGATCGTGCGTGACAGATACACGGGCAACAAAGTGGGGCACTTCTTTCCTTCCTTTTGACCTCTGATGACTGTGTTTCGGATGGCACGTTAAACTGTAGGTCCCGGCTGTCATTGAACATCCTTGGCAGTCGTTACGGGTAGTCAGAAGCCAGTAAGTCTGACGCCAGTTTAAGCAGGGGTATTGGGTTGCCCAGGTAACTGGGTTGAGGAGGTCAGATAGGCAGTCGCTCCTTGTAAAACACTGGTACTCAGCTGAATCCGGTTAGACTGGAAGCCGACCCCAACATAGTTGGGAAAAGGCTCGGGAGATGATGATGATCTAATATATACCTACCTCATTTATTACCTACTCAATAGGCCAAAATTAAAAGGCTAAGCAAAGTAGATATCTAAAACAATCATAATAAGTTCTATGACTAGGTACCTACAATCAATTTCAGTCCCCGTCTCATAGATACAACAATCAAGTTATAATTTATATGATTACAAAGAATTTCAGTTCATCACAATAACAAAATTCACAAAGAAAGTATTGTGGAAAATAAATGAAAATAAAGTGGAATTGTGATGCAATTGCTAAATTGCATCACAATTCCAATAGATTATCGTGAAGCACGTACAAGAACGGCATCTTACAGTTTATCCTTCGATATCTAATATGCTGTCTGTCTGAAGAACTCTCGTTCATACACAGACGATTGCAGACAGTTCGTTCTTATATCAAAAATGCAGAAATATGATGGTGTGAGTACTATAGAGATAAGGCTTGTGATCAAATAAGGGAAATCTGATTTTGCTGTCGTATGAAAATGCTATTGCATTTTACGTTTAGATATTGTCAGATACCTTCTGTAGTAGGTAGTTACTACTAAGCCTAATAACTTTATGTAGGTGGAAGGCAAGGCAGGAACTACCGAGATAACCAAATAGAAACTCCAGTATTACACGAATAATAATTAGAATTTCAACCTGAATGCTACTTGAAATGCAAGGAAATGAAAGCTTATGAAAGGGTATAAAGGAGGACACGTCTTAAAAAACAGAATAAAAACCTCTTTCCTCGGATAGCACATTAATTTTCTTCTGTGAATAAAGTATTCTCAGGTGTTAAGTGCTCGTGCTAAATGTTGTCCGTAAGACGGGGTTGCCATCGTAAAAATTGTAAAGGATTATGTATTCGAGTTGTTTGTTGTTTTATGTGTGTTGTTCAGAATTTTATGTGTGGCTTGATGTATGGATAAAGATAAAGTGTGTCATATATGCACCAATATGGTTTATGAAGATGGGCTATCATCATTAGCGTCGCTTTTACCAACTGCCTGTTTGTCTATTGCAGCTGAGTACCCGTGTTTTACATTGAACGACTGCCTATCTAAACAACTGGATGACTCCCAGACTTCTAAAATTCTAGGTAAAAATACATGAGCATCTTAGTTATAAATTTTAAGTAGGTAAGTAATGTAACACTTACAATATCGTTATGGGTGTTGCCTGTAAAGATATTTTTTCCAAGATAGTTTATTCATAATCGCATACCATAAATGCTGGCAACAAAAGACATTAAAAAATGTGAGCTTAATGCATAAACTATAGACTGCAGGCACGGCAAAGTATTTTTAATTAAATTGAAACTGCTGGCCTCCTGTAAAAGTTATACTTATAGGTATTTAGAGATACTTAGAGATGAACGTGAACCTTTAAGAAACGCTTTCTATAAAAACAATTGTATTGAGAATTAATTAGATTTCTGAAGAGTAGCAAACAGTGTTCAAGAGTCCGAAAAATATTTGCAAAACCTACTTAACTTACCTCGTCGTGAAGTTATAATGTTGTTACTAATTATCTTTCTCCTAATCTAGTAAGCTGTAGATTGAATCACCTAAAAAACCGTGTCAGAGTTGTCTCAAATTCGCTTGAGGGCCTCCGTCATCTGCCGGGGCTGCGGGTTGTTTAGACCTCCAGAAGGGACGAAGTGGGTTTTACTTAGTAAGAGTCTGACACTCTCACCAGCTGCACCCATAGGGGAGATCCACACGGGAGCGGTCATTTAGGAACCTCACGTTAAGGTAGTAACTATTCAGTAATCTGTGGTTAAGACCTCTGACGTGGAATTCAAACAACGACTGCTATGGAATAGTTTTTGAGAACGATTTACATGTCCTCCTCGGCAGGGAAGGTGATTTCTAAAGGCCCGTAACTATAATAAATAATAATATATCTTTTATAGTGTTTGTTCCTCGATTGTGTACACATTAGGTAACATCGTTTAACATTTTTTAAACAAATAATTTTCAAGTCATCATACCTACATTTATATGAGGTGACAGGCGAATAAAAGGAACTTGTGAATAATATCCTCAATAATATCCAAACTGACAGGAAACAAAATGTCACGTCACGTTGAGGAAAATTCACAAATAGATTCCCATTTATATACACAGTGTAAGTTTCAATCTTACTTACTTATGTCTGAAAAAACTTAGTGTAAGCTGTTTACCATAAATTATGATCCCATGTAATTCTTACCAAATACACTTGGCCGATTCTGGCTTGTCCATTTCATATCCCCGAGGCGTACAGAGCAAAATCCAATTGAACTAATGCATATGTTGACAGGTAGATATTACGAAAGCAGTGTAAATATAAAACGAATCGCATTTTATGTACGGAACTATGTTTATCATCGTTTTAATGCACGCAACCCTATTTTTTTTTTAAGCTTTTAATTTGATGAGGTCTGTGAGTGTTATGAATTCAACAAGGAATAGAAAAGGGGTTCTTCTATTTTTTGAGTGTCGAGATGACCTCCAATGAATACGTAACATGATAGCTCCTGGTCAAACTAGTTGTTAGATTGGCTAACGATGATTACAGAGATACCTACATTATTATGGCAGATATTATGCCTCTCTGGTCTAATAGTCAAATAGCACGACTGCTGAGCACGAGGTCTATATTGCTTTGTGCGTTTTAAGAAACGCATCGAAGACCACGTTAATGTCGGTCCCGCGCTCGATTTCTCTCCGGTCGTGTTGGACTGCCGGCTCATTGGGCTATGAGAGTAGAGTATTAGAGAGAGCACCTATGTCCACGCCAATGGTTGCGCACTGTAATATGTCCTGCGCAGCTGGTTAATAGAGAGCTCCCTAAGAGAGAAGTGCTAACTCCTATCCCTAACAGAGAATGCTATTTATAAGACCAACGAATCACCGATGTCCAAAATATAAAACATCTTCCAATTAATTTGTCTGTAAACATTTTTACTACTGATGAGAGTTTTTAATTAAATCTAGACAACGCAACGGAACAATTAGTCTCTTGGTATTATAACTCAGTTCTACGAAGCTTATTGTTGAGACAAAAACAGACTTTAATCTGCTTTTAAAATCTAGCGCCAAAAGATCCTCTATTAAACTACCCACTACAGAAATATTTTCACTGTAGTACTTTTGACATAGCGCTCGGTAGAACGGCGAGCAAGTTGGTTCTTATTTGAATTTCAGAAAAAATATATGAATTATAAAAAGTAAAAAATACGTAAATATTATTATGTACCAATACCTATTACATAATAATACTAAGTAACTGTTAAAACGTTTGTACCTACTAATTATCTAATCAACAAATTATCTGATAGGATACGCCAGCACATAAAGCTACACGAAACTGTCAAATATTCTCAATCAACTTTGAACCATATGCTTCAGTGATAAAGTTGAAAATCTATTAAGGATATTTGCTTGATGTGCTGTACAGCTACTTAAGACATAAACATAGCGTCGTGTATTACTCACTTACTTTTTTACAAAGGAATAAAAATAATAATTTGTAAGCGAAAACTATTACGTATAAATTTACCCATACCTACCTACAGATATGACATATTCACGAAGTTCTAGATAAGTACTTTCATGATATTGAAAAATATTGTGTAATATGAATAATTACAATCTAATCAAAATGTATGAGACATACATTCAACTAATATATTTAAAGTATCTAATTATAACATTAAGAGCGCGTGCACCGAAAGTTGGCAACGTCGTAAATAGCTGTCAAATATTTACACGTTTTAAAAAAACATATTTACAAATTTTAAAATTTGGTCAATTTACTATATGAAAGTAAGAAATTTGTCTCTGTAGTGCACTAAAACATTGAATAGGAATTGCAATTAAAACACTAATTTTGATGTTTTAAACGTTTTAGGTGTAAAAAAGGCACTTGGAAAGTTTCCAAATACGTTTTTTACATATAAAACTATATATTCGATGTTACGATATTAATAATTGCATTCTCTATTAACTTTCCTAGTGCACTATAGAGCATTATTTTATGATTTCATCAAATAAAATTGAGAAATTAATTAAAACATGTAAATATCTGACAGCTATTTGCGACGTTGCCAGATTTTCGAGCACGCTCCCTTAATTTGAACCTAACCTACTCTAACACTATTAAAGACCATAGAGAAAATGAAAACTTAATAACCTCCTTTTAGAAGACAAAGAAAAACCAGGAAAAACCTCATTTTGTATATTATAGAAGTTGATTTCGATTCAGAAATTAAAAAAAGAAAAGCGTGATCTCTGTGACGTGTTACATTGAAGGTTATAATAAATACGCTGGACATAATAAATACGACTATTGTTATTATATTAACGCCATACGGTAAGCAAATATTATTCCTATAATAAATTTTACAATAGCATTTAAAGACCTAACTTTAACTAAATGAAACATAGAAATGAATCCTTCGTAATACTCATTATAAGCGCGAAAGTAATTCTATTTGGCTGTACCTATGTTGCTCTTTTACACAGAAATGCGTAGCAAGGATATAGTACATAGGTGGATACCATGGAGATAGTCAAACTTTACTTTATAAACAATTAATAAATCAAAACTTTATTGCACCTAGAAAAAGTTATGTTATGCATAAATTAATGAAATCCTCGACGACCTTCCTTCCTCAAAGAAGCCAATAAACGAAATATAAAATTAATACGAAGACGATAATTATTATAGTCTTTAATGTCAAATATTATTTACAAACTAACAACAGCAAAATACGTTATAAAAAATATTATGAAAAAAAAGTTGTGTTTTTCCATTCATTAGATTTAAAGAAAAAATTACCAGTATTAAGCCTGACCTTTGATTTCATTGGTAATTTATAGGTCATCAATGTCGTCACTACTTAGTAAAATCTCGTCAAAATATACCTACACTCTTTATCGAAGTATGCCAAATAATAAGAATTATTATCAGATGAGATAACAATTAAAGAAAAGAAACAGGTGCATTAAAAGACCACGCATGCATTAGGGATCTGCATAAAATATACATTTATTATTTTATTTTATTTATTGATATATTATTATGTATGTTAAATATTTGTATATGGATATTTATGTATGTGTATATTATTAAGTAAATGTTATTATATTTTCTTGTCATTGTTATCGTTCTCTTTCTGATTGCACCTACCATGTTATCTCTGCATCACCTGAAGGTTGACTGGAAAGAATGCCTATGCCATTAAGTTCGCCTATGTATATATTTTATTGCATAAAGTTTAAATAAACAAATAAATACTTATATCCTCTTTAGCCCTTGAATATATTTTCAGATGTACACATTTTGACATTCATGCAGTTAGAAAAATTCCTGATAACATCTACCATTGTTTTTCTACTAGTTTTCTTGAAATCAGTGCATACCTACTTATTTTTGTACAGACGCACATCAAGGTAACACAACCTATCAAATTTTGTCAATCAATTTTAAACCATATGCTTCAGCGATAAAGTTGAAAATCTATTAAGGAAATTTATCAGATTGTAGCTTGATGTGCTGGAGTCTGTACATCCCAATTAAAGTCTAATGTCTTATGTCAATTACGGAACCAAAAGTATATAATTTAAGTACTCATATAAAATGCCGGATAGTATCAAAGGTCGATAAGATACGTCAATTCAAGGTGAAATCGTATTGCGGTCTATGTTATAATGTTTACAACTCTGTCATTTAGGTGCGTTATGAGTGTTTACGTTAGTTTTAGATCGCTAATATAGTGAATAGGACCTGTTTGTAGTTATGTGCGTTAGTTACAAGTGGTTAGTGCTGTGGTCACTTTGGGCAGCCCGGCTGGTGCGACAACCCACACCGATTCGTCAGTTGCAGGATGGATCGATGCTCCGAGGACAGTATTCAACAGATGGCTCCCATCAACGGTACTTCGGCATACCTTACGCCTCTTCTGAATTCAAGTACAGATTTAAGGTGCATGCTTGCTTAGTAACTTGGTCTTCGAGACTGATTTGTGCTTAAAAAAATTGGTATTTGAATTCCGTTCTAGTGAACTTTGCTCACTGGCTCTTACCAAGACGAGGGGAATTTTAATGTTTATTTAAACAGTAGTAACACTTATTTGGCAGGTAATCAAATACTAATTTAATAATGATCATACAATGTTACATCGTATCTTTTCCTAAGGGTTACAAATAGCTGGCCTATTATGTGAGTAGGATAAAAATTAAAAGTCAAAAATAATTGTTGCAGGCTCCCGGCCCCGCACCAAAATGGGAGGGCGTCTTCGAAGCCACTCGAGAGAATATAAGATGCCCGCAATTGTACAATAGTTACCTATCCCTAGTTGTAGGACAAGAAGACTGCCTCGTTTTGAACGTGTATAGCCCAAACCACGCATGGGATGGCACCCCCCTACCAGTCATGGTATTCGTACATGGTGGGGGCTTCAAGGAAGGATCCGGATCAGCCCTGCTTTATGGCCCGGACTATTTAGTCGCTAAAGGCATTGTTCTCGTCACAATCAACTACAGATTAGCCATTAATGGCTTCCTATGCCTGGGCATTAAAGAAGCACCAGGAAATGCTGGATTAAAAGATCAGGTGGCTGCTCTTAAATGGGTCCAAAAAAATATTCGAGCGTTCGGTGGAGACCCTGAAAATGTCACGTTATTTGGAGAAAGTGCTGGTGGTGCTTCCGTTTCTTACCATTTGCTGTCACCGATGTCTAAAGGACTATTCCATAGAGCGATCTTACAGAGTGGGTCATCCCTCGGAACATGGACTAGGCAGAGATTCCCGAAGACACCCGCTATTGCTGTGGGAAAAACCTTAGGACATATTACTGAAGACGCCCACGAATTATACAGATTTTTTAAGAACACACCTCTGAATGATTTAATTGCTGCAGAAATACCGAGGACGAAAGGACGGTTGATGTTTGCTCATCTGCCATTCGTGCCGTGCGTAGAGCGGCCAATAGATGGCGTTGAACCATTCATAACAGATTCCCCCTATAACATTCTAACTAAAGGAGACTTTAACAAAGTTCCTGTTATAATAGGTTCTAACAGCGAAGAAGGATATATGTTCGCTGTAAGAGAGACTGATGAGACATTGAAGAACCTTGATTTTGGAGTGACATTGCAACTGTTTGACTTAGAATTCCCATCAGATGCTGTATTAAAAGAAGAGGCTGAGACTCTTAAGAAGCTCTATATGGGTGATGACGAAATTTCTTGGGAGACGATAAGAAAACTGTCGAAGTTACACGGGGAGCCGTATTTTAACCTCCCGGAGCATATTGAAACGAGTCTTCTATTAAGGAGTAGTAGCCATCCAGTTTACAAATACCTGTTCCAGTATAATGGTCGGAGGAATATACCGAAGAAGGTCATGGCTGGACGCCTATTTTCGAAGGCCCCTGGCGCTTCTCATGCCGACGAGCTGTTTTATCTTTTTAGCTTGTTCCCTATTCCGAAGATGTTCGAGGACAAAATGATCGAAACTATGACATCGTTGTGGACCAATTTTGCGAAATATGGGTACGTAAATTCAAATCATCATCTCCCGAGCCTTTTCCCAACTATGTTGGGGTCGGCTTCCAATCTAACTGGATTCAGCTGAGTACCAGTGTTTTACAAGGAGCGATTGCCTATCTGACCTCCGCAACCCAATACCCCTTACTGGCGTCAGACTTACTGGCTTCTGACTACCCGTAACGACTGCCAAGGATGTTCAATAACAGCCGGAACCTACAGTTTAACGTGCCATCCGAAAATTTATTTAATTACGACACTGAAAATAATTCCTAGTCTCTTTTAACAGTTGAATTGATCAGACAGAATTTTGTTTTGAAATTGAGTTTTTGTTTTTGGATTCAGGAGAACATCGAGGTATTTTTATTCCATACAGGATGATGAAGCCGGAAAAACATAGTTTTCTGAAAAAGAGACATATTTTCTTTCATAGTCACAATTGTTTTTTTCAGTATACTTTTTTGCTTACTATATAAACTGGGTTATATTCTGGACATCAACAAAATAAATATTGTTTTCTGGAAAAAGAAACATATTTTCTATAACTGTCACTACAAATTCTTTCAGTAAAGCCTTTTGCTCACAATATTAACTAGGCTATATTTAGGGCATCAGTATATCAAATACCATCCAGATAATAAGCTGTTTGTTACAGGACGCCTACTCCGCAAGGTAGTGAGTTCAAGTGGCCTCCTTCGTCGTTGACCTCACCTACTAGATTGGAGATTAATGAGCCCCTCACTATCGCTCCAGCAAGTCTTTGGACGCCCACGTTGCAATACTGGGAACATCTATACGAGAAATATCGGGCCAAGGATCTGTGAATATTGTGGAAGTGATACCAATGTGTGTTTTTGATATATGTAGTGTGCTTATTTTATTTGATGATGAGGTCTGTTTGTGGCTGTGTGTATTTTTAGTAAAATTAGCTTTTTTTATTTATTTTGATAGTTGTTTTTTTATCATGTATATGTCCTTTGCAATTTCTGATGCAGTGTCAAGTTGACGTAAGAAAAATAACTTCTTATAACCAGTGCCTATTATTAAATACCAGTATCTACGTTAAGTTTTTATCATACGATGTTGATGAATTCAGTACTTTCATTTTTTTTTAAAAGTACTTACGTTTCATGACCTTTGTGGAAAATTATAATTTATTTTATAGGGTTATCTATTATTTCTTAAAATTCGAAAGAATAACGGCGATATTGAATAGGTACAAAAAGTGAAGTTAATCAGGTACTAGGTACCTGATTAAGTTTTAGGCCTAACACATACCGGGGGAGGCGCGGCGAAGATATTGAGAATATAATCAATCCTAGTCCTAGTCCTAGTACTATTATAAAGGCGAAAGTTTGTAAGTATGGATGTATGGATGTTTGTTACTCTTTCACGTAAAAACTACTGAATGGATTTGAATGAAACTTTACCACAATATAGCTTATACATCAGAATAACATATAGGCTACTTTTTATCCCGGTATGGAAAGTACTTCCCTCAAAAAGCGGGTGAAACCGCTGGCGGAAGCTAGTTTAAAATAAAACTAAATCAGTATCTTCTGTTTGCGTTGGGCCTTAGATATATTTTTTTTTATTTCATTGGACATACAACTGCCCAGCTAATCATATATCAAAACAGTCAGTGTGTCAGATATTTAAAACGAATCTCCTTATGCGCCGTCAGGCACAAGCTCTCCGCAATATTGGAGGTTGGCCAACCGCGAATCTGATAACGAGTGCCACTGATTGTGATAACTTCAGATGAAGCACTTGCCTTATTCGTGCCTCTTGAATTACAGTTAAAGCTTTTTTTAAAAGTACTTTTAGGCTTTTGCGAAATATTTCAGACTATTTGACTGTTATAATCAGGCGTTACTTCACGGAAATCTACATTAAATGTGGTTTTATTTCTACTTACGTGTGGTCCCGACCCGACCCTGACCCCACTAGCGCAATGTTGCCGGACTGCCAAACTGCAGGTCTTGGGTTCAATTACTGAGACAGTCGTGCGAGATGAGCATTGTTGGATGTAGTCTGGTTTTATGTATGGATGTCTATGTGTGAAGTTTACTCTTTCAATACAGAAAATGTTACGGGAAAACTATAATATAAGGTCTAACAAAAATAGTGCATCACATTTTTCCAGGTCATCTAGTACATGCTAAGGATTATTTTTACCAAAAACAAGTTTAATGACCTAGAGGTCAACGATCGAGCGCATTCATAGAGACCGGCGAAATGCGTAAGAACACAATTACAAGTTGGCAAATGTGACAATAAAAATATGTTATTATTTTCGATGACTTTTTTGTGGTAAACATGATCCTTAGCATGTACTAGATGACCTGTAAAAAAATGGTGCACTACTATTGTTACATCTTGTATGTACCAAAAATCTTCACACCTAACTAAAATATACAGAACAAAGACGCAATTAAACTTACGAAACAAATCAACCTAATTCTAATTCTGAAGTTAGTCGGTCCATCAATTTTGACAGCCCACCCTCTGTATGGGATCATATTAATTTCACTTGAAAACATTAGAGGATCAACTCGCCTCAGGGAAATAGGCGAGTTCATATTGTAGGCTTATTTCTACTACCTCGAAACTGACAATGGGATTTCGTGACTTCGGAAATGTGTCTGTTATTTTTGCCTTGAAAGGTGTTGATTTTCGAGTTTTTTATGGGTTGTTTAATGGCGGGGTTTTGTTATTGGATTTTACCGAATACAGTGTTGTAAGGTGTTAATTTTCATGTCAGAGTTAACGTTGTAATCTACACTATTATGTTATGTTTATAGCTATTAAGTTATTTTCTCATTATTGTATCTTTATACAATTTTTATTTATGAATATAGTGTATAAACTTCAGATATTGGGAATTGGGTCCAAGCTACCGGTTGTTAGGGCTCCAGAAACAGAAACCTCCTCATAATACGCGCCGTTTCGAGGAACACACTGCCTTCTGTATCAGTCTCTTGATCCAGTAATTGCGAGCTTGTTCAGGTGTTGATCTATAGGTACAATTTTTATTTATGAATATAGTGTATAAACTTCGGATATCGGGAACTGGGTCCAAGCTGCCGGTGGTTAGGGCCTCCTCACTTTTTTAAGGAAGGAGTACCGCTTTCTGAATCATTCCCTTGATCCAGCTAACGAGAGCCTCTGAAGATATTAAGCGAGGCTGCTAGACATTAGACTATTGGCCTTCACGACAGCGACGTTATTTATATTTTGGTAGGTATCTATATCTTTAAAAGCTCCTTTTATCTTTGGAAAAATATTTCTGTTTTCCAAGCAAGTTGGCTTATGAGGCTGAGGTATGAGGTTTGAAGGAAAAAAGTTAACTGCCAGTCATTCAATGAAAGCTGTGAGGGTAAATTAAGGGAAACGCAACCAATTTTGCCTGGTACGGCTACCTGAGGGTTGTGAGTTTTTTTGGGATCAGCGGCCATAACGCTTGGAAACGGCGCGGCGGAGGCTGGGTGTTTTATGGGGAACCGTTATAATGTTTTTTTTTTTTGGTTTGAAAATGAATTAATATTTTGATAAAAGTTATTTCTGGGGTATTAAATTATTTGTAATCGTGCAAAACAGTGCTTATAAAAAAATGCGTTATTTGTTTTATAATCGATTCTCCCTTCTTTTTCAACCGACTTCACAAAAAGGAAGAGGTTCTAAATTCGACATGTTTATGTTTTTCTTTAGTTTCCATATGGTAAACTACATTCCTTCAGTTGTTTTACACGCTTCCTGAATTAACTACTCCCACACCCAAAAATAAAAAGAAGAACAGATAAAGAGAAGCCTATAGCTTTCCTCAATAAACGAGCTATCTAACACTGAAAGAATTTTTCAAATCGGACCAGTAGTTCCTGAGATTAATACTCATATTAGTATAGATTAGATCCATAAATGAAACTGACTTCAAACAAAAGTTTACGGCGGGAACTCGGATATCGATATTCCAACTTCGATTTAATTTTACAACAGAACATACATACATATGCATATGGCTTGAATTATTCTTCAAAAAGATACACGCATGATAGGAATCGAACGGCATTCGTATAATTCGAATTGAAACTTCAATCATTAAAAACTAATTAGGAAATCGTAGTTACCCGCATCTGTGGCATTCATTAATAAATTGATTGGTTATAATTGTGGGGTTTTATTCATTTTATTATTCGAATTCGTTGTGGCTTAGTGGTTGAAGCACCGGCCTTTCAAGTATGAGTGTGCGGGTTCGATTCTAGGCCAGGCAAGTACTAATGTAACCTTTTTAAGTAGATATATCTTGGACACTAATGACTGATTAAAGGTTAGCGAACATCTCGAGGAAACCTGGACGATAAAGTCTGAAATTACCAACCCGCATTGAGCAAGCGTGGTGAGAGGAGGCCTGTGCCCAGCTGTGGGACGATAAAAAGGCTGATGATGATTCTTTTAATTGTACCACTACTTATTAAATCAATATGCGATGTGACGTTATGATGAATTATTTCATTGTGGGGTGTGGGGATCTTTGATAGTTGATTTATACATTTAAAACTTAAACGGACATATATTTAGGATTTAGTTAATGGATGAAGTCGTGGTGATCTAGTGGTTAAAAGCACCAGCCTCTCAAGCACGAGTGTGCGGATTCGATTCCAGGTCAGGCAAGCACCAATGTAACTTTTCTAAGCTGAGTATATACATACAGTTATGCATGCGTAAAGCATCTTGCGGAAAACTGGACCTTACAACTTCTCAACTTCTTCTTTTCAATTTACTTTTCCTAAGTTGATTTGGAAAATTTGACAGCTTAGAGTAGCTTGATGTGCTGGCGTCTGTACTGAGTTGATACAAATTTTTGTCCTTCCCAAAACCAAGTGTAAATAACTCAGTTCAGAATTTCACCTGCATCCAAAGTGCATTTACAAACACGAACGTTCAAGAGATATTTCATATATCACTTAGGAACTGCACCTCAAATTTCTGTTTCCATGAACATCAACACCGCAATCCTTGTGGTTTACTGCACAGGAGTTAATAATATGTGGATACGACACACATGTATATATTATACAAATAAAATATCCCTCACACATTCACACTACGTCATCTAGTCCCAAACTAAGCAGAGCTTGTACTATGGGTACTAAGACAACTGATAAACATACTTATGTACTTTTCTTTTGTAAATACATACATATTATACATAGAAACACCCAGACTAAGTCAAACATTCATGTTCATGCACACAACTTTTGACTTATGCGGGAATCGAACCCGCGACCTATAGCGTGGCAGGCAAGTTCTCTAACCACCACGCTATCTGGGCATCATATATGTAGATACTAGACAGTCAACCGTAATAAGTGTTATCGCGCTGCTCAGCCAACTGGGTTGAGGTGGAGATAGATAGGCAGTCGCTCCATTTGAAATCAATGTTTACATAGAGCTACGGCCTATCCGACCTCCCCAACCCAGTTAACTGGACTACCCTTTGAGAAAACTGGTTGTCAGACTTTCTAGCTCTTGACTTTCCATAAAGATGGCCAAAGATGTAAAAATGACAGCCGGAATACATCAATTTAGCATGCGTTCCAAACGGACCCATCCACGGACTGAAAGCACCAAGCGTTGCGACCGCAAGATCGGAGTACCTAAAAATCCCAACTAGCCCAACTTTGTTCCCCGGCTTTCATCCAGATCCGCGTTCGCATTCGCAGTTTTCGCGTACTCACAAAATAGCCTACAACAAAATTCTGGGTCCTATTTATCACCTTAAAAACTCAGATACCACCCTGTTTTTCGTACCTACCTAAAAGCAAACCTTGGCTCACTTAGTCAAGATAATTATGTCGTATCCACTTAACACATAACAATACACATGTGTGTAACACCGTATGCAATCATGTTTCGCGTTAATGCACTAAGCTGGTTTGTGGGTACTTATCGGGTGTTATGACCCCACTACAATGCCGTAATGGTACCAAGATGGCCGATTATATATGTGTAGGTTTGTCTTGTTTAATTATTGCGCCTATCAATTACATGAATCATCATCTGCCTAGTTTTCCCGACGTTGGTTTGAGCTTCCTGTCTAGCTGGATGTAATTGATTACCAGTGTTTTAGGGAGGGGAGAGAGTACCTATCAATCCTCCTAAATCTATTTATCTAGGCAACCTACTACCCCTTGGTAAGACTGGTTGTTAGATTTTCTGGCTTCTTACTACTTGTTACGACTTCCAAAGATGTTTAAATGACAGCCGGGACCCACGAATTTAACGTGCTTTTCGAAACACGGAGGAACTCGTCATGATAAGATGGTCACCTGTCCGCGGACTGACCGCGTCAAGCATTGCTTTAACCTTAAGCTTATGATTGGTAGACCCGTGAGGCTATTACTTAGCCACGAGCTCCTTTTAAAAATACGTAAGTCTGATATACGTATAAAATCGCAAAACTTAAAGAAGAGTTTCTCCAACTTTACCTCAAACCACAAATTCAGCATAGGTATTTACACAAGTTATAAATAGAGTAAACTAATATAACTTTTCTTCTATACATATAATAAAATCGAAGAAAAGTCAAAACTGTACATTGAATATTTTTTTTAAAGAATAATTGGGGCGTGATCTACAATAGACATTGAAGCCAAAAATATAGTTTTTAGAATTTTTGTCTGTATAATCTCAAAAATTACTGCATGGATTTGCTTCTTTGGCATGAATATAACTAAAAGGTCGGGTCAACATATAGGCTACCTACCTATTATCACGCTATCATCTAGGGGGGGGGGGGGAGGGTGAATGTTAAATTAACTAATGCTCACGCGGACGACGTCGCGGGCAACAGCTAGTACCAAAATATTTAAGATCTCCTAAATAACACAAAAAGTTTAACGTAAGAAGGATCTAAGCGAACTGGTTTTATCGCTAACAGATCATTATAAGTTTTAGAGTTTGTTATTTGAAAAGTTAACTGGTAGACGGATCGATTTCGTAATTACTACCCAATATTATAATAAGTAATTTAATAAAACTGTTTATATTATAAGTTTTAGAAGATTAAAACAGTTTTGGGAATATTCATTAAAGTTTCTCGTTGTTTATTTTACTCACACCTCGAAAAAAATATGTTTTTTCTACTAAATATACCTAAGTATATTTTTCGCTCACATTAATAAATATCTAACATTCTTGTGATTAAATAAGTACATCTTAATAACCATTCATATATACATATTTTTTCGTATTTCCAAAGTGTAATTAATTATTAACAATCGTTAAATTATGTATGTGTATATATCAGACGCAGGACCATTTACGTGCTCTCCGATGCACGGGTGTATCAATCACTTCCAGACTCCGGGCTGCCTTATTTCTTAAAACCCACAAAGTGATTTCGGCCCGACCCGGGAATCGAACCCGAGACCCCGCGCATAGCAGTTGCATTATGTGACTACTAGACCAACGAGGCAGTTAAAAGTACGTAATAAACACTGTTTGGCACCCAATTCCTTCTTCAAACAAAACCGTTTCAATAAATCTTTCTAGAAAGTTCCATCAACAGATTCTGATTTGATTTGAAAAGTCTCCATCATGATTCACTACAAACGGCTGCCTACGTGCGTTTCGAAGTAATAAGCTCTCGTCACAGGATCATGACATGTTATGAAAAATCTTTAGTATCACTTTATGTAGGTACGTGACTCTTGACGTGGAGGGTTCATTTTAGGGGTAAGTACTACATGTTATTACTAGTTAGCTTCTTACTTCAGCGATTTTATTCGTGTGATCTTCTTTGTAAAAGTGTGTGCGGTCCGACACTCAGAGTGTAAGCAACACCAAGCTATGCTATTTTGAAATATACTTATATACTATAATAAATATATATTCATTCTAGCTTCTGTTCATAATTTTATATGCTTTCCGACTCTTATTAAATTTATCTATTAAACTCATCTTATAATTTATCATCTGCCTAGCCTTTTCCAGTTACGGTGGAATCGGCTTCTAGTCTAATCATATACAGCCGAGTACCTACCACTTTTTCACATGGAGCGAACGCCTTGATGATCTCCTCAACCTACTTACCCGGCCAACCTGATACCTCTTGGTAAGACTGGATATCAAACTTTCTGGCTTCTGACTACCAGTAACCACTGCCAAAGCTATCAAATGACAGTCGGAATCCATTATTTTAACTTTCGAATCACCTGTCGTGTCACTCATCCGCGTATTGACCCTGCCAAGCGTTGCTTAACCTTTTGATCGATCGGCTGTTATGTAGCCACGAGTTCTTCAAGAAACTATTCTTTCAGTCCGGTTAAGCAAAATAATTAAACTAAATTATATGAGTAGGTAACTACTAACATGAGGTACTAGAAATATTTGCACTAAAGGATTGCATAGAATTATTATTTTACACCAATATTAAACACTATTAAAATGTCAGTTGTTATTTTCCTTGTCATAATCGTAAACAATGGTTTAGCATTACACATTAATTATGAGGTTTATTTTGCTCGTATGTGCCAAGTGCCATTATATCGATATTGCCTCAAGGCATTCAGGGGTTAAGGTGTATGCGACGATTAGAGCGGGCAATACAAATATAAAAAAACATGCTTTAAAAAACTAAAAACAGGCTTTACGCACGCACTAAAAATGTTAAACTGCGGACTGGCTGCCGCCATCTTAGGGAGGCCGCCATATTGGATTTGTAATGACGTTTCTTAGCTAGTAATGTATTGTCATCAGAACTGAACAGAGCATGTCCAAAATAAGATTCCTAGATTTTCGACACAAATACTTACAAGTGAAGCTAATATAAGCGTGTTAAAAAGTTTTATTTGCAGTTAACATTTTCCTAAGTTATTGTAATATAAAGTTTACGATAATAGAATACCTAAAAATATTTTAAATGGCTTTGTTTAAATCTAAAAAATCTTATAATAATTGAAATGTCACTCGAAATAAATTATTTAGTATAAATTATTTACTTTGCATACAAGAGTTAATCGAGTAACATTTGAATTGAAAGAACTTTCGGAGTTTAGCGTGAATCATCTCACATGATGTGAAAAAAAAAACATTTTCTATTTGAATTTTCCGCTATCAGTCGTAGTATTCACCTTAACATGAAAACCATTACATAGTCGATACTTATTATGTTGCACGGGGTTGCACAATTAATCTATTGTTCGGTAAAACCATTGTTGGTGACGTCATAACATTTGGTAGCCACTATGTGCCTCAATGGGGGAATAAAGAGAGTTTTGAACACTGTCAATTAAACTAGCTTCCGCCAGCGGTTTCACCCACGTCCAGTACGAACAACTCCACGCACCCGGATAAAAAGTAGCCTATAACCTTCCTCGATAAATGGGCTATTAAAAACTGAAAGATTTTTTCAAATCGGACCAGTAGTTCCTGATATTCGCGCGTTCAACCAAACAAACTCTTCTGCTTATAATATTAGTATAGATTTCAGGCTTAGTGTCGTTGAATACAACCCTGTAAATTACATTCTTCCTTGTATAATCATTTTTATTGAAATAGCATAGTATATTGATCCACCATACATTTCCTTTTTCTGCATTGAGGTGAAAAATTTACAAATAAAAATATTGCATTAAATAAAATTCTGTGAACCTAACACAAAATACAACACATACATAAATTTATCTATATTTAAAAGGATTTAACGTAACTAGAAAAGTTGTAAGCTTTAAGTAATGTTTTACGAAGTTGGCTCAGTCCTTTGTTAAGCTTCAGTCCGGTTTACTTCCGATATTTATAGGCCGGATTACGCTCAAGACGTTCTGCAATGCAAGAAGAAAAAAAAAGGTTTAACTTAGAAGTATAGTACTAAGTATAATACTTTAGCTGATGGTTTTTTAAAGTTACGAAGGCAATTGCATTGGAATTGTTTTAGGTTCATTTCAATTTCATTAGTTGTTTTTAAATAGTGTTCGATATTTGATTTTTTTTTATGTTCGCCTTGGCGTTCAGAAACGTAAAATCTAGTCTTTTTTGAGTCCATGAAGTGATTATATTCTATATCTTATATTTTGCATATAGGTTATGTAAAATCAACACTTTTACATGTCACTATATATTTTTTTAACGAGATGAGGTCGGCATTTCCTAAGTTCCTAACTGACTACCTTGAGAAGAAGCGCCCAAACAATGTTAAGAGTCCTAATTTAGCTTAAAGTCTAGAAATAATAGAAATAAATTATATATCTACTATGAATATACTACCGTATGGATGTGCTCGAACACCATGATAGCTGGGTGATTCTTTGGAACACGGTTTTGACGTGTTTTTGACTGAAGAACATATGAAAATAATCTCCAATTTCAATGCCGATTTTAGGTTTTATGGCAAATTTAAATGTCTATCGAGGCCTCATGTAGCTGATTGGGATTAATTAAAAGAAACAATAATTAAGTTTGCAGAAAACAGTAAAACCTAATTAGTCTGGTGTGTCCCAACGACGATTTTTGTTGAATCATTTAGATTTGTGCGAGCTACGGTCGCTTTACACTAAAACTAATAAGTTCAAATGATCTTTAAATAGTTGTTTTCTAATATTTTAATATTCAAATCCATCATAATAGTATATTTTCATAATTACATGATTTTAAAAATTGTCCCCGACTAAATTCATAATTAAGCTGGCTCGATTTGTTCAAGCAATATTTAGATGTAAAAAACAGTGCTCAATATAATAAATTCTACTCGTTATTGATCGCGTCGGTCAGTACCGATCTGTAGCAGGGAGTACTCGTGCGCCGTCGTAGTTTTGCAAATAATTACGATCGAATGTTGTGATCTGGCGATTGTCAGGTAAGTAGTATAAATCATCTGCCTTAATTTGCGTAAGGTGTGTCTTTGCTTTCGTTTTGTTACCAAACTAAAGTTTATAATCACATGGTTTATTAACTAGTTATTGCACGTTTAATTCTTTATGTTCCTAAATAAAGGAGCATGATTTGATTATCTTCAAATTCCTCATTTGTCTGGCCCCCATTAGTCTGGTTTCATCTGGCTCTTAAAGCCAGATTAATTTGAAGGGGCCATATAAATTAGGTTTCATTCAAATTCGGGCAAAATTCAGAACAAAATTATGTGGTCTTGCAGTCGGAAGTGCATCTACTATACTACAGGTCCTAGGTTCACGTCTCAAAGCTCAAAGTCGCTCAACGAGCTATGGGCTATGCTCGGTGTTTCTCTTCGTGTTCGAAAAAGTCACCGATATAGCCCACCGGATTAGCAAGGTGAAGTACCAATGGGCAGGCCATATTGCTCGCTGAGCAGAAGGCCGATAGGGTCGAAAAGTGCTAAAGTGGAGACCACCGACTAGCAAGCGCAGCGTAGGACGTCCACCAACAAGATGGACAGATCTTATAAAGGTCGCCGGAGCACACTGGATGCAGGTCGCTTCTAACCGGTATATGTGGACATCTAAAGAGGAGGCCTATGTTCAGCAGTAGACGTCCTATGACTAAGATCATGATGATGATGATGATGATGAAAAACAAAAATTAGAAAGAAAGAGATACAGAAAAAAATTACAGGTGAAAATTACAGAAGTACTGAGTTTTGAGCTGCAAAGCAAGCAAAACACCCCACCACAAAGTCAAGCATTTGCGTCTGAACGGCTGAACGGATTTATCTTACTTTGGTCTTGAAATGTTCGTGGAGGTCTAGGGAAGGTTTAAAAGGTGAGAAGAGTAGGGCAGAGTAGGGCAGAGTAGGGCAGAGTAGGGCAGAGTAGGGCAAAGCAGGGCAGAGTAGGGCAGAGTAGGGCAGAGTAGGGCAGAGTAGGGCAGAGTAGGACAGAGTAGGGCAGAGTAGGGCAGAGTAGGACAGAGTAGGGCAGAGTAGGGCAGAGTAGGGCAGAGTAGGGGTAGAGTAGGGCAGAGTAGGGCAGAGCAGGGCAGAGTAGGGCAGAGTAGGACAGAGCAGGGCAGAGTAGGGCAGAGTAGGGCAGAGTAGGGCAGAGTAGGGTAGAGTAGGGCAGAGTAGGGCAGAGCAGGGCAGAGCAGGGCAGAGTAGGGCAGAGTAGGGCAGAGTAGGGCAGAGTAGGGCAGAGTAGGGGCAGAGTAGGGCAGAGTAGGAGCAGAGTAGGGCAGAGTAGGGCAGAGTAGGGGCAGAGTAGGGCAGAGTAGGGCAGAGTAGGGCAGAGTAGGACAGAGCAGGGCAGAGTAGGGCAGAGTAGGGCAGAGTAGGGCAGAGTAGGGGCAGAGTAGGGCAGAGTAGGGGCAGATTAGGGCAGAGTTATAGGGCAGAGTAGGGCAGAGTAGGGTAGAGTAGTGTAGTGTAGATTAGGGTAGAAGAACGGGAGCGAAGCCGCGCGGGCAAAAGCTAGTTTACTTAATATTTTTTATGAGAGTCAATAAGTAGATGTGGGAGTAATGATATCAGTGTTTGTTAATTATTTTACAGTTAAGTCTATTGCAAAAACATAAAGGAGTTATCATTCATTTGTATCCCTCTAATTAATATGGTGCAAAATCTCATTCGTCTGCCATTGCCATCATTAACCTGGCTCACCAATTAATCAGCACTTTCTAAATCCTAATCTACATGATGCAAATCAGTGCCTTCGATATATGTTATTGCATATGATGCATTGGACCAAATTATTATGTTAATTAAGATGTAATGATAAAAAAAAATTGAGCCAGATCAATGAGTCAAAAACCCTCTGTTTCAAAGAATCACCCAGCTGTGGAAAAATGTGCGCGAACAATTTTAGTGGAATGTCACCATCAGTTTTTAAAAGCGGCAGAATTTCATATAACTAAGTCTGGACTTTTTGTGTAGGTAGTTTTAGTTTAAAATAGTGAAATACTTTATATATAACTTGGCGTTGACACTGCCGTACCCCCGATTATATTCTTCACATGTTTACACAACGTCGCCTTGTCCCAAACTAAGCAGAGCTTGTACTATAGATACTAGACACCTGATAAACGTACTAAATATATACTTTTTACTTAAATAAATACATATTATAGGTCACCCAGACTAAGTCAAACACCCCTGATCATGCACACAAATGTTTGAATAAGCGGGAATCGAACCTGGGACATCCAGCGTGTCCGGCAAATTCACTTACGACTACGCCATTTGGCTGTGAGTCTATGTGCATACACGCAAACTATGTTGTCTGTAGTAGTTCAGAAATCAAATTTGGGAATATTAAACTATTCTAATAGGACAGAAAAGTCTCCAAAAATCAGATTCAAAATTGCGAAAACCTAAATGGATTTGCTTGATAAAAGATGAAAGTGAAATTATATCAGAGAGATGATAACATTTTGCTGTTCCATCAAATCTGAAGGGATTAGGGCTGCACAGTGGGGTGACAAAAGATAAAGAGAAATTTCTTTTTAATTTTGTTCCTACCTTTTATCTATTTAGATAAAGAAAATTTGAGGTTAAAAAAATATTATCATTTTTCATGGCAACGTTTAATACGAAGAAAGAATCAGGGTCATCTCCCGAGCCTTTTCCCAACTATGTTGGGGTCGGATTCAGCTGAGGACCAGTGTTTTACCTCTGACCTCCTCGACCCAGTTACCTGGGCAATCCAATACCCCTTGGTTAGACTGGTATCAGACTTACTGGCTTCTGACTACCCGTAACGACTGCCAAGGATGTTCAATAACAGCCGGGACCTATAGTTGAACGTGCCATCCGAAACACAGTCATTGGTGTCCAAGATATACTTAGAAAGAACCTACATACAAACTTAGAAAAGTTGTATTGGTTACTACAAGAACGTGTTATTGCGACCAGTTTGCAGACCAAAAACTGTCCAAAACCACTTATGACTGAAACAATAATTTTCTAAGTAATCTTGACTTTAAACACACCTTTCAAATTCATGAATGTTTAGTAACAGTGCAGTAGGGTGACAAAAAACTTTGTGCAAATTGTTCGGACAAACGAGAGAGCAAGGGTGACCATCATTCTTGTTTAGCTGGTGACAGGTGGATTTGTTCGGAAAATAGAAATGTCCCTTTTCGAGGCCGAATTTACTGTATGCGGGTAATTTGTAAAAAAATGTATTACAGATTTTTTTTGGTGCTTTGTCAGAGTTATGTGGCACACGCTGTCTCGTTGGTCTGTGCACAATCGCGGGTTCGATTCCCTGGTCGGGCTGAAATCGCTTTGGGAATTGAAAATTATACTTTCACAAAAAAGCCCGGAGTTTGGAAGTTGGTTATTGATATACCTACGCTGGTTAAAGATAATAAAGTCAATTTAACTTTATTTAAGCTACAAGAATTTCAAAATAATAAACATAGTTTGAAAACTGGCGTAGTAAAACTACTACAAATATAAAAAAAAAAATATAAAATAAAAACACTTTTTACGAACTGTAAATACAGACAGTAATGAATATTATAATCCTACTATTATTATAAAGGCGAATGTTTGTAAGTATGGATGTATGGATGTATGGATGTTTGTTACTCTTTCACGTAAAAACTACTGAATGGATTTGAATGAAACTTTACCACAATATAGCTTATACATCAGAATAACATATAGGCTACTTTTTATGCGGGTATGGAAAGTACTTCCCTCAGAAAGCGGGTGAAACCGCTGGCGGAAGCTAGTATCAACATATCCTAATCCTAATACTATTATAAAGGTGAAAGTTTGTAAGTATGGATGTATGGATGTATAGATGTATGGATGTATGGATGTTTGTTACTCTTTCACGTAAAAACTACTGAATGGATTTGAATGAAACTTTACCACAATATAGCTTATACATCAGAATAACATATAGGCTACTTTTTATCCGGGTATGGAAAGTACTTCCCTCAGAAAGCGGGTGAAACCGCTGGCGGAAGCTAGTACGTAAATATGTCTTAGGTACTCAACACAAAGACAAATACACTCGTAGTAGTCCAGCGGAGCCGTGTCTATGAAACTTTGCGTACACTGTGTGATTTTAACCCTCACAACATAGTTATTACTGCTACGATTACTTTCCAACAGTCCTTCCAAGAATTTAGGTAACACTCATAATTAGGCGTGCGACATTATTTGACATGACCTATAAAAAGGACAATTGTTTAAAATGTAGGTACATGTAAGAATTATTTTAATAATTAACTAGCGACCCGCACCGGCTTCGCACGGGTGCAATGCTGATACTAAATACACTACAGAAAAACTGTGAATGTTGTATATAAAACATAGCGAAAAAATGTAATTATTTACGACATCACATTAGAAACCTCAAAAATAACAGTACTTCTGCACTATTTAATGGATGTTATTATACATATTACACCTTCCTCTTGAATCACTCTATCTATTAAAAAAAAACCGCATCAATCCGTTACGTAGTTCCAAAGATTTAAGCATACAAAAGGACATAGGGACAGAGAAAGCGACTTTGTTTTATACTATGTTGATGATGATAGTGATATGTAGTATATTCAGTCTCGGATGACGTCACGATACGATTAATGAGATAATTACATGATCTTCACTAAAGTCATGAATGTGAAAATATTTTGTTTTTGTTTTAGACTTTTGACGTTTTAAAAGCTGAATAAATTTGAACAAAATTAGGCATAGAAATAGATTTTACTTTGGAGACGGAGTGATGGGGACTGAGCCTGAGTCTCCTCAGGTGCTGGGTCTCAGGTCAGTAAGGTGCTGGCTATTCTCGCCTGAGACCTGAGGAGACTCAGGCTAAGTCCCCTTCACGGAGATTGGATAGTTTTTATCCGGGTGTTGGAGGATTTCAAGTTTCTTTGAGTGGGAAATCATCTAATGACGTCTCATGCTGTGGGTGCAACTGGAGGTACTGTCTTTTAGTGACTAAAACACACTTTTGTTCCTTCTGGAGCCCTTTACGTAATGAATTACCCATTATCTTCAAACTCCCATCAACAATCCATCCGTCATAACGTAACCTAACTACAATTCTATTGCCGTGAAGCCTAAATGTTTTGCGCCCAAACCGCTGCTCACAAAAACTAGAGATTATTGTACAGACGAGCTACTGCAATCTGACAAATTTCCTTAATAGATTTTCAACTTTATTGCTGAAGCATATAGTTCAAAGTTGATTGGGAATATTGGTCAGTTTCGGGTAGCTTGATGTGCGTCCGCCGAAGGCCAATATTGAGGAACACATCTATCATTCGTAAGGGGATGCGTCCAATATGGTAGTTATTTTCACGTCTCTCGTTAGTTATTGATGGGTTAGTTAACTTAGATCGTTAACTCTTTGGAGTTTCTTTTCAGTTAGTTATGAAGTTCGTTTCTTGTTGCTGTCTTAAAAGAAATAAGTATTGATGACACGAGGTCTCGATGAAGTATTATTATTTACTAAAAGTGTTTAAAAGCGCATATTCTGAAAACATAGCGACGTATAATTGTTATATTTAAAAAAAGGTTCACCATAATCGCTTTGGTAGTGTTTTGACTAGAATCAATGACGAGACGAGTAAATGTTTTTTTTTTTTTGCAAAATTTTATAATATTATGGAAATTAATCACTTAATTTCTGGCTTACTTGTGGTAGGTTTTTCAAAACTTACGCATCGTTGTATTTTCGACGAACTTATAGGTAATCTGTTAACTCTAGATATGAAACCAGTTTATACCTTACATATTTTAAGGTCGAACTACCATAAAACAAGTTTAAGGGCCAGTTTCACAGGTTACAGATAGCCACTATCTACCAGATAAATACAAAAATGGAACAACATTTGTGTGAAATTATCTACCAGATACACTATCTGGAACTTATCCGTAACCGGTGAAACTGGCCCTAATTACCTATAATAAAACTCGAAGTATTGTATAAGAAAGAAATAAACTAATGAGTACAGTCCCAGCTGTTGCTACGTGAAATGATCAAACACTTAATTAACTATCTGAAGCCAATTAAATTATGAGAAAGAAAATTCTTCGAAGAATTTAATTAGTTTTGTATTATTACAAGTCAATGAGTACTCTTCAGAAAACACGCGTTTGGCTGAGGGTTCCATTAGGTAGTGATGTCCATAATGAATTAAGGGCTAGAGCGGCTGTTCTTCTTTAAGAGATTAGCCACCTGCGCAGGATATATCATAGTGCACATGGAGTTGCTTAGACATATGTGAACTCTCACTTTCTCTTCCCTACTTCACTCTGAAAGACCGATGGGATAAACTCGATACGACTGGAGCGAGCACCGGCAGCACCGACTTATAAGTGCTCTCCGAGGCATAGGTGTATCTATCAGGAGATTTCAGACTCCGGGTTGCTTTGTGAACATGTCTTAAAACCCACAAAATGATATGAGAGCCATACCAAATATACCAAAGTCATAAAAAAGTCACAGCCTACAAAAATACAGTAGATTAATAAAGCTGTCACAGTACAAACATAGCAGTATACCAAGTCGCAACAGCAGCCCATAAATCACACTTGACCTAACGTTTACGATAAAAACACCATGTGTGACCTAATAAGTTGCGCGATAAATTCTCCTTAGCCCACCTCTCAAATCTGCCGAATAAATACAAAATTGTTCGATGTTTGTGTAAAGAAATATAGGGGGTGACATTTGGGAATAAGACGTTGATGGAACGGTGTAGAACTTGGTTTATGTGTACGTAATGTTTATATTATGCTTTGTTTTTTTTTGAAATTCTTTGTACTGAGTTGGAGTTCTTTAACTAAATCCAGCTACTTTTTTGTAACTGCATACTGGAGTGTATCGAGTTATAGTACCTGCCAGCACATCAAGCTATCCGAAAATGTTCAAATCAAATTTTCTCAATCAACTTAAAACCATACGCTTCAGAGATAAAGTTGAAAATCTATCAAGGAAATGTGGCAGGTTGTAGTAGGTAGGTTGATCCGTACATAATATGTTTTCTTTACTATCATCATCAGCTTTTTTACTGTCCACTGCTGGCCACAACAGACTTTTTTCATACAGTCTTACATACACACAATGAGTAGAAGTCGTTTTCAGAAAAGTCATACAACTTGAACTTAGTTCTGACAGTCTTGTCCCGAAGTAGTGTTTTACTCAAACTCAAAATCATTTATTCAAACTTGGCTGCAAAACAGCACTTTTTGAACGTCAAGAATTACAAAAGACAGCCCCCAAAACGCCCACCCTTCACCACTTCCTATGCGTTTTTGCTCGTAGAAATTCTCTTGTTCAAAGTACTGTTCCGTATGTTTGCCAACCTATAGACTTGCCTTCCGTATTTGCCTGTCGTTTTTGGCGACATAATTTATTTTAGCAAGTAAATTTTCTGCGTACTAGACAACTATTTATTTGAGTTATCTCACTAATATATAAAGGCGAAAGTTTGTGTGTGTGTGTGCGTGTGTGTATGTTTGTTGCCCCTTCACGCCCGAACGGCTGAACGGATTTTGATGAAACTGAGTAGTTACACATTTTAGCCATTAGAATAACATATAAGCTACATTTTATCCGACTGCAGGAAGTAGTTCCTTCAGGAAGTGGGTAAAACCGCAGGCGGAAGCAATTAGACCATAATAATCTCTTCGAGTTCAACAAACATCGATTTTCGTGATTGGTTCTATTTATAAAGATGTATTTTAATTGACGTAATCAAATAATAATGAAGATCAAATGTTTGCCTCGTTATCTGGTTACTAGGGCCACTGTCGACATTAACAAGATTGTCAAAACTTTTACTTATAATTAAATCATTTGGGACTAAACATGCAACATACGTACAAGTACACATAAATTTGAAAAGTTGCAATTACTTGACCTGGAATCATACCCGCACTCTCGTACTTGAGAGGCTGGTGCTTTAACCACTGGGCATTTTTACACTCATAATAATGATAAGCGTAAAATGTGGATTTTTGTTACTTGCACGCATTAACTGCAGAACATATTGTGATGAATTTTACAGTCATATATAGATCAGAATAACATAAAAAGCTCTTTTGAAATTAGGTAATTACATCTACCTATACACGGATAAAAATACGAGCCACATGTAGTCTTTCATAAAAAACCCCATAATAATTAAATTAATTACCATCCTATTCAAACCAGATCAAACTTAAAAAAACAATCTCTGTCACACTTCGGACTCAAAGCCTAAGAACAAAAGCCTCCCTGAAGACTGAAAGCTTCATACAGATGCAGAAAGCCTTATAAAGTATCAAAAGCAATGCATCCGAATGCGGAAACCACTTTGTATTCAACCGGGAATCGATCCTATGGCCCTTGAGATGCAAATACGGTGACAAGATTGGAAGTGGAACTCTGTCAATTTGGTCTTGGGGTATTAATATGTGGTAGAGCGCTTTCATGCTACAAGACATTGTTCATTTTTAAAATAATAATGTTGCAAAAGGACATTTCACTTATTGTAATAAAGTTAGTTTGGTGAAAAGTAATTTGAAGACTATTTAAATTTGCCAAAGAAACTTTATACATTGTTAACTTCGTATCGTTGAATATACTTTAATAGATAAAATGTAACGTTACAATTCAACAATTTACAGGTTGTTAATTAACTTTTACCTGCACCATTTAAACAATGATAGGCTTTAATTAAAACAACAAAGTCTTAAAATTTTAATAAAACAATTTCCTAAAAACTTATCGAAATATAAAAAACACACGCTCTACTCCTTCATTCATACTCTTAACTTAGTTACAGAAATACAGAGGCAATTCGTTGTGTCTGATTGTCAGGTCCAAATTATGTTTTGTTATGCTTCGCCTTCCTTGTTAGTCAACATAAGTTTTAATTAGCGATCTTATACATATTTATCTTAAGTTTGGGTGCTGTCCTTTTTGGTCCTGTTTTGGGTGCTTGCTTTATTTAATTGCCTATTGTGTGGAATAAAAACCTGGGATTTCGATAAAGGTTGTAGGTACGATTTAATGCGTGCTAATATTTCATAACAACCCAAACAAAATGCAACCTTAATTACCTACAAGTAACATGGTCATCATAGAATATGACACTATGATTAATGAGAAAAATAAGCTTGCTGTTATTACGTGCTGATTCACGACTAAGACAGACTGACATCACCTGGCCTGTTTCATTACTTATAACTTACAACTACTTACAAGTTATATTATTTTACCTGCATCCCCTGGGAACTACTCCGTGGACCCGATCATTAAGAGTAGCCTATATAGCCTTCTTCGACAAATGGGCTATCTAATATTTAAAGACTTTTTCAAATTGATCCAATAGTTTCAAACAAAAAAACTCTTTAGTTTAATCATATTATAACGTTAACTAGATGACAAAGGAATGAAGATGTTGATAATTTAAAAGTATTTATGTTCCTTTCTTTGTTCATAATCATCAGCTTCTTTATCGGCTCATTGCTGGGAACAGGCCTCCTCTCACACGGAGAAGGATTGCTCAATGCGAGTTGGTGATTTCAGACAGGCAGTCGCTTCACGTAAAACACTGGTACTCAGCTGCATCCAAGACTGAAAGCCGACCCCAACACAGTTTGGGAAAATCTAGACAAATGATCTTAAATTTAACTTAGAAAAGCTACGCTCTACGTGATTGCATCCATCCGGGCCACAACCGGAGAGAGATGAGGCGCTGGACCGACATTCACGTGTTCCCCGATGCACGGCTGAATCAATTACCAACTGCCAGACTCCTTGTTGCTCAGAAAGTCTCTAAAAATCCACAAAGCGGTTTCCGCCCGACCTGGGAATCGAACCTGAGAAGCTATGCACAGCAGTCATGCTATGCGACTACTAGACCATCGAAGCAATACGGAACAGTACAATAAAGAGGTCGTTCATAGAAGGTTTTCTGTTGTCTCATTCATTCCTTGTCTCATCGTCACAAAAGCGTCTCACGACGGTTCGAAGAGTTATTAAGACGTCTGTCATTAGCGTGCAGGGTTTTCTCACAAACATACGAAACAATGGCGACTTTCTTCATACTTCGATGATCTTGTACAGTGGTGTGTCGCGGCTTTGTTCGTTCCCCACTTTGAGTAGTTACGGTGTGTCGGTTTTGAAAATTGGAGTTGAAGGTTTCTTTTCTAAGTTTGTATTTAGTCTTAAGAGATGGCTGGGAGACTTCATTCTCTTCCTGTTACTATTGGGAGCCTCAGCAGACTGCAAACTGTCAATAAACTAATGATAGGTATATAGGAGGTCGTGGAGTACATGCGCGTGAAAACCAACTGGACTTTGAGGGTCGAGATGTTGGACCCGCGTCACAAAACGAACTTCAAATCGTTCCTGGTGCGTGTTCCGGCACATTATCTCGAAATGTTCCTCAAGGAAGAGTTTTGGCCCAAGGGTGTTTTGTACCGCCGGTTCCGTGGCCAGCTACGTGACACCAGTCAGCGAAACACGACGCCGACACTTCGTGTATATTAGCATTAGTATTAGTTGATTATGTTATATTAATTTATAGTATTTTTAAGATATATTGTATAGTATTGTATAATATGTTTTCTATGGTCCTTGATGCCTGAATTAAATGAATAAAAAAAAAATATCAGCCAATTCCTGATCTTTGAAATGTACGCACTAACATACCTACGTCGAGGAGTAGGAAGGCTATAGTCTAGTTGTTTCATTGCGCTAAGTATAATTTTTCAATGACAACTAGGACCAACAGAAGACGTCAGATGAAGATCGTAACTCAGCTTAACTCAGCTATTAGGTATCTTGCAGCCGCAGCCGTAATCATTTCGATCTTTCGATCGTTCCTATGGTTTTCCTCATCGTGTACTAAAATTAAAAAAAAATAATGACGGGCAAATATTTTCAGTATCGCAAATAAATCGAGTGATTTCCAAAATAAGTACCACTCAACCTTTTAAAAGTAGCGTAAGTAAAATAAAATTTTCATTCACGGTCACCAAACACGGGGATTATTAATCAAATTTCTATGCGATGGCGAAGATTAAAGAGAATTTAAAGGTTACAAAGGAAATTTCACCTTTTTTTATACCGGTTGATACCAGTTTGATTTACGTTTTACGGAAGGCCCAAGTAATTAAAATCTTTTAGATATTTTGGAGGGTATTAAATAGATTTTTTCGGTTTATGAATTTTATTTTTTTGGGGTATTAGAGTTTGTTGGTTGGATGATGGCTGCTGATTTTATATTTTCTTTTTTGGTGATTATGAAAGTTGTTTTGGTGGATTGTAGACTTGGTGGTTGATATTATAATCGTATAAAAAGTATCCCTACAGCCTTCTTCAATAAATGGGTCACCTAACACTGAAATAATTTTTCAAATCGATCCGGTAGTTCCTGACAAACAAATAAACAAACTTCAGCTTTCTATATATATACACTTTAAGACACTTATGTAGACTTTAAGTGCCTGTTTCACCACCTACAAATAATTTCCAGTTAGTTTCTTTGGTATATAATTTTATACTAATTCTGTTCCATTTTTGAATTTATTTGATAGATAGTGGCTATTCGGACATTGTGAAACTGGTCCTAAGACAGATGTTAATCTTAAGATCAACTTTAACAGCTAACATTAAACTCTCACATACAAGTAGAATAAGGTAAATAATTGCAGAATTGACCTGCAAAGCTATTTGTATCATGAGCTTATAGCACCATATACCGGCCAACAGCCATTTCACCTTTATTGACCCTTTATAGGGTCATTCTATTAGGGGTGACCGATATTACGCTTGTATTGGCAAATGTAAGGTATAGCGGCCAATATTGGTGGGGAAATGGCTTTATTAAAATTTTATTTGACAAATTCTTTATTGAAAAATATTTTGGGAATAACCTAATATTTATATGTTTTTTTCTTTTAGCATGTACTGTCCCACTGCTGGACAAAGGCCAGCCTCCTTCCTCAGTCTTCCTCTCGATCATCTGCCATCATTGATATATTATTCTTTAAAAAATATTTCGTGGCTAAGTTACAGCCCCGCGGGTCAAGGAAAGCTGTGCGCGGTCAGTCCGTTCGCCGCGTTCTTTCGAGTTTCGGAAAGCATGTTAAATTGGTAGGTCCCGTCTGTTATTTCTACATCTCTTATAGTCATTGCGGATAGTCAGTAGCTAGAGTCTTACTAGGGACACAGGCTTCTTCCACGCTTGTTTAAGGCGGATTGTTGATTTCTTTAAAGGACTTTCGAGTCCAGGTTTTTCAAGCCGGGAGCGAAACCCGGGACCCCTCAGCTCTATGCGATTACTAGACAATGAGGCTTGTTGGACATCTGCTTCCTACGCATTATCGGAAAGGAAAGGTCGGCTTTGAATTTCCTCCAAAATGTTAAGCCACAGATTTTAATTAAACTCGAAGTTATTGTTGACAGGCAAAGGTATTTTTTGTGTCGTTTGAGGTTTGACCCTGTGAGACAGATGCCACCATTTCAGTTAAGTTGTTATTGCTTTACTTAATTTGAAAAAAGAACTGGTCTTCTAACTTTTTATATAAACCTCTTTTGTTTGAAAAGTCACCAGATGTTTGTAAGCTTCTACGAATATGATCAAAATAAAAATAAAAATATGTACTATCTTGTACCTTTTTTTATAAATGTGCGGCTCATAACAAAATGGAATTTAGACACCATGATTTCAGTGCATAAACATTGTGGATTCGGAAAATTTTCATATTTTTGTTTTTTTTGGCAAACATTTTTATCATCGCTTATTGAATCAGGCGTTACTTTGCGGAAATCCATTACAATTAATGTTAGAAAATAATATCTAGTTTTAATTCCGCATAATGTTTACGTCGCTTTTCGATCAGATCATAACTTACGTAATTTATGTAACGGTAAAGATAAACTAGAAAATTCCAAAAAATCCGGTATTTATAAATTAATATGTAACGACTGTAACGGAGTCTATGTGGGTCAGACCGGACGTAATTTTGAAAAACGATATGGGGAACATGTTGCCGCTTACAGAAATGGCCATCCAGAAAAATCACATTTCGCAAAACATTTAATAGACACCGGCCATTCCTTAAGCGACAACGATACATATAAAGTTTTGCATGTATGTAATAAAAGTTTCAGGTTGTGTGTGTTGGAGCAGTTAGAAATCTCCAGACATAATCATAATGATAGCTATACACTGTTGAACGAACAAACGAACTTAATTACATCACCTCTTTTAAATGTAATTGTAGGTAGATCGACACAGGCGTCTTTGTGACGTAAGTGTCGACCGTTCTAGATTGCGTCATCGGTGAGGTATATAAAGGGCAAGAGCCGTCCGTAATGCTCATTCGCGCCCGAGCGGTCGTCGAGTCAACACCTCCTGAAGATGCCCCGGGGAGGGGCGAAACACGTGTCGAGTCGGCTTGGTTGCAGGGCTTGCTGCCATTTCTCCGTGTCCAGGTGCATGAGGGAGGGAGGGTGGTATCTTCCCTTCCTTGCTTGTGCTTGTGTAAGTGGGCGGGAGGGCGGTATTGCATGTGCATCCTGCACCCAATGCTGGATTTTTGTCTCGCGGAATTAAAACTAGATATTATTTTCTAACATTAATTTTTATCATCGCTATACTATTCTGTGAATTCCATGTTTGTTGTTCAAGTAACCAGAAATGAAAAATATAATAAGGGATAGTATGAAATTGCATTAATTCCAGATTAATGTGTGGTCCCGGAATGTTCTCTGATCTATCTAGGCATAAAAAATGGCGCGCCATAACAGTAACATATAACATCTTTTTTAACAATTTAACTTTGTTATATATGTATGGTGAATGGATGTACAGATGAAACATATAATTTAAAAGGCACTATCAAATTTCATTCACCAATATTATAAATAGGAACAGTTTTTTTTTTGTTTGAACGTAAGATCCGCCCTATCGAAGAAAATCTCAGAGAAACACGTCTCAGGTGGTATGGCCATGTAATGAGAAGACCTGAAGAGCACATGACTAGACAAGTCCTGGCTATGAACACCGGCCCTTCAAACTTGGTTGTCCGGCCTGAAGAAAGCCCAAATCAATGAATCGACGATCCAGTATAGAACTACCTGCAGGCTTAGCATGGCAACCGTAGAAACAAGTCTTGTTTACCGGAGATTGGATATAATGACAAAAAAAATGACAGATTACCGTAAGATTTCTTTTGACATTTTTTGAAGTAATTTTTCTTTTCTTCTATTGACATAAGGCTACAAGTAATTATATGCGAGTTGACAGGTCGCGCCATTCTTGGGCAAAAGACATGTTGACATTGACAGAAAGAGCTTTGTCTTTTCTTGACAGAATAGATATAAAATCGCCATGTTAAGCCTGCTGGCGAAGAATGACGAGGAGAGCCGACCCCAATTGAAATGGGATAAGGCTAGGCATAGAGAGAGAGAGAGTGTTAACCTCTAGAACTAATGGACCGAATTGAAAAAATATTTCTGTATTTGATTTTTATCGAGAAATTATCGCGAAAAGCTAAAGGTAATTTTTTATCCGGTGGCGCGCTCAGTTCTCACGGATACAACTGCTAGCGTGACTAACAAAACAAATTTCGGTATTCCTAGTAAACATTTCGTCGAAATAGATTCAAAATAAATAACTTCACGCTTGAACCAATCAAAGAATGAACAAGAAAAGTGTATTACTGGGAATTCCATTCCTATTCCCAAGACACTTGATATCTTCAAACGTTCAAATTGAACTCTCATAACATACGTTTCAGGAAAAAATCCGTAGTATGGGGGTCTACTAAACTGAACAAAAAACAAGGATTAGATCGGTTTTTGATAACTTTCTTATACTTCGGTCAAGATATTTCGATGTTATTACAATTGATTCAAAAAATACATATACAGAAGACCTCTCACGCGTGCAAAATTATGTAGGCCATATCTGCGCGTATTTACTCGGTTTAATTCACGCACGTTATAAGAATTTCTCGCGCGTACACGCTCGTATATGTGGGGTGTCTTGGCTTGAATTGGTAGTTGTCAATTGTTTATTCCTAGGAAATCATCATCTCCAGCTGGAAGGAGTGTCAGACTCTTGCTGACTAAAACCCATGATGCGTGCCAGAGCCGCGGTAACTCTTGCGAACAACCCCCGGCAATCAATTGTTTGTTGTTGATACATACTAATCGAAACATAACTTCAGGCCGTCCACCACCTCAACGTCCCACAGAGGGTCATAGCCCAGAGGCTAGTGCGGGGGTACCGCACTATCTCCCGCGAGGCAGCGGGTCTCCTTGCCGGACTGCCACCGTGGGATCTGGAGGCGAGGGTCCTCTCGCGCCTGTACGACTAGCGCGAGGAGGCACTGCGTCGGGGGGAGTCCCCGTTACCGCGGCAAGTCGCTGCGCAGCGGGCAGTCCTCCGGCGCGATCTCATGGTGGAGTGGCGAGATCGCCTTACGCAACCCCGTGCAGGGCACGCCACAATAGTGGCCATAGTGCCCCTCTTCGAGGAGTGGATTGGGAGGAGTCATGGCACCCTCTCTTACCGCCTGACGCAGGTCCTCACCGGACATGGGTGTTTCGGGAGGTACCTGCATCGTATCGGGCGGGAGGAGACGCCTGGGTGTCACCACTGCGCGGACCAGCCAGAGGACACGGTGGAGCACACGGTGGAAGTGTGTTCTGCCTGGGCGGAGCACTGCCGTGTCCTCACAGCGGCAATTGGCGGCGGCGACCTCTCGCGTCCGGCCCTGATCCAGGCCATGGTCCGGAGCGAGGGAGAATGGGATGCCGTCGCCTCCTTCTGTGAAGCAGTTATGCTAGCAAAGGAGGCGGCGGAGCGGCTAAGAGACCGCACCGCTCATCCCAGCCGTCGCGGCCGGGCTGGTACCGGTCGACACCACGGGCGCCGGGTGTCGAGGGATGACTCCCGACCACCGTAGGCGCGGGTTTGTGGGCGGTGAGTGTGGGTAGCTCATCGTTCGTACGTCTAAGGACGACAGATGTCAGCAACACAGGAGGGCCATAAAGGGCCAGGGTCTGCTTGGGCTGCGGGTTGTTCGTAAGAGATACCGCGGCCCTGGCACACAGGGACCTCCAGAAGGAACATAGTGGGTTTTAGTCAGTAAGAGTCTGACACTCCCTCCAGCTGCACCCTCAGCGGGAGGGGTCATTTGATGATTTCCCACGAAAAAAAAAAAAAAAAAAAAGGGCCCGACCACCGTAGGCGCGGATATGTGGACGGTGAGTTTTGGGTGGCTCACCGTCCTTACGTCTAAGAGGAGCTTCTGTTCTTCAGCGGGAAAGGTCAATCAATTGATGATTTCACACGAAAGAAAAAGTCCCATGTGGCCGATCGCAGCCTTCACTTTTCGATAGTTTTTGCTGTTTCTTTTTCGTTGAGTCAGAGTATACCCCCAGTTTATTTTAACGTAATCCGCATATTATTGGATGGATAATCGTTAAGCGTGACTGATTCATATCAAAAGGAGACAATATAAGCTATGTGGTTACGTGATAGTTTGAGAATAGCACTCTTTTGGGAGCGGTACAAGGATACATGTATACTTTGTTTCGTCATCTGCCTAGACTTTCCTTCTTTTAGACCTATGTATGCTGAGGTCAGTTTCCAGTCTCACCAGATGCAGCTGAGTACCAGAGTTTTACATGAGGCTTATCTTACTTCCTCAATCGCATTACCTGAGCAACCCGATACCTCTTGGTAAAACTGATTGACAGACTTTCTGGCTACTGAGTACCCGTACCCACCAATTTTTTTGTCCCTTCCAAAACACGGGAAACTCGTCATGACAAGATGGAACCCATCCACGAAAGCATGCGAAAATTGCACTATTACTTAGCCGCAAACTCTTTCGAGCTTATTATCCATATCTAGCAAATATTATGTCCTATCAGAATAACAAGTACTTAACTTAAAAATAGAAAAACGCCTGACTCATGAGAACTCCTTTATTCTCTTACTAAAATGGCACCACATTTGCCATAATTTCTTCAAATACGGGTACGGAAAATATCAATTGAAAACAACAGACTGATGGACCAATATTTTTACCCATAAGTCCTTTCTATCATCGCTAAAATATAAGAACAATTTAAGAAAACAAAAATAAAATCTGTTGCATCAAAGAATATCAGACAGAGAATAATTGAGTTGAGAAAGTGCTGAATGGCGTCGTAAAATCACAAGGATACCATACCGGGGAACTTGAGACTTGACAACATACGCGCGCATAATTGGAAGAAAAACGCTGAGTGTGTTGATACCAATTTCAACAACTATTAGGATGTTGCTCTGAGATTAAAGCTTTTGACTTGTTCTAGCTCGATTTTAGCTGATCATCACTTCATTATAAACACAGAATATCCTGCGCTATAATTCTTGTCTTGACAAGTTCTTCAAATAAATTATTTAATCAGTCTTTTTTTAGTGGAAATCCATTACAATAACTATTAGGAAGAACATTTACAACAATCCAGGCAACAAACGAGACAAAAATCCAGGATTGGATGCAGGATGCAACGCAATTTGCGTTAAATATTTTCTTATTAATAGTTATTTCAAGTTCTTCAATCTAGAAGACGTACGTGCGCGTCAAAAATGTAGAACTAACCTTGAAGAACTGAGCAGTAACCACAATACAATACATTTTTAAAATAGCTGTGGTTTAGCATACCAATGCTAGATTTTTTTTGGATTTCAATTTGAATATCATCTTTAATAATTTAATTTTAATTACCTAATTGTTTCAGCGTTTACACTAATATTTTCGTCCCGTGTGTCGCCACCATCTACAGCCTGTTAAATAATACCCTATTGTAATCGAGTTGACGTTTCATCCCTTACCGCGACCCCGCCGTCGTTATTAATCGATTCTTTACGAGAACAAAATTATGTCGAGGTGGGCTCGTCGCTATTTTGTTGCTGTATTTTTTCAGTTAATTGGAGGAGTTTTTCAAAAGTCCTAGATTTAAGTTTACAAGTGTTTTTTTTACGTTAAATGCTTTAATTTAGACCTTTTTTGAAGGGATACTATTTTAATTGGTAGTTTTTTTTTTAGATTTTTTGTAGTTTTTCTTTTAGGAATTGTCTAGCTTCGGTAGAAGGTTTATGTTACCATTTATTCGGTATTTTCCAAAGATTTTTGAAAGATTAGCGAGTCGAAGGTTGAAAAAGAAATCCGCTTTAGTGCACATGGTAAGATACAATTGAATATGGTAAGTTATGTCATAAGTAATGGATGTCCACCGATATGTTCAACGATAAATATTAGCTGACGCTTGCTAGCTAAACTAATGAATATACCCGATAACTTATATTTAAATAGTAACGCAATGTAAAAAACAAGTTCTTAAAAATACAAACGTCGAATTGAGAACCTCCTCCTCTTTCGGAAGTCGGTTAGAAATATCCTCAGTATCTAACGTATAGTATGTCAATTCAAAATTATTGTTTTAGAACCAGTTATTTTTTCTTCAAATTGAAAAAAAAAATACCTTAATTGAAAACTATTCTCTCATTAACAAAGCATCTGGTACGGACCAGAGACAGCCAGATACAGACAGACAGAAAGACAAAGATAAATACAGAACATTATGTTATAGTTCTTGTAGTTTTATTTGCCATTACAAGGAGGAACGCTCGCTTTTATATTTCAACTTGAGTGAAGACACAATAGAAAAAAAATGTTATGAAATATTACCGCTGCTCTGTCTTATGAATGGATGGCTTCATTTGTTATGTTTAAAACGAGCTGGTGAAACTATGCTGCTAGGTAGTGTGAAATGGAATGTTACAACTTTATAGATTTTTGACTATTATTTAATTTTATCGAGTTTTTAGGGAGCTTAACTGTGAGCTTAACTAAGATTAATGTATTTTACATGAAGTTTGATTTTGAAGGAATTGGTCTGGGTAAATGATTTGTTCTTCAAATCTGCTTAATATTATTAAAAAAAAACATCATCATCACAGCCTTTTTATCGTCCCACTGCTGGGCACAGGCCTCCTCTCACACGGAGAATGATTGAGCGTTAATAAATTAAAAACTTATTATTATGTTATTAAATTAAAAAAATATATATTTAATTTTTCTTATGTAAAACAAACATCGTTTATGATTGAACAGCAACGAAAATGATAAAAGACATCAAAATATGTGATATATCTAGAGAGCATTTAGTTAAATGTTTATTGTAACTTAAGTCCGCAAGATACGGTCAGGGAAACATTGAGAAAATCCTATGAAATATGAATGAGAAAATAATATGAAGCCTAGGAAGGTCCTATACTACGTTTCAGGTTTTCATTTTACTTAAGGTTTTAACCTCTCTTAGCTGTTAGACTTTCTGGCTTCTGAATGCTCGTAAGGCCTACGAAAAATGTCAAAATAACCAGCCCGGACCGAAATACCAAGACCGCGAAAAGCGTCGCTTAACCTTATGATCGATAGAACCGGTACAACTATTACTTAGCCAGGAATTACTTCCTAAATAATACTTGTCTAAATTCTAAGACCCTGTTTCACCTGCCTGGGCTGCGGGTTGTTCGCAAGAGTTACCGTGGCTCTGGCACACAGGGACCTCCAGAAGGAACATAGTGGGTTTTAGTCAGTAAGAGTCTGTGACTCTCTCCAGCTGCACGCTCAGCGGGTGCATGATCTCCCACGAAAAAAGGGCCTGCTTCACCTCCTACGAATACGTTCCAGATAGTTTATTTGGGGATAATTTCATACAAATTCTGTTCCATTTTTGAATTTATCTGGCAGATAGTGGCTATTTGACATTGTAAAACTGGCCCTAAGTCAGACTATATGTTATGCTATTTTTTTATATCCACATTTATCAGTAGAACCTCATTATACCAAAATAGCCTCCGCCTACAGGACTTGCAATAAAAAATTCACCAGTCTTGTTTATTCACAGCTAAACCAGAGTGAAAGGTTATTATGGGCTGAAGGCTTACATATTGTATAAGGATAAGGTTTTTGTGGCCAAGCCTGAAACGGTCGCAGTTATATTTAATACCCCTGGTTTGGTTGTGTTTTGGATGGTATTATTATGAGCCCTTCGGTTGTCCCTTTGCAAGGTATAGGACTCATCTCATTTAGAGAAGGAATGAATGTTAATCACCACGTTTGCTCAAGGCCTAACGTGCCTATTTCAGACTTCAAAGTTCAGGAAACAGGTTTCCTCATGACGTTTTCCATCATCTTTAAATAATATCACCTTCAGCGTGTTGGTTTCGGCCCCACGTTCGCCTTCTAAGAATCCGGAAGTGTTTGCATGTTTCCTTAACCGGTCTGTTGTCTGCTAATCAAAATAATGTTATTTATTTAAACCTTTATTATTGGCGTGTCTTATTGACCCGCCTTTTTATTTTTTTATTGAAAAACCATCAAATGATATCATCTTGAGATTTTCCTACTGTGGGTGCGTCTGGAGGGTTAGACTTTTATGACTAAAATCCACTATGTTCCTTCTGAAGGTCTCCGTGTGCCAGGGCCACGGTAACTTTTGCGAACAACCCTTAGCCCATCGGTTCAGAAGCCTATCGGAGTACGTACTTAATACGTAGGTATACAATACTGAAGTAAGTTAATGACATTATTCCGTAGGTACAGTAAGTAAGAGGCTTAAGAGTCATCAAACAGATTCATTAACGACAGTCGGCAAGCGAAATGAATTTATTACGACACTCATTAAATCTGCCATTTTATATTAGACGACTCACAAATTGTTATTAAAACCATCGTAGGAATTTCCGTAGCCATCAATTTTGAATTATTTATTACAATTTATTAATTTATTTTTTAGTATCTTCAACGATATTGAATTCCCAATAATTTATTTCAGTATAAGTCTTCATATTTTTTTCTTTTTTGTTATCTCGGCTATCAATTCCCAGTTTTTAGCAAACTCCCCATCACTCTCCTTTCTGTGCGATATGCGACGCGCTATGCGACTAGTAGAGCAACGAGAAAGTAAATGTATATTGTATAGGCATTTATATATCTATACTTATAATAAATCTGTAGAGAGGTCAATTCTGTACATTGAATATATTTTCAAAATAACTATCAGGGGGTGATAAGTAATCGATACTGATGCCAAAAATGCAATCAATAAAATTTTTGTCTGTCTGTCTGTCTGTATGTTATTAATAGGAACAAAAACTACTGGACGGATTTTAATGAAACTTGGTACAATTATTCTTCATACTCCTGGGCAGGTTATAGGATACTTTTTATCACGCTACAATCAATAGGAGCAGAGCAGTGAAGGAAAATGTTGGGAAAACGGGAGAAGTTACACCGTTTTTTAAGCTTTCATCGCGTGTGCAGCCTTAGTGGTTAAAGCTACATAGAAATCATGTATGACGGAAATGTTCTACATAAAATTATCTAAAAAATATTCCACAACAGCATATGTCTATCTTTAATGGTTGACTCACAATAACACGTATAACTCCCGATAGTTTACCAGTTCGGAGCTTTCTGATTATTTGTTATTGATTTGTTTACTCTTATGTTTATAATATTCTCGCTCATGCCTAATTAACAAAAGATACATTATAACATATTCTATAAAAAAAGAATCATAGAAATCGGTGTAGAAATACCAAACTTATACATAAAATCGGTCGGTAGGTATAATAAGGCGGGAGGCCCGAGCGCGAGTTTCTCATCCCGACAAAAGTTAGGGTTTGGTAGCGGTAATCGACATCCACACTGGCGTAGCCGCGGGGGTCCTCTATAGGTTATATATCAGAACAACACATAGACTACCTTTTGTCGCGAAAACCGACATCCACGCGGGCGGAGCCGCGGGCGACCGCTAGTATATTTTAGTAAAATATAAAACCTAGGGTTTTCTTTTAATACCTAGGGAAGCTAGAAGACCGCGTACTCGGATGAAGGGACGGATGCAAAGGGGGGGAACATTTTATAGAGGCTGAAAGTGTACCAGGAAGGCAGTAAAATATAGGCATAATATAAAGAAGTATAGTGGAATAAATATGCATTGTTACTGTTTTAAATGATCTGGTATACAAGTAACTGTTTCATTATCTTATGTAAGAGACGACAAAGTGCTATTACTTAATTTTTTTTTCAAAATGGATTAATAAGATGAAATTTTATAAGCACACTAGGTACTATTATCTAAGAATAGGTTCGTAATAAAATTTTTGTCTCTATATAAGATCTAACAATACTAGTACACCATATTTTTACAGGTCATCTAGAACATGCCAAGCATTATGTCTACCACAAGAAAATCATGAAAACCACATCATTTTTTAATAAATTTATCATCACATTCGCCAAATTGTACGCATAACGTCGGTCTCTATCAAGGCGCTCGATCGTTGACCCCCAGGTCATTCACTTTTTTTGTGGTAAACATGATCCTTGGCATGTACTAGATGACTTGTAAAGATATGGTGCACTAGTATTGTTAGACCCTATAAAATACATATGTACATATATGAGCGATAATGAACCCTGAAACGAAATTATTGTCCATAAAAAGTATTCCACAATTTACTGTTGGAAAAGTCCAAATGTTAATGGTTGTATCACATCAGAGATGTTAAACATTTTACAACAATTCCGTTACAGTATAGATGCTGTAAACCTGTCTACGGGATGAAATACAGGGAGGTATTCAAACCTTAATAATAAATCATGCATCAATACTCTGTCTTACCTAATTTGAGTCCATTAAACTCTTCTGCTGGGGCTGAGGATTGTTCGCAAGGGTTGCCGTGCCCCTGGTACACAGGGACCTCCAGAAGGATCATAGTGGGGTTTAGTCAGTAAGAGTCTGACACTCCTTCAAGCTGCACCCTAAATTATGTGTGACTTGATGATTTGCAGTAACTTAACGCCATTTTAAAAATGTTGAACGCACCTGAAATTACATTCGTCATAATATAAATAAATAAATGAAAACATTTAATTCCATTTTGTTTCGTCGCAACATTCAAAGTTTTTGGTCGCATTATTTTAATTTTCCCTTATTAATTTTAACTTATTTTCTTTGTATGACTTTGTATGATTATTTAGTTTGTTAATATATATTTAAATAATAACTAATAATGTAACGGCTATGTCTACATCAAATCCAACCCTGTTAAAACGCACAATATTTCCTACTTTGTCGTGCAAAATGGTGTTTATATCGAGCGTAAAAGCGGTTTACGACTATATTTCAGTGGGAGGGTAAGTGGAGGGGAGAATTTTAACAATAATCACTGAAAATAATGATAGAAATGGAGACAGTTTTTAGATGCTCCATAAAGTAGAAGTATGATGTATAATATGTCTATCTTATTTTTTATTTGTGTGTGTAAAGTAAAGTAGTACCTAAGTTTAGTTAAATTTTTACTTGCAATTCGTTCACTGGCTCAGTGTTTTTTCAGCTGCTGATTTTGTCTCATAATGTGCCTCTTGTCTATATATTTATATGGGCCGGAATTTTCGTCTTCGGCTTTCGGCTCTCGACTTCAGCTTTTGATTTTTGTTTTCGATAATTAACAGAACATTTGTATAATAGAATATAATGTAGGTACACCTTGCACATACGGTCCATAAGCCCTAAATTAAGCTATTCATTATCTTGTGATATACCTAGGTACTAACACAACTGATTAACTACATAATATTAACATACATTTATATATTACATACATATTATAACACCCAGACCACATGCTCATTACACAAATATTGACCGTACCGGGAATCGAACCCGAGACCCTCTGTTCAACAGTTCGGCATTGTGACTATTGTGCCATTGCGGTTTAATCCATCACCTTAATGTCAATTTTGATTCATCTAACACAAACCATCAAAACAATAACAATAGAGTTTAATTAAATAGCAATTCAACAAAGTACTAACGCGTGCTCAATTGCAATAAGTTCTCTACACGACTGTACAGGCACAACTTATACTAAGTACACAATGATGGACATCCGAGCACACAACGCATTCGCTAACAAGTCGTACTTCGAAAGCGCGGTACAACAGCGCATTGTGCGATCCCAACATGGCTGGGCTGTTTGCTCTCGACTGTAATCGCGCGCTTTGAATTGCAGTGACGTCATTGTGCTCGGACAATCCCTTTTGTTGTGTATTTATTTTTTTATTTTATTGAAACTTTAAATTGAGTTTCGTTATATGCAGAATTAGTAATGAGAGACGTACATACCATACAAGTGGCCGAAATGAAGATGCTGGAGTGCATGTATGACGTCACCGGGCTCAACAAAATCCACAATGAGACAAGACACATGTGAACAAGTTGAACGCGCTTTTAAACTTGCGGATTTTCCGCGCAGTGGCACGCGGATCATCCCCGAGAGGCTTTTGTTTTTTTTTCTATTCTACATTCAACAATTGATAATACTGGTTTAAAAGATGCTACTCGGAACTTTTTTAACTCGGTTTTTTTGCAGCGCAGAATGAGTCGCGCGTAGGAAATCTGCGTGTACGTGTGAAAGTACCTACGTTTCAAAAAAGACGAAGGAGAGTCAGCTACTACTACTATAGTACGTGAAATTTCCTTATTTTCAACTTTATCACTGAAAGTTATGGTTCATTGTTGATTGATAAAATTTGATAATTCTGAGCAGCTTGATTTGCGGGCGTCTGTGTATGTTGACCTGCATCTGGTTAGACTAGAAGTTGACCGCAACATAGCTGTGGAAAAGACTAGGCAAATGAAACTAGATCAACAAATAGCTAATAAATGCGCTGGAAAGGCAATTAGTCTGAAATCAGAGACCGCAGCTCTGTTTAGCTTTACATTAGCTGTATTGCGAGATCGATCGCCTAGCATTGTTGGGTTTGCTCTTCAAACGGTTACGGGTTAACTAGGCGCTTTACGAGCATGGATATAAGCAGAATACATTTCAATTGCAGTTCTAAAGTCTAAAGGATCATTTTGATGTACTAAAACGATTATTATTAATGATCTTTTCATAATATTTCCTTTGTATGACTAAGGTAAGTTGTACTACTCGTAATAACTTATGCTTCTTGTCAGTAATATTTAAATGATAGTGTCCAGACCGATTGTCGGCCACGGCGGCCGTTCTCTCTAAGGCGAACAGTCAGCGCAGGACATATTATAGTGCACAAGCATACGCGCAAACATAGGTCTCTATTCTGGGAAATTCTCATGGGACGGCAATCCGACACGACCGGAGAGAGATCAGGCGCAGGACCAACATTTACGTGCTCTCCGATGCACGGCTGTATCAATTACAAACTTCCAGAATCCGGGCTGCTTTATGAAAGTATCTCAAAACCCACAAAGCGATTTCGCCCAATATATATAACTCAAAGGTGTAACTGACTGACAGACAGACATAGTGATCAATCATCGCACAGCCCAAACCACTGGCCAGATCGGGCTGAAATTTGGCATGCATAAAGCTACTATGACGTAAGCATGTCCAAAAAAAACGATTTTGATAAATTCCACCCCTAAGGAATAAAATAGGGGATGAAAGTTAAAACTATTACCAATTGATTACATTGGTATTAGTCGATTGGTAACAAATATTTGTCAAACTAATTATGTATTAGGCTCTATAATATATATATTATTTTTTTATCCATAGTTTAATATTTTTGTTTTTCATTGCTAATAGGTTTATGTGCAAATTATAGTGCTCTTTTTTAAGTGATGGGGCACTTAGATTTAAGTTTTAATGTATAATTATATTGTAATAGTTTACTCATTGTTGAAGAGCCAAACTAAATAAATTAATAAATAAACTATACTTAATCAATAAAAATACTTCTGAACGCGAGCAAACGCTAGTAGCTCATATAAGTCACTTTTTCATGTGCGCGAAGAAGTTTAATCGGGACGCAGGTGAAACTACAATTTGATACTAGCAATAAATAACATATATTCAATTTGATTCTAAAAATAATTCAAATGGAACATTTCATTAATTCATATGTTTTCATATTTTTCACATTGTATATTGATAGCATTCAATTTTGTTTGCGTAAATTACAAAAAAAAGCCAGCTTATCAAAAAAGTAGATTGGTAAACTTTTCGTTATCAATTTATCACAATCTAGCTGCTATATTTTTTTAACCTAAAATTGCTTTTCAGTTCGCCAATTCAATTTAGTTGAATTCGACTCCATTATGTAGAAATAGAGAAATAAATTCACTATTTCGATTATTTTGTAATTCACTTCGCTAGGTATTCAAATCGGCGAAAATTTCACTTAGTATGGATATCTAGGGAGCGATTTAGCACTCACTAAATGTTGATCTTCACTAAATTTGTTTAGCAAATTAGTCTAATGGACTAACTACCTACTGAAAACTAGACTACAAATAAAATTCTGTATTCTTTTTAGGCATAAAAGTGTCTCTAAACCAGCATTAGCATTTCTTCTCTCACTATTGCATAAAAAAAGTCGTTAACCTTTTTTTCACTAAGAGATTACTAACAACTTTTCTTAGTTAAATGCACTTTCTAAGTATATCTTGGACACTAATGACTGATTAAAGGTGAAGGAAAACATCTCGAGGAAACCTGAACTGTTTAAAGTCACCAACCCGCATTGAGCAAGCATGGTGATTAACGCTCAATCCTTCTCTGTGTGAGTGGAGGCCTATGCCCAGCAGTGGGACGATAAAAACGCTCATGATAATGACGTTTTCAGCACTCGTATAGAGACATTCCTCACCATATCAACAATAGATGATAGCATTACTGACTAGGTATAGTCCCCGGCACGTAACTTGGCAAAAATCGTTAGGACAATACAGATCATATTATTTCCTCGAAACAGATATGATTACGTAAAAACCTGGTAATAACCATAGATTAATGAAAAGTTCATGAAGGGACTATTTTGTGTAACTAAACGTCCTATGCGCGAACTTATCTTCATTAAAAAAGTCAAAATCCTTGCCAAGTTATGCGCCGGCGTCTGAATTAGTAAGAAACAAACTCACAAAATATTAGTAGGGATGTCTATAATCTTCCTATAGTAAGTTTATTTAGTTAAAACATATTATCTAACCCGGCCGTGCCTTCTAATGAAGATCCCATTCGCCTAGGTCACGCACGCGACCGAATCTCAATTCAACCGAATTCAGAAGCGATTTGAATTTGTGATTAGTATGCCGTATTGATTTTAGTTAATGTTTGATGAATTGGATGACATTAATTGTTTTACGAGTTCAATTGTTTTGTTTATGTATCTGTTTAGGACATGAAGCATAAAATAAGGAAGATGCTGCCTTTAATTGAAGAAATTACAGGAATTGAGTGTCAAATCAAATGATACCTTCTGCTGAGGGTTCAGCTGGAGGGAGTGTAAGACATTTACTGACTAAAACCCACTATATTCCTTCGTACGTGTGCCACGGTAACTCTTTCGAAGAATCTCGCAACCCCGGCAGCTGTAGAAGCTTTGATCTTATTTGATCTTAAAACAATTCCATTTTCTATGGTATAAGCGTAAAATGTCAGCATTTATGTTTCTATGAAATATAATAATAAATATAAATTACATGAAAAAATAAAACTTCGACTCTTAGCCCTAATGATATAGCAACTTGTACAGACATCAAGCTACCACAATCTGTAAAAATTCTTTAATAGATTTGCAACTTTATCGCTGAAGCATATGGCTCAAAGTTGATAGGGAAAATTTCATAGTTTCGGGTAGCTTGATGTGCTGGCGTCTGTACATTATAAAGTGACTGACATGAGCGTTGATTACGTCACCCCCACGACAAACACTTGAGCACTAATTTGATGAAGGCGGAATATTCCAGAAATAGTTCCACCTCGTTCCATATTAGTTAGGTTCTGTTTATGTTCGCTATGCTAAGTAGTTGGGCGAATCAACGGAGATTACAATTCAATATGTATTTGAAGCAGATTATTTGAGAAATTTGATGTTTATTGGGACGGCCATTTTCATAGACGTCAGTCGTTTTTCTTTGTGAAAACTGCGGTGTCCATTTAAAATTTTTCTATTTCACTAAATGTAAGCTTGTGGCATACGTTTGGTGTACAAAAACCATGTACCATGGAGATTTAAGGGCAGAATTATCATACAGGTAATGATGCAACTTTCAACTTTATCTCTAAAGTGTAAGATTCAATGTTGATTGGAAAAATTAAACGTTAAGTAATCTTTAATAGCATATGGGCAAGTCGTGCGGTGTTTTACCCTTCTCGATAAACAGCCTTTCTTATGCAGGTCCAGATTAGAGCATTTAAAACAAACTGTTCCGTACCGTTCATTATTTTCTTTTAATTACCTTAGTTACTTAAATTCACCCTAAATGTGTTCTATAATTTCATCAGTTATGTGTAGAAGAATACTAAAGAGGGTAGATGTGATTAGTTCCGCCATCGACAACCGGACGCTCGCTAAGCAATCTCGAAAGCTGATTGGCTGGCGTTTAGTTGGCGACACACCGAAAGCGCGCGGAACCTCTCTCATATTTTCGTTTGTTATTCCCGTTTTCTTGTGAAATAGTAGTGCTCCAGGTGTAGAAAGTGACAGACCAACACCTGTGGATATACTTTTCTTGTGCGTGAACGTTTAGCTGGATCCAGACCCTCGCTGCCTGATACGACGCCGAGCCCACGGAGCGCGAAGCAGTTTAAGGAAGTTGAGAGGTAAGTTCTTTCCGAATCCACTCGTTCCCGATTCCTCTACACACAAACATACTCTTCAGCTTTATAATACAAGCCTTACTGCCTCGTTGGTCTAGTGGTCGCAAGGCGCGACTGCTGTGCACGGGGTCTCGGGTTCGATTCCCGGGTCGGGCCGAAATCGCTTTGTGGGTTTTGAGGAACCTTCATAAAGCAGCTTGGAGTCTGGAAGTTGGTGATTGATTCACCCGTGCATCGGAGAGCACGTAAATATCGGTCCTGCGCCTGATCTCTCTCCGGTCATGTCGGATTGCCGTCCCATCGGACTATGAGAGTGAGGGAAGTGCGCCCGTATCCGCGCGAATGCTTGTGCACTATAATATGTCCTGCGCAGCTGGCTGATCTCCATAAAAGAGCACGGCTGCCGTAGCCGACAATCGGCCTGGACGCCATCATCATCAATACAAGCAACACATCACTCAAAATCCATTTTCAGTTTGTTTATCTCAAAGCTACTTACACGGTAATACACGAAGACATCTGTTACTCACAAACAAATTGAATTGTAGAGAAATTTATAGTGTTAACAAATAAAATATATAGTGCGAATGTCAAAGTGATCTTCAGTGTAGACAGGAACATGCATATTACATAAGTTCTTGTTAGAAGCCACGAAATATACCTAGTTGATTTGTTATTTACGAAGCAGAGTAGTATGGCTTTTACAGTTCGTTTTCAACTCTCGTGGTAACTTGAAAAATATTTATATTTATGAGAATAATAATTGTTGAAAATGAAAAGTTGCTGCACTCATTCTTTGCAATGTATTTTAATTTATCCTTAATTATTTGTATTCAAGAACAGACTTCAGGCAGAATTTACAAATTTGCTTTTTTATTTTAATGAAACATAAACATAATATTAAACACACTAATATTAATATTTTAGATGTCCGATTATTTGGAGTATTGTACCAAATATTACACGCTGCACCGGCCGGCTAGCCAAGTCCCGAGTGTCGCGGTAACTCCTGTCCCTGCCTTTCCAGGTTAGTGTTTGTTCTTTTCACGCCATTCGGAATATCAGAATTGCGAATACTAGCATCAGGGAAATGCAACCCTTCATGCAGACGAAGTCCTAACACTAGGTTTTGTAAATCTCATCCAATGTTTTAGTTTTATAACATTTGTTATAAAATTCTTAAGAGAGAAAAAACTCAATTTTTGTTTATTGATTTAGACATTAGAAATAATAAAAACTCTCCTACTGACGGAGTCAAAAGCTTTTTATTTCAGATAGTTAGTCTTTTTATTTCATCAAAGCGTAGGCTTACTTAAACGCTCTCACATCCGCTGATTTCGTAGCCTCTCACAGAGCATTCGTAGGATCACGTCACGTTTAAGCAATAACATGATAAATTGATTCGCTTTGTTCTTCCCACTTCTATTATTTTCTTCATAGTAGAAGATGTCACGCGTCGACCTAAATTACCTATGGGAAATTACATTCCTAATGTATGTATTATATTTGAGGGATCTCAGAAGATAGGTATACTTTGTCATTTTTAGTAACGTTCTTTGAGTAAATCGTTAGTTTTTATGGCCAGTTTCACAATGAATAGCTGTATCTACAGAATAAATTCAAAAATGGAACAGAATTTATATGAAACTAGCGACCCGCCCCGGCTTCGCACGGGTGCAATGCTGTTACTAAAATTATACATATAAACCTTCCTCTTGAATCACTCTATCTATTAAAAAAAACCGCATCAAAATCCGTTGCGTAGTTTCAAAGATTTAAGCATACAAAGGGACATAGGGACAGAGAAAGCGACTTTGTTTTATACTATGTAGTGATTATCTATCAAATAAACTAACTGGTATCAAAAATTGCCTATTTGTCGTGTTGTCGTAAGATATCTCCCGAAAACAAAATAGGTACTAATTTAAAATATCTTTTCAACAAAAATGTAATATAATAATAAAACTACAATCATCATAACATCTTCCATTGTCGAGTATTAGCTAAAACATCCATAAAACATCCATGATACATCCTCCAAAGATAGCGCAGACCACAGCCCACAAATAAAATAACAATGAAAAATAGTGCTTAGCGGATACAATAACAGCGAAACGAGTTGTTATCACGATAATGGCTTGGAGATGATAGCGCAGTGCCTGTATTTAAGGAGTATTTCTATGTTTGTAATGAAAACTTTATAATGATAATATTTTTTTTACTGAAATCTACCTAACTGGGTTGCGGAGGTCAGGCAGGCAATCGCTCAACTAAGCCTGGAGTCTGGAAGTTGGTGATTGATTCACCCGTGCATCGGAGGGCACTAAAATGTCGGTCCTGCGCCTGATACCTCTCCAGTCGTGTCGGATTGCCGTCCCATCTGAGAGACAGACAAGACTGGAAGCCGACCCCAACATAGTTTGGAAAAGGCTCGGGAGATGACTCAGCTGCATTAGGTTAGACTGTAAGCCGACCCCAACATAGCTAGGGAAAAAGCTAGGCAAATGATGATAAAAAATATTATTGAAAAAAATAATAAAAATCAATTAAACTACTAGCGTTGCATTGTAATGAAATTGTTTGCGATAGGTACTTATTTATAACAATTTATTATATTTGTTAAGAACAACACGTTGATTCATAAATATAAATATAATCAAGCGATCATAACGCGTGTTTAATGTCACGTAAAGTGTTGCCATAATAAAAATGCAAAATAGCAACATCTGAGCCTTGGGTAGCGGTTAATTTGTTATTTATACATTAAACGATGGCTTCGTCTACATGGGTACGAGTCATTTCATAAATTGTTAATAACTTATTTAAATATTGAGCAGAAGGCACACGTAAGATGAGGAATTTTGTTAGAATACGATTTTACTTTTCAATGTGGCGAGGACTGGATATACAGATTTCTGACCACCTTTATATAAACTTACAAACATTATGTCAATGTGGGTGCAGTTAGAGGGAATGACCGACTCTTACTGATTAAAACCGAAAACGATGTTCCTTCTGGAGGTACCAGTGTGCCAGGGCCACTTCTCTTCTAGAACAGAACCAGGCCTGTCATCCTTGGCCGTATGGACGGTGAGCCATCAACAATTTTTGACAGATTTTCCCAATCAACTTTGAATCATTTATGATTCAGCGATAAAGTTAACAATCTACTAAAGAAATTTGACAGATTGTAGTAGCTTAATATGATGGCGTTTGTATTTTAAGTGTATATCTCCGCATGGTAAATGTTAGCAAACGGCCGTTCTTTGATATAACCTTATGCTGATATTAATTTGATAAAATTATGATATATGTATCAAAATTGAATTGTGTTTTGTTAAATAAAAGATTGTTATAAATTAGTATAGTATGTGGTTTGTTTTCTGTACATAAGTCCATTCCAACCTATTGTTTTAATAAAAATCATTAGTTTAACCTTCTGTCAAACTTTTTGATAAACCGAGAAAGTTTGACAGCTCAAAAGTGCCAGTAAATGGTTCTAGATAAATAAACGCTTTAAAATTGAATTTATCTTTGTTAAACCAGTTAATTTGGGAAAATTAATTGTACTTGTTTTGTGTGAGCAAAACTAAAATAATCTAAATTCTGACAATATATAAAATGCGTGTGCTTTGTAAGACATTTAAAAAGAAAAACAGAAAATGTGTTTTTTTTTTGAGTGTGAAATCATTAAACAGCCTCTCCCACTGTGGGTGCAGCTAGAAAGAGTGTCAGACTTTTACTGACTAAAACCCACTTTTTTTCACACCTCCTGGAGCCCTATGTGTGCCAAGGCCTCGGAAAAATATATGTTTACCTTTAATTTACTTCTACATTATAAATATAAACTTGTCATATAAAACCATAAACCCATGCAATCATGCGCATATGCCTAACGTGCGTATAATCAGTCGTAAAAGAAAAGTGTCGTAGCAATAAAAATGTAAAATAGGCATCGTTTGCGCCGCGCCTTATACCAGTTAATTCCGTACTCATGCATATTTCATGCCTAAACTGAATAACGTACGACAATTTCAGGTCACGACTCTTTTGTAAACATGTTTTGTGTATCGGAAAGCCGATTTTAATAATTGATTTTTAATTGGTTTATACGATAGTGAAGGTGATGGGTTTATGTTGATAGTTTGGTGTGTTCTCTTGTATATTTTATGAGTTGTATTAATGTGTAAAATGATAATGGGCAAAATGTTTATTTTATCTTAAGCTTGTTATCCGATCTCCAAAAAAGCAGCCGATAGACGTCCACTGCTGGACAAAGGCCTCCCCCAGGGCTCGCCACCTTGCGTGATCTTCAGCAACCCGCATCCATTGCTTCCCGGCGACCTTGACTAGATCGTCCGTCCACCTAGTGGGGGGCCTGCCCACGCTGCGTCTTTCGGGTATAAAAAGTAGTATGTTCTCAATTTTTATAAATCTATATATTTTTGTTAATGGATTCGGACAAATTTCCGTTGAATTTGCTTCGATTTTTTTTGTCGTAAATGGTTTTCAGGAATTTTTAAAACTGACAAAAAAATGGCTTAATTATCAGTACCTTATTTTTCATTAAGCTTTTCCTGATTCAAACAAACAAATTGAAAAAAAGCAACGTAAGAATAGATTATCGCCTAAAATGGTACACATCAACTAGCAGATAAACTAACTGTACCTACAGTTTCTGGTAAATACACTACCTGCAAAATTACTGGAAGATATCTACCAGTAAGTGTGTATTTAATACTATGCCAAATCTCATCTCGTCACCTACCGTAAAACATTCCTAGGGTAAATTTAATAGAACCCCCCATATTACATACGATTTAACCCTTCACCGTACACGTGTCGTAACGCACGTGTTTCTGCTGTCACGGCGCGTCATCGCGGTTTAATTGGGGTCAGTAGTCGTTTGTTTGTGCCGCTCGATTGTTTCTTTTGTGGTACAAGTCATAAGTGTAAGGGTTATGCAATATTTCTTTACTCTTTCAGCAGCTCACCAACGCAAATACAAGTTTTGAGTCAGACGCGAATAAATCCGAAAATATACTAACCGACACACTTCACCTTTGTATCCACAAAAAAAAAAAAACATAAAATAAAAGAGAGAAATCTAAGTCTCCCAGATATTTACTCATTATCCTCACCAGCCTTTTTATCGTCCCACTGCTGGGCACGGGCCTCCTCTGATATATCCACGCTCGCTTAATACGGGCTGATAATGCAGTCTATAGTCCAGGTAGCATCGAGATGTTTCCCCTTTACCTGAATAGAACCCGCACACTCGTACTTATGAGGCTGCTGCCCTAACCACTAAGCACCTCGACTACACGACTATATTCACTGAACCTTAATCAAGTATTTAGACCACTCTTCGCTCATAACTCGGGCCAAGCTCTCAATATGATGGGGAGCGACATTAATTTCAGTGGAAGGTTATAGATGCCATGTTGTTACAGCAACCTATGTGACAAGCCAAATGTGCTGATAACTTATTGAATTTCTGTTTACAGTACATTTATGTTCACTAACTATTAACAGCTTCTCGATTTTACTTTCATTTTGTGGGAATACTTCATGGTTTTAGCTGTCGTGTCGTGGTGGCCTAGTGGTTAAAAAGCCAACCTTTCAAGTGCGAGGGCGAGAGTTCGATTCCAGGTCGGGCAAGGCAAGTACCAATGCAACTTTTCTAAGTTTGTATGTACTTTTTAAGTATATCTTGGACACCAATGACTGTGCTTCGGATGGCACGTTAAACTGTAGGTCCCGGCTATCATTGAACATCCTTGGCAGTCGTTACGGGTAGTCAGAAGCCAGTAAGTCTGACGCCAGTCTAAGAAATTAAAATATGGTCTACGTTAACAGTTGCTGTTATTTGAAGATTTTTAGTCGAGATAAGTGTTACTTGAATATGTTCCTTAATTATTTATAAGTAGTATTAAAATGAATATGAAATAGTCACAAAGTTCGAGAGCAGCTGAACTGATTTCGCTAATTGTCTTTTTAGAATATTTCTTGAAGTACAAAAGTACAAGTGGTAAAGTTGAAAATGAATTAAGGCAATTTGTCATTTTTTGAAATATTGTAGTAGCTTGATGTGCTGGCGTCTGTAAATGGACGGTTCTTGATTATAATTATAAAAGAGGGATAGATTTTTTTTTTCAAATAATTTAATATCTTAGTTATATTTTGTAGTAAAAAAAAGTAGCTTATGTCGCTGCCATTCGTGTCATAAAAGTATGATTGTTCTAAAATTGAATTTCATCAAAAGCGACATAATTACAACGTTTACATATTTATAAATACATATATTTGAAACAATATGTAATTTGCGAAGAATGTTACGGAAAGAAATTTTGTTGGTAGAAATAATTAAAAGGTTTATTTGAATCATGCCTAACCAAATTGAAATTATTTTCTAATTATAACAAGTTCATTTTTATTTTCTCGTATTTTAATTATTTCAAAGAATTTATAAGCGCGTGCCTTGAAATACCTACAACGTTTATTCTTACAAATTTAATTTAAGTCCCGACTATAAATAGATTAGTACACTTTTACCTCTTTGTTATATTTTCAGCTTTGTATTTTCACATAATTAGACAAATTACGTGTTAGGACAAAAACCAAAGTACCTACTCAAACTTATCAAAATATTAACATGTTAAATTGCCAGGGCCCTAAATTAATAAATGCCATACAGTAATTAAATTACAAATAAATTAACGAATTCCTTAATTAGGGGTAAATATTACCCCGGGTTTATTTGAAAGCTTCATACGGTGAGCGGTCAAAGGGTTGAAAAAGCAAAGGTAGCGCCCGACCAATTACAGTATAAATAATTAATAATAATTTTGCACCAAGTCATTTTTACTGGTTTGCAGTGTAAGAAAATTAGAAATATATTTTTCAGTGGAAAGTCCTTTGAAGTGTCGTTGTAGAAATCTTCTATTTTAATCAAGGCTAAATTATGTATTATAATTTGGCCGTGTTATACCTTCTTAATTGCTGACGCAGTCTTCTTCTTAGTTTACTTATTTTTATAATGGTTGACTAATTGTATAGTTGAGTATTTATTGTTTGTGCTTCTGTATATTCCATTTTGTCTGTTCTGTATGTTAATAGCTGGTTTTGTTCATATCATTATTTGTAGATTTTTTCATCGTCTTATGTGTAAATGTTTTTTCTTTCTTATTTATAGTAAGGTAGTTCGTTTCATTGGTCGATTATAAGGTCTTAGACTCAATCTAAAAGTCTAGCAAAAATTTTTGGGGACTTTTGTATAGAAACTCTTATGTATTTATCTAATTACTTTCAATACAACAACCCATGCTGATTATAAGAACTCACAGAAATTCAAGTACCAAGTTTCCGTTCAGTTTTAAGGCACCAGCTTCTCAAGTATGAGTGTGCGGGTTGGATTTCAGGTCAGGCAAGTACCAATGCAACTTTTCTGACTTGTATATACTTTATAAATATAACTTGGACACTATTGACTGATTAAAGGTGAAGGCACACATCTCGTGGAACTCTGGACTATGAACTCTGAAATCACCAAACAGCATTGAGCAAGCGTGATGATTAACGCTCAATCCTTCTCTGTTTGGAAGGAGGCCTGCGCTCAGCAGTGGGACGATAAAAAGGTTGATGATGTTCATGACTTCGTTAAATAAATAGAATTATTGATAAAATCAGGAATCCGTTTGTCTTATCTTTCAAAATAAAACAATTGCCGTACTATTCCAAATTTGAAACATGAAACCCAACAATTTAATAACATACACACTATTACTAACTCAACAAACTGGTGCGCCGATTTACGGTCTATGACTCCGTTTACACTACAACTCGCGTGCGGTTGTATAACAAACAAGTTCGGTGACGTAGCGACGTAGCGACGACGTGGCGACCCCTGCAAGATAGGTCGCCGGGATAAATCGACCCTGTCACGCGTCAAGTGTAAGGTAAACTTTGTAGGGTTAGATTTTGTACTCCATACATGTATGTGTGTTTTATATTTTACTAGCAGATTTTCCGTTCTGTTTCCTGGTTTCGGAAGACACGTTAAGTTGGTGGGTCCCGGCTGCCATTTGTATCTATATCTTTGGCAGTTGTTCGGGTAGTCTGAAGCTAGAAAGTGTGACAACCAGTCTTTATAAGGGGTATCGCGTTGCCCATCTCACTAGGTTGATCACGTCAGAAGTTTAAATAGTTTTTTTTCATGTATTAAAAAACTTCTTGATCAGAAAGATTTTTATACTTAAAAATAAGATAGATATCGTGTTGTATTATAAATCCTTACTTTAATATTTAGATGAGAGCATTTAATATCAAAGTAGATAGAACAAACAAATAAACATACAAACCATTTGTACTCTATTTTTAGTCTAGCAAACATTCGAAATTACATTTCTTAATTAAGAATTGTTAAGCTTAGATAAGCATTAATTAAATTCACAGAGTCGCTACAAAATATGACGTCTTCACCTTAAGCCGTCGCGTGTGGTTCAGATAAGAGGAATGAGACTTTTTTGACGAAAGATTTTTAAATTATATAGAATTTTAATTTTTCCTCTCTACCTCTTCCTTTTTTCTTCTCTTCCTCTCTCTTCAAATTAACTCCGTAAATGATGTCTCTTCTGAGATTGTATGAAGTCACTTCCACATAGGCAAATGTACTTACTTATAACAGTTGTGAATCTGTGAAATATTTAACTATTATGCACAGGACAGCAAAACAGTTGAATCTTATCATCTGCCTCGTCTTTCCCTACAATATTGGGGTCAGTTTCCAATCATAGCACTTGGTCAAGGCATCATGCGTGAACGGCTAGACCAATTTCACTTTTTTTTGGTGTGTCTGTTATTGTCAGGAGAAGGTTCTTATAACTTCTACGAAGCCTTGTAATTGCTTTTGAATTCGATGTTACAACTGGGCGCTTATGTAGTTTGAGATAGGTTCCACATAAGCTTTACCACTTATATCTGAACTTTTGGAATAACGTGTCAAATATCTAGTCTGGAGGCTTTGTGAGTTTGAAGATATTATTACTTGTAAAGCTGTTCTGTGATATCTTAGATTTAGAATATTTTTATACGCAATTTTATTGGTGAATAAAATAAATCTTGCTAGGAATATGCGTGTGAACTAAAAATATGTGTATAAGTGATTCTAATGAGACCATCTTTTAGATTGGCGAAATATATTAGGCAAATTAATATAATGAACATCAAAAATTTACTAAGATAAAGTATTTATGTTCGAGAGTGGGATCTTAAGACGTTATTATTTGGTAAAATTTATACCGAAGAGTGATGTAACGCGAAGTTTGAATGTATTGTATCTTCGTTTTAATTAGTCTGTATATGAAAATAAAAAACACGTGTTCAATATATTTTGCTGAACTTTTATATTAAATTAATTTCTTTTTATTTTTCAACCTATTTCTTTGTATGTTCTTTTTATATCAAGAATTATAGATTCTTAAAGAACTAAAGTAGTTGGACAGACATATTATAATGCAAAAGCATTTGCGCGGATACAGGTGCACTCTGTATTCCCATACTCTCTTAGTCTGATGGGACGGCAATCCGACACTAGCGGATTAATTTCTCGATACCACGACCAATCTTAAAATCTCATTTGCATATAACAGCAAAAGCTCCTCTATTTTTTTATCTATAATTCAGAGGACCAAGGCTGGGTAAACCCTTCGTATTGTCACTCACAAACAGTGTAGGACTTTCGTTTACGACCCTCTATTTATACGTAATAGAGGAACCTGAATCCCCCGGGGCAAAGCAGTCCTACCGTTGGGGTATGCAGACATCACAGAGTAAATAACTAAGTTCTGTTTGTATAGGCAGTGTAGCTCGTGGCTAAGTGAAAGCCGCACGGGTCGATCGATCATAAGGTTAAGCAACGCTTGGGGCGGTCGGTCCGTGGATAGGTGACCATCTTGTCATGACGAGTGTCTCCGTGTTTCCCGGCTGTTATTTTTAATCTGTGTTAGTCGTTAGTCAGGAGCCAGAAAGTCTAGTATAAAAGGACAGTTACATGGAGACATTAAAATTTGAGCATACATAATTAGATATTTTGATATTGTATATGTGTGTGTAGGTACTGTAGATGTTATATTGAATGGGTATATTAGCGCGTCTGTAATTCGAAGGAAATGCTGCAAATTCATGTTTTATATATATAGCTTGTGATGAATCCTTTCAACGTTGTCCATTTTTTCCAATTTAACAGGCAGCACATCAAGCTACCCGAAACTGTAAAATTCTCCCAATCAACTTTGAATCATATGCTTGATGAAGTCGAAAATGTATTAAGGAAGTTTAACAGATTGTAGTAGCTTGATGTGCTGTCACCTGTACAAAAAGGTATCATATTATGGTAGAAGTAGGTACTCACCAGGCTAGTTCAAGCATGCAAGTTTTCTCCCCTTGGTTGATTTGACGCGCCCAAATTACTACCAAAATAACTTACAGAGCTCCCCTACTATAAAGGAGGCATTTAACTAACTGTGCTAAAGTTGCATTTGTAATAGAGACCCATATCAAAGTCTATTAATTAAAATCCCTGATGGATACAGAAACATCAACTATTAGTTTTTAACTGAAAACGGTTTACGGGCGCAAATAATTAAAAAGTTTATAGAGGCGAACGGGATCAAATTGGATTTGGAGATTGCTTCGCCGAATTCGATAAAATATTTTTAATACAAATTTAAATTATAATGTTGAAAAAAGAATGTTATAACGGTCTATTTATGGAATACTACCAATTCTTGTGGTTTCTCCCGCGTCACCGGGGAGCGTCTTCCCGAACCCGGATAAAACATAGCCCACGTTCACCGAGAATGTTGTAGCTTCCCAACATTGGAAGAATTTTCCTAATTGGTCAATCAGTTTCGGAGCCTATTCAATTCAAACAAACAATCAAATCCTTCCTCTTTATAATTTTGCACTTTGTGGGTTTTAAGAGACTTTGACAAAAGCAACCCGGAGTCTTGAAGTTGGTGGTTGATACACCCGTGCATTGAAGAGCACATAAATGTTGTTTGTCCCACGCCTGACCTTGCTCCGGTCGTGTCGGATTGCCATCCCATCGGACTATGAGAGTGAGGGAATAGAAAGTGTACCTGTCTCTGCGCAAAATGCTAATGCACTATAATAATGTCCTGCGTAGCTGGCTGATTTCTTTAGTGCGAACGGCCGGCAATCAGTCAGGACGCCAATATTGTAAAAAACATAAATCGCATCCATAAATAGATAATACACAGTTGACTACCGAAAATATTGAAGAATACCCCCATTATCCCCCTTCTATGGGAACCGTAACATTTGTTAGGAACACATATTGTCCTCGTTTAATGCCCAACAAAGGGAGGTTTAGAAATCAAAACTAAAAACGGTTATCCGGCAGAAAGTTCCCATTGTGATACGGATAAGTGTTGACTCATTGCATAAAATGAGAGTCACTGGAAACACTCGGATTGTTCTACACTGGAAGCTATAGCATCGCGAAAATATGTAGGTACAGACACCACATAAACCTACCTCAATCTGTCAAATTTATTTAATGTATTTTCAACCTTTTAAATCAATAGTGGAGGTTAGTGTTCGAATGCTTGAATTTGGCAGATTTGGTTAGGTTGACCTGCCGGCGTCTGTGCATATAAGTTTTATAAGTTATGTTCACGAAGTTTTTTTTGGAAATGCTGCCTTGTTCTTGAATGCAAAATTATCTCTACATTATTCAGTAAAGCTACTGTGAGGTTATTCTCAGCTCCCAACTTTCCCCACTATATCAACCCGCTACCTTAACCTCTCCTCAGTCCTCTAAACCATACATTTATTTTTAAAAGATCTTCATCATTATATGATCATCAACCTTTAATATTTTCCCACTGTAGGATAAAGGCCTCTTCTCACACGGACATGAAATGAGCATTATATCATCACGCTTGCTCAAGGCGGATCGACGTTTTCAGACTTTAAAGTCCAGGTTTCCTCTAGATTTTTCTCTCACCTTTATGCAGTCTTTAGTATGCAAGACTGACTTGGAAAGACCATAATGTAGCTTAAAAAATATTCTTGCGTGTTCAGGAATTGAACTCGGGGCTCGTGATTCGAGGCTCGTGCTGTGAGATAGGCCATATATATATATATATATATATATATATATATATATATATATATATATATATATATAAGTCATTGTTATTATCACCAGAACGACTTACGTAGACGACTATCTGTCGATGAGAATGAAAAATCTGTAAAACATTTTTAAACTTAAAATTTTTCTTTAGCCAAAATTTTATCGCACCGCATATCTTTAGTACATCGCATAGCTTTACAAACACTCATAGCTTACTCCGAATCCCCCATTAAGCCGGGTAACGTTATGAAAAACATTATCTCGCTGCCGCTGTCGGTCTATTGTACCCCTGCATCCAGGATAGCGCAGCTTTGTGCCCGAATACCATCTGTTAGACTAAAATCTAGGGTTAGCACTGAACTAGATTTAGATTTTTAGATAGATTATTATCTTCCGTGTTGTTGACGTCACTTAAATGTCGCATGAAGTCTGTGGCACATTCCAAGTCGCCTATTCCTCGAACGGGAGCCACCTGAATTTAAACACAGGTCTTGAAGTTTTTGCAGATGATAATATGTCAGAATGTTTGAATTTTTGTGAGAGTAATGCATGACTGATTTAAAATTAGGTAGTTTAAATATTATGCCTTAATCGGCCGTTTTCAAATGCCACATATTTACCATGAGCTAACAACACTCGACACCTGTCGAGGCACGTGAGACACAGACTCGGCTGCGCTCCATAATCCACAATAGCTTTCCTCAATAGCATATTGCTTCAACCTCAGATATTGGTTTCGAACAGCTCCACATCTGACTACTGATACACTGTGTAGAAACGGACTCCCGATAGTGTGTTTGGCATCGGCCGTTCTGTTTAATAAATAAATAAATGGGGGTAATAATAGTAGGTTGGTTAATCTGGGAACTGACATGGATATGGTTGGTAGTGCTAGTAGTGTTAGTAGCGCCAAGACAAATTAGTAGGATTAGTAGGATAATTATGTTTTGGCCTAGATGTTGGCCTAGTAGCTGGGAAGTTTGTTGCGCCACTTCTTCTTCCCTGCAAAAAAACATAGGAAGTGGTGAAGGGTAGGCATTTTGGGGACTGTCTTTTGTAATTTTTGACGTTCAAAAAGTGCTGTTTTACAGCCAAGTTTGAATAAATGATTTTGAGTTTAATGGTACTTCTAGCCACAAGAATTATTTTTTAATGGACTTTTAAAATCGTTAACTTTGGATCAGTCCATATAAATGCTAAAGTTACTAAAGTAACTTCAGATCAGATCTCCACAAAATGCAGCTCATTACCAAACTAAAGCCAAATTAAACCGTATTTTATACAATTTTGGTTAACGAAGTCGGCTTACGTTTAATAGATAACAGTTTCATCTCATCTCGTTTCATCTTTTGTGAATGGATTTCGTAATTTCCACCTAATATCGGAATTTCTTCATAATCATAAAATAAGTAATTATTCGTTCTACTAATGAAAGCGAGGAATGCTCTCGTTGGCAATCGGCCAAAATTGATGGAACGAAAATGCTGATCATTAAAGTTTCCTGTGCCTTTTATCTCGATGTAATATCGTTTCTATCTAGTTCAAAAGGAATATTAATAAAATGGTAAGGGCCAGTTTCACAGGTTGCGGATAGCCACTATCTACCAGAAAAATTAAAAAAAGGAACAGAATTTGTATGAAGTTATGCCAGATAAACTATCTGGAACTTATCAGCAACCTGTGAAACTGGCCTTAAGTGTTATAATTTTAAAAAGTTCCAATTCGACGAGGAAGATTTGACTTTTGCTTTTTTTTTACATCGAATTGGCTCCGAAACAACTGAAGCGATTTGAAAAAAATCTTTCAACGTTGGGAAGCTATACTATACCCGGTTAAAATTGGCTATATTTTATCCGGGTTCGAGAAGGTGTCCTCGGGACTAAAATAACAAACCAAAAAAAGGAAAATGCTGATGCCAGCACATCGAGCTACTACAATCAAATGTATTCTTCAAAGAAGATTGAGGAAATTTGACAGTTTCGAGTAACTTGATGTGCTGGCGTGTATACTGGGACGGCATAATTCCCTTGAAACCGTGACGAACAGTTAATCAAGCCATAAATCACTGGTAAAAAAAAAACATCTACCTAAATATGACAGTTCTAATTCAAATATCAAAATATTTATTAAATAAAAAAGACACCCAATAACCTACACATAATATACAGCAAAACTTCTTTACACTTATAAAATAAAGGTCAGAGCCATGATGCCACTACATTTATCATAGCCAGCATTTTCCCACAGCCTTACAAAGCCAGCGATGATTGCAATCAGGAAAAATGAGGGATGCGAGATGGATGCACGATAACTAAGTAACCGAAATGCTGACTATCGTGCGAACGTTAAGGCCAGTTCTTACAAAGAAACTGCAAAGGTTTCTTTAAGCATTTAAGCAAGACCTTTTTTTTTAAAAGTAACTTTATGCTGGATTTTTTCTAAGGATTAGGTAAGGAAGTTGGAGACTACTTCTACTACTTGGTTACTTATGAGATGACTATGATAACTGATAACTGGGTGGTGGACTTGGTCGAAAAGATAAGCAAGTGCAATTATGTAATAAGTAGTTAGTCTTCAATTTGGCAACGCCTAAAAAGACCGTTAAGCTGAACAAAAATATTATTATAATAACTGTGAGTACCCTGTAATACCTACCTTATCGTGAAAATAAAGATTTTGAATTTGAATGTAAAATTCTTTATCATATTCTTTTGGTAAACCATCTTACAATAATGTCACTTTCACTTTATTGTTTTAAAGGAAAAACTGTTTGATTTATTTTTACTGTTAAACAGCTTGATGTGAAAACTCTGCGACATCATAGTTTTTGTTTTGCAAATTGTTTAGAAAGTAACCGTTTTTGACATTTCAGACGTTAGACCTGTTGCCACCTACCATATTGTGACCATATCAAGCTCGCGCTATTATTGTTTGAGTCAAACTCAAATTAAAATTCAAAATCATTTATTCAAATTAAAATGATAAGTAAATCAGCATTTTTCGAACATCAAAACAAATGACGAATTTGGAGGCCCCAAATCGCCAACCTTTTGACCGCAACAAAAACTTCAGAAGTCACTAAAAACCTCCTTCGCAACATGAAAAATACATCTCGACCTTTGAAACGCATTCACGTATCGCATGTTACACATAGTTTTTTCACCAATACCATTTTGGACAACCCTCGCGAGATCGCGATTCGAGCTAACATTGTTATTGCGTTTTATTTACGATAATTTTCGATTCAAAATGGAGGATACTGCTGCACACGGGTTATTAAATTGTGCTATTTGAATATTCAAGTTCGGTTTGACAGTATTTATTTACTTGTGTTGAAGTTGAGATGCACATTTTTATACAAGATAGAAACTTGTGTTACAGATTTAGTTGTCTAAGGACCAGCTCCACAATGCTCCCGAATAGCCTATAAAATAGAATTTGTATGAAATTATCTTCCAGATAAACTAACTGGAACTTATTCGTAGGAGGTAAAACAGGCCCTAAAATTTAAAATTACTGGCTAAGTTTGAATAAAAATATCTATAATCACTTATTGTTTATTTTAGTTGCGAGAGTGCGAGTTCAATTCCAGGACAGGCGAGTACCTATGTAACCTTTCTGTAAGTTATATATAGGTACTCAATAAGTATATCTTAAACACCAAAACTGATTAAAGGTGTAGGAAAACATGTCGAGGGAAACCTGGGCTATAAAGTCTGAAATCAACAATCCACATTAAGCAAGCGTGGTGATAAACACTATTTTTTTCTCTGTGTCGAGAAGGTATGTGTCCAGCAGTGGGATCACCGCAAAAGACATAGGGTAACTGTGTAGAAAATTCAATAGCAGTGTTGACTAGATTTATTTATGATTGATTTCATCCAACCTGGAATTCAGTGAATCACAGGGTTCGTAAAATAATACTCACACACTTTTTTTTAGGAATAAGGTATGCTGTTATTTAATCCTCAAATAACATGACTTAAGGCATACAATCTAGAACATTTCAAGCCCTAAAAAGAATTTCTAGAATATAATTTTTGTATTCAAAAATATGAAATGAATGGACGAGAAAAATCTCAAAGATACTTTGAAGCGGTCCGCTTTGTGAGCTCCGTACGGCATTTCACTGAAGTTATTTTATGTATTCAAATCTTTATGTATCTTAACGCGTATGCTCTTTGAGATGCTGTGCATTCCACGTCAACTGATATTCTGCTATAATGCTAGACTGAAGTATCAGTTCTATTTTTACCTTAAAATCTATGTTCTATTGATCTAGTTTATGATAGGATACTAAATGATCTGCCTAGTTTTTTTTCTAACTATCAATTTATTCAACGGCTTCCAGTCGGGTGGAACTGAGTGCCAGTATTGACCAGGAAGAATATTAAAAGGTCAAGGGATTTTTTTTGAGGAAAAGTGGACTTTAAGGTCTTAAATTGCCAATCCATTTTTAGCTTGATGACGGACGGTCGTTCCTTCTCCGGAGGCTTCTCAGAGGGCTGTGCGTCTCTCACTGCAGTTTATGATAATCGTCATCATTCTCACTCTCACACAGAGAAGCGCGTTAATCAAACATAGTAACATATATATAATAAATATCATTTAACTACAATAATAATTATTATCATTTATCAAATATCGAATATCTGTAATTTTTTACACATCATTAAAATTATTATAATTATGTAGATGTTCTTTGAACTTGATGACCTTTTACTAAGTCTGCAAGCTGAAACAGAATTTAAGTCCCAATTTAACCTGATTTTATAGACGCCAAAATGCTTTGAAAATCTTTTAAGGAAATTTGACAGATTGTAGACTGTAGTGGCTCGATGTGCTGGCGTCTGTACTAACAAAAGCCATCCATAATGAACTTGTGTTACTATTTAACGCGCCGTTTGTTACCGGACAAGTTAAATTTTTATATTCCTTGGACGAAAATTCATCTCTACTAATATTTTAAATGTGAACTCTGTCCGTCTGTCCATCGCGTTTTCAAGTCTATTTCAATGAAATCTGGAACATGGATAGTCATTATCATCATATCAACATTATCATATGTTGTGGAATATAGTTGGAACCAGAAACAGGTAGAACCACGGGGAACAGCTAGTATATCTATAAATTAATAGAACACGCTACTTCAGAGTATATTCGGTGGGAATTCAATCGAACTAATTTGCACACGACTGAATTATATTAGATTTCGGCTGCATTCGGCAACACGATTGTGTGTACTGATATTTAATTTGTAGCAACTATTGTTTCTCGTGTTAAGTTTATTAGTATTTCGGCTCGTGGCTAAGTACCAGCGAGTACGAGTCGATAAAACATAAGGTTAAACAACGCTTGGTCCGTGGAGGGAGAAAATATTGTCATGATGAATTCCTCCGTGTTTCGGAAGGCATGTTAAATTTTTGGGTACCGGCTGTCGTTTGAATATTGTCTTTGTCTGTCGTTACTGGTAGTCATAAGCTAGAAAGTCTGATAACCCGTCTTGCCAACGCGTATTGAGTTGCCCAACTGGGATAAAGAGGTCAGATGTCGCCATATGTAAAACGAATACCTAACTAAGTATTCAGCCACACCATGTTAGACTGGAAGCCGAACCCAACGTAGCTTGGGAAAAAAGTTACGCAGCAAGCAAGCGTTGCTTACCCTTATGATCAATCGCTCCGTACGGCTGTTACTTATCCACGAGCGCCTCCATCTCAAAAAATCTCACTAACTAACTAATATAACATCAATGAACACACAATACCCCAGTATACATTACTGAACATAATTGAATCGGTATATCTCTGAAATCCCTTATTAATACATGACAATAGTAAGGTCTGCAAATACCTACCATTGGTATTCCGCATTCAACGTCGGATCCTAATATTGATTAGACGAACAATCCCCATCGCGCTTCACTAACGATATCGTATGAATTATTATCGATAACTTCGTATAGACTCTATTATCGACAAAGGCCCACTCTATTCAATTATGTATGAGTAAAATCGTTTTAAATCGTATTGAATTGAGTATGACATTAATTTTATAGGCATTTTGTGGGTGTCAACTTTTTGACTGTAGCAATTTTCTTGAACTAATAGTTTTATGTGAAAACTACTTTATGTTGAAAATAACTTATCAATAGACGCTTTTTATACCTCAACTAGCTATACAGCGAGGTTTTATTCGTGGCCCCAAAGAACTACTCACACCTGGATAAAAGTAGTGTATATGTAATTTAATTAAATAAATACTTAATTTGTCTTCTTATCACAAAGTTCTTAAAATGTTATGCTAATTATAAAATAGGCCAAGCAGAGCTATCTTTATGAGAAACTGATGTCTGATGTAGGTTTGTAGAACCATCTTTTATTATTTATCGACGGTGAAGTGCCAATACCTTCCAACTGACATTTTTCTAGAAATTCACTTTTTTATCGATTTGAATTTAGAGGCGTTATTCGCATGATTTGGCAAAAACTCCTAAGTTTATTTGACTTTGTTAGCACTTCGCCGTCGATATACATACATATAGGTAAGCTAAATGCTGTAAAGTTTCTGCGTTTAAAAGCAACAAACTTCCATACATTTCAACTTAAATTTAGAACATTAGTCCAATTTGAAAGTTGTGGTGTAACATTACGGGGAATTAAACAGTCCAAACAAAAACCAGTGTATTCAGACCAATTATTTCCACTGTAGTCCTAACATAAACCAACTATTCTCCAAACCTAAACTAATAGATACAAACACTATCTACTCCGTATCTACTCATGCAGCGCGGCACCTACTCAAATTAGCATATAAATCAAAACTAACAAACTTTAACTGATTAAAACCCAATTCAATTGTCTTGAGTAAATAGTCTAGAACGTGTGACAGAAAACAGGAAGAAATTGGTCCTTTGATTCATGTAGGTACTGGTCGTTTTTCAAAACTCAAACTCAAAAACGCAACTCAAAATCATTTATTCAAACTTGGCTGTAAAACAGCACTTTTTGAACGTCAAATATTACAAAAGACAGCCCCCAAAACGCCCACCCTTCACCACTTCCTATGTGTTTTTGTTGGGAAGAAGAAGTGGCGCAACAAACTCCCCAGCAACAACGTTGGTCTAGTAGTCGCATAGCGCGACTGTTGGACTGACGGACTGGTCGGCCCGGTTCACTTTGTGGGTTTTAAAAGACTTTCATAAAGCAGTCCGGAGTCTGAGAGTCGGTGATTGATAAACTCGTGCATCGGAGAGCACGTAAATGTCGGTCCTGTGCCTTATCTCTCTCCTGTCGTGTCGGATTGCCGTCCCATAGGACTATGAGAGTGAGGGAATAGAGAGTACACCTGTGTCTGCGCAAATGCTTGTGCACTATGATAATATGTCCTGCGTATCTGGCTGATTTCCTTAGAGAGAAAAGCCGCCGTGGCCATCACCTGTGGTCCCAAATTTTAGTCCTTTGGTTCTCAAAAGTGTGGTTAACAAAAAATTCAGTCCTGCTGAACAAGGAATGAGTTCAATATTGAACTGAATGTAAAAATGTTTGATTGGAAATTGGTTGTAGCTTAATGTGAGGCTTCCGACAACATCTTGGTAGAGATTCGTTGTTACGTAGAAAGATATAGGTACAACATAAGATTGAATTCTGAACCTACCCAAATCTGTCTTTTATCAATAGAATATAAACCTGTATTGTGATAAGGTTGAAATCTATTAAAGAAATTTTACTGATTGAGGTACGCTGATGTGCTGGCGTCTGTACTATCTCGAACTACAATTTTAGGTATAATCCATATAGGTACGCGTAATTTTTATTTCTAATTTTGAAAACATAATTCGAAATATAATACTTAATTAATATTTTATACCAAAAAAATGTATCTTAAAAGTGCTGTTCTATTGAAAATATACAATAGAAAAAGTAATATTCTTTAATTAAAAGTTACAGTATGAAATATGAATACTAATTTGAATCGCTGTATCCCTTAGGTATTTCTAAATAAGTCTATTGTTATGTTAATTGTGCGACAAACTTTACAAATTGCTGTTCTAGACAGCTGAATGAATATTTAGACCATTTACACACGATATCGCGCTAGCCACGGATTCACCGGACGGCGATACGCGAATTCCGTAACGGTTATCCTAGCGGTTGGGCGGTGTTCCTGTGAATAGCGCAGATTTATATAGAACGATAAATTATAGTTTAAAGAAAACTAAAAAAAAACACGCGCACTCAAAATTTCAAACAGCCAGTCCGCCATCTTGGAGAGGCCGCCATATTGGATTTGTAATGACGTTTCTTAGCTAGTCATGTATTGTCATCAGAACTCAGAGCGTGTGCTAAATTTCATCCTAATCGAAGACCGGGAAGTGGGTCAAATTAAGATTCCAAGATTTTCTTACATACATACATAGTTACAAGTGTAGCTAATATGTATAAGCGTGGCAATAATGTGGTCCGCTTTACCGCCAACCGCGGCGGTCGACGGTGCCGTGTGTGAATCGCCTTAGTATTAAATAAAGCTATTTAACAATATTGTGATATTTAATGTTTGGTGTGGCCTACGATTAATCACACTTGGCACCGACACTTTAAGAGTGTAATGAGTTTATTTGGGAATAGAACAGATATAGAATAAGAATATTATTTTTGAAATCATACTTAACCATAGCATGTACAGACGCTAGCAAATCAAACTAATACAATCTGTCAAATTTCCTTAATAGATTTCACCTCACGCAAAAATAATTTTGAAGTGATAAAACATGACTCCTCGATAGTAAGTACGCCAGCACATCATGTTTGTTTCTCCATCAACTTTGAACCATATGCTTCAGCGATAAAGTTGAAAATCTATTAATGAAATTGGATTGTAGCTTAAAGCTTAAAGCTTGAAGTGCTGGCGTCTGTACGTTTTGATATTGTAGACAGACAATATTCCTAGAATCGATTAGCTCGTTTGAGAAACAACATAACTAATAATAAACAAACAAAATTGATTATACTACATAGGTTTATATACTCATATCTCTTTATATAATAATTCCTCTATAATTTATTGGGCCGTCCCGTTTGCACCCGGGTTATGTTTATTGAACAAAGAGTAGAGAAAGTACAAAAATTTGCTTATAAATCAAACCTCTCTCATCGAAGCAACAAATATGTTCAGTAGTTTTAGAAGTTATCGCATTAGTAAAAAAAAATGGCGTTTGCTTTACAATTCTATGTTTAAAATGCCAGTGTAAATATTAATAATTCTAACTATCGACCTTGAATAGAGAACAGTATTATAAGTTATGCAAATCTCACGATTTGTGACTAAACTCTGTTTCTAGATAAGTTAGCAAGTTAGCAAGTGAACCTTTACTATCTAGACTGATCTTTAGTCAAAGCTTAATAGGAGATCATCGCTATTTAAATAATGGCGAAATATTAAGTACGAACTAGACAAGCACATATTTTCGCGATACTTATTTTTAATTTAGAATATCTATAGTGTCCCTTAGTAATAAAAAATTGAATTCTATTTGAAATAATAATTATCTTCTCAGCCTTTTCTCAAGCTTTGTTGGGGTCGAACTCCAGTCTAGTGTAGCCTACGTGGAACGGCTGTCCATCTGACATGCTCAACCCAGTTACCTGACAAACCAAAAACCCTTAGTAATATTGGTTGCGAGACGTTCTCACTTCTACCCGTAACGACTGCCGAAGATTTAGAAATTACAGCCGGACAGACCAACCAATTTAACGTGTCTTCCGAAACATGGAGGAACAAAACCAAATCACCGTCACCCACACGGACCGAGCGCTCCATAAGTTGCTTAACCTTATGGTCGCACCTTGCGACTACTAGACCAACGAGGCAGTCTACTAATAATACGAATATTAAATAAAACTATTTTTTTAGTGTGCTTTAAATACATTTTGCAATTTGAATAAATCTTTTCAGAAATACAGCAAATGACTAGTGATTGATTAGGTTATTAATTTTTGTTGCTTTCAAATTAGAAATATTTTATTCAGTTGACCGTGTGTTGAAAATGTTTTTCTTTATCGTTTTGAAGTTACTATAATATTTTTTTTCATTTTGTACACGACGCAATCACTCAATGCAGACAGGAGGTTTAGTTTTATATTTTTTTATTGCGAACCTCTTTTGTCATTTTGAATTTATTTTTCAAATTTATAGTTTCTATTCTAAAAAATAAAGTTTTAAAATAGTAAATTAATATCTTTCCTTGTCACATCTTTCATTATTTCAGTCAATTTCAGTAATCTCGCTCCTGTTTGCTTATCCTTGCGGATGGTAATTGTTGTTTTAATGATCAGCAAATCTTTGAAGTGCCAAGAAATACATATTGAAACTTTAAAAATATTAACAAAAAACATTAAAAGGGGTTTATTGAATTGATTGGGTGAATGCGTCGTCGGACCTGTTTTTCCAATAAAATTGTAGGACACCTCTTGAGGAGTTCCAATAGATATATTCCGTCAAATTGTACAATATTTTTTTGTTACCTACAATATGGCTAAACCTTACAAATTACGAATGCGAAAGGGACTCTGTTTGTCATCACGCTAAAGCAGCTGAAAAAAAATGAGATAATATATTTCATCTTATTTCCCAGCGATTTGTCGTCAAATTTCCTTAATAGATTTTCAAATTTATCGATGAAGCATATGGTTCAAAGTTGATTGGGATTTGACAGTTTCAGGTAACTCGATGTGCTGGCGTATTACATTGGAGAGATACTTAGTTTAATTTTTATCTGAATGAGGGGTGGCGTTCTACCGGGTAGCGGACAAAGCCGCAGGGGGAAGCTAGTTAATAATAAAGCGTATTCTTACAGTAAATGCAGCGGTACAACCTGACTATAGAATGTTCTGGAACAATGCACGCACGTTCACAATAGTACGAGTGACGTAATTAAGTTACTACTATTGTGTGTTCAGTAAATTGCTGTATTGTTCCCTTTTATTTAGATTGTTTTATCTTCAGTGTGCTTTTAAAAAGAAAGGTTGGGATTGTTTGTGTTTTTAGTTGCACAGACGCCAGCACATCAAGCTATCGAAACTATCAATCAATCAATCAATCAATCTTTATTTGTCAATTATCAAGAAATATATGTATTTCAATTTAAACCTTAAATTATCAAATTATTAAAAATTCTATCGCCATTCTAACTCTTTATTATCTATGATTTACTTTTTGGTTAAATTTTATCCAGGTGCTGGAAGTGGTTCCAGTAGCCAATAGACCAGAAACAGCTACTTTATTAATTAAGGCTTAGATAACTTTAATCATAGTCTGATCATAAAAATCGGCCAGGTTTCACGTTCTTGCACGTCGTTTTCTTCCTAAAGTCGGTCACGGAAAAAACTTGTGTAAATGGAGCCAACTCAGGAACTACTGGATCAAATTTGAAAAAATATTTCAGTGTTAGATAGTCTATTTATTGAAGTTTCAGACCGGCTTTTTATCCAGGTGTGCGGAGTAGTTGCCACCGGACCCAGATGAAGCCGTTGATGGAACCCAGTAATTATTTTATTAAGATTTTTTTTCTACACCGTTTTTTTTTCTTTCATAGTTTAGTTATAGGTAATTAGTTTCACTAAATTAGACTGCTATCAATATCAGTTCATACTATGATACAGTTCAATTATTACCTAAGTTATGTATTTAAGCTGACTCCCTGCTTCCCTCCCCACAAAACCAAGCCACGTCAACAGTTTTTCGAACCCACTATTGATCCAAAATATCAAAGACACAGTGCTGGTGACAAGTTTATTGCATTCTGAAAAATGGCATCAACACCAAGCTCAATGGGGTTTGTGTGGTAAATTGACACCTCTTTTTCCGCATGACACTTTTTTTTATATGGAACGAATAGGTGCTTCGAAAACATTTTTCTAACGTTCCTCCCCTTTGAGGATAAAATTTCTACTTCGAAATTGGTTGTATGATATTATGCTGGTGAAAGGATGAGACAATATTGTTTTCTTATCGTGTTTTTTTTATAGTACGTTTGTTTAATTAAATTGAAACTTATGTACCTACTAAATGATGACTTCAGTTCATGTTACGATTATTTAGAATATGATCTCCCGAGCCTTTTCCCAACTATGTTGGGGTCGGCTTCCAGTCTAACCGGATTTAGCTGAGTACCAGTGTTTTACAAGGAGCGACTGCTTATCTGACCTCCTCAACCCAGTTACCCGGGCAACCCAATATCCTAGACTACTTAGACTGTGGTTAGACTGGAACCATTATTTAGAACACTAGCAGGCTTAGGAGAATGGACATAATGACAGAAAAGTGACAGATTGATGTAAGATTTCTTTATAAGAATTTATAAGAAAATATTCTTTTCTTCGATCGACATAAGTCTACGAGTGATTATATGCGAGTTGACAGATCGCACCATGCTCGGATAGAAGACATTTTCACATTGACAAGAGCTTTGTCTTTTCTTGATAGAATAGATATAGAATCGCCATGCCAAGTCTGCAGGTAAATTTATTTACAATAATGCCTTTTTCGATAATGAGCTTTGGGGCTTTGAACATATTTTTAAAATTGGTTTGTTTTTTTTTAATATTCATCATGGCGTTCAGATACCGTGCACAGCAACCACGCTAAGCGACCATTAGACAAACGGGGCAGTATAATATTAGCATAAATGTATCATATGAACAAATTGCAAGCTAACACACAAGGTTACAAAGTGAAGGCATCTTGCATCGCGACTGCTTCACAAATTGTAACGCGAGTGCACGGAGCTCCTGCAATTTATTCTACCCTTCACACTCGCTGAAATACGGGGAAATATTATATATATTTGGGACAAAAGTTTAAAGGAAGAAATGTTTACGTTATTTGGTAATATCTTAATGTTAAGTGTTCCCAGCCGTTTAAATGTACTTTCGACTAAATAAATCAAAATTAAAAATAAATTTTCAAATTAGGCTGATAAATCAGCACTTTTTGAACGTCAAAAAACAAAAGACAGCCCCCAAAACGCCCACCCTTTACCACTTCCTATGCGTTCCCTGGGAAGAAAAAGTGATGCAACAAACTGTCTAGCAATGCCGGTTGCATATTTCTAGTGGATTTGTCAACCCTTCCAACTTAGTGAAATATGTTTCAAGCTTGTATCTGATAGGTGCATGACCTCAGAAGTCGGTCTGTGGGTGTTTTTTATTTTTGAGGCGGAGTTCGTCGGGCCAAATGCCTTTGGGAGCCATGGGATTGCTTGCAAGAGCTTATACGACCCCTGGCACACAAAAACTCCCAAAAGAAATAAAGTAGGTTTAATTCAATAAAAATCTGATTCACACAAGGAAGGGAGTCATATTTTGATGAACGCTTATAGGATTAATAGTTTTGTACATCATTGTCAATTCGCTTAATAGGTAACTTATAATTTCTAATAGGTAACCAATATCTACATGCAATTAAAAAATCATTTATTCAAAGTAGGCTGAAAATCAGCACTTTTTGAAGGTCAATTTTTACAAAAGACAGCCCCCAATACGCCCTTCACTACTTCCTATGTGTTATCTCTGGGAAGAAGAAATTGTGGAACAAACTCCCCAGGATACATATATGTAGAATAAGCTATGCCTATGTAATTCAGTTCATCCATTTTAATTTTGGTAACATAACAAATGGTAGTCGTAACGTCGGTAACATCTTGCTACTGTAACCAAAATACATAGTACATTGAAATGTAATTAAATTACAATACACAAAACACAAACATTTACTCACACAAGTGTCGAATGCTAACTGTGTAGCGATTACTGAGAAACGATAATGAAATACAAACAACTTTATGAAAATCCTATCTTCCTATACAAATAGTCTGTAGTCGGCGTTACGACAACGTTAGACCTCTTTCACAGTACAGATTTTACGCTCGAGTTTTATACGCGCGACTCATTTTACGCTTCAACAAAACCTGTCTTGCGATTTCAACAGGCTTAGCATGGCGATTCTATGTCTATTCTATCAAGAAAAGACAAAGCTCTTTCTGTCAATGTCAACATGTCTTCTGTCCGAGCATGGCGCGACATGTCAACTCGCATATAATCACTTGTAAACTTATGTCGATCGAAGAAAAGAAAAACTTCTTCAGAAAATGTCAAAGGAAAGCTTACGTCAATCTGTCACTTTTCTGTCATTATGTCCATTCTCCGGTAGACAAAACTTGTTTCTACGGTTGCCATGCTAAGCCTGCAGATGACTTTTTTTTCTTAGGAAGTCGTCAAATGACTCCTCTCGCTGCAGCTGGAGGGAGTGTCACACTCTTACTGACTGAAACCCACTATGTTCGTTTTTCGAACAAGCCGCAGCCCCAGTAGACGTTTCACAGTTCTTCGGTAGTATTGGTGGTACCTAGTTGTCAATTGTTTATTGTCGATTACGTACGCGCGACACCGCGTACTACCTGAGCGTTCCCTCCAACTGAACGCGTTCTTAGTTTATTTTGTAGTAACGAAACGCTTTGCTATGTTAATTTGGGATTAAAGAAAAATAGTTTTAGGAATGTTAGAACATAGTGTAGTGCTATCAAGTCTATCAGCTGTGTCCTACGGTATAAGCCGCGTCAGTTGTAAATCTATTTCTATGCGTCATTCTTAACATCCAGACATTACGAATTCCTACAAACTAAATTAAATATTTCCATAAATATTTTTAAGGTAGCTGTAAAATAGATATAATTATAGCAATATGGCTCTAAACTATTCTATGAAAAGCTTTAATATCGTTTAGATTTTAATAAATATTTACGGAGAAGCGAAGCGCGTTTAATAAAGGAGGCTCTAAGGAAATCTTACCACGAAATCTTATCAGTCTTGATATACAGGTATTGATATTTATAAATTATTATTAGTCGTGTTATTAAAATTAATTTATTTTCTTCTTTGTCGGGTATTTATATCTATATTTTCATTTGTAAGTAGCTTAAAGAGTTTAATAGAAATTCTTACTAATATTAGGTACAATTGCGAAAGAAACTTTATCCGTTGTCCGAGTTACACGTCAAAACTACTGAATTGATTTTAATGACATTTATTACACTAGTCTATATACTAGAGCCTGTGAAAGGATAGGATACTATTCATCAAGATGTGAAAATTGAACCCGCGACCTCCAACTTGGCATACAGGTTTACTCACTACTACGCCATCGGTCGTCAATGTTATGTTGTCTATAGAATTTTCTAATTACGCATAAAGGTAAGAGTAGATAGATGGCTTTGTATTTGTTGACAAACTAGAGTAAAACTACCCTGTAAAACAAAAGAGGTAACAGGCTTTGTTATTCAATTATACGGGGCAAAAAGGAATGGCGGAAAAAATTCACGCGAGGTTTTTTGCAGGCGTGTTAATTCAGTGATAGCGCGGAGAATAAAGATGGACGCTTGTAGGTTTTTATGTTTCCATCAACTTTGCACTAGAATGCTGCATTTTATAGTAACTATAGGTGCGTGTCATTCATATCATCTCCCGAGCCTTTTCCCAACTATGTTGGGGTCGGCTTCCAGTCTAACCGGATTCAGCTGAGTACCAGTGTTTTACAAGGAGCACCTGCCTTTCTGACCTCCTCAACCCAGTTACCCGGTAACCCAATACCCCTTGGTAAGACTGGCATCTCCGTATCGACTGCCAAGGATATTCAATGACAATTCCATAAACTCATTGCTAATAGGCTCGAAGGTTGTGTGAGGCACGAAATCTGTTTATTTTTGTATCACAGAACACTCATATTAGAAAATTAATGTTTTGAACTTTACAATAATATATCTCAACATCATACTACCATATCTGTATCTATTTTGAACAGCTGGTAAAACCCCTAATACGAAATAATTACATTTGGTATTCCTTCTCCATATTATGGTCTCTTTGGGATATGTACAGACGTCATCACTGCAAGCTACCTGAAACTGTAAAATTTTCCCAATTAACTTTGAACCCTACGCTTCAGCGATAAAGTTGAATATCTATTAAGGAATTTTGACCGATGATAGAAGCTTGGTGTGCTGGCGTCGGTACTATATCTAGTTACTTCTTTATGTCAATTTTCCTAAAATTACTTTACGGCCATTATCTCCTGCACACTTTTCTACTTAAAACAAGAGTAAGGGCCAGTTTCACAGGTTACGGATAGCCACTATCTACTAGACAAATCATCTGCCAGATAAACTATCTGGAACTTATCGGCAACCGGTGAAACTGGCCTTAAATAAAGATATAGGAAAAACTACACTGAATGTCAGAAAAAAGACTTATTAAACGTCCCCAAATAGATTTCTATTGTACAAGAATAATAGGAGTTTGAACTCAGTTGAGGATTCCTTTGAACAACTAATAACAAGGCCGTGCGGATAAAAATGATTTAAGAAGTTCCAATCGGAACTAAGTTTGATCCGTAAATGCACAATATTTTTTGAAAGACTTATATTTGCTCTGAAAAATTAAAGATTTTTTTGTAGATATGTTGTGGTGGCCTAGGCTCTAATTCGTTTATTCAAATTAGGCAATAAATCAGTACTTTTAGAACGTCAATACGAAAGACAGCCCCCAAAACGCCCACCCTTCACCACTTCCTATGTGTGTTCTCGTTGCGAAGAAGAAGTGGCTCAACAAAGTACCCAGCAACACATCCAAGTATGAGTGTGCGGGTTCAATTCCAGGTCAGGCAAGTACCAATGCAATTTTTTTGAGTTATATGTACTTTCTTACTGTGTTTTTGGGAAACAATGACTATTATATATTAGAATATTTATTAATTGCTCTTCTGTAATTATTTTCATTGTGTTCACAAAACTTTTCCGTTGTTTGAGCATAAAATGAACTGCTAAAACTATTTGAAGGTGAAGTTAGAGTCTAATTAAAAATAAGTCGTTTTGTTAGAAAAAAAATCTGATTTCCTGGCATGTACTACATACATACACAATAATTACAAAGAAAATACATTGTACACTTCCTTTGAATTCATCTACAATTGAATTTACCGAAAATTATAATAAATTTATGTATTGATTATTGTGTTTTATATAAAAAGACAGTACACCATAGACGCATTATGGTTATTTCTTCTCGTCTCAATCCATCTAGTTATTTTTAAAGGTTATATATAGCCTATACGGATTCGGAAGAATCCCTCTAAGTGATGGTAAAAGAAATTTTGAAATCGGTCCAGTAGTTTTTGAGCTCATTCAATACAAACATACAAAAATAAAAAGGTTTCCTCTTTATAATATTAGTATAGATTATAAGGTTATTGTTATTACTAGGTTGTCTGTAAGAATTTGATTTTAGCGATAAGACCACCCATTGTGTCACTGTTACCTTTTCTTTTAATATTTAATGTTCTTTGTTACTTAAATTGGTGTATATAATAAAGAATATATATAAAAATGAATTGCTGTTCGTTAGTCTCGCTAAAACTCGAGAACGGCTGAACGGATTTATCTTATCTTGGTCTTGAAATGTTCGTAGAGGTCTAGGGAAGGTTTAAAAGGTGAGAATAGTAGGGTAGAGTAGTGTAGTCTAGATTAGGGTAGAAAAACGGGAGAGAAAGCCTCGCGGGCAAAAGCTAGTAAAGAATATATCTATCTAATAAACTTGAAACTTTCATCAATAAAATAATTTAGCTCAACTCTATAACAATCTACGAACTCTGTGGGTTTGTGGGCACTCAGTCGGTCGTGAACGGTTTGGGTGAACACGCTAGGCAGTTGCACTTTATACATTTTTGACTGACCTATAAAAAAACCTGTATTTTGGATTTATCGGTTGTTTTATGACTGATATGTTTGTCGATTTAACTTATTACCTTTAAGAAAATATGCTCTGATTTTTTTATAAGACGGGCAAAAAATTGTGTCTTTCGCTATATAAAATCTGTAGTATATTACCACATTAAGCAACTACAATCTCTCAAATTTTCTTGATAGATTTTCAACTTTATCGCTCAAGCATGTGGTTCAAAGTTTCTTGGGAATAATTTACAGTTTCGGGTAGCTTGATGTCGTCTGTACAAAGATAATGAAGTATGTATATACATATAATAGCCACATTTAAAAAATCCATATTAAGTTAACAATATAAAAAACTAAATGAGGCTGTACATATATAGTAAATAATATTTTTACTTAACTGGACTTTTAAGTAAAACGTTGTCTATACGTTGGCTTACAAATGTTTAAAAAATATTTTCAAGTATAATTTGTTGATTCGCAACACGATTCAAGAGAAAACTGAATTGAAATAAAAATCTGATTTCCATATAAAAATCTGCGCTTACTCAAATACTTTTATCCAGTTACTCATTTACATTGCAATGAATGATAACTCGAATAAAAACATATAGGTATGTATTTTTAAAACTGAAAATTCAAGCGTTCACTTACTGCATTTGTCTGATTTTTTGCATAAAACTGAAATCTCGAAGCTTTTAGTAACATTTTGGTGATCCTTTTTCAACTGTGGTATGTTTTATCTCACTTGACAGTTGGGAACCGTGTTAGTGTGAAAGAGACAGAGGATGGCTTAATGATAATATATGAGAAGATTCTGAGGGGTATTTGTTATTTGGATTATTACGATACTATACGAATGTGCTGGTTTTCTTTGTTTTTCCTTATGCTGGTCGAAAAGATTGAATGCAAGGCTGTTATCTATCCTCCTTTATGTCAAGGTTTCTGATAACAATTTGATTTATTTTGTAAGACGTGGTCTTGTCGTAACTAATACAATGTTAGACTCTCCTACTAGTTGCACGTTTGACATAAGTTGACACAGTCTTATTGGTGTAATTGTTGCATATTGCGACTGCTTTGCACGGGGTCTCAGGGTTCAATTTGTGGGTTTTGAGAAAATTTTATAAAGCAGCCCGGAGTCTGGAAGTTGGTGATTGATACACCCGTGCATTGGAGAGCACGTAAATGTCGGTTCTGCGCCTGATCTCTCTCCGGTCTATGCAGTCCGGTATATCCGGACTATGAGAGTGAGGAAATAGAGAGTCCATCTGCATCTGCGCGAGTGCTTTTGCACTATAATATATCCTTGGTAGTGCATGTTTGTGCTCTATAATATATACTGGGCAGCTGGCTAATCTTCTTAGAGAGAACGGCTGCCATAGCCGACAATCTGACTAGATCACGTATGGCGCATGTAAGTTGCGAAGTCGCGTACATAAAAAAAATACGCATGCAATATGCTACTGTTTGCTAAAGCGAGCAGACCATAAGAAACATTCATGGCCACCACAGTGCCACATGCCAGTGGAGTCTCACCTTAATGTGTGTTAATAAAATAACTATATTACAACATGTATGTCTGTCTAAGTTGACCTACTTCTCAAATAGAGTGTTGTAGTACTCCACGTCACGTAGGCGATGTGACGGATGGGGAGACAAGACGACACGGTTGAGATATTATATTTAGATATGAATTTGTATATTATTTGTTGCCAACCTGCGTCCTGTGTGCGTGCTTGGGTAGAAAACGGTCAAGTGCGAGTTGGAAAAAATACTCCATTAACCAAAATATATATTTACAAAAGCATAGACTTAATTCTGTCTTTAAATCTAAATTAATGTGCCATACACGATGTAGGACTTGCAAAGTTAGATATTGATATTAGTTTTGTTATTTCATTTATATAATGTTATAGATTTATTTAATTGATTCGCTAACTCCCACGATACTCTAGTATAAATTTATTGTTATTAAGATTAGTATTTATGTCACACAAATTACTTGCAATCACGGTGTGACAATAAAATTATTTTCAGCATATGACCATCATATTTGTAAATATATTGCCTAATGAAATTGCTAAATAATACTATGAACTTTAATTATTCCAAAATAGTAAAGAGCGATTGATAATAATGAATACATTTTCTGTATGTCAATTCCTTTGATCTTTATTAAATAGATAAATAGTCTCAATTACAGGCTGATGTATAAGAATAATCATCTATAATTAGGAGTGCGCAATTCTATATAACTTTCTGATAATTACTTTGGGAATATTTTTATAGATAGTTGATCAAAGTAATTAGGCACTATTGGACGTGTGTTTTTGTATGAATGCTGTCCTCTATATGCATGATAGTATTTATGCTGAATATAATACAATTTTCAGGCGAAATATCAAAACTTATAGCAGTCATTAAAATATATCTGGCTGATAAATTATAGAAAATGATTATTTTAGTTGAAGATAGAGAAATTTTAACAAATAATAATACTAATTGTTTTCATATGTATATTTAAAAATGTAACTTATATGTTGAAAATAAATAAACTGCGTATTTTTACAGAAGTGAATGTTTGAATTACTTTTATAACTTTTTAAAATATGTATCATCTATTGTAGTATTTTTAGCCTATATATACAAATTTAATATCTAATAAAATAAATTTACACATCATCAAATAAATCAAACTAAAAAAAAAACCCGAATGAAAAAATGCAATAATAATAACCATCCCACATTATCCCAAAACACACATCACCCCAAAAAATATGTTATTATTTCACCCAAATAAAATTCACACTTATTAAAACACAATTGCACTCCATATAACGATATTCACTCCGTGCACATGAGTGCTCTATTCTCCCAAAATCACGCCAAACGAAACTAAACCCTAACCACACAGAAATACAGCTGAGTTTTGAACTGAACGGTGTTTTCAAAATGGCTGACATAAGTCAACAAAATGAATGCTCTCGTGACAAGATGGCGGCAATATTTCAAAAAAATTACGCCACCAAACGAGATTAGCTGTGGTTTTTACACGAGCGTGATAAAAAATTGTATTTTTTTTTACTGTAATAATTTTTTAACTGATGTCGGAAAAGTTTTGGTTAAGTAGATATTTTTGGTGCCTACTTAAATCTTTGTTAAAAGCTTGTCTTGTCTGGATGTTTTTTAAGAAATTGGTATTTTACGTCATTATTATCTACATGCCGTATATTGTTGGAATGCAATGTAATACCTAGTTTCTAAATATGATATTTATTTGTCATTGTTTTTTTTTATTGTCTGTGGTAGATACCTTATATGTTTTGTTAATATAAAATATGATGGATGTTGAGAATAAATAATACAATAAAATTCCATTATGCATTCTTTCATGCCTTATTGTTTAACTTGATTCCCTTCAGGTTATGGGCACATAATCCTACAAGGCATGAAGAATAAATGAAAGGATAGAATACTACTCCGTCAAAATATTAGTTGCTCTCCTCCTCTCCTCATTAAAGATGAATTTGTATTATATTATAATACTAGCTACTTTGTATCTCATTATAAGTGGACTGTAAGTTCTAATGCGAAAATAATAATAAATTAAAATAATAAATTTCTTTAAACCGATTAAAAACGTTACGGAATTTAATATCGTTTATTTTTAGTAGCCTTTGAAACACCGTGGCTTTAACCAAATTGCAGAAAAGTCACAAAACATCATCAACACCAAAAAGATTGACAGATCTTCGACAGTTAGCCGATATCGAACAATAGAACTAGCGAATGTGATTTTGTTACAAAACATACAACCTTATCACATTAGTGATAATTGTTCTCTGTTTAAATGAGAAGGACTTTCAAAGATATTTCATATATACACACATACATACACAGCTTCTCACACATACATAACCTGATTCTCATTAGTGTCTTAAGGCATTTCATTTCCTACTTTACATTCACTTAACACTTACCCTTAAATACATACGCGAGTATGTTGCAAGCATATTGCTAAAATTGACATTATGTCACAATTCACACAAAGTCTGACGATTTTTTTTTGTTTTTATTTAAGAATGATTAGCTAGCCACTACTCTCACCTTATCCTCTGATAGCGTGCAGCTTATACTATACATATGTCTTATACCCTTATACCTTTCTCGGTAATTGGACTGTAGTAGTTCCTGAGATAACCGCTTTAAAGAAAACAAATTATTCTTTAGCTTTATATTAGTGTAGATAGGAACGCGTTGGCCATTGAAGGTGGTCAAGTCATGAAGAAAAATAATAGTAATGAAAAAAACATTTTCAAGCCTATAAAACACACATTGTGTACATATGTATAACCATTTTGTACGCGTATGTTGTTAAAATTTACATACTGAATCTTAATTTTCATTGACGATCCATCGTTTCAGGCGAAATAAGTCCACTGCTGGACAAAGGCCTCCCCCAAGGCTCGTCACCTTGCGCGATCTTCAGCAACCCGCATCCATTGCTTCCTGGCGACCTTGACCAAATCGTCCATCCACCAGATCCATATTAGCCTCAAATTCCATAGTACATTATTATTATGAATAAAAAATTCCTAGCACAGGTGTCGTGAATAGGAATTTTCACAAACACCGTATTTCACTATAACCCTGCTACATAAATACTTTCTACTTAATGCTGGTTGCGTGATTTATCACTATAGTTAATGGAGCTGAGGCTACGTTTCCTGGTGTAATACAAGAACTGTTTTTATACAAAATATTTTTACGATAAATATATGTACGATACATATATAATGGTCGTGGTGGCCTAGTGGTTAAAGAGCCAACCTCTCAAGTGTGAGGGCGTGGGTTCGATTCCAGGTCGGGCAAGTACCAATGCAACTTTTCTAAGTTTGTATGTACTTTATAAGTATATCTTGGACACCAATGACTGTGTTTCGGATGGCACGTTAAACTGTAGGTCCCGGCTGTCATTGAACATCCTTGGCAGTCGTTACGGGTAGTCAACTCAAACTCAAAATCATTTATTCAAACTTGGCTGTAAAACAGCACTTTTTGAACGTCAAAAGCCAAGTAGAAGAGAGTAGTAGTCAGAAGCCAATAAGTCTGACGCCAGTCTAACCAAGGGGTTGCCCAGGTAACTGGGTTGAGGAGGTCAGATAGGCAGTCGCTCCTTGTAAAACACTGGTACTCAGCCGAAACCGGTTAGACTGGAAGCCGACCCCAACATAGTTGGGAAAAGGCTCGGGAGATGATGATATGTATATGTATGAAGAATATATTCGGATGCCATGTGCTGTTTATGAGGTGGGATTATTATTAGCCTTTATCGTGTTTTGGTGTGTAAATACAAATAAAAATATACTATCTTTTTGACATTTTGTTATTGGATTTTTGGTAATATTTCTAAGGAAGTCGTTAGTATTCTTAAACACGATTTTTTATTAAATTGCACAATTATTTGACAAGACCTCATTATATTCAAAATTTCATGAAGAACAAGAACAGTGCTATGTGCTTTTAAAGCGGAGACACAACGATCACATTATTTTATAGACATACTCTCTAACAATTTATACAAAGACACATTCTATCTATCTTATAAATTTATATTTGTTCAATATTTTTTAAAATTTTCAAATTATTATGTGCTTAAAACACAAGTATTTTACATATAAAACAAAAATAATAAATACGAACATATTTTATACTACCTTACCACGCACAACCCAGAGTCAATCGATCATAGGGTTAACCTACATGTGGGGGCTTGTTATTAGCAATTTTTTTTTAAACTATTGTTACTATCTTGTTGTATTATTAGACTAGACCTAGAATAAATAAATAAATAAAAATAAATAAAATAAATTAAGCAATGCTTAGCGCGGTAGATACGTTGATGGTTGGCCATCTTGTCATGACGAGTTCCTCTGTTTTGGAGAGCAAGACAAATTTATGGATCTCTGCTGTCATTTAAATATCAGAAGTCAGAAATTATGACAACTCGTCTTATTGGTTGCTCGGGTTACTGGGTTGAGGAGACCAGATAGGCAGCCGCTCTAAATACTGGTATCTCTATCAAGTTTGACTAGAAGCCGACTATGCCAACATAGTAAGGAAAGGGCTAGGCAGATGATGAAATCAAAACATCACAACAGTCAGATAACTAATCGAAATAATCACATAATTGTAATACACAAACAGTAATAAATACAAATTTAATTAAGTCTGAACCAGTGGCTATAGGATGCTGATTTCACAAACAACCAGCTAATTTATTCGAGATCTCTCTAATAGCAATTACTAGCATTGCATTAAACAGATCATCCTTTTAATTGGATTAATTAACCAAGTGTTATTATTGCGAACTCGTTAAATGTACGATAAATATTGATAACTGATAATTTGTATCTGATAATCTGTATGCAGTAGTAGAAATAAATATATTTCACGCTTATAAAAAACATAGTTAAAAACTTCTTTTGACGACATAAATGATAATATTTATTTTGACGTATGTGTTAGGTGGATGTATGAGTGATGAGCTGGATGTGTAAGGCTTTAAAATTGATGACCAGATGGTGTAAGGGGTGGTGAATCTGCCTGCTACGCTGGAGGTCTCGGGTTCGATTCCTACATAAGTTAAACATTTGTGTGCATGAACATAGGTGTTTAATTTAGTCTGGGTTTTTCTATGTATGTATGTATAGTATGTATGTATTTGCAAAAGAAAAAGTATAATAAGTATGTTTATCAGTTGACTAGTACCCATAGTACAAGCTCTGCTTAATGTGGGACTAGATGATGTAGTGTGAATGTGTCAGGAATATATTATTAAATATTAATGAATAAAATATGTGAAGGCTTCATCATAATTAAAACCCTAGCTCCCTCACATACATTATAAGTAATAATGTTAATAACTTAATAACGTAGTCATACGTAGCGAGTGCTACGGCGTAGCGGCGTAGCTAACGCCTACGCGGCTCGTAGCTCGAAATTAAATTAGCTGCGGCCAATTATGCACTACTGCGCAATATAGGACACTACGTTTTATTTATTAAGTTCATTTGCATACTATTTTGCATATATACAGACGCTACATCAAGCTACTCCAATCTGAAAAGAATTCCAATCAAAATTAAACTTTATACTTCAGAGATAAAGTTGAAATCAATAAAAAAATAAATCTGATCGTTGGAACCTATTTTTCTGGCGTCTACTTGTACTGAAATTATATTTCATTTTATGTGTGAGGAAATCAATGTATCAGTCCTATGGAATGGCAATCCGACACGACCGGTGAAGGTTCCTAAAACCCACCAGGCGATTTTGGAGGTTTTTTGTTGCGTTATCGAGCTTTTCTGGGAAATGCCTTAAAATATATTAAGACTAAGACTCTCCGCTACGTTAAATATTTCGTTCTCATTCTACATGTCTCGCTCACTCATAAATGTTGAAGACTCAAGCTTACAGCTGTCAACGCATTAAGTTTTAAAACATTAATGCGCACATTACGTCATCCATCGTGATGACAGCCTGCTAGATACCTTTATAACTGCCAGCATTATTTATAAAGCTTTTTATAGCTTTCTGTCTAAGATGCGTACCGGGAGAGCGTTACAGTAATATTTAGTACTAGCTGTTGCCCGCGACGTCGTCCGCGTGGGCATTAGGATTAAACATTCACCCCCCTATCCCTCGTAGTGATAGCGTGATAATATATAGCCTATATGTTGACCCGACCTCTTAGTTATATTCATGCCGAATTTGAAGCAAATCCATGCAGTACTTTTTGAGATTAGCCCGGACATATGTACATACAGACAAACAGACAAAAAATCTAAAAACTATATTTTTGGCTTCGATATCGATTTTAGATCACGCGCCAATTATTCTTTTTAAAAAATATTCCATGTACAGTTTTGACTACTCTACGATTTTATTATATGTATAGATAAGATAATAATAATAACTACTAACACTTATAATAACATAACTTATAAATTTCTTTCTGAGCTATAAAACACAAAGCGTGTGGTGTTTACCTTTAATTAAATGTGCAGTATTGTTTTTTCTAAGCGTACCAAACATAAGCCATGATTAGCTGTAACATTTGTTGGTAAATCATAAATAAATAATCATCACACAGTACAGACGCCAGCACATCAAGCTACTACCATCTGTCAAATTTATTTGATAAATTTTAAACTTTATTGCTTCAGATACGGTTCAAAGATGATTTGTTAAATTTTACAGATTCGGGTAGGTTGACCTGCTGGCGTCTGTACACAAATTGCTTAGTTCACAGCTGATAAATACAATAATTATATTATATTCATCGATACAAATCCCTTATACAACAAGGATCGCTAAACTCAAACTCAAAATCATTTATTTAAATTTGGCTGCAAAGTAGCACTTTTTGAACGTCAAAAATTGCTAAAAGAGGGCTGTCTTTTAAAACGCCCACCCTTCATCACTTCCTATGCGTTTTTGCTGGGAAGAAGAAGTGGCGCAACAAACTCCCCAGTTAAAAATCGCTTACACTAACATCACAAATCACGTTGCCATGTTCGCGCATAGATAAAACAAAACACAACACTCTTTGGATCCGATATGCGACACACACATTGGTCGTAAAACCCGTACAACTAACTCACCCCTTGGTAACGTTGGAAAATTAGTTTTATCCAGTGGGATAGGATGCGACGAAAGGCCTGTATACTCGATAAACCATTTTATGAAGGTATCGCTCCAAAGTTATTGCCCAATTGTGAAAATAGAGGTGCTTTGCTAATTGTTCGCTTCACTTTACAGCTTTGGGAAAAGGTTCTGTTTAATTATTTAGTGTTTATTGTTTACCAAAGAATGAGAAGGCTAGCTACAGTCATAGGGTTCGGCCTAGACATTTGCCGCGGTCAGTCCGCCTGGATAACTGATAGTATACCCAGTTGCTTTGTGTTTGGCAAGGCTCATTAAATTGTGAGTCCCGTATCACATTAATTTTATGTACGGTTGTACAGACGCCAGCGCATGAAGCTACTACAATCTGTAAAATTCCCCGAACATATTCATAATTCTGGTTCGAAGTTGATTGGGAAAAATTTACAGTTTCGGGTAGCTTGATGTATTGATATGTGCTTGATTTTGTACATACTTCTTTAGCTAGAAGCCAGAAATTCTAACAACCGATACACGAATACTAAAAGTTAAACACTGGTACTCAGCTGCGTCCGAATTAATACCGGCCCCAAAAACGTTAGGAAAAGGCTAGGCAGATAAATATATAAGGAACATAAATTAAATAAAGAAGTTATTCTCATATGAGACGCGTCAGTAGTGACATTATATTTGTACATACTCCATAGATCTATGCGTGTCTTTTGGCGCAAATTAATGGATCTGTATCAAAGATTGTACACCATCGCCTTATTCATAGAATTGGAAATTTGTTAACAAGTTACCGGCACAAAATCCTTTGAGCAATTTTCGATCCTCCTCATAAAAGAAAACAACTCAATTTTATCGGAAAAATCATCAAATTAATTAAAATCACAATCTTCATACTAGGTCTGTTTACTAAGAAACTTTTAGTCGTATCTGGCTTGCAAATTTCTTGGCGAATTCTGTTATACCTGGTCGTACAAGTCATAGGAACTTCCAAGCTGTAATAAACTTTATGACGTTGGGGTAAAGTTGAAATTGAGTTGTCGGTTGTCGTGAATTTTGTTTTTCTTTGAGCGATCGATCTCGAGGCAAGCTGTGCCGAAACTTATGATGTTAGTCGACGTCTAGATGAGTAAATAGGGTATGAATGATATATGAACATTAGATAAGAATGTACGGAACAGAATATCATGTAAAGTTGTGCTCTTTGGTGAGCAAAGTTTTCGCGATATGGAAACGAACGGGACCAGTTCCAAAGTACTTTTGGAAAGTTAGAGCGAATGTTTATTTTAAGTTTTTATTATGTACTAGCGACCCGCCCCGGCTTCGCACGGGTGCAATGCTGATACTAAAGTTATACACACAAACCTTCCTCTTGAATCACTCTATCGATAAAAAAAAACCGCATCAAAATCCGTTGCGTAGTTTCAAAGATTTAAGCGTACAAAGGGACATAGGGACAGAGAAAGCGACTTTGTTTTATACTATGTAGTGATATAGTGCCATTTAAATGTGTAATTTTAGTTTACTAGAAAGATCGAGATGCTGCACGTAATATTGGTGTTCAGTTCGTAACACATGAAATAATTTATTTGTCGACGTTTGACGCCAGCCATAAAGGTATCTGAAACAGTAAAGATATTTGACAGATTGTAGTAGCTTGATATGCTGGCGGCTGTACCTTATCTGTCTCTTCTAATAAGAATTTCTATTTATAAGTAGACTTTACCTTAAATATCTAAATTGCTGCTTTAATAAGTGGCTGGTACACAAGTTAAATAAAATTAATTCGAATACGCTATCTTGTGTTGAAAATATTATATTAATTAAATTTAAAGGATGGAAGAAATATGTAATAATAGATGAAAAAGAGGTAGAAAATGATACTTTTATAGTATTCAGAAGACTTTGAGCAATCCCTTTTATTGAATAATTAATTAATACAAAGAATATTCTTAACTGCCTAAGATATATTTTGAAGGAAATATGATTATTTATGGAATTTCAAATTATTTACTTTAATTCCCTGAAAAGTTACAAACAGGTGAATTGAAAGCCTTATTAAAACTTACCTAAGACATTCAATGCAAAATGAAACATAGCTTAGCCAATACTAGGTATCAAAAAGTAATGCCAAAATAATCTGGCCTGTCTGTGGAAATTATCATCATAGAAAAAAAAGATGGGGGGGTCTATGAGATTAGTTTTAAGTACTTTTTCAAGAGCTGATCCATTAGATGCTAACGACATACGCCAGTCCTTGAACCCTTACTACAAAGTTACGTAAATACTTAAAAACTTGATCACACAAAGAAATAACATCAGAACTGCTGATCATCATCATCTCCCGAGCCTTTTCCCAACTATGTTGGGGTCGGCTTCCAGTCTTACCGGATTCAGCTGAGTACCGTGGTTTACAAGGAGCGACTGCCTACCTGACCTCCTCAACCCAGTTACCCGGGCAACCTAATACCCCTTTGTTAGACTGGCGCCACACTTACTGGCTTCTGACTACCCGTAACGACTGCCAAGGATGTTCAATGACAGCCGGCACCTACAGTTTAACGTGCCATCCGAAACACAGTCATTCGTGTCCAAGATATACTTAGAAAGTACATACAAACTTAGAAAACTTGCATTGGTACTTGCCCGACCTGGAATCGAGCCGACCCCCTCATACTCGACAGGTTGTCTCTTTAACTACTAGGCCACCACGACTTCAGAACTGCTGATATAAAAACAAAAAACTGTCACCAACTTTTCCGTTGTAAAATAATTTTATTTTTAATTCAGATAAAAGGCTGACTGCTGTAATTCCTTCATTCAAAGTTGTTCACAACCCTAATTTCTGAACGTCATCAGCAATGTTCTCGCGAAAGTTTCGCTAAACCCGTGGCTCCGTAAAAACAATTCCTTTGGCGACAAAACAAAAAAATAACAGTCACATTTTTAAATGAATTTCATAATTCTGTTTTAGGGACTTGAAAAAGTTATCTGGCTAACGGGGTTGTTTACAAAAAGTTAAATTAACGTTAAACCAACATTACATCAAAATGTGGTTCCGTACTTTTTTATTTGTTTAATGAGGTTTTATCTTCGTAAGATTAATGATAATTATAATATTTTGTAGTTTATGTTATTACTTGAAGCTTTTGTCTAATAGCTATATTGGTATCTGCCTGATCTGGAATCGAACCCGCGCCTTCATACTCGAAAGGCTGGTGCTTAAACCTCTAGGCCACCACGACTTATTTTGGCTAACAGCCGCACGGATCGATTGATAATCGATTAAGCAACGATTAGCGCGGTCGGTCTATGGATGGGTTACCATATGCCTCAAAATTCGTCATGTCAAGCACATATGTATATGTGACGACATTTAAGGCATATTAAGTTGATGAGTTCAAGCTATTTATTTTTAATCTTTGGCAGTCGTTATGAGCATGTACATACATATGTATGTTACCATTTTTTCCTAATAGTTGTTTTTAGAAAAAAAGAACAGACTAATATCACTTTTTTTGCCTACTGAAAGCAGTGGTAGTTTTACGTCAGTAAAATATCCTTTTAGTTCCAGGAACTCTTCCTATCAACCTTTTTACACTATCTTAAGCTGTGAGCTAAGCTATCGCAATAATGAATGGACCCCAGGGACCATGAGTGTATTGTAATCAGTAAGAGTCTACCGCACCCGTATCACCCAATCAATCCAAAAACACATCTATACTAATATTATAAAGCTGAAGAGTTTGTTTGTTTGTTTGAACGCGCTAATCTCAGGAACTACGGGTTCGATATGAAAAATTCTTTCAGTGTGAGATAGCCCATTTATCGAGGAAGGCTATAGGCTATATACCATCACGCTAAGACACACGGAAGCGGAGCAGTAACCAAAGATGCGGGTGAAACCGCTGGGGACAGCTAGTACCCAATTAAAAGCCTATAATTATGTATTTTTATCTGTTTACAAAATGTAATCCCTAAGCACGTGAGTAACAGCTCACAAACCTCGTATATTTACTTCTCAAACTACGAACAACTTAACCATCGTCAAAACAAACTCCCCTGACCCATATATTTACCTTACCACCTTCACTACCTCATACTTCAGTTCCTCACACGATAAGTTTGACATACTTAGAGCATGTAACCAACCGGAACTGCCATGAGCGACTCTAAGCGAAAACAACTGACAATTTACGCGTGGGAGAGGCATAGCTTCAAATAGTTGTTGCTCGATAAAGCTTTGATTTTCGCTTGGTGGACTAGACCACCAGGTTAGAGCTAGGTTAGAGCACCATTCTCTCAAGATAGCGCGGATTCGATTCTCAGTGTATCTTTACTAAGTTATATGCAGTTTCTAAGTATATTTCGGACTTTGACTTGGATTAAAGGTGAAGGAAAACATCCACCAACCCGCATTGAGCAAGCGTGCTCAATATTTCTTTGTGTGGGAGGAGGCCTGTGCCCAGCAGTGGGACGATAAATTGATGATGATGAATGCATTTTACAACAGATCGTTATGATAAAATTGACGAATACGGATATAAACTTGACGCCCACATCCATCTATCTCACGTTTATGGGAGTATGTGCAGTGCTTAGCTTTGAAGGCATGGCCATGGCTTCTCCAGTTGGTTAAAATATCTAAGCTTGACGTATCGCCGACCACACTCTTAGGCGACAGCATTTCCGCGCCCTTTAAGAATAACATCCATCAAATGCCTCGTGATTGATCGTGTGGCGCCTTTTCGACCTCTAGTGTAACTGTATCGTAGCGTTGCAGATGTGTGTGTGTAAAAATTAAGAATCATTTTCACACGACTGCGTCTAAAAGAAGGCTTTCAGGACACGATAGTCATGAGACGGTATTTATGTAACTTGAAAAATGCCTTGTCTTTTTTTACAAAATTTTAAAATCCATCTTTTCGTTTTTGAATTTTCCGTTACATTTATTTGTTTGTTTTATTAAATAGAACGGCCGAAGGCATTTATACCATTTATATTTTAAACAGTCATGCAATCTTCTCACAAAAAATCAAACATCCTGACATTATCATCTTCCATTCATCTGCAAACACATCAAGACCTGTGTTTGAGTCCAGGAGATCGTTAATTGCGGCTTAATACTTATTATTACATATAAATTGACATAAATCAGCCATAGAGATAAGTATCTTTCAGAAATTATTAATCACAACCCACATGAAATATAAATTCCAATTTCTTTTACATGAACGCCATTGGAAAATGAGCAAAGACATCTAATTGCCAGAGCATTCGTGTTGCCTGAATGCTCTTTACAAATATATTTGAAAAGATTTTTTATTTGCCAACGACTTTATTGTAGGGATACATATTTTATTTTTATGATGAGGTAGGATACAAAAGGTTTTAAGACGAATTTAATATTTAAGTGACGTCACGAGATGCGTTAACCAACTACATAATGGACTATTTATCAGCCCATAACCCGTTTTGTCTTGATCATCATCTGCCTAGCCTTTTCACTACCTGACCTCCGCAGCCCAGTAACCTGGGCAACCCGATACCCATTGGTAAGACTTTATGGCTTCTGACTACCCGTAACGACTGCCTAAGATGTACAAATGACAGCCGGGACCCACTAGTTTAACGTGCCTTACGAAACACGGAGGAACTCGTCATGAGAAGATGGTCACCCATCTACGGACCGATCGCGACCGTTGTTGCTTAGCCACGAGCTATTCTTTAATCTTGGTATCGGGCCAAAACGTCAAAAAGTGTTTGGGGCTTTTATTGCAGCGGCATGACATATCTTGTCCTCTATTATTTTTCGATATTATAATAATAATTATCTAAAATATAGAAATATTAACTATAGAATGCGGACGGAGTAATGGGCAAAGGCTAGTATTAAATAAAACACGGTAAACACTTCAATGTTTCTTCACTTATTCCATTTACAAAATAATCATTCACAAATTATTATTAATTAAATAAATTATAATTATTTAAATACTAAATAGTCATACAAACACTTTTTTTAAGATATCTTTAAAATATATAGTATAATATAATATATATATCTTAAAAAAAGTGTTTTCTTTAACTGCTGATTAAGTGAACCTTTTATAATAATGCATCGGGACACATTTTTCACGCACGGTCGGTTAGCCCCAAGGTAAGCTATTAAATATCTTATATTCTGGGTGCCAACACAACTGATAAAACACATAATACTTTACACATACATATATTATAAATACATAAATTGTAACACCTAGACCACAGCCAATAACAGGAATCGAACGCAGGACCCTCGGCTCAGCAGTCCGGCATGATTACCATTGCACCAACGAGGTCGTCGGTTTTAAAAAATGACTTAATTAGAAGAAACGAGCAAAAAGGCCAGAGGCAACATTGTAGATACAAACAATATCATAGTCTGTGCTTTCTGTGCAACTCCCCAGTTGCATAGGTCTTTGTCACAATGGCTCCATGTTACTTTTCCACCAAAACGTTTGAAAACCCCTTCTTTTTCCCCTCCAAATTTAAAGCTTAATGGGTTTCCACAGCCACGAACTATTAAATCGTCGCCTGCATCTGCAATAGCAATAAAAAAATTATTTAAAAAATTGCTTCTGCCCGCGGTTTACCTCGCATCCCAGGAGAGGTACGTTCACGTAGAGTATAAAAAAAGGGCCAGTTTCACAGGTTGCTGATAAGTTCCAGATAGTTTATCTGGCAGATAATTTCATACAAATTCTGTTCCATTTTAGAATTTATCTGGTAGATGGAGGCCAATCGTAACCTGTGAAGCTGGCCCTTAATATTTCAACTTTTAAGTTTCTATCAAAATTATTCACATTTTGGTAGTTGACTATATATATATATTATAATACATTATAGTAGTATATATAAATATATATATATACTATATATATATAATATATATAAACCTACGTGTAGCCGCGTATATATATAAAAAGATTCGTCTTCGTCGCTGCTATTTGAGATTGTACCTTAGTTAAGTTGGCTTTAGGGTTTAGTGATAGCGCCGGCGGGGGACTGGACGCCATAGACTCCCAGGCCCCCTCCACTCAGGCGACGTCGGAGTGCCGCTGGGTATTTTTAGTGGGTATACCGGGAACGACTTTACCGGGGAGTCCCACATACCCCCGTCTCCCGACGGGATTTTTTTTCAAAAATTTAAAAATAAATTAAGTTATTAAAAAAAAAACACGGTAATAGGGTTACTCACATTCAAACTTATAAATTGAGCATTCCAATCCTACACATATGTCTTTTTTTCCAAAAGCAGTTCTGCAATGATCGGTATCGTTGTATGTGATACAAGAATAACATTTCGTAACTGAAAGCAAAAAGAAGAGGATATATAAAAAGTTAACTTTTTATTATACACTAGCTGTTGCCCGCGACGTCGTCCACGTTGGCATTAGGTGATTAAACATTAAACCCCCCCGCCCCCGTACGTGATAGCGTGATAATATGTAGCCTATATGTTGACCCGACATCTTAGTTATATTCATGCCAAATTTGAAGCAAATCCCTGCAGTACTTTTTGAGATTACCCCGGACATATATACAGACAAACAGACAAACAATCTAAAAACTACATTTTTGGCTTCGATGTCGATTGTAGATTACGTCCCAATTATTCTTTTAAAAAAATATTCAATTTAATTTAGTTAAAGACACTTACCCTGGCCGGCTAACATCTTCTCAAGGTCTGTAAAAATAATATATACCGACATTTATTTGTGAATATCCAGTTTGCTTTCAAGAATAATTTGCGATTACATTCCGTAATCCGTAATCAATTGTTATTAAATCAGTGGATAACGTCGTGGATAGTGTATTTGTCATTTCTTTCATCCTATGCTAGTGCTATGTTTAATAGGCTACCGTTTGTTGTCCATAATTAAATAAAAAAAGTACTTAACATTTTAATTATAAACAAAAATACCCACGCCGTTTAAGGAAGAGTATCGTATAAGATATGAGTACTATAGTCCGCGCCACATAACTTGGCCAAGATCGTTAGGAGAAAACAGATCATATCCTTTTGAAACAGACACGATTACAAATAAAACCTGGCAATATCATAGATTAATGGAAAGCACATAAAAGGACCACTATTTTGAGTAACTAAAAGTCCAACGCGCGAACTTATCCTCATTAAAAAAATTCAAAATCCTTGCTAAGTTATGCACCGGCATTACCTTCTAATTGCTTCTGAATCAGTCCCATGACCTAGCCGCCTAACAAGAGCCTTTTAAGCCTGTTCTCTATGGGTGGTAACTTAAACAGTTCAGGAGTTTTGATCACCAAATAAATAAATATATAATAAAGTATTTATGTAATGGCAATTTAGCCATTTCTTCAATATTTTAATTATCTTTGTTTTAAAGACAAGAATGAGATCTATTCTTTTAAAGTATCTGTCCAAGTCACTTACCAGATGTGGCGGAGTTTCCGAGAGCGCTCGCAACGTCTGTGAAAAAAAATTCAAACATTCATGTGTAATAAGGCTTAATTCTTAGGGCCCGTTTCACAGGTTACGGATAGGCACTATCTACCAGATAAATTCAAAAATTAGTATGAAATTATCTGCCAAATAAACTATCTGGAACTTATCAGCGACCGGTGAAACTGGCCCTAAATAATATAAGTCTTAGGGCCAGTTTCACAGATTACGGATAGGCACTATCTACCATATAAATTCAAAATTGGAACAGTATTAGTATGAAAGTATCTGCCAGATAAACTATCTGAAACTTATCAACCTGTGAAACTGGCCCTTAGTGCACTAATATAACCATATAATTTAGAGCAAATAATAAAATTCCTCCTCTCTTCTTCGTGGGCGTGCCCTACGGGGTCCATTATGTACCACAATAAGCTATGCAATACCTTTATGAAACTTATCTAGTGCAATAATTTAAATTAATATATACAAGTAAAAAAAAAACCTTATTAATAAATGGCGTCAAAAAATTCTTCCTCATCGCTGCCCGCCGGGAGTGTACCCAAATATTTATGTGAATAAAAATAAAAAAGTGCAATAAAATATTGGATACTAGCTGTCCCCAGCGGTATATAGCCTATAGCCTTCCTCGATAAATGAGCTATCTAACACTGAAATAATTTTTCAAATCGAACCAGTAGTTCCTGAGATTAGCGCGTTCAAACAAACAAACAAACAAACTCTTCAGCTTTATAATATTTGTATAGACTGAACTACACACGTCGTGAAAATTTCAAAGTCCATCGCACTCAAATAACGTGACACGTAAATTAATAAATAATTAAGATTGTGCAAACTTACCATTATGTATAATGACACAGATTAAGAACGCTTCTATAAACAATTTGGACACTGAGGACTTCATGTCGACATTTAAACCTTTTAAGGCAAAATTAATAATAAATAATAATTGCTGGCGTCGACTTATTTATACCCAAATTTTAACAGGAAATGTAGCTATCTACCAAATCATAATGACAATTATTATTATATTAAACCATGTATATAATCATATATAATATACGATCGGTTACCCCCATGGTAAGCTATTGATTAGCTTGTACTATGGGTGCCAACACAACTGATAAACTGCATATACTTTACCCATATATATTTATAAATACATATTATAACATCCAGACCACAGCCAATAATCTAAGCTTAGCTCGGCAGTCCGGCGTGTCAAATTAAAAGTGCATGTAGTTGGTTATAGACAAGATTCAGTTATTCTTAATAACTAAATCAAGAAACTCAAAGGGTTCGTGTGTAGACAAATTTCATTTCAATCTGTTCAGCCATTCTTCCTGAAAGTAAAACTTAAGTACCTACAAAGCAAAGACACACAAAATATGTACAGCAATAAAGCAAAACTTGTACTTAGTCCTTTTCTTAAGTCTGCTGGGCTGCGGATTGTTCGTGGCCTTAGCATACAGGGACCTCCAGAAGGAACATAGTGGGTTTTAGTCAGTAAGAGTCTGACACTTCCTCCAGCTGTACCCTCAGCGGGTGCTCTTTCTTAAGTACTTTAATTCAGGTTACACTAAGTTAAGGCCCATAAAAATTAGCAAGAAAATAACTTATCCCTTGTTAGATACTGACAAATTATAAAATAATCATTAATTTAATCAGCTAAAAAAAGGTTCTTTCGTTTTCTAAAATTCTCAAACTAGGCTTAGGCATATATTTTGATGCTCGGAGTTCCGATAATCGTTATTCTACTCAAACTTGGCCTAGACTTTGAAATATTTTTGGAACTTCAGGAAATCAGATCACAATTATCATGATTGTACCACATGTATATAGCGTTAGGTAGTTATTTATAAGAGGAAAAATATACCGTTACAATATTTGATATAATGTGGTTAATTATTTTATCAACAATAATATTTTAGTGCCTACTGTTTTTAGTCCTAATTAAAATAATTTTGTAGTAATTTCGTCAAAAAATTTGTAACAAGGCACGTTGGATACCTGTCGACAGTGTTGTTTATATAATTTCTTATTACAACGGGAAAAGTAAGGCTTGAAATATTTAATTAAAATTTTCTCCCTGCTCATATATTTTTCTTTATAAAAATTTTCTCAAGGTGCGTTTAACTGCTTAGTTATTTAAGTTTTAGGCCTTATTTTCTTTCTAAGTATTATACCTGATGTGATGTCTTGTCGAACGCTTACTTACCTAATAACAAACGAGTTTGCGTTTTTTAATGCTAATATACATACGTATATTTCTTGTCTCAGGTGTAAGAGATATATCCACAGGATGGATCAACGGATGGTTTTATAAATAAAATCTTTACCTATATTTGGAAAAAAACACCCAAACAATTTGTTGACTTAAATAAAAACTATATGCGTACCTAATACACAAAACATAAAACCACAATCACTTTTTTTTCAAAACAACGCATAAAGGTTCAGTTTCTAAAATTTAGTTTAATATAAATACCTTTTTTTTTAATAGTTATTAGCTAATTATAATCAAAAACTGTCCTCAATAAAAATGGTTTCAATTTTAATGTACGAACGTATGTAGGTAGATTACCGAAAATAGTAGGAGAACCCGTGAAAAGATCTATCCTCATTATATTTAGAACTACAGCACCTTAAAAAAGACACACCAAGTTCTATTTACCCTCGTCACACGCTCAAAGGCTGGAACTGATTTGGTTCTAAAATGCAAGAACACCAAGAACCATGTGAACAGGTCCATAGGTGAAGTGGCTTTGAATAGGAAATATGCATGTCATGGTGTAAATGTCGATTTTGTCACGAAGGGAGATTCTCCATTAGGGTTGAGTTTTAAGATTCTGGAACAATATTTAAAACGTGCAATTTTTTTACTTCTGTGATAAAAAAAGTCAATTGATAACACCCCACTTTTTAAACAGATATATTGTATTCATTTAAAAACATATACATATATAAATAATATATACTACATTATTGTTTTACAAACACATGAAAACAAAACCACAAAGCTGTCTGTTCTCTTATCTTACGTTTCTATTTCATACCCGCCATTAGGCAGGGTACAAAGCGACAATGACAAAGCCTTAGAGCAATTCATCAACCGGAGACGACATCGCAATGATTTTCCCTCTACCAAATGTATGAGATCGCGGCGGTTAAAATATGCCGGTTGACTGTTAAGAAATAAAAAGCGTATTAGTTCATCTTTTAGACTATTTTCTAAGACAATCTAATTAAAACGAAGATACAACAAAAAGCATTTCCCTTTACGTCACTCCTCAGTACAAATTTTACCAAGCAGTGACGTCACAACTCCCACTCTCGAACTTTATTTTTTATTAGAAATTTTTAGTTGCTTTGTTAAAACATAAAATAGTTGCCCAATATTCCTACCCAATCTAAAAGATGGTCTTATTTAGAATCACTTATTTTTAACCTTGTCAACACGTCTATTGTATGCACATGTGTGCGTCAAGTTTATGCTTATGTTTGACAATTTAGTAGTGTGCGTGAATAACGATGTAATCGAAAATGAATATATTGTATATTATATTAATTATATATATTTATTAGTTGCGTTGCCCCCTGCGCAGCAGATTTTTAATCAGCAGATTTTTCCGCATGGAAATTTTTGCTCATTTTTGCTTTTTGCGGTTCCATTTGGTTAAATACTCTAAGCACATAACCTAATGTGGACCTCTCTCAAACTTACTGCGGTTTGTTTCTAGGTGAGGTTTCACAACATTAGTCATGACCCGACTGCCGAATTAATTAATTAATTGTTTACTTCAACTTTTGGAGTATTTTGTGTGGATTTTGAACTTATTTTTGTTGGTTTATTGTGTTAATTCTACCGGAGAAGACGGCCTTTTATCGGCTGAAGAATATGTTACAATGTTGATTGGGAAAATTATATAGTTCCGGATAGCTTGATGTGCTGGCAAACGTAGTGTAGGACGTTTTCAGGCACGGTGGAGTGATGACTTGCGCAAGACGGCTGGCAGGAGCTGGATGCGAGAAGCAGAAAATCGATCTCAGTGGCGTGCACTTGGAGAGGCCTATGTCCAGCAGTGGACTGCGATAGGCTGATGAGGATATGCTGGCGTCTGTACTTAGAAAGGTTAAGAGGAAATTTCCAGCAACAAACTAAAAAGTCTGGTCTGTTCTTTCTCTTATCCCCAGTCTCGTCCGTCATATAGTAGGTACATATATAAAAAAAAAATTTTTTTCGCAATTTATAGTTTTGTTCACTTTGTTTTGGACTGATGTGGGGTAGTCTCTAATATCGATATTTAAAGTAATTTGCTCAAAAGTGAAGACATATCTGTGTATGTGTACTTAGTTTACTTTAAAACCAATAGTGCAGGGATTGCTTCACTATCATTAGAGCCCCCTCACACATCAAAGTTTTAGTCGGACGATAGATAAATCGAGCTCATAAACCAGTATGGAGATGAATGGTAATGAACACACATTACAACGATCAGTTATCCGGCCGGTACTAGACCGACTAAAACGAACGTTTGATTGGAGTCAGCTTAACTTCCAAAATGAATAGTCAACCTACTATCGACCGATAGTTTAGTCTACAGTATGCGAGGTGTCTTATACTTGAATAAGACAGGATTATAGGAAGCTAATAATAATTATTAGCATAAATGAATAGGTATTAGAAAAAGTCGTGGTGGCCTAGTGGTTAAAGAGCCAACCTCTCAAGTATGTGGGCGTGATTTCGATTCCTGGTCAGGCAAGTACCAATGCAACTTTTCTAAATTTGTATGTACTTTCTAAGTATATCTTGGACACCAATGACTGTGATGATGAATAGGTATTAGATACTTTAATATGTATTTGGGCAAATGAGAAGAAATATCATTTATCACATTTTTGTTTGAAACGCGATGAGATCTGCATTTTACTGGCTACCTTTAGGAAGAAAAGCCGAAACAAACTTAAAGTTCACTGTTTTAAAATTCCAGACTTAAAAATAATGTACATACTACAGCAAGGATGAGCAATGAAGGTTTCTGTCTGAAACGACCTTTTGAGGAAAGTGTCATACAAGTTTGAATGGACCTGTCTAATCAGCTGGTAAGCTTGTGAAGTATAAGAATACTACGTTTTGTCAGTATGTTTTTGTGTCATTAAGTAATTAATTAACAAGTAAACAAAGGCCTACATAATACAAGCTATCAATACTTAATTATAAGGCTGTGATAGCAATGAGGTCTGTAAGTTGGTGGTCAAGCAAAGAAATACCAAACAGAAAAAAACAAAATTAACTTCTACATCAAGTAAAACTGAGACTCATCATCATCATCCTCACAGCCTTTTTATTGTCCCACTGCTGGGCACAGGCCTCCTCTCCCACGGAGATGGATTGAGCGTTAATCACCACGCTTGCTCAATGCGGGTTGGTGATTTCAGACTTTATAGTACAGGTTTATTCGAGATGTTTTCCTTCACCTTTAATCAGTCATTGGTGTCCAAGATAAACTTAGAACTTTACTTTAGAAACTGAGACTAAAATACAGTTATCAATACACCTCTATTTAGTTAATCGTTCAATCTGTAGGCTAAGTTTAGTGGTTAATTAATGCGCTTGCGCCAATTACCCCAGGAATCATGGTGGTTAGGCAATTGACTGTGCCAATTGATTGGGCAATTGGACAATAATTGACCTACATGGCAAGGGGAACTGATTTCATTATCTATGTTGAGATGTCTGGAACAAATCAGAGATATGATCTTCTGGGAAGGGAGAGTTTAAGCCAAACAAACTTTTTAAAGTAAACATAGGAAGTATGTTTTGCGGCGCGTTTATTTAACAACTCCGCGCGCTCGGCTAAAATGTAACATATAAATGGTACAACGGTATAGTCTAATGGGGTATCTCGTACAGAAATAATTGTTATTTTTCAAATCCGTCCAGTTGGTTTTGAGATTAGCGTGTTCGAGCAAACATACAAAACGATTCAGTTTTATGTTATTCTGCCCTGATAACAAAGAATGCAGTAATCGACATTTTTGAGATTTTCACTTTTTTCCAGAAATGGTATCTCAAGAGGTTCATGTACATGAAAAAAATATATTTTCATAAAAAAAATCCCTCGAAGTATGTTTTTTATGTAATGATTTTCGCCGTACTTGCATAAAAACTGCTTCAATGATAAGAAAAAACGCAGTATTAAACATGGCCTAAGAAAGAATGCAGTACTTGCAAGAATACCCTAAAACATAATGCAGTAATATCTACTACTTCATCATATTGTTTTAAATTCAATAGACAAATTGCTAAATTAAAACGCAGTACTCTTAACATTACTGCATTTAACTGTAGTAAACTTAGTTCCGAGCACATAAATAATGGCAATAATTACTAAAAAATAATGCAGTAATCGACTTGTGCTAAGACATAATGCAGTAATACGCGCAAGTGCTGCATTTAGTTTTAGTATCCTGTGACTCGGAAACGACCTGATACTAAATCAAAACGCAGTAATACGTATTATAATTGCATATGTTAGTAAATTAAATAAGGGAAAATTATATTGTAAAAGCTTGATTTTTTTCCGAATTTTTAGATATACATTATGACCAATAAAATACGAACATCTTGCTCAGATGATATGAAATATGTTTTTTGCGTTTATCTCGTAACCGCCATTTTGCGATTACTGCATTCTTAGTTATGACGGCAGTATTAGTAGGTATAGCTTTAACTTCACTGTTGCCGTATTCTAAATGTATCATCCAACATGGCAATGCTGGCTGCCAGCCTCTTGGGGACGCTACCAGTGGGCAGCGATGAGGAGGAATTTTTTGACGCCATATTTTAAATTTCATTTATATGATTACTCGAATATATATAACATTAATTGTGAATTGCTGCAAAAAAAAACTGTTTATTAATATAATACAGAAAACAGAAACATATTTTGCTGACGGGAGCACTCAATTAAACTCCAATAAATGTTTCCTCATACACCATTGAGCAGATTGGTGACAGAAGCGAAACCGACATCGAATGCAGGCATATTTTACAGTACAAATTATACTGTTCTTGTCATATTTGGATACAATGTTAATATTTAAATGTTAGTGATGAAAAAGTGATGCAAAATTAACTCTGTCTGTTTGTCGTGCGTTCAAGCCCAAAAAACTGAACCGATGTAAATAAAATTTTATACTCAGATAATCTTAAACAAGATGGAGGTGCTTCGGGATGCGGGTAGAGTACAGTATAGTTAGCTTATGTAATTCGGATCAAAATAAAAAATCTGCATTCAAAACAAAACACGATCGATACTTTCGAATACAAAATGGCGAAACAAGACGCTTTAATTAGTTCAGTCTCCAGTCTAATAAAATTCGGCAACAATAACACAAAGTGACATTAACAGTTTCCTTAAAGAATGCAATTACGTGAAAACCTTGTCTTATTATGTTAACTATCTCCTGAAAACACAGTGTGAAATGCCATTTGTAGTGTTTGCGCTTTAAAGCGCTTTGCTGTCAGTTGTGACGCTATTTTCAGCTTAAATTATTTTATGCTTCACAGAAATTGCCGAGTCTTGTTCTTATAATTCTATGTACAGACGCCAGGACATCAAGCTACCCTATACCGTCAAATTATCACAATCAACTTTGAACCATATTATGCTTCAGCGATAAAGTCGCATATCTATTAAGGCAATTTTGCACATTGTACTTGCGTGTATTGATGTGCTGGCGTCTGTAGGTACCTTCTTACGATTGCAATCAAGGTAGTTGTTCCCAGAGGTTTCTCTTACATCCTCACATTACCTGATGCAATTATAAAATCTATGCATTTTATGCAAACGGCTTAGGGTTTCCGTATGTAGCCGTTAAACTTGGAATTTGGGCGCTTTCGCAAATTCCTAGCCGTGCAAGCGACTCGAGTGGGTAATTATAATAAAGTCATAAAATACGTCGTTTTCGTGGATTTGGCTTCGTGCCACCGTGAAGGAAAATATTTTTATGAGAGTTTTTAATGTAGGTATATATTTTTGTAGTAAAGGTTATTCCAGTTGGGAGGCTAAGTTTTACCCTCGTCTCGAGATTTTTTTTTTGGGCGCTCCCAGAAAAAAAGTCTGCCTTATCCGTCTCCAGAGTCCCACTATACCCATACAAAATTCCGTCCAAATCGAATCAGCCGCATTCGGTTTTATAACGATAAAGTTCATCGTTAAGTGTTTTTTTGTATTTAATCAGTTTGGATATTGAGGAAAATCAATCCACCACGGAAATATTAGTATTTTAATACTATTTAAAACGATTAAAATAAATTATTCATAAACGGGTCATGTATTTTTATCGGTTTGAATATTGAGGTAAATCGAAAAAACAAGGAAATATGAGTATTTCATTTCTATTTAAAAAGACTAAAATAAATTACTTTCAAAATATCATATCTGTCAAACATATCAATCTGAACTCATATCAATATCAAATGTCCTTAATAGATTTTCAACTGTATCGCTGAAGCATATACTTCAAATTTGATTGTGAAAATTTGATAATTTCGGGTAGCTTGATGTGCTGGCGTCTGAACTATTTAAGCTTGTAACGTTTAGCAACAATAACAATAATAGTCAAGATATTTTGGCGTGGCACAATCACATTCCGCCATGCCAAAGTACACGGTAATATTCTGTAATGGTAATGACATTTGCGTTGACTGTTTTCTAGAATATTCTCAACTAGCTATTTAGTACGGTTTTACTCGCTTGCAGAAGGAACTACTAATAAAAGCATAAAAAATATTATGTAGCCTAAAATCGTGACACTGTGCAATTTTTTTAACAAACCGGACAGGTTATTTGTAAGCGTAAAAGTGAAATAAAAGAAGCTTGCTTTCACATAAAAATAATCCCATTCTATTCACAATGCTAGTTAATTTGTAGATACAGACGCCAATACATCAGGCTACTGCAATCTGTCAAATTTATTTAATAGATTTTTAACTTTAGCCCTGAAGCATATGGTTCAAAATTGATTGGGAAAATTTGTCAGTTTCGGAAAGCTAAAGTAGATATTAATTGTCACCAAAAATATCGATTAATCACAACAAACAAGGAATATCCTCCTTTATTCGATATTAAACTAATATTTACGAAAATTATAAAAAGTTTCCTTATTTTCCTGTTGCTAAGTTGAATTACCACAATTTGGAATAAAATCCTGCCTCATACCGCTGTGGGTGCTAAACGCCAAAATATGATCTCATCTAAACGTTGGTATCTGTTTCGGATAAGCCTCTCGGTATTGTTAATACGAATTCTCCGTTCTTATGAAATGTATCGTATCTGGAAAAAAATATTATTTCGTCAATCCTTATACAACATTTCTTCTAAATGTTAGGAAATAATCATCATCATCATCATCATCAGCCTATCGCAGTCCACTGCTGGACATAGGCCTCTCCAAGTGCACGCCACTGAGATCGATTTTATCATGAGAAGATGTTAGGAAATAATATCTAGTTTTAATGCCGCGAGACGAAAATCCAGCATTAAAAAAACCACCTTCCCACTCACGTACACACACAAGCACAGGAAGAAAAGGTACCACCCTCCCGCTCTCACGCACCTGCACACGGAGAAAAGGCAGCAAGCCCTGCAACCAAGCCGATTCGACACGTGTTTCGCCCCTCCACGGGGCTTCTTCAGGAGGTGTTGACTCGACGACCGCTCGTCTCGCGCCCGAGCAAAGTCGCAAAGTAACGCCTGATTCAATAATTTAACATATCTTCTAGCCTTTTCTCAAACTATGTTGGGTTTGGCTTCCATTCTTAATCGGATGCAGCTTATTACCAGTGTTCTACGTGAGCGATTGCCCACCTGACCTCCTCAACCCAGTTACCAGGGCGACCCAATGCCCATTGTTAAGACTAGTTGTCAGACTTTCTAGCAATTGACTACCCATAACGACTGCCAAAGATGGACAAATGATAGCTGGAATCCAATTAAGCATGCCTTCCAAAACACGGAAGAACTCGTCATGACAATCAATGACAACCTATCAATAAAAAAAGATATTTTTATAAAATTTTGTAGTTACAACAGTTTACCTAAAGACAGTACAAATATCACTACAAATGTGTATCCGACAGCAATCTCATTACCATACGCCAGATTTACAAATTGAAGCAACAATAATACGTGGTTAAGCTTCACATTTGTTTAGGTATATGTTACAGGCTTTTTGCTGTATCGTAAAAAATAGAAAATGACTAGCTTTATTTATTTATTGAAACTTTATGCAACATATTTTTTATTTACAAATGCGGAATTAATGCCAAAGGAATTCTTTCCAGTCAACCTGTAGGCGATGCAAAAATAAGTTTTGTTATTCTATCCAGTAAAAACAATGCTATCTGTCGTTTGATTAAAGGAATAACGTAGGTATTCTAAAAGGGGATGACGAGAAAGTATGTTTTATAGCTGCATATAGCAAACCTTCATTTTACAAATTGTATTACCATTGCATGAACGCAAATATCGTTCTGTGCTCCGACTGAGAAATTACACAAGGGAAATTAAAGTAACGCAGTCACTGTAACCAGGACTTCAAAATTCAATATTTATGGGAATAGCACGTGAAACATAATTATAATTATGATAATGCTGACTGAGAATGGGCGCTGACAACAAAGGGCCCCTAAGGGCCAAGGTCTGCCTGGGCTGCGGGTTGTCCGCAAGAGTTACCGTGGCCCTGGCATACAGGGACCTCCAGAAGAAACATAGTGGGTTTTAATCAGAGTTTGACACTCCTTCCAGCTACACCCTCAACGACAGGGGTCATTTGATGATTTCCTGCGAAAAAAGGGATGTCGCTGGCGTGGCGCCTATTTTGCCAGCTATTAAGTTTTCTTATTTTCGGTGTCAGCTTAAATCAGCACTATTTTATTAAACCCGATAAGCTGAAATAGAATTAAAATTGTAATATCAGTATGGAAGGAGCAAATAAAGATTTTTATTATTATTTTATATTATTTATTAATAAAAATAACTAGGATATTTACTAGTATCCTGAATCAACATTGTAACTGCAACATGATATGTATTCAAGCGGTGTTTATTTAAACAATCGAGTACTAATGAACGAGCTCATACTGGAGATATCTGCTTATATGTTTGTTTACCCTACAGTTGTATAGAGGGGGTAATTACCCCGTTTGTTGGATTACCCCTCATTAGTCCCACTGCAATTTGGGAGTAAACAAAATGTGTAGTGAGCTAATGGCCAGTAATTAATGTTAAAATAATGATTGTTGTGTGACATTTTGTATATTATAAATCTATGTTCATTTTTTTTTGGACACTAGCAACTCGGAGTTCTACTTAGGAGGCTGTTTACTGATTAACCGGACAGGATTCTATGTTCATTGTATAATAGTGGCAATGATTTATATATATCTATCTACCTCCAACGGTTTCCTTCTTCCTTCTTTTACGAACTACTTCGCACACGCGGATAAAAAGTTCCCATAGCCTTCCTCCATGAAAGGGCTGTGTAACACTAAAAGAACTATTGAAGGTTCCTGAGATTAGCGCGTCCATGCCAAACAAATAAACTGCTCCTATCTTATTATAAAACGTACCTGCTTTAGTGCTAGGTTTACCATCATCTTGAAAAAAGGTGGTAATGGTCCAAAGCTAATACCAAAGCATGTTTTATAATAAGATGGTTCAAGCTTTATAATGCGAGTTATTTTTTATTGATGGCAAGACAATATTACAACTGTCAGTCTTCGAATAATTCGAATATCGAATGACACAAAATTGTTTAAGCAATCATAAAGTCATTATGGATCGTTCAAAGCTACATAACAATAGCTTCTATCGTGATTAGAACCGTCATACTGTTATGTAACAATAAAATCAGCCGTGTTTATGGTACACCAGTCACAAGTTTCCCTTAACAAAGAATTACAAAAATGGAACACAAAATAAACGGAATTCCAAAAGACGGTATCTACAGCTGTAAGACATTAAAACGCGCGCTACACGATCCAAGCCGACCGCCGACAGGGGTGACCTTGGGCACTTCAGCGTTCTACACGGTTGGTGCGGACCAGACGCCGATTGTCGACTTGTCGCGATGGATGCGGTCCCGACCTAGGTCATCCATAGTCATTTGATTCCACCCACATCTGGAAGGCAGACTACCGTCTTTACTAAATTTTCACACTACCTGGCGCAAAGGTGACCTCTGTCGGCGGTTCGTTTGGACCTTTAAAACGCGCTGTACACGATCAAAACCAACCTTCGACAAAGGTGTCCTTGATCGCATCTCCCGTCAGCCGACAACATTCCACATGGGGCCAACCACGGACAAAGCCTGACGCGATGCGCTCCCGACCAAGATCGTCCAAAGTCGTTTGATAGCCATATCTGCAGGCTTAGCATGGCGATTATATTATATCTATTCTGTCAAGAAAAGACAAAGCTCTTTCTGTCAATGTCAACATGTCTTCTGCCCGAGCATGGCGCGACCTATCAACTCGCATATAATCACTTGTAAACTTATGTCGATCGAAGAAAAGAAAAATTTCTTCAAAAATGTCAAAGAAGTCTTACGTCAATCTGTCACTTTTCTGTCATTATGTCTATTCTCCGGTAAACAAAACTTGTTTCTACGGTTGCCATGCTAAGTCTGCTGGTCGGCCAATGTTAACACGGTAGATTTACTATCAACTGGACCTAGTTTACCTCTGTCAGCGATTGTTTTAGATCGTGTGAAAGGCCTTTAAAAAGAAATCTTTGTTTTTTAATTTGTCAACACAGTTCTTTCTCAAGAGGGAAGCGCCTTACACTTCGTGAGCTAATATATTTTTTATATTCAAAAAGCAATATTTTATAAATACATCAGTGAATTTGAAATAAAGCTCTTTGTAAGAGCCATAAGTCACGCGCCCGACAGCCGCACGAAGGGTATAGGAGATTTCCTGCACTTTTTGTATCATTCAATAAAACAGAGTACGTACTTTGTACTAGTTCCAATGTCAAATGTTACGATATTTATGACCCTACTTAACTTACAAAACATTATGAAAAAACATGACAAATGGCCTTCCGTAAAATAGGAAATTTTTCAGTGTAATACGGTTTTGTTTGGATGGATCAGATTGTCTTTTGGTGACAATAATAACGAGGTAACCAAATATTCTTGAACATAATATATGTAATATACATGCTGTTGTCCATGGAAACTACTGCTGGGTAGTAGAATAAAATATAAACTATGTTACTCGGGGTAAATGCAGTTTTCCAATAGTGAAATGTTTTTGAGTTTACCCATTACAAACAAAACACACACAAAAACTTATTTTTTATTTTTTATAAAAGTATACTTGTAGGAACAACTCCGCGCACCCGGATAAAGGAAATAGAAATAAAGTAGTCTATAGCCTTCCTCGATAAATACGTTATCTGAAACTGAAAGAATTTTTCAAATACGACCAGTAATTCCTGAGATAAGCGCGTTCAACCAAACAAACAAACTCTCCTGCTTTATAAATATAGGATAACTTTGTAGCTAGTAGGTACATACCTCTAGTATAAATAATTACACAGCTACTAAATAGTAAGTAGTTATCTAAAAATTAAATATTATTACTGTTATCACAACGTTCACAATACAATCGGATCTCCGTGGTAGTGTGTGATACTCTTAAATGCTTTGCGAAAGCCGATAAAGAGGGACGCAGAAGTGTAATTTTCCCAAAGTAAATATAGCCATTATTCCCCGTTGTTACTTGTCGATAAACAGTTTTTTTCTCGTTTACAATATATGTGTTCCGTAAAAATGTTTTTCCACCAAATATTTTCCTTGTGAATCTTTCTTATAAAATGTAAGATTTGAGATAAAATCTTTAATGCCTTTATGATACTTTTTTATATATCGTGTCCTTATTTGATGCTATTATAAGTGCCCTATAAATAATTATAAATATTGCTATATATAATCTGGATAGTGTGGCCCTTAATATTATAAAGCTGAAGAGTTTGTTTGCTTTGATGCGCTAATCTAAGGAACCACCGGACTGATTAAAAGTCAGTGTTAGATGGAATTAATATAGTCACCCATCCACAGAAGCACGGGGTGACGGGGTCAAGAGTTGCTTAACCTTATAATCGATCTATCCGTGCGGCTTTTACTTATCTCCTCGATCACAGAACCATTGCAAGGATACAAAATAAATAATTCACGAGTCTCGCGTACATTACCTACTAGAAGAGTTTTTGCGTGTTCTAAATAAGGTCCGACTCAAGTCAGACCTTGCCTTTTTCTGACGGTTTCCCTACATCATTTGGAACATTTAGTGTTGATAGCTAAGATCCTGCCTGCCACACGGGTGACATGAGAGCACTCAATGTGGAGGAAATATTTTTAGCTTGACGATGTAATATGAACGAAATATTTTTATATTATGAGTATAATATTACTCACACATTCACACAACGTCATCTAGTCGCAAACTAAGCAGAGCTTGTACTATGGGTACTAGGCAACTGATAAACGTGCTTATATACTTTTCTTTTGTAAATACATTTATACAGAGGAACACCCAGACTAAACAAACGCCCATATCCATTCATACCTACATATGTTCCCAAATAGAACCCGCGACCGGTGTGATAGGCAGATACACTAACTACTAAGCAGAGCTGGTACTATTTGTACTAGACAATTGATAAACGTACTTTTCTTTTGTAAATAATTACATTATACATGGCTGGATGGAGGCTGATGATGATGATGACATGGATGGAGAGGTAGAGGTAGACCATGGAAGAGATGGATTGATTGCCTGAAAGTCTGATATGATTAAGAAGGGAGTGGATAGTAGTATGACGGCTAACAGAAACGAATGGAAGAGGAAAACATATTGCGTCGTCCCCAAATAAAATTGGGAACAGGACAGGAAGAAAAAATAATAACAAATACATAGGAACACCTAGACTGAAACACACTCCCATGTTTATGCACACAAATGTTAGTTCGAGACACGGGTAAAATTGCCGACAACTATTATAAAAATGCAAGCATAAAAATTCATGTGTATTTTCATTTTCAACACAAAATTATATACGAAAAACCCTACTATTTTATTAGGATCAGTGCAAACAGGCTTATTTGTGTTACAAAATAGATTTTTCTGCTGTAATGGATACCACATTTAAATATTTTGTGAGGCTGATTTGATTTCATAAATAACCTATGTATGTATGTGCGTTTTGGCTCCTTTTATGTTATTTATTTTTCCGAACTCTGTTTTACTTATTTAAATACTAGTTGTTGCCGTCGGTTTTACCCGCGTCCATTGTTATAAAAAGTAGCCTTCCTCGAAAAATGGCGTATCTAACAATGAGAGAATTTTTTAAATTGGTTAAGTAATTCCTAAGATTAGCTCGTAAATAAAGAAATAAATAAACAAAACTCAACATTTTTAGATTTTGGTAGTGAGAGTGTAGAAAATTTAAGTTATTCTAATGTATTCATAAGCTATATAACTAAAAAAAAAACATGATAAATTACCCTTTAATGCAAGGATAAAATTGAAAATAACATAGCATCTCTCTCCTCGCGCGCATATTGCAATGAACAAGTGAACATATCCAGAAAATTCAACGATTGAAATGCAAAAATATTCACAATGCCAATGTATAAAGGCAAAAATGTAACATCTTACATAAGTAGTTCACCTGTTCACATTTGAACGAGTGAATGTGAACGAACGTATAAAAGTACATTTGAATTCAGAACAAATATAATGGAGGCACCCGTTCGAATATTATTTGTATTGTGCCTGTCAATGCTTGTGAAAAGTTGACTGGGAATGTGCAGTTACAGTCTTTTGCAGTAACGTCGCAGGAATAATGGCGCCATGTTTGCTTTGATTTGAAAATGGAATTGTTTTATTTTTTTCTTGTTGGAGTTCGTTGATAAGGGTAATACACGTTTTATTGTAACTTATGATTAATGGCAGTAAAATACATTTAATTTTAGTTAGATCTTTAGCTTTGTAAATCAGGGTGTTAAAATTTCTATAAAAGTAACCAACATTGTAGTCTATGTAGTAAGACAGTAACAGTACCTACTACGCCTCGTTGTTATTTTACCACGGTAAAAGGGCCATCAAATGACCCTCAATGAGAGTGTCAGACACTTTTAGACTAAAACCCACTATGTTCCTTCTGGAAGTTTTTGTACCAGGCTCGTTGTAACTCTTGCGAACAACCCCACAGCCCCGTTATGCTTCGACCTTACGAGGCCCCTTCGTTTCAAATACAGATGCGAGAACCGAAGACCGCTTAGGACGTCGAGTATATCGCTATATAGTACAGATTCCACCATTTAAATAAAGACAGCCTTGCTATATAACGCTGGAAGATTTTTTCACATTGGAAAAACAGTTCCTTATATTAACGTGTTCAAACAAACAAACGAACTCTTTAGCTTTATAATATTGATAGATAAGACATTTCAATGTAAGGGCTGGAGACAGTTAGGCGTTTATTTTTGGACGAAAAGTTTTTTTTGTCCAGGCACATTTAGGTACGAATGAAACCAGCTAAGAGGGTACAGGCAGTAGGCATAATATTATATATTTCTGAGAACCTATACAACTTTTCAATTTGCGAATAATATGCCATTTAGAAAGCTCCAAAAGCCATATCAGTGACAGTAAGATTGCTCTCCAAACATTTCTTAGAAGACCAATTTTTACGCGTAAGATGACATGAAGGGAAGACTTCCATCATTTAGAAAAAGATTTGTGATATCATCAAAGGGAATTCTTCTTTCAAATATAATCGCGTCTCCAAAGCGGTGAAAGTACGGTGGCTATAATTTTGATGATTTTTTTGGATATTTCATCAGTCGAGACCTAATCAGTATGATTAGTTATGATTGGGTTTTTAAATGGTATGATATCATGGCGAACATTTTTTAATTTTCACTATATCGTTAGTAAAATTACAAGATTAATTATCGGTGATTGGCTGGCAGTGCTGATAAATCCAAGAGACATTATACGATTTGACTAGGTATTTCAAATATACAAAATGATTATGTATAAAAATCAAGTGTAAGATTTTTTTTACCAAAAGGATAAAAAAAATACTGAAATAGCATCTGTCTGTACTGATATTAATTATAAAGAAAGCTGAAGAATTTTTTTGTTTGCTTGCTTGAACAAGCTAATCTCAGGAACTGGTTTGAGTGGTTCTTTCAGTGTCAGATAGTCTATTTATCGAAGAAGCTATACGCTAGAAGCTAGGCTGCTATTGTCGGGTTGCGCGAAGAAGTTCCCACGAAAAGCGGGACCACAGAATGGAAGGACTATCCCACAATAATTTAGAAATATGGTGCCACTACTGCGGGGGGTGGGCAATCATATTTTAGCACATTCTTTTGATGTCTATCCCTGTTTTTCCAGTGGAAGTAACACGGAATAAAATGTAAGCAAACGGTAATTCGTTTATATTTACAAGATATATCCAATATTGGAATTTGGAACACATGTGAAAGTATTTTGATTATATTTTTTCGTTTTTATATGAATTAGTTATACTCTGGTACACCGGAACAGTGTGATTAGAATATTGATGTTTGAATACAAAGTACTTGAGACTTGTCGTCCTTTTTATTGCCCACTGCTGGGTACAGTCCTCCACTCGCACAGAAGTATTCAGCGTTAATTACCATGCTTGCTCAATGCGGGTTAGTGATTTCAGACTTCATAGTCCAAATTTCTCTGAGATGACTTCCCTTTACTTCTCATCAATCGTTCATTGGTGACTAAGACATACTTGGAAACTACATATAGCATAGAACGTGCACGCTCATACTTGAGAGCCTGGTGCTTTAACAACTAGACCACCAAAATGGTTCATAATTTAAGTATGTTTTGAGTATTTGTGTCGTCCTCCCTTCAAAATTAGTGTTATTTTCCGTTAAAACAAAAAAGTTATTTTTTTCTTTCTAGACGCTAAGTGTTTCTTTAGTTTGGACGAATTAATCAACTGTCGCCACGAAGTGTGGTCCCAAGTACCTGTGATAGACAGCTCAAGTGCCCCCAATATACTCTGCAAGCACTTCATTGCTTTTTCTGTAGTGGACCACAAAAAAATTGGTTATAATCAACATTCCGAATACAAGAGCAGTGATGTTGATAAGTAAAAGTTTAAACACTAAGGGCCAGTTTCACCGGTTGCTGATAAGTTCCAGATAGTTTACCTGGCAGATAATTTCATACAAATTCTGTTCCATTTTTTAATTTATCTGGTAGATAATGGCTATCCGTAAGCTGTGAAACTGGCCCTTAAAGAACAAAGTCTATTATTACCTTTCAAAGCATAATTATTATTATTTCAAACTTAAAAATATTTTTATCTATATTCCTGTTTATATAGTTTTTAACTAACAAGTGAATACAAGCGGAAGAATCAATAATCTATCTATCTTCAGTAAATACTATGTAAAATAAAAATGAATCTCTATTTCCCTTGGTCACGCCATCACACGTGAAGTTCTGGACTGAATTCCCTTTTTTGTTTGTAATTTATTGGCAGTAGGATTATGAAAGAAAAACAACAAGACAACGTCTGTCAGGTCAGCTAGTAAGATTTTAAAATCAAGATATCATTTTTTTTCCCAATAATCAACAAACAAGACAGTCTGTTAGACAAAACAGAGAAACAAAATAATATTCTTCATCAAAAAAATCCTTTTATCCAAAGAAACCTGATTCTTTTTTCATAATGAAATTGTGTGACTAGTATCAGACTTTGTACTCGAAAATTCTTAAGGCGCAGCTTTGAATATACAATTATTTTGTTATCTGAGGGCACGGTGGTGCCTCAGCCAAGTCTCAAGCAGAGCGGGCACGGCGGGCGGTCGTACCATCTTTTCTTTAAGCGTTGAAAGTCACTATTATTATTAAATAATGTAAATAAAACTATTGATACAGTCTCTAAATATTGATTTATCAGTACAGAATAAGTTGTACAGGACTTGGCTACGTTGCCATCTCAAAACTGTTTACGTTGAAAAGATTGCATAGAGAGACTTGGCTTCTTTTTACATTAAATGTTTTTCGTGGGTTTCATAATATTCTTTGACCAATATTCCTTTGAGTGGGGATAAAATTAATAATCCCTCGATTATTTAGACTTTTCAATGTTTCAGGAAAAAAAGTTCAAAGCTGTTCAAATGTTGATTTAGAGAGGGAAAAATATTGAATATTATACTTCAGCTAAGCCCTCACGGTGGTTAAATACTTTTTGAATGATGGAGAATCTAAACATTTGTGAGTTCGAATATTGGTTAGGATTGAATGGTTTTTTGCCAGTGTTCATTAGAGATTTGTGAATAGACTGTGTTTAATAATGACTTTGGTTTTTTATTATGATTTTTAATAACTAGATACTAGAACCGTTATAGACAAATTTTGATGATGATTACATCCCATAAAAGTAATAATACCTACGTCCTTGTACGCTCAAGAGCAATTAATCTAGGCCAGTTCCGCAAAACATTTTTTTTAGTTTTGTTTAATTGTTAATTTTAAAAATAAATACTAGAATAAGTTCTTTCCAAGTACAAAATAATAATTTAGTTTTATAAGCAATCGGATAAACCTACGTAGACCAATTAAAGTGTATTTTAAGCAATTAGAGCCGTCCAGGCAAGCTTTTGTCAGATTACTAGCTGTGGACACAAGCCGACCCCTGGGGTGCACAAACCATAGAGCAGTAGATTGACTGCCATCGAGAATCGCAATCGAAATTCAAAATATGCGGAGCGTGTTCCCAGCTAGTCCGATGAGTGGGTAGGCATGGTTTTATCTCAAACGGCCTTTGATTTACAAATGCACGTTCGATTTTTGAAAGATCAAAGGTTTTTTTTTATTGGTGGTCAAAGTTTTTTCTTTTTTTGCCCGGGTAACTGGGTTGAGGAGGTCAGATAAGCAGTCGCTCCAACAGCGCAGCTTTTAAAACACTGGTAATCAGCTGAATCCGGTTAGACTGGAAGCCGACCCCAACATAGTCGGGAAAAGGCTCCGGAGATGATGGCGGTCAAAGTTTTGGAGTGTTGCTATTTATAAAATAGAATAAGTAATGAAATGTATTACGACAATAAATAATTAGTGTATATTTGGCGAAAAGGAGCGAAGAATATTCTAATCACAAACGGTAATCTCTCTAGCTAGCATAAATTAACTTTGCTTTTTTAAAGTACTCTGTTGTTTCCTATATAAATACACTGTATAATACCGACAACAAGTCGTCAAAATACGGATTTAAACACTACAGAACTCTTCATACAACTTTGCAACTTTCACGAAGCAGCCCGGAGTCTGGAAGTTGGTGCATCGGAGAGCACGTAAATTTCGGTTCTGGGCCTGATCTCTTTCCGATCGAGTCGGTTTGCCGTCCCATCGGACTATGAGAGTGAGGGAATAGAAAGTGCACCTGTATCTGCGCGAATGCTTGTGCACTAATGTCTGGCGCAGCTGACTGATCTCCTTAACGAGAACGCCTGCCATGGCCGACAATCGGTCTGGACGCCATCATCATCATCCTCATGTTCCTAAATGAAACAATTTTAGCATTACTATATTACATTTTTTTTTAAATTATTATCGAATATTTATTTTGAATCATATTTGTAGAATCAGTTGATAGTAATATTAAAGATTTCCCAATTTAATTATAAATATAATACTATACATAAAGAAAATAAAAAAGAGACAAATTAAAATAGTGCATCAAAAAATTCCTCCGCATCGCTGTCAGCGGGGATCGTGCCCAAAGGCTGGCCGCATTGCCACGTTGAATGGCAATGCTAATTCGTTGGCCAAGGTATTGGCCAGCCCTTTGGTCACGTGTGGACTCCACTAAACGCATGTTTAGGTCTTTATTACATCGTTTAACTTCAAGTATAGTTCTTTACCTCTACACACAGGACCACCATATTAAACGCAAGCAACGTTCATTCCAACAGTTCATACGGATATTAACTAGTATTTACCGTGGCTTACCCCGCAATACGGGCTGCGTTAGTTTTTGATTAATGGCCGCCATGTCGGATACACGGCGCCATTATCAGCTGATCGTTAAGCCAAGCTTCGGTAGGTTATCGGAGCCTACGACAATACTATCTTTGTTCAGCGATTTATTTTGGACAAAGAATGGGTATTTACGTTCCAAAGTGTTTTCGGGATTCCAAGGAGTATTTATTCTCAAAAAAATATTATTAGCATTTTTTTTTTATTATTCAACAAGATCTGTTTGGACTTCAAAGGCCAGTATTATATTAAAGCATAGAACAAATCATGAATAAATTATACTTATTGAAATAAGATAACAATTAAATATACGTGGTCGAATGAGACACTCTTTCTTTTTGGGGAGTCGGTTAAAAACGGTTGAGTTTATTGAAGAAGTTCCATCGAGAACAAAAATTATTTTTTCCCCTTTTAAAATTGAAAATCAAAAATATTTCAGACAGTAATCCATATTTTGTTCGTAATCACACCACTTAAAAAACTATGTTAGTAAAAAAACTAAACTTTTAAAAACGAATAATAATAATGGCTTATATAAAAAGTCAAACTAGTCCTTTCTGACAGTAAAAAATACATTATTTCATTTTGTAAAGATTTTTTTTGTAAATATAATAATTATGTTCTAAATAAAATATGTTACAGTAATTGCAAAATCAAAATAAAAATGATGTAATGTTTGAATTTTTGTAAGAGAAATTGATCACTATTTTATCTTTTAGTATTAAATCTTCTATTTAATAGCAAATTGGTCTTTCAACCGTTATACAAATATACAAAAAAAACGCAAATATTCCAAATAACCTTTAAATAAATGTAAATGAAGATATTTTATACTTCATTTAATTATCTGTGGTGTACGTCAAACGATTATCTGTGGTGGCAGCACTTTGGACTCACATGTTCATGAGAGAAACCATCTTGTATTTTCTGGAGAAATAATTTCAGCTACAATTATAAAAAAGGATTAACTAAATACTTGAAGCAATAGCTTTTAATGTTGTTTCTCTTACAGGTTAGTATTATAATAGTTAATAGGTAATAATAATAGTTATTTGTACCATAAGGTTTAAGATCACTTGTGATGTTAAAAAATTAAATTTCTCTTACAGAGCAACAACCTGAGTTTTTGTTTCAATAAACAACATTATTACAAAACAACATTAATTATTGCTGTGGTAAACTATGGATAAGTTTAAATTTGAATTTCTTGTGAAATCCGGTGAAGATCCAAAGACAAATGTGATCTGCATAACCTCAATTATGGATGCCGATAAAAATGTGTTTTTGATTCCGGAACATTTACAACCAATAAAACTGCATACTGAGTTAATTAAAACTCAAACTTTCCAAAAAGTAAAGTCTACGCTGCAAAGAAGACACGAAGTAAGACGAGTATGGATTTCATTAACACCAGAATTACGCGATACATATGCAGATGAAGATGGAAATATGCAGTTCAAGGGATACTTGCTGGAGGAGAGTACATCTAAAACTCAAGAGGTTTTGACAAATGAATTAATGTCAACAGAAACTCTTACTAAAATCCTGGAAAGTTTCACAGAATCTAAGAAAGAATTGAAGCAGCCCAATTTAAGGAAGTTATCTGAAAAATTTGTAATAGAAAAATTCTCTAAAAAAACAACAAGTGTTATACAATGGATGGACATCTTTGAAGCTGAGTGTAGTCGTATAGGCATAAATAAGGATATTGAAAAAATACAAGTGTTTAGGTTATTTTTAGAAGATTCGTGTCAGGATTGGTATAATTCCATGTTAATAAAATATACAATCAATTCAGAATGGTGTACTTGGAAAAAAAAATTTTGTGAAACATATGTGGACAAAGGCTGGTCACCAATAAGGTATGTTTTTTTATTTAAATACCGGCAGGGTACATTACTGGAATATGCTTTAAAGAAAGAAAGGCTTTTGTTAGAGGTAAATAAGTCACTTGATAAATGTACTTTAATTGATTTAATTGTAATCGGGTTACCTAATTTCATAGCAGACGAAATTGATAGAAATACATTGAAAGATACTGAGGATTTATTTAGTAGTATCCGGGGCCTAGAACACTTAGTGGAAAAAAAGATAATGGGAAAAAAATTTAAAAGGCAAACCATGCAAAATCTGTGAAAAAGAAAAGAAAGGGACTCGGTTTCATTCAGAATCCATCTGTTGGTTTAAAAATAAAAATGATGATTACCCTAAAAAAGAATTAATAAGAAGTGTTAATAATTCTGAATTAGAACTGAGTTTAAATGAAATGGATCCAAAAAACTAATTATTCCACCATTAATCAAAACCAAGTTAATAATAAATGATTCCATAGAAACATTCGGGGTTTATGATTCAGGATCAAATGTAAGCATAATAAATTCAAAATTATTATCATTAAAAAACAATACAAACAACAGTAACAATAATCAAGCTAATTTAAAAACGATTAATGGTGTAAAAAAGTCTATGGGAATAGTAACATTGAAAATAAAAATTTTTGAAATAGAAAAAGAAATGAATGTTTTGGTCATAGATGAACAAAATTTTGATTATAATTTTTTAATTGGGTTAGATTGCATAAAATCTTTTCAACTGACTCAAAATGAAAACTTAGAAATCACACAAAAGCTAAACAAAGAAATAAAACAAAAAAATGAAAATATTCCTGGCTTTACAGGTGAAAAAATAGAAAATAAATGTCTCATTGACGAAAATAAGGTTAAGAAAGAAACAGTGAAAGATAATTTCTATATGAGCGACAAATGTAAGGTTAACTTTAATGAACACATAGAAGTTACAAACTTCAACATTACAGTTAATGATTTAGACAGTCAGCAACAACATAAAATAGATGAATTAATAACCAAATATAACTCCCTATTTGCCAAAGATAAATATGATGTAGGCACAGTGAAAGGCTATGAGGCTCATATCGACTTACTAGTAGACACGTATTGTAGCAAAAGACCATATAGATGTAATCTTGAAGATAAAAAAGAAATAGAAGAACAGGTTTCAAAATTATTACAAAATAAATTAATCGAAGAATCTTATAGTCCTTTTGCAGCTCCTGTAACTTTAGCTTATAAAAAAGAAGAAGGAAGAAAGTGTAGACTATGCATAGACTTCCGTGATTTGAATAAAATAGTGGTTCCTCAATCGCAACCATTTCCACTTATAGAGGATTTAATGTTAAAAACCAGAAATTGTAAATATTTTTCAACGTTGGACATAAATTCCGCTTTCTGGTCTATACCTTTAAAAGTAGAAGATCGGAAGAAAACAGCCTTTGTGACTCAAGAAAATCATTTTCAGTGGACTTGTCTACCATTTGGTTTAAAAACTTCACCTGCAATATTTCAAAGAATACTAAGTAGCATTATTAGAAAACACAATTTATCAAATTTTACAGTGAACTTCATAGATGATATTTTAGTTTTTTCCCAGACATTCACAGAGCACATTAAACACTTATCTTTGCTCTTGGAAGCTATTTCAAAAGAAGGTTTTAGATTGAAATTTTCTAAATGCAAGTTTGCACAGGATTCTGTAAAATACTTGGGCCACATAATAAAAAACAATACCATTACTCCACTAAAGGATAATTTAATAGCCATAAAAGATTTCCCTGTTCCAAAAACAATGAAAAATGTCAGACAGTTTTTAGGCAAAATAAACTTCTATGGAAAATACATACAAAACATATCAATCATATTAGATCCTCTACACAATTTGTTAAGAAAAGACCATAAATTTGTATGGACAGAAGAATGTCAAAAATCTTTTGATACAATAAAAAAACTACTTTGTTTAAAACCTATTTTAGAAATATTTGATCCGAATCTTCCTATACATATTTATACAGACGCTAGTATACAGGGTTTGGGAGCTGTTTTAAAACAACCACAGGTAGATGGAGAAGAAAGGCCATGTGCATACTTTTCAAGGAAATTAAATGACAGTCAGAAAAAGAAAAAAGCTATTTATTTAGAATGTTTAGCAATAAAAGAGGCAGTAAAATTCTGGCAACACTGGCTCATAGGAAAAAAATTCAAAGTGTTTTCAGACCATAAACCCTTAGAAAAACTTAATATTAAAGCTAGACCAGATGAGGAACTAGGAGACCTCACATATTATTTATCACAATTTAATTTTGAGGTAATATATTCACCAGGAAAGAATAATTTAGAAGCTGACAGTCTAAGTAGAAACCCTGTATTAGAATCACATGTAAATCAGGAAGAAATTTTAAAAGTTGTGAATTTTATTAAACTTGAAGACATTCAAAACGATCAAGAGCAAAATGAAGAAATAAAACTGTATAAGAATAAATTAATATTAAAAAACGAAATATACTACAAAAGGGTAGGAAAGAAAAACAAAATTATACTTACTGAGGAATTTTCTAAGATATTAATAAAAAATGTACATGATACCTACTGCCATATAGGAGTGAAACAAACAGAAAATAAAATAAAACCATTTTTTGTAGCAAAGAATTTAACAATTAATATAAAAAAAATGTGTGACAACTGTGAAATATGCATAAAAAATAAATCTAGAACTAAATTTAAATATGGCTTAATGTCTCATCTGGGCCCTGCTACCTACCCGTTTGAAATTGTCTCAATAGATACAATTGGTGGGTTTGGTGGCTCCCGTTCTACTAAAACATATCTACATCTTCTGGTAGACCACTTCACCAGATATGCCTACATATTGACATCAAAAACCCAAAATGCAGATGATTTTATAAAACTCATAAAAAAAGTTATTCCTGAAAATAAAATTGGAATTGTTCTATCAGATCAGTACCCGGGCATAAATTCTAAAGAATTTAAAAGTTTTTTAAGAAAAGAAAACATACCTATTATCTTCACTGCAGTAAATGCACCTTTCTCAAATGGATTAAATGAACGGTTGAATCAAACATTAGTGAACAAGATAAGATGTACAATTAATGAAAAAAATGATAAAATAGCGTGGACAACTATTGCTCATAAATGCACCCAGAGATATAATGAAACCGAACACTCAGTTACAGGATTTTCCCCAATTTATTTAATGGAAGGAAAAGTTACTGATATCTTACCAGATGAATTGAAAGAACATAAAACACAAAATCAATTATTAAGAGATAGGAAAATAGCTTTGAAAAGAACCATAAATTCACACAATTATAATAAACAACAATTTGATAAAAACAGAATAAATAACAAACTAAATGTAGGAGACCTTGTATATGTGGAAAATGGTAACCGATTAAATAGAAAAAAACTAGATGAATTAAAAATTGGACCTTATAAAATATTAGAAAAAATATCTAACTCAATTTATAAAATTGATACGGGATACAAAAAGTTAGAATCAAACTTGTTCCACATTACAAAACTGATACCGGTACCGGAGCAGTTTTGTACACCTGGGGGAGGGAGATGTAAATGAAGATATTTTATACTTCATTTAATTATCTGTGGTGTACGTCAAACGATTATCTGTGGTGGCAGCACTTTGGACTCACATGTTCATGAGAGAAACCATCTTGTATTTTCTGGAGAAATAATTTCAGCTACAATTATAAAAAAGGATTAACTAAATACTTGAAGCAATAGCTTTTAATGTTGTTTCTCTTACAGGTTAGTATTATAATAGTTAATAGGTAATAATAATAGTTATTTGTACCATAAGGTTTAAGATCACTTGTGATGTTAAAAAATTAAATTTCTCTTACAGAGCAACAACCTGAGTTTTTGTTTCAATAAACAACATTATTACATAAATAATAATAAAACAAAACGATCTTCCTTTTTTTAAGGAAGCAGATCCTTAAATAAAACATATAATATTTGATTTCCTCTCATTAATTGCTTACCTAGTAAAACAAACTGCGAACCTCAAGTACCTACACAATTTCACATACGTAGGACATTATATTCGTTTTGGCTCCGTACAATAATACCTCACAGTCGATCGAATTCAGCTAATGTAAATATTGAATGCGAAGGGATCACTCCGGTCCGGGATATAAGAAGGTTTAGAAAAATGTTTGCGCACCAAAGAGGTGGTACGAGTATTTGAAATAGGAATTCTGGGAACGATGTTGGCATAAGAAGTGTCTATACCATCATGTCTTGACTACAACTAAAAGACTAGGGGCTAGTTTCATCGGTTGCTGATAAGTTCCAGATAGTTTTATCTGGCAGATAATTTCATACAAATTCTGTTCCATTTTTGAATTTATGTGGTAGATAGTGGCTATTCGTGACCTTTGAAACTGGCCCTAAATATTTTTTTTAGGGTTGTTATATCTGTGTGTGTGTATTTTTGTTGTTATGTCTCCTAATTTTTGTTATGCGTCCTAATTATAGACATACATAAAAAAATACTAAGTAGGTAATAAGTAGATACTGTGATAATTAAGCATAACTCTCATAATCCAAACTGCACTTAACTCTGTACAGACGCCAGCACATCAAGCTACCCGAAACTGTAAAATTATTCCAATTAACATTAAACCATATGCTTCAGCAATAAAGTCGAAATTGTATTAAGGAAATTTGACAGATTGATCTGTACGCTTACCGCAAATAAAAAAATCGCATTCGCAACTCAAGGTAACATAGGTACTTAGATACACTGTCTGAACAAAATAAACATTCGACCTTTCTCGAAGGCAAACACCAATTGACCTGCCTTTAACTCGTATTTACCGTACATACATTACCTTACGTCCACTGCTGGACGTGGGACTATTATTAAATGATGTTTTACTTTCCAGTAAGCATGTTAGAGTTTTATATAAATACTAGCGACCCGCCCCGGCTTCGCACGGGTGCAATGCTGATACTAAATACACTACAGAAAAAGTTATTACACATATAAACCTTCCTCCTGAATCACTCTATCTATTAAAAAAAACCGCATCAAAATCCGTAGCGTAGTTCCAAAGATTTAAGCATAGAAAGGGACATAGGGACAGAGAAAGCGACTTTGTTTTATACTATGTAGTGATGTATCATACTAATATTATAAAGCTGAAGAGTTTGTTTGTTTGTTTGAACGCGCTAATCTCAGGAACTACTGGTACGATTTGAAAAATTCTTTCAGTGTTAGATAGCCCATTTTTCGAGGAAGGCTATAGGCTATATACTATCACGCTAAGACACACAGGAGCGGAGCAGTAACCAATGATGCGGGTGAAACCGCTGGGTACAGCTAGTGTAGATAGAAAATGAAAATATTGCAATGCCTTAACAGGCAAGTAAGTTCTAAGAACGTACCTAGCTATAAGATCCTTTTATATCTAGTTAGAGAATTTGAACTTGAATATAAAAAAAATCTTAGTTTTGGAATAAACCAATAAAAATTATAGCTGAAAAAATAAAGTTTGCCTGTTTGGTTGAACGCGCTTATCTCAAAAACTACTTGACCGTCATCTGCCTAGCCTTTTTCCAAGATATATTGGGGTCGGCTTCGAGTCTTAACCCAATGCACCTAAGTAGGTACCAGTGTTTTACGTGAAGTGACTGCCTGTCCAAAACTACTTGACGGATTAATAAAAATCTTTCAATAAGTATTAGATAGTCCATTTATCGAAGAAAGCTATAAATGTTTGTACAGACGCCAGCACATCAAGCTACAACAATCTGACAAATTTCCTTGATAGATTTTCAACTTTATCGCTGAAGCATACGGTTCAAAGTTGATTGGGAAAATTTGACAGTTTCGGGTAGCTGACCTACTATTAATCAGAGATCCGAATATGAGAAAGAGTGATGGCGATAAAATAATTGAAAAATAAGATATTCTCAATTTATTTTGTTAAAAAAATGAAATAGCTTAGTTTATTTTTGACTATACTTACCCCTCGATCAGGTAGTACACCTCACACAGTTTGCATACAACCCTATTTTTACTCTTGAAGGGTTCCATTTTCGTCGCTTAATATCTTGTTAAGCAAAGGTCGGAAGGGCCTTATCAGTTGAAGGCTGTGTGGCTCCCTAGTCGGTAATAGAGCCTACTAGGTGGAAAGTAGGTAAGATTAAGCTGCGAGAGACGTATAGAAACTCTGGGAACACAGTAGGTTCAATTTGCTGTAGAAATTAATATCAACCTAAATATGTAATGTGTTTTTTACATACACTAACATATTAGGAACAGACCCCAGCACATCAAGCAAAAATACAATCTGTAAAATTTCCTTAATAGATTTCAACTTTATTGCTGAAACTTATGGTTCAAAGTCGATTAGAAAAAGCTGAAAGACTTGTACTTCAGCTGGATGTACGTCGGACTGTACGTCACGATATAAATAGAAAAATAAGAACGAAAAACTAAGAAAGACCTTAAATAGGGCAAAGCAACGTGAGATTCCATTCACTGTCTTCCAAGGCGATGCAAGGTGCCGGGTGTGAATCACCTACCCCTTCAAAATGATCAGACACCAGCACATCATGCTACCCGAAACTGTAATTTTTTCCAATCAACTTAACACCATATGCTTCAGAGATAAAGTTGAAAATCTATTAAGGAAATTTGACAGATTGAAATAGCTTTATGTGCTGGCGTCTGTTACTTCTGCTATCAAAATCATTAGGTACAGTTATCAATAACAGCAGTGTATCATAAATTACAATGTTGTCTACATGAAGGATACATTATTTGCATAGTTGGCTAAATCGTTTGCCCCTTTCGGTAGGTATCTGCGTTTTGCAAGCGTGCTCGTTATGTTTCGAGAACAGCCTTTGTTTGAGAATCGAGTATTTTCTATATTGAACGGGGCAATGCCTGAGAGTCTGTACAATAGATTATACTTAGCAAAATTTAATAAGGAACATAGTGGGTTTTTATACAAGTGATACAATCGTGCGATTAAAGCATGCAGATAATCTGTATTCCCTCGAAGATCGACAGATGCCATCAAGATTACAATATTTGATGTAACAGATGAAATATTTCCTATATTGTTGAATTGACAATCTTATAATGGGATGTCTATTCTTTTAGGAAATTGTATGTATTATTGACTTAGATATAATGTACAAGACTCCGTATTGTAGGTACTTTAAGTGCGCGCAAATAAATTATTTATTTCCTTCTTTCTCTATGTGTAATCACTGAGCTGATTTTATTATTGATTGACTGATTATTATCGAGATTACTTAGGTAGTTGTTAATACCATAGCATACTGGCCAAGCTAAACCAAAAGCGTAGTAACTATTCAGTAATCTGTGCCAAAAGGTTTAATCATCATCATCATCAGCCTTTTTATCGTCCCGCTGGTGGGTAGAGACCTCGTCTCACACAAAGAAGGATTGAGCGTTAATCACCACTTTTGCTCAATGCATTTTCTTAATCAAAAAGTTTAAACTAACATTGTTATAAAACTCGATAACACTTTGAATACAAATACCACATTTGTTGGCATTCGTAGAAACAAAAACTGATCCTAAAACAATTGACTCTTTCTACAAAAAAGCTAATAAATCTCATGTGCCAAAATGGCCAAGAATAATTCTAATCATGTATGGTATGGTTCCGTTGTTTTTTTAGTTGACTATAACTTTATAGATTGTAAGACCTAATTGGTGAATTATATAGTTTAAGCAACTAACAATAAAGGTGAAAATTCGAATACTCGTATTTTTTTGTACACAGTACATACTTCAAAAATTCTTCAGATTTTCCCAAAACGGTCTCATTTAAATTTTATTTAAATGAGATTTTATTTAAATTTTATTTAAATGAGACAAAAACAACGAAACTCTTAAAAACATGAGTTCTAAACTCATGCGAGAGCGAGAGAGAAAATCGATAAATGGCTACCTTGTCCACGTTCACTGTTTGCTATTCTTAAATTTAACTGTCAAAAACGGTCTGAACGGATGAAAATAAGAACTATGACGTCACAGATTTTAACATCTAGCTGTTTATTATCAATAAAATTCATGAATATATTTTTTTCATCAAAACGATAATTCACAAAAATTACGCATTATTTTTAGATGCTTTACCAAATGTTAATGATAAATATACCAAGTACCTAAATTCATTCATTCATAAAAGTTTATTAAAAGCAGATAGGTGTTATAATAATCAACAATTTATTTGCAACTACAAGGGTTTTTTGACTGCGGAACCCTAAAATCTACAGGGTTAAGAAATTTGAGGCATCAACGATATGATTGAACGTGTTTGGGAGAAGTGTAAATAATAACTTTACGCCACGGATGTGAGCCATTCGGGTTTTAGACGCTGTGTGGCACTTATCTGAAAAAAATAAAGTTATAAGGAAATAGTTGACTTAGTGTACGTTTGTTTCAAAGACACAGTATTTTAAGTACTTCACCCACAATTTGGAGTTGCCAGGTAAGCGTTCACGTTTATCTTCTTATCGTGTAGGCTGCAGTCACCCTCAAAAGAGTTCACCTGTAAAACTACGCCCAGGCATTTTCACTACAAGTAGTCATCATCATCAGCCCTTTTATCGTCCCACTGCTGGGCTCTCTTACACAGAGAAATGCACAGGCTGAAATCGCAGTGTTAATTTTAAGAGACTTTGATAAAGCATCCCGAAGTTTGGAAATAGATGATTAATACACAGCACGTAAAATGCCTTCTACATGATCCAAACAAACCGCCGGCAGAGGTACCCTTGGTCCAGTTGGTGTGAAAATCTACCGTGTAGACGTTGGTCGGGCGAACAGATGTGGGCGGTGTTAAACGACTTTAGACGACCTTGGTCGGGAACGCATCGCCATAGGCTGCGTCCGTGGTTGGCCCCAACCGTGTGAAATGCTGTCGGCCGTCGGGAGACCCGACAAGGTCACCTCTGTCGGCGGTCGGCTTGGATCGCTTAGAGCGCGTGAAAGTGTGAACTCCTGTGTTTCCTATATTTATATTGGGTGACTGGTAATTAGTGACCGATATTTAAACACGTGAGTGTACTCATGATTTCCCAAATAAACTTTGTTTTTTTTTTACCATTATAGCAAAATTACTGACAACGCGGGCGCGGGGCATCACCGCTAACAGCTGATCGGACGAGGGCGCGCGCGATATTTGAATTTTGCTGTAATGATGAAAAAATAACGAAAAGAGTTTCTTCGGTCACTAATTGCCAGTCACCCTATGTATGAGCCCGGTTTTTTACTTATCTTTTTTAATTTCCAGGATCTATTCAATACGGCCAATATGAAATTCTTAACATACGCATTTGTCCTTATCATATTATTATCTGGAACATGTCTGTGCGATGACGAAGACGGTGAGTTTATCTGTACATATAAATAAAATTGGAATGTCTGTTTGTAAAATTGAAATAAACCGGTTTTTACATACAGACAATAACATGCACAGACGTCAGCACATCGAGCTACCCGAAACTGACCAATCCTTATCAACTTTGAACCATATGTTCAGCGATAAAGTTGAAAGTCTATTAAGAAATTTGACAGATTGTAGTAGCTTGATGCGCTGGCGTCTGTATATACAAAAAAAAACTCGTCTGACTGTTTGTTGCGGCTAATGTCTGAAATGGCTTGACCGATTTTGACGGGACTTTTATTGGCAGGTAGCTAATGGCAAGGAATAACTTAGACGCTCGTGAAACCGTAGGGCACGGCTATTTTTATGTTAAGGTTGTGTTTGGAAACTAGCTGACAACTCTAACTGCCAGTCGCTACAGACGCTAGCACATGTAAAATTTCCTTAATAGATTTTCAACTTAATCGCTGAAGCATGAAGTTCAAAGTTGATGGTGAAAATTTGACAGATTTGGGTAGGTTGACCTGCAGCAGGCTTAGCATGGCAACCGTAGAAACAAGTTTTGTTTACCGGAGATTGGATATAATGACAGAAAAGTGACAGATTGACGTAAGATTTCATTTGACATTTTTTGAAGTAATTTTTCTTTTCTTCAATTGACATAAGGCTACAAGTAATTATATGCGAGTTGACAGAATAGATACAGAATCGCTATGCTAAGCCTGGGCGTCTATTCATCAAAACAACAGCAAAAAAAATGAATCACCATCTGTCTAGCCTTTACTATGATGGTTTGTAATGGTGATGACTTGGTCAAAAACAAAATAGGTACTTTGTTATATTCATGTTATCAGCATCTTAAAATAATGACAGTAAATGTATCGTTTCGGACCGAATTGTTTTTTTTTTTTTATTGATAATGTATTCGAAAGAAGTATTCGGCTTAATGAGAAATATCTGTGACGTACCAAAGTAACCGTTTTCGACTCAATAAAAGTATTGAATTTGATTAGTTGTCACCTACTGTATTCATCAACATCATCATCATCATCACAGCTTTTTTATCGTCTCACTGCTGGGCACAGGCCTCTTCTCCCACGGAGAAGGATTGAGCGTTAATCATCACGCTTGCTCAATGCGGGTTGGTGATTTCAGACTTTATAGTTCAGGTTTCCTCGAGATGTTTTCCTTCACCTTCAATCAGTCATTGGTTTCCAAGCTAAACTTAGAAAGTACGCATAACTTAGAAAAGTTACATTGGTACCGCACCCTCATACTCGAAAGGCTGGTGCTTTAACCACTAGTCCGCCACGAATACCTACCGTATTATAATTAATTAATTTTGCTAACTTATATTGTTGCAGATTATTTAAAAAAAAATGATCTTCTGAGGTGCTTCCAATGTCTCTCGGATCCATTAGACGGTGCAAATGCCACTTGTCGGACTAGTTTGCTCGATGTAGAACACTGCATAGGAAAAGAATGCAACGTTCTAAAAATTGAACGTGAGTACTTATCACATACCACTAGTCACATGACATCACACTTCACATCACATTCACACTATTCACACACTTTTACACGTAAGATTTAAAATAAAAAACTAGATGAGGTCGGCATTTCCTAATTGAGTTGAAACGCCGAAACATTCAAGGGTCATACATACAGGTAGTCTCTTTCAGAGTCTAGACATAAAAATAAATTACATACTACTGTATGGATGAGCTGTAGGCTTGTGTCTGAAATGACCTTCTGAGGAAAGTTGCATACAAGTTCAAATGGACCTGTCCAATCAGCTGGTAAGCATTTGTCGGTCTTCGTTGAACTCAACAGTAACATAGGAGCTCAACATACCGACGAAAATACCAGCAGAAAAGACATTTGGGTAGGCCACTTATAATACTCAAACTGTTAGAGAGAATTTATTACAATCTAAAACAAAACATATTATTTATTTATTTAACAGTTTATGTACACAGTAAATAAGACAAGAGGTAAAATAGAACAATCAAGTACAAATGCACAGCTTATTTCTTAAGAAATCTCTTCCAGCAGGCCCGCTATGGGAGAGTTAGAATAAAAAGAGATGTAGACTGTGTAAACTGAAAGGAAGATTACTAATATTTATCCGCTAACCTACAAAATAATATTATACGTATATATAAATAAATAAGTATACATACAGTATAATAAGTGTATACATATAAATAAATGTATTACATAAATAAAACTAAATGAAAAACCCAGTGTTCATTATTCACAAATATACATAAAGGTGAAAGTTTGTGAGTGTGTGTATATGTTTGTTAACTCAAATACGCCCAAACAACTTAATAGATTTTTATTAATCTTTTCAGATGCGTGGCATCTCGTTGCCTAAACAGTTATTGAAAGAATATTTTCTCTTTTTCAGTTTTCGGCGGTGACATAATTTATCGAGGATGTAACGGCCGACAATATAGGAGATATATATCACCAACTATATTTTCAACTAAAGATGGGAACGCGCAGAGTTTGGGAATGAAAGTTTCTTGGTCGACATGCTACGAAAGCTTCTGCAACCAATACAGTCTAGAGGACAAAGCTGATTCAGGTGCAGCTGGTGGTCCTGCAGGTTCGAAGACTCACGCGCTGACCTTGTTTGCAAGTGTGGTGTTGTCTCTGCAGTTGTTTTGTAACTACTTCTATTAAATGCCTTAGTATTAAGTAACCATTTGTATCGCTTTCTTAGCTAAATAAATTTCGTTATTTTAAACTTATGTCTAGGCATGTTAGCTGTTAGTCCGCGTAGATAAAGGTAGATATAATAATATAATATCCCTCACACATTCACACAACGTCATCTAGTCCCAAACTAAGCAGAGCTTGTACTATGGGTACTAGACAACTGATAAACATACTTATATACTTTTCTTTTGTAAATACATACATATTATACATAGAAAAACCCAGACTATGTCAAACACCCATGTTCCTGCACAAAAATGTTTGACTTATGCGGGAATCGAACCCGCGACCTATAGCGTGGCAGGCAGGTTCACTAACCACCACGCCATCTGGTCGTCATATACGAGGAATATATAGATCATTATACGTATTCAATATCTTAGCCCAATCTTTTTTTTTAATTATTTTATCAAAATCCAGTGTTTCCAGTACATTTCAACATCGTTTGCAATATCTATATAAGGAATACTAACGATTTTTTAACAGAACTGCGCGGTGTTTACATCATGTAACCCGCCGAAATCAATCAAAGTTACAAAAAACATTGGCGCAATGGTAACCATGCCGAACTTCCAAGCAGAGAGTCCCGGGTTTGATTCCCGGCAAGATCGACATTTGTGTGATGAGCACGCTTGTTAGCTGTGGTCTGGGTGTTATAATATGTATTTGTAAATATAACATATGTAGCGTATGTGTAGTTTATCAGTTGTGTTGGCACCCATAACACAAGCTTAGGTACAATGGCGCTAACCGACCGTGTGTGAAAAAGTTGTTCAAAAGAAAATAAATCTTTAAAGAACTTTGTATCTACGTACGAAATAAAGTGGGCAGGTAATCCGCGGCTAACTGAAACATGAAACTACAAATTGCTGGATAAATCTTTAAGAAACTTACACAGTCTACAAAGTGGGCTTTAATTGGGATGTCTGTTTGTCTGTGCCGTCGATTTACCTGGAGTTTAGTGAGAGTTACTGCTGGTGGAGTAGTTGGCTTAATGAGGGTAGTCTAACGCTGTTCGTGGTTGTAAGAAAGTTTTACAGGCAAACAGTTCACTCGTGGGATTGGCGTGTTAATCATATCCCACTAATTTGTAACGGCGAATTTTTGTGAGTGTGTGTGTTTGTTACTTCTTCACACACAAATGGCTGAACAGAATTTAATGAAACTTAGGATTAATAAAGCTTGTACCGACGCCAGCACATCAACCTACCTCAATCTATCAAATTTCTTTAATAGATTTTCAACTTTGTCACAATACCCGAAGGTTAATATTCGATTGGTAAAATTTGACAGATTCGGGTACCTTGATCTGCTGGCCTCTGTACAATAAAAATCATATAAGCTGCTTTTAAACCTGCGGAGGCTAGTGGAAGCTTAATGAAAGAAAAGAGTAGAACGTGACATAATAAAAGATAGATACAAATAATCCCTTAGGCTATAAATAATCGACGTCTCATCTATTGTGTATTGTTGTGATTTTGTCTGATCTTTGAAATTATAAATGCATGGAACAATAGACTATAGAGGCAATATCATAATCGTCAAAGTTTGTATGATTTTGATTTGAATTTTAATGAAATTTTACAGTAACAAAGCTCAAGTAGACATCAACAAAATTACTTATAGGCTACTTATATCCGGGTCATCATTTGCTTAGCCTTTTCCCAAGCTATGTTGGGGTCGGCTTCCAGTCTTAACCAGATGCAGCCGAGTTGGTACCACGTAAAACCCTGGTGTGTTTTACGTGGAGCGACTGACTATTGACCCGAGACCCCTTGGAAAGACTGGTTGTCAGACTTTCTGGCTTCTGACTACCCCGTCACGACTGCCAAAGATGTACAAGTAACAGTCGGGACCCTCCCACCCAATTTAACGTGCCTTCCGAAACACAGAATATCTCGTCATGACCAGATGGTCACCCATCCACGGATCGACCGCGCCAAACGTTGCTTAACCTTATGTTCGACTGACCTGCGGCTGCGGCTGTTGCTTAGCTTACTCCTAATTTTATCCGGGTGCACATCGTAAATAGTTCCCTCGGAACACATGCGTGAAAAATCGCAGGAAACGACAACTATTTAAATAGACCAATGAATCCTTGAAGAACAATTTATTCAATAATCTTTAACACTACCTTTAATAAGGCCTGTGAAATTTATGATTACAATTGTACCTTAAACTATAAATAAATTCATAACAATTTAACCTTTCAATTTAGCTTATTTCAACGGTTCAGCTCTTAGAGTATTCAACCAACTGGAGACGTAACTCCCATACTTTCTCCTCTGCAAACAGTACAAGACCGCCGGCCATACCAGTATGTTACGCGTAAGTTTTCGCTTATGTGAGTGCGTAACGATGTGATTGAAAATTGTTGGTCCTCCCCGAGCGTATTTTTTGCGGCATGCTTTTTGCTTAAAAAATTGTCTTCATAGCTGTTCCAGATATTTAAATGGTCTAAGGTTCAGCCCTTCTTGAGCAAACAATTACACAACGCTGGAAGGAATGAATGCTATAACATTGCGTAAATACCCTTCTCCGTGTCTCTAACTTCAAATTAGTTGAAATAAAATGTCATACATATGTTTTATTCTCGTCAAGTCAACGGAGGGTAGTCTTTAATTCAGGAGAAATTGGTTCAAATAGTGATGTGACACACGCTGAGTGATTTAAATTGACCCCTGCTGTAAAGTTACCGCGGCCTTGGTACAAAGACTCGATAAGGAGCAAAGTGTGTTTTTAGTCAGTAAATGAATGATGATAGATGATATTTATTTTGCAAATAGGTTGAAATCAACACTTTTACACGTCAACACATTTTTTTTAAAATAACGAGATGAGGTCGGCATTTCCTAACTGACTGCCTTGAGGAGAAACGCCGAAACAAACTAGTCTCTTTTAAAGTCCAGACATAAAAAGAAATTACATACTAAAGTATGGATGAGCAAAAAAAAAGTCTGACACTCCCTCCAGCTGCACCCACAGCGGGAGAGTTATTGTTTTCAAGACTTTTTTGTGGTAGACATTATCCTCAGCAAGTACTAGATGACTTGTAAAAATATGGTGTACAATTTTTGTTAGACCTTATGTGGGTATATGCCTAGACCTTTCGTATAAATCAGTCTATTGGTGAAAACTGCTTTTACCCGACTGCCAAGAAAGGTATCCATATATAACGAACCAATGTTTGTTTGTTTATTACTGTAGATACCTTTACTTTGTGGTACAATTATCTTACACAGTCGAGTCTATTGTAGTTCAGTGAAACGAAAGCTTCTAAGTAGTTAATATTGTTGATGAAAGGATTACTTTATGGCTCACTGGTGATGCGTTCTGTTTACCATGGAAGCGGATCCTTGACTGTACTGGTAACAAAGGCAGTTTATACCCTTTCGCCTTCCTACTTTCTATAACTAAATGTTATTTATTTAAACTTTAAGAAATGATGATGAAAACATGTGTTGGATTTTCTAGAACTTCTGAAAAGGCTAGATTATGATAATGACATAAAGAGGAAATATTTGAAGAAATGTCTGTTTGCATTAAATAAGGCTCCAAAACTACTTAACTGATTTAAAAAAATATTTCTCTGTTAAGAAGCTACACTATCTTCGGTGAACATAAGATATCTCTTATCCGGGTAAGGAAGAAGGCCCTCAGTTATATATGTATACTCAAAAATAAAGCTTCATCGTATTGACCTCTGACTTCTCTGACCACTATCTGACCTCCTCAACCCAGTTACCCGGGTAACCAAATGTCCCTTGGTTAGACTGGCGTCAGACTTACTGGCTCCTGACTACCCGTAACGACTGCCAAGGATGTGGTATCAATGATAGCCGGGACCTACAGTTTAAAGTGCCATCCGAAACACAGTCATTGGTCCAAGATAGAAAGTACATACAAACTAAGAAAAGTTGCATTGGCAGCTATATAAAGTATTTTTAGTAAATTTTCATTAAACCTCTTTTACCGACTTATAAAACGTAACATCACTAGATGTACCAGGAGTTCATAACGGCGTAATGTGTTGGAATTTGGAATGGCAAGTCATTCATCTGGGGCGGAAGGCAAGCTCATAGCCGCTTCGTAATGCCCCGGCCCTCTGACGTGTCGCCCTGTTATCGCCTCCATATCACTTACTTATATCAAGCCTTTATGGTTTTGAGTTAGGTAAATTTCCCCAAGATTAAAAGTATAATTTATTTATTTAGGTAAGCCAACAACTGTCTTATCCTCATCCTCCTGCTCTTATCCCAAGTTTTATTTGGGGTCGGCGCAGCATGTTTTGGTCTTCCACCTCTTCTATCTGTCGTCATCTCACAAATATATAATATAATATCCCTCACACATTCACACAACGTCATCTAGTCCCAAACTAAGCAGAGCTTGTACTATGGGTACTAGACAACTGATAAACATACTTATATACTTTTCTTTTGTAAATACATACATATTATACATAGAAACACCCAGACTAAGTCAAACACCCATGTTCATGCACACAAATGTTTGACTTATGCGGGAATCGAACCCGCGACCTATAGCGTGGCAGGCAGGTTCACTAACCATCACGCCATCTGGTCGTCAAAAAACGTCAAATTATATTCTTTCTAGCCATATCAACTTTCACGCAATGCATCCATCGTTTCTTTGGTCGTCCCCTTCCTCTATATCCATCCACATTCATGTTCAAAACCTTCCTCACAACATGATCCTCATTCCTCCGCATTACATGCCCATACCTTGCTAGCTGGTTCTCACATAGTTTTTCGGTTAGCCAACAACTGTCTATATTATGAAAATTATAGATATTACACATTTTATAAAACAAAGTCATTTGCCACGTCTATCAGCCTGCCTCTTCGCGATTAACTCAAAAAACACGAAACGGAATTTCATACAATTTTCATCAATAGCTAGTCACACAATGAATTTTGATAGGACATCAATTACTTACAAAAACACGATATGGTGCATTATTTTTTTTACACCCTATACATATAAACTATTGGTCTATCTACAAGATCTTTGTGAAAATTTCGACGTTCTTTGAATAAAAAATCTTTATATAGGTACGTACTGTTTTTGTACGAAAATAAAATGTAATAGTTCAACGAACACTAATTCAGTCGGTTTGGGAACCCTTTGATATTTAAAATCTATTAGTTTCTTTGATATCGTAAACAAACATTTCTGATATATGTGTTTTCGATTACCTTTAAAAATAACTATGAATTATACGATTACAATCTTTAATTATTAATTCAATAAGATAAAAAATTAACAGTATTTTAAGCACCAGCCTCTCAAGTATGAGTATGCGGGTTCGATTTCAGCACCAATGAAACTTTTTTAAGTTATATATACTTTCTAAGTATATCTTTTTTTTTCGTGGGATATCATCAAATGACCCCTTCCCGCTGAGGGTGCAGCTGGAGGGAATGTCAGACTCTTACTGACTAAAACCCACTATGTTCCTTCTGGAGGTCCCTGTGTGCCAGGGCCACGGTAACTCTCACGAACAACCCGCAGCCCAGGCAGTTCTAAGTATATCTTGGACAGCAATGACTGATTAGGTGGAGGAAAATATCTCGACCAAACCTGTAAAGTCTGAAATCACCAACCCGCATTGATCAAGAGTGGTAATTGGTGAACTCAATCCCTCTCAGTGTGAGAGGAGGCCTGTACCCCTCAATAAAAATGCTCCATAAAAAGACTCTTATATTAAAGGATGTTATATTTTTTTTTGTTAATTGTAAAACTAAAAAACTTACGAAGTACTAAGAAAATGAGTCAAAAATGTCCCCATCGCTATCGACCGAAACAATGGCCAAGAGACTGCCTGCATTACCGCGTAGATTTGCGATGCTTGTCATTTGTCCAAAGTAATAGAGCGTGGAACCCCACGACTCGAGGGTTTTAACCCCAAACGATTCCAAAATATAAATACGAGAGTACTATTATATACAAAAACACTATTCTACTTTATTACAATAAAGAAAATGTGTGTGTTCATTTGTTTTGCTTTCTCTCTAAAAACGGCTGAACCACCTTATTATGAAACTTGGTCTTAAAAAAGTACCAGCTTTATAACTAAGTTTAATCCACCATTTTGAACAAAGTTAATGACCTTTACCAAAGACTCAAATCAGTACTTTATTAAACCGCGTTTTATAACAAGGAGGATTACCTAAAATTGATCCAGGAGATTTTCTTATCTGATCGAATCCTCTTTATACGTACAAGCGTACCAAGTTCTCCTAGTAACGAGTAAGGTCGCGGGAAATAGCTAGTATACAATAATAGCTAACACACAAAGCTCACACATTCGCCTCAGTGATTCAAATAATTACTTCGCGACGACTAACAGGAGAATTGAATATGACGATAAAGGTTCTTTTGTGTAAGGGCGAGTATACACTAGGGTCCAGACTTCAGCATATCAGGCTACCCAAAACTGTCAAATTTTCCCATTCAACTTTGAACCATAATGCTTTAGTGATAGTATAAAACCTATTATGGAAATTTGACAGATTGTAGTAGCCTAATGTGCTGGCGTCTGTACATAGTTCGGTGGATAATTACAATGTAATCATCATCCATATCACTGGTACTAATCTGCATCTGGTAAAAACTGGAAGCCGACCCCAACATGGAATAGGAAAAGGCTAGGCAAATGATAACTAGTTGATAGTTTAATCAGAATCTGTTTTAGAATATTTAGTATTTAAAGGACGTAATGCCAGCACATTAAGCTACTGCAATCTGTCAAATTTCCTTAATAGATTTTCAACTTTATCCTCGAAATCTCAATAATACATTTTGATTAACAGTTTCGCTTGATGTGCAAGCAGTTTACTGACAGTGTATTGTGTCCTCACCCTAACAGTGCATACGGGAATCAAAGATGGCGTCTCGTAACCTCTGCCATGGTAGAATACAATGGCAACTCTGAGCTTAAAGGAATTCTTACTAACGTTTAGAATGCCAGTTAATTTGATTCGGTAGCTACAATTTCTCTTACTGTAATTGAAAGTGCGGTTAGTGATAAATTGCTATGTATTTATACGATATATCAAAGTTAGGATTTGTTACTACTGCAATATTATTTTTTTGGGTTATCAGTCAGTCCAAAAAATGTACAGTACAGCCACTGCATACTGCAAACTTTTAATAGGCCAATAGTTTGATCAGGCTAATAAATCAGTATAATAATAAACTAGATTTTTATCTACATAAATTACAGTATTGTTAGTAAAATAAATATGTATACTCACTTGTTCGCTTACTTAAAACTAATATATAAAATAAAAAAAAACAACTTAAAACTATATACTAAAATAAATCAAAAACAATACAAATGTAAGTGCGCGTTGTTAAGCGTCAAAGTACTCCTCCACATCGCTGTCATCCGGTAACGTGCCCAGAAGACTGGCCGCTTTGCCACATTGTATGGCAATGCCGATTCTTTGACCAAAGAACAGGCCACCAAGGCTCTGGAGAAAGGGAAGTGTTGACTAGTTTTCTTAGACAAACCATAGTGCACAAATTGCAACGATAATCTCCTATCCGACCCGTAAAATACCGTCTGAAAAGTTTGATTGGATTCTCGATTACCTTCAAAATAAACTGTCAGCCAACCATCGGGTCAACTATCGGCCGGTAGTGTAGTCTACAGTGTTCGGGGGTTTTAAGACCAACAAGCGAACTACATTTGGGTTCTTTGTACTAACGACTTTTTACCGAAGAAGTTATTTGTTTTCCGATCCGTTTTTGATTCGTCACATCCCATCAGGAAATCATGTATTTTTTATAAATAAATAGAAAATTACATAATGTTAAGGAACCCACTGATTAAGGAGCACATTAATTAATTATTAAATAAAACAGACTTTACATGCACGATGACATGCTAAGAAAAAAATTCTATGCCATAAATTATAATGGAGTTCCAGCAATTTTTTTATTGTTCCTCAATTTCCCTTATTGATAATTTAAAAATCACTTTCATATTTTATCGTTAGTATTGCTATTAGTTCAGTTATTATTAGACTTCAAATTTCTTAATAATGTTAAGGAATTCTATTATGATTAAATCCTTGCTTTAAAGGGGGATAGATCCCCTACTATTGACGGAGCAAGACTGCAATCGAAATTGAAATTCCTGTGGACGGGAGTCTTTGTACTGGGCAACGTTTGTAGACGTCAGAAATGTACTTATTATCTAGTATCTATTATAGACCAAGAGCAACTACCTACTGTCTATATTTTTATTATAAATTAAAAGAAAAATCTTTTTTTAAAAAAGCTTTTATGACTTCATATAACATATCGTGCATTGTCATCCAAACTGAACGTGTATACAAAATTTCAGCTCAATCGGTTGTAGATATCCACTTCAATATTGAGTTCAAAGAATCCGTAACATACATATACGGCAAGTTAAATAAAAGCTTTTAATAAAGAGAATTTATTTATAATACATACATATTTACCACTTATTTAAAAATTACCCTGGTAACCTAATACTCCTTGTCTACTAGACCTTCTAGCTTTTAACTATCCGTAACGACTGCCAAAAATATACAAATGACAGCTGGGACCCACAAACTTAACATGCCTAGCGAAAGACGGAGGAACTATATCATGACAAGATGGTCAACCATCCAGGAAAAGACCGCACCAAGCGTTGCTTAACCTTATAATTGACCGACCCATGCGGTTCTTACTCAGCCACAAGCTTTTCGAAGATTGAATAGCTGACAAGAAATAAAACAAAGGAATACCTGCAGGATTAGCATGGCGATTCTATATCTGTACTATCAAGAAAAGACAAAGCTCTTTCTATCAATGTCAACATGTCTTCTGCACGAGCATGGCGCGACCTGTCAACTCGCATATAATCACTTGTAAACTTATGTCGATCGAAGAAAAGAAAAATTTCTTCAAAAAATGTCAAAAGAAATCTTACGTCAATCTGTCACTTTTCTGTCATTATATCCATTTTCCGGTAAACAAAACTTGTTTCTACGGTTGCCATGCTAAGCCTGCAGAATGCTTATACAGCTGCCGTTGTAGTTTATTAGATGCAAAAGTTAATTAGTACAGTTTGATTGCCCATTAATTGACTTTGTTGCTTTAATCACTCGCCTAGGTGTTACCTTGTACAATATTGAATCAGACAAAGTGGTTTAGCGTATGCAAACATACTTGCCTACACTAAGCAATTAAATTTATCATTAAACGATTAGAGGAAAGATTTGAAAATCTATACCTACTAACACTGCTTGTAGTTCCTAGTATAGATAGTCTACATAAAAAGCGTATTCTATGTCCGTATCCTTCTTCTAAAGTACAGACGATAGCACATCACAGTCAATTTTTTCCAATCAACTTTGAACTTTATGCTTCAATGATAAGATTGAAAATTCATTCAGGAAATTTGATGATTCTGATTTGCTGGCGTCTGTACCTTCGAAGGAAGAAGAGTCTGTGGAAGAGTTTGTTTTTACGCAGTAATCTCAAGAACTACTAGACTTATTTGAAAAATTCTTTCAGTGCCAGATAGGCTATTTATTGAGGAAAAATATATGCTACGTCTTTTTTTTCGTGGGAAATCATCAAATGACGTGTATTATAATCTTCTAAGGCAGTTGTAAGCTACTTTAGAGAAAACTGCACATTAACAAAGTAAAAAGAACTATAGGGTACAACTCACAATTAATTTAGATTCCATTTCCACAGTACTGTGTCATTTACTTCGTTGACATTCTACGAAACTTATATTGGAACGATGAATACGTTTCAATTTACTCTCGCTGAAGTTTGGGAATGGGCATTGCAGTCAGTTCATCTTACTATTCTTGTAAGATAAGAAGGAATATTGAATAATTAGTTCAATTATTAAATTGATTGAATTTTTTTTTGTTATATGCGTATGTACATGTATGAGTAGGTATATTATGTAATTATGTTAGTTAATTCTTTTAAGTTTTCCAAAAAATATTTGATGTCTTTAAACTTTCGCGATTTTTACACATTTTTAACATAACACACACACAGGGTCTTACTCGCGATGAAAAAATTATAAAGGCATGTACGCTACCTCTATTTCTACCGACGTTTCGGCCGAGTTACACCGACCGTGGTCACGGGTGGACTTTTCATCGCTAGTAAGACCTGTGTGTTGTGTTAAAAAAATATTTATATATAAAAATAATCATCTCCCGAGCCTTTTCCCAACTATGTTGGGGTCGGCTTCCAGTCTCACCGGATTCAGCTGAGTACCAGTGTTTTACAAGAAACGACTATCGAAACGACCTATCTGACCTCCTCAACCCAGTTACCCGGGCAACCCTATACCCCTAACCCGTAACGACTGCCAAGGATGTTCAATGACAGCCGGGACCTACAGTTTAACGTGCCATCCGAAACACAGTCATTGGTGTCCAAGATATACTTAGAAAGTACATACAAACTTAGAAAAGTTGCATTGGTACTTGCCCGACCTGGAATCGAACCCACGCCCTCACACTTGAGAGGTTGGCTCTTTAACCGCTAGGCCACCACGACTTATAAAAATAATATGACACAGTTTAAATCAACCATTTATTTTCTTGACGCACCACATGCATCGTCGTAGACAAACGTTATAGTTTTAATATAATTCTTTAACCGCCGTGTATTACAAAATTCTAAAGAGTCGGTTGTCTGAGCGATGCTTCGCGGATCGCTGTCAGAAGTTTCTAAACATAGACTCAGTATGTCTAGACATGGCTTGGCCGCGATGTCGGTGACGTAGTTGAAAAGCGGGTTTAGCGATAGAAGTTTCAGCTTTCGACATAGACATAGGCATTTAATACATATAAGTATATGTTACTACAGAACTAGATTGCAATCCTTAGAGTGACTACGCAAACAGAAAACCAATCATTTTTTTAAAGTGCAAAATAACGGGCTGGATATCGGCATAGCTAATGATCTCCCGCCATGGATGAATTGCATATAGAACACCTATATTTTTTTTACAATAATAATAATTCATAGATACAGGGGGCTTAACCAAGATGTAATTCTACAATCGTAAATTCTAGTAGAGACAACAAAAATGTATGGAAATGACATTTCGACTACGTGATTTATCGATTTTAAATGTCATTTCCATACATTTTTGTCGTTTCTAATAGCGTATACGATTGTGGAAAGACGTTTTGGATAACCCAACAGATATCGATAGTGCTACTCGAGGTAGCGTACCTTGTATCTATATATCACCTATATGTGTTAATACAATGTGTTCTTGTTATAACCTGATTTTTCATCTGTTCGTGGTTTTAAGAAAGTCTAAAGCTTCCTAGGTCTATGTTGTTAACTCTGTGTTAAGTAGGCGCCGACCGAGGATAAAGTTCTCAAAGAGAAAATTACCAGCAACTTGATGCTGAAAATAATTCAGTGCGATACAGGTATCACGTTCGTAAGTTCAAAATTCTAGATGTACAGCACATCAAGCTACTATGATCTGTCAAATTTTCTCAATAGATTTTCAACTTTATCGCTAAAACATTATGGTTCAAAGTTGATTGGGAAATTTGTCAGTTTCAGGTAGGTTTATGTGCTGGCGTCTGTACCTAACATCTTCATTATCGTAGGTAATCAAAATTATTACTGAAATTGAAAATGCAAACCTAATTAAATTCCACTCGAAAACATTATTCCTCCACAAATACACACAGAGAAGAAATTTCAGAAAATCTGGTAATATACTCGTAGGTATGTAAAGATTTTTCAAAGAATAAGAAAAAAGGAATTGTCTAAGATAAAAAAGAACATTAAAGATAAAAGATATTAAAAAAAACAGTTGAATTAAATTCTATTTATTTACAAATACTTAAATGTTTCTTTCTATTCTCCTTTAACAAAACTATTTTCCTTACTGCTATTAGGTCCTCTTTTAAGCTCTAAAAATCATTTGACTTAACAAAAGCCAGCAACAGCAGATAACCTTCCTGAAGCATAAAACTGCTAATACAACCTTATCGCTATCGTTTAAAACTGGTCATTGGAATACACTTCAGTGCCCGATAACAGTATCAGCTTGTATCCCTACTTAATAGACCGTTTCAAAACCTGAATAGCTCGCTTTAAATCCCAAGATATCTAGTTTGAACCTATATAAGAGTACCCTAGCTGTTACCAGGAATTCCGCCCGCCGCAAGAAGGACCTACTTCCCGCATCCGGATAAAAAGAAGCCTATGTTCTTGCTGAGGCCCTAGACTATGTGTCTACCGAAGTTTATTTAAATCGGTTTAGTAGTTTTGGCGTGAAAGTCCGATAGACCGTCAGAGCTACTTTCGCATTTACGAGTATAATATTTGTAAGGATACTAATGATACTAAGGTTACCGGGAAATGCACATTTCAATATTACTTTTTCATAATAAAGAAAATACCAAAATTACTAGATTTTTTCTTACCTACGGGAAATTCGCTATAACGAAACACTGAAACGGAAAACTTTTAAGTAAAAAATATTGTATGTGGCTAAAATTAAAATTTTCCAACTGCTTCCTGCTTATCTGTTTTTGCGGGACTATTTGTAATGTGTAGTGATGATCTAATGCAAAGTGAGTGTAGTCAGTAGATACAGGTCTGGCACTCTCTCCAACTACACCCACAGCGGGGAAAAAATAGGGATATCTCAGTAATATATTAGTAGATTTTTTCCCATGTACAATGAAGTACTAGCATTAGAAGATTTGGGATCCAGGCAACTCCTTTCGACTCTCGGAGCTTGCTAATACCAATTCAGTAGCTGCCAGATTATTTGACCAAATAAACCATTTCTTCTTCTTCATAACATTTCTTCACAACATAATATGTTCGTGCCACTTGCATTGATTCGTTCCATAAAAGGCAAAGGTACGGAACTAACCGGAAATATGTCTCCGAAAACGAGGGCGATTTGTGACGGTGAGGCTTTTAGGGTACAGTAGTGAAACTAACTCAAACCCTAACAAGGTCCCCATGACGGGGTTCTCTGTTGCGGGTTGTTCGCAAGAATTATCGTGGCCCTGGCACACAGGGACCTCCAGAAGGAACATAGTGGATTTTAGTCATTAAGAGTCTGACACTCCCTCCAGCTGCACTCTCAGCGGGAGGGGTCAGTTGATGATTTCCCACGAAACGGGGTTCGCTCGTCGTTCGTTATATATGTATGTATTTTTAAATAAAAGATGTGAGTATTGTATGTCTTAGGCCGCAATCTTGTAGATTAACCGCATACAGATTCAGAGAAAATTATGCTTTTATATCAAAATGTTATTACTTATATGCTTACAAATATAGGTACTGAACCCTACACTCCGAGAAGTAAAAGTTGCCAGGTTTTTATGAAACATTTCCACACACTACGTCGTGCCGACTATTTAATTGCAAGCGTTTTGCCGATTTATCTGCAAAACCAAGCGATTATGTTAATCGAATAGATCGATTATATTAATCGAGTCGATTTTTTTCCAAGAAATACAGAGATCTACTTACAATTGTGGAAGTATATCAGATACATATGTATATGTGTTGGGACATCTTTAGACTTATGATTGGACAAAACTATATTTATTTGCGAATTTAATTAATTTTCATTTTCTACTAATCAATATGTTTTAATTAAACCATTTAAAATTCTCTTTACAATTGTGTAAAAATGGTTGACTTTGTATAGATGAGTGTAGTAAGCTCAATTCCTCATAACGGTATGATTTTAAATCAATTTTGTTGACCAAATAAATCGATTTTGACAACAATGGGTAGAATAATTACTAAGATTTTCAAAGTTATTTATATGTTACTATTAGCGTTTACATTTTACTTAGGTCTTCGTCCGCCCCGCCCGACAAAAATAATTTCCGCACCCGGTTAAAAATTGTATCTCTTCCAGCATACCGCCTATCACCATGATAAAACCTTTTAATGAAAACATCACTAACAAACTCATTTTGTATGTTTTATTGTGCTGGACCAAACAAAAAAAATCAACACGACCACGTTTTTCAAATCAGTCCAAGCATGAAAGCAAATCAATTATTTATCGACATTTTTCATCTTAATACAAAACCAATATTTTTTTATTCGAACAAAATCTCAAAACTTCTTCGCTGACCACCCAATTCTTCTCCACAAAGACCGGTCTCAAAGATAAGCAGCAACTAGGATCGAACTGTGTATCTACCTTCAAGAAACTCGCTCGTGAGATTTAGAACTTGAGAGATAAGTAGCAAGAGATATGTTTGCAGGTACTAACCACAGTCCGTGAAAGGTATTGCCGTGTTTCAGCTGGGTGTGATTATTGGCCAGGCAAGTACCAATGCAATTTTGCAACCAATGCAAACAACAACAAAAATATTAGGATTAATCTATGTAAGAAAGTGATATGAGGTTGTTTGGTTGTTAGTTTGTCCTACACGTAAATAAGTTTATTTAGATAAATGAGTAACAAATCGATATGCATGCTGCCCTATAATCAAGGATAGGATTTTGTATTCGATATCAATCAAGAAAAGTTATCGAAAATTAAATGTAGATAAGTAACTTAGAATATTTTGTACAATAGCATTCTTATACATATGAAAAAATTGACGACGGTTTTTCATAAAAGTTATACCTATAAAAATCGCATGATTTGAAGTTAATAGTTTCTAATAGTTATTGTGTCTAAAATACCTTGAATACTCAAGGACAAACATGTTATAGAACCTTCAACCATGAATATTATGACTGCAATCCGATATAAATTCTTATAGTTTTATGTAGTTCTGTTATGGTACCATTTTGTGATCTACCCAGCTTTCACAGATACAATATAGTATACCTAGGAATTTTATAATACTCTTCGTTGTCCTTGAATGGCTATGCACTGTCCTTATAGTAGGTATTTATTTAGTCATTCTTCATATCAAGTGGCCTTCATCATCAAATCAGTTGTTATATCCGATTTTTTCAATACGTCTCCTGTATCAATGGCTAACAACAGCCAAGCAAGGAGTCAATAATGTCATTTGATGGGATCCAGCCTACGAACAGGGTGTCCTGAAAATAATATTATTAAAGTTTAAAATATTTACCCATCCATGAAATGTATTTCACAGACGCAGACAAAAACCAGGGTCAGTCAAAATCAAATATAATCAAATCAAATAATAAAAATCATTATTCGAATTAGGGTCAGTTTCATATTGTCCGAATAGCCACTATCTACCGAATAAATTCAAAAATGGAACAGAATTTGTTTGACATTATCTACCAAATAAACTAACTGGAACTTATTCGTATGAAGTGAAAAAGGCTCGGGCTGATAAATCATCACTTTTCGAATGCCCGCCGGTCACCACTTCCTATGTGTTATTGCTGGAAAGAAGAACTGACGCAACAAACTCCCCAACAACACATGTCTGCCTGTTAGGTTTAGTTAAAAGCCATCAAGAACATCAAAGCCGAAGTATTTCCACATATTAGTTAGTTTCTTCATCTCAGGTCCGACACCTGCGCAATGTTTCACACAAATGACCTCATGAAGGTAGGCTTAGTTGCACCTAAGTATGTACGGAGAAACATAACAGGGAAATGGTTACGCGTCGGCCGAAATGTAAACACCTTGGTTCTCTTACGCAAGAGAGAAAATTCTATAACAAAATTTTTATCTTCTATCAGTCGTCAGACTATAATCACATGTGTTATTTTCATCGAAGAAAGGATGGAAATGTGAATGTAAATAGGGGTTTGATGATAATCAGTTTTAACCAACATAAAACTTAATATTATACTTATTTTGACGAGCTGCGCCAAGGCAGGTTTTTAGAATAAAAACAAAAGCTCAATATAATATAGGCTATCAAGATTATAAATTTTTACCGCAGATTACAACAGTACATATGTAAAAGGGGAAAATCTGCACACGAGGCCTTGTTAAAACACTTTATCACTTACGGTACTGACGTTAAATCCGTCAACTCTTCACAGTAGACTTTCACTTTCTTTAGCAATATCAGTGCTCGTTTTGCACAACATACTTCATTAAAAAACTTTTTATGAATAATGTTATCAAATTAATAAGAGATTTATATTACCGAAATTACTATCTATTGCAAATTCTTGATCTTTGTATATCTGTGTCACATTGCAAAATGTTTTTCTAAAGCTTTATCAATTTTTTTCAAGATAATTATTAAAATAAATATATATAAACTTATTATTGTACTATTGTACATCTACATACAATAAAAACAACTTTAAACTAATATAATAAATAAATAAAATACCTACATATATATCAAAATATGTGCGCATCGTTAGGTATCAAAATACTCCTCCTCATCGCTGTAAACCGATAACGTGTCCAGAAAACTGATCGCTTTGCTACGTTATATGGCAATGCTGATTCGTTGACCAAAGATAAATTTTTAAAAGTATAATTTTTCCCGCGTAAAACAATCAGCGCCTTTACTAGCAATTTCCCGACAACACCTCACTCGGTTAAAGGTAACATTCATTGCAAACCGTAGCAATAAATACAGAACCAACCGTTATCCTAACGACATCGCGTTTGTATTAACCAGGACTTGAGTATGTGATTTACAGAATAAACGAGTACTCCTAAAGTACTTGCAATATGACGAATAGATGGCGTAGTAGTGAATCTGCTACGCCGTAGGTTGCGGGTTCGATTCCCACATAAGTCAAAGATTTGTGTGCATGAACATGGATGTTTAACATTTTGACCGCCACAGTCACGCATAGATGACAAGCCAAAAAATATCCAGCACGCCACGAACTACATGACATCCTTTTCAAGTTCAAAATTAATAGTCAGTTTTAATCCATATAATTCCGAACTCACTACTATTGTAGGCATTTATGGATGAATTCTTAGTTTGGCGCTGATGTCTTTCTTTTTTTGAAGTGGCGGTCAAAAAGTTAACTTAGTCTGGGTGTTCCTGTGTCTAATATATGTATTTACTAAAAAAAAGTTTATCAGTGGTCTAGTACCCATAGTACAAGTTTAGCTCTGCTTAGTTTGGGACTAAATGAAGTTGTGTGACTGTGCATATAACATAACTATATTATATTACCTTAATAAAATTAATGCAGTTATTTTTAATATTTTTTTAAGATTTTATCGTTTTCTTTCAAAGTAACAAGAAAATTTCGATATTTTTCATCATCCCAATTCTATAAAGTGTTTCGTATAATACAAATACGAATTGCATTGATTCAACAATACAAAAAACTGTTTGATAAATTAAACTTTCTTTTCGAAACTGTACAAAGCATGTTACAGCCGTAAGGCTATACTTGACTGTACACTTCAGACGGGTTCGTTGACCCGTCTAGCGCTTTCGTCCCCAATCAAACTCAATCGGCAAGAAAGTCCTGCAAAGCTTTTGCAATATGTACTTTTAAAATATCTTACAAATTAAATTTAAATCAAATACTTTTACAGTGGCTTCTACCAAGTCGTTTTTGAGAAAAAAAAAATTGCCATCTTGTATAAGATACGCTTAAAGTTTAAATACGTAGGCATTTGTGGCATGTCTAATTACGTGGATATAAATAGTATTATAGAAAAAATATATAAGTTTTTTCTAAAGTAAAAAGTATTGAGGTCATTCATCACATTTTTGTAATAAATTCTTTTCCAAAAATTTCTGTTTCGAGAAAAAAATCTAGCCTTTTCCTTAATAACATGGGCTCAACTTACTGTCTAACTGAATAAAGCTGAGTACCAGTGTTTTGTATGGAGCAACTGCCTATCTGACCTTCTCAGCTGTATTACTCGGGTAATCCATTACCCCTGGTTATTCTGGCTTCTGACTACCCGCAACTACTTCCAAATATATTCAAATAAAAATTGGAAATACCGTACAATTTTCCCATCAAAAAAAAAACTGATCTACAGTACCTCAAACTGTTCAAAAAAACCTAACTGAAAAACTTCAGTTTCAAACAACAAAACAAAATGTAGAATTGTAAATTGAACTCACCAGAGGTGCAGACACCCCGGCCACATTCAAACGGCAAATTGTCACTGCATTTGCATCACAAGGGTCGCGGCTTCACTTCCTGCGCAATGTTAAACTTAGACTTGCATTTAAGAGAAGCGAGTGGAAATTATTGTATAATGGGGCTCATAATTGGACCCTTTTGTGGTGAAATTGGCCTTTGCAGGCGTATCGTTGTGGTTTTTTTTGTTGGTTTGGGTAGTTGATAGTTTTGTAGTTTGAAAATACTTTGTATAACTTATCTATTGGCTGTTCTTCATAGTTTAGATTGAGATGTTTGTACCGCATTTGGAATAAATTATATCAGAGGACCAAAATTGTATAGGTAACCTAACCTAACTTATACTCGTAGTCCCGTAAAGGTAAACTTTTCCTTAGAAATACACTGTGTGCATACACTTAGAAGTACACAAAAGAAATTACAAACATACATATATTAATTTTATTATTCATGTAATTGATATTTATACCTGAAATTAATGAAAGACAATTTCATTTTTTTTTGTATTTCATTAATCTGAGATGTCTACTATTATAATATTGTCACATACAGCGCCTAATAAAACTTTGAGAAAACTTAACAGTATTATTGTTGCTCTTTATTTATTGTAAGGCACAACTATGTATAACAAATTACTTTGTTTGCATTCTTTAATTAGATTACTTTTCAGTATTGGGATAATATATTTGATTTAAAATCGCATATTTGGAAATCTCAAATTGCAAACCTACCTTACGCAGAACAAATAATTCATTTTCAGTATCACTAATTTACTTCTGATATGTTTGAGATGTATAGACGGCAGCACAACAGGCTAACCCAAACTGACATTTTTTTCCGACCAACTTTAAACCACAATGCTCAAGCATAAATACAATTAAAAATCGATAGCGATAAAGTTATAAATCGCTAAAGAATATTTGACAGATCGTCTGTCCACCTAGTCGGTTTTCTCCCTGAATTTCTCTTTCCCGCTCGTGGTCTCCACTCCAACAGTTTCCTGACCCATCTCCCATCCTACCTCACCACAACCTACACTCAGCATTGGGTGTCTAAAAGTTGAAGAAGAAGAAGATCTGCCTAGATGTGCTGGCGCCTGCAGAACTGTCTTACGAGTGTAAAAGCAGTGTCGGAATTACCAGCACTTATGTTATACCTTACCTATATTGTTATATTACCTTAAGTAATATTTCTAAGTTATTTTAAGCAGTAAAACTATTAATTAATACATCTACCTAACCTGACTACATATTCGGAATTCATTAGTTACCTATTTAACATAACACTTACCATTTTAACGGGTTTTAGAGTGCCGTAACAATTAACTGGGATCGCTTAATACGTAGTTACTTAGGAATTTAGGCCGTAAGGGCGAAAGTGCTAATTTGTATTACAATTTATAGTGTCTAGAGCCATTTTTCAGCTTATTAGCTGTAAGTTTGACGAAGCCGACGGCGCAATGGTTACCACGCCGGACTGTCGAGCTGAGGATCCCGGGTTCGATTCTCGGTACAGTTGATATTTGTGTCATGAGCATGCTTGTTGTTTGTAATATATATATATATTTGTGTAAAGTATAATTATGTAGTTTATCAGTTGTGTTGGCCCCCATAACACAAGCTAATCAATAGGGCTAACCGACCGTATGTGAAAAAGGTGTAACGATACAAAGGTAATTATGTTCATTTTCATTAAATACAATCATTTTATTTATGTTAATAATTAATAGTGACAAAATAAATGTACATATCTTGCGACTGGTTATACCTACCAAATACCATTTATTTCTTTTAGGCAGTTAGTTAATAGTGATGTTATTTATTTAGTTTATTAAGATATTTTTTTTAAGTGCTTTGTTACTGTAAAATACACAATAAAAAATACATGTTTAATCCGACACATGACGCGATGGTCCACTAACTACTAACCCAGCTTGGCGAGTACTTTTCAAACTGCTAAATAAAACCTTTACGTCGGAAGTAAGTCAATAAAACAAAGTTAGTGTTAGCCCGACCTGCGCTTAGCTTACTAATAAATTATTTAACTTAATTGCCTTTTGTTCAATGCTACTAGTTTTAAGTAATTACTTATGTGGACTATTCTCAAAGGTTTTAAACGTGTTTTCCGAGCAGTATTGCCGTGAAAAGTTCCTTGAGAGAAGAATTATACCTTGCTGTTGAAATCGATTGATGCATCATCATCTGCCTAGCCTTTTCCCAAGCTATGTTGGGGTCGACTTCCAGTCTTAACATGTGTGTTTTACATGGAGCAATTGCCAGTCTGATCCAACTCAGTTACCTGGGCAAGCTAATACCCCTTGGTAAGACTGATTGTCAGGCTTCTGACTTCCCGTAACATGTTCAAATGACAGCCAGGACCCATCAATTTAGCGTGCCTTCCGAAACAAGGAGAAACTCGTCTTGACAAGATGCTCACCCATCCACGGACCGACCGCACCGCTTAGCGCGTTGCTTAACCTAATGATCGCCGGTCCCGTGCTGTTGTTGCCTAGCCACGAGCTTCTCGATCGATCGATGTACATACACTAAAAATATCTATAATAATAATATTATTTGCACAAAAGATGAAAGTTGTTAACAGAATAATAATTTAATAAACAGCATGTATAAGTATGCCAGCTATTTGTCTAATATTTTAAAATATTTAACGTAGTAAAGTAAAGTAACTCCAAACTAACTAGACTTTTGATAATAAAATCGTAATTTTTAAGTAGTTTTCAACAACAACAACTTGTTATTCATAAGCAAGGTGCTTCGTCAGCGTCTCAAAAGCATATGTTAATATTAATATTACTCAATTCTATAGTGTAATATTCTCAAGCTATCAAACAACAAGACGTATAAAGCATTTAGCAACTCGGTAATAAAGCTAAACTTTCATCGAACTAATAATTTGATTTGCGATGCACTACACTGTGCATGATCTTGGATACCTGAGTTGGTTTTGTTAATTATCTGTTGTATATTACACTATTACATAAGTTTACTTAAGCAGGCATATGCAACTTCATCTTCTTAGTGTTTGTTTAGCGCAAACAAACAAAAAGTCAAGCTAAAACGCAAGTATTTTTTTTTTCCTGTATATTTTTTGTGATCAAACATTTAGTATGGGCATTTTCAGACTTCGATTTTCGTCAGTTTTTCAATTGGGAGAAATTCTTCTTACATTTTCTTCATATTTATTCATCACAATCCACAGTTAATCATCCATCAGATATAAACCAACCCCGTTTTCATGATTGAACCAAACTGTAGCCAACATTAAAAATATATAACCCTTCACGTAATATGTTATACCCAAAAACACCCCCAGTCCCCCGAGATCCAACTCGCGGAGTAGGGGGGGCTTTGTTTCCAGTTCATTATTAAGTGCACACAACGAAAACCACTCTTGGGCACGTTATTATGAAAAATAAATTTCGAGAGCGAAGGGTACAATTAGCCCCCGAAATTGGTATTTCATACACGTTAAATATTTAAGGGTTGTTTTGTTGATGTTTTCTAAACAAGGAAATGGAATGATTTTTGTAGAAAAACAATTTTGAAGCTATTTGTCAAACGTTCTTAAACTGACTTAGAGCCTGTTTCACCACTTACGGATAAGTTCCAGTTAGTTTATTTGGTAGATAATTTCATACAAATTCTGTTCAGTTTTTGATTTTAATCGGTAGGTAGTGGCTATTCGGACGTTGTGAAACTGGCCCTTAGGGTCAATTTCACTGACTGACAGTCATTTATGTGATTTATGTGACCGGGTAGAAACCACAACTTTTTTTACTATGAAGCTGGAATTATCATGAAATTTACTTTCATATCGAAGCTTGATTTGGGAATCAACAGTTCTATAAACAAGAGTCTTAAGTCAAATATTTTTATATTGGTCAAAATAAGCCTCAATGTCCATTGCTAGATCTGAATTTAGTATCATAACAAAGTTGATTCAAAAATGCTTCAGCAGTTTTGCAGTGAAAGCGTAACAGACGAAATACAGAATTTATTGTTAGATAAGATAAAAATTGTGCCCTTAGTAACATATCCTAACCTAGTTAATAAATGTGTGACGCAGACCTCCTAGCAATAAATTCTTTGGAATAGGCCGGCGACACACATAAAGATTTACGATATTTGACCTACGTAGAGGTGAATAAAGAGCTCAACTATTGATAGTTATTAGTATTTTTTTACATATAAGACAAATACATAATATACATTATTTATTATGATTTTTCCTCACTACACATATTCCCTCCACGGAAGTATGTTCCGTTCCCGCAGACAAACCGTGTAAACGATGTAATGGAGCATAGATCTAAGGTATGGATTATAAGAAATCAAATGAATTATAAAAAAAGACATTATAAAAACAAGATTATAAAAAAAACAGTATGTTATTTAATAAACTGGTAAGTATATAAAATGTATATAAAATGCTTACACAGTCAAGTCGTAAAGGTTATTATTGTTAAGGTCGTAAAGTGATTATATTTCGTGGTTGTGATTACCTATTAATTAAACGATTACTTCAATTATAATATTGTGCTTTTATTAAACTGTTAGGTAGCAACAACCTGAAAAACGGAAACAAACGAACGAAACATAAACCATTGTTTATCTTTTGCGCCACAGGCGAAAAAACAAAAACTATCCCGATTGCGTTTTAATATACTAACAAATACGGTCTAGCATTATACGTCCAAAGCTGGTGGGTTGTGTGTTCTTGTGGAAGTAATAGTGTAAGTTGACGAAAGGGTCTCTTAAGATGCTCACCTAGGCGGAAAGGAGTCATGTATATAAATAGGTATTTCTGCAATCTTCACCTATCTAAGGATTTTATTTTTAATAGGAACAGATTAACCTTGAACTGTGGGTATATAAGGTCTAACAATACTTGTGCACTATATTTTTACAGATCATTCTAGAACATGCTAAGGATCTTGTTTACCATAAAAAAGTCATGAAAACAACAACATTATTTTATTAAATTTATCACCACTGTCACCAAATTGTACTGTTAAAGCCGGTATCTATGAAGGCGCTCGATCGTGGATCCCTTATGTCATTCAACGTTTTGGTAAGCATGATCCACGCCGGTCTCTATTAAAGTGCTCGATCGTTGATCCCTAGGTCATTCAACTTTTTTATGGCAAACATGATCCTTAGCATGTACTAGATGACCTATAAAAATATGGTGCACTAATATTGTTAGACCTTATATTACTAAGCCATCTCTAAAAACAAGCAAACGACATAGATTTTGTAAATAGTTTGCGACATAAAACAGCTATAAACATATTTCTGACTAAGGTCAACATGGTAGCGGTAATTAGGCTAAACCTACACCTAACAAGTTAATTACTGCCCTTCGTCTGACCCCTTCAATAGGCTAAGCTTGCAGACATTTAATAATAACAGAAATAAGCTGGTCTGAACAATGTAGTCCCTCAATTTAGTCCAACATCACGTTCGGGTGAAATTGGTGACCCCGTGATGTTAATGCTTGAAGTATGTCATACGTGTATTAGCTCTCTTTATGAATTGCTCGGAAGATTAAATGGCATGTCATTGTTACACTGCCCTTTGGACACATCTTGATATGAGCAGATCAATGATAAGAAATCGTTTCTCAATGTGGACAACAAAACACGCGGCGACTTTGTGAAATGATCAAATAAAATGATCAAATTAAAATTTACATTATCTTTCGAGAGTGGCGCCGTATTTGGTGGCCGCTGACTACAGCACCCCGACTTAAAGACGGTCAATTTAGGTTGTCATGTTTTTCTTTTTAATCAGCCTATTCAAGAGCCTTTTTCTTGGCTAGCTGAGGTTCTTGTAATTCTGTATTTTCAATAAATATTTTAATTATCCGAACCAGCCAAATGTGGATGACAAAATCGTACAACATGAACGATTTTACGAAATGATCAAATTAAAACGCCCACATCATGAAATGCGAATATTATACGAAATAATCACATTTGCCTGTTGAATCTCGATCAGTCGCGTGATTCGTCGATACGACGCAAGTTTAATATATTTTGAGCTCGGGACTGAGTAGCAATGTGAACACACCTTAACGTGTGATGCACGCAAATAGTCACCATATGGATGCACCCTTTATTAAGACTAAGGGCCAGTATCACAATATACAGCTAGCCATTATCTACCGAATAATTTCAAAAATGGAATAGAATTAGTCTTGTCATATTAGTCTGTTTCATACAGACCCTTAGTTCCCAACTCATTAAAAGCAAAAATAAAATCAGATAAACAAAGAAATAATTAAAGAAACAAAAGAATCACTTTACTTTAGAAACTCTTTGCTCTCTGCTTTAATCGAGTAATAATTTGTAATGGCTTACAATGAATCGAGTCGATTGCAATCTCTCGAATTGGGTACCGAAATAACTGATTGCTTAAAAGGCCCGATGTTAATAACACCACCAATCTCACCTACATTAAATTTCCTGATATAATCCATTTTGTTTTAGGGTTATCAAAAATTGTTTAAAAAGTTTTTTTGTATTCAATTTGAAGAAGGTGGCTAGCAGTTTATGAATACGGACTGCCCAACACCCGCGGGATAGTAGTGCAATGCCTCCAAATGAAATCAAGAAATGACCCCTTCTGCTCTGCCGGGGCTGCGCACACGGGGACCTCCAGTAGGAACATAGTGGATTTTAGTCAGTAGAAGTCTAACATTCCCGCCAGCTGCAACCTCATTTTGATGATTTCCTAAGAAAAGAAAGAGCAATGGAGCTCGAGGGAGTGTCAAATGCTAAAATCCACCTTTGTTTCTCCTAAAACCCTTTGTAAGGAATTCTTGAAATACCGCAGACCCGGTAGTTTGGGCAGGCCTACGTGCGGCAGTGCATAACAACCTGATATGATGATGGATGAAGCTCCAACTCTCTCCTTTCAATTGTCGCTTTATAGACTGAGAATCTAGTCCATCCAACCATTTTCTTTAGAGCCCAATCAAATATTGATTTGAATTTAAGATTTCCATTAAGTATGGGAAATTATAAGTGAATTACGTACTCATATTATTCCTAATTAGAAATAACTTATATACAATTGTTCTGCTATTAAACACACAGGTAGGTACAGACAATCTGTCACTTCCATATTAAATTTTCAACTTTATAGCTCAAGTATAAGGTTCAAAGTTGATTGGGAAAATTTGACACAAACTATTTATCTACACGTGCAGATTGCTCCCCGTGGACTATTAAATGCTGTTTTATCTACTCTATTTATATTGATGTGCATCAATATGTGTGGTCCGTTTAGTTTGTTTGCGCTACGTGTTTACTAAATAAATACGGTGTTTGTGGAATGCTAACGTTGAATTTTGGAGGTTGATATACAGTTTACTACCCGGGTTGACTGGGTTAAGGAGGATAGATACAGATAGGCAGTCGCTCCTTGTAAAACACTGGTACTCAGCTGAATCTGCGGTTAGACTGGAAGCCTGGAGATGATGATATACATACACAAACAGCCCATAAAAAAAGCTTAAAATTCCGAGTTTTATTTAGTTCTTATCATCATATTTGATATGTTTGGAACCTGATACAAATGACACTATAAAGAAGGTACTGCTACATACATTTTAATAAAACCTGCGAACGAAGGTATATACAGCTCCGATGAGCTCAAAACCTTAATAGCCTAACATTTCAGTTCCAAATAGGCATGTCACACTCAATCACACTCGATTACATCACCAATAAAAATGACATGCAAATTCGATAAAAATCCTTTTCGATATCGACATCTCGACAGCCCTACATTACTTTTACAGGAGGCCTATTACACTTGATCGGGCCGAAATTAAAAATGTTTGCTTTCGACATTTTATGCGAAAACCATTACCGAAACAGCACTTCGATAATCCGAAGGGTTAATGGCAAGAAAATAAGGAATTCCGATAAATATACCCACTTGAAATCACTTGGGAGTTCACAGGATTTTTTTCTCTCTTGATATTAATTAAAACGGTGGTCGGAGCTCATTTATAAGTTGAAAAACGACGTTTAATTAATTCCGATATCAATCGTGCCACCAAGATTCAGCTTTATAAAAAGAGCCTGTTTCACCACCTACGAATAAGTTCCAGTTAGTTTATTTGGTAGATAATTTCACACAAATTCTGTTACATTTTTGAATTTATTAGATAGATAGTGGCTATTCGGACATTGTGAAACTGGCCCTTAGTATAGGTAGGTACGGAGATTTTTGAATTCAGAATACTCATCTCTAATATAAAATGGATGGCTTGTGTTGCTAAGCGTAAATCTCAAGAGCAGCTGAACTGATTTGTTTTTAATAATATTTCTTGAAGTACGAAGATGGTTTGTAGGGAGTGTGAGTTGTAGCCTAAGAATGCTGTAATTACAGGTTTGTTTAGGTCATGATTAGTATATATGACCCAGATTCTGACGCTTTCCATTATTTTCTCTTATTAAACGGGCTACCCTGGACTCGTGCGCTTATGTCAAAAGATATTATAGTATAGGTAGTCGGTACCAAGAAAGCCCCCATTTCTTAATCTGGCGAGTAACTTCCAAAATCTGATCCAGAGTTCTTCTACTACAATTCTAAGGTATTCAATCGTAAGGTACCTGCTAAGTCTGATGTACAGACGCCAGTAGGTCAACGTACCCTTATCTGTAAAACTTTACCAATCGAATATTAACCTTCTGATATTGTGATAAGCTAGAAAGTCTATTAAAGAAATTTGACAGATTGAGGTAGGTTGATGTGCTCTGTAAATAGGCCAACATTAAAAAAAAATTGGGCTTCTATTCCTTGCTATTACTTACAAGTTCCACTCTTTAATTCACACAAACAATCATGGTATCTATACTAATATATAAATGCGAAAGTTTGTGAGTGAGTGTGTATGTTTGTTACCTCTTCACGGCCAAACGGCTGATAGGATTGAGATGAAACTTGGAAAACATATAGCTTATGCATCAGAATAACACATAGGCTATTTATCATAACGCTATTAACTAAGGGGGATGAGCAATAAAGCATTTTTTGGTGAGTTTTAACTAGACGCCATCTATATCTTTTTAATTACAACACATTTAACAAATTTGACAATTTGACTAAACCAGCTGGGTAAATAGTTATTACCTAATGTCATAGATGGAGTTAAGCTTTTCATACAATTAAACGGGGCAATACATTTTTTAATTTATTTTTCAGTTCGAAGTATATACCTAAACATGCTACATATGTTATTTTAACAAATAAAATTAATTTAAAGACAAAAGTATTAAGGCAAGTTTCAACCTGACGCCATCTTTAGCTTTTCAAGACAATCTAATTTGACAATCTGACATTGTTAGTAATTATAGCTGCTCATAGATGGAGTTCATAGTTTTTATTTTCATAAAATTAAATTATACTGGAGTGTCTTCCAGTCTATAATCGTAGTCACAAGTATTAATTTTGATTATTCAAGTTCCAAGATAACACTCAAAATCGGGGACAGAGGATGAGAGAAAAAAAATCTGTCTTTGGGTAAGTTAGTCATTTAAGATCAAAGAAGGAGTGCTGTACTTTCTTCATACAATATCAGTCTGGGGTAATGTTAGCTAAGCTTCCAGTATACCACACGTAACAAAGCAGCATGGCTTATCAATATTTTAATTTGATTTTTACGAACGATTACTTATCAAAAATATGTATGACTAAATAATTCTAGAGAAAAGGTTAATCTCTTGGAAACGATTCAGAAAAGAACAGATCTCTTCGAATAGGGTTGGCTGCTGTTCTGACTCTAAGTGGTGCTAGCCAATATATCTATTTTCGAGGAACTTGGTCGTAAAATAATTGGGAATAAGAAATAATCTAAGGATTGACTACGATGTTCATTACAATGTAGCCCCTTACATAGACATCCCAAATTAGAAAGACTCTTCTTTCTTCATCCATGTCCAGCAGTCATTTGTTGATATAAACTGCCTCCTAGGTAACGGTCAGCGCATATAAGGGCGTCTAAGATCCACTAGCTGCGTAGTAAGTAGTATGTATTTGTGTGGCCACAGGTGCACTCTCTATTTCCTTACTCTCATAGCCCGACACGGACGGCAATTCTGACACAACCGGCGAGAGATTGGGCACAGGATCGATGTTTGCGTATTCTCCGATGCACGGATATATCAATCACCAACTTCCATCCTTTTTTTGTGGAATGTCGTAAAATAACCCCTCCAGCTAAGGATGCAGATGGAGAAAGTGTCACTCTTACTGATTTAAACCTACTATGTGCCTTCTGGAGATCCGTGTATGCCAGGGCCACGGTAACTCTTACGAACAACCCGCAGCCCAGGTAGACCCTGGTCCTAAGAGGCCCTTAGTTGCTGATATATCTTCGAGGAGAGCGTGGAACAGAACGCGCCGCCGACACGGGCTGTCGTCTGTGTGTGTGTCTGCAATGTAAGTTTGGAGTGACTATGCCTACAATATTATTTGAAGTAGTGACGACATAACAATATGTACATTCTTATATACGAGCATAAGTTCAGAGTCTATTCCACAAAAACATACACATTTTGTACTTTCGAAGTTCAGTTCAATCTAAGAGAAAGACCAGAGTGAGAAGCAGCGGGAGGCCACACCTGCATGTCCAGTCTTAGTACACGACACGTGTGTATTGTTGTGATATGAAAACATAAGTCTTCCATGATTGACACGCAAATGTTCGCCATGTAAGTTGGGCGCTTATTGTTATAGCAGCCGAATACTTTGCAACTATCGCTTATCCTCGGTATAGTTAAGTGTCTTTTCGTTTTCTCTTAGAAGATAAGCCAGCTGCCCAGGACATATAAAAGTGCATTCATTATTCCCTCTCTCTCATATCGATGTGATCGGAGAGAGATCAGGCGCAGGACCGTCATTTAGGTACATGCTCTCTGATGCACGGGTCTATCAATCACCAACTTCCAGACTATGGGTTGCTGATTGAAAATCTCTCAAAAGTAAAACCCACAAAGCGATTTCGGCCTTACCCGGGACTCGAACCCGATGAAACCTGTGCACAGCAGTCGCGCTATGCGACTAAGTCACCAGCGAGGCAGTTATATTTCCACACATTTCCATAGTATTTCTACACATTTTGAGCTTGATTTTATAGCTTAGTTATCATACCGTGATGTTAAAGGATACAAGGTAGAGTTTATCATTTTTACTACTCTAATGCCCACGCGGACGACGTCGCGGGTAGCAGCTAGTTAGATAATAAAACAAACAAAAAAGATAAGTGCTTTTTATTCATTACAGAATTTATACATACTCCGCCAAATACAAAAACATCAACAATTACAGAAGAAATTAAAATCACAAGGTACCTAGAGCATCTAGCCTACAGCGATCAAGCATCAACAATATGTAGGTACTTAATTGACGTGATATCAGAGGCAGTGAAGGTGCGATAGAAAATAAAAAAAAATCTAATAGAGTATTTATAACAATATCAGTCCTTACTTAATACCTAAAAGGGTCCTAAGAAAGATTAAACTTGGACTATTTCGCGATCTATTTGAGTCTAACGAATAAATAAGGTAACCCTAAAACGCTTTATAGACCGAACGCAGCGACCCTCCAACACAACGCGGCGAATCTCATTAACCTTTTGACCGCCACAGTCACATATAGATGACAAGTCAAAAAGTGCCCAGCACGCCACGGTCACGACTACATGACAGACTTTGAAAAAGTTTAAAATTAAAAACTCAACCTCAAAATATTTATTTGCATGTTAAGGTTATAAAGTTGTTAAATACATAATATGTATGAAGTTCAGCTTAACGGCCTTGAAAATCAAGATGAAGGGCTCTTCAATTCAGTTCAAATCAAATCAAATAAAAGTCAAGTTTCATCAATCGATATAATTCCGAACTCACTACTATGTGTTTACTGATGAATTCTTAGCTTCACGATGAGAGCACGTCTTTATTTTTTTGACGTGGCGGTTAGAAGCTTAAATTGAGTCGCTAACACAAGTCGCCGAGCCGTGCTGGCGACGTCGCCAGATTCGATATCCAAAGCGCGTTTAGGCTGTCGACAGACCGGCGACACGGCCGCACCGCTGAGCTGTCAACAGCCAACATTCTTTAAAGTTCAAATCAATTAAGGACGCTGCACGCCGACGACTAATTAAAGTCGATAAATGATGCTGCTGTATTTGTAATTAGATTTTTTTTCTTCAGCAATTACCTCGCTTTACTTTAAGTAAGACATAATAAAACTTGTATCTTTCTTTTAATCTCAATTATCTTTTGAATTCATTATCATAATCGCTTTGTATTTATCTAGACTCGGTAACAAGATAATCTGAGCGTGATAGTCGCCATTTATTTTCAATATTTGGCCGTGAAACACTTTTAAAGTGTGTTAATTAACTAAATTGAAATTATATGACATCATAATGTCCAGACGTCAACACATCAAGTGGAAACTGACAAATTTGCCCAATCAACTTTGCACCATAATCTTCAGCGGTAAAGTTGAAAATTCATTGAGGAAATTCGACTGATTGTAGAAGCTTAATGTGCTGGCGTCTGTACATTAATTTCGTTGATTTTATCTGTACATCATTCAATTAACTATTTCAAAAAAGAACCAAATTTCACGACAATTATATAAAAGAAAATGTTCTTAGTGTGAGTTAACTTACATAAAACCTGTGACAATTACATCAAAACTTAATATATTATCTTTAATTGACAATTAAAACATGTTAATACACGAAGCAAACAGATAATCTTGCGTACCTAGTCTCGATAAATCCGATATTCCACAATACAAGAACGTAGAACGTAGGTCAACTTGCATGGTGTATCGCTTGCAAGATTCTAGTGTCGTAGAAAGTCGTTTCGTCGTCCGTGTGCAGCCGTCCTTTGTTACGAGATGACTAAACTGCGTTGCCTGCACTATGCACGTTACCGTTCACACTGAGCGGAATGGTGTTGAACTCATCTTCAACCTCATCGCCTTCTTTTCTGTGGACAAAATAGTTTTATTAGTGTTGACAAGCTTCGTAAGTAGGAGTATGAAATAGATACGCGAAGTACGGGAATAAAAAACATTTTATAATATTATACATATACATAAGGTTGCTTATGTATATGTAGTATTGTGTTTACAGATTACAATAGTGAAGAACTTTTATCATCTAGTCCCAAACTAAGCAGAGTTTGTACTAGATAAAGTAAAGTAAATTATTATTATAATATAGTAATGTATAATTAGTTATTTAGTACACAACTAAATAACTAATAAATGTCCTTATGTACTTTACTTTTGTAAATACATACATATTATATATAGAAACATCTAAACTAAATCAAACACCTATGTTATGCACACAAATGTTTGACTTTTGCGGTAATCGAACCCGCGACCTCCAGCGTGTCAGGCAAATTCACTGCCTACTACGCTATGCCATCTGGTTGTCTGTGAAAACACGTATATTTCGTGTTCAGACGGAGTAAATAATAAAGGGATAATTAAAACATTTAATACACAACATTATTCAAGTAAAAACTAAAATAATAATAAACTACAACCCAATTAATAACTTAATAAAAATAAAAAATATTATCAGTTTTCAAAGAAAATTTTACAGTATAAAGGTTAAGTTAATTAATTAAATTCTTTCTCAAATGTACCACAGAAATAGTACAAAAAAGTCTTCCATTTATTGAGAGCTAACATTTTATTTAATAAATTGCAGTATTTCTCTTGTATAATAAAAATATAAGCAATATTTTTAAATCTGCATACATTTTGTATGAATAAGGGTGGGCACACATTCATGCCTTTGACTGCCCCTATTCGAAATTCCGATCGCCCGTATCGGACGTATTTTTAACTCCTATACTATCAAACAAAATTGTTTTATATCCATAGGCACATCTGACTAGAATAAAGGTTTTTCTGTCATGGAGCCGGGGGAGGTCCCGGCGTTTTTGTTAGTTTTATGTAGTTGTAACTCGCGACGAAGCTTTCAATAGATTTTTTGGGAAAAGTTAGGTTCGATTCTAGTGTGTACCTTGGTATTATACAGCTTTTTAGACTTTTGAAAAGTAATCAGTATTTTTTACAAATAATAAAAATTACAGCTGTCTGGAACCACCTCGTATAATATTAGGTACCATTAGAGAGCACAGAAGGACTGCGAATTGCTGCTTTATTATTTCGGTTTTACTAACTATCGGAAAAGCCCGAATGACGAAACGAAAAAGAAAAGTATATAGATACCCTAAAACGCTAGTGTGTCCTTTCCCTTGTTCATAGCTGTGTATCGGTGATAGAACCTTCATTTATTAATTTATTTCGTTTGTAAAATCAATTTGCATGTCGTTTCCACTCGCTTTTACACGAACCCGATAATAATTAGCATGAAAAAAATTTTTTTGAAAGCTAAAAAATGTTTTTGTCGTTTTGGGGTAATTTAAATAATTTAGTTTATTTTATAACCATTACGTGATATCTTATTCTTCGTTCCCTGTTCCCAGTTTTAAGGTTGGCGCAATATTATTTCGGCTTCCACTCCTCTGTCACTCAACTCAACATTCACTTTCTTATTCATAAAGTAACGTAAACAAACTAATTTCAAAAGACATTAGGAGCCAATTTCACCATCTACCAATAAAAAAAAAAATTGTAAGCAAATAAACTATCTGGAACTTATTCGTAGGTGGTGAAACAGGCCCTTAATCTAATTAATATAAAAGCTATTTCACAGCATCGAAACGTAGACAAATTATTTTCATTCGTTATTTATATGCAATGAAATTGACGCTAAATTCACAAATAAATATCAACATCAAACTCAATCCGAGAATCTTGAAATGTAAATTCCAGTTATTAGTTAATTAATTTATCTTAATGTAAATTACTTAATTTACATTCCTAAGCCCTTTACCCTAAAATAAAGGTCCCTTTCAAATAAAGGTGTAAACTTGTATTATCTTGATAAACAGACGACTAGGTATGTAGGTATTTTCGGACGGGTTCGCAGAAAGAACTTTTCTGAATGCTGAAATTCAGTATTACTGAAGTTTATGTTACTGATTACGTCGCAAGTTTTAAGGGTTATAAATAGGGAGATCTCTGTTTCTATTGTTTATTTTTAAAGTTTAATTCGAATGTAAATTGGGTCTGTTTTAGTGTTTGAATTGTTTTCGAACAATTTACTGTCTCAATTTATTTGAGCTTAAGGTGACGTGAGCCATTTTAGGAGTAACTTATCGTTTTATTTTACGTTTATATAATAGTAATAATTATAGTGTCCAGAACGATTGAACGATAAACTGTGTAGGACATATTATAATAGTGCACCGGATTCAAAATAATAAAGAATAATAATTAACAGCTCTGGGCCTTAAGGTATATCTACCGACTACATCTAACAACATCTACATATGTGTGATCGCAATCATTTATGTTTACCTACTTTTTATTACATAAATACTTTTAAATTTCTAGGTACTTACAAATATTAAAATTACAATTGTTATGGTTGATAATACTGACTATGAATGATTATTTATTGATCAAATATCGGCCCAAAATTAATTGTACGTGGTATCCAAATTTACATATTCCACAATATGATACCTACTCGTATGTCCACCAACATGAAAATTACTAACAATATAATGTGTACCTTAATTCACATTCGATTATTTTCAATCGATTATAAAGTGTATCGATTATCGATGAATCACTTTATATATATCCAATTTTTCTTTTAAACCAATTTAACCAAGCGAAACATCCACCGGTCTCCTCTTGGTTTTCAGCTACACTATAGTAAAAAAAAAACAATTGAATTAAGACCAAAATTCCCTTTTCAGAAATAAACATTAAAAAAATCCTACATCATCGCGCTATATCCAACCTTATTATCGTCAGCATAAAGTCTATTTTTCATTTTCATCTACAATATAAGCATGACCTCAGTTTGCTCAGGCGTTTTGTCAAATCAACGCTAATAGACCGACTTCCCGTCACCCGTATGCTAACTAGTGCGCATGAGTGGATAATATAACGCTTTACTTGTGAGCACCTACTGATGGCGAAGGAATACATCATTTATTGGATTTAAATTCATTCTTCACCTTTACTCAGTCTTTGGTGTCCAAAATACACATAGAAAGTACATATAAGTTAAAAGTTACAGTGGTATATAAGGTGCTCTAAAAATATCTGCCACGGCTTTAACGGGAGGTAGTGTTGTGTTTATAGATTACAATAGTGAAGTACTTTCGTACCCCGGAGCAGTTAATTCAATTTAACATTGGCTCTACTCTGCATAACGTGGTTCACAATTTACACATACGTCTGTTTGTAGGAAAAAAAATATGACAAATAATCTGTAATTTATCTTCACTATTGTAATCTATAAACACAATACTACCTCCCATTAAAGCCGTAGCAGATATCTATAAAGCAACTTAAATATGTTCGCCATAGAATCGAGCCCACACACCCGTACTTGAGATGCACCCGTACTTGAGAGCTTTAACCTAGTGGTTTATAGTGGCCTAGTAGCCACCATGACATGTTGTATACAATATTCAGGGCCAGTTTCACAGGTTACGGATAGCAACTATCTACCAGATAAATTCTAAAATGGAACAGAATTTGTATGTAATTATCCGTGAGATAAACTATCTGGAATTTATCAGCAACCGGTGAAACTGGCCCTTAGTAATATTAAGGTATATAAGGTATATATAAAACTTACCGTTTCCTATACTTGTATATGATAAGGACGATTAAAGCATTGCCCACGAACAACGCTGCTATAAGTAGCGATGGTATGACTATGTCTGAAAACAAAAAAAAAACACTATTATTTCAAACTAAAGTACCTTTAATCACGTAAGTTTAAGGACTGATATACAATAATCCTTAAAGACTCCTACACACAGTGCCAGAGGCAGTGCCGCTGGTCAAGCCGCCGTGCACCCGGCGGTATTCAACGCCGCCGCCGGCCGTCACACAAAAGAGCATAGCAAAGGAGCATATCTGCTTGGTATACAGCGGCATTTCCGCTGGCATATGTGTAGTAGCCTTAAGAAGTACTAGTTAATTCCGGGTGCGTAAAACAGTTTCAAAATCTAAGTTCGAACCGGGTTAATATTCTTTGTATCAGTATGAAAACATCCAGGTATAACAAAACGTGTACAGAAAAAAATATGGCCCTACCAAACCAAACAAAACAAGAAAGTAACAAACTTAATAGTTATTTACTTTTAATGTAATATGCATTTATTTTAGTAGACTTACATACATATATTACCCGTACCCCATTACATATATGTAATTTGGAATTGCATTTATAACGATTGCGCCGTTGATCGATTACACCTGCGAATACCGTGCACGAAGTCTTTAGTTCGATTCCTGAGTCGGGTAGAAATCGATGTGTGGAATTTTTGAATCTTTCACAAATCAGCCCGAAGTCGCTAAGGGTGTTAAACACCCATGCCTGGAAAGGCATGTAAAGTCGGCGTCTACTACTCAGTAGCAGTCGTACAATTCCACGTAAAAGGGAGTCAAGCGGATTTAAGAAAACTCTGACACTAGCCTATTAGATGATTGAAACAGCTCTCTCAGTACGAACATTATATTTACAAAAAAGAACTTTTGGCTCCACGTGTAAAGATAGATTATATTTTCTGAATACAAAATTGTGATAAAAACCATTCATTGTTACGCACAAGAAAAGCATTTTCCCTTTCCTCGTTATTATGTGGAAAATCTTCAGTGACACGAAAATGTATTTGATTTCATTTTATCAAATTGCCACTGTCAACACCTCGACAATTTTCTTCTGACAAATTATTTTCGTAATAATATTAGATTGTAGCTCATAATTTTGCGTATGTGTGCGTGAGAGCACGTGTATGACACAAATACAGAAGATATGAAAATACCATACTAATTTAATAATAAACACACAATGACACGCAATATTTTGACGACCCCGTTGTCGCAATGGTAACCACACGGGACTGCCGAGCTAAGGGTCCCGGGTTCGATTCCCGGCACTTTTGTGTGATGAGCATGCTTGTTGGCTGTGGTCTGGGTGTTATATGTGTTTATGAATATATCTGTCTAAAATATAATGTAATTTATCAGTTGTGTTGGCACCCATAACACAAGCTAATCAATAGCTTACCATGGGGCTAACCGACCGTGTGTGAAAAATGTGTCCCGATATTATTATTAGTCTTTATGAAAAAATCATGAGATAGACAGTATCCCTTGACATAAATTTTGAAAATACAAGAATTTTTGTTTTTATACTGAATGCATCATCCACTCTTGATAGCTCACACCTGTTCCATAGTCTAGAAAGGTCTCTCCCATAAAACTGTTTGCCTCTGTCTTACGAAGCTACATACACCATAAAGTCGATAAATCCGAAGATATTTTAGCCAAGTGACTTAAAAATAATTTAGGCAATTATATGAAGGATATGCTTAAGAAACATTTACTCCAAAAACATAAAAACATGGCGTCCATTGTTATGAGAGGTCACTCTTTCGAGTGTCCGGCTCCGAGTGGCCTTAAAACTTCACGATGACGTTGAAGTGCCATTTTACGGTGTATAATAAACATAATATATTACGTTAAATTGTTTTTTCCTTCCCTAAAATTTATGTCAATTAAAACACTTCACAGTTAAACAAAACCTTAGCAAGAGTGCAAATGTTCTCGAAGAAGATTCTAGTAATTAAGCATAATGGCTCAAAAATTTAAAAATATATTTTGATGTAGATAAAATGCCACCCATCAAAAGACCGAAAGTAGCAAGTAAAACTTAACCTTAAATTGTAATACAGTAACATGAATGTTACTATATTACAATTTTTTCTAGTCACAAACAAGATCAACAGACGCCAGCACATCAAGCTACTACTATCACAACGATATATCAAATTTCCTCGAACATTTTCAACTTTATCGCTGAAACATATGGTTCATAATTGATTGGGAAAATTTTGCAGTTTTCGTCTGTAGCTATTTCAAATGAAATTTGCAAGAGCGTTGAAACTGAGGAAAGAAAAATGCGACTCACTTGTCATCTATAGCCATTTCTCCAGTGACGGCATCATAAAATGAAGTATTACGAGATCACGTTCAACAAGTGAGATTTTATGCAGTATTCTGAAGAACATGTAGGAGGTATGCTATCATCGTGTTGCTGAGTGATATGTGTATTTATCATACGAGAGAGATTTTTCTATGTAGTTTACTTGATTTTGATATGAGTGCATTGGAACCCATTAGGGCCAGGGTCTGACAAGGCTGCGGGTTGTTCGAAAGAGTTACCGTGGCCATGGCATACATGAACCTCCAGAAGGAACATAAACATAGTGGGTTTAGTCAGTAAGAGTCTGACACGCCCTCCAGCTGTACCCCCAGCGGGAAGGGTCATTTGATTATTAACCACGAAAAAAAAGCGCTATGAGTACATACAGGATCTATGGTTAGTATATACTATCTACAGCTAAGATAGAATGGAGTGGAGAAATTACTTCTCAAATAAGGTCGCGTGCTGCAGCAAAAATATCTAAAAGCGTAACAATTGTTATTGTTCACTTGAAATAACTAATTCCGAACCGCTCCGTATTAGCCGGACCGCCTTGTTTTATTTTTCTCTTTCAGATAAAAGCAAGTTGAATTCGAGTGCAAGAATTTAGAATCAAAGAAAAAAAAATTACAACAAAAACTCAATACCCATTGAATGGAAAAAACATTCCTAATCATGAATTCAATAAGAAATATCTGATAACACACTGGAGGAAAAAATCTGACGTTTCGAGAATAAATGTGGCTTCAGTGAAATCTTTATATCCAATATTAAGTACTGGGAGCCAAAGAAATCTATTAATCTTCCCCCTTCACCCGTGTTGAGTACCAAACCCCTGCACATTTATGTCTAGAAAGTCTTACTATAGCTTTTGTATGTAGACTAAATTATGGGTAAAGTTACGTTCTCTTAGTCTTTGATTTAGTTCGAGTGTATATTCAAATTTGCTGAAAGGGTTCATAGATTTCTTTTCTCCATTGCGATGAATCTTACATAATCATCATCAGTCTAGAAAAGAGCGTGTGAAATAATAAAAAACTGTGGTCTAATCTATGATATAAAAATTGATATCTGAATGATGCTAAACACAAATCTCGAGTGGAGCTGAACCGATTTCCCTAGCTCCAATTTTTTCATTTTATTAAGTAGTTATGGACGCCAGCAAGTCGAACCTATCCGAATCTATCAAACTTAACCAATCAAATATTCACCTTCCCGTATAATGATAAGGTTGAAAATCTATAAAAGAAATTTGACAGATTGATGTAGGTGGATGTGCGTCGTAGGTTGTTGAATGCGTGGTCTTTTAGAGATTATTTTTTTATGGAGAGTAAAAATAATATAAAGACAAATCAAAACTGAAGTAATCGACTGTTAGGCGATACGAAATGAAGTTCGCTGGCTCAGCTAATAACTCATAGATATTCATTAGAGACCCAAACGTCATGCGTTAAACCAATCAGACTGAGAATAAATTAGGCCCTTGCCACTAACTAGGGGTAAATCTGTCCTCTAAGTGCCAAAAGTTTATCTCTGTGAAGAACCCAAAACATTTAAACATAATGGTTTCCCAAACTACAAATGCACACAATTACAGTCTATAAAATGAAAATAAGTTTGCCTGTGTTTCCGAAAATTTCATATCTCTTTAATTAGTTTTTTTTTTAATTGTAAAGAATGTAAGTATAATAAAAATAGCCATAGCTTAAAATACACTTCCAGTATATTGTGCCGCTTGGCATACAAATGGTATAATGGATAAGACTTACTTACTAAGGGCCTGTTTCATCACCTACGAATACATATGTAAGTTTCAGATAGTTGATTTGGTAGATAATGTCATAAAAATTCTGTTACATTTTTTAATTTATCTTGTAAATAGTAGCTATTCGGACATTGTGAAACTGGTCTTTAATATTATAGTTGCTATAGCAACAATGTTTTTTTTTTTAGCAATGAAGTATTATATATTGAACGTGAACCATTGCTAGTGCTTTGCATTGAACCATTACTTTTATTGCTTTCACACCAACGGCAACGCATACAATCTCCATTCTCTAGCTATCGAAACACCTGCTACACAATATTCTAACATCAATTTAATATATACTCCAGGCTATAAATTACCCAGAACATATTTCATACTAAAACATAGATCCTACCTGGCGATCCCCATAAATATTTAGACACATAATGGTCCGCATCCACCGCCATATTTGACGTATAGCTAAAGTTCTTCAGTAATATCTATTACCTTGAAACTGTCTGGGGTTGGTCAAGGTTTCAGCGGAGCCTTGACAAGCCCCTAGCTAGTCATAATTCCATAACTTGCTACAAATTACCATCGCTATATAACGGAGCTCGCATTTCGCGTTGAAATAACTCTGAAGATTTCAAACTAGATGCAAGTTTTCTAGAATCATTTTGAGATGGTAAGGGTATCCCTTGTGATAAAAAACATCATTATATTTCTAGTAAACCTCTCATTTATAAAGTACGACCCGCCCCGGCTTCGCACGGGTGCAATGCTGGTACTAATTACACTACAGAAAAACTTATATATTATACATATAAACCTACCTCTTGAATCACTCTATCTATTAAAAAAAACCGCATCAGAATCCGTTGCGTAGTTTCAAAGATTTAAGCATACAAAGGGACATAGGGACAGAGAAAGCGACTTTGTTTTATACTATGTAGTGATGATAAAGAAAGAAATACATTGTGATACCAATATTTACATTAAAAAAAAACTAAAAGGCGCCAAAAATTCTGTCTACTGGGAGCGTGTCCAAGAGGCCGGCAGTACTGCAACGTATGGCAATGCTTATTCTCTGACCAAAGTACTAGTCCTTTAGGTCACGAATTCTATCTAATTTACTTTAACCTTATTATATTTATATGGAATATCTTAGTTTGAAAGCCCAAAAGAAAAAAGAAATCCTCCCCCATTTCGTATGAGAGATAACCCTTTCTCTGCCACGTGATAATGGAAGAGCTTGCATAATGCATATTGTTGAGTCCGGTTGTTACAGACAGGATAAATGTGCCCGCAGATGGTGAGATCACGTGTTTCTTTTTTAAATCGCAATGAATATGGTGGGATAACGTCCCACGTGGTGGGAATAATTTATCAAACAGGGTCAACTTCGTGTATTTTTTGTTTTATTCTAAATTTATTTAGGGGCTTTTATCGTAGATATGTCAGCGCCATCGTACCCTTTTCCATTAATTGGCTATTTCTGTACAATTAATCTAGAAAATAGTTGATCGATTGTTATTCGTGAAGGACCAGAATCAAATAGCACAACTTTTTCATAATCATCGAAGATGGTACAGATAAAATAGATTGAACAACGCCTACATCAAATACCGTGATATATTTGTACTATACATGTAGCTACAATCTATGGTAACTCAATAATAATTATATTAATACAATCGATGAAATTTTGAAGATAGAACAACAGCTGTAGGTGTGACTTGCTTCCACTAGTCAACTATTTTTTATTCCAATGTATAGAGATTCATTCGATTCTATCGAAACGATAGTTGGGTCATTTCTAGTCAAGCTAGCGTTATGTTCGTGAACGCATCGAGGCGGTAGATTAGAAATCCATAGTGAAGGAAGATATTTTTTAAAACCGATAATGTCTCCATACATAGAAGAGAGAAATGTTTATTAATAACCCCTTATTCCACGATGTCAATGTCACAAAAGATTTATAGGCCAGGATTCCGTAAATACCTCGAGAAAATTTCCACAGATTTGTCAATTCCCCAACAATTGGATAGAAAACGACAATCAAATTGTCGGAACCCCTTCACTCTGAATTGTGAAGTTCGTCAAACTTCCAATGAGATACAATTATTGAGTTTCCTTACATTTTGTGTTAGATGTTCAATCTGCATAAATACGATCTATTGTAAATGTTTCTAAGCTGTGGTTTGCTTATAAGCTGAATGTTGCTTTAGTTCCCTACCCTGCAATTTGAGTACTGTTAGGTTGACAAAACGCTGTAAGGTAAGATGTTGATGCCTTATTCAAATCTTGACCTCTTTCCTCAAGTTATTTGACAGAAAAAACCTGACGACCCATTTCGCAATAAGTGCGGTCATTGCACCCTTTATGTATGTATATCTTACTATTTTAAGGAATATCATGAAGTATTTACTTTTTGTAAGAGTGCAATTACTTTTACTTTTCATAAGTGCCTTAAAAGGCCTATTTGATTCAACAATTGCAATAATAATTGTTTTATAATTGTATACATTCGTTTATTGTATTGTATTTTCTATAGGCCCTAGTTGTTGAATTAAAGGAATAAATAAAAAAAATACAAGTCTAGATATTTGAATCACATCATTCTTTTATCTAGTTTGCCTCTATCGCAAAAAAAATACATTATTACGCACCCGGTTTAAAAATTTGAATTAATTATTTATTTCTTCTTCCATCTATCTCCGTAATTATGTTCATCTTTTCTTCTATTGTGTCACTGATGAGTTAATTAGTAAGAATGCCTCGATACTCACCAACCATCATATCGGGGACGTCGTGTGGCGCCAGGTCGTATTCTTCTTCTCTTCCCTCGGTAAAATCTTTGTCGACGGCTGGTACCACCGTCTGGCTAGCCTCTTCTGTAACCGAAACATTCTTTCTTAGTACCGTCGCTTCGCTTCCAATGATAAATACACCCGTCAATCCATCCGAGGTACTAAACGCTAACTCTCGCGCTCTTGTTAAAGGTATTTCATATAATATCATGAGAAATGTGTGATATAATAGTGATATCATTTTGGATATTTCCTTAGTGGTAGAAATCTCGAATTGATTGATGTGAAGTTGTCAATGTCAAGTTTTGATAATATACAAAGTTGAGCATGTAGGTTGCATTCACGGAGTTTATTTTCGCGTGCAGCCCAGTCGCAGTGGTGATCATGGTGGCGATCAGTTACTGTAATAGCCTAGTGATCACCACTTTGCAACCCACTTCGGACTGGGGTTTAACGCGTTGGTTTGCCGTGAATTTTTTATTCATCTTAAAAATAACATCGGCGAATACAACCTTCATACCGCAACAGAACTCAAAGCAACTCATTTCCATACAAAAAAATGGGGCCTATTTCATTGAATTATTTTCCTTTTCTATTGAAAACCAAACCTTTATAATATTTTAAAAATATAAGTACCAAATTAAAAAACTACGTAAAATTCTTACACAAGGAAAAATATTATGTAAAGTAAGTTCTCGAAACAAATACGTCTACCGTCTCTTATCGCTAAAAATATTAATACAAGTTTCCTTTGTTCAGTTGTGGACCAAATATGTCACATGCGGACAAACTTACACGTGTATATTTATTTATACTGATTTATTGTACCACTACTAAAGTTACTGCTGGCTAAAAGTAGGGCGAGGCAACCGATATTTTACTTATTACATACAAAAACTTGTTTAGGAATAATGTAGGTTTATTACGACTTTACTTGGAAATCTGAGCACTTTAGTTCGTATTTTTATTACTAGTTGTATTGTCGTTTTTTTTTTCATGTATGCTACAGACGCCAGCACATCCATCTGTCAAATTTCCTTAATAGATTTCCAACTTTATCGCTGAAGCATATGGCTCAAAGTTGATTGGGAAAAATTTAGTTTCGGGTGACTTGATGTGCTGACATCTGTGCATAGGGAATTTAATCAAAGAAGAGGGTATTCACGCTTGCTTGCATATTAAAAAGACTTAAATTATAATTGAAAAATTCCCGAAACATGCAACATATTACCTATCATGGTAGGCCGACGCCAGCAAAATCAAGCTACTACCAAATTTCTTAAAAAGATTTTCAACTTTACTGCTGAAGCATACGGTTCAAATTTTATTTAAAAAAAATTACAATTTCGGGTAGATTGATGTGCTGTCGTCTGTACCTAACCTAATCATAATTAAACCGTGTTTCATTGTAACAGTATTCGTAATTTGATGCCAATCTAGTCGACCGTCGTCTAGAAATAATCTAGGTGACTTAATTAGGTAACAATCACAATTAAAATGGTAACGGTGTTTAAAACACGAGTCGGTGAACTGTACAGAGGTCGCCAGTATCCATTAGACGTAGAACGATGCAAACATTGCATGCAGCAATTGTATATTGGGCATTGTGCAACGGCAATCATTTTTACAATTTATATTTTGACGTGTTTTAAACCATTGTCGGAGAATTTTCAATTGCAGTTTTCCTTTTTATTGTACAAAATCCATATTTTTTACACGTTATAATATTATAACGTCGTGGTTGCCTAGTAGTTAAAGAGCCTACCTGTCAAGTATGAGGGCGTGGGTTCGATTCCAGGTCGGGCAAGTACCAATGCAACTTTTCTAAGTTTGTATGTACTTTCTAAGTATATCTTTACACTAACGACTGTGTTTCGGATGACACGTTAAACTGTACCTGACCACCTCTACTCAGGTACCGGGGTAACTAGAGTGATTAGTTAACTACCCCTATGCAGTTGTTTTATATACGGGTATCTACATATTATAACGCAATATTATGAAAATGTGTATTTATTTTATATTTTAGTAACAATTGCCTTAAGACTTAAAAAAGCGTTTCCTACATTTCATTTCTTGGAATAATTCTCAATTCGAGGTTCGCCTCAAAATTCTTATCCTGTTTTTTCGGCTTAATAATGATGACCTATTTGACATTTAGAGAAATCACTTTTTCCACTTCCCTGGATAATTTGTGGAAGTATCAAATCCGTCTTTATAAATTCACTCATTAGAACCGCTGACAGAAAGTATCTTAATATAATTTACTTTTAATATAAAAGTCGTGGTGGTTAAAGCACCAGACCCTCAAGTATGAGTATACGGGTTCGATTCCAGGTTAGTAAAGTACAAATGTAAGTTTTCCAAGTTATATGTACTTTCTAAGTATATCTTGGATACCAATGACTGATTAAAAAGGTTAAGGAAAACATCTCGAGGAAACCTGGACTATAAAGTCTGAAATCACCAACCCCCGTGTGAGAGGAGGCCTGTGCCCAGCAGTGGGACTATAAAAAGGCTGATGATAATGATAAAAATAGGTTCACTTCTTTTGATGTGAAAACAACAGTATGTGTTAACTTAAGCTTATAACTGTGTGAAAGGTTGAAACTAACTTCAGAACAACCTGTCTAAAACATATGCAAGAGGATGAGATCCGCTTTTTGCTGCTTTCGCATCGCGATGTTAAATCTAGCTTTGGGCGCAATACAATAATAACTATCCACATTAACATGTACTATATGTATGCTATTAACCGCGGTTTTTATTACAGGTATCCTGAGATAATAGGAATGACGACGAGTACCCAAAATAGTTACTACCTAATATAATTACTCCGTCTTTTAGATTAGGAAAACACGTATATATTTTTTTAACCAAATATAAAAAATGGTACTAGAAAAGTTCGGAAGTGGAAGCTTGTGACGACACTTTAAAGTAAGTAAAGACCGACTTATTGTTTTTTTTTTTTTATCGTCATGCCTAATGTATGAGATTGACACATGCTTATTCGTGTATCTAATACGTAACCTTCTACGGCAATCAATGTAACTCCATAAAATCGTAAACAATGGTACTGTAATTTGTACTATGGTACTGTGGAAGTTAGAATTGTAAAAAAAAAATGCTGACAGTTATTATTATTAGTGGGAATAAAAGTTATTATGTAAGAGAAAGCCATTACTAAAAATAATTATTCATTAAGATGCTTCACAGCTACCGCGGTACAGAAAAAAAAACAATTTATGCAGTCTATGTAAATTCAAATAAATTCAATTCTCCGCCGAGGCTGGTCGAAGCAAAGCAATCTTGTGGCGTCTCCCGAGACCGAAGGACCAAAAAAAATATCTGATAAACAGCCACTTTTAATATAAGCTTCCTTTTTTTTAATTATGTCGCAAACAATAAGAAGTAGCATAGAAAATAGGTAGGTTTCAAAGATATACGAATATGTCAGTTGTAATCGTAAAGAGTTGTGGAGCTCGTGGCTAAGTAAAAGCCCCACACTGGTCGATGTATTATAAGCTTAAGCAACGCTTGGCGCGGTGTGTTCGTGAATGTGTGATTATCTTGACGTGATGAGTTAAATTAAATTAGTGGGTCTCTGCTGCCATTTGAACATCTTTGGCAGTCGTTACGGGTAGTCAGAAGACATAAGGGGTATTTTTGTTCCGTGGGAAATCATCAAATGACCCCTCCCGCTGAGGGTGCAGCTGGAGGGAGTGTCAGACTCTTACTGACTAAAACCCACTATGTTCCTTCTGGAGGTCCCTGTGTGCCAGGGCCACGGTAACTCTTGCGAACAACCCGCAGCCCTACCAAGGGGTATCGGGTTGAGTAGAAAAAAATTATGTAAAAATATACAGGAAAATTATGAGATGGTAAATAATTTTACATGGGAGTATGCAACATACCTACTCCCATTTGTTTGTAGTTAAAAGTAAAAAGTAATTATTTGCATATCACACTGTTGTAAACACAAAACACACACAAATATACTGACAGATACCGTAGTACATTTTAATATCAAGAATTCTGAAGAAAAATAATGTTGAGTAAGTAGGTAGCGATGGGTAGGGCTTCAGTCTGCGTTATTAAAGAGGGCGTGTTCTACTCACGCAAGTTTAAAATCCACGCAGTGAACAGATAGGGGCTGTAAGCCAGCTCGCCTTTGAAATAATTAGGGATATACACACCGAAACCAACTTCAATAGTAAGAACAATAATTCCAAAATAACTGGAAACTGTACAATCGTATAAAAAACTGTTATCGTGAATCGATCTCGAGAATTTTATTATTATTATACTTTATTGCACACATAAAATTTTGTAACACACAATTTTTAAATATTATGTACAAAGGCGAGCTTAACCCAGAGTTGGGTTCTCTGACAGCAAACCTTAGAGTGATAGGGAGATTCGGTATGGAAGGGTAAGTAGTAATTTTACTGAAAGGTCTCATAAATACAGCGTGAAGCTTTAAAAATCCTCACTTCGAACTATAACAAGTTATACAAAACTTACTGAATTAACCAATGATCGTGAGGCAGCTGTATCCGATACAATACTCTTCGAAAGACTTGGTAACAAGTTCCAACATAATTAAATTTAAACTCTTCATCTTCACAGAATTAAATCGAACTCCTTTAAGATTCATGGCACAAAGCCCTTGGCACTGATGATAAATTTGTAATTTATTACACCATTGAGTTCAATTGTACTGTGAAGCCCCAAAGGGCTAGCCGAGGAGATAATTCAGTTCACGGACCGCTCGGGTACATAACTAATGTGACGTATGGCCCTTAAGGGAAGGCAGGGTTGCCGAAACTTTGGCCTCGTGATGGCTATGACGATTTGACTTTGACGATTTCAATCCCAAAAAATAGGCATAATATGACGACTTCGTTGGCGCAATGGCAACCACGACAAACTGCCGAGCTAAGGGTCCGGGGTCGATTCCTGGCACGGTCGACATTTGTGTGATAAGCATGCTTATTGGCTGTGGTCTGTGTACTATAATATATGTGTAAAGTATATGTAGTACATATATCAGTTGTGTTGGCACCCATAGCACAAGCTAACCAATAGAATACCATGGGGCTAACTGACCAGGTGTGAAAAGATGTCCCGATATATAACACAAATGAATAAATATTCTCGAATAATCGAAATTTCCTGTCCAACATTAAAAGTTTCGACTTTATAGTACTAGAGCCAGGTAAACGACTTTCGAACTAGAAATATTTACATGAATGCAGCTTCGCATTCAAAATCGCTTTCCAATGGTAATAACAATCACCATAAATCCAAGTTTAAGTTATACCTCACATAAATCTACGGGGAGCCGTCTGCGAAGTTTCAGAAAGGAAAAAACGTGAATCATTGCTCCCGAACTATTGTTTGTATTGTCTCTATTCGAAGCTGAGTACATAGTACACATGGTGATAAACAAAATGGGACACACGCAAAATACGGGTAGGGCCCGTGCAGCAACAAAAAAAATGCTCCGCTCGAATACACAGCTCGACAGTCTTTGGTAAATATACCATGATAAATCGCAATGCCGATCCATCATTATAAGCTACGTAATACGGATTGATGGTCCCTAGGAAAATATATGAACCAGGCTTCCATTTTTTCCTGTATCAAAATTTTTGCGTAGGTGTACTTACACAATAGGGCTAATTTCGCGTGGATTAGTGTCGTAATTCGTGAAAAGTATCTGGCTTATAATGTATTTGTTATCCCCGATTTTATGAAAAGGTTTATTTAAATTTGTTGCTCGTATGTAAAGTTAAACAAAGACTTCACGCAATGGGACGCTTGAATGAAATGTTTTGATATGGGATTAAATTTACACACTAAGTGTGGTTATTTATTTTTTTATTTAGGGTCTAGCAACAGCTTCTGTGTTAAAAAGTGTTATGTATGGTTTTAATAAGTATAAATCTAACACAGTTGCCAATTACTGGTTTCCAACGTTTACAAAATTATAGGTAACAATAAGAAAAAGAAGAAGAATAATTATAAACTAAAATTAATGGTTAGCATTTAGGCTTTGCTTTATTTTACCCTTCGTAATATTATAAATGCGAAAGAACCTCTGTCTGTCTTTCTATCTGTCAGGCTTGGATGCCAAAGCTAATGGACCGATTTTAATAACATTTGGTAGAAACATATTCTAGAGACAAACATAGACTTTGGCTGATTTTTGTGCGGGTGCGGGAAAGTATGTGGGGAAGTAGTCCCTTCGGGCGGCGAATGGAACCATGGAGAACAGCCAGTATTAATATAAAAGTGATATTATTAGTTTGTCCATCATCTCCCGAGCCTTTTCCCAACTATGTTGGGGTCGGCTTCCAGTCTAACCAGTTTCGGCTGGGTACCAGTGTTTTACAAGGAGCGACTGCCGATCTGACCTCCTCAACCCAGTTACCTGGGCAACCCAATACCCCTTGGTTAGACTGGCGTCAGACTTACTGGCTTCTGACTACCCGTAACGACTGCCAAGGATGTTCAATGACAGCCGGGACCTACAGTTTAACGTGCCATCCGAAACACAGTCATTGGTGTCCAAGATATACTTAGAAAGTACATACAAACTTAGAAAAGTTGCATTGGTACTTGCCCGACCTGGAATCGAACCCACGCCCTCACACTTGAGAGGTTGGCTCTTTAACCACTAGGCCACCACGACTTATACGATATTATTCGTTTGTACATATTTTTATAATACGAGCACTTTTAACGTGGTTATAAAATTACTATCAGGGCCTAGAAAGTCATTGTTTTGCGTGATAGAACCTTCGACTTGCAAGTCAGAGACCATTTTCTAGATAGCTTAGTCAATTTATCTTTCCATGTATTAATTAAAAACAAAAATGAAGGAGAAATAATCCACTAAATTAGAGTTTATTTTTATCAAAATATTAAGGTCGCGTGATGAACGCAGAAGTACTAGCCTTGTTGTGTTTTTAAATCTAAGCCCTAAGACCAGATTAATCATCTTTTCCACTTATAATGTAGTAATTAATAAAAGCCCTGAGCTTAGCATTTTAATAATAGACGTAACTATTTTCTTTGCAGTTGAAATAAAAGTCCATGAAAATACAGACGCCAGCACATAAAGCTACTACAATCTGTCTTTCCTTAATAGATTTTCAACATTATCGCTGAATCATATGGTTCTACGTTGATTGATACAGCTTGATGCGCTGGCGTCTGTACATACAAACAATGGACCAATTAATTTTAAAGAAATACTGAGCAGTGTTTGTCAACCCTAATGTTTTAAGCAGTGACGTCACCCCTTATACTAAAGCGTGTACAGTCGCGCCGAGCTCGCGTTTAACGAGTTTAATTTGTATTGGTACCAATGGCATTAATTAAAATCCCACTAGACCGTCTCTCAGAAATAGAAACACGAAAAACATAAATACACTGAATAAGGAAAACAGCTCGAGATGTGATGTTGTAAATAATTAACATTTCTATTAAAGTACAAGACGTCTTTATGTAGGTACAGACGCCTGCACAACTAGCTACTATAATCTGTCACATGATAGTGAACGGACATTTGCACAGACACAGGTGCACTCACTATTCCCTCACTCTCATAGTCCGATGGGACGGCAATCCGACATGACCGGAAAGTGATCAGGCGTAGGACCGACATTTGCGTGCTCTCCGAGTTACGGGTATATCAATCACCAACTTTCAAACTTCGGGCTACTTTATGAAAGTCTCTAAAAACTCTTTAAATATATTTACGTCATCTAATCCTACTTACTATTATAAAGGCGAAAGTTTGTAAGTATGGATGTATGGATGTATGGATGTTTGTTACTCTTTCATGTAAAAACTACTGAATGGATTTGAATGAAACTTTACCACAATATAGCTTATATATCAGAATAACATATAGGCTACTTTTTATCCGGGTATGGAAAGTACTTCCCTCAGAAAGCGGGTGAAACCGCTGGCGGAAGCTAGTATATAATAATATCGGGACAACTTTTTCACACACGGTCGGTTAACCCCATGGTAAGCTATTGATTAGATTGTGTTATGGGTGCCAACATATAGGAGCAACATCATTGGTATAACAACAAATTAAATAAAATTCTTGATAATTTACATTTTGCACTTGCTTATCAATACACTCGTATCAATTATAAAAACAACGACGGAGGTCGCTGATAAAAAATTACTAACCATTGACATTATTTATTCGGAATAATAAAGAGACTGTTGTCTCGTAGATTGTAACTATATTTATAATATAATATTCCTCACACATTCACACAACGTCATCTAGTCCCAAACTAAGCAGAGCTTGTACTATGGGTACTAGATAACAGATAAACATACTTATATACTTTTCTTTTGTAAATGCATACATATTACGCATACAAACTAAGTCAAAAATCCATGTTCATGCACACAAAATGTTTGACTTATGCGGTTATCGAACTCGCGACATCTAGCCTGGCAGGCAGGTTCACTAACTACCACGCCATCTGGTTGGTATAGAGCGCCGAATTACTACGAGTATGTTATACATATCAACTTGCTAAGTAACAAAATTAATATAACATTCAGTACAACATGTCTTTAGTATAGTTTGATTGCCTCGTTGGCGACTGCTGAGCACGGGGTCTCGGCAAATAAACTAGACAAGAACTTTACGATTGGTTCAGACATAAAGAACATTTCTCAAAAAACCCTTTGTACTATAAAAAACTTTTAAACCTACCAACTACCAACAAAAGCAAGACTAATAAGAAAATTAATGAACTCACTACACGGACTCGTCTGATTAATGATTATAGTACGAGAGTTCTATGTAGGACATCTTTCCTTACTTTGCTGGAAAAAACTTTGGTGGAGTTTGTCCACGGGGAAAGATGTGGAAGTTTTGTTTATGTCAGCTATGTCGCGTTAATTGATGAGGGTAAATATCAGGATATGACAAGTGTAAATTCCAGTGTCCCACTTGTGTATATTATTCGTCAGAATTATTTTTTAATGCTTGTAACACTTTTGCGGCAGACGGTAAATGTTTTGGGATAAATTGAGAATGATATAGATTAAGTAGGCTATATTTTTTGCATATACTCAATATGCAATTCTTTATTAGCATTCCATATTATGTTGGTGTAAGATGGTTCATTTTTGACATTCGACGATCCCGTTGGTGCAATGGTAACTACGCCGGACTGCTGAGCTGAGGGTTCCGGGTTCGATATCCCGTACAGTCGACTTTTCTGTGATGATCTGGCATATTGTTGGCTATGGGCTGGGTGTTATAATATGTATTTATAAATACATATGTATAAAGTATCTGCAGTTTATCTTGTGTTAGTACCCATAACACAAGTTAATCAATAGCTTACTTTGGGGCTAACTGACCGTGTGTGAAAAGGGTGTCCCGGTACCTTTTTTTTAAAGATGCAGCATAAAGAAGTTGGAGAGCTATATGCATACTTATATAAGTATAAACAATGGGTATTGTGTTTGCAAAAGCAATTAAAATAATTATTAATTACAGATTTCTATCACAACAGCATTCAGTATATTCCATATCTTGCCCTAAATCTATTATAATTATGTCAAAGTTCATAGACCCCAGTGAAGTAGTGTTCTCCTTATTTTTTGTATCGTGTCTAATAGTATTAAAATAAATCCTCTTTGAAATGGATATATCCGAATACACAGATATGTAGCTCTAAAAAATATAAATATATTCTAATGTCTAAGACATTACTGGGATTTCAGCAAAATTCCCAGTTTTTTTTTTTTGTGGCCTGTGTATTTAATAGTATACAACAGTTTCTGCGGTGAAAGTTTTGTAATTAGCTTTTGAGCTGATTAGCATTTCATAAATAGCTAATCTATTATAATAGCATATTATTATCCTTTTTTGTACTACATCTATAAAAACACTAATGGTTTAAAAGGGCTCACTAACTTTAAAACGACAATATTTGTAAGCCAAATTATTTGTTTGAGATAAAAATATCTCTCTATAAAATTGTTATAAATCTTGTGACCTCTTATTTTATTCGCGCCAAAACAAATTTTCAAATTTCGAACAAAATGACGCGGCAACGGTAATAGAAAATGGCCATCTATTTATTTATCTTTTTCGTTTTGGAAAACGTTCAAGAATTCTAATGGGAAGTTTTTATTTTGCTTTTTTTTTATTAATAGTGAAGTTTGCGTGAAGCGTGAGCGTGACGCGTGCGTGTCGTTACGCATCGATTGCGTATAAAGTAATGTAATTGCTATATACCATGTAGATAACGTACCTACTTTTTATACGAAATGAGGTTAGTTTTAGAATGAGTTAACCTCATTTGTTAGTGAAAGTGGTCTGAGTTTTTTGAGAATTTGTTTTTGTTTTTTTTTTTTAGTTTGGCCGTGATCATGTTTGATTGAACACTATTAAGGGAGTGTCAAACTTTTACTGGCTAAAACCCTCATTTGTTTCTTCTGAAGGTCTTTGTGTGCTAGGGCTGTGGCAACTCTTTCAAACACCCTGAAGCCCCAGCAGAGGAATACCTACCTAATTTATTGATTCTAATCTACACAAAATCAATGATCCTACTCCACAGCAATAGGACTTCTTTCCATCAACCGCAGAATACGCAAAAAATCCTTTTAGCGTGCATTGGAACGCAGCCAAGACCGTCCATCTTGTGGCAAAGTGACGCGACTTGTAAGCGTAGGAAACAGCTGTCTTCTTCTATCAGATCGTGATCGCTGCAGATTCCATTATAAATACTAGAATGTTCGTGGTTCGAGGAAGGCGTTGTGAGGGAATAGCGGCCCTGGCACACACAGACGTCTAGGAGGAACATAGTGGGGTTTAGTTAGTAAGAGTCTGACACTCCTTCCAGCTGCAACCTCAACGGGAAAAATTTATAGTTTTTTATCATATTAATGGTCCGAAGACAATGGCAATGCGAAAAGGTCGGAATAATTTTCTTCAACTGTTAGTTCACGATGTCTTTAGATTACTAGACAAAATGGAGCTATCAATTTGATTCTTTAGGTTACGAATAGCCACTATCTACGAGATAAATTCAAAATTGGAACAGAATTTGTATGAAATTATTTACCAGATAAACTATCTGGAACTCATCAGCAACTTGTGAAACAGGACCTTATTTAGCTAAATACTTTGTTGAAAGTATAGCCGTAATAAATAAAACGCATTAGGCATCTAATTAGAGTAATTACAATAAATATAGACTGACCTGACCTCTATTGAACCTTCCATAGAGCAGATAATATAACTAATAATTCCCAGTAAATATCTATATAATAATATTGTCTATAGTTAACGTTGTATCTCATAAAACGATATTTATGTAATTCAATGTTGAATGAAGGAAAATATGTTTCTATATTTTATCGATAAGCAGCTGTTTTGGTACGTCTCTACAAGAAAAACATTTCGGTCTTCATAAAGTAGCTTTTCGTATTATATTCTTGTATACAGGAAAATTCCTTAGGAAAGCCAAAGTACCTACTATATATTTATTTCAATATGCTTTACCAAGTCGTGAAGTTTTTAGTCTTAGTTTATTAGTCCTAGTGGTTAAAGCACCAGCCTCTCAACGCAAATATGAGTGTGCGGGTTCCATTCCAAGTCAGGCTAGTACCGATGCAACTTTTGTAAGTTATATGTACTTTCTAAAGTTTATCTTGACCACCAATTACTGATTAAAGGTGAAGGAAAACATCTGAAGGAAAAATCAACTTATTAAGTCAACCCGCATTGAATCCTTCGCCGAGTGAGAGTTCTGTGCCCGATAGTGGAAAAGTAAAAAGGCTAATAATGAAATAAATTCTCCACTGCCGCTATGTAGGCTTCTAGACTTGAAATTACCTACATTATGTACGTTTTGCACCTATTTTTAATACAAAAAATAATATTCGTTACTAAAAGTTTGATCAGTACCGAGATATGTCCATAACACACTATTTCTTATTCACTTTAAAATTCAGAGTAAGTATAGTTTTCGAAACTTATCAACATAATACGAGAGAAGAAGAATGATACACTCGCTTTGTCGGCAACTTTTGCGCTGAAATCTATTACCGGGGCATGATAAAGTATCCTACATGTTTATCCAGGACCGATCTAACAGAAAATTCTTCGTATAAAACTGAATAGTTTAAATAAGCATTAGCTTCGAACTTCGAACTCTAGAATTATTTTTATAAGTACTTAAACTACAAATTAAAGAAAAACCATCACAAAAATATGATCATTGAAAAGTTAAAAATATATGTCTTTAATGAAAACTTTTTTTTATTTTTAATTTTATATTTTTAAGCCACCGCGGGAAACTGCTTACAAATGAAAAACTGCTTCATAATTGTTTAATTATTTAGAGCTACAGTGCCACAAACAGACACATACCTAAAGCAGTCAAACTTATAACACCCCTCATTATACATACTTTGGAGGGTTAAGAAATCGTCGCAAATAAAACTACCTTTTTTAAATGCGATTAAAATTGAAGACCCTTTTTATGCCTGCCTACACTATTCCAGATAGTTTATCTGGTAGATAATTTCATACAAATTATGTGAAATTTTTGAATTTATCTGGTAGATAGTGGCTATCCGTAACCTGTGAAACTGGCACTAAGACTCCTTAATTAAGAACAATGCAATCATTGACTGAAATGGAACAGTTAATTACTGTTCAAAATTAATGCATAATAAAAAAGCATTAGTCACACACATTGTTTTCTTTCACATTGCAGTGGAACATTATGTTTGTCACGTTTGCAAAAAAAAACAAAAGAATAGTACTTATTTCTATTCGTTGCAATTAAACAAAAGATTTATCTAGGATTACAGGTAGAACGAACGTGTTCATCCATTTTGTCTGTTTGTATGTCCAATATAAGGCGCTATAAAAATATCTGCCACGGCTTCAATGGGACGTAGTATTGTGTTTATAGATTACAATAGTGAAGATAAATTAGAGATTATTTGTCTTATTTTTTTTCCTACAAACAGACGTATGTATGTGTAAATTGTGAACCACGTTATGCAGCGTAGAGCCAATGTTAAATTGAATTAACTGGGGTACGAAAGTTCTTCACTATTGTAATCTATAAACACAATACTACCTCCCATTAAAGCCATTGCAGATATTTTGAGAGCACCTTCATATAGATACTAGCTTGAAGTCATGGCATTTTTAATAACAATGCCCTAGGCAAGGAGCCATCTCGCTGTGGGTGCAGCTGGAGAGAGTGTCAGATTTTTCCTAGCTAAAACCTTTTTTTGTTCCTTCTGGAGCCTTTGTGTGCCAGGGCCGCGGTAACTTGCGAGAAATTATGGCGTCAACTAGAGATATATGTATGAACATCTTAAAGGTGACTAACTAACTGACTGACATAGTGATCTATCAACGCACAGCCCAAACCACTAGTAAAATCGGGCTGAAATTTTCCATGCAGATAGATTTTATGACGTAGGCATCCGCGAAGAAAGGATTTTGATAATTTCTACCCCTAAGCGTCTATGGATTTGAGCTATGTAACAGTTGTAATCGATCCATCAATAGACAATAGACTTGCTAACCACGGAAAGGGTTTGTGGTTGCAAGTTTCCCAATCTTGGCTTCAACTCTGGTTAAGTCATGTATACAGAAAGATCAGAGTGTTTTATTCAACTAATAATATTCCTCACATTCCTCACACATTCACACACAACGTCATCTAGCCCCAAACTAAGCAGTGCTTGTACTATGGGTACTAAACAACTGATAAACATACTTATATACTTTTATTTTTCTACATACATACCTACATATTATACATAGAAACACCCAGACTAAATCAAACACCTACATGATATGTTCATGCACACAAATGTTTGACTTATGCGGGAATCGAACCCGCGACCTCCAGCGTGGCAGGCATATTCACTAACCACTACGCCATCTGGTCGTAAACAACGTCACAATAATTAGAAAAACAATCGGTAAAAACAATAGAAAGATTGACTGTATGTACAAATCGTTAGCAGACCTTTATTGTCTTTATCCTATCCAAGTCGATTAACAAACCCGCATTGAAAAAAAATACAGAATCTATCGTTACGAATACGGCTTATCGACTGTCGATAAGCAAACAAATCTTTATGGGATATCGATAAGATAGCGCCGTCCGCACGCGTGTTCTCGATAATAACTTTCTATATACGAAGATTTTTTTCTCAACTGTTGTTTATGAAGCCTAAAATAAGACATGTAAGCGAGTTCATGGTTTTCTATATTTTGTTAGTGTATGAATAGATATATAATTTATGTATATTGCATAGGTTCAAAGATTAGCTTTCTGTAGAAACCTACAAACTATGTTCACCGGGTATATTGATATTGGTATTGAAATTGAGGAAAACTGAGGAAGTATGGAAATAACGTTGTTAATATAAGTAGTTACAAAGCATGTTATCCTCTTTTATTAAATAATTGTTAAGGGTTATTATAAAATAACCCTTGTACACATGTGTTATGGATACAAGATCCATAACAACAAAAAATAGCGTACAAAAATAAGCTCAAGAATTTGGTTGATGCGAGGAACTGAATCCCTTTTAAAAGTTTCATTCTTATTTTGGAGGGAAATGTTGTAACATTTATTCATATTATTTATATTTAGAAATATTCCTATTTATTCGCAATGAATAAGAGCAATCAAATTTAATTATAAAAAAAAAATTGTTAACCAAACGCGCACTAAACCTAACCAAACATCCTACACGAGCTTACCGACTTTACTTCCGAAAACTTCACAATTATCACTGAAAATTATAAAACAACTTAAACACTAACAACTATCACATCTATTCAAATATTTCTAGTAAAAACCACGAGAAATATTATTAAAAACTCACTTTGGCCGAAAACACGTGTTTCCCTCGACACGACACAATTTAAATTTTCGTATTTCGAACTCGTCGAACGCACTCGGCGGCGACCGAAGACCGAATATCCTATTTACTGGAACGCGAGCGACTGATCACTGAAGTGCTGTACAGAAGCCCTTTGCTTCACTATGAAAATAATAACAACACTCTTCAATCAAATTTGATCCCTAACACCTTTGCATAAAGTCAAAAGTTGATATGACACTTTTTAATGTAAATAATCGTGGTGTACCTGAAATGAATGTTGCCGTTTCTTTTGTTCTTATGTGATGTGGGATGTGTGAAAGGGAAGGCAGATGGAGAAATTCGCGCATGTGCCACGCTTCCCCACGAAGACTTTGAAATGATTCAAAGAAGTTTTTATGGGGAGCGTTTATTGTTATCGACAAGTTTTGTGCTACGCCATGGTATTTTATGAGCGATCTGCTTTATGGCAAGATTGCCAACGCTATAGGAAGTTCTTATAAACTGATTTATGACACATTTTTTTGCTATAAATACTTTCATGAAAGCGAAAGTGATATACGTGAAAATCTATTTATTTTCAAGGTAACGAAGTCTAGAAGTGTACTTTCTATTAAAAACTACTTTTGTTATTCGACCTAGTTATGTGTTCATAATTGCCTATCTTGGTTAAATTATTACAAATGAACTTGGTATGGAATTTCACATCATCGCAAATGCAACTTCTAAAGAAAAGCTTGAAGTGATTGAATACCTAGCTATTTTCCATGAAGTTCCAGCCTTTTACCTCATTTATATCAAATTCATAATAATAATAAATAGACAAGTCACTGACTCATTTGGCATCTGCTCATAGTTCTTAGAAAAACTACAGACTGCGCCATTCCGTCCCAGAAATAAACTACCTGTGATGTGATGATTGATTCGAAAAAACTTACCGACACACACAGGCACAGTGTCATTCCACCTATTGTCATCATAGCACCATAATAAGCGCGCTCTCTGTCGCGTATCGACGAAAACAAAGTTCACGTTGCACATGTAGTGAGCTACGTCTTCGTTTCGGTACACGAGGTACCCGTTAGATGGCGCTTGTGGCGTAACACAACCAATACCTGTAGGTGAAAAAGTTATCCGTTAGATGGCGCTGATTACGTTTAGAAATGTTTGTAGAAAAGATAGATAGATGGCGCTTTACACAGCAACAAAAATAACGCTGCATGTTTCAAAAATAAAAAATTAAATTGGAATAAGGACAGCAGGATCGCGATACACGCTGAAATAAATAGCAAGCTTTATCTTACTTTTATAATGTAACAGCACCCCTCTCTTAGGGTAAGCTCCTTTGGACTTGGCCTCTACCGTGACATCGACGACGTTGGTCACTGACGTCAATCTTAGGGGCAGTTCCACTTGCTCGCAGGAGGATAGAAGGGAGTCTCCATTTTGGTCCTGAACTGTCACGTAGTCCGTGCAACGGTTCTCAAAAGGCCCTATACCTGTAGAGAAAAACAATACTTGGTGATCTTACTTTGGTATCTACTTTGGTAAAACCGGGGCCATGAAGATCGAAGTTGCGATCGAGCTTCCAATATTTCTGTAGCTGTTCATGGCCTAAATTGTGCTTTGAATAAGTCACAAAGGTAATTTTCAGCAAAATTTCATATTTATAGACGCCAGCAACAACAGCACAAGCATCAGGCTATCCGTAACTCTCAAATTTTACCAATCGACTTTGCACCATATGCTTCAAAAATAAAGTTGAAAATCTAATAAAGAAATTTGACAGATTGTAGCAGCCTGATGTGCTGGCGTCTGTACCTTCGCAACCCTGACTCGCAAATAATAATATTAGTTCGAAACCTAAAAACATTTTCAATTTGTTCTACATTCCTGAAAAGCGTCCCATTTGCATTTACATCGTCCAATTAAGAGTATCTCGCGTCCATGCGAGATCTAATTATGAATGCCAGTTACAGCTGTTACTGTCACAGTTAACGCTAATGAGTTAAAAACTAAATCGCCAACTCAGTTTGTAACTACAGCAGCAGAAAATGTAGTTAGCGTGACATAGTTCTATTGCCAGGCTACGGGTTTGTTTGTAAGAGTTACCACGGCCTTAAAGGGCTCCAGAGGGCACACAAGAGGATTTTGGTCGGCAAAAACTTGAATTTACTTCATTCAGTCATTTTTTAAATTTATTCAACATTTTTATTCTGATCAAAACTAGCCAAGTCAAATGTAACCTATTTTAAGATCTCATATTTTTTTTAAAACCTCCAATAAAGCAAAGCAATAGAGTTTAGTAGGTACTTGTTCATTACATAATTTGTTCCTATAAATCGGAGGGCACGGCAGTGCCCTCGCAATTACATATTTTGATTTTGCAAAGAACTTGGCACTCATTTAGATCTCCATTCTTTTTGCGGCGAAACCCACAGCCAAGAAAAAAAAGTTGTATTGAACTTGGCCCTCCTTTTTACTATATATTTTTGGTGGTTATTATTAACAAATATCAACACTTACTTCTTAAACTGACATCCATGAGCGTGACCCTAACCCTCTGCTCGGGGTTAACCCTCAGCCGCCAGCGGCATTCATCGCCAACGTAGAAGTGTGGATAGCCAGGGGTTCGGATGTACCCCTCGCTGTCTTCTCCAACTTCTGCCACAGTCACTTCTCTGTTACAGTAGTGCACTGATAGGGTATCTGGAAGAGGATTTTTGTACTAAGTTAGTATGAAGAATGTAAGTTAAATCCTTCCTAATCCTAATCCTAATACTATTATAAAGGCGAAAGTTTGTAAGTATGGATGTATGGATGTATGGATGTTTGTTACTCTTTCACGTAAAAACTACTGAATGGATTTGAATGAAACTTTACCACAATATAGCTTATACATCAGAATAACATATAGGCTACTTTTTATCCGGGTATGGAAAGTACTTCCCTCAGAAAGCGGGTGAAACCGCTGGCGGAAGCTAGTAATCTATATAGGACGGCAAGCAAAGCCGTAGTTCTCTGCTGCGTTTTTTATAGCAGTAGGTGCTACAATTCGTGTCAGAAGGATAATGAGAAGAAGAAGGTGGATTCGAGATAGTTCTGACTTCAGAACGCTTGGTAAGTGTAAGTCCAAGACATATATCTAAGATTAAGAATATGGAAATTTGGGCATGCTGATTTTTATTTAATTTCTTGGACAGTAAAATTGATAGAGAAGAACTTTATTCAGCACTCGTATTTTTCAATAAATATCTTGTAGTTCTTTTGAGAATTTGAGCGCCCAGTTCAAATCAACTAGACTTTCAAGTCAAATTGGTATGTTTTTTCTAGTTCTTTTGAAGCATTCACTTTATAACTGGCTCTAGGCAATTTCATATAATTCGCTTCAGCTATTGACCAATAATTTGCATTTCATTATTTATAAGGTAGTGCATAAAAAACACGATTGTCGGGTTCCCGCTAATCTATAATAATGACCGCAGTTAAAGTCATTGACCTCGCTTGCAGCAATAAAATTGTTTCAGTCATAATCATAACCAGTTGCGTAAAAATGCTATTTTTAGAATTTGAAAATCGTTATCGCTTTTCTATGAAAAACTTTGTGAGCTTGCATTTCCTGCGAACCCATCGAAATTAGCTTAACAGTTTTAGAGTAGTTTCAAATACATTAATTAGGTACATATCAAACACGATCAGATATTTCCTTCCGATTTTCCCGTGAACTTTCTTGGAGGCAGTAAGCACCGATAGAAATAATCGTCTTTGCTGTCGTTTAAGATGGTAACCCCGCCAACCCGCGTGGACCATGTCACACCAGTGTCACATAATTTGCCAAACTCATAACAAGTATTACCATAAACGTAAGCTATGTAGTAAGGATTATTACGTCAGACAGCATATCTGTCAACTTTATCGCTGAAGCATATCGTTCGAAGTTGATTGGGAAAATTTTACAATTTCAAGTAGCTTGATGTGCTGGCGTCTCTGTGTAGTTGGATTATGCAAAGCATTAATGTAATGTAAATTAATGGTAAAAATTACGCGTGAAAATAATATTCATTTTCACTGACTATAATAATAGGTACCACCTCTTTAACGTTAAAATATCAACCTAGTTCCATACAAAATAAAGCAGAAAATAGCTCGGGAATTATTTTCTCCTCGTTTTTTCTTTGTTCTGTTTTACGGCTTTTTTCCATTAAGTAAAGAAATAACACCTCATTTCCTTTGTCAGGCTAAGTGAATCACCATAATGATACAAGAGACACGTACCTACAATTGTCGCTCTGTTACAAGCATTGGACTATAAAATAAATATATAGGAAAATATCGTCGGATTCCTCGAGGAGAAATCAGCACCATTGGATGGTCTCTGTAGGGCTGAGGCTTTCCAGAGCCACGGGTTGTTCGCAAGAGTTACTGTGGCCTTGGAACACAAAGACCTCCAGAAGAAACATGATGATAAGAAACATTTACAAAGCAGCCAGGAGTCTGACATTTGGCAGTGTTACACGCCTGTTCCTGGTTTGACACGAAAGCTGAGTCACCGAATGCTACTCAATAGCAATTTTTGTTACAATTCCACGTCAGAGGCCTTCAGGCGAATTTGAGAACACTCTGACACAAGAGCTCGTTAGATTATAAAACCGGTCATTCGATATGAAGACGACTATTATTAATATCTTCATTATGATGGCATCCTGGGCGATTGTCGGCTACGGCGGCCGTTCTCTTTAATGGAGATCAGCCAGCTGCGCAGGACATATTATAGCGCACAAGCATTCGCGCAGACACAGGTGCACTATCTATTCCCTCACTCTCATAGTCCGATGGGACGAGAATCCGGCACCGGAGAGAGATCAGGCGCAGGACCGACATTTACGTGCTCTTCGATGCACGCGTGAATCCATCACTAACTTCCAGCCTCCAGGCTGCTTTATGAAAGTTTCTCAAAAGACACAAAGCGATTTCGGCCCAACCCGGGATTCGAACCCGAGACCCTGTGAACAGCAGTGGCGCCTTGCGACCACTAGACCAACGAGTATCATCTTCATTATAACAGTCATACCTACCGATAAAGGTTCATAACGATCCAAAAGCATTACTAATCCCCTAGCCGATTTTACCGCCTCAAGAAATCCTCCGAAAAAAAATCCTCTTTAAGCTCGTTGGTAATAATTTCGCAAAAATATCCCGCCCTTAGGTAAGAATACTTAACGTAATTTATAAAACTCATATTTTGTAGGTACTAGTACCGGCCAGACACGTAATTTATCGTTTCATAAAATGCTCGTTAGCCTTGTTTTAATAAGCGAAAAAACTTATCTCATTAAAGTATATTTTACATAAGCTTTTTTTAAAAAAGCACATTTAATTTTGAGGGGATTTTGGGGGTTCATTGCAATGCAAAACTGTATTTTTTATCAAATTCCCAAAAATCATTACTAAGCAGGTTTTTACACTGTCAAAGATGACCCACTTCAGATAAAAACCAGAGGTTAAATATAAAAATATACTTAAAACTAGCTTCCTCCAGCGGTTTCCTCATCATCTCGAGGTCATTACACCGTGCATCAGGATAAAAAGCCTATAATAACCTTCCTCGATCAATAGACTCTCTAACACTGAAATCATTTTTCAAATCGAACCAGCACTTCTGGATTAGCGCATTCACGCAAACAAACAAACTCTCAGCTCTTTAATATTGTGTACATACAAAAGAGCGGTACTATCAAAAATGTTTTATATCAAATATGTTTTATAATTGTTTTATATTAACATAATAATTTATCGTTACATCAACGCTTTCCACCCCTCGCGTGCCCAAAACCGCCATCAACACAGACTTGACAATTTTAAAAAGTATTATGTATCCCTTACCATGGACGGTCAAACGCCCATTTTTGTACAATCACAAAAGAGCTTTTTTGAAGGTCTGTAATTACATAAACTTTGGACAAAATTACAATAATTATAATGCTGTATTTATTTATGTGTCACGAAAATGTATTACAAAAACATGATTACATTTTGTTTGTTCACAATATTTTGTGGGTTATTGTGTGGTTACGTACGTATATGTAATATTACAGGCAAAAATTTCTGAATTTATTTGCTGCGCCCTAACAGGGTAATGTATAATTAATTATAATTAACGAAATAAATACATAACAGCAGACCTTATCGAAACACAGAGACAAATAACATGTTTTTTTTTTAAGAAATACCCAGTCCCCAAGTTAAAAAGTTGCTATATTAGTTGACTATACAACTCTAATGTCATCAGTATTTCAACAATATCCCACAAAGAAAGCAAACATAAGATTAGAAAAAAGGTTGGGACAAAAATAAACGAGACTACGACAAATAGCTGCCTATATGATATCTCACCCTGTTTCCAGACGACAGTGACCTTGAACTCTCGCCGTTGGTGACGTAGGCGCTACAGGGTTATCAAAGTCCCAAGAAATTATATATACATATGTATGTTATAAACTTGAAGAGTTTTATTTGAACGCGATAATCATAGAATGTAACAACTGGTATGATTTGAAAAATAATTACATCATTATATAGCTCATTTCGAGACGCGCATGGAGTAATTTCCAAATAAAGCGAGTGAAACGGAAAGCATATGCTAGTCATAAGATATAATCAAACGACAGTAAAATGTTAAAACTTTTAAGATTTTCTTGCCCTGATACTATAAAATTCATACAACTCTCTTAGTTGCATGTAGCGTGCGCAATGCGGTTTATTTTAATGCAATTTATTTCAGGCGCTGTGCAAGATCAAACTATCGGCCGACTAAAAGTTTTCAGTGTGCGTCGACTCTAACATATACACATTCAATAAAAATACTTTCAAATTTCAATCCTAAAAACCTGTAAGAAAGTTAAACAGAATCCAACAATATATTTTTATTTTACTAATAATTTCAATTCCACTAAATATTGTGACGTAAGATCTGAATGAATCTGTTTGGGCTTTCGTAGCAATTTGCGTAGGCGAACTGCTACGAATTATCGTCTGTAGCCGCAGTACAAGATAATTCTTAGAATATAATTATTTACACCTTATCTTAGTACTTACAAACGTTGGCAGCTTTGTAGATAAGTACGAAAATATTGTTACTCTTTTACACGTAAAATAAACCTGTAAAAATATTCAACTAATATGATACAGATATAAGTCTAGGAGCTCGAAATTTCGATACTTTGCACTTTATTTTACAACCTGCTATTTCTATATGTTATGCACTGCGGTGTTGTTTTAAGTTAATAAACATTTTATTATTATTATAATACTAGCTTGTGCCAACGGTTTCACTCCCATCCCATGGGGCTTACTCCGAGCACCCCTATACTATAGGCACTAGGAATAGCCTTTCTTAATAAATAGTCTGTCTAATACTGAGATTAGCGCGTTCAAGCAAACAAACTCTTTTTCAAATGTTGGTATAAAACATGTTGGTATTATGGAAAATCACTTTACTTCAAAAAAGGATTTTGATCATCATGGATTTCTTTTGTTTAAGGGAGCAAATTAAAAATAAATAAATAATGTTTTCGTTGTAGTGACTTTTCTAAACCCGTCCCAGTAAAAGATTGTCCATACTTTCACTAATTATGTTGTTCAAATTGACTGAATCCTTTTTCAAAAATCCTTTAAAAACAAATGAAAAACACATGCTTACTAGTCTCTCTAAACGCTCCTTTATAAAACTAAACAAATTCACCTTAAAAACAAAACAAAACAAATAAACCCGACTACTAAATAAACAAAGATAAAGGCTAGGTTCAGACTATCGGATATTTGATACAGTTAATCTCTGCAGCTAAGGTTCTCGTGTCTGCAGCCTATTCCGTGGTGGGTCGATAACAGCCGTGAGTTACCAGCCTAACTAGGTTTAACTTTACGGACTGGTATGTTGATTTAGATTACTGTTGCTATCGACATACTTCTTCAAAACGGATCTTTATTTTTCAATGGACTATCTAACGATCTGCGGGTTGTCCGTAAGAGTTAGCGTGGCCCTGGCACACAGGAACCTCCAGAAGAAACATAGTGGGTTATTAGTCAGTAAGAGTCTGACACTCCCTCCAGCTGCACCTTCAGCGGGAGGGGTCATTTGATGACTACACACGAAAAAAAACTATCTATTGATCGAGGAAGGCATTAAGGCTACTTTTTTATCCAAGTGCGCATAATTGTTCCCATGGTATGCTGGTAAAACCGCTGATGGAAGCTATTTTGTAAAAAAAAATCTTAGTACCGAAAGAGTCTATCAAATGAGAAGAATAGCTACTACAATTACCGCGTTCCAACAAACAAACAAACAAACATGCTTTATAACATTAGTACCTATTGATTTCCCCCAACTGATATATGTACATAATTGAGTAGTTCGTGATTAAAACTTTTCAAGGTCATTAATATTTGAATTACTTATTGCGAGATTGCTAATATCACAGATTTGTCGCTTGATCGATCACGGCGCTTGTACTAGTGCCGAAATATCGGGAACTCAATAAAAAGAGACATGGAAGGAATCTTGAAATAAATAAATCAAATAATTGAGTAGGTCTGTATGTTGTTGTCCGACAGGGTCCATATTGTATTTTTAAAAGTTATTTCTACCATCTATGTAACATATGGAATGCAATAAATAATTTTTTATTGAGTTATATTAAAAAGAATTGCATTTTACAGAATTTGCCAAAACTCCAAAATATGCACAATAAATACATAATTTTTACATTTCTCTTAAGGCAAGAAAAAAAAAAGAATATAACAAACACAATAGTCCGATGACAAATAGTATTAAGCCGTCGACTTTCGTACAGCTCAGATACTGGCACTAAATTCAAGGCAATGACTAGAACATTTACTGTCGATATCTAGAACAACATCGATTAGGGCATGACTACGATATTATAGGAATGGTTTCATGGCATTTGAGGTTTATTTTCAAATTATTTTTTCAAAATAAAACAAACCAGTATAAATTAAGCCTATGTCTCGTTAGCGACTGAGGTGTTTAATTAAATTAATAGACAAATCATAATGCGACTATAAAATTAAGATTTAAGCTATCCTATCTTTCAACTTGGATAAAACTTCACACAGTGTGCAAATTTGATTAGAATCAATTAAGTAGTTTAGAAGCCCATCGCGCACAAACGCGACACGTCATATAAATAAAAAAATACAGACATTATATCAAAAAAAAATCTCAAAATCGTGTACCGCCGTTCGTGTATGGAGGTTTTTTTTTTGAGAAAATGGCCTTTCTTCGACCTAGAACTTCAGAAGACCCACCCATCTTGTATCGAACCCGTGTCCTTTTAGTAATAAACATTGAACGTGCTCAAAATGCTGAAACACCTACGGAGAAAGTTTCAGCCTCTTTAGTTTTAGTTTCAGAGTATGTTGCGATGAGAAAGTAGTGATATATTTGATAAGAAATAACATAAAGGAATGGTGTGATTAAATTCATGTTGTTATATAAATCTGGTTCTTCCAACCTAAGAGACAGACATGTGTTGCGGGGAGGGGGGAATTTGTTGCGCCATTTCTTCTTCCCAGCGATAACACCTAGGAAGTGGTGAAGAGGGGACGTCGATGTTCGAAAAGTGACACACAATCACACAAACGAACATTTAAGTTTTTACGAATTTTTAAAGGTAGGTATTTGTCATGGCTGGTTTCTGAGCACCTATTAATTTTAGGAGAAAATTAATAAATAAACTAAAATACGTGTTCTGCATCTTATCTTTGCCATTGTTGTAGATGTTCACAAAGCATAATTATACCTCAACATTTTGTTTGTTAAGCTCCAGTCTAAATATACATAGAGTGGGTGTTACCCACAGACAGCAGCCAGATAGTCTAGCACTAAAAACATTACTTCAGAAAACACTCCACGTGAAATGACGTCACGAGTAGTGATTACTGTATAGCGTTAGTATTAACTGCTCTTTATGTATTTCTTGTCTGGCTTGTGCTTTTAGGTGGTGAAATATAGTTGCAATTGCTTATGTTATATATGTACATATACTGGAAGCAAGGTTGCGTCATAAATATGTGATCCTGGAGGCATTCCTTCGGTGAGACTCAACTAGAGAGGATGACTTGTTTGTACAGGAATAAATCTATACTAATATTATAAAGCTAAAGAGTTTGTTTGTTTGTTTGAACGCGCTAATCTCCGAGTACTGGTTCGATTTGAAAAAATCTTTATCGAGGAAGGCTATAGGCTATATACCATCACGCCAAGACACACGGGAGCGGAGCAGTAACCAAAGATGCGGGTGAAACCGCTGGGAACAGCTAGTTTTAATATATGTAATGTCCCAACTTTTTTTGCTTTAAATATGATGTAGTTGTCGTTAACAAACCGACTTAGTAGACGAGGGTAAGCATAAACCTGCCTATTATAACTTTTACTAAAGTTGTCTTAGCGCATAAAATTATCGTTCTCGTGGCATTTTCACTATATTTAATTTTTATGGGGATCGTTTAACAACAGCTATTTGCTAAGTTTTAACATAAAATCCAAATTACTGTCTGTGTTTTGGCAAGCTTCAAGAAAGGACAAAACATTTTACATAACTTCGTAGATTCGAAGAATTAACGTCGTATTATATCATGACTTATTTATAATTAAGATCTTCATTAAATCTAGATATTGTTTAAAGGTTCTTCAAACCTTCAGCCAGACATGTGTTACACAGATAGGAAGTGGTCAAGGGTGGGCGATTTGTAATTTTTTACATTCAAAAAGTGCTGTTTTGCTGCCAATTTTGAATAAATGATTTTATGTTTGAATTCATAAAAATAATAAAAAGCTGTATAACAGTTTCTAAACTGTATTTTTGGATATTTACAATAATATTTGAAGAAATAAATACAGTAAAAAAGAAAATTTCAATGAAAAATAATTATACATTAAGCAAGCATCAATAATCTCATCCATACCGAAAATACCGCTGTTAGCATTAATTTTGCCCGAAAATGATGGCTTACATGTCACATATAATATCTTATCATTAAATGCGATCTACATTGGAACATACATGTTCGTCCTCCACCCCTCAAAGCACATATATCAAAACATCTTTAATTTCCCCACAAAATACGCCATATCTAATTATTATAATCTCCGTTTTTATCAGTAACGAAATCGGTTCGGCAGAATTAATCTCATCGACAGATTCGCTCCGGAGATCCCTGCGATAGATTAATGGTGCATGCCCCGGGATTAGTATTAGTCCAATCAATATTGAAAATAACCAGCAATGTACTAGGTACAGGACTTATTTGATTGATTTGCGGGTATTATTGATATTTAGAATGGGGTCATGATTATACCAGGCATACCAGGTATACATATCATGTACCAGGAACTAAAAACTTGTCCATATCTTTGTGGTTTTTAGTAAACTTTTTAAATAATCCGCCATATTTAATTTCATACAAGTAAAATAAGTTGGTCCATTGATTTTACCAAGATTTTATTAAGCAACATGTGGGAAATGGCTGCATTATGTCGGAATCGCCAATTAATATGATGTAAAAGTCTACTGCAACTCTTGGCATTTTCTTGGAAGAGGAACCGCACACCTCATAAAAGTTAAGCCATGAGTCAAGGCTACTTTTGTATCTTAACTTATTTATCTTTGCTCTGGAGCCTGTTAGGCTGTTATCATGTGCTATCAGATACCTGATACCTGATCAATCATACGTCTCCTCGTATAAAATTGAACTGCATTCCGTAAGAATGGAACCCGACCCTTACATAATTGGGAAAGAACTAGGCAGATAGTTTGAATTCTTTAGTGTTATATAGCTATTCAAAGTATAGAAGAGATACGTTGAATGAAGTGATATGGTAAACGAGAAAGGACGCATAGTATATCCACGCAAAAGTACATGTGTCCCTGTACATTAACTATCATTTTTATCGTTTCCAAAATCAGCGTGGGATTGCCAGTCCTACGATGCGACTTTAATGGTCTTATAGTGAGGGTGGGAATAGCAATTATCGTTGCAACCCCACAAGTGAAATGGTTTCTCAAACAATTACATAGAACACACAAGTTAGCGAGCTGCAAACTTGCTACCAATCGAGTCATCATCTCCCGAACCTTTTCCCAACTATGTTGGGGTCGGCTTCCAATCTAACCGGATTTAGCTGAGTACCAGTGTTTTACAAGGAGCGACTGCCTATCTGACCTCCTCAACCCAGTTACCCGGGCAACTCAATACCCCTTGGTTAGACTGGCGTCAGACTTACTGGCTTCTGGCTACCCGTAACGACTGCCAAGGATGTTCAATGACAGCCGGTACCTACAATTAAACGTGCCATCCGAAACACCGTCATTGGTGTCCAAGATATATCTACTTAGAAAGTACATACAAACTTAGAACAGTTGCATTGGTACTTGCCTGACCTGGAATCGAATCCCCGCCCTGATATTTGAGTGGCTGGCTCTTTCACCACTAGGCCACTACGATTGAGTACTTTTACTTTTTAATTGACAACCAATTGTGTACGAAGCTTAAATTACACGTAGTAATGTTTGTACCCTTGAGGAGCTCGTAGCTATAAGTAGCAGTCGCACGGTCCATCGAACATCTGCCCCTGGCTGGAGGCATCCACAGGGATAGTCCAGTGTCCGGTAATATTGTACAGACGCCAGCACATCAAGTTACTACAATCTGTCAAATTTCCTTAATAGATTTTCAACTTTATCGGTATAGCATTATGGTTCAAAGTTGATTGAAAAAAATTGTCAGTTTCGTCTGTACAGTGTTAAGCAGTGAGTGTGAGATGCCATTAAAAAAAAATATTCGTTAAAGGTTGGTCCGAGAATGGGCGATCATCTTATCATCACGAATTCCTCCGTGTATCAGACTGTCTGTCATTTAAATGACATACGGACATACATACTAACAGGTCAAACTAAGAAGCTCCTTTTTTTAGACGTCGCTTAAGAAGGTTTGATGTGTAACCTCAGCTTAATCATGGTGAAAAACAAATTCCAATAAGCCAGCATAACTAAATCGAAAGCCAAATAAAACACCACAACAATTTAAAAAAAAAACATTAACATAACAATATGCAACCCTAACCTATATTGAAAAAAAAAATGGTAGGTACACCGCTTTATCGCGTGGCCCAAAAAAAATTGCCAAGTGCACGTAGGGGTATAGTCGTATTGTGTCAATTTTTTTGCTAGTATATGTATGTAGGGGGGGTAGACGCATTGTATCGCCAATCAGGGTTGCACTGCATCGCACGTGTTCGGAATTCGACACACACGACGCGGCGGCGGCGGCGTGTGTTCAAAAGGGTGCATACAGACTACCTCAAAGCTCGAAGCTATAGGTTAAGTTAGATTAAATAATCTTCTGCGGAAGAATCTGGATTCCCGCGGCCCCGCGCGTACGTGCGAGGAGACACCGGGGTGGTTTTAGCTGGTAAGAGTCCGGCACACCCCTCTGCCTCTCCCCAGGCGGAGGATAGTCCACGAGGATTTCCCCCAGAAAAAAAAAGATGTAATAATCTTGTATCAATGACGAGTTCCTTAAGCTTCGCTATTGATGGAGTCATTGAGTATTTATACTATTCTATAATGTCTAGGTCAGGTATCTTCTCTTAAGCCGGGGCTGCGGGTCGTTCGCAAGAGTTACCGTGGCCAGTACAGCGAGAGCGGGTTTTAGTCAGTACAAGTCTGAAACTCACTCCAGCTGCACACTCAGTGAGATCATTCGATGATTTCCCACGAAAAGATATCTTCTCTTCAAGTTCATCAAATAAATTTTTAAGTCTTCATTTTTTTTTGCAAAACTTTTTTTAAGTAACCAAAGTTATTTTTCATAACAGAAATATATAATATATCATATCGAAATATCTTGCCCCTCACCAAGTTAATATACCTAATCGTTAATGAACCACCGTCCTTCAAAAACATTCTTAATCGCCAAACCAAAAAAAACATATCCGTGCTATTCCGAACCCAATATTGCTTTGGCAATAAAGGCAAAAATAACTGTTCATAATATCGATATTATTGCAAATAATATCGAGACATCAATCATGTTATGGTAATGTCCATAGAAGTCCATTATAGCTGGTCATAGCATACTGCTTTATACTGCATAAAAGAAAGGAATAATGAAATATGAACGTGCGTTGTGACCTATATCATTATATAGATTTCAATCAACGTTGGTAATACTGAATATTAAAAAAAAACTATAATATAATAATATAATATAATATCCCTCACACATTCACACAACGTCATCTAATCCCAAACTAAGCAGAGCTTGTACTATGGGTACTAGACAACTGATAAACATACTTATATACTTTTCTTTTGTAAATACATACATATTATATATAGAAACACCCAGACTAAGTCAAACACTCATGTTCATGCACACAAATATTTGACTTATGCGGGAATCGAACCCGCGACCTATAGCGTGGCAGGCAGGTTCACTAACCACCTGCTTTTGTTACGCTCAGAAAAAAAGAGTAGTGCAACGCTTGGCACGGTCAGTCCGTGGATGGGTGAATTTGGTAACCATCTTATCATGATGAGTTCCTCCGTCTGTCGGCAAGTACGTAAACGTGAGTCCCGGCTGTCATCTATACATCTCTAGCAGTTGTTACGGGTAGTCGTAAGCCAGAAAAATTGTCAACCAGCCTTACAGGGGTATCAGCTTGCCCAGGTGGCTGGATTGAGGAGATCAGATAGGCAGTCGGTCCATGTAAATCACTGGTACTAGCTGCAGTCGGTTAGACTAGAAGCCAATCCCAATATGTTTGGGAAAAGATTGGGCGAATTTTTAATCGTCGACGTCATCGTGCCCTAGTGGTTTATAAATTTGTGGGTTCGATTCCATGTCAGACAAGTCCTAATGCAATTGTTTTAATTATAATTTTGTACTTTTTAAGTATGTCTAAGACACCGACTGATTCAAGGTGAAGGAAAACCTCTCGAGGAAACTTGGATTGTCAAGTCTAATATCATTTAACCAAATTGAGCAAGCGTAGTGATTAACGTTCAATCTTTATCCGTGTGAAGGCTGATGATGATTATAATGTTATCTTAACGACAATTATAGTTGATAAAATTCTCTCAAAACCCTAAATAAATATCAGTTTATGAAACTCTTTTATATCTCTAGCATTTGTGCAGACAATATCTAGAATTTACGTTGCAAATATGTATGCGAATAAATATTCTTTTGCCCTCTCTCTTGCTTTGAAAAAACAATTTACTTATATAGGAACAAGTTGGCTGTTCAAAGCGCAGTTTGCATGAGGCAGTTAGTGCATAACGGGAGAACTTTATGCATTATTCCTGGTGGGTTTAAGCTGGGTTTCAAAGTAACTTGGGTGGGAGCTGTTTGCGTTATATTGCAATATGTTTGGTTCATCAGTCCTCTTTCACCTTCTGAAGTTACAATTTTACGATACCAAAATGCTTATGGGTTTTTTTTTTTTATTTTTTTATAAACAATGGCTCTTAGAAGAAGCAAGAGTGAGTGTGTACGCCAGCCGCTAGCACATCAAGCTACCCGAAACTGGTTAATTTTCGCAATTAACTTTAAACCATATGCTTCATTGATAAAGTTGGAAATAGATTAAGGAAATTTGACAGATTATAGTAGCTTGGTGTGCTGGCGTCTTTAGACCAAATTGATAAAATAAAGCCAATATTTATTTTTTACAACATTGATTGATCGACATATTGCATTGATATGTAGGTACTATGTACATTAAGATTAGAAATATATCGACATTCTTTTGAACGACAACACATAAATTCATCGATACTTAAAATTCTCACAAATACAACAAAAGGCACGCGATAACACCCCCCAAACATAAAGTTTACAAAGACCACATAAATTTTACAATTCCTTTGAAATCGCGCGCACGTGACGACAAACTGTGTGTTGCCATACTCCATTAGGTGCCCCCAACTTACTGATATTTCAACATTTCGGGGTAAAATGTGTCAATTCTATGGCAAACAGAACAACCAACGTAACTTGACCCCCGCACTTCGTAAACATCGAACAAAAGTCTACGAGGACAGCGAAAATGAGCAGTTTGGCATGGGTCTAGGTAAACTGGTTATTTGTGACAATGGGAAGCACATGGGATTCCCAGGGGGAAATGTAGTGTCAATGGTATATGGCGTAGTAATTGTTGTTGCTATTGATAAGTAAAGTTGGATCGCTAAAGTTTGTTCTTGTTGAAAGGGATTTACTAAATTGTCGGTTTAGGTATTCAAACTCGGTGTTTGACATAGTTATAAGGATCAAACTATCATTTAGTTTAGGGCACTGTGCTATGTGTCACATGCATGTGACGCAGACGAACAAATACATAATATACATAGAGAAAGTTAAATATTTCTGCAGGCTCAGCATGGCATCTGTAGAAACAAGTTTTGTCTACCGGAGAATGGCCATAATGACAGATAAGTGACAGATTGACGTAAGATTTATTTTGACAAGTAGATAAGAAATTTTTCATTTCTTCGATTGACATAATTAAGTCTATAAGTGATTATATGCGAGTTGACAGCGCCATGCTCGGGCAGAAGACATGTTGACATTGACAGAAAGAGCTTTTTCTATTCTTGATAGAATAGACATAGAATCGCCATGCTGTGCCGTATGTTCTATGTTAAGACACAAATACGCGAGCACATCAAGCTACCCGAAACTATCAAATTATCCCAGTGAACTGTGAACCATATTATGAATCGTCAAATAACTAACTTTGCTGTGCTCAAGTCAGCTAATATTTTGTTTATACATCTCGTCGCGCAGTCACTAGCAATAGGAACATAAGCGATAGCTAAACATTTAAACCCAGAACCGCAACAACAAAATGACAAATTAAAATCGTAATGTACACCCCAAACCCATAACCCATATGGTCTACTGTATAACACTTAAGGCGTGATGTTATACATCTGTCCCAATATAAATCAATTTCACACCTACTAACAACATGTGCTAGATATGGGACCTTCTATATTTTTATGGCAATATTTATTAATTAAATTGTATCGGTCTATTAAATTAAGTCATTATGGGTTTTAAAAGGGTGATGTTGAAGTGAACAAATATTATACAGGGTCGATTTTTTGTAAATTAATTTATTTGTACGAAGACTGTGTATATTAATAGAAGAAAAAAACATTAAAATTAATATTAACTTTTAGCAAGGCCTTCTTAATTCTTATGCCTTAATTTCACTCGATTTCTCAGTAACCTATCTGTAAGTATACTGACTAACTCTGTGAACAACCCGCAGCCCCAGTAGACCTGAATTACCTTATATATGTATTATACCTAAGAACTATAATTTTATCAATTAAACCCCTACTAGCAAAATAAAAATTATATATTTTTTTTACAAACGTACCTTTATCAAGCCTAGTCTTAAATAAAATGGCGCGATGGTTTGTATATAGAAAAGTATAATAAATCAAGTTCTCAAAAGTTAAAATCTGATTTTACACGTTTGCTGTTCTGGTTTACTCTTCATGTGGTTTCAAAACGAAATCCTAGCTTAAAAGCAAATACAGTATGCCTACGTACTGTATTTTCGCGGTAATTTTCGTTTCACGACTAATTAGTCGAAGTACAGTTAGTGAGAAAAATCTCTGAACACTGCATTGTGAACGTAGACCTTAAAAAGATTTAATTTCCTTATGTTAATTTCAAAATGTAAAACTTTCAAGCCAGATGAAACCTGTTACTAAAATAAACCAATAAAATTTTTTCAACAGTATCAATAAGTATTGATTCATTTCTGTGCAATTTAATGCTCACTTTTAAGTAAAAACTTTTGTCGTTGACTGTACGTGGAAATGTTATCCATTCTGCGCATCTGACGCAGTAGTTTAATTAACACCGGTTTGCCGTCACTGCGAGAGATGTCAGAATACCATAAATGCGAACAATTTTATATTATGGTACGCCGACTATAACTATACGAATTTAAGGAAAATATTATTCTGGCCTGAAAAGAGTAAACAATATGTTTTTATGCAGAACTGAAAATATTTTAAGTATTATTATGATCTGCAGTAATTTTGTTTGGTTTTCAGTCCGGCATTGAAGTTGGTTAAAAATATTTAATACAATTTCCAAAAATTCATGATAATAATGATCATGAATTTTTTTTTAACAGGAAGTTAACATAAAAACGAGACAATATGAGTCTCAAACAATACTTACCTTTGTAAAAAAATTGTAATTTTTACATAATTTTTTTCTACATTACTAATTTTAATAATTAATTGTCGTTATTTTGTTCTCCATGAATTAATTAATATACTTAATGTATATACTAACAAGTTGTATTCAGCGTAAGTGTATCTTTGAATACTCACCATCAAAACAAGCATATTTAATGAACACAGCTCCTGGCGACCAACTCTTCGAAGGGGGGAAGTCTTCATAAAGCAAGAAGTTGCAATGGTTCACGCCTGTGCATCTGAAACAAAGAAAAAATATTCTTAGTTGCAATATCAGTTTTGACGACCCCGTTGTCGCAATGGCAACCATGCCGGACTGCCGAACTGAGGGTCTTAGGTTCCATTCCTGGTACTGTCAACATTTGTGTGACGAACATATTTGTTGTCTGTGGTCTGGGTATTAAAATATGAATTTAGTTTTAGTCAGCGATTTCACCCGCTTCCAGTGGGGACTACTCCTCACACCAATATAAAAAAGTACCCTATAACCTGTACTAACCTTACTCGATAAATGGGCTCTCTAACACTAAAAGCATTTTTTAGATCGAACTAGTCCCTGGGATTAGCCCATTCAAGAACACAAACAAGTAGGTATACAAATAAACTCTTCAGGTTTATAATAATAGTATATATACATATACGTAAGTGTGTATGTAGTTTATCAGTTATGCTAGGACCCATCAAATAAGATAATCAATAGCGACTAGCCGACAATGTGTGAAAAGGGTCCCGATATTATTACGAAATAAGAAACCAACCACACATAGTAATATACGTATAGACAGATTATTTTCACGGGGTTTTGCGTGTTCTATAATTCATATTAAATCATATTATAATTCATGGGATTCTGAGTTCAACCGCTCAACTGATTTTAATGTTTGATATGGACACAGCCGGAGTCGAAGAAAGAAGTCTCCATGCAAAAACATATTTTATACTTAGTAGGTAATTTCATTATCAAAAAAACAACAGAAGAAATAAGTGAGCTCCCTAAGAAATTAGATAAATCCATGGAGAACAAAATGATAAATCCACACACACACACACACACACATCAGAACTTCTTAGTAAATCTTAACAGAGAGAAACTTTGTAGATATATAAAAAAGTAAATATATAACTGTCTATAGCTCAGTAAGCACTTTAATCTCTAAATGAAGTGCTTCATGAAGTCTTATTACAAGTAGTTCAGCGCAATTTATTGTTAGCAAGTCGCTTGAATATGAATTGAATTGCCAGGGCGGGATTATACGCAAGAGCTACTGCGTACTCCTGACACACAAAGACCTCCAGAAGGAACAAGAGTTAATAAAGAGCCTGACATTTCCTCCAGTTCTACCCACAATGGGAGGAGTCATTTGATGATTTTCCATTCCAAAAAAACTGACTGGCTGACTTGAAAGGCTGAATTTAGAAGAAGATATTTTCCAAAATATTACAGTTTTGAAGTATTATTTGCCTCAAACTAGGCAAAGCCTTTATCTTGGGCGCTAATCTAACTATACTACAACTTAAATTGTCCTCTACTTATTGCAAAAAAAAAATGATACATTCATTTTCAATTTATTTACAAACCTTAATTTAAATATTTACATAAAAAAAAAACAAATATATGTATACCTAATTAAAAAATGGCGTCAAAAAATTCCTCCACATCGCTGCTCACTGGGAGTGTACCCAATAGGCTGCGGCATTGCCACGTTGGATGGCAATGCTTACCCGTTGACCGAAATAAAAGCCAGCCTTTGGGTCACGGGAATTAAACTAAATACATATTGAAATGCAAAGGCCTAGGCCTTAGGCCCTAAGTTTTTAATAACTTCAAGCTGAAAGCCAAGGGTATCTAATTTCTTTTGTACTAGCGGTCGCCCAGGGATCCGCCCGCGTGGATGTCGGTTTTCGCGACAAAAAGTAGTCTATGTGTTGATCTGATATAACCTATGGAGGACCCCCGCGGCTACGCCAGTGTGGATGTCGATTACCGCTACCAATGCCTAACTTTTGTCGGGATGAGAAGCTCACGCTCGGACCTCCCGCCTTATTATACCTACCGACCGATTTTATGTATAAGTTTGGTATTTCTACACCGATTTCTATGATTCTTTTTTTTATAGAATATGTTATAATGTTATCTTTTGTTAATTAGGCATGAGCGAGAATATTATAAACATAAGAGTAGACAAATCAATAACAAATAATCAGAAAGTTCCGAACTGCTAAACTATCGGGAGTTATACGTGTTATTGTGAGTCAACCATTAAAGATAGACATATGCTGTTGTGGAATATTTTTTAGATAATTTTATGTAGAACATTTCCGTGATACATGATTTCTATGTAGCTTTAACCATTAAGGCTGCACACGCGACGAAAGCTTAAAAAATGGTGTAACTTCTCCCGTTTTCCCAACATTTTCCTTCACTGCTCTGCTCCTATTGATTGTAGCTTGATGAAAAGTATCCTATAACCTGCCCAGGAGTATGAAGAATAATTGTACCTAGTTTCATTAAAATCCGTCCAGTAGTTTTTGTTCCTATTAATAACATACAGACAGACAGACAGACAGACAGACAGACAGACAGACAGACAAAAATTTTACTGATTGCATTTTTGGCATCAGTATCGATCACTTATCACCCCCTGATAGTTATTTTGAAAATATATTCAATGTACAGAATTGACCTCTCTACAGATTTATTATAAGTATAGATATAGATAAAAGTAGAGTACGACAGTATTCATGTAATAATACACAAAAAAGAGGAACATGACGCGAGGGTAGTCATAAAAAAGGACGACTTCATAAAGACGGCTTTGTGAATTTTCATCACGTATGTGTTAATAGAATTGAGTTTAATTTCGTGTTAATTTAGCTTTGTTAGTAACTTGGATGATGGCACTGAAAATATTTATACAGAAGAACAAAATAAGAGTATTTTATATCAGTAACTATTTTGTAATTCAACGTTTCTAAATCTCAAATTAGATTTTAATTAATTTGATTGATACATCAATTAAATAATATAAAGGTCATTAAAAGACGCTGGAAGTCGGTCGCTTCCAACTGGTATGGAGATCTAAAGGGGAGGCCTATATTCAGCAGTGGACGTCCTATGGCTGAGAGGATGATGATTGATACATAATTGAGTTGCATAAGATTCTAAACCATTAAGATCTCAGTTATTTTATAAAGTAATCTGCAATCACCTACCAAGCCCCTTTCCAGTTACAAATGTTGGGGTCGGCTTCCAGCCTAGCAGGATGCAGCTGAGTACCAGCATTTTACACAGTTACCTGGGCAACACGATACACCTTGGTACAAGAATGGTTGTCAGACTTAATAAAAATAAAAAGTAGGTAATTAGCAATATGATATGAAAACATTTGTATTACAAAATAATCTTGGTTATGGTAACCAATTTTCTAACACAAAACAGTCCCTAGACAAATATTGACTGTCAAACTTGATAAAACACTTTGTATGGACTTGACCTTCTGAAGGTTTTTTGTTATGTGGCTAACAAGAGGCTCGTGTTAGAACATAATTAAACGTTAAATTGTTAATTAAATATCGCGTTTGAGGGAAATGAATGCTTTGAGAACATTGGTTTTTCATGTTGATATTTTACCTAATTACAAAGAAAATTACATCTAACAAGAAATAATTGTTATTCTTGATATTTGTTTTACTAAGTTATCTCCTATCTGCCTAGCCTTTTCCCAAACAATATGTGGCATGTTGAGGTCGGTTCCAAGTCTAAAAGACGTAGTTGATCAGTGTTTTGACATGACAGTCGGAACCCACCAATTTGACGTGCCTTCTGAAACACGGAGGAACTCGTCATGACATGATTGTCACCTACACACACAAACCGGCTCAACCTTTCCCTGGGGCTATTACTTAGCCACGAGCTCCCGTGGTTTAACCACACCGTCTATCTTATGTCCTTTCTTACATTTAATCCATCTCCAATCATTTATTTTATCATTCTCATAAGTCGATTTTATCTCCGTAAGCATACATAATTCCTATAAACGAAGCGAAATGCTTAATATTCTGCCTGCGTTCACCACTTAAACCTATGTGAGTCAAGGGTTAACACCCTATGAACACAATAGGGTTAGCTCATAAGTTATGTGATTGCTAATTAGAGCAGCCCGAGCTACCGTTACGTTAGGATTTAGAAGCAGTAAAGGCAATTAAAAAAATAACTATAATTGTTCATAGAAGCCATAATTCTGATTTATTGGAGAATATAGCAAATGCAATGCAATAAGGTATGTTATGTTATATGTCCTCTGTTGTGTTCAAATGAACGGCTTTCTTTCTTTTATCAGAATGTGATTTTCGGACGAATTGAATGGAACTCGTGGCCAAGTAACGGCTGCAGTCGATCCGTGGCCATCATGTCATGACGTGTTCCTGTGTTTCGGAAGTTTGTGTGTCTCGGCTGCAAACATCTTTGGCAATCGTTACGGGTAGTCAGCAAGTCTGACAATTAGTTTTATCTTGACTTGAAGAGATATCAGATAGGCAGACACTTCATGTGGAACATTAGTACCGAATCTGCAACTAGTTATGTGAATTAGGAAAAGGCTAGGCAGGTGATGATTTACAAGTAACAGTTTTAATAGTAAGCCAAATTTCTAAAAACACTATAAATTCTCAATAGTATTTCCCCTTCTGTCGCAACCCTTAAGTAGCCCCCTTTCTAGGGATTGACCACTTACCTTTAACTGACAAAAGTACACTCAAATACAATGATGAGCATTTTCACACACCCCATTCCACCCCCTCCTCAAATACCTCTTACCTATATCTTTTATTATTACGACCTATCCCGAAATTAACAAAACTTTTCTGCTCTATCCCTAAATTCGGGTAAACATTTTTTTCATCAATTCTGTTACTTTAAATAGCAACATTGAGTGTTGCCAGCTAAAACTGCATTCAAATTACATCATGCATGGAGCTGATAGCATCGGTTAATATCCACCTTCGAGGTTCGCCCCTGCTATGATAGGGAAGGGACAAGGTGCTTATCGATAATTAATATCGATATTGACGAAGTATATCGTACACGATATTTACATGTTGATGGTTTAGCTGGTTTAGATATTAGCATGTATTTTTAAATATGGATATTTATTCTATATTATAGGACAAAACATGCAGCTAGGCTTTTCACTTTAAGAAAGGGCCTTTCAAGCAGTCAAGCTGACTTACCTACTGCATTTTTCTAAACATTAGCTATCTATTTATGCAATTCTAATAAAAATAAAAATCTAAATACACGTATCGGACCTTGGGAGATGCCTTTGTCCAGCAGTGGACATCTTTCGACTGAAACGAAAGAATACACTTATTAAAATGTTAATTTAAAACATTTTTTTTATAATAAACAAACAAAGTCTTTGTAAGATTAGTGAGATTCAGCTATTCAATATCGATTACATTACGAGTGCACATCACTAGCGCTCGATAAGCGTACCTGCATACACAGCACCACTTCGAAGTAGGAAGTGAGTGGCGAGTGCTTTCTGTGATTAATGGCATTCACTACGATTACATACTTAAATGTTTGACAACACTTCTGTCTGGATGAGTGTTCGAAGATTTAATATCCATTAGTTAGACCATTTACCGATTAAATATAAAATATAGTGCTTTTAATTGTAAGTAAAAACTATGGTTATGATTTTATATTATGTACGCTGTTTATTGAACTGTTTACTTAATATTATACTATACGTGACGAATATTTTTTTGTTGTCTGTCATTACATGTTATTAGTTGCTATGTATGATTGCATTTGTTTTTGCAATAAAGTTCCTGTAAAAGTAATTTTCTTACGTTATGTTATTTATCAGTTTTATTAGAACTAATTAATTATACGCTCATGAAGAGCTTACCCTGGCGCTCGCGCTGATCATGTATGAAAAGGTGTCCCGATATTATTATATTATATTATTAAAATATCATTACAATAATAATGAAAAAAAATAACATTCAACTTTGACGCTTGATTTATATTCATCAAATATTTGGACATCTACGCCTTTTAGCTTCTCAATCAATATCCCCGATAGCATCTGTTACTCCAAACACCTGGCAATAATGCGCTAAACTCTTAGATAATTGAACCAACTGGAGCAGCCATTGCCGTGTCTGTGCTCCATGCCAAAGATATCAGAACTTTTATTATTATTGATTGGGCTCGAGTAGGCTTTTGTAAATAAGAGAGTGGACTGTATTTTTCTATAGGTTTAATGCTAAAATTTTATGTAGATATTTGTGGAAAAACAAAGGAATGACCGCAGTGGTCTGCGCGAGGATGCCGTGCGCGAGCCGCCAGAGGCGTTCGCGTCGGTGCGGGGGTTCCCTCGAGGCCCCGCTGCTTCCCCGCGGTCGTCTGCGCATATTGGAGGCGCTCACAATTATTATTTTGCTGGATCCAGTAAAAAGCCTGTCCTACAAAATTGGACTGCCAGTTGAACCATGAGCTGTTACGATACAAAATTCATGAGTGACCACTATTTGTTGCGTTGCTTTGCCGTCCGCGCATTAATAGGCACACTTTTTCTCATTAACTTTGTATCTATGGCAGGTCCAGTTGGTTATGGGCTCAAAGATTAAACAAATAATAAAATAAAGGCAAATAACCACTCTGAATTATTCAATGACACGCTCTATCGGACAAACTGACAAACAATTTAGTTAGTAATAAAGTTTACCACCGTTTAGTTTCCTGTCATGTCTTGTTATGTTAGAATAATGGGAATTATTGATGGGTAGTTCACGCTATTTGATTATAGCGATATTTTTAATCAGTAGGATATTACTATCTTTAAACTGGACATGCTAGATATTCCCGAAGAAACTTTTTTGTTATTTTTTTTTTATCATAACAGCAAAATTCAAATTTCCCGCGCGCCATCGCCCGATTAGCTATTAGCGGCGAGGCCCCGCGCCCGCGTTGTCAGTAATTTTGCTATAATGATTAAAAAAAAAAGTTTCAAAAAGTTCAAATATCGGTCACTAATTACCAGTCACCCTATATATTAGCATAAGAAAGCATCAATATTGTCGTATATGGGTGAAATTTTTAATATTTTCTCTTGTTTGACACTACAACAGCTAAGTATGTCCCAAAAAAATACATATCTAATATTGTTCCCTGCACATAACTTAGCAAGAATGACAAGAAAATAGATCGTAGTCTTGGCAGTAACCACAAGCAATAAAAGGGACCACTTTTTCTGTCGCTAAGAGCGCGATGCCCAAATTACATTATTTTAAGAATCCAAATCATTGCCAAGTTATGTGCGCGACTGTACTAGGTTTGCCCAATACAAGAGAATAAACGACCTTAGAAAAATATCAATATTAAGGAATATTTTTCTCTCAGAACAAAATTAGAATCTAATTAAAAGCTGCCTACCCCACTGAAGAAAAGCTGTTAAAATATTTGACCACAACCCCACACCAGTTATTAAAGCTCATTGCACATTTAACAAACAACAATAACTAACACCATAAATTATCTCATAACAATTTACAATGGCCGACGCTATTCAAATTAGCGTGCGATCAAGCGCGTGCGCAGTCGGACGCGGCGTTTATCAAACATGGCGGCGGTTCCGGTTCGCGTGACGTCACGTACGTCACTTCCTCTCGTCTGCACCTGTTAAGGGCTAATGTGACCTACAAATGTGTGCGTGGGGTTTACTTATTTGGATATAGACAAGTCTTTTAGAAATTGAAATAATTTTCGATGAGCCTAAAACCCATAAAAGTAGCGAAGGAGAAAATCAGAGGTCAGTCAGTGTATGAAACTACACCTTAAGGCACAATGCAAATCGGTGGACGCACTGCAAAGATAACGAGAATAAATCAATTTAAAATAAACCTTAACTCCTATGACATACGGTTGAAAATAGCATGCAAATATTAAACGAAAAGTACATACTTTAGAGCCTAAGTAAAGACATAGGCTACTTTTTTCCGGGTGCGGGAAGTTAGTGACGTGGGTGAAAGACAATATTATAGTGTGTAATAAAACTAGTGCACCATATTTTTGCAAGTCATCTAGAACATGCTAAGGATCATGTTTACTACAAAAAAGTCCTGAAAACAACAACATATTTTATTAAATTTATCATCACAGCCGCCAAATTGTACGCATAACGCCGGTCTCTATGAAGGCGCTCGATCGTTGACCCCTAGGTCATTCAACTTTTTTGTGGTAAACATGATCCTTAGCATGTACTAGATGACCTGTAAAAATATGGTGCACTAGTTTCGTTACATCCTATATATCTTAGTATTGCAAAGCAAAGCCCATCTCTCAATCAATTTCGGTCATGTCGGACATCAATTAAATTCTCTGAATGCAATATATTCGGCACGCTATGCTTATTGGCGACGATCCGTGACAGGCCGCCCGTAAAATAACGAATCGCTTTAATGTGTGTAAACCGCATCGCATTTTAGGGAGCCGATAAAGTGTAATTCGCCTTTTATACGGAATTCGATTAGGGTACATCCGTACATATAAATAAAATTGGAGTGTCTTTTTGTTATATTGAAATAACCGCTTTTTACTACATGCACATGAAAGTGATATATTTGTTACATATACCAAAATATCATTTTTAGAAATTTTGTCTGTCTGTCTGTTTGTTCCGGCTAGTCTCTGAAATGGCTGGATTTATTTTGACAAGACTTTCTTGGTAGCTGATGTAACAAGTTACTCCTTGTTACATCAGCTACCTGCCAAGGCTTAGGCTACTGTTTAACTGGTTGTCGGAAGTAAGTAAGTCCCTTTGTACGCGAATGAAACTGCGCGGAAAGGCTACTTGATAAATATACAGCAAGCCATCCAACTGTTAGTACGTAGTATATAGTAGATAACGGGGATTATTTAATTAATAATATTGTGTATTTTTTAAGTTAATTTGAAGCCCACCATCAATCATTTAGCACCTATGTGAAGTATAAACAGTAAGTTGGTCGATTTCAAAATCTCGGGATTTTTTTTATAACAAAAAGTCCATTCCATAAATAGCCAACTTGAAGCAACCACACTTTAGGCAAGCAAGTCTCTTGTCATTACGCAAACACTAAACGGAGCCGTTCTCCATGAAATCAATAACTGAACAAAACATTAAAACAAAGTAATTACCGTCTACCAAAACCCCATTTTTCAACCATTAAAAAACGTTCTCACAATAACTTCATTCCATATAGAACATCAATTAATACTTAAATCGCCCGTAACATCATAATCCCTCAAAGTCGGGCACGCAGCATAAATCAGGCTGATTTATAACTTCATCTTAAGCCTAAGTACTAAATCTCTTTGTGAGTTTGTTCGTAATTCAATAATATTGATGATGTGAGCAAAGGCAATAAAATTGTTTAGTTATTTGTTTTGTTCATTGAACATCCTTGGCAGTCGTTATGGGTAGTCAGAAGCCAGTTAATCTGACGCCAGTCTAATCTAAATGGGTATTGGGTGCCTGGGTAACTGCGTTGAGGAGGTCAAATAGGCTGTCGCTCCTTGTAAAACACTGGTACTCAGCTAAAATCCAGTTAGACTGGAAGCCGACCCCTACATAGCTGGGAAAAGGCTTGGGATGATGATTGTTTGTTTTATTAATTATGTGAGAATGTTCTGTATCATTACATAGTGCCAAGCGTATGCTCTAATTATATTTATTTATTAGTAGGACAGCAAAAAGGGTAATTGGCCAGTTGCGTTTTGTTTAAAAAAAATATGATGAATCATACATACGCTCGTCTCACAATAGTCCAGACAAACCGACAGAATCGTCTTCTAGTCGTTCGCAAACAAATCGCAGTCAGGCTTGGTGTTAATTAAAAATAAAGATATTTTTCTTAATTTTTGTACCTTAATAGATTTTCAACATTATCGCTGAAGGTTCAAAGTTGAGTCTGGACTCTTAATCAACTCTTAATACAAGTAGATATCCAGCATGCTTTCTATTTAATTAATGTTTTTAGTACCTACAATTTGAATAAGTTCTTAAAACTTTTTCAATATAGTATCCAATTTCAAAAGAATTTCGCATGTTCATTCTTCACTTAATATTCATCATCATTCCCCAAATTTCGCAAACAAAATTTCTAAAACACTTCCTTCTGTTCCACACATCTCTATGTGACGTCCCTCAGTCTTGTCTTAGACCAAAAATATACTAAAAAAAGAAATGCAAAAAACAGTTGAAAACACCTGTCAAAACAAAGGAAAAATACAAAACTAAATAAAGAATTCTGTTTCGCAACACGTCACTCGGCATACTTAAAACTTTCCCAAAGGGAATGTCTTAATATAAAGCCGTGAAGACTCATTAGCTTGTAGCGTCAGCAGAAACGAATCGCGTCCGTCTTCTCTGCTAAATGACGAAACAAATCTTCTTTGTAGCTACAATCGCTCTCGAAGAATCGAAATAGAGAATGGTCAAGGAATCCTTGCTATACCATACATGCGAAATGGTAGTAGCGAAGAAGATTACTTTGATGAAAACATACATACCGACGTAGGTTTCTAGGTATCAGTTTTTAACTTGTTTATTATACAGGTCAAAGATAAAATGTACGTAGAATAAAGAAACAAGCGTATACGACCATTACAGGATCATAAAAGCAAGCTATGGTCCAAAAACGGCAACGCTTACAAAACACCACGAATACCGCCCTCTTCAGTTCTAGAATTGCATCTATTCCTTACTTCTGCAGTCGGACATACCTACAAAGAAAAGCAATTAAGTAAGTTATGTGAGGTACTGTAAACAATGCATTTTATTCGGGGCGTTTTAGATACATCTGTTCCAATACAGCCCGTGAACAACTTTGGAACATTATTCCAAAAGGATTGCCGTTTGGAATTTAATTGAATTTTCAACTCTGATTGGATGAACATAGCACACCGCTTGTTTTTGCTGGAGGGCCGAAGGATTGAGAGAAGCGAAGCAAGCAACTACCAATGTATGTGTAATAATCTGGTATGATCAAAACACGACTTAGCAAAACAAGAGTCCAGCTACACACAATTTTGCAATATAGGCCAAGAATTTAAGGGAGTAAATATTAGGTATACTCATTGTATTCAGCATAATTATATTATTAATTCCTATACAATTGATATAAACCTCACTTATCATGTGCCATATCATATAATCCTCGTCTTTATGCATACTCGTTTATTCCAATTACGCTGATAAATCATTTTTCGAACGTCAAAACAAAAGACAGCCACAAAACGCCCACCCTTTACCACTTTTTATGTGTTTTTGCTGGGAAGAAGTGGCGCAACAAACTGCCCAGCAACACATGTCTGTCTTCTATTAAGTTTGAAGGACCAGATTTATACAAACAAATCCGATCCCAATTAAAAAATCGATGCTAATACATTGTTGGCTGGCAAACAGCTTTATACCTCTCCGAATTGTCAATCCAAAATAACATACATATTTCGAACCAGGACCATTTTTCCAGGAAATTGACATATATTCGCCGTGTGATTGCGCGAGTGTGGTACATATTTTTGTCAGTGAGTGTACTGAGCTTACCTGTGCACTGCATTGCAGTTGTCGACACAAACAATGGAATCTGTATCACGTATGACAAATGTATGTGAACAATGAATGATTGCGCTCGTATGGTTGTTGTGAGCATTACGTTGGGAAGAGTTATGGAGACTAAAATGCTGTAATCAACTGTACTGATATTGTAACGTGCATGTATATTTTTTACCTGAATATTAACTAAGCTAATCGAAACTGTAAAATTTTCCCAATCAACTTTGAACTACATACATAGTTCAGCGATAAAGTTGAAAATCTATTAAGGAAATTTTACACATTATTGTAGCTTGATGTGCTGGCGTCTGTACATACCTATGTATACCTCATTTTGAGGGATCTCCTTTTAAAATGTAAGTGTGTTATTCTAAAATTGGTATCAGAAATGTTTGCTAATATATACAACATTTACGGTTTGTTTCTCTGGTTACGGATAAGTTCCAAATACATAGTTTATCTGGCAGATAATTTCAATAAAATTCTGTTCCATTTTTGAATTATCTGCTAGATAGTGGCTATCCGTAACCTGTGAAACTGGTCCTATATATAATATACATATATTATTACGAGTATATGAATATAGGATTTATTTTTTGAGTAGGGTGTGCTTATGTGAACTACATACATATATTTATCTGACTGGATTTCTTTAAGTGAACAGAAAAGTCTTTTCGCAATTATCAAAATAAATGTACTGATACGTACCAGTTTTAATTTTATGACTTGCTTGGTAGAGCAAATAAATATCGCTCAGCACATCATGTCGATTGAAGGCTCATAAACCTATATTTTTACTATATTTTATTTCTTTTGATGTTTTATTACGATAGAGGATAATGTTATGAAATTTATTGAATTCTAAGTGTGCAATGCAATGTGGTTGTGGGAAGCAATTTTATTTTAAGTATAGGTACCATAGTATAGCTATGAACTTAGTACTTTGACGTCTAACATCGCGCAATATTTTTGTACATAGGGTTTTTCATTTTTTATATACCTAGTTTTTATTATAGATGTTAGTTTTAAATATTTTATAAGTTTCATTTTTATAAATTTATTTATTTTAATCGTATATAAAATGTATATATACATAGATTTATTCATTAAAGAAAAGAATTCAACTCAAAACAAAAACAATTAATTGTGTGATTATTCTTTCTTTTCCTTTTTGGTGTTTCAATTTGTTTTTTTTTTTATCATGTGAGAACTCTGAGTCGTAATTTCAATTCTAATTAAATAGTGTTTTCAATTCTAATTAAACTATGTTATTCTTATTACGCATGATGTGATAATCTTTAAATAAGAAAGCAAAGTAAATAAGAAATAAATTCTCAGTTAGAACTATTTTACTCAATAGTTAGTTGAACTCAAATCGTGTCAAATCTTTCTCACTAATTGCGTTCCTTCACTGCAGAACGGATTTTTTAAAGCTCAATCATTAACTATAGAATTCTGGTTCGTTACCAGCTATAGTAAAGACGAAGAAGTCGAATGTATTAAATATATACATAAATAAAAGAATATATTAAATACATAAAAAAATATAAATAAATAAATAAAAAACAAAAAAATATTTGCCATATCTATGTATGTTGCGCTAAACGTTTATTTGAAAGCCTGAAAATTCCACAAAGGTTACCATCGATTACCTCGTCCCTCGTCTAGTTCCTCTGCAGGCTCAGCATGACCATCGTAGAAACAAGTTCTGTCCACCGGAGAATAGACATAATGACAGATTGAAGAAAGATTTCTTTTAACACGTAAAAAATAAAGGTTTATTTTCTTCTATAAGCAGGCTCAGCATGACCATCGTAGAAACAAGGTCTGTCCACCGGAGAATAGGCATAATGACAGATTGAAGAAAGATTTTTTTTAACGTAAAAAATACATAAATATTTATTTTCTTCGACTGACATAAGGCTACAATGCCGAGCAAGCCGATTTTAAAAATGTGAATTTTTTTTTGCTAACTCAACGTAAGTTATCGTAGTATACGTAAAATGACTTCATCACTATCTACTTCTCCGTTGCTACGGTATGTGTTTGTCACTAGTATAGAATAGATGCATATTGCACCAACGGATATTAAACTTAGTTGCACATGCACTGGTAACATATTCTCATGTCGGTCATGTAGGTCAACACTAGGTGCATAAAGTGACCGACGCCACGCTTCTATCAGTTGGCCGCCTTCCAAATGGATTAACTGAGTGTACAGACGCCAGCACATCAAGCTACCACGAAACTGTAAAATTTTGTCAATCAACTTTGAACCTTATGCTTCAGCGATAAAGTTGCAAATTTGTCAGATTCAGTCTGTACATGACATCACTAACTTATGTTGTCGGTTTTAAGGCTAGGTACAGGAGGGTGTAAGTGAGAAACGTTAACAAATTATTGTAAGCAGCTTAGTCTTGACATGGCTTAGACAAAAAAAAATGGCTGGGTGTTTATAAAACCATTTGCTTAACCGCTAACATTTTGTTACTGAACACTAAAGTTACATGTATACCGCATGAAGAATACCCAGTAAACACATTTGTGAAGGCAGTTGTGAAGGGCGAGCAAAAAACATTTTGGGAGGATAAATTTATAAATTCCTACTGTGTAAAAAGCCTGTAGTCTGGCCTTCCTCCTTAAATGTGCTATCTTACACTGAAAGATTTATTTCAAATAGGACCTCTAGTTCCTGAGACTAGTTCCTTCAAAATAACAAATTATCACATAATGTACATATATTCTGCCGTTCAAATATTTCTATGTAGTAGATAATTTAGACTTTTTAATTTGTAATGAATTCCCTATTATTTAACAAAGCGCTCAAATTAACAAAACTTCATAACCTTGAAATAATTTAACATGCAATTTACTTAAAATTTCCAAAGACCTTCAGTACCCGCCTCTTCTATCACCAAGGCTTTACACTGCTAAGTTACTGCGCCAAGATAAACTATTCCATTTTATACATAATTATATCTACCTGTCCTTGATATCATTAACACTAAGACTTATCAACCTTGGGGCACGCGACGACCATATAAAATGAAGTTTCCTTCTGTTACTTAGTCAGTCTTTAGTCTAAAGGTTATCAGGAATTTAGACTTTTAAACAAATGATAAACTGTTGATTTTTAAATTAAGGGCCAGTTTAAAAAAAAATCCACCATTCTAGTCAACATTCTGAATTCAGTAGGATTGTAAGTCCAGCATTCGTATCTAGCATCAACTTTCTGTGTCAAGCTTCGAGAAACCGATTATGGAAACGAGTTTTTCAAATGTTATTTATCGTATTTGTTATTTATGTATTTTCAAAAGGTCATGTTTTGTACCTTTCATAAAAAAGGTATACCTATAAAATATTAATTTTGTTTCTTAAACAAATTTTAAAATACCTATCCTTTCCATGTGAGAGAAGGCCTTTGCCCAGCAGCGGGACGATAAATAAGGCTGATGATGATGATGACCAACTAAGTTACACTCACGAACGGAACTCATGATACATTCTTTATAAAAATTAGGTTTCAATTTTCAAATTATGTTAAAAGAATTCACAAAACTTTAGAATGAAAATTATTCATAGTAAACTTAACAGTGGCATAGATTAAAAGCTACGATATTTGACTAACGTTACTAGTCGTTGAGAAGTAATCAAAAAGGTTCTATATTAATATAATAATCACATAGTTACCGCTTCTTATGAATATGAAATTGAGCAAGGCGGCTTTACCAAAAGATTGAACGCGTTACTAGTCAACGTTTGAACACATCAGCACTGTTTACGAATATAATAATAATTAATCTGCTTATTCAAACACACAAACAGTCGGCGTTTATCAAATATTATGATCATGACGAGAATATTAATCAGTCACGCTAGATTTTGAGAATTGGTAACAAAATGAATTATGTATTTAAAGTTTCATCGATATAACAGCGGTTCTTATTGATAGTAACTTTTGATATACCTGTGAACATACATACTTTACAAACTTAAACTCGTGTAATGGAGGAATGACCCCATATCTCACCATACAGGATTGTCCGAATGTTCTGTTTCTAGCTTCCAACCTTAACTCCTGAGAAATCACAGAAAACACACGTCACAATGCCAGATGACATTGGTAATTCGTTCGTGGCTAAGTAATAGACGTATGGACGATCGATCATAAGGTTAAGCAGCAATTGATGAGTGAACATCTTCTCATTACCAGTTCCTCCCTGTTTCGGAAGGCAAGTTAAATTGGTAGGTCTCGGCTGTCATTTGTACATATTCCGCATTCGTTACGGGTAATCAGAAGCCAGAAAGTCTGACATCCAGTCTACTAAGGGGTATCGGATTGCCCAGGTAACTGGTTTGAGGTTAGACAGGTAGTTGCTTCATGTAAAACACGGATAATCAGCGCATCTGGTTAGACTGTAAGGCGACCCCAATATAACTAGAGAATAGGCTAGCCGGATGACCGAAGACCGAATAGACTAGGTAAATAGGATGGATGTTACCTCATTTCAGATTCAACTAGAAAACTCTCTTTTCTTATCTAGTATTCAACGAAGTGTCTCGACTTTGCAACCTAGACCTTGAACTTTCGGTATTTCTCTTTAGAGGTAATCTAGTTGGCAGCAGGCTCATTTATTTTAAACTATCCTAGCTGTCTGAAATGTGTCTGAAAATAGGATTTAAAGAAAATAGTTGGAAAAAGTTTTCTTCACACTTTTGCTTTTTACATATTTATAGATAGATTTTCAAATTTATCACAAGACCGGAAGGTTAATATATTAATTCGATTGGTAAAATTTGACAGATTCGGGTAGGTTGACGTGCTGACCCGGTACCCTAAGTATGTATATATTTCTTCCTCCATAAAGCTTATCCTTACCTACTAATATTCGAAATGCGAAAGAAATTCCAGGTCAGTCATCAGTGAACCGATTTAAATAAAATTTGTTGGGCATAAAGTCTAGAGTCTGAGAAAGAACATAGGCTACTTTTAATCTGGGTGCTGAAAATGGTTCCCTCCGGGAAATCCGTGCAAAACTGCTAGTATCCTATAAAAGTAAATTCCTAAATTCACAATGTTGAGAAAGTATTTCCCTCCAAAATCCATCATAGTTCATGTAAACGAGTTAGCTATCAAGAATGTTTTGTCACAAAGAACCCCATAACCCAAGCGCCCTTGTTTACAAAGAAACTTGTCTTTCGACCCCTACCTATAAAATTATATGTGAGTTCTTTCTAGAACTTTCTGGGAATGAAATCAAGTGGCCGTTCAAAATTCTTACTATAAAGATCATGGTATGGTTATGTCTTTACAGGACTAAATATTAATCTGTTAGTTTATGGTATTTTACATTCGTTAAGATAATTATTTCCAGCTTTTCTTGACTCTGAATCAACATCAAGCAAGCAACTCAACTTGACGTGGGGGTTTCATTACGAATTTTATTTCATTATTTACAAAGAATATTCATATTGTTGAACAATATTACACAATATCACTCTGAGTAACATTAAAAACGTGACATTTTGGACAAATTGATTCATAGATGTATTAAAAAAAATTGCTACTCTTTCTCGCAAAAAAACACTCAAAAAAATTGGTTAAACTTTACATTATGGCTTATTCATCAGAATAAAACAAAGGCTCATAAAATAAAACAAAGCAAAATCCAGGTTTTCGAACCTGTTTACTTGAACGCGAGTGAAGCAGCACATCAAGCTACCCGAAACTGACAAATTTTTCCCATCAACTTTGAACCATATGCTTCAGCGATAAAGTTGAAAATCTATTAAGGAAATTTGACAGATTGTGCTGACTTCAGCAGAAACAAGTTTTGTTTACGGGAGAATAGACATAATGACAGAAAAGTGACAGATTGACGTTAGATTTCCTTTGACATTTTTTGAAGAAATTTTTCTTTTCTTCGATCGACATAAGTTTACAAGTACTTTATGCGAGTTGACATGTCGCGCCATGCTCGGGCAGACGGGACAGAATAGATATACATAGAATCGCCATGCTAAGCCTGCCGCACAGTAACAAATCTCTCAAAAACACATAAAGGTTCAGTTATTTTTACCTAAATTATTTGGATGACTTTATCAGAAGGCAACATACAAAATGTTTTAGTATTTCAAAGCTTGCTGAAACAGAATAGAAAAGGATTAACAGAAACGACCTCGTGCCACTGCGATAACGGTCACAACCGCTTTTATTTATGAAAGCCTACTAACTAATATTTTTTATGAATGCGAATGTGAGTTTGTTTTGTTATATAAGGTGTTACAAAAATATCTGCCACGGCTTTAATGGGAGACAGTATTGTTTTTAGATTATAATAGTGATGAACTTTGTTTTTTTTTTTATCATTACATCAAAATTCAAATTTCGCGCGCGCCCTCGCCCTATCAGCTGTTAGCGGCGAGGCCCCGCGCCCGGGCTGTCAGTATTTTTTTTATAATAATAAAAAAAAATACAAAAAAGTTTATTTGGGAAAGTTGTTTGTAATCATGAGTACAATCACGTGTTTAAATATTGGTCACTAATTACCAGTCACCCTATATAGTTAAACGGATATAGCAATTGGGAACAAACTATGTATGGATAATAATATAACAAGTTCATGCATTACAAGTTGTCCTGCAAGCTCTATTGTACTAAAAGCAATCGCTAACCTACGCAAACACTTGAAAAGTTGTTCAATTGAAAAGCACTTAAAAATACATTCTGATTCACAATAATTTATTGCTAAAAAAATTCCAAGAAAATGTGATCTCATACACCTGATATTATAAATCCTTCCCTCAATTCACCTCCCACACAAGAAATAATGTTTTTTTTTTATTTTGAACTGAAGTATAAAAATAAAATGGACTGATTTTTTGTGACCAATTGCGTGTTCATACTTGATAGACTGCACATAAAAGGGCTGACTAACTACTAATACTATAAGCCCCTTGATAGCCAGCCAGCACATCAAGCTACCTTAAACTGACTTTTCCCAATCAACTTTAAACCATATGCGGGTACCGTTACAAAGCGGCTGTCGTTACGGATAGTCAGAAGCCAGTAAGTCTGACGCCAGTCTAACCAAGGGGTATTGGGTTGCCCAGGTAACGGGGTTGAGGAGGTCAGTCAGGCAGTCGAGCTCCTTGTAAAACACTGACAAATTGATTCATGGATGTATTAAAAAAAAAATGCTACTCTTTCTCGCAAAAAAACATTCAAAAAATTGTGGTTAAACTAAACATAATGGCTTATACATCAGAATAAAACAAAGGCTCACACTAAAGCAGCACATCAAGCTGCCCAAAACTGTCAAATTTCCCCCATCAACTTTGAACCATATGCTTCAGCGACAAAGTTGAAGATCTTTTAAAGAAATTTGACAGATTAAAGTAGCTTGATGTGGTGTATGTGCATTCTTCTTGAAATTACGTTTAATGTTTTCGCGAAAGCAATCATTGGTCTTGGCAAGCATCTGTATTGGCGATGACATCCTTTGTAATTCTTCGAATGATAAATTTGATGTCTTCCGATGCAAATTTTTACAACGTTAAAGCTTCAGCTGATAGAGAGAAATGAATGCGGAAAACATTCATTTGATTATAAAAAGTGCAGAAAGGTAGATAATAAATAATCACAGTATTACATCACCTTTATTTTAGATCAATGAAATAAGCCTTTTTTATTGTCCCACTGCTGCACAAGCCTCTTCTCATATAGAAAAAGAATGAGCGTTACTCACCACGCCGGTCGCCAGCTCAAGGTGGATTGGCAAAGAAATCGTTTTTAAAAGTCCAGATTTCCTCAAGATGTTTTCCTGCACCTTTTACCTAGTTATTTGTATCCAAGATGTATTTAGAAGAAGCATAACTTAGAAAAGTCACATTGGTATTTGCCTGACCTGGAATTGATCCCGCACACTCCGCATACTAGAGTAACGTGAGTGCCGCCTTAACCACTAGGCAACGCGTATTCCACAACACCTCTTTTATTAAAAGATTTTCACGCTAAAACTTGACAATTTTAATTTAACATTCCATAAAACTGGTATTCCTTTAAAAAATAAAATAAAAAGAATCACAATTCTCGTAAAACGTTATTACTGCGCAATATGTGGTAAAACTCTTATCGAACATCAACGTGCAGTTAAAAGCCAATGACGCGTATATCCAGCCAACATTTCCGGAACAAAAGCTGGTAGGTCAAGTTATGGGACATTGTGAATTCACACCAAGTAAAGGGTTCTCATAAACAAAATAATTGCCAACTAACCAAAACGCCAAGAAAAGAGCTGAACTTATTAAAATTCAATTTGGGTTAAACGCCAATAATCGTGACAAAATATACATATGTTATTACAAGCTATACCAGCGGTTTCATCCACGTCCCGTTAGAGCTACTCCGCGCACGTGGATAAAAAGCTTATAATCTTCTTCGTTAAATGTGCTATCAATTATTGAAAGAAACAAACTCTTCAACCATATAATTTAAATAAATATTGGTAGTCCTTGCGTACCTGTATAACGAAACCATCTTCATTGAGCCGTTTAATTGTCCCAATCACGGAACAGAGAATGTCCCAATTATCGGAAGAAGAATCCCCCGCCTCCCGCCGAGGTTGCGGCTGGACTCTTACTGACTAAAACCCACTATGTTCCTTCTGGAGGTCCCTGTGTGCCAGGACCACGGCATCTCTTACAACCCGCAGCCCAGGCTTTATCGAGGAAAGCTTTAGGTTACTTTTAATCCGCGTGCGCAGAGCAGTTCCTACAGAACGCGGATGTAACTGCTAGCAGAAGCTAGTTCAATGATAAGTACTCCTATTGCAAGTAAAAATCTTCGCAACTAACATGAAGTAGCTAGCTCGTATCTGTCGTGACAATGGATCATGTATCTTTTATGAGAGATTGAATGACAAGAGGCACTGTTTAGAATTCATTTTGACCTTTTAACCCTTAAAGTCGGCATTAGTCTGAGGATAACACAAAAGTGGTAACGAGGGCTTTGACAGGGTCACGTGTCGTGTTTGATGTTTTTAGGGTTGCGTAAGAAAATCGCGAATGTTGTAAGGGTTCTTTTCGATTTCTTAATAAGAATATCATGATTAAAATACTGTTTTTGTATTTCGAGTAAATATTTCAGTAAATGTTTTTAGACTTTCGCAACTTGTACGCATATTATACACAACACACGGGTCTTATTCGCGATGAACCACCATGTGACCACGGTCGGTGTAATTCGGCCGAAACGTCGGGAGAAATAAAGCTACCGCGTATAAGTTTTCATCGCGAACATAACAGATCACCCATTTATGAAGGAAGACTATTGTTTTTTCTTAAGCCAAGACTGTCTCACTGCAGGGCGAAAACCTAAAACAGACATTTCGTTTCCACACCCAAATTTTTCGTTCGCTCGTTTCAAAAGATCGGGAGGTATAGAGTTTCGTATTTCTTTCTGTTGAAAATAGTTCAATTCTACGAGTTAACTGTCCTCCCTTCGGATGAATACCTCTTGCTGTTACATTCAAAATGTTTTTCACATTGCTCAAATTATGCGTTTCTCTTCTTGACTCTTCTTTCTTGTTTTAATATCCGACTCGCTTCCTATAACCATTTGGCTGAAGTGGCCAATGTAAATATGGCCAAAAAGTACTGGCAGCCGACCAAATTGCGGACGACGATGCAAAAATGCAATTGGCACAGTTATTTTTAGTTAAAAATGTGACAGAAAAAAATTAAAATCTGCCAACAATGTTATTGGGTTATGTCAAGTTTATTTTATATTCTGGACTAGGTACTGTTTATGAGCTTTTATTCTTGTAAAGACGCCAGCAAATCAAGCTACTACAATCTGGCGAATTTCCTTATAGATTTTCAACTTTATGGTGAAGTGTATGGTTCAAAGTTGATTGGGAAAATTTTAAATTTTTCGGGTAGCTTGATGTGCTGGCGTCTGTACATATAACTCCTATAAAATAATGAATGGAAGATGGAAAAAAAAACTCAAAATTAAAATTGAATTTTGAGTTTTTTTTTATATCTTAGAGTACCTTTCACCGATACGTGATATGTGAAATCTACAAAACATAGCTGCAATAATACGTAACTTTTTTTTGTGTTTGTAACACTACACATTAAAACTTTTATCAAAATAGCGTTTTTCGTTAAACGCTTTCTCTCATAACTTGCACCAAACAAGACTATCCGTCACATGTTCCCGACAACTGGTAACAAAAATTTGTGAATGATGGAATGGAGGGGATGGCTCTATAGATTTGCCAGCCAATAGAAGACTGAGTAATAAAATCATAGCTATTATACATTTTAATTACAACAAAACAATTATAAATATATATATATGAATTTAAAAAGGAATACAATTTAAATTTTAACCAAAATACGAGTAATAGACTAAAATATACTATACTAAAATAATAAAATAGTATAGTCAGTATATAGAAAATAATAGTACCATAAAACTGCATCCTTTAATCAACGTTCATCCATTTTGCGAGACATTTTGTAAAATAGATATTTTTCTGGTAGATGTTTGAATAGTTAAATAGTTGGACTATATTTGATATACTCATAATATTATGATCATACATTACAAACGGGTTATCATACATAAATATTATTGAAATCCAAATTGAAATATAAATTTACGATAATAGGTACCCGAAGTCACAACAAATACCTAATACACTATAAATTAAACCCACCGTTTGCTAAATTTTGTATTTCATAATATTTGTGCTCAACATTACCTAAATAACCCGCGTGCTCTATTTTCAAATTAAATATTTACATAATAGCAACCAAAGCAGATTCGTTTACTGCTTTTAAAACAATATTGCCAACCAAAGGGTTCAGTATAAAAATAATTTAATATAACCCTGAATAATAGTATCGAAGCAAAAAAAGCAACAATAGTATCGAAGTAAATTGATTATTTTGATTTCAGGTATCAAACGGATAGACCGCATATGCAATACCGTCATACGTTCCAAAACAGGAATATTTGATGTGGGTCGAAAAGCGGCAAAATTAAAATGGAACTGGGTTGGACACGTCAGCGGAATGCATCCAGAGAGGTGGGCCAAAATCAGTGGATACCCAAGACGGCCACCACAAACGTGGTAGGCCCCGGAAGAGATGGCGGGATGACCTCGACGCCTACCACTGTGATTGATGGACAAGATCGGAAGGTGCGGAAACAAAGTGGGGAGGTCTTTGCCCAGCAGTGGGACAACACAGGCTGAAGAAAAAATCATCATCATCAGCCTTTATATCGTTCCACTGCTGGGCACAGGCCTCCTCCCACAAGGAGAAGGATTGAGCGTTAATCAATTATAAATAAGAAGTTAGCGTTAGTATTAACTATTTATTTTTTAAAATAAGAAAAAAAATTAAAAAAAAATAAAACATTTATTAAAATAAGAAAAAAAATAGGTAAAGGAAGTTTTAGCTTTTCTTTAGTTGCAAATGCATTCCGCAAATATTGCACGAATTGCAGTGTTAGATAGCCCATTTAACTATTGGAGGCTATTGGCTAATTTCGCTGCTTTTGTCCGGGTGTGAAGAGTATATCCTACAGGACGCGGAAACCTGAAGGTAGTATTAAATAATTTCTTAAACAAACGCCATCTCTTTTAAATTGTACCAAACGTCATAGCTGCCACACATGAAATATTTCACGCGACGGCACTGAATACATTGCTTCACTATAACATAATATTTGTCGCTGTATATTTGTTTGTTTGTACTCCAATAAACACGGCTGTTTACGGACCATAGTGGAAATAAAATTGGTTTGTTCATGCGGATCTGTTTTGCACAGGCTGGTTTTGAAAATAGGTCTTTGTTTGACTGGGCATAATTATTTTGTTTATGGAAGGTAGCGTGAACGTGTCTGCTGGGGCTGCGGGTTGTTGGCAAGAGTTATCGGGGCCCTAGTACAAAAGAAATGGGTTTTAGTCAGTAGGAGTCTGACACGGCTTAGTCTAAAACTAACGCCAGTCTAACCAATGTTATTGGGTTGCCTGGGTAACTGGGTTGAGGAGGTTAGATAGGCAGTCGCTCCTTGTAAAACACTGGTACTCAGCTGAATCCGGTTAGACTGGAAGCCGACCCCAACATATTTGGGGAAAGGCTCGGGAGATGATGAGTCTGACACGGCTTCTAGTTGCTTCAGCGGGAGGGTTATTTGATGATGGTATCATGAGATGACCACTCCCGCACGTTAATAAAAGGTAAAAACGTAGTTGAGGTTTATGTCAATACTTTCGTCCTAACTTTCACACTAGTGTAGCCTTAGAACTACCAATAAACGAATTCAGAATCGTCTCGTTTTTTGGAGTCGGGGAAAATATAAATTTGCCATATTAGTTTGTGAAAATACCACCTTAATTTTCAAAGTCTGTAGTATTTTAAAACCATAATTTGTTCCATTTTATATTTGTTGAAGAAGTAAATGCAATTTTTGGTAACTAGCAATAGGGCGTATAGTGCTTATCTTAAACAATTTAATGCATAATTTCATGAGATAATAAAACAATTTCAACAGCTTCCTTTTTCTTACGTAACAGTAACACAACATTTGGCAAAACAGCTGAGTTAGCAACATCTGTTAGGACGAACATGTTAAAAAAATCGAGAACTCTCGCATCGAGACGTGACTCTCTGAAGTCTTACAACACAGTGAACTTATCTACAAGTTAGGGAACAGTTCGTTAAGACTCACCGGAACTTAGTTAAACATACAATAGTGAGGATTTACATATACATAGTTTTTAAAGAAGTTAAAAGTCGTGGTGGCTTAGTGGTTAAAGAGCCAACCTCTCAAGTGTGTGGGCGTGGGTTCGATTCCAGGTCGGGCAAGTACCAATGCAACTTTTCTAAGTTCGTATGTACTTTCTAAGTATATCTTGGACACCAATGACTGTGTTTCGGATGGCACGTTAAACTGTAGGTCCCGGCTGTCATTGAACATCCTTGGCAGTCGCTCCTTGTAAAACACTGGTACTCAGCTGAATCCGGTTAGACTGGAAGCCGACCCCAACATAGGGAAAAGGCTCGGGAGATGATGAGTTTTTAAAGGAGTTTTGTTAACATGCGATAGTGTTTTTTTTTTTCATTTTTGTCAAAGCTATGCTCATATTTCACAATTTAAATTATTCTTAGGCAATGGAAGTCGTAGTGGTCCAGTGGTTTAAGTACCGGACTCTCAAGTACGAGTGTGCTGGTTCAATTCCAGGTCAAGCAAGTACAAGTTTAATTTTTCTCTTAAAAATTACTAGATATACCGGTGCTAAACCGACCTTCAGCTTTTGAACCGTATTAACCTAATAAATAAAAAAACAAATTGGAAGACTTTTTGAATATGTAGGGTTTTCACCCAAAACAATGCAAACATTACTGGCAAAACAATTTAAAAGTTAAATTCATGAAAATTGTACTCCATAATGATAAATCAGCCAATGCTGGACGCAGTTCAATGACCTTCTCTACAGCCATAATTACTTTTTAAGAGTCTTGATTGCGGTACAAACAAAGAACCCTCAAAGTGACCATGTTATGGGGTCAATTAAAAGAGTTTTTTATTGACATGAAACTATGACAAATTGAGTGCTATTAAAACTAATGTTTTGAAGTAGCTGCTAGCTAGCCTCTTTGAGTGGGAAATTATCAAATGACCCCTTCCTGTGGGAGCAGCTAGTATCAGACTTTTACTGACTAAAACCCTGTTCTTTCTGGAGAAAATTGAGTGCCAGGGCTGTGGTAACTCTTGCGAGGAATCCTGGAAAACAAGCAGGGTTGCAAGCTACCCTTTCCTTCACTTTTAACACTATCCATCAGACGAAGAAAAATCTTATTCTGATGTATCTATAGTACCTACTGCTAGTCTTATCAAAATCGGATAAGTAGTTTATCGAGACTTTCGCTGTGATGTGATGCCAAATTACATCGGTTAAACCTGATTTTCACCTATTCCAAAATCACATACCTACACAGATAACATATCTTCCAAAAAATCGCCAAAACAAAACAGCAACGAAACCAATATGAATGCATTCCAACCATGAACAAGAAATTAAAATTCCTAAAAATATTCCTACAATACAACATAACAAATTACTTTTGAACATAATAGGGTATTTGCCTGTGTTTGATTTTGTACAAAATCTTTAACAAAACAAATAAACACACGCACAAGGAACATTTTTCTGAAAACAGCGTCGCAATTGGTTGATAAATGGAGCAGCAATCAACATTTTTTATATTCGTATGATGAAGAGTGGGATCATAGTGGGGACATCTTGCTATCTCTTTTGCACATGCGTGATCAAATAGCGTTGACGTCACAAGCTTGTATGTGCATCCTTTTTCTGTTATTTAACTGTTGGACTTTTGAAAGGTTTATAAATTACTTATTTCTCAACGGATTTCAAAAATTATTTCTGTTTTTGGTTTTGTAAAATGTTACTTTTGATATGAATAATTTAAAAAAAAGAGTCAAATACCCTATTTCGGCAAATCAAGATAACATGAAAGAGTTGACGACGGATGTCTGTACCGAAGGGCCAATGTTTCATTAATTAATGTCATCTAATGAATGTTTAATGAACCCCGCTACTTAATTGAGCGCCACCCATTCATAATCTCAGCGGTCCAAATGTGTGATGTTGTTATGGTGCTTGTCCATTCATGTGTAACACGTTTGACGAGTCGCCTGTCAACGCTACAAGAAACGATTGCTTATGGGTTGAATTATTTTAATGTAAGCGTCTTTTTTTGTAATGTAAAAATATGATATAATTCTGTGAAGTAGTTAAGTTGTAAATATGTGTATAAAATAAAAAATAAGCATAGTTTTGTTGAAAAAATAAAATTACTATACAAAGCATTTTTTTTTTGTATGTCGATAACAAGTATTTTTAAGGTATGCGGAGAGTAGTATGTCATTATAATCATTTCAATTTGATGTAGATTAATCAAAATAATCTGCAAAAACTTTTTAACTTTACTTTAGTGAGTGGTAAACTTACAGTAATAATATTTTAAGTAAAACCGTCATAATTCACAAGTAATTCTGAGATATAACTAAATTATAAAGTTGATCGTAGTCAAGATACACAACCAATACAATACTATTTTCCACAAAAAAACATTCAAGAATAGGAAGATTCAGAGTTTTATCGCAACAGTTACACTAAAATCTTCGAACAGCTTACATTCGCTGAATCTTAAAACTGAACCTCTATCGATGCAGTTAGTAGTGACCCTTATCGGTACTCTAACGCTAACTCGTGCATTTTTTATTTCTGGGTCAAGTAGGAACACGTGTTTTTTAAGATCACTTCTCTATGGAGTACATTAAAATCTTTTTAAGACTACTACGTATTTTGACTGGTTAAAGCACGTGCATAAAGTAAAAAGTTTAAGTAATTGATGAAGAATCATCTGTTATCAAAAGTGTGCATCTAGTAAGATGAAAGGTATTTTGTATTATAAAACGTACAAGTACAGTAAAGTTATGTAATGTATATTTTTTAAATTTTGTTTTTTTTTAAATATCATCAAAATTCGTTTAACATTTTCCCAAGCTATGAAATTAAATGGATAAACTGAGTGCCACTGTTTTACATGGAGCGACTGCCTATCTGACCTTCTCAACCCAGGTACCTGGACAACCCGAAATGCTCTTGGTAAGACTGTTATCAGCATGTAGCAGTATAGATATACAAATATCAGTTTTAAGACCTTTCCAGGGCTATAGCATCATTAGGAAGCGTTACTTCAGCCTTAAATCATACAGAATTCCTGATCGCATTGATGGGTTGTAGTCAGTAAGAGTCTGACACTTCCTTCAGCTCCATTCACAGTAGAAGGGCCCATGAGACATTTTCACATTTACACATAAAAATAAATGCTCAAGGATCCAATAAAGCACCCATTAATAATTTAAATCTGTTCACTACATGCAGAAAGCATTTTACATTTTACAAACATATAATTTGACTTCTTCAATCCTACAGAATTATTCTTAAAGATAAAACCAACAAGTAACCACGGGCAAACGGTCAAAAATACATCGATGAACTTAGGCAATAACATCAAAAATAGACGTGATCATCGAAATAAACGCTATAAAACCGTTCGGCGAATTTCACAAGAAATGTAAACGCAAACACATGGAAGATAAACTGATCTATCATAAACAAACAGTTACATCGGAAGCGTGACATTGGGGAAGGCGCGTCACGACCGGGAGAAGTGACGTCATCGATTTTTCAGCTATAGTTTTCCATTATGTGAGCGTATCTTAGCTTAGTTCGTTATCTGCCTAGCATTTTCCCAAGCTATGTTGGGGTTGACTTCCAGTCTAACCGGATGCACCATAGTACCAGTGTTTTATATGGAACACTTCATAGCAACTTGTTAAGACTGATTGTTGTACTCTCTGGCTTCTGGCTACCCGTAACGACTGTCTAAGTAGTACAAATGACAACCGGTACCAATTTAATGTGTCTTGAAACACGGAGGATCACGTCATGACAAGATGGTCACCCATCCTCGGACCGTCCCTGCCAAGCATTGCTTAGCGTTATGATCAGTCGACCCGTGGAGCTGTTGCTTAGCTCTTATTCGCCGTAAAAATTATCTGGAGTACGACTCTTTAAAATCTTCTCTTAAATCAAAGAATACGAAAAAAAAAACAACGTCTTAACATAAAATGTACGCTTGACATTGAACTACGTCACTGTAGCGTGACGTCACCGCTATTCCCATAGACAAGGGTTCCGCCAAATGTTGGTGTGATATTACAGATAGCTGTTACATAACAGTATGATATATGATCTTGTTTTTAGTGTTGATTACAATGATAGTTTTATTTTCTTTTGGTCACGATTTATAGAAGGCTTAGAAATTATTTCTGACTAGCTGCCGTCAACGGTTTCATTTGCGTCCCGAGGGAACTAGGTACTTCGTGTATCCAGATAATAAGTAGCCTTCCTCGATAAATGGGCTATCTATAATTGAAAAAAAAATTCAAATCGTTCTAGGAGTTCTTGAGATAAGTTCATTCAAACAAACAAACTCTTCAGCTTTATAACATTGGCATAGATTTGGTGTTGGCATTGTCGCTTGTTTGATAAACAAGGGTTTTGATCTAAACTCTAAGCATTTTGCCTAGCCAAAGTAAATTCTTATCAACGTCTGTTATCGAAAAGACTCGTTGAAAAACTATTCCATTAAAATATTAATACCACCTGAAAATATAATCAAGGTAAAATTTCCTTTGTTCTAGGTAACTCATATTAGAACAAAGGAAATTTAATTCAACGAACAACGTTACAAATGAAACCGCTACAACAAGGAACAGCGCTTTGTGAAACAACAACATCCCAAAAAAACATAGATACCTTATTTTTTTATCCAAAACAAAAGTATTTCCCGAGGGGATACAAGGAAACCAAAAAGCCAACCCAATGAAATGAAAACATAAGAACTACTTTTGTTATTATTGTGGTTATCTTTTTATGGAGACATAAAAGTCATATAAAACTGCAGTATTGGTTAAACTATGGTTAACTCTGTGACGGAAATGATGTTAAAGAATATTTGGAACTAAACAATTGAACAAAGAATAAACAGTAGGTTTTAATCTACGGGTGGTTTGCAGGCTGGCGTTAAAACGATTTAATATAAATATGCAAAAACAAATTCATATGCGAATTTCTTTGTAAGAACAAAACCTTCAGAAAGCACCGCGGAATAGGTACAAATCAAAATAAATTCTTCACAGCAAAGCACATCTTAATTCAAATAAAAGTAAACTAAACACGACCTATCTCCATAAAACACCAGCCAAAGGGAGAATTACAGCGAACAAACAAACAGACAAACAGTTAAAATCACGTTGTTTCCACGTCTAGTTTATGTACCAGTTTTCCACGGCCATCGCTTGGAAAACAAACGACTCGATTTAGAAGCTGTCTCAATAAAAACAAAACGAATACGGCTGATTTGTGCTGTCTACTTCTGTATTTTTGGATGCTAGGCCAAATTGGTCAGGGTTTGTTTAAGCGATTCGATAGACTGGCTTTATCACATAGTTTTGTTTGCAGTTTCACCAGTTGCTGATAAGTTCCAGATAGGTTATCTGGCGGATAATTTTATACAAATTCTGTTCCATTTTTGAATTTATCTCGTAGATATTGACTATCCGTAACCTGTGAAACCGGGCCTTACTCTAGTAAGCACATGAATAGATAGATACGTGATAGTCATTCGCTGTTAGAAGTAAAGAGTGTCAGAACAAAATATTTCAGACATAATCCTGAAACGCGTCACTTTACATATTTATAATTAGTTTTAAGGTTTATATTTTAAAATAGACAAATAATTTAGTGAACTGGCCCTCATAGTGGCCACAGGCGTTGACGTACGGACTTTTTGACGGCGCACTGGGTGGGAAACAGGTCAGTAGCGCAGATGGATTGATATATTGTGGGAAGAGCTTTGATACCGATTAAATAAGATTGTAGGTCACCTAAAAGGACCTTTCATTTATCACCGAGCACAGAGGGTCGAAGTTTTTACACTAGACAAAACACAAGCGCTAGAAATAAATACATAGGTACGTTTCTAAAGATGGGTTTTTCAAAACAAAAGCATCGGATAGTTTTACAACTTCTGCGATCACAATCGACTCTTGTTATAAGTTTTTAAAAAGCGATATTTCAGTTGAAAATATTTGTTGCGAAGAGACAAAGGGAGTATCGGTTTGCATCGTTAAAAGTTTTCTTCTTGTTGACAGTTTTCTCTACGGGGTTGGGCGTTGTTTTCAATTAATTTATAATTTACAATAATTATGATGAAAGGTACTGTCGTTAAGACTGATATTTTGAAGGCTGAAATAATAAATGGCTAATAGACAAACACGAACAAAGCCAAGACTGAAAAGTCTATCTGAATACTACCTACGACATAGTCTTCTATATGGGAGCCACGACCGCTGTATTTCTTCAAAGTATACTCATGTAGCAACAGACGCCAGCACATCAAGCTACCCGAAACTGTAAAATTTTCTCAATTAACTTTGAACCATATGCTTCAGCGTTGAAGTCGAAAATCTATTAAGGGAATTTGATAGATTATAGTAGCTTGATGTGCTGGTGTCCGTACCATTAAAATACCGCACTATCTTCATCTACAAGTCATAGTAAAAACGCTGACAGATGATGTCAAACTTGGTCAAAAGAGCGAATCATTATAAAGAAACAAAGTTAAAGCTGTAAGCGTCAAAATCGGGAACTAAAACATAATCCACTTATTTGACGTTAGTTTGACATTTTCCCTTTACAAGTAGCGCCACCACCAAGCGCAGATATAACATTGTCGAGCAATAAACAATATATCTCTACAATCAGCTACCATATAAGTCCCAATAAAAGTAAACTGCGCATTTATGCCCACGTGGGTCATAGAGGGGGGGGGGGGGTCATCTTGCCCCTTTGCCCCATATTTCCCCAAATTGCGGGCCCCACGAATTATATCACCATCTTGTTTATATTCGGCTTTTGTGTTACGGTCTGATATGACGCAGTTTTTGACAAAAGGGTCATTTTGTGGGAAGAAAAAGACACGTGCACGTGGTTTTACGATGTCCCAAAGGAAAGAGAATGAATGAAGTTGATCGATATCAGAGCTACACAACACTGTCCACTTAATTTTAAACACCAGGAAGGTTTAAGATATTTATTCGTATGTCTATAGTTATAGTTTCGTTCGTTCTTTTCAGCCAAAAGACGTCCACTGCCGGATATAATAAATATTATATAAATTTACAATATAATAATAAATATTTACATGAATTTACACAAATGTATTAGCAGAACCCTTGAGTTTGTTTCGGCATTTCTTCTCAAGGTAGTCAGTTAGGAAATGCTGACCTTATCTCGTTATTCATAAAAAATGAGTTGACGTATAAAACTCTTTATTTCAACCTATTTGCAAAATAAATTTACCATTAACAAAAAAAGGGACCAATTAAAATAACACAACAAAAAATTCTTTCGCGTCGATGTCATCGGGGATCGTACCCAAAAAGGCTTAAATTATGATATACCTACATAAGTTTACAAAGGAAAAATACTACATTATCACATCAGCCAGTTACAGTACCTATCAGAGCTTTTTCTCCTTTCATATACATATACCAAAACCGATAACTTCAAGACCACCATATGAAACAAAGGAGGCAATACCAGCTTCTGTTGACATGACAAATACAAATAGCTCACAAACACCCGGTATCGATGTAAGAGATTCAAGCGCGGATCCAGCCCTCAAAAAAGATTGTGGGCACAGCTACTAGAAAATCGGCTAAGTAAGAGTCGAAGCATGAACAAGCTCATTAACAATCATGCAAGTCGTTGATGAACCTTTGAATTAGATAATTTCCTTTTTTCTGAGCATCAGGACTTCTGGAGGTCCCTGTGTGCCAGGGCCACGGTATCTCAGCCGCTCCGCCGCCTCCTTCGCTAGCATAACTGCTTCACAGAAGGAGGCGACGGCATCCATTCTCTCTCGCTCCGGACCATGGCCTGGATCAGGGCCGGACGCGAGAGGTCGCCGCCGCCAATTGCCGCTGTGAGGACACGGCGGTGCTCCGCCCAGGCAGAACACACCTCCACCGTGTGCTCCACCGTGTCCTCTGGCTGGTCCACGCAATGGTGACAACCAGGCGTCTCCTCCCGCCCGATACGATGCAGGTACCTCCCGAAACACCCATGTCCGGTAAGGACCTGCGTCAGGCGGTAAGAGAGGGTGCCATGATTTCTCCCGATCCACTCCTCGAAGAAGGGCACTATGGCCACTATTGTGGCGTGCCCCACACGGGGTTGCGAGAGGCGATCTCTCCACTCCACCATGAGATCGCGCCGGAGGTGTGCTCGCTGCGCAGCGATTTGCCGCAACAACGGGGACTCCCCCAGACGCAGTGTCTCCTTGCGCCAGTCGTTCAGGCGCGAGAGGACCCTCGCCTCCTGAGGTCGCCTCCCACGGTGGCAGTTTGGCTAGGAGACCCACCGCCTCGCGGGAGATAGTGCGGTAACCCCGCACTAGCCTTTGGGCTATGACCCTCTGGGGGACGTTCAAGTAATGGGCGGCTCGCAGTCGCATCCAGCGCGCCCACACCGGTGCCCCGTAAAGGGCCATGGACCGCACCACTCCCGCATAGAGTCTCCGGCAGGAGGCATTTGGCCCCCCCAGGTATGGCAAGAGCCTCTTGAAAGCAGCCCCCGCCCTCTCCAGTTTAGGGCCTAAACGTCGGAAGTGCTCAACGAAGTTCCACCGGCTGTCGAGGACGAGACCTAGGTACTTAATCGTCAACTCGACAGCGATGTGAACCCCTCCCACCAAAACCTGGGAGCTCGAAGGTAGCTTTTTCCGAGGCCCATGAAAGAACATGACCTCGGACTTGTGCAAGGCCAACTCGAGTGCCAGTTGCCGGAACCTCTTGATCATCATCGCATCCCCGCGCGTCATTATGTCAGCCGCCGCCTGATGTGACCCCCCCTGCGCCAGCACCAGCGTGTCGTCAGGGTAACACACTATGCTGAGGCCGTCAGGGAGGTTGGTGCGCAGCACTCAGTTGTAGCCGATGTTCCACAGGAGCGGCCCCAGAACCGATCCCTGTGGAACACCGCACGACGTTTCTCGCCGGTTCCATAGCCTATAGTGACCGGGGTAAATTGCGGACCTGTCTGATAAATAGGCCCCGACTACTTCACGGAGGAAGGCTGGCACCCGGTGATACCGGAGTGCCTCCCCTATGCAACTCCAAGGCAGAATGTTGAAGGCATTGGCGATGTCAAGAGACACCGCCAAGACGACCCTACCTCGAGACACTGCATCCCCAGTCGTGAGGGCCCTCACGCGCATAATGGCGTCCACCATTGAGCGCCCCCTGCGGAAACCAAACTGGTGTTGCGAAAGGTCCGGCCGCGTCTCCACAAGGTGCTCAACAATAATATTACCTCATCATCTCCCGAGCCTTTTCCCAACTATGTTGGGGTCGGCTTCCAGTCTAACCGGTTTCGGCTGAATACCAGTGTTTTACAAGGAGCGACTGCCTATCTGACCTCCTCAACCCAGTTACCTGGGCAACCCAATACCCCTTGGTTAGACTGGCGTCAGACTTTCTGGCTTCTGACTACCCGTAACGACTGCCAAGGATGTTCAATGACAGCCGGGACCTACAGTTTAACGTGCCATCCGAAACACAGTCATTGGTGTCCAAGATATACTCAAAAAGTACATACAAACTTAGAAAAGTTGCATTGGTACTTGCCCGACCTGGAATCGAACCCACGCCCTCACACTTGAGAGGTTGGCTCTTTAACCACTAGGCCACCACGACTTCACGCAACAATAATATTACCTAACAAATAAAAAATTACCAAATGAGCTAAATATGAAAAAAAAAATGATGACGGTTGGCTCGAAGGCTTACTACCAAATGGTTACGTAGAGCGAATAACGGAGACAAAGCTTTTTGTAAAATATGCAAAATTGAACTGTTTATTTCATAACTTGTTTGGAAATTGTTAATAAATGTTTAAAACCACAATTAATTTATTTATTGAAATTTGAATCTGGTTTAATTGCTCTTTGCTACGTACCGAATCACGCACGTTTCATGATTGTGTTTTTTAAATTTTTTATTAAGGCATATCGTCTATTATCGTCAGCCTTTCGATCTCAATAGACCGTAAAAGTGTGAAGTCACAAGTCCATTAAGGTTGTGGGCATGCCCATCGTGCCCACAACGGTGGATCCGCGCTTGAAGAGATTCCCTGGTATTGCTTCCAGGCACGTACTGCAATCATGTGCCGTACTTTATACTGCTCGAGGAATACTGCTTATATATAATAACTCACTTTTACCGGTTTCACCCGTATCGGGCGGCTATTCAAAAAGAGAGAACTTTCCTTGTAGAAACGGGATGAAAAGTGTTCTACCTGCCTCTCTGCCGATTTTCAGGTAAATCAGTTTAGCCGTTTTTGAGTTATGAATAGTACAGCTTTCCTACGACGATATTTATGACCTTGATATTATATATGTACATATATTGGAAACAACGATACATACGTTTAAGAGCTATGGTGCCACAGAGAGACATACATATGTATAAATAAGACAGGCACTGAACGCTCAAACTTATAATACCTTTCTTTTGCACCACTCAAATACCTACGGTGATATAATATTTCCAACTCCGCAGGAGCACAAGCGATATTTATTTAAACAAGTGCCAGAGATGAAGAAAACTGTTACTCTGCTAGTTAGACTGAAAGCCGACCCCCATATATTTGATGATTTTGGCAATACAGAACTTTTCTTGTCCCCTTAATTATTGCGGAAGTCTAAATTCATTGGCATTTAACATTATTTTCGAACCTCTTTAGTTTAGAATTAGGTTAATGGTCACCTGGAAGTATCCGAGGATCCGAGTGTCCTATATACGTGACACTGACACTACGTTGTGACACGCTTCGCCACATTGGTGACAGAAGTTGACTGATGAGTTGACACGCTTTGTTCAAACCAACATTTGAGTCTATTTTTAATTGAGTTTTAGCTCTTAGTGTCTGCTCAAAATACCAGCGAAAATTCGAATTATAAAAAGTTCGGGTTTTTTGCAAAATGTAGACTTGTATGTATACTAAATGAAAATATATAATATGAATATTTTACAAGCATACTCTTTGTTTTAATCAAAGTAACTCTCAAAATAGCTCGTTGCTAAATAAAAGACGCACGGATCGATCGATCATAAAAGTAAGCAACGCTTGGCTCGGTCGGTCCGTGGATAGGTGACCATCTTATTCTGACGAATTTCTCCGTGTTTCGGAAGGCACGCTAAATTGGTAGGTCCCAGCTGTCAATTGCACATCTTTGGCATTCGTTAGGGGTAGTCTGAAGCCAGAAAGTTTGACTACCAGCCTTGCCAAGGGGTATCGGGTTGCCCAAATTACTGGGTTGAGGAGGAATCACACAGGCAGTCGTTCCACGTAAAACACTGGTACTGCATGCGAATAAGACTTGAAGCTGACCCCCATATACATATGTAGCTAGGCAGATGATTCAAAATATTATACTCGTTTTTACATATAGGTAGTGTAAAGTTGGTTTCCCTGGCATTTTTTTTTTAGTCTGGCTAAATAGCTAGACTTGTTTATTTAATAAAATGTAGTTTCTAAGTTTAGTAAACAAGTCAACTTGCGTAATGAGAATGCGTAATGTAGGGGAGTTTATTGGTTTTCCCGTCGCTTGGCAACCGTCGCGTTTTCTTATTTATATAAGTTTTTGTATTAAAAGTTTGTTTTTTATTGATTATTACTTTGACTCAAACTAAAGTTTAGAAATCACGTGTTGAGTTGCTTAATGTACAGACGGCAGCTGTCGTCTCTCAAACTACCCGAACCTATAGAATTTTACCAATCGAATATTAGCCTTTCAGTATTGTGATAACGTTGAAAATCTATTAAAGAAATTTGACAGACTATAGTAGCTTGATGTGCTACTATAGTCTAAAGTATAATGTAATCTTGGTGGCCTAGTGGTAAAAGCACCAGTCTTTTGAGTATGAGGGTGCGGGTTCGATTCCAGGTCAGGCAAGTACCAATGTAACTTTTCTAAGTTATATGTACTTTCTAAGTTTATCGTGGACACCAATGACTAATTATAGGTGAAGGAAAACATCTCGGGAAAACCTGGACTATAAAAGTCTGAAATCACCAACCCGCATTGAGCAAGCGTGGTAGTTAACGCTCAATTCTTCTCCGTAGGAGAGGAGGCCTGTGCCCAGCAGTGGGACGATAAAAATGTGTGATGATGTACTGGCGTCTATTCAAAAAGCCATCGCAATTTTTATATATAACTAGCTTCCGCCAGCGGTTTCACCCGCTTTCTGAGGGAAGTACTTTTCATACCCGGATAAAAGGTAACCTATATGTTATTCTGATGTATAAGCTATATTGTGGTAAGGTTTCATTCAAATCCATTCAGTAGTTTTTACGTGAAAGAGTAACAAACATCCATACATCCATACATCCATACTTACAAACTTTCGCCTTTATAATAGTACTAGCTTCCGCCAGCGGTTTCACCCGCTTTCTGAGGGAAGTACTTTTCATACCCGGATAAAAAGTAGCCTATATGTTATTCTGATGTATAAGCTATATTGTGGTTAAGTTTCATTCAAATCCATTCAGTAGTTTTTACGTGAAAGAGTAACAAACATCCATACATCCATACTTACAAACTTTCGCCTTTATAATAGTATTAGGATAGGATTAGGAAGGATTAGGATTTTACTAACACCACAGAAATAAATGAAGAGAAGGTATTGAGTTCACATTGACGTTCACTTCGCACTCAAACTCGATTAAAAGTGTCAAACCTTAAGAAGTAAAGTGAGAGCAAATAGCGAAGTAAATGCGAGTTCTTGTTCGAATTTTACATCATCGACTTGCTGTACTCCTATCTCGTCTGAAGCCCTATGATATATATAGATATAGGCTTACATGTACTCTCCCAGCTTCGCCATTTTATTACTGCGCTACTCGACGTCAGAGAGTGATGATTTATATGTGGTAATGCTCTTAAGATATCGAATAACATGTGGATTTTATAGAATACTGTTGCTATGTACTGGAATTGTTTTAAAGGTTACCTATAAGATGACGTATTGCGTCCATAGATTTTATCTGGAGGGAATTTTTATCTGTACTGGCTGGATGACTTGACTTGCTGCACGAATGACTAGCGAGGAACAGGTTAGGAAAGGCAACTACCCAGTAACCGCAGCAAGATAAAAGGAAGCGAAGTTGTTCCTTGTTGCATCAGCTCTATGCCCGTGAAAGTTCCGACCAAATCGGTCAAGTCATATCAGATATTAGAAAAATAAATAAATAAACAGGCAGATAATTTAGAGAGAGAGAGATAGGCCAGGATAATTTAGAGGAGAGAATAATTTATTTTTTAATAAGTAGTATGGTTTTTAATTGTATCGTGTATAGATCCATACACTTAATTTTTCAAAGATCAGAATAAAAAAAAATACTGCAAAATAATATAAACATATCTTCGTATGTACAATTAACGTAACACTTCACCAATAACTCGGCATTTTATAACAAACCTATTTTTTTCAATAGGTAGGGTATTTGACAACTAGTCAAATTCATTACTTTCATTGAACTGTCAAAAACGGTTACTTTCTATGCAATTTGTATGAAAATTTGAATTGTGACGTCACATTTTTTCACATCAAGCCATACACTTATTTTACTTAAATTATCAATAAAAGAATTCCATTAGATTTTCCTTCAAAACAATAAATGAAAGTGACATTATTTTAAGATGCTTTACTAAATTATTATCATATAGGATTTTATTTTTGACTTAGTCAACTACCCAATTGTAATATACATATGTATATATTGATCTACAGGTATGCTGATATGTACCTTGAAATCTACAGCCACATAAACCTTATCTCTACTTACAGGAAAATTAAATCCGAATCTGTGAGTGCCGGTTTCCGGTTTATCGTCTTTATGACGTCATTTCCCGGCGGTAAGTGTACAAGCCATATTGTTTTTGGTTCGTTCGGAAACGGCCGCCGTTTTCGGTAGATTGCGCGATTAGCGGCATAGATTAAAACCACAAAGCATGTTTTTTTTATTTATTATAGGTTCATTATGTGAGGTCAAGTTTATTTTGTAGCCGTAATCAGAACTTTTTGTTTTATTGGTCTGGGCTTTTGAAAGTACCTACCTGGAAACCTAAAAAAAAATACTTTTTAGTGTTGATTTGATGGATCCTCAGCCTTTTTTATCGCCCCACTGCTGGGCCAGGGCCTCCTCTCACACAGAGAAGCAAGATTGAGCGTTAATCACCACTCTTGTATGCAGCTGAAGGAAGACTCTGTCTGACTAAAACCCACTATGTTCATTCTTCAGGGGCTCAAGGCCACGGTAGCTCTTGCGAACAACCCGCAGCGCCGGCAGTGGTAATTTCAGTCCTTATAATCCAATAACAATATCACTACATAGTATAAAACAAAGTCGCTTTCTCTGTCCCTATGTCCCTTTGTATGCTTAAATCTTTGAAACTACGCAACGGATTTTGATGAGGTTTTTTTTAATAGATAGAGTGATTCAAGAGGAAGGTTTATATGTATAATTTTAGTATCAGCATTGCACCCGTACGAAGCCGGGGCGGGTCGCTAGTCTAATATATATCTTTTACCACTAAAGAAACTTTCACAACATTGGCGATGGTTTATTTCACAAATTCCACCCAAATTCAATGCACTCGAAGGCAAAATAAAAAAATGATGTTCATTCAATAAAGTAGTTCAATTTTCTACGGTTATAACTACCAATTGCGTGTTCATACTTGATAGACTGCACATAAAAGGGCCGACAAACTTTTTATAAGCCCCTTGATAGCTTCCGATTTGAAAGACGAAGGTACAGATACCAGCACATCATGCTACCCGAACCTGTCAATATTACCCAATCAACTTTGAACCGTATGCTTTAGCGGTAAAGTTGAAAATGTATTAAGGAAATTTGACAGATTGTTGTAGCTTGATTTGCTGTCTGTACCTGTAAGCTTAAGAAGTAATAGATAAAGATTTTGCATAAAAAATAACCCAATTTCTTGTTAAATGCAGTGAAGTGTAAAGTATTATATCTTATGGAATATCTTTGAAGGTTTTTCTGATATGCTTGTAGAATGTTAAAATATAGCCAAAAAATATATTCATTCATCTTTTTAAGCTTTTGGTATTTTTTTTTACCAAAATTCATTCATTGAATTATTTGAACCGTGGTATTTTCTTGTGGTAGTTATACTAAACTGTCTTATTGATCTAGTAGTTGCATAGCGCGACTGCCGCACAAGGGGTCTCGGGTTCGATTGTCTGGTCGGGCCGAAACGGCTAAGTGGATTTTAAGATACAGTTAGCCACAAAACTGAGTCTGGAAATTACTGATTGACACACCGGTCGGTGCATCGGGTAGCATGTAAATGTTGGCCTTAAGTCTGATCTCTCTCCGTTCGTGTCGGATTGCCGTCTGATTGGACTATGAGAATGAGGGAATAGAGAGTGCACAGACCTGTGTCTGCGCAAATGCTTGTGCACTTGCACACTTGTGCACTATATGATATCTCTCCTTAGAGAAAACAGCCGCCGTGGCCATCAATATAAAAAAATATAGATAATAGGTAGGCTATATGTTTATGATTGTAGAACGAACGACCACCTTAGTTAATACTGCTGATCTATTAGCTATAATTTTCAGAATCCTGTTGGGGATGGCCAGAACGTCGGCTTTATGAAATATATGTACAAGACTCTTGATGTCGTCTATGTTCCACTGACAGAGTTCTCGGAGACCCTTTCTGACTCTTACTGGAGAGCATATTGATTTCTTGACGTGCATGTTCCCGATCTACAAGATTCTCAACGATTGAAAAACAATTAATCAGTAATTAAATACCTACCAAGTTCTAGTGCAAGACGAAGCCGAGTCCAAGTGGATCAACCAGAATTAGAACATTGAACGAGGCCAAAGTCACTTGCGAAAGATACGAACAAACAAACTGTAGGTGAATTCAACGTATGGACGCTGAACTCTTTGAAGTATGTATTGAACTAAAATACCTATTATTGTACGGATGTCAGGACATCAAGCTAATTAAATCTGTTAAATTTCACTAATAGATTTTTAATTTTATCGCTAAAGCATACGGTTCTAAGTTGACTGGGTAATTTTCACAGTTTCGGGTAGCTTGATGTGCTGGCGTTGGTACAGAATAGCTTATTCATTTACTAGACATAAGTGCTCATATCATTGTCTTTATCTTTAAAAATAGAAAAATTGGTATGTTGCATGTTTGGGTCTTTCTATACGAGAAGTTTTCAGTATACTGACCTTTCTAGTATAGATTTATAAAAGGGTTGACCATTTCTATTCCTATTTGAACTCAAATTGATTTTAAAATGTTTTGTTTGATAGTTATTCCGATTCCGAATTCCAACTAACAAACTTTAACAGAGAAGAATTTAGTAAAGGTAGATTACACAATCACTTCATCAACGGTAAACACTCTAAGTCAATCAAAATATTTTAATTCTTCACATAACTACTAATTACGTTCCGAATTTTACTACGAAAACGAAACATCCGCCTTTGCCTTTTTAATTAAGAAAATATCAGTCCAAATTCCGAAAAGTAAACAAATATTTTATGTATGCGTACAACGTAACATAATATCGTGTTTTCAATATCGTCAAACTCATGCGAGCTGGGTGTCCAACACCGAGATACACTCGAGAACAAAAAAATTAGGTCAGACTGGTAATCCTTTGTATTAATGAGATTTGTTGGATAATAGACACTTCTTTTTGGAATCCACTGTTATTTATAATCATACAAGAATGCTCGTTATCTTCTTAAGTAGGAATGTATAGACGCCAGCACATCAAACTACACGAAAATTTCAAATTTTACCAATCACCTTTGAACTATATGAATTTGACAGATTTTAGTTGCTTGATGTGCTGGCGTCTGTATTTTGCGTATATAGGATTATACATAATAATATGGTCATCGATCTAGCCAAGGTCGCCAGGTACCAATGGATGCGGGTTGCTCAAGATCACTCAAGGTGGCGAGTGTTGGGGGAAGCCTTTATCCAGCAGTGGACGTCTTTCAGCTAAATCGACGAAACCGTCATTTCGGAACTTAGGACCTAAATGTCTTTTTTTGTAATATGCTGTCCCAATTTCATCGCCCCGAAGTGTAACACCGTCTTCCAATATCGTGAAGTTCATACGAGCGGGTAAGACAGATCCGCCCCTTTTATTAATATTTAAGATAAGACCCCTTGCTGCTCTCAGGCTACACTCATTTGCTTATGGAACTGGTGAAAACAATATTTTGAGTGAAAACAAAATGGGACAAGCACGTTTCCAAGTATAAGTTTAAGATAAATATTTTATAGGTCTCCTCTTTCTTTTTACTGACCTTGCGATGTCCGAGAGTAAAGTAATATCTTTCTAGAAAGTCAGAGGTAATGGAAATTCATGTATATTATCATTTGTTAAAACTGCTTCAAATGTAACTTTATAATTACACGGACTATGCATGCAGAATTTAATTCATCTGCCAAATCTTTTCCTAAGCGAAGTTGGGGGTCGACTTCCAGTCTAACTGGATGAAGCTGAGTACCAGTGTGCTCCATGGAGCGACCTTCTCAACTCAGTTACCTGGGCAACACGATACTCTTTGACAAGACTAGTTTTCAGACTTTCTGATTTTATTTACGCGTAACGATTGCCAAAGATGTGCAAATGACAGCCGGGACCCACCAATTCAACGTGCCGTCCAAAGCACGAAGTTACTCGTCATGATACGATAGTCACTCATTCACAGACCGACAGTTGCTTTACCGTATGAACGATCGACCCGAGCGACTTTTACTCAGGCAAAAGCTCCTCCTAGATAAGGCCTAAGAAATAAAAGTAAGAAATAAAAGTCGTAGTGGCCTAGTGGTTAAAGCACCAGCCTTTCGAGTATGAGGGTGCTGGTTCGATTCCAGGTCAGGCAAGTACCAATGTAACTTTTCTAAGTTATACGTACTTTCTAAGTTTATCTTGGACACCAATGACTGATTATAGGTGAAGGAAAACATCTCGAGGAAACCTGGACTATAAAGTCTGAAATCACCAACCCGCATTGAGCAAGCGTAGTGATTAACGCTCAATCCTTCTCCGTGGGAGAGGAGGCCTGTGCCCAGCAGTGGGACAATAAAAAGGCTGTGATGATGATGATGATGAGATAAGGCCTAGGATACGCTAGGTTTTTTTGTATTCTTGAAAGTGAATCAAAATAAACTCCTGCACTTAATTAAAATGTTGTTTCATCCAATCCCTCTTTATAAGTACGTAGTTTATACTCGCTTCCATATTTCGTAGGAAAACACTTTGTCGTACACTTAACGAGGTCACAGATGACACAAGTTTCCAAGTTGTGCGGAGACGAGACCAGCCGCAATCTGATTATGCGAGATCGAGGAGAATTTAATGTAAAACTTACAATTTAAAGGAATTACGTTCACAAACAAATTATAAGTCTGGTTTAAAGATATAATCAATTTTTTGCATCTATATTTATAGTTTAAATAAAAGTGTCTGTTTTGTTGTATTGAAATACCTAACAGCTTTTTCTTACATGTAGTACACCAGGTAGATACACCATAATAACATTTTTCCAAATTTATGTCTGTCTATTTGTTCCGGCTAATTTCTGAAATGGCTGGACCGATTTTACGGAGCGGCGGTTTTACGTATTTGACAAAAAAATGTATTTCCGTGGAAATGCTACAGACGCCAGCACATCAACCTACCTCAGTCTGAAAAATTTCTGTAATAGATTTTCAACCTAATCACAGTACCGGAAGATTAATATTGGATTCGTAAAATTTGACATTCGGATAGGTTGACCTGCTGACGTCGGTACAACCTTCAAAAATCCATTAGTAACATTATTGCGAAGTTTTTAATAACTTTCGTCCAAGTTACATTGTGTTAATAAAAGTTTTAAACAAGATGTTTGTCAGGTTTCACTTTGATATCAATAAGTAAGCCCGAAAGTCCAAATTTTGTTAATATTTTTAGAATAAACATTGTACAGACACCAGCATATCAAGCTACTACAATCTGACAAATTTCCTGAATAAATTTTCAACTTTATCGCTGAAGCATATGGTTCAAAGTTGATTGGGAAAATTAGACAGTTTCAGGTAGCTTGATGTGCTGGTGTCTGTACATGCCTCCTCTATTCATGGCAAAAGTCATAAAATTAAAATCGCAACACCCAAAAATCTCATTGCAATCAATAAAACTAAACCAATTATTGGCAATGTTCCCGAAAAATACCGCCAGTAACTAACGGACGCATTAATTCTATCCACGAAATTGTTTTATTACTATTCGAGATTTCTTCCTAATAAAAAAACGGAACAACACAAAGTTGAATAAACGATGTTTGATGAAATCCCCAGTAATACTTTAAATAATTGTCTTGTTTTTAAACTGGGGTTTTTAGGCTGTTAGCTAAACTGAACATTAGTGCATACAAGTGTGATAAATCATTATGCTTTGTAAAAAATAGTTTTCCCTACTTCTAACATTTTCCTAATAGTTTTCAATGTCCTTTATTTTTTGGAAGTGTTTTTTTTTCTTATCAACTTTGAGTCATGCTTCAGCAATAGAATTGAAAATCTATTAAGATTTGATAAGAATGAATGAAATTGAAATCCATTAAGGAAACAGACTATAGTAGCTTCATGTGCTGGCGTCTGTGCATACCTGTTAGTATTTCTTTATAGATAGACTGAATAGACCATTGCTGTTTCCTATACGTTTAATGTTCACTTCAAGATCGAAAATAAAACCGTCCTTTTAGCTAGGGCTACATAAGAAATCAAGCAACCATTTCGCTAGAGTTGTGTGTTTTGTTTATCTATATCTATCGAAAACAAAATTCAACGAAAATATGAACATAAAAAGCCTATTTAAGCCAAAACATTATTGGCAAATACACGATTGTCAGTCTTTGGCTCGATTCCAACTCTCACTATTCAAGACAGAGAAAACAGTTCAAACAAGATTTATATACTTATTTACCAATAAAAATCAACATAAAATATATTTTGGAAAACTATCGCGATTGATATTCGTGATAAATCAATCGAAACAAACAGTAATCGGTAGTATTCGCTATTTAGATTTCCTGATCGCTATCGGAAATTCTTGAATCGAATGAAACATCGTTCGAGAATCGATTCGTATTTAGATCTTTCTTAGAAAAGTGAATTTGTTGAGCTTTTAGAATTTTTCGTTTTGACCTGATCGACCTAGAAAGAAAATACAGAGAGTTTTTTTTCGCAATCATCAAATGACCCCATGAGATCTCGCTGGGGATGTCGCAAACCCACGGTGTTCCTTCTGGAGGTCCCTATGTGCCAGAGCCACGGTAACTCTTGCGAACAACCCGCAGCCCAGGCAGACCCTGGCTCCAAGGGGCCCCTCCTGTGTTGCTGACATCTCTTCGAGGAGCGCGTGGAACAGAACGCGCCACCGACATGGGCCTGTCGTCCTTAGACGTCCGGACGATGAGTTACCCAAACTCACCGCCCACAGACCCGTGCATACGCGTCAGATCTTTATGCGTATGTATACTTATCTTGTTTAAAATTTCAAGTCTTATTCAATGTTGTAAAACTTCGTGCATTTTTTTGGCTGGAGTTTTAAGTGTTTTCCATCAAAAAGTAATTGAATTAAAAATGCAGTCGTAAAACACGAGATACAAAGTTAAACATGCAATTTGTGTAATTTAGCTTTTTTGATAATGTTTTTCATGCATTTTAATTTAAAAGCTGAGCCAAGGTTGTTTGCACGTACCTAGTTAAAGTAGATAGAACATAAATTACTTTAGTGTTCTACTCGAGAATTAAATAAAAAATTGCTCATATTTTATGAATGTTATTTTCTGAAACTTAAGTTTTCTAATTTATTTTTTTAAGTTTTCTTATTTTTGTTTTATTACGAACATTTTTTTATTTTATTTTCAGAATGCAGTATTTTTTAATTAATTTGTGAGTGTAGGTACATATGCCAGCGCATCAAGCTGCCTGACTGTCAAATTTTCCCAATAAACTTTGAACCATATTATGCTTCAGAGATAAAGTTGAAAATCTATGAAGGAAATTTGACAGATTGTACTAGCTTGATGTGATAGCCCAGTTACCTGAAACGTAGATAATACTTTGCTTGTCCACCTTACCTCTACTATTCTGGGCAATATTGGGCACTTACAAGTCCACTAGATAGTGCCAATTTGATGTTTAGGCGCCGGACGGTAACCGGTGCAATTTGGACGATCGGTTATGTAGAACGTGCCAACCATTCGATATTAGCGCTAATAAAATGTATAACGATAATGACCCACGATAAGTAGAGAAGATACATTTCGTAAAATAACTAGTGTGTTCGTCGATGAGTCAGAAAATAGTTCTAGCGTTTTATAGATAAGCGTAAGAAACCCTTCCTGTACGATTTAGACTCGCACCGGACCGGTTTTTTAATATTCCTGTTGATAAAATCTCTGAAAACGCCCGCGACTGAAAATGCCCGATACTTGATCGTTGAAGCATATGAACAAAACTTGATTGGGAATATTTGACAGTCAGGTAGCTTGATGTGCTGGCGCCTGTACCTACAGTCACAAACTAATTTAAAACAATGCATTCTCTGCAAATAAAAGAAAAATAAATAAAAATACCGGGCTTAGGTATTTAGGTCACTAGCCAAGGTCACCCATCCACAGCCCGACTACGCTAAGAATCAATAATCGATAGACCCGTACTGTGGCTGTTACTTAGCCACGAGCTTCTCGTCTAGAGCCTGATCCCAATATGTGTAGTACAAGAGACGTGGTTACTATGGCAACCTCACTGATGCACTTTCGATACCATCCTTATTGTTATCGGCACGAATCCCATCGATATTGGATAAATCAGTCCCATTGTTAACGGTTATCTGTGTGTGCGCAGGAGACGGTTTGATTTTGGAATGGGTCCAATAGACCCCTTGAATGTTAAGTCCATGTTTATGGTGTTTTCGGATTACGTAAATGGTTGTGTGCTCGAGTTTTAGTGATTATGCTGGTAATCGGATTCTGGGATGTATGCGAATTCAGCAGTGGCTCATGGTGGGGTTTGATTAAATAAATAACTTAAAGAAAATGTATGTGTATAGCTTACAGGCAATATAATATAATATAGTCCAATTATAAGTCTTATTTTTTTTTAATGAGCTAAAGAGTTTTTATTTGCTTCAACAGGCTAATGTCAGAAATTACTGGAGCGATTTGAAAAAATATTTTTATATTAGAGTTCTTTCACAGAGGAAGGCTATAGGCTTATATAAGTTCCCACAAAACACTTGTCAACTATACTCACCAAAAACACCTAGTTCCCAATCCCCAGTTCCTTCAACTACAACAGAATGTCTTCCAAACGCAAATTAAAGATCACAAGGGAACACAAAAGACCATCTTGACGGGAAAAGAAACGTTCCAATCGTCCTTTGAGACTCGCAATCACGAAAAATTGCATTACCGACCACAGACTAGCTACGTTCCGCAGAGGTTAAGGAAATTGAAACACTGCTGTACTTAGACTGTGGCAGCCTTAATTTCCGTCTTTTATTATGTTCAAAGAGTTATAAAGTCGTGGTTAATTTAGTAAATGGTGGTTGAGTTTTGAAGATGTAATTTGTACACAAATGTGGCAGGGTTTATGTTTTGAGCTGTTTCTTGGAGTATAAAATATGTTTGTGGATTTTGCACAGAGCTACTAAAATCTGTAAAATTTTCTTAATAGATTTTCAACTTAATCGCTATAGCATATGCTTCAAAGTTGATTGGGAAATTTGACAGTTTCGCAGCTTGATGTGCTGGCGTCTGTAAAATCGTTTTTAGTATCTTGTAAAATGGAATCATTCCTGCACTTAATAACCAAAACTACATTTCACAATAAACAGTCAAATTAAATCTATAGCTAGATATATGTATGTCCTTGTTATTTAAGTATGTAGTAGTGTAAGTAGTAATTAAAAATAAATAAGAAATGAACACATAACCTCGATTACAAATTATCACCAGACAATTGCAGAACTGTATAAGCAAGCATCAAACCCCAAACCGCAGCGGTGCGGTCGATTCGACCTGACGCGGTCCCACCTCGCTTGCACAATGCATTACCATATTGTACGAGAAATAATGGCTTATTACTAGAGCCACTTTTTAACAGATCAATCATTGTATTGACAGTTTATTATACCTGTATCATTGTATGGATAGTTCTATATCTCTAAATATCTATCTAGTGGTTAAAGCACCAGCCTCTCAAGTATAAGTGCGCGGGTTCAATTCCAGGTCAGGCAAGTACCAATGTAACTTTTCTAAGTTATTTGTCCTTTTTAAATACATCTTGGATACCAATTACTGATTAAAGGTGAAGGAAAACATCTCGAGGAAACCTGGGCTATAAATTCTGAAATCACCAACCCGCATTGAACAAGCGTGGTAATAACGGTCAATCCTTCTCAGTGTGAGAGGAGGCCTTTGCCCAGCAGTGGGACGATAAAACAGCTGATGATGATGATGTATCTAGTAAAGTAAATGATCCAAAATTAACCTAATATGGAAGTATTTACTGTCCTGGTAAACGTACATACTATTATAATTTTATGATCATTATCATCATCATCATCTCCCGAGCCTTTTTCCCAACTATGTTGGGGTCGGCTTCCAGTCTAACCGGATTTAGCTGAGTACCGATGTTATACAAGGAGCGACTGCCTATCTGACCACCTCAACCCAGTTACCTGGGCAACCCAATACCCCTTGGTTAGCATGGCGTCAGACTTACTGGCTTCTGACTACCCGTAACGACTGCCAAGGATGTTCAATGACAGCCGGGACCTACAGTTTAACGTGCCATCCGAAACACAGTTTTATGATCATAATATCGTGGGTAATAATTATCTGGTTTCCTGAGTTCCTTCTAAATATTCCTTTCTTTGTTTGGAAAACAATAAAGTAACGTACTTGAGCCAACTTAAATAGATCAATCATCATCACCTGCTTAGCTTTTCCCTATCTATATTGAAGTCAGCTTGTAATCTAACATACAGCTGAATACCAGGGTTTAACACGGAGCGACTGCCTACCTGACCTGCTCAAACCAGTTACCCGCGCAACAAAGTTCTGCTTTCTGGCTTCTGATTACTTCTAACCCGCAAATGGATCGATACATATGTACATAACATTTATTTGAGCCTAGCTCCAACTCGTTAGAACACACACCATGATGGCAGTTGGCTCACTGCCGACGCAATCATCGGTTACACTGCTTGAATGTGTCTACCCACCCTATAATCGCCAATGAGGTAATTCGGTCGTGGAATAGAGAACCTATTCCAAAAAAAAACACATATTTACATTACCTTTTTTAACTGTTCTATGGTTCACGCAAATTCATCTTATGACTTCCACGAATAAAATATTTTGTAGATAACAACAGCTATTAACAACAAAGAAAGATCTATAATGCGTAAATAATATGCAAACATTAATTTTAAGTCGCATTGAAGCTAAGTTACAGCGTATACTTACAAGCTATAGTATATCTCTATGTCCTATTGGTAGACCTATTAATCATCTCATAAAAGTAGATAAAAGTATGTAACACTAATAAATAATATATTTTTATAAATGAGAAGACATCGTTACTATGACATCGGTTCTCGAACCTTCGACCTTCCATAAAGGATAACTGTCACTCGACTGACAGCTGAGTTAGGCTGAGCACGTTGTCTATAGTCAATATATCAGGCGGCCTTTATATCGATATCTTTTGACTATCGATACTGCTCGATCAAGATTTGGCTGTCCCCTACGTTTGATGGATGTTTAAGTGAGCGTTTAGTCTAAGAACTCAAAAATAACTAGTTACTCGGTGCAGAATATTTCTTGAAAATTTTTGATAAAATTTCACACAATCTTTTCCTTTCCTCGCTACTTGAATAAACGCCCCAAAGGAAATATTAAAGATTAAAAATATCATTTTCAATACCAAGTTTTCGCTGGAACGGTCTTTTAGAAATTCTGACAATAAGGAGTTCAGAATAGCAAAGTGTGAATACATTCAAATATTGACTTGCCAAACTAGTTTCAACTTTACACCTTTGAAATAGGAGATGTCATTGAGTGCGAAGACAGCTGGTTATAATTTTGCCGTGATGGTATTTCCAAATTGCTTTTACAGTTTCACCAAGGAAATTCAAACCGTGTGTATATTACAATAGGGTTCTTATTTCAAGTGATTATGCGATTCGAAGTTTTTGAATGGATGCCACAATTGAACGGGCGCATTGAGGAGCTCTCATAGTCAATGTCGATTGATACTTCAAAGGATATGTTATTGATATCAATGTTACCATTGTGGTTTGTACTGAGATTGCTAAAGGGCTTGATTGGACGCAAATGGCCAGTAACATAAATGTGTTCGATTTGTCGGCAGCTTCAATAACTTTAAAAAGAATAAGGTCAGAGAAAAGGAAGCTTTTTGAAATTAAATTCAGAACAGTCTGATAGACTGGTGTTATTTTAGGCCTTCGAAGTGTAGGGATGCACATGCGATTGCCATAGTAATCGATAAGAATTATAAACGAATTTATAATTTTCGTAAAAAATATCGACTTATTACTTCGTTTTCATACTATAATTATTCAATACATACTCGTAAAATAAACGAAAGGGATCGTAATAAACTATTTTTTCTGTATTTTTTTGTTTTTTTTTTTCTATTTTACATGACATTAGGTAAAACTAAGAATCTCATCATATTTCAAATAGTTCTTAGTTAAGTTACTTCTTACAGCTACGTCTAATTTACCTGGTATAAAGAACCTATTCAATTATATATACTTTTAATTGATCTTCATTCAGGCTTAAGATCACAATTCGATTCATTCACGCGTCTATCTGCATTCACACATGACATCCAATAAATTTGCTGCCCCCAAAGTTATTTTCGACACAACTTGAAAATTGTTTTGTTTTTCAACAAAAATAGTTCAATAAATCAGCTGGCTAAATAGTGTGTCAACTATTTTCAGTATGCTTATTTATTGTAAGCAAGGAAACTATAAATATTGGTACGTAAGTCCTGTATTACTTACGTTTGTATTTTACGGGTGAACGTGCGAATTCTTTACGTTTAAAGAAGTTTGGTTCAAATTCTTTGCTTATTTGTTAATTATAGAGTTTATTTATTTATTGATACACCAACAGCATTATTAAACTTACATAAAGTACAGCACATCAAGATACTGCAATCTGTCAAATTGCCTTCATAGATTTTCAACTTCATTGCTGAAGTATATGGTTTAATGTAGACTGGGAAATTTTGACAGTTTTGGGTAAATTGATGTGCTGGCGTCTGTACAAAGTACAGGTATACGCATCCTGGGGGCGTAGGTTAGCCGGGGCTGCGGGTTGTTCGCAAAAGTTAACCGTTCCTTCTGTAGGTCCCTGTGTGCCAGGGCCACGGTAACAGACCTCGGCTGTACGGGGCCCATCCAGTGAAACTTCTCTTTTGAAATCAATTTGATTAGCTATTAAGTACCTATATTAAGTAACTTACAAATCAACAGTCAATAAAAACATCAATTTCATGCTTTTAAACGGATTCACACTTCACTATCTAAATACATTGATAAATAGTACCGGTCTCAGTAATATTTGTCTTAGTAATATCCAACGGGACTGTAGGTATCTATTTACGCGTTGCGTTATCGAGAACGGCTAATCCCATTTAGAGATTTCGTAATCTATGACAGATGTTGATTCGAAATTTAAAAACATTCTTTACCTTATAAGGAAGAGTTTGATTTGAAGGGACTGTGAACACTAATTGTGCCTATATTTGGTACGTTTGTGGGAAAATGGAGCGATACATTCGTGAACGGAATTATTGGTACAGACATTAGACATCAAGCTACTAAAATCTGTCAAATTTCAACTGTATTGCTCAAGCATATGGTTCAAAGTGGATTGAGAAAATTTGACAGTTTAGGTAACTTGATGTACTGTAGTCTGTTCATACATTCCTCATGGAATGATCAATTTAGATTTCATAACTATTTGGCATCTCATATCCTCTTAAATATCAGGGAGCAATTAAAACAAGAAACCATTAGCAATTTAGTAAATAATTTTAAGGGTTCCGTACCCAAAGGGTAAAACCCAACCCTATTACTACTAACTCCGCTGTCCGTCCGTCCGTCACGCGTCATTCACTAGGCTGTATCTATCTCATAAAGTATGATAGCTAGACAGTAACAATTTTCACAGAAGATATATTGCCTTTGCTACTATAACAATAGATAATGAAAACAGAATGCAATAAATATTTAAGTAGGATTGTCATACATCTAAAGTGGCTGACCGGGTGACGGCGCGCGCGAAATTTGAACTTTGTACGCGCGCCAGTAATTTTGCTATGTGAAAAAAAAAAAGTTTCTTCGTAGAAGTTGTTCGTAATCATGAGTACAATCACGTGTTTAAATATCGGTCACTAATTACCAGTCACCCTATATAATATGACAAGGCCAGAAAAAAGTGCTCAGCACGACTACACGACTACATTACAAAATTTTAAAGTTCAAAATTATAAGGCAATTTTAATCGATATAATTCCGAACTCACTACCTTATTGTAGGTATCTATGGATTAATTTGTAAGTAGGCGCTGAGGGCGCGTCTTTCTTTTTCTAACATGGCAGTCAAAAGGTTAGAAACGGTACAGAACCCTTCGTGCTTGAGTCTGGTTCGCGCTTGTTTTTTTAAATATCTGTATTTAATCATCGGTTTCCGATGAGATAATTACAAGATTCTTAGTACATGTCTTAACGGTATATCGAGTCGTGACTTCTCGTGACTCGATATTTTCGCCTCGGTCGTAATCGATACAGTTAAGTATCAATTTACTACGACAGTGATTATTTGTTGTTTTTTTTTTTATTCTTCGTGGGAAATGATGGGTTAATGGGTCAATTTAGAATAGCTGCCTTTTTATTACAGATTTGTGTGAATGAATATCGGAGGTATAAAAGTTTTATGTTTCTGAGTTCCACAGTCATTTTTGAATTATTATTATCATCAGCGTTTTTATCGGTCAACTGCTGGACACAGGCCTCCTCTCACACAGAACAGGATTGAGCATTAATCACCACGCTTGCTCAATGCGGGTTGGAGATTGCAGACTTTACAGTCCATGTTTCGGCAAGATTTTTTCCTTCACCTTCAATCAGTCATTGGCATCCAAGATATACTTAGAAACTTAGAGAAGTTGCATTGGTACTTGCCTGACCTGACCTTGCTTGAACTACTAGACCACCACGAAAATGAACGAATGATCAAAGATTATTAAAACCATAATATTTTCTATTTATTTATCAATATTAAATACCTTAGTAGATTCATATTGTAAAGGTAACGCTATACCTATACATTTCTTAGACTCTGAGTTCATAATAACAATAGACCTCCTTCATCATCGACAAAACGATCCGGATACCAAAAAACATCAAACGACAAACCTGGCCATTAAACCAGATATGAATTAAAAGAAATTCCTTCACTAATTGATAATCAATACTCGGCCCTTAAGATACCGCTAAACACACATAGATGATTTCCTTTTAATCTTACACGCAGCCATAAATCAATGGGATGAACATAAAAACCAAACGATACAAACCCCTTATTAGATAATCCATTGATCATTATTTAACGAGCGCTCCTTAACCTTCTTTAAGTGGGCAAGCAATGTACTTAAAACATATCGATACAGTGTTTCTACACGTCAAATCAATTCTGTGACGTAGCCGATTTGTTCGAATTTCGAATCTCTTTAGCCGTGAAGTAAATGTATCAGCTCATTGGAATATTAACTCTATTTGTTTGCGTAATAAGGTTCATTTTAATTTCGATTGATTTCGTAATAGGGATGTCAAATCTAAGACTTTTGATGACTGGAACGAGGGCTTCATAGTTTAATTAAAACTGTCAGAAATGATTCATAGTAATTGTTCCGTTAATTATTTATTTGTCAACAAGCCCTTTATGTTAGGCGTTCCAAATTTAATTTTTAGGGGTCATAAAAGACCGCGGAAGTGTTTGTAGGATATTCTTTGGTTTTGATCACGACATAACGAAAGACAGGAGAAGCCGATGACGTGAAAACATCAACAAAGAAAGATGACAACACGAAAGGGTTATTTCTGTCTCTTAATCTAATTTTGGGTGTTTCCAAAGCGGTACACAATAATTTTTATACTAAAATGTACCCTCTTTACCCGTATTTAAAAACTTTCATCTGCATTCAGTTGGACAGGTTACAGGCCTGTGACGTCACTGTGCTGAATTTTATTACCTATTTGTGCTTATTGTTCGCAATCACTCTATAAAAGATACCTTGATGAACAATCATCACCAAGCTTAAAAGACCCATAATTTTTTGTGTCATTGTAATTTTCAACCGACTTCCCAAAAGGAGGAGGTTCTCAATTCTACATTAATCCTACAATAATTGAAATTCGAACTATTTTATTTTTATGTTTTATAGAATTTTATACATCAAATAATGAATTCATTAGTTGTGTTTAAAAGATTTAAAATTTATGTGAAAATAACCTAATAATACACCATTGTAATGCAATGCCTGTGGCTACGCTAACGTTGCGTTATTCTTGTAAGGTTTCAGCTGCGTCAAGTCATAATACTAATTTTCCGACATTTATTCTATTGTGGAGTCAGTTCACTTGCAGACCTAACCTTCCACCAATTTTCAAAGACATTGCAACTGTTTATCATTTTTTATCAGCTTTTCTTAACTTAAGGATTTTTATGTTAACTGCCTCGTTTGTCTAGTAGTTGTATGAAGTGACTGCTGTGCACAGGACCTCGGGTTCAAAATTGCTGTGTGGGTTTTAAGAAAATTTCACAAATGAAAATGTCGCAAAAACCGCCCGGAGTCTGAAAGTTGGTGATTGATACACCCGTGCATTGGATAGCAAGCAAATTTCGGTTCTGCGCCTGATCTGCCTCCGGTCGTGTCGGATCGCCGACCCATCGAGCTAGGAAAGTGAGGAAAAAGAGAGTGCACCTGATAAATGCTTGTGCACTATAATGTCCTGCGCAGCTGGCTGATCTACTAAGAGAGAACAGCGGCCATGGCCAACGAGTCTGGACGGCATTTTTAGGTACAGACGCCAACACATCAAGCTACTACAATCTAACAAATTTCCATCTTTATCGCTGAAGCATATGGTTCAAAGTTGATTGGGAAAATTTTACAGTTTCGGGTAGCTTGATATGCTGGCGTCTGTAGGTACGACACCAAACATCACAATCCTCAAAGGTACACCTTTAATGCGGCGGCACTCGTAAAAGACACCCTAAATATAAAACTCCATACAAACACAGGGTTCATTGAGCGATGCTTCATAAAACTTCATATTTTATGACGCTGCTCTACGCTTATTTATACAAAAATAGCGAAGATGGATTGATGGGTATAAACAAAAAAAAATAAGCGGTTGAGAAGAGTAAATAAACGGAGCAATAATTTCAATTTACACTACGTCACACCTGTTTCCCAAAGATTTATACAGACTTCCCATGAATTTGGGAGAAGACTATTTTTATCAATTGGTCACTATTATGAATATGTACACCGTACCGACAGCCAGTAGCGTAAAATCTCATCATACTCGGTAGAAAGTAAACCGTCCGTCTAAGAACGATAGGGCTCGGCGGTGCGTGACCCACGCGCTCCTCGAAGACCAGTCAGCAAAAATGAGAGGGCCAAAGCCTGCCGGGGCTGCGGGTTGTTTGCACGAGTTACCGCTGCCCTGGCACGCAGGGACCTCCAGAAGAAACACAGTGAGTTTCAGTCAATAAGAACGGTCATTTGATGATTTCCCAAGGTAAGAAAAAGGTAGAAAGTAAATTAATGCAGGACCAGCCGTTTTCAAATAACAAATTCACGTTTGCTTACAAACCCAGCAAATGATAAATTATTCCTATCTAGTTGTTAGTCGTGATTTCAGGGGACCACTCTCTGTACCCTTATGAAAAACAGCCTAAAATACACATAAATAATGTAGTTTTTTATTGGTAAAATAATTTTCAAAATCAATCCAGTAAATCCAGAGATTAACCCGTACAACTTCACAAACTTACTTAAAAGCCCTTCAACTTAATTTCATAGACCGCTTCAACGTTACCATTAAGCCCATCACAACAATCTGGCGCATGCGCAACCGCGGCATAATTACTTTCAATTGGAGTAAGACAACGCTCTTCTGTGACTGTAATTACTGGTAATCTACATTTATTTCCAGGGTTACCATCATATATTTTTTGACGTATTTTTTTACTGCCTCGTTAATCTTGTAGTGGGATAGCGCAACTTCTGGGCACGGGGTGTCGGGTGCGATTCCTGGGTCGGGCCGAAATCGCTTTGTGGGTTTTAAGAGACTTTCATAAAGCAGCCCCGAGTCTAGAAGTTGTTGATAGATACATTCGTGCATTGGAGAGCACATAAATGTCGATCTTGGGCCTGATCTCTCTTCGGTCGTGTCGGGTTGCTAGAGTGAGGGAATAGTGAGGACATCTGTGATTACGCAAATGCTTGTGCACTATAATATGTCCTGCGTAGCTGGCTGATCGCCTTAGAGATGTCGGCGGTAGTCGATAATCGGTCTGGACGCCATCATTATTTCTAAATTATTGAGTATAAGTTTTTATTATTACTTTTTTAATTTTCAGACAACCCTGCCCACACTAGTAGGTAGACGAATGGGTCCCGTTGTACCATCAATCTGTAGAGCTTTTGTTTCAACTATCTTTGATAACAAGCATCTTTGTTAACTGATACTATTTCATTTATTTTTATTGCAATACTCAATGATAGTACTGCTTTATGATTGTAATTTAAAAGAATGTTGAAGACGAGTCGAAAGGCATTTGAATGGTTCCAATATCAATTATTATCTATTGATGAAGTTTCTTTGATAGCGTCTTTATTTGGAACAACTATTTTTTTAATAAATCTTATTGTAAATTCGTCGATAGATTGAATTAAGCTATAAAGCAGTGATATTAATTTAGAAAAACCTTTATTGATTATCACGTTCGTCTTGTTACAAAATACCTATACTTACCTATACCTTCTCCACCAACACTCTTATCCCCAATTAATTTCTTAATGCTATCATCATTTTAACACGACACGACATAATATTGTCCAACGACCTTACGCGCTCTACAAAAAGTTGACAAATGCATTGTGTCACACATTTGTAACCTCACCACAGAACTTAGAGCATTTAACGCACTGGAAACGCCATGAGCACAAATCTTTATTTGTATAAGTCTGCTTATTTACTCGTGGTGTGCGAGACAACGTAACAAATACTGATATCTCACTCATGCATTCTCAACAAAACTATCGAACACAAACTTTGCCTAACTTGACGCAGAAAATCAAAATCAAACATCAGTTATTCAAATTAGGCTGATAAATCAGCACTTTTCGTACGTCAAAAACAAAAGACAGCCCCCAAAAAGCCCACGCTCCACCACTTCCTATTGTTTTCGCTGGGAAGAAGAAGTGACCAACAAACTCCCCAGCATACACACATGCAAACGAGTAATGAGACTATCGGGCAGTCCCGTACCTTAACCAGCAGGTTTAGCATGGCGATTTTATATCTATTATGTCAAGATAAGACAAAGCTCTTTCTGTCAATGTCAACATGTCTTCTGCCCGAGCATGGCGCGACCTGTCAACTCGCATATAATCACTTGTAAACTTATGTCGATCGAAGAAAAGAAAAATTTCTTAAAAAAATGTCAAAGAGAATCTTAAAACAATCTGTCACTTTTCTGTCATTATGTCCATTTTCCGGTAGACAAAACTTGTTTCTACGGTTGTCATGCTAAGCCTGCTGAAGGAAAGACACGGCATGGCGTCTCCAGTTGGTTGTGAGTTTAATGCCCTAAGCCAAATAACCGTGCACAAAAACAGGGGTTTCCTTAATTAATCGCATCGTGGAAGCACAATTAGTAGTTCAGTGACACGGACTCGATTCCTTGCGCGACCCAATTCCGAGTTTTGTGACCCCACGTGGTGGGTCCCGGGAATCATTTGGGACTATTGACCGATGCAATCCAGCTAGCTTAGCATGGCAACCGTAGAAACAAGTTTTGTTTACCGGAGATTGGATATAATGACAGAAAAGTGACAGATTGACGTAAGATTTCTTTTGACATTCTTTGAAGTAATTCTTCTTTTCTTTGATTAACATAAGGCTACAAGTGATTATATGCGAATTTACAGGTCGCGCCATGCTCGGGCAGAAGACATGTTGACATTGACAGAAAGAGCTTTGTCTTTTCTTGACAGAATAGATATAAAATCGCCATGCTAAGCCTGCTGGTTTGCATTGTATTCTAGTTATGTGATGTGATTGTCTGTATACATATGGCAGCACTTCAAGCTACTACAATCTGTCAAATTTCCTTACTAGAATTTCAACTTTATCGCTGAAGCAAATGGTTCTAAGTTGATTGGAAAAAATTTACAGTTTTGGGTAGAAGTGAGATGTGCAGGCCCGTACGTCTGCACCTACACGGGCATTTACTCGGCTTTTAATCTTGGAAATTGTTTGAAAGCAATTTTGCATTTGTCCCAAAAAGTCTGTCTAAACTCACCTGTATCTCCGAAGTCTAGAGTCTTAATATACAGACTCCAGCACATCAAGCTACCCGAGACTATCTTTCCAATTAACTTAGAACTATGTACTAAAGCGATAAAGTTGAAAATCTATTAAGGAAATTTGACAGATTGTAGTAGCTTGATGTGCTGGTGTCTGTGCAACTTGACCTATAACCATGGACAAAGTTCACCTTCTTGTAATATAGTCCTAAAAATTACCAGCTATAGCACTAAACCCTGTACTTTTTAAAACCGAGTTTTATAACCAGGTGACCTATGTTCCATTCGGCATTATTCTCCAACTTTCACCCAACCCTAAATTGAGAATGTATAAAGCCGTCGAACAAGGCCAAAATTCGTGACTAGGTATAGCAAACTTTTTGCACCAGTTCATTTGTGGAACCCAATAATGGGAGAAGTTGTTACCCCGATGAAATTAATTAACATTAACTTCGTTTTTTTGTTCCTAAAAGTTCTATTGGTTCCCAATTCTTTATGACAATTACCTAACTCGAAAGTTAGTTCGAAAGCTTTTGAGATTGAATCAGAAAATAATACGGGTTTACCTAATATTTATTTATTTTTTTTTATTTATTTATTTATTGAATAAAAGGTACATGTTACATTTACAATGTGTACGATGTCCAACAAAACTATACACATAGTTTGTCTGTTGGATCGATGCTGTTATTAATTAATTAAAACTTATGAGCTAAAATTTACAATTAGATATAGTAATACATATAGTAGAATTATATTATAATATTATGTATTGGTGGCCTAGTGGTTAAAGAGCCAACCTCTCAACTGTGAGGGCGTGGGTTCGATTCCAGGTCGGGCAAGTACCAATACAACTTTTCTAAGTTTGTATGTACTTTCTGAGTATATCTTGGACACCAATGACTGTGTTTCGGATGGCACGTTAAACTGTAGGTCCCGGTTGTCATTGAACATCCTTGGCAGTCGTTACGGGTAGTCAGAAGCCAGTAAGTCTGACGCCAGTCTAACCAAGGGGTATTAGGTTGCCCAGGTAACTGGGTTCAGGAGGTCAGATAGGCAGTCGCTCCTCGTAAAACACTGGTATTCAGCCGAAACCGGTTAGACTGGAAGCCGACCCCAACATAGTTGGGAAAAGGCTCGGGGGGAGGGGGGAGATTATGTATGTATAGTAATTATCATTGAGATCTTATAAGCAAGTATATTATAATATATAATAATCTATCTAGGTACATAATATATATAAAAATGAATCCCTATTTCCCTTGGTCACGCCATCACGCGTGAACAGCTGGACCGATTTTACTTTTTTTTGTTATTGTGTTTATTCTTGTAAGGAGAAGGTTCTTATAAAGCCGGTTAGAAGCTAGTAGTCAATACATAAAGTTAAAAAACTAAATTGACTTAGATATTAAAGTTGGCCTTTACAGGTTTTTAAAAGGACTAAAGGAACTAATGAGATGCACTATCTTTTCAGTTTACCTTTAGCGAGTTTTCCTTTGATGTCTCTGGAATATTCCTTAAAACCGTTAGAAAAAAAATGGTAAGGAAGAAATATTGCTATTTCCTTTAATTAAGGAACATTGTTTAATATTTATGTTATAATTAAAATTTGTATCAAGCACAGGAAAAAATAAAATAAAATTGTTAATAGCAAGCAAAAGACGTTAAATTGAAAAAAAATGGAATGGTTTTTTTTCTATATCAGGTATTGAATACTTTCTGCTATTTATGATCATTATTGTAGGATTTTTGTGTACTTAGTTTATTAGCTTTTTTAACTTGCTCTGTATACCGCATTTACACAAATAAATATATTAATTGACATGTGTCACATCGTATATTATAGACAAATATAAACAAACGGGGTTATTCTAAACCGTGCAACATTTGTGTGTCATTAGTTTGTCCATGAGTGAACTTTAATAGCCCCGGCATCCATTTTTAGTCAGGCGGCAAGTAAAAATAATCATTCTCAAATACACGTCACTGGAATCTAAGGAATGGATTAAAACTAGGTTACATTTAAAGAATGTTGCGAGATATTAAGTATGTCTGTCCCTTTATTATGTTATATTTTTGTGTTCCGACCATTATGTAGAGTTGTGACATAAGCATAAACGTCACATCACAAGCTGGTTGCCGTGCGTGTAAGCCTGGCCCTAAACGGACTGCTCGAGCAGTTAGCGGCTGAGTGACGTACACAGATCGCTGATCGCAGAACACAGTTGACAGACAGACGGACGATGGAGTCTGTCAGTTGATCTAGCGCAGTCAAGGGCTCAAGAAGATGGTGTATGCCACGCAACCGCTCGGCTTGAAGCGGTCGCGACTGCTCGCGCAGACTTGTGTAAGGCAGCGATTGAATGACTATACATAATTTAGCGCGGTCGCGGCTTTAAGCTATCGGTCTCTACTGCTTGAAGCAGTCTTGTACAGTTCTTGTGCAGTAGTGACGTAATGTTAGTGAAAATGTATGAACATGCGCTCATGCGCGAAGCGCTGATTGGTTAATTTCAGATGAGCAAAGTTGGGATGCATGTTTTAAGAAGTGTGAAGCGGCTGATGATGGATACAAACAAACGCAGAGATTGGTCTAAGATCTACATACGATGGGCTAGAATGGTACGAACGCCAGCACATCACGCTATTTTTCCCAATAACTTTGAATCGTATACTTCAGCGATACAGCTGAAAATCAATTGAGGAAATTTGACAGATTGTAGTAGCTTGATATGCTGTCGTCTGCACATCTCCAAATGTGCATTCCTTTTTGCTTAAGCATACAAAACAAATAAATGCTAAATTCAGCCTAAACGGCAACCAAATACCCGTCATATCCCCAGACCTCAGTCTATAATTACTGAACCTTACACAAATCAGTCATTACCTTCCAAAGTAACCTTAGGCGCCAATTAGCTTAATTACCGAGAATTGATGGATTAAACGGTAGATAATTACTTTAGTTCTAATTTTAGGTACTTTTACCCTAATTCTTATCCCTTTATTGCTGACTTAAGTAAAATAGATGGATAGATAATATTCTTTATTATGTACACCAATTTAATTAACAAAGATAAACTAAATATTAAAAGAAAAGGTAACGGTGACACAATGGGCGGGCTTATAGCTGAAAGCGATCTCGATCTCGATCGAAGAAATAACCATAATGCAGTTAAATGTATCTAAGTACGCCTGCAGGGCGATCACTCTACTTTGAAGATAGCTTTACCCTCACATTGAATCGAAGAGGTATGTTGCTGTTATCACCATACGTTTAACTAAAACTAATATGAGCGAACCTGCTAGACGAGACTTCTTAAAAAATAAATAGAGTTCTTCATTCTTCGTTTGAACCAGAATGTTCTATTTTTCTTCGTATCTCAACTCTGTGCATAAGCTGTTAAACAAATAAATAAAAATCCTACGTGTTTTGATTTACCTGTGAAAATGAAGAGGAAGGCGGTCTAAACTGTTCAGAAATATCGTTTCGTAATTCGAGAGTTGTTTTTGATGAAAATGAAATGAAGTAAGTATACATAAACCCAGTTTTCACTACCTCTATTAACTATGTAAGTTTCAAACGTTACTTTACGTTAGCTTAAAAAATATAATATTCGCTCAAGGTGTCTGAGACTCCCTCCAGCTGCACCCACTGCGGAATTTTGACTTGATAATCAAAAAAATAAAAAAGATCGCTTTAAATATTATTGGTTGATAGTGAATCAGATACCTTATATCTAGATAACATCAACCTTTTCTAAATAAATCAAATTACAATGAAAAATATAAACCCTCTTACTCAAATATGTTTACAAAAACCTAAGAGTATTGCTCTTTGTATGAAACCAATATTGATAGTTCGTAACAGACTCGAGTAAATAAACGCCAACTCGATACTCTATGACTCGATTCTCGGTAAAAATGTACGAATAGACATCTTGAAATATTCAACGAGATATATGGATGTTCAAATATGTCGATTTAATGTGTTTGTTTGAGCAATCGATTAGAAATCGCTGCAAAAATGGCTGAAACGGATAAAACATATAGAAAAGCTAACAAAAAGGTTTTGCTGAGAATGAGATAAGCTTTTATTTCAAAGTACCTATTGGAAACTATGTTTGTTTTAAAAGCGTCTTGTTTACTTAACTTTTTAAGGAAACGATTGCGTAATACTTAATTGCACCTATTATATTACGTCAGAATTTCATTTCATCGTTCTTCTTATATGATGATGATATCGTCCAGGCCGATTGTCGGCTACGGTGGCCGTTCTCTTTAAGGAAATTGCGCAGCCAGCTGAGCAGGACATATTATAATGCACAAGCGTTCGCGCAAATGCAGGTGCACTCTCTATTCCCTCACTCGCATAGTCCGATGGGACGGCAATCCGACACGACCGGAGAGATCAGGCGCAGGACCGATATTTACGTGCTCTCCGATGCACGGGTGAATCAATCCGCAACTTCCAGACTCCAGGCTGCTTTATAAAAGTTTCTCATAACCCACCAAGCGATTGCGGCCTGACCCGGAAATCGGGATATAACACCCATATAACAACCAACCAGCATACTCATCACACAAATGTTGACCGCACCCGGAATCAAACCCGATACTCTCAGTACTAAAACCATCCAAAGTTTCCTAAAATCCTATTTCCCCCACACTAGAATATTAAGAACTGTTAATGAATATAAACCACACGAATTTGTAATACCATAAGTAGAGGCACCATAAATATGGAAGTATCGAGACTGGCCTACATACGGCAAACACCTGCAATCAACTGTCGATGGATAGTACACATACATTGATAGTACACAAAACCAGTTAACGTATTCATCCTCATTGGATTAGCAATTTACATAACAGACACACAAGTAAAGAAAGCAATACTAAAGTCGAACAAAACGTTTAAAATTGTCTTACTTTTTTCAGTGCGAAATTATAGAATGACCCCGCTGCGGGTGCAGATGGAAAGAATATCAGAGATTTACTGACTAAAACCCATTTTTATTTCTTCAACAGTCATTTGTGTGCCAGGGCCGCGATTCTCCTATGCTTCAGGTGAAATTCGAAAGACTTACTAATTTTAAAAATGAGAAAGACAATCTTTCACTTCAAAACTACCAAACCGATTTAATTGAAACTTGGTCTAGAGATACTCTAGAGACCGAAGATTGGCACATGCTACATTTTACCCAGTTCCGTGAAAACACGTGGAAAAGTTGTGAACATGAAGTATGTGAATCCTATTCAAAGTATTTGAGAGAACCCCTTAGCAAATTTAAAATCCTGTCAAACCCACAACTAGATATCGATATAAGATATCGTCACAAGAACAAACATGTCTGCAGTCAAATAGCAAGCATTGTTACATTGAGATGTGGTTGTGATATTTCACTGATCTAATTGTTGTGAAATCCTTTGATGTACGATTTCTTATGATTAATCTATCTTTAGGCGCAGTATCTACCTTTAGGCACGGCAATAGACAGAATTTAAAACTCGTTCAGAAACGGGGCAAGTTAAAAAAATATACAAATAAAGACATACTCTATTCCCTCTTCTCTTCATTTTCAGCTTTTTATTAATGTACGCTAGATTTCTAAGAAGGAATAAGCAAAAGTAAGTCTTTTTCTCTTTCTCTCTCTCTCTTATTCCTGCGACTAATACAAAGCGAAAACTAGGTCATACTTTCCTGTTTACTATAACGGAAATTCTAATGTACAAAATATTATTTTCTTATTTTTTTCTAGCAAATAATGACTAGCAGAATACAGGATGGAAAAAAGCTTAAATATGTCTTAAAAAAACACCAAACATATTCATTGCATATCTAAACCTTTCCAACATTTTAGTTTTATCTAATAGAGGTTGCTGTCAGCACTTCGGAATTTTATTGCCAACACGACAAAATGCTTTTTCTTTCAACTAATTTTAGAATGGTCATAAAATGTGGAACGTGTCATTTAATAGTCAAATAAAGAAACCAGGATTAAAGTCTATATAAGCCGAAGGAAATCCAAGTATTTCGGTAGAAAATACCAGTAGCGATCTGAATCTATAACTTTGATTCCGTAATAATAAAATCCCTTAATTGGGTCACCAACAAAATCTGTCTAGCCTTTTTCCCAGACTATGGCGGCTTCCAGTTTTGGATGCAGCTGAGTACAAGTGTTTTAGATGAAGCGACTATCTATCTGAACACATGAACCCAGTAACCGAGGCCGACCAACCCGATACCCCTTTGGTTATCAGACTTTCTAGCTCCTGTCTACGAGTAACCACTGCCAAAGAGTTACAGACGCCAGCACATCAGACTACAACAATCTGTCAAATTTCCTTAATGGATTTTCAACCTTATCGCTGAAGCATAAAATTAAAAGTTGATTGGGAAAATTTGACATTTTCGGGTAGCCTGATGTGCTGGCGTCTGTATAAATGTCAGCCGAGACCCACCAATTAAGCGTGCCTTATCAAACATGGAGAAACTCGTTATGACAACACAATCCATGAACATTGAATAACCGCGCCAAGCTTTACTTAGCCTTATGATGGCTCGATCCGTGCTGTCGTTACATACATATTATATACATACGTCAAAAGTGTCCTTTAAAAACGTAAAAGCACGTCATTTGGTCCGGCGCGTGAGTTTCTAGCAAGATCAATTACCTTACGCTATCGCGACCTCAATAACTGATAACCCCTGACCTCAAGTCACCATTTAGAGATGCATTAGCTGTCTATTATTCTCCCATATCTATCTATAGATGCACCCGAGATAAATTAATCGACCTTGAACCTTATCTCAATGAGTTAAAGTTCCATTTTGAAGTTCAGGAATAATAAATGCAGTCAACATTGTCATTCACTGATCTTGTTTACATAATGTTCAATAGAAATAAGATTCGGACTGTCAATAGATATTTAAAACTAGTTTACTTTTAAACTTATTTTCCTTATTTGAAAACAACTTCGTGCACTCGGATAAAACTAGCATATTGCCTTCCGTGATAAATGAGCTATTTGACACCAAAAGATTTCTACTAATCGCACTAATTTGAGGGCACGACAGTGCCCCAGCCAAGTCTCTTTTATTATAATGTAAATACAACTATTAATACAGTCTCTAAATATTGATTTTTTATTACAAAATTAAATTGAACAGGACTTCGCTACGCTAATACGGCTATGCGATCTCAAAACTTTTTATTGTGTAAATATTGCATAGAGAGACTTGGTTTCTTTTTACATTTAATGTTTTTCGTGGGATAGAATTAATTTCTTAAGAGATTTCTTAAAAAATGAACAGTGCCTTTTTACCTGATTTCCGTTTCCGTTCTATTTTTCTTCTTTCTCATAAACTGTTAAACAAATAAATTGATAATATCTTGGGACCCATCCCAAGATTAGCACGTTCGCAATCTTCAGCTTTATAATATTACTATAGATTTGATATTGACAGTGTCACCTGCATGACATTAAAGAAGATATGTAGACGACCTTCTTGCATGTCTAAAACAATTTGTATATCTGACCCAGATTCTATAGCTGTCCTAACAATCAGATATAAGTTGCCTAATCGTTTGTTATTCTAAAAGGCTGTTAATTAGTAACGCAACATAGGAGCATGGGTCTCTCCATTCCCATGGGAAAGGTATCATTGACATCGTTACGTGTGCTACTGCGCTCTGAATGAATAATATCGCGTAATGGGAGGCCTAACACGTATTGACTTTGACGGTTGTTGTGATCGGTACTGAAAAGGGCTTTTCGACAAACTGCCGTCAATTCGATGGAAGATACATAATTTAAAGGCTGGTCTAGATATTTCTTAGATATATTATGCCACATAACAGTTAACGCCGGCGGTTCCATCACGGCCAGGTAATTGGGTATGTTGACTAGTACAAAAATAAAATATGGCTTTACGTGAAGAAATTGTGACGTCATAGTTCTTACTTTCATACAATTTACATAGAAAGTATCCGGTTTTGATAGTTCTATAAAGGTTATGAATTTGACTTGTTGTCAACTACCCTATTCACAGGCCCATTCATGCAAATTGATTCACCCAAAACAGCCTAGAGTTGCCATTACAAAATAATGCTGATATGCTATGTGTGTTTTACTTTATAAAAAAACGGAGGATCTAACAAAGCGGATTGTGGACGCTTCAACTGATCCAAAGGCTGGTTTTTATTTGGTATGCCATCCAACATCCAACATGGCAATGCTGCTAGCCTCTTTGGTACGCTTCTATTGGACGGCGATGAGTAAGAATTTTTTGACGCCATGTTTTAAATCTTATTAATTTAAAAAGTACCTATTATAGTTCGTATATATAATATGGAATAATTTATAAACATACTATAGTCTTTAAACAAAATAAATACCGCTACATTTTTATATTCCAATTGGATAATTTAATTGGTAAAGCACATACATAGGTCGAAGCACGCTAGCCCATCAAACATGGCGACTACCGCTTACACCTTTATATCAAATTGGATAATTTGTTTAACTCTTTCAGTGGTTTTTGTGTTTAACAGCTCAATAAAATGATAGACACGTCGTACTTGAACGCTTTGAACTTTTTATGAGTAATCTATGAAGGTTCCATTAAAGAATTTAATTTACTAAAATATGAAATTTGACTTTTATCAAACACAGAAGTATCTATTTACACTTTTTTTGTATTTGAGTAGATGGAAATATGGTAATTACCTATTGCTAACTTATAATAAGTATAATAAGTTGTTAAAAATGATCTATTAGCCAAAAAAGGGAATTTTCCATTCCATTTTCCACATTCCTATAATCACTATATAACGCCACTAATTCGAAATAAAAAAATTGTTGCAAAAAATCCATATTCATAAATAAAAGTTGTCAAACTAATCACCTTTATACTCAAGCCAGGCATATCTCAGTCCACATTTTCAGCCAAAAACAACAATAGCCATATTAACGTTACGTTACGCGAAACCTTGTTAGCGTCACGCATAACTTCATGTCTTTATTACAATACATAGGGGGGTATATTTGACGTTATGAGTGCGTTTCATGTCACGCATACCTTCGGGAATATTGTGACCTTTTTTCATTTAGATTTATATATGTACGTATATTTTTTTAAGAACTTTTTTCATCATTTTAGATATTTAGGTAAGTAACAATAAATTGCTTTGACTACTTTTTGTAATAACACCAAAAAAAACAAACTTTTTTTACTTTTTGTTTGCACTGCCCCCTTTTTCATAACACCCTTGTTAAACGAATAGCCCCGAGGCAGTGAATAAACATCGATTTATAAGTTGATTGACACAGGACTGACGTTTATTATATTTCGAGTGCAATTATAGAATTCAAATTGCCAATCATACGCTCTTGGAATCTATGGAAATCAATCTCATAAAATATGACTGCATGGAATCGAATAGGTAATAGGAACCGGCTTTGTAATTGTTTAAATAAAAAAAATCTATCGGTTTTTAAGTTTTTTACAGTAATAGCCGCAATAACCCTAATAAATAAAGTGTCCTTCAAAATAATTACAATAAAGAATTATAATTTGTCACTGCTACTAAGATCGTAAGGGTGTTCAATCGAAACCTTCGATCATTGATATTGATCGTTGGTAGAATAGATTTGTCGACGCGATGACTATGGTGGAAACTATCACTCGACGTCGACCAGGCCATTTTAGTATGATATATGTACATACGTCTATTCGATAAGTATAGTAACACCCTATGTCTATCAGTTCGAGCGACTCTTTCATAAGAAGTCTGAAAAGAAGGATCGCTTAAAATAACAATAATACGTATATAATAGCACTCACCTGTAACTAACAGGTGCCCTTAAATTGACAGAAGCTTCTCTCGATGGCTGGCGTCTCCTCTTATCCCCCTCCCGCCAGCTGGCGTAACTCCTCGCAAATGTCGGCACCCCACACCCGGACACATTCACGAAATCCACTGACACGTCCACCGTATCATTGAAATACGACGTATCATTAACAAAATCATTAAAATCAAACGTATTATTTATATTTGAGGTGTTGTCTAACATGGAATGATTTGAGGGCTGGTATACCCCGTTATGTTTTGGACTAGAATACACGTAAACTCTGTTAAGTTCCGAATCGTTCTCGGTCTTAATTTTGAGGCTTTCGTGGGTGGTGTTCGTTTGGTAGTTTTCTGCGGAGGTGTACCACGCCTCTAATACTGCTATGTGGGAATCCAGGTCCCGGCACGTGAGGCGGAACTCGCTGTCGTGACATTGTTGCTCTTCCACTATTTCTGGAACAATCGAAAGATTTGTTTGAAGATTTCAACTTTAACTGGTGTGGTAATCAATAAAGGAAGTTTACGCAAGTTTTTTTACAGGCACCTTAAAGCATGAAATAGCATAAACCTACTGGTAAAGCTTTTGATTTTCAGTGAGCGTTTTGTGGGCTGTCTTTTGTTTTGACGTTCAAACACTGCTGGTTTATCAGCCTAATAATTTGAATATAATTAAATGATTTTGAATGATAGGTACTAGGTAACTAGTACTGGACTAGTCTCAAATATGGTCTTGAGTTAAACTATGGATTGCTACATTATTTAGTAATATGATGTATATCAGGATGAGGAGGTCAGATAGGAAGTCGCTCCTTGTAAAACACCCGTACTCAGCTGAATCCGGTTAGACTGGAAGCCGACCCCAAGATAGTTGGGAAAAGGCGATGATGAAAAGGAGATGATGATGTACATCAGGATATATTTTGTATTTCCTCCAGATTCAAAGCTTAATTCGCAATAATTGTTTAATTATAAAAAAAAAATTACAACGGCCTAATTTCCCAAATTTTCTTTCAGACCGATTCAAAATAATCACCATTATAGAACCTGCAATTGTAAATCATCAGTATTTCTATCACGTGCGAGCAATTAATAGGAGAATTAAGGCGATCCTGGTATAATGGCAGCTCCCAATCTCCCTGGTACGTGACTGACCGGGTCTAGTTATTTTAACTTAATTTTAGTTCAGGAATTATCATTTTACTCTTGTAATTAGTATTAATCAATTAATTATTATTATGATGATGATGATGAAGTAATTATTTGAAAAATAGGTTTTTTTTTTAACTAAACTCAGACTTTTCTACCAATTCGTTCGTTATTCGGAAGTCTTGGTGGCCTAGTAGTTAAAGCACCAGCCTCTCAAGTGTGAGTGTGCGGGTTCGATTCCAGGTCAGGCAAGTACCAATACAATTTTTATAAGTTGTATGTACTTTCTAAGTATATCTTAGACACCAATTAGTAATAAAAGGTGAAGGAAAACAGCTCAAGGAAACCTGGACTATAAAGTCTGAAATCACCAACCCGCATTGAGTAAGCGTGATGATTAACGTTCAATCCTTCTAAGAGAGTAGGCCTGTGCCCAGCAGTGGGACAATAAAGAGGCTGATGATGATGATGATGATGGTGATGAAGTAATTATTTGAAAAATAGGAAAATATTTTTTTTTTACTAAAGGCAGACTTTTCTACCAATCTCGTTTACCCATTGAGCAAGGTTGAAGAAATATTTATCAAAATATTTTCTCTGTGGTTCTTACAAGATATTATACCCTAATTTATCTTCACGGCTTTAAAATTATAAGCCATAAAGTTTTATTTTCCCCATTAGTCAAAACAAATAATAAATGTTCTTAAAAGAGAAGACATAATTAGCTTATGTTACGACACGCACGGTGCGTGTATTTATTTATGAGGCGTATATTTCATAGAAATACTAATAAAAAATAATTTCAAAGCCGTGGATAAATCATTTAAACATTCATTAAAATACTGTCAATTCTTTATACTTCAATACTTAACAAAAGAATACGTTAAGACAGGTTGAATAATTACATCAGCTCAAAATTTGATTAATCAATATTTGGTATTTATCGATGAAAACCACTCTTACTACCAATCACTAAAAGTTTACAGACGCGAGCACATCACACTACTACAATCTTTCAAATTTTCTGAATACATTTTCAACTTTATCGCTGAAGCAAATGGAAAAATTTGACAGTTTCGGGTAGATTGAAGTGCAGGCGTCTGTACATTCCGATAATAAATAGCATAAGTCCATAAAATTCTCAAATGCATAAACTAACATGCAGTTGAAATGTCATGCACAGCGTTCATAAATATTCATAAATAACGGGACGGCAACAGATGCCCTTAGCAAGTGCGTTTATAGCCGCATATAGCCTATCAACCATGCTATATCAATGTTAATAGCTATGTCATTGTTTATGTTAGAGCTTTTATACATTTTGATAGCTTTGTAAAAGGTTTGATCGATCGTTAAACATTTGTTTGTTATCTGTGGTTTTAAAAAAGTAAGATACATTGAATTGCTACTTACAACGGAATTGATTTAGATAGTTTTGATTTAGATATAGGTTGGTTTAAGAAAGGCAGTACAGACGAACTTATTTTTGTCGGATAATAATAATTATTTACGAAGTCGATGGATATAATACAGACGCCAGCAGGTCAACCTACCCAAATCAAACTTCCAAGATTGTGATAAGATTGAAAATCCGTTAAAGAAATTTGACATATTGAGGTAAGTTGATGTGCTGGCGTCTGTACTTTCCCAAAACGCAACATGGTCCTAGAGAAAAGAAATAATTTAAAGAAAAATTACATTCATGATTTTGACAGACCAACTTCCGCAAAACTCAAATTGACAACTGTTCATAAGTAAAAAACGAACCCAAAAACAATGACTTACTGTATTTCGATTCATATAAATATTCTAACATTTCCGCACCGCAACTCATTGGCGTGACGCTGTCAATGTGCATTGATACTATCACTAACATACAAATGCACTCCATACTCAAATGTTGTACGACCATTACCTTACGGCCAAATCAAACGCAATTTATCAAATCGACTTGACTTAATACCTAGTATCGCGTTTGTTTCATAATAGTAAAATGCAAAGTTAGTATCGGTAAACGCTCTTTAGGTAAAGAATCGATTTTGCATGGAGGTAAATTATCATTATTAAGCGTAGTGGGTAATACAAAGTACATTCAAATTAATTGTATCCAGACCGATGGTGACTGTTTTCTATAATTACCGAGCTGCACAGGACATACCATATTGCGCATTTTGTGCAGACATAGGTGTATTCTTTATTCCTTTACTCTCTAAGTCCGATGGGATCGCAATCTGACACGACTGGGGAGAGATCTAGCGCAGGCCGGACATTTACGTGCTCTCCAATGCAAGGGAGTAACATTACCAAGTTCCAGACTCTGGGCTGCTCCTGTATTTTTTTAAACCCACAAACAAATGTCGGCCTGACCCTAAGAACCCGGGCACAAAAGTCACCTGATGTGACTACTAAACCAACGAGACATTAAGAGTAATATTTCGTTGGGATCAATCCAACGACATACAGAAAAAATCGCATGCTTTCAGTAGAGTGCTATGAGATATATATGTAAGCTCTGATGGGATTAACTCAGTGCTTTCTCGGAACAAAAAAACCCGCGTTGCGTCGTCTAGCGAGATTAAAACAACGAAATACTTTTAGTGTGACAGTGCACACGAATAAATAAACTGACGCTTTGATGTCTGTTTTTCTTTGCGGATTATATCATGTTGCTATTATTAGTATAGTAACCTTAATAAATACTATTGTTTTTTATTTAGATGTCAGAACGAAATTGATGATTTATTTATTACAGATTTATACGATTTATACCGATGAGTGTAATTCTTTTTTTATTCGATGCAGTATACTTGCCAATTGGTCCCATACTTTTTTATCCAATTTTATTTTGTAAGAATTTGTTTGATTTATGGGAAAGATGTGTATGTGGATGATGTTATAATCTTTACTACGGATTAAAATAAAATACAAGTGCGCATATAAAAGAAATAATGTTTGACGACAATTTACGTTAAATATATGAACTTACTAAAAGTACAAACACTTTTTATTAGTATACAAGATGACGACTTTATGTATACGAAAAAAATAAATTTGATCTGTAGTAGTCGTATTTTTATAAATTCTTAAGACATTTTTTAAATGAAGTATTTGTTTAACACTGTTAAAACAAAATACATAAATTACCTCAGAACATAGGACCGCAATCTACCAAAAACCGCTCTCCGTCGTAAAAGTCAGGCGAGATATTAATGGCTGATAAATTATTTACGATCACTTCACCTATAGAAGACATCGTTTGTTTATTACTGTTTTCCCGTATCTGTTGACTTCTTGCTTCTTATTTCCTGTCTTATTGCACAATTGCATTTTCTTATTTGGGAGATACCAAGACGGACTATAAATACATTTAGAGGTATTTGGGATATATTAAACACTAGCTTCTGTCCGCGACTTCGTACGCGGATCCAGGAGTATAAGTGTTCTGTGGGATCCAGTCGCTTATGCCAGCGACTACAGGGCCGTCAAAATCGAAGATTTGAAACGTCTGATATCGAATTCTAAGAGCCGATTCGAGACGCTTCAGTTCTTTCATTTTTGGAATCCCTCAAATTGAACAATTTTGTTAAAACGTCATTCCTAGATATGTCATATTAAATATTTGGGAGCTCGTGGCTAAGTCACAGCCACATGGGTCGATAGATTATAATGTAAAGCAACTCCTGTCGCGGCCGGTGTCTCGTTGGCCACCATCTTATCAAGACGAGTTCCTCCAATTTTCCGAAAGTATGTAAAATTGGTGCGTCCCGGCTGTCATTTGTACATTTGTGGCAGTCGCTATGTGTACTGAGAAGCCGGAAAGTTTTACCAAGTGGTATTGGGTTGCCCAGGTTTGAGCAGGTCAGATAGACAGTCTCTCCACGTAAAACACTATGAAATTCTTACATTTTGTACGTTTTTTTATCATTATCCGATAGTATATACCGAAGTAGCTTAGAGGGGAAGCAATTGGTTACTACTCCGCTTATCTACTAACTACAACCCAGGTTATCTACCTAGTTGGAAATGCTTCTGCTTAAGAATTAAATGTTAAGCAATCAATCCAAGTCAAAATCACGAGTATTTTTTGTCAATACAAATAAAAAAAGAAAACACATCAAAAACGCTTTCGTTTGTCCCACCCAGCATGTCCTACTTGACTAATATTGGCGAGTCTAGCCATTTAATCATCTAAGTACTAGTCTGCAACCTGTAAGCATGCCTAGAGCGTAACTGTCTGATGTATATCACTCAAAGTCATGAATGATTGACATCGCGCCAGCGGTCCGTGCTCCAGGCGACAAGTGGCGCCACACATTGCTAATTCTAGGAAGCTTTGGAACTTGTCACATGTGGTATATTAGTACATGTTTCTTTTATTCGTAATTGCTAACGTTCCATAAAACGAGTGTGTTTTCTTTTGCAATGTCACTTTAGTTATGTTATAGTTAGTAGTTTCTAAGACATACCTACTTCATCTTTTTTATGAGGAGAAGGAAACATGAATTCAGACTGTGTGATGGTTTCCTCACGACACTTTTTTACAGATTTTTGACGTTTTCTACAGCTTTTAATTAGTAATGGTATAAAATTTGTACATATTTTAAACCTAAAAGTTGACATAAATAAGTACAGACGCCAGCACATCAGGTTACTACAATCTGTCAGTTCCCTTAATAAATTTTCAACTTTATCGCTGAAGCATACGGTTGATAGTTGATTGGGAAAATTTGACAGATTCGGTTTGTCTGACCTGCCGGCGTCTGTACTTGCAAAATATTTATTTTTCACAAAATTGCACTGTTATTTCCCAACTCCACATACATAAAAGGACATAACAAAAAATCCCAAGCTTTAATATGTATCAAAGAACTCCAGGTTCGTTCGTAAATCCTCATTGTTCCGTTCCTTGCATAATTCAACGGGGCAACATTCCCTCACGGACAGCCCTTTATATTGTTAATATATGCTGTGTTGCTACACTCTTATACCTTTTTCGGCTTCATTTTGTACGCAATGAACGTATTAAACCCTTAAATACGAACGTTAATCAGAATTTTAAGCGAACCATCAGGTGGCGTAGTGTCAGTGTGTTTTTGTTAACTGTGTTCGATACTGTGACAATTGATGCGTAATTTCTTCTCGTAATCTTTCTTTACTTACAGGGTTTTTTTTTTCAATAACGAAAATGACTCTCCGATTATTGAAAGCAAAACACTAAGGCTCACCTTCACCCACCGAATAAATTAAAAAATGGCACAGAATTTGTATGAAATTGTCTACATAATAAACTAACTGGAACTCATTAGTAGGTGGTGGAAACGGCTCTTAGAGTCATTAAATAAATTTAAAAACAAATAACGAAATTAATTACAATATACACTGTATATACAAAGTACAGTATATTATGTAAATGCGCGGAATGTTTATATTTTTACACATTGACAAGCTCTGATTTTCAACGGTCTTCCAAGAAAAGAGGTTCTCAATTCGACGGTAGGTATGTTTTTTGTCTTTTTCTTGCAATTGTGGAATTTCGCTTTAAAACTTCAGCACGTAGATACTCCGTTTTAAAATTACGGTGACTTTACTTTTCCAGCTGGAAATCATCACATGAGGGATCATTTCCGCTATGGGTGCAGCTGGAGGGAGTTCCAGACTCTTACTGACTATTGATGTTATCTTGTATCAGATGATCCGTTAGCTCGTTTGCCGCGCATCATATAAGAGTTGATATCTCTATCAATAGTATCTATCATCTTAGCTAAACTAAATAGGAAGAGATTATCAAACCAATAAAAAGAACAAACACAGAATCAAACAGAAGTTTAAAACAACGAGTATAAAAAGACAGCGATAAAGTTTAAATCTAGTCGCACATCCTGATTACTAAAATTCGCAAGTCCAACAGATTGCGAACGTACGAAACGTTAATGCAATTTATACATGCATACTGCATCATCCAACCCTAACCCTCTATCTCTTTCACACACATACAAACCTGTATTCACATCTCACTCCCACACTCCACCCTACGCGCCACAAATTCGGATCAACCGTTGCCATAGCAACGAGCCAAAACAACCGTTTCTACTGCACCAGTTAATTTAGATCTGTCCAACCACTCAACTCATTCTGCAACATCCCACATACACAAACAATCAGAGATCAGCTTATACTGGACAGCAATCAATCCCGATTACTGCAAATTATACCTTAGACATACGAATTAGAGTGCAATTTAAAATAATTAGTTGTTGGCAGAGGTGTGATAGACGGTGTTTTCCGTTTTAAGGGAGGCTAGGGAACTATGTTCCCATTTATTTAGTGGGGTCTACTGGATTTGTAGACCCTTTGCCTATAATAATTGCTTCGATTAAGTAGTTTGTAAGGAGATGTAATAGATTGTCTAGTTTTACAAATTACCTTGTATGTACTGTAATTGATTCATTAGTTTTAAAATAATTTGAAATTAAATGAGGAACTCGTGGCTAAGTAACAGCCTCAGGGCTCGATCGATCATAAGGCTTGGTCGGTCGTGGATGGGTGACCATCTTTTCACGAAGAGTTCCTATGTATTCCTATGGCGTGTTGAATTACTGCGTCCCAGAAGTCAACAATTCTGACAACCAGTCTAAATAAGGGGTAACGGGTTGCCCAGGTTAACTGGGTTGAGAAGGCCAGACAGGCAGTTCTCCACGTAAAACACTGGTACTCAGCTGCATCTGGTTAAACTAGTAGCAAACCGAAACACAGCTTGGAAAAAAGCTAGGCAAATGATAATGGTTGATGTCTTTTCAGAAATTTTTCGAGCAAAACTATGGAATTACTTAGAATTGATCACGCACGATCTTGAGTACTTAATTACCTACTAGTTAAAGAATAATTAAAGAGACACAATTTTTAAAGGTTTAGCTGTATCAATTTTGATACAGTTTGACCCCGCGAATGAATTATATTTGCGTTCATGTTTACGATGGGATTTATTGGAATAGCGACTATTTCCAATAACTGCTTGTGACGCAAACATAAAACATAAAAAGTTATTAATTATGAAATTTTTATTGTGAAATTAATACTTATGATGCCAAACAAGAACGGGAAACGGAATTATTATGAATATATTCTTGGAAATGTTATTTCTCGTTGTCCTTAATCAAATCTATACTAACATTAAAAAGCAGAAGACATTGTTTTGACATTTGTTTGCTTGAACGCGATAATCTCAGAAAATACTGGGCCGATTTGACTTACTTAATTATTTCGATTTTAGATAGCCCATTTATCGATAAAGGCTATAGCATTATTTTGTCTGGGTGTGAGGAGTATTTTCCTTGGCACGCATGTAAGCACTGGCGGAAGATAGTCATCAACAAAATTATAAAGACGATACTAAAATTGTCCTACATAATTAAAATGTTTTCTTTTTGTCTTTTGAAATAACCCGCAAATCAAACAAAGGAACCTTCAGGTTTTTCAAGAGATGAATATGGAGTTACACTAAGGCTTATTTTATTTTTTCAACCCAGCAAGTCCTTAAATAATAATTCACAACGAGGTATTAACCGCTCTGCAAAAACAGTGACATCAAAAAAATTCTAATAAAAAAACACGCCTTCAAATTGTCGCTTTCACGTATCACCGAAAACAATCAACTACCAAAGCTAGGCAGGCACACTCCTGCACGCATACATAGCCTAATAAAGAAAACCTGTACCCTCAGACACTCAAAGAACAATACACGTCAAACCGAGCTCTCCCAAAGAAATATTGAAAGGGATGCTTGCAGAAATCAATTCAGTGTACAGCGAATACTTAGAGGGTGCAACCCTTAGAGGGTCGAGACGTTTTGGCTGGTGTACGTTTCCATTGTTTAAATTTTTGTGTAGGAGACATCGGAAGAATGTTTTACGAACTATGTTCACAGATACAATGATTGCTTTTCAGGTATTATTTTACGCTACGAACTCAGACCGCAGCGGGGAGCGACAAATCGCTCTAATCGGTGGCAATAAAAAATATCAAGACAGGGATCTTAATATGGGCTAAAGATACCTAAACTTAAGATGCTAAACCTACTCTAAGTTCACCCTTGATAAAAAGTTAAACATCGCATATACATAGTATCAACATGTGATGATAAACTAGGTGGCTGTACGTTCCAGCCAAGGTCGCCGGGAAGTAATGGATGTGTGTTGCTGAACAAGGTAGCGAGCATTTAGGGAGGACTTTGTCCAGCAGTGGACATCTTTCGGCTGAAATCAGGTATCGATAAAAAAAACCCTTTGGCCCATATTATGTGTTGAAAAACAAACTGAGTAGAAGCCGTATACCTACAAAAAAAACGAAAAGCAAATCCCAAAATGTTGATTTAATATACCGTCTCAAAGGGCTAAGGAACTAATTAAATCATTTGTCAATCAGAAACGCAGTAAATTAATTTCTCATATCATCAATCATATAAATATTATCTCAGAACAAACGAACTCATTAAAGACTCCTTCCTCATTCCGATCTATTTTAATTCTACGACATCAATTATAATTTTACGGCTCAGCTCTAGTTCAACACTAAATTAGCCACAGACCGCTTCACTTGAACCAGTAATAAAATTTAAAATGGCTTGCGGTTCGAATCTCTGGTATTACTCGGAATTTAGTTATAAATTAGAAAACGGATTATCGTGAGCTTAGTCGTTTAAACGCCTGACAAATACTAAACTGGGTTAGTCGAATTGTTTTTAGTTAGTAACATAATAAATTGTCGTCCCTTATCGCTTGTTGAGGTATTTTGGTACTGAAACACAGTTTTTTGTGTGCCGGTAAAAAGCTTCGAGGTTTTGTAACTAAAACAATACTTTAAGTTCGAATAATTCTGAAGTTATGTATTTTATAGGAGCAGTCAGCAAATTGTAGGAGTTGCTGGTGATTTTTATTGCAAAAGTTACCGCTGCCAAAAAAAAGTCCAAAAAAGTCCTACAGAAGGAACAAAAGTAGGTTTTGGTCAGTAAAAGTCTGACACTTATTCCAGTTTCAGATATCAAAGGAAGGGATCATTTGATGATTCCAATGCACGAAAATAAGGTATTTCATGATGACATCCAGGCCGATTGTCGGCTATGGCAGCCGTTCACTTTTATGGAGATCAGCCACCTGCGCAGGACATGCACATTATAGTGCACAAGCATTCGCGCAGATACAGGTGCACTCTCTATTCCCTCACTCTCATAGTCCGATGGGACGGCAATCCGACACGACCGGAGAGAGATCAGGCACAGGACCGACATTAACGTGCTCTCCGATTCATACAAAGATAAGGAAGTAAGGACTTTTATAATAAGTAAAAACTCACGATGTTATCAAAAGACACTAAACAACAGAATTTCTATCTCTTATCACAAATCAGACGACTTGCAACTGTAAAGTAATTCTATGATTACTGAAATCATTTAACAACATTGAATTTCTATTAAAAGCACACAGATAATTGAACAGAACCAATGAGCCTTTGTTTAAAACCAAAGTTAATCCATACAATGTATTGTTTGACGTATATCCACAATGCCGTGTCGCGTACAACTGTGTACACCCGCTGTTGAGTGTGACCCATTTCTCTTGAACTTGCTGATAAACACGAACGTTCTTCACGAATATCCAACGATATTAATTTTTTAAAGCTTTAGCTTCTCATCGGACTTTGAAAATAGGGCCAGTACTTGACAATTAGACATACCAAAGCATATCAAATAAGACCAAAAATATTTGAACTGAATTTCCAAGGACGAAAAACAATGTTTACTGGGTCATAAAGGTCTTCTAAATTGAATTTTAATTACAGGCTTTTCTAGCTTTTAGTAAAGTTACCTGTGCCATTATTTCAGTAATATATAATACCACCTGACACGTTAATCCATAGGCTTACTGCTGCGTACGAAATATCGTCGAACCGCAGACCAGGACAGCCGAAATATCTGCATGACAAACGGCCCTCTGTACGATTTTGTTATTGCCAGAAAATCATTTTTGAGACTGACGAATATTCGATGCCGTATTCGGCTGAATATGTAGTTGCATGAATCTGCATCTTTGGTCAAGAAGTCGAATGGTGCGACTACTGAGCATGGGGTCTCGGGTTCAATTCCCAGGTCGAGCCAAAATTGTGGGTCTTAAGAAACTTTCACAAAAGCAGCCCGGAGTCTGGAAGTTTGTGATTGATATACCTACCTACATATGTATACCCGTGCATTAGAAAGCATGTCGGTTCTACGCCTGATCTCTCTCCCGTCGTATTGGATTGCACCTGTCTACGCGAATACGCAGTTTAATAATTATGACCTGCGCAGCTGGCTCGTCCATTATTAAAACTGCAAACTAACTTTTTTTAACGCAATAAAAACTTACTGGTATTTTTGTAAAAGTTACTAGCTACTTAAAACCAGACCATTTTCATATCATTCAACATTCAATCGCCATCACCAAAATAAACTACCACATAAAACTCGATAATTAATGGCTATGAAGTTAAATCGAATAGTTTGCCTTCGAATAAAACTAATCGGTGGCAACGATTCGAGTATCGAGTGGGATCGAGTAAACTATTAATCATCGCACCCTAAAATCGGGAGTTAATGGCAACACATCAAGGTGTGTAACATCACCTCCGCAGGGTTATTCTGCAACAGAATGATAAATTGTAGCTAACTGTTAATATTGTCATGTCATCCATTTTGAGAATGACTGATGAGGGATTTTATCAGGGATATCTATCCTTATTTGATTCCCTTTTCGCTACCTTTTTCGTAAATCGTTTTAAAAGGAAAGAAGTGTAATTTCCTATATTTAAGTTGTGTACAGACGCCAGCACATCAGGCTACAACAAACTGTAAAATTTGCTTAATGGATTTTCAACCTTATCGCTGTAGCATTAATGTTTAAAGTTGATTGGGAAAATTTGACAGTGTTGGGTAGCCTGATGTGCTGTCGTCTGTACAGACGGTAGTCGAAACTGACAAATTTTCACAATCAACTTTAAACATTAATGCCACAGCGATAAAGTTGAAAATATTTTAAGGGAATTTGGCAGATTGTAATAGCTCGATGTGCTGTATGTTCATTGTTTTTTGAACAACTACCATTTTATTTAAACAATTCACGTTCGTGTCAAGATTATGTGATCCCATTAAATCGAGATGTTGCATTTTTAAAGTCAGTCAGACACGAGTTTGACTTTACCTTTTCAGAGTAAAACCTATTTGCAGCTATATGAATTAATAATGTCACTTTCACGGCTACTCAGGACGGCTCACACGATGTTGCCACCCCTCCCGACAATGTGCCTACGATCGTACTACATCGAATCTTTAGGGACGTAAGAAAAGGGGAAAAACGTGCTTATATTTATTTTCTGTTCAAAATCTGCTTTATATTTAAAGGTACTTTGAATAAATTTTTCCTTCAAAATTTGGGTCAAGTGAAATACTCCTGTATTGATATTTTTTTTATGTAGTAACACGATAATGACGTAACAGGAGCCATATGTCAATTCTTTTTTTAATAGTTTAATTTTAGTATCAAAAATCGATTCATCATCATCACAGCCTTTTTATCGTCCCACTGCTGGGCACGGAGAAGGATTGAGCGTTAATCACCACGCTAGCTTAATGCGGGTGGTTTGGATTTTAGACTTTATAGTCTAGGTTTCCTTGAGATGTTTTCCTTCACCTTTAAACAGTCATTGATATCCAAGATAAACTTAGAAAGTACGTATAACTTAGAAAAGTTACATTGGTAAGTTACTTGCCTAACTTGGAATCGAACGCGCACCCTCATACTCGAAAGGCTGGTGCTTTAACTACTAGGCCACCATGACTTTAAAAATCGATTACGGAATAATTAAAGCACTATTATTTCTCCTTACAGACAAACCGTACAAAAATAGATGAATGGATAGATGAATGTTTGGGATTTTGTTATAGACTCGTGCTCCCAACTATTGAATTCACACAATAGCTATTTCTCCCTACCAATATCGATTGCCGAATCGTAAGGGATATAAAAAATACCCTCACCGGATTAATGGCCGCCTGTCATAATTGTGTATGAAATAATCATGTTCGCGAAATTCGTAGGAAATTGTAGGGACTATAAATTTAATAAAGGGGTTGCCAGTTATTTGTCAGATGCGTCGCCGCCTGTTCAAAGTTGAAAGCTAGAGTGATCCGCAACATTTTGTAATTTGTAATTGAAAATTGAATTTAAATAGCTGTCAACTGATAGGGACTCTAAATCAAGAACTCAAGAACTAGCTATTTTGTTAAGAAATCTAAACCGAACATAAAGTTAACAACGACACAATAAAGGTGAAAAGCTAATTACAGATGTATACCCACAATACACGCCTAACAATAACAGAAAAGGTAATTTGATTATCCAATCGTTGCGTGCGCCTAGGTGTGGCGTTTCGCGAAATCTAGTCACGAAAGTGCCTAACGGTAATGACATCAAACTTTATTGACGGGAATACATGAAGGCCCTTGGTTCTATGTTCGATAAAGAACTAATAAAACAGTAGGTCGTTAATAGAAAATGTAACAGTTAATAGAAAACTGCTATTAAGGATAGTTAAGACGTTTTGAGACACATTAAAGAGATAAAAAGACATTTATTGAAAATCTGCGCTTTTTGAAGGTCAATTGTACAAAAGACACTCGCTTGTCGTTTGTGAAAAGTATAAGCCTAACCTTATTTTGAAATCTTATTGGTTTGCCAGGAGATGCGTCTGCTTGGGCGAATCAGCAAAATATTTGCTATATAATAGAACTTTTACAGAAATTCACCAGACTGACTGTGGATCGACAGGTTACCACGGACAAGGTACTTACTTGCTAACATATGTACAAGTTGGTAACATACAAATCCAAATGGCGATGCAATTAATTAACCGTCCAAAATGCAAAGCTAGCTGACTGAATAGAACAATTAAAGAAGTGCAATAATAAACAATTTTCAAGTGTCATATGCACAAGATAATTGGGTTAAGCCATATAACTTACCCCTATAACCCCTACCGAATCTAAAAACGAACCTACAGAAAGAAATAAATATCTCTCTCTACCCGAATAGAACGATCTGGCAATCCATTATCACAAACGAGCGCGAGCATAAATTATTTCTCTTGATACTCATGCTACTAAAACCTTATTAGCATAGATAAATATAGAGAGTGAACTGTATGGGGTTGACAGCTTACTTGTGTCAAAATTCGACCCTTTAATTAAAAATGTTTGCGAAACGAATCTTTGATTCAAATCGTGTTTTGTTTTACTCTGAAGCGCTGTTGTTTCACCCGTGAGCCTGAAATATTTAGTAGGTACCTGTTTCGTGTATGCCTCGTAAACTATATTTAAACGTGAGTATTATACGGTGCCAACTGCTGTTATTAAACAATATTTAATGACTTTACTGTCAAATTTATGGGAGAACTTGTTAGTCATCTGTGACATTTTGAAAATAAAAAGCTTAATACTATTGCTTTATCAATAAAAAAATCATTAGATACACATACCTATAAGTCCAACTACGTCGCCTAGGCACAAAATGAACCACAGCAATCCTACGTGCAAACATCGCGCGCGGGACGCCCTCAACATTTTTCCGAAATCACATCCTTCAAAAGCATTTTCCACACAAGAAAAACTATGAACTAATAACCTATTACACTATTATCCCATTATAGGCGATTACCGGTCACTGACACATTGCTTTTTTAATTGGATTTAGGGTTGAACGTGCTGCGTGCGTAAATACGCGGGAGATATGGACGCGCGTGCAACACGGGTTCCCCGTCCCAAAGCTCTCGCGGTACTGAATACTCGAGCGGTGTGATTTCATAAGAGTTGCAGAATAACGTAGACGTTTCGTAGCTCGTAGGTCGTAGCGCTGGGAAAGCCCGCGATACAAATTGATCCGTTTTCATTTCATACCCTCCGTTAGTTTTGTTTTAATTGATGTGTTCATTCGAAGCTCCCGTCTGATTAAGTAGCCAGATTATAAAAGGGCAGTTTATCGGGTAATAAATTAAGCGCTACTTGGTGTCATTAGCATATATTTGTGTTAAGTTATGCGTAGCCTAACTTGGACAGTTTTTTTTCGTGACAGCCAGTTTTGAACGCGCTGGACAGTACAGCGCAAAAAGCTTGTATTATTTGAGGGTATATTTGACATTGTTATAGGTATAACTGTCGGTACTTCAATCAAGTGATTAAGCTATGTATTGGTAGTTCTGCACCTATATGTATTAATGAAATTAAGCTACTGTGAAAGTATTTGCTAAAAATAAAAAACTTTTTCCAAAAAAGAAAACCAACTTCTTAAATTAAGTACATCGCTCTAGAGGTTACAGCAGTGTTTATTTCGTCATACATATTTCTTTTGTATGTACACTGATATTTTTTTATTGTAATCCGTAGTAAAGAGAATTACATTATCCACATAGCAGTAACAAAAAAAAATCCTCACAAAAAAAAACTGAACCAAATCAGATGAAATAAAAACCTCGGAGTGTACCTACATAAATACATAAAAAAGTATCGACTGAATTGAGAACCTCCTCCTTTTGAATTCGGTTAAAAACAATAAATATACTTTTCACAAAATACCCGTTGAAACAAATGATACTACGTCCGAAGTCCCGCGGGAATGAAAATTTAATATTCACGCCGTATCGTATAATTACCAAATTCAGTAGCGAATGAAATTAATATTTTGTATGTTATGGGCGTATGCGGGGTCATTGGCCTAAATAAGGATGTGTAGCTTTGAATAGGTTTTTTTGTAAGTGTATAGGTAATTTGTATACTACCTGTATACTATAGTTTTCGCTTAAAATACATATTAAAAAAACAGTTTTCATTGCCATTTTAGGGCCCCCTAGGATTTGGCGCCGGAGCGGCTGCTCCGTTCGCCGTATGGACGGGCCGGCCCTGCATGTGGCCCCTCCGATGCTGCTGACTTCTCTTTGAAACTTTACCTAGCCTGGAAATTAAATATGATATGAAATCCTGTTATCCTTGCTTGATAGGCTCGCAGAAGATTTTTCCCCTTTTTTCGATCTTGAGCAGCAAGTTCGATGTCTTTCGAGCCTATACCAGAAAATTAAATATTAAAGCCAAACATATTTACATATCTCCATATCTCTTTTCATAAAAGAACATAACATCAAAATGATTTTTTTTTAATACAGATAAGTAGTCCACACCAAGGTGGTCTGTCGAGTGTCAACAGTATTGATAACCATCAAACATTTTTATTGCTTGCATCCAATTAGCCTAATTACTTATACATGCTATTGGTACCTACTAAGTCTATGGGTCAGACGTCATATGGGTAAAAGGGCCAGAGACCTACATACCGTAAGAAAGTACTGATAACTGGTTCTGGCACCCATCGGTCACCTGTCCTACTGAATTTACATAAAATTATCGACATCCTCAGTTATTTTTGAAGGACAAGAGACATGTGTCGTAGAAAATGGTGGTATGATCATGATGGCCCTTCACTTTCTCGTATATTCTTTTCATGAACAGACGCCAGCACATCAAGCTACCCGAAACTATCAGTTTCCCAATCAACTTTGAACCATATGCTTCAGGAATAATGTTGAAAATCTATTAATAATTTGACAGATTGTAGTAGCTTGACGTGCTGTATCGTGGCGTCTGTACGGTCAGCAAAAATAATTAATTAACTCAATCATTTTGATATTTTGTAATTATGAATGTGTTAGTGACTTTTTTAATGTGTGTCTATGTGACGTTTTACATAGGTAAAAAATAAAATATCAGTTTCACAGACTTTTTCACAGACAGACGTCTCGACGTATTTATATACTTTAAGCTGGAATCACCAAAACATCAACGCTAGCCGACTTCTTAGACAGTCATAACGTCGCCTACTTTAACCAAGCAATAGAAACGAAACGGCCCTACATTCGCGTCACGTTCCTTATGTCCTGTAATATAAATTCATTCACTTGGGCCATATACAAGCTTGAAGACTGTATATACATCTATACTTATATGTATACAAATTACTAATGTATGTACTGTTGTAGGATGTAGTAAACAACTCGTATATTCTAAGATTGTAAAGCGTAATGCCAAGGGCAATGTAAACCATAGCCTATGTTCACCGGGGATAGTGTGGCTTCGATTCCAGGCCAGGCAAGTACCAATGCTACGTCTCTAAAAATTATTTGTACTTTGTAAGTATATCTTGGACACCAATAACGCTCTTTTCTTCTCTGTATGAGAAGAGGCCTGTGCCCTGCAGGGGGACCATAAAAAGGCTGATAATGATGACGATATACTTCAGTATAAGCCTTCAGTAATAATGCTCTCCTGTATCAAATTTATGGGCCTTACTACAAAAAAGTTGAACAGACGTTTGACACGTATCTAGAGAAAAAATTGTATACAAAATTATTTTAAACATGTGTCCAACATCTATCTAACTTTTTTGTAGTAAGCCCCTATGAGTTTATCTACTAGAGGACATAGCTGTTTCTACTAATCAAATGGTCGTAAAAAGTCAAATACAAGCTATGTGTAATTTTTCTAGGACAGTAAATAAAAAAGAAAATTCACTTAATATACATTTATTTTGTGGCGTTATTCATAATTACTAAATTAATGCTAGTTACATTACACATACAATCAAAATTAACGGTACATCTTTACAAAAAGTTACAGTCGGCTATCATGTGGAACTGGCAACACTGCGAGACCAAAAGATTCGAATTAAGAAGAGATCATAATACTAAATAAAGTTCGTTAGTTATATTTTTAAAGATTATAATAAATATCTCGGAGATGTAGCGTTTGAATCTGCATACAATAATTCTCATTTATTATAGGAATTACGATAAATACGAGTCTTTTAATCAACAAACAACATTATTATAATAGTTGCCAGGTTAAAAAAACAAATATTAGTGAATAAATTGGCCATATATTTTGATAGTGATAAATTTTCTAAAGGACAACAGTAAGGCAATACGAATATGTATATTTATATCAACTTTTCTATCTAAAATATGGTCGATTAGTAACATTACACTCGGTACGGGCATCACATAGTAACTCTTACAAAATATAATTTATATTGTTATTCCAAAAATGCATATAACTCAATGACTAACCTAAGTAGAAATATGAAATTAATTTAGTCTTAATATTTTGTTATTCTTGGTTTAGACCTCGTGTTCTAAGACTAACAATATTTTGAATTGTTTGTGGAAACTAGTCAAAAAATAGGAAAAAAAATCATAGAGTTCTATTAGGGTTGAACTACATCTGGCAGCACGGAATCGCCTTTTCCGTCGCGCTTTCTCTTTCTGTCGCTTAGAACTGCCATTTGCTAGAACGAGACAGAAAGCATAATGCGATAGCACGCGGCGGAATCCTTGAGGCGATCGGCTGTCTCGGTCTAGCAGTTCTAAGCGACAGAAAGAGAAAGCGCGACGGAAAAGGCGATTCCGTGCTGCCAGATGTAGTTCAAACCTTAGAAACTCCATAATAAAGAACTTGTCACAGTCTAAGTTTCACCAATCAATTCAAAACAGTAGTATACTTATGACGTACTTAAACAATAATGGTGGCTTCTTCTGCATACATATTTGTTCAAATATTTTGATTTCTATACCAGTATAAAATAAACTCCATTCGTATCAGGATAGAGTATATTTTGCAGTGGCTTAATATAAAGAATATTTGTACAAATGCCAGCGCCAGAATAAGGTACAATACTTGCATGTATTTTATAAAAGTTTTGGGCAAACTAATAACAAATTATTTAATTAAATTTGAAGCATTTATGACACATTAAAAAATTATTCAAAGACTTTTTTCAAAATGGATTACTTGATTCCTAATCACGGTGACTTTATAATCAGCAATTTATAATCAAGTCTAGGTTTTTTTCTTTATGGGCACTTAGAAAAACAATGCACATTGCATTACAGTCATTTCTTGAAATACGATTGCTGAGGCAACATAAAAATTCAGCTTCATTCATTTGTAATCATTTTTTTCTTATAGTATTTTTATAGTTTGCCCAATCAAATATAATAAATCTAAAGTAATTCTACAAGAGAAAAAAATAACATAGTTTATCGAAATAATGACCTACAAGCTACACAGACAATAATAGATAGAATAAATTATAAATACAACTGTCACCTACATAGAAACGATACTTAGAAATCACATAACACACCGTCGCAACAGACTTTTGCCAACACTTACAAAAACTACTTATTCATGAAAAATTTAAGTGAAAAATATTTTGTTACTAATATTGTGCTAATTTTGATGTTATTAACAAGTGTCAGTCTACCTACATAATATGTCTCTTATTTAATTGTAAATGAATGAATATTTATTTATTTTTCCGCTCACACAAAACCTCTTAGTTGGTTGAATTTTAGACTATGGTAGCAGTAGAATACAAATGTGTGTGTAGTTATACTTTTACTTCTATTTTAAGTATTATAATTTACGAAATACCAATACCACTATCACTCCCTGCCATTAGTGATAATTAATTGCTGGTAAGTCTTTAGAAACTCCTGCGCACAATCATCCGCCATATTGTTTTTATGTGTCTTTTACAAACTTTTCGTCACTTCAGTCATGAAATATTATGAAATGCTAATGTTTAATTTAAATAAAAAGAAATTGGTCTCGCGTACATATATGCGTGTAGCAAATCATCTGTGATCTGTTTGTCAATAATATTGTTTTTGTTCTTTACTTCTGCGTATTTTTTCTCTGTTAAGGAATCTTAATAATTTTCATTACTATTTCAATACAAATCAACAAAAAAATTGGACAAAATATCACGTCAAGGATAATCCCGCGCAATTTTTTTTCTCAACCATAGTCAATGTGCACCTTCCTGTCAACTTCACTTATACATCCTTCTAATATATATGTATGTCTAAAAACATATAACATACCTATTACATTTGTGGGAGGAATTCTATGGGTGTTGAGAACTTAAAGTCCTCGGGGAACAACTTGGCTGCGAATGGGTACATTAGCTTGTAAGCTTGACGGATTGTGACGTCAGCGACACCGGCGATGTCACCAATCTCTTTCTGGCTGCGTTTGTCTTCTGATGCCTGAAATCATGTATTTTTGTGTTAATTCCTTGTTTGATGATTTCTCTGACAGTTTACATTTTTCCTTGCCACTCCTACTGCTTTAAAAATTATTTCTTATTTTTTTTACCGAACTAAATAAACAATTGTTTAAAAAAAAGTATAGTAGTGATGGAATTGTTTGATAGTGTAATATAAAATGTTTTAGTAAAGGTAAAGGGTGCGCTCTTGATCCCAATCCAGCCCGGAGGTCATGGATGGAATCTACGGGGGTACGAGCTTACCCAGAAGAAGCCATATTCACTCTTGCCTTAAAGAGTATTACAATATAAATAATTTTTGCATGTTTACTATTAAAATTAAATATTAAAACAACATTAAAAATCATCATTTTCTTGAACTATTTAGTACCTTATCAATACAAATAATTCCTAAAACAAAGTCCGGCTTACATCACTGACCAGTATAGCGTTTACCTTGATGTTATCTTTAGCCTTGTCCTTGTGAATGTTACATCAAAACTATATGAGCCTTATGGTCAAGAATTTGTTCACCTCAAGTAATATGTAAATTCAAATAAATATTAGTTTTATGCATTTTATTTGTTTGTGCTCAGCATTTACAATTACCACTGATGTGTGAAGGGCACAATGTTTTATTGCAATTTTTTTTGCTAATGTAATGTGTAGGCATTGAATTAAATTAATAATATAATATAATAATAATATCCCTCACACATTCACACAACGTCATCTAGTCCCAAACTAAGCAGAGCTTGTACTATGGGTACTAGACAACTGATAAACATACTATATACTTTTCTTATTGTAAATACATACATATTATACATAGAAACACCCAGACTAAGTCAAACACCCATGTTCATGCACACAAATGTTTGACTTATGCGGGAATCGAACCCGCGACCTATAGCGTCATAATATATAAGCCATAAGCGTAAATTCAAGGTATATTTAGTTATTTTAAGTTGAGTTTATCTATGAAACTTGGAAAAAAATCTGAAATATAAATTTATCCCTGGCAAAAGGAAAACAATATTTTTTCTTCATTTGAAGGGAGATTTTTATATTTATCAGCATTCCGAAAATTTATTCATCATTTTGATATAAAAATAAAAAAATATTTCTACAAACCTGAGAAGCCATATAAATAGCTGCAGCTGCCACCGAAATAGGACTGCGTCCAGACACAATATCCAACTCTCCGGCTTTCCTTGCAATATGTGTAGCGGCTCTCTGTACCGAATTGGGCAGTCCCAAGTTTGAACAGAACCGAGACATGAAGTCCGCTGTGGTGATGAGCTCTACAGAAGTCTCCAGAGCCTTCAGGATGAGTTTGAAGCATCTGCCGATCTCCTTCTTACTGATTTTGCTGACCGCACAGATTTCTTTGAAGGTACGTGGTACACCTTCTTGACGACACGCGATGTACAGGCAAGCTGAAGCTATCGCGTCATTCGCTCGTCCCTTCAAGTTCTTACCATCGTGCACCTGGGAACGAAATTATTGAATGTCATTGTCAATCTACGTAACTTTTTGGCTTTGATTTCAAGACTTTCTGCAACCAGTACTGAAGAGAGTCATCTTAGAATCATAATTAGTATTTGACAAGCGAGTATCTTGGAGATTCTCTCTATAAGAATTTCACTCCGCTCAGTGCCAAAATTGAAACTTAGCAGAGAAAATTCAAATGATCAGAATCAAAATCATAATTTAAAAATATGTTTGATAAATCTCCTAATGAAAATACCCCTAAAAAGTGTCAGTATTTTTTATAAGTAAATAATGTTTAATATTCATGCATACGAAAATTCTTGTTCAAACAAAACAGTAAGTAAGGTCAACGTTATGTATGACAAATTAACATAATAATGGAAATTTTTATTCGAAAATTGCCCTTATCAATGACAAACTTTATTCTGAAATTATAATAATAACTGAAGCAAATCCATTGAAAATTATCCACCAATATTTTGTCTTTATTAACAATTTATCATACATAATTGCACCAGGAAGAATTGTTATTGAAATCAATCAGAAGATGAAATAAAAACGTTGATTCATTATGTATTACATCAAGTATTTCACTTTCCAATATGATTTCCAAGATGATCCGATATGATTCAGTTCGTTTCACAAACATATGAAACATGACCTTGATAATCCATAAGAGTATTTGGTAAGTTTATTAAATGTCTTTTACTATACCTGTTTAAAGAGATTGTTTGCTCTGTCCACGATAGTTTTTGGTAAGTTAATCCGATCAGCCATAGTACTGATTTCCCTGAACGCATTTATCAGCGCTCTGTCTGTGCTGCTTATGTTTCTCCTATTCTGATACTTTGATACACCGAAACTGTCAAACGAGGCATCTCCTCGACCAGGTCCGATAATGGTGGATAAATCTCCGCCAGACAGTAGAGGATTTTCCGGCCCACCAACACGAGACGGATCTACTCCAGATTTCTCATTGCTGAATGTACGCCATTCTGAACCCACATCTATGACCCTGAAAATTAATATGAAAAGCTATATTTTATGGTAGGTTGGTAGAACATACAATGTAAGAGACTCGTTATTGTATATTTATATTCATTACTGTTTTGTCCTCATTACGATGGACATACCACATGATACCAGTGCAGTAAGCATAGATAAGCTGCTTAATGAGTAGTCACGGTGTATGCAAATTATGCCTTCAGAGTTATAAAAAAATATATGTACATGGTCGCTGCTTAATGAGTAGTCAAAAATATGTATTGTATGTATGTGGTTGAATAGAGAGCCTCCTTCTTTTAGGAGACTCGGTTAAATAATCATACTTAACATGTTTAAGAAGCTATGAGTTTATTGTGGAACAGTATTTGTATGTTAAGTTTCATAAAATAGTGTTTGTAGAACTAATTCTTATATTTTGTTAAGACAAAAGTTAACACTTCATGAATGTATACATGTGTGTGTGCAGCTTAATTATTTGTCAGTTCCTATGCGCAATTCTCAAGTTTCCACATTGCACAATTAGTCAATTATTTATTGACCTCGAAATAATAGAAATCAAATACATCACTCGCATTAGTTCAGCAACTTTGTTATTATTACGACACGGCATCAGTGGTGGAAAGCTCAGTGCGTTTCGTAAATATTGCCAAACAAACATTTAGCTACGTACCTGTCGCCGACTACCAGCCCGCATTCCGAGCATATCATGTCCCCAGCCCTGTAATCCTCGATGAGCGGTGCATCTGGGTGCGCATAGCACACCACCTTATTCGCCTCAATCCTAAAACCGCAAAAGAAAGTAGGCTCATCATTCATCAACAAGTAGAAATCAAATCTTTGGGAAACAACTTCGCCGTGGTCTTTTGCTACATACAATTAGCACCAACGTAAACTTACGTAATATCATAGTAAATATTAAATATATTCGGCTGTCAAAATACATAAATAACGTCGATAATAACGAATCAGGAATAAAATAAATTAGGAAAACAGACCTCGACGTGCTCGCCATGATTGATTGTCAAGTAGATACCATAAACAACTATAGACCTTTTTTACGCGCTGATAATCTTGACAATAGACTCACAGGTTTCATAGACAAGTAATAGAGGAAGATATTCTCGATATGCTGAATGATCAGTTTTTAAAACGTAAATATTCAAATGTTTAAAAAAAATGGTTTTAATTCTACTTCTTTACTAAGACCAAAATAGACTAGCCATTATTAAAAGAATATGTTGTTAGCGATACACTTATTAAAAATGCAATTCAAAAATATATAGTCTGGTAACAAAATATACGAAATTACACTGTTTATTTAAGATGAGGACGTTAATGTGTGATTGTTTCTGAATAATTAATATGCAAATGTGCATCAGACAGAGTACCTCATAATGACAGGAAAATACGGATCTATGTCATCCGTGTGCTGCCGAAAGTCAAGGTTTCTCAATCGTCAATCCGTCATCATTCACGGTCACTGCATTACTTAATTTAGCAGTAACTCTGCGAAGAATAATAAATAGATATCTACCATGGGCATATGTATATTATTAAGAATAGGTACTACTTTTACAATCACCTAAATATATTAGGCTGAGTTTCGGTTTTATGTAGCCGATCTACATCATTGCAATTTTAAGGTTGCAGGGATTTTTATTAGCTATCTAACAGGTAATTCTTCTTTTTGGAAAGAGCTCCGTGGTTTTCTATGAGATGCGGGAAAAAAATCCAAAGAGGAGATTCTTATTGATTAATTGTCAGTAGTCCACATGAGTGGATGTTGTTTTCGACGTAATTATGCAGTAAGGAGATATGCTGCATGCAAATATTCGAAAGAGTCTGCTGTTTGATTTAATGGCTACTTTGACTGGTTTGCTGCGGCGCATACACTTTTATATTCGTACAATCGTATACGTGGACTACAAAAACACATTACTTTAAGTAACACCTATGCAACGTAACATACTAGTTTATCTAATACACCTGACGCTACGTTACTAGGTTTACGAAAACGATATCGTAATTATTAGCATTGGATACAAAATGATTGTTGTAATTAACTAAATACTTAGCAAACTTAAATTTCTTTACAAACACGATGTGTTAACGATGTAGACAGATAGTGATGTCAACAGATAGCGTAACAATTGAACATCGCAATGTCATAATCCGAATGAAAAAAACTGCACCACGATATTTCGGACACGTTTTCTAAGGCAGTGGGTCAATGAGTAATATCGCGTTTTGAGCGCTATTGGCAACCTTAGCCGTTGATTTAATGTAGATATTGAATGTTACTTATTTATAATAAGGTCAACCTTTTTGCAATATGAGGTCAGCCTTATGATGCCGCGCTAATCTTTTATAAAAAAAAAATACCATTCGTGTTTATGATTTTACTTGTGATAATATCAATGTTAAAACGATTTGTTTTTAATAATTATAAATTAAACCTAATATCTGATCTACACTGAGTATCTAGGCAATGTTTATTGGTAAACATTGCATTTTTTTGGCTTAGGAAATAATAGGCAACATAGGGACTAGTCAAGAAAAAATTAAAAATGGCCTGCATCACTTGTAAAAATTAACTTATAATGAACTTAAACAAGAAATTAGGTCATCAATTAAAATTAAAGGAAATATTTTCACAATACGTATTACGAATTGCATTCATAGCTTTGTTTGAGTTGCTAGTAAGTTTATTACCTCAACCTGATGAAATACCTATAGGATAGGCAATTAATTTTAGCAAATATGCATGAATAGAGACTTGTTTGACCCAGCCTAGGTCTTTACCAGTTATGATTGTGTCTGATTGATAAACAAGGTTTATTTTACATTCAGTAATATCAATTTTACATGTTCTTTCCATGTTTTATAGATACGTATTGCAACTGATGTTTCATGTTTTATTGCTGGCTTATGTCTTAACTGTTTTTGAAACAGCTTTGATAAGTTTTTTCTCGTATCATTCTTGCACTGTATGCTCTCCTGTTACTCCAACCCTCGTCATTATGGTTAATCACAGAGCACCCTAACTAAAGTCATCATCATCTCCCGAGCCTTTCTCCCATTTACATATGTTGGGGTCGGCTTCCAGTCTAACTGGATTTAGCTGACCTCCTCAACCCAGTACCCGGGCAACCCAATACCCCTTGGTTAGACTGGCGTCAGACTTACTGTCTTCTGAATACCCGTAACGACTGCGAAGGATGTTCAATGACAGCCGGGACCTACAGTTTAACGTGCCCTGACTAAAGTATCGATACTAATCTTTATCGATAAAATCCTCTCATTTTCGTCCTTAAACGTCATTAACTCATCATCCGATAAGTTTCATCACAGTTTCGTACGTTTCTTGCTCTAACGCTAGCAGTTGCATTGCAAAAATTCTAACTTGCATCAACTATTGCATTTGTAGTAAGGTCATTTAAGTCGGCATGCCGAACCTAAACACAGCAACACCCAAGGAAAACGGGCTGTGGGTTCAATTAGAGAGGAATTTTGTATGTTTGGGTGGCTGGGCTTTTATTGAAGGGTCTGATTAGTTTTTAAAGTGCCTTATAGTTTTTCGCAGACAAAGACATATCACTAAAGGCTGCTATGTTTCTTTTTTTTTCAACAATAAAAAAAATGTACACAAGACTTATCCTGTGTTATCCACACTGATAATCAGCTGCGTTTGAATTAAGACTGGTAACCGACCCCAACACAGCTTGAGAAAAGGCTAGGCAGATGACTTATCCTCCGATATCGAAATAACTTCAGCCATTAAATGACTTAATGTCTAAAGTAACTGTATATTGATACTCCCCCGCGGACATATCTAAGGTTAAAATAGAAGAAACATAACTAAGAAAGAAGGATAAAAATTGTCCGCAGAGAAGAAACCTTCAAATAAAGAAGTCATGAGAAGTTTAAATCTAGAATAGCCTCTCTTGGCATTTTATTGCATTTTCTATTATTTCAACACAACTTGCATATAAAGACATACATGCAAATTATTCGCTCACGTGTGTTGTAAAGGTTTATCAACAATTTTTATGAGTTTCATAATTTTTTTGCACATTAATTCGTGGGACCTCGCTCGTTCATTAAGAAGCGACATTTTAATGTTGACATCAAAACTGATATGAGATCGACAATTAACATTATTGTCTAGTATTAATTGAGGTGAATTTTTATGATTGCTAAACGTTATTTTGTTACAAAAAAAGCGTTTTGCATAAATTATTTATGTAGGTAGAGTTTGTTTTTTTTTTTTGTATCTAAAATACCAATCAATACTCTAACTAAAATTATAAAGCTGAAATGTGAATAATTTGCTGGAACGCGCAAATCTCAGGAACTACTAGTCCGATTTGAAAAATTCTTTCAGTGTTAGATAGCCCATTTATCAAGGAAGGCTACTGACTATATACCTACCTACTTTTATCCGGGTGCGCGGAGAAATTCCTACAGAACGCGGAGGAAACCGCTAGCGAAAACTAGTCCTTGATAAAATGATAACTAACACAAATAATCAAACAGATATAGGTACATAGGTTATTAAAATATATGTCAGCACATTGAGTTCTTAGTTTTCTAACAATAATTGCTCGTTTAAACTGATAACAAAACCTAGTCCAGGCTATTAACTCATTTTATCGGACATCATTCTTTCGCCTTGAAACTACGGTACTAAACAATATCAGGATTATCAACCAGGTAGTTTGATGGGAAAAGGGTTCAATACAATACAATAAACACCATGCGAGCGAAACGGCGGCCATATTTTCTTTAAATCTATGGAAATTGTCATTTACATTTAAATTATTGTTGTTTATTGTATCTGACACTCATTGAATAAAGAGCCATAATACATACTGTCGTATTTTTCTTTTCCCCTTTTAAAATGTAGTATGGATACTTTATATTTTCTGTACCTACAATTAATTGGAACTATTTTTTATCACGCATAGGTAATTGCTTTTAATAATACCTAAGTAAGTTTAAATCGGCATCCAGGTATGATTACCTGAGATATAGTTGTCGTATTTTGTTTATGTAGATAAAAAATTAAGATAGTATAATATATGTATATATTGTTATTGAAAGCGCTAATCTCGCTAAGTAACTACTAGACCAATTAAAAAAAAAGTTTTTATGTCAAATAGCCCATGTATCAAGTAAGGCTACTGGATATACCTACAGATACTTTTTTCCGGTTGCGGAAGGTATTTTCCTCGGGTATCGGGTGATGACACTGGTAGAATTCAGTTTGTAGCAAGTAAACCCGCGTGGAACAGGTATCACATCAAACGTAATACACTGTTCAAGTGTCCACGTAGGTCATAAGGAACTACGCACATAAATCAAGTTGATTAGATTAGAATTCAAAGGTAACATTAGGTTATCTAAAGATTACTTATATATTGCTAATAATAATTAATCTACAGTACGTACAAAGGTCACATCAATAAGGGTACATGACGTAGGTACTGTGGAACTTTAGAGGTATTTTAAACGGTGTTTTGCAAAATCTATCTTAGTACTTGGTATTAGTTGACTATGACGTAATATTTTAATGGAGATGCTGGTTTGTTAAGTTTTAAGCGAACTTACACGAGCCGTGGAAAATCAAGGCTGTTTTAAGTACTTACTTAATATTTGTTGTTTTGGCATTTATTAGAAAAGTTGGAGGGTAAATTATTTCATTATTTTTATATAAACAGACTATTAGGTAACTAATAAAATATTCAAGAGTCTATTCCGTTTAATTACCTACCTAAATTTATTTCAAACTTTTTCGCTAACGAAAATAGTTTAGATAAGTAATTATTAAATAAGGCCACAAGAATAAAATAAAACGTATTATTTCAGTTTGAAATGGCATTCTATTTAAAAATAAATACAATACATTGTGAAATTAATTATAATAGATGTATTACTACATTTAAAAACCAAATGAGTTCAGTGTGAAACAGATCTAGGTTATCAAAAATGGCTTCAAGCCAGTTGCCAGTGTTATTTTTGTGTAATATGTAACACGTACTTATTGGAACAGCCTCTAGGATAATAAATTGATCATCTAGCCTTAAAAGGTGACCACAAAACAAATCTATTGATTACAAACGCAAGAAGAATCAGTAAGTAATTGAAACCATGAATGGGATTGAATTGAGTAGGACTTACACTATAAAACAGTCGGATAAAATAGTTTCTATGTGCTGTTTATGGCATGATTATATCCTCTCCTTGTATGAAATTGCATGTTGGAAAAATATGAATGACATTCAAGGAGGAAATTATATTAATAAATGTAAAAGTCTGCATATTTTTCCCGGTGTTCCAAATTTAAATTACGCGGGCAAAATATCTGTCATTCTTTTTTTTTTCTTTATTGTTGCCTATTAGTAAAAGTGATACTAATATTAAATTACAGTATTGAATTATTTTTTAAGAAACAATTGCAAACGATTGACTCAACCTTGACAGCCGGTAACTTGGCATTGCCATCTGGCGTGGCCAGTTATTATGAATTTCACTGTTATGAAACATTGCGTTACTGAAACTACGTATTGCTAAACAAATGTTGCGTCGATCTCGAGAGACCCCGAGATGCAGACGCAATCTGCTTTTTATTTTCGTTTTAAAATAGTGGAAATTGAATTAATAAACCAATTTAGTTATTGCAGATAGTAAAAACTTTTTGGTAATAATGAGTTTGAAGTATAAGGTTTGGGTTTGGAAAGACCAGACTAATAGAAATACTAATATATACCTAACGAGTCTTGTAATTTTGATGATGTTTGATTAGCGAAACTTGAGTTTAGTTAGTTGATAGTAGGTATAGGTTAGGTTGATAATATAGGTAACTGGTTGAAGGGGAAATACATAAAGTGAAGTTCTCGTTAATAAAATCACCAACTTCTCTTCGAAATATAAATAATGACTTTGAAAGGTGAATTCAATGACGGGCAGTGGGAAATTCTTTTTTTTTCGCGACAGATATGAGGCATAATCTTATCATTCGCGCTAATAATATACCTCAAACAAATTTTGGATGTATTTGTAAAAGAACTTTTCTTTGAATTCAAATGTTTCTCGAAACATTAAAAAGTGCATCAAATAACACTTTTTAATTGAAAGAAATTTCAGAATTAAACAAAGACATAAAACATTTCTTTTGCGGTATTGAATAGTTCCAAGTTATTGCGTTTTATCTCGAAATTAATTCGAGGAAATTTATCATGGCGTCTACATATTTCTGCAACGTAAATTACACCAAACTTATTATTATGTGTCATGTTTCGCCTGAAAGATAAAGCGTGATTCATGAAGAAAAAAAATCTGCAGTGAACTTTATACCCAAACAGTGTGGTGAAAACAGAATGTATTTTAGATTTTCCTCAATAACAATGCTTGATTCGATATCATTCTTGGTTTTCCCGTTGTACAAAACTGGGATGGGATAGCCGCATTTGAATTGTTTTTGTTTATACATTCTGTATTAAGCGCCAGTTTCACCGGTTACGGATAGCCACTGTCTACCAGATAAATTCAAAAATGAAACAGAATTAATATGAAATTATCTGCACAGATAAGCTATCTGGAACTTATCCGTAATCGATGAAACTAGTTGTAAGAATTGCAAAGTTGAAGTGGCAATGGGCACATAGCAGAAAAGATGGCCGATGGGGCAGTAAAGTTCTTGAGTGGCGAACACGACCTGGAAGACACGACACAGCGTGGGCACGATCTAGTCAAGGTCGCCGGGAAGCAATGGATGCGGGTTGCTGAAGATCGCGCAAGGTGGCGAGCCTTGGTGGAGGCCTTTGTCCAGCAATGAAACGATGACATTCTGTATGTTGGGTAAGGAAATGACTATGAAATAAATAATTAATTAAAACTACGTATAAAATTACTATTATAATGGACGAGCTTGTGGCTAAGTAAAAGCCGCACGTTTCGATCGTCCATTAGGTTAAGCAACGCTTGGCGGATTCGAACTGTGTATGGGTGACCATCTTGTCATGACGGTTACCTTTGCGTTTCGGAAGGCAAACATAATTAGTGGCTCCCGGCTGTTTTTGTATATCTTTGGCATTCATTACGGGTAGTCAGAAGATAGTAAGTCTGACTACCCAGATAACTGGGTTACGTACATTGTTTTTATATTCTCAATACAGGAAAGTTTCTTTATTTGAATTTCTTGTCAACAACAAACAAGAGCTTATCTTAATTAACACCTATTTGTAGAAACTGGCTGACGTCACAGAAGTTGTTTTTGTTAAGAGTATGGAGCTCATGGCTCATGGCCGCACAGGACGATCGATACGGTTAAGCAACGCTTGGAGCGGTTGGTCCACGGACGGGTGACCATTTTGCCACGAGTGTTCCTCCGTGTTTCGGAATGCACGTTATTACATTGTTCGGTCCCGGCTGTCATTGGTATATCTTTGGCATTCTTTGGCAGAAGCCAAAAAGTCTGACAACCCAGGTAACTGGGTTAATCACATGGAGGCAGAGAGGCAGTCATTCCTTGCAAAATATTGGTACCTACTCAGCTTTACCTGGTTAGATTAGGTTAAATAGCTTGGAAAAATGGTAGGAGAAAGGATGATTATGGATATCAGCAATAACTAATATAAAGATTGTTCTACACTCTGTATATTTTCACTGAACTGATCAATCGATCAACGTATAACAGAAACAGATGGGCCTGAACTAAAAAAAAAAATTCTAATTTTATGCGAATGTATGACCGCCATACCAATGAGAACTTATATTTTTAATTTCTAAGGACACATGTAGAACTGCGAAAATCATCTAGTCATCCATAAAATGAACAAGCTGTAAAGCGTGACGGCTCAAACACGTCATGATAATGTCAAACAGATCCGGGAGGCCAGTGATATCATAAATTACAGAAAAATAAATGATACATACAGCGGCACATTTTAGCTGGCTATTTGAACGAATAGGTTTTGTACGTAAATTAAAGAAATCATTATCATCAGCCTGTTTTTTTCGTTCTACTGCTGGACACAGGCCTTCCCTCACAACTTACTCAATGCGAGTTCGTGATTTCAGACTTTGTGAGTTATAGATTTCCCCGAGATGTTTTCCTTCACCTTTAATCAGTCAGTGCTGTCCCAGATATACTTAGTATGAACATATTACCTACTTTAACCGCAGACCAGCCAATTGATTAACGCTCAATCCTTCTCCTAGTGAGAGGAGGCCTGTGCCCAGCAGTGGGACGCGACGGTTAAAAGACTGATGAAGACATATAACTTTGAATAGTTATATAAGTTATATTGCCTGACCTGGAATCGATCCCGCACACTAAGACTTGAAAGGCTGGTGTTTTTACCACTAGGCCAGCACGTATTTGACACCTAATTTGATTTTATTGAATGAAATATTTTTTATTAAAATATCGAAAGATAATTAAATATTATATTCATATCTGATAACTGTTCGCTCATAAAATTTCCTTATTGATCTAATCTCGGCATAGATGCTGCGTAAATTGTTAAAGTAAACAAAATAGTTTACCGACTAGTTACATAGCGATATGATTAGATTCAATACAACTAATAAGATACACGAGCTGCCTATTAAACGTATTTGTGTTTGTGTATAAATGTAAAGTCTGCATACGTGACTGGTATCGTGTTCTCAAAGTTTTAGTAACCCCATTGTGAGGGCTTATGAAAAAAGGTATATTGTTAGATGAAATATTATGTATACCAATGCAAAAAAAAAAACAAACTATTTTCAAAGAGATAAAACCGATTTCTTAAAACACTGAAAAGCATTTTGAGTTCGAGTTTGACATCGAAATAAACATGGCTGCAACCTCTAGACACTGACTCTAGATTTAGAAATACTAGCTTCCGTCTGCTGTTTGACTGGCGTCCTGTGGGAACTACTCCGCACACCCGGATAAAATGAGGGCCACAGCATGTATGAAGTATTAAAAAGACTATATATATTTTAGACATAGACACCGAAGTCAAAAATATAGCTAAACACGGAAGCAATCTACAGACATATGCTTTTAGAGCCACATTAAAAGTTCTAATTTATCCCCTTTTCCGTGTTTTATGAACATTTTTTTTTTCTACTAATATTGAATTCATAACAACGTTATCAACTTCGCACGATACCTTTATCAAATTCTTATCATCTCACAGATAGAAATCGACTTAAAAAAAAGGTTTTACATCTTTTGACATCTCAAATCTTTCAACATGGCCATAATACTCACAAAAAGTCATTTGGGATGACATATGACTCACAAAAAAAGTAAATCATTTTTTTCTTTGCAGGTTTAATGGCTGTCACAACATTTTTTCGAGCATCAACTGCCAGCTCTTTTAAAACGTAATGTCAAGTTTCAATATTCCATTTCTGAGGCCTTGGCATTAGGAAATGTCTTCATGCAACCTTTTTGTAGAATATTAATACTTTGTTGTTTACGAACGAGTTGGTTAATTTGGTACGAGTTTCCTAAATTATTGCTTTTACTTAGTAAATATTTTGGTATGCGGCTAAATTTTGTTATACTTTTAATGAGTACTTAATTAATGTTGATGACATTATTCAATAAGAGTCGTGGTGGCCTAGTGGTTAAAGAGCCAACCTCTCAAGTGTGAGGGCGTGGGTTCGATTCCAGGTTGGGCAAGTACCAATGCAACTTTTCTAAGGTTGTATGTACTTTCTGAGTATATCTTGAACCAATGACTGTGTTTCGGTGTAGGTCCCGGCTGTCATTGAGCATCCTCGGCAATCGCTACGGGTAGGAAGCCAGTAAGTCTGATAAAAGTCTAACCAAGGGGTATCGGGTTGCCTGGGTAACTGGTTTGAGGAGGTCAGATAGGCAGTCGCTCCTTGTAAAACACTGGTACTCAGCTGAATCTGGTTAGACTGTAAGCCGACCCCAACGTAGTTGGGAAAAGGCTCGGGAGATGATGAGGACGTTGTTCAATAAAATTTCTTTAACTCAACTTTGTTCGTAATTTAAATTCCTTTATGTATCGTGGGAATACGTCACCGTACTCCGTTACTTTCCTGCTCCCGTTATTTATGACGCAGCGAAAGTTAAAAGTTAGTCATGTTATATGCGCCGGCGTTGTCTCTGAGTCACTTCCTCGTTATCGATAACACTTAGATAAGGTTTATTTACAATATTATCCAGTCATCCACATGGGGAGCGTTGATGAGCGGGGGTGTGTTATCATTTGTGATGGTAACTTGTGTTTTTATAATACCTTTATGGTTTATGGCTTTTAGTATAACTAAATACATAGTTAAGTTTAGGTATATTATCAACAGTTTTCATGACACGTCGGATTTTGTTACGGATAATATTTATGCCGAATCATCGTCATTTTCCATTATTAAAAGTATAGAAAAAAGATTGTGAAATACTTATTACTATGATAATAAAATATGGTGCAATTTGTATGTACTAAGTTACGCACACAATTACAATGCACTTGCACCATGAGTAAAATACTTAATTCATGTCTTTATGTGCACCTATTGAAAAAGACTTTAACATTATTTAAGAAATGTTAAACAAATGACTCTCGCTGTAGCTATAAAGGAAACAAAAAACAATCAGCACTCATAGGTCATCAGCAATTTCACCTTTAGGCAAGCAAGAATAAAAATGAATCACTTTTATAAAATTATAACATGACTCAGAGACAAGAAAATGGCGGTACCTGCGTAGAGTACCTAATTATGTCAAAATTAATAAACAAAACGTAGTTCAGACTAATGATAAAACTTCCTGATTGGGGTTACCCAAAGAAAAATCCACATTACCCGCTAAGAATATTTTAGTTGTTAAAGACAGCAAATTAATTGTTTAATTGGGTATTTTTTGTATCCGCACGGATTTACCTACCGTAAAATGGGATTTACGAAGTTCATTTCAATAACATTATTATTTTGTGTTTTTATAACTTAATATTCGTCTTAAGTCTAAAGGAACTGTGGAAAATTCCAAAAATCGATGCATGGAAAAATTAAACATATTATTATTTATAACACCAGATTGCATTTATAGGGAACCAAAGTAGTCTATAAGGTTTCCTTTTCTCTGTTTTAATAATAAACTACCTACATATTCTATGATACATAACCTAGTTTTAAATAATAGGATTAGGGTTCCAAATCAAATGAATAAGAAAAACAATTGCACATAGACATGTTTCTATGCACTTTAATTTATACTTTTGTTTTTGTATAAGCCGGTTCTTCAGAACATACAGACAGAATTGTATTGGTGAGGAGTTTATTCCACTACTTCTTCCCAGCAATAACATGCAGGAAGTGGTGAAGGGCGTCTTTTGTAAAATTGTCTTCAAAAAGTGTCGATTTCAGCCTACTTTGAAAAATGTAAGCTTCTATTGGGTTAGATCTGAAGGCAAAGCAGAAGAACCACATTTGTAACTATGTACTATTATTTCTTTATGTCCAAATAAATAATTCTAGTATTCCTTGAATTAAAACAACAAACCCACCAAGACCTCAACGAACTGAAAAGACAGAATCAAGTTGAACAATCGCAGTAACTGTTGAATCAAACACACTTACTTAACTAGCTAGGAAGTAAATAGCAAATATTATACATACATGATACGCGGAAAAACCATAACCCTTCTTGTCTTTCTCAGTTGGTTAATAATAAGATGATGGAAGAGCTGTATGGAAAGCATAGACTATAGTCTATAGTCACGCTGTGCTCACTACAAATGATCATACGGAAGAATGACGATGGATGATTCATAATTAAATCTACATAATACTATTTATGTAATTTTAAAGTGATGATGAATCGATAAAATGCTTACTATCAGTATTTTTCTTGATAACACTCGTACGCATGGTCTGAGTCACGAATTGGAGGTCACAGGTAGAACATATCTATTTAGTTAGGGGAGAATGAATGATTATAAAAATCATCATTACATTAGCCCATTAGCCAGTTGTGCAGTGACATACGAGAATAGAAAAAAAAATATAGGATGCACTGATATCATAGGTGCATATATTAATAGCTGTCTAGCCCGGCTTCGCAGGGGGTAGATAATTTAGTTTTTTGTCATACAAATATTCTTCTGTCTATTTTCATGTACAGGTTTAATCATCTAAGTCTTATTGTCAAAGTTTACACAAATCCGCCTGAGTATGAGCACTCAAAGGACTGCAGAAGGAAGAAAAGTGAGTTCCAGTTATTAAAAGTCTGACACTCCCTCCAGCTGCACCCACAGCAGGATGGGTGCGTAAAATCAGGTCTGATCTTCTCTATTAAAAGCGATCTTCAGAGATCAGAAATTGCCTGAAAATCAATGAACCTGCTTATTTACCATAAAATATACTTAGGCAACTAATCGTAAGCGGATTTTGTGGTTTCGATCTTATTTTTTTTGCATCGGTCAACATAGGTTTTATATTAAAGGTCAAAGAGCCCCGCTTCTCTATTTAAAATTTAAAGTAATCCATGTTAAAATACCAGTTCTCTAAGACTAATTAAAATACCAAATAATCGAGATCAATATAAACAAAAAAGTGATCGGAGTTTTATAATTCTTTAGAACCTTTTAGAACAAGTAGAATTAAATAAAATTTATAGTTTTAGAACCTTCTAGAAAAACTGCCTAAATCGGCATTTTGACTTTTCAGTACGTCATAATTATTCAATAACAATTGAAAATCCAGTATTAAAAAAGACAGTCTTATTTTTTATAGTTCTATCTTGCACTAAATATCTAGATAATTTTATTCCGTCAAAATACACCTTAAAGCGCTCAAAAATATTGCTTAACTGCTAACACTTAGGTATTATTAAAGTTTACGATCGCAACTAAAAGCTGTCCCTTATGAGCCAAGGGCAACCGGTGGCCCTACGATATTCTAGGCACACGCGTTTTGCCCTTAATAGTCAACGAATTTAACCAATATGCCGTAGACGGCATTTGGATTGAAAACTTAGCATCTAATAACATATTTAGGCCTTTAACATCTCGGCACGCTTCATATGGAACTATTTAACATAACTCGTCTTATTTAAATAATTGACGAAACTGGAATCAATTCACAAAGTTGGACTAGTCTAGACTTAAATTGTTTCAAAGGTTGTGGTTTAATGAAATTTCTCTATCACGTAAAATCAATAAGAATTTATCGCGTATTGCCTTTTGAAGCGTTTGACGTAGGCAGGTTTAATACTTTATTGCAGTATTTAGTCGGTGTAAATGCTTTTTTCTATGAAAATAACGTTGGCGATCATCGTTTTTGTGACTCAGGTAAGATGTACTATGATTTTTTTTTACACAATCGAAATATAAAACACAAAGTGTTTCTAGGAGGTTGGTGATAGGAGATAAACCAAGCATAAAGTGCCAAAAACGGTAATCTTCAAAAGTCCGCATGTATTTTTTTCTGCCTAAAGAAAATGTAAAACCTGCACTCTGACAAATTATTTCAGAGGCTATCTACCTATATAAAAAAAAAACATGTCAACCAGAAAAACGATACCATTATTAAATACCAAAATCGCTGTAAAAATATAACAGATTCCTTTGTAAATAGAGTAGTTGTCATTATATCTGTCATATTACGCAATACGGAGTTCTGAGAAGCAGTTTTCATGACTTTTACGTAACGACCAATACCATGTAAATTAGGTTTGTTTGTCCTGTTTATTTTCAACTGAAAAATACTATAAAGAAATGATATCTCAATTTACAAAGAAAGTTATATTATTTTGGGTAATTAATTACCATTGCTTGTTATTTCATGATGTGTCAGTGATTTTCTCGGAATTTCATCTTTTACTTTTGCCTCATTTAATAAAACTCCACTTACCTAGCAACACTCCAAATATCAATTTACAATCTCGAATTAAAAAACGAACAATTATGATTTCTCATAACGTCACCTTTGCGAAGTATTCTAAGCTTATAAATTATAATAATTAGCTTGTCATCAAATGACCCCTCCAGCTGTGGGTGCAGCTGAAGTGTTTCACTCTGACTAAACCCCACTATGTTCTTTCAGGAGATCTTTGTGTGCCAGGTCCACGGTAACTTTTGCGAACAACCCGCAGCCCCGGCAGGCCTCGGCCTACTAATAGGTATAGATCTGCGGGATGCTTTAAAAGAGTAACGCGAACATTTACAGAGTGCTTCAGATTCTAACTAAGCCAAGGGAACTACTCCGTGCATCTATCCTGTATTCTTTCCCAGGATTAAATTTATTTTAAAATCAGGCTTCAGTTCAGAAAGATAGCAGTTTCTCCCACAGTTATGAAATAAGTAAAAATGTTAACTGTCAGTCTGTTGGGAATCATTCAAGCCAATTTTAAAATGGTTCCCGTTATCTGAACCCGCTAAATTTATGCGCATGTTAAAATAACTTCGGTAAGCATAGGATTATACAGAAAATAAAGTTTCCGTGAATACTCATTCATGTAACAGCAATCTACTTTGATTAATATTAAAAAGATTAAGGGCCTGTTACCACCTACGAATAAGTTCCAGTTTATTTGGTAGATAAGTTCATACAAATTCATTTCTATTTTTATATTTATTTATATATTTTCTCTTTATCCTATAATACTCGTACTTCGTCAAATTAAATAAATGCTCAACGAAGTTTAGAAGGAATATTTTGTACGTTTGAAGCGACTACTAAGAGAATAAAAAAAAAATTACGCTATATTTAAAAACCGAAGCATTATAATTTAGAATATTTACAAGGTATGTATATTCTATATCACTGAATTATCAATATCAACAACAAAAGGCAAATAATTAGTGCGAACCACAGCAAATTACGCAACACACATTTCAGAAAAGTTATTCTAGTTTCATGAACATTACGTAACATAATACCAAGCACTGATTCTGTTGACTACAAGCACACAAGCATATATGTATGTATGTATAGCCATGTATTGTGTAGCATTTTCCCCGTTCTCGATAATATAGTGTTACGTAGAAGTGTCACTCACTACAATAATTAATTAGTGTTATTGATGCGCTGTAAGCGAGTGACGTCATCGTACTAGGTTCATTCTACGGGAAAAAGTCTGTTTTGGTTCCACTTATTGTTTAAAGATTTTTTACCTATTTGGACTTTGGATATACAATTTGTTTTGGACAAAACCTTTTCACCCAACTGACGAAGAGGGATATTTTCCGGGCATATCTTGTATGTACAGACGCCAGCACATCAAGCTACTATCTGTCAAATTTCCTTAATAGATTTTCAACTTTATCGCTGAATCATATAGTTGAACTATCCATTGGGAAAATTTGACAGTTTCGGGTAGCTTGATGTGATGGCGTCTGTACAACGCAGATAATATCATTTATCAATTTTAAATAATTAGATTTTTTGAAGGTTTATAGGTGACTAGACGAATCGATAAAATACGAATCGGATAATTGCCTTAGATAAGCCTAAGTACCTACACTACCTACCTACCTAGATGACTATTTCAGGTCCTAAGTATTTGGCCGATATTTGCACAGAGCGTGTAAATCTATGTTGTCTATGATGCATTTTCAATGACACTTCAAGTCGGAAAATTCTTTATTGAAAAAGTTACCGTATCTTATTACTTATCAGTATCCAAAAGTACACGAAACAAAAATATTCCTCTTCATTTTCCTGTTAATTTGCTTATTAAAATTGGGAAGTCAATGATGTAACTTATCCTTCTAGAATGCAAAAGAATATCACGTGTTTTATGGCTGCCCTTTTATTACGTAACATTTCAGAGGGTTTGTTGTTTGTTCAATGTTTTGAGTTATCGTAAAATTCTTTGTTTTTGTTACGAGACGAACGTCACGTTTTCCTTTATGCTCACGATTTTGGGGTTGGAAAATTTTAGCTAAAAGATTTGTTACGTAAGAATCAAATTTGCCAACGACGCCCTTTTCTGGAAAGTAACACGTAACGGGATAAATTATCTCAAATATTGATTAACTTATAGTTTAATTTATTATTACTTTGACTAACTCTTTTGTAGTAAATTATTATGTAAATTCAGCGCCTAAATGAATTGTCTAAAATAGATTCCATTTTCGACCACAAACAAAACTAACTAATTTTAGACATCTATTAAAGTTATCTAATCAAAACTGGTCTAAATATACCTACTAAGACTAAATATAAATTTTGATAAATTGACGTCAGTAGTTGGGTAACTATAATTTGTAAATTCTAGTTATTGTTGCATAAACTTTAATGTAGTATTTAACATTAATGGTCAACAAATAAATAATTATACTCAATTCGAAGAAAAGTTCATCCGGGTAGCTGAAAAACCTAACGTTGTTTGTTTTTTTCCTAATTCTGTAATAAATAATCAAAAATATAAACTTATCATTAGGAACAGCGATATTAAAATTTGAATAAACAAGGCCATTAATATTAAAAACAAGAAAAAAAAAAGCTTGAGCCAATAAACTGTCAATCTTTTTTGTGACGCAACCTTTTTGTCTATGGCATCTGCGTATGTTTAACTTAAACATTTTTTTAATTCTTTTGTAAAGTGTAATTGTGTGGCAATGCAATCCACCAAGTCATAAGAAAGGAATTGATATTGTTCTTGTTCAACATGACATCACGGCAAAAAGGTGACGTGCGGATTTTAGTCAGCCTGATGACTTTTCTTAGTACAATGGTCATTGGTCATCCGTTTGCAACTATCAGTTTGATGTCGAATGAATTGCATTTATATCGCTAATCCAACGATATACCTGAGAAAAGTGTCCCTAGAAATATTTTGTGTGCCTAGAAGTATTGAGCATAATTAAAAAACTTAAAAACAGATCGACATTTCGTAACAGCTGCCACTGAGCTAATAAATAACCCACCTAAATTTTCATTTGAGGAAAATGATTCATTTCCTCGATATTTTCGTCAAGACCGTACCTCATTTCGAGCATGACGTCACAATCACGAGTAGACGAGCAGGGAGTGACCTTTTTGAAATTCACTGTCTATAAATTAAAGTAGGTACAAAGGGTACTTAAAAGGAAACCTTTAATTTTCTGTGTAAGAAACGTTAGGCAACTCTGGTCGCGTGTAAAGTTGTTGGAGTTGCGAGATTTTCACCGGCTTCGTTGAGAACAAAGATGCTGACGTAAAGGGTCGGCTGACGTGACGTCAACGATGTAGGCGTCTTACGTTAGAAGATATTATTAGGGAACGTGTTGGGAGGGTTTTAGGGTAAAATGTTGCAAAATATCTGGAGCATGATGTTACGAGACGAAAAAAGTAACATTGTAAAGAAAAACAAAAAATGTGTTGCCCAATTTTTTTTGGAGGCGTTTACAATGAGTACCTAATCATAACTTGCGTAATGGCGACGGACGATGTTTCAATCAATTTTTGAAATATCGAATCATTAACAAATATTTTGTGGGTTCGTAAATAAACAATCGATTTTCCTGTTTTAATTGTTAAATTCATTAAACAATATAATGACAGCAGTGGCAGTTCGTGGCCCGCCTTTGCTTATCTGCAATTGACACATAACCGGTCGTAACCGGTTCGAACAATAGTCGATTGAATACTAATCGCCATATTACATTCCCAATAACTTACAAAATAAATATATTTAGTAGACCATTGTGGTTGTTTATTGTATAATTTTAAGGCTGTTATTATGTCGCAAGTATTAGAATTTTCAGGAGGAAAATTGTTAGCTGGGCCCGTAAATGTGGCGCTGAGTACTATGTACCTACTCAAAGCAGTTGTAAACAGAGGAAAATTTCGTATCTCACTCAGAGGAAATCTTACAAGTAACGTCTGGAATATAAATAGATGACACAGACTATTGTTGCATATTCAATAAGCTATGAATCACTAATGATACAATCACGATTCCTAGGTTTAACGAACTACTATTTTATTCTACGTATTTTCACTGGGTACCTCCCTGTACACGTCATTTGTCTGAGCAGTCGGCTGTTAATCAAAACTAAATAAACTTCAATATATTGTTTGTGCTCGGGGACAGGGCCGTCTTTAAACTATTTGAGGCCCTGGGCACATTAGGATCATGACCTAAAGAAAACACTATTTAGTTATAATAGATAAAGAAAGTAGACAAACGACAGGGATAGGAAATTTTATTTCGTTGTATGAGATGAGGCATCTGTCTAGTAAAGTATTATAATATCTGTGGTATTACGTTTGACGTTCGATTACGATTATACGATTTGGTAATCTGGCATGAACTAAGGGGCCCCATTCGAACGCGGGGCCCTGGGCACGTGCCCATAGTGCCCAGTGGGAAAGAGGGGCCTGCTCGGGGAAATACCTTTATTTGGTCGTGGCTTAGTAAAATTATCCGCACGAAACGACCGATCATAAGGTTAAACCACTCCTGACGCGATCGGTCTGTGAATAGGATACTATCTATAATCATAACGAGTTCCTCCATGTTTCATGAATTTTCCAAATCAGTCCAGTAGTTTCTGAGATTAGTGCGTTCACGCGACAAACAAATTCTTCAGCTTTTGATTAATATTAATAATCGCGTCCAGACCAATTGCTGGCTACGGCGCGGCGGCTGTTTTTTTTTATGGAGATCAGCCAGCTGCGCAGGACATATTATAGTTCACTATCATGTGGACAGACACGGGTGCACTCTTTGTTCCCTTCTTCCCTTACTCCGATGGGACGGCACGACACACCGGTGATAAATCAGGTGCAGAACCGATATTTACGTGCTCTCTGAAGCACAGGTGTATCAATCACCATCTTCCGAACTCCATGCTGCTTTCTTAAAACCCACAAAGCGTTTTGGATCCAAGACCCCGTGCACAGCAGTCGTGCTATAGATGCGACTACTAGACCAACAATAATATTAGTATGTCTAGTACACATCAAGCTATAAGCATCCAGTTTGTCTTGGACTCGCTTTATATGGTCTTTCTACAAATTGAACGGTCAACTTATACTAGTTTCGTACCTCACACACTTAACAAACATCATTGAAGTACGAGCGAAAACGGATGCGATTTAAAAAAAAATACTCGAACATAGTTATTATCAAATTGACGTCACAATCATTTATTGATTACGAAGAAACAATTGGGTTATCGGTCAAGTCAGACAAGTATTTCCTGTGCCAATATAATATAAAAGTTAATCTTTACTGGACTACGACATAGGAAATTCCGCGGCTAATTTAGATAAGTATGTATGGCAATAGCAATTGTTTGTAATAGATTTTTAATGACACAGTGATAGATTTTAAATCTAAAGTGGGTTTAAAAATTTGTGTCGACGAGTTGTTCCTGAGATTAGCGCGTTCAACCAAACAATCAAACAAACTCTAGCTTTATAATATTAGAATAGATTAAAATGAATAACTCAGTTCAATATTCAGCAGTAGGTAAAGCGCAGAACGGTCACCACAATTATGGATAAATTCAAATTTAAATTAACAGGGATCAAATTTATTATGTAAGTTCTTATCTACATATTACGCGTTCTAATAGGAAAATGGACGTAAGTTACACCTTGGTTTAACGTCATAGTTTTAACTGTTGCTGTGTGCCTTAAACAGTAGCCACGTTTGTAATGGGATATTTTCCCTCGTTTTTATATTTTTAATGAGCTTTTTATTTATATGTATATTCATGAAAAAATATTATTCCCATATATTTCCAAACTTAAAAATTAAAAAAAATAAAATATTAAAATAATACATAGAAAAAATTCATCCGCATCGCTGTCACTGCGGATCGTGCCCAAAAGACTGGCCGCATTGCCACGTTAGATGGCTATGCTTTTTTTTGATAATGAATTGAAAATTCACCCAAATTCAGAATAATATCAGGCTTATAAAAAGCGTATAGCGTATATATATATAAGCGCTTATAATTGAAAAATCGATGAAGATAATTGCAGTACCTATGTATTGCCACAGATAAACTACGAATTGCCTCTACCTACTCTTGTCTTTGATGGTAGAAAATTTGATTTCATGTTAGTACTTACTACTCAATATTGATCATGAATCAGAGCCGTTTTTTGAATCCTCTTTTTATTATTACAACTGTTTTCCTTCTTATAGGCGCCACGCTAAAATGGCAAATGAAAACATTGCCATAAAAATTTAAATCACTTACGCACGTCTTCGAACGATTCGCCTATGAAGAGAAGAGAAAAACAGCTGATTAAGGACCACTACCTGAGTAATAATATCTTCTTTTTTGCTAAAGATTAATTAGTAGAGAACACTAATAACAAAATTATCGTTTAGAAAAAAAGTTACTAACATAAAATGCAGGATTTAAACGAGTTATGCCAATAAGTCTGTCGTCAGTTAATTTTATAATTTGGCACGTGCGACCCTGACGGATTTGCTTGAAAAAATAAATTAACATAAGTCATGTAAGGTCATTAATGTGAATAAGACTATCAAATGTGCAGTAACCGGAGATGACCAAGAAGCTGTTGGTCTGTCTAAAAATAAACCTTTATTTATGGTAGCAATTAAAGATAAACGACTTTTTTTTTAGACTAGTTTATGCTTAATGTTGTCTCAAAATGCCTAATAGCATAAGATTTTTTTCTGAAAATAATAATCTTCTAGCAATTGCATCATCAGCCTTTTTATCGTCCCACTGCTGGGCACAGGCCTCCTCTCATACAGAGGAGGATTAAGCGTTAATCACCGCTAGTCCAGGTTTCCTCGAGATGTTTTCCGTCACCTTTAATCAGTCATTGGTGTCTAAGACATACTTAGAAAGGACATATAACTTAGAAAAGTTACATTGGTACTTGCCTGACCTGGAATCGAACCCGCACACTCATACTTGAGAGGCTGGTGCTTTAAGCACTAGGCCACCACGACTACGAGCAATTTAATACTTAGACAAAATTTTATACTGTCATTGTGATTTGATTAAAGACTCCAATCCGAAAAGATAAGTCTTCTGTTATCAAACCGGAATCCACCAGTAGATTACTGGCGATATATAGATATATCTAGAGTAGAGTAGAGTAGAGTAGCGGTAATAAAGACAATTAAGTAGAAACACGCATAACAGTTTGACGTAAGTTTTAATACAGGAAAAAGGACCTGGGTTTGACCTCACATACGTCAGTTGCTAGGTCTTAATCAGCAACCTTCATCGATGTTGGTCATCACATACTTCCTCATGACATTACTTAGAGTATTTAACCAACTGGAGGGACCATTGCCGAGGGAAACAATTTTGTAATGGGTATGTTAAGTTTATGCTTGTGTTTTGCCGCGGCTGCGGCTCGTTCGCAAGAGTTGCCGTAGCCCTGGCATACAGGGACCTCTAGAAGGAACATAGTGGGTTTCAGTCAGCAAGGATCTGGCACTCCCAGCAGCTGCACAAATGTTCATGCTTGTGTGTAGATTTTTATGGATTAAGATGTGATCGAAAATGCGTGATGCTTAGCTATTTGTTGCGTTGCCTCGCCCTCCTCGGTTTAGTTGGCAGACTTTTTCGGCATGTGACATCTCCGGCTGGCTAAATGATCTTAGTGACATTAAATGACATTACTTACTCGTAACGTTGAAGGTCACAGATGAACGCTTTTGCAAACGAAGGTGAACGTGACAGTTTGGTTTGACAATATATTATTTTGTTATTACGACGTGCTAAATGATTCTTAATCATGTTTGTTTTATTGTGTCATAATAATAATTAGGATTTTGAAGAAAGTGTTGATTATTTTTTCTTCTTAAGGCTTCAACAAACATTTTTCTTGCTTTGAACGTGACATCGACAGATTCTCGAAAAACAGCTTTTAAATCTTAAAAAAACTGCTAACAATTTGTACAGCATTCATTCAGTCAAAAATATATTTGACCAGTGATAAAAATGTCGTACGATACAAGATAATGACAAGATATAAGAGTTATTATCAATTTCACGGGTGAATTAAGTCACCTTAAGTGCACTCTTATCTTCATAATTATTTGATTATCATCATCTAGCGGACTGATGTAACAGATTTTTTTTGCATCCAGTCAGATAGTAGATAAGATGAAATACTGATTTTAATTCAAGAATATTAATAAGTTCACATCTTTGTGTAAATTTTTGTAAAAAAAATATATTAGCTTATGAGGTACTTAAAAAAATCATACTTCCGTAAATATTTAAATAAGTACGTAATTTATATCAATTATGTTGTAATCAATGATAACGTAGTTCACATAAACAACCTTATTTACTACATCAACAATATATATGTATTTCGTCATTTAAATGTGGTATACCTTATTTCCGGGATAGATTTATACATAATTATATTAATTTATACATAAGTTTATTCTTACACATTTAGTCCGTGACATTTATCAATCAATTAGTGCTTGATGTTACAGATAACGTACATTAAAAATTATTGCGATATCATCACAATAAATGGGAGTTAATAAAAAAGTAATGGGTACATCTCTACGGACACGGCAATTCTAAGCTCCCACACACAAAAACTACACTACACACAAAACTATCTACATTGGGGCTGAGAAGTCCAGGATGTAAAGAATAAAAATATCCCGCAGTAAAGAGAGGATCCTCCGACCAGACGGGTATTTTTTCTGCTACTGCCCCGACAAGTATAACAAATTGTTAGCTTGCTAAATATTAGCTGCTCAGGGCCTTTTCAATATTTCGCAGTAACATAACTGGTCCAAACACCAGTGATAAGGTTTTTATGGTGGAATGCATTCCATTCCTAGATAATTGCGGTTCGTACGTAAGGTAGAAACAATGAGCAATTATGTTTAAAATTATTGCCTATAGATACAATAATATAAGTGTTCTAGTAAACGCATATTTTCATTTTTACCTGTTAAGGCTATTAATCAGTGATCCGTCTTTCATAACTGAACTGGCGAAAAAAGTCGTAACTTCGGGCTGCTTACTGAAGGCTTTTGCTTAGGACGCATGCAAAATCTCTTTCTACCATCGTAGAGTAGATATAGATAATAGATATCATATATATACCTGTGGATGTATGACCACCCACGTTCCTTCGTGTTTCAGAAGGCAAGTAGCTCCATGAAAAACTGGTACTCAGCTGCATCGGGTTAGACTGTAAGCCGACTCCAACATAGCTTGGGAAAATGCTAGGTAGATGATAAAATAACAACTCTTAAATACATGGGCTTATAATGGATGAAAATCTTATACACATAGATCGTAGATGATAATGATAACTTTTACTAAAGCGAACGATTGATCCCTTGAGTCACGCCCTTTCTACTTAAAACAACAGAAGAGTTCTTCCCCTAACATAGAATATCTAATGTTTCGGGGAAAATATACTTACCTACAACAGTCCGTATAATAAAGGGATTTGAAGTATTACACATTGACCATTGCGACATAATTTTACAAACTGTTTAGTCAGTGCTGGACACCACCACTTAGATGACACAAGGTTTCATATACTTGTCCAATATGGTCGCGCTTCTGACTAATCCATATCGTGAATAATGTTTGAGATGAGTAGATTCTAGATAGTTCCAACATATTTACAGACGCCAGTACATCTAGCTACACGAAACTGTCAAATTTTCCCTATATACTTTGAACCATATGCTTAAGCGACAAAGTTGAAAATATATTGAGGAAATTTGACAGATTGTAGTAGCTTGATGTGCTGTGTCTGTTCAACTTCAAAGGACGTCATAGATTTTAAGGGTGTATTTTGCTTGCGTATGAAATTGACAGCGGTAGAACTACCGATCTCTAAAAACAACATTCAAACTCCACCTATATTTAGCAAAGATCTGTGTCTGGTGTAATTGGGTAAGTATTTATTTCAGTATCTTTATAGTTCTAGTTTCGTTGACACCAACACATCAAATGTCAAAAGTAAGCTGAAGTTATGTTGACCTTTTCAGCAGTTAGCTTCAAAGCCAAGTGAGATAAAGTACTGTCAGCCACCAAGCCATCAAGTCCTCTCGCGAAACTTTACGGTACTTAATCAAATTTCTAAGTGAAAATGAACTATTTCAGGGAAAGGAGAAATACTACCTATTTGTCACGTAAGCATTTAGGTACAATTTCCAAATAATTACAAATATGCTGTAATTTTATCGTCCTTAAATGATGACGAATTTTTAGTCATCGGCTCAATTGTCTTTGTTCAGTTGACCTGTAGACATTTATGCAGCTTCAGATCTTCCGGCTTACCTGCAAGCATTATTTAAAAAAAAAACAATTAATTATAGTTTTGGTCACGAAAATTCCAGGATCCTCATCTTCCTGTGACGAAAATAACTTCTGAAGAAAACCACAGAAGGATTAATTTACAAGTAAGTAGGATCCTTTGAATTCGCAAATATAGTGTCCTTATACCGGAAAACATCAATTTGTACGAATGGACTTTGTCATAATTCCAGAAACGTTAAAACTATCGGTGGCTTGTCCCACTTGAATTCTAAGGAAAATTCAATATGTTACTACGAGGCGCAGGCGTTTAAATTCATCCTTTAAACAAGGCTATGCATGTTTATTATTTCAGTCTTTATTAATACGTGCCTACCTCTATTATTCATAATTCTTGTATAAACAGGTATCAACACGAACGCTAAATGACTAAATGCCTATACAGATACACAAAAAAAAAACACATTGTGGTTTTAGGTAGACCGAAATATAGAGATAAAAGATTGTTGACTTATTTCGTCACTTCTGACGCAAATCGAATAAATTCGTCATCATCATCACCTATTGGGTATTTGCAAAATAATAGAAAAAGAAAAAAGGTATTGAACTGTGTGTACAAACAAATCGTATTTCTCGTTATTGTATTTTTGCGCTCACCTTGAAATAAAATCAGCCCACATTATCATGTAGGTTGGTAAGCTCGTTTACTTTTTTCAGAGTTAATAAATGCTTTCGTCATTCAACCTTTTTACACACAAACCTATTTACGATTTTAAAAATAGAATGTTACAATTTGACTAAAATCGTCGGGAAGCTCACGATTAGGATAAGCTGCTCCTGTTGATAGTTTAAGCAAACAGTTCTAGTGGTGTTAACATTAGTTTTAACCCCGGAAATAGCAAGCAGCCACTAACATGTTAAGTTCACGACACACAAATCCCGCGAGACGCTTCTTAAATCATCATCCCGTGTTTCATTGATCGGGAATGCGTGAACCCTGACTAAGTTGAGCCACTGAGCGGACAAAGGATCGCTCGAATTGCTGACTGTTGAATCATCAAGTGAACCAGACGTGTGCAAACACCAAGATCTAACGATGCATTAGCGTTATCCGCCTAACATAGCGTGCTTAGCAACAGATTGGAATATTGGTGTAGAATTCATTGGATTTGGATAGTAATTAAAAAAAACTTTCAGCATTAGTGGACAGGCAATTTTGGTTTTCTAGAACTGTGGTAGGTCACACCAAATATAATTCCTATCTACAACACTGGTTGCATGAATTTTAAATAAAAAATAGTTTTTTTTTCGTCTTTCCCTCAAAGTAGATTTTAATATCTTTGTTTAAGTCCGGCTGTTGTTTCAATTCAAATGTAAGTAGAATTATTAGATAATCTTTTTATGCAAAATACATATAGGTAATACTATTTCGAAAAAAAAATCTTTGAGGTACCTACATTGTTGTCGCGAATGATATCATATCTCACTTTGTTAACTTAGATAAAATATCAAAAAAAACATTTTACATTTATACTCATTTCCATTTCGCTTTGAATTTTCCTCTACCGTAGCAGTCGCATTCACCTTAGCCTTAACTTTGTTGTCATGTGAAAGTCTCCCATTTCTTTTCGTCTGAGTGGTTCAGCCTTTTAACTTTGACCTTTAATAAAGTTAAAAGTTTATTGTACTTGTGCACTGAATCATACAATTGACCTATCTGCTAAGAAGAATCAGTTCAAACTGTTCTCGACTGAGACCGAGGTCAGAAAAAATAAATAAACAATCACAACGCGCCATTAGCGTAATGCGCGTTGCTAAGCAACGGAAGATTGGCGCGAAACGTTGGCTGTTTAAAATCAACTCCTTTGTCAAGGCCAATCACATAAATAATATTATAAGAACCCGGGAAGGAATTGTAAACCACGTAGTATTTGTTGCACAAGAGCAAAAATATATTACGCAATATTATGTTGTATTATTTAATTAAAATTATTTTTATTTCGGCATGTTTTTACAAATCCACTTTTAATGTAGTTAGTTTAATTTTAACGTAATTAAGTCATAATAATTAATTAGGTATTGTTTTCCGTTCTAGCAAAATAAATTAATATGTTTTATTTTTATGTAAAATTAATGCTTACTAATGGAGTTGGTATATTTCACCGCCACGTACTACCTATCTGTCCTACCTAAACCTTGATTAATCTCTTTTAACTTGATGCTCTAGCAGATAATCATACAGAAATGATCCAAGTTACAGAAGATTTGGGTACTAAGGAACTAATATAAGGAATTTCTGACTAGTCTTTAGGCATTTAACTTTTTTAAACGAGTGATATAGTTCTGTTTATTTTTTTATGACAACATACACCCTTGTTAACCAATTATTGAAACTACTACAATTATACCAATATCGTACAATATTGATCGGTTTATTTTTTTACCTAAATTATTAGATTTACTTTACCTAAATTAGAGTTGACAACACTATTAGTTATGGTTTACACAGTAGGACAGTAGTAGGTAGGTACGCGCCTACTTAATTAAAATAAATTAATCTACCACCTAAGACAAGGCGTGTAATTTAAGTTAGAGGACACGGCTACACTTCAGTGCCTTGTTTGACTAGCAGTCCGCGGGAACTTGACAGATATCGAATGTCAAATAGGTAGGTACCAACCTAGTACCTAAGTCGTTGTTGTTTATCACACACACCTCACTAGAGCACAGAATACTAAATAGTTAGTAATTATACTATACACTATAGTTCAATTAGTAGTAGGTCAAAGTTTTCCTAAAATAATTAGGTACGTACGAAGAATGACACCGACACGACACCAAATGATGAAATAGTTTGCGGATTTTACTCTAAAGTTACGAATAAACATGAATTTGATCACGTATAATCATCAGTCTGAAGACAAAACAATATCCTTTGGTTAATAATAAAGAAAATATGTACCCGAGCGAGCCCTACCTTAAATTTAAGTGTAAAATAAAAATAATAAAAAATTAAATCGTTCTCTTGTTATAAGTGTTCAAATTACCTACCTACTTTTAAATGATAAAACTTATTTATCGATTGTCTAATATTGTTGGGTCTAAATATAAAATACATGGATTTAATAAATGTTTTGAAGGTAAATGTGTAATATTATTACCTGGGTCTTGTGAAAAATATTGAAACAAACGTTTGCGATTGCATTGCCAAACGTAAATGAATGGTCACAGTCTTTCTCTTTCTATGAAGCGTCTGTTCTGTATCACAGAAAGAGACAGACATATAGTTATCGCTTCTTGAACTAACGCGTGGCGTATTGTAGCGTACTACGCAAGCTGACGGTGTGTCGACATTGGACGTTGGATCGGTTGCCGGTCCGAGGCTTCGCGGCGAGCGTCGTCGTCAGTCTCGCAATGGCGTTAGTGAGAATAGGACGTGTGTTCGTTTAGTTTCACAACAACCCGAGCGGACACCGGCCCAAAATATTGGCCGTCTATCAGTGCATGAATTACTTGAAGATACTTCCTGTAATTCCTCACACAATAAAGCGACTTGTTCGTGATCACGGACAGTCAAATTTTGGTACGATATCCACTCAGGGCGAATCATTTCAAGGTTCGTACTTTATTCGTAATTTCCCCTTACTAAAATAACGTTACTAAATCGTGTCGATTGTCTCGTTTTGTTTCAAATTTTGTAATGTCGGTTCCGTGGATTTGCAAGTGTCACAAACGGGAAATTACTAATAAGTGGTTTTTGTTTTGTTGCAGATCATGTTCATCTCATCGTAGTTCCTTCATCGTTTTTAAGTGTTTGTGTGTGTTTGTGAACTCAAGTGTAACGTGACAGTGTTAAGTGTTAGTGATGGAACCAGGATCCCCATCGTTGCTGTGGCCGCTGCGCCTGAGCAAGCCGGCGGTGACGGTACCGGTGGCGGCCGAGGATAGCAGCAAGGCGGACGACCGTGCTCAGTCACCGGTGTTGGCGGAGCGGCTGGCGGCGGCACCTTCGCCGTCCAGCCCGCCGGCGCCCTCCAGCCCGGCGCCGCCTCAACACCACTTCCAGGCAGCACTCGTCGCTGAAAAATATCTCCTCCTAGAACAAGTAGAAGGATCCTCCCTCTGTCGGTGTGTTGACGTGCGAACACAAGAGGAGTATGTTTGCAAGGTAAGTACTTATCTATCTAAGCCTAACGCAAACTTAAACATAGACTTCATTACTTAAAATGTTCTAAGACATAAGCTTAATACTGACGTAAGTGCAATGACTCCCGGAACCGCGACGAGTTATAGCAAACCCTATGCAAGTACAAAGATGCTGCGGAGGAGATCGAGTTTATTTGCCACAGTAAACTTGCGCTATTAATACATACCTATAGCACTTAGCTAGCTATCTACACTCGCCAACTTGGTCCTCGAGTCCAACAACTTTATCGAGCGAACTTGCAAAAGTTTTATACAAATATAGGTACGTACGCGCCTATAGTTGTTTTGATATTCAATTGACATCTATTTAAGTTATTCTTTTAAATGAGACCGGTATTTTATGAGATGCAAAAAGCCTATTATAAGTTATAATAAGAGTTAACATGGAGTTAAAATATTCTAAAAATCTCTTTTATTTTAATTAGATCAGGCAACTTGCAAAGAGAACAATCTGTACTGTATTTCTCGCGACGCGGCTAGGATGCGTAACGTGTGCCGTGTCGAAATTGTGTCGGGTTTCATCAGGCGTTGCGTGGCTTTGTTTGATTGATATAGTGCGTAATCTCTTGTAGTTCGACCTCTTAGTACACAAATCTAATTAGCTAGTCAAATTGTAAAGCACCTGCTCCCCTTTGTACACTTGAATCACGTGTAGGCAGGTCCCTAACTCCTAACATGTCCCGGCCTCGCTATGGAATTATATTTGAATAATACAAACAAACGCAAAACATCATGTTGGTATAATTACTCACAAAGGCAATATCTAGCAAAATATTTATTAAAGGGTTCTCACTATCCCACGGGATTGGACCCCATGTAGAGATAGGCCGAGTACTCAATAATATGCCCACATGTCGTGTCCCTTCAATTCAATTAGTAAACTTTACCAAATTTAACCATTAGTGACTTCTGACAGCTAGTTTTATTTAGCAACATATTATTTCATCACATGTATCTAAAAACATTAGCCTTGTTTATTAATAAATGTAATATCACCCCAAGAAAAGATCATTTGAATCATAATCATGTATTTCTTAATCACGGCTTGCTTTAGTACCCAACTCCTAATGGCTCGGCTTTGAGTACATAATTCGTTAATTAATGTTCAATAGTAGTTTTTTCTTGAGTCTCGCGTGCATTGTTCATAGCATCTTGTTCAAAACCGATGTCATACTTTATATGTCATGGCCCCGCGCGCTGCTCGATCGCACTTGTAGGCCACAGCCATCGCCGTTTTTACAATGTCATGTGTCGACTTTCGCAATCGATAACCTAACAATAACGGCAATTATAACGCTAACAACACGCTAATTGTTGCACTACACTAGTCAAGCTAGCGCGCGCCTCACCAACTATAATTAGGCGGAGCTAACATTCTTTACATATTCATTTTTAGTTTGAAGTGGCTTATCCTTATTGGCTTTTGTGAATCACTACTCAAGCCATAGAAACTAGTTTGAAAACTCGTTCTACGTAACGAATTTTGAGCCTAAGCTTCTTACTAGTCATTTTAGGCAATACAGGATACATAGGAGTACTAACAAAGGCCTATACGAGTATTGTCAAGGCACAGAATAGGCACTTCCCTCGTGAGAACTTGGCAAGGTTATAGTGTGGCAACGTTATCGTTGCTAAACGTCGAGCGTATTTACAACACCGACTGTTGCCGACACGACTGCCACGTTTGTTTCACATTCATCATGTGTGATACCGTCTCACTGTATTTGTTTTATAAAAAAAGTTAATTACCATCCTTATTGCCACTTCTATTGACAACGTCACATGTGATCGCATCAGGTCGAGTCGAAAATAGGCTTGACCTTCTCATTGACATTGTGAAATAGACGATTTGATAACGCGCCGATCGTCGAATGTCATAGCGAGGCTAGAGGCCCCCCTCCTTTCGCCCCCCACTGAATAACAGTACGAGTGGCATTAGCAGCGAAGCGCTTATTCATTGCTGCTTTAACATGTCCATTAATACGAGTGTAGCAAACGTAGTCTGGCATAAGATGTATCTAAAATTTAGTAGTCAGATCGAATCATATCTTAAGAGCAAATGCAATCAATTTGCAAACAATCGAGACAGCCGGCGTATATACGGTAATCTGCTATTGTAATTTTACGTAGAACGGATAAAGGCTTGTGAATTTGTTATGCTCCTTAAACATAAACAACTTGACTTACATTGATACAATAGAACAGGAAATACGTCAAGATAATATGCTCCTTTATATATGTTATAGTTATGTGAGTACTTTGCCATTGTAATTGGATTGATTTAGAACTAGGTGGTCGTTAACGGGAGAGGCAAAGCCGAATCTAGTTACATAGCTGTTGAGTGCGTTTTACAAATATTTTGCAATAGATATACATACCTTGTGATTATACAAATATTGATAACAGTTAAGTAGGTTAGCTCCCGTAAAATACGTTCGATGTCAAATATTATCAAGTGTTCTGTCAACATTGCGAATTCTTATCAGTACCTCATGTTTTCGCAAACATGTCCACAAATGGGTCATGTTTTATTTTCGTACAACGACCAACATTAATAGAAATCGAAAAAGCGACGTCGTGTCTAGGGTGACTGCGCTGAAATAACCAGCAAACTATTTATACTGTACACAAGTCAAAAAAGAAATGGTTTGACGCACGCGACGTGATTCATCATTCGTGAGCCGGGAAATCAGATTTGGAATTTGCGTTCACAATGTCGTTGACATTTGGTGAGCGATCGCACTGAGCACTGCTCACAAGCACACACGGATTGGTGCAATCGCTCATTCAAAAATAACTGTACTATACCATGTAGTCGACCCGCTAGCGGTTCTAGAAAGTTTAAAGTTGCCGACAACTCTTGCCTATTCGCTATTGAAAAATGTTATTGCAACAATTATCTTGTCTATTTCGTTTGATTTCTACTTTGTCGTCACCCAAGAATTCTGTTTGAAGTCGACCGGGCTAGATTTGCAAAAGGAGGGTTAACTTCCCTCCATTCACTAAATGTTTCAACCTCGTTATTCACATTAGACTAAGCCCTTTTAAATCATGGCTGCTTTGAAATAGGACCCCTTTGAATTTAACGTGGACGGGATTTTAGTGACGCATATGTTTTTAACATATGAGTTAAGTGCTGGTAACGTATATTCGTTCTAAAATAGGCAACACTATATTGTAATAATGTTTAGATATGAAATTGATTAAACAATAAACTAGAGGTGACACGCGACGCAGCTAGGTCAACGATAAAAGGAAAATAACAACGACCCCAATAACGATACGTCATTCATTGAATAATGCAAGGAGTTGGCCGGATTTAGAGGAAACGTGTATTTTTTTCCCGGAAAGCACCTCTAAATCAATACTAACGACAATTGTAGCGCAACTGCACATTAAGAGAGTATTACTAGGGTTTTTCACAAAATTAGTTTGTGGAATCGGTGTGTTAATGTTAACGTTTTCCTTTAGGTGGTGTCACGAGACTGCAGCAGCTTACTCCAAGCCCACTATCGGCTAGATGGCCATCCGCACGTCAACCCCATACACGAAGTCCTAGTCGGAGATAAGAGGGTGTACCTAATATTCCCACGGTCGCACTCCGACCTCCACTCATATGTGAGGGCGAGAAAACGGCTAAGGGAACACGAAGCTCGCAGACTGTTCAGACAAATGGCAGAAACAGTGGCCGCGTGTCACGAACAAGGCATCGTTTTGCGGGATCTTAAGCTGAGAAAATTTGTCTTCGCCGATCCTCAAAGGTGAGTCTTTTTAAATTAACTGTGTACTTTCTGTGTAAAGCTAAGACAAAATATGTATAAAAATATTTACGACAGTTTAGTCTGCTACATTGTCAGTCGCGAAGTGTTATCACTAACTAATCTAAATGCCCGATGCAAGGTTTCCATAGCAACTGTTATCAAGACGATCGACCCGCTTCAAATTGATCGATCGGTAACTTCCTCGGTATTTTTTACTGCCTACGCCCACTATAAAGATCGATCGTGAGAAAACAGATGAGTTAATAAAAAGGTCGGAAGGGAAACGGAAATGCTCTTTGTATTTAAGTAGCGCCTCGTTTCCTCCATGAGTCAATCGCCTTGTGTTACTGCCACAAACTGTTATCGAGTCGTTCATTATGACGATTCTCATGCGCTATGTGTCGCTCTAGAAACGTTAGTTGTTGTTCTCGACAAACTCATGTAGATATCGAAGGCGCCAGTCTTCTACTTAGAATATATCTGGCACCTTCAGTCTATGCTTAATCATCCGTATGACTAACACGATAAAGTTTACTCGCTAAATATATAAAATTTAAAAAAGACAACAATCGGATACAATAGGATTACTCAACGCATTTATTAATTACGCTGGTCTCGCGGCGGCCGGTAGGAACCAGCGGATTTTCAAACTTTTGAAATGTTATCTGGCCTCCATTGTTGCGAATATCTCCGGCAATGCTAGCGGCTCAAGGCGAACGGTGTCATTGCTGCGTACAATACTGCGCGCGCCGCAATCGGGTCAAGGGTCCGCGGCAATGCGCTTGCGCACCGCCCGCAACGTGTGGTTTTAACGTTGTGTGTGCACCCTTCGACCCCTATGTAATTTTTAATCATACGGGTATCTGCCCTTATCCAATCTGGTGATCCTGAGAAATACCTTAAGAAAAAGAAAATATTTTTTATGCACCCCTAACAAGTAATTTAACGACCACATTCCGAAAGGATTTCAAATGAATTCTATTCACCTGCCCGTATTCTTACCCTCGGTATTTTCCCGGTTAATAAGATTCATTTATTAGACCTTTTATTTTGATCAGATAACATCTAAAAACGTTATTGTACGAACTTTATCCAATTTTTTTCATCAAATTTGTAAGTTAGAATCTCTTCTATTATAGTTATAAATCTCTCAGACCAACGGGACCAGACGGGGCCAACAGCCAACCTTTTGTGTATTGGATTATCTTTCGCGTCCTCTCTGAGACAATATTTAGTACGCCCACCCGAACTTGAAAGTTTGCCGTGATGGATTCACTGACCTTTGGGCTCGTCCCTAGTGACATTCACGTCGCGAATCCAAATATGCCTTTGACGTGACCGCCCAGCCGCAGACATGTTCGAAACGCAATATAACCTACAACATGAACAAAACGAACCCTATCTGCGTATTTGCGCAACAGTATTAATTCAGTCGGCTTTCGAGTGGACAGACAGACAGTGGAAAAGGTAAATTTTAATACTCTTTTCAGCGTCGTGTCATCAAAGCGAGTGTTGTCAAAAGCGCCTGTTCGCGATGCGGAACGGGAAGCACCGCGACCGTGCCTCTAATGTAAAAACTTTTGCTTTACCCTTTACGTAATAGCGGAGTACGCTGCGACTTGAGAAGCCTTTTCCGAACTTGCCTCTCAAAGCCGGAATGTTTTACTTTCGGCTATTACTCGGAACCTCTAAACAGTAGCTAAAGATAAACTTTTACCGCAACGACCGTCTGGAATGTTTCAATGTTAATTCGGCAAAATCGTAGAGATAACTCATTGAATAGTAAAATTGCAATTGCGTCGGTAATGTCCGCTGGACATGGCGTGTACAAAAGACTCTAGTTATTGGGCAAACGGGACGCGCTCGCTCGCTGGCGTCTGTTTTGTCTGACCGTTAATATAAATTAAGCAGGATATTGCAGATGTGTTTCCAGTTTTGCCATGTGCCGGTGTCGGAGCGGAAATATCGCTTTTTGTTTTACTTAATGATAACGGATCTTTGCGTGTAGGTCAAGCAGGTAGACAGCTGTTTAGCAATCTGTGACCTGAGGGTCTCGTTCACTTAATGACCATGTGTGCACTTTCTCAGAGAACATCCTTTATACAAATTTAAAGCATCAGATTGTTCAGATGGTCAAACGAACCCCAATTAACATAATCGGGCAGCTGACCTTGTCCACCCCTAATAAATTCTAATGATTGCACATGTCGCGGCGGTCACTATTCCCCAGCTGTTGTTTGCAATCGTGAGAATGGTGTATCGGTGAAGGTGCAACTTGAGCAAGTGTCCCGCCCTTCGACCTCGGTTCTCACGTCTCGGTGCGATATAAAGGCACCCCTGATTATAAATTCGAGTCATCCGGCGGGACGCCACGATCAACATCCCGCGATACCGCCGTCGTCCCGTCTCAAAGATAAACAAGAACATTAATATTGATTCCGTACTCTCTTTGACGCTTTGAAGTGGATTTTCTTAACACTCGCCCGTAGTTTTTCTGTCCTTTGAGAGATGAAAACAAATTCTCTGCTCTCCTTTGAGATTAAAATTACGAAATAAAATGCAAAGATTTTCAATGTGAGGAACTGAAGAAGAAGTTCTAAATAGAATGAATCTAATTATATTGAAAAAGCAATAAAGCATTATATATCTGTTGGGGTGGATTCGACTTTCTCTACTATCATGTGCTACAATAGATAACAAATGAGATGTTCGTGTGTAACTAGAAACTATCAAGAGAAATCTCGAGCGGTGTATCCGGGCGCAAGCCTTGGGGGAGGAAAACGAGGTCGCCACGATAGCGCAGGTAGCGAGATCCTCACGCCCTACGACAACACGCACGCACTCTACGTCACACGTCAAATTATTGTGACGACACATCATTAATATCAGCATACTTCCAGGAAGGATGTCTTGCACCAATCACAATAACAAAACATCAACGACAAATGTATAAAAATAAATTAGCTCGCTGGTGACATCACAGACCTGACGACAGAAAGCCGGATGTTTGATTGTAAACTACCTTTATACGAATAATGCATTCTTAATTTTGGCAATGCCGACAGGATATACTAGGCGGAAACATATTCACGTGACGAAAATAGCCTTTGTCCGCACGATGCCTCTAAAAAGCTAATTTGTTCCGCAAGTGTTGTTGTATAGCATTAGTTAAATCTCATAACGCCAGACAGCCCGGAGCCTATTTTCGGTCGGTTACGTAGTCTTGGTCCTTTGTAAATAAGTTCAGGTACAAAAATTGTCCCAAGCTCATTGTTCGAGCGCATCCCGCTCTCGCTCCGGCAAATATAATAACCTCGTCGAACAATTCCAGGTAAAGAAACACTAGTCACTTTTTTTTGCGTAACACGGTGCTCGGAAGATGGATCGGATGATCGAATGTATAGCAAACAATGATGTCGACCCAACGGCATTCGATTACGTAAGTTCATATTTGCCGTCTACATGATGCGCGTTTCTATATAGACAATCCACATGGATATTTTTTTTCTAGCCTGTAGCTATTTTCCTAACTGGATGATACAGACACATCATAAATCGAAGTCTACTCTTGTTTCGCCACTAATGTAGCTGGCTGGTAAATTCGCACGTCTGTCGTGTTTAACGGGACGGGGATATTTACGGTGCGACCGGAGCCGTCGCTCGCCGGCGGATGTGCCAAATTGGTCCGCGATAGACGGCCGCCTCGCCACCCGGCAGACGCCGCTACGTCGCATGCCGGCCCGGCCACCACCGCACAACATTTCCTTCCAAATCTGTAGCTAATTTGCGACCTATGCGTGCTATTACTGCATCGACACGCAACCGCTCTACAATAAAAAAGATGTGCAACTCAACCCAAATATCGCCTCGAGGTAGTTGCCGATATCTCAGCAGCGCGGTCGATCAGCGCAGCGAGTGTACCTGCGCGCCTACGCTGACTATTTTGAAAACGTTTTGAAACAGAGTTGCTAAAGCTTCGTGGTGCAAGAGACCTCCACATTACAGCGTTGTATTTGCATAATACTGGGCGCTCAGTAATATAACCATACGTCAGTTTCGCTAGTTGTATAACTTTTAGTGCAGTCGTACGTACTTTACCATTATTGTCTAGTTTGCGTAATGGACCTTTTATTTCACTAAATATCTGACTGTGCAGTGCGTAGTTGGCACTCGCTACTGGTATTTTTCGCGCGGGTGTGGCCGCTGGCCACTCGTGTTAGATAAACGAGCGCGCATCGAGTGCTAATTTGTACGGCGTGAATCAGGCGTGCCGGAATTCAAGCGCACTGTTGGTTCTTGTTTTGGGGCGTTTATTCGCGGCCTCGATCGCGACTAGCGCGGTGCGGCGTGGTGAGGTCGCGCGCAACTGTGCCAATGTCGCGTGGCCGACGCCGCCGACGCCGCCTCTTCGGTTGTGCGGAACTGATGCCACTGCAGCGTTTCAAAAATTCTGATGCTACATCGAGCCTTACGAAAGTGACTCATCTAGTCATCGTTCACCTTGAATGAGCAAGACATTCCCGATCCCTAGGCTCGGGTTTTGGAAGATCCTCCGAGCGACCACTCGACCTCGACCAAACCCGGAATATTTTCGGGTTTAAGACGCCTACACATTTCCCTCAGTCTGAAAATAAATGAATCGGCGAGGACGACGCAAGCATTCGTCATGGCTATAAATAACGCGTGTTCGCACCTTTTTTGGTGATACGAAAACACCGGATGCGGCTACCGGACGCAGGCGATAGTGCAATGCTCCCAAGCGAAAGTCGCCTTTACTTACTCGCAGGACAGAACATAATGTGTGAGCGATGTCTTCAATAATGAATTACCGGACATAGGTGTCACCCATACAAAAGTAAATCCGATTGTCAGAATTCAAAGCGACGATGGATCGGTGTTGACGTACACCTTGCTAAACCAGGGGCATACACAACAGGTTTATATTCTTATCGAAAGGGCGGAACTGCTCTTCCTTCCCAGCTTTTGTTACAATTTCTTTATTAGTACAACTAAGTATCCTTTTGTCACTATTAGAATAATTTTGTACAATTTCTCAATTCGGCGTCGTTAATTTTGCTATCGGGTACACAGCTGAGAAAACGCACGACTAGCTATTAAATCGATCCGGTTGCGTAAAACAAAGGTCTGCGAAACCTTGTGCAAGCGGCGCGCCCGCGCAGCGCCGACATATCTGCGGATTTGCGTAACCGCGCACTTATCCGCCGATACGACGCCCGTGTGTTGTGACACGCTCCGTTTGCCTACATCTGCACAACCTATATTTAAATTATACTGTGACACATATAACATAAATCATTTTCAAATATGATCAGAACTGTGTTGAATAGAACAAAGCATCATAGTTAAGCAAACTATCATCGTTCAATGTCAAGGACAATGCAAATGAATTTGACATTGACCAGCTCTACAACATCCCATTTCGAGCGCTGTTTCCGTTCAAGCACCTTGTTCTCAATTAATTTTAAACTAAAATGGCGTTCCATTTCTGCGAGTGATCTAGCTCGCCTTCCACATATCTCATGGAAAACAACGGTGGTGTCATGTCATGATATCACCGGATGAGTCACGGCGGTCGTGACTCCAGAGACGTGAACGCCGTATAAAGCCAACTTGAACTGACTTAACCTTCTCTGTCGGGAGCATAAGGCACGGGCACGGCCATTAAAAATTTCTGCAAAAAGTTTCACGGTGGTCGGGCGCACGCGACCGCTCCCTGCAAGAGATGGGTGCATTCACTTCGCACTAGAGGCAAAAAAATATGCACGTGCCAGCAATTAAATAGGGACGAGACAGTATAATTGCGCCCTCTCTTGAATACCGTCGTACATGACCGCTCAGAGAGAACCAAGTTATGTCGATGGAGGAATCACTGACCGTCGCCACACGCGTCAGACTGTATTTTCAATTTTCCGTCGTTCCGTCCCGTTCCATACGAGTGAGATTAGTTTTTAACGAGGTAGCAACAAACCTCTGTAAGTCGCTGGAGAGTGGAGTTGTTGTAAAGCGGGGGATTTTATTCCGCGCTGCACATTTGTTTTTTTATTGTGCATTTAAAACCTGCTCAGGGCGTGTGTTACGTCGTTTTGGAGGCGTCGCAGCCACCGTCGCTATCCGCGTCGCGAAGGTCGCTGACCGCCGAAATCATCCAACGTAAACACAACACAGACACAACATAACCATTACCAGAAACACTGTTGTTATTTTCACAATTCAAAGTGATGAGTTTTGCGAAATCTATTTTATATTTCATCCAGTAAATAATATTGATACACAATTAACGCTTTTGTTCCAACAAAAGCGTCACCCTAAACGATAACATGTTATCGGTACAATACGGCAACAAGGTTGTTGAACCTGTTCAGTTCAAGAATGTGCTTCGTTCGATAGTGCACATAGCCTAGTAGTTTGCAATTTTCAGTACAATTGATGTGGCATTTTAAAAACACTCTCTTCTTTGTTATCTTAAAAATACAACTCGGCATACCAATGAATCATACGCGACAGCGATGATGAATGTCATACAAAAAAGCGGTGCACTCGATGACGTCATCTAAGAGGGAAGTTAAAAATGTAAGGGTAACAATAGAGGGTGCAGGGATGAATCATAGGAAATTTCTATCGGGTCACTAGCCTCGCACCCTACGCAGCTAAATATACTTACCCTAAAATGGCTCCTAAATTTAAACACCATGGATACCTACTATAAATAGGTGAGTGCACCTATTAGGGTCTTGGTAAATTTGTGATAATTTTAGCCTTGTATGTAAAGATATATGTAAAATAATACATTGAAATAGTTTAAGAAGTTGTGACTTGTTAAGATAAGTGAGCTCTAATAATAATATACATAAACCCAAGGCTGGTATTCTTCTGGCAGGCGACTGTATAACATCGAGTTGCGCTACAAAAAACGTATAAAACCTGAAGGTGCATTAATTGCCGGAGTCCTTTTACACTCGCCAACGCACGAACAAAAATAAAAACAACACCATGACATGGTGCGAGCACCGGGGCCTACTTGTGCATGCAAAGGAAACGAGTCCGCAATAATAAAAATATTAAACGGTGATCGAGAGAAAGCGAACATAAGTTACTTGGAAGAGGAAAAAAACATAGGCGCGTACGAGTTCCTGCTGAAGTGAGAAGCAGGCGAGCGACCCCGGCTACCGATATACTATCGTAAATCTTCCGAGATGTTCTTGCCTCTTACTGTCAGCTTTTTCCTGTTTCGCTTCAAAGTTCAACAACTTTCGATATTCTGCAGGCGACAGTCAATTTAAGCGAGCCATCAGACCTGTAGTGTGCGCTTGCTGGCAGTTTTTGTGTGTTTTTGTTTTTATTTTTTGTCATACATTGAGTCCATAGTGCGTGGGTAGCTCTCGTGATACATTCACGTTTTACGACGATCCTGTACAAAAATAAAATGTTGCTCGTTCTATTAAACTTGTATGGAGGCGTTAGCAATTTGGATGCTCCTTATTTTTAATCCAGTGTCATTTGTTCGCCACCCACATCGTCGCTGTCGGGTTGGTGCGCAAAATATTTAAAAGCGGGGGCGCCCCGAGCCAAACATACACTGGGAAATATTATGTCCTTACAAATATTCGACCTTCGCGTAAACCGACGCCCACGCTTTCCTAAAATAATCCCTTGTTATTTGTAAGTTCACAACCTTTCCGTTGCCATGTTTACCGGTGAATAAGTTGACAAGCTAGTGATTTATTCCTTTTGCCAATTTCTCTGTGTTGCGAGCGTTTACCTCGCGTTGCAAGCGTCTGAATAAAAAGTAAGTGCAAACCGGTCTGGCGGTGGCCAGAATTACGATTAACCCTCAATCTGCAGTTGTGATGCGTCTCCCACTAAAAATACTCGACCGAGCGCCGCGATGCGCGCTTGTTTATACATTTTTATTTCCTTCTCGTCTTTCATGTTTGTTTTTCACCTAAATAATAACTTTCGAACAAACTGCAGCACGATCGATGCTAGTAGGTAATATTTAAAGTGAGTTATGTGTTTTAAAACAATAGTCATTATAGTTATTAGCAAGCTAGTCACGGGCGCCTGTCCTGTGGGCTTCCTGTTTTGTTGCAGTGGCACGATTTTTTGATACATATTAACCTCGACATTATACATTAAAATTACCGTTTTAGTAGCAGTGCCATTGGGGACACTTATTACTTAATTTCAGTTCTGTATTGGAATTATTCCATCATTGATTACCCATCCGTCGAGCTATACCTAAGATATTCATGCACGTGTTTTCATTCTTGAATAAAAATAATTTATGTTTTATTTATATTACACGAAAACTCGGCAAGAATATTGTGTAAGCAAATCTATTTTCCCTTTGGCACGAATTCTGATAATTTTCCTTATTTTATATTTGTAACAAATCTTCCTCAGTTTATCGTTTACACAATTCCAGTGGCATACTAATGATGTTCGCCTAGATAAACTAATATGCTACTTAATTAGTTGTTCATGACGTCACTCAAAAATTCCCCTAAATGCTGTCATTCACTTGTACCTACTTCTCTTGTTTCTACAGACACGTGTTCTCTGCTAAAGTTAATAGCTACCTACGTTTCCTCAATAGCCATTTAGAATTTGTTAAAGTACAGTATGTTCTCATAGCTTCTAATTATAAAAGTGTTTCGGGCGTCCGGGCGATCGTTCTTTAGATACGAAGTATAGGAGCATCCTAATCTCGTTCCGAAACTCTGACGCTGACGTAACTCGGTTCACGGTCAACAAGAGGAAATGACGCAAGCGCAAGCGTAGCGTTGCACACACCAGCGCCAGCGGCATTACAACACCAGCCGCACACAAACTTGCCAAAACTTTACACGTGACTTTACCTCAAAAATTCATAACTTTTCCATTTTCTAAGGACTCTTAGCTACGTCACCATCGTAAGATTAAGCCCATTGACGTCACGGCCTCGTAATAAAATTCCTACGTTTCTGCCTACGTCAGCGATGTTAGGGATGTTAGCGAACTGCTAACAAGCAAGACCTCATGAGCTCTGTGTGTAATTGCGCCACTCTTGGCATTGAGAGATTATTTACACCGCGTTTATTGTATAAATGTATTTTTGTTTATAATTGATTAATTTTTAAAATTGTAATGCGAAAGTTAAAGAATAATAAGAAGGCAACCCGATGCATATTTCATAAAGTTTAATTTAGTGCGTGTGTCCGAACAGCCAATAGTGCTCAGTTATCGGGAACGTTTACAATGACATTGAAATGAGTTGCGTTGCGAAACGGTACTCTTTTCGTGTTTCTGGCCTCGCTGCGCGCCGCGTTCGAGATTGAAGAATACGTATAATAAATATGAGAACGTATCCGACCTCAGTTCGCGGTCGCTTATTGTGTAACCGAACGCGACAAACAATACTGTGATTTTAACTTACGTAATTTTCAAATTTGCATTTGATTCTTGCTCGACAAAATGGAGCTTTAATTTCATTGACACTTTAAAGTTATAAATTATAATTGCACATGCATATTGTAACACAATGCCGAATCAACTATTGCAAAAGTATATTTTATACTTTTAGATCAGTGCTATTTTCATATTATCTCGACGTGACCTTTGTTATCGCGAGGTTAAACAAATTAATTTACTATGTTCTTTGTTCAAATCTACGATACAAAAGCAGTATTAATTCAGAGTAAATAATTTAAAACAATTTATTGGTTGCCGTGTGGCGTGTCATGAAACTCGCTAGCTAGAATGATTTGGGGCCATCGAAGTGATTCCGGATCTTAATATCATTAATATTAAAGTGTAATTTACATCGGTCGCCGTGAGCGGGTCGTGACATTGTCGGAGTGATGATCCCCTATCGACATGAAGTCATCGTCGTATATAAACGTACTATAATAACATTGGCGTCATTAGCGAGTAACGTCGCTATTGTACCCACTCTTGTTTTTCTTTGTACAATCGATATGTTTGTACAGATTTCGCGACATTTGCGCAGTTAGCGTCCGCCACATACATTCGCAACGCTCTGATGTAACCGAGTTGGATCAAAACACATTTAGTTCACGTGCACCGGTTAACCCCTTCACGCGCTTATACGATGAACGCTTTTGCCTTGCGACCGATTGTGTCAATCAAACCTTTCATAATTATGTTGAACTCATTTTATCAATAGCTCTGTTACATGTAATATGAGTAAATTGATTTCTATCCTCAACGATTTATCTTCGCGTTTACGCAAGCAGATCTTTTGCAGGCCAATAAACAGTTTATATACAACATGAGAAAATTCATCCAAACCCTCTGAAGAAAATTGTTTCGAATTTAGAGAAACGTGAGCGCCCACCCAGTTATTCGGGTCTACATTTTTGAAGTAGCGACCTTCCCACGCGAGGGTTGCGGGGGTTTATAGGCCGTAGCACGTGACCCGTAGCAACCGCTACAAGGCTACGTAGCATTGACGTCAGAGCGGCAAAATTACCCCGCGAGTGGGATTCTGTGTAGTGACGCACCTAATGATTACTCGGCGCGTGCTATCGATTAGATGCGTAATTGTATGGATTCCAATAGTGTTTATTTGCCGTGAGTGTTGTGACGTAAGCGGTACGCGGAAGCGGTCGCGCACGGTCGCACAGCGGCCGGCCGGCCCGTTGTGTCGGCGTGCTGGAGCCGTGGCCAAGGACGCGCGGACCCCGCACACGGCCACCGCGCCGCTTGCCACACCGCGCGATGCGCCTCCGATGCACCGCGCACGCCAACCTACTCGCCGCACATTCACTGCCACTCCTCAATTGCACACGCATGGGATCGTCTTCTAGTTACTATGTTTGCTCACATAGGTATTAATTATGGATCAGAAGATATTAACTTATGTTTCATTGAATAAACGTTTCTCGTCTCGGTCGTATCGGCTAGTTAGTCGCTAGAACGTTTATCGTGATTGACTTTAGTCACCTTCTCGCTGGTGAATGACACGTGACGGTGACTTTACCTCCGCCGCCGTCTGTTGAAATTAGCACCCACACTTACAAATTTTAGATGACGTAGGAACGTACTTTATTGCAACATTCATTGAAAAGTTGGCTTGTTTACGGATGACGGTTTGGCAAAGTTTTTTTACATCACAGTCTAGTATCGTTCACGTTCTGTCGGAGGTAAACAGGGGCGGTGACGACACGCTGCTAATTAAGAACAGGATGGCGGAAAACACATCAAAACAAACGAAACGTATCGCTCTCATGATATATACTCTCGTGTAAGATTTCCGCGTGCGGGCGAACGTGTTGTTACACATCACATCCTGTTACCAAGAACTCTTTCGTATAATGGAAATGTTTATAGTATACAACGTGCGGTTTTCCTCTTACGCATCCCTTTTTATTCGCATTAGAGTGAATAAATAAGGAAATTTTTGTCTTGATACAAAATGATAAAGCGGTGATTAAATGATCGTTAAACTACATATAGAAGTATACAAATCGGGCGGGTGGCCTCGGGCCGAAGACTGCCTCGATTCAATGTCAGTTGCGCAAGCGCTACTCTTCCGCCTTCCATTCGGCCATGCCGCCCAACCAGGAACGAGAGAACACTATTCAAATTTAAATTGTAACGTTTCTTGCCCTGAATTAAGTATTATAATTTGCTTTATAACGTGCAAACGCGTACCTGTGCGTGACATAAGTGATACGACATAAGAAAATATAAATTAATTTGAAAATTGTATCGGTTTTTGCGTGTGTGAACATCACGTTCTTATGCAATATTGCTTCGCATTGGCTACTAGATTTCACGACAAGATTCCGAATTATTTCATCTTGTAGTTCGTAAATTCTCAGAATTTTTAGATCATCCGATGATTGTTTTCTTTTAGCAGTTGTTACTTAATATGTGACACTGCTATCTTTTCAGTTTAACACTACATGTAAATGATTAACACTATGTATAAAGCCCCGAACAAGATATACGAAGACCGCAAATAGCTGCTATGTAAATACAACTGCGCACTTAATTTAACAGTGTTGCCAGTTGACTAGCTCACTTTACTATTGATAAAGATAATAATTTATAATGTAATTATAAAACATAAGAGGTCTTTTTAATTTATTAATGTCAAAAAATTGCATAAAATTGCAGGTCCGTAATTACATCGCATCCATTGCGAGTCTTACTAGACATCCAATTTAAAATCCCCGGAGCATCGCCGGCTATGAGATAATTAAGTTAATATACCTTTGCCATGTGGCCGGACGGTGAACACTTATTTTTAATACACCCAACTTTTTGTTTTGTCTCTTGATACAATAATGGCCATCTGCCATGTAAATTGTGCAGTTCTATTTAATTTAAAATCCGTTTCCGGTCCCGTTACATCCGGCAGTCGAGAGTGCTTGAGAATCAAACTCATGCGCATTACGCTCCCCTAATGATGAAGAAATATTCAAGTACCATGGGAAACGATACTATACAGTACTGGCTATTAAATATATGTGACACGGTCATTGTACTTCAGTGTTATCTACAAGACACCTAATCATTTTAGAGGTCACAGCAATCTGTTATCACGGGCAGATAACGTGGTAAGGTCGCGGTATGCCGCAACGTGCCGCGTTCGGTGTAACACAACCTTACAGCAAGATCAGCACCTTGACGTTCATTCAGGATTTTGGAGAAAAAAAGTCAAGGTGTTCCAAACTGTATTGTTGTCGCTCGTATCGGGTTAATCTTCCGACAATTGGCCGCGCGACGTTACAATGAGCAGTTTTTGTGCAGTTTGCCAATTCTATACCCTCGTCACGATCCGACTCGAACAGATGTTCCAGTAAACAAATACGGCCATTATACATACTACTCTCCTACGCATGATTTATTCGTTCCATATCTTCGCTGAATCGATGATGGAACGACAGAAAACTACCGACCATTGTGCAAAGATTCGTCCTATTCAACATTAAGAAAACACCTTTTTTTGGACTGAACAATGAATTGCACATGTAAGGAGAATCTTACCTGCACGCACGTGTTCGATATTCGCATTCCGCACAGACAATAATGAATTACTTTTCTCCCTAACCTGTCATTTCAAAAGGGTCCTCAAGAATTAATAACAGGGTCGCAATTCCTCTGTCTTAATATGGAAAAGTATAACTCAGTGAATCAGAGTTCTCGTAAAGGGCTTTAATAGCCAGCAATTTCTCGTCTTTATAGTTCTGCATCTATATTTGGTACACGTTATTTTGCTAGTGGGGTCCGAGATCTTCCATGGTTCGTCGGCTTGCGCTTGGTATCATTAAAAACGCAATTAATTACAGGTTAAGCTTCTTTTGTTGCCACGCACGGTATCACCTTTACAGCATGATAGAACTATACTAAAAGAAACAATGGATGTTCGTAAAGCGGTGTGTTTGTACACGTGATGACAACTCTATCTGTTGAAATGCATGCACACGGCCCGATATTCGATACAACGGAAGGTCAACAGAGTTTAGTTACTATCGAGAGGCGATGTTTATTCAAATGCACTTACGGCTAGCACCAAGTTTGGCTTTCGACATCTGCCGCGAGGTCAATATTTGCCGTTTTTTTCGAACGTTCCTTTCTTTAAAGCAAGCATTGAAAATCCCTTTGCTGGTCTTTTTATAACTAGCTTTTGTTTTTTAAGCCAGTCTGCGGCAGACGCTAGACTTTTGTTTCCAACATTTGCACGGTAAACAATTTAAATGAAAACTCTGCGGAGCTCAATAAATGCGCCGGACAGGATATTACGATCAGAGTAAATTGGTTTTGCCGTTATTAATTTTGATAACTGGGATTCGATTCGTTTCTCTCTTTTGTAACAAAGGGAAACCATCGTAATTAATTTAATATAGTTACGCAGCAGAACAAAGCGTTCGCGATTGACGTCGAAATTACATTTTGAGTAGTTCCATGTAAAAGTGGCAATGCGATGCCGTACATGTTTCATGATTCATTTCGTTGTCTGTGGTCTTTAATCTCGCATTCTCATTTTTTGTATCGACATGTGCGCGGCCATCTGTTGGGTCAGATTAATGTTTTTTTTTAGGATTTTTACGTAAAACATATATTGATATGAAAAAGTGACACGCTGCACATGGCACGATAACGTCCTTTAGGTTTCTACCTGCCTTTGTTACGGACACAATGCTTGCGCGCACATCTGCCGGTGCCGCCCGCGCACCAATCTCTATTCCTGCACCATTGTGCATCTAATGCTTATTTAAAATTCCACGATCTATCATACATTTCTTATTCACTCTGACTTTGCAAAAGTATGCACATGTCATAACTTAGTTAGCTTCCATGAAATAATCTTTGAAAATACTTGGGGATATTTGAACCAGATAGAAGCGCAATAGTGGAACAAATTAAACGGTGGCTTGCTTTATAAATACCATTTATAGGCCTGCTAATTTCGAGGTCTAACGTTTGCTCAATAATTACTTACCGATTTAGAGAGATGTTATAAATCCAAGTTACCTTACTAAATACGAGGTCGACTTCTCACATAACTAAGGGTACGCTTAATTGCAAACACCGAAAGCTTGCCCATTCACTCAAATAATAAACCTTTTGAAATCAGAAGGGCGACCATATACTATGGTTTACAATATGTCCAAGCAGTTTAAAAGTATTTTACAATAATTTCAAAGCTTAAGTACCCTTAAGTGAACTACAATGGTTGTTGTTGAAACAAAAGAGTTGGAATGTTCGATGTTGTAGGATAGAAACAATTAATCGAGTGGTCCGGACGCTGCGATCCGAGTTGCGAAAGAATCGACCATGCAGTTGCTAAACATTTGTATGCTACCGCTTTTGAAATTTTGTAATACATCTGGATCGTTTTGAAACTTATTAACCTGTTTGTTTTGCGCTCATTGTACCACAGTTGGAGTTTCCAAAGCCTCTCAAAGGACGTTTTCATTATTCCTACAGTTACGCTCTCTAAGTGCTAATACAAAGGGCGTCCCTAACGATCAAGTTACTCTTGTTTGTCCGACACTAATTAAACAAAAGATGTCCAGGTTCTCTTTGTGTCTGGCCGTTGTAACTGTCTGTGACAGGTGAATGAAATAGAACACTATTCCGAATGAATTTCAAATACATAGTGGGTTTGAGAAAAAAATTGCCCTTGTTCATCATTCAGACATTGACAGACTGAGCGTCGACGTTAATTGAGAACGAACATTGAAACAGCGGAATAACAAAAGGTTGTAATGGACAAATGCAGCGGAACCGGCGTGCAGTTAGCTCATAGTAACCAACGCTCGGCGTTTTGGAGCGGAGACTTGCCGCAATAAATCCTTGATGGAACCTTAACCCACTTGGATGATTACGAGTGCGCTTGCCGAGCGCCGGACGCCCGCACCGCCGACAGCGCTGCAAACGCTTGCCGGTACATTTTGTCACTTCTACACTAGTATATGGTGCTCTAAAATCTCATGACATTATTAGCTCGTGCCATTCTTGTACAAAAGGTCAATTAGCAGGTGCTGATGGCACCGAATTCCTGAATTTACCCTTTCTGGAGTTAATTAATAATTCATGAAGTACCTATGTCGTGGGAGCTGCAACGGTCGCTGCAGTGACCGGCGCGCACGCAGGTGCGCTGGCGACCTTGCGCAATGGCACATATACTCGGGTACATATCTAGCCACCTAACAAATGTATATCGGAAACCGCTTGCGAGATACTTTGTATGCGTTTCGACATAGACTGTTTATGTTCAGCGCCCTAAACGTGTCGAGATAGAATTCTAAATAATATCGTTAGCGGAATGATTCAATTGTTTCAATTCCAAAAGGGTGACATCATCTCAGGCGATCGAGCAGTGCGGCTAATGACTGCGGCTAGATGGAAATATTCTTTGATTGACGTAAAGAAATCTGACGGCCGGTGCCAAGTGGGTCAGTGCGCCAATGTCGGGCTTATCATAAAACCATCGCTGCGCTACATACTGGTTAATTATAGTGCTAATGTGAGAAATGGTAGCGTTTGTTAGTGACTGTGGTCGTGTCTCACGCATGTCATCAATCGAACGTCAGCGCTGCACCGCGGGCGTGACGGCCGGAATACTGGGTCAAGTACAACGGTGCTTTGCCATTCATTGTCACCGGCGAACGCCCCCCTCCCCGGCCCGTGCCGCACCTCCCCCTCTCTCTGCCAGTGCTTGCGCTCGCGCATCGGCCTCGCGCCCACTGAACTTGACATATCGCTTTTTAACATATTTTTTGCCAATTATTCATGTCAGTGTTAACTTAAGTAGGTTAGTCATGTTTCTGCAAGCGTCGCCGTTTCGCATGTGCTTTGTTACTTACAAAGTATTGCATTTTTCAAGACCTTGCAGATAGAGTGTAAGTCGACAATGTTTCATTAGTTCATGCATATGTAGAAATGTTCCATCTAAGTTATAAATAATGTTTCCTTCGTTGCACAGTGCACGCATTACGTCAGCTTTGTAATTGCAACAAACAAGTGTGACAACACTCGTTACTTAACTCATTGCAGGCTCCAATACAGCAAGAGTTTGATGTAACGCTCTGTGTAACCTCCTCGCGGTAGGCTCGTGATTTCGCATCGTAATTTTCCATCCCGAAGGTATTATACATTATATGAGAAGTGTTGCGGATCGCGAATAACACACCGGCTCCTCTGACATCACTCGAGGTCGACGGCCGCGAGCCTCAGCCGTGCAGCCTGCGGACGCGAATGATAAAATGCTAATGGTTAGAGTACATTCACCGCGTTAGAAAACCTACTTCAGTTCCGCACTTTCTTTATTGCATCACCGGCGTGTGCCGTTTCGCCGCACTCTCTTCCGCTGCGCCGCCAACATTGTGCAAGCGACCATCGCACCGCATCTAATGTGAATTCGGAATGCGACCAGTTCCAATTTCCAAATCGGAATCGTTTTATCTAACTGACGCTTCCGATGCAATCGACACTGTCTGTGCTCACGATTTTTCATTAATTGTATACATTTCCGCACTTTCTTCGATTACATCAAGCGGCTTTGTTTCGCTCCCCTCGGATAGGACAGGTGAAGTTTCGCAAGTTCAGTGACCTCCCCCCGCTCCGCGGTGCATCCGCGAACGAGATGCCCGGCATAGTGATATAATAAGTCTCCGTGTAATTCTGTTGGAGTTTAGAAATTACCATTTCCGCACTTTCCAAGTTACATCATTGCGTCTAGAAAAAAGTTATACCGCGGGGTGAACGCCCGAATAGTCCGGCCATTTTAATTTAATGTTGTTGATCATTGCTTCTTCGATATTCGAGGGAGCGTTGATCCTTATATGATCTCATAGTTCGATGTACCTTGGAGTGAAACAAAAAATATATCTGTGTGCCTCTTTAGTTTTTATGTTTATTTAACACCTGCTTTTTGCGAAAGCCTATTGGAATGTTATGTTTTGATTTATATTCTTACTAAGTTATTAAACAATAACACGTCCAGAAATAATACTGGTAGTACCTTTCTCATTTATTCGGTGAGCTATATTATCATATTTTTATCTATCACGATATCATTTCGTTGGAAATACTTTCTTCGGCCTAGTACCATTTCGCTATGCGAACAGCGTACCAATCAGAAAGTACCGCTGTTTGGCGTGCCACATTCGAACTGTAGCCGTAAACCTGATATATTATTGCTCTGCGGCTTGCTAACTTCATATTTAAACCATTTTCCAATAAGCATGAAAACACAAAGGGCATTGTCCGCGAATCCTAGAAGCCTGTTTATTTATCAACCACGATCACTCGAACGCAGCGTATTCGATCCACGTTCTCGATTCACACAATCGTATGGTGTTTGGAATTCTTCATCGTGCAGCCCTAAGTACTTTTACTCGATATGTGAGAATATTTTGTAGTAAGGAGAGATAGTTTTAAATTGTCATTCGGTATCGCACCTTTTCTCGATAATCGATAAAAGGAAACCCGTTCTCGAGTGGTTCACATTAGCGGTGTTTACGCGTCGTTTTCAGCAATGCTTAACGGTAGAAACGAGTTCTCCTCTCGCGATATTTATCCCACAGAGATAAGTATTTATTTACAAACTTTGGTCCAAAACAATTTTCATCAACATTCGCATATATTCGGTATATAATTTCGTTGTATTGTTTACGTGGAGCTCACGTTTTACCGCTCTTCTGTTGTTATCAAAGCGTTTGTAAGCTGGAACGAGTACGAGCACAACCTTTGTTCTACATTCATGACAAGTAATTTAATCAATAACGGGTACATTGCTGCATTTGCTTTCATAACACATGTTACCTTAGAGCACATGTAGTGATGTATGTCGGTTGCGGCAATTACTTCTGTTCGAGTTGTACGGGAATGTAGTAAATGCTTTTGCGTGTCTTATCGCGGCGAGCCGACAGAACCTGCGTCGTCATTGGGGTCGTACGGACCCCAGTACTATAGCTATTGTTCCTGCTCGATAGAGTTCAGATAATAATCGCGGTATGTAAGCACTCCGCCGCGAGAGGCGGTTAGTTAGCGGTACCGTAGCTGCGAGTGATTCTGTTTGCAAACAAGTTTTTTTTTTGTTAAGCTTTTTCGACTTTGATGGCGAATAATGGCTTATTCATCGTATTGAAATTCGAATGACGCGATCGGATATTTTCTGAACTCCTACTACCAAGTCAAAGCTTAACTCGTATGACCCACGAGCGCGGTACCTCGTGTGCGACGCAACGCAACTAATTTCCATACCAATGGCATCACAATAAGTGCATGTTATATGTAACACATTTTCGCAACGGCCGACCAATAAATAAGTTGAAATTGTGTAACTTAACAAACAGTTCAGTCATTAGATTACAAAATATTTGCTTATCACTCACGTTGCCAACTAAACAAATAAACAAGTGGTGAAAATTTTAAGGTTTAGTCTCGTGATAAGATATGAGTGAAATGCTGATAAAAATCGCGATAAAAACACAAAGTACAAGTGATGTTAACTCATTTTATACCCTACACACGGCTCTGAAGACTTTTAATGCAATATCAAATTGAGACCATCACAAATCAGTATCGAAGATAGATTTTCCTCGTAGTTCTGTTAGAAATAACTCAATCGTGTACTGTCAAGCACAAAAATGTATTCTTACTTCATAATAGGACAGGTAATAGTTAGGAATCGAGTGAGATTAATCCCATTTGTCGTCCCACGCGTTTCTGCAATCACGAAGTAAATGTATTTCACAAGGCGAAATCGCAACATCGCTTATTTCGCGTTTTCGAAATCATCCTGCGTCATTCATTCCTGCTTCGTACTTATGTACGATTACATTGTGTTTATTGTCTTTATATGAAATGTTAAAACGGTTTATTGGTGTCAAAATGTCGCCACACCGCCTCGTGCCCATATTAATGTTTGAAGTTTCATTATCATTTTGTTTATTATTCACGCTTGATTACATTTCGTTGTTTCTGTTTCGCATCGACAGAAATATGTTAATTCCATATATTGAGTAGTTTTTGTAAAGGTAATGAGTGTATCGTTAGTAACAAGTTAGTTGAAACAAGTCAGCCGGCGTGTTCGAGAGACAAACGCGCGCTTGTTTCGACTGTTGTGCAAACTACATTATGAAATGGAGCGTAAGGACCAGCCGTTTAATACATTGCGATAACTATGCGAAACGTTCTGAGCCTAAGCGGCTCTGTTACAAAACAGTGGGTTACCAAAGGTTTTAGGATGCTCTACTCGTCGCATATAAATCAGCCGTAACGTCAACACAGTATTGTCTCGTTCAATTTTTCCATACATTTGCGCCACTCGCCAGATCCAATAGACAGTTAACCAACGGTTTCAGTAATGCTCGGCATTGCCTCGCCAGTTCGCAATACTCTACTCCGCTCGCTACATATCGCAAGCTCTTGCGTCGTCCGACCAGCGGGCATAGCTTTCATGATTAATCGTCGTTCTAATTTCCATTGCCTGTATCGCAACCCTTACGATGTGCCAACTGCTCTAACCTATATTGAGTTCACAATGTGTGCGGGTGAGCATTCATCTCGCACCTTTAGCACTTCCGACTCACAATAATGAAGAGGAAACGACTGCGAGTGAAACAATCGTCGATTCCGGCTGCGTGCGGCGGAAGCTGCGCGGACGCATACGGATGCGGATTTGCTCTTTTTACTTATCGAGCGATCTAGACCGCATCTGTCGGGCGACATACATGAAACAGCTGCCCTTTATGGTGGCGCTGTACTGGTACTCGTTAAACAGCCTCCGAGCCACGCGCACCTGTCGCCAGGTGTCCTCTCGCACATGATTGCAACTCACTCGCGCTCTACGGTCAGCGAGACATTACTTTTTGTGCACTTACTAGTTACGTGCCATCGTTAGCGTGAAAGCTATCGTCGTAACTAATCACAGCCTGTCGCACGATAATCTTATTTTTTCTTTGTACACGTAATAGTGGTGTAATGACGATGATTACTCGTCCGCGATGTGGGAGCACCAGCTTTTTACTCGCACGTTTCCCAACACTTGGAAAAGTCGGTTTAAAACGTAACAACGAGTTATGAAAGTGAATACGCAAACGTGCTAGTAAGCCGGTTACCCGTTGATTCTTCGTGTAATATCCTGCATGACAGAATTCCTTGGTTTAAATTAGACATGAGCGCTATGCGGATTATTGCGACATTCGGGTTGTGCCGCCGGGTTTTTGAATATGTCTCGAGCGTGTCTAACAAATGGCCCTTGAAGATGAAGGGTAACAGATATAAGTTGTCATGTTTTCGGTAGCTTAGTGTCCTCACACGTGTGCTTTGTCAGCCGGCGAAAGTATTTCGACACGGACAACGCGGTTATATCGGGAAGGAGTCAATGAACGGAAGTGTTTCACGAGTGTGACATGCGTCGCGCTTTATCGCGACTTGCGTAACGCCGGGCTGACTTGCCCAATCGCGCCACACGCGGAACTTCGCTGTTGCGTCGGGCGGCTCGTGCTGCTGCGGTCGCAGGAGTCTGCAGGAATCTTGTTAGCACAAGTGTTGCAAGCCTCTCCTTGCGGTTAGGCGGGCACCGCGGGTCGATGTACGCTTTCTACGAGGGCCGTGTCTTTCTCCAGCGGCAGCCTCGGTGCGGGCGTGCGATTGCAAAACGCCGCTGAGGTCGCGCTTTCTTCGTTCGCGACGGGCGCTCGGAGAAATTGTTGCGACACGGCGCCGCGTACACCGACCCCGCGTTAGAAAGTCGACCGCTCACCGGATTTAACACGACGTCGCGTAACGGTGTAATTGCAACGATTCGAGACGGAATTCGACGAGATTTTGGATACTTTTTGCGCACGCATTCCGGCCGCTTTCTTCCATTCATTACACAATCGTCACGTAATAGACGGGCGCGGGTCATCGAACGGTATCGTTCGTTTCGTAAACGTCGCGCGCGTCGACCACTCGGAGATGGTACGCAATTGGCCAATTGCGTGCGGTAGTGCGTTTGCGCAACGGGCTCTGGAGTGGCGCCCGTTCCGCAGTCCGGGCGTTGCAACACAGGATTATTTCGGCGGAGGCGCTTGGACCGCCGCCCGGACTTGCAACATGCCATATCGCAACGCAGCTCATAATCCACGCCATTGTGACACGCGGCGGTGTGCGGACGCTGCCCGCCTGCCAAATACGGCCGCAGCACATTGCGCTACTCGATCTCCTTACTTCACCGACAAGTCGCGCGATCAAATGTCACGGGTGCCACATCTTGCAGTCGATTAGCCATCCGCGCCTAGGCCGTGAGCTGCTATTGTCACTCCGTTCGATTTTTAAACTAATACAATTTTGCAACCGATGTTCACATTAGCGTTTTCGCAAGCAGCCCAGCGCTCGGTTTCAAAACTCAGTTCGACTTTCGTTATCGGCGCTCTGATAAAGCTAACTGTGCCGCAGTTAGCGCGGTTTTGAGACCTAAATTCTGAATTATATCTATGAATGTAAACAATCCTGTTGTCAGGATATAATAAATTGCGACTTAAATAAGGGTCCCTAGCCGAATCGATATGGTATTTGTGAAACACACGCTGTCAAAGATATGACAAACGGAAACTGGGGTGTTGTTTCAATTCCGATGCTGTTATCAATCAGATTCGGCGAAATGTGTACTGTTGCGTCACAAGCCGACGTATAATTGGGTATGATCGGGATGGTTTCCCAACGTATCCCGACGGCATCTCCGCGGTGAGGCAACTGGCATCGCGCTTACGACATCACATGTCCCTACAATGCGGGTTACGAAAACCTGTGACTAACCGCTCCGCCACCGAGCCGCACAGCTCGGAAACGGCTGATATCGAGCGTCAAAGTCGAATTATACATTGTCGACTCGGCTATTAAAATAGAGCCTTTCGCAATCTGTGCAACTGACACATCGGCTCCGATTTGTGTACACTCGGTTATGAAGCGTTTCCTAGCGCGAGTTGCGCAAGTATTCGTCATACAGCCGCGATACAAACTCGAGCAGGAAGTGCATGCATGTGTGGTGCATCTGTGTCTCGATGACTGCCATTGTTTGTTACGAAACTGTCAGGGTTGAGTTGAGCAATGGCGGCGGTTGCGAAACGCGCGCCGGCGCATCCCGCTAATTGTGGGCGATCTCCCACACTGCCGAGCGCCGGCCGACACGCTCCACATGCGACGAGCCGCTGATACCCGCTCGCCATCGCATCATGATCAATCTTAATAACTGACGACATGTACCGACACCGACGCATTAAACTAACATTATTGCCGATACAGCACTTTATTGATGATCCCGTCCACCTGTGCGCAAACTTGACCAAGAAATCTTGAGGAGAACGTTGCTCACTTACAAACGTGTAATTTTAACGAAATATTTCGTTAACACAGTTGCGAAGTTGTAAGCGTGAGTCAATTTAGTAATAGAGACTGTAAAGTTCGGGTAGGTGGTACGTCACGAGTTCACGACTGTAGCAGATGGGGCGAGGTGTGCAGAGCGCTGGTGTCCGCAGCCCTGCGTGTGCGTAACGTTGCGTTGCGTAAACGCGACGGTGTCCTTTCGCCCGCGGGCCGCGCAGCCCGCGTCCGAGACACCGCGAGAATCCTTGGAGGCCACCGCTCGGAACACGCTCGGAAATCCGGCCAACCTTCCGACCGCGTTACGACACCGTATAACTTATTTACACGTTGCGAAATTCGAATCGATTGCAACTGCAGACATCGCACTTTAGCCTTGCCGTTGTAGGGATTTAATTAGGATCAGTTGCGCAGTCGCGAGACCTAAACGGATACGAGGACGCCCTCCAGAGTCGGCTCCGCTCACTGATGGATTACAAAAAAGGGCCGGAGTGCAGTTGCAGGGTGACGTCACGCGTTTCGTCAACTAGTTCCCACAGCGGATCTGTTGCTACACCGAGCGATTAACTGGCGGCGCCGCACGTGCCCGACCACGCACGAGCGCTGTCCCGCGCATCCAACTTGCATCTACAGCTTCATTAGGCCAGGCGTCATCTGCACTTTACATAACTGTGCGCACACAACTTATTGGCGAGGTTGTCGCGCTGGCCCGCACCATAATATTTCACTTGATAACCAACCGATGTTGCGACACTTTTAACGAGAGTAACCTTTAGCGGGAGCCAGCCGCTCCATATTGTCACGACACGATCACTTTGTAGACTGTATTCATAATAAATAGCAATCGTTTATCTAACATCTGTATCAGAAATATCGCAACGCATTATTAATACCACGCTACGGTCTACATGGCTCATTAAAGTCGCTGGCAGTGTCTGTCGGCAGTGCGATCTCCTTGCCGAGCCGTCAGTTCCCGCAAGTCTTGCGTACGTCCGCAGAGCTGACTATTTGTCAAACAGCTGAGACCGCAACTCGAAGGTTTTGTAACAGCGTTCTGAGCAAACTTGATATTTATTGCCTTCAGCTTTCGGAATACGCACGGCCGATCGAAACTTACACATTTCCTCACGAGCGAATGTTACAATTTGTGTCGACATTCTTACTGGACAATTATAGGGTTCTTTATGTACCTATAAATAGAGTAGGAGCTGCTCTTCAAACTGCTTAAGCTCTCCGTTCCCCTGGATATTATTACTAAGCCGACTAAAAATACCTCGTGCATGTGTGCGTTTAATGCATATGTTGATTTTGTTGCATCGAACCGCCTACGCGATGCACCTGTCCTGTTTTACCTTGCCATAACCAGACGTGGTTATATTTAAATAAAATGTTACCAACCCATTCGATTTCCATGGCTTCTAATCCCTTACCATAGGTAAAGCACACCATTCATTTGTGTCAGCAAGGCAGTAGACTCGACGCGTTCCCATGAAACCGAAGATCGAAAAGTCCCGTTTGTCGCCCGATTGGAGTTAGTTTACATTCAATCATACACGACGCAGCCGGTGTAATGTTTCCAACTGTGCATTTAATAATGCATTTCGAAACGATGCGGCCGCTCTGTGAAATACGAGGTCGCGCACGGTGAGCCTAAAGCCCGATGTGATGAAACAAAACCTATTGCATCATCGAACAGCTTTATGGTACGCTATGTAATTATTTACATGACATTATTGTTGCATACGCACCCATACTCCGCTGTATCTCCCGAAACTATTTTGCAACGTGAACGAGAACGCATTTAATGTATGACGCTTTAATCATAATTAGCAGAGCGCGCGAATCGTTAATAGTGCGCCGTCAAAGCTTTGTGCACAAAGGCATCCATTTCGGCCGAGTGCGTATCGCGCCTGTGTATTATACTATAGGCAAACGATCGCGATTTATGTGGGTCACTGATCATGCACGTCAAACGCACGCGGCCTGACAATGTAGCCGGCTAAATGGGCCTTCCAATGCGAAATGAATTATGTACGAACATGCCTCATATACTTCCTGGCCGTAGCACTAAACTCCAATTTGTTATTGTTTCAGAACGACGTTAAAACTCGAGTCGTTAGAAGATGCAGTAGTTCTCGACGATCCTGAGGAGGATTTACTTCAGGACAAGCGAGGATGTCCCGCCTACGTGTCGCCTGAGATCCTGAGGGCTCACCGGACGTACTCCGGCAGGGCAGCGGACATGTGGTCCCTCGGCGTCATACTGTACACCATGCTCGTTGGGAGGTGCGTATCTACCCTTGTCCGTCTCACTTCTGTATAGAAAGAATAGGGATTCGGTTAAAATTTAGGTAAGCATTAATTAAACGCACGTAATGAATGCAAAGGGCGCAGGGTGGGCGTCTTCACCTGCGAGGCGTGGGACTTACCGTTTGTAGAGATCACAAAGCGAGGGTCGCGACGACCGTTGGCGACGACGTAGTCGTGGGGATGATCACCTGTCGGCCGTTACGCGCCAACGGCTAACAATTATATCACCCACATATAAATGAGGCTCGTGAAATCTTCGCCGCACCTGCCTCGGTCATGTGGCGAAGACGTTGCCCCCCGCACCCCGCCTCCGCAAGCACCTGCCGTTCGCGAGCCTTTGTTTTCTACTTTTTTTGGTCTCTCGCACCCGTAATTTATATACGAAATTCGGGATTTGGCTGCAATCGCCGGCATCACCTGTCGCCGGAAGGGTTCCATCGTACCTGAGTTTTTGTTTTGGTTTGCAGCTGCCCTTTCTAAATGACAATCGGATCGCTATTAATTGGGACCGCGTTTTGTAAAAACCTAACGATTAGGAACTCTACTCTCGACCGATGTTTAATGGTTCCGTCAAACTTATCTCTCTAAATGTGATAAGCACCTTGAGCTCCGTTTTTTTTGCTGGTCAGTGAACAGATTCAATACATTATTGATCGATCCTTCATTGTAACATCGGTCACTAAGATAAGGTATCTAGAAAATTTATGACCGATGATTAACGTTACGTTTGTATTGTTTTAGGTATCCATTCAACGACTCTGAGCACGCGTCCCTTTTCGCGAAGATATCGCGGGGGTACTTCGTGGTGCCGGAGTGCCTGTCGTCGCGCGGCAAGTGCCTGATCCGGTCGCTGCTGCGGCGCGAGGCGTGCGAGCGGCTGAGCGCGCGGGACGTGCTGCGGCACCCGTGGCTGGCGCGCGACCCGCGCAACGAGCTGCCGCCGCGCGCCGCCGCCGGACACGACCGGCTCGTGCCCGACGCCGACCTCGCCGACTGCCTGTAGCCGCCGCCGCCGGTGCTGGCACCGGACGCCCACAACTCCTTATTTATGAATTTACCTTAAGTTATTCCGGCCTTCTTGGGCTTGCGGTCGTCCTCACTGAAATAGTCCTACTTCGTCCCGAATATCCAACTTTCAGTAAGAAACACCCCAAGCCAAATATGTCTCTGTCGAGATTTTAATTTAGTGATTAGGATCCAAGGGGATCAAGCGCCCGGCGGCTGGCCCGTCCCGGACACGCGCTACTAATTTATAAACGTAGAAGCTCGGACTCACAATAAGAATCGCATAACTCCACCGAGGCAAAACAAACGCACTGTAACAATGCTAGTACAGTTTTATGCGGCTTTTATTGGCACTTTTTTGTTCTAGCTTTTACGAGCTGTGGTATAGTCGTAACGTTCATAATGACAGAATAAGTGAGACTGATATCGCGTTCTTGTGATCTAGCTGCAAACGACGAGCGCCCAAGCCTCGGCATGGGACGCTGCTCCGTCGTCAGGGATGAGTTATTTATATGAAGCATTCAGTTAACTATTACATTAATTCCTCATAAGCCTAATGTAATCATATCAATTTCACATCAATATAGATGGGTATATTGCATTGAAGTTGTTGCAGTAGTGTTAGGTAAATGACCTATGTATATTTTGTATTTATATAAAGTTATATCGTGTAATTGTGATCTCCACCGATGTTATTTAGCGATTACTTGATTGCCATTATGTTGTTACGCAGAAGTGATAGTTCTTTTGTTGCACAACGGTCAGTTGCTTCCATCATAGAGTTATTTTGATTATATTATTTTTGGTTATATTAAATCGTGATTATTCGGCTAATCAACAAGCGAAATTATTATTTGTTATTATATTCAACCGAAATTATGTTTGATAAAAGAAATGTATACACTTCACCATGTACCGAAAATGGTTGTAGAATTTGGTCTGTGCCATTTATTTAATTTAAACGTTATTTATTGTTGTTGTAATTGACGGCGTGAAGTCGGCACTCTCTTCCTATTACTAAATTATTTGTTCCATTGGGTACTTGGTGTTGAGTTTTTATTTTTGATCTAAATCTTGTGATCAATTTTAAGTTATCTACGTCAAAATTGTTGAATTGTATCAATCAATCGCCTTTTATATTTTGAATCATTTTTTTGTTTAATATTTGTTCATTCAGGATCCATGTTGAATGGTTCAGTTGAAGTAGTCAAGTCTTTCATACTCCATGAAAGTGTGTTGTACAATAGTAGCCTACTGTGTAAAATAAACTATTACTACTTTAATTTATACAAACTGTAAATAGCGCTAAGATATCATAAGGATTATGAAAAAAAGAAAGAGATAGAGGGAATAAAATAATTTAGAAAAAATATTTCATTCTTTGATTTACACCTACCTACATCTTACACAAACACTTAATATTACTATCGAGCATAAAAATTAGCATAATCTTTAATTCTTAGAAATACTTAAAAAAATGAGGCAAATACATAATCAATTTTATAAATCAAGATAAGAGAACGGTAAGAAGGTTCTTCCTTCATTGCTATAACATACTATAGAAATCTACATAATATCCCTATGGTTATTACAATCAGTTGTAAAATCTACGTACCCCATGGGCTATAAGTATGTGTAAGTATGATAGAATCGATAAATTACTGAATCAGGCATAACTTTGCGGAAACCCATGACAGCTAATTTTAAGAAGGATATTTAGCTTTAATTCCGCGTGTCACCCGCTAACATTTATTGATAGATTCGATGTATGAACTGTTACAGTCAGCAACAAAATTCCATAAACACAAATTAAATACTAGAATTTATACACGTGATAGATTTACAAACGTCGCTGAACGCAGCATTTGAGATCAAATTGTGCCAAAGCATGTAAGTTATTAAATAAGGGGACAGTCACGGCTACAAAAAGTAGCTGTGAGCGAGGGGCCTAAGGGGATCAAGACTGAAAAACGAGACGATAACTGAAATACTGAGAGACATGAAAACAATACAATGAAAATGATTATTCTTACAATAAACGAATGCCTATGATATGCTAGCGGAAGTTGAGATTAGATTACCATAATATCGTTTGCGTCACAGAGGCATTAAGATTATAAGAGGTACCGCGAAACGCCAACAGACGTAGATTTCAGGAAAAACCTAATATTTGTATTATTGTGATCTATTTGGTGAGAGGAACAAAATACAGATACCAGCACATCAGGAATTGCCGTAATAGATTTTAAATTTTATCTCTGAACCGTAAGGTTTAAAGTTGATTGGGAAAATTTGACAGTCTGGACGTAGTTAAAAACTACAAATAAATGCTTATTATTGGAAAATGTTGAGATAGAAATTCGCGCACATTAATTATTCACAGAGATAGCTCATTTGTACATAGTAATTTTTAAAAACCGCGTGACAAAATTTAACGTAAGATCTTTTGCGGTTAGTGATTAATGGTTAGCAGACAGTAGCAATTGTTTACCTTCCTCATATTATAAAACTACATAATATTCTTAGAATTCCTGAACGTAGTTTGTAAGGACTAAAATTTTATTATTTTATTAACCTTCCTTCCTTCTTGGTCAGCTTTAAGACTGGTGGCCTAATGTAGTTATTTATCAAGCAGGTAAACGCAAGACTTGGAATACCTACAGGAGATCTTTTTTGATGAGGAGAATGAGAATATTCATTATTATTTCTGATTGTTAGTTTTGCCAAGTCGACTTCACTAGGCGTCAGCTGTCGTCATTGAACTCCTAAGAGAATACTCATACTTATGCTATAGCTATAAGAATCATAGCGACCGAGCCAGTAAAAACTGGGAACAAGCGTCTTGGTGAGAGAATTCTTCCAGAGAATTAATTCGATTGCTTTAGAAACCGTACGATAGTACCACGAGACAAAAAAATATATAAATACACTACATGTACTCTACTTATATATTTATACTTTTTTTTTCCCGAGGTATCGAACGTATCCAGAGCTGACTACTTGCAAACGCAAACAAATATCGTAGTTTAACGATGACATTAAGAAGATTAGTGTTTCGATGACCAATTGGTTATGACGCTTACACACTGACGGATTTTATTGCGCATGATTACTTAGCCCGGACGAAACGTGCGTAGTCGCTCCGCTCAAGATCCGCTGGTGTAAAAGCGTTGTTAGGAGTTAAATAAACTGCGTAACATGACTATCATTTTTCCATAATATCATGACGTTATCTCTTCAGACGCCAGTTCTCTCCAAAATAACAAATACTTGCATGATGTACAATTACTAAGCAATATTAAGTATGGGAAAACCTCTTTTCACAATGATGATGGCCAATTATTGGGATAGCGTCATTTTCGTTTGTTGTCAGAGCAATGGTTAATGATAAAATTTATAAAATAAATGTGTAGGTAAGTCGATTTTAAGGCAAACAAAACAATTGTGTTCTAATACACAGTGATTAATTTGCTTATCGTTGAGTGTAATGAGCAGACGCTTTTGTTGATACCTACCATAGATAATAACAATTTTTCTTTCTCAACAGTTTTTGAAATCAGTACGCTTGGAAAACATCTTCTTCTATTTAAGTAAATAATAAAATGTATTGGATTACTCAAAACCAATAAAATATATTATACTTTTTTATCTTTATCTAACTTGCCAAAAAATAGTTTAAAATTATACGAACCACTTGTAATAATGGAGTGAGTAACAACCTGTAACAGCTGATCATCGAGTTCTAATTCCAATTGAATTCGAGGAAATTATTTGACGTAACACCTAAGTAGGTAATATGGCGTTACATCACACAAGTGTTATGTGCATGGCCGATGCAATGTAATTACATTGTTTTATTAGATCGAGCGACAGTTCTCATTTGCGTCTTCGTAACAATAATTTATTAGCTCCTCATTTGTTGAGCTGTCTTCCTGTTAGCTATGGAGATAGCGTTTCATAAAATGAAATAAGTAGGATTTACGTTTCATATTATTGACGATTTATCTTCTAGATTATTTATATTAGGTAATCTAAGTATTTACTATCGTTTTATATATACCTATACCTCTAGGTAGTATACAATGATATTGACTGCACGGTGGTGTGTACGAATGACCATCATCGTCTATATCTCAGAATTACTTTTAACCCCCCAGCAAAAAGAGAGGTGCTAGTCTTATAAGTTAAAGTTTGAACGTTATGTATGTTTGTCAGTGGCACCTTAATAATTCATAAAAGGATGAACCAACTTGGTGACGGGTATTTAGCTGGAGTTGAATTATAGCGTCTTTTTTCACGATTTAGTCAACATTTTGTCAAATATCCGAGACACAGGGGCGGAAGTCTTGGTAAAAGCAATTAATTATAAGCGGATATGTATCAAAATTGAAGTAGGTACCTATTATCGTATTTACCTACTATCATTCTTGGTACCTCAACCAGTTCGTACCAGTTACTGGCTATGTCAATCTAGATTATCATATTATCTCCTGTAACTTCATTGAAGCATTGCCGTCAGCATGACTGAAATGATATGCAACATTATAATATGGTTGTCGTGAGCTACAACTTGATAAATATATGTAGCACTAGCAACCTTTTATAATTCTGTTATAAAATGTAATTCTGGAGATGTAACCAGAAATATCTTAGGGCCAAGAGAAATCGCGAGGCACAGCCAGATTTTTGTTGCCATAATCAAACTTTTATGGGTTTTTAACTAAGTTATCAATATCCGTTTAGTATTATCATTATGAATAGTTAAGGGAGCAACATCTATAGATTGAAAATATTCTTGATAACAAATAACCAGTCGTAACTTATACCAAAATTTTGAAGATTTGAGGTACGGAACCCTAGATATACAGTGACACTTGATTATCGATACTCAGAATTAAAACTCGTGATAGAATGACTATACATTTTTTCTTTGTTATTGTAGACTAGCCGTTGCCCGCGACGTCGTCCGCGTGGACATTAGGATTAAACATTCACCCCTCTCTCCCCCGTAGTGATAGCGTGATAATATGTAGCCTATACGTTGACCCGACCTCTTAGTTAGATTCATACCCGAATTTGAAGCAAATCCATGCAGTACTTTTTGAGATTATCCCGGACATACATATAGACAAACAGACAAAAATTCTAAAAACTATATTTTTGGATTCGATATCGATTTTAGAGCACGGCCCAATTATTCTTTTTAAAATATGTACATATGTATATTCAATATTCAGTTTTGACTTTTCTACGATTTTATTATATGTATAGATAAAAAGCGCCGTATGTACTGAATAACTATCTGATCTGTGATTTTAAATACTAGCGTTTATTAGCCGCGGCGTTGGCTGTGTACGTTTGGATCAAAACAGCACAACTGATAATGTCGTTTCCTTTTTAGATTAGTTTCTTATAGGTCTTTAGTAGATCAGATATGGTTGATACTACAATATTATTGTATTGGAAGGTATTGGTGAAGAGGTAGGTGCACACGCCTGCACAAAAGCTAACCGAAACTGTCAAATTCTCCCAATCAACTTTGAACCATATGCTTCAGCGATAAAGTTGAAAATGGCGGCAATCTCGAGTGCAAAAAGGTTTTATTAGATTTTTTGCCATGAGACAAGTCATTTAAAACAAACAAAATATAAATCTCAGAACATTTTATTTCTAATTACAATATTATACAAAATTAACTATATTACTTGATCACCCGTATGCGAATAATTACGGTGTAGTTACATGAGTCAAAGATAGTGATTTGATGCCAGGTAAATTATTTTGTATGCAGGTTTATTATGAAATGTACTACAGGAAAATATTTGTTTATATGATAATTGTACAAATTACAACATTGTTAAGAATACTAAGTAACTGCGTAGTATTTAATGCATGAGACACATATTTTCAACGAAACATAACGCAAAATTATATTTAAAACTCTTGAACACTGAACAATATTGTATTTCATACATAAAAAAATACTTTACAAAATGGACATAATAATGCATTTCTGAGAGAAATATCAGGGAAAAAGTTATAAAAAAATCAATACGAAAGTCCCGGGAATAAGATAAAAATATAATAAATAACGATAGTGACAAATTATCGAAGTTAAGCCCTCGACGTCATGCTAACTACGTTGGACTTCGCTGTTGCAATGTGTTGTGAAATAGCCATCTTGTTTTATACAGCCCTTTTAATTAAGTAAATATTTTTAAAGTATTCTACGACGCAAATACTGACCGTAGATATTGTAAATATCACTCTCTTTGCGTATTCGTGTTTGAAACATAATCAATCAAAGATTGACAGTTCTTATCATGTCATAGTACCTCTATTATCAAATATTTCCCCGAATTGTTGTACTATGCATATTTTTACATTAATTTCAATCGCACAATATAATTTTTTCGCATAATTTTCGTTTTATCTTTGTGAATAGGTGTCTTAACTTGTCAATATTCAAATTCTGAACAAAATTTCTGGCTTCTGTTGACTTTCTAGAAACATCCATCGATTACACTTCACTTCCCAACACAACACAACAGACACAAGAGACACTATACAGGATGCAAGTAGCCTAGTACAGTCGCTCGGCCTTGCTGGGCCCGTAGGCGGCGGCGTAGGCCATCATGCGGCGCTCGAGCTCGGGCCTGAAGTGGCGGATGAGGCCCTGCACCGGCCACGCCGCGCCGTCGCCCAGAGCGCAGATTGTGTGTCCTGTTCAAATTAATGTATACATGTCAAATTTATATGAAAGTGATCGCCATGTACAGTCAGCAAGAGAAGTCAATTAATGCCTGGTTCCTGTTTAAAGGAACACGTGCTTTTTGGAATGGGGAAACATCAAATGATGCAGTTCTAGGTGGAGTGAAATGTACGCCTTTTATTTTTTATTAATTATAATAAATTATTTTTTGAATATAAATAGTATAAAAGTCGGAGTGGCCCAGTGTCTAAAGAGTCTACGAGTGTAGACGTGTCTACGAGTGTGCAGATTCACATTCTAGATCAGGCAAGTACCAATGTCAGTTTTCCAAGTTTTTATGCATATCGACGATTGGCTGAGTAAAAGTGAAAAAAAAAATCATGTGGTGATTAACGCTCATTCATTCTCTGTATGAGAAGAGGCCTGTGCTCTGCAGTGGGAAAATAAAAAGGCTGATGATGATAAACATAGAACTAATTAATTACAAAAACGTAAAACACACCCAAGTTTACTATTGTGAAATTTCATACAAATTAATGGCCGTTTCACTTTCTTTAGATCATTGGAGGTGTCTGAAGTGTAATATAAGATAAGATACACTGTTCCAAAAAAATAAGGAAAATATTATCAATACTTCTTTGTTTTATTGTAACAGATTTCTACCAATATAAATAAAGTCATAAATTAATCAAAACTGATTATTTTAATTATTGTTTCTCATTTAATGTAATATTTAATTATGATTTTTTCTTTCTCCAAGAAAATAACTGGGTATAAAAGAGTGAGTCATTTGTGATGCCGTTTCATTATTTGGTAGTAAATCATCAAATGACCCCCCGCCGACAGTGCAGCTGGAGGGAGTGTCAGACTCTTACTGACTAAAACCCATAACTCTAGCGAACAACCCGAAGCCCAGGCAGACCGCGGTCCCCTGCGATGGTCATTTTTGACGCTTCAAATCATATTTGAATAAAAACCTTTTTACCTTTTTTTAAGAAAACATAAATATCTTGGATTAAAGTTTATTGTTTTGTGAAAGTTTAAACAACAGTGTTAAACAAGAGCTTAGGATAATCGTGTTTGTATAAATTTTTTGACATTGTTATCTCTCTGTAAAATAAAAACTCTTAAATCTTTTTGTATTGGCAAAAAATATTTTTAAATCGTTTTTTTTTTAACATTGTAATAGGTAAATGTTTTTAGAACTTAGTAAATGCCTTTTTGGTCCGAAAAAAGGGCTTAAGTACATAATATTATTGTGAATAGCAGAGTTATTATAGCACTCTTCTAGTCTATTAATAATATGATGATTAGTATCCTAGCAGAAAGTTATAAACGCGCTGAAAAACAGCGCTGTTGTCTAGTGCCTGCGCGCTTGAGACAGCATTTATGCAGAGCGCTGTCCGATAGTTTTTTTTTTTTGTCCATATTGTTTATCCTTGTTGTTTTTCGCTTTATGTGTGAATCAAATGGTTTTTCTCTCTTTCTTTCTAAAGTATAAAATGCTATTTCAATACATAATATGCCTAACTATTTAACTATGTTTGAAAAAACTGAGAAATAAGGCGAACAGAAAACGTAAAATTGAAACAAAGCGAGTTGAAAAACAACCAAATACAATAAAACAATTTTCTTACCTTCAATTTGTTTGGAGATCTCCCATAACATGTCGATTTCTTTGGGTGACGCGTTTCCTTCCACCATTCTGTAGGGGGGAAATGTACAGGTATTAATTTACGCGTGGTAATTTTAACACAGTACGGCAACTTACAAAAACTTGTTATTCCTATTGTAATATTGTTTGGTGATTGTAAACCGTTCAGATAACAAAAAGGGATTATCCTATTTAAGGATGCACGTGTTATTTAAATAAAGGCAAGACAGAGTAAGAAGCCGAAAATCGATCTCAGTGGCGTGCACTTGGAGAGGCCTATGTCCAGCAGTGGACTGCGATAGGCTGATGATGATGATGATGAAGACAGAGTAATTTAAAAATGTAGCTTTTGAAATCCATTAGACATTTTTGCGTAATAAATTATTTGGCTAATAACGAAGAAAGAGTACCATTTCATAAATAAATGATGTACAAAACAAGTGTCATCCCAATAAATATGTTTAAAAAAATCAAAAGTAGCACACAACTTTACACCTAAAACGACTGCGCCATATTTTTACAGGTCATCTAGTATATCCTAAGGATCATGTATACCACAAAAGAGTCATGAGAATAATAACATATTTTATTAATCACTAAATTGGCCAAATTGTATTTTGTTCTCACGCACAACGCGGTCTCTATGAAAGCTCTCGATCGTTGACCCCCTAGGTCATTCAACGTTTTTTTATGGTAAACATGATCCTTAGCATGTATTAGATGACTTTTGATGACTAGATGATTTTTTTTAGACCTTATATTTAAATTGAAAAGCAAAAACGAATTTAAAGTAACCTGTATATGATCTTGTTCATCCAGGAGACACCCTCGCGGCACGGCGTGCACTGTCCGCACGACTCGTGCTTGTAGAACATGATGAGGCGGGCGATGGCCTTCACTATGTCCGTCGACTTGTCCATGACGATGATGGCGGCGGTACCGAAGGCCGACTGGGCGGCTACTAGCGCGTCGAAGTCCATTAGGACATTATCGCACACGCTGTTGGAAGAAAGCAATGTTTTAAGAATAAAATTGTGTCATTGGAACTTTATATGGATTGGCTGTTCGGGACCTGATAATCTAAAGACCAGTTTCACGATTTCAGGACAGTGACTATCTACTGAATAAATTAAATAAATGGAACAGAATGTGTATGAAATTATCTACCAAATATACTAACAGGAACTTCTTTGTAGGTAGTGAAATAGACCCTAAGTGGGTGAAGTTCATGATATGCTTAATTTTTATATGAAAGCTAGCTGATCATTGTCCTGTTTTGATTTATTTTTTCTTTCATAAGAACATTCTCCTTACAATATAAAAACCACAACAACAATAAAAAAAATGAAATCGGTCCACCCATTCATGCGTGATACATAGATTAACTCTGAAGCATGTTAGGGGATAATATAAATATTGTTTAAAGTAGGTTTTAATTGTCAAAATCATCATCAAAATACTGTATGAAAAGATGCATATTTGGTCAACAATTGTTAAATTTAGTTTTCCCCAGTTGTTGGTTTTTACTATTTGCTTATTTACTTCAGCAAAACTTGAGGATCGCCCAGAATACTGACTGCTTAGGTATGAGGGGTGTGGAGGAGCCGCCAGGTATGATGGCGAGCAGGTTGTCCCAGCCGCCCAGCACGCCGCCCGCGTGCCGCTCGATGAGCTCCTTGAGCGGGATGCTCATCTCCTCCTCCACCGTGCACGGCGTGTTCACGTGCCCAGAGATGTTGAACAGCTTCGTGCCGTGGTTGCGCAGCCGCCCGAACGACGCGAACCATGCGCCGCCGCGACGGCAGATCGTCTGGGAACCGAACAAATTTATATATATATACTTAGGTCCAGTTGAAAACCAGCGTCAGGCACTAGCTGTCTGGCATAATGCTGAACTGGACCTATTTGGCACGCACAGTTATATTTATTTCTTATGCGTACCTACTTTATTTATTTTTAATTGTATGGTTGTGCTGTGTCAATAAATGTTTTTTCTTTCTTTCTTTTTTCTATATGGAAATCGCTGTCTAGAATAACAATGTACAGGTGTTTCATCATCAGCCTAGCCTTTTCGAAACACAGAGAGACTCGTCATGGTAAGATGGTCGCCAAACTACGAACCCACCGCGCCTGGCTTTCACCATATAGATCAACCCGTGCGGCTGTTGCTTAAGTAACGACGGGTCAGGTCAGCTTTTGAGCATGGAGCTTGTAGTTAACCAAAAACCATAATGTACTGATATTTATTTAAAATATTAATTTTGCCTCACGTTTCCTTTGATCCATCCACCAACTAAAATAGTAGTCTCTTGTAATCTTGTCTTATTAATACATTTTCTTTACATTGGCCCTTCTAAATAAATATTCATATATCATCAAAACTTCATCTTCAACTAAATGCCTACATCTTCAATTAAAGTACTACCATAAAAAAATCTCTATAATTAGTTATCTTTCTACAAATACTTACGGGTGAGACAGCAATAGTCTCCACATTGTTGACAGTAGTGGGACAACCGAACAGGCCTACATCAGCAGGGAACGGAGGCTTGAGCCTGGGCTTGCCCTGCTTGCCTTCAATGGACTCGATGAGAGCGGTCTCCTCGCCGCAGATGTACGCGCCTGCACCACGGTGAACGTACACGTCGAAGTCGTAGCCTGAACCGCATGCGTTCTTGCCGATAAGACCTGCTTGGTACGCCTGAAATTAAATTAAAAGTTCTATTAATAATGGTGGATTATTATGATGACGAATTGATGCTTGTTAAATGAGAAGTTGTTGACATCTATTAAGTTTGTTTGTTTTATCTCTTAAACATACAAATATCAGGTACTATTGGACCAATTAATTTTTTTTTATTGAGGAAGGCTCGGAGTAGATCCAACGGGACATTGATGAAACAGTGGACTGTGGATTTAAAAATGAGACTATTGTAACTCCAGAATAGCTAAGCCGGTTTGATATTCATTCTATATGACCTGATTAATACTGTTGTGGAATTCATCCAATGAACCCTCCCGCAGAGGGTGCAGCTGGAGGGAGTACAGCCTCTTACTGACTAAGACCCACTATGTTCTTTCTGGAGGTTGCTGTGTGCCAGCGCCACGGCAATGCTTACGAACAACCTACAGCCCAGGCAGAATATGAAAACAGTCCTCACCTCAGCAATAGCAACCTGCAGATTACTAGCTTCGTTATAAAACTCTCCTCTGATGTAAATGTATGCAGCAATAGCTCCAATAGCTCGGCCAGCAATCAAGCACCCTTCCACCAACTTATGTGGGTCATGTCTCATGATCTCTCTATCTTTGCAAGTGCCTGGCTCTCCTTCATCAGCGTTCACAACGAGGTACTTAGGACGACCATCGGAAGGCTTGTTCATGAATGACCACTTCATACCAGTGGGGAAACCAGCACCACCACGTCCACGGAGTCCTGACACCTTCAGTTCATCTGTAATTTTAAATTATTCGAAATTTTAATTTTAAGGTAACCAACCTTTTTATGAATTACACAATATAAATCTTCAATTTAGCTTAAGCGATTGTATAATATTTGTATATAAGCGAGCAATAATGTATATATTTGTTTGTAGGTCAGCTAGTCAACATTGCAACTTAGACCAGCCTTAATGTGATTGTTGCATTTTATTGCATAATAATAACATTAACAACAGCCAACTGGTTTAATAACTAAGGTCACCAAAAGTAAATTAGTATACTGATTACCTGCAAATCTTTTTTATTATGAATTTATAGTTGCATTGATTATGAAAATACAGAATCACAAGCCTGTTACTTTTTCAAGGTTAACATTCCAAAACACACTGTTTTTAAAGTGCCTTTTTTATACTCAAACTCAAAATCATTTATTCAAACTTGGCTGTAAAACAGCACTTTTTGACATCAAATATTACAAAAGACAGCCCCCAAAACGCCCACCCTTCACCACTTCCTATGTGTTTTTGCTGGGAAGAAGAAGTGGCACAACAAACTCCCCAGCAAGTATATTACTCTCTATCTTTATTCAAAGACCACAATAAAAATAATATATTGACTAACATCTACGATCTAGCATTGTGCTTCTTTATGGAACATAAACACTTTGAAACCTTAGATGATTGGTTCCCAAACATTCAAGTGGTTCCTTAGTTGCAATAGTACTCACTGACAATCCAGTCGGTGCCCTTCAGCAATATTTCTTTGGTCATGTACCAGTCGCCGCGGCACATCGCAGCCTTCAACCTCCAGTCGTGTCGCCCATACAGGTTCGTGAAGATCCTGTCACAGTCCGATAATGGCCCACCGCGCTGCTTGCCTTGCGGCTGCTGTTGGGTCTGTTGGAATCGCACCGGAACATTGCTGACACTCACCAATGGGCCAGCAATGCCTAAAACGAGACGTAAAAATTATGTAAGTCACACTGCGCACCCCAACAACAACAATTATTTACTCGTGCACGACTTAAGCATCGAAGATTTTTAGGTACTCATTCAATTATGTAATGTCGAAGCAACCTAAAATGTTTATATACTTCCAAATATGTACCCAATTGCGATTTTGTCCTTTGAATTACTCTCGCCAACACACCAGCCATCTTTTCTGAAGATGTCAAAACTCAAAATGTGAATGACAGCATTGACAACTACAGAATTCAAACAAAATTAATGTTTAGAAGACAGTTTACCACTTTCTGACAAATTAAATCATGCAATTTATATTTCGGTATTATTATTGCTGCAAATTCAAATTAAATATTATCGTGCATTCTTTTTTCTATTGATCATCAAATATAATTTTCTTGTTGGACGTTGTTACAATGATGATAAACAAATTATATCAGATTATATTTTCCTGGTTATCCGGAAAAATCAGTATATGGCAACATACAGAAATCGTTCCATTGTATTCAGAACCGAAAACTGTAAAAAAAATTACTTGTACATATTATGTTTATTAAGTATTAAAACAAAAATATAATGATTAAAGAAAGACGATGAAGCAAATCTATTGATGCAAATACTAAATATTTGATACTGTATTCGTCGTAATTTAACTTTTTTCAGAACGTTTTTGGTGTTATCAAAACAACATAATGTCATGTCATTCTATATGTCAAAGTCCACCGATAAAAATAAAGTTTGATTTCAGATTCAGAAAACAAATTAAGAATTTCAGTATTTTGCATATCGATTCATTAATATTAATTTGCCTTTTTACATAGCCCTTTGACCTTGTATATTAAAAATACATATTTGTTATAATATATCGCGCGTCTGTTTTTTAAGGCGACCTTATCGCAATATCTATTTATTTTACGGTTTTAAGCTTCTGATAAAAGATGGTAGCTATTATTCCATCTGTGTCTAAGCTCACTTCAAGGATTATAAGGATTTTAGGATGTAACCCTGGAGCTATGACTCTGCAAGGCACCAACACTTACTTATTGGGCACTGGAAAAAAGTAAGTTCAATCATTGAATAATTACTCAAATACAAGACTAAATAGTTTCTATTATAATCAAATTAATTCTGACCTTTCACCTCAATAACCTTGCATACATCTATACATATAATAAAATAAAGTAGAAAAGTAAAAACTGTACATTGAATATTTTTTTAAAAGAATAATTTTGGCGTGAACTAAAATTTATATTACACCAAAAATATCGTTTTTAGAATTTTTGTCTGTATGTATGTCCGGGATAATCTCAAAAAGTACTGCATTGATTTGCTTCAAATTCGGCATGAATATAACTAAGAGGTTAGGTCAACATATAGCCTACATATTATCACGCTATCACTGCAGAGAGTGAATGTTTAATCCTAATGCCCACACGGACGACATTGCGGGCAACAGCTAGTAATTTATATTTCTGTATATTTCAGTCGGATACTTTTAGACACCGGTGACAAAGATGTGCGAGAGTACCAGAACCAATTAGCAGAGGTTGTGCAGTCCGAACGAGTGAACATCGAGCATATAGTTGTTACTCACTGGCATCATGACCATATTGGAGGAGTTGAAAACCTGTATGGCACTATAGCTAGTGAGGATTTACCTTTATGTTTTACAAAAAAAATACTCACTTAACATTGATACCTATAGAAAAGAAAACCGTTATCATATCCGTCACATCATCTTCCATATCAAGGTAGAAAAATTGTTATTCATGTCTGAAATAAATTGGTTGTGCAATGCGGTGAGCGGTCACAGCAATTATCTCATACTATATGACTTTTAAAAAGTATTAAACATTTTTTAGAGGAACCGAAAGTATGGAAGCACAGAAGGAGTCCTGATGATGAACAAGATGAACTTTCACAAGCTTATCCCATACGATGGCTGACTGATGGCCAAGAGTTGAAGGTGGAAGGTGCTACAGTGAGGGTCCACCATACACCTGGTCATACAACTGACCACATAGTGCTGACACTTTTGGAAGAAAATATTCTGTTTAGTGGAGACTGCATATTGGGAGAAGGAACAGCCGTGTTTGAAGACTTGTACACATACATGAAGAGTTTGAACAGAATATTAGAATTGAAACCCACTGTCATTTATCCAGGACATGGAAATGTTATTGAGGTAAATTAATATTTGTTGTCCAGATGTAACTTTTAACCACCACACCAAAAAAAGAAAAATGTGCCCTCAGCACCAAGCTAAGAATTCATCCACAAATATCTACAATAGTGTCTACTGACTATAAACTTTGAACTTTAAAAGTCTGTCATATAGTTGTGACCATAGTGTGCTGGGCACTTTTTGGCTTGTCATCTACATATCGACGGCTCCTAAGTATACTGAGTCAACTATACTTATAAAGATTTAATTTTTTTTCCTTTACATGTAAATAGAAAATGATTTAATTATTGTTAATACACAAAAAAGTGCAATTTTCAAAATTTGTTAGTTGACTCAGTATACTTAGGAGCCGTCGATATATGTGACTATGATGGTCAAAAGGTTAATTATCACACTTGATAAATACTTCAGAATTCTAATAATAGTTTTTTCTACTTCAGGACCCAATCAAGAAAATAGAATATTACATAGCCCACAGAAACCAGCGGGAAGGCCAAATATTAGAGACACTAAAGAAAAACAAGGAAAAGCAACTAAACGAAATGGACTTAGTTAAAATAATTTATACCGAAACTCCTGAACATTTGTGGCCTGCAGCTGCATATAATGTGAACCACCATTTGACTAAACTAACCAAAGAAAATAAACTACATTGCACCACTATTGATGGAGAAACAAGATGGCAATATGCTGGCAATGTAGAAAGCAATTTATAGATTTTTTTTTATTTTTAAAATGAAACTCTTTGAATATAACATTCCAAATTCGAACAAACCTTTATGGCAACCAATTCTGACTTTTATTCCTTTTTAATTGTCGTATAAAAGTCAAAATCAAATTCAGAATGTAAGTGGTTTGTTCCCATTTCTAATGTTATTTCAAATGGTAGAAGTATTATTAAATGTTATTTTGGTAAAGGTCTTTCACTTTGTATATAACTATTTTATGTATTACAATGCTTTTATTGGAGTGATTGGTTTTATTTATATCTCAGGCGCATGATTTAGGACCAGTTTCACGATGTCCGAATACCTAACGAATAAATTAAAAAATGAGACAGAATTTGTATGAAATTATCTACCAAATAAATTAACTGGAACTGATTTATGGGTGGAGAAATAGGACCTTACTCTAAAAGCAGATATCCATCATGGAGGCATATAACACATAGGAAGTTAGTAAAAAAATAAAAAAAGTATTACATAAATTAACTATCCATAAATTTTTTTATTTATTTCATAATGTTCAATACAACATAACATTCCATTTTACAAAAAAAAAAGAAAACACAACAATGTGATTTTCGAAAAAATACGACAAGGTTTCATGGATGTATGTCCTTGCTCTTATATACTATTTTACATAAGTAACTTAATTATTAAATTATATTTATCGACATCAATGAGTGAATTCATGGCTCGATTGTCATTATTTTTAAGTGGTAACACCAAGAATATTTACCTAAACGCGAAATATAAGTCAACTGTTAACAGATGCTTCCTTTGTAGAGTTCCGATAATTTCACTATTAAAGTAAATAACTTATATTTTACGCATTATTAATTGTTGATTAAATTACAATTTGAAGTTACGAAACAGACCCATGATACAGACGCCAGCACATCAACCTACTTCAATCTGTCAAACATTTTCAACCTTATCACGACAGTGGAAGGTTAACATTAGTTTTTTAAAATTTATCAGATTCGGGTAGGTTGATCTGCTGGCGTCTGTAAATTTTAATAATTAATAATTTAGCTGCATCAAAATCAACACAATAAATAATAATGGGCGATAGTGGATATATGAATTCAGAACCACATGGGATTGCTATTCATGAGATCAACATAACTATTATAAAATATTAATAATTTTAAAATTTTGAGTTGAACATTTTTACTGTAAATTTCAATATTGCTGATTTATCAATTAAACTAATAGTAAGAAACAAATAAGACAATCGTGCCATCGTTAATTATGTGTCTACAATGTATATTGGGCTATCGGCGCATGCGCTTGGGAGGCGGCATCATATCCGAATCGTCATGGAATCTATGGTTATCTATGTAGTCCAGTAAGATCTCCTTGGTAACTGGGTCCTTTATGCTTTCGCAGACGGCTGGGGGAAAAGAAATAAATATTATTTACATTTTTCCAAACCTACAGACAGACATGTGTGTTGCTGGGTTTTGTTGAGCCACTTCTCAGCAAAAAAACATAAGTGGTGAAGAGAAGGCGTTAGGGGCTTTCTTTTGAAATTTTTGACATCCAAAAACTGCTGTTATGAAACCAAATTTGAATAAATTAGTTTGATTTCATAAAAGGAAAGAGGTGTTTTCGCAACGATAAGGCGATAATTAGTACGAAATGGAATAGAGCGTTAGTCCTATACATAATTTTATTCTGTTAAGAAATTAATTAAATAAATTATATTAAGTCAAATGTGCAACATTACAGCCTGAAGATTTGTGTGTGTGTGTGTGTGTGTGTGTGTGTGTGTGTGTGTGTGTGTGGTGTGTGTGTGTGTGGTGTGTGTGTGTGTGTGGGTGATTCTGTCAGCAAAGTAAGTATAACATAACACATATATATAAAAAAACTCGTTTAAATATATACTCACAAGACGCAGTATTAAAACTATTAGGAAAAGATTTATCAGTCCGCTCCCTCATGAAGACCCATCGTCCATTCTCGAAGGTGCACTCGATAATTTTATTGTCAAGGTGTTTGATATCCTTCGTCACTTTCATTGAAGCGAACGGCTGGTCCATTTTACCCACGTATAAGTACCCAACTTTTGTTGGCAGGATTCTGCAGATAAATATTTCTTATATTAGTAAAAATTATGCTGCAAGTCAAGTATCGCGTTGTCTAGGTAACTGGGTTGAGGAGGTCAGCTAGGCAGTCGCTCCACGTAAAACACTGCTACTCAGATGCAGCCGTTTAAGACTGGAAGCCGACGCCAATATAGCTTGGGAAAAGAGTAGGCAGAGCATCATCTGCCGCTGTAGCAAGTTACTGGAATTTAAATAATGGCGTCCAGACTGATTGCCAGCCATGGCGGCCGTTCTTTCTAAGGAGATCAGTTAGCTGCGACATATTTTAGTGCAAGCACATTTGCGCAAACACAGGTGTACTCTCTATTCCCTCACTCTCCGTCCGATGGTGGGGGGGGGGGGCGGACAGTCCGACTCAACCGGAGAGAGATCATGCACAGGACCGACATTTACGTGCTATCCCATCCCATGCACGGAAGGGAATAGAGCCTATTAACATTACCATTCTAGCCTGAGCCTTTCATAGCAATTTAATTTAACATATAGGTACAGTCGACCCCAAAACTGGGTTTATAGTCGTATTTTTATTTAGACGAACCTGGATGACACTAGCTAATGTCACTTTATAAAATAATGTTGCCACATTTAAAGTAATAGTGATGAGTTCAGTTCTCGTTCAATCAGATGAATGAACAATGAGTGTTAATAATAAGATATAATATACATAATATTCCTGTGTTTCGGATGGCACGTTGAACTGTAGGTCCCGGCTGTCATTTAACATCCTTGGTAGTCGTTACGGGTAGTCAGAACCCAGTAAGTCTGACGCCAGTCTAAACAAGGGGTATTGGTTTGCCTGGGTAACTGGGTTGAGGAGGTCAGATAAGCAGTCGCTCCTTGTAAAACACTGGTACTCAGCCGAATCCGGTTAGACTGGAAGTCGACCCCAACATACTTGGGAAAAGGCTCGGGAGATGATGATGATGATACAATATATTCCTCACACATTCACACAACTTCATATAGTCCCAAACTAAACAGAACTGATAAATGAATATTATGTGAACTCACCCCTGCCCACTCTGTGTGACAATTTTTAACTTAAAGTCTACACTGTTCATGTTGCTTGGTTTCCACTTGAGCACATCTTCGCATGGGCCGGCTATGTACCTCTGGAAATGAAAAGAAAAAAAAAAACATTTTAATGCTGAAGAGTTTGTTTGTCTGTTTGAAGGTGCTTATCTTTGGAACTACTTCTCATATTTGATTTTTATTTAATTTTGTTTGGGAAAATAAACTCATTCGATAAATTCTTTCAGTATTAGATAGCCCATTAGTTGAGGAAGGCGTCTTTTTGTCCGTGTTTTATTTGTGAGTGAAGAAGTTCCCACAGGTCGCGGGTGAAAACACTCGTATAAAACGGTAAAAAAAATCATACCGGTTCTATGTTAGACCTTAAGATATTTAGGTTCGATTTCATATTTAATGAGAGAGATGTGCCACTTTTTAATGAGAGAGAGAGAGAGCACATAACATTTATAATAAACAATAAGTCTGAAATCAACAACCCGCATTGAGCAAGCATGATGATTATTGCTCAATGCTTCTCTGTTTGAGTGGATGCCTGAGGCTTGTTCATCATCATCATCATCATCACCACAGCCTTTTTATCGTCTTACTGCTAAGCACAGGCCTCCTCTCCCCTGAAGTTTTTTTAGTGGGACAATAAAAAAGATATTAATGACTGACTTACCTCCTTAGAAGGTTGGAATATAAGTCCATCGGGCTCATGGGACAATGTTTTGGCAAACTTCTCTCCTAACAACTGTCTGGCCATCGGCAGCTCCCAGAATTGTTTCAGCCGTATACTAAATGGTTCCTGTTCTTTTCTGATTTTACCTTCCTTCATAGCTTGGTGCCTGTAATGATAATTATGATCAAAAATTTTAGTGTGCTTCTAAAAAGGTTACAAAACACATGAGAAAAAAGGTTCTGGATTTAATTTTAAAAAATTTTGGTATAGGATGGATTTAATAGAATTTGGATAATTTTTTATTATAAGTTTTTGGATAAATTAGAAATATCAGATAAAATGCTCTTTTAACTGTTCTCTAAAAAAATCGCTATCTACAGTATATTCTATGGTAGGAAAAATTTGTATGTTTGTGGCGTTGTAGAGAGTAATCTTAGGATCAGTTGAAACAACTTTGATTTTTTTAGAAAGCTAGGCATGAGTGTTGTATTTTATCCAGGTACGGTAAGTAGTTCCCTCTCTATTTGATATTCTATTGATGGTGATGGAGCATAATCACTTCTACTAAATATTGCCATCTTTTAATTAATACTTTTTGATTAGCCTGTACTATCCCACTGCTGGGCAAAGGCCTTCCACTTATCTCTATCGCAAGCTTTATGTGGCCAGTCTTCGCGGTCCAAATTGTCTCTCCAGAGCTTCCTCGGTCTTCCTCTCGATCGTCAGCCATCATCTGGGTTCCAATTCGTGGTAATCCTAGCCCACTTATCAGGGTGCATTCGACAGATGTGACCCGCCCAATCCTACTGCAACTTTGCAGACTTATTACCCACATCGACTATGCCTGTCTTAGTATTAATACTACTTCAAGAAAAAATATTTACCTAGGATTAACAATTTCATTTTCTATATAACTCAGTCTAGTTGGGTAGAACTCCATCCTGCCCGTGTCAGTGCCCTCGAAGCTAATGACGTCATAGCACAAGTACCGAGGTATGTCTTTATTGTCCACTTTGTCTATCACCATCTCCTGCAAATGTTAATCAATATATGTATTAATATCATTATCTATACATAATTATAAAATCGTAGAAAAGTCAAAACTGTACATTGAATATTTTTTTTAAAGAATAATTGGCGCGTGGTCTACAATTGATATCGAATCGAAAAATATAGTTTTTAGATTTTTTGTCTGTATGTATGCCCGGGATAATCTCAAAAAGTACTGCATGAGATGCAAGCATGATGCATGAGATGCAAGCATGATGCAAGAGAAGGTGAAGGTTGGTACGTATAAGGAAGTTCAAGAGTTGTCACCCAATAGGCAGAAGTGGAAGGAGCTGCACCGATGATAGTCAGGACCAGTTTCACCGGTTATGGGTACCCACTATCCACCAGATAAATTAAAAAATGGAACAGAATTTGTATGAAATTAAAATCTACCAGATAAACTATCTGGAACTTATCCGTAACCTGGTGAAACTGGCCCTCAGGCTCTTAAATTAAAGAAGAATATATTTACGCCGTCAAGTAGAGTATTCCTCAAATGCCTCCTGAGATCTTTTCTGTGTGGGAATCGAAGTCCGAACACTTTGAACACGCAGTTGTCTCGGTCCAGCATGTACACTTCGCCTTCGCCGTCAATTAACATCATATATCTGTTGACAAATTGTTATAAAATGATTAAAGTCTTCCAAAAGTAGAAGAACTAACTCCAAAACTCAATTATTTATTTTGCTTTAAGAGAATGCCCGCGAGTGTTCCGTGGTGGATGTCTTCACGCTAGTGGAAAATTAAATAAATGGATGATCTCTCTCTTCATGATTGGATGGATCGCTAATCGATCGATGTAGGCGATGATAGTAAAATCTAAATATCATAATTATTATTATTTGAACAACTAGCTTTAGCCAGCGGTATCGGTCGCTTCCTGTGGGAACTACTTTCCGCACCCGGACAAAAAGTTTTCTGATGTAAAAGCATATAATATTAGTGTGATAGGTATTAGTAAATATTGTAACAATAACTATAAATACATATGACGTTTTGATTTTATTATACATCTATATGTCAAAACTGTACAAAGAAGTCGGGTCAACATATGTATAGGCTACATATTATCACGCTATAACTACGGGGGGGAGGGGGGGTGAATGTTTAATGCGAAAATTTAATGGGACGATGTCGCGGGCAACAGCTAATGTCTATAATAAATTTGTGACTTGTATTGTACTTACTACTATTGTACTAGGTCATCATCATCATCAGCCTATCGCAGTCCACTGCTGGACATAGGCCTCTCCAAGTGCACGCCACTGAGATCGATTTTCGGCTTCTCGCATCCAGCTCCTGCCAGCCGTCTTGCGCAAGTCATCACTCCACCGTGCCTGAGGACGTCCTACACTACGTTTGCCAAGACGCGGTCTCCACTCTAGAACTCGTTTACCCCAACGGTTATCGGTTCTTCGGCTGATATGGCCAGCCCACTGCCACTTCAGCGTGCTGATTCGGTGGGCTATGTCAATGACCTTGGTTCTCTGACGGATTACCTCATTTCTAATGCGATCCCTCAGAGAAATACCAAGCATAGCTCTTTCCATAGCCCGCTGAGCGACTTTAAACTTGTGGACCAGCCGTACCGTCAGTGTCCACGTTTCGGCTCCGTAAGTCATGACAGGTAGGACGCACTGATTGAAGACTTTTGTCTTTAGGCACTGTGGGATCGACGACGTTAGGACTCGACGTAGCTTCCCAAAAGCAGCCCAACCCAACTGAATTCTCCTATTCACCTCGTCCTCAAAGTTGTTTCTACCTAACTGCAATGTCTGCCCGAGGTATACATATTTCCGAACAACTTCGAGAACGGCGCCGTGTATCGCAATCGGTTCCGGTAGAACATGTTCATTGAACATGACCTTGGTTTTGTCCAAGTTCATCCGTAGGCCGATGCGTAGAGAAGATTCAGCCAGGTCGTTCAGCATCTGTTGTAGGTCCTGCAGCGTTTCCGCCATGATGACGATATCGTCAGCAAATCGCAAGTGAGAGATGTGTTCGCCATTGATGTTGATGCCGCGTCTTTTCCAGATCAGCGTCTTGAACATATCCTCCATTGCATTAGTGAACAGTTTCGGGGAAATCATTGATATAGGAAAGACTAGATGGAGTGTTCAGTACAAAACGGAACGTTCATATTGACAGCATGTTTGATGCGCGTGTGAGTGCCGAAAGTGTATGATTATCGCGTCTGCATTTGTGTGCGTGTCATTCTAATATACCAGCGCAAAGTGATTACCCCCAAAATGTGGGAAAATTAAAATTTGTGCAGTTTTATTCCCATTGACATAGGTGTAATATATATGAATATAAATATAAATATAAATATAAATATAAATATAAATATAAATATAAATATAAATATAAATATAAATATAAATATAAATATAAATATAAATATAAATATAAATATAAATATAAATATAAATATAAATATAAATATAAATATAAATATAAATATAAATATAAATATAAATATAAATATAAATATAAATATAAATATAAATATAAATATAAATATAAATATAAATATAAATATAAATATAAATATAAATATAAATATAAATATAAATATAAATATAAATATAAATATAAATATAAATATAATGACTGGATGTCACAGGATCAGTCGGAAATCTATTGAAGAAATAAACTTATGTATTATCAATAAGTATCTTACTAAATTACAATAAAATAATAATGTTGATTTCGTAATACCATTTTACAATATTAATCGCAGCATCAAAAAAGAAGGTAAAAATATTTCATACCTTGGCAATACTCAAACAATATGGAGTCGTTTTGTTGTTATTTTGCCGTCGTAATATTTTCAAAGTAATACGTAGATATTTATCATAAAATTTCAAACTTACCTATGAAAAGAGATGTTCGTATCCTTATGTTTTTTTGCAGTGTAGTTATTACAAAGTTTCACTACACAAACCGTCATTTTTGAATTTTTTTGTGAAAAATTTACAATGTAAACACGCGGCAAACGTCTGTCGCGTAATGGCGGCCTGTGGGTGGGGTTAAGCCAAATTGATGTCTCTGATCATAATGCATTTTGACAGCGCGTACTAGGCATCTAGACACTTCTTATATCGATGGGGGAAATAACATCCCCTTGTCTCACTCCTCGATGCAACGGTATGGGCCTTGTTTGCTGATTCTGTACTTGGACGGACATTGTAGCGGCTTCGTAGAGACATCTCATCACTTGGATGTATCGCCAATCTACTTGACAACGCTGCAGGGACTCCAGAACAGACCAGATTTCAACCGAGTCAAAGGCCTTCTCATAGTCCACAAATGCTAGACACAGGGGCTGATTATACTCTTCGGTCTTCTGTATAATCTGCCGCACTGTGTGGATGTGGTCTATGGTGCCGTATCCGCTCCGAAACCCAGCCTGCTCCGGTGGTTGGAATTCGTCGAGTCTTCGCGCAAGTCGGTTCGTGATCACTCTTGAGAACAGCTTATAGACGTGGCTTAGGAGCGAAATGGGTCGGTAGTTCTTCAGCTGGGTTTTGTCTCCCTTTTTGAAGAACAGGACGACAACACTCCTACTCCACGCCTCTGGAGTTCTCCCTTCAAACAGGACGGCATTAAAAAGCTTCTGGAGCTCCCCCAGTACGGGCCTACCTCCTGCTTTTAATAGCTCTGTTGTAATGCCATCCTCGCCAGGGGCTTTTCCATTTTTGAGCTGTCTCAGAGCGATCTCGATTTCGCCACTGCTGACTTCTGGCAGGTCTTCGGTGAAATGGCGTGTTAATGTGGCTCTAGAATCCTCATTTCCGGGATCAGGTCGAGATGCATGCGATGCGTATAACCGGCCATAGAAATTTTCCACTTCCGAAAGGACTGCCGGTACTGAAGAAACGACTTCTCCACTTGTTGTGGTCAGCTTCGTCAAGTGGCTTCTTCCAAGAGATTGTACGAACACCTTTGACCCCCGATTCAGCTCAATTGCTCTTTCAATGTCAAGAGTATTGGAGCGCCGGAGGTCGCGTCGTACGTGCTTGTTGATCTCTTGGTTTAGAGCCCGCTTAGCTGACGAAGTGACAGGCGGGTTTTCACGTCGTTTCTTCATAAGCCCTAATGTCTCTTCCGAAAGCTTTGATTTCCTGCCCTTACGCTGCATGTTACAGAATCTCGAACCTTCCTCCCTGAGGATCCGAACCACATATTCGTGGTTCTGGTTAACGTCTGTTGTGGTTTCCACGGCGGCAAATCGGTTCTCCAAATTTGACTGGAACGTTTCAGATCCTGTCATGGTTTGGAGCAGTGTTGGTCGGAGCCTGGCCTTCATCAGACGGAAACGTTCGGCCTTGAAGTTGATATTCAGAGAGCCTCGGACAAGTCGGTGATCGCTACCGGTATTAAACCTATTGATCACGGAGACGTCTCTGAATATGTGCTTCTTGTTCGTCATGATGAAGTCAATCTCATTTTTAGTCATAGTGTCATTGTACTAGGTACTTGTATTGTATAGCCCTTATGTAGAGTCGCCACTAAATATACCTAATATTCTTAAACTGTAATAAAATAGATAAAGAACTTACCTAACACCATCGGCCTTCCACGACACTCTATAAGGTTTCTCATGCAGCTTCCTCAGGTTGACCATATCCATTGACACAGGCTGTGACCCCGGGAACCCCGTAGTGTTCCATTCACAGAACTGTTGAGCTTTCTTCTGTACTTCGCTGAGTCGAGGCTGGGTGTCAAAAGGCTCGACACCTCTCACTCCTGGCATGAATGTGGCCTTCTTGTGGGTTGTTTCTCGTCTGCCTTTACCTTTGTGCTTACGTTGACTGGGGATAAAGAGGTTGGATCTAATCTAATGTCTATAGTTTCAGTATAGTTAGTTGGGTTAAACCATGCATCTACACTGCAGTAACTTTTTTAAGTGTAACTCAACAACATCCTGCAGATATTCACGAACAGATGGCATAGTGGGTAGTGAATCTGCCTGCCATGCTGGAAGTCGGTTCGATTCCCCGCATAAGTCAAACATTTGTGTGCATGAAGATAGATGTTTGATTTAGTCTGGGTGTTTCTATGTATAATATGTATGTATTTACAGAAGAAAAGTATATAAGTATGTTTATCAGTTGTCTAGTATCCATAGTACAAGCTCTGCTTAGTTTGGGACTAGATCACGTTGCGTGAATGTGTGAGGAATATTATATAATAAACATTAGAGTTACCTAATGCTACCTTGAGTTGCATTTTATTGCTTCACAAAAGGAAAGTGCGGTGTGTATGCATAGATGCAATAACAAGCAACAAAGCGCATATATTTTTTTATCAGTATTATACGATAAGCTCTTACTTTGGACCGTTTTATGGAGGTTCTAACAAGTACGTGATGGCAGGCAGTGTAGTGGTATGGTTACCATACGAGAGAAGACTATATTATCATACTTATTTATCACTTAAGCTATAACTTACTTGGATGATGATGTGTTTGTAGAATTACTGGGGACATCGTCGTCAAAATCTTCTTCTTCCTCTGAAAGTAATATATTTTGCGTCATTTTCATAATCTATACCAATACTATAAAGTTATTAAAAATAGTTTTTATGTTTGAATGCAGATACTAATAGAACTAGATATAGTTTTTATGTTTGAATGCAGATACTAATAGAACTATTACTTCAGTGTCGTATCCCCCATTTATAGAGAAATGCTATTTGCTTCTCTTTATCCGGAGTAGTTCAGGACACATGTGCAACCGCTAAGATATTATTATGCTAGATCATTTATAAAATTATGTACTTTGATACTAGAACCCTTTTTAATTGTATCTACAAAATTTTTTATTCAGTCAGTAAGTACTAGAATCTAAATTTTTAAAGAAACTAATTTACAAGTCACAGTCAAGTAAAATTATACATTCATAATGTCTTACCGTGACACCAATCAGGCAGGGCTGGGGCAGCTGGTGTCAGTTCCACCTCATCGTACCGGCGGAACAGCTCTTGCAAGTAATCCTGCTTGTAAATACCAGGGGGCCTGAAAAAGTTAAGGAAAAGCATTCAAAACTCATCCTTATGATTACTAATCATATGATCTATATTTGAATAATTTGTAGATAGTAACTCTAAGAAGCTATCCCTCAGATCTGCACTTCTTACTCATAGACTGTGTCCCTAGTAGGCAAACTGTTAGCGGCCGAATGAGTTTGCGGCGTACCGATTTAATACGCCCTTCCATATATTTGAAATGGAGTGTCCACAATCTGCTAGCTTTGCGCTCACTATACGCAGTTTGCAGCGTTACGCGAGCTGACTAAAGCAGTGAGCAGCCGACTCCCACCAAAACCGGTTCTAATCGCTTGCGACGCACGAAAATTGATTAGAGTTTGCAGCTAACTCAAATTTCAGTTTGCCACAAATTTGCGGCTAACTCAGTCGGCCGCTAACAGTTTGCCTACTGGGGACACTGCCTAAAGTTTGGCTCTTTTAAATCATGTGAGTGGACTCTCTCTATATTCATCCCTCTCCATTGCCCATTAAAGCGTCAAAATTAGTAGTTCCATAACATGCTATTAATATAACCAATATTGAAATATATGGACTTTGATTCACATATGAGAAACTATCTCTAGCAAATATTTCACTAAACACATACCTCATCCTAGCAAATTCATTAATAGCGGCCTGGACACTGCAATCCAAATGCTCCACCATGTATGAGACAAGTAAGAACCCTGTCCTATTGAAGCCATGGGTGCAGTGTACACCAATAAACTCAAGAGGCTTCTGGCTTATAAACCTGCTTACTAAGTTGATGAATTCTCTGAAAAAAAAAGAAAAAAATTATTAGTCTATATCAATATTATAAATGTGTAAGTAGTTCTAAGTCTCTTGGTCTTTCACAACAAAACTACAGAATCAATTCAAATAAAATTTGGTATACACATATGTAGTCTAGAGCCTGAGAAAGGACATAGGCTACTTTTTACCTGGTTGGGGGACATAGTCCCCTTGGTTGGTGGGTGGAACTGTAGTAAACAGCTGGTAGTATGCAACACCACAAGCAAGGGTGGTGATTCACTCTACCCGCATTAATGTATGAGAAGAGAACATGCCTCTACAGTGAAACAGTAAAATGCCGATGATGATGATAAATATTAAGCTTTTTACTAATGGGGAAAATAGTATTCACTTTGTAAAACAATGATGACTGTTATGTTGTGGATAGCTTTTTATTTCACATCTCATGAAATTTGTTCATTTATTATTAGGGCAAGCATATTACCCAGTGGTTAATAGGCTGTATTTCTGATTCATAATTCTCAAAAGCCATAAACTCAGGTCCAACAGTATTGAAACTCTTTTCTCCAAATTATAACAGCACCTTATTACTACATGTATATTTTTTAAATTCTTGACTTACCTAGTCTGTTCAGGTGAAGGAGTTTCCCCATGTCCACGGCATTGCATTTTAACATACTTACAACCAGCTTCTTCCACCTCTGCCTTGTTATAAAACCGACTAGTGTTTGTGAGGTCTATCCATAGACCCAGTTGGATCTAAAAATGATTTTAGTATTAAAATATATATGCAGTGGTCTGTTAATAGGAATAACAGCGATGTACGTACAATTTCATATACAAACTCATTTGTTATGTATGTGAACAGTTGCTAATCAGTACTCGAACTAAAAATAGATTTTCATTTGTAGGGAAACAATTTATTCCATAGCTTATATAGGTCAAGTGTGAATAAGGTAATTCTTTGGTAGATACACACAAAACTTTGTTTTTTAATACAGATTATTCAATATTAAACATATATAAACTTAATGTAACACAAAATAACAATATACAATATCTGACACTGAAAACGTGACTCACTTTCATGCTTTTCATGTAAACAAACAACATAGATGGTGTGAAACGGTTTTCTTCAGGTACTTTGTCATTGAATTGGGATCCCAGAGGTGTCTTGAAAGCCATAAACTTATCAGCAACGAGTCCCGTAGCTTTTCGTGGGCACCTCAACCACCTATTGGGTATAGGCCCTGGATCCCTTTGAGACATTGTAATCAGTTTCAGGGATCAACTTACTACAAACTAATGCAAACTTTGCTTGCCACACATATAATAATAATTCACACAGTAAAAAGGGTTCTTCTAGAACCCTAAACAAATCTGTATTTGACAAGTCGACACTCACTGGCACAGCATCTTTGTCAGTAGTGTTGCGAGTAGCGAATAAAGTGTATTCGATAATCGATTTGAAATTACTAAACAAAATATGTCATCGTAACCAACTCTAAATTTATAAGTATTGGCTCAACAACCTTAAAATAATAACCCTTAACAATAAACAGAAGTGTAAATGTTTGAAGAGAAAATGATAGAGAAACTTACCAAAGTAAATTACATAAAAATATATTATACATGTATTTACAAACTTAACAAAATACTTTACTAATATAGCTATACTATATCCCATCTCCAGGTGGCTGGAATGAACAATAGTGGAGTACTAACAGGTTTCCACTAGTAGATATATATATGATAATGATAGCTGTGTCCGGAGGGTTAATGCATTGTCCTACTTGGTCAGTGCGTCAGAGATGATGGACCAAATTGGTTTTACAGAGCGAAATCTGAGTTTAAAATCTGCCAAGACGTTATTTATATGCTATATTATCCCATAATTCTCCATATCGTAGACCACTAACATCTTTTCACAATAGCGCAAGAAATTATATCGAGGGGTGAAAGGCTAATTGCATGAAGCGAACTATTTGAATAGAAATAGTTCAAATAGTTTTGTATAAAACAGTCTGATTTGTGTCATTGGTTTTAGTCCCAAGTTCGTCTTCCACAACTGCATGCAAATGTTATAAAAAAACAATAATAAATTAATGTACAAGTTGTTTAGCAACTGATACAAAATAAAAATGTATTTTAAGCATTGGATAATTCGAGATAAAATACTGTATTTGTAGTCTGCCAATAAGTATTCCTTATCGACATTTAGGAATGTAACTGTGACTGTGATCTGAAGTAATGATGTGTTACAGTATTTCTTTCCGTCGAATATTATTTAATCGATTTGTATGAAATCAATTTCATGAACCTAATTTATATTTCTAAGTCACATCACTAAAACTTATGAAGGAAAAGCATAGACAATAACTAGAGTATAACAGATAAAAAAGCGAATCCAATCCTTTTGAGTTTTTGGTAAATAATAATTAAAAAAATTATACAAATGATGGTTGTTTCAATAAGTCACAAAAAATACACAGTGAATGACGTGTAATTAGTTTTCCCGCATTGGTAATTATATTCTAGATCCACTTTGAAGCGTTTAAAAACCAAATATTTTAGAATCTAAGCAACATTATCATCATATTTACTCGCTTCATTTTATATTGGCTAAAACAAATTACGTAACTTATTTTTGTTTGATACATTATTTGCTATGTAAATCAATGAAATTGTTGTTGTAATGATAGTATATTATTAGGAATGAAATATAGAAAATATAAATAACATACAGGTTTTGAACGTCAGCTAAACTATTTTTGGCTGTTGACAGAAGTAGCAACTTTACGATATATGAAATGTAAAGTGTTGTCACTTCACTCTTTCTTTCTAAAATGGTACGTGATAGAAAGAGTAATACGATTTTATGATTTTTATGTGTTGGCTACATTTGAAGTTGGTATTTGCCAAGAGCCTGCCATTTTGTAAGATAGAAGGGAGATAAAAAATAGTTTTATGGTGTTAAAATTTTACAAAAACTCCGTTGCCATTTGTCTTAGGGCCAAAAACAAATGTTTAAATGGACGCATCGTCCATTATAACTCAGGTGTCACGGGATGACGAGCAATTAAACAATTATGGATCCGACAGAGGTAAATCCCAACCGAATTACACCTGTTACCTACTGGCATCAAATTAGAGCGTATAGTGTTACCTCCTCGCCACTTGTAAATATTTGCTGATCGTGATCGATGTTGATCAGTGGATTAGTGAACTTTTTGTATTCCTTGTGTTCCGTTTCGCGTGCTAGTGCTGTGAGGTAAACAATTGGATCGTGTGGACGCGATAACATTTATGGCAACCTTGAGAACTTCTCTTTCCTTACGGTTTCTCTGGTGATATTCACTGGGCCTCCTGTGTGTGTGATACTGCGTTGAAGTGTTCTGATGTGCCATGGTTGTTTTAGGGTCATCCCCTGGCGGGCAGCATAATGAGGGGGATGTCACGCCGGTTTCGGGGTCTGCCCCAATGGGTAGTAAAAAGTCGAGCGGTGGCGGCGGGTTCCTACGGTCCCTGCTGTGCTGCTGGCGCGGCGGGCGCGGCAAGGGCCCGCCCGGCAGCAATGGCGCGAACAGCATCGAGGGCCGGGCCTCGCCGCTCCCGCAGGAGCGTGGGCTCCTGGTCATGGACCACGCCCCCCGGCCGCTGTTACCGCCAGTGAGACACCAGGACATGCATAAAAAGTGTATGGTCATTGATCTTGACGAGACATTAGTTCACAGCTCATTCAAGGTATGTGCCAATGTTTTTATACTTAACACTGTTTTACATTGTTTATTTTATTGCAGTGAATATTATGTATTATTGCTAAACAAGACTAAAATGCTGCCTCGTTCATGGCCTTTGTTGTCAAAAACAGGTTTTCAATTCACTTCTGAAAGTAATTAATTCATGTTTGTTAGTTATATGTCAAATTCCGAGTCTTTAAAGAATAATAAGCTTATTATATTCAATACCACTTATCTCATTATCATGTGGTTTTGTACAAAATGTGTTTCATAGTTTATCAAAAGAACTTATCATAATATAATTATGTCATTTCACGTTAAACATAACATTATGATTAGGCTCTTAAATTATCTTTATAATATTGCTTTTATAAATCTACTTTTGGTAAAACAAAACAATGTTTGAAAATACTGTGTAAACTTCATTTACTCGTTGAAAGAATAACTATTTTGAAATGGTGAAGCCAATTTAGAGTAGGTTAATGGGTGCATCCAGTAATTACCGTAAATGTTGAAACACAAAATACATTGAACTTAATTATAGAAGGCAAATCATGCCCTCCAATCTAATTGTATAAAATGGAACCCTATTATTAAGAACTTGCTGTCCATCTTCTGGTCTGTCACAAAGCTGTACCCCATGAACTGTGATAGTAAGACAGTTAAATTTTCAAAGATACTGTATTTTTTACCACAATAAACAAATACAGAACAGCAATATTAAACTAATTCTTTAGTTTCTTGATAGCACCAAACCCTGTGTGACCAAGTCCAATACATACTTGGCCAGTAATATTTTAGACAAACCAGCTACAAGTACTCAAACTCTAATAGGTTGGATGAGTTTGCTTCAATGAGCAAAATGAGGCCAATGCATGGATAAAGTAACACTTAACAGCTAATTAAACACAACTAGTTTCACAATAAAGATACAGTAAATACTTTTTAAGTATCTTAAAGTATTCTGATTCATCTTTAAAATAGAAGAGAACACTGGCTTAAATTTAGAGTGGCAGGGCTGGCAAAATGCTATGGGCCCCCAATTCTAGAAGAACCTTGCCCATAGGCCACTAGCTCAAGTTTTTTTTGTTTGTACCCGTAGTTTTTTTTCTTAGTTTGTAGGCAATTAAATGATGTGATAATAAATACTCATAGGGCCCCATTAAAGGAATTTGACACGGCCCCCCAAATAGTATAGTTACGCCACTGGAAGAGAAGTTATTTTAACAAATTCACAAGGTTTTTCAACTTGGGAACCTAAAGTGGGATCTTCATAGACAAGTATCTAATCTATGAGTCATGTAAGTAGTTTAAACAGTCAGACAATGCAGCAATTATGTGATTAAATTCCAAGCTCAAATGCTCCACTCTTTTTATATCTCTAATTATAGCCAGCAATTCTATGTATCTGTTATAAAAAGTTGCAATAATGGTCAAAAGAATTGTGTTTGTAATGTGTTTTTGTATCACTACAATAGATCAGATGATTAGTATTATTCTGAATTTATGAAAACATCTGTATTTTTTTGAGATAAAACTCCTTAGGTACAGAAGTTTACTAAAAAAGAGTTCATTGGACTGTATTCTGTTTCTTTCATTTAAGATTTTTTACCTGAACAGTTTAAAATTTTATCCTAAACTCATGTATCAAATTAGAATTTAAAATGTTGTATACTATATGTATAGAACAATCAACACATATCTAAAAGTTAGGAAATTTTAACAGTATTTCAATGGTATTATCTTAAAAACAGGAAGTTGGATTATTTTTACCACACAGTATCAAAACCTCGAAGCCTTTACTTTCTGTTATCAGTGCAATTTTTGCTAAAAAACCATTTGGTTACACGCAAAATGTAGATATTAAATAGGAGACTTTAAACTGCCTTCATTTTTGAATTAATTCAGTACTCTTGTTATGATATTGGGTAAACAGGAAAATATCGCGCTTCGTTGTCATATCATAATTTATTTTGTAAAGTTTTGCTGCTTGATATACCTCTACACAATGGCATTTTTGTTATAAGCCAGTGAAAGTTTTCACACCAAAATCGGCCATGGTTTGCCCGCCAACGACAAACGTTCGACAGTAATCATCAAAACCTGTTCCCTGGCCTACTTTTTACTATTTTAAAATAATGCAGTACTGACACGTCTTTTTATGTTCACAAAGTTTTTAATCGATTTGTTTTCATTAATCGCTCAATTTGATACAGTAATAGATCCGAATCGCGGCTAAAAATATTGATTTTGGAGTATTCAATGTTATTAAGAGTTAGTATAAATGCTTATTCATGACAATGTAAAATTTCGTTGGCGATACAAATGCTATTTTATATAGTTTTTGCGCTAACTACTTTTGTATTGCCTCACGTGTCTACAATAACTTCAGATTCTCTTTAGCTAGTAATAATGCAGGATTCGTCAAATATATATAACTTTGTTTAGCACAGTTCAAACTAATATCTTTAGCAATATCTTGTTGATATAAATATTTATCATTACGTTATCACGTTTTTCGTTTCGAATTTCTGATAATGTATCTTTTATCACACCTAATTCATTCATATCATGTTTGATAACCTTGGGGCTTGGTGCATCGGATTATTATTGTTGTACCTGTATTGTTTTGATTTTCCTATCTTAATTGAGTCCCGTTTGGCCATAACGTGTCATGCTCGATGTTAATATAGTGTTCATACACAAGAAGGACAAACAAACTTACGTGCATGCTATTGTACTCTGTGTACAATGTAAATATGTTGATATTTATTCTATTTACAAGATCAACAGAATAACTTATGCAACTAATTATCAGTTTTGCTGTGCAAGATAACAAAGACGGAAGTTTCAATCGTTGTTTACGTACTTGTGATAGTAAAACAATTTTAGACTAATTCTTGAAGTAAATATTAATTAGAATACAGAGCGCTCAGTGAAATTTTACTAGAAACGTTAGCAATAAAAATAATCATGTTAGCTGTAAAATAAATTTGGCGTGCAAAACTGAACACTAACCAATCTGAGATTCGTGACGGGGGAAGCTAACAGCGTCGCGTGACGCGCTACCACGCCACCGTTTAAGTACCCAACTTGCAATAAAAACCGAACCTCCATATTGGCGACACCTGACGATTTCCGAGACGAGACGAGATATTTTATGATGTCATAATTTTACACCAAGGGCAGTTCGTAGCTGCGCCTACGAGGCATACCAAGTTTGCATAATAACCTTCGGGAAATTAGCGTGTAAACTCTTGCAAGACGACGTAATGAACGAATTAAATAATTGGTAATGTAGTCACGTCATCCAATTACGACACTTAAAAGTTCAAAACTAAAATGTTAATACATAATACGTGTATATTTTGAACAGTTTGTTTGAGTAATGTTGATCTGATTACATTCGAACCACATTAGTCAAGGTTCATCAAAGCATTATGCTCTGCCGAATTGCTAATGGAAACAAACATAATTGTTTGCGTCTATATAGGGTGTTTCAATAATACCAGTAAAGTCGAAATGGGTTTAAATTGCACCGTATAGAAAGTCAATTAACAACATTTTTAAATTGTAATATCTGTACATAGTACTAAAATATCTGCTAATAATTTATCCCAGTTTTCAATGGAATGACAAATTGCTGGGGTGGCCATGTGGGTGGTTTTGGATTTGATTATTAGTTTTTTGACTATTTTTGAACACCTTGTATAGTCAAAACGTAGTATTATCGGTTCCCAGTATTAACTGACGTAAATTCCCCAGTAGCTGTTTCTGTAGTACGTAATAGTGTGAGAAACGACGCTGAAATCTGTGTGACGCATATTGGGTGTTCTAATCTGTAGCGCAGCTTGCCCTTGTTCCAAACGCCTTAAATCATCCTTGTTCTCCCATATTTGGATTATTACAAAAGCGTTGCCATTCAGCACGTGTATTATGAGCAGACAGGTTGCGCAAAGGAAATGGCGATAAATTTTATATCGGAACGAAATGTTTTTTGGCTTCCCCTTTCAAATACTTATACAAAAAAGATCTTAACTCCTTGGTATCAGCGACTAAGCATAGTCTCAATAGATGCGTGTGTCACCAATTTGCTGTCGGTTCGTTAATAGCTTTGTTTCGCTTTTAACGTTCCTGTTTTCCCGTATTCGTCACGATGGCCGCGCAACATGGTCAACAAATTCGTGTCGAGTAGGTACTTGTGGCTGGGCAGAGTGATTACGAGCTAGCAAGTTCTCAGTCTCCGCAAATATAAGAATGCCAAGAGGTTTACTTACGGCGGGGCAGTCCGTTGACTAACATCGATTGTTTAGACGTACTGAGAAATGTAAAAGGCAATTGAATGCGTGGCTGACGCGATCAAAACTACAATTGCGAGGGCCCTAAAACTCGATTACAACAGCCAAGTGAAATTCAACAGCCAGTAAAAACATGCGTTTTATGTTTTCAGCAGCCAGTATCCCAAATAATTACATCGGTTAGGAATGTGTACCACGTGATTCGCATTTGACCGGTTTGTTCCCGTTCCAAAAGACTTGCTCTTTTTAACATTTCAGTTTGGGAACTAGAGCGTGCTGCCGTCCAAGGGCTCGCAGCGAAACGGGAAATTGAGATTAATATTGTAAAACAGCTTTGAGATAATGTGAAAGTCGGTTTCATTTCACTTTAAGACGTGATTTAATTTGAAGCTTTGCCAATACCGAGGAGCGTGGTAAAAAAAGTTCATCACCGCTGATGGAATGTTACATTAAGTCGAAATGACTGCAATGTATCGGTTACGACAATGTTATTAGATATTGAGAACGCGTTCTATCGACGCTCCTTGTCATATTTTGTAATCGTAGAATGAAATGCACTTTGTTTAAAAGTATTGTGGATGTGAAAATATAAGCAGTGTATAATAGAATTTGGTTGAGCAAAGTATTGTTGTAACTGTTTTATGTGACTGTTGTTAGAAATGAATTATTATTTATTATGCTGCGAAGATAAAGAACTAAGCAGCAGGTTGAGAACTTGTCTAAATGTCGTCATCGTCAATATGTTCATACAGGATGACCCTTTCGAATAAATTTAAAACAATAAAGAGGCTGCGTTGAATATAAATATGCAAGTATGTCAATACCGTCCATTAATTACCATCAAACGTGTGGTCTTAAAGGTACATCAAATTGCATTGAAAGCTACGTCGTGTCTATAAACATTGGGTGGAGAGATCACAATAGTTCAATGGGTCGGTTTCTAACTTCCGATTGGCAGTACACCCACACCCATCTATTGTCGTTACATACGTTTGCGCTTTGACTTCACGCGCTGTTCAATAGAGGAAAATGCTTTGTATTGATCTATTCCATGATTGATGCAGAATACTACAGGACAAACTCATTATTAATGTGTCATGTTATACGTGTGACATTGTTATGATTGAATATCAAAATAGATAGCATTGATCCCATGCCAGTCCGAGGGAAAAGTAAATGTGTTGACACCGCATAAACCGCTGGTCTTCAATGCAATAATAATGAATCATTTATAATAAAATATACTAGTTTAAACCAAGAATAACTTATATCTATGTATGATCGCACTAATAATGTAAATAAGCAGCGATGAAACAAAACAGAAAAGGTGTAATTTCTTCGAAATCATGTACACATCAAGCTAGCCGAAACCGTAAGATTTTCCCAATCGACTTTGAACCACATGCTTCAGCGATAAAGTTGAAAATTTGAAGGATGGTAGTAGCTTGATGTGCTGACATCTGTACATTATATCGTGTATGTAGCCGTGGAAGCCTTTGAAATGTACGCGCGCCACTAAAAATACTTCCTGCAACCTGCTCAGGTACTGACGATGTACTCTGAACGAGTTTGACGTAATTAGTTTAGATACTATTTTCATAACAAACACTGTATCAGTTGATACCGACTTATCCATTAAAGGTTGTTCATAGGTGTTCCTTAGATCGATTTCTAAATACGAGACGACCCTTTTCACGACCTTAAGTTTACCTTTCGTATATAATTTCGATGTCGCTTCCAATTTTATTGACATTCATCCATATAAATCAGCAATATGAAGCTTAAGCGATCGGATTCTTATATCAAAGCGAACCAGTAATCATGGCCATTCGTTGAAGTTATTCGAGTACCTATTTCCAAATGCTAACCAATTTCTCAATACGTCGTTATTTGAGCAAGACTTGATAGCTTTACTTGATGGTATGCTCGCTCAAAATTGCAGCGTAGACAGCAATCCGATTCACGAAAGTCTTGGTAATCTGATCCTCGTTCAACAGAATTTGTCGATCGATCGAATATTTTATCTTTATTTGGTCACCAAGAGTCTGTAAGCTTAGTGTCATTCCTTCAATATCGTGTTGCTTTATTTTTTTTGTTCACGTTTCTGCTTTTTGTCATGACAATTTGTTCGTAAGTACCTCTTGACACGACGAATTCCTAAAATTGTTGAGCGGCTTACGTCTAATCGACTTTTGAAATTATATCTATTTGTTGTTTGCGTGATATTATTTTGGCTATTTATTTAATAACTTTTTTTATTAATGGAGCTCAGTTGTTTTTTTTTCATTGCTAATCACGTACTCATTGTATATTCATTTATTTCGGGGTGACCCAATTCCTTTCTCGATAATTTTTGTATTATATCAGTCATGCATAGAAACTGTCGAATATTTCCTTGCTCAAGTATTAATGAGTTATTTATAATCTGTTGTTGTCCACTCGTCATCTTCATTGAAACATACCATTTGTGAAAATTAATTAAATCTGAATCCTATTGAAAAAATATCAATTGTTAACCACGGCATTGACCACCATAAGTTCAGTAGTAATTACAAAATCTACGGTTGAAAACCATCCACGGATCTATAATCAGTGATGAGATAATGTGGATGAGTATAGAGATTCTATTAACAGAATTTTTGCTCTATTGAAATTACTGGATTATATTTAACTATACCCGGGTAGGGTGTGCACTGAACTTTGACTCCTACGTAAATAGATTGATTGGTACATTTCGCGTGCCGTCCAGGCGTTTCTATGACCGTTTATAACTAAACTTGAGGCTATAATAAGCAAAAATGTAATCGTGCATACGCTTACTGCTCGAGCTGGCGGCTTCGTCCGTAGATAAGTGTGCTGTGTACGCCGGTCGTGGTATAGGAAATGAGGTGACCGACACCCTTCACTTCCGATCCCTAATGAAGCATTCGCTGTTACGTGCAGTTGCGTAGAAAACGCAAAAACGCTGCCTTCTCTTTAGAAATGCAGTCTTGATGGATCGAAATAATACAAAGTTTTAATCATTTTATAATGCAGACCAGAGTTAATGTTGAAAGTTTTTAGTCGTCGTTTGCTAACAAAAATGAATGGCAAAGCTTTAGATAAATACTGTATATGTCTACAAAAACTTGATTGAGCGTAAACATAATGGAATGGGAGATTTGGCCAGTATGGTGTTCTATTTACAGCCATAAAAAATACGTAGCTTCCGCAGTATTTGACCTAATCCAGGCGTTTTATCTCCGTAACTAAAATATCACGTTCAGATTCTTTAGCTAATCTCTTAGCCTCACACAGTCCCAGATTTGTCGTGAGGTCTACAAGGCCGAATTTGCTAAGTGATACAGCAGTTAATAAAACTGCAAATGTTGTATTGTTAGCACGATTTGTGCCATATGTTAGCTGCTATTGTAAGTTCGCTTTTGGTTAGTTCGGCTGTGTCAAGGCTTTGGCCTTGGATATGTTTGGCCATACAATCGGGAATCAATTCTCATCCACAATGTCTGACTGATAGCTCAATGTGAACCTTGAAATATTTTGAAGGGCAATGTGTACTCTTTCAACTTCATTGTTATGGATGAGTTTTGTTTTTCTTTTAGCTTTAGAGCATTGGTGTGAAAATAATAAATGATACAACCAATAGTTTTGTTGCAAAAGTAGAATGGTGTGATACTTCCTTTACCTTTGTGTAGGTATCTCCGTCTCTCGTAAGCCAATAGGCAGCCATTTATGTAATTTATGCTATCTGATGTAAACAGAAGTGACGAAATATTAAGTTTTACTATTTCAAATACTATGATGTACAATCTGATTTCAAATCTTCGTCGAAATGATTTAAATACATACAGTTAATTACTTATTTAGCAATCGAACCTAGTTTAAATATCCATATCTGCAACTGTTTAACAATCTCTCTGCCGTAATTTTACTACAGGTAACACCGTATGGATCTTATATGAATATTAGCCTGTATTGCCTACGTAACGGTTAAATAATAATAGAAATGTGATAGTAATTGTGTCAGTGTTTAATGTATGGATGTAGGACACACCTTCCTACTAGAACAACTTGAAGGCGACTCTGCCAAATTGATTGAATTCGGATTGGCATGATGTAACTGATAAAGAAGACAGAGGAGTGGTAAAGTTTTGACAGGTCGGATTATTAACGATATCAAAGTCGATTTAGACTGACTTATTTGAAAGTTAATTAAAGATATCTGCGGTAAGAAAATCCTACCTAGACAGGTCAAAGACTTGTAAAATGGTCTTCGAAGCAAAAGTAAAATGACAAAATTTTACTTCGAAGACCATTTTACAAGTCTTTGACCTTTCTAGGTAGGATTGACCCTGATAAACCTATGGTTGCTTAATATAGCGTAAACTTAAAAGTGCTGGGACGAAATGGCCAATATTAATGAGACTTCCATTCAATTTAAATCAAGGAACATGCTAAAAGCTCTTTGGAGAGTTAAAATGACACTGAAAAAAGATCTGGAAAATATCAATTCTTTAAGATCTTGCTAGCAGCAAAAAGGGACCCTTGCTGTTTAAATTGCACCCAAATATCAAATGTGCAAATTCTTCTTGATTATTATTAATCTAACACAACAGACCCCCTTGTTTTAGTGAATTAGCTACGGTTGTATTATGCTCCACAAATAATTTATCTTAAAGTTATGGTAAACGTCACGCTGGTCTGGGAATATTGCGTGCTCGCAAGGATCATAATTTAGGTTTATGTTATGACTCGGCCGTGAGATCACCAGCGCAGGCGCGCTCGTTACGCAGTTCTTGGGTATTGAAAACTTCGTCAGTAGCTAATGATGTTAGGTATAATTTGAGCACGTGAGTTTTGGCCCCTAAAAAGGGTTTTCGGCTTGATTGTAATCAAGTTTATTTTCGGAGTCGGAGTCTTAAGTAAGAATTGATAAAAGAATAACAACTCGATCGAATAATGTGTGTAATCGAGTGAACAAACGCTTTGATAAAGTAATCGTTGTCAATGGATTGCTAACTTTCCAAAAAAAATATTAACGGATGAGGTTCTGAATTCGGATATCTGTTTTTTAGTTTTTTGCAAAATGCTTTTTTTTTGCGTACCTTGTACACATACGTGTTTGTGTGATATTACGTAGACTACTTACATATGTTGGAATGTTCAATATCAGCTTTAATTACACCTTTAACGCGTTTCTTCTAAAGAAATATGTACATATATGTTATTTTCTAAGAACGGTTTAGAAATAAACAGTAACTTTTTATAGTGGGCCGTATAAACTGTTTATAAATAAAATACAATTAGTATAATTTTTCCTTGGAACTTTCTTGGACGCGGTATAATTTACTCGAAGTTGCCTCGCCTCACGCAAATCCCATGCGACCTCTACGGCTTACTACGTATTAGGTTTATGCAAATTACCAATTAATATTACTGTTTATATCTTCATTGTATAAACTTACGATGTTATTCGCTTTGTGCGAGGTATGAGCAATAGCGTATTTCCCAATGTTAGTGACGTTCCCCCTATCTGTCTAACCCCCTCGTGCCTTAATTAGGTTTGTTTAAACTTGATAAGATTTAGTGGTTTGTATGTTCGTTTAGTCAAACGGGTTGTATCAAAGGATTATTTGAACTTATACGTATACGTCATAACGGCCTGCTAAGTTTAATTGCGTTTTGTCACGTATTCACTTGTATTAGAACACAAATTTTAATATACCTTGTAGGTCGAAGCTCGAAAACAACATACAGTATAATTAATGGTTCTATGGGCACCATTGTATATTTCTGTTTACACTTAACAATGGATTTTGCTTTTCTACCTTGTACAAAAAGAAATCGTTAAAATGTATAAGTGACGTAGCATTATTTCGCGTTTCCATAAATCTAAAATTTTCGTGAGACTTCTTGGTCCGTTTTGCTCTAAGGAATATGTCGTGCGCTAATTAACAAATAAGAACCAGTTATTTTACGCGTTCTTGATATGCCGAGTTGTTTTTTCCCCTTCTTGTAAAGCCTCTCTATATAAAACTTTACTGTTAAGCTTACGCTTATCAATTCCGGCTAACTAGGCCCAGTCCTTTATCAGTCATACCAATATCCTCTGTTTCAAACAAAAGCATATTTGTTCTACACATCAGTACCCTAATCGTGGAGGTACTTAATACGTATCGAAATCGGTGTCTTTTGATATTTGAGACGAAGAAAACTTGAATGAAATCGTTGTTACCATATAAGTTACATGCTTATGTTGTAACCAGATTAAAAATATAAAGTTTCATGATCAGCCTGTCCGTTAGTTGTCGTTTTAAAAGTATCCTTGCTTAATATTATGTAAAGCTCATTTATGTAATCGTATTTGCGAGCCGTCTGCAAATTGTTTTTGGCAAAGCAAATATTCTGTATGGCTTGCTTTCCTATTTGTTAATGATTGTATAATATGCTTAGCTTATTATTATGTGTTAATCACACTGTCTTTGACCTCTTTGACCAACAGGAAGATTATTTGCAAACATTTGTGAATCAATGACTGTTTTATCAATAATGTCACTAAAGATTTTTTTTTGGACTTGTTAATAGAATTCGTGAAATTTCATAAAGTATATTTAAAAAATAAAATTCCCGGGTTTTTCGTGATTTATTTACTATCATACACAGTCACATTCTCAGTAACTCTGTCCGTCTGCAGCGCTTTAATTCCGAAGCTACTATACTGATTTAAATGAAATTTGGTACAGAGTGAGTCATGAGTCAAAGAAAGGACTAGGGAAGTAGGCCGCTCGGAATGCGAGTGGTACCGGGGGGAACGGCTAGTGTTTAAAAATGAATGTAGTGCGTGTCAAGTCCAGTAAAATCTATTTCTAATTTCCTATGATTAATGAATTTGGGTATCCATAAAGGTCAACATTAAAATCTTTTTAGAGTAAAATGGATAACATTAAGTCAGAAGTATACTTATAACTCTTAATTATTAGATGAGATCACATCACATTCTTTGTTATTATATTATACGGCAAATATGCTACACTGATGTAAGACAGTGATTTATTAAATATCATATATTATTATGGATTTTTTTATGCAAGTTGTTGCAACATAATTACACTGTGCACCTTTTGAGTACACGTGATGTTTGTGATTTGGGCAATTAAAATGCAGTGATGATGTTAGGTCGCTCCTTTGTTTTGTGGAAGATTTTAATCAAAGGCAAAATTAGGCTTGTTTTTTTTCTCTCTTATTATTGATATTATAATCTCTAGATCATCCATTTTAAATTCAAACATTTAGCGCACAGAATTCAGACAGCACACATCCCTGTCTCGCAATGGAACTAGGATGCATCATCGAATTTGATGATAGCATAGCTCCTCTAGAGTTTCCAGAAGTTGAGGGTTGACGGCTTCATACAATGTCATTAATTGCTCCCATAACATTAAAATAAAACCGGTCAGCTTTTAAATAGGGTTTATGCAGCTGAGATGTAGTTACAAGTTCTTGGAGGGAAATTGCCAACAAAACCTCCACATCTAGAAGCCAAAACAGTATCATTTAAAATACTATTCTTTCTTTCCAGCCGATAAATAACGCAGACTTCGTGGTGCCTGTCGAGATCGACGGCGCGGTCCACCAAGTGTACGTCCTGAAGCGGCCGCACGTCGACGAGTTTCTGCGACGTTGCGGCGAACTTTACGAGTGTGTGCTGTTCACCGCGTCGCTCGCTAAATATGCTGACCCCGTTGCTGACCTTTTGGACAGGTGAGTGTTGCTGATTGTACTAGGTGTGAATGGAATTAGAAGCGTAGTCTATAGATGCAGTTGGTATGATTGCAATATTCACTGTGACTGACGACTTGTTCGAGTCCAGTAGCTTAGAAGCGGGTTACTAATATTTGTTCTGTAATGGATTGCTCTGGACGGAGTAGTGTTTAACGCCTAGGCGTCGGATTATATGCACTATGGAAATGTCAAAATATCATCGTGGTGACGCCGAAATTTGATCTCAGTCGATAGAAACGGCAGCTGGATAATTACTGGGGACTAACTGGTTTGAATTGTTACCATCCGATTATTTATTCCTCCTTTTGAAATGGGAGTATTTCTAATCTCCTCTTTGAAAACAAATTTTGAGAAATAACATTTCTGAAAGCTAGGCCTTCATCGGGAATACCCGGGGCTCTATCTTTTGCAAGATAAACAATAAATCAAGTGTTATTAACAAATTAACTTGGAATAACGTCAACAATTTCATGAGACTTCGTTATTGTTGAATCTACAATTGCTATGCTATTAGTGGATTTTCTCTTTTAATTAAATACATAGTTATGCTTTCACAAAAGGTTCTTGACATTGCGTTCCTGACTCCAAAATTAACCTACTCTGATGTGAGAACAATAGAGAAACTTGGGCCAACTGTACGTCGTGTGCAGTTGTTTAATATGTAGCGGTTACAGGTCACGGCCAAAATATGTAGCAAAGTTACTAACTACTGTTCTGAGCACGCTAGTACTTTGTTGCCAATTTAATTTAAAAGTTCCACGTGGGAGAGAGAATCTCGTCAGTTTGAATATAGACTAGATAAGCCTAGGTTTGTGTCGCCTATTGGGCAATAAGGTAGTACGGAAATAGCGTTTGTTATCTCCAGATAATTTCCTCCAGTGGAATTACAGATATACAGATTTTGTTGTGCATGGTATACGGTAGTACATTTTCGAAGTTCACCTTTTGCACAAAAAACCCCTAAAAATAGCACAAATAGAAGTACTGGAGTATATAATTATATATAATTACTAGCGACCCGCCCCGGCTTCGCACGGGTGCAATGCTGGTACTAAAATTATACCTATAAACCTTCCTCTTGAATCACTCTATCTATTAAAAAAAACCGCATCAAAATCCGTTGCGTAGTTTCAAAGATTTAAGCATACAAAGGGACATAGGGACAGAGAAAGCGACTTTGTTTTATACTATGTAGTGAAGAGAGGATTTTTGGGTATGGAATTTGTAAATTGTGGATTTTGGATGAAATAACGGAACCAAGGAGGACACTTAACTTGGCGCTGATGCTGAAGAATCTCGGCCTTCCGGCAAGAAGCTGGTCATACACTTTTAACTTACTATAATTCCTACTAGGTTGCAGCACGCATGCACATAGTAGCGCTAAAGATAATTCAATTATGTTAATTGGTTAGGTTTAAACGATACAAGCCATATAATTAAATTGTGTAATTAGAAAATGATACAATGCGTGAGCACGTTGCGTGTGAATCGAAGTAATGTACACGGTTATAAAGCTGTTTTAATTAAATCTTTTTATGTTGTTGGCGTTATAATACTTTAAGCAAATTAGCTCGTACCATTCATGTGATTTTTTATACTGTAATGTGTCAAGTGGAGTGTTTAACTAGGGCTTGTAAAATTGTACTAATTTCTTTATTCACACTTTTTATTCGCCTTTCGTAATTTGACAGTGAGGTTTATTTAACGTTGGAATGTAAACAAGAGCGAAGTAACTTATAGGTAAGATCTGAACGCGAGACGTGAGAGGTTTAGATGGAGACGGCGGGATGAACTGACTGACTCTAAGGGAATGGCATAAGATTACAGATGACAGAGCTGGGTGTAAAGAGGGAAGGGTGGCTTTCTCCCTGTTGTGGGATGCAATAAGCTAAAAGTCTACTATCACAGTGACGCTCCCATGTTAAAAAAGTTAAAGAAATCAAATAAATCGAAGCGCTTGGGAGCCTATCCCATGACTGTAACCCTTATCCGGGGAGTCCCGCGCAGACGTGTAATCATACCTGCCCCTGTCGTCCCCCGCCACCCGCGAACTGTGGGAGTGTCACTAACGAACTTGTCAAGATTGATATGAACAAACTACCTTTTCTAACGGTTACCTTGGTACGCCCACGGTTTCACCAAGTACAACAAGCAGCCTGTAATATGTTGTTCTGATATATTGCCTGATTTAGTATAGATTAGAGTATACATTAGTACGTTTAATCCTAAAAATAACAATTGTTGTTCCAGATGGGGCGTGTTCCGCGCGCGACTGTTCCGCGACAGCTGCGTGTTCCACCGCGGGAACTACGTCAAGGACCTGAACAGCCTCGGCCGCGATTTGCGACGTGTCGTCATTGTTGACAACTCACCCGCCTCTTATATATTCCATCCGGATAATGCTGTGAGTATACTTGTTGATAATATGAACGATTGCGATTAAAATCTATAAAGATTGATTCGTAGTGAAAGATTGGTAATATTTCGTCAGTCTGCAGGATATCTTGAGATTAATTTAAAATATTATGTTGCCTCTCTTTTAAATTTTAATCGTAAAATAGCTTGCTTAACTTTTGAAAATTACATGTAGATATGTCCAAACAACCAGGATGACTATGAGAACTAACAATCATTATTTTTATTTGTATGTGATAATTGATTTATAGCTATTAATAGTTATTACCAGACATTAAATGTATTATGTAAATAGAGATAATCAGTTTCTTAGTAACTCGGATAATTAAATTCACGTAATGGTCATACATGTCATCATACACGATATTGTAATCGGAAATGTCGTCAGCTCATATAAATTAATAAGCAATATCTAAAACATTATTCTTGTTGTATGAACAAATTATAAGGTATCATACTCTTTCTTATACTAATTATAAATGTTGGTTTGGTTTGGACATCGTTGACCGTAGTTCAAAGAATCAGAACAGGAGTAATTTCTTTGCATATGCACATTTATTTGCCAATAGTGTTAAATTGCAATCTGAAAAATTTCCATGGATATGTAAGAAGTACCTATGAATAATGCTATGAGTAATCAACACATTTTCTATTATGACAAATGCACGTGTTATCGAGATACTATTTTAAACAAAGGAGATTATCTTATCGCAAGGGTTCGTTACTAACTCGATTGTATCGTTGCAGGTACCTGTCGCGTCATGGTTCGACGACATGACAGATTCAGAACTTTTGGACTTGATACCGTTTTTCGAGAAACTCGCAAAGGTGGACAGTGTATACACAGTGTTGCGGAACTCGAACCACCCGTACAACCCGACGGCACACAGCTCGCCCGGCACATAGCGCGGCGCTCGCGCCCCCTGCGGCCTGGCCGCGCCGCCGCGGGCCCCGCGCGCCGGGCCCCCGAGCGCTGGGTCCCCGCGTGCCGGGCCCCTGCGCGACTCGCGCGGGCCCCGCCCGGCCCCGGCCGCCACCTTCCTCCAAACACTCATCAAGAAAGGAGCGAACTTCGTCTTAAGTGCCAATTTTGCCTTCTGGATAGTGAGGACATTATTTCTACCTATTTTACATTTTAGGTATTTCTTAGTGCGTAAGTGGTCTGTATGATGGATTTGTGATGATAATTCTTTATTTAACATTTCCACTCTCCGGTGAGCTTGCAAACGAAGTGTTCGTATATATTTGGACGTAATTCTATCGATATTTCTCGGGCTGACTAACGTATGTTTAACGTGTATTTTTAAAATGCAATCGTCGTTCATTGATTTCATTCTCATAACTATTCGACAACTTATATCGTGCTTGGGATCAAATACAGATAAGTTAGGATATTTTTATCTTCGCGGTTGCAGTTCATTATGTATCGCTCATTTCTGGTGTTTTGTCAGAATTGATAGGAATCGATAAATACCTAGGACAGGTCGCATCTCTATGGTTTGCCTTCGACTTTGACTACATAAATATGGATGTTTAACTGACTACATAAATATGGATGTTTAACTATAAATTGATAGACTTGTAATATAATCACGAATTCTAAAATTCGACTGGAATTTAAGCATTAGTATCCAGCACTAGTGAAATGTGTAAATATTTTTATAAGAGAGTAATAATGATGGTCGCCGCTTGAATCATGGTTAGAGTTAATGGTTAATGTACATACATTTATATAATATATAATAAACAATTGAATTATACGAGATTCGCTCGTGGCAGAACAATAGCACTTAAGGTGAACAGCGTCGCACTCGGCCGTGACTCGTGTTACATTCGTACTCTTAATAATATTAATAAATAGGGTTATAATTAATTATTTTATAAGAATATCGAGAGCTACGAGAATTATTTATTCAACAAAAAATATTATTTTATAAAAAATGAATTTACATTTTGTATCTAACTTCTAAGAAATTATACTTATTTACGTATTATTGTAATGATTTGTGAACTTTTGAATAAAGAATGGTCGAAAGTGAATTGTCAATTATTAAGCAGTGAAGTAATACGGGTCACTTGAAGGTTTGTGCACATTAGACGAAGTATTGAATTATCCCACTTTTCATGTAACATATTATTAACTTTAGTGTGTACATACCTTTGTGTTTTACGGTAAAACTCCCCCCTAAGTAGTTATTTGCATTGGTGACAATAAGAAGTCAATCGCGACAGTGTCATATGAGTGGATTTTTTTAATAATTAATTATGAATTAAATACTTTTAATTGTATGTTACACACGGGTGAATGTAGTAACAGATCAATTTGGCATCTAAACATTATTCATTATGTTGTTTCTGCGCCTGCGTAGATTGTGACGTCAGTGGCAAAAATATTAATATTTATTATGGCCATATCGATACTATAAATCCTAATAACCCTATCGATGCCAGATTTAAAAAAAGAACATCACATATTCTATCCTTTTGACCAGGAGATTGTCACAATGCCTACACAAGCAGAAATCAATACGTGCTTAAAAATATTATAATAAAATTCGTCATCTCAGTATTAATCTAGCTTTGTAGTATTTGATGCCATTTTTTTACAAAAAATGAAATATTAAAAACTTAAATGAATAAATCTCTATGAATTTTAACGAAATATTTTTTATGATGGCAATATTTTTGTATGGTAAATTATTCGGTCTCAAGTATTACCAACGTCTAGTTCCGACTGCATGCGCAAGGTTGAAGCGATATTATATGTAGAAAGTGTAAAAGGGCGAAGGATTTTTAACGTGAGTAACAGTAATGTTTGTTGGATATAAAAACCTTTTCTTTTAGTCCAAATTAACGTTTATCGTATCGCGAAATCGGCGTATCTATGCCTTCGTTTAGCGTTGAAGCGCATCGTCCGGAACAAGTCGGCGAAGCTCAAAATTTCCGTCTACCTTAAATATCGTAAATAATATTATCGTATATCCTTGCTTCAAAATGCGGTCGTAACATAAATTTCGAAATTTTCTATCCGACGTACGTAAGAATTGATTAAATTAGGTAATACTAAATGGTGCTTTCAGTATTAGTTGATTAAGCAGCTCGAAATTATTGTCTGTTAAGTAAACTACGCACATTCGGTTTATACAATTGGTACATAAAAAATTACATACTGAGAATATCACAATTGATTGACAAAAAAGTAACTTGAATAAAAACTCCTTGGCATATCGACGCCATGTATTTATTCGTTTTAATTGCTTAGCAAAAAGGTTTCATTGTTTTTGTATTATCTTTTGATGTCGAACTATTATTGTTTTTAGGAGCTTGTAAATAAGATTTTTATTAACTTATCTGATAAAATTGAAGTTTTTTTTTAAGGTATCAATGTAGTTGATTACTTTTCTCTTAATATACACGTTAGTTTGTTATTTAGTGACTACACACGCAGGTGTATGTATGTACCTGTAGCCACACCAGTTATAGTAGGTATTTGGATGAGCGCGGAGTTAACTGGGATAGGTAATGTTGAGGGTGCAAAGTCCAAGTCCCACACAAAGGATACTGACGAATATAACCCATAAGAGAATAATAATTGGGACTAGTTCAGTAAGAGTAATCCTTTCTTCTGTCACCATCAACACTACCACTCTGCGTTCAATAGCGTTCAGCCTACCTACCATATACCACATACATTTAGGTATGTATATGTCCGCTTATTGCTAGGTGTATCCTTGATATCGGCAGATTCACTGTTCGCTTGTAATCCACATTGCAGAGGCCATATAAGTTAGACAATTATAGTCCTCCGAAGCCAACCAATGTTACGTCATAACTTCCAGTTTTTGAAATAACGGACGCACATTCTACGTTTGACAGATTTTAAGGCGGGAAACAGGTGTATTCGAGGTACATTAGGGAAATATTTCAGTTTATTTTCTAGCAGGGAGTATAAATGGTTATAAACGGACTGTTTCAAAATAGGTCTAGTGAGAATCGATCATGTTTATTATCGACGCAAAAAGTATTTAGATTGTACTAAATGTGCGCCCGTTTAGGCTGTGTGCACATTGTTGAAAATTACTTAGTCGAAAAATACATTCGATAAACAATATATGACATTGTTATTGTACTCAATGCTCTTGTGACTGATTTGTAAGAAAATTTCATACATGTGGACACGGCATTACATCGTTCGCTAGGTGGATTACACGATAAACGTCACCATAGACCCACGTAGACAGCATTTATTTGTAAGCATTAATATAGACGTAGGATGTTATAGTAATATATACGTTGATTTCTATAGACATAAGCATTCTGTTGTTTTAAATGACGCGTTTTCTTATAATAAATGTATTTAGCTTGATAGGAACCACCTCCCTGTGACACCATCGTATTTAAAACTTACTATCGATTTTAATATTATCGTATTTTTTTATCGTCCAACAATGTTATTTAGGAGAATAATTGTTAACGTTTATTTAAAAATGCATGCAATAAAATTCGATTGATATTTTGCTATTAATATCGTATTTTTAATAATGGGTATAAAAATAAAATCGTACTTTATGTCTAACATTATAGCGAGAATTTGTTTCGTTGTTGTAACATTAATTTGGATTTTTTATGTAATTTAACATTGATGTTTGTATAAGGACTTATGAAATTGAAATGTATATGCAATAACTTGTTTTTTTCTTGTAATATTTTCTGAATGAGCTTATTTGTTGATGTAATTGTTTGAGATTGTTTCTATCGGTGCTTTTGATGAGTATTTGACGTAAGTGACACTCGGTTTTTATTAAGCAATAGTTTATTTCAACACTATCGGCACATTACCCAATGGTTATGGTAATTATTACAAATATGTAAGGTGAAGACTGAGTATCACTTATGTTTAAGTCAAATTTTAAGAAGTTGGACAGCTGGTCATTATTTTCAAATGGATGCAATTTGTGTCGCATTACGTTACGTAATCCCCAAGATAACGATTAATATTTCAAGGTGATAGATACCTATTGTGATCACGCGACAAGAATTGCAAATCAGAATTTATTTTATTAAACACACCTTTAATTGCTTGTAAACAAAGTACAAAATACAACAGCATTGCTGGTTTTAACGTTACGAACAAATGTACGAGTCAGTTATTACGATTCTTTATAGTAAGGTTGTGCTTATGCTGTACCACATATCTTTTGTATTTGAGTCGAATCGGTCATCAATCTTGCCTCTAGGATGTAAATTATGTAAAAAGAAATACTCTCGAATTTTATACATTTGATAAAAACAATAGCTATCCACCTGTCACTGCCTTAAATGATGAGATTGCCCCAAAATTTAATCTATACCTGGAGCGGTATATTGAGTTTGCATTACAATGGAAAATTTATATTACATGTATAATGCTGAGATAAATAAATTATATGAAATATTAGACTTCCTTGCATCGTTGTAAAAAATCAATGTTTTTAACTTTTTTACGCGAGGTTTCAGTAACTTTTGGTTTAAAGAGATGCAAAGGAACTACGTATATTCTGAGTTTTCCTTTCACGTAGCACATCACAACGCCTCTCTAGTGATCTCTTTACCGCCTCGCTATGCAAATAAAATTGTCACCCAGACACCTGATTAAATTTTAATACTCATCGACTTTTAGTTTTAATATTATTTTTTAAAAAGCAAATGATCGAAGCTGGTCGTGTCCGTGGCGGTGAAAAGATTTCAGCGTTATTCTATGTAGTCGATTTATGTGAACAGGTGCATTTTTAGCCTCGCATAAAAACGTTAATAAGTAAATTTACCGCTCTTCCCCATAAACACGTGTATATTTATGTAATAGAGATTTTATAATATATCCCAGAATATGCTTAACGGATGTAACTTCCAGCTTATAAAATAAACAGTGCAATATTCTTTCTTTAAAAAAATATTATACATTAAATGTATTCTGGACTTTAAAGCTTTATATTTAAGATTCAATTTCACGTAACAATGAATTTTAACAATAACTACAAGTTTGCATATTGTAGATATATTGTACAGCATTACGGGGACTCGTTTTATAGAAATACAAGGCGGTTGTAATTCTGGTGTGTTATGTATTTTTATAAAGTTGCGTCCGTATCGGTATTGTGAACATTTTGTACCTAGGCACGTGAGAGGACTATAATTATATTTATGTAATAATAGCCATGAAAATAATAGGGGGAGACACGAGAGTAGCTAGGTAACATTTACCTGATACGAAATTTATATAATGGTGTACATTTTTGATATGACGTTGTACAAAAGAGACATTTGGTATGTTATTTTATAGGAATGAAATAAATAGCCTTAATAAACAATAAGTGTTTTTAATTTTAACACCCAAATATAGGCAAACATAAAGCCTTAAACCTTAGGCCCAATCCCTCTCTGAACATCTTGAGGATGCAGGTATATCCAAGATGAAATCAAAAACTGTATTTTACTGCGAATTTTATTAAATGTTAAATATATATTTTTTTAATATTAAAACACACTTCACGAAGGACAGATATAAATATTAATTAACATATTTATGTAACATTAATGATATGGTACTTATCAATTTCATTCACATAACAATCATTTTGACTATTCAACATTCGACATTCATAAACATTTTTAACGAGGAATTTTTTTGGTGTTACTATTTGTGGGGGCTACCATTGCCGTTACCAGAAATGGACTGTTGTACTAGTTTTATATAATTTATAAAAAAAAACGACTGTCTTCTATTCATTATACATCTCCCTACTATAACATGATACGTCGTTAAAATTGATATCATGTTTTCCAATTAAAAATCCCTTTATATTTGTCCACCAACTACAATTTAAAACCACTTTAGCAAATCGTTCGTGTTTCAAGAGTAATTATGTCTAGACTAACAATGTTTCCAACAGCAATGGCGGTTAATAGGCTTGATAATATGCAATTTCTCATTAAGGAGTTTGAATCAAAATAGATGGCAATTGAATCTATATAATTTTGCGCTTCAAATACCTGAGCTACATTTTCTCACTGGCAACACGAAACAGACAGACGCTACAGAATAAAAAACAATATGACACAGCAACAGATAAAAGAATTTTAAAACAAAAACGGAAACAATTTGTTACAATAACAATTCTTTTGTACTACCAGACCTTTGGATTATTGCTTAGCATTGTTCATTTTTAATCTATCATTTAATTATTATTATCTACATACGATTAATGGGAAAAAGACGCAGTGAGTGGACGTGAGTTAAGATAATTTGCAATTTTTCTTCACTATAATCTGTCAAATTTCTTTAATATATTTTCAACCTTATCACGATACAAGAAGGTTAATATTTGAGTAGGTTGACCTGCTGGCATCTGTACATTACTATTTTTACGATGCGTTTGATGTAAAAGTTTGATTGGATTTCACAGTCACATTTCTTTATTTAGTTTACTCACTCCGTCTTATATCCTAAAGCTAAATGGTGTATACAAATTTTGGCACTCAAAGTAACTAAACAAACTAGGAATCAGGCAATAGTTAAATTATTAGATATCTCATCTGTTAATTGCCTAATACTAAGGAATAAATACTTTCCAATTAAAATAATTCTGCGGGAGTATTTAATGAAACTTAAATTGTGTTATGAATAATAATATAATAAGCTTAGTCTTATTAAGGTGGGGATAAATAATAAATGATAAAAAATGGCTGTTAAATATATATAACTAATGCTTGTAGGCACATGATATTGCCAATTTTTTAACATACTATTATTACAAATACATGCATCTACTCGACCTTCATCGGAATGACCAAAATCTACATTATAATGTTTGTAAATCAGTAACGTAGTTACAAGATATTTTATAAAAAAATACATCATATTTTGTTAACAGTACCAATTCTTGAGGTAAATTATAAAATCATTTTGTAGTATTTTTTATACTGATACCACTTGTATTAGGTACAATTATAGACTATTTTCTAATATGAAACATTATGTAACTATTTCATTATTATATTTATATATACGACATCTAAAGATTACCCCGTCGGACGCGAAAAGATTTTAGAAGATAGACAATCACATGAGCAAAACCAAAATTTGAAAATTAGAATAGGTACTTTTTGTAGTAAAAATAATAATTAATTTTGAAATACCATTTTTTTCCCACAACTATGATTTATTTATTGTATTTTAATTTAATTGTGTGGCGCCCTTAAATATACAGAGCAATACTTTTGACGCCGCCGGAAAATACATTTTAAGTTCAACAGAGTTTGCGAATATTAAAAGTACATTACCCCCAGTATTGCCATTATTAATATCGTCAAAATATTATAAATTATTATGTGGTGTCATTTTATCCGTTATTGAATTAGGCTCCTTAAAATAACGTCACGGGTCAGACGGGGTTTTTAGAACATACTGTATAAAAGCAAATCAAATACAACTTGATTTTCTAGCCACTACTTTCAATACATAAGACGCTATCATAATAACTATCAAGACAGATTATAGTGCCTTTAAGATACAACTATACGCTACATTGTATAAATAAATTAACAAAAAAAAAACACCTACATATTGCATATAATGCATAATCAGTTACTATTGTTCTTTATTATATTTCAAATTAAATACTTAATAATATCATGCCATAAGATTCACTTGTGTTTATGTTTAACGAGACACAAAAAGATCGTAAAAGTTTTTCTTTTATTTTTAAAAGAAATAAAGGATTTTCTTTTCTAAGCATAGACATTTTACAATTACATAACAAGAAGGATTTTAACAGTTATTTAGAATAAGGACGTATATGTTGTTGATGACTTTCAAGCCGCTTTTATGCTTAAGGCAACTCACATATTCCAGTTAATTTGTTGGCAACACCTGTTTTTTAATAACAACTCTTAAAGTCCACTGAGAATACCAGTTCTCAGTTGCTTCGTAAAGATATATTTATAATAGGATTAAAAGTAGCCTATGTCCTTTCTCAGACTCTAGACTATATGTCTACTAAATTTTATATAAATCGGTTCAGTAGTTTTGGTGTGAAAGCGAGACAGACAGGCAAAGTTACTTTTGCATTTATAATATTAGTAAGGATTTCTTTTTTCTATTGTATATTTCTCAAACTATACTGTATACGTCCTTACACATCTACAAGCGAACAGAACACCTAGCGAGGTCTTACAAATTATTGCGCAAGCTACATTATTGTACAACTAAATTGTATATATATACGCACCATTACGTATTGCGAGATCAATCGTTACTTTATACATAGTTGATTCAGTTGATCGACATCTTTTCTTGAAGGATTTGAAAGTAGCACGCCTGGAAATAGAATATCTACGTTAAGTATATAGACATAGGGTTATATTTCGTTTGAACATTTGTTGAAACAAAGATGGAGGTGCTTTATGGTACTGAATTTTAAATACATATTTTTATTAATTATTATGAGTAAATATTGTCATATATGGGTATGATATCTGCTGTATTTTTTTTTCACTAGGTAGGTCCAAGGGTTTCTCCCGTGTTTCGTAGGAACTAAATCATAAATGATATTCATTTTGCAAATAGGTTGAAATCAACACTTCTACACGTCAACACATTTTTTATAAAAAAACGAGATGAGGTCGGCATTTCCTAACTTGAAAAGAAACGCCGAAACCAACTCAAGGTTCATAGTCTCTTTTAGAGTCCAGACATAAAAAGAGATTACATACTAAAGTATGGATGAGCAATGTAGGCTTGTGTCTGAAATGACCTTTTGAAGACTATATGCGCACACGCATAAATAGCCTACATTGATAAATGGGCAATTGAACACTGAAGTAGTTCCAGAGATTAGCTTGATGAGCAAACAGACAACCTCTCGAGTTTATGGTATAAGTGTAGATTCCACAATTTCGATATTACCTTGAGCGTAGTGAACATCAGCCCCAACTCTCCGTGTTGCATGGCCGGCTCTAGGAAGTCTTCAATAAAATGTATTTCTGAGCCTAGTTGTAGGATACGAGCTCGCACAACTACGAAGTGAAATACTGGGAACAGTTCGTCCATACTCCAGAGGTAGTTTGAACCTGGAACATAATTTTGAAGTTAAGTGTTGCCATACTAAATGGGAATTTAGAAAAGGAGGTTTGGACTAATAAGTTTTCTTTTTGTTTTGTTTTTTATTATTTATAAATTTAGGGACTTTTATAACGCACAGCGTATGTCAGTCCCATCGTAAGACAAGTTATAAGCTAATATTGTTTTCTTTTCATAAGTTATTTTTTTGTATACCAGCTGTAAATGATATTTATTTTATACCTATTTGATTAAGAACTGAAGGATAATTTATTAATAAAAAACCGTTAAGCAGAGTATGTTATTAAAAATGATATTGGAAATATTACAAAAATATTCTTTAAAATCATGTTAGCTCAAGGTATTAATAATTAATTGATTTAACAAAGAACTTAATGTCATAAAAGGAACGAGACCATTAAAATGGAAAGCTTACCCAGCTCATGTTGAACAGCGGTGGTCATCTTCTGGAAGGTACTTCTGATAACCAGAAGCTTCTCGATGGGCGAGAACGTTGTCTTCAGTTGCTGTAACGTCTCCACAGCTTCTTGGAACAGCTGCTCTTTGAGGGGGGAGGTGGGGGACATCTGGTTGTTAGGACCCGTGTAACCTACCCAGAATTTTCTAGAACGAAATAAAAATTGGCTGAAGAACTTGGGTAAAAGCACAGCATCGTTATATAAGTCTTTCATTTTTAGAAATAAATAGAAGAACACGACACCTTTTTTTACTACACGCTGAGGGTGCAGCTGGAGGGAATGTCAGACCCTGACTGACTAAAACCCACTAAGTTCATTCGGAAGGTCCCTGTGTGCCAGGGCCATGGTAACTATTGCGAACCACCCGCAGCCCAGGCAGACTCGTTGATATTGGTGCCAAAGAAATTAAAAAAACTGATTAGCTTTTGCTAACGGTATCCCCTAGGAAACAGCAGTCGCACGCTTGCTCTCGTGGTAGCTTGGCGGGTCAACGCACGTGACTCGCTTTACATGCCGTTTTCAATCGCATGTCACAGGAGTTAAGGTTTCTTTTAAATTGATTTATTCTCCGACAGTTTGATTCGAAAATTGATCTCTGTTAATAGGCAGGGCATATCCCCGTAATCCTCGATTTTTTATTTATATTTTCGACATACTTTTATTAGTTTCAGCTGTATGTTTGTTCGACTACCGCCTGACATGTTCTCACAACATAGCAATTAACAATAACTGTTCTATCAAATAATCCTATCTATTAAATTTCTCAACTTTTTATTTAAAAAAAAATTGGGCCCTTGGCTTTGGCACCCCTAAAGGGTGACAAATGGTAGCGGGGGGCCTATAATATTAGGTCACAGAAATTATACTCACTGATCTATCCCCAAAAACGCCATTAGCGTTAGATCTGGCTGTCTATTCCATTTCAGAAGTCGTCGCCAGTACAGGTCGTCTTCTCTCTTGTTGTGTAACGCGTATAGAACGAACAACGCCGGGTGCACGCGCGGTAGTAAAGTAGGCTGTAGGAGGGATGCTGCTGATACCACTTCCCTGGAATGTTTTGTTGATAGGCATGAAAAAAAGAAGTCATTTTCGTCTACCAAAGTATACTAAATTATATCATTTACATTTTATAACAATGGCGTCCGGACCGATTGCCGATTGCGTAGACACAGGAGCACTCTCTATTCTCTCATTCTCATAGTCCGATGCAGTCCGACACCACCGGAGAGAGATCAGGCTTCGGGCTGCTTTATGAAAGTGTCTTAAAATTCACAAAGCGATTTTGGCCCGACCCGGGAATCAAACCCGAGACGTAACACAGCAGTCAATACAGCGCTATGCAACTATTAAACCAACGAGGTATAACTCACCCATCAATAGGATTACTATCCTCCACTTCCACTCCATCTTCCCCCTTCTTATAAGGCAGTACAGCATCTGTGCCTTCGGGAGGTAACGCCGGGAACAGCAACCTCACAACCTGGTACAGCCTAGCGGTAATACTCTTGAGTTCCTTCACAGCATGACTCAGTAGTAGGGGATGGACTCTAACCCCTCCGTAAGTGGTGTTAAACGCGTTAGTAAGGCCTAGAACCAATTGGCCTAGGGGATGGTGGGTGGATTCGCACGCCTGTGGATATGGGGCAAGCTGTTGATAAATATGCTGTAGTGTTGTCTGGATTTAAGTTACAGGATTTTTTGTATACATGTTTTTGGTTTCGCTTAGTCATTTTATATGTTGCTTTCACGCAAAAATTACTCAATCGATTTAAACAAAATTTTGTAGGCACGTAGTCTGGAGCATGAGAAAGGACATAAGACTACTTTTTATCCGCGTGTGGGAAATAGTTCTATCGGGCGGCTGGTGGAATTACTGGGAACAGCTGGTACTGAATATTTGACATACTACGAGAACTAATAATTTAGCAGTTGGAAGTTATGGTAAAATTTTGAAAGGAAAAAGAAATGAATACTCACATTATACAAATACTGTTGCACTTCCGTATAATTTTCCAAATTAAGAGTCTTTTGTCCGAAGTGAGGTATAACTTCTAAGCGGTCCACAGACTTATCCATTTCATTACTCCTTTTCCTCGTAGACATTTTATTCCTCTCTTTGTGGGAACACGATATTGCAACGGCAACATTTTGCCAGATCTTCACGTTGTCTATGGTATTACCGGAAGGGCCATTCGCAAAGTGGTTGCCAGTGGGCGTAAGGATGGATTCTGAGACGCCTAGGCATTGGAAACATTGGCGAAAGAGAGCGTTCCATTTTTGATTTGGGGCCACGCTTAATTTTCCGAATGAGCTGGAAGAAAAAAGAAAGGTTTTATGAAATAAAGTTATAATACACTTAAAACAATGAAGCCATAAATGCTAGTGACCTTAGATATTTATAGTACAGTTCTAGAAACATGGTCGGCTTTACAAAAGTTAAATACAGGATACAATATTTCAACACTAGTTAGATATCGTCGAAGATTCGATCGAGATACAGAGCAATTAGAAGACCTCGGCAACATCAGCCGTACAAAAACGGCCTTGTCACTATTCATTTAAGGAAGTTCCATATTTTCTTGAAACTGTGCAAATAAATTTATATTCGAATTCGTATAGAATTCAATAACAAAATGTTAATTTATTTCATGGCAAAAATTCTCCGCGAATATATCCTAGTCTTTTGGGACACAAACGATAATCATCTTTAAAATCTACTCACTTAGGTTTAGAATTAGTTGGCAGCACCGGATTAGACACGTTCAATTGCATGGTCGCGTTTGATATCTTAACACCTTCAGTCCACGCTCCACTGAGGGACCCCTCAATCTTGTCTCCACTGGAAAATGTTAGGATACCCTTGCCAGAGAACACGCCAGCTGATCGGAACTCCCCTTCGTAGTGGGTACCATCTTCAAATACCATCACACCATGACCCTGCAAGAGGTGATACACTATTTTGTCAAGGCTGGCATCATTTTATATGAGACCAGGGAACCAAAGCATTTAGAACGCGTATACTAGTCTATAACATAAAGCTAAATTGTTACTTTGTATGAACGTACTAAACTCAGGAACTACTGATCTGATTTGTAAATGTAAAATTGAAATGAAAATTATTTCGGTGTTAGATAGCCCATTTATGTGGAAGGTTATGGGCTACTTTTTAAACTGTGGGACACGGGTAAGGTTTCCGACTAATCTCAATCAATAAGTAAGCCAAAATCACAAAACTAACCGTCAAAACATCTTGCATGAACAGCCCTTCATAATAAATCCCGTCCAAGGTTACAATCAAACCGCATCCATGCTTCTTATTATCGCTCCAGTTACCCAAATACTTTTCCCCTTTACCTATATCGTCCATTACCCCATACCCCTGCCTGACCCCATTGACCCATTCCCCCGTGTAAATAGTGGCTGATGATGAAGTAAAGTCCCCTTGCTTCTTGATCCCATGCCCGTGGGGGTTGCCATCTTTGAAATAACCTTCGTAAATGTCACCCGTTGTGTATTTCAAGACACCGTAACCATTTTGAAGGTTGTCCTTCCATTGACCTTCGTAGATTCCTGAAATTAAATCGAATGACTCATGTTATTGTGGCCTCCTTTTGTTGTAAAATGAACTGGCTGATTATATTTATTTTTATTGTGTGTGTATCTATTGTAAACGTTATAATTTAAAAATGAGAATAGGTTATGAATATGTGTAATATACAATTTACATGAGGGGATTTTTCTGGTAGACTTAGATAAGCCAGCGGAAGAATATTAATGGGATTATTAAACCCTTGATAAAGCTAGGTATAGTTACATAAAAAGAGCACGATAGGAGTACGCACGGCTACACATCAAGCTATACAAAACCAGTATAAGCTGGCCGTTCAATTTGTAGAAAGACCATATAAAGCGAGTTCTAGACAAACTGGTTTCGTATAGCTTAACTTATCTATGTCGGACTTTATTTATTATCGCAGTCACTGAGAATTCCCGTGATAGGTGAAATTTAATAAATATCAAATAACAATTATATTATAAAGTTTATTATTTGGTTTTGGAATTGAACTCATTATGCTACTGAGTATAACAATAAAATATTATACTTTAATTTACACACACAATTTTATTTAGGAGAACTCTTGCTAGAGAAGAGACGAGAACTACCAATCAGATTTATGTTACAAAATCCAAGATGGGGTGAATATCTATCATATCTACCAGAAAGGACAAAATCCCTGAGAAAGATATTTAATAAAAATGTGCTAACTATATTTCCAATACCATAAAAGGTATATTTAAGAACTTAGCACTTTTCCAAAGGTGCGAAAAAATTTCGTAACGAAGGCGTTGCCTTGACACTTATACGGACTTACTTATTTGGAGTGAGAATTTGCATATTATTAGTTGTTACGCTACAAATAACAATGTCTTACGACCGAAATTAATAACCTATCTATCCGTTCTTTTGCTTACTAGAGATAGGAATTTGACACAAATTATATGGGCTAATGTAGAAATTCAGTCTCTAGTAAGCAAAACAATGGATAGATATGTTATTAATTTCGGCTGTTAGACTTCAAATTCTTTGATAAGTACCAAGTTCCCAATGGCCTAAAGACAAACAGAAACATATCTTCTTAATGATTGCTTAGTGGAGACAATTGTTGCAAATTGATATTTCCTTGTATTGGAATGTGGTAGGTACATCATCGTACCTATTAGATACTTCAATGACATAAATATGGTTTGATTGCAAGTTAATAAATTATATTTTTTGAAAAACTATATCCAGCCACACAACGAAAATACCAGGCCAGGTTTTTCTGATGAAGTTCTGGTCTTTGTGATGAAGAGCCATTTTGACCGACTTCTTAAAAATAAGTTTCATTATGACCGTGTATTTTATACTATAACAGAAAATACTGACATAAACGAATACGAAAATACCCATAACTTTTAGAACCGGTCGTTTACAATGTTTGCAAACAATTACAAACCGCAATCTCATTACTTTTGTGTCCATGACAAAATTTATATCTATCTACGTTTTGTACTTAGTATTTATTTACTAATGATTTGTAATAAGTATATTTTACTATAATAAGTATACTGATTCATTTGTTAATGATTCATAAGTTATACAAGCGTCGAAGAAAAAATACGACGCGTGCGAAAATCTAAAGAATTTGTAGTCATAATATTCATAAACCACTTGAATGGATGACGTCCAAGGAAAGAACATCTAATTAATTCCTTTTATAAAAACAAAATTTCAGCAATGGTAATGCGTCAGAAAGAGTTTCTTAGATAGGTAGACAAAGATTGACTGTATAAATTTTAGTTTCTCTTGTTTGTTGACTGTATAAATTGAGTAGGATATAAAAATTATAGTATGAAGAAAGAAGTAATGTACTAACATTATAATCCGCGTATTGGGTTGAACCCCATAAGTTAACAAAATATTGCCGAGTTTAGACGAAGACTATTTTTCATACGGTACATCGCTGGTATGCCCCGAAAAAGGGTGTTTTACGTTCCGTCTTTTTTGCGGCTCAAAATAGTCCTTTTCTAAACCCATACTTTATATATTGTGTTTGCGTAACATTCGCGAAAAATACAGGCAGAGTGAAGATAGCCAGACTTAGAATTCTTACCTACACTTGGCATTTCCATCTTCCCATGTCCACTTAACGCGTTCAGCTGAAACTGGCCCACGTATAACTTGCCGTCAGGCCATTCCACCTTCCCACTACCATGGATCTTGCCATCCAACCATCTCCCAGTGTATTTAGCCTCTTTATAAAAAGCATTTTTGTTCGAAAATGTGTGACTAGCTGTCCTCACAGCGGGCGGTTTAAAATTGTCTTTATTTAGAACAAGTCTTATTGAGGTGTTCAAAGAATGTGTCCATTCTGTTTTCTCCTGTTCCGTGGTAGTTGCGACAGATATAGTTTCTTCAGGCGTTGTGAGCTGTATGACGTTTTGGAGCGAGTCTGTGTTTGGAATTGGTTCTACCCATAAGGTTTCCAACGGATGAACGATAGGTGTACTCCCGCTGACGTGCACGAAAAGATCGTTAAAGAGGACAAACCAGTGCGACGAAAAACGTCCTGGATTCACTAAATTAAGTTGGCGAGATTTCGACTCCCTAACAAGTCGTCGTTCAGGCGTCCTGTACTGTTCAAGGCTCTTGCCTATCGTCTCCCAAAACAATTTTGTGACATCGGCTTCTTTCCGTTTCTTTTCTTGTTCATCTATCAAAGAGTCCAACGATGCGATTACTTTGTTTAATCTCTCATCTATGTTGGATTTGGCGTCGACTTTTTTTCTTTTGGTTTTATACCTCAATAATGATTGAGCTATGCATTTATAGGAGCTCAATCTTGTTAAAGGTTGTACGAAGGCGAGGCATACTATGGCTTCTAAAGTCTTTTTATTATTCTTCTGTTTGTTAGTCGGGAGCTGATCGCTGAACAAACTATAAACACTAGACGGGACATCGACGACGCTGTTAATCTGCGCGAAGCCGCCGATAACTATCAAATTGCTTACAGCTACGTAATACTTTCTGTACAAATAAATAAACTCTTCTAAATTTTTAATTAAAGAAATATCACATTCATTTATATGCTTCTCGGCGTACTGCCACATCGAGAGAACATTCAGAGCAGTTATGTTTAATATGTCCCCAAAAATATCACAAACTGTTTCGTAAATATTGGAATGTGTAGTTACAGCTTTACTTTTCTTAATAAAAGGTTTAACTAGATTATGGTATATCAAGAGCATTTCCTCTAGATATCTTTGAGCAATAGACAGATCTTGAAATTCTGGACATTTGGACGACTCTTCTATTGAACAATAGCTGATGTTACCGGATGATAATATTCTCCAATGATAGCACATGTTCTGTGGTCTAGTTACAAAATTAAGGGTTTCAGGCATTTTGACAGTTTCATCTGAATTGTTTTCAGATTCTTCGTGATCTTTCTTAACATTTAAGTTAGCAATAGCTTCTGTATACCCTTCAGTGTGCTTTCCCATGTAAAAAATATTTTCATTATGAGTGTATGCCAGTGTATGATGATCTGTGGCTATCATGTCTCTTACTCTATCACTGTCAGAATTTTCTGTAAATTGCTTAGGACCACTTTTATCTTCTCTGTTGTCAAAACTGACTTGATGGAACTGGTTGTAGCCCCACATGAATAGTCTGCCATCTAGCGTCAAAGCTGAACAGTGCCATTTACCACAAGATACCTTCTGAAGTCCAAAGCCAGATAAGCTCATGACTACCATTGGTTTTATTCTTTTGACTGTGTCTCCTACACCTAATTGTCCATATGATATGTCACCCCAAGTCCATAATTCTGTAGCTAAAATATTTCTGCCAAGTTTAGACATGTTTTTGAGGTTTTCTGTTTTCCTTGCAGCTTCAAACTCTTTCTCACTGCTTATTGTGCTTGTGGAGAAATGTAAATCTTCCAAATTGCAGTTTGAGGTACAACTGTACATGAGAGAATTTATTTCTTCATTTTCACTTTGCAGTTGCAATTCCACAGCATCATTATTGTCGCTGCTACCACTTACATGGCGTGATAATGTCGCCACTTTGTCGCCTACAGTTTTCACTCCTTCATAAACAAAGTTTGTCAGGTTTGATACATTCTCTTTTATTATCCTAGTGGGTTTTTCTGTATACTCTACTAAATAATCTTCACCAGCTGAGACCCAAGAGAGCTGCCTGCTCAAAAACTGTCTAGCAGCATCAGTGTTTATAAAAATATTATTAATTTTATCTCCAGATGCATCGCCTGCTTCATTTTCGTTATGTGTGTTGTCATCACCAGCCTCTGTTGATTTAGCATCATTTGAATTTTGTTCTGCCTCTAACATTGCATTCTTTTGTGAGTTTATTCTTGCTATTTTTGATTCTTCTGAGGAGGGACTAGAATCTTCTGTTAAACTATGAGCATCAACATGAACATCTGTTTGTGGGGCTGTAGTACTACTAGAATCTTCACTAGACTTACTAATTTGAACACCTAAAGGGCAGGTTTCTGATAGGGATGGCACGGACGCAGGGGACGCTAGGCCTATTATTGTCTGGCATTGTGAGCAATTTGAAGCAAACACTTCCTCATCATCATTATCACTTTCTGTATCACAGTTGCCAGACCGCCTGACATTCTTCCTAGCTATGACTGCAGCAAAGTTCTGACCCACTGAAGCACTGTACACAGTCCTCCCTTCAAAGAATGGAATTTTCTTAACATTACTAGTGTCTATTGAAAGTTGGGGCATACAGCCTGAACCCCACAGCTGCCCATCACTACTGATAAACAGCTGTCCAAAATCACTTGTCACTACATTCCTAAACTTCACTTTATAACTGGAACTTTTAAAACCATGAGGACAACACTTAGCATCCACCTTAACAATAATTTCTTCTTTGTTTTTAAAACTAGCATTTGTCTTATATAGCCGCCCATGGACATCTATAATGTAAAGGATATCATTATGGTACGATATGTCTATTGCTGAAATGCCGCAGATTTTTTTAAAATTCAAAGAGTCTTCCACAGCCTCGCAGTGATAAAGACCATGATCATTTCCTAAAACAATGAAGTCTGTGCCCAGTGAACACAGTTTAACAATTTTATCAGGTACTTGCTGGGACGATGGCACGTTCAACGGTGTTAGTCCTCTCCAGAAATTATGCTGACTCATTATTTAATAATCACTTCCTTTCTTCATTGAAAGTAGGAGTATCATCGATTTAAATCAGGGCGGAAGAACTAATGTACACTTTCGCAAATCGAAGTCGCACATGTCACACCGTGGATTGCAACTGTTCACTATGAGATACATTTACGAAGAAATATTTATGTAAACTACGAAAAACACTGATTTATTTATCTTTGTTTGATAAGATTTTTTATAAACTTTGATTGCTTTGATTGACAAATAAATTGACGGATGACAGCTGATTGGGCTATAGAGAAAATAGACTGATCATCAATAGACAAAATTGTCATGTATAGACAAGAGGCCATAACTTTTATCGTATAGAACCGTTGATAATTATTTCAGCACTGGTAACATTGTCACGTAACCTGTCAAACCTTTCAAAATCAATCTAACCTTTCACAAAAATGGCGAACCGTAGTGGGCCTGCAAGACGCGTTCCTGAAACTGAAGCCACAATTACGTACGTTCAGTGCGATGGATTGGTATGTACACCATTATTTATATTTACGTAGCGAGTTTTTATTAAAATCTCTACTTATATTATTTGCAATGGCTGTAAAGCTGTGCATCGTCGACACGTCATGTATTCCGTGTTTTTAATCTTTACTGAGTGTAAATCCATTATTTACATTGTCTTACGCGTTTCTGTCGTTTGTCTTATCATTTTGGCGCATATTATTATAGTGCAACTATCTTTATAGGCCGCTGCTAGAAGTCCGTATAGGTTATGTTGTGAACCCAAACTGAATACACTGGTTCCTGGATGAAGCAATAAGTGTCAGGCTCATCACTACCCTCAATATTTTCCACACCGATATGACCAGTAATTCTCAAATTTCCCATTTGACAGTTAATTTCAAGTGAAGAACGTCCCAAATATTAGAAGTTAGAATTAATTGTTTACTATGTGAAAGTTTAATGAGTATGAGTCATGCACTCTTTTCGGACGTTTACCTCGGCGACCCGACTGCCGGCAGACGCTTACAGAGATGATCTCACTGTGTGACATTGAGTAACTTTGGCTGGATACATTAGCAACTGGATGCTTTGTATTTTGCATACTTTTTTAATGGCCAGTTCATTAGGATTGCGGGGCTGCTATAAATCCTCTTTGTTTGTAAACAATGATAACATCATAATATTCTTTATTTGAATGTGCTAAAAGAGTTTGTGTTCACTTACATAAATAACTATGACAACACTGAGATGGGATTAAATTGAGGAAGCTTTATTTGGTCTATTTAAGTGGTTGATTGATGTTTAGCAAAGATGTATGAATGTGCTTTAAGTACCTAGTAAAATTTGACTAGTTTTTATTAATTCATACCACTTAACACCATAGCCCGAAAAGTTTTCTTGATGTTCTTCATTAAGATATATAAAGAATTATGAAAAAGGCAACGAATTTGCTGTGTCAGCATGATTGTCACTAATCTCAATTACTGAACAGAGGATATGATACAAAAGTTAAAGCTCCTTTCTCCTACTCATATTTTTTTAAATGTGTTGAAATATTGCTTTTCAAAGTTTCTCTGTTCATTGAGATCAATCACTTATAATGTTACTTACTGAAAATAAAACAGACATGTTTAGCCTCACTGATAACTTCATCATCATCTCAGCCATAGGACGTCCACTGCTGAACATAGGGCATCCCCTTTAGATTTCCACATATACCGGTTGGAAGCAACTTGCATCCAGCATTTTCCGACCTTATAACTTATTTAGGGCCTGTTTCACAATGTCCAAATAGCCACTATCTACTGAATAAACTCAAAAATGAAACATAATTGGCATGAAAATATCTACCAAATAAACTAACTGGAACTTATTTGTAGGTGGTGAAACAGGCTCTTAAACTGATATTTTATCTTTGTTTACTTAAAAAAAAAACAATCTTTTAACACCTCTAAAATGTTGTCTAAAGAGTTTCAATTACTTTTAGGCGGTAATGAAAATAGTGAAACATTGCCATGAGGAATCATGCAGCAATATGGAGGTGGCTCAGGGCGCCTTGCTCGGTCTGGTTGTGGAGAACAGGCTGGAGATCACCAACTGCTTCCCGTTCCCCAAGCATGATGATACCATGGACGAGGAGGAGTATCAGCTTGATATGATGAGGAGGCTGCGCCGTGTTAATGTGGATCATTTCCATGTTGGATGGTGAGTGAAAATATGTCTATTAACATGCTCTGGGCACAGAGTTATACAAATTTGTAATTGAGAGTGATATTTATTATTTAGAAAGTTTATCGACTGTATTTTATGGCAATTCCAAACAATTGAAAACTAGTCTAACTCAATACTTTTATTGAACCATCAAAAACTGTTATTTTCTATGCTATTTGTATTGATGACATTTCAAAGAATTTTCACATTAAAGTAATATTTTAAGATGCTTTACCAAATGAAATATGATCATCATCATCTTGCTCATATCCCATATCATAGCATGTTTTTGTCTTCCACACTTTCTACCAAATAAAATATCATTAAGGATTTTATTTTAGACCTAGCCAAATTAATAAATGTATTTTCTTTTTGGTTGGAAGACATTTTATCTATAGTGAATATTTGTCAATTTCTAAAACTATTGTTGCCTTTTGTTTGTTATAAATTAATACTCAATCTCTAAATTATTATTTTTTCAGGTACCAAAGTGCAGATGTGGGCAACTTCTTGAGCCAGTCGCTGCTGGAGTCGCAGTACCACTACCAGACCTCCATCGAGGAGAGTGTGGTCGTCATCTATGATACCAAGAAGTCTGCACGAGGATTCCTGACGCTGAAGGCTTACCGTCTGACTCCTCAGGTTTGTTGTTCAAAAAATTATTATGTACAGTGTTTGTGTGCTACATTTTCTGAAGAGCAAGCTGTCTGTTACATGTTAAGTGTATATCGGGATGCCTTCTTCACACACAGTCAGTTAGCCCCAAGGAAAGCTATTGATTAGCTTGTGTTATGGGTGCCAATACAATGGATAAACTACATATACTTTACACATACATATATGTATATTTATATATACTATACATATTATAACACCCAGACCACAGCCAACTAGCAAGCTTATCACACAAGTGTCGACTGTACCGGGAATCGCACCCGGGACCCTTAGCTCAACAGTGTGGCGAGGTTACTATTGCTCCAACAGGATCATCAAAGATCTTCAAATACTAAGTAATCTATGAAATTACCAGTTATGAATATTCCATAATATATTTTCCAGGCCATTGCCATGTACAAGGAAGGTGACTACACACCAGAGGCTCTGCGTAACCTGAAGATCGGCTATGAGAGCCTGTTCATCGAGGTGCCCATAGTGATTCGCAACTCTCCTCTCACTAACATCATGATGTCCGAGCTGTCCGAGATGATCCCCGAGGAGGAGGGATCCAAGTTCTTGGATTTGGGCACCGCATCAGTATTGGAAGGTTGGTTGGAATTATTTTTTATTAGCTTCCACCACCGATATTACCCTGTGAAATAAACTTTCACATTTATTATAGTAGTAGGAAGTAGGATTAGATATTAAGAACAAATTCTACATTCTCAACCTACAAAAAAATAGGCGTCCCCATGAATAAATGGTGTACATTCTAAGCTTAACATAGTTGAATTAATGTCTCTAGCATCATTTGAAAACAAAACAAATTATAAATTCGTATATACAATCAATAATGGCTAGTTTCTGATCACTCTATAGCATCATTACCATCTCGCCCACAGGCCAACTCCGCAGCCTGATGGAGCGCGTCGACGAACTCAACCAGGAAGCCATCAAGTTCAACAGATACCAACAATTAGTTGTCCGCCAACAACAGGACAAACACCGTTGGTTGGCCAAGCGGACGCAAGAGAACTTGGCTAGGGCAGCCAAGGACGAACCTCCGCTACCTGAAGAAGACATGAACAAGCTCTTCAAGCCTCACCCTGTTCCGCCTAGGCTCAACCCTATGATCGTAGCTGGTCAGATCAACACCTACAGTCAGCATATAAGCCAGTTCTGTTCCCAGAGTCTTGCTAAATTGTATCTTACGCAGGCACTCCAAAATGCTAAGGAATCTAAGCAGAACAACTAGTTTTGTATTGTATTAAATTGATTGTCACATATTTGTGTTTTTATTTCTGAGTTTATGATCTTCCTATCCGTATACTTCCTTGCTACCAATATCATAAGTGCGAAATCTGAAAGCCGAAAGCTGATCAGTGATATTTGTTCAAATCAGGCGTGAGACACGCGTAGTATTTGACTAAGCAGTTTTCCGCCAGTCTTGCAAAATACAGCAGGCGTGATTCGTATACTTCTGGAATATACAGGAATAAGAAGAATTACAACAATATGCAATAAGGCTGTAAGTTTAATGATTTAACTGCCTCGTTGGTCTAGTGGTCGCAAGGCGCGACTGCTGTGCACGGGGTCTCGGGTTCGAATCCCGGGTCGGGCCGAAATCGCTTTGTGGGTTTTAAGAAACTTTCATAAAGCAGCCTGGAGTCTGGAAGTTGGTGATTGATTCACCCGTGAATCGGAGAGCACGTAAATGTCGGTCCTGCGGCTGATCTCCATAAAAGAGAACGGCCGCCGTAGCCGACAATCGGCCTGGATGCCATGATTTAACTGTTTGTTAATCCGTGCGACAACAGCATTGCTGCCGCGATGAAACCGCAATGTTTTTAATCTTTGTTACATAATAATATTAAAGTCCTAATTTTGAAGGCGATCTAAAAGTAAAGTTTATCCAATTGCATATTAACCGATTATAGGTATAATTGGTTCATTGCCGCTGGTACACGATGGTATACAACGCCTAGTAGTTTTGTAATAGCAATTTGCACCCGAAGTCCCAAGCAGGCGTCTATATTGTACGAATGCCATCCGTCGTAGTTTCTCTCGCGTGAAAGAAATATTAAAATTTCGCGTAGCTATGTACTTATACAAGGTCTTTTATTTCATCAAAGTTATGAAACAGATGCTTATAAAGATGATCGAGTATATATAGGTGAACATTGTTACTTTTTCAGATAAGTACTTTATATTTTAAGACGAAGTCAATTTATTTTACAGCAGAAAATCTTCATCCACATTAATTACATAATTTGATTATTTCCTTTGATTACCCTACCGCAAAGTTTAATACACGCAAAGCACTGGATTAACCGCCCGCCAAAGGATAATAGTGATAAATTGAGATTGTCCCTCAATTGCTACAAATTGCTTTATTTTCGTCCCGACGTCGCCCACCTATAATTGGGGTATCTGTCTCTGTATAAATTGAGTTAATTATAGAGATGGCTGATCTTGTCATTTATATGAAACTAGCTTCCGCCAGCGGTTTCACCCGCTTTCTGAGGGAAGTACTTTCCATACCCGGATAAAAAGTAGCCTATATGTTATTCTGATGTATAAGCTATATTGTGGTAAAGTTTCATTCAAATCCATTCAGTAGTTTTTACGTGAAAGAGTAACAAACATCCATACATCCATACTTACAAACTTTTGCCTTTATAATAGTAGTAGGATTACTAAGTTTACCTTGATATGATGATACCCACCCATGTGAAGGCCACTAGAATTTACGTAAAAAGCACTAGGTAATTGAGAGATAGATAGGTACCTGTTACTTCTTACCTGCCTAAATTAAATGATTGAATTTATTAGGTGACGTGACACATGAATATATTATTTATTCTTATCTTTTTAATGTTATAAATGCGAAATTTGAGCTTGTGTGTTTGATAGCCACTTTTTCATTCCTCGGATCGCGGAACATGCTAACGAAACAGCTAGACTACCTACTTATAAAAAAAAGCCTAAGGTTATCAATTTATATTTCATTTTAATTAATAAATAAGTCATCCTCTTGTTCCCGAACATGCCACAGTTGTTCGAATACCCAAATGCCCATCCACCTGCTTCCAAAGACGTCTTAATAAGGCTATGCTTGCCGCCATTTCTGCTACCTGCTGAGCAAAGGACTGGCGACATGACGAGAATATAAAATAAAGTAGGCTAAACAGCTGCTTCGTATGGTCTGCTAATATAACGTTATTAAATTAGTTTGCTATTAAAAAGTGTCATAAATTGCTAAGCTACTTGGCATACTACGTCTATAGCAACATATACTTACCTATTTACGGGGTGACCTTATCAAAAATCGTTGTCTGTTTCCTTCACTGGAATTTAAAACTAATTTGGGATTTTTGATTAAATGTTGTAAAGAGATAGATTTAAAACTGAGAAAAAACGTAGAATAATTGTAAACGAGTTCCGTAGTAGAACTACGAAGCTTAAATCCATGCTAGATAGATGGGTGCTTAAGCTGAAGCTAAAATTTTACAATTTTCGCGTGTATATAGGTACGAGTATAGATATACACTTTTAAAACATACCTAGCTAAAATGATTTAACTGGACATCTATAGGAACTTCTTTAAGTATTCATATAAAATATTATTAAGCTAATGAGTTTGTGCACAGTTTTTAAAATAGACATTTGTGTTTGTGTTTCCCTTGAATTAGAATCTTAGTGTGAAATCAATTTTGGTTTAACGTAGGTAGGTATATAGAAACGGAGAAATAAATTCATATTGCTAAAAAAAGATGCTTTGCGTGCAACGGTCCTCTCACTAATTTGTGTTCTTCCAAGATTTATACAATATTTACCTACATTTAATAAAGCCATCAAATATTATAGAGATGTCGTAACTAATATAGCGTAATTTCGGCAAAGATTTGACCGCAAGGATCAGGCCTTAATGCCAACCGCAAAATATTTTGTATGTCTGTACTAATTTTAGATAATTTCCTTGCGAACATCTATTTTGAAATAATGTGGAAGGTTTGATTAGTATGAGGATTTTGTGCACCCGTGTTGTGGTGACTTAGACATAATGACGGTAAAGTAGGGTATGGCAGGTATTTGTGGGACTATAATATCATGATTTCTTCTGGTAACAGGTGGACAGGAGGAGCGGCAAATAAGAAAGCAAAGATTAAGACGGCCTGTAGATATGTTATTTCTACGGAAGTGCATATATAGGCACAGACACCAACACATCAAACTACTAGTCTGTCAAATTTCCTTAAAAAAATATATATACCTAAAAATATATTTATTTAGAACACTCCAAAGATAAATGATCAAACTTTCTTAATCGTATTTTTTTTTTACTATATCCAAAGCACAAATCAAAACTCGTCTCAAACGTTTAAATTCACGAAAAATTGAGATATTTTCCCAATCACTTTGACCCTTAAGAGGGCTCTTAAGGGTCAAAGTTTTACAGTTTGGGAAAATTTTACAGTTTCGGGTAGCTTGATGTGCTGGCGTCGGTCCCCTTTTAATTTATCTGCCATTAAAATGATATCTCATTAAACTGAAAGGATAAAAAGGTAAAATGGAAACGAGGAAAACACAGCTTTCTCTCCGCATTGCGACATCTACGAGTAGGAAGCAGATCGGTACCGGTACAAAGAAGGCCTTAGTAAATAGGTGCGTATTGTGAAAAGAAGGTTTTGAGTCAGCATTCAACTATGTTCTAAAACATAAAATAATATATAAGTGCTTTCGAGAAATTTTTAGAGGTTCATAAATAAATAAATAAAAACTTGATAATAAAAAGCACACAATTTAGTTCCACACGACATGATATTGGTTTATTAGAAATTAGTTATGTATGAAAGTGGCACAAATTGCGCGCGCGCACCTTAGAATATCTTACAAGTGAACTTTGTACGATGATTACACTTGTCGTGATCAAACAATAAAGAAAGCCAATTGCCTTGAATTTATGCGATAATTTTCCGCCATTAAAATGTAGGCACTGCAATTAAATTTCACCTTTCCCTTTTACATTTTATTTACATTATGAGCAAGATATTTTAGTGTTGTTTTAATTTTAAATTGTTCATTACAACCTTTATAGTTAATTGCTTAATATAAGATAATAGTGGTAGTTGAAATTGTCTATGGTAAAAAATATTTAATTTTAGTACCTAATTGTACACAAAACAGTTAACAATTTACGTGGTTTAGGTACGTAAACGGCATATTTTTTGTTTTTAAATTAAATTAAGTGTGTGTTGGTCCATCAACTATAAATCTTAGAGTGTGTTTGTCTGTATCCTTATACGCGCTATTTTTAGGATTTATTTGAAAAATTATTTCAGTGTTATTGTTAAATTCCTCCAGGAGGCGGGTGAAACCACTGGCAGAAGATAGTCAAGTATAAAGGTCTTCGTAGTATAATGCGGGCAATTTTAACTACAACCTTTTAAGCTAGGTATATACTAATATTCATTTTGCACTTACCATAAATTAGTGTAAGTAACTGTGAAGGTTTCAATTATGGCATGAATAGGATACTCGTAGGGACATTGGTATTGTGTGAGCCTAAACACAGTAAAATAAAACACGGACTACAAAGTAAACAGATCACAATTAATTTTATTAATAGCTACCACTAAAGAAGTATAATCTTGCAGTAAGCACGTCTTGGCCTCAAACAAATGATTTGAGCATCAATTTTATATTGTAAAGCCATAATTGTCCAAGATAACAGCCACTGATTCTGATGCCCGTAGATAATGAATTACCAGTGTGTCATTTGCGGGAGTTTAATAACAAAGGCTGGCAACATTGTTCTTTTCAACGGGTGATTTAAAACGCTCGAGTTCTTTGACAATGTTTATTGTTGGTAAATAATAGGTTATGTGGTAGTGGTATGTAGTGTGTACAACTAATTGCTTTACCGTTTTAGTTACGTATCTTTTGTTTTTACATTGTACGAACTATAAATTAAATAAGTCGGTTTTCAGTAATACTTAAGTACTTTGTTTTGGCGACACCTTTAGTAAGTAGAAACGATTCATATCTAATTATATAGGTGACACTGAAGGTTTCTTCGCCTAAGTAAAAACGATTATTGCTTAAGGTTATCAATGTACAGACGCCAGCACATTAAGCTACCCGAAACTGTCAAATTCTCCCCATCAACTTTGACCCATATGCTTCAGCGATAAAGTTGCAAATCTATTACGAAAATTTGACAGATTGTAGAAGCCTCATGTACAACACATCAACCAACCTCAATTTGTCAAATTTCTTCAATAAATTTTAAACCTTATCACAATACCGGAAGGTTTTAATATTCCATTCGTAAAATTTGATAGATTCGGGTAGGTTGACTTGGTGGCGTCCATACGATTAGTGCTTATTTTGTTCTCCATGGCTTCAAACCATAATTTGAGTTAATTATATCTAGATTGATACTCAGTTAAGACACAGTTTCAAATAGACACTCACTTATATTTAGATAAAAAAATACTAATCTCTAATTATTCTAGCAACATTCTTAGTACGCTTCACAATGTTGCCATGTTAGGAAATCTCCAGTTGTAAGTGGGAGGAGTTGGTGCCGTGGTTTATAATCGCCTCGAGCGATGTGTAGGGCCTAAGTGTCTTGTTAGAGTGGTCCCTGACACTGGTACTTGCTAAATCATTAACTCATTAGCTGTTCTTGTTATTACATAGTGTTCATGGTTAGTAAGTAGATTATAATTTGAACTACTAAGTAAGAAGGTATATTTTGTGCTCCCCGGAGATAATTATTGCAATTGATTTTTGAATCAATAAAAAGAAAGATTTATGAAGTTTATTTCAGGCCTATTTTTATTCTCGGTAAATCATCAAATGATCCCGCCGAGGGTGCACCGGGATGGAGTGTTAGATGCCTACTGACTAAAACCCACTATGTTCTTTCTGCAGGTCTTTATGCGCCAGGGTCGCGGTTACTCTGTCGACACACAGTCCCGACAGACCTCGACTCTAAGGGGCATCTCCATTGTGGCTGACTTCTCTTCTAGGAGCGCGTGGAATTTCTTTTTTGTTTTTTCTTCGGCTGCAGAGTCCCTGTATATAAAAACAGTCTTGTTTCGTTCATATTTGTATTAGATTTAATCAGATACGGCAAACGCATTAACATAGACATAATTCCCGAAGCACTAAACAGTTAATTTGAAATACGAACTCTCGATTCTTAAGCCAATGAAAGCGCCGTCTTCTATAAATAAATAAAATGATACATTACACTAATTATTTGTTTAAATGATAATATTCTGTAATTAACTTTTTAATTTCTCGAAAATAGATATATCGTGATCATCCCGAGTTAATTCATTGTAATAAATGTAAGTTATTATGAGATAATTAAAAACTTTGTTCGGGCAGCCATTGCTCGAAACTTTTCCGTGTCATTATATCACGATGTTTAAACAAAAAAAAAGTATAAAGTTCTAAGAAAATTGCTACTTATTAAATCTATTCTGGGAAGCGTTAAAAATTACGAGCAAAATTCTTGTAAAACTTCATGTCCGATTTGTGGCAATTATTTTCTTAATATCGGTTGAGTAAGTACTGTTGAAAACTACCTAAATAATCAATCGATTACCTTTGGGTACGGAAAATTCGATTAATAGCCGTTGATCGAATCAATTTAGCTTTTATACGGTAAACGATGGCTCCGTACCTATTTTTTATAAGTGCGCTGTTCCGAGGGATCTGTGCCGTAATTTCATTATGCAAATGCGGCATAAAGTGTTGCCATACATAATCGCTCAAAACTATTAGCCTGAGAAAGATCAAGGGTATAATGGAAAACATACTTTTACACTAAATAGGGGAGATTTTGTGGTCGTATCACATTATTGATAATAAGATATAGGCCAGAGTATTTACTTATACATTTTTATTGAACATGTTTTCATAGTTTTATATACTAGGGGTAGTTAACGGGATTGATTTTTAGATGGCAGTCATTATTATTTACATCATCAGCCTTTTTATTGTCCCACTGGGACAGGCCTCTTTTTACGGAGAAGGATTGAGCGTGAAATCGCCACGACTGTTCAAGGATGGATAGGTAAATGGGTACACTCGCTATAGGGAGGAATTTATTCACGAAATTTATTTGTTTAAAGCTTCTTTATGTGAATATATATATACCTATGTAGTATATAATTTAATTAAATATGTGTAATAGATCTATACTTAGGGCCATTTTCACAGGTTACGGATTACCACTATCTACCAGATAAATTCAAAAATGGAAAAGAATTTGTATGAATTTATCTACCAGATAAACTATCTGGAACTTATCAGCAAAACTGCAAGCAGCAGTGAAACTGGCCCTAAATATTATATAGGTAACTGAATAATTTGTTTGTATGTTTATGAAAGAATATATACATAAGTACATATGTTTGTTTGAACGAACTAATTTAGCCCATTAGATGGCCCGTTTATCGACAAAGGCTACAGACTACCTCTTACCTTATATATAAGTATATAACATAGGTATATTTATATACATACATATATATAAACCGCTGACTGAATAAAAGACAGCCCAATTAAATTAATTACCGAAATCTGACTTAAGTAACAGCATTTTAAATACCACGTTATAGTTGCCATGCATATATTTAAAAGAGTTTTTGTTTGAACACACAGTAGGTGACTTTGACGCTCTCGGTGTCTTCGGAAGCGTCAAAGTTTTTTCACATTTTTTATTCGCCAACCAAATAATGATAGGTACCATTGGACGCACGGATTTTTTTATTTAATTATACATCGGTGTATTATTTGAGCGTATGTAATTTGGTTTAACAAGTAGCCTAATTTTTTATACGAATATTATTCTTAAATGGTACTGGATAATATTTCGATGGCATTTATTTTAACACAGAAGTAGCTAAAGCGATCCTACCTGTCTGATTCGTTTAGTACCGAATCTTCGAGAAAAATCGCGTTAATTATCATAGGTACTTATGGGACTAGATTCCGTCAGTGGTTTCATCCGGTTCTTGAGGGTAATACTTCCCGCATCTGGATAAAAATCAGCTTATATGTTATTCTGATGTATAAGCCATATTACTGCCAAGTTTCATGAAAATCCGTCCAGCAGTTTCTACACGAAAGAGTAAAAACTGACAAACTCTTGCGTTTATAATATTATTAGTTGGATTAAGGGTCCATGAGCTTAAAGTAGCTCAAAAGATTAAAGACTAGTTTTATCCCAAATTAAGTATAATCGGGCTAAACATCACCTAATTAGCATAAAACCGTTCTAGACCAAAACTTCGTTACCAAAACATAAAAGAGGAGGTCCATACATCACACTAACAGCCTTACGTGGTCCTGCGCAAATTGTCCACGCGAAACGATAACACTTTGATAACATTTAAGTATTGGTTTTGGGCGAATTTAATCAAAAACTTCGGCATAACAGTTATTACTGGGTTCGGGTTAATTTCAAAATATACGATAAAGGATGCAAAAATAATATTTAAGGGAATTAGTGGCTGCCGATGTGTGGTGGTGAGCAATTTGGTAGATTGCGCAGACGCCGACAACGTGCCTGTTTTCTGTGAATTTTTTAATTAAATTACGAGACCAGATGCTGTAAAGTTGATGGAGAAGATTACTCCGTCACTCTTGACCTCACTGGAAGATGCTCAAATTAATTTTATTGTTGTATATTGTTTGGTTTACAATCCTAAATTGAGATGTCTGTAGTGTGGTGTGTTCATCCTAATTGGTTTATTATGCGATGTTTTAATCGTTTGATTACTCATTACTGGCGATTTAAATTATTCAAGATTTATTCTGTTGTTTTTAAACTGTGTTCTACAAATACACGTGAACTAGAATGAGGCTCGCTGAGATTAAAAAACTTTATAAAAAAATAATGAGTAAATGTAATTATGGTTCAAGTGAATGCGACTTAATAAACATTTTAATGAAACAAATATTATAAATAAACATTGGTAATAGTTTGAGCAAACATTGAATTATGAGAACTTTCAGATTTAAACAAAGATTAGGTATACTTACCGGCCGCGAATGATAACACCAATCCTCATATCTTACGTTAACTTAAGTAAAATTAAAAAAATTACATTTTAGGTCTGCCTATTTGAATTTCCCGTTACCACTCGTCGATTTGTCTCGGAAAAATTGTCCCGATAATATTTATTTCTTTATTAAGGTCTTCCAACATCTTCTGAGTACAGTAGAGTTCATGTACGTTTTATTGTGTCTAAGACACAGCCAATTACTGGTTAACTAGCGTTCACAAAATAAATGATAGTATTAAAAAACTAAAATGAATAGATAATTAACTTAAATATTATTATTATTTACTTTAACATCATAAGCCAAACAAAACATAACAAATTGAAATCCGTAGAAAGTGCAAACACGTTATAAATCTACTTACTATGACTTGCCCGGCGCAGATAAACACAGACTCAGGCGCATATTTCACGCTAAGTGCACGTAATGTAATAATTCTAGACTTATCTCCTCACTTTGTACTTGCCTGATAATATCTGCCTCAAAATTAGACAGGTTGTAAACTTTTCTGATTGTGTTTTGTTTTTTTTAAAAACAGATTCAAGCGAGTTTTTTTGAACGATAGCTACCTACATATATCATTTTTAGAATTGTGTAATTGAATTAGTTTTTTTGTTTCATACGAACAAAGAAAACAAAGAAAGATTGTTTTTTTTTTATAAGCCCAAAACCAATCAGTGTTTCCAGTCAAAGTTATGTCAGCTTTATTTCAATTGAAAGTGTATACGTTTCAGTTATTAATATACCAAGTAATATGTAAGTAAGTTAGCAAAAAAAGCGACTATTTCACCCAATTACGAACACTTACTGCACACAACCTCAGCTTAAGTAAAGCGGTAATAAAGTACCACTTACTAGGTACGTTTATAAAGACCCACGGCTCATGAACCATAATGGTACACAATGCTATAAGGTTTTATGGGCTCCGTAATAAAGAACATTGCCTCACAATCTCGTAACTATGTTGGTTAAGAAAAATCACCGAAGATGGTCCTTGGTAATGAAATTATATCGACTTTTCTGATACCAGTGGTTTCAAAAAGGAATGTAATTTTTTTTTGTCGGATATTAAATTTACTGCTGTTTTGCTTTTTTTAATTTCTTATTGCTAATAGAAAAGTTGTGTTTTGTTTTCATTCATGAGCTTTTTTATCGTCCCACTGTGGGGCACAAGCGTCCTCTCACACAGAGAAGGACTAACAGTTTCCTCGAGATATCTTCCTTTACCTCTAATAAGTCATTGGTATCCAAGATGTACTTGCCTGACCCGGAATCGAAAACGCACACTTGACAGGCTGGTGCTTTATCCACTTCGGAAGGCACGTTAAATTGGTGGGTCGTTACGGGTAGTCAGAAGCCAGAAACTCTGGCAACCAGTAACGCAGTAACCACTAAAAAGATAATTAAAGGTACAAACCTAAGTTTAAGTTATACTTACATACACAATAAATAGTTGAGTCGAATAGACACTTATATAAATATTTCAATCTATTTTTTCAATTCGAAGACTCACACATAAATTCCTCAGTTTTATCTATGACCATCGATTTTGAATGTTTTTTTAAGGTACAATAGTTAATTTTATGAGCGTTCCTTGTATTACCATAATTTAACTTAACACAAACAAAGAAAACAGAAAAAAATGCGGAAAAAGCATAGAAATAGCAGAATGCTGCTGACAGCTGACATAGCGCGGCCATGTTCTTTTTTCACGAATTGATCTACTACATTCGACTTTTCAAATTTAGAATCGGTATATCGCAGTCTTTTGTAAACTGCTTCATTCTTAAACAACGTACCCGAAATAAGCGATTTATATCGATTGATATCGGTAATTGTTATTCGGTGCGGATGAGTGCAGTTTTGCGATTCGCCTCACTAATTTCTCACAGATCTATCGATGTAATGGCGGTATCATTTTTGTGTTAACCGTGTAATCATTGGTGTGGGTAATTCGGTGTTAGCACGTCGTAATTCATCACGATTTTGTGCTGTGTACCGTTTCCATTCTCTGAGGTTCGGCTGCGAGAAGATCTTTAACTTTTCATTTCTTTTTTGATGTGTTCGCGATTAATTTTTAAGTGGGTATGTGTGATGGCGATTCTGTGTGGTGCTTGAAGACAGAAACGTGAAGGGAAATCTTTGGAAGTTATTTAATTAGGTAAGTAATTACTTAAATATTTCTAAGTGACGCTCTAAGTCTAAAGTAACTATATGCTGAGAAATTCTCTGTCCTAAGATGGGCTTGGCTAATCAAGGAAATACCTCCTGACAATTGGGTAGTTGAAAAATAAAGCTTTTATGATATACATTTGGTAAAGTACCTCGAAATAATATCACTCTCATGTATCGTTCTTACGGAAAAACTGTTTAAATTTCTTTATTGATAATATAAGCAAAATAAGTATACAGCTTGAAGTGAAAAATCTGTGACGTCATAGTTCTTGTTTTCATACAAATTGCATAGAGAGTAATCGTTTTTGACAGTTCAAATAAAAGTATTGAATTTGACTAGTTGTAAACTACCGTATTGTGACTTGGATGGATATGTCCATGTCAATGTTCAGAAAATCATAAAATGTCGTATTTTAAAGGAGCTCCCATAGATATTATTCAATTTTGAAATAATTACTCGTATGTTCGTGAAGAGACTAGCTACTTTAAGACAATCGGTAAAATGTTATTTTATCTAAATAGCTTTGAAATTGATGAAACACATGGCTCAAACAAACAAACTCCAGTGCATCAAGCCTTTTGAAACTGACAAATAACAATCAACTTTGAACAATATGTATTAGCGATAAAGTTGAAAATCTATTAAAGAAATTTTATAGATTGTGATAGCTTGATGTGCTGGCGTCTTGTTCAATAGTTATCATGAAGCTTTCAATATAGTAAGGGAAATTTAATAGCACCTACATACAATTTTATACATTATCAGGTGCATATAAAGGATAGATAAGAAATTTTTTATTACAATATTACGTAAAAGATATGTTATTAAGGAGTGTTCATAATATGTTTTTTTCCTTTAACTGTGCAAGCTTGATCACTTTATTATTGCCTCTAATGACTTAATGATCACTCACGATTTTCGTTTTTGGTATAAATCATTAATAACACTTTAAGGGTGCAACGTGTGTGCGACACGACTTATTTGTCGCAAACATGGACATGAAACAAATACCTACCAAACGTCAAAAATGGGTATTGACATTGACATGCTTGTAAAAATCTCCTTTGTTTATGAAAAAAATATGCGTTCAATTTGAATGGAAATGAGAAAATTCCTTACAAACAAGGTTCGTTATTCCTCATTTCATTATACCTACTACAGCATCTAAGTCATAACAATCAATGGCTCTTAGTTTTAATTGATCCTTGAGTATGATGAATCGAACTATTTATCTGTCTTTATCTTATCCACATTCTGTAGTGGACTGCGAAACTACGCCCATATTAGTTAATCAATTGAATATTTTAACACCTTTGTAATATCCATAAATCTAAGTAACGCGTTGACAGATATTTTCGCCACGCAATCTTCGACCTAAAGGTCAATTTGCATCTCATTCCCATGACGGGCCGGCTACAAACTTGCGATTGTCAGTCGTCAATCGCATAAAATAGTCTGCTATCACTGGTGGAACCGTGTAATCAGTGAGTTGGGTAATTGCTGAGTTCGCACGTCGTATGTCAAGTGCCCGCAAATGCCTGAAGGCGATATAGTCACTCGATTAAACCGCTGATTGCAACTGTTTTACGTGTCGGTAGCGTGTGACACTTGCTATTGCTATCCTTTTGCTTAGAGTTGCCGGCAAGTTCAATTCTATCACATGGTCATTGAATAATAAATTACAATGCGGTTGCTGGCAAGTTTTTAAAATAATATGCACTTTTAAAGACATTATTCTGTTAATTTATTCAATAACTATCTTAGCTAAATAAAAATAGTAGATTTTTGTATAGAGCAGAGTTTTTGCCATGGTTCATTGTTCCTCAAAGCTACAACCTGGGAACTCTATATGTGTGATTAACTTAAGTGGTGTTACTTTTAAGCAAGCATGACCTAGCATCTCTATCTACGACCATGGCCTTTAGATAAATAAATAAAGAAGCACAGAAAAAAGTAACGGTTCTATCTCAACATGCAAAGTTTTGGCATTAATGCTCTTCCATGTTTATTTTTTTGAGTCGTTTTATGTTAAAAAAGATTTCTGACAAAGTCGTGACTGGTATTCCGCCATCACATCACGATCAATCAACCAAAAGCAAACTACACTGACATTTAAATCCTCATAAACACATTAACAGTTATCCATTTGAATTTCGAAGTCACGAAGGCAATTGCTGACCATAGTGGCTATGTAGATACGTAATCGGTGACCAACCTATACTAGTTTGGCCTCAAATAGGCTGGGCCCAGATAATGTCCCAGTGTTGCCAGGTCGTAACAGTTTGCCATGCAAATTGGTTTATATAAATGGCCCATAATTTGATTTTGTTTTTATTTATCCGCACAACATCAGGTAATAATTCAAATTATGAAAGACAAGTCCTACGGTCGTTATTAATTGGCTGTCAGCTGAGTGATTTGATAGTTAATTATACGTTTATGTGAAGTGCTTAAGAGTTATAGAGATATAACTGGTTTGGATATCTTTCGCGACTCCTTGATGTGAGGCGTTCATTTAAAAGGAATAACGACACCTTCTGTTAATATCTCATCTCTTTGTCAAAATGTCCCAGTCAAGAAGTTTGTAGATTTAAGAAATAAAATAGCAGAAATGTCGATAGTCACTTATTTGAGGAAGACGTTTAAAAAGAGAATATATCCTTGGGAACAAATGTGTCATAATTATTTAGTATGTACTTTGATGACTAGATCCTATTTAAGATTTGTCAATCTATTTTTCGTCATCCTGAACCCTTTCAAATTTTTCAATATGCATACTTACTTTAATGTATAATGACACCTTATGAAGTAGATTATTTAGAATATTCTACTGTCAGACCACGAAGCCTTTCGCAAAATCCAGAAACATCGGAATCCCATCACCTCCAGAGGAAACTAGTTAATAAATCAGAGAATTACGATCAGACTGGACGTCGCTCGTCGCAGGTTGACCGGGCTGCACCGGGGCCCGGCGGGGCCCGCGGCCCGCAATTACTCGTCGCAAACTGCCGCACCACCATTATACAATTTAGGCTAATTAACTACCGGATTTTGTTGTGCTACCCACAACATAATTGCCTCCATAACACGCTGCTACCACTATTATTAGGCCCAAGTTCATTTTGTTGCTAATACAAGGGAGAACATGTAATTGCCTCTGAATTTGTTTAGTTGCCGATCTCGTGTTTTGGTGGGAATCATAAGTGTTTAATTTACATGGTTTGTAATCACTGCGAAATTTTGATTAACGGCTTCTTTGATTTGACGGTTTTTTTTGTCGAAGAGAAATTTTGGACATGCGCGACGGGTCACGGCGGTGTTAGTTAAAAGTACGGTGAATATATTTTTGAGTCTTTGAATTAATCAGTAAGTTTGTATTTTTCATATTTAAATTAGTTGGGGCCATTTAAATTTGTTGTAAATTTTAATTAACTATTTAGCAACTTTGTAAAGAAAAGCCTTAAAATTGAGACTCCTTTCAAAATCTGACGGCACGCGACAATTTTTAAGAACGTCACTGCCATGCTGTTTCCGTGGTAACATTAAGTAAACCGTCATTACTCGGTGCCCTCATTCGGTGCAGAATTATTTAAATGTCAGCTAAATTGCTTTAACAGTCCGAGAGCAGTAATAAGGTCCATACAGCCTATAATTTGCTCTCGCATTCAATCACTCGGGTACAGGAGGCGCGTCAAGCCATAGACTATGAGTTTACGAACTGTGAAACCTCTGTCGATCACTGCTTCAAAATGACGGGTAAATAAGTGTATCTGGAGGCATGGAGAATTAATTACTCATACTAAGTCAAAAAACAGGTACTTATTATTTCGGATCGCGATGTATTTGAGCTTGAATGCATTTCAGCTGATTGATAGTGATAAGTTACAAAATAATTATTAGGAACCTTGAATCCGTATGTATAAAATCGCAACTGTTTATTAACAGTAATTGATGGCCAGTTAATTGAATTATACACGCGACATGCACATGAAAAACAAAAAGCCGTTCTTAATTTGAATCGAATACGCGCCGCAGTGCACATCACTAACTAATTATCGTTACTACAACATCGATTCTTTGGCCACACTTGAATCGACTTTCATCTCGTTCAACCTGTCCAGTGGTGTTGTGATAACTTTTAATAGAGCCTGCAATCATAAGCCTATTAATAAAGCTTGTGGCAGAGGCGTCTTCTCGCTTTAATCAACATTTTCAATGAGATTATTAAATGCCGCCAGTTTCCAATATGGCCGCGGTTTATGCTCACTGATGAGTTTTATGATGTGACCGTGTTGGGCGCGGTGACGTATTTAGGTACAACCATAATGACGTTGTTACTCTTTGATTTTTTGACGTTTATCGGAGTTGTCATTTTTCGTGGCGGGAAATACATAGTTCCTGGAAATAATTTTACGGGAATGATTTTTTATTAATTTTACTCTTTTGCTAGGTTATATAAATTATAATTAGTGTATCGCAGTGTTTTCTTTTTACAAAAGGTTTCATAACGAATGTCTGCCCAGCATTAATAACGCAACGTTTAATTTTAACAAACCATTATCATTGAAATCATATCAAAGGCCTATAAAAACGCAGGCTTTCATCTATTCTTATGGAAGTGCCAATAATACGATCGTATTGAAAGCACGAGCGTCAATCGGGAGCATTCGTGTGTCGTCGGCGCTGTGTCATGCGCGCGCAATCTGCCCCCGCTGTGTTGCGCTCGCACCGACACCGATGTCTCACTTGATACTGTCATAGAATAACGTTTGTGGGCAATTTATGTATTTTTAATACCTATTTTAATATGTATGAAAGATAATATTTTGCTTGCCAGTTAAAGGAACGTTAACGTTTATAAATTCCTCAGTAATAAGCCAGTGGAACATCCACTCTGAAGACCTTATAATTAGGATTGGTGTTTGAGTAATTAGATAATTGTAACTACTGAATTAAAATATAAATTAAGTACAGGTATTTCTTTAGAACAGTACAAGTCCAACAGTAGTTGACAGTTTATACAGGAGAAAAGCAGGGTCATGGATTTATTTTATTTATACGTAAAGCAATTTTTATTTCAACCATTGCATTTACAAAAACAAAGAAATCGGCTTCTTATACAACATCTATACTTATATATCTTTTATATAAAAATTGGATCACCAAAATCGTTAAAAAATATACCGCGGTCAAATTGAAAACATTCTGTAAGGGAAGACTAAGAACTAAAGACTTTCTCATCTACCTTATTTGTATTATATTACATGCCATGTTTTGACTCACTTCATCTGGGACCGCGGTACCAAATTTATGTGGCTAACACACGCTCATAAAGCGCCTCCCGCTTCCTTCACATACATTTACGAGAACAAAAATACCACCAGTCTACGAACATAATCTATGAACCTTCGGCAACATACCCTTTGCTATTATGATTCCTAATTGAAACATAAGTACCTATAAAAAGTAGCTGAAAGCAGTTCGAAGGCGATATAGCTTTATTGGGAGCCGCTCCAGCCTCGATTGGTCACCGCAAGACGCTATTGTGCTTGTAAATCAAACAGAAAAAAAAATTAGAAGTCATCATATCATCTAATTTAAAGCTTTATGTTGATATCTTAATATTTATAGGCCTTTGTCAAATAGCGGTAGGCTTACTAAGACATGTATAGGAAAATACGACAGTTGAAGTTATCCTCTTTCAAAGGATAACAAATAATGCTCTAGTAATGCTAACTGTACGTATTTTATGGTATTAATTAAAATTATTTCATCAACATCAGCTTTTTATCTTCCAACTGCTGGGCACAGACCTCCAGACTTAGAAGGATTGAGCGCTATCACCACGCTTGCACAGTACGGGGCGGAGTTTTCACAATTTATAGTCTAAATTTTTCTTCAAGGTATATTCAGAAAGTTCATATAACTCAGAAAAGTTGCATCGGTGCTTGCCCGACCTGGAATCGAACCTGCGTACACATACCTACTTGAGAGGCTGGTGTTTCAACTATCAGGCCTATTTACTAGCTTAAAATTAATTCAAAGAAGATTTTTAGCCTTTTCAAATGAGTTTCTTTGGAACGCTTGAAACAGATGAATAAGGGAAATTGTGATAACTCAAGTGACCGAATGACACGGTTTCCAACCGCAAAAGTAAGAAAGGTAATACAAATATAGAGATAGGCGTCGATCTACGTAATTTCTACCTACTGATTATAAGAACTTTAGTTTATTTACATTATCCTCATGAAATAGATTTACTTTCAAATGCAAGGGACAGACTACCTACTTATTTACTTATTTCCATTTAACGTTACGAGGTGAAGGTATCATTCGAAATGCGGTTACTGAAAATTAACATAAATTACAATCTTTTAAGTAGATAAGTAAATAACAAACTAATTTTAATATCATTTAAAAGTTCGTTAAAAACGATAAGTCACTGTCGAAACATATTCCTTGTTGTACCACGATATGTATCGCTGAAAGGCCTATTAAACAGAGACACGCCATTCGTTTACTAATTGCAGAAAACAACAGTCAAACCACAAGACAATGCGATAACCCTTCCCTTTTTAACCGACCAGCTTCGCAAGACCTCATAGCCCTCCTTCAAAGTACTGCTAAGATGAACGTAAAGGGGAAAGTTCATATATTAGCAAAGGTCAATGTAGATTGGTGATGTTAATAGCTAAGAACCAAGCTGGGAGGTCTGCCGGTCACCCGGCTAATTGAATGTGTCAATCATTTTAACAACGCAAATGAATAGGGCATAGAACTTATCGCATCCGTTTTATTTTGACCCTCCTGATGTGCTACTTTGCATACGGGAGGGAGGTTTTTGAGTGTGGTCGCGGACTGCCCGCGGCAAGCTATCGCTCATAGTTGCATTATGCCTGTTTTTATCTGACAGCACTAATTGTGTAATTTTCCAGTAAACTCATTAGTTGGCACGTGTGCCAATGGTTAAAAGTTCGTGTTCTATAACTGAGATTTGTGAAGGTATTCGTTTATTTGAATTTTGATTGCATTTTTATTTGTTCTTGCGTATGTTTTCAATAACAACGAGAACCAAATTGGTACTCAAAGTTAAGGGGTCAAATTGAAGGAGTCTGAAACCAGAAATTCAGTATTCTCTAAAGGCAGACAGCACCCAGTTTTTACCAATCTTTAGCAATTCAGTATCTTCAGTCAAAAGAAGAAAAGTTTTTAAGGTTTTAAGTGGAGGGCTGCTGGTCTACCCCTAAGTACGTAAGATGATTTTCGTAAAGTATTCGAATCATTTTGAAAGGAAAACATGTTCGCTGTGTCACTTTTAAAACTATAATACGTCTTGTTCTAATCACATCGGTAATCTAAAAAGCTCTAAACAAAAGCCTATTAAATATTAAAATAAACAATAAATTGATTGCTGTACCCTATCATCTTATTATTAAATCAAATGCCAGACTTTATTTACATTAAAAGATGAAGGAGCATAGAGAAAAAAAGATAATTTGTTACGATAAATCATAGACAAGTAATATTTCATCGTCGTTGGATTCGAGTGTCTGACATGTCTCATTACAATGTAAAATTAAATAGATATCTATGCCGCCATGTTGGATTATGTGATTGTATTGTATCAATAGACCCTAAGGGTATGTGTTTTATATTAAAGCTTCGAATAAAGATTAAAGTATAATGTTGTGGGCTACAAACAACTATATAGGAATATAACCACTGGTTTCATGTTCCAATTGTTTTTTTATATGCATGATAACCCAAAATAACAATCGAAAATGTATTATCCTGAGTAATATACATACATATATGCACACTTTTAGTAGCAAAACATTTAAGCGCCACGAGAATGTTAAAGGTGATGCTTAAGAGCACTTTCACACTAGCCGATTTCTTCGCGAGCATACGCTTGGGTTTTTCAACCCACGACACGTTCCTTGTGGAGGTCTTTGTGTGCCAGGGCCGCAGTAACCATTGCGAACAACCCACAGCCTCAGCAGTCCAGGCCTTGTCAATAGTTTGCTGTAAAACAGGAGGTACGCGGCGTACGGCTTTCGTACCTGCGCGGGAAAAACGAGCGAAAATCCTCTAGGTAATTAATGCGCTCTGACGGTGTGTTTACGATAACAGATTATCAGAACTATAGCTAGATTGCAATTGTTTTCAGTTTTTGAGCATTTATTTTTAATACAAACAGACACAGATCATTCTGTCGCTGTTCTCTTTAAAATAATAGGGGGGATAGTCTGAGAAATTGCTCGCGTTGTTTAAACGGACCTTTAGACGCAAGACATTCAATTTCGGTAATATTGCCAACATGATTAATTGTTATAATGTTGATTAAATGTCATATTACCGCAAGCATTATTAACAATAACTTTTTATATGATGTGCATGTGGAAATGTTGTTTTTTTACAGGTTGACTTTTTAATTTAGCAGTGTTTCAGTTATTCCAATATATTACTCAATCCTAATATACAGATGGACTTCTTGAAGTCCTCCTGATAACTTGGATCTTGGTTGAAGTGTTGTCCTTACTTAAAACCTACAAAAATGATGTAAAGACTTATAACGTATCATGTATAATTATACGTTAGCCGATATCATTAACTTTTTCTAACGGTATTGATTAACATTAAATATAATATACTAGATCATTATTATTATTTTATTAAAGACTAGTTTACGCGAGCGTTTTCATCCGTATCTTGTGAGAACTAATCTGCACACTCTGAAAAAACGGATCCGAATCCCGATGAAAGGGCCATCTAACATTAATATTTTTCAAATCGGTCCAGTAAGCCTTTTATCGTCCCACTGCTGGGCACAGGCCTCCTCTCACACAGAGAGGGATTGAGCGACAATCACTGCGCTTGCTCAATGGGGTATTATATTGGTATTATAATATTGTTATACATTTATTAATATTAGAAAATAATCTATAACTTTTTAATAATATCATCAAGCCTAAAAAATGGCCGAAAAACTATTCGTGAGTTTTTATCGATAAAAAATATCATTATTTGCACCTGCGAATCATAATCGATTTCGTCTGGGCACATCTCTTTGGATGTGTAGCGACAGTAGACGTCAAGCTGCGCGCGCGCACCCCAACCGTTACACACGTATTATTAGTTCTTTATTAAAACCGTATCGATAGAGTATCGATTTACGTTTTATTATCGAGTAATCGAAATATGAATGGTTCTTCTATTGATGTGAATATGACGGTAAAATGATCATTGATCCTCATACTACTGGGCAGACTGGATACCTTTACCTAGTAAACTTATGATTATTTTCTTAAACGCAGTCTTCGATAATAGCATTTAAAGAGTAGATTATGGGAGTTTAATGGATTTGACATTATTAAATGACTGTCGGGGCAGGACAATATATTAGTGGCGAAACCACCCTGAAAAATCCAACTGCGTTCCTTCAATCATCATCATCAGCACAGCCTTTTTATCGTACCACTGCTGGGCACAGGCCTCCTCTCCTACGGAGAAGGATTGAGCGTTAATCAACACGCTTGCTCAATGCGGGTTGGTGATTTCAGATTTTATAGTCCAGGTTTCCTTGAGATGTTTTCCTTCACCTTTAATCAGTCATTGGTGTCCAAGATAAACTTCCTTCAATCGCCTTCTAACAAACCCACTACAACAACTCTTTCGATATACCTAAAGGTATTGCCACCAGAGAAACAGACATGGGCTTAAGTTCTCGTAGATGTAACTCTAGCAGACTTTTCATGGATGACTAATTATACATATAGGTATACATAGGTAAGGGATAATACAGTACTACTGGATCGGCTAAAGTCGGAAATAAAATTAAGTCAAGCACCACGTATACTGCTTTCAGCGAACATAAAAATACGAAAGTGACTCCGGTAACCGAAAAACCATGTAAAGTTCGATATGGGCATGTAATGCGAAGGAATGAGGAGGAGGAACGAGGATGTGGACAGATGGATTTAGAGAAAGGGGACGACATAAGAAATAAAAGATAGATTGTGTGAAAGTTGGTATGGCTAGAAAGAATGACACTTGAGAGATGACGGCAGATAGAAGAGTGTGGAGGAAAAAGACATGCGCCGCCGATCCCAAATAAAAATTAGGATGACGGCGGAAGGATGAAGATGGCTTCTTATGATCAGCAAAGCCGGGGTCCATTCGAACACATTTTAAATCATAACTAGACTCTTACACTACATATCTTAACACGTTACATAATACCAAACACTCCATTCACGCATAACAAAAACGTTCAAATTATAATACAAATCTAGTTTTTTATACTCACTCCTTAACTTAATAAACGTAATTCATCACTCTCTTGGGAGCCAATCGGCTACCTACCGGCTATCTTGCCGGTTGATTGAATTAGCCGAATCAATCATTTAAATGAGGCCCTGACCTTACCTGAGCGAGAGTCTAGCCGTTGTGTATTGTTCATGTATTTGTATTTACGAGTAGCAATAGCTATGTTGTATATCCGTGTTCCTAGGTCTTGACAGAGAATTTCTGGTTAGTTACATATTATAGCAGGGTCTGCCTTATCGGATGGGAGGTAAGCATAAGCAGCTTTTGGGACATTCTTTTGCGGATGGCAGACTTAATGGAAATAAAATATCTACATTGTTATCTATCCAAGTAGATAATATTGTTTCATCTTTACCAGATGCACTAGTAGAGGTTTTATCTGGTAATCTAACTCGTACATCATCAACAGCTCTCGGGATTATGTAATTGAACAATGATAAGTAGTCCAAGATCCTAGTAAATTGTTGACTCTAGGTTTGGGTTTTTAACCTAACCATGACCTAACCTATCACCAATGTATACTAAGTTTGTTTTTCTCTCCCGTAGGTGACAAAATGTGTCTAAGCTTTGATAGTGGATCGAACTTAGGGAAGATGTATTCAATGAATTAATAACGTGACCAAATATTTAGGTTATTAACTAAAACTTAATCATGATAGATGATCTTGGAGAACAACGAGAAAGCTATATAAAAATAACAGTAAAAACAAATGGCGTGTACAACACAAACATTCCAAATTCAAAATCAACGCGCGAAAACCAAATGCCAAGCCAATAATATTTATTAAAAAAAAACAACAATAGCGTGTCCACGCATCGTAAGATTATTTCGGGACAGTATTATAATAAATTCTGGTGTTAATTATATCGTGAGTGGGTCGTGCGGCGGTACAAAGCGGGCGCGGCGCGGGTACTCGTGTTGATTTTCAGTTTATTTCATTAGATCCGCGCAGCGGGGTGCGCGGGAGTCGACGCCGGGATGTAGGGTGGGTAAACGAAAGGCTAGGTTTGGTATTGTTCGCCTTTGTTATGAATAATGATGAAGATTAAATTATGAATAGGTAGTGAAAATAGTTTCATACTAATTCTCAAATCAGAATAGAAGTGCATGAAAATTATAAGCTTGAAATTGTATTATATAAATAGTTTTTTTGATTTTCATTTAAATGCCCTAATTATGTTTCGGAAGACTAGTCATAAAGATCCGACTGTAAGATATGTTAACTAATAAAGATCAAAATTAAACCGATTTCTTAATTAAACTCATTTCAGTAAATAGTCCACATACAAACAGCAATTCTCCACGCTCAACATTATGGTCACCCTTCTTACCGCCATAGGGTTCACCTGCCCGTTTAAAAATTGTAAAATATAGCATTTTTAATGAAGTAACCTTTTCAATTTTCGGCTTTACGGCCTTTATCGGCGTGACATCAGCCCTAATCAAGCTCGTTTGCTTGTTTCTAAATGTTTTTGTTGATTTTTTTCCATGCATTATTTAGTGGCGGGACTGATTACCTTTCTTTTTTAATTTAAAAAGTGTACACGCACCGAAAATATTGGGTAATTGAATTTTTTTGAACGTTTCATGAGGCATAATAGTTTGGGTTATGTAAATGACAAATATACGATTTTATTCGTTGTGGGATAGTCGTTAAAAATTGTTTGATATCGGTGTTGACATTGTTTCGTATGATTGCGTTTAATAAGCAGCTAATTATGTTTTACGCATATGAGTTTCTAAGTCAGATTAATCTACGCTGATGACAGAGACAAGGATTTTGAATTTAGGTTTATTAGATGTAAGTAACAATTCTTAAATAGACCTTTAAAATTTTTAAAATATTTAATTGAAACGGAAGTGTAAATCTTTTTTCATTTATTTCGTTATAGTTTTATTTAATGACGCTGCATAGACAAAATAAAGCATAGACAACTTTCTTTATGCTTAGTCATAAAGCGTTGTAAAACAGTCTATTTTTATGTTAGCAATAAAGTTAAATAGGGCTCTAAAACTTTGTTACGGAGGGTCAGAGGTTGAAATATATTCAATTTTGATGATCGACAGAGGGTTAAGTTATTGGGAATTTATTTAAATGCCTTCTCTCTGGTGTGGGCGGGCGCCTAGACTGACATTACAACTGAGCGTTGGACTGATAGAATGATTTTTTTTGTTCAGAATAAAGCTTGACTCAACTTGACGTTGGATAGATATCTATATGTATATTAAAAAAAATATAGAATACTGTTTGTTAAGCTTAGAGTCATCATTTGCCTAACCTTTTCTCAAGTTATGTGGGGGACGGTTTCCAGTTTGACCAGATGTAGCTGAGTATCAGTGTACTACATGGATAAACTTGATGGAGTATACTTTTCAACCCAGTTTTCTGGGTATCCGATACCCCTTGGTAAGACTGGTTGTTAGACTGTCTCGCTTCTGATTACCCGTAAAGACTGCCAAAGATGTGCAAATGACAAACTGGGACCCACAAACTTAACATGCCTTCCAAAAGATGGAAGAAGTTTAAGCTTGTGAATCTTAGAGTATTCTATACGAAGAACAAGAAAGTTAAAAAAATAACCTTATTGAAATAAACACTCAATGGATTTTATCCATCATTTTCAGGAATCATCACGAAAGCCTGGTCACAACACGTAAATCGCAAGGCTGACATCTTCATCGTCACATAATGATTTCAAAATAATGACCTGTGTACACTTAACGTGGTTTTTGTCAAATCTAGTGTAATTACTTTCGTAGTCGCGCTATGATACCGCAATTTGTAAAATTATTAGCTTTTGGTCGAAGGTGACTTGTGCGAAACGGTGCGATGATGTTTAAATGCCAGAAACATGCAATAAACGTAGGTAAGTAGAGTGACAATGATTTTACTGTTTTGGGGAATAAAACGGATAATTTCTACAATAGTAGTAGTAAGTGTACCAGTATAGGCAATGATTACTTTAGCATAATAGTGGTGTCCAGACCCGTTGTCTAAGGAAATCACATTCATTCACAAATCTTTGAGCAGACACAAGTGTACTCTCTATTCCGTCACTCTCCGGCAATCCAATACGATCGAAGATAGATCAGTTGTAAGACCGACATTCATGTGCTCTCAGATGTATGCTTATATTAATCACCAACTTCTAGACTCCACTCAATTTTTGTGAAAGCTTCTTAAAACCCACAAAGCAATTTTGCTCCGACCCGTTATTCGAACCAGAGACCCCGGACTCGCGCCATGCGACTACTAAACTAACGAGGCAATCAAACAACTATAGCTTTAGATATGCCAAAAGCTGTGTGCGAGTTCTGATACAATTTGTCAAAAATGACTTCGGCTGTTAAACGAGGGAGTTCATCTTTATCTGAGCTCATTTGTTTAAGCAGCAGAGGAAGAGTATATCGTCTGACATCCAACTAAAAACAAGGTTAGTTAGCTACTGAAATTTTACCAATAAATACAGAATAATACTGCTTAGGTCCCCTTGCTAAGTACTCACAACCTCGAAGCAATATTATATTGATTTATGATGTTTCAAGATTAGTTTATTTACCATTCTAATAATTACGTACCTACATATTGCAATATAACATCACATCAGATTCTTGATAATTTCCTATCCGTTCACTTTTGCATTTCTCCAGTCTCACGTTTTTGTACCATTCATTCATATCCCGCTGATGATCTCATCAAGTTAAATCTATCGTATATTATGTTATTTCTTTTTGTATTAATAGCTGGTGCAATTATAGGTCACTCACTAGCTTATCGTTTCGGTTCTATCCGCGAGGGAACTTCTTCCCGAACCCGGATAAAAAGTAGGTACCCTTTGTCCTTTCTTAACTATGTGTCAACTTACACTGTCTTAACTTTGACTCAACTATGTGTCAACAAAAAAATATCATGTCATTAACGAACAGACTGAACAAAATATTAATGAAATTAATTCATAAATATTTTTCTAAACTCGATCCAAATTAAATACGTTTCCCAAACCCTGCCACCTGTAACAGGCTCAAATAAAAACTCTTAATTCCCTTTCCATTAATCCTGAACTCTTCAAAACTGGGAACATAACGACATACCGATGGGTTCTCTAATCGCCAAGGGTCCCCAACTGTGAGGAAATCATTAATTAGTCCAACTCCTAGCCTTCGAGCCGACGAAAAACTCTCCAATAATTTAAAGCTCCATAATTGGATATTAAAAACAAAAATATCGCATTTAAAACTGGCCCATTCAATTTCAACCGACCTCATTTGTTACTGTTTGTCTATGGTAGTTTTGTTTTAAAGTCTACGTTGTCTCTGGTATGAGATATTGTTGGCCATTTGTTATTTTAATTTAGTGATGTTGCCGTATTAATATTTGGTTAGATGGTTCTGATTTATTTGAAGGATGTATTCGAAATTATGTGCTTGTTTGTGCCTACAATGTGAGAATGCCTTCCAGGGTATGTGTTACATTCCTCGAGTAATTAAAAAACAGTGATAGTGTATATTTTTGAAATGCAAACTGTATCCTGACCTAAGCTTCAACTCAATCGGTTGAAGATATCTACTTCAAAATTGAGTTCAAAGAATCCACCGTAACATACATACATACATTGCAAGTTAAATAAAAGCTTTTAAAAAGCCATCCACATTTCGGAAATTCGTTTTTATTCATATATAGTATGTAAACAGCAATTCCAATCAGAACCGTATACCTCAACCAATTAATTAAGCCCTCGAAAATCCTAGCAAGATCCAAGTTCCCATAATTACATTCCCAATCAAATTAATTTATTTACTACAAAAAACGTTTCGGATCTAAGTCGTGATCGGGCGCCATTACGCGCCGTGCGCCCGCGCTTCGGCTGCGCTGATAAATCATTGTGGCGCTTCTTGATGTTCATTGGATGCAGCTTTGATTGATGGAGCCAGGAGGTCCAGTTTATCGACTGTTTAGAGGTCCAGGGTGCGCGTAATACGGTAATGAAGTCTGTTGATGAGTTTAAGAGTAATAATGTGGTTACTTGCCCATGTTTGGGCTTAATGTTTCGTTGATGCATTATACTTAGGTTGGTACTTACTTATGTGAAAAGTCTTCCCTTTGTTATTTTGCTGTTCATGAAAAACATTGTTTTTGTTGTTCTATATTGTTTTATACACAAACTTTTAGGTATTTCAACTTAGTAGTTTTGAGCGGCTTTAATTGTTTTCACATTGGGTTGATGACATTATCTAAGTAAGCCAAGATCTAGTCTTTCTACAATCGTAAACGCTAGCAGAAATAAAGAATATTTTTTTCGTTTCTAGTAGCATTTACAGAAAGAAGCGTTTTTTTGTAGAAAGACATCTTGGCTAACTCCCTTGTTCGGCTGAATCAAGTCCAATAAATTGGCAATTAAGTGTTTCAAATTAATGAAACCCACTGAACTGTAACCTTTACTATGTCTGTTTCAACAACGTTTACTTTCAATATTTTTTTATTAATCCTCAATAATTTTTATTTTAATCGATTAACCACGCGCATAACGAAGCGTACGAAATCTATTATTTCGAATTAATTTTATTGTATAAAATCACCCATCGTTTAGTTAACGATTCGTTACGAATTAGCAACATTTGCGACGTCGAATATTTTAATCGAATCGCACGCGCATATAATACTTTATTTGGTTACTAACAAAGCGTGCATTATGAGGGTTTCTATCGATTGTCGTTACCGTTAAGAGTAATCGATATTCGGATGTTTGTATCGATAGTATCGTGATCGGGCGTATCGATTAATTATGAGAATTGATTAGGTGTAGGCGTGGTTGGGCTAACGAGACCGGCCGATCTCGTGTTTGTTTAATTACTTGGGATTCCGCCTCCCGCGTCGTCATGTAGCCCTGGTACTTTGTAACTGAACGCTTGCTCCTGGTCTTCAGATAAATTACTCAGGATTAACTATGTTATTGTTATACTCAGGCAAAAAATCCAAACCTCCGTTTTCGGGGCTTGGAACATTCATAAACATGCACGTCATACCTATCCCAATATCCAATCTTTCTTCGCACACTGATCCGATGGCTTCCAAAATAGGAGTTCAATGAACTACTGAAAATCATTTTGCTAATACTTTGGTTCCTATAAAACACCATTACTTAATGCGTTTTGATTTAACGTTAAAGGTATAATTTGAAAATCACATTTGAGGTAATTTAATGAACATGGTATTTCCAAAATCCTCCCATATGTTGATAATGGCCTGTCACAACAACCAGACGCCTGTTTCACACGGGCGAATTCTAGGAGGTCACAAAACATACAAAAATGTGGTTTCTCAGTTACTTTTTGTGTGGAATTCATAATTAGATTTGGCGAGGATCCACCCTCTACGGTAACCGGGAGTTGGTCCAAGTTATAAGCCAGCGAATGTTTAACAAACACTTTTCACATCAAACATCCTGATTTGTCATGAATAAATTTAAAACGAAACCTTTCAAGATAACATCTTTACATAATACTTTCTATGTAGGTGTGGAAAGTGTAATTTGCAAGCAATTAAGACAAGAAGACTAAAGGCAGTGTTTATTTAATTTTAAACAACTCACCTCCTTTAAATTTCGGACCATTGCGTAAGCCTTAAAAATGCGTATTTTAATCTTATGTAGGTGTGCGCACACACGCCTGCTCGTCAAGCTGTCGAAACTGTAAATTTTTCCCAATCAACTTTGAACTTTACGAAAATGAAAATCTATCAAATTTAACAGATTGTAGTAGTCTGTACCCGTATTATGTGAGTATTTATAATGATTACTTACCAGTAGCGGCATTAACTTAGCTAGAAGTGGTATTTCATGACCCGCTTTCGCTTATGACTTGATCCAGCAACTAATAAGCGGCTGTCGGGAGGCGTGTCCCAGCAGATGAGTTCGGGAGGATAAAAATTCGATTACAATTAAATTAACCAAACTCGTATTTATTTTTCATCAATATCTGATTTTGGAAGTTGTTGAATATTTTTTTACGGACAGATATACATATATCCTTTTCTGTTATTCTATCAAAATTCCATACTGTTTTGAATACATACTAACATACAATTTTAAATGGGTCAATAAAATGGCAGAGAGAATATTATATTTAGTTCTTGTTGTAGGCTTCAGCTGTTGTCTGATGAGGTTTCTACAGGATTTTAATATAAAGATTAAGCTAGATGATATTAGATAGAGCCATCACTATGAAATTATTTGTTGAAAAAACTGATTTGGGCTCCATATTACTGTTTATGCTTGGAGATAGACTTGGACACAATTTTCTGAAAATTATCGAAAATCAGAGGAAGACGACTGACAACAGTAGTAGTCACGGAGATAGCCACACAGTGATAGCGATATATTTATATATATCACAAGCAAATCGGCCATTAAAACTTTTAGTACAAATTTAAAAAAGTTACGATCGTGAGTCACGGCTTTCTTTCAATCAAACGATGTTAAATCATAAGATAATTGAATTTTAGATTAATGGTTAATCATGAGCCAATCGGATGCGTCCCACGCACTGCTCTACCCACGACGGAATCCAATGTAATTGCATGTTATTGAATTACAATTTAATTGAATTCGATTATGTAATTAATGTGCGGCCATTGTTGTAGACTTCTCTTGATGAATGACTCGACCCTCAAACAGTAAGCTGCCATATTTTTCAAATTTTGACATGTAATAAGAGCTTGATTGATGATGAACCATGTTGAAAGGTGAACATTATTCCTGTGAGCGAAAGTGGAGCTTATTGAACTAATTGAATATTTTAAACGTTTGTCTGTTTGTATGTGTGTTTGATCGATTTTGACGTACTACTACAATACGCGTTGGTATTGCTGATATGATGCGAGATTACGAATAGTTAATGGAGTCATTTTTTACGAGTTATAGACTTGAGATGATTAGATATTTTGTTTTAAGATGAGTACGCAATTGTAAACTATTGTAGAACATGGTTTTATGCTTGATGAATAAATGTTTTGAAGCTGCCTACTGGGGTTGAAATAATTTCACAAAGTCCATACTGCCGCGGGGTTAGAAATATTCTACATAGGTATAATCAATGATTATAACTAGCGTTTATGATTGTAGAAAGACATCTTGGCAGTTGGCCGCTGGAAGTAAGTTTACTTTTATTTGGGCTTAAAGAGCTTTTGAAGAACCTAATTTTAGTGTTTGGAGTAGCTGAGGAGGTCTTTAGGAATACAGTAGGTACCTTTGCATGTTATATTAAGAATACATTTATACTATAATAGATTTAGTGTGACGTTTGTGGCCATATGATTTATCACTATCACTACATAGTATAAAACAAAGTCGCTTTCTCTGTCCCTATGTCCCTTTGTACGCTTAAATCTTTGACACTACGCAACGGATTTTGATGCGGTTTTTTTTTCATAGGTAGAGTGATTCAAGAGGAAGGTTTATATGTATAATATATAAGTTTTTCTGTAGTGTATTTAGTACCAGCATTGCACCCGTGCGAAGCCGGGGTGGGTCGCTAGTAGATTGTAAAGAAGGGTTACTCTCATATTTATTTTCACAATTCTAAATTACACTTTATTGGACTCTTAAGTAATAAAACAAACACGTAAAAGGTTTCAATACTTTTATTTTATACAAGATAATCCATAATGATGTTTTTTTTTACCTTTTCAACAAACAGTAAAAGCGTAGACAAGGTTGTTTGTGCAACTATTTTCTTTTTCTAAAAACAGAATTTTGTGGTTCACATTCAATCCTCTTTGGTGCAACTTAAAATAACGTACAGACTCCAGCACATCAAGCTACCCAAAACTGTAAAATTTTCCCAATTAACTATGTAGGTACCTTATGTTTCAGCGAAAGAAATTTGACAGATTGTAGTAGCTTGATGTGCTGGCGTCTGTACGATTCCAAAACAAAACGTGTTGATTTTGAATAGCTATTGAATAAAATGGCAACCGACACCACGCGAAAAACATATGCAATACCCACGCAATCACATAAAATTATTGTAAAAAAGATAATTGATTAAAATGCCTTTTAATTAAGAATTCAATCAATCCAAACATTATTTTGAGAATCTATCAAGACGTCATGAATAAATAATTATTTATATGTTTATTGTCCTTTTACGTATACATAAACAGATTTCTAATACTTTTCGTGAATAAAGGCACATGAAAGGCATAAACATTTCCTTTGAATCAGCAAACATCACTTTGAAAAACTTAAAATTATTATGTACTTATCCTACAATAAATAACAATAAGGCCTATAATGGACGGATTTGAAGTACTTACGTCTTTATAAACGTATTAACATATAATGTACTGATATTTACTACATTAGTTATCTTACACGGCGTTCAGCCAAAATATAATTACATGTAAATATTTTATATAGCTCACTGGAACAGGTTTATACATTCGATTAATTTACAGAAATAATAATAAAAAAAACTAATTTAATTGTAAATAAGTCCTGAGCCATTTAATTTTGTTGTCACTTTTTGTCATTATCTTCAAGATATTTCAAGCTGTACCAACTGAGATCTTAATTACAATTAAGATATCTAACTGGTTCTAGGTTTTTATACTTTTTACAAGCCCTGGTAAATATATTTTTTCTGTTAACATCTGACGCCGTAAATGGCCGCGAGACAATAAAGTGCCACTTGTTACAAAAACGCGAAAATAATCAACGGCTGAATGACAAAAAGTAAACAAAAAAATACATTGAAATTATTTCTTCATAACACAACCTGATTCCCGACATTTTACAAATAAGTAACAGCGTTCACATGTCTAGATATGTTCGCAAACCAGCCCTGCCAAAGGTTCAAGCTTCAATTAGGAAACCGGATTTGAGTTCTCCGAAACGGAGCGAGGTTCTGTTCAACTAATCAAGTCCGTATGGTGCCTTTGTCGGAGGATTTCTAGTCGAAGTTCATGTTCCCTTGCTGCCATTCTGAGGGCAGCGATGCTGGAACTCCTTCTTTCTATTTCTGGAGCTGACGGCTGTGTTGGCGGAGACTCGCTTCCAGGTGAGATGGGGGGTGATACGGGAGGCGGGTCAGGGGACTGCCGTGGTGGGGCCGCTAGACCGGCGAGGAGGGAGTGAAAGGGAGGACTGCTGGTGTAGAGAGGGGCGCTGAAGAGCGGCGGGCGGGGGAGAGGAGCGCCGAGGTATTGCGCGCCGAGGACTGGCGATCCGGCGTATCTGTTAATAGAAGATTTAAGATGTTAATAAAATATATTAAATGTATGCTACGTGGTATAAAATTATGTCATAATTTTTGACTTGATTGACATGGTCTACATATCTAATACACAAACATACCTAAACTGAGCCAAGGCATTCGTATCAAAAGGCTTTCTGAACCCAAAGCCGAGCTGTGAGAATGGGTTCGGCATAGAAGCCACCACGGAGGGAGGAGGCGCCCCTCCCGCCCCTCCTAAGTAAGGGTTGTACGGATGCGCCTGAGGCCCAACTTTCTCCTGCTTGCGCCATTTCGCGCGACGGTTTTGGAACCACACCTGGAAGAAAAAAAAAAGGTCAAGTCAATGTATTTTTATTTTCCTTACTTCTCGAATATTATCAAATAGCTGTGAAATAGCTTATTATGTAATTGAAAACTTGAATTCAGATTTACGTATAAACATTGGGTATACGAGTTCATGGCAATCTGCCTCACTATGACAAGATGCCTGCATCCAATATTGACTATTATCCCATGAGCATAGCTGGTAAGTTAAACTGGTCGTCGAGATTGGTAGTGAACAACTAAATGTCTTTATACAACATGTAGCCAATTCAAATACTAGAGGATATTTGATTAGAATGGAATCCCTACCTCAAAATTGTTGGTAAAGCCTAGGAAAATAATGGACAAAATGCTTACAACTTTATAAACGACTTCCAAAAAAGGAGGAGGTTCTCAATATGGGACGATTTTCTTTTTTACGTTTGTTCGCCCATATGGCCGTCATTTACCGACCTATTTAAATTAAGTTTTTTACAGTAGGTAAAAGTGCAGTATAAAAAATTAAATAACCAAAATTTAGAATACTGATATGTCCCTTTATAAGTTTTTCCTACAAAATGCTCTTCTTTTATTTATAAATTCACAAGCAAAATGGGAGCTACTAGACTAGACGCTAAGTTTCTCTTGCTTAGCCATCCACGCGTGGTTACTTTAAGTAATAGGTGTTAAATGTTTCTAAACTAACAGTTAGCTAACACGCAGTTAACCACTAATAAATAACTTTATGGACTTCATACATCATAATCAGGAGGCAGGAGTTTTTTCTAGAACGATCTAGTTTTCATTTTAGGTTTTAATTACTACCTTTCACGCAAGACGTGGAGTTTTAGAACAAGACAAATTAATAAATTATTTTTAGCGAATTTAATAAAAGTATTTTTTGTAACACAATTTTGTAAATATACATATACACATATATAGGATAGGATAAAAATTAAAGGAAGGAAAATAGGATAAAAATTAAATAATCATACTAATTGATTTTTGTTGTGAGTTTTTTGTAAGTTCAGACGGGACAAAAAAAATGTTGCCTATAAATGTTGATTCTTATGGATGCTATATTTTGTGAAAAGCATCTTGAAGTGGTTATTTTCCACCTTACGTCCTTTCAACACAATATAAAATTACTACATTAACTTACAGTAATTGCTGTAATTATTTACTCTTTCACGACAGACTATTGTTATATTAATTTCATGGAACTTAACAAATGAAGTATTTTTCACAAAAGCACAATCTAGCTACTGGCTACTTGGTGGTATGAGTTTTAAGGGTGAGGGCATAATGTATTTCATAGTAAGAAAATCGCGTGTACATACATTCTGCTTACTCACGACTGACCCCAGGCCTGTATACATAAGTACTGGCTACAATACAAAATGAAATCATTCAATACATTTAAATATGTCTTCATTACAATGTTACAAAACACACGAACGGACCTTTAACTGTCTCTTACATTGTAACCACGACATACGTGTCGTAAAATATGGCAACCCAAACAGATATTTATTATATTATAACAACAATAAATTATTGTTCAACAAACTCATGTTTATTTCATAATTTCGTCAGATGTCTTTTACAATTATTTATGTGTTCCAAGGAGAAGAAAAACTCTGCTCCGTCAGACGTAAGTGAGTTTCACGCGAAAATATGTATCAAAAACAACAGTGTTTCTTACTCATGTCAGCACCTAGCCTTATTCTAATGCGAATTAGATACGTCAAATGTGTTTGCTATTAAGAAATATAAGCATTTAATAAGTATAAAGACTTGACTGCGTGTCGCAGGCCTCGATAGATTTATAGCCCATTCAATGAGCAAGTCTGTACATAGTATCATGTCTCCATCGATGCAATCAACTAGAATTTGTAAAATTATACCTTACAGTGTTATTAATTTTTAATTGCACCATTCAAACTGACAGCCATCATATTTTATTGGGAATACAAAAATCCGACTTTTTACAACAAAAAGTTTACAATTCAATACTTTAGTAAAAGGTCGATTATCATAGCATGAAATATTTATGCACTTACAAAAATGTTGAGTCACGAGAAAAAATCTACACGAACCGTACAGCCATTATGTAAACTGTTATTTTTATGGCAATTTAAATTAATTCACTTATGATAAATGGTGTATTGTAAAAAATTAAACGCGTTTCTGTAAATGTCGATGCGGTTTTAGCGGATGCTGTGATAAACGAGAAATGTTTTATGTTTAAGTTTATGGTTGTCGTTGTGAATTGAACCTTAACGGGTGGTATTTACGGTTGGAATTTGTGTTGGATGGTATGATCTATTAAGTTTACAATGGCCATTACGGATATGACTTCATACGGCGTTGAGGCCGCGAATTTATAAATGTTGTAATTGGTGGCGGGTAGGCTGACGGCATGCGGGCTCGGTGGGTGCAAAAAGGCACCGACTGCGTCCCAGGTGCCGTGTTTAATAGCTTAACAGAGTCGCGCATTAAGGTAATGACCACGTCGGCCGCTCGGCGAGGCGATGTGTGCCCGGAGCGCTAAGACTGCGCTGGATGCCGCTACATTGTAAACTCTTTGCAAGCAAAGCGAGCACGCGTGACTGGTGAATATGGAAAATATATTTTGTTCCAGAAAATCCTGGATCCTTTAAACCTTTAAGTACAAATGATAAGCTAATGTTTATCCGATATATTTTTCCAGAAAGGAAAAATACTAGCCCTGATTTAAAAAGGCATTTGTTGTTGTCCTATCTTGAACAACTAAACAACATACACCTTGTCTCCCTAATAAATTGCAGCAATATATCCAGCCTAGTTTTTCAATAAAGCGCAATCTTAGCCCCCCAACCGCGCCATGATCGAATCAGCTGGTAATAATACAAGAAAATTGCTAATGACCTCATTTAATAAACAAGGGTTTGAAAAATACGCGCCTATTACTTAAATGGATGGTAGCTGTTTGGTCTGAAGACACCGTAATAACTTAAGAGCGTCGTATCATGTAAAGTGTAAAAGGACTTAAAGATGTCGCCTCTTTCCATAAGGCCATAAGCGACACTCCTACATGGCTGTGGCCTTGAGCATATACGCAAAATTGATTAATTTTTTTTTAGTACATTTTAGCGGCTTTGTGTGCCTGAAATAATGAAATTGACAAGTTGTATTTATAAAAATGAAAATTAATTGTTTTCTTTAAATAATAGAATAAAAATCAATTTGTTAACCGACTTCTTCGTCTATTCTTTTCTATTCGTGCCAATTGTTACAAATTTTATATTAACTTCCTTGGTATTGTTTTGTTTCTAGCCTTGAGCGAAAATGTCATTCATTAGGTTAGGCTGGAGGTATTTCCGCGAATAATTATCACTGAAAAAACTGTTTTGCGGAATTACGTATATTGAAATTATATTTTTTTATAACATACCATGATTTTTGGCCGTTTTATAGATAGAGTGCGTGCGCGAGAGTTTTTTTAATATACGAGTAAGATTTTATTACTTTTGAGTTTAATCGTGTACTAGAACTATTAGAGCGGTCAACTATTATTATATTACTTTTATATTATATGTAGTGTAGGCCATTTTCATTTGTAAATATTAACTTACAATATAAATTAAAGAGTGTTAGACTGTAAAATAATAATAAATTATAGCTTGAAACCTATTTAGCTTTACAATTTTCAGCCATATCGATTACAAATGTTATCGATCCATTGTATCACTCGATTACTTTATCCTGTGCACTAATTTGTATTCGAATAATCGCATCGATTGTGAACAAAATACACCGTTGCGACAAATAAGTGTGGGTTTCGTTCGCTTATTAAAAGATATCGAACAATCCATCGAATTATGAATGTTTTGTTGTTTCAGTAAAAATGGAGGTGTTCATATTTCTATTAGGGCCTGTTTCACCACCTACGAATAAGTTCCAGTTAGTTTATTTGGTAGATAATATCATACAAATTTTGTTCAAATATTGTTTAAAGGTTCTTCAAACCAAAAGACAGACATGTGTTGCTGGGGAGTTTGTTGCGCCACTTCTTCTTCCCAGCAAAAACACATAGGAAGTGGTGAAGGGTGGGCGTTTTGGGAGCTGTCCTTGTAACATTTGACGTTCAAAAAGTGCTGTAACAGCCAAGTTTGAATAAATGATTTTGAGTTTGTTCCATTTTTTTAATTTATTCGGTAGATAGTGGCTATTCGGGCATTCTAAAAATAAAGATAGGTACAAAAAACTAACAATGTTTACGTGACGTTGTTAATTTCAGAAAATTCAATCCAGATTATGATGAGTTGGGAAAATTACTTTGCATAAGGAAAAAAAATAAACTTGACGACATTTTGCGGTAACGAATTAGCAAAAGCATTTTTTTTTGTATTACCTATTCTTATATTTGTATAAAATTAATAAAGAGTGCTATAGTTAGATTAGCAAATGAGAACATATTATGCATATTATCTGTAATACTCCGCCATGTTTTATGTTCGCTATCAATTAACTTGACGAGTCAAGTCCAACCAGTTAATATCAATCTTATTATTATTTTTATGTAAGTAAAGAATTCACATTCTTTTTTCAAATAGAAGAAAAAAAAAACTCGCCAAAATTTAAAAGAAATATGTATGCAAACGACTTTGTGAACGGTATTAAAAAGTTAAAAATCAGCCAATGGCGCAGCGGGGGTCACATTTTGAAATATGAATAAACGAATAAATAGATATTTTGTGTTAGAATTAATTAATATTTAAACATTTATTCAAACGATTATATCAAAATCTACATTTATAATTGAAGATAACACTACAGCGAGAATATTGAGTTATCAATTAGCATAGAACCTTAGATGAATGAATTGTTTTCTTTTGAATGCTGTGGTTTATTGTATTGCATTTTATATTACAAGCTTCTGTATTTTCAGTTTCTAATAATACTTGTTTAATTACATTATTTGTGGGAAATCATCAAATTACATCGCCCTCGGGGGCTGCAGCCCACTATGTTCCTTCTGAAGGTCTTTATGTGCCAGGGCAGCGGGCACTCTTGCGAAGAAACCGCAGCTCCGGCTTGTTTACTCTGATGCAGTTGTTTTTTTAATCTTTTAAATAATTTACTCATTTTTTAAATCTTTTAAATTATTTACTCATTTTTTAAATCTTTTAAATTATTTACTCATTTTTTAATATTTTTAATGATTTCAGTATTTTTATCGATTAATTAATTTACTCCTTTTTTTAAATAAAACTAATATTTCAGTATCTTAATACATTGTAAGTAAATCTTTGCTAATTGGTGGCGATTTTTATAATAACCGATTGCATACCTGCGCACAGGCATGGTGAGAATGAGCATTTTTATAATTTTATGATGATTACAAGGAAACTCGTAAACGCGACACGTGTAAAGATTGAATTAATTAATAATTATTCATGATGTAGAGTACTACACCGTAATTAAGCGTCATGAATGAATTGAGGGAAAACCTAAGCGATTAGCGTTTTTTACCGATATTTTGGTTTAGCTTAGCTTTTTCACACGGCTTTTCTAAAGACTTACATTAATTGATTCAGTCTTTTATTTATTATGACATTTTTGACTCTTATAAAATATTATGTTTTTTAAAGAGGTGACCTTTTTTTGAAAAAGAAGGTATTATCATAATTATAAGTTATACCTAAGTATCACTTTTTAATAATTACATAAAATTTATTATCTTTTATAGTCAATCAGAACTTTAGAATACCTAGTAAAAATATTTTGGTAACTTATTCGTTTTAAGTTAACGAGATTGGTATTTTTTTTATTTGTTTGTTTTCAATAGTTAATCTCAAACACGTGATAATGAAAAATATTATGTAATTTTTTTTTCCGTCAAATATCTTCTGATTTTATTAGAAACGACACATTTTTTACATTCAAGAAATAAAAAAAAACTTTCTTTATCTCAAGTATACCGCATCCATCGGCCTAGTGAGCACACTACGATTCACTGCTCCATGTCCGTAGTAGTTTATTATAGTTATCACGGAGTCGTTTCTACGTCTCATTCGATTCGGTCTGGACTGATTGAAGGTTGCGTGACAAGTCCTTGGAAACTACGAATTATTGGTCCCTGTCTCACAGAGACCGTTTTCTTAAGGTCTGTGTGGACTAACGCATATCTATAGACCTAATATTTTAAAGTACGAGAGAATATTCATCAAAGTTCAAGGTGCAAAAATATTGCTGATAATTTTTTTTATTTACAAAATTATGTATAAATTCTTTTTTTTCATATTTTTAAGCGTAGACTGTGATGTGAATGCATGAAAATGATTTCAATATTTTGCATTTTATTTTTATCTTTCTGTAAAGGCATTATATTATTGTATATTGTATTCACTTCCCGAAAAAAGTTGAGAATAAAACACATTTAATAAGAAAATTCCTCCATTTTAAAAGCCTACTAACAGCTCTATATTTATGTTTAGACGCCAGCATAAGCTACCCGATACTGTCAAACTTTCCCAATCAAATGTGAACCATATGCTTCAGCTATAAAGTTGAAAATCTATTAAGGAAAATTTGACAGATTGTAGTAGCTTGATGTGCTAGCGACTGTACTTGATTATCTACTCAACTCAGATTGTTCTAATTTATTCGCTATTGCGCCTTAGGTGCAGCAGGTGTACCAACCAGCTAATAAGTGGTAAACTAGACTAAGATTCAATATATTTGTCTAGAATTAGATAACAGAAAATCTGACTTGCTTTAAAAGGCTGATTTACTTTGTTATTTATTTACTAAATTCAATTTGTGAAATTTTGCTTATCTGTCGAAATTTATGTTATTTAGTGGCGAATTTTAACACAATATTAAGAGAACATAATAAAAAAAATCTTAAGTTTTTAATTTGTTTTTGATAATATTGTAAATAAAACATAATTTATCATCTATAAAAGAAGACAATTTTGTACCGTAGTGATCATTTAATAAATAAATGAAATAGTTTTTTAGTAATTTTTGAAAATATATAAGAGATAAGACAGATAAGAGATAAATAAGAGTAGACAATTTTGTTCTATAGTCTGTACTACAGTACATCAACCTACCTCAATCTGTCAAATTTCTTTAATATATTTTCAATCTTATCACCATACTCGAAGGTAAAATATTCAAATAATATTCGATTGGTAAAATTTTACATATTCGGGTAGGTCGACCTGCTGGCATCTGTAGCTACATTTTTTAAAGCACAACATTAGATACTTACAACTTCTAATGTCAAAGCTTTTCAAAAATAATGTAAAATATATTAGGATTTCTTTTCACTTACAGGCTCTCTTGATTTTAATAATCCTAATCATAAATTAGCTCTAACTACATTCAAAAACCAAGGCCCTAGTTCCTAACCGCGAAGTTTCAAATGAAACCGTCAGTCTGTCCCTCCCCTTAGACCACAGATAATGAACAAACGGAATGTGTAATTTTATTAACGTGTTCTTCGCCCTCATTACTACATACTAATGATACCAGCTGAATGTTATTGTGTGTTAAATAATTATCTCGAACGTTTTACTTAATTTTATGGGATTAACACGCATATTTTTATGTTTATGAGTGTTTTGGTATTTTTAAATTGTTCGTCATTCGACGGCGTCTTTGAGGTATTGCGTGGTAACAGTTACTTAGAATGTAATCCATGTAATAAAAAACAATGTATCATCACCTGTATTCGTGCTTCTGTTAGTCCGATCTTCATAGCGAGCTCTTCTCTGAAAGAAAGACAAAATATCTTCATTAAAACGGGGTTTCACAGTATTTGATAAGGAACAGTGGAATTATGACCTTTTAGTTGGATAGATTTTATATATTTTGAGGGTCAACAATTTAGACACCAGTATTTTCCTCAAAAGCTTTTCTTAGGGCTTGTTTCGACATCTACGAATACCGTACGGCAACCGTAGAAACAAGTTTTGTTTACCGGATAATGGACATAATGACAGAAAAGTGACAGATTGACGTAAGATTTCCTATGACATTTTTTTAAAGAAATTTCTTTTTTCTTCGATCGACATAAGTTTACATGTGATTATATGTGAGTTGATAGGTCGCGCCATGCTCGGTCAGAAGACATGTTGACATTGACAGAAAGAGCTTTGTCTTTTTTTGACAGAATAGATATAGAATGGCCATGCTAAGCCTGCTGATAGTTTATTTTGACCTTCCTAATACTGGATTGATAGATTGATAATGGATGAATATTTCATACTTGGGCAAGGTCATATCAAAGGTCATTATCGAATTAAATGAGGTCAAAAGTATTTAAGGGAGAAAAAAAAAATACGTGAATCAAAAAATCATAGGGAGGAAAACTCGACATAAAAACCTTGAATTCACAAATCTGCGTTAGATTTAAATAATTATTCTATTTTATTGAAATTTAAAAACAAAAAAATCATCACTCAATTATATAATATTATATTTATTACGGCTATTATGTATCGTGTAAATTACAGACGCCAGCACATCAAGCTACTACAACTGTCAAATTCCCTTAATAGATTTTCAACTTTATCGCTGAAGCACATAGTTCGAAGTTGATTGGCAAAATTTGACAGGTTCGGGTAGGTTGATGTGCTGGCTGTCTGTACATTAATATAACAAAGGTAGCCGTAAACAATTTTTATTACTGTAGATTAAGATAATCCGGTTGCAATAATCTTTGTAGAGGGCATGTCTATCATAGTGTCATTTATCTATATTATCCTATTAATAAATAAGGAAGGATCGGATTAATTAACTGATTAACACTTTGATAAGAATTGAGGTTTTCTTCACCACACCTAAAAGATTTTATTCATGACTAGATTCCGCGAATGGTTTCACCCGCACTCATATTAAATAAAGCCTATATCTATATTATTAAACCTTCCTTGATAAATGAGCTCAATTTTGCAAATCGGTGCAGTAGTTCCTGGGAAAAGCGCGTTAAAACAAACAAACATACAAACAAACTCTTCAGCTTTATAGTATAGCTAAAGATTTCATTGACTATTGAGCCGGAATAAAATTTTATTGATAATATGGTTTCTACGAATTAATGTTGTAATGGACAAAAAATATTTTTTGGGTTGTGTTATTTTTTTGTTATCAAACGGAGTTTTATTTTGAATTAAGTTAATTGACTATAAATGGCACCTTATCTTTTGAGTCACCGATATATGTACATATAGTCAGCTAGAAATCCACGATTTATGTATGTTTGGCTGATACAGGTACGTAGGTGGCTCTCGCCAAACTTAATGGCGGTTCGCATCTCACTTTCTAGCACATGTAAACACGTAGCCATAACCCCCCGTGTAGCTCCAACACCCACGTATAGGTAAAAATCATGCAGTCGTGACCGTGGCGTATTAGGCATTTTTTGTTTTGTCATCTATACGTGACTGTGGCGGTCAAAAGGTTAAATACTCACCCTCAATTAATTATGACACAATAGGTAACATGTGAAATTTGAATTTGAATGTTGAGATGGATGTGTGGAGTAATCAGGATGGATAAAGTGAGGAATGAGTATATCAGAGGAAGCCTGAAAGTAGCACCAATGACAGAAAAAATTAGAGGTAAGCGTTTGTCGTGGTATGGGCATGTCAGGAGAAGATGTGAGACACATGCTACAAGGCGTGTCTTAAGTATGAATGTGAATGGATGGAGAGATAGAGGTAGACCAAGGAAGAGATGCATTGATTGCTTGAAAGAGGATATGATTAAGAAGGGAGAGAGAAATGAGTGAAAGCGGAAAACACATTGCGCCGACCCCAAATAGAATTGGGCACAGGGCAGAAAGAAGAAGAGATAACATGTGAAATTCCACTCACCTCGTAAAAACATCAGGATAATGAGTCCTCGAGAAAGCTTTCTCCAACTCCTCAAGTTGGAAACTTGTAAACGTAGTCCTATATCGTCTCTGTTTCCTCTTCGGCGCGAACTCGTCCGCATCATCACTGTCTGCGGACCCTGGAGGGGGGCGCTCTGACGGGGACTGATCGGCCCGCGACAATTCCGGTGTGGTCCGGGGTGAATCGTCTTTAGGGGCCTCGGAGACCCCCATGGCTGTCGCGTATTTCTGGTACTCTTGGCTTTGCGTGAAGTAATCTGAAAGAGGAGATGGTGATTTAGAAATATGTAGTTTTATTTAAAAAATAATGTTTTAATACGTGTTAATTCTTTTTTTTATTGTCATACATATAAGAAATGAGTAAGTTAAGTAGTTCTGCCCTTTTGTAAAACTGATGATATTTTAGTACGAAGGCAGCCAGCTTAAGATAATCATTGCATCCGAAGTTAATGAACTAGTTTTTACTAAGAAAATTGAAATTGCAGGAGAAAGTCAATATTCTAAAAGATTTCTAGGTGGAGAACTCAGTCCACCAGTTAAAATGTATTTATATATTGCAACAAGACAATTCGTAGTCACTTTGGTATTCATTTACATTTTGAATTCAAGTTTTTCATAAAAAGTCGTGTTAATTTGTCCATTCCAAGGCGCCATTAAATTTAAAAACAATGTAAGATAACGCTAAAAGTCAACATAAATATTCAATAAATTAACGCCAATTTAACTAAAAGAAAAATTAATTAAGGCCATTTATCCTATAAATTGCGAAAAAACATTGAAATGATAATAGCGTCAATAGAATCTTTAATTGTCTGTAATCGAATTTAATAAAACAATAAATTTTCATAATAACTCCATCAGAGAATCTCGTAAATTGCAACTATGATAAATGCGGTCTAATGTCACTTTGACAGTTGTGCACTTTGTTTTTTTTATATATTTTTAATAACTTTATAGGAAAGCAATTAAATCATCATGGATAATAGCCTAGGCTTGTGGATCGACAGGGGTTAGGTACTTAAGCTGTCAAGTGAAAAAAATGACAACCGACTTTTTGACGTCTAGCTGTCAACTTTTTTTTTTTTTAATAGAGATGTAAGTACGTTGTAGTTTATTATACGCTAGGGACATTTATACGCTCGTGTGTTACATACAAATGGACCTGCACTGTCATAATATGAGTAATGTGTGTAGTTAGTCATAACGGCTGTATTTTGTGACAGTATCTAGAGTAACCGCCAATCGGTTATAGATTGATATCTATGGCGCAGTTTTTATTTATATTAAGTCATTTTATTGCCCTGATTAAATTATTATGCCGAATCAAACTCACTTAGGTTTTAAACTTTAGTAAAACAACGAATTAAAGGGTAGGTTGGGTGTGATTATATTACTGTTGATTGTCTTAGTCTACTTGACAAATGTGACTTGTCAGTAATTTTCCAATGTGTTATAAATTCTTTTGTCGACTTGAATTTATTAAAAAAAGTATCGTTAAGTAAACTTTAAAATAACTAAAAAGTTACAAAAAAGAGACTTTAAATTAATACGATTTTTAAATTCTAAATACTAAAGTCTGTTCGTGTACCAGTTAAGCTAACGTAGGAATCAATTTGTTCGCTAATCACTGTCGGCGGAGTTAACAGCCCCGTGTCACGTGCCGTACAAACCCAGCAATGAATTATGAATTAAGTTTGCGGCGAAATTGACGTGTTAATCTTTATAAATTGCTGGTGAAGTTTATATTTTGTAAATTGATTTCTAACACTATAGTGTTCTTCGAAATAGTTGTCATTTAATTTAGTAGTGAATACAGTGAGGATTTATTTTGTAGACGCGCTGGCGTCTGATTTGATGGATGTGCTGACATCATGTACTCGAAAATGTAAATTTTTCCAATCAACTTTTAAACATATGTTTGAGAGATAAAGGTGAAAATCTATTAAGGAAATTTGACAGATTTTAGTAGCTTGATGTGCTGGTGTCTTGATTAGCTTCTACTAGCGAATTCACCAGCGCACAGTCTGACATAACGCTACTCTGCCCACCCGGATAGTTTTTCAATTCAGTCCTATAGTTCCTGAGATGTGCGCGTTCAAGCAAACAAATGAATTCTCCAGCTTTATAACATTAGTATTTATATATTTATTAGCAAGCTATCGACCCAAACATATATTTCGACCGCTACTGCCATAGTCAAACCATTTTTTCATCACTTCACATATTTGATATCAAACCTACAAAAGCAAACGAATCTATAAAAAAAAAAATAACCAGCCGTGATTCCAAACGATTAACGTCGGTTCCGACCTCAGTTTCTCGTAATCAATTGTGTCATTTAATTCAGTTAATGGCATTAAGATAATTGGTGCCAGATTATAGTGTTATGTCCATAATTGATCAGTTATTATGGGGAGAACAACGCGTTGGTAATTACTCTTTCTTATACTTAATGATCCTGGGCTTGTCGGTAATGGGTAATATTGCTTGCGCTAGTTTTACTCAGCTGGACTTTGATACTGGGTTTCAATAGAGAAGAGAAAGAGGGAGAGGGGCAGAGGATGGTGTAAAGAAAACTTTCTTGTCAATGCATTTTTGTAACAACATATTGCTAAAATGTAGTCTGGTTTATTTCGTTACATTTCTGTTTACGATTAGGTACTTTAAATAGAACTTAAGTGATACTTGATAATAATATTATAAAGCTTAGTATGTTTGTTTGTTTTAGCAAATAAAAGTGTTAGGGCCAGTTTCACCGGTTACGGATAGCCACTATCTACCAGATAAATTAAAAAATGGATCAGAATTTGTATGGAATGATCTGCCAGATAAACTATCTGGAACTTAACAGCAACATGTAAAACTGGCCTTAATCTCGGTAACTACTGGACCGTTTAAAAAAAGCCTTTCAGTGTTGTGAGAAAGGCTATAGGCTACTTTTATCCGTGTACGCGAAGTATTTCACATTTGACGCTTATGAAGCCACTGGCGCAAGCTAGTTATAAATCGAACACTGTAAACTTTAGTTCAGATTAGGTAAACGTTACGTAAGTTTAGGAATTAAAATAACAATAACGTTATACAGCAAACGTTCAATCTAAAAGACGGAAAACTACAAAAAAACTTACATAAAAACGATCAAATCAAAGTTTAAAAAGATCGCGTGCGATTAAATTAACAAATTGCACAAATAAACTCGCGGCCCGCCGGCTTACTCAAGGAAGTGTTTATTTTAATTAAAATAAGTATAACATTTATGGTTTTAATTTAATAAATTAATGGTTGAAAAACTTGCTGCGGGATGCGGAATTGTTAATAGTGACGCAACTGGGTGTGGTTTGCATCAAAGTTGTTTGAAAACTTAGTGTGAGAACTAAGTTTCTGAAAAAAGTGAGGCTTTTAGGTTACCCAGTCCGACAAAATTAAAGCTTCGAGCATTTAGGAAACTTAGGGTCACAAATACCCTTGGAGGATGTACTATTTGATATGCCTACTAGTGGAATAAAACGTACTTAGTCGCAGAAAAATTAATAAATTTAACGCTGTTTAAGTATTTATAAAAATATTTTTGAAAAGATGAATTATGAAGTTTCTAGGAGAAAAATAGCTGATAATAGATTGATAAAACATTGATCAGGAGTAGGTTTGTGTAGGCTGGGGGTGATTTTTAACCGACTTCAAAAAAGAGGAGGTTATCTGTTCTTATCTGGTTATACGTAATTAATTGGATTATTAAAAGTTAAAAAATATGACCTAGACTTGGGGTACCTATAGGTACGAAACTTTTTAACCCCACGTAAAATAACCAAAAAATTTTTAGTCACTCCGCGCAAAACGATAATCACCACTAAAAAAAAAAACACACTTAAAATCACTCACTTTCACAAAGACCCATTTAACTTTTTTTTCTTAACTGCCTTCCTTTCCTGACGTAGTACAAAGAAGGAGGTTGATTCATGAATGAGCCCTGCTCTATGGAATAACACGATAAGCCTTGATAATGCAATTCCTTTGTGATTTTATCATAGCGAATTGGATTACGTATGTACATAGCTATTAATTATTTATAAACTCTTATCTATGGCTGGGTTTGGTCTAGCGTTTGTATATCCGTTTTGGATTATGTTCTGGGTTTGTTTCTCGGGTCGGGTAAAATGTTATCGGATTTTGCGGTGAGATATTTATCGTAATCGATTTTATATTTGTTTAGTTTAAAGCAGCAATAATATAATATAGTGTTAAATACTTGAAATATAAAAAAGTTTAACGATAGTTCTGTGTTTTGGAAGTTGTTTTCAAATGTGTGTTTTGTAGTCGCAATAGTGTATCGCTTAATAGGCTGAATTAAAATAGGTTTTATCCTTGTTATATGTTATCTTAGAGATTTTTAATTAGCTATTCATGATTCAATGTATTTCCAATAGTAGAATAAAGTGCTTCCTCAGGCAGACTAGACTTATAGACTAAAAGGCAGACAATTTTTTAAATCGGTGACTTCCAGAAGGAAGTTCAGAGCTTCGGAAGGTCGCTAATTCAAATAATGTTATGAGTAAGCAGTTATTAAATAGATTGATTACACCTCAAAATTTATAAGTATACTCGCAAAAAAATTACTTTTCTTCTATGTCGCAATTAGAGACTCCTTAAATATTTATCCTATCAAGTTCAAAAGTGCATTTGACAAGTTAATCACCATATATAAATAAATAACAATATGAAGAGTGTTTTCTCTTGACTTATCCTTCCTAACAATTTTCATTCAATTTAGAATAAAAAAAAAATATACATATATACATTTTAGTTTAGTTCGTTCATCGATAATTAATCACTCGCCAACGAACGGTATTCTATTCTATTTCTAAATCAATGATTATGCTACTTATGCTAGTATGATAGTCTCAAATTATATTCTAATCAATTAAAATCCCATTACATTGAATGAATAAACAGATCATAGATTTGCGAACACACGATTACATAGCTCATTTTATACACAACATAGCATGAACTGCTGTTCAATTTAGATTAAGCACAGATAATCCATAAACAATAGTTTTTGTTTAAAATAAAAACATAAGGAACTCTCACAAATGTAGTTTTTATCAAACAGGCGGCTCTTTCATTTATCTAACAAGCCAAGTTCCATAATATCACGATAAAGATTAAACAATTAGGTATTGAAAAAATATCGATCTTGATTATCAATTATATGATAGCATTTATATCTGGGTAATGTAGTATTCGATCTAATTAAGTTTACAAATAAAATCTGATCTAACAACAAAAGTACCGCAAAGATAAGATGTTGACGATTAGATGACAATACCAACTGTAATCGCTGATAACATATTTCGATATATCGATTTGCCGACTTACGAACCAATGCTAGGTCGGACATTATACAATCGACTCCTGATAGAAAGATCGAGGCCCGATAACGAAACTTAACATTTATTTTTATTTAAATTACATTTTTTTATTTCGTTTTCCATTTTGATTATGATCAAAGAAATCGGGTCGATTAGAAAATTCAATTAAAAAAGAAAAATCTTTTGATAATACTAATTACGGTGGCTGTTGTCAGATTCTTATCTATCTGCGAACTGAATTTCCTGCTCAAAATATGCAGAAGCTCTAGAAATATGTTCTTCAAATACTTTGCTAAACATAGCATAAGACATAATCCACCTTTCTTTCAATCCGTGGCTTCAAAAAACCATTTATCGGCACCTTTTTTAAGACCACGTTTTATAATAAGGTGGAATATACATAATATTATGGTGTTCGTTGTGAACACGGCTTTGTACAAGGAACAAATTCACCATTAACCCTTCGCATGCTACTGTCATATCAATACTGAATTTATGACACTGTATCTCTAACACAAAAGATTGTAAATACGTTTTACGACGGATTACATTGCACATTGAAACTGTATAAGAATCATTGCAATTTCCCATGTCCCACAAAAAAGTATGTTATAAAATTCCAAGTAAAATATAAATGAGTTTTCATCTAATTTATATAACACGGGGAAAGTGAGATTAGTAAGTTCATCAATGCATAGTTAATGCAAAAACTGCTAAATAGATTTTAATGAAGCTAGCTAATAATGGGAAGAACTTGTGTGTTTGCAATATTATCATTAGGGTATGACATTATAGAAAGTTGTTATAAGATATAATACGGTATATGTGGTGAAAACATCAGACAGTTGCCATGTTTCCGTTTTCTACATGTATGTATGTATTTCTTACTATGATATGTTATAATTTGTTTTCTGATTCTTTAGAAGTACAGCGTGAGTTTGAATGGTCATAAATGGATGATGATGATGGCGGCCGATTGTCGGCCATGGTGGCCGTTCTCACTAAGGAGATCAGGCAGCTGCGCAAGAATTTCTCCATTCCCTCACTCTCATAGTCCGATGGGATGGCAATCCGACGTGATCGAAGAGAGATGAGGCGCACGCAGCACAGATGTTTACGTGCTCTGCGATGCTCAGGTGTATTAATCACCAACTTCCAGACTCCGGGCTGCTTCGTGAAAGTTTCTTAAAACCCATGAATAAATAATAACATATTGGGATACCTTTTCACACACGGTCGGTTAGCCCCAAGGCAAGCTATTGATTAGCTTCTGGTATGGGTACTAACGCAACTGATAAGCTACATACATACACATATAAATATACATATTATAAGCCCCGAGGTCATACGAGATGAAAACTACCGTATTTTGTAAAGAGAATGGATTTGGAATGGAAGTTCAAGAAAGTTGTGAAAGTAGATTTTCATTTAGAACTATCACTTTTTTTGTTTTGGACATATTCGAAAGATTATTTTTGTATCTCTTTAGTAAACGATTGCAAGCAGATAATGCATGAATATAGAAATGGCAGCGTTTGAATTTATTGCACATACTTTTTCCGAGAAATGTCACAAATGTTTACAAACAAACTTAATTTATTGTATAGATTTCCCAAAAACCGTATGAATCATTTACCTATTGACAGCTCTGTTTCCTTCCTTTTACAAGACATTTCATCTAAATCAATTTAAGTAGGTAATGAGTAAGTATTGATGTGACCTACTATTTCACCTCATGGTTTTTTCCAACTTTTGGTACTTTACATAATGTTATGCAAGTAGGTAATATGTGTCATTTGCACTTATAAACTGGCGTAAATAATTATCATGAATCATTTTATCAATTAAACAAACAAACAGACTATTCAGCTTAAAATATTAGTATAGTCTCATCTTTTTTTATACATTACACACAGAATGTAAATGAGGAGCTCGTGGCTAAGTAAAAGCCGTACGGGTCGAATGATCTTAAGGTTAAGCAACGTTTAGCGCGGTCGGTCCGTGGATGGGTGACAGTCATGTCAAGATATCTTGTCATCACTTCCGTGTTTCGGAAGGCTCGTTAAATTAGCGGGCTGTCATTTGTACACTATGGCAGTCGTTAGGTCGTCAGAAGCCAGAAAGTCAGACAACCAGTCTTACCAAGGAGTACTGGGTTGCCCAGGTACCTAACTGGGTTGTGAAGGTCAGACAGGCAGTCGATCCACGTAAAACACTGACAAGCTGACCCCAACATAGCTTGGGAAAAAGCTTAGGCAGAAGATGACATACAGAATGTAAATTGTAAAGTCCTTATTTAGATATATCTTAATAATACAGTGACGTGTTTCATTGGAAAATGACGCGTTACCTTTTAATGCGAAGCGAACACAGTATTTCTTCGATTTTGCTGATATTTATGGAAAGATAAGGACATATGAGTAAGATGTCAATTTGCTAAGAATCGGCGGATATGATTTTATCGTTTTTATTAAATTAGATAATAATTGAAACTATATCAAAGTTCCTCATTAGTTATCCTGCTGATCGGTAGAGAGTTTTATCGTGCATAATTTTCCGCGAAACAGATTTTGGATTCTTACATTCTACATTTTGTACAGACGCCAGCAGGTCTACCTACCCGAGTCTGTCAAATTTTAATAATATGAAATTAAAAAATAAGTTTGAAAATCTATTAAAGAAAATTGACAGATTGAGGTAGGTTGATGCGCTGGCGGCGTCTAAACCTTACTTAACTATTAAGACTCAAAAATTGTGAGAAAGACTTTTTTGTGAAAGTAGTACCTAGCTCTATAGTCGTATTAGAGCAATACAGGGTGTAATATTTTTTTATCAGTTCAAAGACACCTCATATCATCGCTATTGGCTGCAGTCAGTCAGCTGATTGATTAACGATAAGAAATTCTTCATAATTAAATCGTAATTCTGATAATCAATTAAATGACACGTCATTTTCCTTATTATCTTTCTGCTGCGAATCCAGTGTATGTTAACTTTGTTTGCAAGTAACATGATCTATAAATGTTCCAAGTTACATCGAAAACATTCAATTGTTTTTTTTTATATAAACAAAGAATTCTACTTTATCAATTTTCGAGTTGTGTGTGCAAAATTTAACCCTTCAGCGCTCACGTCATAAGAACTGTCAATGTCAAATGAAATCATTAATACAAAATGCAAACACAAATGTCAAAACCTGTCCTCATTCTTCAAATAGATATTTATCTCTATTAGGATTACAATTTTAGATATATGCAATTAAGCTGATAATGCACCTGACATAATGTGGGGCAATTTGAGGCTAATAGCGCCACAATTAATGTTTGATTATATTCCTAGTATTCGACTCAATCGAGTACTATCGAGCGATCTTGTTTGTTCTCTGTATTTTATTACAGTAATTAATAACAGAATTGTACTGCTGAGTCATTAGTTATTTCCACTATATTGTCATTTTACAACTTTGTGGACTACACGTGGATGAGTTCGACCTTGGGTTTCAACTCGAAATGACCTAACGCAGCGGAAGGGTTAAAATACGAAATTCGAAAAAGAAGGGAACTTGCAAAACGGGATTATTTTGAGTAAGATAAAAAAAACAATGATTATTCTATGCGCTATCGCTATCTGTCCACTGTTGGACTAAAACTGTGTCAATTGAATTGCAGATCCGCTTCCGACCTTGTCAAGGTCATCTGCCCACTAATACAAATTAAGATATACCCACAACTTTTTATCGATATAATTATAACAGAATGATTTTATATCGAGTTTACGAGAGCAAATCGTTGGGGTCTCTCGGATGCGCGTGGGCAACGATTATTTATAATTATTTAATTGCGAGCGTGCGGGTCGTGACACCGGCTCGGGAACACCATTTTCCTTTGGGTTTTTACATAATTATAGTTATTTCTAGTGATTGTACGTTTGTGTGTTAATTTTTCCTTTATTTGTTATAATTTAATTATATCAAGTAGTGCGCATAGCATAGGGTAAATTGTTGTAACTGTACGTCAGTTGAAACAATTTTCTATGTTATTATGTAGGCACGTGTTCATAACTAAGCCTAGTTAGTTTTTTTTGTTACAAATGATTCTAGAAGCTTCGTTGAAGCTTCCTTCGTTGAAGAATCCTTGGGCAAGAGCAGGTTAAGAGGAAAGAAATAATGTAGGTTTCCGTCTAGAAATAGAAAATAGAATTAACATAAGCTTTAGTAATTACATAATCATGCCATTTTAACAATCCAATTGTGAGTTAAAGATCATCATCAGCCTTTTGACTGTCCCACTGCGAGGCACAACCCTCTTCTCATACAGAGAAGGATTTAGCGTTCAATCACCACGCTTGCTCAAGGCGGAGTGGCGATTTCAGACTTGAAAGTTCAGGTTTCCCAAAAGATATTGCCTTCACCTTCAATCATGGGTGTCCAAGATAAACTCAGAAAAGTTACAAACTGGATTCGAACTCGCGTACTCGTATTTGTGAGGCTGGTGTTCTAACCACTGGGTCACCTCGACTAAAGATAAGCACATTTAAATATGTATGACTATTTCGAGTTTTCGAACATAGAACACTAAATTATACCTCGTAAAACTCAATTAATCCTACTACTATTATAAAGGCGAAAGTTTGTAAGTATGGATGTATGGATGTATGGATGTATAGATGTATGGATGTATGGATGTTTGTTACTCTTTCACGTAAAAACTACTGAATGGATTTGAATGAAACTTTACCACAATATAGCTTATACATCAGAATAACATATAGGCTACTTTTTATCCGGGCATGGAAAGTACTTCCCTCAGAAAGCGGGTGAAACCGCTGGCGGAAGCTAGTATGATTATAATACCAAAAATGTATCCTAACTACTTCACAAATGTATTGAAACAAAACAATTTGAAACAACTAAACGGGCGTCTTGTAACATCGGTGAATAATTAACTAATCGTCATCATTTCCATCGTAAATTATGCCTTAATAATATGCGGTCTTATCTCGGCATAAGACATCTAATTTAACAAACCAATTCTGCTGACTCACAGACTGATCCTAGCTCTTAAGTCTTTAACGATAGGGTTGAAGTTTCATTGTTTTTTTGTTGCGAAGGTGTGCAGTTAATTTGGTATCTGTTAGTAATAAAACAAAGGGAATGATACGTGCGGGTTAATTACGACCAGAAATGTAATTAGGTCTAATGGTCACGTGATCTTTTTGTTCAATCTCGCTTTATGCAAGAATATTATAGTATGCGGTATTTTTAGTCTATGTTTTTGCTAGTAGGGGTTAAATTATAACGTTTTTATAACGATCTTGTAATTGAAATGTGTTATAAAGTGTTGTTTAGTTTATTTATATATCAATCAGGATAAGTATAGGTTGAGGCGTTGACTTGCAAAATTTTTGACGCAAAAAGTAATTTGGTGTATTAAACATTTTTGGAGAACACAATTTCGAGGTCACGTGTGACTGTTTTCTTTTGATTGTTTGTTTTATGAAATCGGTTTTTTTTTATAAACGAAAAGACACATAGGACCTAAAACATACATACAAGGCACTACCTATAATAACTTTAACTTACTTTATAATAAAGACATCTATTTTATTGAAAACGTTTGAAGACATTACTAAATAAGGCACGAAAAAGCTTTAATTTGTGTACAAACATGTAAAGTCATAAAACTTGATAATTCTTCATAACAATACTTATTTTAATAACGTTGCACTAAAAATACAGAGTGCATCTTTGTGTAATAAATATAATAATATCAACATCAGTAATTTGTATCGAATTACGTGGTAGTGGGGTGTGCAAAAACGCGGGAAAAGTGGGACTTTCTCGATGCAATTATAGATTGAGGAAGAGATAGTGCGCGTACGCATACTTCAAAATGGCGGCGGAGTTAACCCTTACTTACGAGGTCAATTTGACTTGACAAGAGAATAATAATTAGTTATATTATGGTATAAAAACGTGAAGAAAATATTATCTTCATATAAGGTGTTATAATTAAAATTAATGTTTTATCGTTATTTTTTTGACATCTCATGATTTTTTTTTAATAGACATTGTAGTAAGAGAGGATTTTCCGTATTTGGTTATAATAGAACCAGATGGCTGATTATTCATAGCCAGTAATCTGTAAGCCATATTGATATTTTTCTTAATTTTTTTTTTTTCGCAACAAGCTGTTCAAGTTCTTAATAAGGTAGTGGTCAGTATGTTAATTACAGATAAGCAAGCTCAAGGAAACCTTCTATAAGTGTTAAAACGCGGTAGTTATCATAATAGGCCAGTCTAGATGTAGGCGGGTACTCCCCATTACTGGTACACCTTTCAGCGCTAATTATTATTTTATCTTATTATTATTATAACAAAGATACCATACAGGTACTTGGTGGCGCCATTAACATTGCAGATAACAATTGATATTATTTCTGTAGTTAAAATAATTTTTTTTTGTTCATTTTATTAAAAATGAAATAAAAAATATATATGATTTTTGTACCTATCTCAGGAATAAAAAACAAATTGCAGAATTTAATGGTGTATACGAAAAAAAAACGTTAACTTTCTCTGCGCTTACGCATAATATAATGTTTCTCATTTGAATTTCCATTGCATTAATAAAGTAACAATAAAATATCGGATTGCAAAATATAAAAACGGTGGTACACCATTTAATTTCATGGTAGAATAGAACTGATACTTAGAGAAAAATATTAAAAAGCGCTTTTAAATTGTACCTTAATACATGGTTCACGCATGTATATTAGTTTAATATTTCTAGTCATTGCGCATAGAGTAAACACGTTATCTACCAGTGTTGCCTTATGCAACTACACAATATATATATCTCTTTTAAAATCTAAATAGACTTCAATCACGATATTTTGGTTGATAAGATCGTATCGCACAATAATTACCAAGTACAAACGAGCTACCGAGTCGAGGTAGATACTTTTATGTGCCGCCTTTTATGAAACTAAATATACTTGTCCTGTTATTAATTAAATGATAACAGGATCTTAATTAATTGTAATTAAATAGTATGTATTATACATATCGTTACAGACAAAAGCACTCAAGTATTAACCAATTTCAAAATATAATTTTTAACCTTTCAAATTTTTACTTTTACCAAGCGAACGAATTAAAATTGTTAGCCAATTATTTTAACTAGAGAATGCGTTCCGGTAAATTGCAATTATATCGATTAAAATACAATAAAACAGTCACGGACTGTTATTTATCGAGGTTAATTAAACAGATTTTTTTGGCATGACGCGTCTGGTCTGTTGGTTTGTGTAGAAAAATATTAAATTTCTCAATTACCTACCTATAGAATAATATAAACAATAGAAAACGCAACAGGCGTAGATGAACACATAAAGTTATTTGTAAAAAAATTGATACCACTCACTTGGAAGGAAATTAAATTCCCGAGTGCGTGCGACGTCGCACTAAATTAAAAAATAATTCAATGAGTTCTAATTGCGGTGCGCGGCGCGCGCAGGGTTGATTTTATCTTCACTTGGTTGGTAAAAACATTGATCGATAGTTCTGTAGAGTCGTGTTTCAAATAATCATAGACATCGTTGCGTCATGATTTTTGTTTAATAGAAATCTAGACAGGAAATTGAAAAAACTATACGTTTCGCGTTATGCAAAATTTGACTCATATCTAGCGATTGACTAATGTATACGTCCAAAGAACTGGAAAGATTTGGAAGAGACCTACACTCAGCATTGGATGACTAAAGGTTGAAGAAGAAGAAGAAGATACGTCACAAACTAATAGTTTCTACTAATGATGTTGTTTTTTTTTTGTTAAATAGTCTACCTGTTTCATTCTTCCTTAAGATAACGATGTAAGTACCTACTGAATAGCGGTGTTCTTGGAATTACCAAAAAATAAATATTTCGTTTTTTTAACAGTCTTACTTGCATGCGACTTAGGCAATCTAATTCTGTGTAAGTACAGAGGCTAGCACATCAAGCTACTACGTATACTATACTTCATATTTCCTTAATAGATTTTCAACGATATCGCTGAAGCATTATATGGTTCAAAGTTAACATAATCATACATAATAGGAATGATTACACCATTTATAGACAACATAGACATAAATAAAATGAAAAATGTTATTTCTCAGATAATCTCGTATGCATACTCAATTAACCCTTAAATACCGCTTATAATTCTGTCACTATTAATCCGCTCACATAACCGTTATTAATAATATAATTTAATATAATTAAATCGTTTATTACTAGGACAATGTTACGGTTGCGCTTAAAAAAAAATAAATAATAATTTCACAGTAATTCGATCACACGTCTAGCGTTCGTGCTAATGGACAATTACGTGTATTATTATTTGTTCCACACGCGGCCAGACGAAGGTACGAAGTTACACATTTGCAATTTTAAGCAGCCATTAATGTAGACTCTCACGATGTCCACAAGTGTTAGGTAATTGTTTAACTTGACAAGAAATATTGGTGCTTAAAACTGCTGGTCTCATCTGCCAGAAAAATATGTTAAAGTGCCTCCTAAGAGATAAGGTTAATTGATATTACAGGGTAGGTAATTATTTTATATACTTAACAATGATAAAGTATCTATTTAGTATAATAAGCGCGTATTGAGGAGCTCGTGGCTAAGTAAAAGTCGCAGGGATCGATCATAAGGTCCGTGGATGGGTGACCATCTTGTCATGACGAGTTCCTCCGTGTTTCGGAAGGCACGTTAAATTGGTGGGCTGTCATTTGTACATCTTTGGCAGTCGTTACGGTTAGTCAGAAGCCAGAAAGTATGACAACCAGTCTTACCAAGGGGTATCGGGTTGCCTAGGTAACTAGGTTGAGGAGGTTATACAGGCAGTCGCTCCATTTAAAACACTGGTACTGAGCTGCATCCAGTTAAGGCTGGAAGCTGACCCCAAAATAGTCTGGGAAAAAGTTAGGCATAATAAGCGCGTCTTAAAAATATATATATTCTTTTTTATTTTAGATTATATCGAAAGATTAAGTTGTTCAATAGAGTTAAGTGTTAACTCGTAAATTAAGTGTCTACTTCATAAATCTACTGACATTGTTTTTTTCTCACATTCATAACATAAAATAGTTTAGTTTTATAAAACACATTTATGTGTATTGTTATTCTTTTTTATTTACAGCATAAAGGCGTTTAAATATGAAATGAAAGGTATATACAAAAACCTATATTTTATCTAAGTATATTTTTACACGACAAATGTTTATTTGATACTTTAGTGCCAGTATGAATTGTTTTTATTACATAAAAAAATAATATAGGACTGGCTGTTAATACCCCTCAATTAGGCACCAGTATATGCAAGAAAAAAGTTCATAATCAAATTATATCTTCCACATAGCTGAAGACAAGTATGCGCTTGCGTGAATCATACAGGTGATGTACAATGTCTAAGTAAATTATTTATTTAATACCTATTTAAAAGAAAAGGGGAATTACCTTAACATGAAACAAGGCGTTATAATGGCTATTTTGAAGTGGCTGTAATGTTAATAGGAAGATCATTGTATTAATATCAATTGTAGCTCTAGGCATTTTGAAGTTAAACGCCAGAACGATATATTACCTTCACAAGTTAAGACGGAAAAATGAAGGCTTAAGTGCTAAAAAAATATTTAAAAAATACTGCGAACAATGCAGTACATCGATCACAATTATTTCAATCATCATCAATTCATCAATTTTGACGAACTGTGTGTACCCGCCGGTGCAATTTAACCCTAGAATGCGCGCGGAAATGTCAGTCGGCATAGCGGCAGCTGCGGGCGCTCCCGGCCTCGCTTTCAACTTGGTACTTTCGCGCAACCATAAATTACCGACGACGTCCGGACATCGCCTTCCCGTGCGGGCACTAATTGCAAACAAATATCGCCCTTCGCGCCTGCGCACTGCACACCCGTAATTATGGGATCGTTTGCTTGCTACGTAAGTGCAGCTTTGTGTAAGGACATTAGATGCGCACGCTGACTTCACATTGATACTTACTATTGCCTGCAAGCGTTAACCGTTCGCTAAGAGGGGTCGACCGGTTTAATCTACATAGCCTTTGTAGCAAATTGAATTGACGAGGAAAATAAGTTAATCACTGGGTTTTTTAACAATTACGTTTTCTTCGAACGGCTTAGTATATGGAAGTTGTACAACTGTTTCAATATTACGTAGTGCGTGAGGCGATGTGTTAGTCACGCTCCCGGAGCGATTCAAGCGGTGACGGGCGTATTATCGGCCGATATGCGTCAACTTTATGACGCGCATAAATCTTGCGAGAGAGGCCGATAGGACCGATAAGGCGAGGCGGAGGATTGGCGACTCGGGCCTTTCTAGGTGGCCCCGCATTCACGGGTTGAATGTCTATTCACAAGTTGTATTTGCGTGGTCGTTTAGTAAACGTGATTTATTCCGTAAGGTTTATATTTATTAATTTATTTGATTGACATAAAGCGACCATGACGGATAAATCCGAAGTATTCTAATATTGGATAAATATGTAGTGAAGACTAGCAATTATTCCATTTAATATGTAGAAGGCATAAAGGCAATTATAGTTATGGAACGTCAGCTAGGGTCGTCGAGTGATGACGAACATCTATTTTTATTTTAATGTTTTATTAGGTTAAATAACAGCTATAGGCGAATTGATAACATAACACCAGGTGGGTAATATGATAGTCTAATCAATATAGTTTAAATAGCATTCCTGCGTAGGCTGCATTCCCCCGTTAGAATATTGCAAACCAAGTAAGGTGTCAGTCCTTACGTTATTAGGGGAGAGATATGATTATCTACAGACAGATATGTTTTATTTGGTTAAATGGCGTCCAAACCAATTGTCGGCCATGGCTAATGAGGAAGGAGATTAGCTAGCTGTGCAGGACGTATTATAGAGCGCAAGCATTTGTGTAGACAGGTGTACTCAATGCTGGGATATATTTTTTTATCAAAACCTCATAACAATTATTCCGCATAACCCTAACCCGGCCAATGCTACGGCCGGTCTAATCAGCCGGAGCGACGTTAATCGCTTTTACCTCGCCAGCCGACCGATTTGCAAATTTCCGTATTTCATATTAATAATCCTAAATTGCATAAATTAAATAACGTTGTGTTATGCAAGTGGTCTGTCTGAGTGTGAAGACTAGATATAGGATAGACTTTCACTTAAATTGAGGATGGTTAGCAGAGTAGTTGGAGCTTAACCTGATCATTTTTTTAATTTAATTGGGATTTTATTGTTGGCACACTTTACCCGGCCACGCATTGCTGTAGCTAAGATATTTTATATAATAATAGACAAATAATTTGAAATCAAATATGTATTATTACGACTATAAATTAAGATATAACTATCCTATCTTTCAAGTTGGATCGAACTGCAAACGGTGTGCAAAATTGATTTAAATCGGTTCAGTAGCTTTGATGTCCATTACGCGCAAAGAACGTGACACGTAATATACATATGTATATATCTATATAACAACAACTTTATGAAATATACTAAAATATAAGTACAATAAAAGCTTCAAAACCTACATACTACTTCTTCAAATGGAAATTAAATGTAACCAAAGTTTACAATATTTTTTAATAATTAACCCTTATACTGCAGACGGTACCTACAATCAGCTGATATCAATTCGATTAATCATAGATTCATAGAACTTTGATTAAACACGTTTAATTATGCATGTTAATTAAATGATTAGGTTATAAATAAAATATCTTGACGACGGATTGCAGTGGCATGGAACTAACTGGTTGTGTTAACCAATGCTGTTAAATAGACAAATAAGATAGAGTTTAATGGTGGGTTTTCCGCTGATGTTTTCTTTATGATTTTTTTTATTTGTCTACACATAATACCTATTATGTGTTAATGAGAGTTGATAATGGGGCCCAGGCAGATTGTCGGCAACGGTAATATTGATAACAATTAATATCACCTTTTTTTTCATCCACTTTACCGACTAAAAATACTGAGAAAACTCTTCATGTTTTTTTTTTAATTAACAATAAAAAGTAAACTCTCTCATTATTTTTTTTTAATTTTCTTTCAAATACGTAGCTTACCCAAAAATTTTAGACAAAGAAAACAAATAAAAATAAGGTTATTTATAAAAAAAAAACTTAGCAGATAAGTACGCACCGGTTATTAAAAGTATAAGAATAATTGACATCGACCGAAGATATGTCAAGTTAAATTATTAATACAGTTCACTGTAAAGGATTAATTGGATCAATCCAGTTTGTTAAGAATCCATTATTATTTATAAGCAAGTATCATAATTTCGCAGAAGTTGTAAAGATAATTGAGTAAGGGCACTTGAATACTTGCGGGTGATGGACTGATTATTGTAATTAATGTTGCTTATAATTTTATTGCCGCGGCGTTTAAGGGTTAATTATAATAAGAGATCGATTGATTTATCCGAGGAAGGGGTTATTATTAATCTGCCGGGGCTGCGTATTTTTCGCAAGCGTTACTGGCCCTGGCACATAAGGACTTCCAGAAAGAACATAGTGGGTTTTTCGACAGAAAGAGTCTGACGCTCCCTCCAGCTGCACTCACAGCGAGAGTTGTCATTTGATTATTGCCTCGTTATTGTAAGTGAATGTGTGATATTTGTATTATGGAAAGTCGTACGATGCTAGAGATTAGCTTTCGTATAAGGTAATGTAATTGTCTTTATGCCTTTGGACATGTTTCCAGAGTGTATTATCTAGTATAGTAAATACTGAAACATCAATTTGGTGCTAAACATTTTGGATAAGTGGATGTGTTGTTTAACCTTTACGATTGATGAACTATTATTGTTCATAAATTATAGAAGGTATTATATTTTTAATTTCTTCTTCATATATCACATAAATGTTGTGGTGGCCTAGTGGTTAAAGCACCAGCCTTTCGAGTATGAGGGTGCGGGTTCGATTCCAGGTCAGGCCAGTACCAATGTAACTTTTTTAAGTTATACCTACTTTCTAAATATATCATGGACACCAATGACAGAATAAAGGTTAAGGAAAACATCTCGAGGAAACCTGGACTATAAAGTCTGAAATCACCAACCCGCATTGAGCAAGCGTGGTGATCAACGCTCAATTCTTCTCTATGTAAGAGCCCTGTGCCCAGCAGTGGGACGATTAAAAGGCTGAAGATGATATCACATATTTAAGGATTGGACAACTGTCTTTTTCTAGGTAAAATTAATGACGTATGAATTAAAGTTTCTTTGTTAAGAGAATAGCGATGTTTTAGACTTGCTAAACAAAAACATTTTTGCATGCACATAATTCACTTTTGTTAACTATGTAATTACTTAGCGTGTTAATATACTTCATTATACAAGTACAATTAAATGTAAAGCGATCCGGGACAAACACGTAACTAATGAAGTCTTATTTGAATTGGTGTACATGATATTACATTCTAGCTTCCACTAGCGGTTTCATTCGCGTCCACCACAAATATACCTATATCTAACTAGTTAAAAAATTATGAAATTATGAAATTTCGTGGAACTCCGGGCATCCAGATAAAAAGTAGCCTTTAGACTTCTTCAATTAGTGGCAAAAAGTCATAACACGGGTTCATAACACAATATTACTTATAAGTATTCATAATTCGCTTTAAAACACACGCATTTTCATCCAAATCAAGAATAAATCGGCAATTGTCAAAAAAGAGCAAAAACTTTGACAACCTCTGGCTAAACTGGATCGATATTGCGACAACCTTTATATTGCTGCTCAGACATTTAAATTTAAATCTTATTGCTTAGGTATAAAGGTTACGTGGCCGAATTTTGGTTGTTGATTTATTTTGTTTTATTGTAAAGGATTTGTCAGTTAATAAGTATCGAAGCTAAGATGTTGGATGACGGCCTGTGTTTTGACTGGTTGCAATTAATGCATTCTTTGAAGTAAGAGGATTAGTTTGCGGTTTTATAAAGAAAATAATACTAAACAATGCATCGGGCCTTGGGGCTTAAAACATCAGATTAGGTATATGTGTTATTTTTGTCTTTCTTTGGCAAATATGTCTATAGACTTGACATTAATGATAAGCATATTTGATAAGGTTTTATCCAAACTTTTGTAAACATTTAGATGTGTAGGCAGTAGGCAAAATCGGTTTTCTTTCTTCTGAATATTTCAGAAGGCTGTACTCCTTGAAACGGTGCCGTTAGCGTGGACCTTTTTACCCAATATCACGTGTTTACTTATATAATTCTATATTTTGAACTCTTTTTTTTTAATAAAAAAATAGAAATGTAAAATAAAAGGTCTGTAATTACATAAATAAAAAAAAAGTCAAAACTGTACATTGAATATTTTTGAAGAACAATTGGAGCGTGAACTACAATCGATATCGAAGCCAAAAATATAGTTTTTGGAATTTTTGTCTGTTTGTCTGTATATATATCTACATATGTTCGGGCTAATCTCAAAAAGTACTGCATTGATTTGCTTTAAATTTCGGGTCAACAGATAGGCTACATTATTATCACGTTATCACGTACGGGGGGAGGGGTGAATGATTAATCGCCTAATGCCTATGCGGACGACGTAGCGGGCAACAGCTAGTATGAAATAAATAATAATTTAACCTAAAATCGAAAAAAAAGAAACAAAAGTTCAAGTCAATTAATTGCGACCAAATAATATATGTCCTTTCCGAAGAGTCCCCAACAAATCCATCACCACACAATTTACATTTAAATCGGTTAAGAGACAGCGAAAAACAGTTATTTCAAATCCAATACATAGTACATACAATAAGTATTCCATTCAAATGCAAAGTATGAATGCACCTTTACTAAATAGTCATTTGTATGTTATCCGCACAATTCATTTAGTTATTTTTATGTCATTCCGTAATTATTGTAAACACGTTTGTAAAGTTTTAATTCTAGTTAATTAAGCGCGCTGCGGGCTCGACTTAGCATGGACATGACCACTTGCAGAATACGTTCATAATATCTATATTTAATTGAACAATATTTATAGATTGTACAGGGATTATTATGTTTTGACGCTATTGATTTTGTGCAGCGTATCCTACTTATATTAACGGGAAGGTTTGTTTGTATTTATGTATGTTTGTTAGTCTTTCACGCCGAAGCTAAGGGATGGATTATGATGAAACTTAGCAGTAATGTAGTTTATATATTATAATATGATATAGGCTGCTTTTTATCCACGTGCGGGAAGTAGTTCCATCAGGATGCATGGTAACATGTGCTTATCATTTTATACAGTCTGACTACATCTTTTTTTTATCTCTATGTCGATGACGTCATGCTCTGCTACGTGCGTTCTTCTGTTGTTTATGTATACCTCCATATATATTAATTCTTTCTCAAAGGATCCCAAAAAATGCTTCCTATTTTTGGTTTTGGACAACGTCACATTCTGATTTAATCAATAAAAAAATGAGTCTACTATCCTATTGTACCCAAGTTGTGTGCAACTGTACAATACAAAGCCCTCACTAGTAAAGTAGCAGGTATAATTAGCATTCTTCTGCGGTTGACTGTACATCTGACTTACATTCATAATTGAACAGATATCTATTAATAGAACAATAGAATGCTACAAAAACTGTGCGGATCTTCGGTAAATCATTTTCTATCGGCAATAGATTTTATTGTTCCATTATTCTGTTTAATTAGTCTCTGACAAAAGGTACCTATTGTTCCAAATTCTGTATCATATAAATCGAGCATTATATTACTTAGTTGGAAGGCAAGAAAAACCCCTACAAGTCGGTAACACTTCCCACGGTCGGCGCAGAATTTGAAAGAAATGTTATTATGTTGGTTTAGCAGTAATGGGTAAATTACATGTTGTTAGACAACTAGGTTTTGCAATCTGCAAGCTTAGGTTAGAGTTTGCTAAATGTAAGCGTACCGCTGGTTTTTTTAATTGAGATATTACGGTAAGTGCTTTTGAAAAAATATTTGGGACAAACGAAATTTAGTATGATGAGTATACTTATACCTAACTACTGATATTATGAAATTCTATGGAAACTACTCCGCGCCCCTGGATATATAGTAGCCTATAGGCTTTCTTCGATAAATAGGCTAACTAATACTTAAATATATTTTTAATTTGTCCAATGGTTACTGAGATTGACGCGTTCAAGTAAATAATCAAAGAAACGCCTCAGCTCTATAATATTAGTATACATTTAAAAAATCTGTCGAAAAACACTCCGAGTGAATATAGTAATAAGCACAAAAATATTATTTATATAATATAATATTATTTTTCGAATTTAAATGGTTAAGTTAGTCCTAACCAGAAAGTAAACCGGACTCCTATAGAGAAATGGTCTACATCAAGACGCCACTTATAGATTCTATGAAGCGGTATCAATTATAAATCGATATTTCTAGCTATAATGCTTAATCGCCATTAACAATTTAATGAAGAAAATGATCTAATTAGTGTCATTGCTTCCACGAAGCGACCACTCTCAGACTAACAATAGGTGTTGACATTTTTCATATTTCCTTTGTTTTCATTGACGTCGATTATTTTCTAGTTAATTGATACCTTAGGATTATTAACAAGTGATTAGGGGGCAATCATACTTTGTTGTTTAATTGAGTTTGATGAAACTGCACTTTGTGCTTGTGCCTTGGTTACACTTGTATGCATTTCTACAATGTAGACTATTTGTTTCAATATGTGGAACTCTCAAAATTATCTTCTTTAGTCTTTACTTTTTAATTAATATACATACCGTTGAATGCATTTGGCAGATTGAGTAATTTAATATTATAATTAATTGAGTAAATTCGGGACACCTTTCACACAAGGTCGGTTAGCCCCAAAAGCAAGCTTTGTTATTGGTACTAACACAAATAATAAACTACATTATGCTTACATACATTTATAACATACACAGCCAACAAAAATGCTCATCACATAACTTTTGACCGTAACGGGTATCGAATCCAGGACTCTCTGTTCAGCAATCCAGCATGGTGACCATGGCCATGAAGATAATAGTTGCATTAACGATTAATCTACGTAGGTCTAGGCGTACACGCTGATCTGAAGATTTTAAGCTAACCATTGCAAGTCAGGGCGGCAGGGTCACTCTTATTATTCGAGTAATGTCTTGAGGTCCCAATTGATTTTCATTAAGTTTCTATGTCATTAGGGTTTATATAGTATTCTTCTTCTCTCTTTTTTATATATAGTCTTCTCTCGTTAAACAGGACTTTGAAATAAGATATGTTTAGATACACCCCTGCTTTCCGCTACTACGAAATACAGGTGTAACGTTATGCTATATTAATTAAAATAGCATTCCAATACACTTGTAAATCAAAACTATGTTCGTTAAGCGCAATTTTCCCATGTGTCTAATGGAATTAAGGCTTTTTTAGCTATCTTATTAGCCAAAAGCCGTAATCACTTGGCCTGGCGACTCGCAGTGGGCCATTCGCGAAAGAATCCACTCGCAATTACGCCAATCAATTATAATGGAAGAGGAAATTGCTCGTTTCCGCGGCCGCTTACACTGAACACAGAGTTGACATGCTTGCCATAAGTCATAGGCGAAAGCGGGTTGAGATATGTCCATGATTTCTGGAGGAATGATAGTCATATGGTGGTGAAGACAATCTTCATACTTCTGATATACTTACTTGCATTTGTGTCGATAATCTTAAAGAAACTTTCTTTGCTTTCATAAAGCATACCGTAAAAAATGTGTAGACTAATAAATTCAAAACATGATTTCACGGATACTTAAATTAATACAAAAAAATTAATGGAAAGATTAATACAAAAAATTTAATGGAAAGCTTAGAATTAATTCACCCGTTTTACGTAGTTTTTTGGAATCGCTTAGATAAATTCAAAACTAGTTAGTCATTATAGTCCCAAGTTGATAATCGTATCTGCTTATATCTTGCGCCACAGTACGGCCGCCGCGCCTAGCACGCGACTACGAGCGTTTCAACGGATCACGGCACTGGGCTCATCAAGCCCGTGTCCTGTTCAACGTGAACAACTTCCAAGAACCGAAGACGAGGGAATGGTATCGAAGGTAGGTCACAAGAAACCACCACTTTTTGCGAACATTCTACGTGTAAACACGAAGAATTCTGACGATTTTTCGACAAAATTCTTTGAGCAATTAAGTGTAGATAGAACTTTCTATTTTTTGTTTTGGTACTGCTGTTTTAGGATTTCAAAATGTTATATTTGCTTTTCAATAAAAAAAAATACTTGTACATAGTTGTACATATGTAGTTGTAAATTCTGAGGTCACTATCATTAAATGGAATCTTTTGTTTGCGAATTACTCTTCTACAACAATCACAACCTCATCCACATAAACGGTTATAACAACATCATCGATATACGCTACCTGATGCGGCATTAAACCTTCAAGTAACAAGTAAACAGTGTTACTAAGAAGCGGTTTATTTAATTAAGCTCCGCAATCAACATGCCGCTCCGATGTTACGATACTGCACGAAACATCACTTTGATGTACCTACTTTATGTTTGTAACTGTATTTGGTAAAACGCCTGCTTTGTGTCCATTGATGATATTGTGTTCTTTATGAAGTTTTATATCAACTCAAATTTCATAGTCAAATCTTTATACATCATACTCGGCGCAAATAAAAAGTAATTTACATTTTTTTCTATTTATTTAAGGAAGTTTTATACATAAAGTACATGTCAATTCCATCGTAGTCATTTACATTAATCAAATATTACTAGATTGTGTTAGTGTCTTTCTATAAAAATAATTGGTAGGTTTAAATACTGATAGATTGTGTGATTTCTATATTTTTATTTAATAATCATACTATGTTTTTGTAATTTAGAGAAGTAATTTCTAATAATTAATATATTTCCCTATTGTCACCCCTATATCGTATCACGGTATGAACATAATTTTATTTAGGACTCCTATAATCCGTGTATCATTTTCGATTAAAATAATTATGTCAATGAGAAGGTCAAAATTCTTTGTAATAAGGTAAATACAGACATTAATCAAAGTCAATATTATTCAGTAATGTTTCCTATAACTCACAATCACTTATTTCCGATAGCAATTAAGACTACTTAAGTACTAATTAAAAGAAACACTTAGTAATAATCTTGATAGCTGTTATAAGTACGTTGCATGTTTGTTGTAGGTATACGCAGAACTTGCACTTGACCTGACTGATAGAGTACAAACTAATTTAGAAATGATAAAAAACATTGTTAAAATTTCAACTCTCCATAATCTTTATATTAAATGCTAATTTTGAATGGCAATATAATGATCGTCGGGGAAAACCTACAACAGCGTAACTACTAATACTACAGGAGAGAAATAAAGACGTTATAAAGACAACCAAATCGGATCAAAATCAACAGTGTATACATATCATCGTATCTCCAATTTTATCTTTTGGACAAAAAACAACAAGATACCGGTACTAATGAAGACACACCAGAATAAACATGAGAGTCGTAATCAACAGGCAAAAACATTTTACAATCACGAGTCCGCGGCAGTGGGTGACAAAAATGCAATTTAAGTTATGCCAAACTAAAAACTCAATTCTGAGTCGAAACTCTGGTGTAATGGCGGCCGCGGCTACACAAAAACTGTCCTTCGATCATCCCATGGCATAATTAGTCTCATGCTGAGCCGAGAAAGATATACTGATCTACAACTCTGTGTATATTGCTTTTTTCACCTATCGCATTGAATGCTCCTCGCAATTCCCATTTTATGTCGCCAATGTCTTCAATGATGTTTCTATCTTGAAATTTCACTTTTTCTTAGAACAATTTGTCGTTTTTGTCCCCAGTAATGATCATTGCGTTTACATCGAGATGTCTTATTTATCTTTGCAATTTATGTTTGTATTCTATACAGATGAGGAATGAACGTGTTTTACTTACTAATGCATAGGTGTGAGTATAATAACGTTGCCATTAATTTCCGGGCTTTGTACTTGTTCTGGTATTATGAAAGAATGGCAGGTGATGTAAGAAATAAATCTTTTCATTTCATTATGTTTAGATGAAGCTGTTCTATCAATATTTATGTGTTATCGAAACCATAATACTTTTTTAAAGTACCTAAGCAACATTAATGACATAATTTAGTCTGTTCTTGAAACGAGTTTAGACGAGAAAGACCGCGAACTGAGAGTAATCTTAGAACAAATAAAAACGTTTCCTAATAAACTGGTAAATTGAGTTTGCGATAAACATTGTGTTCTGCGTAGTTGTCAAAACAAATAGAAGCATTGAAGTTTCCAACTTACCGGGCGTTTGATTCTAAATGTAATAAGTCATATTTATCAGCTCGAATGTCTATATCAAATTGGCTGTCATTAATTCTATCCGATATCTATGGGCATTTCGTTCTACAAAGTGATTTTATGCAAAAACCATTTAACCTCAAATGGCAAACCGTTGTTCTCATAGAAAACGCAATTTATTAACTAGTAGCGTTTGTCTGTGACATTGATGTATGTTTGAATAATGGGTAATAATTCATAAACACTTACTTTAAATACAAAGTAGACGTTGTGGGAAAGATATCGTCCGTCATTTCGTCAGGTCTCCCACATTTGCATGATCGAGACCACCGCGGAGACGGGACATGTGCCCGCTTGACGTACCTATTAAAGAATGCTCGACAATCTGTTATTTTGTGTGCTATAACCAGAGCTGGGCTCCCTGGATTCTTCGCGGAATCAGTCACCTCAGCTTGACCAGTTTTTGCCGACCCGCGACCGGCCTCATACTGTTCTTTCTTATACGCTTCAAAGAAGGTCCTAAGTACAATATTATTATTGATTTGCTGTTTATACCCGGATTGCGATATGTCCTTTCAATATTGAACAGGCCCATCCAGCAGGGTGGCAAATGACTCCTTTTTCGATAGTCCCAACTGTATCGACGATGCAGGAATTTATATCATGGCGAAACGCTCGCGCCTATAAAAACCAAATTCCATTTAATTATGGATGATTTTTAAAATCTGTGAACAATGCCAGCCATCCTTTGTGGTCGCACGGCAGCTTTTTTTATTTCCGATGAAACTAATTTGATAATTTCTTATTGAAATGCGGGCGAGTCCTTCTCTGAACGACCGATATAGACTACATATAACTGGCTTTCAAAGAAATGAATTAATTGACGGACGAAACGGTAGCATTGCGTACAGCGATATGAAAACCAATTAATAGAATCAAGGATGCGCGAATCAGAAAGTGTTTTGTTGGCAATCGTCATGTACTTGGAGTTAAGGGGAGATTTATTAATACCTATGTCTAGACTGCTGTCGAAGGCACTCGACTATATCCTACACGTTTTGCGATGAATATCTTACGAATTCATGAACTTGAATGTGCAAAATAGTCGAACTGTGTACAATGTACATGCTTCGTAAAGTTTTTGCCACATCTATTTGCAATTTAAGGGTTGGAATTCCAGGACGTGATGTCCGAATGGCAAATGTTTAATAAGAAGTTGGTAAATTATGAGTTACTATTCTGAATGTGACTGGATTAATAAAATGTGCATTGTTATTGAAGGTTCGAAATAAAAGACCAATTACTTAAAACTGAGTTGAATTAAAATTAGCTATGTACACATAAAAAAATCTCTATCATGCTGATAATTCAGATCCAAAAACCACAAATTCGCGAAACAGACCTTTATTATTGAATAAAACCACAAAACCTTTTTCAAACTATCCATCAATATCCTTAGTATGCAAACTATCAGTTTTATTAATATATTCGCAATTAATATTTGTGTGTCGTCGCCAACGGCCGCCGTCACTTAGATATGTCAAGATTTATTGACTGCGTCACCAGCTAAAAGGTTTAAGACAGAGTCCGTACGATAAGTAGCTACGTATAATTAGTGGGGACACGCGACCACCGAGACGTGAGCTGGCATACAAACACACTGATCGAGGATTTTTTTTTAGAATTAGGTGAAAGTGTAGTAGTTAAGGAATTCTTGTGATAGTAATTAAGTATGCTTTGTTCGTGACATTATCAATAAAGGCAAGTGCGTTAATTAAGTTTTGCTATTGAGGTTTGCAACGTAAATTGTACAGACTAAGACAAAGCTACTACAATCTGTCAAATTTCCTTAATTGATTTTCAACTTTATCGCTGAAGCATATGGTTCAAAGTTGATGAGGAAAATTTAACAGTTTCGGGTAGCATGATCTGCTGGCATCTGTATAATATACGTTGGAAATGTCAATAGCGTAGCATAAAATTTGCAGAATGACCCTTCCCCGATGTATCACACGTCAATACAAATGGGATCAGTCGTGTCGGAATCGCGTGACGCGTAATAACTGGTGTGCAGCCGAGATGGTTTGTAATGAAATCGCTGATTCACGATAAGTGAACACATATTGCCGTGAAGCTTATATAGAACTTCGTGACATATAGTTTACGCGCCTTTATGCGGTGTGTATCGCGTGTGAGCACAGCCGATTAGTTGGCCCTCGGTAAAATATCGCAGAATGAGCCCGAGGGCCTGTGCACATGGTATTTTCGCGCCTTTCTCTATCAAAACGATGTAATACTGCTATGACATTTGACATCATACCTTCACACCTGTACCACGTAATTTCACAAAAACGAAAAATGATCGTAAAGTTTAAATTTATTGTGAAACAATGGTAAAATTTATTGCCAACATATAAATAAGAACTCCAATTTTCAAAGTGTGTTCTTACATATCGTGTTGCGTGTTAACCCTGCGCCTGCTACCCCGGTTGACATTCCTGCGGCGTGCCTGGGGCCTCCGCGACCAAATTGCCGCCTTTATCTTAGGCGCCTTCGACAAATTACGTCGGCTCCAAAAAGTCAACGAGCTTATCACAAAACGTTAGAGCGTGTATTAGTTGCTTGTACGTCGTTGCTTTTAATTTCGCCCGTATAGTTTTTGTTATGTCCTCATTTTAGGGTTATCTGAGTAGGTAAGGCTGCAAGGCTGCACGCCTTTGTCACATATTTTCGTCTGGTATCCTTTTTGGACTTTTGTCTGAGCTTATAAGTGCTTGTGTTGATTGGGAGCGTGGTTATAACATGTTTGTTTGTCATATTTTATGTTTATTGTTGAACATACGCTCCTGTAAAGGTTTTATCAAGTACGATGGGACAGTTATTCTTTGTGTAGCGTTAATTGAGTTGGGTGGGCCGGCGGCTAGTGATGTGAACATAAAGTGCGTCGCTTTCCTTGAAGGCGATAGCAATTAGTGTTGTTTAAAGGTCAAAGTGCGTAAAAAGTGACAACTCAAGTCGTCTACATACGCAGTTGACTTTTATAACGAGATGTCGATGGTGATAAGCCGATAATAAGTAATACATTTTTCTGCATTAGACCACCTTGGAAATATCCATATGTATGTAGTGCAGTTTTTCATGCATAATTGTCATTTTAACTGTTCTAATTTCAACCTAACTGCTTTGAAGATAATGTCTATTTATCTGTTATGTTTGAAATAATTATAATTTTGACTTATGGCCTTTATTAAGGTGCTAACAGTTAAACGGATGAAACTGTTTATTACTTGTTATTCAGAATAATGTATGGACGATAGCTAAGCCTTTGTACAACAAATGCTAAATACCATTAAGACAAATTAAGGCCATTGAATTAATTAATTAATTTACACATTGTTTTAATTTATTCCTACGTAAGAACTACCTATTAAAAATGGTGGAAATGAATATTGAAAACCCCTTTTAGTATATTGAAGTATTTGTAATTATAAGTAAATTTTAATATCATTTATTGTAAAACAAACCATAACAATACGGTCATAAGATTCAAGTTGCTATGCTGATACAACATTTAATTAATACAAGTTTGCGTAAATGTATTAGATTTTGTTGTTAAGACGTATAAGGTACTATAAAAACCTAAATTAAACGTAAACCTGGATAAATATATGATGACGAAGTGATCTCCTACCGAAGACCAAACTTTAGATAAAGGAAGGTAGGACAAGGGTTTTCATAAGCATCAATCGATTCAGCCATATTTATTTACACACCCCTCACGTACGTGATAGCGTGATAATATGTAGCCTATATGACCCGACCTCTTAGTTATATTCATGCCAAATTTAAAGCAAATCCATGCAGTATTTTTTGAGATTATCCCGGACATACAGACAAAAATTATAAAAACTATATTTTTGGCTTCGATATCGATTGTACATCACAACCCAATTATTCTTTCAAAAAATATTGAATGTACAGTTTTGACTTTTCTACGATTTAATTTTATGTGTAGAGAATTTAGCAATTATAATATAAGAAGGTGAGGATCGGGGAGTACTAGGAAAGGAAGAAATAGGCCAAAAAAAAAAACAAGCGCGTGCCAAAAGCAAGGTCCGAGACAATAATTTATTTCTTATAGATAAAACCACTCAACGCGTTGTCAATTTGAATAAAACGTGCCGTAAAAACGCTTTCAAAATTAAGGTTAATACATTCGGCATTAATTTTAATTTTTCTAGCCATCATAACATGTTGCGAAAGTGATTTGATGTTAGTCAGTTCATTTGTTTTAAGCCTAACTGGTGAATTAAGGGCCAGTTTCAAACTGCCTGAATAGTCACTATCTACCGAATAAGTTCAAAAATGGTACGGAATTTGTAGGAAATTATGTACCTACCATATAAACTAACTGGAACTTATTTGTTGGTGGTGGAACAGACATTAAGAATCCTACTACTATTATAAAGGCGAAAGTTTGTGAGTATGGATGTTTGTTACTCTTTCACGTAAAAACTACTGAATGGATTTGAATGAAACTTTACCACAATATAGCTTATACATCAAAATAACACATAGACTACTTTTTGTCACGAAAACCGACATCCACGCGGGCGGAGCCGCGGGCGATCGCTAGTACAATATATTTTTACTACTATTTAATATGTGCACCCTATGCACCTAGATAATGGAAATCAATAAAGATAATGAATTATGAGAACCGTATGTAGAGATAAATGCTAGCTACCGTTTTCGCCAAATTTGATGGCGACTCGCGTATGTCTGCCTCGTTCGATTCTCGGGTCGGGCCGAAATCGCTTTCTGGGTTTTGAGAAACTTTCATAAAACAGCCTGGAGTCTGGAAGTTGGTGACTGATTCACCCGTGCATCGGAGAGCACGTAAATGTTGGTCCTGCGCCTGATCTCTCTCCGGTCGTGTCGGATTGCCATCCATGACTTGGATGCCATCACATTTGCCCCTAGCGCATCGTATCCCACTCTGATACGTTAACATCGCTTCTGTAAACCGTTACGAATCGCCATAAAGTTTGGCGAGAATCCTAAAGATACCCCCCCTGAGTCGGTTGCCGACTATTATTTGGGAGTCTATGAGGTCGTGCGAAGTATGGAGTAGATTAACAATATTTGCAATTCCCAACCTAATATGGTTGTACCACAGTCGTGGAACCAAACACCTTGTCGGTAAAATTTATCTATCCGTTTTGCATTTAGTGCGGAGATACCGATGACTGATTTATTGTATTTGCCAAAGTAACATGCAATCGGCGGTGAAATGCAATATGGATTAACCGTAACTGGGTCTTTGGTGCAAATGTTTGCCTTATCATGGTGGTTGTAGATTTATGGGTTTTTCAGTTTCACTTTCTCTATAATGCACAAACAATCAATAGTTCTCTTGTCAGGTAATTTTGCTATTTGATGTGTTGAGCATAGGTACGCAATATCGTTCGAGAAATTTGGCTGTCCTACAGTCTCTAGGAGTAGAACCAACTTCAGACTGATACAGTTTTTGACGAAAGCTACTTAGAAATGCAGCAGTGAATTTTATCTGTATCTATTTCTATATACTCACAAATACATGTTTCTATCTTCTCCTTACAGGATGTCACATGTATTAAAATTTTGTATAGGTATATTTGTGGATTAAAATCTGCGAAGGTGTACTTAGGATAGTTCTACATTTGATGTTTTCCCTTTCCTTCTCTCAATATTTAGTTCATAACAGTTTTAATTATCTTATTAAAAAGTACTGTTACTAATGAATGTAGACAGCTGAAATATACAAATTCCTACGCTATGTCTACTTAGTCCTTTTTTAAACTCTAAATTACTACACAGACACGGATTTTCGTGCCCTTTTCGCCTATGAATAGAGTGGTTCACGAGAAAGAATTGGACAGGTAGGATGTTGTGTAACAATAGAATATAAAATACGAGCTTAAAATATGGTACAAGCTGAAATTTAATACACAACTGATAGTAGAAATACACTAACAAGAAGTATAGTCGTAAAAGCTGTATATCGAACAAAAAGAAACACACAATACCGTGTGTTGAATGATCCCATGGCACGAGAAACTGATAATGTGTTGTTTTCACACCGTTCCCATATCAACATGATGTAATTATTGATCGAAAAAAAATAATTACTTTAAACTGCCTGTTATGGCTGTCATAGAATTCGGTACCTACACTCTTTGGTACATTGTTACTTTTATTAAAAGTATGCCTGTATTAAAGGTTAGGTAATATAATGGCTTTAGTCAATGTTAATCCTAACTAATATTACAAACTAAAGAGTTTGTTCTTTTGAAGTGTAATCGTCTACCATTTCATAATATTATATTATCAAATACACATAGATCTTTAAGATTTACAAAACAAGAGCCCGGAAAAGTTATAGATAAAAAAAAAACAAAAATATATTCATTTGTGACGTCAGTCATATAAAAAAAGTTCCAATCTTTAATTAATATAAATTAAAAATATTAACGAAAAGTCAAAATTCAATTTTGCGCTTCGCTGATATGAAATAACTCTCCGTGCATTTTTCTGATACAACCGTTTCCGTCGGCATGCATAAAACATTAACAACAAAAGAAACGTGAGCTCAATCATGTAAATATGGCCGTCCATTTGTTATTTTGGACAATCCAACAACATTTGTAATTACTGTTTTGTTCAAATCAGCTACCTCAAATTAAATTATAATTTTGGCAACGGTTATTATTTATCAAACCGCGCTTTGCAAAATGAAAATGCAATAAAACACAATAAATATTAATTCAACAGATTTACGTCAGCCATTTGCCAGAGCTTACAACAATATTTGCATTATAGTAGAAGATAATGAAAAACTTGAAATAAATAAAACAATACAATTAGTAAGAATAACAGATGTGAAAGTAAAATATATTCCTTACTCACAGTCACACGACGGGTGATACTCTCCGTTGCTGTAACACTAAATCTAATAAAGTTAAACACTCAATTCCTGATATGACCGAGTAATTAAAGAACAAGCAATTAAATGAAAACATTAATTAATTAGAAGGGGAGAGGCGAGCGGGCGCGAGGCTGCGGCACTCACAACTGGTTTGAAGAAACGAACGCAGCATGCCTCATCCATAATTCAAATAAAACATGGGGCCCAGACCCCGCCCCTGCGTACGCCGGCCAATAGCTTACACATCGAGCACACTCCGCAACTCCGCCTGCTTACTTATTTCCCCACCTTTCCTATTCTAAATTAGCCCTATTCGATTTCGTCAATAAATTAATACTGGCCGATAATATCATCCCGTCGCGGCCGATGGTACCCGACGACGCAGAGGTAATTGCTCGTGGGTGCCGATTGATTATTTGCAATATTCAATTAATAACAAACGTGATTTCAACGATCACGACCTGAGCCGGTCTTTCGACTCTAACAAGAGTAATTTTTAATGTCTTAATTGACAAATTGAATTTCTGAGAAGATAGAAAGCAATTACAACGTTCGATTGATTTTTTTGAAGTGGGTAATCAATTTCGAGTTGTTACCGCTACCGGTAAAAAATGGCCGACGTGGTCCGGTAGCCAAACTAATTTGGCTTTGAACTTAGTTACTATTGTACAAATGAATACGGCGATATGTTTTGACGTATCAAACAGGAAATTCTTGGTTACTAAGCGTTATTGCTTTATCAGTATCAATATTTTACAAAGGTGAATTGACACGAAGATAAAAATGGGATTCTGGCCTCGGCTCCGGGTTCATTGGCGGGCCAGTCACGAGCTCGACCACTTTATGCACATTAACTAATTTATTTTCGGAGATTTTGCTTGACGACTGACGTTCGACTTAGTCCTCGTTGATAAGAAAATTGAAATGGTTAAAAGGATTTTGTTACCTCGGCTACATAATTATTCATCGTCGATTGTTTGTCTTACACAATGTGTCCGTATAAAGCGATGCAAATAAGTATAAGGATTAAACGTCAGCTTGGTTTCTTCCTGTGTTGATACCGTCTGACACACGCAATTGTTAAGTAAAGCTTTCATTATGAATTGCTATTTCAATTTCGAGTAAAATATCTGAAAGGTGGCATTACGGACAATGACAAATAATGAATCCTTTATCATTATGTTTCATTGTCATTGCGAACGACAAAAGAGTTGCAGTAGGCAATTACTCGCTTACGTAAAGCTTTTTCTTTGTTGGCAACACTAATTCATTTTTGAGGGAGCTTCTTTTTTTGCTTTTAGCATTGTTTGTTGGTACAATTTGTCAGTTTGTTGTCCTTTTGAGGTTCAGCCGATAGACTATTGCAAAAAAATGGGTCCCTTTTCGGAAGTTGCTAATGATAAGGCGCCAGTAGCTTTGTTTTTTTTTCGTCTGTGGTGTGAATTAGAGCTGTGATTGCTTCGTATTTATTATTATAGAATATATGATGGTCTATTCTCATCCTTATATCATTGAGAATGCTATAATTTTCGGGTTTATCGATGGCAGAATTAAGTTGGTCTATATTTTGCGGTTTGTAAGTTGATGACACGTGGCGGCGAGTCAACACAGGGTCGGCATTTAATAACAGGCCAAAGATCTCGGTCGGTGTGGTCCGGAAGTCGAGATTGTCATCATGAGACATTTCGGGAACATTTTTATTATCTTCTTCCGGAGACAAGTTCTCTATTACTGATATTAATGTTAGCGGAGTATGTTGTAATAAAGTTTGGCTTGCTCCTAAAAGTGATTTCAAAATCTTGAGAATTGTTAGAGATTTTTAGGCTTCTATAAATAAATAAGCGTCGTAATATGTAGTCGGAAATCATAATTATGGACTTATGGTGTGAGTTTACACTCTATACAAAATGAATATTAAGAGAATTTCAAAATTATACCTGAGCGTATGTTATAATAGGTTCACATTAGCTATATGTACATAATTACATTTATCGTAATACAGGATGCACTGCAGTTATCTGAGGCATCAAAAATCAAGGGTACGTTGTAATTACAATAATTTAAGACCAGATTCAATTTTTGTGTATAATTTAAACATTATATTGCAGTGTTGTAATATTACAAGTGTAAACACAATATTAACGGGAAGCTATCCCCCAGAATTAGTACGAAACGATTACACAGATAGAGATCGCTCGTATAATTGTTATTTTTACTGTCGTTAACGCGCGCTACCTAAATTTAGACACGAAATGCCACCTCATTTACTTCCGACCCCTCAATGTCATTTACGAACATGATAATTTCATTTTCCAAATTACATTATAGATGTTTATCTTTAACAACGACAGTGGTAATAATGTTACGAGGCTAAACTGTGGGACCGTTAAAACGGTTGGTGCTGAAGCGGTGTAATGTTAAAAAGATGACGAAAAACCAACTCATAGTTGTTTAGTAAAGCGTCACTAAATGTGGTCCAATAAAGTTTGTATAGGCTGTAATGCGGAGCGGGCGGGCGTGCCAGTGCGCGGGCGCACGCTCGCGGTGCCCCCTCTCCCTCCACCCGCCGCCGCGCTACCGTTCCGCTAAACAAACTTCACGCAGAGACGCCAAATCGATTCTCCGCGTTCCCATCTCCGCCGCATCGCCCGCCTAATAATACTAAATCACTTTTTTATCACAACTCAGATATTGTTAACGGATCGACTATGAAATTATAGCGGCAATCGCCGTCTCATTGTTTCCGCTCCGCTCCCAGAGGATCCCAACGGAAAATCTGTTAACTCATAAGTTCATTATATCCAAATCAGTTCTGCATTGTTTCTGATGAACATCTTTGTTCGCCAAATTGCTGTGGTCGAATCAGGGCATATGTTCCACAGCTTTGCTGAAATTAGATTTTTGTGGTATAAAGGAGGGTTGAAGTGTAACTAAATCGCATCATTAATAAATAAGGCATCCTTGAGTCAGGTGTCGTGATGTGAGTGTTCCGGTGAACCCGAAAAATTAAGAGTCACCTAATGATTGAAAATTGGAACCAGTTCAAGTGATTACAAAGTTTATCGAACTCGGGTTTAATCAACTATTACTGAAAGAATGAAAAAAACTAGGGTAGATAAAAAACAAAGATGGAGTTTGCGGGCAATTTGAATGGTCGTCCATTGAGCGGAGTGAAATGGAGCGGCGCGCGCGCAGCAGCCGCTGTGACACGAGCCACGTACCAGACAGAGATTTGCAACATTTTTTTTTTATTCTGTTAATCATTTTATAGAACAAGGTTTAGTTAGAGACACATTTGCTGCGCTTAAACTATAGCGAATCGGATGAAATATCGATTACTTTGCAAAATTGCATGAAGAATAAATATGTTGCTTAGATTGGTGAGGTGATTTATTTCGTGACCATTAAAAATTTAACTAGCATGTACTGGGTTCTCTATTTAATAGGTGGTTGGTAAAAAGTGCGGCACGCTATTTTAATGGAGCCCGCTTTAGAGCGTTACGTTATACAATTAGGATAGTCATTACACCTGTATTATGGCTATTTAATTTCACATTTTCGTTGATTCATTATACGGAATTTCGCTATTATAATAAACTATAGAATGTTGAGGTTCCCTGTATACAATCACAAACGACTAGCAATACAAACACATTTTACATTGAAAGTAGCAAAGAAACCATTTGAGGTTTGCTCCGCGCGCACCAGATAGGCGCAGTTTTTGTTGCGCGCGCGCCGGATGCGGTTCATGTGGCCCAAGAAGTACGTCTACCGTAATGTGTATATGATTTCAAGTTAATTGCTTGCTAAATAACTTTATAATACATGTCATTATAATTGTATCAACATTAGCACGAGATTTGATGGCATCGTTCTCCAAAGATTTATGCGCTCTTAATGGGGGTAATAAGGCTTTGAGATGCTGTGTTTACTTAAAATTATAGCTGGAGCATTTCAAATAATAGCCCAACCAATATTTTACGGTAGAGATTCATGCTTTAGTTATGGCTAAGTGTATTTTCTACGATACAGATAGATAGATACAGACAGTACCGACAGACAGGGATCATTTAGTTAACTTAAATTATTTCTTCTAAAATTAATAAAAAACTACGTAATATGGTAGGATTTACAGTTTAGGTAGGTATGTATGTATTATACAAAAACATCTTATAGGAATTTATGTAATCAAAAAATTATCCGCTTTTCGGGAAAGAGGTTGAAGTTGAGTTGATTATCCTTACCTCCAGTACTGTTTAGGCAATTTGCTACAATCGGACCGTACAATAGCTGTCCAAGATTTAGCAATAATAATTATTTTATGTATAGTATATTTAAGAAGCCTATGTAACCATTTCTTGTTAGTATAACTAGCATCCACTTGCGGCCTTACTCGCGTCCTATCTTTGAAACCAATGACCGATTAAAGGTGAAGGAAAACATCTAAAGAAAATGCCAATCCGCCTTGCGCAAGCGTGGTGATTTAACACTAAGCTCCTTCGCCGTATTAGATGAGTCTCGTGTCCAACAGTGGGACAATAAAAAACAGCTGATGATGTTGATACATATATAACAACAATAATGAAAATAAAAAGCCTTAAACACGTAATTCTAACAAGCAAACAAACGTTCATCAAATATGTTTCCCTTTTCACAAGTAGGCAATGCCTTGTCCGCCACAATGTAACAAGTCTATAAATATTAAATTGTTATGACCAGCACTCGCCGTATCCGTGCTTAGCAGCCATTAACATAGACATATAATGTAATCCTGCTGAACAAGTAATAACTTATTTGGACCCAAATGAGGACGTTTCGTGAGGTTTCAGTGAAATATTTATGTTAGTTACCACTTTTTTTTTTGAGTAGACTTAAATTCGGCTATGTTTTCTGTGTATAAAATATTCTAGTTTTGTTATCATCATCTCAGCCATAGGACGTCCACTGCTGAACATAGGCCTCCCCTTTAGATCTCCACATACACCGGTTGGAAGCGACCTGCATCCAGTTTTGTTATAATGATGCAAAAATACGTATCAGTAATCACTATTTTTTGGGAGAATTTTCAACTTAGGTGCTGTTTTGTGAGATGTTACAGATGCCAGCATATCAAGCTCAAATTTCCTTAATAGATTTTAAACTTTATCGCTGAAGCTTATGGTTCAAAGTAGATTGGGAAATTTTGTTAGTTTCGTGTAGCTTGATGAGGTGGCGTCTGTACATGGGCATTTAATTAAAAAAGTCGTAGGAACTTAAGAAAGAAGTACGTACAGTAACACACAGTGAATTAAATTCAGTCAATGATATCTAATAAACGTAAATAATAAATAGATTCATCATCATCAGCCTTTTGATTGTCCCACTGCTGGGCACAGGCCTCCTCTCACACTGAGAAGGATTGAGCGTTAATAATAAATAGAATATTATATAAATACCTATTTATAGTTAGTTATTTTCACTATTCTCAAACCATGTTCAAGGTTTAAGCATTTAATTCTCGAAAGTGACCGTCTAACATATTTCGTTTAGAAAACTAATCAATGGGGGCGAATTTTAAGCAAAGAATTACAAGCATACAGAACAAACCTAGAATTACGAGTAAATGTCTCAATTAATATGCATCAGTATTATTATTGAGGCATTTATATACCTAAAATATTGCCGCATACCCATAATAACATAAAAATCCATACACCAATACCCTAACAGCCAATCACAGATGTAATAGCAACTATGCCTAATACCCAAACTATTTTTATATTATACCTCCAATAAAGTGATATTACGACATGCTATAACAAACTTACAAACAAAAGTAACCATGGTTGTGCATTATTAAGCAATTTTGGGAGCCATTAATCCAATAACAGGGGCAATAATATATTTGATAACGATGTTATTAGCGTTAGTTCTTTGATCGTTGTTATGATAAGTTCGGATTGGATTGCTTTGTGATCGAGTATTATGTGATTATTGTGTTTCGACAGCATTAGTGAAGAGATCTAATTTCGCAATTGTGTGAAGACATCGCTGGTTTACAATGGGAATTAAGGTACGTATGTCGTAATTTTCTATTTGTGTTCGTAGTTTTATGAAATATCAATGGGCATATTAAACAGTTAAACACTAGAAACAAACATAACAGTAGATAGACAAAATGTGTACATTGATGTAGGTACATTGGACATACCTTCAAGTGACCAAATTCTGTATCTAACTCAATAACTAACTTTAAAAGTCTTTAATTTTTGTGTTTAGAGTACTTTGAAATTGACTAGGAGACAGAGAAATGAGAATGACTTCATAGAATTTTGTTGAGCTTCTAAAACTTCTACAGGTTTTCGCTACATCATTAGCGCATTGCTTAACTGGTGAAATAAAATATAAGAATAGTAATGTTGATAGATATAAATATATTTAATAATATGTACTGGAATTAAATGCCTAATGTTGCTGTGCCCTAACAGGGCCCACAATTGTTCATAGCTTTAAGCATTTTGTAACACCTATAAAAACTTGTGGAATGCAAATATAGAATAGGAATATTGCAAGCATGATGCAAGTTTACGCATTATCATTGGGATAGCAGTGGATCGCAAGCTAATTTCTATTTTTTACTACTATTCTGTTCCTTTCTCCTAATTTAATTTACCAATTGGAGAGATAAACTGTAGGTACTTAAATTAGAAATAAAAAAAATCTCTCCTTATCGCACATCTAACCGGGATGCTTCATACCGGGAAGCATAGGTAGAGAAATAACAACATTTAGACGTATTGGGCTTAAAGCACCAGCCTCTCGAGTTCGAGTGTGTCTCGATTTCCATTTCAATGTAGCTTTTCTAAGTTATATGTACTTTCTGCGTATATGTTAGATACCAGGCATAGGAAGATATCTCTAGGAAACCTGGACTTTCTCAAATTGCCAATGCGCCTTAAGCAAACGTTGCGATTAACACTCATCCCTTCTCTCCTTTTGAAAAGAGGCCTGGTTTCTAAATTGTGACAGTAAAAAGGCTAATGATGACGATGATGGTCTTAAAGTCGTCAAATTCATCAATTTGTTAATGGAAAATAGGTATTCGTTCTATAAAGAACTTACTCCAAAATTGAAGCCATCCATGACATCACTGACTGCCTATAGTAAACTTGCCGTTACCAAAACACCGGATCCCTTCTCAAACCATTAACAACTTAAGGCTTTTACCTTCAGAGCCGAGCATCACACTATAATCATGCTCAAACCTTCGTAATTCGATCACACAGGAGCATAATCGTCAACCGTTACAGTAAGCAGAAACTAATGTGGTTTTAATACTTGGATAGCTCAGTACTCGGCAATTTTGGATGGTGAAAAAAACCCATTTGGTACCCAAAGGCTTAATGGTTAACTAATTATTTGTCGCCATTTTGGACGAAGGGTTAAATGAAAATGGTTTTTAATATGGCTGCTTTCGATTCAATTGTTAAACTTTTTGTTTTTTTGTAAATTATGCGTGTGAAGGGTAGGTTACGTTTGGTTTATTTAATTTTATGTGCTATGGCAGCTGGCTGTGGCTTGAGTGAGAAGCTTGACGCAGTCAGTCCGGGGATAGGTAACCATTTTGTCATGGCGACTACCTCCGTGTATTGAAACGCATATTAAATTGGTGGGTCCCGGCTGTAATTTGTACAATTTTGGCAGTCAGAAGCGAGAATATCTGACAACCAGTCTTACCATGGGGTATCGGGTGGCCCAAGTAACCGCGTTGTGGAGGTCAGTTATGCAGTTGATCCTTGTAAAACAGAGGTACTCAGCTGCTACCGGTTAAGACTGGAAGCCGACCCCAACAACAGCAGAAAAAATCCTGATGGAGACAATTTTTTTTTTCTAAAATACAAATAAAATTGGCAACAATGTTGTAAGATAAAAGAGTCTTTTCCCATAAACACGTTGACAGCACCTGTCATTTTATAAAAAGTCCTATGCACCTAACTTTTTAATGTCATGTAAATTTTCAGCCATCTGTTTAAAAACATACCTACTGCGTAAGGTAGTAATAATAATGTATTCCCAGCTAATAGTGATGTAACGACACAAAAGCGTATAATTCGATAGCCATGCGTTTAGTGAGGTGCCACAAATTGATTCTTATTGTAGGTTCCGTATACGAATTAGGAAGGGTTGAAAGTTTTTAGGGTTGTTTCGTGATTATGTTTTTTTTTGTCGTTTCTTAAGTAGCTACCTACATGGTCTGTTGTTGAAATAATGTGGACACATGTTCTTTCAATGTATTAAAAGTTGCTTGCTTTAGTTGGATAACCTGACACTTGAAATTTTATTTATATCTATATCAAATATTAATGTCACGAAAAGCCAATAAATAAATTAATGAAATAAAATTAACCACTCGTACAGACGTCTGCATAACAAGTAACTACAATCTGCCAAATTTTCTTAATAGATTTTCAATTTTATCGCTGAAGCATATGGCTCAAAGTTGATTGGGAAAAGTCAGTTTCGGGTAGTATGATGTGCTGGCGTCTGTACTTCTACAATCATAAGCTTATATTGTTACTCTAGTTACATTTCAATATGGCTGCGAATTTAAATGTCTACTGTACCTTAATATTAAAATAGCGATTATAATGACATACGACAATACACAACCCACCCTTAAGATCGTCACCGAATTAATTTGCAAGTCCAATTAACGCCGCATCAAGGAACAACAATAAAAACCTAATTACAGTAAATAAACAAAACAGATGCGCACGTTATTACCCGTCGCAATTGTATTTAATTACAAGCTCTTATTATGTGCACTCTTGACACTAATAATAATTCCGAATACAACGGAAAAGCCTAGAAATACAATAATCAAGTGATTGCAATCAGAGGCAGTGTGACAATCGCGTACCTCAGCGTTCATGTAGTCTGTGCCAAATCGCATTTTAATTAGACAGATAAGACTCGCCATTAGCTAGTAAATTGCCCGCGGAGCTGTTTGTTTTATTTTATTTCTGCTTATCTGTTAATGTTGCATCTTGTAGTTTAAATTACCGGAAAACGTGTGTGGTTGTTGTGTGCGCGGGTGGTTGATATTAGCGATTTGTTTCATTGTTCTGTGAAAATTAGTACCTATATACTTTATTTACAGTACTTATTTACAATTTAATTAGAAATAAAACTATATACGAAGAAAATAAAAAAGAGACAAATTAAAATTAAAATTGTGCATCAAAAAATTCATCCGCATCGCTGTCAGCGGGGATCGTGCCCAAAAGGCTGGCCGCATTGCCAAGTTGAATGGCAATGCTGATCCGTTGGCCAAGGTATTGGCCAGCCCTTTGGTCATGTGTGGACTCCACTAAACGCATGCTTAAGTCTTTGAACAGCTTGTGGGCACTTGGGCCCCATGGTCCCAGTGTTTCAACCCCAAACGGTTCAAACATGTAATTGCTGATTAGGTTTACATATTGTTCTGTTGCTTAACTTACAAAAGGCTACATTAAGCATAAGACTTTTGGGATTATTTGGAATCTAATAAAAAAATACGTCCATCGTTGTTTGAGTAGTAGCACAGCACGACTGCTGTGCATGGAGTCTAATGAGTTCTATTCCCGGGTCGCACCGAAATCGCTTTGTGGGTTTTAAGAGACTTTCATTATTTATTAATTTTTATTGAATCAATGGTACATGTTAAATTGTATAATATACATGATGTGCAACAAAACTATACACATAGTTTGTCAGTTGGATTGATTAATTAAAAACATATGAGCTAAATTTACAATTAGATAGAGCAGCCTATGATAGAGATGGAATAGAGAGTGCTTCTGTGTCTGCGAAAATGCTTGTGCAGTATAATGTGCTGCGCAGTTTGGTGATCTCCTTACTATTTATGCCATTATTCATAGTATGGGAAGCTACGGGTATCTTCGGAATGCATAATTGCCAATACAATGTTCGAAGATATGTACATACATATGTGTCAGGCAATACTAATTATGCTTGGTCATAAAGATCGTTCACCATTTCTACATACCAATCCTTATTTAGCATACTAAACATTCCCACATCAGTCAAAAATTTGAGTGCATAGTATTTTAAGGCAGTCCCCAGAGAAACCCGGTTAGGCAGTCATATTAAAAATACTAGACCCTATAGTACAATAGAAGCTCTGCTTAGTTTGAGACTAGATAATGTTGTGTAAATAAATTGAATATAAACTCAGTCCATAACAAAACCATAGAGGGTATCTTCTATATTAAACTAAAAATAAAACTGGCACAAAATATCCAATACATTAGGAAAAAGCAATACATTTCCTTAAATAACATGTAATGTTGAACCATACATGTGTATTTTTCAATAATAAGGATAATTTCAATAGATACGAGTATGCTGTCCGTTCGGAATTAGTGACCCAAGTACCTAATCACAATTTGAAATAAAAATGATATTTGTGATAGGTACAGGCACATCAAACTGCTATAATATGTCCAATTTCCATAAAATATTTTCAACTTTATCGCTGATATGCATATGGTTCAAAGTTGATTAGGAATATTTTACAGTTTCGGGCAGCTTGATGTGCTGACGTCTGTACATTATATTACAAAAAGGGGATCTATTTGAAGGCGTATTACAATTTCTTGAAAAAAAAAACAGTGACAACTAGCCAACAAGCCTTTAGCGTTTTTTGCGCGTCTGGAGAGCTAAGAAAAAAATTGTCGCACTATTGAAAAGATTTCTAACAATAAAACCTCATTAAGTTAGCCTAGAAACGATGTTAAAATAACTTTATTCTAAAAAAATGCAATTTTAAACTTTCAATTTCTATAAAAACTGTAAATTGGTTAACTAGGTATATAAAACCGCAATGAAAACCATTAATTAAAAAGGCAATCAATAAACTTGTATCAATTAGACAAAACATATAGCAAATACGTACAGAATAGCCCATTAAACGGGCTGTTGACGGTTCCCGCCAATTTCCGCCCGCTCACGATGAGACCACAATTCCAAGATGGCGGCAGTCATCAGACGCATTCATTTTACAATATTTTATACACATTCTATTATACGTTTGTATGTACTGTTTTTACATCATTTAATTTCCTGTATGCGATTGAAATTATACTGATGTGGTTGTAATGTGATTTTATTTATTTATTTACGTGTCATCTGTAGTTTTTCCTGAAGGTTTTGCATTTGCAATCAGTTATTTTAATACACTGCGTTTTTCTAAGAAGTTTGAGGTGTCATGTTTTTCATGGAAATCCCCTATTCAGTCTTTAAAATTAAATAAATAAACCTCTATGATTTCTCTTAGATTTACCAAAATTTGTTGCTGTCTAGTTTTTGACTGGCATCAAATCAGTTTACTTAAACATTTAATATTTGATTTTCCCGAAGAGGTTAAAGACTAATGTATTTTTGTAAGACGTAAGTGGCCTGAATATTAGAATTAAGTACACCTTCTAGGCTTTTTTCAAACTGCGTTTGAGAGACCAGATCCTATTAAGACTTTTCTTATATCTTTTTGTCGAATGTACGAGTAGTATCTAAGGAATTTATAAATGCGAAAGTTTATCACGATGTATCTTTCACGCATTGACTACACTACGGATTTTGATGAAACTTGGTAGTAATATCGCTCCTATACTCAGAATAACATATAAGCCATTTTTATGGATTTACGGGAAGTAGTGTCTGCTAGATATCTCTTTGGGTAACGAACTCACTTAAACATGACAAATTGCAAGACTCAACTCAACCCCTTTTTCAAGGAGTAAATAAAGCTCTAAGGCACTCTATTTTACGAATCTAACATTCTTCAAGTGTTGACCACTATCCCTTATCAGGAGGCTAGTACGGGAGTCCCTCCATCAACCATTGTAATGGTCAGACGACATTATTTTTACGAGCTTCATAAGTGATCCTTTTTTATTTATTTTTAGTGCAAGGGACCGCGCGTGCGCCTCAAATGGGACCCCGTGATAACTCTCACTTTTAAATCCATGTCACCGTGTAAAAGATTTTTTGTGACACACGATTTTCACCCCTATTGTTATGTCAGTAAGGTTTATATCATTTTTGCGTTACAGCGGTACTTTAAATTCCAGAAACATAAGTCATTTGTTAAGTTATCAGCACTTTATTTAGAGACGAGATTTTCTGAATATCGAAATATTTGTTTTTCAATTCCGTGCGCGTGCGTCGAATTTTTGGAATGTTTTCGTTTCGGTTGTAAATCGTGTTGATAGTTAGGGAGCCGTGTTTTTGAATAATTTCAATTGTTAATTTGTTAACATTTGGTGAGGCTTTTTTAATAGATTGGTTTAATTTTGTTTGAAAGGACTCGAAACTTAGTGATTTTTTTTCCTTTTCTGATTTTGGCTTTACGGTTCGATAAAATATTATTTTGTGACACGTTTACAGATTAATAATTATCTTTAAGATCTGCGCATCTTTAAAAAAGTTTTTTATACGTAGAAATGAAAAGGTTGCGAAAATTCTTTCTCATGGCTTGTAGAATTCAAATTACCTACATTATTCTAAAAGGAAATAACAAATATTGTTTATCTAATCTATTCTTGTAATTTTTAACTTTAGTACAAGTAACAGCTGCGCATTATAACGTAATCATAATAAAAACGTGGTAAAAAGTAAACTTGATTGTTATTATAGGTTTTATCTATTTTCTATCATACTCAGTACTCGTCAATGTTCCTTGTTTTTTAATATATCCTAGTTTAAATACTCATTGAGCATGACTAGCATTATAACATAGGAAATGCATAATACTGATAATTATAAAACGCACGTTCGAAACACCTTTGCACGATAACTCCATTCATAATTACTTTTTTTTATATAACAATATCAGAATACGCCTTTAAAATCAAGCAGTTTTATCCACAATATTGAGACCTCTAACCAACGTTTAATCGATTCATAATCAGAGCTCTACTCATACTGGTTAAAAAATAAAATTCTGCAATAACGAAGATCTAAAACGGACCAAATGCTTTATTTTACTAAGAATTTTCGTAATTACAATGTTACTTTAAATTGAGTATAACATTTTGTAACAATTTAATAAAATATTATTAAGATCGCTATCATATTTATGGCGATAAAATATTAATTATTACGTTATTATATTTCTTGTTATTTAAACCTTTATTGTTATCTACTAAACCATGGCCGTGCGTCAAATTAATTACAAAATTATTAAATAAAAATTAAAAATTTAATAAATACCATGAACATGTGAATAGCAATAAATATAATTAAATATTATTACTTATTGTTTAAAATTAATTTTGTAAATTAACCTTTTAACCTAGAAACAGAAGCGTTTTAACATATTCTATTGTATATAATAATAATTAATAAGTAAGTGTGACACTAATTTGTGGGAAAAAATAAAATACCAAGAAAATTATTATATTATAGATACAGAAGTAGCATTATCTGGCAGTGAATAATTTCATAATGCAAAAAATCTAACAAGTTATTTTGTTACTTTTAAGTCGTAACTTATGTAAAGGTACCTAATTTTTATTTGTTCTAATATTTACTCTAGCTCCTAGCATCTCCTAGCTCCTAGCATCTCCTAGCTCCTAGCCTCTTTTCAGCAGGCTTAGCATGGCAACCGTAGAAACAAGTTTTGTTTACCGGAGATTGGATCTGTCACTTTTCTGTCATTATATCTAATCTCAAACGTTTGACTTTTTTGAAGTAATTTTTCTTTTCTTCGATCGTCATAAGTTTACAAGTGATTATATGCGAGTTGACAGGTCGCGCCATGCTCGGGTAGAAGACATGTTGACATTGACAGAAAGAGCCTTGTCTTTTCTTGACAGAATATATATAAAATCGCCATACTAAGCCTGCAGCCAGCGGTTTAACACACATCCTGAGAGAAAAAGAATCCTATAAATATATTATTCTGATGTATAAGCTATTTACTGCCAAGTTTTATTCAAAATTAGCCACCAATGGTTTCAACCGCGTCACGATGGAATGATTCTGTGCACCCGGTTAACATGCCTATAGTCTTCCTCGATGGATGGGCTATCTAACACTGAAACCATTTTTCAAATCTGAGATTAGCGCGGCTCCAGAAGGAACATAGTGGGATTTAGTAAGTAAAAGTCTGACACTCCCTCCAGCTGCACCCACAGCAAGGTCATTTGATGATTTCCCACTCAAAAACAGAAAAAAGGGCTGTTTCAGTAGGTTAATTTCACTATATCGAGCTAACTTTTTGAAATATAGCCTAGGATATTCCAGCATGTAATGATAAATGTACGTCCACATGTAAATACAAGCTAGCATCTGCTAATTACTAACCCATCGTAAACTTGGGTAACGTATTTCGCAGAATTTAAGGGTAAAACTAGACTTTTATATTTAAAAAATGTCTGAAAATGGCTGACTCGTGCACTTGAAATTAACTTCTGATTGATCATGTTAGTTTAAAATTATATTATATGTATATAGGAAGTCGTGGTGGCCTAGTGGGTAAAGAGCCGACCTCTCAAGAATGAGTGCATGGGTTCGGGTCAGGCAAGAAGTACCAATGCAACTTTTCTAAGTTTGTATGTACTTTCTAAGTATTTATTGGACACCAATGACTGTGTTTCGAATGGCACGTTAAACTGTAAGTGCCAGCTGTCATTGAACATCCTTGTCAGTCGTTACGGGTAGTCAGAAGCTAGTAAGTCTCACGGGAGTCTAACCAAGGGGTATTGGGTTGATCGGGTAACTGGGTTGAGGAGGTCAGATAGGCAGTCGCTCCTTGTAAAACACTGGTATTCAGCTGAATCCGTTTAGACTGGAAGCCAACCCCAACATACATACTTGGGAAAAAAGCTCGGGAGATGTAGTTTGAAATTATATGCAAAAAATGAGATCTGCTTCAATTTAATGTAACTTCATACTCAAACAAGGGTATATACAAAATACACGACCGATTGACGGAACCAACGAACCCATGTTACCAGTAAAGCGAAATACTGATTAATTGACTGCGCATACGCACCTGCCCGCCGTATATGTAAGAATTGTTACTTGCCTTTAATAACAGCGCACGTACCAACTGTACATTATTAAATACAGCTGAAATTATTTTGCTGTTGTTGTTTTTTTTGTTGACTGTACACAAGGTACTGTTGTTCGGGTTTATTTTAAAGGGCGGGTTTGGAATTCTATAGAAAAAAATAATGGTTTTGTTATCACCTTTACTTATTAACCATGAGGTTAATTTGGTTTAAGATGCATGAGTAATAAATATGTAAGTAAAAATAAATATTTAAAAAAATATATTCGAAACCGATCGGATTGCTCTTGTCCTCACCTGTAGGAGATGTGGACAAAAGAGGTTCACCTTAGATCTTCGAAATTCAAGAACAAGGCTATACTACTGAATACTAAAGGTTGAGTAGTATCAGATACTTGGCAGATGATTTTCCCATTAATTACCGTATTAGTGGAAAATGAAAACAGTCTGGAAAAATGGCAAAAATATTCGATAATTTAGAAAAAAGTTACTTATACAATTTATAAATGAAAGAAAGAAAGCAGAATTCTATTTAATATTCAACATATTTTTACTTCTCACTTGCTGTGAATAAGCCATACAGTACAAAAGAATGTCAGCATAAATCTGGATGGATTTAGAAAAAGAGGTCAATCAAAGAAACGATGGATAGATGGTGTGAAAGACGACCGCAAAGAGAAGAAGACATGCTGCGCCGACTTCAAAGATTAGTCAATTGGGATAAGGACTGGTAAATGATGATGACCATGTCTCATCAAAACAAGATGTGCCTGAACTATCCACTCAAATATCAGTCAGAAACCAAGTAATCTACTGAGCTGATCGCACAACCTAGACGCAAAAACAACTATCGCATCCACAGTCTGTACCATCGATATATTACCTTGTACCAATTATACCTATACGATCGGGACTTCAGAGTGACTAATGAGTCCTAATTGCCTCGCAGTTACTGCTTACTGAACTCCCTTAATATTCAGTTGGTGTACGAAATTACCGATATCATGAATACAGCGTAAAAAATAAGGAACATGATAGACTAGTTCTGTTCCAAACACCTGCTGCTGAGCTATTGTGGGGGGATAATAATTAAGTACTTAAAATGAGGATTTAATTTTGGGGAATGTTTGAGCAAATTAGGAGCCAATTCTACTTAGACAAATCCCACATAGTTTCGTAAGTACGAGTAGTAAGTTTTGCAAATAGATTGACACGTCAACAACGTTTTACAAGTCAATATTTTTTTTTTGCAAAACGTGTAGAGGTTGGCTTTTCCTTACTTGAGAAGAAACACCGAAACAAACTACAGGGTACTTAGGGAACATCCCTTAGGTAGTCTCGTTTTAAAAGAGGTAGTAGGTCGGAACATCTTTAAACTCTTATATCTCTCGTCTTTAAACTCTTATAGTCTCGATTCAAAATAGGTAAGTAAGCAAGTTTACTAATAAAAACGTATTCTTATCCATCCTGTAACCTGTAGAACAACTTGATAAACCCGTGTTGGATTTTTTTAAATTCCACTCACAGTCTCAGACCTGGAACTATTATTGCCGTATTTAAAACCGACTTCCCAAAAAGGAGGAGGTTCTCAATTCGACATGTGTATTTTTTTTTCATGTTTGTTAAGTAGATATGGTTAAAAACTGATTTTATGTTAATATTTTATATGCCGAATGGCAATGTATGGCTGATCTATTTTAAGTATATTTTAAGATCATTTGTAACCCATATAATTGTAAAAAAATATTCTATTCTATTCTAGAAGCAGCTGGGAACGATGACTCTGTAACCCCTCCTAAGTACATAGATTGCTGACTCTTATCTCCAAAAGGATTGTATACGGAGACCCTGTTACCAGCGTTTGCGATCAACTACGATTTGACAAACGAGGCTTATAATAACAAAATGGTGTCATGTAATTCTCAAATAATGCTTATCAAAAGTGACACAACCATGGCATTAAATCGACAAGCTTGTCACGATCTGGTACAGTTCAAATGATTAAGATTATATCTCTTATGATCGTGGCTAATAAGAGCATGAAGTAAATTCGACATTGGTGTTGTCCAGTATTAGTTCCATAATCACACTAATATTTATATGTGGAATTTTGTGAGTGTGGTGGTTTGTTACTTCTTCAGGCCGAGCAGGCTTAGCATGGCGATTCTATATCTATTCTGTCAAGAAAAGACAAAGCTCTTTCTGTCAATGTCAACATGTCTTCTGTCCTGTCCGAGCAAGGCGCTGCCTGTCAACTCGCATGTAATCACTTTTGTAAACTTATGTCGATCGAAGAAAATAAAAATTTCTTCAAAAAATGTCAAAAGAAATCTTACGTCAATCTGTCACTTTTCTGTCTTTATGTCCATTCTCCGGTAAATAAAACTTGTTTCTACGGTTGCCATGCTAAGCCTCCTGTGTCAGAAAGTCTAACCAAAAGCAACTGGGTTGAGGAGCTCATATAGACAGTCGCTGTCTGTAAAACAATGGTACTTAGCTAGTACATTTAGACTGGAAGCGGTCTCTAAAGGCTGGGCTAGATGATGATGGCAAATTGACATATTTTTTAGCACCAAAAATTTTCCCCAACCATTGGCAAATTACAAACAAAAGACGATCGAAGCCCAAGTTAAAACTTGAATCGGTAATAGTAGTTAGCCTCACCTGTCGAGTGTAGACCGTTCTATTCTAGTTAGGGAAGTGACGTCATAGGGACTGGTGGGTACTGAGGGTAGCTGGAGCTAATAGTGTATGGTGGAACTTTATTTAGAATCTATGATTTTTTTGTACTAAAACAAAAATCTAATTTACATATATGTATTCTAACATCAACTTAATTTCAAAATTTATACCCTTATTTACAATTGAATTAACTCTGGATATATAAAGTAAGTATATAAAAATGGCTTCCGCATAGATTTGTGTTTGCATATGGAACTGCTTAATTTATACCACAAAATAAAAAAAAACAATTAGTTCATCAAACACAATCCCGACATACTATACCAAGTTAGCGACATACTTAATTAAAATACAATAAAATAAATACGTAGTGCAATTATAATTTGTAATTTATTATAAATGATCCGATGTAATTGCAAATGACATCACTTCACGTAGCATAAGCTAAATATGTCGTCAAGTAATTATACCGTACATTGTACATTTATGGTCAGTTCTAGAGTTGTAAAAAACTATAAAATCATTGCAACAAGGACCATAATATGACGTCATAAGTCATCTGACATGGTTTTATGACATAAAGTATAAAATGGTCGTAAAGTAAGTTTTTCTCTGCATATAATTAGCAGGTATTTGCATACCTGGTAATTATATTATGTGTAATAAAGTTGATTGATATCTGTGCAATAATTGTGTTTTATGTTCTTTGTTGTTTATTATTGTAATTGTTAAATAGATTTGCGCATGATTAGTTAAGAATATTGTTGATCGTTATCTGCCTAGTCTGACTTCAACCTGGGCAATCGATAACTATTGTTAACACTGGTTGTCAGATCTTCTGGCTACTGACTGCCTGTAACAACTGTCAATAATCTTAAAATGACAGCCGGGACCGAACCACAGAGGAACTTGTCATGACAAGATGGTTACCCATCCTTGGACCGACCGAGCATAGCGTTGCTTATCTTTACGATCGATCGAGGCACGAGATCCTTTTCATGTAGTGAGATGTACTTTTAAATTCAGTATAGTTAATATATTTTTTTTATAATAAGGCTATGATTTTGCTGCGATACCAGCTAAAGTGTAAAGATCTATATTAGCATTTTTGTTATAAGATTAAAGTTCAAATTGAAAAAAAAAAGTCGTGGTGGCCTAGTGGTTAAAGAGCCAACCTCTCAAGTGTCAGGGCGTGGGTTCGATTCCAGGGCAAGTACCAATGCAACTTTTCTAAGTTTGTATGTACCTACTTTCTAAGTATATCTTGGACACCAATGACTGTGTTTCGGATGGCACGTTAAACTGTAGGTCCCGGCTGTCATTGAACATCCTTGGCAGTCGTTACGGGTAGTCAGAAGCCAGTAAGTCTGACGCCAGTCTAACCAAGGGGTATTGGGTTGCCCGGGTAACTGGGTTGAGGAGGTCAGATAGGCAGTCGCTCCTTGTAAAACACTGGTACTCAGCTGAATCCGGTTAGACTGGAGGCCGACCCCAACATGGTTGGGAAAAGGCTCGGGAGATGATTAAAGTTCAAATTGCTTTGAAGCTTTAATGTAGGTAGGTGTTTAGTGTTGTCATTCATATACAGATGTCTGTCTGTTACAAATTAACAGATGCGGGAAAGGAATCCCCCTTATGACAATACATCATCTAGGTAGCTTGTCACAGTAGTATGTCAACTTTGTAAGTAGGTACATGGGTATTTAAATATGGCTCTATAATCTAGATCTAAACCATTTGTCTCTCGTCGCTTGCAGATTTGCTAATAAGGCTCTAAAAGTTTAGAATGATAAGCAAAATAAGCAATGTCTTCTATCAAGGTAGCAGCCAAAAGCGACTTGCAGGGTTTTCTGTGTTTTTGTATTTGTTAGAAAAGTAAATAAACTTAAGAAGAAGAGAAGTTATCGCACATTTTCTTATCAGTGTCTAAAAAGTCCTTTTTTACTTAAAACATTCATGTACCTATCTGTCTTTCGTTCCACGACCAGGAGAACTTCAAAAGGCCTAACAGCAGCCATAAAATCTACATTCACCGCGTCACTTGAGTAAAATATTATCGTATAACATTCCACATAATTTTACTAACAAGAAAATGAAAACTTATCAACATTCTAACAACCTAATGAATTAAAACTTTCCCGCCTGTTCCACAACTCGTCCAAGATTCTGATTGGCCAAGTAATCGCCAAGTTATTGAGTAACAACATCGTAAATAACATTAGCACATATTGCATTACTTAGGGAGTGGCTCTAAGTCTAAGTGGGAACTTGGAACAACTTGGAATTAATGCGTGTTCTAAGTTAGTAATGGCAAAAGAAATTTGTACGCAAAAGTTACTGGTATGTCTTTGATAACACGATAGTAGTGTAGATAAGTTAATCGTTAAGTTTTATAACTGTACGTGACTATCTATTAAGTTCTATAGTATAGTATAGTATAAGTATAAAAAAATAATTGCCTATGTAAGTATGTTGCCTAGTATACCGTGTTATCTCTATCACATGTATACTAGAAGCGAAAGTGTGATTGTACTATATATCAGAAGATAACTAGTACCTTCTATGTTTTCTGTAGCATGAATAACCCGTTTATCCAATCCAGATAACCAACAAGAAATTGATTGGTTTAGGTATAGGTATTTTCAATGTAAAGTGTCCTATAAGGGATTATTTTTATACAGTTTCATATTTTTTTTGATGGTCCAGTATCAGAGTAAACCATGCCTCATACATTGGTCACTCTGTCGTTGGCCTCTCCAGCACAGTACCTCTTTGTTCGCAGTAGCATAGCGCAACTGCTGTGCTCAGAGACTCTGGTTTGATTCCCGGTAACTTTCATAAAATAGCCCAGAATCTGAAAGTTTGCAAAGTTTAAAGAGTCTGGACGTCGTTATAATCAACACACTTCATTTGTTTTTCAGTACCTAGTCTCAAGATGAATGTTTGTTGCCTTTACATAAAAAAAATCTGTAACACATACTTGGCAAACAATTCTTGGATTTTTTCTACTAGTTTATATAATCCTACCAAATGAAATATAATCTGTCAACGGAGTCAATGATACTGTCAAATAATTAGAAAATATTGTTGATTTCAATAGGAGAGACTAAACGATACCATAATGAAATATTAACCATATGTATATTTATGCATTATTTTTCCTTTATTTTAAACGATATTTGACACAAAACGTTCCTGGTTGTTTATTAGCGAACAGCTTCCGCCGGCAATAGATAAAAAAATTAAAACTATGAAATTCCTTTAAAACCTGAATTAATACAATAATTCCATATAAAAATACATATATAAAGGACAATTCTAGTAGAAAAATAATCGTAATAGGAAATTTATAATATTTGTCTCCATTTAAAATTAAACCAAAATAACTTTAACAGCATTTAACGGTCAGAATATAAATCAAAGAAACTGAACTATTAGTTATTCCTATTTAAAATTTTATTCAGTAAAATACAGAAAATTATATTTTATAAAAAAATCCTTATGTGACTTGTTTATAAAACTATAAAAAATACATAAATATTATTAAGTAATTAGTTTCTTATGATCTAGCGGTATGATTATTGATACTTAATTAAAACACATTAATTAATTGAAGATATAAAAAAATCACCAAATGTGTTTTTATGCATTGATTCTTAGGAATATAAATTACATATATTTGTAAGAATAACTTTTCTTATAAGTCTAATTCAGATGCGGTCTATCATCGGTCGAAAGATCTAGATAGAATGTGACTTGGTGTTATATTAAATTCAAATTTTAAATAGTCAAAAAGTTGGAATAACACGTAAAAAAATTATTAATGAGCTTTTTTTGAGAATTTATTGTCCAGCTGTCGATTGATTAATAAAAAAGCCTTTTTTTGCGCATCGTATCTTTGCCCAAACTCCAGAAACGTGCAAAAAAACCATGATCCACTTACCATCGCTATTGTTAGGCGTATTATCAGACGGTCTATCCGAGTCTCCCGTGCCAACGAGGTTCCTGATGCTAAACGAGGTCGTCTTCCTCGAAGTCGTGACTTCAGCTGTCACCGTGCTGACGTCACAGCCGCTCTCCGTTCCATTCAATAGCTCCCTGCACACCTGTTCAGTCCCGTTCAGAGTCACTTCCCCAGCACCGTCCAACATTTCCCCCCGACGAGTCGTCAAGTCCATTTTCGACTAACTTGGCACACAATTTCCTTTTCCCAACAGTACTTTTGTTTTTATTTGACATTTTCGAGTCACGACGCGCGCGAAAATTTGACAAGCAATCCGTAATTGGAACTCATTTCAGATTTTTTTTTCTTAAAGACTTGTATCACTTGTTGAGTCACTGGCCACTAAAGTTCTAGTCACAGATGGCTACTTGCAATATTTTTTAATTAGTTTCATACGTCGTTATGTAATGTTAATACCACAGTGTTCACTAAAGTCACTCGGGTGCAAATGGTAAGAGCGTGAAGTTCCACTAAAGGCGCGTATGTTCCCCGGCGGCGTCAGTTGCGCGAATTTTTGCGACAGTCGCGCGCTACGCGCGGTGACTCCGCGGTGGTGAGGCCGACTGGTCCTCCGTCCTCCTCGTCGTCGCACTCGCGCGGCCCTCCCTACGCCTCCGTAGGCGGGGCGTCTACGCCCCTCAGCGCGCCACAATTGCAGCCGAGCGACTTTTTAGTCGTCAATGACGTCAATTACTGCGCGATTTTTTCCGCTCGATCGATTTGTTCTAATGAGTTCTAATTGCGTTTATTGATAACTGCAAGTGCTTAACTTTACAAAAGACACCGGTTGACGCAATTTTCTTAATGTGTTAGCTTTTTGTGTTACTTTTATTTATTAGTCGCGCTAGCTGTATTGACTTAATTATTGCGGCTCTTTAGTAGGTGTCGTTTAATTATCATAATTAGACAAGCCGCGACCTCCATGTTGAGAATAGAAAAACGAATTACGTGTAATTGTAATCGACATAGTCCTTTGTCATCGTATTTTTTATGTTGGCAAATTCTATTTACCTATGTACCCTAATTGGTTATGTCACGAAGTATGTGTTTGTTTTATCCACTGAATTACAATTCCTAGACACTTGTGAACCTAAACGACAACATTCTTACACGGAAAACAAAAAACATGAATGGAACAGTTTTAATTTATTCCAACCTCTTTATATGACGCAGATCTTTACATTAATTAACAATAAAAAATATGGAATTCAATTTAAGCAGCGTCTTACATCTTTAGTAAAACAATGCATACCTGCTTAAATACTTAGGCACCTACCACTACTTAAACCATAAATAATATTCACAATTAGCGCCAACAAATTCGCTTCCCGCTTATTTTAATTTGACCGCATAAATTGAGATAGCGTGGGACCCCTAGCTAAATCAACATTGACAGATAATGAAGGAGAAATATGAACTAAAGTTTAATAGGGCTGTCCCATTAGATAAAGTAGTGAAAAGGCTACGTTTTAAAAATACTCGTGAGCTTTCGTAAAGCTTCTTCAATTTTATAAGTTACTAGCGACCCGCCCCAGCTTCGCACGGGTGCAATGCACATATAAACCTTCCTCTTTAATCACTCTATCTATTAAAAAAAACCGCATTGAAATCCGTTGCGTAGTTTTAAAGATTTAAGCATACAAAGGGACAAAGGGGCAGAAAAAGCGACTTTGTTTTATACTATGTAGTGATTAACAAAGAGTTTTTTGTATTTTCGAAAGAATAAACGTAAATTTCTCATGTTAGCAATAGTCTCAGGTAACAATAATATTGCTTCCAATATGTTCTTATTTTTTATACATTTACAAAGAAATTGTTTAGTGGAAGAACAACTCACTTTAATTATATCTTAGTATTTCTTCATGAATCAACATTCAACATTCCTTTCACCATATATTTACATACCGAAGTAAGGCTTTCATTTACATAAAACCTCCACAGTCATTCGTAACAGATACCTAACGTGTGGAAAACTGCTCACTCTAAGCAGCTCTTATTAGCTCTTACATATAACAAGCTACCCCGAACTGTTAAATTTTCCCTACCAACTTTGAACCATATGCCTCAGCGATATAGTTGAAAATCTCTTAAGCAAATTTGACAGATTATAGTTGCTTGATATGCTGGCGTCTTCACATGACTTATGTAAAACCACCCACTCTAAGCAGATCTTGCACAGACCGCGACAAAACAATCTACCCGAGACTGTATTTTTTTCCCAATCACCTTTGAACCATAATTATGCCTCAGTGATTAAGTTGAAAATCTATTAAGGAAATTTGTAACACATTGTAGTAGCTTGATGTTCTGGCGTTTGTACTTAAAAGGAAATTAATTAATTTCAAGTAGTACGAGACTTCAAGCATTGCGTATACTTTATCTGATAACCCTCACCGCACCTTAGTCTACTATTACCATAATACCTATATATATATCAATTCTATATTTTGTCGTCAAGACATAAATTCTAGTTAGCAGTGTACGGAACCGCTCGGGGCAGCAATGGATTTTACTCAAACCTGTCAATCGGTTGGTCCCCAATATTTATGTTCGCGTTAATGTAAATACTTTAATTGTGGTATTTGATTAGACGCTATTTATTGTTGTTTAAAACGGGACTTGATTTTGAAATTTCAAATTGTTTTGGTCTCCATTTTGTTGACAAACTGTGACAACGTGTGAGTGTTGTCATAATAAAGGCTAATTAAGTTTCGAATGTATTTTGTTTTTTAAAAAGATAGGAGTGCTTGAACATATCTATGCTCTTCTTTAATTTTTTATACTTTTATATGTGTTCACCAAATGTCTTTTTCTTAACCGAAATTAATAAGCTAATATAAGCTTTTATAAAAACCCTTACAAACTACACAATCAAATTATTGACTACAAAAAATATTCAAACGGTTTAGGGCCTGTTTCACCATCAACGAATAAGTTCCAGTTAGATTATTTGGCACATAATTTCATACAAATTCTTTTCCATCTTTAAATTTATTCGGTAGGCTATCCGTAACCTGTGAAACTGGCCCTAAGTATTTTAATATTTAATACATAAATTGAAAACCACGGAACACCGGGTGACAGTACATTATAGCTAGACATTAGCAATTCATAAAAAAAACACAATCAAATAAAAACTTCAATTACAAAAAACGAATTCTATCGATATCAATTCTACCTACGTAACATTTCATCTACGTCCCCGGTAATAATATTTTTTTATTTATTTATCGACCACCATTTTCAAACAAAAGCGGTCACATTTAATCAACCACTACCAATATTTGTGAAGTAATCATTGCACTCGTATTTACGATATTGCAGTTCGGGTTGGTGCAACCGGCCGCTTCAAAGGCACGAGCCAGCGGGGTGCTGAACCCAATTATAAAGAGCTCGGCTGGTTCTATTTGTATGTTAATGTACTCATTACGAAAGACAAAAAGGGTGTATTCGGATTTATGGACGCTTCAAGGGTTAGAATTCTAATGGATTTTTGTACTGTCCTGGTGGCCTGGAACAGTAGACTTGATTTTTTGAACTTTTACGCGTTGTTGTGAACTAAGACCTTTTTAATGAGTTTTAAAAAGAGTCAAAAAGCTTTTAGTAGGTAATAAACGAATGTGTTAACTAATTTGAATTTAACTTATTGCATTGAAAAATCTACTCCTTTGACTGTCCGCAAAATATTAAAACATATTTTTGGGGCTCTTTCGCCATTAAAAGCTTGGTTTGGGACTTAGTTGGATCTTTTGTCGTGCAAGTATGAGCTACATAAATTAGTTTTAAACAAATAAATCAAGATCAGTGCCGAGTATCTCATACACATATTTACTTAGTTAATTTAATGCTATTTTACAACTAATACATTTCTTATACGCTCTAATATCTAGTTTAATTTCTGAACGATTTTCCATACCACACAAAAAACATGGCTCCAAATATCAGCCACTATAAAAAACTACCGCTACTTATAATATCATTCGCTATCACAATGCTTCGAAACTACCCATTAACCAGTATACATTGACACATCAAGATGGCGACACTATAAAAGACTACCTAAAAATTCAGTACAAATAATCATAGTTCTTATTTTTACCACAGGTCAAGTTATACTGGTTATGTAATATACATATATAAACTTTTTATATAAGGCGTTATATTAGAACGAAATGTATAGTCATCGGCGTTTAGTTAGTCACAAAGAAGCCGACGCGGTTACAATGAACTACCGTTGTTTGTTTGTCAGTATTGTGATGGAGAGAACTTCTATTGAATCAATAAATAGATTAAGAAGGCGTACCTACTTTGTAAGCGATATGCCGACTAGGTTTTGTTTTGGGGATGTGTAGACTTAGGAGCTTGGGAGTTTATATGCGGGCATACCTACTCGTTTTTTAATGGAAAACGCATGTAAGTCCGCATTCCCAATTTCCCAAAGTGGTAAGCAATTTATTTCAGAATGGGCGGGGATTGAAACTGTCATGTTTCATTAAATCATGCGTGCAATGCATGAAGAGAAGAAGAGGTAAGTTGAAAAAGTACCAGATTTAGTGCTGCGTTTGAACCATTACCTTGAACAAAGTTAATAGTCCTAAATTAGAACTAAACCCCGTACTTTTAAAACCACGTTTTATAATAAGTTGGTGAGAGCTTTACACAGAATTTCATTAAAAATTAAAAATTAAATCTAACATAGAGTATCTCTAAACATATTCCACATCCCATTGATGCACAAAATTAGTTTCGCCGTAGATTTTAATTTCGCTACCGGTTTTTAAAGTTCATTCAAAAACTAATTACCAAAATCACCACCCAGCCCCAAAAATACAATGGAATTGCAATCTCACACCATTTTTCCAATTAAAAATACAAAACGAGCGAACAAAATCGCATTCTATCCTTTCTAAGACCATAAAAATCAATTTTCTTCAAATTCTTTTAAAACCCAAAATTTTACACGACGTGAGGAAATTGAAACATTCTTGTTATCAATAGTTGTTTTATGACTTAGATCATTCAACCATTTGGAACCGCCATGACCAAAAATCTCTTCGCGAAAATTTCTACCAATTTATGTGGTGGGATGCAATGCATTACTTTACTCATACATTCATCTATTATCAAGACACAAGCATACATTTGACGCACACATATACTTTTGTAAATTTGGCAGAGGAATAGGATTTTCAATGGTATATCTGGTTGGTTAATATGCTCTAAGTTTTAAGTAAAAATTTTGGATGCGGAACCTTGCATATGTGGTGTGTCCAATTTGACGGCATGCCGCAGGCGCCCGCGCGACTTGCAAGTCACTGACGTGCAATCAGTATGCGCTTGCGCCCCCTTTGTTTCAAACGCCGCCTCTTGGCGCCAAAATATTGTACCGTCGCTGTGTTGCCAGTAACCATGTGGCGAATTTGGTGATTATGGTAGAATAGTTTCTGAATGGTGATTTTGATGAGTTAACGTAATTAGAAGTCTCTAACTTTTATTACAAAGAGTTTTTCAATGATTTTCAAATGTTAACTACATTTTTGCAGTACTTTTAAAGCCATAAACGTCTATTTATTTTTTAATTTAAAAGTTTAAACTGAGTCCATTCTTCTTATTATTGAGTGTATTGCAATTTTTAATAATTTTACAAATAGGTACTAGGGTCAGAGTTTTCTCAGATCCGGCAATTCACGGTCTTTGAAGTGGAATTGTAGTAGGTAGTTCGTACATCATACTGGAATTCAGGCAAGCCGATTTTACATGTCCTCCTAATATCCAATAAAAATGAATAAATAAATAATTTTCGATAATTATAAATATTACCCATCACATAAACAATATCCAATTTAAAAAATCCAGACTGCATGGCAACATTAATTCATACGCACACACTCAAAAGTTGATATTAATTAACTGCCAATCGATATATTAAGAAAATAAAATGGTCGAACGTTCAATTTAAATTATTTCTATACGGCCAGCATTATCTTCAGACGTGTTCCGAATTCAATTCACATGGCATGCCAAAATATATGCGTGAGTAAGGTAGAGTGACAAGGAATCGGAAATCTCGTGTGTAAAGGAAGAAATAACACAATGTCCGTATAGCCACTATCTACCGAATAAATTCGAAAATTGAAAGGATTTTTTGTGAAATTATCTACCAAATAAACTTACTGGAACTTATTCTTAGGAGGTGAAAGAGACCCATAATTTCGTACGTCATTATTAGTACGTAAGTTTCAATTGTTTTTATTCTTAATTTATTTGTAACCGATCTGCAACCGAGTTTCAATATCATCTGCCGAGCCCTTTCCCAAGCTGTGCAAGTACCATTGTTTTACATGGAGCGACTCCCTGAATTTCCCTGACCCTGTTACTTGGGCCACCCGATACCCCTTGGTAAGACAGGTTTTCAGACTTTCATCTTCGCCAGAACGATTACGTTCTGGCGAAGATGTACAAATGACAGCCAGTCTTACTACTTTAACGTGCCGTCTAAAACATGGAGGAGCAACTCATCATGACAAGATGGTCACCCATCTACAGTCCAACTGCGCCAAGCGTTGCTTAACTTTATGATCGGTCAACCCGTGCTGCTGTTACTATTAGCCGTGTCAATATACATATCTCTTTTACCTACGCAGCGCAATAAGCCACAACCTTCTCAGAGGACCTTTCTATAACAAACTGTCTAACGTGGCCTATGCAATAATCCGTAACATTTACCTCGGCACGTTCTACATAGTTGTTGAGGAACATAATACCGCAGCATGTAGCGCCATTTGCTTGCTCGTCTATCCTAGGCTTCACCTTTTTCCTCGTTGCCCTGTTTACAATTTATTTGGTGTGCTATGTCAAATGTTATACTAAACATGCACTCTCTTCTAGTTGCCTAAACATGACAAGCCAATTCATAAGTAATCTTAAGCTAAGCTACAAGTACACTGTTTTTTTTAATTTTTCAATCATCATAGAGTTACCAAATATCAATCAATACCTAATATATTTCACAAACAACCAGAAATTCAATTAAAACAAAATCCCATGCCAAACTCGTTTGGTAACAATTTTTACCACCAACCATAATAAAATTTATCTCAATTAATGTACCGCAAACGAGGTAGCTAATCTTACGTTCACAACTTAGAGCATTTAACTGACTGGACACGCCATTGCCGTACTTTTGTATGTTCATGTGTGCGTCAAGCTTGTATTTTAAAATTTTATCATGTGTGCATAACGATGTGATCGAAAATTACCTGCTTAGAAGAGTGAAACTAGACCTATCAGTCGACCGTCAATTGACATTGATCGTTGGTAGAATGCATTGGTCGACGCTATCTGTATGGTGGAAACTATCGATCGACATGGACCATTTTATATTAGCATCGATACATAGCATCATTCGACTTCTTTCTTTTCTATATTTTGTTTTGGTTTAGAAATTCTAATTTGTTACTTAACCTCGCTCCCCACGTGTATCAATATATAGAATTTGTCGCAGACCTTATAACGAACGGCGGTTCCTGTTGGCTGTACAGTCTAAGGGCATAAACTGCGTTAAGCGTGCCTCTCGCGTGTCCATACAAAAACGACCCGCGCGTGCCCATGCGCGTGCACACGCTCGTGAGCCCGTCGCGTGATACTTCCGTGCAATGGGGCACGCATGCACGCGACGTGATCACGCATCACGTTGGACGGGTCCACGCGCGAAGCCCGCTAGCGGGTGCACGCGCGTGCTTGTTCAGTTGACAGCGCTATCTCGAACCGACCGCACGCGCGTGCCCGGCCCATAACAAAAAATGACAAATTTTGATACAGAAAGGGTAATTGTTGAAGTTCAGTGTCGTCCTGCCATATGGGACCAATCAAGCGAAATATTTAAAGACCATTCATTATTATTACTTATTACTTATTCGACTGTACCTCCAACGTCAAAATTGTACTGAGAAAACTGCGTACGCGGATGCACGCGCCGATGCCCGCGCATAAGCACGCGAACGTGCTCACGTGCGTGCACCAGAAGCGTGGCCCGCGACGTGCTCACGTGCGTGCACACGCTTAACGCAGTTTATGGCCTAAGGTTCACAAACACCGTCACTGTTTCAATTTAAGCAAAGCTTCCGTGTATACGGTATGGTCTGCCGCCATACAGTCGTGGTTAACGCCCACTAATTTAATTTACGTCTATTCATTTGAAAGCAGATGTATGGATAACTGTGAGTTTTTGGATGCTATCAGATATTTTCTAATCAAATATTTTTAAGCAATAATTCAAAAATATTGATGACATGGACTCTTATCAATACCACTTTCTAAAAACTGAAATTCCTATTTCATTTGTCAATTGTTTTTGTTATTCATTTGTCAATTATTGTTAAATACTTATAGTATTAAAACTGATTCACAATAAGGACGATATACCTACTTAGAAAATAAATATGCAATGTGAATTTCACACTAAAGAATAGGGATGCGGACTAGGTCAAAAATAAAATACTTTATCATATTCATTTTGTAAAGCATCTTAAAATAATGTCAGTTTTATTCATCGTTTTGAACCGAAAACTGTTTTTATTTTTTTATTGGTAATATAATTGAAATAAGTATACGGATTGATGTGAAAAATCTGTGACGTCATATGTGGTTTTTTCATACAAATTTCATAGAGAGTAACCGTTTTTGACAGTTCTATAAAAGTATTGAATTTGACTAGTTGTCCGCATCCCTATTGAAAGAATACACTTATCCATGTTTGTCTATTAAAAAAGGCGTAAGTATTATGATTTAAAATACTGACCAAGTGGTAAGTAAAAGTCAAATTATTTTTAAATAAAGCAATCTGGCGCCCAAAGAGTCGAATTTGGGCCTGTTAAGCGTTTCTGTTGCTTCCTTGAGGTTCATTTGTGAAAAACTCAACAGTTACTTCTTCTTAAAACCGTCTTAACCTTGTTAAATCTTCTACGAGTACAACACTGTCTGGCTATCTATCTACAAGAAATATCAAAACAGAGTCTGTAGCCAAGATGTCAGCCAAGATGCCAAGTCATTTTAAATCTATAAATCACGTGGTCATGACGTGAGTCGAAATGTCATTTCCATACATTTTTAAAAGCTTTTATTTAACTTGCTGTGTATGTATGTTACGGTGGATTCTTTGAACTCAATTTTGAACTGGATATCTTCAACCGATTGAGCTGAAATTTTGTATACATGTTCAGTTTGGATGACAATGCAAGATATGTTATATGACGTTATTCTAAATCAAATATGGCGGACCGTTCAAGATGGCGGAGTAGTTATTTTTAATGAACTTCAACAATATGCGTATCAAATGAAAGGACTTATTGAGAGTGACTTAAAAAATAATTTGACGTTATTCTAAATCCAATATGGCAGACTATAAAAGCTTTTTTAAAAAAAGATTTTTCTTTTAATTTATTTTATGTCTACAAGCGTTTACGATTGTAGAAAGATATCTTGGCTACAGGCCCTGGTCTCGTGATAGTCACTAGCTTCTTAGTACATATAAAGTAGACAGTAGCTTATCATCCACCATCTTTTTAAATAAACAATTAATTATAATTTATAATAATGACTGCTTCCTTATAATAGGTACCTCATAACTCATACCGCATACCGCAGTGCTGTGGTACCGCACTGCCGCTGTGTCCACGCCCACTAATTCAATTTACATCTCTCTCTGTTGCTGTACACTCGCTGACAATTGTTTTAGGCAGTTGGGCTCTGATTTACTGTGTTATGATTGGTGTTTAATCATGGCGCAGATTGGTTCAATGTCTTTAAGGCTGGAGGTAAGAAAATTGTGGAGTCAGTATATAACATGATAAGTTTTTTTCTACATACGGTAAATTCTCAATAAATCTCCTAATAAATTATAATCCGGAGATGGTCTGTATTGAAATGTAGGCTAAAACCATACCTTTGCTGCGGGTTGTTCATAAGAGTTACCGTGGCCCTGGCACACAGGGATCTCCAGAAGGAATATAGTGGGTTTTAGTCAGTAAGAGTCTGACACTCCTTCTAGCTGCACCCTCATACAAAAAACCATACATTTTCATATTCTTTCGTTATTTTCTTCTTTCTTTATAATATACATATGTATAAGCACCTTGATGACTAAAGCGACTTGTGGCTTCCAATTCAAGCAGTCGAGATTACCAAACATCAAATTCAAAAGCTCTAAACACTTGTGTACCTAACAGTACAAATGTTTGAATAAATGAGCGACGATGATTTGCGAAACAAGAGGCTGGCTTGTATTAGCTCAGTAATTATTCGACGAACCGGCGCCGGCTGCCCTACGCACCCACTATGTTATGAGGTAGCTGATACTTCTAATTGCTTAACTTGGTTAGGATCTTGGCATGTTCTAGAACTCTGAAGTCATTCTGGAGGCCTTAAATATTTGTTTTGTTATAATTGAGATGTTATCAATTTTGCTTAAGTCAATTGTAGCCTTAACGAGTGCAGATTTTCAGCCTACTTTTTTACATCTTAATCGGTTTAACGTGAAAGCGTAATAAATATACAAGTAAACTCAGTTTCCTTATTATATTATTAGCAAGCATTTCGTTTTCATGACGGAACTGACAATATAATGTATAGGTACACCTTATTACAATAGTGGATCGCCACTTTCAAAATTTCTCATAAAAAAATACTGTAATTCAGAACGGTAGGTACCCATTATGATATTATTGTATATTTTTCTAATACGAAAGTATTGCGCAAAGCAAAATACAGTATTCGGACCATTTATCCTAAAGTAAATTAATCCATACTAATATTTTAAAGCCGTGTTTGTTTGCTTGAATGCTCTAATTTCAGGAAATACAGGTCGGATTTTCAAAATGATTTCAGTTTTAAACAGCCCATTTATCGAGGAAGGCTATAGGCTTTTATCCAAGCCTAAGGCTTTTTATCCAAGTGCGCAGTAGTTCTATAGAAGCTGGTATCCATAAATAGGTAATCCATAACTGTAGATCAAAAACTGATCAAGCCTTTTTCATATTTTTTCAGACTTTCAAAAACTTCAAAGGTGGTATCATAACATTAAGAAATATATCCCTAAACATCAGTGCAACGACCCTCAGGGTTCTGCTAAACAAAAACTGACCTTGTACAGGACACACTGTTCTCACACTTAAATTAAGGTATACGTACCAACACTCGTCCTACACCTAAGAATTCACCATAACGTCACGTCCATCCAAAACTAATTAAGAAAAAAGCAAGGTAGCTGCACCTATTACCGTCCACCTATAAATTGCTCCAAATTGAGTTATCGAGGATCAGTGATTTTTTGCTGAGTGCTCGTGAACGCAAGAGTTGTGGTTCGAATCGGTGGTCGTACAACTTTTTGTTAGAGAACCAAGTTTAATGACTCCACGCCCGGCCTTGAGACGTCGCTGATTGAAATTTTGTGTAGGAATTAATGTTCTGAGTTATGTAATATAGTTTTTGTGTTGGTATTATATTTTATTTTTAAAATCTTGCAACTAAACTTTCGTCGATATTCTTAGCGGTCTCGTTCCTCTAGCTAGCAGGATCATCAGTCATAGCTTAATGAATTACACTGTTCTGTAATAAAGCACTACATTACAAAAAAATCTAGACTAGCTATCGCCCGTGGCTTCACCCGAGTCCCAAGGAAACTACTTCCCTAAGTTACACGTACTTTCCAAGTATATCTTGGACACTAAAGATTGAGTAAAGGTTAAGGAAAACATCTTAAGGAATCCTGGACATTAAAGTCTTAAATCTTTAATCATCGTTTCTTCTTTGTATGAGAAGAGGCCTGTGCTCAGCAGTAGGACAGTGAAAAAGGCTGATGATGATGACGATTACTTAGGTATATGAAAAGATAGAAAATATATTCCCCCTCATTTTAAAACGTGGTCTTAAAAGGTATCTACCGGCTTTTGTACTAGATTTAGACCATTAACTTGAGGCGGTACTTTCAACTTTGTAAGACCACGTTTTATAATAAGGGGTAAGATGTCTATTACAATAGTTCTAGACCACGTTATGATGAATTACCACCATATGTGACTATGCGGGTTGAAACTAGTCTTTAAATATAATTTACGATATCCGAGCTGTTGTAAAATAATTGATGATAATGACAACAAAAAATATACACGTGGAAATTTAATGACCTGCATTTAATACATTTTTTTTACTTATGTTAACATACATTATATACGAAAAAACTATTTACGATTTTCGGTTACTTATATTTTTATTGTAAAAAGTTTTTATTTTTATCTTTTTAGTGTCAAGGTCCAAAATCGTGTTTCGTCATCCAATCTCCTCCTTTTTTTGGAAGTCGGTTAAAAATTGTATCTAATGAACTTGAAATATATTAAATAAAATCAATAATTGGATGGCAACATTCTTCCTTATTGCCGCCTACTGGAGGCGAAGCCAAGAAGCTAACACAGAGGTGTTGCCATGTTGGATGGCAATGCTCAACTTTACGAAGCTCTCTACTGTAGACACTTTTAATATAATTTGAACCTAAGGACCTAGCCGTAGAACACAACAATAGACCAACTTGTAAAGTTAAATTGCTTAGTTCTATAAAAAAACAAACTTTCACCAAAATTTTAATAAACCTTAATTTGCACACCTAAATCAATGCTAGAAAAATAACTCTCTACCAAAGTAATTAAGGACGAATTCTAAATAAATATCGATTAAATCAAACACGATTGTGTTTCGATTCGATTAATCGCGAAGCACTTTAAATTCGCTCACAACACGCAAATAATGTTTTAATTCAAAACACTCTTTGGGAATTCGATAAAAGGTTAAAAGAAACATCGAAACTCGAAGCAAATAATGCTGGCTGATAACGTTAGCACGAACTCCAGTCGAATCATCCAAACTGTGTTTTAAACACACTCGAATTTTAACCTTATTTTTTGTGCAATAAACTCCAAAGTACTTTACCAAATACAGTTCGTGACAGTTCTTAATTTTTTTCCAAAAACGAATCATTGGGTAAAGCTTTCCATTAGCGGGCACGCGCCGAAGTCGACAAACAAATGACATTTATAAAGAACTCGATTTGAAATTTGTTTGAAATCGGAACGTCTCGGCCGATACAAATGGCGTCTAGACTTTTGATAACGGCCACGTAACCACAAATAATAAAAAATGGATTGCCTTCAAACGATTAACTATTGTTTTTGATTTATTTATTTTAGGATTTTTAACGTGTAAATATTTTTCGGGGAAGAAGGTTCTAAGGTGTATTTTTCACACGATTGCGGCAAAGGAGGATGTTTTTTTAAATTTTGGGGTCCTTAACCTCAAAATAAGTTTGGTGATGGTGATGATAGTTTGGGCTTCAATCATCAGTAAGAATACCTATTACTTAATAAAAGGAAAAATTTGTTCTTAAAAACTTGGAATACAACGTTTTTCCTTCATAAGTTTACAAAGAGAGTCTTAAGGGCCAGTCAACATTAAACTATAATCATTTTCACACACGTTTCAAATCTACACAAATCAGACCAAGGCATGAATAAATAAAATAAACTACAACCTCATTGTAGCTATTCGATTACCCATAGTCAATAGTCATAGAGTAGAACCACTTTACACCACAGATAATGACAGATAAGAGCAAAAGCAAACATCTCGAATGGTTACGATCGATTTGGCGTCGTGATTGCGGTCGCGCCGAGGAAGTCGCGTGCGCAGACTATTGATCGCGGTCGCAATCGTAATTGTTGCTTGGAGCTACAAAATGTAACGATTGGATAGATAAATCTCTGAATCTTACTTTTTGTGAAGTAAGTCATCAATATTTTGGGATAAAATCGTCCGAATTGAATATAACATTCTTTGTTGTAAGCCATTAGGACAATACAATATAGGATAATACCAACAAAATACGTGTGAGTACTGTGAAATCGATATGTTAAGAGCTAAGTACACCATCCTACATGTCAAAATCAACGGTATTAAAATCCCGAGTTTGATGTCATCCGTAATGTTAACCAAAGCAGTTACATTGCCGTGGCCAGGACGTTTCAAAATTATTTAAATACAAAATTCTACTTCAAGATTAAAAACTCCCTCAAAATTACTAACTAAATTGTAAGAACAGTAATCCTAATTGGCTCAAGCCATTACGAAAATCTACAAGTACTGTAGTGTAGTTGGCAAAACCAATATTGTAAGCCTTTTCCAACAATATTAACGTAACGCGAGCCATTTACAAAACCGCAAAAAGATCGGTTTGTGAACCGATCCGAAACAATTGCCGACCAGCAGCCATTAGAAATAAGAAAACTATTATGGAAAATTATCGTTATGCAAACGGATTATTTCAAATGGCGATTTGATGTTGTAAAATTATTTTATGCTTAGATGGATTACGGCTTTCACACTCAATTTTTTTAATGTACATGTAAAGATAAAAAATAAGATACATAACGGTAAAAAGTCATTTATCCATTCAAAGTAGGTTGAAAATCAGCACTTTTGGAAAGTCAATTTTACAAAAGACAGCTCCAAAAACGCCCGTCCTTCATTGCTGTGTGTTATCGCTGGGAAGAAGAAATGGTGGAACAAACTCCCAAAAAAGCTCAGCAAACTTGTCTTGAGATAGTCGTGGACAAGTGTGCGGGTTCGATTCTAGATCAGGCTTGTACTAGAGCAAATTTTCGGAGTTGTATTTGAAGTCTTTAATGATTGATTAAAGGTGAAGGAAAACATCTTGAGGAAAGCTGGAACCAATTGTTAAGTTTATTGGGAATATTTGCCAATTTCTGCTAGCTTGATGTGCTGGCGTCTATACAAGATAGAAAGGAAAAAAGAAAAGAAAAAGTTATTAACTAATTAATGAATACTTAGAACAGAAAATATATATTTTTGTGATTTTTCTTTATGATTGACATTCAATATTTTGTGGATATTTTTTTCTTGTTACATTTAAGTTATTTTATTATTATACTTTATTGCACACATAAGTACACATAACACATACAATTTGAAATTTAATGTACAAAGGCAAGCTTAATCCAGAATTGGGTTCTCTAACAGCAAACCTTAGAGCGATTGTACTTGTATGTGAGTATGACAAAACATAGCAAAATCAAAAAGCATCGAACCATCACACTAAACTAACACCCAAAACGAGATCACTCCATTTTCAAAATCATCAAAAAATCGTGACTCATTCACCATACCAACAGAGTACCACTTGAACCAGCTAAACAGTTCTTCAAGTCAACGGCTGCGGTTTGCCTTGCCGTCCAAATTGCCGGATTGCCGGTCCCAGTTGTTAGACACCCATTACCTGCGGTTTGTCTACTGGAACCCTCAGCTGCGTAATGATTGTCATTACGGAATGCTAGTGACGTTAAAATTTTTGTGACCGTGGTAGATATGGTTGGAGCAGCGCATTTTCAACTAATGCGAAGCCAAGAGGAGCTCGTGGCTAAGAAATTAGCGCACGGATATATCGATCGTAAGGAGACTTTGTCTTGAGGAGATCCTCCGCGTTTGGCAACCGTTACGGGTACCTAAAAGCCAAGTTACCTGAAATCCAGACTTATCATGGGGTACCGGATTCCTCAGGTTATTGAGCTGAGGATGTCAGTAAGGCAAGAGGTCCTTGTAAAACACTAGTACTCAGCTGCATGCATTTAGGCATGGTTACCATCGAAATTTGGATTGTAGATTATATGTGCCTGGCAAAGTCTACGGAGTTTCGCTTGGGAAAGTCAAAAGTTATCTATATCGACTAAAAAAGCTTTCTGAGTTAACATATGTATTTATAGATTTTCGTTTATTGAAAACATAAGCCCCTTATTATAAAATGTAGTCTAAAAGTCTAGTCTAGTTTTTTTTAGTTTTTTTTTTATTAATTGATACTATCCTTCGGATTATTTTTCATTCAATTCAGCGAAGAAGTCATTAGTAAAAATTTAATTAGGTACGGTTTACGGAAAGTCAAAAAAATGCGCGTAGGTACTAGCGTGCGTAGCCTCAGTACTTTGCAATTTAAATGCAACTCCACCTAATTTAAGGTAGTTTAAATTTTAAATGCGCAAATAAATGAAATATATTTAATATTTTTTTTGCAATTTGCGTCAAAACCTACTTAATTAAAATTGTATTGTTTGAATTGTAAATGTCATGGATTTTTTCTTTGTAGACTACGCTTTGTCAAGGATTAAGTACCTAGCAACCTAACTTGATATTTATTGCGAAAGAATTTTAAGGAAAAGATGCCACCTTAAATATGTACATATACATATTTCGTTTCTAGTTACGCTCGGTTCCATTTAAGACTCGTTCTGCTTAGTAATAGTAGATTTTTTTTTCAATAAACGTCAAAAGTTACTTTTGCGTAAGCGAAACTAGTTGTTTTTTTTTCAATTGTTTCATGTTCATAAGAACCACGAATTAGTTACCTTGAAGTCGGCTACAATGAGCGGTCTGTACAGACGCCAGCAGGTCAACCTACCTGAATCTGTCAAATTTTATTAATGGAATATTAACCTGAAAAAAAATCTGGTTGAAAATCTATTACATAAATTTGACAGATTAGGTCAGTTGATGTGCTGGCGTCTGTACAGAAAATGTATGGTGCGCATGCTCATGCAGAAGGTCAAAAAACTCTTCGTGCAGAGTTAACGTAAAAAAACAATAATTGGTGGCTATTTTTTTTATATTATATAGGTATATATTTACTTTTGTTTATATACAACACTTATTATTATAAAAAATACTTAAAACTAATGAACTATAACTAGTAAACATAAATAAAAAAATAAATAAACTTTAGCATCGTTTTCATTTTTTTTTAAGTAACACAAATTCATGAAAATACATAATTCATTATAGTTATACGAAGTAACCTTATTAAAAAAAGGGTTGTCACCTTCTCCTGACCTGTAAATCTCTCTACAAATCATAAAACAACTGTATACCATTATAGGGTCTAGTGCAATAATAAAAATCCCCTGGCTTATTTAGGAACACCGTCCAAAACCGTTTTGTGGAGTGTTGATAGTTTTATATTATGAATTCAATCAACATAAATTAGATATAATTTGGACGATGACGACCCGGCTACGGATTCATCTCGCTTGATTATAAAGGTGGGTTACACACCAAATCGATGAGTCGAATTTTTTTTGGCAAAAAAAAATATGTTTGTATTTTTTTTAAATTCTTAACTAAACCATGAATCACTTTGACAACACACGATGGCACTTAATTTTTATAAAAAATTGTGATTCTAAATGCGATAAAAAGTATGAGGAAAGAATAAAGTCGAAGCGACTAGACCCTTCATAGTAGCAGCAAGAGCCGACCATGACCCAAGATTTTTTTTTTTATTGAGCATAATAAAGAAATTATTAATCGCCTTATGTGTTGCTAATTTGCAAATCTCGAGAGCAGCTGAATCCATTCCGCAAATTTTTGGATAAAGATAGCTTACAATGAGTCTAAACACAAAAACTTTCTAGACTCTCATACAAACGATTCGTAATTAATTCTTCTTTTTATTATATTACAAGCCGACCCACTGTCCTACAAAAAACATTAGCAGAATTATATTTAAAAAAAATGGTAGGCAGTACGAAGTTCACCGGGTCAGCAAGTGAACAATAATAATAAACATGATCCAATCGTTTAACCTCTCAAAACTAATAAGTTCAGTAATTTTGTCGCCTTCCTTATACTGCTTTTTGTTTTACAAAAAATCTGCATATTCAAATTTCAATTCAAAAACATTTGTGAATTCGTAAACACATCAGCTGGATAACCGACATGGCTCCTTAAAGTATATTAAGGAAAGAAATTTGCAATAAATACGAAGAACAAATGAGAATCTAAATTCTTTTTCTAACACTTCCAATTGTATTTTTAAGGATGCAGCGTGATCGAAACGGCTTCACGTCGCATCAGTGTGTAACTGCCCTTAGCGATCATCCGCTTTTGTTAATCCACGTTGATTACTCATAATCAATTTTTTTTTGTTTATTTATAGTTTTAGAATCGAAATTAATGTAATCGAGCGGATAATTTACGAGTAGGTGAGCATTACGTAAAACCAAAATCAAAATTCATATAAATTCGACCTCTGTTTGAAACAATTGATGTAAATTATGTCTATTGTATTCAGTTAACTGAATTGAATGCTAAAGTGCCTAATAGCCGTAACTAGCAAAAAAAATATTTCACAAAAAAATTGACTTCTAAAAACACTAAAAAGCAAAATAAGAAACTTTTAAGTACATCGCTCTAGAAATCGGTGACTAGGTTGCAGCTATATCTATTTCGGTACCTCCTCCTTTCTGGGAAGTTGGTTAAAAAGGTAATTTGTTGTTTCGAACACAGGAAACAAACTTGCTGTATATTTTAGTTATTTTAGACATGAATATTGTCTTTTATTTTATTATATACAATTTACTGAAGTGTGTGAAACTCTTCGTTATTTTTTATTATTCATGATTTTCTTCAATATATCACCTTGACACACAACTTCATATTACCTGTATCCTTTTATGATAATGTAATTTCTATATAAAATAAACCGAATCACATGCCAGTTCTAACTCTATATGATAATGTTTTCAGCATCCTCTTTCAATTTTCAGGCTTGTTTCTATCTTCATTCGATTGCTTTTGAATTCAAGTATTTAATGTAGCTATTAACTAAACCCTTGCTACGTGTTTAATAAAACAACGTTATTATTTGATGGTCTTTTATCATTTGCCTCGTCTTTTCTTAAACTAAGTACATTTTACAGATTTATAGTGGTCGATCAATTGATATTCGATAATTAGTCATTCGATTTGGCATAGTACACCCATAAGAGCTGGTATCCACAATTTATATCTACAAACATAAAATGTCTTTAAACAATTTGCTATTGCCTAATTAATTCCACAATAGCCGGCAAAGCCTGTGATTAGCCGGCGAATGTGTGAAGTACACTTAACGATCGCTTAAAGTTATTATGAGTTGTTTAATGTTTTCACACTAAGATAATGTACGTATATCTGAAATATGTTATTCACGATACCTCGCTATTCATATATGTATATTAATTTTACTTACATTTGAAAACTAATTAGAATTCTCGCAATCAGGAAACATGTATATTTTACACTAGCTGTTGCGCGTAACGTCGTCCGCGTGGGCATTAGGTGATTTAACATTCACCCCCCATACGTGATAGCGTGATAATATGTATCCTATATGTTGATCCGACATCTTAGTTATATTCATGCCAAATATGAAGCAAATCCTTGCAGTACTTTTCATACATGCAGACAAACAGACAAAAATTTCAAAAACTATATTTTTGGCTTCGATATTGATTGTAGATCACGCCCCAACTATTTTTTTTTAATATTCAATATACAGTTTTAACTTTTAACGATTTTATTACATGTATAGATTATACATTGTGGAAATCGGAATTTAAGGAAATATAAAACTTTAATCATGTATTGTATACAATTTAAAAAAAGATTATAAATTGAAAATAGGCAATTGTCATTAGGCATTATAATAAGATATTCGTAATAAAAAATTATATTACAAATTAGTTACGACCTTTGGCAAAGTTGTTTGTTGAATAACGGTTTTGTTAGATTTGGTAGTCAGACAGTTAATATTTGCACTCTGCATAAAAATTTACTTGAAGAGTACCTTTTTGTCACTCTTTCACGTTAAAACTACTGAATAGATTTCTATGAAACTTGGCAGAAATTTAGCTTACATATTAGAGTAACTTATAATTTACTTTTTATGTAGGTATGTATGTACGAAAATTAGTTTACCCAGGCCACGGCAGCAATGGCAGGCGGCACTATATACTATATGGCTGATTTATATACTTATGTATGTATGTAGTATATACTTTGGTCAGGCAAGTACCAATGCAACTTTTCTAAGTTAGTATGTTCTTTCTAAGTATATCTTAGACACCAATGACTGTGTTTCGGATGTCACGTTAAACTGTAGGTCCCGGCTGTCATTGAACACCCTTGGCAGTCGTTACGGGTTAGTCAGAAGCCAGTAAGTCTAACGCCGGTGTAACCAAGGGGTATTGGGTTGAACGGGTTACTGGGTTGAGAAGTTCAAATAGGCAGTCGCTCCTTGTAAAACACTGGTACTCAGCTGAATCCGGTTAGACTGGAAGCCGACCCCAACATATGTAGTTGGGAAAAGGCTCGGGACATGATGATGTACATATTTATGTAGTATATATCGACGGCTCCTAAGTATACTGAGTCAACTAACAAATTTTGAAAATTGCACTTTTTTTGTGTATTAACAATAATTAAATCATTTTCTATTTACATGTAAAGGAAAAAAAATAAAATCTTTATAAGTATAGTTGACTCAGTATACTTAGGAGCCGTCGATATAGGTATTAATGATAATATTCCGTGATTCTGGCAACAAACATTGAAGTTTGAATAATCATACGCACATTTTGTAACCTTTACAAAATACTAAGTACCTGAAAATGTATTGTCAAGTTATTGCTAAGTTAGAAAGCCAACATGTGCATAGAAAATAACTGTTTAATGTCCGATTAAGTAAAGGTGTCGGCGCCTTTCAAGTATAAGTCTTGAATCCGAACGATAAATTAGAAAACTTGCACATTGCTAGTAATTATTGCTGGAAAGAGTACGTTGTTACAATGTTGTATCAATAATGTTGGGAAATTATTTAATGTGTTGTTAGTGGATGTTTTATGTAACGCAATTGATGGTATAGATACATGTTAGTTTAGAACATCTGTGGTAAGACCTCGAGGCTAAGCAACAGCTACGCGGGTCGATTGTTCATAAGGTTAAGCAACGCCTGGCACTATCGGGTTGTGGATGGGTGACAGTCATGAGTTCTTCCGTGTTTCGGAAGGCACGTCGTTTTCACATTTTTGGCAGTCGTTACGGGTAGTCAGAAACCAGAAAATCTCAGCCAAGGAGTATCGTGTTGCCCAGGGTTGCAGATGTCATAATAGACAGTTTCTCGATGTAAACACTCGTACTCAGCTGCTGATTAGAAGCCGACCCCAACATGCTTGGCAGAATCAGAAAAATGCTTGGCAGATGATGTTCCTACGACGTGCCGTTCGTTAAGATGATATCTCGAAGCACGCATTCGTGGACAGATCACCAAAAAATCCCTGAACTGCACCAGAAAACTGATCAAACCCCAAACAGGAAACAATAACAATTGCCCCACTACCATATGTTACTATTAGCGATAACTAGACGTTTATGGCATATCGATATAAATAGAGAATCGATTAATTTCTATAAAATGTTAATTTGATCATCAAACAGTATTTTGCTCGTTATACTAATCAATGTATAGTGCTATAAAAATTTATGTTAGGGTATGTTATAAATAATTTTATTACTAATTGGGCCTCGACAGTGTTCTTATGTGTAGAAACTATTAGTTTTGAAGTCAATTGCTTATTATTATTGTATAAAATGTATTACGACTTAATTGACGCAGCATTTGGCGCAGCGGCCATATTGCGTCGCTTTATTTTAATCGTTTTATTCGGATAATTGTTGGGAAAATATAGTATTACTTTGCCACTTGCGTATCAAATAACAAGCTAAGATAATAGAGGAGATTAATCAACACAAATTAATTTAAATGAAACAGTTATATAGGGTGTAACAAAACTAATGCACCATATTTTTACAGGTCATATAGAACATGCTAAGGATCATGTTTACCATAAAAAAGTCATATAAACAACAACATATTTTATTAAATTTATCATCACAGTCGCCAAATTGTACGCATAACGCCGGTCTCTATGAAGGCGCTCGATCGTTGACCCCTAGGTCATTCAACTTTTTTTGTGGTAAACACGATCCTTAGCATGTACTAGATGACCTGTAAAAATGAGAAAACTGCTTATCTCGACGAATGGATAATTATCATTTTTGGTTATCCAACAAAGCCTAGCCAAACATGTAGAATTGTATTTTTAATTATTTGAAATTGGAATTCTGAAACTACTACGATTACTTATAACCAGCTAATTGGTGACATAAAATCGCCATGACGATCGTAAAATAAATTAAACATTCACTCTATTACAAATTAAACTCATTTAATTAGCAGTTAAGCAGATGGACAAACTCATAATAACTATAAATCCTCTTTTCTGAAGCGAAACTCATGACGTAGTTATCTATTTATCACCATAACCAATCTAAATAATTATATTTTAATAATCAAAAGGCTGAAATAAGATTTGATTAATTTATTTGAAACCCAAAAATTTGATTGAGCTGATGTCTCTTAAAATCATTATCCTGTTTTTTATCAACAAAATAAATATCAAAGCAGTGTTGTAAATTAGCAAACTGGAAATATATCGACGACTATGCACAAGCCGTGCGACAGGATAAGCAAACAAACACATAAGTTAGAGCGTGACACACAACGATGCCAAATATTGAAGCGAAATTGATTCAACACAAAGCTTATTATACATACTGCCGCATTAAACCGTGAGTGTATTTAAAATAATTTAAATGGAAACGTCCCAGCATCGTTTTACGTTCACAAAACGTCTTTATTCCTTCGTATAATTTACGACTAGCTATAAACTCGGGTACCTAAAGATCGGTGAATAAAAGTTAGCCAGGCGCAGGCGCTTGCGCCAGCCGAGGATCCAGCACTAAACAATCAAACGCAACGGCGCGGCATTATCGATAATTGTATCGATAAACATTTGTATACTCGAATAGTCGTGGAAATCGATTTGCCATGCCACTTATTTAATCTGTCGATATAAGAAAATTCGATATAATAATAGGAGTTTAAATTTAATTTAGAAAATTGGTATGTGTGACCTTTAGAGCAATTTGAGTTTGTTAGTATACCTAGCTTAATGAACTTTTGATTGGTTTTAGAGTAATTTCTATGATCTGTGACTTATCCGTTAAGGCGCGGACACGGTCTCATCTATAAAGAATTTATAGAATAGATTACTTCGACTTTGGTTAATTTAATGTTCTGCCTTTGATTTCCAGCTTTGCCCATACACAATAAAAGCAACAATACAACTAAAGTAATTTCAAATCAATATCGATAATATTCCCAGTCACATCACTAACCAGTCTGCTGGCCGGCGGAGCTCATAAAATCTTATGATAAGCGCCATTATCATCACAAAGGATGCGTGTAATTGTTTGTCAAATAAATACTAATAAAATTTTGATGTTTATTAAATATAATTTTGAAAAGGAACCCTTTTATGTATTCTTGATTGTCGTAAAGAAAATAGTGCTTTACGATTGTGCAGCTATCGATATCGACCGAGCTGTTACGTTTAAGTGACTATAAAAGTTTAGTTGAAAGATAATGAGGTTATGATTCGATATTAGAAAATGGTTGATTATGAAATATGATTTTTCCTTTTGAAAATCTTCTAGTTGATTTACTATTCAAATTAATAACCATTACCTACATATTTTTTTATTTTATTATGGAAATATTGACCACTGAACCTACTAATTTACAAATTATAAAGAAAAAAATAATATATGATACAAATATTTACATAAAAAGCCAAAAGGCGTCGAAAAATTCATCCATAATCGCTGTCTAGTGGAAGCGTGCCCAAGAGGCTGCAGTATTGCCATGTTCAATGGCATAAATTCATACCCATTATTAACTGTTTTCGTATTTTACAACAAACAAACATTCTATTAGTGAGTGTATGTAGAAAAACAAGTGGTAAGATTAATTAATTGGCATACGAAAGGTCAAGCAAACCAAAATAAGTGCCGTTAATAAAAGTAAATGCGTGACAATTACAATAAGTAACACTGTTGTGTTGTGCCTTTTTAATGAGTACAAACTTTAAGTGTTATGTAATGAAATAAATAAATGTATATTTTGTAAAGAATTGAGGTCTAATCTTTGGCTTGTAGAAAGACGTCTCTGCCACTTTCACCAATATATCGCATCGTGTTCTTGATTAGAAAATATCATTATTTGTAATTCCTTAATGTCTAAAATTAGGATTTGTCTGTGATGTAGTTGAAATTAAATTTGGAAATTAATACTTGAGGACACCACAAAATAGATTCAATATAGTGACATGTCACAATTAGTATCTAACATTAGTTTGACAACGTACACAACTAATCTCCCAGCTGCGGGAAAAGTTTCCCAAAAGTTACCATAGCCCCAGCACACTAAGACCTCCAGAAGAAACAAATAAAAGTGAGTTTAAGTCAGTAAAAGGCTGACATGCAGGCCTACTACACCTACAGCGGAATGATTTTGCTGTCAAAGAAAAGGACTCTCTTTTTTTGACATGAACTTTTTCAATCAGAATACGGCAACAACATGCTACATATAAAATCAAATCAGAAATAAGACATCCAATCAAACAACAATCGGAATCATCATAAAACTCCCCCATTAAAAATTCTAAAATCCACTCTAATTACCGAAACGTACAGAATGAGTCTGTATTTACACAGCTTAGGTACAATCTAGATTTAGAACCACAGTACTTACATGAAATAGAGAGGCCAGGTATAATTGTAGACTCACGTAGACTCGTCCCTTCACCCGGCCTTGGGTGACTAATGCCAAATTGGTGATGACTGTGTGTGATTGACGGTGAATCACTGCGAAGTTGGATTGTGAGTAAGGTGTGGTGCGAAGTTTAGCGGGCAGCGGATTATCCTCGTCTTTACAACAGATGAAAGTATTACCACAGAGTGTGATAGGTTTATCAGATGTGTGTCAGGGAAATATATAGCTAAGTAAATTAAAAGTAAATTAAAAAATATTTTTAACATGCTTTTAGGTACATATAAGCTTCACTTGTAACTATGTATCGAAGAAAATCTTGGAATCTTCATTTGACCTACTGCTTTCGATATGTTTGACTTTCTAAGCTACCCCAAATGGAAATATTTCGCATAAATAAGCAATTTTCGGGCAGTTTTTAAATAGATTTTTGTCAGTGTTTTTTGCTTTATGACAATTATCTCTGTACCTAGTGCTTATTATCAAACTGTCGTACAAATAGCAAAAAAAAAAAATTTGCTGACACAAAAACGGGATATCTTCTTATAATAGATTTGTTTACGGTATTGTCATATTTATATTCCTGTAGTAATTTAATTTAATTTCGTCTTCTGCATCAATTTCGTTCAAATCGCTGTCCGCTATCTATCTCACCATGTCCTCGCGCAAAACTCAGCCGAATAAATTGGCCAAAGCCATATTTTGCAGATGAAACCATTGATATTAATTACATTAGGCTGTCATGGCGATCTTTAGCTCGTAATATGGTTATCCATGGATAGAAACGTGCGATTAATGACCCCAGTCTTGAGGTATTGAGTCATCCTTTTCTATTGAAGCACGGCTAATGTTTATAGCTGTCTGTATGTATGTACTTCTAGTATTTTGTGTTGCTTATTAATTTTATGTATATGTTTTCGTAAGTGATTTTCATTCTAGAATGTTCGAATTGTGTCTTCACTTTTATGACCTTAGTGTTACTTTAATCCTTTCTGTTAGAACTTATCAAGAGAATGATGTGTAATGTCAGAGTTTAGTAATGACTCAAAAGAAAACAAAGAAACGTAAAAATAACTGTATTTATTTATCACTATAATAATAATTACAAGATAAGGACGGATTTACGATTGGAAAATTAAAAACTAAATTAACATGCTTATTAAAACTTATTTACAATATAAAAAAAACTACACGTCTGGATACCAAATCAATGCGTCTAATCTCAAAAAATATTTACACTATTCTAAAAATCATTCATTATACAAAAAAAAAAACAAATTTCCTAATTAACACATCAGATCAGCTCGTTGTCTTAATAGTTCTAGTCTAAGTTCATGCTCCCGCGCCGCTAGTCGTAACGCAGCGATGCTAGATGTACGCACATCGTCCATTACTGGTTGCATATGCAAGCTTTCACTGCCAGGCGATATCGGCGGAGACATAGACGGTGCCGGAGATCGTGGAACTTCGGGCGACATTCGGGAATGTCCGGACGACGGTCGGGAGAGATCCGGAGAGTGTTGGGATAAGTCGGGCGCGGGTCGGGACTGCTCGGGAGAAAGACGGGGGGGTTCGGGAACGGTTAGGTTCGCGAAGAGCGAATGGAAGTGAGCGGGCGATGTGGCATAAAGAGGGGCACCGAATAGGGGCGGTCGTGATAGCGGGGAGAGGTATTGAGCTCCAAATAGGGGTGTGCTTGCGTACCTGTAAAGAAATAATAATCTTAATATTTTTTGCAAACTTCAATAAACATAACGGGAATTGTTTTTTTTTATTTACTAATATAACTGTATAGGTAATATGATATCCTTTATAAGAAAGCAGTTTGGATTGAAAATAGAATGAGATGGCAGTATTTTTCTTCACATTACCGTATAAATGGGTCTAGTCTGACTATTATCTACTAACATTTCGCTACAATTCTTGGATACTATATCTAACTATCCAGAATATGAACAAAATATAAAAATTCGAATTAATTCCTTTAATTTTTCAAGTTCTTTTAAATTCTAAACATCATCGTATCTCACCTAAAAGAAGCTAGAGCAGCATCAAAAGGCTTCCTCAAGCCAAAGCCAAGCTGTGACAGCGGGTGCGGAGGTCCAGGCAATGACGCTGACGTGGGCAGCGGCTGGGCCCCTCCCAGGTACCCGCTGTAAGGGTGCACATGAGGCCCAACTTTCTCCTGCTTGCGCCATTTCGCGCGACGGTTTTGAAACCAGACCTAGTGACAAAGAAATGTAGGGTTAAGATGGTGACCAGTTTTTCTACTAGAAGGAATGAATGAGTAAAACAGTGGGTAAAGACCGAATAAGGGACGACATACAAAAAAATAAACTATGCTGGTTACAAAGTTGAAATTAAACATTATTGTACCAGACGCCAGCACATCAAGCTACCCGAAACTGTCAAATTTTCCCAATCAACTTTAAACCATATGCTTCAGCAATAAAGTTGAAAATCTACTACGGATATTTGAAAGATTGTAATAGCTTGATGTGCTGGCCTGTGTACAAAAATAACAATCCCTGTATAATCAATTTACTTACAGCAACAAAATTAATTAATATAATGGCTTCACACAATACCCGGTCTGTGTTGAATGTAATTATCATTATGCTAAGGCCACGGTTGAACTTTAAAAACGGACAAATTAATAAATAAAAAAAAAACCTTTAATACTTTTTCCTCAATTTCAAAATTATTATCGTATTATGCGATGGCAACACTCATTATGTACGCCTAATCAATTTTCACGAAGATTTATAAGCCTGCTTTCTAGCTCTTGTAAGCTTTTTTAATAAACTTTTTAAACATAATACAACAATCAAGTAGAAAGTTTACGACTTACGGACAGTATTATGAGTTGATATTTTATTAAAAAAACACAAGAATTCTAACATAAATCAAAGTTAATTAAGAGTCAGCGTGCGTGTTGCTTGCAAAGGCCTAAATTGGACATAAATGGAACTTCCACTCATTAACCGGAGTTCGCTATTGAAGGCAATGTTAATTAATACGTGGTTAGCTATGTTACATGGACATGACTATTTTAATATATATATTTATTTATTTATTAATATAAATTATTGGAGAATACACGTTAAACTGTAGGTCCCGGCTGTCATTGAACACCCTTGGCAGTCGTTACGGGTAGTCAGAAGCCAGTAAGTCTGACGCCAGTCTAACCACGGGGTATTGGGTTGCCCAGGTAACTGGGTTGAGGAGGTCAGATAGGCAGTCGCTCCTTGTAAAACACTGGTACTCAGCCGAAACCGGTTAGACTGGAAGCCGACCCCAACATAGTTGGGAAAAGGCTCGGGAGATGATGATATAAATTATTAGAGAAGCTCGTGGCTAAAGAACAACAACACATGGTTAAGCAACGCTTGGCGCGGTCAGTCCGTGGATAGGTAACCCTCTTGTAATTACGAGTTTCTCCGTGTTTCGGAAGGCACGTTAAATTGGTGTGTCCCGTTTGTCATTTGTAGGTACATCTTTGTCAATCGTTACGGGTAGTCAAAAGACAGCAAGTCTGATAACCAGTCTTGTCCAAGGGGTATTGGGTTGCCCAGGTCTGGGTTGAGGAGGTCAGACAGGCAGTCGCTGCACGTAAAACACTGGTACTCAGCTGCATCCGGATAAGACTGGAAGTCGACCTCAAAATATAATGGGAAAAAGGCTAGGCAGATGATTTATTTATTTATTGATAATTATTTTAGTGCATACTATTTACATTTATTTATATCGGCGCCATAATTAATTTTATAGTGTCTATTAAAGAAATTGTTGAAAGATCCGTTTTCTGCCGTGTGATGGGAACAGTTTATTTTTTTTCATTGAAATGATTAATGTTACAAATTGTGTTTCTTTTTAATTACTATATTAATTTAGTAATTAAAGTGTACAAAAATATGGTATCATATTAATCAGACGTGTTCAGTAACTTCTGTCCGTGATATGGGTAGGATCATAGATTTAAATACATCTGTGAGCGTATTATAATTTGATAAAAATAACAATGTATAATTTATTATTAAAAATAATTATTTTAGTAAATTACAATTTATTATTAAAAACATTTTTTTTAGTAAATGACCATTCATTATTTAAACGAATTATTTTATTTGTCAAATTATCGTGTTGCCAACTTCGATAGAATTGAATATTCATATGATTTTTTTTGTGTTAAGCGGTCAAGTAAACAATGATATTGATACAAATTCCGCGACATAAAGAATAAATTACTAATTGCGCCATTTTAATATTAATGTTTCGCTTACGCGTGCCATTTACATTGCAAAATACAAATTGTCTCCTTATGGGAGCGCACTTTTAATAGAATAGATCGCGACCGATACATACAAATTAATCTATCAACAGAATATTATGCTCATCACATTTCAACATTGTTGCAACAAAAACACACCCTTCCCATTAAGCTTCAAGCGTCTATCGCAAAAAAAAACGTATCCACGTTTTCTAAGTAATTGGCAATTTCCAACAAAGTCGTATTTCCAATTTTGCAGCGACTTGGACATTAATGAAAACATCCGACGGTCTCGTATGCTGTGATTAAGTGATCATTAAGGTGTCGTTCCACCGATATGTGTACGGGCGGAGTCGCGTTTCCCCACATGTCGTATAAGGAAGCTTGATACGCCACTGTGACCATACATCGACAACGTAATGACAGATATTAATCGCTTTAATCTCTTTTAATAGTGCACTTTGTGTGTGTTATGAAAAAAAATACACAAAAATTCTTATCATGACCTTTTTGAAAATTGAAAAATTTTAACGGTTATGTGTTTTGAGGAATTTATTTAAGTTTCCATAAAGAGTTGAGGTCGAATAAGTATTAAATTGATATATTAAGATAACACTACTTATAATATGTATGGGAACTGGTTTAATACAAAGCCAGATACGGTGATGAAGATGGCGTCCAGGCCGATTATCGGCTATGGGCGACCGCCGTTCTCTTTAAGGAGATCAGCCAGCTACAAAGGACATATTATAGTGCACAAGCATTCGCGCAGATACAGGTGCACTCTCTATTCCCTCACTCTCATAGTCTGATGGGACCGCAATCCGACACGACCGGAGAGAGATCAGGCGCAGGACCGAAATTTACATGCTCTCCGAAGCACGGGTGAGTCAATCACCAACTTCCAGACTCCGGGCTGCTTTATAAAAGTTTCTCAAAACCCACAATGCCATTTCGGCCCGACCCGGAATTGAACCTGAGACGCCGTGCACAGCAGTCGCACCTTGCGACTTCTAGACCAACGAGGCAGTCAAAGCCAGATTACAAACACTATTAAGACTAAAGACTGAACTATTTGCTAATTATTTCTATATAAGTAAAAAAGAATGCATTGAGTGTTTCTAAATCATATTTATTGCAATATTAACACACAATGAGCGTTATTAACTTTATAAGTAACTGCATAAAGAAATCATAAATCATTGGTTTGCAACAAATTCCTGAGTAATTGTATTATTGTGTCTACAATTTATTGATTGTACTGTGTCTTAAGCAATTCTGATGAACACTGCATAAACTGTTATACCATTAGCGGGCTTAATTCTTTGCAAAAATATATATATATTCCACATAAAGCAAAAAAAAAAAAATATTTTTCGATATACATCGCCTCACAGACGCAAACTAACATACACAGGTACTGCCGTTATATAACGAAAATGCCGTTATCTGCCAAAAACCGCGGCAAAAATCTAAGTCGATGTAATTTTTCAATGACAACACCTATTTAAATTTACTATTCTATCAAGAAAAGATAAAGCTCTTCCTGTCAATGTCTAAATGCCCGAGCATGGCGCGACCTTTCAACTCGCATATAATCACTTGTAAACTTATGTCGATCGAAGGAAAGAAAAAAATCTCCAAAAAATGTCAAAAGAAATCTTACGTCAATCTGTCACTTTTCTGTCATTATGTCCATTCTCCGGTAGACAAAACTTGTATCTACGGTTGCCATGCTACGCCTGCCGATGTCGCATAACGGCATTTTAGTTAAACAACGGCTAGTTTCCTTTGATCTAGGACGGCATAAAATTTATGAGGCATAAATAATAAATTAATGTACTGATTACTTGATTGGCAACACGCGTGGGACTGTATGTCTGTATGTCATAACTTTATTGCAACGTGTGAAAATCAACACTTTCATGTCTTATCTATGACTTACATAACCTGTGGGGTGTAATGATAATGAGCTTTTTTTTATGCTGGCAACTCGCAGTTCAGCCTAGGAGTCTGTTTACTCCTTAACCGGACAAGGAGGTTATGAGCTATAAGTATAAATGAATTTCTAATTTCAAACCGGTTTTCCGGGTAACTGGGTTGAGGAGGTCAGATAGGCAGTCGCTCCTTATAAAACACTGGTACTCAGCTGAATCCGGTTAGATTGGAAGCCGACCCCAACATAGTTGGGAAAGGCTTGGGGGAGATGGAAATCGGTAAGTTTTTTTTTTAGAGCTCCTTCGTGATTTGGAAGGCACGTAAAAATGGTCGGTCCCGGTTGTCATTTATACATCTTTAGCAGTCGTTGCGGGTAGTCAGAAGCCGAAAAGTCTGACAACCAGTCTGACTTACCAAGGGGTCTCGGGTTTCCCAAGTAACTGGGTTGAGGAGGTCAGAGGCAGTCGCTCTACGTAAAACACTGGCATCTACTTAGCTACATCCGGTTAAGAATGGAAGCCGACCCCAACACAGCTTGGGAAAAGGCTAGGCAGATGATATTATTTGTTAAAAATCTTTCAGTCGCGTTTTAATTTCAATTCGATTATAATGTTCAATTAACGCGTATAATTAGTACGTATCGTTTCTTTATACTTCCGACGTTTTATTGAGACTTCGATTTTAATAAATACTCAGTATTGACCTATACTCGCAGGTCTAGGACAAATAGTGGTCTTCCTTCTTTAATTGTTTTATTTTAATTAGTTCTTTAAAAAAATATTTAGTAGTTAACACACACAACCTTGACCTATTCGCCTTGCTTCGCGGGAAGCAAGGCATTCGATTTTTAAAAAGAATTTTTATTTCAAAAATATATTGTCAATAATCATATTTTATACATCGAGATCATCATCATCATCATCTCCCGAGCCTTTTCCCAACTATGTTGGGGTCGGCTTCCAGTCTAACCGGTTTCGGCTGAATACCAGTGTTTTTACAAGGAGCGACTGCCTATCTGACCTCCTCAACCCAGTTACCTGGGCAACCCAATACCCCTTGGTTAGACTGGCGTCAGACTTACTGGCTTCTGACTACCCGTAACGACTGCCAAGGATGTTCAATGACAGCCGGGACCTACAGTTTAACGTGCCATCCGAAACACAGTCATTGGTGTCCAAGATATACTCAGAAAGTACATACAAACTTAGAAAAGTTGCATTGGTACTTGCCCGACCTGGAATCGAACCCACGCCCTCACACTTGAGAGGTTGGCTCTTTAACCACTAGGCCACCACGATCATCATCATCATCAGCCTTTATATCGTCCCACCCAGGGAGGGAGCGAGCGTAGATCACAACGCTTGCTCAATGCGGGTTGGTGATTTCAGACTTTATAGTCCAGGTTTCCTCGAGATGTTATCCTTCACCTTGAATTGCTCATTGGTGTCCAAGATATACTTAGAAAGTACATATAACTTAGAAAAGTTGCATTGGTACTTGCTTGACTTGGAATCGAACCCGCACACTAATACTTGAGAGACGTGCTTTAACAACTAAGCCACCAGAACTTACGATCGAGATAATTGAATCCAACTGCGTAAATTAGACAGTGTAAATTATCAAAAGCGGTATTTACAACTAAATTTTATGTGCCATATTAATAGAGTTCGGAACGCGTAAACTATTCCAGTGAGCGTGACTTGTGAAGCGGGCGTCCTGTCGCGCGACTGCAGGGGGCCTGACTTGCGACTTTTTGTCGCACCACCGACAAAACGCACTTTAGTTTTATTACTTTCCCTTAACCGACGTTCTGATTGACTTAATTATATCGCCCCAATGAATATATGGATGATTCCGGAATCCATTACAATACGGTCAGAGACAAAAATTACTAATTTATTGCGGAAAGAAAACCTAATTTGTATGAATATCCTTACCTGTATTCTAGCTTCGGTGAGGCCGATTTTCAAAGCGAGGTCTTCTCTGCAACAATAAAAATGTTTTATTAAAATTGTGCCTTAATAAAGTTGTTCCCTCAAGATGGAGTTGGGGGCAATTTAATGTTTTTACTCGTAATAATGAGGATTTGAAAGGCTCAGGAAGGCAGAAAGCAAAAATAAATGGAATTAACTAAGATTTAATACGATTGAATCAAACACAGTGACGTGGGGCCGGACAGAATATTCAATTGACAAAAAAAAACCTTACATAATAGTTTCCGTTTAGAATTCAATCTTACTAACAGATTTTTAACACGGAATTGACTTTAAATAACCTTTCGCATAATAATTCGTCAAAACAACTGAAGACTACACATACATAATAGGTAGGATCTAACTAATTTGTGAATCATGTAGGTTAGCGATTGATTAGCTATTGTGTACATAAGGGTCATAGAATAGGTTAATTATTATAATTGAACTCACCTAGTAAATACATCCGGATAATGAGTTCTTCCAAAAGCCTTCTCCAACTCATCCAGCTGGTAGCTGGTGAAAGTGGTTCTGTATCTCCTTTGCTTCCTCTGAGGAATGTCTTCATCATCCAGGCCGCTGCCGGATCCTGGACGCTCGTGCTCCATGGGAGGCAGGTCGGGGGTCGTGGAGGAGCCGGGCTCAGACACACCCATGATGAAATGGGGAAAGTAGAAAATGATTGGGACGTTTGAATTGAGTTCTGTAACAAGGAAAGAGTATATTAAAGTATTGTCTTAAAGGTCATTTAAATTAAAGTGTGCATCATATTGATAACTTAACCAAAACAATACCAAAACCCAATCAAATAGATGTGGAATCTCAGATGTTTACTAACTGGATTAGTACTTTTTATTAAAGTATGTACACTCTTAATGTATAGAGACGCTAGCAGGTGAACCTACACAAAACTGTCAAATTTTACAAATCAAACATAAACCTTTCACTATTGTGATAAGGTTGAAAATCCATTGAAGAAATTTGATAGATTGACGTAGGTTGATGTACTGGCGTCTGTGCCTGAGTTACAAAATATGATGAAGATAAAGAAAAAGAACACTAATTAAGCATGAACTAGACCTTAGAAATTTTATAGTTGATAAAATTGATAGTATGGTAAAATAACAGCCACTACAAATAGTAAAATAAAATATGACGACATAGATCGCGCTAAACAAGTTAAAAAAGAAACATAATTTACAACGTGTCGCGAAACAAATACACAACTCACTGATAGTTTACTAGCAAAAACTGCTAGTACAAACAAACACGAAGACCATAATACCAAAACTGATACACGGATAAAATCAGCAATTAAACCGGGAGGCAATGTTATGTGAACTTCACAGTTTGATATTGAACAAGATATAATTATATTAAAAGATAATGTTGTTTATAACAAAGCAGCGGGCTGTGTCGGACCAGCCCTTATGATCAAACGTCAAGGACAATTAACCATATATCGTGGCCATCTAAATTGCAATACCAAACATCCGCTTTCTTTATTCGCCATTGTTTATGAGGAATAAAATGTAAGCACCGATGTAGATAGCCCCTATTTTCAACGTGTTCATATTGACAAGTGGGCAAGTTAATGGGAAGTCGCGAAGATATTTCTTTAATAAGAGGAGGAGTATTTACGAGGAAAAAGTTGATGGTTTTTGGAAGTTCAATGGTCTGAAAGTGGTTATTAACGGATGTTTTTAAGATTGAATGTGTTTTACAGTACTTCAAGCTACTACAACCTGTCAAATTTCCTTTAGATTTTAAACATATGGTTCAAAGTTTATTGGAGAAATTTCTCAATTTCGGATAGCTTGATGTGCTGGCTGTAAATAAGTAAAAACTAAAATAAAAATCATACTTTGAAAATGTCTTGTTATTTTTTTTCGTCAAAATTGAGGCAAGAACAACGGTAAACGGTATTTTTAACCGACTTCTTAAATATCAATGAATTACCATTTGCAAATACCAAATATGGAATACACACAGGGGTCTATTTAAATGCATTTCGAAATAACTAGATATCGACTAATAGTAAAATAAAAAGCCTTTTTAGTACCGTCTTGCATGGGAGACCAGAACGAAGTTACCGCAACGTCTAACAGAAATTATCACCATTTAGTTAGAAAAAAGTGTTTATAACTAAGAATATTTTAACTGAACATTTTTATTGATAGCAATAAACTAGAGTTGATAAGAAAGAAAAAAGCGAAGTAGTTGGGGAGTCATTTCCAATAAGCAGGCTCGTAGAGCAATATAGCGTAGAGCAGATGGCCGATGGGAGATGGGGGTCAAAAAGTGCTAGAGTGGAGACCACGGACTAGCAAGCGCAGTGTAGGACGTCCACCAACAAGATGGACAAGCGACCTTATAAATTTCGCCGGAAGACGCTGGATTGCTTCCAACCGGTATATGTGGAGATCTAAAGGGGAGGCCTATGTTTAGCAGTGGACGTCCTATGGCTGAGATGATGATGATACATTTCCTGTTTAGTTAATACTGATGAATAAAATTGACACTAGGAATGGTGTTTGACATAGTAAACAACTGTATTATGTAATTTAATCCAAACAGTTTGAGCCAAAAATTGATAGATTTTCGCTTCACTGTAAGAAAACTCTTGTTATTTCTTGAAAGATAATTAACCAGGGAACTGTAGCACACAATGTCAACAAAGCCGATCATGAAACTGTAACAAACAAAAGCAAGAATTACCGTAATGCAGTTAATTAGCCGCATATTTCTCTAACCGGACTACGGCAGCGATTCGTTATATCTGAGAAACAATTAGCACAGTTAATCAACTAGAGAGATCCAATTAAACAAGTGTTTAATTACATTTCAGTAATAATTAAACGCTATATTTCGTTCCAAGATTTTGCTTCACAAAAATGAACTTAAAGATCTCGCTATTAGGTCGAATGTCGCGTGTGTGTTAAATGGTGCAAAAAAACTAATTTAAACTGTCTTTTGTTTTTAATAAGTAGCGCCTTTTGTCTTGTGCGCATAGTTTGGCTGTTATAAAAGAAGTGAGACCGGATTGTTCACGGCGAATTTTTAAGTGGTATTAATAATTAGAATCATGAAATGGCTCTAATTTCTTAGAAAGAAACGGTCTAAGTTTTAAAATATTTATTGATGATTGGAGGTTCAAAACCCCCGATGATGAAAATTAACTATTTAATATTATTTATTGCTTCTTATTTGGTTATAATTAATAAAAATATTATTTATTGATGTGTTTCGGATGGCACGTTAGACTGTAGGTTGTCATTGAACATCCTTGGCAGTCGTTACGGGTATTACGTTGCCTGGGTAACTGGGTTGAGGAGGTCAGACAGGCATTGCTCCTTGTAAAACATTAGTACTTGGCTAAAAATCCGGATAGACTGGAAGCTGACCCCAACATAGTTGGGAAAAAAGATGATGATTATTTATTTAATAAAACGAGCCTATCTACGATAATGGAAAGGAACGATAATAAAAGCAATATTTTTCTATTGTTTAGAATACATTATTTTATAGATAAAAAATTCTACAGATTTTATTTATATTATTATTTGCTTTCATTCGAAGTCAGTCTTCAATAGAATTGGTTATAGTTCACGAATGATTAGCTAGACCGCTATCGTCTGGTCGCACTATCTGCTGTCTACGGAGCGTATCGGCACCTGCGCGCGCATCTGTCGCACGCGCCGCTAATCCAAGATCAGTCGCAAGTTAAAATGCTTAGGTTTTTGGACGAAAATAGAGGTTTTTGGGTGTCAGAACTTTTTGGTTATACTGATTTGGTAAATATGCATTCTTTTAGGTACAGACGCCAGCACATCAAGCTGCTAAAATCTATCTTTCCTTAATAGATTTTCAACTTTATCGCTGAAGTATATGGTTCAAAGTTGATTGGGGAAATTTGACGATTTCGGGTAGCTTGATGTGCTGGCATGTGTACATATTAAGTGTGTATTGTAGATTAGTTCTGCTGGTGGGTTTCACCCGCGTTTCGTGTCAATTATATACTCCGCCGTATATAGCCTATAGTCTTCTTTGATATGTGAGCTATCTAACACTGAAAGAGTTTTTCCAATCGGACCAGTAGTTTACTATAATTAACGCGTTAAAATAAACAAACTCTTCAGCTTAATAATATTATTATATATGCAAATGTCATGTCTCAACTGATTTGGATTTAACTAAACAACTGAAGTATGGAATGACAGAAAATAGCGTTTTTGCGGTATATAAAACCGCGGTAATAGATGCCGTTAATTTGTTTGTTAGATAATTTTCTCAGCTCGTAGATATTTTTAATTTACTTAGCTAATTTATTTCAGCAAAAAATGTGGTTAACCATCCTGTCATCTACGCGAGATCGTAAATTATGTTTTTTTTTCGTCTCACAGGGAAAGGCATGTAAACGCTCTAGATATTTTTTTCTATTATCTATACCCAGATGTTCGTTTTAATAGAATTCATTTTCAGCAAGGTAATTTATTTTAATGTATGAACGTAGCTATAACCAAATGGCTAAAAAGGCATAGAAATTATACCACGTCAAAAATTCTAATTACAATTCACAAATAACACAAAAATATTGAATAGCTTTAGTGAAATTTGTGAACAAACTGATAGATAGAATCAACAAAAAACAATTAAACATCGACACGGTCCAGCGTGCCCTCTTCCTCGAGTCGGTAAAAATATACTTTGGTCAAATTAAATAAAGAAATCAAGATGTAATTTTAACGCTTCACTGATCTCGCGGTTAATATTGACGAATATTATCCACTGATTGGCTCTGCCGACCGAGTAATCGATATATTGTTAAACTATTTTTTTATATTCGGAAATAGCGGTATCGAGTTTATTTGCCCCATGAACGTCAAATAAACCTTGACTTTGAAAACTTTCGGTTATTCGAAATATTATTTGTTAAAAAGTATTTTTTATTATGACTTTATTAAGAATTAGATTATCATAATATACACATACAATAATTTGTTAAATAGACTATTTATCGACCAATAAACATTAAAACTATAATTGAAAATGTGCGAATAAAACCGTACTAGAGTTTAAGCATACAATTAATTAACGAGTCAACGTGTATCGTTTGTATTCGATACAGTGTTTCAATTAATTCCCTCGCAATAAATATTGGCAAAGATCGTAATAATTTAATACACTATTGGTAACTCTGGTCGTTATAAAGAATGTAAAAACTTGTCATGTCATAGTTTAGTGCCGTAAATGAACATGCTTTTCGAATAGGTAATGCGGTTATGAGGCTTTAGGTCCGAAGTGGTACCTTAATAGATTCACGTACAACTATAATTGTAGACCATGTTGGTACGAATAAATTAAATTCTCCGTATCGTCGTAAAAAAAAACTTTAATAATTTGATTTATACACAACCTTATAGAGTTAACAATACGGTGTGAAATTTGCGATCAATGATTTATGTTAACTTTGCTAGACGTTGCAATAATTTTGCATTAAATGTTCGCTAGACTGGAGTTATAAGTTGAATTGCTATTAATGAGGATTATGAATAATCAATGACTGTAGATAATTCCGAAGTATTTGGCACAATGAAAGCAAATTAAGTGGGTGCGATGTTTATTATAGGCAGACATCTAAAGGCAAGATACCACTGGTAGGCCGCCAGACACTCTACAATACAGTGAGCATATTTCAAAAATGTCTACGAAACAGCAAACATTGTGCATGAACAAATGCTAGCAATGTGCTCGATATAATACAGCAAAAAGTAACTATTTGGTGATTTATTTAAAATCTCTTAAACGTAGAAAATGAACTGTATCAAAGTATGAAACACAATCATTAGATTCATCTGAGAATTTAAAATTATGAGCCAGTTTTTTACCGACAATAATCTACGAAAAAATACTCGTACTTTTTACAACAATTTCTGGCTATCTCCGGACTGTACAATTCAATACGATATCAGTCTCACGCGATTGACTATGGAAATACGTTAATAAACTCCATAAAATTCATGATCAAATGACACAAAACCATAATCCGTTGCCATTTATTCAATTACATAATTAACATCTATTTCCTGTTTAAATAAAGAAAGGAGTGTGTTCGCAGAAAATAAAATAATGACTAGAAAGAAGTATACAAAGAGAAATAATCAGTTGCGTTGATAAACCAAAGATAAACTATTATGGAGCTTTAATATATTCAGATTAGATAACATTTCCTTTATGCAGACACAGTGAAAGAATTATAATATAATAGGATTACGAACGATAGCACCTTAGAGGCGCCTGGGGGATTAAATTTTTTGTGTCCTTTCAACGACACGGGCGATAATCAACTGTTTTAGCTATTGTTAGTAAAATTATCTACTTAAGCTACTGTGAACGTTTATAATTCGTTTTGGGGTAACGTAGAGTTCAGGGTACCAAAATCTATACTAGCATTAAAGATGAAGAATTTTTTTTGTATTTCCTTGAACGCCTAAATCTCAGGAGCTACAAGGTATAGTATTAGATCTGATTTGAAAAGTTATTTCAGTGTGAGATAGGCCATTTGTCGAAAAAGGTGCGAGTTTTAGCGAGAATTGCAGGGAGAAGCTGATAATAAATAAGATTAATAATGCTTCACCTACTGAATATCTATTCCGTATTGTCAATTAGGTAATCTATAGCATCGAAAGGATCGCAATGGAAAATTAAACAACCGCCAAATCGTTTTTTTTTTGCAACAATCTCTATCTATATTATATAAGTCGATTGTAAATACATCAACACGGATAAATAAAATATGTTTATCCAAACTTCGGAATCTCCATTCTGCAGTTTATCGTTTGCTCTAAGAATTGAGGGATTAACCGTTTTTGTCCATTAGGTCTGCATTTAAGTGTTAATGGCGTCTCGGATTATATCGCTGAGCTTCAGATAAGAGCTGCCACTGACTCATGCGTCCCCCTGACTGATGTCTGACGGTACCTGATAACCCTGACATTACCTCGCTAATGCCATTACACGAAGTTCAAATTCCTCCGGCGTATCATCCTTTACTCAAGCTCTAGTCACTCGGAACACTCTATCAATCTTAAACACAAAGCAATAAAATTCATAGTCGTATGCTTTCCTATTTGTAGATTTATTTGAACAATTTAATTGTTCCTTTGTTCCAACTGCATTAAGCGCATTGCATAGTTTTTCTATTACATTCTTCGCTAGTCCATTGTCGGCAAACAAATGATTATCACTTTGTATACCGTACATTTCTACATAAATTGTTTCATCGTGGAACTTGGAAAAAAAAACATCAACGGGTCTAATAACATTCACAAAGCTAATATTATTTATCGCAATCACAATCTCAATAACATCCGATTCAATTTCATCACCCCATAACGAACAACGAAGAATCTTCAATTTTAATATTATGAACATAACAAAAAAATAATCAAGATACAAGCGGTATGGATTTAAACGGACATTCCTATTACGAACGCGGCTAGTAGCATCGAGTACCGTGTAATGAGAAACCAGAATGTTAATTAAGATCTAATTAAGTCTAATACAATCAACAATGCTGCTCGCGTTCCGGAGGCATCCGCAAGTCATCACGAAGGTTTAATATCATCTAGTGTATGAAGATCTCTGACCTTCGATCGCGGCGTCATCGTGGAAGCAATTGTTCGGCGACCCGGGTAGCGACGCGGGTCTACGCAACTGGTAATGTTAATCGAATTGAGATCGGCCAACCCTTTAGTAAAAAATCGGTTAAAATCACTCTTTCCAAAGGCTATTGTGATGTGAGAACTCAATTTAGTGAACATTGCAGCAATGTAGACGTGAGATCAGTTGAAAGGGTAATAAAGATATCTAAGGTCTGCGTGCGACTACAAATCATTTCTGAAGTAATGAATGTGAATATAAGGAAATGTAATTACTATTTCAAACATAAAGTAGTATATAGCAATTATTTTGTAGTTTCTGTTAGTTTTATGATAATAATAAATTACGAGTTGTGGTGAAAAAGAGATTTTAACATTCAACTTCTTATTCATAAAAGTAATTAAAATGAATATGTCATAAAATATACAATTAATATTTTACTTCACTTTTTTCCTCATTTCTATGAATAAGTTCATAATCTGCCTCATGTATGTTGTTTTAAACGCAATTAACTTTAACTTTAATAATTTTTTCTATGTAATAAGTGCCTATAAAAATACATCACTATTGAATTCTACATCACACTTTCCGCCACCCGTCGCTGCCGTCGGTAAAAATATCGCTAGAAATATTTTTATTACGAATTTAATAGCAATTAAGAATAGATTTTATAGTTTTATAATTAACATACATGTAAATTGGACAAATTATGATCACGACACATTTGCCCACAAACCGACAGTCGTAAAATAAATGACACTACACGAGCTTATAAAAAAGACCCACACATTCCGGCGAGGTTAATAAAATCGAGATCAATAACATAAATGCGCTATTGTTGTCCGTCTTTACAATATCTAACAACTTTTATAGAGCTTGAGATATGGGAATAACATTCAAAACTGACCATAATACAAGCTATAAACAAAATTAACAACACAAGGACCCCTGCTGATTTCAATTTTGAGCCTGACATCGGCCCTAATTCAATAAAGCAATAAAATTCACCTAATTATGCAAATGCCTTTAAAATATCAGGTATTATGCCTTTTTTGACTCCCAAAAAATATGATGCGAGACATCAAATGAACTTGTGGGCTTTGATTAATGAAAGCCGGTTGTAACTATAGTAATCCCATTATTTTAATAGATTATTGTTACGGATAATTAGAAAGATGGGAAGCGTCATTAATAAAGTTTCATTAATTATGTCTAACTATATCGTTAAGTTTTGGTTGGTGTAAATATTTTTTGGGTAGTGTAACAGTTGCTCAATTAAATTGTCTTTGAAGCAAAACTGCATGCAATAGGCATCCAGTTAAAAAAATAATTATAAACATAACTGTAATTACACCTAGTTTAATAATCTGAATAAATATTACTGCAAAAGCGTTATAACCAAAGATTGTACATTAAAAAAAAAACTAAGAATTTTTTAATTTATTTAAAAATCGCCAGGGTTATGAAATGGTGTGAATTTTATTATAATATTGACGTCAATTTAAATAATATGCATAGGTCTGTATGAATATTTATAAGAAATATCACAGTTATTTTTAATATTAAATAAAATTACGGGAAAGTAGTTTAAAAAAATATTCACAATAACATTAATAATAACCAATTGTACCTTCTTAATTAAATAAATTAAACATGAACAATTAAAAATAAATTAAAAATCCTTACCACACTCAATTCACACCGATGAACTCCGAAATAAAGTCCTTATAAGGCACGAGACGAAAGATAGTGAACACGAATAAATTGCCGTCAATAAAGGCCACAATTTACATGATACCCCGTGACGTCTCAAACGACAACAGAGCAATAAACTATAACACACCAACGCCTTCAATCGACTGGTAGAGAATAAAGCCGGCTACGGTCGCCTACGCACCGCTCGAAAAAGTATAACAAAAAAGTGGCGGGCCGAGACCACTCCCCTAAGGCACGCCCGGCCAATGGCGGCGCGCTGATATCACCGCCGCCGCGACTGTGGGTTGAATCACTTGATACGGGTCCCTACTTCGATACCGCTAATTGACTTTATCAACAAACTGACTTTACTGGCCGAAGTCACGATATATGCGTTTGTCTGCCGTGTCAAAAGCCTAACTGTGGCCCACTAGCGCTGTAATTAAGTATGCTGCTAGTTAATGGGTGATTTGAGCTAGAGAGATTATTTCGTATCCATTACAGGTCCTAAGTGAAGGTCGTAAAGTTAGCTTAGGTTAGTACAGCGCAGTGATAAAGGAAAGTGACAATTTTATTGTGCTATAACATCACCGAATAAAGTTGAAAAATGTCTCCAAACTTATTTTGTAAAGGCTGTCAAATTCCATATTCCAAAATTTAATACAAATAGATTATTTACCAAATTCAGTTTAGTAAATTTTTAAATGTACAACATAATTGATTTTGCTTTAGGCGTTATTGGTTACTTATATTCTAAATGATACCATTATCCCTTTAGGACATATAGGAGTCCGTATTAGGCATCCAATTAGAAGCTATGAAAACTTTATATAGCTGAGAGTACTATTTATCTGCGAGTGTCGGCATCTTTGAGCAAATTGCGTGTAAGCTATAAACCGACCTCTATTGGTATTGCAACTATCTGCAACTTAGTTAATGGATACAACTTTGGCAGTCAAATAAATTCTCTCGCTGTTATAAATTTTATGGTCATGATAATAAACTATGTTAGAGGATTTTGTTCTAAAATTGTGATTTATTTGAATCTTAACCTATATGAATATTTGTTGAGGTTGCGAGTTTTTTCGCAAGAGCCAAACATGCTGTCCTGGCAAACAAAAAACTACAGAAGGACCAAAAGTGGGTTTTAGTCAGTAAAAGGATGTCACTCCCTCCCATAGGTTATTTAATGGCTCACACTTCATATTGATATCCTTTTTGTTTTTTAAATCGGTTACCAATACAATTAAGTCAATTTTATTAATGCGGCCATGAAAACAACATATTTCTGGAGAAGAAACCTGGCTTCCTTATAAACATATGTACTTGGTTCCCATTTTGAAGATATCTTCATCATTCATTCATTTTTTCATTTATTTTATTTTCAAGTTAAGATTATTTTAAATGGATTGAATCAGGTTTTAATTTTGCCGTTGCGTGTTTTGTTTTATTTATTTATTTAATCAATCCTGTCCTTACTCAAATCGTAATACGAGTATTTTCTATCTTTATTTAACTCCATTGTTTCCAAGACACGGAAACTTGCCAATAGAAGATTAGTTTTTTAAAAAGCAATCAGTAGTATCATGGACCTTTACTTGTCTTAAACATTGTTCAAGATTTTTAAGAGATTAATGTAAAGAAGGATGAGATTACCACTTCGTGGAGATCTTTAAGTCAAAGAGAAATAATTGAGAAATCTCAACTATAATCTGATTTACAACAAAGTTATACAATTCCAAGAGAGTTTTTAATAATATTTATATTTTAGAATCTTTCACCTCACTTAAAGCCCACACACATTTTATCATTTATAAACACAAAAGCAACGTATACATATTTGTTTTGTATATTTTATATTATACAAAAAATAACTAGCTTTGTCATATGATATTTTTTAACTCTAAACTTCAATCTTTATTTGCCAAAGTCACAGTACATACGGTCTATATTAAAAAAAAGAAATCTGCAAGTCTATAATTTTCTCGTATTGACACCACTGGTACACCAATCAATTTTAATCTAATCTTCTTACTTTTAAACATTAATTCAAAGTTGCTTAACCTTCTCAGAACAACCTCAAGCCTTCGCATCTAATGTTCATTAAAAAAAGAATTCCAAGAAGTGACATTATCACGAGATATTAAAGCAGTGTGCAGCAATCTAGTGGACAATTAGCCTTCACCGACAGATGTAATTAAAACTATTAAAATGACATTTGGCGCATTCGAGAAACTTTTGCAGTTCCGTATATAATCATATGAAATCGCTTTACGGGTGGTTATTCTAACATAATAATGTTTTAACATAAATTTTATATTCAAACAAAGGAGAAGGCATTGTTCAAAATTGTCGTAGAAAGTAAAATACACCGCTTTGGTGATTAAGGTGAGATTATGTCTCGTGCGAAGCTCTGAGCGTGGATTTATCTCATCATTTGGATAGATGCCCGTTTTTTTAACAGATACATTCATTTCATATGGCACTGATTTACCTGTGTGTATAATTCATATTTAATATGCGTTAGCAGTATGTAATTTAAATTACTTTAGCAGTTTATTAGAGCGATAAAATTGTCCGTCTCTAATTACGTTTCCTGTGTCTAAAGCTTTTATGTCAGCACTTAATTTTTCTTTCAGGTATATAGGTTTAAACAAATGTAAATTCTGTAAAAAATAAAAAATCAACACGATAAAAATACATGATTTCCGCAAATTAGTTTGTACTTAAGATTTTTTATTGCAATACAGTGTACGTATTCAAATCTAAATGTATTATAATGAAACACAATCATCATAATAATGTTAGATAAGCAGGCACTGGAAACTGATTGCGCATTACGTACGAATGATTACAAAACAACGAGGATTTCCTCTCACGAGTAATTACTGCAACGACACAAATTACACAAGTAATAACATATGAATAATAAACGAGCGTCACGAGCCGCCCTGGCCGCCACATTCTGTACTGAATCACACACAAAATTATAACTAACTACGTAATTCCCGCTCTGAGAGTAAATTGGCCCATATTTAATTTTGGGAAAATGTAAAAATAAACGTTTTTATTTGTGTAAATAACACAATAAAACTGCGCCCGCCATTACGGGCGACACGAAATTTGTCCGAGCACCAAATTACACAGATAGCATCTACGTCGATGTAATTGTTATTTTACTGTCGTTAGTGCCCCGGATCGCGTAAATTCAGTTAGGGGATATGATTTTTTTTTTCAAATTCAATATTCAACCTTTTTGTTATGACCGGAAACGGACGCGTTAGAAAAAATTACGCGCGTCCGGTACGTTTGCAGCTTTTGCGCTATTGCAATAACGGTAATTAGTTTTTGATGCGAACCTGATAAAAAATGATGCGTTTGCGATTAATGTGACAATATTAAAGAGTGGCCAGCCGACTAATGAAAAAGTTGTCAACATAATTTGAAATGGTGTTCTCAGAAAAAGAGACGTAAACCCAAAAAGTTTACGAACTATTTTTGTTTGTTGTCAAGTATAGGATGTCGCCGTAATGTGTCGAACGGATGACCAATTGTGTCCATTTGCGGTTAACTAAATCAATCGCAAATCACAATGTATCATATTTTTTTTCGATTTCGGTCAGCAGTGAGTCGGTACGCCGGATATGACTGTCCCTGCTTCTTGTCTCTGGTTTCCTCAGTTTTTTCATTTCACCAACTCAATTTAAAACAAATTAGTTAGGACATTCACTCCGGTTCTTGTTCATTTTCTTGTCCGACTATCGATTGTGATTTTACGTCGGTTTTTCAACAAAACGAACAAATAATTCGATTCGATTCTTTGTTTTAGAACAAATGGTACGGTTAATTGGCTGAACTCAACGGAGTCACTGACTTTGTACAGAATTGGCGGTCAAAGGAAATCCGATTCGATTCGGTTAAACGCTATAACGTTAAAACAGTTAATCTAACTAGTTTCTTGTTAGTCAGTTTGTTTTGATAACTCTATTCATCGATTTATACCGAGATTAATTAGCGCTAATCGAAATCAAATTTCTTCATTCACTTAAGTTTTAATTGAAGCGATTCGGAATTGTTAATCGCACACCGCAAGGTTTAAAGTTTAAAATATGCATTTATGATATCAGTAATTTAAAATCACTTAATCATTGTAATCAAAGCTTAATTGCAAATAGCTGGTTCACATCCGCAGCTAAATCCTAACTCAATATTTGTTTTAATGACAAGTTAATTGATTGAGCACGCCCGAATCGTGTATCCTTCTGTCCCGAACCATCACGACGCTCTCAAACACGACCGAGACATAACTTACTAACGAAATTTAGTCGCTTTTGTGTAGAGAGAACAAAAAGCAAATCGAGTTACAGGGCGAAAACAGAGAAAATCGACAAACAAATACCATTACCACGGCCATTTCCGAACGGGACGCGCTCGTGATGATAGCGTTTTTCATCGCGTCCATCGATACTCGACAACACTATTTCAAAACAAGAATATCAATGTTGACACATCCATTGCTAGATTTGTTCTCATATCACTTCTATACACCGCTGTAAACACAGCAATGGAACACGAACATGAGGTTGGATATCATCTGTTGTTTTTTACGAAGCAATGCCACAGGGATTCAATTCACGACTCCTCTTTTTGGACAGATTCGGTCGGGTTGTGCACTAAACAAACTCAGAGTAGATGGTGAATCGATTGGTCTTGGCCGCGGCTACACTCGAGAAGTTAAACATCGATTTTTTTTATCTACATAGGATGACGCGGGTGGGAACAAGTAGCTACTAGCGTACATAAGTACCTACGACACAAATACCAAATTAAAATCGGTTAGCCATGGGTTTTTTCATCGGCGATATGAAAACAATGTTTATCGGATGTTTTTCTTAGCGGCTTATATTTCCATTGATATACCATGACTATACAAAACTTAAAATAGACTATGGAGCTGTAATTAAATAATTAATTCATCAGAATTGTTATTAAATTTTATCAATTAAGTTATAAATGTGTAAATGTCAAAATTAATAGACAATAGTTCAGTTGAATCCAGTTTTTTTGCATCATATTTTTATTATCCAATATGGCCGCTGATACATAATTTTCGTAAAGATTACATTCTCAACTCAAAATGAGAAGCTTGAAAGAAACTCTTGAAAGCTGAAACGCTTGAAAAAAACACGAATTATTTAGCTAGTCTAAATTCTTAGTATAAAATCGTGTTGAAACAACAATACTAATGACAAACTACGTGTGGCTTTCATTTGCTGCAACAACTTCCAATGAAGGTTTCTATCCAAAATCGGTGACAATCAAGACTTTCGTATTCATCTAAATCCTCTAAATTAAACTCTATATGACTTTTATCGTTAACGACCATCGATTCATGAACGATTAACCATACTAATTAGGTAGGTACGTATCCAAACATGGTTTTCTCATAAACATACCCTCAATTCTAATCGTTGTCATTAATTACATAACTGTCACTATATACATTAATCATATGGTAAAAAGGATTCGCCCAGTTAGCCGTGCTCTGTCCGTAGGTTTGTATAGGTGTCGCATTCGACATTAGAAAGCTCGCCTGCGCTAAATCGACTTTTAATTAGTCAGATAAGAGGCTCATTACATCGACATTAGCTGTGCCAACTAACGTTTTTTTTTTTATGGTTCCATTTTAGGGTACCGTGTAGTGAAACGTAATTGTGTGTTGTAAATACTGTTTCTATTATATGTAACTCTGTTTATTTCTTCACTAACGTAATTCAAAGACCACGGATTTTTAGAAGACGGACGTAGAGCCGAAGTCAACGCGCTGAAGCCCTTTCGAAACACTTTAATGGAAGTAATGTTGACAAAACAAACACCGACGATTTTCCCTGTTGGTATATATTCTAGAAATGTACAATTTGTTTCAAACTTTTCGTGGGATTCAACCCATTTCAGGTTTTACTATGTTACAGTTTTTACGAAAATCCTCTCGTCCTCCCGTCTCTCCGTCGTCTCCTCTCTAAGAAAATTTCAGCTCTTAGTATTTAACATTATTAAACGACCGGAGAGAGGTCATTTACGTGATCTCCGATGCATGGGTGTATCAATCACCAACTTCCAAACTTTGAGCTGCTTTATGAAAGTCTCTTATAACCCACTGAACCTACATCACTGAATTCAACTTCTTAAATCACACTCATTGACATAAACCCTGAACAAAAATATAATCTTAAATCCACAACATCACATACTAAAACCAAATAAAACGATAAACTATATCATGTACAAACGCCAATACATCAAGCTACTCGAAATTTCTCAATCAACTTTGAACCATACGCTTCAGCGATAAAGTTGAAAATCTATAAAGCAAATTTGACACATTGCTGACAGTAGCTTAATGTACCTTCTATACAGAACCTTTATGAACACGTTACGCACCCGGCGACACTCACAAATTGCGTCGACTTCATAATATTAGTGTTTCCGAGCACGCCAAGCGAGCGTATCGCGCCCATAATGTAGTTTTAACCGATGTTAATGGTATTCTTTCTTTATTACCACACGGCCGTGGAAAATGTCTACCAGTCCGCAAACGTCCGTCTAATACGAAACACTCATTCATATTTAGCAGGCATATCAATTAGTCCGCCAATTGTTAGGTCACTAGCAAGTCATGAGCAATTTATTGACGAAACATCTCATAAAGTTTAGCGGTCACTTGATGTAACAGTGTGTAATTTATATTCCGTACTAGCGATTCCTGTTTTAAACTATGTAAACGATGCAGCCGTAAAATGGAACGCACCTAACTAATACATTCATGCGCTTTTAATGTTCATGATCTCAAAATAAATTGCTTTGAATTTTTTTGATGGTATTGAATGGTTATTATGCATTTTTAAATTATACTATGTATAGGAACCTAGTTATTGTAATTCATTTGTAAAAACAAAACAAGAATCAATAAAATCTGTTCTGTGATAAAATGTAACGGCTAATTCAAAGATTACGCCCCATTACACGCACTTAGACATGGAGTGGATCGCAGCAAATGATATGTTCGCGCAGTCCCACGGACAGGTAATCTCGCCAACACATTACGGGACGATTTTCACGGCTAGCTATAATTTAATATAATCCAAAGAAATAGTTGCACTCGTAACATTTTCGAGCAGCATCATGCGATCGATTCTCGAACAAATTGAACCCACCACTCGATTCGAAATTCAATCCCAGCTTTTGAACAGACTTTAGCTGCTCTGTGATACGATTCAAATTTGAAAATCGAATTCTAAAGTGGGCTTTATGATTTTATCCATAAAGATTTCTTGTGTCAGCATAATGTTGTACACAAATGATCGTGATTTCGATAATCGGATGGTATGCTATCGATCACGACGCTAAAGTTTCGATTCGATTTGATTGTGGATCAATGCTTGTTTTGATTTCCAATTCGCGCTTGCGTCGTTTGACGCTAAATAGCGTCACGTAGTAGGACGTTCTCCCCTCTTATTACGTATGCTCGCAATTTTCGTTTTCAATTTTATATTTCAACGCTGGAAGATTTTTGGTATGTGTAAATCAGATCTTAAGAATGAACAGATATATTTATAAACCAAAAATAGACGTCTTTCCAAAGGTCAGTGGTAAATAGATAGGTACAGTAGTTGACAACTATTCAACTTCATTACTTTTATTGAACTGTTAAAAACTGTTATCTACTCTTTATGTAATTTGAATAAAAATAAAAACTATGATATTGCAGACGTTTCACACCAAGCTTCATAATTATTTTTCTTACTGTATACGTAAAAAAGAAATTAAACAGATCTTCCATAAAAACGATAAATGTGAGTGACATTATTTTAACATGTTTAATAAGATAAAGTAAAGTATTATTTTTCACGTAGCCAAGTAACAAATAATTATTGCCATTTATACCATGTATAAATGTATATAAATATAAATTACTATATAAATATAAATAAATATCAATAAGAATCAAAACATTTAGAACAAAGGGTGACCTCACAAAGTGACAGCGACTACCAAAGCAATTTAACTTGGGACCAACCTCCAATTATTTCGAGTCAAACACACATTACCGAAATGAGATAAACGAATCAAATAGTCCTCCTTGATTATTAGTTACACAATAGCATTATGTGGATCGAAAGCAATAATAAGTCGATTTTTTTTTCGAACAAGTAATTTGACAATCGATTTCAACCTCTGTGGCGTCGCACTACGTCCGTAGTTCCATATTTGAATCGCTCGGTTAGTTTTCCCTTCATAAATTGGATGTATTTTCGTAATGTCAGTCTCAGCGGCCTTACGTCGATAACAGGTTAAGTAAATGACACAAAATGGCCGCTAAGGGCAATAAAAAATAATTCGGGTCCAACATCACATATTACTTTTCGAAAATTCAATTTCATTTCCACGGCTGTGTTACTTTTTTTTTCATTATTTTATCCCCGTACATTTATTGCTACAGGAAACAATTGGTAAAGTCAATTTAGTTTTTTGTACAGATGTCTTCATTTTAAATCCACCATTAAAGACGCATTTACGTAATTTTAAACTGTAATGTTGGTACTATTAAAAGTTGGTATCAAAATAAATAAGTTTATATGAGTCAACATTATTATTTATGTATTAAAGTTTTGATCTTATTTTACGTGAGTTTGATAACATTTACGCAAGTATAAGCACAATGTATGTTTTTAGAAGTTGTAATACAGACACCATTTTATATGTATGTAAAATTCATATAAAAATATATCCCTATTTCCCTTGGTTATGCCATTACGCGCGAACAGCTGGATCGATTTAAATAAAATTTGGTAGGCACATAGTTTAGAGTCAGATAAAAGACACAGATCTTTCTATCCGGGTGCAATAAGTAGTACCTTCAGGCGGCGGCTGGAACCGTGCGGAACAGCTAGTCTTAAATGTATTCTACGAACTAGGAAAGACTTTATCATTATCATCATCTAATATGTTCCTCTTGAGGTCCAGTTTCTTCAAAATAGGTTAACCCGTTAAACTTTTTATGCGTTACAAACTGGCAAACGAATAGATAGATACATGCGTATACACATTAAAAGTAATGACAGACTAAAAGTTCAGCATCAAAACGACCGCGAAATCTCTTCCTAATTCTTCATAACGAGGGTCTGAACGTGACATCCGCCGTCTTGGATCCTGCCTTAAAATTATTTTTACCAATGATATAAAAATAACAGAGGAAACACTTTAAAGAAATTGATTCCCAATATTCTGATCTTAATTTGAGCACAATAATTTTTATTGAATCATGTTGTTCTGCGAATTTGAAAAGCCGTTCCAACGATTCGATTTTCAAATTGGGAATTCTAGATTTGAATTGATTGTTTCCATTCATTTGATAATGGCCAATTATACGGTAGGTACACATCCTTTGTAGAAAATCCTACCTAATCCAGCGGGATTTTCTGTAATAGGTTTTTTTTATTTAATTTTCTTAAAACTAAATGTTTTGAGACTTAATATTTTCATTCATTACCTAACTTATTCGGTTACTCTCATTTAAATTATCATATTAGTTTCATACATGAAAAAATGACATTAAAAACCATAGTTTTCATGATAATAGGTAAGATTTCTCGTAGGTACTAGCTTAAAAAGAAACTTATTTAGTAACGCAAACATTGCGAATACGAATTTTTATTACAAAATAACAAATTCACAGCTGTAGTGTTAGTTAAACTGCACAGTTATCGAATAACATGGCCCAGTAACTCTGTTCGACTTTCATTGTAATGACGACTTCGGTAAAATAAATAAAAGTAAACTGCTATTCATTAGGGCTGACCTAATGCGCAAGCGCGAGCCTTAATTAATTAAAAACTTCATTACTTTCTTCCAATTCCAATACAAAAAAGAAAGTTAAAAAAGATGTCAGTTCTTTATCTTTTCATGATAGACCGTCCCTAGTGTGAAGTTGAAAAAATACGACGATTTTTCTTAGAAACACTGCAAATTTATTAATTCGCTGGCGTTGTTAATAGAATCGTCGTAAAATAAACAGTAGCTATTTATCATTTCGATATAAATGCGAAGGACAAGAACTTTACAAAAAGGTTTAACCCGAAAGTGCTAAAATTATCCAACCGTATCACGTATACACGTACATTCACACGCAACGCAACGAAAATGTTTTGAACTACACACGGTTAATATTTGACGAATAGGCGATAACCTTTGTTTTGAAAACATCAATTAAAAACATTCAAAATAAAGCGAATAATTACTATTTATCTTATCTCTTTAAATACGTAAGATTATTATTGTTTTAAACACCACATTTTGTTGAAACAAAAACCTGACGAGTAAAGGGAAGACATCTTTTTTTTGATGCACGCAAGGAGTTTTTCCGTCATGACAAGCGCTTATCTAGGTATGTAAAACTGACAGCCCTAAGTAGTCACGGTGTTTGAGCACACAATGAAGCGAGGTGCGAGGGGTGTGCTAGCGGGGGGAGGGAGGTGTGAATTGCTCACGCGCATACAAAAGCTAAATAAACAATCCGTTGCAGGAACCACGCTCACTTGCGACCGAATTACCCGACCTTACTCTGTCAAAGTGGGTTCATAACAAATTGATTTTTTTTTCATCCAAATGACATTACGCTGTGATGGGAAGACGGGTGACAATTGTCGAGGATTTTATTTGAATTACTGTGCTTTCAAATATACATTAAAATGCGATTACGAGTTTGACGGGACGTTAAATATGGCGGAGATGTATTTCAACCGGCAAATAAAATATAGTACTCCTGTTAACATTACGGTCGTAATGTCGTAAAGTTGGACAGTGATGATGATGTTATATGCAAATTAAATAAAATCATGAGAATTTTATCGTGTCGAAACTAGACGTTACACGGAGTAAATAGTAAATGGAGTTCGTAAACAAATACCGTTGTGGATGTCAAAGATTAGACACACGCGTTAAAAAAAAAAGAACTCTTTCTCGAGCATTCAATGAACTTCATCATCATCTCCCGAGCCTTTTCCCAACTATGTCGGGGTCGGCTTCCAGTCTAACTGGATTTAGCTGAGTACCAGTGTTTTACAAGGAGCGACTGCCTATCTGACCTCCTCAACCCAGTTACCCGGGCAACCCAATACCCCTTGGTTAGATGTGCGTCAGACTTACTGGCTTCTGACTACCCGTAACGACTGCCAAAGATGTTCAATTACAGCTGGGACCTACAGTTTAACGTGCCATCCGAAACACAGTCATTGGTGTCCAAGATATACTTAGAAATTACATACAAATTTGAAAAATTGCATTGGTACTTGCCCGACCTGGAATCGAACCCTCACACTTGAGAGGTTGGCTCTTTAACCACTAGGCCACCACGACTTTTAATTCAATGAACTTCGTCTTCCTTAAATATTTACGTTTTTATAAGAGTCTTAGGGTCCCAAAGAATCATTAACAGAACTTTATCTTTCTTATTACAATATTATCTAACTCGTTCACGTAAACGGACACGCTCGATCAATTACAATATCGCTATAAACATTCCTTAACTATATGTTACAAGTTTTTATCACGTCGTATTTTTTCTGTTCGCGGACAATTATCTACTGTTGATACCAACAAACGAAACTTAAGTGTTAATTAAGTTAATGCAATTACGAGATCATATTGGACTATGTAACGGACACCGTTGCAAATTTATATTTTACACCCGATAAATTTCACCGCAACTCTATTTTTGATTACAGAAGGTTGAGAATCGATTGTTTTTGCATAAAACAAGTGAAGGTGTTTATTTGTTTTCCGTGTCCCGCGCAAATGTCGGAGGCGACCTTTTCAAAAAGCGGGAAAAAAATGTTGTTGAACAAGTAAGTGAATGGTAGATTCGTGAAATGCCAGCTGCCAGCTCGATTGGTAGTAATAACAGTATTGTGACGGTGTCGGTTGGACAGAGGACTGAGTCAATCAGTCCTCTGCAATAATTATTGCTTATTGCCTTCAATGGTAGCTACTCTTGATTTCGTTGTGGGGATCAGCGTGTGTTAATGCGGTTCTGTTGCGGTTTGTAGTGGAATGGAAATGTACCTTTATTGGGTATGGTTTGGAATACCAATATTTTTATATGCATGTTTGTGTGCTTGCTGTATCTTATCAACTTACACTTTACTAGTTAATAACTTTTCAAACGCCCCACGCCGTAGAGACGGCAGCACATCAAGCTGCCACAATCGGTCAAATTACCTTAATATATTTTCCACTTTATAGCTGAAACCTATGTTTCAGAGTTGATTGGGAATTTTTTACAGTTTAGGATAGCTTGATGTGCTAGCGTCTGAACTAAGCAATATTTCTATCCGGATCGATTTATTAATCCAGTTTTGAAAACATAGCGCACTTATAACAACCTGATCCACATGTAATATTTCACCTATTTTTCACAAATAAACATTATCATTCTAATTCTGAGATAATAAATAGTCCTGCACAGATTTTAATTAAATTATTTGGGATTCTTATTTGGATACAATACAAGATATCGGATAAAAGTGTTATACATACAACAACAAAATTCAAAAATCGAAAATCGAATTTAAGAACTAGTACAACTTATAAGTTGCTCAAAAATATTGCGTCATAATTTTCTCCTCGCATGTAAATAAGTTCCAATTTCAAATACCGCAGGCATTCGCATATGATATCTGTGGCGCTATCGGCAGGTCGTTTGAATGAGACATCAATAGCTACACAATCTGTGGCGGGCCCGTAATGGCCGCCCGCACGCGATGCTAACTATTGCGTTAGAATTGTTGGCCATATGTTTATGTAAGTATTTATAGTTATAGAAGCCTAATTTTTGTTTGTTTCTGGATTATAAGCATAACTGTTTTTGTCTTTCATAAAAATATAGGTATTGAAATCACGGCATACTTATATAAAGCGAGAAGAGATGTAGTTGTGAGTAGGTAGTATTTAAAGGGACACTATAACTAAATTAATTGAGTAAATAAAACTAAAATTTGAAATAAAATGTATACAATCAAAGAAAATCTGTAGAGAGAGCAGTGACATAATACAGAACATAATTTTCACACCATATTTCAAAAATGAAACCTTTTTACAGAACTTGCGGGAAAATTTTAACAATAGAACGCGTGAACTCTTATTGATTTTTAACACGCTTTTTTTTCAAATGTTTGCGAATGCTTAGACATAACACAAGAACCTTTTTAGATTTAAAAATAACTGTAGACACGCCAGAATTCGAAATATAAACACAGTGTTATTTATTTTGATCGTTATTGATCCTACGCCGTGTTCGAAAACCATAAACAAAGTTCCATAACTGTCAACATTAGAGTCTACAAAACTTATTTATTATTCAATAGGCAACATTTTCCTTAAACGGCTCACATAACACGATTTCCCTTCTTCAAGTTGAAGCTTACAGTGGTAAGTTAAAAGGAAAACTGGAAAGCGTTCAAGTTAATTTTATTCGTGTCGGCTCTGTTAGTAAGCTATTAGTTAACTCCAAGTTTAACTCACGCAAAGTTAAGTTGTAGTTATTTACGTTAGAAAACCAATGATTGGCCGCCATTGGAGTTTTTCTGTTGTCTAAGTGTTGACCCAGTTTTTTTAAATGGGCTTTAAATTACCGTAGTTTGGCTGTTTAGCTTTATTTCTTAGTATGGCACGTTCTTGTAAATAGCGGGATCGCGTATTGAATTTGTTTTGTGTAGAACTTTCTTGACCCGAAAGACGTTCGTTTATTTGAGCGATTGTATCTGTTACTATCCTCCGCTAGCGTTTCACCCGCGTCTCGTACGTACTACTCCGCGAAGCCGGATAAAAAGAACCTAGTCCATTACCTAGCCTTTCTTGATGAATAGGCTATCTAACATTGAAAGATTTTTACAAATCAGCCTAGTAGTTCTTGTGATTAGCGCGTTCAAGCAAAAATATAGGGATGTTAAACACACTGAAAATTATCAACATAATTAACAAAACTATATAAACTTAATTTCGTGGTTTTTACCCTTTTAGAACTACAATTAATATTTTTTCAGATCCTTAGTTATCCTCGAAAGATACTATCATATGTTAGGCAGAATTAAATTAAAACAACATGTTATCACGTCTTACCCTCATTTTCGTTCCGATATTCATAAGCTAGTGTCTATGTAAGCTATTCGTAAATCAATGCACTAGATACGTAATTAAAGCCAAGAAAATGCGCTCACAATTTCCTTAACCGAGCTAATTACACAATTTCCAATTAAAGTTTGAGCGCGTTTCAGACATGTTTGCAAATTAAATTTGTTCAGCTGATTTGCGGTTCATGAAGTTATTTCAGCTCTTTATCGTTCGTTTGCATGCACGAGTTCAGCTCGAAAACTAGTGACGACGTAAATGTTCGGGGGCGGTGTAAGTCGTGAGATTTAAGATGCTGAAGTCGGAAAATTAATTATGCATTTTAATTCGTTTTAATTTTCAGCTGCTTTCACCTTATATAATTTTGATTCAGTTTTTTCTTAAGAAATAATAATGGTAGGAATTTAGGCATCCATAATTCATGTAGTTTTATAAACCATCAAAGTACTGCCTAACCAAATTACGCAATTAAAAAAAATTAAGAAAAGTAAAACTTGTGTAGTCGAATTTAAAAGTTTTTATTTGAAAGCAGCTTTCGCTAGCAGTTTCACAAGTTTCCTGGCGGACTAGATTAAAAATAAAATGCCTATATTAAATTCTGATGAATGTACAAACTACTTTAACTCCGTGCGAATATAATGTAAACTAATTTTAATAACTTTTTATCCTTGCTGTTTCATTTATTTTTATGTATAATATGTATGTATTTACAAAAGAAATGTATATAAGTATGTTTATCAGTTGTCTAGTACCCATAGTACAAGCTCTGCTTAGTTTGGGACTAGATGATGTTGTGTGAATGTGTGAGGAATATTATATTATATTATTATTATATTCTCAATATTCTTTGTTATTTCTTATTAATGTACGATATAGTTTTGTTTCACAATATCCGTCAGTATTAAAGTACTGGTTACTCACTGTCAATTCATTTTTCAATCGAATTCCAAAATATCAGAAGGCTCCAATTTATCGCTATTCTTTTTTTTTATTTGAAATCGCGTTCCATCCACAACTTACACCAAAATGATTTCCTTATAATTGGTGGGTTAAAGTCGGCCTGTTCTTACAAATTGTTTATTTCGGTGTAACGAGCGGCCGAGCTGGCAACGTCTTCGTCTAATTATGTAAAGTAGGCAGGTTATATTATGATCGTAACTAGTTAGCTAACCGTGAGAACTGTGGATTAGGTGCTAGGACTATTTGTCGAGATTGTGTAAATATGTAGGGACCTTTTGGAAGTCAGGTTTATGGCATATGTAAGTAATATGAGTTTTGGTACGAGAATGGGTTAGAATGTTGGATATTTTGTTCTGAATGTAGGTCTATGCACAGGTATATAAGGAAAGTGTATACTGCTTATTTATGTATTGGATTTTGTACAGTATTATGCATATTGCATTGTAAAAATTATAATAATATCAAAAAGCTAAAGTCCTTGTTTGTTTGTTTGTTTGAACTTGCGAATCCTAGGAGCTACTAGACCAATTTGAAAATTTTGTTCTGTGTAAAGAGCTATCCGCTCTATCGAGGAAGATTGTAGGCTAATTGTTATCCGGATGCGCGGAGTATTTCCCAAGGTACTTACGCGGGTGAAACCGCTAGCGAATTTATTTTCGTATAATTAAAAAAAATAAAACAAAGTCGTGCACACATTATTGATGATTAAAACTTCTAATTACGATGTCGGTTGAATCAGGTATCTGAGTTAAGTAAAATCCTTGCTTTAATGATTTTGCAAAACGGGTTAACTGCATAATTGTGAACGATTATTATTTCACTTATCTTAGCCATATTTAGAGGCTAAACGTGGATGTTAATAATTACTATTTCTTATCTACAAAGTGTTGCATTAATATTTAGTTTAACAGCTCGTAATTGCAGGTTGACTGTAGTTTTAGTATCGCTGTTACTGACAGCTTTCTTTCTAATTTGAAGTGAACGAGGAAAACTATAACAAATGAAAACTGTATGGCCTATCGATGTGTCGTATATAATTATCGTTTTTTTTTATTATTATTTCAATTTTATAGTAACATAAAAAAAACAATTTCAGCTTTATAATTCTTTGGTTTTGTTGTTTGCGTCCCATAGGGACGAAGCGGCGAAGGGTTGCCCGGGTAACTGGGTTGAAGAGGTCAGATAGGCAGTCGCTCCTTGTAAAACACTGGTACTCAGCTAAATCCAGTTAGACTGGAAGCCGACTCCGACATAGTTAGGAAAAGGCTCGGGAGATGATGATTAGGACTATTTTACCTCTGACCGTCTAATTTCTAATAAACTTAACTTTATACAGCAACCAATTCGCGAATATTATTATAATTATCAGTCATAATAACATAACGTAGCTATATTAATATTATACACATAAAACTAATGACTGTATGCTTCGATCAGTCTGTGCGTCTTGACCTATTTTATGTGAAGAACATTATTAAAAGCAGTAATGGTATCTAATAAATATAATTGATATAATTATGAGTAAACATTGTAATAAGTTCGAGGTGAATTGCGAAATATATTGAAGATGGTAAATGCAAATATTTTATTTTATGAACAAAGGTGACCCAGTCAGACTAACTCGTCAGGCCAGTAGACTTAATCATCATCAGCCTTTTGATCGTCCCACTGCACTGGTCGTTACACTGCGAGAAGGATTGAGGGTTAACTAGACCTAGAGACTAGTTTTTTTTTTTATATAAAAAAATTGGGTCTTACGAGCGCGTCTCCCACAAGTTGGAAACGTTGCAAATAGCTTTTAATTAATTTGTCAATTTTACTGCATGGAAACTATAAAATATGCCCTGCAGCTCACTTAGCTTCAGTCAATAGGGAATGCAGTAATTAATATCGTACCCAACACCGAATACTATATAGTTTTAGAGTATAGCATTTGGGAATTTTCAAATGCCTTTTTACACCTGAAACGTTTACAACATCTTTAGAGATTTAATTGCAACTCATATAAATTTTTAGTGCACTTCAGATCCATATTTCTTATTTTCATATACCTAGTTAATTTTCCAAATTAATTAAAACTTGTAAATATTTGACAGCTATTTGCGAGTGTGAAGAGGTGATTCTTCTGCATTGTAAAATAATTTCTGCAATAAACACCCGTACCTACTATTTATTAAAATTCCTCTAGTTATTCTCAAACTATTTTATAAATAAGCTGCGCAAAGTACAAGTAAATACAACCCTTCAACAAAATGTCTTTCTTTAACTTGCAACTCCAACCAATACTTTATTAGGATCGTGCACAATTAGACAGATGTTAAACCCTCCCGCGACCGCGCTATTATAAAATTACCACAATAAACATTTAAACCACGCACTATACTGTGCTTACTTAAATAAAGCAATAATCCAGGGCCTCGTAATTACAGCCGTAATATTGATTATTACACTATGATTATTATTACTGTAATATCCATTACTGGGGCTCTATAACATAGCTACAAAGTATGCGCGTGATTCGATTTAATTAATACGTCGTACTTTGTCTATGTGTCGATTAGGGCAGGTCTTATCTAAATCTTGGTTTTAATAGAAATCGTAAAGTGATAGTTCTAGCTTTCTTGTTGTTGGGCGCGGTTTTAAGTTCGCTTCTCTTCTGTTTTTGTTATGGGTTGTTATCAAAAGTAAGTAGGTATTATATTTATCAAAGGTCACGGATAAAAAAGCAAGCTTATCGAAATATATTGATAAGATTATACATATCAATGTTTACGTCAAAGTTCCTAAAAAAAAAATACTGTTCTTCATTTATTTTTCAAAGTTACAAAAAAAGTTAGTGACAATATTTTGGTTCTCTTATAATTAGTTATTTAATCAGGTGTTAACAATTTGATAGTTTGTGTATATGTCAATAATAGCTTTAGGTTTCAGGCGCGTCACGAGGGAACTATGTAAGTACCTACTTCCCGGAGTCGAATAAAAAGTAGCCTACTTAAGTAAGTACCAAGCTAAGCTGCATAATTGCAAGTTTCATCAAAGTCCAGTCATAGTTTTTAGGTAAAAGAGTGACAAACATCCACACAAACTTAATTGCACGCTTATAATTTGTCTAAACATATGGGAACAATTCTCAAAAATCTCTATAAAATTTTCGCTATTATTTTCATGTTTTTTTTTTATTATTTAATTTTCTATTTTCATGGCAGCTTTAGGGTTTAAAAGTAACTAATCTCTAATTTCGCGCATCCAGCTATCGGCGCCGTGGCTTAGTTGGTTAAAGCGCCTGTCTAGTAAACAGGAGATCGCGAGTTCGAATCTCGCCGGGGCCTTGAATTGACAACATTTTTTGCGACATATTATATTATGCTCATAATTTTTCTACAGTGACATATTAAACTGTTTGTTCGCTAATTTACGTCAAATAAGCAGATATAAGTTATGGCGTATGATAAACTTGTTTGGTAATACGTTCCTAAAACTGTAGAACTGTTTTACTTAGCTGCATGTTTATTAGGTATTTTACTATACTACTTATTATTAAATGTAGGAATAGGTACTACTATTTAATGTCGTCGGGCCCAAGACATAGCTAGGCGAAATAACTAGTTATCAAATAAAGGACATAACTCCAGGTAAATTGATGAACGAAAAAAAAAAACTATTTCCGTTCATATCATATTTAGTTAAACATTTGTATAATTTTGCTGTAATAAAATAGATGCCCATTGTAATTATATCAATTTAATTAAACAACAAACATAATTACGGTGTTAAATCCAAAAACAATACAAGAATCTTTTTATGATCTAGAAAATTTCAAAACTGCACGTCACGCGCCGTCGGCGGGAACAAACACAGTCGTAAACGGTAACAATAAAGCCCCTTTTGAATTAGGACACACAATTTTACAGTGGCAACACAGGCTATCAAATTCTCCTTGGATGTAAGGGGGACTCATTCACAGTGGGGCACTGTGTTCAATCGAGCGTCTAGCTGAAAAACATCAATAGCCCATAACAATAACAAGGGTAATCAAAATAATAAATGGCGGCCCAGGGCGGATCGCTTTTTGTGTCCAATTATTTTTATTGGTGTTCAGTTAATTACATTCTTTGGCGAGGGCCTGCGCGCGCAACTTACGCGAGTTTAACTTTTTACCAGCCGTATTCTGTGATCAATCGAAATTTGTTGGTTTTGCCTACATCTTCATGAGCATAAAATTTTCATGAGCGTCATAAATGCTCATGTCGGTTAAGAATTTTAGTTCAGTTATTAAAACAATCGGTATGCAAGTAAGAGTATATTTTACGACTTCTCAGATTATGGTAATAAAACTTAACTTAGTATCTGTGTACCACATGCTTTTTTAATTAGTGTAAAATGGTAACCTTGGAGCTTTCTGGGCAGCCTTTTGCAAACCTAAAAAATATAGACTAAACTTTGCTCTTCGACAATTTTAACGTCTCTCTTCTTGTTAAATTATCTCTCCCTGAATACTTCCTGTTACCCAAGATTTCGGTGCTGTTTGGTTATAGATAAACAATGTGTGACTGTGTTTTCAATATATTTATTTACTTTTCATACATAGGACTAAATCAAGGTATTTGAAGGGCTAACGTCAAAATACATACCTACCAAATTTTTCTTTACCTGAGATAATATTTGGTTAAACCTATATTATGAGAGAAAACGCAGATATATGATTCAAAAGAAATAATAAACATCATTACACTGTACTTACTTAATTATTTATAACCGTCCATATTTGCGCGTCCCGTCGCCTTTATGCTCTTGCGCCGTTTTTGTAGCTCGATCACCCTTTATTGATTAAGCTATTTGGTGGACCGCGAAATTTTAATAGCCCGACTCTGTTTAAAGGCTTATACGTGTCAATGTTTAATGTTTGAGTTTTAATTTGATGATTTTAAAGGTACGGTTTAATTGGGAGTAAAAATGTTGGGAAATTGTTTGAAAGTTGTTATTTAAATGGTGGAATAATGAAGCGAGGACTTGCTTTAAAAGAAGGTACAAGATGTTGTTTGAAAATTTGAGTAAATTAGTGAACGGCGTCTGAAAATTCATCACCTTCGCTGTCTACTGGGAGCGTGACCAAATACTACCTACTTGATTGCATTTTTTGTCATTATAATGGTATTTAATTAATTAATTCGTACAATTGTGATGATGACTAGGGAAAGGAAATAAAATACTTTATATTATTTATTTTATAAAGCATCTTAAAATATAATGTGAGTTTAATTTATCGTTTTCTGCACACGGAATATTATTTAAATTTTTTTCATTGACAGCTGTACCTATAATCGAAATATCGAAATAAATCTGTGACGTCACAGTTTGTGTTTTCATACAAATTGCATACAAAGCTACCAAAATTGCTACAAAGTACCTACCTAACCATTATTGACAGTGCAATAAAAGTAGTGAATTTGACTAGTTGTCAATTGACATACCATATTGGAAGGTATACTCAGGCATACTCGTATTCTTTTTTTCAATAATCAAATGTCTCATATACCTTGATGTTACTTTACTGTTTTTACGTGTCGTCAAGTACATAAACTTCAACATTATCTTGTACTTCTTCCCCGACATGCCACTGCGCTCCTTCGCCACCGCCTCCAATAAGCTTAACTTTATTCAGTAAAGCTCACACCAGTAAATTGGAAACAGTCAATTACCAATCGTATGATGACTGGTTTCCTAGTTTAATTAACCCATGGCGCCAATCATTGGCAATAATATCGATACGTATACCTAATAAAATCGTAGAAAAGTCAAAACTGTACATTGAATATATTTTTTAAAGAATAATTGGGGTGTGATCTAACAATCGATATCGAAGCCAAAAATTTAGTTTTTAGAATTTTTGTCTGTTTGTCTGTATGTATGTCCGGGATAATCTCAAAAAGTACTGCATGGATTTGCTTCAAATTTGGCATGAATATAACCAAGGTGTCGGGTCAACATATAGGCTACATATAATCATGCTATCTCGTACGTAAGGTTTAATCACCTAATGCCCACGCGGACGACGTCGCGGGCAACAGCTAGTACTTAATAACTAGGTTTGAAATCAGTGATGGAGTCTTTTAATGAAACTATTCATGCATGGCATATGCACGGAAAACCATTCAACTATGAATGCCTTCAAAAGCAATGTGCTAATGATTTATTTTTCTATTAATCAGGTAACGTATTGTTTTTGCTGTTAATTTTATTGTTCAAGTCTTAGTGAACATGTTCGCGGCTGTTTTTATAGGTTTTCATTTGATTAGAATGATTGTTGTTAATTAATGCTTTGAATTCCTTGGTAAAGTAATTGATCTGTTGTTTCAAACGTCACTGTATCTCTTTAATTATTGCCTGTTTGGATAAAACGAACGACTGATTGACCTACCTACTGAATTTTGTGATACTTTTAAAATGAGGGCAATAGGAGTTGTTTCGTTTTATTTAGAAGTCGTATATATTTATTTATGTACTTTTCTGACAGCAGATTACCCGAAACCCAAGTATTTCTTTTATCGTGGCGAGTGTCAGACTCTTACTGACAAAAACCCACTATGTTCCTTCTGGAGATCCCTGTGAGCGAGGGCCGTGGTAACTCTTGCGAACACAACCATTCCAAGTACATATTTCAATTCAAATTTAAATTTCCAACTTTATCGCTCAAGCATTACGGTTCAAAGTTGATTGGGAAAATTGATGAGCCGGTTTTACATGACTTTGATTAGAACCAACCCAAATACACGCATAGAACGTCACTCAACCAAACTACAAACCTTTTTACGAGTCAATTGGACATCTATATAAATCAAATTAAATCAATATAATCGTGTTGTGTAACAAACATTTACGATGTTGTACAAGGAACTTGTATAACAGATACCACAAAACTAACAGCTGTAAAACGATTTGTAACAATCGTAAGGCCGTAAATCCAATCAACGGAATTTCCTTACAATGGGAACAAAGACGTTTTTATTACCTAATTACCATGATTTGTTTTCTCTAATGAGTGCTCTATGTCTCATCGTACTATTACATATTAAACCAACCCTTTTTACCATCCAAAAAATGCAATTCAGGCAAATTTCAACCTTATTGCTTAGATATAAAGGCTCGTGTAATGTTGAGTTGGTGTGCAAGTTTAGGTGGTAACAGTTTTATGTTATTATGGTGCCCTAATTGGAACGGATGCTTTGTTTCAAATGTCATATTTAATGTTTCACTAATTGTTATTATGGTGATATAAAAATATTATTGTTTCAGTAATATATGTCGGAACTTTTAGATCGCATGTCAATTAACAGTTGGAGATTTTATAAGCTCTAATTGGCAATAAAATCTAGATCGTTGCTTGCTTTGATTAAAAATAATTATAATATTATTTTAATTGACTATATTAGTAAGAAAATGTTTAAGTTATATTACCGATTGCCATAAAAACTCGGGAGCGTTTAGCAGGGACCGTAATGAACAAGTGGAATTAATGTTCAGCAAATAATTGTATTTATTGTGGAACAAAATTATAATATTTCTTACAGAATAAGCTTTTCTTTCTCGTATACTGTGTAGATTATTTCTTGTTACTTAAGGCCAGTTTCACCGGTTGCTGATAAGTTCCAGATAGTTTATCTGGCAGATAATTTCATACGAATTCTGTTCCATTTTTTAATTTATCTGGTAGATAGTGGCTATCCGTAACCTGTGAAACTGGCCCTTAAACTTGTAATTTTTTAATAGATCAATAGGCAATTTTATGACGAAAATAATCGTCAAATATGGCCTCCGCTCATTTTCAAACATACATAATATTAGCTTCAACCAGTGCTTTCACCCGTAGAAACTCCACTACAACTCCAGCCTTCCTCTATCGATGACCCTCAAACATTATTAAATTTAATATTTTTTGAAATCGGACCAGTAATTCTGGAGCTAAGCGCGTTAAAACAAAGTCTTCAACGTAATTTATAGGTAATAGTATAGATTTAAACAACTCTAAATTACTATTGACATGTAGTTTCCATAACCTATACATATAATAAAATCGTAGAAAGTCAAAACTGTACATTGAATATATTTTAAAAAGAATAATTGGGGCGTGATCTAAAATCGACATCGAAGCTAAAAATATAGCGTTTAGATTTTTTTTCTGTTTGTCTGTATGTATGTCCGGGATAATCTCAAAAAGTACTGCATGGATTTGCTTCAAATTCAGCATGAATATAACTAAGAGGTCGGGTCAACATATAGGCTACATATTATCATGCTATCACTACGGAGGGGAGGGGGGTGGACATTTAATCCTAATGCCCACGCGGACGACGTCGCGGGCAACAGCTAGTACTAAAATGAACCCATTCTCTATAAGTACATAAGTTGTATCCGTCCTTCAAATATTAGTCTATCCAAACATAAAATTGTTTTTAAAATTAGAACTCTGTAACATACAAATCACCGCAGGCATCTATATTTCATACAACAAGTATGTATGGGTGTAGGTATGTCGGTAGGTATATCAAAACTTAGAGCATTGATACAACCGGAATAGTCATGAGCATAAATGTCTATGCGAAAATAACTGAAAATTTACGCGTAGCGGGTGGGGCCTCGTTCCTTAATAGTGTTAGGTTACTCATGCATTTTCTATTATATCGGTACACACGCACACGACAAAATTTTGAAACATAATATTTTGCACACCAAACGGATGTTATTATAAAGGTATACGATAACTCTTCTCTCCCGACGTTTCGACGGCATTGCACCGACACGACATTTTTTGGTCACTTTGGACTCCATTTTATCAAGTAAGAAGAAAAAGCCGCCGAAAAAGTCTACAAAATTGTAAAACACAAGCATCAACTTGACGCACACATGTGCATACGAGTATGAGCGGTACTCTTGCACTTTCGACAGACGGGAAAGCACGCCAATGGCGTTTCATGATGGTTAAATTCTCTAAGGTTCTGATTCAATTGTCAAGCGCTAGGGGCGGGCGGGCAAGCCTCCGCCCATTCCGCCCATGGCCGCGGGCAATGCAGTTAGTAGGCGCAGGTACTGTCGGCGACAATAGTTGTTGTGTATTTGTAGTCAGTAAAGCATTTTTAGTATTTCTTTTTATCAATATTTAAGCTATTTTTTTTTATATTTGACTGTGGTCATCCTGAAATATTTTTTACTTATAGAAAATTATATTAGGTACTGTCGTTGGTCCTTTGAGGTTCAACTCACGATAAATTACTTGTGAAAAATGTAACATTATCTGTCGTTTCACAACCAAGACTAGTAAATTTTTTCTGGCATTTATAAAATATTATCTGTACTTAAAAGTACTTATCTCGCCGACTGTACCCGTAGGTGCTACGGCAATAACTTAGTCCGGTCCTGATTGCGTTGAGCGGCCACTTAATGAGACCCTTATTAAACAATTATTAATTGCCGGCGACCCGCTGAGCGCTCCGATTGCGATACAAACTATTGAAACATCAGTTAGCTTTGTAACTAGAGATACAGATATACATATGGTTGGGTACCTAGACTGAGGTTTTATATACCTACCTATATTGTTATCGTTATTTATCAAATGATAACATTTTATAGATACCTTTTCTTTACATAGCACCTTCAGAGACAAGCAAGAAAGAGTTTCGTTAAGAAATATCACACTGTTTTTTGTCAAAAGCGGTTTTTTAGGAATCCGTGAAATAGCAACCTAGTGATTAAAGGAATTTGAATATCTAGAAATCTCTTAAGGTTGACTGATAAATAGAATTTACAAACGAATAGTTTCCAGTTTTCTTTAGATTTATTCGATTCTCAGTCTCTCATTCTGCTAAATTTAAATATAGGTATCTGTAAACGTTAGTAAGATAACCTTCGAATTATTTCAATCATATCTTGAATTTGTACCGTGTTGCAAATAGAATTCGTCTTAATTAACCCACCAGTTTTAAGTCTTAAAGAAGATTGATACTCAAATTAGACATTAAAATCATTAGATAATGCAACCTCGTCCGATATTTATTTAAAAAGATAATCATGTAATACATCACTTGGGGCGTAATTATTATTTTTATTTCTTCTAATTAACGTTAGTATATTTTATGGCATACAGCTTAAAGTCAATTAATTCACGAATTGTACGTGTAAAATTAATTCATACGTCCGTACAAATCATTATGTGTACAAACACGATAACTCTTGTGAAAAATAGTGTTTGTATATTGTATAATAATATCTTAAGGCGCAGTCCCAGTTGACTTATTGTGGGCTGTCTACTCCGCCGCCATTTTCGTATTGAAATTTAACCACAATATATTACGTTTGTTTGTTAAGTTAATTGTTAAATGGAGAGCCTCGTTATATTCTCGCGCATATTTTATTTGATATCGGCTTGCACTCGCTCGTATATCACCTGATTGTAAAAGATGCATCCGCTATTGGTTTCTTTGAAAACTCGCCTCGCCCCCGGCAACAGGCGTGTAGCTCAATAATCCTGTTAATTTTCATTAAAATCATTGGGAATAACTTAAATTTTTCGGTGTCTCGGATAAGTTCAATTTATGAAACTGATATTTTTAATTTCTCACAAATCAAAAGTTTAAAGTTATACCCGAAGGCGTTGAGACCGTCCGATGCCTACCAAATTAAATAACGTAGATACAAAATTAGTTGTTATTTACGATATTAAAACTATGGCGCCTTATTTTAAACAAATAGCGGTCGGCCATTTTGACTTTCTTTGGCCGTATAACCCGTCGCATAGAACATTAATGCCTGTAACGACCTACTTACGTAAGATATTTACTGCCAACTATACCATAAGAGTCCTGAGATGTAATTTTGACCAATAACGCGGACGTTTTCGTAAGATGCCTGAGAGTTTTATCAAAAGAACATAACGTTAACGTGTGTGTTAACGTATATTTTTAGTGGTTTTTAATAATCTGAAGATGGCGGCTTTGTGGCAAAGAATCATAATTAAAGCGAAGAGATGATTGGTAAGCATAAGGTATTGAAATATGGTTAATGATAACGGCAACTATAATTAGGGATTTTCATTAGAAATGCAAATATGGGGTATTCTCTTTCTAATACATCTGTTGCATAATTTTCATAGCAATTCTTGACAAGTTGGGAGATTTAAAATGAACAAATTAAAATAAGAGTAAAATTAAATCTTTTGGCAGCTAAAAATACCAACATGTCTGACAAAAAAGAAAATAACAAATAATTGACAAGGTCCTGAAAGAGACTTTACCTATCCCTCACCTCGTAGGTCCTTTCATAGAAGTATTCATTTATAGCACGCTACGTAAGATCACATTAACTGATACGCTGTTTGCTATTTCAGTAGATAAAGCAACAGCATTATCAATAACTTTATCCATTTCAATGTTTCAACATAATTAATCCACCAACAAAACAAAATAACATTAATCAATTTCGTCAAAATGTGCGTTCCAATTCAGTCCTTTACACAATCGGCATTGTTACCACGATGCACGCTTTCCACAACATCTAATTTATATCCTTAGCCAAAAAGCAATAAATTAAAACAACGAACTTCCTAATCACATAAAACATTAACAAACAGTGTCCAGGCCTCGGGCCAAAAAGGAATTTAATTATTTTCAAAACTGGCCTCAAAACATTTGCATAAGAAAACTATAATTTATCTATACAAGAAATTAACCTCTTGGCTCAACTCAATTACGCTAAACCAAAGCGCATACTAAAAGGGTTTAATAAGCTGGCGCGGCCTTTTAGGGATCCGTGGTAGGAAAGAATATCATATTATTCAAGCGCATCAATTGCTTAAAATTCCAGGAAAGCTATATAAAGTTTCTATGGCTTTGAAGTCATAGACTAATTGCCAACATACAAAGCTTTATGAAACGTTAGGTATAGCACAAATTCCTTTCAGAAAATTAGGCTGAAGTTCATTAACATCATTAAAAGTTTGCACCAGTGTCTTCTTGTCCTGTTCCAAAGTTATTTGGGATTTGCGAAAATGTTTTCCGCATCCATCCTTTGTAAGCCTTCATACTACATCCACTCCCTTCTTATTCTTGTCGTCTTTTAGGCAAAATCTTCCTTGGTCTACCGCCTCTCCATGCATTCACATTCATACTTAACACACTGTATGTTAAATATCAATATTTTGTATGTCTTTTTCCGACCACGGGACTATAGAGTCCCGGATTTTTGGAAGGCGAACGTGGGGCCGAAGCCAACACGCTGAAGCCCTTTTAAGACAACTTTAATATTATGTAATGGTGACACAAAACCTTATATAATATCAATATAATTATTATAATGTAAATTTAAGCGCAGCGTGGGACGTCCACCAACAAGATGGACAGACAACCATATAAAGGTCGCCGGAAGACGCTGGATGCAGGTCGCTTCCTACCGGTATGAGTGGAGATCTAAAGGGCAGGCTGCTGTGTGTATGCTCAGCAGTGGACGTCTTATGGCTGATAGGATGATGAATGTAAATTTAATAAGCAAGGTTTCATTCGCAAAACCATTTCCGAAAAGAAAATTGTCGTCAGTCCACTAGTCCAAATAGTTCGCAAAACATAAAAGAAAGCTACGGTAAGTGTATCCTTTAAATGAATTATTTTTTATCCACAAAACCCCTTTCACAAAACTTTAACTCGCGCTTCCAATATGATTGTTTTTTCCTTGTCAATTTAAGTTTTTTAACTTGAAGCTCATAAGTCAAGCTATCAATTAGACGGAGTATCAGTCAAAGTTACGTTTCGTGACAGACAGTAAAAGGCTGGAGTCGCAATGCAAGCGAGCGGATAGTGGAGCGTCGAGCAAACATTGTGTTCAGTTTTTCTTGCTACATAGCTGTAATAGACAGCTGTAGTGCTGGCAAGTTTGACCATCTTCGTTTCTTCTTTCTAGCTTTAACACTAAGAAGTGGTGTAAGGGGGCCGTTTTGGGGGTGCTGTCCAATGTAATTGAGGTGAAAATTAATAATTTCATTAGCCTGATCTTGATAAACGCGTTTGACTTATGTTCTCAAAGCAGTCTTATTTACGAACAAAGAATTTTCTTCTTACAAGTGATCTTCTTATCTCATGATCGATGTTATTATTAAATATACAGGTTAACCTACCCGAATCTACTCATCTTATCGAATATAAAATAACCTTCCGGTATTTTGATTAGATTGAAAACCCATCAAAGACATTTGACAGAAGAGGTAGGAGTTTGATGTCGAGTCGAGCCGACTCAACGATCCAACTATAAGACATCAGTAATTTATGGTTACTCTTAGGTATCCTATTGATTCTGATCCAAAAGATTGGAAAACTAACACAGATCGTTAAATATTTTGTACAATATTTGGTATTACGGTGATTCGCTAAACTCTGTCAGTAACACCCAATCTCAAGCGAACGTTACTGACCGTTGTTTAGATGACCCTGACTTTAAATTAATGGCATGGAGAATGATATTTATTAATTTTTAATTTCCACTCACGACTTGACTCATTGGTAAGTCTTTAGTCAGTTTATGACAGGAAATCTATCACTAAATTGCGAAATGCTTTATACCTACAAACTTAATTGGTAAGGGGATAGGCTGTTGTATTAATTATTGGTTTTAAACTTTCACATTCTCTAAAAGAAGTGAAAATCAATAATGAGTGTGATTCATGAGGGACATTGCCTATGGCATAGGTATCTCAGTGCCTAAATTGGCCTAAATTTATTTTCAGATAAACTACTCGATCTCAACCCTCTCAGTTAGTTTATCCTGAGGTTTCTGTTTAACAAGTCTATTATTTTGTGGTTTCTTCTCTAAGAAGTTTTTCGCTTTTCCAATCTAAAAGTTTACTTAACGCGCAATTTTAGTTAGGTATATGAGTACTCAACTCATACTTCCTCCACAGGACCGTACATTTACTCAGAGCAACATAAGAGCATAAATAAGATGTGGATAAAGCCAATGTGATTTATGAGGATTGATTTGAATGACTCGCTAAATTTGTAATTCCCATTTCAATTGGTGAATTTCATTAAATGGCAACATCGCTTAAAAATTATCAACTGTCATCTGCACAAAATATGGTTAATCAATATACCCTGCGCGATCGTTCAAGACTACGCTTTTATTGCTATTTTAGTGAACACCGTATGCTATCGGGACCTTCGAAAAACTGGGCTGAGATGGTGTAGCATAATGGTGAGTTGTACTCATTTGCTCTAGTCCGACCTCTAGCAGGACCTGTTAATATCGAACACGTAGGTAACTATACTGACGTCTTCTTCCATACTTATCTATCTGACGCCGTCTTACAAATAACCCCTTTGTAACCAAATTGTTTTTCAAAATAACATCATCCATGCCTTCCGAATACAATCCAAATCAAACACTGCCCTTAAGATATAAGGGTAACAAAAATACGTATAAGCATAACCCGGCTTTGGCCGAGGTAATTGGATCGCCTCGGGCCTCGTTATTTATGCCTCCATACATCAAAAGGCGAAAACAAACACACGGACAAAATTTGTTTGTAAGGTATCCTGAGGAACTTATTTGTTTATCATCAGATTATGATCTTGCTTTGTCTGTCTGGAACGGTCGGAAAGTCTTTTGGAACTAAATACTTACGTCTTTTTGAGAAACTAAGAGGGTAGTCTTCTCGTTGATAGGCAATCTTATACTAGCCTGCTTTTAAAGCTTACTTGTTTTTCAAACGATTTCGGGTAGTTCGATGCAAATTTTTCTTTACCAGATCATAAAATAACTAAGTTCTTATATTTGTAGTATTTCTTCAAAAGTAAGGACGATAGAACATTCATTAAAAGTCAATTTGTCAGTTATGTAAATACTAATTTTAAAATTACAGGAGAAAATAAAACAACCAAAAATATGAACGTATTGAACGTAAGACGGCATAATAAAAGTGTTGTATATAAATACCTACGTTGGTGTCGCGTCGATGAGACGCGCGACTAGCGGCGTGTAGCGCAGCATGACGTCACGCCCACTCCTGCGCAGGGTAGCCGCTAGCCAGACACGAGATCGCATCTCAGGAATCTAGGTGAGATTGCTTTGAAATTTCGTTGAGATGAACATGAGCTGGTGTTTGCGATTGCTATTGTTTTGAGGAAATATTTTAACCTAAGTTTTGTAATCACACACTAGTTTCCGCTTGTAGTTCCTGAGATTACACAAGGTTACAATATTAGTAAAAATGGCTAAAACACTGAAACAGTCAGCTACAAAAACTGCAATAAACATAGCCTTTGTGTAGGAGTCTTAGACAAAATGGTTTTGCATTTGGAAGAGAGTGGTAAAAACTTGGATGCACCATTAAGATTTATGAGGACTCCTATTTCAAAGACTGTCCCTAGAAATAAATTCTTAAAACTTCCTAAAATGGCAATATTGCTCAATAACTAGTTGCTAGTAGTCATTATCAGAACAAAATCAGTCGGTCGGTCTACAAGAACCTACCTATGGCTATACCTATACCTACTTATGGCTGGAGTTCTAAATTATATACCTGCCTACTACATCGCTTTATGGAAGAAGCACTTAATCAGCCAATGAAGACATACAAAATAAAACTCCATAATCTAATTGAAAGCCTCTAATGAGCATAAAGTAACAATTTAAATACATTAACCCCATCAAGAACACAACATGGAACATACAGTGAATTATGCTAATCCAACGCGATTTAAATGAATTCGTCTATTATAAGCACAGTTCAATTTAAATAATATAGCACTTAATATAATATTAATTCAATTGTCAGTTTGTGCGTCCCACGTATGGTAATAGTGACGGCGGGGAGCGACGCGTGCGCAGAGCCATGCTGTGACACTAGCGCAAATGAACTGCTTTCCTTAACTACGCGGTTGTTGTGACCAGGGTGTTAGGAGATAGGTTTAGGACATTTTTGACCATTTTTTTTGAATATAGGGACGATTCGTTGAAATAGTGCTGAATAAGCAGCCTCAAGCCTGGTATCTACATATGTGTAAAATAATATGGTGCATAATATGCACATAAGTAGATTCACCTAACTCATATCTCCTTCAATAATTCTAATAACAATGGTAACTTATCTAACAATTTAATCACTGTGTCTTATTATGCAATGCTTTACATAGCTTACTTTGTGAAGCATTATTACATGAACGACATGACATCACCAACCCTGTGTGTGATTAAAGTGGTGATTAACGCTCAATCTTTCTCTGTGTGGAAAGAAGTCCACTACTGGGACGATAAAAAGGTTGTTGATGATGACATGGACATTAATAAAGTCATAGGTGCATCATGTACCTACTTACTTCCCCTTCCATGCAAGAGCTGTCTATATGTTACGGTTAAAACCCGAAGTGCGGCTACACCTAGTTTTAGCCGGTTAGAACTAGGTGTAGCCACTCACTCTTGGTTACACCTAGTACTAGCCGATTGTTTTAGGGTAAAACTAGGTCTATCCTTCATCATGCCGGCTACAACTAGGTCCAGCCACTCCCTGTTGGATAAAACTAAGTCTATCCTTCATCGTGCCGGTTACAACTAGGTCCAGCCATTCCCTGTTGAGTAAAACTAGGTCTATCCGATATCATTCCGGCTAGAACTAGGTCCAGCCATTCCCTGTTGGATAAAACTTAGATGCGTACCCCGTCACGCCTTCACACTCATGGCTCACAGCATCTGCAGCAGCGGCGCGGGGTGGAGACACGCGGCTCTGGGTTGAGAGCGCCAGGTGCTGCTGATCTATTGCAGGTCTCCTAGCGAGTGTGACTCACAGCGTCTGCAGCAGCAGCGCGTGTCTTAGTTTTATCCAACAGGGATTGGCTGTAAATAGTTGTAGCAGGCATGCTATCGGCAGAACTTTTTAGATATAAAAAAACACCCAATAATAAGAAACGTAGAGAGTTTCGTTATTCTTAAAATCACATTGTTTTAATTAACACCAAATATTAGGAGTATAATTTTTATATAATAGGAACAATCAGAATTTTTTAACAACATACAATTTGTTGTATTTTATAATTTAAAGAATATTATTATAATTATAAATAACACTTTTATATTTAGGGAATGGCCGGACCTAGTTCTAGCCGGAATGATATCGGATAGACCTAGTTTTACCCAACAGGGAACGGCTGGACCTAGTTTTAACCGGCACGATGAAGGATAGACCTAGTTTTACCCGAAAACAATCGGCTAGTACTAGGTGTAACCAAGAGTGAGTGGCTACACCTAGTTCTAACCGGCTAAAACTAGGTGTAGCCGCACTTCGGGTTTTAGCCGTAACATATACATCCCGAACAAAAAAAGCTTTTAATACATCGCTCTAGAAGTGAATGTCCAAATAAATACAGCTGCAACTTCTTGACACCGACTTCTAGAGCTATGTACTTAAAAGTTTTTTTTTCACTTTTCAGTGTTTTAGAAGTCGGTTTTATTTTTTGTAAAAGGTTTTTATCTTAAGAATAAGAAACCTGGAGTCCCTACAAACGCTCTATGGTGGTAATGCGACAATACGCGTCCCCGTACCCTAACATCTGCACATATATCGAATGAATAAACAATTGTACGCGCTGCATCGACTTTATTCGAAACCACGGACATAACTTTATGAATTTACAACTATTGTAAAATATTTTGATGTCAGTGTAAGTGTCAGCTATGTGGGTAGCGCTTTGTCGTTTTATTATCATTGAATTTTAATAAACGTCTCTTTACTAGACTGTGCTCGGATTCTGTAGTGTACAGTCCAGCGCAGAAATTGACTAAGTACCTATAGATAGAGCATCGTTGTTGTGACCACGTCTAGGGAGATATTTTTGTTGTTATTTAGGTTGGTGACAACGCTCACGTAGGATCAGGAATTTCCATTGTTTTTAATTAATTCATATTTAGAACTATTAACTAAAATTATTTCTTTGCGACACTACCTACGCTTGTTAGCCTACTGCGTATTTGAGCTATCGCTACTTCCTACGATTTAAACAATAAGTACAACTAGCGCATGAAAAGTCTATGCTCTTTTTTTTTACCAAGAACTAGAAAAGGACAGTCGCTATCGTTTGAAATTGGAACAAAATATTATTTTCCTTTTGTAAATAATTTTCTCGACATTTTATACATTCCGGCAGGTATCAGCAAAGTTTAAACTCTGCCCAAGTTGAAGACAGTACACTCTTCAACAATCAAAATCTACGAAACCACATCACGTGGGTTAGTGAACTTCGCATAGATAACTTGAACGATAGTTACGGTCTAAGCATATCAAAATTCATTCAAAAAAGGAAACTCCATTCCATTAGACACTTTAATAAATGCATGCATCAGCCCCTTTTCACCCCATACGAGGGCGATTGTTAGCAATTTTCCGCTCGATTTACCCCAAAACTGTGAGCGTCCCATTATAAAAATAACATCGTCATTCCGGGAACAAAGACAATTAAAAAAAGCAGAACACTGCGTTCTTTGTGGGCGTCTAATTAATTAGTTGTAAACAAGAACGATGATTTTCGTAAATGTAAATAGAAGAAAGCCATAGACGCCGTAAAATTAACCATGTCTGTTTATTTTATTGGCTGTAGCTAAGTTTTTTTTTTCGTAAACGTCAATGAATACGGTTGATGGTGTCGGTTCCGACAAAGCGTTGTTTCCTTTCTATTGTTGTATTAAATATAGTTCAAATAGATTATTTCGTTCTAGTTATCGTTATTAGGTAGGAGAAAGCAGCTGGTGTTAGAGATTTTTTTTTAGATTTGTTTTGAAAATCCATTCTAGATCTTGACGCGCCAGGTACAATTAAAATATCTAGGTTGGAATTAGAGTTTTGGAATAGCTTTTCTAATATTTTTTGTCATAATTTATTTTAAACCCAAAAAATTTAGGTACATTCCTGTTTTTTCATCTTTCAACGAAACGTTTCATTGCAGGCACCGCCATCTATCGCGGCAGTTGGAAAACAGTAGTAAAAACGCATTTCAAAAGATAGTTTAATATACAAAGCAAAAAAAACTTCGTAATATCTCTAACAATTAAATTAGTCGCGATTTTTTAATTGTTTCCTAGATTTTTAAGACAAATATCGTAGGTACAAATCCAGAGTTACAAATTTTCATTAGGTACACGGATTTGAAATAGGCACGTCACCAACGCAGTAACAGTGAAACGAATTAAAATTGCAAAGTCTGTAACAATCACCAGTCGCATTGCAACCGCCCTACACAAAACTTACCCAAATTGAGGGAAAAAAATCTTCTAAACATGCAATCAAGCGGTATTCTGTTAGGTATCAAACCTCATGTGAAGTGAGAGCGAATAGCGAAGACAATGTGAGTTCTTGTTCGAATTTTACAGAATCAACGTGCTGGTGTAGGTACCTACGAGCGTCCCCCTTGATACTTACTTTTAATAATGACTATTCGACGTTCTCATTGAAAGCCATCCGTACATAAAGGCAGCGACACACGGATGTGGCGGCGCCACTAGGCGTGGCCGCGACTTGCGAGTCAGCGTCCGACGATTACGGCCCCGCCTTAGCGGTAATCACTGCGTTACTTGCATGTTTTTGATAAATACACAGTTTTTGTTAATTGTTTGCAATGTCAGGCTGTTGTGGCTAAGTATTGTAATTGGTAAAACCTTTAATATAAATTATATAGCATGCAAGTTATCTGTTAGTATGTTTGTACGGTAATGCAGCTGTACCTATGTACAGAAGCCAGTACATCAAGCTACCTGAAACGGTCCCCGATAATTTTGACAATCATCTTTAAACCATATACTTCGGCGATAAAGTTGAAAATATATTAAGGAGTAGTAGCTTGATGTGCTAGCGTCTGTACATTTTGTTTTGTTTGTGGTGAGCAAAATGAATCTAACAGGTCCCTCTAGAAAATAAAAGAATCTAGCTCTTAATGCAATACTTACTTAATGTTTTTAAAAACAGAAAAAAACATTAAATATTACCCTTAAAAATTATTGACGTAGTGCGTGTTGCAAGGCTAAAAATGTTCATAGTAGCTTTGTTAACCATAACATGCTTGGTAGGTAATAAAATAAAAAATAAAATTATAATTTCGAAAACGTATATACCTTTATTTTATCTACATATAAACATGTGTGTATGATAAGATATTGCTACATCAAAGGTACTTAATCTAGGAGACCAGTGCATTACACAAAAAATGTTAATTTTTACAATCAAAATAATATCCCTCACCTTAGTCTTTGGCACATTATCTTTGAATAGGACAAAGACTCGACTCTAACATTCAGTTCTGAAGTAATTCTTAACAACTATTTTATACACAATCCATTACACAGGTATTATGTATGAGCGATACATTTTGATAACAATATATTAGTGCTACTTGCAATGAAAATTGTCTGCAGAAAGCTCTATAGACACATACTCGCTAATTGATTTACCTGGTAGTAAAATATTTCACTGATACTCTTTTGTTTTCTCCCCCCCTTTCATAACTGCCCTAAAAGGCAGATTGCCAAATATAGGTTCAGACGCCACGCATCAAGCTACTCGAAACTGAAAATTTTCCCAATCAACTTTGAACCATATCGCCTCAGAGATAAAGTTGAAAATTTCATAATGTTTTACAGATAGTACAGGCGCATAACTTGGCAAGGATTTTGACTTTTTTAATAAGGACAAGCGCATCGGGCGTTTAGTTACACAAAATAGTGGTCCCCTTATGTGCTTCTCATTAATCTATGGTTATTACCAGGTTTTATTTGTAATCATGTCTGTTTCGAGGAAATATTATCTATTTTCTCCTAACGATTTTTGCCAAGTTACGTGCCGGGGACTATAATAGCTTGATGTGCTGGCGTCTGTACCAACTAGGTAATTAAAATAAAATCAAAACTGCAACAGCGGGATCAATACATCCATAGTCTACTTTCTATCAATATTATACTACAAAAATATATTCAGTATTTCATTCTATATCTACTCACGTTTCAACTACACTTTTTAATTTTTTCAAACTGTATCGCTTATAAATAACCCTGAAAGGTATCACTAAGAACAATAATGTTGGTTGTGATGAATACAAAAATGCATATTAATTAAGTATAAAGTTAATGAATAATTTCAATATAATTTCAAAACATTGGTAACACAACTCTAAGAGCGAAATAAAAACTATTATTACGTATAATGCTAGTTGTTCACACAATTATAATATTTTAATATTTAAGTTGGCAGTGTAACCACAACGAGAAAAGTAAACTTAAAAAAAAACAATTTCTTTCAAGTAAACAAAATTAAAGTTAAAAATCATAATATAGAATATTTTCTTATTCAAGATGACGAAAAAAAAAATATTTTTTCAATTATTTTTAACTGATTAAATCCATTAAAATAAGGAATCCTGATAAAGCCGGTATTTGCAGCAAAATACATCTCAATAGTTATAAGGACGCCAGCACGTCAAGCTACTACAATCTGTCAAATATCCTTAAATGATTTTCAACTTTATCGTTGAAGCATCACAGTTCAAAGTTGATAGGGAAAACTTGACAGTTTAGTAGGTAGCTTGATGTGCTGACGTCTGTACATAACCGAAATCAATATAAGGTAAATAAACGAAATGTAAACATAATCAATATTATTGAAATATATGGCTTAGGTGAACTTCAATCACTTAATATAATAATATAAATTTATACCTTCATGACCTCACCTCGTATAATCGTAAACAAAAGAAAGCATTAAAAAAAAAGTCTAATCAATTATAAACCATTAATTTCTGATAAATTATACAAAAGATACTAAACAAAACACTACTATTTTCTTAAAGTAAAAGTAATATACACATCGTTATTGTGACTTATATTAATGAGAATTGACTATATTTAAAAGTGACAAGAACAAAATTTATATACTAGAATAATATATAATACCTATATAATATATGAGTATTAGGAGAATTCCGTATCGTTTAGAATTCGGTGGTAAAAAGGATATGTGAATAATATTTACAAGTTCATTGTTTTTGATGGAAATTAATGGTTAATGAAAACTATTTTGAGATTTTTTTTTGCTATTTTTGTTATGTTTATGAATGATGGAAATCGTAATTGTTTAGTTACGGAATTGCTATTATTTATTTTGTTGAGAAGATTAAATCAAATCCATTGTAGAATGATTTTCAAAATGGTGATGACACGATGATTTTTGAGTAAGTAGTTTGATGAAAATTCATCCTAAAAGTCGAAAAATATACGAGAAAAATTCCTTATCATATCACTGCACACAAGTACGCGAGTCTATTCAGAATCCAAAAAAGTTATCGAATTATTTTTATTAAAACCTTACACAATTCCTAAACAAGGAGGATCTCGTCCCATTCTATCACGATTTTTCTTAAACTATGGTGCAACAACGCAATTGTGTAACATGTTATGTAACCAGTATGTAACTTATAGAATAGTTTTTTTTTATGGCTATTTGCCGATGGCTACGGAAATTTCTGCCAGTGTCGCGTGAAATGATAACTTATGATTTCATAAAAAGATAAATGACTGCCTCGTTGGTCTAGTAGTCGCAAGGCGCGATTGCTGTGCACGGGGTCTCGGGTTCGATTCCCGAGTCGGGCCGAAATCGCTTTGTGAGTTTTGAGAATCTTTTATAAAGCACCTTGGAGTCTGGAAGTTGGTGATTGATTCACCCGTGCATCGTGCTGTTAAAGAGTGTTGTATGTTGTATGTAGAGTATTAACGTTACACCATAAACATATGTGTTACAGAACATGTTGCACAATATGAATTCTCTACTATCCAGTTGCAGCTTATGCTAATTTTGAAGATAACAAAATTGAAACAAACCTTTCAGTTACTTAAGTATTTGACGGCCGTGTTAAATTGATCTACTAGCTTCTACTTCGCGACTACTTAACAGTTATTTCTAATGACAGATGCGCGTATTTCCAATCTATACTTGGCCAAAACGCAGCCACAGAAATCTGGCCGCTTATATTTTGTATTGCAATTTTTAAATTCGTTAGCTAGGTGATTGGTTCCTACGAATTTATACACCAGTATTTGCGTTCTAGTCATGTATAGTTTAGAAGGCGTTAAAGTGATATCCGATTTATACGCGAATTTTTTATCCACGTCTTCCAGCCTTGTATAGATTGGAAATACGCGACAGACGCACAGCCCAAATTATGGTACAATCACATACAACTGGCCCTCTTAAGGTTATGGGGTAAAACCATTACCAGCTTTTGTTGAGACGCTTTGATAATTATCAAAATTGACTTCAGCTTGCACTCAGGCATGGCACACAAGATCATAATCTATCTTCTCATGAGACTACATCCCCCTTATTATAAAACGTGGTCTCAAAAAAAGGACCGCTTTTAGTGCTAGCTTTAAACCATCTTCTTGAACAAAGTTAATGGTCTAAAACTAGTACTGAAGCCGGCACTTTTTAAGACCACTTACCACGTTTTATAATGAGGAGAACATGAGTTTTATTTTAAGATTTGTTAAAAAAAATCGTCACTACTTTATTCATACGATCAAGACAAATTAATTATTGCAGCGGAGAAGACATTTTCAAATATTAAAAGATAATGTTTGTCTGCATCATTTAACCTTGATCCTTCATCAATAATTCAAAATTGTTATACATATTAAGAGAAAGTGAAAAATGATTTTCATAATTTTCTTCCACAACGCGAAATTGTTACGTGTGAAACTTTTTTAATTTTCGATTCAACGTTTCTAGGACTATTCATTGACGACCGAGGTACAACCTAACACATATAAGGCCCGTGCAATTCAGTACTAACTTCAGTGCTATTCAGACTATGCCAACTTGCTAAGACACTTCAAGAATCTACTTTGGAGAAAGATGATATTACACTTACGAGCAAAATAATTGACTCAAGAATTTAAGCTTTTAGGTACTACCAAGTATATTACTTGGTAATTTTTTAACCTCTTTAAAATCTTTCTGTTAATTTTGGGAACATGTTTGGTGACATAGTGCTTCAGTTTTCAGTCAGAGTTTGGTGGTCAATATTATTGCTCGCAAGTGTAAAGAGGCACTTCGAATAAAGACGTCATAACAATTTTCTACTAATGCGGCCTATTCAACATGTGTAAACGTATCGTAGAAAATTCACTAATAAATTCGTGTATTTTAAGCACCTTTATTGTGGTGCACTATTGCACTACAGTGAATAGGTAATTGACACTACTAACCAATACAGATTTTCTAAAGTTGCATTCTGCTTAATTCATTTACGAATTTATGTACTCACCTGATAGAGAAACACAACAGGATAGAAAGAACTTTCGCTCTGAACGACCCCCTAGTTCATTGTATTATAATAAGAATGGTATTTTTAATATCGAGTCGACAAAGTCTTGTTGACCTTTTAAAGTAATCTTCTTAGTATTGATCTTAAACCCATATTAGTTAGAAGGGTCAAATACCCCAATAATTTTATAGTGCCAATTCTTTTCGGCTTCGGCAACAATTCGAACATCCTTCTTTTGGCAACGATTATTCTACAAGGTGCATTTATTCTGAAATATTGTTTTTCTGACAAACTTGACCTGATTTGTCATGGCTCTTTAGTGCTTTACTTCCATTATCAAATTGAGAGAGCTTATCCTACCTCTTCAATATTTTAATTAAGTAGAATTAAATATTTTTGAGAACTATCATCTCAGGGGTACTAAAGCCACTGATACCAATCTAAAAACTTGAAAAAATATAACGTCCATACGTTCCTTGTATCATAGACCACGTAATGTATTTTGTTCCTTCAAATTTGGTTCGTGTTTCGCTCTTATTTGAAACGTGAAATTTCTATAAATTATAGTATTGCCCAGTTCATTTTGTTACTATATTTTCGTTAAACTAGAAATTACCTATGACTCATTCGAGTTTCTACTAATTGTAGATAGGAATATAACCTAGTGTTCACTCATGAAGATCGCAGATTTATGCGCATAACGAAAGTTTACGTGCGTTGAATATGTAGCTATGTCTAGTGTCATACAATCGCGACATTGGTAGGACAATTCGTTTATCATATACATTATAATAATCGCAAATAACTAGATCAATTTGTACATCCTATCTCATCGTCCACGCCGGTGACGTCACAGCAGTTCGGTATACCCAATTATTACTCGTTCATCAAACTATACGTCGGACAAGAGCTTTGTGTGCGATATTTTTACATAATTCCATACAATCGTTATAAAGTAAAATATTTGAGTATTCCCCAGTAAATCCAAGATCAATTCGTGTAACAGTCTCGCAGGTAATCGTCACCACACTTTACAGTGACAGTCCAGGCGTGGACAAGATTGCGAGGGCAGAGGGGGGGAACGCTCGCACGACGTCACGGCAATCTCAATCAACGAGTTAACGATTATCAAGACTGGAGATATCTGGCTATAGAATCATAAATTAATACATGGTATAAGCCTTCATTTCCGTAAATCCTAGATCAATAAGTAGACAGTACCACTCTCCCAGGCGCGTCAGAGCGTGAGTGCGGCCATGGGCGCGAGTGCGAGCTTCGGCCGCTAGGTGGCGCCCGGCGCCGCGTGCGGGGACGCGCGGGCGGCCGCGTGACGACGCAGCAACTCCGTCACAGTGATGGCCACTTGGACAGTACCTTTGCCTTCTAGTACGTCCGCTGCACAGCACATTAGTTTCTGAAAGAAAGAATATATTTGTACACAGATTGCTTAAAGATCCCTACAGATGTCTGTCAATATGTATGATGTAGAGTCGCTTGTTTCACAAAATGGCGACCGTTAATCAACGAAGGTATGTAGTCATGTAATGCTGTATTTATAGTCGTTTTGATTCGCAATAACTGCACATTTGAATGTAGGTAACAAATAAAACACAAAAATTGCCAATAAGAAATTTATTTCTTTAAGTAGTTGAAACATCGTAAGTACATACATACAAAAAAAGTAAACATTAAACATTTTTTTCCTACAGTAAAACTAAGACTAATAGCCAAAAATATTTCGAAAATCTTCCATATTATGTAGTTTCGAATAAACACAATAATGAAATCTCTCTCAGTGCATTATGAATGTGAAAAATGCGTGTTATTAAATGCAAATTACATCTAAAGTATAATACTGAATTTTAGTAGAAAAGATTAGAAAGGGAAAATGATAAACCAATCATCTTAAAATGTAAATTAAATACAACTGGAATATGATATTTGACTGGTTCTAATATGTTGTCATAGGCAAGAATTGACAAAAAAAAAATACAGAAAACCCTTGCAGGTTTCAAAACGGCAATTTTTATACCGTCCACGTGAAAAAAAAATCGGTCAGAATTTCTAAGTTAGGCGGTTAAAAGTATACTAAAACCAGTCACTATAAACTATGTAAATAAGTACCCAAGCACCAGAAGCTAATAAATATATGTACGCTATAAGCTTTTAAATTATATATTAAAATCTATTACAGTATCTCTTAATCATATAACTATTGATATTTAGCATTGTACTCGCGACTTTAAAGCTCAAAAATAAGATTAATATTAAGAAGCGTAGAAAGAAAACACCACACATATACAAATAGCTTATGACCAGAATAGTTATGATAAATATTAATTATACAACACTAGCGTCCGAGGGAACTAGAAAAGTTGCCTATTTGTTATTCTGATATAACAAAATCCATGCAGTACATAGTTTTAGCGTGAGAGAGTGACAAACATAAACAGACAGATCGCTAAAAAACTTTTTGACTTGCTTTTTGACGTATTGAACATGTTGCATTTCTATCCATAACTAAGAATGCGTATTTTTGGAACAAGAAAACAAAGATCTTTTATCAACCAGTAATTATAATATAGTAAATAAAGATTTTTTTAGTAATTGTGAAAGAATGCAATGTTCCAAACTACTCCTTTTTTTCGTTGGAAATTATCAAATCACCCCTCTGGCTGCGGGTGCTGCTGGAGGAAGTGTCAGAATCTTACTAAAACTATGTTGCTTCTGGCGATCTCTGTGTGCCAGGGCCACGGTAATTTTGCGTACAACAGCAGCCCCGGCACTTCGAAATTACTCCTTGAAACTCATTTATCTCAAGCATTGAATAGCAATAGGCCAAAAAGACAAAATATTATTTAGAAAACATATAATTTTGTATTACGTCACATAAGCAGTTAAAAGAGGTATGCAGCGTTAATAAGTTAAATAATGAAGTTACACAGAAGTTACAGTCTTTACAAACACATCTTTGGAATGGTTACAATATTATAATAATTAATTTTAATTATATTTTTTATGTATTTTTATTTTTACGAATACTTTAAAAGTTGTCATATTCAGTTACTTTATAAATGCGTAGAACATCATTATCGTAATAATAATATATAAATATAATAATACATTTTCGATCTTATTGGCATCAAATTTGTTTGGTTGGCGTCATTAAGGAATATCGGTTATGTATAAGAATTTGTGTATAACTTGTCTTTTATATTATATTTTTTCGTAAAATTGTTACGCAATAAGCCTCAAAATACTAAATACTACTCGCTTACGAAACAGTTGCCTACGTGGGACGCAGCACGCATAGCATATGTTTTTTTGTCTTTTTTTAAATGTCTTATTTCCTATAATACCCTTTCTTCAGTCATTTCACTAGAACATTTCCGAAGAAAATGTCACACAGTCTAGCTCACCAATCAAAATCCCTACATTGCACTAACCTACACACCTTGACGTTTTTATCAAAGGCAATCAAATCTTGATTATACCCTGACACATCTATCTTGAATTAATTCTATCTTTCTATCGACCCTTTTCCCGACTATATGTCCAGTCTAACCGGATTCAGCTGAGTACCAGTGTTTTGCAACGAGCAACTGCCTATCTGACCTCCTCAACCCAGTTACCCGGGGAAACGAATACCCCTTGGTTCCACTGGCGTTAGAATTACTGGCTTCTGACTATCCGTAACGACTGCCAAGGATGTTCAATGACAGCCGGGACCTACAGTTTATCGTGCCATCCGGAACACAGTCATTGGTGTCCAAGATATACTTAGAAAGTACATATAAACTTCTAAGTCCTCCCCTCAAAAATATTACAAATATTTGTATAAACAGTAAATGTGACAAGACTTATTGCAGTTCTAATTGATCCTTATTAATTTCACCGTCTTTTTATATTATGAATTCCTAAGCAATTCCATATTATTATACATGTATATGCAATGCGTACCACGCCCAAACACTACCTAAAACCAATTTAGCTTTTGCATTAAAAATACAATAACGATATGACGTTTCGATTAAGGCATATAATTCTTATTTTATAAGAAATTCCGAGTAAACAGCTAAGCTACGTTATCAGTATATTATAACATTATATTAATTAATACATATTCCTTTCATCTTCATAATACTTCATGCACCAATATTTTTTTATGTATTTTATTGTACTTTATGTTGAAATATTAAACGTATGCTTTATGTGATTCGATACTTGTTCTTTTTTTATACAATACTGATAATCATCTGCCTTGCCTTTTCCCAAGCTGCTTTGGGGTCAGCTTCCAGTCCCAATCGGATGCAGCTGAGTACCAGTGTTTTACGTGGAGCGATTGCCTGTCTGACCTTTTGAACCTGGGCTATCCGATACCCCTTGGTAAGACTGGTTGTCAGACTTTCTGTCACACAATACTGATAATAAAATGGTTATACATTTTACGAGTCGTTTCACTATTTCATTTTGTGAAATAACATATGCAAAAGTTATGCATATATTTATTAAATATATGCTACTTTATTCAAGGTAAGTATAGAATCACATAAAACATTAGACACTAGCCAATCTGCTACGATAATTTAAATGGGTAATTCCTTTATTTATTTATGTTTACTTCAACCGGTAATCATTTAATCGGAGATATCAATATCATTTCACAATGTTTACAAATAAAGAGTGCTATCTATAATGTGTTAAATTTATGTAATTGTATTTTGATGCAAAAAGACTACCTACCTAACATTACGACTGCTACATAAGAATTGCATTAATAACTGCATTGCATTGTTACGTAAAGTGTAAAGAAAAAAAATAATAATACTAAAACTATACTTAGTAGCAAATCACTCTTCAACACAACAAACGATGAGATCTCAGAAATAAAAGTTTTGCAAACTGTTAGATAGCTTGTACATGCGTATGCGCATGTATTGCTATCTCTGTCGGTATGACGTCAGCGTGTATTATACATCAATTAGTGCATATTTAACATGACGCCTCGTCACACAGTCTGCAAAACATAATACAAAAAAATCAAACACACAAAAATAGCCGACAATAGCAACCAATAAATAAACCAATTGGCAAAATGTATAAAGTAATATTAATAAAAAAAAACTACTAATTAAAATTTTTAAATGCCTCCAATGGGAATGAACTTATAACAAGTGGAATTATACCAATTAATTATAAACACTATACCAATCAATACAAAACAAAAACAAATTCACTGGAACCTTAATTCTGATATAAAACAAAGAAAATATAAATTCCATTTTATAAATCCGTCGTAATACAGCCCAATTCCTATCAGACTTCTACATTTAAGATCAATTAAAAAAAAAAAACTAGCCTCAAAATTCGATTTCAGACCAATCACAGTCAGACTGTGTTAAAAGGCAACAGTGTTTATCGTGACCGTTATAGAAAAACCTCAAAAATTAACCAAATTTTACACCTTACTTGACCATGGGACCTAACTATATTCAATCATGGAAGAATATGAAAAAGACAACCGCTTCCTCGTAAGTTATTGGGTCAAATAATTGTCAATGTTCAACTTATAAGAAGAGCGGTCTTTCCCTTCCATAAATTCTTGTATACATGCTTGATGTGTCCCATGTGTACGCAATAGAATAACTATAGGACAATTTATTTAGTCCCTTAGGCCCCTCGCCCACGGCGACATTTTGTAGCGATGCAGTCGCGCGTTTAGCAAATGCGCGACAGCATCGCTTCTAACGCGTGTTAGTCACGTTTACAACGCGCTACTTTATCGCGATTGTATCGATACAAACGTGCGACAGCGTTGGACGATATCGGAGAAATAACAGAGGGGGGAGGGAGTGTGCCGAACATCAGTGTAATTGCAGCGCGACCGAATCGCGTTTACATCGCGACTGAATCTGGTCCCGTGGGCGAGGGCACACAGCTAGCCACAGCTGCGCGTTTGTATCGATGCCTAAGTGCGACAGTATCGCGACTGCATCGCTACAAAAAGTCGCCGTGGGTGAGGGCCCTTATTCTTACTCATTTGGTATTTGTAAAGAAAACTTGTAATTTTCTTTTTGTCGCATAAATGCGACAGTACAACAATTTCAGTATTCAAATTGTGTAGTTAATACAAAAATGAGGTATAAAAATTTACGGTCGATTACATCAAAAAGTTTTAAAATACAAGTTTACAAAGGGTACATAATTAGCAAAATGGTCGACACGAAGAACGTGCCAAGGCATAGACACGTGAAAAGAACTCTGTTCTCAGCCTCCTTCGGAGTATCAGTCTCAGCGGAAATCACACTGTTCAAATTGTTCTGTATATCGAGATTCATTTTACCCCTATCATATCTTTCAGCATCTACTTCTTCTCTCATCAATTCCGTGGGAAAATCAACTTCATCAGTGTCGTATATTTCGAAATTTTCGCTTTTCAATATGTGGTCCTCTTTGCAGAAAGGCGTCACGAATTGGACTCTATTAGTCTGGTAATAGGGTCCTCTATTCCTTAGCTCGCTTGTAGCATCAACTGGTGAATAGTGTGGGTCAGCCGTGTCAGTGTTATTGTTCTCATTATTTTGGTATTCCTCGGATTCATCGATGGTGTAATGTTGGTTATTATCGGAGAAGTTAAAGTTGCTGATGAAGCGTTCTTCCGAGTATCTCCGTAGCTGCCTTTGGTAGTAGTTGAGTTCGATGGAGGTTTCCGTGTCGTCGGCGTAGTACTCGCCTGCGTGGTGTCGCGGTAGTGCGGTGTGAGGGTCTGTAGAGATATCCGGCGGGTGCGTGGCGTGTGAGAGGAGGGCCGAGACGGTGCGGGCCAGGGCCGCGAGGCCGAGCGCCGAGGGCCCGAGAATGTCTTCGGACGAACAGAGGACCTCCTGCAACACACGCCACCCGTCTCTTAGTTTCAATACAACAATCTGTCGCTCGATAGGATATCTTACAAGACCCTGCAACACTCGAAATCGACACCGCAGGTATCCAACGTGTTCATTATATAACATTTATCACTTGAACACAGTTTTATTTCACTTAAAATCGCGTCGAAATTGAACGGAAACAGATAAGAATAATGAATGAACAACGGATCCTTTAAAAATTAGACATTATTAAATAAACTGTAAATTGTTTAAGTGTTACTCACCTCTTCAACTCCAATTTTTCGACACGCTTCCAAGAAGTTGTCCACGTTACGTCTACATCTCGCCATGGTTAACTTGGGCTGAAACAAACATTCATTCATAATTACGTCGCATAAATATTCTTTATGGAGATATTTTGTGCTTTATTGGCTTCGAATCTTTCGACTTTTCAGTTCAGATTCAGTTTTGATGAAAAAGTGGTATGTGTACCTGTGCTGGCGAGGGCACGTGGACTGACGCGACAGAGCGCGGCCGCACGTGGTTGGCGAGGTGGCACAGCACCACGCCGTCACACAGCACCGGCGCCAGCTGTTCCGGGAGAGACATCTTCAGTCGGGACTCGATGATCTGGTGAAAGGTAAAACAATCATATAACAGGATATGTAATTCAAAGTGTGTAATAAATCCACTTGGTATAATTTTTTGTATAAAATCCTTTATGGCCACGGAAAGCCAACCAAAAGTCAACGGCTACCTAATGACAATCGATAAACAGCACTGGTTTCTATGGTGGCTTAAATACATAGTTGGCTAAACATTATAACTGAAGGTCTGGCAACATTTAGGACAGATACTAATAAGTTTTTAAATAAATAATTACATAATTATATTCACACAACATTATTCATAAATATGGTGCAGAGCGTTCTCCAAAATTTCAGGCATTTCTATTTTAATTTATTCCGTAGTAAATTAATGCTCACCGATCTCAACTGCTGCAGCAAATCCAGTTCTTCTTTCTGCTTATCGAACTCCCTCTTCATAGTAAAGCTGAGCTTGTCCACCGGAGCGTCTTTATTCCACGCCATCTTACCGGGAGGCTTGGGAGCCGCACCTTTCAAATACGCCACACTGGTCGTCAGCAACTTAGCACTATCGCCGTTCACTTGCCGCGGTATACTCGACTTCCCTAAACTGTTGTATCCTATAGTATTCGTTGGTGACTTAGTAGGTGATGTAGGCTTTATGTAGGGGTCTGTCTGCCCGTTCACACGACCGTTGTATTCCACGTTACCGTTGACAGTCGAGTATACCTTGCTATTCACGTTTCTAGAAGGTACAACTTTTTGCACAGGCCTTTTATTTTCCTCTTGTTTCTCTATAACACCGTTGCCGTTCGTCGGTTGATTCTGAAATCTTCTGGGGGTGGAGTGTAGGAGGGGGGAGCTTGGCACTTGGGAAATGTTAGGGGATAAGGTATTAGATAGACTACTATTGGAAGAAGCAGTTTTATATAGACTAGGTGATACGTTACTGCTGTATCCGTTGACTGGGGAGTGGGAAGTTTTCTGGTGGATGGGACTCTGGGTCTGGGAGTGCGGGTTCGAGTCCAGCTCAGGGGAAGGCTGGTCGGTGCGGGGGCGGTATATGTCTTGTTGACGCTGCTGTCTTAAGGCTTCTTTGTATTGTCTGGAACGTTTTAAAGGTATAGTAAGACTTTTTTCTTAATATCAAACAGTGTGTAATGGCACATAGATTTCGTATAATAAGTGTTTTCGTTTTTTTATATACATCAGTGTTTTCGTTTTATTTAGTTATATACATCATTCTACTTGCTCTCCGTTATAATAACACTCAAACTTCTTTGTTAAAATTAGTACAGTTACAACCAAAAATTAAGTTCAACTAGTACTCAGATGCTCCCAGACTCTAGTCACACTTTACATACAGTTGACCACGCTAATTTCTACAGTAAACACTAAAAGAAAATACAAAACGAGCATCAGGAAGCGCCACTAATGCGACCATTCGAACAGTGTGAACATTGTTAGTACTGCACCCAGTCGGAAGTTCGAGAGACTCCAATTAGTGTGTTTACTGACAAACGATACCGTGCATGCTATTAGTAATACGAACTTTTATTGTACATGTGGACCATATATTGAGTTCGATGGCATACGTTCGGAACTTTTACCATGTCAAATAAAAAGTACCGCTTAATCTAAATTGGACCACAGATAAAGCCTAGGGGCCTAACTACAAAAAAGTTAGACGTTTGACACGTATTTACAGAAAAAATTGTATGCAAAATTATTTTAAGCACGTGTCGAACATGTCTTTAGGTATCTGACTTTTTCATGTCAAAAGAATCCACGAAAAATCCTTTAAAAGAATATTTATTTGCCTTATTTCGGCACTTGCAGATCGATACGAATTAAGGAAACTTGTACGTTTTACACTAATCATGACATTGCCAACTATTATTGAAATATTTTTTCAAATTCGACCAGTTCTTCCTGAGATTAGGGAGTTCAAGCAAATCAAACAAACTTCAACGCTATAATATTAGTACAGATATTGTATCGTTTAGCAAGTTCAATATCAAAATATCTAAAATCATAATTGAATTGTTCATTTTCTTCCTTCGCGGGAAATCCAATCTAAATTTAAAATTTAAACTGCATATACAAACAATAAGTCAGTGTTGCCAGCTGTGATTTAAATAGAATGATTGATTGTTCCGTTCTTGTTGTAACATGGATATTTTGGGAGGATATCTCGAAAAGTAGGCGTGTTCTGTGTTGTTTCACGAACATAAACGTACTGACACCGGGTCAAGGCTCTGAAGAAATTAGCGGTATACGTAACATGAAGAAGAATTAATACATTTTAGACTTTATGTACGTATTTTAAGAGATGGTTTTTCGTTAGCTTGTGATTACGTTTGTAATTCTAAGAGGTGATTATTAATAACATGCACGATTATGTATCGTAAGAAGACAATTTGTGGCGTTGTAATGAAAAGCAAACAACTACTTTCACATAGTATCACATTTCTAGTTTTTTTTTATATATACAGGGTGATCTTTTCATAACAACGCCATAAAAAAAGACACGAAATCTATGTGACATCAAACCAAACAAGTATCAATAAAAATTTTTACAAAAATGCCAGTGCGTATGTTAGTGAATGTCGTGCATATATGACGATGTACCTGTATGTTTGTTGATGGGCTAATTTACTCTTATCGTCGCCATTGGACATGTTCCCATCGGGTGATATACGGACGCTGAAAGGGACAACACCGGGGTTAATAAAAAAAGAGGTGGGGCAACGGCATTAGTTGTTTTGATGGTTCGGAACAAACTAGTGTTAGGTTGAATTGTCTGGTAGTATACTTCTTGGCTTTAGGCTGTAATAATATACCGACGTTCTAACTCTGAGTATTATTTGAAGGACTTCTACATATACAAAGATTTTGAGGTTAGGCTGGCTTCGGCCTTAGAGGCGTTCAGGTATAATCCCGCGGATGGTAGCTTCGCACCACCGGCCATGCGTGCATGAACCAAATGTCCGTGTCTTTTAGTAATTTTTAAGGACCCCGAGTAAAAAACTCCTTTTTCAGTTTTGGAATATTTTACCAGTAATAAATCAATTACAAGTGAATGCATAGTGACATTAAGTTTTCACCTTCTTTGAACCAGGTATTATTCCCAAAAACAAATGAAGGTTTTAGTACTAAATACTCATATTAAAGTTTTCTTGTAAATTACACAATGTTTGTTCTAAAACAGTGGTTCAAGTAATGCCGTTGCGGAAAAATGAGACAGAGGATAGGGGTGATAATGGCTGTGAAGTACGACAAAAAAATAATCAATTTTACCTCTGTATCGGCCAATGCGAAAAATAAAAAATAAATATCATAAGCATCTATATCAAATCTACACGCAGTTATATCAAATAATACCCAATTTATTTTTGTTTCTATAACAGTAAAATGTTTCTACTATGGAGGAGAGAACAGCTGATCAGATTTTCTTATTTCTTAACAAGTGGCCCATTTCTAGGCAAAGAACTGAATTAAATAAAAGAAAATATAATCATCATTTATTACATTCATTATTCGTGATCTGATCAACTAATTTTCTCTTTTTATAACAAAGTTTCATAATATGTATTATTTAAATAATTCTACTATACACACAAAAATCTTCAGTAAAACGAATGGTAAAATACCAGTACCACAAGAAAATAAATATTTCGACAGCAGTCGACTCCACTCGAAGTTATGGAACGTCTTCAAAAATCAAAATTAAAAGAAAAACAGCTGATCTCCTGGTTCTGGTATTCATAGCGAATAAACCTAATACTTTCTGTTATTAGGTAAAGATAAAGAAAAACTACAAAATACATTAAAATCACACCCCATTAAAAAGTTAGTCAATTTCCCTTCAAGCCCCAATGAATATCTATAAATTCTTCTAGAATTAAAACAATAATTATTAATTTAATATACTCACTTAGCGTATTTGGTCTAATATTAGTGTCATTTAAGTAATACAAAGTGAAAACTAAGCAGCTAGTAATAGGATTCATTTTGTATCTCGGATTTCCAGAGTATATGCGCAGAACAATTATATGGTTGGCAAGTTACATTACCAGGCGATATTTATGAGAAATAACACCAATATTAGATTCAATACGCCAACAAAATTGCTAAGGCCCAACATAAAAATATTCTTCAAACATACCCAGAGAGCAGAGGAGTGTTGGGCGCCAAAGGAGTTTCGCTAGATAGTGACTGGGCCCTCGACAGTGCGGCTCCCGGAGACAACGTGGAAGGAGTACTAGGCGTTGATCGGCCGCTGCCCCCTCCGCCTGCTTCACCGCCTCCTGTTGGGAAAACGAATGTATATTGCGGCGGCAGCGCAGCGCAGTGTGATTTTGCTACATTAGGCAAGACAATGGAATTAAAGTTCTAGCAATTGACAACACAGTGACACATTTTGCTAAAATAACTATATCAGGGCCCGTGATTTCGTCTGTTATTTTAGGTTGTATATTACCTTTATTAATTCACTAATGCACGTAAAAATGATTTAGCAGCCGATAAAACCTGCCCCAAAAGGTCCTACAGATTTAATTCTATTACGTTCGTATTTCCGGACGTAAAAAAGAGTTTATATGCGTGTCATTCATATTTAATGGCCGGCGCCCATTAGTGAATGGCAGCGGTCATTAAGAAGGCTTGACATAGTCAATGGGCCGTTAACTGTTTGTTTTCCAAATGTGAATGAAAATATTATCGCAATGGGAAACTTATGTGGCGTTATGTGATATGAAACCACACTTAAGTGACCAAGTCCTAATTATTGTTATCTTTTTATCGTGTTGCAAATTTACTTGCCCATGATACGACGTTCATGTTTCTAGAAAAGTGGGACAGACGCTATAACCCCGATGGTAGTTTTCGATCCCAAATTGCACCTCAGAGAGCATTCCTTTGTGGAAAGCAAAGTTGCAAAGCGTTTGTTAGAAATTCGGAAGGTGACGTCATAAAAAAAATACTATATTTATTAGTTTATGCACACAGTTCATACGACAAATAAAAGTAAAATAGAACAATCAAGTAAAATGGCACTGGGTAGTTCCCGTTATGGGTATGAGTTAGAACAAAAAGAGATGAAGACAGACTGTGTAAACAGAACGGTATATCTAATATTTGTTCACTAACTTAACATAGAATATCTGAATCATACTGATCACATATAGTGATAAAAGCTATATATATGTTAACTTACCATCATTCGACCACCTCTTATCAACGCCATCAGTGCTGTATCCGCTATCGACAACATGCCTCGGCTTATGCCTCAAGCAGTCTATAGTAGCGTTGCCTGAAGTGATCTGATGCGTAGCACTAGTGTTCGGAGAGTTGTTGATGTATGAGCTGTGCTTGGCTGAACGTCTGGTGTCTTCTACTCGTCTATGAGCCGGGAGAGAGTCTTTGTTTGCCATGTTTTCGAGGTACTTGAATATATGCACGCGCCCGCGCATGCATATCTATAAATGAGGAAAGGATGATTACTAGTTAGATAACTTCTATTTGAAACTGCCTTATATTAAAAAAAAGAAACAAATTCAATTTCAGTTAAATAGGGTAAAATACTTTTTTACCAGGCTTTACGGCCCCCATTGCTTTACAGAGGGTAGACGGATCGACGTCTTATCCCCTTATTATAAAACATGGCTTTAAAAGTACCGGATTTTGTGCTAGGTTTAGGCCATCAACTTTGTTCTAGATGGTGGTTTAAGCCTCGTATTAAGGTTGGTACTGGACCACGTTTTATGATAAGGTGTATTGTGTTTTATTTTTTTTAACATTTGCTATCAGGCAAACATGACCCATACATATACGTACGTAGAGCTTAAACTTTCATATACCCTCTTTCATTTTGTTTGTAAAACTGTGATGTTAAAATAAACACGTAATGCATGAAAGAAAATTACCAATTCAAAGTACATGCCCACCGACGGCAATTAACATTGATGGTTAAAAACAACTAACAAGGAAAACCTTAAAGTTTACTTCATTTATGATCAATTTTAATGGCATACTATAAACAGCAGCTGAAGTTAATACAAATGCAAATCGAATGTTCGTTTGATATTCACACTACTTGATCAGAAAGCAATAGAAAACGCACAATGTATTGGCAGCTCACATAGCATGCGGGTCGTAAAACCCGAGGGAAAGTGTTAAAGTCGAGCTTGCTGTGAAACAAATGAACTGCAAAATTCATAGTAAAACACTAAACAGTATGGGTGTTTTATTGCCTTCACAAAACTATGAAGAAATCAGTTTTAGTTATGTTTGTGTTGGCGCATTCGAAAGACGATTATAAAATAACTATTAAAATTGTTTTATGTTTATTAAAATAGCAATACACGGATAACTTCCCGCTGAATCAATCATAAAAGTTAGTATCTTAAATATCACACATGAAGGCATGATGCTTGTTCTGAGTTCATGCTCATTCTGATGCTCTGATGCTCATTCTGTTCCTTCATCAGCTGCTTGACTTTCGTGAACCAATACGGTATTACGGTGGAGACATTCAAAACAACTTACAGTGGTAGGTGGTGAGACGAGAGGATTGTTGTCCAAATTAAGCGTAACTATTGTGTTCATGTTGCGAAGTTCCAGAGGTAACGACGATATGCAATTACAGCTCACATCCAGGTGTTCCAACCTCAAGTACGTGATCTCTGGAATATGAAGTAAATTAGTGGTCAGGTCAGTCAAATATAAACTTTGAAAGGGGTAGATTGAGTGCTAAAACATGTTAGTTGAAGACTAAAATAACGACACTAACCCTTTTATTATAGTCGAGGGTGTCGTTTTGGGAAATAATTATGACCTGCGTCGTTAAACTGAGACCGCAATATGTCTAATATTGTCCCGAGCTAAAACGTTTTAAACCATAAAGTACGTGAACATAATAGTAGTATTTGTAAACGCAATATTTTCGCTAACAAGGTTGCAACCCTTAAATAACTTCCTAGCCACGAACATCAAAGGGAGTTTCCTCATGAAGCAGCAAACACATCAAATGAATCTAACCACTTAGTACCCCGCACTACATGCAACCGCTTTGATTTCTGTAGATAAACAAACTCGCGTTAATGCAAGGTTCGGCTAAAGTCTTGCAATTTGCAACTTTCAAAGCTTCTTGGTTGTATTGTTTGACAACTATACCGCCAAATTTTGGTCTTATTTTATGATTTTCCTTGCTATATTACGAAAGTAGCCTATATGTTATGATAATGGATAAACTATATTACTGTACATAAAAATCCATTCGATAGTATTTGCGTGAAAGAGTAAAAATCATCCATCCATTCATACATACTTATGATGATGGATAAACTATACTACTGTACATCAAGATCCATTCGATGATATTTGCGTGAAAGAGTAAAAATCATCCATCCATTCTTCCATACTTACTTTCGCGTTTATTTTATTAATAGAGTAAAATTGCTCGTATTTTTCGTCTATTGCTAATTTGCTCTAACACAATAGGATTCTCGTATTTTACGTGAACGAAAAAAAGCGCTAGACGATAACAAACATTTAACAAACATTACCTGAATAATATTATTAGTAGGGAATAATTATATTCTCAATGCCCTAATATGACAATCATGCAGTACTTGATCAAATACGCAACTTAAACTTGACTAAAAATTGTTTGTTTACAATAAACGGCACACAATCATAGGTATGTTCCTCTTAATTGTAGGTACTACTGTACTTGTTGATGCAAATCGCCACAAATAGGTCATACGGTACCCATGTTATTATCGGGCTACTTGTTTGCACTCAATACCTTGTTACTGAAAGGAGTGTTGTACTTTTCACTGTGGTAATAAGTATCGACAGTATTAAAGAATCAAATCAAAGAATTGACAATTGACTTGTAGATTCATAAGCGATATTATGAGTTAAGTATATAATCTTCAAAAGGTCATTTCAGACACAAGCCTACATTGCTCATCCATACTTCAGTATGTAATTTCTTTTTATGTCTGGACTTTATAAGAGACTATGACCCTTGAGTTTGTTTCGGCGTTTCATCTCAAGGCAGTCAGTTAGGAAATGCCGACCTCATCTCGTTATTTTATAAAAAATGTGTTGACGTGTAAAAGTGTTGATTTCAACCTATTTGCAAAATAAATATCATTTATCATTTATAATATTTATGGCCTACTTAATTTCTAAACTACTCCATCCTTAGGCATCAATCAGCTTCTGTATTACATCCTTGTTGAATTCTAAGTTCAATGATATGGTGACAGCGCAACAATTGGAACGCAGATGAAACCCATCAATGATTCTCTTTCGTCTTCTAGGTCCGCTTTAATTTTTTAAATAATCCTGGCTGGTGTTAATTATTACTTAGGATTTGAACTCACGTAACGGCAGCAGTCCCAGCTGATTATTGCTAAGGTCGAGCGCCCTCAAGCCGGCGCAATCCCCTAGAGTCATGGGAACTTGCGTCAGCCTGTTGTTGGAGGCGTCGAGCTCAGCCAGCGAGGTCATCTTGCCTATCTCCTTGGGTAAAGTACTTAGCATATTGTCGGGGACTAAGAGCACTTGAAGCGGCATCTGGCATACTTCCCGCGGTAATTCTGTGAGCTGGTTTGAACTGTGGAAAAGAGAAATTTGCTTTAAGAGATTTGTCAATGATGAAACTTTGTCCTTAGGGTAACAATTTCTTTGGAGAAGTCTAAAATTTTTCGATAATTTCTTGAGTGTAAGCTAAAACAATATTATCATCTACATAATCCTAAGATACAAGACCATTTACTCCGTTCCCACATTTAAATCCAGTTCATTAATCCAGATTTAAAATACGAATGGCCAACATTTTTCAACGCGGACGAAACAGTCTCGCATTCTTATATCTATAGATACCCACATTAATTGGAAATCCCACATACAGAAAATAAGAGCAAAACTATCCAAATTCTCATACGCCCTACGCGAAATTAAAAAAACTACAAACTTTCAAACTGCACTAGTCACTTATTATGCATATGCCCAATCATGGCTCAGCTATGGGGTCATATTGTGGGGTAACAGTACAGATTCACAAACCATATTTATCTTACAAAAGAAATTAATCAGAATAATAACAAACATAGAACAAACAGATAGTTGCAAACCACACTTCCAAAAACATAAAATACTCACACTTCCCTCTTTATATATTTTAGAATTATGCAAATTTGTCAGAAAACATCAGGAGTACTACACCAAATGCGAAGAGACACAAAATAGATACACATTTAGACATAACAGAAACAAAATAAACAAACCTCAATCCCGTATAAAAATGCACTCATCCAGCCCCCTAATAATGTCCATCAAAATCTACAATAAATTGCCAAATGAAATCAGAGAGATTAGCAAGACAAACATATTTATAAATAAATTGAAGAGATTTTTAGAATCCAAGGCATACTACACAGTAAAGGAGTTTCTAGATGATAAAACTATTGGAAAATAAAAAAAACCTAACACAAACCAAAATAAAACAATGATTCAAATATAAATATGAATACACAAATAATGCATCTAAAATAATAATAAATCTAATATAATAGAAGAATAAATAACCTATAATAAATAAATAAATAAATATATAAAATAAATATATTTATAAATAAGTATATAGAATAGAATATATAAATAAATATGTATATAAATATATGTATTATTATATGTATACCTATAATTGAATATTATACTTTACGCAATATAAACTTATAATATGACAATAAAAGACATAAAAATGGCACCATATGAAAATGGCACCCCTATGTACATTAACACAATATACATATATGTAGATATAAATGAAACATGTCTAACAATTTCATAGTAGATATTATTGTTTTTGATTAAACTGCTACTCAGCCCCTTCCTCTCTCCTAAAATGTTTTTGCGTGCCCGACAGGGTCCATATTGTATCTTTTAAGTTAATTTTACCATTTATGTAACATATGGAATGCAATAAATAATTGAGTATTGAGTATATATCACAATGTGAAACTGAGATAATTCTTAAGAGTCAATGAACGCGAGTATAAACAAATGCACCCTAATCGATACATCACTAAACTGCTATTTTTACACCATCAAACCTACTTTGGAATGGGATTGCATTTAATTAGAGCGGTCGAAACATAAATCGGTCGTCGCCTAACCTAATAGCGTTCGTGCCAAGAGAATCAGTAAACATTGGTAAAAGTGTTCTTAAGCCTTGCTTCCTGTTATTTATCGGAACGAAATAAAAAATGCTTTTACATATAACAACATATTGGATTACTACGTGTGCGGGTAACTTAAGCTGATAATTTTATATGCAGATTAGATTATGTGTGTAAACAACGTGATCGCATTTTAATATCGCCCACGAAGATATTTTGTATCTTAAAATAAAGTCATAAATAATATTGATATAAGGGAGTTATTTATAGACAGAAGTCATAACAAAATGAATTTCGAAGTAAATCCATATCTTGTCTAACTAATTATTATCACAAACTGATGTATTTTTCCCCTAATTGCTGCAGGTCGGTTTGTTAATTGAAGTTTTAGTAGGAATATAATAAGGATAACAAATCAAACGTTCAATTAAACCTGAAGATTTTATGATCTTATAACGCTTCCGAAACCAGAACGGCATAAAATCAGTCTCATCTCAGCCAAAACACAGACGATGTTCGAGAGAGACAGCATCAAAACAAACCAAGTGATACCAAAACAAAGACCACCCTACCGTATCGACGTACTTAACCGTGCACCTTCAAGTCTAGATATTTATTTTTTTGCCGTCTAGACGCTTAGACACGTTGCTGGAAACAGAATTCAATTCTGCAAGACTAGGAATCAATAAATAGATGCGGGGTCAACGCTCGGTGCAAAGGAAATAATTTGAGACCAAGTTGGACCGCTCGAGAAAAGTTCGATAATAACACGACACTATGAGAATGGCCTACATATAGTAGCAGGAGAGTTGATTGTATGGGATGACGTAAACAAGGCAATAAACAGATGTACATAAAGAACGTTGAATGGGATCAACGAACCGGGATAGGATAAAGTATCGCTAGCTGAAATAAATGATACGGTAGTTAGTCTCTGAAAGCTCTCTGTATTTTTACGTGAAAAGCATTCGTGTGATCACATAACAAATACAAATTACCACTTTTTTAGGTCAACTAATGCATAGTTTATTTTATTGAAAAACTTGGCTGTAAAATCATGTGTTATGTGAATCAGTTACTATATTTTCCACAAATTACTTGCATATACATTTTACTCAATTTACATGTTTAAAAAAAAATCAGGCCTAGTAGACACACTCCACTGCTATTATCAAGTTCCCATCGAACAGTGTCGAGCAAGCAAGACATCTAGTGCCACATTTCTCAATATCGCCCAGTCAGCGAGATAGGACCGTTATCGGACCACCATAAATGGCAACGCGACAGTTTCACTAGAAACAAGAATACGACGACTGTAATACGATTGCAATGTACATAAGTTTTCTCAATGACTTTATAATTTGCTGAAGTGTGAACAATTTAGACTTTCGATTCCTTCATACTTCGTCTTAGTTATTTAGTTTCCGGTTGTTGTTGCTTTCTTTCTTCTGTAGTTTTACTGTTATGCAATAATATGCCCTTTCAAATGTAATTGAAAAAAACCATGCCACGGAGTCATAGACAATAAAACTGTAGCGGTTTGTTTAGAACAGCCTGTTTTATATCTTCATTCTAAAATAAAGCATAGCAGCATAACAGGGCAGCAGCATAATATTGATTCGTGTGACTTCTAAGATATTTTAACTCCCACACGTGCACATGATGTGATGTTATGCGAAAAATAATTACTTCATTATCAAGATTAAAAACAAAATCAGTATCCGTAACATTACGGTCCGTGACTAATTTATTCGAGTAGAAAAAAACTTTTAATTAAGTTACGCTCTCATATTCGCGACGTATAAGAGAATTATTGAGAGTGATGAAACTCTCAGATGGTTACTAAGTATCATTCGTCATTGAGTTCATCTGTGACATCGCTTTGAGCTAATTTGGGCCAAAATCGGTCCCGTTAGTTAACGAAATAAAGCATTAATTGCGATATGTCCCTGATGTTTCACAAAATAAAGAATGGAGTAGAGAACTTGTATTCAGATTTCTATACATTTGTTCGTTCAGGAAACATTCTCTAACGAATTTGTCACACAAATTTCAGTAATTCAAGTTCCTTACACTGTTCTACCTTCAATGTTCTAAACACACCTTCGTCAAATTAGCAGACGCTATGATAACATTTACCGATACTATTTATTGCGAGGGGATGTCCCTCCCCAGTCGGTAGTGGATAGGGGTGCCCCCAGCTGTCGACTTAATTATTTAGACATTAGGGGGGAGGACTTAGTTCGCGTAGGACTTAAAATATTCTGCTTGAATCTGGGTCACGGTAATAATTATTTTTTAATGTCTTTCGAGCTATATTTTTTACTTAGTAGGAATATACATCGAGGGCACCAAAATCGAAATTCCTCGAACACCACAAAAGAATCGCGAATCATACATGGGGTTCCTTCATGTACCTCAAAGCAAGAGAAATCTGGATTTTGCGGCTTGACGTCACTTTTTGGACTACCCTGTATGAAACAGACACTGAGGGTTATGAATGGTTTGGTATGCTACATCCGCTACATACTACAGGTGATAATGTCAAATCATTCACTGTAATTTCCGTGTTTTGCCTCCCACACACAATATGAAAGCGACATTGTCGGCCCCACATGGCTTCCCCTAACAATTTAGAGCAAATAATTCGCACGTTCCGCTCCAACGGTTCAAGGTCGATATTATATCGATTCTTATACACTGGGGTGACAGAAATAACTTGTACCAAATGCAGACATAAAAATTAAACCTGCAAATCTTTATTAGTTTGAAAAGAAATGCGACGTAGTAGGTATATCGATTCCACAGAAACCCTCAATTATCGAAGAGTAAAAAAGTGCGAAACTGCACCAGGAAGATTGTGTTCAACCATGCAGTTCGCGATAAACAAGTTTGATTTATTGCCTATTCTCACATCACGGGCGTGCTCGTTAACCAAATCGGAACGATGCAAAAACTAACTGGGTATACTATCGTATCTGCCCAATTGAGTTACACAATAGCAACTGGCTCATTCTATCGCCATTGTGCACATGTGGCGCGGACGTCCCATTTTCGAAAGCCTACGTGTGTCACGCGCACGCGCGCGATGATCGACCGTCATGGAGAATGCGCTTGCGACGAAACGAAATCATAAAGCGCAGTCACGCTCTGCTGACAATTTTACTTTTATGATGATAGTATTTTGGCTATTACGTAAAACTATAACGTTTCGGCGATACTTCTTCCTTGTATTTATTGGAGTGTAACGAACTAGGTACATTTCTTTGGCCATTTTTTTACAGCTTATATTACACCTTTCGATATCTATGTAGATAAAAAGCAAGCTGTTGATACCAAATTGGAAAGACAGTGAAAACTAAAATACATAGAATAATCTGAGTACTATAATTATAAACATTTTCAGTCAGCAGCAATAGACTAGCGCACAAGGGACCTATGTTTTCCGGCCGTAAACATAAAAATGAACAATACAAATAAACAGAGAAAACTGTTGTATGTGTAACCAATGCAACAATGGAGACTTCGCTTGTGTTGTGACAGTTGTGTTTTCCATAGAATAGGAACAACAGTTGAACCTTTGTTGGGTGGCCACGTTGTTCCCAGTAACAACAGTTCCAATGGGGCTAATCGGTCGAGTTACGACATTACGTCCCATTGTGTCAATTTCAAGTTCATAAGCGAAAGAAAAGCACGACACCGACGTTCTTGGTATTAGCGAATCCAAGAAAGTAAATTTCTTGAAAAATTTGCTTGTTAAGTTCTGGGTTGTTGTTTGGACGGAACATTTGTCATAATTAAGGGTAAATTGTTTCTTGAGTAACGAGCTGAACAGCCTTATAATAAATTAGTAAAATAAATTCCCGTGATTTGTGAGATGGTTGATCTCATTAAGAAAGAGGCTTAGGGCACAGGCTTAAGTCTTATTGAATTAGATACAAATTATATTAAACATATAATATGTACTGATAGCATGAGATGACAGGTGGCTTTCCACCTGCCTTGTGCCAAAAATAAACGTTGCCTGATCAAAACGAGTTCAGCTGCATATTATAAGAGTATAAAACAAAATACCCGACTGCACACTAAAAAAAGAGTAAAACAAGCCCCACAATAATATTGATCAATCAAATGCTAAAAACTAATTATGTAATACCGTTTAAACAATACCTATATTAAAATACACTACAATATGTGTTCGTAATCGATAGTTAAATAAACAGAAACTTATTTTGAATACAAATTTACTGAATATAATTTATAAATGTTGATGGAAAGCATCGCAGGCGGGGACCAACAGAGGCTTATTTATAGTCATTTCGGTTGTGCACCATTTAGCAGAATTTTCGTTGGTGGCGGTCAAGGTGGTCCCCGCCTGCGATGCTTTCCATCAACATTTATAAATTATATTCAGTAAATTTGTATTCAAAATAAGTTTCTGTTTATTTAACTATCGATTACGAACACATATTGTAGTGTATTTTAATATAGGTATTGTTTAAACGGTATTACATAATTAGTTTTTAGCATTTGATTGATCAATATTATTGTGGGGCTTGTTTTACTCTTTTTTTAGTGTGCAGTCGGGTATTTTGTTTTTTTAATAATAATTTTTTTATTTATAACTTTTTAGCTGTTTTTATTTAACGAAAATGTTGTAGATGTAGAAGACTATGTATATGTAAGTACCATTTTAAATTATTTCGACGACATTATTTCTTTGTTAGACGAAGTATCGAAAAAATCGCTATTTAGAGACGACCGTCAACGACGTGTGCCCTCATGCGTGTGCCCGCAATCGGGCTGTATACTCGAGCATATCCCCCTCCGCACCGCGCCGCGCGCCGCATGCCAGGCCACGCCCTATCTTTTTGCTTGCTAACGCATGAGTTGCTTTGCGTTGACGCAGAATTAACATGTTCCCGTGGGAATTTTGAGAAAAAACGTATCCTATATTAATTACTCCCGTGATTGAAATGAATCTAATGATACCGCATACATATTTTTTTAAAGGGAAATTTAGAAAAAATATTATTATGTCTTTATCCCGTGGGACTTTTAGGATAAAATGTATCCTATGACACTCCCGTAATCAAGACAAATCTAACGATACCTCATACATCAAAATCCATCAAGCCGTTTAGGCTACAGGTGGTCACAAAGGAAAAGACATACATACATACTTACATACACTCGAAAAACATTACCCTCCTTCTTTGGCAGTCGGGTAAAAAAAGTTATTTCGTTTTTCAAATGTTGCAGAACACAACATGCAATTTCTCTTCAAACTATCTCGTTCTATAAAATCCGAAACAATTGTCTATGAATCATGCGAACATTATGTAAGTATGTTATTACATAGAAATTGTGTGGGATTGTGAGACTTGTTATAATTTGAGGCTGAAACATGCTTAAATATTAGTTGAGGACTACTTATACTAAAAGGACTGTTAGATTAAAATAACACTGCGTAGGACGCTCGAATTACGTAGAATAATATTCAAATATATTTTAGGTAAGGCTTTCATGCTTTTAACGTTCTTCTGAAATGATAATGAAAGCTGACATTCATTGTAACTGGATGCGACAAGATAGCGTTTTCCGTTTAGTGTCTTAGAAGGAAATTCCACCCAAATATTTTATTCGATAATAATGACATAAAATTATTACACCAAGAGAAAAAACCAAGAGCTAAGGTTCTCCTTATCAAAATAATGCATTTTTAAACGACACATAATACGTTATCTACCTTGTTATCGCCTTATCCATGTCATTCAACGTCTTGGCCGTGACATCTGCGGTCATTTACCCCGCCTACACATGTTTGCACCGGTGACTCTTATCGCAAGGACATAGAGCACATTTTCGTGATATAGGAAGTGAAGTAAACTTAGTGTATCGCCAACACGTGATCACTGTGTTATAGATATTGTATTTACGTTGATGGAACAATAGAAAACGTTAGGTCTCATTATTGGTGTCAAGCATCTATTTCGCGTTGAATATTGAGGAGTAATAATCATTTATTTAGAAGTAATTCACGATTTTATCTGTTTTTGTCATTTGTGTTTGAGTCTACTAAGCAGTTGTTCTGGCTGGGTGGTATTATCGTCATTATCGGGAACAGGCAGTTTTTCATCGCAGGCTGAACGTTCACTAGGACGGTTGCCATTGCCAGACTCATACGCTCGACAGATCATACAAGGAAATGTTATGTAATGAAAGCCGTTATGAAAAAAAAAATCCTCTGAACAAAATATTTAAATGTAAAAAGTTTTTAGAAATGAATTATATTTCCAAAAAGTAAAGCTTATTAATGAATGAAACAGGTGGATAGATTATCGCGTGACTACTAACAGTAGAGGTAAAAGCTCCATAGCGAGGATGAAATGTCCAGTACGGTTCATTAAAATTTTATTATTACTAACATCGAGATTTCAACTAGATTATTTCAAACATGTAAATTTCTTAGTGTGTACTATTTGACATTTTTATAGTGTAATATTGTATTTAAATGATAAACATAAGATGCAAGACGACTAAAAACGATGACAACTCATGCTTTTGCAGAGCAATGAGAGTAATTCAACAAATTGTAACTAACTAAAACTGAGAGATGAGAGATAAAGAGATAAGAGTCAAGAGATAAGAGTTTATTCAAAGTAGGCTGAAAATCAGCACTTATAAACCGACAAATTAGAAGTAGCTATTAAAAGGGCCTAAGATAAGTAAACCTAGTTTGTAGTGTGCGAGCGAAGACACATCGAACTCTTACCAAAAGACCGAATAGTAAATGTCAGAACAGAATTATAAGAATACTAAATTTAATGCTTCATACGACATTGTCTACATTGCATTAATACGACGACAAAATAATGACAACATCAAAGCTGAATCTCCAATGCAAGAAAGGCACTTTACTTGCTGTCATAAATGATAGTAAAAACAAAAAAGATCTATAAGAGGCCGCTGTCCGCATCTAAAACAGAGTTTATTTCTAAACCAAAGCAATTAATTACAGCAATTTTTTAACTTGTTCGACATCGCTGCTATTTGTGTGGTAGATCGTTCGTTAGTTTAGTAAGCTTGTAAATGTATGGCCCGATCTGGTTATTGAAGATTTTTTTAATGCATACAATAGTGCAACATACTTCAAATCCGTCACTATATCCTTGTTGCAGCAAGTCCTGCTCTTTCGCATAATACAATTCAATGGCACAGGCCGGTTTCACAGGTTACTGATAGCCACTGTCTACCAGATAAATTATCTGTCATATAAACTATTAGGAACTTATAAGCAACCTGTGAAACAGGCCCTTAATATCTTAGCTATATCTATGCTCATTACCATTACTTTTCTATCGACACGAATACAAAATCTACCTAATAACGCTCATTTACTGGGAGATACATATCACCATTAGCTCTAAGCAGTGTCATAACAATCTGTATGCAATTTACGTGAGTATCCTCTCACCATATTGTAGAACTTATCGCACCAACTAATGTTCTATTTTAGTCCTGAACTCGGGAGCCCTCTGTGTCCTTGACTTGTCCGACTCGACGTCATGGCTTGCTTATTATCTTGTTAGTAAGCTCTACAGACTGTCATAGCAAACTGTCTGAACGTTTGTTTGTGTATCGAAATTGAGATGATTCAATTGGTTTGGGGGCAAACGATTTGTTTGGCTTTTGAACTTGACTTACGATACTCTTAATTTGGATACGTCTTTTTGTGTGGCTGAACACAGTAAAAAAATAAATTATTCAAGTTGTAGCATAGTCGATAATTTCCAAGTTTTTAATAACCAACTACTATCTTTCTTGTAATGTATTACCGGCCCTATAATTATCATAGACGAGCGTGTTTAAAAACACTGCAATGTTAAAAAGACTATCCATGCATGTTCCAAAAAGTAATTACTCTAAGTACGTATCAGTATAGGACTGGTCGAAACGTCACCAAACGTAAAACTGTCAAACACAAACGTCACAGGACTAGAAGCCGGTGGAGAACCGTTTGCATAGTAATTTATACAAAATACACACGTGGGTTGAAAATAGAGGTGTGTAGCGATCGCGGTTGGCGTTCGTAGACGGGTCGCCGCAACCCGCGCGTGCCCGCGCGTTTCCCCCTCAGCAGTCGAGCCGGGCCACGCGTCGCTCGATACAACTCGGGCGTAGCCGGTAAGGTAACCAAGCTCAATAATTTAGGACATACATTTTTCCTCCTTGCCTTGGTAATAATTCAGCATAAGAATAATTATATAAGCATAATATTCAGTACCTACCCATGTATATTTCACAAACAAAAACGGTTTGAATATTTTTCGGGAAATATCAGTATTGTTGAAGTAATATTCAAATTATCGTTCGATGTTAATAAGTATGTGACGTAAAACGCATATTTATACCGGAAATTTGCTCCTGTTATCAAATATTGTTTCGTTTTTTCTTACATTGTATCGGTACATTGCGGGGTAATGTTGTTTCGTCTCTTGTGGGTGATTAGCGTGTGAGTAAAGTTTGGTACCGGTATAAATTTATATTTAATTCCTAGCAACCTTGGCATTAACAATGTAAAATGAGCTTGAAACTATATTATTTTAGTAATATCCTTATTTAACTAACCACAATGTGTTAAATATAGTCCTTTATCGCACTGATAAAGCTATTCACCCTAGTTGTACCGGCCATCTTGGAGCGCAACCGCCGCGTTCCCCCGCCGCGCGCCGCACGCCAGTCGCTCGCTGCCAGCCCGCTCGTGTGTACGATCTATGCTGGAAGGCCGACCATAAAATTCGTTGCATTTCATCAACATGCAATTCGAATACGACCCTGAACGACTCATTGAGGAAGTCAGAAAGCGTCCTGGCATATGGAATTATGAAGATACGGAGTACCGAGCGAAAAATATGAGGTACAAACTATGGAACGAAGTGGTCACCGAACTGTTGCACACAGACATCAAAGTTTCTAAAAGTGAAATGAGAGAACTTGGTAAGTATCTCAATTTTTTATTATTACTTGTCTTTAATTCAATATACTATTAGGTTATCTCGAACCGGTAGCGTTTTCACGATCACGCTGCGACGTAAACAACAGTTTGTTTTTTCATATTGTTGTTACTCAGCGCTTCAACAGATGGCAGTAGGAGTCTAGACCGGCGTCAGTCGCTCCTCGTTTTTCAACTCTTTTTTAGGAGTCTGTTGTTGGCTTTCTAAAGTGGCACAATTTAATAATAATTATTTACTACGATTTATGGATGCTTTGTTACAATGGCATATTAACGTGAAGATGGGTAAAGCAATTAACTCACTGTAAGGATTTATACTCGTAAAATGGGATTATTAAATACTTAAGATACGAATATTGTAACTTAAATAGAAGGATTTTAATGCTATGTGTATTTTTTCTGTATCTTACATAGATCAAAGTATAAATTACGATGTTTTTTACTTTTCAGAAATCCAATTGCAAAAGAAATGGAAGAGCATCCGAGACTGCTTTCAGAAGTACATATCGAATCCAAACAGGACAAAGAAACCTTATATTTACAGTAGACATTTACAATTTCTGTTAAAAGATCAGGAATTGCCCCGCAAAGATGAAGAAGGTACCAGCGATTCCGACGAATCTAAACCAATCAAACAAAAGAGAGTATGGAGGTCTAAGAAGAAACTGAAATTAGTCAAGGACGAGGAAAGCACGGAAGAAGATAACGATAATACTTTCGATGCAACTCTTGATGACTCAAGGGAGTATTCTATGGATGCAGCTGAAACTAGTCGGCCAGCAAAACAGGTTAAACTGAACAAACCCGAAGTAGATGAGTTTGCTTTTGCGAGCGTAGATGCACAAATCAAATCGGAATCGGATGACCCTGATAGAATGTTCTTGCTGTCACTTCTTCCTCATTTGAAGGCTATACCAGAAGATTTCCGATTGAATATAAAAATGGAATTGATGCAGGTTCTACGAAATGCTAATTACAATACCGCGCGAGAGCATAAACTGATTTAAAGTTAAAAGATAATATCTCAAGAAGAAAAGTGAATAATTATATTTAGAAATTGTTTTCTACTAAGTAAAAAGACTATTTTTAAGTTACATTTGAAATGTTTTATATTAAAGCTTAATATCAAATACCATTGACTTACCTTAAATCTAAATATGTGAGTGACTGGAGACCTCCGACTGCATTTGGAACTGTTCTGATTATGTTTTGTGATAACAGTAACTTTTCTAAAAAAATGTACGACGTTAACTCGTCTGGTAATTCACTGAACCGATTTTTTGACAAATCTGGAACAAAGAGATAAATAGATTTAGTACTGTACTGTAGTGCTGGTAATACTTGTTTTTTATAACCTATTGATGATCATCGAGCAATATTGCTTGTTCACTTATACGCAACTTGCTAGCACTAGTCACCATCTGCCTGATGACTGTAGTGTAGGTAAGTCGCTTAAAAGTGAATAAGCAGTAGTGCTCGATGATGTCCATGGTCGATAGCTTATAAAAATACAATACAATTGTCTCTAAAAATAATCGCCTTACGAAACCATAACCCTGCGCTTATGTTTTCAAAGAATAAAGAAACCAAATACTTATTCGTGTTCATACAACGAGGGGGTTACATTAAGGGGATACAATATTTTCGTTCCAAGTCAGACGTTGTTTTACGGCTTAAGTAATGGCAGCCATGAAAGTTCGTCGTAATAGTGATTTAGGACGGTAACTAAAGTATTAATAAATAAATGGTTATTGCTATGAGAAGTGTGGGCAAGCCCCAAAAATAGATTGAAAATATAATTCTTCAAGTGATGACGGTGGTTGCACAAAGAGGCGGATGATTATCTTCAAAAGCGTTCGAAGGATTCAATTGCCTTTGGATCAATGTTGGGTAAGTCAATTTTCTTAATGATTTGATCAATCATGCAAGACTGCAGAGTTCCATCAAAGTCAACGGCCATTTACAGTTTGTCATCACATAGTAATCAATCATGATTGATGTACTGGGACATTAAGTAAACTTATATCTGTTCACATTATTTTGGATCATTTTTGAGATAATTTTAACTAATTTTGTTCAAGATTGAGAGGAAGTGTATTTCGCAAACAGGTAACTGTTATTTAAGTTTCAGAATTCTACTTTACACAGAATACCAGGATTTATGTATGTACCCATAACTTTCTATAAAATTTTGTTTAATTTCCTAACTTGTAAGTTAAACCATAAGGTAGCAGACATTTCATCACAATAACAGGTAATCAATTAATTCCAAAAACTTGACAGGTAAAATTCCAAGAACATTTGAAGAATTTGCTGCGCAGCAATTAAATGAAGTAAAATGTAGTACAAAAGTATAACGTTATCTAATGTATTAAACATTTAGGAATGAAAGAAGTTTTTGTATATCCTCAGATTTATTCATATCAAAATCATCCACGATCTTTGAACGAAACAACGGCTCTATTGGTACAACTCATTATCATAATCACGTATGAATGCGTATTAAACAATACTTTACTCATATCAACATGCCTTGTAGACAGTGCAAACATTTCTAGACTCCGTAAACTAGTTAAGTTCGTTGACACAAAACTGCGTCAGAGTGCGGTTGATGGCAACCGCAGGCAACTCGCAAGGATAAGAACGGATTATTATGTAATTACCGAGCTTGAAACTCCTGTATAACTGCTCTATAATCTGTTAGAAATATCTTTAATGCAAGCCTTTACCACGAAGAAGAATAAGTATGATTCTCGAGAGAATACTAGACTTACAGGGTGAACTTAATCTAACACTCGTTTTAACTGAAATAGTTTCTGATGGCCAAAAACAGTAGGTACGTCCATTCATAGATATAATTCCCCTAACACACCAAAAACAAGGAAGCGTAGAAAACAAAGAAATCGTGTATGCACATAAAACAACGGAAACTAATAAATAGTAGTGAGCAGTAAGAATGAATAAAACTGCGTTACTAGTCAATACAAATCTAATGTTGTCTTAGAAAGGAATGCAAGAACGGATGCTAGCACACTTGTTGTAGGAAGCAATCAAGATATCTTTACCTAAATTGGTAAGATATAAAAAGACTAGTAAAAAAATCATGAAGTAATATCAGTGTTTATAAGTGCCCGGCCTTCACCTCTCAAGATTTTATTGTTGCCTATTTCAAACCGGTTTAATAAAAAAAAAATTGCTCTCAATTTGGCTATAAAATATCAAACCATAATATAATCTAATTATACACTACAATAACTTGGCTCAGCTTAACAATTTACAAATAAATCGATTACGGGGATCGATTAGGAAGCATAAACACAGCTAATTGATTATAACCAGAGATATTGACACGACAATTCTACTCCACTTGATAGGCCGCAACTAATGTAATCTAATCTCGAGCCGTTATTGAGATCACTTATATCTTTCGATAGTTGAACTCGATTCATATATGATTTATGAACGTCTAAAATCTATTGTGTCTGTAAGATATAGTGACAGCTGTCTAAATAGAAAACATCTGTTAATGTAACTCAAGTGGCTTCTCTCTATGAAAGCTTATCTTGATACTCGTATGTACTAATTATGTGTTCTGCCCCAAATAGGTCTGCTAAATGTTGTGAGGTGACATTTTCCGTGTAACATTTTTTGCTGCCTTTAATCCCAAGTTTTTGTCAAAGGTTTTCGAGAGGGCGGGTAGCAACGTCCCTGTCGGAGATTGCCCCTGCAAATGATAAATGCTCATAATACCACAGGCTTGGGAAGGCTTGCTTCACGTATTGGTTACGTAAAGTGGCAAATATAAGTTAACGTATTAGTTGGGAGTAATGTTTGCAATGTTTTATTTAATGGTGTTTCTGGCGTGTTAGTGTTTTAAATTAATAACATTTCATAGCAGTAAATTCAGCTTTTTGCTTTACGTCGTCGGTTGCGTTTCAAAAACATATGCCATCGTGCCAAAAAATGTCTGCGTCAACTAAACAGACATTCAGAACGTAGCAGACGTTAAAAAAATATTATCTTCTATAAGAAAAATAATGTATATTCAGTAATGTAGGCAATTCAGACACAGTCAATGATATTGAATGATATATGTATTATCAAGTTATCTATAACATACTACGTATCTAAAGTTGAATCACTCGCACGCTTCACAAAATGTGTGTCAACAATCAATGGGCGAGACTGCATCAAAACTGGTTTCTCCTTACACAGTTTCGTGAGAACTGTCCAGTGCATTTCGTTTTAACTTTTTCTGAACTATAATTTCAACGTTTTCCTGCAGCCAAAGTGCCATTATACAGTTGAAGGTGTCTTGAAATATAATAATTGGATGATAAGTGAACGCTTCACGGAAGCCGTAGGATGTCGCAAAAGCAGAAAAAAAGGTTTATATTTATAAAAAAAGGATCGTTTATTTTTATTTTATCAATTTTGAACTACCAATCAGAACTTATAACATTCTCATTTTTGCGCCTGGGGCTCAAAAAATACTGCTTTCTTTTCAAGGATATTTGAGTTCAGTAAAAGATGCGCGATGAGACTATGCGGTTTATTTGTATCTGTGAACTTCGGAGCCATTGCATTTACTACATCTTTAAAATGTATGAAACTTACTTCGCTAATGTCCCTTACCGGCTACTCGCCTGGACGAGCGTAGACTAGGCATGCGTCAATGGTTTATCATACCTTATACATCAATATTCAGTGTTTGATTTCTACCATCATCTCATTGCATCACACACCTGACTGGTACAATGAGATATTTTAGAAACAACTTCAAATGTTTACTTACAATGGAATCTCGATTATAAATCAGATAATGATAAACCAGCAATCAGAATGAATGAGCTAGTTACTAAATGACAGTCTCTAATTTGGCACGCAAATAACGTGCTATCTGATGGCACTTAGAACGACCAGCAAAATATCGTAAATGATATCCTGAACTTCGTGATATAATACCGGTGACCTAATTTTTTTTAATACTGATAATGCGCACGAGCAATAAGTTAATGGATACACTCCAAGGAGCAGTTCTAACTATACATTACTTTTTGTGAAATGGATCAGACAGGGCATTACCCTAAATCGTCACGATATCAGGCTTATTTATTTTCATTGTCATTACAAAGAGGATTTAATAAGTAATTCACGTGGACGTTAAAAATGAGAACTCGTCAAGACGAATTTAACAAACCACAAAACCAACTTCCGAGATCCATAGCAATTTTCAGCGTTTTAATATTTAAAACAATGAGAAAGTCACTCCAATCTTCAAACACGAGCCCAGAAAGACGAAGTTCATCAAGGCTTGTTCCTGTGTAAAGGCTGAGAATAAAGGTTTCTTTTCCTCGTTGACAGACAACGTGGGCGGTGACAAAAGGAGGTCTCCTAAGCATTAATGACTAGAGGCACGCCTTTGAACAATGAACATGAGAATAACTACTCCAGACTTGATGAAAGTTTTAGTTCTTGAGGCCTCCTTGTTACTCGTAATTACAAGCGAGTTTCAGGAACAGTTAACGTTAAATATGACACGTTTAATGAGGCTATGAAAAGGTTATGAGTTGAGTTTATTCCAGCTCGAGGTTGTTGACATACTTACAAGTTTATTTGAGACTAGAAGTTTCTCGCATTTCTTTCGCGTCCCCTGTGATAAGTCCGTAACCTATTCAATCCAAACTAAAAAACAAAAAATCAAATCTTTTCTCTTTACTATTAGTATCGTTCGACTTGTCTTTAAAAAGAATATATTTGGAAGAGAATAAATGAAACAACCGGCAATATTTGTATCTTGTTCGCAATTAATCAGAACAAGAGCTACTCTGAAACGCGTTATTCATCAACAGTTCGGACACATACATAAATCTAAGGCAATTGAGGCCAGTGTAAGACTTAATAACTTCGAGGACAACACTCCAAGTCCTGGCATTTGCTGATTATATCCTAGAGTTTCCGGCCGCTGTCATAAATACAGCGTGTTGGTTACAAGACTTATGACTCACGACGCTGAGTAATCTCAAAACGATATGTCTTAGTACTGGTACTCTCACAAGTTGTAGCTAGTAAAACTCAGAGCGTGTTATGTAAACATTTCACCTACAAATGCAAGTGAAGTGTGAGAATATAACATCCAATAATAGTACATTTCAAAATAAATAACGAAGCCTGCAATGACATAAGGTGTTATATAATTATTCTCTTAAGCGTTTGATGAGAATTAATAAGCGTAAAATATCACGCAGGCGAACCAATCGAGCGACATCAAAGGGTACAAAGCTCGGCGCAGTTTATAGGTACAACAAAAATAAATTCAAGATCAACACACTGCAGTTTCTGATGATGTAATCCTGTTGAACGATCAGGCGGGACAGCGACTGTTATTAGTAAATGGAACACAAGCACTGGCCACCGCAGTGTAAAATTACACTTTATTGATGGATTCTGACAAGATGTTTACAATCAAAAGTATTACAAGACGCCTTAAAATAATTCTTACGTATTGCCTATTCGTGTAATGTTCAAGCGTAATTAATTAATGCGAGGCAGGTAATCTGTTTGGAATTTCAAAAGTACGTACATATACATGTACACTACTTTGTCCTTATTGTAAGAGAATGTTCTACTTGTAAAGGATTCTATCTCGGGTCTGGTTTACAGAAATCTCATACTTGAATTCCCTCTGGACTCTAATTTCAGTTTGCTTACGTAGTTTCTATTCCAATCGTATCAGTATACCGTAAAAACATCTGCAAATGTCTACCCCTGGATATACTTTATTTTTATACAAAAGGTGATCTATTTCTACATGACGAAGGAAGGGCTGACAGGTAAAGGCCATTAGGTAATGTGCTACAGCCACAAAACAACCCTGAACTTTTGATTGACAAAGTAAATGACAGAGGTTAGAACAATATAGTACGGCAAAAAGCCTGAGAAATTGAATCTTCAGATATAACGGCAAAATATTTACTGTCGATTATATTGAACAATAAGTTATCTGATAGAAAGAACACAAATGTTGGCAATGCCTCCAGGTTACATTATCACAAGCAAACATTGAGCTCTTGTCAACTGATACCCTTGATAATGTCGAAACCTTTTAACGCGATTCATAAAATACATGGAATGAACTCATTTAACTAGTACTAATACTATGGTGGCAATTTTTTTAGAAAAATCACTACGAATGAAGGTGGAATCGGATCATTAATCTAGTTTTGAAGCAAGACCGTCACCATCATATTGAATTTCATGGTTTTACAACTTCATCTGGTTATCGGAGCTACAATTACTAGACGCCATTGCGTATTTAAAAACAAAACAAATCATTAAAGTTATATACACTGCCTTATTTACTTTCACTGCCAAACATCGCAGAATTTGTGTATCAAATTCAAAACAAACGTCATAAACAAGCTATGAATATTCGCCGTACTCGGCAACTAGCAGGTTAGCTCCAAATAATTGAGAACAAGTTTGCAGTCTAGTTTTTACGTTGTTTGGTGTCCTCGAAAAATAACCGTCATTACCACGTGGCTTTGCTAACGAGCCTAGTTTTTACGCTGCCACACATTTTCCTTCTAACATTATACATTCAAAAACGCCGGATACTTAAAAAAGAAAATGTACGTGCATATAAATGATGTCCTTAAAAAATCGTGTTCTCCACATTTCCGTTGGTTTTTAGATTCTATTTTTTTGGTGTTGTATCTTCCTGTGCCTACACAAATATCACAGACAATCTTGATGACAAATAACGACTTCTGGTCACGACTCTATTTTCGTCTCCATAATCGTTCGTATTGTCATAGCCTAGAAACAATTCCAACTTATTGAGCATTACCAACTGCCATTTAAACCCACTTATGTCGAGTAAAGACACTCTTTATGTAGCGAAATTTATTGCCTAGATTGAATATCTGGTGACGTGCCAAGTTGCGGACACATGCGCTGCGGACTGCGGGCCTCTAACAACCTTGACCGGCGACCGAGTCATAAGTATAAATCTCAAACGGCTTACAAAGGTTTGGCTTATCTCAATAAATTGTAACAATACCAATATGGCCATGCCAGTCTATTTTATTGGATTATTCAATAAATCCACAAAGGTAAACGTCTACATCAAATTTAAATAGTGTTATGTCACGTAGGCATTAGAAACGAGGTGCAGTATGCAGTGTTAACTCCTCAATTTGCATTCCACGATCTATGGTGTTGCGTCGACAGGTAATCACAGTCTCGGCACATCAATTTTCATGTAACGACGCTATCGTTGATCAAAGACAGCGGCGATGATATCTCAATCCCTGTTTATCATGTTGACCGCTATAAAACTCCGAGACAAGCAAATTGATGAGCACGTACAGAAATCAGTGTCAGGCTCCTTGGCCTTGGCAGCAATTCATCAAGATTGTTGCCAGCTTAATACGCATCTATCGTTACTGAGGTTACATTACATCATGCTATAAAGTCATCCAGCGTAACATTTTATTAAACACCCGAGGAAACTTGCGATACTTGAAAACTTAGAGCTATTTGAATGTAACCATTATAAAGTAACTATATCATCTCCCGAGCCTTTTCCCAACTATGTTGGGGTCGGCTTCCAGTCTAACCGGTTTCGGCTAAGTACCAGTGTTTTACAAGGAGCGACTGCCTATCTGACCTCCTCAACCCAGTTACCTGGGCAACCCAATACCCCTTGGTTAGACTGGCGTCAGACTTACTGGCTTCTGACTACCCGTAACGACTGCCAAGGATGTTCAATGACAGCCGGGACCTACAGTTTAACGTGCCATCCGAAACACAGTCATTGGTGTCCAAGATATACTCAGAAAGTACATACAAACTTAGAAAAGTTGCATTGGTACTTGCCCGACCTGGAATCGAACCCACGCCCTCACACTTGAGAGGTTGGCTCTTTAACCATTAGGCCACCACGACATTCATTATAAAGTAACTATAATCCGCATGTAATGGCTTCAGGAATCAGTGTCTGCCTTATTTTACATAAATATGTATTCGGGTGTGTTCAGGATTAAAACCCTAATTAAATCTAACGTTTCCTTGAGACAAATAGTCCCAAATCCTCATTTCCCCCAGGCAGGCCCGAAAATTAAATCGCATCATCGTACCTCTTCTAGAAAAACGCTTGCTTAAAGGAACCTGGCAGACACAAACTGCTGTAGCTACGTCTTACAAAACATGTCTCAGTATCAGGTTAGTCTATCAATCGAAAGCTTGCTCGCAATGAATCGATGTGGCAATACGATCCCGACCGTTAACATGTACAAGGTATGTTACGGTGACACCGGTGTAGATTGAATAACAAATCACTCGAACAATGCAAATGAGATGGCCTGGCATGAACAAGAACGCGACCTAGCTACCGATGTTAATTAATTAGCTGTATGTTGTGTTATCGGGCACGGTAGTCCCGTGAGAGTCATCAAAGGTGACAAAAGGATGTATAATTGTACATGTACACATGTATAACTGATACATGGAAACGTAACTAGTTCTTTAGATCATAAAAATCTTGTTTCTTACAGCATAGAGTACAGGATTGTTTTCAAAACGAAATCTCTCAAATCTGCCCGAGCGCTCTACCATACTATAGAATTATGACTGCTATCAAATTAGCACTCGAAGAGGCCATCTTAATGTGTCCTAGTAATTGTGTAGATGATTCGGAAATTGCAGTCTATATAGTATGACTAGCAACTTCAAAAGCAAATCATAATTTAGAGAAGCTATGATTGCAACTCAAATAAACATAGCCCACTTACGTCATTAAGCAACCCTATGATGATGGAAACGTGAATCGGACATTCCATCATAGTATTTGTACTATACACGAAACGTCCGCGCATGCGTCATAGTTATAAAAAAGGAGTATACATTTGTACAATCGGACGCGCGAGGTGTCTTGATAACGGTACTGTAACGAATGCTAGAGGCTATTACTTATTTTGCGACCGTACTGTTTCCGACCTTAATAACGCTTATATTAGTATTACTTATTGTTCTTGAGGAAGCAGATGGTTATAACGGTTTATTAATTTAAAATAGAGTAGGCTACAAAGAGAATACTTTATAACAATACAATCATTTGTCGCCAAACCTATGTGTACCTTATAATGCAATTAAAAAGGTCGAAAGCAAGAAGTTGTTTAAGTCAAAATCTGTATCAACATGGACAGTGTTTTGAAGTTTTGCACCAATGCAAGTTACACGTGCCGTCTGATCAATACACCGGTCGGGACGACGACCGGCTGTCGGCGGCATGGCGTGTCGCCCCTAAACACAGCTGATCCCACCACCTATCCCCCTCGGCCTGTTTGTTCACCCTTCGCCCCGCACTCCCCGGCACCCTCCCGAACTTTCGATCTCGTTAAAAACAAATGTAACTACGATTCCCTTTTGAATTGCTATTAGGAAATCACAAATTTCCTGGCAATACAAAGGTACGTAAGAACGCCTCTTTTTCGTCGCGATTTATATGCAAATCACAATCGCGATGGCTACGATGCTAGGTTTCATATTTCAATTGTATTACATTTTAAGGAAAAATGTATTCTCGGAAAGGCTTCGGACCTTCAAAGGACTCATCTTATAGATCTGACGCTGAGATTCACGATGGATACACACCACAGCAACAAGATCAGTACACTAAATACTTGAAGAAATTAAAGAATGATTTCGATGAGAAATGGTGCAAAAAAAACAAACGAGATATGGAGTTAAACGAATTGGAAAGAGTGAAAACTCTGGGTACAGGAGCTTTTGGCAGAGTTGTATTACTGAAGCACTTAAAAAGCTATAAACTTTACGCAATGAAAGTGTTGGAAAAAGAAAAGATAGTAAAGATGAAACAGGTTGAGCATACACTAAACGAAAAACGCATTCTTGAAGCTATCAGGTTTCCCTTCACAGTTTACATGGAATTCAGCTTCAAGGATAACAGCTATGTGTATTTTATTATGCCATTCGTACCAGGCGGTGAAATGTTCACCCATCTTCGACGAATGGGTAAGTTCGAAGAGCCACTAGCAAAATTTTACGCTAGCCAAGTAATTTTGGCCTTGGAATATATGCATTTCTGTAACCTAGTTTATCGCGACCTGAAACCCGAAAACATTCTTATTGACAGAACGGGTTATTTGAAAATAACCGATTTTGGATTCTGTAAAATATTACAAGGTAGAACGTGGACTTTGTGTGGGACACCAGAATACTTAGCTCCTGAACTTATCTTGAGTAAAGGATATGGGTTCTCTGTAGATTGGTGGTCTTTTGGGGTACTACTATTCGAAATGAATGCAGGTTATCCGCCTTTTTACGCAAACGAACCAATGAAAACATATGAGAAAATCGTTGGTGGAAAATATAGATGTCCTTCAAGCTTCTCCAGCGACTTAAGAGATTTAATCAGAAATATTCTCCAAGTTGACATAACCCATCGTTTTGGTGTGATGAAAAATGGAGTTATGGATTATAAGAACCACAAGTGGTTTAAAGGTCTCGAATGGGAGTCTATTCTTAACTGCAGGACGCCCCCGCCTTTTATACCTAAATATAGAGGACCAGGCGACACAACTAACTTTGATAGATACGAAGATGAACCTATACAACCAGCTTCTCATTGCGTATACCAGATGGAGTTCTACGATTTTTAGTTATGCAAGTACCTGTTGTTGTGATTAGTTGTCTTACTTTCGAATTAAATAAGAATTTGTTTCAAGTATGTACTGGCAAACTTTATTTCAGTATCCCCTTAGACTCGTAATAGTAATTTATAGCATCTGTGGTAGGTACTGTATAATCCCAAAACTTGAAAGACCTGACACATAATCTTGTATCATCATGTTTAATAATTTTGTTTGAAGACGATTTGAATTCATAATGGGGCACGTGTGGGGCCCCCTCGTGACATGCGCCCGCGCAGCGCCGGAGGACTATAATAACAGGCAGAGGACACGCGACGAATCTATATTACACCTATTCAAAGTTCACGACGAACTTTTATGTGAGGATATTTATTGAATGCCCTTATTGTACCTATATAGGTTTTTCCTTAGAAGTACTATTGTATCAAATAATATAAAATTTAACGTTACTTTCTCAGGAAAACATCGCGTTGACTTTTTAGGCCGACTAACAAAGTACTTTTGCACATGTATGAAGTAAAAGATTCAAACATATGTCCGGCATATTCCCGAAAGACTTGACTAAATAGATCTGGTGTGTGACCCGAATTTGCCAGTGTTCCCTGCCAAGATTTGCATGCGGATGACTAATACTATGTGCTGGGAACATGTTTTGGTAAAAAACTATCTTCAAAGAGAGGTTTGAATTCAAATATTTCATTGTATTTGGTAATAAAGTAACTACATATGTAGTAGGAATGTTGAACATTTTATTAGGCGCCATGAGTAATGTGTTTATAAATTTTATTGACGTTAAAACATGTGCGGATTACGAGGAAAAGATGAGCTGTTCTATATTTAGTTTATTTCTGTACGTTTAGCAGTGGCCGATGATATAAAAAGTCTTTAGCTAATTGAAAGAAGACCCCATTAGATTTTAATTAAATCCACATATAAAGGTTTACGATAAGCGTCACCTCGTTCTATGATGAACGGGACTTGACAGCGAGAGGAATGTAAAGGGCTCGCAAGAATATTGATTTACAGCTCTTTGAGACGCAAAGGAATTCCGTTTGATGGTAATGGTTAATTGATTAGATAAAGTTGATGAACTGTTATGGCAATAAATTAATTTAATCTGATTGCATATTTTGGAATAACGTTAGTTCACAGCCAGATATTGAAGGATTTAGACTTAAACGTTTTAGATTATTTAAAGTAGTAGTCTAAACAGATTTTACAAATCTTGATTCCAACACAATAAAAAGCGTAAATAATATGCATAAAATTGATGATTTGATTTCACAACAAATCGAAGATACACCAAGTCATAGGTACTAACAATTTACTGGTACATTACTCAAGATAGGGACAATGGCATGAAACAATAGCCTTTCCCGGCCGTGTGATGGTTGCAAGGGACCAACGCAACCGACCGGAAAGTGAAGGAAGCGCAGTTCCGTCTCACGATGAGGACGTGACGTCAGGAAATATCCGAGGTCTACGTTTGATAGGGTTGAAGGCGAAAGTGTGGATGACTCACTTATTAGCAACCATTGTCCAAGACAAAAAAATTGATATTTAAGTATGCTCTGATTTTACCTGCACCTAGATGTTTCTCATCAAACAATTATGTGTCTGTGGAAGTAAATTAAATCTTTGCAAAGGATGCCATAGTTACACGAGATAAAAAAAATATTTAGCGAGAGAACAGCCGTTTATGTTAAATGATTGCATTTTCTACATAGTAGACAAAGCTCCGAAAGTTCAGGCGAGCCAAATGTCCTATTCACAATGCTACTACTTGCGCAAGTCTTGCCGCATTGAAGCTTAGCTCACGATACAATTGGGCATTCATCTCTGACATTCTGCCGTGGATTATTCAATTTTCAACCATATATGGTTCTACATTTAAGTCGTTTCAAAAGGAATAGATATACGGTGTCGAAGTAAGAAAATGCTGTTTTATTGACTATTCAAAATTGCATTTATAGGTAACCTCGGTATACCACCATTGTTAGATAAAAATATTCCAAAATTGAAATAACTAGCTTACCAAACTTGAAAGGCAACTACTACAATGCAAACGTGAATACAGATCATGGACCCGATGGCGTTATACGAAACCATAATTTTATGGGACGTTAACACAATTAACGGACATAAAGACGAAGGACAGATTACACAAGTTATTGCAGTGAATATAAAAGGCAATTACATAACGGTGATTTGAAAGCTAAGCATATTGCTTTTACGACTTTAGGAATAATGTTTGAACATAATGGGATAACCAGCGTTGTTTTAAAAGGAAAATACTTGAGGTTATCATTATAAACATCTCTGAAACCAACATGATATGGTTTATTCTTTCCAAGTCATTATATGTTCCGAGTAGCATATTTTAGGGAACCTATTTGCTGGATGAATTCCCTAAAACGTTGTCCCAAAGGAAAAAAAAATCTGTCTGTGCTCCATCTGGTTAGGAGTTCAAACTTTATAATCTGAACTGCAATTAACACCAACCTATTTTTACCCTGAATTCTTGACACCAATACATGTGCTCGATAACAGGATAGCTCTTCAAGTGGAAACAGATATCGAAGGGATGCTGTTGATTAATCACTCAAGTATGAAAAGCTCTAAGTGTAATCTTAGTGTTCCGATAGACGCTAATGAATTACACATTCCGATTAACTCGATTTTCAATTAATACTATCGTTGATAGCTTAGTTGCTTTCTAGTTGATGAGCCAATACGAGATAATAAACTAGTTGACTTCGACGATGTTCTAACAATCAGCGGAATTTGTAGACAAACAATTTCTATTTGTGCTGACAAATTGTTTTGCAAATCGCGTGCCTAACCAGGTACATTGTTATTATAAGCCACATTCATAAAACTAATTGAAAACACGTCGTGTTTTAATGCCGAGTTGAGTTACTTTGATTAATTATAAATGCCTATAAATCTAATCCATATATGTATGTATGTTTTTTGGCTTTGACATAAGTAGGAACTTCATTATTTTAAAGGTTATGTTTGATTTTAGACTTATCCAGAAGTTTAGATCCTCGATCATAAATTTGGATCCTATCTATGATCGAGGAACTGACAAAACGCGTGGTTTCCTTAAGATCACGAACGACTAAGAGAGTACTTTCGTTCAAAGCGATGTATTGCCAATTTTATCTCAATTGTCGAGTGCACCCGCTCTTTACGACTGCCTCAACAGTGAACGGGCTCACAAAGAAGGTTGAATATTGCAAGGAGGACTGCAAACATTATTTTACGTGGAACTTGCGAGGATATGAGGGAAAAAGGCTAGAGTTACTTCATCTACATAAAATATGCATATGAAAACAGCAACCCTCTTATGAGTACCCGCTGAGTTAACGCCTACAATGTGGGTCAGTGACGATGCCGCTGCAGCATTCGATGCGGCGAATCGTAAAGGGCGAGTTGAGAGGGGCTGAGTGAGCCTAGAATTATTATTTACCGAGTATAGGTAATACTGTGATTGCTTTCTAGCAATAACGGGAAATATTGAGTGTATAAGCTGCTTAACACCCTATAAACTACCTGAAGAAAGTGGGCTTTATTGCGGTTATATCATATTTGGGTTCCGGGCAATAACCTCAGAGGGGCTATGAAATTCCAATTTATGTGCCGGTTGCAGTCTAGCGCAAACACTTGAATCAGATGGATAAGCTGATAGCTGAATCAAACGATTGCGAATGACTTTGGATGTGGTTGCCAAACCGAGTACAGAGTACAAATGTTTAAGGACAAATACTCACGCTAATGCAACGTTAAGCGTAAATTTACTACAGCTTATGAATGAAATTGTGGTCTAAGAAATATATTAATTGCATGGTTGTTTTGGGAGAAAATCAAACCATTCCTGGAGCTATCAACGGAAATGCAATCCAATCTCCGATAGCTGATAGGAAGATATCTTGTGTGCATCTGGCTTTTACTGTAAGAGTACTAAACGTCAAATTGCGATAAGTTACCGATCTCGTGAAATTGCGAGTTTTCAATGCAAGGTGTGTTTGTGGGTTCGTCTTTATTGTGTGTTGAAATGTGAGGGCGAGTACAGAGGGGCGGGCAGTATATAGGGTAGGTAGAAATCTTTACTACAGCTATCGATTGATTTTGGGAACCCTCATGCTGTTATGTCTAATCCACAAGAGATTTGGAATGATTAAGATAGAAGTACCAACACAGTTGAAGCAATTCGCAGTCATTGGAATTGCAATTTTCTTGTGAACATATTGTAACATCAGCTGAAACGGGTTTTAAGGTAGGTAGTAAGCGATGGGTTTAACTTTCACTAGATTATCCACTCGTCTCATATGGCTTTGCATTGACTCAATATTTCCGCCATCTAATATTCTACAGTTGGAACCTTTTTGCAGTTACTTTTCAATCAAAATGCTTATTGAGCTCCAATTCTCCTCCATAAATTAAATTTTAAATATTCAACAGTATATTTTTTTTTCTCGAAATTCACTCCGCTCCAAAACCAGACATAATTAAACTTTATTTTAGAAGACCGACAACTTCTTAGAATTGATATCCCACTAAAGTTAAATATAACCACTTCGTTAGCAATTACCGAAATTAATTGAACTGGTAGCAACAGGCGGGCAATGACACGTATTACCTAGAGATTCCTAACACAAAATACTAATTAATTGAATGACGAAGTAGAAAAATTAAGAGGCCATGAACTGGTGATATATTGTGACATAAGATGGTTATTGGTTGTCGTGAACACGATAGGAAACTACCAAATTGGGATAATGTACTGTATGTTTTGTTAATAGTATAGTCTCATTGATAAGGACTGTCTACTCATTGACCTTAATCTACTGAAATGTAATTAAAACTATGTTTTTGCTGTATATTTTTATATTATTGACTGCCCTTTGTGGCGTCTTTTAACAACCAATTTTTCAGAAACTTTTGATCATGTGACTATTCTTAAGGCTTCAATAAAAGTCAATTGCATTACTCGCTTACAAATAAACTAATAACGCGAACACATGCCGCTAAAACGGTTGAACATAATACTTCTTGTGTTGTTGCCAATCGAGACTTAAACTCACGCGCATTTTGATCTCGATAAATTGCGCCGGCGCAGATCTGTACCGAGAAGTTAATTTAATATTCTTAATTGAATCAATGCACTTCCCACGAGCAGTCTGCACGCAAACTGTTAGAAATCGCTGGTTTTACTAAATAGCTAGATTTTACTAACGGATTCGCTTGCATAAATGGTAATATTGTTTTCGGTGATTGAAATACAAGGGTATTCTATCAGTAAAATAGATATAACATTTTGAATACTCTTGTTAGGGAAGATTTTCCACCCAGCTGTGTTGTCTGCGGATTTCACGACTGTTTTCACGGTTTACACTTACAGCTTACAGCCAGCGGTTCGCGACAGTCGCTCGACTTTTAGTCGACATAAGGGAATGTATGAAAATGATTCCGAGACACGCGACAGCATTTCCATATTGTAACTAATGACGTTCGGCCGCGCGCCTAACACGACAGTCGCTCGTTTTGAAATTGTATCATTAGTCTAAGTAACGAAAAATGTACGCCCAGTTTTTCGATGAAGAAGAAGCACACTTTCACAGCAATAATATTGGTTAGGATAAGTGATCGACGGTCTTGCGGTAGCTCTTACTTCTCGTCTCGACATATTTATTAACCATTTCGAGTAAAGCCTTCTTGTTAACAGCGCGAAAGTCTAAAATTGATAGCTTATTGTTTTGCGTGTGCGCAAGCTTCGTGCTTTCGAGATTTTACAATCAAGTTTATTGGTTATTCCTGTTGAGATCACACTGAGGGATCTAAAAACTACCATTTGTCACAGTGATTCTTAGTTATTCGTATTTTACTTTCAAACCACACACGCAATTTTTTTAAGTGATGTTATACTCAACAGTTTTCTCTAAGTGCTAGCATGGTATAATTTGTACAGACTTTTCTTCAGAGTAATTTACCGCGATATATTGCAAAATTAATTAAAGTTGCAAAAAAATACCACGCTTTCGCTCATAATATATTCCCAAGTACAAAGTAAAGGGATAAAACCCTTTTCGTCCGGATTGCTAACAAGCAGACTACATATTATGTGTGCTCGACGCTGCGACGCCTACACCTATGTAAATATTTAAGGACATGGCCAGACAAGCCCAGCGTGGAGGAAGTTGCTATCCACCTGCATACTAATTTATTACAGCGCTAAAATTATCTGACTAAACAAAAAGACAATACAGTTCTTCACAGGCATATTGATTCGTATTCATCACGCGTACTCGGGCAACATCTATATTCTTAGCATCACGATCGGCCATTGAATCGAATAAGAATGATGCATTGTAAAGTTTAAAGTTCGCCAAAACTATGGCTCCTGCGAATATTTAAATACGCATAAGTAATACTTATTTGCAAAGTTACCCTTGAGGCTAATTTTACGTCAATTTGCCATGACCAACGAAGGCAATGAAGCAATGTATTGGAAAATTAAAAGGGTCAGAGAGATAACGCTAGTATTAAAATACATAGAGGTAAACCGGTCAACGCATGGAACAGTTACAGCGTTAAATGATAACGATATGGTGTTTATTTAGCTTTTTTTTACTTCACCCACGCATCCACCCACATGAACTTGTTATGGTACCTGCGTTATAACTGTCAACGTTTTCAATGGGATCTCAAAACAGGAAACGGTTAATTTTACAGGCAACGTTTGCCTTTTTAATTTCGGGGCGTGTCTTATTGTCGGGTCCATAAAGTCGAGAATTAGTTTGAATAGTTTATTTATTAGCAGTCAGCCAACTGGAATTACCTGGTCCTATCGTCCCCCCGTATCCGGAGTGTGGATACGCTCAAGCGCGCTCGGCTGCAACTGTCGCATGTACTCGTATTTTGCCATAACTACATGAACCGTAGACTATAACATGTAAAATAAAGCGCAAAACTTTGCAGCCGATGTGTCTGGGATTCAATGGACGTAGGGAAATGTGCAATTATTTGAACAGCATCGCGTATACACAGGAATTATGCTTCAGTTCATGTGTACCCAACTTACTATTATAATTTTTTCTCGTTTCATGTTTTTTGATGATTTCTTTAACTCTGTCTCATTTAACATGACTGCTTCAGCTGATTGTGCATTTTAAATATCAGAACAGGCAATGTTAGGAACCTCACATAATCGCCCAGGTAGAATATTCCCGAAGATACAGTTAGTTCCTTGTCATACGATTTCAAATGTCTTCATAATTACCGTACGGAATCTCAGCACGGCATATCTAATCCTGATTATAAATTGCCAGCTTCAAAGACCGAGCCTAGCCAAGTATGCTTAACCACACGTCTGTTTATTAATCTCAGAACATTTCTTAAGATAAGCGTAAATAATCTCAATTACCACTTTCATCACACTTTCGAGATATAAGCGAGAAATAATTTGAAAGACGTCACGCGAGTAGTTCTTCATTGAATCAATTGAATGAGCTATACGTATAGTAGCACGCACATACACAGTACTAATTCCAATCGCAACAATAAGAGTTAGCAAAAAATACGTCATACTCAAATTTTAGTCCTTAAAAAAGGTTACAGTATTTTTCGCAAGAAGTTTATAAATACTACAAAGCGCCAACTGCATACATTTTACGTCAAATATGAAACTTCAGCTTGAAGAAATATACATGTATCGGGAAACCCCAGCCAGTCATTAAACCTGTGAACTAGATTCTCGTAACTTAACGCAGAGCTCGTGTCATTTTATTCCGTCATTCGGTTGCAGTTTCCACGATGACCTGGATTCGGGAGAATAGCTGTATTTAACTGCTAAGAGTTGAAGGAAAAGGATAATAATCTGCTTCCCTCATTTGAAGCAGTTCCTGGTTCTTGAAGACCTGCCTGTTATTATTTTCGCTCGGTAATTACTAATGAGGGGGCATTTTAAACTAGTGCCTTTCAAGATCACTAAAGAACACCGACCTGTTTTCTGGTATTCTTGAATGGATGTAGTTTTTTTAATGAAAACACCGAGGAAATCATATAATATGAGATTCTTCGATTAAATTAGACCAATTTCTTATTAATGGAAGAGTATTTGATGGCGTAATGTAAACTTGACCTTAAAATACGAACAAATAAAATAGTAGAAATAGCTAAAATTCATAATGAAACGCCACGTTAGCACTGTTCGTCAAATGTAATTAACAACATTTAGTACTGAGTTACTACTTAAAATACCACGTATGTGAACCTTCAAAGCTGGCGGAAATTCATCGGATGAGAAGTTATTAAAGTAAATTTTTGAGAATACCTAAGCATTTTTTTTTGTTTTTATTTTTATTGCAGTCATAGAAAACATTGAAATTTCTTCGAATACTCGGAGAAAACTAACTAATTAAAAGCATAACTTGAGCAAGACAAAAAAAAATTAAGAGTCCGAGATCCGCGGCTCACGACACGCGCGCGCTGCCTGTGGTTCACGACAGGTCACTCGTTTCCGAATTGTGCCTTTTCTGAGTTTATGATTCCTAGATAATTTGCCTTATATGCAACATTATTCCTTTGGGTAAATATCTAAATAATGACATAACTGTTGTATTATCAATAATTACTTAAGTAAATCTACAGTTCCTGCCAATTAAAATGATGATACAAATGATTTCTGATGTCATAGTATGAACACATACATAATTATGTTGCGGTTAGCTGTTTCATTTCTATATAGAGCGAGGTTTTACTTGATACATCAATACCAGTTACTGTAATTCTTGTTGAGCTCTTCAAGGATTGTTCGGAAACCACCAAGGGTAGAGACAATGTCTTGACATAAATCGATTTTTCTGCTAGGTTTCAAATAAAATCTAGGTTCCGTTTCAAAATAAATTAGAAGACTTTACCCTCGTCTCATTTTGGAAAAAAGACACGTGAAGACCACAACAGTGAACTGATAAATTGGCTACAATTTAAAAACTTTTAAAGAAATTGATACTTGTAAGCCCATCTTTCCTTCAAGCTCTAGTTTCTATACGGTTAACTTGAAACACAATACTTTTAAGTGACACAAAAAATATAGCCAAGTGTTCAGAGGAAGTTACGTCATTGTCTACGAAGATAAAGGAAGATTACGACGTTTTGTTTTTAAGTACAACCTACCTCCTTTTATAGATACTTATCGCTCCAGTTTTTATGTTGCAAAATGTACGGAGTTCTTGAAAAAGTTTGAATTTTGTGTAGGCGCCGAGAATCATTATAAGAGCGTTTTAATAATTGAAGATTACTTTGACCTTTTCACCGCCAGACATGACGTAAATTTTGTAGTTCATTCTAGAATAAGAGATTATTTCCAAGGAATTCTAAAAATAGGGTTTGTTCGAAATGTTTGATGTTAGAAATTGGTAGACATTTTTAGCTTGTCTTTTACTTATATGTCTCATCTTTTTTGCCGTGTGTCTAATTTTAACAGCTGTGAGCAAAGATTTTATCGCTGAATACTACAGAATTAATCCCATTTAACCGACTGGAACAGCTAAGGACTTGATAAATTAAAGCCTGCAGCCATGCATTGAAAGCCGTACGAGCTTACCAAGCAAAAGTACGCCAAGGGCACCACCGATTAGGGGGTTAAAGACCTTGACTTAGGACTTCGCTGGAAGGGCGTTTGAATCAAGACAATTTATAGCCACTATAGTGAACGATGAGAATTGACAGAAATGCTAGACTGACTAAAAATATCTGGTCTAGTTTAAAAATGGAGCCTACCACTTGGATAGATAGCTGTCTGGATAGCTTAGCAACAAATGAAGACCAAGGACTGCACGAAAATATTATAATAAGGCTGGAAAAAACTGAGTACTGAAAATTTAAGAGTTTGCTAGAAAGACCCTAAATTAAGAACTTAGGCTTCTTAATAACTGTGAGCAGAAAGTTGTTCTCTTTGGAAGCGGAACAGCTAGTACAATAATTAAAAGTCTTGCTGTGTTCATTAGATTATATTCACAAAGCAATATTTCTCTAAACCCACAAGATCGTACAGACAGAGTACAATCTCAAACCATTCCTTGCTTTGTACATTTCCGTATTTAGCATACAAATTAAACTGGCCACTCTCTCTTTTCGTATGTAATTATCACAGTGTAAACACACGCTCTTTGTCTAAATCCAAACGTTAACTGTTCGATAACATTACGCAGATGTTTACTTAACTAACAGTGTATCAGGCCCATTGCTTTTGAAACATCAGGTTTTACTTAAAATTGGAGATCTTTCTTTCTTGGACCGACTCGGAATCGCTCTAATTCTGATATAGGTAAGAGGATACACCGTAAAGGAAGGATTTAGTTGAACATTCAACTGTGATTGTAATTATAAGAAACTAGCAGTTTTCTGCGGTTTCTTTCGCGTCTCCGAAGGCTTCTTCCCGTACACAGATAAAACATAGCCTATGTTTGCCGGGAATAGAGTGGTTTCCCAACAATCAAGGACGTTTTAAAATCTGTCAAGTAGCTTTGGCGCCCATTCAATTCAAACAAACAAATTCCTCTTAATAATCCTATTCAGCAGTGGGTGTCCTGTGACTGAGATGACGATGAAAAAATTAGTAATCTACAAATTAACACTGGATAAAAAACTAAACTGTTGGAAGTTATAAAAGTAAAACTAAATAAATATTCTTGTGATCCCACGCGAGTTGTGAAATGAACCGAAGAACTGGTTGCATTAGCGTTGGTGTTTGCAGTGGTTATGCGGTAAAATATTACGGTTTTGTATGTTTTTCATTGGTATTTTATACAGTGAGTCTTTAGTTTCACATACATTCTGTCAACAAAGTATCGGGAATGGATGATTTTTTATGGTTCCAAATTCAAATTTTTGATTTTTTTGTAGTTGTTAGATTGGCACAACTGTTTTCCATTTTGGCGCGGAGTTTGAGTTGCATCTGTTATTTATGTTAAATACAGTGCTGGTTTTAGTAATATCATATATAGTGTGTGTTGCGAATTACATAATGGACAAAAATATCGAACCAAGAGTTTGTCTTAAATTTTGCATCGCCAATGGAATTTCGTGTTCGGAGTCACTGAAAATGTTACAGAAGGCTTACGGTGAATCGACTTTATCAAAAACTCGTGCTTATGAGTGGTTCAAAGCGTTCAAAAGCGGTCGAGATGTGGTGGAAGATTTGTCTCGCTCTGGTAGGCCGTCAACGTCTGCAACTGAAGTTAACATCGCAAAAGTGAAGAAAATAGTGACTGAAAATCCCCATTCAACTCTGAGAGAGATAGCCGCCGAACTTTCTGTATCTCACGAGTCGATCCGTGCCATTTTAACTAATCATTTGGGTATGAAACATGTTGCTGCTCGGCTAGTCCCAAAAGATCTGAATATTTTCCAAAAACTCAATCGCATGAAAGTCGCAAACACTCAACAAATACCATCCAGCAACCACCATATTCACCAGATATGGCTCCTGCTGACTTTTTTCCTTTTCCTAAACTCAAATTACCACTTCGTGGCACCAGTTTTCAATCGATAGAAGACATAAAGGAGAATTCGCGGCGAGAACTGAACTCAATTCCGGCAGCAGCGTTTAAAAAATGTTTTGATGAATGGATTATTTGTTGGCGCAAGTGTATCATTTCTAAAGGAGCATACTTTGAAGGTGATAAAATAAATTTGGATGAATAACAGACATTTTGTGTATTATTGATCTTTTCCCGGTACTTTCTTGACAGAGTAGTATGTCGTTTCTGGGTTTCGTACGTATATTACCAAGGGACATAACACCCGTCGAACTTTAGGTAAAATAATTAAAACTCCTTTTGACGAAGATAGCGTAAAAAAGAGAGAATAGACCTTAGCTTAGCACCATTGTATATTGATGTGGTATCATCGGCTTCGGTGTGAGTGTCCTACAGTTCTTGTCATATCCTAAGTTAGGCCTTCTTTAGTCAGATATTTGACGACTTGCGCATGTGCAGTAGTAGTACTTTTTTCTTCGTAAATTTTGACTATACAGCGAATTTCAGAGAGGTATAGTTTCTTGATCAGAAATGTAATCGCCGCGGCGCTTATTTTTATCAAGTAGGGAGTTAGTATACTGTTTCTAGACTCTTGTTCTTACCAAAAACTTGATTAATCGCCAGTTATACGATTAATACTAGAGATATAAACTACCTTTAAACAGACAACAGCTGTTTTACTGACCCCGGTAAACTTACGCGCGCGCCCGCCCACGACAATACGACGCCGAAATGCCGAAATAAAAATAAATACGTTTTCTTTTTAGAATAGCCCACTGTGGCGCCTGTAGCGATAAAAGAAACCAGTTATGGGCACAAGTCACCATCTTTATACAGCCATTAGGAATATTTTCGCCTAATGAATTCTTTACATCTATTTTGGTACTTATTTATTAAGTATATTTATGGGATAAAATTATTTAAGAATACCTATTCTATATTCAAATGCTAGTTAAGTAAGAGGTGACATTTTTGTTTGATTATGATTGCTACCTACTTAATTTCTAAGTGATAAAGTTGTGACCATGGCAAAATTTGACTTCAGGAAAATTTATTCAAACATTTATAAATAAACAATAGCACCTTGTAAAAAAATAATTTACATAAACAGTTCATCATTATTTGTAAGAACATAATAATTGGCATATTGCCAATGTTTATTCCATAAATAAATGCTTTATTTGATAATATTGTTTAGTGACCAGTAAATTCCCAATGCTTGTATTTTCCTGTGCATTGGTACATACATTGAAAGGAAATTGCACTTGGCTTCATCCTATGACTAAGACTTGAAAGAAGCTCTTTAATAATACTTATGTATTCAAATAGGTACATCATGGAAGTGAGATAGCAATACAGGTATGTCTATCTAGATAGATACTTCCTCTGATTTAATTAAATGCCATTTCCAACAAGAACATGTGCAGCTGCACATTTTATATGCATAATTATATGCAGAACTGAATGATTCATCTTAGATTTAAAATTTTAATTTCTTGCCTACATAACTGTTAGCCGATTCGAAATTCAAAATACGAGGTAAGTTTGGAGACTTAGGGCCAGTTTCACAATGTCCAAATAGCCACTATTTACTGGATAAATTCAAAAATCGAACAGAATACGTATGAAATTATCTACCAAATAAACTAACTGGAACTTATTATTAGGTGTTGAAACAGGCCCTAAGAGCTTAGATTGGTGAGTTTGTATAGGCTACATCAAAAAGAATACGGTAGATGTAAATAAGTACTTAGAATATACACTGTCTTATGATGCTAAGTACCAGTATACACATAAAAATACTCTATCTTTTATTTCGTCAATTTGCCAGTTGATAACCAATGAGTGGAGTTCGAGTGGGTATGTAAGTGGATATTAACAGTAATATGATCTCTGAGCCCGTATTAAACATCCTCATAAGTGCAGACTGCACTTTCTATCAATAAAACAGCTTATAACTGTATAAAGCAATCACATGGCAGAACGGTCGATACTTATCTCCCAAACTTCGATAAGAAAATTCGATCGCTTATCGTTTCGTAAAAACAGAATCAGTATCTAATTTCACCTTGTTATTTCTCAGAAATGCAGGTAACTAACGAATCAGTATTCGTGTTTCAAGTGGTTATCATTCGATCGATGTGATGACAAATAAAAGCACCGCGACGCTACGGCAACCGGCATTTAAAAATAACATTGTTACGTATCTAAAACACTCCGCTATACTTACAGAACACAAAACAAGACCCAAAATAAAATATTATACGTAAAACGCATAGAAATGCAGCACGATTTATTTATAAAACTCGACTTACCAGCAACAACTGTATCGCTCAGGTCAAACTTCACAGGTTTAGGAAACTCTCTCAACTTGCGTCCACTAAGTTTTAATTCACCACTCAAGTAAGCATCTTCCAAAATTCTCTCTAACGATTTTGTTAACTGACTATGAATATTATTGTGCCCATTCATATTTACACTTACACACGGCCCCAACACGGCCATATTCTTTTTAAACTGAGCAGAAACAGTTTTTTTGTCTATTGCTTACAATCTACCAACCTAACAAAAGTACATTGTAACACACGGCTAACTTCATGTTAGGTCTATTTCTCCATCGTTTATGGATTCCTATTCACAAATATTTTTTTACAAATCTATTTTTCAAACTTATTAAGATAATATACCCAAAAATATTCACTAAACCGTATTTTGTTATATGAGAGACGTAACCTAGAAAATATTTAAGACATTAAAATTCCTTAATGGTGAATTTGTCAAAATATTCAAAAACTATAGCTTGTACGACAGTACCAATTTTTATTTTATTTTAGATTATAAGAATATTTCAGTGGTAGTCAAAAGTTTATTTCCTTTTCCCTGTCTATTTGATCTTGATCCATGGCTATCTTTAAACATAAACTTTTACGGTCTATGGTTCGCACGGCCCTCCTCCCTTCCCCCTCTTCCTCCAACACCTCCCTTTGACCCTCCCAATCCCACATGACATTGACATGAAGCTGTAACCTAAAAATTCTAGAAATTCTGTGATAATTTAATTTTTATGAAAGCAAAATGACGATATCAAACTTATTACGGTTAGCGAATATCCTCAAAGGTGTAAAGAAATGCAATGTGTCCCAAATCGAGGTAGCTGCGAATTACAGTTTTACTAATTTTTCCGGTTATATTTTACGTAATTTTCAGTTTCGTATAATTTAACTTTAAATTATTAGAAATTATTGTATAAGTGATATTATTATGCTGTGTTTCAGAAATACTCGTCCCATGTCACATACGCTGAACATAAGCCTCTGGAGAAAATCAGAAATATCGGTATATCCGCTCATATCGATTCAGGAAAAACCACCCTTACAGAGAGAATATTGTTTTACACCGGCAGGATAGACCAGATGCACGAGGTCAGTAATTGCAAAAAAAACTATACCTACAAAGATTCATTGACTGTTCCTAGTAACCTATTTTTTTAGCAAAGGGTTTTATATATAAAAAAAAAACTAAACTGAATTCTAAAAACACTGAATATTTAGAAAAATATTCGAGACACAGACTTACAGAGTGATATAAGTACATAGTATTTACCTACCTAGTAGAGGTACCTATAATTTGTTTTTTTGGTGAGAACTCCCATAATTCTAATAAGTAAACCTCCTGAGACGACCCACTGACCAACCTTATATATAATTTGACAATATTTATTATGTTATCAGGTGAAAGGCAAAGACAATGTCGGTGCAGTCATGGACTCCATGGAGTTGGAGAGGCAAAGAGGTATCACCATTCAGTCGGCCGCTACCTACACAATATGGAAAGAACACAACATCAATATAATTGACACTCCGGGCCATGTAGACTTCACCGTAGAAGTGGAGAGAGCATTGAGAGTCTTAGATGGTGCTGTGCTCGTTTTGTGTGCTGTTGGCGGAGTACAGAGTCAAACATTGACTGTTAACAGGCAGATGAAAAGATACAATGTCCCTTGTTTGGCTTTCATAAACAAGCTTGATAGATTGGGGGCTAATCCTTTCAGGTGAGTGGAATAAGCTTTATGTATCTGTCTTGTGCTGGAGCTGTTAAATGCTCTTATTCATTATTTACCTTAATCAACTTCACATAAAATGAAGGGATTATGATTGTTGCTTTGTAGAGACGACAAGTATTCCTAAGCATATAAAGAAACCAATATATACTATGACTAGCTTTTGCCCGCGCGGCTTCGCTCCCGTTCTTCCCTACTCTAGCTTTTAAACCTTCCCTAGACCTCCACCAAAAATTTCAAGACCAAAATAAGATAAATCCGTTCAGCTGTTCTCGAATTTTAGCGAGACTAACGAACAGCAATTCATTTTTATATTATAGATTTTTCTTTTATTTTATAGGGTAATAAAACAAATGCGATCAAAAATGAACCACAACGCTGCATTTGTTCAACTACCCATGGGTTTAGAGAAAGAATGTGAAGGAATCCTTGATCTGATAGAGGAGAGAGCTATCTACTTTGATGGAGATTATGGAGAGAAGATCCGGTATGATGAGGTGCCTCAAGACAGAAGGACTGAAGTGCAAGAGAGGAGGCATGAGCTGATTGAGCATTTGTCTAATGTTGATGAAAATTTGGGTGAGTTTTATGAAAATAAATCTTAATTTTTTCAAATCATGAGGAATATACAAAGTTCTGCAATTTTTCACGCAATTATGACAGGGCATTTAAACCTAGGAATAAAGTCAGATCATGGGACAATAGTGTTTCAGATCAAATAAAATTATATTAAACCATATTGTTATAAGCAAGAGTTTACACCTATATTCCGAGAGAACTACTTTCCGAAAAAATCCTGTTTAAAAAATGTAGTAGTTATGAGTTGTATCCGTATCTACATGTGTATCAAATAGCTTGGTGTATTTGAGGTGAAAATGTCGCGTTACTTAGAACCTACAAACTGTCACATTTATAAATAATATTAGAAGGATAAGAAACAATAGTAAACTAAAGATTATTTTCACAATTACAGGAGAACTATTCCTCGAGGAAAAAACACCAACCATTGCAGACATAAAGCAGGCTGTCCGCCGCACTACCCTCAAACGTACCTTCACACCGGTACTTGTAGGCACAGCATTAAAAAACAAAGGAGTACAACCTTTACTAGATGCGGTACTAGACTACCTTCCACATCCCGGAGAAGTGGAAAACACAGCTATATTGAATGAGGATAAAGAAGGAGAAGGACAGACGATAATCCTAGATGCGGCAAGGAATGATGCCAAACCGTTTGTAGGTCTGGCTTTCAAGTTGGAAGTGAGCAAGTTCGGTCAGCTGACTTATTTGAGATGTTACCAGGGTATGCTGAAGAGGGGAGAGCATATTTTTAATGCTAGGACTGGAAAGAAGGTATGTTCATTTTAGTATATTTGCAAAACGTAGATTCTTTCTTTTTATTATGCTACTAGAGTAAGATCAGGTACATTTCGTCTATAATAAGTTTACGTTGTAATTGTCCATGATCTGAGTAAGACTGATTTGATTGTCAAATTTTTATTTCTAAGGGCCTGTTTCACCGTAATAAGTTCCAGTTAGTTTATTTGCTAGAAAATTTCATACAAATTCTGTTCAGTTTTTGAATTTATTCGGTAGATAGCGACTATTCGGACATTGTGAAAATGGCCCTAATACAATTATTTAGCAAGCTAGGACAATTAATTGTTTCTGATCAATTAGTATTCTAGAACGTTTTTGATGAAATTTCGAACCATGAAAATAGTTTATTGGATCACACAAAATTTTAATGACTATTTTTCCTGCTCTAGGTAAAAATCTCCCGTTTAGTACGAATGCATTCGAACAACATGGAAGAAGTGGCAGAAGTAATGGCCGGCGACATTTTCGCGTTGTTCGGCGTCGATTGCGCGTCGGGAGACACGTTTGTGAATGATGGCAAGCTACAATTAGCAATGGAGTCCATTCATGTGCCTGATCCCGTTGTCTCCATGTCTATTAAGCCGAAGAATAATAAGGATAGAGATAATTTCTCGAAAGCTGTTGCTAGGTAAGATTATAGAAGAATTTTCTTGGTAGCTACATAATATTTTATTAAAGAAAAATTACAATAAATTGTGTGAGTTACCATAACCATGTGATTCTCATGTATTTTGCCATATAGTTGATATAGCAGAAAAAAAGTTAAAAAGAAATGTATACATTGAAGCATATATTTTCCAATAATAAGTAAAATCCACAATCCATCATGTGTTCCTGTAAATGCTTCATTCAGGCCCATAATCCAATCATAAACAAAGTTTTCTTAGTACAATATCAATGGTAATATACAACCTTATTGTTCAATACCTAAACACCATTCTTCCATTTCCAGAATAGGTTAACTTACCATAAATACTGTGTAATTCTCTTTCACCTACTTAGTAAAAGAAACAGCTTCTAAATTCAAAAGATTCTTTTTCCTAATTATTTTTTTGAATTTTTCAAGATTCACCAAAGAGGATCCTACATTCCAGTTCCGTTATGACCCAGACAATAAAGAGACCATAGTGTCGGGAATGGGCGAGTTACATTTAGAGATTTACGCGCAAAGAATGGAAAGAGAATACAACTGTCCCGTTGAGTTGGGCAAGCCTAAAGTAGCTTTTAGGTAAGTGTAAACCAGTAGACAAATATGAAAATTTTCTAGAATCTTCTAGAAATTTAATAGATTATCTTCGAAATTTCGAGAATAATGCTCCCGACAAAGTTAAGACAGCAAAGACTATATGTATAGATGAAGCTATTGTCTGAGAATTGAGATACTGATTTCTTGCAGTAATTAAAATTATTGCCTTGCCAAGTAATATTGACACAATTCAAATTATGTTAAAAAGTAATTTACCCTAAAATAAAGTCAAATTCACAATGCTGCAAAACAGCACTTTTTGTACGTCAAAAATTACAAAAGATAGTCCCCAAAACGCTGACCCTTCACCACTTCCTACGTGTTTTTGCTGGGAAGAAAAAGTTTTAGGATAATCATAAATTCTTAACAGCCAACAGGACTAAATTTAGACCAATATTTACAGAGAAACAATGATGTCGCCATGTTCATTCGACTATCTACACAAGAAGCAGTCGGGTGGAGCTGGACAGTACGCCAGAGTTACCGGCATCATGGAACCCTTGCCGCCCCATCAGAACACTGGTAAGTCTATACTCATGGTCATATTTTTCGTATTCAGAACTTCATATATTGATGACTAGCTGTCCCCAGCGGTTTCACCTGCATCTTTGGTTACTGCTCCGCTCCCGTGTGTCTTAGCGTGATGGTATATAGCCTATAGCCTTCCTCGATAAATGGGCTATCTAACACTGAAAGAATTTTTCATATCGAATCAGTAGTTTCGGAGATTAGCGCGTTCAAACAAACAAACTCTTCAGCTTTATAATATTAGTATAGACTGATTTATATAGATAACTAGTTTCTACCAGTTTTAACAGCAGAACTGCTTCAGGCATCCTGATATAAAGTATGCTATAGTCTTCCTTGATAAATATGCTATCTAACACTGAAAAAGCTTTTTAAATCGGTCCAGTAGGTCCTAAGATTAGTACGTTCAAGCAATACAAACAAACAAATTCTTTATCTTTATATTAGTGACATTATATAATTGTGTGAATATTCTCATTCAAATAGCGAATATTGCATCATATGGCTATATGAAGTGCAGAATCTTACCAAATAAAAAGTTTAGATACATTTGTACTGTTTCCATAAGTTGCTAACCCAAAAATGGCAAAAATCTAGGTATGTGATATCTACTAAGCATCCTGATAAATTTTCATTAAGAAGTCTGTAGTCTAGTTGGTGATTGATTCACCCGTGCATCGTCTCCGATAAATCCGCACGTAAATGTCGGCCTGATCTCTCTCGGGTCGTGTCGGATTTCCGTCCCATCGACTATGAGAGTGAGGGAATAGAGAGTGCACGAATGCAGTACGCGAATGCATGTGTACCATAATATATCCTGCGCAGCTAGCTGATTTGCTTAAAAAGAGAACGGCCGCCGTAACCGACAATCGGCCTGGATGCCATCATCATCCTGATAAACTAACCCCTAAAAATTTATTCTTCCAGTGCTAGAATTTATAGACGAAACAATAGGAACGAATATCCCAAAACCATTCGTCCCTGGAGTAGAGAGAGGTTTCCTCGATACCTGCCAAAAGGGATACCTGTCAGGGCATAAAGTATCCGGAGTCAAGTTCAGGTTGCAAGATGGTGCCCATCATATTGTGGACTCCAGTGAACTGGCTTTCTTCTTGGCTGCTAAGGGGGCTGTTAAAGAAGGTAAGGTCCTATTGTTTTTTTTTTTTTCTATTGGCTATTCTGTCTTTGCATAATGGCCTCGTGGTTAAAGCACCGCCCTTTCAAGTTTGAGTGTGCAGGGTCGATTCCAGGTCAGGCAGGTATCAATGTAAGTTTACCAAGTTATTATTTACTTTTTAAGTGTATCTTGATTAACCCTCAATCCTTCTCAGTGTGAGGGGAGGCTTGTGCCCTGCCGTGGGACGATAAAAAGGCTGATGATGAAGTGTATCTTGGACACCAATGACTGATTTAAGGTGAAGGAAATGATCTTGAGGAAATGTGGACAGCCCAAAATTACCAAGATACACTGAGGACGCGTGGTGATTAAGTCAATCCATCATGTTTTTTTTGTTCCGTGTCCAAGATATACTTATTATGGCACGTTAAACTGTAGGTCCCGGCTGTCATTGAACATCCTTGGCAGTCGTTACGGGTGGTGAGAAGGCAGTCTAACCAAGGGGTATTGGGTCGCCCGGGTAACTGGGTTGAGGTGGTCAAATAGGCAGTCGCTCCTTGTGAAACACTCATACTAAGCTGAGGCCGGTTAGACTGGTAGCCGACCCCAATGTAGATGGGAAAAGGCTCGGGAGATGATGATGTCCAAGATATTCTTAGACATACTTAGATTATAATAATATTAGTATAGATTTATTTAAATTATACTTTTCTTCACAGTGTTCGACGACGGTGCCTGGCAGATCCTCGAGCCGATAATGTTCGTAGAGGTAACATTACCGGATGAGTTTCACGGTACAGTGATAGGCCAGTTAAATAAGAGAGGAGGTATTATCACCGGCACTGAGGGCTCTGAGGGCTGGACTACGATATATGCTGAAGTGCCTTTGAATAACATGTTTGGTTATGCTGGTGAACTAAGGTGAGGAGAATTGTTTTTTTTTTTTTTTTAATTTATTTGCTACATACATATGTGAAACTATGTACTTGATCTAAGGGCGAAGATTAGGTCCCTCGCTCACGGCGACTTTTTGTAGCGATGCAGTCGCGGCGCTGTCGCTCGTAGGCATCGATACAGACGCGAAGCGGTTGCTAGCTATGTGACTTCGCCCACGAGACCAGATACACGTCACGATGCAGTTACGCTGATGTTCGGCACACTCCCTTCCCCCCTCTGTTCTTTTTCCGATGTCGTCGCGATGCTGAAGCATCGCTACAAAAAGTTGCCGTGGGCAAGTGGCCCTAATAACTCCAAAATTATATATTGTCAAACCTTGGCAATTTCTTTTTCTCTAATTAATATCTTGTTGGATTTTTTTCATCTATTTTATTTAATAACACTGTCAATGTTTTACAAAAAGATTTATTAAAAAAAAATACTTACCTTCTGTTACAGGTCAATGACACAAGGCAAGGGTGAATTCAGCATGGAATACAGCCGCTACTCCCCCTGTCTCCCAGATGTACAAGAGAAGTTAATCAGAAAGTACCAAGAGGATATGGGTATCCTACCAGACCAGAAGAAGAGAAAGAATTAACCGCCTAGCTAATGTATAGAATAATTTATTTTACTGTTATGTTTATTTTTTATTGTAATATTTTTAAGGAGTAATTAGTGTACATTTAATAATAATTAATTATTTCCATTTTGGTATTTTATTTATGGCTAAAATTATGTCGTAATAATTAATGACGGGTTTAAAAATGTTAGCTCCTTTGTTAATCATCCATCTCAAGTGAAATTGCTAAACTGGTGAACTACAAAAAAATCAGATAACTTTATAGGCTTGCCCTAAAATCAAATACCTAGTATTGCCAGGTGTAAAAAGTTTTGTATTTAACAGGGCAAAATTAAATCAAGTGTCATCCTTATAATAATAATATTCAGTGTCACCATTACTTATATAAAAGTAGTCTCAAATGGGCTTCGGCGTGTTGACTTCGACACCACGTTCGCCTTCCAAAAGTCTGGGACTCTATAGTCCCGTTGTTTAAAATATATACATATAAAAATAATCATTAGAAGCACAATTTATTTATCTCAAAGATGTTTCTATTCAGTCGTTTATCGATTCGTTAATAAAACAAAAACGTAGGTACATTTATAAAAACCCATTTATTCATAACACTCCACAAATATATTCCAAAAACGATACAAATCGTAACAAACTCCCCAGGTACAAATAATAATTGTTTTGCTTACATTTAATAGCTTAAACCTATTGCTATTATTTATTAAATAAATACTATTATTAGATATAGTCGGAATTATTTTAGGCTTATTATAGGAAATATTTGATTGAACGGTAATGTAGAGATAAAAGGTAGATATTTCTATAAAATAGATATGGTTATTATTTTTTTTAGATTGAATAAGGTAGGTAGGTACGGAATCAGAGGGTTTAGCATGAACTTAGCGAGTCGATTTATTTTACCGTTAACATAAGTGTATGGAATTTTGACGTTTATATTTGTATCTATCGTTTGTTCTCGCGTGAAAATAAGCACTCTTTCAAATTAGACTTAGACTACCTTATTATAAAACGTGGTTTTAAAAAGTACTGGCTCTAGTGATAGTTTTGGCACTAAAGCTGGTACTTTTTTAAGCCCACGATTTATTATAATAAGGCAGTGTAACTGCAGTGCGGTAACGGAGCGTTTGTCGTCCAGCGCATATGTTGATTTCTTTTTTCATAAAAAAAGCGCCGCAATAACAGTCTTGTATGAGAGAACCTTAATAGCCCTTCGTGATATTTTATCCCATAGCATACGTGACATAAGTTGTACCTAAATAAATTAAAATTATTTTACATCAACTTTTGCTAAGCCCTCTGCATCTGCAGCAATTAGGGTAGTAGGTATTCTATTTTTATATCGAGAATTCGATAAAAAACCAAGATTTTTTTTATAGAGTAGAGCTTGAACATTAACGGAAAAATCGCCATTTTTATATTATCTTTTATATAATTTAGGGTATAGATAGACAGAAAATAAATATATTTTTACTTTGCTCGATAGAAGTATTGTTATATTATTCATAGAAATTAATCCGTCTAGTGATAATAGGTAGAGTAATAGAGAGGAATAAGCTAGGTCTTAGCTCACTTAAATGACCGCTCCCAGACGAAATAAATAATGTTATTCAAATATGAGCCTTAAGTATTGCTTTTAAGATATACTTTACATAAACTACACCGAGTAGTCTGACGGCTTCAAGCTCGCTGACAGCGGCCAATATACATAATATGTATCTAACGCGTAATACTTAAAGCTCATATTTGAATAATAGTATTTTTTGTCGTCTGGGAGGAGTCGTTGGTACGTTTGAACCACATATTTCGAATAATTTCGTACATAAAATATTCATTAATTATGCATCTTTAACAACAATGAATTGCGATCATTTCAGAAATCAAATCAACTACTTTCATTCCAAACTATAGGTAACTACTTAATTATAACATTAAAAACTACGTAATTACAGATTTTTTATTTCTTTAAAAATAATAATTATTATAAGGGCCTGTTTCACCACCTACGAATAAGATTCATTTAGTTTATTTTTTAGATAATTTCATACAAATTCTGTTCCATTTTTGGATTTATTCGGTAGATAGTGGCTATTCGTACATTGTGAAACGGGCCCTAAAACTAATATGTAAGTAAATAAATAAAAAACATTATTTTAACAATCACGGATCTATTTTGGCGAGATCTAAAATTTCTACGCTGGAGTTGTACACAATATCTAAAAACTAATGGTGTTACTCTATTGGCACTTCGTTTTAATTGTTTTGCGACTAACTATTTATTTAGCTTGCTACGTTTAGAAGATTTATTCAAATATTTAAGTAAAAATAATTTTAGGTTACGTTCTTTCTAACTGTTGAATATGTATATAGCAATTTTACAGGTTTGGCATATTATGGTACCAAACAAAATAGGGTAGGTACCTACAGACGCCAGCACATCAAGCTATTCTAGACAATCTGTCAAATATGTTTAGGTAATAGATTTTCAATTTCGCTGAAGCATACGGATAAACCGTTGCTTGGGAAATTTTGTCAGTTTAGGGTAGCTTGATGTGCTGGCGTCTATCTGTACAAACATTAGTTGTAAAATTAATGGTAAAAGTTAAGCTACTCGACTTGAGCTACCACATGTAATCGTAAATTAATTACTACATAGAATATTATGATAAATGATGTGGCCTTATGTTCTGAACACGGGCTAGAAAAAGTCTAAAAAAAAACAAGCGTTCCACATACCTACCTAATATTTTTGAAATTAGAATCCGTTAGACTAATACGTATCTATTTCTATAAATAAATAAAAATACATACAGTGAAACAATTAAAAACAAAAAAAAATAACTTACTAATTACAGTAATATAAACACACTTTGTGCCAATTTTATTATTTTTTTACATGAAGTTGAAATTCTGACTGGTAGCGGGCAATTTGAATATAAAAGATTTTTTTTTATTTTCTTCCTAAGTTCAAATCATTTTCTTTTCCAAAATTTTTAGTGCACACTTCGGACCGCCTCGTGTCGTTTGGACCTCGAAAAACATTTCAAACCAAAATAAGCGAAATCGGTCCCACCATTCTCGATTGCTAGTGAGACTAACGAACAGCAATTATTTTTTCTATATAAGAAAATTTCAAGAAACATTAAAATTGGAAGAACTTTGGGAGATAATGACTTGAAAAATTACTTTGCAGTATATTAGCGCCAACGCGTATCACGCGTCATATTATATATAACTGCCCCGTTGGTCTAGTGGTCGCAAGGCGCGACTGCTGTGCACGGGGTCTCGGGTTCGAATCCGGGGTCGGGCCGAAATCGCTTTGTGGGTTTTGAGAAACTTTCACAAAGCAGCCTGGAGTCTGGAAGTTGGTGATTCACCCGTGCATCGGAGAGCACGTAAATGTCGGTCCTGCGCCTGATCTCTCTCCGGTCGTGTCGGATTGCCGTCCCATCGGATTATGAGAGTGAGGGTATGATATGTCCTGCGCAGCTGGCTGATCTCCATAAATGAGAACGGCCGCCGTAGCCGACAATCGGCCTGGATGCCATCATATTGTATGTCAACCTTGGTAAAATATCCAAAAACCCATGAAAAACCACTTTATATTTGAATGTCCCGCTACCCGTAGTATTCACCATAACAATATATTGATTAAAATGACAGACAATAATGGTAGTAGTTTTATACCGACGTTTCAGCTGAAGTGCTACCCTTTCGAGAATCAGACTTTCTGATACCACTGCTCCAAGAGTCCTTGCGCCTTACGTGGTCATTCTGAAATCCATTTAGAGGGCCATTCTCAAATATTGAAGAAAAAACACATGCTTTTTTACTTACAATGTTAATAAATGCGTTAAACAAAGCACATTTTAAAAAATAGAAACATCAAAGGAGGGAAAATTTATCGACGATTCCATTTTCGAAATTCGAACTTGAAAGTCACAAGATTTACAAAGTATGCCATAGATTAAAAATACATAGTACCAGAAAATAATTTTAAGCTGAATAATAATTCTGTTTTTTTTTCTTTTCTAATAGTGTAACACAAAAGCAGATTAATTAAATAAAAAAGTTTTTTTGGCACATCTAGATAGTACATGCAAATTGGAATAATCAAATTATAAATAACGATATCATTTGTACACATAAATTCGAAGAAAGTGCGGACAAGTGCAGGAGTAATAATGTTTATTAAACACATAAAGCTGGACATATTTTAAACATGAAGGAAAATACTACGGTAGGTATATTAAAAATCTACTTACGTCATAAGTTACACCGCTCTTTAAAATACCTAGTCACTAAAAGTATTTTTTTTAAAACTAGTTCACAATAAAAACTTTTTGAAAGGTTTAAAGGTCAAACTACATTTAGAACCTTAAACACTCGTGGCGTTACTACAAAAAAGTTAGACAGACGTTTGACACGTGTTTAAAGAAAAAATTGCATAGGTACTTGAACACGTCGAGCGTCTAACTTTTTTGTAGTAAGGTCCTCAATACTTAGTAAAACACAACGACTTTGTACTATCAAAAACATAAATATTTTTTCTACAAATTCTTTGTTAACTGGTTAACATAAATTACGATTTGCCCCCTTTTTATAGCAAGTAAATCCCACCACATTATTTACAATCATCCATTCATTGCACACCTATTGCTACCTCTAAATACATATAGGTAAATATATCGTCGAATACGAATTTCTATAACCTATCCCTCTGTTGATTTGCAAAGAATAGAAGCGTGACATTACCCTCATACAAGTCAAATTGTACTCTAGTGATCAAATCAACAGATATGTTACCGAGACCGACGGGGTTGTTCGTAAGAGTCAACGCGGCCCTGGCAGACAAGGATGATGGAACAAAATGGGTTTTAGTCAGTAAAAAGTCTGACACTCCCTCCAGCTACATAGCGGCAGGGTTTTTTCGTCGGAAACGTGACTTGATCCCTACCACTGAAGGTGCAGCTGAAGGGATTGTCAGTCGACCAAAACCCACTATGTTGCTTCTGGAGATCCCTGTGTGCTAGAGCCGCGGTAACTCTTACGAACAACCTGCAGTCCCGGCAGACGTTTACATACATAGTTAACGTCTTAAGGTTACAGAAATCCGCTTAAAATAAGTAGATCAGGTTACCTACCCATTTTATTTAAGGTTTAAACAATAAAAAATCAGGGGTGCTATCATTCTATACAGGTATACTGCATGCACGTCGTGACAGGTTGTTGCATGCAGAATCTTCGAGAAATGGTGCGGTCATGCTCCACTTAGAATTTTGTGTCGATGCACACCTTGACTGAGGAATCGTCTTCTTCTACCTCTGCCATTGTTGAGAGTCGCCTCTCTATTTCAGTTTGTGCGTTTTTGGACATTATTAGTTTCTTGTGTTTGTTACTGAAAATAGGGGTCCTATTAGCTGGTTAGTTTCTACAACTACTCAGTGACACCAAAGCTGTTTGAAGCGAGTTGGATTTGGTCAGTAGTTGTAAATAAAGTGAAACATGCTGTTCATAAATTCCGGATCTATCTTAGGCGTCTCGATAAAATGTAAAAAAAAATGGCCAAGAGTAATCTATAGAGACTTACGACCATCTCGAAGATATAAGTTCATGGCTTTATCAAAATGGATTCAGCGTCATTAGAGATATCGATACAAATAACATTCACTTTAAATATAAATCACGAGAAATTTGCCATTTAATTTCTACTTGATATTGACAGTGCAATTTATCTTACATTTTACCTAAATGTTTTCCACCTTAAGCTTAATTAAGGTAAGAAGTTGAATCGGCTACTTTTTCCATACTTCCTTGAGCTTTTTGAATTTCAAAGTGAAAATTAATTGCATGTCACTTACTTTTTCTTTCCCGTCTTCGATTTTATATCTCGTTTCATCTTGTTGCTGTTATTGACTTGCTTCCATATCCCTGTCTTGTTTACTTCCTCCGAAATATTTATTGACGTCAACGGTATATTCATTATGTTGCCATTGATCAACGGGATTTGCAAGTTCTCCTGGTAAGACGGCGGGTTGCTCTTCGTGGCATCCTAGAACGGCACAACCTAAGATACTTCTCCAAATATCAAATCAATGAATGAATGATAAAAAAATATAAAATTAATTGGATTGTAGACACTACTCACCATCGCTCAAGTAAAAGGTACTAAGACGAAAATAAAAAGGAACATGTCGAAATAGCAAAAATAAAATGCTGGTGTGTGAACATAACACGAAGTTTATTTCTTAGTACACAGATTTACATGAATAACAAAAAAAAAACATTAAACGATAGAATGACAAAGGAAACTAAAACGATTAAGGAGTGCAACATTTTAGTTTCGACCGCAAAAGTTTAAAAGTTTTGCATGCCATCCCACCTCAGCATCGCCGAGTTCCCGGAGTTCGTCTTGATTCCTTTTTGTCATTTCTGGCATCACGTCATCTAGTATTTTCATCTCCCTTCTCGTAAAGAATAAGTCGAGGCCTTTTCTTATACCGATCATTACCACAAGCATCAATGGGAAAAGTATTGATGTCATGGAGAATGATTTTATCACCCAAAGACAAATGAGACATGCTAGTTGAATAAGGGTGAAAATGTGGACTCGACGGATTGGCACCTGAGAAAAAAAACATATTTTTTATTATACGAGAAGTTTTCATATAATAATCAAATTAATTATTTGAAGTATTGTGATCGATTGTTACCTGTCTCAGGAACATATGATCCGGTTGATATTTCTGTGGCATAAACATGATCAAGATTCTGTCGAAAAACTGTAAACCCTTCAGTGAAGCCACGCCCATATATAGAAATACTCCAAACAGTACAGGCATTGGTATATGGCTTAGAACGGGAGTCAGTACAACCGAACAACCAATCATTAAGAAGATTAAAATATGAGTCACTCTTTGTTCTCGGACCCCTAAAAATTGAGGCTTTTCTCCTGGAGCAGCACATTCGGACTCCACTTTCAGTGAATTCACGTGATTTATGCTCAGAACTGTTGCTGCTACGAACCAGGGCAGACCCATTACAGAGCATATCTGAATTAGGATCGCTAGCACAAATAAATCCAAATGATATCCACATCCTTTCTTTAATTTATTCTCTTTTCGGTTCACTATAACTGCCGTAATCTGTTGATCCATGAATATAAGTATAGTCCCAAGTAGTGCTGGTAATATTGCTACTAACGCTGACCAAAAAGGATTGCCGCTAAACGGAGTAATCACCCAGTTCCTGCTAGGTAATGTTGGCTTGAACTCTGAAGGGACTTCCAATTTTGGAGTCTTTACGCCGACTTTGTAGTCCAAAAACGACATCGATAATATGGCTATGATTACTGAAAAGTCGCTAATGATTTGCCGAACCTGCAAGAGTAGAAAAAATAAGCTACGAGAATTCAAACTATAAAGCGTGAACTTTTAAGATAACGTACCTTTGATGGGAAAAACAATGAGTTCTTAAAATCCTTCAAGATGATCGAAATCGTAAAAGTTCCCAGGAAAAGAATAATGGACATTAAGTATACGTCAGGAACATATACTTTCGTGTCACATCCACCGCCAGCTAAGGTTCCATTAAAGAGCTGTAATTTGAGTACATTTGTTATTACCTCGTTAGTGTAACGAGGCGTATAAGCCATACGTGTAAATTTGTTGCGACTAAGTAAAATAATTTAATTTGTTATATACCTGACAGGACTCTTTGTCTACAGAAGTCCAATTAAACTGCTCCGGCACTTTAGAGTAATTGCTTGGCAAACAATAGCACTCATAATTGAGAACTTCATCGGGGCGTGTCTTGAGAGGGTACTTTTTTCCGATAGATATTACATTTTCCACCGCCTACAATGTTATAAAAGTGAAATAACAAAAAGCTACTTTAGTTTTTCATGTCGGAGATATTGTTTCAGATATTTACCTTGTAAATGAAAATAAAAGCTATGAGGGTGGCGAAATTTTCTTCGGTAAATCTGGTTATATAACAGACGAACGCGCTCGCATCGATCGCTACTAGAATTACCAAAATTATCGTTATCCACGTCCCGATACAAAACCTGAATGACATATAATTCCAGCCGATCTGACGACAGAATTCAAATACAATCGTTTCGAATACTAAAACTGGGCCTGTCGATCCTAAAATTGTTAAAGGTTGACCTGAAAAAAATCCGTAACCCATTCCACACACGAATCCGGATATTAATGATTCCATAGCAGCCATATTTTTTCCAGTGGCCTCTCCTAATAATCCTCCAAATGTAATAATAGGCGATAAACATGCAAAATATAAAAATATCCATGAGGCGACGCACTGTATCGCCAATGCATCTTTAAAATCAGACCAGTACCAGGGCATTTTCCTTTTCAGATCATTTATCAACCCTCCGAAAAGTCTACCACTTCTAGCTAACCCTGACTCCTCTCTCTGTCTTTGTTCTTCCTCTTCTTCGTCCAATTCTTCTTTAGGATTATTATCGTTCGGCCGTTTTCGAGGATCTTGAGAAGGTATGGCTGCTGGAGGTTCAATACGAATAGCTGGGTCCCATTCTCCAGGCGGCAGAACTGTTACAGCATCTAGAAATTCATCTATTCCAGCAAGAAGGTGATCTCTTTTCTTAGCTCGATAGGCTACTTCATGGAAAATTTCATCAGACATCAGTGTTGCCATAGCTCGGCCGATTTCATGGAAACTAGAATTGCTGTTAGGAGGACCAAGTAACACGAACATAAATCTGGTTGGCACCGGGACCTCGGTCAAATCACCCATTATCGTTCCTGTTTTCAGTCTGACAAATGCTGATAGAGTTTTTTCCAGGAAGTCTACTTCTCCTACGAGGATATTGGATGCTTCTGCTCCCGGTGGTATTTTCCTCATGAAGTTTGTGTTGCATTTGTGATTTATGTCTCCGTTCATGGGAAGATCGCCAGAGCTATGGTTCCTCTGCATTGATATACTGCTGGGACTTTTCACCATTCCATCATCGTTAGTAGCACCTGAAATTATATGACTATGTTATTCAAGGCCAAAGTTGTAATACTTATACACTGAAAAGCATTTATACATATACATCAAACACCACTTAAAAATTGTGCGTTCCGTGTCAAAGCAGAGTTATAAAATATTAAACATTTACGAAAACTTCCAATGGGACTATTTTACTTTTATTTAATGGATCATGAGGAATGGAACTAATTACGTATTACAAACAAATCATTTGACCAATTACTTTAAAAACAATCTTGGATATCTCCGTTTAACAATGCATTTAATTAATTTTAAAACATTACGTAGGCATGAGCGTAAGCTGACGTTAAGCAGACTGTATCGAAGTAAGGATACCAGCGTTCAGCAGAGAAACATGGACATAGCGAGGTGAAATTTGAAAATGATTAAGAGGTAAGAAACAGAAAACAGTAAGAAAGAGAAGAAACATCAATGATGAGGATAAGCGGTTACCCGCGCTAGGGATGCCTAGGAAACGACTGAATTCTCCTTTGTAAGAGTGTCCGCTTGTTGAACCGCCTTCTTCAACTGCAATAATATAATGCCAATGTTCAATGGGATCTTAGACTAAGGGTCACAGGTATATACATTAGTAGAACCTTCTCCAAACACTACACCAATAAAAAACAACATTAAAAATTAGCCTCGTGCGTGCTATTGTGAATGTCAGTAAAAGGGCGTGAGATCAGTGAGCAGTTATGTGTTAGGTACCATTTCACACGCATGGCTAACCTGGTACAGCCAGATAAGAACCTCTGGCATCAGACGCTTGAAGGAGAGCGGTGTGAGGAGACGAGGTGGACCCCCGACAACTCCTCGAACTGGAGCGTCGAGAGCCACCTTCCTGGAAATCTGATAGGATCGGAAGACCCGTGTATTTAAAACTAGAAAAGTATTATTACTTAAACAAACGCTAAATGTGATTTAAGGAGAAGTTGATGTAACAAAAGTTAAACTTACTTTTACAGGATGAATGATTTCGTCCGATATCGGCCAGAGAACGGATCAGAGGTAACCTTGACATATTATTATGATGGTTCCGTCGCTCATGTTGATGCCTGTGTCTCCTTAATAAAGCGTCTTTGACCTTCTCTCTACAATCGTATCCTATGCCACCATCAGCTACCATATTATCTAGTACGTTATCAGCAACCTGTTCCAGGGAACCGGCTTCCATATCCAGGATTACCGAACCATTTAGTATGAGACTTCGTAATTCGAAAAGAGAGTGAAGTGATAAAGTCGCCACGTGTGGTTTTGACCATCTATTTCCACCTTCTTCAACGTCTTCTTCGAATTTTATCCACCTAGCCGTTTCTTTCCATTCGAGTTCATCTCCATCTTTAACCAATTCTTCCATTTCGGAGAAAAGTGGGTGTGACTCAAGAGTAGAATCATCGACATCTTCGCCAAGTATAAACTGTACTCTCTGAGCCGGTGGGGTCACTGAAATATACAATGTAGATTTGGAAAATACTCAAACAGATTATTCTAAACATCTAGAAACGTTAGGGTAAATTAAAAGGAATTGCTAAATCTCGAAGACTCATGAATGAAAAAAAGAATAAAAATGTAAGCTGTAGAAACATGCTAAAGTAATCTTTAATGGAAAGGATCCTGATTGAATAATCCATGCTTAAGACGCCGATGAAGGAATGAGGCTCTATCTATAAATGGAGTTTAGAAATTGAAAAGGAACTTTAATTAAATTTTGTACTACAATATCTTACATGTTTCGCCGTCATCTGTGACGCTTAGCCTTCTGACTCGTGTCATTAACCCAGGTCCTAAAGATTGTTAACCGATGAGCATATTTTGGAATACAAATAAATTTTCCTATCATGAATAGAAGATTAGGTATTCTGTATTCTTAATTATCTCCCGGTGAGTTATAATGCTGTGGATACTAACAAGCCGTATTGTGTTGGTCTCAAAGGAGTTTATTCTATAAGCTTAGTAATTTTCTACAAGGGCGCGAACGACGTCATATAAATTTGTGTCATATTGTGCTTTGAAATTACTTGGCAAGGTTACAGGGAGAGCGTCATGCTTTTTTTTACTGATGAAATAAGAAAGGTCAAGTCGACTGGAACTTTTGTATTTTAATATACCTAGTTAGATAGTTACCACGCATGTATTTTTACAGACTAGATAAGTAGATAGTCCGATTATAATGATTCCATTTTATTTAAAGCTTTAATGTCTTTAAGTTAATCTAAATCAGAGAAAAATAAATCAGTAAATTGTGATCATAAATTAAAAGTAAACAGTTTGGAATCGAAATGATTTGAATTCAGAATGTCGTCTGGAATGTTCTGGAATATTTTACATTCATTTATTTATCCTCGTTGTTTTTTTCAATTGCTTTTCGTATTCAAATTTTGGAACCATTTTTTCTATTCAAACCTTTATATCAAAACCTCTTTAACTTTCATATAAGTCTGAGAATATCTTCTTTCCAACTCTTACCGGGTCTTTCTACATCCTTCTCCCCGTTACGGTGATGGTGTTTGTGCTTCCTATGGGAATGTCTTCGGGCCGGCACGTGTACTCCCACGAAGACTGTGTGGGCGCGGTGGCCTGTAACAATATTAAATACTATGTATATTATCCTGATAATGCTTTACTGCGGTTTTAAAACTAATACCATTTTGCGTCAACGCAATTTAAAATATGTCATAACTCTGCGAAACACGGTCACGTTAGATAATGTGGTAACAACTTCAAATATTCACGGAATAAAGCCATTTATTCCTGGAAAACCATGTTGTAGATATTAGCAGGTACATAGTACAGACTGCAGCACATTGAGCGATACTGACATATTTTCACAATCAACTTTGAACCATACTCATTCAGCCATAAAGTTGAAAATCAATTAAAGAAATTTGACAGATTGTAGCAGCTTGAACCTACCTAAATCTGTCAAATTTCGCTAATCGAATATTAACCTTCCAGTATTGCGATAAGGTTGAAAATCTATTAAGAAAATATAGATTGTAGTAGCTTAATGCTAGCTAGCGTCTGTACAACACAATATTTTATAATTCTCTAAGCTGAATTTTAACTATAGGTATATTTTTTTTATTTACAATGATTATTTTCACCTCCAAACTAAACCCGCATTTTCATTAAACAATATCCTAAAATCGGAGCAAATAAGTCAACATTTTCAATGAAGTCTTAATTCAGATTTATTCTAACTTCAATACCTACTCATTGTAAAGTTTGTGTTTGTCCCTCGAGATATATTTACTGGTGATGAAGTGGGATGCTGATTTTGTGAGGGTATTTTAATTCGATAGAACTTTGGGAGGTTAATTTGTTGTTTCGTTACACCGAGGGTTGATGAGAATTAGGAGATAAATACGTACCTAGATAGGCTGTTTGGTAATTAAATTCTATTATATTATATCTTTCGACGTTACTAAAGTACTTGCTACTAAATAAAGGCTGAATTCATTACTTTAAGTATACTTTGTATTAAAAGAGACCATTTAAAAATGTAAATAAATTAAAAGAAAAATCTTATTTTAAAAAGCTTTTATAGTCCGCCATATTAGATTTAGAATAACGTCATATAACATATCTTGCATTGTCATCCAAACTGAACGTGTATACAAAATTTCAGCTCATTCGGTTGAAGATATCTACTTCAAAATTGAGTTCAAAGAATCCACCGTAACATACATACACGGCAAGTTAAATAAAAGCTTTTAAAATAGTGTCCCCCCGGCATCGGGAACATGGTTGAAGCTATTGGCGGTCACGGCCCGGACAGTGAGAAACCTGAAGCTGCGTGTAGCACCTAGAAGTCCAGCTATCTTGATATCTTTCAGTACATTTATATTGGAATTCATTCATAACCATTATTACATGACTAGCTGTTGCCCGCGACGTCGTCCACGTGGGCATTATTATTAAACATTCACCCTCCTCCCCCCGTAGTGATATCGTGATAATATGTAGCCTACATATATATAGTTATATTCAAGCCGGTATTGTGAAGCAAATCCATGCAGTACTTTTCGAGATTATCCCGGACATACATAAAGACAAACAGACAAAAATTCTAAAAACGATATATTTGGCATCGATATCGATTTTAGATCACGCCCCAATTATTCTTTTTAAAAAATATTCAATGTACAGTTTTGACTTTTCTACGATTTTATTATATGTATAGATAGATATTAAAATAACAGTCAGCCAACAGCCAACAGTCTCAAGATACATCGAAAGGAGTAGGTAGTCCTTTTATTAGCATTTATTTTACTTAATTAAATTACCTTTAACACAAAATATGATACTCATCCCTCTTTAACCCCGTGAATAATGATTTTCTTCCTCTATAATTAAGTGCTTACCTGTTAACCCAAAACCAAGATAGCCCAGTCCTCGAATAAATCGATCTTAGGTTAAAGTTAGGCGAGCCACAATTAGCCGTAGAGCTTCGATCTCAATGCGGCCATTCTACCGTGGTTGCGGTTCCAAACACCACACTTTGATACCAGATTGATAACACAAATACTAAAATGTACTTAGAAATTGAAATCTTTGAAATCTAGTGTTGGTACTTTGTTAAAAAAATATTTTTTTGTGTCACTATCCCAGTTAATATAAATAACTGTGCCTCCTAAAGGAAATATGGAAGTATGCACCCATATAAAAAGTAGTCTATGTCCTTACTTAGACCCTAAACTGTATGACTACCAAATATATATAATATATAAAATATGTAAGTGTCTTTGTACGCTAATACATCTTTACATATTTAGCAAACAGTGTTCATTATAATTTTAAGCTTAAATTCAATTAAAAAGCACAAATATTTAGTCATCAAACTCTTAGCACAATGATCACAATCAAAAACCCGCTATTGAATTATAATAAGGAAATAATAACACACCATTATTTTGTTCTTTACCTAATTAAGTACACAAACAACATTTCCTAAGATAAATGTGTATGATCAGCCATGCGTGGTGGCAGGTTAATCTCCTGTGTTAGCGTGGGTTGAAAATATCGTCAGCTACTAGCTATTTAGTTCCTACATTACAGTTTATAAAGCCCATTTCATTATCATTAATGTATACATATGTATATACATAGGTAGATATCATTAGTCAGTGATATTATTTACCGTTTGCCACGTATTTTAATATATAATATAACAGAACCAAGGCAGATGTTCTCTCTAAGGTGATCAGCCAGCTGCGCAGGATATAAATATTATAGTGTATAATAAAATCTCTATTCCCTCACTCTTCGGTCGGTTTTCCGACACGACCGGAGAAAGATCAGGCGCAGAACCGACATTTACGCGCTCTCCAACGTACGAGTTTATCAATCACCAAATAATAATCCAAGCAAATTGCTTTGTGGATTTTAAGAAACTTGACCTGACCCGGGAATTGGATCCAAGACCTCGCCTCGTGCTCACCAGTCGCGACTACAAGACCAACGATACAGTTAAAATATATTTTTTATTTAATAATGCTCCGTTTAATATGTATTTGCATACAAACATGACATTCCCTAGGAGATACATGACCAGCCATGCGTTGTGACAGGTTAATCTCTGGCGTGGGTTGAAATGTCGTCAGCTCCTAGCTATTAGTACTGGAATAATAATTGTGGTTTATTATTATAATAAAGTTCGATACACTTATTGGCTTTGTTGGAGGTACTTGCCAATATTTTCCAAATACGAATTAAGCCATACCAAATATTATGCTGCGTTTTATTATTCACATCAAAGTTTTTTAACCAGGTCTTTTGTAAATTAAAGTTAAAAAAAAAATACCTAGATTTCATCTAAAATAAATGTAATCAATCGCTTCAGATTGTTTGAAAAGCTACCGCAGCTTTAGTGTCTATACAAAGGGCTCCAAAAGGAACAAAGATCGGTTTTAGTCAGTAAAAGTCTGATATTCCACAACTGGAAAGAACGATTTGATAATTTCCCATTTCAAAAAAGAAACCTAACAAACTAGAACATTTTCAAAATGTCGATTTCGACTGATCTCTTTCTTCTTCTTAGGTGGGTTGTTTGTATAACACCTTACAACCTAAGTATCATAATTTCCATAAATCCCTTTGACGGCTTCAAACCCGACGTATAACTAATTAAAAGTCGGTGAAGCGACCTATATTCAGTCACTAATTATGTTTATTTCAAACACCTATTTGCTAGAATTAGATAACGATGTCGTCATCAAACCGACGGCTATAAAAACTACGTGCACACCAGTGTTTCGGTACAAAGGACCACGTGTAGCGCGCACTAAAGAGCCATTGTGACGAACATGCAGACAGAATGCACAATGCACGGAATGACGAAGCAGGTGTGACTGCTGCAGGTTTCATTTGTGGGTTATTTTTCAAGCGTAATCTATTCCTACGTTAGGATTTTTTTTTCACGTATTATAATAACGATAATAATTAACCTTTCTAATTATATTATAGAGGCAAAGATAATCGCACCTAGTCTTATAGCGATAAACAAGAACTACTAGAAAAAAATAGAAATTGAATTAACTATTAAAAAGAAAATGTGGAAAAATTCAACTAAAGGAGTGCAAAGTCGGGACAGTTATCTACTTTATTTTAGAGTATTACTAGATAGAAAAATATTTGTATAATTGCGAAAATGAAATAAAAGTTTGACACTGAATCCTAAGTTATATTATAAATGCGAAAGAAACTCTGTTTATCACCCTTCCATACCAAAACTACTGAATTTATAAACTGTTGCACAACGGGTACAGCTCTAATGAAATTTGTCACACCAATCACCTTTTACAAATAATAAATATTCTTTTGATACAAATATACTATTTCAGGTAAAACCCAATCTCAAAGTCGACATATGACAGGGTAGGTTCGAAGGGGATGGCGAGGTCTGAGCATTGTCTTAGCATGAGAGTGGTGCTAGGACACAGTCAAAACATTCCTCCTTACGTTAAACGATACTTTCTTTCTTGGGTCATTAACATTCATAGTTTTCAAACAGTCTATTCACCTAATATTAAGATAAGTATCTATCGCATAATTTAGACAAAACAATTTCAAGGGAATAGCGCGAAGTTGGAAAACAGCAGCTTATTTATCCTCGAGAACGAAGCAAAACAATTAATCAGCGTATTCCTAACTCATCGGAAACTCTGTTGCTATCAAATTAACTAACAGTTTCCCGCAGTACCGCCCGCGTCCGAAAGAAATACTTATCGTGCACAGGATCAAAAGTAGACTATGTGTTGTTATTATTGTCAAGTTTCATGACAAACACTTTTATACATACATTCTTACTTTCGCGTCTATAATTTTAGCAGAATTGATATTTTTTTTTATACCTATAGTCAATTTTGTTTATTGTCCCATGGTTCATTGGTCGTATTTTTGTGGCAAAGATTGAATTTTGAGGAAAGAAAAATATTTAATTAATCTAAAATTACGGGAAAAATTACAAACTTTTTCAACTTATTGAAATGAATGTCTATATTCTCATTGACGGCACTTAACACTTTACTCCTTTTATATTTAACACAAGCCTTCCCTGGCGGTTTCTCGAGCATCTCATGAGAACTACTTTATATACCGGATAAAAGTTAGCCTGCAACCTCCCCCAATAAAGGACCTATTTTACAAAGAAACCGATTTTCAAATCGCTCTAGTAGTTCCTTAAATTAATCAAATAAACCCCTTAGCTTCATAATAGTGGCAAAGATAAAAGAAATCTAAAAATAACTATAAATAAATCAGTATAATTTATGAAACTGTACCTCATCCGACAGCTTCGCACTCGGCGCACGTTTGGCCGTCACAGACCATTAAATCTCCAACCGATCGGAAAATATTTAACATAAATATAACTGTGAATTCTAAGGTTAGCTCTTGAATTATTTATAATATCTGAACTTGACCTAAATAAATGGTTTTATAGGAAAAACAAAAGAAGCTCGAACACGGCTAGATGGGTTATAACTATGGAGGTTAAAACGAAAACTAGGCTGTACGTTTTGAGTAAAATAGTGGCGCGTACAATGATTATATTGAGATTTTTTTAATGTTCGTGAATTTTTCGAATTTATACTAAAATAGCTGCCTGCGGTTTCAACCTTCCTGAGGGGACTTTTTCTCACACATTAATAAAATGTAACTTATACGTTATTCTGATATACATAATAAGCTATATCACTACTAGGCTGCATCAAAATCCATCCAACAGTTTTAGTGTGAAAGTGTAACAAACATCCATATACAATGTATAAGTAGGATACAATATTCTTTATTACCTCATAATCTTCTAAACGAATCGTGTTCTTAAATATGTGAAATTAAAAAAAAAACAACATGGTGTCTCACAGACGTCACAGACTAACGTCAAAAAACTGTTGTTACTGACTGCACCTTATACTATTGTATTGTTAATACGTGTTGAGCTTATTTAAATTGCTCCCTTAACACGTGATCAAAGACCTTCAAACTCATCATGTATCTACACTTCATATAACCTTGTACTAAGACGTAACACGTTTTAGGATGCAAACAAAGCTTCCTGATTGGTGCGATGGCTGTTATTTAACGCCTACGATGAAACGTTTACATCCCTAGTATACACGTATACAAGTTCATGAATAATGTCGATAAAAAGTGTCGTTATGAAATCATTCTATCGATGTTCTAAAATGAAAACAGAAAAAAAATATTCCATTTATTTGTTCTATATTTAAAATGTTTAAATGCAACGAGCAAATCAAAATGTGGCTTATCCTCTAGTTTTTAAGTTCGGAAATTGTAATTCTTTATTGCTTAAACATGAAACAACAAAACGGATAAGAAATTAATCATCATATACCTAGTTTTTCCGCAAACTATATCGGGGTCGCCATCCAGTCTCAACCAGGTGCAGCTGGTACTAGCGTGTTACATGGAGCGATAAACCTGAGCTCTTTATTCCAGTTTCCCGGGCAACTTGCTACCACTAAGTAAGACTGTGTGCCAGACTTTCAAGCTTCTGACAACCCTTAACGACTGTCAAAGATGTACAAAGAGAAACCGGGACCCATCAATTTTACGTGCATTCCGAAAGACACACGGATCAATTGCGCCAAGCGTTGTTTAACCTTATAATTGGTACTTAGCCACGAGCCTCCTTAAAGAGTTGTGCTAGAACAGACGTATCAAAATGCATTCATGATACAGCCTCAACAAGCTAGGTTATGTTACACAAGTCTACTTAAACCTTAATTAATTATACTAGAAACGCAGCTTCGAAGTTTTCAGGCTTATTAAAGGCGATCGGTTTCAGTTTGTCTATAAAAGTTTGGTTTAAGCTTCTAATATTATTATAAGTATAATTTATTTAATTAATATTGTAAAGATGGAAAGCTTTTTGTTTGTTTGCTTTTTCAACACTTTAATCTCAGGAACTGCTGGTCTGATTTGAAAAATTATTTCACTGTTAGATAAACATAATATGCCAATCAGGCCCGTAAAGGCAAAGCTAACTACTACATTTTTTATACATATTTTGCAGTGCATTATTTCGTCTATTTATAACATTAAGATTGAGCCTTGTATATTATACTAGCTTCGTTTAGCGGTTTCACTTGCGTCTCATAGCAGTCTTCATGTATAAATGTGCTAAGAAACGATGACAGATTTTAAAAATTCAAATTGGATCAATTAGTTCCTGAGATAAGCACATTCAAGCCAATAAAAATTCTTCAGATTAATAATATTAGTGCAGATTATGGATAAGTCAATAATTCTCATATTCTCATTTTAGTAACAAAATACACTTCCTATAGAATATTCTCAAAATTTTCCCGCAAATAAAACTACTTTACAATCTAAGATTGGCGTTAATCGATGCAATATCGCGTATCGGTGTGTTCGTAAGTGGTTTTAGGAAATCTCTTCCGACTGAAACCGGGTCAAGTGCAGCGGCGAGGCAATCTAAACTGTTTCATGGACTATTTTCCTTCACTCCGACAAATATTTAGTTGTACTGAGTTTAACAAGAACTGCTGTAATCAATTTGTAAGTATTTTTAAGACTTTTACTGAAATGAAAAATAAATAAAAAATCAAATTCAAATATTTAAATTCTTTTTGGGAAATCATACTTCTAAAATGATTAAGTAAAAAGTTGACATATAACTGTAAAGGTAAGATTCCACTGATTTGCGGTACCAGGCAGCACTGTCTACTCAGTCTAGCTAAGAGTAAAAAAAAAAACAGCGAGGTAACAGCAAAATTGTTCGCGAACAACAGTACCTACCTAATCGTCGGCGGGAGTCCACCACTGTAATGTGATTGCGCACAAAATTATGCTTTATCGAAGACGTTATAATTTTCGCACTCAATTTGTTACTATTTGCTAAAGCGAATAGTCTAGTGAGAGTCCTGAAGAAATATTTTGGAGCATCATAGTGCCATACAGCCCAGTGGAATCTTGCCTTAACATCTATTTTCAAAACTGACAGCGAGTGACTATAACTTTAATTAAAACTAAGATTAAAACGCTTCACACAAAGGTTTGATTGAATTCCGTTGCCATGGGAACCGTCAAAAGTAATCCTATAGTCTTTGTGGGGCAGCTCTATATTTAGAGAGGAGCAATGATAATATTTTACGAAGGCCTTGAATTAAGCGGCGAGGATATTAAATTACTAGATTGTTTCTCCCGGTTTCAGTCGTGTCCTTGGAGGAATAATTTTACTTATCCAAATAAAAAGTTTTAGGTACAGACTCCAGCACATCAAGCTACCCGAAACTGTCAAATATTCCCAATCAGCTTTCAACCATACGCTGCAGCGATAAATATGAAAATCTATTAAGGAAATTAGACAGATTATAGTAGCTTGATGTGCTGGCATCTGTTCCTTTTATCGGGCCGCTACGGTCTGATCTAACACACAGCCCAATTTTATATCTGGACTATGTGTTGTTCGTAAGAGTTACCGCGGCCCTGGCACACAGGGACCTCCAGAAGGAACATAGTGGATTTTAGTCAGTAAGAGTCTGACACAACCGCCAGCTGCACCCTCAGCGAAAGAGGCAATTTGGACATCACACATGTTTTATAATGAAAGGGCTATAAACAAACTCACATAGCCTACAATATAAGTTAGATTGTTTGTAAATTACGGCAATAATGTTTACAGCTTCATAATATTAACTCGGTCACGTATATATATATTATTTACATAACATTCGTGACAATATCTGTAACACATGTTACGCATGGTTGCTTACTTCAAAATTATTGCTTTTTGTGAAACGTGATTTCGCGTCGCGGTTGCTACGAGAAACGCTACGTAGTCATTCAATCGCTACGCGTGCTACGACATCGTGTTTGACACAGCTATTATGAAAATTATTAATAAAAAAATATTATTATTACCGGATACCCCTTGGTAAGACTGGTTGTGTGACTTTCTGGCTTCTGAGCACCGGTAACGACTGCCAAAGATGTACAAATGACAGCCCACCAATTTAACGTGCCTTCTGAAACACGGAGTAACTCGTCATGTCAAATTGGTCACCTATCTATACCTATCCACGGACCGACCGCGGCAAGCGTTGCTTTACCTTATGATCGATCGACCAGTGCGTCCGTTACTTTGTTACGAGCCCTTAATTAATATCAAGTGGGAACCCTAAATAGCTGTTATGATATGATGGTACATTAGACCAGTATCCATAGAGCCCTTAGTTACTAAAACGCGTTGGTCATTAAGGCGGTCCATTCATGTCGCTCTCCAGTTGTTTGCCATCCCAGAGGTCGTTTCAGACTAAAGAACGTGTGTTTGACCTTTCCATGCTTTATGGATTCCAGGGTTGAGAAAATTTTGCTCAGTTCAGTATAAACGTTATTTTGGAATCCATCATCTCCCGAGCCTTTTCCCAACTAAGATGGGGTCGGCTTCCAGACTAACCGGATTTAGCTAAGTACCAGTGTTTTACAAGGAGCGACCGCCTATCTGACCTCCTCAACCCAGTTACCCGGGCAACTCGGTACCCCTTGGTTACACTGGCGTCAGACTTACCGGCTTTTGACTACCCGTAAGTAACGCCTGCCAAGGATGTACAATGACGTTATTTGGAATGCTAAACAGAACTGTTTAACCGATCGAGTGCTTTATTTTATATTTATAATAATAGCCCCAAAGTAAGCTAATCATTAACTTATGGGTATTAACACAACTGATAAACTACATATACTTACACACACATACTATATATTTATAAATACATAATTATAACACCCAGACCACAGCCAATAAACATGCTCATCACACAAAAGTTGGCCGTACCGGGAATCGAACCTAGGACCCCCTGTTCAACAGTCCGGCATTGTAACTATTGCCCCAATGGGATCGTCTCTGCGCGTTCCTGAGAAAAGTCTTGATACAGAGAAAAATGGACAACGAAGTGCTTCAAGTTTCTTAAAAATGTAAAAGTGTAGTGTGCGTATAATATATGTATGTATTATACAATCACTCAGTCTTACTTAATTTCTATTTTCTCTAGTAGGTAAGCAAAGCCGATTTTTTTAATATCTATGTAAGATGCACATTTATTTTTTCCAGTACCTGAGCTATTCCTTGAAGCGCTTACAGCGGCTTTAATGTAAAAAAAAGACTGAAAAAAGCTTCTGAATGAGAATACTGTAAAAAACTACTTTTCTAAACGAGACAACTTTCAGCAATAAATATTTTTAAAGCTTTCAGTTTTTCCTTCAGCATTCTCAGTTGGCATACGTAAGAGGGGAAACTATGATTTGTTACATTTGATATTTTTATATCTTTGCAACTCATATATCTTTCAATTGTTTTTTCGTTCGAAAAAGTTTTTTTTTTCACTATATAAAATTGCCAAGTCGTAGATGTAGCTAATAACTGTCATGCTTCACTTGTTTACATATGGATAAGACAATGAACGACATTACATAGGGCCTAACATAAAACAGACTACATGACTCCCAGTGTACCTAAGTCAAAGTCACGGGTTTTCACTTAACGTAGACTTGTCCCAAAAATTTAGGGCTACAGATTGCCAGGGCTGCGTGTTGTTCGTAAGAGCTACCGTGGCCCTTTCACACAGAGACCTCCAGAAGGAACATAGTGGGTTTTAGTCAGAAAGAGTTATCAACGGGAATGGTCGTTTGATGATTTCCCCCGAAGTAAAAATGAAAAAAATACCGAAGCTGACAAGAAACAACTCCATAGACAGACACCATTTAAAAAAAAATTGGTCTGGTTACACCTATAATAATTTTAAAAATTATGAGAATTTTCTGAATTGATTAACATAATTCTTGCCGTTATCTTATATACATATATCGGTCTCACTAAACTTACCATACAACATGCCCTACTTATCTCACACCCATTTGGACCAAATTCGTCCTTCGAGCCTTCTCATCAATCGCACACTTACCTAAGTAAGCAAACATTACTATCGGAACGAGAAACATTCATCACAGTTGGTGACACTCGATCAATTGCCAAACATACATATCTCATACCAATCGAGTTGTTTGTGCATGTACTAGGAAATTAATTCACACGCCTATATATGTAAACCATTTTTACTATATGTCAACCTCTCCTTGTTTTCGTCTTTTTTTGACGTGAGTGTTACATATAGACGGACAACGTTCCATGCCATAATCTCTGATATTATTAAAAAAAAAATATTTGAAATAATATCTCACTTGGTTGGCCATAACAATGGCCTCCAGACCAATTGTCAGCCAAGGCGGCCGGTCTCTCTAAGGAGATCAGCCAGCTACGCCGACATATTATAGTGCACAATCATTTGCGGAGATACAAGTACATTCTTAGAGTCCGATGAATCGGCATTTTGACACGACTGAAGAGAGATCAGGCGCAAGACCGACATTTACGTGCTCTCCCATATCAATCACCATCTTCCACACTCCACACTCAAAACCCGCAGAGCTATTTCGGCCTAACTCGGGAATCGAAGCCGAGACCTCTTGCACATCAGTCACGCTATGCGACTACTAGACTAACGAAGCAGTCAGGTCGTCCATAATTAACTAGTGATACTAACCTAAGAATAGTAAGTAGGTATTTTTTTGTGTTTTATTTTCTATACTTAAACATTCAGAGAACATGAAACTCGTTCAATGATTAATTTACCATCCCATTGTTCATGCACGTTGAATAAAGTTCTATAAATATACAGTAACATCCATAGGGTTTCGGTTCCCCTATTCCGACCGTCCCTCCTGACCCAATTCTACCATGGTTTATGTTGTGAAGACAATTCCCCCTTCTTTAACGCACACGCTGTTAAAAGAAAGAATGATACCAATGAAATGTAGCTTTGATGTTGTTATTGACGATTGAAATGCAATTCCTATGAGAAAATATTTTTTTTTTATATTAACAGTATTTTTTTATAACATAAGATACAGAAGCTAACAAATCAAGCTATTACAATGTGTAAGTGTCTCCTTAAGGGCGCGTGTTCGAAAATCTGGCAACGTCGCAAATAGCTGGCAAATATTTACATGTTTTAATTAATTTCTCAATTTTATTTTATGAAAACATAAAATAATGCCCTGTAGTGCACTAAGAAAGTAAATAGAGAATGCAATTATTAATATCGTAAGCGTAACATCGAATATATAGTTTTGTATGTAAAAAACGTATTTGTAAACTTTCCAAGTGCCTTTTTTTACACCTAAAACGTTTAAATTTAGTGTTTTAATTGCAATTCCTATTCAATGTTTTAGTGCACTACAGAGCCATATATCTTACTTTCATATAGCAAATTGGCCAAATTAATTAAAACGTGTTAATATTTGACAGCTATTTGCGACGTTGTCAACTTTTGGTATACGCGCTCTTAATATACTTTCAACTTTATCGCTGAAGCATATGGTTCAAATTTGATTAGGAAAGCTCAACAGTTTCGGGTAGCTTGATGGCTGGCGCCTGTACTATACATATAAGTGTTTATTTAAATCTGCCCTAACCATAATATAAACCAACCAAAGTAATATTTTAAAGTCTTGAAAGTTAATCAAAACTTTATAGGGCTTCCATAGGCAACTAATTTATGAATATTCTGTTTAGATTCGCATTAGCATGAATTTTGATATGAAATATTTCTTTGACGAATAAGTCATTATATTCTGGTAACTTTAGCAAAGGAAAATATTTCTAATTTAGTCCTTTAGGGTAAGAGATCAGTGAAGATAGTAAGACTATTAGGAAAAGTATTTTTCGACTCACAAAAATAAGCATAACAAGACGGAACAATTCACCTGCTGTGTTACCCACATCATCCTGGGGCAACTTCTCTCATCGTCCAGATAAATAGTAGTCTATGTGCGTCTCCAGGATATAACTTACTTCTAAGTCATATGTCATCTTAATCGGCTCTGGAGTTTTAGCGTGATTGCCTAAAACCGGCATAAGCTAATTTCACATTTGTTTCATAACCAGCTATACCCCAAAAAGAAGCCTATAATATCCTTTCTCTGACTGTATATGACAACTTTTATTAAAATCGGTTCACTAGTTTTTTCTGCAAAGCGTGACAGACAGACGGATAGTCATTATCGCATTTCTGATATTAGTAAGGATAATTAGAACAGAGTTTCAACGAATAGCAATTTGCTTGGTAATAATTAGTTTACAACTCAAGACAGAGGCCAAACCACTGTTTTCCATCACATTGTACTTATTTTCCTCCCGCTTTAACTTGCCGACGTCAAAAACAAAAATAGCTTTTGTGGGTTGATGCGGTTTATAATTTCTGTTTACTAGCAATAGTTTAGTGTTTTAGGTCGTTTAAGTTCGATAAACTTTGATTAATACCACTTTTCGGCCAGTTTGCAAGATCTAACAAAAGAATGGGGTATTTGCTTCTTTAATGGGAAATCATGAAATGATCTTTACTGTCTAAAATTCACTATGTTCTTTCTAGAAGACAGGTGAAAAGTTAAACACACGAAAAGTGTTTTTTTTAGTAAAAGCCTCGCAGTTGTCACGGTACCAGTAAATAGCTCTACTCATCGAAGAGTTAGTTCCTACAGTACACCTCTAGATATGCAAGGTTTAAAGCCTAGTTCATCTGTGTAAAACGTCTGATAGAACCTCCAATACATTTACCGAACGCAGTTGAACCTACAAATTGCTTTCAAATGGAGATATCTTGGCATTACTCGCAGAAATATGGCATGCAGTTCGAAATTTGAACAATTTCTATGTCAACTGTCTGTCCCTCAGTCAGAGCATCGTTAACGTCGGCTAGCGTCGGCTAGCGTCGGCTACAGAAAATTATATCGCGGTCATCGTGATTTTATGCTGGTCAGCTTTAGGAGAAGATTTGCATACTTGTGACTGCATTTTCTGGGAGCATGCTCCGCAAGGCATGGCATGTTTGAAGTCGAAGTCACTGCAATTGCAGTCCATAATATCAATACTTTTTACCCCGCTGAGGGTGCAGCTGGAAGGAGTGTCAGACTTCTACTGACTAAAATTCCGAAACGAATTATTTTTATGCTCATAATTTTCTTTAAAAGACTGCACTTCAAAAGGCTCTTAAAATACCTCAAATTTAATACACCTGAAAAGCTTAATGTTGTCTAGCTAAAATAAACATAAGCCTACTATTATACGTCTCGAGTGCGTCACTAGACTTTATTATAAGTAAAAAGTGTTTTAATTTATTTTTTCTGTTAAGTCTAATGGTTAGTCCTATGGGTGACACCATTTTTGGCAATCAAATACAATTCTGCCTAACATATTTGTATGATTTATATAAGAAAATAGCTACCTAACATAATATACGTTTTTATAGATTGCATTTTTTCTGGAAAATTAGGCAGAAAGGTTATCAAGAATTATATATGGATATACAAAGAAAGCATCGTTCTCCCACGCCTCAATAACGTTTTTCATTTCTCATCACTAAAAAGGTACAAAAGAAATAAATATCACAAAGTGTTCTATTTGCAAACAATTTCGTCGTAAAAATACGATTTTTTATATCGAATCTTTTTCTTATAAGATGTCTATTATAGTATTTCTCACCCATCTATGGATTCAATGCTCCATTCTTTATTGCATTCTTTGAAGGGTTAGGTTACACCTATGTATGTATATAGGGTGTTACAAAACTAGTGCACCATATTTTTACAAGGCATCAAGTACATGCTAGGGATCATGTTTATCACAAAAAAGTTGAATAGCCAAGGGGTCAACGATCGAGCGCCTTCATAGAGATCGGCGTACAATTTGGCGACTGTGATGAAAAAATTAATAAAATATGTTGTCATTTTAATAACTTTTTTTGTGGTAAACCTGATCCTTAGCAGATACTAGGTGATCTGTAAAAATATGGTGCACTAGTTTTGTAACACCTTATATACTACTACACACCCACCTACACACACACACACACACACACACACACACATTTCGCTAGTTGTAAGTCCCATTCAGTAGGGAGAGTTATTGCGTTCCAGCATTAGCTAAAATGAAGTGATAAATATAGAACCTATAAGCCGAGAATTGTGAAAATATTGAATTTACGACACTGAAATTGTGAATGGCGAATTTATATCATAATTGATACATAATTCCCCAATGCGCAGACGCAGTAGCACATCAAGCTACACGAAACCGTAAAGTTTTCCCATTCACCTTAAACTATATACTTCACCCATAAAGTTGAAAATCTATTAAGGGAATTTTGACAGATTTTAGTAGCTGGATGTGCTGGCGTCTGTACATAAACTTTTAAATAAATAAACAGGTAATGAAAACTTGGTAATGTAGGTATGTATGTTACCTTCAAAGTCCTGCTCCGTATAATCATGATGTGTAAGCTTCCTCGCCGCTGGGTCTGTTGGGGCCTCATCATCATCAGCTCTGGTCTCCATCGTCTCCGGCCTGACGAGAAGAAAATATACATCAAATATGTGCAACAAGGGAGCATGTTGTAAGCATTCCAATCTTAATATCGTTTCTAAACAATTTATTGGATTGGAAACAAACAAAATTATATCCATTCCGTTTACATAAAAGAACCATTTTAGTAATAGCATATATTTTGATGATGATATATTTTGTTTTCAAATTCTTATTCAATAAATGAACACGTTGATTCAGGTTCAAATCGGTCTAGAAGTTTTTTTTTGCTTATTGCTTACTTTGTGATTCAATTACAACATAGCGAAGGCAACTTCTTGTTTTAAATAGACTGTTTTTTTCTTTTTATCACACATAGGAAGTGGTGATAGGAGGGCTTGGGGTTTGCGGGCTGTCTTTTGTTATTTTGACATTCAAAGTGCTGTTTCGCAGCCAAGATTGAATAAACGATTTTGAGGTTGAGTATTTTGAGTTATCATAAGATTGATGAACATTTTTTAAGACTGTGTTACATTTATAATATCAGACTTATCTCCTAAACTCATACGCTTATTCTCGCGTTAATTTCACTTAGGTTGCGTAATAACATTTTCCCGTGTGGGAGGAAAAGTAACGACCGCGAGAATCTTAATAATACCTACTAACCTGGGTTCAACTACAGGGCACTATAATCTCTTATACTAGGTAATACTGTAAATCTTAAGACACGATGAAACAACAAATATGTATGTATATATAAAATGTATGTCAAACATTTGTGTACATGAACACGGGTGTTTGATTTAGTCTCGGTGTTTCTATGTATAATTTGCATGTATTTACAAATGAAAAGTATATAAGTAGGTATGTTCATCAAGTTGTCTAGTACCCATAGTAGGTACAAGCTCTGCTAAGTTTGGGACTAGACGACGTTGTGTGAATAAGTGAGGAATATTTTATTATATTAATAATATTATTAAATATTATATTATTATAAATAGATAGTATCTATATAAGATAAATCACGTGGTCATAACGTGATTTGAAATGTCATTTCCGTACATGTTCTTAGTTTCTACTAGCGTTTACGATTGTAGAAAGACATCTCGGCTAACCATCCTGGTTCGATTTAAAAAATCATTTCATTGTTAGATAGGCTATTTATCGAAGAAGGTCATTGGCTATAGTAAGTCCCACGGAACGCAGGTGCAACCAAAGGCAGACGCTAGTTTTAATAAAAAAAAGTTATTATGGCATAAAGTTAGGCTTAGTAAGATTTCAAAGCGGCTTTTTATTAAAATTTCGTTCTTTTAGTGCAAAAGGTTGATGTTTTATTCAAACTTCATAGGGTAACGAGTAATAAGAGTATATTCATATAATAATATGTATACGTCAATATTAAGGTAGTCTCTTGTTTTATTTATAAACTAGCACCCGCACGTGTCCGTGGGAATCATTCCGCGTGCCTGGATATTAAGCAGCATTTATTTAGCCTTTCTCAATAAAAGCTCTCTTACAAGCTGGAATATTTTTACATACATACATACAAACTCATTAGCTTTATTATATTACTTAGTATAGATTCTGCTATCTTGGGTAACATGTAAATTTTTCAAAGTATTTGATACATTGAGAGACAGTCTTGCCTTAGCTAGTGGCACCAAAATTATTTAATAAATAAGCTTTATTTGCAAAAGAAGGTAATCTATTTTAAAATCATACACCATTAACATAATTTATTTATTTTTTAAACATATTAATTAAATTTTAACATAAAAAAAAACATTTAAAATATTAAAAAAAAACAATTATCCACCGATATCGAGAACAGGGTCCAAGCTACCGGTGGTCAAGGGTCCCAGAGACAGAAACCTCCTCACAATACGTGCCGTTTCAAAGAGTACTGGCTTCTGAATCTGTCCCTTGATCCAGCCACATAACGAGAGCCTCTTCAGATGTTGATCGAGACTCTTGGCCACTAGACCATTGGCCGTAACAACAAGCATTCACATCATTATTATTTATTTAATTATCATTTATTTCAAGTATCAAGACTTATAGTGTTAGTAACAGTACCTATGCGTATTTTTTTCAGATCTTTTAATGATATTTTAATCAAAAACCTCTTTGATTCCAAAAATAAACAATTCTACGCTAATTTTCTGTGAACCAATTAATATATAGAACGTAATAACAAAGTCCTCTATTCAACATTGAAATGTGTCATCAAAATGTATCAATCGTGCGATATATCTTATCAAGCAGCTACCATCCAATTTACATGTAATCGTGGTTCACACGCGATCGTCACGGTATCGTACCTACGTCAGGCTATAATGGGTGCAAGTAGTGGATAGACTCAGTAAATTAAGTCCGAACAATGATTGAAAACATATGGCGATTAGATACATGAAGTACTTTTTTTTTGTATGGTATCTCGCAGTTCAGTATAGTGGGCTGTGTACTGCTTAACCTATCCCTGTGGATGCCTAGAGCCTTGTAGTTAAAGCCTATTGTCAGGGACACTAAACGGGACAGGTGGGAACGGTTCAATAGACGAAGGCAAGGCTTGAGTGATTTGCAGCGGTAACGAGAAGAAATTAAAACGATGTATGCATGTTACACGCCTAGTGCAAAGTAAAATGGGCCCATAGGGAAAGAAATATTTACTGTTTGTGTTACCTATTATAAAATAACGCAACAGTGGCTGACAGTCAAATAAGTGAAAATTGTTTTGTTGTTTGTAAATGTAAACGTCAAGCTACCCGAAACTGTAAAATTTTCGGAATTTTCCCTATCAACTTTGAACCGTTCGCGTCCGCTCTAAAGTTAGATTTAGAAGCTTGACGAGCTGGCCACTGTACATTTTGTTGCGGTGTACCTGCAATCGCCTCGGCATATGGAGTCAACCTTCTGCTCTAGTCTATGCCAGGTGTATGGTGCTTAACAAACAACCAATCTGTTGATTACTGATTGCATTTACATAATAAAATCGTTCTAGTATCGATTTCAAACTGTGATACTATTTAAAACGATTATACAGGTACAGTGGGGCAAAATGCTTGAAATTGTCATTGTAATTGTGCGATTTTGACGAGTCTCTCGAGTAAACCAAAAAAACATCTACTGAGCTATAGACTGACAAGATGATGGATTAAAATAGAAATTGATTTACTGTAAAGGTAGTGTAGTTTTTGTGTAGCCAAAAAATTTGGCGGTTAAAAGAACTTTGAAAACTTTAACTTTTTAAAAGAGTTACCGAGGCCCTAAAACAAAGGCCTTAAAATACTATCAGGAATGAGCTTCAGTGATTAGTAATTTAGTGTAGTAATTCAGTGAGTGCTTCAGGGATTAAATCCTTGTGCTCCATTGATTAAATTTAGCATACTCTTTTTTTAATTTAAGCAACAGAAATATAATTGAATTAATTAGCTAGTGTATAGGTAACACATTAATTAGTACTAACTGAATTAAAAAAGATAGATACATCTTAGTTTATTCGCTTCTTTGAAAAAAAAAAATACCGATGCCATGAATCGGTGTCAATGCATAATTGCGTTAAGTTAGGCAAAGAAAAACCTATAATTATAATGCTAATACACCATAAGAAAATACTAGTAGTGATTGTTCATAATTAGATAATCCTATTAGCATTTTTCTCAGATGTTCATAATGATTAGGCTGTTTAGTATGCTGAAACGGTAATTTTATTTATCTTTGTGAGTGTCTTGGCTTGGATATAATGCATTTGCTGCATAATGCAATGCATTGCTAACGGCTTCTCCCGCGTCCCGTGGGAACTTCGCGTACACCGATTTAAAGTAGTCTACTGCCTTCCTCAATAAATGGGCTATCTAACTGGGTTCTTTATTCAAATCACTATAGTTAGTTAGAGCAGGCTATATTGCTCGCAGAGTAGATGGCCGATGGGGTCGAAAAGTGCTAGAGTGGAGACCACAGACTAGCAAGCGCAGCGTAGGACGTCCACCAATAAGATGGTCAGACGACCTTACAAAGGTTGCCGGAAGACGCTGGATGCAGGTCGCTTCCAAGCAGTATATGTAGAGATTTAAAGGGGAGGCCTGTGTTCAGCAGTGGACGTCCTATGGCTGAGATGATGATGATGATAGTTACTACTACTATCTAGTTCCTGAGATTAGCGCGTTCAAAAAGGTTACAAACAAATTCATTATAGCATTAACATAGATTACAATATCGAATAATCTATTTACTAATAATATAAATGCAAAAGTAAGTTGGTCTGTCGGTTTTTCTACCCCAAACTACTGAACCAATTTCAATGAATTTTTAAGTTCAGATAGTCTAGAGCCTGAGAAAGGACATAGGCTACTTTCTACCCTATTACAAAAACTAGTTCTCCCATAACGCGAGTGAAACTGTGGGGAGCGCCTAGTATTAAAATAAATTAAAACGTGTCTATCTATATTTGATGTAGTGTAAACAATGAAGGAATAAACGGAGGCCATTAAAAATAAACATAAAAGTCAGTCGGCCTGAGGTAATTAAATATTTAAGCCTAAGGTACACTCGTGGGCCGAAAATAATATCTTTTTTTAACCACCAGCCGCCATTATTATGCTGTGTCCGTTTCTTTTTAATTATTCTTTTTAAAGCTTAATTTAAACTTATCCTCTTTATTTAAACTTATGATCTCGCAAATTATTTGTTTCAACTAGGATTATAATTGAATTGGATAATTGATTATAATAAAAACAATTGGAATTATATACTGTTCGGTGTGGAGTTTCAAGCCATAAACATGGAGATTCTTTGTATTTATTGTTATATACATATGTGTTGTCAAAATTAAAGTAAAGGACCGACATTTACGTGCTTTCCGATGTACGGGTGAATCAATCACCAACTTCCAGACTCCAGGCTGCTTTATGAAAGTTTCTCAAAACCCACAAAGCGATTTCGGCCCGACCCGGGAATCGAACCCGAGACCCCGTGCACAGCAGTCGCGCCTTGCGACTACTAGACCAAAGAGGCAGTCAAAGTCTCAAACTCAAACTCAAAATCATTTATTCAAACTTGGCTGTAAAACAGCACTTTTTGACGTCAAATATTACAAAAGACAGCCCCCAAAACGCCCACCCTTCACCACTTCCTATGTGTTTTTGCTGGGAAGAAGAAGTGGCGCAACCAACTCCCCAGCAATTATCAATATCTGACTCTCATATTATAGTATCAGAGATCAAAACAAGAACATACCTAAATGCAGTTACATACATATCTGCGGTTGCAACACAATGCACGTTAGCTTCGTTAGTTCAATTCCCCAGTCATACGTAACTAATATGATTACAGTCAACCATTTATAACTTTATTCGCTTCCAGAGTAACTTTTTTGCACATTTTAAACTGATTAAATTGAGTTTAACAGGATTTTATGCAATTCCTAAAGGTATTTTTTTTTGTGACAACTTTGATCGGAAAGGGTCCATTTTAATTGATTTAATGTCCTTTTTAGCTTATTCGTTTGCTGTTACGTACTTTCTATCGTTAGTTACGGCTTACGAGGAATTTTAGAGAATCTCCTTGATTCATAAGACAAGTATATTAGTGTCTTTCATTAATCCGAGAAGTGTATAATAAATTGTTCCTGACGTGTCAAAAATACATATAATGAACTCCTGTCCCTGATTTTTTTCTTCTTTTTGCATTTTTTTTTTCTGGAAAAGCAGCCGTACGTTAAGTTTTGTTTATTGATAGTACTTAAAAAAATCTCACATAACAACAAGTCTAACGAAATATTTTTCGATTATCTATTCGTTCGACATCAGCCCAGGTTCAGACGCTTGCACATCAAGCTACCCGAAACTGTGAAATTTTCCCAATCAACTTTGAACCATATGCTTCAGTGATAAAGTTGAAAATCTATTAAAGAAATTCGAGTGCTGTCATCTCTACATCAATATAACTGAAATTAATAAAACTATAAGCAACATAATGAAATGACAATTTACTATCTCGAATTAAAAACTTAGGTATGACGCTAGTGAATTCTCCAGCATTGTCCATTGTTCGTCCGTCTGTACAGTCACGTTTCTATATATTGCTGAGAGTCTTTTGTTCTGAACTAGTAGCGTGAATGGTCGCGACTGTACTCGCTATGTTCTGTTTTGCGCTTAATTTCCTGAAGGCAATTACTTTCTGTATTTGGTTTGAATTTTTTTATGTCTGTAAGTATTCTGTAATTTTGTGGAGTATAATATAGGGAAAAGAGAGAATCCGGTTAGACTGGGAGCCGACCCCAACATAGTTGGGAAAAGGCTCCGGAGATGATGATCAGGAAAATAAAGAGTGTAAAGTTATTACAAAAGATTCCTTATAATATGACAAAAAATGATAAAAATATATCATATCATATTATTTATTATTCAGTGTCACAGATTACCCGTACCAATTTATTTTTAGTGGCAATTTTATGATAATCTTATGAAAATATATTAAGTATATCTGGAAAATCTTATACATAGTAAAAGAAACATACATACATCCTACAACTGCGGAAAAGCGAAAATTTGAAAATCCGGGCGATTAAATTTTTTGTTTCTCTGTGAAAACGTGCTAGCTTTAATCCTCGCGCAGAGAGCTTTTTTTAGATCGAATAGCCGTTACACGTGTTCCTAAATTGTTGGTTCTATTAAATGCCGTCAATTAAGACAAGCGAATCTTTTTTAACTAACTAACTTGTATCACCATAAAACTACCATACTAATAGTTAATATTGCGATTGTTGTGTACATAAATTAGATATTATATATTTTGATTTAATTAAAATAAAGTTTAGTGTAGTGTGTAAAGTTTGTGTTTATCTCTCGATATGGTTAAAGGCTATTTTCGGTGTTTGGGGCGCGGAAAATAAGAAGAAAACGTCCAATCTATACTATTACAAATTGTTTTAACTGTTACAAAAAGCGTTTGTTTGCTTGAACGCGCTAATCTCAGGAACTACTAGCCCGATTTGAAAAAATCTTTCAGTGTTAGATAGCCCATTTATCAAAGCAAACAATAGGCAACTTTTTATTCGAGTACGCGATATAGTTTCTAAAGGACACGGGAAAATAGTTGGCTTAAGTGTTCAAGTGTTCAAGAGCTGGAACTATTTATATCTTAAAAGAAAACGAATCTAAGACCAAACTAAGACTTCACATGACAGCTTTTCAAGTGTGAATGGGCGCTATAAAGAGCGGTCTTTACGAAGACTCGAAAGCCATTAAGTATTTGAAGTGGTTCTTCAAATGTGCTAAAAGTAGAGGTATCCGCCACTTTATATAGATACTATCTTAGAGACTTGAACCAACTGGATACGCCATGTTCATGTTTTACAATTTTGCCGTATCCGTGTGTAATGATGTGATTAAAAAACATAATGTGAACTGTCATCACTTTTTTTGCTTTGCCCCTCGCGATTAATTCGCAAAGATATTGTTCTATATTTCTGCTACTGGCGGCTCCAGTTGAATAGCTTCTCTAAGGTTACCATGCTCTTTAATTTTGATGCTAGAATAAGACGATGAAACTTGCCGCTTTGAGCGTTAGAGCACGTTAAGTCAATTCTCTTTAAAATGAGGACTATCTCATTACCTTGACTTTTGTTATCATAAAAGCTGAGGAAAATACTGAATTAGGTTTTTTTATCCCCATCTTTGTTACATAAAGTTGTTGTTTATCTTTAGCATTAATTATATAGTTCAAAGAATTGTGTCTCACAGTTAACTAAACTCTATGCCTTATTTAATGAGGTTTGACGTCGCATTTTTTTTTCGTGGGCAATCATCAAATGACCCCTCCCGCTGAGGGTGCAGCTGGAGGGAGTGTGTATGTGTATGTATCTTCTGGAGGTCCCTGTGTACCAGGGCCACGGTAACTCTTACGAACAACCCGCAGCCCAAGGTTTGATGTCGCATGCCGCTTGTGATATGACCGTTCATTAATGTGAGATATGACCTAATGGATGTCAATCATGATACTTGACAAACGACAGATCGACAAAAGAGTTTAGTTTATCATTTTAAATCATAGAAATTTTATCGAATTCATTCGTCGCGATCTCAAAATAATCCACGGCGATATTTTTGCTTCCCTCTTCTAAGCCCTCGTATCGTCGAGGGTTTAACAATACTTTTACACTAATATAATAAGGGTTTGTGAGTTTGTGAGGCTGTAGGAGGGTAATCTCTGGATTTACTCAACCAATTGTGTAAATACTTTTACCAATAGTCACGTTCTTAGTGAGTATAATTTTAAGTAGTAGTAGTTGGGGTGGAACCGCGAGGATCAGCAAAAAATAGTAGCATTTAGTGTAATCTATAAAAGGTTTTGGTCCATCTACAATAGGCTATTAGAGGCTTCGACTACAAAATAAACTTAATACAACATCCAGCTTCTGAGCAAAAATTTGTTAACCCGATGACGATGTCCTTTCTATTGAGCTTCACAACTACAATCTTTGCCATCTACCGAAGAAACTGACGAAATATGAGCATACATAAGTAACGAACTTTAATTAAACAACAACATTTAATATCCTGTACATACACGAGTTTCCTTGTAGCAAGGTAGTCAAGATATTATGAAAGCCACTATGTATGTGATTTCCATAGATATTGGCTAATAAATTGGTATTCTTCTACGCCTAGATCGGTAGACAGCTTCCTGTCATTCAAGGCATGTCGTCCAATATAAACGGGTGGGCGATCTGATTGTCATTTGTTTTATACGTTTCTTAGGAAAAAATGGCCTATCATACCTAAAATGTTGAATATTTTTTTAGGCATTATATATAAAAGAAATTGTTAAAAAAATTCAAGTTCAAAAAAAGAATTAATGCGAATTGCCATCCAACGTGGCAATGCGGCCAGCCTTTTGGGCATGATCCCTGCTGACAGCGATGCGGATGAGTTTTCTGACGCATTATTTTAATTTGGCCTTTTTTATCTTTATTTTATTTTTTGCTTATTTTTTATTAACCTGTAATAAAAATACGAATTTGGTTGATTTTATGAGAAAATGACACACAGGATTTCGATGAGAGCTAGGGTGTGGAGATCGATTCCCAAGAGACGAGTAAAGGATATTTTCTTATTTTCGTTCACAATACACGGAAGTTTGAAATAGTAAGAGAATTACACTATTATAGTAAATATACGTAACCTTCACGCTGAGAGCTAGTTCAATGCCGACTTGGTCGGAGCTTGCATTGAAGTCGCTCGGCCAAGCAGAAGGGCCGCCACTGGCTTAGACGACAAGCTTGCGAAATAGAGACCTAGGATCTATGTCTAGATTCTACATAGATAGGGTAAATGTGATGATAAAATTCCTGTCCAAATTCGGGGGCTAAACAATAACTCGTTTTAAAAGGGCACTAAGTAAAAGGCTAATTGACAATCCTTTTTACTCCATAAAATATTTTTTACAATATAAGTTTCTAAAATAAAATATAAAGGCACGAACCTTGTTGCCGCCTGACAAGGAACTTTTAAGAACCTTATTTAGACGTCCAAAGAAACGCTCCCATAATGATTGTTTCATGTCAGCCACAAAAACTAATATTAATAGGTAAATTATGATTTGAATATTAATAGGTTATGCAAGAATTATTATTTTAATGTTTATATGTGTGCTAACTCTTTGCATGTTCTTGATGGCATCCAGGTCGATTGTCGGCTACGGCGGCCCTTCTCTTTTATGGACATCAGCCAGCTGCGCAAGACATATTACGGTGCACTCTCTATTCCCTCACTCTCATAGTCCGATGGGACGGCAATCCGACACGACCGGAGAGAGATAGGGCGCAGGACCGACATTTACGTGCTCTCCGATGCACCGGTGAATCAATCACCAACTTCCAGACTCCAGGCTGCTTTATGAAAGTTTCTCATAAACCACAAAGCGATTTCGGCCTGACCCGGGAATCGTACCCGAGACCCCGTGCACAGTAGTCGCACCTTGCGACCACTAGACCAACGAGGCAGTCACGTTATTATCTTATGACTGAATACCGAACTCACTAACAAATTTATAATACCTGTATCTACTGTATTCATGTGTAAATAAATCCTTTGACTTTGATATGGCAGAACTATATCCTTATCATTATCAAATCTGTCGTTGGGCTACTACAAATTGACCAAGCCAAGAGATAAGCATTGTTATATTAAAATCAATAAATAAACTGCAGTATCTAAACATTTAAGATGAGGTACATTGATCAAGTTTTCTTAGAAATGCCCCAATAATCTTTTGCACTCAAAATTCAAGCAAATAAAAAATCCAATATACTTTATATGCAAAGAAAGTGGCTGGTATAACTTAGTTTACAAATTAGAAACCCTTCTGTATGTTCAAGTACTTTAGCTCTTCGTTGTCAAAGGAATTCAAAATATGCTGGATATTCTGCTTTATAAGTTAACCCTTGCTTTGAATTTTCCAGTTTAGTTCAAGAATTCTGAACTATTGACTGTCTTATGCTAATATAAACAGATCAAGATCATTGCTCCCTTGTGTATCTACACTTCTTCGCCTCCTTTATACGCGGTCGGTTAGCCCCAAAGTAAGCTATTGTAGTAATACACAACTGATAAACTCTTAATTTTTTGTGTATACTCACTTACGTATAGATATAAATACATATCATAATAGTTCACAATTAACAAACGTCATGACACAAATGTTGACCATACCGGGAATCGAACCTGAGACATTATTCGGCATACCCTAGCACAGCGACTAGATAGTCAAAAAATAAATATGAAAGACAATCTTCGGCCAGCGGTTTTAATGATTGGATTTTTTTTATAATATAAGTATTGATAAGTGACGAATAAACTAAAAACTTCCAGACTTAAAATGGACTTTATTTTGTCCGGGTGTGGCAAGTACATAGTTTCGGATGAAACGGCTACTTAAGAATAAACTAAAAACCAATCATATATGTATTCATTTTCCTTACCATTATCTGTGGATGTGTTCATTCACCACCAATAGATATTATATAATAAACTACAGAAGCCACAACAACAAGCGAATCCAATCTTTAAAATTTTCCCAAACAACATTAAACTTTATACTTTAGAGTTAAAGTTGTAATTTATTAAACAATGATCTGTCCATTAATGAAGGTGCCTGCTAAATTCAATAAGACCTAAGTCCCCATTAAGGGATACATTATCGGTTTAAATCAACGTTAGTTGTACGAAACTTCCTCATTTATCTGGGTTAGCTCTAATGTATTAGTATTTCAGCTTCAGTAGCGATTCTCATAATCAACTAGATTGAGGTTACCTACATTTATTAGGGAAGGGACAGAAGGTCAACGTCTCTAGATCCCAAAGGTATGTAATTAAAATAACGGTCTAGTTGGTCTAGTAGTCGCATAGCACGACTGCTGTACACGGGATTTTGGGTTCGAAATCGCTTTTTGGGTTTTGAGAAACTTTCTTAAAGCAGTCCGGAGTGTTTGGTGATTGTAGACATTCCATAGCCGTGCTTTAGAGAAAAAGAAAAAAATTGTCAACCTTTTTGCTTGCACTTTTTTAAACCAGTCTTTGTAATATAAAAGTATCGATAAAAGGATTGCACTCTGAATAAATTAGAGCAGATGCGGTTTATCGGATCTGCCTACATTTAAAATTTATGGTTGTGGTCAGACGAGCTTTTGTTTCCAAATTGGTCGAGTTATTTGAAGGTTTAATGTTTAGAAGTAAAACTACTGCATATGGAATAATATGGCTAACGGCAAAAGTAAATAAAAACACGTAAATATTATTTCGATACTTTGCAGTGAATTTCGGAGTGAAAATTCATTTTTATGTAGGTATTTTTAAATTAATGTTTACAATTGTACAGACGCCAGCACATCAAGCTACCCGAAACTGTCAAATTTTCCGAACCATCTTTGAAACGTATGCTTCTGCGATGAAAGTTGAAAATCCATTAAGGAAATTTGTCAATTTGTAGTAGCTTGATGTGCTGGCGTCTGCACATATAATTTTAACTGAACAAAGCAAAAAAAAAACTCACCGAATATCGAAACGAATTTTTTTGACACTCAACTTCATTTCATAAACAATCATTCAAGTCAAAATATCACAAGAAAATGTTAATTTAAAATATCCTCTTACATCCTAGTTCGCGTCAGAAACATGCGAACGTCAATAGGTTACTTGGACATAAAAACCAGCAGAGCTTGCACTAGCTAAGTACCTTACACTAACTAGGCAATACCCACTACTTAAGATTACCGCGTGACTTATTCAATTAAAATAGAAAACCTGTATAATCTCGTACTGTTTAGGTCAACAGATAGATGTTCATTGATGGTTGGGATACAGACGTACAGAATACCATACCAGCACATCAAGCTACCTGTTATCTGTTGAATTTATTTTTGGGAAATTGTAAATGACGAATGTAATAATTATAACTGGTTGTAATTGTGGGTCAAATGTTAGCCTTCTTCTAGAAAATAGTTAATCTTTAAAAAGTAAAATTGTTGATGCGAAAGGCAGAAGATTTAAAAAACCACCGAAAATAACCAGACTGGAGAAAAAATCGTTTGCAACTTTTCTAAAAAAAAAAAAAAAAAAACATTATCTAAAAAAACAGTATCTTTTCTTCATTAAGATCGGATACTCGAATTACAAAACTCTATTTAGCACTTCAACATACCGATTCAAGATTTTCCTGTTTTAATGAGTTTCGCAAAGGTTTTATAAATGAATACAAGGATCTCTGGGTTATTAAAATTGTTCTATAAATAGATTCAACATACTTTGTTTAGCTACCAATTTCCTTTTAAAAACTTGATTTCAAGAATTCGAAAAAACAAATCTTATTTAATATGATTTTTCTTACCAGCTTAAAAAGTGGCAACTAAGCGTTCTTATTTTTTAAAAGGCACCATTACCCTACATATCTATATATCTATATATATATATATACATACGGATACGCATACGAAGTTCCGGGCAGAAGCTAGTTACATAATAAAAAATGCGCTAGTCTTTTTAACACTTAAGTTATTTTTATTGTTACTGTTTTAGTAAGGAGATGTAAGAAAATCTTGGAATCTTAATTTTCAACCACTTGCCGGTCCGCGATTAAGATGAAATTTTTCACAGGCTCTGAGTTCTGATGACAATACATGACTTGCTAAGAAAGAGCATCATAAATCCAATATTCTGGCCCCCCAAGATGGCGGACGGGATGTATTTTTCGTTTTTTTTTAAACCATTTTAAATCATCAGCAGATCATGTAAGGCTGTGCGTTTTAGTTAGCGTTAGAATTAGGTGAAGTGTTTCTAAGATTTAAAAGTTATTTCGCTTTTGAGAAATTTTACCAGACGTATCCATTTATTTGGTAAGCTATATCAATTAACATTTAAAAAATAACGATACAAAATTTTTATTTCGCAACAATAACTCAACGGTAACTATCAATTCTTTGTATTGGCCATTTTGTATTCCAGTTACGGTAACCATTTATAAATGTCGAAGTTGTCCAAATTAATTGATAAATTAATACTTTGTCTTTCGAAACGCATTTGACCGTATATTATGAATAAAAAGGAATTTTTGCTTGAAAATGTGAGGTAACAATCGAGTTAACTATAATATCGATATATTTTTTTCTTTTCGATTCGAAATGAAGGAATAAAAAAAGTCTTTTTCGGTGAAAATTAATGAGATATTTAGTGTAGGTATTTTTCAAGTACGAGTGGTAAATCACGTTTTAACATAAAAATGGTGATAAATAATGTGTCACATAAAAAAATCTATCATCTCCCGAGCCTTTTCCCAACTAAGTTGGGGTCAGCTTCCAGTCTAACCGGATTCGGCTGAGTACCAGTGTTTTACAAGGAGCGACTGCCCATCTGACCTCCTCAATCCAGTTACCCGGGTAACCCAATACCCCTTGGTTAGACTGGCGTCTAGACATAAAAAAATCTATATAAGCACATTTTAATAACTTCTGTTAAGATTAATTTATTATGTACAATTTGTGTCTGCATAGAGATCAGTCTAATCAATAATGAATATTATATAACGTCCTTTTCAGTTTTATTTAATTGTGTGTGTTTGTATTAAATTATTTCTAGATGACCTATAACATCCAGAACTGCGGGTTGTTCACAATAGCTATCACGGCCCTGGCAAGAAAAAGACCTCCAGAAGGAACAAAAGTGGGTTTAATTCGGTAAGAGTCTGACGCTTCTTCCAGCTGCACCTACAGCGGGAGGAGTCATATTTTGATGATTTCCCACGAAAATAAAAACCCATAACAAAGCACAACTGTTAAGCTAAAAAATCCGAACGTTACGTATTTGCAATGATTTTACGATAATCAATGAATAAAGAAAAAAAAACAAGTTATCACTCCTAATATTCAAATTAATAACAACGCTAAAATTAATCAAGGGCCCCACCATTAATATTTTCTGGGGTCAATTACCGTAATAGACTGTTAGAGAGGCTTTTAGTGGTTAATAGCGTAATAATGTTTGAAATATACGCATCAAATTACGCCTTGTAAAGGTGGGTTTTCAAATGTTACCCTTGATGTGTCAGGATTCCTGTCGTTTGTTTCTCAGATCCTTACCTGGTCGCAATGGTCATATGTAAATGTATATACCATTATACATACATTGTATCAGTCGATTTGCGGTGGAGTTTGTTGCCCCACTTATTCATCCCAATAAGAACACATAGGAAGTGGTGAAGGTAGGGTGTTTTGGGGGCAGTCTTTTGTAATTAATTAGTGACCTTCAAAAAGTACTTTTTGCAGCCCAGTTTGAATAAATGAGTTTGCGTTCGAATGGAGAACTTCCTCCTTTTAGTGAAGTCGGTTAAATATGCAAAAACCAAACACATTAAATTCATTCATTCAATCAATATTAACCCCGTTATTTACATATATCAAAGTAATTCTTAGATAAATTGTAGACTGCAGATCTGGTTATCGCGGCGAACCTTTACGGTTCAGTCATGTGATACAAAAACGATAATTTTATGCGAATTACCCTTTCCAGATACAAATTAGCAAATGGGTATACGCTTGACTCGATTTGTAATCATTGCATGGTAATTGGCGATACATTCTTGAGATGTAAATATAGACTCAGTGAAGTAGGTGCTATAGTAGGTACCTAGGTCTATTAATAGTTGTTAAGGAAAATCGTTTTTATAGCCGTTTTTATAATTATCGTAAACTAACAGGGATAAATATGAGCGTAAAAGAGATAAATACACTGATTAATATAATTCAATAAAAATACTGCATAATATATGTATACATAATATACACATGTATACATAGCATGTACGTGTTCATTAATAATAGTGCCTTTACGATGCACATTTGTATATCTGTTTTCTTTTAACTTCTTATTTTGTGCCAATTCGTATAGGTTACTCAAACTCAAAATCATTTATTCAAACTTGGCTGTAAAACAGCACTTTTTGAACGTCAAATATTACAAAAGACAGCCCCCAAAACGCCCACCCTTCATACATGTATGATAACATAAATAGAAATAGATTATGTATCAATGTATATTTAAGTGTTAATATATAATTATTTAGTTGAGCTCTGGCATAAAACTGATGTTTGTCCTTAACAAATAAAAATTAAATTATATAATTAACGTTCAATCCTTCTCAATGTGAGTAGGAGGAGGCCTGTTCCCAGTAGTGGGATGATAAAAAGGCTGACGAGTCATGGACAGCTGGAGCATAAATTCATAAAAGATAATAAATGGCAGAGGCAGGAGCCTTTATCGACACGAAATACAAAGCCTATACCTGGAAAATAGGTCTTAATTTAACTTTCACCTCCTGCATAGCCAAGTTATGGAATCACAAATGTAACTATCGATCGACAATAGATTGTACGGTGCGAACGTCCCTATTATGTATGCTTCACTTCCACGAGTTCTATATCGGCTTCCATTCTCTCTATAAGTATATATGTAGTGTAGTGCATTACCTTAATGAGAGCCCATTATAGAACATAGTGATGTGCAAACTGTAATTACTCGATAATTCGAAACTCGAAAGCTTCGTGATGGATTCAATTCACTTCCAATATATTTTGAATTTCATATTGACGACAGAAATGCAGTTCGAATAATCGAAGAGATTAATCAATCGAGTAATTGTTAAATGAGAAACTCGGAAATGAATGTTTGAGTTTCGACGTTTCGATTTATTGTTTGATGTCTGTAAATATTTATTGTATTGTAAGTAAATGAGTAAATATCGAAATTGCTTTATTTTGAACGTTTTCTGTGACCGTTATTGAAATAATGAGGATTATCATCAGTCTTTATATCGTCCCACTGCTGGGCACAAGTCTCCTCTGACACAGAGAGGGAGTGAGCGTTAATCACCACGCTTGCTCAGTGCGGGTTGGTGATTTCAGACTTTATAGTCCAGGTTTCCTCTTGATGTTTTTCCTTTACCTTTAATCAGTCATTGGTGTCCAAGTTATACATAGAAAGTCCATATAACTTACAAAATTTACATTGGTACTTGACTGACCCAGAATTGAACCCTCATACTTTAGAGGTGCTTTAACCACTAGGTCACTATGACTTAAATAAATGTTTACTTTAAAAAGAGAGTTTGTTTTAAAGTGATTAAAAAATCTTGTCGAGGTAATTATGCTTCGCGTTTTATCTTTAACTTAGTTCAACGCAGGCTTAGTTTGACTTATCTTCGGAATATCCGCCTTCTTAGTTAATTCAAGTTAAATAGACTAGATAAAAATGTTAACTGTTCAGCCGTATCAGATAACAGACGCGTAAAATAAATTCTTTCTATCGGAAGGCTTGAGTTTTGGTTTTTTTTCGATGCCTTTTAAAGAAACCGATATATTACCAGATTTCTTATTAAATTGCATTGAGCGAGTGCATTTATTTGTCTAGCAACATTATTTTATATCAGTTCGAGATACGAACAAGTCGCCACATATAAATAAACGCATAAATCAGTTTGCAACGCTAAAGTAATACAATAATAAAAATTGGGCTCGCGATAGTCCCATACCATCCCGCGACCGAATTATCAACAAATGTATGAAACTGATCCCAAGACAAGCGATATACGCGCACGCCTCGCGAGTGCATTTCCACACTGTAACAAATGACGCTTGGCGCGGCAGATGCAAGGCGCGCGCGGATATTGCGTTTCGGGACCATTTTATAATTATTGTACAGATGCCAGCACATCAAGCTACTACAATCTGTCAAATATTCTAAACATTATCATTATGGTTCAAAGTTGATTGGGAAAATTTGTCAGTGTCGGGTAGCGTTATGTGTTGGCGTCTTATTAAGTGTTAACTCCTCGTGGATCGACGAGTAGTTTCCTCTAAATGTTTAACCGTCAGTGTTGCCATTTCAATAAAAGCTGACGTTGTCAACGAAGGCCTTTCAGTCCGGTTGCAACGCTCAATTGTTCAGCCTCGCTATTGAATCGTGGAGCTTAGCGCTATACACCTGAACATGGGCCTAGCTAGCCTTTTAAAGAATACTTTGGCTGTTGCTTTAGCTTTTTTTTTTGTTTCAGGTAACAACTAGCGAGATAAGTGTCGGTATGGTTATCAGTCAGTATTAGGCGAACTCGATTCCGTATGATACAAGCATATGCATATAGGGTGACTGGTAATTAGTGACCGATATTTAAACACGTGATTGTACTGATGATCACAAACAACTTTCCCCAAGAAACTTTTTTTGTTATTCTTTTTATCATTACAGCAAAATTCAAATTTTGCGCGCGCCGTCGCCCGATCAGCTGTTAGCAGCGAGGCCCCGCGCCCGCGTTGTCAGTAATTTTGCTATAATAATAATAATAAAAAAAAGTTTGTTTGGGAAAGTTGTTTGTAATCATGAGTACAATCACGTGTTTAAATACCAGTCACCCTATATATACCAAGCAATACCGCGTTATGTGTAATTTAGATTCTTGCAGACCTGGATTTTACTACTGGTATTATTTTCTTTTCTAAACTTACAACATACCTAGTATCGTTGTAATAATCCAGAAGCCCTTAAGTTGAGTCTAATTAAGTTAGGAAATAGCCGAGAAAAAAATTCCCTTCTTGCTTTCTCTAAAATGGAGTTTTATTTTATTTTCCTCGAGAATAAAAATCTCAAACTCAAGACGAGAAACGACATCTGGCCGCCCTTCCAACATCAAGTGATAAAGTTAACAAGGTTTACAAAGTTATTCAACAGTTTTTACTTTTTAAATATATTCTAGATTGGCAGACAGGTCAATGTTAGACGCTAAAAAGCTGGTTAATGATTTTGTGATATTGAAATTAGAAGACTCAAAGATGTTCAAAATTAATTTACATTGTACAGTCGCCAGCATATCAAGCTACAATCTGTGTATTAAAAAAAATACTTTGTTACATCCTTGAAAACTTACCCCATAGGTAGTAAGATTAATGAGATCAGAGGAAGACCAACTTACGTGTTTAAAATCTAGACGTAATCCTTAATAAACTCTATTATTATTGATATCTACTTAGAAATATATCTGTAATAGACTGTTTACTTTATCAACCGACTTCCCAGAAAGGAGGAGTTTCTCAAAACAGCTTATGTCTACAGTTACGTTCCCCTTACAAATAAATATAGTAAACTAATTTATTAACTCCATTTGTCACCGCAGAAGCATTTTTTTCGTGGGAAATCATATGTCAGTGAACTTAGCAGATCATTGTCTAGCAGATCATTTATTTTTATGAGTTCTTATCGCATGCACATGAGTTCTATAGTTCCTGATACTTTTCAGGAATAGTTCTGCCGTTTTCAGCTGAAAAATTACACTTCACAAAATGATCTGCTAACTTCCCGTAGCAGATCATTTTTCAGGAAACTGAAAAAAAAACGAGTTTTCATCGCATGAGACTGAGTTCTATAGTTCCTGATACTTTTCAGGAATAGTTCCGGCTTTTTCAGTTTTTTTTTTAATTTTTGAAAATCAACGTTTTTGTCCTAGAAAAGCCTAAACAAAGTCTATAAAGTCCCATTTTCTGAGTTCAGTTAAGTCTTGGATGCTAGAAATCATTTGTTTTGGATAGACAGATATTGAAATTATAACGTAGAACTTGATTCAAGACTGGAACTCTCCTGAAAATACCAGCAGAGCATAGGTGAATGTCTGAAAAGACGAAATTTCTCATGTTCAGAGTAAAATATTTTTTTTCTATTTTTAAACTGTTCCTGGGGGCGGGAACTGTCATGTTCATAGAAGATCCATATCCGCACTATATTATAAGATAGAATTCAAAACGGGACCTCTCCTGAAAATACCAGCAGAGCATAGGTGAATGTCTGAAAGGACGAAATTTCTCATGTTCAGAGTAAAATATTTTTTTTCTATTTTTAAACTGTTCCTGGGGGCGGGAACTGTCATGTTCTTAGAAGATCCATATCCGCACTATATTATAAGACAGAATTCAAAACGGGAACTCTCCTGAAAGTACCAGCAGAGCATAGGTGAATGTCTGAAAAGACGAAATTTCTCATGTTCAGAGTAAAATATTTTTTTTCTATTTTTAAACTATTCCTGGGGGCGGGAACTGTCATGTTCTTAAAAGATCCATATCCGCACTATATTATAAGACAGAATTCAAAACGGGAACTCTCCTGAAACTATCAGCAGAGCATAGGTGAATGTCGAAAAGACGAAATTTCTCATGTTCGGAGTAAAATATTTTTTTTTCTATTTTAAAACTGTTCCTGGGGGCGGGAACTGTCATGTTCTGAAAAGATCCATATCCGCACTATATTATAAGACAGAATTCAAAACGGGAACTCTCCTGAAAATACCAGCAGAGCATAGGTGAATGTCTGAAAAGACGAAATTTCTCATGTTCAGAGTAAAATATTTTTTTTCTATTTTTAAACTGTTCCTGGGGGCGGGAACTGTCATGTTCATAGAAGATCCATATCCGCACTATATTATAAGATAGAATTCAAAACGGGAACTCTCCTGAAAATACCAGCAGAGCATAGGTGAATATCTGAAAAGACGAAATTTCTCACGTTCAGAGTAAAATATTCTTTAACTATTTTTAAACTGTTCCTGGGGGCGGGAACTGTCATGTTCATAGAAGATCCATATCCGCACTATATTATAAGATAGAATTCAAAACGGGAACTCTCCTGAAAGTACCAGCAGAGCATAGGTGAATGTCTGAAAAGACGAAATTTCTCATGTTCAGAGTAAAATATTTTTTTTCTATTTTTAAACTATTCCTGGGGGCGGGAACTGTCATGTTCTTAAAAGATCCATATCCGCACTATATTATAAGACAGAATTCAAAACGGGAACTCTCCTGAAAATACCAGCAGAGCATAGGTGAATGTCTGAAAAGACGAAATTTCTCATGTTCAGAGTAAAATATTTTTTTCTATTTTCAAACTATTGCTGGGGGCGGGAACTGTCATGTTCTTAAAAGATCCATATCCGCACTATATTATAAGACAGAATTCAAAACGGGAACTCTCCTGAAAGTACCAGCAGAGCATAGGTGAATGTCTGAAAAGACGAAATTTCTCATGTTCAGAGTAAAATATTTTTTTTCTATTTTTAAACTATTCCTGGGGGCGGGAACTGTCATGTTCTTAAAAGATCCATATCCGCACTATATTATAAGACAGAATTCAAAACGGGAACTCTCCTGAAACTATCAGCAGAGCATAGGTGAATGTCGAAAAGACGAAATTTCTCATGTTCAGAGTAAAATATTTTTTTTCTATTTTTAAACTGTTCCTGGGGGCGGGAACTGTCATGTTCTTAGAAGATCCATATCCGCACTATATTATAAGACAGAATTCAAAACGGGAACTCTCCTGAAAATACCAGCAGAGCATAGGTGAATGTCTGAAAAGACGAAATTTCTCACGTTCAGAGTAAAATATTCTTTAACTATTTTTAAACTGTTCCTGGGGGCGGGAACTGTCATGTTCATAGAAGATCCATATCCGCACTATATTATAAGACAGAATTCAAAACGGGAACTCTCCTGAAAGTACCAGCAGAGCATAGGTGAATGTCTGAAAAGACGAAATATCTCATGTTCAGAGTAAAATATTTTTTTTTCTATTTTTAAACTATTCCTGGGGGCGGGAACTGTCATGTTCTTAAAAGATCCATATCCGCACTATATTATAAGACAGAATTCAAAACGGGAACTCTCCTGAAAGTACCAGCAGAGCATAGGTGAATGTCTGAAAAGACGAAATTTCTCATGTTCAGAGTAAAATATTTTTTTTCTATTTTTAAACTATTTTACTCTGAACATGAGAAATTTCGTCTTTTCAGACATTCACCTATGCTCTGCTGGTATTTTCAGGAGAGTTCCCGTTTTGAATTCTGTCTTATAATATAGTGCGGATATGGATCTTTTCAGAACATGACAGTTCCCGCCCCCAGGAACAGTTTTAAAATAGAAAAAAAAATATTTTACTCTGAACATGAGAAATTTCGTCTTTTCAGACATTCACCTATGCTCTGCTGGTATTTTCAGGAGAGTTCCGGTCTTGAATTCTGTCTTTTAATATAGTGCGGATATGGATCTTCTCAGAACATGATAGTTCCCGCCCCCAGCAACAGTTTGAAAATAGTTAAGGAATATTTTACTCTGAACATGAGAAATTTCGTCTTTTCAGACATTCACCTATGCTCTGCTGGTACTTTCAGGAGAGTTCCCGTTTTGAATTCTGTCTTATAATATAGTGCGGATATGGATCTTTTAAGAACATGACAGTTCCCGTCCCCAGGAATAGTTTAAAAATAGAAAAAAAAATATTTTACTCTGAACATGAGAAATTTCGTCTTTTCAGACATTCACCTATGATCTGCTGGTACTTTCAGGAGAGTTCCCGTTTTGAGTTCTGTCTTATAATATAGTGCGGATATGGATCTTTTAAGAACATGACAGTTCCCGCCCCCAGGAATAGTTTAAAAATAGAAAAAAAATATTTTACTCTGAACATGAGAAATTTCGTCTTTTCAGACATTCACCTATGCTCTGCTGGTACTTTCAGGAGAGTTCCCGTTTTGAATTCTATCTTTTAATATAGTGCGGATATGGATCTTCTCAGAACATGATAGTTCCCGCCCCCAGCAATAGTTTGAAAATAGAAAAAAAATATTTTACTCTGAACATGAGAAATTTCGTCTTTTCAGGCATTCACCTATGCTCTGCTGGTATTTTCAGGAGAGTTCCAGTCTTGAATTCTGTCTTATAATATAGTGCGGATATGGATCTTCTCAGAACATGATAGTTCCCGCCCCCAGCAATAGTTTGAAAATAGTTAAAGAATATTTTACTCTGAACATGAGATATTTCGTCTTTTCAGACATTCACCTATGCTCTGCTGGTATTTTCAGGAGAGTTCCGGTCTTGAATTCTGTCTTATAATATAGTGCGGATATGGATCTTCTCAGAACATGATAGTTCCCGTCCCCAGGAACAGTTTTAAAATAGAAAAAAAATATTTTACTCTGAACATGAGAAATTTCGTCTTTTCAGACATTCACCTATGCTCTGCTGGTATTTTCAGGAGAGTTCTGGTATTGAATTCTGTCTTATAATATAGTGCGGATATGGATCTTCTCAGAACATGACAGTTCCCGCCCCCAGGAACAGTTTGAAAATAGTTAATGAATATTTTACTCTGAACATGAGAAATTTCGTCTTTTCAGACATTCACCTATGCTCTGCTGGTATTTTCAGGAGAGTTCCAGTCTTGAATCAAGTTCTACGTTATAATTTCAATATCTGTCTATCCAAAACAAATGATTTCTAGCATCCAAGACTTAACTGAACTCAGAAAATGGGACTTTATAGACTTTGTTTAGGCTTTTCTAGGACAAAAACGTTGATTTTCAAAAATTAAAAACAAAACTGAAAAAGCCGGAACTATTCCTGAAAAGTATCAGGAACTATAGAACTCAGTCTCATGCGATGAAAACTCGTTTTTTTTTCAGTTTCCTGAAAAATGATCTGCTACGGGAAGTTAGCAGATCATTTTGTGAAGTGTAATTTTTCAGCTGAAAACGGCAGAACTATTCCTGAAAAGTATCAGGAACTATAGAACTCATGTGCATGCGATAAGAACTCATAAAAAAAAATGATCTGCTAGACAATGATCTGCTAAGTTCACTGACATGGAAATCATCAAAGATTGTTCCTTCATTTCTCACAGTTACCTTTTTGTGGGAAATCATCAAATGATTCCTACTGAGGGTGCAGCTAGAGGGAGTGTCAGACTCTTACTGACTAAAACCCACTATGTTCCTTTTGGAGGTCTTTGTGTGCTAGGGCCACGGTAACTCTTGCGAACCCTGTAGCATCAGACAATAATTTTATCCGTGTAAACAAACCTTGTGACGATAAAATCCCCTTTTATTAATCTACATTTTCAAAGTAATATTTCACGTCTCCATCATATTTTTGACATGACATAAAAGTATAAATTTTTTTATCTTGTTTCTATCAGAAATTGAATCAACAAGAGAATGAAACTTTGCTCTGAAATACAGAATATTTTATTCTTAAGTAAGTAAGATAATGTTGCGTTATGTAGCTTAAATATACACGAATGAGGGGTAAACATGTGCCTACATGTATACCTAATTGAACATACATAATTACGTTAATTAATGGTTAAGCATGAATGGTTATCTCGAGCTAATTAGGACGAATCAGAGATCAAGCATAATGACAGGAGCTCCTTGGTAATCAGCTAAGCATTAGTCTACACACGACAGTCCTTTGAGAAGTCAATTAATGCATAAATATCAATGCAATATATTCTTAGCCATTCAGGTTGGCACATAAAAATATTGTTTTTCTCTTTACTATTCGACTAGTTTTCTAAATAAGCTAAATATGTGTTTGTACGGAGTGGTTTCAAGTCAATGCAACGGGCGATCGCCAGGACGCGTTTGTTATTGGGAAATTTAAGCTTTCTTCTGTTTATGAAAATGTATTGTTACGCATGCAAAGGAATTTACAAAGGCTTTTATACATATATACAAACTTAATATCTATTTATACTTATATATAAATGAAACTTAAAAGGAGTCAAAAAATTCAAGAGGCGGGCTGCATTGCCACGTTGGACAGCAATGTTTAACTTAAAACATACTAGGTTTACAACAAATCAACAAGTTTGTTCATAAATTACTCGCTGAGATCCGATGTAGGGTTCTCTAAAGGAATTCTAACATAGTTACATATAGCCTCTACTTAAGCTAACGAGTTATTTGACGTAGACCGAACACTACACGGCGCGTGCAGCATACACGTGTCCGCTAGTTAAGTGTAGTAACGTTAGTAGTCTTTTCTGATTTATATAAAAAAAAATTAACTCATTTTTTTTCATTTCTATAATGCGTAAATAATAGGCTTGTTTTATATGTATAGGACACTAGATTGACACTTGGCATTAGAATATGTATATTTTATATTTATTTCTATCCTTATAAGTATGTAAGAGCAACGCTTTCATAGGACAACCTTTCATCACACAAGTAAAACCACAGGCAATAGTTAGTCAAAGTATAAATCAGTGAAATAAACGACAATCCTATATCTGGCTCGTCCACGAGGGAGCGTGTTTATCATCGGGACAGCTCGTTCGTTCCCGTTACCTGTAATTCGCTGGGGGCCTTGTTAATGTCTAGACCGACCTTGGTACATTATAGCTGGGGTTGTACCATACTATACTAAAGGTGTAATAGGTAAATGTATAAATGAGTGCTGTTGGCCATAGAACTTCGGAAAAAAACATCGATATAATTTGAGATACGGAATGTCTCGAGTTAATGTATACACGACAGCACATCAAGCTACTACAATCTGTCAAATTTCCTCAATAGATTTTTAACTTTATCGTTGAAGCATATGGTTGAAAGTTGATTGAGAAAATTTTACAATTTCGGGTAGCTTGATGTGCTTGGCGTCTACACATTTTTTGTTTGTAGTTTATTATATTACTTTTCCTTCCGTGAGTCAAAATAATCGTCAGTATCTATTTATTTAATCTACTTGACCAAGCTGTATTTGCAAATTAACTTGGTTTCAACCCTGAAATAGACCTTAAAAACCTATACAGTACCCCGACACGGTAGAAACATTTTTTGCTTTTAATTAGATTCTGAAACGCTAAGTGCTTTCAGTAAAAACTGTTGCGTCGCTCAAAGAAAGTAGGCAAGCGTTGTCGAGGGTCACCCCCGTACTCAGTTAAAATTGCAACGAGGGAGATAAAAAATTTAAAAACCGTACCGAACAGGGGTTCGGCAAACCTCGGCTTACCTTCGGCATGTTTCGGGATTTTGTTAAAGTTTAGGTTGGCGGGTCATGAATTTATTGTGTTTTGCGGGAAATTTTAGGTACGGTGTCGATTCTAATTAGTTTCTATGTTTATTTGATGAGTTCAAATATGTGAAAGATCGTATTTTATTTTAGTAAAATAATTGATTTTCTATTGATGTGTTGGCGACATCAAGCTTCTACAATCTGTCAAATTTCCTTAACTTTCAACTTTAATACATATGGTTCAAAGTTGATTTGGAAATTTTGTCAGTTTCGGATAGCTTGATGTGCTGGCGTCGCGACTGTAGGTATACCAAATATTTAAATGAATAAGGGCCAGTTTCTCAGATTACGGATATCCACCATCTACCAGATAAATTAAAAAATGGAACAGAATTTGTATAAAATTATGTGCCAGATAATTTATCTGGAACTTATCAGCAACCTGTGAAACTGGCCTTGAACCTAGTATTCTAATTAATCTAATCTAGCAATTATCTGTAGTAAAATTATGAAGCTGAATAGCTTTTTTGCTCATGCTTATCTTAGGAACTACTGGACCAATTTACAAAACCTTTCAGTGTTAGACGGCCCATTTAACGGCGATTCTAGGTTCATTCATACTTATCCGTGTGCGCGGAGAAGATACCAGACGCGGGTGAAACCACTGGCATAATCAAATTAAGTTATGAATAATCTTCTTTCATGCCAAAGCCTACCTTTTGCACGAAAGCGGCCCGCTTCACCTGAAAAATGAAAAAAAAAAATTACTCCGCTTCATTATATTTTAATTGGATTTGTTACAGAAACAAGGAACGAAAAGATGCAAGAAAATATAAAGGTTATCAGATTAACTTTATTCTTGGAAGAAGTGCCTAGTCTTGCGGTCTCAAGACTTGCAAGAATTATATTCAAGTCAATTTTCTTTTTCATGATATTTAATAAAGTGCAAAGGAATTGAGAGTCACCCAGTCTTAATATTAACAAGTGGGCTATTCTGCTAGCTCTTACACAATATGTCGAATTTAGGATGCAGTTTAACCTGTGTTTAAAGCACACTTAAACCCCAAGATATTGAGATAAAAAGATTAAAAATCAAACTGATTAGATACTGTCCATCATATTTATATAAACCGATACAAATATTTAATTATTCTATATCTAATGAGAATGACCATACAAATTATACCTCATATTAAGGTGTGTACAATTGTAATTTCTCTTTTTTATTTTACTTTTTAGATATTTTTCCAATTAAAATTTATAGCGGTTAGTTTACCCGATATGCTAAGGGTCTGTTTCACCACCTACGAATAAATTCCAGATAGTTTATTTAGTAGTTAATTTCATACAAATTCTGTTCCATTTTTGATTTTATTCGGTAGATAGTAGCTATTTGGACATTGTGAAACTGGCCCTTAAACTGAATACATATACATGCATTTGTGCAAAATATAAATTGGAAAACTGCCAACAGCAATTGAGCAAAGGTTTCGGAGATAACGCAACCAGAACTGACAGGCTGTTAGTTTGATCTGGACAAACTGGGAACAAATTGAACAGCGTTCAATAAATGCAGTTATGTTTGGACTGACGGTTGCACCCATATCCCGAGCAGATTACTGTCTTTGGGGCTGAAGCCAAACCGTTGAATTACAAATTTATAGGGGCAACTAGTCAAATTCATTACTTTTATTAAACTGTCAAAAACGGTTACTTTCTATGCAATTTGTATGAAAGTTAGAATTATGACAAAATTTATGAAATTAATTAGTTTTGAATTATGAAAAAGTTGTTTTTTTTTTCTTATTTTATGCTTATTTTACTTAAATTATCAATAAAAATATCCTATAGATTTTCCTTCAAAACGATAAATGAAAGTGACATTATTTGAAAATGTTTTACCAAATTGATATCATAAGGGATTTTATATTGACCCAGTCAACTACCCAATTAATATAATTACACATTTAAAAGTGGAAAAATAATTGTGTATTGGGATTTCGACCATATTGCCGTCATTCGGCAACAAATAAATAAGATTGTTTGCACTGCCACGTTCTATATTTAATGGCGAGTTTTATTTGATAGGAAATTAATATACAAAAATAAGCATCTCAAAATCTCACAAATTACTTTTAGATTTCAGCCCCGACTATTGGCTTAAAACTTATATCTTTCAATTACAATTTTGCGGCTACTTCAAGCGTCAAATGACAAAACAAATTAAACTTTATAACAAGGTCATAAAGTTGTAATTTCTATGAAGTTTAGCAATTTTGCTGTCCACTAATGTAAGTTCAGAATTTTGATCGGTTTACCGGGATCTAATGTGATTTGTAGTTCAATTAATGTAGAACGGCAATACGATTCAATGATATAGTTCTACGTTGATGAGATTTGGCAAGACAAAGGATATTAATGCAATATCAGATGTAGGCGTGACATCAAAGTTAATGTTGGCTACTTAATCGATTTAAATAATAAATTTTCTACCTAAATCTATTCCTTCCTACTTAGACCTTCTAACTACTCTCACCAACTGTCACCAGTTTAACGTGTCTTCCGAAACACGGAGGAACTCATCATGTCACTTAAGGTGGGCATGGTAGCGCTGACCATCAACACAACGCTCTGCCAGACTGACACTTGTCAAATCTTGTTCCGAAGTATTCCTTAACAATGGCGCTAGTTCGCCGACATATTGTACAAATATTATTTTGAAACCAAACCACACACATGCTGAATGATTTCAAACCATCTACACATATGTGTTTGTGTGTGTGTGTATATTCATATCCAATCAACTCTCCAGAATTTCTTTCAGCATCGTCAACGAATCGTATGGAACAAAAACGTATAGGAAGCTATTATCGAAAACCGATTGCAAGAACTAACAAACGAGATTTTATTCTCTTTATTTTGGTCCGTAAATGAGGCTCAGAGCAAGCAGCGGTCGTTGAACGTCATATTAAATAGACATTTACATATTCGATTCTGCGTTTAATTTCGACACATTCGATTATGTTCGCAATCGATTATGGAGACGATAGTGTAATTATTCTGCGGTAATCCTTACTTACTTGTATATCATTTGTTATAATTATTACTTGTTACATGTTTAAAAATGATGAACAGTTTGGGATGAAATTTGACACGTAGATGGTACCAACGGTTTCACCCGCTTCCAGTAGGAACAACTCCGCGCACCCGGATAAAAATTACTCTATAGCCTTCTGAACTGAAAGATTTTTTTAAATCGGACCAGTAGTTCCTGAGATTAGCGCGTTCAACAGAATAAACCTATAACTTCGAAGTTATATTAGCTGACCCGTATTCAGTGGTCCCTAGTTTATCATCACAAATTCGTTTGAATTAATTCGTAAAGGAAAAGTTGCAAAGGAAAATACTTAGTTCTTGCAATTTAATGATTTTGACACATCATAAATATTTAAGACTTTAAAAACCTTTGGATTATTTCCATTTTACATTACAACCCTGCGCGGAAAAATCTACATTTATATCTACTACAATTCGTATTTTTGGACATGAAATTGATATATGACAATTTAATTTATTGTATCTTTGTAATCCCGAAAATAAATTATACCCCGAACAAATAAATAAAATAATATTATTTTATTTTTACTGTAGTACAGGCACGCTTTAGCAATAATTCAGAAATGGAAGACCTATTCGATCGAACGTTTAGAGATTTGAATTTCAATTCGGTCTCGCTATTTCTGGAATTTTAATTGTTTTCTTTTTATTCTTTTGTTTATCTTATATTACATTTCTCTATACATATGATAGAAAACTGGAATGTGTTCGACATTAAGGGCGCGTGTTCGAAAATCTGGCAACGTCGCAAATAGCTGTCAGATATTTACATGTTTTGATTAATTTCTGAATTTTATTTTATGAAATCATAAAATAATGCTCTGTAGTGCACTAAGAAAGTTAATAGAGAATGCAATTATTAACATCGTAACACCGAATAATAGATTTATATGTACAAAACGTAAAAAATTTGAAACTTTCCAAGTGCCTTTTTTACACCTAAAACGTTTAAAACATCAAATTTAGTATTTTAATTGCAATTCCTATAGAATGTTTTAGTGCACTAAAGAGCCAAATTAATTAAAACGTGTAAATATTTGACAGCTATTTGCGACGTTGCCAACTTTCGGTGCACGCGCTCTTAAGAAATCTTATTATTTCATTTGATGATCATCATATCCCGCTATGTTACACTTGACCTGACTAAAACCCACTTTTGTTCCTTCTGGAAGTTTGGAGAGTGTCCTGCAAGTAATCACGAACGTCTACGCTCTGTAGATCTCCATGTTTATGTTTCAAAGTGCACCTGTGTCTATGTATCCACAATTGTATGTATTAAAATGTATTTCTGGCGACCATTTACATTTGCTGCGGTGACCGAAAATCGATCTCAACAGACCATTTATATGCGATACGTGCAAAGAATCCGTTTGGAATAGCTTCAGCTGGGCCTTCCAATAACGCAGACATATTTTATTCAGGAGGAGAATATTTTTGGGTTCTACTTTAGAACAGGAATATAAAGGTGCGTCGTGGAAACAATGAAGGGTTGATTTGGAATTAGTATGTTATGAGGTAACAGTTGGAATTCTTTGAAGAGCAATCAGCAAAATTGGCAGGGCCGAAGCGTGCGGGATTTGCGGGATGTTTGCAGGAGTTACCGTGGCCCTGCCACACAGGGACCTCCAGAAGGAACATAGTAAATTTTAGTCAGTAAAAGTCTGACACTTCCTCCAGCTGCACCCACACCGGGATCACTGGATAATTTCCAACAAAAAGGTAACTGCGAGAAAAGAGGGAATATTTTTTCTGCACCGACTCTGTATTACAGACTGGGGTTATAATATAGAAATTATTACTATTTCATACCTATAACTCTTGTTTAAAATCAACACACAAGAGAAATACAATAGATTTCATTAAACTATCTATATTAGCTATCGTTTACATATTTACAACAACAGTTCGGGTTATGAAGGCAATAAAACATCAATTGTATTTCCCGTATGTCGATACTTCTGGCATATTATATCGAAATTGAGTGAACCTTCCCACTTTAGTACCAAAAAGATCGAAGCAGCCAAAGAAAAAGATACAAAAACAATTTAGCTGCAGTGGAAATCAGTCGGCAGCCATGTTGGAAGCCAAGCTCGTCCCTAATCACTGTCGAATTGTTTGCTTGCTTTGGGATTATTGTGCAATGAAGTCATGCGGATTGTTTATATGTTTGTTTGTTAATTGCTTGCGGTTTCATACACGTACTGTTATTATTTACTAGCTTTTGCAAGTTATATGCTTTAGTGATAAAGTTGAAAATCTTTAAGTAAATTTGACAGTAGCTTGATGTGCTGGCGTCTGTACTTTAATTATCCACGTCATGGTGATGTAATTAGCCTTTACCCAACTTTGTTAAGTTTCACTTCTAACCTTACCAGATTCTATTGCATCTTAGGCACAAGTGTTGGTATTTAAAAAAAAGTGTGATTTCTTATTACTTTACTTACGCTTTCAAACGACATTTCTTGGAATGACTTATTTATCACGCATTTAAGTGAAATAATTTTGTCAAAAACAAACAGATAAGCGAAATTTCATGACAAATTAAACTGTCTACCTACCGTTCTCTGTATTTAGAAAAAATATTTCAGAAGGAAAAACCTGACACAAGAAATAACTACCTAAATTAAGTTCTTATCTTTATTCCACCTTTCATTACTCAGAATAAATTATATTTTCATTAACATGGATACGAATAATAATACCCAACAGACCTGTTTGTCTATTCTTTATTTTTGTGATCCTAAAATCCTAGAATTGTTACGATAATATTTTTTTATAATTGGTAGAATAAAAACGTTGTGGTGGCCTAGTGGTTAAAGAGACAACCTCTCAAGTATGAGTCCGTGGGTTCGATTCCAGGTCAGGCAAGTACCAATGCAACTTTTCTAAGTTTGTATGTACTTACTAAGTATATCTTGGACACCACGAGTGGCACGTTAAACTGAAGGTCCCGCCTGTCATTGAACATCCTTGGCAGTCGCTTCAGGTAGTCAGAAGCCAGTAAGTCTGACGCCAGTCTAACCAAGGGGTATTGGGTTGCCCGGGTAACTGGAAGTACCGTGAAGGTCAGATAGGCAGTCGCTCCTTGTAAAACACTAGTACTTAGCTAAACCCGGTTAGACTGGAAGCCGACCCCAACATAATTGGGAAAAGGCTCGGGATATGATTATGACTTTAGAATAATAATAATTCCAGAAAGACCTTAAAAATAAGGGTTTATTTATCTTGACCTTCATTGTGCATGTGTTGTGTCTGGTAAAGTGATAACAGTCTTGGTAATAGGCGACAGCTATCCATCAAGATCCAGGATGTCCGGACCATCTGTATATGTCAGCAGTGGGCGTACTACGGCTTTATTTAGTACTAGTTTCCGACAGTGGTTTTACCCGCATGCCATGGCAACTACTCCATGCAACCAGATGAAAAATCTTCCTCGCTTTTTTTTTAGCTATCTAATACTGCAAGAATTTTCCAAATCGGCAAAATAGGTTCTGAAATAAATGCGTTCAAACAAACATACATACAAAAAACAAACTCTCTACCTTTATGATATTAGTATAGATTTTCCTTCTTTACTTCGGTAAGATTCAAACCAACCGGCCCGCATCGGACCGCATTGGAACGGAGCCGTACGGCTGCCGCGGCATGACTATGCGTAAGTTCCAAGCAAATATGAACTGTAATTACTGTTGATACATTTTAATATTCGTAACTGGGTTGAGGAGGTCACATAGGCAGTCGCTCTTTGTAAAACACTGTTACTTAGCCGAATCCCGTTAGACTGGAAGCCGACAACAACATAGTTGGGAAAAGGCTATCTATCTATCTATCTATCTATCTTTCTATCTATCTATCTACATACAAAGCGAGTACCGATACACGCTGGCTTTCAGACTATAAACAGGCACTTTTACAAACTACTCGGTCAGTTGATCAAAGTACTAAAGAGTTAGAGCGAGTTCTAAAGCATAGATTTATATGTGTAGAAGTAAAGAGAACTGGGATTGAAACTTTATCGGTAGCTCTTTTTGATCGTGTTAAGGTGAGGTTCCATCGGTGTCGCGCATACAAAAAGAATCTACTCGCTCGAGCAAAACAGTAACAAATTGCGTCCGAACATTTTCAAAAAGTCTGTGAAATGATTGATGACTACTCACACATTTCAAGTAAAATTGACTGTTTGTACCTGACATTACCATTGTAAAATTACTAAATTTATACGCCTAAAAGGCCAAGCATGACTGTTACCTACCCTAATGTTATAAGATCTTGCATGCTTCTGTATGTTTACTCATGTTTATAAATAAATGAATCTTATCTTATCTTAATCTTATCTTAAATTGCAAAGTTTCTGCGCGAGTACAAATTTTAATGTGAGCAAACCGTTTAAGTGGAATATCGCCATTACTTGATTAAATTTTAACTGTGCTATTGATAACAATAATAATAATAGGTTCTTAATCAATTTTGTGTTATATTTTAGTATGTATGGTTAGATAAAGTTGATAAACAATACCCATCATCAGCTAGTCCTATTTCCAATTATTTAGGGTGTGGTCAACTTTCATTTGTCTCTTTCCATTCACTTCCATTATACTGATATGTGTCTATTATTTACCAATACTATAAAGATCACTACTATACAAAGTGACACCATGTTTATTTCTTAGTTTATTAACTGACTTCAAAAAATGAGGTTCTCAGTTTACCTGTAATATGCAAGTAGGTATGTACGTTTGTCCGCGATTTTCTCGTGTTTGAGTGAACCGATTTCAATTCGGCTTTAATCGAGTCAAAAAAGAAGGTTTTCATTTTGAACTTTATATACCTATATATTTTTAATCAATATTATTATTATTCAACAGTTAGATGATAAAAGATGTTATGACAGACTCCTGGTATTTTTTCAGATAAAAATTAATCTATGAATTGTGGTACAGAGGTGATGCCATCACAAAAAAAACACAGTTTATAGTGCATGCTAGGCAATATCTAATGGTGAAATAAACACCTCAACATTTTAGCATTATTTCTGTGCCTTCCTCTACACCCCAGAGCTGAGACCTGAACAAATTTGCGAACAGTATTGTATACACGGAGTGTTTGCACGGAGCTTGTTACCCGCGATTGCGGGCCCCTGAAGAGCCTCGGGAGGCCAGTATTCTGGACGTGTGAGGGTAAAAATACCTTCGACATTTATAGTTGTTGTCTATTTATCGCTATGGAATATGGTTCCATCATCTAGCAAGCTGCATCTGATGTCAGTTTTACCAAATGCACTTGACGGTTTTTGACGTAGAATTTTAAAATCATATCTGGGGATCAGCTACTCGGATGCATATTTGCCTAATGTGTGTGTGTGTTGATGATTATGGAATGGACTTTTGTATCGAAAAAATCCCGGGATTTCTGAATGGTCCGTGGAATATACTCATAAATTGCTAATTAGTTTAAATTAGTTCAAACAAATACCACGTTTCTTCACTTCTACACTACAGACTAGTTTCGCATTTCCAAATTCTCTTGAATCTCGTGGTTTATTAATTAAATATATTTTAATAAAACACATCCATATTTTTTAGCCAATGTTTAGGCAATTTTACGATCGATATTGATTATATGATCACCTTTCTTGGAAGTCGGCTAAAAACGGTTGCTATTAGTGCTATAACAAAATTTTTGCCTTATCATCTTTGAGTGTGAAATTAACATACATTAATAAGCCGTCTGTTAGTTTGTTTGTTTATAACGCTTTCGCTTTGAACGTGTCATGATAGATGGCACCCTAGAGACAGTTATCAGTTATCACAGACTTTTTGTACGGGTTGGCGTATAAGTTCCCTCCGGACATGGATGAAATCACAATACGCATTTGTGTATCTACAATGAAATAAAGCATAGGTTTTGGTAAGTGTGAGAATTTTTACGAATAGGTTTGATTCCAGAGACGTTAGAAAAAAAACATATCAATTTTATGTTCTTATTTGTCTTTAAACAAATAAAGTCTGATGAAATCGTAGACGTATAATAAATATTGGCATACGAAAATAGATAAGTAATAATTTTTATTTGTTTAGGTAACTAACAATTTTATTTGTATAGGTACATGAATAAAATACGACGATGTATGTACGTAACAAATTGTACGCTTATTCCTTTCATTTTACAGATCGGCAGGTCAACCTACCCGAATCTGTCGAATTTTCGCAATCAACTTTGAACCATATGCTTCAGCGATAAAATCGGAAATCAATTAAAGAAATTTTACAGATCGTAGTAGCTTAATGTGCTAGCGTCTGTCTTAACTCAAATATTACAAAATGTCTCAATAAACAAGGTTAAGCAAATATTACCGAGCCATTTTATATTTTCAATACAGTAATGTTTTCCTTTACATAAATTCTGGTGGGTACAGCGCCGCAGATAAGCATAGAAACAAAGAATCAGACGTCCTATCTTTTAACGGGAATCATGAAGGTTTGCAAAAGGAAACTGGGGATTTGTGGAAAATTCCGGGACGGTGCAGATGTATTTCATCCCCAATTTTGTAAGAACCCGCTAATACAAGCTTGTTCTGTTGTCGCAGGCTTGTAAGAATATAATTGCCTATAACAGCTTATCTCTACGTAATGATGAAAAACTGTTTTAAACATTAAGAGGTTCTGTTTAAAAGTAAGTAGTTGTGCAGTTGTAGAAATGACGGTCATTATACTCAAATTTAACGTGCCTTCACCCATCCACGGATGGACCGCGCTGAGCATTACTTAATCCTATGACCAATCGACTTATAAGCTGAGCAACGAGCTCTTCTTAAGTTGAAACAAGTAAGAAAAGCTAAGAGTGTGAAAAAAGTTAAAAGTGCATTTTTTTAAAATTGACCTAAAATCATATATTTTGACAAATGAAATAAAAGTAAAACTCGAAATTTGAGGTTAAAACCACTCGAAACTCTTAGTTTCTTATAAAATGGTGCGAAATATCTCCTGAGAGTTTATATACTAATTTAAAGAGTGAATGAGTATGCATTTTTACCATTCCTTCAGTTTTATCTGAACTTTTTATGATTGCAAGCCTTTTCATTAGGAAAAGTAGCATGCATTTGCATCTTCGTAGTGGGTTGAAGGTTTTATTACAGCATATAAAAAACTCTTTCACTTCACTAGTTCCTTACTTATATATCTTAAAAGTTCTGTAAGGTATGTAATTTTACATAAAGCATCATTTTGTTACGTTTTTATATTATTACTAGCTGTTGCCCGCAACGTCGTCCGCGTGGACATTAGGTGATTAAACATTTACCACCCCCCCGTACGTAATAGCGTGATTATATGTAGCTTATATATTGACCCGATCTTAGTTATATTCATGCCAAATTTGAACCAAATCCATGCAGTACTTTTTGAAATTATCCCGGACATACATACAGACAAACAGACAAAAATTTTAAAAACTATATTTTTGGCTTCGATATCGACTGTAGATCACGCCCCAATTATTCAATGTACAGTTTTGACTTTATACGATTTTATTATATGTTTACCAACATACAGGTAATATGTTTCCCAACAATTGCTGACACAATTTCAATTATAAAATACATTCTTAAAGATAATTTTTGTAACAATCACTAATAGGCGAAAACGACATGCTCAAATTAATATCAAACCGAAAGTGAAGCTAACTTATTCAGTTATAAGCACTTAACATTCTTCAAACAAAATAATAATAATAAAAAAAAAAAAAAAATTGTTAATCAATAATTATTTTTCGTGTCAAAGATTTAAAACTTTTAGAAAAGCTCACTAAATCTATTACTTTTAATCCCAGATTAACTGTCAAACAAAACACGCAGCTTTCATTTTATTCTAATTAGGGTCTAAATTAAAATTCCTAGACAAATAATAAAAGCTTTAGTACTTTTACGCCTAAAAGTAAGATTAGGTATTTTAGGTTAAAGGTTAACTGTTTATGGTCAGCTCGTTTCGTGAATGGCAACATTGATAACGTTGCGGTAAATGTACAAAGTGTACGTACTCTTACTGGATGGTCTAATTAGGTTAAGAGGTCAGTTGTAACTAGTTTTGTAGAACTAATCTCTGAGCCCATACGAAATCGAATGTGCGGTATCCTTCCATTATCCCACGCCTTCAAGGACATCGTTTTTGTGTTGACATGTGACCAAAAGATTTAAAGCAAATTTCAAATAATCAAAGTACCACATGTCAGAGAGTCGTGGTGGCCTAGTGGTTAAAGAGCCAACCTCTCAGGTGTGAGGGCGTGGGTTCGATTCCAGGTCGGGCAAGTACCAATGCAACTTTTCTAAGTTTGTATGTACTTTCTAAGTATATCTTGGACACCAACGACTGTGTTTCGGATGGCACGTTAAACTGTAGGTCCCGGCTGTCATTGAATATCCTTGGCAGTCGTTACGGGTAGTCAGAAGCCAGTAAGTGTGACGCCAGTCTAACCAAGGGGTATTGGGTTGCCCAGGTAACTGGGTTGAGGAGGTCAGATAGGCAGTCGCTCCTTGTAAAACACTGGTACTCAGCCGAAACCGGTCAGACTGGAAGCCGACCCCAACATAGTTGGGAAAAAGGCTCAGGAGATGATGGACCACATGTCAGAGATGATAAGTGAAGTTGTCGCCAGCTCCCATTTTTACGACTATTATTGTTGCAACTCCATGTCAGATATAATAAAAAATATATATTTGAGAATATTTAATGCTTATAGCAAAGAAATACAAACCGCACATATTTTTAAGAAAGTCCCATTAAGACCTTGAGGAGCCCCTTACGGCCAGAGTCTGCCTGGGCTGAGAGCTGTTCGTAAGAGATACACAAAGGGACCTCCAGAGGGAACATAGTGGGTTTTGGCCAGTAAGAGTCTGACACTCCCTCCAGCTGCACCCTAAGGGGTCATTTGATGATTTCACAATAAAAAAAGACCGTGAAAAGTAACTTCTTTAAATGCTTGGTGTAAGATACATACAAGTCTTTAGTTAATTTTCAGTTACAATTAAAGGAGTTATATAAATACTAAAGTCAATGACCAAATACTTTCTACGACTATAGAACCAGAAGGTTAATGTTCTGAGAATTACTTATAAGTACCCCTATTATAAGGCTCTTGCTCCTTACGTAATAGCCAGATCTGGAATTGGTAATAAAAATAATGTTCCTCTTCTAAATGGTGACTTCATCCTGATCGTTTTTTTTATGTAAAGATGCCAGCACATCATGATACCCGAAAGATACCTGTCAGCGATAAAGTTGAAAATGTATTGAAGAAATTTGACAGATTGTAGTAGCTTGATGTGCTGGCGTCTGTGCATTGAATACTCTCTATCTATTATGAATGAGTATTTTTTTAACATCTAGTCTAATTTTAACGCATATACAAAAAAAATCGGTTTTAAAATACTCGTAGTGTATGTATGCTATGTAAATGATTTTTTTTAATGTATTTTACGTATATCGTTTTATTTATTTACATAATGTTTTACTAAAATTAGTAATCTACTTTTCGAGCTATAAAGATGTAACCTACCTACCTAAATTTACAAATTATTGTGGCTAGCTTTAATTAGCTCCTCGGGATTAATTGAAAAAAATAATTAGTAAGACTTAATTCTCGGTCTTATGAACATCGTTAAGCTAACTGTGTACAGTCATACAGAAATGCGCATCCAACCGTCTAAGCTCTTGTCCATAATAGGACAATAGATTGGAGATTAAGCTAAGCTCGAGCTAGGAGTACTCGTATTCTAGCTTAGGTATAGTATACACAGGGCATTGCCGTTTTGTTTAGGAGGTAGAATACTTAGCAATTCAAAATTGCTGAAGAACACCAGTTACGAAATATATTAAAGATTCATTTTATTTTATTAAATAGTACTAGTTTCACCACCTATGAATAAGTTCCAATTAGTTTATTTGGTAGATAATTTCATACAATTTCTGTTCCATTTTTGAATTTATTCGGTGGATAGTGGCTATTCGGATATTGTGAAACTGGCCCATAAACTACAAATTTTAATACAGTCATGCATTCTTCGCACAAAAATTAAAAAATTGTGACATTTATTCTGCATAGAAACATACATACAGTTATAATTACAGACGCTAACACATAAAGCTATACGAAACTCAAATTTTCCCAATAAATTTTGAACCATATGCTTAAGCGATAATGTTGAAAACCTGTTTAGGTGATTTGACTATAGCACAAAAAAAGGAAAACAGACATTTGACACGTGTACGTGTATAAAGAACATTTTAAAGTATGACAATACTGTTTAAGAAAAGAAAATTGAAAAAAAAATATGCCTAGGTAAATCTAAGATATCTTTAGATACACTCAAAAAGATTGTTATTTGTTAGCAGTCAGGTAAGAAAAACTCACGAAACAAGAAAAACTTGTTTGATTTGTTCAAAGACTTGTCTTTTGATATAGATACATTTTTAATACAAAAAAAAACTCTTAACTTATCTATCCTTATAAAAATATTTACGAAGATATCACAAAGTCGGCCATTGAAGTGACAAGAACAAGTTATCAACTAGAGAACCCTCAATTGAAGCCGACAAATCTGACAAGTCTTGAATGAAAATATATATTTCAAGTGAAATGTTTTTGAAGGACATCTTCGGGCTTCCAAGGTTTCGTTACTAAAAGGACGAAATATATATTTTTGTAGCGACTTTTGGCTATCTTTAGCATTATCGTTTATAGTATTGATAAATTGTTTTTGTACATAAACAAAAGTCTGCAATAGGACTTTTTAAATGTTATTTTGGCAATGTTTTTAGTCAGCAAAACACGACGCTGACATTTAGTGTACATTAGTATTGATGTATTATGTTACCTATATATATTTATTATATTTTAAAGTTTCTATACCTACTTTAGTATTGTATAATGTTTATATGGACCTTGATGCGTGAAATAAATAGATAACTACATATAAGTAAAAAAAGAGAAACTAGAAAAAGGGAAGTTAAGAAGACTAACTGATACTTTTGTCTCGAAAGATAATTACGATAGTCCTCGTCATCACCGTTTAAGAGCGGATCGCCAGTTTTGGTACGACTGTTAAGTAATTAATTAATTTATGAATGCACAATCAGCTAATTTCACGGAGGGCCCGCCATAATCTTATTTCACTGGCGTTCACTCAGGTATTCAGATTCAGAAGATAAGGTCGAAATTGGCATACATATACATTTCCATGAAGACAACCTTGTTACCTGTCATTCATTACAACATTTTTTTTTTCGTTTAAGAATTTTAATTACAAAAATTACAATTAAAATGATAAGAATTTTAATTAAGAATTAGAAATTGAACTACAAAGAATTTTAAATAAATAAAAACATAACATCATTTAGTTCATTCATAATGCCCATAATGACGAGATCAATCTTTTGACATTTTCAAATTAATTTGGAGAAAAAAATCGAGTTGAGCTGATTGTATTTACCTTAAAAGCGTGGATATAGTGACTGCCAAAGTATTGTATTCACTCACTGGTGACTTTTTGATCAAACAGCCAGGCGCTACTTCAAAAAAATCTATTACTTTCTTTTAAACTAGTATAAGTGTATAGAAATCCAGGAATAGAATTCTCTGAAGCTTCATCAAGACTACGAAATAAAATAAGGAAAATAGAAACGATAGGCATAAGGCCTCACGGTCGAGTTTTAATGAAAGTTAAAAAAGGTTTTCCTTTGAAAACTGTTCAAAGTAAGAATTTACTGACAAATCTAGTTTTCGTTCGGTTTGTATTACTGTTTAGTGCCACGGTATAGTTATACATATTTCGGTTAGCTTTTTAGCGTATATTTACTTTACATGAATTGGCACTTAACGATTATATTTTTATTGCCGGGGCTGCAAGTTGTTCGTAAAAGTTACCGTGGCCCTGGCACACAGGGACCTCCAGTAAGAACATAGTGGGCTTTAGTTTGTCAGAATCTGTCACTACCTCCGGCTATCATGGGAGGGGTCATTTGATGGTTGCCCACGAAAAATCAACATCTCCCGAGCCATTTTCCAACTTTGTTGGGGTCGGCTTCCAGTCTAACCGGTTTTAGCTGAGTACCAGTGTTTTCAAAGGAGCGATTGCCCTAGTTGCTCACAAAAAATATTGAATAATATATTTTTTTTAAATTTAGTAAACTTTTACACTGATATTGCTTAAAAACACATCTACATAATATTCTTGATAATAATTTGGGTAAAATGTTATATGTATAGTCACCATGGGGGCTCAAAAGTGAAAGAACCTCTTTTAAAAATATACATCGTACAATTTGACCTACATCCTAACAATAAATAAATTTCCCATAAATAACTCGCAGTACAAAACATTTTGACTTTCATTAACTTTATACTCACCCCGATCGGAATATAAATCATAACAATGTATTCATTCAATTGTAAGCCTCTTCGTTACGTTTCTGAAAGCGTTTCCGTGTTTCCATTCACAAATAGGATCGCTTTTGCAAAAAGTAAGGTATTTATTAAATATTTCTGTTATTGTAGCTATACTTGTATTACTTGAAAACAATTTTGTGAAAGTTCAATTCTTCCTGACATGATTTTTTGTTTATAAAATGACTTCATCAGAGAATAATTTATTTTGGAAATACATGTGAGTCATCTTAAGTCTTTTTATCGTCCCACTGGGCACAGGCCCCTTCTCACATAGAAAAGGATTGAGCGTTAATCACCACGTTTTCTCAGGACTCACACACAAAACAGCGATATGATGCGATGTGAATTCGCACGATTTTGTGCGGAAAACCGTTTGGTAGGGCGACATTTCTTCAAGTGAGTAAGCCGTACTTTCACAGACGCTCTTCCACGTATCTTGCTTAACAAATTTATATTTATAATGTTCATCACTTGTGTCCCAAAGGACGGGACGCTCCTTAATTAAACATATTAGAAAATCTATATCATATTCCGCCATAGGCCACCACAACTTCTGCGCATATTATTTTTATACCCACATTTTTTTTTTACAAATTCTAAAAATAATTTTTAATGTAACCTCTTAAAACCCATTAAGTTAAGTTAAACCTCTTAATACCAATTTTATATGAAGGGACGATCGCTTTTCTTAAACGAAAATTAATCGGTGTTACGATGTAATTTCTTTCGAGTTAGCGCGTTGTTCTCCGTTAAACCATTTCTCGAGGTCGTTATCTCTTTGTAAAGAGAACTGATTATTATTGAGAGGAATTTTTTAAACTGATTTTTTGACCGTCTTCAAGTTTTGGGACCAGATACTGTAATAATCAATGTTAATTGTGCTTTAAATTTTTTAAATGGTTTTGTGAGTCGCTTTTTTATAAAAATATTTAAAAATGGAATGTGTCGGAAAATAAATGATAAAAAATGTGGTTAATCGGTAGTTTGGACTCTGTTCCCGATATCGAAGGTCACCTATTTTCTATATTTTTAAATAAACTTTATTTAAAAATGTATATAATTTTTTTTACATTGTCATCGGCAGGTCCCTGGTCTACAAGCATCCCATCACGATGGTCCAAGTACCTAGTTTTCTTCAATACTTTAGCACCATCCAGGAATCCTCTTTGTGTACATTGTTTATAAGGTAAAATTATCTCAAAAAATCTTTAGCGTATTGGTTTGTACTCCGAGTTCAATTTCCAAAAAAATACAGACATATTATTATATACCTAATATGGTTAATTTATTCATTGTTACAATAAATGGGACTTTGACGTTTTCAAGTGAAAATGAAGCGAGGCTGCCACTGGAATTTTTATACGGGTGCGGATCGGAGTTCTCTTTGAACGCGGGCACTGGCAATTATTATGAACAAATGAAAATTAAAGAAATGTTCATAGTACATGTTTTCATCATCATAAACTTATTTATTACGATGAAAGCGAGCTATCAACCTCTCAATAATAGCTCCCAATCAAATAACCAACTTCGAAATGATTAGCTTAACTTTATAAATTGCGAGTTACTTATCCTTCTTCAAAAACAATGTCAGTTATTGCTAAAGTATGCCAATTGGGTTTTATCCTAAGGTACTTTAGTATTCATATCATTGATATACAGTCGCCAGCACATCAAGCTACTGTCAAATTTCCTTAATAGATTTTCAACCTTATCGTCAGAGTAAATGGTTCAGAGTTATGGTTGGGGTAGCTTACGGTGCTGGTCTGTACTTAGGGAGCCGTCTACCCTTGTCAGTTCATGTGAATATGTGGGACAAAAGAGCAGTGTGACAAGAAAGGAGCAATCCCATTATTTTAAAAACATCGCTCTTCAATAAAAAGGTGGTATAATTTTAGCGTATTTGAAATGATGTTTGTCTTGAGCATGAACATGGATAGATAGAATGGAAGAGACGACCAAAGAACTAAACATTGACTGAGTGAAAGATGACATTAATGGCAAGATTGATGCTTGTGAGATGAAGTTAGATATAGAAGAAATATAGACCCCAAATTAGAAGGAAGAACGAATTAGAAGGTTGATTCTGTTTATCGTTTGTATTATATTATACACAACACACGGGTTTAACTCGCGATGAAAATTATAAAGGTATGTATGCTACCTCTTTTCTCCAGACGTTATCACACCGACCATGATCACGGATGGTCATATTTATATATAGCTTGTATTATTTTATATAGAACTTTATAGGAACAGATTTGAAACTACTTGAGTGGAATAGTATTTTGCTCCCTACTTAGAGCTACGAGTGCGCGGGTTCGATCCCAGCCAAGTGCTGTAACTTTACTAAGTAATAATGTAAGTGTTTCTTGAACACCAATGACTGATTAAAAGCGAAGGAAAACATTTCGAAGAAATCTGCATTTATAAAGTCTGAAATCACCATCTAGCATTGAACAAGGGTAGCGATTAACGCTGAAGGCGAATCCTTCTCTGTGAGAGAGGAAGCCCGTGGCCCGCAGTGGAACGATAAAAAGATTCATGATGACTTTCTTCTTTCTAGTCTATTCAATAAAAATACATTGTATTGGTTATTCCACACAAAGGGAAAAACCATTATTTTATGCTTGCAGTCAACTATCTCTTGAGACGATTATCTCTTGATAAGCCAAAAATAGAAAAACTTGATCACAGTAAATTTAAGCCCAAATGTTGACTTACTTAAGTGGAATAGCTAAAAGAAAACTATTGTATGATTAAAACATTCTAGACGTCTCAAGAATACCTTTAGAATTTCGATACGTATTGTGTGTTGAGTTGAGAATAAAGAACGCATTTTTCCGAAGTGTTTTAACTTTTTTTATCATACTGTTTTTATGTAAACAGAGGCAGATTATTGTTGCGATTTTCTCTCTAAATGCAAACTCATACTAATTGTTTATTCAAATTAGGCTGATAAATCAGCACGTTTCGAACTTCAAAACAAAAGACGGGCGCCAAAAACCGCACCCTTCACTACCTTATATGTGTTTTTGCTGGGAAGAAGAAGTGGCGGAACCAACTCTCTAGCAACACAGTCTGTCTGAGAGGTTTGAAGAACCAGATCAATACAAAAACGAGACCAATATGCGTTCTGCTGGTATACTCATGATCGAGTCATAATGACTTTTTGATCGGACCTTCGCCGGGATTCGCAAGACTTACCACGACCCTGGCACACACACCTCCAGAAGGAACAAAGTGGGTTTTAGTCAGTAAGAGTCTGACACTCCGTCCAGCTGCACCCTCAGCGGGAGACTCAATGGACATTTCACGATTACCTACGATTAAAAAATAAATAAAGAAGTACCTTTTGATTGAATGTCCTGAATTTACCTTTCTTCTTCATGAATTCAATTAAGGAGTTGTCGTGTTATTTTCAGGGAAACTTTCCGCAAACCTTTTCGGTATTAGTATAAAAGTTTTTGATTGGATCCGATTCTGTTTTGTTTTTGAGTTGAGATACTTTTGTGTATATGTAGATGTTTAGGTATACATAAACTTAGTTATGCTTTTTTTTGCTTTATGTTGAACATATAGAAGTTACATAAAGCATCGAGAGAAAGACTTAGTCTATGTCCTTTTTATGAATTTTATTAGGGCCTGTTTCACCACCTACGAATAAGTTCTAGTTAGTTTATTTGGTGGATCATTTCATACAAATTCTGTTCCATTTTTGAGTTTATTCGATACATAGTGGCTATTCGATATTATACATTGTGATACTGGCCCTAATATCTCTATCTTTATCATATTTTAATTTGTTCATTTGTTTCAAGCAAGGATTTCTAACAGACATACAGTAAATTTCATGGATTAGTTTCGTATTTATTAATATTAGCATTTAGTACTTTACCCCTTTTTTTCAGCCCTACCGCTGAGGGTGCAGCAAAAGGAAGTGTCACCGGACTCTTAATGACTAAAACCCACTATGTTCCTTTTGCAGGTCTTTGTGTGCTAAGGCCACGGTAACTCTTGCAAACAACGCACAATCCCAGCAGAGCCCTTTACCCCTGATAAGTACTATAGATCAGGTATACATAATCGGGGTTCAAAACTTTTCGTTTGTAGAAAGTTGTTGACTTTGTAGTCTCTAAAGTTTCTGCGGTGATTGGGTTAATAAGTTTCACGTACATATATGTATTAGAACTGGTCTGTACCAAATGTTTATGTTTAACTTTTAGCAAAGTTTCAGCAGAATAATCTGCTACATGTAAGTAATCAGCTAAAACTTTGCAGACGTGGTGTGTTGCTAAAAATAATAATCACGACTTGTTCGTATTTTTTTTCAGTACTGTCAGCCGAAAATGAAATAACACCCTTTATTTCGAGTGTACCTATGTACTACCCATATGTGTGCCCCAAATATTAAACGAAGTTCTAGGATAGAAACTACCACGCATTTTGTATAATACCAACGTCTTTTCCTTATGTGGGTGTCATGAAATACGAATATACATACTCGTATATGAAATGATAAGCTTTTTTGTCACGTTCACTTTTGGTATATAATATTTGTATATAGATGTTTATCAATAATAATAACCGATTGTCGGCCATGGATACTATTCTCTCTAAAGAAATCAGCCAGTTGCGCAGGCCATTTCATAGTACACAAGCATTAGCGCGGATACAGGTGCACTCTCTATTCCCTCACTCTCCTAGCCCGATGGGTCAGCAATCCGACACGACGAGAGAGAAGTCAGGCGCAGGACTGACATTTACGTGGTTTTCAGTACACAGGGGTATCAATCACTAATTTACAGAATTCGGGCTTTTTTCGTGAGAGTTTCTTAAAACCTACATAGCAATTTCTGCTGTTGAATTTAATTTAACAGCTAAATATTTGCCTTGTTACATGAGAGAATAGTGTAGGCGTAAAAAGCATAAAGTCGGTAAAAAGAATTATTTAAATAACATTCTTAAAAAAATAGAGTTATATAAATTTGCTTTGCCCTTTATATCTGGCTGTAATTTCAGTGAGCTTTTTGCGAAGGAATAAAAATAAATGTGCCCTTTAAATATTGTATTTATTTTATTATTTCTGAAGCTATTTTGCAGATAACCCTACGTAGCTGTCACTTCCAGAATTCGAACACAGAATATTGGAACTGATTTTGACAGGAAATTGACAGGCGCCCACTTTCATTCGCACTATAAATGTCGGTTTCCTGACGTTAATGTGTTGCCATATTAAGAAGCCTTTTTATGGGGTTAAAATATCTTTATGTGTTTACAAGGATAAAATAAGTGATTCGAATTAAACCATCTTTTAGAATTGCAAAAAATATTGGGCACCTATTTTTAGTTTTAAGAAAAAAAAAGACATAAAGCATTAAAATTCAGGAGTAAGAGCTTGTGACGTCACTGTTTGGTAAAATTTGTACCGAGAAGTGACGTAACGCGAAATTTATATGCGTTGTATTTTTATTTAAATATTTTTTGTTATTTTTCAACAAGCCGATTACTGATTGCTTCGGCACTGCCCTGGTACAGACGCCAGCACATCAAGCTACCCTAAACTTGCTACTGCTTGAGTGATAAAGTTGAAAATCTATTAATTAAATTAGACAGATTGTAGTTGCTCGATGTGCTGGCGTCTGTACCTACTTAAAATCGTAAGCAAGCATGTTTATTAATGCCCATACCATAACAATTCCAAGCAATTTGAAACTTAAGTCCTCACATCAATTACATAACTTCAACAATTTTAACCTAACAAAAGGCAGGTAAAATATTTAAATTGGATTCTGTTGGTCAGACGGCAAACGTACTTGAATAATGTAATGTTCCAATAGTATAAAGATAAAAGGAAGGTACGAAACCTTCACCAAACCCTTCGGGTGAACATATCGTTACACTCAAAGAAATAAAATTTGGGATCCGGAATGAAATTGCGAATTTTAAGTGAATTTCTCTAGCTCTCGAACTAAGTCCTTGAATTTAGGTGGTATCATAAGCTCGATAATAAAATGTTCTTTATTAATGGTACAGTAGGCAGTACATCAAGCTACTACAATCTGTCAAATTCCCTTAATAGATTCTCAACTTTATTGCTGAAGCATATGGTTTAAAATTGATTGGGAAAATTTGACATTTTCAGGTAGCTTGATGTGTTGGTGTCTGTACCCAAAGTGTAATAACGCTTAGTGAGTGCGAGCCAGTATTCTAAGAAATAAATAAATAATTAAAATCTGTCACGGAGTTGGTGCTGAAATGTGAAGGAAAACATCTTGGGGAAACCTGGACTTTAAAGTCTAAAATCACCAATCGCCTTTGAGTAAGCGTGGTGAATAACGCTCATTCCTTCTTCGAATGAGAAGAATAGAAGAAAGAGGAGAAAGAAAAGAGAATATTATATGAGAAGAGGACGTGCCCCACAGTGAAAATAGTCCCTAAAATAGTCTTACTTTTTTTGTAAAATATTATGTAAAAGATTGATAAAGTTGTAGGTATGTTTATTTAAAAACAAAGCCTCATCTAACATACGCATTTAGGGTAGCAAAAAGTGAATTCTAGAACCTAGTTAGTACTTTCCAAAATAACCGTCTGCCTCTGGCATTGGAAGTTGTTCTGAACTTCACAAACGTTAAAACTTTAATGAATCGCGAATATTCGCCGAGCAATTTTCATAAAATGGTAATTCTAAAAAGGTTTTGATTACCTAAGTTATGAAAAACCTACAAATGTTGGTATTCATTTTTGTATTGGAATTTTAAATGTGTTGGCTAAAAAGGTTTTTGAAATGTATGTTTTTCTTGATTGAGATTTGAGATCTTGCATCTGTCTTTTACTGAAAACCGCATGAAAATCAGTTGATTTTTAAGTTTATATTTTAGTTTATGACTATATATTTTATTTAATAAAACGTAGAAGGTATAGGCTTTTTGCAAGAAATTACAAGATAACTGTATTATCCTTTTGACCACCACGTCAAAAATGAAAGACGTGCCCTCAGCGCCAAGCTAAGAATTCATCCATAAATACCCACAATACAGTAGTAAGTTCGGAATTATATTGATCAAAACTGACTATACATTTTTAACTTTAAAAATCTCTCATGTAGTCTTTTAAGCACATATGTATGTACATGATTTCTATACGTTTCATCTACTGTTACGATGTATTCTAGAATTAATGAACAGGAAATAGAGACAATAGATAATTTCCCTAATGGGAAAACCCAATTTACTCGAAGCGTAGTTGAATTACGTAACACGTGGCAATCACGATGGTCAGTATAATATAAATGCGTTTATTTTCCTTCCAAGTAAAAACGGCTTAAACAATTTGGATAAAATTTGCCGCATAGTTAGTAAAGATAACGATTTTTGGCAGTCAGTGACTACCAGTCTTACCAAAGGTTAGGTATAGAATGTCCCTGTTACTGGGTTGAGCTGGTTAGCTAAGCAGTAGCTCCATGTAAAACACTGGTAGTAAGCTGCATCTGGTTAGACTAGAAGCCGACCCAAATTATGCTGGGAGGCTAGGTATGCAAAGATGATGAGATAGTAGAGATTCGTTCTTCTATTCACGTATGTAAGTACCTTATTTTATCGAGGTCAAAAACTTGTTTTATACATACATATGTGCATAGTACTTGTTGTTATTATATAAACAATAACAATGTTTATTTAGAAAAACAGACTAGTGTGCAGAATAATAATGATGTAAATTCATAACGCAGAGAGACAGAGAGAGAGAGGGGGAGAGAGAGAGAGGGGGTGAGAGAGAGGGGGAGAGAGATAAATGTGTTGAGGAAATAGTAAGATATTTTTATTGCGAAAAAGATATGCATATAGTCCATACCTTTTTACGGAGGTATTATTGAAGCAGTCGTTTTCTAACACCAACTTTTCTTTTTCAGAACCGATACGCCCGGAGCTAAAGAAATTTGTTTCATAAGTTGAGGGTTTTATTCATATCTGTATTTTATAAGTTCAACGTACCTATATATAACTTCCAAAGGCCTTAAGGAAACTTGTGAGAAAATGTAACCTTTAAAAAGGTCATTAATCAACAGTTCGTATTGAGCTGGCTTGTTCATCAATACTTCTCTACGTGACAAAAGGACTTTTGTTCAGCATGGGGACAATATATCAATGCATGCCTAAAAATAAGTCTATTTATATTTGCAGTACAATTGATGTATCTTACGGTCTGGAAACGTTCAGCTGCGCAGTTTACATTCTCCCTTGTATCAAAAATAGCTGTTCCCCGTGGTTCCACCCACCGACCTAAGGAACAACTTCCCGCATTTGGATAAAAAGTAGCCTATGTCCTTTCTCAGACTCTAGACTATATGTATCATCATCTCCCGAGCCTTTTCCCAACTTTTTGGGGTCCGCTTTCGGTCTCACCGGATTCAGATGAGTACCAGTGTTTTACAAGGAGCGATTGCCTATCTGACCTCCTCAGCCCAGTTACCAGGGCAACCCAAAAACCCCTTGGTTAGACTGGCGTCAGATTTACTGGCTACCCAGACATATGTCTACCAAATTTTATTTAAATCGGTTCAGTAGTTTTGGCGTGAAAGCGTGATAGACAGACAGACAGACTAACAAACAGACATACAGAGTTACTTTCACATTTATGATATAAGTAAGGAGTACGGATACATAGGTAAACTGCGTACCTACTTAAATGATTGATCCAAACATCGAACTTTAGGCTAGTCAAAATACTGCAGACACCCAATATTTCATTATCGCGACAACTTCCTGAGGTGTTCTAAGCGAAGATTAATCAGAGGAAGCTGAAGTGTTGGAAACAACGGGAACGCAGTAATTACATTACTACGAGCAAAATGGGCGCGCTGATTGTTCAGAGAACGAGGCGTTTGTAGGTTTCTTACTCTGTGTTCCACTGTGGCGATTGTTTTGAGAATAATTGCGAACGGTAAATGTAATTATTTTGCTAGGGTTCATAATTAAGACTTGATTTTTGAGGAGACTCATTCATCTAGGGCAAATCTTATTGCTTAGCGTCTACTGCTATATAAAGCAAAATTTCATCGAATCTGGTCTAAGTAAGAGAATGTATTGTATTTTGCATTGTGGTAGTTACTTAGATATCAAAATCGTTGCATTTCAAGGAATCTTCCATGAAAATGTTCAAGTCATTTAAAAATAAAACAAGATCTAAGTGCACTATTTCTTTCATATTTGTATGTTGTCACCAGTAGTTAAATAACTATGCAAAGTTTTGTATTTATACTCCTAACCATTGAGGCGTTCCCTCATGAAAAGACACTCTTGGCTGCGGCATCATCATCGGCAATTTATTTTGTCATTAAAACTGATCGATGAAAGATTTCAGTCCTGTCTAGATATAGTGATAGGTTTAAAGTTTACAGAATTATTTAACAACGTAAGTGACTTAATTAAAAGTTTAAGTTAAATTACAGTTTTAATTTAAGCTTACATATATGTATGTACAAAATTTTTTTAAGCCTAAATATTTTTTTGGATAACCAACATCAAAAACAATAATCCTCGATTAAGTATCGTTTTCTAAATAATTTTCTAACATCTACTTTAACACCTGTTTAATGTTATGAGGTATGAAGCGACCAAAATGCCATTACTTACCTTTATAAAACTTCTCTTAAAGTTAATAAATGAGTTTAGTAACATGACGTACGTTCTACTAAAATCCTAGCTTAATACTTATCGTCAGATTAGCCTGAAAGCCGACCCATCGTAATTGGCAGCAGGTTTATTCTGAACATGACAGCTGTCGGCTACTAAACGTCATAAAGGTAAAAAACAACTTATAGTAATCCGTATTCACTGAGAAATAGTGCTCAAAATCGATTGACCTGTTACTTGAAAAACTTTGATAAAAATAAAAGGAAGGCTTGAAATGAGCTTGTAAGAGTACTGTTGCTATTTTTGATACTCGTACAATATCTGTTTGATCGCGGCCTTAATTATTTATTATAATACTTAAGCCGCTCCTCCGAGAGAGGCCGTTCGAGAATGCGTCATCCGGCCCGCGCGTCTTTTGGACACTATTGCGAATCGCGCATGTATTTGTTGTATGTCATGTTCCATGTAAATGTAAATAAGGTTTCCTTGGCCCAAAACGCAACGGTCGAACTAAGGGTACTGGGCTCTATCCCGATAGGTCAACATTTACGTGATGTGAATGTTGGCTGGCTTTGGTCTAGGTGTTATTACATAATTATATGTAAAAGTTTTGTAATCACTTATAATTTAGGTTATCCAATAGCTCACTTTGAGGCAAAGCCTCTCTTGTAAGGATGGACTTAATACATACCTTTAATTAAATCAAATAACAACACACAAACACTTATACTATAATATAAAAAAAAACACATTAAGAAAATATAAAAAAAAAACCATCATATTTGGTCAGTCAATTTTCCACTTGATAACAACATATAAAAACAAAAAAAATATTAATTTTGTTTATTTTACAAGCGTATTAATTAAGTGTTGCATCTTTCAATATGTTTAAAATAAGAGATCAGTATAAATAGCACTGTTTTCCGTAAACCCATTATACAAAAACTCCAACCACATCCCATTAAAATGCAGCGCAAAACAAAACGAAAAGTAATTGCGTATTATCTTGTATCCGAATACACTGGGTTGCATCAAAAATGCACGCCAGTAATATTACGCTGGTATCCAACTCTATTTTCAGCGAAACATGAAACCGTGCCTCATATAATTTGCATTGCAGTGTAAACCGTAACAGTGGAAACACATGTGTCATTTTATGTTTAACAAATAATATTAATAATATATAATAATATCCCTCACACATTCACACAACGTCATCTAATCCCAAACTAAGCAGAGCTTGTACTATGGGTACTAGACAACTGATAAACATACTTATATACTTTTCTTTTGTAAATACATACATATTATATATAGAAACACCCAGACTAAGTCAAACACTCATGTTCATGCACACAAATATTTGACTTATGCGGGAATCGAACCCGCGACCTATAGCGTGGCAGGCAGGTTCACTAACCACCACGCCATCTGGTCGTCAAAATATATATAATAAATAAATATATATTATTTTGATAACATTATTACGAACATCGGAGATAATAGAGGATAATGAGCCAACCTCTCAAGTATGAGTACGTGTTTCTTAGTTTGTAAGTACTTTCTAAGTATACCTTGGACACCAATGACTGTGCTTTGGATGGCACTTTGAACTGTAGGTCCCGGCTATCATTGAACATCCTTGGCAGTCCTTACGGGTAGTCAGAAGCCAGTAAGTCTGACGCCAGTCTAACTAAGGCGTATTCGGTTCCCCGGGTAACTGGGTTGAGGAGGTCATATAGGTAGTCGCTCCTTGTAAAACACTGGTACTCAGCTGAACTCGGTTAGACTGGAAGCCGACCCCAACATCGTTGGGAAAAAGGCCCGGGAGATGATGAGAAGATAATAGCTGCTAATAAAAACGGGATGTTACTCTATGGTTATTCGTCAGTTGGGTAAATTGTTAAGATGTTTCTAAGAAATATTCAAAGATAAGACTGGTGTTCTATTGGTGATTACAAGGCGTGACGACAAGGATAAAATACAGAGATTTTAATCTCGCCTTTTAGATTAACAAAACATGACATGATATAGACACGTATTTTGTTGTTTTAACAAAATATTGAAATCAAAAACTGAGTAAAAAAAAGCATTAAAGTTCTTTAGTGGAGGCTTGTGACGTCACGTTTAAGTAAAATTTGTGCCTAAAAGTGACGTAACACGAAATTTATTAAAGTATCTTAATTTTTATTACTTTGTGGGAGAAACGAAAAAGTTATGCAATAGTTTATGCTAAACTAGTTCGTCTGATACCATTCGAACAACTGACCCAGTGATCCTTATAAAGTGCGCACTACCACTTATCTCCATAATGATTTATAACCCCAAACTATCGGCCAACTAAAAGTTCCCAGTGTGCGAGAGTTCTTAATCCAATAATTGACTACCTACTCTAAAGTTGTATTAATCCAATAAGTTGCTATTCAATTAGGGAAATTCTTGAGTAATAAACAAAAGAACATCTGCAGGCTTAGTTAGCATGGCAACCGTAGAAACAAGTTTTGTTTACTGGAGAATGGACATAAAGACGTACGTCGTCGTACGTCAATCTACGTAAGATTTCCTTTGACATTTTTTGAAGAAATTTTTCTTTTCTTCGATCGACATAAGTTTACAAGTGATTATATGCGAGTTGACAGGTCGCGCCATGTTCGGGCAGGAGACATGCTGACATTGACAGAAAGACCTTTGTTTTTTCTTTACAGAATAGATATGGAATCGCCATGCTAAGCCTGCTGGTATGTTCCACTCGAAATCAGACACAGAACAAAGAAAAGATATGCATTTTCCATACATTTTGATTTGTGAAAATTGTGTAAAAACATACGATAGAAACGCTTAGAGGTGAGAATATTATATAAAAGGCTTCTCTTTGTATTTCTTCGGCTTCCCACGCGAGGAAAGCCGCTTCATGTTATGGTTAAGCGTATATATTTGTGCTCATCTATCATGAGGTGTTTTATGGCTTCGTAAATATTTGATCAAGACGAGTCAGTATGCAATTATAGCGCGAAGGTTTTTATACTACTTCGATACATACATATCCTATTAAAGTGAAGGTACTTGGTTTTGTCAGATTTATGATTTGAAAAAGATCAGCACGACCAGTACTTTCGTAATATAGGTATTCTAAAAGCTACTAAGAGTTTAAAAAAAAATCCTCCCATTTTTGTCGACAATTATGCTACTTGTGTATAATTTAAAAATATTAGTATAATTTTTTATGAATTGAACAATCAGATTTTTGAGCGACACGTCATTACTATTTTTCCGTGAATCTAAAAACAATCTCAATGTTAGAGGCAAACACTATGGATTTAGGATGAAATAGCAATACATATATACTCGTATATATGGCAGGGACAAAATAGGAAATGTTTATTTAAATTTCCTGCTCATTATGAAGGAATGCCTTAATAATTTCACTGAAGCTCGCTAAACCTGCCGGCAAAGCCCGGCCAAAATATCAATTTCAAATTAAACCTACACAAAATCACTTCTCGTTTTTTCCAAACTTTTCAATTTTACGAAACGACCATCCAATTTATTTTTCCTTAAAATCTTATTTTGATTTAATTGATAATAAAAAATAATGGTCCAGCCGTACACGAATCCGGTTAAATTTTCGTTTTTATATAAAGATTTTGTCTTAATTATTTATTATTTTAATAACTAATTAGATGTCTTGGTACGTGTTTGTAATCTTATTTGGGTCATACATATATGGGAGATAAGGGTGAACCCACACTATACGTGAGAGGCTTAATGCATACCCAATTACAGGTATGAGGAAATATGTTTTCATTCCACTGCGTCATGTGCCCACATTCAAAATAATACTACGTCGAGTTAAAAGCCGGGTGCTTTTAATTGCGAAACATCTTACAACTTTTTCTTAAATTACAAACTAATATTTTATGTCATTTATGAATTAATAATAGAAATGTTTTTACTTTAAAATATTATTACATAGTTGAACTGTAATAAAAATGCGTTTTTAGATATGATAATGTGTTAAAAATATATAAAAAACAATAATTTACCTGATCACTGTATCTGCACGTCCATAACACACCCAGATCGTAAAACTTTTGTTTTAATTACACAAAACTATACAGTACACTCGTACTTAACGAGTCACACACATTAACTAGAAATACACTATGAATTTCAGTTAAAACCACCAATTCTTTTACACATAAATATTTTGTTTGAAGAAGGGCGAGATTCGATTTACGCGCGACAAAACGACCGCCGCGGGATGAAGCGACGCTAGTCTGCCTCCATTCGGTCGCCTATTTGTTGTTCCTATTGCGCATGCGTAGTCACACTCGTCGAATAACCAACTGTATACGCACACAACACTGTGTCTACATCTATTACGATTTGGACATTATAAAATGACACAGTGACAATTTATAGGATCAGCTGAAACACAGCTGCAGCACCGCTTTAACGTATCACGGGAAATTAAACTTTATGTTTTAGGAATAAGATTTATTATGGCTTACCATATAAGTTTATGGCGGTGTTTTGTGGCTTGTAACAAAACGCTAAGCGCTACGGTTAACACTTGGATGGAATTGCAAAAATAAACACGACCGAATTGGATCATTCATGATTGATTAAATAAGGGATGAACTTTCTTTGAGAATACGTGCCGGTATTATATTATTGTACCTACATTATTTATTCAACGGGTGTCCAATAAAAATATTTTTGTAGTTCTAAATAAGTACGATAGAAACAAAGATACATTTTTTTCTTAGTATTGGTACAACTTAGATCTATCCGAATAAAGTATGGAACGTTAGTTTTTACGGAATCACTCAACAAAGCTGCTAGTAATTTCAGCACCTTATTTTATTATAAATATTATTTATAGTTTATTTAAATAATTTATACGTTATATGTTATTTCTTTATACATTTTACTTTTGTAAATAAATTGTAAATATGTATAAAAAGTAACATGTAGTACTTAATTACCCGGACGCTTACTGTTTTATGATTTAAAAGTTAGATAAAATTAAAATGCCAATCGAAGTTAAAAAAGCAATAATTATAAAACTCAATTAATAAAAAATAATGCATCAAAAATTCATCCGCATCGCTGTCAGGCGTTCATGCCCAGAAGGTTGGCCGCTTTGCCACGTTGATCGCAATTCGTTGGCCAAAAAAATAATTTATAAGTAAAATAAACTCACTAATGACATCTATTATATTCTTCATGTAGCATTGCATAATATTAACTCCGAACATTAAATGATTTTAAGTAAAGAACATTAACATTCTTTACCTTAACCGCTACTAGTTGTAACCCTTTATTAACCGACTTCAAAAAAAAGGAGGAGATTCTCAGGTATTTTTATATGACACCATGATTAACTATAAAAGTTCAATACCCTCTGACCTTTCTCACTTAAAATTTTCCGACCGACTGAACTTTTCTTTTTTCTTGAATAATTCTTAATTTAAATTTTCCAAAAATAAACAAAATGGTGTGAATACAAGTATGTATTTTACAAACAATTAACCATAATCAGCCTAACTTCGATAGGGCATTGCCTGTCTAGGATTTCAGGTCAAAATCCGACCAGGGCTAGAGAAAAGTTCAGAAACTGTCTGGAGAAAGTAAATATTTGGTAGATTTTTCTTCATTAAGTGTGCGGTAGGTAAACATTTTGAACGTATTTCAGAGTTAATAAGGATTGATTAGATGTTTTTTATGCTTAAAATGAAGCCTTTAATCAAAAATAATTTTGTGTTTTCATTTTTCGAATACGATAGAAAGAAAATGGACAGATCTCTCTCGCTGTATACCTATTTGTTTGTATTTGTCTTGAATAGTATATTAAGTAGTATATAGTAAATAATTTAGGTACTTATTTAGTAGCCTAGTGTTTAAACCTGCTTTTGAAGTACGAGTGTGGCCGTTCGATTTCAGGTCAGGCAAATTTGTATAGACGCAAGCACATGAAAGCTACGAAACACAAAAGACGAAACTGTCAAATTTTTCCAGTCAACTTTAAACCATATACTTCAGCGAAAAAGTTGAAAATCTATTGTTTTCTTTGCATTATACATATGTGCTGGCATTTTGAGGTAAACTGGCCTTAAAATCTGGAATTACCAATTCGCCATGAGCAAAAGTGGTGATTAACGCTCATTTCTTCTTTGCAAGATAAGTGCCTTCTAGTGGGATAATAAAAATGGCTAGGCTATATCTATTATAATGTGATATACTTTGCTCTAATAATAATCTAACATAATAACACGTCTATTAATTAGAGCTTTGTTCCTTATGAAAAGCCACCCCTTACATAGTAATACCTGTAATTATCTCCGACGTTAATTACCTGGAATATTACATAAGTGGATCTAATTCGAGTTTCTATTGAAACTTTGAATATAGGTATACATAATAATAATCGTGAATGTAATATAGTAGCACTTTTTAAATAAAAATTTATATTCCTTTTGTTTGTTTGATCTAAGCATAATTTTGTTGATACAGTGTATGTACATATATATGATTCTAAAATATTTAGTCCATGAATGTAACTTTTGATGATGATAGCAACCAGGCCGATTTTCGGCTACGGCGGCCGTTCTCTTTTATGGAGATCAGCCAGCTGCACAGAACATATTATAGTCATTTACCTCTCCGATGCACGGGTGAATCATTCACCAAATTCCAGACTCCAGGCTGCTTTATGAAAGTTTCTCAAAACCCACAAAGCAATTTCGGCCCGACTCGGGATTCGAACCAGAGACGTGCAGAGTAGTCGCGCCTTGCGACCACTAGACCAACGCGGCAGTCACGTTTACTAATATTATAAAGCTGAAGAGTATGTTTGTTTGCTTAAACGCGCTTATCTTAGACAGATTTGAAAAATTATTTCAGTGTTTGATAGCCCATTTTCTTTACTTTTTAGGATATTAGGAAGGCGATAGGCTATACACTTTGTATCCCGGTATGCGAAGTAGTTCCCATAGGACACGGGTGAAACCGCTAGTGGAAGCTAGTATAGTTGATCTTTCTAGAAATACAACTTCCAACATTTAGATAAATTGATTTAATTAATTAGAAAACAGACCAACTGACAACTCAGATTTCGTTTGTCAGTGCTAATTCAATCATAAATAAATTAGACCCTAAACTATTATTAACTCCGACTCTAGGTTTTGTTGGGTTAGAGTTCACAGGTAATAGATAGCTACAGACGCCAGCACATCATGGTACTACAATCTGACGAAAATTTCTTAAAATAAATTCAGCTTTATTGCTGAAGCATATGGTTCAAAGTTGATTGGGAAAATTTGTAAGTTTCGGATCTGTGGCCTGCTGGCTGTACGTACCTACACAAAAGATTTTTGATGACTGATTTTTGCCCTTTCACAAAATTAGTAATTTCAAAGCTATTTCTGAGGTAATCAACGATACCAAAAAAGATCTTTATTAATAAATATGTATATTATGATGGCGTGCAGACCCATTGTCGGCTACGACGGCCGTTCTCTACAAGGAGATCAGCCAGCTGCGCAGGACATATTATAGTGCACAAGCATTTGCGCAGACACAGGTGCACTCTCTATCCCCTCACTCTCGGCACGGCAATCCGACACGACACGATCGATCAGAACTGACATTTACGTGCTCTCCAATGCACGGGTGAATCAATCACCAACATCCAGCCTCCAGGCTGCTTTATGAAAGTTTCACAAAACACACAAAGCGATTTCGGCCAGACCCGGGAATCGAACCCGAGACCCCGCGACTACTAGAACAACGAGGCAGGAATGTATATATAAGATCATGACAAACAACCTTTCTATTTATATAAATAACCGACCTCTGTAACATCACACTTGGCTTCTATGTGACGTTGACTGAAGTTCATGTGATACCATGGTTTATGTATGGGAGGAACAAACAACATGATATGTTACTGTCAATTTATTTAGTTTGGATGTATGACCGATTCTTGATAAAATTTTATAACTGGTTTTGTAACTATATTTTTACAAGAATGCTTAGAAAAGACAATTACTACAAACAAAATTGTTATATATGCACTTATTTATTTCTCAGAAAAAATATTTAATAGAAGTATTTATATAATAAAACAAAAATCAAATAAAAAATAAAAATCGAAAAATAAATGAAAAAAATATTTCTGTATGTCAGTCTATATGACCCCCGCTTTCAGGGTAAAGCTACTGAACCAATTTAGAAGAAAAAATTGTGCACAGATAGTGTTGAGCCTAAAAAAAGACTACATTTTCTTAATTTCAAAATTTTAAAGAAAAATAACTAAATGTCCAAAATTATGACTGCATACAAAGACATAGGCTAATTTTAATCCAGCAGCAGGCTCAGCATGGCGATTCTATGTCTATTTTATCAAGAAAAGACAAAGCTCTTTCTGCCAATGTCAACATGTCTTCTGCCCGAGCATGGCGCGACCTGTCAACTCGCATATCATCATTTGTAGACTTATGTCGGTCGATGAAAAGAAAAAAATATTTTCTACGTGTCAAAAGTAATCTTACGTCAAAAATTTGTCTCTACGGTTGCCATGCTTAGCCTGCCCCTATAACTATCACTGACCTATTCTTAATTTAAACATTTGAAAACAAAAGAAAGCAAAGAACCGCCATGTTTATTCAACTGGCAATCTTCTAAACTTCGTGTTTTGTATTCTTCTCGATGGAAAATTCTGGTAATGTAAGTTAGCAAGAACTTGGCAATCCTTTTGAGGATACCGAATGAAATATTGTCCTTGCCGACACTTTGTGATACTTGTTTGGGCAAAGTTTTAAATGCGAGTGGAGCAGGGTGAAAACTTAGTGTTGTGAAAAGCTTTGAATCATTATAACTGTTGTGTCTATGTTTTTTTTTTGCATTTTGGATGAAATATTTATTATGCTTTTTGTTGGTTGTTTTCGATTTTCTAGATATGACTGTCATTGTTAATATAACTTATGCTATGTAAGGTTATATTCATGGTATGCCCTGTCTGGTCAACTTTAAAATATTAATATTTATTTAATTCAAAATTATATAATTTTGAATTAAACTAACTCATAATTTTAGTTACAACAGCTGGTCTCTCTCGACTTCGTCCGCATTCATATCGTAAGTGACAAATACCTTACGCTATTTATGTCAACGATATTGAAATTTAACAAAATACATGGCAATCCAAATTTTTCGGGTATATTTTGTCATTCGAAATTGTTTTTTTATGTTTTATTAATTAGAAAAGGTTCGTGTCTTCCGTACCCCTGCACAAAATTATTAATAGGTATAGGGTGTCAAAAAACGAATCCTCAATGCTACCACCCGGTAATGTAATTTAATATTTTTTTAAGTTAATTTTGAAAATATAAGTACATATTACTAAATTAAAGCTGATTTTAAAATAAACATGAGACATATGATCGAGCCTATTTTTAGTCAGACAAAAGGTCATTAAAAATAACCTAGGTTAAAAACAACCTCAGACGAATTACTCCCTATAGACTGCACATAGCTTTACTCGTCATGTTTACATTTCAAAAATGGCGTGTCGCCTATTTTAAAGCGTAGACCTGCGTAGCCCAGTTGGCGCTACGCCAGGGGTCAATGACACTGCGTAGCATCCCCGTAGCCACTCCCTCTCGTGATAGTATTGTTTGGGTATGTGATTTCTCTTATTATAGGTAGTTTATTTTGATATTAAAATGAAAGTTTCAAGTTAATAACCAAAATACTTCGCTTAGATAAAAAAATATATGAAATGTATTTGCTATAAAATTAAACTGAGGATTTCTACATAAAATTTTTAAATACAACATCAATCAATGCAATAATACTAAACTGAGCAAGTAACGCGTAATTTACAGCCAATATAGGATACTACGCCGTAGCAAATCGTAGCCGCTACGAGGTCACCGAACGTAGCATCTATGCTACAAACGTCAAAGTTTGTTATCATCACGCTAAGTTTTATCACAATGTGTCGAAGTTTCGTCTGTAGTTTTATGAGGCAATCAAGAAACTGTTTTCGTTAGATGGAAGCTTATTAGGCGGAGACGCGATTATGGCGCTCTCGTAGCAAGTGCTACGGAGATATAAAATAAGTTTGATTGGTTTTTAGTTTTGCTATCAATCTTTTAGTATCCATCCCATCGGGATATGAATGTGAAGGAATAGCGAGTGCACCTGTACCCGCATAAATTCTCATCATCATCAGCCTTTCTATCGTCCCACTGCTGGGCACAGGCCTCTTCTCGCACGGAGAAGTATTGAGCGGTAATCACCACGCTTGCTCAATGCGGGTTGGTGATTTCAGACTTTATAGTCCAGGTTTCCTCGAGACGTTTTCCTTCACCTTTAGTCAGTCATTGGTGTCCAAGATAAACTTAGAAAGTACATATAACTTAGAAAAGTTACATTGGTACCTGCCTGACCTTCAATCGAACCCGCGCGCTCATGCTGGTGCTATTAACCACTACGCCACAGACTTTAGAGAGAATAGCCGCCATGCCTAATTTTAGACCAATGAGTCGGTAATCCGAGAGCAATCGGGCGCAGGTACAACTTTTACGTGCTCTCCGATGCGGGTGTATCAATCACCAACTTCCAGACTCCGGGCTGCGTTTGTGAAAGTCTCATCCAACCTACAAAGCAATTTTGCCCGACTCGCGAATTAAACCGCAGTCAATCTCTTACAAGAAGAAACACACATTATAAAGGACACATTTATGTATACTCCAACAAACCTTTATTCTACGTAAGTACAAAGAATATCTAAGAAGGAACTTATAACTGCGGATTGTGTTCGCGAGGCCAGAAAATCGTTCAGCGGAATACCTCTGGACGGAATTTTAAATAGGACACCAACTACGGTACCGTGACTGGCTTCCAATATTTCGGTCCATTTAACCCTGAACCAGAGGTAGAGGTGCGTTCAGAATACGGTGTGGTATAATCAGGTAAGTATTAATTAAGGGTATGTTTGGAGTATACTTGTGTATTGAGTGTTGAAAACTTCAAATACTTTTTTTGAGATGTCGAAGTTAAAAAGTTTCTTTTGTTTAGTTACTTTTTGTTTAAAAAATGGCTTTATATACATGTATAGACGCCAGCATATCAAGTCACTGTCAAATTTCCTCAATTTTCAAAATTAGGGAGTTTTGAATATATTTAGTCTATAGGTACAGATTTTAATTAATTTGCAAAAAAAAAAATCATATTTTTTTAATTTTAATTAATTTAAGGTAGTAGTTTAAGTTTTATTTATAATTATATTTATAATATGTACATATTATCTGTATATATTATACTTTACTCTATGAAAAGTCTAAAAAACAAAAATGTCTAAAGGACATAACTTATTGCAAGCAGTTTTTATTAAGTGTTTTCAAACATTCACATCCTTAAACAGAAAATAAAGGTTTTTGGAAAATTAAAATAATATATAGATTTGCCTTTGTAGTAGGTACAGACGCCAGCACATTAAGCTATCCGCAACTATCGAATATTTCCAATCAACTTTGAACCATATGCTTCAGCGATAAAATTGATGTGCTCTCGACTGTACTTCTGCATTTCTTGCACTGTGCTTCTTAATCGGAATCGGGTCATTGATGTTGTGGCTAACGGGTGCTCTCATTTGCCTGCATTGTTCACTAATATAAATTAGTTCTAAATACAGTCTGTTTGATGTGGTCTCTAATGAATTTTAATTGAAATTTAGGTGTGTGTGTGTGTCTAGATATTTGGGTACTGGATTACTTGCAAAATGTACAGACGCCAGCACATCACGCTACTATAATCTGTCAAATTTCCTTAATAGATTTTCAACTTTATTGCTCAAGCATATGGTGCAAAGTCGATTGGGAAAATTTGACAGTTTCGGGTAGCCTGACGTGCTGGCGTCTGTACTGTCTGAATAATGTATTTGAATTTTTGTAAAATTTAAACAAATTGGTAAAGGTACCATAAATTTTCTAGTTCCTTAAACTCAAAATTAAGTTAGAACTGACTCCATATTATGAGACTCCAAAAGAATGTACCTACAGTCGCCAGCACATCAAGTTACTACAATCTGTCAAATTTCCTTAATTGATTTTCACCTTTGTGCTGAAGCATATAGTTAAAAATTGATTGGCAAAATTTTACAGTTTCGGATAGCTTGATGTGCTAGCGTGTGTACAATTGAGTGATAATAATTATTGTCATTATGATACTACCATCACAAGAACAGATTGCGACAAAATATACCATGTTTTTATTCATCATCTTCTGCATTGGTTAAATATTCTTTAATTATATTGTCAATCCATTCGACGTTTCAAATATTTCTATATTTACTGAAGGAATCATCGTTCTCACTACTTGTGAAACCCAACCAAAACAAACCATAGGAATTTATTTAGTTACCTTTAAATTTATTTTCGATAGCATCGCTCCACAAACACAGGCCAACTGTATATCAACTTTAAATCGGATCGTACCGTTTGCGTAACAACCTCAATGTTGCTATATAGAGCGGATGAAACAACTAATGATGGATATTTTTCTGCCATATACCTTTATTTTCTTAACATATATAGTTTTAAATTTATAATATTTTTTCTGTCTACTTTTTTCTGTCGAGACACCTTTTCTCAAACGGTTGGTACAAAGGTAAGGTATTGATTAGCTAATATGATAGACTACGTATACTTTACATAATTATTCATAATTATGTGTTTATAAAAACATATACTTATTATAACACCCAGATAACAAGCATGCTCATTACACGGATGTCGACCGTACCGGCAATCGAACCAGGGACAGTCAGCTCGGCAGTCCGGTGTGGTTACCAATGCCATGGTTTTTCGAACTTAATAAAATTAGTCCCAATATGGCTAAATTTTTCACAGAAAGGTTTTCTCCTTGGCTATATTTCCTTATATAACTATACTAGTATCAACTGATAACTAATTAAGGTAAATTCAAAGAGAGACATTTCTTTATAGAAAATAATGTTACACTTATCACCGAGAAGTTTGTATGCCAACTTTAAATACGATAGCACCGTTTCCGTAACGCAGTGAATGCACCGATATCGACCGCAAGCAGCCGGCGGATGAAACAATGTCTGTTGCATTTATTTGTGGCGGATATTGAAACTGTTTGACTCATGTTTCATGCACTTGAGAGTTGCCATAACTTACAGAATGTTAAAATCGAAATAGACAAGTATGTAGAAACGATATGGTATATAAGTTGTTTGTATGATAAGAAAATTGTAATACGCCAGAAAGTAGAAATAAAATACTGTTAGGATATGCCATTATACTCCTAGGAGGGACTATCTCTAGGAGGAGCTCGTGGCTAAGTAACGGGTCGATCGATCACAAGGTTAAGCAATGCGTGGCGCAGTTAGTCCGTGGGTAAGTGTCATAAAGAGTTCTTCCGTGTTTCAGAAGGCACGTTAAATTGGTGTGTCCAGGCTATCTTTAGTACATCTTTAGCAGTTGTTACTGGTGCCACAGGTACTACAGAAGAACCAGAAAGCCTGACAACCGGTCTTACCAAGGGTTTTGGGTTGCCCAGGCAACTGGGTTAGCTCTACCCAAAACACTGATACTTAGCTGATTGAGGATAAAACTGGAAGCCGACCCCGACATAGCCTGGGAAAAGGCTAGGCTGCATGACTCCCTTATATAATTATATCTACTCAATAATATTTCAGAACCTTTCCTATCATCTGCATAGCCTTAAGCCCTAAAAGGAGTATGGCGAGATAGCATGTAAAATGGGACCCACTATTAGAAGCATCGTGCAGTATGGAAACATGTAATTAGTTATAGAGCTATATGAAACTAGTAAGAAAGCAAATGGGCAGTAAGTCGTAGAAGTTAGGAGAAAAAAGATATTAAACTCAAAAGATTATAACCTAAAACGAATCTGGGAGAGCGTATTTAACAATATGATATCATGTTTTGTATAAATATATATCATATGGGTGCGCACCCTTATGATATTATGTAGACTCTCATTGTAAAGAAAATGAAAATACTTGGGACACACCTAGAAGTTTAACCCCCATTTCTCTTAATGATTTTCATAAAATGGCAACAAGAATACAATTAGTTTTGACTCTGTCAGTCGGCTCATATTGACATTATAACATTTCATTCTGCCTAATACATTTTATAACATTGTGCATTTTTATAATAAAAAATGAAAATGCATTTTTAATATTAACTTCTGTATGTTTTTTTTTATTTTACAATTTATTTTTAAAAAATAATTATAGTTTTAAACCTCTGTAAATGTAAGATTATTAATCATTTAAAGAGTAGGTTGGAATGTTATACGAACGAGGTGCGTTCAAAAACTGTAAAATGACTTATTTTTAAGTAAATAAAAATATTTTCTAACTTTTAATTCCGGACTTGTAAAATCTCAATATTATGTTATATATTCCTCTTATTAAGTCTTAATTATAGTAAACATGAACTCCATCCTGAAGGTCACTTCTTTAATTTGGGTACAATCTCGCCTTTCTCCTTTATTGAATATAATTATATAGAGGGTAGTATTCCATTCCTATTTGAGTCACTCCGTAGAATAGTTCCGTACCATGGACCGAGGACATAAAAAAATATAAACTTATATAATAAATTACATTCCTTTATAACAAATCTGAACTAAATCTATCAAACACTAACACTCAACTCACTCCATCACAACTGCAGATGTAAACAAAAGCTCAGTTATAAAGTGGAGGGTAGACGAATCTTATCAGCCGAGCAGTCTGTGACGCGTCTCGCCGCGCGGTATCGATCGACAGCGCGACCAACGACCGTGCGAGGATGTAAAGTCGTTCGTGTGCAATCATTTGTTCCGGATATGGGGTCCAAATTGTATTATTATTTTGCTATTCTGTGTGAATAAGTTTGTTTTGGGGAAATAGAGTGCTATGTTTTGTATTGGTTATTACAATAGGGTATTGGACTGTTTTTTTTAATTATTATTATTCATATCAAAAGTAACATTTTACAAAATCAAAAACAAATAATTTTTGGAATCTGTTAAGAAATACGTAATTTATAAACCTTTAAAAAGTCAAACAGGAAAAAGGATGCACATACAAGCTTGTGACGTCAACGCTATTTGATCACGCATGTACAAAAGAGATAGCAAGATGTCCCCACTATGATCCCATTCTTCATCATACGAATATAAAAAATGTTGATTGCTGCTCCATTTATCAACCAATTTTGACGCTGTTTTCAGAAAAATGTTCCTTGTGCATGTGTTTATTTGTTTTGTTAAAAATTGTGTACAAAATCAAACACAGGCAAATACCCAATTGTTTTTAAATAAATAAATGCAATAATATTGTTGTTATTTTAGTAGCGCAACACGTTGACATTCGGTGTAGACGATGGAATGACTCAAGAAGGGCTTCTTTTGTTTATTGTTTTACCTATTCCTAATTCATCACATAAAATATCATGATAACGTTCCAGTTTTATAACGAAGTCATAAAGTTTTATGCGCAGTTATTAAACGTAACATGTTGAAAACAAAAGCTTGAGTATAAAGGTCGGGTAGACGGAATGTTATCGTGCTACTACCGAGTGCCATCGACCCTTAGAGCGTTCAATCAACAGGAGACGACATCGCTGTGCTTTCCTCTCTGTCAAAGGTATGAGTCCGCTGGTTATACTCGAAAGTACAGGCGCCAGCACTGTAATCTGTCAAATTTCCTTGATAGATTTACAACTTCATCGCTGAAGCGTATGGTAAAAAATTCATTGGGAAAATTTGACAGATTCGGATAGCTTGATATGCTGTCGTCTGTACATGTGTTCGTCAAGTTGATGCTTTAGTTTGTAAATTTTTGGAGAGCATGTGTAATGATATGATCGAGAATGCATGTTTGTCGACCTCATCTCTTTAGAAAAAAATGTATTAGTTTTAAAGGTTTAAAGTTTTGATTTCAACCTATTTGCAAAATAAATATCATTTATTTGGCGATCTCTATTGGTTGCGTTCCCTCACCCCCATTTAAAATGGCAATTTTTTCCGCACGAGGACTTTGTGCTCATGGCGATGCCAGTTGGTTACATGCTCTAAGTATCGACCGCGAGTCGGCGACCGACGACCGAAGTCGCGACCACCGTGCATGTGGAAAGGTAGTTTGGTGACAATATTTTATGAAAACTTTTGTAATATGAACTGCAATAGAGTGGTTCTAACTGAGGTGGAAGTTTAAGTGACTCAGAGTTAAAGTGCAAGAATCTCTGGATACATAAAGTAGCAGCGATGTGACTTTTAGAACGTTGTGTAGTTGCTAAGTTTGCTATAAATGATGATTGCTAGAAATAAAAGTGTGAGGAAAATTGAAATCTTAAAAAATACTTGCGATCCCACTTGCACACAATGCAGTGTTATGATTGATCTATTATAATAAAAAAAATAATCCCTATTTCCCTTGGTCACGCCATCACGCGTGAACGGCTGCGCCGACCTCAGTTCTCTTTTTTGTTTTGTTCGTTAAATTGACAGGAGACAATTCTCAAGATAAGTAAAAGAAATCAAGAAAACTTCTGCCTAAAAATAAATTTATACGTATAAGCTAAAATTACACTGACATGAGCTGTGATAGACTTGTAATTATTGCTCTTCTTAATGACTAAATGTTTTAAGACGAGGTATTTACTCATAATCAACTTGGCTGATAAATATACAGAAAACGTTCAGAGAAATATCACATCTAAAATCATTAACTATGAAACACTCAGAACTAAAATTAAAAGCAACCAATTTTAACACTACCAAATTTTTCACACGGTATAAACTGTGTAGATAAGGTATCGGTAAAATCGAGGAAGCTATGCCCAGTATTGATTTGAAGTATTGAATAAAATTACGCTAATTATTTAGCTTTATTGTTGTTTTCAATAAATACCGCATCCAATAAAATTCTAGCGTTCGTACAGACAATGCTTGTTTGCACTTAGCGCTGAATGTAAGGAATCGAAATTGAAACCAGACAACATTGTGAAATGTTAACTTTAGACAACAGGTATAGCTAACTTCTATAAAAGCTTTGAACCTTTTTAAGAACCCTTTTCTTATTTTTAATTTGAAAGAAGTGTCTGATTCTTTTACTTACAAAAAAAGGTATGTGTATGCTCCTGTATATCTTAAAGAGGTTTACATACTTAGCTACTGAACTTTTTGTTTAAGACTTGAAAGACACTAGAATCGTTTCAAAGGCTATTAATTTACTAAGTCAAGATAATTTATTTTTCATCTTTATTGCCGAAGCATATGGTTCAAACTTGATTGGGATAATTTGACAGTTTCGGGTAGCTTGATGTGCTGCCGTCTGTACCTGAACTTAGACTTAGTTTAATGACGAAATTTATATCTATAATCTTATAGTAGCAAATTTTCATGTGTCTTAATTAACAAATGAAATAATTTAACTAGATAGAAATAATATAATAATCAATTCTTTGAATACAGAAAGAGGAAAAATCTTTAATGATATGGAGGTAAAACAGATGCATACAGTTGCATATGACCTAGATAATAACGTGTCGATACGTGTTGAGACTATAAAGCCAGATTCTGCATACGCCAGCGGAGTTACAACCTGCATCGGCAATCGATATGTCGCAGGGAAATGAGGAAATGAGTTATTGCATGAAATCCCTAAGGATATCACGAAATTGTTTTATCAGTTTAATTATCAACAGTATTCTTTATAACATTACATTAAGTTTAGTGAAATGACGAGTGATTTGTCACACACAACACTAGAATCGTTTTAGACATCTTTCGGAATGTCGTGAGTTCCCTAAGATTTTCGTGCAATCCCGGGTATCGACATTTTCCTGTGACAGATCTAATTAATGGGATTAAATTTTCAAAAATGCATTTTTTTATCTGAGCTCCTAAATCATGAAATTATTGATTTTATTTTCATCAGCCTATTGATCGTACAACTGTTGAGGACAAGCCTCTTATCATTAAAATATTAATAGATTTTCATGTAGTATCTACTCTACAGGCACGTGTCAATGTAGCCTTTATTTATTTAGTTAAGTTCGCTACCCATTTTTGTTAGTAGAAAGATCTTTCGTTATTTTTCCTTATCTTCGAGTCAAGGAAAAACATATTCCCCAGGAGGCATCATGATGAATTTTCCAGGGCATCTTTCTATATCTCATTAAAAGTAATCATGTAGACGCATCTAACAGAAAGACAAACCTACTTCATTTCGCATTTATTATACTAATTTGGAGTATGAATACAAGCCAAATGAATGCAGTATTTCCTTAACAGATGCAGCTGTTTATGACGCAGAACACGGAGATACGATTCTAAAGCCTTCTAGAAAATTGTTAGCGTGCACGGAAATAATCACCCACTCTCAAGCTCTAAAAATCCGATAGTGTTTTTTTATTCACCATTCTTAATGAACTGAAAGTGCGGAGAGAGTAGAAAGTACCGTGAAGGGAAAACTCATTGATTTTTAATGAATATTTAAGCGGGGATTAGAAATTCCAGCTGAAGGAGAAATAGGTGTTTGTTTAATTTGTTTTGTAGTTCACTCGATTAGAGATCAGATGATGATAATAGATACTAAAATTATAAAACTGAAGATGTTGTTTCTTGGCTTGAACGCGTTAATCTCAGAAACTGCTAGACCTATTTGACAAAATAGTTCGTCGTAAATGGCAGTTTTATCGAGGAAGGCTGTAGGCTACTTTTATCCAGGTGCAGGTAGCAGTTTTCAAAGTACGCAGGTGACACCGATGGAAGTTTCGTAGATATGTAGTTTATATATGTCCTGAACTTCACCTATCGAGCACTGATAGCCACCATTACTAACCTTCTTCTTAAGATTCATGCTAAGGCGTAAGACGATGTTCTTTTGTTTTGCGCAGTAGGTACTTATTAATCCAAATGTTAAGACATAACTCCGAGCAAATACAATTTTGGATCATATTCCGTACTTGCTACACGATATGTCTCGAGGTTCGTACCTTGAACCTCTAAAGAGTAGAGACATCAACTCTTTATCACCAATCCAATAAACCGCAGACGGAAACCAGGTTACCTATACCTATTTAGACAAGTTCACGTCGAAGTATGACTCGGTTCAATATTTGTTCAACCGGCAAACACAGACTGATTTCTTAGTTTGTTATTACCATTTTTGGAAGGCCCACCCTTTCCAGATAAAGCATCGCGACACCTCAACTTGTGTGCCGAGTCATTTGAAGTTTTCTAGTGGATAGCAAAAGGTGATCATGTGATTTTAAAGATCTTAACAATGTTTAGTTATTGTATATTTAATTTGTTATTATTATGTGCTGTTTCTATTTTCGCTTCTAAGATTGTTGAAGGGTGAGTTTTAGGATATTTTTTGGTCTTATCTTTCTTGTGATTAATTGATTTTCATTTGTCAGCTGTCAATTATTCGTCGATAAACATACAATATTTTGGTTTATTTTTAATTAGGCTTTAGATGGAAGATGGTGTATTTAAATAAATTTGAGTGTTCTCATTTTTGGGTGGAACAATAAAGTGGCAAGCTAATACGTACCAACTCAAATTAATTTCTTTAAGTATGAGACCAAATGTCTCTTTTGTACTATTAAAAAGTTAGAAAAAGTTGGAACATAAAACCAACGAATTATATTTCTGTTAGGTATTTAGAAGACTCCGAGTATCTACTTACAAAGTTAATGAATTCCTATAATGGACCTTTGAGGCCCTTAGAGACAGTATAATGTTTTTCTGAAATAGTCTTTTCCTACGGGAAAAATAGATTCAAGTGGAGTGATTATATTATACTGAGAAGATGAGATAAAATTCAACGAATACTTAGCTGCTAATGTTTTCAAACTGAGTAAACAGTACATACCTATGCTGGTAAATCAACATGACACTGTTTATTTTTCACAGATCTCAGCCCATACTCCAAAAAACAATAGAAGCACTCTTCAGTGATCGTACCCACGAAATATACCCTGGCGCCTGCAAATTGATCACAGCTTCAAAACGACAAACAAGAATGTGTGACCGGGATACTGGCCTATCCAACGTATTGAGCATCGCAAAAGAACAAGCCATCACAGCCTGTGAAGGAACCTTCCAATATGATAGATGGAACTGTTCCCTAATCTTCAATAGAAAACCCAAAAAGAATATATTTAATAAAATCTTCAGAGAAACTGCGTTCGTTCATGCGTTGATGGCGGCGTCGATAACACACTCAGTGGCTAAAGCGTGTGCTTCTGGGGATCTTTCTTCATGCTCCTGTCCGGGGAACTTTGGAAAAAATAACACTTGGAAGATGGCAGGGTGTGGAGATGACTTCAGACACGGAAAGAGATTGACTAGAAACTTCTTAGACTTCAAACATGCGGGTAACGATCAGATCGCTGAAATTCTAAAACAAGATGTCATTGTTGGGGTTGATTCTATAGGAGAGCAGCTGAAGGAAGTCTGCAAATGCCATGGGTTCTCAGGTTCTTGTACAACAAAGACTTGTTGGAAACGATTGGGGCCTTTTAACTCAGCGATGGGGTTACTAAAGAAGCATTATCATCACGCTATAAAGAAGAAATTGATGAACTACACAACAAAAAGGGCAATAACGCCGAAAATGAGGAATAAGATGAAGATAGAAAGAAAGACTTTGGTTTACTTGCAAAGGACGCCGAACTTATGTGTTAGTACGAAAGGGAGGGTGTGCAAAGACAGACATAACTGTGCGACATTGTGTTGTGGTAGGGGCATTATAACTAGTAAAAAACAAGTGAGTTCTAGGTGCAGATGTAGAATGGTAAATTGCTGCTTCGTGCAATGCGACACTTGCGTTGAAGAGGTCAACGAGTATACTTGCAAGTGATCGTTAGTGCTTTATCTTAGTATTTATTAGTAATGTCGCAAATATTGGAAGTCTCTACAATCTTCGCGATTGATCAATTTTCAACTTTGTTTTAAGGTTCTTATGGTTCAAATTCAATTGTAAAGTTTATCGAGTAAACGTTCCTTTGGCCCTATTTTCTACTTCACGTCTGCAGAGAAAAGTGTGTGTATTGGTACTGGTACTAATTAGGTACTTGAAACATTCTTGATTCGTTCCTGTAGTATCTTTGATCTTCGGCAATGGCAATAGATATAGGTTTCATTTCGAGAAGTATTGCTTACAAATGTCCTATATCATGTTTTTTATATTTGCTGCTTCCTGTGTAGATAGATATTTTCTACGTTAAACTGGTAGAATAAGGTGCAATCACTAATGAACTTGTAAAGCATACTTATTTAAATATTTAATTGCTTATGTATTTGTTTAAAGATAAGATTGAATGTGATACGGCCTGGGATGTAGGAGTGTCATCTAAGATAATGGTCGATAATGCTGTGATATAAGCTAAACGCTTTAAGTTAGATAGTTTGAAACAATGGAGGTTTATATTGAATGATTTATTAAATTAATCATAAAAAAAGTTGTGGTTTTATTTTTGAAGCGAGACAAGCTGCTATGTATTTGAATTTATATTGAAGATTTGAAGATCTGGTCATTTCTCAGTTTTGTTTCTAGATATGCGAATAGACTTGATTCGATCCTACTAAATATAATAAATATAGGCTATAGGTAAATGGTTGAACTGACTGTTAAAGTAGATAAGTATTTTTTTGCACTTTACTTGACTGACGTGTTTCGGAAGGCGAATTGGTGGGTCCAGGTCTTCCAGGCTGTCATTTGAACATCTTTGTCAATCGTTACATGAAATTAATTGTCAGACAGTCTGACACCCAGTATGGCCCAGGATGGCTCGGTCACAGGCAACTCGCCCCATGAAATCCTTCCATGTAAAGTACTAAGCTATATCCGGTGAGCTGGGAAAAGGAATGAAAGCATGATGACTTGACTAGCCGAAGATTATCTCAGCAATGAAAGTTATAGGAATTTTACTTGTTTTGGTTCAAATTTAACAACACCTATAATTTTTAGCTACTAGGATATCTGAATGCCATCTCTTGTTGTTACGAAAAACTTTTAACTATCCCGACATCTGTCGGCCAATAGCGTAGTAAAACAAAGGCCCGCCTTAACAATTGCCTTGTACCCACGTTAAATTTTGCATACCATGCAAGATGGCGCTGTTATAAAAGTTCGATATTGCTTGCATAGATGGCGTTGTACTCATATGACAAATAATTAAAATCTTTTTATAGCTGTTTATGGTGATTTGAAAAATAATAAATAAGTATTATTAATTACATACGTAATGTAAGTATGTTTTGTTAAAGACGATTAATCTTTTAGGTTAAATAAAACAAAAGAACCGTTAAAAACTCAAGTTTTATTGTAAAATTCCTGAGATTCAAACATGTTTGAGTTGATGCGTTATTCATAATTTCACCGCGATGGAATCCTGATGCATCGATAACATCGGTTCAATGCATGTCGATCGCGAAATATTATACGCGTGGAAATCTTCGTACGTACGATCAATTTGATAAATCCATTCGTTGATTAAAAATTTCATGTTAGAAATCGAAAAAAAAAACATAGTGACATGATTTTATTTGATGAATAAATATTGGATTAATAAATATGAAAATTTAAAGACAAGATTTATTTTTTTGAAGAGAAACGCGGAGGTGTAGCAATCATTAGTATCTAGGTAGGTACTCTCGCTCCCTACTTATCACCAATTATTTATTTGTGTTGTTTTGTTCTAGATTCTGCTTTTCTTATATGTATGTAGTCGTAGCAATAGGCTAGATACAGGAATTTTCTCGACCATTTGTTCGTCAATAAAAATATTTAATTTTCATATTAACCAATGTAAAAATGCATTCCAAATAAAAAAGGATGAACTCACACAAACACGACTCATTAGTGATGTGTATAATCAATATAAAATAAATTATCGATATCGAAGCCACTCGCTATCGACTATCGAGTCAGTGGGTCGTGAATGATGCTACAAGACACGTTCGGCTCGCAACTGAGGGAGCGCGAACAAAATAAATTTCACCTTTATACTGACCACAACACAATATTTGAAATGTCACGTCTTTATGTTTATATAGGGTGTTATTTTTATTTACTGAACTTCAAAATTCCTTTACGTATCTATGATATGGATAATCTTAAACTATTAATCTTAACTATAATCCAAGCAACTACAAGTACCTATTAAACTGTGTCATTTGAATTTTACGATTCTGTAGTAAATACTAGAATCGGCCGTGCCGGGAATTGAACCTGGGACCCTTAGCACGGCAGTCCGGAGTGGTAACCATTGCGTCATCGGGGTCGTCTAAATTCTAAGTATTTGATAATTTTGATATCGTCACAAAAATATTGATATCTATTCAATATCATAGTTAACATCTTACAGTAAAAAAATATGTACTAATATCAGACTTGAAAAGACATAGCGGAGTGACGTCACTCTTTCCCTTCAAACAACGTCCAAAGAATGCGAACGGCTCAAAAATGAAGCAAAATTTAAATAAAATCATCCACAATCAAATGAATGACTAACACGGATACGTATTAAGTCTAAAAGATCGCACAACATTATTATTATAACGCCTATAATTGACCCCTAAACCATTAAGGCCGGCCACAAAATTGCGGTTTGTTTTCGATGCCAACTCACATAATTACGATATTAATGAAAAATAAGCTAAAAAACGGCAGCTTTGAGATTTATTTATTTATTGACCCGAAGCGAGGTTTGACCTTACTCGTGGTCATACTCGAACGTGACTCACTCAGACCTAGTTATTAGGTTAATTTGAATTTTCAATGGAATTTTATAATTAAAGCACAGTAAAATATATTTAAAATCGATTATTCCCTAAAAATGAATAAGAAATAATGGGTTACTTACTTGAGATACTTATAATTTTGTTTTATTTCCTGGAGCCATGTAAAGTAAAAGATAAAGTTATTCAAAGTAGGCTGAAAATCAGCAGTTTTTTAATGTCATTTTGATAAAAGACAGCTCCTAAAACCTCCATGCTCTTCACCACTTCATACGTGTTGCCACTAAGAAAAAGAGATGTCCCCAATTGGGTAGTTGACTAAGTAAGAAATAAAATAATTTTAGATATTCATTTGCTAAAGTATCTTAAAATAATAATTATCACTTTCATTAATTGATTTGAAGGAGGAACTGTTTTAATTCTTTTATTGATAATTTTGGCAAAATAAGTAGATATAGCTTGATGTTTTTGAAAGCATGTGACGTCATTGTTCTTGCTTTCATACAAAGTAATCGTTTTGACAGTTCAATAAAAGTTATGAATTTGACTAGTTGTCAACTAACCTATTCTGTCTGAATGGTTTCGGATTTTGGTTTCTTCGCATTTCAATAGTAGGTGCGATCGTTACCTAGCCGAGACAATACCAATAAAAATTATGTTACTCCAACCAATTACAGGCCATTAAACAAAACTTTTTACAGCTTAACGTAATATTCGGTCGATGTTTTAATATGTGCCCAGTTTTTATTTATTATTATTATTAACTGAATATATTATTATTGTTAATATTCAAAAAGTTTATTATTTAATATGGGAACGCTGTCGTTTCTTAAAGAAATTATTATGAATGGCTGTTTAATTGATTGTTTGATGGTTTATGATGACGTAAAAATTGGCATGATTTCGTGTGAATGAGTTTCGGAGCTTAAAGTATTTTTGTTAATGGACCGAGTCATTTGCGATCGAGAAAAGAGTGCCATTGAGCTCTCATAAGATATGGAATTGGTTGTCGATTCGTAAACTATTAAGTAAATTTTCAGCCTCATCAAAAAAGTTACAACCCTGTCGGAAAATATCAATTAATATAACAAAAGAAAAGTATTGTGACTTTCAAGGCTTGGTTTTGGCACAAAATTTCCAATCCAATCTATTAAAAAATAAAATCTTAACAAAAATATTCATTTATTTATAAAAAAAACCTCCATAATTATCTCAATAAAATGTCACACATCTCAAACGATTTTTAAACACTCTGTATATAAAAAGCGAAGGGAAATCAAATGTCAAGTTAAATTATTAATGTTAGCTTAACCAGATGAGGCTGTCGATACCGTATGAAGACGTAAAATGCTTTACTTGTTGTTTTGTCAATCCGTCTGTTATGTGGGATCTGTTAATTAATTATGTTAAATAATGCTATATTATGCATATCGCGTTATACGCGTCACTTCACTAGTGATGGTTGTTTTTCTTTTTTGGTTCGTAGATTCGCTTTAGCGATAGAAGGTTGGTAGGTACACTGTACACTACTTATTAATTACGATACTTTGTGGTACAGCTTTTCAAAGAAGTTTCAAAGGAGTTGAAATCAGTTTTTTTTGGTACTTAGGTAAGGTGTCGAGTTTTTGATTATTCTGAATAATAATTATGAACAACAGATTAAAAGAGCGAAATTTTAAAAAGTATATATTCGTTTTAAAGAAATACTTAAACTTGCTACGGAAAATAGGGTCATTTAGTCTGAGTATTTTTTTTAAGAAAAACATTTCCCTCTTATCGTCCCACTGCTGGGCATATGCCTCCTCGTACACAGAGAACGATTAAACTTCACCACGGTCGTTCAATGCGGTTGGTGGTTTCCAGTTTTCGACGAGATGTTTTTTCTTCATCTTTAATCATTCATTGCTGTCCAAGATATACCTAATTAGTACTTGAAAGCATATAAAAGAAAATTTGCATTGGTATTTGCCTGGAATCAAACCTGCACACTTATACTTAAGAGGCTTCTTAAATGACTAGGCCACCGCTACTTAATCCAAGACAATTAGGTATGTTAGATCCAGTTAAGTCCTTTAAGCAAAATTACTCGAAAGGCTTGATTTTAAATATCTGGCACATTTTAAATATTTACTGGCCAGTACCTCATTTATCAAATGTCTCAAATGTCGGTGAAGTATGTCCTAAGAACTGAGTTTATAAATTACAATCTAGGACCAAGTAACGAGGCTAAATATAATCACGATTGAAGTCACTTGCGCCATAAAAATCTTACTTTAAATAAATAATTACTTTAGAACTAACTGCGAGCAAGTAAAGAGCTAATACATTTACTAGAATAAGTATCATTCAACAGTACATTTTTATCCAACCGCCATATCTATAGTAATATTATAAAGCTCGAGAGTTTGTTTGGTTTGCTTTTATGTGCTAATCTCAAGAACTGTACGAGCAAGCTCGACATTTTAACTTTTGCTGACATCGCGGTCCCTTGCGCGATTACATTATAACATGTATTTTATTTAGTTCAATAAACACAGGCAACGTGAACAGTTGGTTTTATTGCGCTCTAACAAACAATCTTAACAAACAAACAATTGCAAGTGTAGAGGAGCAACATTGCCCATACAAGAACTACTTGACCGATTTGAAAAAATCATAAAATTTTTAGATGGCTTATTTATCGAGGAATATCATTTTACTTTTTATCCAGGTGCGTGGTGTAGTATTCCATCGGGAAGAGGTTATTGATATACTAACGGTTTTCTACGTCACTACAATGCCTTCACTGCTAAAAATTGCTGTGTCAACGTTCTTGTCTAATAATCTTGATCTAATAGATAATAATAGATAGAGAACTGGATATATAGCCACATCTACAGAATAAATTAAAAAATGTAACAGAATTTGTATGGAAATTATCTACTAAATAAACTAACTAGAACTTATTCTTAGGTGGTGAAACAGGCAGTAAATACACAGGACAGAACAACCCTAGCTCAACCACCCACCGCCAAAACACAAATGAAGTATTAAAGGCTTAATGATAGCAAATAATGTACGCATAATTGAGCGCATTTAATACAAGAATCACTTTAAAGAATAACTAAGTAATTATGCACCTTTTAAAGGATTATAAGCAGGAGCTATTATTTGCATAGCATTTAGTAAAAATATAACAATAACAACGCAAGATAAACGTAATAACGAGGTAGTTGCCTCACATAGACTTCTGTAGTTCATTTTGCCAGCTTTAAGGAAAGCAGTGGAACGGAAAATGTTGTCTTTCAGATTTTTGGACGGAAGGGTTTTGTAGTGTTTAATTATGTATCCGATTTTTTCGCACTTGTTAAGACTTGTATTCTTTGTGAATGTTTCCGACCGATTCTGGGTACTTGTTGAATAGTTTAATTTTTTAACATAATCATTTAGATTGCTCTTTTTACAGCACATTTTATTTTTGACGATACAGTAACACACACACATCAAGCTACCCAAAACTGTAAAATTTTCCCAATCAATGTTGAACCATATTCTTCAGCGATAAAGTCGAAAAACTACCTATTGAAGGAAATATGCCAGATTGTAATAGCTTGAGGTGCTGGCGTCTAAACATATCTGGGTTTTTCTACGCTTTATTCAGCCCATTAATTTACAAAATTCCGTTTATTTTTTCAAAAAACATCAACAAACAGTCAAGACACTCTTGACTGTGCAAAGATCACAAAAGATTACCATCATCCCTCACCAAAGCGAATGCTACCAATTATACGTATAAGGGCTTAACTAAAAAATCTGTACTTACATACCTCAAGTATCGGTTACCTGCTTTTTGAATGGACAGATCTAAATCCCTGTACAATGGTATTAGGATCAATAAATCTGAAGTATTTTGTTTGCGACAAAATTTACAGTTACGCCGTCATTCGTGGGCATTCGCGCGTGCTATCCTTGACGGACAAAGGGGATTGCGTCCTAATGTATATTGTGAAATACTAATAGATTGTATATGTTACCTGTTTTTATGCCCAGTTATTATTTCAAAAGCTTGGAGAATGCAATTGAGTAATTGAAAGTATTGTATAGATTTGGGTGTTCCTGCCAAGATTTTGATGTTTATAAATATTAATATTTGAGACAGTTTAGACAATTCGTGCCAAATAACTTTGTGTTTATATAGTTAGGCATTCGACGTCTCGTGCATTCGCAGTAGTGTTTTTTTTTTAATAATTTTTTGCCTACGTATACAACAGTGACCAACTTTAAACTACTCTTAGGAAGATGTAATAAACAAGAGTATTCGACATCCGCCGGGATTCGTGATTCGTATCTCTAGGGATTTCGTAAAATACCCTGATGTCTTCATTTCCCTGCGACATATACAAACCAAATACGCAAGGAGTCAAACGGCTTATTTCAGAAACGCAAATTCATTTGGCGCGAGCTATGGTTAGTATTCTCTAATATCCTCCTGAAGTTTGTACAAATTGTAAAAAAATATTTGAAGCTACAGTCGTTAACATTGTTCATGAAGACAATGTAGAATGATGACCAGCTACTATTTGGGATTGCAAACTTTATCAACATTATTAATTAGAAAAAGACAGAGGAACAGGCGAACTTAGCAAAACTTCGCAAAGAACCACGCATAGATTTGACCAAGTTTTCGACCATCACAGTCTTAAAGCCGTCACTCCTCAAAGACTAGACGTGGACCATAAATACAAACGTCATTAGCATTTATACAGATCCCAGTATTAAGGGCACACATTTTTTGATTATTTAATTAAGGCGCAGACGCACCACGGTTGATGTCCGTTGATAATCAGGAATGGCGTCCAACTGGTCCGAACTCGCTTTGTTAATAATTTTTAATCTCTTCATTCTGACGTGTGGGGAGGGTAATTGTTGTTATTTATTTGATGGATAGATATTTTAACTCGTTTTCGTTCAGAGTAAGAAGAGCTTTTGATGGCGTCAATATGTATTTCTAGGCTATCAGGACTGGTGATCTTAGTAGAAGCAGATTTTCTGCTATCTTATTGTCGTCAAATAATTTGCTCCAAACCCGCACTAACCCGCATTGAGCAAGCGTGGTGATTAACGCTCAATTCTTCTCCGTGGGAGAGGAAGGCCAGCAGTCGGGCGATAAAAAGGCTGTGATGATGAATTTGCCCCAATATTGACTACTGCTGTCATGATACTCAAAATGTACGATTAAATCTGTCCAAGTTTATATGTACAGACGCCAGCATATTAAGCTATAAATTTCCTCAATAAATTTTCAACTTTATAGCCAAAGCGTATGGTTCAAAGTTGATTGGGAAAATTTTATACTTTCGGCTAGCTTGATGTGCTGGCGTCTCTACATATTTTAATACAAAAATCGTCTGATAGTTACTAACAATTTACCAGATGCAACCATAAAATTATATTAATAAAGTAAGATCTTAACAAGCGACGCCTGAGATTACTAGTAATTATAAAATTCTTCACTGTATTTAGAAATTATCGTCGAGATATCTTTTGAAGCTAAATAAACGACACTTTAATAGCTTATAGTATGTTATTTCCTACGAAATCTTAAAATCATACTAATCAACAATTACCGAATGATAATATTCTGAATTAAGATGTTTTTTACCTTAAGGGTTTATTTTAATTACTTAATTTTAGTCGACCATCTTCATTATGACGAGTTCCTCTGTGTTTCGAAAGGCACTTGAAACTGGTGGGTCCTAGCAGTTTTCTGAACATCTGTGCCAATCATCAGGAGTCAGAAAGTCTGACAACTAGTCATACCAAGAAGTATAGGGTTGCACAGTAACTGGGTGATAGATAGGCAAATTCATTATACATGTCAGACACTGGTACTCAGCAGCATTCGATTAGACTGGAAGCTGAGCTCCGTATAGTTCAGCATAAGGCTTCGGAGATGATAGGTAAATAAAGGAAACTATATTTGAAAATTTTAAATTCAAAAAAGTAGGAAAACAATGATTTTTATTTCATGAAAATTGCCCTTGAATAAACCACATCAACTTCGCGTCAACAAAGTGAACGCTTAAAAGTAAATATTCGCCTACTTAACTAAAGTTACTTAACTTACAAATATCCGATGTTGCCGTAGATAGTAAAAACACATACCATATCAGTGAGGTTCGGTTAAATTCGACGTTTCCACGTTATGGTGGCACCTCTTCAATTATGTATCACCACGTTAATGTATTATTTAACACTTAGTCGAGTTTCGACATATTTCTTGTTGGCTCCCCGTAGAGTGACTACATTTTGGGTTGTGGTCCAAGGCACGAGATATGTGCTACTCAACATACCTTAAGATTAAGCCTTATTGAACAAAGTATAATGAAAATTGGCCACAAATATTTTACTAATACGGTAATACGCGCGATGTAATTTTAAAGGTATACGATACCTCTTTTATCCCGACGTTTCGGCCGAATTACACCGACCGTGGTCACGGGTGGACTGATGACAGCTAACTCCGTCTCCGTGAAGCGCATGGTTTCTTAACTACCCTCACTTGGTCGTCACAATTTTCACTTTTTGAGCTCGTACTATCGTCTACCCTACATATACGCACAAAAAGGTTTCTCCAATATTGTATGCGCAATATACATAAATCCTTTTAAGCGTCCTACTGCTGTGCACAAGGCCTCCTCTCACACAGAGATGGATTTAGAAGAAACACCACGGTTGCTTAATGCGTGTTGGTGATTTCAGATTTTATAGTCTAGGTTTCCTCGAGATGTTTTCCTTCACCTTTAGTCAATCATCGGTGTCTAAGATATAATATACAGAAAGTAAATATTGAAACAAAATTGAATTTGCAATGGTACTTGTCTGGCCTGGAATCGAACCCGCACACTGATACTATAGAGGCTGGTGCCTTAAACACTAGACTTCTATAAATCAGCAGTACTTTGTTAAAAATAAATGTCTTATTCTGTAACTTATAACTTGTACCACAGACCTCATGGTGTTGGTTATTTTTTCACAGTGACAACGAGATCGGATTGACAGCACGGACGGGTTGAGTCCACTGATACTGCAACAGTGTTTGTCAATCAACTGAGGAGGGTTAAAATACAGCTTTTTGTGTGGCTTAGTTAAGAAATTACGATCGTTCATGCTTGTTACGTACCTATTTTGGGTGCTATTAGGTGCAATAACGGTTGTATTGTAGACGTTTAATTTTAATTTCGATAAATAGTGGAAAAATTAAAATTAAAGCTTGTCACGTATTAATTATAAATTTAAATTAAAAAAAAGGCTTCATAGATTGTCAACGTAAGTTACTAGAAATGCTTAATTAGAAACGACGTTGCGTTTTATACAGGGTGCAATTGAATTCATGAGGATTATTTTAACAAAAGCCAGTTTCAAGATACTGATTACATTACAGCGGAAATATATATATATATATATATTTTTTTTTTTTATAATAATAATATTCCTCACACATTCACACAACGTCATTTAGTCCCAAATTAAGCAGAGCTTGTACTATGGGTACTAGACAACTGATAAACATACTTATATACTTTTCTTTTGTAAATACATACATATTATACATAGAAACACCCAGACTAAATCAAACACCCATGTTCATGCACACAAATGTTTGACTTAAGCGGGAATCGAACCCGCGACCTATAGCGTGGCAGGCAGGTTCACTAACCACTACGCCGTCTGGTCGTCAAATTAATGCAAGTTATTAATGCAAGTAATCAGTAATACCTTAATTAACCAGCAACTCAACAGTCCAACATACAGCCATATCAAGTCGCATTCTACCTCCTTAACTAATTAATAAGGCATCAAAACATCTCATATTACAACCAGGTTCCAAGTGGTATCTAAAAAAAGCACGCAATTTCTGATAATTTAACTGTAATCAGTATTCTAGATGCGAAGGTTCTTAGGAGTTATTAACTGTGTACGCACATCCTTTTAGTAATGAGATAGTTCGCACCGCGAAGTGTAAAAGCCATTCATTATAATCGAATGTGTCTATTAACAGGCTTAATTAAGTCCTCTCCCATACATGATACATCTTTTCAATTAACTAAGTTGAAACCGTATCATTTGTGTGTTTGTTTTTAGCAATGATTTTTATCGGGCGTTGTTTTTAATTTATATATTTATTTCTTTATATTTTTGTTTGTTGTTTGGTTCACTTTTTAGGCCTTTTTCGTGGGAAAACATTAAATGACTCCTCCCGCTGATTGTGTAACTGGAAGGAATATCAGACTCTTACTAAATTAAACCCGCTATCTTCCTTTTGGAGGTCTTTGTGTGCCAAGGCCACGGTAACTCTTGCGAACAACTCGCAGCTCCGGCAGGTTTCAACCCTAGCTCTTTTTGGCCTACAGGGCTTTTGAAAGACTGTGGGTTATATAAATGTAGATGGGGTGATGCAGGAGACCTGAGCCAATAAAGCCTGATAGGTGAATCAATCAATGATATTATAGTTTCAGAGACGACGAAAGAAATCTTTGGGGAGCTATGCTAGTTCGGGTGACATAGGCTATAATTTTTCTGGGTACGGGAGAAAGATATCAAAAGAAACAACATTTTTTGTATATACATTGTCCATTGGAAGAAGATTATATATACAAGGAAGAAACAGAAGAATTTACTGGGAAGTGCGAAAGTTTCAAAGACAAATTAAACAAGGACAGTCGAGTATTTTTTGTTAATTATCAAGAGCAAACGCGTTATTAAAATAAGTCTCGACCCAATTTTGCAAAATATTTCTCCTTATAAATTGATCATCGAGGTCGACATTCGCACGAAAGTCAATTAAAATTACATCATTAATCCATGTCGTTGGTTATGGTGGCAGAATGTTTGCTGTACCTTTGCCGAATTAAAATATAGCGTAACACATATTTTGATCTGATGACAGTCGAGATACGAATCAAAGAGTTGAGGCAGGAGAGAGTATGGGATTTAACTTTTTAAAAGTGTGGAAGATTTTAAAAGTGTAGAAGCTTGCTTGCTTCCTAAACGAATTGATAATGATATTGAAACGATGTTTTTTTACTGAACAAAACTGAATAACAGAGACGAAGGAAACATTTTTGTAGTCTCTGTTAATTTTTTTTTTTTGCTGATTTGTTTTAGTAATAAATTCCAAATAAAATCAATATGGAATTTAATTTCTAAAATGTCAGTATTTATTTACTAAATACTTTTTGCACAGTTAACATAAGCCAACTCCAACAAACTACAAAAATCTGTCACAATGAAATGAAATTATGTTATTATCTCTAATCTATTTGTTATGGCATATGTTAAAAGTTTATTGTGCAAATTTGACAGTATCGGGTAGCTTGATGTGTTGGCGTCTTTCCAATGGCGGACTTAACACCTCAGGCATTTTCCAGCACTCTATCCCAGTGTGGTGGAGAAATAACATTATCTTAAGTTGTAATGCCAAAAATGTTGATAAAGCTGTATGTATTCGGCACTCCATTCGCTCCTTGCTCAATGGTCCTTACAAATATTTTGCTCGAATATCTCGTAATTTCAGTTCTCAATCACTACACTTATCAGTAGATCAGTGTGTGTACAGAATTTTTCATCGTCGACTCCAGCATGGCATTCATTCCAGCCTCGTTTCTGACATCACTATTTAAATGATAAACTTTACCAGATATTAAAATCAAATTGATTTCGTTAGCAGATTATTTTGAGTTTTATTTTTGGTGTTCTTAATATCTAAAGTTAATGGAATTATGTATTAATTTTATTCGGTCCGTAATAATCTATTTTTAAATATATATTTTTTCTTATTTGAGCAAGCTTTTGCTCTGATTTTAATATCTGAAGCCGACGCTGACGCGGAAAAAAAAAAAATTATTATATAAGCTAAAGGTTAAATTAATTCAACCAAAACTTGCCAAAAGTTCGTCGAAGACTTTCCAGAAAGAAAAACCCATAAATCCCAGATGATTCTATTCAGAAGAACAATTTCACTTCCACCCTTAACACCATTCCACAAAATTCCCCGATAACAAGGAACACCGAACATAAATATAAATAGTCGTAATTAAATAATTAGGGAACACAACGGTAATACAGTTGAAAACCTCAAGTTTATAATTTGTCCATTCTTTTCGAAATTACGTAACAGTCTGGCGCCTTTTACGGTACAAGCCGGCATAAAATCGTATTGTTCTAAGTATTTTCATTGAGTATAACCTTTTCAGTTATACGTGAATGCGGAGCGATAACTTTGTTCATTCATTGGAGTAGTGGCCTTGGAGTAGATATTTAGAGGCTCTTGAATTTAAGTGTATTGGTAACAGTTATTTGAAATTAAGAGTAATCCAGTATAGAGAAAATATTGAATGATAAAAAAAGAAAATATAAAATCTGTCCATTTTTTTATTTCCATAATACATTAGGTACACAAAATAGTAGGCCAGCACATTTACCTACAAAAATCTGTCAAATTTTCCTAATATACTTCCAATTTTATCGCTAAAGCTTAGGTTCAGAGTTGATTGGGAAAAGATTACAGTTTTAGGCAGCTTGATGTGCTGGCGTCTGAACATGCCTGCTTGTAACATACCTGTAAAGGTCATACTTAGAACAGTTCATTCATTGAACGAGTATATAAGAGAGATGAGAGTTCGCCACCCAAAAGTTTGGACGGTCTATAATATTCCTAAAGACAAAATTAAATCATCCACGTCCACTCTATGAAATATTGTTAGACCAATATAAATTACCGCCACCACCAGACCGCCCTGCGATGTCCATTTTACCACCATGAAAGCGCGAAATCGCTGAACAACTGTTTTGGAAAAAAATCTATCATTTATTTACATGTCAAGACAAGAATGAATAACATAAAAATAAATATGTAACGGTCGAAGTATGGATACGCCTTAGAACACTTTATAGGATCCTTTCGTGCCGGCGCTAGCTCGCACAAAGGTAACAAAAGAGAAAAAATCACAAAAAACATGTTGGAACATGTATGGGTTAAGTAATTGGCGAGGAGCGGGACTAGTTTGGCACATGCAAAGATGCAGCTGCAGAGTGTTATACGATTGAAAAATCTGCATAATGTTATCGTAATTCCTTTAGGATTAGGATAAAATTATGCGGATCATACAAAATGGTACCTACAAAAGTTTTTGATCTTGTTTTTATATTCTTACCTCCTGTATCATAGCATGCCCATCTTTTGGGTGGATGTCTTACGCTGCGCTTGCTAGTCCGTGGTCTCCACTCTAGCACTTTTCAACCCCAACGGACAGATGAACAGACGACCTTATATAGGTCGCCGGAAGCCGGTGGATGCAGGTCGCTTCCAACCAATATATGTGGAGATCTAAAAGGGAGGCCTATGTTTAGCAGTGGACATTCTATGGCTGAGAGGATGATGATTATAACATGCTGGCAATGGCAATAATCATAATAAATATATATATCACAAAAAATCTTGAAATAATATATATGTATTTATAATTGATTATAAATAACACTTATCCCGACACGTGGTCAGTTCACGCGAAGCTGTTGTCGCTTATGACTTGTACCACACTAAAAGAAGATGTCGGATCTTTGAAGAAAATTTGGATGCGCCGGGTGCGATGTTTTTTTTTTCAAATCGCGTGGGAGGTGAGACATAATTGCCGAAATTCCTAATTTTTGACAATCAATGGACAGGATATTGCTATTATGATGTACCGAAACGGTCGCCATCTTTATTTTTAGTGATGTTTATGAAATATATTTCGGGATAATGTCCATGTTCTTGATTTGATTACGGGCCAATCGATAATATTTCAAGAAATATGTTTTAAGAGTATGGTTGAAATTGTGGGGTCTATTAATGGAGGCTTTTTTTTTTAAATATAACTTCTTTTACAGGTACCTAATTTTGTATTGAAAAAAATAATATTTTTGTTAAATTTATTCAATATTAATTTATCTACTTGTTTAAAATTTAGAAAGAAATAAACATAGTTTTATACATTATACACACAAATATACAATGTTCACGCTCTGAACAGCTTTCAGTATCAAAAGAATGATACTACATATTTCGTGTACCTGCGAAGTCGCAGATCACCCTGGAACAATCACGCCATAACATGCAACTCTCACTATATCAGCTATAAATCACACGGTTGTAACTTTCTATCTATCTTATAAAAGCATAACTTCAACACGATTCAAAGTTCCCAACGCAAGTCGCAGAGAAATCTAATTTGGAATCATCATAACATTCAAACAATAAAGGTCATGTTTATATTGTATAATTCAGTTTAATTGTCCATTCAGGCCTGGCGTGAATGCATCTCCGAACCCACACGATGATAATGAACCCACTCTCAACAGTGATGTTTTAATAAATTTATTTCACATCTAACCTCTCTTTCTAATACCTGATGAAAGGGCGAGTACGCGATAGCTTCCTTGAAAATAGTTTCCCAGTTCCCTCTCACACCCTGCGCTTGCCCATTCGTGACGGTCGTCTGAATTTCATCTTAGAAATTGTTGGTTGGTATGGTTGGGAAAGGAATTTTAAGAAACATCGATATCGATTTTACGTTCTTTCTAAAATGTTTTTATGAACAATCGTCAAGAGTACCTAAGCCCGCAAACGATTTCACGAAATGTTACAATTTCTTTTAATTTATTGAGTCTGTTTTTAAATATGTATTTTTTTATAGATATTCTTGATTGTGTAGTGTTTACTTTTTTATTCACAAAGCAAACATTAAACACATAAAGCTGACAAAACCCTCAAAAGAAAAACGCCCCTAAAAGTTTTCAACGTGGGAGGCTCATGTTTAGCGGTTCTATGGACATTCACGAGCTGTCAACTGCCTTGCAAACTCAATCGAACAAAGAGCTGAAATATCGACAGAAACGCACATCCCTTGCGCCACGCCCCCAAGCATCAATAATAACGTCTCACAAAACAATCTAAAATAAAATAATTTATTTTCAAAAAGTGGCGAGTTTGTCGCCTAATTTGTTAAAATTGTTCCACAGTTTTTGTCTCTTTCCTATTTTTAGCGAAATGAGTAAGCGATTATCGTTCTTTGTGTGTGTCCTAAGATTAATTGTTCGTATGATTATTATAAAGGCATTTTTCTGTCGACGGGACGTCTCTATTAATATTGGTATTTCTTGCCTACCTGGTGGGTGGGAAGCGCGCAATGGCTGTGCTGTTAACTAATTTTTCTTATTTATAATGCTGTTTGAACTATGATGACGTATTGTTCGATTAATTACTTTTGAATTTGGACGCTGGGAATTGAATTTATTGAGTACTGAGTTTTATGTTGATTTTGGATTTATTGGTTGACCATTTTGTATTTTTAAAATAGAACGATTGTTTAGAAAACTAATTTTGGTATATTCCTTGAAAAAGCAATGGTCCCATGTTGGTAATTGTTGCATTGTATAGTAGCTACTACACTTTTGGGAAATTTACCTAGTAAAAATTCTATGTACTTACCAAATACCAACAGACAGGACAATAGGTACCCATTACTCCCAAAGCTTTCCACCAAACAGAGCGAACACAATCGCAATTCGTAAATTATCCAAAACAGAGCTGCAGAAAACAAAATCCGCGAAGTCGGTCAAACAAAAGGGGATAATCCTTTGTTTATAAAATCAAACAAAAGCGCTAATACTAAAACATGGTATAAGTTACTTGATAACAATAGATAAGCCTTTCTTGGAAGCTTACCTAACCATATGTTAAGGTAAATGCCTAATTACCTTTTTGTGCTAAACCGAACGAGTGCCAACTTGAAAGACGGTAACAATTGAACCTTTATAACCCTAAAATGCACAAAATGGACGCTAGAACCCGAAGCATAAAGTTTTATGATCAAAGTTTGACAGTTGGGGTTGTAAAATAAAACTGTACAGGTGTGTAAATTGCACCTTCGTTATCTAGTACGCGAGATAAGGTAGAACAATGTTTAGAAGTATATTTGTATGTTTTTGAAGAAAGATGTTGAAACCTTTTTTAACCTTTTCTTTCAGGGTTAGCACACTACTAGACATGATACTACAACGGTATTCACAGACGCCAGCTCATCAAGCTACCCGAAACTGTAAAATTTTCCCAATCAACCTTGAACCATAATATGCTTCAGAGATAAAGTTGAAAATCTATTCAGGAAATTTGACACATTGTAGTAGCTCGATGTGCTGGCGTCTGTAGTACTATAACTGTTATAGCTTCGGAGTCTAGCACATATTATAGAATCACAAAACTCTAGAGGCATTATTTTAAAGATAGCTAAACATTTTATCATAAGCACGCCTTATTATAAAACGCGGTCTGTAAAAGTACAGGATTTAGAGCTAGGTTTCAATCAACAATTTTGTTTAAGACGATAGTTTAAATATAGAACTAAAGTCTATATTTATGAAACACATATATATATATTATAATACGGTTGTTTTTGTATTAAAAGAAACACACAAAATTCATTAAAGAGGTCTTACGTGTGTCAGTACACACATTTCCGATCCTGCCAAAATGTCTACACGTACAACATCACATTATAAGACTACAATAGAATATCGGTATTGTTCAAAACCAAATTGTGGCGGTCTCGTTTCAAAAGTATTAACTTAATGTGTCATTGTTAACATTGCAGAACAAATACGCCGATATTAGGGAACAATAGATCCTTATCTGATAAGGATGGTTGCCTTTCTGTTTCTCGGGAAACATAATGAGTTTGTACCTATAGAAGTAGTTTCTGTTAGAACTAAATTTGTGGGAATTTTGAAGAATTTTTCTACCTTTTGCAAAATACCCATAGAAATTATTACAGTAGGTATGTTACTTTAGGTTTTCTGAATTCAGGTAGGTACCTATTGTTTTTTGCACTGTTATCTATTGTAAAGGTGTAACGTGAATATTTTTCTTCGAAGGGCAATTTAGGTATTGTAGATTTCGCTTCATGTAATTTTGAAACATTTATCGGACACGTCCCTATCACATTTCTGCATTCGATATTTGAAATCCATTTTAACACTGGCACTACTCAATAAAGACGTAGATTGACATGATTAAGGAAGATTTTACATTATGTAAGTCTTGTCGTCATCTTCCAAATTACTTCCAAAGTGTCTATCGCCTGTTTAAGGAAATAAGCAAGCGCTTAGTGGGGTCCAATACCTTGGCCAAAGCGGTACTGTGACCAAAGGGCTGGCCAACGAATTAACATTGCCATCCAACGTGGCAATACGGCCAGCCCTTTGGGCACGATCCCTGCTGGCAGCGATGCGGATGAGTTTTATGACGATTATTATATTTAATTTTAGCTCAATTAGAAGTCGTGGTGGCCTACTGGTAAAAGAGCCAACCTCTCAAGTATGAGGGCATGGGTTCGATTCCAAGTCAGGCAAGTACCAATGCAACTTTTCTAAGTTTGTATGTACTTTCTAAGTATATCTTGGACACCAATGACTGTGTTTCGGATGGCACGTTAAACTGTAGGTCCCGGCTGTCATTGAACATCCTTGACAGTCCTTGGCGTTACGGGTAGTCAGAAGCCAGTAAGTCTGACGGCAGTCTAACCAAGGGGTATCGGGTTGCCCGGGTAACTGCGTTGAGGAGGTCCGATAGGCAGTCGCTCCTTGTAAAACACTGGTACTCAGCTGAATCCGGTTAGACTGGAAGCCGACCCCAACATAGTTGGGAACGGCTAGGGAGATGGTGATGAGCTTATTTAGAGTACTTTCAAAGTACCTATGTTGCTTCTCTTCATTGGTGTGAAGTACTTACCAGTTAAGGGCAATACGCAGGTGTCCCTCAAAACGCCTCCACCTTTACTGTCCCATCATAAAACGAATCCAATAACACATCCCAAACTCCATTCATTTTCATATTTAAGGGTCCCATTAAAACCACGTATCGCACACGATAAACTCATTCCAAGCGCCATATGTTACTAAAACTATGACTTAATAGAACTAACGGGTTCTTAATAAAAGATTAAAACCTCATTTGGTTCCATTAAAAACATATTCCATATAATCTTGAGAATCGTAAAACTGTTGTATTCTAGAAATGTTTATTGCCCGAAAACATTTACAAATATGTTCTGGACATCAATAAAAACGGTGGACCCGTTTACAACTTGACGAATATCTACAAAATATTTTGGTTTCGTTTGCTTTACGATGAGATAGCGTCACGCCTTCGGTAGGTAGTTCGTGTAATAAAATTAAATTGAAAAGCTGGGAGACGGGTTGCTCCCAGATAGCTTTGTCGGCCCTTCCAGGTCTTTTATAGCTTGTTTCCTCTGATACGAAACTTTGGGAGTAGTATTGTACCCGATTGTACCTACTTTAATATGTTTGGACAGGTTTATTTGAAGAAACCATGTCAGGACATTTATTCAGAGCATAAATTATTAAGACTTAGTTTGCAAGAACTCCAATACGTAAGCATGTACATATAATGTAGACACTACAACACTATCATCAATTGCTGAAGACGGCGTGCCCTGCCCTTTCCCGGTAAAGGGAAGAAACGAGAAAGTTTATAGATCGCAATACTCACCTGCAAGGATTGTTGCTTAACATGTTAACTATCGCTTTTCTAGCCATTTTACTAAGAAACGCAGTCATCTACTTTTGTAAAGTTTAGATGAATATCTAAAATGTCTTTTTAAACCTTAAAAAAATTACAAATTGCATCACACAATCTTAATATTCTATGGAGGAGGCACGTTCTAGAGTGGACACAGCTTTTTAGTAAACGAAGTATAGTGGGTATGTCCTAAGTCACGGTGGACAGACGTTTTGAGACTGCCCAAGACCCGAATTGTTGGTGCACATTGGGAGAAGCCCCCATTCAGAAGCAGACGTCAATAGGATTGATCATTATCCGCATTTTTATAGCGCTACTGTTGGGCACAGGCTTCTTCTCACACCACGCTTGCTTAAAGTTTGTTGTTGACTGTATACGAATAGGCTGATAATGGCATCCAGGCCGATTGTCGGCTACGGCGGTCGTTGTCTTTTTTATGGATCAGCCAGCTGCGCAGGACATATTATAGTGCACAAGCATTCGCGCAGACACAGGTGCATTCTCTATTCCCTCACTCTCATAGTCTGATGGGACGGCAATCCGACACGACCGGAGAGAGATCGGGTGCAGGACCGATATTTACGTGTTCTCCGATGCACGGGTGAATCAATCACCAACTTCCAGATTCCAGGCTGCTTTATGAAAGTTTCTCAAAACCCACAAAGCAATTTCGGCCCGACACAGGATTCGAACCGTGCACAACAGTCGCTCCTTGCGACCACTAGACCAACGAGGCTGATGTGATGATGATAAATCGTATAATTTACACAAAAGTGTGACCTATTAATGCTACCATCAAAAGAACTACGGAACCACTCACTCCCACAGTACTCGCACCCATAATTTTCGGATACATTTTCTTCAATGGAATCTGTCCTTTTTTTCTGACGCCCGATTCACACGCTCGAAAGTGAAACGTTATTCGGCGCTAGTTAAACATATAATCATGGTATAAGATCATGTTGGCGGTGCCATTGAAGGGAGACAGCAGTAGGCGCCATTTGAGTATATAACATTGTTATATAACTTATAAATAAATAAATTTGAAAAAAAATTATGGCAATGATAATATCTAGAATTAAAGCCATAGCAGTTTTGAATTTGCAAGATTTTTTTTTATGAGTCGAACTAAAATGACTCGGTTTCAAAAAATGCGAAATATCTAACAAATAATTGAAATCGAACGTTTTGATTAAATATTTTCTTTTTTTAATGTTTCCTGTGACCACACGCAAAACTAATGCTTACCTAATTTCGATTGCCGATAAAACCTTAATTAATTCAAACATCTGAATTCGAATTTACGGTTGAGTGTTTAATGAATTTTTCTGTAATCGGAAATACCGCAAATGACCGTTTTTGCTTATGGGTGGCGAAAATTAAAATTTATTTGGTTGCTAGTTCCGATGTCTATCATGCTTTGAATTGCCATTTTGTTGGTTGGTCCGTGGAAAAAAAATAGATTTTTGTTTGTTATGTCATTCAAAAAATTATTACTCATAGCTGATACATAGTTTATAATAATCTCGACTTAGCGAACAAGGTAGTCATCATATGCGCCAAGAGCCTCGACCAACATCTGAAGAAGCTTTCGTTAGGCGGCTTTGGAGGATTGATTCAGAAATTACACGTATTGTCAGGTTTCTCTCGGGGAAGCTAACCAGCAAGGTAGCTTGAACCCTGTTCCCGATATCGGTAGTCACCAATTTTTTTTATTTATAAATGTTTTTATTCTTGTATATATTCATCAAAATGTGTGTTAGTTAGATAAATATATAAAAAATGTATTATATTTAAAACTACATAAAAGAATATAGGATATTATAAATATTCCTCTGTTTAGAACTAATTCAAATACTACATAGTGAAGCCGGCCAGCACAATCGAAATAGTATACCACCCAAGAGTGAAACAGATTCTACTACTTAATAAAGAACCACACTAAATGTCACTTTAAAATTAGCCAAACAAGCCACTCAATCCAAAGTATTTGAACCCAATTTGCAAGATTTACTTTTTATTGCTATTATATTGTCGCGGAACTAATCTAGCAACATTTTAAATACAAACCAACGGGTACATAAAAGTCAGCGTAGGTATAAATTAAGCGGCGAGGTGCGCGAACATTGACGCATCTTAATTAGGTACCCATGTATTATAATGTTTGGACTGAGCATTTTGTAGGTTTATGAAGATGATAGAGGGTCTTTTTTATGTATTTTTATTTATTTTAAGCGATATAGTCAGCAGCTATAAGTGAGATCTTACTGAGGAAATGAATACTTCCATTGTAAAGCTGAAAAGTTTCTTAGTTTGCTTAAACGTGATAATCTCATGAACTACTGGTAAGTATGATTTGAAAAATTCTGTCAGTGTTAGATAGCCCACTTATCTAGGAAGGCTATATGTGACTTTTTACTCAGGTGCGCGACGTAGTTCCCACTATAGTAGCTAGTACAGCTTCATCAACGAGATCAGTCATGTCAAGTCATGCACCTTCAGTCAGATTAAGACAGTCAACATTATTTGAAAGTTTACATAGAGAAGAACATTTAGTCATTCCGTATAAGGTATATAGTAGCAGGGTATTATAGGTACGAAAAATACTACAATACATCATATTGCAGAAAATTCTAGTAATTTATAAAGGTTTACAGCTAAGCTGTGATTCGCGAAACAGCGTTATGTCGGAGCTGTGTGGTCTGGCCGCGGGCGCAGCGCTTGACGGATCAATTGCTTTATTGTTGCCACCCCGTGGCCCTGTGTAGGAATGTAGTGATGTTACACGTTAGGGATACTTTCCTGGAGTTTAATTAAAGTGAAAAAGTCCGGAAAATGCTGTCGATTTTTCGTTTAAGTGTTGGTTTTGTTGAAGCAGTAGAATTTAAATAAATTTTACTGTAAAGAAATAATCTTTATGATATTATATATGTATCTTTACACTATACGTAAGGAGAATTCAAATGGAAAGGTAATGCAGTTTAGATACTAAAAAGGCTTAATATTTCACGGCAACTAATTATTCTTAGGCTGATCTTCTGTTAAAGAAATCTAATAAAAATCTTGTTAAAAGAAATAGAATTATTCTAGAGAAATTCATATGAAGATACAGTATTCTTTTAACAAGATTTTTATTAGATTTCTTTAACAGAAGATCAGCCTAAGAATAATTAGTTGCTGCATTTGCATTAAGTAACAAATAATTTATTATATTTTTTTGAACGTGCATTCCACGCATCGATATTTAAATCCCGGTAAAGCAGTACATCACTAGCCGAGACCTCATCGTGGCCTCCCGTGACGCTTCAAGATTCCAACACCGCCTCCGGTTGTGAGGCGCGGAAATTTTTACACGACGCGTGGTGAAATAGGTGTTATGACTTATTGTTGGGACTATAGAATGGTCTAGAAGCCTTTTTGTTCACATAATATTAGTCATCTTTATTTCTTTAAGATTTTTTTTTAACTAAAACTTTTGGAACAAAAAGGAGTATGATTTTATGAGCATTTTTCACCACCTCCGAATAAGTTCCAGGTAGTTTATTTGGTAGTTAATTTCATATAAATTATGTTCCATTTTTGAATTTATTCGGTAGATAGTAGGCTATTCGGACATTGTGAAAATGGCCAGAAATATCTTCTATGATCAAATTTATATTAAAGGTGAAGGTTTTAAATGCATCGTTAAGCTATTTAGAATTTTATTCAAACAAAAAACGAATACACCAGTCCGCAATGTCTATAAAGTAATTTTGTATCAAATAAAATAACACGAAAAATAAACTCAAATATTATGAGAGACTGATAGATTAGGTTTTGGGAGATCATTAGACAAAACTAATTTTTATTTCAATACCTACCTGTTGAAATATTTAAAAAATGTATTTAATAGCACCCCGACCTGATTTCGCCTGAGGGTTACAAAGCCACGAACACATTGGAGCTAAAATGCTGCTTCGAAGCGCTCTGATTTCTATTCTAATCTAATTTCGAACATTTTGAAATAGATTGCATTATTAGGAACTGAAAATAATAAATCTGAAAAATATCGAACTAATACCTATTATAAATGAAAAAGTAATTCTGCATGACTGTCGCACTATTACGAAAATACTACTATTGAACCCACTTAAACGAAATTTGGTACCTACACATTCTTCCAGAGCCTGAAAAAAGACGTAGCTAACAGATGCCAGCACATCAATTTGTCAAATTTGTTTGACACATTTGCAACCTTATCACAATACCGGAAAGTGAATATTCGATTGGCAAAATTTTACAGGTTCGAGTTTGTTGACCTGCTTGTGTCTGTCCATGATGTTTTTCATTCACAGTTGGTATTCCTTTCACATACTTCTATTACTCCTACCTTACGAAAATCGCGAAGACAGCGCCATTTTAGCGCTCCTGTCCCGTCGCGTCTGAACTTGTTCAAGGTCGCGACCTTGACAATTGCTAGATGATGGCCGAAGCAATCATGAGAACTAGTTCTTTTAGTTTTTGCATCGCGTGAGGAACAAATGAAAGGGAAAACATGAATGCCTCCGGGCGCTACGTAATAACACTTTTAATGTCAAACGGAATATTTTTGGAGTTACAAACGTTTTGTAACTTGGTTTATTATTAGAATATGACCTTGAACTTTTAGTTTTCTTTCTTGTAAGTAATTTGAAAAGTTAACAATAAGAAATACGAAAACACTAATCAATTTCAAATTTACTAAAGAACCTTAGCCTTGATTCACATCTGAAGAGGCTCTCATTAGAGGGTTGGATGCAGAAAGACGGCACGATTCGTCAGGAGATTTCTCTCTGTAGACCATGTGCGATAGCTTGAGCTATGTTCTCGATGCTGTTGGGATACAATTTCGATATTTTTACATGTTCTTTTAAGGTATCAAATATTTAAAGATGTAATTTTAATAGAGATTAAATGGATGACCAAAAATTATTAAGAGCTATAATTTTCTGTCATTTTTTTAAATAGACTTTTTAATAAATTCAAAGTATCTATTCCATAAGACACATCACATTTACAAAATGCTTACGAAAAAATGAAAATAAGAATTCTATAAAATAAACAAATGACAATCAACGAAGCATTAAGCACATACTACATACACGACAGACGTTTAGACAGCAACAAAAAAGACAAAAAATCTTTAAGTAAGAACATTTTAATTTGCCAAGAAATACCGAAAACTGCGTGTGGCGAGGAAGCTGCGGCAAAGGTGCCGCTCTCACGAACGCGTGCATACGTCATAATTTAGACAGTTCGACACAGGAAAATAAAGAGCTCGACTCGCTCCCTACAAAATTACTGACACTTCCATTTTTTATATTTTTTTACAATTTGCATGTGTTTATTGTGAATAATGCTATGGTGGCCGCTATTCATAGTTTAGCTGATGTCCTTGATATAATTTTGACGTGAAATTAAGCATCATATTCATGCAATCATTAAAAAATACAAGCTTCAAAAATGTGTTTATTGGAACTGTTGACTACCTTTTAGTATTTTATCTGCACTTTCTTGAGTTCTTGTCAAATAAAAATCAGGATACTTTCTGTAAAGTACTTAATTTAAATGATTTTTATGTTTCAATATGATGAAACATGAACAGTTTTTATGAAATGTGTCTGGTTTCAAGTTAATTAAGGCTCATAATTGACCACATAGCATCTTTGTTAGATGATTCTGGCAATGCATTTTTTTTTTCTATGAACCAAGGCTAGAGAATATTTAATGTGATACACAAAATTCTCATTCAAAATTGTAATATTTATTGAAGAGTTGAATATAAAGCAGCACCTATTAAATTAACATCAATTAAAAAACATCTCTAATTAAATTATTTCACACAAAAACCGCAGTTTTTATAAGACACGAGGAATTTCATTGAATATCATTCGGGCTTCTTTTTATAGAAGAACACTCACACCTTTTTTTGTGCGCCGAGTTCTGAATGACTAAGCCGTGATATTAAAACGCTATTAGTCTATATGAGCGCTCAATATATCATTCGAGGGCGGCCATAATACCGTCGACTAAATACGGGCCAGAATTTCGACGTCTTAATTTTTTTTTCTTAAACTTTTTGCGAAACAATGTTCCTGTGTGCCATTAGCAAAGATGTGGTGTTAATGCGAAATGAGTTTGTTTCTTTATGATTGTTTATGCTTCTTGGCCGAATTAGACCTCCGTGGTTAACTCTGAGGTAGGTTCGGTCTAGTTTGTTTTTCTTTATAGGTCTTGATTGGATTAGTTTTGCGCCGTTTTTGTGCTAATTCTGATTGAGATTGAGGTTTGATTAGTCTAGCAAGGTTAACAATTATTTTCTTGTTCATTTATTTACATTAAAACCAGTGATTGATGCAATCTAAATAAATATAATTAACATTGCCCACAAAAAACACACACTAAATGATATATTTTTTTGTGAGCAACTCAAGAATTCTAAAACAGATTACTCAAGAAATAATTTTTCCCATCATGTTAAATATTGGGTTCGAATAGAGTCGTCCAAATTAACGGCCGGACCGCACACTCAACCATGAAATAACGAACGGATTGAAACGATGACATTGTATATTTTTCATAACAGCCACCGCAACTATTAGGGACCGTAGAATACGCTCCGTCATACATAACTCATCAGCTACTTTACATCTAGTGTTACATTTGGCGGTGCCTTCACAATTCCAGATAGGAAAATGGGGTGGCTACCTAATACAGTTGTCATCGCCATAAAACTATTGTGAGGTGAGGGCGGATGGTATTTTTTTCGTATCACGCTCCGGGAGGCGACCACACCGAGTCGTTTCAATGGGCCGACTGTCCGTAAATACAATAAAACCATATTTACGTTCACTCTAAGCAATAAAGACACAATAAGCGAGTACCCAGTAAAAATTTCATCTGACCGCTTTTCCGGAGACGCACAATTCATTATCAACCTTAGGATCTGTAATATTAGGGTTATTTTTCAAATGGGTCGTTAGATAAAGATGATTGTCGGCTCATAGAACTTATTTGTAAAGTTGCGCATTGTCTTAGATAGATGATATTTGTGTTTCGTAAGAGATAAGCGAGGGATGGGAAAGCGCCGCTGTGAATCATAGTCGAGGTTTTTTATTTCGTGTTTATTTTTGGCAGTAAGTTGTCGGTTGTTCGAAATAAACACAGTTTGCTATGTCGGAAAAAATGTTTGTGAAAAATATTAGGTGTATTTATAATGTTGTTTGTTTGCGTCTAGATGTTAACTACTTCATTGTTATCATGGGGCAGTTTGTGTATATTGCTTAAGTTCGATTTGCGATGATAATTCAATTAATGCTGTGGGAAATGTAATCACAGAAAATTCTTTTGAAGAGCAACGATTACATTGAGAATCTGTTAACATTTTAGTTACTTAAAATTCATTTGAGAACATCAGTGGTCTAGAGTTCGCTATTATTTAGAAACTTATAGGTTATGTTTTTAGGACAGGAAGTTGATATAAAATAAAGTCAAGTTAATCTACAAATTGAAAACACTTACATTAAACATTTCAGTCTGCCTTTAACTCTAAAATACCTACATTCCAAAAACAGCTGACAACGATGACGCATGCGCAGTAGCAGCTGGTGCTCCACATATCTTTCACCTTTCATTCACAACCTCCAACAAAACTAATCAATTGAGCTCACTTATCACAAAGTGTACCATAAAACATACGAACAACGCCATCTACAAAAACTACTGAATTTATGTTCGACACCCCCATTGTTAATTATTTACAAGATTCGGTCACCCGTGAAGTGCTAGCATAATTTTTGCTACACCGAAATACACCTTAATGTCCTACACTTTAGGTGCCAATTTCAATGGGCGAATTTTTTCACAAAATTATTCAACAATGCACAACAGCTCGTAATGAGCATTTATTCATTTCCACTAATCTTAATTTTACGGTAACCATTGTCCAGCACACTTCTGTTTCACTGAATGAAATTTTTAACGCTTGTTCGAAAAATTCCAAGCGAAATTCAACCTTAAGGCGCCGAGATACGGTGTCTGAAAACTTCAATTGGCAAATTAACAGAATTTAGCGTGAACTACCAGAAATTAAGGCATGATTCTGTCAGCGTGAAGGAATTCCATTGACTTGTAACAATGCTTACATTTTAATTGTGTATGTTTTAATTATTAGTTGGAAGCACCGTTAAAATTAGGTGTGACAGTAAATTATTATCTTTGTTCTGTAACAGGAGTGGTAGCTTTTTATGCTCATTTTGCAAACAATTTTAGGTACTTTGAATTGTTATATTAAGACTACAGTTCAATTTTGAAAATCATTTTTTGTTTAATTTATTTATAGTCCATGTAAAAGTTTAAAATCTAAATCGCTTAATCTATTTAAATGAAGTACATAGCTAAAAAGTTTGTTAATTTGAACGCGCTAATCGCGACCTACTGCTCCATTTAAAAAAAAATATATATTTGGTTGTTAGATTATCCATCTATCAGGAAGGCTACTTTATTGGCTACAGTAGCTCCCACGGACTAAGGTGTATCCGCTGGCCGAAGCTAGTTTATCATAAATCAGCGAAACAACTACAATAACAGCTTAAATTATTCAAAATTAAGAAGTTTCAATACAACATCGATGAGCAAATTCATGCTTCTGAATTTAGAACACCCAAAACAAATTAAGGGCGACCTGAAGGTCGCCATCTGCGTATTCCAACCCTCGTGAAAAAATTTCAACCTTTTGAACCATAACATAGAAATGCAATCAACCAAAGCATTTTACATACACATGGGACACGTGCCAAGTTTTTTTTTTAAGAGGCACTTGAGTTGTCATATTTTATGAATTTGAAAAAAATTAAACATTTATTTTTGTGTGTCTTAAGTCTTAAGTGGTTAATTGCTTCCTTTGAAATATTTGTGGGGAAGTTTTTTTTTCATAGGAGTGGAATGGGTTAGCGCCATGCAGCTGCATACGTTTCGTTACAACATATTCTTTGTTAGTTTACTATCACGATTATTATAAAGAGATTTTGCGTGTATCTTTGAATTTATTTGACCAATTCATATCTTAAATCCTAGATCGAATGCATATTTTAAGATAAATAATATTTTTTTTCGATCAACTTGTTATTCTCGTATAATCACAAAAAAAAACTTTTTTTTAATAAAAATATTTATACGAGATATCGGACTATAGATACCGGTGTAAATTGTTTACATACCGTAGACCGCCCGCGTTGATGTCTTTATAAGGACGCGAGTGATGCGTAGTTCCGTAGCAACCGAGATCATTTCATGAATAAAACGAAGGCTTTGAATATTGAATATTTTCTAAATAGAAAAAAATAATATGATAGTCTGAGACTATAAAATAAAGAAGAAAATATTCTGACGCTGTGGAAAGTATTTCGTTGGATTGCAATATAATTGTAGGTAAGATTATATAAATATTTTAATTATTAATTATTTGACTTAATAATACTTCTTTAAGATGCTTATTCAGCTGCTTTATCAAAACCAATCTACGTACGTACGTATTTTAACTATTATTCCCATACTTAACTACAGTATTACCTACCTACACAGACCACACCTCAAGAGGAACAAATCTGTTAAAATGTTTAGAAATAATTCCATAAAGTACTTTTAGTTAATTGTTTGGTTTCTATTGTAGATAAACACAATTAAATTCTATACCATTTGTGTATAAAATGATTGAAGATTTTAAAAGGTAACTAAAATTCCACTAAAAGCCTTTCCCTTGAATTAACCTTCTGACAAAAGCAATTATATAATTTCTATATACCTACTAGAATTCCTGTAACAAAACAATTTCCACAATAAGCACCATATATCGTAGCGTGGGCGCACGGCCTGATCCGCACGTGGTCGCGGTCTGTATGCGCGAGCGCAGCGCCGCTTAGCCCTGATTGGTCGACACGTCGCCGCCGCCCCTCCCACCGCGGCGCGCGAAACGCTGACTCACGCGCAACTAAAAGTATCAAGCGATTGAGGTTTTTATTAATTTTTGTACGATATTATTTTTGTATTTATTTCTATAATAAGTGATGCAAATAATTTAAAATTTTAAATAGCATAGTTTTTAAAGTTGACCATTTTGTTTTTTTTTGGATTTGGTAACAAGAAAGCTGAACAAGAAAGCTGTGCAATTTATGAAATAAATAACATTTAGAGTTTAAATAATTATGATAAACATAATAATTTAAAAATAGTTATTATTGCTAAGAGTGAAGGTAAGTACATTACAGTATTTATAATAACTGATAATAATTAGGAACATACTAGTAGATTCTTAGAAGAGTGCGCAGGAGTCGTTTCCAAATACATAATGTAACAAACTTGCGGATTCTCAGAAGGTTACATATGCCTACCTACTCCTGAACGTATTTGCAGCCAACATATTTAATTTGCCTTTTATAGTATTGCAATAAGGTTGAAAATTGCTTGGCCGGGAAGTATTTTCAGGTAGTTGATAAGAACTGAAGGACAAAACGGAAAAGTGTTCAAGTTTCTACTTATGTTGTAACTTGAAGTTTTAATGAAATAACAATTTCTTTAATTATTTGTAAACTAAAATTACTTTACTTAATAATTTCAAGTGGGTTTTTGCAGGTTATGTAACTATTAATATTAAAAAAATAAATAAAAATACTAAAGAAATATATTAACACATTACCCAGGCCATACCTGATGACTGAAAAATTACTTAAAAAAAATCATCGACGAAACTCCATAAAAAAAGTTTCATTGAAAAAATATACCCAATTCATTACCCCACCAACGAGCCTACAATCAACCCAAACTATCCCATAACCTAATGACCTAAACGCAAAGATTTCTTGTAACACCAAAAAAAAAACAACTGAAGTGTGAGACCAATCGGGCGGTATGACAGGTAGATACTCCCACCAAGTGTTGTTGCGACCCCGCCTCGGCGGCCGCGACCGGGCTGCTGGCAGACGTAAACGTGACTCGAAGCGCCGCGCTCATGTATCTCGGGACCGCCCATCGCAATGAAGTGCCTGTGGTTATTTGTGATCATTCTGTGTTTTACGTGCAACGCCGATGCCGCCAACAAACCTCGGAGAGGACGAGGCAGTATGTGGTGGTGAGTGCCGCGTCTGTTCTAGCTTGTTCTTTGGCCGAAAGTTCAGCCCTTATGTTGACGTTTGAAGCATGTATTGTTATATATCTAAGCACTAAGTTAGGCTGACCAAAGTAGAATTCTTTTATATATTACATAACTTAAATCATAGATATAAATTTACGTATGAAACGTGAATGTTAAGAACAGTAAAGTATGAGTAAAATCTTTCACCGGTTTGTAAATAATTGCTCAAAGTGTCGTAAACAATACGACAGTGCGAGCAATTAAGTGTTCGTCTGCACCTTCCGCAATATAAGACACAACATTGTATCCACTTTACCAGATGTTCAACACAAATTGGGCTCAAAATAATTAGCAGAGTATTAAACGAGGCATAAAACTTGCGTACTAGTGTGAAATCGATAATAGCATACTAAAATTTAATACTGTAATACGTCAAGTAACCAATTGGTACTTTTTGTAGCGAATCGATCGTAAAATGGGAATCAATTTAATGGGTTTCATAACTGGGGAACTACATAAATAAACTTTTGTTGAATATAAACTTTGAACTGTGGAACGTATTTTATTAGGAGCCTGTTTCACCACATACGAATAAGTTCCAGTTACTTTATTTGGTAGATAATTTCATACAAATTCTGTTCCAAATTTTTGAATTTATTCGGTAGATAGCAGCTATTCGGACATAGTGAAACTGGCCCTTAATATGATATTTCACGTAAATATAAACTACGTATATGTATTTACTTGTTCTTTATGACTAATGTTTCCTACTTAACTCACTCATTGACAACCAAGACATGTATTACAGCCTACTCAAATAGGTCAAATATGGTCATGACACATCACCAGCTTCGAGCAAATATAATTATATATAAAATTTCAACAAGTTTTTTTTTAAATGCTGGTTTTATTATCGAGGTGACAGAATATTCCGTCACCTCCCGTTGCGACTGACTGACGGGGGCATCAAGTTGTATTTGCATACGCTATCACACAGCTTCTGGTATGCGATCCAACTAATCCCTAAATGTAGACCTCGGAATCTATTAGAATGTTTTTTTTTTCTAACATCTTTCAATTGCCAAGTACATACCTAAATAATATTTTTTATGTAGAATATAATTTTATTAAAAATTATAAAAATATGCAAACATTAACAATCCTTTTTTTATGATGACGTTAACGTGATAAAAATTATGATAATGATGATTGAAATATAAAAATGAATATATTAATGTATATTAGTCAAGCTTCCAATATATTTTGGCTTAAACGGCGTTGACATTATTTTTCTTCGCATTTATATATTTAATTTGTCAATCTTACAAGTTAAGCTTAAAGGTCGTATTATTTTACACCTACTTCTCAAGTCATTCGTCTGTATTTATGACTACTGATATTTAATACTGTATAATAATAATACACAGACATTTTCCTCTAACCTTTATCATAACAAAATAACTTTTAAAATCTTAGAAATAAAAATGACATTTTAAGAAAATCATACGTACTGAAATAAAGATTAAAACAAAATACACACATAAAAATTAAGTACATTAAAATGCAATATTTTTCACCAAATCACATAAAATGGAGTCGTTATTCATTAATTTAGTGTAAACATTATAAAAGCAACATCACATAAATACTGCGCCAATTAGCAATGTATCAAGCGCAGCATTAATTATGTTGATATTGAAAATGCGCAAACGCATCCGCGCCGACCGGAACGTAAACGTTTATTTACGATACTAATAAACTTGTTCGATGTTAAGCCATTTTGTACATTTAAGTGATTTAAAAAATACATTTGAAAACATTCGTTAAATTTTAATTAATTTTAATGAAACAAAAAATCTTTTTTTCCTAATATTTTATTAATTAATTTATAAATGTTTCTCGCATTTGTAAGCGTAACAAAGTAAGCTATTAAGTATGACTTAAAATGAATTACTATGTTGTAAGGACTTCCCCTAAATTATGCAAACAACTTGTTAACATGCTGTCTGTCTGTTTATTTCAGAGTTGTCTAACGACATCTTAGTTTAGTCTATCATAGATATTGAAGGAAGTTATTTCAATTAAGCCGAGAATTTAATACTTAGTAACATTTCTGTAACCCAGCCGGTATTTTATGCCATGTTAAAGTTTATGTAAATTTATTTGATTAATGTTAGCAAGAGTATTTTATTAAGCAAACATTTTGTATGACAAGAAAATTATTTAACGTTAAATGCAATGGTCACTACGCCGGACTGCCGAACTGAGGGTCTCGGGTTCGATTCCCGGTATGGTCAACATTTGTGTGATGAGCATACTGGTCTAGTTATTTAATAAATATAATTATATTGTGTAATATGTAGTTTATCAGTTGTGTTGGCCCCCACAACAAAAGCTAATTAATAGCTTATCAAAGGGCTAACCGACGTTGTGTAAAAGGTATCCCGATATATCATTATATTATATAGCTGATTAGAAAAATATAAAATTTTATTATGCCACCTCTGTACAATTTATAAGCATTGGCAACATTATCTAGTTATTAACAGTGTCAACAAACAGTGGCGCGTGCTATTGCATTGTTTAAATAAATTAAATGTTTAAATAATTCATTAATTTAAGATATAAAACATTTATGCCGTAGAAGTTAGCATTACCTATAATGCAACTATGAAAAATAATACTTCAAAAACTAGTTATCAGAAATATAATTTTCACTTAAAATAATATATTTAAATTTCACTAAAATTATTTAGGTTCATTTTATTATTTATAAAAGTATGTTATTTTACTAATCATCTTACATACATATAATATTATTTTCGAACACCAAGAGACCGCCCGCGCCTGCGCCGTCGGCACCTGATGCGATAGTTTTTGAATTCAATGTTATTTTCTATTTTACTTCGGTTCATCATTAATAAATTTTAATAATTATTGGATAAGAAACAAAATACATTTATGTTTTATTATTTCATATAAATATGAAAGAAAATGTATCCCTGTTGTTCTTAAAACAGATACCTAATATATTCTCAATAATCTTTAGCATACATTAGGTATGGGTATTGAGATTTTTTTTTATTTATTTATAATGGGAGCGCTCTTGATCCTAATCCAGCTCGGTGGGCAAGGATGGAATCTCCGGTAGTACGAGCTTACTCAGAAGAAGCCTATTCACTCTTGCCGTAAAGAGTTTTGAGTTGTAAGAACTCGGAAATACATTTTGAAAATAACTTTATTTTATTATTAATTAGACAGTAAACGAAACAATATAAAAATTAACTTAAAAAAAAACACAAAAACAAAAGCTTTCTATTTCAACATAAAAACACGTGTTCACAATCAGAATCTTGCGATACGATCGGTCCCCGGGCCGTCGGACGCGTTAATTCTTTGAATTGAATTTTTACCCACTTTCTACAGAAACAGTCGTAAACGTTACGTGAACCGTGTTAATAGAGGTTACTTTGTTATAAAAAAGTGTTATAATCCATCAGCAATGATTTATTATGAAAATTCATTTTTTTTTAATTCATCATCATCATCTGCCGAGCCTTTTCCCAATTATGTTTGGGGTCGGCTTCCAGTCTAACCGTACCTGTGCTTTACAAGAAGCGACTGCCTCTCTGACCTCCTCAATCCAGTTACCCGGGCAACCTAATACCCCTTGGTTACTGGCTTCTGACTACCCGTAACGACTGCCAAGGATGTTCAATGACAGCCGGGACTTACAGTTTAACGTGCCATCCGAAACACAGTCATTGATGTCCAATACATACTTAGAAAGTACATACAAACTTAGTAAAGTTGCATTGGTACTTGACTGACCTGGAATCGAACCCACGCACTTATACTTGAGAGGTTGGCTCTTAAACCACTAGGACACCACGATTTTTTAAGATTCAACATTCAAATTGTATTGGCAGATTCAATGATGATTTTTTTTAACCATTCATAATGTATTGCAACTAATTTTGATCTCATTCATCAGATATATTATTAATCAATAAAATGTCAAACATAATAGCTTCATAAAGATTAATATAAGCTAATAACTCTTATTAAATATTCAGTAAGCGGACATAACTTCACAAAAAATGTACAACACACCTTGTTCTGTTGTTTTGAACATTAATCATTGAAAACAGATAATATAATGACATTTAAGACGTTAATAGGTACTACAATTATAGCAATTTTTGGTAAGAATGTATATATTTATGTATGTTTGTCACTCTATCACACAAAAACTACTGAATGGATTTCGATGAAACTTGTCAGTAATACAGCTTATACATCAGAATAATATACAGGTTACTTTGTATCAATGTGCGGGCAGTGTTTCGCAGGTGAAACCGCGGGCGACAACTAGTTTTATAAATATTTTTCTTGATGAAATAAAATAAGTTTAACTATAAATCTTATCAAGGCAGTACGGCATAAAGCGAGCCACTTAGTTCTGCAGCCAGCTGCCGGAAGATTGCACATCGGTCCCATACTTCGCAAGCCCACTATTTACGTGACAGATTTAAAAATAAACTCGCTTACTACTTAAGACAAGCAGAAATGAGTTAAATTCTTGATTTACATTAAAATGGGAGCGAATTTATTCTTTAAACGTTGATAAGTTGCAATAATTTTAATTGAATAATGGTTTAAATTATTCTTTTTTACTGGAGTTTATTCCAAGTAGGTTGATTTAAAGAGTTTGAATCATTACTTGGTTGGTACCTAAACCTCAAAATCCGTCATCATGATCACGATTTATATCCATAATTTGAATTCAATTTAGTCCAAATTACATACATAAGAAATAAATCACAAGAACTTAATCAAATAAACAACGGTAAATTCAAGAAAATGAACAACATAATTGATTTCCTCTCGTACTTTTAATTGCCGGCTTTAAAATATGCCCAGTGGTCGAAGTGTTTCAACCCTCAGGCACTAATTTCCAACTGGAGCACATGATATTCTCGTGCACTGCCGCGAGCAAAAAAGAAATCGCCACACCTTACTTCATTCGTATTCATCACTCGTAGACCAGATTACATTACGCTTGAAATCGCGTGCTGGATACCTGTGATAACGGCGACCAATTTACAAAGACCTCTCGAACTCGCTTAACTGTACGACTTAACAGCTCCAATTAAATCGGTTTTTAAACTTTGATATTTTGACGCCTCGCAAGTCGCCAACAAATTAAATAATAAAGCCTTTATTCGTATGCAGGCGGCGTGCCAGAATGAAGTCTTTCATTTAAAATACATGACATGTGTTGCTAAATCGCGAGGAAGTATCAAGGAAATATGGTTGGCATTGATCTTATTCTGGCTGTAGGGGACTTAATATAGTCTTATTTAACAATGACAAAATTTGAATAAAGATATTTTTGTATGGCTTGTATTTTTGAACGCGTGCTAAAAAAGTTGAAAGTGACTTTCCATGGATCGATTCGAAAATTAAATTGGATATTTTTAGTTTCCAAATATCCTTTGAAAATGGGATAGAAACACTTTTAATTACTCAAACAACGAGCCACAACCACCAAAAGACAATATTTTGACACATTCACACAGACTTTATCGCTGTGCACACATTACGTTTGTTCGTAAAAGCCATTCAGAATTTTTTCCCCGAGGACTTTGTGTTGTACCACTATTTGATTTTCTACCAACGTGACAAGTGCAAAGGACCTTATATTATGGACAGGCAAATATGGTTATCCCTCGTTTTTGTTTTAAGCTGTTGTGGGTGTCAACATAGCCGGGTTCCGAATTGTAGCACCTACGTTCGGATTTAAAGTTTCCACATGATTGCTAGTGCATACCCACTTAAATTAAGATTGATTTATGTCTCAAACAATCTAAATTCAATTCACTTGTCCGACCACTTTTTTAAACTTATTACCTCCAATAAATGTTGCCATAACAAAAACAGTGATAACGTCCATTAAATGTTTTTTGACCGAAAACTACTCAGTTGATCCCATTTTAAAATATTAAGTGTCGTTTTGACAAATGTGTAAATGAAGTAGTTTATCTCATCGTCTTATTGGCTGTTAATAGTTCCGTCAATGTACATTTATTTCAATAATAATGGTTTAAAACTGGATTAACGGTAATAAAAGTTGGCCGACGGTCGTCTTATAATAAAATTAATTACCTATAGGACCCGTTTGTTATGTAAAATTTGCTACTAAGAAGTGTAATAGTGTGACGTGTTCAGTCTATTCTTTATTCTTTAAAAGTGTTAATGTATTTATGTAATAGAAGTAACAGAATCAACCGAACATTATCCCACGCAGATGTGAAAATTGAGACATCGTCATAAGTACGGCGGCGCGCCGCCAGCGCATACTATCATTCCTATATCCGTTTCATCTCTTTGTCTATTATTTTAAAAAGTAAAACAAAAATTTTAAAACCATCACATAGTCTCCATGAATTCTCGAAGGAAACGAGAATTTCCGACGAACACGTTCATATTTACGTAACACTCGACTACAAAGAAAAGCAAATAGAAAAGTAATACGATTTCCAGCGGTCCAAACGCGAGGCACCGCGCGCGAGAGTGCACCGAGGCCTTTTTTTACTGTAGGCCGAATATGTTGGTGAAGCGAGGCCGAGTCAACAGGCCGTGATCTCGATCGCTCTCAGGCCGTGTTTACCCGCTCGGCCCTCAAGGATTAATGCGCGACGCAAATATTTATCTAAACGTCTGCGGATTGACAGTTCGGTCGTCAATTGTTTGTTGTCTTTACCTTTTCAAATGAGCATTTCATTTCGAGTTGCACCCATTGCCTTAAGTGGCGTTCGGGTTGTGTTTATTTAGTTTTTTCTTAATAAGTTTTTCGAACGCCAAGCATTGTCTTTTACAGTGACAAAAGTCAATCTTATCGCTTTTGGACAATAAAGTTTATTTTTTGCGAGCTTAATTTGCAATTCCTGATATCTTTGTAACAAATCCTATTTTGTTGTAGGGGTATAGCCAAAGCGGGGGAGCCAAATAATCTATCACCGATTTCACCTGGGGTCCTATACATGGACCCTGCCGTCCACGCCACCCTCAGGCGGAAACAGAGAAGGCTGGCCAGAGAGAACCCTGGAGTCTTATCAGCGGTAGCCAAAGGCGCCAGCATGGCTGTCGCAGAATGTCAACACCAGTTCAAATACAGAAGATGGAACTGCTCAACAAGAAACTTCCTAAGAGGGAAAAACTTGTTTGGCAAAATAGTGGACAGAGGTAAGCTGTTATTAGATTAATTAAATCCAAACAACTGACAAAGGTTGACGAGTTAATGCTCGAATCACGATTTTATTGTCCCCTTCAAGAACAATAAACGAAAAAACAGTTCAGGGTACACGCGTCATTCATTTGTCTCAATTTTGATATCGCGAAACAAAACGAACAAAACATTTAAAAAAAGACTTAAGAAGATAAGTCCTAAATACCCTTCTAAAATACTAAGGAAACAGATTACAGGGCATTGAGACGTTTAAAAGGCTAATCTTTAAAAAACTCAATCGAAAATCTCGCATCGTACACTTTTTACGTTTTAACCCTGCAAAGAGCAACCGTGGACAAAAAGATGTTTTGTATAAATCCCCAATTCCAGTTACAAAGAGGCTACATATTAAGTGATATCTTTAGTTGGCAACCCTTTTAAAAGATTTTATCTGTATTCAACGGGAGGGTAGCAAGTCGGGGGCACATATAAAGGACTCATCAAGATAAAACATCCCGGATCAATTACATGAGGTCGAGTGACGTTTTAGTTCCCGTTTGTCGATAACTCGAGATTTTTTCAACGTTTTTTCAATTCGGTTCTGTGAACGTGTTTGAATATTTTTACGATAATTTGAAATATAATTTTGTTATTTTTTTCTAGTGAATGAAATCATAATCCGATTCTAATTCCGCATCGATTCTTCTATAGTGTATTGAAGAGAGAAAAAAACTATGTTTTTATATCCCATAAACACCGGGCCACAATTGCGCAAGCGTCGAATCCATTTAGTTGATTTGAATGGATGTAGATTATTATCAATAGATATAAATCAGCAAATAGATACCCATTAGCCTCCACAATACTGGTTACACAACTGAATTCAATAGGTTAGGGATATTACTTGAGTACAAAATCCCTTTTAGAAGCCTTACTTTATGCATCGCATTAAGTATTTTATTTAACAGTATAAAGACTTAGTTTTTCAATTTAAAATAATAACCTACATTTATAAAGGTACACTTCGAAATTAAAATGTTTTAAAACGCATTGCTTTATTTCGTTTTGGTGTCGCATAAAAGCTAGTGGGACTTTATTTGTATGTACTTAAGGTCGTAAATGGTTTGGCAGGCAAGTTTTAAAACAGTAAGACGTTATTTTGTTGTCAGATCGGGGCTGCCCTATCTCCGGTGTCCGATTTCGATGCTTTGTACGCGATACGCCTTATTATGAGCCAGCGAACATCTGTTCGGTACAACAAGAATTATTCGCTATAATAGCAAAAAAAGGCAGTTTTTTGATTCGATTTTGTCGTTTGCATTTTTTTCTGCGTCTACTAAAACTTTTTGCAACACAACTTTTTACAAATACAAACGTAACAACTATGTATATGAATAAAAAAAAATGAAATTGAAATTAATTCTATTTATAAAACGATTTATTCGAAAAAGCTTTTGCTGGGTCGTAGTTCGAAGCATTAGGGGGTTATCTTTTAAATTAAGAGCATCGGCTGGAGTATCTCTGGCTAATTCGTTCTCATTTGGGAATCGGTGCAATATATCGGCCACACGTCTGCCTGCTCCGGTCATTGACCCGCGTCTCAAATGCGTTAATGAATAGTGCAAGCCATTCCTGTAAATGTCTCTATTTCTCAAGTCTAAGATGTTTAAGTTTTGATAAAAGTGTTGTTCTTTGTGTAGTACTTTAATATTTTTTTAAATATAAAATATAATTTGTTTATAATTCAGAATACCTACCCAATAAGACCAAAATCATTGCCTTATTAAATTTTATTTACAATAGAAATACAAAGAATGAATAAACCGTAATTAATTATGATCTCACTAAATAATAAAAGGTTATGTTTGTTTTGAATTAATTAATAAATGAACAGATTAATTCAAAGGTCAGCGTGCACTGGTCCAATTCAGACATCCTTAATTGTTAGTCTGTCTTTGTGAAGACAAGTTGAAAACAGATGCTTTAATAATGATAAGATTTCATATTAGTGAAACGCTACCATGGTAATATTTTTATAATAAAATTAAAATTTCTAAAATTAAACAATCAATAAAACGTTCAACGGAACAAAGCGCAAACAAGATTTCTATTGTTGATTTAAATGGCGTTTTCTCATTATAAAACCAGATGTCATAAACCATTAAAGCTTATAAAATATTCATGGAAAACAAAATTGGTAACAAATCGCAATTAGGTATATGTTTACACAACACTTATGTTGATCGTTAAGAAAAAAGTTAGCTCGGGTCGCCTGTTGCCTCAGGCAGTACCAAATACGAGGGACCAAACATTCAACTATTTATATTTAAAAACCAATTAAAGTTATTCATCATTTCGTTGGCGATTTAGGAATTTAAATGTCAACACTCCCACACTAGAAAGTCATTGAAAGTTCAACTAATAATACTCACAAATGGGCATCACTTACAAGTCAGATTATGCACCAATGAATAACCGTTAATAATTCAGCTAGACACAAAGCCAGTCATATTAATTTAAAACATTAAATCATATAATTCTAGTGCTCGCATCCACATGATATATAGTTCTTACGCACACAGTAAAGTATTTACCATCGACGGCCATAAAACTAAACGCCTAGAGCAAAAAATAAATATTGATATTGTATGCTCGCATACAAACTATAAAAGCGAAGTACCATTTTTCTAAATTAAAAGCCAGATATAGCACGGGCAGCGGACCACCATCGTAATCATTTCACATGATAAAAAGAGCAAGGCGATTACAAAATTTATGTTATATGCGTGTGCATTTAGAGCGTATTACTTTATTAAGGGCATGCAGGGCGGGCGCTCGGTATTACCGCTCCACACAACACACACGATGAAAAAATTTTATACATTGCAATTACGTCCATTTGAGAAACATAAAAACGGAGTCGACCCCGCGGGAGCCCGTCACAACGCTACTCAATAAACAAAAAACGTAAACTCGCAAATGTGATCCCCGAAACTCATGAATCCCTAACTTATAGCTGTGCAGTCTGTCCATGATTACAAGCGAGGCACACAAAGCCCCCCCGGACGCGACACCTATAATTACTAATTTACACGTTGTCACACCATTGACACTCGGACGCGACAACTTCATCTCATTGTGGTGTAAACCTCAAGGATCGTATTAACACAAATGATGACAACGGTACAATAGTAAGGCCTTTATTCGTCGCGTCATTGTCGAGCCGAGAATAGAAAATATATGGTCCGAGTTCCCGCGGCGAGCCCCCTGCTGTGTAGTTTAGCGATTCCACTGCACTCGTACAAGCCCCACGGAAGCCACGTTTACACCTAACGCAGCTCCTAATGGCAGGTAACTCGGCCAATAAAACCCAACCTTTTTTCAAATATTTCCTGTTTTAGTGTGTATCGTACGCGCACCCGAGATTCCGACGTCGTGGGTGGATAAAACGTATAAAACGATCGACACCGAAAATAAAGCCGATATAAAATGCCCTCGACGAAATATTTAATGCTCAATTAGATAAGCGTTTTAGGTTCTGTGGCGTTTGAATTGTTTTCGAGATAACGCGCGTTTTGTGAAACTGAAATGAGACGATTAAGGCCGGCCGGACCGGGGGCGGCCGTCATCATATTTATCGACAGATTCCCAGTCGCCGAAGCTCCGATCGCCGTTTTATTGTTTATGGACAGTTCACTTAAAACTAAATTATTTTAGGTGCTTTTTCTGGAGTTTGAAAACAAATGTCTTTGTCCATTGTGTGAATGGGTGTCGCGGCGCTGGGCTGTTGGTAGCTAGTGGTAGCTGGCAGCGCTTTGTGCCACTCACAATGAGTGATATACGACCGACGTAATTTTGAATTGTCGCACCGGAGACTTGGGGCTCGGACTCAATGTGAAATTATCACCCATACATGGCATAACGAAAATGAATTATTGCTTTTTATTGCCCCATCTTCCAAGTCCTTTACGGTGAAATTGCCTTCTGTGCTCCTATGCCTCTCCCAGTACGCATCGAATTCCTTTCTTATTTCATTAAGGGAAGAATCCCGTCTTTTATAACCTCCACGACGCGTCTTTCAGTCGATAGATAAAGTGTCATTACATACCCGTGAAAGCCATGTTAGGTATACACAAGACGACGTCAATGACTTCATCGCAATCGGATTAAGCGATGTGAGCCGGAACGATTTCTAAACCGGCCAAACACCGTATTATAAACCCAGTGATTTATGGATATTTTGAGTAATTACGTCTCATCAAATTTGAATAATGCAAGTCGTCATAAATAAGGCGCGAGAGGCGCGACGCGCGAAACCTCCATAAGTCAATCTTTCAAATTAATCTTATGGAAACACCACAGCGTGATGACTCAATGCGGACAGGAACATATTTAATTAGTACATTAATTTTGAATTATTTAATGGTAGTGGCCGCGGGGCCAGGTGTTCGTCAAATGTCAACAGTGATTAAGTTTTATTTTAACAGTGCGATGCGGCGGACGCGCGCTCGGATTTACGAGTTTTTGACTTTTATAAATTCTCAACGCCTCGCCTTAACTGCCAATCCGTCGGGACGGAATTATCGTTCGCTGCTCGCGCTGTAAACCCACCATGGGACCATTTATTATCTGCACAGATAATCCACGGACAGCACTTTATTATCAGTTATAATAATAATTTACTTTTATAGATCCACATTACTCATGTTTGTTCTTATTTGACTGCGATTTGATGGGGCGAAATTGCCTCAATAAAATAATAGCGAACCTTAATTATGAATATTTAACTGCGTAGGCCTGTCGCGCAGGTAACGAATGGCTATTTGTATTAGAAATTGTACAGCACCGGTGTCGGATCAGTGTTGTTTGGCCGTTTAATTAGGCTCGTGTCGGCCATTTACATTATATTTAATGCCGTGACTAATGCGCTCACGCGGACGGAGCCTTTTTACATCTGTCATAATTTTTCTACGTCGCGATTTATTCGCAAAACGCGACAATCGGCTTTGTTGCTCGTCGCATCCAACGAGATGAAATATTACAACAATTAATTTCTAGTTATAAACGGGTACCTAAGGTACTCATGTATAATGCAGAACAAAGAATCACTACCGGACAATGTCAAACAGGTCGAGGCACGTCCGTGAATCATCGATAGACAAGCCTTAAAATTCTCACAGACCAATTAAAAATTATTTCCAGTTGTCGTTTATACATCTAATTGGTCGGGTAGCCGCGTACCGTTAGATCATGTTGGAGATAAAGTAAAAGTAGTGATGTTAAAATCACAGCGGGCAGTGATTCACATCTGCGGTGGCCAGATGTGGCGACATTTATCTAAGGGTTATGAAGACGCAGTCGCCGCACGTGGTGCGAGCACCTGGCTGGCACCCCGCCGCACGACCTCCGACTTTGCTCATTCGGACACTAAAACAGATATCCGTGAAGCCTCGCCTTCATAAACCGACCATAAAACACAAGCCACGTCTTGTGAAACTGACTCAACACAACCTTAAAGCCCATCGCACATTATACCTCAATGTTAAACCCGATTAGCCAAAAGCTATAATTTCACAAGCGTTATTTACGTGTGCCATATTTAATTGGCCTCACCTATACGTTATAGTTAATGCGACCGAACGTTTCCAAGTCATTATAGAAGATAAATGCATGAGTCCGCGACCGCTCGTATGTACGTATCCCTACCTTGAATTAATTTCGTCCGAGCATTGAATGATGGCGAAATTGACATTAAAATTCCCGGTCGAACGTCTCAAGTAATTGCTGAATAAAATACTTTTGTATAACATCCCAAAGGGAAGCACAAAAAGCGAATCCGAGAGCGGTCCGCGGCAGTGTGTGCGCACCGTAATTTATATCGGTGCACGATGACAACTCAATAAAAAAATGATTTCGTTTGCTTATTGAGTCCTTAATAAAGCTGGCGCGGGCTGCTCCGGGCCCGTTCCACATATTATTATTATAAATAACAACAAATACGCGTTCCTTATTATTTTTACATCCATACGGGGTCGCTGTGTTTTTTCCGAAGGGATTATATAGTGGAGCGTCGGTGGCCGGAAGCCCACCAAAGGAGCGCGCGAGCCTCACTATATTACTAAATGAATGGCATTAGCCGGCGAGGTGACACGCGATTACACTTGTGTTAGAACGGCGTTAATTGTCAGTTTTATTTTCATTCCGGTATTTAGCGATCGAGATCAGACCTTAATAGCTTTTGAGGAATTCCGTCATAACGTTGGATGCGTTCGGGGCGAGAGAGGAGTTTAATGAGCGCCCCACAGTACCCGTATTAATGCGCATTATGCCGTTAAATTACAATGTCTACGAGATAAGGTCTCGACTCCGCGTTCGAGATAGAATCCCTCAAAATCGTGTTCTGGGTGTTATGAATCATTAAAAATTATAATCGAATATTTTAATGATGTCGTACGGTGAGCCGGTTACGTCACAGAAGGTCCCGGTCCGGTTAATAATATCGTCTCATTGTGAAGGCCAGCTCGCGTAGACAAAGGCTCGGTATGGTATTAATCGTTAAAGTACAAGGGCTATTAAATCGATATTAAGAGAGAGAATTCGATGCGCGCGCCGTACCACTTGTAATGATCAAATTTATAATCTCTCGGGTAGGTAAGAGGCAATTCTTTTATTTTCAATCTCGGAGATATACCCTCTCTCTCTTTTAATTGTATTTTATGAGTATTTGATTCTAATGCCGGGCCATTAATTATTTATAGTATTCGATACGGGATGCGAGCATCGATTTATGTATTCGTCTGTACGGGATGAATGAACGCGATGCAATCATTGCTCAAGTCTTTATTGTGTGAATATAAAGTTAATGATCTTGTTGCTTTTAAACGATTATAACCTTGGTCGATAACTCCAAACACAGTGATTAAGGAATATTCAGTCTACTTTGATTACAGCTCTTGGCCGTTAAGGACTGTTTCATTTAGATTATAAAGTGTAGACCCACGTACATACATATATTATGAAGGATAAAATCCAGCAGACAGCTTAAACCTCCAGTTAGAATTTAACGAAGGAAATTAAAAACCTAATGTGCCCATTGCTCTCGGAAAGGATTTTAATACTGTCAACAAATTAAAAATGTCAATAAAATAATGCGATTAAAAGGAGCGAAGCCAATTCAATCCCTCGGATTGCAGTTGTCTGATGAGCCCAAATGTTTTGCGTGGTTAAATTATAATACCTAAAATATTTAAAACGTCGAGATTTTTTATCCCTTTACCCGGAGCAATAATAAAATTTGATTAAAATATGGACCCCTCTGCAGTTGGGATGAATTAATTATTCGAATACCAAACATGCCAAAGTGAAATATGTGTAACTGCCTAACTTAATAACGCCTATATGAATTATAGATCGATATTTTTTAATCAACTAAGTTTTATCAAAAAGATTATGAAGATAGCTTTTATGCCACCTGATTTCTCACGTAGTTACCAAACCTATTAGAATCTTTCCAGTCTCTCAGGCATATTTAAGTAGGTTGTTGAACCACTTTTCCTTTCATCATAAATTAGCATAAATTAATGAAACAACATTTCTATTGTCACCAGGTTGCCGCGAAACGGCGTTCATCTACGCCATCACTAGCGCGGGAGTGACGCACGCGGTGGCGCGCGCGTGCGCAGAAGGCTCCATAGAATCATGCTCGTGTGACTATTCGCACATCGACCGCGTGCCGCATAGGACCCGCGCCGCGGCCGCCGCCAATGTGCGCGTTTGGAAGTGGGGCGGCTGCAGCGACAACATCGGCTTCGGCTTCCGATTCAGCCGAGAATTCGTCGACACAGGCGAGAGAGGCAAAACTCTCAGAGAAAAAATGAACCTACACAACAACGAGGCTGGTCGAGCGGTAAGTGTCGAACACTCCTGTCAATATGCTTATCCAATCACTACTCGACAGTAGCACCTTATAAACATCCATAAAACAATCAGTTAACGCCAATGACGGCCATTGTCATCGCACGTGTTTACATTACCATTATGGATGACGATCGATCGTCCGCCACTTGACATGTCGCGTTGTGTAATATTAATTATGCGTCGGGCGGCGCGGCCCAGCGCACGACGACTGCGCAACAAGCACTCATTCGTTGCGCTCGCACATCTCCCTCCCACCGCACACCCACATTTGCATATCCACTGTCCGCTCCTTCCCAAAATTCATCAAAAAGGGACGTCGGGCGCCCCGAGCCACCCAGACGAGTCATTAACCGAAGCGCTTAATTCCTGTCACGACAAACGCACTGGGTGTCCACCTGATGAATATTCACAGCATTCCATCGATTGTTTAACACATATTTGGACACTAGGCTGTATAACATACGCGGCCATCTACATGTCAATGAATAAATACCGTCGTCGACGTTCTACGAAGCGCCTGCGCTCCGAGATAGGAAAATATTTACTGTCTCCCATCCTCGCGTCATTTATCTACCTTCTAAGAATGATGAATGTCCCTAGAGTATGATTTATGATCGGTCCACGCGCGGTGACGACCGGCCCACCTCTTCACGATTTGTAACAATTTGCTCGATCGTGAGATGCGATCGATGGACTACGCTTAAAAGATCATCGATCACACCGTATCGAAGCTTATCGGTGGAATTTAAAGATATTTGGACATCATTATAGACCTCCCCATGAAATAATAAATTAAAGAACAAGATTTTTATTGTGTTGTTTTGTTCGCAGCATGTGCAAACGGAGATGCGGCAGGAGTGTAAGTGTCACGGCATGTCGGGCTCGTGCACTGTCAAGACCTGCTGGATGAGGCTGCCCAGCTTCCGCTCAGTGGGCGACTCGTTGAAGGACCGTTTTGATGGTGCATCGCGGGTCATGATGCCTAACACTGACCTGGAACTACCTGCGCAGAGAAACGAAGCTGCGCCGCACAGAGTGCCCCGAAGGGATCGATATAGGTTTCAACTGCGACCTCACAATCCAGATCACAAATCGCCGGGGGCGAAAGACTTAGTTTACTTGGAATCATCGCCGGGTTTCTGCGAAAAGAACCCGAGACTGGGGATCCCCGGTACACACGGGCGCGCTTGTAACGACACGAGCATCGGCGTGGATGGGTGCGACCTCATGTGCTGCGGCCGGGGCTACCGGACGGAGACCATGTTCGTGGTGGAGCGGTGTAACTGCACCTTCCACTGGTGCTGTGAAGTTAAGTGCAAGCTCTGTCGCACAGAAAAAGTGGTGCACACGTGTTTATAGACTCGCGGACGCTGATGACGAAGTGATCAATGAGAGAAACTTTAGTGCCACAGATGTGATTGTGACTCAGACTCGAGAGTGGACCTGTTTTCTTATTCGGAGGCAGATAACGGACCTTGTATATAATCACTTCACTTTTTCATCTATCCAAGTCGTCGAAATCGTATATCATGTTGACTTATGTAAATAGTTTCTCTATCACTGTTTATTTCTTCTTTTATACATGATAATTGATCCGGCGTAAATTAAAGTAAGCTACTCGTTCGGTTAATTTATTTGACTATTAAGTGCGAACATGTGATCTAGTAACTTTATTTTTTTGGACACTGTCGTTCGGAAATTAATGAGACCAGTTTACAGACGATTTATTTCCATCATCAAGACATTTTGTATTTATTCTAAATTGGACTTATTGGTTTCCATACGCGGTCAGCTGTGTAATTTATTTATTCGTAGGTATCGTACATACTCGACTGAGCATCGCAAGGAGACACGTAAGCAAACTGAAATAAACGCACGAGACTTTAAATGATATTTCTTAATATCATTCCAAAGTTAATACTCAAGTTTTTCAAAGAAGTTATTTGCAATTATTATAACTGCGGCAATAATCACATGAGTTTTATAAATACTTTCTATTTTATGGACGTCCGCGTTGTGTGCATGCTCGCATAACTGTTTTGAGATTCAACAGCGAAATTATCTTGTAATTATAATTTCATATTATAATTAAACCGGCTAATGGAATTTAAGGCTTAATAGCATTTGCATAAAGTGTCTTCTTGGGTGTTCAGCGGCGGAGGTAGCGTTGGGCCCTTATCAGTCAGTAAGTAGCGCCATCGTAAAAGTGTCCCACATTACAAGATAAACGCTCTGGAGAATTTTAATTAAATATTAAACGAATTAAATAATCAGTATTATACGTATAATATTGTATGCGTGTTGCGTCCGATACGGCGAGATAGTGTTGCACGCAAACTCGGCTGATACCCGTTACACATTTTATACATATGCTCGTCCTTTCAACCGCTCTTAGTGTACGTAAGTGCATGTATTATTACAATAGTAACGTTGAATTTCAACGCTATTATACAAATGTTATTGTAATCAGACAGATACTATTCACTTGGCGAGTTTATTCGAAACTACATAACCCTTTGGACTAACATCACTAACCTCGATTGACCCTTTTTTGACAAAATCTTTTTTTGGACAAGATATTTTGACATTCCAAATTCGATAGTTTGCCAGTAAATGTGGAAGCTTTATTGATCATGCAAGTAATTATATCAACTTGAATGATATTTCAAATGTGATATAAACGTAGTTATAGCCAGTAAGTTTGTATAGCTAGTGTTAACCTACTGAGCTTAATAAATGTGTGTAACAAATGCACAGAACATACTAACTCGTCAAGTATGTTTTTATATAAAAATATTTATTAAAAAAAAACTTGTTTTAATTTATTTTATTTTACTTTAAAATCAATTGCTATTTTAAAGTAAAATAAATTGTTAGTTATAGTGAAAAATCCGATGTTAAAACAATCGGTATTTTTTAAAACAGGTATTCGAGTACTTATCAAATGTATTGTTAAAATTAAAAAAAAGCGCTTAAAAATCGGATCTCTGTACATAGGTAACTTTTTAAAAAATGTTTCAAAATTCAATGACAGAGTCTGAGGAACTGATAACACATCGGATTTAAAAGACTGAAGTTTTTTTTAAATATAATTTTCGTAGTTATAATGTCCACGACTGGATTAATTAAAGCCATTGTTTTGAATTTTAGCATGATAGCTATTGTGATAAAAAAAGTATTTTAACTGTAATTTAAAAACCGAAACCAGTGTTATGAATTACGAAAATCGAATTGGTGCCATTTTTTTTAATCTTCTTTTTTTACACCTGACAGCTTTTACCGGTTTTAATCAAAATTATTATTCTGCCTAATTGAATAATTATTGTCATTGTGAAATATTTTTTTACGCATGTAAATATGTCCTTATGATTATTTTAAGTTATTTATGTGAATGTAGCATTTTAAATTGTTAATATTAGGTAATAAAAATACAATTGAAATCAGCTGAACATTATCTGAATCTCAAATCTTATAACTGTATAATAAATGTACCTTTTGAAATATATTTCGTCCACTGACCGCTTTTTGGGGTTGACACAATTTATTATAATATTGGTTGTACATTAGCAGTATCTATTTATAATTAAAATATTGATTAGTTGTTACTAAAAATATTAAATTGATCAAAAAACTAAACTATAATTGTTTCATTTTATTTGTTTTCCTTTAAAAAACCTATTTATCTTTTATTATTAACAACAGCATTTCTTATAAATGAAGAAATTTTACAAATCCCCATATTAAATTGATAATCCCTATTCTTTCTTCAATTAATTCTGAATACCAAAAACCGAATAAACACATAACAAGATCTACAACATCTTGAATACATTCCCTTAACGTATTATTAAACTCAACGATAGTCTTACCTTTCATAACAAACAAACTGCACTATGCAAGACAGTTACAAAATCTTCAAGACAGAACATCTCCATTAGACCTTTATTATGTACCTTTACGTCAGTCGAACCTATCTTCTATCTCCCTCACTCTTATGCTAAAATAAGTCGATGTTAAAAACATTAATTCCGATATATAGCATAATACATCCCCAAAGATGTCTCCTCGATAAACGATGTTCTTATTTTGAAATTTATGCGCGCGCATTTATTTATGCAACTGTCACATAGGGCTGTCTATGTTCCTCATTCCTAACGTACTAATGGAGAGGATTTGTATCGGTAGTTTGCCAGAAGATTTGATTTATTTGAAAACTATGTTTTAAGTCTAACGGGCTTAGCATTTGAAAGATCGACATGATAGAGTGTTGAGAATTTCAGTTAAAATTTTGCCCAGACTATGTCCTACGGAAAATACCACTGGTGGACTCAGTATCTTTCAAGTCTCATGTTCATAAAGTTAAATGTCATTAAAATAAAATGCCAACCCTGCAACGTACGCCATTTTGTTTTATTGCGAACGCAACCGTTGTAGTTTTGATAGCGTGCAATTTTCTGAAACAGCTTTATTTTCTAGCAGTGCCTCTTGCCGACGAACAATGGACCTTAGTGATTTCAAATTAAGTTGTGTTTTAGTTGGTTCCGTATGAAGAAAGTGAAAAGCCGTTGAGTGTTGGTGGTCGAGTGCGCCCTCAGGTGGATTCCCACGAGTATCGGTCCCGCTGGAAAATTTATGTTTATGAGGAGAGAAATCTGTCATAAGGGATACGGACGGCGCGGCTGAATCTGAAATAGCGTGAATAATTTTTCATGCTAACGGATTTTGGCCGTGTGAACGTTATTTCTTTGTTGCAATAATGTTCATATAGGATTGCTGTCTGCCGTGGATTGGTGGCGAGGGATAAGCACCTAAAATCCTAATCAAAAGGCTTTAATTGATAAATAATATAATTAAGACATCGTATCCTGGTTTATGTTGTGGTGGCCGAGTGGTTATAGCCCCAGCCTCAAAAATCTGTGTGCGGTTCGATTTTAGGTCAGTGAAGTACCAAGGGAACTTTTCTAAGTTATTTTTACTTTCTATGTACCTATACCTTGGATACCAAAGTCTGATTAAAGGTGAAGTAAAACATTTCGAGGAAATCGCAAACCCGCATTGTGCAAGCGCGGTGATTAACGCTCAATCCTTCTCTGTGTGAGAAGAGGCCTGTGCCCAGCAGTAGGACGGTAAAAAGACTGATGATGATGATGATCCTAGTTTAACCAGCAAGGTTCCCTACTATTTAAGGATATAATTAGATAATATAAAGGGTTGTAGCTTTGTATTTATATGATGGAGGTCAAGCTAAGCTAGAAGCAATCCTGTCCATGCGTAAGAAAACTTTTGACTTCTGTACAATAACTAATATTTCCTAAAGAAACACGAACAACCTTCATAGGTTTAAAGAAAATGGCAAATTGCTGGAATTATGCATAAAAAATGTAATATTTCTTATCAGACTGCTTTATTGAATTCGCACAATAAAAAAGGTACCTATGTATATCTGTAAATTTTATTAGTTCCACAAATAAAGATGCCTTTCCGTCGTTCAGTGAAGTGTTTGGATTTATTTTTTATTGTTTTTCTTGCATATCAAGAACGTGAGTTTTAACATTGTTTAAATTATTAGCTATAAATTTGTTATAAGCAATCTTAATACACCATTATCCTCCTGCCCTTTTTTTGTCGTGGGATATCATCAAATGACCCCTCCCGCTGAGAGTGCAGCTGGAAGGAGTGTCAGACTCTTACTGACTAAAACCTACTATGTTCCTCTGGGAGGTCCCTGTGTGCCAGGGCCACAGTGACTCTTGCGAACAACCCGCAGCGCAGGCAAGAGGCATTTGGGGCCCCCAGGTTGGGCAAAAGCCATTTGGTGTTGGCGCAGAATATTTTCTTCTTCTACACTCTTCTATTTGTCGTTGTCTCACAAGTAACATTCATTCTAGCCATATCAACTTTCACATGATCCTATCCTCTTTGCTTTGATCGTTCCCTTCCTCAATATCCATCTATATTTATAGTTTTAAACCTTCCTTATAACATGATCCTCATTCCTTCCATAAAAGCAAAGCTACTAAATTAACATTTTGACTATCATATAAAACTTAATGCAATTTTACGAGCAGCCTAGCTGCTTTATTGATTAGCCTAGTAAAGGAAGTAGGACAACCACCTTTCTATATAAGTCTAAAGTCAATTCATCAATTGTATTCTCCACGTTATAAGCAAAAATCCCATCAGCTGAAATAGTTTAGCATCAATTTTTTGCTTTTGTATGGAATATCTTCCGCCTAATTAATCTTGTCTTTATAGACATTCAGTCTACGAATCCGATCGGAAAACAGCAAGAATATTACCATGCAGTCAGAAAAACTGCAAACGAGTTTAATGACATTGATTCCAAAATCAAACCAGCTGATTGGTATGACGGCGACGATGTATTCAGCCGACCCGAGGATGAGCGTTTATTGAGCGCTGATGAAGAACTGGGCTTCGATCTGACTGACGAGGAGATGAAAAAATTCAAGTTATGGCCTAAAGGCATCATACCTTATTATATCGATACCCTATCTTTTAACGGTAATTTTATATTAAGTTTTTTTTTAAGTACAGACGCCAACGCATCCAGGCTACGCGAAACTATCAAATTTTCCCAATCAATTTTGTACCAATGCTTCAGCGATAAAGTTGAAAATCTATTAAGGAAATTTGACAAATTGTAGTACCTTGATGTGCTGGCCGTATGAGGATAAGAGGCCTAGGGGTTACGTCTAACATTATTATTAAATAAAGATATTGATCGAGGATATTAATAATATCAATGATTATTGTATACATACATACCTCGCCCTTCTCTTAACCTATGTTCCAGTACTGAGTACTTGTATTTAAGAGCGACTGCCTATCTGACCTCCTCAACCTAGTACCCGCGTACCCGGTCGGTACCCTATGTCTTGGTGATGATAACCGGGCCTTCCGAAACACGGTGGAAATTGTCATGTCAACTCTGTAAGCCAGCCACGGACAAAAAACGCCAAGCGTTGTTTAACTTTATGATACGTAGTCCAGTGTTTTATGATATTTATTTATTGTACCAGAACAAAATTTGATTTTGTTTTGCCATGAGGGTTTTGTGGTGAACCTTCTGTTTATTTAGTGTGAAAATACACTGTAACTTGGATCTGGAAACTGCCTCTAAGCCCGCTTATTTCGACCATTTTCAGCAAACAGTTCAAGCGCCAGCACATCAAGCTGTTACTGTCAAATTTCTTTCATAGATTTTCAAGCATATGGTTCTAAGTTGATTGGGAAAAAATACAGTAACTTGTTGTACTGGCGTCTGTATCTGGATCATAACTACCGATGCAAAATACCATAATGTTGATAACTCGAATGCATTCTGCAGATAAGGTCCTTCGTGATCGCATCCGTGTGTTCCTGCACGTGATGAACAGGGGCACTAAGCTTAATTTCGTAGAACTTCCGAGCCCCCCTACTGATGACAAGACCAGATGGGTGTTCTTCGTCAACCGGCGAGGCCAACTGGGCTGTGCTGACCATTCCATACTTAATTTTACTAACGAAGGAGTTCAGGTGAGTCTTTTATTGCTCGTTATTTTAAAAATTAGTCCCATCATCTCCTACAGCCTTCCTCGATAAATGGGCTATCTAACACTGAAAGAAATTTCATATTGGATCAGAGTTTTTGAGATAAGCGCGTTCAAACAAACTTTGCAGGTAACAAGTATTAATATGGATTAGATTTATCATTAATAAAGCAAATACCAAATTCCAAGCTATCTTAAATATCAACTAGGTACTAAATGGTTTAAAATTGTTAATTGAAGTAGACTCTGTATATGAAATAAATGAAAAATTGACACATTGGATAAAGTATTTCAGAAACTTATTAAAAGCTGCGTCCATACTGTGCAGGATGGCGTAGTAGTTACAAGGCGAACAAACAACTTAAATCAGGACGGCGATGGTGGTTGGGCTTCCGTTTCGGTCGAGCAATAGAAGAATAGAACACAATAAATATCGATAAATCGTCATAGTCGTAGAATTGTGACGGATCTGACAAATATTAAACTTTCCAGGGCAGCCATTTCAAATAATTATGTTGGTATTTTTGACATAACTTTTTTTTAATTTGAAGTCTATAATTTATAATATACTAGCGACCCGCCCCAGCTTCGCACGGGTGCAATGCTGATACTAAATACACTACAGAAAAACTGTCATCATCATCATCATCATCATCAGCCTATCGCAGTCCACTGCTGGACATAGGCCTCTCCAAGTGCACGCCACTGAGATCGATTTTCGGCTTCTCGCATCCAGCTCCTGCCAGCCGTCTTGCGCAAGTCATGACTCCACCGTGCCTGAGGACGTCCTACACTACGTTTGCCGAGGCGTGGTCTCCACTCTAGAACTCGTTTACCCCAACGGTTATCGGTTCTTCGGCTGATATGGCCAGCCCACTGCCACTTCAGGTTGCTGATTTGGTGGGCTATGTCAATGACCTTGGTTCTCTGACGGATTACCTCATTTCTGATGCGATCCTTCAGAGAAATGCCGAGCATAGCTCTTTCCATAGCCCGCTGAGCGACTTTAAACTTGTGGACCAGCCGTACCGTCAGTTTCCACGTTTCGGCTCCGTAAGTCATGACAGGTAGGACGCACTGATTGAAGACTTTTGTCTTTAGGCACTGTGGGATCGACGATGTTAGGACTCGACGTAACTTCCCAAAAGCAGCCCAACCCAACTGAATTCTCCTGTTCACCTCGTCCTCAAAGTTGTTTCTACCTAACTGCAATGTCTGCCCGAGGTATACATATTTCCGAACACTTTCGAGAACGGCGCCGAATATCGCAATCGGTTCCGGTAGAACATGTTCATTGAACATGACCTTGGTTTTGTTCAAGTTCATCCGTAGGCCGATGCGTAGAGAAGATTCAGCCAGGTCGTTCAGCATGTTGTAGGTCCTGCAGCGTTTCCGCCATGATGACGATATCGTCAGCAAATCGCAAGTGAGAGATGTATTCGCCATTGATGTTGACGCCGCGTCTTTTCCAGTTCAGCGTCTTGAACATATCCTCCATTGCATTAGTGAACAGTTTCGGGGAAATAACATCCCCTTGTCTCACTCCTCGATGCAACGGTATGGGCCTTGTTTGCTGATTCTGTACTTGGACAGACTTTGTAGCGGCTTCGTAGAGGCATCTCATCACTTGGATGTATCGCCAATCTACTTGACAATGCTGCAGGGACTCCAGAACGGACCAGATTTCAACCGAGTCAAAGACCTTCTCATAGTCCACAAATGCTAGACACAGGGGCTGATTATACTCTTCGGTCTTCTGTATAATCTGCCGCACTGTTTGGATGTGGTCTATGGTACTGTATCCGCTCCGAAACCCAGCCTGCTCCGGTGGTTGGAATTCGTCGAGTCTTCGCGCAAGTCGGTTCGTGATCACTCTTGAGAACAGCTTATATACGTGGCTTAGGAGGGAAATGGGTCGAACGTTCTTCAGCTGGGTTTTGTCTCTCTTTTTGAAGAACAGGACGACAACACTCCTACTCCACGCCACTGGAGTTCTCCCTTCAAACAGGACGGCATTAAAAAGCTTCTGGAGCTCCCCCAGTACGGGCTTACCTCCTGCTTTTAATAGCTCTGTTGTAATGCCATCCACGCCAGGGGCTTTTCCATTTTTGAGCTGTCTCAGAGCGATCTCGATTTCGCCACTGCTGACTTCTGGCAGAAAAACTGTGAACGTTGTATATAAAAACATACTGGCCGGCCGGTACCGCCGCAAACACTACGTCCCGCAATTTTTAAATCTGTAATATCTTCGAAAATATTCACTTAAACCATACGGTGTAAAGGGCCATATTAAATGAACAATGTATTCAAGATATTTAATTGGTTAAGGATTAATGCTGTATTGGTTAAAATCGCTTCGAAAATTAGCCATTATTTGTCGTAAAAAGTAAATGACAAAAAAAGAGTTATTGTGGGTTATCCATAAGAGATAGACATATACCATCATGGACTTTTCTGTAGACCTTTTCAATGTGTATAATACTTAGTACATTATTTTGATAAAACTCGTAGGGTTCAGCCTGCGTTTGCAATGTAAGCGGAAAAAATTTAAATATTTACGACATCACATTAGAAACCTCAAAAATAACAGTACTTCTCCACTATTTAATGGATGTTATTATACATATAAACCTTCCTCTTGAATCACTCCATCTATTAAAAAAAACCGCATTAAAATCCGTTGCGTAGTTTCAAAGATTTAAGCGTACAAAGGGACATAGGGACAGAAAAAGCGACTTTGTTTTATACTATGTAGTGATTTTTTTTCTTAAATGTAGTAATAATATTTCAATAATATTGTATTCAATTATGGTAAAAAATTGTTTTTCGTATTTTTTTCAAAACCGACATTATTCTACGATCATGACGAAATGTCTATAAGACACGATAACGATGATTCTTCTATCTATAAGACACGATAATGAATCATCATTATCATTCTTCTATTTCTCATAGTTGTCACTAACTATAATTCTTTCTGTCATCGCTAGCAAGTGATTCTGGGTTACGACTGCTTAGCAACGGCAGGGGAACTAGGAGAGGCAGTTCTAGCTATAGCTGGAGTACCCGCAGAGCACAATCATCCTGATCGAGACGATTATATCCAGATTATGTATGAAAATATTGTACCAGGTATTTATTTCGTAACTCAAGTGGCACAAGATAATTTTTACTGGTTAATATAATAGTAGGATAGTAAAAAAAGGCTGTGATGAATATTATAGTACAATATTCAAAGTCTGGCCTAGTGGTTAAACCACAAGCCTTTATTCGGGGCCTTTATAAGGGGTATTGGGTTGCCCAAGTAACTGGGTTGAGGAGGTCAGATAGGCAGTCGCTACTTGTAAAGCACTAGCACTCAGCTGGATCCGGTTAGACTGGAAGCCAACCCTAACATCATCTCCCGAGCCTTTTCCCAACTATGTTGGGGTCGGCTTCCAGTCTAACCGGTTTCGGCTGAGTACCAGTGTTTTACAAGGAGCGACTGCCTATCTGACCTCCTCAACCCAGTTACCTGGGCAACCCAATACCCCTTGGTTAGACTGGCGTCAGACTTACTGGCTTCTGACTACCCGTATCGACTGCCAAGGATGTTCAATGACAGCCGGGACCTACAGTTTAACGTGCCATCCGAAACATCAAGCTAACCCTAACATAGTTGGGAAAAGGATCGGGAGATGATGATGTCGTGGTCTTTCCACTTACGGCATACCTCCGTGCTACTTTAGACCACCAAGTGGCAAGTATGGTAACCTTGTTGGTAATTATACCTTCGAGCTGTTTGGGAACGAAATGGTTGGACCATGGGGCCCGAGTTCACGTCTCCCCAAGACGAGACCAGAGGGCTGGCTTATCCTTCGACCAAAGAATTAGCTCTGACATACAACGGGGCAATGCAGTCAGTCTTCTTTGCACGTTTCTGGATAACAGTGATTTGGAAGGGTACTTCAATGACCATTACCTCGTATATGATATGTTTTAAACCGACCTCTGAAGAAAGGAGGATGTTTTCCACTTTTTATGTTTTATATTTATAATTTTATCTATATATGTATGTATATAAAATTATTATACTGACAGAAAAATATAATTCAAATTACGAGTACAATTTGTACTTTAATCAAATATAAGAATAATTTATAAGAAATCTTTACAAAACACTATACCTAATGAAGTTCTCATGGCCTGTTTGTTTCAGAGAAAAAATATTTATTCCAAAAGCTACAAAACAATGAATTTTTGTTCTTCGATGTGCCATACAGTTATGACAGTGTTGGACATTTTCACCATCACAAGCATTCTGTTAACGGACGTGCGACCATAGAGCTGCTAGTAAAATTATTTTTATTTTTCCACCTCTAAAAATCTTTATTATTTTTAAAATACCTATAGAACAGTCTACCTAACCTTAATAAATAAATAAATACCTTAAACTGTAAAATTTTCCCAATCAACTTTGAACCATATGCTTCAGCGATAAAGTTGAAAATCAATTAAGGAAATTTTACAGATTGTAGTAGTGTAGTAGTGAGGTGCTAACGTCTGTACATTATTTTATATTTACAGGTTAAGGATAGACCCTACTTGAAAATAAACCGCAGAATGATCTACACAGATATAAAAAAAATAAGAATGCTCTACAATTTTATTGTAAAGTCGAAGGAAGATCGAAGATCAGAATGTGATAAGCTTTTCCGAAAAGGTCGTAATTTCAGAGCTGCTAGTATGGTTGGGGAGTTAAAATCAAGACCTAAACCAAACCGTTACCTTGGCATATCTGATACGGTTAATGACAAGGCTATAAATGTAGATGCTGACAACACAGATACTGAACATAAATATGTAGACGGAGAAGGAAAAGATAGTGCCAAGGAATTTGATGAAGCTGACATCTTTGCTATACACCCATTTAGATCGAAGCACAATAAATTTAAATAATCTGTAAATCTTGTAAGGCAATAATAAATGCACAAATAATTTACTGTCAAACATTTATTATATGGTCTATCACATTATAAGCATGTTTGTATATTTCGTTTCACGTAGCATGTTTCACATATAACTTCGCAACACCACTTGAATTGGCAATTGCAATTCTCAGTGTCTCTGACAGAAGTTTCTTTATAACCTCTTCGACAGCATAATTGATCACAACTGTCGGTTCCTGCTGAGCTCACGTTGCACTGACGTCCTAGAGTACCTAAGGAGCCAGTTTTCATGTTTGCAGAGCAAAAGTCTGGTGACTCCTCGGAGTAGATGATGTCTTTCTTGCCAGGTTTCTTGATACTAGGACTTTCTGGCATAAAACTGTCCCCGTCGTTATTTGCGATGACCTGTCGAAAATAAATACAAATAGAATAGGCTTTCGATATGACCATGCTGGCACCATTAAGTGAAGATGAACGATTTACTATTATACGAAGTCGTGGTGGCCTAGTTGAGAAAGCAGAGGACCACCTGCTTTCTCAACTAGGCCTAAGTATGGGCTTGATTCCAGGTAAGGCAAAACCAATGTAAGTTTTCTAAAGTTATGTACCTACTACTTTCTGTGTATTTAGATAACAATAACTGGACGTCGTAGGTAATCTGCCTGAATGCATTGCAGTGAGATAGTAAAAAGGCCGATGCTTTTGACGAAAAGCATTTGACAGGTCACACGTTGGTCAAGAACATAATCGATGGCACGACTATCTTGGATACGATGCGTAAGATTTAATTTACCGACAACTACATCAATAAGTAGATAGAAAAGTAAGCAACACTACTACTGGCTCACCTTGGCAGCGCCTTCAAATCGATCTCGTAGTCTATTGCCGACTTCTCTGAAGCTCGGCATTCTCCACCAACATGTCTTAAGCGTACACGAGCCTGATAACCCATGGCACTTGCATTCCATCTTCATATTGTTTTTGATTGCCTATGGACAAAATGCTCCAGGGTTATCAATAATCCATATGTATTTTGTAAGGTTTCTTTTTATTTTTTTACATAATCATAATAATGGCGTCCAGACCGATTGCCGGCCACGGCAGCTCGATAAAATTAGATTATAATGTACAAGGATTAGTGCAGACACAGGCTCTCTATTCCCTCACTCTCATAGTCCGATGGGAGGCAATCCGACACGATCGGGGAGAGGTTAAGCGGAGGACCGACATTTACGTGGCCTCCAATGCACAGAATTCCAAACTCCGGGCTGCTTTTTCAGTCTCTTAAAAACCCTAAAGTGGTTTCGGCCCGAACCGGGAATCGAACCCGTGACCTGATACACAGCTGTCACACCATGCGACCACTGGACAACACCTAACACCTATAAGACACGTATGCACGTATAATACCTGTTATGTTGGTACCTATATTGTTAAAATAATTTGCAAATTAACTCAAGGCATGCTGTAATTATAAAGCACAGTAATCAATTAACCCTAGTTAGCCGATGCAACTCAATTCACTTTAAACTTTGTAATTCCTAATTCGCAATATAAAATTCTTACTAACCAACCTCCCAGCATTATGGTTATGCAGTTTGATTAAGGTTTTTATATCGCTCCGTTTCCTGTAGCGGCTGTCCATGAATTCTCTGGACTTCTTGAGGCCGAAGCGCACGTTGTCACTGCAGCCCCCCCACTGCCACCTCTCTGTTGGCACTTGGGAAGGGGGAAGTGGGACAGACTCGCGGCCACGACGGGGTTTTGGTGCTCCCTGGGGAAAATGCTTCATTAGATGTATTGTTAGACCTATAGTGTATCTGATTCATTATCTGCCTAGCATTTTCTCGACTACGTTGGGGTCGGGCTCCAGTCTAAAACACACGTACAAGGAACATTTTTCTGAAAACAGCGTCAAAATTGGTTGATAGATGAAGCAGCAATTAACATTTTTTATATTCGTATGATGAAGATTGGAATCATAGTGGGGACATCTTGATATCTCTTTTGCACATGCTTGATCTAATGGTAGTGACGTCTCAAGCTTGTATGTGGATCCTTTTTGTGTTATTTAACTGTTTGACTTTCTACTGGTTTTGAAAGGTTTATAAATTACTTATATCTCAACAGATTCTAAAAAATATTTCTGTTTTTGGTTTTGTAATAATTATGTTACTTTTGATATGAATAATTAAAAAAAAAGTGTCAGTGTTTTAAATGGAAAGACTGCCTATTAGACCTCAACTCAGAAACCTGGGCAACCTAGTTCCCTTGGTAAGACTGGCTGTCAGAGTTTTTGACTAGTCTCAAGAAAAGAGTCTAAAGAAAGGAATAGTGGCTCAGATCTTTAAATGTCAACCGGGACTGATGATTTTTATTAACTATATGGTTAAGTAGCCAAACCAACGCCAAACCTTTTCGCAAGAGCACTCAAGCAGGGAGCCTGCAGTACAAGCCCTGGTGATGGAGTAGGTGACACCGGCCGCCGTGATAGCGTTCACGAACCCCGTCTCTCGCGTGTCTGTTGACAAATTATAATATTATTCGATCACACCTAATATACTATAGGTATAGACGCCAGCACATTAAGATAACCAAAACTGTCAAATTTTCCCAATCAACTTTGAACCATACTATGCTTCAACGATAAAATTTTAAAAACTTTTATGGAAATTTGACAGATAGTAGTAGCTTGATTTACCTACCCGAAACTGAAAAAAAATCCTAATCAAATTTGAACCATATGCTTCAGCGATAAAGTTGAAAATCTATTAAGGTTTTACACATTGTAGTAGCCTGATGTGCTGGCGCCTGTACATCAATTTACCTGAGATTCATAAATTAATAATGATGTTAGGATTTTTTTTTCTAATTTGTATGTTTGATAGATACTTTATAATAACAAAAGTTAAGTGCTGCATTCTTCCTTATTTAAAACTAGTGCTTAAATCTTCGGTTTTCTTCCTTAATAGTATTACTAATAATAATATTATTATGTTCCTCACACATTCACACAACATCATCTAGTACCAAACTAAGCAGAACTTGTACTATGGGCACTAGACAACTGATAAACATACTTATATACTTTTCTTATTGTAAATACATACATACACACAAAACACCTATGTTCATGCACACAAATGTTTGACTTATGCGGGAATCGAACCCGAGTATTAACTTTAAATAAACAAAGCGCCTATTTTATATATTATACATATATCTGGTTGCGTTCTGGTAAATGAATGTATTATTATCTATTTTATCAGTTTTCATATTCCAAGCATCCTTCATAAATAAAAAAATAAAAGCAGTTTAAACATAACTGAATGTATCAAATCAACATAAACAATGCATTTTAATACGGCTCATACATTGCGAAACAATGCTAGTCATTTTCGCGTTTGCCGACCATTTTATCGCTGCGCCCATTAGTCCCGGTCATCGTAGGGCATAGAAATAAAATGCTAAACGTCATAAAAGCGAACAAATGATACAAAGTGAAGCTGTTGACCCAAAAATCAATATTCACACGAGTCTTGTAATAAAAGGCGATGAGCTTCACGAATCGAAGGTCCCATCCATAAAACATTTGGATGGGATACAACGCGGGATTGTTCAGTGAGTTCTTGGACCAACTTGTTCGGTGCACGCTAAGAATAAGGCTAGATGAAAACAATACTGTCATCCGAAGATAGATGAAATTTTAGAAAGAAAAAAAATTGTAGTAATTCTTTCAAATATTGATGGCTTTTAGTGACTAGGAAAAAAAAAGAAAAAAAAATAGCAGGCCGTCTTTTTGAAACTTGGTCCAAAACTCTATCTAGTAGAGGATACTATAAATAATATTATATAAGGACGGCTAACAAAAGGGATTTGATGAAAACGCTGAAGTATGTCCATCATCAGTTTGTCAATTTCATAATCAGTGTGTCCCACGCTAACAGGCTTGGCTATAACAATTAATGGCAGGTCAACCTATGCTGGATGAATATTCAGACTGCATGAATAATGTGAAAATCGCTGCGGCAGACATCCATTGAATATTCGTAGGACATCAACTGATGCCAATGTTTTTGTTCAGATGCTGAAGCCACAATAGGACAATTCCCATGTATAGACTTTGTAATACATGTAATTTAATTGTAAACTAAGCTGCGCTATTCAATGCATATGAAATTTAATTTTCTTACTGTTTCAGTATTGCGTTGTTTAATTAAATGATGTTTATTAAGGCTTACCTTACCGACTGTAAAATCTTTGTATGCTGGTGAATAATTTTCCAATTTCTATCAGTATTTTGATGAATATTTTTATTGCTTCGTTTAAAATAGGAATTGCAAACTGTGTCTTACAAGCGTTGTAAAGAAGAATTAACAGCAAGAAAGCTTTCAAAGGTTTGATAGGCAAGCTAGAGACCGGGTAATTTTGCACGTTCATAATATCATCAATATCCAAAAAGTATTTAAATATGAATTGAGCTCATGTTACCTGTGTCACTTATGTCACTTTTCATTTGTCTATCTTCACTTCGACAAAAGTCGTGGTGGCCTAGTGGTTCAAGTACCAGCCTTTCGAGTAGTAGAATGCGGGTTCGATTCCAGGTCAGGCAAGTACCAATGTTACTTTTCTAAGTTATACGTACTTTCTAAGTTTATCTTGGACACCAATGACTGATTAAAGGTGAAGGAAAACATCTCGAGGAAACCTGGACTTTATAGTCCATTTTTATAGACATTATTGTCTGAAATCACCAACCCGCATTGAGCAAGCGTGGTGATTGACGCTCAATCCTTCTCCTTGGGAGAGGAGGCCTGTGCCCAGCAGTGGGTTATCGTCCCATAGGCTGTGATGATGATGATGATCTTCACTTCTAATCTCGTTTCGTGTATCGTAAGGCACCTTATTACTTCAACCTGAAACTACTTCTACATTTGCAAGACAAATGAAATAGGTCATCAAAATAGTACCGTCTACAAGCGCCCATCATCACTCAACCCACTCAACCTCTATTCAAAGTAATTCAAATGCGTTTTCTACTGAAACTTCCATCTAAGTTATAATTGCATTAGTCATGACAACACGTTAATAATCTAGTTCCGATTGTTGAATCTTCACGGTACAGAGGCTGTGATAATTGCGGACCGCATCGGCTTTACAACGGCTAAAGGCTATTAGCCATTAGCGAACAAAGCACTGGATTCTATAGCCTATTATGCTGCACATTATTGTCATTTTGCAATCAGTTTGATGAGATGATTTCGTATGAGTTGAATACTTAATTATGGATTGGAGATTTATGCTTGAAATCAGTTTTACTTTTGAGGTAGCTTGGAGTAGAAAGTTGGGCGCGAAATTGTAGTGTTCTCGCGTATGAATTGATCATCCAATGTAGGTATAAAGTGATACAATTTGCTGTACTATTAAATGTATTTGTTATACGATTTTTGAAAATCTCAGCTCCAAGTCGTTAAATAGATGTATTTGTCTTTGTCATACTCTGTTTGATACCTAAAAATCGTACTTTCATGGATATGTCGACCATCAAGGTAGCTGATAAATTGATTGAAAGAAAAATGTCACCAACATTTAAATTCTACTACTGCGCTTTGGTCTCCTGTGGCAGCTTACTTATAGAAAGTAGAATAATATTGAAAGGGTGCCTTTTACTCTGTAATACCTTGCAAACATTAGCGAATACGCACACTCACCTGATTTCCCGCTAGGTCCGAGTTCGGCGATAGTATTGTGGCATTCATTAAGTTCAGATTAGATAACCGCGGTGCTTGCGCAATGCGGTGCAGTTGACAGCAGATCGGCATCAGCCGCGCCTATCGATCCCATGCTAATTGGGCCCAGTGCGGGACGACGGGACGAGCCGTATCGTCGCCGCATTCCCGTCCCGCCACCCGTCCCCAGAGATACAGCGAAATTTATTGCACCAACAATTTATATAATTGACGTGCGACAAAAAAGCGAGAGTGCACACCCATCCGATGCAGAATTCGAACGTAATTACGCCCCGTCACTCCCTGTCAACTGTTGATTTTCATAGGCATTCTTGATTAAATTTCGACCGACCAAGGATGCGTCCTCTGGGGTTATGAAAAGAATGTCAATTTCCAGATATTTCGCTAGTCGTTTAGCAGCGGATAAAAAAGGTGAATCGCGGGGGTACGGCGCGCGGGGAGGCCGCAGCGCATGGGAACTGGTCCGCCCCGCGCGGATGCCGTGGACGCCACGGTTTTTCTGCTGCGCGCTGCGCTGTCGATAGGGCAGCGCGGTCGCGACACTCGCTCGTCATTATAAATCCGTGGCGGTGAGCTCAGAGCCGCGCATACCGTGCGCACCGCCCGCGTTATGCGCTGTAATTATCACAAAACGCGGGCCCGACTCGCAAATATGTCGTTGGGAACGGGGGACATGACATTCTCATCACCAAACGTTGGCTTTTTTCAAGCGTCTTGGGCTTCGAAATATGTCCAGCGCAGAACCACTCCCACGACGTCCGCCGCCGATTATATTCGGGTGCCTCGCGAAGTATGTTTTTGCCTGGTCTGCCACGAGCGGCCGCGGAATGTCGGTATTTGTGTCCATTGAATTATTCAGTGAAATTGTCGATCGATCAATAAAACCGATGGAATCAAATTGATTCACACTTGAAGGTTGTATGGCTTCAATAACGCGAGTGTTTTTGCAACTTCAAAATACTTGGAAGTCGTTCCGCCATTCACATCGAGTCAATCAGTCGCACGTGCGTGAGCTCGCTCATGATAATGCTGCAAAGACGTTCTGGTCCTGGGTAATTGGGAACAGACTTTGTACAACCACAAGTCTATCTATGAATACATGTTCACAACCGGTTCTAATAGGAAATGTGTAATTAATATGACTTGGAACTTGTTTTAGCAGTATCATAGGACCTTTTTGCTAGTTAGAGTCCATAGATCACTAATGGCTGTCAGGACTGTCAACGCTATATGACGTTTGATATCTTCACTGACTAAATTTCAATAACATTAGAAGAATTAATTACTGCAAAGTGCAATGTATCCATTAGCTAGTAATGGACATACCTCTGGTGGTTCATTACATAACTTTTGCAATAATCGTGTACGCAACTTTGTACGTTCAGACAGAGGCAGACGACACTAAGAAGAATGAAAATCATGAAAGAAGTAAAGACCAATAAAGATAAAATTTATAAGACGACATATGTTTGGATACAAGACATATATAAGCTCTAATGTAAGCAATGGTTGTTTTAACTCTTAAAGCAAAACCTATAATCAAATGGCCCATTATACACCTACCTACGTAAACTTTGACATTTCGTGGTTCACAAAAAAGCAAGTTTACCACGTTTTGTTTAAACGGATAATTACAAACCTAACATATAATTTTCTGTATATAATAAATCGTAAATTACAACATTAATCACTGTTAATAACAACATAAATTATGTTGATATAGAACATTGAATGCCTTGGGGTAACGTCAAATTGAGCAGATAACGCGAGGAAAGACGTCTCAAGATGATCTCGGACTCAGCCCATATGTGAAATTGCTGAGAATTTTGCAATTTTAATTTTATTTATAACGAGAGTGTTTAAGCTATAAGCTGGTAGCGTGAACTCAGTGAGCAGATATGTGTGTATGCTGTATATACCTACATTTTGAAAAATGAGAAGCTAGTAATATTCAAGAATAGAATAGAATTCTATTTTGAAAATATGGGTATACAATAGGTCCTAAAAAAATTTGCCATGTTTTGCTATTTTTGTAAGAAATATTAACATTATTAATTATTGATACATTAATATTTGTCTCACTCAAAATGGGATTAGATCAGTGACTTTCTATATCATCCAGCTTTATCACTCTAGCCAGCCTATGTGGCTGCAGTTTTTATGAGAAACAATGACTACGGGAGCAGAGATAGGAAGTAAGAGTTCCAAAGTTTGCTGCAAACTGTTTAGAGACAAGGGTCATATTTATTACGACAACAGAAATCGGGATGATATACATGTCAGAGGAATACAAGCCATCAATCACTGAAAAGACATGTTTAGAAATACATAGGATTAGGGTCGGTTCATGTCTGACGTAAAATACGCCGAGCGTATCATCAGACGTACTAACGTATCATCGGTTGAGTGTGAACGGTCAAGTGTTTTTCTATACATTTGTCAGTTCTGGCGTTACGCGACGCATATTCCGTTAGATATGAACCAACCCTTAATCATCATTTAAATGACTCCGGTGAAAATAACTGGAGATAGTGTCAGACATTTAGTGACCTTAATAGACAAGATATGGTGAAACAACCATCACTTTTAGGTTTAAGGCCAGATATGTTGATTTCAACTTTCATGGTCACTAACATTTGAATTATTTGTTACGAGATTGCTACTACCTACCTTTTTATAGAGTTCCTGATTATCCAGTTACTCCGTGATCATGGCGCTTGCAACAGTGCCGAAATATCGGGAACTCAATAAAAAGGTACATGGTAGCATTCTCGTGACAAATAATTCAAATGAAGGGCAGATGTTGGGTATAAGTTACCCAACCCTCCACCCGCTTCATCTGACTTCTCCGACCGCGGCACAAATCGGCCGGACGTTCCCGCTAGAAACTGATAAACTGAAACTCGCTCCGCGATACAGATCGCAGTCGCATTCGCTCACAGGCCACTTTAAATTAACCGTTCACGCACTCCCGTTCAGGAATTTTAGATTTGAGATGGATGCAAGCGGAGATCGGGACACTTGTTGCTCGCATCCAAGGGTTAATAAACAGCTGATTATATTACGGCAGACGCTATGTGAATAATTTATTTGTAGTTTATTTTTTTGATGTAGGTACATACATCAGCAGTCTATATTATATCTCATAAAATCTATATTGTATGGAGTAATCAGCGTACGTGAATTATATTTAAACACTATCGTGGATTTCTTTTTTTCGCTCTATATATATTACGATTCTCGCTAAAAGCGTCTTAGTTTACTTTGGTTTGAACTAGTTTTAATCTGTTCTGTATTTGTTAAATTTTCCTCCCCTGTATTTTTAACTACTGTTCTGTGTGGAGTTTATTCAGTATCTGCTTTGTCATCGATCTTCACTGCCATGGCTTATAATAATATCGGGACACCTCTTTTGGCATTTTAGTCAGTGTCTACTACATATATTATGTCTGTGTTTGTCATTCAATAACATAAAGAGTTCACTACCCTTATCGGCTTACACTTTAGATAAAATCGCTTCACTAGGTTTGGTTAATAATTTACTATGATTTACCACAGGGCCGTTCCTTGCGAAATTCCTACACGTAATATCTTCATCCCCATTTCTTACAGGCTCGAGTGAAACATGCGTCGCGCGGCGCGATGTTTCCTTGCCGAGATGTCAAGTATCGTGTGTCGGGCAAACACTGGTGTCGTAAACATGTATGTCATACTCACTACCTACGTGCACCAACCACGGCTCGCTCGTAAAACGATCATAACAACCTTTATTACCATTTAGTACCTACACGATGGAAAACACAGATTAATTGTGCAAATTGATTAGCCGAGATTCTCGGTGATTTCACTTTCTATAAATTCACAGAGACATGAAAAGACAAAGTAAAATCGTCCGCATAAAAAGAGCCCGATAGCTTGTTTAAGCGCGGATCAGCTTAATGCGAAGACAATACATCGAGTTGTCACCGCGACCGCATCGGAATGTTTAAACGAACGCGACCATTTTATCTCATCTGATTAATTCAAATATTTAGCGCAATAAATACGGGTTGGCGGGGTGTGACGAGGGGTTGCGGGCGGTTGTGACGTCCGCGGCTGTCGGCGTGACGGCGCAGGCGCATGCGAGCAATTGCATCAGTGTCAGCGTGTCACCGGCAGGCCATTGTGGCCGCTGTGGCCGATATACGAGCGCGGCGCGCCCGCTGCGGCCGAGCACCTGATTTATCGACGTCCCGCGCTGGCCCGGGCTGGGACGCGCTGTCGCCGCCGAATAAAGCGCATTCTCACGCTACTGAACGCACGCGAACTCACCCGTCTCATACCCCGTATTTAAATGGAACGACCGTTTCTCATTCCTTTCCCCCAGATATTTTACGTCGGGTAATACGATACGACACTGTCCGGCTCTTTCTGCAGTTTTCGCGTTCGTTTTTTCCCTCGAGCCGCTATTGTTCACTTGTCAATTTCTTTAGCTAATGCGAGTAAGCGTCTCATTATGCGGTGCGGTGCGTCCGCGACGCGCATTGCGTGTTGTGACAGCAACCACCCACCGGAAGGGGCCGAGCGTCATTCAGCCGCGCACAAAACGCGAATACTTTATTCAACGACGTCCGATGGCTAATTTGAATGGATTGTGCCCGTTTAATGGGAATAATTAGCTCTGTTAATGCGCGCGCCGGTCGCTGCGTCGGAATATCTCTGTTAGATCGTGTGTGTACTTCGTGCTGTTAACTTTTGTTTTACCAGTTAACGCTTAATTAACGCAGTGGATGGTCTAGCCGGCGTTGCGTCATATTGAAGGAGCATTACTATTGTGGGTGATATGCGGGGGCACGCTCGCCGCGGCCGTATCGTGTAATAAGCGCAGGCGACGACACTTCGCAATCAGTCAACTTGTTACGCGTCATAGCGGGCCGTAAACGCATTTCTCACGTTGACGGGTGGACATCGACGAACCTGAATACCGGCGCACCAAACGACTTCCCTCATTTTCCCCTCATTAAAATCGAGCGAAAGAACACTTTAACACAAAGTTATCTCGGAAACGGTATTATAATTCCTTAAAGGTAACGTTTTGAAAAAAGTAAGTTATCGCCTCGGTTTCCAGCGCCTATGTCGTAGTTGGGTATTTCGTTTAATTTGGCAAGGGGCGATGGTGACAAGTGCGGCCTGTCACATTGACGGACAGGTCGACGTTGTGCCAGAAAAAATAAAGTGCTGTCCAGCATTAAGTTGTGAGAGAGATAGCTGTATACTTATTTGTTAAAGTCAGAGAGAGAGGTTTGAATGTCCAAAGGCTCGGTTCCTGTGAGTTCCTTGGTCAGTAGTGATGGGGTTGAGTCTACCGACGATTTCGTGCTTGAGACGTCGATTACTGGTCGCGAGGCGATGTTTGACTTTCAAATAGCTTTGTGAGGCTATTGTTTATTTCACCAAGAGGCACTGGCTGACATCCGCTGTATCGACCACTTATAAATATTTAGTCGAGCTTTATTTGGAGATCTGCTATCGTTTGTCAAACACGTTGAGGATTCTAATGAAATGGAGAGTTTTAGTTTATAGGGTTTTGAAAGTAAAATTCTTGTTGCCTTATTCAAGCCTTGTTGTTCGTAATTTAAATAGCTAATATTTTGTCCTACTTTTTTGTAAGAATCTTAGGACCATTCTTTCAATAATACATAACATTCACACTTTTTAACTTTAAATGTTTCCATTTCGTTGTTAGAAGTTTCGCCATAGACTGTATCAGCAACAATAACGATTGCATGAATTGCTTCTGTGACACAAAATAAGGCAAAACATTGTTATACATATAAGACGGTTTAAGATCGCATAAGTGCTGCGCTTAAGCCAATAATCGATATCGATAAAACTAACGACAGCCGCCCGGATCGTATGCGCATAAGAGTTGAGATTAGATACGAAATGCAGCCCGGATATTACACTATAATTAAGAACATTTACGTGTTAGAGGGCGCCAAATTTATCGCTGCCTTTTTTTTGTCGATATGAAGTCATTCTTGGGTATTTATGTTGGGTTCTCGGGGCATGTGTGAGGTCTTAAGGGTTCAGTAGTCACTTTATCGTGTGGTAATCTTTACGAGCCTCCGGGGACTGCTTGCTGGGAGCTGTCGACAGTTAATGGTCGCATGAGATTAGTCCGTATGGCCTCTCGACTTGGATATATTCGGGTCCGTGTTTGTGGCTTTGTTTATAACTTAATTAGGCTATTTTGTTTGAGCGGGAATTGGAGTCGGCTGCGGCGTCGCTCTAGCGAGATAAGGTGTCGCGGTATTTACGATTTTATATCATGCTGCTGTTTTATAGTGTACGTTGTTTTCATTGGCTTTCTTGTTGTGGGTATAAAAGTGCCTTATCTTAAAATACGGTACCTATGATTACGTACGACAAAGCTTTTAAGTAGGAAATTTTAGGCAGCTGGCAAAAAGAAGTAGGACAGTAGGAGAATTGACTACTTAAGGCACTTCATATAGTACCTTCACCGTGTGTCCAGTACCTACCCTCAAATTTATTGAACGTTAATTACTAATTTTAAAAAATAATTAATAATAACGGTACCAATATTAAGTGGGTAAGTGAAACATTATTTAAACGTTCCGCGGTCATCAGACAGCTGATAAAGAAATTTAAATAAGAATGAAATCCTTTTTTCATTGATAACGATTTGACACTGAAAAAAGAAGTGAACGAGGAATGCAACGACCACGGACTTACTAATGAAAGGAACCAATTAACGATGATTATTTTTTTCTCATGAGTACTGGTGTTATATACAGGGGGATTTGGAAATGGGTCTTGGAACAGTGTTCGATTTTTAAAGCCTAGGTATGATCCTTTGTAGACTTTTTGATCTTAGAACTGATTAGAAACCCACATTTCGTGGGCTTAAGAATTCAAGCTTAATAGGTGCTGTCAATGTTGTTGATAATTTATTGATTTGATTAATTTATTGATTGATCAAAGTATATAAGTACTTTATATTATTGTGACCGACTAGATGCAGCGTGTCACTTCAAGACTTTCATAAGATTTATTTTAAGTAAGGATGAAATATCACAGCAGGTTTTTTAGTTTCGTAATGAATATATAACAAAATCGAAATCATTCTTATTTATACATTTTGAACAATTATAACACTGAAATACATCAACCTGTATGCACTATTTTTTCTTGTCACCAAGTGATAAAAAATCCGGGACTAATTCCGCTCTGTAGGCCGCTGCGCCCGCGCCACCCATCGCTGTTCGCATCAATTTATAGGCTTTTAACCTAATTTGTTGACCGTACACCCCTCCGCCCCTCTGTCCCTCGCTTCTCACACCCGGCCGAGACCCACCGCCCACGCGACCTCCATCTTTGTTTTACTTTTTTAATAATTAATTTAGTATTGATGACGTTTCCCTCTTATCTGTAAAATAAATTTTAATCCTGGATTTAGAAGCTCAAGAATTCAATTAATAAGATAACGTTGATCCCGTTTCGCTAAAAAAGGATGAGCTTTTATGAGAAACAAAAGCACCGAATTAAGCTATCATGCCCAACAATAAAGTATCTAATTAATGTATTTTACATTAGCAAAATGGCTGTCGATACCCAACAAAGTCGTAAAAACAAGCGTTGACTTTTAATAACCACACGTATTTTATATTTTATAGGCACCTATATGCAATAAACAATTTAGGAGTATACATTTTTTTGGTTAATCTGCACCAAAAAAGGTGTGGGCACAATCGCAGATAATTTATTGAGGAATCTTATAAAAGCCCTGGGGTAGTATATTTTATAAATATTTTGTGTGCACCCAAAATTTTGACAAATACCACTTAATTTACGCTAATGAATCCGAAATGAATGCATGTTGACGACGAATGGTCCGTCCGTAGTGTTGTCACTCTATCGATGTTATGTAGGTGTGGAATTATGTTATCGATAATCTACCGAGCTGTTTTTCTACAAAAGTGACTGCTGACTAGTATTAATTACTAAATTATGATCCAATATACGTGAAATTAAGTGAAGTATTCGTCTTTAACACTCTGTTAATTCTAATGAGTAACAAAAATATTTGAAACATTTTTAAAATTAAGAAGATTTCTTATTTAAGCATTCGATATTTTAGAAGTCATCTAATTACCTTCAGAAAATACAATATCCGAACAAACTGAAATATCGATATGCCTGCACATCTCTAAACCGTCCGTATAGATAAACGACCGTTCGCATAAAAATCAACTCTTTTGGCCTAATCGAATTAGGTTCCGATATTCATCTGTACGATTTAACACGTTTTGCATTCTTTGTCCATGGACTAATAAAGGTAGCAGGTAGCAAGCCTTCGTCTATATAGAGCAATATCTTAAATGTTGATGAACTCATCGCCTGAGATATCGATAATATATTAGTCGACGATGATTCTGAATCGATTTGCAGCGTTTTGTTTGGAATTGTTTATGGAACGATTTGAATTGAAATGGAATTTTGTTTGAATCAATTTTAAACTTGGCTTATGTAAAAAAAATTTCTTGCAGGCTTTTGTTGAGAAAATGTATAATAATTTTTGTATCTGTAGCTGTAGAAAAGAGGAACAGTTTTTAAAGAAAGAGTAGGCTTGTAGGTAGTGTTTTTTTAACAATGCTTACCAACTTTTATTTAAACGGAACAGGTGTAGTAGGTGCGTGACCACATAGGACCAAGGTCCGAGAACATAGTCGTCCTTATTATAAAACGGGGTCTTGAAAAAGTACAGCCTTTAGTGCTAGCTTTAATCCATCTTCTTGAAGAAAGTTAATAGTCTGAATCTAGTACAGTAGTAAAGCACAAAGTAACGACTTTTAAAGATTATGTTGTAAAAAGGGGGAGATGGTTTTAGTCAGTAAGAGTCTGACACTCCCTCCAGCTACACTCTCAGGGGGAGGGGTCATTGCATGATACCCGAGGAAAAAAAATACGACGCAATAGGTATCTTTAAGCTTCTTGACACAATATTAAGAAACCACGACTAAGAAATTAAGGCCTTAATTTTTCAATTGACTAGTCGTGCAAGCAGTAAGTTACTAAAGATATTTATTAGCAAAACGTGAGGTACAGAGTGACATTTTATAGATTCACCATAAGCCTTAACCTTTGTGATGTGAAAGTGGATGTTCCCTTTCGCAACTGTTATAATATTCAACAACTTTAGCATTCACGTTTTATCATTTATATTATCTGTTTTACTTTGCTTTGGTTTATTCCAATTTTGTAAGATGTCGAGTACATGTTGTCTGGATCTGGTTTTGCTAATTTAAATTGATTAGGGAAGTGCTTTGGTGGAGTCAGGCAATATGAGCAATTTTCAGAAGTTTCTAGAGAGTACACCACGTTTGTAAAAATACCCTAGGCATTGAGTATGTAAATCTGAAAAATCAGACTACTCCAAATGTCAGTTGACAGGCTTACTACTATCTATTATAAATAATTTGACGGCCTCGTTGGCGAAATGGTCACCAAGCCGGACTGCCGAACTGAGCGTCCCGGTTTCGATTCGCGGCACGATAGACATTTGTATGATGAACATACTTATTAAATATGGTCTGAAAGTCGCCTAAAAGTATATGCAGTTTATGAGTCGTGTTAGCACCGATAACACAAGTTAATCAATAGCTTACCATGGGGCTAACTGACAGCGTGTGAAAAAGGTGTCCCGATATTATAAAAAAAATGGCAAAAGATAATGGTTAATCAACAGGCTAGAATCACTACAATTACCACAGTATGATTTGACAGTTGGTTTCCATCACCGTACCTCTCATAAGTATCTTCCTCATACTCCGCCTCTGGGTGGTACAATTCCACCGCCTGTTCCTGAACTGGTGCGCGCACTCTGTGGCGCCCAGGGTCACGCCCCTGGTGATCTCCTTCAGCAGCCCCGTCTCGTTCCTGCAGATCTGAGCCAGCCGGCCCCGCGTCCGCCGGTTCTTCTTGCAGATCATGCGAGGGTCTAGGATAACTGCGCTGCCAGACGCCCTGAAGCAAAAAAAAAAAACAATTTTATTTATATAATCAAAGTATCTTTTCCATTTTTTATTTTTTGGGAATATATCCAATAATTTGTTTTTTGTGGGCGGGGCTTGAGAGTTTTAGATTTTCGCTTCAGTCGCTGTTATGTTCCAGGACCGTGTTGTTACTATATCGAGCAATGTTTCAAACCTAGAAGACTATTATGCTGACGTGATCAAACTCCAGGTTTCCGATGGTAGTTGGAGTGGCTACATGTTATTGTCATTTGTCTTTTGATACAGGTGGTTTTTGTTATTGAAGAGTTTACTCATGCCTGTTTATCTCATTTGTTTTCCAAAATTTTTTTACCAAGACCAAGATCAAAAATAGAGTAAAGTTTTAATCTGTTGTTGAACCGTCCCTTTGTTATGATTTTCTAATTAAAGAAAGTGATTTTCTCGTCTAGGAATGGTACGGAAAGCAATCATATATCTACTCAATAGTTTTGGAAGCAAATAATAACAGCGAAGACCTCTTAACCATACAAATTTTACATTAATTTATTACACTTCATCCTAGGTAAAACGTTACATAATCACAAAAATAAGTCATAAAACTCGACTCACTCAATAGAAGTTATGTTGTTCTTTAGTCTGTATCGATTTACGATCCGCCACGCGGCGTGTCGACAGGCGAGCGCCAGGTCATGCTGACAGATCCTTTGTTTACTCGATTAGAGTTCATTGTCAGAGTATCCAGTGCGAAGCTAGTTCGAATAAATTTAGACTTGTCTGCTTCCCGGAATCGATTCTCGTAGAAAGTCGATCCCGTTAAAAGTCGATACGAGTTACTCACAATATCATCCGTCTATCTGACACCATTCAATCAACCAGATTTGATGGCTATCGGTCTTCATTATTTCAAACTAGAAATGTTTATGCAGTACATTTTTCAAATGGTCCCGAATGTTTTACGTTAAATAGTTTAATGTGATGCAAATATTTGACGTCTATATTTTTTCATTTCATTCAGGTTTCCGTGAAAGAAAATATTTGGATTCGAATTCTTTTTTAAGTTTTAATTAAAAATACATATTTATAACAACTTGCTTGCTCGCTCCTATTTTTGGAATTCAGTTAAAAAATGTTTTAGCTTAAAAATGTCTATAAAATGTAGATACTGCATACTGAACGCACTTATCACTACCAACATAAGCTTCTTCATCTTCATCATTCACGTTATATTATGAACCATAATATACCGTAGAAATAAATTAAAAACATTAAAAACTACAGAAATTCGACCGCAACTTCTATTCTATAGAACATTCCAGATTAACAGAAATAATTCTGTACTAATTTCATGGTATACTAGACGACCTTGTTACAACTACAGTAAAAATGCGAAGTACAACAGTAAAAGTCAAGAGCTACGTAAATTATGGCTACAACACATCAGTGAATTACAGGTTGGTTTACAAAATGATTTTATTAACCCCCACGGATTAGTTGTGTTTACATTTTGTTGAACTGGTGTTTCATAATACTTCATACATCGATGATAGCGGTACGCAATACTGGAAGGAATTCGGAATATGTTTTGGGTGTTTTCTTTGCACCAGATGACTGTTCCTGTTGTGGTCTATTTATGGACATTTTTAATGTTAAGTTCGCCGTTTGGTTTAATAAATTACTCGTTAATCAAAATTTAAATATAGGTGCTATCTCATCTGCCTAGCCTTTTTTGTCCCGAGCGAACTTCCAGTCTAACCTATAGACCTCTTAAATCAAGTTACCTGAGCAAACCGATATCCCCGTAACAACTGCTAAAGATGTCTATTTATTATGCTTTCCGAAACACATAGTAACTCGACGTGATGTTCACACATCTACGGAGCGACTGCGCCAAACGTTGCTGAGTCTTATGATCAATCGACCCGTGCGGCTGTTATTTAGCCACGAGATTAATATTAACAGTTCTAATGTCTTAGATCTAATGGGAATGGCACGTACAAAACTAGAAAGGCCCAATTGAAGGAAAGACTAGAACCATTCTAGATCGGATCTTGCAATATCATCAACACTGGAAAAAAATACTTTCACCGACTTAAGATCCAGATGATGCGTTTTTTGTGTAAACATATCTAACTTCTATAACAGGAAAGGTGACAAAAACCGCCAAAATTTCCCTACGTCTCATTTTAAAAGGTAAGGTCTCCCCCATTATGCTAGCAAAGGACGCGGCGGAACGGCTGGGAGACCGCTGGAGACGCTCATCCCAGCCGTCGCGGCAGGGCTGGTACTGGTCGACACCATGGGCGCCGGGTGTCGAGGGATGACTCCCGACCACCGTAGGTGTGGGTCTGTGGGCGGTGAGTGTGGGTAGCTCATCGACCGCACGTCTAAGGTCGATCCCCGTGTCCGCGGCGCGTTCTGTTCCACGCGTTCCTCTAAGAGATGTCATGTCATGATGTGAGATGTCATGATGTCAGCGACATACTAGGAGGGGCCCATTAGGGCCAAGGTCTGCCTGGGCTGCGGGTTGTTTGCAAGAGTTACCGTGGCGCTGGCACACAGGGACCTCCCGAAGGAACATAGTCGGTGTTAGTCAGTAAGAGTCTGACACTCTCTCCAGCTGCACCCTCAGCGGGAGGAGTCATTTGATGATTTCCCACGAAAAAAAAGGTCTCCACATTTTTTTTATAGGAGTGGATTAAAAATCCAGTTACAAACATAGAAACATAGTTCAAGTTCCACACAGTTAACAGACTGGACTGATAACATTACGCGGTTATCATTAAGCGGTTAACGGTGAGCAGAACGACAATCTTAGCTCAGGTATTGCATCTAACGGGGATGCTCATGCGCCGATTAGCGCGCACTTTCGCTTCATGTCAATAACGAGAAGATTATGTGGTATGATGACTGAATTTATGAATCAAACTTCTGTTATTATGCTAGTGGTTAAGGCTGTTCATTTTTGTTTGAAAAAAGTATACCTAGATGACATACAGAAACAGATGGATAACTTTTGGTGAGGCCTATGCCTAGCGATGGGACATTATAGGGTACTTGCCTGACCTGGAATCGAACACGCACCCTCATACTCGAAAGGCTGGTGCTTGAACCACTAGGCTACCATAACTATCGATACTTTATCAGTAAAATATTTTGCAGTTCATCAGAAAAATGTATAAAATTATGTTCTGCGTCATTTGTTTGTCTTAATATCATTAACGTTACGTTGGTTGGGTATGTTATTGTTTTCTAAGACGTCCTACGCTAGCGGATACGCGAGACTGATGATGAGGAAGAAGATTAGAAGAAGTACCTAGTTACGTAAAACAAAAATAGTTGCTGCCACTGTTAATAATACGCGCTTTTCTGTGACGTCAGATTTGCTGTACACAAATATAGCGCGACTGCTGAGCACGAGGTCTCAGGTTCAATTCCCGGGTCAGGCGAAAATCGTTTTGTAGTTTTTAATAGATTTTCATAAAGCAGCCGGAATCTCGGAGTTGTGATTGATACAACCGTGCATCGTAGAGCATGTAAATGTCGGTCCTGCGCCTGCTCTCTCTCCAGTCGTGTCGGATTAACCGTCCCATCGGACTATGATAATGAGGGAATAGAGAGTGCACCTGTGTCTGCGCAAATGCTTGTGCACTATTATATGGCCTGTGTAGTTGGCTGATATTCTCAGAGAGAACGGCCGCTGAGCCGTGGCCGATAATCATTCTGGACGCCATTATCCGCATATATCCTAAACGCACTACTAGACACAGGCTTTTTTCATGAAGAAATTAAATAAAGCTTTTAGAAATCAATTGTCACTAATTTCTCAATAAAGATTAAAAAAGTCTTTGTGTATGAAAACCAAGTATCTCATGTAAGTAAGCATTTATTTCAAGCTAGAAAATCATCATTACGAACGCTTATATTAGCTGCATCAATCGGTGCTCGGAGTGACACCTCAATGCGTTCGCGCAGACACTTGGCGATGTACCTATGTCCAATGAGAAACGCGGTTTATTTCTTATGGGATGGGCAGAGAATCAAATACCAAAGGTGTAACTGTTTAGGCAAAACTTAAATGAATTACTGTATAAATAATCGAAAATATTACTAGCTTCCATCCGCGGTTTCACCCGTAAACCGGGAGAAATACTTCCCGGACATGGTAAAAAAAGCTTTTGTGTTATTCTAGTGTATATGCTTTATTAATTTTTTATAATATCGGGCCCCTTTTTTTACACACGGTCGTTTAGCCCCATGGCTATTGAGTATATAAGTTATTGATTAGCTTGTGTTATGGGTGCCAACGCAACTGATATACTACATATACTTTCATCTCCCGAGCCTTTTCCCAACTATGTTGGGGTCGGCTTCCAGTCTAACCGGATTTAGCTGAGTACCAGTGTTTTACAAGTAGCTACTGCCTATCTGACCTCCTCAACCCAGTTACCCGGGCAACCCAATACCCCTTGGTTAGATTGGCGTCAGACTTACTGGCTTCTGACTACCCGTAACGACTGCCAAGGATGTTCAATGACAGTCTAAAACTACATATACTTTACACATATTTATAAATATACGTTATAACACCCAGACCACAGCCAACAAGCGTTCTTATAACACAAATGTCGACCGTGCAGGGAATCAAACCTGGGAGCCTCAGCTCGGTAGTCCGGCTTGGTGACCATTGCGCCAACGGGGTCGTCATTACTGCCAAGTTTTATCAAACCCGTTCAGCCGTTAAAGCGTGATATAGGATATTAGTGAATGTATTTTTAGATAAAAGTTCTAGTACGTTCTAGTACGTTTTTAAGTTTAAACTGTTGACCCAATTTTGATGACATTAGGCGCAGAGCCTAACACATCTAATGCTTTTTTATTTGATCTATAATTTAAGGCAAATCGCGGGCAACATCTAGCAATAACAATGGATACAAATTATCTTCATCCACTTATGAAAACCACTTAATGTGGGCGAAAAATCTGTCACTTTGAGTGTCAATAAAATATCAAAGTGATTTACAACATTCAATAAAGCTAATAAAATTAGCAGTTCTATGCGAAGTTTTAAATTTATATTTTATTATGGTAAAAATATTAATTCACTGCTTTACCTTAAGTGTAAATTATAATTTGCTGTCAATATTTGTATGAGTTTTGGTCCAAATTGGTTTTATTGTATGTAATTTCATTTATAAGTCCGTTTAGACTAGTTAGCAGTTTGTGACGATACAGAATAACAGTCTATATCTATTATCTTAGCATCTTAACCCATTATAGCAACGCTTTTCTTTAGTAATTTGGTCACGCTTATAGTTTTGGCCATTAATTTCAATGTAAGGGATCAAATCTAGCTGGTCACAGGATCGCTCGCAAGAGTTACCGCGAGTTACCCTGGTGCACAGAAGTGGGCTCAGTTAATAAACGTGAACTTAAAAAAGTACAGACGCCATCAGGTCAATCTTTCCGAATCTGTCAAACCGATCGAATATTAATCTTCCAGTATTGTTATAAGGTTGACAATCTATTAAAGAAAATTATCAGGTTGAGGTGCTGCGTCTGTACCAGATTTTGTGCTAGGTTTAAACCATCTTCTTGAACAAACTTAATGGTACAAACCTAGCACCTAACCGAGTACTTTTTAAAACCACGTTTTATAATCAGGTGGAAAAAATGTGACATTCCCTCCAGCTGCACCCACAGCGAAGGGGTCATATTTCCCAATAAAAAAGGGATTCAAACCCATATAATAAAATTTACTGTACAATTTATATGTCAAACTAGAGTGCTACAGTTACGATTACGTCATTGAACAGTTCTCAATTTATTTTGGCTAAAATTTAGCTGTTTCTAAAACTAAGATTTTATCAACTAAACTTGAAATTTAGCCAACTAAAAATGAACTTTAACTTCAACAAATTAAAGTTTATAATTGAATGGTGTATTCCAAAATGGATTGTTGCCAAAATGGCGACACACCTTATACTCAGACGAATAAATTAGCTGTGATAAGTTGTATGTCAATTAATTATTTCTTCAAAGCCCATCTGGTACGTGTGAAGGCGAGGAAGTGGTCAGATATAATGACACCAATACTAAGTACTGGCTAGATAGAGAAGAGAAATTAATAAACAATCAACTAGTCGCCGTTTGACAGTGCGATTTAATGGATTATGATGGCATCAAAGAGGGAATGTCTGGGCCTTTGATTTCGCTAAAGAGAAAGGGATTTTAGAATCTAAGCTGGTAATCTTTGACTGTTACATAACAACCGCTTCTAGTTCATCTTTCAATATGTATCATGTTGTATATGATAATGTGCGAATCAGATTTTGCTGACGCTTTTATTAGCACACAATGTACTTAGTTACCATGCTGTACTGTGCCTAGCCTTTTCCCAAATATCTTGTTTCGGCTTCCAGTCTAACCAAGAATAGCTGAGTACCAGAATTTCACATGGAGCGACTGCCTATCTAACCTCGTCATCCCAGTTACCTGGACAACTTGATACCCCTTGTTAACACTGTGACTTTCTGGCTTCTAACTGTCCGCAACGATTCCCAAAGATGTACAAATGACAGCCGGGACTAACCAATTTAACGTGCCTTCCGAAACATTAGAAACATGATGTGTGTTGTAAAAATTCAATTACTCTTCTGCACGAGCTGGTCAAACTTTTTATTATGGGTCAGATCCAAGTCCTCATGCTCAAGCTTATCAGATATGCATGCATGCATATTGCTTGACGGTCGTCATCGAAACTGTAGTAATTCTCAAAGGAGCTGAGTAAAATGAAAAGGAGCTGAATAATAGACTGATTAAACTAGCGATAATTTGTTAAGGAAACTACATATGGTCGGCTACCTAGCATATGAAAGTGAGTTCTTATTTCAAAAACTCTATTTATATATAATATTTGAAAATAAAGCTTATACTTAGGTCGGCCAATAAAGGGAATAAGGTATACCTAATACATTCAATGATGTCTAAATTCTTCGCCCCATTTTTCAATTGTCACTAAAATCAGGTGATGACGAAGTGACAGAGCATCAGTTTAACCCTGACCTATGACAACAATGGAGTTGGCACGCAGTCCTGTCGTTTAGAGCGAAAGATATTTGCGGCTAACTGGCCCCAGATTTATACCTATCTAATCGTTTACTAGACTAACTAACAGACAGAAGTGCAGGAGACTAGATTGATCAGAAAGCTAGATTGATTGAAAATGTTTTTATTTTTTACAATTGCTAGTACTTAGCAATTTTGTTGTAGATTTTATAATTCCAATGTTTCAATCAATATATTTTGGCTTACTTTTCAACATGATTCTCGTTACAGTTTATTTGACTTTAACAAACTTTTCTCTTGTCTAAATTACATCGAAAATAGAATTTGTTCCTTCTGGAACTCTATTTGTTTCCCAGATCCGTGGACTCCGTGGTATGACTTGCCAACAATCCCGCAGCCCTAGTACGATTAAAATAATCCATGGAAAGCATAAAAATTGTGCAGAGCTATACTAGAGCAACATATTATCAAAACCTTTAAAAAAACCTTACATGTACCATCAATCACAAAACTGAAAGCCTTTTAACCATCCATCAGGAAAGGCCTCTATTCAACTAGGGTGACAATGAATGACAGTATTTGTGGACACCGGGCGAGGCGCTAACGCGCGACTTCGACGCGATTAGCGGCTGTATGACGACTTAACTGTAAACATTATTACCATTACTACACACAAATATATTTAGAAAAACTTGTAACACTAATTTGAACTCTAAGTTCTAAGCTATAAGGGTGTCTAGATTTAAACTAGAGGCGTCTGTCAACAATCCGCAATCGTCATACTGGATTGCTATGTCACTGTATGAAGGTAAACACTTTTAAAAGTTTATGTGTTATGAGCAATGTTGTCGTAACAATTTAGCGGGCGCATCATGAACTCTCATGGCAGGTATGGCATGTAATAGTGTTTGTGATGTCGTTAAAATTGGGTCTGACATCGTCCCGTACGCATTGTTAGGCCGTTTTACGCTTTCGAAAGTGTACGCGGTGTTAGTTTTCGATATTTTTATCATTTGAACATTTTTACTGTTCTAAAGAGGCACTATTGAGATGGAAGCGGTTTCGTGAAATGATTTTTCTTTTTTTTTAAGTTTTCTGTGGACTTAATATGTGTGAAAAAAAAAATGCTTTGAATTAGATTATAGAAACAGCTTCGTGATTTTTTTATTTATGTGGAAACACGGAAGGCGTTGTAGCGCGTTTTGTTTTCAAATCAACATAAAATTTGCTAGTTGGCTCTGTACCGATTGAATCTTGAAAAGCAATTCCCAAAAACATATAAAACTCATGTCATAACAATATTCCTCAAATAAATATTCGCAAAAGAACAACCCAGTTTTGAAAGCTGAAAAACTTCGGTTTCCCAACCAAACAAAAAATTTAGCTACATATTTCTTAAGCTTAATTCCATCTTCCAACTGGTTTGCAGCATTTAAGGCATTCGTCATCCATGTGGGTTTAGCGCCGCAGTAGTTTGTGTCAATCCATAATGGACGTCTGCGATAATTGGTGAAATACTACGTACAATGACGCACGCCGTCCTCTCAATGTTCAGCGGCATAGACTAAGTGATGGGCGCAGATGGGACGTTAATGTGAGTATATGATTATGCCTATGAGCACTTTGATAAGGTTGTGAGTAGGTCATACTCGTCTTTAGAAGCATGGGTTTTAAGTCTCGTCTTTAGAATACTATTCTATGAATAAAATGTATTTACCTTTGTTTTTTATTTATTTATCGCTCTATACTACTATTACAGATTACTTCACCTAATGCGGCAGCAAGGACACAAGAAATCTACTAAAAACAACAAAAAGTAATATTATATTGTGAGGTTTTGCGTAACTGAAGCTTACTTGTAGAACTGAAGTATTATTGTTTTTTGAATAAAATAAAATAATCGGACGTTATATGGATATGTCGATACCTCTGCGAGAAGCAATCCTTAACGTCGGCTTAAACGTCAATCATAAAATGATTTAGTCATTATCTAACAAAGACAACGCATTAAACATGCGAAATAAGCATACATAATCAAAGAGACAGTTCTCCCACTATACATCTGAACGATCAACAAATTCTACCTACCTCCCAATCTGACCACCTAACATAAGCTACACGAGTAACAGATAGTTAGCGATGGGCCGCTAAGCGGACTGCAAACGTGTGCGGGTGGCAGTGCGACAGGGCATCGCACTGAGTGCTAAATGAACTAGTTCCATACGCACCGGTATGCCGCTTCGTTTTTTTAACGTGTAGGTAGGTAAATTTAAGCGGTGATTTTTGACTTGAATGAATTGTCGTATCTTTTTTCGGTGTCTTTTTTTGCTCTATTATATTACAGGGTTATAAGAATTGAACTACAACTACTTATTAAAAGTTCTATTTATGAAAAAAAAAACTAGGAGGCCCCCCGGTGTTTACTCCCACGTCCCAGAAGTAGCACTTCCTGCAACCGGGTAAATACCATTTTATAAGTTCAATAGTTTTGATAGGTATGTAAGCGGGAAAGGAAAGCAGCGTTCCTTTTTCATTTATAATATTCATCATCAGCCTTTTTTCGTCCTACTGCTGGGCCTCTTACACGTAAAAAGATTGAGCGTTAATCACCACACTTGCTCATGGCGGGTTGGTGATTTCAGACTTTATAGTCCAGGTTTCCTCGAGGCGTTTTCCTTCACCTCAATTAGTCATTGGTGTCCAAGATAAACTTAGAAAGTATTAGCAAGGACAATAAACACCACAAATCCGAGAATCTAGATTTATTTAAAAAACAAGCATCCCACTGATATTTCCAGAAAAAAAGAGATTGAACCTAAAATAATGCAGCAGTCTCCTCGCTATCGTCGGAATAAGTCCCGCAATATTTGATTGAAAGTGAAATAATAAACATAATGCCAATTAAAACTAACTTCATGCATGTAAGATGAGTAAATCTGTTTTGTATCAAAAATTGTTCGCACCACTCCACTGTGCAGTTACGTCAGACGAATTCTGATGAACGAGACGTTGGCTATAGGAAATGTATTGGAAACTATTGTTTGGTGAAAATTTATGGTTTTCTTAGAATTTGATGGTTGATTACCTCCTAGCTTTACGTGGTGTGCGTGCTTAAGTTTGATATCTGATAGGTTTTAGTACGAGCATGGCTACCACGGATGTCAGACTCTTACTGACTAAATTTCACTAATCCTTCTGGAGGTCCCTATGTGCCAGGGCCACGGTATCTCTTACGTTTATCTGCCTCGTTGGTCTAGAGGTCGCAAGGCGCGACTGCTGTGCACGAGGTCTCGGGTTCGATTCCCGGGTCGGGCTGAAATCGCTTTGTGGGTATTGAGAAACTGGTCGGTCCTGCACCTGATCTCTCACCGGTCTTGTCGGATTGCCGTCCCATCGGACTATGAGAGTGAGGGAATAGAGAGTGCACCTGTATCTGCGCAAATGCTTGTGCACTATAATATGTCCTGCGCAGCTGGCTGATCTCCATAAAAGAGAACGGCCGCTGTAGCCGACAATCGGCCTGGATGCCATCATCTCTTAGGAACAACCCGCAGCCCATGCAGACCCTGGCCCTAAGGTTCCATATTGTTGACCAACTAATAGAAATACTAAAGGGCAAAATTACTCCCAAATATTGCTTAATCGTTCCGAAAAAAGCACTAATTCATTTATCCGGACAGAAAATTCATTTATCGTGTATCGTTTACCCAAAGTCGTAAATAAACAATAAAATCAAATTAATACATTAAACTAATACAGTTTTGTTATGATTATAGTAACAGTGAACGGTTAACTGACAGGTGGTTTTATCCGACATCGCGACTAGATTTATAACGTAATTAATTTATTTACTTCGCATTAAACTGGATACTATCAACTGTTAAGGGGCAGTTTATTTAAAGGTGATTATTGAATAAAAAACAGCTGTTTTTGAAACCATATAGAAAGAAAGAAAGAAAAAGTGTTTTATTGCGAACTTGAACGCATACATAACAACATACTAATATAACAGACAGAAGAAGATATAACAAAAAAAAAATGTATATATAAAAATCAAGCATGAGGGAGTAGTATGCGTCACAATCTCGCAATACGGCCCTCGATCAGCTTAATGCTGCGACCTAATGCGTGAAAAAGTCACAGCGCTGATTTTCAGCGATTGATATCTTTTGGGACATACTATGTTCCATACTCGAGAATTATGACTGTGTTTCGGATAGCACGTTAAACTGTAGGTCCCGGCTGTCATTGAACATCCTTGGTAGTCGTTACGGGTAGTCAGAAGCCAGTAAGTCTGACGCCAGTCTAACCAAGGGGTATTGGGTTGCCCGGGTAACTGGGTTGAGGAGGTCAGCTGAATCCGGTTAGACTAGAAGCCGACCCCAACATAGTTGGGAAAAGGCTCGGGAGATGATGACTCGAGAATTATGACAGCCGACAAACATGCATCGAATCCATCCATCCACCTGCCAGTATACCAAATTTCATTTGGGGTCGGCGCAGCATATTTTTTTCTTCCACCACTGCCGTCATCTCACAAGTAACATTATTTCTAGTCATATCTATTGAACACAATCCATCCATCGACATGCAATCAATCCACATTGATGCTCAAAACCTTCCTCACAACATGATCCTCATTCCTCCGCATTGTATCGCATCACAAATGTATCGAATATGTCCCCGAAATTAATCATTAGGCCAATCCGTCGCCCTGTCAGGGCTGCGGGTTGTGCGCAAGAGTTACTTCGGCCCTGGCACACAAAGACCTCCAGAAGTAACATGGTGGGTTTTAGTAAGAGTCTGACACTCCCTCTAGCTGCACTCACAAGTCACAACAGGGTCATTTGATCGTTTTCAACATTAAAAAAAGGTCTCTCATATCAATCAATATGGTAATAAATGAGAAAAAAAAATTATCCTAAAGCATTTATTGGCAGTACTTACAAATTATCCCCAGAAAATCACAAACTCAAACAGAAATCTAAAACAATTTACTCACCCACAAACAGAAAAGAAATAAAACCATACACGCTAACCCTTAAGTAATATAATAAACACGGTAATATCCGCTTTTGTAACCGCGGTGCGGTCAAAACATTCGGATACCGGTTACCTAACGACAATAAAACTTGATAGATAACCAACTGTTAGATATGGACGGTAGGTACCAACACGTCTAATTGGGCAAATATGCGTACATCTTCGTTATGTTGGCAAATGAAATCAGAGAGTTCTTATGTCTCATCTTCGATGATTTTCTTATCAACTCTACAGAACTGGGAATGCCCTTTCGTTCTAATTTCAAGTTCTACATAATCAATTAAATGGCGCTGATAGGTTGGACTGTGCTTATTTAAATCACTGTTGCGCCATTTCTTATGGGAGGGCGCAACAATTAAATTTTGCAAAAAAAAAAATTTGTCCCAGTCACTCGAATAAAGTTCGATTCTATTAACAGGTATCCAAAAATGCTTTTTATACCGTTATCCCTAGTAATTTCGGAAATCAGTGTACCCAAATAGAAACACAAGAAAGATATTATTCTTAATCATAATATTAGCATAGAGTATTGCAACTAAGCATTGCCTTTGTAGAAACCAGATTTTTATATTTTTCTTTTTGTTTCATCAACTGGGTACATAAACTGGTCCATGTAGCACTTAGCTACTTAATAAGTCTCTTAAAATCCAAAAAGCAATTTCAGCTTGACTCAGCAATGGAACCCAAAACCCCGTGCTCAGCAGTCACGACATGCGACTACTACACCAACGGGACAGCCAAGCCAGTCCATTTTTTATCACAGACCACATAAACACTAACAAAAATGCAATTAACGATAAAGGCCCGTTTAGTACAAATCCGTGGGCGACTTAAGTCGATCACCTACTTACAACACTAATAGATATCGACTTTTGAAGTTAAGTTGTGTATCTAATTTAACGCATCATTAAGTAAATTGTATAGTTGTGAAACTAGGTTTAGCCCACGACTTCTCTCGCCGTCCGGATTTTGTGGGGTCATACAATTTGATGTTTTATTAATAGATAGATAAAGATTTAATCATTTATAACTGTTATTCTACAAAAGTCGTATCGACATGTCGTATAACCTGCATCTCAATAGTAGAATGCAGGTTCGAGTCCACAAAATACAAAATCAACTTTGGTGAGTTGCTGTTGATTCCTAAATGTATGCCACCTATCATCCACGGCCTGATCATCTTTTGCGGGAATTCTGCAGGGAAGTGCCTATCACTACAGTAGGCTTAGCATGGCAACCGTAGATATAAGTTTTGTTTACCGGAGATTAGATATAGTGACAGAAAAGTGACAGATTGACGTAAGATTTCTTTTGACATTTTTTGAAGTAATTTTTCTTTTCTTCGATTGACATGAAGCCACAAGTGATTATATGCGAGTTGACAGGTCGCGCTATGCTCGGGCAGAAGACATGTTGACATTCATTGACAGAAAGAGCTTTGTCTTTTCTTGACAGAATATATATATATAAAATCGCCATGCTAAGCCTGCAGGACTGACAATAAACGGGCCTGAACCCACTTTTTATAAAGTGTGGCTCCAATAGAGCCTGGGTAAAATTATACGTATTTGTACAAGCTCGTTTTATTCCATAACCCATTAGGATAAAACGGGTGGAGGTTACAATAGACCATTACCGAAACCTGTGAAGTTAATTTGAGCTACAATGTTTCAAATCATCAATTCGCCTTGATCTTGGTGATTAATACTCATACCTTCTCTGTATTAGAATAAACTATAACCAGAACAGGCTAACTATTATTAAACAGTTACTTGTCATTAACCAATCAAATATCAACACCTGCCTAGCCTTATCTCAGCTATGTCTCCACTCTAAGAAGATGCAGCTGAGTATCAGTGTTTAACATGGAGCGACTGCCTATCTGAACCCCTCAACTCAGTTATCCAGGCAAACCGATAACCCTTGGAATGACTGCTTGTCAGACTTTCTCGCTGCGTTCAAATGACAGCCGGGGCCCACCAATTTAACAAACCTTCCAAAACATGGAGAAATTCGTCGTTACGGTCACCCATCTAAGGACCGACCGCGTCTAGCGTTGCTAAACCTTATGATTGATCAGTCCATGCGACTGTAACTTAGCCACAAGTTCCTCCATTCATCATCACAGCCTTTTTATCGTCCCACTGCTGGGCACAGATCTCCTCTCCCACGGAGAAGGATTGAGCGTTAATCACCACGCTTGCTCAATGCGGGTTGGTAATTTCAGACTTTATAGTCCAGGTTTCCTCGAGATGTTTTCCTTCACCTTTATTCAGTCATTGGTGTCCAAGATAAACTTAGAAAGTACGTATAACTTAGACAAGTTACATTGGTACTTGCCTGACCTGGAATCGAACAAGCACCCTCATACTCGAAAGGCTGGTGCTTTAACCACTAGGCCACCACGACTTCTTCACTTCTTCACAAGCTCCTCCATTAACCAATCAGATAATCATCCACTTAATAGTAATTTGTATAATAACTACGTATTTATATTTCACAGTGTAAAGTTCGCGCACACCTAGTCTACTTTATTGCCGTTAGAAACACGTAGCTCTAACTTAAGTTATAACAGAGATAAATTGTTAGAATAAACAAGCTTTCGGACTTTATTGAGCGTTAAATAGATGGATATCTCAACCACATCTAGTATATCTGTTTGTTATCTTGAACTTACAGATATACTATTATCTGCTACATGAGGAAACTTCATCCAGCAGATACATAAAAAGTAGCCGATAGGCTTACTTGAAGTGAGCTATCAAAAACAGACAGGTTTTTTATTTTTGAATTCTAACTATTTCCCGAAATGTGTTCAATAAAACCTATATGTGTAATGAAATATAGATGAAGACTGCGACTTCAGCTCGACAATTTGTAAAAAAATCTATTCCCAAAAAACTACCTTTTAAAACGGCTCAGAACTTACTTCACACATTTACCAAGCCTTTCCTAAACTATATTAAAGACAGGTCTCAGTTATGATGGAATTGGGCTCACTACCAATGTTATTACATTATACCGCTCTCTGTGTGACTTCCTGGTAAGACTAGTTATCAGACTTTCTGGCGTCTAACTAACCGTAAACATAAAACTCTGAAATAGTCCATCTTCCTTCAATAATAAAGATGATCGATCATTCCTTCTCTGTATGAGAAGAGACGCAGTGTGACCATTAAAAAAGGCATACAATGATGACTCCTACTTGGGACTTGCTTCTACTCTGTCATAATCTAGGATATCGTTTCAGTAAATAAAAGTCTCAATTGATTCTTAAAATCATTTACGAATTCCAACTAAATTAACCAATGCGTAAATTTTTGGTCAATGGTTTAGCCGTAGAAAAATAATTCAACTTGAATTTGTTTAAACACAGCCAACTGCGACCAGCCTTAGCATAAACACTTCAACCGCACTCAATTACGATAACTAAGTTAATCCCGTGCGAAATCCATTTATAACTCTGAAACTTGAATTAACGCTACCTACCAATTTATTTGAAAATAATCGATGTTCGCGGCAGCAAAAAATCATTTATGAAGTCAATATTTTCTTCGATGGTAATATTAACATCAATCCATCAATCTGCCGGGGGGACTTTCAAATTGCTAAAATTGAGTCATTCCTCTCAATTATGGCGCGTTCAGTGACCATCGGGGCTTGGACGTCCCATCGGACCGCATTGACTTACAGCTTGCCACAAACTTTGGATGTGTGCAGAGTGAACAAAACGATCAAATTTGAATAATTATTTCCCTAATAAATGTACCATCCAAAAATGTACGCAAAATCGCAGTACTACATAATAATACCACAAAAAGCTTTTAAAACCATAAAACTAACATGACCTAGTAAAAAAACGACACGAAACATAAATCTTAATCTTCACACCGGCTATGTCTTTATTAGCCCCGAACATATTATTACATCCAATAAATAAATTATTATTCGACCATTTATTATACGAATAATGCCAACAAATAATAATAATATGCAGCTCACATTATGGACGCAGCGTTGCGTATGCGCATCCATTTTTGTTGATCGTGCACGAGCTCCTAATTTAAGTCTTCGCTTGATTAATTGCAAATTAAAGTCTCCGGCGTGGTGGTGCCTGTCGAATATGACTTTATTGAATTTCATGGCAAGTGATTAATGTCCAAATAACTAAATTATTATTATGGCTAAAGGTTTTGTTATTTAGTGTTATTGTTGGAAGTGTTCTGCCGTGTGGTCTGTGGTTAGGGATAGGACAATTTTTCCTTCGATTTAAATGAATTATCTGTGACTAATTTTACGTAGGAATTTTTAACAATAGTATTAAATTTCCGGTAGGAATTCCTTTCGTATGATTTTAATGAAGTGTCTTATTGAATGTTCGGATAATTACTAGCACTATTTCAACCCAATGTGAGACTGTTGTGTTCAATTAGAATAACAGACTGTAGATTACATAAATGAAATACTCGTTAGTACATATCTTTCTGGTACATATCTTTCTGGTAGATATATTTCTGGTACACATCTTTCTGGTAACACCTACGTTTTTCTATTCGTATTACAGAATATTCCATCAAAACCTATGTTGAGTATTCACCTTCATACGGGTTATCAGTTAAAAGTTTCTCTTATAAAAATACTTTCAATTTCAAAAGGTAGACACCATGCAGACAGTAGTTAAAAAAAAGAATCTCTTCCCAATATACATACTTCCCACACGTACACTAAAATTTTCCAAGGTTCATGTCCAACTCCTTCATGTAAAAGTCCCGTCACAATCGGTGCAGCAATTTTAAAGACAAATTGGAACAAATAGCCAAAGAGAAAAAAACACTTTTTATAATATTTGTTCGTATACATGAACAAGTAATCAATATTTGAGAAGAGGTTACCAAGAGTCAAAAAAGTATTTAACCAAGACAAATCTTTCCAAGAGAGAGTGTGACAACGAATCCTACCAATGGGCATAGGATTGTCCGGGTTCCTGGGTTGAGGATGTCAGATAGCCAGTCGCTCGTTGTAAAACACTTGTACTCAGCTGCATCCAGTAAAAGCCGGGAACACGACCCTCAATAATTTGGGAAACGGCTAGGCAGGTGATATTAAAATTTTCTTCACAAAATCATTTCAAAGACCTAAAGATATATGTAGCTGGCCGGAGACCAGTTAATATGGCACACATAGTTAGCATCATCATATAAGCTGATTAGGTACATACATAATTTCACCCTACTCCGGATAAAAAGTCTATCAATAGATGGGTTGTCTAACACTGAAGGAATTATTCGTTGTTCGAACAAACTCTTGAGTTTTATAATATAATGTATGTATAGGTACATTTGTAGATACAGAATAATAAATAGCGATCTAAACATTTATGAACATGAATGGCAAGCTTAAAATATAACTTGATTAACACTTTCCTAGCAACTTAACGACTTCAGCATTTTATTTATTTAAATAGCTACATTTTACTTATTGACAACATGAATAGTATTACTTTTTTAAGTAGTCTCTAATCTTAATCTTCAATCAATTTTGAGCATTATTCCTTTAATATCAAGGTAGAGTTTTGAATGGTAGTGTTCTAAGGTATTATAATTAATAATGCCTACCGATTACGACATTAATAATAAGTCATATTCACATCGCATAATATTTATTTGGTACTGAATCATGAAGCTGGACGTGTATTAGACCGTTGAAAATCATCCTTATAGCGCTTCCTTGTTATAAATTTGATAACGTCATTATTCTATGCCGTTGACAAAATCTTGAATAGTCATTCATTGACCATGTCGAGTAAGTACCTAGGTATTAATATTAATCTCAACTACAGTAACAACTATTAGTAACAAGACTGCCTCGTTGATCTAGTAGTCGCGACTGCTGTGCACGGGGTCTCGGGTTCGATTCCCGGGTCGGGCCGAAATCGCTTTGTGGGTTTTGAGAAACTTTCATAAAGCAGCCTGGAGTCTGGAAGTTGGTGATTGATCCAATGTCGGTACTGTGCCTGATCCCTCTCCGGTCGTGTCGGATTGCAGTCCCATCAGACTATGACAGTGAGGGAATAGAGAGTGCACCTGTTTCTGCGTGAATGCTTGTGCACTATAATATGTCCAGCGCAGCTGGCTGATCTCTATAAAAGAGAACGGCCGCCGTAGCCGACAATCGGCCTGGATGTCATCAGTAATATTAATAAAAAGGCGTGAACTTCTAAGCTTTAATACTGTTGTTGAATTTATAAAGACTTTAATAAAGCAGCCCAGAACATAGAAGCTGGCAGATACACCCGTGTATCGGAAAGCACGTCAATATCGGTACTGCGGCTGATCTCTTTCCGACCGTGACAGATTGCCGTCCCATCGGACTATGAGAGTGAGGGAATAGAGAGTACAACTGTGTCTGCGCGAATGCTTGTGCACTATAATATGTATCTTCTGCTAGCTGATCTCCTTAGAGAGAACATGATATTATCTCCTGAAAGAGAACGGCCGCCGTGGCCGGCAATCGGTCTGGAGGCCATACTTGGCTTTAAGTTTTCAGGAGAAACAGAAGGCTCTATAACCGACATAGGACTAAAACTCTTCTAACAAGCTAAGGAAAACAGCTGTCTTTATATTACTTTGAAGAACATAATATGTAATTTTTTTAATCACCAGTTCAATGTACCTATTCACCTTTCACTATTAATTGTTTTTTCACCTATTAACATTGTAGTCTAATTAAGTTCACCTAATTCACCAATTTTCATTATAATCTTATGTATGTATTTAGATTTCTCTTTGTTCTTTGACACTGTGTTCTGTGGTGGCCTAGTGGTTAAAGAGCCTACCTCTCAAGTAGGAGGGCGTGGGTTCGATTCCAGGTCGGACAAATACCGATGCAACTTTTCTAAGTTTGTATGTACTTTCTAAGTATATTTTGGACACAAATTACTGTGTTTCGGATGGCACGTTAAACTGTAGGTCACGGCTGTCATTCAACATCCTTGGCAGTCATTACGGGTAGTCAGAAGCAAGTAAGTCTGACGCCAGTCTAATCAAGGGGTATTGGGTTGCCCGGGTAACTGGGTTGAGGAGGTCAGATAGACAGTTGCTCCTTGTAAAACACTGATACTCAGCTGAATCCGGTTAGACTGGAAGCCGACCCCAAAATAGTTGGGAAAAGGCTTCAGAGGTGATTATGATACAAAAGAAACTTCGACTTGGAACAACCGAAACTAGCTTTTAACACAGTGTTCCATTTAACTTGCTATTCAGATGTTTTATAGCTATTTGTTAGAAAACATAATAATTATGTTATAAATAATCCATGCTATTCAAAATAAGTTATATTCACCATCGATCTTAAAGTAGGTAATGTTTCAAACGTGAGTTTAAAACCCGTTAATAGTCGCTATTATTTATTATTATGACAAACGTTGGTCTTAAGAAAGTTGTCTATAGGCAAGCAAGATATTTATCACCTCTATTTTATTATACATTTAACATTTATGATTATAACTAAAGTGGGAAACTGGAAAACAATACAGATGTTTGAATTTTTATTATTTTTAACAAAACTATCAAATTAAAACTAGTTACAAAAGAGCGTCTCTATAATTTAAAGTAAAAAGTTCCACAGAAAGAGTATGGCCTTAGATTATCAATGGTGCAATATACCACTATACAACGTCCTATGTAATGTACAGATGTCAGCAAATCAAACTACTACTCTCTGTCAAAGTTCCTTAATAGATTGTACAGTTTCAAAAGGATAAACTTACAGTTTCGGATAGCTTGATGAGCCTATACCAAAGTTCTCAAAAAAAAAATCATCTCTCCAACGGCGAGCTCTTATGAGGGAATAGGCTGTGGTAAGCGCAGTATACTCAAATGGCCTATTAAAAGGGACATGAAGGAATAAAAATTAATCTTGTTATCCTTAATACCAAGTTATCCTTAAAGATGATTTAAATGATGAAAATATCCAAAATTGAAAGTAATCATTATAAAATACCTTTATTTCCTTAAATAGAGTCCATTATTAGCTGGTAATAAATAAATTCAATAAATCATAATGCTTACTAATACAAGTACAGTTACCGACAAAAGTGACCGACATTAATTATTTTGTAATAATGTTCGAGTCATTAATATATAACATTTATATGGATGCTATTGCTTCACATACATATTAATGTACTAGATATGTAATGGACTAACAAGTAGTAATTAAGTAAGGAATAATATTTCTCTGAATATTGTATGATCCACTTACCTACTAGGCTATTGTTGCAACAAAAATATTACTCAGTACAGCATAATATACGCCTAAAAATATGTAAAGAGACGTGTGTCAAATGAGTTCACTTTTTAAATAAATAAAAAACCAAACAAAGTTGTAAATTATATTTAATTAATATCACCAATTAATCTAATCGATAAGATTTTAATTGAACTGGCTGATCCCTTTATTCCATGCAAGGATTTTTCTTAAGTAATAAAATATTGAATTCAAATCGATTTCTCGTGAGTTCTTTGTTTACGATAACGTATAGAGATTACCTATACAAAAAGTTATCATAAAACACAGTATCACTATAAACATCAAATTTAATCCATTTTATATTAGCTAAACAGAATAAAACACAAAAAAGCTAAAGCTTAAATCAAAAGTTCGGCGAAACAAAAACTGCGCGACGGAGACGCTCCTCAGACCGAATCGAGAATCGACAAAAACTTCTAATAAACACAAATCAGCTGTTTAGACTCACGATTCTTATTAGATTCCGTTGATCTGTCAGTCTGGCGGTATTTACACTACGCAAATGATTTTTATATGAATCGATCTGACTTTCTTAGAGGTTTCCGAGTACTCACCACCAAGAGTCGGTGATGGGCGCGAGCAGCAGCAAGCAGGCGGCGATGACAACAGGTCGCATCTCTCGACGGACATCACTGCCCCAACACCTCGGCTGTAACCATGTCTCGTCAACCGAAAAATCACCCAAAAAAACCCTCTACTCCGAAACTCCGCCCATTTCTATTCTCTAAACGACTCGATTTGTTTTTACGTTATTTTTCTGTGTAGAGAACGAAATGCGTCCGATTTTTCTAAACAGTTCCGAAATTTCGCGGCGTGGCGTGCGTGGATCCCTGTCGGTGGGAGATCGCGGCGCGGACTGACGCTCACCTGAGCCCACCCCGCCGCACGCGCACCGCCAAACGATTTTCGCGCTATTTTGGCTAAGATTTTAGCAGATTAGGCTTCGCGTGATTAGAGATATGAAGGTGGGGATATGAATTTGTTATATTAACGATGTGTGTGGGCGAGATACTAATTTATCTCTTTTGCTGTATTAATTAAATTATGAACCTCTTAATAATCCAGTTTGAAGCTTTAAATGCAGTCGATGTTAATTTAATGGCTTCGTAAATATTTTACAGTTGCATTTGTGGATGAATAAATTAAATAAGAAATGAATGCATATTTTTCGTAGCGATGCACTGCTGTTTAACTTTTCATAGGGCACCACTAATACGAACCAGACATGCCTGATTTCGAGTGATGGACAGTGAGAAGCGTTCGGAACACATTCTATAATTAGAATACACGTGCGAAACTCTAATTGTGTTAAACAAACAATCTCTTGTACCTACACCTGGCGAACTGAGCGTCTACTTCATATGACATTAATAAAATGTAACTAATTTTACTGACGTGACATACATTTTGTGTATCGCGGAAAACTGCATGTAAGCTGTACCGTGACCGTGTTACGATGATATAATAATGCCTAATACAATTTAATGTGTTGCCCATTAGTGGATAATAACGTACGTTTGTATTCGGGGCGAGCTTTACAGTGTTCTTGGCGCATGACGTCATAAGTACTAGATCATCGAAAAGTTTACTCTAGAAAAACAATCGGAGCGTAATTTGCGCTTTTATTACGCTATTCAAGTAAGAAGCGCACCTAATTATAAACAATTGTGTATTTATTACGGTACTCACATTTCGCATCGAGGAGTTTTATTGACTTTACGATAAATTTTAAAGTGTTTTCACCAGATTGTATTATTAAAATGCTATTAAATGTTTTTTTTATTATTATTGACAAGTATCGTAAAGATAATTTAGCTTTTTGTGGTGATTTCGGTTTATTTTATTGGGAAAAATAAAAACAGCTATATATCACAAAATTTTGAAGCAAACTCTTTGTCTATAAAACATTTACGGCCTGTTTCACAATCTACGAATAAGTTCCAGATAGTTTATTTGGTAGATAATTTCATACAAATTCTGTTCCATTTTTTAATTTATCTGGTAGATATTAGCTATTCGGACATTTTGAAACTATATGTGCTATAGCAGTTTCGTAACAGAGCTGAGATAGGTATATTGCTAATTTTATATACATAACATACTAATTAAAGTTGTAAGTTATCGACAAAAATATTAAATTTATAACCATTCTAGCCCTTGAGTAACTACTTTCAGATAAAGTAAAATATAAAATTAAAGATTAATAAGTAGCTAATCTGAGTCTTTTATGCAACGGTAAATTTAATTTGATATAAATAGTACCTATACAGATATTTTGTTTAATTTTATTCACTTGGTTTGTATAGTGTAATTACTGTAGACAACACTATTGTATTTGGTTGTACTGTCATGGTAGTGTGCATGTCTAATGAATGAAAAATAATGTATAATTTTAATTGTTAACTCCGCATTGTTCCCGACTGTACTTTACGGTAAGATACCAATTCCTTATTCTCAGCAGCAATACATGTACAATTGAAGCTTGCCCAAGAATCCTACTACTTAATACTGAAATGGAAAGTTTTTGGGTATAGATATTTGAATTTTTCTTGTTCATCAATCCCGCTTTTACTGCTAAACGGATTTTGATGAAATTTTACAGTAATATACCTCATAGGTCACGATCCAAACATATAGACAAACAAAAGGGACAAACAAGACACTAATATATAGATATAGCTTATCAGTTGTATTAGCACCCATAACACAAGCTAATCAATAGCTTTTCTTTGGGTTAACCGACCGTATATGAAAGGTGTTCCGATATATTAGGTACCTACATCAGAGCAATTTACCGGCTTTCAGTTTCCCCAAAAACGAGGTAAAACCACATGCGAAAACTAGTGTATCATAAACTTAATCGGTTTTTAGGAACCGGCTGAGAATCTTCACCTAACAAAACTAAACAAAGCCAATTTTCAAAGCTAGACTGTGAAAACAAAACAAGGCAATAATTCCCATTGCAAAACAAAAATATCCTTTAGAAATGGTGGAAGAACAAAAATCCGATGTTCTGTTTATTAAACTTTGAAGTTTAGATACACCGACGTTTTGTGGAATTATTCTTTTGAAGTTTAGTTTTAGAGTAAACAGTTCAGTGTTCTTAATAGACTTTGTTTGGGTAGCTAATTGCTTATAGTAATCGCTGCCGTTTTTCGACATTGTCAGAAACCGTTGCACAACTTTTGGGTGGTTTGTTGAAATTGAAAACCCGGTAACTTGTGTACACTGCTGGAAAAAAATGAAGGTGATGTGTCAATTATGAAAATAAGGATGAGGTAATTTGTTAGAATGTATGTATTACAATACATATTAAGAATGCCTAATAAATTTTATTAAGTTTAAAGCTTTATGTACACATCAATTTACCCGCAACTCAAATTTTCCCAATCAAATTTGACCCATATTATACACAACACACGGGTCTGATTCGCTAACTCTATTTCTCCCGAGACGTCAAAAAAATTGACCCATATGCTTTAGCGATAAAGTTGAAAAACTATTCAAGAAATTTGACAGATTCTAGTAACTTGATGTGCTCGCGTCTGCACAAATTGGAAGCTTATTATTTCACCATTTGCTTCCGAAAATAAAACTGAAATTCCCTATTAAAACTAGTATATGAACCAAATTCTCAAACTTGTCGCAATTGCGTACAGTCACGAACGAATTTCACTTACCTACATCAAAGATAAGGCTTAACAAAAATATTACAAGACCACAAACTGTCATATTCGTCTGGCAACTTAATACCTGTGCCCACGACTACAAATACGACAATTATGTAAATAGTGGTCAATTATCACGACCATACTTGCGGTCACTGGTAGGCGTATGCTCCCTATTCGCGTGTCTCAAACTTTTTACATTGACACCTTTTTTAGTTGTATTTAAATATTTGCCGTCTGTCCACGTTGTTTGTTAAAATTATTATTTTTTGTCTGTATTTATTTTGAGTCATTGGGGACCGTTTTAGCCTAGCTTTACAGATATAGATAACACTTTTGTGGATGACCGTTCTTGTGCGATAATTCGAAAATGGAACTTCAGAAAATGTCGCAGAAAATAACGTCAGCAATTTTTTTTTAATCTGAATTGAACCTCCTCCTTTTTTTGGAAGTCGGTTAATAAATGTTTAATTGAATCTGCTATCTTAAATACAATTACAAACGAACATTTATCAGTTGAAGACCATAAAGCAGAGAGCAGTTTCACCGGCCACATTGCTAAAGTGCATTAAAGTGATGCATTACACTGTCCAGCAAATAAACGGACCTTTCTTCCAACTTTCTCTTTTAACATGCTGTACTTGTGAACATGTTGAGCACCGCTGTCTTATCGCGTTAATAGCTGTAGTAATTACCGTTGTTAGAAGAGTTTCGCTAATTCACGTAATATTTTAACAGCAACAAGCTCTGTGGAGCAAAAAATGTCAGATATAAATACTAGATTAGATATTTGTTTGGGTTCCTTATATATTTCTGTATCTTTTTTTGAGTGGGAAATCATGAAATTACTTTTATGGCCACTTTCACAGGTTCCGAAAAGCCATCCCAACTCCCGGATAAATTAAAAAATGAGAAAGAATAGAATTTGAATGAAATTATCTACCAGATAAACTAACTGGAACTTATTCGTAGGTGGTGAAACTGGCCCTTAGTGACTAAAACCTTTTGAGATTATCAAGCCCAAGCTTCTACCAGCGGATTCGTCCACATCTCGTGGGAACTACTACATACCCAAACAAAAAGTAGGATATAGCCTTCCTTGACCAATCAATCAGAAGTATCTAACACAGCAAGAACTTTCAAATCTGCAATCAAGCAGCTCAGCTCCTGAAATTATCGCGTTCAAGCAAACACAGCAAACGGGAGAGGGTATGTGGGTCTCCCCGGTAAAGTCGTTCCCGGTATACTCACTAAAAATACCTAGCGGCTCTCCGAACTCGCCTGAGTGGATACCTGGGAGTCTATAGCATCGAGTCCCCCGCCGGCGACAAATTGTTTAAGGAACCCTAAAATCAAGACTAAAGTAGGCCTACAATTAGCCACTAAACGCAGCAATTTTACATATCTACCGCTGTACATTTCAATTAGATACTTGCAAAATATACAAGTTTAGACATTGACAAGGCGGTTGTGACATTTTATTGATTTCTCAAGATTTAATCTGGGTTTGATTACAGGTAAGCTGGGTTTTTTTATCTAAATAGTGTGTAATTGACAATGCTAAGCATACCTAGAGGCACATTCTTTGAGACTGTAAATGTTGGATTCCGTGCTACATAGAGCATGTTAATCTGTCAGCGATCTCTCCCTATTAGTACCAGATTGCCGTTCCATCGACTAAGAGTGAGGAAATAGTGTCTTATTTTTTCTACCAAGAATTACTAATCTCCTTCCAGAACAGATGTTGTTAATGAAAATTGGTACTTAAGTAATTATTATTAATGTTATATTTGTATGATGAAGGCAATTCTTGAGGAAAACTTTATGTATTTGATATAAACCTATGAACCCTAGGTACAATACAAGAATGTATGCGTTGAAGCACTACGAGCCGATGGAACAACTGTGGGACACAAGGTAGGTACTATTAAATATACGATAAATGAAGAAAATTTTAGAACAATCAATAAAGATGGTACCACATTTAACAGGTATCTTGGCGATTTCATCAAATGTATTATAAAAATCTAGATTTGAATATGAAAAGTCCCACGACATAAAATTATGAAATTTAAACTAGAAGCAAATTGGACCCTAAGCTACCATTACAATCAATCCCTATATTTCCTCAAGCCACAAACACACGAACATGCCGCTACGGTATTCACACAACAGGGCCCACTCGTCACGGCATCGACTAGCCCTCTCGATACACAAACAAATCGAGTGTGTACTCGAGTTAAAACGATTCCGATGTCCCGGCTTCAGTAGACCAACTAGACGTATAATTGCTGCGACAGAATAAAGCTCTTGTTTGGTTTGGTCAAGTGAGTTATTATACTCCCACGGTTATAGGCATGTTGAAGGTATATTTGATTTTTGGAAGACCAATTCAAATAATATTGTGTTGACCTATGGTCATTGAGCTGCTGTAGCTAGCTTGAGGAAAATAATTGGTGGAGAGAGGAGCTAGTATAGTTAATTCGACCAACAATGCAAAAATTGCTTTTTTACTGTTCAGTTCTACTAAAGCTTTTTCAAAAGGCTGAAAATCTGGAACAAATATATCAGGCAAAAAAAGTAGGAAAGAAAATTGATTTAATTTATATTTCAACGCAGAAAATCATGGGAGATGCGCAGACTAACTGTAACTAAACTGTTGATCACATAGCTGGCCAACCTTATATGACAGTTTAAAGGCCTGTTTCACCACCTACGAATAAGTTTCGATTAGTTATATTAGGTAGATAATTTCATATCATTTCTGTTCCATTTTTGAATTCATTCGGTAGATAGTGGCAATTCGGACATTGTGAAACTGGCCCTAAAGGTAATTAATGAAGAAATCTTAACCAACCTTTTTAAGCGGCTCCAATAGGCATCTCCATTAAGAGTCCGATCAAGCTATCGCCTGACTATAACTTTCTGCATTCTGCAAGGGTTCTAAAGTTTTACAAACAAAGAATTTTACTTGTTCCCACACTGAAAAGTAGCTGTTATTAAACGCTCACAATAATAAATATATAGTTTTATAGATATAAAATTATATAAAAATTAAAACTAAAGAATATTATAATCTTTACTTACAGACCACACAGCTTCAATAAACTTGGTACATCTCATTTTATTTGACAAAAAATACATTTCAATAAAAGATACTGTCCCTTTACCGCAAAATGCAACCATAATTGCAAAGTTTAACTGCCTACTTAGTTCAACAGTTAATAGACGTAACAGCCCAATAAAATACGAGTTAAATATCAATAAAACTTCTATTTGTGGTATTCATTGAAAATATTATACAAATTACGACTGTATAATGTTTTTTTTTATGTATGGAAAACACTATAAAATTTTGATTTGTGACTGGTACTTATGATATACAATGTACTTATAAATACCAAAGATATGTAAGACACTAAAAATAAAAATTAAATTGCCCTTTCGGTGGGCTACGACGCCACTAGTGTATTTGTGGCAAATACGATTCCTGCACAAGAAATATTCGGTTCAATTCATTCAAAGGACAGTCTTATAAATATTTTATGACTGTAAATTAATAGTCAACGAAGGGCTTATTACCCATATTTCCTCTCTTTCTCCTCGCATCGATTTCCTCATTATTTAGTGAGGGTCTTGATCTACGTTTGAAGTAGTCTTGATCTTAATACTGCTGCGCCATTTGATCCTGTCTTTGGAATCATGTAACGCATCATGGAGTTCAACTTAGACCGGATTTGGTTCGACCTTCCGAATGGTCTGCGACTTCTCAGAGTTTTGCCCTCTGTTTTGCCAGTAACCTGTAACTATTCCATCTTTTACACGGAACTTATACAAGCACATGGAACTCAATGTCAACTAGGAACGTGGACAGTTCAAATCAAATAGACATAATCATGTAATGTACAGACGCCAGCATATCAGGCTACAATAATTTGTCAAATTTCCTTAATGGATTTTCAACCTTAACCTGCTTAAGCATAAAGTTCAAAGTTAATTGGCAAAATTGTACAGTTTCGGTTAGCCTGATGTGTTGGCGTCTGTACAAACTGCAAAGTGTTTAGCGGTCATGTTAGCAAGGAAAGCGATGAGCTTACCGTAAATGTTTTTATCGATGCAATGCATGGCATATTCAGTAAATAATCACCAATCTATCACAAAATTAAGCATAAAAATTCGAAGTATTCTAAATCAATCGCCCGAATTGAAGGATATGCTTATTAACAATGACAATAGTATAATACATAAATTGTTATTCATAACATTTTCACGCTATAACATGTAGCAAACATATTTGAATCAATTTTCTTAATGTCATCTTGCATGCATTTATCATTATTGTATCTATCAACTTTTCGCGATACAAAACAGGTAGGAACACAGTCCTGGGTAAGATTAGTTAATTCAAAACCCGGATATCCAAACCAATTTGCGGATATATCACATCTTTTTAATCATCAGTCTACTTATTTAACAGTCAATTAATATTCGGTATTAATTCGGCCGACCGACGGGTCAGGTCATGTTTTTTTTAACAAATTGAAATCAATTTAGGTGGTCTCGCCACAGCCAAAAGAACGATATAATGTTTTAGAATCTCAATTAAATACGGCTCACTCAACGAGAGATATCTAACAAATCAATTAAGTAATGCAAAGAATTCATTCACCTTTAGTGCTGTGGTAAAATTTCGGGTTTATCGATATCGATGTCCTGCTAAAAAAAAGTATTTGCCATCGTATATATGTATTACATTTTACTTTATATAGATAAAAAAATATAAACCCATGTATGTATAACGTACAGATGTATTTTATATAAGACAGTTTACTTATGATTCTACATTTTATAAGGCAAATCGGCTCACCATTTTATTCAATTTGTTTTAACAATCACTTTGATTGAATACGAAAACTTGTACCCTCTAGCTTTGCAAACAACATTATAACCATTTACAATTTTATTAGCGATCAAAACTACATCATACAAAAACATGAAATCATACCTCTCATGAACCTCATGCAATATTAACGACCAATACATCATTCACTGAAGAAAACTAAATAAATCATCGATAGCAAAAACCAACACAAAAACAAGACAAGCGCATCACTAATGTTATCGCGTCATCGATTAAAACATTTTGATTAGCTTTCAACTTACGACCAATGTCATAAGATACGATCTAAACGAAACGTCTTAAACGCCATTACGAACATTCTACAAACTGTCTTTACAGTATTGGATGAGTTTTAGAAATTAAATTCCATACATTAGACGCTTAATATGGTACTAGTAACACAAAGCGACGGAGCCACCCCAGTCAAGTGACTGTGCAGGAATGTCGATAGTGATCGGAGATTATAATGTCGATATGTCTTGCAATAGCAGTCACTCGACATCCCTATTGAAGTCAGTTTGACGATAATTTTAATGAATTGTGACTTATAATGACGCATGTGGAAAGGATGTTGTGTTGATAGCGTAAAGGATAGAGAGTGGATAAGATAGGTTTGTGTCTAATATTAGAATTGTGCAACAGTTGAAGCTGGTAGGAGCATGTTATACTTACCATTTACTGACTATGTATGTACATCAATATGTTTGTTCACCCGCACGGCCTGAACTGGTGAACCGAATTCTCTAAGTAGGTAGGTATGTCTTTAGGTTACTGCTAATCCAGAAACTTACATGACACTTTATAGAATAATTTAGCCGAATTTTAACAATTCAACCAACGTTCAGCCGAAATTCACATTGCGCAACGAAAAATCCAATTGATTTTAAACAAAACACACTTTGAACGGCGTGCTAATAAAATTAAAAACCTTCCGTCAAAATCGTGTGAAAGCATCAACAAAAAGAAACAACCCACAAACACACCTATACAGAATCATAAAAATCCCTTTATAATAAAATAAGGAGTAGCATTTTTCAAACTAATGACCAACAACGTCAGATGGTAAAGGTCTCAAAGCTTAGAGTAATTAAACAACTGGAACTGCATGACCACAAATCTGTATGCGCAAAAGACTACTAATTTAAGAGTGGGTGGCAAGGTAACACAAGAAACTATGATAGGTAACTCATCAATACGTACGCATACAATGAAATTGATAAGCACTAGCATAAATTTGACGTACACCTGTTTGACGGAGGGGTAGGTTGAGCAATATCGTCTCCAGTCAGTTCAATTCTCTTAGTTTCAAAGTGAAAACCTGAGTCAAATCAATTGTTCGCTGTGTTTCTACAACTCAGATTGTGGAAATAATTAGTGCCCCTTGAAAAATATTCATTTACAACGCGTGATAAATATTTACGAGTTATTGTTCTTTGATGGCGCGAAAGAATGTTATTGACCTGCTTTGAATGAAATATTTTGCCTTATAGGGCGATCAGTGTGAGCTTCAACAAAGTACGCTAATATAGGCACTATTAGGTACGAGGGTCGATATAAAGCTCTGGAAGAATTACAGCATCAAACAAATTGAAATTGCCAAGACGATTTACAAGCGAGACCGCGCACCGCTGCGGATTCCATAGCTCTCCGCACATTTTGTGAAAAGATTGAGCGGATTTCATAGAAATTAAAACAACACGCTACTAAGTTTACCACTGACCGCGGTAGAAAGCGGTGCTGTATGTGAATCACCTTTTAATGCCGCCTTTTATATGACACTTGTACTATTCGCCATTGTATTTGCCAAAATATCTGCCACGGCTTTAATGGGAGATAGTATTGTGTTTATTGATTACAATAGTGAAGAATGTTCGTACCCCGGAACAGTTAATTCAATTTAACATTGGCTCTACTCTGCATAACGTGGTTCACAATTTATAAGTACATACTCAATACTCAATTCTTTATTAGCTTTCCATATGTAATACAGATGATACATTTTATAATATAGAAGAAACAATATGGACCCGGTAGGGCACAGCTTAAAGAAGTAGGAGAGCTATGCAATAGCTTATTACTAAGATTATAATATTTTTAATATTTAACAAATTTTGTATGAAAAAAGAAGATGACAAAAAATCTCTAATTTCTCTCCACTATTGTGGAGCACACAACACGGAGCCTTGTCCATATTAATCCAACAGAGCCCACAACACACATTTAACAGCGGAGTAACAAACGTTAACAGTAATTTCTTAATAACATAACATAATATTTTATTAGCCCCACTTCTCGGTGTAATGAGTTAGTTAATTAGTCGTATTTACAAGCTTTTATTTAAACAATAGTACTGATACGCGGCTTGCGTTATTATGTTAGTTATGAGTTCATAATATAGTCTAGGTTACCTAATTCTATAGTACATACTCCAGCACATGAAGCTACTACAATCTGTCAATTTTCCGAAGCATATGGTTCAATGTTGATTAGGAGAATTTGACGGTTTCGAGTAGCTTGATGTGCTAGGGTCTGTGCTATGGACGGCGTATTTTTTTGGAAGCCTGATTTCAAGTAAGAAGTCTTTATTTGGTCCATTGTCTTAGTAAGTTCTTTGTATAGCATACAGAAGGCAATCATGTACTTATTTCCTATTTTACTGTTCCACTGCAGTTCAAGGGCTCTTGTCTTAGATAGGAGGGATGTTAATCATCACTGCTATCCAATTTACACTTAGAAAAGATTTACCGCGCCCCTGTTATATAAAGACCTCCAAAAAACCGAAATGGACTTTAGTCAGTAAGATTATTTCACTCTCTCCAGCTGTATCCACAGTGGGAACATTAGGTTCACTAAGAAAAGTAAAATTATACATACATTACGTACGTCTAATAAAAAAATATCTAATGAACTTATTCAACTGCTAATTGGCATGTAGATCGAAGAAAAAAAAATCTTCAAAAAATGTCAAAAGGAATCTTACGCCAATCTGTAATTATGCCCATTCTCCGGTAGACAAAGCTTGTTTCTACGGTTGCCATGCTAAGCCTGCTGGAATCGAATGCACTAGTGAAACACTGGTGATTAAAGCACCTAAGTGGAATTAGGTGCTTTAATCACCATTGAGCTACGGTTTTCACATTATTTTATAACAATTAAATTGTTACAGATATAATTAAATTGAATACTCTATACTCAATAACATATTTCAATAATCGTGACTAAAGCAGTGAATCGCCTCTTCCCAATCACTAATTCATAGCTATATCGTAACTTTCAATGCAAGATGCTCTTTGATCTTTGGACCCAAAGATTTACCTGTTCCCGGGTTTTCACAAACAGCCTATTCATTACTTATAAATTCATGATTCATTTCAATAATGAGCAAACAATTATAGCCTGAATCATAGCCTTCCCCTAATAGTTGGAGGCAATGACGTTTTTTCATGGAAACACGGATCTGCCGGTTCTGAAGAATTTTTTGGGGCATCATTAGGTGTTTTCCAAGTGATTACAATTCGTTTTGGTTTTAAGTTGGGGTTTATTCAGAAAGGCCATACTGTAAGGGATTCTAAAAGGTACAAATTTAGTTTTTAAATATGGGTGATGGTTGTGGGTGATGCTAAATAAAGCACAAACTAGCTATGCCAATTTCGAAATCACTCTGAATAAAAATTGACAGTACCTGTTTACTTTGTTACTGTACTACGTTGTCTGTGTGTACGTTTGTGGTTGCATTTCATATATTCATAATTTTAAGCGCCCTAACTACAATCGTTGACAATTTGGATCGCCATACACTTCAATTTGACAATTGAATAATAAACACTGTTCAAAGCTTCAGTTAATGTATGAAATCCAAAAAAAATGCTTTGTAACAGCAATAATTATCATAGCGTGTATAAATGTTTTTGTGTATCTTATTATTAAATACATTTTTCAATAGGAAGTCTTTGGATGAATAAGTTGACTGTTACCTAATAATTGTAGAACGCTTACTCGAACTATTCTGAAATCGAAGCCAAAATTGCCACTTATAACTAACAATTATTACATAAAATATGTATTTAATTTACCTACCTACACTACATTTTTATATAATGATTTAACGCTTACGGAATAGCACAAAGAAAAAAAAATATTTTGTAGGTAATACATAAGTGTGAATATTCACACCTACACCAGACGTGCAAAAAATAATTCTAAGAAAACAAAATTGGAGCACAAATCGAGAGTCTGTCAATCACTTTGAGTCACTTCCGTCTGGCGATTTCATTGGTGACTCAGGCATACCATGACGAAATATTATAGAGGATACACCTACTTAATTCGGTTCATTCCCATGAGATGCTTACAGGCATACTTTTGTATGGGAATTTTAGCGCTTCGGAACGATAGCGATTCCCATGTCAACCTACCGCATCTGAGTGGCGCGGAATGGTCGGTATTTTGGATATTTCTTTTTGATAAAATAAACTTAACTTATGGTTTTTGTGTCTTTAAGTTATGAGATTTTAGTGCAGAAAAAGTTTTGATGTTAGTCACGAGATATTTATAAAAAAAATAGTAAAATTTGTTAGGTACTTCTACCATGTAGATTTTACCAACTAAAATCGGTAAAATAAGTAATATTAGAGTTAAAAGTAGTGTTAAACTTATAAAAACTTATCTCAGAGACATATAAAATTAGTATAACATAAAAAATTAACCAAAAAATGCTGCACTGCCCGGGAATCGAACCCGGGTCGCAAGAATGGGAATCTTGCATGATACCACTACACCAGCAGTGCTCGACCTTGAAGTTCGAAATAGATTACTGCTTATTGCGTATACATGCGCGCGCATGACACGCATGTTCAATATTGTGATTGAAATAATTTGTAATTTTACTATGTTGCGTGTCTGCTGTTGATTTTAATTCAATGAATAATACATTTTAATAACACCATATAGAAACAACCGCTTATTCAACGTATTGGCAATGCGAAATAATACCATGTCAATTGGTACAGAAAAAATATATTCAACTCAATATTTCAGTTAACATTTTACATATTGAAATAAAAGAAAAAAAGTATGGTACTGTGGGTTCGTACCTTCTTTTCTCACACTGTCGTCGCCTGCATGCCGAATTCGTCTCGCCCTTAGACTAAATTGTGTTTGTTCAATATTTTACTGGCATTAACATTTTAATTTATCTGACCCCAAATGCTTTTATAGGATTAAAGGACAGCTCCGTGATAAATTCATAAGTTTATTTGGAGTCAATTTTTTTCTGCTCTTTCGTTGTTCGTTTTAATTGCTACATTAAGCTCGGTTTGAGAATTTAAGACCACCCCATGTGTAGAAAAAAAATATAAGAAACCTACTTGCAAAATAAACGTGCTAATGTTGCCTTATTTATTTATTCCTAGGCATACAAATATTAATAGTCAAAAACATGATTACCCTAACAAGACTATCATGTGATAAAACCGAAGCTATTTTAATGAATTTGTTTAATAAACTGATAGTTAGTTACTCAAAAAACATGGTTTTACCTCAAAATTCGGAGCATGCCGAACGCCGAAGCAAACCGGACGCGGACATGTAAACACTTGGATCAGCGCGAGCGCAATAAAAACGCTGTAAAATTTTGATGTTTCTATTCAAGACCGTCCGTCTCTCTCGCACTTGTTACGAATCCTATCACCATCTCTCTCTGCACCTGAGAATGGCTCAGATTATTATCAATGCATTTTACACAAAGCAGAAGACCCGCACTGGGGCTGACATTTATGTGATTTTGAAAGTAAATCGTGTAGGTTTAGTACCTGATAAGTAGCACGTGAATGAGGTGTCAAGTGATAAAATTAATAAATGGACCTAGATTTCATCGGCTAGTGCGGCTCGCTGTGAAATTATAACATTTGTATCATAGCTCTTCTATGATAAAACGAACAGTCAGACGGACTTCAACTCCGTTGCAAGATTGAAACACTTTGATCTCTGAATCAGATGGGTTTAAATTAGTATTCGTATAATAAAGTTTAATTTTTATCTGTTGATTCGTAATCTTTATCTAAACGGTCTGCACTGCTCGTCCATCGGAAACTAATACATATTGTTTACGGCATTCTGTCTTAGTAACCTCATCATCATGATCAACCTACTTCGAAACTAAAGCGTTCAGATGTAATATATTACATGTTACTATCCCCGACTCCGAATAGATTTCATCCGTATATCGAGCTGTCATTGAACATCCTTGGCAGTCGTTACGGGTAGTCAGAAACGAGTAAGTCTGACGCCAGTCTAACCAAGGGGTATTGGGTTGCCCAGGTAACTGGGTTGAGGAGGTCAGATAGGCAGTCGCCCCTTGTAAAACACTGGTACTCAGCCGAAACCGGTTAGACTGGAAGCCGACCCCAACATAGTTGGGAAAAGGTTCGGGAGATGATGATGAATCGAGCCAGATCCTTGAAGGACAAAACGCTTTTAGTTTTTACACTGTATAGTTGTACCTAATTCTTTTTTTTTTCGGATCAGCTTACACACACCACCGGTTAGCGCCCCCTCACTATGTTCCTTCTGGAGTCTAAGTGTGCCAACGCCAGGGTAACTCTTGCGAACAACTCGCAGCCCCGACAGGCCTCGGCTCTACGGGGCCCCTTCGATGTTGCTGACTTCTCTTCGAGGAGCACGTAGAACAACGAGCCATCGTCGACACGGGCCTATCGTCCTTAGACGTACGGACGGTGAGTCACGGTAAGCTATTGATTAGCTTATGTTATGGGTACTATAACATAACTCGATAAATTGCTCATATATCTTTATAAATGCATATTATCACATCCAGTTAACAAACGTGCTAACAAAAATGTTGACTCTACCGGGAATCGGACCCGAGACCGTCAGTTCGGCAGTCCAGCATGATGATCATAGCAACAACGGAGTTTCTGGAGAAAACTGTTCCCTTTTCCATGACCTCATTCATCGCGAATATTTATTTCTTCGCCGGCTACCTAGCGGAACATCGCAAGCGCATCGAAACGCACCCGACGCAAAATGATGTTAAATAAATTAATTTTGGGTGCAAATTACTCGGCTTGGCCTTTAATCAAGCGGGCCGCGTCATTTTCTGACTGCAGTTTACTGGAAGTTATGAGAATTTTGGATATGTTAGTTTGGTTTAAACTGATATTTTCGCTCGAAATAAGAAACAACTAAAAATTACTTTCAGGCGATAATTTTTTTTGTAGAATTAACCCAATATTGAATTGGTTCTTAACCCACTAGATATAAAGACAAAAGAATGACTGGATAAGTGGGAAGGACACTATTTTTATGGGACTGGGATGTTAGGTACCTACTTGTGAGTGAGATAGAGATGTATGGAAGAAAAAAATATTCTTCGCCAACCCCAAATAAAAATTAGAATGATAAACCATCCGCGAAATCCATTCTCATCATCATAAAGTAAACAAAAGAAGTCAATTTAATAGCCGACACCTTGGCACCTCACTTCACACGTTCAAACTGCCTCATCCAAGGAACAATGGCTTATTGTCATTAAAGTATACCCCGATCTTTATCTGATTACCAATTTCATTGGAATGCGATCGCTGCAACATCGATATAGTTCCCACCCTAATGGAAGTATATTAGCGAACCTATACTTACGGGCAGCTAAAATAACGCTCCGTTTTTTGCGAAGATTAAGATATTTTTGTGGGGTAAATAAATATTAATATGTTTGGTTAATAATCGAGAGGTCTTGGGTGCCTCCGCATGTTATATGTTACGGCTAAAACCCGAAGTGCCGGTAAGAACTAGGTGTAACCACTTAATCTTGGTTAAACCTAGTACGAGCCGATTGTTTTCGGATAAATATTTAATTTTCGGATTCATCGTGCCGGCTACATGTAGCTCCAGCCATTCCCTGTTGGATAAAACTAGGTCTATCCGATATCATTCTGGGTAGAATTAGGTCCACTCCGTTTCGTTCTATAGACAGCAATGGGGATGAGTTTTTTAACCCCTTTTTTTTAATGTAAATATTTGTTATACATTATGTATAACCATTTTTCTTTACTTCATAAATAAATTGTAGATATTCTTCATTGTATTAATAAAAGACTTTCTATTGTTTTTCTAGTGCCCGTTATTCCTATTTTTTGGTGATACAATTATTTATTGTGTGAAATAGTTAAGTGCCCACTCCCGCTGTGGGTGCAGCTAGAGGGAAAGTCAGCGTCAAACGACTCTATAAGTATTGACCTTTTGTCTTGCAGACTTTCATAGCCTCCACATCAATTAAACATGGCTCTGAACAATGCCTGTACAAATAGAATTATATTCCTTTACACTTTAATAGTGTATTGGAAAAGTTCATAGGAGTTTCATATCTTTGTTTGTTTATTACTTTCTTTCTAATAAACATATCGATGAAACATACCCTAAAAATAATTTATTCAAATAATTTTATGAAGAGATTTCCTTTCGTTCCATTCACGTAATACATAGTGAAATTGAATTTCAAAGAAAGTGGTCCTAGGATACTTATTGTACCGATTGTTGTTTGTAAACCTCCACTTCTATCCACTCATGCCTAGTGCTCCTCCAAAATGAGACCTTATTTCAGACAGTGTAATACTTGACAATCAAGGAATCAATCATCTACACTGATGGCATCCAGGCCGATTGTCGGATACGGCGGCTTTTATGGAGACCAGCCAGCTGCGCGGGACATATTATAGTGCACAAGCGTTCGCGCAGATACAGGTGCACTCTCTTTTCCCTCACTCTCATAGTTTGATGGGACAGCAATCCGACTCGACCGGGGAGAGATCAGGCGCAGGACCGACATTTACGTGCTCTCCGATGCACGGGTTAATCAATCACCAACTTCCAGACTCCAGACTGCTTTATGAAAGTTTCTCATAATCCACCAAGCTATTTCGGCCTGATCCGGGAATCGAACCCGATACCCCGTGCACAGCAGTCGTGCCTTGCGACCACTAGACCAACAAGGCAGGCTATAGGCTATACCATCACGCTAAGACACACGGGAGCGGAGCAGTAACCAAAGATGCGGGTGAAGCCGCTGGGGACAGCTAGTCGGTAATAAAAAGCGTCATTTTAAAGCATCGACTGTATACAGTTTCAGTGTGAAATCGCATTATTAGTCATACTGATACCGTGATATTACCTACTGCGTAAACGTTTAGTATGATGATTTTCTTTTAATAGATCCCAGTATTTTTTCAATCCGAAGAGGAGTGAATCGAATTGAACGAAATGAATCATCCATGAATGAATGTGGTCGTGGTGGCGTAGTAGCTAAAGCATCAGCCTATCAAAGGCGAGTGTGCAGGTTCAATTCTAGGTCATGGTCAAGTCATAATTTATCAAAGTTACTTGTACTTTGGGAGTATATCTTAAACACCAATGATTGGTAAAAGGTGAAAGATATCATCTTGAAGAAACCTGGAATTTTAAGACAAATCGCCTTAAACTAGCGTGATGATTTAAAATTCAATCCTACTCCGGAAAATTTCCGAAATTTCCGACATTTGTCCTGCGGCGGGACAATATAAAAGACTTATGACGATGATGATGATGAATTATACATAATTGAAAATGATAACATCTGATTTTAAGAATATTACCTAAACGTAGATACCTTAGTTTTCCATAGACACCTACTCATATGTATGTGTAAAAATAACCTATGAACTGGAAGAATCACCAACTTCCAGACTCCAGGCTGCTTTATCTCAGTATCTCTTAAAACCCACAAAGTAATTTCGGCCCGACCCGAGAATGGAGCCCGAGACCCCGTGCGCAGCAGTCGCGCTATGCGACTACTAGACGCACGAGGCAGTCAAATGGCATGAAGTAAGATTTATTGATTAGAGTATCTTCTAACCTGCCCATCAAGATATAAAAGCACACTACCGCTAATTCCAACACATACAGTAGAAACTTGTTCATTAAAAACATGCCATAAATTACCCATCCTTGAAGTTACTTGGAACCACGTTAATTGAAGTATAAGAAACACATTAAATTAACACACAATTCATACAATCGACACATAAACCGTTATTATATAAATCTTTAATACATAATAACAAGGCATTCAGTCCTCATACATAATGCTAACAAATGTTAAAAACAAAAACAAGAAATCCATTAAAAGGACCGTGAGTCAGCTTACTCCCACAATAATATAAAAATTACATAAGAAATTAATTATACAACAAACCGATATTACCCAATAATCGATATGTTCATCGTCGAAATTATTGGTTCCCTCTCTAGGTTTAAAATATTTCTCACGGAGAGCGGATTGACATGATTATTAATAACGACTCAGAAGGAGGAGCGATTGACACGTTAATATACCGTACACAAATATTGAAGAAAGTTGGGAAGAGTGAAAATGACATCTATTGCTATAAGGGTAAGGGTCATCGCGGTAGAAAGGGGTAAGATTGCGCGTGGGCTAAGCGATGGTTATCAGTAGACCACTCCATAAGAAATGTTCGTCGTCTGAACATTGACGTTTGAGACAAAGTGATTTTGACGCGCCGTATCGTAAGGTAATTATTTGCGTATCATTCTCTATAATTTTCAATTTTAGGGTTCAGCTCGACAAAAAATCAAAATGGGTCTGATGTGTTGATTAATTTTGACGTAATGCGTCAATAGTAATTACGTAGTGGGTAATTTTAAAGCAATTTGCTACTCTAATAGCCTTGAGTTATGAAAGAATTTATAACGTCCAGTTTGTTCAATATTGATATTGCAACATGTGAGCTGTAGTTTATCTTTAAAAGTTATAATATTGTTATATGTATTAAGATTGTGACAGGTCTTTATGAAGGAGGCGTTTATTAAAATTGATGGTCATCGTAATCAAAACTAGGTGAAAGCTAGGAGTACACTACAAGTAGGTACTATACCTACTCGAGTATGTTAACTTCAATTTACAAAGCGGGAAATTTTAAATAAGCAATTCACTGAACTAACATAATAATGCTTTATTAACGACTTTCATGTTCAATATAATTAGGTAACTAAGTATACATCACAATATCACGTATCATATTTAGCACGTATGAAAATATCTGATAGGTATTATCACGTTGGACGCAATATAGCACCTATGCGTCAGCCGGCTAGGGACGGCCCCGCCCCGGCCACGCCCACCGCTCCCCGCACCCCGCACCCACGCATTTCCAGCTTTTTCAATTTCGAATTCCATAGTTTCGAAATTTGAAATTTCTCGCCGCTAAACAATTCGCTGAGCGGAACCAGACTTCGAAACAATGCGACTCGATGACTTTGTTGTTTTATTATAAAGATTTTTTATTTATTATTTTTTAAATTAAATTTTTCTTTTTGTTTTATTTTTTTATGGCGATAACAGGAATGACACAAACGTTTTGTTCGTTTGAAAGAATCCTTTTTCTGTGTTTCTTGTTTAACCTTACATTACCTAGGTAGAAAGCTCTACCATGGTCGCCCAAATGATTTTTCAAGCGAGGAGCATTAATATCATAATAAAATTCTGACAGTAAATGAAACCATAGTAAGTACATAATATGACAATATAAACAATCCCTCTACAAAGAATACTATCGCTCTCGACTTGTTAAATCATTTGATCATTAAGCCTGTTAATAAAGACAAGTACAATATTCTTTATACAAACCTACATTTAAAATATGTTCCATAAGCTAAAAGACAAGACATCCCGTTCTCTTTTCAACACGCAAATCCGCTTCAACCGAAGGTCATCTGACACCCAAAGTCATTGACCCCAAATTAATGATCTAACCATTAGTTGAAGACTGATCAAACAATAATAGACTGCAATAGCTGCACGCACAATAGAGCAATGAATTGGTCCTAACCACAATGGGTGGTAATTAAACTACAGTCCAAATATTCTCGTGTCTACGCAGAACGAATGCTGGTGGTCGCTGAAGTGAAATATTGATGTAAATTGTTCGTGTGAGAAAGACAGGTTTTCTGCCTACTGAGGAATAGCTTCTAAAATGCAAACGGGAACGCAAAGGATTCTTAATTCAAAAAGTATGTATACGAGGTTTGTGTTTGGAATGCTGTGGCACCAAATAATGTGTATAGGTAGATATTGCCAAATATTATTATCATTTTTGTTAAAAAAAAGGATTAAAATCGATAAAAATAATTTTAACAATGACAAAGCATAAATATTTCTTCATTAAATACACTTTAACTAGCAATACGTATGGGTATTAAATATAAATGTATTCGCCAAGGATATGGTACAAAAGTTGGTAAAAATTTAGCTCTAACACATCTGCCTCTGTAAGAAACATAAGAACATTATTCTAAAGCTACGTAATATTTTATTATTTATTAACACCGCAATTAGCACACAGCACCTCGCATTAATTATGCTTAAACGCATTTAATAAACCGCACACAATACCAACCAATAAATCAGTCAGCCATGACAGATTGTCCAGTTGTATAAAATAAATCACTGCATCCATTTGTCCCGTCTACAAATCGATTGTACTACTCTATGACATGACTGGCATAGCGCTGGCGTTCCCACAAGGTACACCATCGCTCACCGGCGAACTGATGAAATTAGATCGATTAACATGATAAATCTATCGATTGTAGGCTCGATATAATCGATATGCGACTGACAAATTACGCCGTGTCCTGTCTGCGTTCGGATGCTGATCTGAGTCAATTTTGTAGGTAGTGTTTTGTTTTATGTTTTTGTTGTTCATTACACGAATTGTTTTTGTTATAACGTGTTTTTTTGTTGGTTAATATATCAAGGTTAATTAATTTGGTATAACAATACATGTTCTTTCTATTGTGTCAAATAGTCAGAACACTAAATTGCGTGTATGAGAATTTAATAAGCCTGTTGGGCTAAAAATTCATAGGCTATCAAACGTGTCTATCTAATTATTTAGACGTTCAAATCCTTGTCTGTGCTAAAATTATCACTGTGAAAGTAACTCTGTCTGTCTATCAGGCTTCCACGCCAAAGCTACAGAACCGATTTCAATAAAATTTGGTAAACACATAGTCTAGAGCTTGAGAAAGGACATAGGCTACTTTCTATCCGATTGAGGAAACTCGTTCCCTCAGGCACGAGTGGAGCCGCAGTTAAAAGCTAGTTATCTTTACTCACACTTTCCTATAATTTTCCTAGCTAGAATAGATAGAGATTGAATACTAATAACCTCAGAAACGTATACACGAATGCAGATCTTCAACCATCAATTCCTTAGACACCTAAACACTGGACAAGTCTCAACAGTCCTTCTAAAAAATCTGTTTTCTAAAACACCATTTAACTCCAATCTACCTACATTTATATAGTCACGGCGGCACGTCAGCTATGTGGCCAGGGGTAATGAATCAGAGGCAGGCATTTGCTCAGCACTGACGAATAACGATCTAATTGACTCCAAGAAGGCCGTACATTTGATGTTTTTTTTAACCCATTAAATACCTGTTTCTGTATTACTTACGAGCGGTTAAAATAACCGATGGTAGAAATTGGTTATTTAAAAAAAAATACCGTAAATGTCAATGTATTTTGAAATTGTTGATTGGTATTTTGAAGAACAGAATTATGCTAGAATTTACACATCAATATTTTGTTTTTAAGCGAGATGAGGTCGGTAGATCCAAGAAATGCCGATTTACTCAAGGGTCATAGTATAAGTCTTTATGTATATTATGTACTCACAATTTATTAGCAATGCTTACTTTATTTAAAAGATATTATAAGAATTTTAATTAGAATTATAAGGGCCTGTTTCATAAGCTACAAAAAAGTTCCAGTTAGTTTATTTTGTAGATAATTTCATACAAATTCTGTTCCATTTTTTGATTTTTCTTGGTAGATAATAGTTATTCGGACGTTATCAAACTGGCCCTAAGAATGGTTATCTGAGAGGCAAAATTCTTCTCAAAGTGAAAATGATGAAAAAATTATGAAAATCAATATTACGTATGGAAAATTGGTGATAAAAATACAGGGACGATATGAAAATAAACAATAAAAAAAGTATGATAATGATATTAGTCCTTAAATATTTCAACACTCTTTTGTTTAATTTTTCTAGGAGTGTTTTTTTTTGTCATGTAAAGACGCCAGCACATCAGGCTACCCTAAACTGTCAAATTTTCCAAATAAACTTTGAACTGTATACTTCAGCGATAAGGTTGAAAATCCATTAAGGAAATTTGACAGATTGTTGTAGCCTGATGTGCTGGCGTCTGTACATACAACAGAAAAGTCATGTTTTTTTTTTATATAACCTATTTTTCCCTCAACAACGAATGTCGCATGATATATGAATGGTAAATTGCAGCCTAGAACTGTGTGGGAACGGAATTATTAAGAATTCTATAAGAAGGCGAGGAATTCGCAGAGACTGTTGAAGATGCGTGTGACTTACTGTCTGTTAAATGAGTTTACTTATTATGAGTCAGAGTTTATACGATTATATTTTTATTTTTATTTTATAGTTAAACAAGTATATGATATAAATATTTACATAAAAAACAACAAAAAATTATTAATTTGATGAAGTAAATTATGTGAAGGGTTTGTTGATGAAATTCATTTTGTAGCAAACCTATTTTTCTTCTCTAATCGTGAATACTAAGCTTATAAGCTAAAATAGTAGAACACTCGATCCAGTATCCATCTTCATCTCCCGAGCCTTTCCCCAACTATGTTGGGGTCGGCTTCCAATCTAACCGGATTCGGCTGAGTACCAGTGTTTTACAAGGAGCGACTGCCTATCTGACCACCTCAACCCAGTTACCCGGGCAACTGAATACCCCTTGGTTAGACTGGCGTCAGACTTACTGGCTTCTGACGTACTGGCGACTGCCAAGGATGTTCAATGACAGCCGGGACCTACAGTTTAACGTGCCATCCGAAACACAGTCGATCCAGTACCCGTTTCAATATCCAATAATTTAATAAACCGAACAATTTAAACTTCTGAAAGTTTATCGCAACAATTAACTAAGATAATTGAATGCAAATACTATTATAAACGAAGATATGTTGCTATCATTAATTTATTCTGAAACGTGTATAAATTAACGTACAATCAGCAAGAAGACAGTGTAATAAAAATATTTGTATACTTTGCTAATACTTGAAACACAGAGAATGAAATGAATGGAGAGTTAGCACCTAAAAAAGATTTTAGGATACGAGTAGTAATGAGTTTTTCTGTCGCCAAGGGCCAGTTTTACAGGTTACGGATAGCCACTATCTACCAGATAAATTCAAAAATGCAACAGTATTTGTATGAAATTATCTACCAGATAAACTATCTGGAACTTATCGGCAACCGGTGAAACTGGCTGTAAATATAGTAAGGTAGAAAAATTTCCAGAGCCGAAGTAACTTTTTAAATTCTTGATTTATCGCATACCTGGTTAGATACTGCTCTTCGATTTAAAATTTATTAAAAAAATAACTTCCCTGATTTTAGCGAATATAAGTACCTACTTTAAGAAAGATGATCATAACGACATAGACTTTTATTGTCATCCTCACTTTCATCTCTGAATTAAAAAAAAAATATTTGCATGCAACATCTGCCGTTGCAAGACTACTACTATCCATTTATTATGCTGCAACAATGCTCAATACTGGCTTAAGAATATTTTTCACGATTGCTCCATTTTGCATACTACTCCGTGCAAAAGAATTTTTAGTGCCGTGTTTCAATTATCATTCAAGTTGGCTAGAGAGAGTGTTTAGAATGCTAATGGAAGGAAATCGATGGGAGAGATACTAGGTACCAGAGATTATGTGCCCATAGAGTACAAGATAGGCAAAATGCACGCAAACAATAAAGAATCGATATTCTTTTGAAGACGTAATAGTGAACTTTGATAAGAGTTCAATAATCATCATCTAATAAATAATAATTATTTTAAAGAAGTATCTAAAAAAAAAGAATAGCTTCGCTCCCCTCGCACGATATTTTAAGTCCGCATCAAAATATTTTAAAGGCAAACTTCCGCGCAATGAATACATGCACAATCAAGATAGCTACCTTCCCACTATATTTGCTTAACCTTTCTCACTTATTTGTATTTATTTGTGGGCAAACAACGCGTCTGCACAAATTACGAACAGAATAATCTACACGATCGCGATGCGTGTAGGGCAGCTGGGGCAGTTTATCAAGATGGCTAAACGCTCGCAATTAGTTCATGTGAAATGTCGCATAAGCATGCTAACGAGATCCCGCCTCGAGCCGCACGCCGGACGCACGCTGGACCGATTGACCAGCTATCGGAGATAGGCGTGCTGTGATTTTGCGTTTAATTAGTCGCAAGCATTAAGTGTTTTTGTATGTTCTTAGACGGTATTTGCTTGAACATTTCTATCTTAGAAACAGTTGCATAGAATTTCTTAATTGTTACTATATTTAATTAATAGGCATAATAATACAGCGTATCAATAAACATTCTGAAATTTTACTAATTGATGTTTCATCAACCATCAGTGTAAATCAAAATTACCTGCGTTTTTTTGTCGCAACATTTATCCTACCAATCGTGGTGTATGCAAACAGCCTAAAATATCGCGTTCGACCCTCTGCTGATTTATGGCCCTTTTATATAGGCCCCTAAAGTTATCTAATTGAGTCTGTGAAGCGTCTCTACAATCTTTAGTTAAAATAATTAGCGTAGTTTATAAAATATTCTTGGGTGAATACATGTGTAAAGTTAAAAATATTAGTGTTTGTTTTTATTATGGTTTAGTTACGAAGGAGGTGGAATGTTTTCCTGTCGTAAAATTCGAAAGCTTCGGGTTTATTTTTTCTTAGGAATCGTTTGTAAGAAAAGGCGTGGTATTATAGCATGGGAAGCAATGATGCTAAATGAGTATATAGAATCTTGAGTGTGACAGAGATGGACACATATTGCAGATTAAGTAAAAAATAACAATAAAACGTTAGATAAAGCTTCCTTTAGGGGATGAGGAAAACGCTTACAGGCTTTTTGAAATGGAAGAGTACATTTTATTCGTCAGGAATCTACAAGAAATGGTAGTAGGTGTTATGTTTCTGTACACGGTCCCTATAAAACATCATAGAACCTTAGCAATTTCTGTTTTCAGAAAATGTGTAACTGAAAGTTAATAATATTTACTGAAAGAAACCCTTTCTTACCTTTCTTCAAAAATACTCCATATCTATAAAAACCACAAACTCAAAAACCGCAAATCTTAAATAGTTTTTGCTCGTAAAATGGGTAATTTCAGAACGCGGCTGGCAACACCACACACCGCGAACATTTCCCAGCCCATATTGCGGTGACGTGATCGTTCACAGGGTAATTGATAATGACAGAAAATGATGCATGACAGTAGCTGCGAGCGATGTGTTGTATGTAACACTTAATCGCTTATAAGTATTCGTTTGTGTTGCTAGAATCAAAAAGTGGAAACAAAACAGGGACTGATAAGTTTTTACGTAGAATTTCGTTGATCAAAAATCTTCCTTAAATGTTCACTGAATTTAGCTCAAATAGCCTTGGTGCTAATAAGAAAATATGACCATTATTAAATTATTCCTGAAAACAAACACTTCCCCATAAAACCATCAAGTACAGTACAAAAATGAAAGGAAAGGATGATTTTATTGAATAAATTTCCAATAAAATGTTATATCCTGGCAACCCGAAAATATAGACAGTATCCTACCTTCATAATGGTCTCTGGATATTTATTTAAGTATGAGTGTTTACGCTCTAATGGCAGCCAAGAGCTAGCAATTGCCGACGATGAGGCGTGCCACCTCATACATTATTAGATACCTACGCATGTGGAAATCACAGCTTGGTGTACAAGATGAGATAGAAAGCAGAGAACTTGAAACTTTGATAGCAAATTTTCAAAAATATGCGCAAGATTAGGAAAGAGTAACTACACGAATCGTTTTTATATTGAAAGTTTGATTTGAGAGAGGTGAAATCAGAAATAAATTTAAAGTTAGATCTTACAATACATATGATACAGGTTTCATTACAGTTGATATTTTAAGTGGGCCCAAAATTACGCGTAGTTCATCGAAGATAAAAAATGAATATTCACATTCGCGAATGTTAAAAAAATACATTCTTGTTACATCACTATTGTCAGCAATCGCCCATACAATTCCCATCGGTTAACTTTGCCGTTCGAAGCCGGCAACTAGTTAAATATAGGAACAAAACGAGCATGCGCAAGGCGTCTGGCGACAGAGACTCTTCAGAGAGTCCAAGTTTCTACAAGAATTATACCTTGGCCTAAGGGTCTAAGGGTTATAGCTCATCGTCCGCACATCTAAGGACGACAGGCCCACGTTGGCGGCGCGTTCTGTTCCATGTGCTCCTCGAAGAGATATCAGCAACACAGGAGCGGCCCATTAGGGCCAGGGTCTGCCTGGGCTGCGGGTTGTTCGCAAGAGTTACCGTGGCCCTGAAACACAGGGACCAGGGACACAGGTCCCAAAGGAACATAGAGGGTTTTAGTCAGTAAGAGTCTGACACTCTTTGGTCATTTGATGATTTCCCAAGAAAAAAAAAGAGGTTTGTTCAACGAGAACTGTAGTTTTAGATAAAAGGGTAATGATTCAACCTCTGTTGCATATTTACTCATGGTATCATCACTCCTGCGTAAGGTAAACGTGCCAGTTAAATGCTTGACGGTTTGATGTTAAAATTAGGTGTTGTACTAGGTGTAAACACTACCTTAGGTGCAGCGTTTAAATATATTCGCAACGGTGCCTTGTGATTCTTAGTTTTCCTGCAAAATATGCCTATTGCAAACACCATAGACTTAATGATTCATTTTTATTCAAGACTTTCTCTGTTTTCTTTAATTATAAATCGATATAAAAGACTGAGTTTATTACGAGAAATAATAAAGAGATAGGGGAAATCATCAAATGATTCCGCTGTGGGTACAGCTAAAGGGAGTTTCAAACTCTTCTTGACTAAAACCACTATGTTCCTTCTTTAGGTCCCTGTGTGCTAGACCTTACATCTTCACTTGTCTTCAAACAAGATATTTTCAAAAAGTGTTTAAAGTTATATGTATTTAGCATCGCCATCGTCTACCTAGGCCGTATTTTCCTTGGCTTCTAGTCAAATCTAAGTCTTCAAATACCAGTGTAGTATTCAGCTATGTAAACCAGTGTGTAATAGGTGCATATTTAATTGCATAAACAATGATAAGTCAGTTTATAACTGAATGATAATTAAGATAAATAATGGAGCACTAAAGTCTAGCTTCTGTTAATAAAACTTGAGTTATTCCAGCTCGCAATTGTTAGACTAAACTGTTATTCTTGTTTGAATTAACACTAACAAATAGGCTAGATATAGACTTACGTCATAGGGTTGTTGTAGATGTTATAGATACTAGTTTTTGTTAGTGTTGTGGGTGTTATAGATACTAGTTTGGCACGCTACTTCACTTATGCTTAAATATTGAACTTTACAATCTTATGTAGATACTTTTAGCTGTCCTACAAAACTTTATAACTACAGACATGTTCCACCCTAGAAGACTATGTATACTAGGCATTAACTTGAACTTATTTTTTCTCGTCTTTTTCAATTGACGTCTAGCTTATATTTTTTTCGTTTTAGTTTTTTATATTCTTAATATTAAGGGAACATTAATAATATCTTCTTCATTAAAAACACAGAGTTTTTGTCGATAACTGCATGGTTGATCTAGTAGTGGCATAGCACGACTGCTGTACAAGGAGTCTCGGGTTGGATTCCCGGGTCGGGCCAAAATAGTTTAGTGGGTTTTAAGAGACTTTCATAAAGCAGCCCGAAGTCTAGAAGTAACTGGTTGATACACCCGTGCATAGGTGGCTGATCTCCGAACAGAGAAGGGCTGCCGTGGCCCGCAATCAGAGTCGGAGCTGCGCCTGATCTCTCTCTAGTCGTGTCGGATTGCTCTCCCATCAGACAATGAGAATGAAGGAAAAGAGAGTGCACCTGTGTCTACGCAAATGCTTGTGCACTATAATAAGCCCCGTGTACTGATCTCCACAGTCTCAATCAGCCTGGGCGCCATTATTATTATTATACATAACATTAAGTTGATAAACATATTTCTACGTACAAGCATGCTATATCCTACCTTCTACATACATATTTCTCATAATAACTGATCTGAAAGAAGCCGGCAATTCAAAAAATGTTTGGTCGACCTGCGAGTGACGCGTGGCTAGATCAAAGCTAGCATTAACATATACCCTGACTGCGCATAAGTGAGCTGGGAATAGTAACGCGAATGAGTTTGTTAGGAAATTCTGAAGGTTTCGGTTGATTTATTTTGTTTTAATATTTGTTATAAAATTAGATTTTATGGATGGGTAGTTGTGGTAAGTTCTCCTTAGTAAATTAGAGATCATCATCTCCCGAGCCTTTTCCCAACTATGTTGGGGTCGGCTTCCAATCTAACCGGATTCAGCCGAGTACCAGTGTTTTACAAGGAGCGACTGCCTATCTGATCTCCTTAACCCAGTTACCCGGGCAACCCAATACCCCTTGGTTAGACTGGCGTCAGACTTACTGGCTTCTGACTAACCCGTAACGACTGTCAAGGATGTTTAATGACAGCCGGGACCTACAGTTTAACGTGCCATCCGAAACACAGTCCTTAGTAAATTAGAGATGTTATCGATATAATCTCTTCTTATATGCCATTTCAATATTGAAGATGAAATTGGTAGGTACTAGTGTTAGCGTAATCATAAGTACGTTTCATTCCTTATTTAAATTATTCTTATATAAATTATTTTCAGGTAAGTGGATTGTCAAAATATGCAGCAGACAAAGAAAACTAAAACAAATATATTGCACGCAATTCGTACCCCCAATAATAAATAAAAAAGGTTAAAGCAAAATACTATTATCAAATATTTTGTATTCACGATACCCTAAAAAAGTAATAATGACATGACCCTCTATCAGCATTGACATAGAGAAGTCTATTAAATGCCATCAAGACTATTGTTTTCTAAACAAAAAAATATCGCGTACAGAAACCCATTCAAAACTCCAGTATGACAACTAGAAGTTGTGCAATTTTTTACACTGTGGTCGCTTGAATTACCCAGTACATTATTTGTGAGTGTTGGCGACATAGTAATAACAGCTTTATGTGGTGGTAATAAAGGTTATAATTAAGTGTAATTTTTTAAGTTGTCGTTGATTGATTGTTATTGAGCACGCGACAAAACCGCCCTAACTAAGGGGTTGTCGTCGCCCTCAAGTTAAGGGTTATTGTGACGTACGATTATCGCAACCCTCTCGATTATTGAACAATTTGTCATTCATGCTGGTTCGGACGCTGATCTCGTTGAGATGACATTTTATTTAAAGACTTTTCTAATTTAAAATGTACTATATGTGAGCTAAAATTTGCATGACAAATTAATGACTGACTTGTTATTTAGCAATACTTATTGCTTAACCTTAGGTAATGATTTACGTGTATAATATTATGACCAAATTTATTTTTAAATCCCGTCAAAGAATAAGAAAGAAGCTATAAATGAGTTATTTTGATATAGGTACATACGGAACTAATGGTAACACTATTGCTAGGATATAGGTAGCATGATTATGATAAGAGAAGAGTCAATGTGCCGAATACAACATCTGCCTGTTTTGCAGTAAAGAACAGAATTAAAAAAAAATCCCTTAAACCAATCGCATTGGGATATTGTTTCCCACAGGCGGGTAGCAGCGTGGGGCGGCATTTTATACGCAGGGATTGCGTCCAGTGAGCCACTGTCAAACGAGAGCTCACTGTGTTCACACGGCCGGCCATAACACATAAAAATCATCTGTTCCGTGACGAAATATAGGAAATAATCGTGTAAACGAGGATAATGACGCGAGTAGGTGGGGCCGTGCCGAAGACGCCCCTCTAGCTTTTTTTTTCTCGACGTCTGGGCGGCGCGAAGAGAACGCCTCACGTCCCACGCGCCTAACGCACCGACATGCGCGACTGATCACGCTCGCTATACAAACCGACGGCAACGCGCCGACGGTACACCGACTAAAACGTAAACAAACAATAAAATGCGAATAAAAAAACACGCGACAAGCTTACACGAAATACAAGAAACGGCGCGCAAACCGCTATTTAGAAATCAATTAAAAAAAATCCTACCTCTATTTAAATCAGTCTAAAGAGAATATTCTCAAATTCAAGTTTGGCGCGAACATTAACATTTGGACTGGCCCCCGAAATTGTTTTGACGTTCAGTGACAGAAACCAGTGCGTTGTGTCAATTTTCGCGGTAAAAGTGACAAGTTGAAACGATGAGCCCGCGAAAAGAGGACCTAGTGTTGCCAACATGAAAGAGCTTCGTGTCTTAATTGGAAATAACAGAATGCAAAGGACAGTTCATGCGGCAATACTTTTCTTATTAATATTTTTGTTAAATATTGCCAGGTAAGTTATTAATCCAATATTATTTATCATTAATATAGACTTTATATGATATCAACAAATGCGAAGATAATGTTTTTTATGAAGCTACGAAATTCGTAGACGAACACTAGCTCATAAAAAGGGGTAATAAAACTGCACAATAGCCACACACATGCACAAAGAAAATAAGCCAACAAGCTTCAAACAAATAGGGGCGCAATGAAATGAATACCAAACGAAAACATCACGACACCTAATCATGCAAAACGGTCCTAAGTAGACAACACGGGCGACTAATGAATAATGATCTGAGTCGCGTAATGTATGGTAATGAATGTAAATTTAAAAGGTGACAATCATTTTGTCGGCCCACCCAATACTGTGGAGATTTACGTAGTATGTTAATGCGTCGATATGCCACTGCACGCGGTCGCATAATCGTAGGGCTGTTTGCTTCGTGATTGATATTCAGGCCCGAGGAATTAGTTGGGACTGGATGAGCTCCTTTTATTGGTGTTAACTGGTTCTCGTATCGGGTTTGGTAGAACTAATTATTTTTAAAACGTTGCGTCCATTTTGAATTTTGTTTTTCTGACTAATACTCGTACTATTCAGTTTTAATTAGGATAATTTAATTAAGCTCTATAAAGTGTCTTTTACTGGTCATTAAATCACAAATTGTCGTCATGCATATAAATTACTCTGCCTGATGCTGACATGTAGTGACGTCACGAAGCGGTCCAAATATTTTTACTTTCCTTTGCCTCTCTTTAATTACTTTTTAAGACAGATCACTTAAACCCGGATACCGTTCGAATTTCGAATTGGTTTGAAAGGTCAACAACCACTTACGTTCAATTAGTGCCGGACTATGAAACGGCAAACAGGTGATACACAGATATACACATTTCTTGTTTCATTGCCACCATTGAAAATGTTAATAGCTCCACGCCCGTTTATATTCGATCCATCCATTCTAGTTCAATCCGATTTTATTCACAGAATATCGTTTCACACACTCAAACATGCTAATTTAGATGAAACTTCGTCAAAATGTGTTTTATAGCCGGTTATAAAAGGTGCGAAAAACTTACTAGCATGCAATTAGTACACCTTTATCTGTTCAAATATCGTAAATAGAGAAATATGTTTGAATTTCGAATAATGGAACCGATTTCAAATATTTTTACATTTGCACGGTTGGTTTTGAATTTCATGGTATTTGAGAAACTTTTTTGAATGTTTTTTTTTTATTTTATTTTTAAATAAAATTATTGCCGTGTCTGAGCTTTATGTTCAATGGGTTTTTGGTTCCTTTGCCACATAAAAGTAGCAATAAAAGTTTTCAAATGTCAAAGATCAAAGTATACAATAGCAATATAGCTGTGTTGAAGGCGCTGTCATTTATTCAAATTTATTTGCAAGAAAACAATGAGTTTATTAACTGATACTACCATTTGATATATGATATTTCTCTCAAATACTGTAAAAATATTACTTTATAACTGTTTTTTATGTATATACATATATATATTGATTTTGTTTGCTTAAGTGCGCTAACTAGATTACCGATTTGGAAAATTATTTCAGTGTTAGATAGCCCATTAATAAATTAATGGATGAAGCCTTTATTTTTAATTCGGGTGCGTGAAGTAGGTAGGTGAATACATGAGTAAAACCGTTGGTGGAAACTAGTTTCATATAAATAAGTCAGTATTTGAAGGTGGAACAAAATGATTAGAACTTTACGTCTTTAGAGATTTTTAGTTAGTATTTTATTAGTATTTAGATTAGTAGAAGTAATTTTTTTGTGGATACTGACTAGTTAATGGTTAGCTTTCAAACCTATTTCTAGCTTATGGGACAAACTTTACTGCCGCCCAAAAGCCAGGGAATCAACCAGCCAAACCAAACAGCGGATTGTGTTCGACGGAGAATAGTACTACAAGAGTATTAGTCAAAAAAATAGTTTAAAATTAATACCTCTTTATAAACTAAAAGCTTTTTTATCCGGTTTTTCCGCGTCCCGAGGGATTTCTTTCCCGTACTAAGGCTTATAATAATAATCTATGACTCTCACAGACGATACTTACAGCTTATAGCTTTCACAGTGTAACAATTTTCAAAATTGGTTGAGTCAATAGAAAAGTTACGCCTACAAAGTCTCACAAACATGATCTCCTTATAATATTAGTAGAGAAAACTTGTCAATAGTTACTAACAAATCATAGAAGAATAGATTTAATATCAAGAATCTTCTGCCCACGATACTTGGCCGACCTACACTGCCGGCCCACTGACAATGGAATATGAAGGCGTATTATGTACCGTAGATTATTTGTATGTAGTGAATAGGTACCGAATGGACTACTAGGTAGGTGCCAACAAATATTGAAAAGTTAGTAACTATGTATTTAGTTTCTAGTGATTGATTGATTTTTTAGGTAGTTGTTCATTATTTTATGGTAAAAATATCTTTACTGAAAATATTATATGTCATTACAATTAACTATAACACAAAACAAATATAAACACCTATCTACGGTTTGATTGTATTGCAATGGCAAGATTCCACCAAGAATGTTAAACACTAACTGTGTAGAAATCGGTGCGAGGCCACTGCTAGTATGTGTTCACGCTCAAAGACTAGTCTAGCACATGCCATCCAGTGGAATCCACCCTTAAGATTTACTACTCATCACGTTACGGAATCTTTGGGTGATAATTGATAATATATTTCGCTTATATCTAAGTTTTAAATGACCTAATCGTGAAGCGAACATTTCATCCATGAATAGAAAATATTTTTATCTAACCTTCTTTTTTCTTCTTCCTCTTCGTCTTATTATTTTTTATAAAAATAATAAATTGTTAGCCATATATGTTACAAAAACTTTTTCAAGTTTCACATTGTCTTACAAGTTTTGTAGACAGGTGCTGCCATCTATCGTGTCAATATAACAACATGGTATTTCCAGTAAACCCAAGCTTGATCTTCGTAAAATAATAACTATTCATAAACAAGGCTATCGTCTAGAGTATCTATCGCCGGCCAAACGTCGACGAACATTTAAAACATTATTCAACATTTAAATATTACTATTAAACACAAAGGTAATAAATACAAATTATGGTTTATGCATGCAAGCATTTTGTCATCACAGTGTTGCTATTATTCATAAAATTATTACCTTACAATAACAAAAGTCTGATGAAAGGTTTGCCCTATTAATCATTAATTTTATTGAGCGTTTTATAACTTCCTTTTTCGTGAAATAAGAGGACTTTAGTTATGTTTATTTCGCAACATAAAATGGTTACAGAAACTTAGGGATATAGCTTATAGAGTATTTCCTGTCGCTTGATAGCAACAATGTCCATATGGAGTTCCAATGCGTGAAGAATTTTCTGACTTGTGTTTATTTCTAGGCTCTCTCTCGCTATAGTGGTATGTCCATACCAGTGATTGTCAATAAATACACGAACAGCAAGCATTAATTATCCCAGTACTGGTCACTTCTTCTTTACCTGACAAAGAAGGTCCAAGCTCTGAGCACTAGCTTTATTTATGTTCTAACATTCATAATTTTGATTTTCCTGTAGCAAAAAACGCAATTTTAAATAATTTTACTGCATGTTCCAATCTTACTAATATGTATAAATGAAAAAGTAACTTCGTCTGTCTGTTTGTCGCGCTTTCATGACAAAAGTACTGAACCAATTTAAATTAAATTTAATACACAGAGAGTCTAGAGCCTTAGGACATAGCCTAATTTTTATCAGGGTTCAGAAACAAGCTACCTCCAGACGCGGGTGGAACCGCAGGGAACCAGTAGTTATGAATAAATCGTGGAGACTTTTCAAGGAAAAGTCAAAAGCGATCCGTTGGTGGTCTGATACGCGACATTTCAATCAGAAAGCGAAACTTCACTTTCTAAAGACAACGAGATAAAATGAATAAAATACATTTTATCATTAGCACGCAGAGAGCAAGACAAATTAATGCATTTTAAATAACAATAAATAGCACTGATTTGTCGATACAAGACCGTACGGTGAAGTCTCGGGGACTCGAGATAAGGCGATATTATCCGATTTATGCACATATTAACACTTATCGGACTAATTGCTTCTGTACCAACATTTTTCAACGTACCACAAATTAAGTGTATCTCTTAGAAGAATATAAATCCTACTGTAGGTCTAGAGTAGGTATATACATTGTTAGTACACGGAATTTCAATCAGACTCGCGCGCTTTAATAGTAAAAAGGCGTAACTGAACTCTGTAAGCAAGCAATTCTGTAGCTTATATATTTTTATGTAGAGTAGAATGTTCACTGGGTTTTCTAAAGGTAAGGCATTTTAAATCTCAGTGTTAGAGAGGATAAAAATATTTGCAGAATTGTCGGCATGCAGAGAGAAGCAATGCAAGTAGCTGTAATTTGTATTGAAATAACCTTTCTGAATGGGTATCGTAGCATTTCATCAGGCCGACAACGCGAACGGATTTATTATTTTTTACCGTCGACGGTATTAAAGTACGAAATTATTGTTTTTATCTCGTCATGTGGAATTTTTAAAGCAATTATTAAGTATCGCGCCATGTTTTAATTGGATCAGTCGGGTTTAACGACTTTGGGGAGCTGTTAGGAGTTTGGCTAAATCCTTTGGCGATGTGTGGCTGGTTTTTTGGCGATGCAAACTTATTTTGCGAACATTTACGTTTATTGGGATGTAAACATTACGATTTAAATGCTTTTATTACGTGCCTTTGGCATTCGACGTAATTGTATTTAATTATGGAGTCTGATCGGACAAAAAAAAATACATTTTCGCCTGGCTTGGATGTTTTAAATTTTTTATACAGTTATCAGGAAATAAATGTGATTTTCTATATTTTTTACTTTCTTTTCCTTATTTAAGCCTTTTTAATTTTAACATGAAATAGATGTAAGTGAAAAAATCAGTTTTCAGTACCTACCAATATCAAATTAAGACCTGAATTAATTTCCTACGTAACTCTTAAATGTTTTCTAAAAATACCTTCAATAAAACACGAACATAGTCGTATATACAAAGTACACGCATTGACCCCACCCTGTGTATGTAATGATACGCCACACACCGTGGGAAGGAACCAGATAACTCAACAGTTATGCAAAGACGGAAAACTGTATTTAACTTGAGTTACGATTGTTTTTAGTGTTCCTTATATAAAAATGAGAAATTAACTCACACTGCACTAAATGGCTGCCGTTTTATTTTTTGTAGTTGAAACGTCGTTATTATAAGCAATTAAATGTTATATTTTTATATTATTGTTTTACAATTTATGGCCAGTACTTCACATTTAATAAAAAAATATTGTGTACATTACTACCTATACATAGTGGTAACTTGTATGCTCACATTCCATACGAAGATATGTTGAATAATTAATTACAAATAACTAATTATTGATTAAATTTACAGAACACACAATGTAAAATAAGATAAATTCTAGCAAGGTCGAATAAATTCTTATTTTTTTTATAACTTTCTTGTCTCATCTCTCTTTCATTCCTTTGAGGGGTACATCTTTCTTTCCTTTAAGCGGTAACGCCTTGCAGTGAATTTTCTCGACACGGAAGACAAACCGATGAAAACCAATAAATTATAAAAATATGTTTAAAGGATATTTTTTTTACTACAGAACTTTCTATCTTAAATTCAACTCACACTTGGCCTTTAGAAATTAAGAACATACGCCTTTGTGATAAGAAATGTTTGTACACAGTTAAATAGGCGAGTGAGCCTCGCCCTTAGTATTTAGCGACCAAACAAAGAGAGGAATTCTAATAATAGGTTTCTTTATTTATCTAAATTTAATTATTTGACGACCCTGTTGGGACAATGGTAACCATGTTTGACTGCCGAGCTGAGGGTCCCGGGTACGATTCTTCCGCCAGCGGTTTCACCCGCTTTCTGAGGGAAGTACTTTCCATACCCGGATAAAAAGTAGCCTATATGTTATTCTGATGTATAAGCTATATTGTGGTAAAGTTTCATTCAAATCCATTCAGTAGTTTTTACGTGAAAGAGTAACAAACATCCATACATCCATACTTACAAACTTTCGCCTTTATAATAGTATTAGGATTAGGATAAATATATTATGTGTAAAGTTATGTAGTTCATCAGTTGTGTTGGCGCCCATAACACATATTAATCAATAGCTTACCATAGGACTAACCAACCGTGTGTGAAAAAGGTGTACCAATATATTATAATAATTAGTTAAATAAGAATTTAGTAATGGCGTCTAAGTTCTCTCCAAGAAGATCAGCCAACTACGCAGGACATACTGTAGTTTATAAACATTTGTGCGGTCACAGGTTCAACTCTTTATTCCCTCACTCTCATAGTCATAATGTCTCAAAAAATAGAGGTCAGGCGCAGGACCGACATTTACGTGATGTGTGCACGGCTGTGTGTTGTGTATCAATCACCAACATCCAGACTCCGTGGTGTTTGATTAGTGCAAATTTCCTAAAACCCACAAAGCGATTTTGGTCCGACCCGGGATTGTATACCTACTAGAAAATACTAAGTAAGGTATAAATACAGAAATAATAATTTCAATTGCTTGCTACTGATTTTTAGTAGTTGAATCTCGGCAATTGGAGATTTTTTATGTATTTTTGAAATTCATTGTCGACTCAATTTGTTTATACAGTTTTCAAATTATAAATTAAATAAACTTAGGGACTTCAGATTCGAAAATAAAATAAAAATCTATAAAGATAAGACAAAGATTGTAGACAGACAATAAAAGTGTGAATGTACTTAGTACATTACAGGCGTCAAACCTTATTTGGAGCCAACAAAAAAATGCTCTATTTTAGAAATATCAATCTGACCAAAGATCAAGAAAATCTAACAGACGGGTAAATCCGAAACGTTGACACGATATGAAACACGTGCTTTTGTTATCTCGTCCATCGGGACACAGTCGCGTACATCTGATGTGGCGCAAGTACCTACGTGCGGTCACAGTTTTTATTTAATCTGTGACACTTCCTGTCATGCCGCATCTAGTTCTATGTTTTTTATTTAATCTAGGTTTTCGACAGCGACGTGGTTTTGTCACGATCTTTTTGAGTTATTTTTTTGTGTTTTTATAATTTTATTTTTATATTAGATTAGACTTATGTTTTATTACGTTTTTATAATGAATTTAGGCTCTCAGTACCTACAGTTTTATGTTCACGAATTTTCCTGCCAGATACGGGTAGCTAATGTAACTCAGAATTTGTGGCCTGTGATCTGTCTGTTTAAAAAAAAAAAAAAACATTTTTATATTGCTCAAGAAATTTTTATGTTGCCCGGATAACTGGGCTGAGGAGGTCAGATAGGCAGTCTCTGTCTCTCCTTGTAAAACACTGGTACTGGTTAGACTGGAAGCCGACTCCAACATAGTTGGGAAGGCTCGGGAGATGATGATGATGCTCAAGAAACATCTCTGACAAAAAATTAGCCTGACACAATGCTTTGCTGTAAGTTTATTCAAATCTGATTAAAAAATATATACCAAAATTTTTCCTCAGCTAAAAGCATAAACTACCTAGTTAAGCTAGCAGGAATATTAATTCATGAACAGAAGTTACCATCTCACAGTTTCATCAAAATAGCATTTGATACACGAACACATAACCACAGAACTTCACAGCATAAACTTCCAAAAGCATTCGAAATTTAATTTCATATTAAATAACACAAGTCAGTGAAATTCCTGTGCCCAGTTCCCCAACAAAAACAATCCACCGGCATCCTCAGCCTGCTCATAACTTTTCCATCGGGACTTAATTATAAAATCGCTCGGAATATTTTCACATACCACACGAAATATTAGCTACTGGCTGAACGAACAAATTGTTTCATTCTAAAACTATTTGAAAAATGCGATAGCATCAAACTCGGCTATAAATTAATAAATTTTGGTGACTTTAATTATGAGAATAGCCCAATTAGTGGTACACAGTGGTGTGACGAAATATTATTATTTGTTTATATTGAAAGATTATTAATTAGCTATTAATTATTTTAACTGTCGCCATTTAGGAAGCGATGTTTATGTATACGTGTAGATGAGGAATCGATTATTTGGTATCGATGAATTTATAAATTTAGTGTTATCGAAGATAAGAAACTTGCTATCACGGTGGTCTTGTAATATTACCTAAATTCTCGAGGTCTTTAGGATGTGTCTAAATTAATTAATTTTTAAATACGACTATCTAATCAAGTTTTCTTTGGGACTAGAATAGGTATGAGGACTAAGATAAAAAACAGTGATTATTATTATTCCGTCTTTTAGAGACTTTTATATATGTATCTTTTTCTCGTATCTTTTTGTTTTATAAAAAAAATGATACTAAGGTATAATGCATAAGAATCGCGGAGTGTAACCTTAGGAGTTTCTTTGACTTTTAACTTTTTTTATTCGTCATGCCTGATTGTAGATATCGTCAAAAGATTTTGAGAAAAATATGCTTTTTTCTTCAATAATATTTTACGTATTCCAATGTGTTTTGTATGAACATTAAATTATTATTACTTAAATCGATTAAACTTCTTCCAGTTCCCGAGACAACATGCTGCCAAACCACGTCAAGCTTAGCTCATCCCTAACCTGCCGCCTGGTGGGAGGCCTCACCAGGGAACAGAGAACCGTCTGCCACGAATCTCCAGATACCGTTGCCATAGCATTCGAAGGTCTGCAGTTAGCAGTCAAGGAATGCCAGCACCAGTTCCGCTGGCACAGGTGGAACTGCTCCAGTCTACTTGTGAAAAGTAGCAACCCTCATGCCAGTTCTATTATGAAAAGAGGTCAGTTTTGATGTAGCTTTTATTATCATCATCTTCCTCCAGCGCTTATCCCAAATTTTATTTGGGGTCGGCGCAGCATGTTTTCTTCTGTCTTTCTCTTGACCTGACGTCATCTCACAAGTAACATTCTTCCTAGCCATATCAACTTTCACACAATCCACCCATAATCAAGTAGCTTTTTTATTTTGTATTTAATAAAATATTGGAAGCAATGGATACGAGTTGCTGAAGATCGCGCAAAGTGGCGAGCCTTGGGGGAGGCCTTTGTCCAGCAGTGGACGCACGACGATTAAAATATTATGTAACTTATTCTTTTAGACATAAAATAATTGAGTTACTAGAAAGCATGCAAATAAGCAAACTGGAGTCACGAAAGACACTTGATTACTTTCCCACAACAATAGAAGACAGACCGTCAATGCCACTGTCTGTAAAATTAAACAAAGCTTAAATAGCGCCTTCAAAAACACAATAAACATGATTATTTATTAACCTTTTGTCGTAACAGAGGGCCAGTAACATTATAAGATTATTTCAAAAACGTAGGTGGTAGCAATCATTTCAATTAATGCCAAAACCAGCCCTACATGAATGTAATTTTTTTATACTTTTTATATAAGTATAATATTAAAATAAGCGCAACTAAAATTTCGAACCAATCGCGATCGACCATTACAATCCGAATTTATTACTACGAAAAATTATTCACGCACATTAAGGGGCCACCGGTGAACGGACATCTCCGCGTATTATGTTCTTAATATACGTATTTACTGAGTCGTCCGTCTTTATGTCTATCTCCGGGTGTGAAAAGGCTTTGTCGACCTCGTTTTTTCCACAATCATCGCACACGTTGACGTGAAAATTTACGAGCATGGAAGATGGGAGACAACAAATAATAAGCTGGTGGTGGCCAGGTGGGGCTGGCACCCGCGCCCCGCGATTTCACGCTACGTGTGGGTCCGCGCCCCGTCCCTCTCCAACCCGCCACCTCGCGTCCCCCAAGCCGCTCAACCAATTAATATCTTAACTGGAATTGCCTGGACTTGAGTACCAACGGAGTTACTCAATTTTCTCCACGCCCTTTTATTGCTGGGCGCATTTTAATAACAGTTTGAAATTCTTCATTAAACTTTATAAACGCAGATTGGATAATACATGTTTTTAAATAGAAAATACATAAGACGCGTAATTGCATATTCAAATATTGAGAGATCAAACTTATGAATGTTATTCGGACCATTGTATCGTCGACATTATTAGTATTGGTAATGCCCGTAACGACACCTTCCGGCCCTTCAGCGACACGACTGTGTTTAAATTGAAAAATTGTGAAAAAAGCAGCGTAGCTAAACACTTAAACATCTTTCTTGACGTGTCCATTGTTGGGGTCCCGAATTGAAACGCCGACGGGAGAGTGAAACCAAAAAAAGTGAAGAACAAATCGAGATGCTTTTAAATAGGATAATAGCGATCGATGATCGAAGAAGAAAGATAATAATGATTCCGGGCCGTTGGTTTTTTTGTCCGAACGTGTAGGACCGATAAAAGAGCGCTGTGGACGAATGGCATTCTGGATAGATCACGAGATTTGTTCCGCTTCCCCGAGATCCTCCACACGTTGTTAGCGCTCTTGTACGTGACGATGTTACAATATACTGTCAAAGATTTAATGACTTTTGTGAGGCTAATGAGTCTATTGTCGGTATTTGGATGGTAGGTGAGATTAGCGTGTGATGTGTGGGTCGGCGCGTCGGCTGGCGGCACGGTCGCGTGAGAGAATGGCGCGCGTTGGAGCTCACAGGGTGGCGAACATGCGTCGATACAAATCTGACGGCTCGAGCGCACGTGACGTGAATTCACGACGCGAATGTGTCATAAAAAAGTGACATTTATTGGCGTTTTATATCAACAACATGTCGTCAGGTGACGGAGTGCCGACGACAATGTGGTTATGATGTTGCAAAAACATGATGCGTTGTTGCCTCTTATCTGACGACGTGTCGTGGGAACTTAGCCGGCGAAACGAGACGTCTTTATTAACAGAGAATCGGACGAATTTTATGAGACGTATGTCATGTTATTGATCTTCGAATGAGACGTCAAAAATCCCTAGCTATAATTTACGGTTGTGACGACTCAAATGTCAAGACAAATACCGATAAAGCGCCATCATTGCCCTAAAATAACAAATCCTAAAAGGATTTAGAACGTGTCGAAATGTCTCAATGCGATGAAGCTCAACCCTCTAATGGTCGCGATAACATCTTCCTCGGTGCGTTACCGAATCGTGCTCCTTCAGATGCCTCACAACTGTGAGAAAAAACACACAAAAGGCCCATAAAAACATGAATTTGTCCAAAGTTCCCAGTTTTAGACGTGACATCGAGTGGCCTTTTTTTGTTTGGCCTTTTTGTTCCCTGTCAGATTATGAGCCCGCTTTTAAGGGTTAATTAAGTCAAGAAGGGTATTGGTGATCTTGCGGAAATTTAGAGGATACTGGAATAATAATAATTATTCATCCAAAAGGGTACATATTAGCCTCAATTTATTTAACATCGATTGAAGATACACACATTGATTGAGGTCCGCGTTCTTTTTTTAATAATATTTTGATTTGATTGTATTCGATACTCGAAATCGTTTTATGCTTAATCATTCGTATCTTTAATCGTTGTGTAGCTAAGGATTTAGGTAGGTACTTATTGCATCATGCCATAGCCATTCTTGACGTTCGGAATTTTAGGAGCATTTTATATTAAGTGAAAGTTTGTGAGGACAGATGAATTGCTGGTGTTTCTTACTTTTCTAAATAAGTTTATAATCTGCGAGCCCTAAGAATCGTAAATTAGTGAGTGACGTCACTAAGGACTTATCGCCTTATTTCGGTAATTAGGGATTCGCAACACGAGACGAGGTACAGGCCTTAATTGATACAAAATATAATACTCAAAAAAGTGAGGTCCTAATTTGGTTCACCGATTTAGCTGGCCAAGTTGTGAACACTTACATAAACAGATCCACAACTAAGTACGTCAATAGCGAATGGAAATACAACAGTGTGTACTCAAATAGACCACATTTACATAATGGCAACCTTAAAAATCTTTTAATAATGCAAACTAACAATAAAATGTTTAATTATTTCCATAAAAGTAGCTACAGACGTTTATTTCTTCACTTTATTTGCTGATTACCATGAACACTTTGCAGTAAAAAAGAAAGCTTGAAGATATGGCTCAAGCTTTTTAAATTGCAGAATGTGGCGAAATATTCACTATGTTATTTCATTAGCATTCAATTAAATTTTAAGGATATTTACCCCCATACAATCCGACCACCCCGTTATCCATATAAAGTACACAAAAACTTAAGTAATCATTAACAGTAATTGTATGAATATATACGGAGTATTTCCAATAATTGACAACCGAAAAACTCAATGGAGTTCATTCATTTTGGCGCCAGATTTATAAGCTATCCAGTTGGAAGCGAGAACCTCCACTAAAAACTGTTTTAAAAATCACAAAGTGCACAATCGTAAATCACGCATGATGCGCGAGCATGCGCGTCGGTCGCGGAGCGCGCGCGCATCAGAAACAATGTTACACAACACGGAAAAAGACGACCACCGCCGACGCTGCTCGGAAAAACCGATCATTATGCGCATTCGATTATATAAAACGTCCGCGTTCGTATAAGCTTAAGAATCGGAAATTAAATTAAACGTTCAATGATAAAATTGAAATTTGTATTTACTTAGGCTGTTGATTTTTTGCAAGTCGGCGCCGCGTCGCCTTATATGGAATGAATGTAGATTTACCAATTTAATCCTTGGTTCGAGGAATCGAGGTGGCGCTGCGGTCGCGGCCGGCCGACGCGCTGTCCAGCTGTCCTACTGATGGACAGGTATAAGTAATTAGGACCAGAAGCGTTACTTGTTTTTGCCACATTGACCAACCGACCAACTTTAAATCGCAAATGTAAATAAAACTGCTTCGGTTTCAACATTGTATACCTACTTGTGGTTGCGCGTACGCTATTGGACGGATAAATTAATATTTAAATTGCAAATATCGATCCCATATTAATTATACAGCAACAAATTATATGAGGACAGAACTCGTTGTAGATCGAGTGTCGTAAATCGCCGAACGTTTTTTTACACGTCGACTCGTAACAAAAATAATTACATATCATGCATTATTAAAACAAACACGTACAAAAACCTTTGGTACAAGTGTAAGGGAAGAATTTAAAATCTGTCACCAGTTCGAAATTCAGAGCATTTCGTTGGAAAAAGTCGAAAACGAATAATCGGAATTCATTAAAGTCGATTAAAGAATTCGGCACGGGTATCGGTCCGAGCGATATACGACCTTAAGACCGACTAATTGGCGCAAATTGACACTAAAACGTGGGATGGTGGTAATTATAATACTGCCGTGGTATAATGCGGCTCAGTTAACTCTCTATATAGATATGTTCCTGTTTGATTTCCAAACAACTCTTCTTAATAATTGTTTGTGTCTACTTAGAATTCAATAAAACTAATTTTCGAGTGATGCTTAATTATTTGTTGGAGTGTGAGAACATTCGTGTGGACAGTACGGGGCCTATTAAATAACTTGGACTTGTAGTTTTAACTTGTTGCTTTTATTGTTCAACGTATACTTAGATGTTCGCTTCTTAAAGTATGAATAAAGTAAACTTTTTGACCGCCACGTCAAAAAAAGAAAGACTTGCCCTCAGCGCCAAGCTAAGAATTAGTCATAAATACCTAAAATATAGTAATGACTTTGGAATTATATCGATTGAAATTCACAATTATGTTTAAACTTTTAAAGTTTGTCATATATACGTGACTGGCGTGCTGGACACTTTTTGGTATGTCGTCTATACATGACTTTGGCGGTCAAAAGGTTAAACAGGTAATATTTTCTGACATCAATTTAAATTAAAAACTACTATAAACATAAGTAGCAATAAAAATTAATAGAATATTTTTTTTACCGAACGCCTATTATTTATTCCATTGTTATGTTTTAAATTATTACAAAAAACGACTCAAGCGCGTGTGATTCGGTCTGAAATACCGCTTTCCTCGTCCCGTTACGAAATGTTTCACGAGAACCAAGCTCCCATTTCAATACAAACAAACTTTGGCAAGCATACAATAATTCGTCGATAAAAGTATACCCAATCCGATACATAACTCGAAATCATCGAAATCGATCACTCGAGCGTGGTATAAATCGCGACGCATCGATTCTATCGCGTCTCGACCGATCGACAAGTATAAATTTGTCACTGGCCAGTCGGAAAAAGCACGTCCTGGATGGGTACAGTTTATAAATAAACAATAACATCACCCTATTTGGATGGGACACCGTAACATACATCAGGAGTTTATATTCGATCTCGAGTGATAACCATAGTAAGGGTAATGCTTTTACAGCATACGATTGCGATTATTCGTCGGATCGATCACGGATCGATTATTCTCCTTTATCGCAAAATTTAGTGTCTCAAAAAATCCCGAAAACTAAAATATCTATATTAACTTTCGTTTTTCCAATAAATAAAAATTTTCCTTAATGTGTCTACGAAATCTTTTAAGCTATAGCAAAACGTAGGTTTCATATTTGTATCGATTTTCTTTATAATCGTTTAAATATCAATTACCACTTTGCTAGCTCCAAATACAACGTTTTTAACCGACTTCCCAAAAAGGAGGAGGTTCTCAATTCGACATGTTCATATATATTTTTTTATTTGCCAGTCTTTTGTAAGATTGCTCAGAAAAATAATAAAACATCCGTCAAACATGAACATAATGAATTTAGATGCAACCAAAATAACACCTCTTAGTAGCCATTTTGATAGTCGTAGGGTATAAAAGTCCTTAATACAGTATTAATTCATCGAGCGAACGATCACTTGACGAAGATAATGGCTGATTTATAATGATTATCATCATATTAAACGCGATTCATCCTAAATCATGTCTGGAAGTTTTTGCGGCCTGCTTCGGACTAGAACTTTAAATTTTCATTGTGAGTAAGACGCGTCGATTCTAGATATTCTTTTTATGAGTACAGTTATCGATTATACATGATATATAATAATTGCTTTGAACGACAGTAGCGCTATTATCAAATAAAAGTTGAATAGACCATCTTTTAGATTAGCCAAATATATTAGACACGTGTCTATTATTTTCTCAGACAAAGTCATTAAAATAAGATTTAAACATTTAAATTTCACGTTACGTCACTCCTCGGTACAAGTATTACCAAACAATGACGTCACAAGCTCCCACTCTACAACTTAGGTTATAGGTGTCAATGTCGATATTTTTTGCCAGTCTTAAATATGGTCTAACTAACCTACACGCTTATTTCTCTTAAAATAATTGAAAAGCAAATATACGAATACTTTTCTCAACCACACTATATACATACATATTATTATAATAAGGATGACCAAACCGTAAGAAAAGGCATCTAATCATCAAAAAAAAAACAATCAATAAACGTCTTCTTCTACTAATAGCAGAAGAGAACATAATTACGTTAAATCACACGCAATAACATCTAACAAGATGCCATAGATATATAAAACGATAGCTTTAAATATCCAAAAATAAAACTCCATTATTTTAATAAACCATATCTCTGGGTGTCAATTAGGCTCACTCTATAGAGGGAGCCACTAATCCGTAGAGATAACTCGGATCCTCGAATTAATCACTCGATACAATCGTTTTAATTTATTCGATTCATTCGGATCAAATTTATCGAGATAAAAATTCGGGTGCACTCGTGGGAGCGAGGAAAAACAACGACTAAATAAATAAAAAACTTACTAATTATGGGGACACTTAATTAGTAATTATGAATCGATTATTTTAACTGATCGGAGATAAAGATACTTGAGGAATTGCTGCATCAAGCAGGCAGTAAAAAGTAACTTGTCTTTTTGAGTGACTGGCAATACTGGTCATGAATAAGATCATTGCCATAAGACAAAACTTTAGTCCACAAGCACAAATCCCTTGTTCTTTCAAAGGTATGGATTGCAAAAATTCTTATTTACCCAGCACAAATACCATTAATAAAAAAACGAAGAAAATAAATCAAGTTAACATCTGAGACAGTTTATTCGAAACAATCAATTGAAAACAACCACAAAGCTTCCATGTCATAAACAATTAAAAACGTAATAAAGTCAAACTAATCATCTCCAACATGAGATAAGCCATAAAGTGCACGCACCATCAAATTACCGTTTCATATAGTCCAAGACACGAGAAACAAAAACAGGTGGACCCTCCATAATTGCCTATTAAAGATGGCACTTAAAATCCGAAGGCCTATTCAGGTTAACACAATGAAATAGCAAGAATAGCACAATTAATTTCGAGACAGACCTAACTCAAATGCAAATCGGTCGTCATTCTATTTATGGTAAAAAGATTACATTGTGCGAGGCGAACAGCTTATCTGGGCATCACGCGAATGTATTCAGTATTTAATTTATTGAAATAAAACAGATAAATGGTGGTTGTAACGTTCCGCGTTCCTATAAATCTGTGGGGCCAGACTGTTAGGTTTTAGCGGGACAGTCCCTTTGTCAGTCTTAGAAATGGCGGGATAATACACGCTTTATGATCGCTCATTTGGATGGAGATAATTCTTTACGATTGTCATAATAATTACGAATATCAATGTTACAAAAATGTTATCTTTTTTAAGTCAAACAGTTGTGTACATGAACACGGGTATTTGATTTAGTCTAGGTGTTTTTATGTATAACATTATGTATTTATTTACAATCAAGAATATAAGTATGTTTATCAGTTGTCTAGTACCCATAGTACAAGCTCTGCTTAGTATGAGACTAGATGACGTTATTAGCAATATTATTTTTAAATGATGCTTCGAATACTTTGTAAACAATTATTGGGTGATATGAAAATAAAACTTATTCAATTTCGTGCTAGAATCTATACAGTAATCGTTTAGAGTAAGCACTGCGCTGCTAACTATGCGGAATCGTGCAGTTCAAAGCGTATCACGCATTGCGTATAAACAAGATTAATTGCTTATAACTACAAGAAAGTAGTATAAATCTATCATAGTACAACACTATGAAAATTAAGATGACAACGAGTACTACAATATTTATTTGCAACTGGAGCAGGGATGATAATAATTATGTCTGATAATATGCAAATGAAAGCATACCCGCTTACCAGACAAGTTTGGCATCGTACACGGGGTACATTTTCAAAAGAGCTAAACAATGCGAGCCAAGAATTCTAGCTAAATTAAAACTACTATTAAAACAATTGAAGGATAGTGGCCCATCCATCCCACCCATCAATTTAGCGTGCCTTCTGAAACACGGAGGAACTCGTCATGACAAGATGGTCACCTATCTACGGGACGGCCGCGCCAAGCGTTGCTTAACCTCATGATCGATCGACCTGTGTGGTGATTACTTAGGCAAAAGCTTCTCGAAGAAGTATTTGCTTGGTATTTTATTGACGCGTACCTGTATGAATATAACTGTAACTGGGTTGAGGAGGTCAAATAGGCAGTTGCTCCTTGTAAAACACTGGTACTCAGCTAAATCCGGTTAGACTGGAAGCCGACCCCAACTTAGTTGGGACAAAAGGCTAGGGAGATGATGACCTGTATGAATATAATGGATCTGAATTATCTGAAAAAAAATTCTGGAACTTTCCATTTGTCCTTCGATACCAAATATTCTGGTCACGTTACATAAATCGAATGTGGAGTGGAAGGCACTAGTTTATGTATGATAAATACCGTATCGCGATATCATCGGAATGCGCCGTATACTCTTGTTGCTTCAGATTTATTGGAAATGCTGCACAACTAGCTAAAGCGTTAATGGACAATATTTTGAATAATTTTGTTAGAAAATCACTGAGATAGAATTATTGAGGATAAAATTTTAAACGCTGTGTTAAAAAACGTCATGGTGGCCTAGTGGTTAAAGAGCCAACCTCTCAAGTGTGAGGGCATGGGTTCGATTCCAAGTCGGGCAAGTACCAATGCAATTTTAAACGCTGTCGACATTTACGTCAACCGTGATTTTAAAAAATAACCGTAAGTAACCGTGGTTTTAAGACCATTAACTTTCTTCAAGATAATGGTTTAAAATAGTGCTAGACTAAAGCTTGTACTTTTTTAAGACCACGTTTTATAATAAGGTGGTTTTGCACATTTTGTTCGGTTTTGATGAGACTTGAGGGTGTTCAATGCTTGCCCTTTTCATCGAAATTATTTTTGACTATTCAAAAATCTTCCCTTGATACTCGCTTGCCCAAAAACCTGGTAAACGTTCTGAGCTTTATTTGGATTGAGCAATTTTATAGTCTCTCTGTAACTCTGTGTTTCATACAACCTCAATTTAGTTTGAAAAATCAAGTACTTCTTTTCAAAATACACGTAGATTTTGAACGTTTTCTGCACACAAGTAGTTATGTAGTCGTAGGTACATCGTGTGGAATGCTGCGTGCGCCTTCCGTGAGACGAGCCGACCACACACTCCGAATAAGGGAAATAAAGAACCAGATATATCGACAGCGGAGATGTAGGGACTCTAGATGTGTCTGGGTGATTCACTGTATTCCTTTTGAAAATTTGTGAGGTTTTTGTAGTATATTAGCTTGGATTTTTTATTGTTTTCAATTTAGTTTCTGACCTACTATGATTGTAGGTAAAGAAGTTAGGTCAATATCCGTAAAATCGAAACTTTTAATATCGATTGTATCATAATATCGAAAATTGTTAAACCTACGTTAAACCTATTCTTTAAAAATATCGCTTATCATTATGCATTCGATGAAAATTATTAGATGAACATGTAATAAACACAAAACACTTATAAACTTTGTATAGTCCAAATATGGATTGTTTTTTTGTAATATAATGCAAATAATACATATGTAGTTTAAACAGTTTAATCAAGAATGACCAGTAAAACTTGTTGAATGAAAATTCGCGGTTTTTTTTTATAAATTTTAATGGTGCTATGAATGTTCCACATCAAATACCTATGAAACCAAGAAATCAGTATGTTATACAAAGTACAAAGACTAACACACTGCATGCTGCTCTAATTTAGAAACTGCTAAAAAGGATTTATCTTTTTCGTTATCACCATCAGTATTACTTTTATTTTTGTTATATTCCTCCTTTTGTCCAACTTTAAAGCTATTTTTAATATTCTAATGTATCCTATTCCATAAAATACATATTCTACACTCATTTTAACATCCTATAGCCTATCGAAGTATCCTACATCCACGCTACCAGTTTTTAACCCAGCAAAAGCGATCGCATAACTTTTACACTGGAACGGAGATAAACTGCTTACTCCTTTTCAATATTCAAATTGTTTATTCATTTTCCTCGATTTACATGAGCACCAAGCATTCGCGATTTGCTTAACAGGATTACTTAGTCTAGTTTATCCCGCTAATATATATGAGATCGGTTTGGTTTTAGCTTGGGTGGGCCTCTTAGCTTGGCCAATTTATTGACTAACGCAAGCAACCAAGTATTGGACCAGTATCTTTATAAGATGGTGGATAATTCAGTAACTTTGTTAAAATTATAGGAATATAAGCTAGTAGGTAGATAAAAAGTTTTCAGTTTCTGCCATCAATCTCCTAACAAAATACCCTTATTGACAAAGTAGGAACTAAAGTACTTTAACAACTACCCATTCAATATTTTTTTCCGATAATACGTATTCTACAAGAGTTTTATTAAAATATTGGCCCACTTTCCACTTCTGTGAACCTAAACCTACCATTATTCTCACCATAATGTCGTCCCCACAGGTTTCCGCGAATCATCATTCCTCTACGCCCTCACAGCAGCAGGGGTTGCCCACTCCGTGGCCCGCGCATGCGCCCAAGGACGCCTGTTATCTTGTGGCTGCGACCCCCTGGGCTACCGGGCCTCGCACGACCCCCGCGGAAGGGCGAAGGTCAACAAATGGGAGTGGAGCGGCTGTTCACATAACTTGGCGTACGGGATCGAGTTCTCGAAGAAGTTTCTAGATGTAAGGGAACAAGTGGACGACTTGCAGTCGAAGATCAACGTTCATAATAACAATGCTGGGAGATCGGTGAGTTACACATGATATTTTTGGCATGGCATTTATATCGGGTTAAGCAATTATGAACCATTTCTTACTATCAAAAACATATTTGATTAATAACGTAGCGAATAAATGAAATATGAATGAAATGTATGAATGGGAATGGAAGCAAAGGTAGAGGTAGACCAAGGAAGAGATGGATTGATTGCCTGAAAGACGACATGATTAAGAAAGGAGTTGATAGTAGTATGACGGCTAACAGACGAATGAAAGCGGAAAACATATTGCAACGACTCCAAATAACTAGGGAACAGGGCAGAAAGAAAAGAAAATAAAGAGATCATCATGAGAAAATGTCATATTTAGCAACACACATACGTTTCATTATCACTAACCCTTAACAAAATGCAGTGAGTGATCAATCTATTAAAACAAATCGTACAGCCAATTCGTACGATTAATTTGCACTGCTTGAAGACAACAATACAATCACACAATGACTGTTGTATTCATAAAAAAAAAAAACAATAAATTATGCTAAACGTATGCAATTTTAACAATAACAAGAGCTGGCGTACCGAAAACATGAAACAAAACACGCGCGTCAAATTCATGTCCAATTAACTTTGATATCATATTCAAGTGAGAGATGGGAGGATTCAAAAGACACCGCTGGGTTATGATGGCACTTCAATTTACTTCGTTAGTTACCCCACGGAAGGTAGCCTCGATAGTAGGGTGAATTACAAATAAGGTATTATAAAGATGAAAAAGAAAAAGGAATTGTTTTAAATGTTGACAGTTTAGGGTGTACAAATATTATTGGGGACTTTAAATGATAAATGATATTTATTTTGCAAATAGGTTGAAATCAACACTTTTACACGTCAACACATTTTTTATAAAATAACGAGATGAGGTCGGCATTTCCTAACTGACTGCCTTGAGAAGAAACGCCGAAACAAACTCAAGGGTCATAGTCTCTTTTAAAGTCCAGACATAAAAAGAAATTACATACTAAATTATTACATACATAATAATCATGCTTAATTATACGTTACAGATAAATGAAATGCGGTACAGACGCAAGCATATCAAGCTACTGCAAACTGTCAAATATCCTTAATAAATTTTCAACTTTATCTCTGAAGCATAATTTGGTTCAAAGTCGTTTGGGAAAATTTGACAGTTTCGGGTAGCTTGATGTGCGTCTGAAAGTACCTACATAAAAATACTTTTGTTTGTCTAATTTTAATATATTTATGTTAATACTATAGGAAAATCAGAAATATCTCACATTCTTCTCATCAATTCTGAAAAAAAAAATACAGAAGAACATATTATTCATTTCAATTTATTTACAAAGTACATACCTACCATTAGAGTACTAAAGAAATCACGGTATACTTATATTAAAATATGTAATTTGAAGCCTTACTAAATATTTCTTTATAATAAAACAACGCATAAGGTCTCAAATGACTCAATAATTGAAATAAAACTGCTTTAATGATACCACAAAGAATGTGACGTGTAATTTACCCACGTGACAACCTCAAATTAGCCTCCGCACCAACCTTCAATTTTCGATTCGATTTGAATAGGAATACCGATGAAGTCATTACTCGAATAATCGATTATTTCAACTTACCGATCGGTTGGTGACGGTCTGTTAGAACGAGTTAGTTTAATCAAATCTTAGTCATGCCCTACATAAAGACATACCGATATAATAATCAGTAATTAAAGTTATAGACTAGTTTCCTTTCTCGCAAAAAAAATCGCGGTGGCCTAGTGGTTAAGGGCGCGTATTCCAAAAGCTGCCATACGTACATATAGTAAATTGGCCAAATTAATTAAAACGTACAAATATTTGACGGCTATTTGCGACGTTACCAACTTTCGGTATACGCGCTCTTAAAGGGCCAACCTCTCAAGTATGAGTGTGTGGGTTCAATTCCAGGTCAGGCAAGTACCAATGCAACTTTTCTAAGTTTGTATGTACTTTTTAAGTATATCTTGGACACCAATGACTGTGTTTCGGATGGTACGTTAAACTATAGGTCCCGGCTGTCATTGAACATCGTTGGCAGTCGTTACGGGTAGTCAGAAGCCAGTAAGTCTGACGTCAGTCTAACCATGGAGTATTGGGTTGCCAGGGTTGAGGAGTTCAGATAGGCAGTCGCTCCTTGTAAAACACTGGTATTCAGCTAAATCCGGTTAGATTGGAAGCCGATCCCAACATAGTTGGGAAAAGGCTCGGGATATTATGATGATTTCCTTTTTCGCAATAACCAATCGAATAAAAAAGTATTGTATTTCAATGGTTTATTCGATCAGTCATCGGCAACTCGACCACGTAATTACCCACGTAGGTGCACAGATATTAAGAAAACACGTCAAAATAACACCCAATTTATTCATGTCAATTTGGACTCTGAATGGGTGAGGCTTTAATAATTTAATGACCCTCGTGTGTGGTCCCTCCGTTTATGAAAACACTTGAAAGTGCCTACTTTTTTTATTAATCGAATAAACCTATCGTAACAATATTCGATGAAGCGATATCTCGAAGCTTATTGAAAGCTAATCATGATTAATATTTTATGTACAAACGCTAACACATCAAGCTACAATCTGCCAAATATACTTAATAGATTTTCAGCATTATTACTGAAGTAGGTAGCTGACGGGTAGCTTGATGTGCTGCCATAGCTGCCATATGTACTAGATTATTCTGTTTTGAGTTTTGAAAATCTGGTTGTATAGTAGATACTTTCTTGGATACCTACTCATCTCGTCAGCAGTAAACAGCAGTAGGATTGAAAAAAAAAAACAAAATAAAAAATAATCGATAACGCTTTTCAAATCGAATAAAAATCGATCAAAGTGCCAGCACCAAAATATCATAGGTGCCCAAATTAGTAAGCTGAAGCGTCAAGACAACACCAGCGTGTTCTTCAAAATTGAACAGCGTTGAATGGGCGTGGTTTGGTATATCACCTATGTGGGTGGTCTCCTCTTATGGCGATACATGCCTATAAAATATGGTATTATATTGCATTGGCCGATCGTTTTGTGTGATCACACCCCGTTTTATGTGCCATAAACATTGTCATATACGGTATTATGTTCTTGATCGATTTTGTTTACATGCGCATGCTGTCGTGTGGTGCAATTTTCTTGTTTTTAATTTTATAGTGAACAGTGTTTTGTTTTACGATGACGCGTTCCAATCGAAAGATCATTGTCGTTACTTAAAAGGTAAAATAATTATTGTCATTAAAAAGTTTCTAGTTAAATATCGAAAATAAATATTTTTTATTGAATTCTTCAGTAAGTGGAAATTGTGAAAAGCTTTTCATGACGTAACAAAATATGATGGAATGCATTTTTTCTTGAGAATCAATCAATTAATAAACTACAAGGTGTCTAAGAAATAAAGTTTTTGTTTTTAATAAATTGGTGATTGTTTTCAATCTTATATTATGTATCTATATATTTTTTTTAAATATCAAAAAATACAGTGAAAGGTCATAGTCTCTACGCAGTACATAGTATCACAGTACAATTACAAAGGATCTTCTCAATATTAGTAATACATGTCCTAACACCAATTAACAATTCCATCAATATACAGCACAGAACTTTTATCGCATTTTTAACCGACTTCCAAAAAAGTAGAGGTTCTCAATTCGGCCGGTATCTTCTTTTCTATCATCAGCGAATACCAAGCCGCCGACGTATCTAGCATTTAAATTCGTCGTATCTCCTTATAGAGTATCATTATAATTTCTTCACTGACACCTAAACATGCCGTAAGCCCTGATTTGTGGCCACCAGCTAATGCTACAAGCATTCTGACACGAATGCCCGACAGTTGAACCAAAATACCGGGACCTACCGTACAGGATTACTACAAATAATTTAATAGGCCCCTTCCGTCTAATAATAAACATGTCAAACCAAAGTTAAATACTGCTCGACCAACTCACATTTGCAGTTTTAACATTATAGATTTCAACGAATACCTACCTTATGGTAATAGACATAAGATAGGCGTTAGATAATTTTCAACTGCACAATTAGGTTGGTTATTAATATTATATTAATGTCCGTAACCAAATCTGACATGAGACCGGCATACCGCGTCCCGTGCTTACTTATTAAGGGGATTTACGATTTAATACAATTTACGTTCATACATTACTTTTTTTTTATACAAACACGACGCTTAGGTACAAATTATTTAATTTGTAATACATTTATAGTTGTTAATTATAGTGGGGGACGGACATTTAATTTATTTCGGACCCACCGGTGTGTAGTGACATTTATAGCGAGATAATAAGGCTGAATCTACACTGTTGTTAATTTATGCCCGCTTACAAAGGAGGCATAGTGTTGTTAATCAGATGTGATCTTTATTGACAATGAAACATAAAAAGTTTGTGGCCTATTATGGCAGTCGTCGGTGGTATATAAATATTGAGCATGACGCGCAAAAACTTAGAGTATTAATATATATTAATTAAAGCAAAAAGAATGCTATGTTTTTCATTAACCTACATGAAAGGACGGTGCTTTATGTGCCTTGCGGCTTTATACGTCTTTGATAGTTGGTTTTACTTGTAGATTTATAAAGCATAAAAACTATTACAGTATTTATTGAGAGCTGCAGAGTTAAAAATATAAATCTTATGATAATTTATTTAGAATTATGTTATTCTATTCAATTCCATCAAACATACTAAAATTATGTATTTTTTTTCCTTTTGTCAATATCCTGGTGATTTACAAAACCCCCAAAAATATGTTTTCTATACCAAAACGATCACGTAAATAGAAACAATTTTATTCCAATATTTCCGATAATAACTAGTAGCTTTACCGATTTTACATACAGTGATTAAAGATAATTAATGACTAGACACATACTCTTGCGACATTAACGATGATCTTTCATCGTTCTACCAATCATACAATGTTGCCATTGCTAAAATATACCACAGCATGTCGTAAAAAAATGAAAAGATTTATAATATTTTTTATTGACGCTAAATATATTTTCCTCTTATTAATATTTAATAATCTACCAGTTTTAATGTAATATCATAATTTATTCAGAAAATACTGAACATAGGCAAGAGTATAGTAAGAGTTGGTGGAAGCACCATTCTAAGAATTTGTCGCGAATAAACTATAAGATACTATAATGCATCTACCATCTTCAAAAGAAGCAGTCATCTGTAATTTTAAGTTCCAGATAAAATTTTAGATTCTGCATACGTCACTACCTACTTACACCCAGACACCCAAATCTCACCACTAATTGCAACTACCTACTCACCTACTTTTTGTCCATATATATCAAATATTTAATATTACATATTACGCATCAAGCCGTGAAGGTAAATTGACCCATTAATGTGAGAGCGAACCCGGTGGTCCGGACCACACTTGACCATTGTTCCGGAGGGAACCGACATTTTGTTTTGTGGCCACATAATTAACAGCCTCCCAGAGATCTGTTAGACACGCTCGCTTATAATAACCCCCGCGATGATATTTTTATTAATGTCAAAATAAAGTCGGCACTCGTCACACTGTCTCGTAACAGATGTTCCCAGCTGCAACACCAACCCACCTTTATAACTATAACTTATAAACGTAAAGATTTAATTTTATAAACCAATTTATATACAGCTTGTTTATTGTGAACATAAAGACTGACTTACAAGGTGTATTGTCTATAGGAAATTAGCATAATTTATACATCGCAGTCAATCTTAGCGGGATTTGTATCATTTATTGACAATCCGTACAAGGTAATATGTTCTAAAAATTTAGATTAAGTAGAACTTGAAGGTTTTCAATGTATGTTACTTACAATGTAACATTTTGACTGACTATTTCCATTTATAAAATCTAAGACTTTTATTATATAATCGTAGGTAGAGATTTGAATATTCTATCAATGGATACACAACGGTGTAATAGGCAGTCGTCAGTCCCCCTCAGCGGGATCTATAAAAGATCTCGCGTCGACCCACACAAGAAATTAGGTACCACATTAGAGAGCCAAGGTGATAATTATGTTATAAAAAATCTATACGATACGATGAGTTAATATTTCGTTGTTTCGATAACTTTAATATCGATTTGAAGATTGTTTTGTTACTTTTTTAGCTGTATCCAAGGGTGGAACCTACCTGTTTATTGAAACGTACTGATGTGAGTGGTACAGATATCAGCTAATACAATCTGTCAAAATTTCCTTAATAGATTTTCAACTTTATCGCTGAAGCATATTGACTAGTAAAATTTGACAGTTTCAGGTAGCTGGATGTGCTGGCGTCTGTACAATATTATATCCAATTTGAAAATGAGCAACTATGTATAAGCTATTTCTTTACCTTCCACCATTTTCTGTGATAATAGTTTAAGTTTCTCTTTTCGCAAAAAAATCGAATGCTGGTTTAAATTCTGTAATTTGGATAGAAAACTGAATCTGACAAAGAAAATTCTTAAGAAAAAAAAATAAAACAAGAAGTCAAAATCAGTTAGTACCGAATCGGGTACATTATAAATGCGTTTACTCCAGACTAGTGAATAGCCAAATAAATACAGTCTCGCTTTGAAACAAGTTTACCTCATTCCGTAACGAAATTCCAACTTTGTTTTTGTTAGGGTTGTCAAACATTTAAATGTTTTGCTATACCTAGTTATTCATAATGTAGGTAAGTTCGAAACGAATATCATGCCTTCCTTTAGTGACCCTTAAGTTAAAATACTCAAGTCTAAAATATTGTATCATTTTAATACAGAAGTATAAAATATCATTGATTGACCATTATAAGGTATTATATTATATACCACTTGTAGAGGCCTATGTCCAGCAGTGGACTGCGGTAGGCTAATGATGTATGTATGACCATTATTATAATTTGGGCTATCCAGCATAGCCAAAGTCAATTTGAACACATATGTACGTCAGCTCCAACGACCACCCTTGTCGGTATCTTCCATATTTTATATGTCTGACGTCATGTCGCATTTGACATGTCTCCACCGATATCGATATTTTACTCTGAATTATCGGGCTTGACATATTATAGTACCAATTCCTCAACCCTGAAAATCAACTTTTAAGGATAAATTTATTCAAATGGCAACAACTCAAATTACTGCTAAAGATATTTTCCCAACTATGTGTGGTTTCGCTCTGTTTCTAAAAAAACCAAATGCATTCAACTCACTATATCATCATACTTTTGTTTGGCCTCTAATCTAGTCAACAACCCTAGAAATGTTAGAAGCAGCGCCTTCTCCGTGTGCGGTTTAACTAATGGTTAATTTGGCCGTCAGATTAACCACGGTCATCTCAAACCTATTAGCGTTAGTCTGTTAATCGTCAGCGAGATTATGTTGTGATTCACATTTCACAATGTTAACGAAATGTCTGTCTATTTGTTTCTTATTCTATGGATATACTTCCTTATTCATTGGAAAGGTAAGATTATACATCATGACTCGGGTACCTAACTGATTAAAAATTATTATGTCTACGTCGAGTAAGATATGTTTTCTGCAAAATTCAGTAGTCATATTTCTGAATTTATTACTATCCAAAACTTTTCCACATCTCCAAAAAAAAACAAGTCAATTTAATTGCTGTCTTCTTTATTATTTTATTTTCGTGCTTTCAATCATTCCCCCAGCGATTCCTACAATTTAAAAGCGAACGTTAATGAGCCATTTCTCAGCAGAACGTAAGCAGCACATAAATAAACTATAATATTTTAACAGCACTTTAATGATAACATGTTTAGTCTGCACTTAAGGGCCCGCAGACGTCATTAAGTAAATAAATCAACTATAGTGCTTAAAGGTAATTTAGATTGATGATAGGTACGCGATGATTGAGTCCTTCGAAGCTCCTGGTGTTTAATTAACAGTCAAGTTCTCAGAACCGCTGTTTATATTTAGCACATAAACTAAATGATTTATAGAGTTATTAATACACGTAAGTGGTTTAAATACATGATTAAAGGCATCCACATGATTACTCTGCGATTAAGCTAAATTATATTTAAAAAGCCTACTTAATGCGTGTTGTAGTACAGTTTATACAGACCGAGTTTATTTCAATCAAACCCTTTTCTCGGTGCTGCAGGAAAATGTATATTTAAGAGCAATATCGTATTAAGATTCCTGCGAGATTATATCTGTATTAGGCGGCAAGGAACAGGTTCTAAAGAATCAAACATTAAGATTCCCCATCACGTATCAAGTGCTATAAAAGTGAATTGAGCCATGTTGCGTATAGCGCCACAATTAGGAACTATTGGTAGTAGAGGCCGAGGAGCCCCGGGGCTCCGTATTAGCCGGCCGTATTTCACGAGTCAGCCGCCCCGCCGAGGTGAGAACATAATAAGCAGTTTGGAACCATTTTTAATATTCCGGCTTCATTACAACGTATTACAAACGTCTTGGGTGGCGAATTCTATCGCGAACGCTCTTAATACTACGCTATTAAGGTTCGAGGCTCGAAGGGGCGTGGAGGATGCCGATTTATTTGAATTTTTGCTCCGACTCAATTTGGGAAATTGTGCGGCCGGCGGCTCTGGCGAAATTAAGACGTCAGTTTGATTGCAGCAAGGCGTTTAATTATGTAAATGTTAAGCTAGTGGTGGGTGGCACAATCAGTGCGGAGTGTCGATGCGGTCACGTATAGAGACAACAGATTTACGATTCGACGCGATGCGAGAGAGCTCGTGTTATATTATTGTTTAACCTTTTTTTGCGTTCGGTTGCGCATAGTCTGTTGTTCTGGTGATTGTGTGAGGGTAATTTTGTTCGAGATATGTGGATTGATTTGTATCCTTGATGTTATATTCCCTTTTTATGAACAGGTTCTGTAGGTTCGAAAATCTGGTTTCATATTTAGGGTTTTTGTTTGCGTGATTGTAGCTTAGGGCCTTAGTATGCATATTTATAATGATTATAGACATTTTGGGATGCCACTTGTCATGCAAATTGCATAGTTCATTATGGCCTAATTATTCTTTAATGTTATAAAGCTGAAGAGATTGTATGTTTGTTTGCTGGAACGCACTTATCTCAGGATCAGGAAAAAATATTTCCGTGTACGATAGCCCTTTTGTCGAGAAAGGCTTTTTGTCCTAGCAAAAAAGCTGGCGGAAGCTAGGGTATGTTCAGACGCCAGCAAAGTTTCCCAATCATCTTTGAACCATATGGTTCACCGAAGTTGAAAATTCTTTAGGGAAATTTGACAGAATGCAGTAGCTTGATGTGCTGGCGTCTGTACATTTGTATTTGTGTATCGTCTTCATAACATCTAGATGGATCAGAATCAAAAACAAGACGCTTGACACGTTGATTATGATTTCTACCAATATATTTTTTTCCAATTTTCCGTAGATCTTGTCGTCCCACATGGAAGTGCGATGCAAATGCCATGGGTTGTCCGGTAGCTGTCAACTGAGGACCTGCTGGAGGGCCACACCGGACTTCAGAGCTGTCGCGTCTACCATCAAACGCCAGTATAGAAAGGTAACTAGTCAATTAGACAAAACAGAGACTCTATTGATCTCTTTGGTTGTTTAATCGTTCTTTGCAGCTTATTGACTAATCGTGTTTAATTATTTATCGTCGCCATTACCTACACTAATACCAATTCTAAGGGACTGTTTCACCTGCGAATAAGCTCCAGTTAGTTTATTTGGTAGATAATTTCATATAAATTCTGTTCCATTTTTGAATTTAATCGGTAGATAGTTGCCCCAAATGTAAAAGTTTGGTTGCTCGTTACTATCACGCGCAAGTGCCACTGAACGCATTTCGATGATACTTGTGACGCTACATAGCTCATCAGAATAACACAATTTTGGGCTACATTTTATCCTGGTTCGGTGGTAAAGCTGCTAGTTAAAATGATAGAATAGCGTGGTGATGATGTTCTTAGAAGAATTCTTCATACTGCCAAATGAAAAGGCAGTAGCAACCTCCTAAATGCTTATATTGGTTTATTCAGCAACATAGCTAAGAATTATTAAATACGTTTTAACTTATTCTGCAGGCCTTATTGGTAGCTCAAGAGGAGCTGAATAACAGTCCCTCTGTTCTGAGAGGCCGCCCCAGAGGCAGAAGGCGAGGAAAAGCGCGACCAGCTCCAAGAAGTAGCTTGCTGTTCTTCGAGAGGTACGTTTAACAAAATTGTTTGATTTATGTTATATTTTCAAAGAGGTCTAATAACCTGCTTAGCCCAAATATTAACTCGCAAAAGCTGTTTATTTCAAATAACGTTTCACATTACGCTGTGACAGTAGCGATACCTCCACCCCCACTTCATGGATCCTGGCTGGACGCCTAAAATTCTTTAGGTTTTCACAGGAAAGTCCGATTAAGCAGTACACGGCCTCCTAGGCTGAACTGCAAGAAGCCATATCAAAAAAAAAACAGCATATCACAAGGCAGCGCAATTCCCATCAAATGTACAAGTTTAGATGAAAAAACCGTTGCCACAACATACATTGCGGTGTAAATGTGTAAACAGCCTTAGGCCTATACCAAAATACTTAGGACCAAATATTCCTTTCAAAGCCTTTCAACCAGCAGCTTTCACCTTCCAGATCACCAAGTTTCTGCGAGATAGACCCACGAACAGACTCCGCGGGCACGTCAGGCCGCGTCTGTCGCATCGGTCGGACAACCAGGACAGGTTCCTGTGACTTACTCTGCTGCGGCCGAGGTCACGCCCTCATCAGAAAGTCCAGTATCAAACCGTGCAACTGCACCTTCCACTGGTGCTGCCGAGTGGATTGCGAGAGATGTCGTGATGATAAGTGGGTCGCGATTTGTAAGTAATTGTAGGCTTTATAGCTCTCCTATTGAAACGGTATGGCCCTATACAACCTTGAAAGGATTTGGCAGGCTCATTTTTAATACTGGCGAGGACTAAAAAGTATAAAATAAAAATAATACTTTAAATAACTAAAAAAATATGCTTTCAGTAGGTACGCACAAAAAATTACAAAATAATTCGGTTATTTAGTTTGATGACTAATTCGAAATTCGAATTATTTTGTAATTTTTAGTGCGTGCTAAAAGCGTATTTTTTTCGTTTTTTAAAGAATTATTTCTGCAATGTTTTTCTTTCGCCCGTCACAACAGAACTTCATATAAAAAAGGCATAACTTATACAATATTACGTGTTATTATAAGTAGTACATTTTATCGCAAACTATAATTAATTTAACATTCCTGTGTACATTCCATTAAAAAGTAGATAAATAGGTACCTCCTACATTTCATAAGTATCTCTGAATATAAAAATAACCAAATAATATTTTCATTTTGCATTAGTTAATATTTTATTTAGTTTAGAAGAAGTAAAGTAAGTAAAGAAGTAGAAGCCAGTAAGTCTGACGCCAGTCTAACCAAGGGGTATTGGGTTGCCCGGGTCACAGGGTTGAGGAGGTCAGATAGGCAGTCGCTCTTTGTAAAACACTGGTACTCTGCCGAATCTGATTAGACTGGAAGCCGACCCCAACATAGTCGGGAAAAGGCTCGGGAGATGATGATGATAGATTCTCTTAACATTTTTCTAATCTCTTGCTTAAAGAAATCCATCAGTCTTAGGCATTTTTATCTTCGTAAAATAACTGTATTATATTATATTATCTGGTTTCATGTCCATAATGTATATTTGTAATCATGATACTTAGTTATTAATAAATATTTCATGAAATATAATCTTATAAAATAAATTGTTAATACAATCAGTATTAACTTTAATGACTAATGTAATTATGTACTTATGTATTTACATAAGTTTTAATAAACGTATAGAAAATACGGACATTCAATCCTGTAAATATCTATATAGGCACGTAAATAATGTACTTAAACATTCCTGTTCAGTGATATTTATTGAATTAGCTATTTATTGTAGATCTAAGACTTTGTACCGACAGTTTTTATTTCATTAAATAAAAAGTCTGGGGGAATGTCTGGTTTTTATATCGTAAACCCACTATTTAATATGGAGGCATTTGCCAATATGTTTTCTTTTTTAGCTTATTTGGTTTTATATAATTTTACTTATATGTAGATTTACGTAAATAAGTAAAGCGATATGGATAAGCTAGAATTTCTGTAGATACGTAAATATGAATATAACATAAAACCATTCCACTTTTGCATGCTATTAATAAAAATGAGAAAATAAATCTATTTTCGCGATTTTACACTCAAACTTTTAAACTGATTTAAATTAAATTTAGTACACAGATAGTGTAGAGCCTGAGAAAACACATATGTAGGTACACTTATTTATGACTAGGTGCAGGAATTAAATCTGTCAAGCTATAGTAACAATCGCTGGGAACAAATAAATTGCCAAACAAACAAAATATTAACTGAAATAAAATGTTTACAAATCAAATAAAATTCTTGTTTTTCTCAACAATACAAGTTACACAAATGTGACATCTCAAGTAGGAGCTCTTCAGAAGCGATACTCCAAGTGGGCCCATAATTATCGAGTTACTTACGGCTAATCTGACCCCTTGACTCAAGAGCCCTTGTGCATCAACGCTTTGTTAAGGAGCATCATACCTTAAGAAATAAGAAGGGGCTTGAAGAGATACAAGAATGTAACATTTCGATTGAAGAAAGGACGACGATATTGTTTGAAAAGAATGCTGTCGAAGTTGAATAATCTGAAAAGTAGTAATTTTTTTTTTATCTGGACACCTTTTCCACACACAGTCGGTTAGCCCCATGCTAAACTATTGATTAGCTTGTGTTATGGATGCGAACACAATTGATAAACTAGGTATATATATATATATACTTAACACATAATACTTAATACACATTAAAACACCCAGACCACAGCCAACAAGCATGCTCATCACACAAATGTCGACCGTGCCGGGAATCGAATCCGGGACCCACGGCAGTCCAGCCTGGTAACTATTGCGTCATCGGGATCGTCAAATAATGTCATTTCAAATAGCTGTTAAGCAAATTGAAGATGTCATGTTAAACTTTTTAAGAAAACTATTTACTTAGCTATCAGTGGAGGCCACGTAGATATTATGGAAATTCTGGCCAATTTTATGGCGATATTCCACCGGTGTATGACACTGTGTAGCATGATAATGCACACAATATGTTTCTACTGGTTTAATCGCTCTGTTAAAATAACAAATTGCATGCAAACAATTCCAAAATGGTCAAAAACACTATATTCTCCAAATCCTGCCATAGCACCTAAATATTTTATTTTTGGAGTTAAAGATTAATATATTAAAGCAAGCAAATAAGTGAAAAAAGGTTCGTATCAATTTTGGTAACGAAGCTACAAATACTTCAAAGTCCCAAATAGCACTATAAGAAATTACTTCCACCCTTCTTTCAACTTTCAACATACCCCAAAAATACGCATTCTTCATTCATACATCTTTTTCTAACGGTATATTCACAGCCTTATTTGAAGATCTGAATGCTTCTGACAGGTTTACGGTATTCAACTTTGAATAACAGTTTTTGTATTCATTGATGTTCCGCTTTTAGTATTAAGTGTGCTTGATCGAATACTTGTTGGCATGACGGATCGATTTTTTTAAGTAATAGATACATCACACAATAAAGTGGGTGTTGCGAATTAATTCCGTAAATTGTTACCTAAACAAGAATTTCAAACTCGTCATTTGGGAATACGTGAAATGATGAATTTCGTTTGAAAATAAATGAAGAAAAGTTGTTAACTCATTTATTTTTATAGTTAAACAATAAATTGCTATTTTCAATTTGTGAAACTGTTTATATACCAATAAATACAGATAGAATAAGGTCTCGGGTGGCCCAGGTAACTGGGTTGAGGAGGTCAGACAAGCAGTCGTTCCACGCTAAACAATGGTACCTACTCAACTGCATTCGGGTAAGACTGGAAGCCAACCCCACAACAACTTGGGAAAAGGCTAGGCAGTTGATGAAATACAGAAAGAGTAAGAATGACTTAACGCAAGCATTCAGTATATTATGTATACATTCCGCGTATACAGAGATATTAGTAGATTATCTGAAACCATTACTTATATTAAAGTTGTCGCAATAGGGCTTGAGCATGTCGACTTTGGTCCTACGTTCGTCTTCCAAAAATTCTGGGAAACTACAGTCCCGTGTGTATAGCACAGGCGTTTTAGTCTAGCTCACACAAACAGATTTCTACAAAGCTCATTTATAGTACTAGATAATAAAACCAAAACAAACAAGTACAATTAAACGCGTCCCCAATTAAATTGTATCCAAGGCATGTAGGAAGGTCGTCGGGCATTATGACCTAATACTATTAAGGGGATTATCAGTGTTCTTAATACGAGAAGCCCTGGCACTTGTGAGCTCTCGGCTGTCGGTGGGACACTCGGCCCTGCGCCCTCGTCGCCGCCGAGTCGTGAACAGTGACTGGCGGTAAACGGGGTGAGTTGTTTTATTTATTATTTTTTATTACGTAACAATTATAAAATCTGTTGTTTTGTTTTCAAAACATGATGTAACATCGTTAATTCTTGTTGTAATCTTATTTTTGTCACTTAATTTAATCGTTTGGAAAATAACAGGCATTACATAACCATTACCTAGAGCTATTATAGATAATGTTACATATCGATTAAGAGAACTGACTGTATTGGTTATTAAACATAGGTAAATATCAGACCATTAGTGAAGGTATAAACTTTTAAATTAAATAAAATGAAATATATTAAAAATCAACATTCATGTGAACGCTAAGTGCAGATACCTATGTTATTAAGTTTCAAAACGTAAATATCAGAAACCCATCCTTAAACATAGATTCACACGAAAGATTTAAAACCGTATTGCAATATTGACAATATATCTTACATATTTATCTCCATCTCCGATATTGTTAAAAGACTTCACCAACATAATCAAAAACCTTCCACAGGAGTTCTCATATAAGCTAGATACATGATTTGTCCGCCATGAAGGACGGACTTAACGTAGCGTCCCTGCCGAGCCCCTTCGACCGCTACAAGCTTGAAGGTAAGCTCGGAGCAGGCATCTTCGGCGAAGTATACCGGGCCTCCGACTCACAAGCAGCCGGCAAAAATGTCGCAGTCAAGATACAAACGTATATTGACGAAAATGAAGATCACATACAAGAAGAATATAAGATACTAAGGGACTTCACTAAACATGCTAATTTGATTGATTTCTACGGAGTGTTCTGTGAGAAGTCTGAAGGCGTCAAGAAAATTTGGTTCGTGCTTGAGGTAAGGAGACAGTTCGATATCTTATTACTTGGACGATAAACCAATAAACATGACACGGAAACAAAAGAAGATCTTTAACGCAACAGTGCCCTTAGACAGCATAATGTTTTGGGCTTCGGCAGTGGCCAGTTTCTTTAGCAAAAGTCATCATTATTCAAATAACACAATGAATCATCCATTTTCCAGTTGTGCGAATGTGGATCTGTCATCGATATTGTCAGAAAACTGAAAGCAGTGGACAGAAAAATGTCCGAGGAACACATCGCTTACATCCTCAAATATACGATCAAGGTAAGACCATATTCGACTGACTATGAACATGTCGCTCGTCACATACGACTCGAGATGGCTGTTTATAAAACAAAGGGCCTGCCAGTCTACCTTTCAACGGCTGAATCAATTGGTAGGTACTTTGAATGCAAACTCAATTGTTCTCGGATCTGTGTCCTGGCTATTTCTGTTGCTCGCGTGACGTCGAATAAAATATTGCCAGGCGAATGTCCACGTACGTTGAAATACAATCTAGAGCCATTACTTAAAATGCACGCCGCTTTATTTGATGTGATTCGCGACGGAACAGTCGAACTTGTCGATGCGAATGTCGGTGCGCGCCCGACAACACCATGATGGCCCCCCATCGCGGCGCATCGCTCAATTATCGTAAATAATGCTCACGCACACAAGATATACGGATCTCCGGCGCAGTAGCCGATGATCTCTCTAATGTGGATCAGTTAAAGGAAAAACTATCGTATACCCTTCTCATAAGGCTCAATAAAAATGGTTCAGGTTCGTCCTTCGGGCTCTCATGTTATCGGAGAGGGTTAAATGCGTATTATCTTTATGCAAGCCACTTGGTTCACAATACCGGTGCTCTGTCCTCTTCGTAAGATCTTCCACGCATATCTATCGATGTTACATCTCGTAAAGTACGATCAAAGTCGAACTTGTGATGTCATCTTTGTCGATATTATGATACATTAAACTTCGATTCTTTTGTAAATGAAATACTACAATATAAAACATAGGATTAGTGAAATACATAGCGTAATTAAATAAAAACATGATTAAGGTTTATAGAATTCAACTAATATGTCTATCGCTAGTAAGCAGTGTACAACAATGACAAATAACACGTGTTATGAATTTTAAAGAATCGCGAGTAAAGCAATAGATCGGTTATTTCAAATCTCCGCAAATTAACTGAATACAAGAAGTGATATAATTTACTGGGAGTTAATAAATTGCCATGCCTTTCAGTACCTAAATAACTTGAAAAAAAAATCGTCATCAAAAACTATCGATGCTTCGTCCCTACATCCCTAACAACTAAACGATCGTAATGAACGCATTAAACAAGCTGATATATCAGACAGCAGAGAGCGCGGACAGCCCGCCTGCGACAGCACTGGAGCTCCGATACGTATGCAAATAGGCCCCAATGAATCTCCGGGGCGTGGGGACTTGATTGACGCTGACGTTAGTATCGCCCAGCCGTCTTAACAATCCACGAGTCCTCCGCGTTAGGGGCGGTCACTCCATCACTCCCTGTCAAACTACCGTGTTGACTGCCTCGATTGGTGCAATCAATTCTACCTCACTCATTTGTATTCTAGGCGCTCGTTTACTTGCACGAGAACAAAGTGATCCACCGCAATATAAGATGCAGCAACATTCTGATTACGAAAGACGGCGAAGTGAAATTGTCCGATTTCGGATTGTCTTGCAAATTGAATGGCACTTTGGACACGAGTAAGACAAACATTGGATCGCCGAGCTGGATGGCTCCTGAAGTTGTGACGTGCGGTGAAGAAGGTTACGGGAATAGGATTGATGTATGGGCTTTAGGTATAACAACTATAGAAATGGCTGATGGGAAAGCACCATTTCAAGACATGCATCCAACAAGAGCGCTCTTTCAAATTGTTCGGAATCCGCCACCAGGACTAATGAAACCAGCTATGTGGTCTAATGATATTAATGATTTCATCACGGAGTAAGTATTACCAACAGTAACAGAAATTGATATCCAAATTATTATATGCTTAAGTAACTTTATATTTTCAGATGTCTCGAGAAAAATCCTGAACATCGACCCTACATGATGGAGTTGGAAGAGCATCCTTTCATACAATCTGTTCCAGAAAATGATTTCCATGTAAGTTAACAAGTCTATTTTTAGTTATCACATAATTCTTAAATAAAGTGCCGAAAAACAAATAAGATATAAATTTATGTTCTATAGCTAACCACAGAATTAAAGGTACTAGCAGCAGATATGAAAGATAAAGTTTTAGATGAGAAAGTTCCTGAGAGAATGATTAAGGATGGCCTTCTTACAATACAAGGTGTGAGCGACCCAGAAACCATGCAAGTAGAAGATTTAGCTGCGTTGGAAATATTAACAGAAGACAATATCCTTGCTGAGTTGCAAACTAAATTAGTAAAAGGGATATTTACATCATTTATCGGAGATGTTCTTCTTATTCTCAATCCAAATACCACCGATGATATTTATAACGAAACAGTAAGTAAAGAGGACTTACAAAAACAATCTAATTAGCGGCTATTTAATTAATTAATTGTATATCATTTACCTTTCCAGTACCACAAAAAATACGAATGTAAATCAAGATCAGATAACGAACCTCACATTTTTGCGGTAGCAGACAGTGCTTATCAAGATGCGCTACATCACAACGAGCCCCAGCATGTTGTTTTTTCTGGTGAATGTAAATCTGGGAAGACAACCAATATGCTGCATGCACTATCTCATCTAACTTACTTAGGGGCGATGAAAAATAATACTGCAGAGAGGATACTGAAGGCTACAAAGATCATACAAGCAGCTATCACTGGAGCAACACCCCTAAATGCGCATTCTACTAGAGGAATCTTCCAAATTCAAGTAACCTATGGCAGTTCTGGGAAACTTAGCGGTGCTATTTTCTGGCTTTATCAACTGGAGAAATGGCGAGTTTCATCTACTGACATGTAAGTAGACTATATATTTTTGTATTACATTTATCTGATGGAAATAAAAGTTAAATAAGTGTTTCAGGTCTCAAGCTAACTTTGACCTGCTGTACTATTTTTACGACGCTATGGAAGCTGCTAATCGTACTGAAGAACTTTGTTTAGAGAAAAATAGGAAACATCGATATTTGAGGATTCTTGATGAACCAATAAAGGGTACAAAAGGAGTAAGAGAAAATTCTGAGAATAACGTCGCATTTTACACTGAATTTATTGAAAATCTAAAAAGTCTCGACTGGGAAGTGGAAGATATAACATTCTTTGAAACAGTGCTGGCAGCTATTTTAGTATTAGGCAATGTCAGGTTCAAAGATGGCAAAAGCGGTATAGCAGAAATAGAAAATCCTGATGAAGCGAAGAAAGTTGCTAAGCTCTTATCTTTAGAAGAAGTAAAATTTCTATGGGCATTGCTTAATTATTGCCTAATAGAAAGTGGAACAGCTGTGAAAAGGAGACATTCTACTGATGAAGCTAGAGACGCAAGGGATACCTTAGCAAGTGCATTGTACAAGAGACTAATAGACTGGATGATCAATTTGATAAATTCTAAACTTTCATTCATGCGATCTGTATTGTATGTAGATTTTTTTTTTATTTAAGTTCTTATTATCAGTTCTGCTTTACATTTTAATGATTACAATATTTTTACAGCGGCGACAAATATTCAGTGAGCTTGCTCGACATGTTTGGATTTGAGTGCTACCACAGAAATCGATTGGAACAGCTTATTGTTAACACGACCAACGAACAAATACAGTTTCTGTACAACCAGAGGATGTTTGCATGGGAAATGCAAGAAACGGCAGAAGAGGAAGTTCCAGTTGTCTCATTGCACTTCTATGACAATAAGAATTCCGTTGATCAACTAATGGGAAGGCCTCTCGGACTGTTTTATATTCTAGACGAAGCCAGCCGCACTGGTAGTGGCCAAGAATTTATCATGAGTAAGTCAACTTTTACATATTTTCTTTCTTTAAAAGTATTTATTCGAAATGTTATGCTTGTTTATCGCTCATTCCAGGCACAATAAGAACGACTTGCAAGGGACCCTACATCAAACTGTCAGGCAGCCATGAATTCAGTGTGGCCCATTATACAGGAAAAGTCAACTATGACTGTAGAGAAATGGCGGATAAAAACAAAGATTTTCTTCCTCCCGAAATGATAGAAACTATGAGGGCTTCGACGAATGTTACTGTACAGCAGCTATTTAGGAACAAATTGACCAAAACGGGGAATTTGACCGTGTCATCCGGCCAACCCAAAGTTTCTGTAGCAAGGTCTAAATCTGAAAAAGAAATGGAAAATCTGAAAGCTAGAGTAAGTGGTAAATTTTATGAGTAGTTAATAACACCTTGTTTTTTTTTATTCTTTAAATATACGCACACATGAACAAATAAAGGAACCTAGAAAACTTTTTCAGAAATACAACACTGTCTCCAAAGGTCAATATTCTCAAGTACACCGAATGAGGACTGCTGCTGCGACGTACCGAGCCACCAGTTTAGAGATTCTGAAGCAGTTGTCCATAGGTCCTGGTAGTGGCGGCACTAACTACGTACGATGTATCAGAGCTGACCTGAATGATAATCCGAGAGGATTTCAAACTGAAGTTGTGAGGCAGCAACTAAGGGCTTTGGCGATTTTGGACACGGCGAAAGCACGGCAAAGTGGGTTTTCTAGCCGTATACCCTTTGCAGAATTTATTAGAAGGTGAGTCTGCAAAATTTAAAAAAGAAATTAAGGCCCTTTTAGAACTTGGCACATTACCTAATCATATTTCAAATTTCGTATAGATACCGTTTCCTGGCGTTCGATTTTGATGAAAACGTGGAAGTGACAAAAGAAAACTGCAGGTTACTGATGATTCGCCTCAAAATGGAAGGCTGGGTGCTGGGAAAGACAAAAGTATTTTTAAAGTACTACAACGAGGAATTCTTATCAAGGTAAATAAAAACGTAGATGACAACAATCAGATAAATAAATAAACAGTAAAAATAAGAGGATTAACTAGTTTTACATCTTAAACTTGTATTTATTTCAGGCTATACGAAACACAGGTTAAGAAAATTATAAAAGTTCAATGCATGATGAGAGCATTCTTGGCAAGAAGAAAAGCTAACAAGGACAAGTCTAAAATGCGTCACAGTAAGTATAAAGCATTGAAGAAAGCTAAAGATATTACAATTTTGAAAGGCACTAGATATGGTCAATAACTAACAATTTCTACTTTCAGTAAAGGAACTTAAAAAGCAACAATCAATGAACGTGACAGAGGACGAAGCTGCGTTGTTAATACAGAAAGGTGACTAAATCCAATATTAGGAAAGAATACTTACCTTTAACGTTTTACGTGGCAATCTTCTAAAAACTGCTATGCAAAAAGAATACTTCTTTCTTCATCTCTTTTTTTTCATTCTTATAGCGTACCGCGGATACATAGTCCGCAAAGCATATGGGCCCCTCATAAACAAAAGCACGGGACAGATCGATGAAGAAACGGCATCGTTCCTAAAGAGATTTGCCATGAGATGGAAAAGCCGCTCCATATTCCAAGTTTTGTTGCAATATCGTGCAGTACGCTATCAGGATTTAGTGCATTTTTCTCAGCAGGTAAAAAAAATACTTTCATTTATCCGTAGATACTGGTTCATCCCCCCTGTAGTTCAGATTATTTTCGTGAGAAGGGGAGGATGGGTACAGTTGTACCAGTTTAAGTTGTACGATTGTAACATGCCTACATATTTGTCTGACTTTGTAGATGCCTAGAAAATGCCTGAGAAAGATAGTGCGAAATGTGACTGAGATGTCAGAACACACAGTCAAGTACGAAGAATTAAATGGTGGTAGTTCTATGATAAAAGCAGTTGACAAGTGTGGAGTCAGCCACGTTTTTTCTAGACTGTCGGCTATGAGTTCGCGTAAAGTGCAAGAGTGGTGGTATTCGAAACTATCGTCACGATAATTCTTTACATCTTGTTTATAAACCAATTTTTGGCTAGGATTTGTTTTCGTCATTAAAATAGATCTTTAGAACAGCGGTAATAAATGAGGGCATACTTAATATTGTTTATAGGCATTTGAATACTAATAAACATTATAAAAATCCACTTCACAATTAATAAAATTACTGTTTTTTATTCTATATCACTGACACAACCGGGTAAGTCACTCGAATAAAGCGAGAACACTTTTACAATAACTCACGTTAAATATTTATCTCACTTTCATCAAGTAGGTTCCACTTCTATTACGGAAGACTGGGTTCTTTCAAAATGGCCATTTCGTATCGGTACCTCAACCGACAAGCCGCACAATTGCCGCAACGACAAGAAACCTCCAATTTGAAAGAACCCTTGAAATCGATATGCATTCGTTCCTGTTGATGGTTTGCCTCGTGCCCGTGAGCCTTTTGGCCACGACTGATGCTTATGAGCCGCTGGCTTTCAGCGTGAGGTCGAGCACTGTTATCGGGATGAATTCTTTAGCATGAACCATATTGTAACTAACAATTGAGTATGCTATAAGCATATCTGCCTGTTCCTTCGGAGAAATTGTCAATATTATACCCTCTATCTTTTCCCAGGTGCATATCTACAACCAAGCAGTTTTGGAGGCACTCCTCAACACGAGCACTTCAGTCCTGCTTGACCGGGTAGACCCACATTCAAAAGAGAGTGACTTCCTCGGCTCCGGACCGCCCACAGTCTGGAAACTTCCATTCAGGATCGATCAGCTGCAGTATTACGACACCTCGTATATGTGCGATCCTTCTGCTAAGAGCAAGTAAGTATCTTCGATTTGTAAGACCACAAATTACAACAGATATTGTTGAAATCATTATTAAAACTACTTAATTTAGTCGTATCCAAAAAAAAGTGACAATATCACAATATAGTGAACATGCAATTTTCAGTTTTTAACCTGTCCAATTTCTTCTTATAGTGACACATTTGCCAGTCAATACGATTCCGACCACGAGCAGTGGGACGAACCGTTGAAACGTCGATTTAGTTCAGCACAAACCGACGCCAGTAAAACTTCGACGAGCACACAGACCCTCATCACAGTGCCATTCTGCAGAGACCCTACTCAACCGGTCCCCGTCCTCCCGCCCGACGAACCGGACAAACCACCCGCAGCCAAATCTACAAGAAAAGACGGACCTGCCAACAGACCTGCAGTATACAAGAAGAAACCAGGCCAAGCTCCACATAGCTACTACCAACCACCCGAACCCTGGGCAGGCGTAAGAGATGACACGGATATTCTTGAAGACACAGCTCCCAAACTACGAAAGTCAAGTTACACTCGAAGCCTCTACGCTATTGACACTGAAGCCCAAGATCCGATAATGGAGCTGCAAGCAATGGCTAAGTCTACCAACGATATGAACGAGGACGATCCTCCGTTCAATTTCCAAGCAATGTTAAAGAAAACTCCTCGTAATAGGGCTTCGATGAAGAGGTCTAATGAGTTAAATAACGATTTAGAGGATAGGCAGACGGTGTCAAAGCATATTATCTCGCCGAGCAAGGCAAAGCCACCGGCAGCTCCTAAATATCCTGCGCCGACGCCCCCTCCTGGTAAACCACCCCCTACTCCTCCGGGTAAACGTCCTGCGCCAACACCGCCTCCAACCAGGATGGCGACGGAGACGCCTCCACCATACAGAGATAATTCACCTGTGCCACGGTCTTCGAGCAGAGAAATAATACGACAAAACTCAAAAGACCTTATCATCGCTGCATTGAAGAAGAGAGACTCACAAACTGATATGATTTGTCCAGACGATAATAAAATCGAAAATGAAAAAGTCGAGTTAGCGCCGGGAATCACAGTGGAGGGTACGGTTACAGATTTATAAGAAAAAAAAATGTTCGTAAAAAATATATTTAATCTCCATTGCATTGGAAGTCCACATACATTTCTTTTATTATGGCATTACAATATTAGTATTGTTTTTGACAGTTAAGTTTTTAAAGCCATAATTTTACGTAAGTCATAAGATTTTTGTTAATTTCTAAATAATATAATTTATATCTCAATAGAGTTAAGTATATTAAATACAAAAGATGATCTTAAAGCGAATTATGGCGAAACTTTGTGTTGATTTAACACATTTTTATGGTTCCATCACATCATAAAAAAATATATCGAGTTCTATATTAATCTTAGAATAACCTTATCCGAAATTGCTTTGGTAACTTATTATATTTGCTTATAAACTAGATTGTGGTGACATGATTACTACCACAGAAACACAGAGTTGAATGGTCCATGAAGGTTTTATAGCATTTATTGATGAGCGATACATCGTTGATTTATTAAATATCACGTTATTATTATAGTAAAAGAGTTAAAAGTAAAAATTTCAAAAGCTAATAAAAAAGTGAGATTTATTTAAATGAAAATAAGTAAAGGAAAGAAAATTAAACTTATACAAGTGACTAAATGTATCGCTCATAGGTATACATAATTATAAGAACTAACAAATAAATAGACAGAGTAAGTATGTCTCATTATGCTTATAAGCTCACTGTTATTACTTTAAAAGCTCGATCGAATAATTTGTACAGTGTGATATGTTTTATTTAAACATTTATTTATATTTAGAAAATATGTAGTTGTCCCTTATTTTAAAATCACCCTTCATTTCGCAACTTCACTGTACCTATTATATACTTTTGATATTATAATTTTCGAATGTGGACATTATTATACGTGCTCTACACTGGCCAAACCGACCACCGACAGGGGTGACCTTGGTTGCGTCTCCCATCGGCCGACAGCGTTCCACACGGTCGGGGCCGATCACGACCGCCGCCTGTCGCGATGCGCTCCCGATCAATGTCGTCCAAAGTCGTTCGACTCGGCCCACATCTGGGCGCCCGACCTCTCGGTACATTTCCACACCAACTGAACCAAATTGACCTCTGTCGGCGTTTGGTTTGGATCGTGTAAAAGACCTTTTATCAATTCATTTTAATTAAAGTGCTTGTTTCTGCGACTACAAACGAAATTCAGGCCATTTTTAAATGTACAGTGACAAAGAAAAACGTTTATCAATAGTTACCAATTGTTATGGCCTCACTTGAGCACGAAACAAAGAATTTCTAGAAAGTACACACCACGAAAAATATTTCATAATATGTTTCCAACCATACCACTGCCTTACATTATAAAATCACTTGGAAAAAATATAGTTAATACAATAAAGTATCAAAATATACTTCTACGTTTTTTTTTTTAATTTTTAATCTCATTACCATTATATATTTTCTTTTTTAAATTTAGGCCACACGTAATCTCTAATCGAATATTAAATTTCCGAAATTATCTCTCTCGCTAATCTCTAGAAATCACATCCTAACGTTATTGCCGAATATTAATTGACTTAAAGCTAATTATTAGATTAGAGAAATACATTAAAAAGATTATAAAAATATCAAGTATTTATTACGTTCTATAATATTAAACCCTAAGCTCTATGAATTCAGTCAATATGTTACCAATGAAGTAGAAAAATACAATGTCTGTGTGAATTTTAAACTTATTTTTTTTAATGTTTCATGACGATACCGCTTTTACACAATTTAGGATACAATATATTGTTCTTATCCACCTCTTATCACCCTTAATAATATGGTAGTTGACTAGGTCAAACGTAAAATCCTTCATGATTCTATAATCGTTGGTAAAGTTTCTTTTTCTTAAAATAATGTCACTTTGCATTCATCGTTTGAAGGAAAAACTATTTGATTATTTAAGTAAAATAAAAAAAAAATAAAAAGCGGCAAAATTAAAATGGGACTGGGCTGGACACGTTAGCAGAATGCATCCTGAGGGGTGGGCCAATATCGTCGCTCAGTGGATACCCCAAGACGGCCACCGCAAACGTGGCAGGCCCCGGAAGAGATGGCGGGATGACCTCGACGCCTATAACCGTGATTGGTGGGCACGCGATCAAGATCGGGAGGTGTGGAAACAAAGTGGGGAGGCCTTTGCCCAGCAGTGGGACAACACAGAGTAAAGAAAAAAAAAATAAGTATACGGCTTGATGTAAAAAACATGTGACGGCATAGTTGTTACTTTCATACAAATTGCATAGAAAGTAACCGTTTTTGAATTTGAAATTCAATAAGTAAAGAATTTAACTAGTTGTCAGCTACATTATATGATTTTTTTGTTTTGACCTACTCAACTACCCAAATGCTTTTTTAGAGTGCATTTCACCGCCTGACCAATGGGAACAAGAAAATAACGATATGCGTCTGTCCATTTCAGAGACCAAAATGCTCCTTTGCTCTTTATTCGATGAGCGTAAGCGCACAACTATAACCCCGAATGGCAAAAAAACCCGCTCAAAAAAATTTTTTTTTCTTTTAATTCCTAAATAATGACTTTAGGACGATGATGAAGAATGAGAACATTATTTCTAAGAAGATGTATCGATTTTGCGGTATCGGGACTTTACAATATGTTTCCATTTTATGGGTTTTCCTAATTATACTGCCTCAAATATTTTTATAGGGTTTAGTTAAAATTTTGACTGGCTTGTATTACAAGCTAACTATGACAAAATAAGAAATATATAAGTCATAATAAAAGAGACCTTATTTTAATTATTTTCTCAAAACTGTCAATTTAGTACTAAATCCGGTGCAAATAGTGACTTAGAATACAAAAATATATTTATGTTTAGTTAATTCGTTAAACATATATTTTGAAGCAATTTATTATGGCGCTTACGATACTAGTAAACCGTGACTTCATAACTTTGAGATCCATCACATACAATAATTTAAACAATAAATACAAAAAAAAAAAAAACAAGGTAAAGATTATTAGAAAAGTTATTCTTAAGTAATGCCATAGTAATGTGCCTTTTAATTTTTGAGTGGCACAACACATACGAAACTGAATTCTAAATTGCAACTGTCTAAAAATTTATAAGTCTGTGGTCACCCCCTGTGTTATTGATATAGTAGGGGAGCCCTCGGAGGGAATATGGAAGTAACTCAAACCCGCTAGGTAACACTACTATACCTACAAATTAATATTATGTTCGACGTCAGTCTCACATTTCCAGTATCAATATCTAATAATCAAGTTTGTATAGCTGTTCATTTTTATATTTCTCGCTTTCCCTACACTAAAGGAGACTACACTGAAGGAGAAACCTTGTCTGACATCTCAATCTCAACCCAATGTGTCTCTGCCACTCTCGATAATCTACGGATTTAGCATCATTACCTCCCCTACTAATAAAAGACAAATTAGAATCGCTCACCACTCCATTTTAAAAACAGAAAGAGAAACAAAACAATGCAACACCACGCACGTTATAGAAAAAACTGTACCTACCTTAAAATTAGTGCAGAAATAAAACAAGTGTATATTTACTGACCAATATAACTTTCAAACAATGCTTGAACTGGCCGTAAGGTACTTATATTATGCCCTAATTTATGACAAAACGAAGACCAGACGTTATCTCACTGTGCAATATAGAACTTAACATAAGTATTAACATTAAGGTGCTACAATAATGACATTTTTACATCAACATACACGAAAATGTATAGACGCCAGCACATCAAGCTTCTACAGTAGAGAGCCTTAGAGCGCCTTCACATTACGTTGTAAGTAGTGCGGCAGCAGCGCGACAGACGCGCTGTTCACAGGCGGCTAATTCCATATCCGGGGTCTTTAATAAATTTCAACTTTATCGCTGAAGTATGTGGTTCAAAGTTGATTGGAAAAAAATTACAGTTTCGGGTAGCTTGATGTGCTGGTGTAAACTAATAAAAAACCCGAGCACGGTCTATTGACTGACTGTGATATAACAATGAAGAAACGTGATTCACACTTTAGGAAGGATCAACACACGACTTTCCTTTGCCGTGTCTAGGTTTATCTAAGTCTGTAGTGAGATGCATTAATTCTCATAACAATTAACAAAGATGATGTGCAAAAAGTATAAGAGTGTATTAAATTAGACTTATAACACAAATCTGCTCCAATAAATCCAAGGAGATCGTTCAACCAGTATTTTAAATATTGTTTTAAATAGCAGCCCTCCATATATTTTGCCAGTGTCAACATACGCCTAAAAACTAGAGAGCAATGAAATTATTACTGAAGATTGATAGATTGGCATTTTTATAGCGATACAAAAATACCAAATGAATACCAAATATATTCAATATCTCTCTCACACGCACACACATAAAATAGTCTATGAGAACGACAATGGAGGTTCAGATTCATTCGTATCAAAACACCATTTTTGCGTTTGCAACACTATGAATACACCCAAGTATTTTTAGACCTTTCATTTTTACTATCTTCATTGAACATACTTGATAAACCTTATCATGTCAGTATATTATGAACAATTTCTCACAAAACGCCGTACCAAAATCAACTCACAAAATCTACGTCTTCATTGCAACCATAGATACTAGTCATAGTACGTATAGTCTAGATGTGGCATTACCTTTAACTTCAGACGAGTAACTGAGTGACATTAGGCTCATTCAGTGTGAGAACTGCATGAGCTTCAACCATCACCACCAAGGAGTTCCTGGCCTCCTCGTGCGGGACGCCGTGCGAGCGCGTCGCGTGGGTGTACCACGCACCTGTTGATGGCAACACTGAGACGCACCATTTACATGACAGCCTGAAAATGACAATAAGTAGATGAGACAACTGCGTTTCCGAAGCAACCACGTGGTGACAAGGAGCGTGTAAGAAGCTATTTGATGATGTGACATGACATGTGTGTGACGCACGCTTACGCTAGAACGCAACTTTCTTAGTAAACCGTGAACGCATCCATTTGACGAGCAAACTGGACGTCGAACAATTTTTAACTTAAAGTCGTTCTTTTCTTTTATAATAATTATCGTCTATACCGTGTGCAAAGAAGGTTAAAGACATAGTTTTACATATTCATATGAAAATGTCAAAATTATGTAGCATGATGATCATGCTTTATTTTTTTTGCGAATAGAAACATTAAATAATAATAAACCTTGTAGTCAAGGAATCTTATTCCCAACACAATACCATAAAAATTAATAAATATTACCTGTTAGTAACATGTCTAGATTTCACGTGTCTCCGTCTATACCCCCAACTGTTATACACGCGAGGACAAAATGGGCAGGGAAATGATGGATCTGGAAATACAGTAATCAATTTAACAATATAAAATGTTAAGGATTAAAAACACCAGTAGAAGACGAAGTGAACATATCTCTGAGACTAGTTAGAAATTACTCAATACAAATATAAAATTAACTATGTTGAATTATTGCAGTCTTCGAAAATTAATCTCTTATTTGACATACACAGCCATGGGAAATAATCAGCATCCATAAAAATATTATTTTCTTCATTTATTTATTTTTTAAACATATTATTTACATTTTTAAATATTAATATAAAAAAAAAACAAAATATTATAATTATTACCTTTAGCATCGGCAGACACTAAATTAAGATTCTCTGTTTTTATACTCAGTGACTCAATTCTGGTTCCGCTCTGCAGTACATTTTCAACTTCTTTGTCTATTTCGATAATTTCATCGGAAGCATCACCGCTGTTAATCTTTTCATTCAAACATGGCTGCGTACTGCTAACTTCACTCTTATCAATTCTGTCACTTAACATGTACACCTTTTTGTTAAGACAATTGTCAGCGCTTATTTGTTTCTTATCAGAAGTCTCTTCCAGTAACGCAATATCTGTGTCATTTGTATTTTCTCCCGAATAGTCGGTAAGGGGTGATTCTATGGGCTCAATTTTGAGTACAACATTCTGAAAATGGCAATAACATAAAATTACTGTTAAAAATAAAATAAGGATGTAACTAATATGTCTAATTGTCAGCAGCTCCTCGCTACCTTCATCATTTCAAGAGCTATTATTTCACTTAGATTGCATATTGTATGGCAACCTTTAGATAGCACTAGCAATTTGTACCAGTCTCCCGCATCCCCAGGGAACTTCTTCCCATGCTTAAATAAAACATAACCATGTTCACCGGGGATAGTGTAGGTTGCTAATAGTTGAAATATTTTTTTCAATTGGTTAAGTACTTTTATTTTAAAGCCTATTTAATCCAAATAACTGGTCAAATCTTTATAATATTAGCATAGATAAAATTGTTTCTTACAGACTGCTTGCCATTGTCAGAACTAATTTTGTGAACAGTTTCAGAATCAACTGTTGGTATACACTTCTTGCACTTATTATTGTTTTCTTGTTCCACTCTCTTCCTCTTCTTTGTTGGTCCTGATGATTTCTGGAAAAATGGTATGCATAATTATTTTAAACATGTTTCGAATGTCTGTTCAACTCTTTTGTAGTAAGGCCCTAACTTTCTACTTCATCATCTCCAGAGCCTTTTCCCAACTATGTACCAGTCTAACCCGATTTAGCTGAGTACCAGTGTTTAACAAGGAGCGACTGCCTACTTATGCCCTGTTAAATACTAGATAATACGAACACAAGATAGTAAATTGGGTTGGTTCTTACAATAACTTTTTCAGTATCGTATATTTAATGTACAATGTATTGTAACTTACGGTTTGCTTCTTCTCAGCCATATCATCAAGCAAAGCTATATCAGTGTCATTAGTATTATCGCCAGAATAGTCTGTTAGTGGAGATTCTGCTGGCTCTAATTTTGGCACTAGGTTCTGAAATAATTAAACATTACAAAATTGTAAGCGAAAAAGTGATAAAAATTTAAAATGTGCTTCAGATAAATTGAAACAATTCTTACATTTTGAGCAACATCTTGTCGACCCTGTACGGATACACATTTCTTGCATTTACTGTTGCTATCTTCATGTTCACTTTTCTTACGCTTCTTAGGCAATGTGTTTGCCGGTGTTTTCTAGAAAGAAACATATTATATACAATGGCTTAAGTTTTTGATAATATTGATTAAGTATGGCGCATTTCTATACATCCAAACAGAAATGAGTTACTGGCATGAAAGAATAGTAATTTCTTAATTTAAAAATAATGATTAAAAAGTTACAGGGCACTCAATCTTACTTCATCTTCACGTGAAACTTCACTGCCTGTTGATAAACCGCAAATTCTTAATGTTTCTGCAGTTTTTAACAATATTGGTAGAAATTCTTCAGTCACATTCACTTCCCCGTTGTACATGAACGTCAGCAGCGTTCGCAGAGAGGCCGTACTGATGTCATGAAGCACTATAATTGGATCCTTGTGGGGGTTTTGCTATGAAAAAAACGTGTGGGCGTTAGACCAAAAACTTTGCGTAGGGAATCCATATAAAGTCAATTTAACAAATGTATACTATAAATTACCTGGAATATGGTCCTGAAAACTGAACTGTTCGCCGACAATATCACTTTGTGAGCCTTAAAACTGTGGCCCTCCGACACTAGAGTCACGTCCGACAAGCCTTCGTCTTTGTACAATTCTTTTACGTTGAACAATATGTTGCTCTGATATCCATTCCATTTCAGACTGATCTCCTGATTCGCCATAATGACTCGCTACGTTACCATAAGCTTATATGTAAGTTTAATCTAACAAAGCAAAATAAATAATAGTAAATTATATCAACGAAACGACGCAAAATTGCTTTGATTGAAATTGAAAGAAAACAATGCCACAGATAGTAAAACTGTTTTTTTTTTTACTCTTGACCATGGATACGAGTCTTTCAGTACCAATAATAAAATAACTAAAATACGTCATATTCACCATATTTTTGATGATAAATATTAAATCATTGTGAAGAATATAGTTTTTGAAGCTAAATTGTATAACATGTAGTTAATTGTATGTATTTAGATTTAATAGTTGCATAACATATAATTATTTTAGTTTGATGTACGTTCAATCATTTACAAATATTAACAAGATTTCTGTTAATCAGGCAGTGGAACCAAATTAATTTTAAACCAGAATTTTTTAAATTGTGTTATTTAGAGTACGGGAGGAAAACATAACTTAACTGACTAGCGGATCTATTCGGTTAAGTACTTACTCAGTCTACGCCGCGCCGGAACGCAACCTTTTGCAAACTACACTCAACGGACGTCCGGTTACTGGTCACCGGTCGTACTTCTCGCAAAACGTAAAATTTAAATGTACATGTACTTACTGAACACTTTGTAATTCGAGGTTAATCTGTTATTTCTGTTTCTCTTACACATTTATTATCGATGGAAACTGGATAGCAATTGTACAATTAATTAGGTATTTACTGAGCTGCTTCGAAAAATATAAGAGGAACGCTCTTAGTGCTGGCTGATGCTTACTTACTTTTAAAATCAATACTAATCGAGAGCGTCTGAACGAGGTCTGAACATGGCATGAATAACGATCATATTTAGGGCCAATATTTAGGGCTGCTCTAAAAGACGGACATTTTTTTGCCGTCACGCCAATGGCACACTATAAATTTATTACATAGGTAACTAAGTAGGTGCTCTGTCGCAAGCATGGTTACAGATTACTAAATAGTAACGCATCGTCTTCCACGAGCCATGTTTATTATTTTATCTTTTAGGTAACCTTGATCCTCAATCTGATATACCTGCTACTGCATTTCGAAATAGTCTACCTATATTATCAATTAATCCGACCTTTGTAGGTATATTAATAAGTAGGTACGTAGGTATGTCAAGATCATCGCTTGTTAATAAGGCGACAGATTTGACATAGGTACCTACCTATTACTGTTTCTTAGGTACCTACACGTACATACATACATATATCTAAGAAACAATATTATAAAGGAACAATATAGGTAATAAGAAACCCAAACGATAATTGTTTATTACGTAGTTCCAGAGAATTGAGAAAATTGAAACACTTTTGTTTTTATTTTTTTTGCATTCAACCTGTTTCTGCATGTTATTCTATTAAGAGTATACATGGGAGTATATCGATCAGTATTAGATCTTATGTATTATTAAAAAAAAAAGCTATGTGCGGAGCTGGTTTGACCGTTATCAAATATTATTTATTTAAATATCGAATACCGTGATAAATAAACTACTTATACATCCAGATAAGAATAGATCTAACATTAATCAGAATATCTATTTTTATCGATACGCTGTTGCTGTTATGTATCAATTCAGTGACCATGAACTATAAACAGGAAAGCGGGACCTTAACTCAAAATTCGGTCTAATAAATAATTAATATAGATTTAGTAGCAACTTTGTGTAGGTACTATTATTATTTACTGGAAAATAAATATTTTTTCCTGTATCATATTGTTACCGTAATTTTCTGCAAAACATCTCTTATAATAGTTTCCTATGCATAGAAGAGCTAGGAAAAACAGTAGTTATCAACAAAAGTGCAAGGCTAATATTTGTCAAGCAATCCTATCAAACGTATGTACCTACTAGAATGTAAGGAAATGTAATATCTGGGTCACCAAACAATATCCGAGCATCGCCCTGAAAGTGGCCTTATCGGCGCTAACCAAATAATCTAGCCCTTATGAAACTATTGTTTTAACGTTAATCAACAGTCCATCATAAACATTTGATGGCTCTTCACTTACTATAAAACTAAATTGATAGTACTGTTCACAATTTAAAATAAATCAGCCTCATCGGAAAATGTTTTGTTCATCAATATTCGTGGTGTGTTGCCTTGCTTTAGTTTGTTTTCCTCAAATTGTTCTAGCTGTAGTTAATTATCCTTCTCCTCCATATACTAAATATACTGTTTCGGATATACTGGATGACGCGCGTTTAGACACGGTAAGTCATTTTTATAATAATATGACATCATCAGAACTAGTGGTAAGCCTGCCGATATCCGATATGTGGTAAAAAAAACTGCTCAATACACTGAACTTTCTTCCCTAATAATTTCTAACCAATGTCTTTTGAAGTGTCCATTGATTCAATTCAAGCAATGTAGACAGAAATAGTCAAGCAAGAGTTTTGAGAAAGCTCATTTTTGATATTAATCGTATCAAAAGTAACCCAGAGGCTAGCTATTACTTTGGGCGCAGAATAATCATTGCCATACAAGGCAATGCTGCTACCCTCTTGGGCACGCTCCCAGTAGACAGCGATGGGGACGAAATTTTCAACGCCTTTCATTTGTTTTAAATTTAAACTGTTTAAAAATCAATCTAACTCTTACTTCTTTAATTCGAAAATAAAATGTTTATCTACAGTTTTCATTAATAAGAAAATATGGGTATCCATGCGAAATTCATCGCGTGTACACGGAAGACAAGTATATCCTGGAGATGCACAGGATACCTGCAAAATCACCCAATGCACCAGTGGTCTTTCTCCAGCACGGCTTGTTGTCGTCATCCGCTGAATGGGTGCTCATGACCCCTGGTCGAGGACTTGGTATGAACATACATGTCTGATATACCATAATGTAGGACCTACAGTGTATTGTACGCATTGCTGTAATGACGACTAATGTCGTCGACTGACCGCTTATAAACCCTTTCTGTAAAATCTTTTATTTATTGATTTAAATAAGATTAGGTAATAGGTATATTGAATTCGTTGCAGCATACATCTTAGCAGACGCTGGATACGACGTATGGATGGGCAACACACGAGGGAACACTTATTCCCGAAACCATGCCTCTATGAAACCCACATCTTCAGCTTTCTGGAAGTTCAGCTGGCACGAAATAGGTTTCTATGACCTCCCTGCCATGATTGATTACGTCATCAAAGAAACTGAGGTTCCTAGGATCCACTACATCGGTTTCTCTCAAGGGACTACAGTTTTCTGGGTGTTGATGTCAACTAGACCTGAATATAATAACAAAATTATTGCTATGCAAGCTCTAGCGCCTGTGGCTTACGTAGGAAATATTAGGAGTCCTCTTATAAAAGCTATCGGACCGTTCACCAACTCTCTTGAAGTAAGTATAAGAAGGAATATGGACCTACACGCACTAATTTTAAGGTCTAGAATGGTAGTGACAAATTTTTATGTGATTTCAGATTGTATTTAAACTATTAGGGACGAACGAAATTCTTCCCAATGGCAAAATAAACGAACTTGCAGGACAGAGCTTGTGCCTTGAAGAGGCCATCACCCAGCCCCTGTGCACAAACCTTCTGTTCCTCATTTGTGGATTTAATTCCGAACAGCTCAATAACGTAAGTATTGCTTGGCAACTAAATTATTACCAGATGGCGCAGTTAGCGTACCTGCCTGCCATGTCGGGATCGCGGGTTCGATTGCCCTATAAAAGTAAAACATTTGTGCTAACATGGGTGTTTGACTTAGTCTGGGTTTTCCTATGTATAAAATAAAATATAAGTAGGTACGTTATACACATAAGCTCTGCTTAGTTTGTGACTATAGGTTATTGTGTGAATGACTAAGGAATGTTCAGTATATATTATATAATTACACAGTTAATAATATAGTTATGTAAGCACCTATGGTAAAGAGTATAATTGGGTTTCTGTCTGCCACTAAAAACGATACGTGTTGATTATTAGTCTATTTCTTGATTCCAGACAATGCTGCCGGTTGTAATGGGTCATACGCCAGCCGGAGCATCAACAAGACAACTCATACACTTCGGTCAATTGTACAAGTCAGGGAAATTTGTACAATTTGACCATGGTTGGCTTACAAACAAACGAAAATACGGAACCTACAAACCGCCCGCGTACGACCTGCAAAATATCAAGACTCCTGTCTTCCTACATTACGCTGACAACGACTGGTTATCAACACCTAAAGATGTAAAAAAACTAGCACAAGAAATACCTACTGCTATTGGACTCTTCAGAGTACCTTTAACTAAATTCAATCATTTGGACTTCGTGTTTGCCATAAATGCGACGGAATTAATATACAACCGCTTATTGAACATAATGGCACAATTCAAAGGCAATGTATGAACTAACACATTATATTTTACGCCACTTAACACATAGGAACATACAAATACAATTTTATTTTCACATCGACATGTCTTTTCATTTTCACCTGTTTTAACCTGCGAACACAAAACACTATGTTCAAATATTTTCCTCGAAAATATTTTAAATTAAGTTACTCGTGAAAGAAAGTCGTGGTGGCCTAGTGGTTCAAGCACCAGCCTTTCGAGTATGAGGGTGCGGGTTCGATTCCAGGTCAGGCAAGTACCAATGGAACTTTTCTATGTTATACGTACTTTCTAAGTTTATCTTGGACACCAATGATTGATTAAAGATGAAGGAAGAAAACATCTCGAGGAACCTGGACTATAATGTCTGAAATTACCAGCCCGCATTGAGCAAGCGTGGTGATTAACGCTCAATCCTTCTCTTTGGGACAGGAGGCAGTGGGACGATAAAAAGGCTGTGAGAATGATGATGAAGATACTCGTGTAAACGTTAGTACTTACATACACTCGAATCATGATTCATGTGTTAGCCGAAAGTCCTAAAATAAAAAACATGGTATCAATAAAAATGTTTCGTACAAAAATGTCAAAAAGGGCTAGAACTGAAGTGTTCACCATGAGACCAAAAACTTTTTACCTTGACAAATGTGAGATAAAAATACGATAACAAACTATTCTAGGTCACTAGACGATAAGTCACGGTAGTGGGGTTTGAAAATCTAATATTTAAAATTAATTAATGTACATTACTACGTATAGATATGTTTAAAATTAAAGATAATAATAATCAAAATCTTACGCAATGTGAATCGGTACTGGCTACTGTGATTGTAGAACACGAAGGCGCAGACTTGCTAGCATTCACCATATGGAATGTAGCATCGATGTTGGATTCCTTTTCACGCTGCTTTCTGCAATTGGCTATACACATTTCTCGTTTCACGATAGCTCCAAAAGTGTTTTGCACTGAAATTATTAAACACATATTTCAAATGATAAAATTTAAATTGGTTTAAAAGTAAATTGGCCCGGGTTCGATCGATTCCTAGGTCAAGCGAAGATCGCTTTGTTGTTTTATAGAAAGTATCACAAAACAGACCAGAGTGCAGAAGTTGGTGATGTTACACGCGTACCTGGTAGAGCACGTTGTTGGTCTAATGGGCACAAGCCTCCTCTCACACAGAGAAGGATTGAGCGTTAATCACCACGCTTGCTCAATGCGGGTTGGACATCAGGGACATCGTTTTTGAATTAATTAATTAATGAATTGAGGAAATTCCCACACATGTCTTTCTAGATGATCAAACCAGCAGTCACTTGATAAGAAGAAGGCTTATAAAGTTACCCTCCCTAGAATCTATCTAATGTCTGATACGATTGAATATGGAAGTCCCAATGGAGATTGATTGGAAATTCATTGAAACGCTCGTTAAATATTTATATTACCTTTAGTTAACAACTCGATAGGGTCTTCTCTTCTACTACAGCAGGCAGTTTCTAGATTAAGTGCTCCTTTATCTGGGTCATTCGTTTTATGTAACACTTGTAACAAAGAAATGTGTCTGTACGTCTGAAAATCAAAACTTTTTTAAGAATATATAGTTCAATAAAAGTGAGCAAGTAATTTTATTGGTAATGTCCAGTACCTCATTCTTACAATTCTTCATAGTTATTATCATTTCTGAGTCAATGCCCTTGACTTGGCTTACATTTGCAATATCGTCTGTACAACATTCGAAGGGTTTAGGCAACGTAGCAACACTATCGTGCTTACTTGCACATTTGAAAGGAGAAAAGAATGTTGACTTCCATGAAGAATTCTTGTACACATTTTGAAGTTCAATTCTTAACGAACTGTTTTCTCTTTTCAGTTTATCTATTTCTGACTTCTGGCAATTACATTTGTCTTGTAACTTTTCAAGGTTTATTTTGTAAGCATTTATTTCTTCGGCAATTTCATTACAATGACATTCCCTATCAACCATTCTGACTTTTGCAGTGCAATGTTTACTATACTTTCGACTTTGTGACGTCGAACACGATTTATTCGATCTACATACTGAGGGGTTCGATAGAAAATCAGTGTCTGTTGATTTATTTTTGCAGCATTTAGCTGGTTTCCTACAGTCTGTCATAGAGATTTTTTTCTTGCATTCAGGAAAACCATCAGGATAACCGCATGGTTTAAAATTACATGGGGCGGTTTCTCTTTTGACTGGTTTTCCTTTCCAACAACAGGGAATTGGGAAAATAGCACGAGTTAAGTACGGCGAGATGTTCTTCACGAACATAGCCTGTTGCACCATTTCAGTCTGCCAAACTTTTGCAACAGACCTCACGCTATCTGTACGACAACACTCATTCTGGTCGAGGTCTTCATTTTTCGGAATATTTACATTAAAGATCTTTTCGATAATGATCTTCCAAAACATTTTAATGCTCTTGAGGGCCTCCAGGCATCGTTCACATGGCCAATGGCTAGTTTCAAATTCCTCCTGGAATTATTTTAAACGCGGTTTTATTTATAATATCAACTAAATAACTTAAACAAAAAAAATACTTACATCATCAAAGTACTTATCGAAATCCTCTTTATTTTTTAAACATTCCTTCATAGCATGGCATGATTTACAAATGCTTTCTAGCACGACTTTTGATTTACAATCGGGATGACAGCGGGGCGTAGCCTGAAAAGTGTCCAAGGAAATGAACCATGAGGTCCCAATTGAGATAAATGGCACGATAAATATTGTACGTAAATCGCCTTACCCTGCCTCGGCTTCTACACGTCATGGTCCTCATGAATCTGGCTAAAGTGCTAGTGGGTAAAACGCAAATAGGCATATCGCGCTTTATCCATTCCCTGAGGTAACGATCACGCGCCCGCACGTCATGACTCCATGCTCTGATGTCGCAGCAAGACTCGTATGATTTGATCTTACCCTCGTTGCGTGAGCGAAGTCGTAAGTTGCTGTGACCTATGTAATTCATTGAATTCATACATTCGCCAAACTATTTTCCGATCTTGTCTCCATGTTGACATAAAATTTTGAGATCCAAAATGATGGTACCGATTATGTGTCAATAATGTAACTACGTCAAGAAACTTTTTTATGGAGCTATCTGGGGGTGAGTCTGGGGGAGTATCAGTTCTCATTCATAGCTCTGAAATTGGTACTAAAAACCACGGACTAAAAAGCATAGCAGATAAAATGAAAATCCATTTGTTATTCTGTTAGTGTGAGCACGTTTACTTTAAAACAACAAATAAATAATTATGCTCCAGATATTTTCATTATTTCTCACTCTCTTGCACGAAAATCTCACATAACCTCATTAATGATAACTTGCAGGCACAGCAAATGGAAGAAAAAAAATTTGAAATTTGACGTTCTATTTCAAGTCACAATTCCGCCTCGATTTCATTTGACAGTTCAAAATATTTGATAATTTTCGTTTATACACATTTTGCCGTAAGTTTATTGCAAAACAAAATATTTCAAATCGTATCGTTATGCGTAAAATGGATGGCGGAGAAAAGTAGCATATATTTATATACATGTATATGTTTAGAAAAATCATATATTATCCTAAGTAGACTAAACAGTTGGCATCGCGATGTCTTTCATAACGAAAAGGGAGCGTGTGTTCAACGAATACGACCTGTTCGATTTGCCGGCGAGGAACGAAGGGAAGCTGAAGGCCTACTCATCATGCACGGACGCCAGGGCCTGGTCCCACTTCTGTTCGGATAAGAGCGAGCACCTGGTGGAGATAATAAAGAGGAACAACGAGACGGTCCGCCCGAAGTACTTGCCGACGAACGTGATAGTTGACACGCTGATGGTAGCCAAGAATGCTGAGATAGCACGCCTGAAGCACAAGATAGAAGAGTTTGAGCAAATGTTGGCTGCCTACGACCAACTCGAACTGTCGTGCGATCAGAAGTGCGAAATTGCTAATGCCGTAAGTAATAACAAACACAATTACTAGTCTCTTAGTTCTATTAAGTTCTGGCGAATAAACATTTGGAGTGATTTCAGAGCCCATTTTTAGTATGGCATTGAATCTATACTTGTTAGTTTGCTTGAACGCTCCAATCTGAGGAACTACTAAACCGATTTGAAAAGTTCCTTCAGTTTTACGTAGATTATTATATCGAGGAAAGCTATGGGTTCATTTTTATCTGGGTGTGCAGAGTCCATGGGACGCGGGAATAACCGCTGGCGAAAGCTAATATAATATTGTGCCTGCGAGAGTTACCGTAGCCCTGGTACATAGGGACCTCCAGAAGGAACATAGTGGGTTAAAGGGCATAAACTGCGTTAAGCGTGTGCACGCACGTGAGCACGTCGCGGGCCACGCTTCTGGTGCACGCACGTGAGCACGTTCGCGTGCTTATGCGCGGGCATCGGCGCGTGCATCCGCGTACGCAGTTTTCTCAGTACAATTTTGACGTTGGAGGTGTACAGTCGTGTAAGTAATAAGTAATAATAATGAATGGTCTTTAAATATTTCGCTTGATCGGTCCCATATGGCAGGACGACACTGAACTTCAACAATTACCCTTTCTGTATCAAAATTTGTCATTTTTTGTTATGGGCCGGGCACGCGCGTGCGGTCGGTTCGAGATAGCGCTGTCAACTGAACAAGCACGCGCGTGCACCCGCTAGCGGGCTTCGCGCGTGGACCCGTCCAACGTGATGCGTGATCACGTCGCGTGCATGCGTGCCCCATTGCACGGAAGTATCACGCGACGGGCTCACGAGCGTGTGCACGCGCATGGGCACGCGCGGGTCGTTTTTGTATGGACACGCGAGAGGCACGCTTAACGCAGTTTATGCCCAAAGTCACTAAAAGTCTGACACTCCCTCCAGCTGCACCCTCAGACACCCTCTGCAGGAGGGGTCATTTGATGATTCCCCACGAAAAAAAAGCTAGTATAATATTTGTATTGTTAAAGTATCTATAGCTACAAAATGCATCGAATAGTTCATTAATATTTAGCAGATAGGATAGGATGTATGCTAAAAAATAAGGAAAATTAGATACAACTAGTTTATTTTCGCTGCGCTGACACATGACATGGTGTATATTTTCCCCCTTATTGTCTGATGATAATAATGAACATGCGTTCACCCGTAGTCAAATTATATGTATTAGATATCAGATGAAGAACATTATATTCTCTTACAGCATGCAGCTATAAAAGCAGCCAATAAAGAGCTTGATGATCTGGTGAGAAGTACTTTTCAACTTAGTAATTCGTAGTGTCACCTACCTATACAGTATGTAACCTACCTAATTTTAGTGTAACCTACTTTTTTACCGGATTGCACTAAAAGGAGGCTTTTAAATTAATGTAGGATTATCAGGCCTAGAAGTGAACTCTGATAGGTACAAACGGCCAGCACATCAAGCAAAGACTACAATCTGTCAAATTTTCTAAATAGATTTTCAACTTTATTGCCGGAACATAAAATATTGGGTAAATATTACAGTGTCGGCTTGATAGCTTGATGTGCTGGCGTCTCTACGATGCATTACAATTTGGAATTGTTTACAATACCATTTGCGTTATTGTATGTAGTTAAATGGTTAGTAGTAAAAATAAATTAATAAAATTTCATAATAACTTTCCTGTCCCTTTTCAGTGCTTAGAATTGGACTTATCCGGTTTCACAGAGGTTAGTATAACAGTAATACATAAAAAAAAAATGTTTTCGTTAATCAAAATAGTTCATTACACAAGTACATTGAATTACAGTAATAAATTATAAACAAACATACATTAAATTTAATAAACTAATGCCTGGTTTCATTTCAGGGCATCGATTCAGAAGGTTTTGCGGTAATTACATTCAATATATTTTTCATTATTAGAATACTTCAAGGTCGAAGGTCTAAATAGATAAACACCAACTAACAGTGCGAAATGTCTTATGAGTAGTTAGTCCAATAAGAAAACAACAACCAACAATGCGAGACCTCTAAAGATTAGTTAGTCTTAAACGAAATCACCAACGAACAGTGCGAATCTGTCCAAAGAATTGTTAGTATTATAAGAAAACATGACCATGTGCAAATCGTCCAACTATAAGATAGGGAATATGCATGAAAAAAATATTTGCAATCTAGTTCTAAGTTTATCAATAAATATACAAAAATAGAACACTAATTGTGAAAAAAATATCAAAATCAGTAGAAAAACAAACGAGATATAACAATTTTAAAAAAGTATACCTGTCCCTCTCACCAAAACGCTATATTCAATGATAGCCTTACGGGCGTGTGTAGTTGTGACGTAAATTTTACACTCGGACTTCTCTTGCTTATTAGCAGTTTTGAAGCTTTATAACTTCTTGTCGATAAATATATTTTAAAAATTCTTTCATATTTTTTTTATAACAGCTGTGTATTAATTTAGTGAATAAAAAAATTACATGCATATTCCCTATTGTCTTTATAGCAGAACGTCTAATTAGCAAATTATCCGATTTTAATAGAATATGAAAAGAAGATTATAATAATATAGTAGGTACTACAAAAACTGATTGACACGAATTTTATTCCAGACCGGCAAATCAAGAGGAGATGAGGCAACACCAAAAACAAACGATATGATGGAGGTAAGAAATTTATTCCTCAATAGTAATTTTATAAAAAAAATATAGTTAATGTAATTTTTAACATTTATTTTAAGCAGCAGTCCTCTCCCAAGAAGGACTCTAAAGGTGTTCAAAATGACTTGCCGTGTACTTGCGATGTTGCTACCCGTAAGATTCTTTCAACTTATATCTCATCTCATGAACTAACTAACCTCCTTGGTATTCATATCTATAATGTTTAATTCCCAGTTGCCAGAGATTCAAGAATTGATGAAATGCAAGATACCATAATAACAAAAGACGCAAAATTAAACGCTATGAAAAATACAATAGCTGTATGTAAATATAAATGTTATGTTTATTTCATTCGGAATCTTTGATCGTATATTTCGAATCTATGTTACAGGTCATGGAAAATGATGTTTGCGAACCTTATTGTATTTATGCACACATATACACGGCATTGGAAAAAATATTTGGTATTCTTTGCCAAAATGATAAGTATAGACAGTATCTGAAGTTGTTGGTATGTTGTTTACCTTATAAAGTACAAGTTGCCGTAAAAGCATAAATGACATATATGACATAAAATTTTTAACTTTTTATTTTAGACTGCCGGTAAAGATACTCGTTGCATTGATATAAAAGGCAAAATACTTTTTAAACTTAAAGTATTGGAAAAATTTTGCTGCGCATTAATAGCTCCTTGCACCCAGGATTTCGTTTCTCATTCACCTCAACGTGCTGCTGAAGATTGTGCTTGCTTCCGTGTTGATGTCGTATCGCGAGTTGAACCTACATTTGCACTAACTTCATCTGAATCAAAACCAGCGAATCTTGATAGCAAACGAGCACAACTCGTCGCCGACATCATAGAAAATGATGAAATGAAGGAAATTCTTAGTAAAGAAGGCATTAAACAAGATGAAGATCCCATTGACGACGTGTTCGTTTTAGATAATTACAGCATTGATACAGAGAACCTTAAACGTTTGAAATGTCTACAAGAAAATTATGATGATTTAATGACGTGTTATGAAACATTAAAACATGAAAAAGATAGTTTAGAAAAAAGGTGTATCAAATATGAAGAGTTAGAACAGGAATTCGAAAGCCTAAAAACCCAAATGAGGGAATATAATTGTTTATGGAATGAAAAAGAGCATTATCGTAAGCGTTCTGCCGATCTTGACACTTTAAAAGAACAATACCTCATACTTACTGATGAAACTTCTAACTTAGAAACTCAATTAAAAGCTGAATCAGAAATCAATAATATAAAATGTAAAGCATTAGAAGGTTTACGAAATGAAAATATTAGTTTAGAGAAAAAATTAAATGAAGCAACAATTGCTTTTGAAAAAGAGAAAAATGTTCTATTGTGCAAGTTACAGGAAGCCGATTGTCGAGTTATGTGCCAAGGACAGCAAATTAAAAGTTTGACTGCCCAAATTGATAAACTACTTGAACATAACCATGAAAAGGTAAAGATTAGAAACATTACCGTTAACATTGCTCCTACTGATAAGGTTTTTTCACAACATGATATAAACAATTTCGTTACAGTAGATGACTGATACAGTGCTTTCACACGAGCGATTTTTTTCACAAAACACATTCCGCGCGGTCAAAATCCTGTCGCATGGTTTCAACTGTCATTGTGGTCAATTGTTTCCCTAGTACGTTCGTTTAAGCACGATAATTCCCATACGATCAGCGTCGAAAAAAAAAGCAAAAAATTGGCTAATATGACGGCACTGATCATCTCCCGAGCCTTTTCCCAACTATGTTGGGTTCGGCTTCCAGTCTAACCGGATTTAGCCAAGTACCAGTGTTTTACAAGGAGCGACCGCCTATCTGACCTCAACCCAGTTACCCGGGCAACCCAATACCCCTTGGTTAGACTGGCGTCAGACCTACTGACTTCTGACTCCCCTTAACGACTGCCAAGGATGTTCAATGACAACCCGGGGCCTACAGTTTAACGTGCCATCCGAAACACAGTCATTGGTGTCCAAGATATACTTAGAAAGTACATACAAACTTTAGAAAAGTTGCATTGGTACTTAGGCCACCACGACTTTACTATGACAGCACTGATAACATAAATATTTTGATTTTAGCCTCACCCTCGAGAATCAGAAACACGTTCATTGGTACTGATGGATGAAATTGAATCTTCAAAAGAACAAATTAAGAACTTAAGAGACGCTCTATTCTGTAACGAAGAAGAAAAACAAGAGATACAGAAACACTATCAAGATCAGCTAGAACTTATAAATGAGCTCAAGTCAGAAATAGAAAATTGGAGAAGTAATGCCGTTTCCTATATAACTCGCTTGCTTTACGTAATATTAATAAGTAATGCAGAATATAAATTGTCTCTAAACGAAAACTTATCTATGAGAAATACTTTTAACTTAAGTAGTAGATATTTATTTTTCTCATTTTTTTCGTGATAGAAGTAATAGTAATATAATATATTTTTACGGCTTAACTGGTGGCGAGAAATTAGATCGTATTAATTACGATAACATCCAAGTAGTTAAACGTATCAGCTTTTAATCCCATATCTGTACGAGAAGTAATTCTATCGGAACATGAGTAAAACGCGCGGGCAGAAGTTGTAATGTATAAAATCAAGTCTTAGCTTTGACTAAAAAATTCTACTAAATTACGTATGGACTTAGACTATTACATGCCAAGTTTCGGTATATGTGTAAAACCTACATTTAAATAATTATAACTATTTTAGGCTCTTATGAGAGAACTGTACAACGCAAAGATGATTTAGAAAAGTACACAGAGAATTTGCTCCAAGATATTGATGAGAAATCGACTGCAAATGATAACTTAATGAGCATTATTGAAAACAAGTCTCAAGAAATCAATAAATTAATGCAAGACATAGAAAAGAAAAAAGACGAAAATAATGATTTGCTCAGACAATTTAATGATTTACGAGAACGGTTTGATAGCAGCCTTACATCCCTGCAACAAGAAAAAATGCAAGCGCTTCAATTCCTACAGGTAGCTAGACAAGAAAGTCAAGAATTATTAGAAAAAGTTAAAGATTATGATCAGGTCCTCCACATGAAAGCAGATGAGACAAAATCTTTGGAATTACAGTTACAAGACAAAGAAGAATTGCAAAACTTACTAATGAACACTATTGAGGAAAATAGAAATTTAAAAACAGATTTGGCAAGCCGAGAAAACAATAACTCAATTTTACTTCAAGAGATTAAAAGATTACGTGATGTCAATGAGTATGCTGTTGATAGTATAAACAGCTTACAAGATGAGCAAAATAAATATAGAATGTCTTTGGATATCACCCAAAAAGAAAGTGCTGAACTGAAAGACAAAATTTTGCATTACGAAAACCTAATGCTTCAATTACATAATTTACAAGAATCCCATGAAAAACTGATTGAGGAAAAATCACGCCTTGAAAGTGATTTGCTTGAAAAATCTTATGAACTTGAAAACGCAATACATGCCATTCAGTTAACCAAACGGGAAAGTGCTGAATTAATTGACAGACTACAGCAATCTGAAGGTTCAAAAGATAACGAATTATCCAGAATCAGTGAAGCTTATCAAAAGTTATCTAGTGAAAAATATGCTGTTCAAAAGGATCTTATAGAGAAAAGAAGAGATATGGACAACTTGCTGCAGACATTAAATAATTTAAAAGCCGATAATCAACAGTTAATACAGAAATGCAATCAAGCTGAAGATATGGAGCAAGAGTTGGCGGAATTGAAGAAAAAGTATGCTGAATTGATGTATGATTTTGACAACAAAACTGAGGAAATGAACAACTTGTGTAATACATTAGATAATAAAATTGAAGAAAATAAAGAACTAACTGAACAAATCAAAGCTTTAGAAATAAATAAAGTAATGGCCTTAGAAGACGAAAAAATGATGACTGAATCTAAACTCAATATAATGAAAAAAGAAAGTGGCGAATTACTTGAAAAAATAAAACAGTATCAAAAGTTGGAATCTGAATATGAAAAATTAAAAACAGCACATGATCAAATGAAAATTGAGAAAGCGACTCTACAAAATGAACTTGAGTTACAAATGGCTGATTTGAAGAGAATGGAACAAGAAAATTCAGAATTGCATAGTCACAGCCAAAACTTGTTAACACATAGCGAGGACTTAGAACATGCTTTAATAGGAGCAAGAACTGAGGTGATTAATTTATAACATGAATTTCCTATCACTTTTCGAAATTATTATTATTCCCGGATATAAAGTATTTTTGCGATAATTGAGATTGCATTTATGAGAAATTAATGTTTAAATTTTGTTAACTGTTTTGTTTCATACGCCTTTAATTCGAATTATATTTCGACAGCTTATAAAGAAAAGCAGCAGTTCGGCAGTACCCTACAAAGACATTGTTGGAGAAATCGAAATCTTGCGACAAGAAAAACTACATAATCAGAAGAAGATCAGAGAACTTCTTGATAAACTAGAAGAATCGGTATTGTTAACTTGTCTTGTTCATATAAAGTCACACCTATATAGAAAGCTATTTGTCCTGTGGTAGTAATTTTGGAAGCTTTTATCGTGAAAATAAATATCCTGAATAATTAACCCCTTATATAACCTAATTATTGAGGTCAAATTGAATGATGATCTGATCGCATCAACTTAACTATCTAGCACAACATTTTATAATTTCATTTCCAGGATAATATTATATCTAGTTTAAGTGAGAATGTTTGTGCTCGGGATGACAAAATAGCAACTTTACAAAACCATATCAATGAACTGGAAGAAGAAGTAAGAAGACTTCACAGTAATTTGGCTGAAGCTATTAACGCCGGTGAAGATATCAAAGACTTTGGTTTTAAGAACATGGATTCCATTAAAAATATGGAAGCTCATCGTAAGTGCTGTTCTCTTAATTTTTGATTATTTCTACTTGTATTATTAACCTTGTATCTTTTTTTTTTTTTGGTTTTAAGACTCAAGAGCAACCCATAACATGAAGATGGAATTGGCACAACTCCAGAAAGAAAATTCCATGTTATCTGAACAATTATCTGTTTCAAAAGTACAATCTGAAGAGTCTTCACGGGATATGTTTAAATATATATCTCAAATAAAACATTTACAAAATGAAAGAGAGATAATTGTGACTGATATTAAACAGCTTGAGCTCAAGAGTGTCGGTGATAGCGCCTTAGCGCCAAATAATTGCGAAGTTGAAGAAATATTAACGTCACTTGACAGGATTAGAAAAACGTTTGAAGCAAGAACAAATAAGAGTTCAACACTAGAACGAACACTTCTAAAAGTACAAACGTCTTCACAATTACTTATAAGCAAAGCCGATGAGGCTAAGAAAATTGTGGAGAGGGAAAAACAAAAAATCATAAATGAGAAAGAAGAAGCTATCAGAGACCGGCAAAACATGGAGACACAACTTCTCGATCTGAGAGCAATGCTGGAAAAACAAAAAGTCATAATTGTAGATTTAGAAGCTACAATATCAAATCAAAAATTGATTATCGATAGAATAAATAAATCAACACAAGACTACATTGCTAAATTAAAAGATGAACTCCAAACTCTCAAAAACCTTTACCAGGACTCGGTAGAGAAGATAAGCGAATTGCAGGAGAAATTACAGAATATGACTGAAGACAAAAGCAAGTTAATGGATATGATGGAGGAAATAAAAACGGATTTAGGAAAAAAATCTAATGAAGTATCGGAATTACAAAAACAATTAGAAGCTATAAAGAAAAAACCTCATCGCAACATGGAATCTCAGACGCAAAGAAAGGATAGTTATCGAAATATGGGATGTCAAACGGATACAAAGTTGCTATCTGCGGAAGCCAATATTTTGTATGGTACAGACACGAAAGCATCAAAGGATACTCAAAAACTAAAAGACGTTGACTTTGTCGATAGTATCAACATGTTACAAATGAATAAGCCACCTCTTGATAAAAGGCATACTAAATTAGACATGAAGTTGGAAAACCCACTCTTAAACGAAGTCCAAATACTTTCTGCAGCTGTGGACCAGCCAACTTTTGAAGCCATCAGAAGCAGCTACATAAATTACAAAATGAAAAGACTAAGTCCAGGAAGATTTGAACAATACTCGATAACTTGTTTCACAGATAAAGAAAAAACTGACAATAAAGCAACCACAAGTACCCACACAGTTGATCGTGCTACTAAAAAGACACAAAAATCAGCAAAGCATACTGCAAATGCAAAAACTCAAAGTAATAATTTAATAGATATTTATAACAGACACTCTATGCAAACTAATTCATCGAAAGGCATTGATGAGCCTGAAAATATTGTCGGTAGTAAAATCGTATCACAAAGTCAAGGAAAATCAACTGGATACCCGACAAGGGAAAGTTATGATACTGACAGTAATTTAATCAGTAAATATAAAGATAGTAAAACTTACGTTGAATCAACCTCGGATAAATCGACCGATAAGGATTTATTCGTTATTTACAAAGACAGTGAAAGCAGTTACACTAATAATAACAAAGGTACCAAAGGGACATGGTCGGGCAAAGGGCATTCAGAGATAGTAGTTGAGGCAGTAACAGTTCATCCTACAAAGAAAGGTGCAATTAATGAACATTCTAAAAATTATGGTAAGGAAACGTTCATATTTCAAGAAAATGACGAAAATGGTGAAGATGACAGCGTAAAGCATAAATTGAAAATTAACTTGCCTAGGGTTGAAACCGAAAGTCCTTCTATAATTACTGCCTCAGATATTGATAAAAAGTCATTAGATTCATATACTCTCGCAATTTACTCTTCCCAAAAACGACTTTCTGACTCAGACACTAAAATTAACGAAAACTTAGACAATAAAGCAGTAAAGCAAGACACTCCTTCAATGCCAACGATATCCAATGACGACAACTTGGGCTCATATAACTCTTTAGGAGTAGGGTCTGATGAGGATGTCGTCGTCAGACCAATGAAAACAAAAGCTTTAGAAACTGACAGTGGTACGTCAAAACACAAGAATTCACAAGTTGCCAGAAAGAAGGTTACAGTTTCTCCTCCTTTTGATAGTGAATCTCATCATAAGCTATCGAGAGTTGGGGCCGATGTTCTTCTACTCAAAGCTGAAAAAGATAAAAAATATCCTAAAGTCGGCAATTTCGGATTGGAATATATTATGGATACCATGCAAGCCGAAGTCGATCCCGAAGCAGGGAAATTCTATGCTGGTAAAGAAATACGAAAAACAAGAAGTGATGAGAGATTTAATTTAGTAAAAATACGGGAAAAAACTGATTCTAGTCCATCAAGGCTAAGTGAATTTAAAATATCATCCACTGAATATAAAACTACGTCGACTAACAGTAAGTCTAGTCAACCAAAATCTTTTGTTGAACGTAGTATTATGGCAAAATTAGATGTCAATGAGGATTATGAAGTTAAGATCAGTTCCCTTACAAAAGCGCTTGAAAATATAGAAAAAGATTATAAGAAAAAAATAGAAGCCATTAAAATGCAATATGATAGCAACATAAAAAGTATTATTAATGAACATAATCAGGGCGTACAAAGCATACAAAGTTTACATGAAGAAACACTACAAGATATTATTAAAATACATGAGAATGAAGTAGAAAACTTAAGAACAATGAGTATTGAAGCTATGAGAAAGGCAGATAAATTAGAAAAAGAAAATAGAGCTTTGAAGATAAAAGTTCAAGACTGTGGGACTACGTATTCTTTAGATGAGGTAGGCTTTTTCATGTATTCTTATTACAATTTTTGTTAGAACTAACCAACTTCCCCAAGTTTTCCCAGTTAAAAGAGGCCATTGATTTCTTTGGTTTTTGACCTAACCCAAATTTTCAGACATATTATGCATAAGACCTTTTTAGGCTAATTTCTAATTCGTGAGCCAGGTTGATAAACAGTTTATTTTAATTTTGCTCTTTGATCTAATTTTTTTTTATAAAATAACATTTTCATAATACAATCTTTGAAGGAACCAATAAAAATCACGTCTGCCGAAACTAAAAAGCGTAGGAAGAGCCGTGCAGACACGAGGATGTTGACGAAGACGATGGTGGAAGCGTTTAACGTGAAGCCAAAGACTCGATCCAACGGACCATGCACGTGCTCTTTAGACGTCAACGTCTCCGACACAATACGCAACATATTCGAACAGGTCGATGTTGAACAGAGGAAAATGGCTGAACACACATATTTGAAATACATTGCTAACAAGATACTGAATGGGAGTGTAGACGTAAGACCAATTTTGATATTTTATTGGCATTTTAGAATTCTTATGTATGTATTTCTTTATCAATCCATACATTTTTGTCGTTTCTACTAGCGTTTACGATTGTAGAAAGACAACTTGGCTAGCCCCGCTTACCTCGCTAATCCTACTGAATTATATGAAACAGTTGTAAATATAATAAAAACTTAAATAAATAAAGTATAAATTATATGAAACTTCAATTCAAATTCTATTTAGCGATTTTTCAAATTTATTCTTCATGTAGTACTTCATGTAGTTTTGTGAAATTGTATGTAAACTGTATAATTTTTTCAAGATTGATGGACTTCAGTCTTTGGACGCCCAAGAGTTATCATTCCTTCATCTAAAAGTATGTCGTACTTGGAAAACTAAATTGACCAAAGAGGAAGCTTTGCAAAAGAGGATAGACTCATTGGAAAACGAACTGATGAGTAAGCAACGGAATGCGCAACAACACAGTAAGTTAGATATTTAACGTTATTTCCTCCCAATGTTTAGAAGCTTATCGCAAATCAACTTTATTATTCGATACTAATTAAATGTATGTGACACTATTTTAATTTTCCTTTTGGTTGGGCTGTGGTTTTTCCGAGATCTCTTCTAGCCTTTTTGTTTTTATATATCCTGGCTTTGTTCAGGAAATATCTAAAACTTAAGGATTTGATTCTTTTGCAACTGCGTGAGGATTGTGCAGTTGTAAAGTACCCTTTTATGTCATACTTTTTTTCGTCATATTCAGTCAAGCGGGCACAAATATTACCGTCATTATACCAAATTGTAGAAATTGGCATATTTTACATTAGCTGAAGCATAAAAACAGTAGCAGCGTTTTTTATTCTATATAAAATAAAAATTGACAAACTTTACATTACACAATTCGTATATTTCCTCAATAGTAGCGGAGCTAGATCGCAAAGTTGCTGAGGAGCGTCGCCGATTGCAAGAGGTACGGGAGGCGGTTTGCCGCAGCAGTCCTATAGGCTCCAGGGGTTGTAGCCCTGATCTGGGCCTCCATTATCGCCTCCCACCTACCGCACCGTCTACTGCTGAGAAAGATCCGTACGTATTTATTTGTCCGTCACATTTTTCTTTTCTACAATTTATCATCATCATCTCCCGAGCCTTTTCCCAACTATGTTGAGGTCGGCTTCCAGTCTAACAGGATTCAGCTGAGTATCAGTGTTTTACAAGGAGTTTCTTTTCTACAATTATCATTATAATTTACGAACGAAAGACAGTAATATGCCTTTACTTCTATAATTGCTTGACTTGGCGTCTTTTTGCAGATTTGCTCATTAGAGATAGTAAATTCTAGATTTAGTAAGGAAATAGACTGTTTTATTAAAACCCACAGGAAATAAAATTGGAGCTTCAGGTCTACCTGTTGTTCGCTGTAACTGTACCAGTTAATTTGCTGTGTTAGACACAATCATCTCAGTTATATGGTTTTATCCCCAGCATTTATGTCTTGAAACCGAAGTGAAAAGTAGTTATAATGATTTATGAAGATACTTTACTTGCAACTGTATGTTTTGTATAATAACTGAAATAATATAATATCGTACTAATAAAAGGTGTGAAAACACATTCTTCACCATTAATAATTTTAAAACCTAGGAGCCTGAGACAACGCTAGTTACTATTTAGTATTCTGTGGACATACTAAGAATGGCAGTAACGGACATAGGTAGTCTTTAGGCCGATATATAACTGTGAAATATGTTATCATTACAGTTGTGGTGGCAATCCTCAAGTCGGCGCGATTGAGGTCGGTGGTCGACGATCTGCGGGCGACCTGGCCCCAGACTTACCTGGACAAGGCACTCGAACTCGCCGCAATCGGGCCGAAAGCAACAGGGTAAGAATGTTAACCTAGCCTTTACCCAAGCTATGTTGGGGTCGGCTTCCAGTCTTAACCGGATGAAGCTGAGTGCCAGTGTTTTACGTAGAGCGACTACCTGTCTGATCTCCTCAAACCCCTGGTAAGACTCGTTGTCAGCTTTTCTGGCTTTAGACTACCCGTAAGAAATGCCAAGGATGTACAAATTGCATCGAGGACCCACAAATTTAACGTGCCTTCCGGAACGTGAAGGATTTCGTCACCCATCCACGGAACGGATGTTGCTTAAGCTTATGATCGTTCGACCCGTGCGGCTGTTACTTAATAGGTCATTATGGTCGTTGTATTGTTAGGTATCTCATCAACAGAGCTTCTCTATAGATGTTGTTAACAAATAATGTATACCATGTTTATATTATTTCTCAGGCGGTCCTTGCAAGATTGGACGTTGAAGAACGTAGGGAGAGGAGGATCTATAATGACGAACCACCGACTCGGCTGCGTCGGACGCACGACCGCCCACAGCGGTCGACTAAAAAGTAAAACGTAACGAGTAAACGGAATTCGGCATTCTGCAGCCTGCATGCGACAGCAGAATGTCAAATTCTGATCAAACACCAGGACTTGACATAAGATCGGAGAGACAAATTTTTCCTTCGGAAGGATCCGTCGCGATTTATTGAAAGGACACTGGAACATTGTATAACGACGAAACTTCATAATACATACTAATGGTTCTATTGAACAACGAAATTTGTATTTTACATACACGGCGTCGGTGTGCTGCTGTGAATGTTTTGTAACTAAATTTGTAAGATTTTTAACTAATTTTTTATATATATATTTTTATTTATATAATTTATAATATTTCAAATTAAACGGGGATATGGAACAAATTTTTAGTAATAAAACTTAAAATTAAATGTCATTTTATTTTATTACAATTTATGTAAGCATAGAACTTTTTTACAGAAGTTTTATAAGAATACATCGTTTATTTTCAATATAATGATTATTACCTAAATAACATACGAGGTCATATGTAGTATTTTCCTTAAATACTATAAATAACAATGATTTTAATACAACTTGTCCTCGTTAGCATCGTAAATTACATTTGATTGTTGTACACAGGATTTGAGAAGTTAATAGATGGGTCTTGGTATAAAGGATTTTGCGAAACATCATACCCAGCGGCTAGCGCTTCATCCTCGAATTTCTTATATTCTCTTTTGTCATGTAAATCGACTAGAATCTTCCAGATTATAACAGTAAGTATACCAATTAAGAGAACTAATCCTATAGCTGATCCAACAGCAACTGCAAAAAATAATTATAATAAGACCATCAAAATACAAAGCTTTTTACATTCATTTACCTTTCAAAAATCACAAAAAATACCTAAAATCCAAGTAAAAGTCAAAGCCTCAGAGACAAAAAAAATATTAATAAGGTAGAATGTAGAGTGGTTAGATTACACATAAGTTCTATGTTGAATGCTGAGCACTAAAAACCTTGCTAAAAAAGGGAATTTCTAAATGTTTGTTAAAGAAACTGAATATTTTACCCCAGACATCTGCTTCAGGAGGGATTTCAATTTCCTTTTGAATTGTAATCTTTAAATCATGATTTTCGTATTGGTATCTAAACACCATATAACTGCCGTTATTGCTGTCTAGTTCCTTCTTACACCACTTGGCCATGTTCAATTTTGGTCCACTTATATCAGCTTTACTCATAAAGGCAACACTTATGTGGCTTGTATCATTATTTTGTTTATCACAAAATTCCTTGTCATTCATGTGCTTGAAGTTGCAGTAAGCGTAATCTTCAAGCTCTTTGCATCGCCCTTCGGCACAAGCTTCGCAACTGTCACAAAATACTCCGGAATACGTTTCATTTTTTCCCTCTACTGCGTTACAAACACAGGTTCCACATTTACATTCGCCTCTGCCGGAACAAATCTATGAAATTTATTTCAATGTTAACAAAGCATCAGCTAGATGTTGACCGAAGTTATTCCTCTTATATCTCTCTCTCTATATATATTTGTCCTAATGGACCATGCTGATGATGAATCCATCAGAATCGAAAGCGACGCACGTAACGCATTTTAGAATTCTATATTTATGAAAACGTATGAAATCTCGCTCACTTGCTCGCGGTGAATCGGTCGAATCGTAGGTTTTTTTTAAGATTCTTTATTCAGAAGCATTAAACACATTGACTCAAATCAGAATGTATGAAACGAATCTGTTTTTTTTATGTAATTCCATTCCTTATCAAGCTCCTAAAATCATAATGCCTTTTCAGCTGTATGAGGCTGGCCTAATAACTACAAGCTCTTTAGCCATATCTCTCCAATTAACTTTCATCCCATAGCTTATCATGAATGATGATGATGATGATGATGATGAATATACAAGTACATACCTCTTTGGAATACGGTGCAATACAGGCATCTGTTTTTTCGTAGCAACTGCAATCTATGCCTGACCAGTATGAGTTACAGTGGCATCGTCCCCGAGTGCAACGGCCATTGCCAGAGCATTGCCTTGGGCACGAAGTATCGTCAAATTCACAAAAGTCGCCAGAGTATCCTTTATTACAGCTCGTGCAAATACCGCAGCTAAAGAAAATATAAAAATGTATGATTTGAAAAAAAATGATGAAATTGCACTAGACCTAGCCAGCCATGCTCAAAACGGGCTATTACGAAGAAATTAGTAACCTGTATGAGATGACAAAAGTAACTTTCAAGAAACTTCTATTTTTTTATCAAGTTCAAAAAAAGGACAAGGGTCTGTGTCAGATACCTATTTTTTTAAAGCTTTTTTTATGTAAAAAGTTGACGGATGACACTGTACCTGCAATATCCTCTGCCGCTGCATGGCTTAACATCATTTTTGCTCAATTTACATTTCTCCTTGTCCGTCCGATCAGTGGATGTGCCGTTGCATCGACATTTCACTCCGTAGCTAAAAATATACACTGTCTGTTTAAACTATATTCCTATATCACTATACGTAACAAAAAAAAATTCAATCTGATTTTCAAAATATTTTGTATCAAGTATAGTCAGTTGTTTTCTTATTGTTTGTATTTTACTTTACCTTCCCGGAAAACATTTGCATATGCCACATTGTATAAATCCCGCATCGTTGCAATCGCTGGTCTTCGCACCAGTTTTTACTTGTTCGCAATCACATTCGCAGTCGACATCCAAATGAATAGTAAGGCGATCAGATAGCCCGTAAGGATTTATTATGACTTGCTGCTTTTGGGTGGGGTCCGCTGAACACGATTTAACTGTCACGGTACCAGCAATAGTGATTATCTCTTTATGTCCTACTTCACACTTTCTCGTTGGCTTGGAATCGCAATCCTGATCTATTTTAACCTCTATATTCGATGGCGCTTCAAATTTCATAGGTATGCTATTTGCAAGCTCCTAAAATTATACTTTTTATTAAAAAAAAACATTCTCAGAATTTTCACTTATTATTCAAATATTTCCTAATTTAATATTTCTTACCTCGTAAGCTTCTTTGATTATTTTTAAGACATTAGTGTTCTTCAGTTCAGCAAATCTGGCTCCGTAAATCTCTTTAGCTAAAGCCATGTACGCAGCATCTGCTAATTTCTGCACAACGAAAAAAAACAAAAACAGGTTAAACGAAATAAAATGAGAGTAATCGAAAAATGTGTTAATAAAATTGTGTGTACAACCTAACATTAGGTACGTATATTATCAGATAATGCACAAAATCTCCCGTGAAATGGAAGCTCATTTTGAGTTATAGAACGCTTTAGCCTAGCCGATTCTCTGCTCGATTTGTATATTTTTTGTCGCGCGGAATTTGCCACTTGTGCCTGGAACCGAGTGTATCAGCAAAGTCCGTTAAGTTTAAAGCGCTTACGGATTAACTCAGAAGACACAAACCTTTACCTATGTAGAAACAAACAAAACTTACAAAAGTTTTAGAGTTCCTTGTTATGGCAAATATCAATCGAAAGTTTTCATCTCTGGCCACTTTATTGATCTGGCTAACAGAAGGGTAGTCGAATTCCAAGGCTTTGTTGTATACGTTATCTTCCAAATGGCATTGCATATCATGAGGTTTAATGGCTCCAACAATTTTACCATCTCCCGCACTGTGATAGGTGGAATCTGTACATAATACTATGATACGCCTGGCACCCTTCCTCCATCCTATTTCTTTTTCACATTTCATAGCCTGCATCAGGGCATCCAAACCAGCTTCTGGGTCATCGAAATTGGAGCCGAATTCCAATTGATTCACTTTTGACGTGAACATTGTCATGTTGTTCGTTAGTGATACATCATTTCTGAAGGCATGGCTCTTGTGCCTAAAATATTCAAAAAGTATAGAAGATTACATAACATACTTGTAAGAAGAATAATATATGCAGGGTCATCATTACTGTGAAAAACAATTTGGAAGTTCTACTAGGACTAATGCTTAATGACTTACTTGTTGGGGTCGAAATACGGGAAACCAGGCTTCTCGACGAAGCTACCGATGCCTAGCCTAACGTTGTTCGTGTACCGCGATAGTTCTTTATGAATCAAAAGCGCTTGTTCCTGCAGGTCTTTTATTCTTTTCTTCATTGTGTGCGATATATCCATAAGATAGTAGACATCAAGTGGATAGTCCGTGGCTGGTTTGAAAGTCATGTTAAATGTCATCGGAACGCCAGTACGCACTTTCATTTTGATTTCTTGGGGCTTAAACTGGACAGGAGCGCCATCTCTCTCTTTACCAAAATCAACGTTCTGTGTTATTTGCATGGATGACTTTGGATTGTACATGAACTTTTCTTGACACCATGATGTATTTGTTTTGATGTAGCTCCAGGAGCGACATCTGCGATCATCATCGAATGGGTACTAGAATAAAAAAAAATATTGAGAAGTAACGTGTGTATAAAAACCTATATTAACTTCAATAGAAAATCATAATTGGTTTAAAATTAATAAAACTATAAATAACACCACTGCTCTGTAAAGAATTTATACGAGCAGGTTCGTGTATGGTATATACATATAAGCTAAATATGGAACAAATAAGGACAAATATAAGTTTTCAACTAATGCTCATCAAATTCATTTAGGTGCACCTGAACTTAATAAATTTGAAGTACCCAATAAATAAAAGTAGCTCATTTTCAAAACATTAATTAAGCGACGATGTTTTAACTAAATTATAGTTAAAATAGTAAATAAAACTACCTATTCAGGAAACCGGAGAAAATAGAATAGCAATAACTAACAATGTAGTTATCTCTATGTATCTCTATAAATAGGTCACAAACTGCCAATATGGTCCCTTACCTGAGTGCACCAAACACACCCACCATTTTCATTCGCAAAACTAATGCATTCGCCGCACGTCCCAAAATTGCAGTCGTCACTTTCGCATATTACACTCACGATAACGAGACAAAAAAATAACACCACGAGAGGCAAATAAGACATCTTTGGCGCTAAAATCACTATGAATCTTGGTCCGAGGACCTAATTCACAAATAATAAAAATAAACTATTTTAGTATTGTGTTCTTAATAAAGGACAGACATTACAATACTGATACACTAGTCTTATATTCACAGTCTAATATTAACAAGTCGTTAATAGCGTAAGGGAAAACGCAGAATAGGGAAAATATAATAGTAAAGGGGCATGCTGACTGGTGGTTTGTTAATACGACTGCCTCGTTAGTCTAGTAGCCGTATAGCGCGACTGCTGTGCACGGGGTCTCGGGTTCGATTCCCGGGTCGGGCCGAAATCGCTTTGTGGGTTTTGAGAAACTTTCATAAAGCAGCCTGGAGTCTGGAAGTAGGTGATCTCTCTCCTGTCGTGTCGGATTGCCGTCACATCGGATTATGAGCGTGAGGGAATAGAGAGTGCACCTGTATCTGCGCGAATGCTTATGCACTATAATATGTCCTGCACAGCTGGCTGATCTCCATACAAGAGAACGGCCGCCGTAGCCGACAATCGGCCTGGATGCCATCAATTCTGGTGCGCTTTTTTAATGTAGGTGCTAGTAGTCCTGCGTCTGCTCTCTGTGACTCGGTATGCATTGGGCCTTGCATGTCTTTATATAGGTAGACTAAGGAAGAGACGGATTGTTTGCCTGAAAGAAGACATGATTACATTAAGACATAAGAAGGGACTGGATATTAGTAGGTAGAGACGAATGGAAACGCAATTATTCTGCTGCAAAATGAGTAGATATAGACAAATTCATTTTTGAACTGCCCAGTTACTACGCCTAAAAAAGGCCGTTAAGCTGTGCCTGTTATTTCATTAAGACCTGTAAGACTTTAACATGCAAATAAATATTTTGAGTTAAAGATAAAAAAAAAAAATTGTCGCGTACAAAAATAATCTCGTTGATTCTAAACTCGGTATGGACTGAATTTAACAACAGTGTATCCTGCCCCTATGACATACATCATTATCCTTAACGCGACATAGATGTTTATGAAGTCATATTATTTGTTCGTCCGTCGTTACATCGCAATGTCATTTAAATATATATTCTTTTTTGTGGGGATAAGTTTGCAATGTTACTTAATTTCTGCCATTGATTCTTGCCAAACAAGAAACACGTGTCAAGAATGTATTCAAGATTCCAGCGTGTGTGTTTGGTGTGCTCAGGTAAATATAATCATGTCGATATTTCAATAAGTTTTCTCCTATATAAGTACATTATTAATTTGATGAGCTACATTATCTTAACATCCATCGTTTTCAGTCTCTCATTCTCTTCTATTATTCCTTATCGATAGATTCATTTTTGGCTAGTTAATTATGTTCACGTCACATTTGAGTGCTCATTGTGTGTTTATCATAAGCTATGTTTTTCCTACGTGGATGTTTCGGCAGACAGGAGGCCCCTGATTCTCGAATTGTAGAAGAATGAACATGAAATTTTCATTTTTCTTGTCTTTGTCTCTGTGAGAGAGAAATAATGATTCAGATCCTGGAGTATTCTGCTGACTTTTATTTCAATCTCTATAATAATTATTTAAGAATTCATAATTTTCATACGGAGACGACTATTAGTTATACATATACATACCTAAACAAAAAGTTGTAATTGTAATTATAATATGTATGTATAAATATTTTTTGTTTTTCTAAAATGTAGCTACAAGATAATGATTAAGGCGTAGAGTAAGTGTTACATTATGTACGTTATACAGCGATATTATCAATACTCTTGGAATTATTAGCATAGCGTATTGAAACTATTATTATCTTTGCATTAAGTAATACATTACTAAGGAACCCACCATAAATGTTCCAGAACGACTTCAATGGAACGAGATGCAGGCCTCAGAGTTACAAAGCTAATAGCAGCTGGTGTCCCAAATCCCTGCAAAATCCATCAAGCCTCGTTGAAGCATCAAGCACTAAAGAATTTAGCTCCGATCAGGACAACATAGTCCAAATCAAACCACAACGATACAAATTAAATCTTCGGTCTGGAAAATCGGAAACATTTTATTTCTCTTTTCAAGGCGCTAGGGATTTTCCTGTAGATTTGTATTTCCTTCTAGACGCTTCCACCACAATGGAAGGAATAAAAAATGAAACCGCCCAACAAAGCGAAAACATATATTTGGCTATCAAAAATATGACTAAAAACGTTTATTTAGGATTTGGTACATTTATTGACAAACGAGTCTTTCCGTTCACAAACAAGTGAGTTTACAGTTTTTTTTTGTTAATGAAAATTTAGAGAATATTAATTTATTCCTGATTGTTTCTTTCAGCACCTTTGATAAGGATAAAACATACTCATTTCGACATCGTTTAAAATTAGGGAATGACTCAAGAGAATTCAAAAAGGTGGTTTCTAACACACCCAGCGGTCTGAACAGAGACCCTCAAGAAGGCGGGCTCGATGCTCTAGCGCAAGTAATGGCTTGCAATGAAACAATTGGATGGCGAACAGAATCTAGGAAAATAATAATTTTCTTAACTGACGGAGAATATCATATCGCCGGTGATGGAAAATCAGCAGGATTGTTTGAACCATATGACGGCAAATGTTATACTCAAAATGGCACTTATACCAAAGAATTAGAAATGGACTACCCGTCACTTGGCATGTTAAATAAGCTAGCAGTGGAACGCGACTTCATAATAATTTTCTTGATAGATACTAGAGCTAAATATGCCTATCAAGGATTAAGCAAAGCTGTGAGTGGTTCAAAATTAACGGTTTATGATTTCAATTCACATAAGAATAAAGAGAGCACTGATACTAGTGATAATGACGAAATAGTGACTCTACTCAAAGACATTTATTCGGTAAGTGCGAAATAACATGACTTGCAAATTCTAAGTTTAGTAATGCAATTATTTTATAATATATTCTTACCGACATATGCGGAGCAATTAGCACAATATTATTGAAAAAGTTTTTTATTTCAGAAAATATCGAAAAAAATTAAACTGAAAGCTAAAGTGAGGACGGGTAATAGGAAAAACTTTCAAATATCTTTTAAGCCAGACTGCACCTCTGAGAACAGTAATCCGGAATGTGGCATAGAGATTGACAAGGAACTGCCGATAGTTGCCACTGTACAATATAATGGCGCGGAACCGGCTCTCGTCGATATAGTAGTTGAAGGCATCGGGGAGAAACTCACTCTCGATATAGATGTTATCAAAAACTGTGAATGCGAGAAACATATGGAGGAAAAATCTAAATTCTGCCACGATCAGAAGCGCATCTGTGGCATATGTAGTTGCGATGACAACACGTACGTAACAAAATGTTCAATTCATACCTTTCTTACCTTTTTCTGTTTCCAATAAAAACTATAGGTATTGTTATCATAATTCAGTTTGGCAATCAGCGGAGAAAACTGTAACACTAATAGTTATTCCTTTCACAGGTACGGTGAAAACTGCGCATGCGTCAAGAGTGAGAACAACCTATACAAAGACAACTCATCTTGTATAGCTGCACCTGGCGAAGATGTCTGCAGTAGTCACGGATTTTGTATCTGTGGCACTTGCCAATGTAGGGAGAGGTAAGCATTACTGACAATCTTATATTAGGAATATGCCTATCTTATTAGCCACGGAGCACGGTCGGCTTGATACTCAGCTGCAGGACTGGAAGTGGACCCCAACACCGCTTGGGAAAAGGCAGATGATTAGCAATATCATCGACTCTATCAAAAAAAAATGGGAGTAAAACGCAGCTTATTAAAATTGAACTTTATAACACAGGTACGAAGGTAAATTTTGTCAATGCAACGTGGACAACTGTCCCCGTAGTGCGCACAATGGGGAAGTTTGTAATGGCAAGGATCATGGCAAATGTGACTGTGGAAAGTGTAAGTGTAAACCTGAGTGGTCAGGAAGCGCATGCGACTGTTCCAATACCGTTGAAACATGTAGAGGACACGATGGTAGTGTGAGTATGGAGACCTTTCTTTAAAATTTTGTCTATCACTATCTTTCCTCTCTTTAATTCTAGTAATTTTATCTAAGTTCCTTTTTCTGGCAAATTTAAAAAATATCTAATTTTCCAGGTTTGCCAAAACCGCGGCAAATGCGCGTGCGGTTCTTGTCAATGTGATGAAATAGCCGAATGGGACGCTCGGACCAACCATGACGTATACTGTAAAATGTTCAGCGAAGCCGACTGCACTGACTGCGCAGAATTACAGTGCAGGAAACTGGAGAAGTGCGCTAAATGTCAGCGAAGTGGCAAAGACGACTGCCCAACCTGTTACGAGCATTTCAAGGTTGAAGTAGTGGACACACTGACTGAAGATTATTTGAACGATTCTTTATGGAGTATGTGTAAGAATATTAACGTAGATATTGGGTGCTACACGAGCTTTGTATACCGGTATGACGATTTGAACTACGGAGTTGAATTGGTGGTCGAGAAGAAAAGTGATTGCGCTCCTACTTATTACTGTAAGTGCTCATTTTATGTAACAACTTCTCTTCATTGTCATTTTTCCTACATAAAATGAAGATAATCTACTATTGTCATATCGAGGGCATGAATACAAGTTCCATGGATATTCGAATTGCAGCTATAAAGCCTCATTATCATGGGTTGGAATTAAAACTTCTAGATCGCATAAGTCCAAATCGCAAAAAGATTATATAAATTTTTAGAACCACCCCTCGAGTGATTAGACTAGAGAAATATCGACCCCGTCATCTGATACCAATCCATTGTCTTTTTTTAGTCATCCAGGTACATAATTAGGTAAAATAATCTAGCCTGCGACCAATAATTCAATATCCATAACCCAGTCTAATCAAAAACCTCTATTTCTAGTGTACGGCGGTATTTTCCTGCTGACGCTGCTCCTAGTGGGAGCTGGTACCCTGATCGCCTGGAAACTGCTGACGGAGGCGCGTGACCGACACGAGTACCTCCAATTTCTCCAACAGAACCAACTAGATGGTTATGGGCCTTGTGCCAACCCATTATACGAACCACCCACTACAACATTCAATAATCCCGCGTTTAGAAAGAGATCTGTTGATGTGCGTTAGGATTTTTTATACTGTTCCTTTAAAGACTCGATCATTCTTGAAAATAAATCAGATGTTTGTCTTTGATTTTATTTATTTTATGACCATAATAAGTGTAGTACAGACTTTTTTAAATATATAATATATAGCAATATACAAATAAATTACTCTAATTTAACAATAATAAGTTATTTTGTAGTTGGATATTACGACTACTAGACCAACGAGGCAGTCAGCATATTAACCTCCTTAACATACTGTGATTTATGTGTTACTATAACATATAAATATGTTTATGATTTTTTTTTCATATTTGAGGTATAGTTTTCAGATTAACGCCTGCTCAAACTACTTTAGCAATAAGCTGTTCACACGCAACTACACTCAGCGTCTGTTGCTATTATATTATTGAAGTGTAATGCTCACATTTACGAGTATACCAGTATTTAATCTGTCTAGCCTTTGCCGAACTATGTTGACCTTCCAGGGTAAACGGATGCAACTTAGTACTATAACGTAGTATCTGACCTTTTAGGGTAGATATATTCCGTCAGTTAGAAGTCAAAATTGTAAGGTAGTTTCATTTCTGGAGAAGGCCTTCTTGCTACTGTGAAACTTATCGTTTGTCGACAACATTTTTTAAAGGTAGTGTAAATATATAAAGATACCCATTTAGCTTCTCTTAATGTAATAAGATTCATTCAAAAGTCTAATTAAATCACCACGATATTGCTCAAATTCAAACTCAAACAAAATCAGTGTTAAGTGTCCAAGATAAATATATGGGCCTTTTTTTCGTGTGAAATCATCTAATGACCCCTCCCACTGAGGGTGCAGCTGGAGGGAGTGTCAGACTCTTACTGACTAAAACCCACTATGTTCCTTCGGGAGATCCCTGTGTGCCAGGGCCACGGTAACTATTGCGAACAACCTGCAGCCCGGGCAGACTAAACATATAGGGCCTTACTACAAAAAAAATTGACAGACGTTTGACACATGTTTAAAATAATTTTGTACACATTTTTTTCTTCAAACACGCGTCAAACTTGTTTCTAACTTTTTTGTAGTAAGGCCTATAAAGTTCATATAGCTTTGAAAAGTTCCATTGGTTCTTGCCTGATCTGAAATCATACCCTACCATCGTTTATAAAAGCTAGTGCTTTGAACCACTACGTCACCATTTCAGCAGTATGGAAATACTGCCGTAGAAACAATAAAGGCAATCCAGAGACAATAAATCACTACAATCAACTTATAAACCAGTACTTAGCAGACGCTCAAAACGTGACGTACATAATCGAAAAGAATTGAAAGAATTTATTACGACACAGTACATCTTGCATGCCTGACGCTCACGTAAAGAGTAATTTCCGCGAATTTTCTTCATACGCCCGCGACACGCGATGATTCATCTCGTCTGTCCGCGGGTTGAACAGTCTTGTAATCCAACTTCAGTCTGTGGCCATTCGTGCAGCGGAGCGCGCGCGTATTTGTATTTCGAACGAACCATCGCGTCTTCACAGCCGAATTCAAAAAAAGAACAAATAGTATTGTCGCCATTTTTTACGTTTATTTTTTGAAGCTGTGACTTTTTTTGTATATTAAATATTTTTTTATAAATATGAGAACTATGGCTAGTGTGTGTTTTTTGCTGGTAGTGCTAATTTCAGTACAAAAAGTTTTCGGAGATGTTTGCCTGAAGGATGAAAAAGAGTTAACCTGCAATGAATGTATGAGGTGTAACGGCGAATGGTGCACAGCACATGGGGTAAGTGTCATGTTTTTTTTTTTTGTATATGCATTTCGATAAAACCGGTCAAGCTCGATTTAAAACTTACTTGCCTACACTATCGTACGTTCATAAGTTTATAGACGCTTACCAATTTAAATAAACCGGCAGATAAATGCTCGAACATAAAAAAAACAATTTCCCTTGATATTTTTTAGAATGACACGATAAACTTTTTAATTTCATCGCAAATTATAGTTCAATAATTTGCTTACATTATGAAAGGTACCCTAAAAATATACATATTATGATTGCCTTACTAAAATAAGTAGGTAATTAAACAAAAAAAAGCGCCCATTGGCTATTCAATTTTCGTGTTTAACAATATGCTAAACTAAAAATATCAAAACTGACAACAAACTACATAATATGTTCAAGGCCATTTAGAAGAGTAAAATTCAAATAGAGAATACATCTTTCATCGTCCTCAATACATTTTCAACTTTATCGCTGACGTCTACGGTTCAAAGTGGATTGTGAAAATTCGACAGTTTCGGGTACCTTGATGTGCTGGCGTCTGTATCTATTTATTTATTCCAACATGATTCATATGCATGATTGGCAGTCAAGGTTTCTCATTGGAAATTCTGGACTCGCTAGTTCCTTCACCTTTATCTATCAATCATCACGAGTGCTTCGTTAATGCAAACAAATTGATTTCATTGTTATTACGGCCCACTAATTACTTAATTATCCACTAAATAACTTCTATGAAAATCGTTTGTGTTATACTTAACCCGTAATAAATGGAGTTAATGGATTTTTGTCCTCTTATTATAAAACGTAGTCTTAAAAAGCCACCTTATGTGCTAGCTTTAAACCATATTCTTGATCTAAATTGGTCTAAATCTAGTACAAAAGCCGGAACTTTGCTCAAGTCCTTTTGACCCAAACATCAACGCTCAGTTAAGTGGCGAACAGAACAAAATACATATGTATAACGCAGAAACTGCAGAACCTTTCTCAACGAAAAATTAGTTGGAATATCAACGACAAATTATTTCTAAAGGGGATCTTTTAAATGGCCAACGACTCGACATTGAAGAGAGCAATAAATTGATCAAAGAAAAACGAAGATGTCAGAAGTCAAGCCGAACGGAAGGAAACAATTGAATCAATGAACTTACTTACTGACTGACCACCAAGAACATCTATTTATGATCGTCAATAGGTACGTCGTTTGTACCTGTTTTAACATGTCTATTACGAGTTGTAAACAAAACTCTTTGTGATCAAAGGATATCACATATACACAATCGACTATAAGTGAGCAACCCAGTTCAACTGTTTCGTTTAAATATTCATCATAAAGCACAATTTATTTTATCATTAAATGCTCTCGAAGAAATTACGTTGATTAATTAATATTAACATAAATAAATAAATTATTGTGGGTAAAGCTAAGTTTGTATGTACTTTCTAAGTAGGTATATCTTGACACCAGTGACTGTGTTTCGGATGGCACGTTAAACTGTAGGTCTCGGCTGTCATTGAACATCCATGGAAGCTAGTAAGTCTGACGCTAGTCTTACCAAGGGGTATTGGGTTACCCGGGTAACTGAGTTGAGGAGGTCAGATAGGCAGTCGCTCCTTGTAAAACACTGATACTCAGCTGAATCCGAGTACACTGGAAGCCGACCCCAACATAGTTGAGAAAAGGCCATTCGGGTTGGTGACTAATACGACGAGAAAACCGTGATTTGGAAATTCCAGCAGTAGGATTTTCTAAATCTATTATACTAGATGTTATTTTCACTTGGTATGTAGGTACTGCAAAAAGTTTGGTTGATTGTGAAATGTGGAGATAAAGAGGAAGCTGTGATTATTATCGATTGATCTTTTTATCAGCCTTCAATGACCTTAATCATGAATCAGCTTAGAGAGAAGTCAGTCTAATCAGAAAAGACAGTCTAGCGCCTGAGAATTGACATAGGCTATAGATTCTTATCGGACTTCGGGAGGTAGTTCCTTAGAGGGGAACAGCTTTTTTGGATAACGACTCATGGCATGTCTACTTAGGAAGTCATCAACCGCTTAACCGGGCTTTTCTCTGTACTGACGTAAAAATAGCTACTTTCAAAGCCTCTACCAGAGCTTATATAAGTATCATCATCAACACCATCATCATCATCAGAGCCTTTTTATCGTCCCACTTCTTGCCACGGAGAAGGATTGAGCTGGTACGGCTTAGGGCTTAGGGCCGCGGCTTAGGGCGTGGATAACAGCTAACACATGACGTAAAAGACTTAGTTTTTGTGTCCAAGCACTGTGTACCAGCAGAATTCCTAAAACAAAAGAGGGTATAGTATATTTCCTTAAACTATTACAATGACACACGCATCGACCTTCTTACAACTAGAAAAACCCCAGCTACTCATTACAGTCTACCAACTTTTCTTCATCCGTCCTATGATTATATACATATGATTATATGCCTACAATTGATACTAGTTACAAGCGACCATAGCATCTGAATGCAAATATGTGCAGTAATTCTCCAACTTATGCATATGGATTGTACGTAGACAGAATAGGTGTTATGTAAATATCTGCATACTGCGTCAATAAGGCTTACCGAAGTTAGGTTTATTTTCAAAATATCCATTATGCTACTAAATATACGTAAGAGACAGGGAATTTCAGAATTCAACGGAATTTATGACACGGTAATGGAACATCGATGAAGTCTTGAAACCTGAACTGAAAAGATTATTTATTTTTGGAGATAAATCTGATAGATTTTAAACTAATTAATTTGGACGCCCTCAATATACTCTACCAACTTCTGTTAGTGGTTTAATCATCCGGGGAATATGTACACCTTCTTCGATCAATGGTCTATCTAAAACTGTTTTCTTTTCAAATCGGACCATTTTTTCGTGAGATTATCACGTTCTATCAAAAAACAAACTCTTAAGTTTTATATAACATAGTATGCATAGTATAGATAACGTAAAACAAATGTGTGAAACTTATTGGACCGAAATAATTGTCAGCTACATCGCGGATAGATCACTTCCTCCGGCTCCCGTCGTGTAAGTGAGTGACAACGATTGAATAGGAAAGAGGAACAAGCTATTAGCAGTTAGTATATATTTACAAGACCGATCAGAAGTATATATTCCTCTGCGATATAGTACTCTACTACAAAATCAAAGCTTGCTAATGATGATGATGCTAATGATGTTTCAAAACCTAAAATGGTAACCATTTCCGACAGCCCAGTTGAGGGTCCCGGGTTCGATTCCCAGTCTACATTTGTGTGATGAACATGCTAGTTGGCTGTGGTCTGGATGTTATAATATTATGTATTTATAAATAATATAATTATATGTCTAAAGGATATATGTTTAGTTTATCAGTTGTGTATTGGTAATCTATTGCTTAGCTTGTGTTATGGGTACCAATAACACAAGCTAATCAATAGCTTACCATGGGCTAACCGACCGTATGTGAAAAAGATGTCCCGATTAGAATTCTATACCAAATAACAATAATACATTCGTGAAAAATATATTTGGTCGGTACAAGTGAACCAGTCCATACCTGAAAATACGTAAGCAATTAAGTTTGATATTGTGTTTAATTTATCATAATTGTTATCGTCAATGTCACTAGTGAAATATTAAACAATTGAATAACATAACTGCTATGTCGATGACGAATCCAGATTTTGTTATTCCGAACTCAATATCAAACTTTATGAAACTTTATCTGTCAAATTTAAATTAATATATACAAGTAAAAAAAAGAACCTAATTAACAAATCGCGTCAAAAATTTCCTCCTCATCACTGACCGCCCGCCGGGAGTGTACCCAATAGGCTGGCAGCATTGCCACGTTGGATGGCAATGCTTATCCGTTGGCCGAAATAAAAGCCAGCCCTTGGGTTACGGGAAGTGTCAGCGAGTCTCTTAGAGATATCCTTGAAAGGGAGATTATGAAAATAGATGTTTAACTAACTTACTTTTTATTCGACATACTTTTTAAAATACCACATCAACTTTGATGAGTCATCTTCTCTCTAAAATATGACGAATTTTAGTTCAGTACTAATTTCATCATCCATTCATGTGTACTCGTATTTGAGATCGTATAGGAAAACAAATGAACTCCCAGTATGAATGAACCCTGAACTTAATTTGTCCCTACGCTAATCAAGCTAATTGTTCGTCCAACAGTTTTGTTAAAGAATTTACAAGAACACGTATAAAAAATGTTACGTGTAAATTATACGTGGGCTTTTGGTTTGTTAAACTTTGTTTACGTTACCATATTACTAACATCGTACCATCTTGTCGGCGCCGACTGCTCGAGCGGTCGGTTGCTGACTGCTCGAGCTGCTGTCGCTACTCTACTACTCAAGCAGTTGATTTTCTACCACAGTTGAGTGAAATTTTTTTTCTGAACGAAGAAGGTAGGAGAGCTGTCGACAGCTTTAGCGCAGTCAACGGCTCGAATTACGACAACGGCAACGAATTAATGAATATAGTTCACCGCGCGGTCGCGGCTTTAAGTAGTCGGTCTCTACTGCTTCAAGCGTCTGTGTACGGCCTCGCTTAATGTATATTTTTTCTTTACGTTTCTTTCTAATCGGTTTGGTTTCTGACAGTTTATTGCCATGGCAAGATAAAGATTTCAACAGAAGGATAAAAAAACATTTCTAACAGTTTATTTTTTTCTTCTTCTGAAAACCCAAATTGTTGACACTTGAAAAACACTCCAGTTTATCTAAATTGCTCCAACGTCACGTCAATAATGGTTAAGGTCATTAGCGTATCAACTGCAAGGGAATTGCAGCCACCAAATTGTTGACATTACGATAGTTTTATTATTTTACCCGCCCGTGACAGAAAGTGTACATTTTAAAGAGCTGTGTAGAGATGTTAAAAAAGGTACCTTTTTGATAAGCAAGTGTTTCATGATTCCAGAATCCACGTGTTTTTTAGCACAAGTTTTCTTTTTTGTAAACTAACCTAATAATCAATCGACAAGTGTAGCTGTTACTTAGCCGTGAGCATCTCTTGAACTTGATCGAGAATTTTGAATAAAGAAATGAATTTCCTTAATAATATCCTACTACCTAAATAAAAAACAAAAGGCAACCATTCTACTGATGTCCAGGCCAGATGAGTTACATATCATCAAAATATGAACTAGAAATGTTAGCAAAAAATTAACTAGAGAACAGAAAGGGAGAAACTTAGTAAATATTCCTTACTTTCATTCAATATCTATATGTAAGAAATCTTTATTAAGCAGACAATAGCCAATCAAGTGAAGTGCTGTAGAATGGCGATCGATAGACAAATTTCCTGGGCAACCCCATTTTCCAATATCCGTCCTTCAAAACAAACTACTCAGCAAATAAAAACTAGCGTCTAATAACATTATAGTGGAGCCGACGTTGTTATATTATGATCTATTTGCCTTATTAACCACAGGGCTTCATAAAAAAACACGACCAAATAATACAAAATATACTTTAGCCATGTTATTCTTAGCTGGACACTATTACCTACATAATGTAATTAAAAATAACAGACTTATCTGTAACAAATCATAAAATACGATTCTTAAAAAATGCAAGGTATTATTTTTGGCTATTATTTGTGCCTTAACAAGGGGTCGCCCATATAACTGGGATGAGGAGGTCAGACAGGCAGTCGCTCCACGTAAAACACTGGTTCTCAGCTGTATCCAGTTAAGACTGGAAACTGGCCCCTATCCCAAGCCTAGCCTTTTCCCAAGCTGTGCAGATGATTTGTATCGTGTCTGCTGCTAAACTACAAGACATAAAACTAAATAGAGAAATTAACTCCTTACTTATTCTAGGCTTTATATGTATTAATAAATACATAGACTACAATAAATCTATTCAAATACCCTAATTAACATACTTCCAAAAATAACTCGAGTTCATCCAAATAGTTACATAAAAACAAGAACTTGCAATCAATTGCAATTGCCGCAATAAAAGGGTTTAACTGCAAACCCGTCGCCACCGGGGCTGAGACACTGTTGACGTCACTGTTCCCGGGATTAAGTCTAGTCTACAGCCATTTTGTACTGTCTACGTTCTATCTTTCCAGTTCCAGTCCATATAAGGCTGTGTGATAGTTTGAAATAGTTTCAGTCCATACAATGAGTATGAAAAATAAGAAAATCCAATTTGAAAGACTGACTCTGTTTCGTATGATCCTACAACGTCGTCTACGTCCTTTCCATCAAAAGACCTGTAGAAGCAATAAAAACACTGAAAAAACAGTAAAAGTGTGTGACAACTTAGACATAAAGTAACCGTAATAGTACAATTAAACCAATAATTTCAGCTCATAAAACGTAATTAGAAGAGCATAAAAAAGAAGAAAGAAAGAATCGCACAACAAAGTAATTCAAGAAAATAGTGTATTATGGCGATGCTGGCTTATGGTTTCCCATCCGAAAAAACACACTTAAAGAGCTACCAAACAAACATATGAATGTAATACTTGGTGAATCATGTTCTCATATTCAATCATTGTTATTTTTGCCTTAAATGCCCCTGCCTCTAAACCGCTTGGCTCCGTGCCATTCATATCCTTTTGTCAGAGTGTGGCGGAATAACGGCTTTAAATTTAAATGCCAGATAATATATAACGGAAGATAATTGTACGGATTTGTTCGTTGCAGACGCTATGGCGTTTCAGTTCAAGATTACTGAAATGGATGGGATTTAAAGATATGATAGCCAAATGTGTTGGAGCATTCCCTGTTATCAACTGATAGATATTATATTTTCTACTTTTCTTGTTCCAAAGCTCAACTATACTATTAAAAATATTACTGAAAAAAAATCTGATAACGATTATCTAAAATTAAAGAAATGGCAATGATATTTTGCTATCAATCCTTGCCTACATAAAAGTAAAAAGCCAGAATAAGGAATGAAGACCCTAACTGGATTCAGTATAGGTACCTGCACTCTATCACGTAGGCACAAGACGCGAATAAATGGATGGACTTCCCGGTCGCCGACGATTTACTATGACAAATAATAAGCAACTCAGACTTACGTTTCGAAAACATACTGTATATCAGAGAGCCGTACTGCGTACCTAACCGTATTATTTGCAAGGAAAACAAAACATGAACTGAATGCATCAACATCTGTTTCCTAAGAAAATATTGCAACGAAAATAAAAGTTCCTAAACTGGTTAAATGTAAACAAATCCACTATTATCGATACGAACAATGTAATTCATCTCGAATAAACATCCAGTTATGAATACATTTGAGCAATGGAGTGCCCTACCGACTACCACAAAACATCCGCGCAATCACACATTCTGAGAAATTATAAATACAACCCGTTGACCTATATCTGGGCATGTTTTATACATTAAAACGTTACACAATTTTCATGCACGTCAATGTGATCGAGGGAACCGTTAAAATGCACTTGATGAAACGCACGCCACTGTCATCAATCATTGCTATAAGTAATAACTTGTGAACACATACGCTACGCAATCCTCAATTACTTTTTACCACTTTTAAAATATGTTTTTACAAATTATTTGCATGAACTTTACACGCTTTCGACATGTCATTCGATCCCAGTTACCCTTTTGTTACTTACACTTTAAATCGAGGATAATCATAACCTCTGCGTGATTGATTGATGGTGTTACTGATCGTTGGGTAATGTTGGTATTCTGAATGGTTGAACCACGACACCTGACATTTGGACCCGCACATATGGCCCACAAGAATGACACAGTTCACGTAAAAAGGTCAGTTCTGAGTCAAATTTCCAGTCAGGGGTCCAATAAGTTAAATGTCTATAGAAATTATCGGAACAATTCGTTTGTAAATTACGCTCATTTATCAGTTAATGCTTAAGTAAGCTGACATTTCGTTATCTATTTCTCAATTTATTGACACGATATTTTAATGGACCACAGCCCAGTTTTTTTCTGATGATTTCTCCAAACAAATTAACGCCGTACTTGCTTCTGTTTATCAACGACTGATTGCATCAGTGTGCCTTGATATTACGCAGTACACTCATAGCGAAAATCATCTTACACTTTTACAACTTTGGTTTTTAATTTATACTTTTCTATCTCAAAATCATATTAGATATTAACTGCAATTGGAGCAACTACCCAATGACGACATTAAACGACCATACATTTTACCATACCATTTAATATACATATACAGGAGTTAATTAATATTTGTGCACCATACTATTCAGTAGGTATAGTGCACAAATATTAAATCCTGTCTCCCTACGCCAGTCGAAATGTACGCAAAGCCAGATCAATCACCTACAAAACAAAGCTGTGTTTGACGAAATCTGACACTTTTACGAGTATTTTGTTGGCTTCGGGCTTTCACTCCGCATTATACACATAATGTATTTAACGATATAAGCCCCTCGACATTGATACCTATGACGGCTATAACTAGCTTGCCCGGCCATCTTTGGTAGCTTGTCAACATGATCACTTACTGACCATTAATACGTTCAGAAGTTATAAATTAAATTGTAACTGATGAAAAGTTTTGTCACTGATAAAAAGATTTTACACAGATAAATGGGCTGATCTTACACATAAATATTATTTCAAATCAGACCAATAGTTCCTAAGAATAGCATGTTCAAACAAGGGAACAAATTCTTCAGCAATCTGATGAAAAAATCAGTTGAAAAAAGTAGTTTTGGGAAAATCCTGTGTTTCAATCAAATCACCAAAGCTCAAACAAATTACGAAATTATCAGAAGACCGTGATTAAATAGATAGGTACAGATACATCAATAAGAAGTTTACCGAGAATTCAGGGTGACTAAAAAACTTATTAGTATCGTTATCAGACCAAAATAATCGATTTAAAACTGCATCGAACGCACTTTTTAGTGATAGAGTTGTGCAGCAGGCCACTTGACCATGACATGAAATGCACTAGGTACTGTAGCTAATTACGAAATCTCATTACACAACTAAGATTATTGCGAACAACTATTAAATTAATTGAACTGTGTGCCGTTTGAGCACCAATTACAATTTTAGGTTTATATGTACAGACGCTAGCATATCAAGCTACCCGAAAACCGTAAATTTTTCCCAATCAACATTCAACCATTTCAACCATCCGTATGGTTCAAGGAAAAAGTCGAAAATCTATTAAGAGAATTTTACTGATTGAAGTAGCTTGATGTGCTGGCACCTGTATATATAAGTAAACTTAAGATGTCTTGCGATAAAAGTTTATGAATTTAATTTTTAGGTAGGTACTAAAAACAACTCCAACTAATTACTTAAAAGATAAATAAAATCAGTTGTTTTTGCATTTCTATATAAACAATAACATTGATGCCTACTTAAAACTTTCTAAATAAATAAATGTCCGTAGCAATCTAGCGTACCTACGTACCAGTACCACAGGTATACGCTAAATATGATAGCAAGGAAAATAGAGGAATCTGTAGGCGTAAAGTAAGTACAAAGTGTTAGGTAGGTACAATGCTATCAGAGTCAGCGATTTCATCGCCTACAAACACTGAGTAACTGGTTTCCTTTAGTTCAGCATTGCCACTTACGACATACACCCGCTATCCTGCATCTTGGGTTATTTATTAAGACATCTAACGTTTCAAGTTACATTTTCATTATATTTAAGAAAATAGTGCTAAACTATAAAATACATACACCTCACTCAAATTGGTCAGCTTAGACAGTTAGTTTTGCATTTAACATAAAGTCCTATGAGTAACGATTCGTTTCGCGTTTGTAACGAAATTATGTACAGACCTATCGAACCAATCGAATATTAACCTTCCAGTATTGTGATAAGGTTGAAAATCTATTAAAGAAATTTTACAGATTGAGGTAGGTTGATGTACTGGACCCCTTACGGCCAATGTCTGCCTGGGCTGCGGGTTGTTCGCAAGAGTTACCATGGCCCTGGCACACAAGGACCTCCAAATGGAACATAATGGGTTTTAGTCAGTAAGAGTCTGACACTTCTTCCAACTGCACCCTCAGCGGGAGGGATAATTTGACGATTTCAGTAGGTTGATGTGCTGTCAAAAACTTTCGCGAACAAGTGAATAAACGCTCCTCATGGTAGGTACCGTAATAAATCACCTGTAATGTATCAATATTAATTAAACAATTAACAGAACCCAAAACAGCTGTTCAATAAGAAATAAAGACAGCTCAGATCGTTGACTCGCGCAGCTAATTACACTGATAAGAATAAAAAACGGGAACACCCAAAATTGGTCGGTGTGAAAAATTAAAACATCCTATTGCGTATCAATCAATGCAATTAACGTGCGCTCCACTTACCTATTAACATGTTTTGTACATTTTTTAACACTGAACGCGTAAAACATCTCAGTCTTTATGTTACCATACGTTGCGTAACATTTACCTTTAAAAATTGGTATTACAAAGGGCATGTTATTTCATGTTGCTCAGCCAGTTAATAAGATAACGCAATCAACTTACAGCTGTCTAGGTATAATTGAGTGTCTGGCAACACTGGTGGTGTTTATTGCCTACCGCGATATCTCATCACTGCGATGTTTATATAACATAAATTGTATCTTAAGTATCAAGTTTCAGTTTTCCGACTTTAAAGGAATTGTGAGCTTTGGGTTAAAATATTTATATTTTATAAAGAGAGGATTATAAATGAAATTGTAGACTCATAGTTCATTGTTCAAATAGGTGAAATTTATCGGGCCCCCTTTTTTTCGTGGAAATTCATCAAATGACCTCTTCCACTGTGGGTGCAGCTGGAGGAAGTGTCAAACTGACTAACTACAACCCACTTTGTTCCTTCTGGAGGTCCCTTTGTGCCAGGGCAGCGGGAACTCTTGCGAACAACTCGCAGACCCTACGGGAACCCTCATCTTAAGTAAGATATAATGACCGATTTGTAGAGTACAACGAAGTACCTACTTCATTCGTCTTATTAATGAGAAGACCAACATTGTCTATTAACATCTGGTAAATCATTTGATCTAATAAAACGGTAGATTGTTTCTTAATTAATTTTCCTTTGATTACGCACCTAATGGATTAATGATAGAAGTTACAAATGTGAGTTCAAAGTACCAGTCATTGTTTTGATCGGAAAATGTATTATATTAATATAATATTTGACTGACAAAATACTTTACCCATTGGGGGTTTCACAGCGAGTTGTTATGTCTATTTTAAGTACCATTTTAAGTAGGCATTTCATACTATATTACAATTGTAAATTTATTGGGAAATACCGGGCTAACATAATAACCTATTATTCAGTAAATATCTTAATTACGAAATTGTTGAGGGCTTTTACTATTTAATGGTAAATAAGACATCTTACCAGTTTTCTTAACACTCAACAATTCTGATTGGAATTATTACCTATTGTGAGGCCATGAATTGCTTAAAAATTTACACTCTATTGCTTAGGCCCAGAAACTGAATATATCAGACTACAAGTAAAAACTCGACTCAAACACGTTGGACACAAACTGAAGGCAAACATTCTAGTTTAATAAAAGTTCCTTGAAATATCTTGATGATACTTAATCCCTGCATTCGTGTATCCATATGCTCTTTTTGGAATTCTCGCACTGCGACAGTGGTTTACTCTTAAAGTTTATGTTTTATTTTAAAACTTGAAAATAACTTCTTACTAAGTTTCTTGGCGATGTCTTGAAATAATTTAATTGTAGCTTTTATGTCATCTCCGGAGTATTTTCCCAACTATGTTGGGGTCGGCTTCCAGTCTAACCAGATTTAGCTGAGTACCAGTGTTTTACAAGGAGCGACTGCCTATCTGACCACCTCAACCCAGTAACCCGGGCGACCCAATACCCCTAATTTAGTACCCGTAACGATTGCCAAGGATGTGCAATGACAGCCATGTTATTAAAGCAATTTTTGCTTTTATGTCTGATTAATTAATTGAAACACAATAGTCTCAATATGTAAAAATATAAAATGCGTTTAATAGGCACACTAAAAATCTATCTGTACCAGGAAAAAAAGATTTATCTATAATGTTTGTAACCACTCCATATCTTTTCCGCTCTGACTCAGAAGTTTGGATATTGTTCATAAAGACAACTTTCAGAGTGATGTACAAATATTTGGATTTCAGCCAGCAACTCATTGATTTTTCTACAAACTTGTTTACTTGTCTGGGAGTTCCACTGCAATTCTCTTGAATTTCACACAAAGGTCGTTGACCTGGGTGCCACAGAATATAGGAGGAAAATGTCACACGTCGACCTGTAATATTCTTTTTATTTTTAATAACAAAAGTATGTCAGCGATTGTCTTTTATTTTTCTTTTTTCTTGGTACGTGACAATGTGTGGCGTGCCAAAATGGGACAGTCAGTAAAATTTGTACACTTTTTGTAAGAATTTGGACAGGAAGACAATTTTTAACTACTCTTCATCAGTCGTATTAGAATGCGGAAACTCAGCTCGAGTTCAAGTTTGACAAAAATAAACTGTAAGCATTTTACATGAAATTAATGAAAACAAAAAAAAAACATTAATCTCTATATTTCTTCGGAAAATTGAATAATACAAACATCTTATAAATAAAGCAACAATTATTTTATTTAGAACAGAAAGTCAACTTCTGGTTATAGATATTAAACACCAGGACTATGTAGGGAGCGCAAAAATATATTCTAAGAATACAACTTTATAGAAATAAAACCACAAAAAGTGACTAGTATGGAATTACCGAGAAAATTATGATGCGGGTGATCTCATTATTGGTGAACTAACAATAACTTTTTGTCTTCTTAAATAATAAGGGTTAAACCAACGATTGTTCTAGTTCGTCCTATCAGCTGACTTTTGTGCGCTATTCAATATTCGCTAGATAGAAAAACAATGTCACGAACAGATGAATCGTATTGTGATTTTATCAAGACAGCTGAAACAAAAGTCTTCAAGAATATCAGAATTTTTAGGTGCGCTTCAATAAGCACTTTGAACTGGGAAAATAATATTCGAAACTAAATTTACTTTTTACTATTATTTACGTTATTTTAACTAATTTTAGCTTAAAATTACTTTAAATAGGTACACTGCTTGTGTAGCATTCTTGCTTGGGAGTTTGTTGCGCTACTTCTTCCCAGCGAAAACACGTAGGACGTGGTGAAGAATGGGTGTTTTGTGGGCTGGCTTTTGTTGTGACGTTCGAAAAGTGCTGATTTGTCAGCCTAATTTAAAAAAAGTGATATTTGATTTGTAGAAAAGGCGAATAACAAGATCAAGATGAGAAATCTCAATCATAATAATATCTCTAAAACGAGAAACGTTTTAAACAAAATGGGTTCGATTCGAGTATCATCTCAATCAAGCGACTATTGATCTCGCAGCAGCTTCACATCAGAACAACATAATCAGATTCTACACTTATATGTTTATTATTTTTATTTACGTTAAACTGGTTGGAGTGGCCGCTGATGTCGCAACAGGGAGACAACCTTTCTATAAGCAGTCATATCGCCTACCGCCCACACGCGATAGCTAGAGATGTAACCTGTTATAATTTTCATTAAAACTGTCGATAATTTCATAAAATTTGAATCATGAATGTCACTGTTTAAAAGAGCAGTCTGCATATTAACAAGAAAAGTTGTATCTTGTTAGACAATTAGGTATTTATAGTTTAATAGAATTCTGATGAAACACTCACAGCAATTTAATATTTTTTGTTGATAGCTTGTTAATTAATGGAATTTTACAAATTTTTGCCATTGATGTTGTTTTGTCTTTAAGTTTAAGAGGAAGTCAACCTAAATGTTAATTATTACGAAAAACCACAAATCAAGTGCTCAATAACCAACCATATGCAACTGATAGTCTATTTCCGTAGTGTTCGTCAACAGAAGCCCAACGCAAACCGCTGCGATAAGGGCGAGTCAAGAATTTTATCGTGGCCTTAGAGCTATTAACTTTAATTTATTTTCTAATAAATGATCAAATAAATAACGAAGAGCCCATCGATCATTTACTCGCCACTAAATTACAAACACGATTAAATCACTCGATTTTTTTGTCAGTTTCGCACAGCCCTAGTAGAATACTCTAAACCTAGTTCCGTATTTTATAGTATTGCTCTCTCGTTCTTGCATATATGAGGAGTGTGATAATGTCTGATCAGCTGAGGTTGAGAGCAATCTCGAAGATCTGCCACCCACGGGGCGCTTTGTACGCCCTTACGGCTATTAAGGGTTTATTGCACTCTCACAATAAAATAATGAGCTACAAGACTCCAAGACTACAGTTCACAGAGATTATCATTTTTTTTTGCCCTACATTCTTTGAGAACAAAATGCGTTTACTCGGTTGAGATACGGCTTTGAGGCTAGCCAATTATGCCCATATTTGTGTTTTCAAGTGCTTAATAATTTAACTAGGTACTCGGTTATCAAACAGGTTTCCTCAATCCGTTTAAGCGTATCTATGGTAACCTAAAGATAGACTATTGGAAGGTTGATCGAGTTAATTATAAAGGTCTATTTTCAAATTCATTAAGAATGAGTCAAATATTTCAAAAAATAGTTACCCATATTACATTTAATAAATGTTACGAACATTTAAAAATGTTTATTAAATGTTCGTAACAAAAATAAAATAAACATTTATGTTACGAATCCTAACAGTAATATGAGAACGTATTCATTAATATAAAAAACTAATTTTTAATGCATAATAATATTATGTTAAACCAGTTACTATCAAATCTTTCTGTGTGAGAGAATATTATTTCAATAATGATCTTTAAAGCTCTCCTGTCGTGAACCGCATTCCTTGTGTAGTATTTTTTGCGTGGGTGTCGAACCCCACACCCATCGGTTCTTGCATTATAATTATCTGGAACGGATAAACAGAAACATGGACTATAGTTTATGTCAATTTGTAAGTTACTCCCATAAATTAAGTCTACAATTATTTATAGGTTACTTACCTCGGGCAACGACGGGTACTTAAAATTACCTTATTTATATGGCAGAGTCTTCGTTTTTATAATACCGGTGTAGTTGAAAAACATATGCAGTCAATCTTCCAGAAAATACGAGCATCTTATTTCTTGGTATAGAAGATATTATGTATGCACTATATACCTAAACTTGTCTACAAAATACCCTCTAGCTACAAGCACTTGCGCAAGTAGCTCAAAGTTTATACATCAAGAGAACTTAATACCCCGGAGCTAAATCGCAAACACCTTACATAATCGGAAAATGCAGTACACAAATCGATGTTGCAAAACAACCTATAAGTAACAACCGTCGATAATTTATCATCTCGCGAAACCAGGTAGCAGTATCGAGTGTCTGCTTAGAGACCATAACTAACCGGACACGCCAATCCCCTGTTTTTTTCTTTACCAAAGGTAGATGAAAGCCTCTCACACTAAATATTTGCGTCAATCTTATGCTTATTTTTTGTGTGCTTCATTTGATGACGCTATCTCTATTTAGCACTTTGCCTCCTGCGAGATTCTTGTAAGAGTTACCGTGGCCCTAGAACACAGAGGGCTCCAGAAGGAACAAAATGTTTTATAGTAAACCAAAGTCTGACACTCCCTCTCGAGGCAACATAGTGGATTTTAGTCAGTAAGAGTCTGACACTCCCTCCAGCAGCACCTACAGAAGGGGGGGGGGGCATGTGACAATTTCCCACTAAAAAAAAAATGCTTTGCCTCGCCCTCCGCGCATATATTGGAAGACTTTTTCGTCAGCGATTTATGTTCCTAACAGCTACGGATAATTAAATGCTCTACGATCATCTGTTTCCAACTTAACAATACCTGACTACATTTACTCGTGACTTTTCCATAGAATTATGCATGCGTCCTTCATACACCATCGGTAGTCAACAATGTGCTTAATGAACATAGCTGTGTATGATATACTTGTAAGCAAGCTGCCAACTTGGTCATTACTTGTACCAGTCGAACGCTGGCGCCAAGCGACGCATTATACATGGAAATATACTGCCCGGATATGCCTTTTCTGGATCGATAATGAATTTTTAAATGCTATTGGATTTTTATTATAATAAAATCATCCTTGACTCGCATGGATATATTGTGAAGTTAAAGCTTAAGCTTGATACGGAAATAAATTATATTTTTGTAACATTGTTGCGGTGAAATATTAAGTAGGTAAAAGCCATATATGGTATTAAAAAAAAACTCTTTATTCCAATTTGCAAGCGTTGGTACCTTTCAATTTTCCTGTTTACAACTTACTCAAACTAGGCTACTTACCGAAAAGCGTGTCTCATTTAATTATGTTGCTAATTCATGTGATTAGCGACAGTAGCTGTATGCCAAGAACTTGTTTTACAAGAATAGATTTTAATTACCTTATGGACAACCAAAAGAAAATACAATTAACGTTACTTAATCTCTACATTTAAGCACTGATTATTATGAAGTTATTAGAACCTAAAATTTACTAACAAAACAATAAAATATGACCAATACTATAGTTAAAAGACAGCAAAAAAAACAACCTTCGCGCTTAAACAAGGATAAAATCAGGCTTACGGGGCACGCTCTACTTCGAACGAATTTCACGCCCTTGTCACATCTAGTTAACACGTTAGCGTTGTTATTTTAACCAGTTTCAATCTGGCCAGCATCATTTAACTTTGCAATTTGTATAATTGCATGTCTAGGAACAACTTCACGCCATATATAGTAGACTTGTACATTATATTATATTATACACTGCAGAGTTGCAACACATTCCTTTGTTCATAATATATGGTTATAATTGGATACGATATTAGATTTATGTTGTGTAAATAAATAATTATTAGTAGGCAAGCAAGACTTATAAGGCGATAAAGTGACATCAAGTTTAGTACACAAAGAATAGGTAATAAATGTTATTTGAGAGAACCGTAATTAACTATATATCACGAATGCTTAATTTTATTATCTGTTGTGCCTTTTTATTGTCCCACTGCTGCGCAAAGACCTGCTCTCACACAGAGAAGGATTGAGCTTGAATCACCACGCTTGCTCAATGCGGGTTGGTGCTTTCAGACTTTATAGTCCAGGTTTCCTCGAGGTGTTTTCTTTCCCCTTTAGTCAGTCATTGGTGTCCAAGATATCCTTAGACGGGACATATAACTTTAAAAATTTACATAGGTACAGACGCCAGCGCATCAAGCTACTGTAAGATCTGTGTACAATTTGTCAATCTTCCTTAATACATTTTCAACGTTATCGCTGAAGCATATATGGTACACAGTTGAATGGAAAAATTTGACAGTTTCGAGTAGCGTGATGTGCATGCCTGACCTGGAATCGAACCCGCACACTCATTCTTAAGACATTGGAGCTTTAACCACTAGGCCTTTATTTTCTTCTTATTTTTCCTTTTATTTTTTTATTTGACAAGAAATACAAAGTAAAACTCGAAATATACAAATATTTATGAAGCGATAATTTGACCGAACCAGCTGCTGGTATACAAGTTAAAAAAGAAAACGTTTTAAAAAAGCTTAATTCGTATGCAAAAAGGCAAGGTGCCAAATCTTATTCAACTGTCCCGCGTGGAACTGCGCTTTCAAACGCACCTGCCTCGTACATTATACATTGTAGAAAACGGGACAGCGAACACCAGTACTTAGTATTTGACTTGTGCTTTCGATTAATTGAGGAACAGGGACACATTGTTTCTGTGGGAAATAGTCCTTATATGCAGAAGGATACTGGTCATACGTTACCTCAGTCCACTTAATTCCCTTTGCCATCATACTTCCAAGTTCGCCAAATTATTTGTCAGAAGTTGGCACTTCAGTGACTTCAGGCTAGTCCAAATGTACAGTTTTTTTAGGGTCAATTCATACAATTACCATTTAAAAAGTCTTGAGCATGCGCAGTAGTGTTTTTTTTTCGTACAGACGCTAGCACATCAAGCTACAATCATCCGTCATTTTTTCTTAATACAATTTCAAGTTTATCGCTGGTATGGTTTAAAGTTGATTGGGAAAATTTGACAGTTCCGGGTAGCTTGATGATGGTGTGTGTACGAAAAAAACACTTCTGCGCATGTGCGAAACCTCAAAGTTATTAAATGGAAACTGTATGAATTGAGCCTAAAAAAAACTAGCATTAATAAACTCTTTTATCATCATCTCCCGAGCCTTTTCCCAACTATGTTGGGGTCGGCTTCCAGTCTAACCGGATTCTACTGAGTACCAGTGTTTTACAAGGAGCGACTGCCTATCTGACCACCTCAACCCAGTTACCTGAGCAACCCAATACCCCTTGGTTAGACTGGCGTCAGACTTACTGGCTGACTACCCGTAACGACTGCCAAGGATGTTCAATCACAATAAACTCTTTTATGTCAACCTTTTTCTTTTCCTAATATGTTCCTTTTGTTACAGTCAAAGCACTGCTATTTGACGACAGCATCCGAAGATGGTACGTGTCCCAGCGCCCTAGAGAAGCCACACGTCATGAAAGAAGTGACCAGGTCCGGAGTAGACATCCAGCCGGTTTATGCTGAGAGAACACTGTTGATCAATCAGCCAACCAAGCTGGACATCACATACAGTGCAAGTGGAAAAATGGCGGTAAGAATTTATTTATTGATTTACAATCCTAATATATCAATCCATCTTAATTCAATAAGATTGAGGCGTCTTTTCCTCTGATATTGCAGAAATCCACAAATCTGACGGAATATTGAAATTGGGATGGATAAAAATACCTCCATAAATAGGCAAAAATGTTAGTTTATATTTTAGGAACCTTCAAGAAGCGTAAGTGTATGAGAAAACGTCAATCACAAAAATTATCAAAGAATAGGATGATATACAGCTTACTAGCAAAGAAACACACAAACACGAATTAAATGCACACAAACAAACCCTTCAGTTTAATGAATTATAGAAAATAGTGAAAATTGTTATAGTGATACTCGACGGTAATGACGTAGTACTGCTGATAAGAACAACCATACTTTAAAACATTACGTAACAAGTTAAAAATAATTTGTCCATATAAGATTTAAAAACCAACAAATTCTGATAATTAACCCAAATGGTTTCTTGATTACAAATATAATATGGTTGTTGAAGCTAATGCTGATTTCTCAGCGCATTATCGTAAGGGCACAGATGTTCAAGTGACTAAAATTGTACTCGTAATATTCGTACGTGACGACATGACAGTTTTTAGCTAATGATAGAATTAAATATGCACGTGTTTGTGCACAACATTCATTAGAGAGACCAACAACATTTTATTCATTTATAATTAATAAAAATACTTTAATAATAATTAGATAAATACAAAATAACCATGAACATTATTTAAACTTGATGGCATAATAGTGTATCTGCCTACGACGCTAGAGGTCACAGGTTTGATTCCTGCATAAGTCAAACATTTCTGTGCATTGGTGTTTCTATTTACTATGGATACATGTATCTACTATAAACATCTATAATATATACGTCTATAATAATAAATAATAAAAGAAAGACGAGTATTTCCCTTTAGCGCCCTCCTACACTGAAATCTATAAGTCGGCCGATAGTTTGATTGGACTCATAAATCAGTGTGAAGATGAATGATAGTGCGCACACTACCACGATCAGGTTTCCGACCGGTATAAAAATTACTAAAACGTTAGATTGGATTCGCGATTAAATCCAAAATAAAGTGCAAACCAACCAGCGGCCTACTATCAGCCGACAGTTTAGTCTGTAGTGTGTGGGGACGCTTACATAATCATAATTATTGTTAGAAACAAAATAGAACAGTTACACTGCGCAATGCATGAATCATTCGAAAAAACTCACTTAAAAAGTTTCGCGATGACTCACAATGACTGCACACCTAACTACTAAAAAAATACACAATAAAAAAATACTTCAAAGCAAGTAATTTTCAGTTTATTTAACCTTCTTTCCCATAACGGTAAAAAGTACGAGGAAGCAAATAACTGTCAGATAGTTCTTACAGTATCATGTCATAGTAATATTAGAATTAGCGTCGACTATGCTCAACTGTTCCCTTTCAAACAATTATAATAATTACTGAGTATTTTATAATGACAGTATAATTATCATTACGCTTTAATAGACATGTTCTCCTTATTATGATGGGAGTTTTGATGGGTTTAAGCTCGAAAGTCGGTTAAGGATACGGTTTAACGGGTATTAGCGCGAACAAATCGTTAATTTCATAACAAAGTTAGTTAGTATCCTCTCCATAGCTAGGTTTTTAAAATGTTAATATATAACTCTCTCTCTTTCCAGCTATGTATCCCACATGGTGGTGGGGTTAGCTTTTCTAATGTTTCTTCTCCACTTCGCTCTATCATTGACGTCGATCTCGGACAACTGGCATTCTTTCATGTCCTTCTCTACTACATCCCTCTATCTTGTTTTGGGGCGGCCTCTAGATCTTCGACTTAGCGCAAATCTCGAGGACAGCGGACCTGATTTTATAAATTCTTTTTTAGAATATTTCTTGTAGTACGAAGATAATTCCTAAGTAGAGAAAAAAATGCCTGAAAAACAAGAAACAAAAAAACACACAATGTAAGGCGGTACGAAATTCGCTGGCCCAGCTAATGCCAACAGGAAATTTTTAACTACTCCTTAGCTACCTATTGCAATCATGATTAATTATATTGTAAAACTTTTGCAATAAATGTGTCATTGCTAGGTGCATCAATAGTACAAATAAGGACTTTATTCCCCCTATATTATAACCCTGATTACAACGCAATCAAACAATATCGCGTCGAATGTATATTAATTTGAATAATAACAAAACTATGATTCACAACCCACTGTTATAATTCCCCTCCTCGTCATCAGCCTTTTTATCGTCCCACTGGTGGGCACAGGCCTCCTCTCACACTGAGAAGGATTCAGCGCTAGTCACAACGCTTGCTCAATGCGGGATGGCGATTTCAGACTTTAAATTCACGTTCCCTCGAGATGTTTTTGTTCACCTTTAATCTGTCATTAGCGTCCAAGATAATAGCTAGAAAGTACATATAAGTTTGAAAAGTCGTATTAGTTCTTGCCTGACCTGTAATCGAACCCGCACTCTCATACTTGAAAGGCAGTTGCTTTAACCCCGAGCTATTGTTCAAAATATGACTTATCTGTTCTTTTACAGCGGGAGCTAAAGATGGTATATACGACGCAGACCTATAATATCGATTTAATGGAGTTCGCAACTGAGTGTTCTGGTGACACCTGCACCTCTACGATCCAAGCTAAAGCTGCCACGAACTTCTGTAATGTGACTGGAGGCATCACTGAGTATGCAGAAGTAACCTTCGATGTGGGATTGAGTGAAAAGGCCAGGATTAAGTACTACGTCCCCTGCGCTTGTCCCTGCAGTGAAAAAGTTGAAGTATCTTCGATTCAATGTAACAAAAATGGTGATTACTCTTGTGGCGCCTGCACTTGTAATCCTGGATGGTATGTATATTGTATTTAATAAAAAAATGTTCCATATGACTTATAAATACAGTATTTTTTATGTAAGGATATCATATCAAATCCAGTCTTACCAAGAAGTATCAAGTTGCCTCGGTAACAGAGTGGAGGAGGTCAGACAGGCAGTCGCTCCATGTAAAACACTGGTACTCCAGCTGCATTCGGTTAAAACTGGAAGTTGACCCCTACAGAGCTTCTAAAAAGATAGGCAGATGATGATCAAACCAAATTCCTCGTTCTTTTTTGGGTGGGTAATCATCAAATGGCAGCTCCCCCTGTAGGTTCAGCGGAAAGGATTGCCAGACTTTTATAGAGTACCTAAATCTCACTCGTGTTGCATCTGGAGGTCTTTGTGTGCCAGAGCCGCGGGAACTTCTACGAACAATACCTTAGTCCCGGCGCGGGCACTCTTGAGCACAATCCTGCAGCCCCGACAGACTATGTAGTCGGTCCTTCATCGGCAGGAATTTAAGGCAATAGGGCAAAGTTCAAGTTTCAAAAGGAATAATTTTATTAAATAGGAACAATGTCGTCAAGATTATTTATTAATCGCACCCAGATGCAAAACAGCCTTATTTATAAAAAGTCAAATACAACCTTTTTGTAATTTACTTACTTATACTGGAAAAAACGACATTGAAATAACACTTTGCAAGGAAAACACGTCATGTTTGTACTTACGGTATTTTAAGCAAACGAGGAATTAATTGACTTACCGAGTTCAAACATTTTAAATAAACATTTTCTAGATTATACACACATACATATGTAGATACGACTGTAAGATCTGAACCACACTAAATGAGATTTTTGATGTCAATTTGTAATATAAGCGTACAACCTCTATGGTATTTTAAGTGCAAATCGTAGAAAGTAAATGAAAGAAACATTAAGCACCAGACTTAGCTCGACAAAACACTCAAACAGTCGTAAAATCACTCATAAACAGAATAAACTTTACGAACTCGCGTTAACAGCTAACAACACCAGACTACAAAAAATAATACTTAATCATTTTAACGAGTTAAAAAAGTTAAAAGAACAGACAAAATACAAATAAAAAATAGTAGTCTGACACTTAACGGTATAAAGTTTTCTTGTAAATACACAAAGGTGAACTTAAGTCAATGAATCAAAAAACCAACATCACATATTAAGCAATTAAAAACTTTAAACCTAAAGTAGTAAGGTCGAATTTAGTAAAGCTAGTAGTGAAGACGAAATATTAAATTGAACCCTACAAAAAGACCTTTGTTCGAACATCGATGTGGAGTTAATTGTGGCACAAGAACGCCGCTTTTCTCCTTAGAGCTGGTTTATTAAAAATGCTCCATTTATACAGTACATGCGTAGGAGCAGCTGCTTCTCAAAACTAATTATTCTAATGCAAATTTCTCGATTATATTGCGGCGGATATTCTGATGAAGAGAAATCAATTAAGGGTAATTATTTTTTTTAAAAGGTTTTATATATTTGAGATAGTGATTTCTAAATAAATTACACAATTCTTATTAAAATGACTAAGTTTTAAGAAATCTGTAATTTATTTTCAAGATACCATCTTTCGTTCAAAATTATCAAACAAACGATTACCTTTAAATATCAACTTATTTGATTCTTCTACTTGCTTATAATATCATCATGCATGCAAACCTTGCAATTTCGCGCATCTATTTAGAGCTTAATGTGTATAACATAACGGGCATTATGAGTTGAACAACACACTGATATGGCAGGGCTCCAGGATGTCCGTCACTAATGGACCGATACTCGATTAGCTTCTGATTATTATCGATAACCCCGTTAACCGTTAAAGAATGCCCAGTGTAGTAGTCTAGCTTAACAATACTAAGCATAGTAATATATTGAGTGTTTTGCGACGGTAATATTTCTTCGTTCTTGCTCGATAAGATAGTATGTCAGTAGCTTAAATAATTTTAAAAATATTTTTTTTATTATCGTTAACGTCTATAAGTAATTGAAAAATTCCCATAGCTGTAATTGTAACTTGTGAATTGCCAACTATATTGGGCTCGGCTTCCAGTATTAACGGATGAAGATGAATGGAACGACTGCCCATCTGATCATCTCAACCCAGTTACCCCGGTCACCTGATACCCATTCCCTTAGTGAGACTGGTTGTTAGACTTTCTGGCTTCTGACTTAACCCACCAATTTAACTTGCCTTCCGAAACACTGACATAGTTTTCATTTTTAGTTTTCAGTGTTAGTCTATCTCAATGAATATCTGCAAGATTCACACGGCCTTTCTAATTATATCAAAAAGAAAGGCTGTAAACTAGGACCCAGTAACTGTAATAATATTCTGATGGAAACATGCATAGTTAACGTGTAGTTTTATTGTACAGGACGGGCGAGTTTTGCGAAACCAGCGTTTGTTCAAAACGTGGTGATGTGGTCCAGTGTTCTCTGAACCCGAGAAAAGCTGTAAGTATTTTAATATCTTAAATATATTTTCAATTAAAAAATATATACGCAGTATAGAGTATTAGCAGAACTTTAATTAAACCTGCTTTATAAGAAAGATGAAATCTTAATAATTGTCTAAACGCCTGGTTGTGCTTTCAAATTAATGATAAACTTACTCTAAGTTTAAAAAAAAAAATATTCATTTGAACATTTAATTTTTTTACTACCAAATCTTCGTATCCATAAAAAATCGTATTCGTAATTCTAGAATTACGTTTATATAAAGTCCCGACCATAATTAGCCTTTTCACAATTTAAATATATTTCCTCACAATCACTTTCCGCATTCGTCTCACCACTAGTCATTTCTAGGACGATTGCTCCGGCAACGGCTACTGTAGCGACTGCGAGACGTGCATCTGCTACACCGACCGAGAGGGCTCCCAGTATTTCGACCAAGAAAACAACTGTGAGGACTTATGCATGTCAATCACGAACGGCGAATGTGAAGACTGCCTCGTCAGCAAGACTCTAGGAGAATGCAACAAGTGCAGTGACATTATCAGGGAGAAATATAACCAGTCCTTGATTGAAGAAAGGGATTTTGAGAACAGAAAGATTTGGGTGTCCTGCAAAGCTACGCTTGATGATTGTGGCCCTATCGAGTACTATGCGAGACAAGACGAAAGTAAACAGAAATACGTCATGATGGTCAAGCATTGTAATGAGGTGATCTCAGAGGCTTTGGTGCCTGGCGAAACTAAAGGTAAGTCTCATCATATTTTAGACGGCGACCCAAAATCGAATTATGTTACAGTGTATGTACACATAGCCTAATTAGTCGCCTCATTATCGACGAATTATTGCAAAAACTTTAATTTAACAATAATTGACAGATTATGCCTCATGAACGTGACGAACAAAATAAAAGAGCCAGTCATTTATAATGAAATTGCCACACAGCGAATTCCATGTTACTTCATATCTCGTTTGCCTTACTTTGAACAATAATCTTTTTATGAATGAATGCAAAGCAAATTTAAATTTTACGTAATAACAATAACACATTAATGAACTTTAATGAAAAGACATACAGTCCATTATTGAACGTTTAAACATTCGAAATTTACACAGATGTGTTCAATAATTCCAGCTTTGTGACATGACAAAACATATACTCGTACATGCTCCCTGACACCAGCTGCGTATCGGTCGCTTTCTTAGAAGAGCATAATTATATTTATCACATTATGCTCCTGCTCTATCATTGTTATTAAAACAATCATGTCCACTTGTATCGTCTATTTATTGTTATAGGTTAAAACTTTAGTCCTATATGGCAAGAAACTATACTATTGATTAAGATTTTAATTATTTTTCAACTGTTTTCGTTTCACGTCAACAATGTGTTAGCCTCGCCTTAGACCAGTAAAAAATAAATACAGATTTTAAAATACATATGTAATCACTTTTAAAATAACGACGATATCTGAATACTCCTTATCCAACTGTTAGGTTGAGGGCCAGTTACACAGGTTGCTGATAAGTTCCAGATAGTTTATCTGGTAAACAATTTCATATAAATCCTGTTCCATTTTTTAATTTATCTGGTAGATGGTGGCTATCCGTAACCTGTGAAACTGGCCCTTATTCTCACAAAAAGCATTGATAACCATGTTTGCTATAACAGATTTTTTGTTGTACAACTCTACTGTCTTATACAACACTAGCCCTCCGAAAACTCGTATTGTTTATTTTTTATTCCGTACCTACTTATGTAATGCCATATCATGTCAAAGCATTTGAGACAAGGGTCAAAAATCCAAATATTTGTTAGATAAATAATTTATCGCCCTATTGTCACTGACCTAGAAAGTGGTATCATATTGTTACAATATTTACTCACAACTGATAGAGTGACTACATTTGGAGATAATGGACAGACAGTCGTTATTAACCGCTTACTGAATCTTCCCCTACCGTTTGTTGATTCCTTCAAATATAATATGGTACAAGGAAAACAAACATTTATTTAGTCCTTTCTAAATAGTATTAGGTACAGCGGGGAGAAACCATTTGTGAAACATTGCATGGTGAGCCATAGTACGGACAAAAGAACAAAAGAGTAGTTCAAAAAACGAAAGAGAACTTTCATTGTTCTCTCGCCTTTAAAAACCTCTCGAATCCTCTTTATCCTTAGGGAGTGTACACGTGAATCCAAAATCCATGCAAGCCGTAGCGTCTATTTCCTTTAACGTTGTTTCCACCAATAAACTCCTTGAGACCGCGCACTCCCAAAAGTTAGCAACATCACAAATAGCTGTCAAACTGTAATTTTACTGTATGAAAAAAATAATAAAATGCTGTGTAGTGAACTAAAAACTTGATTAGGAAATGCAATAATAAGTGTCGTAACACCGAATATTACCTATAGTTTTAGATGTAAAAGAAGTATTTGGGAATTTGCAAATGCCTTTTTTAGAATATTATATGCTAACAACGTCGAATTTAAGGTTTTAATTTCAATTCATATTCTATTTTTAGGGCACTACAAGGCCACATTCTTATTTTCATATAGTAAATTTGCCGGCGTTGCCTACTTTTGAAATACGCGCTCTTAATACATAACACGCAGAAGATAAGGGATTATCTTTTCCTAATACATTATATTTACTTTATATTCTGCAGTTTATTTGTCCATATTAAATGGTTATCGCCTACACGTGCATTGTTTAGCCGGATGAAAAGGAAAAGTGTGTAGGCCGTAGGTAGAACTCGAATACTACAATGAACGAGATTTGCATGTCATTATGCGATGTTTATTTGTACTTAATATGAGGAAAGTTGATTGTTTTTGTTAAGGTGTTGTAAATACATTAAGACTTTAATTACTCATGTGTTTTTGTGAAATGGTTATGAATATTTTTTGTACACGACGCCAGCACTTGAAGCTACTTCAATCTGTTAAACTAGCTTAATTTTCAAATTTATCGCTGAAGCAAGGTTTAAAGGTGATTGGGTCGGGTTGTTTAATGTGCTGGCGTCTGTACCTACATTAACTAACCTAACTAACATAACTAACCTTATAAAAAGTATTTCCTAACTGAAACTGGGTCCCTTTTATTAGTTACATTTGAGTCAGGTAGGGAGAGGTGAACATATGCTAATAGGATGAATAATTTGCCAAAAATCAGATTTCGTTTTCTAAAATCTGAGTCATGAGAGCAATGACACATTCGATATACGAAGCGGGGTTGAATTCGGGTCACGTTCGTCAATTGTTTTTAAATTTAAATAACTGGCATCTTAACCGATTTTAGTGTTGTGGAATTAGGAAGTATTTAAGCTTTTGTATGCTAAATTAATCTGCTCCATACTTTATTTGTGAATAACTTCAATTATTATGAGTTATTATTATGCGGGCGAAACCGCTCGCGAATAAAAAGTAGCCAACGGGCTTTCCAATAGATAGGCTATCTTACACTGAATTATTACGCATTTTAATTACAAAAATAATAAAACTTGCCCGTTTGTCCGTTTTTGTATGTGTGTCTGTCTGTAGGTTTAAACTTAGAGGTACCCCGTCGTGAGTGTATAACGCATATTATTTTGAACTTTTTAAACGTTAACTTTTCACGACGGAATTTTTATCTTGATCTTTTCAATATGAGTATAGATAAAACTTCCTTGTAGTTTTTATAGGATTTCCTATCAAATGTATTTAACTTTCAATTTTTTTCCACCAGTCCCAATAATCCTGGGCATCTTAGGCATCGTAGCAGCAGTAGCGGCAGTGGGAGGCGTGATGCTCTGGAAGCATCTCAACGCGGTCCCTCCGGTGCCTCTCAACGACCCTCAGTATCAGAACATTGACGCCGAGGACTGCACGGGAGAGAACCCCTTGTATAAGCCGCCGACGTCATCGTTCAAGAACCCTACGTATGGAAAATGGTAGTTACGGTGAGTACTCTTCAAATATTTTTCTTTGACTGCGTTTAGATTAAAAGAATAAGGTATTGGAGCCAGCACGCGGGCATTATTTTGCCGCATATAACCATTATTTCCCTATCAAATTCTTTTAATATAAAAAGACGCTGAGAATTCTTTTGTTATTCTTCCTAAAAAGATATGATTGAAGGGTATGGAGCAAGCAGAGCTGCCCCATAGAGCCAAGGTCTGTCGGGGTTGCGGGTTGTTTGAAAAAGTTACCGTAGCCCTGGTACAGAGGGACCTCCAGAAGGAACATAGTGGGTTTTAGTCAGTAAGACTCTGGTAGTCCCTCCAGCTGTACCCTCAGCAGAAGGGGTCATTTGATGAATTACTACGAAAAAAAGAAGAATGATGAAGCGAGCATTCATTTGTTTAAAAACACCCTTAACTATCATCCAAACCCTTTTGTGACGAATACAACATACATAGTAGACTTTAAATATTTGAAATATTATTTAGGGATTTACGCATTCAAATATTAGGTATGTGCCTTCAATGAAATGAGATTAAAATTAAAATAAATGTGTGTTAAGTGTCATGAAGTTAATGACGCTCTAAATATTTTTCTTAGTATCGTTGTTTATGTATCGTTGCATTTGTAAACAACACGTTGCCCTCATTTTCGTAATCAGTTATAAAATTATAGTAAAAGAAAATGTGTTGCCATATAACCAGCTATATAAATGCATAAGTCGGTAATAATGTTTGTTTAGCATAACCATTTCCAAACATCTGAACGGAAAATGGGAAAGGATTAGAATTTGAAAGATATTTTTATTACCTACTTTCTATTGAATATTCGTAAGAAACTGTCTTTCTGATTGCTTGAGAGCTTAAATTAGATGGTTTAGGGCCAGTTACACAGGTTACGGATAGCCACTATCTACCAGATAAATTAAAAAATGGAACAGAATTTGTATGAAATTATCTACCAGATAAACTATCTGAACTTATCAGCAACCTGTGAAACTGGCCCTTAGTCTGCTACATGAGAAAGAATTCTTATTGCGGTAATTCTCATTGCGGATGGCGACTTCATACTTTTGAAATCCAGGTTTCCTCAAGATGTTTTCCTTACCTTTATACAGTCAATTGGTGTCCAAGATATTTTTCTTAGGAAGAAGCCATTAACCTCATATATTAATCATCATCAGCCTATCGCAGTCCACTGCTGGACATAGGCCTCTCCAAGTGCACGCCACTGAGATCGATTTTCGGCTTCTCGCATCCAGCTCCTGCCAGCCGTCTTGCGCAAGTCATCACTCCACCGTGCCTGAGGACGTCCTACACTACGTTTGCCAAGGCGTGGTCTCCACTCTAGAACTCGTTTACCCCAACGGTTATCGGTTCTTCGGCTGATATGGCCAGCCCACTGCCACTTCAGCGTGCTGATTCGGTGGGCTATGTCAATGACCTTGGTTCTCTGACGGATTACCTCATTTCTGATGCGATCCCTCAGAGAAATGCCAAGCATAGCTCTTTCCATAGCCCGCTGAGCGACTTTAAACTTGTGGACCAGCCGTACCGTCAGTGTCCACGTTTCGGCTCCGTAAGTCATGACAGGTAGGACGCACTGATTGAAGACTTTTGTCTTTAGGCACTGTGGGATCGACGACGTTAGGACTCGACGTAGCTTCCCAAAAGCAGCCCAACCCAACTGAATTCTCCTATTCACCTCGTCCTCAAAGTTGTTTCTACCTAACTGCAATGTCTGCCCGAGGTATACATATTTCCGAACAACTTCGAGAACGGCGCCGTGTATCGCAATCGGTTCCGGTAGAACATGTTCATTGAACATGACCTTGGTTTTGTCCAAGTTCATCCGTAGGCCGATGCGTAGAGAAGATTCAGCCAGGTCGTTCAGCATCTGTTGTAGGTCCTGCAGCGTTTCCGCCATGATGACGATATCGTCAGCAAATCGCAAGTGAGAGATGTGTTCGCCATTGATGTTGATGCCGCGTCTTTTCCAGTTCAGCGTCTTGAACATATCCTCCATTGCATTAGTGAACAGTTTCGGGGAAATAACATCCCCTTGTCTCACTCCTCGATGCAACGGTATGGGCCTTGTTTGCTGATTCTGTACTTGGACGGACATTGTAGCGGCTTCGTAGAGACATCTCATCACTTGGACGTATCGCCAATCTACTTGACAACGCTGCAGGGACTCCAGAACAGACCAGATTTCGACCGAGTCAAAGGCCTTCTCATAGTCCACAAATGCTAGACACAGGGGCTGATTATACTCTTCGGTCTTCTGTATAATCTGCCGCACTGTGTGGATGTGGTCTATGGTGCCGTATCCGCTCCGAAACCCAGCCTGCTCCGGTGGTTGGAATTCGTCGAGTCTTCGCGCAAGTCGGATCGTGATCACTCTTGAGAACAGCTTATATACGTGGCTTAGGAGGGAAATGGGTCGATAGTTCTTCAGCTGGGTTTTGTCTCCCTTTTTGAAGAACAGGACGACAACGCTCCTACTCCACGCCTCTGGAGTTCTCCCTTCAAACAGGACGGCATTAAAAAGCTTCTGGAGCTCCCCCAATACGGGCTTACCTCCTGCTTTTAATAGCTCTGTTGTAATGCCATCCTCGCCAGGGGCTTTTCCATTTTTGAGCTGTCTCAGAGCGATCTCGATTTCGCTACTGCTGACTTCTGGCAGGTCTTCGGTGAAATGGCGTGTTAATGTGGCTCTAGAATCCTCATTTCCGGGATCAGGTCGAGATGCATGCGATGCGTATAACCGGCCATAGAAATTTTCCACTTCCGAAAGGACTGCCGGTACCGAAGAAACGACTTCTCCACTTGTTGTGGTCAGCTTCGTCAAGTGGCTTCTTCCAAGAGATTGTACGAACACCTTTGACCCCCGATTCAGCTCAATTGCTCTTTCAATGTCAAGAGTATTGGAGCGCCGGAGGTCGCGTCGTACGTGCTTGTTGATCTCTTGGTTTAGAGCCCTCTTAGCTGACGAAGTGACAGGTGGGTTTTCACGTCGTTTCTTCATAAGCCCTAATGTCTCTTCCGAAAGCTTTGATTTCTTGCCCTTACGCTGCATGTTACAGAATCTCGAACCTTCCTCCCTGAGGATCCGAACCACATATTCGTGGTTCTGGTTAACGTCTGTTGTGGTTTCCACGGCGGCAAATCGGTTCTCCAAATTTGACTGGAACGTTTCAGATCCTACCATGGTTTGGAGCAGTGTTGGTCGGAGCCTGGCCTTCATCAGACGGAAACGTTCGGCCTTGAAGTTGATATTCAGAGAGCCTCGGACAAGTCGGTGATCGCTACCGGTGTTAAACCTATTGATCACGGAGACGTCTCTGAATATGTGCTTCTTGTTCGTCATGATGAAGTCAATCTCATTTTTAGTCATAGTGTCGGGGCTTTGCCACGTCCACTTCCTTTGGGGCTGCTTTTTGAAAAAGGAGTTCATCAAAAAGAGCCCCTCGCGTTCGAGGAAGTTGACGAGCATTTGCCCCCTATGATTCCTGCTTCCAAATCCATGGGAACCTACTACCGATTCGCCGCAAATCTGTACTCCCACTTTAGCGTTGAAGTCCCCCATGACAACGGTGTAATGGGTCTTTGTAGTGAAGTGGAGGGCCCTTGATATATCATCAAACATATCCTCCACTTCATCGTCTGAGTGTGTCGAGGTCGGTGCGTACACTTGCACTACCTTGAGGCTATACCTGTTGGTGAGCTTTACGATAAGGTACGCTACCCTGTTCGACACACTAGACACCTCCACAACGTTATCAGCTAGGGACTTATTAACCAGAAACCCAACGCCACCTTGGGATTGTTGGTCTCCCTCTCGGAAGTACATTAGGTGACCTGATTCGAGGGTTATGGTGTCCTCCCCCTCTCTTCGAACTTCACATAACCCTAATATGTGCCACCTAATCTTCCCAAGTTCCACCTCGAGTTGCGCCAGATGCGAGTCAAGCCGTAGCGTGCGGCCGTTGTACGTCGCAAGAGTCAGTTTTGTTTGGTGGCCTCCCGTAACCCGGAGATTCTTCGCACCCCCTGTCCCGCCGTAACCACGGTCGCCACCGTGACCGGGAATAGCGGGACTGCCGGGAACTAGGGGCCGTGGCTTCTTCTTTCTACACATTAAAGGAATTTAGCCTACTGCTATCACGCTGGCCAGACGGGTTGATAGAGGGTTTTTTTTCGAGTTTTCCTTCTCTCGCACTGGTGTTCGGTGCATATTTTACTCCATTAGTCGACTTCTACGACACCCACTGGAAGAAGGGGTAGCGACATATGTATTCTTAAGCCGTCGCTACACGGCAATATTACGGCATATATTAATATCCCTACAATATTTTTACGTTTGACCAACGAAGTATGTATTTAATTCAAAGCTTTGTTCCAATACAGTTTACCTACATGTTTGATTGAGAAATTATGACATCACTTCTATAAGTACCTTGTTATTAATTGTACCAATTGTTATTTTATTAAATTGCGTCATACATAGCTAAGCTCTTATCGCGGTTTTTCTTATGAAGGACAAATCCTTAAGCAAAACAACTACCTAAGTAAAATAAATGCCTAACACATTAATAAGTATTTTCAAAATATTTCTCAATTTATTTTAAAGACAACGGTACATCATCAAGGCTATGTTAATGTAATAAACAAAGTGTAAATGTCCTATACAAGCTTCCTAATACAAAGAAAAACTGATACCTGACACTCTTACCTATTATTAAAAGAATAATATAATCCATCAAGGTCTTTTAACATCAACATTTGTTGTATGCAACCTACAATCACTGGACCTCACTATTATTAAACTCTCTTTCAAACAGCCTTGATGTATTATACCTGCAAAGTGCAACTGGGACCGTTCACCACGCTCTATATTTTACTAATCTACTTATTTTTTAATTACATTTTGATGAACAGAATATTCAAACTTCATGATTTATATTTTTATTGATTTGTCACGAATATTTGACCAGGCATTTTTTGTCCCAATCCTCCTAATTTATAAATTAGGAAACAAATTATTAACAGTGGCCTACAGATTCATAAAAGAGGACATAGGTAAATCAAGGTTTACTTCAAAAGAATGAACAACCAACAATCTCTGGATTGGTAGTTCTATTCCCTTTGAAAGCCATTGAGAGATCGAACATCTAATTTGGATTTAGTAAGTTGGTCAATGGATACTATTTACATAAGTAAATAATTATGTTAAAACATAAATATGTTTATTAAATATTTAATACAGCATAAATATAGATATAATCGGCTGTTCTACTACTTCTAAATAAATTCAAAATTCTACCATCATTTGCATTAAATGATCCAGTAGATTAGTTCAAACCTTTGCTACTTCAAGGTGTCGTGGTGAAATTGTCAGTGCCTAATCTTATTCCCATCAAAATACTGCTGGAATGATCTCATATATAACATCGTAAGGTGCAGTAATGGCGTGTATTTCCTTTACACTCGTTTTATGGCGTAGTTGAGAAATGCAGTTCTTGGTACTTACTGCGGGATTTATGTTATTATAAAACATTACGAAATTTTGCAACATTACCTAACCCAATTTGAATTCCTTAGAAATTCATTACTTCATTATTTAATTTATTACTTTTGTGTTTGCTTGATATAAAATCTGCGATTCCTTATTCACATTTTTTTTAATATTTAACACTATTAAATGTATCAAAGCAATTCAATAGATCCAAAGAAAATAAAAAAGAGACAAATTAAAATTAAAATAATGCATCAAAAAATTCATCCGCATCGCTGTCAGCGGGGATCATGCCCAAAAGGCTGGCCTTTTATTTATTCACAATAGCTGGAAAAACTCAAAACTACATTATCTTGTTAAAATAGTACTCTTGCTGACTGATATCGGTTACGTCCCATTTCACAATATCTGTCATCACTTACATCGATTGACGCTCATGACACAAACAGCACGAGCAAGCAACTAATCATTTTATTTTTACGTCTTATTAATTAATGCTGTAGTTAAATCAAATTAAACTCACTATGAGTTAAAATGAAGAGCTATAAAAAATATACAGTTATATTTGGCCTCCAGTCTTGAAAACAAGTTTTCAACTTGAATATTTCATGTTATCTACGGCAAACATCTTTTATCTGCGGTATCGTGATCCAATCTCTGTAATTACGAGGTAAATCTCCATTGTAGCAGAATGATCGTGTGGTATATGGCTGCATTCTATTGTGTTTCATCACATATTTTTAAATTTTTCTGTATTGTATGGGGTTGGTCGTTTATTCTTCCAATTATTTATAACGAGACGTCAGCACTCGACTTCCAATGGAACCGTTATTTTACTGGTCATTGTGCAACATTATAATGCGATGATGGTATCTCTGCTTGTTTCGCAAATCGACTAATGAACCAATTTTGATGAAATCTCTAAAACTCGAACTACTACTGCTTTTAGGGCTAAGTAGCTGTTATAACCTATAGTTAGCAACAGTGTGTGTAAATTTTGACTATAAGACTATGGCTGGGTTTGATATTCAGCTATTTTAATTTTGCTCCCTGGGACCTACATCTTCATGTTACCTTGCAGGGACACATACAGACAAACTGTTACATATCTAAAATAAAACGTAGAAAGAAAAAAATCTATCGCTCCACGTAAAACACTTACCTGTATCTGGTTAAGTCTGGAAACCGACTCCAACATAGCTTGGGAAAAAGCTAGGCAGATGAGATGAATTAAAACGCAGAAAGACACGGTAATAACATGTAGATGGACATTCCCAAGCAATTAGTCATAATGATCAATGAATAAGCACATGTATTAAACATTGTTTTTACTCCTTACCTAATTGGAAGAATTGATGCAGCAGCATTCGTTCTGCATTCAGTATAAGGCAGTGACATTAAAAGCTTATCAGTCCAGCGAGGCCACGCTATGCGTTAATAGATTTATAATATGCAATAAATTATTGTGATATCATGTGCCAATACTTACGAAGTCATGTAGACTGTTTCTTTGTATTAAATCATCGGTATCTGTTTAATTTTTATACGTACATAAGTACATATACTTTAACTAGTGAGGTTGAGGATACAAATATTTAAATCGGTTTACCTGCTTACCTACGCTGGAACATACACAATACTACGGAAAATAGGCAAAATCAAAACATTTGTATAAAAAATAATATCACAAAATAATACAAAGGAAAACCCAAGTATAGGTAATTAAAAAATGCTAAAATCATTGTTACACTTAAGTGTATAAATCTATACAAAAGGCTTAAGCACATACCAAATGGTCGTAAGTCACATTCTTATTTTATTTATTAACGTGAAAGGTATAAAGTTGTGTGTGCCTTCCGTAGAGTTCAGTGAACGCAGACATTTTAAAACTTTGACCCTCACACTTCGGCGCGACGCCGAGTTGGCACCCTGGCGGGAATATACTACTATCTGCTGTCGTATAAAGAGATTACGCCAAATAATGCACTAGAGGAAATGCCGAGAAATGTCTGAGCATATATTTCTTTGTTCCCTCCCAATTCTGTATAAAATGTATGCCAATATTCAAATACCAATATATATCATGCTTTAGTTTTAGGTCTATTTAACAATGCCTCTGGTTTTTCCATATTAGTAGGTATTTGCCGAGTTTAAATTGTGTCAAGAGATGACAAAAATATTTCAAACTTGGGTACGATAGTATGTAATAAACACGTTTGATTTACCTATATTACTTCCATAATTGGTATGCTGACGTCACTTGTTATACTTAAAATATAAAAATTCCTTGATGAGTCAGAAATATGCCGCCTATGCCGCCATGCTTGCGACAGGACTACACTTAGACCACTCGAAAAAGCGTCAAGTAAAAGGATTTAAAATCGGCAGGTCAAAGACTCCGCAGTCTAGCGTTTGATTTATTATTGCAGACACAAAAAACAAATTGTTCGCCCAACCTGTACTCAAGACCTGTATTTGCCATAGCTATAAAGATATATGTACTTGTTAGAGTACAATTTAATCTATAAAGTGACGGCTGGATAAATGCGCGTCGTAAAAACTCAGGTGTGGCAAAACAAAACAAAGCTATACATAGAATGTACACATGGTTATCCTGCTAATATTATATACGAGAAAGTTTGTAAGTATGGATGGATGTTTGTCACTCTTTCAAACTGGGCTGTTGTAATATAGCTTATACATATATCAGAATAACATATAGGCTACTTCTTATGCATGTGCGGGTAGTAATTTCCTCTGGACGCGGTTAGAAACTAGTCAAAATAAGAAAGACACATCTGACAAAAATTATAAAAATCAACTTTATATTAATCAACTTTTAGCTATAAAGATATAATTTTTCTATTTTTTTGCTATTTATAAATATTATTTTTCATCTAGAACGAGGCCTTTGTCACTTGATGGCTGGTTATTTTGTAATATAAATATATTTTTTGTCCTCGTAGATACCAGGAACATTAATATGAATAGGTACATAAGTACAAGAGGTCCGTGCCCTCAAACTTGATCAAATAAGAGATACAATAATGTCTCAACAATTAGAACGACGTTGTAGATTCTCATTTAAAATATTAACGTGCTAATAAGTTATCAAGTTTCAAAATAAATCCTCATCTGCATACGTGACGAGTACTAGCGAACTAAAATGGGCTTCTTCATAGATTGGTACAACGAACTAATATGGTCTGGTACTGTCACAGTAATCTCTGAACAAGTGATTTGGATTAACGATCAAGTCCGTGTTTATGGTGGTGGTGGTCCATGGTCCTAAGTTGGTAATCTAAAAATTCTTAATTCTCAAAATTAGTATAAATATGCTTTTTGTCTTTTGATCTTGTTGTCTCAAATAATTTGAGATTGTTTTTTTTTTTGTATAAATCTGGTTCTTCAAACAACAACAGACAGAATGTGTTGCTGTGGAGTTTGTTGCGCCACTTCTTCTGAGCAAAAATATATAGGAAGTGGTGATAAGTCATGGGTGTTTTGTTTTCTCAATATTTTCTAATCAAAATATTTAAAACAACTGAGCATCATTGGTCTCTTTGTTCCATTCTCTTGCTGAAAGTAACTCGGGCCGGATTTTACGCCAAAAGTACTGAACCGATTTAAATGAACTTCGTTGCTCAGATAGTCTAGACTTAAAAAAACGAGGTAGGCTAATTTATCCAGATGCGGGAAATAGAACCCTCAGGACACGGGTGGAAACGTGTAGAACAGTTATAATTTCAATAATACCTACCTATATTTTTTTCTCTTCAAAAACCTGTTTATTTAGTTACGTTTGCGGTTTGCCCCCAAAACCGAAATCAAATCAAAATGTCCATGACGTAAATTGTACGTAGTGCGTAAGACATGACATGTGAATTGAACCTACATATATTGTTTTCCGTATAAAACAATATAATTTAAAAAACATTTTTTCTTAATGCCGACGAAGTAGAGTAGCGGAAAACCACATTAATTAAAATTTCAAGTAATTTAAACTAATGCAGTACGTTGAATAAGAGGAAGGAATGACGTTTATTGATTTTGAACCGTTACTCCGAATTCCTGTTTATAGTTTAAGCAATTTGATATAGACACAAGTTACAACAATAAAAATTACTATAGTTTCCAACTACGATTAAAATTCAAATTAATTAAGTGCAGATGCCAGCAGGTCAACCTACCCGAATCAAACAAAAATTTTACCAATCGAATATTAATTAACCTTACGGTATTGTGATAAAAAGGTTGAAAATCTATTAAAGAAATTTGAGACATTGAGGTAGGTTGATGAGCTGGCATCTGTACTCATTTAAAATCTAGTCTGTTTGGTAGAACGCTGTAATCTCAGGAGCTAGGTACTGGTACGATTTGAAAAAATATTTCAGTGTTTGATAGCTCATTTATCGAGGAAGGCTATCAACTACTTTTTATCCGAGTGAGCGGGTCCTTTTTTTTCGTGGGAAATCATCAAATGACCCCACCCGCTTAGGATGCAGCTGGAGGGAATGTCAGACTCTTACTGACTAAAACCCACCTTGTTCCTTCTGGAGGTCCCTGTGTGCCAGGGCCACGGTATCTCTTACGAACAACCCGCAGCCCCTACCTAAGCACCTAGCAAACCTAGGGTTTAAATACATCAATATAAATCCTCTTAAAATTCTCTACCTCCAGTCACTTAAGGGGATTAGGCACTCGTAGTACACACAACTACAAACAGAGTTGTCGAGGTCATCTCAACTAACACATACGTGGGCCACCGCATCTGACGCCTAATACTCATCTAATTTACTCACTATTCCGCTAATGGGAACTTCCGCACATAATTATACAGAATACTTTACTTAAATAGAGATGTTGGCAGTTCAAAGCCCTTTTTATAGACAGACTTATAACAGCTGTGTGAGCTGAGTACGATCGATGGGTTGGGCTAAGCGATATTGTCACGGTACACATAGACGAACAGTTTTATGTTCTAGGAGAGCTAATTAGTCTTTAAATAAAGTTCATTGATTAAAGTATTCGCTCTAAGTGATAATAAAAATGCAATAGAAATACTGTCTGTTTGTGTTATACAGACGGCAACATTCATCGCTGAAGCATATTATGGTTTAAAGTTGATTGGGAAAATTTGACAGTTGCGTTGGTAGCTTGATGTGCTGGCGTCTGTACTTTCAGCCAATTTTACGGTTAAAGTTATCTTTACTTAATTTTATAAAGGAAACAAACGGTAGCATATAAATATGACACATAATTAGTGTTAAGATAGAAAAAAATAGAATTACATTACACTACCCACGAGGTTATTCACAGATATTTAAAATTCTTAGCATAGGTAATGATAGGTACTGTTAACAATACTTAACAATAAGTACAAATACTTAACAACTTATCTTAATATAATAAGGTACAAAGATATTCATCCCATTTTGAGAATTGAAACGTATGAAGGCCATAACATCAGTAGGTTACACTTACAGATAAAATTATCGATAATTCAATTACAATCGCCGTACGTATAAGTTCACTTAACTACTAACTAAAGTATTATCCTAATTTAAAGTGTAAATATATAGCAAATCTTCGATCTTATGACCGTTGCTATCATAATTTTGGTGTGACGCCTTGACACGATTGTATTGTGCTAATTTGCAAATACAGACACTTATTAAATGGAAGTATAATGTATTTACTACAGTAATAAGCAATATTCGGACTTATTTAAATTAACACGGGATATTTTTAAATCAATTCCTCATGTGCACTGATGCCAGCACATCAAGCTACCCAAACCGTCAAATTTTCCCAATCAACTTTAAACCATATACTTCAACAATAAAGTTGAAAATATATTACGGAAATTTGAGAGATTGTAGTAGTTCATGTGCTGGCGTTTGAATATGTCCTTTTGGACTATAAACTCTGGAAATGTATTTAATACCTATAGGTACGTTACCCACTACCTCTATACATTATTATTCGTGGGTAAAATGTTTTCCTTAATTTAATAAACAACAAAACTAAAATTACTTGTAAAATACATTTATTATTGAATTTGAAATTGTCATAAACATATACTCGTATGTATTAAAGCGACAAAATCCAGACAACAATACAAACTTAACAGTTTCCTGATGAATACAAAAATTACAAATTTATAGTCAAACTCAATAATATCTCAAACTGTAAAATTTTCCGTTATAAGTGCTTACAACTATTTGCCAGACAGCAAATAAAATAGCTATAAAAATTAACAATCATTGCTTAAAACTGTATTCGAATCGTGATTCATCTTAGAGTAACCTTAGCCTCCAATACTCTATTCATTGATCGGTCATAGATTAGTCAGCTACTTCACGGAAAATCTGTTACAACCTGATTTTTATCGTCCGTTCACCGGCCGAGGAGAGACGAGAGGCGACCAAGATTAATTGCTTCCACTTAAATTGTCGTATAATTCTGTTTAACGTCATTTATCTTTAGTATTTAGGAGATAGTTATTTATTATTTGTCTTCAAAATTCCTTAGCCACGTTAGACATAGACAAAAATATTAGATTAAGTTAATAAACGGTATTAAACTTGAAAATATATTTATTTTTCCCATTTATTCTGCAATCGACTGAGTCATAATCATGTTGTATTCAATTATCATTTAGAGGGGAATTTCTGCAAAACTCTCCCTTTGTTTCCACACATAAATGTCAGTTTTCCAGGCTATTTAGCTATTTAGCTTTGGACTTAAAATAATACCTAATTTTTTTGCAATACAATGCCAATGGATTATTAGGGCCTGTTTCACCGGTTGCTAATAAGTTGCAGATAGTTTATCTGGCAGATAATTTCATACAAATCCTGTTCCATTTTTAAATTTATCTGGTAGATAGTGGCTATCCGTAACCTGTGAAACTGGCCCTAAATATTTTTATTAGTTTAATTGTGTAGAAGTAGGTCATTGGTATGTTAGCTTAATTTCCTCAAAGCTCTATAAATGTGTATATAAAACATCATGGCTTTACTATATTAAAAATCAGTACAGAAACGAATACAATTTACCTACATTACAAACATTACCGTGCCTACAGAACCAGTTAGACCAAGAAATTTAATTAAGCGTGAAAATTGTACCGAGGTTCTTTGAAATTGACGCTGAGAGTCGTTCAAGATATTAATTTAGCAATAACTGTTAGCGTTGTGGTTGCAAAACTAGCGTTAAGTCGCCACCCACGTAACTAAGGAGTTTAGATAACATACTACAAATTTAATGGCCCAGGTATTTGCATAGCTAGTACTAGTACACTAGGAAGGTAGGCGGTGATAGAAATAAGGAACTGAGAATTTGTAAAATATGCATTACTCTTTAGTCTCGTCTTTTTGGTGATAGATAAAGTGAGAGTTGTTTATTTGACTATATTTTGTGGGTATTTTTACAAAATACGGTTAATAATGGAATAATATTCCTGCTCTATACACTTCCAACATACCTTTGGCGACTTATAAACATATATTTATGATGTAATTTGTCAACTGCGTCGCATATGAGCTAATAATACATGAAGCTAACCAGGCGAGACCAGCAACAATTCAATTAATTATACAAATTCACTTATGTAGGTACATATATAAAGCGTGATATTTATCTTAACAATTCGCACGAAGCGACTACCTGCAGTGAATCATCAATCACAGGTTCTCGATAACACATAATGCAATATAAAATATTTACGCGCCGTGATTCACAATTATATTTATTTATATACTCGTCATTAATAAAAAATGTACATATTTTAAAAGACAATAACATCTATAAAATAAGAAGTTAGTACAGACCCCTTTACTCTCGATCTTCAACTTCATCGCTGAAGCATATGGTTCAAAATTGTTTGGGAGAAAATGACATGTAATAACATAATAAAAGCTTATTTTTCCGCTAGGTGCTAAGTAGCTGCTCCGGTTTGTTTAAAACTTGAATCATCAAGCGTATAAATGACTAGTTAGCTAACTATAGTTACCAGTTATCCAGTATACCAGGCTATTAGAGCAATCAGGCAGTGAAGCAGTACCTTAGATCAATCTAGTAAAATATTTTCCAAAAAAAAATATTCAATAAAAAGCATTATCATGTACCTACAGACAAAGCCATCTTTAGTATAATTAAATACATCAGTCTGTACGATATAAAACTTTAATAGCAAGAAGTATTCACTTCCACGTTTTATATAAATGGTAATGGTAGGATTGTGAAGCTGTTCCTCCTTAGACAGATATGTGCAGTAAATATTTTTTTATTTAGTTTCTGACGCACTAAGACTAGATAATGCATTATGTATGTTCTAAGTAATCCTTCATACATTTTCCTGTATTTCATTCATTATTCTTACACGTAAAGTTCATTCATTCAACAATAATAATAAATACATAGCAATATTAATTTAATTCTTGCTCAACTCTACATGCGTCGGAGTTTGAATTATCCCCAAGCTGTTTGCTAATCTCTTAGTTCATCAGTGCTCGTTATTGTCAATTGATGGGCAATAAGTACATTGCCGTTTGACCGACAAAAAAATTGACCAACAAATATTGAACAGTTAGTGAAATAAATTGTTAGTACATACTTTCCTACTTACAGACATTAACGGTCCGTTTTAGTGGGCCGCACGTCACTAATCTAGCCGCAAAAATATGCAATAGGTAACGTCAATATATTATTTTTTTTTAAGATAAAAAACAGCATATTGTGAACATTTCTGAAAAGAAAATAAACAGGAACTTTCCCGAACAAAAATATCTTCTTATAAATTAAAATAATAAGGTTCGATGTCCATAGAAAACCTTAAAAATTAATATGCCATACAAATTCAGAGCATACGATAATTCATCTGAAATGGAAGTGGCACGGCCGATATCTGCGACGATGAGACTGTACCTTGAGAATGAATGCGGCATTTTATGCGTCCACTGCTCACTGCCCACTTGATACACGAACGATAAAAGGTCAGGACCCGTAAGCAGGATGCCTCGTCTAATAACAGAACATGTTTGTATCACAAACTATATTACTGACAAAGTAGTACGCTGAACAGCGATCCTTTCACACAAGTACTCGCTACATCATTTTTATATCGCTCCCAGCCATTCTACCGGTTTTATTATTATTATGTATACAGCGTTTCTGGTTTTATTAAATGACCATTTAGCTCTGAACCTCGTTCACAGTGTTAAGTTTGAATGGAAATACCGGCTGTTAAGTATTTACGGGTCATTAGAAAATAATATTTTGCCACTTCATGAATGGCAACGCATGTTTTTTCCGGTAACTTGTTTATTTCCTCGTAGATATATCTTACAACGTAAATACCATGGGCAACATTACTTTGTAGGTAAATATTTATTCTCCAAGCATTATTCATGGCGTGGTTTATAGAATTAATAAGCACCTCAATAAAATTTATCATACTTATTGTTTTTATAGGGCTTGCATAACAATCATTGGCGGTGGTTTATGCCCTTTGTTTTGTACGTAGAAAATCAATGCGTTATTGTTGTCAATAGACATGTATTTAATGGTTATAGTGGCTTTGTTGCTTGGGAAACTTCGCAATATATTATTCTTTTACCTCTATGTAGCAAAGAAATAGTAATAAACCTCATGCACGCCCAAATAAAAAAGTATCACATGCGAAGAAAGGAGTTTGACGATAAGAAGTGTGCTAACTCTGCTAAACCTAATTTCAATTGAAAAGTTCGATAACTGTAATTACTTCTTTAATACATTTGTACGAATTAAACAGACGATTGAAAAACAAAAGCTTACTTCGTTAATATGGATCCGCGATGGATATGAATGACTTTGTAGCCGTGAAAGTGTTTTCCACTATCCACATATACACAGACCCCTTCCCCATTAACGCTACGCATTTGTCATGGAGGCACATACCTAATAGTAAGGCCATTATTCGTGGCTAACAGGATTGAGTCACTCCGCGCGTCACATAACTGAGTCACGGAGGTACGCGCTCCTCTCACATATATTAAAGGTTTTTTTTTTCCATAGGTGTTACCTGCTGGCTGAATCATCGAGGACTGAAGATCAGGGTCAAGCGGACCTGGGGGCTTTTGGATATGACTACCCATATTGTGAAAGAACACCAACTACAATAACGACCGCTTAAATTATTGGACGGTGCACGATTAATTGCAAGCGGTTGCAATATATCGCGGTCGGCCCCCTCCAGTCCAATCTTCCATTCCAACACTGCCTGTGATCGACACCATGATGGAGAAATTACATTCGTCCGGTGTCAACGTCGCAATGTGTAACTAGAATACATTTTATACCGTAGTTGTAAGTATAAAGGCCGGTTCACACATCACCACGCCCGCCGCCAACGCGTCCTGACACGAACGGGATTAAAATATCGTCGCATACGTTTTGCATACGATCTGCGCCTCGCCCATTAGTGGGTATCGCACTGGATATTTTCTCTTCACTGTCAGACTCTGCAACGCTTATATCTGACGTCACGTTTAGAAAATAACAGCGTTAACTTTGCGCGTATTATTTTGATACGGTTATTTTCTACATGTGGCGTTCTCATGGCGACCGGGGAAGGGCAAGTATCCGCAGCACGGTGATCTGTGTACCGCCATTTTGAATTATGTAATTAATACCTCTGTGATATTTAAGATGATTAAATAAGAGATGTTGGATGAGTCACCGCGGCCGCTGTTTGATTTGTAATCTAAGAGTAAACACGCGCCGTATTGAACTCAGTTGACGCATAATAACAAAACGTATTCATGATACGAGTTGTCTTCTAGTATTGTGTACAACGCAAGGTTAATTCTAATAGGTACACAAGTTGCGGGGTGACTCACGGCCAACGAATTACTCGAAAAAGTATAGTAATACGTAGAAAATATCGAGATGTATTCAATATTCTGTAGATCTGCATAATTACCATCTCTATAGACGTAATTAATTTAAATTTTGTATGTAAAAGTATAACTTTAAGTATTCTATTGTAATGTCGTGTCGAGTAATGTGTTACTGGAACACGAGTTACAACAAAAAGTAGACTGACTGACATGAATAGACAGTTTTGTACTTCAGAAACATTAGTGAGTGACCTGATGAATGATTTGTGTAGTAGAAAGCAACGCGAAAGTAGGATGCTCGAGTGATTTTTTTATAAGTAGGTGTACTACAATACCAAGTGGGCAGATTCATTCTGTGATCGAATGGACCACACGGTGACTAACGGGTTTTAGCCCGAACCGAAATAAAGGTTACTGTATCGTATTATTGTTATTCATTAGAATTATGACTTCATGTCTATTAAAATTAAAACACCTGCTACGTAAGTTCATAAATAAGTTCCTACGAATGATTGATTTATTTAGAAAATATTAGATACTTACGTTTTAAATTATTGAATTTTTTATTTTAATTTTTTTGGCCACAAATCAACCAAAGTTATATAAATAAAACAGTATTTCGTTAATTTTTATATTGAAATTTAAAACAAATGCTTACGCTTTGCCTATTAGATAATTCGATAACAACATAACTGTATTCAAAATAAACTATTGCAAGAACACACACAATTAAAACATTTTTAGTTAACCAAACAGGAACATTTGACTTTCAAGACTTATAACAGTATCCAGCAATCTCGTTAACAATGTGTTAGTACGACAGTTAGTATGTTAGAGTATAGCGTATATCGCTATCAGAGTGCATTGTACTTCCGTTAGTTATATCTATGTAAATACTATAGTCCAATATAAACACTAAGCGATCTGTAACAATAAGATAAACATCTGTAAATAACGACTAACTGTAATCTCATATTTACTTATAGCTTGTAGAATTAAATTATTAACATCACACGCAGTAGATATTATTTAGTTTCTTCTCATTATTTTAAGTGTTATCGAATGATCTGCGCTAAATCTTGCTAAATGTCTGCAAATTACCAAGATAATATTGTCTATTATGCCTATACTTAGCGCATTTTGTATTTTTGTACATTTGTATCAGTTGTTAAGCTAGTCAGTAAAAAAACAAAACTATACATTTGTTTCATTTTCCTACGACACTTCGCAGCGGGACAGGGCTGGTCTCATCATTAGCATGTCTAATCTGCGTGACCTACCTGGTTGCGTAAGAAGAATAATTAATTGATAATGCTGTTGATTCGTTACGAAAGTGTTGATGTGCGTGCCTAAAGCCGTGTCCTCGCAACTTTCATTCTCATCAAACACGACTGCTCATCAATTTCAATCAGTTAATATTGATTGGATGAAAAGGTAGAGGTAGACCAAGGAAGAGCCAATATTAATAAAAAAGAGTGGATATTAATATGACGGCTAATAGACCAATGGAAGCGGAAAACATATTGCGCCAATCCCAAATAATTTCGAAACAGGCAGGGCAGGAAAAAAATAATGTACATGATACAAGAATGTACATGTAATATTTCCTGTCTATGTCTCACAAGTTTCTATAGCAACGAAGAAAGTTAAGATCTTTCTTTACAGCAAAAAGTGGCTTTACGGTTAGAGCTTATTTATACCCTAATGCTACACAAAATCTTTTTAGTCTGGAGTTAGTCGAAGCTGGGACATGGGACACGAATCGAAATAGGAATTCAGAACACTATTAAACTTCCGGCATCCGTGGTGACGTGTCACAAGCGCCACCAACATCTGTTGAACTCACACACAGTTTTGCGAAAATGCCCATTATAGACATAGCGAAATGCAAAAGCATGAACGAATTCCAGCATGAATTTCTTGAGCCCTTATAAACCTGTAGCTAATTAAGAACATTGAAAGATTTGAAGGATTAGAAAGGAAAGAAGGGAAGGATTAGAAAGGAAAGAAGGAAAGGATTAGATAAAAAGGATTGTTTGCGAATGGAAAAGCTGCGTGAAGACGGGGCTTTTACCCCGTCTTCCCGAATCTCTCAAATTGTATTTATTACGAGTATACATACCTGTATTTTTGCGAGCAATACCTAAAAATATAAAATAAAAAGTACATACCTGGCTGGCAAGCAGTAGGTCTTTATCTACCTTCAGCATTTTCAGAGACTGACGTATTTTCATCGTCGTAAATCTTAATGTTGAGTTATAAAAGAAATAAGTCAGATCATTGGAGCACAATCAAATTGGAGTTTCGGATTCAAAGTAGGTACCGTGCTTGCTCAAGTTGTCTTATCGAGCGGGGGCTCGGCCGATACAAAGCTTACCACCCCCTTTCTGTAAAGGACCTTGATGTCTTATTTGTCATTAATACTTTTTTATTAAATATTTTGAGAAATGTTATTAAACCATTTTGATTAGCGCTACTTGCACTAAGCTACAGAAGTGACCATTGTCCTCACCACAAAATAAAGTTATGATTAGTTTTATTGTAAATTCTCAATTTTTGCTTGGGATTTGACATACCACAGTAAATAATTCAGTTAATGAAATAAAACCAACATTTCCAAAATTAAATAACTTCTTTTATTTCAGAGTCAAATTTGTTTCCTACATAAACGTGTTAGAATGATGACGCTGTAACATTAATTGACCATTACACTAATGGTACGCGCCGTTAGCTGTTAACTTGGTGCACGAGTGGAGGGCGTGAGTTTATTCCTTTATGACGTGTTAGTGCGCGCGTCACGCCGACACGTGCATCACGCATCTGCACCGGCCGCTACACTTATTCCTTTAATAAGCCGCAAATATGACGGCCCGAGTATTTATAACCCGCCAGAACGGCACCAAAACGTCTTCGGAGCTTTCAAACGATCCAATCAAGCCATCCAAACGTGATGCGCGCATTAACACTACTACTGATAACTACTGTCGGTTTCAATACAGACTTTTATATTATGATAATATAGATTTTTTATTATTTTTTAAGAACTATGCAAATATGATCACAAATACCCATGAACCAAACGACGCGATCCCGAAACATTTCTGCAACATCCGAAGATAACAATAACTACACTCCACTACTGAGTGACGCGAGCGGCGTGACGTCACGCCGGCCGCCGCTCGCGCACACAACGATGTCAACGCGTCTCAACTACTATCCAATGCCACAAACACCTAATTTTAATCAATAATCAACAATTATCGCCCACCTCTAACACTACACGCTTTATTTATACGATCAAGTGGAAAAATAATTTTTGACCTTCCATCGAAATCAAACTTACATCTTCCATGATATTTTCACATGGCAAAACAAAAATTCAAGGCAAAACACGACGCAGTGCGAGAGCGCAACCCGCCACACTTACAGGCTACGCATCAGAGGCAATTTTATATTCCTTCCTACGTTATGTAGCAAGGCGTGTGACACTACAAACTAGACGTTATGAACAACGCGGGCAGCGCTCCCGCCTGCGCTACATAGGTAAATTGGAAAGACAATATCTACTCTCCATATGCTTATAAGAACACTTCATAAAACAGCTTTATATTATACTACATAATTTACATTTATATTAGGTTTACATTTTTACACAGCAATAATAATGTTTGTAGTTTTCATTATAATATACTCTATATACTCCCAATTGCTAAATATTGTCGCATATTAAGCATGTTTTTTTTTTAATATTTATAACGACACCGCATGGTCATTGGTGTCAGCATCATTTTATATTAACAAAATACTTTAATTCCTCCTTCGAATCACTCTACCGTTATTCTCTCCTATTTATGAACAAAACTATGAAACAGTGATCGGACTATTAAACTTTTAGAACTTGTATTAGTCACTAATTAATTCCAAATCGTAAGTAGCCGAATACACAACTAAAACTAACCTTCAAATAACTAAACTACGGGTAATTTATAACAATTTTTCATAAACGGACACAGTTCACAGATGTTGCAACTTCACAATAATCAACGCAAATTATTTCAAACAAATAATCTATAAATGCTGACAATATTGTCTTTTGTTTGGAATGACACTTAACACTTTCTAAGTTTTCAAACATCGATTTCTAAAGCATATAAATATGTTAGAATTTAGACGACTGATCACAATACTAATCAGACTTCACTATACAAAACGATTGTGTTAGTAAAAAATAATTTTAGAAAAAAAAAACAATAATTATGGCAAAATATTGGCGAAGTGTAGCTCTCCACAAATATTTAAGTTAAAAAGATCCAATACCGTTGTAAACAAACCCAAGCACTCAACAAACAGCCGCGGGAAAATTATACTAGAACAAGTCACAGTGAAAACTGAAACATCGGTCACACGACCGACTGCAATGTACACACACGTGTCACACATAAATACGAGCTGCGAGCTCCCGGCGTACGTTACGACATAGTTAGGTTACCTACAGTATCAAGCCACTGTTACGAGTTAACACGACATACTTACCAAGGGTTATGACAAATGACAACTAAAATGATATTTACACAAATAATGCACATAATATAAAATATTATAAGACATAACCATCTTAAGTATTTATTACGTTATATATATTTTTTTATTTATTACACTATGGCATTGCAACTTTGTGACTCGGTTGCGGCTACACGTCGACCGTTCGTTACAATAACATAATTTTATTTAGCAGAACTTAGTAAAGGCTTTAATACTTAAACGCCTTGTCAACATCGTGGTGAGAGCAAGAATCTTTTCGACAGAATTCAGTTCACAATATACATAATATGAGGATCACAGCAGGAAAGTATAATCTTATTGGACAGATAATGTTCGCATGCGGAATCATTTTGTAAATAAAGAACATTTTTTAATAGATAGCGTTCAGTGACTTGATAAGAACACAACGGCTCAACGTCAAATCTTGATATAACAAAAATCTTAGAAATATCGGCTTTAGAACTGTGGACCATCGAAATGTTTCCTTACTTATTGGAACAGATAATGCGCAGACCAAGGAAATGAGAATAAATAGTAGTTCAACATGCACTGTATAGAGATAGATCTAACAATTAAGTGATTTAGTTAAATCAACGAAGATTTGATACGTGACAATAAAACGTTTTATAAAATGGCAATTGATGTGAGTAGGTTCGTACTGAGTTCAGATGACGAGGTCGACTCCCGATTTGCTGGCGAATGATAACAATATAAATAGAATTGGCTAGTTGATTCTAACGACCAACAAATTTCAAGGCACAACTTGTTTTAAAAAACCACTTTATGGTTAAATTATCGAGTGGAAAATATTTTTAGTGGCTTTGTTAATTAATAAATCAGTTGGGTCGGATAACAAGTGATGTGGATTGATCGACAGCGTCAACTAGCCAACTGTTCAGAGTAGAAGATAACAGTGTGGAGTCAATAGTTCGTGGCTGATCTCGTGAGGTGAGGTCTCATTCCCGAGTGCGGCGAGCGGCCGCGCCAGCCTGCGGCTATTATAGGTCCCTGCGTACACAAATAAAAGTTCATTAGCTTTATAGAACTTCGTTCTTATCTTGAAGACTTGTATATAATTTGGACAAGGACTTTAATGGGGAGTTTGTTGTGCCACTTCTTCTTCCCAGCAAAAACACATAGGAAATGGTGAAGGGTGGGAGTTTTGGGGATGGTCTTTTGTAATTTTTGATGTTCAAAAAGTGCTGTTTTACAGCCAAGTTTGAATAAATGATTTTGAGTTTGAGTTTGAGTTTGACTACGCATGAAACATTTATCCAGTCTGAATGCACTACGCTGATCAGTTGCCTATGATAGCAGGAATGACGAGCGATGCGAAAGCGCTGCGGTCATAACTCCTGTTTACAAGGCAACGAGTACTATTCTGTATATGGAGTTAACATATCATTTATTCTGAATAAAATTTAACTCAAAAGCACCAAGAAATCTATAAACAAGTAACATCAACTATAAAAATAAATAATACTTTAAATGTTACCTCCCAAAATTCGTGACGTCAGCACATCAATCTACTACAATCTGTCAAATTCCCATAATTGATTTTAAATTTTGTAACTGAAGCAAAGTTGATTGGGAAAATTGTACAGTTTCGGATAGCTTGATGTGCTGGAGTCTGTATAATTAGTTTAATGAAAGATGAAAATGAATGGAAGCATTATAGTATCTAGTTATTATTACATGCGCATATTTCCATACCGAATACCCAACACCTGTGCGTCTCGCTATGTTTGTGCATAAAATGTTGGATATAAAGTGTGACATTACCGTACCTACCTCATCCACTGCTGCGAGGGCGGCGTGTGGGAGGGGGTCGACGGCTGGTGCGACTGGGTTGCCACCCTTTGGACCACCTGCAATGTTAATGTAGACTTTTATTGTGTGTTTCACAAATGTGAAGTAGGTAATATCTTTTTTTTTAGTTCTATGAAGACCCTTTGCGATGGGGTGCATGAAAACAATCGCAGTGTACGCCGTGGCGAAAAATTGCAAAAAAAAAAAAAAACAAAGTAATTTTAGGAGTATAGAAGAAAGTCCCCTGAATGTAACTCCAGTTTTCCTTGGTGCGTGTCTTAATTGGCAACACTAAGGGCCAGTTTCTCAGGTTGCTGATAAGTTCCAGATAGTTTATCTGGCAGATAATTTCATACAAATTCTGTTCCATTTCTTAATTTATCTGGCAGATAGTGGCTATCCGTAACCTGTGAAACTGGTCCTTAATAAAAGCTGTCAATATAGTGAGGTATGTAGGTGTGTACCTGCTGCACGAAGGCACGCGTGAGGTGCGGCGCGGCCCGCTCGGCGTGCTCGAAGGCGCGGCGCAGCTCGTCGATGGCGGCCGCGCTGCCCGACCCGTGCTTGCGGGACAGCTGCACACAACATTGTCGCTTCTATTACTTCTATGCGCAGGTTAAACATTATTAAATAACACAAGAATAATAGATATTACAAACTAATGAATTTATAAACGTTTTGTGTTGAAACGTTAGCGCTTACAACTCACCACTACCAGTGTGTCATCAATTCATCATCATCATCTCCCGAGCCTTTTCCCAAATTATGTTAGGGTCGGCTTCCAGTCTAATTCAGTTAAATTCAGCTCAGTACCAGTGTTTTAAAAGGAGCGACTGCCTATCTGACCTCCTCAACCCAGTTACCCGGGCAACCCAATACCCCTCGGTTAGACTGGCGTCAGACTTACTGGCTTCTGACTACCCGTAACTAATACTACTACCAGTGTGTAACTGAGTAATTCCAAATCTAGAGGAATTAGCAAATACTGCAATTTTCTATTTTTCAGTCTAGTTATAAATTAGAAATTATGTTATATTAAAGGTAAATACTCATTTGCAAAATGCAAAGTAAACATCTGGCTTTCAAACTTGTTTAGAACTTTGTCTGTGTTCTGGTAACAGATAATCTTGTTTACCTCATTGAGTAGTGGATATATTAGTTGCTGCAGATACGGATGCCTCTTCACTTTGTTTTCTTCGCTGTTTGTTCCTCTATGATCCAAAGGCGTCGACTGAAATATAAAAGAATTAATGAAAACTTTAGCAAAACTTGATTCGTTAGACATAAGCCATTTTAATAAAAAAAACATACTTTTAAAAGGCTTAAGTGATCAAACTATTATATTTCTCCAAGATTTTGACGATTTTAACTTAGCATTAAAACCGGATCTCTTTTAAAGTAGAGTATTGTGCTGGGGCTGCGGGTTGTTCGTAAGAGTTACCCCGGCCCTGGCACACAGGGACCTCCAACAGGAACATGTGAGTCAGTAAGCGTATGACACTCCCTCCAACTGCACCCTCAGAAGGGGGGGTTTGAACCCCCTCCCTTCATTCATCTTACTTGTCCAACAGAAAAAATTCATGCGCCGCGCCTCTAGAAGAAAACCGTATAGTTTCATTGGAGTGTGTCTCGTACTCGTAGTCGCAGGCATTGTTTTATTTGTAGATGATATACTCAACTGGAGTTGTCCTTTCTTTTTTGGGGGTAGTGTAGATTTGATAAAGGGGGTCCTTTGTCAAATCTATAGCTAAGTCCGTGTCGCTAAGTATATGTGGTGAGTGCAGCGTACGTACGTTCTTGTTGTAGAGGTTGTTGTCCCTGGCGGGCGCGTCGGGCCGGCGCTCGTCCCGGTCGCCGCGGTCACGCTCGCGCCCGCCCGGGACCTGCACCGTCGACGACTGCCGACTCTGGAATAGAGAGATTACAAAAAAATATTAATAAAGAAACTATCTCATTCACGTAAATTGTACAAGGTAATAACAAAATTAAGTTAACACTATACAAAATTACAACCAAGTAGGAATGTTTTTAGTTGAGATCTGGCACCCCATGTTAGATTTAACTTGTGTTTAGGGTGCCAGCGTCCTCGACAATGATTAGAACATGCGACAGTAGTTATAAAAACGAGCACTTTTTAATAGTATAGTTTACTTTAATGGTATAGTTAACTACATTAAGCGATATTATAGTCTAATCTTTTCGTCTTCAGGACCACTGTATCCATTTCTAGTGTCAGTATCATACCGTGTGCTTCTCCGTAGTATTATTGTTATGTGCAGGCGGCTGCGCGGGATGCGCAGGCGGCTGCGCAGGTGTGGGCGGCGCGGGGGGCGCGGGGCCGGCGGGGGAGGCGCTGCGGCCGCTGAGCGCGCCGTTCTGCTTGGCGCCGCCCGACACCGTCACAGGATCACGCGGCGCCACTGCTAATGTTAAAAACCACATTAATAACATTCGTAGTAGTTTGCCAATAATGTCCTACATAATAAAAAAAATAGAACTGTGTACTACTTCTCGTAAAACATGTAATCAATTTAATTATTAATCAAATATAATGGATATAACTCCAAAAATAGAGGAGTCTATAATGCTATAACAAACGTAAGAGGGAATCCCGAAAAGTGAATAATATCGACTGTTATGTTGGACATTAGCAATACAAGGTAATTATAATTCTACTGCAATATGAGATCACACACAGATCACCGTTTTAAACTCTATCCAACTGTTTACATTCATCAATCATTCCAATTTCAACGTTACGCCACGTACATAAGTCACAATATTGCATACCATTGTCGTCGAGATGGTTGTTGCGCCGCTTGTTGTCCCTGTCTGCGGGCGGCTGCAGCGCGCCGCCGCGCACCGTCATGATCCACGGCTCGTCCGCCTCGCTGTCGCCGCTACGGCACTCCTCTCTGGAAACATAACCACCAAATGTTAGGAAATCTAAGTTTTATAAACAGATCAGTTAACATTAAAAGAATTATCAATTAAATTCAACAGTACTTTTAACTAAGTCGCTTGGTGTAATAACGGATCTTTTAAATTGATATACAAGAAGTTACACAGTTCAACAATGATCCACAGACAATATAAAAACGAATAGTATGATAAGAGCACACATAAAATTAGTAGTATCTAATAGATATCATCTTCATTTTCAGAAACAAAAGAAGACAAAGTAGAAAGCCGTATATTCCTTACAGGAATGACTGCAATACAATCAAGAAGACTAAAATATCCCAAGTTTGGCATGAAATTAATTATCTCATAACCTTAATCCGACGACACGTGTAACGGTAGCCACCCACGAGTTCACATTTGGCTGATATCGCTGATATTATGTAACATGATTACCATTTATCGTACGACGAATTTAGTTAATTTAGAGTGATGTTTCACGAAGATTTCGACAGAATATTGAAGATCAGTTATTTTATGCGTTTATGAAGTATACTCACGAATCTGAATTCTCCGACTCGGTTTCACTCTCCTCGCTCCGCTGCGCCTTCCACTTCTTATACCTATCTATAAGATCCATTAGATACGAATTCTTCTTAGCCTTCCGTATAAACTGGAATTTTAATAATTCCTTTGCTGTTGGCCTCTGAAACATACAAAAACTAATGTTGTAATAATAGTATGAAATATTTAATTTAATATAGATTTTACTATCAAAAGATAAACTTGAGTAAACACTAGAGAATTACTAAAGCAATCTATTTAGTGCAACGAAGTACGCGTTCATATCTCCCAGATTAAGGGATCTCAGCGTAATCCGAAACACTCGGGAGGGTTCCAACAAAAACACTACACGGGAGCCGACAGTCGGGGAAATTAATCCGTATTACCGTATGTGACTTACATTTTCTGGGTCCTTATTCAGGCACGCTTCGACGAACTCTTTGAAAGGCTTCGAGTAACTGCCGGTCAGTTGCGGAGGGTTGTTCTTGGGTATGAGGAAGAGCACCCTCATGGGGTGTAGCTCTGAGTTGGGAGGCTCGCCCTTGGCCAGTTCTATGGCGGTGATGCCGAGCGACCAGATGTCAGCCTTACTATCGTAGCAGGATTGCTTGATAACTTCGGGCGCCATCCAGAACGGTGTGCCGACGAATGTGTTACGTTTGCTTGTTGTGTTCGTTAGTTGGCCCGCGACACCTGAAATTGAGAACATTAAGTTTAGTAAGAATTGCTCAGGATTCGAAACGAACTTCTCATTAGTAGCTAGAAAAAAACTTCTTCATATAAGTCTACTGTAATAATGTTATTTGAACTGTATTTTTCCTCCGGTAAATGTTTAGATTAACTTTGTGAAGTTCCTATTTCAGTACCACAAAATTGATAACGACAAAATATGAGTAAACAAGAAAAGTAAACAAATCAAACATAATGATTAATTTGTTTTGGTATATTGATGAAACATTCCCAATTTTTATACAGTCATGGTTAATTAGGGGTAAATGCCAACATAGATTACATTATATTGACGACGTACGTATTCTAACTTTGAATAAAACATATATAATGCTAATAAATAATTGACTATCTCTCTCTACACATGTAGTCAGACAGTAATATGTAATGAAAATTCAGCACATCAAATGATACTTAAACATGTATTATCTGACAATCTTATGTACGCTCACGATACCCAGAGGTCTTAAAACAGGTCATTAATTGTCCTGTGTAAAATGTCAGGTAACGTACATTAAAATTGATAAATGCGAGACTTTCTTAAACAACATTATCAATCGTTGGTCATCAGTTGCGTGTCAAGGAAAACCGTGTAATAAGGTAACTTGGACACTTTTGACAAAAGATTATTTATTTCACGAAATCAAATTAGGTTTATTTGATTTACATAAAGTCTGTTTTGTTTTCCGCCTTTCTCAAGTTTAAAGTGTAGGTAACTATTTGCAATATCTTATGCATATATATGTCAGTGCCTGCATAAAAAATAACAGTAAGCAATTTCATACTGCCTTTGTAGAGTAACAAAGCCCTTACTTCTTATCAGACCCGTTCGAAAAGCCAGCTAGTCATGCGGGTTTTTTGTGAGACACTGTTTGTGTGTTACTTTTCCCTAATGGGCACTAAAATTACTCAGTTTTTAAAAAAGGGAATACATAGTATTATAATTTTCCTTGACGTGTTACATTGTAAAAACTATATCAGTTATATAATATGTAGTTCGGCTCCTATAACTTTCCTAAATTGTGTATTAGCTGAGGCGATAAGGTTACACGTCATTAGCATTAGAAATTAAGTGGCACCAATTGACAAAACATATCGATAAACTGTTGTATACCCATAAACTCCTCAAAATGACGTGTCGAACGAAATCGAAGCGACATAAACCCAGAGGTTAAGGCGTTGAGTGCCCATAAACGTAAGAGTTAAAACTCAGCGCCACTTGACTATTAACCTACTTCAAATACACTCAAATAAGTCTTACGAGTGTTAGAGCATAGCTATAAAAATTTTAAAGGAACAGGACTGGGAGGATTAGGTACCTTTGTTGTAATACTTTAAAATTGTTCAAACAAAGAGAGGTGGCTCCAGCAAACATGGTATGTTTGAAGAGCCTGAAAGTCTTCACGCCGCTCTTCCCGAAGCAAAAGGGCGTTCACTTTGCGTTGGCACGGCTCACATTTGCCTCGAATACGGTTCAAACATTGGCTTAGAGCCAAAATTCATGGCCATAATGCGCGCTTAACTTATAATGCTAGCTTCCACATTGTGGTTTTGACATCTTTTTTTAACAATAATTACATGTACACAGCAATATCTTCTATAATTTATATATCACATCTCTATAACACCTTTGAAACATTAGTTGTGCTTGATAGAATCAGGAGAGCTTCTTAGATTCCGGTTGCTAAGAATATTTATACGGCTTCGTTGCTATTAGACCTTCGTTTCAGCACGATAATATCTCATTTTAATTACCAAAAGATAAAATCTTCAGCTCGTCGAAAATTCTAAAACTTATTTTTCTCGCCCTTGCCATATTTCCCGGGATGACACTTTACAAACTTATTAAGAGATTAAAGCGTTGATAAATAGGTCTTCTTTGGCGTCCCAAAAACTCTTATAATCTTCTTTAATAGATGCGGTTAATCAAATGAAGTTGAGACTGCTAGATCATTATTATACAAATTCAGCACTGTTAAGTGTTTTATAAGTATAAAGCTATAAAACGCAGATGTTATCCATTAACGACTACGCAATGACAATATTGATTAAATAGTCAATTTACACTTAATTCGTCATTAATAAGTAGGTTGCGACACTACTCATGAACCGAGAACAGAGAATCTTTGTTGTTGATTAAATTATCGTCAATTATGTATAGTCAGTGAGTGTTAGCAGTTGGTAAACACGTCCCTTCTGTGTCGTAAAAGTTGACACCATTACGTTCAGAGAGGCCGCAACATCAAACTATGTTTTATTTATTCATCTTCGGCGGCCTAAAGTGTACCTAATGTTGGAAGCCATTCACTACAATCGCAAGGATATCAGTGTCATTCGAACACCATTTATAAAGTTTGATACGAACGTGCTCAAATTCATCTCTACATAAAATTGCGCTAAATTCATCATTACCAATATATGTATTACCAAGATAAAGTTCGACGCGAATGGTTTTCGTGTTTAATCTGCATGGATCGTTCGTTTTATGTGCGCAGGAGCAGCCGTCCATCCATTACGATTGCATTCGAAACTCGTATCACTGTTGCATAGCGTTGTGAATCATGTTAATAGCAGAAAAACCTTGACAGAGATGTATAAGAACAGAGCTAAAGAAAGTTATTATTTATGCACGTGTATTATTTACATTCATAACGGCCTGTGATGATGAATAAGAATGTGCTCTTAAGACAGCTACGAGTGATACTTAATCTTGAGTTTATAATGCTGTAATCAGCGCGCTCGACACTTAACTGTTGCTGGCTGTCACTGTCGCTATTATGTTAATTACATTAGAGCTCGGCCATAATGTATACTTTGTTCAGTATTTGTAGGTCCTCTTTTACTAGTCATGTATAAATAAGAAGATGGCCAAGTCTAATCGGAAACCTTATAATATAGGCCTTGAGAACTGAGGCATGGCTAATACAAATATACAAAATTATGCGTTGAAAATATACAATGAAAGCTAACAATATTTGAAACGTATTTCTCGTCTTTCTTTGTGAATATCTTCGTGCCAGGGACGTCTTATTCAAAGGCGAAAGGCGGTCAAGGATAGAAGTATAAAGTGCAAGCGGCGCCGTTTCTTATCTACGAAATTTTTACCCTTTCAAAATGATGGTGAAACGGCAGAACCCAAAACCATTTAGCGACCCTCGTTATAAGGGAATGTTGATTCTGTGTGAGTTTATTTCAGTTAATTTCTTTAAAAGATGATGAGATATTCTTCCAAATATTCTTTCTGAAGAACCAGACACAGGGTTTTACTTTTACGAAAGCACCAATATTATTTATAGGAATAGCTTTTCCATTTGGTACTTCGAACGACTCATGAAATTAGTTTACTTACCAAAATCTGCCAGCTTAACGTCGCCCATCTCGCTGAGCAGAACATTAGCGGCCTTGATATCCCTGTGCAGCTTCCTCTCGGAATGCAGGTAGTCGAGACCCCTTAGCACCTCTCGCAGTATGACCGCTATGTGCATCTCCTCGAAGCTGCCCGCCTTCATCAGGTCCAGCGCCGACCCCCCGCCCAAATATTCCATTATTATCCATAGTTTTGTTCCCTGGAATAGAGAAATCGATAAATTAGAGAACCGTCGATCAACCACATTATTGATAATAGTATCCCGGCAAGTATTAGGAAATTCCCCAGGAGAGAAATCAAAGAACACTTAGGCATATTGGATTCTAGGATTTTATTTTCGATGTGTAGATTACGCGTAGATTCGGAGAGATAAGTTTTAATTACAATTATTTATTACTGGCTTCCACCAGCGGTTTCGCCCACTTCCAGTGTGACAACTTCCCGCAACCGCATAAAAAATAGCCTATATGTTATTCTGATGCATAACCTACTATAAAAGTAACCAAATGCAATAAAATATAGGTTGGCATTATCTGTGTAGGCTTGTTATCTGTCGGTTGCGCATAAAAAAGTAACAAATACCAACAAATTTCGCTTTTATAAAATTAGTGAAACAAAAATATAAACATTAATCTTTGTCCAATCTAAAGCAATGTCAAAACGCGAAGTTGAACTAAAGTGTAACATGAATATTTTCGCACAAACACAGGAATTCACTCAACCTTCCTTAAAAATGATTGGAGTGATATTGTAAAAGCCTTCGTTACGAATTGAGAAATTTTCGTGGAAAATCAGTGATATTTAAGGGCTGTCCGTCCGTCTATCAGAGCGAATTATTCTAGGCCTTTAGGCAAACTGTTAAATCCTCATTAATATACATTATTCAGCTCGGAAAATGTATTAGCATATTTAAGCATACATGCTACGTAGGCAGATGTTGTCAGAGGAAGCTATATGTATATTTACATGAGTCATTGTTATTGCATGTAGTTGTTAGTTCTAAACTTCTTGAGTATTAAAGTTTGTTTGTGTTTCCCCGAGGTATAGAACATTATCTCTCAGCCACGGCCATGAATGATATCGTGCAAAAATGATAAGGTGTACAGCACAGTGATGTCCACCTGTTTTATTTATGAAATATTTATTTTAATATCCCGGCAGTTGCCAAGGCAAGTTGTTGAAAAATTTATGTGATAGCAAACGTAGAGGGAAACCATATGGGTTAACAGATAACTCAAAAAAATAATATAAATAAAAACTATGTACTATCACACGTGGATAATATAATGACCCCTAACACTAATATTATAAAGGTGTAAGTTTAATCTAGGACCCAATGACGTGCTTTGCTTAATCATAAAAGGTTACAAATGCGTTGTACACCGTTAAGGGGGACAATTATTATTGTTTTTGACGTTTTCAATGATTTATAGACAAAATGGTTCAATATACACGTGCTCTGATAATTCAAAATAATGGTTCACAACGTTTTTCGTATTTTGCCTGGACTGGATGTTAACAAAGCTACAGATGCCGAGAATTTACATAATACTTCATTACTCCGATATAGACGTCTTGTGTTGAGATATACGCAGCGTTTATTTGTTTGTTTTCATTCTCAAGTTGCTTGTGAAAACATTTTTATCAATGAGAAGGTGATCATGAGTGTACATGAGTTTCAATCACGTACGATTATTATACTAAGGTTGAGTAATGAGTGTGAGATCATAAGTAATTTATTCGTTCCAAGTACTTTAACAACGTTTTCTTGAATAACTGAAATTATGTTTTTAAAAATTACGCTAGCTTCCAGCCGAGATTTTCCTGCGTCCAGTCCAGAGGGAACTACCTCTCGCACTATAATTAATATTAGCCTATACATATTTTATACTAATAGGCTATATTAGTGCCCAGTTTCATCAAAATCCATCAGATAGTATAAGCTTGACACAGGAACAAACCTACTGCCATATCAACATACATATATGTATATATCATGATAAAGTTGCATTTGGATAAACGAGGGTTGTTCGTGCAAAATTCAATTTGGAGAAAAGCATAAAAGTTGGACAATAAAAAGGCTGATTATGATTATGATGATGATTAATTCATTGTTCATGATAACAATGTCTATAAAGCAAACAGCAAGGAGCTTTTGAAAAAACAACAAATCAATTTACTTTACAAAAGTCTTCATTTAAAACCAACACTGCAATGAAAAGTCCAAACATCTGAACAATAAGGTTTAATAAGAACACAAATACCACCACAAAGTTTATATAAGGGACAAAATGTAATTTATTGTCAAAGTTTAAACCAACTGGAATAAGTTTTGTACGAGACATTGTTAGAATTGATGTAAGTAATTCGAGTTCTGACATTTATCGATTGTACAAATCTTGAGAGCTTTGACTTGGCATATAATATGTTAGTATTTATGTTCCTTTGTTTTGTCTGGCCAGTTGGGCACAGTACGTGCAACATGGTCAAGGATAGGTTTCAAATATAAAGAGCTATATTCGTCAGTAATATTTCCGTTCATTTATAAGAAAGACCTCTTTGAATGGAATTAGTGGCTAAAGATAATAAACTACAGAAAATAGTTTATAAGATTATCAGCTACAAATATTCTATTCGATAAACTTGATAATCACAATAAGGTAAAATTAAACTATTTTAATTATTAACAACACATTAGGAAAACTAATTTCATTTAATACCAACGCGGAACTCTCGTTATCAGCCTATTTGTATGTAAAATTTTCCTCACAAAGCTCCAAAACGTAGGTAATGTGTTTCCTTAAATTAATCAACTTTACATAGGTACGTGGTGTAAGTGATAATGGTTGGAGAGCAAATTTCGCAGCGCTGGGAAACCCGCTTACTCATTCATCACATTATGTAGGTACAGAAATTTCGTATTAAGATCCCTGAGCTGGCAAGCAAAAAGCATAAATTCTGCGGATAACCCGTGCAATAACTTAACAGGAGCTGACTCAGCCGAAGTTTAGGTTCCAAAATATAAGCTGATATGAAGCTCGTACGTAAAGGGGTTTATAAAGATCTATAAATTGTTTTTTGTGGTCGTTTTTGGCTTTTAACAAAATAATAACAAACTTTTATTATTTATCATCCACTTCTTGTCAAAAACACCACTGTTTTCAGTTTATATTTTGTGTAACATGAGTTCAGTCTCCTTTGTTCGTAGTAATCTAATATACGAATTGTACACGTACAGGACGACAGTGCGCCAGTAGCACTGCATGTAGTAATGCAACGCGGAAGACGACAATGGGCGCACCGGAGCACGGATCCGGCGCGACCCATTCACGCTCCATCAGCTAACATGCCCACGTACACGTGTCAGGGTTACACTCTACATGTGCAGTTGAACCACGTAACTGTGAATGTATCCACACGTTAAAACAAACAACGGCTTAACCCCAGCATAAATATTATAGATTGTTTTGACGGCACAAAGCCGCGAAATAAATGGAAAAGTCCAGTCTGCAATGATGTGGGATTTGAGAAATTGAATCAAACACATTGAGATTTATTTTTGGCTTTCCATTTTTATGATGTTATTCAGATAATGTTGGGTAAGAAGAGATTCTTTATAGCGCACATTTTCGCAGCAAATTCTCCCGTTAAAAGGATCAAAAATGTTTCACAGTATATCAAAAGAATGTCGATCTTTCATCGCAGTTTATTCTTCAGACTACGCGAGGCATGAAAAATAACAGCCCCAACGACTATAAAGACATAATTTCGACTAAACATCAAACAAAAGAAGTAAAAAAGAAAAACAACTGAAATTCCCGGCGCAGGTAAACAGACGGATATAAGCATCCGTCAATGTAGTGCCTCACGATGTTTCCTCCGGATATTTTTACAAATAAAGCATGGGGAACTGTACCTGAATGTTCCAGACCCTTTTCACACAACAGCGGAGCCCCTAACTTCAGTTTAGACAGCCCTAACAAAATTCGCAACATATCGGAAGCCATAACTGGTACCAAGCGATAATACAGACACTGCTCGTCCAATATTATACGAGATGAACGCGAGTTCCATTTGAAATGGAAAGATAAATAATACCATTCCGAGTTATTTGTGCCTTAGCCGTAGAATAATATTATGTAAAACAAGAGAAGCTTACCGTGCCAACAATAACAAGTGGTGTTCTGAAAACTATGATTTAATGTTTCTATTATTCTGTGCATTCTAGGTAATGTTTTATTTCATAATATACATTTCAGAGACCATTTTTAAACTATAATTTCTCTAAGTTGTAACTTAACTCGGTTTTAATTAACAAACGAAAAATACCAAGAGCAGCCGCTCTATGTACCAGATACTCGCATACATACATAAAAGAAAATTTTAACGAGAAATAAAAACTCAAAGGCTGTATTCATAATAAGCTTTTTCAAAGCAGTAACCAAAGGCTGGTTGCATGTAGCCATCATGTAGGTATTCGTTGGCATGGCAACCCGATGGCGTCGGTCATTGACCTCGGCGTCGCGACATCCACTAAAGTAAAATAAGAAAGCGCACTATTAATCCTGGGGAACCTTGTATAAGGGTAGTAAAGTATGTATAAATAGGGGTTCTAAGCGTACTCCCACAGTGCCAATTGCATGCGTCACGAACTACCAGTTTTAATCATTATCAGTCGAAACGCCTAAAATTGAACTGATAAATCCAATAACTTCATTTCAGTAGCCCACATGAACATTTATGAATAATTAAACTAAATAGCTATGATAACTCCCAGAAAAATAATCAATGATGACATTTAGGGCCAGTTTCACAGGTTGCTGATAAGTTCCAGATAGTTTATCCGGCAGATCATTTCACACAAATTCTGTTCCATGTTTTAATTTATCTGGTAGATAGTGGCTATCCGTAACCTATGAATCTGGCCCTAAGACTTGTTCATTTAAAAGGTATTATGTACTTAGAAGAAAGTCGATACAAAATAATTTACATGCGACAAAGACGGGGATTTTGCTAACAGATTTCAAGAAAGACGGATTAAAAAGGCTAGTAGTCGTTCAATTATAAAACTTAACCGAGCTTCCAGCATGTTAATTCATTACAACTTCATCTGAAATGGTGTAGGTTTATTTTCAACTTGCAACATTTTAATTAGTTTCAAACACGTTCGGTATACAACGGATTATTTATTTTATTTTTATGGCCGTAGATTTTCACAAAGAAATTCTTGGCAGGCAGAAATGCACGCGATTCCACGTGTAATAAAACTAGGTAACCTCTTGTTCATTAACTTTAGCTCCAGACTGTAATTAGGAATGAAGTTGAAAATTCCTGAAAGTCACAAAATCTCCATGTTTATGTGTGTATGTTACGTGTATTAACATTCTATTTTATCTTCTGATCGCAGAACTTATATAATTCGATAATAACGAAATTGCACATCCTAGCAGCCGTTGATGCGAGTTAGGTTAATAAACTGCTAATTTAACGCAGTTAGCTAAGGTTATTAACGTCTGATCTTGTAAACTACGCTTCCTTGATGAAGGCTAATGTTATAAAATTTAATGAGGACTAAAAAAGTGCATGGGAATGTCCGATCAACGAACGATAATAAGTCTGCATAACTATAACAACTATTAAACAACCATCAATAATTAATCTTAGATATTTTTCATTCATATCAATCAACATAGTTTTCGCAATGTGATTTTAATTATGAGCTATTCTTTATGTGTCATAAGATAAAACTGCAGTTACGAGAGGTATAAATACGAATATAAGTATGCATTTAAAACATACTTATATTTCTCAATGGGGCAATAGGTATGCCATTCAATTTACGGTCTGTTAACGCGGCTTTAATTAGTATAGAATGTACTATACTGTGACAATAAAAACTAGAAATAAAAGCTAGTGCAGCCTGGCACGCCAACAATCATGAACGAGCAAGGGTGGAGTTCATCATTCGTTTAACTAATTCAAGGCTCCAGCGTTGCCATAGCAACGCGTCGAGGGCGGGCGCCGCCCAACTTCCGCCCGCCTTAATAATTTCCCGGACGATTGGATGCCGCTAGTTGCCTGTAAACAACGACGTGCTGCCAATTAAAGTTTTCTAAGGAGAAACTTTTAAATGTTATTTAGTTTTTGCTGTACAGCAAAGATAGCTGGACATCTGCTGACTCAGCGACGTTTATCTGCACGCTGTCTATAAAGAAAAAGTATTAGCATTGTTTGGCTTGCTTTTTTTTATTTAGAACTGTTTCAAAAATAGCTATTTGAATTCTTTGTTTAATTAAAATTCTCAAAAAGGTTTTTTTTTTAATTAATAAGACTGTTAGTAATCAAAAAACGTAAGTTCACAATTTCAATTTCACCCTCAAACTCCATAAAAACTTTTCAATCACTGTTGGAATTAATTTAGTGCACTTCCATTTCAAGGGAGACGCACTGCGGAATCAATTTCAGTTGAAACCGTGAGCGCTCCGGCATAGCCAGGGGATCACAAAGAATATAGGAGATAACGCCCCATAGGACAGTTCCCCAACACGGTCCGCAGGGAAGCCTCCTAAAAGCCGGTATTAGTAGAAATCACATTCCCACTCCTCCCTTTATCAGAAAAGTGATAAAGAATTCCCGTATTGCTTGGGACAGCAACATGCTGTCGGATTTTATTACCGCAGGGATATAAGATTTTGTGGCTATTCGGAGGATTCGTATAATTTCCAAAATTGGTACACATATTTTATCATAGATCTATATGAATCATATATGTATCTATATATTATTTTCGTTAAATAACAATGATGCAATTATAAATTATTGTAACTTCTGAAGGACAAAGTTAAAATAACAACACACACAGACACACACACACACACAAGTATAAACTCAGTAATTTGTACTTAGAAAAGTTTTGACGGGTCCCTAAAAGTTTAGTCGTATTACGGCAAAAGTTAAGAACCGGCGACATTTTCCCATTTGTCATAAGCTGCAGCGCGACCGTGAGCGAGACGCCGAGTAATACCCATATTACTGGGAATTATCCCAAAAGACCGAATGTCTCAAAGTTACCACACGAGATCCAACCAAGTACGATCATACTAAGGAAGGGTGAGGGAAGGTCAACAGAATATTTCATAATAGAATATAGTTTTGGCTTTGAAATAGCTACAAACTTTACTGGCATTCTGTAGGATGGTGTCCCGTTGCCAAGAGATAAGGGTCATTGTAGCGATTGCCGGCTGTTTGCTAGCAAACATTTTGCGCATCGTCGGCCGTATAGCCGCCAGCTATGCCGAAGGTCTCCGAGATACAGCCTCTTTCTTCTCGTTGTAACATGGGAATAAAATAATGACGCGATAATAACAAAATAAATTATTCATACAACGTCCAAGCACATCAAATTCGTGTCGAAAGATTTGATAACATGAAATGGATTTCGTGAGGTGCGGATTTCGCAACATTTCCTTATTCAGTATCGATTCATAAACGAAGCTCTATTTCATTAGCAATAAGAAAAGCGGAGAAGTATAAAGTGACGGCTGGGGGTAATGTTCGCAGTAACATTTGAAGAACCCTTATTCGACATCGTCCTACCGGTCATAAACCCGTCAGTGCCACCACCTCATAAAACCTCCCCTTGAGGATTCTTCAAGGTGACCGGCGAGCACGATGACGGGACCAACGATACTAAACACTGGAATGGTGATAAAATTTGTTAGCTCACACTATGCAAACATTTTTAAATTAAACGTAAAACAATAAGATGATTATTGCCGGGAGACCCCAGATTTACGAGGAAGCTATCCAAATAAAATTTGCTATAAAGATTGTGGAATTGCGGATTCCCTAAAATGGCGGTTATAAAAGTTTCGGCCGAAACTAGGCGTTCGGATAAGGAACAGTCCTTACATATTTATGTGAGGATTTGACCGTAACAGACACTAGTGTAAGTGGGCACACGTAAAATGTAACTTGTGAGAGTTTAGATCTATTTGTGGGCTTATTTGAAGCCCTATGTTATTTTTACGGTATGTTGGTGATATTAACTGTTACCTATGTATTACTCAACTTGCATCCGATTATGTGACCAGTTCGGAAAAAAATAAATAAAACAAACTCAATACTGTTTCCAAATCAGTAAAACAAGTAGAACGTGTAATAGATACCAACGAATGACCTAATGACGCACAAAAACTTGTCTATATATATACTAGTTTGTGGGTGCAGACTGCAATGTTTGTCACGGTTATTTGCCCAGACTTTAAAGTGGCGTTAACTAAATTATTATTCTTGCTTGTATGTAATCATATACTACATACCTATATCACAATGGAACATGAGTAACTTCACGTGTTCGTTCATGATGATCAATGAACTTAGTTTTTCTATTGGGTAGAAATCAATGTCACTCAATTGTAAGAAATGGTTGGTGATAATTACGAGTTTAGATCGCACACTCCTCTAATTGTTCAGCACAACAGCAAAAGTTTGTTATTAAAATAATAATACATGACACAATATCGGCTAAATGTGACATGAGTGAGCGCAAACCATTATGCGTGCCGTGTCATCGCCTGCTGTATTGTGTTGTAACCCACACATCGATCGATATTCTAATCGATATGACTCTATCGATTGCAATAATTGGAGCCGGCGCGGCGTGGCGCCATCGAGTTCAGGAACACGTATTTGGTAAATAAATATTACTCCTCGTTCCAATAAAATCACAGATATCAACGATTAGATCTTGATATTGTAATAAATACTTCTACAGCCTTTTTGGTGTCGATAAGAGTCATAACTTAAATATAATTTTACTGGTCCCATAATGCATTAAAGTGAAGCAAGAATTACACGAAGAATCAATTTTTTTATCGGCAAAGCATTCCACCCTCGACTATAACTCTCGCTTTATAGCTCTGTTAATAACAACACCGAATTTATCGAGTCATTATTGTGGTTAAACCCTTAGAGATACTTGCGCATAAGCAGTTCCTGGACTCTCTTCCCTTAACGCACTTATTTTTTATTTATACGCTTGCCTCGTCGCAAAGAGAATTGTACTCCAATGTATTAAATAAATGTAATGTTGGTATTAGAAGGAATTGGAACACGAGGCTTTCCATTTAAAATGTTTAGGGAAACGGTTTTGGATAAGGCTTACGTACCAAAGTTGATATAAGACATTTGATAAACCCCCGAAGACATTTCCCTGCGGTAACAGCGTAATGGTGATCGCGTTGTAACGGGACAGTGAGCACGCTCCCTACGCTTACGGTTTCGGATATTGACTGCATGCAAATGTTAGTAATCTTATTCAACTTCATGTAGAAAATTGGAAGTAGCACCGCCAGGTTCTATATCTTTAGCATGTTGAAAATTCAGCATTATTTCTGGGAAAATAAAGAGGCGAACATAGTGCTTAGTCGACAAAATTATCCTCGATATATTGACTACACTACGTATGTGTCATCGACTCGATAGAAAACAAGCGTGTGCAAGCTCGATAGAAATCGAGTCGGGAATTAGTGATGGGAACTATAGTTTCATGAGTAATCGATTAAATTTGTTTTTTGAGTAAAAATAATATATCAATTTATCGAATTGAAACACCCGACAAGGGAATGATAAATCTTGCATTACTTTTTTACTAATACTTTTTTCTGTCCACTAATTTCTGTAATATGTATTATTAATAAGGAAAAAGTATTATATTTAATAGTACGAGTAGTACATCCAATTAATTTTGATTTTTTAGCTAAAAGGCTTTAAAGTTTTGCACCTTATTTATTGTACTGAACAACTTCCAAATACATTTTGGTCATAGTAATAGTCAAACAATTTCTAACTAACGGCTTTGTTGTAATTTGAGAAGCAGTTGACGTAACCGTGAAGACCACAAAAACCCATTGTCACACGCCGCAACGCACGACCACAGTAATCTCAACCGAATAATAAGTTTCCTAAAAAAAAACATTTAGTTTAGACTAAACGGGAAATGTTTTCCTAATTGCTATTAATCTTGGAAGGTTGGTAATATAAGCATCACGTTATTTGTGAAGTTAGCCACGGTTTGCGGCAAGACAATAGACAGCGGGCTCCCGAAACAACGGTGTAGGTAATCTAGTTTTGAGGTCGAATGTACGCCATTGGTAGGACCGGGCCTGAGTCACATAGGGCACACCGCACAATGGAATCTCATATCCGAAAGGCACGTGCAACTAAATACACACGTACAGTGTTAGCAGGTATCGTTATAAGGGTTATTTAGTTTCGATCGAATTGGTTTAGCCGGAATTTATTGGCCGAAATTGCAATTGTATGTGGCCCCGAATACCAATGTTTCGATTTGTTCGGGACTAAGGTCACAGCGACAATATCAATATAGGTGGTATAAAAAGTAAACCCCACCAATACATACACGGGATTACAACTTATACAAGCGTCTATCAGAACATAACTAGAGAGATGGGACTTTTCCGAATGATAAAAAGAATCTTTCATCGTATAAAACTAGTTCAAAAAGCTTTTAGTAAGTGTAAAGTTTTATTCGTCTGTTAACAAACTCACTCGCACCAAGTCTACGGCTATCACATGGTTCGTTCGCGAACACCGTCATTAAACTTTAACCGTAGTAACTGAAAGCTAAGTTAGTTAAACAATTAACTACTCGACTCTTATGTAGACGAAAACTACTTGTTTGCCTGAATATGTCTGAATACTACACTAAAATAAAACTGGCACTTTTATAGCTTTTACGAAATACGGGGTAAATTGATTAATCTAATTGAGTAAGATTTCCTTATGAGTATAACTTACGTAATGCAGTGAATACTTTTATTAGTAGCGTGTAGTAGTTATAAAGCAATAAAAAAGTTATCATATCTATAGAACAATGAATGACACAAGACAAGACCCTCAGTTCCGAGTGTGATCATAAACAAGTTTAGTCACCTACTTGAATTAAATAGGAGATAATGTTTATCGCTGATAGATAAATAAATAGTTAAATCGACAATGGGACTGTATCTCAGAGAACAAAGCAGCGTAGTCCTTGGCCAATAAGTGCTGGCCCGCCAACATACTTTTACTATTACGAAGTCTGTCCCATTCAATTCAACAGCTGATTTAATAGCGTTTGGGGTCTAATATATCATCTGATAAACGGGGTCAGTGACATAAGCACACAAATTTTGATGTTGAATTTATTTTATTTCGATAATAACAAGGTCAGATCATCTTTCAATTCAGCAGTTAAGTTGTTAGTTGGAAGAGGAGCTCGTAACTAACAGCCGTACGGATCGATCGATCGTAAAGTTAAGCAACTATCGACAGAGTGAGTCCGTGGATGGTTGACCATCCTGTTATAACGATTGAGTACCTCCGTGTTTCGGGAGGTATGTTAAAGTCAACTCTTTTTCCAACAATGTATGGGACATTGTTGGAAAAAGAGTAGGCAGATGAGTTCTTAATTAAATAAATTACATGACGCCCCACATTAAACCGAACAAATGCAATCTTCTTTACTGTAAGTAATAATAATACAGTTTACAGTTAACCTTTGTAAATTGGTTTTGTAAATGTTAGAACAAGGCGAGACACGCAGCTTATATTAACGTATTTAATTAAAACGACCAATCTTATCAGTGTTATCTTTTTCATTATTTTCTGCGGCCAAGTTCCCAGGTAGGCAGAGTTGCGAGCGGCGCTTTCTCGGTCCTACAGTATCTGCTGGCTCATCACGGCAAGCACACATCACAATAGACACAATGGCATGACTCCCACACGTCAACAAGCATTATGCGTAGCCGCATTACCAGTTCATTATTGCTCTCAAGAGCAGCGGTGGATGTCGCTTTACTACCCATTATTCCGATGAATAGCTACTTGTATGACGAAACTTACTTTCTAATGTTACTGCAATGGTCTGTAATTTTATTTGCCTTGTTTTGTAATGACATAGCCGGCTTTATGGTGGTCATAGTAGTTTTTACGTTATGAATGCTGTACCATTACACTGTGATTAATACGATACTGGACATTCGGAAGCCAATTAGTTGAATACGTACGAAGCTCTTTCAATACACCATATCAACTGAACAAGTTTCAAAACCCGGTTTTCCTAATTCAAGTATACATATAGTAATTAAAGTTAGTTTAGTCAATCCTACTTCCTAAGTTTTGATCAAACTAAAATCAATTACAAATGTTTAGTTTTGAAAGATTCGCGTTTCCCAATTCCCAGTACAATTCGGATATTGGATATATCTACAGGGTCGACAGTTGTAGTTGTATAACCACTATTATTATTTTACTGCGGATACTATTGTAATGGGCCTTGACACGGACATTTTTCCAATTGGCAAGAGACGGTTTTAATCAATAGCTACATCAAATACTATTGTTGAATTGCATACTGCTGCATCAGTTACGTGGGTAGCTTAGCTACTAAATTCTTGGCAATGCAGGTAACTTACAGTGTAATAGATAGGTTTAAGACGATGATATATCGCACGTGGATCAGTATCAAAGCCTGTCTCATAAACTCGATAGCGAAGTATAGAGTAGAACTACTAGATACTAAATTCCCATACTAACAAGAATTAACCAGAAAAACAGGTCTGTCAGTGGACACGATGTCAACTATTCCAATTTATAAAAACATTTGGAAAATTTGGGAAAGTACTCGCTGGCAGCAGCGCGGCGTCCATAAATATTATGCCTGTGGCACTTTATAGCAGCGAAATTAAAAGCAGTAAGACCAAATAAGGATTATTTATTAACAGAGTACAGATATTCAAATCAAAGGGAAACAAACTAGTTTCTGGCTTGCGTGTCCCTAGTTTGGTATCAATAAATCAATCCTAATGAGGAAAGCAACCCGAAACGGTAAAGAACATACCTACGAAATGAGCACAGGCGATTATTGTGGAAGATTCTAGTGAAATGTGTAATAACTTGCAGTGAAAAGACACAACAAATGGTCCATGCGTAAGTTACACTGCGTGCGTCCCCTTTCTCATAGAGTCAGAGGTTAATAAGATACATGTAAACAACGAAAGATGATATGTTTATGTATTTGACAATTGAATCCTTTGGATTTCTCACGTTCTATTTATAATTTAACGAACGTTTGGACGAACGTGTTTTGGACAATTTTCACCCCACTTACAAAAAGCTTGGTGTTCACATAAATCCCGTTCGCTGTTCGAGCGAATATCGCGTGTGTTCGCGATATAACGGACCTTAGCATCGTTTCATGCATGTAATGTTATTACTTGTGACAATCGACTACCGCATTGCTTTCGCAGAACAATGGTACCACCTTTTTTGCGTATTCGTCACGTTTATTCTATCGTTTATTACTTCCTAATTATAATATGCGAAGCTAAACAATGAAAATGTAATTTATGGTACAATAATAAATACAGTTGTTGCCATATTGTGTTAGATATGTTTCATCACGTTTGGCGGGTTCGGCATCTTGTTTGCGTATTTAAGAAAATAAAAATATTGATAGGATTTTATAATGGATAAACATACCGACAAGAATAATATTGATCGTAATGAGATTTAAACGGGCCAAGCAAGCACTGACTAAACGGTTAACCCTAGACAACTAATAAAAAAAACATGAGACTAAAAATACCATTGTCAACAATATGTACCTCAAGGCGTATCAATACAATTTCAGGGTCACAATAGTCGTACGACAAGTCTTATACGCAAGTGTAAACTGGATTATTGCACTAGTCTAACAAGATTGGCATACTCCATCATTCGTAGACACTTGGACACTGTATTTATCATCCAATTGACGATAAAGTTACTATCATAAGTACCTTAGCACCATAATATGCAATTAGGCGTATGTCAACACACAAACATTTTACATTAATTTGATTTGTTTCTGACACTCATTAAATTATTGAAATATGACAGAATTCTGATAATTTTAATGCTAGCGTGTTGGTAATGAAAAACATACAAGCGTAACGCGAAAATTAAATCTACGCGCTCGGGGAAAATGAGCAAATTTTATTGAAACCACGCGGGATGTTCGTAACCCAAGCCAGTGGTGTCGAAAGGGCGAATTTAACGGGGAAAATATTGTGACAAAATACAAAATAAAAATTGAAAGAGATAAAAAGGTAATAGAAAATCTGGGTATTACCGCCTGTTATTTTGGAGTGACACGTAATTGCATCATAAGGCGGGCTTATTTTCCTTTGTCACGTTTTATGGAGAGTTGTAGGAATTTTCGCTTTTGGGGAACGTGTCTTCCTCAATTCACTTGGTACCCATTTATAAGCGTACTCCATCAACACAGAGTTTCAAAGAAAGAGCATATTATTTACTTTTGCATATGTTAAACGCACCCAACTTTACCTTTCTTTGGAAAATGTCTCCCCCGTCTGTCGTTACCCGCCCTTAAAATACACACGTCTCTTTAATATTTGATCAAGCCTTTTCACGAAAAGCAACATACGACGCTCTGTAACTTAGTGTTAAACTATTACCATGACGATCTGTTAAGTTATAATGTCGTCCAGGTGGATTATCGGGTACGGGGGCGACTCTCTCTAAGGAGATCAGCCAGCTGCGCAGGAAATATAACAGTGCACAAGCATTGCAAAACATACAAAGTTATTTGAGCCTGACCCGGGAATCGAACCCGAGATCCCGTAAAGATTGTCATCCAGTCGCTCTTGGCGATCACTAGACCAACGAAGAATCTGTTAAGTACGGTTAGCATTGATATAATTTTGGATATTATTCTAGTCTGCAATAAAATTCCTTGATAAAAATTATAACAACTATTCAAGACGAAAGTCTGACAACAAAATAAGCAAAATGCTTTTTATAAATGTAATATTGTAAGAGTTGTCTTTGCTAGCCGCAAAGGCAAGTTACGACAAGGCCAACATGACCATTACTTTTTTTATTACAGGAAAATGATCCCTTATTTTCAGGATTTCTTCTTATATATGAAAGAATGTTTCTATTTTATTCTAGTTTGGTTAAATACAAATCTACGAATTGGTGTGATGCGATTTTGTCCAGCAAGAATCTTCCTTCCATGGTTCGGATGATCATTCCTTCGGCGACCGTTAACTGTGCAGAACCTACTTTATAGTAGTTTCAAATTGTTTACCAATATTACTGGCATTAATCAATGGTTATATAAAAAAGTACAAAAAATATTTTTCACAAATATGATCTAACATAGCACAATTGCGCCAAGCAAATGAATTCGCAAGTTCTTGCGATGCGTCGCGCAGGCTCGCAGATCTTTGCGATGCGACGTCGCATCGCAGTTATGTGTATGAGCCGTAAATCCCGTCTGTGTTACATTTTCATTGTTGTAACAAAATAATGTGAACATTATTGTGGCTTGTTATAGCTTGGCATCTAAACAAGTTTGATAGCTCGTATAAAACAGCCTTCGCCATAACTTCGCCTTGTGGCGTCACGATTTGCGTAATGGACACAAAACCGCTCGCGGCCGACCAAGGGCCGGTTTCAAAGATATTCAATCATATTTATAAAGTTGCTAATGCTTAGAGCGATGCGAAGGATCGTTAATAATATCAATCTGCAAAATTCTTGAGCCATAATAGCAATTTTTGCTACAAACCAAGTTTTGTAACGTAAAGCATTTTCATCAGCAAAATGTATCTAAGTAATTTAGCTCGATGAGCTGGAAAGCGAAAAAGAAACAACAAAGTAAGACATCTCTCAGCGGAACAGACACCGCCCTGGGAGTAACGAACCAGGGAGACGTTAACAATTTAAGAGTGGCCGATGCACTTCAGCTGAAGCAACCAGGCGAATAAACGCGTCGGCTACTAACCGGGTAAACACGAGAGACTAGAGACGGCCCTGTGCCCATCTGTAAAAACCGGACTATATAAATTGGACGCTCTGCAAATTTCCCGTGGTGCTTCAATTTGTAGAACATTTATCTTAACGACGTTTTTTCCAAGAGCGCTCAAAGGACCTCTAGAATAAATGAGGTTAGCGAGATAATAGAAATAAGTTTAATTGTTGTTTGCTCTTAAATTCGCTGGCACCAGCGAATACTCCCGTCGCTTTTGTTTTGGTTGCTTTTCAGTTCGACATTTAATGCAATTTAATTGGGATCACGTGTTATCTCTGTGAGAGCGGTGCACTTTTAGTTTACCAAACGAGAAACAGTTCATATGAAACGTAAACAACTCCCGTATGAGTATTTTACGAGTATTCTGGTTTAATTATTTAAGAGTTTATTTTTGTAAGGACCCAAAAGCCAACAACTGTGTTTCACACGAATTTATGGGACAGGTTTTATTTAGTTAAGTTATATTGCAATGTAACAAATTAATTATTATTTTGCTTTATAAACACTTTTAATATAACAGAAACTTTTATCAGAATGCCCAAACCGTGTCCTTTACTTTATCACAATATAATTCTTCATGTACGAGATTTTCATTCGCCTTTCAAAGAGAACACTAAATTACGGTGTGATTTTTATCACAGATTCAACACTCCAAGCGATTTCGTTAAATATGCCTAAGTAAATATTTAAAATGTATTCAGGTGATCACGAAAAATAACAACTTCAACAAACCTTGAACACGGTTACTGTATCGTTCGTTTTGTTCGTACATTGATTTTCGTCTAATTACCTGTAAAAGAAAGAATGCTCGAGTTAGTGGTTGTAGGTAATAATATAAAATAATATTTTTGTAATATTTTGTGTAAGTTTATGGAAATATCACAATAAATGTCGTAAATACAAAAAGAGAAAATCAGCCAGCCATAAGAAACGATGATAACATTGTAACCTTTAACATAATGATTAGAAAAACAATATCTTGGCAGTGAGTCGTGTAGCCGGCGCCAAACGCTCTCAAGATACCGAAAGTTTTCCCATTACGGTAGCGTTGCTGGGCAGCCGAAACAGGGGGCGTAATAAAATGTCGCTAACACACGTAACTGTTAACTTATGTCACTATACTTCTTTACTTCGTTCAGATTGCATTTACTGAAAGTTTTGCTCAAAATGAAACTTGCTTTTTAGTTTTTGAGTTTGATAGATAACTTTTAGAACAAGGTACCAAACAAAACTTGTTTTCAAACCATTTATTTCGTTATTATTCTAAATTTCAGACTTAAAGTATATTGTTCTTACTGAGAATACAATAAATAGACACAAAGGTCTTTATTAAACAAATTCAAAGACCCTGCTGTCTAGACACCATTTGTACTTTGTAGTCTGTGAGCGTCAGACGCTGTAAGCAGTAATCGAGCCAATCACTGCAGTGTGTGGGTAACGAACGAGAGGGACCAATTACTGCCAAGTCTTAATGTTAACGACACTAGACGCTGCCTGGAATTACCATCCGCCCAATAAAACTTATTCCCGAATTCAGCCGAGTCGGAATAATGAGCCATTTAATATTCTAGGAACCGGAATTGCTAGCTTCTTTTGCTTTTATAAAAAATCTTGCATGGCTGGATAGCTAAGATACTAAAGGTTGTTATGTAAGTATTCATTATTAACACTTCCTTACGTTTGCATAATTATGGCAGATAGATATTTAATTAATTCTTTGAAGACTTTTTAATGACTCCTTTAAATAGATTTCTTCAATGTTGCCAAGCCAAACTAGTCGTTCGAATATCAATGTATAGGTGCCATAGCCTTAGATATGAGAACGCTATGATTAGAATTTATGAATAAAGTATAACTGCAAATGCCACAATAATATATCCTTATAATTTGGTGATGATACGTGTTTTGCAGTACAATAATAGATGAGTAATAGATAAAGCAATAGCCGGCATTATTATTGGATATGTTCCACAATGCGATCACGTAACTCTGACATTATAGGTTATGACGTGACCCGCGATTGTGCCCAAGTCCGCAAATGCCACCGCTGCAAATAGCGACCCATTACAATATAATGCGGGCGAGACGAGCCCTACCTCAACACGGAAATTATTATCATAGCCATAAATCAAGTCAGGTTTACAAAGACGTGGTGAAATTTGTAACGATCTGTCACATGGAACGAAGACATTTTCTAAAATTCAAGATATGAAAAAGTTACAAAAGGACACGCGAAAAAAATAACAACTTTAGAAAGAAGGGTCGTGAAGTGACATAAAATGATTAAAGATTAAAATGAATAACTGCATGTACATCTGCAGAAAACGATTTAATTTGCACGCAAGATGCTATCTCCTGCTACAATAGTATACGGATTACACAAAGTTCCAGATGTAATTTTTGGTGATTTGATTTTGAATAAAGTAAAACCGAATTTGACGATGAAATCATCCAACTGATGGAAGATTTCATTATATCAGTCCTTGATTTGAATGTTTTTATCACTTTTTCCAGTTGTAAATAGTCTTCATAAATGTCAGCTAATAATTTACATGCTGTTTAAAAATAACGAAAGGGATCAACTTTTATGAAGTCCCCCTACTTCGTTTGACGCATTCAGAACTAATAAAAAATATAAATTAAATATTGTGACGTCATTTGCCTCCCATAAACATATCGACGGATATGTTTGTATCAAATATTTATTTTACAGTGCTAATAAAAATCGATAAACGTTTGTGTATTTGGTTATAGAATGGTAGATAGGGCGGGAGTGGCGCAGCGGCGCGCATCGACATCCGCGGGACAATAGGCCCGTCCTTGAATTAGCGCCGGAACTATTGTCACCGCGCACAATAGATAGGATTTGCCTAGATTGCCGTCGGGCCTGGCACGCGCCGCCGAGCAAAAACCGCACACAAAACGTAACGACCGAAACACGAGAAACGCTATTGCTTCGTATCGCTATGGCATTGAAAGCCTGCAACATTTATTATCAACCCTCAATAAATGTACAAACATTTTCGCGATACTCTAGGAGAATATCGAATGACTTACGAATTAAGGAAACGTAAACCATGATTACGTGAAGACACTAAATCTGCTTGAAATTCGACACAAGGCAAATGTAAGTAAACATAATTAATTCAGATAACTTTGGCACACAACCAAGGGAAGTGATCTGTGTATTAACCCTATAAGTTATTAACCCTAAAGGGTATACGATAGGGATCAATAGTTTTTCAAGTAATACGTCAATGTCGAGAAAGAATGTATTGGGGTTAGAAGAGCAATGGAGATGTTTCCGACGTTCGTTATAATCGGGGTCGTATCACTGTGGTGGACGTGTCGTAGTGATTAATCGATGTACTGACATGAAGTCACCATCCATGACGAATAAAACATCATAAAAAGATTCAAAGTCACATAGCAAAAATTCCTCATTCAGTATAATTTAAGTACATGCAAAAACAATACGTGTTGTTGACCGTAAAGTGCTTTTTAATAACAGGTGACTTAACCAGTCGTTAATGTAGGAGAACTAGCGGTGATTAATGGTAGTTGGCATCTGTTACCACCGATGAGCAAATACAGCTAGTTGTCCGAAATGTACGAACAACATTGTGTGGCGAATTTCCAGGAAACAGGAGAGGTTTGTTAATTAATGATCATTTGTCAGTTTGTGTAGGTGCTTCATAAGATCATGTTAAGCTTTCCTATTGTTTAAGTCAAACACTAACAGCAATTACCTCTATATGAACCTTACGGTTCTCCTACGGCCTCTAGTCGTTAAAACAAATTTTGAGGAATTAAAAAATTTCTGTCAAAATGAGTTCCCAATTATTTGTGTTAATAATATCCTCCCACTTACCTCATAAAGTTATGAGTACATACTATGCTAACAGTATTTTATTTACAGTTCCAATCAGTGTTTCATAACGTGAAACCACGCTGTGACCGAAATATAAATGTAGGAAATAAACAAACGCAGCCTCGTTACTTATTAAAGAGGTCGCTGAATGAGGTTCCAACATCGCGACGATTAAAAGTCGTGCATTAAATGTCGTTCATTACGCACCAGAGAAACGTTAGGGCATTTGTGGAAAAATATGGAACAGCGTAAAGACTATGAAACGAGAAACAGACGGAAAAACTTTTTAAAAACAACATTCTAAGTTAAAATTAAAATGAAAAAAGTGATATTTCTTTGCTATCTTTTAACGACAATAGCGTTAATCCAAACCCTCAACTCTTGTTCTTAAAACGTGACATAGATAAACAAATAAGAAAAGATGAGGTAGGGCTAATTACAACAATTAATTGTAAATATATAAAAATACTCAATAGAGCCCACTCTGTGAAGTTTAATCAGTCGCGTATTTTGACGCGATGTAAATTATTAATGTGATCGAAAACCAGACACAAACCACATAATCCACAACTAACATTTGATTGCGGTATTTGTAGCAATGCGATGTCATTACGCGAAATATAACATTTTCGAAATTACTTGATCACATTATAATGTGGGTCATGAGGCCCCCGCGCCAGGAGCGCGACGTCTGTATCCCTTCATAAATAAATATTCCACACTAATTATTTATAGATGTGAACGTTGCCTATGACTTACGGAAAAAGGTTATGTACCAACGCTATATTTATAGCGATGTACCTGCTGCTGTTGACACGAATAAATGTGGCGATGATTTAATATCGTACACAGCTTGGCAACCGTTCCGGATATTTATCGATTTTCATTGAACACGTTTTTGTTATATTTCGTGCTATACGAACTAAGTACAATGAATTTTGTCTCTCAGATAACCCATGACAAGGACATCTGGAGCTTTTTTGGGAATTTTCAAATAAAAATCATATTTAATTCACAAGCATTCGGACTGGAACTGGCGCTGACGTTGCCAAACGGGCTGATTGAAGCAAACAATTCGTGCAGCATTATTGTAGTTACAATGAGGCGTACTGTTACAACGGTAAAATCATTCAGCATCGAAATGTCTGTTCAATCAATACCGTGGTACTGGTTGACTAGCAACGTATTTACGATTTATTATTAAAACTTGGTCAACGGACTTTTATTTTCGAACCATATCGCTTACGATCACAAGTGCAGTCGAGGATGGAGATAGCGATAAACGCAAAATAAATAAAGTGCACAAATAAGACGAGCTCAGTATTAAAGTTATGTAGATATCGGTTATAAAGTATGCGTCATTCGTATCGATCCGAGGAATAATTCAATCAGGTATGCGACGGGCTCTATCGGGGAATAGAAAGGTAGCATTGTTTTAAGCCCACACAATACACTCTGAGGACACGGTATCTCAGGGGAGGTGCTACCTCCAACCGTGAGGTTATCTCTCAATGGTTGCGTTATAAAGACGCGATTATTATGCAACATTAATTATTTATACTTGCCAATCAATAAAAGGACTGTGTCACTTTAACGCGATTGAAGAAAATTTTATTGCACAAGTTTAGTTAATTTTCTCTTTGTTTCAATTCAATTTGAGACTCATTTATTATTAGCTGTTTCCCGCAGTTGTAACCGCGTCCAAAGGCTTGCCGCACCAGAAGACTACCAGCACCGCACCAGAAGACTACCAGCACCGCACAGAAAAAATTATTAGTAACTCGAGTTTATTTATTTGCATAGATGTTATTCTAGATCCCCAAGTTTTTGATGAATAATACCTCAGTATACTTCTTAATCTCAGCTAAATCAGGGTCAGAACGAGTCATTCTTTTGAGTCAACTAAGCGACCGCCGTTTTGGTGTTCACACAGATCATTTTGTATCCTTGTATATTTATAGGTATTTAGGCAGTATTTATTAGGTGTTGATATATCCGGCATGAGTCAAACTTCGTTTCGTATGATTTGCTGATAAACTTAGTTTACGATTAAGGTTTTAATCACTCTATGAAAACACAATCATTTTGTTCACGAGACGTCATACGAAAGCAAAAGTAGTGTTGGAAATGACCTATGCGTAGTCTTTACGTAAACCTAACCTTGATAGCTGAACGATACTAAATAGTCTGCGACACACCCACCACTCCTTTTGGGAAGATGACGTGTTATTTATTTTGACGTTACGAGTATCTCGGCCATCCCGATATTAGCGCGGTCATAACGGCCACTGCATACTGATATAATAAAACCTTATTATTGTTTCATGTAGTTTTTGGTACTTGTAATTCTTAACCCTAGACATATTGACACTACTAACTTTGCATGGGTTGAAATAAAAAGTAGTTTTAGTTTTTCATATCTGATACGATTTATTATTTCACGCGCAACAAATCACAGCGCGTGCTTAACCTTATCCATGATCGAAGGCCTTCACGACAATTGACAGTAAACACGACGTTACAAATTGCGTTTTGCAATAGGCACAAGCACACAATACGTCTTAAGTCTTGTATCTACAATATGACAGTGTAATTATTGGTGGAAAAACTGACTGAATATCGTATCCTTCTTTTGATAACAGTTGCCCCATAGTTTGGTATTATCTACTTATAATGAGTCATAAGGCCACCCGCGTCGAATTTAGGGTATTCGATAATCATGTCGCAACACCACTAACACTCGTTGCACATTGATGTCAATCGATGCGGGCGTAACATATACCACACTGTTTAATGATTGAGGATCGATTACTGTCACGCATCAATTCAAACGACTTTTGTTATCCTTCCCAATTGGCCTGTTGACATGTGGGTTTGGGTACGCATATTAATTTTTGAGTTATGAATTAATCTCTCTCTTGTTGTGATTGATGTTTGTAATAAATATTTTTGTCAAACGTATTTGAGGGCACGTCAGTGCCCCAGAAAAGTCTCAAGTAGTGTTATTTATTTTCTGGAGACATCGTGTTGCGCCATTACTGCTTCCCAGCATAAAAACATAGGAAGTGGTGCAGGGCGAGACTTCTCGGGGGCTATCTCTTGTAATTTTTGCAGCCAAGTTTGAATAAATGATTTTGAGTTTGAATTTTGACATGAGTCAATAATAATAATAATCAAATTTACATTCGAAACACATGTTCGCGTCCAAATATGTCATCGAGAGATGCCGATGGTAAACAATACTCAATGATTCATACGCAGGATAATGCAACTGTTTGTATACAAACTTAAAACAATGTACACACATTCACGCAGGTTTGCCTGTGGATATGGATACCGCTCGGAGGCGATTATTATGACAATCGCGTCCTGTTTTGTGTACATTTTTGCTCGCGCCCGAAATATTATGTGTAATTAGCCGAAAAACCAAAGTCCCAACAATTAACGCACGCGCCACAAAAAAAAGTTGTTGTCACAACAGGCATTCAATTAAAAAGCGTTTGCGCACGCAATCGGAAACCTGACCACTACTGGACCCGCAATCGTTCCGATTGCTGTGCACTTTTTTAGGTTCAATTGAACGTCTGGTTCAGGTGTATGTGGGCAATATAACGGAATGCCGAAATTGATCGAAAACAATTTACATAATGCGATCCTTCTTTGATCCGCACACGTGAATGATTGAGTTTGTAGCAGCTAACTTCAAAATCTGGCACTTGCGCATCATGTCAATAGAAATATCGATGGAATTTGAGTGATGACCGCTAAAAATAACCCAAATATGGACTAAACTTGTAGCATCATCTTTATTCAAATCCAGTTTGTTCATGGTAAATTGCATTTATAACAAAGTAAGAATCCATAACCCATAACTATTAAAAGCTGTATAACCTAGTTGTTTTAATTAACTAATACTGTTTACCTATTTTAAAGCACCAAAGCTGGCGCATAAATGCAATTATTTGATTAACAGTAAATATTGAGCAGCGTTTTGAGCTTATTGGATATCAAAAAATATATTGAAACCCAACAAATGGAATGCATTACTGGCAAGCAAGCCATCCAATTAGTAAAAACAATACCATATTCGTTATCCATTCCACAGCTAAATCAAAGAAGCTCTACAAAAATGGGTGTCCACTTTCACGAAAAACAAACCATGCTAGGGTTGGTTGTTTTAGTTTCTGAACAAATTGAATAGAAATGTTTGGAAAACAATTCACTTAATATCAATGAATTGTTCAAGGATTTTCAAAGTTATTTCCAATGTGATATCATCCAGGGATAAACTTCGAAATAAATCTTTGATATTGAAAGGAATAAAGCGTGAAAATTGTTGATAACGCTTGCCAACATCAAGAAGTGCACTCGCCAAGTCTTCGCGAATGGCGATCGATCACTGATATCCATTACGCACAAAAGCTTTTAGTGCGCACCAAATGAAACCATCGGCTTCAGGGAATCAACACCGACACTAAAACTAACAGAACGTTACATGATTCGCAACGTTATTTCTCACTATAGTTGTTGTTCATAATAGCATTTGCCAAATAGTTGATACGGAAGAATTGAAAGAGAGGAAATTGATTCTATTTTTGCTACAATCCATTCTGTAAATACAGAAAGTTCAGGTGTGTATTATTACATGAGCAGAATCTGAAGATTTGGGCTGATTTGAGAGCTCTGTGTGGTATATATGTAATTGACGATTCAAAAGATTATGTTAGGGAACTTCCACGAAAAGAAAACCAAAACATAAAGCACTAAGTACAACAGTATGATCACTCCATAACAACGGTTGGCCAATTTGATAACAGCAATTATGTGAAGCATGGGTGCGCAAACGCAACACTGCCACAACACCAACACATGCTAATCGTTTATTGGCGCGACAATCAGATCGCGACGGGACCGGTCAACCGTACAGTCATTCGGTCGTTGACATCAACGATGGTGACACTGGACTCTCACTGATCGTTCACTGTTGAATGGTAAAAAAAATATCGTATTTTGAATAGGATTATGGGAATCAAGTGGGATATTGTGAACAGCAAGCTTTTGACTTGACATAAAACCGGCCACCGAGATCATGTTAATTTGCATAACAACATACGTTTTCTATAATTTATTTTCGATATAAATACTTACGGTGAAGTAGAACACACTAAGCGTCTTTGATAGTTATTTAACTTGACTTATAAGCCTTAAAGCAAAAGAGCAAGATTGACCTACTAAATTTCTCTTTTAACTAAATAAAATGATGCGTTGTTCTGAACGATTACGCGGTTCATTTCAAATTAAATTATCGATTTGGTGATTACGACTATACATCGTCAGTCGAGAATAAAACTTCGTTGACAATAAATTCCAGACTGCAACTAAGATGGTAGATATCTTTCGGAACTTTCTAACCATTACATATCATATAGTATAAAATAGAGTCGCTTCCCGCTGTGTGTGTGCGAGTCTGTGTAGCCCTAGGTATGCTTAGATTAAAAAAACTAAAAAGGGTTATTTTAATAGATAGTGATTTTTGATTTGTGTGTATACTAGCTTCCTGTGAACGAGTTCCTGTATATAACAATAGTCTACTTAATATAAGATGAATTACGATGCAACTTTAATACTTTCCTAAATATTCGATGTCTGTTAAAATATTTCTTGAAGAGTTATGATTTGAAAATAATCATCGGACAACTCATTTTATGCGCCATCATCTCCACATAACAAATTGCATCAATTTATTGAGACGAGTGCGGAAATCAAGAGAATGCGACGATAACAAAGTATCGATTAGATAAACTCAGTCGGTTGCAAATACCACTTCAAGCGTTAGTTGCGAAATGTTCACATTTTAACATTATCGAACTGATACTGGATAGATACTTATCACAAAAATAAAGTATACACACACGGCACCGTTTAACAATAGTAACTTCATATGAATTGCACTCATGTACGAAGTACTGCGAACTGGATTTATAAATAAAAATGTAATTAACTAGGGCAAACAGCTGCTCATTTCAAAAGGGTAATGAGGTTCAATAATGGTTAATGCACCTGTTCTATTTCTCTGACATTTAAATGTCGATTGTGACAACCGTACAAAAGGCGACTGTCAAGAAAAGAGAAGGACTTCATGAGCCCAAGTTCCAGATTCGGAAAAGTTCTAAATTGAAGATAAAAGAAAAATCGTTCTAGCCGATTAACGATATTAAAATGACCTAGAGTCTTGTTTGTAGAGTAGGGTAATTTGAGATCCCCTCATAAAGAGAACACTTCATCAACACATCATCATAACGAAAATAGCTACGGACCCCATGCGCAGAGGGACAGAACCACAATGGATTATTTCCGCAAGTTGACGCCTCATAATGTATCTGAGAGGATGGGCCTTTTAGTGTAATTTGAGGTAACGGAATATCTCATAGTATATTTCCATAACTACAAACCTTATTCCCGGAAATCTAACGTTGACACAAAAGGATTGGATATGTTTCAGTGTTAGCTTTTTTGCATGTTCTCAAAACCCATTAATCATGCAAAACATATTCAAACTGGAGGAACTGGAGGCTCAATAAAGCTGTACATTTAGTTTGCGAGATCCGAGGGACCGGCCGTCGCTTCGTGGGCCGTGTTGAAGTTTTTCGCTGTGCCTTCGTCATGTCAAACAAAGAGGCGGAACAAAGCGGAGAGAGCGGCCTTTGTGCGGATACGACGAGTGCGACGGCACTTAACTCTGACATCGGTGACGGCAACACAGACCTGTCGCCCGGGACGATCCCAGCTCGTCTTCCGCTTAACTTGTGTGAACACCATTGCAGAACACCAGAGAAGAGGGCTTATGGTGCCCAAAAGTTTACCAGAAGAAGTTGAACACAAGAGCTCCTTTCGTTAATTATTACCTCAAATAATAAACAATGACATTTGATTTCAAACTCAGGTATTAATATTGAATGAAAAATTGAATTACGAGGCTAGTGCAGCAAGCGGGGAGGAACGACCGGTGCTGCTTGATGGCGGTGTTTTATTGGCTTGCCCTAATTGCCTCCCGTCCCGCATTAACGACGTTTACTACGACCTAGATAGGTTAGGAACACGCTCAGCGATCAATTTTCATATTGGAAACGTTGACGGCACATTAGCGTTAGTGTGCCTATGATTTAACCTTGATATTAGAGTTCTTAATTTCCTCTAAGCGTTTCCCGATACTTTGTACAATCAACGTTCAAAAATATTTTCCTCGTTTGTGAAAAATAACTGAAATCGAATCCACGGTTGAAATTATTTCAGCACACCAAAACTGACAAACGCAAACGACCATTTCAATCATAGTGAATAAACCTGCAGGTCGAAGGCGCAAATTTCAATTCTCCGGGCGGACAGTCACCTGCGTCCAGGTAATCCGGAATTTATCTCTTGCCTTCGAAACGGACACCCGTCGCCTTTCAATCACCTCCCTCCTGGCACACAGAGAAACGAGAAATAGGAATTGTTGGGGAAATCCAATGTATTCCAGACATCTGACGCGGAATATGTTACAGATGGACGGTCAAAGCGACCGACGCAGATTCGAGAGATGTATCACGTACGTATTTGAATACGTTATTGTAGGAGAGAATGTATGCGTCAGAATAAGTTAGCACGCCAACGTAACAAACGCAATAAAAACTAGCAACTTTTCGTTACAGGTTCCCCTAGTGGAATTGTGCCTTTGCGTGAGCGCAAGTCGATCCGGTTCTCTCCTTTGATGGCAAGAATTCATTGGTTACACAGATAGATTGATATATTTATTACATCATGCTTTCGTTGCTAATCTGAGCGCATCGGCCTCGGTGACGCATGCCCGCCTCCTGCGGTCAATTTAACTGAATTTATAGCAGCTGCAAGGTCGATAAAGGATAACGAACCCGACCCGCAGCGGTGTGTTATGAAACAAGTCTTCAATGAACCAACAAACGTTATAATTACGGTGTGATTAGGCTTAGCTGGAAATCGGCGTAGTGAGTTATTGAGCGTAGATTTCGCTATAGATAAGTGAAGTTATTTTCACTTTGGAAGTAAAGTTCATTAATCGCAATGACCACGTTATGCCATGTGACCCGGATAGTAAATTGAACCCGCAGATTGAACTCGAGTGAGCAATAAAAAAGTTTTGTTCGAATAGGATGGATACGGTCGTATGTAATCTAACGTTGGATTAATTGAATCGCTCGGGGCCAGTGCGACTCCATTTCTACGGGAATGACGGCTGAGCAAAAAGAAAGAGGAAATTAACGTAGTCATCTCCGTAACACGTGTCTGCTTGTTGAATACAAGGAAGTTAACATTGCTTTCCTGTACGATACATATAATATTTAACATGTTTAATATAAACTTGCGTCTTTATTTCAACATAATCTATCACTGGACAAAGCGGACAGTCCTATCTATCAATGATAAAGAATTATTTATTACGAATAAAATCAGATAACTCCTTTGATTTGTATTTCCTCAAACTTTTAACGCAAATTAGTAGATAACATCGTTAAAATAATTCCAATTTTATTCGAACATTTGACTGTAGGAGAGTACTTAAAAGTTTTCGGAGTCGTAACTTGAGAACTCTATACTTAAACAATCAAATTAGAAAACAAATTAGCGTTGAAATACCTTTCCTTTTTGTCTGCATACTCTTAAAACTCAACTTTTTAATGAGTAAGGCTTCGAAACTCTTATGGGGCCACAGAAACTTGCCAAATAATTTGTTTGCATTGAATTTCGTTTGAATAACAAAAATAAATACACGTGGGGCTGGTTTAATGTCATTGTATTATTCAATTTATGGCGTTGAGTCGGCTGAGGGATAACAGGGGCACAACGACACTGTTGCGGTGTTTAAGTTATTGAGGAAGCCACGACGTTACGCCACGTAATAAGATTAACCTACGAGCTAGGACGAAACGACGTTTAATCGGTAGATATTACGGGTCTTCGATGATTTTCCGGTTCACAGTTATAAAAAAATATTCAGTATAAAACTCTAGGAGTAAAAAAAATACAGTGCACATACTGCGTATGCCATCCTGTCTTCAAGAAGTTACTTTGCAGGTACTATTGCATCACATCCTCTTAAAAAAAATGTTCTTCTCTATGATAATTCGACTATTTTCAAGGGGATAGCTTGTACTATGATTAACTCTTTCAAAACTGTATAATGATAGATTTGATTTGTATCAACATTTGATAAACAACACCTGTGTTGTGACATCATTTAAAGCTGCTGAAAACCAATTAAACTCTTTGGTCTGTCTATATCTCGTGTCACATACAGTTTCCACATAGCGAGCCAACATGTCCAAGCCACTTCTACGATTCGGTACACGGTAGTAATCTTGTTTATCGGTTCAGTATGTCGCCACCTGCCCCCCTCTATTACCTATCCTGTCGACATCGAACGCATTGAATTTATGTTTGTTTTGCTACAAACTAACGTAATTTTCGTAGTTATATGAAGTGGAACTTAATATTATGTTGTTCAGTATCACTGCATATAACCTTTTCAAACTAAATTGATGACGAAAACAAACATTCGCTTTATAATTAAAACATTCTTTTCGAGATAAGATAGACGGATTAAAGAATTCAGTAATTCAATCTAACGTCAAACGCGATAAAACTTTTGTCAATCATTGAATTAAATCGTTTTCTTTTGTTCAGGTACCCGAATTAATTGTAATTTCTAATTGAAAGATAGGAATAATTTTATTTCAAGAAAAAACCGACCCATTTCTATAATTGAGTCCATTCTGCACGCAGTGAACAGTGTTTTTATGCGGTGAGCTAACGAAGCAGGCTGAGCTGCAGGTCGTTAGCATTCAGCTCTCTAAGTCCGTCCTTCATTTACGTTCAGCCTGGATTACGTTCTGTATATCTGCGGCTATAACAACGCAGATTATAACCGAAACGTGAGCCCAGTAGTCCTCGGCTCCGTAGACACGTATTCAAGCAGTTGTCACGTACTTACGAATGTCGTAACAATTTATCGAGCTTATTATGGTATAATAGAAATACCAAACATTGTTATAAAATCTTGAATGTTCTGCATAAGGAGTAAAACCCACTCATTTTGAAAATTTGTTATGATAAACATGGAAACTAGCATCATAAAAAAGGCATCTCGGCGTTAATATAATGAACAAACACATGCTATTTTGTCTGTAATACGATAATATTGAGACATATTTTCGAGAAACGATGAGATTTTCATAACAACTGTTGTTTTTATTTTATTTCACGAAAACAATTCCAGTAAACGGTGAAAATTGTATAAACAAAAACAGAATTCTGATAACAAGATAAAGTAAACAGAACATAAGAAAAATACGAAAGAAGACTATAAAACCAAAGTAGATGGGGAAGACTCGTAAAAATCTTGACAAATAACCACAGATATAACTGAATATAATAAAGACTAAGCTTTTATTCAAAGTGGATGAACGAGAGCTTCTTAATTAACAACTGAGTAACAATGTGTCAAACAATAAGAGCCCTGGATAACAGCAACCGAGAACAAATCAGTTTTCTGAACTGTACGAAGATAAATAATAAATATTTTATGACAGAACATGCCAAAATAAAATAAAATTTATATTTAACTTAACATTCACTACAATAAAATAACCGGTACGATCGGATACCCAAAACGAGTAAACGACCTTAAAATATACCGTTTATTCAAGGAATCCCATTTTGATACGTGGAGCGATTCGATTCAAAAATACTTGTGTGTCACGTAAGCAGCAACGGGTTTATTCAAAAATATAATTACAATTTTCAGGTGGCGCTCCCTTATAGTCGTTTACGTTATTGTTCATGAATCATGATATCAAATAAATTAAATGGAAATAACGAAAGTGGTTGTCAGTGACAAGCGACGAAAATAATCTCATCATGACATTGTGTAAAATTAAATAAGCCATTGAAAATCTCACATCGAGGGAATTCTGGAAGAATCAAAATGTAATTTAGTAAAAAGCGGCGAAAAGGAGTGACGTCAACAATTTTCGGATAACAGGCGACGGGAATGATAATGGAATTAATTTTGGAGATAACGATAGACGCCCCGTGGAGTTGCCCTGCAAAATTCCGCTTATAACATCCATCGAAGGTTGCCGATGCACAGACCAAAAAAGCCGATAAGAACAAAATATCCTCTCATTTCTTATTATCACCAGTCAAACCCAGATGAAAGGTTTAAAAGAAAATAATCTCTTAATCAAACGAATGATAGAGTCGAGTCTTACAAAACTGAAAATGACATTTACTGCAATAAGATAAGTATGATTATGGCTGATTCATATTTTATAGTAATGATTAATGATGGATCATTTATATAAAATAAGCAAATATTTTTTTATGTTCATATCATTCTTATTTGATTTTTTTTAAAAACAAACCACTAATGAAATAGTAGTGCAAACGAGCAAATTACCTACATATATATCAAAATAAAAAGTGCATTTCTTTTAACGTGTAATGCAAAGTCATACGTTTATAAGTTTGCCTTTATTATATCGTTAACAGTAATGATTACATCATCAACAAAACAAATAAATTCTCCCAAATAATAAATCATAATCGCAAAATCAAATGGAGTCGTCAAAACGAGCCGCTCAATAAGGCAAATTGTAAACTTTCAAAACTTGACCTTCCAAGTTCAGACGCAAACTGTACCCCTCCTCCAAACCGCCCCCGCCGCGCCCGTCCCGCATTGCAGTGAAACAGAAGGACGATGCGAAATAAGAACCAGACCTGTATCAAGTCTCTTAAATCCTTTGATTCTACTCAACGATATGACTCCACGCGTCGGTCTAAAGTCGACGACCTCCTTATGTACTGTATTGAACTGCACATTTCTTCATTTGCTGTATTGCCGGCGAGACATTGCAAACTAATTTGGGAGCCAATAGCTAGTTTTATTGAATAGCCAGAGACAATTGGCTATTTGGTGTCAAGGCTTAAGGGGGCAGATTTGTAATAAAATGCCATGGAAAGCTCCGTAGGGCTAGCAGAACCTTGACACCAGCCGGTATACGAGCGGAGGTCAAGGTATTCCTAATGCGTTTACGGCTTTCAACCTTGCGCACTTTATAGTCATCGATTGGCCCTGAACGGTCGTTTTTCTTAAATCCTAAAAATAAAAGCAGAACAAAACACTCGTTTAGACCAGATTTTGCTTTGATGTGGAATTTATGGACGGTCGGATTCAGTTTTTATTTTCGCTGAAACCATGTTTGAGATTGTCTGATATGACAACATTGTTTGATATTAGGAAATTAACCTACAGTATATTATAAGAACTGTCACATGAATCAAGAGTTCAATTTATTTTATTTCGTATATTTTCACAAAGATCAACTGACGAACTAGATCTGTTGTTGAGCAGTAGATTAACAAATAACGAAATAATATCCTGATGTAATAGATCTTGTGGACACAACAAATTATTTGAAGAAGTTACCCAAAACCGTCAAAAATGTATAATTAATTATCAATATTTATTTCGTAATATTTGGTGTAAATATCAAAAGATCAACTATGGTTAGCTTCGTAAATGTGAGAGATTCTTGACATTTTTCCTCGAGGCTACTGCGATGAGTCACCAGCGTCCTTCACCTCGGGCCGGCCGTACCGCTCGACATCCGCATTCACAATTTTACCCACTAAAACCCTCTCTCGACGAGCACAGCTTATTCACGTCACATTTAAATTCATTCATAGGTCTGACGTAAACACGAGGAGTCTTCTTCACAAGCCGTTTAAGCACGCTGCAGGCATACTTAAATGATATGACTCAAATGTTTGACCTTTCTGCAGGAATAGCACTAACAAACAAAGTCGGTAGACAATGTCGGAATAACTTTCCTTTGCACGCAGTATTGTTAGAACGAATGTTAAATAGAATGATGCAGTTGTTTGATTGGTCAACAAAGATATTACGAGAAAGATGAAAGAAAACAACCGCCGTTACCCAAGTAAATATGCGAATGGTTGCGATTACAACACAGCCACAATATTACCACACTTTCTCCGTAGAACAAATCGCTAAATAGTAAATGTCGCAAAGGAAATTAACTGCGAGCTAAGAAAATCTATACTTATAACGCTGAAGAGTTTGTTTGAACGCACTAATCTCATGGAATACCCGGAACGACTGGAATAAATATTTTAATGTTAGATAGCCCATTTATCGGGGATGTACATATATATAGTTAGCTGTGTATAGTTTTCATCCAGATGCGCGAAGTAATTCCCACGGGACGTGGGTGAATCCGCTAGAGAAGCTAGTTGTTTGTAAAACATAGTGTTGAGTTCAGTAACTTAAAACCAGTATGCGTAGTTACATGTATAGTAAGCATGTTTTGTTGACAATAACATATTAACTGTGTCCTTGATACCATTTAGTGACATAGTAAAATTCACGGTCATTAAGTTAACACGCGACGAAATATAGTGTGTGTCCCGCACATTCATTTCGGGCAATGTTGGCTCTGAGCGTATTTTATCTGCCCTTCAAAGCGGTGCAATAAAAAAAGTAGATTTAATTACTTAAATAGCTACAAAATGCTAGTTATAAAAGGGTTAAAAAAATCTGTACGAAATCTGATGTTTCATTTACGACATTAGTGTGGATTTTTAAATAAATTAATTTCATAACAAAGATGCAACTGGTACATACCCTACAAAGCTCTGATTGCTGTCACGTAAAGTCAAGTTCATTTGCTAATTGAGCAGGCCGGCCTTTCGTGCGACTATCTACCATCACCTTTCATGTGTCAGATGCATTTGTTTACAAACTTACAAACTGATTTGTTTAACATTTTAGACGTTTAAAAAAAATAATTTTGGCGTTTCACAATTTATTCATGACGCTTACAGTTGAGATCAAAGATAAGTTTCATACGTGAGTTGCAGATGTATGTACGTACATACCGATCCGCAAACATTGCATCGTATTTTGCAAGGCACGCATAACAACAACATTCGAAAGTGTGTCAAGATTGCAATAGCAACGTGGAGTCGACGCGATGCGCTAAGCGGGAAACGCAACTCATAGTAAACATTTACTAACGATGTGTGGGCCTTCCGCGTAAGCAAATCATTCAAATTGAACATTGAACCATATTTCTGGTGCAAAATGCATGAAATTTCGTGTACGTGAACAAATTATTGTGAAACTAATACAGTTGGTTACAGAAAGTACTCAACCGAATATAAAGTAAATTAAAACTATAGAAATATCCACTACTGATTAGAATTACGTCAAAATATTTTTTTGTCGATTAGTTGATTTAATATATCCTACTTATACCGCCTTACAGTGAAAGGATTCTAATGAAATGAAAACCAATATGGAGGCGTTTATATAATAGACAGTTACGTTAAACTGAATGTTCATTAAGGCTATTTCGCTAATCTACACAGACGCATAAACAAAATTGAATTGGGGGTGGAATCATAAAAATGCAAATATCGATCATAACGAGCCAGACATCATTGTCCGTGCTGGCGGGATGCTTCCCATTCTATTCAGGCTGTATACGAGCTCATGACATTGTATGTTCCAAATGTTCATATCGATTCGTCTGTTGTTGTCGACGATGGACTCGAAAGCTGAACGGAAGCAAATTGTCCCGAAAATGTCAAGTGTTTTTAGCACAGAGAAATGTAAAGAGCCAAATTTCACGCCTATTTCAATAGAGGCTACGTTTTCACAGAATGACGTACGCCTCGTCATTAGTATATGAATAGAAGTGTTTTCGAAATCTACTATTAGACATAATCAGCCAGATATTGTTTCCAAAACTGTTTACGGCAACGCCCACATACTTACTCATCGTGTACCAAAGAAGGACAACAGCAATAAATAGAATGATTAATGATCGTCTTATTGCTGATCTATTTTAGTGTTTTCTTACTAGGTTTTATATGTTGCCACACTAGTCTTTGAAAATTATTCTAGATACGGATAGCAATATCCATACTTGGGTTAGTTTTATTTAGAACGATATTTATCTTAGTAGATTGTTAAACTTAAATGAATTGCATAGTCTAAGTAAAATTTGACATTGGCAGGCAAGCAGGCATTTCTATCGTGTTGCATATAATGACTGAAAACTAAATATAGCCAACCGGTCGTATTTATGTGGTGTTCTGACCCAAACTTTTCGTGTCGGACATCGTACAGTGCGATACAGCACGCGAGCGAATTACGCGATCGGGTGAACGTTCCGTAGTAACTTTGTTACAATTTCGTGACATTCAACGCGAACATTGCGCAATCACTGAAATGTAATAAATAAAATCTGACTAGAGTCCATTGCAATAAGCCATTCGGGTCGAATTGCTAGCCTATTACTAGGCAAAATCTTATTTCGCACAGTCACGACACTATAAATGTCCTATTACCTAGACCTGGACATAATACCAAGGGTGTACAATTACAAAAGAGACAACAGCTACTCTGCAAAACTTGTCGGTAATAATAACTATGTTATTTCATGACAGTGCGCCGCAGCGCTTTCTGATATTCCACGTGGGTAAGCGGCAACAATACTGCGAAACTGCAAAGCATTTCGGTGCGTCACGCCGTTGTACACAACAGATAATGTCACGCAATTCAACATTCGAATGGCAAGCACTTTGTGGACCCATAGAACACAGTTCACAGAGCGAGGAAAACGAATTCGCAGGCGAATATCAACAAGAGAATACACTACGTAATGGAGTCCATTACGCCTGATCCTTGTCTTTTATAAAGGCACGGCAGCAGATAAGCAGACGAAGGCACAGCTTCGCAGACAATGATTGATGCCTCGTGCCCCCAGATAGCCCTCTGACAAGATAAAACGTAATATATGCCAGGAGGTTTATCTTACTCTGCGGTTCAATATGAATACGAATTAAAATATAGGTAAATTAATTGAATAGCTACCAGCATGCCTAGAGTATCTCAAACAGTTTTAATATATGACATTATATAAATTGAACTATTAAAGATAAAAAAATCTAAAGCACTAACCTTCAAGTATGATCCATAATATTTTGTGACGTAGGGGCTGTCACACTGTGACAACACCATGATCTCCTGCTGGATGTCCTCGATTTCATCTTCAGCTTCTTCCAAGTCAATTATTTTAATGGCGACCACTTGCTGGGTCCTGTTATCGACACCTTTAAACACTTCACCAAAGGAGCCTTTGCCGATCTTCTCCTGTTTCGTGAAGATCAGCTCGGGGTCGACCTTCTGTAGAACAAAGAAAAAATATTGTTAAAATTCAAGAAACACAAACACACACGTGAACGTCTTTACATCGACAATGCACGTCTTAAATGAGCATGTCAAAAAGAGGTCCTTCCTTTCACAGGTTATATTTGAAAATAAATAATGCGCATAATGACAGAATCAAGCGTTATTTGGGTGTTTCATTAATTACTTACAAGCTCCGAACTTTGTAATCGCTCAATATAGATAAGTAAATAACCTACAGGAAATTCATGTAAATAAAGTATCCACTTATTTTCAGTTATCATATCATATCTATCAAGAATTTATTTTAAAGCTTGACGCAATGAGTAGGTAAGTAATGAGAATGGAATTTGATAAGGATCGATTGACGATACGCGATACCATGTAATACAAGTTTTAAATTAGTGATAAGAAACCGAAACCACCAATGTCATGTCAAAGGGAAAAACAATGATTTGTTTTGCATAATTGAACTATGTATACTAAAATACCAAACATTGCTTTGCTCTTAAAACTTTCTTTGTTTCTTGTACGAGATTTATGTCAATAGGTTAATTTAAACCTAACAAAGGTTTTACAATACCAAACAAAAATGCTTCAACAAGCTGAACAGTTATCTTTTCCAAGTATGTGAACGTTGCCATAGCGAGACTACGTTATCCATACCACGCGATTATGTTTTGCGGGTGACTCAGTCTGATTGTCTGGTCAAGCGGACCGACCTCTAATCAGAATATGCCTCGCTAACTTTGAGCTAACTAAAGCTCATGTTGTTCCCTTTTAGTCTAGACAGGGGTTATTATTTTAGGAATGGAAGTTGTTTTCCTATAAATACATAAAATATATATATATACATAAAATGGCTAAGTAGTCATGGACATAAATAGCATATCAGTTAGTTACATTGAAGAGTTCGTAAATAATGTTTTAATGGTTAGAAATGAATTTATACTCGTCTCGAGCGCAACTCTTTCAAGAATTTTGTGTAAAATCTGACATATCGTGTACAACGCGGTCGTAGACGAACCTTTTGGCATTTAATTGACATTGCATGCTGAGTCAAGGTCTCGCTCAGCCAGATGCATTCGAAGAGAACTCAACATGCCAGAACATGACGCAACGATCTACCCAGATTTGAGACCACGTGAATACACTTATGTCCTTTATTCCATTACAGCAATATCGGTGTGTTTAATAATTCAATTTGTGTTTATCATATGTACGTAACTACATAAGTACTGTTTGAGTCATTAAATTAGAGCAGATAACATTTTGTAATCTTATTAAGGAAACTGCAAGTGACAGGATATATGCTGTGTGTGTACATATACACACTGTGGATTAACAGAAAAATGTAACTACTAAAAATACAATAGAAACCGGCGGGTTATGGAGTCTAGACTCAAAGAACATTAAAATTTACATCTTTGTACTGTATCTCTGCATCGTGCGATAGTAAAAAGAGGTTGCTTTGTTAATGAAGAATCTGGTGATGCTATCGATCGAATAGCTAATTTATGGAGTGAAACTCGCATTCCTTTGAATATATGTACACGCGAAGCAAAGCCGCCGCTACATGTGTCGTATATCGCGAAACAAATTGAAGGAGTATCTTATCAGCAAATTATGTTGCTGCTATGATTTATTACATTTAACTTAAAATATGTTGTACATATTACTCATTAGGAGATAATTTAACCTTTGAAATGTAACGTTAAAGAAGAAATGGCTGGAAAAGCTAACGAAATAGAGAAGGAAAATATGGATAAGATCTCGACGAAAGCAACATAGTTTAGTTCCACGTTGCGATAAGTACAGCACGTGGATCGTTTCATCCGAGTTGAGACGGCACGAGACATAGCCGGTGGGGGACGTGACTAGACTACCAATGAGCTCCACGCCAGAGAGCATATTGAGACGTAAATTTTCTTATTTTAATCCAGTAGCAGAGCAGTAAATAAAACGGTCTTAGGTTTAAGTAAACCTATTCCACGCGGTTATATCGCAAGAGAAGTTTCATTTATCCGCGCCAGCTTCCAATAATGTCGAAGCGATAGATAAGCGGGTAAATAAATTGGAACAGTACGAGTGAATTTGAGTATTCTTGCGAGGAATTGGGGATATTCGACACATTTACGGAACTGATGTGATAAAGTTATTTACTCCATCATAGTTACATTCTAGATAAAAGCTAGCAGAAAAAATAAGTTTGCAAGTGTATCAAGTGTACAGGTGTAGTAGTGTACTTTCGTGGGACTTGGAAATTGCACATAAAAACCATACGCTAAAAGCAGGTAACCAAACAACAAGGTAGAAAGTAACATCATTATTTCCTGTTAAAATGCTACCCGTAAGGGAGTCAGAAAAAGGGGATGATAAAGTAAAAGGCTCATCTTTGTACCAACAAAAAGGGCTTATTGTGTTCGGTAAGCCAATTTCACACGAGCTTGTAAAGTATGAGATCAATTTTGCTGACGAGATGTTAAAATATGAATAATAATGTTTTATAGAACGAGGGAGAAAAGTCGAATTACCTTTTACTTGAAAAAATATTTCCATTTCAGATGAAAGATAAAGGGAATCAAACAATGACAAAGGTTGTAGAATTAAACCGACGAGTACCTACCTACATACATCATCAAGCTATATCACAACATAAATTAAATACAACAATAAAATGACAAGTTTCCTTATACATTATGCTAGATTAGATTACCAGAAGTGTTTAATTTATAGTAACATAATTTAGTTAAATTTTTTGTCATCCGTCACTTCAAATAAACTTTGACCTAAAAAGCTTTTAACACTGCAAAAGTTTTTGAAGAACAGGATACTAAACGTCATTTTAGACGCTCTTCATACTCTTTAGACATTCTTCTGATTCCAACTTCTGGAGTACGTCAAAAACATGTGGGACAAAGTAGGCTTGAGAATGAATAGGTACTGTTTCACGCTATGCATAGAAATGCACAGGTGTACGTGCAACGTATATTCAACTAAATTTGTAATTTTTCCATGGAAAGAACTACATAAGGTTACCTCAACTAGGCGGTAACTGTGTTGCCTAGGGTCGTCGCCATTGAAGCTGTTTACGGCCTAATGATAAATAAGTTACACTAGTGCGCAGGTTCGCATACAGACCTTATTTATATGAGTGACGTAAGCTAGGCCGACGTCAGACCACCCAGCCATGGACAGGCCCTAATGGACTGTTATTTTTAATAATGCTGTGTATACGTTTTATCCATGGTCGTCCATTGTGAGATAAGGTTCATGCGATAAAGTTGTTGTTAATTTTTTGCCGCGATAATCTCACTTAATAAGAGTCACGTCCACAAATTGCTACGGCCGTGATTGAGTTGTGTCGTAAACTACGCTAAAGTATTTTGGTATTTAATTTCTAAACTGTTGAGCAATTTTCTTGCGAAAGTTTACACATTTTGTCATACAACATGGACAAAGTTCTGACATTTTATTAAAATTGGTCTTTGAAACGAAAGTCTAGTGTTCAGTTAAACTTGTTTCTAAACACTTACCATGATGTATGTATTTATAGAAACGCTTCCAACTCCTATCACGAAAAGGTGAAGGCCGTCTTGGCTTAGTCTAACGTCGTTTTATTGCCAAAAGTCTGTAGTGTGTTTTATTGTTAGAGATGAATTTAATTTAGTTCTGACGTCGGTAAACCCTGTTTAAGAGCGAGTGAGTGCGGCCTAAGGGATCCATGAAAGCGTAGACCACTCACATTTTAATTTTTATTGATGTCATAAAGTTAAGCCATATTAAAATGGTTTATTCAAGTAAAGTTTAAATTAGAATGAAAGTTCCCTTATATGTTTTAATACACATATATGCCTGACCTTTTAGCTAAGATAGGAGCAACTGATTACAAAACAATGGATTTAGTGGCAAAAGAAGTCCAAAAGGATCCTCATCAAATCCTTCAATCCAAACGTTATAATTTATTGTTCCAAAAAATTATAATGACCAAATCGTGGTCATTCGCGTAGTATATGCGTTAAAATGGTGTTGTAATTAAGCTTTCATGATAATGATAATCTGTTGCAATCCAGTCACGATACTCGCTGCTTTATTACAACGAAACATTGACCTTCTTGCAAAAGTAAAACCTGGTTACGCAGCATAAAATAAATATGTTTCATCTAATTAACGTACCGCAACGTTCAAATATTTAATAATAATCAAATCTATAGACGTTCTTGATTTATTAAGTAGTGAAAGAACTTAAGTTTATTCCATTACTAGCTTCCGCCAGCGGTTTCACCCGCTTTCTGAGGGAAGTACTTTCCATACCCGGATAAAAAGTAGCCTATATGTTATTCTGATGTATAAGCTATATTGTGGTACAGTTTCGTTCAAATCCATTCAGTAGTTTTTACGTGAAAGAGTAACAAACATCCATACATCCATACATACAAACTTTCGCCTTTATAATAGTACTAGCTTCCGCCAGCGGTTTCACCCGCTTTCTGAGGGAAGTACTTTCAATACCCGGATAAAAAGTAGCCTATATGTTATTCTGATGTATAAGCTATATTGTGGTAAAGTTTCATTCAAATCCATTCAGTAGTTTTTACGTGAAAGAGTAACAAACATCCATACATCCATACATCCATACATCCATACTTACAAACTTTCGCCTTTATAATAGTATTAGGATTAGGATAGGATCGAATGACATTTAAAAAATATTTGTTTTCCGAGTTGAAATACCTACCTATTTATAGTGAGTAAAGACTAAAACAGTACTTAGTTTATGAAACAAAGTTTAAAGTGCTTTCCTAACGTTAGACACGCGTCCGTTACATTTCGCTGGAGGTAGTCACCTTAACGCCGGTGTCCTCGTACCGTAAACAGAACAACCTCACTTACGACTACATTTGCTATTCATTAGATACTGCCCTAAATAGGAAATCGTCTTACACCGGCACTCTATAAAAGGGCTAAAGGCATGCGTTCGGCGAACACACATTTTTTGCTGGACCTTCGTAAGAGTTACGTAAATAAGTAAACTTAAACATATACTGCGTGTGTGGACAGCGCTCGTGAGAAAGTGAGCAAACGAATGAGGAAATTTTAATTAAGGACAACATTTTAAACATGGTTTATCAAAATTAATTTGCGTAAATGAATCACTTCGCAGTTATCATTTGATCAATCAATTACTGTTTTAGATACAATATCTACGTATAGGAATATTTTCTAAGATTTAAATATTAATGGTACGTACGTGGAGTACCTACCTAGTCCCTATTATAGAGAGAAATGGCACTTCGTGTCGAATGACGCGTGCGCAGCCGACATCCGACACGCATTGCGATAGACGAGGAAATAAATTACAGCTATATAACACAGCCGATCAACTCACGCACATTATACCAGGACATGAAAGTACCTACTAAGCGCATTGAATTACGAGGCGGTTTGTTTTTTTTTATTTAACTTACATTATTCCCAGTGTATCGACTTTGTGAAGGCCGGACGGGGGCCGGGCGCGCGGGCTGTGGAGGCACCTTCAGCTGTCGTCGGTCAAATGACGAAACATTACTGCTTGACCAACTCCAGCGCCCGGGCCCATTACTCCCGTGTGGCAGGGAATATGATGACTGGGGTCGTAAATGCCTAGTTGTAGGGCCAGACAGTATGGGGCCATTAGGCCCAACTTGTGGCATAGGACCCGCAGGTCCTTGAACATAGTGATAGTGCGGTGGATTCGACACTGCAGCCCCCCACATATTACAATTCACGTCTTCAGTCACTCATAAACACTGCACAAACCAAATATCACCTCATCACATCGACATTGGTAAAGCACTGACATCCAATAACATTTTCTGAGTTTCACCTGTCGTCTTATCAATTAAAACGAAGATAATTAGCATTGGCCAATCGTGTCACTGTATATTCTTAAAAACATTTGATAACGCGCACATTTTCTATCGGCTACCAGTCGGTAGCGAGTGATCCAGGCCACTGTTCGCGATGGAAAGACAGCTTGAAAACATGAACGCCTCGAAAGCAACCGTCACCGGACGCAACCGAGACGCGTAGAGAATTAATTTATGTTTGATGGACAATTGTTTGTCGACAAAGGTCGCTAATGATCTAAAAATGGCTTTGCACTACTATGCAAAAGCTCGATAACGGCTCACTAACGCAATTACTTAAACATGGCAATGAGAACAGGTTTCCCATGAGAACTGTCAGCCGTCATCGTAAAGTTCTAGAGCACGTCGAAGATAATGCCATCAGTGTAGCTAAGACGTTAGTACTTAATCAGCACCAGCAAGGACTAGAAGTAGGACACTAAGTAAAATGAAAAAGGGACAGTCGAAAATGTAAAGTTCACATCACTGAACAACAACATTCAGTGGCAACTTTGATTCTAACGTCACTATGGTCACCGCTACACAGATAGTTTCCACACCACCGGCTGCTAGAGAAATCTGTTTCCCGACACTACAAATCCATCATGATGGATGGCGTGTGAGTTTCAACGCATTTGAATGTAGACTGGTTGCGTGTTGCGACTGGTTGTCGAGCGTTCCACACCGGCCGTCCTGGCGATTGCATTATGATTTTTTCGCAAGGGACCGCGGGGGTGAGACAAGCGCGCGGGCGGTGAGCGACGCCAGCGGAGCGTGCAGCAGCGGCAGCTCCGGCGGCTCAACGCAGCGAAACTCGTGCGCAGACTTCATGTACCCAGCAGTGCATAAGTATTCACAGCTATCCAAGCTATTGGCATATCATTTGCTCGAAGCCGGCGATCTACAAATTATGCAAATGAAGTTGAAGTCAGCGATACTATCATTCCACATACCAGCATGAAGACTTACAATGAATGAAATGACAAAGTAACCCCTATAAATAATAAGTAACAGGACTCTTGATTTTTTTTCAGAAGGTGAGAAAATACTTGACAGAAGATACTTAGGTACACAAAAATATCAAACACTCAGACTGCTTACACACAGTACTGCCATCTTTATCATTGACTGACAAAACATGCCAATCTACAAATGACTCAAATAGCCAAAGGCGATCCGTCAAACGAGCGTTCCAGTTAGCGAGCGCGAAAGTCAGCAAGACAAAGGCGTTACAAAACTTTCGTTGAGCCGCAACAACGAGTGTCTGAATTTGGACGCACAATAGGAGAAACATTAGTATTCAGTGTGAGGACGGCCGAGCATGGTATCGGGTGGACAGTCGAGGAGTCACCGCCCGCGCTGCCGTGCATTGAATACGGACCTTTCTGAACTAGAAGGAATTCCATGCGTTTACGGCAGTGCTACGCATCGCCATACGCGTTCGACATTAGGCAATGCGCCCCACATACATTTACATTATTTGGTTTACGGTCCGTTAGAACCTTTTGTGGGTCCTGCCATGGTTTTCATAACAATGTATTTTTTGTTAACGTACATACTTATCATGAAACCCATACATACTTTTTAGATTACATATAGATTTTATAATATCAAAGTATGTTCCGTATTGTTCATACACCAAGTAAATCAAAATCAACGTCGTCAACAGGTGTGCCAAAAGGCGTGGGTATCACGGAGGAATGCAACAAGGTCAAATCACTAGCCTTTCCACGTTGTCAAATATATAAGAAATGACGACCAAGAAATTATCCGATAATTACCACGATGGACAGTGACTACGGACTTACATTCCAGATGAACCCAAAGGGGTGAAAAACAACAAAATAAAGCCAAGGTGTTAAAAACTCCTTATCATCTGGGTACTAATGGATATTTATCGTTGATAACATTATGTTGGTTAGCTCTTGTGAAAAAGTTAATCACAACCACTGACACTTTCTATTACAATTATTTTTAACGGAACACAATATAGAAACGGATCGTATTAGTTAAAAAAAAAAGAAAAAACAATCCAACCGACACGCAGCAGTGCCTACGCGTGACTAAAATCAACGACGAACCAACACCAACATGTATTATAAAGAATGGAGACAACCTATCTAGGAACAATGATTACTTTCGGAACAAAAACTTAGACACGAACGTGGGCCAATATTAAAAAGAAGTCTTTAAAATGGCGCTTAGTCTCTGCTAGTGACACGAACCATCCGAATAATGTAGGATACGAACGTGATATGCCTCCCAAAATGTTAGTATACGGGGACTGTTGATGAAATGAAATCATCTCAATTCCCCTACATCAGTTGATCGCTCAGACGCAGCAAGGTAAACGATAAGAACTGTTATCGTGATTTAGACATTCCTTACTCCATGTACTATAAAGATATTTGATAAGAGATCTTGTAAAAACGACTCTAGGACCAACATAACAAAGAGGAAATTATCTGTAAATCATAACTCTCTTTCAGTTAACAGTTCACCTTCTCAATATACTTCAATTTGAAAATCATGATAAGCTAAACAGAGGTGTAATCGTTAGTCTAGTTTATGTGGTTTTAACAGAAGTCGAGTTTGGAAACATTCAGAACATAAATCTTCTAAATTCATTGGATTTAGAATTTATTGCAGCGATTTTGGTTTCACGACGATAAACTACTGTTCAATGCCTGAGCTTGTAGATTTGAAGTCAATTTTGAGGAAATTCGAATGTGTATTTAGGAACGGGAAGTTTAGTGCTATATAAATACGGGTCGATAATAGTGATAGGATCGAAATGTGACGACAATAAGGCTAGAGTCGATACAATGGTTGCTATGCAGCAACAGTAAAGTGTCCCAGTTGGCGGATGGTTCACACCTGCACAACAGTAGCGGTAGTGACGTGAGCGCTGTTGCGAGGGTACAAAACATCCCATTTGCGTCACATCGGAAACACATTAAGCGAACCGACGACGCCATAAGAGCGCAATATCCGACCGGCACCAGCACTATACCGGTATTACTGCAACTGCAAGATCGGCTCTACTAAATGTCGTTATACAATCCGGATTTTTAACTTTAATTTAGAACTGAACATGAACGGAACGAGACACAAACATTTTCAAGTATCGACTTCGAATTTGAAATGAAAATAGAAAGTGCAGAAGCTTCTGTATAATGATACAGAAGCTAATGACACAGCAACAGTCGGCTTTCGCTACAAAGCAGTCTAATTGATTAAATAATTCAAATGAAAACCTTTTAAGGTATTTGAATTGCTGTTAATTGAGACGGTCTAGCTTAACATTCAAATGTTAAAATTCAAAAGACTTTGTAATGAAGGGCCGTAAAAGACAAATGTGGAAAACATAAATGAAGTGAGCTTCAGTTAGCAAGCGAGCATTGCTTCAATAAAGTCGAGAACAAAATTTTCATTTTTCTTCTTGCGTCAATGTTTGCACAGATCTGATATTTTCATCCCATTTTACTGAAACGCTATTCTACCGCTCACAGTTCTGAGAAAATAGAGTAGCTTGTGTAGTTCGTAATAACTGAGGATTCACTATTTTCGACTTTTTTAACGCTGTTTTTCTATTGTGGGGAGTTGTATTGGGACCTCTGTGTTTGTTTGGGACAAAGAGGTCCCAATACAACCACAACAACAAATAGTGTACGCTTTTTATATTAGTCCTGAATGCCGTGTGTGAGGTGTGAACGATGCGCGACGTCCCGCTTTATGTCCCCCTCAGGTACATTAACGGTAAAATAGTGTCGCAGTGTTTATTAGTGTTTTATAGTCCAGCGAGCACTAGTTATAACTTGCTGTTGGTTCATTAACGGCGCTTTAGTTGAGTGACCGTGAAAATTGTAATTAACAAGGCATATTTAACCCCTAAATATCATCAATATTAATTCCATTCACAACAACCGTATCTTGTTGTAATCACAAAGCCAAATACACAGTCACTATCCAGTTGTTCGAGTAATAAATCTTTAGAACATCGTCTTTCGATACGTCTATAAAAATCTTATTTAGTTGAAAAATGCATTCCTATAAAATTCTTGCTATTCAACTCCGTCTAGCTCAAGAGCAATCGATTATTCAATGTACAACCGTGTGTAGAGCGAATTCAACGACGGCAATCGTCCGAAAAGAACTATTTGCACATGGCGCTCGGAGGAAAAAGAAAATCGACGGCAGAAAACAACGTGCCGCGCCACCGGCAACGCAGTATGTTAGAATAGTTTCGAACAGACTAAAAGAAGTTACGCTAAAAACAATTTTAGAGCGCGGAAAACTTGCGCGGAGATAACTTATTACGTACAACATGTTTAAGAACAGAAAGTTCAAGATAGTTGGTATGCCTTAGAGACTTAACTTCTGCATACTGCTAAGCCGTTTGTGAAACTTTCTTGCATCATATTTTATTACAAGAAAATTCCTGTAATAATTTGATTGCGTTCAATCCACCAATGTATCCTGTGGGATTTAGATGAATTAGCTACCGGATAAATTGTGTACGTTCTTTTAAAACGTAGAACGGGCCATTTCCTCTGGAGTGGTGGTGCGAAAACATCACGTTTTCATAGTAAAATATTATGCGTTTGCAATGAAACCCGACGCCGTGTTTGATGCGTTTGTTGGTGTGCTGTGCATTGTGTGAATATTAGTACACACGGGTATAGTAATATAGTGTTTATTGTGTTGTCTAGCCTAGCAGAGTCGTAATTCTACTTCCAAGTGCCGTTAGAAAAGTTTGTGGTCGGCAAGTCAGCAAAGTGACATATACTTTGTTTAATCGACAAATACTTACATTTAATTAGAATTGTGATTACATAGTTTTGGATAAAAACACACACTAATCACATAAATCGGAAGGCATGCTAAATCGGTGTCGGCCGCAGTGCAGCTGTCATTTGAACATCTGAAGAAGACAGAACCCAGGAAGTCTGACAACTCTATTAAAAAAAGGAAATAATTACTGAGATCGCACTCTCTTATTTGTAAAAACATTTTACAACAGTCTCCCACTTGATAATGTTTATGTAAACGACTTAATTACACTGAAACGCCAACCACTGTGATTATGCAAAAGAGGCCTCCTTTTACGATATAGTATCGCTTCAATTATAGATAGCTTTAATAAACGTCAGTCGGTCTAAGCTCTCACCAATTAAGCGTGCCTCTGTTGCGATTAAAACAAGCTCACTAATGGAGAAGCAATCAATATTGAATAATTAAACCGTAATAAGAATTCTTGTACTTATAAAGGGCTATTTGAATGAAACTAATAACTTATCATGAATAAGTTATTGTTAATGTGACAGTAAGTTATAGCTGTACTGTGGCGCTCTCTGTTTTCATTTGAGCGAAGCTCATAGTTCATTTACACCAGGTCAATAAGCAGACTTCGGTTTCTGATTAAGTAACTCCAAACCCGGTGTAAAGGTAAACGAAGACGAAGGAAGAAAGCGTCTGCAGTCGACTTGCTATAAAAGATCCATTATTTTAGCATGTAGTGAGCTATGAAACAAGACTGAATTAAAAATTTGTTGGAACTTTATGACAGTGTTAAAACGGGACGAAACGTAACATTTTATGTTTCAATAAACTTCGCAATGGCCTATTAGTGTTAGCAATGGTGCTTATTATTTCAGCCAAAAGCAGTGTACTCACTAAAAATGAACGTAAAAGAATACAATCTCATTATAAGTAAGCTGTCCATAAAGTGGCATGTTAGTTTATTTGATGGCCTTCAGGCCTTGTTTATACGAGTACTTATTGCTATTACTACACCGGTTTGTTGCTAGGTTCACTATAGATATTGTGTACTACATACAGCTGAATGGACGTAATTTTGGAAAGTGTACGGACAGCGACTAGAGCGAATGGTCACGCAACATTAAATCGTCGATTAGAATGAACTCGATCGGAGTTAACGATTACTAAATATGGTAACACCTTTCAAAACTTTTACTTCGGCATATTTATTTTTATAGGCAGCGTCAAATAGTAAACAGACCGTTCATTCATTTGATAACCAAATCCTATTAAAAGTGTGTTGTGTAAAATGGTTCGTTTACACAGACTCTTCATAAATTATACAAGCAAGTAATATAATGAATTTCTTCAAGGCCGTACTGACACTGTGAGTACGCCTCACTAAGAACGTAATTAGCATGAATTTACAGTCATATTGTGAATGCTTAATGCGTAATATACTGTAGAGTCAGATACACGCCTACACTATAACTCTGTGACGAAATACTTAGCGCTAGCGAGAGAGAATTAACATAAGTATAAACAAACCTATACATTGCGACAGCATGTTTCATTCAATGTCACTTGACATTTCGCACATAATTAAACAAAATAGTTTTTATTCTTTATAAAAAAAAATAAATAAATATTAACTTAATAATAACTTATCTAAAAACAAAGTGAAAAACGATAGTAAAAAAATAAGCAAGGCACGTGAGGCGACTGGCAACAATATTGTTATTAGGAAAAAAATGGTTTCTCTATTCAAAAATTCTAAGGAATTAAGCCAGACTTGCCAGTGCCAAAATAAGGGGATCATGATCACATACGCGCCCTTTGCCATAAACAACTCGTATGCTAATAATTTGATTACCTACCTACTATCGAAAATAGTCAATACCTGTAACTTCATTCTATGAAGCAATAAATAGTAGTTTTAACTATCTTCAAAACTAGGAGTAAAATAAATCTGTTCAGAATCTATGTGGAATGCAGCAAATCGATACCACATCGTGGCTTCAGACTGAAAATAGCCCGACACACCTTGATCCAGAAAATTGCCAGGTTACCGGGAAATATTCCACTGTTCTGATGGACAGCGACAATTTGTAAACAGGGATCTACATAGAAACAAAATCAATTTTCGAAAACAAAATTGCTTGTTAATAAGTGACGCAAACAGTCATTAATAAAGCGATCTTTAAACGTTAACAAAGAGTACAAACAATTCGGGTCAATTAATCTTAACTAATACCTATTAAAGTGTAATTTATCAGATTTTAACGTTGAACAAACTGAGATTTTAATGTAGCACGTCTCTGTCTTACTTAAGAATATGTTTGATGATAATCTGTACCATGATAACGTTGATAAGGCACTATGATGAACTAACCTCTTAAGATAAAACTGGATGGCCATTTTGGATTTTTTAACTATACCCACAAACAGTGCGCGTTTTTAAATGCGTAATTACCGTGACTTCAATTTTTCTCATTATAGTCAGTATAAAAGAAATGTCATTATTATTGGATCAAAAACAAGATATAGAAACTAGTAAATGTTACAATTAACAGTTTCAAGGATTAATTAAACACTCGCCAGCCATGCTTGAGTTATTAGAGCCTACTATAAGACATAAAAAATGACGCATGGTATACTGTCACAATCTTCTTTCGTACTAAGACAGTCTCCTCTTTCTGACACTCGTAATTGTATATATTTACATACATAATTGTTACTTCTTATTACAATTACTGCAACATTGCGTGCGGGACACAAAACTAATGATATCTAAGGCCAAGGTCGGATGTACACGCAAATCCAATTAATGCAGCCAACCTCACTTGCCATGTCTGGAAATCAATTATTACTTAAGACACAACCGGACGTTTTCATTGTACGTAATTTTGCAATTACTGTCCTGTTATAAGAAAATAATAATGTAAGGCATCGTATGTGAATGAATTATAGTACACTTTTTTATGGTTTTCTATCATTCTTGGCCTACATTTGCAGTTCCAATATTTCGATGTTATACCATTTTTAGAATAGCTCATTTGCGTTTTTGAATGTGACATTTACGTTCAAAACTACATACGTAATTAAGCAATCAAATCCTTAATTAGATTCTCCGTTTTAAATACCAAAAATTATATATTGCTCAATATGTGGCATATGAAACCGTTGAGCGTCAACATAATATGCAACGTAAACCTGTATAGGTCAGTCAAAACCTGACTGATTATAACGGACTCGACCTCGGAACATCATCGTGCTACTTTTGCTTATACTATTTCAATTTAAATCAATGCGACTATACCACCAAATTGTATGTTTCGTAGGCGATTAATAAGGAAGGAATACAAGTTTGTGGGAATTTAGGTTTGGGAACAATTTAGGAGCCCCAATCTTGAGTTTGATTTAGATTATTAGGGTTCAGAATTCTATTTCAAATAAAGGCAGCCATTTGCAGTTACATTAACCATTTACTAAGCAAATGGGGACAGAAAATATTTAAGTGATAAAAAAACGTAAGTACTAAAGTTCCAGGAATGTAACGACGCTCTTAGTCGTGGGCTTCCTTCCTAATTCCTAGTCAGAAACCAGACAGTCTGATAACCAGTCTTATGTGGAGGACAATTGAGGCAATTTTATTTACTCCAAAATTTAAAATTAATCAGAATAAATCATTAATTTGCATCAAAATCAAAAATTTGCATAGCCAAATACGTCGTTTTATTTCTTTCTTCACCTGCCATTATTTATGTGGGGGGTCAATAGAGATCCCATGCCTAGTTAAGGGTTAAATTTAACACCGGCGAGAATGCCGTACACACTGTGGTTAGAATGTGTGGCGTCATGCAAAACACCAAATTCGTTTTCAAGTGGTGCGATGATGATGCGAATAATAGCAATTTACAATTTGTATTATGTTAACTAGTTGTTGTTTTACATACTATGATAAAAACCAATTATGGATTATAACATTTGAATAAGCGTGTTGTAAAAATACCGAAATTTTATTAATACAATATTAATAATACACATCAAACTAGACTAGATTTAGATTTGATTAAATCTCATTGAAGTCTACTTTATATTTTAGCCGGAAACCTAATAGAATGAATCGTACCTAACCTTAATCGTAAGAGTATCATTTTTTTTGCCACATATCATTAAAGGCAAAAAACAAAAAGTAACATTCCTACTGACCGTCAAACGTGTTCTGTATGTAAGACAAGCATGCTGCGAGAATACATTATTTCATAGCAAAACATTACGGTATCCAACTTAATGACCTGAAGGAAATACTAATCGAAGAAAACCTGTCCCTAAGGCTAATACGTAAAACAAAGTATGTAAAAACTGCAATCATGCGAAGATAAATGAGTTGGGATGTGATAGGTAAGTTCATTAACTGCGGTTAGTCACATACGATGTTATCTACCGCCTTAACAAACCCGTTAATTTAAATCTACTACCACATCGCGGGACCTTGAATTTACTTGGTACCGACACGAACTATGCATGTTTTGGAGATGAGCAAACAAATTATTTATTTTTTAATTATAAAATAATTGATATTATACTTACTTATTATAAAGACAAACAACACAAAGCAATATTATATCATGTATCTACACAGCCAAACAGCGTGAGGGTAGAGGTGAAATTCAATAACATATTTTGTTTTATAAAAATAGTTCTAAATTAATTGGTTCTGTCGAATTTCATTTGATCATATCAGTACCATTAAAAATGTAATTACAGACGTGTTCAGCTGTACCGACGCCGATATCTATAATTACATGTATCCAAAATCATCAAGCACTTCAAGGAGAGAAATGGTTAGATGGATTAAATATCTATAGTGCAGTGGTAAAATAAAATTAAGTAACAGTTTCCCGAACAATTTATTGGTGAAGCTTTTCTATCACCGGCTCGGTAAGTTATTAATATTGATGGGCCAGCGTTGGCTGCCTCGTATGAATATTTAACGTCCAAGTCGATATTATGCCTCGGCGACGTTCCTTAGACACGTTCCTCGTCTAGGGCACACAATAATTAACATTTCATAAAAGCCTGAGTGTCAATTTTCTTAAGTTATGCATGTCTTGCGAAACACCTTGCGTCTTGTGCGTAATGCGAGAAAATCACGTAATATTTTATGTCATACGTATATCCTATGACAATGAATTACTAGTGATGTTTGGTATTATGATTTAACATGTATGCATTTAAATTGAATGATTAATAATCATAATAAAAATTTTACGTCATACAAATAACTGCTTAATCAATAGCTTGCAAGAGAATGCGAAATGAGTTATAAGATTTATTTTATTTACGTTCTGAAAGAAACATAAAAATGTTATGTTGCCGCGAATATTATTATTTCTGTCGGAAAATATTTTCCAGTTATAAATAAATAAAAATATGAATACATATACATTTTGCTTCTTTAAATATTACATTATTACGTGACCTCGAAGCGCCTTCACACTACCGGATTTTTGTCGCACAAAATGTGCCGCGCGTAATACCCAAGACAAAAAAACCTGTCGCGCGGTTTCTAGTTTCATCGTTTTTACCGGTAGTTGTCGGTCGTACGCACGACAACGCCCGCGCCCGAACGAACCGAGCGTTGTCGCGCGGAAAATCTGCTTGTGTGAAGCGCTCTAACGTAGGCAAGATCACGATGCTTTCCAATTTCGCCCCACATTCCTTCACGCGTGTTTATTTTATTTCAACTGGCTCCGAACTCGTATCAAAATAAAGTGCAACATTTAAAAATATAATGTTTTAACATTTATTTAGGTCAGCATTTCGAGTTTCATCACAATGTATCTATGAATATAACAACGACACGACAGAAGTGAACGTATCAGATCAAAAGCACAGTTAGTTCCGCATAGCCGCATTATATTCTTTGTTATTCAGATTATTTGCATTAAAATGGTCGCTCATGTTTACACAGTATTGAGAAACTTATGTTTACGCATGAGATTGATACGTTTCCGTCAGGAAAATCAACATTATTTTAAGATTTGATGCTGAGATAAATAAATAAGATAGGGCTTGAATATTTTTTGCAAACAAATTCTTTTGAAACACTTCCTTGCTAATCAATCATAAGACACAAGGCAGGCAAGGTGTGTCTAAGACCTAAATTGTACTATAAGGAGACGTTAACTGTAAACAGTACTTCGTGGTACGATCACGCTCCTTTCACCTATTGAGCCCCATAGTTCACGTAGAGCACGAATGAGGTCAAAGGTGAATTACATTAATATGTAAGTATCAGTCGATTTATAAACTATTAAGTATGTATGTATGACGGCTTCTGCTATATGTTCCATAATACGTATTTGAGAAGATCAAACATACTTAGAAAAATCTGTGTAATTCATCATTTCAATTCTTGAGAATCAACACAATTTTGTGTGAGAAATGTTTATATATGAATGTTCTAAGTATAATTTTAATTTCTGTTCTCAATTAACCCTTCTTAGCTAATACCTGTGGCTATCATATCGCTATGGGCTTCCCACACAGATGACTGTGTCATCCAGAAAAGATAAACAAAGAAGGGAATGTCTGACTAAAGCAGGTGTTTACAATCCTCGACAGTAAATTGTTCGTCGCTTTGGAAATTATCCAAGTTTACTATACATAGCTGGGTTGCTTCTTTCTTTGGTGGAATTTAAGTTCAAAACTAAACAATGTACGTTACGCCAAATGGAATTTTCTCGTTCACTTTTTGTTTCCTTTTTTGGTGACGTGAGTAGACTCCTATGCAAATACTTACTCGTTGTTGTTACAGGATTTACCCAGGATGGAGGACTTTTTATATTTTGAGAGAGTTCGGGTTGACGACCTGCGCGCACGACTGCCCAAAAATGTGACCGATTCGTTTTGACGTTACATCATGATGACAGCTCCACTGTGTATCGCGGTTATTTCGAAATTGTAACATCCAATTTGAATTTTATAAGATCATGTTATGCGCATTTTTCTTAACCGTTTGCGTGCGGGTCCAACTCATACTTTTCCGATTTTTTAGTTAATGTCCTCAGTTAACAGTTTGTTGTTTACCGTCTAAAAAGTACCTACTGTTTGAAAATAATTAAACAAATTACTTCTAAAAGTATTTCAACTATTGACTGCATAATTAAACAGAAACAACATTTCCAGTTTACAAGACAATGTCTCCCTAACGAATTCCCAAATACGGTTAAATACTTGGAATTTCATTAAACTCGGTGACGCCGCAACACAAACATCCAAGGCGGTCGGGCCACATTCACAAAAGGTATTTAAGTTTGGCAACTACCAACCTGGCACGTCCTAGCCACGGCTAGACTAACCAATTTTCCTTGATCATACAAACTTTGCATTTACTTAATATAATTTTGAAACACGGGAAATTATAATAAAGGGAAAGATTTTATTCATATTCGGGTGCAATCGGGGGCTCGAGGAGGAAACTGCGGCATACATAGATAAGGAGCGCCACACTGGGCAAACACCACAATATTTACCTACACACCACGTAACTAGACAATATTGTTTCTTTGTAGCACACAGTAGGGCCATTGCCTCGGGTTAAAGTTCATAGAAAAAAATACTGGTTAAGATTTACATACGCTAATTAGTATCGGCATCGTTATTTTTCACGTAATCGGAAGGCGACTTCCTACCTTTTTAACGGACTCCCCAATAGAGGTTCTCAAGGCGTTTGTATTTCTTTTTAGTTTTTTTCGCGCATAACTCACTCGTTTACCAACCGATGTGAAAATGGTCCATTCTCATCAGGTTCAAGTTCTGGTGATGACAACCCTTATAAATCGCAGGCAACCCTGGAAAATATTAGGTATGCATCGTCTAATTGTATTGTACCTACACGTGTAACTTGAAATTCACACAAAAAACGGATTTTGACCTGATGATGGAGACGACAGAGAGTCGTGAACTCCGTAAGTATTTGGGCTTATTTTATTCGTATTGACGAGAACTTCGATTTCCGAGAATTTCGACAGCCATTGAGGGTTCGATGATGGAGAAAGAAGTACTTAGATACGTACACATCTTTGCTCTCAGATAATCTGTTGAGGTTTTTGCAAAGACATGCAATAAAAAGGTGGTACACGTGTTAGCCAAGGAAGTATTTACATAGGCGTTCTTAGGAAGAAACGAGTATATAAACCTACATGCATAACACCCCGAAGCTTCCGTAAATACACACATGCCAGCTAATTAAAGCAACACTTTCCTGTTGCCACACATTAAATTATGGCGGATAAAATATTACTGTGTATTATAAATTATTATCGTGCCGTGATAAGTTACTTATTGATAAAATAATTTAGGTGCTGTGGGTTTACGTCATGTTTCTTTTATTTGCCAAAATTGTGTAGCAAGATCACAATGGCATGAGGAAGACGGGGCCTACTTCTGTACCTCCGTTTCCGAAAAGGTAACAGTGAAGTCTCACGCAGCGATATCAGTCACCTCGACGGCTACGCACGACGCGACTCACATCGACTACAGAATAACAATCGAACCGTGGGAAAATGCCGCTAAACACCACAATTATGAAACGCCTACAACCAATCCAACTGAGGATGTTTCATCCAAAGCCAAATGACTTTACTTACTTCTAGCCCCCGAGGAATAACAAACCCGGCGTGTGAATTGGTAACGGTTGTTGCGTCAGATCGCCGCGGCCGATTCGCCCGACGCTGACATTTTGGAGCTCTCAAATTAGAGATGTAACTATTGTGTAAGTTTTGAATGTATAATTTTTAGCACAATGGCAGTATTCAGACTAATGTACCAGGAACGAATATGCAATGAGGTCTCATAAAACATAATGCGTCAGAACTGGGTCTTATAAATATATCTGTGCGCAATCAAGTTTAGTGCTTAGTAGAACCAGAGCAACTCTTGTGGCCTTGATTTTTTATTAGGTAATAGGTATGTAGTTTTATAAGCTGCATTACAGATTATTAAGTTTCAGTTCTAGAAAAAAATCTTCATTGATAGATTGAAAGATTTTCTTGTTCACTGAGGAAATAATTCATATTATTATTCAATTAAAATGTGATTTGACTTGCTTAATAATTGGACAAACACATATTTGAAATCATTAATAACCAGTATATTTCAAAATTGCAATTCATAATGAGACAAAAATATTTTAATTTGGTATTGCAAAAATATTTCTGGTTTTTATAATGATATTTAGTCAAGATATAATAATTATTACTGACAAGTATTTAGGTGCTGATTGGATATGAATAAAATGTATTTTTACAGGACTTTGATTGCCTCGTTTAGGATTCTTTTGCTATTAAAATGGCATATTAATACCTAAAAAGCTACATTAACTTTTATTAAATCATGATTTCATTAAGCAAGTGAATGGATAGAGGAAACATAATATATTTAAAAAGTCTTTAGAGATTAGATTGACATCACTACAATTACACCCGGGAATAAACAGCATGGTGGGCTTTGTTTCCCAGGGTATCAACTCAGTATAACAATTATAATTGAGGCATGTCTTAAATACAGAATTTTGTAAGCATCCATCACATTTTAATCAAAAATGTGTACTTGAAAAATTTGATAAAATAAATAAGTATTGATGTATCAATAAGTATCAATAGATAGATTATTAAAATAAGTATTGATATGTATGGTATGTAAGATAATTTTTGCAATAAGCAGATTTCATATTATGGTCTAAAGATTGTGTTAACAAATATATGCTACATAATTCTTTATGTAAACCTTTCCTAGATATTATATACCGCATGGATATGCAACTTGCCGTCTACATTGCAATCAATTCTAGGAAGAAAGCAATTATAATTCTTAGAAATAAATACCCTACATTTAATTCCAGTTACATCGCTGATGAGAACATGTTAGCTGAAGTAGGAGAATGTTATGTTAACAGTCTTATTGGAAATAAATAGCCAGTATCAAATGAGTTTGTACTTATATCATCTGCATTATGGTCATGCAAGTTAGAATGAGATTGTGTATACAAACCCTTTAAGTTAAAAATCCCAATTCATTTGTTTCTTTATGGAACTTTTACATAATGAATGAAACAAATGAATCAAAGTATTTTGTCTAGGTAATGAGAATTTTAATTTAATATGCAAAGGTAGGTACATAATATTAACAAATTTTATGTACTCAAATGCAAACTAAGGAGTGTTCTAACAGGTTTACCGAGGTTATAGATGAATGATGGATTAATAGTAAGTTTGTTTTTCTACAACATACTTGTGATGTCATCAAAATATGGTGTGATAAAACTAGTTTATTTTAAATGTTCAATATGACTCACAATCTTTAAGTAACAATTACTTGAGATAAGTAACAGCCAACACAGGTAAAACAAGTTTCATTATGTATGCATCAAAGAGGATTATTAAAAGTCAATATCATTTCCTTTCTAATCTTAATCTAAAGTTATAATTAATTCCTAGATATGGATAAGGAACTTACACAGAATTATCAAAGGCAAATATTTTTATAGCTACCAACATAGCTGATTTGAATAGTTTATCGAATTTTATTAGAAGTCGAGTCACATTACTTTTTTAGTCTCAGATAAAAACTTTTCAGCACAAAGTAGGTAATACCGGATTTCGTGTTTTCTTTAGCTTTGTTACAAATAACAAAGAAATTGTGTAGCCAGTTACATACATACTATTAAAAAGACACTCACCTCACTGAAGGCCATAACTCCGGCCGGAGCTCTTTCTCCGTCCGACCTTCTCAATTTATTCTATCACGGCCTATCAAAACAAATAGTTCACGCTTTTGTTTCCCAACATTGGAAACAGTCCCGACATCTAGCATCCCCACGGCACAAATACATCTGAACTATGTAACTTCCACTCACTGCGCAAGAACAAAATTTTAATTTTGACTAAAACGAAAACACCTGACCGAATCACAAATCACTGAAAAAACCAACATTCCTCAGGTGGGTTAGATGCACATCTAACTAAAATACGAACACTTTACTGTTCTTAAACACTTTAACACTACTTAGAGAATTTTTCACTAATGTTTAATTTGCCAGACCATTACGAAATAAGTTCGAAAAATGACATCTAATGTGTGAATTATCACAGAGAACCATCAAACGGAGATGAACTCGCCATCTTGCTTTCATGTCATAATCAGTGGTGCCAAACTTCAGAATCGATACCGTTGTGCACCGTCAGGTTGGCCAACATGATAAGTATACGATTGAAGTTAGTTGCAGAACGATGTTCGAATGATGTACCTACATGAAAATGTATTGGGTTTTACTCAAATAAATCATGAATATTTTATGCATCTCGTCTCATAAGATTAATGTGGTACCTATTTATTAAAAATATTCCGAAAACCAGACAAATTGTTTTAGTGCTGCCATCTAGTGTATAGTTGTCATACTACTCAAAAAGTTTTGTTTACTGAGTGAGGAACTTCAGACGTTCTTCTTTACCTACTTAGTTACGTTTTACGTTTGGTTATTGAAATAAGTAAAACTTTTTTCCCTTTCATAATAAAATTATTTCAGATATAATTATGTAATCAAATACATTCTCTTCCCTGATCTTTTAGCATTTACTGTAATCATTTTCGATATTTGTCGAGCCGCTATCGTCATATGTACTTCCTAAGTTCATCTTGGACACCGACGTTGGACACGATGACTCATTATTTCAAAATTTTAGGGAAACGAGAATATCAATATGAATTTCTTTAAAACCTAGACGTCCTCCAGCTAATACGGTCATTATGAAATTAGCAAAAAATAATACAATAGTCGGTAAGTAAATCAAAAATATCAATTAAATTACCGAAGCAAATCAATATAAACGCCTATGGAACAGCGACGCTAATGCGTTCATTAGCACTGTAGGTACTATAAAATGTGGCCACTCATTTACAACTGTTGATCACGCAACCGATAATTACTTGCAATTCAATCGGCATGGTTTGCGTTAAACTGTCTTTGAAATATGTTCGAACGTTCTTAAAATCCTGACAATATCACTCATTATTTATACCTTTTACTGACTAAAACCCGCTATGTTACTTCTGGAGATCCCTGTGTGCTAGGGCCAGGGTTTTTCTTATGAACAACCCTCAGCTCATTATTTATACCTAAGTATCTTCTTACCAAGTAAGGATGTGCCCCAGGTCACAGAATACTAAATAAACTAACCTTAGTATCAGATTTTCTGACAACTATTATCAGTTCACCAGTACAGGAATAATAGGGTAGAGCAGCCGCGCCAACGTTTGTGTGGGTAATACCCAATATTGGTGAAAATTAGTTATTTTTCCCAACACGAAAACTACAATCCATAATGGCTCATGTCATATGCAGCAAAAGTTTATAATTCTATCATTTGTCTATTTATGATTTGATTAGGCTAACGTCATACCTACCCTATGACTCAACGCAATTCTGTAAGTGAGACGAATTACTCGGCTTGTAAGCTTTTGGTGCGCGCCGAACTTATACTTAGGTATTTTTTTTAAGTAAACCCTAAAAAAGATCTTATTCAATTTGGTATTTAAACCTAATTGAATAAAACCTTATTCTAGAAGTCCATTTTCTATCTGTAACCAACGTCACTGTATAATACCTGAACTGAAATTACATCAGAAGATATTTTATATTAGAACATGAAAAATATCTAACGAAAATTGAAAATGTTACATTTATAAATTTACAGTTTTAATCTTGATTACTTAAAAAACATCAACTTTTTTATGTGAATGCTATTGCGTTCGTTTTTAACCTAGTTTTCTAAGCACTGGCCTGATAATAGAAGGTAAGAGTAATTTGGGTTTATTAATTTCCGTGTAACTACATTATGCACGATTTCCCAAGGAGGTAGGTACTTTATGACGTCATTCGCACAGGTGCCAGGCGGGGATGTGCACGGATGCTACTGATAGCCAAGGACCCCCGATGTAGGTTAAAATAAAGTAGGTTATTGCACTACCGGGTTATTTTTAGTTGGCCAGTCCAAGCTAGACTGTCGAACTGTGTACACGTCTACATGAACTTACAGAATATAAAGCAAAAATGTTGGTAGCATGTGACAGAGGGATCTGTTGCAGAATTCTAGTGAGTTGCAAGCGAGGCTCATGGCTGTAACGATGGAGCTTGAGGAGAGCGCGTCAGACTCGAAATTACATCGAGATAGCACGGCTAAGAAGGAGCTGAGGCCATCGAGTGCTGTCTCGTTCTCCAAGTCCGAACATGGGCCAGGTTCGTCATACTCCTCTGAGTCTCTACCAAAACCTCCTTTATAAGTCGATGGTAAAATAAATTCTAAACTATTGAATTCAGAATCTTCTACATCAAGCGAACAGTTAAAGCAATACAAAAGTTGGGTAAGCAGCGAGAGATGGAATGAGCTGAAAAAGATCGCTGATAACGCCATGAGGGAACATAAAGTGTTTATGATAAAAGGAGGAGGATTTCCCGCGGTGCGCCGAGCACTTCTCGAGAGAGGGTGGATCGAGAAATATGAGTCCCATAAGGTATTCCAAAGCTTACCGCCAGGGGTAAGTTACATGTTAAATTATTTGTCCATTTTGAAATAGATACAATTTAATAAGATACTATACTTCATCTTATTTATATATTTACTTTATACACAAGGGTCCGGGGTCTATAAAAAATACTTTTGTATAACTGTTGCTTGTTTCTATAAACTATTCAAGGTCCGACATCCTCCGACGAACGTGGATCCCAAAAAGTTGCATGGTAGAGAACTCTCCAAAGTTGAAAGAATGATTTTATACAAATTCATGGAGCACCACTCTGTGGACTTTCTTTGGACAACCAAGAGAGACAAGTATGACTGGTTGCTTAGTAACAAGGACGTAATTATTAGCAGGTAAAGATACGTATAAATTTTCTTTCAAGTTAAATGCTCATATGTGACATGCGTTTAATTGCTCGTTCTGATAGATTTTGCAGATCGGTTTTCACCACAAAAGAAGGCCTCACTACCTCTTTAACACAAATGCATTGGCACACCGAGCCGGGAGTAGCGTTAACTAAGTTCCCACGCTGCTACAACATCCATAACTCGGATAGCCTCGAGGAATTTATCGACGATTTTAGAATAACAGCCTGCATCAGCGTCCTTAAATGGCTATCAAATGCATTACAAACAAGCAACGAGCAAAATCTTGTTACGAATAACGGAAAAGTTCCATTTAGCGCAATAGAATTTGCCATCAGTAGACTGAACGAGTACATCGTGTTCCTCACTCATAAGGACATCGATGACACAGAAGACCAACCACATGTTTGGGAACACGAATGGGATCAGTTCCTGACGCACCACTATCTCTTGGTCCACGAGAAAGCCAAATTTATGGAAGACAAAAGTTTCAGCATACGGTACGCAGTTATTTCGTAATCAATGCGTTTGTCGCTATTTGTGTGTAAACATTTTTATGTCAACATTTCTGTAATTAGATCACTGTTTATCAATTGAATCGTTGAAAACAATTCATCAATATTTATTATCTTTTGTGCCGATTGAATGGCAACAATGACGCGTTATGTGATTCGTTCATGTAAATTACATAAAATTGGATAACTAAACCGTTGTAATTAGGTATGTAATATTTACTTTAAAGGCAATTGGAAAGGAAAGCTTTGAAGATTTTAGCTACAATGTCGAAGTACTGGCCTCAGCTAGACATCGACGGCGTACTAAACATATGGATCGTGAAGCCTGGAAACAAGTGCCGCGGCCGGGGCATTCAGCTCATGAATAACATAAAAGACATTATAGGCCTTATCAACATACCCGCTCAGAAGACTAGATACGTCGTACAGAAATATATTGGTATTGTTATACTGCACCTTTGTTCAATATATGTGGTTATTTATATTGTACTTATACATATTTTTGCTTTCAGAAAATCCTCTCGTGATCTACAACACTAAATTCGATATACGCCAGTGGTTTCTTATAACGAATTGTCAGCCATTAACCATTTGGGTGTACAAGTAAGAGCAATAAAAACTTTTGAATGTATCGTCAAGTTATTATATACTGCAGTGTTTTATTACTTACAGGGACAGTTACCTAAGATTTAGCTCACAAATATTCAGTTTGTCGAACTACCACGAGTCTGTACATCTCACGAATAATGCCGTGCAGACGAAATATAAGAACGTGAGTGAGCGCGACAAAGCTTTACCAGATGAGAATATGTGGGACTGTCATACTTTTAAAGCATATCTTAGGTAAGAATGAGAATGACACCCTACAATTTTACAAACTATTTAACTAACTTACAATTTTGTTGACATTTTGAAGACAGATAGGAAAATATGAACTATGGGAAGAGAAAATATATCCTGGGATTAAACAGTGCTTGATTGGCGCCATGTTAGCATCCCAGGAGAGCATGGATAAAAGACAAAATAGCTTCGAACTATATGGAGCAGATTTTATGCTGACTGAAGATTTTACTCCATGGCTCATTGAGATCAACTCTAGTCCTGATCTAGCACCTACTACATCGGTTACTGCTCGATTGTGTCCTCAATGTCTAGAGGACGTTATAAAAGGTGATTAAAAACCTTATTTAAATTTACTCTTGTCCTCTATTCATATTCTAAATTATCGATATTTTTACTTTACAGTTGTTCTGGATCGCCGATACAATCTGGAAGCAGACACGGGAACGTTTGAATTAGCATACAAACAAACAATACCGAAAGCTCCAGCGTATCTTGGATTATCTTTATGTATTAATGGCAAGCGGGTAATAAGGAAGTTTAAAGACCGAAAACATGAGCCGAAAACCGTCATAACCCCACTACCACTCCGCGTTCCTTCTGGGGACGCTATCATCGTAGAACAAGACCAACCAGTCCCAGCTGAGTACAGCGGTCCAATCATCACAGACTTCCTCACTTGGTTGAACCCGTACGATGCCTTACCAACCAATAGGGACGGAATTCTGTTAGGGCCCAAAGATTCCCTCACGGTACGCCAGGCTATCACCGTCGTCAAATCCAGCATCTCGCTAAAGAGCGGCTCGAAAAAGCGTAAATCGTCACTTTCTTTTAGGACTCATCGAGGAAGACGAGAAAGAAATACGGACTGTAAACGACGAATCGTGCCTCATTCGTGCTGTCGACCAGATGAAGGTCAATTCGCTAATCAGACTGGTAAATACCGGACTGAATCAGCGAGCAAAGCCGAGAAGACCAAGGTTGACAGGTCGGTCGGTAATAAACGCTGTTATATAGATCCTATTGAGTGGGAACGAGAAACTGCTAGTATTCTCCGGTCCACAATATCAGTTCAGAATAAAGTAGCTAGTAGACCTGAACCGACTGCGGCAGTGCGAACCGCCAAATCCAGCGTAGTTAGCTCTAATCGAAAAACGGTAGACACTGTTAACCGTCGAAAAAGCCTGGATGATTCAAATCCAATCAAAAATCTTAGCGCAATAGGCACAAGTATCTGCAAATTACAGGTTGATGACAGGAACAAAGATAAATCTATATCATTCTCAAAGAGTTGCACCTCGCTATATGCACCATACAGGGTAGTTGCTTCGCCCTCAAACGACGAACCTGCTAATTCTTTCTTAAAAAGAAAGAAATAGTTTATTAAAATGTGTTCAACTATGAATTCTTAATATTCACGTTAAAAATTGTTCAATGTTTGATATATTTGCTAATAGTTTATAAAAGACCTATAAGACTCTGAAATGTTATGTCGAATTTTCACATTTGAAATTGTTATGATAATATTATTATTTTTCGCTATCGACTGTTGGCATGTTCAAATTCTATACATATAAAATTAATAAAATAAAATATCGAAGTTAATGATGCATTAATATTTTATTTACAGACACTCCGACTTCCATGGAACCTTTTCCGTTTAATCCTCATTCCTAATGCGACTCCAAGTAATAGATACTGATCGGTAACAAAATAAATAAGTATAATCATTATGTCAAAAATATCATGTTTAGTCGTCAACGTCAGTGTGTTCCATCAATTTTTTTATTGAAATTATACGTTAAAATGTAAAAACCAATATAAAAAATACAAACAACGGCCAATAATGATAATAATCATTACAGAAAAATGTTGCCAATAAGTGAAAAGGTAATTGTTTTATTTAATCGAGTGAGTACATTATCAATTTTGTCTTTAAATTAGGAAACATTAGGACTGGCGATTCTGTTCTTACAATGAATATTGTAAAGTTAATTTTAATGACTTGTCAGCCTATTTAAAGGCATGTAATTAGTCGAGGTTTGGGTGAAAATATCAGAAATCCTGTGGCTATTTATAGCTGTAATGATCATGGTTCCAAGTTCGCAGTGGAATAAACCATGAATATAGCAATTAGCAAACCTATGTCTTATGAAATCCACCGAATATTTATGTTTATGGGTGTAACATTATTTTTTCGACTTTATGCTTATGTTTATTTTTCATCCTATATTTTTTTATAATAAATACAGAACATACAGGTTTACCCATGATTAAAAATGAATCCGCTTAAAAATGCCGAGCCGAAAAAAGAAAATTATAAAACGTAAAAAGGTAACTATGGATTTGTATTTAAAACGTAAGTATACATATGTTTTACGCTCCCTAAGACTAGTTGATAACGATAATCTATGTCCACAGAAAACAATAGGAACTAAATCTAAAAGAGATGTAAGTCTCGTAAAGCATGGACGTAAGAACTGTTCATCCGGTATTTTTAAAAAGCGTCCACTTACAGTAAGATATTTTCAATATATAAAGCACGAAAATAATTTAAAACAACATGAAACTCGATCGTTCGTTTGTTATTACAGACCTCGGATTGTACTTGCATAGACAAGGGCGGTATAAGACTAAAATCCCCGGTGAGATTTGCCATCGATAATACATTAAAAATTGATTTGACCAAAAAGAAGAAGACCATGGAATACAAGAGCATTAACCGCCCCGAAGGTCTCTCACCGAAGGAAAAAAGTTACCTTATTTGCAGTTGTCAGGCCAAATCCAACCGATACAAATCGTTAAAAAATCAAGCTGCACAGGCCATACGTGAAAGTAAAATCTTTTCCGTTTATGGCAGTTGCAATGCAGTGCGAGCGGCACTGCTTGAACGGGGATGGGTCGAAAAACTACCAGCAAACAAAATGAATCTATCCAAAATAAAAAATGGCTCCATTGCCAATAAATCTGAATTACACGGCGAATTAGAGAGATTGCTTCTATCCAACTTCGTTGAGAAATACCCTGCCAATTTCATTTGGCGCACGAGAGACGAACTCCGCGATACCATCATTGATATGACCAAAGAATATCCCACTATTGTCAACAAGCTTAAGACAGACGCTTTGTGGACATCGAAGCAGGGTCTATGTTCATCAATGAAGAGGAATTACTGGTTCTACATTGAAGACGTCGCAGAAGTTATTGGGCCGCGCAGCTATACCACTAGTGATCCGGGAGAATTAGAAGGCTTTGTAAAAGATTACAAGATAACAGCTTGTACTAGCTTGTTAAAGTGGGTTCTTTCAATGGTAGCGAACGAAAGGCCAGTGTTTGTAGAGACGGGAAAGATTTCAATAAATGTGGTGCTATTTGCTTTAAGTCGATGCAAGGAGTATCTATACAGAAAAGAAAACAAGGATATTGACAAATCCTTAAGCAACGTATCTCCTGGACAATGGAATGCCTTCTTAAAAAAGTATTATCGTATAATAGGAAAAGACGACGTTTTCCAATTGGATACAGAAAATAAGTTACCCCTGTATATGGCATACGCAAAATTTTTACTCAAAGAGATGCATAGGTACCGGCCCCAATTAAGTTGTGAGGGGTGCCACAACATTTGGATCATTAAGCCGGCGCATAATTCAAGAGGCAGAGGCATAAGGATGGCTTCTAGACTAGCAGTTATCACGAACCTGCTTAATAAAGCTAATGCTAAATATGTAATTCAAAAATACATCGGTAAGTAGTATGGTGACTTATAGGTATACAAAGATTTTCTTAGGTACCATATACCTATATTTTGTATTATCTTTGCAGAAGAGCCGTTATTGATTCACGAAACCAAATTCGACATAAGACAATATTGTTTAGTCACAAGCACGTACCCTCTAGTTATATGGATGTACAAGGATTGTTATTTGAAGTTCAGTTCACAGAAGTACAACCTTAAGAACTATCATGAATCCATACATTTGACTAACAATGCTGTTCAGAGGAAATACACCAACTGCGCCGGAAGACACGAGGAACTCCCTCCTGCAAACATGTGGGATTCTGATAAATATAAAGATTATTTGAATAGAATAGACAAAGGCAAAGTTTGGGATAAAATCATCTATCCCGGAATGAAGAAATCTATTATTGGCATCATGTTAAGTTGCCAGGATTCGTTGTCAGTTTGCAAAAATCGCTTTGAGCTTTATGGTTGCGATTTTATTCTGGACAAAGAATATAAACCATGGCTGATTGAGATAAATTCATGTCCAGATCTAAACCATACGACACCCGTCACCGCAAAAATTTGTCCAGCTGTCTTAACAGACATTATAAAAGGTAAACCACATTTACTTAACAAATTTTCTTTCAATAAGTTAAAAGGAAAATAAATTGCTAATGTTTTAGATATTTTTTCAGTTGTAATTGATCACGTGAAAGATCCATCAGCCCCAACGGGAAAATTCGAATGCATTTACCGACAACCTATGACCATACCGAGGTACGGAGGAGCTTTAGACCTGTATGTTCGAGGCTGCTCCTTACCCAATGATTACTTCTACAAAGGCAATATTGATCTAAGAGAATCTTACGACGATGACGTAGATATAGACAAAGAAAACAACATTAAAGCTATATTGGACAAAATAAAACTGGCGTATGACACCGACACGATCATGATCGAACCTGAAGACGATAGTCATGCATGTGTGAAGAAAGAACAGGAAACAACCACTCATAATTCGCGATCTGATTATGAGCTAAACGTTGCAGCAACCGTGGTCACAGAACAGCTGGAAGAGCTAATGGACAGAATTGCTTCAATACACAGTTTTAATTTAAAAACAAGACAAGAAACTTTATCAGCCTCGGGCTTAATTAAATCGCACACATCTGCCCAAAACGTTAAAAGTGTTACGGACTTCAGATCGATCATAAACAAATCTATGAGCCGATTTGCCTCTTTCGAAAATGTAAATAATCAAGAATGTTTTGATTTTAGCCAGCTTGACGACGAGTCCGTACGTAAGGAGAGTGCTTGTGTCGTATATTCACCTAAAAATACATTCAATGATTTCAAGCAATTGGATGTGTTAAGACTGTTTGGCCAAAGTAGTAAAGAAAGCACCCAGTCCACTTCTCCTTCAACAGAAATTATGCTTGAAGCTACAACGAAACTCATTAATTTTATTAATAAGAAAGAAAGGGAATATTTTACGGAACACAACATACAAACTTAACAACATTAATTGCAGAAAAAGAAATTTAATTTCATGACGATGACGGCTATAATTAAAACCATAATCAAACATCTTCAAGCTAATCTGTAAATATTTATACGTATAATAGATAACACAGATAGATCAATCTTTAATACAAGACTTTACAATATAATTTGTTCTTTTCTTTAATAAACTCAGACCGCAGAGAGTAGCCAAACCAAAATAAATTGACTTGTTAAAGAATTGTGTGATGGAGATTAACTAATAACGGCTGGTTTTAAGGCTGCCTCATTTATCAAGAGGATGCTCGTGCCCTTACCCCAATTTGATTTGGGTCTAGCTTCACCTGCGTCTACAGGGAATAACTTCCATCACCCAGTTAAAACTACATCACTCAACATATTATGTACAGAAATAAAGATCTGGGTCTGGTTTTGACGGACAGAGTTATTTTCATGTGTATTTATAACATAAGTAAGGATCGGTGCCTAATGCCATCTTCCATGCTCCTCTACCTATTACTCATCTATTTTATGTACATAGAACACCAGGTCTGATGGTGGTCTACTCCATCTTCTCCTTAAGTTTAAGGTGAATACGTGTATCACAAATTGTTCCCTTAACCTGCCGCCTCATCATTGTAATGATTTTGTCAAGTGCTACCTGTGCTCACGTTGTTGTTTTTACACTATAAAGTTTAGCGAGAACTATACCGAAAGTTGTCACATACTACAAAGGGCGTGTCATCACTTTCTTTGGCTTCATAACTGGAGAGACCGCCAAATCGAAGAATCAGTATTCAGTTTACATACTCCCATGTCGTCTGCCGTCATGTCAAGTCACAAGATCGATATTTCATAATTCCCAATTGTTTTTAGTTAGTTAGTCGATTTTAAAGGCATTTCCATCACTAGATACAGCGCCGTGCAAAAAAAAATGGCGTCGGTTAGTCGCTTGTCAAACATAGCAATGCGTGAGTTCATGTGAATGCTAGGGAAAAAGTTGACTTTAATTTACTACATTTCGCGGAGTATATCTCACTAATTGAAATACGATGGGTCGGTCAAGATCACGGAGTAAGTCACCACGGCGACACCATAAAAGTAGCAAACATTCTAGGAAGAAGAGTCGTTCCAAGGATCGTTCATCATCAAGGAGTAGAAGTTCTAAACTTGCAGAAAAGTCCAGGGAACGTAGCTCAAAATCCAGGTTAGTTTGATTAAAATCTCCGTTAGGTATTACAAATAAATTGACACATCTATAATCTTCTGTTATGGTTTGTGATTGACATCTCCATGGTATATTTTCAGAAAAAGATCGCATTCCATGTCATCTTCAAGCAGCAGTGAAGCTTCGTATGAGGGCAACAGGAGCCACAGGAAGAAGTCCAAGGGGCGCAATAAGATGGATGAAGTCGACAGGCTAGCTGAAATGGAAAGACAGAGACGTGTGAGAGAAGCTGAACAGAAAGTAAATATGAATTTGTTTTGCGATAGAACCATTATCATACTCTGTGAAAATCTAATTTCGGTTTATTTGAACAACAAGAAAATCACTATTAGTAGGCCAATCCTGTCCATATTGTCCAAAGCCAGAATAGACAAAATGAATTTCAAAAATGTTATCAAGAATGTGTGACAAAATTACATAGGCTTTTGGATTTAGTTGTGGCTTGTGTCTAATTATTAATTTGTGTTGACCAGGTGGTGGAAGAAGAAGCAGCGAAAAGAATAGAACTTCTTGTGAAGAAGAGAGTTGAAGAGGAATTAGAAAAAAGAAAAGATGAAATTGAACAAGAAGTGGCTAAAAGGGTAGAAGAAGCTAAAAGGAAGATGGAGAAAGAAATGATGGAAGAACTTGAAAGACAGAGAGAACAACAGCGGCGCGAGGAGCTGGCTAGACAGGTAACTGACAATTGTACATACCAGTCATGTGTACTGGCAACACAACACAATGTTGCATATACACATGACAGCACATACTCTGTGATAGCAACATAATGTTGCTCTCGCAGTTACACACAAGTGTAAATGCAATATTTAATACCAGCATCATAACAAATAGAGGAACTAATAAAAGTATTATTTCGATCATATCTGTTAAAGGTCCAGTCAGGTGTAGTTCGAGTGCATACAAGAATTAGTTTCTTGAATTTTTTATAATTGTCACTCACCGAGGCTGGCTGTCTCTGTAATTAATAATTATATACCTACATGTCCATTTTTATAACCACATAATTCATACGCACCTACAAGGCAGAGGCTATATCCTGCCATATTGTAAGTTTGCCATGAAGGCGTCCGGCTAGCATTTTAAAATTGTTCGCTTGACTGTCCCTGGCAGTCACGTAGTCTATAAGTCAGGTCGGAAGACTGATCAAGAGCAAGAAGCCCTAAGAATTTTATGGAGACGCAGCTTGAGGATCCAGACGTGCGCGCTGAAGGTATTCTTTGAATCTATTTTTTGTATAACCACATAACTGTTTCAAATGAAGGAATTACACATTTATATGATGTTCCATCATGTTTTATGGCATTAAATAATTATGTTTTTTTACTTAAAACTGTATCTTAGGACCAGATATATAAATATCAACCTGATTATGTGTGATCAGCATACTATGTCACTCAAGAACTGAAAAAATGCGGTTTTCGCAAACAGCCATTATTAGAAAGGCTATGTTTATGCATACTCTGTTTTAATGCATAGTGCTAGTGTTGTCGGTAGAGATCAATATTAACATGTTATTTCTGTTATACAGGAGGAAGAAGCTCGTAAAAGGAAAGAGCTGGAGGAAATCATGGCAGAAAATAATAAAAAGATTGAAGAAGCTCAGCGCAAGCTGGTGAGTTCAACAGCCCATCTTATCTATGAAATTTGTTCTGTGAATCCTATTATTCTTAATTAAAGTAAATATTATATTTGTATCTTACGGGAATTGACACTATTGAACAATTATTTCCAGGCTGAGGAGCGGCTAGCCATGATAGAAGAACAAAGGAAAATGGATGAAGAACGGCAAAAATTGAAAAAAGAACAAGAAAAGAGAGTAAAAGAGGAACAGAGAAAAATATTAGGCAAAAATAATTCAAGACCTAAACTATCATTCTCTTTGAATCCTCTATCATGAGTGGTGTCCAACACTAAAGGGTGACTTTCTAAATAATGCAGATCATCATTATTTAATAGGATCATTTACAGGTTTTACCTAAGAGACATTTTCATTAGCTTAGATACTATGTGTACATGTTTATTTCTTATGTTCAAAAGCGAGGTGTAAAGTCTGGGAAATAGGACTTAGAGTGGAAATTGGGTGGTCAGACTCATCTAGGTAGACCTGACAGACTTAGCAGTTAGATACCTTACCTCATAGGGCCTTGTAAATGTATAAACTAGATCTGTACCTCTACACAAGCAAATTTAAACTCCGGACGTCTTTTTAATGCTGGAGAGCTCTTGTATGCAAGAAAGCATATTTCATAATAGCGTCTAGACCGACTACGGGCCACGGCGGCTATTACCTCAAAGTAGGAATCAGCCAGCTACCTAGGCCATATTATTATGGTGCACGAGCAGTTGCGTGGACCCTCTATTTCTTCACTATTGTCGGACGACAATCAGACCCGACCGGGGAGAAATCGGATACAGGACCGACATTTACGTGCTCTCCGTGTGTAACACCAGCGACGTCCAGACCATGGCTTGATTTATGAAAGTTATTTGAAACCCACAAAGTCTTTTCGGCTCGACCTGGTAATCGAACCCGAGACCGCATGCACGATAGTCGCACTTGGCGACCACGGCCAACAATTGACTAGATTGTCAAAAAGTACCAAAAACTAACTTTTTCAAATTGAAGTGAAATATCTTGTACATTAGAGAGAAATTTTAGATAGTTGTCGCTATTTTTTTAACTTAATTGTGAATTTTAAATTACTTGTTTCGTTCAAAAGTTTTGTTGAATTACATTGCATGTTTATAAGGTCGTTTATATGGTCGATGTGCTGAAATACGTAAAGATTTAGCATCTGCAAAAAATGTTGGCTTGTATAAATTCTCAAAATTGATAACAATGTTGTGTACATATTGACTTGTAATTATTTTAGTACTGACGTTTGGTTGAGCTTGACTGTCCAAGTGACCTATTTGTGAAGTAAAAAACTACAATTTAATAGCTGTAAGAATTAATCCTATCTAAGTGCTGCCGAAATTAAAGTTAGACTACAGTTCACCGAGAAGCCTTATAAACATTAATGTTTTAAGTGCATTATAGAGTTATATAGTGTTGCCATGTAATAAAATCAGTTTATTGCCAACGCAAGGTCATTTTTTGTAAATGATGCAGGTTCATGTAAAACTGTTTGCAGTGCTAGTTATCGCCTTAGTGAAATATTATTACTACTATACAGTCTACATAGGTCAGATTTAGAGGGCCAAATTATGATTTTCAGGAAACAAAACTAAGATAGGCTTTTGTAAATGTACATATGTTTGTAAATTTAAGGTTAACTTTGTAGGTTTCTTTAGAATAAAACATTTCAGTTACTTATTAAATATTTCATATGTGAAGTAAACTTTGTAAAGCTGGTTGCATATCACTCTGTATATGAAAGGCGTGTATTTAGCAATTAGTCTTAAGTAGGATGTCTAATGCTTGAGGGTACAAAACAAAGGTTCTATACAAGGTGCTATAAAAATATCTGCCACGGCTTTAATGGGAGGTAGTGTTTATTGTGTTTATACATTACAATAGTGAAGATAAATTAGAGATTATATATATATATTTTTTTCGTACAAGAACTTGTACGCATAAATTGTGAACAGCGTTATGCCAAGTAGAGCCAATCTTAAATTAAATAAACTGTTCTGGGGTACGAAAGTTCTTAACTATAGTAATGTATAAACACAATACTACCTCCCACTGAAGCCGTGTCAGATATTTTTATAGCAGCTTATATAACTCACTTCTTCACTCCTTTAGATTTTATGACATTTCCAAATACTCTGGACTAAAGACGCAAAATATAGATGCTTTTGCAACATCCTTATTCACTCTGGAATTTGGATTACAAACTTCTCAATATTTGATAATATTTTGCCTTTGTTTTTGAGTTATTAAGGGCCAGTTTCACGATGTCCTAATAACCACTATCTACTATCTATCGAAATTATCTAGCAAATAAATTAACTGGAACTTATTCGTAGGTGGTGAAACAGGCCCTTAGGATGTGGATATGTAACCAATTTTACACTGATAATGTAATAGTACTTGTGTATATTTGTGATCCAATTCACAACAAATTTTTGCTTTATTCAGTTTATCTTTCCAGCCATTGTATTCTTCATTTCACATTAATTTTCCTAATTCTTACATTTAATTTCCACAATGATCCCATTTTTTGTTTTAATAAGGCATTACTTTAGTAAATTGTATATAAGAAGCTATGTAATTTGCACAAAATTCGATATTTATACCGATCGGCATCGGGAGCCTTAAGTTAAAGGCCTCACTTGGTAGTAAAATTATAACACAAAAATCATACGTATGAAAGGAATGCCTCCTTCCTGAATATTTTTATTCGATTATGGCATTTAAAGTTTCGACCCACTAATTTTATGCATATTTTGAACAAATAAATCGAGAGATGTTATGTAAAACATTTTGTTATCAATTGCAATGCAGTACATTTATCTCCCGAACATTCTTAGTGTAATAACTCATTATTCATTTAATTAAATAAAGCCCTTCACATAATGTATCTTGTTTCATTTCGAAGTGAAATTCATAATCTGGGACATTACAATAGTAGCGAAATAAAGTAAACAAATAATAAACATGATAGAGCCGCTGCTGCTGTACAGCATACCCTCACGCCCTCACCAATCAACAACTGGTGGTGCGTGAAGATTGGAAGATGAATTAATCAGCTCTATCATGAAAATTTGTTAGAGGGAATCCCATTTTTAATTCATGTGAAATCGCTGTGCAGAGTAAGAAAGCTCAGTCTAGCGCGACTCCGCGTTTACCCTGTGGCCTTGATCATTTATAGACCGATCCCAAAAACACCTTAGAATTAAATTAGACAACAGAATAGGCCAAGATAAACCCTCATTTAGAACTCGGCTATCATCGGTCGGTCTATACCTATATGAAGGACGCAAGAAGTCGTGAGCCTTTATACTCCTTCAGACTATCTTGAGGAAAACTGTTTATCTCGCTTAAAACTTTTCGGGACTCCCTGTAAAATACCCCTAGTGCACCCAGGACTACGTCATAAGGCTTAATTTTTATTCCCCAATGACGTGAATAAACCTACTTACGATACTTAGGTATGCAATTGTTATAACTTTTGACTAAATCGATTCATCAAATACTCATTGGAATCACTAGTTATGTCAATATTTGTCACTGTCATTTGTCTATGCCGTGTCGTGTCACCGATCGGTCACCAATGTCAATCTATTTCTCTCCATCCGGTCCAGTTTATTTATGAACTTTGCTCGTCACTGTTGTTGTATTATTCGATAAGGCAATAGATAGATCAATAATTGTTTTAAATGAATTGAACAAATTTTAAGGTTATTTATAAATAGGGTAAAATATTTAAGCATAATGGGAGAATTTTTGAAGGGTTTATTGTTATCGGTTTTATCAGAAAAGTGTTACGAAGAGTATTTCGTGAAATTCAACTTTCTTGATGGTAATTATGTTCTAGATATTTATTTAATTTGTAATTGTTCACGGTAGATTCCGTGTTATAGCATTGTTTGTGTTTTTTTTCTTTATACTTTAGAATACATTTTGTATTGTTACATTTTAGGTCCTTGTTTGACTGCGACGCTAAGCAAGGGTCTTGGAATCGGTATCATCGCCGGCTCCATACTCGTGAAAGTACCTCAGATATTGAAGATCCTAAACAGCAAGAGTGCCGAGGGCATCAATATTTATGGAGTCTATCTAGAGTTATTTGCAATCACAGCAAATTTTGCGTACAGTTATGTTATGGGCTTCCCATTTAGGTGAGTAATATAAATTGGATTTTGAACCAATCAATTCTTTAGATTGACTAAACAGTAGGTTTCAATTCATGGAGCTGATGCCATTATAATATCTAATTAAATTACTAAATAAATCAATTTCCTTGTCATAGTGGAATTTAAAAAAAATACTTATTTAATCTACCTGGCTTCAAAATATATCCTATATAAGTTATAATATCAAACTATATCTATTTTCCCAGTGCATGGGGAGAGGGAACATTCCTTGCAATACAAACAGCAGCCATAGCAGCTCTTGTACTACACTATGGAGGTGGAACAGGGAAGGCCGGTATATTCCTTGCAACATATGCAGGCATTGTGTTTGCGCTAGTCAGTGGAGTCACCCCTACCAAAGTACTTTGGACCATGCAAGCAGTTAATGTGCCTATAATTGTTGTAGCTAAGGTAATTATATTTATCACTTTTATCTCTTTAACTAATCATTACTTAAAAAAAATTGTAAGATTATCCTCATACATTTTTAATCACTCAAAAAATTACTTATTTTATTTTTTCTTTGAAATTATAATTTAAAATAAGATATTTTTTGTGAGCTCTTACTTTTTTTTATGCAAAATTTAGTTGGCAATAAAAACATTATATGTTTATAAATTATAATGATCTTGAAAAGATGAATGTCAACTGGCTAATAGGATTGTTGAACAAGTATTTAGCATAAAAAAGCCTTCTAACAGTTATTTACATAAGTGACATTGTGTGTAAAGAATTATGGCTGAATGTGCATAAATATTCTTTTTTTTTGCAGTCAATTCAAGTATTAACAAACTATAAGAATGGCAGTACAGGCCAGCTATCAGCGATTACGTGTTTGTTGCTGTTTGGAGGCAGTATAGCGAGAATATTCACATCACTAGTAGAAACTGGAGACTTCATTATTATCGTGACCTACTGTGTGTCCACTGTGGCCAACGGTGCCATTGTAGCTCAACTGCTTTGGTACTGGAATGTTGAGAAAGGAACCCAAAATAAGAATAAGAACAAGAAAAAAAAGAAACAAGCATAATTTATTACATAATACTATTAAAACATTTTAAACTTCTGATTTTGTTGTTTTATCTGATAAATATGGTTTATCTTATATGTATATTTATTTATCTATTAATTCCTAATATTACAATTGCTAGTTTGGTAGGATGAAAGTCAATCCGCCCAATGGTGTTTATATTTATATTCTATCAGGCTAAAGACTGGATTGATTTTGATGTGACTTGGCAGTAATATGGGCATAGACTATATTTTTAATCCAAAGGCGGGAAGCAATTGGGATGTGAAACTTACTATACAAATATAATCATCACTGCTTTGAAATCAACCTCTCGTGACATCAGTGATATAACAGTGCGACATTACTAATTGTTTATGTTTGATTAAACCGATAAGTAGCATTTGTATATACCCAGGTCGTATAAATCCCACTATGCTAAGTTTGTTATAATTATGTCACATAAACAATTTCTTCAAAATTTTATCCATATGCTGTTTTTCCCTCAGCAGAGTAGGAATGCAGGTTAATGGAAAAGAAACAACATTTACATTGAGTCACTTTATTAATTATTTTACCAATCACAAATCAATGGAACAAAGTTGTAGTGACTGACATACACTATCCCAATATATATGGAATGTGTTCACAGAGCGGGGATTTGCCATTTCGAAATACGATAGTTAAAACATTGTGCTGTGGCATCATTACAGCAAGTATTCACCAAGAGATATCTTAGAAGGAAAATTTAAATGCGAAATTGGTATTCTAAACTACGTAAACCATTATTATATTCACAATAATGCAAACATAAAAACCTTTCATATTGTACTCTATTCTATATTTACAGCTAATAATAAATTGAATACATATTGTAATACAAAAATCGACTGTGGATAACTGATGACTGTTGTATAGTAAGATTTTGTCTTTTGACTTACTAGTGATAAATTATGACAATTTGATCAGTTCATTCACAGTCAAGATAATGCATGTGGATAATGGTGAGTAGCACCTAAATAAAACTTTAATAGCTAACTTTAAAACTAGCATTCAGTGGCAAAACCAATCGTTTGTGATTTATTCTTTGGGGGCTTGTTCGGCGGGCTGTTTCTCCTCAGGGTGGGAGTTTCTCTCAGGTTCGTTCCCATCAGCCCACTTCCCATCGTATTCTTTTCTGTCCACGTATCTTTCTTCTTCATATTCACCCTCGCTACGATGGCTATCACGCTCAGAGTAACGGGAGTAACTGAAAATAAATAATAACTTTACATATGGGCTCAGGTTTATTTTATACTATCTGAAACTACTTTAGCAAGCACACAAGGAGTTCATATGATAAGGTAATTTTAATAATATTGTACAAACAGACCTGTCTCTGTCCTTGTCGCGCCTTTCTGGGCTGTATGACCTGGATCTGCGTGTTCTTTCAGGACTTCGCGATCTTGAATAGCGTCCGCCCCTGCGATCTCTGAAGTCTCGGAAACCACCTCTGTGAAAGAAAAGAAAATGTCAATATTAAACGATTGTACATTTTCTTAAAGACATGATCGTAGTATATATTACGTATACAAATGTAAAAAAATCACCCATTACTTAAATACACAATTTTGAAGCGTAAAATGAACGAGTTTCATAAAATATTGCTAACACAAAGGTGAGTGATATTTTGAATGACCACCAAAAAATAAAATTGGACCATTTACCTGAACGGTCTGCCTCGTCCGCCGCCACCGCGCCTCGGTCTGAATGGCCTTCCTCCTCGCGAGCGGTTGTCGCGCCACTCCTGCTGGAAGCGCCGCCCGTCGTCCCTGCGGAAGTCTCCGCCACCGCGACCGCGGCCTCGCCCTCCGCCCCCGTTGTACGTGTGGAAGCGAGGTCGGTAGTACGTGCCGCGCTCGAAACCTCCACGTCCACGCCAGTTGCCGCGACGAACGAAACGACGGAACCTAAAGTAAGGAGTTTTTAATGTGCACAATTTGTTAGGTTTTAAATTAATTAACATCGAAGCTATTTCGTTTCCGTGCAGGGTTGGGATAAACAAAAATAATAAGGTTAATAATCTACAGTATGGTACAGCTCACGTCAAATAACTTTTGACCATCTGAAGTCAGCGAGTTTTCATCCTTCTGTGCAACCAAAATAGTGGCCAACTTCGGCGGACTGAGTTGTTTTACGTGAGGTGTAGTCTATTACTTTTTAAAATGCATTTACAATAGCATCTATACAAGGTTTAACCATGCTAAAAATCTATGGGGAGGGGTTAAAATAAACACACAAGCCAAGAATACCTTGAGCCCGACCGTGATCGTGATCTGCTGCGTGAGTAGTAGGAGCGGCTGGCGTCCGAGCGGGAGCGGGAGCGAGGCGAGGCAGAGCGCCGGCGCCGCGACGCCACCGACCCGCTGGCGCTCGACGCTGAACGGGAACGGGACCGAGACCGGGACCGGTACTTGCGTGGCCGCGACCTGATAATGCGAATTGATAATAGTACGTGAAAATAAGTTTGGTAACCATTGTTTTTCAATATACATAATTGATTTTATTCATCTAGCGGTGTGGCCTCAACTACACATAGACAAGTAATGACTAAATATGTGGAAAATTAAGATTAAAATGTACAAACCTGCTCCTAGAGCGCTTAGATCTTCTTTCATCATCGGAGGAGTTAGAAGAATGCCGTCTCGGAGATGGAGGCGAGCGCGGTCTGCGGCCGGACGGGGAGGGCGGCTTGATCCGCGTCACGAACTGCTCGGGTCGGCCGTCGCCTACTGACACCGGAGTTTCTCCCTCTTGAGCTAGGCGGAACGAGCCGAATTTGTCCAAGACTATGTTGCCCTTACGAACCTGAATCAAAAAGATAATTTATATTACGAAAAATTTCCTTTGGGTGGAGGTGAAATCAAGATGCGAGTGGCGAAGGTATGGTTCACATTGTTGTGCTAGGAATTGAGTTGTGAACAGTTATTTAGTGATACTATACTATCTCAGCATGGCGTACTTACAGGGTGCGAAGGTTCAGTGCCGGGCGGATCAGGCTCCCGCTTGTTCGGTGGTGGTGCTGACGGCAGCGGCGGCGGCTCCTTCATCGCCATCGCTCGACGCACAGACACATTCTTGTCGCCGCTTGATGGTGATGGCTGATTCAAAGAGAAAAACGCATGATAATAATTTTCATGAGATATTGTGCTGCTATTATTACATGTTTTAGAGATGACGTTATATTTTTACCTTAGCATTCTCTTGGGAATCATCTGAGCTGTCCTCAAATGCATAATGTTCTTTATAACCCTTGGGCACAGGAGTTTCCTTCTTCTTGACCCTGTTCAAAGAAAATAAATGGTTATTTAATGTTTTTAGAAAACGTAATAATGATCGATTTAATACATGAGTGTTGTTTTAGTAAATATTCAAGCGTTAAATTGAATTTTCTTTAGTCAATCAGATAGTTTGATCCATTTTAATAAATTTTAGCAGTGAATTTTTTACTGCTTTGTTTTATCAATTACCATTAACTTATGTAGATAATATAATTCAATGCTGTATGTGTAAAAAAAAGTATTAACTGATAATAATCACGCGCTAATTGTATGAGTCAAATTAAAAGGATATGTAGCCAGCCATTTGGTCTACAACTTATAGTCTATCAGAATACGAAGTCGAACGTTTTGAAGAGATTAAAATATAAATAATGCATCGCTAAATCAGGCGCGTGTGACGCGTGAGCTAGCGGTTCACTAACGTGTCTTTGACCGCGCTCATGGACATCTTCCACTTGGGTTTCTCGAGCGGCGGCGGCGGCGCCTGGTCTATGGGGCTGAGCGAGGAGCGGCCGTCGCGCTTGTGCAGCACCTCCTTCTCCACCATTACGTGGTACGCGCTCAGCTTTGACTCCAACTCCTCGAGCCCGTGCATATCGTCTAGCATCCTGGTAATACGTACACATTTTAATAAGTTAATGCTCATGTGAACACACATTTTTTAAAAAACAAACAGACATACATTTTTAGGCTCTGAGACACAACCAAGTTGAAAGACGTAGTTAGTATTCATTTTGCAAGTTAGTACAGCAATCGTCAAATAACTTTGGTCATCTGAAGTTGGCTATCAGTAACTGAGCAATAGCCAATACGAACTAAATACTATTGGGGAGCTCGCAGCCTCACAGGGCTTAAATTATTTGACGCTAGCTGTACATAGCAATTGAATTTAAAGTGAGCCTGACATAGGTTATTGCGCACCATACATAACATTATACTGCAAGCAATAATTTACAACTACTTTCAATGCATTCAAGGTTAGCACACACAAAGCATATTTTTTCATATAGCAACGACATTTTGTATGTGGAATGGTCAACCAACCATCGTCTAATTAGCATAAAATAACCGGGTTTCAGTCTACTTGGCTTATTATAATACAAGAATTAACACGCATCCTTTATTTGACTTATACAATTAGCGGCGGTACTTAGACGATTAACATATGAGTGTATGTGTCGTATATACAAGTGTGTGTAGAATATTCTGTAAAATCTTACCTCTTGTCATGTTTTCTCTCATATTCACCGTCCGAACTGAGATCGCGCTTCTTGCCTTTCAACTCTTTCCTGTAATAGTAACATATTTAATCAGCAATTTGCACATATATAAGATATTGAGAGAAATATTTAAGGCCATGCACTACTAACAATAGAAAATCTATTGTTGAATGATTTTACGTTAGTACATAAAATGCACTATGAGTGTTAATAAACACAGTTATAAATATACAATTGTTTGACCTCCTGTAATCAAATTTACATTTCAGTGATGTGCAATTCGTTTCGGTAGTTACTTGAGTTGCAGTTCAATAAATATTAGATTTTTATGCTTCATAGTGACCCCAGTCTCTTAGGTCTTAGAAAATACGAAGGAAAGCACGAAGACATTGTTTAGAATGTAGAACTGGCCAGATCTTCTTAAATTGTGAATGAAATTCTGACCTATACAATGTCAACCAAATCCGTGTTACTAAACAAGTTTCTTGATTATAAAATTTCACCAGCATACTCCAAAAGTGGGATGCATGATACAGCCAACCTGTATAATTAAGTTTAGCATACCTGATCGCATCTCTCAGTTTCTTATCGCCAATGCTCTCCAGGTCACGTAAACTGTAATCATTGTTGGCGGCTGCGCGCGCTATCTTAGCCTTTCGCTTCTCTTCGCGTTCTTGTTCCTTGCGCTTCCTTTTAGATTCCTTCTTCTTTTTCCTGTGGAAACAAATTATTGTTTAATGAATGTGTTTTCACAAACAATGGCATTTACTGTCTAGTGCCAAATTGTATTATAGTTTAATTTAGAGTTTGAGCACATAAACCTTTTACATTATTAGCATACTAAGGGCCAGTTTCACCGGTTGCTGACAAGTGTTCCTTTTTTGAATTTATCTGGTCTGTAACCTATGAAACTGTTAAGGTATCAAAATTTATTCCACACTTTCGCCGTAATCCGTGCTCACCCAGTCAAATTGAAAAGTTCAGTGAAAGGTACTGACTTATCTTTCTTCTTCTTTTTCTTCTTGTCCCTATCGGCGCCGGGCTGCGGCTGTTGGCCTAGCTCCTGCATCTTGCGGTTGCGCTTGTACTGAGCCGTCTCTTCCAAGAAATTCCGCACTTTGTCTTCGTAGTCCGAATTCTCTTTCGTCATTTCAAGGAACTTGCGTACCTAGCAAAAATAAAATAAAGGTTAGGCTAAAAAGTTAAAAATTGGTTGTTATTTAGACAGACATGATGAAGTAGTTCTATCAACCAATTATCATAATATTTTGTACTTTTGAATTGAGTGTTTTTGTTTAATAGTCCTTACCTTCATTTCATAGTCAATATCAGCTTGCGACCTCTGCGGTTCAGGGTTGTCTTCCTCGACAGGCGGCGGCGGCGGCTGGTAGCCGTAGGGGTGGTTGAACTGCGAGTTGTGCGTGCGCGACCCCGCCTCGGGCGCGCCCAGCATCTCCATGCGCTTGCTCAGCGGCGACAGGGAGCGCTGTCGCTTGTTGTTGGGCTGGGAACGACGCTTCTTCTTACGGTTGGGACCCTCGGAATCTGTTCATGGTAAATTTTGAAAAATATATTTATTTGTATAAACTTAAAAGCATTTCGTTTATGATTTCAGTTTAACGTGCCATCCGAAACACAGTCATTGTCCTTGATATACTTAGAAAGTACATACAAACTTAGAAAAGTTGCATTGGTTGCCCAACCTGGGATCGAACCCAAGCCCTCATACTTGAGAGGTTGGCTCTTTAACCACTAAGGCACCAACAACTTCACCACTATGCTCACCCTGGGGTCGAGACTACTATGCTCAGCAAATAAGATTTTTTTTCTAGTATTACAGTATGAGATAGATTATTAAAGTTAATAGGTATTACCACTGCTATCAGATGATGACGACGAAGATTCTGATGACGAACTGGAACTCGACGAATCACTGGACGAAGACGACGAGCTGCTCGACCGCTTCTTCTTACCCTTGCCTCGCTTCTTCTTCTTTTTCTTATCCTTCTTCTCCGTTAAGTTCAACAATTGTTTCAATGTCTCTTTCATTTCATATGACTTAGCTCCAGTCAAACCAGGCAGCAGCAACTCAGCAGGTTCGATCAACGGCTTCGTGGTTGACGTCTTACTCTTCAAAAAGTCCAGGGAATTCTGTGCCTCCTCATGGAAAGGAATGATCGCCAAACAATCTTCGTATGCTTTCTGCGCTTCAGTGATTTTATTTTCGTCCTCATAACTTCGACCCAGTGCTACTAATGTCTCTCCTAGATACTTTCTAGCGTTGGCATGATTTGGATTCAATTTTAAAGATGTTTCAAAGTCTTCTATCGCTTTTTTGAATGTCCCGCTATTGGCGTATAGGGCTCCTCTTGCAACTAATCCTTCAACGTTCCTAGGGTCGATACTTAACGCCTTATTGAGGCATTGGAATGCCTCCGAGTGGCGTCCCGCTTTGAAATGTTCAATTCCTTCAGCGACCGAACGGAAAGCCCACTTGCTTGCTTGTGCTTGACGAAGTTCATCTGCATATTCCGCTGGTGTAAATCCTCCTCTGGTAAAAAAAAAAATATTTAATTCAATAACAGTAAAAAAAATATTGGTTTTTACTTTGTTTGTAATAACAAACTTGTGAGATATTAACGAGATCTTTACCTTAATGACGGAAAGTTGGTGCAATGCATGTTGGAGATTCCGAGAAGTTCAGAAAGATATTGGACGCAGTTGGGGTTATTGAAGCCTGGACTCTTCTCCAGTATGGCCTCATAGCTCTCACCCTTCATATCCACAGTTTTCCTGGAGGAAATATACACAAATAAATAATTTGAATAGTTGTAAAAATAATTAATAGTCCTCTTATAATGGAGTATTTTCACTGAGATGAGAGAGTAACATCTTCAAAGAAGGTATTTATTTAGTTTCAAGCATTTAATTCCTAAAGTGTTTGCTTAGTGTCACACATACGTTTATCCTCACCTGTTCCAATGGAGCTGTTCAAAAAATGTTATGTTACTTGAATTTTATTTCTTTCACACATAAATATAACATCATAGATTAGGTGATGCAGCCTCGACAATGTGACATTAATATTACCGGGACATTCGCAAAGGTCACCACATAATTCAGTAGGTGTGACACGGGTCTTGAAAATCCTCGCTATACCTAGAAAAGAACACCCTAAAATAATTGAGGGAGTGCATGTCCACTGTTGCGGACGATACGTTGGATACAACGATGTTAACTGCCGCGCTATCTTGTAACTATTGAGTCATCTCGGAGAGCCTCACATCAGCTAAATTGATTATCGCCGGGAGCAAGTCCTTTTATTATAATAATAAATAACTCCAACATCCAATAAATGCTCATTATAAAAGTCCAATCAATACGTCTCAGATAATGCTGGAATGTTAAACATTAGCTTTAATACAGAATAACATGTTTCCTGTTACACATATCAAGATTGAAGAGACCCTAAAATAATATTTGTACTGACCTTTTCCATTTTATGTTAAAAAATAAAAGATGTGTAAATAATTTGAATATTTGATAAAATCCTCAACAGAATGGGCAGGAGTCTCGTTGAAATATAGATATTATAAAAACATCCTTCAAGAATCCCAAGGTTTGTTCACATCAAATCAAACTTTGAGCAATGTCATGCAATCATTTCACAAGTTGGTGAACAGTGTGATTTGTACTGAAAAGTGATCATAAACCAGTGAAAACATACATCCAAAACTCCTTCTGATGTTACACTTACACATATACCTACCAAGTGTGCACACATTATATTTTATATAGCTGTGTGAAACCAACCATACGTAGTTAATCTGAATGAGTATCTAAAAAACCAGAGGTATTCTTGTATGCTCTTCTATACATAATCGGGTCAATTAACATGTGATTATGTTCCAATGTTCTTGAAATCCAAGGCATAAGTGTAATTATTTATTCCTTTATTATCTACTCCTTCCCAGTTTCTAAGTTTTAAATATCTTCACGTAGTCCATGACATTCTTCCACATTCTCATGATAATATCTTCAGTATCCTTCTTTTCAAACAATAAAAAAATACCACTGTTTTTGTAGGCTCGAAATACGACTGTACTACAAATAAATACATGAAAAAACACCATGTTTGTGTAAAGCAAAACAGTAAAACCTGTAAAATAGTGTAGGGACAATGTGATTACTCAGAAGCGATTGTTATTGAGTTAGTACATACTTGTATACGAGAGGGAAGTCGTCGGTGCTGAGGAGGCCTAGCGGCGGCTTAGGCGGCGCGTCATCGGGCCCGCGGGTGATTCCTTTCATGCCGCACACCATTTTGTCAGTGTCAGGGATAACTTCTATCACTTCACAGCATACTGTGTCATTCATCAGGTAGTTTCTTGACACGTTTTTCTTGTCCACAGCTGGTATGATATTTGTAACTGGTAAAAAAGCCTGGAGAAGAAATTTAATGTTATTATTCCACACTCTGAGAGTGCTTTCACACTAGCGGACATTGTCGCAAGTATATCCTCGCTTCGCCAACGCGCGGCACGTTCGGGCGTCATCGCTCGAATCGGTATCTAGTTGCCTGTTATACACGTCAACACCCGTACGAACCGAGCATTGCCGCGAAGAAAAACAGACCGACAAATCCACTAGTTCGAAGGAGCTCTAAGTAATAATTTTCGAATGTGTATTCTATTCACATAGAGAATCTTGTTTACAGTAAAAAAAAACCTGTGTGTGATAATTTGATAAACCACTTTTATTACTTCACTGTTAATTCAATTATGAATATCATTTAAAATTATTTTACTTTTCAGAAATTCAATAAATGACCTCACGAGAGCCACAATAACAGCAACATAAAGCTTATTGTTATTATGCACATATTGATACAGCTGAAGAGGTCAGCACACACAATTGACTATTAATGATTTTAAAGTAATTATTTAATGAGTATCTATATATATAAAAATGAAACCCGTTTCGCGTTGTCACGGCATCACGTGTGAACGGCTGAACCGATTTCGATAATTCTTTTTTTTAAATGTTTGTGGAAGTCCAAGGATGGTTCTTACGGAAAAAAATATTAAGAAAATGTCTCAGAAATATTGAAAAGTATACATTTAATTTTGCATATTTTAAAAAACGCGAGTTACGAATGTCAATTTTTTTTTTTTTATACGAATGTCAACGTCATTCACAGTCATAGACTATATTAAAAGACCATCGTTTGTTCGGAAACGTGGTTACTTAATTAAGTTTGTTCGGAAACGTGGTTACTTAATTAAATTCTATTGCACTATTTTATAATTTTTTGAAAATAATACAAATAGTAAACCTATACAAATTTCGCATATCCTATTTAGTAATCTGTGGTAGTATCTGTTTCCCTAACTTGACATTGGCGTCATTGGCGAATGGATGAACCTCAGATTAATGAAGGACAATAGATGAAACCTTTATGCCATAAAAGCGTACTACCCAAAGTGACAGTTCCGACTCCTAACGACTCCTATCCACCCGACCAAATAAGAAAGGTACTTTTATAAGTGACACTAGCAACATGGGAAATCCTTTCAATTTAGTCGCATTATATCTTGTGTCATTGCCCGGGAAAAGACTTTCAGTTTTAAAAGAATTGTGATAAATTGTGGTGTGTTTGTGCCTCGTTTTTATATGGAGAAAGAAGGAAAGGGCAGGCAGATTGTCCTGCATTGTGCGCGATTGCAGATCACATTCCAGCACAAAGAAAACTCGGCCGAAAATATCAGTTTCATGAAGTAAGTCTCAGATTAATGAAGGACAATAGATGAAGTGTAACTTAGCAGGAAGAACTTACGTATTGCTATCCTGGTTCTGCAAGTAAAACTCGGTATTTGAAGAAACAAGATGGCAATGTTTTTGTCAGGATGTCAATTTCAATCCGTGTACAGCTCAGATTAATGAAGGACAATAGATGAAACCTTTATGCCATAAAAGCGTACTACCCAAAGTGACAGTTCCGACTCCTAACGACTCCTATCCACCCGACCAAATAAGAAAGGTACTTTTATAAGTGACACTAGCAACATGGGAAATCCTTTCAATTTAGTCGCATTATATCTTGTGTCATTGCCCGGGAAAAGACTTTCAGTTTTAAAATAATTGTGATAAATTGTGGTGTGTTTGTGCCTCGTTTTTATATGGAGAAAGAAGGAAAGGGCAGGCAGATTGTCCTGCATTGTGCGCGATTGCAGATCACATTCCAGCACAAAGAAAACTCGGCCGAAAATATCAGTTTCATGAAGTAAGTAAACAAACATGTTTTTTAAAGTAAATAAACCAGAAAATATAGTGGCATTAAGTTAAAATACTTCTGATAACTTGTATTACAATTCTGAGGTAATTTCATACATGTTAAAATGAAAATAAACACAAAAATCGCGAATTCAATTAATTCAATATTGAGGTTACTAGTGTCGTGAAAACTGTTATCGACAGTTGATTATTGATCTACTTATACTGAGATCTACACCGACAGAGGCTCCAAGCGAGCGCATGCCCAGATGCTTCTGCATTCTCCACCGCGCTCGTCCTACTTGGTGCGGCTTAATGACGTTCCAAAGAATGTCGCTCATGCCCGTAACTTGACCTTTTATGTAAATCAATATAACTAACTTATGTAATATTTAACTTATATCTTCAAGGTTTCCGAAAATTGAAGACATCCGTGTGCAACGCTTCCCTGTTACGGATCGGATGAGAATCAGCCCGAAAACCATTGGAGGATGTGCTCACGACACTTTAATCCATAAATTAAAGAATGTTTTTTTCATGTTTCGAGTTTTATTAAACCTCCATTATCATAAGAACATTAATCATTTTACAATAATTCCTTACGAATTGATATGACTTAGAACAGATTCTCGAATAAACCTCATTGTTGCAGCGTCCCAGTAGCCACATCTGATTTTCCTACTTCATTTATTTTTGTAACAATAAAAATACTCAAGTCAGTGTAGGTAAACCTATAATATGAAGACCACGACTGGAAAGCATACTTCCCAAACCAAAAATATTTTATTACAAGCGTTTACAAGGTTTAGCCATCTTCGAGCTATAAAATTCCGAGGAACTGAGCACCTCTTCTCTTTTTTCAAGTCAGTTGTTAAAGGTAGAAACGCATATAGCTATTTATTCATATTTTGGTTTTACTTTTGAAACTCAAATATTTTCTTTTGCTTAGCACGTTTTTAATTATCAAGTAACGTCGATATCGATTAAAACTGTTGGTACATTCCTGGGTGATAGCGTTTGACACTGATTTGTCAAACAGGGCTGTACACGGATTGAAATTGACATCCTGACAAAAACATTGCCATCTTGTTTCTTCAAATACTGAGTTTTACTTGCAGAACCAGGATAGCAATACGTAAGTTCTTCCTGCTAAGTTACACTTCATCTATTGTCCTTCATTAATCTGAGGTGTACAGCCCTGTTTGACAAATCAGTGTCAAACGCTATCACCCAGGAATGTACCAACAGTTTTAATCGATATCGACGTTACTTGATAATTAAAAACGTGCTAAGCAAAAGAAAATATTTGAGTTTCAAAAGTAAAACCAAAATATGAATAAATAGCTACATGCGTTTCTACCTTTAACAACTGACTTGAAAAAAGAGAAGAGGTGCTCAGTTCCTCGGAATTTTATAGCTCGAAGATGGCTAAACCGCTTGTAATAAAATATTTTTGGTTTGGGAAGTATGCTTTCCAGTCGTGGTCTTCATATTATAGGTTTACCTACACTGACTTGAGTATTTTTATTGTTACAAAAATAAATGAAGTAGGAAAATCAGGTGTGGCTACTGGGACGCTGCAACAATGAGGTTTATTCGAGAATCTGTTCTAAGTCATATCAATTCGTAAGGAATTATTGTAAAATGATTAATGTTCTTATGATAATAAAACTCGAAACATGAAAAAAACATTCTTTAATTTATGGATTAAAGTGTCGTGAGCACATCCTCCAATGGTTTTCGGGCTGATTCTCATCCGATCCGTAACAGGGAAGCGTTGCACACGGATGTCTTCAATTTTCGGAAACCTTGAAGATATAAGTTAAATATTACATAAGTTAGTTATATTGATTTACATGAAAGGTCAAGTTACGGGCATGAGCGACATTCTTTGGAACGTCATTAAGCCGCACCAAGTAGGACGAGCGCGGTGGAGAATGCAGAAGCATCTGGGCATGCGCTCGCTTGGAGCCTCCGTCGGTGTAGATCTCGGTATAAGTAGATCAATAATCAACTGTCGATAACAGTTTTCACGACACTAGTAACCTCAATATTGAATTAATTGAATTCGCGATTTTTGTGTTTATTTTCATTTTAGCATGTATGAAATTACCTCAGAATTGTAATACAAGTTATCAGAAGTATTTTAACTTAATGCCACTATATTTTCTGGTTTATTTATTTTTTAAAACATGTTTGTTTACTTACTTCATGAAACTGATATTTTCGGCCGAGTTTTCTTTGTGCTGGAATGTGATCTGCAATCGCGCACAATGCAGGACAATCTGCCTGCCCTTTCCTTCTTTCTCCATATAAAAACGAGGCACAAACACACCACAATTTATCACAATTCTTTTAAAACTGAAAGTCTTTTCCCGGGCAATGACACAAGATATAATGCGACTAAATTGAAAGGATTTCCCATGTTGCTAGTGTCACTTATAAAAGTACCTTTCTTATTTGGTCGGGTGGATAGGAGTCGTTAGGAGTCGGAACTGTCACTTTGGGTAGTACGCTTTTATGGCATAAAGGTTTCATCTATTGTCCTTCATTAATCTGAGAAGTAAGTAAACAAACATGTTTTTTAAAGTAAATAAACCAGAAAATATAGTGGCATTAAGTTAAAATACTTCTGATAACTTGTATTACAATTCTGAGGTAATTTCATACATGTTAAAATGAAAATAAACACAAAAATCGCGAATTCAATTAATTCAATATTGAGGTTACTAGTGTCGTGAAAACTGTTATCGACAGTTGATTATTGATCTACTTATACCGAGATCTACACCGACGGAGGCTCCAAGCGAGCGCATGCCCAGATGCTTCTGCATTCTCCACCGCGCTCGTCCTACTTGGTGCGGCTTAATGACGTTCCAAAGAATGTCGCTCATTCCCGTAACTTGACCTTTTATGTAAATCAATATAACTAACTTACGTAATATTTAACTTATATCTTCAAGGTTTCCGAAAATTGAAGACATCCGTGTGCAACGCTTCCCTGTTACGGATCGGATGAGAATCAGCCCGAAAACCATTGGAGGATGTGCTCACGACACTTTAATCCATAAATTAAAGAATGTTTTTTTCATGTTTCGAGTTTTATTAAACCTCCATTATCATAAGAACATTAATCATTTTACAATAATTCCTTACGAATTGATATGACTTAGAACAGATTCTCGAATAAACCTCATTGTTGCAGCGTCCCAGTAGCCACCTCTGATTTTCCTACTTCATTTATTTTTGTAACAATAAAAATACTCAAGTCAGTGTAGGTAAACCTATAATATGAAGACCACGACTGGAAAGCATACTTCCCAAACCAAAAATATTTTATTACAAGCGGCACAGATTTTATAATACTCTCGTAGTAAAATCGACGGAGTAGCATTAAATAAGTAAATATAAATAGGTAATAACATTAATAAGGCTACAAACTGCATGTCCGAGCTTAAAAATCGTTGCTAATTTTGGAATCGCTCCCTGTGCTGCCATCTATTAATTTTTTTGATGCACTGCGAGTACGTTGTTCGGGATAGGACCACATGCAAGCGGTTTAGCCATCTTCGAGCTATAAAATTCCGAGGAACTGAGCACCTCTTCTCTTTTTTCAAGTCAGTTGTTAAAGGTAGAAACGAATATAGCTATTTATTCATATTTTGGTTTTACTTTTGAAACTCAAATATTTTCTTTTGCTTAGCACGTTTTTAATTATCAAGTAACGTCGATATCGATTAAAACTGTTGGTACATTCCTGGGTGATAGCGTTTGACACTGATTTGTCAAACAGGGCTGTACACGGATTGAAATTGACATCCTGACAAAAAAATTGTCATCTTGTTTCTTCAAATACCGAGTTTTACTTGCAGAACCAGGATAGCAATACGTAAGTTCTTCCTGCTAAGTTACACTTCATCTATTGTCCTTCATTAATCTGAGGGATGAACAGCCAAGCCAGTTAAAAAAAAAAAAAAAAAAACTGTGGTAATCTGTGGCATCACATCCATAACCGCTTTCTAAGTTTTTGATAAAGTTTGTTTTGTTATAAAAACTAAGAAGTTTTTTGTTTGTTAATAAGTGTTTGTTAATTACGGTAAGTTGACAGCTTCATATCGATTTTTGGTAACTTTTGGTGACTACATAATATTAAAATTTGGTTATACAGAAAATATATGAGAGCTTTTTATTTTCAGTTTTTAACAATGCCACCAACAAGACGTACAAATTTAGGCCGCAGAACTCGAAATACGGCAAGTCAAAGAAATCTACGAGCAAATCAAACTGATGAGCAACGCGAAGCGCGAAATGAACTTCAACGGAATCGAAATCAACATAGAAATGTTGTGTTTAATCCCCACAGAGCTGCATTCAGTTATAATGTGGCAATTGATTACAGTTCAGAGCGAATTGTTGGTATTGGACTAATGAATATTGTGTGTCCACATTGCAAGGCATTGAAATTCAAAAATGAAGGCCCTGGATTGTGTTGCGCCAGCGGCCAAGTCAAATTGACGCCATTGGTACCGCCACCAGAGCCATTACATTCATTGGTTTCCGGAAATAGGCCAAACTTGTAAACCAAATGCCAAACGTGTAAGTAAGTATCAAGTAAGCACAATAATGGCAAACAATTTTATTTAGTTTTACAACCATGTAGCTGGTGCAAAATATGTTGAGCCAGTGTTGTGTACATTTGTTTATTATAAACAATTTGCTATACAATTACCTAAATACATTTTTATATTCTTGCAGATTCAGGGTCAAATATATCACCGAACAGGTTCCTTATTGCCAATGCCCGATAACGACTATTCATTTTTGCAAATATATTTTATGGGCAATTCAGCAAGAGAAGTCGATCAGCGTTGCGCACACAACAACTCAGTGAAAAGATCCATTGTGGAACAACTTCAAATATTTTTCCATCAACATAATGAATTAATTGCATTATTCAGAACTGCATTAGACCGCATGCCATCAGATAATCACAAAATTGTCATCAGAGCCGATAAGGCGCCTGCAGGACAACATGCTGGACGTTTTAATGCGCCAACAATTGATGAAGTGGCTATTGTCATTGTGGGTGAAAATTTAGATAACCGAGACATTGTTTTACATCGGCGGAACAATCAACTTCAGCGCGTGTCTGAAACACATCGATCATATGATGCCTTACAATATCCTATCCTATTTTGGCAAGGTGAAGACGGCTATCATTTTTCAATGAAGATGATAAATCCAGTTACAGGTAAATTATTAACGATATATATGTTTACTACATTAAAATATAGTTATGTATACTAACTTAAAATTTATATTATTATAACACAAAAAAAAATGTTTACAGGTGCTGAAACAAACAAAAAAGTTAGTTCAATGAATTATTATTCATACAGACTGATGGTTCGGGAAAATGAGGACAATCACATCTTAAAATGTCGGCGTCTATTTCACCAATATGCTGTGGATATGTATGTGAAAGTTGAAACTGAACGATTGACATTTATCAGGTTGAACCAGGCAAAACTCCGTTCCGAGGAATACATTCATCTTCGGGATGCCATTACTGCTGATGGAAATGCACAGAATGTTGGCAGAACAACTATTCTCCCTGCAACATACGTCGGAAGTCCGCGACATATGCATGAATATGCTCAAGATGCTATGTCCTATGTACGACATTATGGCACACCAGATTTATTTATCACGTTCACATGCAATCCAAAGTGGACAGAAATTCAACAAGAATTGTTTCCTGGCCAATCACCCATTGATCGCCACGATATCACTGCAAGGGTGTTCAAAATGAAATTAAAATCACTCATGGATTTTATTGTTAAGCATAGCATATTCGGAGAGACGCGCTGTTGGATGTACTCAGTTGAGTGGCAAAAACGCGGATTGCCACATGCACATATCCTCATTTGGTTGGTTGAGAGGATAAGACCGAATGAAATTGATAATGTGATATCAGCAGAAATTCCCGATAATAATGAAGACCCACTGTTACATGAGGTTATTACAAAAAATATGATACATGGTCCATGTGGAATATTAAATCCCATTTCTCCGTGTATGGTTGAAGGAAAATGTTCAAAACGCTACCCAAGGCAATTAGTACCAGAAACTATTACTGGAAATGATGGATATCCACTTTATCGCCGCCGATCCATTGATGACAATGGAAAGTCAACAATAGTCAAAGTAAATCGACAGGACATTGAAGTTGATAATCGTTGGGTTGTTCCGTTTTCGCCATTACTCTGCAAGGCATATAAAGCACACATAAACGTCGAATTTTGCCATTCCGTAAAATCGATTAAATACATTTGCAAGTATGTGAACAAAGGTAGTGACATGGCTGTCTTCGGAGTTGCTGCCGAAAATTCAAATGATGAAGTCACTCAATATCAAATGGGCCGCTATGTTAGTAGTAACGAAGGCATGTGGCGTATATTTTCGTTTCCTATACATGAACGACACCCTACTGTTGTTCACTTGGCCGTACATTTGGAGAATGGTCAACGGGTGTATTTTACAGATGCAAACGTATTACAACGACTTGACAGGCCACCATCGACAACATTAACCAGCTTCTTTGAAATGTGCCAGACTGATGATTTTGCCAGAACGCTACTTTACTCTGCAATGCCAAGATATTATACCTGGAATCAATCATCAAAAAAATTTCAACGACGAAAACGAGGAAAGCCAGTTCCAGGTTACCCACAAGTATTTTCCACTGATGCACTAGGCCGTCTTTATACAGTTCATCCCAGTCAAGACGAGTGTTTTTATTTGCGTTTACTGTTAGTCAATGTTCGTGGTCCAACATCATTCCAATATCTGCGAACTGTTAATGGTCTATTGTGTGCCACATACAGAGAAGCCTGTCAACATTTGGGATTGTTAGAGAATGACACTCATTGGGACCACACTCTCGAAGATGCTGTGATTTCGTCAAATGCTAAACAAATACGAACATTATTTTCTATAATTTTGTAAACCACAGATTACTAAATAGGATATGCGAAATTTGTATAGGTTTACTATTTGTATTATTTTCAAAAAATTATAAAATAGTGCAATAGAATTTAATTAAGTAACCACGTTTCCGAACAAACTTAATTAAGTAACCACGTTTCCGAACAAACGATGGTCTTTTAATATAGTCTATGACTGTGAATGACGTTGACATTCGTATAAAAAAAAAAATTGACATTCGTAACTCGCGTTTTTTAAAATATGCAAAATTAAATGTATACTTTTCAATATTTCTGAGACATTTTCTTAATATTTTTTTCCGTAAGAACCATCCTTGGACTTCCACAAACATTTAAAAAAAAGAATTATCGAAATCGGTTCAGCCGTTCACACGTGATGCCGTGACAACGCGAAACGGGTTTCATTTTTATATATATAGATAGAAGATAGATTAGGTCCTTTTCAGATATGGCGCGACCAGGGAAATAGGGATTAATTTATATATGGAGGATATTATAGATTCCAGTTTAAATTGAATAGGTACTCATACCTAAGATAGGTCAACTATACAAAATAAAGTAGTGCATCAAAACTACGCTAAGGCGGTACGAAGTTCGCCGGGTCAGCTAGTTAATTTATACAAAGCAAACAATAGTTATATTAGTTGGTACACACTTCAAAAGTATAATGTAATGATTTACAAGGAATGATTTATTTGTAGAAAGTTAGTCATGCTGTGGCTATCTGTGTAGGCGGCACCTTTCAACATAGTAAGAGCTTATATGGTCAGTCTTGATCAAACCAGCTTAATGTATATGTATAGAATGTTAAAGTTTCATAATGTTGTGCAATACCTTCACATTGATGTCAGCTACATATCTGGAGGTTGGGCCGGCAGTGCATAGCACCTTTAGCATCATACCAGATGCTGTCCTGTTGATGACCGCTCCTATTATAAGCTCTCCTGTCTTCACATTCTGAAAAAAGAAGAACATGATTTTATAGGAATGCTATACATACATGGAAAACCAAAGTCAGATACATAGACAATCTCCAATCCTGTGATTTGTGTACTTTACACAATAAAAGTAACTTTTTATTGTTTACTAATACTATTACAAATATGAAATAAGGATGTTTGTTACTTTTCATACTAAAACTACTGAATGGATTTTGATGAAACTTGGCAGTAATATATCTCTATACCAGTTAAAGAGTCAACCTTTCAAGTATGAGTGTGTGGGTTCAATTCCAGGTCAGGCAAGTATCAATGCAGCTTTTCTAAGTTTCTATGTACTTTCTAAATATATCTTGGACACCAATGACTGTGTTTCAGATGGCACGTTAAACTGTAGGTCGTGGCTGTCATTGAACATCCTCGGTAGACTTTACTGGTAGTAAGAAGCCAGTAAGTCTCACCCCAGTCTCTCCAAGGGGTATTGGATTACCCGGGTAACTGGATTGAGGAGAAGTCGACCCCAACATAGTTGGGAAAATGAATTTTCAACTAACACCAGAATAACATAAAGACTATATTCATGTGCTAGAAGTGGGATGTATGTGGAATGCAGATAAAACCACTAGTGAAAGCTAGTTTTGCATAAAATATGTATAATCATATCTACTCTAAAAAAAAAACATGTTTTCCTTTATTTTGTTCAAGGATAAACTGTTTATAAATGGCTAATTACCATGTCATGTGAACCATGAAGATAACAATTGCCATAAATATTTGTGGATAAGATAGGTATGCATGGTGGTGTACGCTAACAAACAAGTTTCTAGATAAGGCAATATTGTTTAGTGTTTCTGGTTTAGTAGAAAGTGTGTTCTATACTTACATCAAAGAAATGCCTTAATCTCGCTGACTTGTCAACATTCAAGAATGTTTCAAAGGGTGGCATCAAAGCATACAGATCTGAAACAAAGATTGACAGGAACTCTTAAGCATTGCACTCGAAATCAACTGCTATGATTTATATACTATGGAATTTTTTAACATATTCAAGTGTTGTTCGTTTATTGTTTGATTCACATTCAAAACCAAAGTAGTTTTATTTATAAGCCTTCCAGCTTTTTACTTGCAAATACAATGGCCCAGTAATTAGTGTTAGGTTGCAACCCTATAACCAATAAGGTTTGTTACATGAGGAAACTGTACCAGGAATACAAATGTTGGGTTACAAATTTTGTTCAGAAAGAGTCTGTTGTTTATTTAAATTTAACAGATAATACCAGGATGTACAGAAGTAACAGACAGTTCTTCACTATGTTAGGTAGTATCTTAGCAACACAACAAGGTCATTAAAAAGCCGAATTAACTTACTGTCTTCCGGTGTAGGCGCGTCTGCTCCAAGGCTAGACGACGATGGTGTTTCCTCCATAATCGAAGTGTCGAACAAAGCATTGGCCTCCTTAGCAATAAACTGATGAAGCTTGAGCCGCTTTCCACGATCTTGGAACGTCAGATGCTTGTGTCTCGACTGGTATACAGCGAAATCCAATGCACCCACGCCAATCTTAGTCAAATCGTCTTCGCCCCTCTCCGCTTCCCACGTTTTTTGTAGTTGCTGACCATGATAGTTAATGGATTGCGTCACTAAGGACGCATCCAGAGAAGGGTCCATATTTCAGTTCTACAAGAAAACATATCATACAATTAATCAAGCTCCGGTACTCGATAAATAAATCCAATAAAAGTGAGAGTACAAAACGCCGACGCCATTTTGGTAATTTACACCCGGAGGTCCAAACAGAAGAAATAATGATTTGGTAGTCTATTATGAATTAGGATTCTCTTAAATAATCACTTACCTCTACAAGCACTATGTTTTAGTATATTTCAATACAATTCCACAATAAAATTATTTCTTCTTCCTAAAAACACATTCACAGACCATTGCACCACACTTCAACGGGAAAATGGAGACGAATGAATGTAATGAATGAATGAGTGGTGAACAGATGAAGAGCGATTGCAATTTTGAACGAATGTTTGTAGAACAGTGTCAATTGAAAGTTTGACTCCACGTCTTTTCAGTCCACAAAAAAATCTTTATTTTCTCATACTTTACAACATATATTCACAGTTATTCATGTTACATAGTTTAGAGAATGATGTCCGGAGAAGGTAATGTGCTTTTTTATTATTATTTACTACAAGCCCGCTGTTTAACCCCCATCCAGAGGGAACTGCTTCCTACACATGGATAAAAAGTATTCTACATGTTATTCTGATATAAGCTAGGTATAAGTTTCATTGAAATCCATTAAGTTGTTTTAGTGCGAAAGATTAACCAACTTACTCACATACATACATCCTTTACATTCCTATAAACTTTTGTATTTATGATAATTATTAGGGCCAGTTCCACCGGTTACGGACAGCCAGAGTATTTAAAAATGAAACAGAATTTGTATGAAATTATCTGCCAGATAAACTATCTGGAATTTATCCGCAACCGGTGAAATTGGCCCTAATTCCGAAAACTTCAGTTTATTAAAAAAACTGCCTAAAGTTCTATAATTTTCGGAAATTCCTGGTCGGATTGATATAAGAAGATATAAGTAGTCCCATACTTATTGCAATAAATTTTCGAAGGCAATAACTTCTATAGTTCGAGTTGGCGAGGGTCTGAATTGTTTTGAAAAATCGAAGACTTCGAAAAATTGGAATTCAAATTCACCATATATTGGTATGCCATCATGGTATTCCGTCATCACCCATACGTCATGTCGCCTATGGAAAAAGTTCTATAAATTGATGGCGAGGGTGATGGAAAATTCGAGGTCGTAGGTACCCAGCCTCTCAAGTATGAGGGCGTGGGTTCGAATCCAGGCCAGGCAAGTACCAATGCAACTTTTCTAAGTTTGTATGTACTTTCTAAGTATATCTTGGACACCAATGTTAAACTGTAGGTCCCGACTGTCATTGAACATCCTTGGCAGTCGTTACGGGTAAAGGGTAGAAGCCAGTAAGTCTGACGCCAGTCCAACCAAGGGGTATTGGATTGCCCGGGTAACTGGGTTGAGGAGGTCAGATAGGCAGTCCCTCCTTGTAAAACAGACTGGAAGCCGACCCCAACATAGTTGGGAAAAGGCTCGGGAGATGATGATGATGAGGGAGACAGGTAGGAGCCAGTACAATCTTGCAACCAAAATTCTCGAAAAATAGTGCTCGGATACCGGCGAGGTTCACGCCAATCTTGCAATTATGAAGTTAGCTATTTGACGCTTTACTTACATGTTTTCCTCATATTTGTTTTTATTATTGTGAAATGTAGCAAACTTCGGATAAGCAAATCTTCTTGACGACATCAGTACCAGTTGGGGCGAAGTGTAGTTCTTATTATTGAAGACCAAAATCACGTTATAGTCGGTCAAAATTATGCAAGGGTTACATACATAAACATGAATAAGGCCGCATGGACAACATAGCGAGAGTAGTCATCAGATCGAGACGGAGAGTCGAGATTGAAAAAAGAATTTCTAATTTTGACGTTTCAAATTGTTAAAAAAATAGGCCGAGTTGGCCGTCCCTTAAGATCGGTCGTTCTAGGCTTGCTAGCTACTTACTTAGCCTATTGATAAATCCGCATGTTCGATCCGGTGTTGGGGAGTGTTTTGGGGCTGTCTATTGTATTGACGTTCGAAAAGTGCTGACTTATTAGCTTAATGTAGATAAATGATTTTTAGTTACCTTTCTGCACATAAGTACCCTATACAAAAATTCATTAAGCAATCAATTTTTTGAAGGAAGAGGGAAAAATAAATCTCTACATAATTTCCGTCATTCGCACTCAGGTCTTAAGGGTCCTTAAGTCTGCTGAGGCTGCAGGTGGCTCTGCTGCTGGGGCTGCGGTTTGTTCGCAAGATTTACCGTGGCCCTGGCACACAGGACCTCAGGAAGATATAGTGGGTTTCAGTCAGTAACTCTTACACTCCCTCTTGCTGCACCGACAGCGGCAGGGGTCATTTGATGAATTCCCACGAAAAATAAACTAAGCAAAAAAACTTGCTAGAATTCTAGCTTAAAATGTCTTTATCAATTTAAAGGACTTTATCACGCAAATAGCTATGTAGATAAAAAAAGTTTCTTCAAGATTTTACTCGTCCCACATTTTCAGAATGAAAATTAAAGTTGGTAATACGGCGTACCATATATTTTTTCTTCAAAGGATATAACACAATGTAGCCTCCTAATATTTTAGAATAATGTAGATATACCGGCCATATCTTGCATACTTCAAAGCGGCCATAAAGCGTCATTGGGAAGGTCTCACTCCTATAGAGAGGCGAATACAAAAGACGAAAAGAGGGCTAGGTAATGGCAGACACAATGGAAATACTGTTTGGACTAGGAGGCGGGCCGCCCTCAGTAACTCCGTACAATGGTCCACCGCGAAACTTATTTTATTCCTCCACACTTATTTATTTTTTGTACCTATCTACTTTCAAGTTTTACACGTGAACGCATTCGATTGTGTGCGATCTATTGTTGTGAATACAGATTTTAAATGGATAATTTTCATTTTGTGCTAGAAAATATTATTTTGATATTTTAATTAAATTATGTTTTTACGCTTACTCTGTCAGTAGTAAGATACGTATAACTGTGCTAAGCAATTAATTTGATATGTCGTGTCTTCATAACGAAGTAGTGTTAGTATTAGTCAGTCATGGGAGTTAGTATTATATCAGTGTATTTGATAAAGTTAACCAATTCTTAACATTGACACTCTTTGTACAATTTGCGTTTCCAAGGTAATAGAAAAAATAATAATTTAGATAAGCACCGATTGTACAATTTGCCTTCACAGGTAATACAAAAATAAAATAAGATAATTAATCTAGATATTGTGATGTGCACAAAACTCCATAATAAATTTGAAGTCTACGCAGTGCTACGAAATGCTACGCAGCGACTTCCCGTAGCGCTGCGTAGTGTAGTCCTCTACTTTGTCTTACGACTGTCTTCTGTTCTTTGGTTGTTTGTAGATTTAAGCATACCCTCGACTTTATTGAAATGTGGATGAAATAAATAAATAATATAAAATTATCAACTTCTTTAATATTTAGTTCCATAATAAAATAGCAAATATGGCTAAATAATAGCAACCTCCATACAATCCAATAAAAAACAAGTTCAAACAACGTTTTAACAATAAACAAGGCCATGCATAAAATGAAAGATCAATTCATACAGAAAACTACTGTTTCCATTAATATCAGTTATTTTGACACGCAATACCAGCGGCCAGTTTATAGATGCGGTCATTATTCGCATGATTGAATCTTTTTGGTTTGTAATAAGGTGGTTTATTATTTGGCAATTAGTGTATTGGGTGTACGATTAGTGGTGGCGTGTGTGTATGCAAGGTGTATTGTGCAGGTTCACACAATACGCGGCGCGGCTTTGTGTCTCGTGTTCGCGCCATTGTACTCGGACATATTACCCAACGTTTCCACATTGTATCTGCTCCTGTCTGTGGCTTCTTCCTTTGATGGGATATATCTTATTTGTCGTACGCACTATTGTGTTACTCAGTTACTGTTCGAGTTTTTTTGTGTAACGATTCTTATAAGACAACAATTGGCGTTGGAGTTTGACGTAGGTGTTGCGAGATCTATACAGAGTTCCTTTAATGGTTATTGTGAAAGAAAATGTTTTAACAAAGATATTTATAATTTTGTAACTAAACTAAACTTCTTTTTTTTTGTAATGGTACCTTGACAACTTGAGGTTGACTTTCCGAGTAACTGTGTCGTAAACCGATGCATGTAACTTTTCCTCTTCTCTAGAGATAATAAATCTTTCTATCCCATTTAGAACTAGCACATTAGTCACTGGGTATTAGCTTAATAGATTATTTTCTAGCATAGCTATACATACAGGTATCTTCTATAATCGTCAAAAAACCTGATGAGGCCATGATAATGGGACCAGGCTATTTAAAAAAAATAATTTCGCCAAATTTCGATGGGCAACTCTTATTATTGAATGAAATATGTAATTAAAATCTAACCAAGCACCAACGTTACATCCCCTTCGGCGAACAATGAATCAAACAAAGTTAATGTATTATAAACATTTAATTACATAGTAAGAGGGAAGTGCATTATGCAAGGGTATGCGAAAGGGTAAATGTTGACCACGATGGTCGTGGATGCGCGAGGACTATGCGCGGGCTTTGACGGGCTAGCACTCACGCCGGCCGGCTCACAGTCTGTGCCCGCCTCCCATGATACGCGTTCGTTCCAACAGAACGCAGCTATTGCCCCAGCGAACTTTTTCGTAAACACGTTTTCCCGCCAAGCTTGTTTTATGGAGTTCTTTTTTTGAAATCCGGTGTGTTGGTGATTATTGTGTGCCAGAATTATTTTTTATGTGAATTCTATGTGGATGCGTGATGTGTTGTGCGGTTATTGGGAATTTATTGGAATAGCTGAACCTTCTTTTGGATTTCGCGGTAAGTTTTTTTTCATAACATTTATTGGAATCTAGTTAGAATTTTGTATGATTTTTCAGCAGGATACACGTTTTGTTTCAAGTTTAAGGGCACGCTGCCGGCCTGGCTCTTCTTCGTGCATCCTTATCTCTGCCACAAGTTTGAATCCTAATATTTAAACTTCATATTGAATATGTGATTATTTATAAAATAGTTAGCTTAATAGATTTATCATACATCCGCTATACGAAGCTACACACGCAGCCTTAAATAATTGAAACTTTTCATGAAAGTAGGTAGGTAGTCTAGCATTATATATTCCCAGCAAAAAACGTCATTCTGACAAAAAATATTAACCATCACAACTACCTACATATACAACAATAGCAAACCAAAGGACCCGTCAAAAAACCAATCGCGCGTCGCATCGATAAACGCGATAAAGTTGCAAACAACAAAATAATGGTACGAGTCGCAGAATTAACGCTCCTATTGTGTTAGTACAATAATCCGCTATCTAGGCCAGCCTCAGTGCTGCAGACGAACCTTTTGTCTTTCATGTTCGCCGTTAATAATGGCGGGCACCGAAACAGCCGCGCACAATACCGCGAAATGTGCGCGTTTTCATTTGCAAGACAAAACGCGCTTTGTTGTTGTGTCCGCTCAATACTAAATTTATAGCCGGTGGACTGAGAGCCGTATTGACGGCTGGCTAACGAACGACCAACACCATAAATGCATTTTGATCGGAACACAGATTATGTGGCTTCGATCTAGACGGGACTGTTTGTGCTTATGTAACTACTTATTTATGTGTCATTCAATGTCTGTCGTGGGATAGGTCAATCAATTGGTTTTCTTATATTAAGCTATTCTCGGCTTTTTATTTTTGCAGAGGAATGTAGGGACTCATAGGTACAGCCCAAACATTGGAGCAAGTTATCAATCAAGATTTCATTAGCTTATCACCGGATCGATATAATGATACCTACTTCTGAATTTAGATGGGTAAATAATACTCTATGAACTTTATATATTTTGAGTATAAATATTCAATTGAAGCAGTTTATCTTATTCGCTTTAAACAGCAAGATGTCCTTAATAATGACATAATCTTTATGTTAAATTGTTTATACTATACATGCCTATCACAATATACCCAAGATTTAAGATTAATTCCCTTAAATTTTCTGTAATTTTCTCTGCTAGATTACAAAACAAAACAAAATTAATAAAATTACAAAAGCTCTAGTTTTATTTAGCAAAGATAACTTTTTTATTCGGCTATTTTTAAATCTTTTCCATCATTATTTTCGTATTCATTTTCATAAACAGCTATATTTTCCCGCCAAACGGGTCAGTTTTCATTTACTGAATGTTTTTTTTAAAAGCGCGGTTTAAGGCAAAGGAAACACAGTTGGTCTTTGCGGTGCGTCGGATGCTCCTGCGGCTACACATTGCTGTCGGCCATTACAGGATTCAAACCTATCTCAGTATTACTTGAGTAATATTTTTAAAGCTTTACTTTACTTAAGTACATTTAGTAAATTGATATAAATATGTATGTAGATAGATAGGCAAATATCATATAGCCATGCAAGTAAATGAAAAGATTGATAATATTTTAGCATAAATGAAAACATAATTTGGGAGCACGAATGAGCCTTAAATGTATAAAATAAATAATTCTTATAAGATTCTAAATAGAAACAAAAGCTTTAAGAGAAAGATAACTGTGCGCGACGAACTATTGTACGAAATAAAACCTACAATAAATCTAGTACGACACGCACTTGGCCAAGATTTGCTTATAAAAAATGCCGTTATGGGTAAAATGCGTACAGACGAAAACCGAATAAAAAACCTCAGAGATCCCCACACATAAAGTTACACTCGAGACCCCAAAGAGTATAGTCACAAAAGCGTCGTAATTGGCCCGTTCTTTTTCTACTTCCCTGAAGCATTGAGAGCCAATGAAACGTGTGCATTTAAATGACGTTCCACAGCTTTGTGGGGTCACACTAAAGTTGTTCGTGAAACCGCCAGTGAGGCTACGACTTTTGTTTATTAAGCACTGAGGGACTACTCAAAGAAAAACCTGCTTGTTACGAAATCATTAGTCATGCTTATTTGAAAATGGAATAGAATCGTCACTCGGTGCCATTTCAAAATGTGTACAGGCTTTAGAGCTGTACAATTGAGTTGTCAATTAAGTTATTAGTTGGTTGGGTTTCTTGTACATTAAGATTTTGTTGATTGTTCAAAGAAATACTACCTACTTGGTATTAAGATAAAAAAATTAATTCACCAAAAAAACGCAGTTACCTATGCGAGTGTATTTATAGAACCAATTGCAATTGTTAAACTTATTTCTGACTTTTCAGTTCGTCAGTTGAGATTTTTATGCAAGAAGGTTTTCTGTACTTGATTAATATATTTTTTAAATGAAGTACATATTGATAAATAATTATAATATTGGATTCTCATTCTCACTTGTACAAAAAAGTCTGTACAAAAAGTATTTAAGAGGAGTATCCGAATTAATGAAAGTAAAGGCAAATAAATTCAGCGTACAGTTTTTTCCTTACTTTTAAGCACATCTTTGCTACGTTTTTCAATTACTCAATTTGGACTCCGCCAGCTTACGGTAGTAAAAAAAATTTATGCGTGAATTACTTATAATGAAAATGCATATATATGTTCTTACAGCGGGTTTCAAGACTTTTAAATACAAATTGTGTATTGATGTAATAAATGTTTAATTCTTCTTGATAGTCTAATTTTGTTTCGAGCGATTAACTGAGGTATTATGTGGAAAAAGGCTTTTTAAAATAACTGCCGAAAGTAGTTTTTACTTGAAAGAGAACTTGACGATGGTATGATTAAACTTTTCAAACTACCAAATTATATAGAAAAGAATAAAAACTACAAAACTAACTTATAAAGTGACCGCACATCGAACACAATGTTCTTTGTTTAAATTTAAAAAAAATCAGCTTCCTCAACTCAGATCCCAGGCACGCACCACAAAACATACTTACATAACTACACATCCCTCCTTTCTCCTATTGAATTGACTCCCCCCCTCGCCCACTCCCATTCATTCTTTACAGCTTTTGTAGGAGCGCTCAGTCTTTTTGTAACAATGCTGCCGATGTGAATAGAAACTGTCGAAATATTGTTTAGCATGATGTCATCTTGCAGACGGCGGCGGGTTATTTTGATGGCATTGAGAAAGCCAGTGGCGACAATTAGGTTTTCAGCTTTAAGATATCTATCTTAATATAGAATTTATATAGCTGATAGTAGGCAAGGTAGCAAGGCGCTTGCAATCGGAACTGATATACAATGTTCATTTGATTTTCAATGTTCAATTTGACACAAATGATATAGGGCTAATGTCAAATTCATATCTCTAGTAAGCAAAACAACCGATAGATAGGTTATTAACTTCGGCCGATAGCAGATAGACGGAAGAAAGTTGCTTGCACGTTAGTGTTGTAATGTTTGCTGATCAGGCCGTGGGCATGTACATATATTTAACTAGCTTCCGCCCGCGGTTTCACCCGCTTTCTGAGGGAAGTACTTTCCATACCCGGATAAAAAGTAGCCTATATGTTATTCTGATGTATAAGCTATATTGTGGTAAAGTTTCATTCAAATCCATTCAGTAGTTTTTACGTGAAAGAGTAACAAACATCCATACATCCATACATCCATCCATCCATACATACAAACTTTCGCCTTTATAATAGTAGTAGGATTAGGATGTCACTTAAATGTTAATAGAAATAGGAAATTATCGTCCTCGATACAAATGAAATTGTAGCAATTTGCATGCGTGCTTCAGTTTATTTATTTGAACTTTATGTAACATACAATGTGCACTTTTTTTCGTGGGAAATCATTAAATGACCCCTCCCGCTAAGGGTGCAGCTGGAGGGAGTATCAGACTCTTACTGACTAAAACCCACTATGTTCCTTCGGGAGGTCCCTGTGTGCCAGGGCCACGGTAACTCTTGGGAACAACCCGCAGTCAAGGCAGACTCTGGTCCTTATGGGCCCCTCCTATGTTGCTGACATCTCTTTGAGACACAATGCGTACTAAGGCCAACTTAACGGCACAGGCATTCTTTTCAGTCCACACTAAGGTAATGCAGAGATAACACAGTAGGAGCACTAAATATAGGAGACAAAATAACTTAAGGAGGAAATTTGAACTGTTTACTAATGATCTAATAATAGTTTTACGCACACATATTTAAAATGCATATAATTGATGATGATTCTGGCAATAATTACTTGAAGACAAACTTCCGAAACTGACAAAATACTAGACGTAATTTCATTATCATACATTGTTTGAAATTTTTATAATTATTTAATGAAAATAGAGGATCATATTATCTCATAGTAGCATGATTGTGTTTTAAGAGACTCATAAAACAGCCCATAGTCTGGATGTTGGTGATTCACACACCCGGGCATCCAGCACGTAAGTGTCGGTCCTGCGCCTGATGTCTTTCCGATCATGTCGGATTGCCGTCCCATCGGACTATGAGAGTGAGGGAATAGAGAGTGCACCTGTGTTTGCGCAAAAGCTTGTGCACTTTATTTCCTGTGGAGCTGGTTGAACTCCTTAAACGGCCGCCGAGGCCGGCAAACGGTATACATAATAATATCGGGACATGCCATTGTTATTATTTAGCGCTTCAAATAACATCTCCTTAAAACAACCCTTAAATTGTATATAGTCCATTTGAAAGAGAATTCAAACTGAAATATTTACAGGTGAAAATTGTCTTTTACATTTTCTAATTTGACAATCGCTATTCTACTGTCTATCGATAATATACATAAAAGTAGAGTATTAAAGTAAACAATGGTTAGGTACTAGGGTACCAGAGGGTGTAGGGGGGCTGGGCGATCGGTATTTGGTGCTCGCATTGTCGTTGAATAACTTTTGTCCCTATTGTGTAGCTGAAAGTAGAGCCACAAAGACTCTACGGCGTGGAACATAAACCGAAATTCATCAGAGCGCCGATTGTTCGTTTCTTAATGGTGTTTGCAGCTAGATTTGTATGTATTTTCACTGGTTTTGGATTAAGCATATCATTTTGTTTAGCTGTACGAATCTCATTATTTGAAAGTCTTCGTTGGCGAGCATAAAAAGACTGTCGAACTATTGAGTGTCATTTGTTTATTATTTACTAGCAGATATGTCATACCCTCAAATTAAAAGAAAACAACATCGGCATTACAGCCCATTTTTTCAAAGTTATGAAGCATAAAACCTACGTGGAATAAGCGTAGTCGAAAGAGCTAATTCAGTAAAGCCTTTCACATTTAATAAACAGATGAGCAAAGCAATATCTCTGAATAGACGCTCATTGCTGCAGAATTGCGGCAGACTTTTCATTGCTGAAAACTTTCTTCGATTAAGACAAGGATGACGATGGTTTCACTTTACTCGTAGCAAAACTTAAAGAAACTTAGACTTTATATAAAATAAATAAATTATGCAACAAATAACAGGACCGATCAACTTCAACAAGCAGCTATTTTGAAAGTTGTCAACCCGATCAGCTGATATCTTGATTATGTAAGGAGCACTGAGCGCTTTGTACGAACATTATCGTCGCGTCATTACTTCAATACAATCAAGTGCATTGTAATTGAATGAGATCCGACTGGCAATCATTGTTCCAGCTTCTGTTATCAAAGCTATCAATGTAGACGTATGGTTGGTTAATACCGTCTGAGGTAATTTAGTTGTGTTGCAATGAATCAATGAATAACGGGTTTGACTAGATATTGTAAGTTGGAGAGTGATGCGTTCAGGCTGATTATCGGCAATAGCGGGTGTTCTCTCTCAAGAAATCAGTCGGCTGCGCAGGCACGACTGGATGGATATCAGGCGCAGGATCGACATTTATGTGCTCTCGGAAACCTGGGATCAATTACCAACTTACAGCCTCCGGGCTGCTTTTTTTGAAAATTTCTTAACACTCACTAAGCAATTTTGGTCCGACCCAGAAATCAAACCCGGAACATGATCGCAACAGTCTTCCTAAGTGACTACCAGACCAACAAGGCACGCTAAGACAACGAGTGGAGCTTGCATAAAAAAGGTTAAAAAGACCTGACAAACATAAGCTACAGTTATATGATCATTTTATCAAGATTGATCATTGCATGTTTAATCCATACTAAAAAAACATACATACCTTCTAATTCCGAATTCTATAGAGATCCAGTCAAGCCATATCTCCAAAATGGACGCAAATTCATACTGAAAACTAAAGTGTAAAGGATAATCACAGAGGCATTACAGAAGTTTCGTAAAAGCAGCGACACTTTACGTCAGAATCTCGCCACATCTCGGCAAAGCGCCGGAGAACGAGGGCGACACACAAAGGGGTAGAAAAATGGGTAACCTACTCCTACAGGCTTTACAAATCTTACTATTCATATAACATCCATAGAAATCATGGGGGCCATGGAGGTTTTGCGGCCGTATTTATTGTAGATATAATTTAATGGTTGCACTTTTCTAACAGTGAATTCTTTTGAATTACCCTGCATTTAGGCGAAGGGATATGCTGTTCCTTTAATTATGGGTGTTGTGATAAATAAATCAGCCCGATAGGCGTTGTTTGATGATTGGATACAATCATCATCCGAATAGCCTTTTCCCTCGCTGTGTTGGTGTAGGCTAGTCAAGTACCAGTGTTTTACGTGGAGCGCCTGCCTATTTGACCTCGTCTGACCCCTTGGTAAGACTAGTGGTAAGAATTTCTGGTTTCTGACTAGACTACCCGTAACGACTGGCAAAGATGTACAAATGACAGCCCGGACTCACCAATTTGTGAAGATGATTTGATACAATATGCATATGAAAAGCTCACCAGTAATTTGGTGACGATAGTCCTCTTTTACTCGCCTGTAGTTGTAAAAAGAAATAAATCTAACTATGAATGCAAACTCTCAGTCCTTACTTGTGTACACTACTTATTAGGTAGGAAATATCACAAATATAAATACCTATAAAGAAATATAGCCCTGCACTATTAAGTCTGATTTCGCCAATCCGCATTGAGCAAGCGAAGTGATTAACGCTCAATCCTTCTCGAATATCACAGAAGTACCGCTAGACGCTATAGCTTTTCTGTTTTCTAAATTGCTATGTAAATATGCAAGAGCATTTCGCTCTTAAAGTAAACAATCTATCCAACGAATGGTTGTATAAGTATTTCAATGTATATTTTCCATAAAGTTCATCGCTATTCAAGCTATATTATTGTCAAATCTAACGGTTCCTAACCTGCGTCTGAGAGCAAGCTAGTGTCCGGCTTTCAGAGTATTTAAAAGTATTCATGAAGATTCTGAAAGCGGGGCCGGCGTTCCTTTTTGTATTGGTCACAATGAGCTATCCTCAAAAGCAAGTGATGTGGTACAACTTGTCGGCGTATAGAGATTCCGTTTTTTTGGAATACGTTTCAGATTATTTATATTTTATAAATACACTTTTACTGTTAATTAATGGGAGAAGGATCATTATTATAAATAGGTAAATCTAAAAATAAGTATATAGAGTAAGGTGGCTAGTGTTTTATTCCAAAAAGTTTAGCCCCTAGAAGTTTATCCTAGTTGAGAAATTCTATATGTTTTATGAGCCTGTTAAACGTGCTATATGTCACCATGATCACCAGCCTTTCAACCATCCCACTGCTGAGCACAGGCCTCCTCTTAGGAAAAGGATTGAGCGTTAATCACCACGCTTGCTCAATGCGGTTTGGTATCACCATTTCATACAAACAAATTAAATAAAAACAAACTGCTCGCTTCCGCTTATCACTTATCCCAAGACCATATTTTCCCTGAAAGACACAAAATTACTCGCTATTCAGCTGCTTTGAACGTAATTTATAATTGAAGGTCCGAAGCCACTCGATGATGCCTTTGATATCATTTACAAAATAAGGTCGCCATGGGATAATCTTATTGATGATACAATAAGCGTATATTTATCCTATAAATAAAAAAGAAAATAAATTAAGTGTTGGAAAAAACCAAGCTTGAAAAGAGAACTGTTCTTCTGTCCAGTTGATGGTTATTCGGAAAGTTATTGGTGAGGAATTGTCGTACAGTTAGAAGAATGGGGTAGTTTTTTAATTTAAAAAAAATGCGCTAGTGATTCGAAAACTTAATGGGTAAAAAAGTAAGGGCGTTTTTCGATATTTGGATTTTTTATGAAGTAGTTGATAAAACTGAAAGTTGTTCGCAAGAGTTACCGCAGCCCTGGCACACAAATTAGGAACAAACAGGATTTTAGTCTGTAAAAGCCTGACACTTCCTCCAGCTGCACCCACATGATTTCCCACCGAATTTTTGTGTACCAGGTGTATATGGTTTGGATATAGGTAATTTCAATGACTCGAAAAGTTGGACTAATAAAAAAACTTATTTTCACTATTCGTCCAATTGATCGATGCGGCGTTTCATTAGGACTTAAATAAAAATGGCCACACACTTTCTACCCCTAATTCAACCCTCGGAAAATCACGGTTAAACCAGGAGACAACAATTGTAATAAAGCGCTCCTATTATTCATGGATGTATTAACTTAATGCGATTCAATAATAGCCATTCACGCTATAATGTGGGGTGGCGGGGTATGTGGACTTTTTTTTACTTTTATCACGAAATTAGGGTACCAATAGAAATTCTTGTAAAGAATGTGAAAGAACATGAAAATGATCGTATCTTCGGCGAGCAGCCACACCGTAAAATTTTATACTGATTAATTTAAAAATATCTATAATACAGTTACTAACTTCATTCGTCATTGGCTTAAACACAAATCGTCAAGTGCCAGAACAAAGAAAAAAAAATACAGTTACTAAATTCGCATATATTCGATTTTTTAAATAGTGCCATATATGTATGTATGTGGTAAGATATCGTTAAAAAGAGGACATGGTCTTCCAGCAAGTCTTTTGAGGAGTAGTTACGTAGGCATAAGATTTTTTATAGTCGTATTTTTGTTTACTTAGACAACACTGCTACACACGAGAGTAATTTGCAGTGTAAAAAGTGACTACACTTTCGTTGTTCAAAGCTTGGAATCCAGTTAGAACCACCCCTACAAATATCTTGGTAGTGCTATGGCCAGAAACAACGTGTCTACATCTTTTTTTTTTTGGAAATCATCAAGTGACCCCTCATGCCGAGTGTGCAACTCGATGGAGTGTCAGACTCTTACTGACAAAAACCTACTATTTTCACTAAGTTCCTTCTGGCGGTCTCTGTGTGCCAGGGCCACGGCCACTGTTACGAACGACCCGCAGCCCAGGAGAACGTGTTTACATCTCAAATTTAGTAAAGGCAAGTCTACATCTTCTTTTTTCTAAAACCTTTTTACTGACCAAAAAAAAGCATGGCTATCGAAGCCATTGTCAAAATTGAGCCACATAGGATGTCGGTTATTCGTACACGAGTAACCGAAACATTTTTAACATCCAATATTTTTAGAAAATCTAAACTGCATTTACCATCTACGTCCACAGTTGGAAAAGGGCCAAAGTGTCATTTTTATCGATTGCACTAAACAATGGACGGGCCGTCACACAATAGTTTCGAATGGCAAGCGATGTAGATTAGGCAGGGGTTCGCTCTTGACGGATTATGTCTATATAGCCTTGGATGTTATCTGCCAGCATAAATACGCTTTTTAAGGCGATAATACCTACGCAATTTTCGTAAGGGTGTCTGAGAAAAAGTCTTTTAAAACTTGCTAATTATAAAATTTCTTTTGTATTTTTCTAAAAAAAGATTTTTTTGTTTGTAAAAGAAATCCGTGTATCCTTAGTAAAAGCCACACGCGGTAACAAGATACGACACTACCACTTAGCATGTACAAAAACGCAAGGAAATCCGATAACAAACAAAAGTAGCAAACCGCAAATCGTGAGGTTTAAGTGAGTTCAAATATGAAAAAAGGGAAAGTGGTGGCTTTCTATTGTCGTACGGAATCACTTTGGCACACGCCGGGGGAGGTGCCACTGGGAGAGTAAGCGGGTAAATGTCATTTCTATGAAGTTTATTTGACTTTTTTACTCTGTGCTTTGGCATGGGTTATGTATGAACTTACAAAATGAGTGTTTAAACATGTAGTGGATATCGAAGATTCTGTACAAAAGCAGAAAACATGAAGTTTCTGCTCTTGGAATATGCTAGTATATGAACTGGCTAGAACCTCACAAAAAATATCACTTCATTATTTTCGGCCCTTCTTTAAGAGCTTCTGGCCCTGAAGCTCTTCACATGCTTTGCTTCACATTATATTCTTCTAGATGGCATTCTTATGAAGAATACGTTATATAGTTGACAACAATTCAAATTCAAAACTGTCAAAAATTGTTACTTTCTATGCAATATGCAACCTGACAGATTTTCCACATCAAGCTTGTACTATCTTGCTAGTAATCGGACCAGCTTTTTAACTGAAGTCCCGGCAAATTTTGGCCCTAAGGGTCCTTTTCTGACTGCTCTTTGGGGAGCACATGGAACAGCACGCCGCTGACATTGGCCCGCCGTCGACGCACGGACGATAAACGATTTTATTTTGTTAACTAGTCAACCTAGTCAACTACTCAATTGGCGGTTATTGTTTATTATGGAGAAAAGCTTGTGTTCAGGTGGTTGAGATGACTGAATGCAGACCGTTAGTTGAACAAGTCATGAGATTGAAGTTGATTGCAGAAACGATGTCTTTGCCTTTTTCCTTTTAATTTTTTCTTTAATTTGAGGCAACGTCACGAATTAGGTAAATTTCTTCATAATAGTGTCTATTGTAGACTTGATGATAAAAGAAACTGCTTTTATTATAAATTATCTCTGAAAACAACAAGTATTGAGATAATCTTAAATCTATCCAGATTTGCGAGTGGGACGAGCTAAAGGCGTCTTAGTGCTCTAATTATTACATCTACATTGTGTTACGATATCATATTTGTCGACAATGGCGTCCTTTATGTAGCAAACAATCGTGTTGCTGATGAATTTCGGTCTATGTCTGCGCGGTGTCTTTGTTCGGCCCACCCTGCCTCCTCTAGTGGACAACACAATGGGACAAAAGTTGTTCAATAGCGCAAGCACCTAATACCCAGCCCACCCCTCCATTGTTTCGGGTAATGTTCGACTTTTATGGATATTTTCAATAGATCGCCTATAATCTGGTGAATGAAGTTGCGAACTCTTGCCCATTATCGCTTATGGCTTTTTGGAAAGTAGATTTTCTTTACCGCTGTAATGTGGCCGTGACGTAATGTATGAAAAAGGTCTTTCATATCTACTGAAAGAATAAAAAATAAATAAGTTTTACTGTAAATCATTACGTTTGTGACTGACAATTATCGAACTTTTTTCTTTTACAAAAGTTTTATGAATGAAAATTCTCGCAGGGTGTTAGACACAATCTCTGACGAAATGAAATCGAAATCGAGAAACTTAAAGCACGATAATCGTCGAATCGATTCACAATCGAGCAGGCTCGGACGACGCAAAGTTACGCCGCGCCATCCCACCAGAACACTAGATTATAGAGTTGCGCCGCTCAACAATGGCTCAGATAGCTCATAATGCAGTTTGCCGATGTTGAAAGCAACCGCCACACTTCCCCCGATCGGATTTTCCACGATAATCGTGACAAAAGAACTTTGTGCGGACTCTACCTATATTCTATTGCGATTGTCGCCAGTCGACGCATGCGGTTCCACGCTCTATTCATATCGTCTGAACGGATAACTTATCTCCCGACGTGTATTTATTTGTTAGGGTTTATTATGACGGCATTTAATGTGAAGGGATTCTATTTTTGATCGCTGTCTCGTCCATAAGTAATACGTGTTTGTATGACTTTCGTTTGGATGAATCTGTCGTCTGGTAAATAAATATTACTTTGCACTTCAGTACAAATAACGACAAATGAATGATTACGAAAATAATTTAATTACACTCAGTAGTTTTTCTTCTTTTTCATTATTAAATAAACACTTATATTGCGTCATAATTTCCAATTAGTGAGACTAGTTCTTGAAAACTTTTTAGAATTTCCGAACGAAGGCACTGGCTGTTGAATAAAATCGTTATTAGATGCTATTTGGACCCTCGGGTGGAAAACTCTAGCACTCGCGCCTATTCCGTTTGAAGACAGAGAGTTTTACTTATACCCCCTGATTTTTCAACGGTCTAGACCCCTTTATCTAAACGTATTTAATACTTTTAAGAAGTTCATATTTCTACGTAAAAAAAAGTTTTCATGTATTGTGTAGGATTCATTATGTGTTGTGAGATTTTCATATCTATACAGCGAAATAAGATTTCTTCAATTCTCTGATCGTAAATACTTTTACAAACATCGATTTCAAGACATCACCTTTCAAAGCCTAAACATAGCAACAATAGAACCTACTTACAAACACATGACTACACATAACGAGCCCGATAACAGACAATTCTCAGTGAATTTATATCAGTATTGTACAGTACAAAGACTACAAAGAGCTAGCGCAAAGTTGTGGCCTTCAAACATAGAGGGCCCGCACATTAGCGTTTATAATAGTTCAAGTGACCGAGCAGACACAGGGTTGCATTGTCACGAGCATGCGTATTATGCGAGGCTTCCGATACGGTAAAGTTTTGGGACGTAAGTGAAATGTCAGATTGCTTATGAAAGTTGTGTCAAGTCAATTATGTATTGACAATTGAATAATAAGCTGAGTGAATATTTGACGATTGTGTAAATAATGTATATGTATTACATAAAAACGTAACTTTGCAATCAAGTCTGCAGGTAATTATCAATGCTACCACTTTCTTTTAAATTATCTTTTTTAATAAGAATTCAGGAGAAAATTACCTTTGAAAATTTGTATTTTTTATTTAACGATAACTTCATAAGGAAATTTTAAACTTACTGTATACGAGGGAACGGCTTTTGAAACAAATAATTAGACAAAGTGAAGTCTATTGTATAGACAACAAAAACACCAAAATGAGTGTCATTTAATCTAACAAGGGAGTTTTTGTTTGAGCCTAAATATTGTATTCATTATCACACCATAAATAATCCTACTGAGTGACGTCACAATCTTGATCACTTCTCCATTAGTTGAGTAGACTAAGCATACGCCACGTCTCGTGACGCAGTGTACGACAAAAGCACGGTTCGTAAGCCGCCGATTATACAATTTATATTCACGTCAACCCAGCCAGTTACGGCATTGTTAAGATCTCAATAGACTTGTGTTGTAATTTCATAATGTTAATACGTATGTTGTGATGTGTGGTGAGGTTGAATTCGGGGCCAATGTAGAGGGAAAAGTTCACGTTATTTTTTCGTTTGCAGCCTTTAGAAAAGGATTCAGGCTATATTTTTTTCTATGTATTAAAGCGAAATATGTATATTGCTGGCATTAAACAATCATTTGAGTTCGCTCATTGGGTAGATTTAACTCGACTTGGAGGGGGCACTGCCATGCCCCCTCATCAGTATTATTAATTTCGATCTATTTCCGAGCTGAAAATTCAAATACTTAAAAAAACTGGAAAAAATATACTATACATAAAATACTATTCTTCGCAAGCAAATTGTAACAATTATAACACATCACTCCGCAATATCTTGTCAAAAACATAATTATGCCACGGGCATTGTATCGGGTAGATCGTCATTTGTCACCCTCATGTTATTATCAAGTTACACATTCGGTCTGTGACACATTCCTCAAATAATGGCAAGAGCTGCAACATTGAGCCTCAAGAATGCTTTCAAAATGAAGTGCAAAGCAAACAATCAATTTGCGATCTTTCGTATACTTTTGGAGGGGAAGCAAAATGTCATAATCACAGTCGTGTTGTCATTTTTATTTCTGTACTAGCTGTTGCCCGCGACGTCGTCCGCGTGGGCATTAGGTGATAAAACATTCGCCCCCCTGTCCCCCTAGTGATAGCGTAATAATATGTAGCCTATATGTCGACCCGACCTCTTAGTTACATTCATGCCGAATTTGAAGCAAATCCATGCAGTACTTTCTGAGATTATCCCGGATATACATACAGACAAACAGACAAAAATTCTAAAAAATATATTTTTGGCTTCAATATCGATTGCAGATCACGCCCCAATTATTCTTTTAACAAAATATTCAATGTACAGTTTTGACTTTTCTACGATTTATTTATATGTAAATATGTAGATGTATATTTTAGATGTTTATTAAATGCTATTCGATACATAGTTTAGTTGCTAAACGAAACTTTACGAGCTGAATTCCAAAAGTATTGTCAGGTAATTCGTCTGAGAAAATTATCTTTGACTACGAAATATAAGATAACATTTTACATCCAAAAAGTAGAATAACATTATCTGCTTAGCCTTTTCCCGAGCCATGTTGGGGTACCAGCCTCAGTGTTTCACATGGAGCGACTGTCTATCTAACCTCCTCAACTTTCTGGCTTTTGACTCCTAACGACTGTTAAAGATGTACAAATTACAACCGGGATCCATCTGTAAATGTGCCTTGTGAACACGGAGGAACTCGTCATTTTGTCGTTAAAGCTCTTAAGAGCGCTATCACCGAAAGTTGGCAACGTCGCAAATATGTAGCTGTCAAATATTTACACGTTTTAATTAATTTGGCCATTTTACTATATGAAAGTAAGACATAATGGCTCTGTAGCTCCCTAAAACATTGAATAGGAATTGCAATTAAAACACTGATGTTTTTAACGTTTTACTTGTAAAAAAGGCACTTGGGAAGTTTCCAACTACGTTTTTTACATATAAAACTATATATTCTGTGTTACGATATTAATAATTGCAATTCCTATTCAATGTTTTAGGGAGCTACAGAGCCATATGTCTTACTTTCATATAGTAAAATGGCCAAATTAACTAAAACGTGTAAATATTTGACAGCTATTTGCGACGTTGCCAACTTTCGGTGATAGTAGCGCTCTTAATATTTCGTTCTTGATTGAAACAAATGTTTTCCTGAAGCTTCTGCTACGAGTGCTATATACTCGTGGTCCATGAACTAAGGGGTTCAATTTCCAGGTTAATCAAAATACATTTCCCTACACTCTACAGAGATAATCAATACTTACAATCCCAACTTTTGATAAGGACGTAACTTTCTTGCTTTAGAAATATTATAAAGCAGTCTAGTCTTTTACGATTTTTATTATTTATTGTTTTTATTACTATACGGAGCCATTTTATATATTCACTGTGGTCAATGTTTTCAATTTTTTTTTATATGGGACTAGCTGTTGCCCGCAACGTCGTCCGCGTGGGTATTAGGTGATTAAACATTCAGCCCCCCTCCCGTACGTGATAGCGTGATAATATGTAGCTTATATGTTGACCCGACCTCTTAGTTATATTCATGCCAAATTAAAAGCAAATCCATGCAGTACTTTTTGAGATTATACAGACAAAAAATCGTAACCCGGACATACATACAGACAAACAGACAAAAAATCTAAAAACTATATTTTTGTCTTCGATATCGATTGTAGATTAGATCACACCCCAATTATTCTTATAAAAAAATATTCAATGTACAGTTTTGAGTTTTCTACGATTTTATTATATGTATAGATTAAGCAATAAGTAGAGGACGGGAAGACGAATGTGAAGCTGACGTTCTTTTCAAAATAAACCATATTTATCTCACAAAAGAGGTCTTATAAGCCATCCAAAAATAAATATTTCATATCAGCACACTCACTATCAAAACTTAGTATGAAATACGTAGTAATGTTATCTAATTATATTGCGACGTCTCCGGCGCGCCGACCGCCATTGTACTAGCACAATGTCTGCTAATTCCTGGTCCATGTAACTTCCTGTATTGTTCCCGTGTTGACAGATTTTCCTATTATCAGCATGAACAATATACCCACTTGTAGTACACGAATAATTGAAATATTACGACGGAATCGGACATTGCCGTGTGATGTAGGGTTATGTTATGATCGTCCTTAAGTTAGCTTGGAGGGGGTTCAACTATTGCATCTAATTACGTAACCAGATAATTAAATTCTTTTATAATTGACTAGGATTTTTTTCTAGGTCATTTTCAGCCGCGTTGGCCTCGTTGTTAGAGCACCAGACTCTCAAGTATGTGTGTGCGAGTTCGAATCCAGCTTTTAGACAAATACTAATGTACCTTTTGAAAGTTGTATGTACTTTCTAAGTATAAAGACACCAATGAATGATTAAAGGTAAAGGAAAACATCTCGAGAAAACCACACCACACACACACACATTTTCTCGAGTCTCAAATCACTAACCCGCATTGAGCATGGTGGTGATTAAAGCATAATACTTTCCTGTCTGGGAAGACGTGGGCATGTGCCTGCTGCGGGTTGTTCATAGGAGTTACCGCGGCCCTGGCTCACAGGGACCTCCAGAAGGAACACAGTGGGTTTTAGTGAGTAAGAGTCTGGCACTCCGTCCAGCAGGTCGCTTCCAACCGGTGTATGTGGAGATCTAAAGGGGAGGCCTATGTTCAGCAGTGGACGTCTTATGGCTGAGATGATGATGATGATGATGATGACTCCGTCCAGCTGCACCCTCATCGAGATTGTCATTTGATGATTTCCCACCTAAAACGTGGGACGTGGAGGATAAATAGACTAATGATGAGTATTTTTTGCTGTTTCTCTCGTATTGAGCGAGTCGACATAGCCAGATAGATTTCATGATAATAGACTCTAAAACAGGCCTTATCAGGAAATGCAAAAAAAAAACGCTTTAACACACATTTTGAACTTTTTTACTGTTATTTGGTTCTCCATGGTTATTTGGTTCTCCATGTTTTTACTAAACAATCGCACTACGTATTTATACCATATAAGACCCATTACAGCCAACTTCACAGGTCACATACACGATAACCCATATCTCCGGTATCGGGCCATCCCTCACGGTCAATCGACAGATACCCTTGTATAACACCCTATATATTTGTTTCCGGAATACATTAATCTACACCTCCTGTATATAGACGTTATTGTTCATGTATATCGGTTGGTACGTTGTTGTTACTCATGCCAAAATCGCTGAACGGTAGAGACGCAAGCACATCAAGCTACCCGAAACTGTATTTTTTTCCGATCGCCTTTGTGTCATATCCTACAGCGATAAAGTTGAAAATCTGTTAAGGGGATTTGACAGAATGTAGTAGCTTGATGTGCTGGCATACATACGTGTACATCTGGGTTCACTTTATTTCACACTATTTTCCGACAGCGGTTTCATAAGCGTCCCATGGGAACTACTTCGCGCACGAGTGAAAAACAAATACTTTTTTAAAATTATTCAAGCTAACAAACACTCTTAGGCTTTATAATATAGCTGGTCGCTCAAATTAGATATCAATTCGACGTTAGGTGACAACGATACAACAACGTTTGATTTAATTATTAAAGCTTTTCAAGTTGACAATAAAAAAATGGTTATCCGTACATCATCACTTTAGTAAGACTGATTGTCAGACTTTCTGACTAAACGTGATGACTATCAAAGATATTCAAATGACAGCCGGGCCCTACCAATTTAATGTACCTACAAAACAATGTTAGGTTATTTTGTCGTAAAATATCCTAGACTTTAGAAGCTTTTTTAAATAGTTAAATGATTAATAAAGCAAAAGAAACTCTATAAAAAATCTCTCAAATTGTATTACAAGATGATTTGCTGTAAAACTTAGAAAAAATAAATAAATAAGCTATAATAACATTGGTTTATTAGTACAAGTAAATAAACATAGGTAGTTTAATCAGGCTGGTATGTCGCTTTCCAACTGTTTTCACAATTACTATAGCTATAACAGCGCTTACAAAATTATTGTATATCCTTACAGGTTGGTAATCGTAAAACTAGATTTCGAAACAACACTTTTTGCTTATTTTCTACTTTACTGCTTCAACTATATTAAGAGGTGTGAGGATGGGTGAAGTCATGATTCGTCAGTATTTCATTTTATTTACTAGTGTGTAGGTACTACTTATATCTTTATATCTTTCGATGCTAGCTATAGGAGTTGAGTTGCGTTGCAATTGACAAATGCTTATGTACTACTATTAAGTAAGTTCACATCTTCACAAAATTTGGAAGGAGTCAGTACTCAGGAGTTGTAATTGGGGATGTTGCGTTACTATAATAGTTAATTTAACGTCCAATAAAACAATTAAAAAGAAGAAAAAAAAAACAAATCACATCCATTCCATTGTACTACTTCATTTGTTTCCATACAATGTTGTCTGAAATTGTGATCCATCAAGAGTTGAATAACATCACACTGAATAGTTGGTGGGCGGCTTATGAATCGCGGCCAGCTTTCGCAGACCCCTGGAAACACCCTTTAGCACCCCTCCAGCGCCGCATATTGTTTTGTGTGAAAGGAGGAAGGGGTGCAGGGTTAACTGGTGGTACCGAACCATTGTTGGTGCGTCGGATTCGAGTGCGAATTGTCACAGGCAGTCGGACGATTTTATCAATCGCTTATTATTCAACTCCTAACAAATAGATGATGACTCATTTGTGAATGTGGCGCCGGAATGTTCGGATAGTTCTGTGCAATATGTCGTTGATGTGATTTTGATGTTTGAGTAATTATTGAGTACAATGTACGTAACTGCTTTATTGTACAGCTTTATTCATTTCACAAACGGTAATCATCGTCTTACATCAACGAATCTAAAGTATGATTAGAATATATTCAAATACAGAAGTAAGTTCCGTTAATTTAAGAGAACAGGTTTGATGTAGAGTATTTACATGTATGGCTTATTAAGAGTCTCCTGAGAACTGAAAACTGAAAACATTTAACGTGACATTGCTGCCAGTTTTTGATGTAACTAAATTTAGTATTAAGGACCATCAGAACCACAATATGGGTAGATACAATTTCTTTTTGTAGGGGTGCTTTTGTAGTTTCATGGCTACAAGAAATACGTCAAAAATCTAGTCATGATTTGTGAAATCCTGCGTACTATTCCAGATTTTTCTTTATTATTATTAGAGATATAATCTCATCCCTAATGAGTCGGTAGTACGGCTCAACGATCAGTGTAGCGTGAAGCTCTCATGTGATTTCCCGACTGCGATGAATTGATGAGCTTTTTTATATTCCGTGGAGCACGCGTGTCGGCGAGGCATCGTTATTTTGTCTCTTGTTCCGCGTGTTTTAAATTTATTTTTAAGGATTGCGTCGGTGCGCTAATTTTCAGATATTTTTTAAATTATTTGTTAAAGTTTAAAATCTATGATATGATATTATAAAGCTAAAGAGTTTGTTTCTTTACTTGTTTGAACGCGCTAATCTCTGAAACTACGAGTACTTAACCGCTACAAAAAAAAATTCAGTGGTAGTAATCCCAATATCGAAGAAGGCTTCAAGCTACTGTCTGTCGGGGTATGCGGAGTGGACGCGGTGAACCTCTGGAGAAAGCTAGTCTTGAATAAAGAATAAATAATTCTCTATACCTAACATGAAAAAGTCGTATATATTGAAGCAGTTCAAGCATGCCCACATTCTACTTTAAGTTTACCTTGCTATAGGTACATGTTTACGGACTCTTAGTCCTTAGTTCAGAGGTTACCCCTTGAAAAGTCAGGGCTGCTGCGTGTCTCGCAACATTCACCTCGCGTCTCGGCCGTAGATCCCACCACGACTTCAGCATTAGTAGTTACTGTTAGTAAAAGCGATTTTCATTCGATTTGGCCGTTTGAGTGAGCGGGCACAACAGTAGCAGATATCGAACGAGTCCATTGTTGGAGGTGACATCTAAAAGCATTGTGCCAAGCAGTACAATCGCGCCATTACCGCCGCCATTGTGACAATGTTAACATATCGTTATCTAGATCAAGCGCCATCTATTGTCCGTCGCGGAGACTTTTGTGTAAGAATTTTCTTTCCTTTTCAGGGTTTGGTCGGATAGTTTTGTTACGGTTTATCGACCTTGAGCTGGCGATCTGCAAGGGGGTGATGTATAGTGCTTATATAATTTAAGCATATCGACTCCAGAAATAATATTGCAATCCTATACTAAAGATTGACTCAGGTTTCTTGCCTAGTCACAGCGGCAAGAGGGTTTATCAATCGATATACCTACGACGGTCGATGAGCGGATGAGTGTCGATAAATAGCAAGCACCCAGAACGTCAAAATAGTCGTGTTAAAGACTATTGGGGAGTATAAGCAGGTTACATGCAACTTAATGACATTTAGATGTAATCTTAAGACACTGATTCCGTGGAGAGCAGACTAATTGAATGATTGAAGTAATGAATCACTGTTTTTCCTAATTCAGAATATAAAAAATATAGAAAATCCATTGAGCATCACTATGAGTAAAAATTCAAAAGTTTATTTAGTCTGGCTACCTGTTTAGTTTACTGGCCTACGCATAAGAAAATTTGCGCGCTCCGCTCCGCTCGTAGTACTGCGTAGCATGCGTCTACGTAACGCTACGAAGTTTTTCGCAAACAATTTCTTTGTCACAATAATTGAAGTTTAATAGTTTTGTCGATTACATAAACTGCTCATTTTACAAAAAATAACATTTTTAATAACTCTAAGCATTCGTTCTGCTTTGTAAACTTTATGAATCCAGCCATAATAGCCTATGAAACTTTATAATCATGTTAGTTAATGTTCAATTTTCAATCGTATAACCATTTTGACTAAATTAATCATTTCTTTTCGTTTAGCTTTAGTATACCAATGGTCCATGTTTCAATTATTATGTACTTTTATTCATTTTTTTTTCAGATAACAAGATGATAAGAACGTTTAAAATTAGGATTCATTAAAGAATATGGTTAACATTATCATTTTGTTAAGCATTTTGATAGTGGACAATATGTAAAACAAATATCCATAATATTGATGTCATTAACTGCAGCATTAAAAAATAAACAAAAGAAAAGCTGCGATCTACCATCAGGATTTACCACGCACACCCAATAACCGTTCACTAGCGAACTTTAAAACGAAAACCTAAACAATAACCCGCCATTACAAAGTATGGAGGGATGACGGGACTTCCAGCACGCGCTGACCAGCGACCACCATTGTTCCACCACCACAATGACTTGTTAATGAGATCAGATCCATCCTCGCTGGACAATGGCCACCCCCGCCCGTCCCACTGATTTTATTAATTAATTCATTACAATAGAACCTGAGTTTCGGACCACTATCTATTGTTTGGCGATAGTGATTCAGCAGGTTGACCTTATGCCGCCTCAGGGATAAAGGATGGACTGATTATTGTGGCAGGTTTTCATGATTATCCTTGTAATGTGATGTGGTTATAGGTCGCTGTTCAACTGTTTTGCTAAGCAGATCATTTTAATAATTTATTATTAATTGATTATAGTTATTTGTGCCTACCATGGCAGCGTGTCAAGCCAAGTTCAAGGAAAAGATATTTCTAGCTGTTCCTCTAAAACATATTTCGCTTTTGCCTATACTTTTGGCGGCGAAGCCTACAGCCAAGCATTACTTTTGTATTGAACTTGGCTCTCTTTTTTACATTTATGTTTTTAGGTGGGATAAAGTTTAATATGCGCATGTCGATTTCAATGTCGTGTGAAATATCCACTTTTACAACCTGGTACTTGAAGACTTGCTGTTTGCTTAGGGAACACATTTGTTATGGTCTACGGGTACATTATCAAAGGTTCTAGTTGGTTAGAATAATCCTCTACATAGCTCAATCGCTTGCCTCTTGCGGCTGTGAAGCATAATATACCAATACTTCCAACCGATATATGTATATAACAACTTTTAACACGGTTCACAATGTACAGTCATGTCACAGCGATTGCCGTCGCGTCGCAATTTCTCTATTGTTTTTGAAGTACAATGAAGTACTCAGATAAAATAGGAGTCGGCTGGAGTTAGCATATGAATAAAGTGGACAAAAGACCCCTTCTGTCCATAGCGAAATTTTATTAATTGTGCTTTGCGATAGGGCTGTGCGCGCTCGAGCTGAATTTTCATCAGAAATCGTTAATGAAATAGTCATGTGGATGGACAATGTTTTTTGTATGCGTGGTGTATTTATCAACAAAACTCGTCATAAAACAAAAAAAGGGGTGCTTGTGGCCAATTTTACGGAGATAGAAAGGCTTAATTTACTTAAAGAATGATAATTTGAATCGGCATTATTTTCAAACTCAGGATAACTTTAATGTCTTTTACACAACACACGGGTCTTAGTCGTTATGGAAATTATAAAGGTATACCTATATATGTATATATACTATAATGTCAAAGTATGAGGTAGTAACTTTTTTATACATTTTAAGATACGAATTAAACCGTAAATAGAGACTATATTGTGAGTAATGAAAGAGTAAATTTCGTCTTACTCGTTTATCTGAACATCCAACCAACAGACAACATTTTCATCAGATCTGCACCTTTGTGCGAAACTCCAAAACTCCGCACCGATTATTCAAAACGCAGCATATATTATTCAAAACGAAATAAGGCAACATGACCAGTAAAATTCAATTTAATATTGCTTCGTATCTAGTGAGAGATTGAATTTTGATACGTCTCGTATGCGTCCCAGAGATTCGCCCCTGCGGCCGCCATTCAACGTCGCCCGGGCGTGGTGCACATTGCAACGATACAGAAACGTACTGTACAAAATATTTTATAGTATTTTTCCTTTTTTTTGTTGTTTTTTTTCTGAGTTTTATTACAGTTGGAGATTTCGTTAGCTGAAGTACTATCGTGTACAATGTTTTAGAAAAAGATAAGTTGGATTTTTGGACTATTGTCAATTAGTATGATATCATGTATACTTACATTGAATTTTTTACAGAAAGTTAGGAGACAAACGCAAAAAAAAATGTTAGTGAAAGTTATAACGTTATTGAAATTATCCAATTATAATCGTATCTTATACCGTTAAAATATCAGATATAACCAGTACCTTTAGAATTATATACTATCTGTCATTTAGTTTGTATACCTAGCTGAGTCTGTTTTTCAATAACATTACACTTTTATACAAAACTAGCGACCCGCCCCGGCTTCGCACGGGTACAATGCTGATACTAAAATTATACATATAAACCTTCCTCTTGAATCACTCTATCTATTAAAAAAAACCGCATTAAAATCCGTTGCGTAGTTTCAAAGATTTAAGCATACAAAGAGACATAGGGACAGAGAAACGACTTTGTTTTATACTATGTAGAGATATTTCAGGCTGGTAATAGTATACCTCGTAATAACGATTTCATTGGCATTGAACTGTAATATTATCCCTACAGTTACTGTTCAGCGACACACTATGCGATTCACCACCGGCTTTGCAGAAATCATAAAAGCGAGAGATCAAACGACGGCCGGTCTTTTTGACCCCGATAACGAAATGATACTCTCCACCGGGCGGACTCACGAGGACCTCGTCTGCCGAATTAGCAAGTATTGTCTGATTTGATGTGTAGCTCTTTGAGATGGTGTAATATTTCATGTCCAAATTGGTTAAAGAAATTGAGAACAGGACCTTAATGGTCCAGGTTTTCATGGATAAAATAAAATTTAATGTCCTGTTGACATTTTAAGTGAGACGTTAGAACGGATTCAAAACATTTTGGGATTAGGAACCTCTTATCTGCTATGGATTATAATGACTACATGCATAAGTATATGAGATTAATAGAGTGAAGGCACGCGGCGCAGCGGCCGACAAGGCCGCCTCCATGTCAAGTTCGGAGCCACCTCGTACAACGCAAAGCGGCGCTACTGTAACAATAATGGCTCGGCCCCCATTGTTTGGGCCCGTGGCACATTACGCTTTTGTCTCTGCCCTCTCCCGTTCCTCACAATGCGGCCAGGAAACAAGTGAGCCTTTATTTCGCCTCTTTTTGTCTCGGAGTATCGCTGCTTATTGTCTTCATTCGATTGTTCGGGCCTCTTCAGAGGGCACATTGTTGTGGACTCCGTCGTTAGTGCTGAGTTGGCGGATGTGCAATGTTCTAAGTGTCGTTTGAATTTTAATACGACGGAAAGTGTGGTAGGTTGGGAGCTCGCTTTGTGATAGTGTCTTGTCTCGTTCATTGACACGGTGGCCGTGCTCTCGTTCTTGTGGCTTGTACGTGGAGGTATCCAGTATTGCTTTCGGAAGCAAGTTCCTGCATCTCATATGTACTGCACACATCCAAGCGATTATCAGTGAGCCTGATCTTCTGTATGAATATGACTCAAATTGTGGCTATCTTTACCTTGGCACAAGCTTTTATTTCAATTACAATGATTTCGACAAAATAGGACCAGGTTTTAATTTAAAGAATGCAACCAGTTGCAAGGTACAATACAGATATAAATAAACAATATAGATAATAGGAATACAGTAGGACGATCTTGTAATAATAAGCAGAAGCGGAAACTGTATGCAGATTGGTAAAGAATGCGTGATAAAAACGTACATATGTAGTATAATAGTGTACGTATCGATACATTGAGTGAGTACGAATTGAGTACGGTATGCATTTCGGACATAAATATAAAATGTTCATGACGTAGAGAAGCAGCGTATTCCAATTTCCGATGCATCTGCAGTCGAAATTAATGTCACAGTTTCTGTGAAGAACAGAAAAAAATATTTATTCCACCGACATTACTTGGTACATAAAACATTGAAGATGTATAATAAGTTCAGTGTAAAATGTATTGAAGAAAGAATAGCGATTTTAAAAGACTGAAAAAAGTCCCATACTACATCTAGAAGCGACACTGATAAGAAGTTTTGTTCCAAGTTTTTGTAGCCGATTCAGGGCCTGTTTACCACGTCCGAATAAGTTCCACTTAGTTTTTTTAATAGAAGATAATTTTATACAAACTCTGTTCCATTTTTGAATTTATTCGCTAAATAGTGGCTATTCGAACATTGTGAAACTGGCCCTAAATTGACCAACCTCCTTATAAAAATGAGATCTATTTTTGAAATTCTTTGATTCGTGAAACCGATTTTCATTTTTCGTTTTACGCTTAGAGTAATTACTAAACAGTTTTATGCCTTGTATATTCGATGAACCTTAGGCTCACCTGAATAGTGCTGGAACTTTAATAAAAGCTTTTGTAAATAATATTTTTCTTGTACCTCTATTATTTTTCTATAATAGAAATAGGCATGTATATTGATCATATCGATATCCAGCCGTGTTTATCTGCAAATGATACAAGCTCAAGCTCCTCTAGTTAGCATTGTTCGCGGCTCCATTGTGCGACTCGCTTTGTTCAGGCACGCTCCGTTTTTTCCTTTTCGCCTTCGAAACGGCGCTGAAAAACTAAGGGCCGGACTTACAAGGGTTGAGGTGTAGCTCTGTGTTTACATTATCAGGGGTTTGTCTTGCGTTAAGGAGGTTACAATGAAATTGTTGCGTTTTCTTTTTTATTTGGAATTCAAAGTGAATTGAAAATTAAATATTTTCTAGCTTGCTTCATCTTGTTTTGCTTTTTTAAATGACATCGTTAGGGATTGATGAGTTTATTTCTAATTTTCGTTTACCTATCTCCGAGAAGAAGGTAGAGTAAAAGCAATCAAAGCCCTTTTTTAAAGCCTTTCTTTATAGGTTTTTCACACTGTTAAAGGTTGACCACAACAATACCTACTTGAAAAGCACGCCACAAAACATAATCCCTTCTATGAATCCGTTTCGGATTTGGTGTCCGACATCCGCACAACACAGCGGCGTATGAATAGACACCGTTGAAATATTCTCTAACATTGTGAGTTCTTTACAAAATCGCCTACACTCGTGTGTCGCCTCGAAACACCATTCATATTTCCCGCGTTTTCCATACACAATATTACGACTTTGTGAGGCGGCGCGCTTCTCAAGTCTCCAAATATAGTCCATTGACGAGCTGCGAGCGAACTCGCTATAGCGAATTAACACTATTCATGGGAAGTTTTGAAAGAGGACTACCTACTCTCATACAATTTGGTCGCATTCATAAAGATTCACTCCTTAGCTAGCTCGATGAATAGATTTATGAAACGTTTTATACTAGAATATGCTATCCGAGAATAATTTCGACGTTTGTTGTCGTTTATTTTTAATGTTTAAGCAATTTGTGAAGCAATTATGTGTTAAGTTACGGCGCTATTAGGTAGCCCTCTAGTAGATGAGGCAAGGAACAATTACGGTGGCGACAATAGTTCGCATTGTGAGGCTATCGTACTAGAAACAGTTGTTCCAGGCGCTGGTAAAAGAATGCTCGGTGGAGCGGCGTGGAACAAAAGCTGGCCCAATTGTGTTACCCGCCTCCCGCTTTTTGTGTCCCGCCAAATAGGAAAATGAGTTGAATGGGAAATTCTTTGGAAACTGATTTTACTTTAGTTGTTAAATATTTTTATACAGTGTACGTAGTGGCAGTAATGTTGAATTTGAAGAAACTTGAGCGTGGCATGAGAATTTCGAGGCTCTACGGATTGTTCAATTTTATTGCCAAGCACGAAGTGGTTAAAACGGATTCTTCGTCCGAGCAAAGCCTTAACAGCCTAATACTGAATTGCAGGGATTTCAGCAATAGTATCTTACTTAGCAAGACTAATTAATGGAAACCCCGTATGTCCTCCCCTTAATAAGAAGCCAATATCTTATAATTTAGTGTCTGGCTTTTGATTATTGTATACTAATCAAACTCTGTGAAAGATGAATATGTACATATATTATACATTAGATTTAAATGAAAACGTTAAATAACAATCTAATACCTAAGACTATCCAAGCATAACGTCGAAAAAAACTATCTCAAAGTAATACTTTGAGATCAACAACTTCACAGCATACAATAACCAACTAAAATGAGTGTTTGAAAGATTCCTATCATTCCATAATGTATTAATAAAAGTCGCAAACAGACCTTTCAGCCATCTTCCAGACCGCCACTGAATGGTGTTAATTTACTACTGAATTGCCAACTCCCGAGTGTGAGATTTCAATGGAAGATTCGGTCGACATCACAAGCACGAAATTCTATATGGAAAATGTGGAAATATAAATAGAGGCTGCAAAAAGCGACTCGAAAGGAGGGTGATTTTCTAAAGGCTTCAGTCGTTTTCAATGGACCACTGTTTAACATTACTCATTGAGCGATACCTATTTTCTGATTCCTATTCAAAATATACGAGAGACTCCTTGTAAAAACAGGTACTCTCACGTAAAAAGGCAATAGGGAACTTTTAAACATCTTCACTCGCCAAGAAACTCGGTTTTGTTCTTCTATTCCAAAGTGAAGTCTTACTTGCATTAAAAAGAAGTTCAGAACAATGGTACTGGCTGGAAAGAAAATAGCCTGTTCAGATGCTATTCAACTGTCAAAGAGTCTAAAGTTAAAAGAAGTTGTTTATCGAAAAAAATATAATAAAGAGGTTTTAATGCGCGTTGTTGGATTATTGGTCTGTGCCTTTTATGTTAGACATGTCATTGTCATCCATCTAGATGTAACACTGTAAATTACTATTTACAAAATCAATTATTAGTGAAATAATCATTTAAATCTGTAGAATAAAAATCGGAAAGCAAACGGCTGTGTTTGTAGAAATGAGAATGCTTTATTCCCGTAACAAAACCCATGGAAGTTGAGTATAAAAATATTGGTTAACTATGCCAATTTCTTTGAAGAAGCCACCTAGCAGTGTTCCTTCAGTTTTACCACCTTACGAAACCAGAAGTGTTGGTACAAAATGGTGGGCTAAGGCTATTTTCTTCATTGTAATCCTAATCGTCCAAGTAAGCTTTTTTCTCTACTACTTCTGGAAATATGGGACTCCAAAAGATAAAAAAGAACCATGAAAATAATATTACGTGTAATAAGATAATTTACATAAAAAATGTTTTTAAACTTGTTAATTTGTAACTGTAATATAATAATGAATAAAAATTTGTTTTATGGGTTTACGTTGTTTCATGGATGTTTTTCTTCTCATTTCATGAACATTTTCGGTATCTATATGTCTTGGTTAATGTTTGAGGACCCCGATGGTGCAAAGGTAACGCCGGAATGCCGAGCTGAGCGTCTCGGGTTCGATTCCCGGTACGGTCAACATTAGTGTGCTGAGCATGCTTGTTGGCTGTGATCTGGGTGTTACAATATGTATTTATAATATATATGTATGTGTGTAAATTATATGTTTATCAGTTGTGTTGGCACCCATAACACAAGCTAATCAATAGCTTACCTTGAGGTTATCCGACCGTGTGTGAAAAGGTGTCTCCATATTATTATTATGCAGAAGAACGAATTGACGAAACGATTAATCGCACAGCGTGTGTTAAACTGAAAATGAGTTTCAGTTAGGCTAGGTATCTTTTTTTAAACTTAAAGATCAAAGGAATTACGTGAATACGTTTATCTATAATAACAATATCATGAAGAGAAAAGATTTGATTGTGTGTTTGTTTGGATTGAAAAAACTCCAAAAAAAAAAAATTACCGATTTTAAAAAATCTTTCACTGTTTGGAAACTACTCTAGCCCAGTGAACATAGCCTATACATATGTTTTATCCGGGTACAGGGAGAAGTTCCCCGGTGACGCGTGAGAAACCGCAAGAAATTGCTAGTATCAAAAACAATCAAAGATAAAAATCAGCGATGAGTATCAGTAACTTCTTTATGGGAATTCAGCTCACGCGCATGTTGATCTGGAGTCAAATTTTCGGAGTCAAATGAGTGACTGAAGCTTAATGAGTGCGTAAAAAAATAACCGGCTCATGAATGTCAATACTATGAAGATATGGCTGGCAATCAGCACCCCGCGGCTTTCAATTTCACTCTATTCACATATTTTGCTCACTGTACACGTTGATTTTCATTCAGTAGGTTTAATTTAATAAATGAACTTGGTAGTTGATGAATTTCTTATTCAAAGACTGATATTTAAACTGGACTGTTAACTGTTTATTTTTTTAACGAACATCAAGAATATGTATGATAGTTGATAACTACTTCTCAGAACTACTTAGTCAAATTCAATACTTTTATTGAACTGTCAAAAACGATGACTTTCTTTTCAATTTACACATGAGAACGCAAACTATGACGTCACAGATTTTGTTATCAAGCTGTGTACTTATTTTTCCTATGTAATCAATGTTTATAAAATTTGTTTTAATTTTAAAACAAATTTTCCACCAAAATTATAAATGATAATGTAATTATTTTAAGATGCTTTACTAAATTAATTTGATAAAGGTTTTTATTTTCGAAATTGTCTTTCATAGTTACTTTAAAGAATAATTTAAAGCAGTCTTCTTCTTCTGTATAAGACGAAAGTAATCGTCCTACGTTGCACTTTATAATAGGTAGGATGAGGGAGTGGTTACCGTGAACGTAAGAAATGTTTTCATAAGCACACTTCAGAGTTCTGTTAAACATAATTGCAGACACCTTCAGGAACAGCTTTACAAGTTACCTTTTTATGCTTCCTCTAGTACGTACTCATTTGAGTCTACCTATACTAATATATTTTGAGTTTGACTGCCTCGTTGTTCTCGGGTTCGAATCCCCCGGGTCGGGCCGAAATCGCTTTGTGGGACTTGAGAAACTTTCATAAAGCAGCCTGGAGTCTGGAACTTGGTGATCGATTCACCCGTGCATCTGAGAGCACGTAAATGTAGGTCCTGCGCCTGATCTCTCTCCGGTCGTGTCGGATTGCCGTCCCATCGGATTATGAGAGTGAGGGAATAGAGAGTGCAGCTGTGTCTGCGCGAATGCTTGTGCACTATAATGTGCCCTGCGCAGCTGGCTGATCTCCATAAAAGAGAACGGCCGCCGTAACCAAAAATCGGCCTGGATGCCATCATACTAATGTCATAAAGGTAAAGAGTTCGTTTATTTGAACACTCACCTCAGGAACCGCAGGCCCGATTTGAAAAATTATTTCAGTGTTAAATGGCCCATCGATCGAGTAAGGCTGTAGGCTACCTTTTATCCTGTTACGCAAAGTAGTCCCGCGGGACATGGCTGAAACAAAGCCAGTTCATTAAATTGGGTATTTGATTCTTTTTTTTTAATTATTCATATCAAAAGTAACATTTTACAAAAACAGAAATAATTTTTGGAATCAGTTGAGAAATAAGTAATTTATAAACCTTTCAAAAGTCAAACAGTTAAATAACAGAAAAGGGATGCACATACAAGCTTGTGACGTCAACGCTATTTGATCACGCATGTGCAAAAGAGATAGCAAGATGTCCCCACTATAATCCCACTCTTCATCATACGAATATAAAAAATGTTGATTGCTGCTCCATTTATCAACCAATTTTGACGCTGTTTACAGAAAAATGTTCCTTGTGCGTGTGTTTATTCGTTTTGTTAAAAAAATTTACAAAATCAAACATAGGCAAATATCCTATTAAACAATTAAAGTATATTAATTGAATAGCGTCACAATTAAAAGAGTTACATGAATTTATGGCAAAGCAAAAGCTATTTATCAAAGTAAACATAACACCCTATTGTTTTCGAGATGCATATCTATCATAAATATTAGGAGCTGTATCGGCCCACCTATTCAACAATGAAAATATTATAAACCAACAAAGGCGCCACAATCCCGTCTTTATTTTACAGTGTAGAACATCGGTCCGTGGAATTCGTAATTTCTTTGATTCCCGCCTATTGTGCGACTGATAAAAGAGACACTTTTCAGTTGCTCCCGTCTGAATGAATACACCCATTATGGCTACACAAAAGTGGATATTCCAAACAAAAACATCATTGCCGCGGTTATTACGGCGCGTAAAAAACAATTCAGACTATATTCCATTATGATTTCGAACAATGTAGTTGGTGAAATTGTATTTTGTCGCGAATAATGTTGGGATCGACGAGGCGCCTGGATTTATTGTCGCTGTTAAAATTTATTCTATATATATTTTTTTTAATATAAAAGGGATTGGTAGATCGTGACGTAATGATTTATTTCAGTTTATTTATTGTTCTACCTATTTGTTCCTGGAACCTTAATAAGTCTGATAAAGAATCGCAGAATAAGAAACGGTGTATGAGGGTGGCGTCACACTGAAAACAGAGGTGCCGAAGATGAATTTAAGCTTACGGAGCAAAAGTTCTGCTATTTATCAGACCATAGGTCGAAGAGTTTGTTCGGTTGGTTTAACGTGCTAATCTCAGGAATAACTGGTACACCAGATTACTGAATAGTTACTACGTACTGGTACCCATGATATGAAGAATCATTTTAGTCATCAGTGTTAGATAAGCAATTAATCGAGGAAGATTTTGGTCTACATTAATATATCTGGCTGCGCAAATACAAAAAATATATTTAAAGAGAGAAAACTTAACGAACAATTAAATATATATAAGGGATTGAGCGTGTAAAAGGTGCCGCTCTACGTCGAGCTTTTCGCTTCTTACAAAAGTAACTTGTGAGTCTTCCATCTTCTTAAGTGAGTCTCGAATGTTTATAAGTTATGGTTATCTGGCTCATCTGCCTAACCTTTGCCAAAGCCAAGTTGGGGTCGGCTTCCAGTTTATCCGGATGCAGTATGGAGCGACTGCCTTTCTGACCTCCTCAACCCAGTTACCTGGGCAAGGGGCAACCCAATACTCCTTAGTAATGTATGTCATAACGTGGTTTCAGTAACTCTGTGTTTCAGAAGGCGCGTTTAATTTTGTGGGTCTTGGGTGGAATTAAAATTCCTGAGGAGATAGATGAAGCAAATGTTTTCATATGTTAACATAATAATATAATGTTTTATTAAAATTACAATAATATAGACCTGAATTTATATGCGTGAACATTAAAAACATACTTTACGAACCTACAGCGCCATCTCGGGGCGAAATGATTAAAAAAATTACAGAGCTTTTAGACTACAGCGCCATCTGTTGAGCTGTCGTTTCAATGATGTTCGTCGGAAGTACAACTTACTCACTAAATAAAAAGATGGCGCTGCGCTGAAACTTCGGAAAATGAAACGGCGCCTTTTTCTTTCTACGCTCTAAAAGCCGCGGTATTCACGATGTTCACTCTACTTGAAAGATGGCGTTTAATATAAGGCAGGCGTCCATTTTGTAAATAGACTTTGTTTACCGCTAATCTTGATAGCGAGTGCGAACTGTCCTTTGATATGAGACATGGTGGTAATAATATTATCGTCGATTTCGATACATTTATCCTCTATCATTTAATTTTCGTTACTAGTTATTAAAGGTTTTCCTCTTTTATTAGTAAGAAGGTGCCTACCCAAAAGGATTCATAGGTTTTATTATGTTATTATTTTAATGCAGTATCAGTATTTGTTATCAGTCAGATAACGTTTATTACACGGTCATCGTGTGTCATCAATAAGTATCATTGATTAACATAAAAACAATAAAAACGATGACTATTTTAGGAAATTTTTACATGAAAAGATGAGATCACGATTTTTTGCATCTTATTTGAGGTCGGTTAAAGAGGTAAGACAGGCAGTCTTTTCATGTAAAACACTGATACCACTGATACTCAGCTGCGTCTGGAAAGACTGGAAGCTAACCTGCCATAAAAATACAAAATTCTTTCTTGTAATTAACCTACACAATTTTTTTATTATATTAGGTTGTGTAAGAAAAAAGCCGGAGTTGATCAATAGTAAAAGAGCGGCTGTATAGGAAATTGAAATATTTTTTATTACTATGAATAATAATCTAGTTAAGTACCTATAATATAACCATAAGTGCTCATTACGCCTTCTTCACTTTCAAGGCCCTTTTGGTGCAGTTGGTCAGAATTCCGCTTCATCCACTCAACGGGAACGTAGAAGTGTAACTTTACAGACGATGCGATGGTCCAAAAGGTCCCAAACTCGATAAATAAAAATAATAAAACCTTTATTGATACATAAAAATCTTTGTTACATTTTTTCAATGTTATAATCTAATAGAAACTAAAGAAAGAAAATACTTATGCAATCACATAGGTCTGGTTGTTTCGTTGCGCGGTTTGCATCCAGATCAATTAGGTCTCATATGTAGGCACACTTAAAAAGCCAATAATAATTATTGTGAAGAGTTATGTAGAGTTTAAGTCGTGGTGGTCTAGTGGTTAAAGCACTAGCCTCTCAAGCGTGAGTGTGCGGGTTCGATTCCAGCATCAATGCAACTTTTCTAAGTTGTATGTACTTTCTAAGTATATGTATCTTGGATACTAAGGACTGATTGAGGGTGGAGGAAAACATCTCGAGGAAACCTGGACTATAAAGTCTGAAAGCACCAACTCGCATTGAGCAAGCGTGGTGATTAACGCTCAATCCTTTTTAATAATAAAATAAAAATAAAAAAGAAAAACGATAATTATTATCGTTGACCCATTACTCTAAACATTTACCATTTTGCCCATTCTTCATTGATGAATAAGTAAGGGCTGTCCAGATATGATTTGATATGATTGGCCCACGGGTCAAACTATTGTATTATAATACTCAATAGATTAGAGGGCCGGACAAATTAGTAATTAGTGCGTTATAACTTTTTCTTTTACAATCCTATTTCAGTATCAATAATTCCTTGCGTGAGCTATGGCTCCATTACTATTGACTGCCTCGTTGGTTTAGTATTCACAATTTCACAAGGCGCGTCTGCTGTGCTGTGCACGGGGTCTTGTGTCGATTCCCGGGTGGGTCGAAATCGCTTTGTGGGTTTTGAGAAACTTTCATAAAACAACCCGGAGTCTGAAAATTGGTGATTGATTCACCCCTGGATCGGAGAGTATGTAAATGTAGGTCCTGTGCCTGTGCCTGTGCCTGATCTCTCTCCGGTCGTGTCGGATTGCCGTAATAATATCAAACGTTAAAAAAATGATTAAAATAGTTAAGTACCTACGACGCTGAGATATAATGACTGTGCTATTTTGACACAAAAAAGATAAATTTTAATATTTATCAACTTGAATGACGGTGACTAATATTCAAGACTAAGCAATATTCTATGCGCTAAAAATATTATATAGGGAGGTGATTTTCTGGGGTCATTAACATTTCCTAACAAAACGACCTTGATGCGACCGCTTTTTTCTTTATTTGGACTTGTTTCTTTTTGCGGAATGCCAAAAATACAGATTAGGTATTATTATAATCATCTCTTTATACTTTTTTTTACTAAAAGGTAGGTATCTCAAGAATCTGGTCATATCTGGCTGTTTTTGCCACTCCATTACCAGTAGGTACCTAACTACTTGTATTGGGATTGGGGTTATCGCGGACAGATTACGATGTAGAGATCAATCAATAAAAACGGAATGCGCAAGCACTACATATACCTACCTATTGAAAAACACCTAGACATTGCACCTCATTTAAAATAATAATTACCCAAAGCAATAAAACGGTGATTGCAGCTGAATATTCCAACATCACCTTCAGGGCCATATTTCACAAAAATCGTGTAGTAAAGTGGCGTATTTCTAAGCTGTACAAAACCAAAACGTAGGGGAGTGTATAGAACCATGTATATTTTGGAAATCATTTTTTAAACTAAGTGTCTCCAATAGGTATATACCACGACTAGAACGCATAAAGCACGAAAATACTCTGTGGTACTGGTAGATAAATATAACATTATGCTCGCTAATATTATAAGTAGAAAAATATTGTTTAGCTAATAGTATGTGTTTTTTACATCCACATGTATTCATTACAAATAGGTATTATTAATTCTTATACTGATCAATTATTTAACTTAAATAGGTAAAGTAAAATTTTAACTTTTCATCATAATACTGTGGTAATACAGTTCGGAACTAGAATCCATAGTCGTAGTAACTATTCAATAATCTGTGCCATAGTTCACTTTAGAAATTATACACGAGTTGTTCTCAATATTCGTGCTCAAAGTTAAAAATCATATTACGAAATAGACGTGACCAGATTCTAAGGCGGCTTTGTATGGTTTGAAAATACGCAGTAAAGCAATCATGGAACAGAATGACGTAAGCTCTAATAAAATGTAAACAAACCGCATTATCTTTACTTGCTGGCAAACAATAACACATGTAATAGGTACATTAGGTAGGAAAAATGTTCAAGCATTTTAATTTATGTAAACCAATTCGTAAACATGATTTTGTCGTCACCGTGTCTCTAATTTCTGCTGTTGGCTATACGCCCGAAAATATATGCTTACGCCAAGAAACGTGACCAGTTTGATTAGTATATTTACGGATAGCTTTACTCTGGCAAAATTATATCACATGCAGGAATAAAAAATAACACGGTTATTTTCAGTTTGTACACTCACTCTCATTATGTACCACAAAGTGCTATTTGTAGCTGAACGTAGGCGTTTGTGATGATAAACACTTGAGGAATATTCGGGACATTTTACTTTGTTCTACAGATTTCGAATTAAAACAACGAGTTACATATAAAAATATTTTATTAAAAACATTTTGGTAACATTTAATAAGAACACTTAGGTAAAAATAAATCGACCTCAAAATCATTTCAAAAGAACAGCCTGGACTGGAAGTTCACGGAGGAAGCCGGAACAGCAAAAACTAAAATAAATAAAAACAATGATAACACTCTAGGCAGAGACATGTCTAATTGACAACCAGAATTAAGGCATCGCAAGAATAATTATTTAAGTACGATAAAATACCTACGTCTATTATTATAATTACAACAAATAAACGCCTAGATTGTAACGTTCAGTTGTGTATGCGCCGCGCCGTCCCACCGGTGACCGCGGGCGGGCGCGGGCGGCGGCGCGCGACCCTGTACAAGTCTCTTGGCAGGGACTTACATCGAGTATTATTGCCACTAACATTATTCACTTCATTCACGAGACATTTGCTTGCCACTACGCCGTAATTATACACTACTAAATACTAAAACATCCCAATTATACAAAGCTATGTTAAAATTTTACCTAACTAATAATATTAACATCTTCGGCTAATTTTGATACTAGAATGATATAACATCATCTCATATTGTACTCTTAACATTACGCTGGATTATAAATTATAAGTGAGGAATAAAACATGTTACACATAATATTGCAAGCATTACTGAGATTGTGCACGTTACGTGATTTCATTAAAGTAACAGTATTGAAAACTTAGTGTAAGAAAGGAAGATTGCTTATACTGAAGTTGACAAAGGAGTGGCGGGCTAAGCCCTTACAAACAGCTACGGTAAAGGAACAGTCATAAAGATTAAATTACGAGCATTGGCACTTTCAATATTAAATCTTAATTACACTCTCGAAATAGCACTGCATATCAATAACCAACTTAAAAACTAAATTCAGATCAGTCATTTATGATATCACATCAAAATAAACAGGGAAATACATAATATGTGATTATCGATTGGATATACTATATCATATATATTATATTTTTTCAAAAGAGGTATTAATTTTCTTAAGGGTTACTAAAAATATTGAGCTCTGCGCCGCGCGCGACGCACTATATCACCATAATACGAGAACAACATTGAACCAATAAGTTTTGGTACTTGGAGTTCATCTCCGAGTTAATCTATTTCGCTAAACCTACATAATGCTTATCAGATATACGTAATACCCACAAGACGCGCGCCGCCGCGGCCCGGGTGCCCGCGAACAGGCCCCCAGGCTTTAGCAGCACGCGTCAGGCAAAAAACCCTTCATCCTTATACAATTTTCATTATAAAAATACTGTCATTTGACTACAGTTCAATGAGAAAAAAATATTTATCATATGAATGAACAATAGATATAATACAACATATAGGTAATATTATGTATAATATCATGTATAATGATTTGACTAAAACAAAATAAAATGCATAAAATTGAAATGATTTAAACATTGTAAAATCATTTGAAGACACATAGTAATGGAAGGTACTAAATTGATATTTTAGAAAATTTTGTTAAATAAATAGCACAACAACCAAAATATTTGGCAATGTGGATTAAATAAACATTAACAACTACTACCCTCGGCTGCTAACTTAAACACAAAACTGGAATGCAAATATTGCATCGCACCTCGGCCTCTCTTGTTGTCGCGCCGCGCGGGACCCACTCGGCCGGCCTAAGGGACTACTAAACATAAGGAGACATTCACAACAAGAGCTAGTCTATTTAACTGTGCGTATCGCTCCAAATACTTTCCTTTGAACTACATTCGATTGCAGCTTTGTCATATTATAAGTTAAAACTAAAAATAATCTGAATGCAACACTTGATTTTAAAATAACCAATAACAACCATTTTGTGAGTCCGTGTGACTGAGGATATAGCACACTAGGCAAATGAAGCCACCCCTGAACATTGATATATTTATTTATTCGCCAACAGTACGTTAAGGGGCGGCTTCCTACAAAGGCAATAAAGAATGTGTATCACTGTTAGCTGCATTCTGAGATCCATGCTATATGTTCAGTCATTACCCACTGAATCATAAATACGTAAATAAATATTTGTAAAACATCAACTACTTGCTTAAGTTTGTGTTCATAGCCCAGTTAATTGATTACAGACAAAACAGAAATGAAAGCTTGTGGATTTGTATCGACGTTAAGTAGACGTTGAAATGCAATGTGAGCTTAAATCAGGAACAACTGTTTGGGAGGTGAACTTCTATGCTGCTAAACTATCTGTTTGAAGAAATCAATGCGCGCATGTTGGTCCCTTCCAAAATATTTGCAAACCTTGAAGCAAACTTCATAAGATGTAAAGGAAATTTTGAAAACTACATACTGTATTGTCTCATATCAACATTTTTTTATAAAAATAACTTTGTGGGAAATATGTCAACATTATTGTGTACAAATACTCCAGTTCCAATTTAAAGCTGATCACAACATAGCAGAACTAAAGTTGCACAAAAGGACAGTATCAATTATTCGTTATAGTTAGTATGTTATACATTACTTACATGTAATTGAAGAGACTCACACTATTAAATATCTTGACTAAATTAAGAGACCACGAATATTACATTTATATATGCACATACATAGAGATATTGCCAGTCTGTTAACGACACTTACTATAATTTCACTAGTAGCCCAGCATCTGGGCATATCAATGACTCAAACGTTTTAAAACGGTCTGTAACAACTACTAATACCTTAGAATATCTAATCACTGCATTAATTTGTGATGATATGCACTGATAACCCATTTCGACTATGTTCCACATGGGCTCATCATTATAATAATTACAAATGAGTTGTTCAAAGCTTTATAGTTGAGTTGATAAGAAGTTGATTTTAGGGTAATGTGTCAAGATCGTATCCTCTAGATTATTATATGTCATCACTATTATTATGTAATGCTCGGACGGTAAATCCAACAATCATCATAATTACATCTTAAAATTAATCTACAGCTTGGCTTTAAATTCGTGCCTATCTCGTCAAAATCGTAAATTTAAATAACATCCGAGAAGCAGCCTTTTGGTTTAAACAATGACGATCCTATTGATAAATGACTGTGGAATATATCTAAATTATCTCCTAGAGACTAAAGAATATTATAAAACAATATTTAAATAATGTAATGGTGGGAAATAACTCATTATGGTATCATAAGTAAATGTCTATAATTTAAATATTGCTTTAAGAGTAATTGGACACAAAATCCAGGGGTTGAGTTACACCCTTTGTATTTTATACTAATCAATATAAATTGTATGCTCAACAATTTATAGTTAATATAATATTCTTTGGATAACAAATCATTAACATTTCTAAGAGGAACTAAGTGTAGCATAATATATTACTATAATGATATACTTGAATTTGTTGATGGAATATAGATTTAAGTTTTGATCCAATTTTGTCTTTTCCATTTAGACTGGGACCTAGAAATGCTGTTTTTTGGAATAAATCTGGAAATATTTATGGCATTGCAAGTCTGTAGTATTAATTAAGCCTAACTTTATCACACAATTAAATAAGTTAAAACAAAAACGAAGTCATGTATCGTTACGCATTCCATTCACAGAATTTGTCAAAAATTTCCTTGTTTAAATTAAGATCACAGTATTAAGTCACGTTTTAAAATGTAACTCTACGAATGCGCGCAACGATAGCCACATACATATTCCACAGTCATCCGTAGAACTGGAGCACAACAGGCAAGCATATAAACAAACTATATTATAGGAAAGTGTCACAGAACCATTGGCTTTACTTCAAGTAAAGGAACATTGAATTTTTTGTCAGTCATGGTATAACATTTCATGCTTATCTGATAACAAATTAGTAAAATAGAATGTAAAAACTTAAGTCAAAAAGATAACATGAGCAAAATAAAACAACATTTCTTGTCATTTCAATAACAAGTTGTCACAAAAATTAATTCCATGAAGCATGTGAAATAAAGTCATGGTCCAGCTATGAATGGTTCCGAGCACCATCAAGTGACAGTTAGAGTTAGGAGAAGTTGATATGCACCCTGATGTGTTCCAGTCGTACCCACTTAACTTCGTTTGTTCAGGATTTATGCTGACTCATAGTCACGTCAATCCGTGGCGGCTACGACCCATGAGAAGCCACAGAGGCGGCAAGAGTCCTTTACGTACTGTGTGCGGGTTCCATACGGGCCCAGCCGGTGATACTGGGAGCGGTTGGCGAAGAACAGCGCCGGGTTGTTAGGCGGGAGCACAGTGGGGCGATAGTTCCACCGCTGGTCCGTAAGATTACCCATCAAGTTTAAGATGTCGCGACCTCCATACGTGATTTTGACATCATCAGCTTTCTTCTCCTTAGGACGTGGCTGCGGCTGCACCACGGGCTCGAATATTTTCTGGAAATAGTGCACACATTGACATAACAATACATTCTATTTAATAGCCGCGCTTTGTACCGCCTACAGCCAGAGATATCTCCCGTCGCACACGTCTAAGTTGCAGAATCATTGGCAAGATCCTAACGGCAGTAGGTAGACATTTTGTTCAAAGTATTCACCTACAATAGGTATATATAGGCAAATCGCACTGGTTCACACAAAAATGTAAATCATGTAACCTATGGCTTTAAAATCTTTCCATTATCACAGGTCGATAATGTACACAACATTGATAGCGTAACAGAGACATTCGCCATTACGGAATATTATGAAAATAGAGAGGTCAAGGCCAGGACGAATGCAAACAAAATAGTGCGAAAATATACACTCACCTTCTCAGTTGTTTGAGGACTAGACGGCAGGGAGTCGCTGTTTACAGATTCTGATTTGAGCGACCCCAGCGACCCGATACCGCTAGATTCACTGGAGACTGACGGACTCGGGCTCGACTGCGACTGAGACAAGCCCGCTATGTCTATGATATGCCCGAACGAACTAAACGAGTTAAAATTTTCTGTCTCCAGGCCTGCCAGAGGTAGTGCAACGCTCAAAGCCATGTCTGGAACGGAAAATCACGTTTGTATTGTAATTACACGTGCATAAACTCAACTGCGTGTGAACACTATTAGCTATGTTGACAGAATCTAACCAACGCGCCAAACTGTTACGGTGTTATGATCACACAACACGAGAAATAACTCACCACTCACCTTTGACTAGAATTACAATAAATAATCTCAAAATCACACTGTTTGCAACGAGTAAAACAATAATTACCGAAAAGCGTAATCCCAAAAAGCTCAAGCCTCGATGTAGTTGAAAAAGATCGAACATTTATGAAGTGAAGTTAGCTGCAATAGCGAGTTTGCGTGTGCGTGATGTCGTCGAGCGCGAACCGGAAATGGCTCTGTCGGTAAAGTAGTTTACTACGCAGCAATAAAATCTTTTAAGGAGCAGTTATTAAAATAGTACGGAATATTGAAATTAATTACTCATTTTTTGATATTCGAAGGGTGAATGTATTGCATAAAATAGACTACAGTTTGTACAGTTTATCTTAAAAGTAATTATGCGTTCTATTGAGTACAGCGCCATCTGTGATATAATGAAGCACTGTCTAGCGCAGTGCTACTGACGTTGTGAATTTATTTCTCGCTAGGTGGCAGCACGTACGCCTTGGTTGGACGAGTTTATAGTAGGTTCGGCACTCGCTCATAGATGGCACTTTCGCAGTAAGGCAGGACAAATCTGAAAAAAATACTATCGTTTGATTTTATTAGTATTATATGCTAATTTAGAGCATGTCAATATAACATTTTACCATATTATTACGATTCTGATGATTGATAACAATCACTTACGGTACAGTCTCTTACTAGTATGTTTTAGGGTGTCAGTGGAGACCAATTTCCCAATAAATTTTGATACAGAGTTACAAAAAAACAACTTCACTTTCAAAAAATAATGTTTCTTCTGAAGCCTTTTGCGTACAGCCTAGATCTAACTATAATACATTAAAAGCCTACCTCGATAAATGATATAGGTATCATAAGTTGACATATTTTTTAAACCGGAACAGTAAATCTTGAGATTATCGGGTTCAACAAACAAACAAACTCTTCAATATGAAGAATATAATAAATTCACTCTTTTATAATTTTAAATGAATATAAAGGAATAAAAATTATTAAAGTGATCTTAGGTAATAAGATAAAGAAACAATATGCACATAAGCAATTAACAGCATGTGGATGTAACACCTACACCTAGTGATTAGATTCTAAGAAATCTTATTAAATAGCCTGCCTAATTTTTAATTAAACATTACCTAACTAAAAGGTTTATAACAAAGTGATAATTTGAAATAGGTAGTTAGATATATTTTTTCATCATCATCTCAGCCATAGGCCGTCCACTGCTGAACATAGGCACCCCTTTAGATCTCTACAGTGAGCAGGCCATATTGCTCGCGGAGTAGATGGCCTATGGGGTCGAAAAGTGCTAGAGTGGAGACCACGGACCAGCAAGCACAGCTTAGGACGTCCACCAACAAGATGCACAGACGACCTAATAAAGGTCGCTGGAAGATGCTGGGTGCAGGTCGCTTCCAACCGATATTTGTTCATGAAACTCTGAAATTAAAAACGTTTCCAGCAGACGTCTTCAACTCGGCCATTTTTTTTTACATAAATTGACACCTAAAGCAATTTTCTATGTAATTTTCTATGTCGTATGTCTCAGGTTTCTGCGTATGCCTCATTAGTTTTAAGTTATTATTAACATTTTATATGAATCTGTGATCTGAAAGAAAGAATATATTATTATTATTGACAACCTGGTGAGGCTGTACCAGCATAGGTTTGGTTGTCATTTTATCTCAATGTTCATCTGGGAAAAACCAGTTTTTTGTGAAAGAAGCTTGTGATCTCTTCTTCTTCAACCTTTAGTCACCCAATGCTGAGTGTAGATCTCTGCCAAATTTTTCCACTTCTGGCGGTTTTGTGTTATGGCTATCCAGTGGCAAACCTTTGCCTTAATATGGCTTTGGAACAGAAAACTCAAATAACATGGAATAAACAGATAACTAAAACAGTTTTCAATTACCTATTTATATGGAGATGAATGAGAACGCTCAAGAACGAAGGAAGTACTCCTGGTACTCTTATGAGGATGCTAGATCCCAGTGCCATATGCCAGTCTTCTGGTTGTAAGCTAATCCCTCACCAATTTTCAGCTAAACTGATTCTGACGTTCTTGAGTTTCTTGAGTTCTCGACTTTCTTCTAACTATTTCAAGCATCCGGATAAAATGAACCTACAGCCTTCCCATTTGAAAAGTTTCCTGAGATAAGGACGTTAAACAAACAATCAATCAGGCTCTTCAGCTTTTTAATAATAGCCTACCTATAAAGATATAAAGCTTTAAAGTCTTATGAAACAAAATTTCAATTCTCTAGAATCTACTACGCATAATCGGAATGGCCAATTAGTACCTACATAACACGCGTAATAAAGTTGGAAAAAGAGTTATCATACATTCATAGGATAGGCTGGGAATATCATAACGCTGACTTCCACCAGATAAAAATAGCCTAGATACCACCTGTATAAAATATAACATTTTACTGTACCCTGATAAATGGGCTATTCGAACCTGAAAGATTTTTTCAAATCGGTCCAGTAGTTCTTTAAATTAGCGCGTTCAAGTTGAAACAAACAATTCCGCTTTAAAATATTACTACAGATTACCAATCAATAAAAAGATTTTTTTTGTAGATATGGAATGTATTTTCCGTCCACTTTATTTACCTACCACCATACATTAAGGTTGCTTAAAGGTAAAACACTGGTACTTAGCCGAAACCGGTTAGACTGGAAGCTGACCCCAACATAGTTGGGAAAAGGCTCGGGAGATGATGATACATTAAGGTTGCTTTGAAACCTAAAGGGAATACCCATAGACACATAATAAGGTGCATAGGTAAATATTTATTTCGGATCATTTACAAAATACTCATTATACTTTACTGAATAAGGTGAAATTCACAAGAAATTAAACAGCACATAAAATTACTGGGTCCTTTTTATTTCATCCATTTCCTTTATTTTATTGCGCGGGTAAATATATCCTGAAAGCATTAAATGTTCCCGAGTTAAAACGTATTTATAAGGCAATCCAATCACCAGGTTTGCATACCCACTTTCTCCATACATACTTGTCTAAATTTTCATTTCAATTTTCACGAATAATATTTGTGGGCGCTTTCAATAATTTTATTTTATTGACGAAATTGAACATCAATATCGGCCTATCTCTTATTTCAATTGATAGGCTTAAAAGATCACTCTAAAATGTGCCTCACAATTTCTCAGGCTAATTGGTGTAAGCCGATGTACAAGTGTCATTATATTCCGAAGGCAACGCGTACAGATCGCTATTCAGCGGGCACTTAGATCCGCGGCGAGCGGCGATACGCGCCTAATTGCTCCAAATCGGGTGCTTATGATTTGTAAATATTCTTATATCGCCACTTAGGAGCGTCCGTTCAATAAATATAATAGTAAACATCCGTGCAAATGGCCGTGCGGGCGGCGGGCGGGAGCGGCGCGTGGCCACGGCGGGGCCGCGCGGTATCGATTCGCGCCGCGCGACACACTGTATCTATCCTCTCATCGATGCCCGTTCGCTGGCCTCACAAAGAAAGAGATAGGTTTCGCCGACTTTGATCCTTTTGTTTTTGGGCAGCGTCCGGCGATGCGGGCGGGGGCTGAAAAATGTGAAGGGGCGCTGATTGGCCGGCCGGGCCCCGCCCCCGCGCGTGCCTCGCTAGCGCTAAAGCCTCCGACTCAGTTCAAGGGCGGTTGCCGCGACGCACGCTGATTTGTTTGGGTTCCCGGCTATTTATAAACTTAATAAAAGCTCAGTCCTGACCACGGACGGACAGCTGGCGAAGCGCGCCCGCACTCTCTCCATGGGTTCCTTATGTCTTGTTTTATTGTATCTTTTAGCCTTCTGTTTTAGTTTAAATAATTCAAAGGTCTTGCGTCTGGCCTTGTCTATGTAGAGGGAATTAATATTTCTTAAAAGGAAACGTGAAAAATCACATCTGATCTGTTATATTCTTATAACAACTTAAAATGAAAGAATTCAGCTGAAAGGGAAGGCGGAATTAATTATTATAGACAGTGTAGGACAGATAGCGTAGGTATCGACGAGCAGCGATCGTCTTTATTAAATAAAAAAAAAATCATACACTGATAAAATAAGGAAAACTGGAAGTTAAAGATTTTTATTTAGTAGTTTTATTTTCCTTATATATTTTTCATAATGTCTTCTATTTATTTATCTTATGATTCTGTTACTATTTGTGTAGGTTTTTTATCAGTTCGTTTCCGATTGATATTTTGTCCTAGACTCGCTTTCACAGCTGAAGCGATTACGCTTTACATTTCTACGAGCAAGATAAAAAAAATCCTTAGTTGATTGCTTGATAGTCGTTTTTATTGCTTCATTTATTTATTCTTTAACCATATTTATTACATTTTTAAATATTAATATAAAAAAAAAACATTTAAAAGTATAAAAAAATATTGCTTTACATAACGGAGCTCAGGCATACAGAGATTAGGTGCCTATGAATAAAGATGCATTTCTTTGATACAATATATATACGCGGTCGATTTAAGAGCCTTCTTTTTTGTAAGTTTTTGTATGTCGGTAAAAAATTGTTTCTTATAAAAAAATAGTTTAATTACTTACTAAAGAACAAAGATCCTCATCGTTCTTTGAAACTCAAGTAGTTAGAAGTAGTAGTTTATTTTCTACTAAATAGTTCTTTTTTATTCAGTACCAATTTAACGTATAGGTTTATCCAGCGTGGCAATGCTGCCAGCCTTTTGGGTACACTACCGGGTGACAACGATGAGTGTAGTAGTATATTTATATTATTATATTAGTTGTAAGTATTTTAAAAGTGTGTATATATTTAGTGTAGTCTAATAAAATAATTAATAAAGCATAGCTTTTCCTCGCGGCTTCACCTGTATCTTTACATGAATTTAGTTTCTCATCCTTATACAACATCAACCTATTAGCTAAGTTTCGTACAAATGAGTTAAGTATATTTTATACCTGAAAGATTGATCAATTTATCTTCCAATAGGTAGGTACTTGGGATTTATCAATCATTAAAGCTGTCATCAAGCCGTTATTTGAACAAACAAAAATAGATAAGACAATAGCTTGAGTAAAAAAGTCTTCGTAATATATAAGCGAGGTTGTAGATCTATGAGTGAGTTGAAATGAAGGCTCCACTCCTTCTAGTACCTACAGTTACACGTGCTAACCTTAAGGTCATTGGTTTATACGGTGGGTGCTGACATGGTGATAGGATGTAGTGGAGATTAGCAGGAGAGAGGAGCAGAAGTTTGTTTGTTTGTTTAGTTGAACGCGCTAATATCAGGAGCTTCTGGTCCGATTTGAAAAAATCTTTCAGTGTTAGATAGCTCATTTATGGAGGAAGGCTATAAGTTTTTATCAGGGTGCGCGGGTTTTAGGTAGCTTGATGTGCTGGCGTCTGTACATAGCCAGATCTCTTAACTAATATGTATTGCTGGTGAGTTTTTTGTGCCACTGTTCGCAACAAAATAATATCGCATAGAAAAGCGATTTATACATTAAAAAGTCCTAAAGTCATTTTACAGGGTTTTTTTTTTATTTTGGAAGGTACAGATGCCATCACAATCCGTCAGATTTCCTTAATAGATTTTCAACTTTATAGCTCAAGCATATGGTTCAAAGTTGATTGGGAAAATTTGACAGTTTCGGGTAGCTTGATGTGCTAGCGTCTGTACAATTAGTTGGCCAGAATAGGTAATCATTTGAAATACATGTTAACGGTTTTACTGTGAAGACGTGCATACAATATTACGAATCACGGCCGTCATTTTTGTAGCACGTGTCATTTACACGGCACGTTTAGACGTCGATCAGTTTAGACATGTCACCGACGACTGCACGACGCGACAGCTAAATGAACGCGATTGACTACGACACGGCGCGACGCGAAGCCGACATTCTGACGTGAACGACTTTTTCGTTCGGTGTAACGGGGCTTTTATATTCTTTGTCCTGTGGTAGATTGTGTTTTGTTTCTTCAGTGATTCTTGTTTCAAATAAATAGGTTCTAGAATGTTGCTTAGGGCCTGTTTCACCAACCTACATATAAGTTCCAGTTAGTTTATTTGGTAGATAATTTCATAAATATTCTGTTCCATTTTTGGATTTATTCGATAGATAGTGGCTATTCGGACATTGTGAAACGTTTGGCCCTTACAGTTTTTCAGGACTATCCGCATTTTACTATCATTGTAGTTACCTAGTTTTTATTATGGAGTGTTTCTCATCGCAACAACCGGTTAAAGAGAGAAGATACTGGGTATCAGGGTTTGTTTTGTATTGTATTGCTGGTTGCAATATGAAGGGATAATACCATTTTGAATAAGGACAATCCTGAAAGCAAGGTTGAAAACTAGTTCCATGAAACTAAGCGGTGTTCCAGAAAGAGTACCTACCCACGCAAGTTGTAAATGCGAATATCCGGCGTGCGTACAGTACGTACATTGTGTTTGTGTACGGCGACACCATTAGCCGGCGCGTCATGTCGCTACCTAATACCTCGGCCGCCTCGCTAAACGACCAAATATTTAAATAGGTATCCATCCGCGGCTATCTCCAGATAAAACGCCCCAATTCACATGCGTGAGCCGCGTGATGGATGAGTCCGACGATCAGACCCTTGCCGCACACCCCCGTCCCTCTCAAATTTGCCTTCTCCACCTCCCCTCTGTCCGACAACGGCCCGCCCCAACCTAAGTCCTGTAGGTGATCCATTACACTGGCATTTTTGCGTAATCCCCGTTTATAAATATGAAATTGAAGGAAGACCTAGTGATGGTTAATCGACTGGAGGTCGGGGTCAGCCGGGCCTCTGTTGCGAATAATTTATGGCGACGTGCCAAAACTGTCCTGTCGCAAAATATATCGCGGGAAAAATGTTTACGTGTTTACGTTCCTTTTTTGAAATTCAAATGTGATTTGATTGGACAAACGTAGCCGGCGCACCGCGCGCCTGGCGCAAGGGGTAATCACGGTGCCCACATGCGAAACATGCTAATAGTAATAATTGCAATGCGTTCGCACTGATTATAGATGGGGTATATTCTGATTATAGATAATTATAGTTGGGGGAGGTTGGGTTGCGCTGATGAGCGATTTGGGTATTATTTGCGCTTTATTTGGGTATTTATTGCGCTTGAGTGACGACGCAGATATTATGCTCGGTTATAATATAATATGTGCGTCCCTTAAGGGCTTTCACCCTGTCCGCGGCTTTGTATGCTCTGTGGACATTGATTTCGTTGAATTTTTCAATACGAAATGTTGACGTCAATTTAGAAATTATTCTTAGAAGGACGTACTTTTGACTTGATAACCAGTCTTTTACATGGCCTTCACGGCCTATCTGATCTCTTCAATTCAGTTCCCTGGGCGACGTGATACCCTTTGGATAGACTGGGTGTGAGACTTTCTAGCTTATGATTACCGGTGACGATTGCGAAAGACGTTTGAATGCCAGCCCAGGAGCAACTAATTAGTACCTTCCAAAACAAGGAGTTTTGATGATGACCACAGAATGTCCCCACGAACCAATCGCGCCAAGCGTTGCTTAACCTTATGATCGGTCGACCCGTTGCGGTTGTTACTTAGCCACGAGCTACTGACTGACTTGATGACTATCTTTAGTTAGGATGTCAATTATAAAAAAAAAATGATAAGAAAACATTTTTTCATGAATTATATTTCAGTACCTGGCAGGTATACATACATACATTATGTAACTCCACGAAGACCTTCTAACTATACCTACCAGCAAAGAATGATATTTTTTCTACCTCTATATCTCTATAGGTATGATTATATTCAGAATATAGCATTTTTACTAGCTCCTAGTTCAATAAATCACAGAACATTAACGTCTGTTGATCTTAACCCCTCTCTCATAGAACAAGAGGCTGTCGGCTGCCCACGCGCCGCAAACGCCAATTATCAAGATTACGTCAATTCTGTTCACGTATGGTGGCTATGGTTCAATAAGTTATATTTATTTATAGTATTTTTAAGATATATTGTATTGTATTGTATATATTTTCTATGGGCCTTGACGCCTGAATTAAATGGATAAATAAATAAAAAATAAATAAATAAGTGTAACCGTACAACTCAAAGTATAGTTCTTAAGTTTCTAAATATAATTCACATTGTACTAAGATACTTAATGGGAATAACCATAGTATTACGTACCTAGTATTTCTAATAGGTACCAAATACTCTAAGTCCCAGAAGATTCGGCGCTATCTTGTTGGTATTTTAATAATAAATTTAGATGGACAAACGGGCAAACAACGTAACAAGTAATCGAAATATTAAGATATGCATTAATATAATAAACAACGCTACAATAAGACTATGTTATATATAGGGATATAACCATTCTTCTTCAAAAATAACCCCTATTACCAAAAATACTCGTATCAATATCTTACCTCCAAAGCGTCCTCATTGAACCGATAAACTTACATACCTGGGGGCCATCTATTATATTCATTAGCCGCAGACCGAGGGGAGAAGAGCATGGACCGAGGGGGGGGGGAGGGTTTTAGTGCACTGATGTGGTGATAAGCGCTTGTTTGGGGTTACCTCAGTTCTTTCGACGAATTTTAATGCCAATTAGAGTAGACAATATTGCGCACTGAATGGATTGAGGCCTTTATTAGTGTCGGATATTGTTGTGAGATCGTTCGCGCGGAAACTGTACGGCGGTCAGGGAGGGGGCCCCGGGTGACGTTGTCGATGTGTACTGCATAAAGCATTACATGATATTTTTTGAGGCAGGTGATCTTTTTCTGAACATAATTTGATTTTCGAAACCATCAGTAGGTACTTGGACTCAGACTAATTTATAACATGATAAAAATACTAGCGGAATTGTGACGTCTTAACTTGAAATCAGGACCACAATGAATATAACTTATCTCATCCTTATTGCGAAACACAAATACTCTTATAGTAGTTTTGAGTTTTTTTATAGCGTATCTTTCTATTAAGATGCTACAACACTTAAATTAAGAGCCTGTTTCGCAAACGAATAAGTTCCAGTGAGTTTATTTGGTAGATAATTTCATATAAATTCTGTTCTATTTTTGAATTTATTTGGTAAATAGTGGCTATTTAGACATTGTGAAACTGGCCCTAAGAATCTATAATTTTACTGTCTTCAATCGTCACTTATAAATTGAGAATCACCCCATTTCAATCCGTGACAAGTTACATTCTGTACTTAGTTTGTCTGTTAAAATGCAGTTTTCAAAAATATGTTAGTTGTAGTCTATAATGAGACATGCGTATTGCCTTTCCTAATATTCTGTTTACGTATCTTATTAATACTGTTACAATAATGGCGAGTAACCCAATCTAAACTGATTAACTAAACCAATAAGACTGTCTACGCATACAAATATCAAGTCAGACTTTTCAATGCATGCAAGAAAAATGGATAATTATACACACGTGCGATTTACGCATGAAAGAATCGCGACTGTCTGCGTATCAGCGTGTATTCAATGTATAATGTATCGCATACATCATAACATTAATCTGAGGCGGGTGATGGATCGACCGCGGTTAGACGGAGGACGGTGCAGACGGGCGATTCGACGATTGCCGCGCTACAAAAAAAATGTTGAATATTATTCTATTAGCTACTTGTTTAACATTAATCTTATACGAAAAAAAAATTATAAGAAAAATTAATTATATATTTAAAATAAGTTGTTGTGTAGAAAAATTGTAACTAGCATTACAATAATACCTTTTTCTCTTTCCTGTCGAATAGGAAATTTTTATTCGATTTTGAAAAGGCTTGTCTGAAAGGATATTTTCTGCGTATGAGAAACTAAGAAAATTGTGTAAAAAGAAAATAGTGTAAGAAAATGTCATAAAAATTGTTGACCAAAAGTTCTCTGGCATTTGAAATGTCAGCGCTTCAATCGCTTAAAACTTATCGCCCGTCTGAACCCAACATTTTCAACCCACCGCGGTATTTTTTCCTTGTTTTTTACCCTAACCAAAACACAAGTGCAAACTTCTCACGATAGATCTCATAAAACAGTTTGTGCGAGATTAATTGCATTATTTCGTGTTATATCAGTATTAATGGCAACTATCTGGGGGATATCACCCTTCTCTTTAATTATAGAATCTCGTTTATCACAAAATGTAATGGTTGTGTAAATTATTGTTATAATTACTGTTATCATGTGGGGATGCAAGGATGTCTTCGTATTATTTCTGGATGTGTTTTATCTTTGATTTGGACTGTAAAATGTTTAGCTAGCAGGGGACTGTTATAACTAGCCAGGTTTCATTTTCATCATTTATGTATTGACATAAGTATGTATATAGAGGTGAAGGTCTGGCAAGATAAGTTTAGTTAGAGTTATCATGCAAAACATTGTTCTATACCTAGATTTTGTATCAGATAGTTGCCATAGAGACCAGGTCGTACTTTGTAACAGAAGAATTTGCAACGATTAACAACAGATTTCTTTACGTTAAGTGAGGATAGAAACGTCTTTGTATGGCGTGTTTGTGTATATGATTGACTAGGAATAAAAATTTCTTCTATTCATATTCTCCTCTCATTTAAAAAAATATTACCTATGCAGTATAAAAATAATGACAGAAATTGGGTTTTCAAAAACTTTGTTGTAGATGAATTACATTTGAATTTCGCTAGACTTTTCGTAAACCTTTAATTCACGAAGATCAATGGGAGAATTACAGAAAATCTCTCAAACTCCAACTCTGTGAGGTAACTCCGCGATCCTCAATTGTTTCAGTAAGAATTAACATTTGTTTATACGATATCTATTCCCAGTGGCGCAGTGGTACAGTCGCCGGCAGTCACCGTTGGTGTCCGGAGGGCGAGACATTTTCACGAGCGGCTGCCCGCTGACCTTTCTAGCTCCAGGGACAGAACAAATGCCATCATGTTTCATTTTTAGGGTTCTTTACGTATTGTTATGAACACTTGTGATTGTCTTATACAACTAGTAGGTATATTAGTTAGGATAAAAAAATCAAATTATAATAATATAAGTCAATAAGTTGAACGAGTTTTGTCTTATATATTAAATTATAACAAAGAAATATCGTTCTTCGCGGATAAGATAAGCTGCCATGAGAATCCAAAAATTCTGAAACAATTTCCGTGTCCGCAGAATGTAAACTGAAAATTACATTTTGGATATTTTCGCAAATATCTACGGAACCTCCGACATATTACTTAAATTAATATTTGTCAGTATGTTTTCTGCGGGCCACGCACTCGACGACACTCGATTAATTTTTCACGGTACGCTTGTCAAAATGTGATTTAATATAGTCCGGGGGTAGTCCGAGCTTTGACGTGCGATGCGTGCAGTGCGTGCGACGGCCCGCGACCAATCCGCTTAAGGGGACTCACCTCATGCACTTTGTACTGTCTATAAATAAAATAAATGCAGATCGCTTTAGTATTTTGAACTTTTTTGCCATGGTTAATCCTGAAATGTGGTTTCCAGCGGATATTTGGAAATATGAATTACATTTCCCCGATACATTTGCATTTCCAGTTTTCCATGTTACAAGCAGTATTATCTATCAATAACGCCAAAAATGGTACCGCAATTTCCAATTTGCCGCGTCACTCCGGATTCCAATAGGAAGCGGGGATAAATGGAGTCGCATTCCAATATGTCACCGAGCGGGGTCCGACCATTCGGCTTTTCGGCATTCGGGATTCGGCGTTTTCGGATATTCGCGGTGGTCGAATACGTCGAATATTGCCCGCGCGCATACCAAAATCGGCCACTAATGAGATTCTAAACGTTATATTATTTGAGGCGTAACTAATTGGTTTTTTGTTTGTTCATTGTTTTTACAACAATAAATGAGCACGTAGTTGGGATGATGGTGACCGCGCGTGGGGTCAATGACATTCCGCTTTCAGTTCCGAGTTTGTTGTTAGTAATACATTGTTTGTGTTCCGTTTGTTATTCATCACAAGATTAGTTAATAAGATTTCCTAGAGTTCAAGGTGGTTCAACGGAGTTCAGGTACATTTGGTTCGTGTATATTTGTTTAAGCTCTTCATTATCACCGGCTTTTTTCATGTCACAGGCTTCTTCTCAGACAAAGACGGGATTAGCGTTAATCACCACGTTTACTCAGAGAGATCGAACCCGCACACTGACCAGTACTTGAACGCAGGTGCTTTTACCCACTGCACCACCACGACTTCCTTGAAACCAAATAAAATAAGTGAATTGCAAAACCAATAGAGCAATGCCTCTAATTTAAAATTGTGTAAACATTTTTGGAGCTTATTTTATCTTCTTTATGTACTTCAAACAATATTCGCTTCACAAGCCCCGTTCGAAAACACCGAAAGAAAATTCTCGCGCTAACAAAGACGGATAGGTGCGATACATTATGTATGCGATACTTGAAAACTACCTTTTCCAAAACATAGACCTAATAAATAGGGTGAAAGGCTCGTGGTCCTTTCATTCGCGTATTAGGCAGTCTACACACGAGCCGCATGCGTGTCACGTCAATCGTTATTGCCTGTATAGCGCTGCCATTGCCCGCTCTGATTTGAAATATTTCCACGGAACCACTTATTCGCACCTCACAAACAGGCTGCGGATATCGTGTGCGATGTTTTGATCGTTTGTCGGGGGTTTTATATTAATTTGGGACTTTTATCTAGACTAGAGATTTCGTTACTAGAAACTTTGGTGATATGAAACCAGTTGTTATTGTTTTAAAAATATTGTTATTAATTGTCAAACTTTAATCGAGTCAAGAACACATGAAAGCTGGCTTTCTCTTAGTCTATATTAATATTATAACAAGCAAAGATTTGATTGTTCGTTCGAATTGAGGCTCCAAAACTACATGTTCGATTTGAAAAATTCTTTCACTGTTGGAAAGATACATTATCCCCGATGAACATAGGCTCTGTTATATCTGGGTATGGGAAGAAGTACTCCGGGGACACGGCAGACAAGCAGTTTGCTTGTTTTAAATAAGTTAATAGTGTATGCTTATTTGACGTAGTTTTCTTTACTTAACTTATTCATCTGTATTATTTTTATGCAAATAGTAAATAACCCACACAAATCAGATAGGGCAGCTGACCTTGGTAAGATAGCTAGGATCAGAGTCACAGCAAAACAAGAATCCATGATTTCTTGAAAAAACTTCGAGACAATAATATTCCCATATCAATCTTGAAGTATCAAGTAGAAGCCAGGTCATACCCGCGGAACCATGGTATGTACTCACAGGGCGAGAGGGTAATCGTTTTGTTGAGTCGCGTTTTGTACCCCATTGTGAGCGGCATGCGAGGCAATCGTGGCCTCGTGCGTATTCCCGTCTCGTTCCCATTCTAATGGTGACAACTGCCACGTCTATGGAACATATCGCACCTCCGTGGAGCTTACTTACGAGGTTATTATAAATGCGATTTTTATTGAGATCGTGATGTGAATGGGATATCTTTGGAGCTAATAGCTGTTGGGGAGTTATTTTTATTGGTATGCATAGTGAAGGTTATGTGACGATGACGAGCTTCTTCAAGATGATTCGTTGATGATTAGGGCATGACGATGCCTTCCTTAATGAGTCAAATTTGACAGTGGTATAGGCATAGTATGCGTACACATATGTAAGCTTTCATTAGAAGTTACTTCTTGAGCAAGCAGTTCTTTTTAATAAGATTCTTATTACAATTATTATTAATTAAATTACTACGCTTTAATTCCGTGGCAATAAGCCAATGATAAAGCCTAGAAAGCTGGTACGTATTGGTACGTATTGGTACGTATTGAACGCATACTTTCGGCCATCAACACTGATCAAAGATATCTCAAATTAATGCAGTGTGAACACGAAATTTTGGTAAAAACACAGACACATCTGCCTGACTGCGGGAGGCCGTTAGATAGGCGCGAAATACCTAGAGAACTGTCATCGATTAAAAAAATACGATTAAAATCTTGCGCAAGCGCGGTTTTTGTGTGAGCAGCTGTGCGCGTGCGCGCATCACCTGTCCCACGTGGCCAGAGATAATGGCGTCTTCAAAGAAGTCCGAATATTCTATTGTTGGGACATTCTGGGCTTTGATTTAAGGTACTGTCCTATTGTCGAAGTGACGTTAGGGTGTAAGGAGGTTCGGGGATGAGGTTCCACCTGCCTATAAAGTGGCCATGATTATCCATGTAGGTTTTATGTAGAAGCGTTGATATTTTTTTGGCGAAAAATGATTAATTGATGGATTTATTGAATGTTTGCTTTTCTTGTTTGAAGATCTTGTCTTTTGATTTCTGCTGTACATTGCATTGCTGGCATACCCAGATTTGTTTATATATGGTTTGTAGGAATGTTACAAAACTAATCAGTTTGTTTCCTCAAGTATTTTATAGATATGTACATATGTAACTAAATGATACATCAATTTGCCACAAATACTAAAATCCGATGTGGATAATACTTAAGGCTCTTAAATGTTATAAAGAAAGTCATAGAAAATACGTAACACGAGAACCACCAATTTAAACAGTCAATTTATTCAATTGTCATTAGTAAAAAACATGATCATGTAAACATTGTTTCTACAAAACTTGGTCAAATGTTAACCAACAGCATCCCTACCGCACTAAAACAGAATTGTTGCACAAAACTAGAACTATCCCGCGTCCCGATAATTCCCGAAACCCATTCATAGATCACGTACTCTCACAAAGATAGTACATTACTTACCTGCCAATAAACTGTACCAACCTTTAATGATTTATAACAAAGCACACATTTTATTGCATTTGCCATAAACCTTATCACTAAAGCTATAAGGTCCATTTTGCGATAATTGGTTCGCAAATAAAAAGTCGGTAAAATCCAGAAGTCGTGCAGTGTTATTCTGAATTGGTGTTCAATTGTCAGGTTGTCGTATATCATTGATTTTTACGACGAGTCGTAATTCATTAGTATTGTGTCCGTCAGTGTTCGGTTCTACTTTAATTTGGAAGACAAATTAACTTTTACTATTAATTTCGTCACGTCGAGGATTTAACTGCTGAGTTATGTAAGGCATAAACATGTATAGCTAAGGTAGGGTGAGTTGTTGGTCTGATCAATCAATCCATGAATAGTTTGGAAGAGTCTAAACCGCTTTTGTCTTTTATGCTTTTGTTTTGTTCTCCCGAGTATCATGTAGCATATCATGGATTTTCATTGTAATAGATGGGCACCTTCTTTGTTTTAAGCATGCATACGGCTAGGTTTTAAACCTTTACTAATTCGCAACAGTGTATCATTGCTAAATTGGAGTTATTTTATAACCATGCTCATAAATTGAGTACATAGACGGCAGTACCGCCTACCTGCCGCACCGGGCGAGCGCGAGACTACGCAGAAGCGAACAATGCACGTCAATTTTTTTTCAACTAAAATCCTTAAAGCGCAGTTTTTCGGCGCAAATTCCAAAGAACACCTGGTCGGAAACGGGCCCAGGGGGTCTACTGATTGATAGAGGTCCCGCGATTTTCGTACAATAGCACAAATATGCAGTTTTAGCCATTCGAAACGGGACCGATTCGCCGCTCGCTCTCCGGCGACGGAGCGTCTGTTTAAAACAATCAATGATCGACTTTTTCTGAATGGAATGTGAAACAATATCTTTTGTGCAGTCAATGGTGTAGGTGGTCAGGATGTTCGATGTTTTATTGGCACTTCTGTCTCAATGGGTGTCTTTGTGCCCTCTTGACGTAAACTCATTCAAACTTAAATCGTGTCGTCTATTTACTAATTGTACAACGTACCTTATGTAACTTATCTTTTGTGTGCAATTCTTCCAGTCAAACTGTCTAAGCTAAAGGCTTATATTATGTCTAAATCACTTGCTTATTAACTTAATGTCCTCCACAAATGAAGTCATAGCGGAGAATGTTCAGCGCAAATAAATTGCATTTAAAGCGGCCATTACCGAAACGAGGAAAGTTAACCGCGTGCGTATGCATACGTAAAATTGTGAAGACAATAATTTGATTGATCTCTTAATGAATATGCAGATATGTTAAGTGATGATAAGGCCGCAAATAAAGCTGGTTCCCTGAGGAGTGATTGCGCGCCTACCTCTGGCACGAGCGAGATTTTAATCTCAGATAAGTGGAGAGAGCAGAACAGTTTACATAAATTCTGGAGTTAGCACCTTGTTTACAAAGTGCACTGTTTGATTACGAGATTCGTTGATAAGTGCGTGCCCTTGTTTTACTGTTGTGTTCGCTGACAAATATTTGTATTTTTTTTTGGAGGGTTACAAATAGCGTTGACACTGAGTGTTATCTTTTCTTGTGCAGTAAAAATCTTTATTTAGCTACAAATTAACAGAAAATTTTGTGAATTGGATATTATTCATGTTAATTACTTAGGTTTTCAAGTTTTTACCTAATAAAAATTGTCAGTTTCGGGTAGCTTTATGTGCTGTCGTCTTTAAATTCGAAAAGGAGATTGGGTTGTCGTTATTATTATCTAACTACCTGATCCATTAATTTTTGTTTTGTTTTTTATTACTATTTCTGGCATTTTTTATTTTTTATCCCCCTGTAAGAAACATACTTTTACTTTATTAAATATTAATGCAATCGAATTAAAAACGAATATTTCAAAAACACAATTTGAAACTTAACTTAAAAGACAACAAAACTAACCCTTACAACGCGGCTTGAATAAAAATACAAATTTCATAAAAGGTTTCCTACAGAAAACAGTGGGAAGAGGAGAAGAAATAATGAAATATCTTCATCCAACCCTTCTAATTAATAGCCATCAGTGTCTGTACCACTCGTGGGGTTGACAGTGCCTTCAAGTTTTTTAATATGCTTCCTCACCTCGGTAAAACAGTGGGTTATAATTGCTTTTTTCTGCCGCTAAGTTTTGAGCTGGGAATAAATCATCATATTATTGAAGGTAAGTTTAAGTTTCGGAACAATTTTGGGTGGATCTTACTTTTATCTTTTCTAAGCTATTATTGGGATCGTATGTTTTAATGATTTGATACTTACATTATGTCTGATTGTAATTATTTTAAGGTTTTTCGTATTGCCGAGTTGCTATTTGTTAATCAGTCGAAAATCTACAAGATGATGTTTCGTTAAAGTAACTTTGTGTAGAATTACTCTTTTTGTGTACATCTTTGTGCAGAAGATTTTAATATTATCAGTTAAATTTTGTAAGCTAGTTTTAGCGACGTCGATTGCTTATGCACTTACAATAAAAATCACATTTTCTTTGAGTGAGAATTCATCATTTGAAATGATTCCTCCCGCTATTGGTGCAGCTGAAGGGATTGTCAGACTTTTACTGACTAATACACATTTTTTTCTTCTGGAGTTCTTTGTGTGTCAGGGCCGTGGTAACTCTTGCGAACAGCCCGTTTAGCAGTACAACAACAAACTTAGCTTAAAACTTTTTAGCCAAATCGACCAAATCAAAGTAAGACTATAGCTCAGTATAAACAAGGTAGCAATAACCGCTTGTATTGGATCAGCAGAGATAAAAAACGTAAGACGCGGACAATCCTTTTCGGCTGAAAATTGAATAGTTGGATTACGCGACCTACGGGCGGCCGTAGGGTTGACACACTGTTGGCTATCATATTCCCATTTCTTAAGACTTTTTTTAGTGTTTTTTTTTATGACAATAATTAATGTTCAAAAACACACCAATTAAAAAGGGACATTAAATTTAACAACTTAAATCTAGTCTTTATTTATTAGAGCAATCTTATAATATAATTTGTCTGGACATTTCTGAGGCACCAAAGGGAGTGGTTCTTTGGATAACTATGGTCATTGGTATTTCTAATATTCCAATATTGCCAGTATACGAACAAGTCTCACGTCTTGTAAAATTGATTTTGTCCTTTAATGTTCCACGTTTTTTGCTGTATGCTGTACTGTATCTTCCCACAGTCTTGGGCAACCAAAGTGCATATCGCATGGATCATCTGCCTGTCATACCTGTCTCTATAAAGCAATGCCCGATGCACAGGAAATTAGTTTAAACAGGTGACTTTCCCACAGAATTGTAAAAGGATACATTATTACTCACTTGCGGTGAAATTCAGAAGGATTATAATATCGGGACACCTTTTCAAGTACGGTCGATTAGCATCAAGACAAGTTATTGATTATGTGTGTTATGGGTGCCAACATAACTAATAAACTACATATACTTTAAACATATAGATTTATAAATACATATTATAACAGGTAGACAACAACCAACAAGCATTCTCATCACACAAATGTCGACCGTACCGGGAATCGAAGTCGGGACCCCTAGTTTGGCAATGCCAGCGTGGTTACCATTACACCAACGGTTTAGCACGTAGACGTTATGTGTACAGAAAGCTTTTTTTGGCTAGACATGTTTATACAGTTTGCATAGTGTTTTTGATAGTGTCTCAATATAAACAATGCGCGAATTAAAAAAAAATACCTTAAAATACCATTTTATCAGAGCATAAATCTAGATAGATCTAATCTAAAACTTAGTATCCTAAGTATAGGAGCTCATATACTAGCCACGTGGATCGTGTTTCAGCTAGTTTTGCTAACCCTAGCGATGACTACAGGTTCATATTGTGCGGGCTGATTACGCGGACCATTGTGCCGCGGACATAGGACGCAATTAAGTATTAGACAGACTTTATAGCTGCGTTATCGTGCCCCGGGATTTGTTGGGAACCACTCGCCTTACGGTACCTATTTTGGGGTTGAATTTTATATAAAAAGAGCGAAAATGTGATGTAGTTTTGTTATTATAGTTAGGGTACGTAACACGAAATCTTGTATAAAAACAAATGTGTTTCGGGAAGAGATAAGGGGCCTGAAACTCCTATGTGTTCCATTTGAACAACAACTAAGTATTTTTTTTAGTATTTAGGCTATACGATTTCTTCTTATGTTAGAAGAGACAGCAATTTCTCATGAGTTAAAATACTTCTAGAACTCACACTGAACACTCATACCAGTTACTTCAAACAAGTACAGCGACACATGCCTTTTAACTTTTAATTTCGAGCTCCTAAGCTGTCACCCCAAAGACATTCAGCCTACCATCCACATTAAAATGAGACATCCCAATAAAGTTGCGAACTAAACAGAAACTAGTTAACAAGTGCAGTGGCATTGCACGCCACTTAAGTGGTAAATTCGAGGAAGCTGTCATTTGAACATAGCTCGGTATCGTGAAGTGGTCTGCTAACGAACACGCGTGTCAAAGCGAAACACTTCATTAGGTGAGCGCCCCCCTCCGCTCTCCGCCTTCTGCCGCCGCCTCGACGCTCCTTGCGACGCCGTAGGGCTTCCATGATGTGGGAGAAAGGTCGCATTGTTTTTGGAGATTCAAACTTTTTTGTCTTTGATGAATATTGGGAAGCGGCTGCAAAACAGCACTTTTGAAGGTAAAAATCACAAAGACCCCAAACGCGCCCTTAACCACTTCCTATATGATATTGCTGGGAAGAAAAAGTTGCGCAACCAATATCCCAGCGACACATGTCTTCTGTTGGTTGCTGAAGAACCTTTAAACAAAATTTTCTTAATATATAATTGGTATAACGCTACATATAATGTCTCATCAAAAGGCACGCGGGGTAGTCTGCCGGGGCTGCTAGTTATTCACAAGAGTTACCGTGGCCCTGGCACACAGGGACCTCCAGAAGAAGCATAGTGGGTTTTAGTCAGTAAGAGTCTGACCCTCTTCCAGCTGCACCCTCAGCGGAAGGGGTCATTTAATGATTTCCCACGAAAAAAAGCCTAGGTGCTATTTGTCATATTCAAGATTTTTGGGGTTGTACTATGAGCTACCTTGCGGTGGCAGTGTACTTCAAAGATGGGACTTATAGCTCGTACTATAAGAGTGTGAAGGTATGGGCGCATTCTCGGGCAGCAATAAATTGAAGTCCTGAGAAAGTTCTATGAATTATGTTGACTAAAGCCGAGCCTTATGTAGGTAACGACAAAGTCTTATTCAGAACAACTTTTTTAATTCCAGCCTTAATAATAACTATTTGCAAATATCGTGATAATTTGGTACCTATGAGCAAACAACATCGTATTGTTTTGATCATTATTTTGATAATGGAGTAAGTAAATGAAACCGAGGATGCCCGATATATTAAAGCATAGTTTATTGTGTTAATAAATTATTCGTTAGTCATCGAAAATATTCAAACCTTCATATTTTTATTTTAAAAGCATTATATTTTCCAAATATTTTTCTTGAAAGCCCGAAGAAGAAGGACCCAAAACAAAAGTAGTAAATAGACTTCATAAAGGTTAATTCTGAAAATCCTAGCACCAGTCCATTTAACTCCGGATGTCACAGCAAACCCTGAGGCGAGCACAAAACGAGACACTATCCGCAAAAAAAACCTTGACAGTTGGACTCCCTACGTTGGCTTCTATTTAGTGGGCGTCTTACCGACTCGGCTGCGCTAATTAGAAGCAGGCCGACTCTCTTCTCATTAGTGGCGAAATTATGCAGTTTGCTGGAATTCGGGTTAAATGTGAGGTCGAGATGTCGACTGCTTGCTAAAAAAATGTGGATTATTCCGCAGTGTCTGTGTTGGTACTTAAATGTTGGAGTAAATGTGGTGATCTGTTGTTGCTATCAGGTGTTTGGTTGAAGGCTAATACAGGTGTTGTAGAAGTATATAGATGATCTCTTGGTTTTTAAAGAGTGATTTTCACTTGAATCCAGACACTATCACTAGCCTCCTTCTGTTTAGTGTTGTTCAGTATGTTAATGAATAACGCTTCATCTATCATGGACTGTATTCTTAATAACTTCAAGAATTATTTTGAGTAAAGTAGTATTATGTTGAGGGCTTTGATGACAAAGATTCGTAGTATTTTTACGGAGATGGTATAATTTTTATTTAGTCGCCCTGAAATATCACTGAGTTCACCGTTATTGAGGCAACTCTAACTAACTTTTGAACTCGGTAAAATTTCATAAACACCAAATATTTTGTGACAGATTGTTAGAATGTATTTTAATCCTACAAAGACGTTAAATACCCATTGAGACCATATATAAACTTAATTAGATTTTATTAAATATTCACATAAGACCCTAATTACTACCTCCAGGCTTTCAAAGTCTAATAAGACAAGTACTTTATCTAATTGATCAACCATAATAACAAGTCTAATTAATTAGAAAACTCAAAAGTGTAGCTAATTAAAAACGTTGCCAAAAAAAACGTGTTGTGAAAAAAGCGTACGATAAAAATTCCCGCCTCATTTAGGTAAGCGGGCAAAAACAGGCATATTTGTAAGAGAAATGTCCTCCCGGGCAAATAACGTTTATCTACAGCACATTGGGTTAATGACTGGGGGACGAAGAATGAGAAGAAGGCATTATTTTAATTAGGAAAAATGGTGGGCCCCTCTCACCTAGGGAGGGATAACTGAGCAAGTTGCTTTGATTAAAGTAATGGTGCGTGTGCGAGTGCCTTTACGTAGGAGTTCATGTGGAGCGCACTTATTATGCCTTTTGCCTGGGATACCAATCGAAACTGCTGACCTGTTACTGAAATTTGTCGGAAACGAATAATTTCGAGATTTATGATATGTAGTTTCACAGGTTACGAATAGCTACTATCTACCAGATAAATTTAAACATGGAACAGAATTTTATGAAATTATCTGCCAGATAAACTATCTGGAACTTATCAGCAACTGGTGAAACTGGCCCGTAGTGTTGTGAACTGGAGGAGCTCGTGGTTAAGTAAGTCACGGATCGATCTATAACATGGTTAAGCTACGCTTTGCGCGATGGGTCTGTGGATGGTTGACCGTCCTGTCACTACGAGTATCCCATTGTTTAGGAATGGCTCGTTAAATTGGTGATTCCCGGCTGACATTTGAACAGTGTTACCTGCAGGTATCGGGATGCCCGAATTCAGGGATCAGAGATGCTTCAGTCGCTTCATATAAAAATACTGGTACTCAGCAGCATCCGGATGAACTGGGCGTAGACCCTGGACTGGAAGCTAAGAAGAGGTCGGTAGAGGCTGTATTAGAAACTAGACTGACCGAGTTCCTTGAAAAAGGATTTTAAAAGTGAACAATAAGATAATTATATAAAAATTATAATACTTTTATCGCATTAGCTTCTTCTTATTGTTCACCTGTGGTAGTTAAACATGCATACAACATTGTTAAGCATTCCTGGATGGATCGAACTTCCAGTTAAAACATAAGTTGTATACAAAGCTCACCGCTACCGTAACCTGTCCATTAGGCGATAAATAAACATAACAAAATACGAAATTATGCTGCGTTAGGAGCGCTCCGCCCACGCACCGACAAAGCGAGGCGTCGCGATACAACCCTGCAAAAAAGCGCCGCATCACACTACAATCATTTACGAAATATTGACAACAATAAAGAGGGACTTTAAAAAATGCCAGTTATTAATATTTGTTTTCTTTGTTGGGACCACGTGTCTCCACACCTGAACTCTGCGAATGACATTGCCAAAAAAATTGCAAAAAATATCCCTGGCTAGGCGAAAAGAGCAGAGGCGCAAACAGACAACAGCCAGTTTGAATGATTGCTTCCCTGGAAGAGCGGCAAGTCCATTTTTCACAAGTGCCATTCACGGCTTTCACGTTGCGTACTATGTATTTTATATATTTTTTATTTATCGGCCCTCCCCACCCCGTGGCGTGCGCCCAAATTGATATTCGAATGCGAATTTACGGCGTCCAATGCCTCACTGTTTTATTCATTTTAGTGATTTCGCGATGGTAAACACAGGTAGATGTGTTTAATTTCGAAATGAATGTTTATTGCAGAGTTTCCGTTTCGTTTTCAATGATGGAGGATATTCGTGCGCGGCGGGCGCGAATGCCCGTGTTTACACAATGCACTTACATTTCGCGTGTGTATATTTTCTGTTGTTTGTAATTATTTCCGCGATTTTTTACAATCCGTGGAAGTACTGGGATGACGTTTAAAAAGGTTGTAGTTAATTGGTTTTGTTAACAAAAATCCGTGAAAATTGTTAATTAATTAATATCTCTGATAATATTTCAGATAACTTGATATGACATAAACATGACAAGGTATGATATTATGCTAACTTTTCGATTATACTTAATACTTAGAACAATTTACAGTCGTCGGAAAACCCTCAATTCTGAATTATGTTAATAAAATACTGGTCATCGAGGCCACATATGCCTAAATCGAATCTGCAAAAAGGTTTTATAAGCATCATAACATCCACACAAAAAAACACTTGACTCACAAATTGGCAATACTGTCACCCCTGAACAACTTAAAAGTAAGGTTATTATAACAATTACCGGAGTCTGACTGAAGCGACGGTTCATAATCGATTAAGCGTCACTTCATAATCGATTTAGCGTCACCACAGTAACTCGCGATGATCCGGCGATGTCTAATGACGTAAAAAGTATGTCCCCGCTGTGTAATGTTGGCCGAGGCCAATATAAAGAGTTGGGAAATTACAGAGGGTACAGGGTGATGCAAGTTTTATACCTAAGACGTATTTGCTGTTTGACTTTTTTCGCGGGTTTGTTAGTCCAAATCCATTTCCAAACAGGGATGGTTGGTTTGAGTACACGTGTTATATATTCTGTAAGTAAAATCCAAATAATTTTTAACGTAAGATGGCCAATATATAAGTAATACAACCCAGTTTTTTTAGGATAACAGTAACTGGTAACATTATAAAACACTTAAAGCAATGCATTTCTATTTGAAGTGTTCAGTGGTCGCATAGAGACTCGAGTAAGATAGGCAGAGTGAGTACCATCAATTTTAGCCTAATCTTTGCTCTCGGCCACAGACAAGCCAGGGGTCGCGAAAGCACGTCGTCATCGGATGGCAATTTGAATGCGGTCGCTTAGCCGGCTGACGGCCGCTATGACTGATGAGGAAGGGTGAGGAGCCGACGAGCCTGTCACCGCCCCTGTATTCTACATGTCGCATTAATGTGAACATGGGTGTAGCAGGTGCTTATTGAATTATATCTTGATAGCGTAGTTGATAAGCAAATATGGGACAGGGTGTAAAGGGTAAGCTCCAATTTTTGGGTTAACATTCTTAAAACTATCTTGCAGTGACATTTTATACCAAGAGAAAGTCATTCCTTAGCGGATCGTTATAGTTAAAAAGGTATGTCATATGACATAGGCTGGTCACAGTGAGCTTTATCTATTTCTTCCCAAGTGCAGAAGTGCTGGGGTGGTCGGCAGAGCACCGAACTCATAATACAAGTCGTTGCGCTAATTCACAAAGAGCTTCAAAACTGATCCTAGAATTGTCATTATCAATTATTATGTGTGCGAATTATGCATACTCATGGCTAATCAATGCGGCGGTGACCGCTACAATGTAGAGGGACGGCCAATACGGCCAATCGATGACGTCACATAAATATTGGGTGCGACGGTCGCTGCTTTGTGATGCTAACTGCGTCCGCATATGCTAATCCTCTTCCGCCCTTCCCGCGTCTTGGGCGGAGGTTTCTAACGGAGTTTTCCATTGTTCTTGTAATTCTGATTGATATTGCAAGTGACATTGTCGGTGCTTTGTGTCTTTGTGGCTGGGACTGCGATGAGATTTATTTTTAGGAATTGAGTTGACTGTTGTAGGCAGAAATAAAAAGAAAATTAATTAGTTTTGTTTTATTTTTACTGTGAATATTGATTCTGTTTTTTCTTATTCGTCTGCGAATGGTTGTTTGGCTAAGGGACTAACTAGGGTTATTACAGTATTAATTAGATACTACTGGTGAGGCTTAGGTACTTACAAAGATTGTTGAAAACTTAGGAAAATTCTTATTTTCTAGCCCAGCTCTGGATTCGCTATGAAGGAGAATCCGTTTTAAAAGCGTTTATTCCTTGGTTTCTTCGACTTTTCGAAAGTTTCGACTCCAAAAACTATTTCAGACGCAACGAATAGACCATTAATCTGCTGTGGAACGTCAAGGCGCAGATTGACTCAAATACGTACAGTTGTGAGTAAATCATCGAGGGTGCCGTTGAATCGGCAATGAGTCGTGTCGTCGACAATCGGCCAGTCCGTTTGCGGCAACGGCAATTCGCATTCATTCATGGCCCATTGCCACCGTCGGCTGTTGGACCGCCGACGCCCGTTAATGTATTCGTAACGTTATTTCAATTTAGAACAAACCCTCGGCTGCTAGACGTTTACGTAAATCTGGTTTTATTGAGGCAGACTTGTTCGTGGTAGTTGTGGATGACTTATTTGGTTATTTATGTTAGGTTACAGGTTTTTTTTTTACTATGACGTCTATATACAGCCTTATAGTAACTGAAAAGTTGAAAAAAGTGTTCAATCGCCTTTGACAACGAAAAAAAACCGCTCAATGGTTCTTGAGCGGTTTTTTTTCGTGGTTTCCAAAATGAGCATATAGGAATAAGATCTTCTTTAGTAAATATTTGTATGTTATTTTAAAAGCTAACTTATATGTATTGTTACGTACGTTCTCTGTGCGCATAAAAATAAGCATCACCGCTCCTACGACCTTAAGGGGATGCGTAAGAAAACGTACAAGCATTATGTAGAATCTGTTAACGCAGCGATTTCTCGCCATTACAGAGGCATTATCTAACTAAATATTAACGTGCAAAATTTCACGAAGGAAATAAATTAAAAACGCAACAACAAGCTTGTAACGAGCGGCGAACAAAGCCGTCTAATAAATCAAGGAAGGCAGGTGAGCAGAGTGGTGTTTGTGCATTAAGAAGGCCCGGTTTCCCGGCGGCCTTTCTTGGCCCTTTCTTCGTTTTAAAAAGCAGTCGACGCCCAATATTTTCGCGTAGTCATCGACAACACATAAATATTGGAAATGGGGCGCCCCTTTCTTGTCTCGCTAGAATAATTAATGCCGTAGCTTCTTATGTCGCGAGTTGTTTTGTTGCCAAAAATTATCGCTGGCGTTCAACGTTGCGAAATTGGCTCGGCGGCGAACGGGTTGGAATTTGTTGTTTAGGTATTTTCAGGACGCGTTTAATGTTTTGGTTTTAGGATTTATTTCGTTTTATTTAATTAAGGGTTTTTGGACTGTTCAAATGTACTGAAATACTCGTTTAAGTAATAAATATGATTGGTGCTGGTGATTAAAATGATGATGATTGCAAGAAATCTGAAAATAAATATTTCAGGGCCATTGGATTGCGTGAGAAACAAAAACACAATAAACAAATTAATACTACACGCCAAAGTTGTAGCCGCAGTTTTGAAACACGACAAAACATTTAAATAGACTTCAGATACGGAGCTTGGCTGATAAAACTAGTTGGGAACATGTTCTAGTGCACACACGTTGTTCAACCTGTGACATGCTGGTTATACATGTGTAACTTTAAAATAGGAACTGAATTTGACACTGGGCTTAACTGATGCAGCTGAGGTTGAGAAATCCAATTTCGCATTTTTTATAGTTTAATTAACTAATTTTATTATATTTGTAGAGTTATGAAATATATTTATAGGCGAATACTAAAGGTACTATTGATTTGTGTGATAACTTCTGATAAGTTAGTTTACATGTTAGGGTTGCCACAAGCTTAAAAGATGGTATCTAACTTTTTAATATAAATAGCTCGAATAAATGTTTGAGTCGCCGATTATCCCTGCACAATACAAATGACGAATCAGACGGAGCGGAACAGCCGAAAACGAAAAACAAGAGGCCGAATTTCCTCTTGTTCAGCAGAGAGAGAAAAAATTAGCTTATCTCACACACGCAATTTGCGTCGGCAATTTTCGACGCTTCCTCTCATTACCCCGCCGTGATATATTTGCGTGTTTATTACTGCAATTACTTAGAGTAAATCTCACGTCCTTCCTCCCCCCTCGACGCACCTCCCCGGGAGGGTCGCGCCCTCCGCCGCCATTTTACCCTCCTTCCGGCCGGCCCTGCCCTTAAGTCTTATGTACCTCGGTAAGTTTCTTCGCGGACTTGGTAACCGGATTCAAATTCGGGCCGAATTTAGTAGCAATTAATTATGGAGCCGAGGAAGTGTTCTCAGTAATACTCGACCCGTGATTTTGTAATTAATATTATTGTGAATAATTTTATGATTTACTACTAATGGGGTAGCCGTTTGTTCGCACTTGTTGTATTGTCTTTAGAGTCGGTGGAATTATCAGCTCTATGTAAATTGTGGCTCGACGTGTTGGCAACTGTTACGTTTATGGCGGGGAACTTTAAGTATAATGCATGAGCGTATGTGCCTCGTGTGGGAACGTATTTTGTGTAGAATTTATGGAATCACTATGTTTAGTTTAAAACTATGTTGCGGTATGAATGATTCCAAAAAAAAAGTCATACGAGACGTTTTTAAAACAATGTTAAGTACTTGAACATTAGTAGTAGCAGGGCAATATTAAATTGGCACATAGCGCTACATAAGGCAGTACCCTCGGCAGTCGACTTGGCTGTAATTAATTAACGAGCTTAGTTTAAAAGCAGGGCCGTAAGACTTGGCTCGGGTGGGGCTCGCCTCCCGGACTCGCGGGGGGTATTCTTGCCAAGAAAAGGGGGGGAGGGAAGAAATTCGGGGGAAAGTTTATCATATTTAGGCGCAAAATGGCGAATCCAGCGCTCGGATGCCGTCGAGAGATTAATATCTGGCTCTAACTCTGTGCGATGAATTTTGTTGTGAATAATGCCGATGTAACTTGCTTGTTTTATGGCGAATGTGTTTGTATGTCACGTCGGTTCGTTTGTTTTGTTTTATGTAGACGGCGTTTGGTAGTGGATGGTTCAAAAATGGGTCAAGTTGTTTCAGTTTTATGTACTCGCTGCTTCGCACGTAGTTTGTTTGTTTAACAAAACTTTATATGTAGGCCCGTAGTAGTCACAACGAGTAATTTATGAACTAAAATAATATACCTATCTGTTGTTAACCTATTTATTTAAAAGATGCGATTCATCTTATTAAAGGATAGAAAGTGATATTGTAGATATTTACCACTAGTTTCTGCCAGCGGTTTCATCTAAGTCCCATGAAGCTATTTTACTGTTTCATATGGATAAAAAATAGGCTAAGCCTTCCGTGATCAATGTAACTTTAAAAGAATTTTAAAATCGGTTCCTGGGATTAGCGCGTTCAGGTAAATATGTAAGTAAACGTACAAACAAACTCTTCAGCTTTTTAGTATTAGTATATAGATATGAATGGTGTAGTCGATTTTTTTAATTTTCCTTCATCAACTGGCAACATCTACCGTGACAAATACTTTACTAAACTTAATAACTTAATACCCCCCTCCCCCGCCCCCTTCAGCAAAAAGCTAAAGGTGGTGCCACAACGTGAAAAAACATATTCACTTTGTAGAAACAATATTCATATTCATATTCTTTATTTTCAATTTTATACATAGGGCTCCTGCGTTTACTATCTTAAAATAAAAGTAAGGTTGACTTTAGTGAATCAAACATCGACATACATAACCATACACACGTACTACACCCCCTAGCGATGTTACGAAGTTCGCGGCAGGTATCGATAACATGTGTAACAGCACTAAACGATGCGTTCAAATTTCACCTACCTACCATAAGTTACTGAGAAACATGTATGAAGTAAATGTTACATACGTTGTATAACGTAAGGTAACGTGTTAACACGAGTATAACGTTATGGATTATGGGATAAAACATTATGTAATATTAAATGCAGATTTTTATGGTAAAGTGTGATTTTAATTAACAACGAAAAAAAGCTAATTAAATGTACAAACGCCAGCACATCAAGACCCCGAAACTGTACAATTTTCCCAATCAACTTTTAAACTTTAACCTTCTAACATGCTTTATAGATAAAGTTGAATATCATATTGTACTAGCTTGATTTGCTGACGTCTGTTCTAATTATAAACTAATTTAATGTACAAATTAGTGTAAGTATAAGTTTGAAAATGTCAAGTTTTTAGTCGAGCTGAAGATAGACCTCAGTAGCTTTTGTGTCCTATGGGAAGGTGGGACATACGCCCAGCAGTGTGGTGATAATAACCCAATGATGGTGATGAAATTTTCTACGATACTTTTCTATGGAGTAAAACTATAATTTTTGAAGATACATTTATGATATTGTATAGCCACATTCATTTAATTTATTACAAATATTTGAATTAACAACGCATTATCATCAGACTTTTTATTGTCTCACTGCTAGGCATAGGCCACCTCTCACACAGATCGAGGTTTGAACATTAATCACCACGCTTGAAAAATGCTGGTTGGTGATTTTAGACTTATAATCCAGGTTTCCTCGAGATGTTTTCCTTCACCTTTTAAACAGCAATTGGTGTCCAAGACATATTTAGAAAGTAGATACATCTTAGAAAAGTTATTTTGGTACTTGCCTAATCAGGAATCGAACCCGCACACTCATACTTGAGAGGCTGGTGCTTTAAATAACGTATAATTCTTACGAAATATGTTTTGTTATGGTGTCGGTATTTACATATATTCACCCTCTAGTGATGTGCAGACACGCGTAAATGTTAAACATGAGTTACATAATATTTAACGCCCCGGGCTTGCTCGATGCAAATACAAATTACGAAAAACATGACACAATTGTACAAAATGTATTTTGATTGAAAAAGAACAGAACAGTCAGAGGTTTTGGATATAATAAAAACACTAAATTGAAACTTCAATACTGAGAAATTCCACAATAAAAAAAATATGTGCTCAACCTCATGCTTAACAAAACACACATTGATTACTAAAAAAACACATCATCATCATCATCACAGCCTTTTTATCCTATGTCCCACAGCGGGGCAAAAGCCTCCTCTCCCAAGGAGAAGGATTGAGCGTTAATCACCACACTTGCTCAATGCGGGTCGGTGATTTCAGACTTTATAGTCCAGGTTTCCTCGAGATATTTTCCTTCACCTTTAATGAGTCATTGGTGTCGAAGATAAACTTAGAAAGTACGTATAACTTAGAAAAGTTACATTGGTACTTGCCTGACCTGGAATCGAACCCGCACCCTCATACTTGAAAGGCTGGTGCTTTAATCACTAGGCCACCACGACTAAACATATACCACGAAAAAAACACATATATTGATTTAATTAATACGCGTATTTATTTACTATAAACGTCTCCTTAAAAATAGTAACGTAGCGTACTTCGTTACTCATTGTTTGAACATTTGAACTCTAGGTGGGTTGAATAGCTCGTTGTTTGTGTGTGTTTGTCTGTGTGCGTGCTGTTGTTACGAGATGGAAGCTGACGGTAATAGTTATCCGTGGGTGTTGTTCCATTATAAGCAGTCGACTTTTTACTCTAGCATTATTGGAACGTATTAATACGTCTAGACAGATATTTCGATTGCTGCTAGAATTATTAGGTTCAATTAGCTGTTAAATAAGCCGTTTATTTAATGCGTATCAAACTTAACTGAGGATATGTGGGTGTAGTATAGGCGATTACACTTCTAGGGAAAAAAGTGTTGCTAAGAATTGGCAGAAGTTTTAAAACAAAAGATTATTTACGGAAAACCTTGGTTAACTCTTTCAAAAAATAATAAGAAAATAACGAAACTGAAACAGTGAATTTGTCACGCGACTACGGCGTAGCTACGCTACGAGATTCTACGTCGTCGTAGCAACGCCAGCGGGCGTCTACGCTTAAAATATGAAATATCTAGAGAAATTACAAGCTGGCTAGCCCCGGGCACGAAACCGCGCCTACCCCGTGTTATTTTATTTTTCGCTCTCTTGAACGTAAATCGCGTTAGTATATTTTTATATTTTTTTTTTACCAACCGGTTTATGAGTTGTTTGGTTTTGTTTTATTTGAGTTCACCCTGGCTGAATGTGTTGGGATTTTATTTATTAATCATATGTATGTAGGTACCTACATGCGTTGGTTTCAAAATGAATTACGGTTGAATTAGATTTCGGAAATATTGACAAAGTTTATAATAAGAGGCTTTCTATATGAGTGTCAGTCGGTTATATGTATAATGCAGAAGTTTAAAATGACACTGGACTTTAGGCTGTTTTTTTTTTCGTTATTATAATTTATGTGAATCACACTTTATCTCCGTTGCCGTGTCGACAAAGGGTGCAATGACCTAGCCCGCCGATTTTAGTTAACCTTGACGTACCTTTCAATAGTAGTGTTGCCTCACACAAAAGTTACGACCGAAAAGGTTTCAGTTTCAGTAGTTATTATGTATTTATCCACTTATAGAGCGTATGAAGCCCAACGAAGATTTCACACAAAATAAAAGGAAAGTTTGTGAGTTTGCGAATTTGTGATTATTCATGAGTTAACACGTCTTTGCTTTTTCGTTCGTCTAAGTCGGAATTATGATTTGAATATTAATAATCAGCTGCGGCTGGGAATTAATGACACGTCACGCAAGTTTTAATGAAACAGCCTCTCGTCTGAGAAGTTTCGGGAGGAAATTAAGACTTTTGGAAATGGATTTTATGTCAACCCCGTTTGTTTTGGTGTTAAGTTTGTTACTTCATTTTGATTTTGTATTACTCGTACAATGTTGTGTATTTTTGGAGTGATCCCGGTCTTAATAAAATGTTCTGTTCCTGTCAGGAATTAAATAATTTGACACTTTATAAAAATGTTCTTTTTTTTTCGTTTTGAAACTGATTAGCGTTTATACTGTGTATTAATGGGAAATACCTCTTCGTACCAAATATGTCGTATTAATTAACTCGGTGATATCTAACAAGCTTAAGATTTCAATTATCTCTTAGATATGGCGTTACTTCCGATGCGTGTCGGACGCGCGGCGCGGAATCCGGACGAAAGCCGGACGGGAGTCGGACGGGGCCCGGACGGGTACCGGACGCGGGCGCAGGAAACCTATTACGCCCAAATGAATTTCCCGCCGTTTCCGGACTACGACAAATCCGCCCGCCGCGCCCGCTCGCCCACACCTAAGGGTCTTTCAGGGCTGAAAAAATATATTTTACTGTTATTCGATATAATTTTTAATAGTGATAAAAAACTGTTTACCCTCTGAAGATTTTTTCAGGCTCTATTTGACAGATATTAAAATTTAAAGTCTTTTCTTGTACCTATAAGTCTAGGAGAATAGTTAACAAAGCTGGATTGCAGGAAATCTACATGCACTTAAATAATGACCTAACACAAAATAAATAAAGAATACCTACCATAATAAAGAATACCATACCTAGTATGTAAACTGAAGTGATAGTAAAAAAACGCCTTTTAGTTTTTTATGTAAATACTTGTATTATATGTATATATTTTTAATTTTTTTTTCTTTCCATTAATATTGTAAATAGTGTTTGTAAATAAGTTGTAAATATACATGTGTAAATAAAATAATAACAATCCAGTGATAGTAAAAGTATTGTTTATTTCGGTCAGAAAAGTTTATTATTTAAAAGCCATGAAGTCATTAGTTTGAGTTTGAAAAACATTAAACTATCGACAATTGTTCAGTTCATAATTATTTGATAAAAAAACTTATCATATGTGTGTAGCATATTACAACAATAAATAATAATAATATCTTAGAGAATACCCGAAAATAAACGAAGAAAAAAAAGGAATATAATTTTTACGTTTTTAATGATCTGTTTGCGACAACCCTGAAGGATTCTCCTTCGGACTTGACGAAGCGGAATTTTAATGAAATTTCTAGAAATCATCTTTTGTCATTCACATTAGTGTCCGCATTAAGACTTTGGGGGATTAAATAAAAGAATATTTATTTGCACACGTCATTTATTATATTTGAAATTTCCATACCATTACATTATCTGTAACCTTTTTTTAAGAGTGGTATTGACTGTATGTAACTTCTTTTTTTAATGGGATATCATCAAATTAGCTCGAAGGAGTGTCCTACTTTTAATGAATAAAACCAACTGTTGTTCTTTCTGCAGGCTTAGCATGGCAACCTTAGAAACAAGTTTTGTTTACCGGAGAATGGGCACAGTGACAGAAAAGTGCCAGATTAACGTAAGATTTCCTTTGAAAATTTTTGAAGAAATTTTTCTTTTCTTCGATCGACATAAGTTTACAAGTGATTATATGCCAGTTGACAGGTCGCGCCATGCTCGGACAGAAGACATGTTGACATTGACAGAAAAAGCTTTGTCTTTTCTTGGCAAAATATATATAGAATCGCCATGCTAAGCCTGCTGGAGCTCTAAGTGTGCTAGGGCCGCAGTAACTTGCGAAAAATCCCGCAGATTAAGGGCCTGTTTCATCACCTACGAATAAGTTCCATGTAGTTTATTTGGTAGATAATTTCATACAAATTCTGTTCCATTTTTGAATTTATCAGGTAGATAGTGGCTCTTCGGCTCTTCTTTGTGAAACTGGCCCTAACTGTATCATTAGATCAAGTCGTTCGAAACAAAATGGTTAATAGATAACTGGCCTTAATAGAATTTAATTTAGGTTATCTAGATTACAGGACATCTTCACATCCTCCAAGCCTCACGTTTTGATACCAAACAACGGGAAGTAGAATCTATCAGCTTCGATTAATGTTTCATAATCAAACAGAAATAGGTAGGTACTTCAAAAGCGCTTCATAATCAAACATTGTATTTATATAACATTACTACAATCGTAAAAGGGAATCGACAACCCCAAAGCCCATTATTTTCCCAAAATAAGGCCAAGTTCACACTCAATGATCCTTCATTGTCTGACCGATCACAAATCAAAATCTTCGAAAATACATTTCCACATCTGATTTATGTTGCCCTGTTGCTAAAATATGTCGCTCTCAGGCAATGTAAAGTACCTTCGGCAATTTATTTGTTCAAAACTGGTTTTTAATTGATTTACTGGCAACATTTACGTTGGCTGTTGACGCGGTTGCCATGGCAATCGAGGGGAGTTTCAGACATGATATTGATATTATAAATAGGTGCGCCGTATGTGTAGCTACCACTGAGGGATTGTTCGTTAAAAAATGGCGTGTTAGGATTACCTATAAGAGAAGATAATATTTAATCGTATATTGAGTTTTTGCTTTACTTATGTTCACTATCGTTAAGCATTATTATGATATTTAATTTTTCATCGTATAATTATGTTAATAAGTATTCACCTAGTAAGTAATCATTAAAAAAAGTAATATTCCCGTTACATACCGAACATAAGGAAAAATAACCAATCCAATAAAATATACACAAACCTTTCAAAGCTTTCACGCTTACCATCTCATAACAGAAATCAATTTAAGAAATGCAAAACCACATTGATTGCCGTCGATATTTTAACATAAATAGAATATCAATAAAAAACAAGTTAATCGGAAAACTTCAAAAGCAAGAAAGCTATTTGTGAAGGATCGACAGGTGACATAGAAATAAATAGCTAATGCTTATAATCCCGAAGAGCGACAGTTTGTAATTTGTTTTCTATCGCCGAGTGAAAATATCAAATGAGTGGATACGGCGGCCGCGATTGGATCGAACCTTTTCATGCGGCCAAATTGGTTTTCTTTTTTGACCGACGCTACCTCGCCTGACGAGGTGGCGAATTTTGTTGGGTTCCGTACGTGGGCACGAGTGTTTGCTGAAAAACTTTTAGCTAATAATTGTTTTTGGGTGGATTTGTTTGAACTGCTTTTTTATGTGTTTCAAACGAGATTTGAATTGATTGATGAGCGAATTAGCTGCAATGATGATTTAGTTTTACGTTACTTACAATTTATCATGTTTTTATTAGCAATGAGATGCATATTTAACCTTTCGAGTGGCATATTAAATACAACAATAGAAATTCTATTATGTTTTTCTAATAATTATTAATATTATTAATTCTACTATCTGTCTCGCGTAGATCCACTCTTTGGACATGCAAAGGGTTAAAGATATAGTGAAAAATATTAGCTTTAAAATAATAACAAGAATAAGTGGCATAGGCGGCAACATAAATAGGTCCGATGTTAAACGCAAATTAATTTATCCATCATCCATAAAGCAAATTAGCAGCATTTCGTAAAACAGTCACATGAACAAAAGAACGTGCTTACAACCTCCAAGTAAAGCAAAACCAAGCCATTTTATGCTCGAATAAAGACTCATAACATTTTCTTATTACTTAAAAAAGATTTTTCACGGAACCTCAGTGTATTTTGCGGGGCGCACTTTTTCATTTCATATTTCCTCTCAGCGGCGCTCTCGTTTTATGGGTCATGCGACTATGTGCGACTATTTTTAATGGACCTGTGCACAGTTTTCATTTTTCCCAGTGATAAATTGACTCCATGCTCACGATGGATGGTCATCTTTTCGTAGTTGAAGCGCTCGTATTTTCATTCTTTTTCGTTTTTGTGAAATTTTTATTCCGTGTTTACAAGTTGCGGGTGTATGTTTATTTTGTCATTGCGTACTGATTTTCGTGTTAATGGATGTTGTTTTGTGTTATTGTGCTGATCGTTTAAAGGAAAATTCTTCACTTCTTCACTTTCCCATTTTAAATTTATTATTATATATTTTGTGTCTTATAATTTCTTTCCAAAAAAAACACCACTAGTTAATACAGTTTACGAAGTTTGTTTCAAAAAATATCTCCACCGTAACCTACCTTGGTAATACTATGCCCAAAAATATTTAATAAGTACAAAAATGTACGGGACCAAACCAAAACTCAACTTCCTCCATAACATCACTGCAATCCGTATGCGCAAGCGCTTCTTCCGATCTATTAGTTTAGCGAAGTGATTGGACGGCCGGGCACTCGCGCGCGACGTGACAACACTGCTAAGCGCGACGCTAATGTACAGATACGTGCCGAGCTTGTGTGGGTGATATCATTGGGATTTTGTAAGGACGGATTTTAAGATAGTCGTGTTATTTAATCCTGAATGTGAAAGATATCTTGGGAATGTTCATTATCAGGTTCTTTTAAGTTTCAAAATGAAAATCATGAGTTTTTATTCATTTTTAAGCTTTACTAATTTTATAAATGTGACTCACTCTGTCTTTCGGTCTGAATGTCTATCATGGTTAGTTATACTTCTGAAGCGATTTAATAAAATTTGGTATACAGATAGTTTAGTTCCTGAAAATGGACATAGGCTACTTTTTTATCCGGCTGCGGAAGGTTGTTCCCTCGGAATAGGGGTGAAATCGCGAGAAAGCTAGCTTTGACATTTTTTTTACTATAGATTAAACATTACTATCGAATTAACTTTTTCGATCATAAAAAGCTCAATTCGCAACCAACTTAATATCAACACAGAATAAAAAAATACTTTTATTAAACTTTTCCTATAAATGAACACAATTCAATCTTGAAGCAGAACATTGCCAAGTAACACTGACAACTCGCTAGAAACTCTAATAAATATTTAATCCTGGCAAAGAACGTCTCGAAACTTAGCATCGGGGGCGGCGAACAAACTTCGGAGGCGACAACTAACGTAAATTAATACCTGACATAAATTTGCCATAACTGTGCCGAGCTGTAGGCTGGCTCAAGACAGTACAAACGGGGTACAAATCGCGAAGCCGGATGGAACGGCTAATGGCGACGTAAAGCAGCGGGTGCGCTATCCAAGGGTTCTAGTTATCTGTATAGACGATCCCGTGTGATTCTCGTGACGATAGACTTCGATTTAGTGGACAGGGTAACCTTTATTGCGATTGCAATTTGCTCATCGATATTTTTTTGGCATTGATTTCAGTTTCTTTTGGTGATTTCGCTATGTAGCCGTTCATTTGTTTTATATGGAATTACAAGTGAATGATGTCGTTATAGATACCAGCAGGTTACGTCTATCTATTGATACCAGCAGGCTTAGCATGGCGATTTTATATCTATTCTGTCAAGAAAAGACAAAGCTCTTTCTGTCAATGTCAACATATCTTCTGCACGAGCATGGCGCGACCTGTCCATAAATCACTTGTAGCCTTATGTCAATCGAAGAAAAGAAAAATTACTTCAAAAAATGACAAAAGAAATCTTACGTTATTCTGTCACTTTTCTGTCATTATATCCAATCTCCGGTAAACAAAACTTGTTTCTACGGTTGCCATGCTAAGCCTGCAGGTATATGCCGAGAAAACTAGTGCTGCTGAGTTCCGTTCTTATTCAGGTAGTTTGGTTCGAAGATAAATCAATGAAAATACCTACTTACAATTATGTACAGTTAGGTATAAATAATTTACGGGTCAATAGCGCATATAAAGCTAATTTAGCCTTTATTACGAAGACAATAGGAAACATTTAAAATAATTGAAATCTTAAGTTACATAACCTAATTCCGGCTAGTAACCCTTATAAAATAAATAACTGCACTCGATTCGAGAAAACTGTAAATACAATTGCATCATTCGTTTCTCAGACAAGGGATGTTTCGCTCCACCAGTCAGGGGGTTATTAGCTAAATAAATTTGCTCACCCAATATGCTCGGTAACTCGATTTAATGGCGATAGAATTGATTCATTCAATTATGAGGAATTTTTAGTGCCCCATGGTGTGGGATAACTTTGTTTCAGGGGAGCGAAGTGGAGGGATACATTTCTCACGTGAATTGTGTACTCTTGGTTTAGTTTACTATTACTTCAATTGGAAGATATTCTCTTTCTAATTTCTTCCTAATTCTTTTATTTTTTTCTTAGAAAAGGTTTTCAGTCAGAATTAATTTTATTTGAATCATTAATTGATTGAATAAGGAAGGAAAATCCAGATATTATTCTTATTGCTTTCAAAGGCGTTTGAACCAATATATATGTATGTATGTACCTACTTAAATTAATGATACCTACCTAACCAGTGGAACGCAATAATTTCATAGATTTTTGGATTTTGCATTTCACATTAGATTTTATCACAATTTTTATTCAGAAATCTATCTAACCAAATTATTTACACGAAACCCAATTTCAATTTACCCTTTGATCTCACCAAGACAAGCTCACGAGCTTACTAAAACCTAACAGACTAACAGTCCACGCGTACTAAATTTGACATGGATTTATGTGTGACGTCATCGTCCACCGCCATTAGTAATACTAATGCTCCCATTACCGGGCGGGGAGGCTTCCCACGGCATCTGCCGCTTGTTTTAGGTAATTTATGGCCCGTCGACAAGGCCGGGCTACGAGAAAGGTGTAACACGAGTATTTGGTGCTGGAAGTGCTGTGCGGAACTTTGGGAATTGCCTTAAAAAGTAGATGGTTGAGTTCTACCTGAAATTCACCCTTAAAGAGCTCCAGTTACCAACATACTTATGGGTTAATGAGCTCGGTGAATTTTGTAATAATTGTAAGCAAATTTTTGAGTATTCATTTATTTCACATATTTGTACATTTTTAATATTCGATATAAAAAGAAAGCATTTAAAAATAGTGTCTCTCCAGGCATCGGGAGCATGGTCCAGGCTACCGGCTGTCAGGAGCATTCCTAGAGAAAAACCTCCTGACGATGCGTGCCGTGTCTAAAAGTTCAACTTTCTGCATCAAACGCTTGATAACATTTAACATTATTAAGGTTTAATTTATACTTTGCCCCGTTTTTGGAGAAAACTAAAGTTTCAAAGCCTGATTTCAAAGAATTTATTAATGCCTCTTCCAGTGCGAGTAACTCCGTTATACGCAAGTCTTGGCACTTCCGCACATATCTGTGTTGCGTGTCGCTTGTGAAATATGGAGCGGTAGCTATGTACGTGCTATCTGAAATATCTCTACTGCTATAGCAAGAAAATATTTATAGTTCCTTATAAAAATAGAGTTGGGTAAATATTCTTAAAAAATGTAACAAAAAGTATCAACATGATTGTTAGATTTTCAGCACACATTCACACAACGTTCGCTAGTCCAAAAAATATATGTTTGACTTATACTTGTACGTCAAAATAATAGAGAAAAGAAAAGATAAAGATATCAATGTAGCGAACAGCTTGCAAAAATACACACAGGCAAAGAAAATAAATAGATACTTACCTCATTACATAAATCACACAATATATTCCTACATACATCAACTTCAACATAAAAATAATCAAGTTTCATACAGCGTTACATAGTAATATTTACGTAAGAACATCCCATACATTGTCAAACAACTTTGCCATTACAGCAATCCAGGCACGCACTTGGGCATTTTATTTTTCAATTACAATTGTTAACGGCATAATCAGGAGATATCGCACAATCGCTGTGGGCTCGGCTAATCCAGATTTATTCGAACAGGGCTGGATTAAGGTGGCGTGAATTACACGTTTATAGGCCATAAAGAGTGATCCGGTGGCGTGCAGTACCTGTCGCTGTTAGATATAGTTATGATGTGCACTCGCTGTATAATGTATACAGAGTGATGCTTTTTATTAAAAGCTTTTATTTAACTTGCCGTGTATGTATGTTACGGTGGATTCTTTGAACTCAATTTTGAAGTAGATATCTTCAACCGATTGAGCTGAAATTTTGTATACACGTTCAGTTTGGATGACAATGCACGATATGTTATATAACGTTATTCTAAATCCAATATGGTGGACCGTCCAAGATGGCGGAATACTTATTTTTAATGAATTTCAACAATATGGGTATCAAATGAAAGAGCTTATTGAGAGTGACTTAAAAAATAATTTGACGTTATTCGAAATTTAATATGGTGGACCATAAAAGCTTTAAAAAAAAAGTACTTTTCTTTTAATTTATTTATTTTGTAGTACCACTTTAATTCAGCAAAATAATCTTGATTTAACAGAAGTTATTTCCATCGTAACTTCTGCATCTAAGAATGAATTCACTCCAAAAGTTCTAGAAGTACCTAAAACTTTTATTCGTTAATAAACCAAAACCATTGAATAACGTCTCCTTACCTCTTAACTAAAAGTTCATAATTATTACAAAATCCTATAGTTATTTCCTTTGGTAACGTTGTAACCAAGGTTACAGTTGCGTCATAAAGAAACTTGGCGTATTGTTCCTGAAGTTTTTATATTTAGCTCGCTATTTCAGTTGGACAATCACTACGAATGACGTAGGGTGAAGTGATGAATATTACAAATATCTACGTAATATTATATGAAAGAAGGAAGTAGGTTTATAATGTTTTAGGAACTCTTTGTTTACAATTTATTTGCGCACGATTAAACTTTACCGTTTTCAGTGAGCTTTCAAATGTTCTATGATTTTCGAATTCATCGTCCCTTCTTCATAAATATATTAATCTTAGTTCGAGATTTATACATATTGATATAACAAAGTGTTTTTGTAAATTAGTGTTTTGAATGTACGGACGCCTAACACATCAAGCTACTACAATCTGTCAAATTTCCTTAATAGATTATCAACTTTATCGCTGAAACGTATGATTCAAAGTGAGTTAGGAAAATTTGACAGTTTGCACATCCACATGTCTCTGAATTGTAGATTTTTTGTTATTTCCATTTATTTCCAGAGTCACATTTGTTTTTAATTAATATGATAAACGTTTTTAGCTATCCTAAAATACGAAGCAGAGCACCCTATACAAAATGGCGACGGTAGTTAGCGGTGGCGTGCGCGCGTCTTGTTGCGCGCGAGTTATGTGCTCGCCCACGCAGCGCGTGCGCCGGGCGCCTCGCTGCGAGCGCCCGCGCAGCTGCCGGCCGCTCCCGTGGGTGAACGCTCCATTCAATATCTACGTGTAAAGTGCCCATTAATTAAGTGTCAAACGATTAGAATCCGATGCATATAGTGCAAGGAACCAGGATTATTTTGTATGCGTAATATGATATTCTTGTTAGATGTACTAGTTGGTAGAAGCGATCGCGTTTGACAGGTGGATGTATGTTTTGTGTGACACAAATTATATGATTAGCAGTCAAAACAAACGGTAATTTATTAGGATCTAAACTATGATAAATAGTTTAGGAAATTCAGCAATCAATTTCTTTAATTATAAACACTTATTTGAAAGATTATTTCCGTCAAATTATAGTATTTCTCAAAATATGCCACCTTAATAGAAATCCATAGCCCAGGTATTTTAGTCATAGGCACATTCCTGGATTCTGAATCAATATGACATCTGTATTCCTATAATTATATTGACAGCTGTGAAAATCGCCAGCAGTAGCGACTACTTTATGCTCCCGTAAACATTTCTGAAGTTATTTACAATAATCGTTGCTTTTTCATGGAATAAACAATACATGCATCTTGTTTCCTATGATAATATATTTTTAAAGAAAATACATTAACAAAAATACTTTAGAAAGGGATTAAGGAAAATAGAATATTTGTTAAAAAAAGCTGAAAGCTACTAAATCATTCAACAATTGTGGTAGAAATTAATAGCAACCTACCCCAAACTATAAATAATATTCCGTAGAGGCAATCTGGCTTGCAAATAAACCACGTTTTAAGTGGGGCTAAAACGCACTCGGATGTTCGGATGTCGACGCCATTTTGGCTTGTAGGTACTCTTGTAGGGATTTGCGGAGTGCTCACGAGGAGTAGCTAGCACGGAAAGTAAATAGGTAGACAGTAATCGTTAAATAATTAGAATTTTACCGTCAAGTGCTGGTGATTAGTACAGGCTTGACTTGGTAATACCTAACAACGAGTAATTTTAATTTGAAAGTCTTAAAATTTCACTAAAACAAGATCAACGAATTTTAGTATCTCATTTTAAATTAAAATAACGTATGACAAACATTTTTTTGAAGTGGATTTCATTTCCATATCTTCTGCAAGATCCGTGGGAGGGGTGGCCAAGTAGCATGATCCCCGAGCATTGAGGAAAAATAAAGAACCAAAAATGACAAGACGTTATTTGCATCCCGCTAATGGCCGCTGCTGTCGTAATGCGGGGGTAGATGAACAAATATTGCTTTATCCAGACGAGCCACAATTTATTCCAAACTCGCTTTATTCGCCATTCCAACGCCAGAAGTCAGGAGGGAACTGGAAAAATGGTGGCATTTGGATTTTTAAGTGATTCGCAAATCATTCCGCTTAATCAAATGACCTTATTTGTTTGCTGCTTTTCCTTGTTTTGATCCTTTTAATCTTTTTAGCGTTTTGTATTTTTGATTTATGTGCCAGGTTTAATGTGAGCCAAGAGATGTTCCGGAAGGTTGCCTTGCAACAAAATGTCGTAACGTACACATCGGGCTCTTATCGCCGAGGCCGAGGGGGAGAGAGGTCACGAAAATGGCCTTATCTAAATAGCGTGACCGCGCGATACCCGCTCCTCACCTGCTGACTTTATGCCTTTCCCGGGGAAGTGTGGCGCCGCATACAAACGAGTTCAACCCTCGCCTTCGACCATCCAAATGTCGTAAACTTTTGACGTGTAAACACGTCACGATTTCATTAGAAAAAAAGAGTTGGAAGCGTTGCACTCTAGTTTGAATTATACGAAAAATGCAAATTAAAATAACTCTCAAATCCCAACTCAACCGTGTCGGAGCTTAATCCGCGAAGTGACAACGGCATTCTGACGAGGCGCCGGAGCTGGGAATTATTAAAACGAACGCCAACTTTTTCACTAAGCCCGTCGCAAAGCCGTTTCAATTGCGCTGCGCTGAAGATAATTCCAACTGACGTCATCTTTTTTTCAAATTCTCGACTCGGCTACGTTCTCTGTGCAGCAATTATAACATTTCCACCGACTGGGAAAACAGAAACACGTGGGAGAGAGCGCGTCGAATCGCACCGTTCGTAATTTAAATTTAGATGGAAATTTAATGATGCATTCACAAAGGGCGCTCGTAAAGTCGGTTGCGAGATATTTTTTACGGGGATCTCGCGAACTATTGCGCGCTTAACGACTCCGAAGCAAGATCGCCCTCCGCTTTAATGAGCGCCCGATAAACGTGTTAACTGCCGCGACCTTATTTTTATGCCGATGTAAATTTGCTGAAAAACGTATTCATCAGTGCGATTGCGGACTAACGGCAACATTACGCCGTATTAAATTTGCATCAGAGCGTTGTCCTAGTAGTTGGTCTAGGTAGGTGAAATAATAGTAACAGCGAACGTTAGAGGCAGGCTAAGGTAGAGCTGACTATGTTTAATATATGAGGGCAGGCGACGCAGCGTTGGTAAACACGGCCCAACCTTCGCTCATGTTGCCCACTGTTTGCTCACCGTTCTAGTCTCAAGAGAAAATATGTTTGCTTTGCATACCTAACCATAGCTTGCTCAGAGGCAGAGCGCGCCTGTTTTCCTTGACATGTTTTCGCCGAGGCTCTACAAATAGCTTGCTAAAAACTTTCTACAATATGCGCAGTTTGTGATGGCTAACTTATATTTTTAACAGAACAATGTTTTGGTTTGTGTTGTTTTTTGTGTCATGGATTTTGTTTTAGCATTTCACTTCACTAACATGAGATCGACTAAATAAAAACTAAGCCTGCAAGGTCTAGGATTTTAATACTCCACAAAAAATGCATACATATTAAAAATCATAGCCGTTGTTTGTTGAAGTGCTGAGCTCCTGAGGCTACTCCTCTAGCCACACAACTCCACTTAACAAACGTATAAATAATATTCAAGGCGAGGGAACATATTCGAGGGTACGGAATAGAGGGTAGTTTGACGGCGTAACGAATCGAAAAACCAAATCATCGAGTGGCACCCCTACTGTACACCGCTACATGATAGTTTACAACTGATGGAGTGGAGTCTCTGTTGTTTCTAGAAAATTTATTTACCCGTAAAAAAATGTGATATTGTTTTGTTTTCTGTTCCTTTTTTTTTGTTTATTTCTTGATGTGCATGAAATATGGTATCTGATAATTAAACGAGAATGTCAGGTGCTTCACGGAGTAACACATACTCTTTTGTGTAGTGCAGCTTATATAGAAAAAGAATATAGAATTTATGTTTCTATTCAATGAAAATGACATGTAATGGTAAGAATTATTCAAAATAGCATTTGCCTACTCTACACATTTCATTAGTATTAAATCTTTAGGGCTGCCCCTTAGCGGTCTGTCGAGAGTACTCGTCGTACTTTTTTATATATTTTAATTTTAATTTCATATCGGGCGCTAATGGCGGGCCGCAGCCCTGCGTAGCGAATCGCGCTGAGCCGAATGTATTCATGGCGTAATAAAACTTAATGTAGCGAGTGAACTAATATTGTCTTATTCAATATTTAATTTTCAAATATAAATTTAACCAATTTTTGCGATTCATAAATTTTATTAAAGTGTTTGATGTTCAGAAGGGAAAGTGTATTGATTATTTCTGAAAGGGGTTGCGATGTTTGAATTTGGTGATTGAGCTTTGAATGTCACTCGAAGGAGAAAATTATGATTATTTTGTTTCATACTAGTAATTTACTGATTATTAAGTGCCTAAAATGAATTTGCTAATTGATTTTATTGAATGTTAAAAATGTATGGAAAGAAATGTCATAGCTTCGAGAATACTTAATATTTAGTATAACAAGTTTGTTTGTTGTATTACATGAGAGTGAAAGTTATCTAGTTTACGAGCATAATCTCTTCCCCAGTAACCTTGTAATCTTGCAGTTGATCCCGCGGCACATGTGTGTACTAGACAGCTAAACGATGTTAGTCCGATACTGTTTCAAATAACCTTTAAGCCGTCACCCCTCATGTACTGCACAAACAGCAGCGAAGTCAAATCAGCGCCAAGTTAATCCGTTTAGGTGCGCGAACCCACTTGATTAAGTTTAATTTATTTTAAAAATCAGCGCTAGCGAGCCGCCTCCGGCGCTGCGTCCCTCCGAAATACATTATTCAGTGTTTTAGAATAATTTTCAAATTCGATTACATAGGGCCGACCCTCGGTAAGTGGGTGGGCCGGGCGGCGGCGCGCGGCGGGTGTATTTAGCCAACACGGGGGTCTCGCCGCGTGCGATTCTGATTTGAATATGCGCCGCACGTGGCGTCCCGCGCCCCCGGGACCGCGCCGATCATATTTCAAACGTCACCGGCGATGTCTCACTCAGATACTATCGGCCGATAAACGGCGAGATACCACCGGCAAGGGTGGAAATAGTTCGCCGCCCGCCAACCTCCAGCTATTTTTTACTCCGCGATTATCGCCTGCAGTTGACACCTAAATATTACTTTTCGCTCAGCGCACTCGTATAACCCTGTGTTCGCTATACAGGCATTTTGCGGTTAGGTGCCGCAGCCAGCGAAAGCACTTGAAGTTTATTGGCATGACATATTTCGTAGAGAATTTTCCGCGTATTATAATAATCACAGTGTGAGCCGTGATGGAAAACATTTTGCGCACGCAAATTTTCACATAATATTTTCATACGTTGATCACAACGGAAGCCACTTTAGTGAATACGAAAAAGTTCCACATACTAAGGGAAAAATCACAGATTTCAGGCTTTATTCGACCATCGAGCACGTTGGGAATGGAAGTACGGCATTCGAAAAAATATGGCACAGATTTAAAGCACCAGTCGTGCACATAGTAGTTCTGGTAAGTTTAAAATTACAAAATGAATGTTTAATCATAGGCAATTAACGATATAACATAAAGGCATCATGTAGCAGGCACGGTTACTGTCACGGCTCCTGCGCTGCGGTACACTGGTGGCTGTCAGCCTGCCTCAGTCAGCCTGGAGCCTGCTGTCAAAAGGTAACGTCAAAAATCAAACTGCTTGTAACGCGTGAATCTTTTAATAAATGTGGTGTCAATTTAAATTCAAAAAACAAATATAGAAAAGCTTTTAGTTCTCAGGCTGGATAGTGGCATATAATCGGTGGGAGTGTTCGCACGCGTGGCGCGTGCGCGGGCGCACGGTGCAGGCGGCCGGCACGCGCCACTCTATTACCGCGACACCGCTGACTCTGATGATGTGCTTTACTGCAAAATAGCAGACACGATTGTCCGTTCATGTCTAGAGATTTTGCCTACTATATAATTGTTTTCGTCCTAGCTATATAATTGCTTATGGGTCGTAAAGTTTTAATTTATACCTACTTGTATGAGTTTGTGTATTTACGACTGTGGATTGACACTTACCTAATCCTTCGCAATTTCAAGATGGATATATTTCAGAACACTGAAACTTTAAATAAATCCAGCATCTATAAATTCTATATGATGGGTATAGAATATCCAAACGTGTACTAATAACAAACTCACCTACTTTTTCATGATCTTGTGACATATCTGGACTGCCATACTCTTTGGCCACCATTACAGAAGCATTTATGCGATTGCAATGTACTCTCACAAGCAAATCGCCGCGTAATCCGCTACTTGTATCGCAAATCGAGATATGGCCGAATTAATTTTGGTCGCATGCCATCGTAATTGAAAACGAAGACTTAGCGTGACAGATGTAAACGCTAGATTAAAGCAATCTGGCTTTTTGGGCTTAAGATCATAGATAAAGAAACGAAATTAAGGGTTTTATTGCTAGTGGACGAGCCAAAAATAAAAGGTAATTTAGAAAAATCGCTTTTATACCTAATTATTAATTTTGTCCAGCATAAGGCACGTAACAAAAAAAAAAATACTTTCCAAGTATTGGATGTTTGCTCCTTTTTATAAAAAAAAATACTTATAGTTTCTCACGCATCCTGTGGGAACTACTCCGTGCATTCGGATAAAAAGTAGCTGACATAGAAAGATAATATTAGGTAGTATTGATAAGTCCTTGTGCCCTAAGATAACCATGATCTTTCTGCTTTACTATACTTACACAACGTGTATACTGCCAAAAATATAAGCTGCCAAAAATATCAGGTGTACCAACCTTTAGAACTCTGGTTGACCTATGCATCAGACGAAATAAAAACAAAATCGAGTCAAACACTGCCATGCGTCATCCGTGAACTTCAGTTAGCAATGTCAAAGGGGAAATTATTTCTCTTATTCGGAATATTTCACAGAGACAAAATGTAGTTTTGGTCGAATGAACTTTGACGGTCCCCATGAGCCCATAGGATGTGCGATTGAACGATCGCCCCACAACTCTATGTGAGTGGCTTCATGGATTATAACATTTTGATTACCATAACGATGATATAAGATATAACTATTTACTATTGAGCTCAAAATAAGCTCCAACTTACAGTATTAGTCTACACAATTTCTAAGTGCTCTTTAAAATACGTTTGGAATATAGAATGTTGGGTAAATGAAGGACTCGATATTTTTCATTCAATTATATTGTAATCGATCAACAAAGAAATGAAGAGACAAATCAAAAATGCAAAGAAATTCAATAACCGTCTGCGATTCTTTGGATTGTCACCCCAATACAGGGAACTTGGACAAAGTTATATTTATTTCCCGGAAAATAAATTTCGACTTATATTTTTTGGTGGCAGGGATCACTTTTGATTGGCAAACCATTTGACGACAGTAAAGATGCCCCGGAGTGCTTACAAATCCCCGAGATTGAGTGCGGGACACCGCGCTGCGAGGGTTCGATTATTACTCGAGTCTCGATCTCGATACACCACTCGATGCATCGCGGGGAGCTGCATTACACCAAGCATCGAGTGTGGCGTTCAGTGGCTTTCGAATCGATTCGTCGACGGATCAATCGAGCTACTAGTTATAATTGGGACTTGTTAATAGTGTTGGCCATTCGTAGTTCATAATAATAAACTAATTTTGTCTATTTTGTTATAGAGAAGATTAACGCATTAGAGCATTTTTGAAAAATAAAAATGAATTAATGTTCTTTGGGGAATCAAAATCATCAGCTTTTTTTTAAAGCATTTCACTTATTCCTGATTTTTTTTTACGTTTTTGTAGTCATAATCTAGACAAACAATTGCTTGCACAATATAATATCAAAGATATATTTCCGTTCGTTATAAACAAGTTTTCCCCTAATACTCATAACCCAATTGCTGTCTTCTCCCATATGTTGCGTGGAATGTATTATTTTATTATGTTTTTATTTACTTAACGTCCGCCGAGACGAGTGTTTAAGCCGACGTTTATGATATTCTCCTGTGGTTTGCAACTGAGGGGTGAACGATGATGTTCTATTGTTTCATTCTCACCCTCGTTTTGTCGAGTTGATACACCGCTGTATCTATACGTATAAGTAATATGAAATGTCAATGATGTTTCGGGGTTTCGGGCACAAAGATTGTAACAAACAATTTAGAATGATTTAAAATTTCAAACGATACGCCGCGCATCCAGTTTCAGTTCAATTGAAATCATGTATGTCAAACGATGAAATGACTATACCAAGTAAACATCGGTTATAGAGGTATGAAACTGTCCACCAATAACTTAATCGAAAATTCCAGCAATATTTTTAAATCGTTCCCTATTGTTGTGTGTTGCAGACAAAACAGATGAAAACAGTCTGAAGTGTAGGCAAACTCCAATGATCCGTGCCTCGCGCGATATTATTTTTGCCGGGCACAAAGCACGCCCCGCGACCCATCAAATCAGGCCGACTCAGCTCAACACTAGAAAAAATTAAAACTTTAATACTCGATATATCGATGTGCGCACATTTTAATTGACTGCCGTTTTTAATATCGATAAGTTGTACGAGTTTTTTTTTTAATTGTAGTATCAATTTGGAGGCTTCAGTAAACACTGGGAATTTATTATAAAGTTGATGGCATATTTTTTTACTTCAAATTATTATTAAAACTCTAGTGCGTATTTATGAGTCCTATATTTTATCGTAGTAGCAGTAAAATGCAACTGAAACATTCGTTGTAAAAACGGAGTTTGAAATAATGTATTTATTTCTAGGTATATCATCTGAAGAGAAAATTTTAGTTTTAGAAAACAATGTTTTGCACCGCTACGCCCGCCTAAAGATGTGATGAGAATTCAGAAAATTGTCTTTAGGCATGTAAATAATTCTGTAAGTCTAGTGACGTAATATGTAATACTAATCATGTAAAGAAGATAGGTTTGAATAAATTAAGTTATTGCATTACTCCGAAGCAATAAATACCTGTTCAAAACAATCGTCCTAAAACAATACCTGTAGTTTCCCAAATATTTGCATTGAAATAAAGATTTGTACATCTGTCACAGGCAAAACACGGTGTGAATAATATTCATTCCATGTGATTGACATGGCCATGTATTTGAGGAGCTCCGCGGGGTTTCTCAAGGGGTTATTGAAAAACTAGTGGCACCGTCCCGCCTTGTTTCACCGCAAGGGGCGAGGGTGTCATTATAACGTGTATTACCAGCTCGCCCGAATATATTGGATTGAAGTTATTACGAAAGTTTTTTGAGCGTACTCACTGATTGGCAGGATTTTATTTGATGTGGAATTTTAGGCATTTTCAATATGATGAGGAATATTCTATTTTTGAATTTAACATTTTTGTATCAATTTCAAATGAAGAAGGCATATCAGGCATTTGGAACAGCTGGCATTATTAACAAAAAAAGGAATTCCATTTTTAAATTGGCAATACAGAAAGTGCCAGTATGTTCTACACGAATGTTTCTATAAAACCATAGATTTGATTACCTTACACACTTGCTAAAAAGTCTTAGGATTAAGCCGCGTAGGGGTGCAGATGGCACTGGCTGATAATGGAACACACGCACCGGGATGTAAATAGATGAAGCCTTATTTGAATATTGTCCCCGGTCGGGGACACAAATTAAATCGCCTGCTGCAAGCGCCGACAATGTGTTTGCTTTATTATTTGATTTAATTTCGTTTTAGATGTGCTTTTAGTTCATGTTTCCTTAAAAATGGGATAGTATTTTTTTTTATTAAGTAGCTACAGATTTTTTGGATGACAAATTTATAGTCAAAAATATTTTTAATGATATTGTACGAGTATACCATGTAGGTACACGAGCCTATAGAGTCCTGGATTTAGCTGAAGCCAACTCGCCGGGGCTCTCACGTGACAATATGGTGACATATGTAGGTATAGCGGGCGATTATCCATGTTTACAGAAATATAATAAGGCAAAGACAAGCGTCCGTTTTATATTTGTTATATTTATTCTTAATAACCTTGGTTTCTTAGTGCATATTATGTGCCAGCAAAAGAACGACCAAACGCGAAGATCCATCTGAACCTAACATAAAGAATGTTTTTTTATTTATTTTTCTAAAATATTGTTATACTAATCGTGTGCAGTGCGAAGTAAAGCGGAGTGCACACGGGGTCACGCTATCGTCGTTCTAGTTCATTAGGCGGCTGGCGGTGCGGCCGCTATCGCCGCGAGCCGCTCATTTTTCACGCAACCTGCGCCCGTGTGCGCCGGCTTTAGTGGTATTTAATGCGTAAATATTTTAAATTGTTTTAAGTTCAGCTTTGTGACTTATGCCTTAGGTATTAGTATAGTAGGTATTTATATATTGTTTTATTTCAATAAAATGTAATTTTAAGATAATTTAGACCTTAATTGTATTAAAATAGCAGCTACTATAAGTTAACACATACACGTAAAAACTCGTAAAAGTCCTAGAAAACTTGAAAAGCAATAACCTTTTCTTCTAGAGTATGAGAAAAATCATATTTACCCATCATAAAAAATCTGAAGTACATATAACAAAAAGCTGTACCAAGCAATTCGTTGGTAAGTAATAGCTGATTGATGAAATGGAAATAAATGAGTGGCGGACAGGGAAAAAGATGTCAAAATCCAAGCGCACATGAGCCAATAAGCCAAATTGAAATGCCTCCATGTTACACGAGTCTTTCAGAGTAATTGGTTGACGGGCTTTCCTAGCGATTAGGGATGTTACTTTCCGCGAATTTCGTCTTGCCAACTGATTGATATTTTTATTAACTTGCACGTACCTTTTTTGCTTTGATAAATATTACTATTCAAAAGGTTCTAGGTAGATCTGTATCTAATATGGTCATAAATTAATGAAACGTGATTGCATCGGCATTCGAAAAATGAAGCCGATCCTTTGATTCGATTAAAGATGTATATTGTTTTAAATTGTTTCCGAAAATAGAATGTAAACCACAAATACTGTTTCTAAAAAAAACCAAATCTACAAATATTAATCGTAATGAAGTAAGCAATTCATTATGAATTTTCTGAATACGTTCCTATTCTTAAGTTAGAATCCATTACAAGCTAGGAAAAACATCGACAACGATATCGACAGGAGTACACCACTCAGTTTGGGACGTCTCCTTCCATCGGTTCGTCGATTTGAATAGAAATACCTAACATTAAAAATATAGGGTGTAGTGAATGCGCAAGAGGACAGTCCCGGACAACCCGCTAGTATTCATTCGCTAAGTGAACTTCTAAAACGAGCGACTTACGTTCCACGCTAACTGAACGATTCACAACTTGAAAAGGTGTGCTTTTAAAGGCACACGTGTTTCTGGCTTTGTCTGTAACTCGATATGGGTCGTATGTCCGTATGTTCGCTTTGGCAAGTAGGTGAGCAATCATTTTAGTTTATTTCAGCGTCTCATTTAAGTATATAACTATTTTCGACCATGTGGTCAATGGTATGTCCTTTGTAGGTTCTCGTAATAATGTTATATCATTTAAAATGATACATTTTCTCCGGACATTTAGATGGAATACATACAATACTTTACATATTGGTCATGTACAGACGCCAGAAAATCAAACTACTACAATCTGTCAAATTTCCTTAAGAGATTTTCAACTTTATCGTTGAAGCAAATGGTACTAAGTTGATTGGAATATTTGACAGGTTCGCTTAGCTTGATATGTTGGCATTTGTACCTTTATATAAATCCATTTATAACGTATACAACTACCAATAATGCACGTAGGTATTTATAATCAAATGGAGCTTTTAGCTGCTAAAAATCTGTGATGTATTGAATACAAAATGAATTCTTGGTAAATCTAAAGGCCGGTATGGGGTGTACAATGGTGCATTGGCTCGGTCATAGGGCCCACTGACGTGTTGTGTGACGCTTCATCACGTGCCGATGAACATTAGCCTTTAGGCTTCAATTAAATGTCTACTTCATTTATTCTGAGTTCCGATCTTTCCAATTGTATTGACAGGGGAAATCAAATATTTCGATATTATCAAAATGATAAAGTAAGTAGGAGATTTTCGGTAGTTTATTTTAGTCAATTTTCAAACAGTAAGGTGGACCGGGACGTCACGCATCTGTTCAATTCAGAATAGATGAAGTGGCGATAGGTAACAAGCACTATTTTTGATCCACGAATGCCCATCAAATTGAAGATACTTACTGTCTTGTATGGATCAGACTGTTGTGCATTTAAAACGAGGGATGAGCAAAGAGTGCATGTAACAGAGCTGAGAATGTTGAAATGAATGTTTGAGGTAACCAGGATCGATAAAGTGAGGATTGAGTATAACAGAGGCAGACTGTGACAGAAAAAAAATAGAGGGCAGCTTTTGTGTCAATGTTTATGGAAGGAGAGGAAGAAGTAGACCAAGATAGAGTCATTGTCTAAAAGACGATATAAATAAGAAGATGTTAGTGTGAAGTCTTTCAGAGTGAAATGGAAGCGGAAAACATACCGATCCCAATGTCAGATGATTTCAGAAAATTTTAAGCCTGGAATACTTAGTAAGAAGGGCCATTCTTAAGAAAAATTACATGACGTGGTTCTCAATTCTTAGCAATTGAATTACATTCCTGCAACCTTTAAATACAATAAAAACCAAATTTAAGTACAGCCCAGATTCATCTACAAAAAAAAACCGTCAATTCCAAAACCGAAACTCTGAAAATAACCGTAAACCGAATGTCATTCTAAGGATACATTACAAGAGTTTTTCCTTAATACTCGGCACTTGATTAGCTCGGCTCGTCGTAATTATTTTCCCCGGGTTCGCCCGCGGGGATTTGTATAATCCTGATTGGGTACGTATTGCTATTCGATGGAGTGTGTCCGCGCACGTGGCACCCTGGCATTATCTCACTTTTAGACACGAATGATGGTGACACCCTACTACCGAATTTCGTTTAGGAAATTGAAAAGATTGATTGAATTTCTGATGATGTTGAAGATAATAGTTTTTAGTCATTTATGTGATTCTTCATTCATTATGTGCGTCTTAAATTAGGAAATAATTTTTACATCTTCTCATTAGTTATAATTTTTTTATGTTAGTCTTCCATTATGAATCAATAATTTCGTTTGAAAGATAGCCCATTTAAATGTAAGTCTATTTACGAGGGATGACTCAAACTACATCTACCAAAACAAACGTTTTATTTAAAATATAAAAGCAAACACAAACAATTAAAAATAAAAACTGAATCGAATTAAAAATTTGCCTAGTAAAAGCGAATTAAAGTTGGCTGATGGCAGTCCTGCCGGTTGCGACTGGGGGCCGACGATAACGCCACAATAGGAATTTGCCGTTCGCACCGACTGCCCGTACCCTGTTTAACCTAATTACCACTTAGTTTCTTACGAGATAAGGACTATTATTAGGTAATTTTTATAAACAACACATTTCTCTTGGAGGTAAATGTTGTATAAATACGTATTGGTCATTGAAACGTCTGGTAGCTTGATGAGGGTACTTGATTACTTATATTTTCGCCAGACCCTTTACGCCTTGGTTGCTGCGTTTTGTATGTGGTTATGTTCAATCATTTTAATCAAAAGCTTTATTCGTAAATTATTTATTTTAAGGTAAAATATAAAAATAGAAGTATTAACCATTTTTATACTAAGATATAGCCGACCTAATTTTAAAGATTAGCCCAGATGAAAGTTGGTGCGGATGATACAAATAAACTAGAAAGTAATTATTCCTCACTTTGGAATATTCTTTAAAGGATTTGTTTGGTCAAACAATGCAGAAGTTTAGTGAAGGATATTGAAATGAAACATAAAGAAGAAGGAGTTTTAATTTTAATTCTTTTGAAAAGTTTCCCGTAGAAGTTGTGGAGAACAAGCCAATTCTACGAAGATTGTGCCCTTTACTGGATATAAGTGACATTGTCCGAGCAATAACCTGTAGAAAGCTTTGATTTTCACTGGTTACCAATGTTAGCCTATTGATGTAAGCGTTCCAGGTGATAAATTACTGAAAATTACGACCACAATGGGCGAATTATATTCGAGTTTTTTAATATTAATTTCCTGACAGCTTTTTTGGGTTAATGTTTAAAAAGAGATTGTGATAACGAATTTATTAAGGTTAAGGTTTTATGCTTCTAAGGTCGCTTAAACTTTTTTTTAATAAAGATGGAAATGAAAATGAAGGACATGTTTTGAAAGGAAAGGCAATGAAATAATTTTAAATTTAGTCTCTATTTTTATTTTCCAGTGATGTTTTCTTAATTTGCACAATAATTGTAATACATATATTGATGTGTAAGTCCACACAGAACTGTAGTCCTAGTAAACTTCGCCAAATAAACTCGACATCAACATGTTCTAAACTCAATACGCGACAGTAACCGATAGTAGCAGCAGTTTCATGCCCTAGGCTTTCGATAAACAATTGTTCACCTTTTGTTGTACTTCTCAGAAAGGTTAATTACAATACTCTCATTTTGTTGGATTCTATATTGTTTACAAAGTTTCGGTAGTGGAGTTGGCTTCAACTGACAAGCTAACTCCCAGTTGTTTTGAACGTAATTTACAGTTTGTTATTTAGAAAAACCCAGTGTATCTTTGTTTAGTGTTTAGCGGGCTTCTGTAGTGCAGTCGTGTTTTGTTTTCGATTGTTTCAAAGTCTAGTTGGCTTGGATTTAGTTTTAGGGTTTGCGTCACAAGTAGGCTAAATTTAGCCTTGGTAAAACGTTATGAGTTATTGTATATATATGGGGTATTAATTTCTTCTTGTAAGCGCTAACATTTGTATTATTTTAGTGTCTGAAAAAAAACCTTATGTATTATTAGGATCATTATTTATTACGCTGCTTGTTTGTCTCTTTATACATATACATATATGAAGTAGAAGAAACTAAACTTTGAATAAATTACTACGTGAAAATTCAATAGACACTCACTGAATACTAGTAGGTATGCATGCAATGCAGTATACTAAAAAAATAGAAAATGAATAACAAACCAGTCATTCAAAGCTCCACTACAGAGCCCACATAAGACATATCACAACAAAATTAAATCCACAAAACATTCACACCTCAACAGCTAATTAATAAATTCTCCAACGCGGACAATTTTTAAAACAATTCAATAGAATTTGAAATCAAATTAAGCTGATATAAATAATTAAATCGAGTGTCTCGTAGGAACGGCTATGGGGTTATAATAAGACCCTCTCGTGTTCACTCGAGTAGAACAGAATCGATTTATTTTTACGTCTACTAGATAGGAACCTTTCAGCCGACATTTTGCTTTCATTATTTGTTTATGATGTTAAAAAATAATTTGTAGATACCTACTGACTATAACATAAATGCCAGCTATGACTTTATTAAGGTTCTGTGTTAGGTAATCTTATAAGTTCTACTTGGAATATGATGTTTAAGTCTCCAATGTATACTAAAACGGAGTCCAGTTTTCTTATAAGAATTTGGGTAAGACTCTTGACAAGTTGTAACAATTTTGCCACTCGACCAAAGTCTGAAGTTAATCCATATGAGATCCCAATTCATCCCAATATCATCTGAGACGGAAAGCAAAAGAAATTAATTAATCGTCAGCCATCCCCAACCGCTAAAATGTTTTCTCATTAATGGCTCCACTAAGATTATTTCACCATAAGCCTTCGCCACATTACTAATCACCGCTTCCAACGGTAGGGTGGCGCCCCCTCGCGGCCGAGGTGAACACTAGCCCTTCTACCGACCAAATTGAAAACGTATAACTTCACACATGAAGACTCCATTAAAACACAGGCAGAAAACAATCGGAGATTTATTTAAATTCGACCGCTATGAATACTGTAATGAAAGTTTAAAAGGATTTACACCGATAACTAAAGATAATTAACGAACTTTATTAAACAAAACTTGCGTTCCTACATTGTAGGTATTACAGTAATGTTATTTTTGAGTTGCTGTGTCGACGGCGCGACAAAAGAGATGCAAAGCGTTTCACGCAACATAATACGCAAACAATGGATCGTCGGTGCAAAGCCGTTTTCTACGAAACGGCACAGTACGTCGTTACGCGTCTCGCTGATTTTGTAAATACGCTGCTTTTTAACTCAGGTAAACTTCGGTTTAAAGATATTTTATAGTGTCCAATTTTATTCGTATCGCCGAGAGCTAACTGAATTACACGAACTATTTGCAATCGAAACTACGAAAAAGACTGTTCAATAAAAGCGAACGGGGCGCTCGGAAACATTTTCTTTCGTTTGTTTCCTTTCACATTATCGACGGAGAAGGGGATGAGGCGGGTCCGGCTGGACGTACGGGGCTCGCATTTAAAAGCGATATAAAAAACTTGGGCCTTTATTTCGCAGGATGACCTAAGTGGCCGGCCGGACCGTACAAAAAACCCTCTTGGACTTACCTGTATTTTTCCACTTATTTATCCAACGTTTTTACATTCGCACTGTTTGTTAGTACAGCGCGCTTTGTCTGTTCGGGAAGATCCTGTTTTTTAACGAGTACTTAGGGTCTAATTAAAAGGAAAGCTCCGCACGGACAGTCGAGGCCTTTTGATGCCCACTGTTATTACATTTCGTGTATAAATTTAATTTGCCTGGATGGAGTTCCGAGTGGAGGGCTTACTTTGTTTTTTTGGGGTATGTTATTGAACATTTTGAAGTAGTCCTCTCGGGTACGATCTTGTTAGTAAGAGATTACGTCTTAACAATAGGCCCGAGAAACCTGTATGGCGTCGGCGACGTTGTCGGCGTATATCTGTCTTTTATTTTTCATTTTCATGTTATGGAAAATTTATATTTCTTTTATAGATTATTTATAGACCGAGCGTGTGTGAACATTTTTCCACTCCATTAGGAGTCTCACGAAGTTTTATATTTCTGATAATACTTCCTAATCTGAAGAGCTCAGCTGAGATTTCTCAGAACAGTCCACGACTAAAACCATAGCTTCAGAACATTAACGGTGTTATTATCACTTTTAAAAATTACGACGCCATTATGGACGGTAATGCTATAATATGTTAACATTTGACGAGTGATAAACCATAAGTCGCATCGCGTTGGCCCCGTAATGAGGGAAATACCATTGCTCACGGCATTTACATTAAACTTAAGTTCATCAACAGTAAATGTCAGTACGGGAATGATGCCCTGCGCAAGAGTCGACTCCCGCAAACGCCATTACGAGTTTTATCTCCCTTATGACAGATGGCGCAATAAAAAATTATTTTAAATCAGGAATAACTTCAAATAATGAGAGAGCACGTGTCCTTCGGGATCATTATAGGATCGAGTATTGGTCGATTCGGTTCGAGATAGCTCTTTGATTTACTGCCTGACTTTTGAGCGCACTAAATCACTTTTGTATGGAACTTGAGAAAACTATTAGCTATTATTATTGGCGAACTACGAGAGCCCTTTGTGTGGCCTCCACCCGTCTCCGGATAGATGATACTTTTTTATTCGGTGAATTATTATGATTTTCTGATTTGCGTGGCGAAACATGAATTATAAACTATTTTTGAGTTATGGGAAAAATGTGTTGTATGTTTCGTATTGTGGCTGATATCTTATTTTGGCAACTGACATAAATTCTTGGATGTTTACGTTGTTGTGTTATTTTTTTCTTTATGATTTATATATTTACAATACAATATAAAGTCATATGTAGGTAAGTAAGGCCTTTTTGTGAAAAAAGTTTGACTTCTTTCTCTCATTATCCACAGGTCTGCTTTAAGATCGTAGGTCTTATACAATCCAAATGTTCTTTCATAACAAGTTTATTAACGTTCTGTGTCAAACCCACGCAAACTAATAAAAGCCTTATCACATACCATAAACTAGAAAACCATAAACCTCCATAATTTCGCATCTTCAAATTAACACATCCCACTCCACATTCCTATTCCATTATGTCACGCTATTGTGTTAGAGTGCCAAATGCCATCGACAGTTTTTTTTCTGCTTTTCCGAAACAATATTTACGACAGCCATTAATTATTTCCAACGTGGCCAATGTTTGAACCAATTTATTAGGTCCGGAATTCTTTAGAAAAATGATTGATCAATGTTGGGGCCAATTTAGATTGGGATGGTGATAAATGCGTGAAGGTGCCATACTGTCTACGGTGTGAGGTCCGATTCATGTGGACATTTTTGTCAGTTTATACAAAAAACTGATAAAGAATAAAATATTCTAGTTTGAGCTTATGACCTTGTCTACGTAGACTTTGCTGAGATAGGGACTGTCTTCTGTAGGCATTATTTCCGCAAATATCATCTTAATCGGTATGCCAAGTTTTGCAAGACAGATTTAACAATCCATAATCCATTTCACTTTGTCAAAAGCATGCCTATTTTAAAGTCTAGAGAACTAAGTCTTTATCCCACCTCATCCAAAACTATTAAAGCTTAACATTCCTTATTTTATTAATGTTTTGAACAAAGGTTGGGCCAACACGGGTTGGACAGGTTATTGGTGCCATGCAGTCTGCTAAAAGTGTGTGGGGTCGTTTTTTTACTTGCTTTTTCTAATGCTTAGTAGTGATTGATTTGAGAAAAGATTATATACTTGTTCATAACCAAAAGTTTGTTTATTTATTTCTAATGTAAGGTATATGTATTGCACGGTATTAGTATAAGTTACTAACGTTTTTTAATATGTAGATTTAAACGTTATTGCGTAGGTATCTATTCTAAAAAGCAAGTCCGTTTTCAGCAATATTAATATTCGTAGTTACACAAACTTCGATAAAAATACTAAGTAATCAAACATTTAATCACTGATTTATATAAAGCTCTTTGTTGAGAATAAAAGCTATTTTGAATTCCCATACAGAGCTAATGCTCACAAATAAACAGTGTGTTAAATATACAGGTAACGATAGTATTAAAATAACCCACCCACGAGCATCGATTCATTCACTGTGTAATCCCTATTGTGTAGAAGCTGATCGAATTACAAATACTCCCAATAAAACTCTACCATTTTATAACCAATAATTTACTACATCGCATCGTCGAATGTAAAAATGAAATTAAAAACAAACCATTAAACGATTTTATACGAGAATCCCTAACAAGGACGTTTCCCTTAACCGGATCGGGAGCACACCTGGGTACTCGAAATTTGCCCTAAAAGGTCCCAAACGACAGGTATCTTCGACTATGGAAAAGCGTATGTACAAATATGAGTTTAGGAATTTAAACTTTATTGCTCATGTAGTGAGGTTGCAACTCCTTCGCACATTAGGCTCCGTGTCGGTAGCTATTGGACATAAGTCATTCCGGAAGCAAGGAGTGCCGAGATGGTAGATTTTAAAAATGGAACGTTTGATTTGCATTTGAATAAGAGCCCCTGGCGACCCAGGTGCGCGGAGTATAGTCGAGTCCAAAAGTTTTTCGATTTTTTCCAATGTGGACACGAGTTAGCTAAAATTAATATGGATGACCAGTTGTAATCGACGGTGTCAGTGTCGTCCAGTACGATTTACATACGGATTAAGCACGTTTTTATTAATTACTTGAAACTTCATCTAAAGTTTTTTTGTTCATATTTTAGGCACATACATAGGTACATTAATATTGACATATTTATGGTCTAGAAATACAAGTTTGACAGCAAATATAATACTTATAATAAATACATTTTATTTTGTGCGCGTCTGTACTATCATTAGGTGTCGTAGACTCATGTGATTTTTACATTTATTATATTTAACAATTCAATACTATGGCGACAAAACGCACGTGTTATCTAATGGCTAAAAATATATTGTGTTTAGATCATAAGATACGTTTATTTACGTAATATGCCTATAATTGTGTAAATTTTAACCGTAGGCTTATCCTTATATTATTTTAGTAGTAGAGAAAATATTTCTATGTACAGACCCCAGCACATCAAGCTACCCGAAACTGTGATTTTTTTCCAACCCATTTTGAATCGTATGCTTATATGTATGCGTATGTTTCAGCGATAGAGTTGAAAATCTATTAAAGAAATTTTACAGATTGTAGGAGCTTGATGTGCTTACGTTTGTGCATGGGTTTTAAGTCAAAATATCGTTTTTTGTGATTGTTTTTTTGTAGCACAGCGCAATATATGAGAACAATTTTCTTATCTACCAAAAATGATCAAAAAAATATACGCCCAAAATATTCCACGTGTGCTTGGGCACGCAATAAGAAAACCGAGTCCACTACACATATTTTTTTTATCTGTCAAGTGGGGCGGGTTTGAGGCAACGACTGCTCCTTATTCTGCCTATTGTTTGAGTTTTTATTATCATCGCGGACAAAGGGAGCGTAAACGGTAGCACAAGCGTTATCGGCACTTGTGATCAACCTTATACTGTTTTTTAATTATATTTTTTAAGAGGAAACCGTGATGTGTTATGCGGGCGCGACATGCGATACGGATCGCGGGAATTTTGATTTTCGCGCGTTCTTTATTTGAATAGAGTGACGTGTTCCTGTTTTAAATTATTGTTTTTTTTTTGCGTGAGAATGTGGACTGTGATATATGATCGACATAAAAGTAAAAACTTTTTTGACAGTAGTTCCATTTAGCTCGCCAGGCATTTGGAAATTATAGGAATTCAAATGCTAAGATTATTTTAATTCCGACCAATCGTGTACTCAGTTTGTTTATTACTTCAAAATACTATGTTTTACACTACAATACAATAATTGTGAGAAATAAAAACAAAACCACGACGATACTAATCGAAACCTCATAATTGGAGGCTTATGCCAGTCGCAACAAAACCAACAGTCTTAGATAACTACAGCAAGTTGTTACTACCGCGCTCCAGGCCGTGAACAGCTCACTATTGACCTCGTTAGTTCAAACAAAACGTCACAGCGCATGTAAAACAACCGCGCACTTCACGTGCGCCTTTTCCTCTCGAAAATAACTCATCTCGGCTTTTCACGAGGTGTCATTAATTCTGGGAGCTTTGTCGCGCCCGCTCCGCTCCACGCTCCGCGTCCTAATGACGCGACTCTCAGCCGCTTGTTCTTACCTCATTAACAAAATGACGTTGACGTTAATATTTTGTGTTGCGTTTACGCGGGATTGGAAACGTTCTGGTTTTGTTTGTGTTCGGTTTTTGAATTTTATTTTTATTTTTCGCGATTTTCAACAGACGTACCTACCTACTTTTTATAAGGAAAACAATTTAATGTTCCTTATGACAGCAGAAAAAATAAGATTTTTGTCGGTTAAAAACTTTTCAAGTGCAACAAAATTACTTCCAAAAATATTTTCACGCCAACATCTTTCCACTTCCATAGCAACATATCACAATATTCCTCCACAAGAAAATATGCGTGAACAATAATAATTTTTGATTTTCCCCGGGGCTCGGCTCGGCTCCGTTCTTTTAATTACCGCGCCTGGTCGGGGCGGGCTGGAGAAAATATTTAGCCTCCCGTCCTCACCAGCCCTCCGTAATTACTAATGAGCTTTACTTAAGTACATGTATACGAGACACTGCTCAACACAACTAAATTATTTTTAATGAATAACAGGATTTAGAAATAATAATAGGCTGGTAAATAAAGATAATTGCGCGGTGTAGTTCGTTAAGATGAGATTATGTGTGATAGTGATAAGTACTTTATTGATTACGAATATTATGTTTAAGTAACTTAATATTAAATTGAAAATTAACAGAATATATAAAACTTTAAACAATCAGAACCGAGTTTAGCAAATCTTTTTTTACCTTTCAAAACTCAACAGAAACCACAAAAATGGCTACAGGAAAGTACATACAAACATTTTCATTTGTGTGCAATAACGTTTCATTAGAAGGAGGCCGGAGCCTCGGAAGGCGACGGGGAAATAAGAGGAATTTCTGCGACCAAATTAGAGGCCTGAGGTTCGTAATAAGAGTGGACCGAGGGACTGGCCTGATAACACCCACATTGTTGTTGCTATTATTTTTTCATCTCGGCCGAAGCATATTTCACGTTCCTTTTTGGGTTTCCCGCAAATTGTGGGAGTCGAGTTGATTTGTTGGGTGTTTAGGATGTTCACGATAATGAGTTGTGTTCAAGATGCGTTGTTCTCAGGAGGCGGTATTTTGGAAAGGGTTGAAGTGCAAAGTTGTACTGAGAACATAATTTGTTCTTCAGGTAAAATAACGTAAAATGTTTACTAAAATTTTACTCAAATTAAATTTTCAACAACTTTTCACCAAATGCCCAAATAAAATAAAACAAAATCACGTAAAACCATTAATTACCATAACATACAAAACTCAACAAATCGATAGTTCCACTTCACATTAATTTCACAGCAATTATTAAATACGAGCAATTCGATAATTAATTGGTGCAAAAAGAGGCCGGCTACCGCAATGGAATCGCAACGGGATCGCGGCGGGATCGCAGTAAATCACGTTCGCACAATGCCGCCAGGTGGCGGCGGCGTCGCACGATAATGCTCGCGTTTAATTACGCGGAATAATTAGTGAACGGAATATTTTCCGGGCCCTAACTATCTCCGCCGTCTTCCGGCGATAACTAGGCGGTAATTGCGGATTAACCTCGCATTCAGAATTTAATAGGTGCTCCAATAGAACGCTACGATGCCAGTCGAACCCCAATCACGCTATTTGTTTAGTGACGTCGAATTAATTGTTATCCGGAAATATTCCGCGTATGTTCAATAATGTAATGCTACGATTATTTGTTTGTTAATTTCGTACCTCGTCTGTTGCGTCGGACGATGTACGAGGTGATAATTGCGCGCGGATTCAATTAGGGTGCGCGTTAACTGTTTTATTGAATTAAATATTTGCATTGTTTTAAAATTGATTACGGTAATGATATATATTTTAATCTGTAACCAACTGTATTTCGATTACCGAACATAAAAGTAATATCAAAATTATAATCCATTCGAATTTTAAATTCACGGTATCTAGGCAATTGGCATCCAGTAGCGATTGTTTTGCGAGCTAACCCGCTGAGGGCACGCATATTGCATACCCCAGGCACGTGTTGGCGATGTAATTTGCGCTTTATGGTACGTGAATAATTCGCGATAATCCCCGGGCGCCCCCGTCACCACGACGACGTTTGATCTTCCCAATACAAGGTAAAAAATAATAATATAAGCGCATTTTCACCTGCGACAATTCGTCCGGAGTGTAGTTATTGCCGACCCCGTGGGGTGGCTAGTTGAGCGTGAACTTTGATATCGGCGCGAAATATTAATTTCTCGACGCCAATAAACAGCGAGGCGTACGTAATGCTGGCAAATTAAGCTGAGTGCCTTTAATATCATTCTGTTGGAAATTTTAATTATGAAACGATTTTCCTGGTATTGGCGCTCGAGCAAATATTTCGTCTTTGTTTAGGTGCGATGAGACTAGTTTATTGGAAATACGTGATCTTGTACATTTGGAAATTGCTTTCCGTGTGATTAATTTAATTGCTGATTATTTAAAAATACAACATTAAAACCTACTGGGTTTTGGTCAAGGGGGCTTAGCCAAGATGTCTTTTTACAATCGTAAACGCTATTAGAAACGACAAAATGACACTTGAAATCGAAAAATCACGTGGTCAATACGTGAGTCGAAATGTCACTTTCAATACATTTCGGTGGTTCCTACTAGCGTTTACGTTACGATTGTGTAAAAGACATCTTGGCTATTAATTAGCTAATTTCATTACATTGCAAAAAAATATTTGTGTTTACAGTAATAGATTTTGAATAACAATTATCGAGCTTTTAGATTACCATTCTCCATTAAAAAACTATGCTGTGTCAAGTTCGGACTTCTAAAACAGTTGTTTAACATTTTTATCGTTAAGATCTAAACGCAACTCTTTAGATTTCAATTGGGTGGTGCGACAGGAAAGCAATTACCAATATTACTTGGTAGCCTAGCCATCTGTCGAGCAGGGTCGATCATTTAAAAATCACTGCACATTGTTCTGAGCGCAACTAATTGCAGTGAAAGTGGGGTTCGATGGACCCCGGACTAAATCATTTTCTAATGGGGTGTGTACCGGGCTTTATGATGTCTGTGTATTGGTGGGCATTTTCTTTGTGTTGAATATGGTGTTCAGCAATCCTATTGATTAAAAACGTAATGATATTAGATTGATCTTAGATAAAGTTGTCGTATGATTTAAAATTATTTATACTTGTCCGTAAATGTCCAAGATTGCGATGACCATTTGAATTACTTTCAAAAATAAATTGCTAATTCATTGTTTCTTTCTTTTCAGGAATGGATTACAGTATGATCTTTTGGATATTTTTTATGTAAGTACTTCCTTAATTGCATCTTTAAATAATATGTTATCTTATGCATTTCATATCTCATTTTTCCTTTAAAAGCAGTAGAACAAAATATTAATCTGTTTACACTAACCCCATCTCTCTGGACGTCTGAGAGGTTTATATGGCGGTAAATTTGCAAAGATAAACCCCTGTCCGGTTAAGCAGTAAACAGCCTCCTATGCTGAACTGCGAGTAGCCAGCATAAAAAAAAGAAGATACTTACTATGCCACGAGTTAGTATCAATTCAAAGCATTTAAGTATATTTATCAGTTGTCTAGTAAGCAAAGAACAAGCTCAGCTTAGTTTGGAACAAGATGAAGTTGTTTGAGGAATATTACATTGTTAAGTAGCTTCCGCCAGCGGTTTCACCCGCGTCCTATAGGAATATGTCCGCACACCTCGATAAATGGGCTCTCTAATACCTACTGAAAGAATTTTTGAAATCGGAGCAGTAGTTCCTTAGATAAGCGCGTTCAACCAAACAAACTCTTTTGCATTTATAGTCATATTAGTATAGATTGCCAGCTACTGAAAATTTCACTTCTCCCAAAAAAACTGACCCACGACACTCCTTAAACATTCAATAATAATTTAATACACTTACGTCAATACGATAGTTAAAACTGCCGGTGACGGTCCGTTGCGGACAATGGTCGTTCACAATTGAATCAATGTCCGATTTCCTGTGGATCAGATTCATTTCCTTTTATCCTGTATTGTTCATTTGACAACACACTTTTCGGTCTGAGGCGTGCTGCCTAATTTGTTGATTGGTTTTAATGGCATCAAGTGTACTTGGAGTCAGCGAGCGGATCAGAGTGTGGGACAAAGAAGATTTTCCGTTTTTGGTAGAACATTTCACAGAATGTATCAATATAGTGAATAAATATACGATACACAACAAAGTAGGTTTTGGTGGTTGTATAATTTTTTACATGTTTTTTTTTCAAAATAATCCGGTTAAGCAGTAAACAGCCTCCTAGGCTGAACTGCGAGTTGCCAGCATCAAAAAAAATCTCATAATAACTGACGTTCCGAAGTTTCTAGTATTTTTACGATACTGCATGGACAAAACGCTACTGCACATGCGCGAGGCATTAGCTGACTTCAAAGACTTAGGGCCAGTTTCACCGGTTGCTGATAAGTTCCAGATAGTTTGTCTGGCAGATCATTTCATACAAATTCTGTTCCATTTTTTAATTTATCTGGTAGATAGTGGCTATCCGTAACCTGAGAAACTGGCACTAATATTTTTTTATGAAAATTACACAAAAGGATTTCTTTACTTTTGATTTACAGACGCCAGCACATTAAGCTACTACAATCTGTAAAATTTCCTTAATATATTTTCAACTTTATCACTGAAGCACGTGATTCAAAAGGGAAAATTTTACAGTTTCGTGTAACTTATGTGCTGGCGTCAGGCGTCTTTACCTATTGCTGATGATGACATAGGTTGTATAAACCGGTATGTCAGAATAGCTACTAAGGTATTAAAACTCTGTTAGATAAATGTCCTACAATGTATCACCTACTATAACTTTTATCACGTGAAAACATTACGGTGGTCGGTAAAATAAAAATACATTGTTACTAAATTGCTACTTTGGTTTAATGGGCTGAAATGCAATAATATTGGGTTATATTTCTTTTATAAGAATATTGCTAACTAGTAGCTTCTGCATCGCACAGTTGGAATCAGTTATACTGAATCCAAAATATATGTAACAACGGTAATTATTCAGAAAGACAATAGATACATACTCACTCTTAGTCATAGTTTACAGGCTATTAGAATAAGAACTGAATAGTTTTCGGACGACCTGATGGCGTAGTAGTAAATGAATCTGTCTGCCACGCTGGAGGGTGGTTTATAGGTTCAATTCCCTCATAAGTCAAACATTTGTGTGCATGACTTAATATGGGTATTCAAATTTTTAATATGTACGTACATATGTATTTACAAAAGAAAAGTGTATAGGTGCGTTTACCATTTGAGTACCTATAGTGCAAGCTTTGCTTAGTTTGAGACTAGATGACATTCTGTGAAGAATATTTCAATACATCATAATGTTTTATCAAGGACCAAAAACTATATTATATAATCAAGTATAAAACTATAAAGACGTTATCGTTCCACCCGGTAGAGCAGTACAGCAGTAAACCGGACTTACCCGAACTTTACCGATGTTAACCGAAGTCAAGATTATCGGCTATGGTTAGTTCCTACTTTGCTTCCGCGCCATCGCCGCCCGAATGGTTTTTTAGCCAAAAAGCTTTATCACTTCCGTGGGGACGTGGACTATGGGCAGTTACCGTGGATGTAGCTATACTAGATACGACAGAACCTTTTTACTTTTAGTAGCAATTTTCGTGGCTTCGATAAACTTTAACGAGGATTCATAATTGACAGCAATATTCTTAATACGACGATAACATATTATGGGCGCTGATCTGAATTTCATCACCACAAAACACATGTTTATATTGTCATATAACTTAGCTTCCTTGTTCTTTGAATTAGCTAATAGAACTGCTTGTTTCAATTTGCTGCTAGTCAAAAGACAATACTTGTTAATAGATATATTCAACACTATACTTTAACTAAACAGATTGTCCTTTATCAACAAAAATATTATGAAAACATTGCAATAATGATAAGAAAATTTGTTCAGCGCAGCGTGCAGTATCGAGTATAATTTTTAATCAAACCTTCAACAGCTCGAGAAAAATAGTGCAACACGAACGAGGATATTAATTTTTATCTGCACTATCCAGCAAAAAAATGACCCACGTACACGGAGCAACGGACAATGCTGCAGAATGCAGGCACTGGATCACTTTTATAGCCGGACGCCGTAAAATAAATGTCGTGGTCCATCGCTGCTCTTGCTAATGACATCCTACATGTTACACGATATACTAAACATTGTTCGATCGGGGAGACTGTTAGTAAGGGATTTTGATAAGATAGTTCTTATTTTAGGGTCTTTTTTGTTGTTATTGGATATATATTAGCAAGTAGTAGCCAGTAGATTTATTATTTTGTCGTGTAGTGCACGTTAAAAGGACGGGTGTGTAGGTAGGTACCTATGTAGCAAAGTTCTTTGTGAATTTCAGGACTGACTTAAAGGGCTTTTTTGTGGGAAATCATAGTATGATTCCTCCCGTTGAGGATGCAGCTGTAGGAAGTTTCAGACTCTTAATGACCCACTATGTTCCTTCTGGAGGTCCCTGTGTTCCAGGGACACTCTAACTTTTGCGAACAACCTGCAGCTCCGGCTCGACTTAAAGAGCTCTCATACTGATACATATCAAAGCACGTGTGATAACTGCATCTCAGGCCAATCATCGAATCATATTTTGTCCTACGTATTCTTGTTTTAGAAACCTTGAGCTAACCTTACATTTCAAGCGACACCACCCCAACCTCCACACACAAATCAAGTCAGCGGCATCGTACGGCATAAACACAGCTCCTTATCACGGCATTATTTACGCGCTGCCGTACGGTCGATGGCAATATATTGCCGATTTCCGGCCACTGCTGGCGAGTAATACGGTTCCGGAACGCCCTATACTACCCTCGTGTGACGCACGGTTGTATGGTGATCTACAATTTTCTGGACGACAATTCTGTTTAGATAAGAACCTTTTTTTTGATCGGCGAGGATATTTTTCTCATAATTTAAAAGTTCTATTTAAAGTAGCACTTTATTGTGTCTGTTTCATACTGTGAAAGATTCAGGGCCTTACTATAAAAAAGGTAAGACACACGTTTCACACATAAGAATTTTGCAAACAATTTTTTCTTTAAACACGTGTCATACGTATGTCTAACTTTTTTGGAATATCCCTATATATCTGCGGATTGTTTTAGAAATATTTGTTACCAAAGAAAAACATTCTTTCAAATGTGTTTTTGGAACACATTCATAATTACATCTTTCGTCACAACTATGTATTATATGTAAAGAAATTTATTTTATCATATCTAAATTTGTCCTATAAACTTGCAGAATCTTGTTTCACACAAAATGCCTTCAGTCTGTTAGTTTAGCTTCAACCTAAAATTAGTATTAATAAAATTGCAGGCTAAAATGTGTTTATCATGGTGTTGCCATTAGTATGATAAATATATTTCTTAGTAAGCAAGTCGGGTGAAATTAGAAGACGTAGATATTTTAGATAATGGTAAGGACATACTCGTACATATATCAAAGTCAAATAAAGAACGAATTAAAAAAAAAAACAACCAGTTAATCAAGTAGGTATGCTAGGGCAAAGTTTTAGGGCCAGATTCACAGATTACGGATAGCCACTATCTACAAGATAAATTCAAAAATTAAACTATCTTAAACTTATCAGTAACCGGTGAAACAAGCCCTTAATAGGTATTCATCATATTTACAAAGTCCCTATCACTATGACAAACCTTATTTATTCCTCAGGAAGCATCGCATAAAAGCAGCATCTTGCCTCAAATTGCATATGTGCATAAATTGCATATATCTGAGGGCCGCTCATTTTTCACTGGACACATTAAGGTCAAAGCGGAAGTGAGGAACCCTAAATAAATACATTCCATGCTTAATCGACGGTGAATGAGGAGTAAGAGGGGAATTGTGGTACTCATTTGTCCCCACTTGCGGAAAACAAAGTGGATTTATGAGGATATTAGCTTCAAGATTTGTCCGTCATGGTGTTTTGATTTTCATGTGGAAATTTCGTGAGCCAAAATGCTTAAAGTTACGTTAAAAAGTAAAATTAGGTTGCAAGGCAAGTGGGCACTTCATGTGTCCCAAGCATTTTGGTGCGGCTCCAGGGTTACAAAAATAAATAAAAGATGTCACATCTTTCACTCAGACATAGAAGCGTATACGGACTAACACGTATTGCGTTACTTTATATTATGCTAGGTTTTACCAGCGTCCAATGGGATGTATGTAGTAATAGAATCGGTCCGATCGTTCTTGAGATTAAGCAAACAAACAAACGAACTCTTTAGTCTTACAAATATTCCTATTTGATCTAGATTGTAGATAAACTACAATTAACACTTTTTAGGTTTGTATAGTTTAAATTATATAGTCATACAAAAATATGCGTCACCCACTGCTCTCAGCCTCGAATATACTCATTTATCTTCAGTCGTAACAATACTAAATTTATGTGACTTTGTTTGTAGAGATTTTCAACTACATATCAAACAAACACCTTTGTAATAAAAGTACCTATAGATAAATAAACACGGTGTGTTAGTGGTGTCACTCTGTGCCTAGAGCGTGACTCGTCGCCGACCTCGTAGGTAATTTCCGTGGCGCAATTAATCATTTTCTTCGACCAAACCTTTCTTTTCTATTACTCTTTGAGTTTTCATTTTCATTAGTCGACCTGTCTGTTTGCTAAAATGCTTTTTAAATTTAATGGCATAGTTTCGTTAATATTATTTTGATTGATTGTTTTTTTTTTTTAGTTTTTGCTCTATCAAAGTGATGTGTGAGAAATTGTATGGTATTTAACTGTCTACCTCATGTGATATTATTTTTTTGACAAAATACAGATATCAACCAGCACATTAAGCTACCCGAAATTTTCCCAATCATCTTTGAAGCAAATGCTTTAGCGATAAATATGAAAATCTTTAAAGGAAATTTGACAGATTGTAGTAGCTTGATGTGCGATTTAAAGTACGACTGTAGTATTTATTCGCTGTAAAATTGGACTGAAAAACCTGGACTAAGGGGAATTGAAATGTACTAAAGAAAATGGGGCATCATAGAATATATTATCATATTATTGGGTTTATTTAAGACTGTATTTTAAGCTATTATGGCTACTTTTTTCGCACCTTATTTAAATCCTTCCACGAGTAAAATGATTACGATTTAAGAAACTACAAACTGTCATTACTAGTTGCACTCATTTGGCGTTATAAATAGCATATATGGTATCTCCTATTTTCTTCTGAAAAAATAATAATGGTTGAATAAGTAACAAATGAAGGGCAACAGCACGTGCGCACTCAAGCACACTCCGGTCGCCGATGCCTGCGGTTGCTAATTGCCTTGATTGAACTACACTAATCAATGTCCAATATAGGTATACAATGTAACTACGTATCAACTATGTATATTTGTGTAAGAGAGCTTGAGGCTTAATATCTGCTGCACGGGTCCATCGATCATAAGGTTAAGCAAAGCTTGGCGCATGGTGACCATGTATGACATGACGTGTTCCTCGATGCTTCGGAATACACATAAAATATTAATAATTAAGTGGAACATCTCTGGCAGTCATTAAGGGTAGTCGGAAGCCAAAAAGTCTGACAACCAGTCTTACCAAGTCTTACCAGTGTACTGGGTTGAGGAATTCTGATAGGCGCTCGCTGCATGTAATTGGTAGGTACTGGTAATCAATTTGCATGTGGTAAGACTAGAAGCCGACCCGAGGAGTAAGCAGCTATCAAGATATATTATGGCAATCATATTGATCCCTCAATATTTTACTGTTCAGAATGACACTTAACTATTCAATATTCAGACCCTGAATTAATACTAAACAATTAGATAATAACTATTTATTATTTGAAGAAAATGCCTCTTCAAAATTTACAGATTTTATATAGAATTTGGGTACTATTATGTACTCTGTACTGTACTTGTTTTTATTATAAAATAACAGACAATACTACGTAGGTTTAAAACCTCTCCAATACTCTCATTTCCACAAATTCCTCAACAGTTCACATAATTAACTCGCAGAAAAAAAAACAGTGTCACTTCAATAATTACGATTTTTTCTAATTAACACAAAAGTAGGGTGCGGGGTATCCACGCGTTCACTCAAGCATGCTCGCCAATGCAGTCCGTAATTGACTTATTGATTGCAATGTTTATATATTTATGTAGTATCTAATGAACATGCTGTATTTACGAAATAGGGATTTTGTATTTCTTATTTCATCGTTTAGCTTTATATTTTGTTAAGCGTCTGGCTTCTGGCGTTTGGCGTCTCGTTTCTGGAAAGAAAATAAATATATTTTAGATTTAGAATTTAACATGAAATTCTCAGGCTAGCTTCATTATAGTTTGACGTGATGAAGTTAATTACCTTGTTTGGGGTTTGACTAAAAACTAGCTTCTTTCAGAGGGTTCACTCACCTCCAGCTTCCTCCATTAAAAGGCCATCTAATACTGAAATTTTTTTTCAAATCAGACCAGCAGTTCCTGAGATTAGCGCGTTCAAGCAAGCAAACAAACCAACTCATCAGCTTCACAACATTAGTATAGGTGTGACAATTTTTTATTATAAGAAAATTTTCATAAATCGTTTGTGAATATTAGAAAAACTCCACTAGTCCTGTAAAAAAAATTTGAAAGGTAAACTTAAAACCCACGCCTGACTTTCTAGAGGCTTCATGATACCTTTGCGAGTACAAACTTTCAAATTGTAAATAAAGAATTATTATGGTTGCTAATCTTGTAGTGATATTTCGATTATCGCACTGTAGTATACTGTTTACGTAAAAATAATAGTTCAGTAAAGTTTTCATAAGTATTATACATATATTTGCAGCTGTAGATAATTAGCAAGTGATGGTTTTGTAATACTTTAGAAAGCCTTACTACGCACATATAGACAAGTAATCTGAAAACAAATACTGACATTTGAAAACTTTCCCTGAAATTTCATATATTCAGTTTTTTTTTTATAATTAAGGAAACGAAGAATGTTTTATGTGGTTGTCTTAACCGACCTTGCGATTTCCAAGTTGCTTACTTTACTTTCGAATTCCATATGCCAGTAAGCGTAAGGCCAGTTTCCACAAAGAAGGTTAATTTAGAAAGAATCAGTAATAAATTTTTTACAGTTATACCTACGATTGAAATCGACCTCAATACGAATCGAACAAACCACGGCATAAACAAATAACCTCAAACGAAACAGTTGAACATCAAACACGTGATAATTAGCAACGGTCCAGGCCGATAAAGGCGCTTCTAACAACTCACATAGCATGGTGGGGTTATGATGATTGATAGCGCGGGATATCATATCAACGTACGGACACAAAAAACCCACTTCCTAATGATAGGCTTTTAAAAATATAGCTGCGATACTCGTCACCTCGTCCTAATGGCGGCGATATGTTACTGGCATCAATCCTCCATTCTGCTCACGTCTGCGCCACGGGATCTAATTAATTATGGTAATTAAACAGGCTGATAGGTACGACTTACGGCTGTGTATCCCACGTGGATTTATGGTGGATCCATGGCATTCCAAATTGGTTTTGTTTGATGCTGTAAAAAAAGAACTGACTGTTTTTCTCAATAAAAGTAGAAGAAGAAAGAGAAAAGTTGAAGAAGAATCAATTTAGGAAAACCTATCAAATAACTTTGCATTATTGTGTGCCCTAGTACAACCGATTACCTAATCAATGTAGGTATACCGTTTAACTTATGATAATGATAAATAATTGATATTTATTTTGCAAATAGGTTGAAATCAACACTTTTACACGTCAACACATTTTTTATAAAAAACGAGATGAGGTCGGCATTTCCTAACTTACCTTGAGAAGTCAGTTGAGAGTAGTTTTATGTAAAATAATGTGTATTGTAAGTTTATCTATGTAATTGTTTTGATAAGGTACAGACGCCAGCACATCAAGCTACTACAATCTGTAAAATTTCCTTTATAGATTTTCAATGGTTTAATGGTTTAAAGTTCATTGGGAAAATTTGACAGTTTCGGGTAACATGATGTGCTGGCGTCTTTACAATGGAGTTAGCGTATCCACGTGGACAAACACCTCTTATATTTTTCAAGAAAAAAAAAAGGACTTTTAGTAGGCATTATTCTCGTGGTCCAAGGCAGACTTACTAATGGCAATAGATACTTTTTCCAATTGATTGTAGAATCTTTCCCATGCATAAATCCTTCAAAATCCAAATCTTCAGAATGAAATAAACACGGTCATAAAATAAATCACTTTAAAATTATAATTAGTTGAGCAAGTAATTAAAGTTCATAGTAGTGCACGATGAGTACATGATAGATATGAAAGTACGCATCCGAGTACTTACACAAGAATTCAAAGTACATACTTACATGCTCTTCGTCCTCCGTCGCGTTCTAATGATGGGACTTAAGTTACAAACGTTCCGCGGGCGTAAAATATACGTACTAGTTCTTTGGAACTGTTCTTTTTTATCATGGTAATAGGTACTAGGAATAGATAGTTCATCGCACTTTGGTGTTGAAAATGTCAGATATTTTTGTAAGACGAATGTTGCAGTTTTAGATAGAAAGAAAGAAAAGAAAGAAAAAGTGTTTTATTGACAACATTGTTTTCCTTATTTAGACCTTATTATGCGTGCCAGATTTTTTGGCTTTTTTTGATTGTTTGATTGTTTTGGCAGATAACCGTTTTACTCACCATAGGATCGGCCGCGAAAATATGAATCACAGAAACAATTCATTTTCCATAAATAAAGTTTGAAGATATAAAATTACTCTATAAAAAGCCTTTTGCTAAACGTAATTCCTATAGCTACCTAAGTACATATTTCTATAGGAAAATGTTTCATGAAAATAACGATGGCAAAACAGGGGGTTTTAAAAGCTTTTCAAAAGTTCAAATTATTCAATTACTTTTCAAAATTTAGTTTAAAAGCAAGATAAATTTTCAAGAAATCTTCAAGCCGCTGTAAGCGAGCGCTCATGTCAAACACCCGGCCACACATTCCTGACGAAGAATGATGCTTTCGGCTGCTCGCGAGTAGGTAGTGCTTTGTTCGAGTGATTAAGTGCCTCGGACGGCGTTGCTAAGCCCTTCAGCTAATGAGCCAAGTCAGTATTAATCATTGCATGACGAACCGGACCGCGGACTTTCGTGGGTGGTTACAGACTATTGTGGCTTTAAAACTTTGGACGCTAGATAGACTAGACTAGTGATTTACTGTAGTCTGGGATCTTTGATGATCTTTCGGATTGTGTATGTCATGCATGAAGTCGTGGGGGCCTAGTGGTTAAAGCTCCAGCCTTTCAATTATGCGTGTGCGGGTTCGATTCCTGGTCAGGCAATTGCCAATGCAACTTTTATAAGTGTACTTTCTAAGTCTATCTTCGACACCAATGACTGATTAAAGGTAAGCGAAAACATCTCGAGGAAACTCGGACTATAAAGTATGAAATCACCAACACACATTGAGCAAGTGTGGTGATTTACGTTCAATCCTTCTCTGTGGGAGAGGAGGCCTGTGCCCAGCAGTAGGATGATAAAAAGGCTGATGATATATGTCATGCCCCTTAGTATAGTTTCCATTTAAATTTTCCGAGGAAAGATTAACATAGAAGATTTCCTTTTTCGCTGATGCATCGTGTGATTTAAATTTGGGTTTTCCTTATGCATGAGGTCATTACTTGAACTCGGCGTGACGCATGTTTTCCTTATAAGTCTAAATTGATAGTTTCCTGTTGTTCATCTTATATTATTAAAAGATCATGTGAGTCTTAAACAAATGTAACCTGGAATTGCTGATTCGTGTATAGACTTATACTGTAGCTTCCATCAAAGTCAAAGTTACATATTTTTGTTTCAAATAGCTCTTTGCAGGCTCTTATGATACGTGATTATAGTTACATGGTTTTAAAAAGTAGATCCCATGGAGAAAAGCTGGCAAGAAACTCCATAGACACTCTTTCCAGAAACAAGGACTCTGCTGAGGAAGATATACAATTCAAGGTAAACTGAGATTCTATTTACTACAAATAAAAAAAATATATTTATGTAAGAAATCATTATCATGAACTTCTCATTCTTAATTGTAACTTATCATCTCACGATGTCCATCAATTATTTTTTTCTTAATTCAAATTTTTTAATGTCATTTTTTTTTAATGTGAAAGAAAAACATTCTTCTTTTAGTAGCTTTCAATATATAGGCATAGTACGACCTTCAAGTCTTTCATTACCAAGCGAATCTTTTAGCTGTAACATTATTTTTTAGGTTTCTTTCATTTCTACTTACGTAATTCCTTGTAATGTCTATATAGAACTTTCTTTGGCTTTGCATAAGAGTATTCAACTACTCATTTATTGGTTTCATTCATAGCCAACTTGCAAGGGTTGATTCACAATAATTACATTGTACTGTAAAGGTGTTTCGAGTCACTGTACCTTTAGGTCACATTTACGTAACCACAGAACTTATGTAAACGGCATGTGTTGTTATTTAAAACAAGCGGTAAGTTGGTGCTGATAGGCATCCAAAATCACTACCCTCCGATATCAGAGGTCAGCATCGAAACGTCATTAGTACACGTGTCGGGATTTAAATAACTACCAAAGCGTATATGTAAAAGCCAAGAGACGTGTTGTGCGTCGAGACGCGCGGATGACTGATCCGTCGCACTAACAAATGTTCTTTTTTTAAAAAACCCCTTTTTTATTTTTCAAACCGCACAAAAGGCAAAGACGCATGAGTTATGCCGACTTGTAGTTTTTACGATACGCTCGGCTTGGATTAAACATTTTTTTTCTTTAATTTTTATTCCTTTTTGTCGAGAACGTGATGGCATGTGACATTAAAATGACAAATTAGCTAATTATTCTTAATCCGTTTGAATGCTTTGATCGTATGCCTCGGAGTGATGGCCTGTCACGACTCATTGTCGCTTATTTTATGCTATGATTTGATTGCATGCGAGTTAGTTCATTGGCATCAGGATATGCAAGCAAAAAATGTCATTATCGCTTACCGTCATTTGAGCACGATCACAGTACGTAATAGATTAATTTTATTATTGATAATACAAAAAAGTGACGTTAAAAGAATAAAACTATACTTGGATTCCGTTGAGATAAGAAAAATAAGTAATTAGGTACTAACTTACACCAAGTAGAAGGGAAAACTTTCAAAGTAATAGGATACGAATATAAAAAAAAGGTAATATTATGTTCCATTCATAATACAATTTTGGTGACTTTTTTCAGACTAACGTATGTACCTTGTGCATTGTTCATGAAGCAAATAAGCTGGTAGTAAGTTGTTATTTTGAATTATTGATGGTCACATTAAAAATAAGCCTCAACATGAACATTGAAAATGATTCGGATTATATGTATTTCAGGAACATACAGCACCTTATTAAAAAGTAACAAACAAAGGTAAACATTTACGTTTGGCTGGAGTTAAAAACTCTTTTCTAAAATCATAACAAAACAACGAATGGTGTAGTGAGCGAAAAATACAGGTCCCACGAAATACTTTTTTCGCCTGTATCTGTTTTGTGCATATTATTATGATAATAAGCGAGCATTACCCGTTTAGCCTGCCACGGATGCGTTTATTTTTCGTCGGGAATGGTGACTGTACTGGGGTTAACGCGAGAGGGAGATGCACAATGAATCTTGATACTTTTCCAAAATTATATTCATTTTACTAAGATAATTTTATCTAAAAAGGTTTTAATATCTTGACCCAGTATAGACGGCATTTAAAAAAAATTACTCACAATATTGACGGAATAAAGTTACTTTTCAGAACCAATGGTTTGTAAACCATGTTTTTTGCGTGTACTAAATTGGTGGTTGAAGAACTTTGACATTTATTTGGTGTTTTTTCCTTGAAGGAACTACTTCTTGCACTCTGATAAATAGCTTAGCTTAGACAATAGTAGTCTACAACTTTCCTCGATAAAAGAGTTATCGAACACTGGAAGATTTTCTAAATCAAACCAGTAGTTCCCGAGATATGCGCATCGTTCAAACAAACAAAAGTTTTGTTATTAGCTTTATAACAATATTTGTACCTATTCGTATAGATGATTAGAAATGTTCACATTTTGAAGCTTAGGGAGATAATGAGGGCGCAAATTTAAGATTTCGTGCGATTAAATTTTTTTCAAAAATTTTCGCTCACGGCTAAAAATCGCACGGTCCTCCTACGATTCACAATAGAGAGGTACAAGCGCCGAATACCGGAGAAAACGCCATCTTGCAGAGCGCTGCTTATATGACTCGTAGGTATATCTCTAGATGAAAATGGATTAAGTCAAATAACATTTTATGCCTGTTGTTTTAGACTATACCTGTTCGGAAAATTATTCATGTGTGTTTAAGAAACTTTGTTATGAACTTAAAGACTGTTTGTATATGTTTATATGAAGAGGCAGGTACTAATAATGTGTTGCAAACTACGTTTACGTAAACTTTGTTCTGTCAGGCGTAGTTCAGATCTCTCTGTATTAATTAGCAATAGCAATTCAGATCCACCGTATCAAAAGGACATAATATTAATCAAAGGTAGGAAGTCCTCAGCGCAAGCACAGAGAGATGCTACACTTACCGAGTTATATTACTATCATCGAGTTTGCTAAGACATGGAGCTCCTCATTCCTGTCAGTGAACCGCATGTAACTTTGTGACAGAAATACAGTTTGTATGCAGACCTCCTTTGAGCGCGGCCATTCACCAGTCACTGGGCAGGACAAAGCATTGTGAGCCAAGATCAATGTCTTCAATACCTATGTGGGCACTCAAGAACGGCTATGTGCACACGGACACCGGCGGCCTGCCATAATCGAGAATGTTACGAGAAACCTATATACGGAACGCACGTACATGTGAACACACTGTATAGAACCCTTTGTGCCGTTGACCGTTCATGTTGGCACTTGTGTCGTATAATTAGCGTAGAGCGATTAATTAATAGGTAATGCAGGTCTGTGGCGAATTTATGCTCTATAGCTATGTATGTGTCGCCGTTATGCTCTAAACAGATAGCTCGAATATGTTGATTGGTGAGCGGGCCTTTGTCCTCAGACTATGTACGAACTGGTTGCTATGAATTGGTTACGTTTGCAATTTGTTAATAGGCATTAATCATTTTAGGTATAAATTTATGAAAGCCTTGTTTAGAAGGTATTAGTAAATTGGAACGCATATGTAAAACTGTTGGGGAATTTAGAAATGATGTGCGGCTCAAATGAAATGTGCGAATGTAAATGTTTATCTGCGAATGTCTTTTGAAGTAGCTGTTTCAGTCCCCTCGCGAATTCGTACACGCGGCAAGGTTACGGCCCGGATAACTCTGTATAGCAACACATTTGCAAATGTAAACTATTCTATTGAGCGCATCAGACAATGTACTTTACATTAGATCGTCGCGGCGGCCGCGGCAGGGCGTTAATTCACCGGAGACACCCAAACAAACGCTTTGTGAGATTCACCTGTTGGCTCTATAGGTCAATGTTACAGCACACAAGGAGTTTAGCGAAACAGACTTTTGTGGCTGGTGGTTGAATGGCACGCAGAGGCGCGCCGCCGCCATTGTCAGCGCGGACAATGGGACATATGCGCGATTGAATCGTTTGGATGCGACTTGCGTCTCGATTGAAATTGAGAGTGCGATTCGAATCGTGTTTATTTACAGATTGTAAATTTATTGCGCGGTGGTATAAGGTGCAGGTTATTAAAGTGTTAACAGGTGAGCAAGATTGTATCGTGCTCTTTAACAAGCCAATTACTGTATGCAAAATATTTGATGGCTACTACTGCTGTTATCGATTGCTGTACCTAATATTAAATATTATTATACCTACATTCCAAAAGCATGAGCTGTTTCTAAGGAAGGATTGTTTAAAGTTTGCCAGCCTACGAAAACATCCCGTCAAGCTGCAAAAAATTGAAACGCAAACACACATTGGTATTATGAAGTCAGATTAGTAAATATTCCCAAATCAAACATTTACCAAGAAAACACGCTACTGGTTGTACGGACAATAGTTGTATGGTACCCTCAAAACCACTTAACATGGGGCTGACAGGTTAGTTCGATCACTATTATACGCCCCGAGGCCAGCGATTGGAGTGTATTTTTTCAATGAAATATATTTTTTCATTGAGGGAGTCATATCGACGAGAGGTTCTCACGGTAAGTCAGATTTAACAAATAATTTTGCACGTCGCTACCCACGCTTTGTGGCTTATATATCTGAGTCGCAACCAGATATTTACGAGCTCTGTAAAAAGTTTAGAATTCTTAGGAAAGAAAACGTGACGTCGGCGAAACATTGCACAAAAATATTCGTAACAAGAATAGATTAGGGGAACGAAACGCAGTGGTTATGAAACACGTCGCCACGTCACGGGCTGGCCGGCTAATCGATCGCGAGAACAATGTGACGTAATACGGCGGGGGTGCGGTCCTCAGGGAGATGGGGACGCAGTTCGCAGTCCAAATATTTACCCCGGCATATGTTTGGTTTCTTTTCCTTCGCCTCATATATTTTTACTTTGATCGTGTAATGGGGCCCGGAGGCGGTCTCGATTTGTCCGATATTAATTTCGTTCGCCTGGCTGCTGTAATGTTACAATCACTCAGTAACTAACTTGATTAGGGTACGGTAAAGTTGTACATGATGGATATTTAGTTAGACAAGAAGCAAGAGAAGCGATTATTCGTATGAAAAATTAATTAGAGAGTAAATGTTCATGTAACAGTTTGAATAAATAAATCAATTTGTTTGATTTAATTTTAGTAAATTCCCCATTGTAATCGTGGCACCATTTTGTTGACAATCAAATTGAATATGTGCAATAAAATTAGTGACCATGCCAGCACTGTATGGGGTGACCAACTATTGGGTTATTGTCGGGACATTAATTGTTGTGTAACGAGGAAATTAAAATTTTGCGAAAAGTGCGTTCTTTAGTCTTATCTGTAATTTAAATTATTTGCATTACTCGTGAAGATATTTTAGACTTTATTACTAGTAGGATAATGTATGTAGTATGTCGATGGCCTCGGACATCATGGTCTGTCATGCTGCAGAAGTGCTGGCCGGATTTCACGACACGCCAGCATAAACGACATTATCCGTCGGGCTCTCTCCTCTGCCGGCGTACCAGCCGTTTTAGAACCTAATGGCCTGGTACGTGACGATGGGAAGAGACCGGACGGTATGACGTTGTTGCCTTGGAAGTTAGGTAGGCCTTTGGTGTGGGACGCTACTTGCGTCGATACCCTGGCGCCATCACATCTTCCCAGTACGGCAGGTTGTGCAGGTGCGGCCGCTGCTTCTGCAGAGACCTCCAAACGGCGAAAATATAGTAATCTCGTTGGTAACTATACTTTTGAGCCGTTTGGAGTCGAAACACTTGGTCCATGGGGTCCGAGTACACGACTACTTTTTAAGGAAATCACCAAAAGGCTGATTGACGCTTCGCGTGACCAGAGGGCTGGCTTGTTCTTTGGACAAAGAATAAGCATTGCCATCCAACGTGGCAATGCAGCCAGTCTTCTGGGCACGTTTCCGAATGACAGCGACGCGGAGGAATACTTCGATGCCTGACGTGTATGTATATATGTATAATTATGTTAATTTAGATAATTTTTTTGTTATTATAGATAGTAGTTTTTAGTTAAGTTTTATTCTTTAACTATGTATATTATCATTACTCGTAGTATATACCTTATTTATTCTTGAAAATGTTCAATCTTTTAATGTTAACTCGAATAACATACTAAAATCCCAAAAAAAAATCGAAATTCCGTAACAATCATACAATTTTTTACCAAAACTACACACTAATTTGTAAATCTCGCCAAGAATATAGACTGTCCTACAAAGTGTGTAACTCCACGCCGACCCTACCGAGGGGCTAGGGCTGCGCACACTTGAATTGCACGTTTAATGAATTGCATTAATATTGCATTACCGGGTAACTAGCCGGCCGTGCCCTCCACGGTAAACAATCATTAGAGCGCTGCAGCGCTGCATTGCTGTTTGAACTACCAGATTTGTTTGCGAATACAAATTGACATTTAGATGTTTTGTTACCAAATTGTTACAAAGTTTAGGGTTTATGTATTGTTATTTAACAAGACATTTTATAAGTGACATGGATAGTAGTACCATGTATGAACGCAACACTACATAGCGACACTACATTTTCAATTCCCCAACTATCAATCATAGTGTACATTGCGTCCGGCTAGATACTCAAATATGTACGTCGGTTACTAAGCGACGGCCGTTGTCTGTCGAACTAATGCCGGCCGTCGCAACCGGAAAATTGGACAGCGCCGTCTGCCCAATCACACGCGACAGTCCACGCAGATTAGCACGCTCGACCAATGCCCAGTTTGTCCCGCACCACGCGACCGATACGCGACCGCGAAAATTCACACTCGTCGCTCTCCATTGAACTACGAATCTGACACTCCGCGCGCCCTGTACCACTTAACGCAGTATTATACGACGACCAATTCCAATACGCCGCCAACCTCACGTAATCCACGATGGTTTATGCGTACAGGTATTGAAACCATACATGCCTTTCCGTCCCTCAGTCCATCCTGAAATGATATTAGTGGACACCCTCGTACATCTTTTTGTTCGCTTAGCCGACGCTTACTTGTAATTGCAACACTTGGTCTTTCTGTTTGAACAAACATTTATAAAGATAAACAAAAGAACAAGTGGATCTCACGATAGAATTATAAATTAGCCGAATGACCGACTGCAATTTTAAACTGGGGCTCATTAATCGATTCCACTTCATATTGAAAGGAAGTCTCTGGGCACGTCCGACTTACGAACCAAAAAAAATAACCCACCGACGTGACACGGGTAAGTCGCCATCGAGTTGCGGAGAGCGTTCCGCCCCATTCAAATCTTTACTTAGCATTCTAAGTACCGTCGGCGGCATTAATTTTTTAAGGCTGACTACAACGCACGTTCGTATTCAGCCCGCGTTCTCACCACACTTACAGATATGTGCCTAGCTAATAGTGTGCCGCGACTGTTGACCAGAATGTTCTACGACATCAATAGATGCGTGTTTGTATAATGGGCTTAGAAACAGAAGCATTAAAGTTTAAAGTGAGTTGCGGAAAGGCGGGAGTTATGATGGGATGTGGCGGCGAGACGTAGCTGGGAGTAGTTTGCATAGTTATGTGCGCGTTTATCTAAGCTATATCGGTGGGTACAGCCGCCTGGGCCGGCAGGTCGGCCGCCGGTTTAACGGGCTTTAATAAATGTCTGAAACAGCGGATCGGCTTAGCAAGCACCCGTACGACGCAGGGGATTTCTAAGAACGTGTCTAGGTCTACAGATTGGATCCTGCGCTCGCTGTTCCTATGAGGAAATTTAGGATTTAATAGAATTTGTTCCAAGTTCAAATAAAACGACGTAGATTTGTATAGTTCGTTTTATGCTATCACTGATTATTAGAAGTATGTATACTTTTATGTAATTTGACGTTAAATTTCAAATTAAACATACAGATTTCTTAATTTTACTGTGATTTTCTGTCACTTTGTATTCTCACAGACGATGTAGTTAATGACTCGTTACATAATCCTTCCGAAAGTATAGTTCAGTTATAATAGGAAACAGGTTAACACTGCAGTCTATACTGCCAGCCTGAAAAAAGAAAACCCTTAAGGATGATAAATGTTTTCAATTTTTTTGTTTGGAAATTACTTGTTGTATTAGTAAATCGCCCTAACACGGTAAAACCAACTGTACTAAAGCACTATCGACGTGAAACTCGATGTGAGAAACAGTAGACCTACTTTCCGATTTCACTGCAAAAACATATTTGCACATAACGACATACTGTGCTATTAAGTATTGACTTTATTGCATTCCATACTGTTATGTACGCCAGTTGGTATGTTTCAAATAACAATAATTATGGGCACAGCAAACTTAAAGTTTTTATATAGATGAAGATAAAGTGTGCTTATTGAAACAGAGAAGGAAAATCTCAAAGTTAAGTATATTAGTAGATAGTCATTACATGTTCATTATATTTATTTTTGTAGATTTTGCTTTATTCTTAATTAATTTATTAATAAGTAATTGAATTATATAGCACTTATATTTTTTTTGCAATGTCTTTGATTTTGCTAGTGATTACAACACTTTTACATGTCAATAATTTTCAATACGAGATGAGGTCGGTATTTCCTAATTGACTAACTTAAGAAGAAACTAATAATAATTTGATGTATTTTACGTTTTTTAGACATAAATATTTTTTACAGTTTTATAAAGTCTTGTAGTCTTTTAGTATTCGCATTCACTTAATGCCTGAACCACTAACCTTAGCATACCTATTCAGAACTCAAGTTATCCTAAGTCAAGAATTAGGTACAAGCAGTAGGTAGTGTCTTTGTATTTACTCCATTACCCGTGGAGGCCGAAGGTATCAAGTATTTATGGTGTTTGAGGCGCTTCATAAATATGCAGCGGTAGGCGCCCGCCTTGCCGACACCAGCTATTCAGCGAACTCATGTGTGTGGCGAGGCATGAGCGATTGGCTATGTATTACGACTTTTCAGGTTTAAGAAGATAAAAGAAGTAAAATTTTTGTATGGTTTGGTAAATGCAGTAAAATTTGGATATATGTATATTGTGAAAAATGTGTGAGAAACATCTAGTAGGTACCACCATATTTTCAACGTCTTATTTAAAAACGTACAGAAGTTACATTAAATGTATTCTGTTTGATAAGTTTTTAGTTTTCCAATAAAATTGTTCCTGATTCGAATTTATTGTCGTGAATAACAGCAGTAAGACCTTATTTTTGGTTCTAATTGAATATCGAAATTATTTATTTATTTTCTATAAAAGATTTAATTTTCATACATACAAATATCAGTAGGTACATAAAAAATATCATTGCATTTTTTCCTGTAAGTGGTATGTAGGTAGCCGACCTACTACTTACTAGAAAATATGTAGGTAAAGAAATAGTACCTACATAGACTGTGTGTGGCTAATCGCTGTCACCTACGGTATGGCCCCACCTCCTCAGCTCCACGGTTGGTTAGCTGCAACGCTCCGTGCGTTACCTCACTTTCAAGAGAAACTTCGCGATGTACTTTCCAGTGCATTTTTTAGAGTATCGCTTTTGTAGACCCCGCTTGTTTTAATACTAGAGTTACGTGAGATTTTACATACATTGCATGTGTACGCTGTTTGTTTGCTTTCTAAAAGTCGAAATGGCTACGGGATTTTGTTTTCAGTATTGGTTTGTAGGTGGGTAAATGTTCGCTAAAAGTTTACAACTTTTAATAGCATAGTACATACTAAGATACCATCATTATATTATTTACCAATACTTAAGTAAAAAAACGTACCGCCACATCTGGGACTAAGACTAAAGAATAGTATGTATTAAGACAGTGACACTATATGTATAATACTGATATAATTCCACCATATAATACATAATGATATGCCTTATATTGGCGTAGATATATGGGATTGCAAAGAAATGCTACGGCGTAGCATTGTGCGTAGCGTGACGAAAAGAATTCTTTTATACCGATTTGTTGTTTCTAAAAACTGAGTCCTTATTTATTGACGTCTTAGACCATGAAAGTTTGTTCTACATTATTATTTTTTATTATTTTCCTCATGTTATATCGATTTTTACGGGTGTCGTCAATGTTTCATCTGTCTTTTGTTATAAGATGTCGACCGTCCTCTACGGTAAACTTATCTTCCAAACAAACGGTGTATCAAATTAAAGGTGATAGTAAAATTAGTTTTGGATAAAATAGCAACTTTAAATATTTTCAGATCACTTGGGTACTTAAGAACCATAATTAAGCTGTTAAACAGATGAAATTAGTCAAAAAATCTTTTATTTAATCGCATTTATTCTAATATTATATAATTTTATGCTTCTCAATCAAGAACATCTACCTGCTTAGCAACACACTAAGGAGCATAAGGTATTCGTAATGAAACCTTATTCTAAATAACAAAAATTACATCTTTTATATTCAACTCTGTAAAAAAAAACACTCGTACTTCACCAAACAGGCAAACAAAAGCGCATTTAAAACTCCTTGTATTCAGAGTCGAACAAGCAAACTATCTTATCAGGTCAAGTTCCCACCCATTGATCGAAACGTCACTCCATTCACGCGGTTGACATGCAACCTGTCAGTAACCTCAGGTTTTCGACGATAATCATCGTAACCCATTCATAAACCACCGATTGTTCGGCAAAACCGCCCCCGTAACGCAAGGGTTGATAAACACATAAAGGGCTCTAAAGACACCTGTTTTTTAAACACAACGAGAGTCACCGGCTGTATTGTATGACACAATTGATAAATATCGATAATCAGCATTCGATATCGGTACGAGTTTATCAATAGTCACAAAGACCTCCCGAGTCGTTGTGTGACAATAGACCTATACTCGACAAAAAGGCGATTGAGTCAAGGTTGAACTAAATGCATGAAATTTTAATAGTCAAGACTTGGTTTGTTTGAACGACTCAATACGAAAAACCAACCACGTCATTCATTATTCGAAATAGAATTCTAAAATTGGCGAAGTGGAAATATTTCATTCAGCATATTTAAAAAAAAATGAATGAAACTATTGTTTTTGAACCGAAAAATAACACAATTAAAGTCACAATATAAAACTTTGAACAAACCAAATTTTATGACGGTTCTAAACAAAAAATTAAAAACAAGAAAAATATCCACTGAAAAGAACAAAATGTAGGAAAAATTCCTGTGACTTATTTTTTCCAAAATTAGCTCGCCTGTTGTGAAATATACGGAGGCTACGTCACCAGCACGAATTAGGTAAGTGTATATAACATTATGGAAAACTTTGGTGTCGCAATCGGTCACAATCCGCCCCCCATCGTCTCGTCTAAATGAAGAAACTCAATTATAAGTTAAAAATCTTTCCGAACGGTTCACGCGAATTTATTTCGCAATGTTTTATTAGGTAACTTGAATATTTGAGGCTATTTATGTCTTGTTTTTTGTACATCTGTACGGATACAATCTCCTTACGTTGTGTAGGTATCGAGTTAATATTAAAATGGAGTAATTTGTTTGTCGTCGACGATACGTGTGGGATTGGCTGTGTTTGTAAACAGAATACCTTCTCGATTTAATATTTAAGAGATAAATTGAGATTGATTTGAAAGTTATATTGAAGTCGGAGACACCTTTTTGGGATTTTTTTTAATAAATATTTAAAGTTTTGTTCTTTTTCTGAGTTATTTTTTTAACGTTATTTTTTATACGTGTACATGAAGTTAAAGTTATTTCCTGCGCAGAATTTTCCGAGGTAATAGATTTCTGACTATAGCTTATAGTGACTTAAGTAACTTTGTTATTTAAATATTAATTTCGTATTATCCAGGTATATATGTATCATAATACTATAACAACGTATTTATTTATCTACTACTAAATTATTGATTGTTTAACTATATGTTTTTCTTTCATAAGAGTTTGTAAAATTCTAAGCTAAGAAAAGATTCGACACACTACTAACTATTGTCTACCTATGATATAATATATAATAAAATTAAATCAATTTAAAAAAATTATATCCCACTAGCTTCCGCCAGCGGTTTCACCCGCTTTCTGAGGGAAGTACTTTCCATACTCGGATAAAAAGTAGCCTATATGTTATTCTGATGTATAAGCTATATTTTGGTAAAGTTTCATTCAAATCCATTTAGTAGTTTTTACGTGAAAGAGTAACAAACATCCATACATCCATACATCCATACATCCATACGTACAAACTTTCGCCTTTATAATAGTATTAGGATTAGGATGAATGATAAATATTTTTTTTATTTTATTATGTAAACCAATAAACAATGACTGCGGTGCGTTGTGGTAGGTAGCACGCTCGCACGTGCCGCTTACGCCTGTGCGTGACGGCTTGACAGAGTGGCGATTAGCCCGCTGCCTGCTACATACCTCCGCACTACCGACTAGATGGGTTTAGAACAGGGATAATTAAAGGACAAATTATTTTATCGAATCGTGTAATATTCTGACTTTTCACGCAGTTTTCGGGTACTTTAATATTTATCTGTGTATCTGCAAAATCGTAAACTCCATTTAAAATTATATTGCATGAAAACTACAGCTTTTAATTACATGACTTAAATTATTACTGACATCGGAATATGTTAAAAGTGTTTATGAATAAAGATCACAATAATCACAGGATGACCAGTTACGAACAATGACACCACGTTAGTTTAATGTAAGGACGTAAATTACAAAAGGTTAAACAGAAAAAAATAAACCCAAATCAACTCATTTCTCGTTTTTAACAGTAAATTCAGGCACAGTCTACATTCAGCATTCGATTGATTTACTATTTAAAGAAAAAAATATATCAACAGAAACTTAATACCAATTAAACACTACTTCCACGAACTTTATCGATATCAATTCCTTTTGTTCCTCTTTCCCTAAAAGCAAAACACAATATTTACCTATACCTATTTAGCCAGCAGTTTTCTATATTATTTCCTTAAGAAAAGCTTGTAATTTGAGCTTTATGGTGTTGTAATAAAGTCCATCGCGTTGCGACATAAACAACGCATAGTGGATTGGCCTCTGCGGGTGACAGCTTACGATAAAGTGGCGATTAGCCTGTCTCTGCCCACGATCTATCTGTGTACAGTTAAACATAAACAAATGAACGCTGAGGATCGGCTCTCATTGTAAACTCTAATCATGATATTGTAGAAACGTCGGCTTTTACTTATAAATTATAACTAATTTGTACATTTGGAGAATACTGAAAATTTCGTTACTATTTTAGAGAATACAAAATAATCAATTGACTTAAAAAAAAGCTGTCGAAATTATCGACATACAAAACAAAAGTTTATGAGTTATTTAAGTAAATGTAGGTGTTTTCAAATAATGAATTAAAATTAACTTTAGGTCTGTTGAACCCAGGCACTGCGTCCAACAAATCTAATTTGATAAAATCAAAATTCCGGTCGGGCAAGTTGAGGCGAATCAATTTGCAAACTCTCCGGCCAACTCACCAAAATAGTTTATCTTAGACGAACGCGCCGCACAAACATAGTCAACGAGCAAAACAAGCGCCTCGTGACACCTACCTACCGTTTTACACACAGAGATCGGTATCCTTAACTACACACTTCACCGTAGCTGCGTCTCTCTCGCGCTAAGAAAATGAAACGGACCAATGAGGGGGTGGGGTGACACGCATTTCCGGGCCCGGCTCCAATCAGCTGCTAGAACAAAGGAGTCGCGATAGCTACTTACCTACAAGTAGCTACGCGAGGGTCGGCTATAAGTAGAACCGTGTACCATCTCACACATGTGCACTAGACGCACACAAACGTAATTTTTTTACCTGCTGACGCGTTTTTGTGGGCGTTGTGTTTGTTTGTGTGGCGGTGTCTAGCCGGTGATCACTTGGCGAAGTTTGCGCAAGTCGCGGGAGTAATGGCTGGAATATATCGGCTTTGAGTTGAGCCCGGCCCGCCACGCGATGCGCCTTTGTGAATATGTTAACAACCATGAATGAGACCAGGGCGGAGGTTAAAAATATAGTGCATGTTTTCTGCAAACGTGCAACTAAAAACAAAATACGAACGCACAAATTTAGTAAGGATATATAGTTACTTATTGAAACTCACTACACAAGTACAATCATACGCTAACCGTCATTTCCCCCGGAATAAGCTCTTAGATTTGTTATGTATTTTAAATCTCATGAAAAGAAAATAAAACGAAGGAGGTATTATCCTGAACGACATCCTGTTACGGCTTATTTCTTCTTTCGACTCTCAGAATCCTCACGTCGTCGTTAAAGGTACATTTTTCTTTTGCAGTCCTCATGTGATGTACCTGCCATATCCCGAGGACCCTTCCGCGAACCGTTGTAATGCAAATAGTGCCTTATACGCACGTAACACAGTTGCGAATGTAATAATTTAATGGTAACACGCCCTGTAAGACTACAATTTGACTATCGCGAATTTCCTGCGTTCCTTTAGCTTCGAAATGTTTGATGGCGAGACGTTTTTGTATGGTAAATTGAAGCTTAAATTTCAAGGTGAGGGTTTGTTTTGGTTTGGAGGGCGCGGAGACGCTGAGAAACAAATCTGCGTAAGGTACATGGTGTCGAGTAACTCGTGTTCTTACCCTCTCTCCTTTGTTCGGGCCGGAAGAGTGCGCTAGAATTACATGCTCGAGTCTGATGTGCGCTTATTTTTTACGGCGCTATATTGTGTTTCGTGAGCTCTCTTATAGTTATGCAGTTCAACGACTGAAGAAATGAGAGGGTGGATGAGGAAAACAAAACAAGTTTACAATTTTTATTTAGACAAGCCGGTGCTGAGACAAGAAAATCTACTTCAAACAAAGCTCTGTCGGTTAACTTTATGAAAATATATTGAGATATTGTCTTAGAACTTTTTTCCTATTTTGCTGTAGACATCTATAGAACTGAATTATATTCATTTGTCGGAATCAACAAACAACGTTTGTGACATAACAATTTCTTGAGACGTCGACTGTGCAACCAAGTCGTTCACGCTCATTGGCTCGCATCTCTCGTAGCTGCGCGCCGCCCCGCATACTGATAGCGGATTAAATTACTCTCCCAACTATTTTACACAAAACCAGGGGCCATAATTAAAGTCCAGGCGAAAATGGGTGAAATCAAACGTCTTATCTGACCAGTGGGAAATAGCGTTTCTTCGCTGAATAGTTTCTACCGACTCGGGTAGTAAGTGAGCGGAATAAATAATTATTGCGGCAATCTAAAGTTGCCACCGGTTGCGATGCGGCTGCCGGCGAGATAGCTAATGAACATAGTTTATATTGGATGTGCCTTTACCTTGATACCTACTTATACTATACATACTTCAACTTTGCTGTAACATTTTCGTTGGAAATCTGCCACAACCACATGATACTACATTCAAATATTTGATAACCACCGAATTCCCCGTTTCACTTTCTCCAAACACAATTTAAAGGCATCCATAAAATCAATGGCAAAAGGAAATACAATTCACTTTCACGGTGTCTGAAATAAACCATTCTTTGCATTGAAAGGGGAATAATCTCAGTGTAGCAGCGGGGGCTTAATCAAAATCGGTGAATTGCTTTAAATCGGGGAAAACGCAGGAAATATCCTTTGTGTTGGCAATTTCCCGACATGCGTGCTTAATGCGCTATCGGGAGGTAATGACTTCCTTAATTAATTCGCGATATTAGAGGCTGGAGTCGTCGCGCGGCATCTTAGCGGCGCACTATGGGAAAGCCCCGTACATGGCCGTCTCAAAACCCTTTCACGTGAAAGTCGTTGTTATGGAGTAAAACTAATTAATTAATTTAGTTTTATAAATAAGCTTTCTTTTTTTATATTTTTTTAATTATTTTTTGCTAACCATAATGTATATAAAAAGGCATCAAAGCTAACTCATGTTCAATGATGTGATTTTGGCACAATACATTACTACAATTCAACGCCACATTACTCGAAAGATTTTGATATAAATGTATAAGTATTATACATTTTTGAAATGCTTATAATCTCCTCATAACGTTTCTTAAATAATATTATGTATAATAAATAAATAAATTAAAATTAACCAATGTAGTTTAAGATGGTATAATTTTCGGGTTACTTTTTTTTTAACGAGACTTTACCCGTTTGCCGCTGTTTGCCGATGTCGAGATATTTGTTGTATTACGATCTTTATACATTAGTTTAAACAAGCAGAAAAAAAAAAGTTGCGCATACTTGCGCCTTTTTTGATACGGTGCCAAAACATATCGTGAGATATTTTTTTGATTTTTTTCCAATATCTTTTTACTTCTCACATAATCATCTGAGGAAATGGGACTGCATATCGATAAACCTCGACAAGGCACTGAAATAGTAATGACGGAAACACAGCTCGCAGATTTTTTCAGAATTACTCTTGTTCTGCAGACATTACAGGTGTAGACGTAGAACTTATAAAATGAATGTACGTTATACTACAAACTATGTCATCTGAAATGGCTACTGATTCAAAAAAGTTCGGTGAATACGCATATAGTACCGCCCAACTGTACGTAAATATTTATAATAGGTATTATATGCCTTCCTCCGTACATAAAATACTTATTCACGGAGAAAAAATCATCAAGTACTATGCTATTTTACCTTTGTCCGAAGACGCTCAAGAATCCCGCAACAAGGATTACAAAAAGATTAGACTTCATCATTCTAGAAAGTGTTCAAGAGCGGCTACCAATACAGACGTGTTCCATACCTTATTAAACACTTCTGATCCATATATATCAAGTTTGAGAAATACCTCAGAAACAATATCGAAAGAACTTTTCGATGAAGCCAAGTCCCTTCTTGCCGTCAACGAAAATCTGTAGGAGCTCGTTGAATTTTGTACATTATTTTTTTTTCGTTAGACACTGTTTATACAATGATATTTAATTCTATTTTATGTAAGTAAAATACAAAAAAAAAGTATTTTTTCATATAAATACATGTATTTTTTAAAGTTTTATTTTTTAAATAAATTAATAAACATAATTTTCAAAATTATTATTTTTTCTTTTAAACCTTATACTTTCACGTACATGTGTGCAAAATTACAGATCATTTAGTTTTGAAATAACTGAGATACGGAGTTTTGAGACGAAACATACGCGATTTTCCCATAGTGCGGCGCTGTGAGGTGTGATGTGTGTGACGTCAGCGGTAGGGTGCACACATGTGCGAGTAACTCGCGTATGCTAGCTGATTTGGTTGCGGAACGTGGATATGCTAGCGGAATTTGTTAAAGCATTGAGGTTATAAATACTAGTAATCAAATTGAAAAAATATAGCACAGAACATCACTTGGGTTTGCTAGAACAGCCAACCCCAAAATTCGATGAACAACACAAACGCCATTATTAGCTACTAAGCAACGTTGTTCAGCAGTCAAGAAATTTTGATGTGTTCATTTACTTTTGAGATTGACCGTGGGTATTTGTTCGTCATAGTTTAACGTTTATAAATATATATTTTTTTACATAGTGGCAATTAAAATTAAAGGGCCCGTGTACATATTTCAGTAACTACAGTGTAAGTAGTCAGGTAGCTTACCGAAAGTATTTCCAATTTCGTCCGTCAAATTAGCTCCTAGTTTTACATAAACGATACATAGACGAACAAGAGGAGGGTGAGCCGTCGCTATGGCACCGGAGGCAGTAAGAAGTTATTTTAGGGGGATATTACGCGACATCGGGGGCTTATCTTTACGGCAGGTGTTCCGTCCCTCCCCCCTCGGGGACAAATTTACGAAATATGTCGCGACTTATGCGGATCACGCGGTAATGTTGCTGGCAATCTGCGCAGCTTAGGTTTATGTCAACGGACCAGTGCTGAGCGTACTGGCTGTTGTGCTTTAAATATTTGAATTTATAAAATATTTTAAAAAGAGTTCTCAATTTAAAAAATGATAAGACTTTAAAAATGGAATATAAATGTGAAACAATTCATCCATTAATCGTTCACCATTCAGCAATTTAGTAAGATCTTCGTAAAATGTGCGTAGCGTACACGTGTACCCTAAAGCCAACCCTCATGAAATAATTTTGTAACCAATTTTCAGCGAATTACATTCGTATGATGGAGTAGCACTCACGAAGGAGTGAACCGTATCATGTATTCACGACACCTAACATTACAACCCCCCGATCAAACGTTCCATATTCCCATTAATTCCACCAATATGTCAGAAAGCTAATAACCAATTAAATAGATTAATAAAGATATTGACGCGATTCCATCAATTTACTATTGGTATTTCAATACCTTTGATGTTGTGAGGCTCCTTCAAATCATTGTTTGTGTAGACATCGAGCTTCGATGATTGTGTAACGAATATTACTCTCCAAAACGTGGGCGTAATCTGCTTATATGTTAAGAATATTATAATATTATTTTATTTGTGTCTCAATAATGCTTTATGAAATTTCGCTTGGGTTTACAAGAATAATTGGCTCGCATTTCGGAAGTTGTTGTTGTTAGAAGTTTTGGGATGGTTCCACCGGCAAGTTGTACTGTGGGACCATATGTCTGTGTGGCTGTGTTATTGTTCTTCTTTACAAGGATCGGCCCCTTTACTACATAAAAGCTACCTTTTCTTAAATATGTCCATTACTATAAACATTCTAAAGTTATAACCTAAACATGCCAAATAAACTGTTGCGCCGTCAGTTAAATAAAAATTACGCGCGAATCGTCCCGGGGGAACTCATTGTGGGCTCACAATGAGCTCTCCTGATTGGCGGAAGGATGTTCTCACTAAATAAAAAATATCGACGCGTCATTTGGCGCAATTTTCGTCGAATTTTCAAACGATAAAACCTGTCATTTCGCTGTTGACGCGCCTATAAAATATTCATGCAGACGGGCGAGATGAACGATTTTTTCTTCGATTTACGCCTCGAAATAAGATGTCATTTTCCGTATCATTAGCGGCGGCTTGGAACGTCGCGACGCCACTATTTATACGCAAATACGATAAAAATGATGCCCGGCCGATCGACTGTTTGACGCGCCATTGATAAATTGCGACCTTTTCAAATTTCTTATCTTTTTTGACGTTTTTTTCTTCATTCTGTTTTTTTATATCGGTGGCGATGAGTGTTGAATGTCTTTTAATGTGTTCGAGGATTGTGTTTGATGAGTGATGACATCGCTGTAAAATACATTTTATGGTAATTCTAATTTTAATGAATCAGAATCGGAAAAGTCTTTCGGTTACATTTGTTGTCTCGTTTATACTACACGTTGAAATTTTTTTCGGCCGCAGTGTATTGCAGTAAATATGACTATCTACATCCAATCATTTTTTAAGTTCCATCAATATGATGCGCCCGACCGATACAGCAAGTGCTCTACGATAGATTGGTGCTCGTATTTTCATAGCAAGGTAAATTCGATCGGAATAAAACTCCCTCGTTGCTGTGAGCTATTCGCTGAGCCCTCTCTTTGCGGCGAAATCGTGCGGAGTAGTTTATCTCACCCCGTTCGTTTCAAAACTACCCGCACAAAGGAATCTCATATGATAATCTGCAGATATTTGTGATAAACACTCTGTTATGTGGGTATTAATATGGATGGACATAAAAATTGCCTCGGCTCTCTTTGTTGAAATGATCATTTTGTTTTTGAATGGTTTTAAATTTGCATGGCTGCGTAATATTGTACAAATAGACTTAGTGTTTATTTGATCTTTTAATTAATAGAGCTATTTTAAAAAACCTCTCGTCTAATTAGAAATTGAATATATCGATCGATGTGATAACATTTGAACATACATACATGATCTTTTTATATATATAATCTTTCAGTTTTAAAAAGGCGGATAGAAACTACCACATTATTAAATTCTCTAAAATCCTTAACTCAATTTCCCCGAAGCCATGTATCCTCTCAAAAACTTCATCAAAATAAATACGTGGTAAGAAGCAGTGTACAGATGCCAGCCCGGCTTATTATGGCCCCACGTTGGGCGCCAGGCGACAATATTGCACGACCGCCGTGTCCCGACTAATCCCTCGGATTCATTTATTTTTGACAACGCAATACGATTTTATCTCACGGCTTCCGATGCTGTTTGCCTTCTGTTATTATGCTCCCATATTCGGTTCACTTATTTATTTATTTAGCGACCCCTGTAAGGAGCGATTTGACTTTTAATACCAAGTTTGGTGGTCGGTTTCGTTTTAAATCTGCGCTTATTTAATTTAATGGCGATGCGAGATATCGATTATCTTGGTATTGCTTTGTTCACTTTTCGAGGGGAGTCTCAATCATCTATTAACATTTTTAAATAAAAAAAAATTGCAATGTCAACAACGAGCAATGATAGGTATTCTTTGTCCTTTTCTAGAAATGATCTTGTATCCATGCCATACTAATAAATACATAATAGTATTATAAATTTATACTGATATTACAAAGCTGAAGAATTTCTTTATATTTTTGTTTGCTTGAATCTCAACAACCGGGTCTGAATTGAACAATTCTTTCAATGTTTGATAGCCTATTGATTGAGGAAGGCTATAATGTATCCAGCTGCCTGAAGTAGCTACCTTGGGACCCGAGCAAAACCGCAGGCAGAAGCTAGTTATAAAAATAGATCGCACTATATCACAAGAAGACGTCACAAGTACCGGCTGCCCCCTACCGGCTCTTCACTTGAGTGCCTCGACCTAAAATTTACAGTCGTCTTGCATCTCTACATATTATGAGTAAATTGTTATATTTAATTAAAACTTGCAGTAGATTAAAGAGACAGCATGGCTTAGCAATCGACAACGACAGACACAACTACACTTTATTATATACCACTTCTAGCTATTTCACTCTAATACCATCCTCTACAACTGAAAAAGTACAGTAAAACAGTAAAAGTATCCCTACATAGTCCTGCTATATTTCATTTCATCTAGATGTTTCTAGAAAGTTCCTCTGCAAATTCATCACCATGAGTAGATTCCCAATTAAAAATCATACAAAACCATCTCCAACTAATGCCTTATAAATATAAATTAGTTATAGATAAGTACAAATATAAATTTATGAAGAGAAAAGCCTCGGCCACGTGTTGTCCCCCCAGCTCTTTACGTAAGTGGGTCGAGCTGAAACTGACAGTCGTCCATCTAATGTGTAGTTCGTTCAACTTGTCCACTACGAAAAAATGAGAGGTAAATTATATTTTATGTGCTTATGTTTTTATCCGATCTTTAACGACAAATCATTCGAAAATATATGTAGGTACATATTAATGGTTTTTACAATACAATATTTTTATTTATTTAATATTTAAAAGTTTTGATTTCTTGGGATTTGCGCAGGTAAGGGTAAGATTTTAGTACATAGCTACAGATATATGGAAAATGTACCAGCTTGGTCATCTTTTTTCAATGAAGGACGAACGGTATAACGTTTTAATTGAAAGATATAATGACTACCTAGTGTGCTAGTAATAAATAAGTCTCCCTTTTAGTCCGAAATATGTGACCGCTGGTGATTATGAAACTATCTCCTTTTAAATATGGTTAACCCACCAGAGTTTCCAAGCGCGTCCCGTGGGATCTTCTTCAGATAAAAAGTAGCTTATAGCCTTGCTCAATAAACAGGCTATCTAACACAGAAATATTTTTTCTAATCGGACGAGTATTTCCTGAGATTAGTGCGTTCAAGCCAGCAAACAAATAAACATTTCAGCTATAGGGCCAGTTTCACAATGGTCCGAACAGCCACTTTCTGCCAGGCAATTTCAAAAATAGAACAGAATTAATCAGAATTTGTATCTAAAACTTATTCGTAGGTAGTGAAACAGGCCCTTAGTAATACATGTCGATTTAAAGTCAAGTTTTCTATTAATATCTGTAGTAAATACTACGTTATAGATTTATTCCTGACAATAAATAGGGGCAAAAATCGCTTCATACGAATAGCTGTTATATCTCAACCTCAAACGATTTCCTTCACCTTTCTTGACTCCTGAAATCTCGAACCTTCCTATATATTTTATAGCCGACAATCTTTCAAGAGAATAGCGTCGCTCACGTGGACCCAAGTCCTCGATGTAAGAGGGTCTTGCTGGAAGTGACAGTCGTCCGTCCAGCGCATAGTTGTGCGCTTTTAATTAATTTTATGTCGATGTTCTTGGTGGTGTGTTTAGTTCAACGTTGATGGCGGTAAATGGGTCATTTTGTGAGTAATTTCCATGCTTGTTATGTTGTTGATATGTGTTGTTGGTATAAATCTGGTTCTTCAAACCGTTTGTATTTTTTTGGGCCATTTCCTATGGACATGCTGAAGGGTAGGGTTGTAGTGCCGGTATGTCTTTTATTTTAAGGTTCCAAAGTGCTGACTCATCAGTCTAATTTGAATAAATTAATTTGAGTTTGAAATAGCTTAATAATAGTAGTATCTTTAACATATTTCTTTGTTTTTCTCAATACTTCTTATTTGTGCTGTATAACGTATATGTATCTATAACTTGCTTGCCACCTGACTTACGAATAATTTGTGAACAGTATTGAAAATGTATTTGTATCATTCGAATTCGATATTTCGATGCCATATAGGACGTGACTCCAACAATGGGCTCACGCTTATCATTAAATTTGACGAAGCAGTCGCTCCGTGTCACAGAAATTTGCATATCTTATTAAAAACCTCGACGTCAGAGATAAAAATGAAAATGAGACACGTAAAAGAGAAAAAAAAAATAACGGACAAAACGCTCACGAGACAATGGTTATTTTGGGCGATACGAAAAAAAAACTGTTTTGTCATGGAAATTTCGGGTGGACACTTTGCATTTTCTTTATTTCTCCCCATTCCTTAGTCGACGAAGAAATCTGTTTTTTTAATTATCGTGTTTGGTAATTAGTTTCGGGAAACGATCTCTTTCATCCGTTTCCCTTTGCGCAAGCAACTTGTCTGCTCCTAATGAGGTAATTTATAGTCTAACCGCTGCACTCCAAAATGTAGGCCCTTTTTTGTGTAAATCTTCGTTCACTTTAAAGTCTGGGACCATTGTATTGTCAGTAGGTCGCTTACATTACTTTAAACTACATAAACGGGTTATAAAATATGTTTAAAACGTGCAATTTTCATAGTAAACCGACCAGTTTAGCTTTAAAAGTCCTATTGAAACAAATCAAATAATATTAAGTAAGAAAATCTTTATATTTAAACACACGATTATTTACTTGTAAACAATCGATTGTTCCAAGTTCCAAACAACTACTTAACTCAATGAACTCTAAATAACTTTTATAATTCGCCGACCTGAAAACTTATTTCTGCAAAATCTAAGCCTGGGTGTAGACAAACGGGCTTTTGATGTCGCTAAACAAATTGTTGAAGCACTTGTCGGGGTTCCAAGCTTTATTTTCCGAAATAATGCAAACGACAACTCTCCCTTGAATTTTAGTAATCCTGCATTCACTACGGAGTGCAGGTCATTAACAAAGACCTGATAAGTGCGTGTTTTGTCATGCGTGAGATGGGATTCTGTGGGTGTTAACATTAATTGATAAAACGTTCAATTTCAACGATAAGTAGGTACGTAATGTTCATGTTTTATTTTATGTGAAAAATATTCTGGACAACTGGTATGACCTTTTTTTAAAAGCTTTTATTTAACTTGCCGTGTTTGTATGTTACGGTGGATTCTTTTTCCATGGAAAATTATCAAACGAGAGGTAATTTTTTTCCCTGCTTTGGGTGCAATGCTAGAGGGAGTGTCAGACTCTTAGTGACTTAAAGCCACATGCTACTTCTGGGCGTCATTGCGCGCCACGACCACATAGACTTACAACAGCAGACACTTAGAATAGCTAACCGCTGACGGCGAAAACGCCGTACTGTATACACATACTCAGTCATTTTATCATGTCGAATACTGAATATTTTTTTTTATATTATAGAAATATTCTTGAAACAGACTTTTGCATTAAAAACCTCAAAAGAATGACCGATGGGTAAATCACAAGGGTCGGTGTTTGTGAACGAAATTTGTTGCATTGAATAGAATTCACTTATACGGGTTTATTATTACAATTATGTACTTATTGATACTTAAAGGTGGTATGACATACGTGGCTCGGCTGTGTCTAGTTCAGATTGTACTTATTTAAAGTCTGCATGCTTTTGATAATACTCGTAAAATGAATAAAGTAGTGCTAGTTAATAAATACCCTGTTGAAGCAAATATGACCAGTTTACACGTTGGACCAAAGAAGAATAAAGTAATAATGCCTAATTTGCCAATAGTCATTAATAGTCAAGAACCTAGACTTAGCCCTTAGGAGGCTCTCGTTAGACGCTTGGATCAAGCGCTTGATGCATAAGGCAGTACTTCTGGGCACGGCTCGCATCGTCAGAAGGTTTCTGTCTCTGAAGGCAGTACCTGTAGCTTGGACCATGTTCTAGATAACTCTGGGTCACTATTTTTACATTATATATTTTATTTATTAAAAAAGAAAGAACGTTAAAGTAAAAAAAAAAATAAAGCAACTTTATCATAGTATTTATAAGCAATGTATGTGACTATATAAAAATACATAAAACTTTAAGGTGAATAAATTAATGAACAATAATTTGATAACGGTGTAGTCACGTAGTCGTTAACACTATTAAAGTATTATATTTAATACATTGAACTGTAAGCCTTCAAAAAACGCTCTAATGAAGTTGCGAGTAAAAAATATATTAATGCCTTAATAAACCGGGCAGAGCAATCGTAATACGTAATTAAAACGACATGCATATCTGTTACAACAGATGCGTACAAGTGGCATATCTGTGCGTATGCGACGCAATTGAAACCGCAATGTCCCTTGTTTTTTACGCGAGGGTCGTAAGCTTCTAATGCCAAGTAATTTCGTGACCCTGTCGGAGCCTTTTACCGACTTAATGTCTTTGCTTGGGATGTGTACAACGCATATTTTGGACTAAGTTAAATGTATCGCTAGGGGCTTTGTGATTATGTTTTAGCTGTAGGTAGGTAGGTAGCTATAGGTACAATAAAGTTGCAACGATTGAAAAAGGCTGTTAAACATTTTAGGTTTGAGGTCGAATAGTTTATTCTTTATTAGAAAGAATGCAGTAACAGGAATTGTACGAGAACTGTTTTCTCGATGGAACTTTCTTGCTTGATAATGGATGAATCTTTCAAAATTTAACATTTTAATTAAGGTCTCACGAAAATCATAATGCGGACGTCTCATTAAAATTCTCATCAAGACGTGCATACTTCAAAAAAATATAGCGATCCCCAAAAATGTAATGACGCACCTACGTACGTCAAAATGGGAACGTCTCAAGTCAAGGAAATTAAAATTCTCAAACAGAGGGCAGTTACAACAAATCTCGGCACTAAAACTCCTATATATCCCGGGCGAATGTTGTAAAAAATCATTGCCTCCATCCCTCGGCCCTCTCGGAGGGGAAAAATCTAATCTGTGCATTTTTTGCGGGACCGCGATGCCACAAAGAATTTCATTTCCCACTGTTCATCTATCTCTATTTCACTGACGGCTCTTGTTCTTGGCGCTCCCCCCTCACACTACCCCTCAGTCCCCGCGACCGTTTTTTTAGACTTCCTCGATCGGAGATAAGGTTAAGCGAGCTCTTCTTATTAGAGGTTTATACGAGACATTCGCAGCCCCATTTTAATTTGTTATGTACAACTTTATCGTCTGGCTCCAGAAATAGATTCTTGATGGCTGAGTTTAAATTTAGATAGACGGATACCTGCACGGATATCAAGCGTTAATATTCCCACGATGCTTTTGTAAAATATAAGTGGTATTAGCACTCGCAGTATAGCAGCAATTCATACCTTGACACCACATTTAGATTTTTTAGATTACTTTCTTTTCTGTTCATTTCTTACACAAAAGAGCTATAAAAAATGTCTACCAGCGAGTGTTTTGCAGCAAGACGATTAAAATACTATAATCGTATCTTATTTTTATGGTCACGTTAACTGTCCAAAAACGCACCCAAATTAAGCAAAAAGTAATAATACATCAATAACGGAAACAGTTTATGGATTAAATTGATGTACAATAGCCCAAGGTCTGTTTATCATAATAATAAAGTTGACAAAGAAACCGAGCCGGCAAAAGTCAACTTATAATTGTATTACTAGCATCGCAATCAAAACGAGCCTCCACGAAAACAGAATTACACAATTGTGTACAATTGACATTCAAATCTGGGGACATTGACGCTTTGTGCTTTTATTGGCACTTATTGACGCGTAATTGTCAATAAATTCCTACGGGATCCAACTTTAATGTGGGTTTGGGTGAAAAAAGTTATGTTTTATTAATATTTTTACGAGAACGTTTAGGAAGGACGATAAGATCTGCCGTTTGGGAAGTTTTTTTCTTTCAATTTCCGTCACGATTTGTACGCTCATTATTGGTGAGCCGATGGGGGCGATAGGGGCAGTGGTCGCATGCCATCGTCTCTAGTGCGATGTTATCGTGTCTCTTAGCGACTTTCATCGGGGCTTTCGATTGTGCGCTGTCCCCTCCCCTAGTTGCTTGTGAAACATGATTTCGATGACATAAAGATTTATGTTCAAGAAAAAACTATTCATTGAAACAAGGTGGAACAGATTCGTGACTAATATCAGTACCTAGAATATGATTTTCATTTGTTTTCTTTGATATAACAAAATTAAGTTTCCAGTTTTATGTGAGAAACCTGTGATGTCATAGTTCTTATTTTCTTACAAATTGCATTAAAAGTAACAGTTTAATAAAAGTATTGATTATTTGTCTTGTTGTCAACTACATTATAGAAGAATATATTCCCTATTCTGAATATCAAGGTAGGAGTTAATTCATACTTTCACATGAGACTTGTCGTGCTATTTTGTATGACTTCGAAGTCTGATTACGGTGACTTGTGAAGTTCAAAGTCAATCCTAAGTGGTGTGCTATTTTAAGCGTGGAGTAAGTTAGCGTTCATTCAGACGATAGTAACTATTGTATTACCTAAACTATTGTTAGCAGTTGTAGTTTGTAAGGCAGCGATTATGCTGAACACACTTTTGGTTTCATTGATTTTTTTGTTTTCTTTATATTATATGTAATACTGGTTGGAATTTATTTAATCTGTGGCTTTTGGGTGTTTTGTTAATTTAAATTTAGAATATTTCTTTTAAAATTAAGGGATTTAAATTTAAAATTAGATTGTGGAATAGATTTTATATTTAAAATCCGATTTTGAACTAAGAATACTTCATACATATTTATAATTTGTCGTTTCTATAGGTACTAATAGGTACGTAGTAGTGTACGTTATACACATGTGTATGTGTGTGCGTATTGTTGTGATGTCATATAGAGGGATTAATTCAGGGCACGTCGTCGTCTGATATCTGATCTTGGGGTTCTGTAGGGGCTCAGACCTTGATACGACGAACATACGTATCTACATCCTGTCCACAGTGATGTACGTACTGACAGATATTCATTTATATTAAGAACATTGATTTCGATGGGAATTTATTTAACAAATGACGATTTTGGATAGCTTGTTCTATTATTTCTTGAAGGTGACCTAATAACTCTAGGGATATTATCTCAGCCTTTTTTTTTAATATTATTAACTTCAGTAAATTGAAAGATGGCGGTGTTTGAAAGAGAGAAGTTGATAGGATATTTAAGTAACAAGCCGTTTAAAAAACACTGCGGAATCTAATCAGTAAACATCAATCAAGCTTGTAAAAGGCAATCAGAGTTGTATATTTATTGTTTCCAAAATATTTACAAAAAGAAATCCTTTACCAAAACCAACATATTAATTTCCCTGCGAACATGGACGTAAGACATGATAACGCTTATTAAACACGTCAGTCAGAACGACAGTATCTACCCTCCATCGCGCGCAAAACAGAACAGTAATGGAAAAATGATCGACCATCGTGTACACGGGTGTTGGCGTGCTGGCTGATGATGGCTTCGGCTGGTCTCGTATTGTTTGTGAGATTGAAAGAGTATGACTATTAAAAACAATGACTGTCTGGCCGGTGCTGTAGCTAGGTTGACTTTGGGATGCAAGAGCCCGACTCAGTTCTTGAAAGCAACGTTTTCTTCCTAAAACTTAGTAGAAGTAATAAATCCGAAATAAACATAGAATTTTAAACAATATAGCTACCCGAAACTGTAAAAATTTCCCAATCAACTTTGAACCATATATACTTCAGCGATAAAGTTGAAAATCTGTTAAGGAAATTTGACAGATTGTAGTAATCATTTTCTTGTGCTCAGCTTATACTCTACGAGATGCAGTATAAGTCAATACAACAAATCGGTGAAACAAAAAAAAACATCTCAAATAACTTAAAACAATTACATAGGTACCTATTCTCAACTCCCCGTATCGGTTTGAAAAGAAGCACGCTTGACGGGCATCGCATACGGCTGTAGGACGTCAAAAAGTCTGTAGTGGGTTTTTTTTGCAATCATCAAATTGATCTGTCCGCGCGCCATCTGGCCCGTGAGTAAAACGCTTTCGGGTTCCCTCAGCCGAGGAATTAATTCATATAAAACACACACATCGTTTCGTTGGACTCGATTTGATATCACTCGATACTAGGTTTCTATTGGTCGATAATTTACTGAATAGATTTCATTTGAGTATTCAACTATTGGTGTTGGCGGAACTCATTAGAAAATGGGCTTTTATTAGAACACTGAAAATAGAAGACAGTTAAATTACGTTTGTTTTTAAAGGTTCAAAAGAAAAGTTTGCCTAGAAGTATTATACATACTCATAAATAAACTGTCAAGAACTTCCTCAAAGAACCTTTTTATCCAACATTGACTACATATACCTCTCGAAAGATATCGGAATAGCACCCTTCTAGCTCGTTTCATATGGAGCCCGCAGATCAAAGCGGGCATCGACAGTTGAGATACGTTGATAACTTTCACATTAAGCAGGTTAAATCAGTGAGATGGACCGATAAGGGACACACAATACGCACTAAACGCCCACACACATAGTTTGACCCTACATTTGAATGTAGCTTTGACATTATTTAGTAATTAAAATCTACTTACCTTTTATCAACATACAAAAATAAAACGTGAAATAAAATCGTAGAAATACACCTGAAAAACTTAACATGCTCATTCAAAACGTGCCTCGTTAACAGATCTTTTTTCCCATATAAATTACTCCATATTGTTTTATTCTGGAACACGGTATACATGGTCAGAGTTTCTACGAAAACTCATTGTGCGTGAAAACGGTAGTTTTCCCAAAACATATTTTTAACAGTGAGCTACAAAACATTTTCATATTTCAGTTGGAAATTGTAACTGTTTCGCGGCGCAGTACGCGGGCGGGCGCGGGTGGGCGCGCGGCGTCTGGCGCAGGGCGAGTGTGCATGTGCGCTCATCAACTAATGGTCCGTGCGCGGCATTTGAACCGAGCCTACACTCGCTACAAAACAACCGCCCGCCTAGTCGCAGACCTGCTTTCGGCGCAAAATTATAACGTGTAAAACACGGCTCTCCTTGCATTCCGCGCACGGGATTTTTATGAATGCCACGATTATTATTCGCATTTTAAACTCGAATGCGGTGCTATTCTCCCCGAGACGTATAGCAATATTCGTAACGAGTTTTCTCAACGCTGCTACCTAATTTCAGGTCGAGTGTAGTAGCTACTGAATGTAGATTGTTGTGTAGTCACGAGCACAGAGCGCTACTATCGCTCGAGTCCACTCCAGGCGAGTGGGGTGAACGTCGCGATTGTCGACTGTTGGAATCGAACGCGATTGCAAATTTATTAGCGGGCGGGCGCCGGCGACTCGGTCCGCGGCCGCACGTACGCCTAGTTGTTTTTACTCTTCATGTATTTTTTTCTCGACGAGGCTCGGCTCTCCCCTTTTGTTCTCAAGTGGACCAGCTGTCATTATACGCCATGTTACTGTTATTTTTTTCGACGTTTTTATAGAGTTTTGCGTCGAGAGGGCGTTCCGTTCGGAAAAATGTTCGTTTTGCGTGCGTCCTGGAGAGTTTGCGTGTCGAGTGATGTCGACGCCGTCGATTGAAAATGAGTTATGGAATTTTATTTCAGAAATTTTCTGTTGTTGCATTTCAGTTTGAGTGGGTTTTGTTGCGTAGCTAATTATACAATGGTTACTCTTAGTCTCCTGATCAATCAAATGATTTATTAAATTCCTTTGCTATTTATATTATGAAAACGCGCACTAAAAAGTATCTACTAGTTAGTAAATTGATACAAACACAGTTGATCAACTGGTTGTACAACATGTTAATCACGCGGTGAAATGTTAACATGTGTCATTGCAGTTTTCAAGTGGCTTCTGTTTTGATAATTTGAGGGAACCCTTACAGCTGCGGGACCCCTGATAGAGTAATCATTGATATTACGCAGTTCACTTGTTTGTGCTTCTACTTATGTATGTAAATAGAGGGACAAAGGGTTTATTGACATATTAGGTATATCTAAATGCTTAGGTAGATTCTGGCTGGTTAATGATAGATTTAAATTTATCTTCAAAATTTTCTTTTTACCACACTTTAAGGTTGAACCTTTGAAGAGAACCGTTGAACTAAATACACTTAAAACTAGTTCCAAAATTGAAACAATAACTCATCTAACCCTATATCAAAATATATATACATACATATTATAAATATCCATCGTATGATTAGCCGACTCCGTTTGCAATATCTGTCGAACGTTCGGCACTCAGCGACCAACAGACGCGGCACAATGACTGTTTAGATTGTACTCCCACCCCCCACCACCCCTTACTTCAGACCTCTCCTAGTTTCATACACTAAGATTTTAGACATTGACGATGCATTTTAGATTCTTAATCTTTAGGATTTGCTTCACTAAGAAAATCTTTATTTTTAATAGATTTAAAAAAATTGGAAAATCTCAATTTGACTGTACGTTTTTAGTTTTATATTAATTGTTAGCATATTTTGGCTATCTATTAACAACCAAACACAAATGATAATAATAAAACATAAGATTCCCCGACTTAGGCATGGAACCCAGGATCCTGAGCAAGGCATTATCGAAGGTATATTTTTTTCCGCATTTTTATTTTCTCTTTCGTAGTACGCTAACTGGGCTTGCTACCCTATTCCGCGTGGCCTCGTTTTTACTGAAATAGTTATTTTATTTTGTATGTCTCGATTTTGGTTGTAAAATTAAGTAATTAAAATGTAATGGAATATTTCTTTTTGTCATCATTTTTTTTATTATAACCTATTATAAACAGTGTCTACTTAGGTACTTAAAACATCAAGCATATTTCTTCTTATTTCCAAGTTTAGGGAAAAAACAAAAAGCTTCTAGAATAAAAAAATAACATCTTTTTTTATTTACTTTACGTCCATTATAAATACACTGAAGAATATAATGAAGCATTTTGCTATTTTAATGATATCTAGTATTACGAGTCCTATAACTATAAACATAAGACTACCGTCTCAAGATCGTCTTAAATAAAATACACGGAGTCGGCGATCGGTTTGATGTTTCGCTCGTTATTATTGCCTAGATCAGGCTTCGAGGGGTCTCGCAATCGCTGTTCAAGTCGCAATATCGCTGCATCTAGATTGTCACAATGGGCATTTGAAGAGCACACAAAATGTTTGACGGTACGATTCATGTTTGCGTTCCAGGTGGGTTTTTTTAATTTAAATATTATTTTCTTTATGTAAATAGTGTCTTTACTATTAGGTAAATAACAACTGAATACTTTTCTTAACAGTTGAAAAGGCTTAAGGTAAAGGCTTTGTAGATGATCTATCTATCTATCTATGATGATGGAATCCAGGCCGACTATTGGCTACGGCGACCGTTCTCTTTTATGGAGATGAATGCTGCAGCTGAATGCTGCGCAGGATATATTATAGTGCACAAGCATTCGCGCAGATACAGGTGCACTCTCATTCCTTTCGATGACACGACCGGAGAGAGATCAGGCGCAGGAGCGACATTTACGTGCTCTCACGGGTGAATCAATCACCAACTTCCAGACTCCAGGCTGCTTTATGAAAGTTTCTCGAAACCCACAAAGATAAAATTTCTAATTTAATAAACCCGTATTTAAATCCCCATAACACAAAACTAATTACCCGCAAAACCACTCCCGTAAGCCCACCTTTTTACCGTTCCAATAAACCAAATTGACATCCCGCGAACTACTCAAATATATCCAAAAACGGTCGAATCTGTCCCGTCTCAATCCAGTGCATTTTAGGAAATTATTTCTCCATCACATTAGGGTATTGGTGCTCTGCGGAGCGCGCCCTCTGGCGGTGCGTGAGGGAATTCGGCAATGAACCCCTCCCTACGTCTTACTTGTACCTTGTACTTTGAGTGATAGGATAGTGTCACTTTGGACGATGGGACTGTCTAAGAATATAGCTGGTGTGGTTGAATTGATCGTGTGATACCGTAGGTATAGTAAAATCTATGCATAGTAATAAATAGGCAACGTATTAAGGAAGTCGTGGTGGCCCAGTGGTTAAATCATCAGCCTCTCAAATATGAGTGTGCGGGTTCGATTCCGGGACAGGCAAATACCAATGTAACTTTTTAAAGTACCTATAACACGTACTTCCTAAGTCTATCTTGGACACCAATGTCTGATTAAAGGTGAAGGAAAACATCTCAAGAAATCTGGACTGATATGAAATAAACAATTCACATTCAGCAAGCGTGGTCAATAACGCTCGGCCCTTCTCTGTAAGAGGCCTATGCTTAGCAGTGGGAGAATAAAAAGGCTGATGATAATGATGATGATGTATTAAGAATTGTGCATTTCGGAAAATTACAAACTGTTTCTGCATATATATGATCGTTGTACCTGCTTTTTACTCAAAACTATTGTAGTATGTATAGGAAGTAATGTGACTCTTTAACGAACAATCTACATAACGTCGTAAAAGTTCTCCAAAAAGTGACAAAACTTTGTATCATTATCATTTAGAAGACACCTGAGGAACTTCTTGAACTAGTATCAAAACCGTGTTTTGTTTTAAAATTCTTCATCTCAAACAACTAAGAGATAAAAAAATCAGTTTATTTATACCTAGTTCCAACATAGACCGTCTGAAGAGATTAGTAGTGCGACCCTGATTCGCGGCCATTGTGGACGTGTCCCGTTCTTTACGGTTATTTATTTTAACGACATTTGCAAATCGTTCGACCTCCACAGCTTTAGCGTTCCGAACGTACCGAAATTGGTGACACGCTTTAGCTGTGTCTATATACATATACTTATTATACATATATGAATCTGTTCTAGGATGAAAATTATGTCCGCAAAATTTCTATTATCAACCGACTTCGAAAAAAAGAGGTTATAAAAGGTATTTGACCTGTATGTTTGTATGTTTGTCCGCAATTATTTCGCATTCGGCCGAACCGATTTCGGTTCTGTTTGCGCAAAAGTATTTGTTACATTCAGAAGAAGTTTTAGTAATTTATCCCACTCTAAATCCGGGTTCTCATTTTGGTCTATATAATGTAATGTTTGTTCGCGTAAACCTCTGTCATTGACCAACTAATATGTTTTATACTTCTGTTTCACTTTCGCAATGAAACAGTTACAGTTTCAGAAAGTTGGAAAGTTATAGGAAAAAGTAACATAATTATATCCTTGGCTTTCCTCAAAGGATTACATATATACATAGGTGTATCTTTAATGCTCCCATATTTTTTCAAAGATGTTTCAATTCACTTAATCTGGCAAGCCTATTTGAATTGCATCACTCTTCATCATCATCATCATAATCGCAGCCTTTTTATCGTCCCACTGCTGGGCACAGGCTTCCTCTCCCACGGAGAACGATTGAGCGTTAATCACTAAGCTTGCTCAATGCGGGTTAGTCACTCTTATTATTTTAAAAATCATAAAAACTCACATCCCTTCAAAATTCCAATACGCAGATTAAACACGAACTAGATACAATCCAAAAGCATAATTCAGATATTCCACGGACAGATTTATCAACATGAATAAACCATAAGACCTGCACCTACATTTCACAAGAACACTGATTCCATAGGCTACACGAGAGACGAAAGGAGGTTCCAGCTGATGCGATTAGAGGTCCGAAGCCCGCACGTGACACTTAGGCCTTAGGCCGTAAGCCGTAGGAAGTAGGATAGGCCGTTGTTTTGACGTTGCTATATAGAAAGATACGGTACAAGCATTTTGCGTGAATAACGCTCCGCAGGATATTCGATACAAATTGGAAATTGTTTTGGTGTTGAGTTTTTATGTGTAGGAATTGGTTTTGGTTGTTATTATGTTGTTGTTCAATGAATAAATATAGGTATTTTTTTATTTTATTACTAATAAACCGAAGCTCCTAACTACCTACTAGCTCCAGCAAAACTTCAAATGAGATCAAGCTATACACTGAAATTTATCTAAATTACCGTTACCTTAAAAAGGAAACATAAATGACTGTTATAGCTAACATTCCTAAAAGCCAGTTCACATACAATAAACTAATAATAAAACCCGTCAAAACTCATACAAATTCACATAAATTAAACTGAAAATCAACCAGTATAGGTAAACGTAAACCTTAGTGCCTGCAGTCAAATTGATTTTAAAGCGCATGGTTTGACCACCCCGTCACCCCGTCGGTGCGCTGGTTATGCGCCATCATGAGCGTTACGAAACGCATACATTGTGGAGGTAATAAGTAGTGTATTATACGTGTGAGATGTCCGCGATCCGTGCGGTGCTAGCTCGCATACAGATCATGTCTCACTAGAGTTGTGGGTGTCGCGGGATCGTGTGCGAGGTTTTTCGTTACCGGGATTTGGGACAGATTTTTGTGTAGATGATAGAAATTGAATACAAATAATTATTTAATATTGAAATATTTTAATATTGAAACTGTAAGCAAAACTTTCATATTCTATTTTAAACATGTTATGTAAATTAAACACTGAACTCACCCAGCCAAATTACACAAGACATTTTCTTATGAAAAAATGAAAAACTACTGCTTAGACCTATCATCGCTACGTTTGACATTGGCATTTATTTCTATAATTTTCATTCTAAAATGAAAATATCTTGTTCAGTTCATTCAAATAGAAGCAAAAACATTTTTCTCTAATCCCATCACCGAAAACATCGAGTGTGCACATCACTAACCGTGACTCACGTTCTTCACGCGCCACTAACAACTAATTTATGTTAATTGTGGCTCAGCTCAGCATACGTATGAGCCGCACGTACTTAGCTCAGTTTGTTCGTATGAGGAAAATAATGTTCGGACCCACAGCGACTGAAGTAATGACTCTGTTTGAGTTATGGTAAAGAGGTTCGGTGTTCTCATCGCTTCAAGAACAACGATGTCATTTTGCTACGAGTTTTCCTCGAGGAAAATTTAAGCTTGTTATTAAAAGTTATATTCTATGTAAATATATATATGTATACAATAATCTGAGAAGCTCGTGCTGAAAACAAAGAACGTGCAGTCCAATCGAGTCCCGGCTGCTATTCCTAAAGATTAGCGTACGTAAGATTGCGAATTGTTTATTTAGTCTTAGAAGGAACTCAAACTAATATGCAGCAAGTCATTATCAGGCAAAAAGTGGCACTCAAAGGCAGAATTTATAAAAGATTCCTAGCTTAGTGTAACTGACTACGCAACAAATCCACAAGACACAATCAAACAGGTGTAGCACAACTAATAGAAGCAGTCTGACTATTCATGCTGACACTGGTGACACGTCGTCGTGCATACTCCGTTCATTGTCCGCACGCAACTGTGACGTCACGCTCTCGGCCGCTATCACGCGCATTTTGGACTACGATTTTCCACATCTCAGACAGTGTAGTGTCAGTAATACAATGGAGTATTCCCGTCGAGTGGGAGGCTCTTATCGATCTACGGGGACGTCATCGAGCGATAGCGGCCGCGGCAACGCAAAAAGCGTGTCAGTGTGGCGGCTACAAAGCCTTTGTGGTGCGACCGGACGCCGCTCGCCGCCGCCGCTGGCATTGTTTGCTGTTTAGTGCTCGCTTGCAGCTAAAAGTGGTGATTTCAGCGGTAAGTTTGTTAGTACGACCTGTTTAATGGCAGCGTAGCGGTGATCGGATGCATTACACGCTCTGTTACGGTTATGGTGATATCAACCATATTGGGTAGTTTGCTTCTAGTGTCCAAAAATTTTTCGTAGATAGAGGTTACGATAATTTTGGGTTTGACGGATATTGGAAGATTATAACCTAGTTATGGGCCTATTTAGCCTTATAGTGATTATTTTGACTTAAACTAAAAGCGATTGTGTAGCTTCATGTCTAAAATTCTTAAGCTTAAACTTTTGAAAATGTTCAGCTAGTTGGTGTTCAGTTGATAACGCGAGAACAATTTGCGATAGTGGCGTAATGTGTGTTTATCGAGTGTAAGAAGGGTGGCACAGTCGCCTGCAAACTTGGACGGAGGCGACGAAACTCCTGGATGTTTTCACTCAAAATAATAAGTTCCAAAGAGAGCCGGAGTCAATTTTTTGCGAAACTCGGTGTAATGGATTGTTGGAAAGTTCGATAACTTTCGGAAGCCGCTCTTCGATTTTATTTTGCTAAGGAATTTTTTAGCCAATTTCTCTTCGGGAAAGTTTGAAATCTTCCAGTCACCCTTCAGCAAATAACGTCGCTTGGGGGGACTTATAAATATTTTATAAAAAAATTAGGCAGAGCATTTCGTTATCCTGTAACTTTGGTCATTATTATTTGGTTATCATTGTCATTTGTACACAAACTGCGTCTGTGTATCTACCGACCTTAAAATTGCAGTTTTTCAATATCGATTCGTAATAGTAATGTAACCAATTATAATTTTTGGGATCTCTTCGTTTCCAATTCGAGCCAATTCATTGGTGTCTAGATAGTATCCTCGAATAAGATTCAATCGAAATTAAAAGCAAGAATTATTTGTTTATTAAAGTCTCATTTGCATACAAAATCAATGAACCCTAGCTAATTACGAAACCTCTTAAAAACACGCGAATTCACCGCAATATAATAACACGTTTATTGACACCATAACCCCATGGCTGTCAGTACGATGACGCGAAAAACAAACGCCATAACACCATCAGTCATGGGGAGCGAAAGTTAATAAAATTCATGTATTGGAAACTTATGGCCGAGAGATATTGTGCAAGGGTGCAACCCTAGGGTTTTCCTTCAAAATTAGCTGAAGATGCTATGAATTTTATGACTGGTAAAATTTAGTTTGAATATCAAGTGAATTTCTTTGGAGTTTGCGGTTTTGCCTTGCTGTGGTAGGGAATATTTCATATTTGGCCGTGTTTAGTCGTAAAATATGAATATAAAGCAAGTAATAATGGTGTTTTTTTTTCTAAAGAGTGGCATTGGCATATATCTTTTAGAACAACCAAAACATCAGCGTTCAAAAAGTTTTTTTTTCTCTTTATCAAGTTTTCTATTTTTGATTTTACGTGTTATAAAAAAGTAAGACTCCTACTTTCAAATGAAAGTTAACTTGAAACTTTTTTAACACACAGTTAACAAACATAACACATCCAATAGCAAATAAGGAAATCCTACAATGCATAACAGCAAGCACCGACCAACCAGGGTGTCCAAAAGATTAGTCGGCAGTCGAGACACAGCGGCTCCGTCCGCATCAGCATTAAAATAAAAATAAGGGTAGCCATAAATACAGGCGCACAAAGACAAGATATACGGTTATAGCGGACTGCCGCTGGACCGTTCGTGTGGAGACTCTACTAAAATTATGTAGGAATTGGTACTCGGTACGGCTCCAATAAACAAAAATAATGATACCTATTTAGTGAGATTGAGGGCGGTGATACTGACGTAAATATGTATGGATCGGAATTGGAAGTGCGGTTTGCTAAACAGGGCTAATAAATATTGTTTCGATGCAGGGAGAAAATACTCCAAAAAGGTATGAATTGAGGAGCTACCTTATCGAATGTTTTCTTAAAATATGATAATCATTAAAACATATTACCTTACCATCAAACATCCTTCATGACCCAAAAAGCCGATATTGGGCACACCTATCGGTCACACAGCAAGTCTCCCCTCGTCAGGAAAGGTCAGCCTCGGCGTATTTTTGGCGCCACCAGGCATATACGGATAAATAAGAAAAGCTTCAATCGCCGTCAACCCCGCTCTACCCTTTTAAAAGCCACATGATAGATGGACGGTTCGTTATGTTAACGCAACTAAAATTAACGTGGCTACAAAATATTTTGTAGCATCATGGAAATATTGGACAGGTATGTAATTTTTTTCTTCATATTTTTCAAAGTTTTCGTCTTCAAGTACACTGCTAGATTAAAATTTGGTCAGTTTCAAAGTTTGTGGTATTTACATAATCATATTTACAGATTTAATAATACATATATAAAATACTTTCCCGCGTGCCCAAAAGGCTGGCAGCATTGCCACGTTGTATGGAAACAATAGTAAACACTTCATATTATTCCTAGTGAAGAATGTAAATCCTAGTGTAGATGAAGACGTAAGTACATGAAAAAAAAACAACATTTTATCTAGTAGGGTCAACTGCAGCGTTCGTTTCGAATACTCTCCTGTTCCCTTTCTTCACGCTCGTTGCTATCAAAGTGCATATTTCTATCCATTTCCTATCGACAATATAAAAACATTACGCCTCCATTCTTAAAAAATCATTCGTAATGGTTCTCTTCGATAGGGTTCTTAATCCAGTATCGGTTGGCCTCTCAACTATTAACTGGATTTAAGTTTTGTTTTCAGTGCAAAATACAATATCGAAATCCTTCTGAATGTGTAGAACAAAGGAATCAATACCTTCATTGCTTTTACATATTCTGTATAACTAGAAAAAGTTGTCAAATTTAACCTTAAAACAAAAACTCATCTTGGATATCATGACCTTTTATTTGCGTTGGTTTAATATATAAATAAGTAACGTGAGTTTTTAATAGACTATTTTCCTCAATTGATGTAGTATGGAAAATCAACAGTTAGAATTAATACTAATCGATTTAAGTAATCCAAAATTCCTCTGAAGTGATCTTATAATTTCTACAAGACTTTGTTACTAGTATCGTCTTATACAAAGTATAAAATAGAACAAGATATCGCAGCTCTAGTTATAGTGGACACTTTCTAACCCCTTTCATGTACCGTCGGATGAGAGGTGGCGGATAAATGGATAAGTCGTGTCACCAGAGAGTCCGCTTCCGTGCCGCGGATAAGTTGCGCCACTGTTGAACAACTGTCACGCGATTTAAATTTCGTAGAACAATTTATTTTAATGTCGAGCATCATGGGAACGATGGAGTGTATTTAAGATTATCAAAATAATGCAAGGCAAACTCGACTTCATCAACGGTAATTTTTTAATTCTGTGTCTTCATCTTTTTTTTTGTTGGAAATCATCAAATGGCCTCCTGCTGAGGGTGCAACTGGGGGGAGTGTCAGACTCTTACTGACTAAAACCCACTATGTTCCTTTTGGAGGTCCATGTGTACCAGGGCCAAGCTCTTACGAACAACCCGCAGCCCCAGCAGACCTTGGCCCTAAGGGGCCCCTCGATTAATTCATCTTTAAATTGGATTAACACGATTCACTTATGTATTTGATTTAATTTACTGTATGTTATTAAAATGCTTTTGTAATACGCATATTAGAATTTTTTCAATAAAATAGACCTGAAACCCCAAAATAGTTCAAAAAGCCTAGATGAGTTTTCTGGCTGTCATACTTTGTAAGAAACAGTCTGGCCAACGACTGTCATCTTTCATGCCGCTAGAATCTAGCCCAGCATGAATGAATTTTCTTTGGCTGATAATTAACATCCTGTACAATATTATCAATATTACCATCTAGCAACTCTTCATCCCAAAACACAATGACAAGCACTCAAACACATAGTCATAGCAAATCATAGTGATTACTACAAGTAGTGCACTCAACCGGGCGGTCATTAGCGCCATTTTTACAAGAGTCCTGCAAAAACGTTCGGCAAAACGTTCGGCTGTCGTTCGGCTAATCGTCGGAAATTGTGCCCATTATTGGAGCACTCGCTCGCAACTAAAATTATTATTGTTCGCACTAAAAGTAGCCATTTAGTCGGTGATTGGTCCGGAGTGGCCTGTTTCTTCAACAGATATTGAACGTACTTTCAGTCTGATGCGCTCGGCAGTCTTTTCACGGATTTGTTGTTTTGTCCTGAAAATGTAGACCTGCGATTTGCGATTGGAAAAAAAATATTGAGTCCTTGTAACTTCAATTAGCTAGCTCTCAAATCCTCTACCTTAGGAACAGCTAGGGACAAATTCAACAGCATCTTAAACTAATTCAACATTTAGGCACTCATTAACAAAAACATTTGCAGACGAAATCACATTAGAAATTCATGTCGAGTAATCAACAGCCACGGGAAGAAACTTGAAAATACCTCACAGTTGACATAACCCTCGGTCCTTGGAGCCCTTGGCTTCCGGTTATCGCTACACAAAGAGGACCGGCCCTCCCCCCTCCGGCTTCCCTGCGGCCCCCTCTGAACAGGAACCGGAAATACTACCCTTCTATCGTTAAGGTCTACCCGCGTCACACCGCTATGCTGGAATTTTTAAAGTATTTTTAGCCCCCGGCCTTGAAGTGCGGTAATGATTCAGAGGAATTTCTAATGGGTATGCCCAGATTTTAGCAGCTTCGAATATTTGGTAGGAATGCACGAAGCAAAAATATATGACTTCAATTTCAATTTTATTTGGCTGCCCTCTCTTGTGCTGATAAGATGCCGTGAGACGCTATGATGTTGAAACATAAGGTTGGCAAGAGAGTAAGACTGCACAATTGCAGTCTTCCAGCACAAATGTCACTTTTACTTCGACAAATAAACAATCAAATTTGATTTAGCGTTTCTGCATTATAACATATCTGTCTCAACATTTAGTAGTCGAATGTTTATAAAGCATTAGAGTAAAAAGCCTGAGGGTGGCCCGGAAGCCGCGCTAATGCATCCGAATGCACCAGGGCCACGGTCACCCCGCACGCGAACAATTCATTAGCCTTGTATTGTTATGCCTCTGTTTTATGGCGATGTTAGCTATTGATTTTACTACATTGATATTTGTTTTGTTAACATTTATAATTGGTTAGGTATCTACGAGTATCTATGAAGAAGATGAGAAGCAATGAAGCAGGTGTTAGGTTAAAATTTTAGCCGGGGCTGCGGGATTGTACGCAAGCTTTTCCGTGGGCCTGGCACACAAAGACCTACAGAAGGAGCAAAAGTAGGTCAAAATTGTATATTTTTTTAACAATTGTTGAATCGCCTTATAACTTAGATCAACAAAAAAAATGCATATCGGTTAACTAACTTGTTAATTATTGGTAATCTAACAGTTTGTATCCCAAACTAACGTAATCCTGAAAATCTCAAATGATATTAGGCAAATAAATGTCTGTAACTTAACAGCTGATATGAAAATCCTAACATTAAAAAACCTTTATGAACTAAATCAGTTATGCACTTCATCCAAAATAAACGTGAAAACGGAAAAATACAGAAAAGATAAGTGATTAAAAAATATAAAACGAACTACCCGTGTCAAACACGGAGTTAACTTGCAAAAACAACTTATTACCGTGTTACGAAATGTCAAAGCGTGTTTCAGAGGGAGCCGATGTAATATTTTCATAATTCGGACCGGCCCGACGCGACCTCGCGCTGTAAAACAAAATGTCCGCGCTGTGCAACCTGTCGACCATTTAGTGAAGGGACGGCGACTATATCGATATCGATGTCCAAGTTCGAATGTGCCATAAAATGATTTTGTTCAATGCATTCTGAAGTTGTTTTAGCGTAAATTCGCTTGTTTAACTGCTCAGTACTTGTACCGCTTAAATGTATTTATAGTAATCATTTTTTAAATGTTAACGGTATGCGAATGGAGTGGCGATAAATACCCTCTTATTTACTGTATATCGTATAACAACGTAGCGACTCCAATATCCCATACAATAATTGTTAGGAACATTAACCCATACCATTGCCATTGCCCATGATTGACGGTTAATAGTTTTTGGATTTACCTACCTAAATCTGTCAGTGTCGCTTTCTCGAATCGTACCTACGACATTATACTCGTCTAGGTCTTGAAATTAATTTCTGAAAGTATTCAAGAGTACTAAACCCCTATTACGCCCCACATTAGGCACATCGACACCACATCCCTCGCCCTCATCCGAAGCGGGGCTGCGTTTTGATAAATATTTGCGATTTATTTTATTCCTGGAGCCATTTTTTGAGAACGCGCCCGTAAAGAGGAGAAATGGCGTCGCACGCCATGTTCACCAGAGCGGCACTGAAGTTTCGGCGGGAAAATAAAAACGCGTTTAACTTTGTGTTAATATTATATTGTGCCATTATTGCGCCATTTATTATAATACCGCGGAAGGGATGGGGTTGAGAGTTCGCGTTTAATGGACGTTTTGTTTGCGAGAAAAACATTTTTTTAGTCTAACGATTTTCTGTTAAACCTTTCGGAAGGGAATGATTTTTCAGCGCGTATTTTATGCTTTGTTACAATATAGTAGGTACGTACGTATGCACCAATCTCTATTCGTGTTTTGTTTTGATTACACGGCGCGAATTTTTAGAATTCCCGCGTGAGCGTAATACGAATTGCTAGAACTAAAATATATTGCGTTCTAGATTTTATTTTATTTTGTAGAATGCGTGTGTGGAATAGTATTAGCCTTTGTACATTGCGGATTTTCAATAGGGTTGGTATTTGAAATATTTTTTTTACTAGAGGTACCATTGGCCTGAGTACTTGCACACGTAATTTGTATGTAAGTAGTTACAAATTACAAGTTTCAATAGATAAATACTTAATAGCGAAATACAGTTTATGGCTAAGAATTATAATAATTTATAGAAGATTTCTTTTAAGACGTCATCTGTCAGTGATTAGTCTTAGCGGTAAATGACACCGCTAGTCACATTTTTACAGTTCGTTGCCATTAAGTTAATTTTGAAGCATCAGTGTCATTAAAGATGTTTTTCATTATGAATGTATATCATACTTTTTTTATTATCATTGACACCCTACTTAATCAAACCCACCAGACACGAATAAAATAAACTACAAATATAATACAAAGTATATTAGATCAAAAAAATACCTACATACACTTTTTTTGTAGATTTCAACTTTATCTCTAAAGTATAAGGCTCAATGTTGAAGGTCCTTTTGAAAATTTTACAGATTTGAGTAGCTTAACCTGCCCTATTTCATTTACTATGAAAGTGAATGTTCCTCATTTCATAATTATTTCTATGTATGGCATAAAATTAGCTTTTTACTTAAAAATTCAAACTGAAAACGCTATATATAGCTACTGTTTCCACCATCGCATAGAAATAGTCCCATCGACCTGAAAGTCCGGGGTGTCCCAATTCCCGGGTGCTTTGTACAAAAATCATTAATTAATCAACGTAACCCTTTCAGCGTCCGCGCCCCGGGAATAGCTGGAGGCCATCATTACCACGCCGTTAAGTGTGTGATTCAGTATTGTCATTATTTTTGGTGGACTAACTAATTAAAATGGGGTGAACTACATACCTACTTATCACAGCTTTATTTACATAGAAGGTTTGATAGTATATAGTTATATATACTATCATAAGTGTTTTTTCAATGCTGACTTTGACAATGATGACCAGATGGCATAGTAGTACCTAAGTGAATCTGCCTTCCAAGTTGGAGGTCGTGGAATCGATTCCCGCATAAGTCAAACATTTGTGTGCATAAAAATGTTTGTTGTAGTTTGGCTGTTAGTTTGGGTGTAGTATAAAATGAAAGTATTTAAGTACCTACTTTTATCAGTTTTCTAGTAGCGATAGTACAAGTTCAGCTAAATTTGGAACTAGATGACGTTGTGTGAAAGTGTGAGGAATATTATAATATCATAAAACAAATGAACTTCAGTGCAACTATTGTATCTACCCAATTGCTTTTTCCACTGCTGCTTAAAGTAATGTTTCTTTATAATACGAATTCGCATCGCATTTTGGACACAAATAATGAAGGGGACTGAGCCTGATTATCCTCAGGCGCTGGGTCTCGGGTCAGGTTGGTGCTGGCTGTGAGCTCCTGCTACCTTTAGTGGAGTCTAGTAAAATCAAACGACCAGCTATGTCCGCAGCGAAAAGAAAACTGCCTTTATTTCACAAATAAACAAAAGTAGAAAGTATCAAAATTCAAATATAAAAGAATAAAAATAAATCTAAAAAGTCTAAAAGTATAAAAAGGTGCGTCGCGCACATTCCTCCCCCCTGAGTCAAGCACTCAGCTTCACCAGCTTCTTTAAGGGCCTCCGAAGCGTGCCTGCTGCAGTTGTGACGTCAGCCACTCTCACAATGCCATCACGGCCCGGATAAGTCGCTGAGATACGCCCTCTCGGCCAGGAGCCCCTCGGTAGGTTGCCGTCAGCCACCAGGACCAAATCGCCCACAGCCAACTCTGGGACTTGGCCTTGCCCTGGTCTGGGAATAAGGATCGGCAGGTATTCCTTGACCCAGCGCTGCCAGAAGTGGTCCGCCAAACGAACTGCTTTGCGCCAACCGCTTCTTGAAACCAGGTCGTGGTCTGATAGGGTTGCTGGAACAGGACGCCCCGACGAAGCTCCAAGGATGAAGTGGTTAGGAGTGAGCGCCTCTTCACTGCCGGGCTCAACAGAAACGTGCGTCAGGGGGCGGGAGTTAATAAGCGCCTCAGCTTCTGAGAGCACGGTCCGCAAGACCTCTTCCGTCGGTGCACGTTCAGTGAGGGTCACTTGAAGTGCTGTCTTGACGCTTCTCACGAGTCGCTCCCAAACTCCACCCATAAATGGCGCTGACGGGGGAATGAAGCGCCAGTTAATTTTTTCTACAGCGGCATACTCCATCGCTGCGTCCCCATATAGCGCGCGGAGCTCTCTTCTTGCTCCGACGAAAGCAGTGCCATTGTCTGACCAGATCTCTGAAGGCGTTCCTCTCCGAGCCACGAAGCGCCGAAGACACATAACTGCCGCATCCGTCGACAAACTGCTCACAACGTCCAAATGGATGGCACGGACTACTAGGCATGTGAAAAGCGCCACCCATCTCTTCTCTCGTCGCCGGCCAATGGTCACTTGAACTGGTCCGAAGTAATCTAGCCCGGTGAAAGTGAAAGGGCGTTTGTGGTGAGCTAAACGCGCCTCCGGTAGGTCTCCCGTGGGCGGCTGGAACTTCTCGGCTCGGCGTATGCGGCACAACTGGCAACGGAAGGCAACAGAGCGGACGACGTTTCTTAAGCCGAGCAGGTAAAATCCCTGGCGAAGCTCGTTGACCACGGTCTCTGTGTTAGCATGGGCGGCTCGGCGGTGGTGGTGATCCACTAGTAGTTGAACGGCAGGGTGCTTCCCATCGAGGACTATGGGGCTCTTTGTGGCTTCAGGCACCCCCGACACTGCAGTGATACGGCTGGATAGACGTAGGAGGCCCTCTTCATCCATAATCAGGGAAAGCCGAAACAGTCGGCTGGTGCGAAGTATGGGCAGAGGTGGATGGCTGCTAAGACGCATCACCTCATCGGGAAATGAGTCTAGTTGTGCCTGGCGCAGAATGTGCGTCTCAGCCAGGCGCATATCGTCTGCTGACTCATTCGTTGGATGTGAAGAGCCAAGAGAGCTTGACGGCTGAAAGGAAAAGGTAAATATCCCCCCTCGCTCACGAACTAAATAATCAACATCTAACCCCCTTTGTGCTAATGAATGAAGTCTAATGCGCGTTAGATATTTATGAGCTCTACACGTTGCTCGTACCAGTCTCAGCCAAGAGCTAAAACGCTTAGGATCTGCTGAGACAGGCACAGACTTTTCGACACTACCAATAAGATGAACAAATGTAGGTCCCGGATTACTCTTCTCCTCATAGACGCCCGGGCACTCTGATGAACTACTAGGTTCATTAGGCCATTCAGAGGAAAGCAAGAAATCCGGACCAATGATCCAGCGCGACTCGGGAGACAACATAGTGCGCTTCATTCGAGTTGCTTCGTCAGCTACGTTTAATGTACTGGGCACCCATCGCCACTCACTAACACTGGTTATCTCCAGAATCTCGCCGACCCTATGCGATACAAATGGCTTGAATGAGCGTGCCTCACTCCGCAACCAACTCAACACCGTCATGGAGTCACACCAAAAGACTCTCCTGACGGGTTTGCAACGATGGGAGTCGCAAATAGCTGAAGCGAGGCGCGCGGCGATCAACGCTCCTTGTAACTCTAACCGTGGGATGGACACTGGCTTTAATGGGGCTACGCGGACTTTGCTGCAAATTAGCGCGAGCTTCACCTCTCCATCATTGAGTACGAAACGCCAGTACGCCACAGCCGCGAAGGCGGACTCGCTAGCGTCTGAGAAAACGTGAAGCTCACACTGGTCTACCTCGCGGCCGACTGGGTAGTAGCAGCGTGGAATCTGTAGATTGGCAACACTAAACAAATCTTTGAACCAAAGCCTCCACGATGCACTATCCTCTGCTGAAAGTTCTTCATCCCAATCAAGACCCCTGCGCCAAGCATTTTGGAACATAATGCGACCAGTAACTACTATGGGCGCAAGAATACCGAGAGGGTCAAAGACTCGCATTAAGTGAGATAAAACTACACGCTTAGTGAACTTACCTGGCAGCACATTCTTTTTAATATTGAAACTTACGCAATCTATCACAGGCTGCCAAATGAGACCAAGCGTCCTTACAGATGGAGCTAAGTGACCTAAGTCAATATCTAGATGTGACTGACTTGTTGCCGGCATCTCCAATTGTGCTTCTTTCGGTAATAACCTGAGAGCAGAGGCACTATTGGAAACCCAGCCACGCATCTCGAACCCACCTTTTTGGTGGACAGCGTGAATCTCAGCAGCAAGTTTGGCTGCCTCATCCGCGCTATCAAGACTGACTATGCAATCATCCATATAGTGATCGAAAATGATTGCATGAGCCGCGTCCGGGTATCGTGCCTGATGCTCGGCTGCATTTTTGTTCTTAATATACATAGCCGTAAATGGGTTTGATGCAGCACCGAACATCATAGACGACATCCGATAGACACGCAGAGGTTCACGTGGGCTATCGCGCCACAAAAACCTTTGCGCATCGCGATCTTCAGCGCGAATTTTAATTTGCGGAAACATTTCGCGAATGTCCGCGGTTAAGCCAATTTTGCCCTCCCTGAACCGAAAGAGAATGCCCAACAACGGCTGAAGCAGGTCGGGACCCGACAATAACAAACTATTTAACGAAACGCTCTCGGACCGCGGGATGGATACTGGCTTTAATGGGGCTACGCGGACTTTGCTGCAAATTAGCGCGAGCTTCACCTCTCCATCATTGAGTACGAAACGCCAGTACGCCACAGCCGCGAAGGCGGACTCGCTAGCGTCTGAGAAAACGTGAAGCTCACACTGGTCTACCTCGCGGCCGACTGGGTAGTAGCAGCGTGGAATCTGTAGATTGGCAACACTAAACAAATCTTTGAACCAAAGCCTCCACGATGCACTATCCTCTGCTGAAAGTTCTTCATCCCAATCAAGACCCCTGCGCCAAGCATTTTGGAACATAATGCGACCAGTAACTACTATGGGCGCAAGAATACCAAGAGGGTCAAAGACTCGCATTAAGCGTGGAGGAACGCCTTCAGAGATCTGGTCAGACAATGGCACTGCTTTCGTCGGAGCAAGAAGAGAGCTCCGCGCGCTATATGGGGACGCAGCGATGGAGTATGCCGCTGTAGAAAAAATTAACTGGCGCTTCATTCCCCCGTCAGCGCCATTTATGGGTGGAGTTTGGGAGCGACTCGTGAGAAGCGTCAAGACAGCACTTCAAGTGACCCTCACTGAACGTGCACCGACGGAAGAGGTCTTGCGGACCGTGCTCTCAGAAGCTGAGGCGCTTATTAACTCCCGCCCCCTGACGCACGTTTCTGTTGAGCCCGGCAGTGAAGAGGCGCTCACTCCTAACCACTTCATCCTTGGAGCTTCGTCGGGGCGTCCTGTTCCAGCAACCCTATCAGACCACGACCTGGTTTCAAGAAGCGGCTGGCGCAAAGCAGTTCGTTTGGCGGACCACTTCTGGCAGCGCTGGGTCAAGGAATACCTGCCGATCCTTATTCCCAGACCAGGGCAAGGCCAAGTCCCAGAGTTGGCTGTGGGCGATTTGGTCCTGGTGGCTGACGGCAACCTACCGAGGGGCTCCTGGCCGAGAGGGCGTATCTCAGCGACTTATCCGGGCCGTGATGGCATTGTGAGAGTGGCTGACGTCACAACTGCAGCAGGCACGCTTCGGAGGCCCTTAAAGAAGCTGGTGAAGCTGAGTGCTTGACTCAGGGGGGAGGAATGTGCGCGACGCACCTTTTTATACTTTTAGACTTTTTAGATTTATTTTTATTCTTTTATATTTGAATTTTGATACTTTCTACTTTTGTTTATTAGGCGCTGGGTCTCGGGTCAGGTTGGTGCTGGCTGTGAGCTCCTGCTACCTTTAGTGGAGTCTAGTAAAATCAAACGACCAGCTATGTCCGCAGCGAAAAGAAAACTGCCTTTATTTCACAAATAAACAAAAGTAGAAAGTATCAAAATTCAAATATAAAAGAATAAAAATAAATCTAAAAAGTCTAAAAGTATAAAAAGGTGCGTCGCGCACAAATAAATAACCTTAAAAAAACGTATACCTACCTCGTCCCCGTTAAAACTAGGTTAAAACACCAGTAATTTTTATATTCAGTCTAATTTTTAACCGTTACTGGCTGTTCAGATTTGCATAGGTAGGCACTTGCGCTAAGCGAAGTTGGGTCCGTGTGGAAAAAACATAAGTGGAGCATACTCGCGAGCGGTTCATGTTAGTTATGTATCGGGTAAATAAAGGTACTGCAGAGCGGACATTTCAGTTAGGGAAAAAAAAACTGCTGTTTTTAGCAGTTTTTTTTGTAGTTTGATGAAGTTTAAGACTAGCTTTTGGTTTTGTTTGCGATATGCTGTTTAATCTTTTGACCGCCACACTCACGTGTCACGTATAGATGACAAGCCAAAATGTGCCACGGTCACGAATACATGACAGGCTTTTAAAAGTCAACATTAGTAGTCTTTTTTAATCGATATAATTCCGAACTTTCTGCTATACTATAGGTGTTTATGGATGAATTCTTAGCTTGGCGCTGAGGGCAGGTAATTTTTTTTTCTGATGTCGCGGTCAACAAGTTAATAGTTTAATATAATTATTTTCTTCTTCCCGGCCTGTTCCCAAGCTATTAGGATGTCGGCGCAATATGTTTCCCGCTTCCATTCGTCTCTGTTACACATACTACTATCCACCCACTTTTTAATCATGTCGTCTTTCAGGCAATCAATCCATCTCTTCCTTGGTCCACCTCTCCATCTATTCACATTCATACTTAGTTGTTATAATGATATTGAAAAATACACCTGTTTCAGTAGTTCCTTGATGAAAATTAAAATGCTTTTGAATTTTTAGGAAGAGGTAGACATAACATACTTACACACATTTATCATAATGAGATACTTAATTAAACAGCCACTAAATTAATCATCCTGTGATAATCTAACCTTATGAAAAGATTTTCATCACCAGGAATATAATAAATATCACTTAAAAATTATTGTATCATCGCAATTGCATACTAGGTAACTATAAACCTATAAGATATGTGAAATACCTAGTAGGTGAGCCCCACAACAGAGGCGGACCTTGCTGAGCATCGACATTGACACGTCCAGCACTCAGCTAGATGGTGCTCGCCGCCCCACTTGAACCCTTCGAGTGCCATCGCTGCACATTCATGCCTGCCTGGTACATCGCGCTGATAATAACCATATATGTGTACGAGATGGTTTGATAAACAACTTTATTAAATAATTGGTAGATGGGTACTATTTATTATTTGTAGACTAGCTTTAAGTATGCCTTGAATTAATCAATAGTTTGGACGATAATAATCGTAATAGTTATTGTGAAATGATGGTTGGTTAGTGTTATATGTAAGTTCACAATGGGACAAGAATTGAGTATGTACTGTCATTATTTGCCCATCAACATTGAACCATATGCTTCAGCGATAAAGTTGAAAATCTGTTAAGGAAATTTGACAGATTCTAGTAGCTTGATGTGCTGGCGTCAGTACACAAGACCCTTTCAGGTTTTTCAGTTGGTTGGCTTAAAACGGAAAGTTACACAATTCGAAATATAACAGTAAACTAAGTATAGACTAGAAGTAATAAAATATTTTTCAACCAGTAACGCCATCTGTGTTTCCCAATAAAAACTAACACCACGCTTTCACATATCCATTAAATCATAATTTGCTTTATCGTTAACATGTTACTTTTATATATTAAAAAGTTACTTTTATATAATATCTAAATCATTTATTGTAGATTTCAATACAATAATCGATATCGAACTTGAACTCTGTCATAATATAATTTAACAAATAGGTTCAATTTTAAAATCACCAAACAAACTTACCATGAGGAAACGTGTGGCCATCCAATTCTACCCTCTCGAGTAGCCGCTGAAGATAAAGGAACCCCCTCTCCACCCCTCGGCACCCCTCTGTCACCTGCCGAGTCTTTAATTGAATAATCCCAGTCATTAATCATAGCGTCCCCCGTCTGTAGGTGAACTTGAATTATTTTCAGTCATTTCTTGTGACTGTTCGAGTTGGATCGACGGCCGATACAGCTAAATGTTTATCGTTGGGGACAGGGTTATGGATGGCCTCGAAGGTACTTCGTTTGTCACTGTTATCATTCCACTTGTTATTGTTGGGAGTTCTGTAAAAACTGCATTCGCTAAAATAATGATTCAATCAGCCTACAATTTTGAGTCGAAGAAATATTTATACAATTTAATAAAAAAGTTATAAGTTATTCTCATTTATGTCTTAACGAAATTTTAACACTTAAACGTACCGAAAAAATCTCAGCACATATACTAATACCTACTTACAGAGTAAATAGCATCAATAAAAATAAACAGTCCACTCGAGTTCACATAGGACGAAGGGCCGTACCTACATCAAAATCAGGAGCCCAGGCACGTACTACCCACATGAGTCGACCCACACCTCCGTTACATGCAGGAAGCCGTTCCTTAACGCACACAAACAAACCCCAAACACACATAACTAAATCACACTCACACATTCAATCTCCCCTTTGTCTTAGCTAAGTGTCAACCAATAAAAACAAAGGATTCGAAAATGGAACAAAAAGTGTCGGCCAATCGCGCGCGGCGTCACGCGTGTTGATGCGCGGCTATTGGCTTGAAAAAATCCGTTTAGCTTGGATGACTCCGGCTAGACGTTGAGATTGATGCGCTGTTCGGCCAGTATTTACTTGAGGTTATTTACATAGGATACCGTTCGGAGCACTATCCTGAACAACGCCAGACGGTTTACTTTCACCTTAATGGTTGTATTTAAGTTGTTCTTTCTCTGAATTCTCATCTTAAATTAGAATTTTGACTCATTACACACTAATACACACATTATGACTTTAAATATACTACTTATTAAGTAAATCAACGTCGTTTCGGTCTCACCGTGACTCACGCGATTTTCAGAGCATCAACGTGCTCCTGACAGCATTATTAACATAACACATTTACGATATCAATATTCGTCACGAGTTCTTTTCATTCAAACGGTTATCACTTCTCGGCATTCACGGTACAGACTTAAGTAGGCATCCAGAGAGAACACCTCGTCGTGTGTTCACGTGTGAGAGGGGGCGGAGGGGGGAGCGGGGCGTTCAGAGGGTCATTTATCATTCATATCATCTTCGCTCCACTTCGCTCGCCGCACCGTCGTAAATAAATAAGAACAGTCTCATCTTTTACAGCCGTTGAAATTTTGCCACACAAATATCACACTTTATGACATAATTCTAAAGTTCGAAATCGTTTCCAGCACATCGGTGGTTAAGTTATTTTTAAAATGTTCAGTTTAGTTAGTGAACGCGTAGGTAACTATGCATATGTTTAGATATGTGTAGATAATAGCCGTGCTAGGTATAATAAATCTGTAGCTATGTGTTCGTCAGTTTTGAACTTATGTTTCATATTACTTTTATGGCTTCGGTAATATTATGATAGCCTAAGTATGTCGGCACTTTCTTTTATGGCGGTTGAGCATTAGACAAGTGCGATAAAATGGTACCTAGTAATACTAGACCATATCGGTAGTAAAAAAATATGCTCATAATTAGGAAGGCTTCCGTTGACATTTGAACATCAGTAACAGTGAATCTTTTCGAAACGGAGTCTTATGTTTCATAAATTTAACTACAGTAAGCAATGACTGCTTAAAGCCCATGGATGTAACTACCTATCTCAAAGATAGCTCAATTATTCTAACAAACTATGATTCTGTAAGACAAACACAGTGGTATCCTTAAAATGTATGGGTTCTCCCACTGCCTAGTTTCAGACAACAGTTTATTAAGGAAAACCAACAACACAAATCGTTACTGGGATTGCTTCCATTATTTTTATAATACGGTCAAAATCGTAATTGGACCACGTAGTACGTCCATAAGACGTTGTTACCGGCAGGAACAGAGGACATCTAACAAAGCCTCTCACAATTGCGAAACCTTTTATTATCTAAGCATATTAGGTGCTTAGATTCCAAATAATTTCGCTCGCTCCGCTCTAAGAAGATTAAGAACGATTGGATGTTCGGAGAAGGTCGGCACTCGCCGCCACGTAATGGCGAGGTATAGGTACGGCTTAGAGAATGGCCCATCAATCTACTCAGCGTCCCTCAGATCGATCACTGACCGCCCGAGAACTTACAGCTTAAAAACTCACAGAATAACCCGCCGTACACGTAAAAGCAATTACCCAAAGAAGTGGTCGATAGTAAGCAGTTCGCTTGCAAGTCAGTAATTGAAAGGCCGTGTACGAGCTGAAGCCACGTTTGTTTAGTCCGTCATAATTGCTCGGCTGCACCTCCGAGCTGACGAGTCGCCGGCACAAAAACTCCTAAATCCAGTTCATTAGGGCTCTATTCACAGCCCACCCCTGGATGGAGATACGCGGTGATTACTGCAACCGCTCCCGACGGCTCACGAATAAAGACTGCATCATAATTTCACCAGATACACCCTCCCGATGCATTAAAAGGAATAGCGAACTTAATTCTGTGATATAGAGTCTCATTTCGAATCGTGTATAGTCACGTCACTTGCACAATGACATGTAAAAATAATGAACAAACTTAGGCTCTGTGCGAGGGAAGTTAAGTCTTGAATGGATGTTGGGAAGGGTTAGTTTCGTTTGATCGCGGTGAAAGGAGATGCTTTGTAAATTAATAGGAGGAAAAGTTTCGCGGGACGTCGCACCGGCAAGGTTGTCGCAGTTGTGATTCAATTTGGCCGCTAATTTAATGACGCTGTCGTGGAGGCAAACAAATTGATATTCATATGGGACCACCGAGTTTATTTGTCGTTTACATTTTTGTTTAATGTGATTTTGTTAATAGTCGCGCAAACAATTGCTCGTTATTCAAGTTTAAAGATTTAATGTTATGTTTGCGACTTGCAATTACAACTATTTGGTTACATATTACCTTTATAGTGTGCACGACGAAAGTGACTCATCATAACATCTTTTTGTTTCCTGGTTTTAGTTTACCAACAAGGAAGTGTAATATATTGACATCATCATTGGTTTTGCACATTGTTTAGAAGCGCTGCTGTTATAATTGGAACGGTTCCCTGGTAAATAATGTTTTTTCGAATTTTCCCCCATTTGTAGCCAACATCTGGGTACCCTTTTCCCAGCTTTTACCTACTTTCTAGCAAAACTCAGTGGTGGTCTGCAACTAAATTCCAAGCACTCTGCCAACCGCTAATACCTAAAAATGGTTTCTGCGCAGAGACTTGAGTCATGTTCCGTGGCGAGAGCTATACCATTATTTTACAAGGACCGACTGCCTATCTGACTTCCTCATTCTAGGTAATCTAGGGCAAGCTACTACTCCAAGATATGAATGAAATATGTTATGAAATTCATAATGCTATAGACCTACTCGTAAATCAAATCGAATTTTCCATATCCTTCTTTAAATCCATACATACATCCAGACATAATCCATCTTTGTCTGACCACTAAGGTCAGTATTCGCGCACCCCAAAACATTACCGTCAGTTCCCAGCATCACGTAATGCACACAACGAGATAATTGGAGTGTCGGCCAGCGCCCATTGTTGGTGTCGTTACACCGTAGTTATTCAATTCAACTCCTGCGCAGCCCACCAGCCCACGTTGTTTCGCTCGGATGTATTGAGGCTAATCTTAGATGGCTGGTCGCTTCTTGGGATCGACGGACCCTTGAGTCATGCACGATAATTTGCTGGATATTGCTTGAGGATGTCGAGATATTGAGAAGGGTCTTGAATGAAGAAATTTATGCAATAACGACCTATATGTTTTATTGCAAATAAGACCGATAACTTAGGTGGCTGATCAGGAAAATCAAAAATATTTTTCTAGAAGATAATAAGTGTTCCATTACTGACTTAAAAAAAAAATAACTTAAATTAGACTGAAGATTTTTAACGGACTTCCGAAAAAGGAGGAGTTTCTCAATTCGGCCAATACGTTTTTATTTTTATGTATGTACACCGATTACTCAGAGGTTTCTAGTCCGATTAGTGTGATTCTTTTTTTTGTTTGATGCACTACTACCCAGTTCCTACTAGCCATTTCCTCCCATTCTTTTTTCAATCGAAAAGCACAATATCGAAGGCCTTTTAGTGGAACATGTAGAAGATAAAGTCACACACGCTAGATTTAGTAACACCATTAAAATTTTAAGCTCACAATTACGAAACTCAAAATATCAAAATGGTTGGCACCGTCGAACGTATCCGTAAAACGGGTGTGCATTCACTGAAAGTACTTAGAAGGCTAAGTCTCCCTGTAAGGTTCAGATAAACGCGTCCAAAGTAATCCTCTTTGTATAAAAATGTCCCGTGTCGCCCCCAGTCGGCGGGACTTTATTAAAAAGCGCGTAATCCCCACTAGTGGACTGGGTAACGCGATTATGCTCTATAACAACTCAATATGCGAGTCCCGATATGAAATTGAATTTAAATCCGGTTTGCGTTGATGACAGCGCTAGTAAATAATAAAGGTTGCCACGGGATGACTGATTGGGATTTGTTAATTAATACAACGTCTATGTGAGTTGGGACAGATTTACGATAGATTTTTCGTTTGGCTGTGTGTTTGTTTTGTATATTCTACAGTATTTTCCAATCAATTATGTTCATCGTAGAGGGTAAAGTTTCTTTGAATCTAATAATTATGATTTCCTAAAGTAGATAGAGATAAAAAGAAGATTGACTTTAATTCCTCTACACATCTAGGTGTACTTCCTCTACATTTACTTGTTTGAGTAGGTTAAATTACAATCTATTTAGGAGATTTAGTTTAAAAATAAATGCATCTAAAAATTATTGTCATCATCTGCCTAGCCTTGTTCCAAAAACGTTTTCCAGTCCTTCAGGCTTCCAGTCTAACCGAACGCAGCTCAGTATACCCCTTGAGAAGACAAGTTATCAGACTTTCTAGCTTTTGACGACCCGTAACGACTACCATAATAGATGTTAAAACTGGGACCCATCAATGTAACGTGCCTTCCGAAACACGGACTAACTCTTCATACTAAAATGGTCACCATCCGTAGACCGACTGGCCAAGCATTGCTTAACCATATGATTGATCGACCCATGATGTTTTATTTTCCAATGGAACAAAACACAATTTATCCTCAAACTGAAAGAACATGTGATACGGTTGCAAAAGTACCATCTAATATGCAAACAGGAGTTGTCATTGCCCGTATCTTGACACCCCGACAGCCAGGAAGCGGGGAGAGGTGGCACACTTCATTACTCGCACATCAAACAATCGCGCCGCCGCCGCCATCTTGCCGGAAGTGACGTCACTGACGTGCCGCCGCGATCGCTTTGATCCTCACAAAAATAAGTCTCCATTTGGCTGGCTGCATCAAGTTCGCTCCAGTCTAAATGTAATTGCTTCGTCTCTCTGAGTTACGTTTTCCGCTTAGAACCTGCCTGTTATACAGGGTGGGTATTAGAATCTTGGGGTCTCTAAAGATGGCCGTCTAAACATTAAACCTGAGAAACAAATTTCTTAGTTGAAATGTCAAACATACACAATATGATTTCAGAGAGTATCAGCATTAGAAACACTTTAGGTATTTTTATATGTGACCACTAATTTATGTCGTACAAAGCAATCTGATCTACAAAGACAAATATTATTATTTTGTCTTATTGTGAATTCTGTTTGCATGACAATGGTAAGATGTCTAAGGGGAGCATATCAAGCAACAAGTGAAAATATCATTATGCTAAATAACATCTAAAATAAAATATAAGTTGTTATAATATGCACCATATGGAACTGTTATAATATAAACAAAAGAAAAAGATTGAAAGATCTGAGGGCACGGGAGTGCCCCATTAAGATTACGTGTAAAAAATAAGAACACCCTTTAACAACTGCTATTTGGCGAGTCCGCAGACGTAATGAGACAACCCTAAACTGTAGCTTAAGGTAAAACCACAAATCTTTGAGAAAACTATTATTTGCAAACAAAACCCTTGTACAGTCGACCGCTCATCGGTGGAAACACTTTGACCTTGAAATGCTCAAAAGTTGAACATGCAAAACATGCAAAACATGCGAAAGAGATAGTTATACTTCTCAATGTTCTGTTTACTAAAGTCGAAACTTAGAAAATTACATGTCGAGATCAAGCTGCGATTTCCCCCAATGGTTGACGCAACAATACAATAATCAGTGCAAATATGATTTGTTCTCGAAATAGATGAAAATAAATAGTATGACGGGGAGCGTGTCGAATTACTAATAACGTAAGTGTGAGTACCCCCTACATATCGTGGGGCGTTTAAGGTACAGATGACAGCACTTTAAGCTGCTACAATCTGTCAAATTTCCTTAATTGATTTTCAACTATATCGCTGAAGCATATTTACGAAGATATGCATAGTTTCATAGTTGACATAGATAAATAAAAAGAAAATAACCGACATTCCTTTTTTTTAATTTGAATTGAACATTATCTAATTAGATTTAAAAATTACTGAAACTTGGTAATTTTTGAGTGTCTTATCCTTTATTAGTAACAATACGTAAGCGAGACTAAGTTTTGAAATACATATGTATTTATTTCGATAAGTAATTCAAGCGCACATTTCACAGAGATGACATTGAAATGGTAAGATTAGATGACATGTTACGAAAAGGTAATTTTACGGTCTGTTAGATTTTTATTACGTAAATCTCAAAATCAAAATTTTCAATTACAAAATCTGTCATATTTCTTATATCTGTAGCAGCGACCCTCGTTTCTTCATTCATTCATTCAAGAAAAGAATTTTTTTTTTATCAAAACCACAAAATCGTAGACACCCTTCTACAATAAATCGTCAAAACAATACTATAAACTACTAAATCATGTTACCATTCAAAACATGACTCCTACATGTTGAAAAAACAACTTAAAGAAGTGTGTCATCTCCCATCACAAGACAATAGGATTGCCTTAATTGAGGAGGGAAAAGGCTCAAATGAGTACAAAAGCGTTAGTTGTCATGCCTTATCAATGGAATTAAGGGCATATTATGTGCGTTGAAAGGATTACACAGGTGTCCTGCGGGCAAGAGTCGGGCGACCGGACGAAAAAACCGAAGCCACACTACAGATCACGCTCTGATTTGTTTACAGATCTTTGTTCGACCTTTATCGGCTTTCTTTCTATTGGAATACTTGGTGGATTAATCATGTTCCATTTAGTTACATTATTTATAAACATTAGTGATTTTCATGTTTATAATTCTGCTATGTTTAAAAAAACTGGCTCTCCAGACCTATATGTACAGACGCCAGCACATCAAGCTACAACTATTTATCAAATTTCCTTAATAGATTTTCAACTCTATCACTGAAGCATATGGTTCAAAGTCGACTGGGAAAATATTACATATGCGCTGGCGTCTGTACCTTAAAGTCTTAGCTAACATTATTGAAGGCAATTTTATAAGGGGGAGCTTATGATCACAACACCCAACGGTACTTATTGAATCATTTCCTGATATTAAACAATCGTGCCCAGACGAAAATCAAAGCGGATTTTCTCCAACAATTCATTAATAACATTACAAGGTGCCTACGTCTTAGGAAGCAACCCATATCAAAGCCTCACTATGTATAGGATCAAACATAATACCGCATCTCGATATCAAACCAATCGAACCTTACGCTGAACTTCCAGGAAAACTCAATTAACAGAAACTTGCTCAGCATGTAACACACGAAGATGTATCATTAACCTCCATCGAGCCAGCCTCTGTGCGAACGTCATCTGCGATGCACTTTGTCTAACGTCTCACGTTACCTGTCACAGCCACCCATTAACGTTGTGACCTCCTACCTACCCTCCAACTTACCCTCCACGACTTGGCGCCACGCCAACATAACTTTGCACGTCAAAAACTTATATTGCTTAAACAAATGCAAAGGAATAAGGACCCGTTTTGTTTGGCGAATGTTTTCCGCAATTTTGCGGGCCCACATTGACCCAAAAGTTGTCATTTGCTCCGTGATTACTCGCACTCTATTTCTTAGTTTGACATGCGACATCGGTTATTAGTGAGTGTCGATTACTGTGTATCGATATGTTGTGTTTTGTATCGATTTGTTGGATGATGGAAATGCTCGCAATATTTTGATTTAGATCTCGTAAATACATATATTTTGCTGGATTTGCTAGTCTTGCTGCTTCATTACCTATTAAATTTTATGTTGATTTCTTTTTTTATGTTGACTTGGCTTGCCAAACAGTTGTTATTACTATTTCATATAAGCAATTTCGTCATCATTTCAGTTTGTCCGTCACTGAACATAACCCCTACAACTTTGCCCATCGTAATTAAATTAACTGTCATATCACGATGTAAATGTCCGCCTACATAAAAGAACAGCTCTGCGAATAAATTAAATCATATATCTTTATCAATAACATCAGCATTGTTTCTGGATCACAACGAACGATTTGGGTGGCTGTGTCACGACGGTGCATACCACACTTAACACCTCGAGCAATCATTTGGGTCTATTATGTCGTATGCAATCATCGAGAAAGTATGACGATTGGAAAATCACGGCGCGACACGTCACTGCGACATGGCACCGTATGCAATTTTTATAATAATGTACACACACCTTTATGTCTCAGTGCCGCAGGAAATGACAATTATTTTTGCTCCAATCCTTGAGGGCGGAGAGAATGGGAGCTCTTTCACACGCGCAAAATAGCTCGAAGGACTAAGAAACCCATTGTGTAAGGCGCGGCAACACAAAAAATATGTCCATTCACAAAAATAGGTTAGTCGCGAATTTTGGTCGCAACGCTCTTTGAAGTAAAGGCAACGAAATTAAACTGTATTTGTGAGGGATTAAAATTGAAAATTGATTGGATAGTTTTCTAACATAAAAACATTCGGTGACATCAATTCTGAGTTGTCCATTCATTCATAAGTTGCAGTTGCAGGTGATACTAGGAATTATGTATTGAAGAATATTACGAAACAATTAAGGTACATGCTGAAATATCAAAAAAATATCAACGAATTTTGACAAATACAAGACATACAACGAATATTGTATGAACAAACAAAAAAAAGCTAACAAATAATTCCAGAATTTTAATATAATCAATTAAAACCAGCACGCTATGATGATCATTATAAACCCGAAAGTTAATTTTAATAACTTTATTACTAAAGTACGTACAATTACTGAGTGTCCGTGACTGACCAGACCTTCACGTTCGGAGCGGGGCCGACCAAAAATTAAAAAAAAAATACCTCGGCAAAGGAACAATAGCCACGCAGTCTGGATGGACAGGTATATGACGGGGCACATTTTATTGGTTTTCCGAAACATTCCCTGCCCTATTAATAAATGAGTAAGAGAAAAAAAGCCGTAGAATCCATTTGTCAGGACTGCTGTGATTTATGGACAAGCGACTCTCTGGATTCCTAGAAGAGGTGAGTTTTGTTCTATTTGCTTACCTGTCACTTTGATTTAGAAGGGTACCTATGTACCTGGTAATGGATTTTCGCCTAAAAAGTATTAAGTGCATTGAAGCATTTACGCCTTACCACCGCTAATGCGATTTAAAGATGTATTTCTATTTTATCTCACAAAAATAGTGTTTCTTAAATAAGTACCATCACCTTTACTGCAATTTACAAATATTAGTACATATAACAAAGTCATAATGCTGTTATTATTTCATGAATAAATATTATTTGTATCTGAAAGATACCTACAAAGTTTGATAACTTCTTAACACTAATCTTATGAACTAAATAACATATAATGATAAAATAACAGCACATCACTGTATTAATTGGAATTGGATCGATATCTGCTTAAACATAGTTACAAAATCCTTAAAGAATGAAGCAGTTCACTAAATTGACCTATTCCAGTGATTGCAAATATATCTTTTGGTCCTCATGGATACAAATTGTTCAAAGAAGTTCACTAGAAGAATATAGAACCAAAAATCGAATAAATAAAATAGCACTAACTTCTAAAAACAGACAAATAATACAATAATTACACAATTACCTGGTCTAATAACAAAAAAATCCGTTTCTCACGCTTTGCAATAAATTACGTTGAAATTGATGACCGAAGTAAAATTCCCGATACGGTTAGCAGGTAGCTCAAGCGATAGTTATCGCCACAAATATCTCGAATTCTTACATTTCGGTAACATGAATCGATGGGTGACGAGTGATATACTTTTGACGGTTGGCTACGTTCATATTTCTGTGTAAATAAAGTATAGCTGTTTTGGAGAAAAGAAAACAATTGAAGGCTTCCAGAAACTAGTAATAAGCCATAAGACTACAGATTTTAAAATGCAAATAGGTGAAAATTGTTTACAGTAATTATTTTCTGTCATACCTAGTGGAAACTGAAAGTCTTTTGTTTCAAGAGCTTTAAGAAATAATCCAAAAATTCAATCTTACAAAGAAATATGATAAGGAAGTGTCTGAAATATTTCCGTTCAACTTGAGATATTTGATTAAATATAAAATTGAAAATTTTAACAAAAAAAATAGGAGCATAAGTTCTTCAGGTCTTAAATAAGCCTGCAAACGCAACGATATCTGTTCAAAAAAGATGTAAAGATAACAACACACCGCAAAAACCTTGAACAAAGATTACACAAACCTAATTACTGAACTAAGCTTTACAATTACAGCTAAGCAATCACAACTATATTCCCCAAACTTTCTATTTCAAAGATGATATCACACTTCAAAAATGCAACATTAAAAAAAGCAAATATCGACATTACAACATGGCATTCCCTTTCTTCGTGCGCTGGACAGTTCACGGGTTGTTCGAATTACCGATAGCGCTTCGTCACTCTGATAGGATCGATGCGTATCATGGCGCGATCGCTCCGCCAAAAGTGCTGACCTCATGTAGGTGTCGGACTATAGTCAGAATATTCCTTCCGCTATGGTATTTTGATTGCATTCGCTAATGGTGTTGGGTTTACGGTTCTAGGAAGCGATTTCAGGTAAAATTTTGATGGCTGTTTAAATGTGAGGTGTCGGTTTGAATTTGGCTAGTGATTTTAATATAGCTGCAATTATTTTTTTAATAAGTATTAACAATTTAACGCTTGGTAAATGGTCACCGTCTCCAGAAACTCTTATTATCATCGGAGTCAGTCATCGGAGAAGCCCTTTAGGGCCAAGTTCTGCCAGGGCTGTGGGTTGTTCGCAAAGGTTACCGCGGTTCTGGCACATAGGGACCTCCAGAAGGAACATAGTGGGTTTAAGTCAGCAAAAGTCTGACACTCCCTCCAGCTGGGCCTCAGCGGGATGATTCATTTCACGATTGCCTTAAAAAAAAGTAATTACAAAGGTACAGACGCCAGCACATCAAGCTGTAAAATTTTCCCAATCAACTTTGAACATTAACTTCAGCGATAAAGTTGAAAATTAATTAAAGAAATTTGACAGATGGTCGTAGCTTGATATGCTGGCGTCTGTAAAACCAGATTATTAGGTGAGACTTCCTCAGACATCTACCAAAAAAAAATCTCTGTAATCAGTCCTGTCTGTAAGACAAACACAACATCGGTTGTTTAATGAATTAATCTGTGCAGTATAATTGGCTTACCCTCGTTTTCCTGCAAGACCTGCTAAGCTATACTTGTCTTTGTAGAGGTAAAATAAATGACACCTACAGCGTTTACTAGAGTAATACAACATGAGCCTAAGCTGGTCAGCTCCAGGTGTGACTACTTATCCTTATCTATTCTCTTTGGTGGCACTCGCTTCGCTAAATTGTATACAGCACACCTCAAAGTCTGTCAAGATCATTAAAAAAACAAAGAGTGTACAGCTCAAGATCACCTTAGCTTAATCGTTCGTCCTTTTGCATAAGTACCATAATCTAAGATAAAACTGGTACACAACAATTCCCGAGAAAAACTTGATCTCAACTGCTTATCCTTACACGCAATACTTTGAGAGCTACGGTCCCCGGAAGCCCTTTGTTCGTCCAAACTTCGAAAATATAGGGACGCGCCAAATCTCTCGTTAATCGAGAAACGTTTCAAATTTAACACACACAACAAAAAATAGTTAGCTAATCCGCGGCTTCTTTGACTTGGGCTTTGAACGAACGCAGGAATATATTTGTTTCTGCTAGAATATCTTTAAAAAACCCTGGGATTATTGATTTCTGCGAAAAGTCGTTGGGCCGTAAGGATAATGTTCCTTTACGGGCCGGGAACGAATTACTCGTTGAGGGATAAACTCACCTCTAATTTCGGCAGAAATATCGCAATCTCGTATTCGGTAATCCGAGAAAAAATTACCTGAAGTGCTCCCGAGATCTTGTTCCCAAAATATATTTTAGCAATTTTATCAATGAGTATTTCTTCGCTGGATATTAATTCTGCAAGCTAAAGCTGTGTATTTTGCTAATGAATGGAGGGTATAAACATTATTTCGTTGCATCAAAAAGTTTATCGAAACACCTGGCCGAAATAACCAAGATTCCACAAGTAGTATCATCGCCGCTATAATTAATAATGCTAAGAAAAACTTAACATCGGATCCTAATGAAATAACACGAAGCGTGATCGATCAAAATAATAATTAATAATAGATCGGCATCGAGTGCCGACTGTGATGGATCCCCGCACTTAGTCATCGCGTTTAATTAAAAACGGCGGCTCAAATTAACGGTTATAATTTCAAATTTCGAGAGTTTCATCATTAACATGTGTAGTTATTAAGTCTATTGTTGTTGCAATCCTTTCACAGTTTTCTGAACGTCGAGTGGACGTCGCATTACCGGACGAACGAAGTTGCGTTATTGTTAATCATCAATCAAGTATGGTGTTAACATCAACATCACAAGTATCGGCGCACTATCGCTCGAGATTGACGTTTAATGTTGAAACGTACGCGTTTGACAAATACGTCTGCGTATACTCAAGTCAATTAAACTTATTAACTTACATACGCATCGATGAATATCTACCTATTTTTTTTAATCCCCACATTCTTGATTATGATCACAGTTGCGAAATACTAAAGGTGATCTACTGATTAACGATGTGGATTTCCAAACTAAATTAAACCCTGGTCAAGCTCCGAGTCGAAATGAGAAATATAATTTTAATCGATTAACAAATATAAAGAAGTAACTGACAGTTTTTGGGGACACGTGCGCCCCACGGGTTAAAGCACCAGCCTTGAAAGTACTAGTGTGAGGGTTTGATTCTATGTCAAGTAATAAAATATGTAACTTGTACGTTATATGTACAGACGCACATCAAGTTATTACAATCTGTCTTTAATAGATTTTCAACTTTTTCGCTGAAGCATATGGTTCAAAGTTGAATGGGAAACTTGCTGGCGTCTGTAATTAGTAAAAGTGAAAGAAAACACCTTGAGGAAATCTAATTTTAAAACCTAAAATCAAGGTTTTAATCCCACAATGGGACAGTAAAAAGGTTGATGATAACATAATTTTTGCTATAGCAATTTGAACAATGCGGTCACGTTTGTCATTATCAGTAGTATAAGTCAATTATCGATCAAAGACAAATGCGATGGGGTTAGATGGTTACGTAATTGGATTAGTTTGATGTTGCGATAGGTTCGTTTAATTGCGGTGCGCACACGCATCGGACGCCGGTGATCGACACGCGCTGCGGGGTGCTCTTTGCCGCGCCCGCGCCGCAAGCGCACCAATTAAACCGAGCCGCCCATTAGATCTGTATGGATTTGGTTTTAGATATCAATACGATTATTCTAATTGGTCAATATAAATGGAACTGTAGTTATTTCCATGATGTAAGCGATACATGTTTTGAAACAAAAACTATTGTTTATTGTAAAATTATAAACGGACGATCTTCAACAACATTGCTATAAGCAGAAAACCGCATACACTAAAACGTCACAAGCCATCAAATTAAAAATAACATACAAAAACTGAGAATGACCCATCGATAATTTGAAGTACTCGGCTATGGTCACGATTCTCGCACACCATCTTTAAATAAGTAATATCCACAATAAGAGTGTGTTGGAAGGCAATCTGCGGGCCCGCGGGAGGTGTGCGCGATCGAACTAATGATAACGGCCGATCGACGGATTATTACATTAAACTTGGATGTTTTATCGACGATGCCGCCGTCACCACTTCACACCTTCGCTTTGGCAAAATTCTGTTGATTGCCTCACGGTGCACCAGCTGCTAATATCATTTGTTTTTTGTTTTGTCCAAATGTAGTTACAAGCGGTATTCGAAATTTTCATCATTTCATCAGGTCATTTCTTGGTCGTAACTAGAAATCAGACATACATGATATTGATATACATTGGTATCTACAACATTTCTGAATTAGTTTTCTAAGAATGTAACTGTATGCCAAGTAAGAAATATATGTGTACGTCTCATTTAAGATTCAAACGTGCTACGAATTGTTAGTCGCGACAGGTGCTCGACTTGGAAAAGAGCTTCAAATTCGGCGACAGAAAGTGTTCGATAGAATCGCAGTTGATTAGCGCTGGCGACGTCGATGAATGGCCGAGCGGAGGGCGCCGCGACCGACAAAGACTCACGCACGCCAGCCGAGACAATCCGGCGAGTATCGATCTCCCGCGACCCTTCGAACGAACGCCGAGCGTAGCACAATGCCGCGGCTCTTTATTATAGCATCTCACATTGTTGTCATTGTTATTATTATGATTCTTTACCGCTTTCCATTGTCGGTCGGCGTTGTGGCGGTGCTTTTTCACGGCTCGCGTTTAGTCTGGGCATTGGGAGCGCGTCGCTCGCACGTTCAGTCGCGGAAAACAAGCGTTTTCCTCGCGAAAATTGTGTTTTGTTGTGTGTTTCGTCGTGCTGTGCTTTGCGCGCGCACTGTCGGTGACGGACTGCCGAGTGAGAGCCTGTGGAGTGCCCGTCAGCTGACTGATGTACCTAACTATACGTGTGTATGTATGTGCGCCTTAGTGACAATAGACTGTGTTTATGTGCTTTATGTAAGTTTTTGTATCAACATGTACTCAGGTATATATCAAAATGTCGATATGTGTATTTTTTCTGTCTTGAAAATTACTAAATTCAAAAATAAATCTTGGTTACTTAAAACATAGATCTGCTATAATTAGAGTATTTACAAGATAGTTTCTAGTTTAATATGCCGTCGGTACAGAGTACCGTAACTTCTAATAAGTTTCAAAGAGTGATAATTTTCTTATTGGACTACTGCTTGTTATATAACTACGATCCTATATACACATATTATGTCGGCCATATTGCCCGCCCTGTATCTATTACCTTTAAAAATTAACCTTAGGAAATATTTGATCAGCGACGGAATGCCTTTTTATATGATGATATGAGACAGAATTTTATAAACTATGTTGATAGATAAACTAAAAAAAATACCTACGTACCTGTCTTGATTTTCAATAATTTCGAAAGGATTCAAACATTTATCGAATTCAGTGTCTTTTTTGTCTATCTATCTACAAATTTATTTTGAAGCCTTGATTTTTTATTTACTTCTGTGATTGGTTGTCATAAAAACTTCATCAATTATTATAATAAAAATGACAGCTGTAAACGCTATTATGTTGCACAACTACTTGAACTATGACCTAGCATAGTATAATTATTACATACTAATATAACTTAGATACACACTTTTTTCTCATTTTAACTTCATAGAATATGAATGTATAAGCTTTATCGACTGCAAAATGCCTCATAACTGTAGTAACAAGAGAATGCCGCTAGCCAAGCTCTAAAAGTCTCCTAAAATTCTTCATATGATCTGAATTTTTTGAATAAAGAAATACTTATTCTTTGATTAGGTTGCAATTAATAGGTGCAGGTGTGAAGTATAATTTATGTGATAATTGAAGCTGATGAGGCTATCAAATTATATATATGTCTTCTGTGTTTTTGATTATGGGAGTGTTATTTTAATAAGAATTATGTATCTATAAAAATGATGTACTTAATTGAATGGATTGAGTTATTATTATATGAATAATTACGATTATAAAATGACAAGCTTTATTTAAGTTATAACATTGACTAATCATGTCTATAATTCTTTTTTATTGCATAAATGAAGGCTTGTAATTAAAGAGGACTCCAATAAATACTAAACTCAATGATAAGAATCTGAAATATTTTGTAAACGTAGGTACTTCATATACTTTTGTTATTAGATTAAACTTTATTACTGTCATTGTTTACACTTTTAGCATAGCAAAACAAAAAGGTATGCGTCAAATGAGTCAGCATCAACGCATAAACTTTATTAGTGTATCAAATTCGACGGAATCAAATGGAGATGTTTGCGGTCGGCCATTTGTAATTTCACCAAATAACTGACAATGTATGTAATTGCTTGTGTCAGAGGTCCGCGATAGAAATTAACTTTCTTCTTCGTATTAATTTTATTAAAATAATATTATGCCGTCCGATTTTGTTCTTATGATTGATGTATGTATTTTTGTTTTGAATGTAAAATTAGGTTTTGTGTTCCGATTGAGAGGTATGGAGTGTAAGTTATTAGCTGGATTATAATGTTAGTATGTACTGACTATAATTTGAAGCTCAATTCGACAGAGTTTTTTTAATGAAGATTGTTGTAAAGTTTTTCTTTTTTATATTTCGTTGATTTATTTAGAACGTTTTTATGTATATATGTTATTATTATATTTGTAAATTATTATACAATTATTATACAGCTTGCTATTTTAAGTGAAATATTGTTAGGTTTATTTCAAAACTAATTTGGGGCCTGTTTCACCACCTACGAATAAGTTCCGGATAGATTTTTTGGTAGATAATAACATACAAATTCTGTTCCATTTTTTCATTTATCTAGCAGATAGTGGCTATTCGTACATTGTGAAACTGGTCCTTAAAATAATAAGCCTATGACAAAAACAAGCTACATCTAAATACATCCAACTCATTTACACAACTTTCATGAACTCCGAACATCGATACTGCGAACTAATCTAGAACTATATTTCAATACTATCCGATAGTTACAGGTACATAAGGCTTGGTACTCACGCACGAACGCTCCGGCGCACGTTACTATTTAATTTGCGGGTAGCTCGCAAGATAGGGCTGATGAGACGGAGACAGCGGCCGGAACTGGACCCTCCCCCAGTCTTGCCACCCCACTGGACGCAGATATGTACTAGGCCTATTCAAGTGTGAGCCTGAGGTATTAAAATGTTGATAGTGTCAGCGAAGACGGTATTCATGAATTATTTCTAGTGTTAGGCTTTTTTCGGTTCGATTATTAAGGCGGGTTATGGAGCTGATGAAATTCAATTTAGAATGCAAAAAAATACGGTCAATTATATTTATTTCTTTATGTTATATTTTATATGTACTTAATTACAATTTTAATCTTACAAACAAAGATTCAAAAGTAAATATTTAATAGTTATGTAATTGAAACGCCTTAATCCGATAACCTTATCCATTACATCGGTCGATTTAAAACCTAAAAACTTATCTACTAACTAATACTTTCAAAAACAGTATTCCTTATTTCTTCATCCTTAAAACTAGGCAGATCTAAACAATCACCTGCAATATCTATATTCGTACAATTCTCTCGATTTCAATATCTCTGTATGGGGGGTGTCCCCCCTCTTCTCAGGAGAGATGATAGCTCCCTCTTACGTGTGCGGTCTTGTTTGTGTCCAGACTGTCCTGCCTAATATTGGGCTTTCATTATGACGTATGAGCCTTGGATTCCGACTTGTGATGCATAGCTTCAGAATATTCTGCACGATATTTGGTGGGATTGATTTGTATCTAAGTGATGGGCCTTTTAAGGAATATAATGACTATGATGTTAAGAATTCTTCATGAAATATCTTAAGTTGTATCCCTAACATCGTTGCTGCAAAAATTACTAACAGTAGCCAATTAATACGCGTTCTGCCGTAAAAGTCAATAGTTTGTATTGGCATTCAATTAAATTTAGTTTACACCTAAAACATTGAAATTAAATTAACGCGTTTACCACGCATAAATTGAATGACAAAAGAATTTTACGCAAATATGGACATTACCAAACCAAAATAACGTAATGCAATGATACCCGACAAAAATCACAAACCGTGTCCTAAAGCATTGTTATTTAAACAATTAAACTATAATTGTGTGATATGCCGCAAATTGATAATCGAAATTTAAAATGACGAGTTCCCGCCAACAATGCGCGGCGGCCATATTGCGGCGCGCGCTGGGTGTTGCCATGCGCGATAATTATTAATTTGCAGCGGCACTCGCGACTGTCATTAGCGACACCTCGCGCCAATTACGAAGCTCAGGGAGTTTGATGAGCACTTTTTTATTTAGCACAAGCGTTACTCCGGCAATTATTGAATGACTCGCGACGCGTAAGCCTCTAGTGGTTTTCATTTGTACGAGAGTGCGATTTTGTAGTGTTTCAGCGTTGATTCTTTTAATGAAATGTTAATTGCAAATGTTACCTAGCGAAGGAATTAACAAATTGATTGCATTTCTCTTTTTGTTTAAATGTTTTATTGTTTTACTTTAAAATTAAATTGATTAAACTATAGCATTTCTTTTTTATGATAACAATATTAATAGTTGCCAGTAAGAAAACTGAAATGAACTGTTATTCTCACCTAAATTCATTTAAAATGAAATATCCCTGCTCTTTTCACTTTAAAATGATTTTAACTGGATCAAGCCAAGTAAAGATTATCGCGGGTTTCCGAGGGATTCCCACATTTAACGCCACGGACTCCAAACCGGGATTCATTAAATTGAAACTGGAGCAAAATGGCGTCGACACCAGTCGGCGCGAACCGTTTCACGGTCTGACAGTTTTGTAGTCTGAATGCAGAATAGACCTAACCTATCTGCGATCTGCGATTTACTTGTATGCTCGCCCGTGTGACGGATCTAGGGGATTCGAAATACCCACGTAGGTACCTCACTAGTCGGTGATACCTAGCACCTACAACTTTGTGTATGCGTACCTGATTTTAGGTTTGTAGGCATGTGATGTTCATAAAGTTTTGTCGTAGAAATCATGTTAATATTTGAAAATAGAATGTGTATTCGGAATAATATTTTCGGTAACTGCATAAGTATTTATTGCATTAGAAGTACCTACTTATATTTTAACTGATTATCTTATCTTTTGTACTAAAATTCACATACCTACCTATAACTAAGTTTCTATGTATTTACTTTCTGTAATCTACTGCTGAATAAATAAGTGTAACAGCCATAACCTTCATTGTACCGTTTGGTTTTGTTCATGTGACATACAACCTATGTATTTACGTAGATTAAGTTTAAATATGATTTTATTTTGTTTTTTTCTTTAACATAAAGTATGTTATTTACCTTTTGTACACGATTTTTATGACCTTATGTATGTTTTATGTACTTACTCCTTATATAAAAGCGTAAATATGTTTTTTGCTAGTTATTCAAAGAATTGGCTAAACTTTTGTATTGTGCCTACTGTTATTCTTCTTTTCATAGTTGTATCACTTATAATTTAAATTATAATAATCTTGTGAGAAAAAAAATATTTTAATAAAATGACAGTAATTACATATAAAAGCCCATAAATATAAAGTGCTTTACATTACAATAATTATTGTTGATGAATAAAAGTTAAATATTCATATACCTATACCTATATTTTACTCTCTATAGTCACGTAGGTACTTAAATTTACATTATTTTAACTATAATATAAGTTGTAAACTATTACTCATAAAATATATAATTGCAAAACACGAGCAGCTGTATACAGTTCATTAACACTAACCATGTACAGTGTACACGCTATGTACACTTTCCAGCAAACGGCAATAAAATATTATTTATGTTATTTATTCATTAAATAAACATTTAAAATCACCATGTGTTTTATTACCCAAAACCTATTGTCCTTAAAAGTGAAAGTGCCACCGCTACCAATATCGGTAGCTATAAAAGTACCGATACGACCAATAAAAGGAACCAGAACCCATTTTTATGGAACCAAAAACGAAACAATAGACGCCTTGCTTAAAACAATAAAAGTTTCAAGAAGACTAAAAGATAAGGACAATGTTTTAAACGATAATGACCATTCAGTTATCGATCCTAAAGACGATAATACTATGAATAATGACCAGGTACCCGAATATGACTTGGAATTTAATGCTCAAAATCTTTTCTTGGAAAATGCAGATTATAATGTTAGTTATAAACTTAGTTATGAGATTTTTGGTTTTATGTTAAGTTGGAAATAACGGTAAGATATTGTTGCCATAACTGAGCCTAAATTTACTGCTCGACAAATTGATATTGAAGTGTATGGTCATGTCGCAATCAACTATGTCAAAATTAACTGCAATAGGAATCAGATGAAATATTCTTATAAGCCTTAAGTGGAAAGCGAAATCAATTGATTAGATACTGCAGGAGGTGCAACAAATCAGGTGGCCCTTTGTACAAGAGTAAGTAGTAACAGCAATGCAGAAAAAACAATCAAAGACTAGGTTTATCTTAATACTGATAAGCTGATATGCTAAAGCTGGACTATCGTCTTGACTTGAAACAATTAGATCATCACAAATACAAAAAAATACGTTATAAAAGTCATAAAAAGTATTATAGAATCGCATACAACATACAGTTAGGTATCGTAAAGAATTCATCTATATAAATGACCTATCAAAATTCATATCAAACAACAGATAGACAAAAATTTCAAAACTAATTATTTCTGTTCGTATCCTATTAAGATTAGGTTTCTAAATCTGCAAAATTTGTAGAAATTAGTTCACAAATAAGCTCAGAAGCTCGGGAATCAATTATAGTGACTAATATCCATATAATATAAAGTCCAAAAAAATCCAACAAAATCAAAATCCAAAAGAATCAACATTATCATCTACCTAGGCTTTTTCCAACTATGTTACGATGGGCTTCTCAACCCAGTTATCTGTACTACTCGATACTACGTTACCCTTGCTCGATACCCTTGCTCAGACCAATTGTCACACTCTGACTTCTGAATACCCGTTATTACTGCCAAAAATGTTCTAATGATAGGGTTTAACCAATTTAACGTACCTTCTAAAACATGGAGGAACTTGTCTTAACAAGATCCATGGTCAGACCGGGCTAAGCGTTGTAACCTTATGATCGATCAAACCGCTGTTACTTAGCCAGAAACTCCTCCGAAATGCGAAAGAATCATATAACCACCAAAGCTATGATGATGTTGACAAACAAAATACCTACATCTAGAACATAACGAACTAATTATGTAAAGAGTTACAAGATTAAATATCACAACTTGAGAACTCGTGATAAATTACACAACACTTATTTTCATAATTGTACGAAAATAATTTTCCGAAATTTCGTCATGTTTTTCCCTTCTACCCCTTTGAAAGTCGTCAAGGATCTTACGAGTTTCTATGTCTTGAGTTGGTCCATATGAAATATTCAAATGTTTTCCTGCTTCGTCAGTTGTGTTAAGTAATTCTGAATGTTATTCAGTTGTTTAATTATTGCTTCATAATTTTGTTATTTCTTCTAAAATGACTAAATTTACAAGCATCTTGAACTTATTTTTTAATATAAGTCATCATCATCATTTTCATTTATTTATTCGTCTTTTTCTTCCATTATTTCTATTATTAATTATTTAGATTAATTTATATAGATTAATTTCTATAATATGAATACTCACTTCTACTTTTGTAGTTTACAACAACTTTATCAATACTATCATCGTCATCATCATCATCATCAGAACCAAACTTTTCTTCCATTATACATTACAGAATTGTTTCTAGATACAGGATGATATCAATACTGTTTTGGATACCATGTTATTTTAAAGAATTTTATTGTTTCACTTTCAAAATCAATATGTAAGTACATAGAAATATTATGCCACGTTAAGTATCATCTACAAATCTACTCATTACTTCTATAGCCTCATCTCATTTAGCCGTGTAGACTAAATCACTTATTCCAAGACCATGTACATTGTAAGATAAAATTGGATTAAACATATCCTGAAAATCCTAATTGCAATCTAACATACTACTGAAATATTAACCTAATAACCTCCCAACAGTACTTAAGTACATCAGCTGCTCAAAACAATGCCTCATATCATTGTTGAACAAAGTAGCGCATTTTCGCTATCATTGTACCAAGTAATTGAAGTATCGTCTTCTATGTGAGAAGTTCTTTCTCATTCAGTAGGTAGAACATTGTCGCGCGGGCCTTGAACTCGCCCCAGCTGAACAAACTACACTGTCTGTGCGCACCTATTGAGAAACATATTTTCTGTCTGCTCGACAAACAACCAACGGATAACATAAACCTATCTGTGATTATTTGTTTAATTGTCCTTTCAATTGTTTCTCAGTTCAGATATTAAGTAATTAATATTATTTATATCTTTTTAAGATTAAACTAGAAGTGAATGATCATTTCATGAATCCCATATTTTAAGTACAATAAGGGCCATAACAAAAAAGTGTGCAGGTAATGCATGTGTAGTTTACAAGATAAACTAAGGCCGAGAATGCAGCCACCGTCGGCAAACAAAATTGAGATTTGCATGAGGCGGCGGCGAGGCGTACGCTCGGCTCGCTCGCCACGCGATTAAAAATGCAGGCCGCGGCGGGTGGGAGAGCGCGGGCGGGGCGGGGCCGCTAGACGCGCTGCCATTGGTGGGGCTGCGGGCGGGCGGGGCCCGGGGTGCGCGCGCGGGGGGCTCCCGCAGTCGCCGCCGCCCGGCCCGGCAGCCTCCTCACAACGCACGTAGCCTCCGCGCCGCACGGTACCGCGAAACGTTATCGACGCGCACCGCCGCGAGTCCATGTGAGCGACCGACGGTTCTCTCGTTGTGTACGGTGAACGAAGGATCGGCAAGCTGTACGCGCCGCAGGAAGACGACATGTTGACGATGGAGACGGATCTCAAGGGCGGCAGCCTGCACGCCACGGTGCCGCCGCACCACGCGCTGCAGCATGGGTACGGGTCGCTGGGCGCGCTGGGCGGCATGATGCTGCCGCAGCAGCAGCCGCTACAGCACCAGCCGCTGCAGCACCAACACCACCAGGCGCTGCCGCAGCACCACCAGCCGCAGCCCCAGCACCACCAGCCCCCAAACAACAACAACAATAACACCAGCAAAAACTCTAACGCGGAGCGCGTCAAGCGCCCCATGAACGCGTTCATGGTGTGGTCGCGCGGGCAGCGCAGGAAGATGGCATCGGATAACCCTAAAATGCATAACTCGGAAATATCAAAACGTCTCGGTGCACAGTGGAAAGACCTCTCTGAATCAGAGAAGCGACCGTTCATCGACGAGGCGAAGAGACTTCGCGCCGTTCACATGAAGGAACACCCGGATTACAAATACAGGCCGAGGAGGAAGACGAAGACCCTCGCCAAGAAACAGGAGAAGTACCCGTTAGGCGGTGGAGCGTTGTTGGGTGGTGGCGAGGCACAGAGAAGCTCGGCGCCCCCCTCACAGCAGCCGCGGGATGTGTACCAGATGACCCCTAACGGCTACATGCCCAACGGGTACATGATGCACGACCCGAGTGCATACCAGCAGCAGGCGTACGGCTACCCGCGCTACGACGTGTCGCAGATGCAGCAGAGCGGCTACGGGCAGTACTACGGCGGCGGGCAGGGCTCGCCTTACCTACCGCAGCCGCCGTCGCCGTCGGCGTACGGGCTCGGGCCCGGCTCCCCGGGCGGCTACGCGCTGCCGCCGTCGTGCGCCTCGCACTCGCCCAGCGGCTCCTCGGCCAAGTCGGAGCCGGTGTCGCCCGGGCCGCCGGGCATGAAGCGCGAGTTCGCCCACGAGCCGCCGGCGCAGCTGAAGCGCGAGTTCGCGCCGCACGCGCACGCGCACGAGCAGATGGGCATGAAGCGCGAGTACGGGCAGCAGGAGCTCAGCCAGATCATCAACATGTACCACGTGCCGGACGAGCAGCGGTACGCGGCAGCCAACGAGCGCGCCATGCCGCTCATCTGAGAGTCGCCGTTCGCGTGCGACATCGACATCCCGCCGCTATGAGCTGTCGGGTCGCCGCGCCGCTTCGGGCCTCCAGTGACTTTGTTGCGAATCGGTTTTCGCGTTAGGACAGTGATCGTTATCTCCCGGCCGTACATACTGCTAGGTATGTCCATTTATTTGTTTTGTAATGTACCGACCGTTAGTGTTGCGGAACTGTTGACTAGCGAGCCGCCGGCCGCGCGCCGACGGCTGGACGTTCAATTAAATGTTGTTGATGAATATCTTGTATTATATTATGATTATTGTATTTTTTCATGGTTTAAGTTAAAATATTTTAAGTCGTGTCGTGCGGATGGACGCGAGGGTTCCGATTGTGGTTCGCGTGAGAGACGATGTAGTGAACGAGGTAATTTGAATACCAAAAAAATTTGAACAATTTGTAAATATAGTGTTAAAGGCTAGAGACGAAGTTGGAGTTAGTCGGTAAAGCGTAGGTAGATAGCGATAAGTCGTGCCACGACGCCACTCTCGTACGCCCGACGTGCGTTGTACAAAATATTTGTTATATGGAATCGAAAGTTATTAAAGCCTCGAAAGACTAAAATATTGTAATACGAAAATGTACAGTGAGTGTTATATAGTCAGTGGACACAAAAGTATATTGAAGAAAAAATGAAGTTATCAATAAACGACGCGTTAAAATTGTACATGCTGTTTTGTTCTATATTCCCAAGTGTTCCCCGGCGGCCCAAGTGCTACCAAAGTAAACGCTATTGCCGTGAATCATCGCAAGCCGTGCGTAGCCGCGTCACCCTACTAAACACAACTACCCACCAAATATTTTATACTCATTTATAAATTCTTCATTTACCTTATCTTTTGAACAAGAAAGAAGTGTTCTAATTCAAATATTTGCTAAGAAAAACAAAGTTATCTGCTGAAACTTAAGTCTCAACTATTCTCATAGAAAAGACTTCAACGCATCACTTCGCTTGCGTGCGTTTTGATTGAAACATTAATATTTATTATTTCCTAAATTGCAAAGTATGTGTTTGTTTGTGTCAATTTATTAGACTAGCAAACAATACAACACTTCATACAGAAGGCAATAAATATTTCATAATAATTGATAATAGCACTATTATGTCGGTTCAGTGACAACATTATTGTCATTCTAACATAATTAAATGCTTTTGAAAGGTTCAATAGGTAAATATAATACCTGAAGTTAATAAACAAACCTCTATTGCTTCCATTGCTGCAACAGCTTATTATACTACAGCTAATAAACAATCAAATGATTGTTATAGTAATCATTTATGTAATTTTTAACTTATCCAAATCTGTTTGATTTAATGTATAATTAAAATAATACAAACATTTTCAAAAGAATATAATTATAGTAATGGTAAATTATTTGAATTATCTTCATGCAACTCAATTTATAGCAAAAAAAAACTTAACAGAAATTTAATTTAAATATATTATAAATAGTTAAAGATTTTAGTGCTTATCAATAATTTTTTTTAATACGATAAAAATAACAAAGTATTATTTACAATCTTAAATATATCCACCTCGTTTTTAAAATGCTGAATAGTCTGGCTAAACTTACTAAAAATAGAAAACATTTACTCCCATGTCGGCTAATTGCTGCGGTCCATAAGGAATACTAAAATTAAAACGATAACACCAAGGATATTGATGACTTACCTACATATCTAATTGTTTATCTAATACTTTCCAATATACCACATTTAAGACACTTTTAATCATTTGAACATTTACTAAACAACAAAAATATAAATCTCCTGTTACTATTCTAGAACAATCTTCAAATCTAAAATTTTATGACGTCACTTTATAATTACTTGAGTTTATTCAGCCACAAACATCAGTATATTACAGATTATTTATTTAACAAACTCCTCATCTTATATTATGATTTCAGCACTAGTAAAAAATTTATTTTTTATATGGATCGTATTACAGAATCAACCATAGCGGCTAGTCTTAACTGCAAATTAAATAAACATAAAATGATTAAATAAAATAAAAAGGGACTAGATATTTCAAATTTCGAATATCCATTACTTTTTTCAATATAACAATAATTGTTTTAAACAAAAAACATCTAATGATTTTCGAACATCCATTTCTTTTTTCAAAATAACATGAATTCATTGTTTTATACAAGAAATATTTATAGAATTTCGAATATCCATTTCTTTTTTCAAAATAGCAGTCATTTTTTTTAAATTTAATTTGCAGTCAATACTAGCTGCTATGGTATAAAGTATTTGAAAAGTCAACTTGCATTACACATACCTCCCATACATACATACGTAAATGCGTAAGAAACTGGCATTTCAATAAATTACTGTCAACACGCAAGGGGTGAGGCGGGATTTAATCAAATCCCACCGAGTAGTTGATAGAATTTGGGCACTCTACCACCCCCGGGAATTTAACCGACTTAATCCCGGCGAAAAACGCCCCGGTGTTTAGCTGCGATCATTTAAACACTATTTTCATTTAATACTTTGATGTGGGGTGTGTGAGAAGTCTTTTAAGATAAACAAGAAAAATTTACAGATAAAAAAGGTAGTGATCTCTTAAAAAACAGGAACTTATCGTCAACGTAGTATTTGAGTAAATGTGAAATTTGAGTAATTGAATAAATTAAGGCGAAATTAACTATCTGAGTTTATTCAGCATAAACTTTCTGAGTGTATATAGCAATTTTATTTCTTGGCTTTTTTCACCATAGTCCAGCCCTATTTTTAACAGGAACAGGAACTCCATAAATTTCAGAATTATATTTTTAGTCTCGAATCTGCTATTATTTTTTTTTAGTTTATAAATTCAAAACTTCATGTTAACTAAGTTATTATTTAAAAGTATAAATATTCGTGAGTAAAAATACTTTTGGATCATTTACTAGTTAATAATATGTATTAACGGCTAAAATATACAATAGTAATGGTTTAACGTTTAACATTAATGTAAGAATTTTCATATTTTCACTAGTATTTCAAAAGCGAAAAGTCAAACTTTTCCTTTTTAGCCAACTTTTTTTTTATTTTGTTCTCAAATTAGAATAGTATTTATTTTTCTTAAACTATTTTTATTTGAATGGAATTTCTAGATCTTTCTGTTATTTTCCTATATAACAATTATAGCTTGCGCCTAGCCAAATTTGAGATTGCTTCAACTTCTATCACATCTAAAGTTTTTTAACAAAACTTACACTTAGAAGAAATATATTGTCCCACATACATAAAATCTTGGCCAAACTTGATTCAAATATTAAGAATTTCTTCCGTGACCATAATTACTAAATTTATTATAATAAATAATAATCAATAAACGTAAACAGCCAACGGTAGCTCTAAACTACTTTGTTGATTAAGAAAAAAAAGCAAAACACACCGAAAGTTCTTAAATGTCGAACAAAAAAAGCCTCTTAATCTGTAACCAATTTCTTTTTTGTCTCAACACGCTTTTTACGCACTTTCCTAATCTCATTTTTTAAGATAGTCAATCTGGAACATTGGTGAAAAAAATATTATTGAACGTACTACATATTAATGCAATATCTTCCGCTACGCCTATAAAAATATTTTAATGTTATTATTATATTACGGAGACGTTTCCCATCATTATTTTCCTTACAGAAAAATGTTTAGGCATAAAATATAGTGAAGAACATAATTTACATATTAAGCTTATAAACTTGGTCGTTCTTATCACTGCAATATTTTATTTAATACTTATTAAAAATTCAACCTTAGGTACTAAATATTTAGGAATATTATCAAATAACTGAGAGCGCCTTTTCATCTAACTTTGATTTCTTTTAGTTTCTATAAATCGTAAGTAAACTTGAAATATTATAGATAGGAATATTTATAGGATCTAAGGTTACCATCATCATCACAGCCTTTTTATCGTCCCACTGCTGGGCACAGCCTTCTCTCCCACGGAGAAGGATTGAGCGTTAATCACCACGCTTGCTCAATTCGGGTTGGTGATTTCAGAAAAAGTGAAGGAAAACATTTCGAGGAAACCTGGACAATAAAGTCTGAAATCACCAACCCGCATTGAGCAAGGTCACCAATACTTATCTAGAATAATATTATTCCGAGAAAAAAAAACAAAAATAATAATATTCTGAGAAAAATCGGTGATATTCGTCGTTAAGATTTATTTATGTCTTTCTAGGAACATTTACAAAATACCCACACATAAAATATCAGACATTAGTTTATTGTAAAGTAAAAAACAAAGAGTGTTCTAAATAATTTCAGAATTTCGAAATAGTAAAACTAAGCATGGCTTTTTAAATGTCTTGTTACAATTATAATCATGTCACTTTTCTTCTTCAGAAGACTCCGAGATGTTATATTTTTCTTTTATCCATATCAATCCTTCTCCGTAGGAGAAGCCCAGCTTGCTTGTGCCCAGCAGTGGGACGATAAAAAGGCTTTGATGATGACCATATTAAGTTATCGGCTATTACAATCAAAACACCCCTTCCTTAGAAATGAATGAGATTTGGGTAGGATAATATTATTATTTAATTAATAAAACAAAGCTATATGACCCAAAATAGATTTATTAAAACTACTCAAAACGCATTCTCAAAAATATGAATTCCGGATGTACGCGCGTACTCTGGTCTCGCACCCCACCGTTCCGCGGCGTGACCCGGGACTCGAACCCGCTACCCGAGGGTGGGCAATCACGCCGCGTTCCCACGGAGCGAGCATTGTTTCCTCTCACGGTTCGCGACATGTCATTGCTATGATTGCTGGGCCACTGGCCTACTGCTTTCTAATCATGTGCTCAACGTAAATATCGCTTTGAATCCCATTACTTACAAGTGCTATATGTCCCACTACCTAGATGGATTCCAATACTAAGTTCCTACCCATAATTTTATTACATACATTCGTATAAACTCCAGTAGGAGTTTACAATTCGTTTGTAAATTATCCACATATGTAATCAATATCTCAGGAAATATGCTGCCTAATTATTTAAAAATCATCCCACAATTACTTTTAAATCCATGAAATAAATCACCAAAATTGCACGGTATCGTATTCTTAGAAAAAAATCGTATCGAATGCCATGTACAAGCTCACACCGGCGCATACATCTGCCACCCCTGGCTGCGTCTACCTACGAACATCCACCGACACATTCGGCCCCACTTTTTTTCCATGTCGCAATTTAATTTCCCAAAGTCCCAGGCGGTGGTGGCGTGTAAACATCGGGACAAACAACCAAACTAAAGTTGTCACGTAATTCGTTCGTCAAACATTCGTCTATTTGTTCTTGAGATTGACACCGAGCCCGCCCCCGGCGGTGGCCCTTTGTTTTTATGTTGCACGCTGTCAATATTTGGTCTCATTTGTCATTAAGTGGTTTTAAATGTCGATTCGTCGGCGATACGACCAGCCAAAAGTGGGTGGCGCTCCGTGAGCTTGTTCAAACATACATTCAGATGTGTGAACAGATAAGGAAACGTGAACGGTTCTATGTGAACTATGACTTCGGAATTTTAATAGAAGAATCCTAAAATAGAAATGCTAGTGGAATATTTGTAGAATCTTACGCTACCCTAGAACAAAATGCTTAGCCTTGGTCAAAAGTTCTTGCAATGAGTAGTTGAGCGGACGAAGCAAAAAAAAATTAAGTGGAATTTTAGCCTTAGTTTAGTGCGCATGACCTTCTTGGAATCGTTAGTTGCCGTAACGGTACTTACGTCGCGTCTCCCACAGGTAGGCTTGCACTCGCTAGTTACTTGACTCTCGGTGCAGCCGGGAATGCGTTTTTCTAACGCCTTTTTCAAATACGAGGACTGCTACTTCAAGATGACTTTTAAACACGATGTGGTTTTTGTCAATCGGTATTTGGTTTTTCTTATAAACTTTCGTTTGAGATTTGAAATTTGAAAACTTAAAGGAAGGGTTTGGTAAAATAGGAACACGTGTTTATTTGATTACGATCGTGTGCGTGTGTGTGTTTGAACCGAATATTTTTAAATTAAATCATTGGAGTCGTCTGTAATACAATTTGTATTGTGTACAGGTGCAACTCATGATTTGCACGTTCATCAAACGGGATTTTGTCTGAAAAAAGCTCATCACAAATTGATTCTCAGTCGATTTCTAAGGCCTTTCGATCAAAACAAGGAATGCCTCTCAAAAACCACTCAAGTGTGACTAAATTTTGATTTCAGCACCTTTATCTGCTAAAGATGCAGTATTATTTATTTTCTCTAATTTGAAGACCGTAAACTGAAATGGTTTTCGATTCAGAGTGCGGACTTAATCAAATTTGATGGCTGCTGAAAATTCTCTTCAGTTACAAATGTGTAATAAAGAAAACTACCGTTATCTTTCTGTATGAACATAAGCATTACTAAACATAGACACAGATATAGCATCTAGTTAAATGTTGGACGAGTTTTTGTATATGATCATCTAATTCATCATCATCACAGCCTTTTTATCGTCCCACTGCTGGGCACAGGCCTCCTCTCCCGCGGAGGAGGATTGAGCGTTAATCACCACGCTTGTTCAATGCGGGTTGGTGATTTCAGACTTTATAGTCCAGATTTCCTCGAGATGTTTTCCTTCACCTTTAATCAGTCATTGGTGTCCAAGATAAACTTTACATACGTACCTATAACTTAGAAAAGTTACATTGGTACTTGCCTGACCTGGAATCGAACCCGCACCCTCATACTCGAAAGGCTGGTGCTTTAACCACTAGGCCACCACGACATCATCTAATTGATTACCGTACAATTAACATCAATGACCAATCCTTGCTCGTCTCGCGTCCTTTTCGAAAACCGTGCGATAATAAACAGTAAATAATATTTACGAGTAATAAAACAAAACAATTATTACAGCATTACACCAGGTACCAACATAACCGGCCGATGTTAACTCAAACCAAAGGTTCGCTCAAAGCGCAATAAAAAATGTTTTTTGGAAAGTTTTATTACCGTAAAAGGGGTACAGATAGGGTTACGTTGTTAAATAATTACCCAGTCGGTACTGAAATACCGCCAAAGTTGACGTGGTATAACTGTAAAATTTCCGACACAAATTAACGGATTGATGTTATGTTCTAGCAGTTAATATTACTTAAATAAATACTGTTAAGATGTTATAGTGTTTCTGACTCCCATTGTTATGTATTCGGGTTGATTGAAGTGTACTTTGTTAAGGCTTAAATTTTATTCTTGTTGTGGCTTAGATATATTGTTAATGAGACATCTGATGTGCTGTTGATGTGGTATTTTCGTATAAATGCACTGAGTTATAGAATAGAAAGTAATAATTATGTATTTGGTAAAAATCATTATGATTTTTCTGTTAGTAATTACATAAGTTTGAAGTTCATTCTACGAGTCATGTAGTCAAATTTTATTTTTTTAAGATTTAAATTCACTTGGGTGTAATATACATAGAAGCCTTTGATTAGTACGTCTACATAGTCTGTATTTTTCGAAATGCTTAACTTCATCATGGTCCGATCTGTATGGGTATTAATACTTCACTATTCAGTAATTAATTTAAATATTATTGAAATATTATGTCCGTATATGAGTTTTGTGTGGCGTTCGCTATTGCTCGTTTATAATATGTCTAAGTGTTTAACTTATTGTGTTTAGTAGGTGACGGCATCCAGTACGATTGTCCGCTACGGCGGCCGTTTTCTTTTATGTAGATCAGCCAGCTGCAGCAGTGCGCAAGCATTCGCGCAGATACAGGTGCATTCTCTATTCCCTTACTCTCATAGTCCGATGGGACGGTAATACCATCGCCTTTATCTCCAATAATAAAATAATTTCTCTTATTTGACAAAAACAGGTCTACCAATGTAAATGCACCGCGTCCCGTATAAACCCATAATTTTCGTCGATCATTGAGCTATCTAACACCTAAAGAATTGTTCAAATCGATCTAGTAGTTTCTGAGATTAGCGTGTTCAATAAAACAAAGATATCCAACTTAATAATATTAACATAGAAGTATAGATTACTCATACCGTCTCATTATTAAATACACTCGAACTGAATCATTCATTTTTAAGTCTTCGTAATTTTTGCTAGTTCCGCTATCTTATCAGTGGTTCCTACTAACGATGGCCTTACCCGGAATTGTGGGACCATGTCTTTTCCCATTGTTTTCCTTAGAAAGCTAAGGCATGGCGGTAGTTTCTCATGATAGCCAAAGGCTGATTCGAAGTTTTATATTTATTGCAATTTTGTAGTGAAAATGCGATTTATTGATGGTATTTTTTTCTTAACATTACGTAGTTCTTTGGCGATGGTTAATTTCTAAAAGTAGGATGCTGACATTACTGTCTTTAGAGCATATTTTTTTTTGTTATTAATAATTAAATAATTTAACGTGTAACTGTAATACTATTTATATATTTAAGGGACATTTTCACAACATCCGCATACCCACTATCTACCGCACAAATCCAAAAATGGAATAGAATTTGTATGAAATTATTTACCAAATAAACTAACTGGGACTTATTCGTAGGTGGTCAAATAGGCCCTAAATCAGAGGTTCTTTTTCAATTAACCCATTCGGATACAACCAATGGGCTATCTAACATAGAAAGAAAATTTCAAATAGGACCAGTAATTCTTAAGATTAGCGCATTCAAGTTTAAACAGACATACAAAAAAACTAAGAGGTCGGGTCAACATATAGGCTACATATTATCACGCTATCACTTACGGGGGGAGGGGTGAATGTTTAATCACCTAATGCCCACGCGGACGACGTCGCGGGCATCAGCTAGTAGGTACTATTAATATAAATACATAGTATACCTAGACGCAGACGATAGTAGTTATTTAAAATTTTCTTCTCTTTGCAAAATTGAAAATATTTTCGTTTAAGGCAAATTATGCTGTTCATCCATATTGTATTTTACGCAACGTTATTAAAAATATTGCAATAGCAAAAAAATGGTCAACAGTTTTTTTTCGTAGGTATTGTTTTACTCGTAGCAGCGAAAATCTTTAAAGTTTTTTTTATATATTAATAATGTTGTATTCGATGCGATTCAGTAGAATTGATGAAAACGCGAAAGTCAAAGAGTTACTTACGCATTTGTCATGTAAGGATTAAAATACATACATCTACATACTTCTGTATCGTTTTTCGTTAAAAATAATATAAATATGTATTTAAAAAAATATATTTTTTATTACATTTCATACCTCGTATACCCGATTTACCAGAATTTGTCAAAGCATTTAAAAAAAACACATGTACCAGAAAATTTAATTCCCAAATCACAACACCCAGCATGGCCCATCGTGTACACTACCCATACACACACAAAAAAATCTAAAACCTACACTAACCCTCACACAGTAGTTCCTTAGTGAGGAATAAAAAACAAAGGGCCGAGGGCAAGTCATAAATCGCACGATTGAGTCATTAAGTCATTAGCCAGGGGCGGACTTGCCGCTGAATAATTAAAAACAAATAAACTCGACACGGATTACATTATCGCGACGATCGTTCGTTCATTTTTATTTAATAGTTCGTGTTAAACTTACACGGGTATTAGGAATTTAAGATTTTAGATTGTTAGAATAAATGGGTAGGAAGTTGATGGGTTGGTTTTTATAATTGTTTTTGTTTATGCGTTTTGATAGTGTACAAATGCTTTTAGTTTAGTTTTGATTTAAGTCTTTTAAAATTGGTATTATAACCACGTATGTCAACTTGTACGAACTTTAATGACCACTGTGTTCAATCTATGCTAATATATCAAAAAACTGAGGAGTTCGTTTGTTGGTTAGCTTAAACGCGGTAATCTCAAGAACTACTGCTCCGATTTAGAAAATCCTTTTATTGTTAGATAGCCCCTTTATCAAGGAAGGCTTTAGACTATTTTTAACTTGTAATTGCCAGAGGACACAGGTGAAACTCGCTAGCAGTTTCACCTACTATGAAATATGTCTATCTAATGACCACATACTACACTGCATTTGATACACGTTGTAATATTCGGATCACCTCTTTACCTGTATTGCAATTGCAGTCACTAATATAAGACAGGGACACTAGTTTCATCATTAACCGCAAGACCAGCAACCAGTCTTGTAACCACGAAATCAATTACAGTCGCTACCTATAATAATATCAATAAAACAAAACACGATCGAAAGCGAAAATAATAAAGTAATAATGGTGACCAACAAAAGTATTGGTATTATTTGCATTCTTAACATATAAAGGTGCGTTTCCACTATGGTGTGATGACAAAAAGTCGTCCGGCTTAAAGCAGTTGGTAAAAAAGTGTCATAGTTTACATTGCTTGTAAATAATTTTTGTTAGTCCTAATTTAGCTACGCATAGATTCTTGGTAGTGAAAATATATGAAAAGATTAAAATATACAAGAGATATAATCAAATAACTTCGTTGCTCTTGAGTCAGGCATTTAATGCCCTTTATATATTTTGACAGCTTTGCAGCCAATAGTAGCCAAATTGGAACAAACAGAGCTAGTCGAGTGACCTGTGAGTAGACATATTTTTTATTTGTTGAAACGACAAATTGTCATAGCAACAGGAGCGACACGACGTTGAGAGAACAATCTTCCAGCGCTAAATTATCGTCACGATATAATGGGATCGCGCCCTGAGTGTTTGTTCAATTTGTGTACTGGAAGCGCCCTCCGAGGATGGGACGAAATGGCACCGTTAGAGCTGAGCTATGAAGGCACACATGTCTTAAAAATATATAGCACATATATGTATGTCATTTTTAAATGTAGAAAATATGATTTGAATGAACTGTGTGTCTTACTTTTTGTTATAAAGATACAAAGTTTATGAAGTTGTACTTTTGTAGGGGGTAACCGCTGGATTTACTGAACCGATTATAAAAGTTATTCTTTCAGTAGCAAGCCAATGCCTTTGTGAGTGTTTTACTGTCAAATTGATTAAAATATTATTTCTCCTATAAGGATCTTAACATAGATTTTCTTCTTTAGGAAATCTAATCTCAAACTTACCGTTATTTGTATTTACTTATACCCATTTAGGCAAATGAAATTAAGCATCTTTACATTTCACACAGTCAATCCTAATTTCACATTACTCCGCTAATATGTTTAAAATCTTTCATTAACGTTCCGTTAATTACACATCTACATAGCATTAATGCATTATTTTACATCACAAACTACTCGGAAACAACGTGTAATCCAAGTTTATCCCTAGCAAGCAACGGCTGTTACCAAATTAATTTATTGAACGGTCCGCTAACGGTACCGCTGAAGACTCTTCTGCCAGTCACACAATCCACTCACGACCAACTCTGAAACACAACGATCTCAACACTGCCAAACCAAAATCAACCGTAACTCAAAGACTATAGAACTCACTTTCACATACACACAAACCAACATACGACCAACAAACGCAATGTAGCAGGCAGTAAATAAACAGTTGATACTGACTACACATCATTACATCAAAGAGATGAATAGCCATTGTGATAGGACATTGCACTTTATAGAGCAGCGAATACGTGTCAGAATCAACTGCGTGGCGGTTGCAGGAGTTTCTTATCGAACAGTGGGTTAGTGGGCGCGAGCGGTGCCGGGTCAAATGCTTAGCAAACAACCACGGACGGATTCGTCTTGGCGTATATTTGCCGGCATCACCGTGAAATGGTTGCAAAAGCTCGCGGTACTACGGCATTGTGTGGGATGCATTTCGTTCCACGGAAACCCGCGGTGCAGCCTTGCCTGTTCTGTGGAGAAAATAACGCGTAGAATAATATGCAACATAAGCTAACACGTGTGTAGAACAGGCTTCTTATTTGAAACACTTTCATTGGGTCCCACCTACATATACATACATATATTGAGTCTTCATTTTGTTTTAGCAACTACACACACAATATTACATCTCTATCCCCCATACATTTATATCTTGAAAGTGCAGGATACAATATTCATTTGAATCAAAGAATCATTTCAATTCAAAGATGCCAGTTACATTAAAGTAATTGATCACTTAAAAACGTTGCTAATTCAACCTCGGCCAACCAGCTTCACAAAGTTTTATATTGAATGCAAATTCTCAGAAGCAAATAATAGATGTTGGTCAAGTTCAAATTGAAATCGAACACTTTATATTCCTATTTTTATTTACATGAGACGTTCACAAGTATTATTTTTACGATAAGCGGTCATTGACTGGGTTTAATCGTATTCCAAAGTAAGATCAGTTTTTTGATACATTTCAATTCTCATTTGATTCGCAGCCTTTTGGCAGTAGTAAATATATTATTGCTCTATTTAATTGCCCTACTAGGTAAACAAACTCGATTCTATTAATGTCTATGTATGTACGACAGTATAAGAAAATAAAGGATTTGAAATTAAGCTATAAAAAGTTTATCACTTCATACAATTATTCAAAAAGAAAATATGGCAAGTAAACATACAAAAATTACAAAAACCTCATTCTAAGATTGCTGCTATTGCCACCAAAAATAAATCGGAAGCATCTTCAAAACGACCCAAAAATAATCACCCATCAATCAAAAAGTTTGGATCTATAAAAACCTTCTTTGTAGCCCTGGCCGCCCATAATTGGTACGTAAAAAACAAAAGTAGAAAATTTATAACGAGACGAAACTCCCAAATCATGCTGTTTAGTGCAAAATTATAGTATTTTAAACAGAACGTTTAGGCGTTTGTATTGCTCTAATGAAAGGGTATTAAGTGGACGGAAAAGAGCCGCAATCTATTAGCTGAGCAAAAACTCAGCTTAATTTTACACCTGTTTACCTTAAATTCTATAATTATGGCAGCAATTGCTTGATCCTGTAAATATTCGTTTGCGGATAGTTTTTGAAAACTTACCTACATGAAGAAATGGTATGCCTTACATGAACGTTCAAACTATATTAAGTTTTGTAAGGCGCCTGAAATGGGGACGTTCCTTAATTAGGTACAGGAACAACTTAAGTTCTTATAATCTGATTAATTAAAGTTATTTTCTTGGAAACTTAATGTCTAAAACAGTTGTTGAAACCAAGCATTGAAAATAGTAATTTCAATTAAGTAAGTCAAATACCTAATAAATTGTTTTAAGCGCTTGATTTATTCTAAGTCTGGGTATTCTTGTCTGGTTTTCAACTTTCGCAATTCGATGAACATCAACCGAATAACGAAGCATTGCTGAATTATTTCAAATTCCTTCAAATATTGTAAATACGAAAGGGTTCAACAACCTATGCTTTATTAAAAAAATATACATTTCAGGAATGCATACCATAAAGGTAATTATGATATTACTAATCTTTAGAACATTTGGGCTGCAGGTTTTATCACCTAACAAGCCCTAGTATAAGTTTCCTCATATCCGACAAACCGTCTCTGAAGTGAAATGCAACGTCATTGTTGCCACCATAGCCACATAGTCCCATAGATCTTCCAAAATGAACATTCCGCTCCACATATTTGAAGGTCTGAGAAGTGGTCTTCACAATGGACATTTGAAGAACCACGTCAACGGACCTCCTCGTTGTAGCAGATATGCAGTCTCTGGTAAACCTCACCTAGCACCTCGGGGCAGGTGTGGGGCGAGGGAGGCGAGGGTGACGTCACGCCGTGGGTGCCGACACGTCGCTCGCCGTCACGCTCCACAAACAGCAAGGTTGCCGCAGCCTTGACGCCGGCCCACATTGCGCACCGGCTCAGAACCAACTTTTTGTACTAAATACTATATCTCTGGTGTGAACATCTTCCGGTGTCCGAATGCCTGGCAAGTGAGTCATGGCTTGCCAAATTCTTGGTGATTATGATAACTGTTATCGGGCAGTGGTTGAAAGTGAAGTCATCAACTGGCTGTGAATCAAGTGAAACTATTTGGTAACTGTTCAGTTAAAGTTTCAGCGGAGTTTTACTTAGTATGTCGGGGTCGACCTCTAGGTTAAGCGAAGACAACAAAATATGTCAAAAGTGGAAAACAATACAATATCTTAAGCATTGACAGCATGATGATTAGGGTAGTCATTGCAATGGCGAACGAATACAAGGTAAATTAAAATTATAACTTGCTTTAAGTTTTTCAGATATCACTAGATGCAGTATCATCCAAAAAGTAATAGATACCAATCAATTTGCGAAATCACGTAAGATCATTAAACTCAAACTGTCAGTTTACAACAAAACTGCACTTGACCAGCTCGTGTTCATCATTTCCAGTAAAACCTGTAACGATAAAATAATATTTTTAGTATCGTCATAAATAAAAACATCAAACTCTGTCTCCGCAGACCCGCACATACATCATAGCCTCGTTTGCTATACGTACGTGTGAACTTTTCACAGAAGAAACCTCACAAAAGAGTTATGAAATCAATTTTTATTTTTACGATCATTAAATGCATCGGCGCTTTCGCGTGTCACTATATTCTAGGAAATTTGTTCTGTCTGCTTATTAAAATGCTCTGTTAATGAGTAGATATGCAGCAATTAACAACAGCAGGCCAAGATCAAATGACATGTCCATAAATAAATGGCAACCATAAAAACATCAACAAATCGTTAAGTAGCGAGAAAATAAGCAATGAAACAATTGGTTTGCATCTAGTAAAATATTTTCAAATTAGTGTGAACGTCCCTTGGTCGGGGCATGGCTAATCAGTCGTCCAGACAATGATGTCAGCGTGAAAGCATCATAAAGCTACGGGACCCTGCGAGGCCCCGTCCAAAATATTTACGGCGCGTGACAAACGCACCGCCTTTGTCTTGGGAGGATTGTCTCGGAGATTCGTCGCGGTTAATCTTCGGACTACGTTGCAGCAGACATGTGCGATGTGTTATGGACAAGAGCATTTGACGCGGAGATCGATCATTAAACTACGAATCGATATCTGAATGTTTATAGCCAGGTAAGAGGTACAACACCCTGCTTGTGGTATAAGAATTTGGTCGCTAAAAATCACTCTGACACAGCGGCGTTTACACTAAAAACTAGCAATTACATCAATATAATAACAATGGCGTCCAGATAGATTGGCTATCGTCGGCTATCAGCCTACTGCGCACGACATAATGTAGCATATGCGCAGACGTAGATGCACTCTCATAGTCAGATGGGTCAAAAATCGGTACGAACACTATTAGAGAGACCTCCACAACACAAACATTGCCAGGTTCTCTACTCCAACTATCTTGAGGTAAAAACCCTGATGCTTGCACTTCATCACTGGGCATCACTACTTTGACTATCGAAGCAGTCTCTTCTGCCAATTTAGTTTGTCCAGCAACAGAAAATGTATACAAACAAAAAAGAGTGGTGAGGTAAGTGTCAAATATATTTTCTTTTTTTTTGTCTTGACATCTAATTTATTTTTTGCTTTCACTCTTGTTATGTAAGCATTCCATCACGACAAGTGTCGACTTTCCTCATCGGTAGACCGCTGTATGGACTTTACTTAGCAGGCCAGTCGCTCGATTCAATACTTCTTTGGATGATACAGACTGCTTGTTGCATCCTGTTTGATAAAAAGTTCATGCAGTTGAAGTACGCAATAGTTAATGCCATCATCGTCTACCGCTGCCTCCCCCAAAGTGCGCCAGCCATCCCGGTCTTAAGTGTTAATACACAAATATCAAATCAAGCGAGCAGGCCTGCTAATTATGACTTCGTGGTAAGCCGCTAGTACTTCGCACATCGCCTTCAAGTTTCTTCATTAGATAGTCTATTAAAATACCCGTATATTTAACAGCTTGTGATGCTGCTGGACTTGACCGTGTGAACCCAAAGTTCGTATCCAGTAGCTTTGGTTATCCGAAGTTGAAATTCCGTCAAATTGTAAATCCATAGAATCCTCATTTGAATTTCTCAGTCCATTTTATCTAGCTACACCTAGCCTTCTTCTTCTATCACTGGTGTAAAATTCAAAATTTAGAATGCCTGCCATTAAAAACAGGAGAATCAGTCGAACGCTTTTTGAATTTGAAAATCGAATTCTGGAGACCTTATATTCGGCACGAGACCAATACTGATTATTAATTGGTTTTGTAACAGAAATTCTTAGTACACACAAACATTCCACAAAGATTTTGAATTTATTCAGTGTAAGTGTTTTGTCTTACCCTGTTAATTAAACAGCTTTTATGACGAATATAATAAGTTTTCAATTCCTATGTTGCAAAGTAAATATGACGAAAACACAATGCTATTATCTGGCTCATAGATCAAAGATAGCACGTGCCAACACATAATGCTGATGATATTAAAGAGCTATCGTGACTCGAGTCGAATAAAAAACAAACAAACTGAAACACTTTCGGTTCTTGTCCATTCTGCCTTTCATTGGCCGAATGTAGAATGTTACTCTGGTCTTTAGAAAGGTTCTAACGTGGTCTATGCTATTCTCTTTTTTCAAATTACTGTAGAATGTGGTCTTGCCGTAAGTATTTTCATTGATTTATTCTTTGATGCATTCGTGAAGAAATAAATACAAATAACAACCTTTCCTAATACTACAAGTGAATACGTAACTCGGTCTGTTTTACTTTTATAATATACATACAACGGGAAAAAATACACAAGAATATTTAGTATGACAGAAAAATGTACAGCCTCACCCGCACATCGAGCTACGCGATACTGTCAAATATTCCCAATCAACTTTGTACCGTATGCTTCAGCGATAAAGTCGACTATCTATTAAGGAAATTTGACAATTTAGTAGCTACAGGTACAGCGGCTATCTGGTGCAATTCAACCGTAGTGAAGCCGCTGGCAGCTGTGGCTAGCTATAAAACCCACCACTGCTGTGAAAGTTCACACCACAATTTAGGTTTTTAACACTAAGCTGCCACTGCGTCGGTTCTCATTAAGGCACAAAACTCGGTCCCACCGTATCGCTAATCATTTTATTGGCATCACAAATAATTGGAAATAGGTACTTGAACCGTAAGAACCATAAAATCAATACTCAGTAGACAATATTAAGTAGGTATTTATAATGAGCCAAACAAGTTTACTTATTTATCTCCCAAGTCTAGCAAAAACGACCTTTTATACAACAATTATTTGTATAGATGTAGCTCTTGAAACTTAACACATAAACATAATTGATTGCCCAAACAAAAGAATAACGCGGAGATACCGATCAAACATTTCTCTTCAGAACCAGCAGCACAAAAGCTACCCACGTGTAAAGCGATAACTTATCATTTTATCACCAAGCCAAACATTTCATCACGAGACAATTTTCCATCTCGTACACTCAGTTAAAAAAACGACCTCCATCTCGAATGTCATTTGCACGCCGTGCCGTTGAAAAAGCAATTATTTCAATATCTCGATGCCGGCACCCAAGCCAGCAAAAAGTGATCTGAGCACGCGCGCCACTGTGACCGAACGCAAGAAAGTTTGGAGGAGCCCCGAAGGACATCGACGTCGAGTCGATAAACTACGTGGTATGTATACATAGTAGGTGGGATTAGGTACTTAAACGTTGTTGTTTCTTTGACGTGCCTATTATGTATCGCACATGTGTGGTTTGGTTTATAGCGCGCGGTATTGGCGTTGCTAATCGCGCCCTCAGTCTGTCTTTCGTGGAATGTGGCGGCGTTGTGTACGAGTCTGCGTTCAAACCCCTTCTATATAGATGTGTAGGAGGCGTATCAATACAGTCATCGCATCGTTATACACACAGATATACTGAGATAGTGGAAATTTTATGGTTTTAATGGAGACGTTCAAACCCGTCTTCAATATTTTCGGTGTTGTGTTTTGTGCTACTCATAACTTCAAAATTATCGCCTGAAATAGCAGATTAAAGTTCAAGTTCGTTTGAAACAATAAGCGTTATTCAAAGCTAAATAAAACTTAACAAAGCAACATCAGAGCATTCCTTTCTTCACAAGCCACAATACGTAGCGTACACCGTAATACACTGATCACAGTTAGATTTACAATCATAATACGCCTCAACCGTACCAATCACAGTTGAAGATGAAAAAAATAATCATTGTCCTAAGTTTGTTCCAGTCTAATGGTCGAAATACTTCGAACAACGAAACAAATAGGAATAATATGGCTTCCGCTGATCAATTATATTTTTTATTAAAAAAAAAACAGTGTCGCTTACAAGGTTTACTGGCCGATTAGACACGTATAGTGATAAATAATTTTACAGACGCCAACCGCAATAATTCTCCGATAGTTACCTATACCAGTTATGCGTACCGATTGCTGTTTATTTTTTAGGTGATTTATTATTGAAATAATTAAGTAAAAGTGTTTGTGGTGTATGATGAAATATAGAATGTGTTGAAATGTTTGTTAAGAAGTTAAATGCAGAGGTGGTTATGAAATTAGATGCAATGGAATGCAAAACTAATGAGCGTGTGTAATCTACAATTACCTTAATAAATACATATTATCGACAAGGAGAAATTAGGTACATTTATTAACATAATTTTGAAAAAAATCAAGGCCTGTGATGATGTCGTCCAGGCCGATTGTCGGCTACGGCGGCCGTTCTCTCTAACCAGCCAGCTGCGCAGGACATATTATAGTGCACAAGCATTCGCGCATATACAAGTGCACTCTCTATTCCCTCACTCTCATAGTCCGATGGGACGGCAATCGACACGACCGAAGAGAAATCAGGCGCAGGACCGACATTTACGTACTCTCTGATGCCCGGGTGAATCAATCACCAGCTTCCAGACTCCTTTATGAAAATTTCTAAAAACCCACAAAGCGATTTCGGCCCGTCCCGGGATTCGAAACCCCGCGCCATGCGACTACTAGACCAACGAGGCAATTTTATAACATTTATAACTATCATTCACAGTTTCCTAATTAGCAAAGACAGTCCTACTCAACCTATAAAGAAGCACCAACATGAAAATACTACACGTTACTGCATTCGTATTATTTTACGTGGCGCGAGCCGGTACTACCCTGTTTTTGTTAAGTGGCAAACATTTGTGAGTGTCACTCGAGTGACAATACATCGACGACATCGAGTGGTCCAGTCCAACTCGACGCCTCTACCATTTGTCCACACAATTACTTTAGTAAACATACAAAAATCGAATATTAAATCGCATAGCATAATCGATTCGTGCTCGGCTTAGAGGCATTGTAAAATTTTGCATAAGGAATCGAATTGCGAATTTGCTGTTATCGATTATTTTGTATTCGTTTAAAGTACAAATATTTTTAAATTGGCAACTGGACTATTCGTATTCTATAAAGAAAAGTTTATCAAATCGGTAGACAACTCTAAAACTGTACAACAAAAAACTGTGTTATGCAAAATTACTTATTACATCGTTATCGCTCGTGAATTGCAATTCTCTCTTGTAGGTATTTAATTTTAAGTATTAGTATTATAATAATTACAACTATTTATTGCCCAGTTAAATCCGTATCTGCTATATTCCGTATACTTAATAGATATATCGGATATATCCCTTCCCCGAAAAAATAATGTTTTAGGATGTAAATGGTCGATTAGACACAGATATCCTTTGAAAAACGCTACACAAAGCAGTTCCATAAATTACTATGCTATTGGCACCCTTACTGCACTCGGGAACTTTTGACCAAAAATCTCAATCGGGAAAACCCCGACTATGTATCGAGAAAGTACCGACATTAATACAGAACTCTACAAGAACACCTATTTAAATTTTAAAACAGATTGCTACATTTGATGGTCAAAGCACGAACGACTCCCAGGAACGGTTATGACATCGCAGTTTTACGATATTCAGGTAAGGAGTATATCCTGCAGAGGTTCTTCTCAATAAATATGCTGATAATGATGTATTTTCTGTAATAGTACACACTAGAGTACTCCAGTACAGTCATATGAATAAGTAAGTACAGACGATCAAGCTACCCGAAACTGATATATTTTTCCAATCAACTTTGAACCGTATGCTTCGGCAATAAGGTTGAAAATCTATTAAGGCAATTTGAGCTTGATCTGTACAAGCCACTACTGAAAGCAAAAAAAAAAATAAGTACATATTAACCAAATTTAAATTTCGAAATCCAGCCAGTAACATTGTTTTTGAATTTCATTCCACAGAAGGTAACTAATGGTAGGGCCTCAGCTCGTAACGGGACGGATTGCAAGTATGTCGGCCGCCAATCACACAGTGTCGCCTACCAACTATGTACTTTAGAAAGTACTGTAACCGACTTGTGACCGTTGACATTGTATATAAACGTTCTAGATTTTGATTCTGCATTCGAAGTGTTTAGGCAACGGAGTAATGATTGGTGAGTAAAGTACTCGTAGTTGTGAAAATGTGACGATAATTACGAGTAATGAGCGGCGATATTTATCCTAAGATAACTTTAATAGTTGAAGAAAAAGGATAGAAAATTGTCTTAAAAAACTCTGAAATCAGAACTTAGCACTATTGAGGTGCTATAGGGATTATATTTATAAGTCCACAAATACTCCTTTGTTCACGAAGTCATGGGCAATGAATAAAGATTGAGGTAGGCAAGTAAACGCAATTGAAACAAACCAAAGGACATTTGCATATACCAACATTAGCACTAGCAAATCCCTTACTACACACAATAATAAAAAAAACAAAACAACATCAATGACGTAGAAGCCCAAAACCCATAACGAAAGCATCACACATCCACCAAATTTCCCACCTGCCGATCAACGATCAACAAAAAACAAACACGACCTTATCGCCCAAAAGACGGACACTCGTTGATTATTGGCACAGTCATCTTGCATTACAGTAGATACACAATAAAGTCCTCGGCCAGCAAACGTGCTGTCACCCACGGAAGAGAAAACGTCAGATACGTTGAACTGGCATGATATATGATAAATGTTACTTGTAGATGCCAATGGACGCGGACCTGCGTGCGCTGGATTGGGCTCGCTGTAGAGGTAGGGTTATACTTCTAGATGGTAATCTGACTGATTTAGAAATATATCGATGATAATTTAGTGTATCGAAGGATCATGTCGAAGAAGATTTGTATTCTTATACTTATAAGGTTAACCACCCGCATTAAGCAGGCGTGGTGATTAACGCTCAATACTTCTCTGTGCGAGAAGAGGCTTGTGCCCTGCAGTGGGACGATAAAAAGGCTGATGATGATGATGAAGGTTAGCCTCCCCTTTTTGCTTGAATCTTTTTACCATCTGTACGCGTAAATCTGAAATCATCAACCCATTGAGCAAACGTGGAGATTATCGCTCAATCCTTCAATTCTTAACGATAAAAACGCTAATTGATGATTTTTGTATAACACCTTTTACCGATATTCCTTTTGCTTTATTTGACCTACCAAAAGTATGAATGCACACACACCCGAGGATACCATGATTTATAAAAAAAAGAACGACCATTCAAATATAGCCGTGAAAACATGTACGCCTAACACTTGTTACGTCCACCACCACAAAATGGCGCATCCAGTATATGTAAACCTCTGTCGTGCCAATCAACCGCGTACCCAATGCAGGTCGGCCGACAGCGAGGTTAGAGCTTGCCGATTCCTTAATTGCCGTGACGTTTTGGTGTCACATACCACTCTCGGTACCACGCTACTTAAATAGGCTTTAGTAGCAGAACGTGTAAAATCTAACTTGCAACACAGAGCTTCTATTTGATTTCTGACAAGGACATTTTGGTGATGAAAATTGGCTGTTATTGCGTTCTTATTAAAAGTGTGTTCTCCTTGAGTACTTGATTGATGTCTTGAAATAAAGAATCAACAGTTATTTTCTGGATATTTTAACTCTTCGTTTTATTCGTGCGTGTAATTGGTGTTTGAAATTGCTATATTAAGAATTGTTTTTGGATTATTTAAAATAGTGATACAGTGTATTCAGCTGTGTAATGATGCAGCAACCTTGAGAATATGCAAGTGTGTCACTTCTAGCTTTATTTGTTAACCTCAAGATAATACGAATCATTGACCTTTATTGGTGCAACCTTTACAAGTTATTATTTCATATCGCTAACGAGACTAAATGACACAATCATATTTATGGCTCGAACGCTAAACGGTGTTGTCTGTATAAATAACGTTGGAATCTATAAAAAGTTTGTTCAAAACAAAATTATTTTGGTAAAGGGTAACACATTCACACATTAGGGACGCCACTCGACGCGTCTCCCGGTAATTATTTAAAAGTTTCACCCTGACACTGGCTGCTGCTTCTTTGGAGATTTTCTTTTTTTATTTTTAAATTTCGAGTGTCGTGAGCGTTAAGTAGTATTTATGCGGTCCCCAGCGGCGCGGAGGTGGTTTGGGCGCGAAATCAACTTGATGCGAGCTGTGATACGGGTTAAGTAGTTTAATTTAATTTTTGTATTTTAGCTTTATTTTATAGAAAATTTTATGGAAAATACAAAGTTTAATCGAATGATTACTTTTTACGTTGATCGTTAAAGTAACACATGGAGAGTTATTTATCAATCTCGGTTTTAAAAATAGAAATAATGCTAAGTACCAACACAATGTGAATAAATATTCTATTTGCCAATGCGAATCTGAGCACCATACTTCTGAGAACGCGGATTTGAAATACAAAAAAATATGAAAAGCGACTTATCCCCCTGTGCGCGAGACAGCGGTATAAATTCTGCGCGGACAGTTGGGAGCGGATCGCCAAAGCTAATTCTGTTGTGATTAATGCTCCTTGCACATTTCCACCGCCTAGCTGATACTCACCAACTTACGCAAACACGGAAAACATACGAAACCAAACCTTAACCCCCTAAATTAAAGTATACCACACCGAAATATCACTGGAAACAATATATTTGTTCTATATGAGTGCTTAAAAGTAACTCGCTACTGGCCGTTCGCGTTTCTCACGCAACTACCGACGATTAAATAAGGGAACGTGTTGTAATATTAAAAACACTTGTAGCCATTAATGAAAACCCATTTCGTACAATAATCGTGTCGCTTATACTTAATTCAGAAATACTTGGGTACTTAATTTTCGACGTAATGCATGTGTCACATGTTATTTATTAAGTGTAAGTCATGTTTTTAGGGTTCTGTAGTCAATCTATGCCTACTCAACTCCATATCGATTCTAGTCGCGGTTCCATAGACTATGTTGTTCGCGAGGTTCATTGAGCGACCTTTCATCATCAGCTTTTTTATAGTCCCACTGCTAAGCACAGGCCTCTTACACGGAGAAGGATTGAGCGTCACCATACTTGCTAAAGCCGGGTTGCTGATTTGAAACTTTATAATCCAGGTTTCCTAGAGATGTTTTCCTTCACCTTTAGTTAGTCTTTAGTGTCTTAGATATAATTTAATAAGTACGTTTACTTAGAAAAATTGCAAGAACAAATTTTCTTGCCTAATCTGGAATCGAACCCGCGCTTTCATAGGCCACCACGTCTTTATCGCAAACGATCTTCATCGAAAGTTAATGTTGCATCCAATATATGCGTCCAAATTTCCAAATACTTTACGTGTGCTCTACTAACTAATTAAACATGGTATTTATCAAAAACAAAGCATCAAGGACTGACCTTCGTCTAGCATATAAATTTAAAACAAAAAACAAGGAACACCGTTTTGTACCCACAACTAACCCTAAACTACTACATCCGCGCAAATCAAACCACTTCACACCTTAGGAAGTTTATTACCATAAAGAAATTATTATACGTAGGCAATAATTTCCATGGAATGCCCCGCTAGTAATAAATTAGGGGCCCAGCGATGGTGCGATAACTGCACCACTGGCCTCCAATAATGAAATAATTTGAGTCTGTCATTCTTTGTTTTATTAATGAGATACGAATAAAGCGGTATGGTGACTTTACGTGACTTGCAGTCAAATAGGGTTGAGTTTTAATCACCTTTTAGCCTTTTTGAGGAATTCATTGAAGGTTGAAATCTGATGTATGTGTTTGGTTGTATCTGTGCTTTCATGCGCATCATATGGTGATGATATATTTGATCCGAAGCCGTATGTATCAGTGGTTCAAACGCAACTGTAATGCGTCCTATAATAACACATATTTATTTTTATTTTAGGGACTTATCATAGGAGTAATCATAATCCAAAAAGTCTGGCAACCAGTGTTACTAATAAGGGGTATCGGGTACACATACACTGGGTTGAGCAGGTCAGATAGACAGTCGCTTTATGTAAAACAGTTTCTCAGCTGGATCTCTTTAGAATGGAAGCCACTTGTACAGACGCCAGCATATCAAGCTATCCGAACCTGTCAAATATTCCCAATCAACTTTGAACCATATGCTTAAGCGATAAAGTTGAATATCTATCAAGGAAATTTGACAGATTGTATGCTGGTAGTGTGCTGGCGTCTTTACTTAAAATTATTACGGATGCTTTTTTCCAAGTGCCTTTTTTCTAAACTTTATTAATAATTTCTACTTCTTATTTAGTCAGTTTTCCTCAATCGTTTACCGACTTTGTAACTGTAGAAGTACTTCTAACCATCATCACTCATATATATACCGATTACGTGCGTCACTTCTGTTCATACAAAAAAACTTGGGAAAATATTAAAAACTTCATCGTGGCGTCGCTAAATTAATTAATTTAAGCTTTTTTGGTTTCGTTTTTTGCACAGTACATCAAGAGATTTTTTACTTAATTTACCTAGCTCAATTAATTAGTGTGCAGATTAAATAAATTCTTTTTGTTTATGTTCCAAAGTTGTGAACGTAGGTGCGTCGTGTCTGGTCTGTGGAATAATAAAAATAAAAACAGAAAACCTCTCTGAAAAGGTACCTACTTTATTAAACAGATTTATATGTTATATTATTTATGATAGGTATAAACTATTATATGTTAATAGTATTTACATTTCAAATATTAAATAAGTTAATCGTTGTTCCAATTACAAGACTTAGTTGGCATAAGGTGCATCGTCAATTACCACGTTACATTGTTAAAAAAGAACAGATTAAAATTAAAAAAAACACCCGCTTCATAAAACCTACATTAAAAAAAAAGAAAAAGAAATAGCTAATATCTTTAAAACGGCTAAGCAAATCTTTATAAAACATGTCTAATAACCACAGCTGAAAAAATTAGCATTCATCTAAAAAAACACATCCAAATCGATTCAGCGCATCAAGAAACACAGAGACACGCATAGGGGTCAAACTTATAACATCTCTCTTCAGCATCGTAGGTTAAGCAAATATGGGCAGAAAAATTAATTTGTATGTACCTAACAACTAGATTTTTGATATTGTACTTAGCTTAGACATATTTAGTAAAACTGACGTAATCTTTCCAACTTTACAACAAAAGTTGAACAGATTATTCTCCATCTCATAGGCATAATGTGCTTAGTCACCTTTGCGTACACAAAGAAAGCCAACTTTCAGATTACTATTTAGAAGGTAATATGTTGCCATTATAAATTATACATGAAAAAAATACCTATTACAAAAAACTTATACTAAAATAGTAATTACGCAGTGATTACGAAATAATCTAATATTTACGTACATTAGATTCCACGATACGATTCTAGAAGTGATTATGACGCAATCGATCATTCGGAATCAATACATATCGCTCGCATCGATCTACGTAATCGAATAGAAAACGTACATTTATCACAAAAAGCACGCTTCCGCATGCTTCTAAAAAGTTTTCCACACATAATTTCATATAAATTACTTAAAATCAAAAGGGATATTAGAGTCCTAATGATCGATTTGCATGACAAACGGGGCTGCCTAACTTATAATATTATTTTATTTCCTTCCCCCCATCTCGGTGGGCGGTATTCGTTTAACTGTAATACGTCAACACACATTCGGATAGTTATGATAATCGATGTTATAATTAAGGGAACAAATGACTTTTTTAGAACGTTGCAAGTTTGGCCCAATTCTCACGATACCTGTGTCATATGTTTATTTTAGAATTTTAGATTTATTGAAGGTCTTTTAGTATGAAGTACCTGCTGGGCTTCGGACAGGATTGCCTCGTTGGTCTAGTGAGTCGCATGACGCGAATGCTGTGCACGAGTCTCAGGTTCAATTCCCGGGCCTGACCGAAATTGCTTTGGGAGTTTTTAGAAACTTTTATTGAAGTTGGTGACTTATACGCTCATGGATGGGGAAGGACGAAGGTATAATTCAGTCCTGCATCTGGTCTCTCTCCAGTCGTAGGCTATGAGAGTGAGCGAATAAAGTGCACCTGTGTCTGCGCAAATGCTAGGGCACTATAATAATGTACTGCGCAGCCGGCTGATTTCCTTAAAGAGAAAAGCTGCCATAGCCAATCGGTCTGGACGCCATCATTATTACCTGCCGGACTGTCTATAAATTACGAAATTTTCCTTGTACCCTACGTTCAATAGAGACCCAAAACGGTAACTGCTTCGGGGTTTTTTAACACGTATATACAATCAAAAACTTTAGACCACGCTCGTGGATGTCAGGGAAACTTTGACTTTTTTCAGAAGGTAACACTTACAAAGATGCATTAACTACACATGTACAGTGTAAACATACATATTTAAATATATTATACTTTTATGTATTTGCCGCAGGGCATACATTACTGCACATCATAATACCTAACTAAGTATGTTGTGATATTTATGCTTGAACATTTGTAATTACACTGACCCCTTGACAAGGAGCCGCCGTGCTAAAATGTATGATATATGTATATGAATATATTCGTCAAATATCATTAATTTTGATTGTGTACTTCGATTAATCTAAATTGCACTTGTACTGTCAGCACAAAAAGGTATAAGGACCAGAGAAAAGTTATGCATTTTTGCGATTTTACATTGTGTGAAAAAGTCGAAGTGTCTAAAGGATAGAGTACCAGCCTTTCGAGTACCTTTGATTGTGTGATTCTATTTCAGGTCAGGCAAGTACCAATGCTACTTTTCTAAGTTACGTATAATTTCTAAGTATATCTTGGGCATCAATGACTGATTAAAGGTGAAGGAATACATCTCGAAAACCTGGAATTTTAAGTGCGAAATTACCAACCTTCTTTAAGCAAGCGTGGTAGTTAACCCCCAGTCTGTGAGAGGAGGCCTATGTCCAGAAGAGGGCCAATAAAAAGGCTAATGATGACATATATATGCAACTTTATAAAATAATACATATTTCCTCAGTAATTAAAAATATAATTACTTATATGAATAAATTATTTTAAAAAGTTTTACACATTTTTTCAATAAGCGAGAAAATGCAATGTTAGAAATCATCATGCTATTTCCTTAACCATAAAATATACTCTATAAAAACGAAAAAAAAAAACAATATTATCTGTGCCTGACGGTACCATTCGATAACTATACAAGCTCGTATATTATAATGCGTTCGCTACCTTCACATGATTGACGTTCGGTTTTAGATGCAGCAACTAGTAATGTAATTACACTGTCTTGCAGGAATTTTAACTGGCAGTCGTAGGCGGGACTTTACATTTATTTTAACCTTCTAGTTAAATTTAATTATCGGTTAGCGTGTAAGTGTGGAGGAGTTGTAACTTAATTTATTTAGAATGGTCGCTTGGGGTTCGTTGTTGAAAGAAATTTTGATTTGTCACATAATCATTATTCAAGAATAGTACTCAATACTCAATTCCTTATTAGATTTTTATATGTTGTACAGATGGTACATTTTATAACGTGGAAGAAACTATATGGACCCAGTTTTTCATGAAGTAATAAAATACTAATTTAAAGAATAGTAATTTTCATGAAGTTTGGGATTGTTATTCTTGTGAATGTTTCCTAGTTTTCTTTTATTTACACGTAGTATAAACGTATGTAACTTTTGCTTTTATGACTATAGCCAGTGAACGAATAAATACACGTAAACCAGACATTACCTCTAAATACTAAGACATGTGTAATAAATTGCCTTTTGTAATTGCTTATGTAGCTACAAACAACCTGAAACTGTCAAATTTTCCCAATCAACTTTGAGCCATATGTTTCAGCGATAAAGTTGAAAATCTATTAAGAAAATTTGACAGGTTGTATTAGCTTTACGTGCTGTTGTCTGTTCATAACATGCTTATAATTAAAAAATAATTAACCAAATGTTTCGTGTAGCTGACCATTATTTTATTGAAATAAAGGTTGATGTGACCTTTCCGCCATATTGTGACGTTTCATCTGTCAAACTAAACTCTTGGGTCGCATTAGGTAAGATTTGTATACGTCTAGAATGTGCTGACTCATTAAAATTTAAATAAATATTATACTATGAAGGTCAGTAGCATACACATTTCTCGAAGTTCAAGTTTCATAATTTATAAGTTAGTTTGGTCTAAAGCTTATTTCCTTTCTCTGTTAATCAGTCACCACAATCATCAGGTAATGTATTTATAAAAGGTTTTTGTAAAAAAATGTGGTGGCCTAGTGGTTAAAGCACCATCTTCTCGAGCAACAGGGTGCGGGTTTGCATCCAGATCAGACTACTACCAATATATTTTTTTCAAGTAATACGTTCTAAGTCTATCTTGGACAACAATGACTGATTCAAAGTGAAGGAAAACATCTCGAGGAAACCTGAACTATAAGTCTGAAATCACTAACCCAAACCGTGCAAGCGTGGTGATTACCGCTCAATCCTTCCCTGTGTGAGAGGAGGCCAGCAATGGGACGACAAAAAGGCTGATGATGATGATGGGTTTTTTCTATGTGTCTAAGTTTAACCAAGTGACCTAAACTTCTGAATATCTGAACACACATATTATTTGCAGAGTTATTAAGGTCCTAACCGAGGATTTCTTTTTGTTTGAAATATTTTGCTGGCTTTGAATGTGGTATTTAGCAATTTTCTTTTGAATTGCCATATCCTAATTTCTTGCTTGTTGTAATATTAACTTGTAAGCAATTCATTCATGTACCTCTAGGGACAGTAGTTTACTGGTCTTTAGAGGCAGTCAAATCGGACTAGTAAGCCTAATAAACATGTTTATCACGATCGAGGTATGCGACGTATAATCGACCACCCAGGCAACCCCAAAACAGGCCGATGAGCATACCATTCATAAAATCATAATTACTCGCATTCATTCATAGATAACAGTACAAATATACACGTAAAGTATGCTAATTTTACCACCAATTGAAAATGAATTGACCAAATTATTTATAATATCTACATCGCCAATTTCGACTCTGTTACAAGGGTGTAAAGTCCATTTTACTGTGTATTGTTGACCGCAGATTTATGACAAAGAATGCTTATTTTGACTACCTGGGGCACCTTCCTAGAAAGCGGTAATGACAAACTAGGTAATCCTCTCCTGTGGAACATGCGATCTGCAAGGATAACTATTAGGGTTGGCAACATTAAATTATGATACTTTCTCCAACATTTTGATCTTAAGATTCATATCTAGGTCTGAGAATAGAAATGATGACAGGAATCCAGAGTGCCCTTGATGTTTTTTATAATATTTGTTTAATAAATCCTACAACTCAAAAAAATCGTCGATAGATATTCCTAAAAATGTTACCTATTCCATTGATCAACGAACGAGGTTTTGATTTATTAGATACTTGACAAACTTTTTAAAAACAAAAATCATCCGTTCAAACTACTAATTTCTATTTCGGTCAACCCTAGACACATACAACGCTTTATATTGCCGCCAAACGATTACCAATTCGGCCGTCAGCATTCGGCGTTCCACGGGCGGCGTCACAAAGTCTGCCGAAAGAAACTGCCCTATACGCCGGAAAGGATTATATTCCCGTTGTTTTTTTTTTGCAGATTACTACGAGACAAGGGTGTGTTTACCTGCGGAGTTAATGCAATAATTTGCTATGTACTATGTATGCCAGCACATGAAGCTACCCGAAACTCAAATTTTCCCAACCAACTTTGAATCATATGCTTCAATGATAAAGTTGAAAATCTGCTAAGGGAATTCGACAGATTATGGTAGCTTGATGTGCTGTCTGTACTTAAAATAAATATTGTGTTGTTTTCTTGAATTTGGAGTTGCAGATAAGAATAAACACTTTCAACTAACACTATGTTGCTGACGATAGTTTACGCAAATTCAACTTTAAATTTAGAACAAAGTATTGATTTCATCGATCGATTTAAGGATTTATTATTTTTTAAGGTATATACTTAAATAATGGATTGCACTTTGTTAAACAGAAAAAAAAATAAGTAAGAAAAATAAAGCTACATGCAAAACGAAAAAAAAGACGATCACTTTCATTCGAATAAACCAATTATTTAATTAACACAGCAAATGTGAACATTTATTAACAAAAACACATTCATTTATATTACAAACAATATGTAAAAGGCGGGATCAATAGCAGATTATTACCGAATTATGTAATATAAACAAGTAACAATCCATACAAAGGTACGAATCAATAATTGGAAATCTTTCAAATGCTCAGTGTATTATACGAGTACCGCCATTCAAGAAACAGTTGCCAACAATAATATTGGAATACATACTTTTTGTTTTATTTAAATTTAAACAAAATAAATGTGGTGGCCTAGTGGTTCAAGCACCAGCCTATCGAGTATGAGGGCGTGGGTTCGATGCCAGGTCAGGCAAGTACCAATGAGAAACTAAGTTATACGTTCTTTCTAAGTTTATCTTGGACACCAATTACTGATTAAAGGTGAAGGAAAACATCTCGAGGAAACCTGGACTATAATGTCTGGAATCACCAACCCGCATTGAGCAAGCGTGGTGATTAAGGCTCAGACGATAAAAAGGCTGTGATGACGATGAAGTAAATAATATGTAGTGTAGAGCGAGTTCCTGATATGTTTTATAAAACGCATATTCGAACTAATTTATCTCATCTAGCCAGCCTTTTCCCAAGCTATGTTAGCGTCGGCTTCCAGTCTAACTGGATGCAGCTGAGTAACTGTTTTACATAAAGAGACTGCCTATCTGACCTCCTCAAACCAGTTACCTGTGCAACCCTTTTTGAGACTGGTTGTCAGACTTTCTAGCTTGTGACGACCTGTAACGTCTGCCAAAGATGTTAGATAGAAGTTAAATTGCCTTCCGAAACACGGATAAGGTAGCTTTTTAATTAGACATTTTTGTAGTTAAGAAGCAAACAAAGTTCAATCTTGCTATCTGCTTCTTTATACCATTGAAGCATTAAACACTGAAACACTACATTATTTTCATTTATGCAATTAAGACTGAATATCGCGTTGGTAACTTGGCAACGAGGTACATATATTGACACAGATGTCTGAGACTATGGTGCCATACAGCCAAGTTAAATAATAACAACGAACGCGTCAAGTGCGAGGGTACTGATTTCCAACTGCGTAGTTGTAACCAGTGACGTCATTTACGTGCGTCCCTAGATTTAGGGGCCTTGACCTTATACAAATTAAATAGCACCTAAGATATAAAAAACGATCTCTAATCAAGAAATGAAACTGAACATTGTTAATACTTTCTAAGTTTTTCTAAGGGCCAGATACGGATAGCCACTATCTACTAGATAAATTCAAAAATGGAACAGAATTTGTATAAAATTATCTGCCAGATAAACTATCTGGAACTTATCAGCAACCGGTGAAACTGGCCCTAAGTCTCGGATATTTTACCCGCTTTATAACATTTTTGTAATTTTCTCCTATACTAGCACTTTTTTTAGGAAAACAAATATAATTGACAAAGGTAAGGTCATTCGACTGCATGAATTTCACAAATTTGTGGCCACCAATCCTAAAAAGCACATATTTAATTAAACAAACACATTAAAGAATCAATAAATTAATTCACACATAAATATCACCATCTTCATGCATGTTTCCATTAGGCATGGTGCACACGTCATGAAAACCCAGCACGAAGCACGCTCCCCAACAAACCGCCACGTGAGAACAGCCTCACGAAGTGTCGTGGCAACATCTCAATAGACGGCTGGAAATTCTTGCGTTTTCATTGTCATGCAAGAATTTGAGGAAACAAACGGTATCATGGAAGATTTCATTGTGTTATGGAGTTTCTGACGTAAGCTTTTCTATGGCTGTAAACATTTCCCTAAAGATGTATTTTTTTATATAAGGTATATTTAAAAACTAAATAATTATACAAAGAATGTTATATTTTAATATTATAATTATATTTTTAACTAGCGGTCGTCCGCGGCTCCGCCCGCGTGGATGTCGGTTTTCGCGATAAAAAGTAGTCTATGTGTTGTTCTGATATATAACCTATAGAGGACCCCCGCGGCTACGCCAGTGTGGATGTCGATTACCGCTACAAATGCCTAACTTTTGTCGGGATGAGAAGCTCGCGCTCGGACCTCCCGCCTTATTATACCTACCGACCGACCCGCTGATTATCGTATTTTATCTATAAGTTTGGTAGTTCTACACCGATTTCTATGATTCTTTTTTTATAGAATATGTTATAAAGTTATCTTTTGTTAATTAGGCATGAGCGAGAATATTATAAACATAAGAATAAACAAATCAATAACAAATAATCAGAAAGCTCCGAACTGGTAAACTATCGGGAGTTATACGTCTTATTGTGAGTCAACCATTAAAGATAGACATATGCTGTTGTGATTTTTTTTTAGATAATTTTATGTAGAATATTTCCGTCATACATGATTTCTATGTAGCTTTAACCATTAAGGCTGCACACGCGACGAAAGCTTAAAAAATGGTGTAACTTCTCCCGTTTTCCCAACATTTTCCTTCACTGCTCTGCTCCTATTAATTGTAGCGTGATGAAAAGTATCCTATAACCTGCCCAGGAGTATGAAGAATAATTGTACCAAGTTTCATTAAAATCCGTCCAGTAGTTTTTGTTCCTATTAATAACATACAGACAGACAGACAGACAGACAAAAATTTTACTGACTGCATTTTTGGCATCAGTATCGATCACTTATCACCCCCTGATAGTTATTTTGAAAATATATTCAATGTACAGAATTGACCTCTCTACAGATTTATTATAAGTATAGATGATTTTTTTTTTAACTGAAATATTTAAAAATGTACAATACACAAGCTAAAAAAATATAACTATGTTGAATAAATTACACAAAGAAAATAAAAATGGACAAATGAAACAATTTTAATTTTATAAAGTTAATTTGAATTTGGAAAAATCCGCAAAAAAGCGACTGTCACTAGTGTTTCCACATAAGTCCACTAATAAGCTAATCATCAACGGGACTTTAAAATAAAAGAACAATTTTCTTAGCAGTTAATGACACGTATTTTTCCATTTTCATTCGAGAGGCTTACAGATTTGTATAGCTTTTTATGACCGGTATAAACACTGAACTCTTACTGCCAAAGAACAAGAAGTTTAGACAACAGTTTCTACATTTGTAATATAAAACCGTAACGAATTTTGATTTCGCCATTCAATAGTTAATCTTACTGTTTTGCTATTACGACGTATCACTTATTTTTTACTATTGTAATCTAATAGAACGTTTGGCTTCCATTAAAATCGTGATGAAAAAGTGACATGCCAATTTTATTTCCCTTGGCGGTTGAATTAGTCGCAATGTTATACAATGCGTAGCTATTCGTTGTATTACCTGCAAAAAAAAGTTTTCTTAGCAGCCTCATTTTCTCCTCCTTTCGGTTCTGAAATAAAATAGATTACTTATAGCTTACTTTCACTTAGAGGGGAATTTTTAATAATAGAGTTTATTTCCAAGTTAAGTCTAGCTTTCTGAGGTCAAGACAAAAATTTACATTAAGACATAATCGTTGAAGCCATCCACGTTCCATTAAGGAAGTATAGGCCTAATGCAGATGAACTAAATTACATTATTTTGCAATGATATTGTGATCAAGTTTTGTGCTTAATCAAGTAAAATATGTATATGGCTGGGGCACTCCTGTACCCTCAGATTGAAGGGGGAATTATAATATCTATTCTGGGTGTAACGGAATGGGGGTACACATCCGAAGGATGTTGAAAATTCAACAGAAAAAAATACGAAATTCGTTAAAAAAATTGCAACTAATGCAAGTTATTTTTTTATAAAACGTCCAATATCTTTTTAATCGAATTTAATATTTTTTCTATTGAAAATTGATCAGTTTTACGAGTACATTGACCTTCCTTTGGATATATACCACCTTTCCGTTACGCCCAGTATATACATATCTTCTTGATTAGGAAGATATGTGTAAGATATGTTTAGTATACCTATAATGAAATGACAAAATATCTGAAGGTAACAAACATCGATAGTGACCAATTACTGCCCTCGTGTACTTGTTTATCAGCCGGGCTTATTCATCTTAGCATTCAATTCACACCATCATCTCACAAGTGTCGGAGGATCGCGGTGTCGTTTTTTGGTTTATGGTCTATGTTATAACCGTTTTTGAGATTTTTTGTGCTGGTGGAAGGATCAAAATAATCTTTTTGATTAGAAGTGTCTCTAAGAGAAAAAATAATAATGTCATCAGTTCTATTTAGATAGTTTCACATCACTCGTTGGTAGAACAACAACGAAAGATTAAGTCGATATTTGAGGCTCGCTTAACAAACCTTAGGTAAGAATACCAGAATTATTTAAAGTGAAGTGAGACAAAAGTTTGCATATTTTCCTTAAAGTATAGCAACTTTATCCTGCATTTTCCTTATGATCTTTGTAGTTAATACCAAAATAAACTTAGCCCAGTTTATTTTATTTTGACTTTGAACTTGTAAAAAATCATTCAATGATTTCGTTCTAAAGCTCAGAGTACACTTTTAAGATCGAAATAGTATGGTTTAAACCATCTTTTAAAAACTAGATTTTATTCCTTTCTCCAAATAATCGCTTCAACCAATAACTTCAGCCGCATCGATCGCAGTTGTCGTTTTGTCGGCTATCGCCCGATGTCGAACGTCGGCGCGCATCAAAGAGGTCGCCCCCACGGGCCGATGCGCCCGCGCCGATGACTCGGCAGTTAGTCCTGTCTTCTGCAGTGATGCTGGAAGAATTTTCCTTATGATCCGATGATATTTTGTTCAGACGTTTCGTATTAATATCAGGTTTGGAGGCAATTTGTTTTGAATTTTCTACATTCCTGTGCGCTATTGTTAGAATTTAGAAATGATCCGGGTCAGTCTATAATTTGTGGGTCCAATAAAGCATCAGTTTCTTGATATTTTTGTTCATACGTAGTTTGATGGTGTACGTTCCCAAGATTTTTAGCAGAACAGCAGTGTCGGTTAGTAAAATTTTACGTAATGAATGTAAGTTAAAAAAAGGTTATTATAAAATTTAGGTCACATTATTGCATAAACAGTTAACTTCTTATCTTACTGAAATCTTCAAATCTCCGGTTACTCCCAGCACAAAAAAAACTCTATATAACACAATCATGTTACATAAAAAATCCTTGATAATCCGACAAGGTCTCTCAACAATTAAAAGTACGTACCTGATGCGTCACATCCTATCGGATATCCTATCACAATAATCACCAACTTCCCACCGTTAGAAAAATCTCTACTTATCTCAAAATTGCTCATTATCAAAATGTCCAATGTTGCAATTCAGGACTTTCAAATTTCGAATCCAAAAATAATAACCTAGGGTTGGTTTTTGAAGATCAGGGTTTTTGTAATGCATCTTTAGATTGAAGGCGGTGCAATATGTGTCGAAAAAAACGTAACCTCTCATTATTTGTAATCTCCAAAACAAAATGGGAGCGGGTTGAGCTTGAGAGTCGATTTCCGCTCTTTTGTGTCCCTGCGGATCGCAGATCAAAGGATTTTTTACATTACTCCGAGTTTAGTAAGTATTTACTGAAAACTGTATAAAAATAAAACGATTGCTTTATTAATAAAAATGATTATAAATATACCTCATATTGACGGACTCGTTGCTCTGCTGTGGACGCAAAATGAAATACTGTGAAACGTTTGACGTTCACACGTTCTCTCGGGTTCGATTCCTGAGTCGGGTCAAAATCACTTTGGGGGTTTTAAGAAACTTTCACATGGTTGTAAAGTCTGGAGGTTATTGGTATAACACCTTTACATGAAAGAAAACAAATCCCTGTGGCCCACATTCATCCTGGACGCATTTTTCACGAATCAGGATGAACTTGAACCAAAAGTCCTCTTGGGTGTTTTTTTTATACATATTTCATAGAGAGAAAATATGCCGAAAATTAGATCTTACTTTCAATTCTATCTTTCCATTAATTTCACTATCTAGTCCAATCGAGTTTTGCTCTTCTGAATAATATAAATTATTATTCCCCTGAATAGTACTCAGATTATGTAAAATCCGAAACAATTTCATAACGTTGTTCTACATTTCAAATATATAACTTACCGACTTTATGCAGGTTACGTAGAAAATACAAGAACTGTGAATCACGAACATTGCAGAAACTAGGAAATAAACGGACTAGGTAAACCAGCTTGGTCTAGCAATACAAAATCTATATTAAAAAAATGGTCTCGTTCTTATCGGACAACACGTAGTGCTAGGGTTCCGTATTGTGCTTTGGTACGTCGATTAACTAGTCATCATCATCATCATCATCATCTCCCGAGCCTTTTCCCAACTACGTTGGGGTCGATTAACTAGTCAACTGGTATTTTTTTTTTCACATCTCCAGTAGGCTTAGCATGGCGATTTTATATCTAGTCTATCGAGAAAAAACAAAGCTCTTTTTGTCAATGTCAACATGTCTTCTGCCCGAGCACGGCGCGACCTGTCAACTCGCATATAATCACATGTGGACTTATATCGGTCGAAGAAAAGAAAAATTACTTCAAAAATGACGAAATAAATCTTACGTCAATCTGTCACTTTTCTGTCATTAAGTCCGTTCTCCGGTAGACAAAACTTGTTTCTACGATTGTCGTGCTAAGCCTGCAGGAAAGAAATATAACTTTACCGGCTTCTAGTTATGGTCAAAATCTTCCTACAACCAACGAAACTAAGACCTTTAAATATAGTACCAAAACTCTTCGATTTATAATGAAAATCTTTATTCGCAGAGACATGGTAAATACAATAAGAGACAGACATGTTAAAACTATAAAAATTCCTTGCAATCTATGACAAACATACATTTTGAAACTATAAAAAATCCTTGTTGACTACGGAACCCTAAAAACGGTTATAAATCCGCCATTTTATATTTGAACGCACGTGCAACTGCGCGGTGTAGACTTTCAGCAAGGAACGGGATCCGCCTCTTTTGGGAAAAAACTGACGGTAACGAAACACCGCGGACGGGGCGTGGGATATGGTAAGCACACATGTTTTTAGGGCAAACATATCTACAGCTATGTGGTATTAAAGTCAATATAAGCCTATGTACGATTTTTAAAGCATAAACATATTAAATGCGAAACTAGTAATGCCTTTTTTAAGGTTTTACCTAATATTAGTAAATATTGTTGTTGAAGCCAATTTTGATTTTTTTTTCGACTAAGTTAAAAATTCAGTACCTAGGTTATGATCTTTTCTCTATAACCGTCTTCTAAGCATCCTATATTCAACAATTCTTATACATCAGCACCAAAATAAACAATACAAGCACAAAGCCTTCATCGCCATCGGATCAAATAAACAATTTAAACATCTGATTGTATTATCAAATTAATCGTAACACAAATTAACCGGTCCATTGTGAGTCGGCTAGCACAGAACCGCACACATAATTACATTAATCGCTGTTAACTGACAAAAGTACACATGACGACAAAAAGTTTTGCGACTATTGATATTTTAACAATATCACGCTTTTAGAACCTATCCGGTATAACTGGAGCTACCGCGCTTCGCTCTGTCCGAACAAAATAGGGCAAGAGAGAAGTATAAGGACCAAACATTAGAGGTCACGGTATAACGGCTGTATCATAAAGAGCTATCGTGAACTATTATACACTATAAAACACGCTTTGTTAGACGGCGCCTGTCATTGTGTACAGACAATACAACTTGTAAGAAATGTTTTTTAGGAATCCTCCATTCATGAAACTATTAGATGGTACGGTTTTGTAAAATCTGTGATAATAATGTAACCTGTTGCGTCGCTTTATCGAATGAATTGAAAGTGAATTCAATTCATTGGAATTCATAGTGTTGTGCCCGCAAGTTTCCGTAACTCATCCCTTTCTTGTGTTTGTTTACATTATTTGTTTCTGTTGTGTTGTGGTAATTTTTAATTTGATTTTTGTGTTGTAAGCGAGCCTGTTTATTAACTGTGAATTTCTTTATAGCGAATTGCATTGTTTACTCTGTGCTTCATATTTATTTACTTTGTAATGTTTATAATATTTTATTTTCGACATTTACCTTACATGACTACTTTTCGATGAAAATAAAATTTTAATACTTTTTTTACGTTGAATTGACAAAGTCAAGCATACTTTCCAATTTCCCCATAAATAAATAATAGAACCTATTAAAACTATAATAATCGAATATAGTCCTTGACATTGGTATAATATAACCCTAATGAAAACATAATATTCCCATTAATTAATGCTATGATCGTGACTAATCCGACAAAGTATTTGTATAGCAGTTGTCTCCTCTAATGCGTACCAAATCAACTCTTTATTATCTATTGAATTTTGTATTGCATATTATTGATTTTCGCTAACATGTATTATTAAATCATTTCTGGATTTTTTATACTATTAAGTACTTGAAAAATGTGTTTAAAAAAATAAATGTAACACCCCAAATAAATTCCAATTCCAGCATTTTTCAGAATAGAAAAATACCCATTTTCAAAAATGGTTTAATCCAATAAAAATCCTTTCTTCATCACATACCTATACTGAAACCATCAAATTCGTTATTAAAACTACTTATCGCGTCTACTCGCATATTTACTCAGAGTATACATATCACAACATTACATGAAGCCACAGCTGTATATCTTCCATCTGTGTGCGTCGCATACGCATGCTTTAGTGTGTGTACACGCATGCGCGGTAAGGAAGCTGCGCGTGAGATTTGCTGGGTACGCAGCTGCGGCGGCCAGGTGTGCGCTCCCCTGCCACGGAGTACCCCCCACCCCAACGCTCGGTACAGTCAAGCACAGTGCGCTGAGATTTATTGTTGTAGAATTTTCGAGTATGTGCGGTGATTTTATTTTGTATGCTGCTAGGTTTCTATTAAAAAGTCTGTAGTATACTCTTGTTTAAGACATCCCTTATTAAAACGTATATTAATACAACGCTGTAGTCCCAATGATTTTGTTTCGTAATGAAAATTTCATGTATTTTTATAAATTAAATTGTAAATAATATTATTTCATGTAACTTATCAAATTTCTCCTGTGCTTGTTATAGGAAACCAAATAAATAATATACCTAAGACACAAAAAATATTCAAACCGCTTCGATTCCGACTGTACAATGCTACCCCATCAAAATCTGTGAATGCTTGCACAAACCCGCTTCCATGACACAAACAGTCCATCAAGTATGGTATTTATTTACACCGGTGTACTTGAAGAACATTACCGTACTTTATGCCTAGCCCCCATGGGACCATTCCCTACGAGTAATTATCCTACATGTTTTTATATCTGATTTTTAGTGGATTATTATTTACGGTTTCGACCAAAGCGGTAATGTTTAGGAATTATTGGTACACATTCGAATAGAAGCGAAATAAATTGGTAATTTTGCGAGATTGCTTCTCGATTTTCTCTCATCGAGTTTAGATTAAAAATTAAATGGTGTTTTATGAAAGGACCACGGCCTTTGAAAATATTGTTGGTGTCTTTTATATAAACTTATTATTATTTGTGATCAACTCGTAAAGACGTGATTTAAGACTATTTAGGTATTTTTTTCATATTACTTGCTAGAATTACCTATGTATGAAATTCAATATTATTTTCAAACGAGATCGAATGTTACATTCGTCTCAAAAATACCATAACTAGTGAAGTATTAGTTCGCTCATTTGCCATTTTGGTTTCTCAGTAAAAAAAAATTGTGGAATGAGGTTACGTTTATTAACATCTTCTAGGATTTTCGATCGGAGACTGTATCGACATTTATCGAATAACTAACTAAAACCTAGATACAAACTATACTTATCTTCAAACGACAGTTACTTTTAAATGAGAATTTCTAAAAAGATTTGCTAGTATACAATGAAGTCGTGTCGGCTGCGCGTGAGTCGCTTTCCATCCCCTCCCCTCCCAACGGACAATGGTCAGTTGGGTGTCCATAATGTTTGTGAAGCTAAGAGTTATGTTTATACAGGGAGAAATTAACAACATGCTACAAAATGACCATAAACAAGCCTTGATTTAAACCTCAGACTATTGTGTTCCACACTTGTTTTCAACCAGTATAATTCAAATATTTGGGAGCAAGTACATACATACATAAATTAGAAGCAAAAATCAAACAAAATATATCTCGAAAAGTCTTTAGCACAACTGCCAACTGTTATACGTAATTCTTCCATACTAGAGTTTCGTTCTTTGGAGGATTTTGTAAAAAATTGCCGTCTTGATTTCTCCTTTCTGTCTCTTAGAGAAGAAAACCCGCTCATTTTCTCTAAACCCTCTAGGAAGATCAATAAGTTCATCAAAGCCTAAAACCAAAAACCTTCTTCAAAGGGCTGTATAATGAAATGGCACTATACTGCACATTACGGACGCATTATAATCGTAATTATCGGAAAAGTGTGGAGTGGTCAGCCCTAATTTGCCTATCGATTAGGAACGTGCGATAGTCGACGCTTAGCGGTCACACATGCTTGTCACCGCACTCACCATCAAACCTCGTTTAGATGGTACGACACGATTTGGGAATACGATCCGATTTTGAAGGTTTTACGACACGGTTGGTTAGTATATAATTGACTCTAAAAATATAGTTACGTGTTTTTGAATTCATTTTTCGAGTGTATATTGTTTTGTAAAACTGTTTTCTTTATATAATATTGCGCATAAAACTGTTACACGAAATTCAGACTTACGAGATTTAGAATAGGGTTTGATTTAGATTATACGGCCATCCTAGACCAAAGAAATTCTTTAAAACTTTAAAGTAATTAAAATAAAACAAATACTTCACCAAATACTAATAATATTTCCGTACCAACTGCTTTAACAAAAGCCTAAAATCGGAAGTACTAAAGGGACCTTCCCTGACCGTAAAGCACGGGCAGCTCAGCGCGGGCGCACGGCGATTTGACGGATTTCACGGCGCGCTGGCGGGTCACGGCGCGGGGTCACGCCCCGCTAATGTCACGCACACCGCTTTCCATTAGTTCACGGAATGAAAGTACTAAACGAGGTGACATTATTTTTCTATTTTTGATGTGGATGTACCTACTCTTTGGTACAAACTGTAAAAAATGTGAAAGATTAATTTCAGGCGGTAAAATAACGTGATAGTCTTAGTCTTATTTTATTGCATTTTTTAGCTGTTGAATATTTCAGAGATTTTATACATTTGTAACCTTCATTAGGTCCATGCGCCAGCACATAAAGCTATCTGTCAAATATGTTTAATAGATTGTAGTAATATGTACCTTGATGTGCTGGCTTCTATACACGCCTCAGTTTCAAAATAGTAGCCCGTTACACCTTGATATTGTTGGATACTCATAACTGTTCTTCTGATTCATTATTTTTTATCTGCGAAATGAATTTGTATTTAAAGAAATAAAGGATCAATTAAGTGAACCTGTTTCTATTCCTATTTTACTCTACCTCAAAAATGACCACCTTATATCCTATATCATTCAAACCAGTACACCTGAAAAATTTAATTACCTGTACCACATAACGAGCAGTGTGACCAACCTATGATTCCGCCATATTGCCACAGATGAGCGAGCGAACGCGCCCGTGACTTCCGTTTCCGGCGGCGCGCCTGCGCAGCATCCGCGCGCCCAGTAGACCGTCGCGGCTGTCAATACTGTCAGTGAGTACAATATGCTACTATTTATAGTGATTAAATCCTTGAGCCTTTAAGTATTTTAATATCGTACAAATATCTAAGCGAGGCCCCCTAAGTTACTAAATGCCAAACACTTTTCATTTGTGACTTCATATAGCTTGATAATGCTTGAAAATAATTAACTTTGTCAACATAAATCCAACTATCGCACAAACAATTGCATTTATGGCTAAGCCATTAATAGTGCCTTTCATCCTCCATCTAGAAAAGGATTAAACCAATAGCTTAGAGATCACGGAAACACGCCATCAAGAATACCCCCACATATCTGATCAATTACCAACTTGCGCACAAACATAACAAGCCACACAAATTGCAACTTGTCTTGCAACTAGGTGCATACAAAAACAATGGTTACGTAAAATGCATCATGTCACAGACGGCGTGCGTCAAGCCTGCAGCCGTCTCGTCATCGTCACGTGTCGGAAGCGCGCCCATTAGCCCGTCCGCGCTGATGCATCCGGCACGACAGTAAAACTAAGTTATATCATAACGCGTGTCTACTGGGTTCTGAGGAATAACTCTAGCCTGATATAATGTAGATAGAGGAATCTTCTAAGAGAATCCGCAGACTGCACACATAATCATCATCTCCCGAGCCTTTTCCCAACTATGTTTGGGTCGGCTTCCAGTTTAACCGGATTTAGCTGAGTACCAGTGTTTTACAAAGAGCGACTGCCTATCTGACCTCCTCAACCCAGTTACGCGGGCAACCCAATACCCCTTGGTTGACTGTCGTCAGACTGACAGACAAAACCTACAGTTTCACGTGCCTTCCGAAACACAGCACATATTGCTACCACCCAATACATATATACACATCAATGTTTGGTTTGGTTTGAAGATGGTCAGCAAAATTGACGAGGCCATTAGAACTCAATCCTGCCGGAGCTACGGGATTGTTCGTAAAAGTTACCGTGGCCCTGGCACACAACGACCTCCAGAAGGAACTAAGTGGGTTTTAGTCAGTAAACGTCTGACACTCTCTCCAGCTGCACCCACAGCGGAAATCAGAAAGCTTAATGACTTAACTAACCTTAAGGACAATAAATCATTGCGCAATAAATCGATGAACGCGCGCGGTATTAGAAGACTGAGTCTGAAAAGAATCCCAAAATACATATGTGTGAGAAACCAAAATTTTCTTCGTTATTAAAGATGGCTGCTTAAAAAGAAACTTAGCTCCTACCAGTAGTCCGTCTAATGAATCAAATACCAACGGAAATATCTAATCTATTAAAAAAAACTTCTAACCACATAAGGACCCTCCACACTAGTAAAAGGATACCCCTGGTCAGATAGATCGCCTTACTATCGGTAGGTCACGCCGCGCGCGCCGCATCCGCCACGAGATGAGACGAGCCTTCCTGCGCATGCGCGGTTGCACGCGCTGTTGAGCGCAACGGGGAGATTGGCCTAACTAATACTGTTACGTGGTTTATTGTCGCTAATTATGTATGGTTAAAGGTAAATCAATGCATTGTTGTCACAAACAGTATTCAGCACGCCGCGCCGGTTTGTTTACTCAGCCAATCATGCAAGATATTTTTTTGGTATATGTATATTAGTCAATCAATTTAAAGCCTAATACTTTCTACTGCATATTATACATATCTATAATGTACCACATTATTTCTGAATGGAACACCTACTAAAACATTTATGTATAAAATTGATTAGCAAGATAATAAACGAAGCACGTCTGAGTAACAAAGCTAATTTTCAATTTTTATTTTTAGTCAAAATTATCTTCACATTTCTCAAATTAATTCAAACAACTTAAATTGCACATAATAAATTAATATATTCTTATAATTAGCATATTTTTAAACTTTAATTGTTACGTGTTCCACTCCGGCCGATATTCCCCGGGCACTGCGCATCGGTATAATATTACGGCTAGCGGCCGGACATCGCGCGCACTGCGCAATCTAGCTCGCATTCAATAATTTATTATTTCCACATAGGATATTACACTCACAATACGTACATAACACATATTTATGTGCACATACATAGCTAGATCGTTGTCACATTGCGAACGCCAAATTATGATAGGCTATTTTCATGTCATATGTAAGCTAGCCATTTCCCTCGCTTTCTCCCAAAGTTTCTCAGACAAATTAAAACATTTTTTGTATGTCTTATCCCACATGAGCCTAGGAGGTACTGCTTACCCGTCTTTCCTGTGGGTACGAAGAAAGATTTAGGCCTCCAACCATGGTTTAAAACGATTGGTCACTTTTCTGTTCATATACCTACATACTTTCAATATAATAAATGTACTTAATACAGTTTTCAGACTAATGGTAAATACTTCTAAGTATTGTTAGCTAATCTGCTTTAAACCCTTTAATTAATTTCCCCTAAATAAGAATTATGTGACATCTAAAAATACGAAAAACATTTAGGTAAAGTTCAGTTAGTTAATTAAGGTTTATTCTTCCTGCGTCATAGACGACAAATTTCAGCTACTATTGCAATAAGTTGCATCATCAATGAATAAGGATCATAAATACAAGTTTAGGGAATTTCAATAAAAATACGTCTAGAACTAAACTTTAAATAGCATGCTGCCTTATAAAAATAAGTTCTAGCAATACTAATTCATATATACATACGTATGAGAGTGTCTAATGCGTACAGCCTCAGACATTTACTGTGGTCTGAAACGACTTTATTCTGGTATGTGAAGTAGCAGCTGACACCGTGGAAACCATTTAATTCAAGAAAACTTAGAATTAAAAAAAAACGAATTCACTAATAAAGACAAATTGTAGTTGATGTCTTTCACAAAACCTTCAACAGGTTCCATAACTTAAAAGACTTTAAAAGCTCATCCTTAAAAGTATAAAGACGCTTTTAACCCGCTTCGCACTGTGCTTAATCCCCATAACTTAAACTTAATAGTAACTTAAGTTACCTGACAAAATATGCAACACAAATAAAGTGGCACAATGATGAATATTAGCATGTGTCAATAGTTCAATAGTATATCGTTTATGTTAATATGGATAAGCGCGTGCGTCTTTCTAGACGTACAACACAGTAAAAATTTACACATTAATATGACACATCCCAATAGATATGCAAAATTTTATATCGTATTTTTTTATTTATCTGTATCATCGTTTTATAACAGCGGTCGATGAACTCTTGTATGATCAACAACAATGGTGCAAAAGTGAACGCTAACATTATCTTTTGTTATTCAATAAGCAGTTTCTGTGAAGTGTTTGAACATTGTAAATCGATGTCTTTTTGATATTCAAATTAGGTTTCAATCGATTAGATGGTGTTATAGCGTTTGTATTTCTTTGATGCAAGCGTATCTATTACTTTGGCTACTGCTTAGAATATGTTTGTTATGAATGATAATGTATGTTTGTTATGATGTGCCTTTGGACATTTAGAAATTCTTTGTGTTGTTTCGTATTTTTAATCTCCTTTGTTCAAACATATAAAGTTAATTAACAACAACACATGTTAACCCACTTTTAGTTCAAAACAGATAAGTCCGATTAAGAAATTATTTACATTAAGATACTATCTCGACAATCATCAAAACAAATCGATATCTCCACACTTAATTAAAATACAAAGCGTTCGCAATCGAAACGAACACCGTTTCAAAAGGTCACTGACCTTATTAGCGAAACACTATCGTCCGTGATTGTACACTGTGTTCTTTTCATAGTTTTGAGCCGTATATAGTGTTGGACGTATCTTTGACCAAATGTTCGGCAACATTGCATTATGCCTCTCTTTTGTGTCTGTTAGGTCAACTTATGACGACTTTGAAAGAATTTTTGACGTCATTTCAATTAAAATATCATCGATTCGTTTGTTAGTGTTATATCATATTGTCATATATTTTTCTCTGTATTTTATTGATCTGAAAAAATAGCAGTACCTTATGATAATTTCTTACGGCGTTTACAATTAAAATTGTATCTCATTATAAATAAACTGTATGTAAGCTCTGATGATAAATAAATTTCTTTAAACCAAAACCGACAAATACATAACATTTTATCATTCATTTCATTTGAAATACCTAAAATAATGTTACGCCAAAAATTCTAAGTCTAAAAGTAGAATATTTCTTTTGCAAGCGTCGACTAAGGTTTCGTTTTATCACGTGGGGGAACAAAAGTTTTGAACTCAATGATTACATAATTACAAAGAATTTTAATCACTGTTTAAAGAAAATAGGAGTTGACGTAACTTATGTAATATTTATTTTCGTTGTCAGATTAAAAAAAGTGGTTTGTTTGTTAATGCTTACCTAATAATAAAATCAGCTGACTGGTGATTCATTAGAACAGGTATTTATACTTCTTCTTTGCCTTTTAAATGAGTTTTCTTAACCTTTTGATTGTCTCTTTCTAATAATTCACACCTAAAAATCAACCGCCAAATACTTATAGGCTTCATTAGAGTAGAATAAAACCGGGATAGATGCCTCAGTGGGATAGCTCATCTGTATTAAAAAAATCAAACTTTCTGAACTCATCACTATAAGAATTAAATATATAGGTAGATGGAAGCCGCAGTTACTCTGTCCCTTTAGCCATGAACATGTAAAATTACATCCACGCTGAACTTGAAAAACACGTCAAAGTTTTTATGTTCAGTATTAGCCTTTGTGTAACTTGTTTAGATAGTAATTAACTAATTTAATTTCGTTTTATTTGGTGAATAAACAGATCCATTAAGTGTGCATCTGAGTAAAAATAGTAAGTATTTTACTATTTTATTTTAAGCAAAAAACTGGGCCATCCATCCGTCACAAAAAAGATAGTTACTGATTTTGTAAGGTTCCTATACACTGCATTCATAAATATATAGTTTCAGTATATATCTATTATGGTATACTTATATAATTTCGAAATCTTTACTAATGATAAAGGCAGTCCTCAGTTTCAAAAACTGAATAAAAATAATAGCAGAACCATGCCATTAGAGTTTGTTCCTTTGCTTTGCAGTATGGTTTAGCATTTATTCTTCTGAGCAAAAACGCAAGAAGTAGTGAACAAGGGAAGGCCTGAAAAAGGCTTATTTTATTCGTGTAACCGCAGGTTTTTATTTTATTAATTTCTTACAACAGTTATATAGAAAAGTTGTGTCGAAATGTTTACGTGAATTTTATATTTTGCAAGCGCGAAGTGAGGGTTCTTATTCTCACGTGGGGACGGAAAAGTTTCGCAGCCCGTTACATCACATCGTTCATAATAAAACATTTTAATTAGAGTTTCAAGAAAATAGCTGTTGACGTAATTTATGTAATATTTATTTTGGTTACAATGTAATGCGCAATTATAGAATTGCGTGAATCAGTCATTAAATGGTTCGTTTGATTATTTTAAGACTTTAGTTTTTATAGTCGCTACAAAATAAAAAAAAAAATTTCGTCCTTGTCATTTAGAGAACCTTTTTTTTGTCCAAATAAAGTTGTAAGCTAATAGATTTGAAAAAAAATTAAATTACGTAAGGGGCAATTATAGATGCCACCTGTAGATGTACCTACTTAAATATCATTTTAGCGGTATACTGGTATAGATAAGTTTTCTTACTAGTCCTGAAACCGAAAATACCTACAACGAAAATAGTAGGTATCATAACAACATCACAAGGATTGTGTTAAAACCCAACAATGAATTTCTTTTCCTAACACAAAAAATGTTATGACTTTAATCTAAATGTAGAATTTTTATTTTGCAAGAGAAATTATATATAGGGTTTCTCTTTGTCACGTGGGGAGTAAGTTTCGAACTCCCGTCGATTACATCATAACGAACAATTTTATTTAGGAGGAAGGAAATAGAATCTGTTGACATAACTTATGAAAGATTTATTTTAGTTTAGTATAAGATGTGGCTATTGAGTTTAATAATGGTTTAGAAGATCCTTCTTATTCCTCCACATATGTAGGTACTTGTACCATGAAAAATATACGTTATACATACCTAATACAAGTATTGACATATAAGAGAAAAAAAATTAAAAGCATCCTTTTATACATCCTTGTTACACAAAATAAATTATGTAATTTAGTTAAATAATATGTAATTTTTAATATTCTGTCAGATTTTATTTATGTGTGTAACAAAAAGAAATGGTTTAAAAGGTTTCAAAATATTATAGCGATCGATGTCTACCGGTAGCGTGGCAAGATAGATAAGAGTCATGTAAGTTGACTTAGTACATGTATTTTTTTTTTAATATTCCCTAAACCAAAGTGCTTTAATGTAAGGCCATAAATAGTGCCAACAACAAACCTAACACGACTTCGTCCCTCAAACAACACGTGCACACATTTCGCAACAAATCATAAATATATAAATAAGCTGCACGGCACGCAATCATTTCTGCTCCGAATAATTTTATACGCATTTTAAAATATCTTTAGAAAACGAACGTGGGATTTACGACGCTGAAACCCGTTCGAAGGGTGGTCTGCCCTTTTGGGCCCTCGAGACCCGTCAAGGGGTCCCGCGGATTCATTTTCTTCTATATTTTTTTCGTCTTGACAAACCCCAGCTGGTATAATACGACATGTTATAAATAAAATCGCGATTTTGACCCGTCACGCGGATAAGGGATGCTCTGCAGATTGGCGTACGTAAGCTCTATTTACTGTCGCCTAAATTCTGAAAACACACTTAACTTTAAGGCATTAAGAGTCACTTTCCTATGGCATGTTTTGCGTTTAACGGTAAATGTAAGTTGTGTGTGTACGCTATGATTCGACACAGGACGTCCTGTCTGTTTTGCACCAATTATTATTACACCGAACCGGAACACTATGAATATGTGATAAGTTCCGAGAAATAATTATAATGCTTTGAAACATTCATGCATAATAGTATTAGGAACTATATACTCTGCTGCATGGACCTACACTGAATAATATAATGAAATTCCCATAATATATGAAAGCCTCTTTTTATTTGGTTCTAAACATGTATTTTCATACATAGGTTATTATGAACGTGTACAGTTTAGACTGAAATTATGAAAAACAATTTAGTAGAGATTGTAGAAAATGTAATTTAGAATAAAAAACCTGATATTGTGATTAAATTCATTTAATAATCTATATTTAAGCTATTATTATTTTAATTGTTTTAAAACAATTTCTTGATTATATAAAAATATACCTTCTATGGCTTCTCATCATCATCATCATCAGCCTTTTTATGGTCCCACTGCTGGGCACTGGCCTTTTCTCGCCCGGAGAAGGATTGAGCGTTAATCTATGGCTTCTATGAAGTAAAAATTCTGCTTCCAATATTACGTCCTATAGGGATTTTAATTTAACACATGAAATAGATACCTGTAACTACAATAGTTCTATTGGACAATTAACTACGTGCATGCATCAGTACTTTCAAATGAAACGTATACCTCTTTATATCTTATACACGCGAATAAATTATACCCTGTCCGGTTAAGCAGTAAACAGCCTCCTAGGTTGAAATACGAGTTGCAAGCATCAAAAAAAAAGAATAAATTATAAAATATCTATATAGAATACTCCTTGTCGGTCTAAAAACCCTCGTCATATGAAGATATAGGCAAGGTTGTACACGTTTGTTTGAACTCGAAAAACTAAATTTAAATTTGGAATATCAACTAAAATAAGTAATAACATACAAACTAATTTACTAATCGCAACAATTATTTTGACACAAGAAAAAGAACTCGCAATTTCTAATTGTATATTTGGAACCGCAACTGGCTAGTTTCTTGGGGCCCGTGGGAACGGTGGCCCGACGCACCCCGCCAAGCACCCCACTTGTATACCGAGTTGGTAATGGGCCCCTGTGATGGTATGCTGAGAATAAGTGCGTGGTTGATTACCATGTCTGCAGTTAAGGGTTGGGTCATTTTTTTTGTTTTAGGCTGTTCGCTGTTTAATTAACACCTGTTCTTTTTTAAAACCGGCGGTAATGATTTTTAATTAATATTTAGTTGAATTATATGTATATGATATTATTGTCACCTACTGAAAAGAGCAAATTACTAATAACTTAGTTAACTATTTAAAACAAATGGCGCATTGATTTTCATGGATATTTTTTTTAATAAATATGTATATTAAATAAAAATACAAATGTTTGTTATTATGAACCTTGGGTACATACTCCAACAGATCCTAAGACTATTTCAAGATTTTTATTAAAATATTTTCGCAACATCAAAATTCTGATTATACAGTTTACAAAAACTTCCAAAACTGAACATTAAAATATCCATAGCTCGTTACTACTCAATATTACTCCAAATAAATAATTATCAACAAGTACAAATGTAAATTACATTAAAACCATAAAGCATAAATTACCGTCACAGAATCACATCAAAAATACACAGCTTTTATTCATAACCCACCAACACGCGAAGGGTATGATAATTGGCTAGGAATGGCGATCATTTACATAACAATTATTACCATTTTAAATATACCATTTATTAATAATATTTACACAATATTTCGCAAATAAAAATTAAAAAAATCTATCACAGTCGTCAAGGCAAAAAAAAGTGAAACGAACCTAAAATACATGAACACTAACAGAATACTACGTTTCGTTATACAAATACAGTTTCAAATAACAAATAATCATCCAAGTGTGAAATGAAATCTAACGAAACTAACGATAGCGCAAAGTTGTGCAACTTTCGTTATAACGATTTACGAACGTCAGTCAGCATGTCGTAACGTAATAACGAATCGAACGGGCTATCGTAATCGTAACGGCTGAATAAAAAACCGAACTTCCGATTGAGGAAGCCGTAGATATGGCTCCGAGTTACGTAAAGTTCTTTTCTGAGAAAATCGTTTTTCTTTTATTTTTAGACTCTTATTTCAGAAGGTTGGTCTCGAATAATGTTTGTAATACTTTAATTTTAAATGGTTGGGCACTCGTTTTTGTTATGTGAGTGATGTCAACATCCGAGAAATCTGTATGTTTGGAGGATTATTGATTATTCAATAGAGTACATGATTACACGTTGTTCTTTATGGGAAAGTACTCTAATTAAATTGCAGTCTCATAACAAAAAATGTGGTACTCTAAATCTCATCTACATATAGGTAATCTCATTAAGTAAATAATATAAAAAATAATGTTTTAGCATCTATACTGTGTTATTTATTATATTAGGATACTACTACAAAGAATAATATTTGCTACTCAACTACTACGAAGCTTAGCGTTGACAAAACTTCACAACAACATATCTTTTTAAGTGGGTTACAGAATATTTCTATCAAGCAACTAGAGCGGAGAATGGCCAATTTATTATTAAATAAATCTAATGATGACCCCATTGAATCGGGTTACATACGCCTAGCTACCTGGCCGGCCATTATACCTTACTTTCGGACACATTAGCGACAAAACATCTTCAGTGACCGTTGGACTTGATCAACCCTCCAGTCGCTTCCTCACCAGAATAATCGTAATTTAATAACCCCCGTTCTAGTCCAACCGGCCGCCATTACAAGCCATTCATTCGCGAAAAATGACAATTGATCACTTGTCATACAACAAATTCTTTTATTACACCCTTAGAAAGTGTTTTGGATCGTAAATTTCGTCATAATGGTAACATTTCTTTAGATTCGTATCTGAACACGTGGTTTATATGTAAGATATGTAGATAAGTAAGGTGCGCTGTTTAACTTGCTAATCGTTGTTCAGGAGATGAGCTGATAATGCGCCCCAAGTTACGTGTCTAGTTTGTCTGCTTTTCTAAAGTCCCATAGTTGGCCGTCTCCGATATTTCCGTAGGCAACTGTTGTTATTAAGACTTCTATATAATATTACTCTGATAGTATTAACGAGTATGTTATAACTAGCATTCTTTTGTTGAAGTACAAAATATCTAAGAATATGCTCGTTTTTTAATCTTTTTACGTTAACATCATTGTTGATTACGAGTTTAAAATCCACTTTAATTTCGTACGCCTTGATGAGAAACTGCATACTACCGCCATCTACCAATATTTTCTGCACTATGTAGTTTGCAGTTGCTGCATCGTGTTTCATGTTCTATTCAACCTTAGACGCATGGAGTTAAGATAAGTTTTTTGTCGAGAAGTTTACTCCTTGTTATCCATAACATTTTCTTTTTTTGTAAATTAACAAATTACCACCTAATAAAGTCTATTAAATCCTAAAGTTTAGAATACCATGTTTTATTATCATTTATGTACTTATAGTTTTGAAGATAATAAGGTCAATATAAACATTATTTTCTATTATTCAAACCATTTTAACACATTGACGCCTCAAAAATTCAAATATCCCCATACAGATCCCATAAACGAGACGGATCAAAATCATCTATTTACAAAACGGCCAATCAACCACTTTTTTGTTGACACACACATTCGATAATTAACATATGAAATAGTAGCAACAATAGGCCATATGATAGCACAAAGAAGGTGACCTTGGCTTGATTCATAATGATAAAAAAGGTTCATTTACACTGCAACTGTTGAATGGGAGTCGCCCACATGCCACGGACTAACAGGTGTTGCATTGTTATATGCAAATTACGACTTTCGCTCTCATAGTAGATATTTTTTAGGGAAATTGGTCCAGTTTGTGATGTGAGAGTTATGAGTGTCTGTGATTAGTAGTGATTTACTGTGTCAAGTCGTGCGATGAGTGTGTTTTGCGATTTTCTTTTTTTTTCGGTTTACGTGGATAGTATATAGTAATAGTACATAATACTTACATATTTCATTCTTTTAAGTATTTTTTTTTCTGTACGGTACTAGGCAGGTTAAAATAAATTAATTATTCTAAGAAAATAACTTTCAAGAGACAAACTTTGAAAAGTATCCAGCCATAACCGAATCCTGATATGGATTATTGCACTTATTTGCGAGTTATTTGCAAATTGTAACTGTCAACCTGAACTATATTTTTTTAATTTGCATATGACGCAATAAATTAAATGTAAATATTATGATAGTGCAGAAAACACAGGATGCATCAACAATGGTTTTTTACCTCGTGACGAATGTTACAGCTGAGTCACTGTTCGTGTATTATTTCTGTTGGCTCATCAACAGAAACAACAAATAAATAAAGTATACTTTTGGTCATGGTAAGTGTAAAAGCAGGTCATCTCAAAGTTGAAGGGAAGGAAATAACGGAATTTTGAACTAAAACTACATAATATGTCCTCCTTACTCTAAGAAATAATCCAAAATATATAAGGTACTAGCGGTCGCCCGCGGCTCCGCCCGCGTGGATGTCGGTTTTCGCGACAAAAAGTAGTCTATGTGTTATTCTGATGTATAAGCTATATTGTGGTAAAGTTTCATTCAAATCCATTCAGTAGTTTTTACGTAAAAGAGTAACAAACATCCATACATCCATACTTACAAACTTTTGCCTTTATAATAGTAGTAGGATAGGATTTACAAAAGCCTAATAAGATCTGAGTAACTTTTACTTTAAAACAACATTACCGCTAGATATTGAGACAGTAATAAATGAACACAATTAGGTATCCAACTTTAATGAACAACACCTAGTTCGCAATTATTAAATTTCCGAACGGTTTCTCCTGACGCAACCCCACTACAAAAACTACGAAACCTGTTTAAGGTTCCAGACACATAGATAAATCGCTCCCAGTACTATTCAAGTCAAAACTAGTGTAGCAACTGACAAACGGCTTGTTAATCGCCTTTGTTATTCGATATAATGTCTTGTATCGACTTAAAAGGATTCGCAGGACAAGAATCGAATCGGTGCACTTGTGTGAATTTTAGGGTCGAGCTAAACAAACAAAATGAACATTTTTACCGGTTAAATGTCAACGTTTGTCACTTCTAGATCTATTTGATTCAGAAAGTATTGTGGGAAGTCAAGTTTATTTTTTTTTGTTGATACTCGTTTTTTGCGCTAAGGAAACAGTTCAGCTGATAATTGAATTTTCTTGACAAAATCGTTTAGTTGACCGTTAACCGGAATTAATGTTTGGTGTCACAATGTAGGTATGTGATTCAACACAAAAGAGATTTTTTGTTCAAAAAAGTTTGACCCAGATTGCACCCGGACACGAATAATACTCTTAATAGTATCGTCTACACTTAGAACAGGAAAACCCTTCCCATGAAATCGCGTAGCCACTTGAAATGAAGATAATTTTTCGACCATAGAACATTAATAGACCTGCGTTAGAAAACAATATAAATACAACTATGCTACTTCATATTGGTCAATAAAATTAAGCAGTTACATCTATAGGGACCATTTTCTTTTTCTTATTATTATATAGCGATATTTTTAAATATCGAAGTCAAATCTGAAGTCATATATTTGTACGTATATATCCCGAATTCTCTTTGAGCTACATTTCAACTTAATAAGCCTGTACTAATTACTAGTGTTTTAATCACGATTGCAATAATAGTGTCCAAACAGATTGTCGGCCATGATGGCTTTTCTCCCTAAGGAGATATTATAGGCGCAGGCCATATTATTATAGTGCACAAGCATTTGCGCAGACACAGGTGCTCTCAAGTCTCTCGAGAGAGGTCAGGCGCAGGACCGACATTAACGTGCTCTCATAATCACCAACTTCCACACTCCGGGCTGCTCTTGTAAAAGTTTCTTGAAACCCACGAAGCAATTTCGTCCCGACCCGAACTCGAACCTGAGATCCCGTGCTTAGTAGTCGCGCCATCCGAGTACTAGACCAACGAGATAATTGTTATACGTGTTTGCAGTATCGAAATACATTGTGCACAAATTTTAATAACAAATTCTTCGAAATCCAATGCAATATACAGGCTTAGTTATCAAAATCGATGCAAATCATAATTAAAATTCCCGGCATACACTGTCCTCGCATTGACGCAGGTTTGTTCAGCTGTGATCTAAAAACACACATTTGTATGTAACAGAATGTGTATCACAGCTGCTCCTTATATACCTACATGTATATACTTTCAGCTAGTTTGATTTAGTGATTATACATATATAGTACCTGCTTAGTTATTTTGTCTTGAAAAGATTGCATTCTTTCTGGAAATGTACCTATATACGCCGGCAAATTTTCCTTATCAACTTTGAACTGTATGCTTCAGAGATATAGTTGAGAATCTATTAAGGAAATTTGACAGATTGTAGTAGCTGCATGTGCTGGCGTCTGTATCTACAAGAGATTTGGAATCATAGAATATTAATCAAAACTAAAGCAACAACATACAAACATAAACACAGGTCTTCTCTGTTAATTATTGGATTATATAATTATCATCATCTCCCGAGCCTTTTCCCAACTATGTTGGGGTCGGCTTCCAGTCTAACCGGTTTCGGCTGGGTACCAGTGTTTTACAAGGAGCGACTGCCTATCTGACCTCCTCAACCCAGTTACCTGGGCAACCCAATACCCCTTGGTTAGACTGGCGTCAGACTTACTGGCTTCTGACTAACCCGTAACGACTGCCAAGGATGTTCAATGACAGCCGGGACCTACAGTTTAACGTGCCATCCGAAACACAGTCATTGGTGTCCAAGAAATACTTAGAAAGTACATACAAACTTAGAAAAGTTGCATTGGTACTTGCCCGACCTGGAATCGAACCCACGCCCTCACACTTGAGAGGTTGGCTCTTTAACCACTAGGCCACCACGACTTATGGATTATATAATTATATCGGACTAATTACCATTAAATTTTTCAACTGAAGAAGATATTTTCTAACTACTTACTTTAATATAAGATAATAAATAAAACTTCTTACAACGCTGTTAAAGATACAAAATGTAAATTAAATCGTCTGCCTAAATAACAATAATTATGTGAGAGAAAACGAAACGCATTATAAAATTTTATTCGTTGGCAACATTGCAACGTCATTGTTCGCCGTACACTAGAAACAAAATTTCACAAACGTCAATTAGTATTAATAGACACCTTTGGCTATTTTGTACTAAGAAAAAATCGCAGATCCAACACCGGCCCTTGTTTTTATAATTATGCAATAAAATATGGTTCCGTAGAAAAATATGATTATAATTAAGACTTTCAAATTAAAACCCGTAACCCTCAATAATTATGTCTGGCACTACTAAATTTGCATCTTAATAAGCCGAATAACCTTGATATCTCACTGCATACGTACACTTATTGCAAAGAAACATCAAACAAATTGAAAGGAAAATTAATTGGTTTCACATATTTTATAAGGAACCTTCAAACGCTAGTAGAACGTTCACGGGTCTTTATAATCGTTTGGATGTGACCTCAGCAGACGGCGCGGTCGATCCTCGAAATTAAAAAATGCTCACTCATCATCAATCAAACGGACTCGATTCCATCAATATAATTTACTTTTTGTAGTTTTTACCCGAAAGCGCCCTCCGTGACTCGCAAGTTGTGCCCGCCAGGTACGAACCGTGTACCCAACTCTAATAATAAGTTCTGCTACAAGCGTTCTAAAGTAATACCTAAATCCATTTCTGTAATTGATTTCTATTTCGAATTGAAAGCGAAACTTTTAATCACTTTTAATGTCTAATCCTTTTACGTTTATGGAAATTTTGCCGATTGATATTTCATTTGTTTCGAATGATTTTCAAGTTCTTGAAACGTTTTGAATATTTTGTTTTGCAAAAGAATTTACCTTGCCAACAAAAAATAGCTAATCTATAATATTTCTTAGGAAATCATATCCACAAAAGCCTAGCGGAGCGGAGAAATTTAAAAACAGCAAATATATTTTGAAGAAAGAGATGTCTCCGTTCAAGGATACAACTGAGTGAGCGGAGACGAGATGTTCCTTCTTCTCTACTCCTCTCTGCCTTCGTAGATGGTAGACTTTAGAAATAATTCGTCTTTCTACCTCTGATACTACAGATTCCCACAAAGATGACCAATCTTCATCATCAGCTGTAACCCATCGTGATAAAAATCCTCAAACTCCAAAAACCATAGCTGGTAATGCAATACCTACGTACCGTTTCGCTCTGTCACCTAATACTCTTATATAAACACTACTCTTGAATAAACCATCCGAAAACGAAAACAAAAGCGGGAATCTAAGTCAAGTGAAGAAAACCTGGCCGTACACAAAGGCCCGTGGGCGGTTAGCAACAGTCCAGTTTCAGTGTTTCACCGCTGCACGTGGCTCGAGTAAATAAAAATCTTAGAAGTACAGCCGGGACAAACGGTTCGTATTTACGGAGTTACGCAGGTTTTTGAATGTTTTCGATGTCACCCGTCTTTTGTTTCAGGGTTAAGTAGATTTGATAGGTTTTTGGCTTTGTTTGATTTTAGCTTATTGCCAAAAACACTACACCTACTTGACTGGGAAAAACATTTAAACAAAAAAAAAAATATTTTAATTGGCAGGGCCTTTACAACCAGCCTTTACGAACGTTCATGTACGTTAATGTTTTGTTTTACTAAGGTATTATTTGTGAATAAGGTTTTGTATTAATTACTTCCTCTAGTTTAACAATCTCATACAATTTTCCTCAACTCGCACATTCTCTTCTCTTACACGAGCGCGAAAGCTCACACACCAAATTGGACCAACTGTTATCAACCAAAACAAATTTAAAAAAGGAAAACTGATCATGCCTCCGAGTTAAATTTATCCATCGTTCCATTTTCAAAATGTGTTCGTTCGGTTCGCTCAGAACCGTGGCGTTGGCGTTGTACGCCAATCTCATAGTGGTGACATGTCGAAACTGTTTCGGCCATGGCGTTGGCAGTAATCGGTTTTCTCCAATAAACGCCGATTAGACTCGCTGGCGTCAGCACGCCCGGGACCAGCTCGATACTGTCGGGCGCAACACTATTTTGTTTATTAATGCTGGTGCTGGTCCTTTTGAAGCGTGGCCGATGAAACGAGCGTGGAGTACATAGTGTTCGTAGTTACGTTTATATTTTGTTGATTTCGGTTTGTATTGGATATGTTTTCAGTGTCTTTACGGTTTTCAGTAATTCCCTTTGTAATTCCATTAATGATTATTGCGTTTTGTTTCTATTTCATGTTTTTTTTTTATAGGTACAGGAGGTTTTTTTAAGAAATTACTAAAAACACATTACCATTTGCAGTAGGTCCCAAATTACAATCTAGACGTCATTCATTACGACCTATCGTAAAATTTTGTTTTATGTAAACGAAATCAACATAAACAACACAATGCAGTATACAATAAATACGTCCGAAAGAATAAAAGAAATATCCAAAGCATTTTGTTATCGAGCGTACGCGCTTTGGTCGTGACCAGACGGCGATTTCAATTATTATCTAGAAGTCGTTTCACGAGCTCGCACTGCAGCACTTTTAATCATTCTCTTATCCTACTTTTAATAAGAATACCGTTTTTCGTGGAATAAATATAACAGCTTATTTTCCACTGGCTACCACTTAAACTTTGGCATTACTTAGTAAGTAATAACAACCTTTGGTCGCAAGGACATAAAGGTTGGAACAAAAAATCACTTCTCCTGTTATGGCTGTCGTTAACGGCCGACAAAAACCCGGCACAACTTGCAAGCATACGTCACAAAAATTAACAGCGTAGAACTTTGTTTACATACTGTATTAGGAATAAAAAAGATTAATTCAACTTTACACCTCATCTTGGAGAAAAAAACACAACATTCCATCTGTCTTGTCTAAGCCTTCCAAAACGATAAATAAACACTAGTCGAGCTCTCGTGTGGAGTAACGTTCGGAGTGCTATTATTGAAGTGCTCGCTACAATGTCGAGCGGGCTGTTTCAAGTTTGTTTTGATTTTTGAGGGACTAAACTTTAGTGGCGTTAAGCTTAAAAGAAAATATAAAATAATGATATCCTTAGAGTGAAAACTTGCCCCGATTTTAGGGAATGTTATAGGTTTAATTGCAGTAATAATACCAGCATTTTTCAGTCTAATAGAATACTCTACTAGTCTAATAGCATATACTGTCTTCTAAGAATCAGTTCATTAAAATTAAAATTTTCGAAATCAGTTTAAGAAACTGAAGTCACTGACGTCGATCACATTGATGTTCCAACAAACGATTTATGACAATCCTTGATCAAATACTACTCCAAAACCAAAGAACATTAGCTCCTGCTATTTGAATACAAGTGTTGATTCACCTAATCCTACCAAAAAGTCCATACTTTTAACCAAACTTACCTTCTTGCTCTCAGCTTACAAAATAGCCTCAGTATATCGGCGCGAAGTCGGCCCGAGGTGACGGCGCGACTCAAAGCTTCGACAGGCGTCCAGCACGGCTCATAATTAAGAACGGTGACTGTTGAAAAATGGCCGCCGCCCCCGGCCCGCCGTGAATAATCGTTGTAATTACGATTCGGAATAATTTCCAGCCAGTCATAGCGATGCTATCGGTAGGTGTCGACGGCTTGTTACGCGCACGCACAGAAATCACTACGTTTGTGGAATTGCGATTTTTTTTTGTCGATGACGATAGTAGCGTTTGTTTTAGCTATTGGATTGGTTTGGTTTTGTTTTATATTTTTCAGAAGTTTTTTGGCTAATGTCTGCCTGTTTTTGTCTACACTTAATGAAATTCAGATGCACTCCGTCTCAATTTGTTCTCATTGATGAGAGCAGCATTTCTTAGCTCAAATATATTGTGTATAGGTATGCCTCTAAAATTGTCAAAGTGTATATTAATCATTTTGGAATAATTATTAACAAAGTATAGGTGCTAGTTTTTGTTTAATCTATCGCGACATTTATACACAATTGTAAGGATGAAGAGTGTGATTACTTGATCGCGGCAATTTCAGGAACTAGTACCGATGTGTAAAATTCTTTCAGTGTTAGATAGCCCATTCATTGAGTCTTCCTCAAGTAGGCTGCTTTTTATCTTGATGTGCGGAGTAGTGATAGTAGCTGGTGAAAGCTAGTAGTAGTATAAAATTAGATAAGTACCTTTTTCTTTACTCCTGACCACGGTCGATGACCAAGTCAGTCGAAGAAACGTTGGGTAAAGACTTATGTCGCCTTTCGATCGATTTTGATTGAATATAATTATAAGGCTGAAGTTTTTAATCTCAGGACTATTTTTTTTCTCAGTTTGTAATACAGCATCAAGGCAGGTTACTTTAATTTTATCCAAGGGCGCGGAGTAGTTGCCACGAGACACGGATGAAACCGCTAACGGAAGCTAGTTAAAAATATAAATGAAGTGAATAGTCAAACCAAATACCACGCAAACGAAACTAAGAATGTATGAAAGGTAATTTTCCTAAAAATGACTCTAGACTCCAGACTATATTTAACACACCAACATTACATACGACATAAACATAGGTACATATACATACATAGATGTCTCAAGACATAAATCATAATATTAATGTGCATATAATAACGTATGTACCTGCATGAATAACCAATTATCGTAAATGTCGATAGGACAACAGATGTGTAATAATATAAGTAACGTTTATAACCATTCCTGCACTATATTTTTCACTAAGTCGACATTTTGATAGAGACAATGAATTATTGCGAATATTCATTTCTTCAGTATTCATTCTTCTATTAATATGACATCAGATATTGACCTTTACACTATCAAGTATTGTTTGAAAGCTTAAGAAAATAAGATGTTTTTTGATTAGATATTAAAGCCATAAATTTTCGCCCTTAGCCAAAAACCAAGCATTCCTAAAGTTTTTTGGATATACATATGTATATCCAATATGTATATCTACACTAACTGACCTCAGAAAGTAGTCCATAGCTGTCCTAGATAAACGACTTATGTAACACTGAAAGGATTTTTCTAATCGGTCCAGTAGGTCCAAGATTAGCACGTTCAAGCAAACCAAGTCTTATTGACGGCCAGTTTCACAGGTTGCTGATAAGTTCCAGACAGTTTATCTGGTAGATAGTGGCTATCCGTAACCTGTGAAACTGGCCCTAATACTCGTAAATGTCGGTCCTGCGCCTGAGCTCTCTCCGGTCGTGTCGGATTACCGTCCCATCGGACTATGAGAGTGAGGGAATAGACAGTGCACCTGTGTCTGCGCAAATGCTTGTGCACTAAAACATGTCCTGCGCAGCTGGCCGATCTCCTCAGAGAGAACGGCCGCCGTAGCCGACAATCGGTCTGGACGCCATCTTCATCATCATTACTACTCATAAATTTTCCATCGAACTTTTAAAACGTACAGTGAACCTTCATTTTGGGAGCGTACAAATCATATTAAGATTTATATTTTAGAATACCGAAATTTAAATTGCAACAGTCATTTGTTTTCCATTAAGCCTGACCAAAATGTTGCCATTAATCCGCGAGTACTCAAGCTGCTTTCAATATCACTTCAAGTTGAAAGTTCAAAGGTTATATGCAATCATACAATATAATTACTGGTTTCTTAACGGATGCCTTCAATCATATAGTAAGACGTCCCCTTAGTGACAGACAGTGATAGTCGATGATATTATACCGTTTATTTGTATATTTACGAATAATTATTCCGTATTTAAATTACTCAAATATTAATGACTTTTTTATGTTTATTACTTTCAGTTCAGAACAAGTCCACTCATTATTAATGACAATAGGAACAGACGCCAGCACATCAAGATACTACGATCTGTCAAATTTCCTTAATAGATTTTAAACTTTATCGCTGAAGCATATATGTAGTTCAAAGGTGATTGGGAAAATTTTACAGTTTCGGGTAGCCTAATGTACTGGCTTAAGTATTGGACCGTTGGATTGTTGGTGGAATGATCATTGAGTCAGTTAATACATGAGTAGGTATATATGAGATAGTTTTTATACCGTTCTTAGTTCGAGTTGTCTTTAACGTAGAACTAGGTGTAACACACATGAGAGCATAGAACCCAAAATTATTCCTAAGATATTTTCTGGTATTTTTTTATAATAAAGTTACTTTAAAAGTGCTTAGTGTTATTTTGACACATTTCCTTAACATCTGATACCTACTAGATTATCATCTAGTTCAATATTAAAATCCGGGACTATATAGACAAGGTTTCTCTTTATAGAAACCTCAACAAACCTTCACAACCAATAGGTATCCCTTTATTACCCAAAACCCACCTACATCCAGTCCAATTACATGAACTAGAACTAGATACGAAGATAAAATAAGATAATCTAATCCTTTCACTAATTGCTTTTATCCATTCGGAGGCGTGTCGGTTGCGCCACGCCGTGGGTAGATTTAATTAGCCGTAAATACTTTTTTTTTGTTACGTCATCAACACGGCCTCTACCACAACGGTGTTTACCAGTTACGGCTATCGAAATTGTTTATTTTTCATTTTTTATTCGACGCGGAAAATGATTCCCTTAATTAAATTGATGAGACGAAAAAATTATGGAACACAATGATTTTGAACGGCGATTTTTTTGGTAGAGCGATTCAGAAGTAGAAGGTTTTACAAGAAAAACTGGTAATGCGTGTTTTTCATTTTATTCGATTGGTATTAATTGATTTGAAATAGTTTTTATTGAAAAATATTATCATCAAAAGTCGAGTTCGTACATTTTGTATAATTATGTACAGACGCTAGAACATCAAGCCATTTGACCATATAGTTTCAGCAACATTGAACCATATAGTTTCAGCGATATAATTATATTATATAATAACATGGAGTGACTGCCGGATACCCTTTTGGTAAGACTTGTTGTCGGACTTTCTGGCTTCTGACTATCGATAACCACTGCCAAAGACTTGAAAAAAAGAAAGATTGCTTGCTATCTGACGTGCTTTCTGAAATAGGGAGGAACTCTTCATGATAAGGCGGTCACCCATCCATTGATCGACTGCGCTAAGCGTTGCTTAACCTTATGATCGATCGATTCCACTGTCACATAATCACAAGCTCCTTTATACTTTTGCATGAGTTTATCAGGGACATGTATGCAATAATTATATTAATAGACGCAAATAATAAGCAACACAATAAATAAGGGACTTTGTTTTTTTAAAAATAATCTAAATAGAACTTTTCATTATCACTTTATGTTCTCAAATCAATATCCAAATCTGAAAAAAAATGCTACAAAGAAATATAACACCTACGATCTACAATTTAAGGTCTATTTTCTTTCAACATCAATTACAACAAACCATTCGATTTCTCTCCATACGATTCAATCGATTGCAATGCATTATAGGTGTGACGTAATTGACACACGAATAAAATTTCGATCATTTTATTGGCTAGTGACATTAAGATGACAGGTATCACTTTCGAAGTCCTCACCTACTGTAAGATTCTGTTGACCTCTGGATACTGCCGTTACGTAAAATTTTGCTGGCAATGCCTACTCGCGACCTTTGGAAGCTCTGTAGTATATAATCTTATATGTTCATAGAAGCAGAAGGGATAGATAAAGTAGCTCGCATTGCTGTCAATGTCATATAAATAAATTCAAAATTGACAAAACTGCCATTCTTATTAAGTGATCCCCCAGATTGGATCTTCATTTTTGACTATTCAACTTTATACTAGATGCGTGTGACGCAAAAGAAGTGTAGTCTAGAGATTACATACCGAAAAAGGCTTCACTGAAATGTTAAAAAAGACAAGTTTACAGCGTCCAGACCGATTGTCGGCCAAGGTGGCCATTTTCTCTAAGAAGATCAGTCAGCTAAGCAGGACATAATCCTTTCCGCAGACTACTCTCTATTCCATCACTCCATACGCTCTGATGGGACGTCAATCAGACACAACAGTAGAGAGATCAGGCGCAGGACCGACATTTACGTGCTCTCTGATGCACGGGTGTATTAAACACCAACTTCTAGACTCCGGACTGTTTTTTGAAAGTCTCTTTAAACCTACTATGCACTATGCTACTACTATACCAACGAATAAGTCATGATAATAACCAAACAAATATAAATCCTCTTAACTGAATTTGATTCTGCTATTTATATTATTCCATCACTAAGTTTAGCATTTAATAGTGCCCCAAAAAGTGTAAAAACACCTAACTTTAACAAGTATTTACATCTTATAACTTTATCCACACGAAATTAGCGTCACAATACACCACATTACACGTAAGACATGCGATTTACCGTCACGCATCACAATATTCCGTCAAGATTGCCTCTAACCCGTTACCCACACAATACTAATTCTGGCAGGGAACTAATCGTGCCACGCTGATGGATGACAAAAGCTAATTGCCTACGTCGCGACTCCAAACACATTACACACGATTTTTCATTATTTATTCTGGACAAGAAACAGTTCTGGTAATCGAAGCTATTAGAGGTTTGTAGATGTGCCTCTTCTAGATGTTCTAAGATTTATTTCTGCGATGTAGTGAAGGATGACGCAAATTAGTTTTTTTTGTAGATCGATTTAATTTCTCGTTAAGTTTATGTAGGTAAGCTTAGGTCTGTGTAAAAAATGTTTGTCTACAAAAAAATAAGGCTGTATCAATAAACAGTTAATAGAAATCAATTAAGCTAGCATATTTACACCGTAATCATAACTACTCAAGACAATACCACTAAGGCACAAGTCAACAGCAAAAAAGACAAAACACATAATAAACGTCTAGACAAACAATAGCACTTCCAGCGGATCTATACAATTGTTAACAAAATCAGGTAGCGCCAGCCGTCTACGGTTATTAAGATGGTAATTTAAAATGGACCCTTGTTTTAATTGAGTTATACACACAACTACGCCTTTTATACTTTGTTACGTTTCAACGCATAATACATCTATTTTATGACTGTAAATTAATTGGTATAATAAATGTTAGAAATTATGGTTTATATTACATGCTAATTGCTTGGTCATTCTTTATTTAATAACTTAAAGGGACCATAGGATTTGTGGCCATAAAAATATAAATCAATTACAGTGTTAATCCCTGATTAAATTAATTTCAATAAAGAGTTATAGACTTTTTACAATCTGTAGGTGTTGATAGACCCTGTCGGATTTAAATAAATCTGATACAACGTGAACCTCGTATTCATTACGATTATATATATTATAGTTATAAGCAATTCTATTTATTGTGTATGTATTATAAATACACGTTCGAAATACATTTATAAAACCTTTAGTAAGCTATAAAGGTTAGCCAATTTTAATTAAAATAGATCTTGTCAATTAAATCGATAAGCTTCTACAACTTCATAGGCTGAAATACTTTGAAAAATACCCTTCATGACATTCAGATAACACACATATTATTGTGGCTAACGACCACAAGTATTAGAAACGATCAGAAACAGAACAAAGTAATTTTATCGAAAACAAATAATACGTAGCTATGACAACTACATATATAATCTGTGACATTCCACATGATTATATGTCAAGTGAAACAATAAGTTCTCACGGGTTAATGAACGTGAATTTTGGACATGTGCGTAATAATTTAATGATATTCAGACACATTGTACACGTGAAAGTAAATAATTCCCACACTCCAGTGTAAGAAACTAATCATTTTATTAAATGAAACGTGTAGTTGGGAAACGTGAGCGCCATTTTTCCACGCGTTCCAATTTCAATTATTTTCGAATTGCTTGTTTAATGCGTTCTTTTTTTAATCTAAATCGAAATGAAATATTTTTTTTTTTAGTCTGTGGATTAAAACTGGTTGCAAAAAATTGCAGCTTACATTGCCAGTAACAAGCTATGCTTGTCTGTCACAGGATCGAGAGCCGTTGAAGCTGACGCTTAACGGATATTCTGAACTGTATAATGCGTGGTCAACTCCACATAGACTGACTGGCGGCCCAAAAGAGCAATGTCAGTTTAAGAGGAGTCCACGGTCATGGCAAATTTTAACCAACGAAATCTATATGGCAAAGTACCAGCTTTCGAGCACTCTGAGGAACATAATAAAAAGCGTCTGGTCTACCTACATCATATGGACTTCCATGGCGAATTATTTATACCCATTGGAATATTCTATCCATGCAAACTCGCAGTATACAGTTGACTAAAATACCAAAACAAATTCAGAGCTTCAAGAATGAATCATGTCGCAAGTTTTGTTCACCCCATAAAGGAATCCGGAGCCAATAAAACCGCAAAAGAAATTAAAAAGTATTGAAAATTTCTCACAGAGCAAGTGAATTTCAGGGCAACTGTGACGTCGTTAATAAGTCAAATATGAAATATTGGTCGATATTCGAATGGCGATGAGTGGCGACCTCGCTTCCGAATACCATCACAGTGTCGACCACAGCAGAAACAAAAAGGTACACGCCGCCGGCGCGCTTCCGATTGCACTGCCAACGCTGAAAAATTACATGAACAACCCCCAACAAGGCGGGTTAATATATTACGAGTGCTCACTGCACTCGGTAGGGTTCTACCTGATGTTCTTTTTGCGAAATTCTAATTTTATCGACTGTGTTCCCCGTTTGGTCTATCGCGAGAAATACTGCAAATATCTAGCTATAGTACTTACACTGTAACTTCATTGGGTTTTGCCCCAAACACATTATATTTTAAGTTTTTTGACTGCCACCATTTGTACTTCATGTGTATTTCAAAATATGATAAGTTTCACAAGGGTTAGCGTACAAAATGGTAACACCATTTTTTGCGAGAATCTGATACATTTTAATCATTGATGTACTTTATAATGTTGTCAAATCAGGATGAGACGTCGGACATAATGGATGATGATAGCCCGCAAAACCCCGCTGCAATTTTTCAATGAGCGTTAATGTTTGCCATCACTGTGTCCGAAGCGTCCTAATGAGTTTGTGCACCACAAATCTTCTGTAAATGGGTGCACTAATTCTTTTAAGAAATCACGACACACCTTGGGTCGTCCTTCAGCCTTCCAAGAAGAGAGCATTACAGTAAAAAAAAGCTTGACAATTAGGTACAACATTGTTGTTGTAAATGTTTCAAGGTTCGAGGAATGGAAGGGCGACTTTCTTTTGTTTCGCACGCATCTCTCCCGGAGCGAGCCGAATCGCGGCGACGACTTGTTACCCAACGGGCACATGTTTTGACAATATACTTCAACACAACCTTTTTTACGGTACACAAAGTTTTCTAGTGAACTGACATACCCTTGCTCCTGTTTCTGTCAAAACAATCACATCTACGCGGCCAATAATATTAGCGATAAGTAGTATCGAACATACGATACAATATCAGGTCCATACAATGTAACACGTGTGTAAATACTAAAGACTAATGCCCACGGTAAAATATTTAACAGTCAGCTATAACAACTGGTTATTTTAATGTCTTCCAATTACAGTGTTCAGTCGGTTAACGATTTCGCTGGGCATTAACTATTCCAATTTTATGTTTTAGCTTGACGAAACGCGAAATTCTTAATATTTAAGGGTCAGAAATGCCGGCAATAATAGTAAAATGATATATTGCGTACCAATAATGCACACATTTTTATAGGTACAGGACATATATGTACAATAATGTTGCGAATAAAGAACCTATTTGGACTAAGAGTGAACTTGATTAGCGTAAAAATTTTCTTTTATAAAGAACGGTATCATACAAACGGTATAAATAAAATATATAGGTTCATTAAAAATATTAACGAACGAATTTTATATGAAAAATGTATTAGCATTGTTCTATAAGATGTTAATAAATCGATCTAACTACTAATACCCTCTAAACACAAGTTATCAAGTGACGTTTTCAATGAGAGCGTCACACACCGAGTTCCCGTTGGCGCACTTCGTCCAGCTTGGTGACTTACGAATTTTATTATCTATGGCTTAAAATGATATATGGCCGCTCTTAACTGGGGAATCATAAAATATTTTCTGTTTGTGAAATATTTCTGAAGCAATAAAGCAATAATTCACTACGGGACTACGGGGAAGACGACGGCCTTTATTTGCTGTCATAAATGTTCTGTTTATGGTGTACTTTTTTGCTGGCTGTACTGACGGACCCAGGATGCACATAAACCTCGGCTTTATCATTACGTACCTGTCCTCAGGTCCAACACTTAAAACGTGTGTCTAAAGAAAGCTATTGCTTTAATTTCAAATGTTTTATAGTATTCAATGTCAATATTTCCAACGGTGGGGTTATACAACTTGAAATTTATGTATGGTCACGCTCGGCGAGGTTCGCGTCCTTACGTGGGACAAAGCTATTAATCGGTAACTAAATGCAGTAGTGCCGGATAACTCTAACACTTATGACGTGTTGGTTTTGATTTGCGCCAAACACGTAGGCGATTGTTGTTAACCTTTTCAGAGATCACGGCAGACGGCACGGACATTGAAACATCGTCTAACTCTTCAAATAGTTTATGAACCATGAGTATACAATACTTCTCTGACCGTTCATGAAATAGTATTTTCTTAACCTCATAAGAAATTATGAATGGTGTAATCGTGATTCCTGAAATGTCTGCCACTAATAAATAAGACGATACTTCCAAAGATTTATAGTAAGTTCAATGACCTCAATATTTATACTAGTAACACGTACAGCCTTTTTAGAAAGAAACCTCCCGGCACGAGCATACCGAACCCCTTGCAGCCGCTTTAATTGGTACACTCATTGATCATAGCAGATCATTCGTTCTCGTCAACTAAATCAGAACTGACATGGAGGCGTCAATTCATGCGTCGGCGTTTCACACGAGTGTGAAACTTAGGAAGTGTCGACGGGGGGCTCCATTAGTCAGCGTGATTAGTTCTCGAGAGCGTTAATGTTTCAATGAGATGAATAATCGCCGGCAACAGTGACAAATGCGCTTCGGTCTTTGCGCGCACGCACCTGACTCCCCCCACAAACGCGCCGCGCCATCACTCAGCATCACTATGTTATACGTACCAGATGAAGAGATTTATATTTATTAATGTTAGTGCCCCCAACGTTTTTGTTATTTTATGGACTCGCTCGAAATGAGTTTCATTAGCTCACACTAAACCTTACTTATACGAGAGGCATAAAATAAACTCAACTCAAAAATGACTCTCCATCAGAATAGGCGATAAGTGTGAAAGCAAAACTGAAATAAACGCAGGTCCGAGATTTTTATTAGGTTTTATGGTCACAATGTATATTGATAAATGACTCGGCTTACGTATTCTGAGTCAAGGGTTAAAGTCGGCGGCGATCTAGTGTCGGGATCTTTTTCGAATTCTCGCATCGTTTTTTATCGAAGTGTGGTGTGGTATCGATGTGTGTCACTTTACTATGATTTAACATTGATTGGGTCCTTTGAGATGAGCCGACTGTGCGTCAACGAGATTTACAGCTGAAGCGATAGCTACCGTCGATGTTATTGCGCTAAAATATTCGTATGAAGCTCTCGAATGATATACAGTTTCCGAGAAGCCGAGACGTTAAGACCTTGCAAACGAAATTATGGCAGGATTAGTTTCTAGACCTGTGATGCGGAGGATTTAATGTAAGAAAATGTTTGTAGGAACGTCGCACAGTTACTTAGGAATATATTGTAAATAGCATAAATAAGGCGAAAGTCTACACTCTAATGCAAAGTAAAAGTTAATGGGAAAAAAGTTACACATTTTTATTAAGCCTGAAACGCTTCGTCATTTCAATCTCATTACTTTTATAAGAAAATTCTTAATTGTCTTTTACTTACAATAACATAAGAAAACTGTTAGTTTGTTTACGTGAACCCGCTAAGCTCAAGAACTACAGAACCGATTTGAAAAAATCTTTTAGTATTTGAAAGCCCATTTATCGGGGAATGCTATAGGTTTATCCGGGTGCGCGAAGTAGGTACTGCTGACGAAAACTCGTGCACCTGAATAAATACATGTTTTAAGTACTTTGGTATTTAATTCCTATGACGAATACTGACATCAAAAAGTCGATAGTAATATTAATAATATATTATCTACTCCAAAATGATGACATAAATAAATACATGTATACAGCAAAAGTATTCTCTATTAGTCGCAATGGCTTTAATGATTCGTCCATCAAACGCGACAAGGCGCGGTGATCCGGCCGGGCCGACCGAACGCCGACCATAAATCAAAACATTCGTGTTTGTGATTAATCAAACAGACCCGAGAATATACCTCGAGGTTCATATTTACCTACACGTATCTGTCAGGTGTAATATTAACAGGTATAAAAGTATACCTTTATATTTCATTAGCCGAAGAATTTCGACCGATATCGCCGGTTGGTACTTAGCCCAAATCATGACTAATGGTTGCAGGTCTGATATTAATTTATTTGATTGAATGATAGTCTAGTTTTGCAATGTAAATTAAATGCTATAGATATTTTGTAATCGTAACTTTCACTGAAGGTTAGTCACGATGGAAAATTCATTTAAAAATCTTGGAGATGTTATAACCTAAAAAAAAATGTAACAGTCTATGAGTCTACCACAAAATTGTAATCTATTTTTACTTACGTTAATTACTTTCTAAATCATTTAATACAATTTCGTAACGTCGGATTGTGGTCAGTGCGGTGGGCAGCGCAGACGCATGCCACACAACACGATGATGTAGCGATTTGTACATCATGTCGGTCTCATTTAAACCCACTGTCCTATTCCTTTTTTATATCAATAAATATTTTTATTATACATTCCACACTGATGTTGAATCGATCGTAATCAGGTTAATTCTTAAAATAGATCTGCATCTCCACTCGCGAATACCTCTCAATTTTTTTTTTTATCTTATAGCATTTTGATTATAAGTGCTTTCGATTTAACTGACTTTTTGTCACTATCGATTACTATGACAGCAGTGGTCATTATATCATTAAAATAAGATCAAACGTGTGATATTTCTTAATTGAATTTTCAATTAAAATCACGATGAAATACCTTCGATCATGAATTTTAAAACTGAGCTACGTTTAAATGCAATTTTAATTTATATTTTTCTGGAAAGTATGTTAATAAACATACCATTGCCTTTTCGTCTTTTGTTTTTTGTTATCTTTTACAAACAACACGAAAATAGAGCCGTTAATACGGTTAGAGGTAACATTCCAATTTGTTAGTAAACATAGTATCTTTGAGCATCAAAACCACATTTTTATTATGAATTAACATGTTTATATAGAGACTCATTTGGTCAAAGATCTTCTTCAACAGTTTTTCTTTTGCATTCTTGTGTTGACACGACAAAATAATACTTATTATGGTGCATTAAGACTGATTGTTGTACGAAGAAACTTTAATGTACGGCTTAGGTCCAGGCAGACTGGATGTCAAAGTTATGACGTGTTAGATTGATTATCAGATGGATGTTAAAATACGTTTTACGACTTTTTATGGCGAGCTTTCAGTGTAAAACCGCTTTAACAGATTCGTGGTCACATCGGCTGGTGAGGGCAAAAAAGAAACAATAAATAAAAAATACAACAATTTATTTGATACACGAGTTATGGCTAAAGCTAGACCTTAATATTAATATAAGCCTAGAACTTTTTGATATTCTCTGTTGGCTTGTTTGTGAATACAGAGACATTCTCACCTGATACACGCAATAGTTTCTCGATTGTGTGTTCCTACCGGAGCCGTCGTCTAAATTTAAGGAAAGGAAACCCATAAGGCTGCAAATTAGAAGCAGCAGGGGTGTTCGATGTTCAAACAATATTTTCGATATAACTGTACGCAATGTTTATGCATAACTAAAGCCTGAATTGACCTTCAAGACAATATCTAATAAGATAACATGGCCCCCTTAGGGTCAGGGTCTGCCTGGGCTGCGGGTTGTTCGTAAGAGATACCGTGGCCCTGGCACATAAAGACCTGCAGAAGGAACAACGGTTTTAGTAAGTAAGAGTCTGACACTCCCGCCTGCTGCACCGTCAGGGGTCATTTGATGATTTCCCACGAAAAAAAAGAAAAGGACAATATCTACTTAGTACCAAAAACAAGGATTTAAGAATAAGATGCATTGTATGGGCTACGCATACAGCCTTTCCATATATGACCTACGCACAGCTTGGCGCCAAAGAAATCTGCAATAAAAAAAGCAAAAGAAAAAAACATTTTATTAAAAACAAATCTGTAGCTGGTGCACCCACAGTTTTACCTGTCACATATCCGGAACAACATGAGGTCATTGCCCCGTGACCACCAGTGTATGACGACAAACATTAACTCGCAGATCCTAGTTCCGATTCACATCGGCGTAGCAGGTGGCATTGTTAGGTCTATAAAAAAAACATGTGAACCTGTTATATGTATGTCGGTTAATCGGACTAATGAAACTTGATTGCAATAGGATGTAGACTTCAAGGTTACGCTTGATGCAATGCATAGTAAATCCTCTTTCGATTTAAGGAAGAGCAGCTTTAAGGTACAATCGCTGTTGTTGTCACTTTGTCTGTGCTCATCCTCCTCTCTCCTACTACAATTGATATATGCTGTGACAGACAGTGTTCATAATTGTGACTATACTAAGAATTGAGAATTGCACAATAAAGAATTGAAAATTGTATCGAACACTAAATCTTGCTTATCAAGTTAATCTCTATCTTAGAGTTAATCGAGATTTTTAATGCAGGCTGGTTTTCTTGTTACTCTTATTTTTGTAATAATTATAACAGCATATTAGCATGGTTCAAGAGTTGGCACACGATAGACTGAAATGGAAGGAGCTGCACCGACAAGAGCTAGGCTCTTAAGTTAAAGAAGAAGATAGTACAGTGAACATAGTTGCAGTAACACAGATGACGATTGATAAAAAGCATTGATTGAAAGGTAATTAACTCGCTAGCGAAAGAAAAAGGAGGCTAGAATGACTTTTGCACAAATTAAAATCCAAAATTAAACATCTATAAGCAGATGGACAAAGTTCACCAAGAAGAGATGTTTAGCTCCCCAGCGGTTTCACCCATCTCACGTATCTTTCGTTACTGCTCCGCTCCGTCTTAGCGTGATTGTATATAGCCTATAGCCTTCCTCGATAAATGGGCTATCTAACACTGAAAGAATTTTTCAAATCGAACCAGTAGTTCCTGAGATTAGCGCGTTCAAACAAACAAACAAACTCTTCAGCTTTATAATATTAGTATAGATTATATTGTAAAACCCCACACCAACAAATCTTAGAAAGATTTTTGTTTAAAGTTTTTTGCAAAGAATTATTTCTGAGCGACTGTTCTGAGTGACCAGCCTTGAAGCTAGGCAGAAACCCATTAATTACTCGATCTCGTAATTATCACTGTCACTAATCTTTTAATACTAAATAGCTCACAGTTTTGATTCCGATCTCCGCCCTCGTATTACCTGGGTGGTCTTAACCACTTTTTGTGACTTTTAACACTTATAAAATCGTTACTCATTTGTCTAAAACTGACTAGAATCTAGTCATTTATTAATTTAAACAATTGACTGCCTAGATAGTGTAGCAGGCGCTATGGACTGTGTAGGGGTACTTAGTTAGATTCTTAAGTTCCTCAGTATTAGTTTTTTCTATCAGCTGCGTTCTTAGAAGAATATAAGAGCAGATTTACGGGATCGATGCAAGAAGGCTATTTTCTACGCTAGCAAAATTTATGTTCATTGTTACCTGTAACTTGAACTAAAAAAAATATTAACGCTATTATATAAAGCTATAATAAAGAAGCTTCTTGGTGCAACATACAATTTTGGTATATTTTCAATGGTTGAGTAACTTATGATGGATTCACTTTTAGAAATTAAAGTTATCCGATCAACTATTTAACTAGATTTTTTTTTAAGTAAATCAAAAATTTCTCACTACCGATCAAATTTTAATAGCATACCATCATTCCCCCATAAACACAGAGCAGGTTGACCAACAGGTGCATATCAGCATGACATCGGAAGCGGAAGCTGCTCCCACGCGGAGAGGGTTCCGGCGCACGCGCATGTGATGTCACATCCGCACGAACCTTGATTGAGAGTGAAGTAACGGTTAGTGATTGCTCGCTGATTACTGGGCTTGTGTTTTAGTGACCACTGTTACCTGTAACAAATGCTTTGAATTTACATGTAGCCTTCGCAATGCTGCAGAAATTTTGCCGTGGTTTCTTCCGCACTTTTTGAAAGGCTTTTTTAGTTAAAGAACTCATTTCACGGACCCCATGTAAAAGTATGGAATAGGTATTTATCATCACTGATCTTCCTTATCCAATTAAATGTGTTTCTGACTGTTAAATTTTAATATAAATCCACTGATGATTTTATAGCTCCGGTTGTCATTCATGGCCATGTTGGAAGTTGAAATTAATTCGTCATTATCAAAGTACGTTGGTTCTCACTAATATCTAAGTATTTTATTCTAAGCTAGAAAGCTAAGACACTAGAAACATGAGTTGTTGAGTTGAAAAAATGCACACATTTCACATCCACCCACATACCGCCAGTTAACAGCCAGCAAGACAAACAACATTGCATTTCCTACTTTGTAACTGACTATAAAACCGAGACACAACTTGGAACTTTTGCAGAACATAATTACTATCTATTATTCCGTTTGCCAACTGAATATGTCAAGAGTGACACACCTACCCACACTCCGTTCCACATTAGTACTTTCAATCAATGCCATTGTTTATCTAATTACAGCTTGTCTTTATTCCTAATGATACAGTTACGTTTGTTTCAAACAACACCAACGCGGTTATTCATCAAAAATTTCGCCGACCAAAAAGGTCGGCTTACAACTAATTCGCTCATTGTAATGCTATAATTTTCCATAAGCAACACTTAATATCTCTCGTTATCTCAAAGTTGAAGCGTTATGCTTCATAAGAACCACGTAATAGGGGCATCTTTAAAGCCGCCGAATTATCATAATGAGCAATAACCAATTGCACGAAGCTCACGTCAAATCGGCTTAACTCATGTAAATTTATGGTTATAACTCATGTTTTTTTGTGTTTTAAGTCAAATTGCTGCGCGTTTTAAGCGATGAGCCACAACGGGCCCTATTAGCGGCCAAATGGCGTATGGCGGGAACGATTCGTGAAAGAAATCAAATTACAATAACGATGCACGCTACACTGCAGTTCGCCACCGATACCTAAATAACGGGTTACGTCTAATTTATAAGAGGTAAATTGTAGGATGCCACGCGCTAGATATGTGTCATTAGACGGCCCTCGTAGCCCAAGAATTATGTTTGGTTAGGTTTGTTCAACGATGATTATATGTATTAGTGCGGTGGCTCAATAAAACGGAAGCTCGTTGTCTCGTTCACCGTCTTACGTACAACGTATGGTCAATTATTTTCTACTTTTAATTTGTCGTAGTCTGTAAAAAAGTTTGAAACCGTTAAAATATTACAGCATCTTAAGCCGCTTGATTGCTAAATAGTTTTGCTCAGTTCGGTTGTTAAAATTCCATCGCATTTGCTGTGTCAATGAACCGACTGCTTTCTTATATAATTAAGGACATACCAGATGAAGTACTTTCATGAGTATAGGAACTTTCAGCCACATAACAATATGAGACTTAGCTGGGACACTGCCATGCCCTCAGGTCCAATATAAATCTCACCATCTCACTAGCTACGCATTTTCTAATTTACATGTCGCTCTGTCTACCTATTCAACGGAGAATTCCATACCCTGGACCCAGACAGTCAGTGATAACAACTAACAAACCAGTTGCAGCTAACATTCTGGGTTGTCTACATTGATTCGATTTCGATTCGATTAATACTTCAAAACATTTAGATTGACACAATCCCTGATCAAATAACTACCAATATAAGTGTATTATTTCAAAATTTCGGTAACGAGAGCCGAGACAGTGTGTCTACGTATGTGGATGTACCGGCAGCTTGCAGGTAGGCATGAATGGCCGGCGCCCCGCTGCTAGTGAGTTATGTTGGGCCCCTGGGGCGCAGCGCGGGCGCTCCTTCACACCTCCGCCCGCGTGTGGTCCCGCGGTTTACGAGACGGGCTGCTGCGCGCGCGCTGGTCGGTCCATGTAGTACGGGATAGGGAAGTGGGATTGTAATTTGTTTTAAGTCATGATCTGGTGTTCTACAGTTCATTGCATAAGTATGTTTTTGACCTGCTGCTGATATTACCGTCATGATCAAATCAAAATGACAGTGCAAATAAATATGTAGAAAGATAAGTACAAAAATAAGCCTTTCAAATAACAAATAATTTTAGCTCTCCGTCAAGATGGTATGGTTCAGTAACAAGAAGAACATCTAACCTTCATGGAGGTATCGACAAGAAAATGTTGAATGAAGGCCGTTCACTTTTATGGAGATCAGCCAGCTGCGCAGGACATATTATAGTGCACCAGCATTCGCGCAGATACAGGTGCACTCTCTTTTCCCTCACTCTCATAGTCCGATAGAACGGCAATCCGACACGACCGGAGAGAGATCAGGCGCAGGACCGATATTTACGTGCTCTCCGATGTACCTACAGGTGAATCAATCACCAACTTTCAGACTCCAGGCCGCTTTATGAAAGTTTCTCAAAACCCAAAAAGCGAGACCCCGTGCACAACAGTCACACTACTAGACCAACGAGGCAGTCCATTTCAATAGAGTGTCAACGAAACAAAAATACCATTACAACTCTAAATAACATTTAAATAATTTTAATTACTAAAATTATTTCTTGGGCACATCCCACATAGCGCGTCCCGAACCGCACCTAAATCTTCCGGCGTTACTAGTAGATATCCTGACCGTAAGATATTATAATATTGGTCACATTAGTGTGTATATTTTACCGAGGAATTATTTTATTTGTTAGAGTTATTACGACCTGCCCGGTTTCCTGCGAGATACGATACAGGCCGGTGCCATTTTTATTAGACAGGAAGGAAAATCTAACGTTTAATATATTCTAAGTAAAACATTTTAGGTTTATTTATACCAGTCGTATACCCCTCGATCCGGTTTGGACGACTGGGCCAAGCCTGCAGTAGGAACATGGCTGTACAAATTCTACTACGTATAGCAAATGTTTTTAATAGTTTAGTAATAGCGTTTCAAACGATTACTAAGCTAGTACATATTGTCTGGTTAAATTTGTAGGACTTAATATAGTATTTTCACGAAGTCTTTGTTGAGACAAATACCTCACACTTCATACCAGCGTCTCGAATGGCAACCAGTTCATTCAAGGCATAAAGAGGTACAACAAAAAAATACTATTTTTTAAGTTTCCCTTTCGCACGTGGAAATTCCACATACAAACTTTTTATAATATAAAGATATATATTATAGGATTATTATAAAACAAGTTATCTTTTGAGACGGTAGAAGTAAATTTTAATACCTAGTATGTATTAATATCATTGGCTTGAAGCGTTAGTTCACTCTTAAGTTGCGAAAACCAGCGTCAGGTGGCCAGTACTTACTATAGTGCAGTCTAATCACTTGACAATATGCTGAGCTATGAACTTCTTGGTATAAAAATTAGAAAATATTTAGCTTTTATTTGTATAATAGTTTATGAGATAAGAAGAAAACTAGAACAATTTCAATAAAAAACATTATGTATGTACACTCACTTAACGTATTGATTTGTCATTCTATTTTATTATATTTTTTTCCTTGCTTTCTTCTTGAATTCCTACTAATATCTTTTCAATTTTGTTTTATTGTGTCAATAAAATATTTTTGTTTTTTTCTATGGGACTGTTTCGATTTAAGAATATAACAGTCATAATATTGTAAAATTGTTTGTACTTATCTTTTGAAATGACTAAAATATTTTTTTTACTGGCGTTTCATTGTAATAGTCAAAAGTTTCTCATAATTCTTTAGTAACTGCAAATTCTAATACTGTCTCTTATTTGATCACTATTTTTACAAACGCCAGCACATCAAGCTACTACAATCTGTCAAATTTCCTTAATATGTTGGTTTCCGTAATATGGTTGATTTGGAAAATTTTACAGTTTCAGGTAGCTTCTGTATAGGCAAAGGCAATGTTGTTTACCCTGCAAAAAAATAAGGAAGTGTAAACTGGTATCAACTGCTCATTATTTATTATTTCTTACTTATCAGATTAGCTAGATTTGTTTGCCATCAAGCGTTATATGGGTACGTAGTTATGTATAAAAACCAGGGGTCTTAACACTGACAGTTCCTACTGTAAGCTCTGTTATTTATCGTCGTCCCACTGGCCGCACTAAGATTTATATCCAGAGGAAATTATGACTGCGTCGCGTTTTGTTATTACCGCTTTTGCACTGACGGAGACTTGGTTAAATGCATATTTTTCCATCACATTTACCCTTTAAATTCAAATCGACATTCCGCAGGCTCAGCATGGCAACCGTAGAAACAAGTTTTGTCTACCGGAGGAAGGACATAATGACAGATAAGTGACAGATTGACGTAAGATTTCTTTTGACACGTAGAAAAGAAATTTCGGGAAATGCTCGCAGAAGACATGTTGACATTGACAGAAAGAGCTTTGTCTTTTCTTGGTAGAATAGACATAGAATCGCCTAGCCGACCCTGCTGCAATAACCGAGTTTATCTTCTCTTATGAGTATTGATGACGTCTAATAACTTATATCGCCATGAAAACCCGCCGATAACAGCATCTCCGTAACGCAAAATATAACCACAAATATTCCGACTTTGATCTCAAATACATTGTAAATTAGCAATAACTCATAACACGCCCTTCAAAGGTCACATCGAACAGTTTCACGTGATCTTTAGAACAAAATTTCGTCGATACACCTGTGTGTGTCCCCTTGAATCGTGACCGGTGTCCGCAAGGTATGACCTAGGAGCCTCGGCTGAATGCTGCGGGGGCGAAGATTTATGAAACGGCTACTGCTTTACCGGACAGCGGAGGTCGATTTAAGTGAAATTTATTTATGCATTTGTGTGTAGTTATTGCTCGTAGCTAGTTATAATGTTTGATATTTTAGTGGGTACAATGGATTGGTGGGTCAAGGGTTTTGTGAGAGTATGGGTGGCTAAGGTGAGGTTTAAGCTTTAGTTTGTGAGAGATCAGTGGATAGAAACGTTGTACTCGTATAAATGATACTGCTAACATAGTAGCATCATAAATAATTCGGTTATCTTAGTAAAAACAAATTGCAAGACTTCGTAACAACGCATGATAAACAATAAAAAATACAAAAACCTTCACGAAGGTTAGTTGTACAAATCATTTTGCTAAATCAACATTAACAACAGCCTCGTGAGAACGGGCATTACCTGTCTGGTAGCAAAAAAGTCTAATCATTATTAAGAAAAATACTCGACAATTACAAGTATATGTAACCGCTGATTCTTCACACGGTCATCTATCGGCAATCACCATACATACCTATATAATACATAATACACACATCTTATAATAAGTGGACATATTATAAAAAAAATGAATCATCATTCCAACTAATTTGCATCGATGCGTGCAATCCGACGCACTTGTGGCATCTTCAGTATAATTGTATGGTCGAGTGCAAGAACATATAACAATGGGCCGAGCTTACGTGTACCATATGCGGTACGTATATCAGTTACGTGTTTTGTATTTTGATGCGTGCCTACTTATGTACTTATGAAAGCCAATCTTTACGAATGAAAATGAAGCTTAATGCTCTTGGTTTAAGTATCAATATTAAGTGCTAAGCATTACATAGTAATCTAAAACTTGGATACAGTTCGGCATTTAATTCCTAGAACCCTTCTTGAATAGTGTAGTTTCATCTTCTAATAGTCACGTTTTCTGCTAATCTAAATAGTGGTAGTGCCTTCGTCACTTGTACTATATAATGAGATTTTTTGTCAATCAAAAATCGACCAAAACCTTAGGAGATGGCCCACGACTCTGCCTGGGCTGTGAGTTGTTCTTAAGAGTTACCGTGACCCTGGCAAGGACCTAAAGAAGGAACATAGTGGGTTTTAGTCAGTAAGAGTCTAACACTCCCTCCAGGTGCACCCACAGCGGGATGGGTCATTTGATGATTTCTCACAAAAAAAAAAAAACTTAAATTATAATAAAATGGCCCACGATACGGTGACACAGTGAGACACCAATAGTTGGTTCGTCAATAGCTTAGCGTTGGTCGAATTCATCAATAGTTGGTTTGGCTTAGAAGATCCTGTGAAGCCAACTGGATGACTTATTGGTATCGTCACCATCCTCCTGCACCTATCCCAAATATTATTTAGGGTCGGCGCAGCATGTTTTTCTTCTTCCACACTCTTCTATCTTATCTCACAGGTGACATTGTTAATAACAATCTTATTCTTCAACTTATTGGTATACCTTAATAGTTACATCGCGAGTAAAACCAGTTTGTTGGGTAAAATTATTATGACTTATTGGCTAGACGCAAAGGACGCATAAACTGACAAATTCTTAGACGAAACAAATTTAAATATCTACGTCATTTCCTAATTAATTCTAGTTAATCACGGCGCTTCTGCTGCAGACTACACTTTATATATAATTTCTTACATGGAGCCATTCACATTATTCATCATCAGCCTATTTATGCTACTATTTTTACTCCTGGGCACAGGCCTCCTCTCACACGGAGAAGGATTGAGCGTTAATCGCCACGCTTGCTCAATGCTTTCAGACTTTATAGTCCAGCTTTCCTCGAGATGTTTTCCGTTAATCAGTCATTGGTGTCCAAGACATATGTATTAAGAAAATACATACAACTTAGAAAAGTTCGCTGGTACTTGTCTGACTTAGAATCGAACCAGATGAGAGTGCTAATACTTGAGAGGTTGAACCACCAAATGGTAAACAAACTAGGCAACATCCAATCAAACCATATCTTATGCCAATTTAGCAGCACTAGAACATACGTATACGTTTTAATTGATTCAGATGGACCCCGTTATGATTAGTGTAATGAGATCCAAATTGATACAGATACGGCCAATCTCCAATACAAAGCTATTAGTTTGACTAAGATGTTGTTATTTGATAAGCAAGTAATTGGATTATTTTTTATTTTGATACGTTGAAATAAAGTTGCGGTGTTCCTTGATGTTTGGTACACGGAATTCGTTGAAATATACATCAAAGTGTTTAGATTTTTTTTTTCACTTTTGTGAGAACTTAAATATCTTTGGACATTTAATGGCTATGTTGGAGGCGTATAATCTTATATTATAATACAGGTGAAACGCCACGCTTCGTTCGTGCTACCAAGAGAACAAGTAATTCTGATATTTTTTTTGAGATAGAGGAATACTTTTATGAATTATAAGCTCAGTAAAAGCTTCGTCAAATTCCATTTATTTCAGACACAAGAATAAATGAAAACCTTCAATATGTTAATGATGAATAAGTACCAACGTGAACGTTACACGTGTATTCGGATTTATTGTTCTTAATGTTCCTCGTTGTAAGAAACCTTTCTGCGAGATACAACTTTATACCGAAATTATTATATTTTCAAATTATTTGTTTACCTACAGACAAAGGACCGCAACAATAACTGTCGCCAACCGAAATTCTTTCGCAACAATAACAAAATACTCTTAATAAGAGCGAGATTAAAGCCGTTCATCCTAGATTTCATTTGCGGATTCATTCTCTTAGATTAAGTTGGTGCGACCACCGGGTCATTGTTGCATTTTCACGAGAACTTTAATAAAGACCTTCCACACGTAGTACAATACTCGTATTTCATGCCCACGCGGCGACCGGCGACCAGCGACCGCGGGAGCTCGCGAGACTTCTTGTCAAGCAAATAAACTGCGATTCTTACGGCTAGTGTGAAATGTTGCTTACATTAAATATGAATATATTTTAATAAATGCACCATGTGCTAGTAATGTGCGTAGTTTATTGCGGAGAAATAAAAGGTGTTTGGGATTTGCGGTTCGGTTTTAAATTAATTTTAATTGAATTATTGCGTTTATAATTAAATATTTCCGAGAAATGTGTGATATTGTTGTTAATTATCATATCAATGCCTTACATCGATTACACTTTACTCTCTCTCAATATAAAACGCTCTCATCACATCTCTAAGTTTCTTGTACTTCACCCTTTCCAGGCTTAGAACTTCTCTATTAACAAATGCATTTTTATTTTTGAATTAGGAGCAGTATGTCATAAAGAAAAAAAATAAACAACTAATGATATAATTCAAAAAAGCTTTTAAAAATACGCACAAGCTACAACTATGTCGGTACAAACTTACAAAACAAAAGCGAATCATTTTAGAACACGCCTACGTTCTAAATGGCCACCATACGCATAGACAGGTCCCATAATACACAATTATTTCTCGCGGCCGCGTACTGGCGTATTCCACGTAAACGCGGTAGGCTCTAACGTATCATGTTAAGACATTTAGCTACCGTAAGCGAATAAAACGGTGTTTACATTGTACCCGCCGGCCGAGATCCAATCTGGACTGTAACAAATCGAGGCGACCGATGTTCTCGCGATTGAGTTATTACAGCTTCCTGTTAGGCTACTTGTTTTTGTAACTCCTACTGTTTTAATTAATTATACACTATAAATAATAAATATTTTATGTGTAATGCGATACGCAGGTTGTTCTGATGCTGTTCCCCGATACGACGCCCGGATCGAGTGTTCGCGCCAAGGTGATTATTCAAACGGTCGCTTTTTATTGTTTATTGAAAATATTAATGTTTTGTCTGATTCTTGGGTCTGATGCTTAAATTCTTTGTACGGGCTACTGTATTGACATAATTACCTACTTTTGGTTGTTTAAAAACTCTTAATGAAGACTACACACTAAGCGAGTGAATTTCTTTCGTTTTTTTTTTCAACTTTTTAAAAAGAATATTTAGTAATCTGATACAAAGATAAATCAGGCTCATTAATTTTACATACACCTGCTAGTTGTGCGATTTATTTCGTGTCTGATATACATATCTAAGCCTATATCAGCAGCTAAACAATTGAACTGTGGAGAAATAAAATATAATTAATTCTTACAATTCTTAAGCCCTGTGATTAGTTCAAAAATCATATAGGTGTGTATGTATAATCGTATTTCAAAAAAGAATACTATATTTAACTAGCCTAGCTGGCATTGTCGAAAAAAAACCGAGACGTGGTAATTTGAATTTCGATTTGAACCGTTACGTCTCTATATGGCAGCTAACAATTTTACTCAATTCGCAACAACATTCGCAATCATTTCAAATCTCTACTAATAAATACAATTGAAACGTTTGTGTTTAGCACTCTTTTTATAATTTACCAATACTTTTATTAGTTGGGTTGGTCGTTCTAACTTGAAATTGATTTTCGAAAAGCCTAAACAGTTTGACGAATTTTGAAAAAAAATTCACTGCAGTAAGACTGTTGCACGATATCTCCAGGACACCTGACCTAATTGTATTAAATGCAACATTGGCATATAGGAGATGCTATAAAGAGTAACTTAAAAAAAACCTGTATTTTTTTATTGTTCTTTTATTATTATTGGCTGGCAAGCAACACCGCGAGGTCCAGCTATGTCGCAATAAAACGGCAGACCAGTGGGTCACGAACTTAAGGCTCATCTGTCCGAGAGGCTCGTTATGGCACGTGACGGGGCACTACGAGGGCTCATTACTTACCCTTTGAGTTATAGTACCGACACTGTCGACTCTCACCTGCCACTAAACATGGAGGTTATACGTTCTAAGTAAATAAACATCGCCTCGTTGCAATGTACAAATTGTTTTGTTTTTTTTTGGATTTCGAATATTACTCTTGTTATGTTAGATTTAAATGTGATTTATTTCGAAAAACGCGTTGGAACCTACAAACTTGTAAGTCCGACTTAAGTTATTTACTAATTTATTTCATGTGGCGAACACAAGAAGTTCCATTATCATGTGTCCACTTTATTTCGGGGACCAAAGCAAAAGCTTTGATTCGGATTCGCAGTCTTTTAGCTAGTAGCTTGCATACACAGAATTTTATGTGATGTTTAATAAAAGGTGAAATTTGTTTTCTGTAAAATTCATTTTTGCACCAACTTCAAGACTCACCTTACATAAACATACTGCTTTAAAAGGCACAAATATAAAACGAAAATATAAGCTATCAGTACCACTACCATAAAATAAAATTCATAACGAATTGGAAGATCGCTTTACGCTCCAAAGTCTGGCCTTTGCCCTAAAGGATGAGACAAAATTGAAAGCACCGTCAAAGCAAATGACACTAAAGTATTTTTTCGGAGTGTTTCGATCACGATTCACACTTATTTCGTACTGTTAAGTCACATTAAACGTCACCTCAAGGCGAGCCTGTGAGCGTATTGACCGAATCACGCGAATATGACAACCCCTACCACGAATTTAGTGGATCATCAACCTCTCAAAATATTATCATATTATCTCACATTTCACTATAATATTATGTAGATTAAGAAATCTACTAGTAATTTTAATGTCATAAGGTAGAGTTTACCTATGTGTTTGTAAGTTTGTTACGTTGTAGGGGCTTGTAGTAGGCTATCTGTGGCTGCACTGAACCGATTTAGTTTTTTTTAATGGCAATTTTGCCGAAGGCTTCGGCAATTTCTGCCAGTGTCGCGTGAAAAGAAAATTCATATACCAATATGCAATTGCACGTGACTCGTGAGAGCCATAGGAAGTAGATATCTTAGGATTCACTTAAAACCGCGTGTATATCTGCGTGTATAGCTAGTAATACATGAAGCAATTTTTTGAGTTCACTGACGTCTTCTACTACAAAAACTAAGTTTTCAAATACATTGATGACAAAATCAATTGACGTATACACTGATTCGAATTCTCATCATAAAATCCTAACAGTACAACAAAAGACACGTAGTAACGACAGTAATTCAACAAAGAATAAAGTCGGTTAAACTTGGTTCGGTCACAGCCGTGGCGTCGGCCCGAGGCGTCGCGCGCATCCCTTAATGTCCTGATTATACGACTATATGTCATTATGGGTCATTACCGTCGCTAATAGTCCACGCGGGGACACACTGAAATTGTTTAAAAATTTTAAACGGCTTGTTATTCCAAATATGTGATCCCACGTCGTTCGAATAGCGGCACGTTTTGCGAGTGGTCGCATGTCACGACTTGAAGTGTAAATTATTTGGACTAAATTCTTTGGGAATTTCTCTGTTTTCGTGGTTATAAAGGTTAAGATTGTGTGGAGAGTAACCCCCAATCCGGTTAAGCAGTAAACAAACACACACACCTCCTAGGCTGAACTGCGAGTTGCCAGTATCAAAAAAAAGGCAAACATCATTTTCGTGCAGCTCCCGTAACGTCATCAACATCTGAGCTTGCTTTTTCTTCAAAGTTTAATAGACGACAATCATTCAATGCGACTCTAAAAGGCTTAATCGTAATAACATTTATTTCATTTTCAACTATAGTGTAAATCGGAGGAGGCATCGGAGGCCTGTCCTAGATCCTACCATAATCATCGATACTATATATACTAATCAATTAACCTCGCTACACTAAAATTGATACAAAATCCAGCATTACAAAAGTGCCGATACCGAATTAACAGCTACAATTTTCAAAATGAGATCAAATGTATAGCTTTAAGTAAAAATTGATATCTATCGAAAACCGCATCGATCTTATTAATTTCAGAAGGGTCGTGTTAGATACGTCAAATTAGGACGTATTTGGGACGGAAATCACTAGCCCACCAGTCCTACCATATGTCGGTTTCAATCAGAGAAGGGTATACCTATTATTATAGGTAGGTCAAGTCTTTATTTTAATATTTAGTTTATTTAGAGTAAAAAACCTGCACACCCATGCTTTCTTGGTATAAAAAATATAATTAATTACCTACTGAGTCACATTTACTGAAAAATCTAGACGTGCTACCGAAATGATAATACCGAAAATAATGATACCGAAATCTTCTGATAATATTGGAATTAAAATATAAATATCATTGATAAGCATGTTCACTTTTTTTTCATAAAATAAGCACCTGAATACGCCGAAAATTTTCCACGAGGATAAATTTTGCTGTATGTCTATGTACCTTTTATAGTGGAAAAAACCCTAACGAAAAAAATCCCTTAAGAGCTTATGAAAAGCGAGGCATTCCCAAATCACTGGCCCCTAAATGTGTATTTATATTTATAGATAGAAAGAAGTAAGAAGTTTATAAGTGTAACTTGTTATTTTGTTTGGAACATGGAGGTTTGTCTCGATACTTGTACCTATGTACGCGTACATCGAAATACGTGGATTCGTTTCGCTCTCGACGTTTTTGTCTCAGAGCGAAACCGCGTCGTCACCCTTTTTTGTAAGTCGTATCACGTCCAAAAATGATGTAAAAACAAAATATTATTTTTCGTCACGCCCGTCCACGCCACACTAGCTATTTATTTTTGAGTTTCTAATAAATTAGTTTCTGCTGTTTTTGGAAAAGAAACAAAAACTTTCAACACTCTATTTCGTATTATTAATTGACTCCGTCTCTAGATAGTTTGTGATATTTATAGTGGCCTGTAGCCATAGCGAATAGAAATAGTTTTACGAAGGTGATATTTTGTAGGTTTTTTTATTATAATAGAAATTTACTTTGACATTACAACTGAAAACACCAAACGACTGTTTCAAAAACAACAGTAATTAAAATAATTAACCGAGAAAGCTAAAAAAAACCTAAGATGATTAAGAGCTAGGCAAAAGTGCCACTTCGCACATGTCGCGACTCCCCACACAAAAGGGGGATCAAATTAAGAGGGCGTCGCACAAAACACGACTTTAATTACACGTAACAATCGCTTACTGTTTAACTTTAAATTTTATTCAATAATTCTTTCAGTTATTAGTTTCTTAAGGATTATAATCGCGTTTCACTACTAGTGAGACAATTTTAGCATACATTACTGATCTTGATCCGTTATTTTAAGAGGAACATGGTACAAAATCATCAATGAATATAATGCGGAGTCTACAGAACCGTCATTGATAAGTAAAGGGCGTAGTTCGCGTGCGGCCCTACCGAGCCGACAGCGGAGGCCGACATATGGGCATGACCGCTGTCAGGTGGGCCCTAAGGCACCTGTCAATATTATGAAATTGTAACGTAGATGCCTGACGTCCATGGTTGCTACTTGGCGTCACGATTACTAAAAAAGCGAATAATAACATTTTAATTTCAAATTCCTAGAAGCTCTCTCATAATATCCTCAAGATACGTAATACTTTTGCGTAAATATCGCAATATTATCCATTCATAAGAGTTTTGAAGGCATTACTTTTTATACAAACACAAAATATTAGGTGGTTCCGACAAGTTAACAAATCATAATCCATTTATAATCAGTTGCGCTATCTATCTATTGATTTGCTTACTAAAGATAGGAATTTGACATAACTTGTATAGGTTTACTTTCAAAATGCAATCTCTAGTAGGTAAGCAAATCGACAGATAGATAGGTTATTTAAATCTGCAGTGACTCCATTTTCATTTGCCCACGAAAATACACATATCCACTACGAACTCCTAAAATATGTGTAGGATAATCAAATTATAAGCGGATATTTAGATTTTTTAACTAATTTCCTAAATGCCTGCAACAAAACCCACGCAAAGTAACATCTGATCTATGTTGTGTCACAAATCTAACTCCACAATTAATAAGCACTCTCAAAAAGTTTTCAAGAGAAACTTTGCTAGCAAAATTCTGCAGTTTGAAGATAGCTACACAGCTAAGCAGCAACAGGGACCATGTTCAATTGTAGCTACAAACGAATTCATTTTACAAAACTCATCTTGCAGACGTCGCCGTTGTCGCGTCGTGTGACGACTTGACACAGAAGTTGGCGGGAAAACTTTAGCTTTTTTTGGAAGAGACAAGGACGATTTATGTTTTTTTTTGTTTTATGTTTTAATAATTAATGTATAGTTTGTAGCCTGTGTGAGGAATTGCAGTTATTTAAGGATAAAAATTCAATAATTGGACTTGCAAGGCTCGAATGCAAATAATAAATAATGGTACAATTATTATTGTAATATAATATCAAAAATAAATACAACCCACATTTATAAACCAATATAGGATCCTGTAAAAAATACATTATTTTAGTTAACACTAAAATACAATTTTGGCGTCCCTTGTTTCACTACATTATAAAATTTACATTAATGCAGCATGGATTTATAAAGCCTGCCTCTTGGAACTAATCTCTATCTTAGCGTTCTTTATTGTCTACTTCTTTCTTTGTTCAGATTCAATTAAACAGACTAATAACTCCAAAATATCTCTTCCAGTGCATCGGTAGCCGTGAGCGGCATCGGCGACGCGTGCCCGGAAGCGTCACGGCCGCGTGAAGACCGGAAATGGGCAGGATGACCGGATCCTATCTCCGCTCTCCTGCCTACCTGCCCACCATGTTGTGACGTCACCTCGCCCCGGCGCACGCTTTGCACAATACCATACATTCTGCTTCGATTTTGGAGTTGTTCTGTCAAACCAGAAACGGTTTTCCCGGTGGAATTTTAATTCTAAATTTGAATTTTCATTCGTTTCATGAAAATCTGACGTAAATGCAAGCCCCATAACATATACACTGTCATAACAAACTGGAGGCAAACAATTGCCACTCGAGTTGGCGGATCTTGCTAAAACGTGCACACTGCCAAACCTGAGTTTGCTGAAGCAGAACATCCACCGGTTATCATTGCGGGAGTATATAATTGTTGGCAATTTCGCGTCTCCATTCAAGCCGTGAATAGCAACCATTAGGCAGAACCCTCCATGCGCCCTCCTCAGCTAATAAGTGCATTTTCCTTTACAGGACTCCTTAGTGCCATAGTTAAAGCCTCTACTTTTAAAAAATGGCCGTCTCCGCCATTTTACATTCAGCTGGATATTAAAATGATTGTTAATTGTAGTTATTAAGCAATTTGTTTAATTAATCATAAGAATAAAGTACTTTGTAATTAGCAACGCTGGTTTTATTGTCAACTCTTTTTAATTAGTTATAAGTGACTAAAATGCGAGAGGTTCAACTGTTCTTTCTAGACTTTCGAGAGTAAGAGAGGAACCTAATATATCTCAACACTATCGTTAGTATAAAACCCATTTTAGCATCCTAATACGTTTTAATAGCCATCAAATGAGCAGTAAGAAATATAAGCGTACATTAATTAATTAAATCTATATTCATCATATTTATGAAGTCAATAAATATTTCCTTTTGAACGTATTATTTAATTTGAGTAAGAAACGTTTTTTTTAACATTAACTTTACCTAATAGCTTTGTCCTTAAACTTGTCTCTGGTAACCGCCGCGCCGCCAGAATTCCACCCACAAAGTTTGCGGCTTGCAGAATTTTCTCATTCGGATACCAGATGGCATTTAAATACATATCACATGGAATATTAACGTAAAACATAGCAAATTACTGTAATTACCGCTTTTATGGAACACTCGTTCGATCGACCAACTTATTTAATATTATTATGGCATCTATGTACATATAATAGGACCTTCATGTCCCTAGGGATCGAAACAAAAGCGTGTTCATCTGCTCCAGAGAAATAGACTAAAGGATTATCCGGATTTTACTTCTAATTCCAGCCATAAACTAACCCACGAGACCTAAGAAGGCTTTGCACTTAACGCCTTACCGTTAGATAATCTGTTAAGACGTATTAAAGAGGATCATTTCTAATGCGAAAAATTAAAGTCGCCATCGCAAATTAAAATGTAAGCTCCTAAAAACTTCCGCATTTACGAAGCGTTCGTGTTGCGGTGTCTTTAAGTTTTCCATGATTGGTGTAGGTAATTGGCAATTTGGAGTAGCCACAATACAATATGAGCCGCTGCTTTTAAAGCTAAAGTTATCCTTACTGCAATGGATGTTCACAATGGTGGCGGCGGAGTAAGTCACGACTCGGTGTCCCGCGGGCACCCACCTGTGCGCCACATGAAAATTTGGAAATATTTTAGCACATTTCTTTTAATAATTTGACGGCATCATTACTGTGAACGTGATGTCTGAACAAAGAGCGGCTACTTTGAACATATTTTATTGCACAAGAGGCTGATGGGGTCTTTAGTTTTTAACAGCTACTGAACAAGAACGAATCGTAAATTCGCGAGTCATTTCTTTCTTGGCTTCTAAATGTTAAAAATCATTACGATCGTCATAGAGGCATTTGTACTTGGTCATGTTTTATTTGAGTTATGAAATAGCAAAATCGTTATCTCGTCATTCATAAACAACTATGAATACATGACGTACATAATTAATAGACACTGAATTGCCTTCAGAGACTGAACTAGCAAGATTATACAAATTTTGTAATCTATAATAATGCTTAGAAGACAAAATATCCCACTTTGAAATTCCCGGTTTAAAATATAGTCCCTCAAATATTTGTTAAGGCTTCAAATAAAACAATCAGTTATGATTTTATGGTTTATTAAATAACGGCATAACTTTTCCCCTTTATCAAAAATAACGGCCTATTTCACCACAGCTAGATACGTAGAAGTCTTTAAAATAAGGCAACATATCAATTGTTATTTTAAATTCGTTCCAATATGGCGTAACAGGCTATAAATTTATTTTAAAGTAATGTGTCAGTATCAGGAACATTGATGGCTACTTCGTGTGCTGCATTGATTTCTTCTGCCCTCGCACTCGCTTGTTCTAACTTTACAATCGCACTCCGAACTAGGATGATGACATACCACTGCATACCTGTCAAATACGAAGTACTGTCAGTGTTGCTAATGGTAAAATAAGAATTGGAGATTGAGACAGTTTAAATATGTATACCTACCTATACTGTTTGGTAAAGAAATTGATACCAACATATCAAGATTCTATTTTCAAATGACTGGCTTAGATGAAATGGGGTTTAAACATAGAACCGGGACTGCGGGTTATTCGCAAGAGTTATCGTTACCCTGGCACACAGGAATCTCCAGGGTTTTATTCAATAAGAGTCTGACACTCCCTGCAGCTGCACCCTCAGCGGGAGGGGTCATTTAATGATTTCCCACGAATAAAACCAACATAGAATCTATTATAGAACTTGGAATTCCTTTGCTTTATCCTGGTTCACGCGTATAAGGAAACCCGCAGGAAATGGCATTTTTTATAAGGTAACGTTATATGAAATGCAGTATGGAAAGTCACGTATCACACTTTCTTTTATACGCAGGGGTAAGCTCAAACATCAGCAGTTTGAAGCACAATCGTGACCACCAATAAATTGGGTGATTTAATCATCGTTATAGTAAAAATTTGCATTTACTACCAGCACTGGAGTATGTTGACTCGGAATTCATTTATTTTTGAAATACCGATGTTTATTTACGGGGAAACAATTAACAAAGATATGCAGGTGTGTAGCTGTCGCTGGGTTCCCACAATATCTAGTAACGGTATTTGAATATGTTAAGTATTTTGCAGAACAACTCAGGGCGTCTACCAAGCTACTACAATCTGTAAAATTTCCTTAATAGATTTTCAACTTTAGCGCTGAAGCATATGGTTCAAAGTTGATTGAGAAAATTTTACAGTTTTGGGTAGCTTGATATACTGGCGTCTGTACAAACGTAAATGATAGTCTTATTTTTTTTAGAAAACTTTTTGTCTATGCTATCCAATGAACTGCACCCATTCGAAAAATAAAAAATAAAACTTATCAGGCTCACCAGAGCTGCTTATGTCTTAGTAGCGACTTATGGAGGCTGAGTTATGGAAGTGATGTTGAAAAGAAAAAAAATACTTTTATTGAACTGTCAAAAATGGTTACTTTCTTTGCAGTTTGAAAAAAGAATTTTCCGTTCAAATGAATTTCTTCATTAATCTGAGGAATTTATGATAAAGTATTTTATTTTTGACCAAGTCATCATCCCAATTAGTAAAGTATAAGTAACCATAAATATACTCACATATGGCAAATAGAGCAACAGAGACATCGAATATCATCTTTCTGGACAGCAATATGAAAGTAGGTACCAACGCAGCCAGGGTTGTCACCACCCCATAGTACAAGTACAGGCGGAGCATCAAAATGTCTTTCTGTAAACATTGAGGTATGTAGTTGTATATGCAGACGCCAGCACATCAAGGTACTACAATCTGTCAAATTTATTTAATAGATTTTTTAGATTCAACTTTATCGATGAAGCATATGGTTCAAAGTCCATTGGGAAAATTTTACAGTTTCAGTAGCCTGATGTGCTGTGTATATACCATGTAGCCAAATAGGCATTGGTTACATAATAATGTATTACTAATTTTTGCCAGTTTCAAGCAAATTCTGAAACATAACAGGAGTGCCCTTTTAGATACAGGAACGCGAACTAACTGAAGGAAGACTTTAACTATTGAAAATGGTTTTAAATAACGGTAACGGCTTACTGATGCAGGGCCGTAGAGTCGCGTATATGATTCATCATTATCAATAAGAATCCATCGGAGCGAAAAATATTAAATAGTATAATATTAATGTCTAAATAGGACTTTGAATGTAGGTACTATTAACTACATAAGCGATATGTGTTAATGATGTATCAAATATTATGAAGTCCTTAAGCTCTTATCTTAGTAGGTAGCCTACTTTGTCCAGATGGATTCTTAATCAATTCTCGCTTAAACGTGACCAATTTATCAGAAATGAAATAACTGACAAACCTTTTTGCTAGCAGCTTACTCGTACAAATAATTACCATGCCAGATAATAAACAAAAATAACTATAATATTTTACTAAAAAAAAGTATTTTTAATACGGTTTTTTCGATGCACTGAATATGGTCATTTTATTTCCTTTGACATTTTTTTGGCTTGTTCATTAAAGCTACATTGTAGGTACTATACATGGAGAACCAAATAACGAGGTACTGTACTAATATTATAAACGGCAAATTTTGTAGGTATGTATAGATAGATGGATGTTTGTTACTACTTCAGGCTAAACCTGGATGTGTATGAAACTCGGCAGTAATAATAGCTTATATAATCAGGATATATTATGGCTACTTTTTATTCATGAGCAGGGAGTAATTTCCTCGGGACGCGGGTGAAACCGAGGGCTGATGATAGTCAATAGTACATAAATTATTTTCCATTTAAGTTGCATTAAGACAGTGTTCTTAATGAGATAAGTCTTACCTAAAGTTCTGCACAACATATGATTCACAGTTCAACCAACTCGAATTATAATTGGGTTATGTTCATAACAAATTGATGCGCCTGAACTTACGTATAACTTTAATAACGATTATAAAAAAAAAACTATAGACGATTTTATATTTATTTTTTATTTCTTAATTTTTTTTTTTTCATTGTCTGTAACCCAAAATACAAATTCAGATCATACATAATAGATTCCCATCAAACCCATCCTAACATAAAGTTCTTGTCAATCCAAAACAAGACCATCACGAGGTATTTCTTACATACGTTAAGGAGTTCCCTCGCTTCTGTCGTCTCCATCATCAAATCAGTTCTAAAGTTTTTACACGTGAATGTATTTTTTTTACCCGATGCATGCCTACAATTGTCTAGAGATGCCCTTGATTTTTCAGGGTTTCCACCATACGATCCTAGACCTAATGTCAGTGGGACCTATTCTTTTTAAATCAGTGATAGGTTTGATAAAGACTACCCGCAATAACGGGAGTCGCCGTTTTCGCTTACCTGACAAGCGGCAAATAGCAGCATTATGTTCAGTATGACGCTCATCCCAAATATACTGAACAATATTGTCGACGTCACCACCTCTAGCGATGAGCCATCAAGTAACTGGGACTTCTTCAGCTCTGTCCGTATAACTAGACATGTTACAGCAGCCAGTGAGAATATCTGCAAGTTTATATGTAGTACTGTAACCTTTACTCTATGGCAAGGACGTGGATGTCAGACAAAAACCCCACTAGGTATGTCCTGAACCCGATTGGAGATAAGCCAAAAATCTTACTACAAATTAATCCAAGGAATTACCCTACATTTACGATATTATTTTCTAGTCCCTGCTGGAAAAGATTTTTCTGGAAAACATTTCCAAAAACCTAGTTAGTTAACGACCGGATATCTAGAAAGTTCTAGGCTTAATATCTTAAGAGGATGTCTTAATTATATCTCATTTTACAATGGGACTTGTCAAATGACCCCTCCCGCTGCGAATGCAGCTTTTACTGACTAAAACCCAATGCAAAGAACATCTTGCGATGAATCCGCAACCCCGGCTGGTCATACTAATGCCTGGTTTCTATAGAAAGAAACAAGTCGTTTTGCTTAGGGGCGGTATTTTTTGACATAAGCCGTCAAAATAAACATTTTTTTTTGTGTCTTTTCGCATGTCAACCTAGGAAGTAGTCGACTGCTTAATTGGACTCTTAGGAGTACCTAAAACTATACTATTTATAAATATACCAGAAGAAATTCCGTAAGCAAAATGGATCGTTTCTTTGTATATGAAACCGAGCACTTAATACTTTAGTCAAGCGATCGTAACAACAAGGGCACAGCATGACGTCTTTTTTTTTTCGATTCCAAGATCATGCGAAGTGTCATTGGGTATTCCCACCAGGAATTTCGTAGCGAAGAATTGGGTCAGTTATTGGTAGCTGGCTGCCCTTATAACCTTGAATAAGTTTTGTAACACAATTTAAAAATGGTGGTACCTAGCTTATAGTAATGACTAATTTGAACAAAATACTTACTATGTTAATCAATCCAAACACAAAGATTCCGTGTCGCAAAGGTAAACAGCAGCAGCATCTTCTCACTTCTGGTACTTTCATACGCATTTCGAAACTTTTATCTTTAACTGAAAATAAATACAATAACTACAAAGCGACCACGGCACACGTTCGGCTGTGCAAACTAAACTATTATTATGCATTTAATAACGATTATGCATTATCTATCCAGTAATAAGTCAACTTTAACATCATACTTATTCGCAATGTCAATAAGTTCATTGACTTCATACATAAACAAATTAAAATGACAATGTTGTTTTAATTATGTGATTAATCAAAGTATTTTTTTAAGGCCAAGGAATACTCGTAAGTCGACATCGTTCCTTAACTCGGGTTTAGTCATAAATAATGGATGAAGTACCAATGCACTTGTCGAATCATTTGCTCATTGCTAGTTATTGCATAATTGAGCCACCCACGGTCGACCCCCAACATACTCGAACGATTATCCCCCATTGTTTATTTTTCGTTCAATTACCATCTGGTTCCAGTTAACCGTATTAGCGGTTTGTTTGCTGATTTAACTAATGCAATATCGTGTATCGTACCTACCCATAGTTTGCTTTGAAAATTAACTGCAATGTTTTGATTTTAACGATATCTTTCTTTACCTAGGTATCTATGTTGGCAATGTAATAAAGTCAAATGTTTGTTTAAGATTTTTATCGTAATTGCTCTGCACGACAATTAGGATACCCACTAGGTACTTCATAAATTTTCCAAACAATTAGGTACTAAAAGAGTTATTGGCTTCTACTTCACTGCTGTCTAGTTAGGTAATTATCTTAAGTTTCATTTGTTAATTTAAACCCAAAGACTGGGATACAAATAGGTATTTGAACGTAATCTATACACATAAAAATTAAAACAGTGAGATTTTTTCAATCGCTTGTACATAGGTAATTGGCAATTAAAGTAGAGCGCTATCGTAAGAAATGGAAAAGTCAAATTAGTTCCATGCATTGTAAAGTTAGGTAAATTAGACTAGGTTCAAAATTCTAAGAATAAAAAAATATAGTTAAAACGGCGATAATGTTATTCTTATTCTGCGTTCAGACATGTAAATTCAGGTAAGTCTCACTTTATCTACACTTAACCGGTTCAAAAATCTACACAAGAGCAAGTCCAAGTTTCGAATAAAAACTCCTTACAAATAACTCACAAGAAATTCCAAATACTGGCACACAGAGCATTGCCATACACTTTTCAGCAGGAGAGAGAAGCAAGAACTACGTTTTGTTTCATCTAAAGAACTGAAAAAAATAGTTACTAAGGGGACGGTCTAAACATTTGTGTTTTGTCCTTTTCAAACAATCATTTGTTTTGGAAGAATTTCTAACCTCTTATTGTGTTAATAATCCAATATATATTTTTTTAAGTTTTCTGAATACTATAGCGAACAAAACGTAGAACGTTATTTATAATCTTGTTTTTATCTGTGCTCGGTCTTGCTGGTTTTCGATTGAATTTGAGATAGAAATTTACCAAATATTAATTAATATCAAATCAGTATTGATATATAAACAATAAAAGTACAAAGGTGAGCTGTTTTGGTAACTTAATTCTAAGTACAAACAAAAAAATATGCTCATCTCCTGAAGCGTATTTTGAGGTTAGATAACATATCGTGGAATTAGATAATTATTGGGTTTTTGACTGAATTTCTTTGACTGTCGAAGTTTATTAGTGTAAAACATAGTAAATAAGCGCCAATTATGTCTTATTATAAGTTTGAAATTTATTATAAGGAGGTATTTTTCAATCGGAGTTTGTATGATGTTAATGACATTTCGATGCTGCAATAGCGCCAGTTATGCCGCAAGCGAGAAGCAAACTATTTTATTAAGACCTTTAAGAAGTAGATTTCTTTTTTTTTTCTAGAAATGGCTGCGCAGCTCTTCAACCGAATTGGTCAGGTGGGTCTGGGTGTGGCGCTTGTTGGTGGAGTCGTCAACTCTGCTCTCTACAATGGTAAATGTCCTTTTTGCCTGTCTGTATGATACTTAAAAAGTTAAACTCATATTTACATCAATACTTGTAATCAGAACCAAAATCCAAGAGTATATTCTCATAGTCCAGGTGCATAATAAAATAATTTATAAAATTCTCTCAATTTCCAGTTGATGGTGGCCATCGGGCGGTGATCTTCGACAGATTTGCTGGTGTAAAAAACTTGGTGGTTGGTGAAGGTACCCACTTCTTCGTCCCATGGGTACAGAGACCCATCATTTTCGACATCAGATCGCGCCCTAGAAACGTTCCGACTATTACTGGAAGCAAAGGTAATTTTTTACTTAAAAACAATACATAAAAGATTTCTTAAAATAATACTTCAGCTTCTGTCCTTGGTTTTGCTTGTGTTCCAATGGACATACTTCACACATGGATAAAAATTTACTATAATTTATAATAGCTGAGTTTCATGAAAATCTGTTGAATAGTTTTACATAAGGGAATAATGGGTCGCATCCGTACCACTTGGAGGCATTCAGTTGAGAATGAGGCTGACTCAACTGGTCTTGGCTGGAAAGAGATCAAACTTGCTGCTCAAGATTGAAAAGAGTGGAAAAATCTTCTGCTAACTGATGAGGGATAGCAGAATTTCATCATCATCATCATCATGAAGTAATAACATAACATCAATACTAAAAAATTCTGTGATTTATCTAAATATACACTTGTAATGTTTTCAGATCTTCAAAATGTGAACATCACACTCCGTATCCTGTTCAGACCGATCCCTGACCAGCTCCCAAAGATTTATACCATCCTTGGTATTGACTATGATGAGAGAGTACTCCCTTCCATCACTGCTGAGGTCCTGAAGGCTGTGGTCGCACAGTTTGACGCTGGAGAGCTTATCACACAGAGAGAGGTTAGAGATTTTGTAGTTTCTAAAAATAAATTTCTTACATATCCGTTGGGAAACGACCTTTGAAATTTATCTGGTCTAACAGATGTAGTATGTTGTATAAGATTGCAATTTAGGTCACTAGAAAGGTTTTAGCTCATATATCAGCTTTAGAACGAATCATAATCATCTCGCCCGTTCCCTCGATGCCAACCAGGCTATAACCTTACTTTATTGTTAAGAACTCTCACCTATATGCCATATTCCACTTGACTAAATACAGAAGACCTAATAAAAATCTTAAAAAGAAATGTTCTTAGAAGGTTCTAATAACACTTTACATGTATTTTAGTGATTCAGTTGCAAACACCTGGTGATGTCGATTACTCGTTTTCGTAAATTCTCCAGTCCTATCAAAGCTACAAAAAAATGTATAGGCCAAGCCCTTGGCCGTTTGTTGGCATGTTTCTTTGTAAGAGAAGAACTGGAATAAAATGTAGCCCTTCTCGATAAATTGATCATCTAACTAAATTTTGTGTCACAGGTCGTATCACAGAAAGTCAGCGAGAGTTTGACTGAAAGAGCAGCGCAATTCGGCCTTATTCTGGACGACATCTCGATCACACACTTGACCTTCGGCAAGGAGTTCACACAGGCCGTCGAATTGAAGCAAGTTGCTCAACAAGACGCCGAGAAAGCGAGATTCCTTGTAGAAAAGGCTGAACAACAAAAGAAGGCCGCTGTTATTGCTGCCGAGGGTGACGCCCAAGCAGCTGTCCTACTCGCCAAATCCTTCGGCCAGGCTGGTGAAGGTCTAGTCGAGCTCCGTCGTATTGAAGCTGCTGAAGACATCGCCTACCAACTATCAAAATCACGCAATGTTACTTACCTACCGCAGGGACAAAATGTTCTTTTAAATCTTCCCACACAGAACTAATCTTTGCTAAAAACAAACGCTGGAACGTGTTCAATATAAAATCGGGGTTGGTTCTGTAAAATGCATTTGTATTTACACAACTACATTTATAATGTATAAGAATGTTGCATTTGTTGAAACAATGGTATGGTTGCGCCAATAGATAGTAGTCCATATTAGTTTTATGAAAAATTTTAATTACGCATTAAACTAATTTTGTTGAAAATCTTCTTATTATTTTCATTCGCTTTTTCACATGAAACATACATACTGTAATTTCTTTACTACCAAAGTGCACAAGTCAATCACACCGGGTCTAGAACCATAATACAGAGCATCTGAGGCGGATGTTGGGGAGTAGGTGAGTGCTCCAAGGAGAGGATACTGTCCCTCATCTCCGGCTGGTCAGAGTGAAACCTGAATGGGGACAGGTCTCCCGCCTCTGGCTTGCCTTCATTGGCCGACCAGAATGGGGTGCTAGAGCACTGCTCGGAGGATGAATGCCTCGTGATAAGTGGCGAGTGGGCCCTCACCCTTACAGGTCAGCCGCCCACGTCCCCGTTGCCCCCTTGTTGCGACTTAGCGACTCGTTCCCGGGGCCCGGAAAGTGAGCTGGCGAGCCTCCTCCTGTCATTTTTACATGCATTTATTACATTTTCATCGGCAGGGACCATAGTCCCCATAGTTTTCCCTTCCCTAGTCCACTAGCATCCCATCACAATAGCCCAAGTAGTTTTTCTTCCATAGTTAGCAATGGTTTAGCACAAATCGGGGGTGGTCCTTGGGTACATTTCCATAGTGTATACAGGGCTAATCGTCGGTGTTGTGTCACCATTACATAATTATATTAAAGTTTCCTCAAAAGGGCTTCAGCCTCACGTTCGCCTTCTAAAAATCCGGGACACTGTAGTCCCGTTGTTCAGAAGAGACATACAGATCATATAATGTCTTGACTTGATATGACTATCTCAGGATTAATACATTTTGAGATCCATCCAGCAACAATAATATAATTTAAACAAACTTAAACGTCGTCGTTATTTCTTACGTTTGCTCTCTTCATCCTCAAGTGCAATGGCAATATTGATAGTTCCCGCGTTGTGAATCGGGACATTTTGTAAAAAATAAGTGTTTCGTCAATGTTGCCGCGTGTACTGGCGGGCAGTCGTCTTAGTTTAGGGCGGTATTGGAGCAGAGTTATTTGCGCTATGACCTTTAATCTTAAATATTCTCTGTTGCTTTCTGAAACACTAATTCGGTCGAATTTTCTTCACTTGGCTGTTTTTCTTTCTCATTTGTTACTTCACTGCTATCAAGTTTATTGAAAAACAAGTTTTCCCTAATACAAACTTCCCTAAAATATGCAATTTCATCTGCATTAAAGTAAGATGGTATTAACAACTGATTTTCACTACCATTATTTTTGAAATGACTAACTAAATCATCAACTTCCTTTTTAAATTCATCACTGACTGATCCTATTGCAGCTAGTTTGACAATTTCAGCTCTTTCTTTTGACATTTTACTATCATTCCATGCTTTCATCAACGAGTCATATTCTGCTGTAATTTCTTCATTGTCAGGTTGCAACTTCATTGCTCTCTGGAGTTTTTTTTGAGCTTCGTTGTATTCACCAATCATTCTTAGAGCTTTTGCATTTTGAAATAGAACTTTTGGATTGTTCCACAGGCTTCTCAGTCTGTTCAGCTCATTACAGGCACAACAAGCCATTAATGGTTTCTTCACTTTGTTGTAGCAGACAACTAAGTTAATATACAGTTTTTTTAATAGCTTTTCTTGCACCCTTTCTTCTTCCTCATCTGCAAGACGACATTTGTGGAGCATGTTGACAGCTTTCTTGAATGATTGAATAGCCGCTGGGTAATTACATGTACTGTATAAGGCGCTGCCTGAGCTGTAAAGCAGTTTAACTTCATGGTGCACCCTCAGGAACATATTTGCGTCTGAGAAATTGATTTTCCTGTAACAATGGACGAAAAATATATATTACAACAAAACCATGGTCGTGAGAGAAGAATAGCAAATATGAATAGCTTGTTCAAATACGAAGGTTGTAACAAAAGTGTAGGTAATCTTGACACAATGCATGCAACCTCACCGAAGGAAATAAATGATTAAAAACCTACCCTTTTTGTGGAGTTATGATGCTCCTAATAACTTTAATATAAAATACACAGTCAGCTTTAGGCTTAATCCTTGGTGGAACCCCCATGTCACCATACATCACATTGTATGAGAGAAGAAAAACTGCAGTTTCACCCACCAACATTGAATTTACAGCGATCACTAGGCCGGGTAACAATCCATTTTCCTTTAAGTCCACTTCCTGGAAATAGAAAATAGTATTTTCATTGAAATAGAAAATAGTATTTTCATTATTTTATCCTTCTCCGTGGGGAGGAGGCCTGTGCCCAGCAGTGGGACAATAAAAAGGCTATGATGATGATTTTCATTATCCAATTTAGTGACTATACAGTCATAACATTTCAATTTACAAAAAATATAGCAAAATACATAAATCCAACTTACCATGGGCTTCTTTATGGATACAACGTCAAATGGTTCTGGTGCTTTTTCCCAGTATCCAGAAAAAGCAATAGAAACAGTACAGCCTTCATGAAGAGGTTGACCTCCGCCTTCTTCAATAATTTTCTTTTTCACATATTGATTTCTATCGATGGCCACAAGTTTTTCAGCAAACACAGAAAAATCTGCTACCGGCTGGCCAAGAATATCAATCATCAGAGCTTCGTCTTTTTTTCGTTCAAATTTTAGATCAAATTCATCATAGTCTTGGTTTATTTGCAGAATAGAACCAGTTGTTACAACTTCACTGCAATGACATACATAGTGCATAATTATAAATTTATCCTTTCATAAACTAGTTTAAGTAACTATGTAATTTCTAACCGAGCACCTATTACAGATTTTAATTATTTCATTTAATCTCAAAAAAAGAGAATTTTAAAATAATAATACAAGAAATAAGTTTTACTTTTGAGGGTAGTTGGTAATTAATACATTTATTTAATACTTACCTCAAATTAAGACCATTTTCTAACATAAAACTCAAGGATTTGGAGCTCATTTCTGCAATGATGTTTTATTGAAATATTGTAATGTTTCTTATAGAAGAAGTTTTTAACAAAGTCAGCACAAATAACACAGTGTACGAGTTTTTTTTTTTTTTTTTTTTAATGGCAATCTGCCGAAGACTACGGCAATTTATGCCAGACTCGCAATTAAGTGTAGTGATGACTCATGGGTTTCACTCAATTTGATTTGAAGAGAAAATATAATAAATTAACAGTTGTGTACGAGAGTTCAAATCTGGTTAACATATAAATGAAGTGCAGCAGTCAGACGTTGACAGTAGTGACATGCAAAACTGACAGATTGAAGATGTGTTGCCAATGCTAAAAAAATCCCACATTGAAAAAATGGAACGCATTTTTTACTTTATCAGCAACAACATCCTACGCTATCGCCAGTAACTTCTTGCGATGCCGAATACAAATTCGTTATAGATACGAGTACCCATACTACTATCAATAGATACGACAGCATTTAATTTAACATTATTTTGTCGGGGGTGGCAAATACAAACACCGCAATTAATAATTTAATTTTAAACTTAAATATTTAATTCCTTCATATTCATACATTTAAAATATTATATAATTCATACACAATTTACAAATAATGTTGGCCGATATTTTAACTTAAGTATTGTCTCAAAACAGCTATGTACGAAGAAATCAGGTCATCCATTTTGTATCCCAAAGAAGTTTCACATAAAATTTTTGTTCCGCGTAAGAAGTTGCCCATAGTCATGTGGAAGAAAGTGTTGCCCGATGACCAATTGGATAGTTGAGAAAATGGATGCGTGACCAAGACGTCCTGGAAAAAAGAAGTAGTTTCATTAAGCACCTAAGAATGCCAGAAACAACTTTTTTAGTTACGAATTTGCCTACACGGTCTTATGCTCTTTAAAGATCTTATAAAGCAAGCAATTATTACCCACATGGCTACATACCTTCCAATAGAATTCAATTAGATGTCGAAAACACCTTATTTGTAAAGTAGCAAAAGTAGTAGTAGTAAAAGTAAGTAAATTAATACTTACTCGACTCTGAGGATGAATCACACTGACGCCGTTCTTGTTTATCCCTATCACCACCATCTCTGGATAGGAAGGATCAGATGTTTGCTTGACTTCGAAGAAAGCAGTGCCGAAAGTTGGCAACAAATATATTTTCTTCAAGAACTGTTCCTTTGCTTCGTTTTCTGTCATGGAACCGTGTTCCAAATACGCTTTAGTTATAGAGGACTTCCATTGCGAGTTATTCTGGATCTTGGTCATATCGGAAGGTACGTAGTCTTCTAGCATATGCGTTATTTGCGACAGCAGGGATTGGTCGCTACCATATCTAGCTCTGTAAATCAACGCTGCTAATTCTGAGAGATCCTGTTTGGACATTTTATGGTAGCCTCTCAAGTACTTTGGCAGTTCTTGCGGGAAATAGAATATTTGATCTGCGTTCTTGTCCTTTCCAGGGACTGTGTTTATCCATAGTTTTTTCATGAAGAATATTTGGTAGTTCATTTGCATTGAACCTGCTGTAAAAAGAACAAAGTTTATGTAATCCAAGAATGTTAATCGATATACGAAGTACCCTTATTTAAAAAAATATATGCAAAGAGGAACTTACCTCCACGGACTGGACGCGTCGCCTTCATCCATTCCACAAGCTCATGAATAAAGTCAAAGAAGTAATAGTTTTCGGGCACCGAGAACACCTTATCTGCGATCTTGACGAACAAACTAAACCCGTCACTGTTCTTTAAGTTTAATCTTCCTGTAATTTGTTCGCAAAGGTCTCTAGCCTTTGTCGAAGATTCTACTTCGAAAGCTTCATCCGTATCATCGGGGAAGTAGACTTTGTGGTATATTTGCATACTTCGATGCTGTATAGCTTCTACCTCCACAATATACGGGGGATACAATCTAGCTCCCTTTTTCTGGGTCTTGAATACGCGTTTCAAACATTCTTTAGCTATAGGGTGTGGCCGTGTCTTAAGGAAATCAACCAGCTCTTTCAGTAGTGTTTGGCCGCAAACAAAGTTGCCAGTCATAAGCCACATTAGTTCCCAGCCTCTCTCTTCACTTAACTGTATCCTATTGTTTGTCAACTGTTTCATTATTTGACAATAAATTTCGTCACGTAAATTAGGTTCATTAACAGCCGCTCTAAATATCTCGTCTGTGTATTCAGTTACGGTTCTCGCTTTAGGAGCTGGCATATCACCCATGTATTTGAGGATACCGAAGAAAGCTGCGATTGCGTTCTTAGAAAGTTTCTCATCAGCCAGTACTTTCTTTAGCAGGGGTTTCCGTAAAGGTTCTCTAGTGTGAGCCCATAAATCGCCAGCGATGGCTCGTTTGGCAGTTGTTAAAGTGGACTGTCGCGAAACCGATGAAGTGAGATCGTGGTTCTCCCTGAAATATTGCTTCGAATAACTTTCAAGCGTGTGCATTCTCTTTCTTTGAATGGTATTGTATTTCGAAAGGTTTTTCTTTTCAGTGTTTATGTTGCCTTTCTTAAATACTTCTAGAATGGAGTTTGAGGGCATTTCTAACGTAGGTAGGATGTAAACTTGTTCAGTTGGGAATAACCCTTCTTCGCCGTTACAACGTCCGTGTCCCCAAGTCGTGTTCATCAATGTTTCTCCTGTAGAATCTTGTAGAAGAACTATGAGATCACCTTTCTTGAATTTGAGGAAAGACGATGCGTCACTATAACCTTGCAGATCTGACTGCGCAACTACGTAAATAGATCGCCTCTTCAGCCCATCGATCATGTATATTAATAGAGAACTCATTTCGCCTGCATCTACACTTTGGAATTCAAATTCTTCTTGCTGTATTGTTCTAATTGTTATTCTGCCAATATTGTCATAGTCTTTATCAGCGTTAAACGCTACGTACGTAACTTCTGGGTACGATATTTCTAGAAGAATATGTTCTAGCTGATCTACAATGTAGATACCAGTCCAGTTCACAGCTATAATGACTATATCCTTATTGATAGTATCTCCTTTTATTTTTATAGCTTCAAAGAACCTCGAGAACAGCATCGGCCATTTTAATTTGGCAAATATAACTATATCTTCTTTACACCTCAAAGGATCGATTTTGGTTTGAATACTTGTTGAGTTTTCGAATGCTTTGGTGACTAAGTGTTCCCATTTTGTTAGAGCGGCATCGTTTGATTGAAGGAATTGGTTCGGTATGTAGTTAACGATGAGTCTTCTCAAAATATTTGGATCAATACTTGGTCCAAATTCGACGTAATGTTGCTGAGCTGCAATCATAGCTAAATCTTTTTCGGAATTGCATCTATATTCACCGAACTTAACACCTTTTATTACTTGGTAGTATATCAGGTTAGTAGCGACAGGATCGTCAGCAGGGTTATGCCAAGGAGTAAACACTTCTTTTCTATAGAACAATCTCCAAGGCGCGCTCTTTTCAGGAGTTCCCTGTTCTTTAGCAAATTGTTCGCATTGGGAGATAGCATCCATAATGTGTTCACCTTCACTGCCCAGCGAAAGAACTTTATCATACAAAGTAATGTATAGCGAAAACCCAAATGTATCTGTCAGTCCGATACTCTCTGCTATTTGCTGGCATATTTCTTCAGCGTTCGATGCTGAATCTGCTTGAACTGTTTTCATTGATTCGTCCATTAATGTCACAGTTAGCAGAACAGGTTTCTTAGTTTTTGTAGCTTGGAGTTCAAGCCAGCTAGGGGGTTGTGTACGTGGGCCATTCTTGAAGGTCCTCATGAGTCTACCTTCGCAGTATGGTGCGTACCCGGGTGGACCGGAACGTATGAAGGCACGTAGATATTTGACAAAGCGTTCGGATGGGGGGAAACAGCCGACGCAAAGTGACAAGAGGATCCAGCCTCGAGCATGCGATGCCTTTGAAGGATTATTAGTAAGTTGCTTACATAAGTGGCAGAATATTTCGTCTCTGAAATGGGAAAGATCGAAATTAGAGTTTGCAAACACTAGACCAAATTTAGAGTCTGCATTAATCGAATACTTTTACTATTCACCTGAGTTCCTTCCTTATAATTCCGTGCCCAATAATAAAGTGCAGCTTTTCCAAATTAGTACTTCGTCTCGAGTTGAGCCAAGAGCTGTACATATCATTGGTGACTTCATCGTTCATTAAGTTCCTCATTAAATCTTCGTCAAGTTTAGAGCGATTCTTTAATGTTCTGGACATAAGTTTATTTCTGTTGCTTTCGGACAAATCTTTTTGTAAGTATTCCTGGAATAAAATTTGTTCGTCAAAAGGAAATAGGAATCTCAATTAAACAATATCTTATCATTTACTATTTTTGCAACAACCGACCATTGCATAGGAAACTACTATTGGGATTTATTGAGCAAAGCACATAATAAAAGACAGGAACGTACAGACGCCAGCAGGCCAACCTACCAGAATCTGTCAAATTTTACCGATCGAATATTTACCTTCTGGTATTGTGATAAAGTTGAAAATCTAATAAAGAAATTTTACAGATTGAGGTAGGTTGATGTGCTTACGTCTGTAAATATAGAACATAGTTGACATATATCAACGTCAGAGCAAAGGCATCATAATATCCACTAAACCGATTTACAAGCGCAGTAAAATAGACGGACAATCACTTTCGCTGCTTATAAATAAGTAGTTCATACTCACATTAAATTCTTTACTCTTCTGGAAAGCTCGTCCTAGGGTATCAGCCAGTTTCGACATAACAGGTACATTGTCAGGCTTATCATCAGCATACTTGGGTTCGGGTAAATCACCCATAAACCTGAGTATAGTGATCCACAACGCCTGAGAGGCCATTTTGTCTACAGGCGAGGGTAGATCTAACAGAGGATGTTTCAAAGGCTTTCTTGAATATTGGTGCGTAGTGTTGCCCAAGAAATAAGTAGCTGCAAACTTCCTGAAGTTGAACTCGTCAAATGGCTCGTCATCTATTTCTTGGGATTGTAATGGTATTACGCTCGATATTTGAGGTTTGGCTGTTGATGTCTGAAAGATAACATTTCAATTACAAAAAAAAAAAAACGAAAATTGAAAAATACGACCCATCCGTGGAAAGGTCGTGGCAAGAACTGATTAACCCAGTAGCCCTTAAGTACTAGCGAACAGGGTATGTGAACTCACCATTCCAAACCCAGTGCCCCTAACTGTACCAGCCGGCGTCGCTGTATCCTTTAAGAAACCGAAAACATCGTCAACATATCTATCATCGATCGCCGTGGTGTTCTGTTCCACATTATCAGCCGGCACTTCTTTCACAAACCATATAGACTTCATCATATCACTATACTGCTTCTCGTAATTATCACCCACTGCAACTAGACCTTCACCCGACTTGATAAGCTGTGCCCTTTCTTTATTCAACTGCACCAACGTTCCCTTAATAATATGACCCTTTTCTTTAACCATTTTCCTGATCAGATACCCTCGGCAGTGTGCTTGAAGTTTTCTGAAGAACACTCTCATGTTTATGAACGTTTTCCTCAGTTCTCGCGACCTTATAACAGCTTGTATACGCAGGTATCCTCTCCTCATGGTCAAGAATCTGCTCCTGTAACCACGAGCACGGTACGTCTTCTGGATCAAAATGGCGGCTGCGCGCAGTCTTAAGTACCGCTTCCTATAAATAAATCTTCTAGCATTCGCTTGCACTTTGATCACTGCTGTTATTAACACTTTATGTCTTAACTCTTCAAGAACAGCATCGTGGTAATCTTTGAGGAAAACTTTGGTATGCCCAAAACGATATTCTTCGTCAGCAAAGACTGTTGAGCAGATTTTTTTAGCAGCTGCTTTACAGTCGGTTTTCTCGGCCGGTGGGATGCCCGGAGCTACAAGGCGATACCGATGAACGAAATCGTGGTACCCATAGCGGATTGGATACCCTGCCTGTCTTATTTTAGCTGTTTCCATCAATCCAGCGTATCGCAGTTGACGAACGCAAAGAGCTTTATCGAAAATCTGCAATCAATATAAGCATGTTTATAGCGAAAACTGGTTATGACAGGTAAGACACCAAATTATGTATCTTATTTTTATACGTACCCTCGGCTTTTTAAACTCATTAGGCTTAATACATCTGACAAAGAAAGGATGGCAAGCGTACAAAGTCTTCATAAGTGCATCTAGAGATGTTTTAAACTGATGACTCAGTGAGACAGTTTTTCTGCTCCCACTCTGCGTGGGTGCATACTCAGTTATAAACAGACTCTTCAAAAATTCATTATTTGAATCCAAAATCATTTCTTTAACGTCCGCTGTCAACATATCTCTATTTTTGTCAAGGAAACCTGAAATGGAGAAACCACATTCACTATTACGTCTACAAAAGTCTTTACTAACGCTTCAAACGTAATTGCTTACAATTGGTTTCTGACCTTACCTTGGACGGCGTACGAGACATCTCCAGCGAAATGTTTGATTCCAAACTTATACTCGCGAGAAGATTTAGCAGTTATATAGCTGCTCTTATTTCCGTGGTTGCTATTTAACTTAGACAACAAAGTGACGTCAGTGCCTTTAGGGAATCTCGACTCCTCATCAATCAGAGACAGTAAATTCATAGCTTTCAATCCTATCATGTCCAAATTTTCTTGATTGTCTACATAGTTTATATTAGTCCATGTAATACCCTCTTTCGCATACTGTTCTTGTTCGAGTTTAAAAATGTGTTTAACAAAGAACTGTTGCAAGTTTTCGTTAGCGTAGTTTATGCAAAGTTGTTCAAAACTGTTGAAGTCGAAATTTTCAAACCCAAAAATATCTAAGATTCCAACCGATCCACTCGTTAGTTGTTGGTCTTTGAACAGTGTTTTGTTTATCATCGCAACAATGTACTCGAAAATGTGACCGTATATTGCTTTTACTAACGCGTCTCTGCCTTCCATAGCGGAGGATACAGTCAGTGGCGACACTACCTTTTCCCCATGAGCAACAAATGTTTTTCTCGTTAACGTTTCACATAGCTTTGCCTTACTAACTCCCAATAGGTTAGCAATTCTGGTGGCGCCAACAGAATCGTTAATATCCGAAGATTCAATATTGTTCGAATGTATCATTTTAAATTTTAAGTTACCTAAATGCAATATCGCAGCAAGGAGACTGAAAGTCCCCCAAACTTCATTATCAGGGAAATTAAGCACTTTAAAAGCTGATCTTATATCATTGAACTCTAAGCCATCGTTTCGTCCGTCGCATGTTAACATTTTGCCAGAATTCAGATAATTATAATCTTCGGGACGTCCCAATTCAAGTTTCTTCTTTTCGTCCGATGACAACCCAGTGACGAGCGAATAAAATATGTGATAATTTCTCTCTCCCGAGTTCTGGTAAACGATTCGCGACTTTTCTAGAAGGTACTGATCAATGTTACCTCCTTCGATGACACCTTTTTTACTGAAATAGATGTTAACATATTTGCCGAATCTGGATGAGTTGTCGTTTCTAACTGTTTTCGCGTTACCGAATGCTTCCAAGATGGGATTTGTTTCTTGTATTTGCTGTTCTATCCAGGAGTGCTTGCCACTGGCTGCGGCCAAGTATTGCAGTAATAATTTAGTACTTTCTGTTTTACCGGCGCCACTTTCCCCACTGAAAAGTTGGATTAATATATTTACATCATTATTAGTACTTATCGTACCTATCCTAGCGATATCTGACTATCGTACTTATCTATATCCACTTATAAAAAATAATTAACATAATATTATTAGCTTCTGGGTTGTGATGTATCATACGCATTTATATTTTTATCACTTTAACTTGATTATAGACCATCGTCTGCTAATTTGAGTAGGATTTCCGTTATTTGTCATGGCTTGAGCAAGGCAAGGCAATCGTGGGTACGGAACCCTCCCTTTGTAATATAGATAAACAAAAGAACCAATGCGGTTTTATCGCATTTGATAACGTTATTAACAATTTTGAACAAAATGCCAGTCATATATTTTTATAGGCAGTTATTTAACATCAATTTACCTGATGACAATGCATTGGTTGGACGACGTAGCCAGCAATTCTCTATACGAATTATCACCGATAGCGAATATGTGAGGCGGTATTTCCCCCAAACTTCTTTCTTGATAAAAATGTATTTGGTCCATTGTATATATGGGCAAAATTTCATAAGGATTGATTGCTATTAACATCGATCCAGTGTACGTCTAGAAAAGAAAAACATCATTATAAGTTTCTGAATATAAGAGCCTATTTTTTTTACCTATATGTTCACGTTTCTTCAAGACATAAATATATGTATAACTCGATATCCAGAAGGAACTAAGTAGGTACTTTAGGCAATCAGAAAAAAAATCCAATGCACCTACTCCGCATCCCCAAACATCAAATCATTCATGATGAACAAACAGATAAACAGTATGTGCATGACGAATATGTATGCAATAAGGATGTCATTTTTGGGAAACCATAACACGCCTTAAATATATCGCTTGGTCTCATAAACGGGGGAAAAAATAAATAGGTATACAGTATATGAATGACCCATCTCAGGAGCCTTTTTCCCAATTATGTGAGGTCGGCTTCCAGTCTAACCGGATTTAGCTGAGTACCAGTGTTTTACAAGGAGCGACTGCCTATCTGACCTCCTCAACCCAGTTACCCGGGCAACCCAATACCCCTTGGTTAGACTGGCGTCGGACTTACTGTCTTCTGGCTACCCCCGTAACGACTGCCAAGGATGTTCAATTACAGCCGGGACCTACAATTTAACGTGCCATCCGAAGCACAGTCATTGGTGTCCAAGAGATACTTAGAAAGTACATACAAACTTAGAATAGTTGCATTGGTACTTGTCTGACCTGGAATCGAACCCACACCCTCATACTCGAGAGGTTGGCTCTTTAACCACTAGGCCACCACGACTTCGACGGTATATGAATGACCGATAACCAAAATAATTGTCGAAAGCTATTGCGGATTTAAACAAAAGGATATATGGTAAATATTATCAGTGACACAAAATTCTAGCAATAATTATCATTATTTACTGTGCGATTGATAAGCTCATAACGTCATCCTTGTAGGTAAATATTAATAATAAAAAGAAATTCAGAACATATTAGTATCAAGTTAACAGCATGAATTATCTGAAGATTAGGTGTTCTTTCAATTTCGTGGGACATCATCAAATGTCTATAACCCTCCCGCTGAAGGTGCAGCTGGAAGGAATGTCAGACTTTTACTGACTAAAACATATGTTCCTTCTGGAGATCTTTGTGTTTCAGGGTCACGGAAACTCTTACGAAAAACTCGCAGCAACGGTAAATTCAATCCACGTTCAATCCCTTAACTGAAATTTTCATCCAATCCCTCGACCACAGATTTTAAAATAATACAAAGTTGCTATAGGACTGCCCAACCAAAAGACTACAATTGTACATTTGGCTTTAACGAGTCCAAGCTTAGAATTGCTGCCACCAATGCTTAGATATAGCTAATTTTTCTAACATTCACCTGTTATGGTAATACATACATTACATTCTAGGTTGCCAAGAATTATTTCTTCGACTTTTTGTAAGCAATAAATATACTTACGTAAATAAGCTGTTTATTATAACGCATATGAAGGTTATGAAGAATCGTGTATTCCTGCAGGTCGCCAAGAGTGATCATGTCTTCCACGCCTTGTATGGACGTCGAGTGCAGCGGTTTGAGTACATTTTGAACGGAGGCTGAGAAGACGTTGCCGTCATCATCTTTCACTTCGATTTTATCACCAGAGCTTTTGAGCACTTTCACAGCTATGGGTACGTCGAATTCCGTTCGTCCAAGCGGCTTTAGCCAGACGTAGTCCTGGAATGCGTGAAATAAAATTGATTGCTCTAGAATCCAGGTAAAAATAACAAGGAGGCACAATTATTAAATTGGTACAAACACAAACAAAATAGATCTTATTTATTTTCTGGGTAGTCAAAATAAAATAAAAATATTGGAGTAACTTCAAGTTCCGTATCTTGTAGTGTTCAAGTCAATTAATTTTCATCAAAACAACAATGTTGTCTGAGTGCATAAGTGATCTTGTATAACTACCTAGGCTCCACCTTTGTTGCTGACCATAGGTATCTGTTTACGCAATTCAGTGTTGATGAAATATACATATATACCTACCTAGTTAACTAGCTACATAGGTGATGCGCTATTGGAAAATAGAACTTCATCTTGGAAAATGACTATTACGGAGTTGGACAGTTGACAGCATAAATTAATTCTGAACTTACCGCCAAGCTCACGCGATCAGCCATCTTGGAAAATTGAGATTCACTCCACAAAAATTCAGAACAACACCATTTTCACATTCACAAGTTCCGCGTGACGCTTGTACGACGACTGTGTAACATTATCAATATTTCAGCTGTCTTATCACTATTTCAGCATCAGATAATATGACCGACTTATCGTTAATATATTTAGATATTAAGTTGTACCAAATATTTATCACGCTAAAATATGTAAGAAATATAGATGAATGTTTTTCGTAATTAGAATTAATATGAAATGATCCTATTTCATATTAAATAGACAGGATTTCAAGTGTCTTTTCGTAAGAAACAAAAATAAAACAAAATAAAATTATGATCAATCTTGTTCAGAATACTTTTCAATCACTAACTTACACAAAAATGCTAGTAAAAGATAACCAGATTAAATAGATAACTAGTATGCTACTGGGCTGATTAAAATCTGTTGCAGGAAAATAATGAACAAAAACATACATCTAATTACATTTTAAACTACTTATAGTATGCATGATTGGTTCATGCAACAAGCAAGAATAATGCAATTTACTTGATGCAGCAGATATCAACAAATAAATAATGACAATAATTGAATTAGTAAATACAATTTATTTAAAAATATTTCAGCAATACAAACAACTTAAGCTAATGATGATTCTAAATTACTTCTTCTTTTCATCTTTTTCTTTCTTGTCCGCTTTAGCTTTGTCGTCAGCCTTCTTATCATCCTCCTTGCCATCCTTTCCTTCTTTCTTTTCCTTTTCTTTCTTATCTTTGTCCTCTTTCTTTCCTTCTTCTGCGTCTCTGTTTGTAATCTTGTTGTTGATAAGATTATGTAAAGCTATGATTGACCTCACCAGAGCTGCTAAGTACACTACTAGGGATTGATCATTTGTTTTGATGTACAGATTGTCAATAAAGCTGTCATTGGCTATATCAGGCAAGAGGTTGAAGATGTCTTGCAGCTGGTAGATAATCTGATGGTTCATCGGCAAAGAGCCTTGTCCTACTTGGACAAGGTAGTCTCTAATCTCACTTAGTTGAGAGTGCAGGCCTTTTAAGCCAAGCAGCTGGTTTGTAATCCTTTGAGACAGACTGCCAACAGTTGTGTCTTTGATGTCTCTTAGAAGATGCTCTACACCAACTTCTTCTGCTTCCTCAGCTCCAATCTCACTAGGTACATGCTCAAAAGTCCTTGTTGTAGGTGAACCATCATCATGGACCTCTTCCACAGCCTGGTAAGCTTCAGTGGGGAGGCCAAGGTCTTTTGGTTTAGCATCTATGATAACTAGGACCGAATTAGGGCAGTAACGCCTGATCAATTCATTAATGGCTACATCATTCTGGTGTAATTTGGGACCGGTGTGGTACCATCCGACTACCTTCTCTCGGGCATTGACCTTCTTGAACATGCCGTACATGTTCTCTAGGTAGTCATGGTCGAGGAACCAGACCGACTTGTCTTTGTCATCCTCATCAAAAGGTACTGAAAGCAGAAAAAGGATGGTGATTATTTGTTATTTATTGGTCTTAGGATAGGTCTGAAATGTGAGTGACAGATCAGCTATATTGAAAATAGTAAAAATACTTTTTTATCACAAAAGAACCATGCCTAAAAGTAGACTAAGTAGAATACTAAAGTGTATGAGTAAGTTATTTACCTGCAAAACTATTGGAGACGTCCAGGACCCCTTTAGCTCTCCAACAACCCAGCAAAACACCGACAACTCGCTTTTGATTGCCAATTTTGCCCATCCGATTGAAATGGTCCACCACACTCAATAGAACCAGGGGATGAACCACAACTTTTGTGGTTAAAACTTCTTGACTGGGCATTGTTGCTGATGTGTGTTTCTAATATTTAAACAATAAATTCAATACTATTAAGCAGCAATAACGGAAACAATAATAACTCTGATCTATTTTTCGCTCAAAATCCACAAACTAATGATTTCTGCCAAGCGGCAATCAAAACTAAAATTTGACAGTCATTATAAAAAAAAAGAATGTCTGTGGTTATATTTACGTGTAGTAATGTAATTCAAACCTGGCAACACTGGTAGATAAGGTATTCTCGATAGTCTCATTGAATGATTTGAACGGAATGAATGGTTAAAGCTGATGCCAATGTCATATCTGTCATCTGTAGCTGTCAATGTCAAATAAAATGTCAACAGCGGAAGACGTGCTTCTGGAATTTTATTTTTAAGTGTTTTTAAAAATTGTAAATGAAAGTATAGCTAATAAGTAATATAATGAACAGTGCATGCCACAGAATTTAATCGTAACACCTATAGTAAAAGTTAAAATAGATTCAAAATGTCTAAAAAAACCATAACCTTCGTCACTGGCAATGCCAAAAAACTAGAAGAGCTCCGGGCTATTCTCGGCAATAACTTCCCTTTAGAAATCGTTAGCCACAAGCTAGACTTGCCTGAACTTCAAGGAGAGATAGACGAGGTGTCTATCAAGAAATGCCAGGAAGCTGCACGTCGTTTGAAGAGGCCAGTGTTAGTTGAAGATACATCGCTTTGTTTTGATGCGTTAAAGGGGCTTCCGGGGCCTTATATCAAGTGGTTCCTGGAGAAACTACAGCCTGAAGGTCTCACAAAGCTGCTGACTGGCTGGGAAGATAAGTCTGCCAAAGCTGTGTGCACATTTGCTTACTGTGCAGGGAACTGTGAAGATTTAGATGTGAAACTGTTTCAAGGAATTACTCAAGGTTCAATTGTAGAGCCGAGAGGAACTAGAGATTTTGGTTGGGATTGTGTTTTCCAACCAGATGGTTATGACAAAACTTATGCAGAACTACCAAAGTCTGAGAAAAATAAAATATCTCATAGATACAAAGCTTTAGAGCAATTTAAAGCACATTTTAATGAGAAACCTGTTTAGCTATGGGTTAATTTAGTAGGGAAATTCATAACAACACATGTAGTAAAATAAGCCTAATCAATAATCCAAAATAATAAAGTCATCATTGCTCTCTCTATGAGAGTAAAAAAATGTTCCTATTGATGCATCTCTAATAGAATTGTTAAAACATTCATCAAACCTCAATGTTAACCAAATGTGGTATTTACATTTTTAAATAAAACCGGTAATCAAACATTGAATTTTTTATTTAGTATAATATTACTGATTCTACCTATTTACATGATTATTGTAACAATAATATTCCACCTTGTGGTACACTTAAGTCATAGCATAAAATAACATTATAAATGATAACATAAACACATTGTATGTATTAGCATTACTTTTAGATGTAGGCTTGTGTATACCCGGTGCAACATAAGGTTCTAAATTTGAATTATTATAATTCTTGTAATACCAGTCATTTTCTCCAATTTGTCTTATTTTAGTATCGCCAGTGGTTAAATTTTCTGAAAATCTTGTCTTTGGTTCTCTATTTGGGGAATAGCTTTCTCTATGTTCATAATGCTCTACTTGTGGATTATTTACTTTTGTGATGGTTGCAGGTCTCTTGCCATGGCTCCTTTCATGCAATTCTGCAGTACTGGGTACTAAAATTGCAGACAGAGCAGTAGGTGCTGGCTGCTCAATATGCTTCTTAATTGGAGGTTTAGATGTCACTGCAGTTGATGAAGAGTAAGATAAGGTACTGCTTTCCATCCAAGCCTGTAGAGACATATCATTACTTGTATCTGTTGTTATAAGCATACTTTCTTTTTCAGTTACTTGAGTTATTGTTAAGTTTGACTCCATCAGATTATATTTACTCAAGTTATTAGGGTCTGACTTTTGTTCTTCAACATTTTTTGTTCTATTGTAAGCAATATGTGTACTGTTATCATCATCAACATAAGCTTGTAGCTCATGTATCTCACTTTTACTTTTCTGATGTGTTGTACTGTTATGAACAGTTTTTGCTGGTGGTTTGGTTGATACTGCTGCAATGGCGTGTTCTGCTTCACCTTGCTTGATGTGAGTTGTAGCACTTTGGACTTGCATAACATTATTTGTGACATTATGTGTAGGGTCAGGTATAGGCATAAAGCCACCGGCAGTTGTAGGTAGAATTGGAGAGAAGCCACCTGTTTCAAACTTCGGAGGTTCTGGTAGCTGATATTTATTTCCGACGTGTGTATGAGTTGCGGAATTTTTCTTATCTGGCCAGTCTATTTTGCGCCCAGTGTTAAGTATCTTCCCCATATCTATAGGAGGTAAAGGCATTCCAAAGAACGTAAATCCGCTATTTGATTCTTTAGGAGGTGGTGGTTTATTTCTGTCGGTTACGTTTTTATTCATTGCAGCGTATATTGTGGGGAGACCACCCGACGATCTGTTATTATTTTGTGTCGCACTTACTTCGTTATTCAAGCCGTCTATTAAAGTTTCATTGTAGGGATAATCGACGTATTCATCGTAGAAGTACTCCGACTCTTCTGGGGACGGCCTGTTAATTTTGTTGGCCTGGTACGTGTTTTTAATCTGCGTTGTGTAATCTTTTATTTTGTCCAATGTTGAATACACTTGTGATGTCGCCAAATTAGGTAGAAGTGCTTCGTTTTCATGAGTCATACAAGTTCTAAGATGTTCCTCTTCGATCTGGTTCCTTGCAGTGTTTGAACAATCGTTTCTTCCAAATGGCATACCTTTTACGTATGTGCCATCTGCACATTTGGGCCCAATAGAAGATGATTCGGAAAGCCATGATTTCAGCCATACAATATGGCAGTTGCAAACTAGTGGGTTACCTGAAATAAATTGGAACATAGTTATGAACATATAAAGTGGTTAACTTGAAGGTAACACTTGTCAGTTAATTAAACTCACCATCAATATCCAAAATAGCGATATTATTCCTTAATTTGGCAAATGTATTCTCCAAAACTGTGCTCAGCTTGTTATGTCTCAGTGAGAGGACCTTGAGACGAGGCATGAAATCGAAAGGCTGGCCGCTAATGTGGCATATCATATTGTTATCCAAATTCAGCTCGACGAGCCATTCCATGTATTGAAACGACGCTCGTGTCAACCTCATCAGCTTGTTAAAACTCAAATCCAAGACTTCTAAAGAAGTCAGCTGATTTAGCCCCGAGTTATCGATACTGGTTATTTGGTTGTTACTCAAATTCATGTATTGCACTAAAGGCATATTCTCGAAAGCCCGCAACGATATGAACTGTAAACGGTTTCCTTGTAGTTCTATAATCCTTAGCTTTGGCAGATTCGAAAATACACGGTCAGGTAAATCTATAATGTGATTCCGGCTCAAGTAGATAGACACCAAGTTGGGTAGATTAGCTATCGCTTTTGGATGAACTACCTCAATATCGTTGTTATCCAAATCTATCGTTGCTAGATCTCTTAAGTCTTTGAAACTTCCAGTTTTTAGTTCCACTAGCTTATTGTTGGGCATTTTGAAATCGGTCAGCGTGTTTAAACTGTTTATGGAGTTGCCATCGAAATTTTTAACGTGATTGTAGCTAGCGTCCAAGATTTTCAACTTCGACATCATGTTCAACGTGGAAGGCAATTCGTAAAGATTATTTGAAGAAATATTCAGTGTTTCAACATCTAACGCCCTGCTAACAATATTTGGGCTAATGCTTTTCAGTTTATTTTTACTGAAATCAAGTGATGAGAGCGCCGCATTGTCCTGAATGGCCATAAAATCGAAGTTTTCAATTGTATTCCCGTGCAAGTTCACTTGTTTTAATAAATTGAGTTTGCTGAAGCTTTTTGGGTGAACTGCCATTATTTGATTATAACTTAAATCTAGTATCTCCAGTCGATCCAAATCACTGAACGTCGTCATCTCGATTTGTCGCAAGCCATTTCGTTTCATATAAAATCGACGTAAATTGTGTAATGTTTTCAGACTTCCGTGTGGAATCTTCTGGATTCCGTTGCTTGAAATATCCAAAGTTCTCAAGGATGGTAAATCTAAATCTGGTGACGGAGGCATTGGCAAACTTGTGATTTGATTGTGTTGTAAATACAATTGTTCTAGCCCTCGAGGTAATCCAGGTACAAATTCAATCAGCCTGTTAACGCTTGCATCTAATTCATACAGATTTGCCAAATTTCTAAATGTAGCTGGGTGTATAGAAACTAGACTATTCCCTGATACATTAACGTATTCTAGTAAGGGTGATTCCATGAAAGTGATCGGGTCTATTATTCCTAATTGGTTGAAGCTAAAGTTAATTCTTCGCAATGACGGGAGGTTGTATAAGAGTTTAGGCTGCAGTCTTGTAAAGAAGTTATAAGACAAATCTAGTCCTTTGAGTGCTGGCAGATTCCAATATGGTCCTTCGTTCATGTCGTTCAGCGAATTGTTGCTCAAATGTAACTCCCTCAGTGCTGGCATCGCAACGAATGCGTCCGCTTGTATAAATTTAATATTGTTTTTGTTCAAGTGTAGCCTTTCCAAACTTGGATGACCTCTGAGAGCTCCTCTTGGAATTTCCTGAAGTAAATTTTGACTCAGGTCTAAGAACTTTAAGCGAGGAAGAGCATCAAGCAACGCTCGAAATTCTGATATGTGCATTATTTGATTACCGATCAAAGTTAGCTCCTCAACTCCACTACCTGATTGTTGTAAGAATGATTCTGGATGTATTTGACTTATTCTGTTGTAATTCAAATCAACAACTCTAAGCTTAGGAACCCTGTGAAACGCTCCATGATGTATGATGTTTATATTGTTGTGTGAAAGAAACAGATTCTCGAGCATTGGCTGATCTACAAATCCACCTTCGCTTAATTTATCTATCATGTTGTGATTAAGATTTAAATGCGATAGCATTGGCAAGTCCCTAATAGCCCTTCCAACCATTGTTGCATCTGCGATTTTATTGTTACTTAACGATATTTCTCGAAGAGAAGGTAGTAGCGATAGTGCTCTCATATGTATCAAGTTAATACCGCAATTAGTTATTTCCAATCGCCTTAATTTTGGTAAATTGTAAAAAGCATTTTCTTTCACAATGCGGAGGTTAACACTTCCTTGGATAAATAATTTCTCTAAGTTTGGCAAGTTTTCAAAAGTGTTCTCATTCACGGCATTTAGACTTTCCGACTGAATGTTAATGTAACGTAGTTTCTGCAGACCAGAAAATGTGGGTATCCTCTTTAGATTTTGCGATTGTATTGTTAAAGCTTGAAGGTTTTGCAATTTCATCAGACTTTCTGCTGGGAGACTTCTCAAGTCATTTTCTACTATGAATATTTCCACTAAATTCAATTCTTGGGTCTCTAACCAAGCTCCTGATAATCGCTCCAGTCCATTGTGCCGGAGCATCAATCTCATGATCTTGACATTCTGGAATATCTTCCCAGGGAGGGATGGGAGATAGTTGTTCTCTATTATCAGTTCATCTATCGGTTTTCTTATAAGCTCTCCTACTTTTTGGACGCCCTTTAATACTTGGGGTAAATCGCTGTGTGTGCACCTGTAAATAGTTCGAAATTGTTACTGTGTACACCAAAGGATAATCACCCATATATTCGTTGATTATACTAACCATATTTGTATGTCTTCGTGTCGGTTTGTGCATATGCAGGGAAGTATTGACTCTGGGACCGGACATATCAAGGACTGTCCAGTCGCGTATGAAGCTGTCAAGAGGAGGAGCCATGAGACTATATCTCTTTTCTTACGGTCCATTCCTCTAAATCGTCTGTGATGGTCATTGTAGCATATTCCTTCTTGTTTTAATGCCTCTTATCTGAAAAGATAAAATAATTCTAAGACACAGTACTTCTATTCCATGTGTTGCTGGGGAGTTTGTTGCGCCACTTCTCCTTCCCAGAAAAAAACACATAGGAAGTGGTGAAGGGTGGGCGTTTTGGGGGCTGTCTTTTCTGTGAGGTTTTGCAGTCAAGTTTGAATAAACGATTTTGAGTTTGAGTTTCTAAACAAACTGCAATATTACATTGTAGTTGCTCAAAAATCTCAGGCAAGACTAACAGAGGAAACGTCGACTCTTTGTTTTCTTTAAAGCTTAACCCTTGATTGCTTCACCTCCCTGTTCTACGCAAAATCGTATTCCGGCGTCAAGGACCGGCACTAATGAAAACAATGTGTTATAGAAACAATACCTCACCGGGACGGTCCGGTGGTTGAGCTGCACTTTCACTTATTCACCATTGTTATTAACGGCGATCTGGTGTGCAATGTTATTTACGTCATTGTTTTAGGGTTATGCAAGTCATTGATGGAGTATTGTTGATGTAGGTCACAATTCGGCCTTCGAGGTATTTGGTCCATTGAGATTACGTATATTGCCTTGGTTGCATACGTTAGCTTTGAATTAAGGAATAATCTCTGTCTTTCGGAACTTCGGAGTGTTTTCCGTGGCTTGTGTAATTTTTGAGATCTAGATGGTATACTTAAGTATAACCACCGACATTTGTGAGAGAAAACTTCCCCGTTTAATAGGTTGGTACAGACGCAAGCACATCAAGCTACCCGAAACTGTCAAGTTTTCCCAATCAACTTTAAACTGTATTCAATGATAAAGTTGAAAATCTATTAAGGAAATTTGACCGATTGAGTAGCTTCATGTGCTGTCAGTACTTATGTCATAACTTTCTTGGACACTTAACACTTTGGTAAGTAGGTGGTTACTTTTTTTCTGTAGGTGGACAGATTATGAAACCAGGCGACGAAAAAACGATTGAAATAGTTTAACGCATTGTGTATTCTTGTAAGCATTAACAAACGTTACGTTTTAAATATAGCAATTAACTGCGCAATGCCTCATAAACGACTATATATTACGACGATATATTGCACAAGTTAACTAAAGCGTTACTTTTGCAGCCCAGATTTGCATATTTTCTGTTTTATTTTCAAAAGAAATATAAGTACTAAGACTTTAATTAACGAATCGTGCTCACACTGAATAATTTGATGCAGCAAACGTAGAGTAAGCAACAAATAAAAAGTGGCGATGACGCATATTTATAATATTGACACTGTTACTTCATATAGAGCTGTAAAATTGTTATCAGGTGACATAATTTTTACCGCATCAATGCATAACAGGTTCGTTGGTCACATGGTCGATTTATATGAAGATTTACTTTCGGGGACCGAAAGAGAGGATATAATGTCGATACGATTAATGACTGCCTCGTTGGTCTAGTAGTCGCATAGCGCGACTGCTTTGCACGGGGTGTCTGGTTCGATTCCCAGTTCGGGCCGAAATCGCTTTGAGGGTCTTGTGAAACTTCCATAAAGCAGCCGTTGTCTGGAAGTTGGTGATATACACCCGTCCATCGGAGAGCACGTAAATATCGGTCCTGCGCCTGGTCTCTCTCCGGTCGTGTCGGATTACTGACTATGAGAGTGAGGGAATAGAGAGTGCAACTGTGTCTGCGTAAATGCTTGTGCACTATAATATGTCTGCGCAGCTGGCTTATCTCTAACTCTTGCGAACAACTCACAACCCCGGGGCAGGTCGTGGTATTCACCTTAAAGATTAATTTATTACAGAAAGACTACCTAAAGATGCTTGTTACTGTTTCATAAAACATCAAAGACATTGAGGAGAGTGATACAAGTATCTGCCGTAGTACTCCGCATGCGAGCAGAACGCATGTAGTAGGTAAACGGTACACCAGTCATTATGGTACAGTTATCGCGTTTATCTCCGGTAACTGTAGACAACTGTCATCTCAGATGGTTCTGGTAAAGTAGTACGATCTTGTGCACTGCTATTATTGCTGTTTGATTACAGTAGGTATTATGGGTCTTGTCTCGATGGTTAGTCTGTCATTTGTGAATGTTTTGAAATGGAATCAGGGATTTAGAAATCTCAGTGGTAAAAATTGTCTAATTGTGGTCACTCTCCAACTCCTAATAGTTGACAACTATTCAAATTCGATCCTTTTATTGAACTGTCAAAACCGACTTTCTTATATCTATGTATACATAGTAATGTATAAATAGTATCACATAATAATATCTAGGAACGCGACTCAAAACATCGATACAGGCATAATAAATATAATAAATGCTAACATGTGTTGTACCTACCTATTTCTAGTCAAGACAAGGAAAACGCGATTAGCTGAGGTCAGTTTTCTCAATATTCTCCGAGGTAAGTAACTAAGTAGGTGTACTAGCTATATATGTATATGTCTTGCTTTAATGCAGTTTATATTTTATCAAATGGTAAGAAATCTGTACAAAGTATGAGCTAAATAAAATTAGATACCTACTTAATACAAATATAGGTGCAGTTTTATGAAGTAAAGCTACCAACTCTTTATTTTAATTGATTAATGTAACTGAGGAGTCAGGAGATCAATTACAAAAGCATAACGACGGTGAAATGCCAATAAGTACCTCCTAACTGTCATTTTTCTAGAAATTCAATTTTTTATCGATTTGAATTTAGAGGCGTTATTCGCATGTCTTGGCAAAAACTCCTATGCGTATTTGACTTTGTCAGTTAGTTTTTATTGGCACTTCGCCGTCGATAAGTAGATAGAATAACTGCATTGTATACGCCTACAACTATGTCAACAGACTGATTTTTATTAATTGGGTTTGCTATTTTTAGAACTATACAATATATTTTATAGATTTAAATATAGGCTTTCTGGTTTTTGATTGGCTAGGCTACATATAAATTCTTATACTGACCTCTAGAGTAATGCACCTAAACAAAGGTTTAGAAGTTTTTTTGTAAAAATGTTTTATTTCTAGCTTTTCAGTGTCTAGTTCCGAAATTGTATAAGTTTAACTTCGTACTCACAAAACTGTATTGTAAGTACATATTGGATGATATACATAGTTCTCATACCTACAATACGTAATTAAATAAGGTGAAACACGTGGTACCATAAACCATTAAAGCGTTCCGTGAATTGCATTTCGTCTCCATCAAAACCCGCAAACGCAATCAAAACCAATCTCAGTGTAAAGTTCTCTTCAATATGGATAATATAAGTCCAAACACGTGGTGGTTTGTTCATACCCTTGAGGAATTCCCTCGACTGTCTCGCGTCTCCATCGTCAGGTCATCTCTAACCTTCACTGTTTTGGCGTGTCATCAAACACTTGAATGAGAAGTTATCGGGTAATAACTTCTCATTCAAGCGTTCCCACTATTGAGATTTTCTCTCGATTTCTAAATGTTTCCAACATCCGATCCTAGACATGATAATGAACCATTTGGGAATTACCCTTTCAAACAAAAAATATGAACAGAATTAAAAAAATAATAATATAAAAGAATTGGGAAATTTGGGAAATTATTTGTAATAATTTTTCATCAATCTAATGAGACAATTTTATTTATGATCGCTATTTTTTTTTTGTTTTTCATAGTGGCAGGTACTGAAAACCTGCATTGGCGATTGCATAACTTAATTCTCATAATAAAATATAACGGCAGCAAAAAAATTCCATTAAAGATCACTAGCTCACGTTGTTTTGGTCAAAAAACCGATCAAACCATCGTCGGCACTATCAAAACCAGTCGGACGCTAAGACTAACACACACCATTTTTCTAAACTTGACAGGAATCTGCATAAGTATCGTAACGTATATATTTCTATAGGTAAGTACATTCTACTTCAAGAACACATATTATCTAATCTATCAGAGCTAAGAAAACAAAACAATTTCCATACACGCATCATTCTCTAAACAAACACAAATAGAGATATAATTAAACATGGGGGTCTTACTTAAATTACCGTCAAAGATGATGCAAAAAACACAGCGGCGTCAACTCCTTTTAAGACGCCAAAACACGATACACTATTACGCAACAATCACAAAACAAAACAGAGTGGACAAGCGTGGCTTATGGTGGCCCAACGTGAACTGGGATGCGAGTATTTCGCATGTAAACACCAGACTTTCGGTTCACAGCTCGATGCACATCAAGTAACTTATCTTTCACCATTGTGGCGCGTGCTGCCGCCCGTAACTACTTGTGGACTATCATAGATGTGAATTGAGTTACCTACTGTTTCTACGGTTTGGCTCTTAGAGGACTGGTGTTATACAAAATTACCGATCACGATCATTCTAAGTCATCCTTATTCTAATCTCACTCAATTTTTTGTAAGTCCTCCGGCTAATCTCTTACCACCGTTTAATAAAAAATGATTTTTAAAAGTACCTCAAGGTGATGGTTTATACCTAGTACTAAAGCTGGTACCGTTTCAAGACCATGTTTTATTGAAGATTGTCTTTCTAATCCCATCCTTGCTCCAAGCTTTATCCTCATCCTAACGCTTCCTAGATCTTAAATATTTTTTATTCAACTTTGCTTCATCCGAAAGTTAACTAATCGGTGCTTGAACAGCCTACGGCTGGTCCTGAACTTTTTATACCTGGGGAATAATTATATTATCGCGAAAATACAGTCTTTAGTATAGAAGTATCTACATACTTGCCTATCTGCTTAATTCATACTCTTTGATCGTTAGTTGCAAAATAAAGAATGCTAAGCGACTTATCTCGATTAAATCGTAGAATGTGGTAACTAGGAAGGGTGGTAGCCTAGACAATAAAATTGCCATATGTCACCTTAATTACTGTATTGAAACATGTCTGTAATCAGAAATACAAACAATAGGTGCTTACACATTGTATTTTAAATCTTTATCTTTAATAAGAAGTTTAGTTATAGTTGTAATTATTATACATTTAAATACTAGGTAGTAGGTACTCTCGTACATTACACAAAGGATCCCGTACAATCGCTGTCTATCCCAAGAATCTTTATCTTTACTAATATGCGAAAGAACTCTCAACTCTGTCTGTCATGCTTCCATGCCAAACCTACTGAAGCAATTTTAAATAAAATTTGGTAGACATAATATAGTCTAGAGTCTGAGAAAGGACATAGGCATTTTATCCAGTCGCGGGAAGTAGTTGTTAGTGGAATCGTGGGTAACAGATAGTAACCAATAAATATGTATACTGTAAGTAGTGATTGAATACAGTCATAACCTTAAGACTTCACTGCGGGCAAAAAAAGAAAAACAAAGATTCGAACTCTACAAAAACAGAGTTATAGATAATTCACATAGAACGACTTGCTCTATGTGGATTCATATTGAAGTTGTTTGCCAATTCTTATGTATATAACCTACCTAGCTAAGTGAGTTCGCGAAAACTTGTTTTATATCCTGCTGGCCTTGGTATTAGACGTCGCGCAAAAATTTGTTTGTAGCCAAATAACAATCGTCGTCGGCCTTTTTATCTTGCCACTGCTGAGCACAGGCCTCCTCTTACACTAAGTTGGATTGAGCGTAATCGCCACTCACACTCACTTACACGCGTACTTCTAGTCTCCTCAAGATGTCTTCTTTCACCGTTAATAAGTCAAATTGTCCAAAATGTTCTTAGAAAGTATAACGTATATATAGGATATTGGTACTTGCATGACCTGAAATCAAACCCATACTTGGGAAGCTGGTGCTTTAGAATTACTTAGAACTAAAATTCTGTAGTGACTATTTTGGGAATTGGAACTGTGGCCCAAGATTTTTTTTAAATTAAACCTTAATGAAATTATTCTGGATGTTAATAATAAAGATCTATAAATGTATACGGGGATGCTCGTCAGTTATGTGTCACCATTACATATTTTAAAATTGTCTCAAAATGGCTTCAGCGTGTTGGCTTCGGCCCCACGTTCGCCTTCCAAAAGTCCGGGACTCCATAGTCCCGAGTGCATGGCAAGATCTATAACACTTTTCCTCGTATATTATAAAGAAATATACATATTTTCAGATAAAATCATTAAACAGGTCCATCATCATCTCCCGAGCCTTTTTCCCAACTATGTTGGGGTCGGCTTCCAGTTTAACCGGATTCAGCTGAGGACCAGTGTTTTACAAGGAGCGACTGCCTATTTGACCTCCTCAACCCAGTTATCCGGGCAACCCAATACCCTTTGGTTAGACTGGCGTCAGACTTACTGGCTTCTGACTACCCGTAACCACGGCCAAGGATGTTCAATGACAGTCGGGACGGTCCAAACGGGTCCATAAACATTTAACAAATGAAAGCCTGTTGCTAAATTCATCTTATCATGTGTGACTTCATCATAAAACCACGTGTTTTTTTATACAAAAAGTTGATTATAACAGACCGTGAGCGCTTGACGTAAATGAGCCAAATAATATTATATAAGTATAGTTTTCGCAAACAGATACCGACGTTCATGTGACCTTGGCAGACACTGGCAGGTTCTCTCAAGAACCAAGCTCCATTTTTCGACAATATTTTTCAAATTGCTTAGTAGCAGTAACGCTAATCTCATGATTGATGCAGAGGCATTCGACGTTTTGAGTGCGTTTTTTTTTTAATACTTTGGGATAAGTATGTACCTGTAGAGTCAACCAATTTTTACGTAGCAAAAGAAACCAATTTGTTGGTAAATGATTGAGCTTCTTTTCCAAAGTTATGACGATCGTCAAAGGCATCAATGAATCTCCAACACTTAAAAACACTATTGCAAAAGTTTTTTTATGGAATTTACTGACTGATAATGGTTATATTAAGAAGCGAGGCTGGGTGGGTACTGTATATTCCCGCATGATTGTAATATTTAGGCGTTATAGGTATTTCATTTTACATAATTTGCTTTTTTCTTAGTATATGCTTTGAAAAATGATTTCAGTTTATTCAGGACATAATCATCCTGTTTACTTTTTGCGAGCAATTCACATGAGTACAAAAAAAAATCAAAAAGATTTCAAAAATAACATAAATACTACCGAGAACTAATAAAGAGTCCCTAAAAATCAAGACTAAACTAAAAATAAAATATAAACTAAAACATTGAAGCTAACGAATTTTCGATTTCTTTGGAGGCAGGTTTTTGAAATTGCAAGTCATAGTGATCTGCTAAATGCGACCAGCAGCTTCAATGTAAATAAATTAAAAAAAAAATGCCGGAAGACTATCATCAAACTCCTGCGAAGGCCTCTTTTGTCAAAGGAAGAAAAGGAGAAAAAATTAGGATGCCCTGAAACCGAACGTAAACTCTATTATTTAATTTAAATATAAATATTTTCCTAACATTTAATGTCCTGGATTTTTGCAAAGTAACGCCTGATTCAATAATTTATCCATCCCCTTAAATACAATTCATAATTTTTCTATCTACATAAAAAAAAAATATTTCTTAATATGTATCTCTTGTAAGTAACTACTGCTTTCGTCAACATGACACACCCACCTCGAATCCTACATAGCTATACTGGCTATGCATACAAAGTGTGCTAAACAACGTTGATATTTTCCACTGATTATTCATTCGTGTAAAAAATTCAATGTCAAGTTTGTACAAAAATTGACATTAGAGGCGACACACCACCAAATCTCTACAAAGGCAACTGCATCTTAAGTATTAGGAAATAAGGTTAATTTCTCTATAGCTGGGGTTATCATACGACCCACTCATACATAGGTAGATGTAATATTGGTTTACAACCTGTTTCCACCTCACGCGACTCCCAGCGTAGTGTTTACCAGTTACCGTTTGTCTTACTCAGTGTTTTATCGTGTCGTCTATCTGACGTTAGATCCTCCGTAATTATGTTCCTAAGAAATTTATATCGGACTTCAGTTAAATTAAATGTTAGAAATTATTCTGGAAGCAAACTGAAGAAGCCACCAAAGATTTTAATTACGGGTAAGTTTTGTGTCTATCTAGAAAAAATAAAATACGTTGAGCCAAAAAAAAACTCCGCAAAAAAAATGTGTAAAAAGTTACTAACTGGTAAATTAAACAGAATAAAATACATTTAAATAAAATAATCACGTCCTAGTTCACAAAATAAATAAAAGTTATAATTAGGCTAACACTACATTTTAGCCAGATCAGTACCGTCTAAGTGAAAGGATAGAATACCTACAGTGAAGGCTGCATTCAATAAAATACTAGTTTTAAAATGGTCCTATAATGGAAAATGCAATAGTTTTGAATTATATCAGCTTGACTGATTGAATGAAGCGAAAGTGCACGAGGATGACGAATTGTTGCTCCAACGCGTGCATTCCGGCGCCAATGGTCGCGTGGTTGAAACAACCGGTGCACCAACTTATATAAACGGATTATTAGAGCAGGTTAATGATACAGAAACCTCGGGATAAGAGCGAACGTAGCGCAAAATATATTGCGGTAAAACGATCCTTAATTGTTTTTATTGAAGTCTAAAAAGTTTAGTGTAGGGTTTTGTGGAATTCAGTAAATAAAGAGTCTATGGACATGAATATTGAATGTCCCCAAAACTTGGACTGACTACTTAGCCGGGCGACTCAACGCCAGATATACATCTTCGAAAAAACATAAGTAGTTAACAAATGCCTGGGGTATAAAAGAATCGCTTGATGTGCGGATAATTGTAGCCACTACACTACAAATAAATCTAAAAATAGCTATGTTTTGTCTTATTACACTATTCAAGTTACGGTCAAGTATCAATTCCTAAGTAATTTAATGCCACGACGATATATTTGTCATTTGCTTATTATTATTTCGCGCTGAAGACAAAATCGATGATAAGGATTTTAGTGATGTTTTAAAGTTATGAATGAATAAATAACTCCATTTATGCCCATTATCAAGTCTTTATTAATACTCAAATACTATAGGTAAGTATGATGAACCGTGTCTCTCACACTGACCCACAGAGGCGTTAGACATTCGGTCTTGTGCGAGGCCGATAATGATCCTCTATTATTCTATGTCCGTTATTAAAAGATTAATTCTAAGTATAGTTCATTGATAATATCGATGTCAACGAACGAGAAATAGGAAGATTTCAAGCAGATATTTGTCAACTAAGATACATTTTATTTAAAGACTGTTTCAGAATAAAGATTAGCGTTGCGCGAAAGATAACGATCGGCAAATCTAAGTCACTCGTTTCCGCGTAATTTGTTTACATAAATATTATACCTTGTACGTACATACTCGCATTACGCCGGTCGTAGTAAGATTTAGAATGCACTTCAATAACATGTTTTCTTCAGTTGTCTACGACTAACACGTACGCGGGTTTTTGAAATGCAAGTGCGTACATAAACACATACCTAGTAGCGTAGTGACGTCGTTTTGATTTATTTATTTTTCTGAAAAGAAGGTAGCTTTGAAATCAACTAGTTAAGGGATAATGGGTGGTCCTCAAAAACCAATATTAGATTTAAAATTGAGTATGACTACTCTACTATACATTGTCAAACATTATGCCATGTTATTATGAATCGTTTTAAAAAGTACCGTCTTTAGTCCTAAGTTTATACCATTAAATTTGTACGAGCTGATCGTTTAAACCTAGCACTAAAGAAGGTACTGTATTAAGACCACGTTTTGTAATAAGATGGAAATTGTTTTAATATCGATTCCGGGCTGTTACATCAAGATATATATTATCAGATCTAAACACCAGAAACATCAGGCCGCTTTCAGCATGCGACTCCTGCGTTTTCCTACATAATTAACCAAGGAGAGTGCACTTCATAACTATTTCGAACAATCCCGCAGATGCATAGTGGCGAATCTGTAATTGGAGGATTGATTGCGCAGTCTCTCTTTTTCTGTGCGGTGAGATGCCTGGATTCAGACTTGCCGAAATACTTCGTAAAACTGCAAAGCTTAAATTAATTGAATTGCTATACATTTTGACAATGTTAAAATTTTAAAATTTAGGTAGGTATACCATGATTTTAAGCCCTGTGTGTGCTACTTTGGATAACTCGCAATACACGCGGACGAAATCGCGGGCGTCCAGCTAATTTTTAAACAAAACGCTTTCTTTACAGGAGGCCTCGGTCAACTAGGCGTTGAGTGCGCCCGTTATCTCCGAGGAAAATATGGCCGGGACAACGTCATCCTCTCCGATATAATCAAGCCATCCCAAGACATAGTCAATGATGGGCCCTACATTTTTGTAGACATTCTGGACTTCAAGGGTCTCCAAAAAACTGTCGTGGATCACAGGGTCGACTGGCTGATTCACTTCTCAGCTCTTCTTAGTGCGATTGGAGAGCAAAACGTTCCTTTAGCCGTGCGAGTGAATATAGAAGGAGTGCATAATGTTATTGAACTTGCCAAACAGTATAATCTAAGGATCTTTGTTCCAAGTACTATAGGGGCATTTGGCCCGGACTCTCCTAGAAATCCAACGCCTAATATAACTGTACAAAGACCAAGGACTATCTATGGTGTGTCTAAAGTGCATGCGGAGTTGTTAGGGGAATATTATTATCATAAGTTCGGTTTAGATTTCCGTTGCTTGAGGTTCCCTGGTGTCATATCTAGCGACCCACCCGGTGGTGGTACAACAGGTAAAGTATTTTTTTATATTAAGTACTGCTCTGAGAAATATTTTTGTGGAAGATCTTTACCCGTTTATTACCTAGAAGCAAACATCATTTGTTGTCAGTCTACGTTTATAGACATAGCAACAACTTGAACTTGACCATCATCTAATCTGGTTATATTCTATGACGCAATCGTTATATTTTTATTTCTTTTGATACAAAATTGTCTTGACGCCTTGAACGTGGTAACTGACCGACCTCATAGCGGACGTTAGCTAGTACCTACATTTTAGAAATACAATTGACTGTTTTAAATCTATGCTGTATCTAGCTATTACCAACGGTGAGATAAGCTGACTTCGGACCACGCATAACAAGTGTCTTAGCCCAACTAAACAGCACCAACGTCTTAGCATAACCAAAATATCGAGGACTCTTAAGGCAATTGATAAAGGCAAACGCAATTGATCCCTGCAAAAACCTTTGTACCTAGTCAACTATAGCCACGGGATAACGGAGAAACCAGGGAAGCAAACATTACTTATCCGTCGATGCCCACTTTACTAAAGTGAGGCTTACAATAAAGTATCGCAAATTTTTAATTATTCGTGTAATTTACAGACTATGCCATTGCGGTTTTCCACGACGTCCTTAAAAATGGCCAATATCAGTGCTACCTCAAACCTGACACTAGACTACCCATGATGCACGTGAGAGACGCTCTCCGAGCTCTGTCGGAGTACTTGGAGGCACCAAACGAGATCCTCAACAGAAGAGTATACAACGTCACGTCAATGAGTTTCACCCCAGAGGAGCTGACAGAAGCAATGAACAAATACATACCGGAATTCAAGATCACTTACAAGCCCGATAGTAGGCAGGAAATAGGTTAATATTTATCGTATTATAAACAAAGCTGCTACAAAGTCACAGTTTAAGGACAGAAAATGTACGAGTATTATATCGCATACCTACCTAGTTGGCTATTGCTGATTTGATTCGGCGAAAATAGAAAACATTTTTTTGGCAATGATTATAAAGCGTGTCTTCAACTGATCAGTATGTAAAATAATTAAACGCTGATAAACAGGAGACCCCTTCTACCACCAAAACCGATAAAAAAATATGTCTGCCTTATTAACAAACTTTGAGACATTTAGGGTCGGTTCATATCTGACGTAAAAAACGCCGAGCGTATCATCAGTCGTACTGACGTATCATCGGTTGAGTGTGAACGGTTAAGTGTTTTTCTATACATTTGTCTGTTCTGGCGTTACGCGACCGACAATAGCGACGAATATTCCGTTATATATGAACCGACCCTTAAGGCTTTACTACAAATAAGTTAGACACGTGTTTAAAGAAAAAAATGTATGCAAAATTATTTTAAACACGTGTCAAACGTCGGTCTAACTTTAATGTAATAAAGCCCTAAGTATTAATTTCTTTTTATATTTCTAATACACGCTTCATAAAAAATTTCAGCGGATTCCTGGCCCCAAGTGTTCGACGACAGCGAAGCTAGACGGGACTGGAATTGGAGACCAGAGATCGATATGGACAGCCTTGTCAAACTGATGGTGAAAGAAGTGAAAGAAAAAATTGTTGCCAATGGACTATCATAACGTGATATCGCTCATTGCTTTTTTATCATGCTGTCTTTGTCACTCGAAAGAGATACCCCCTCCTTGTACAGGATCAAACCAGAGTACTTCAAATGCGAATATCTGACTGTTTAAAAGTCTCATCTGGAGTTTTATTCCTGAACAGTCATCAGTGTCAATAGTACTTATTGTTATGTAAATAAACGCTTAAATGATAATTATAGGCCTTCGTCTATTTATTTTGTACCCTATTATTCTGATGTAATAAAAAAGGTAAAGGCTTCATCTAGATGAACCTATTACGCCATTAAGGTTTCATTCATTTTATTCAGGTCATTGTCATATCGGGCTGATATAGAGCTAAGTTATTATATTACCTACTGATCTTATTGCAATAATAGACATAAGGCTGTATAAATAAATTATAAGGCAACTTGGTTTGTCCTTTGTATCTTTTATAGATTTATTAAGCAGTTCATTCCTAGCTTCTGCATTCGACTTTATCTATGTACACCTGGCACACTAGGCGGCCAAGACCACTACCATTCGTGGACGTAGGTATCGATACTATTGTTACCGATATCGAGTGCAGTATCGATACTTTTGAAATTTTGTATATCCCTAGACGCGGTGCTTTACGCCACGAAAAACGTCTCTATATGGCGAGCCGCTGCCGAACTACATTCGCAGTCGCCGATCTAGCACAAGAGCACTCCTCCGCAAGCAGATTGGTTGGAACTACTAGTTGTGTGGGCCCGGTGTGCAGCTAGTTGGCCGTTGGCGCCATTAGCGTGAAGTTTATATAGTTGCGGCCACTGATCTTGGTCGTGGCCGTCTAGAGCGCGAAGTTTCAAACAGTATTTAATACGACCTCCTTGAGGGTGATAAGAGTGTGCGCCTTTTTGAAGAAGAAAGTTAAATGCTATTAAAGATAAATAAAAAAAAACTTCGATCAATTCCTTTATTCAAGCATAAAACAAAATAAAAATCACCTTTGCTTAAAGGAATAATAAAAACAGTGTTAAGCATGTACACGTTTGCTACCTATAGATATACAATGAAAGAGATAACAATACAAAGGAAATCAATTTTACCCCTACCATGAGACCACCACAACTAGAATTTTCATGTGTCGTGTACGAAATTAGGGCAAAATAATCGTGGAGCAGATGGACTCGTGGTAGGGGACTCGTATAGATTGTCAGAGGATGAAACTTAAAAAGTAAAATGACTTCCAATTCACACTATACACAACTCAGTCTTCGTTACGTTACTCGTCGGCAACTCGGTCTCTTATTATTATTTCTACGACAATATTCACTAGATATGGACGTAACATTACTATAGGCAGAACGTTCATTTCCATACTCATACAAATTATTATTTATCTCAGTGTTGCCGCGTAATAATTATTATGAGATGTAACTATTTCAAAGCATATAGTTTAAAATCTAATCTACTAACAATTTATTACTCTAAATAGTGGTGTTTCTGTGATTTTTAGGACATTGACTATGTCTAAACTTTAAAAATACTTCATTTAAAATTGTAACATCGATTCTACAGAAAATTAATAAAATGCCTGTCCACCTTATAGAACTATGTGTTATTTATTATTTTTGTATTACTAACGCGAAAAATAATATACAAATATATATCAAAATCAAATTTCTAGCCGAATCTAGCAAACTTAATTTTATTGCACCTTCTGTTTACTATAATAATTATCACAAATCGTTTATACAGTCATTGTGAATGTTTGATAATGGCACTTACGTCATCTTGTATCAGGCAGCATGTGTTCAGACACACTAAGGGAAAATAAAAAATAAATCCAATTATTACTTCATATTCTGTCCAAAGACAACCAATAATTTAGTACAGGATGAGCAATACTTAATAAAAAAAATGTACTAAACAACGTGATTGTTTGGCGAGTACCCATAGATTTTTCTACTAATAAAAGTCAGTTAAAGAAACATTCACAATAACAATTACTTCATTTACGGCCAGTTTCACCGGTTGCTGATAAGTTTCAGACAGTTTGTCTGGCAGATAATTTCATACAAATTCTGTTCCATATTTGAATTTATCTAGGTAGATAGTGGCTATCCGTAACGGTGAAACTGGCCCTTATACTTTTAAAACAAATCGGTAACATTTTATACACAAATATATCGTAAAAAAAAAACAAAACGTACATTATTTAATATACCTCACCGAATAAAAAAAAACCTATATGATATCCCGGTACCTAAACTATTTCACACCATATTAACATACATGGCAACTTCAAAAAAGAGAAAAAAAAAACAGGATTTAAAGAAGAAAATGCAATATACACAGGTGATGAATGAAGCGAATTCGTAGTTAGTTTAAGTACATAGGTTACAAGTTAAAAAAATGCAATTAGTTACACAAATTGGAATAAATACAACACAACAGTCACATTTGGAAGTCAAAATTAAACACGGTTTTAATATAATAATAATACAATACAAATTATTATCATTAAGGACGAATATACGTTTGATTTTTTTGTTTGTGAATTCGAATCGTTTCGACGTACTTTTCAGCTGATTACTGTTTAGCCATAGACATTAAAAAATAATACACCGATAGCCTACTTCTGCTTCAATATAACTGGATACTCTGTTTTTAGAAAAGCATAAAAGGGCTTAAGTGCAAGTATGCTGTTGCAATGTGCACCAATCTTAATTCAGCCGCAACAGTATCCCTCTTAATCTTCCTGGATTTGAAACAATAAGTCCATGAAAATACCCAGAAGAAAATTAAAATAATTGTTTCGAGCTGAAATTTATCTCGACTAAAGGACTCTTTGGTGCCTTGTGATGAATCCATTTGACTGATTATAATAGTCATATTATTATTGTCACCGATTGTACAAACTTTTCCCATAGTCTCCAAAAATCTTCAAAAAAACCTTTTCTCGTACCATTGTAGGATGCACAATTTTAATTGATATAAAGTTTAACGTTTTTAATGGGATCTTTGGAGAACACGGAGAAAGGATGTAAAATGTGTACTTAATCTGCCTAAAAGATAAATAGGCCGTTCTGAGCAAGATTATTTATATCTATATTTGAAAACTTGCCTGAGTTAGTGTATTTCACACGGTTCTCTATGAAGTGGTATAACTTTTAACAGACTTGATCTTAGAGCGCGCCCATGGTTTTTCGACCGGACCAACTCGACCAACGCGGTAGAGGTACAGAATTTAAAATCTTCCAACTTCGCACTTTCCTAATTTAACTTCGATAATAATCAATAAGCGTGTGTCGATTGTGTTTTATTTTTTAACTCGAGCAAAGCACTTTTTTTTTAAATCATTGTTTATAATTATTGGCAATATTTTTTTCTATTATCATGTTTATTTTATGCTTCCTAGTTATTCCCGAACTACTGAAAAATATTGGCTCCTGGCACTGCAATTTTTTGAACCTTATATGTATAACCATTTAAACACTGCGCGTACGCCGATACACCCGCACAAAGTTAACGTCTCAGTAAATTAAATTTGTAACAAATAATGTGTTTGCACATAACAATTTAATTTATATAATCACTCAAAGAACTTCCTTCTTCACTCATTGTATGCAATATAAAACATTTAATCCATGAACTAGTCATTAACGTGTATTGTGACGTCATAATAAATGCTTATAAGTTCGTGGGCGTTGACTGGCCATTGTACTACTGATAAAAGAAGGAATTAATATCAGTTTCCATGGTATGCGGCAAGAATTAATGCAGACAGCGTGCAAACATTTAAAATTCAAGTGCTAAAAATATATATTTATTAAGTATATAAAAATTAACATAATTTCGATATCAAAATTAAGTTCTCCTTCAAGACATATCCAAAAAGGCAAGTTATAAAACGGATATTGTAAACACAATGTGCTTCGTAAACCGTGAAGTCTAAGAATACATTTAATTTCATTCAAAGCACTATTAAAACGACCACCTTTAACGGAACTTGCGCCGCATTCTTTGAAATATTTACATTGTTCAGTTTCGATTGTAACTTATTGGACATTGTCCTAAGAAAATTCTTTTTAACATTAATTAATTATAAATAAATCACTGCGTCATATGCCTAAAATTAGATTCATTGTTTTCCGTCACAATGCTAGCAAAAATATTTGATTTTCGTTACCTACATAATTGACTTGACTGATCACTCCGCCTTGAGATGCTGCTGTAGTTCACGGTTCATGTTCATTTCTTTCAAGCGTTGTCTCAGCTGTGCCTTCTTCAAGTTCGCCATAATCTGCGTTGATTGGTATAGCCACGAACCCTGGAAAATATTGGACCCAAATTTGTACCACCATAAAGGCAAACTCTCCAGTGTTTTGACTGTCAAAAAATGTAATAGGCACAACGCAAACGGGCGGAAGCGCGGCGAAGATACTCAGATTAAGTGCCAGTTTCACCGGTTACAGATAAGTTCCAGATAGTTTATCTGGCAGATAATTTCATACAAATTCTGTTTAATTTTTTAATTTATCTGGTATATAGTGGGTATCCGTAACCTGCGAAACCGGTCCTAAATGAATTTAAAATAAACCTTAACTACTATGACATGAGGTTGGGTCTGGACATACATAGGTCTGCTCCTGACAGCTCACCGCGCGCAACTCGCTTTGCATTCCATTTTCAACCGCATTTCATAGGGGTTAAGGTTTATTTCAAATTGATTTATTCTTAGTATCTTCGCCGCGACTCCGTCGGTTTTCATTGCACCATATGCGAATTTTATCCGTTATCTTTATTATGTGTAATTTTTTATAATACTCTCTTTAATAAATAAATCATGTTGGCATGTCAAATCGATCCAATTCATTCATTCACTTCGCAATGATAAAAATAAATCACAATAACACCCGTATCGGTAAAAGCAATTAATTACGATAACTATATCATACGATATTTTATCAACTTACCACCATTATCATACAGTTTAGCAGTATAGGGATGGAGAACACGACCGATATAAACAGGCCTTTACTATCGAAGTATTGTTGTCTAGAAAATAAGGCCCAGTTCCTAGCAGCAACTTCGTTGATATTCTCCGAAAAATAGACTAGCAACACTGAAAAATAAAATTTCAAGGTTAATTACTGGCAACTGTAATAAAATTATCGAGTAACTGTTTTTTGTGTTGGTATTATTATTATAATTAAGAAGATTAACGCTGTAATGAGATGCCATTGTTTTATTAATTGAAATCTCGCATGTATTAGAGGGAAAAATATAATTAAAATGAAGATCATTAAAAAAATAATTACGAAATGTTTTTTGCTACTCCAAGACTACTGAACCGTTAATTATAATAATTAAAAACAATATATCTCTTGTTTTTAATAGTCTTCAAATAAGATTGGCAAAATTGTGTACTAAACAATCATTCTACGTGGTGTAAACACATTTTTTCATAACAAACAAATGAAAAAGTTTCCGAAACAAAAAATAACTTTCACTATTTTGACGCAGTGCCAAATGACGTAGGGGCGCTTCTGAACTTTGCTTTCGATTTTCGTTTAAGAACTAAAATGTGTACACAGCTAACAGCGCTGATATTTGTTCTGAATTGGGGACGTATGCGTTTGTATAGCCTAGAGTCTACACAGTAGGATATGTTGGAGATTAGGAAAGTCTGCGTACGAAATACGAATGTATACTATGGGTACTTTCGCGTAACAAAATCGATACTTATATCATGAAGCTGTAGTTTGTTTGCTTTTTCGATAGAACGCGTTAATATCAGGAACAACTGGACTGATTTCATAAATTCTCTCATTGTTAGATTGCTCATTTATCGAGGAACGCTATATGCTACTATTTATCCGAATAGTTCCTATGGGACGCGAGTGAAACCGCTAGAGGAACCCAGTCATCCATATCATGGATGAGGTCGTATGTATATTGAAAAATATAATATGGCACTGAACTCTTTTGAAGGTGTTAGTCAAAACTGTTATTTGGATGTCCCTAATTTGATCAAATGTCTCCAAGAGCAAGTCTAAGTCTCCAAGTCCTTATAAAAACAACAAATACTCGTGTATTTATAACTATTATTCATTAAATTTTAACTAAAAATATTACAGATCGATACTTACATAATATTATGAACAAGATTACTTGAAAGTTTCCATAGTTCCTCGTCGAAAAACATGTGAACGTTATTATGATGTGGAATGATATGAGAGCTATTAGCCATGGATCGCGCCATTCAATCTGAAATCAAAAGAGAAGTAGAACTTAAAAAAAAATCTCATAAAGAAGTTGGCGAAGTCCCTATAGCTCCGTAACCTCATACTACTAACATTATAAACGCGAAAATTTGTAAGTATGTACGCATAATATGCATAATAAATGTCCGTTACTCTTTCAAGTTAAAACTTCTGAATGGATTTCGATGAAACTTGACTGTAATATAACTTATAGTACAAGGTATACCTACACTTCTTACGTATCCAGATAAAACTGATAAAAGCCGATGTGTTATTCTAAGGTATAAGCCTTACAGTAAGTAAGTCATATAAGAATATATTACAATATTATTCCGCATATGATATAATATGGCCCCGTCCCGAATTAACTTCGCATCAACCTGTAATATCTCACAACCTAATTCATAGTGGCTCAGAATTTGTACAAAGAAACCTTAAGCCTAACTATATTAGTACAGCTCATAATACGCGGCTCTATGACTAATCTTCTTCGGATACCGTATATTGAAACCGGTCTCGGACTTCGTAAGGTTTCTACACCTTATAATCTAGCGACTAATATAATAGAATCATTAACTACAGTACTAGAAACCTTAAATTTTAATTCCCATTCGAATATATTGCGAAAAATACTGATGTTACGAGTATTTTCCCATTTCTCAAAACCTTGTAGGTCTAGAATGTTCTATCGGTCAAGGTTATACAATCGATTTAGGTTGTTCCTTTATCGATCTAAGTACAAAACATGATATTTTAATCACATCGATTGAGCGTGTTTATGTTGAAATAGACGTCAGTACGATTGTACTTCACTATATTTGGGATTTCGTAATGATGTCTACATTAGTAAATTGCAGCCAGTATACCATATCATCATCATTACTATTGGCACGGCCCTCTTATACACAGTATGCGCTCCGAGTAATCCTCTAGGACCTCTCGATTAGTCGCGATCACTACGGGCCCCTTAGTTATTTGTCCGAGGGACCCGCGATGCACATACGTTACTTTACCGTGTTCGGTATGTATTTAAGGCGTACAGGAAGATGAAGACTACCCTGATGACTATATATAAATGTTTTTTTTTTCCTTAGCCTATACTGTGCCACTGCTGGGCAAAGGCCTCCCCCAAAGTCTGGAGCTGGCCAGACGATTTATACACTTTCCTCGATGATTGGCCGCTGCACGCTTCAGTTAGAGATAAATGGAAGACATAAAAGGTTACCTTATTTTACATTACGTCCCCAATTGATATTAAGATAAAATCAGGATGGGGCCTGCCTACTATTAAATATTTTGTTTCAATAACCAGTTTTGTTATGATAAATTGTTTTGAAGACATCCTGTATAGCATAAAACATAGACCGTCTGAATACATTTTATACTTACTACTTTTCTATGCGATATTTATAAAACATAAAAACGAAGTCCGTATGAAAGTATGCCGTGTCACATAATGTAATATGGGCTTTATGATAAAAAATCTAAGACCTAACAGTAATCGGAAATGGTTGTTTTAATATTCTTTCAAGCGAATCTGTGATAATGGACGGTCGATTTTATTGACGCTTTCTGATAGTTTCAACGAGACGCGAATACCTGTCCACTAAAACCAAAGCAGAGCTCTTTAGAGAAGACATAAAATTGTTACATCAAAAGACGCTTTTAAAGAAAAGTACGGAATTTACTAGATTCATCTAACTGCCGCCTGTTTAATTGGCGACTGTGACTAATCGAATGCGTGTTAACAGTAATTACTATATTCAGGCTATTGGGCCGTGCTCGGGCAAAGACCTCATCTACCCTTAGCTTATAGAATTTAGAGTCTAGAATCTAGAAGCTCAAATCGCAGGCTAGATTTATGCTACTAATCTCACTTGCGTCCTTATTTATATTCAACTTTTGTCATTGGTCGTTATCTTCGCCACCCTGAAGATGCAGGAAGGGCCAGCGCACCTCTGGCACCGAGCGTTCATCATTTTTATAGTCTATTGTAGTCTATTATCGTCTACTGACGAATGTAGGGAGTGGAAACCATCCCGGTCTTGAGCAAACCCATATGAACGCCACCTTTCTCAAATCTACGATGAATCGTGCAGCAGCATGAAATTTTTCTTTTTTATCCTTGCTGTATAGTTGTTAATGTATAATATGCAAATGTCAATACAAACGTAGTTACTTAGCGACCCAGTGACCACATCGCATTAATAATTCTTTGGGTGTAATTTACATAAATAATGGCATAGGTAGGTGTTGCTAGTCTAGCTAGAATCGTGTTTATCGATCGTAGGCAAGCCTTATACCATAGCATCTGCATGGTATTAACCCTCTTCAGGAGTCATTGGTACACTGTGAGCAGTTTATGTAGTTTTTTTGGAAAATTGATTGTTGAAATAAATCCGGTTGTGAATCGAAACAATTTCATGACCCAGTCTTCTTAGTATGGTATACTGAACTCGCCCTATATAAGTCTGCGGAGAGCTGTCCCTAACACCCTGTATTTAAACAGATATTAAAACTTCATTTAGCGTTTCTGCAGAATGATAACAAAGTTTGTTTAACATACTTCCAGATTTTTCGCAAACTATGATAAACGATTATAATATAAAGTAAGTATACCTCCTTTGCAATGAGGTAATATGTACTTTATAACTGTATCTACCCTATTCATCATGCATGATGAGTTTTTATAACTTAATTATTACGATTTAGTTCTATTAAAAGCGTAATTATATCTCTACGCGAATGTGATTAGCATGGTTTCGCGAGGCCATAGCAACGAGATCACAAGTGAACGTCATAATGTGCGCAAAGCTGATTCTGCAGCGCTAGCGGCGGCGGTTCAAGGTCATCGTAATAATAATTATTAGAACATTATTGAATGAATTAATTAATGCCAATAATTCTGTTACAAAAAAATATTTAATGTTTCTTCATAAAAAAACATGTTACCTACACCATGGCAACAGATTCAAAATAGTATCTCAACACCCATTTATGAGCCTCTTGACCTTGACTGCGAAGCATAGAGAAAGGTCGAGGTCAATAAGGATTCTTTTATATTTGTTGTACTGCAGTGCTAACAATGATAAACACTTGAAGAGTTATTATTAGGTACGTCATTGCCCGACTAGTCTCGTGAGTCGTGCGCTATGTGCCGAGGTAGCATAAGCACTAAATAATTGATGGCAACATGAACTGAAATAACAACCGAGATGGTGAATTGATTGTTAACAAAAGATAATCCATAAAAGTTAGACCATTTAGGAGCATTTAAAGGAAGGAGTATGTCCCATACAGGACAAATATTCAACAGACTGAGAGTTAAATTAAGACCAAAATACTTTTGGATTAAATCTAAAGATACATCTGTCCATTCGGTTTCTTATTAATGTATGTATAACTTGAAGTCTTAAACCAAACATCTTAAAACAAGTTCCTTTAATTATTCATGTTTCTTAAAGTTCAGATATTTTGTTGAGAACAGTTTTAATATTAGATATTTTTAACATAAAAACACAATACATTTCAAAAATTTAGTTATTTATTAAAATAATGTTCATTACATTATCATAATAATTAACAGTTATTTACATTTTCATTGCCACATGTTGTCTGATGTTGTATACATATTATATGTATACAGCTAAAAATGTAAAGCTGGCCAAACTTGTAAGTATCATGGCTGGTCTGAATAAATTCTTAATAAATATTATAAGCAGTTAAATTATTGAAGTAGGTAACTGATTTGTAATTTTGTAATGTAGTTTTTATAATGCAAATTCCGTGCTGGCAAATTTGACGCCTACACCGTTAATGATTGATATGTGTAAGGTACAATGTTGGATGTGTTATAGAAGCTTCTGTGTTGTTATAATGTGAAATATTTAATAAAGATTTTTTATTTTGAGTTATTATCAAAAACCAAGTCACACATTACTAGACTCAGATAGTGTCAACTAACGCAGATAACCCGAAGTAAATGGCATGTTTTTGTAATTGCAGTTTTTATCATTTTTGTAAATATTGTAATAAATCAAATATTGAACACAGCATGATTTTACTTGTATTGATTTTAAAGCAAGATTTGTTAGTGAGAAATGTACTAAGGTATAAATCCAAATGGATTAGTCTCCATCTTCCGGTTTAGTGAGACAGAGGTAACTTATACCTACAAAATTGTCATACAATATAAATAAATAAATTAGTTTATTTAAAACAGGAGGTTAGCTTCCCTCTATCATAAGCAGCACTGGCCTGAAGTTAATTTTAGAATGGAGAGAGATCCGATCCTGGCGCCTTTTTTGTAAATAAATACATATAGAAAAACAAATCTTATGCTTTTCATGGTCATTCGGCGCCCCTTAGCATTTGGCGCCTGGAGCTGCTGCTCCATTCGCCGTATGGACGGGCCGGCCCTGATCATAAGTTAGCCACATACTAAGCCAAGCTTGTGCCTTGTGGCTCGTATAACAATACAATTTACGGGTATGATAAACATGTAAGAACTTTATGAAACTTGTAATTAAAATAATTATGATGATTTAAGGTACAAATTGCATCAAGTCCAGTAAAGCTATGACACTACAAATGATGAGAAAATAAATAAAAATAAAGTGGTTGAGTGCTAATGCGCTATTTTTAGATTCAAAAGGTCAAAGTTAGACTTAAATGCCAATAACTTTTCCAAATAGATATGAAATAGCTATACCTTTATTTGCATATGGTTATTGTAATTGTAATAAAAAATAAAATGATCTGGACGATTAAGAATCTCATTGATATGCTCCATTGAGGCAGAAAACCAAAGCATTCAGATACTGTGAATTTAGGCAGTATAAATATATATACATAGCGTTTATATGTTAACTAATAAAAACCTTTGCCCTCTGCAACCGGCAAAACAATATTAAAATGTTAATTAGACAAGTACATCATACAGAAAATGAATGCCGTTGGCCGCCGCTGCCAACAGAAACACTACGCAATGATATGTACCCGCCCTGATGGGCAAAATTTATGTAATATAATCATCTTATACTTAAATGACTAATTATCACTTTAACTCTTCAGATAAATAGTCATTTCAGTTGTTACAATAGTTTATTCTAACACTTATTTTAAAGAATGCGAAATGTATTGACAAAACTTACACTGCGGAGGTATGAGATAAAATCCGATATTTGATTAACTTCCACAAACTCTTCCATGCTAATTTTTTTCCACGTAAACACAAACTATTTCCAAAATGCTACGAATAAGTTAATAAACAGTGTTTTGTAGTGTAGCGATAGCGATATTTTTTCAATCATCACATCAATGAATGAGATGATGAATGACTATAAAGAGCTTCATACAAGCTCGCTCCCTAAAATTTAGCCACAGAGTATGAATAATTTTGACGTGATGTTTTTTAACGTGATTTTTTTAATATTGCCATTTTAATGTAAGTATATTTGGCAAATATTTGATATAATTTTATTTAGTGATATTTGCTGCAGCCCTACTAGTTATTACCGCAATGCAAATCACAATAGTATTGGGCACTATTCAACCTGTAAGTTATAACAACTAAACCCAAGATACGGGCATTGGGCAAGCCTACAATATATGACTATACTACTGCATGGGATAATTTTCATGAAAACATCTATTTGTAAAATTACTGATTTGAGTTGATGCAGAATTGAATTTACATTCTTAACTCGACATTGTATTATCGTATTTTCATCACACCAAATAATAGAAATTAGGCACTTATAAAAATGATTAAATAAATATTAGCACTGGATGCTTTTTATAAGAATTATTTGTTCCAACAGGGATTTTCTAGTAGTTACATCGGCCAAATCGGTCATTTGAAAAATAATGTAAATCTAAAAAGCGTCAAAAAACTGAATATTGATCAATTAGGTATTTCATTTTATATGAAAAGTGTATTATAATGCTGGTAGAATGTCGCATATAAAACTAAAAAAAAAACTGATATAATGAATTAACTAAAGATAAGAAGATGATAATGAAAAAAATGAAACGTACATCACTAGTTCATGGCCGGTATTACGATTCAATCATTTTCATTCGCTCAATGCATCTTCCATTCATTCTATCTCTATCAAGTGCTATCAATTGACAATTTTCCCTAAACAAATTTTGTATCTTTGAGTGCTTTGTTCTAGTTTTTGAAGTGATTTTAATTAATTAAGTTAGTGTCCGATAAGAAAATCTAATATTATATTTTGACTGTATCAGTTTTAATATGTTTCATACAAGTCATTACGTACAGTGAATAGAAATTATGTTTGTGTAAAATTGCTGACTATAATACAACAAAAGCTCGCGAGCCGGCAGCGAAATGCTAAGTAATATAAAAGTATCAGTGGCAGGAATTCTAGCAACATGTCTTATTATATTCCTTCGGGACGCACAAGTATTGGGCAATTTGGTAAATCGACCCAGTGATAGATATTCCTTAGACGTGTCTGGCTGTGCTTTGTATCATAAGCTGTGCTCACACCTGGATGATGATCTCGCAATTCTATCTTGCGCACTAAACGCGTCTTATAACAAAACACAAATCTCAGTACTCTGTCAGCACAAGCTATGGAGTCATCAGGCAGAGCTTTTAGACAATGATTATGTAGAAAATAAACTAAAAGAACCATGTCAGGAGGAGCCTGTAATATTAAACTGCCTCACCCCATCAGAGTACATGGTAGATTGTGTGCTCAAGAAGAAATCAAGTGTGCGAGATAAAAAATGTTGGAGGATGATAAATAAAATGGAATCTCTTGTTTTTAATGATTGGCAAATCATTGGTAATTTTCTAAAGAACTGTTATGATGATATTGAAGCTCATACTTGTGGCCGTATACCGTTTGACCCTAGGAGTCTATCTCAGAAGCAGACCCTAAAATGCCTGCAGGGTCAAGACATAAACCCAAGAACTGAGTGTCAGGCTGAAATGGCTGTTCTAGAAGAAATGAAGTATAACACCCTTCAGTTGGACAAAATTATATTTGCTGCATGTAACTTGGACCAGAAGAACTTCTGCCCTGATGAAGTGCCCGGCTCTTGGTTGATGTACAAGTGTCTTTTAAGGCATAAATATGAAAATGGTGAATATTCTTAGTCATAGCATGACAAATGTTAATAGAAAACAGCCGCACAATGCTTGTTTTGAATTAGCACCAATAATAAAACAATAATGCTACAATAGTAACGTATGCTGTCATACATTTATCCTATTCCAATCAACAATTAATAGTCATTAATTGCTTGAATTGCTAATTAAATTTGATTTACTGTTATTTTATGACTTCTTCTATTACAGGAATGAGAAAAAAGTGCCAAGACCAATTGTTTTATGACCAAAGAAATATTGTAATGAATTATAGGATGAGTAAAGGTTTAGTGAAGTCTTGTAAAGAAGACATAAGGAAGTACCATTGCCGAAAAGGGGTTGTAGATGATAAGGATGTCAGACTTGCACAAATTTTATTATGTTTGGAAAATGTATCCCGCAACGAAAGCACAAAATTAAGCCCAGAATGTACTGCTGAGATGATAGATCATAGAAAAATGCTCATGGATGATTATAGACTGTCACCAGAATTGATGCAAAATTGTGCCAATGATATTACAACACTATGCAAGGGTATTGAAGCTGGGGGTAGAACAATCCACTGCCTCATGGAACATGCCAGACCAAGAAAACGGAAAGACAAAAGAATAAGTGCAGCTTGTCAAAAATCTTTGGAAACATTAGTTCAAGAAGCAGATCCAGGTGAAGATTGGAGAGTTGATCCCATTCTACGCAAGGCCTGCAAACCTGTGGTGGACAGAGCCTGTCGAGAAGTCAGTTACGGTAATGGCAGGGTCATGTCTTGTCTGATGGAAAAACTTGGAACCAATCTAATGACTCCTGATTGTGAAGCTGCTTTGTTGCAAATTCAATACTTTATATCCAGAGACTTTAAGCTGGATCCCCAGTTATACAGGGCATGTAAATATGATGCTGTTACAGTATGTAAAGCTAAACTCCAGTGGGCTGATGCCACTGAACACCAGTCGGAAAAAGATCCACTAGTGTTACCCTGTTTATACAACTATGCTTATAATCCTGATCTCAGAGGAAAGTTAAAACCAGGTTGTGAGGCACAAGTCAGAAGAGTGATGAGACAGAGAGCCATCAGTGTAGACTTGATGCCAGAAATTGAAGACTATTGCATGGATGATCTTATTAATCTATGTTTTGAAAATACTGGAAAAGGAGAAGAAATATCATGTTTACAAAGTAAAATTAAAGATCTTGGACCAAAGTGTAGAGAGATTGTCACTAATTTTACAGAAACACAGAGTGGCCATATTGAGCTGAATGCTGTTGTGAACATTAACTGTAGAGTTCCTATTGAGAGGCTGTGCTCTTCTGAGCTGAAAAGTAAGAAAGAGGAGGATGACATCATGGACTGTTTGATAAGTCATAAAAATGATCCAGAAATTAAAGCTAATGTAAACTGTAGGGCAGCTATAGAGCATGAGCAACTGATCTCATTAAAAAATTATAGGTTTACCAGGAAATTTAAGAATGCTTGCAAATCTTATGTGGTTAGATTTTGTCCCAAAGCAATGACCAAGAGTCAGGTGGTCACATGTCTCAGTGAAATAGTGAGAAATGACACAATAAGCAAAAAAAAGCATACAATATTTAAGGATTGCCGTCAGCAGTTGCGACAGCAGCTGTTCCAACAAAAAGAGAATATTGATTTAGATCCAGAATTGAAAGAAGCTTGTAAGAATGATTTGCAATTGTATTGTGCCAGTGTACCGCATGGAGAATCGGCAGCTTTGGAATGTCTCCAGACAGCTAAGGGAAAGTTATCAGACGAATGCAGGAAGGCCATATTTGTTGTAAGGAAACAAGAGTTTGCGGACAATGCTGTGGACTATCATTTGATTACAAGTTGTAATAGTATGATAGACTTGTATTGCCATAACACAGATGCAGCAAACATTCTTGATTGTTTGAAGGTATTCTGATAGAATTTATTTTTCTTCTCACAAACTTTCACTCAGATGTAATGTTTACTCAATTACATATTTTCTATTTTACAGATTCATCGCCAAGAACTACATTTCGACGAAAATTGCAAAGTAGTTATTGTAAACAGGATGATAGAACAGAATATGGACTACCGGTTTAATAATAATCTTCAAAAAGCTTGCAAAACGGATATCACAAAGTTTTGTTCAGATGTGATTGGTATAAAATCCATTTATAAATTAGGTAGACTTATTTACAAACTCTGTAGTAGATAAAGCCGTGATTAATGAAAGAAGATAAAATTTAGGGAAAATTAACATAGAGTAGCAAGTAAATGGATTGTCATATGTGTGTTTATGTTAACCAAATTTTATTCAGCCCCATTTCTTTCCTACCCTGGATATTATCTTCAAAACTTATGTTTTGACAACTTTTCAGCAAAAGAACCACAGGATATGGAACTTCAAGGGAAAATGCTATATTGTTTGAAGGAGAAGTTCAGAGAATCGAAATTGACGACATCCTGTGAGAATGAACTGGCTAATGTTTTAAAAGAACAAGCTTTGAATTATCGTTTGGACCCCTTGCTTGGCAAACTTTGTAAAGCTGAGATACAGACTATTTGCGCTGTGCCAAGTGACATTACAAATTCTGATGGACAGGTATCTTGATGTTTTAAGACATACACTTGATTTGCTCTTTTTCATCATCATGCCTGGTGGGGTATTGCTATAATCTCATAGTTGCTTGCTTCTAATATAGAAAAAAAAAAAACACTGATAAGATTTCTTATTAGTAGGCATTCTGTCTTACATGAAAGAAATGGCTTACTAATTTTGATATAGTTTACTTTTTTTAAATCCCAGGTTGAGGAATGTCTAAAGAATGCTCTCTTGAATCATAAAATCGTATCGGCTGAATGTGCGCGTGAGGTTGCGCAGATTATTGAAGAAACAGAGGTGGATATTGAAGCTGATCCATTGCTAGAGCGGGCTTGTGCTATGGATTTATTGACCTATTGCAAAGATTTGGAGCATGGTGCTGGCAGGCGTAAGTTGGAATATTCATAAGACCCCATGTCTTGGTGCTACTGGGTTATATAATATGCTCAATTTATTTTTTCAGGTTTAAAATGTCTGAAGATAATTCTGAATGATAGTAATAGGAAATTAGAAGCTGATTGTCAAAAAGCACTATCAAGTAGATTAGAAATGTATAAACATGTTGCAGCTGTAAGTATAAATTTGTTTTACAATAATTAGAAATGATCTTGTAATGATACTTCTTTGTTTATATTAAAAACATAATAATATATAACGAAGGCCTATTATGAAATTTATTTTATCGTCATATCTCATAATTTTGTTTTCTTTGTTTCAGTTGAATGTGATAGAAAATTTCGGCGATATGTATAACGAGATATCGTCTTCACCGTCTAAGAAATACTTTATAATTGTAGGCATCTCAATTGTAGGTTTAATTTTTATATGTGGTTTATATTGTGGAAACCTGGCTAGGCAAGCTATGTATGTTAAAAGGAAATAGATATTGTAATATATAATTTAAATCAATAAAATAAAATCTTTTAATAATTATTTCAGTTTAATTTTTTCTCATTCTGAAACTATTTTGTTATCAATATTCTTTATGCATGTGCCTGCTAGTTCCATTATTTCATAGTTCCATATCTTGGAAGATAAGAAACACACTATTGTGAAAAGTTTTGTGTTTACATGTTTTCTTCAAAGTCCATTTCTTCAAACTCATCAACTGGTTCATTTTTCACCGATGATGCTGGTTTAGCTTTAGATTCCTTCTTAATTTCTATTTTAACATCTCCTTTGGCAATTTTCTGAGACTCTTCAAAGAATTGATTGGGATGGTTAATGCCTAATCCTAAATCAGAATGATGAACTGCATCAAAGTATCTGCTGCAAGCTATTTGGAAGTGTCCCTTCTTTGTCATGTCTATTACTTCATTGATTGCTGGGAAAGGAAAAACAGATATGTTAGAACAATTCAAAATAAAAAAATCTTAAATCCATATTAGGGCACAATCTATATTCAAATATTGTTCTGCATAATGATTCTATGCTTAGCTCAACAAGAGACGTAGGTTAGAAATTGTAGCATACCTTGTGAGTCTAGACCATAACCCTGAAGTCTATTCTTCAGAATGCCAACATCACAATGTTTATAAGGACACCCATGGCAATCTCCAGGACCAACAGTAGTGTTAATAATCTTCAAACAACTGAATGGATAATAATCCTTCTTACTACCCTCTTGTCCATAGTTGTATCTTACATTGTAAGCATATTGTTTCTCGAATTTATCCAACTCCATTATCTTTGTGAACTCTTCCCTCCAGAATCTTAAGGAATCTTCCAATGTCACACCAATACCTTTCAGGAATAATCCATACTGTAATCTGCCTCCATGTTTGAGATGATGGCTCAGTCTCAACTGTTCATGTAGTTGCCTCATACATAGTGGGAATGATTTCACTGATAAAGAGTCTAAAGTCTCAATAGGTATGACAGCTTTTGTAGAACTGTAGTCATTTCCAGAATATGATTGATGTAATCCTTTCAATAATGAGACTAATCTCTCATCCTGTTCTATTTCACCGAGATGGTGGCAAGCAACCGCTAGACTCTGCTTCAATTGTGTCCTGTACTGTGCAGAAAGAACAGATATAAAATCTTTATGTGCAATGTACGCGTAGCCGCCGCTAAGGTAAACTTTTCGCATTTTAACTAGATCTAATACTTCATAAAACTTCACTTTGTAGAATTTCATATTCTCGATATTTGAATGAGGGGTGCACTCTCTTAGATGGTGCATTATTTCACCTTTTTCTTCATCAGTGATGTTCGTATAGCATAAATTGTTTATTTTGAAAAATGTTTCTACAGCTTCTCCTCTCATGGTGGCAAACCTCATTTTAAATAACTCAAGTTCTCTAGCAATGAACCAACGACGCAATTCTTCTGTTCTGCAGTACGCAAGTCGAAGTATGAAGTGTGCAATATGGTCTTTACGTCTCGCTTGCAAATCATTTTCCGTAGTGGCACAAGATGATTTTTCACAAAGCTTTGCATAATACTTCAAACCTTGAGTTCTAAGTTCACCTATAACGTATTCCGTCCATTCCTCTGAATACACTCGAAGTCCTTTGAGAGTCGTGGCTGTTGCTAAAGTCCTTAACAAAGTTACTCTTTCTAAAGATAATGTTTCGAATTCTTGAAGAGTAATGTTTTCAGTAGGAGGAATCTTGTACATTTGGAGATCATGTGGATATGTTTCCACAAGACTACTCGTCAATTGCACTTTAGTAGATTTCCGTCTGATATTTAAATCCATTGCACAGTTTTTTCAGTTAACAAGGGAAATAAAATGCAATCACTCACGCACGATCTTACAAAAACAAGTTGACGTGATTTTCGCGCCTTTTTCTGACGTGCCTGTCAGTGACATTTCAAGAAGTGATTTTTTTTGTTTGCCCTTAGGGCAGGCTAAGGTCCTTCAACCATACTGCCTAATCTTTCGTCGTGGTTATATTTTCTTTCGTAAAGTTTTATTAAGTTTTTGCTTTCAAGAAGTGATTAACAAAGTTTTATTAGGAATATAGGAATTAGAGTCTGGAGCTTGTAGTTATTTACAAATACTATAAAGTGTTTTTATTGTATTTTATTCGTCGGCCTCATTAAAGTCTGAAATGTTCTCCTGTGAGTGTCAATAATAACATTTGTAAACTTTTCCCTTTTCCTCAAATACTGATTAGTTGCGAATAAAAAAAATAAAAACAAGAAAATAACCCTAGTAATGTCCGCTTTAAAAGGAGGTTAGTATTTTATAAATTTTTGTGCACAATAATTTCTGCGCAGAATGGAAATGCACGTGACACGCATGCTCCTTCTTCGGCAAACTGTTTCCGGTTTTCCGCTAAGCCCCTCCCTCCCTCCTCTCTTGATTGTCAATCTGTCAAGTTGAGTAAACTCAATAAAATTGAATTTTATTTATATTTTGAATTAGTTTCTTGTGATGAATGAATAAATTATGTATAACTATACATCAAAAAGTTAAAAAAGGCCACTAGTGATATATTGGTACGGGTTTAGAGTGTAATAGGATTATAAAATGGTATCCAATAAGATGCAGTCGTCATTGGACGATTTAGTTCAATATACACAGCTTTTCAAGCCGGTCCCGACTGTTCTGCAAGGAACTGTGTTGCCTTTTTTGATAATATACCCAATAGTGTTTTATTCATGGATCGTTGTGTATGGTTTCGAGGAAAATTTTGAAGCTGGGTTCGTGAGTGTCGTGGTCGTCGCTACTATACAAATTCTCATATGTCTCTGTTGCTATTGGAGCGTCCACATTCAGTGTTTCCTGTCGTGTTCCTCGGTAAGTAGCACACATGTTGTGCCCAACAAATTGACTGTCATCTTTCAATTTTGTAGATGTATGTGTTGTATGTGCTTGTACATCATTGTTGCTTCAATTTTAGGTTAAAGACCCAATCCAGGCTGAGATAGTGAAAGTCGTTCCCACATCGAATAATGGATTTTCTGAAATTGTTAAACTCCACCATACTAAGGTAATCTCAACAATCTTATTATTGATAATAAAACATACTATTTTGGTCTAGTTTCCACAAATATATTCTAATTTTAATATTTATTGTTTCTAGTCGACCAAAAAGGGTAGTATACACCCAGATGTCTGGTTTATATTTCAAAAGAGTAAGTACATTTATGACTGGGATAAGAAATCTTTTCACACAATCGAGTTTCCGATTAGTAAAACTTACGAGGAGTATATGGATTCCAAGGGATATTTGGATGATGAAGCCATTGATATTGCTGAAAAGGAGTTTGGAAAGAATGAAATGATAATGGTAAGTTACGATTAATAAAAATATTGCTTAAGTTGTATGTATACAGAATAGACTCAATGCACAGTTATACAAACTCATTAGTATTCGGAAAAGGTTTTTCATAACCGGTATCACACATATCAAATGACTTGTTGATCAAAACAATTTTTATGATGAGGAACAGTTGCTAACACATGTCAGAGACTTTAAATTAGATTAAAAAATCTCTGTATACTTTATCTGGATGTATAAAAACAAATTAACCTGTAACTAGTTTCAATTAGTCATTGTTCAGAAAGAAAAAAACTAAATGACAAGACAATTGTCTTTTCATCTCAACAATGTGTTCCGATAAGCTAAAATATTTATATATGTGCATGCGTGAATAATTCTTTCATGCCTCAACATAGTAACGGAATGTAATTAAATTAAATGCATGAGAAAATATGAAGGTTGTTATGGTAACTTATGGCACTCAATTCTATTTTTAATCTACATATTTATTATTGGATTATATCTAATTCTGTACTGTCCATGTGTTATTCATTTTACATTTAAAATAAGTACCGAAGCTCATGTCTATTGTTAGTGAACTTTATGGTCAGTCATTAATTTTTCAATGAAACTCACCAGAATACTTTAAAACAAACAACAGAAATATATGGAAGCTTGAGGTAACTTTATTGTTACAGGTTGTTCCCGAGTTCATGGAATTGTTCAAAGAGCGAGCGACAGCACCTTTCTTTGTGTTCCAAGTTTTCTGTGTTGCACTTTGGTGTTTAGACAAATATTGGTACTATTCCATTTTCACTCTGGTTATGCTTGTCACGTTTGAATGCACCTTAGTACAACAGCAACTGCGTAACATGGCAGAGATCAGAAAAATGGGGAACAAACCTTACAATATAAATGTATACAGAAATAGGAGATGGAGGCAGATTATGAGTGATCAGCTTCTACCAGGAGATGTAGTGTCTCTAATAAGATCGACCAATGAGAACCTAGTTCCTTGCGACATTGTACTCCTCAGAGGTTCATGCATAGTGGACGAGTCCATGCTGACTGGAGAAAGTGTTCCCCAAATGAAAGAAGCTGTAGATAACGAGAAAAACTTAAAACAAAACTTAGACCCTGAGGGCGATGGCAAGCTACATATGTTGTTTGGTGGTACAAAGATTGTTCAACATTCCTCTCCTAGCAAAAATACCTCGTCAGCTCTTAAAGCCCCTGACAATGGGTGCATTGGATATGTTATTCGCAATGGTTTTAATACATCACAAGGAAAACTTTTAAGAACTATTCTGTTTGGTGTGAAGAGAGTAACAGCTAACAATTTAGAAACATTCGGATTTATCTTGTTCTTACTTATCTTCGCAATCGCTGCGGCTGCATACGTCTGGATCAAGGGCTGCGAGGATCCTGAGAGGAATAGATACAAACTATTTTTAGAATGCACATTGATTTTAACATCAGTTGTGCCACCTGAACTGCCAATAGAGTTGTCGCTAGCAGTCAATACGTCATTATTATCTTTATCAAAATTAGCAGTATTTTGTACAGAACCTTTCAGAATACCATTTGCTGGAAAAGTAGAAATATGCTGTTTCGATAAGACTGGTACACTTACGAGTGATAATTTAGTTGTAGAAGGTGTGGCCGGAATAGAGGACCACAAAGATGCTACAGTCATTCCGTTATCTCAAGCACCAATGGAGACTATACAAGTGTTGGCGTCATGTCATTCTCTAGTACAACTGGACGATGGCGTGGTGGGAGACCCCTTAGAAAAAGCTACTCTAAAAGCTGCTGAATGGAACCTGACCAAAGGTGATGCTGTTGTGCCAAAGAAAGGAAAGTCACCAGGCTTGAAAATTGTTCACAGAAACCACTTTTCAAGTGCTCTCAAAAGAATGTCGGTGATAGCAGGCTATCAGGTCAATGAGCGTGGTTTTATGGAAACTCACTACATAAGCAGTGTTAAGGGTGCACCTGAAACTATAAAGACCATGCTGAAAGAGGTTCCTAGTCATTACGATCACGTCTACCTAACTCTATCACGACGAGGGGCGAGGGTGCTGGCATTAGGGTATAGGAATTTAGGCAAATTAAGTTCCCAACAAATCAGGGATATGTCGCGTGAAGATATCGAGTCTGATCTGACTTTCGTGGGCTTTGTTATCATTTCGTGTCCTTTGAAGAGTGATTCCAAAAAAGCGATATCAGAAATCGTGAACGCTTCTCATTCCGTAGTTATGATAACTGGTGATAACCCTCTGACGGCGTGTCACGTCGCTAAAGAGCTGAAGTTTACTCAGAAGGAAGAAGTTCTTATTCTGACCGAGAGTGACAGTAAGTGGGGATGGACATCGATAGACGAAGAAGTGAATCTCCCAGTGAACCCCTTCAAGACATCGAAGCAATTGACTTCTAAGTTCGACTTGTGTATAACAGGGGAGGGTTTGACATTCCTTAATGAGCACCATCATAAGTTCTTGTTGGAGTTAATGCCTCACATCAAGGTGTTTGCGAGATTCGCGCCGAAACAGAAGGAGTTTGTGGTGGTTACATTGAACTCGCTCGGATACGTGACGCTCATGTGTGGCGATGGTACGAACGACGTGGGAGCACTAAAACACGCTGACGTGAGTACTTGAATTCAGCAAAATAATATCCTTATGCTCTGAGCATTTCATTATTTTTTGTTGTCCTTAGACATAACAATTCAATATCCTATCTTCATCGATATAGGAAAGACTAGATGGAGTGTTCAGTACAAAACGGAACGTTCATATTGACAGCATGTTTGATGCGCGTGTGAGTGCCGAAAGTGTATGATTATCGCGTCTGCATTTGTGTGCGTGTCATTCTAATATACCAGCGCAAAGTGATTACCCCCAAAATGTGGGAAAATTAAAATTTGTGCAGTTTTATTCACATTGACATAGGTGATAAAATTATCTTATAAATATAAATATAAATATAAATATAAATATTGTTTATTTTTGCGTTTAGTGGAGTCCACACGTGACCAAAGGGCTGGCCAATACCTTGGCCAACGAATCAGCATTGCCATTCAACGTGGCAATGCGGCCAGCCTTTTGGGCACGATCCCCGCTGACAGCGATGCGGAGGAATTTTTTGATGCACTATTTTAATTTGTCTCTTTTTTATTTTCTTTGTATATAGTATTATATTTATAATTAAATTGTAAATAATTATGTACATTATCTATACTTATATGAAATAAACAAACAGAGATACTGCAATATAAATATAAATATAAATATAAATATAAATATAAATATAAATATAAATATAAATATAAATATAAATATAAATATAAATATAAATATAAATATAAATATAAATATAAATATAAATATAAATATAAATATAAATATAAATATAAATATAAATATAAATATAAATATAAATATAAATATAAATATAAATATAAATATAAATATAAATATAAATATAAATATAAATATAAATATAAATATAAATATAAATATAAATATAAATATAAATATAAATATAAATATAAATATAAATATAAATATAAATATAAATATAAATATAAATATAAATATAAATATAAATATAAATATAAATATAAATATAAATATAAATATAAATATAAATATAAATATAAATATAAATATAAATATAAATATAAATATAAATATAAATATAAATATAAATATAAATATAAATATAAATATAAATATAAATATAAATATAAATATAAATATAAATATAAATATAAATATAAATATAAATATAAATATAAATATAAATATAAATATAAATATAAATATAAATATAAATATAAATATAAATATAAATATAAATATAAATATAAATATAAATATAAATATAAATATAAATATAAATATAAATATAAATATAAATATAAATATAAATATAAATATAAATATAAATATAAATATAAATATAAATATAAATATAAATATAAATATAAATATAAATATAAATATAAATATAAATATAAATATAAATATAAATATAAATATAAATATAAATATAAATATAAATATAAATATAAATATAAATATAAATATAAATATAAATATAAATATAAATATAAATATAAATATAAATATAAATATAAATATAAATATAAATATAAATATAAATATAAATATAAATATAAATATAAATATAAATATAAATATAAATATAAATATAAATATAAATATAAATATAAATATAAATATAAATATAAATATAAATATAAATATAAATATAAATATAAATATAAATATAAATATAAATATAAATATAAATATAAATATAAATATAAATATAAATATAATGACTGGATGTCACAGGATCAGTCGGAAATCTATTGAAGAAATAAACTTATGTATTATCAATAAGTATCTTACTAAATTACAATAAAATAATAATGTTGATTTCGTAATACCATTTTACAATATTAATCGCAGCATCAAAAAAGAAGGTAAAAATATTTCATACCTTGGCAATACTCAAACAATATGGAGTCGTTTTGTTGTTATTTTGCCGTCGTAATATTTTCAAAGAAATGCATAGATATCTATACATATTTATCATAAAATTGCAAACTTACTTATGAAAAGTGATGTTTGTATGCTTATTTTTTCTTGGAGTGTAGTTTTTATATCATTTCGCTGCACAAACGGTCATTTTTGCAATTTTTTATGAAATATTTACGACGTAAACACGCGACAAACGTCTGTCGCGTAATGGCGGCCTGTGGGTGGGGATAAGCCACATTGGTGTCTCTGATCATAATGCATTTTGACAGCGCGTACTAGGCATCTATACATTTCTTATATCGATGCCTATCTTTCATTGTCACATTATATCGCGCCACTTCTTCTTCCCAGCAAAAACGCATAGGAAGTGGTGAAGGATGGGCGTTTTGGGGGCTATCTTTTGTAATATTTGACGTTCAAAAAGTGCTGTTTTACAGCCCAACTAAGACTGCAGCATAGCTATTTTTAATTGTAGGTAGGCGTAGCGATCCTAGCGAACGCACCCGAGAGACCGCGCGAGAAGGTTCGAGAAGAACGCGCGGTAGAAGAAGCGCCGCGTCGCGCGACAAGCCGCACGGACGCGCGAGCTGAAGCCGCCGCACGACTGCGTAGAGCTATGCGCGAATTAGAGGAAGAAGATATGCAACTCGTTAGATTGGGAGATGCGAGTGTTGCTGCCCCATTCACCAGTCGACTTTCCAGTATATTTTGTAGTAAGTCAAAACCTGAATTAATTTCCTTTTATTCTGCCGGAAAAATCAATTTAAAGCATAAATCGATAATTTTATACATTCAAAGCTCAAATCCAGAGTTCCTAAATCGACCTTTTAAAAAATAATTCAAACAAATAACAAACAACATTCACAATTAACTTTTACTTTGTGAGATTTACAATTGCCCGTAATTAAGAAAATATATTGATAACCTTTCCGCCGGATTCGATTACTTTTATTCAGATGGTACAAATGTGGTCAGAGTTAAAATCACAATGACAATAATATCACAAACAGCTGAAGAGAGAGAGAGAGAGAGTGTTTGCTTGTTTGAACGCGCTCATCCCAAGAACTATTGGATCGATTTGAAAAGTTCTTTCAGTGTCATATAGCCCATTTATATTTACTACACCTATTGATCGACCGGCGATCGACGCCATCGATCGCCGGTAGAATTGCAATCAAGTCGACCAATGTCGACGCTATCAGTATGGTGTAAACTATCGATCGACGTCGACCTTTCCATTTTAGCTTCCATTTACGGCATGCATCGACCGATAGATTGGTCTAGTAACACCCTACGTCCGAGTGTTAGGAGCAGTTACCATGGGCGACGGGTGGATCCGAAGGCAATAGCTAGTACATATAAATACAGTAGTGAACATGAAATAATTAGATGCACAAAATTACTTTTTTGTCACAATCGGTCCGAAGAACGCAGACAATGAAATAACCCTTGGGTCAAGTTGACGAGTCAATGACCTTGGTAACAAAGATTAAATATGACTAAAATTTAATGAAATAGCAGGTAAACAGCACATTACAGAGTTTTATTTATACTAATAAATGACTGATGAATCGATCGATCGTAAGGTTAAGCAACGCTTGGCGCGGTCGGTCCGTGGATGGGTGAACATTTTATCCTATTCCTCAGTGTTATAATATTACTTATTAGTATAGATGTAGTTCGAACCTGAGACCACGTGCATAGCAGTTGCGCCTTTCGACTACTAGACCAACGAGGCAGTTATTAGAGTATAACGAGGCTAGTTCGAGTCGGGATGAAATCGCTTTGTGAGTTTTGAGAAACTTTCATAAAGCAGCCCGGAGTCTGGAAGTTGGTGATTGATTCACCCGTGCATCTGAGAGCACGTAAAAGTCGGTCCTGCGCCTGATCTCTCTCCGGTCGTGTCGGATTGCCGTCCCATCGGACTATGAGAGTGAGGGAATAGAGAGTGCACCTGTATCTGCGCGAATGCTTGTGCACTATAATATGTCCTACGCAGCTGGCTGATCTCCATAAAAGAGAACGGCCGCCGCAGCCGACGATCGGCCTGGATGCCATCATCATATTATCTAATTTCTTCATTCCAGTCTGCCACATAATTAAGCAAGGCCGCTGCACGTTAGTGACTACGTTACAAATGTTCAAGATCCTAGCGCTGAATGCTCTCATCTTAGCGTACAGCCAATCGGTGTTGTACCTCGACGGCATCAAGTTTAGCGACACGCAGGCTACACTACAGAGTCTGTTATTGGCCTCCTGTTTCCTGTTTATATCCAGATCTAAGGTAATATTTTACTACTTTTAATGTATAGGTAAATTAATTGTCTCTTTAGAGCACCAGTAAGGACGTGATACAAAAAACAATTGAATTTACACGCAACGTTAATATAAGTTAAAAGAATGTTGAACTAACAGATTTGATCTTTGATTGGTCCGCCTAAGACTTTGTTAAAAGATCACACAAAAATAAAATACTTGAAATATAAGAATAAAATACTTTGAAATAGATATGTATTATAGCAACAGCGTCATGAGGTTTATGAAAATAAATGAATACATAGTTAAAAGTGTTCACTTGCTATATAGCTGCTAATTATAGTTCTCATGTATATTTTTATACATGAGAAATAATATAAGAGAATTTTCTGTTTCAAATAAATGCAGCCGTAAAGCCCTTAACTGTATACTTTCATGGCCTAATTTTACCTAAATTAGTACTTATATTTTACAGCCGCTAAAACAGCTATCGAAGCAGCGTCCTCTCCCGAACATATTCAACGTGTACACAATAATGACGGTGCTCACTCAGTTCGCGGTGCACTTCCTATGTCTCATCTACTTAGTGCACGAAGCTACGTCACGGTCGCCTGGAAGGTACATATACAAAATATTTTGTATATAACTTAAAATAATTATATTGTAGATTACTTCAAATATAAGTTGATTACTTCAAGTATAAGTTGTAGAAGTTGAAATATAGAAGTAAAGTCTGAAATCACCAACCCATATTGAGCAAGCGAGGTGATCAACAGTCAATCCTTCTCTGTGTGAGTGGAAGCCTGTGCCCAGCAGTGGGACGATAAAAAGGCTGATGATAAGGATAGTCTTCATTAATTACAGCCCTTTTATGTGGTCTTTCTATACATCCATCATCATCATCAACATCAGCGTTTTTATCCTCCTTCTGCAGGACACAGGCCTCCTCTCACACAGAGAAAGGATTGACTGTTGATCACCCGATCGCTTCAGACTTTACAGTGTTTTTGTCCACAAAATGTATACTTAGAAAGTAAATATAACTTAAAAAAGTTGCACTGATACTTGCCTGATCAAGTATTTTGAGCACTTGGCACTCATACTTGAGAGGCTGGTGCTTTAAATACTAGGCCACTACGACTTGCGTACACGTCCAATAGGGTATGATCCAATGATAAATTATATTTATTTTGCAAATAGGTTGAACTCAACATTTTTACACGTCAACACATTTTTTTATAAAAACGAGATGAGGTCGGCATTTCCTAACTGACTACCTTGAGAAGAAACGCCGAAACAAACCCAAGGGTCATAGTCTCTTTTAGAGTCCAGACATAAAAAGAGATTACATACTTAAGTACAGATGAGCAATGTAGGCTTGTGTCTGAAATGACCTTTTGAGGAAATGCCTTCCATAAGTGTGCTTCAATAGGAAAGAAAAGTTTCAACGGAAATGTAACCTTACCTTCCATTTGTTTTCAGGGATACAAAGCCTAAATTAGACATGGATCTCGCGGAGGATGAAGAGCGGGAGTTCGCGCCTGACCTGCTCAACAGCACCGTCTACATCATCTCCATGTCGCTGCAGATATCTACCTTTGCTATTAACTACAGGGTATGTTCTTGTGGCATTAAAAATTATTTAAATGTTAATGAGTTAATTGACTACTTTATATAAAAAAACACGCAGTTTCAAATTCCGAAATCCACATACAAACTTGTTTATGTCCGTTCTCTAACCAGCTCCAAAGCGTTTTTCCGTATTTTTAAGCAGGTATCCCAACTGAAATAATTTCAATAAAAAAAAATATCCAAAACAAATTGCGAGATGTGTAGCCAGCCTTATTTATGACATATCTGGACAATAAGAAATGAATTTTTGTACTGCTGGTCTGACTTTCTAACTACCTGTTACGACTGTTAAAGATGTACAAATGACGGCCGGAACCCACCAATTTATTCTAGCCGACTGGTCCCATCCACGGACCACGCCAAGCGTCACTTAATGACGCTTAACTTTATGATCGATCGGTCCGTGCGGCACTTACTTAGTCACGAGCTCGTCTCTAATATATTTAATTATGTAACTGAATATTATTATATCGTATCCAGGGAGAGCCGTTCATGGAAGGTCTCCGCGACAACAAGCCCCTGCTGTACAGTATTATGATATCGAGCGGCGCGGTGCTGGCGCTCGCCGCCGGCATCTTCCCCGACCTCTCCAACATGTTCGAGATTGTATATTTCCCACCTGATGTAAGTATTAACAAATATTTTAAAACTGCTTATTAGAATCAAGTTCATGCAATAAGGGCTAATTTATAAAATTACGCTATCTCATATATAAGACTAGCTGTTCCCCGAGTGTCTACCAAATCGGTTCAGTAGTGTTGGCTTGAAAGCGTCACAGACAGACAGTTACTTTCGCATTTATAATATTAGTTAAAATTGATTTAGCTATTAAACTTTTGACTGCCACATCAAAAAAAAGAAAGACGTGCCCTCATCGCCAAGCTAAGAATTCATCCATAAATAGCTACAATATAGTAGTGGGTTCGGAATTATATCGATTGAAACTGTAAATTAATTTTGAACTTAAGTCTGTCATGTAGTCGTGACCGTGGCGTGCTGGGCACTTTTTGACTTGTCATCTTTACGTGACTGTGGTGGTCAAAAGGTAGTAAATATCTTAGTGTTTATCGCCCTTGAAAACTTTATAGACTGTATCTACTATAAAACCTATTTGTAATTTGCCTAAATAATTTCGTCAAATTGTCAGAAGTAGAATAAATAGAATGTAACTAAACAAATCTTATCATCTTGTTTCAGTACCGAATTATATTAGTACAAGTATTGATAGCGGATATGCTGTTCGCGTACCTAGTGGACCGACTCTGCCTCATTTTGTTCGGCGAGGGGCTCAGGACTAAGGGCACGTAGCGCTTGCAACGTCACACGATCTTATTGGTGGTTTATATAGGTAAATGTGTTGTACCACAGATTATGTACTGTTCAGATACTTCAATTGTGTGAACTTTAACAGTTTCTTCTGTGAATATTAATTTTACTCAACTATTCGTGGTGAATCTGAATAAAAAGGTCCACATAACCTTACTTGATCATATCAATAGGCAAACCCTAATATTTTTTGAATACAGTAGTCCTGGATTGGATTCTAAAGTCTTGAAGAAAGTTCGCAGCACCAACAATGTACAGACGCCAGCATATCAAGCTACTACTATCTGTCAAATTTCCTTAAAAGATTTTCAACTTTATCCCTGAAGCGTATGGTTCAAAGTTGAAGTTGAATATGAATTTTCACCCTTGTTGTCCACAAAACGTTTTCGTTGATAGTTATTATTACACACATATTCCGTATCTATTATAATAATAGTATAAATACGCTTCACCAAGTATTAGGTACTAATACAAAGTGGAGTATCTGACCAGTATTTAATCTTTGGACATTTCGTGTAAATATCTAAATTATAAACGAAGTACGTTACTTGTCTCGGTGTATTCTTATGACTGGGGACGGTGTAACCGCTCAAATATATGTGCATTTAAGTATGATGGATAAATGTGTCGATGGTATTTATGAAATATAATTGTGTAGTTAAATGTATTTGGTTGTTTTATTTTACCTGCTTCACTTGATATGCGTGGAAATCTGGATTTTATATAGAGTGACTTGAGCGTTGTACGAGTATACGTGTCAAAGTATTATTTAATCACCTTAGGGTCTTTGCGCAGCAATTTGACATCGCGCGGGTATTATTTGCGCGGTAATAAACCGTATCGCGTTTTGACTAATTTGCATCTAGTCACAGATTATTTTTCCGTCCGCTATTTTTACCGTTAGTGCGGCGATTCCCAAATTGAATGTGTTATATTATGTCGAAATATAAACTGTGCTATGAAATATCGCTGTATGGGTGGGCCCTTATGCCTGTATATGGGGCCCTTATGGCTGTATAATATTAGGTACGTCCCAGATGTACTTGATAAAATAATACCAAAGGACAAGATACTCCGTGACACTTATTTTATTTCAGTATTCACAAATACATAGTCAACCTATACTATTCGTATCGCCTAATGAACAAGGAACATTCAGATGCGAAAGAAAGTAAGGTCGCGATAACGTCCGTAAGGGAATCCTGGCACCTGCCTTATCACATTAGTGCTTCCATCCGCCGAGGCCGCCAAGTCCTCCGATGCCGTAGCCTAGGCCGCTATACCCGATGCCGGCACCAGCTAGGCTAAGATCGGCGTGGCCCAGGCCAAGTCCGGCGTTGCTAAGGCCAATTCCGGCGTGGCCGAGGCCTGAACCTAAACCAAGGCCTAACCCGCTGCCGAGTCCCAAGCCTAATCCTCCAAGACCGACTAAGCTGGTTGCGTAACCTCCGTGGGCGATAGGTGCAGGGGCTATAGGCGCAGCGGCAATAGGAGCTACGATCTGTTTGCTGACGACGGGCGCAGCGACCAACGTTTGCGGATGAGCTGCAGGGCCAACGCGTTTCACTACCGCGTTGAAACCAGAAACGGGATCAGCTGTATAGTCCACCACTCTCAGGGTGCCGTCAGGCTCAGTAAGGGAGTAAGAACCTTTCACGACGCCTCCGTCGCGAGACTCGGTTTGCGCCTTCTGGTCACCAGTCACGGGGTCGTTGACCGCGTAGTTGAAGCCGTAACGCGGGATTGACTTTGAAAAGAAACATAGTCACTTAAATTATACGACAAATATTTCTTGTGCAATGGAGTTGGTATACTTACAATGCTACCGGTGGCGATGGGTAGTGCCCCAATATCGGAGGGAGCGGCCGTTGCTACACCGAGCAGGCAAGCAATCTGAAAATAAATGCAAATGTATGAATACTGAAGCAACTAGTGTCATGAATATTGAACTGTAAGCATTGTACAATGTAGGTATCACGAAATCAATCGATGAATTTGTAAAGTGAATTAATACGAATCCATCAATCATGTTAAACAAATCCTTTTATTAGGTACATTAAGATAAGAAGTAATTTATTCCAAGAAGGCTGAAAATGAGCAATTTTACAAAAGATACCTCCAAAAACGCCCGCCCTTCACAACCTCTTATGTGTTATCGGTGGGAAGAAGAAATGGTACAAACTCCCCAGCGACACAATTCTGTCTGTATGGTTTGTTGTATTTGATTGTTGCTGCGACTTGAATTGACTAAACCGAAAACAAAATTTTAAATTCTTAATCCCTGTGTGTGTAATGAAGACATGTCTCTTTATCTTACCGCAACGAAACTGAACATGTTGAACAGGTAAGTTCAGCGGGCCTGTGAACGTTATCCAAACTGTTTGTGCAGTAACAATGCATTGCGAACCCGGCGATCGTATTTATAGTCAGTACCGCTCCTTGTTTGTCAATTCCTCACAATCCTTGGTCGTTTCACGCTTATTGATTATTCACGTTACGCACCTTCGAATATATTTTCATAACATGTCCTAAAATCGGCGGTAATTAGTTAATTGTTGGTTCAGTCTGTACTCTCTGTGGGCTGTGGGTAATTGTTTCATCAGATTCCTGTCCGGTTAACAGGAATTATGTGAGTAATTGGCCGGCTGTTACTCAATTTGCCTCTGATTGATCCAGTCATCCGTGAATGCCGGAAAATAGTCGATAACTTTATCGGAAAATCTTCGCGCCTCCGCTTCCTTAAAGTTTAAGACAGAAGGGCACAGCTTGTGTTTGGCTAATAGATTTGACATTACTACGGTCGGTAATGTTCCAGTCATTTCTTATAGAGCGGGGTTTTAGACACCACCTTAAATTTTGATGAGAAAATCAATTAGAAATTCCGTTAAAAGCAGGTTATCTGGCAAAGCGGGATGTCTGAAACTGAACAGTTGTCCCTGTAACCTCCAAACTAGGCAGTTTATGAAAAAAGTAATAATATGATGGTGTATCTTTAAAAGTAGGTAAGTAGCTAGAATTTCAGTGGTCATTGGAGACCTGGTAAGTAAACTCTTTACAAATCAATATCCCTTGAGTTTGTTTCGGCGTTTCTTCTCAAGGCAGTTAGGAAATGCCGACCTCATCTTGTTATTTTATAAACAACTAGCGGTCGCCCGCGGCTCCGCCTGCGTGGATGTCGGTTTTCGCGACAAAAAGTAGTCTATGTGTTGTTCTGATGTATAACCTATAGAGGACCCCCAAGGCTACGCCGATGTATAACCTATAGAGGACCCCCAAGGCTACGCCTGTGTGGATGTCGATTACCGCTACCAAAGCCTAACTTTTGTCGGGATGAGAAGCTCGCGTTCGGGCCTCCCGCCTTATATTATACCTACCGACCGACCTGCTGATTATCGTATTTTATGTATAAGTTTGGTATTTCTACACCGATTTCTATGATTCTTTTTTTATAGAATATGTTATAATGTTATCTTTTGTTAATTAGGCGTGAGCGAGAATATTATAAACATAAGAGTAAACAAATCAATAACAAATAATCAGAAAGCTCCGAACTGGTAAACTATCGGGAGTTATACGTGTTATTGTGAGTCAACCATTAAAGATAGACATATGCTGTTGTGGAATTTTTTTTAGATAATTTTATGTAGAATATTTCCGTCATACATGATTTCTATGTAGCTTTAACCATTAAGGCTGCACACGCGACGAAAGCTTAAAAAATGGTGTAACTTCTCCCGTTTTCCCAACATTTTCCTTCACTGCTCTGCTCCTATTGATTGTAGCGTGATAAAAAGTATCCTATAACCTGCCCAGGAGTATGAAGAATAATTGTACCAAGTTTCATTAAAATCCATCCAGTAGTTTTTGTTCCTATTAATAACATACAGACAGACAGACAGACAGACAAAAATTTTACTGATTGCATTTTTGGCATCAGTATCGGTCACTGATCACCCCCTGATAGTTATTTTGAAAATATATTCAATGTACAGAATTGACCTGTCTACAGATTTATTATATACTAGCGGTCGCCCGCGGCTCCGCCCGCGTGGATGTCGGTTTTCGCGACAAATAGTAGTCTATGTGTTGTTCCGATATAATAACCTATAGAGGACCCCCGCGGCTACGCCTGTGTGGATGTCGATTACCGCTACCAAAGCCTAACTTTTGTCGGGATGAGAAGCTCGCGCTAGGACCTCCCGCCTTATTATACCTACCGGACGACCCGCGTCGAGCGCGGCAACGACACGGGGCGATGGTTAATTATCGTATTTTATGTATAAGTTTTGTATTTCTACACCGATTTCTATGATTCTTTTTTTATAGAATGTTTAATAATGTCATCTTTTGTTAAGATTTTGATGAGCGAGAATATTATAAACATAAGAGTAAACAAATCAATAACAAATAATCAGAAAGCTCCGAACAGGTAAACTATCGTAGTTATACGTGCTATTGTGAGTCAACCATTAAAGATAGACATATGCTGTTGTGGAATATTTTTTAGATAATTTTATGTAGAATATTTCCGTCATACATGGTTTCTATGTAGCTTTAACCATTAAGGCTGCACACGCGACGAAAAATTAAAAAATGGTGTAACTTCTCCCGTTTTCCCAACATTTTCCTTCACTGCTCTGCTTCTATTGATTGTAGCGTGATGAAAAGTATCCTATAACCTGCCCAGGAGTATGAAGAATAATTGTACCAAGTTTCATTAAAATCCGTCCAGTAGTTTTTGTTCCTATTAATAACATACAGACAGACAGACAGACAGACGGACAGACAGACAGACAGACAGACAGATAGACAAAAATTTTACTGATTGCATTTTTGGCATCAGTATCGATCACTTATCACCCCCTGATAGTTATTTTGAAAATATATTCAATGTACAGAATTGACCTCTCTACAGATTTATTATAAGTATAGATAAGTATAGATGTGTTGACGTGTAAAAGTGTTGATTTCAACATGGACTTAATATTACCTATCTAGGTAACATGGACTTAATATTACCTATCTAGGTAATATTAAGTCCATGGATTTCAACCTATTTGGAAAATAAATATCATTTATCAATATTGTATTAAAAAGATTATGATTTAGGTACCTAAATAGATAGATTCACATGAGCCTATTGTATGCAGCTGAAATTAAATCAAGTGACTTCCTATCGCGATTTGATGACGAACATACGAGAATAAGGAAAGATCGCGTCTTCGTGTTTACTGGTTCTTACCAGTAATGTAATGGACCTCAAAAGCAGAACTTAAATTATATTTAGCACATATGGAAAAGAAATTGAATCCATAAATAACATATTTACCACCACTGATGTTGTCCACCCTTGATGGCTATTACCCCCATGGGTTTTAAAAGATACCCTTTGATATATTATCCTACATGACTGCTGGTTCGTGACCGGGCCTTTAATATTTACTGCATGACAAATATTTGCAGTTTTTATTTACGGTATACATAATTGTAAATACTTGCTTATACATAATAAGTTACTCAGGCTTCTCATAGCACTTATTATGTATAAGTAAACTAACTCCAAACCTCCGTAGGTTTGGAGTTTAAGTGCTGTGAGAAGCCTGACATGGAGATATTCAACTTTTTATAATGGCTACTTACTACCTACGTAGTATCTATGCATATATCTGGCTGCCGTGCTCGGGGTGTCAGGTTCGATTTCCGTGTCGTGAAATCGGACTATCAGAATGTGGGAATACAGAGCGCACCGGTGTCTTCGCAAATGTTTGTGCAGTTGACTGATCTCCTTAAAGAGAGCGGCCGATGTGGCTAACAATCGGTCTGGACGCCATACATCTCTCCATAATTTAATTATGTTTTTTTTATTTTATTTAATATATACTACACAATAATGTTAGCCGGACAATAATATTGAGTAGACGATGGAAAATTAAGCCATCCAATTTAATGGATTCAGTCACCAACCCTAGGATTGTTTCTAATATACAGATCACTCAAACAGGTATTTGAAGGAATAATGTGTACATATTCTGTAAGGCTGTACCCTGGCTTGTAGCGTTGTAGCAATCCGTGTCCTAATGTCAATCCGTAGCTATCGTAGGTGTTGTAATTCCCGGGCCGCTGATTATGAACACGGTACAGGCATGTTAACCGTTGCGTAGTGGGGAGATGTAAGCCGGTCTGATTGGTTGTTATTCTGCTCGGTGATCTTCGTTTGAGTGGCCTGTTCCTTGATTTGTTTCTGACTACTTGACTAGAAGTCATAGATTGGGAGGTAAGCCTATGGAGCGTCCAACTACGTGGTATAGGACAAAATATTCGTCCTGAAGTCGTGGTGGCCTAGTAGTTAAAGTACTGGCATTTCAAGTATGAGTGTGCGGGTTAGATTCCAAATTAAGCAAGTACCAATGCAACTTTTCTTAGTTACACGTATTTTTTAAGTATATCTTGACACCAATGGCTGATTAAGGGTGAATGAAATCATCACGAAAAACCTGGGATATAAATTCTGAAAGCACCAAACTGCATTTAGCAAGCGTAGTGAGTGCTTAATCGTTCTGTGTGTGACAGAAGGCCTGTGTCCAGCAGTGGCAGGATAAAAAGGCTGATGGTATTGAGCGTCTTATAACATGGCATAGGACGAAATGTCAATGAAAAAATATTTTCCTCAAATAAATGCATGTCTATAATTTTCTTAACAGTTTTCGACTTTGTATAGGAAAGAATGAGGCTGTGATGTTTTAAATCTGATGAAAGTTTGGTCATTACGTCTGTCCCGTATAAATACGTGTACATCTTCGAGGAGATGCACTTGATTTGAAATTATGTCAATCACTATTTAAAAAACCCTTTTCTAGAGAGCTTACGTATAGACCTAGCCCATTCCTGGCCTTGAAGTTTTGTACCGCCTTGTTCCTAGATCTATGTTTAAAAGTCTTATATTTCTAAAGTCTTTACTCTTAAGCGATATTAATAAAACTGTTAAATATTTATAAACTTTGCTAAAGGTAGGCTTGAACATATTTACGACACTTTTAATGTCAACATGTATGTATGTGCATTTGTTAATCTAATAAAGTTACCTATTTACATGAGTTATTTCACTGTTTAGGGTTCCGTTGGACAAATGTCAAATCCAGAAAGCCTTGACACAAATATACACTGAAAAATATGATTTCTTTGTAATGTTTACCTACTAAGACTTTTAAAAAGGAATTCCAATTCCGCACTAATTCCGATATTTATCTTGAGTAACCTACGTGTTGACAAAAAGTGTCAAATTTATACATGTCACTATCAAAAAAGTTGTTTTTTGGGACACCACTACCTACTTAACCTTCCAGCCAATAACAGCTTGATAAAATTATGGGGCACTCCCGTGCCCTCAGATAAAAGAAAAAAAAAACAGCAGAATGACAATATAACTCATGACAATAGAGCCACATAGATACCTACTACTTAGGTTTGCATATACCTATCGAGGCATGCTTTCACAGTACGGAACCCGTTCATAATTCTTAGTCACAATTGACTCGCTTTTTTTGCATCGAAGGCGGTGTTGTGTGAAATGCGAATATTTGAATAAAATAAGGCCAGTCTACACTGATACTATGCAGGATATAATGATAAATCGCTACTTACCGAAAAAAATGGTTATACTGTCCCGGGAAGCAATGGATGCGGGTTGCCGAAGATCGCGAGGTTGTGAGCCTTGGGGGAGGCCTTTGTCCAGCAGTGGATATTTCGGCTGAAACGACGACTGTACCGGCGCAGCTAGAGGGAGTGTCAGACACTTACGGATTAAAACCCTCTATACTCGCTTTGGATGTACCTGTTTGCCAGGGCGACGGTAACTCTTACGAACAACCCGCAGCCCAGGCAGATAAGTCAGGATTTAAATAAAAATGTATCAGGCTCGCTCTCTATAAAAAGCGTTAGTCTTCGAACTACACAGTGTAACTTCAGCTTAACTATTCGGTGAAAACTTTGGTACTTAATTATTTTAACTCTCGTTAAGACGGAGAGGGGAGTTTACCATATCCTACATATATTATGCTTGCAATGGCTTGCATACGAAGATGACATATGTTACCCTCAAAAAAAAAAAATCTCAAACACTTCTTGCTTCGCTGGATCGATGTCGTTGCCATAAATAAAAATAGAATAGAATAGTTAAAGTAATTCTGTCTGTCTGTCCGTATGATGTACAGACGCCATTACATAAAGCTAATACAATCTGTCAAATATCCTTAATAGATTTTTAACTTTAACTCTGAAGCATATGGTTCGAAGTTGATTGGGAAAATTTGACAGCTTGATGTGCTGGTGCCTGTACTTCCACCACTTGATTTTATTAATTCTGGAACACAAATACTCTAGAGCCTGAGAAAGGTCGTAATCTACTTTCTAACCAGGTGCGGGAAGTAGGTACTTGCTACGTGACGCAGTATAATATGTATAAGTATTTATCTATTAAATCTAATTTAATTGTTATCACGATTTTTTGACTGACGTAGTCACGCATCGCACGACCTCCCAATGTAATTTATCTAGCCTCGCAGTTGCAACTAATTCTGCCCCACTCGACCGGCTCATTACCCCTTTTCAGTTGAAAGTTGGAACACTCTTTCCACTCAGACTTACACAAATTCACATTTGCAATCAGAGCCCGGAGAAAAGTTCCTCCTACCCTCCGCCCCCCCCTCGCCCCCCACGCCGCCTTTAATTAACAGAAAGTGGTTCATTAGAGCTTATTCATTAAAGCAAGGAGTAATTAGCGAACTCTAATGAATGCTGTAATAATGTAAGAGCGGCCGCGTCGGACTGCGGCCCGACTTCTAGATTAATCTAGAAGCTACGAATAATTTAGTAATGGCGTTAATTTATTACTGGACTGATTGCGGGTATTAGAACTACCTACTTACCTAAGTGGGGTGCTACACTGTTGGTACGGAGAAAATTGTATGAGATAAGATGCAATTTCTTAAAATAAATTAGTTACCACGTTACGTCTCGTCTATCTCATACTCGTTAACAAAGTTTTGATGAACAAACATATCAAAGAGATAGATGATATTTTCTATCCGGGTATTGTAATTCTCCCAGAAGGCGGGCAAACCCTTGGGAAATATCTACGGACGAAGTCGCGGGTGAAATCTACCATATAACATAATAGAAAAGTGGAAGGTCAAATATTTTTGTGTTCTATTGTGATTATGTTTAGATACACAACACAAATAAGTCGTGGTGGCCTAGTGGTTAAAGCACCAGCCTTTCGAGTATGAAGGTGCGGGTTCGATTCCAGCTCCGGCAAGTACCAATGTAACTTTTCCAAGTTATTCGTACTTTCTAAGTTTATCTTGGACACCAATGTCTGATTAAAGGTGAAGGAAAACATCTCGAGGAAACCTGGACTATAAAGCCTGAAATCACCAACCCGCATTGAGCAAGCATGGTGATTAACGCTCAATCCTTCTCCGTGAGAGAGGAGGCCTGTGCCCAGCAGTGAGACGATAAAAAGGCTGTGATGATGATGATAATGACACAACACAAGAAACGCAAGCGCAGTTAACATTATTTTCAAAACTGGGTGCTGCAGTCATCTCAACAGGGAATCAAACCCGGATGCTTGAGCAAACGAGCAGCATAAGTTTCCACAAGAGATTTATCTTAACTATGGTTTATTTTTTACAGTCTGAAATCGTAAATAAATCCAGTGGGTTGTGAGAATCAATTATGCATCAATTGCCTAAGTGAATCTGTTTAATTAGGACTGATAGACGGTTTTTTAAATTATCAAGCTTTCCCTGTTCACAGTTTATACAAACTACCTTTGTTGAAGAAATCTTAGATAATGAGAGATACCTTAGGAAATTTACAAAAAAATCTGCCATTACAAAAAATGTTTTTTTAATAAAACCTATTAAGAATATATGCAACAGTCATTCAGATAAAAAAAATCTCAATTTACACGAGAAAAGTTAATAATATTTAATATCCCTTTTCACTAACATGGGTGATGTAGGCGTCCCTGTGCTACGCTAGAGGCCAAGCTACGGCGTAGCACGCTTTGCTACGGTCATGTGGTATCCATATTATCCATAGATTCTAACTGTGATAATAAGCTATTAAAAAAACAGCGCCAAGCTAAGAATTCATCCATAAACACCTAGAGTATAGTATTGAATTCGGAATTATATGGATTATAACGGACTATTAATTTTTAACTTTAAATGTTTGTCATGTAGTCGTGACCGTGGCGTGCTGGGCACTGTGTAGCTTGTCATCTATACGTGACGCAAAAAGCTGTAGGTATCTGACAAAAAAATATTGATCATTTCTATAAATTCAGATTTATTTACATTTATGAACTCAAATTTGAACCCTACGATCTGGTGTATGCTGTAATCATAATAGTAACAAAATCCACAATATTATAATCACCAACATCACCCTTCACACAATTCGCAAGCACACATCTCACACGCTATTTCCATAAAGAAAACAGCGGCCGACGTCACTAAGGCTCACGTTCATTAGTATTCCTCAAAATAGGATCGTTACGTTGTTAGTAGGTTTTCTTATGATGTCGGAACATGTTACCCATGGCTCGCTGGACTCCGAACACGCATAATGATGTATGCTAACGTTATTAAAGTGTATCATAATAAGCCTCGGCTGAAAGAAAACAATGTACAGTCGGAGAAACAAGTTTTGGAGATGGGATATGTTGTTTGTTTTTAGTTGTTCAAGTCGCATGGCGCGATTGGTGAACTCGTGAACTTCGATTCCCGGGTCGTGCCGGAATTGCTTTGTGGGTTTAAGAAAATTTCAAAAAAAGCAGTTCGAAGTCTGGAAGTTGGTGATTGATTCAACCGTGCATCGGAGAGCAAGTAGGTATATGTCGGTGTTGTGTTTCACAATGTCCGAATAGCCATTATCTACCGAACAAATTCAAAAATCGGACAGAATTGGTATTAAATTATCTACCAAATAAACTAACTGGAACTTATTCGTAGGTGGTGAAAAAGGTCCCTAAATAATATACTTGTACATGTCTTACATAAATCGTACCTACATTAAAACTTATGCAAACGAAGTATACCTAGCAAGAATAAAATAAAATATTAAAAATTCTAAAGTCCAAAATATTACATTAAAGAACACGAAATAAATATTTCAAATAGCAGTTAAACTTGTTGCGCAGACTGTACTGCAATGCTCCAAGTGACCCTCACTGCCTTACATACAGCTAACAATTGCTGCGGGACTATCCCGAGTCCGGCTCGCGACATGTCAACCCTTGTTCATAGACAAATGAGCTCCTTTTTATTTATTTTAAAATATTTATCTGTTGTTTGTTATGATAGAATTTTCTAAAGAATTTTACATAATTAAGAATTTCAGCTAAGCTCTTTATTGTGGTTTTAAACAAAATCTTGAATAAATTTCTTCAAAAAGCTCTCTGAAATCTAAGATTAATTATGCATCGTTTCTTATGTCATTAGTTGAAGATAATTTATTGTCGTTCTTAGTAATTAAAAGTTGAAGGTTTACGTTTCATAATGAGAGTAACAAGACAATATTCGAAGTAAATCGTCAACTAACTGAAGTCATTACGTTACAGGTTTCGAATTTCAAAATGGAAAATATAAACGAGGTTGTATGCGTGTCGCGTGGCTCAGGAGGCGAGTGGTTTCGGCCATTACTAACGTGAATATTGCAGGGTGGCCTGCAGCGACTCTATTGATTAGTCTCCCGTATGCCACCCATCATTCATTCATACTCGTGTCCGCAACTCGCGTCAGTCTCTCGGTATTTTTCGCCATTTCTAGCCAAAGGCCGAGGTACATATTTGATGGTGCGTCGGTCAGGAAGGAAGGCGTGCTGCGTAATTGGTCCTGCCGCCGGATAAATTCTGATGAAACCCCTGGGTTCACCGCGTCGGATGTCTAATAATGAGATCTATTGAATATACAATTTTGTTCGCAGTTTTTTTTTTAATTGGTGAAGGTTCATCCGTTTTTTAGTCCTTACACTCACTTTTGTACAATTAATTTTATATTTTAGAAATGATTTTTATTGAGGATGATGGAAGACAGAAATAAAAAAAAACGTCAAAAGTTACGTAATAATAATTTCGAACGGCATTAAGAAATTGAACCTCATTTTTACCGGCAAATTATATGGTATAAAATTTTCTATACAAAACACAGTATACCTACTAATCCTACTGTTAACAAATTTTAGCTGACCTATGCCTACTTAAGCAACGAAGTACGACACGCTAGGAAAACTTATCCGTAAAATTAACCAGTTATTCATCGGAGATTATTTTGATTATATTTTTGTGTTGTGAAATACTTGCCGGCACAACAAGATAATCCAATTGTCAGACTAAACTCGTGGCCAACAGGCGTGAGGTGCTTTCGTCTGTGCACTCCATTGGGGACCAACTAGTTGAACTCGAGAGCGACTCGCGGTGATAATGACTGTGAGATTGGCTGACTAGAAAAGTGTAGGTAGGTACTATTTGTTATTGTTGTGTGGTTTGTATTGACTCGTTGGTCTAATAGTCGCCTAGCGCGGTGTGGGGTTTTGAGTGTGTTTCGTGGTCTGCAAGTTGGTGAGAGAGACTCTAATGCTTCGGAGATTTTTTTATATTAACTAGATGAGCAGTTGCTATTGAAATGGTTTAGTATTGGTGATAATAATAAAAGTAATTTCGTCTCATGATGTTGTCTTTTAATTCGGATAAAAATATATCTTTTGTGTTACTTACATCACGCTTAATACGTGAAAGTTTCATCATGAAACTTTCCAGTAATATAGCTTATACATCAAAATAACATATAACCTACTTTTTATCCTTATGCGGGAAGTAGTTCTTGTAGTAGGCGGTTAAATCCTGGGCAACAGTTAGATGTAAATAAATTTCTAAGTAAATCGACCTAAAACTATGGTAGTGGCACAGAATTCGGACGATATGATATAGATGTTTGGGCTCAGATTACAGGCTGATAGAAACCCGATGGGTTTCATGTTCACTCATTGAATGGAAGACTCGATGTAACGTGAACGCATCGAGATTCGTCACATAATAACCAAAAAGGATAATAAATAAAAGCAGACACTTTTTTATGAAATAAAAACTGTATTTTTGGTAGGCCACGCTTTTTCGTTCCAAATTCGAATTCACCTCAACCCATCATTATAGTATTTTTAAAATGCTGATGTTCAGTTGTTTATAAAATAAATTAGGGATATTATTCTTATCTTCTGGACATCCTTTAATGTTCGTTAATTTATTTTATAGTTTACTTATACATTACAAATTGGTTCTTTACTCTAAAAAGGGATTTGTCTTCTTGCACGTGGGAATGAATGTGGTCGTTCGTTTTTTACTATTTAAAGGGGCTTAAGAGTTAATCAGATAAATGACACAAGTACACCGACATTATAGTCGCTATTCACTAAGCCTTAAGACCTATTTTCTTACGATTAAAATAAAAAAGGTTTTGTTGTTGTTGTTAGCAAGTAATCTGCATGATTAAACAACACTTTATCCACAAATGGCTAAGTTAATTCAGATTTTTCTTAACCCTCGTATAAAGGAAATGAGAATCGAAATATTTTTGAATACTAATTCACCGTCTCGTCCACTCATTGTGTCATGGCGCGAGTCAAAAAAGGAAGGCTTGTTTACATAATCGTTCAATTTGCAATGTTAAACAATTTCGACCAGATGTTTTCTTGCTTTTTATTTTAATCCAACAAAATGCAAGTAACTGCTTGTTTTTACTCCGGAACAATACGGTTTGAGAGGATCCGACATTAATTTAAATTAAATTAAATGCTTCTTGATTCTGGTTTTTCTTTTGTTTAAGTACCTACATACTTAGATAAAAATATAATTGAAATTTATTAAAACAAAATGATTTTTCAGATTAACGCTTAATCCTTCTCAGGAGAGATGAGGTCTGTGCCCGGCAGTGGGACGATAAAAAGGCTGATGATGATGATCATGATGATTTTTCAGAAATACAGGGTAATTAAAATTAAAAAGTCTAGCAACTAGTCTGGATGAATAGTTTGCCATGAATTTTTTTATAAAAGCTAGGCGTGATGACGATAAACGCATTACTAGCCTCATTTGCTTAATAACCTAGGACATTGGATAGTTTTTATGCGTATGCGCTTGGTTCTTTTGGGACCAAAGTCAATAGACGACTACACTTTTTTATATATATTTTTTTTTGAGATTGGGTCATCAAGAAGGGCCCTATCTTTTTGTCAATTTTCGCTGGTAGGTGCACCGGGTGAGCTGAAACCCATTTTCGTTCTTTCTGCAACCCTTTGTGTACTAGGGTCCTGCAGCTCCGGCAGCTTCGGTACTGTAGAGATGTAACCTCTTACGTTATATTTTATGTCAGGCCGAAACATCAATTAAATAAAGAATCGAAATAAAAACAAGTAGCTAGATTTAAATTAGTAGATAGTCAGTCGTTCGCCAGCCCTAAAACCGAAAATAAACACTTTAAGTACGCCCGGAGTTTTCTTGGAATACCTGGATACCTCGTAACGCAGCCAACGCAGTGCACTACAGTACCTTTTGTTTTATTAGCATCTTTTAGTATTTATTTACTCACCGATAGTATACTTTTATATGGCCATATGTGGAACTGATTGTGAAATAAGCAAGAATTGAATTCTAAATTCAGGTATACCTGCTGCCTAAAGTTACAGGATGCTTGGATTTCAGACTTCTACAGTGAACAGTCCACAGGGCCACTAAACCTTGCAAACTAAAATTGTATGCCAATAAATGTAATTTCTGTTCTTTTCATCACCCATTAACCAATGATAATGTAAGCTGTTCAGGTAGTTACCATAACATACTCCAGCGTTTCCTATCTTAGGAATCGCATTTGGCTGATTTAGAATTCATTGGCTGTCATTGAACATCCTTGGCAGTCGTTACGGGTTAGTCAGAAGCCAGTAAGTCTGAGGCCAGTTTAACCAAGGGGTATTGGGTTGCCCGGGTAACTGGGTTGAGGAGGTCAGATAGCCAGTCGCTCCTTGTAAAACACTGGTACTGAGCTGGTAGTTAAATCCGGTTAGACTGGAAGCCGACCCCAACATAGTTGGGAAAAGGCTCGGGAGATGTAGATAATGACTTAAACGCAGCAGTAGATTTCAGAAGGTATTGTAATGACAAGGTAAAAAGGAATTAAAACAGCATAAATAATTTACAAAATTTTATTTTCTCCTCCTGTCACCGGCTCTCTTAGGCTAGGTATTGTATGTTCTTTCTTTGTGTACTGGTAACACCATAACTGTCGTTCTAACAAACCGCCACAGGCTTCAGGTCTGATTTGGACGTCCGAAGATCTTAGGATATTTTATTACAGGCGTTGATACGTAGTTTTAGGTTTTCAATACATATTTTAATTAATAAATTTGACTGTTATTGGTTTAGTACTTTAGAAATAATAATCAAACCAAAAACCTGTGGTGTTTTCCGTAAATTAAACATATCTTTTGATGGCAAGAGTCTCTAAACGCTAACATTATATTGTATGCCGGCCACAATAATTGTCAGTAACAATATCCTAATGACATACAGTTCTGATTAAAGTTCTAATCACTAAAATCTTGAATTCCAATAAAAGGAAAGTATTTTATCATGAATTTACTAACGTCGTTGAGTATAAAGAATAAATATACTATTCTGAATGAATATTGAGCGGACTCTATGTAACAAATATTTATACGGAGTTTTAGTCGTCGATATAAACTTTTTGGAAATAATTTTTGAACCAAAATCTTACATATTTTTAACTACATAATATATGGATTTCTATAGGCTATATTTTTGTTCTTGTTTATAAGCGCGATACGTGATTAATCATCACAGTTTATTTTATTGAGCAAGATAAAATATTAGTTTTAGGGCCAGTTTCACAGGTTGCTGATAGTCACTATCTACCAGATAAATTCAATAATGGAACAGAATTTGTATGAAATTATCTGCCAGATAAACTATCTGCAACTTATCAGCAACCGGTGAAACTGGCAATTAAAGGAATAAGAGAAAAAGAATTTGTTTTTTTTTATTATTATTATTTCCTTCGGTTTATTTCGCCAACTTGCGTCTGCGACGACTTATTCATAGGTACACATATAAAGGAATGTTAGCGTTTAAGGTTACTTATATACAATAACTGTATACATTTAAAAATCGATCGAACAACTGGTAAAACGTAGATCAATATATACAGAGACCGTTATTTACTTGAATTTAAACTTCGAAGATGTTGGCATCAAAATTATTGCTACGAATGTTTGCGGCCAAACTTTAGCATCGGAATACATTAGGCAATTTTTCTTGAGAAAACTTCTCCGATTCGTAAACCAAAAGCCATGTAGTAACGTTATTAACTTGCACATTACGTCATTTACGTCAAACAAAAAAAGGGCTTTTGTATCTTGAATCGGATTTTCAAATAAAAGTTGCCTAACAAGCCCTCGCTTAGGTACAAGATGTGTCTACTTAAATCTATGATGTTTATACTAATATTTACAATATAAACGTATTAATAACGAGTCAATTGATTTACAGCTCGTTTACAAATAACAAAAGACGAGAGAACTATTTACACAGCAAGTTTGCAAATCACAGGGAGGCGTGCGCAAGAAACACAGTTGTTGCGATATATCATAGCGGTAATTAAAATTAAAGTAAAAAGTACAATCTCTGGCAAGATTCGACATTGCTTTTATACGTTTTATAATATCTTCTATGGCTGGCAACAAATATTGCATGCAGTAACGATTTTTAGGTGTCCCATGCTGCTATATACGATTCTTGAAGAATTATTATTCAATTTTTATTTACGCTCTTGACCCGTAAATGTTTTTAGGTTACAATGCATAGGCTTTATTGATTTATTTATGCACTTGCTTATTGAGCGAATACTTCATTTATAATAATTATATTTCATTTTTTTTTTGTTGATAAAAATCATATTTATTTGTTGTGAATTGTAATCTGCGCAAGTACTACAACAGTATTCACAAAATTACGCAGTCACAATTCATTTTGTTCGATGGATCGAGTTCGTTTAAAATTAAAATGTAAAAATCAAAAAGGTGCTTCAAAAACAACAGTTTTTTAACATTAAAGATATGCTTGATCTTTCCACGTCAACCATTAATTATCACTTTAATTTAAAATAGAAACAACACGCTTGTGTTTAACACATCTCATTCTGTTCAACTCTTAAGTATCAGTAATTTAATGGAAATTTACATATAGCAAGTTAAAGTTATATAAATTGCCATTTTCACAACCGAAATTAAATATGTAGTAGGTACTAACGTATAACTTAACAGTTCACTGACATTAGAAAAATTGTTACTGACGGCCAGCTTCCGAGCTGTCAGTAATAATTTTGTCTGAGTCGTAAGTTCAATAAATTGTCTGTGGCACAACACTGTCACTCAGTCTCGCCGTCGCTGGCCGGAGACGGGAGATGACATTTAAGGGATGACGACGGCTTCGTTAGGTCGAGAGCCGGCTCGTGCGAGGGGCCGGGCGCGGGGGCGGGCTGCAGGCTCAACAGGCTCTGTGGTCGGATGTACGGCGAGAGCATGCCGGCCGGAGCCTCCGCCGGCGGACACATCGCGGGGGGCGTCCAGCAAGCAGCGCTCGACGCCTCCGGAGCCATGGCCGCCGCGCTCAAGTACGAACACGACATCATCTGAAACAATTACAATTTCATTTTAAAACATCTCCGGCATAACCTTGAGCGAAATTAGGTTGATTGTGCGTGTAATCTCCGAGAGAGATTGGAGTAAAAACAGGGCTTACATAAATAATGAAATATGTAGTATTATGCGATGAGAGGCCTGAAGAATTCGTGGATGGAGGGGGTTCTGTAATCACGCTAATGGCCAATGCGCAGCATAGCCGCGGGCCCCGCTCCCCGCGCCGCCTCTTCAAGGAGGCTTTCATGCTAATGCAGATTGGGCGCAGGAGCACCACTAAATCGCATCACATGTCCGACACCTCGTAACTTCACCGGAATTTTGAACTTATCACTTTGGGAAATTACTCAAGAATATGATATTTATTGCAGACCCTACAGCTACTATTCTAGAATAACATAAATTTGTATTGATAAAATAACAAAATGTTGTATATAGCTTCTCACGTTTGCCAATATATCTTAAAGTAATTGTAAGTAAAGCATTTAGTGGCTATATATCACAGCGCGGGTGCAGGGCGCCGCTCGCGTCCATTTTTCACACATATTGCTGTGAAATTGATTACCTACACAAAGCACGAGGCGTCCGAACAGCCACTTCTGTTGTCCCAACAACTTGCTTCAATAACATGTGTAGTAATATTGTCAAACTTTAGATAAGGTAGGTACCTTACGAAATTTCTCTCAAAATGTATGAATGGCAAATTGATTTGTAGCTCGAGCGATAGGCTTGTACTGCTATAATAGTTTCATAGTTAATACGGAGTACAAAAGCCTTCACACAATTGGCATAGTTGGAGGCAACAGCTGCTCGCGTACACGGAGTGTTCTAACAATGATATTGTAACTTTAATATTTATTGCACTTGATCAACTCTGTTCAAGTTTTATGGAACTGCCTCCAAACATGCATTATGTGAACATGCTAAGAACGACGAATTTTAATGCATTGGTAATTTAAATTTATCCAAAAGCAACAATCTAGTTACGTCAAGGCTTTAAACAAGCAGAACTTAATTAACTTGACGCCATTGTGCCCAAGAACGTAAAGTGCATAATTAAACCCTTCACGTAAACGCTTTGGTTAATATGTTTAAGCGTGGGTATTGCTTTAGGAGACCTAAACTCTCCTATGAGAATAAACAGGGTCTGAGGCGGGCTGGCGGCGGGCGCGCTGGACGAGCTTCGCCGCACAAATGAATTAGTGGTGTTGTGACCCCCCGGCCGCCGCGCGGCCCCCCTCGCACGCCCGGCCGGCGGGCCACGCAGGGCGGGAGGCATGTTGCGATTAAAATATAATTAGGCGCTCGGCAATTGTTTCGCCATCGAGCCAGGTGGTGTGGCTCAGGCGGCTAGGTAAATTAAATAGCCGTATAGGGTTTCCAATTACGTGCGCCCGGTGGCCGCGGAAAACACGCTTATTGCCTAATAATAGGACGGGGGGGGAGCAATATGAGGATCTTGTGTGGCTGATTAATTATTTCACGCGGCGGCTCGTTCGTGTTAAAAATCGAGGATACCTGTGCGGTGATAGGGGGTGATTGTAACGCGATATTAATTGCTATCAAGACTGAGGTGACTAATAAATCACGTTCACCTACGGTTGGTACTTTCAGCATTAATGAATTCAAACGGGCTGCGATAATTGCGTACCTAATTACGGGCGGACGGAGCTGTCTAATTTATCACTGTCGGATTATGAATTAGGAATGGCGTTAATTAAACATGCATAATATTTGTGGAGGCGATGTAATGGTGTGTTACGGTGGCACATTTCAGTCTTGTAGCGATGTCTTAGTATGAACATACTACATATTATTTTTGCAAATCTTCCTATTATTAGATTACGATATGTTATTAAAGTTTCCATGTATCGTTAGTCGCCTTGAAATGTCATTTTCTGTTGACAACTATTTCTTTATAAATAAGTCTTGGCTAGTAACAACTCAAAATATGGATGTGAAAAGAAACTTATACATAACCGATAGTTTTAACAAAACTACCACATAGAATGTACCATGGTGGGATATATTTCCTTAACCTCATTATATTGCGGACGGGGTTGCAATTCGCTAAGGTCAGTGAGGGCAGTTCACAGCCCCTGATGTATTAATAATCAATATTATTCTCTTTGTAGGCATGAAGGATTTTAGTATTTCGAGCAGCAATATGAAAATTGAAAAAAAAAACACTTCTTTTTGCATTCTAGGTATAGTAGAATTATGTGCTAGCCCAGTTTCCTGAAATTTAAGTCGTGATCTGAGTGTTTTTTTTTTAAATTGACCTACTTCGATGGTTAAAGCCTTTTTACAAAAATAAGAGTATGTAATCGTCTGGGCAATAAACTTATCTGAAACCCAATTAAAAAAAAAAACCTTTCAGACCACGTTAAAAATTCACCGTTTTCATACCCAACTTAATTCAATTAGAATCACACGTATTGGGGTCAACAAACCGTAAGACCAACTAACGAAGGCACAGGCCGACAAAAAGTTGCCAAAAATAGTTTGTATAAAATCTGTATGTGTGTGTGCAACCCTGTAAAGGTCAGGGACACGGTGCCCGGGTCAGGGGGTCGCGTGACCTCGCCCGCTGCACCGTGATCACCGATATACGATATTGCTCAAGAATGGAAGGTTGTATTAAACTCAAAAGATTAGGAGCTATTTTGCCAGAAACTGCATTCTTAGTACGTAGATTAGTATATGTATAAATTTCGTTACGTTCTTCAACACTAAATAAAGCAAATTACATTGTATTTGCATTAATTTCGCCATCTACATACGTTGAAGCACAGTATTTACTGAATAGACAATAGGCTCGCTTCTAACACAAATTTCGGTTATTACAGACATACCGTGAGGAAGTTCTGCGTATGTGCGTTCAATTTAATATCGGCCATTGAATAGAAAACGCCTCTGCGCTCACAATGGTCCATCGGCATTCCATTAACTACTAGAGCAAACACGGGGACGCGTGCGGGCACTAACTCAATACAAAACGATTCCTAGCGAACGATACTCGCACATTCGGGACATTCCTATTCGATTGTAACAACACTAACGACTGTTTATATTGGCGGCGGGTTCGGCCCGATCCGGCCGACAATCGGGGCCTGGACGGACTTTCGCGAGACAATGCAAGACTGGGCCTAAATAATTTAATAGTTGTAGGCGGTGGCGCGGCTTCGAGCGGTAGGCAAACAGTCGGCCGACGTACGACGATATTGCATCGTGGCGGGTATCGCCCTCCAAGGTTTATGAAGTAAGCCTTTGTCTTGTACGTGTTGATTAATTGTCTGTGCCACGTGTGAGACTTGCTTTGTTTTGATTCGAAAGTTCGTTTCCTAATAGTCGAGTATGAAAAGTGAATAATTACTCAAAATTAATTACTTTTGATTTTTACGAAAGTAGGTGACCGGGTTAGTTAATTCGAGACAGAAGAAAAAGTGATGGCGTCCAGACAGATTGTCGGTTACGGCAGCCGTTCTCTTTAAAGAGACCAACGAGGCAATTCGATGAAAAAGTATATTGTCCGCCAACTACCTACATCTTGGTTCCAAAAGAAAACAGTTACCTTTTTTTACTCTAAACATATTTCAATTTTTTTATTTGATTAGAGCTTACGAAGTTTCCCTCTCAAAAATAATTGCACCGCGGCGAAACTTTGGATGACCTATGGACTCAGTGAGGATGTCTTTTACAAAGTTTTACTATTTCGCCGCCATAATGGATGATATGGAGCGCTAAGGCTTAAGGTCAGATGTTAAACTGTTTGGTGGAACTTACTTGACTCTTTTTTTTTCAATTGGTAATAGTAGTAATTAGAGCTAATAAGTGAACCTATAAGATTATTTACAAAAAGAAAAATGCCCTGATATTCATAAGCTTTGCATACATTTCGAAGAGCAATTTTTCACAAGCATCCTCCTTCTTTTATACCCAAATTGATAAAGCAAAAGGCCCAAGATAGTAATTTGGTCTAATACGCGAGTGCCATAAACACAACGAGAGCCGCGCTAAAGATATCGCGAGGTAAGATATAAGAGTGATAGTGAGCGTTTGGTTGGGCGGGCGGCAATAAATTAGGGCGGGCGGACTAGGGCGGCGTCGCGTGCGCCGCGGCCGTTTGTCGCGTAGCGTGCGCCCGCGCTCATTGCTTATTCATGCACGGTAAGCACGCACAGGTAAGGCGCACACTATCATACAAAAGTGTTGCCCTACCGATAATGGGTTAAACACTGCTATATTACACCGATTGCATGGGAAGATTATTTTTGCTAATAAATAGTGTTTTAAGATAATTTGATTGAAGAAGGGGAACTCAGCTTTTGTTTACATAATATTCTTTCAATTATTATACTTTGCTATTTCTTTAAAATAATATGTTGAACTTAAATTCATATTAATTTTAATAATACGCAGACATATACGGCCCATTCACGGTAGCGAGCGGCTCTGTGTCGCGTCTGTCGGCTCGATGACCACACATTAATCATCATTCGCGTCTTAGTGATAAGCTCCCATTCGATGTCAACGCCTGTCTCGGCTACACTGACAACTTCATCAAATCATCACATTTAATCCTACAACTTCAAGCTTGTAAAGCTCCAAGCAGATACGAGTCTCAATAATGATCACATTTTAGTATCATAATTATTAACGAGTATCGATAACCCATTTGTTACCTAGATACTTATGAAATCAAGTTCCCGACAAGTTTTATGTTCAAAGCAAAATTTGACTTATGCTGGATATATTACTAAGAACTCGTAAAGTTACAATAACGTAGTTGATTCTTACGTTAACTTTAAAGAAATAAGTGTATACGTCAAAGGATTTCGCATAATTCCCGATAACGAGCGTTCGAGTCGCTCTCTTACTTCAAAGCCGCGTTTCAGTTACAGTTTATTATTAATAAAATTTGGGTAGGTTTGCGAGCGGGGCGAGCGGGGCGAGCGGAGCGCTCGGCGGCTGTAACGAGCGTGGTCCGCCTCGTTATCGGCAGCGCCGGCCGGTCAGCGCCGCGGAAAATTCGCCCGAAACTGACGCGCGTGAAAATTTAATGAACGGCCGGACGCTAGTTAACTAAAAGGTAAAGTGCACCCTCTTGACGTGTTCGGTAAATATTAATAGTGAGTGTGCTAGCGTGCGCCATTAAAAATGCACGAGTCCGCGGACACGCTGGCCCGCTGGCGGCCGGCGCGTTCATTAGCCTCTTTACATGTGGTCCCCGGGCCCTACACCAAATTAACTCGAGCTCGAGGCGCCTCCGCGTGTCTCAGCGTCACATCTCCCACATTATAACAACAATTTAGAATCTTTCCGCTAGCCTGCATTGTCGTCCAATTTATCCTATAAAATGCGACATTCAATATCGAACTTCCTCGGATGCCGTGCTCTGCGTGGCCTGCGAACACTTCCTGAGAACAAGTTTTACTATTGAAGCCATTTTAAAACTCTTACGGATGCTATTAAGGATAATAGAAACTGTCTAGCTGGAACGATGAGTCCAGGAATTATGCCTGGGACTGGAATGATCTAAGTTTGACTTTTATGTCGTTTTCCGTTGCGAGAAAGCGCGGCTGTTCACGCTCCGTGCGAAAAGTCCGGGAGTATTGCTAGGAGTTGGTCACACCGTCTGAGGGCGGCTGAGGGCGGCGACGGAGCGACGCGGACGAGGGCGCGAGTGAGCCGTGGTGTCTGTTACCGAGTAATGAGGATCGTTAATTATGTATCGCTAGGTGCGTAAGCTTTTCAATTTGGAACGGTTCAGTGTCGCGGGCTCTCGCGAACGAGGTCAAGGGTTCGCGACTCTCTCAACCCTGAGGGGCTGCCAAATTAATGAGGCACTCCTTTGTAATAAAGAAATAACAAGAACTGCGCACGCGAACCCGGCCTCACCGACTTCGATGTCATTAAAGGCGTCGCGAAGTCTTGAAAGGAGTCGTTACCGCGCCTCGCCTAAACAACTGAGTTTTCATCAACATTCCGAAATATACACATAAATTGCTAAGCACTCACGCTAAGAAAAGGAAAATTGAAAATAATTTTCAAAAATTATGGAGAGACGCTGAAATAGGATGAATAAAGGAGCCGTAGTATTATAGAGCATGGTCGAATTATTGCAGCGCTAATATTGTATGTCCATTTTAGCAGTAGTTGCAATTGTTTCCCGCAAGTAAGGCAGTGTGTACACGGTTGTGACGGTTCATATTAGTGGAACAGACAGGGTAGATTAGAGCGGGGGTACGCCCGGTCCCGGCGGCCTGCAGGCACGGGTTTCTAAGTCCCGGCTAATTGGATGAGCCGCCAGGCCAGCCCAATTAGCAGCACCGTTGTGATTCATTTTAATCGGGCGCCCTTATCAGTGCACCACTCAGCGCCGGTGTAACCTTACATTTAAAATATTTTTCTTTTTATATGAGCAAAATTAAATTAACTGAACGCTGTTAAGACGGATTATTTCATAGTTAAGCCGAAGGAAGATCCGGAATGCCTTGACATAGATAGAAATTCTAGAAAATAATATTGTTCATTTTGCGGGAAAGAAAAATATTTCAGTCTTTAAATCTAAGAACAATTTTCTATTTGCTGAAATGAAGTTGATATGAAATAGTTAAATTAAAAGATTGAGTTAGTGAAGTTAGTGCAATTTAACAGGTGGTATCATGGAGAAGGTGGTATCTACACAAATAAATAATAGCCACAGACTTAGGAATATGTAGATCGTTTTAATTTCTCGGTTCTGTCTAATGTCTGTAATTTCTATTTAATTAATTAATAGTGATACTAAAAATATCTAAACACTTCCCACGGAAAAAGTCTGAATCCAAATAGAATAAGTCGCTACTATCCGTAGCGACATATTCTGAATATAATTTATAATAACTATTTTTCTCTTAGTTATTTTTTCTCATACATAGATATATACTTAACCTCAATAGTATAGACACTTGTATAAATATATCCGGTTTTAACAGGTTGAATAAGTCACCAAGATCATGAAGAGATAATTATTTAAAACTAAAACATTTTTATTAAACAACTAGATAAAGCATGAATTAATTGAAGGTTGTCCATAGTTGTTGCACTTGTATCTATATCATTAAATAGGTAGTTAATTAATATTGTTATTTAGTGACTAGGCCACTAGGAAGTCTTGTAATTAAAACGTGCTGACTGTTTAGTCTTAATTAATTTGGTCAATTAGTAGTAGTTAGGCCTAGCGGTTAAAGCACCAGCCTCTTAAGTATGAATGTGCGGGTTCGATTCAGGCAAGTACTAATGCAACTTTTCTAAGTTGTATGTGCTTTCTAAGCATATTTTAGACAACAATGACTGATTAAAAGGTGAAGGGAAACATCTCGAGGAAACCTGGACTATAAAGTTCGAAAGCACCCGAAATGAGCAAGCGTGGTCAGTAACGCTCAATCCTTCTTAGTGTGAGAGGAGGCCTGTGCCCAGCAGTGGGACGATAAAAGGCTGATGATGAATAGTTGTATATCTCTTTCATATACATACATATTTGTCTTTATCGTAATTCTAATACGCCCCTTATATTTGGTTCGTTTCCATCGCAGAAACTATTGAACTGATTCTATGTTTTTTTTTATTTTTAATAATATTAACTAAAGTATTTTTTTGTATTAAAACTCTTACATCAAATTACCAATTCCTGTATATATCTAAAAGAAACACCATTGTCTCTGACTGTTCGAACAAAATTGTCTCCGTCAATTAACATGAAACTTGTATATAGCGTATAAATTACGTCAGAATAGACGCTAGTGGGGCGACCAAACAACCCGGGAACTCAGTATTTATCCCGGGAACTCTTTACCTTATCCCGTGACGTAGGCTCGGTCCCGAGATAAGAATTAATCAAGCCAGGCCCGTCCCGCCAGTCAATGAACGCATTTGAGTGGATAATATAAACAGGACAAATTGCTTCTGTATTTAGAGAGTATTTTTCTTTGCATTTTATTGTGATAAGTGTAGTTAAGAGAGGACACGAGTTGAGGCCTTATTTCTCTTCTTAGAATCCGTCGATTTTTAAATTTAATTTCTATCAGGATTTGTATTATGAGAAATCGGCAAGGGTTTTTCTCTAAATGCATTACATCAATTTTCCTTTGGATTTCGGACATATCCATACGAAAGTTTAGACATATCCATTGCTAGAAATAAGTAAGCCTACAGCAAATGTTTCACAGAACAATCATAAAAAATCTGAACACTGACCTCGAGCAGAATCATCTAACACTACCACAAACTAACCAACATACGAAACGAAACAAAAAAAGCACACAAAAATCTGAGTTTTTCATCAAGCGAAATGCATTCGATCGCGGCATATCAAGCAGAGTCTGTCCATTAACGGCACAAGTTTACAAAACACAAAACAAGCGAGGCCGTGCGAGGGAGACGACAAGAGAAACCACTTCCGCAATGAGATGGCGCACTTCCTGTGATTGAGGGCGCCCATCGCCCGCGCTTCGTCCTGCCGGATCGCGCCCTACACTTGCGAAACTTTCTCTAATGTGAAATTAGCTGTACGAGAAAATTGCGTGCTGTTCTGGAGCTCAAGTTTTCGGACTTCGAGGGTCTTATTAGTGAATATGGTTGAAGTGAGATCGGAAAGTCTATACGTCGTGAAGGTATTGGGAGGGTTCTTTAGCAACTAGGGTGTTAAATATTGTAACTCTATTAACGTATCAAATAGCAACAAGTAAATGGACGTTCGATGAATGACAAGGCCGTTTTAAATGTAAATTAATTCCTCACTATTTTCTCTTTTTTAAAAGATGTCCTACTCACAGAGAACCGTTAGAAACATCATTCTTCCGATATATTCTTCATCCACAGTCGCTCAGTGGTTGGCACAATCTAGTACGCTTTAATGAAGGAGATAATAATGGTATCAAATTATCGTACATGGTTTAACTGTGTATACGAAGTGGTATCGTGCACATTTGGCAAATGCGATGGGTACATATTGTGTAGTAAACGAAAGCACGCATAGTAGTACTGGCTGTGAACACTGGCTCGCCGTGTAATTTCCAGTGCATCCCGTTCTCATCTCTCTCGCTCAGCTAAGTAATGACTTAGATCCATTCCCGGATAAATAGCAAATTGAATGTGTGCCCCTCGTAGTGTGGCGTGCACCACCCCGTCTGCCCGCCAAGCCGCCGGTGTGTGCGTGCAGCCTACGTGTGTGTGCACTGATAATGCAAGCTGTATATTTTGGTGATTAGTGGCGGTTGCCTATTAATTCTCCTAGACTTTAAGTACTTTTTGAGATGAGAGATCGTAATGTTTGAGTGAATAATTATTTCCACATGGCGAATACTTTGCAAAACATTAAACTGGAAGCACCACTCATTTTGGGAGGAACCGGGATAGTTAAAACTATGTTTTAAAAACTAATTTCACAGCGAGGTTGGCTCCGTCGATAACCCGCTACTATTTACAATGTTTTTCGTCGGTCGTATTTTTTGGCTTGTTTTACGGTCGACGAATATGAAAAGTTTTGAGGAGCTCTCTCCGGGAGGCGTAAAGGCGGTTTACGACGCGTCTTCGAGTTGAATGCGCCACATGTTAGCGTGTTCCACTGAATTTCCTTGCGGTATAACCGCATTACACGTGCTCTATGACCTGACCATGAAAATTTTAAACGTCTCGCTTCAAACTAAACGGCTCGTTCTCGCCATCGCAAGTTGCCAACGGGCGCATAATGTAGAACCCGCATTTGTTGAGGCGACTGCTTGTGGTTAGGTTAGAACCGACATCTTTTTAAACATTGCACAATGCAATCCCGACCGGGCCAGCTGCAAAAACTCCCGCTCCGGGACAACAAAGAGATGTCCTTATAAATTCTCGATTAAATTTTGGATACGAGCTCCAATGAACACAAATTCCTAGAGTCGGTCCAATAAAGGACGCCGTGCAGCCGCGTTAGGAGGCCATAAACGAACGTATTATCCATGTAAGGCGGAATAGCCGTTGCACAATTAATTGTTTCATTTTGGGAAACAATTCCCGCTCCTCATTCAATTAAGAGCGGCGACTAAGGGGAGTGGGGCGGCGGGGGGTTCGGGCTACCCCGCCCGCTCATGAGACGGACGTATTAATAGCGCCTGCAATATTGATATACTCGTATCGTATCCCACGTACCGCGTTCGAATACGATATTGTTTGTTAGCGAATTCGATTTGTGTCGATCATAAATCTTGCGCCTTATGTTGAATTTAGAGTTGATTGAATTCGCACCGTGGAACGCAAGCGGAAGGAACGAGTGTCGCGCGAGACCCGCCGGCATAAAGAGTACGCGTTTACGTTTTAATTAGTGTTTCTGGATGAATAATAGATTAACGAAGCGAGCGATGACGAGCGCTGCGCGGTGCTCAGGTGATACCGAAGCGGGACTCAATTAGCAAAAACACACAGAATTAAGAGAGACAAACATGTCGGGTGGGACACATGACGAGGCGCCCTCCTCAATCCGAATTTTATATTGCGACATTCATTATTCATTGTGTTTGTCAAGAAAATTACTGTGGACCTTTTAATATAACTTCCCGAGTCGCACAAACGGAGCTACAAATTGGAGTTGTGAACAAGTTCGCTGGAAGTCGCGCCTTAACCTTGGCGATTAGAACTCGCGTGTCGAGCTGTCAAACAAATTTAATTAGGTGCTAAATTAACGAGGATCATTGAGCGTAGTTAGTAAATGGTTCTGTCAACTTAACTTTGGCTCAAGATTACGAACGTTAGTTCAGTATGTTATTCCATTAATGTAAGGAGAGTATTTAATTTAAAAGATAGCTACGTCTCAGGGCAGAGCTTTCAAATCAGTGGCGTTGGCTGAAGATTTGAGAGCAATCTGTTAGATTGGTTCATTACGGCCTCCATTAGTGGAGTAATGAGTCGCGATGCATGCCGAAGCGAGAGCGAAACAGACGAGCGGGCGAAAGCTAAGAAATCTTTGTTATTATCTTAACAGCCACAGTTATTTTGTGTCAACAATTCCATAATTGATGAAACCATCGCATAAGCCAGAATTTTTAAGCCAGTAGTAATTATAATATTCACTATCCATAAAATAACATACAAAAATTAAACGAATCATGCATTGAATCATAGATCCAATTTCTAAAAAGCATACAATACAAAATAAAATATTTTTAGTGATAAAAATATTTTTTCCAATGTAAACTACACTAATGTATTCATTCATCTTCAAAAAAGCAGGTCTTTCCTTTAAATATTTGGTATACCATCAGCGATAAAACGCCGCGTTCGGCCCGCCAGTCTGCGCCCTACGTACCGTTTAAGCGAAAATTAGCTGCAGCTTGGTGTGGAGGATTTCGAGTATGAATGCAGGTCGGGTGGTGTCCATTAGCCTAATTGGAGACGCGGCAGCACCGCAGCGCCACCTAGGACACGGCCCTTTGTTATACGAGATACTAAATTTGACTGGAATCTGCTAATAGACCGCTGAAAGCATGCGAGAGTTTGATGATTTTAGAGGTCTTTTAATTTTGTCGGTTGACGGAATTCGTGTTTTCTGTTTATTTTAGGGTTTAAATAAAACGGTCGGAATCGAGCATTTTTAGTTATTTCATATAATTTTATACGTAGGTGTGTAATTGCGACTGGGCGCGTGTGTTACTAATTAAGAACATTTACATATAATTCTTGAAGCTTTTTTATACAAAGTTTGTTAAATGTGAATACGTATTGGAACTTAAAATTAATTAACTGTTCAAAACTTAATACATGACTAATGAGTAACCCTAAGTTGCTCTTATACTCATAGCATTACGACAAAAGGTAAGGGGTGGGTGGCAGCGCCTTCTAATTAAATGGTAAACTTTCATGAGCTCCCCCTTCTGCCCGGTCCCGCTAATTAATGCGCCCACGGAAAGCCGCTCGGACGTCTCGCCTTACGACCCTGAGACACTACGTCTTACGTGGACCCAACTCATTCATAACCTGCTCAACTATACCGCACGATATTCGAGTAATCAAACAACATTTTTGAAACCAAAATGGTCCAAAGTTTCCTTCGATCTCAAGTACCAATGCTAACACGGCAATCCTTTTAGTAAGCGCTAAAAACTACGGCAGAGGAAGTCAATCCGTGGGCAGGTGCCGCCCGTGGCCCGCGGCCGCCGCCGGCTGCTCGCTAAACGTATTGTCGTGTACCGCTTCTGATGTGGTCGAAACTAAACCCCAACTACTTAATTGAAAACCGTAATAGAGAATTCAAATACACGGTATCCCTTTTGATCGCTATATTGGAGGTGCGATGGAAAATTAATTGATCGTCTCGTTAATGTGTCACGTAATGGAATACAATTGTAGTGGATATCCGATATCAAAACTGAACCGCTCGCCGGCTGGAATTTAAATGTACGAAATTTTCACTCTAAATAATCCTAAATTAATTCAAATCACTGTTAGTAATAAACGTCTGTGCTAGCGCCGCAGCATCTACTGGGAGCCCGAAGAATACGGTAAAATGTTCCAAGTTTCTTCAAGCAATCAAGGCTTAATACCGTAGTGAAGTTTCAAGTTGGGAAATTATAGGGCGCGGGGTGAGACGCGGGCGGGGCGGACGTCCGCCGCGTGTCATCTCGTAACATCAAAAATGCATTTAAATTCTGCGCAATAAAAAACAGCGGCGGGAAGTTTCACAGCGGCCCGGGGATTGAAGACGCCTGCCTCCAACCCGTGCGCTTTATAGCACTACACAATTTCTGTCCACCCGCACTTTACACGATCCCCGATCTACTTACTAATAAAAGTGTTTCGGAAAATAAGTGCCATCTGAGCGAGAAAGCGAACGAAATATAAATAAGGCTTTCGCCAAGCCTGTGGCAGGATTGTTAGTACAAGCAATTGCCTCATTGTATCGAAGAGTTCCCCTACAAGAGTCTCAATAGCTCTCCGGAGCCCTCATTTCTTGTAGTTTAAGTTTAGCAGCGCAGTCATACTGGTACTGCAGCTATATTCATTCTAGACAAAAAGAAAGATTTTTCCTTTTTTTTCACTGTGTTTTTGATTCATTAAGTAGCAATCCAAGTATGACAGAACATTTACAGAAAAACAACACAAAATATAGCACAAAAATTCTGTAAATTAGCATACACGTGCAGCTGTGTTTATTGAAACTGCAGAGAGACTCATAACAGGTGATAACTGCGATCCGCTCAAAAAAACTGAAGGGAAAATATTTTCCGTGTCCGGTTCGTATTCGTCCCGGCCCGGCTCCCTCGGTCGGCTTGATGCGATAATTAGCCCGCCCACTGTCGGATAATTGCGGGATCCGATATTGTACCGGACATTTCAAGAATTGTTTACAGACAACGATTTTAACTGTTCGACTTTATTTCCGATTGAATTTATATTTTTTGTAGCCAATTTATGGTGGATGTTTGACTGAAGTAATAGCTAGATGCTAAATCACAACGAGTCAACGAGTGACTGATATTATAATTTAATTATTAAAAACTAATCCAAGAATAACAACAATTAAACAAACCACATAATCTGCAAACACAAGGCTAAATGAAACATTCGATAATTTCAACCGCATTCCATTACCGGTTATAAATTGAATAATATACAAAGGATACGTCACAATAACGCATTCGCACCGTTACAATAATACAAACTAATTACATTGTGACGGGAATTCTTTCATTAGCGAAATGAAACATGTCCGCCGCTGACCGAACCACCCTATCAATTACAAAGCAATGTAATTACATTCGGTACCTAATAAGCCACTTTATGGTACACGTAAAATACGACAATTTAACAGGAAATTAAAGTTGGTGCCGCAAACCACGGACGTCATTTCGCAATAGTTTGTCCAATTTATCAGTGTTGAGAGTCGTTAGGAAATAATCGTAATCGAAGCGAGCTCTGCGCTGAACAATATGGACCGATGTCGGCCTCTCTAATTGGCCCTTACCTGGAGCGCACTCGAGAATGATAAAGCCCCCATTAGCCGCCCTATTATTTACCTACTCGTCATTAGCGTAGACTTCATTAGGATAACGAGATAACGGAGCCGGGACTTGAGTACTCAACCAGTACAGTATTTTTGGTGTTTTTGAGCCAATTTCACGGAACTCTGATGATCTGAGAGATTCTAAGAACGCTGACTACTCGGAATGTATTAGAGTGACAGAGTCTACGTTTATTTTCGTTCTAATAAACTCAGCTAATAGTTTGTATCTTTTTCCTGTAGATTAGTTCCTTGCATCTTGAAACATTTATCAACAAGTGTAATAAAAAAAAAAACAGGCAATAAAAAATAAAGATGAAATCCCTATTGATGTTTTTAAAACGGTTAAGCCGATTTTGATGAAACATATCTTAGAACCATCGCTAGAAACCCAGCTTTCAATTTAATTTTTTTCACATCGGTTCATCTTTTTAAGAGCTACGGTACCATAGATAAACACACATAGCTATCAAACTTATAACAACCCTCTTTACAAAATCTCCTCTCTCAAAAATAGGATATTCCAACTTCGAGTTTTTGTTCTAGGTAATGTTTCCTTCAGCTAATTATCATACCAGGTAAGTGTAACAATAATAAGAGGAGAGGGATTGTTTCACGGATCAGACGTTCTACTCGCGAAGTGGTATGATAACAAGCGGAGTTCGGGAGAATCTGCTAATTATTTCAGAGTATTTCCCGCGCTCTCCAATGTACAGTTAAATTATGATGTGCGATAGGCAATAGGGACCACCCGATAGTCGATAGTGGCATTATACTCAATGTGTTATTAAGATCGATATCGAGAGCAGGAAAAATGGATGCACCAGCCCTCGGCGCGGTGCGGAGCGGTACCACAAAAAACATACCGAATTTATTGTTAATTATAAAACTCCGGCGCGGAACATTAACGCAGAGATGCGATACCCTGATAGCCGCTCGTCTATTTATTTATTATTTAGATATCGGCCGGTGCGGTCACGACTCCATATTGTTTCGCTGTAATGGCATAAATGACCTCGGTTTAAAGTTGAAGTGTTAATTTGATTTAAAATTATGCTCCCGATTACAATCTTCACGTTCAACTTTCGCCCCGAAGCTTTAATTACGGCGGTGATCCCCGATGGAGCCGGCGTGATATGACCCCCTCGCGTTCATAATACTGCTCGATGCTAATAAAAGCTGGACGTAAACCACACCAGCTAGTAAACCTTGCTGCAATGCAGCTTAATGCACGAGTTGACATTATAAAAGTTAGAATTAATGATTTTAATCTCATTCACCTTATTGCTGAATGTACGGTTTACGGCGCATGTGTTTAGTGACAAATTATGCAAAGTGTTGGCCGTTTTAATGCAAAGATGCCAGTTCTATGGACGAGATAGCTCCCTAGATTGCTATCGAAACATTAAAAAACAATTGCACAGCGATGCCTTTTTGTATGTTTGCTGTAAATTCGTTTTAACTGAGTGAGTTCTAAAGTATTTTAATATAAAATAGTAAGATAAGGACAATAAACCCTTTATCGCGAATGCTATGTAGTTAACTTAAATGAGCATTTTAAATACAATTTCTGTTTAACATACAATAGTGGCTAAGGTTTCCGAGACGGTTTCCAAGGTTCACCTCATAACGGAAACATTTGATTCAGGTGTTGACTGCGGCCTATGAAATTCAACGCCAGCCACTAACGGGCAACAACGCACATTGCGTACTCCTTAATGCGTTAGGGTATCATTTGATCTCCCAGCACAATCTGCAGCGACATTGATGGTAACTCAATGGAGAATTCATCACAGACTGAGACAGTTTATTATGAAAATAGAGCACCAATAAAATGACACTGCAAATAGAAAAGTGAGAAACAATTTTCAAATATAACAGAATAGCCATCGCATTGTTAGAAGTGATTATACTAATTACGTTTGATCCTTTTTAAAAAGCAATTTGCAATATTTTTTTATTCTGGAAAATAAGAATTGACGTATCGGGAGCGGGCCGCGGGGCGAGCGGCTGCGGACTGAGTTACGACCGCCGGTACTCGTAAACGTCACATTAATTAGCATGCCCACTAATGAGGAGTTATGGCCCTCTAATGAGAGGACTTGTACTCGACGTATTTATTAACGTACGCCCAGAGACTGCCCGGCCGCTGCTAATCTGATAGATTTACTAGCATAACGCAATAACGTCTTTTTGAAGAAAACTTTGCTGTTTAGCAAGAGCGCAGTCTTTAGACTTAATTGTTTAAGATAAACCATCCGACAAGTAAGGCCGCAGCGACAAGTTAATTACATAATTAAACGCTTGCCACACACCTAATTGATATAAGTGTGCGCAGATTTTTTGCTAAGTAAATGCTGTTGGGTTAGCAAGGTCCTGCCAATGTAGCGGGCTAATTAAAATTCTGTCATAATTTGTTCTCGCACAGATAATGAAGACACGGTCCTTCTGTACAACCCGTTCCCGTGATTGAGATAAGTGTGATTCGATGTTAAACAAAACCGTGCGAAAGAACAAAGCGCGCGTTACCCCCACAATGGAGGGGTGAAAAAGACGTTAATAATATTCGTCAAAGCACTCTGGTTACATTAAATCAATTTGCCCTTTCCGCGCGGTAAGTAGCGAACGGTGTAATTGATAAGTTGAAACCCTTGTACCGAGAAGGCTACAGTTTGGCACTGCCAACATTCTGGCTGAGTTTCCACGTCACGTGCTGCCATCTTTCTTCTATTTTATACAAATATAATTTGTGTCGGTGTATATGTTTAGAAAAATGGAAACTATTCACTGGCCTTCACGTGTTACTAGGATGTGAACTGGGTAATTTGTGCAGCCTTATTGGAATGACTCAATTCTGCTGGTTAATGTGCCTGCCATCATAATCGCTCTAGTCTTTTGAAAATGCAAGTTAATTGATCATAAATGCAACAAGCTCAAATACAAATTGGCTTTATTAAATAGTACCAAAAATTCTCGGAAAGCTATATAAGACAACCTTAATACATCCAAGATCATATCTGGCCGATATGAAATACTATGATACTATAATAATGACGAATTATCGACAATAGAGCATACAAAAGTGAAAGCTGCCTTCCGACCGATAACCGCCTGGATCGCACTCGTTTAAAATTAAATTGCAGATTGTTTTCAATGCTCGATAGCTGTAATTTGACGTCGGTTTACTTTCATTGCCACGAGTGTTGTGAAAAAGTAAATTTTAAACGCGAAGTTAATCGATGGAAATGGTTATTGGAATTAATATTTGAATAAGAGTAAGTGATTACAGTTTGATGTAATCTATCATCGTGAATTGTGCTTTTAGTGGTTTGGGTATATGCTTGCTTTCGTTTGTTATCATGTCTATTTTTATGATGTTTGGTTATACTAACATAATAAAGCTTAAGAATTCGTTTGTTTGCTCTGACGGAGTTAACCCGGGAACTACTAGATCGATTTGAAAAAATCTTTCGATTTATTCATTTATCAAAGAAGGTTATAGTGCGGTAGTTTCCCCACGTTGCAGGTGGAACAGCTGGCAAAAGTTAGTTCTTTTAATAATAAGAATTCTTGGATGGAAATGTTTCGCATATGATGCTAAAAATATTTTTGTACAGTAGTCATTATCACATAAATAAAATACATGATATAATTATCAATTCTGGTTCCTTTCCATTCTTCAGCGGTAATTATCTTTTGATACATTCTGTTAACATATCACAGCACTCATTAAATGTTAGACGGATTTTTTCAAAAAAATGCTCATTAAAAGACTTTTACTTATCATCCGTACCAGTGGAAATGGCTTATATTTATTTCAGTACCTTTTATAACGTCTAATTGTATGTAAAATCCTTGGATCGTTGCCTCCCTCATTCGACAGCCCACGCGACTTCAGCAAATGAGCGTGGCCCAAGCGAAAGCCCTAATTGTATTGCTCTATCAATATTTAATCTGTAATCATAAGTATGTATGGTTGCATGTGTGTATGTATGAATGGCATCATAAAGGAGTGCACCGGAACAGATCGCACGACAATATCCTAATTCACTCGCGCGAATGTAATCCATTAGTGTTCCCTCCTCGGGGCACCCCGCGCCCCCCGTGCGCCCCCTCCCCCGCACCAGTCTGTCATTCATAAACCTCCATATAATTTGTATTGGCACATGTTTCATATGACTAATGGACGAGGGCACATTAAATATAAAAACGACGTACGCTTATTGCTGTTTACAAAACTGAAACAAATTTTTATTTTGAAATGTATGAGACTAAGAGATATTTGTTAAGGAAAATTCTTGGTGAGGATGAATTCAAATGAGGCAACCTTAGCTGTATTAACAGGTATAGTCTTTTAATAAAACGCTGGCTTCATTTATGCTTAATACTGAATACTGGTACCCATCTTTAGGTATGATTTATAATGAAGACAATACATTTGTGTACGTCATTCTCCTAATGAAGCGAAACTTTTTTTTACTTCAAACTTGTTGGTCGTGTTACAAACTTTTTCCGTAATTAGTTTCACCGACATACAGCCGGTTACATAAAAATATGATGTTACAGATTCTTGAAATGTTTCTACAAAGCATTTTCTTCTTTTTTTAAGGAATTTACAAATGTGAAGTCCTTTTCATTTTCATCAAAGAATAGTTAATTGGCTTATGGGCTATTCTAAAAGCCTTTCCTACGCTATAATCTTGAAAACTCAGTGTTGTCGACCGAACAACAGAGATATTTTGACCACTGCCATTTTTATGACGTAATCACTAAAAAGTAGATGTTTAGTTTTTATACCACACAAAACTACATAATATTACTTGCTTAATTAAAAAATATATAATAACCATAATTATGAGGCTCGTTTCAAACACGCTGGCTCCATAACGTGGTGTTTTTATTATGAACGTTATAATAAAATTAAAGGTAATGTGTAGAGCTGGTCGTATGGAGGCAGGTAGTTTTATTAATTATTAAATTTAGCCTATTAAGTGCAAGAATTACGACCGCATCGGACGAAACATCTTGTTTTAGCTTCGTAATGTAATGCTGATCAAAATAATAGCTGTGTTTTATAATTATGAAGATAAGCTATCATTAAATAATAAAGAGTTTTTATTTAAAGATGTTATATTGAAGATTTAAAATATGTTAAACTTTTTTTTTGTTAAGTAAAAAATTAATGCTCTGTCCTTCTCTGTTTAAGCGGGGGCCTGTGCCTTGCAGTGGGACGATAAAAAGGCTGATAATGAAGTAAAAAAATACGAAAAAATATACGATTTCCATATGAGGTCTTGGCTTATACAAGCTACTAGATCTGTAAACCACGTATTAAGAGGTTTGATTTATGTAACGAAACACACTGTAAGTATGAGAGTAGAAAAAGATCTTCTAAGAATTTCATGATTTTGACAATCTGTATCCGACAAGGGTTCTAAACGATGCTGCTCAATTCAAGGAAAGTAAAATTAAACAGACTTCACTTGTTAATATTAATGTACACTATCCTTTATGGATCTATCAAATGCATGACACTTACGGCTAAATACGTTTACGAGAATACAACTACAACAAGCTACAACTTGGGTGAGTATAAAAAAAGAACATAACTCCTTTGGATATCAACTCATTCATCATCATCATCATCATCTCAGCCATAGGAGGTCCACTGCTGAACATAGGCCTCCCCTTTAGATCACCACAAATAAGGGTTAGAAGCGACCTGCATCCAGCGTCTTCAGGCTACCTTTATAAGGTCGTCTATCCATCTTGGTGGACGTCGTAAGCTGCGTTTGCTAGTCCGTGGTCTCCGCTCTAGTACTCATTCAAGTAATTATATTGATTATATTCTTCATAAACTATTTAGTAAAAATTTTAAGATTTGCACTGTTTAATGACCACAGAAAATATTTTAATAAAAGATAAGAACAAAAAATCATTCGAATATTTAAATACTGTTCGTTCAATTTTCGAATCCGTAAAAAAGAGTATTTTGTCGAAATTTTTCATCCATTAAATGTGTGCTCTTCCCAAAGCTTTAATACACTTAGGTACTGGCTGCGTTTTCAGAAAAATTAAAGAAAGTAATCAGTGGAATTACGGCGGCTACTAAAATATGTATTCGTCATAAAAGTATGCGCCGACTTCTGTCGAGGATAAATATTCATTATGACGGATCGTGTAGCGTTTTAGCGGGATTAAACGCTATTAACCCGCGTCGCTATGCTCTTAGCTAAATCAATCGGTCGGAGTATCTGTTGTTACGTATTCTGTGTTACAATGTGTGCGCACTCTCCAGGCCAATTACTTACATTTCTTGTGAATTATTTAGGATTTTTAGACTTAGCGACTTTGTGGTTTGACACGTTGGACATACAGAATTATAAAGTCGTCTTTAATTATTATTGATGAAGAAAGATATGATGCACGAGAGTATTACTGAAGATATTGACAGAACATAAGTTAAGATTACTTGTACTCAATTCGGGAAGTTTTTTGAAGCGAAATGGTACTTTTATTTCCTAATGACGGCAAATTAGAATGATATATTGGAGCTTAGTTATTTTTTATTTAACTTAAGTATTTTTCATATCTTGGCACCAATTTATTTAGTTTGAAACATTAATCATGCCGTCTAGACTATAAGCGTTCTAAAAATGCGTAAAAACGTAACCAAGAATATAATCTTCATGCTTCGCTATTTTTTAGAGCCTTGTTCGTTATAATGAGCTTATTAGTATTCACGTTTAAGTATGAAACTTTTATAAAAGCGGAATGTCACGGAGGCATTTTACGCGTGTTTTATTATAAACAAAAATATAAAGTGTATGTATGTCTAATCTGTGTTAAGACGTGTTGTCGAGTCGTCGTCGCTCACTCAATATGTATGAGCGGCTGTAAACACCAATGCGGGGGTTCGCTTCATCTGCCTGAGAGCTCTCATTCGCCTCTAATTAATTACTCAACTCAGTTTCAATTAAATTAAGTCGAGATCGGGGCATCGACACGCAATGAATCGATGCCAGCCGCGATTCGATTAAGATCGTTAATACCGATCAATTTTACTCGTTAGTTATCAATAAAGTTATTAAGTGCGCCGCGAAGCCCCTACGCAAACATGCAATGCCAGGTGCAAGTTGTGCTTTCATGGAAAAGGGCAGAATGATGATTGGTTTGTGAAGTTGTTAAGTGGGAAATCATTTAGAATAATGATAGGGCTATATTTGTAGCTGGTAAAAAAGGAATGAAGATATTAAAAATGCATGTTAGGGTTACAGAATTGAAATAATACATAGTTGCGACATGATTCGCAGGTGACACGCAACGGGTATCACTTGCGTCATTCAGCCTGTGGCGTGATCCTTGGCTCCGTGACTTGCTGTGCCATCAATAAATTGTGACGTCTTCGGCTCTTTGCAACGAGCCGGAGAAACGCAAACTGAACTAAGGACGAGCATGATATTTTTAGTTAACAAAGTTTGTTAAAACAGGTGCAATTTTGAATAAGTTTAATCGCCTATTTCTACTCTACTATACTATTTTGTACCTATAGTAACATTTGTATATCATGTCATTAAAATTTTATACTACGATTTTAAAAAAATAAACTTGTAGGTATCTCATCAACTATGTACATTAACTATTAAATAAACAAATGATATCCAATTTCGTCTTTTCAATTGTTTTCTACGACATTCGACGTGCTATCGTAGAATCCTGTACTTTTGACACCAGAATCTGTCGATACTGTTTCAGATTTTCAGAATCCGACAAATGGATCAGTCAGTTAAGTCAGTCATGTCGTGTCATGTCCATGTGACGGAGAATGTTCACACCAAACGTATTGACACATGCGCTTGACACGCTTCCTCGTCACTTCAGGGTTAAATGGCATAAATCTGGTGTCCTTTAAGAAAGACTTCTCAAAGATTGCTAACGAACTTTGTGTATGGAAGGACAAGGATTTTAAATTCAAGGAACTTTGAGATAATGACTAGATACATTTATGCTACTATTAAATAACTAGGACACGGAAATTTTGGGTAACATTTTCATTAAATCGTAAACTTATTCTGTTTCATCTGCTAATCACAAATTCTGTGTTGAAACTCCAACTCATTATAAACGTTACTATGACGCTTTTGATACATCAACTTAAAATTTGTATCTCAAACACGGCGTAACACTAAAACTAAATTGGCCACTCGAAACTAGTTGAACCGAGTTTAAAACTGCGCCCTTAGCGGGGAGGGGGCGTTTTAATTACGGCGTTTAAGTAAAAGCGACGCTGCGTCTAGTCTAGCTAGCTGCATTACACAGATTCAGCCACCAAAAGCCTTCCACTTAGCTAATGAAACATGTTCGCGTATAGTGTTTTAAGCGCCGTCGCAGCCGGGAGCCGCACTGTACCGACCGTTCGCATTGTGAGCGGACGCCAGCGGCTTCGGCGGACTCGTCTCCGCAAATCCTCATTTACTTGCATTATTTTAATGGAACTATTGTGGGCGGATGTCCTTTGTCGCGTGCGGATGCGGATCCGGCGCACCGGGCTGTGGGAAATGTGCCGGTGCATAAGTGCATCACCGCTCTGCCCCAAATTGTACCGCCGATCCCAAATTAAACGGCAGAAAGCTCTGTTTCAATTTAGCGGATTTGAATAGTTGCTCAGATTGCGCAGCCGCAACGGGATCTGGGTTTATTGTACACGTAACGTCTATAAAAATAGAAAGAAGAAATAACAACGATATCCATTTAACTAATTAAGTGGGGCGAGTTGGTTTCGAGGCCACGCAGCGCGTCCGCAGAGAAATCCCACGGACCTCTAATAACTGGCTTCCCTAATAAGCTAAGAGGTTGTCTTACTCGTATAAAAATGCAATCGGCGGAGCGAAGGCCCGGCGACGTCGTTCAAACTTTTCAAATTTTCCACCAGCCCGACGGTATTAATTTTAAATTAGAGCCAGAGACGTAAATTGTCTCCATATGTGAATGAGTCGCGTTAATTAAAGTTTTCTTTATATTTCATGTTTTATTCTAATGGAAGTATTAGCGAATTAAACTTTTATGTGTTCCACATAAATCAGATTTTCTCGTTTTCATTCGTTATGCATAATGTCTAATGTGTTAGTGAGCTTTTAGAGTTATTAGTTGCCTGTCTGTAAATACAATGAAACTAAGATTTCGTTTCGATATTGGCGTATTAATACCGTGTCGTATACCTACTGTTGGAGGCACGCGCTCACTTAAGTCAAGCACACACAGTCGACTGGCACTTAACATGATCAAGTCGTGACTGAATTACGAGCCGTATGGTTCATAATGTTGGTCTCGCAAGTGGCCACGAGCTGTTTCACACGACTGACCGTATGATTTTTCATGATCATAGAGTGGGGAGTTGGGGGCGAGTGTGCACTAAGCCTTAGTGTCACGACGTGATTAATTTCTAAACCTCCTGACGCCTTAACTACCTTCGTAATAACTAAACTAGACACGAACCCAAGCCCAATGAATAAATTAAATACTAATTTCTTGACATACTTTGTTTGAGGCGGATTGCCTTGCGAGTAATTACGGTTAATATTTTTAGTACCTAAGGAGAAAGTAATGTTTCATTAAAAATGTAAACCGGAGTATTTTTTGCATTATTTTTTTAGTTTTCCACCTGAGTTACTAGGTCGATGATGTATTGATTACAATGAATTTACCTGTCGTCCTGAAATTGACTTGACCTTTTATGTTATGTTAAGATTAATGAAGAACTTTTATAAACGGGTTGTAAAAAGACTCCAAGTACACGATCGACATAGTAACGATTACTCAGAGCATATCTAAGGACCTCTTAACACTTGTTTGAACAAGACGATAAAATTCTCCGCATTTATAAAATACAGACATAATTGCACACGTAACACTGGTATCGATCTAAATTGTTTATTTTTTACAACGTCAGTTGAAACGGGTAATTAGTGTGGAAGTGATTAGAGGCGAGAGCAGCTGATCGGCCGCGGCACGCAATGGTAGCGGCCGCAGCGGGTTCGATGCCCGATCCGCTCTCACGAAGGGCGTTCGATCAAACTAGCTTCAGTAAAAATTGTAATGTAAACAACCCTGTCTTACTTTGTAGAGGAAAATTTACGAAGAGTAAATTGGCCATGATTATTGAAATACTCTTCAGTACTTCCAGTGTTGGTTTTGGGCTTAGGTATAGGCGCAGTAAAATTTTTCAATATTTAAGAACTATACGAAAATTTTAGAAGCAAAATTGTAAGCAGTTTGTTTTCAATTATCATTTCACACTACAGCTCGTCGGACATTTTAATTGGTACTTATAGTAAACATTTAAATAAAATTCGGTAGCGTCACGGACTCGTACAAAGGTACACAGAAGTAGCGTGCCGTGCCGCATAGTGCAAACGACCCCTTAGTTCGCGTGCCACAACCGCTTTGAGGCCGATTGAATTAGATAGACAATAGATATCAGTCATCAATCAAAACGTCCAAGAGTTTAATTGTCGAAAGTGAATTGTTTATGATCGAGTACGAGAACAGAACCTCTCACGGTACAAACTCGTTAAGAATCGACAAAAAGTAGAAGATCTCTCCCACCTGTCCAGTGCACTACATTAGAGGATCGAGATCAGAGGGACGGACCTCGCCCGCAGCAGCCCTTTGTGGAAAGATTCCCGGAGCGAGTGCGAGGGCACTTTGATGTCGAGCCCGCCAGGTAATTTGGAAAAACGTTATTTAATTAACTTTCGACAAGTCGGCGTAATCGTGTTACAAAGCCGCCGGTGAACGGTCAAGTCTTTGAGCCACGGGCTAGCGGCTGTTCCACCGGGACTTGATTTTTACGCCAAACATACCGACCATAAAGGCGCTGTCATTTTCAGGTGTTTTCCAATTAACATCGCGCCTTTGACCACGTCCGCACAAAGTTATAACTACAGCCTTTGTTATTACCCGTGTAGTTTTATTAAAGGGTGGCGGTGTAATAGAGACGCGCTTTTGAATAATATGAGAGCGGAATTAATTCAATTTATTGGTTCACGAAAAGCCATCACTCCTATTTACACTTTTATGACATATTCGTTTGAAGTCCGTAATGTAACTCCCCTAACATCGAGGTGCACTGTTTCAATTTCAAGAGGCGTTGTGGCGTTTCGAGTGTTTACGAGTCTGACCAGAAATTGTTAGTTCATTAACAGGGTTGAACAATAGTTTTATGAGTTGCCGAAATAAGTTTGGTAGTGTTTAAACTTCGGAATTGGTTAGCGGTGCATTTTGTGTGAGCGCCGTAAGCAAGTCCGGGGCGAGACGAGGCGGCGCCCGCGGCGGCCGGACGACGCTCCGCTCCACGGGATAATTAACTGTGCGAACTATCCCCTTGTCCGACAAGTACTGCAATTAGAAATTTGCTTTAAAGCGCTAATAAATATCATTAACATTTGAGCCTTGGTACTATGCCACAGTACGCCTCTTTCATACGTATATGAATGGAGTTTGGAATTAATGGAGAATTTATTCACTCCTGATTCTGGCAACTTTCAGGGAAAACATTTTTTTGGTAAGCGTGACTTAGCCACGTGTCACTTCATTTTTGTCGCGTTTTCCCGCCAAAATTACTGAAGCGATTTAAATGAAATTTGGTACTGAGAAAAGACAGGTTACTTTTTACCTTGTTGCGGGAATTTCGCCCGGGAAGTGGGTGAAACCGCGGCAAACGGCTGGTAATTTATAAAATGTGGAGCACATTTTAGAAGTGCGTTCCGTGCGGGTAACTCCATCACATAAACAAAGCCACTCTTTGTGCGTTGTTCATTGAACGGCTTAATTGTATTTCTTCGCCACTTCTATTTGCGGAGTTCGCATGTCTAATAATTTCAATTAATTAATATGTCTTTCAACATTGTTATTGTGCATTTACTGTGAGATGGATACGGCAAATCTTTCATGACACGACTGAGTAAATTTTATTAGGCGTCCAAAGTTGCCAACTTTTTTTAGCAGAGATAGAGTATACCTGATTTTAACAGAAGTAAATAGAGTACGAACTTACAAAAAAAGTATCATTAATTTTTTTACTTGTAAAAAGGTATTTTTAAGTACTTTTTGCGGCACTTAACAATTTTCCATTGTTTTTAAAGGAATCGTATGAGTCCAAACATTCCAACCCTATTAAATTCAATGAAGTTCTTTTTCTCTCTTCTCTATTCGAAAAAAAGAGTATTTTAGCGTACTTTATTAGTCTTATAGATTATAGACAATACTCTTTTTAGAGTACGGTTGGCAACCCTAGTTATGTCATAGAGAAGCTAAGATTCTGTATTCCATTTTTCATGCATCATTTGCAAAAAATATTGAGAAATGAAAATGATTTTCTCACATTAAACACATTTCGAGAGCTCCAGCAAACAAAATACATTTCCCCAGCACTCCACCAACACAGCATAGCATTTCAATAATTATGATCGCCACGCCGTTCTGTAGCCGCTACCTAATCCGCTCGCTCTGAGTGGCCGTGTCGTGAGTGCAAATGGTTTCTGCAGAGCCCTCGCCTTCATCCCTCTGTTTCGCTTATGATTCGTGAATTTTTAACACGTCTGAGAGGACTGGCTTTGCAACGTTGCTTTAAAAAATATTGGTATTGGCTTTTAGAAATATGGTATGTAAAATGTTTTTGATTAGCCTTTTTTTGTCTGTGCTAAGAGTATTAGACTCCATTTTATTTGCTCGTAAATTTTTCGAGACTAACTGTCCATCTTTTGAGCATTATTCTGACTTGCTATGCGGAACACTAAAATCTAAACGTAAATCGAGGATGAAAACACAATATTTCTTCTACAACGTACGCAAAATTAAGGTTATATATGCGTGCATGCTAATAGCGAGGGTTTTTTTATCTGTATGCGAACATTCATTTTTAAGCCTTGTGCATTTTTTCTCATGGTGGCCTTGTGGTTAAAGCACCGACCTCTCAGGGATGAGTGTGTGGATTCGATTTTAGGTCAGGTATCAATGCAACTTTTCTAAGTTATATGTACTTTCTAAGTATATCTTGGACAACAATGACTGAGTAAAGGTGAAGGAAAACATCTCGAGGAAACCTGGCCTATAAAGTCTGAAATCACCAACCCGAGTTGAGCAAGCGTTGTCATTAACACTCAATCCTTCTTGTTTGAGAGGAGGCCTGTGTCCAGTAGTGGGACGATACAAAGGCTGATGATGATGCATTTCTCACTATCTTTATGCTAAAAATGCGTAGTGACACTGCGGCTACGAATCTGCTACGCAGGCTACAGATCCAAATAGGCTACGCGTGCAATGACATTCAAATTACGAATACTTGCGTGTATAACGTGCTTAATGTAAGCATGCATCACACATGCGTAGCGTGCTCTTGTAGCGACCTACTAGAAGCGTCTACGAGGTATACGAAACAGCTGACGAGTTGATTCATTCGCGTTTGTTATTTCCCAACGTATGACAATGTACGCGTGTAACTATTACAGTTGGTACACTACCCGCTACGTGCCAGCCACTTTACGAGCTATGTTACTTTTATCTCTCCGCCTCAGTTAGCTGCAATAGACAATAGCAAAGTACGCAGTTACACGACAAACGACTGCTTAATTAAACCGTTACCGGCTAAAATTGCTTTTTATCAACACTTTCCGTTTAAGACATGTAAATAGGTGAAACTGTTTAAGTTTCTAGCCTAGTACCTAGTCCGTTGATAAAGATTGGATCTGAGTACAAAACATGTGTTGTTGTATTTGTCGTATGGGGTGCTCCATTTTATTGTTGAATTTTGTATTTTTTGTAATTATCATTCGTTTGATACGTACATGGTTTATTTAATTATCTGTCGACGTAAACTTTCATACACACCAGTTACTTATTATATCAGTTAAATATTTATTAAAGCAAAAGAAGATAGTGACTTAAATTTATGATTTTGTCTACATGAAAATTATTTCTGCATTATTTCTAAGATACTTATTTGCATCTAACTGAGCATTTATATTTATAAAACGAAGAAAAAGAGGGCAGATGTGACAATTTATTTGCATTGAATATTTTCCAAAATCACTTAATCGATTTGAAAAATTCTTTCGTCGTTGGAAATAGAAGCATAAACCATGAGGGTCATATTTTATCCGCCACATTTATAATCCGCGAAAAACAGATAGTTTGAGACAATATACAAATATTTCTAACAACGATAACATAACTAAAATTGAAGTCACATCAATATACCCCAATTACGTCACCAAATTAACGGAAGTATGTACAGAACTGGAAATACCGATTTCTGAATACTCCATTCAATTGGCAATTCACCGCGGTGTCAATCAACCCGCCCCCCGGCAGACAATAATTAACGCAATTAATTAAGCTTAGGAAATACTTTAATTAATGATCACGCTAGTCACGACATGTAAGTGTTTGCTGGCAAAGGTCAAGCGTGAACCCTCCCACGAGGTAAACCTTCGAGGGTTTATTAAAGAATGTTGAGGCGCGACCCAATGATCCATTCCGCTAATCGATTTATGGTCGATTAATTTAATTATTGTTTTTCGGTTCAATATATTATAATCATTTGTTATAAAAGGTGGTTTGAATTTATTTTTAAAGATTTGGTTTGAATGTTCGGCCCTGGCAAAGTCTGTTGTTATTGAAAATAATTACAAGAATTTCGCTTCTGCCCAAATCTGCACGTAACATGGCGTTGCTATCGTGTTCCCAAAGTGATAAAAGAATACCTTAACCTTATGTGGATGACCAAAATTGCAGTATTCATGACATACCTCCTCGTAGTCCTTATGTGAGTGTTGTGGCGCCTGCGCGCGCGCAGCTGGTGCTCATTCGCGTGAGCGGCGCGGGCGCCCCACTTTGTTCTTGCGCATCGGCGCGCCCGGCGCCCCCGTCGCGTTTGCGCTCTTCATCAGTTTCTGCCAGTCTTGCTCGCACACTAGTGAGCCCGCGAGCATGTAATACCTGGGAAAATAGATTGCTTTAATTAAAGCTATTCTGTTCCTCTACTTGGATCCCAAGGATTCAAGTTCCTTTTTGCCTATCATCGTACAGACGCCAGCACATCAGGCTACTACAATCTGTCAAATTTCCTTAATAGATTTTGAACTTTATCGCTAAAGCGTTATTAAGCGAAAATTTAACAGTTTCGGGTAGCTTGATGTGCTGGCGTCTATACATACATCGTGCCTTATCATAATATTCTGCCTTATCTTTGCCCAGACACGTTTGCATTAGATTAGTTTTTCTCTTTGTAGCCAATAACTGTATCATCAATAGTCATTCATGTATACGTATAAGAACAGTTCCCTGAAGTTAACCACTGGAAGGTGAACAGAAAAACTTTTTGGAGCAATCTCTTTACTCTTCACTGACCTATCGCCCTGCATGAGGTGTGATCCGCACTTGGAGCACGCGAAGCACTTTATGTGGAACACGTGGAGCGGCTGCTGTGGCGCGTTCGTCCTCATCACGAACTCGCTGGCCGGGATCGCCTGCCCGCACGCCGCGCACGCCCCTCCTGAACCGAACATTCTGGAACAAGACAACCTTATTTTAACTTGCTTTAGAAGCTCAAATACCCCGGGCCCAGGGAGGGGACAACAGCCCAATGTTGGGACAGAACGGTTTTAGTAGGAAAAGGTTCTTTCCTCGGTAGATCATGGAACACGACGAATGATTTCGCCTTTTCTTGCTCGGTCTAGAAAAAGGAGGACAAAAGAAGGGGAACCGTTCCACATTGGGACAACTTGAGATATAATTACAAGGATGAATATGTGTACTACTTGTCTAGTAATTTAATTATGTTATAAATCTAGAGGAACTCCAAGTGTGTTGAATGTGGATAATGTGGACGATGACTAGTGCAGGACATTAATGGGATAATCTTAAGTAACTTGCATGATAAAAGTACAGTCTCTCAAGTATGAGAGTGAACTTTTCATTGTATTGTTTTTTCATTATTTGTATTTTCTAAGACTTAAACACCAATTACCCTCAATCATTCTCTGTCTGAGAGGATGCCCAACAGTGGGTCGATAAAAAGGTAGATTATAGATATATTAAACTATATTAAAAATAATATCAAAATCAAACAAAAAACTGATTAAAAACTCACTTCTCTAGTTGGCTAATTAGAACGCGAACTAATTACAAGTATTGAAATATTCTCTAATGAAGTTGGAGTATTTTAAGCGACCCGCGCTCCCAGAATGCTCAAATTGAAGATTAAAATGATCGACATCCGAGGTACTAAGAGCTAACAATTTTAACAAGCTAGCTTCAATCCGTTAAAATGCCACGATTATTGCTCGTTAAGCTTTGATAAATGGATAATAAAGTAACGACGTTGACTATAAATCACTCAAATATACATGCTTATTTGTACTGCTGCTTAAACACTAAATTACTGGGTATATTTATAAATTTATTGCTAGATCCGCGCCAGAAAATATGTTTCATATTTAGAGCACCGTGCCTGCTGATGTATAGTTTTATTGCTTAGATATTAAACCTATACCTGCCTCGTTGGTCTAGTAGTCGCATGGCGCGACTGCTGTGCACGGGGTCTCGGGTTTGATGCCCAGGTCGGGCCGAAATCGCTATGTGAATTTTGAGAAACTTTCATAAAGCAGCTTGGAGTCTGGAAGCTGGTGATTGATTCACCCGTGCATCGGAGAGTACGTAAATGTCGGTCTTGCGCCTGATCTCTCTCCGGTCGTGTCGGATTGCCGTCCCATAAGACTATGAGAGTGAGGGAATAGAGAGTGCACCTGTATCTGCGCGAATGCTTGTGCGCTTTAATATGTCCTGCGCAGCTGGCTGATCTCCTTAGAGAGAACCGTAGCCGACAATCGGTCTGGAAGCTATCATTAAACCTATGCGTGTGGTATTTTTGGCAAAATCCTCGTTCCTTTGTCACTGTTTCTATCTACAATCTAAATGAGGCAGGAATTTATTGAGTGCTATTAAGTATTCTTCAGCTAGAATCAGATAAAAAATATCACGATTGTGGTCGAAAATAGACCATATGAGGTTCTAATTTGGTTCTTTATTGTATGCAGTGCTATGAAATTTTATTTTTCATAAATAATAGCGAGCTGGTTTATTTTTAGCCCAAGACCACCTATCTAGTTCAAGTTTTAATATAATAATTTATCAATCATTATTTCTTCGCCATAAAACATACTATAATTTTCTATTTCTCCTTTAACTTTTTCAACGCCATGTTATAAAATCAATCACTCGTTTCTTGGTGATTTAGCGTATAATTAATAAGGCTTCATGCGGCCATATTGAATGGTTTATGGCCAATAAAACGTGTGAACGCAGAGGATAAGATAATGTTTATAATACCTTTGACGAGTGTCATCGTTACGTTTGTAAGTTATTTTGCGATAAAAGTTAATGACCATAGTTTTGACTCTTATACATACATATATTATATTTAATTGGTTTAACGAAATTAAGCCATTTTCTTTACGTAAGATTTTTTATATTTCTACCGGTTTATTCTGATTTTTTTATACGAATAACTTAATTAAATATATAATTGATTAAAAGCACATTAAAAGAAAGCCTATCAATTTTATATTACGTTAATTATAATTATGAAGTAATATGTTTTATTGGTGTGAATGAACTAGTAATTAAAGGGGGCCTCATTAGGCGAGGACCTGCAATACGACGGAAGCACTGTCACATAAAACAGCACTGAACCTAAAAGTCTGCATGACAGCTTTAACAACCTCGTTGCCGTTAAATAATTACAATCTCTACTTCGTTTTAGTTCAGACGACGTTTGCCAACTACAACATAATAAATCTATTATTATTTTGCTTGTTAAATAGCATGATTCCGCGATTCTAGAACATGCGCTGTACTCGCTGCACCACGCGCGCTGTCCGTCTAACAACTGTTAGCGGATAACTCAGTTTAAGTTAATGACATATATCCTCCCAAAAATTACGTCCAACTGTGAGAACACCGCGGCTGTGGCAGTTTAATAGCGGCATTTAATACTTAATTAGTCATTATTGCAATCGCTATTAGCGTCGGCGGCGAGCTCGTATTATTTACAACCGGTCTGAATATTAATAAATCGCAATAACAATCCGGCCGAAAGCAATCAAAATTTAATTACCTGTGCTTCTTAGCGATATTCGTTTTGAAATTCAACACCGAACATTGGCAATGGGTTAAAGATAAATTTGAAAGTCTTAAAAGATAAATTCGCTTCAATCACTCGGAGCAAATAGGATTTCGTTTCATTTACTCCGGTAAGAGCGTTTTCAATTAAGGAGCGCCCGACAAACAGTATCGGCGTATGAAGGTAAAATTAATTAAACCGAGCCAAGACAAACATGTACGATTCTATTTGTGTTGGACGCTCGCGAAGCCGTGTGTACCAGAAGATGTGTGGATTATACCCGGGAAAAATATGGCGTACATCCCTACCCCATGTATCTGTAGGCTGTAACACAACTTATATAACAAAAATTTTACCCAAACCAAGGTTGACAGACCAATAAATCTTTTTCGTTACCGTAAGTGGGTTGAACTCCATGAATACCCAAATAAATCTACTCTTTATGTAGAACCATGCCAACTGTGAGTACTACTTCATTTGGAAGAAAGATTTTATGTTATGCTTCGCCATATAGAAGGCCAGTGGAACCGTAGGTACATTATAATTAATTAAGTTAATTAATATGTTTAATATTTCCTTACGAATCTTCTGAACATTGTATATCGCACATCAATTCTCGGAACGGACTTAATTAAAACGAGGACATTAACACACGCGAAGTTGTTTTATTTATTCGACCGTGTTACTTTAACAAGTTAAGTTTGGGTTTAGAACATTTGAAACTGATAAAGGACCCGCTTAGTTCGATGCCTTTCATCGTTATTTGTAATTTTATTTATGTAATGTAGTTCGAAAGTTGTTAAGAATTTCTAATCGGCAACTTTTAGGTTTCCTTTCATACTGATATTAATTAAGGAGTGTGTGTTTAGCGCGAGTTTAATAAATGCGAAAGTTTTGCGCCGTACGTGTATGGGTGCGGTGCCTACTCGAACTTTATTTGCCTTCGTTACTTGTAAAATTGAATACGTCGCAGTGAATCCTCATTAATTTAAGATGTAGACTGTATCTTGACATGTTATTTTATTCATTAAGGGAGCGTCTTGAGTCTCACGGTTGTGTACGTGTCGACTTCGGATTGTTGTAAGGAACATAATTTAAAACCTCTCGACAAGATCATTAGAGCGAGGGTGTGGATGGGGCTCGCGAGAGGGCGCTGTTATCGTCTCTAAATATAACGCAGATGAGAGCTAACATGAAAAAAAAAACATGCAATTATCATTGGATTTTCCTAGAAACGAGAACGTACCGATAAGTTAATTACGATTATTACATGACTCATTAGTTATAACGATATAGGTACAGAATATAGTTAGCCTACGGTTGGTTGCCTACATATTTAATTAAATATCAGATTTTTCATCTTTCCTTCCTCGTTGTTGTCCTTGTTTGGAATTAAAAACAATATGTTTTCAATCACCATACCTGTACACAATATAGCTGAAAATTATTAAATTTATTTCTAGCTTTCGTTATCTTTCATCCTTATTTTTTTAGCCTTTCCTGTATCAGGATTAAATGCATATAATGCCTTATTGATAGTGTTGAGCGTTATGTAACACTCTAGGTACCTAATTGCAAGTCCCACTGTGGGATTCGATAAGCAGGTTGGAAAATGACATTGGGGTTTACTTAACCAGTAATTTAAAATCGGAATTGTGACACATAAAAGAAAAGATTTTATTTTTACTGGTTTTATTAATTTTCCATTTATTTTTGTCACAATAATCCATTATCATCCCCAATAGCTATCTAACAATATACTGTCATTGTACGGGAGGGAAGCGATTGGTACCTCCGCGAGACGAATGCCTCTCAATAGGCGAGATGCGTCCCGACCCGGCTTCACTTGTTGCTTCTGTGTTTACTATCAGACTTAAGGAAAGGACCCTAGAAATCTTTAAGCGACGCTGTTATCTCTATCAAAAAGGGTATATTACATTACGCTTCGCCTCTTTCTTTTACCACCTATATTTTAAAGGTAGGTACTTCTTATTCCTTGGCATAACATTGATGTAATAATTTATAACACATTTAGATATGGTAATTGAATTGCGACACCGCCAATTGTAAATTCAAGAAATCTAGCACCATAAATTATGAAATACTTACGTTAGATATTAATTGAATGTTTGTGAAAGTTTAATATTAAAATTTGCTGGCATTGATAAGAATAATTAAGCTTTAAAATCTAGTATCTACAGGATTTGCATACGAATTATTTAAAAATACCATACTATCTCTGTTAAAAATACCATAGTGAATGCTAAGGAAAAAACGGTTTTTTTTTTCCTGAAACAAAATCAATGCAAACTGTAATTTAGTTAAGAAACTATAGACATCAATACAGTGATTGTGTGCTCATGATCACAATGCATGCAGGGACTTCGGAGGCGGGACGCACCATCGTCTGTGTATCAAGTTAGCACGTCGTTAGAGAGTCTCGTTAGCGGCGCGTGGCGACGACAAGCCAAGAATTTGCTAATGACACATGCTTGCGATAGGGTTGACTAATATAACCCGTTATAAAACGTATGAGAGAGCCGTCTTCGCAGACTAATTAATGGAATTAAGATAATGCATCAAGGAACTGCATTAAGTGGGGGAAACATTGATTATGTTGTAATGAAATGTTTGAAGGAGATAGTGTTGAACGTAGATTAAGTTGGCTATTTATACGCGGGAATATTTATTGGTAAAATTAACAGTACGGATAAAGTATATAATATAATAAATAATTTAGAAGGAATAACTAATAATTTATGCTTGTAGTTATGCATCAATATCACATAATAACTCTTTGTTCATCAAATATTGGTTCGAATTTAAAGTTATTATCGGTGGGTAACCCTGTTGATATTCGCGGTCGCGCCGTCTACGGCTCGTACGCGGATGAATCAAGCGGTTTGACAAATCGGATCGCTTTAATGAATATCATGTTTATTATTCCGAACGAGTCGCATACGATTCGAGCTTAATGACGGAACATGGTGTCGTCTGCCTGTTTAGTGTGAAGGGGCTTTATACTAGATCGGTGGTTTTGAGTCTTTGAGAATTCTATACTTACTACAGACTATGCAAATAGAGCTTTTGGACAAGTAAAAAAAGCACTGTTAATTTTGTATTTTAGAATGTCGTAAAGTTCCAATTTATGTATTCAATTCAATAAATTGGATGTCAATAAAAATGTTATTGTGACGGATTGTCGCAGTAACGCAGTATGAATATCTCGGTACAAACAAATTGTTTTCTATATATATCCAGTGAAAATTTTATTTTGAGTTACGTTCGTTAACCGTGAGGCAATCTCGTATTCAAATTGACATAGTAAAACAACAGAGCCTCCGGACCAAGTTCTATAAACTCGTTTCAAACTCCCCTCTACACATTCTATCGGCGATTTTTAATTAAGTCCCTAGCGAGCGGCAAGCGAGCAAAGTAACACCATCAATTCATTATCCTAAACTCTGGCTCGATTGTTCCTCGCTCGCTACTTACGCAAACTTTCATTTTAATCAAGCGTTTAATTAAAAATTATCAGAGAAAAACAAAATAAGCCCGTTAGGGGGCGGTCTGAACTAATTAAGGCGCATGCGATGAGCCGACCGACAACAGCGGACGTGAGGTGAGCGTCCTTTAATTAAACGCCTTGTTCTACTCCAGTGGCCGTCGCTTAGCTAAACTATTACTACAACTAGCGAGGAAAAACCTAACAAGTGTTAGGGGCGGACTCCGGCGCTTGCGGCCACTCGCCGCTGGTAATGGCGACGTAATTATTAGCGCGACGTCCCACACGCTCGCAAACCATGTAATATTAAAACCGAGAGATGCCCCGCCATTAGTTTAAAGCGCTTTATTGTCCTCCAGTGATCGCTGTTTAACGAGACTATCCTGTAATTATGTTCACGCGAAACAATTAAATTTTGCTAATGAGTTGCACCAGTTTTTGTAAAGGGTTACCGTCATAAAAGATTTTAAACCGCTCCCCAGAGGTTCAACTATAAAATACAACGTTGTGTATAAATAAACGTATAACAAAAACGGTATAGCAAACTTTTCTAATTACTGTTAATACCAATATCAATTAACTTGCGCTAAGAATTAATTATCTCGGTATTACGGTCCCTCATTTATTACTAAACTTTCACTAATCAATCTTCCAAAGTAGCCAACCTTGCTATAACATAATTCTATAAAATTACCACTATATATTTTCTTAATGAGAATAGCGTTTGTTTAATAAAAAAGGATAAAATAAATATTGCCCATTCTAACATTAATCGTTTTATTCAGTAAATTCATGAAGTAGAAATCTAAATTAATTAGCGAGTGGACTGGAGCGCCGGTGCCTACCTATAAAACGTTCAACATTTAATCACAATAGTTTCTATTGCAACTAATAACAATTTACACAAATGACATGTATTATTGTTGTTCTTGCACCAATAAAAGAACGGCCATAACAATTTATTATCTAACAGCAAACTTGTTATAAACTTTTCATATGAATGAAGCACCACCCTTATTTACACGTTGTAAGCCGGTAACTTTATCTTATCAATTAGCAAACAAAACAATTGACGGTTCAAAATGTTTTTTCGTGCAATTATGTAGTCGAGGGCTCACTTGGTGTGACTTTAAGTACGTGTCAATAAGTACGGATAATGTTAATTATTGGTGTCACGCATGAATAATAGTAATGATGGTGGCAACATTTATCAAAAGCTGCGCTCGCACGATGAGCTAATCGACTATCACCGCTAATTGGCGCGGCGCACCCGCCCCGGCGCCCCCCTCTCCCTCCCGCCCCTAACTAATTAGATAAGTTTGCAACTCCACTGTACTTCTGGTGCTCCACTCCGCCGGTAAGCATCAATCTTTTTAATTAAACATTTTTGACACCGCAACGATTAGCCATCGAACCCATTTCTATGCTAATATCGTGAATAGTTTTAATTTAAATGCAAAACAACGAGCGAATATGGACACAACTTGCTCACTTACGTGCTTTTTGCATTGTTAGAGGGTTTTTCAACCACGGTGAAACGATGAGGAGTTTAATGTCGAGTAATGTTATCTGAAGATATAATTATAAACGCCAATAGCTGAGTCATAAATTCTCTATACCATGTGCGGTCTATTCAGATGCCATTGATAACAACATGTAAAAGCTTATAGTAGGTATAACCTAACCGTTAATGATAAAATAATGTGTATTTAATATCGCAATCCAATCTTAGATTTGGATACACTTAATTGATGACCTCACTCAAAAATCACGCAATAGGTAAAGTGACACGATTTGAATAAAACCCATCGCCATCAAAGTAAGTACGACTATAACTGAACAGAACGCGTGGAAAGCTTTCAATTAAGATATATCATTCATAAAATGTCTATCAATACTAGATATATTATGCAAATATTGTGTTCCGAACGCAGAACTCATATACAAAATAGGTTGTTATCATAATTAATTGGTTATTGACTCAATTCCCGTGCCCATAATACGTGTTTTAATCAACCCATTTGTAAGCAACAAAAATTTAATAGACGAATCAATTTCGTTAATAGTGCCAGCATCGGCATCGATCGACGTTGCTACGAATAGATTTTCTAACATGGCTTGATCAAATATTACTACTTTTTTATGTAAACAAATTTATTACATTTGATCGGATTTACGTCAAATTGATCATAATCAATTTCGTGAGCAATTAATTTATGAGACAAGTGTAGATGTTTGTTAGTAAAACAAGAGTCGAGTCCATTATAGATGAGCGCGGAGCAATAAATCAGGACATACAATGGCACATTGTCTGTCGCTCAACCTGATTAAATAAATAAATAGGTGCCGATCTGAGACGCTTGCGCAGATCTTATCACACATCTTGGGACATTTATAGAAGCGAAAACGCCGAAACGACCTCTCTATATAAGATAATAAGGCTTTAAGTATCAGTGTATGAAATCGCATGTATCTAATCGTTGACCGTGTTTGGTGTTGGCTGAACGATTCAGGGCTTTGTTCGTATTGTATTTGAGTTGAAAGTTGAGTGGCCAAAATGTCTTGTTAGTTAGGACTGGAGACGGCCGAGATGGATGGCAGCGTGGAAGGCGTACTACGAAGGTTTGCACTTCATCTTTCATCGTTATATGCTGAGTGACGTACGAGCTAGAAACATAAATTAACTCCCTATATCTAGAGCTGGCGGTAGCGGTTTTATTGGATATGCTAGTACAATTTCTAAAAAAAATCTGAATATTCCTGAAACAAAATTAACACAACAAACCACCATAAAAAATGCTTGAATTCCAACGAAAATGTAGGCGTACCTTAAGGTACTATTTTGGGACCAACTCGTATAGTTTGGCAATAAAACAGCCTCATTGGTCTAGATGAAGTTGCATAGCGCGACTGCAGGGCACGGGGGTCTTGTTGATTCCAGGGTCGGCCCGAAATCATTTTGTGCGTTTTTAGAACCTTGTATGAGAACAGCCCAGAAAGTGGAAGTTGGTGATTGCTACACCTGTGCATCGGAGAGCACGTAAATGTCGGTCCTGCGCCTTATCTCTCTACGGATCGGATGTCGGATTGCCGTCCTAATGAACTATGAGAGTGAGGGAATAGAAATTACATCTGTGTTATTAAATTACATTACCTAAACACTATTTGAATTTGAATTTGTGTCTGCGCAGTATTATGACCACAAGCACTGTTAAAATTATTCAATTATATAAATTAAATAATTGGTATATTGAATAAAGAACACATACCTAATTAATTACGAGACTGAGTCAAGTCAGATCATCTTTATCCAGATCTCACCCACTGATAGAGCGCGCAGCACATAAACCGCGATAATATATGACCTAAGTTAGAGCGATAATTAAGTTGCGCGTTCGCATTACACGCAACACATGATATTCACAATTTACATGCGATATTAATGAATCTCGACGCAAATTTCAACCGGTGTCCAGTAACGGTCGTTAGGGAGCTTTATTTAGGGTAAAAGGCCCAGTAATTGGCCCGGCCGGATGCAGCGCACAGGTGCTCCGTGCGTGCGCCCTCTCGCGGTGGCCGCAGGAAATGAGAACCAATTTGAATTTCTTCCGTAGCGAATCGATTAATTGGAGAGCTATTAAATCATTTTTCGGTTATGAATCCAAACCAATATATCGCGGTTATTTATTTTTTCCTCACACCTGTGCCACTCAATATAATGAAGAGTACATAAAATAACAACAAAAACTTTGAAAACAATGAAAGATGATTAAGTTACGGTTTTTATTCTGTATAAAAAGAAAAATTAATTAAATAGACACCGAACAAAAAGGTTAAAGATAAAAAGGTATATCCTGGTGCAACATTGATTTAAACGAAACAAATCTTAAACACAATGAAGGCGGCTCACAAAGGTACAACTGGATGGAAGTTCGTTTCCCTCACAATATTATGGCACGTACTTCATATTTCACTCGATCTTGATTCGCCATCGCAAACAATTTGTAACGTAAAAGGGTAATTAGGAGTTTAACCTGCACGAAAATAAAGGAATTATTAGAAAACAATCCGGACAGAAAAGAGAGGGTGCAGGTCGGCGAGGCGGGGGGGTGTACGAAGGAAGGGTGTCTAATTAGGGAGTGGGGGCGAAGGTAATGAGCCGCGATCGCCGCTCCGATATAACGAAGGCTATTTACGCGGTGGTCGCTCTGAAAATTGCGAGGTTTTGTTTTAAAAGCGGTTACCGTTTGAGTTTTGCGATTAAGGAGTTTAATTAGACAGTGTTGTTTACAACCTCATTACGGTAGGTAACGTCGGTGGGAAATAGCCTCGGATATCGGCCGATAATTTATGAAGTTGAAAAATGAGTTCCTTGCCGCTAAGTAGATTCTGTTGTAGATTATAACCAAACAATCCGGGCTTATGAATAAACATGAGCGCAAACTCTTTGTTTTTTTCTTTTCAAATAATGAATGTGGACCTTATGACGTACGGTTTTAAGGCAATTGTTGTTTGTTGACGAGTTATAAACTTGACCTTCAATTGTTTTAGAAAATTACAGCTGCCATTACTGACAATGGTCCGGTACAACACAAATATAATTGTTGAGTAGATTTAGAGGGGGAGGTAACTAATGATTTTACCTTATGATATTTATTTAATGCAGTTTATAGCTATAGCGTATATCTTTAAACAAATATATTGTTATTTCACTGTTGTAATTATTAATGTTGAACTCATAGGGCCCTATGTAAACTTAGGTAATTATTGGCAGACGGACTATCGTATATTTTATTATATCATCTCAAGAGTGTAAAAGTTTTAAGTAAAAGATATATGGGGTTTGACAATTATTCGAATTAAAACAACATCAATGGTCGCTGTTTCACCTCACAACCGGTAGCTAGCTTTTAGAAAAAAAGCCCCTTAGACTAATTTATCAGACACGCAAAGGTGTGGGACGACCATTTAGATATTCATAGTACGGGCCCTAAGCATAGCCGTATCATGTATTTTTTCCACTCCATTTAAACATTCCATAAAATAAGTTTGATTAGCATTAAAACGGTATAATAACATTCTTGCATAGTATTTCACACCTATTACCTGAATCGTCTCTATTATTGTTTATGCTGACTACAAGTTTCAGAATTCATTACAAACATTAATTTATTCCAATTATTTGTAAATAAGTACTGATTAACATTTTGTTAAAGAAACGAGTGAAGTGTGCTGTGCTATTAATTAATTACGTGGCAATTAATTTTGTGAATTTGTATTTGTTTGTACGAAGTGCATAATCGTGTATGTTTGGAGTGCTCTCGAAAACTGATGGATTGATTTGAATGACGAATTTATTATTTACGTAAATTTAGACTAGGTATATTTTTGAATATATTTTTATATAGTATAAAAAAATGTTGCAAAATTCTATTTCTAATTTATAGAGTCACTTGTGTTTTAGCAGCGTGCAAACTACAGGAAAATATATTACATTTATTTCCCACATCGTTCAAAGTAATTTAATGATTAATGAAACTTAATGGTCAATTAAAGTGAATTTAAACTCTATTTGAAGAACACCGTTTCATAATATATTATGCTGCGGTGGGCCACTTACGTCTAAATTAACATTAAATGTAGTACAAATTACTAATTCAAGGGCTTTCCGTTCAAATTGATGAATAAAAGATATTTTATCGATCACGGATCGGATAAAAACGCAAGCAAAGTTAGTGTCGTCTCAAACTGAAGGTGATCATTAGTTGCTAACAAATAATTACAGTTTCCTAGAATCTTGATGGAGTCAGACATCCTTTGATATAGGATACGCCTTTATCAATTAAAGTAAGAAATATACACCATTAAGACGAGAAAGAGTAGGTACCTATATATGCAGAAACAAAAAAACTTAAACAAATTAATTAAAAAAACAAAAATACAGTACCATCAAATAATTAAAGAGATTAGATATTATAAAAATTAAGAATCCTTTTCAGTAATGTCAATATCACAGTACGGTGCGAGGAGCGAGTCAGCCGAGTAAGCGAGAGCCGCTCGGATGCGGCACAAAAGGGACGGTTTTTTCACCGTAATAGACGTCCCGCCGACATCATTAACGTATCGACAAAGTTGGCCGCAGTTATTCGCTAATGTGACAACAACAGAGAAAGCCCGCCACAAATGAGGGACCATCTTTTCGGCTTAGGGTTTGGGCACACAGGGTTCGGTTTTTGAGACTTAAGAATGTTTAGAGAAGTGTTTGTGTCAATTTTGTGATACTCTATGGTTATAAATTTGTATTGTATTTCAATAAGTTATGTTTAAATATAAACATGGCATTATAGAAAAAAGTCGTAAGTGTTAAAGTCGTAACCGAGCAATTCAACAAGGCTTGTAGCAATTCACCTTTTATTGTCTAATGATAGTATCTTATTTATTACCACACTAATCTCATAATTAACCACGGTTAACCGCCAGTAATAATTAATATCTAATTAGTGGAAAAACAAGGATCATCTTATAATCTGTACGATTACCACCGAACAAAGGCAAAGTACCAGAACGACCTCTGCAGAGTGCAGGTGTTTTTAATTATAATAGTAATTTAATTTGATTATGTTTTAGCAGCTTGTGTTTGCGTCCGGTGTGCCCCGGGCAGCGGGGGTGTATTCTAATCGCGTGTTAGCGTGGCCCGTTTTTGCGCTAACGAACAGGTTGCGTTAAGGCGACGTAGACGGCGAATCGACGGGAATTTCGCCTCATTAAAAGTTGCGACCTGCGGAGGAGGCAATTTGGAGGCTCGCGACGACTTCGCCCGCTACTTATTAACGAGCCGACTTTACACTATCACTGTGACGCCAGTCGGACGTCTTCGTTTACGTCCCTTTATAAATATTTTATTAGTATCGAGTTAGTGGCGCACTATTATTATTAGCAGCATCCCTCGCGTGCTGCGGTCTCGCCCCACCTGCCCCACTCGAATTAGTAAACAAACGTCTTTACGAGCGGTTTTACGAGTCCCGCGATATTTCGGTCTCGCGCACGCCGGTTTACGACATAATGAATTTGTTGATGAACTAGGTATTAGAAAGTTTGGAAATAGACGCGTTAGTGACCGACGCACACCGTCGCGGGCCAGTAGCCTCACACTGGTGTTATCAGTACGTGTCAAAACTATTTTACACAAGGGCATCGGTTTCGTGATTCGGCAAACAGTTACCGTCTTATTCTGCCACGAACAGTGGAAAAATACAGTAATGTTACCACGTTCGCTGTTCATAACCTAGAATCGTTATAAAATGCAAACATAAACACAGTACACTAGTAAAATTGATCATACAACTTTACGATGAACGAGAAACCCCATAAAGTGATGCCAGATATATATACAAATTAGGTTGTTAAACTTGTAATTGTAATAAGATGATGATTGCGTATTTTTTTTTGTAATTATAGGATGCCCGCATTTCCTGCAGGAATTTAGGGCGATATAAAAATTAGGTGTAATCATGAGGAGATAATAGTGGTAAAGATAAGCGCTTTACTATTAAATTACAGCCGCTCCGGTACGTAATTAAGGCATCTTCAATAAAGTTAAGCATAAATTTACATATCGGTGCGAGCATAACTCCTGTTATTAATAAGTAAGTCGTAGTAAGTTAGTAGTGCAGAGAGCACGCGTCTCATAGTTATGGCGAGGTTAACACATGAGGTTAATTAAGATCAGAAGCGGGACCTATAACTAGCTAACGTCGCTACCGACACTCCGCGCGAGTTTACTGAGTGCTTCCCCTTAATTGATACGATTTGATCGTCATCACAAGCTTTCGCTTATTCCCGGTATATAATTTAATTAAAATTTACGTTACGATAATTTAATTTATATCTGACGATTAACGTAATTGGTTAGTTTCCTTGCCGCTCGGATATGCTCCGTAAAACACACGGAATACTCAAAAAGCATTGACAATTATCAATAAAATCTGTATCAACGAGTCAAAACAATATCTTTTGACTGGTTATGAACTGTCACAGCGCCAATCGTAACAAGTGGGAGTCCGGACTAACCGAATCTCGGCCAGTAAACATTATTAAAAATTCCTTTGACAGCGGTGGCTATCGAATAATGATTTGTGTACGTCACGCCGGCTTCCGCTGTCATACTTGCGCCAAATTTTCACCGGGAACATTTTTTACTATTTTTTGACGGCCAGCCGGACGCCGGGCACTGCGTTTATTTATTAACGAAATTCGTCCGTCTATGTAACACGTCTCGTTCGTCGCGTGTGATCAGGTCAATGTGGGTTCCATATCCATGGCATAGAGTGTAAGATGCAGTGGCCGATGCGACACGCGATAAGCCTTTTTCAATCGGGCGGGTATCGTTTACGAGGCTGCATAGGCGCGACGCGGCATTGCGCCCGTGCGCTCCACCCATATCAATTTCGAATAGGTTTCCTATTCGGCCGGAGAGATTGCGTTTTGATCGTTTTGTGTGTAAAACTGTTGCCCTAAATTAAACGCTTTAATAATAGAATAGAAATAAAACTGGTCCGGTTCTGTTGACATGAGCACATTGAGCGATATCGAGCGTTCAGTCCGAATGTTAATATTTCATTAGTCGATCGTTGAAGTTAAGCGTTTGGTATTTACGGTAGCATCGGACGTGGCTAGGCGGACACGTAGCCTCGTGCAGCTTCAGTGTTGGGATCATCAATTACAAACTACTTCCAATTAGTCATAGTGCAGTAACAAATCAAATTTAACCGGGTCCTGTTGGGGAGTCGTTCGCTAATTAGAGCTGCGGGCGAGGTGCTTCCTGCGAACTAATCAGGTGGCTAAATAATGTAGTCGTGACGGCGTCGTTAGCGCTCGTGAGACAGACGTTATTAATTAACATCACATCGAGCCACCCCCTCGCCCCACACCCCCTGCCCTCCCCCCGCAGGCCACCCCGTGCTATCACCGCGACACTCACTGTACTTAACGTGTTAATACCCATTATGACGACTGTGCATTCCATAGTGCATCCCTAAACACGAATGCCCAGAAATGCGAACGGTCAAAATAATAATAAAGCAATAGAATCTTAAAATGGAATGCTAATCACAACAACTGGTTAACTTGTTCAATTGCCAATTGAATTCCTTTTACGGTATCGGAGTTCTGTGAATATAATCCATTGAATCGGAAATCTAAATTAATCTGTACGAATCGTATTATAATTCGAATTACACTTGACGACATACCTTCATGCGACCGGCCATTCTTGACTCTAATATAGACATGAGTTTTCGCGGTTCACGTAAGTAACTGATCGAAGGAGTAACATTTATTTTGGTCAACTTGCTTTAGTTGCTTGTTTAGCTGTTTTATATACTCACTAGCTTTCCAGGTTGCACCCGTGTCCCATGGGAACTATTTCGCGCACTCAGATAAAAGCCTTCCTCAATAAATGGGCTATCGAACACCGAAAGATTTTTTCAAATCGCACCAGTAGTACCTTAGATTAGTGCGTTCAAGCAAACAAACATACTTTTCAGCTTTATAATATTTTCATATCACGACTGACAACTTAGTATATTTTATTGATATTAGATGAATAATATTACTGCAGATGATACAAATGTTTAGTATTAAACAACCCTCATAGAAAATATGAAGATAACTATTATCATCCTCCTGCCCTTATCCCAAGTTTTATTTGGGGTCGGCGCAGCATGTTTTTGGCTTCCACGCTCTCTATCTGCCGTCATCTCACAAGTTACATTCTTTTTAGCCATATCACCTTTCACGCAATCCATCCATCGTTTCTTTAGTCGTCCCCTTCCTCTATATCCATCCAAATTCATGTTCAAGACCTTCCTCACATTATGATCATCATTCCTCCGCATCACATGCCCATAGCATGGTATGAAGATAACCATATTTATTCTTATTTTAAAGGACAAGGACATTATCAAAAATAGAGCGTAGCCGGCGTAGCAAATACAGTTGCATTCATACAATATTGGACCATTTGAAAATTGTAAAAAATGATATCTGTACCTCTTTATAGATTACTGTAATACTTCAATTGAAACGTAAATTAATAAACTAGTACCGTTTGACTGTAAACGGCAAGCATTAGATTGAAAAATTGAATGATTGCATCGCACGCGTGCGGCTAACAAGTTGTCACTATGCACAATTGCACTCATTGTTGAAGCGCCCACGCTTGACCCATTTATAACAAATGCCGTGTGGGATGATTGGCGGATACAACTTTATCGTTTCCTTGCATATAAAATATTTTTCATTTCTTTAATTTGACAAATAAATCATCAATAAATAATACCAAGCAGATACATAGTCCTCCTTTCTTAACGGGTCAATGATGTTTGTTACCTTTACAATAATGTTCAAAATCGCAAACACCTTTACCACAAAAAATAAAAGTTTAAAACTGCTGATATCTTATGTTAACAGACCAAAATAAACCTTAAGAAACAACGTCATATTTGGATGAAACTGCATCAAAGACATGGACGTAGTATTTAGCCATGATTTCTATATAACATCTAACATTGTATGACATGACGATTAATCGGATACAGCTTGTAACGTATTAATTAAGTGCAGTTTACTTCAAAGGCAGTGGATTCCGAGAAGATTGGAAATGGATGGATAGGTATTGCATGCAACCAATAGCTATTGCACTGCTTCAGAATCAGACTGAGATGCCCGTTAATTACAGATTTAAACCATGTTTAGTCTTAGAATGGAGTCGAAACTGGTTGTGTTCTAGTTCCGTGCGGTTGTGAAATAAAGTACATAGATGAAAGATAAATATTTTATTATTGGCTTAGCGAAAGTATTCGGTACTTTTAGCGTCACTCTAGTACTGTTGTTAATATCCTGTCTGTGTGTGTTGTTAGTATCATGTTAATATGTGTTTTCCCGTACATCGGAGAGTACATAAATGTCGGTCCTGCGCCTGATCTCTCTCCGGTCGTGTCGGATTGCCGTCCCATCGGACTATGAGAGTGAGGAAATAGAGATTGCACCTGTATCTGCGCGAATGCTTGCACACTATAATATGTCCTGCGCAGCTGGCTGATTTCCATAAAAGAGAACGGCCGCCGACAATCGGCCTGGATGCCATCATCATCAATATCCTGTCGCATGCATCAACTACTTAAGTATGTCTATAAGTCGCGTGACTATCCTATAGAAACCAACTGTCCTGAACAACACTAAAACGCTTAAAGAGGACATGGCACAGCACACAATAAAACCATGGACACATCACCATAACTTGGAACCCAAGACTGTCCAATTAAGAAGCCAAACACAGTATCAATTTAATGTAACAGACTTGGACGAACATGTACAAGATTGGTTCATCTAGTGAAATCCTCGTGGCTTTCCGTGGTACACGACTTGTGGACGTATACGTCTATACGACGCCCGCTTTGCAAACATGTCCGATGACGTTCAACGACGTCAAATTGATGACGACAAATATCGGTGGTATATTGAGCGGTACATATGCATTCGTGTCTATGTGTTAGGTTCTGCTGTTATTTGGCGTTCACAAATTGCTTTCTATGTTAATCTAGGGTTGTAAATCTTATTCTATTTTGGGTTTCGGATGGCACGTAAAACTGTAGGTCCCGGCTGTCATTGAACATCTTGACAGTCATTACGGGTAGTCAGAAGCCAGTACGTCTGACGCCAGTCTAACCAAGGGTTATTGGGTTGCTCGGGTTACTATAATATGTGTACATGTCGCGAAAGTCTAAAAACATTTATGTTTGATGAGTCCATGTGAGTTGCAACGTTAGAGAGTAATGCTCTGAAAAACATGAAAATGTGAATGAAGTTATGTATGTCTGATGAGTCGACGTCAACGTGGGTCTACCGGTGCGAGTGTTCGCAAGAGTTACCGCGGCCCTAACACCCAAAGATCTGCAGAAGGAACAACAGTGCGTTTTAGTCTGTAATAGTCTAGCTCTGTCCAGCTGCACCCTCACCGGGAGGGGTCATTTGATGACTTCCCACTGAAAAAAGGGCACAATGTGGGTGCTACCAATAAATATTACAATTACTGTTACCTACCTCTTTAAAAGTCCTCAAAGAATTCTGTAGCTTTCTCCAAAGACGATAAAAAGTGAAAGTTTCATTCATAAACGAATGACACTCAAAATTCCAAAGATTGAAACAATACATAAGAAATATTAATGACTTCTTTGTATTAATTAATTCGACCTGTTAGACCAGTTATGCAATGAATCTTATTTATCGAGTATGCTAATGTATTTAAATTTAAATCCATTAGTGTAACGTTGCGAAGTTTCTGTTTATTTTAGCTATAGTTAACATTGAAATTTAAGTAGACGAATATAATGAGCTCGTACAGGTATGAGTTTGGGCTGCTAATATATTTTTTAAAGTTAAATATTATGTTTAATATTTGACGACCAGGTGGCTGAGAGATAGGAGGTAGACCAAGGAAGAGATGGATTGATTGCCTGAAAGACGATATGATTAAGAAGGGAGTGAATAGTAGTATGACGTCTAACAGAAATGAGTGGAAGCGGAAAGAACATTGCGCCGACCCCAAATAAAATTGGGAACAGGGCAGGAAGAAGAAGGTTTCACGACCAGATGGCGTAGTAGGTGGTGAATCTGCCTGCCACGCTTGAGGTCGCGGGTTCGTCTCGCATAAGTCAAACATTTTGTGTGCACGAACACAGGTGTTTGATATGGACTGAGTATTATAATACGTATGTATTTACAAAATAAAAGTATATAAGTATGTTTATGAGTGTTGGTAGTACTCTTAGTACGGTCAACTTCAGGTCAGTGGTAATAGTTTTATAGGAAAATCGTACTTATTACTATTGAGTTAAGGTGCACGACAGTTACCACTAATGTGCAGTTTACTGTACAAGGTCTGCTTAATTTGGGACTAGATGCCGTTGTGTGAATGTGTGAGAAATATTAGGTATATTATGTTCCTCATGGTCTTGACTGCTTACTTAAATACTTTATCGACAGCAAAAAAATATTGCTAAATATTTCAATCTTAACTTAGATATATGTATATTACATCTATCTTGTGTGTATTGTGCCAATAAAATATTTTTCTATCTTTCTATCTTAATTGTTAGTCATTTATATGACTACGCATAGGTAGAAAGCATTTGATTCAATGAAAGCTTGAATCATTCATATTGTCCTGTGTATACTGTGACGCGAGTGTTAAGCGTAAGCAAAGACCACCCTGATAGAAACAATTGACTACACAAGATTTGAAATGGAAGAAATTATTTTCTTGAACATTTTTGTACAGGGTATTGCGAGAAAGGTTTGTTTTCCTTTGCCAAGATTAATAAGGAAAAATTCAAACAATCTATACAAACAGGAATAAGACTAAGAAAACATAACATTTTTGATACTCCAAAATCATACATCTCAAAATCCCACTACCACCCGATACCCAACCAAGACACTCAACTCTTCGAATCATCCGTCAAACGTCAATACACGCACACACACATACACAAACGTGCTTCAATGATTTACAGAGCAGCACATGTCGAGCCTAGGAACACATTGCACGTCGGCCCCAGTTCTAACCGCTAAATTGCTTCTGACTAATGCACCCACCGTCCAACCTAACTGCCTCCCTGTAAATGTGCGAATATATTTAGATCACCAATTAACGGCTAAAAGCTGTCTTAATTGATTAAGCTCAGCCTTGAGAAGTGAGAACTGTTGTAGTTGAATGTGTCCAGTAATTGGAATTTAGCTTAATTAAAGTTGAAAGTTTAAATTTAATTAGTTCGAAGTTTTGCTATTGGACTCCATCTTGCGGGTTTCGATGCATAATTTATTGTTGTTGGATGTGTTTCACGTTAGTAGTTAGGTATTGATTTTTAATGGTTTCAATCCTATCTAAATTTAGATTTCCACACAGCCAGACATATAAAGACAATGACATAATGACCATAATTTGGATATACGATTGATGTGCATGAATATAATATATGTACACGACACTGGAGACATGTTCTACGGTGAGCACATTCTCGTATATAAAAAGAATATCGCTAGTAAAAATCCCCCGTAACTATGTTAACCAAACTATTAGGGTTATTTTCTAGATAATGTGTTCCTCCCTATATAGACAAACTTTCAACAAATAGTGTCCAGACCTGGTTGCTTTATACGATTTGCTAGTTGCGCAGACGACAACGACACGACGGAGAAAGATCAGGCGCAGGACGGACATCTACGTACTCTCCGAAGTACGGCCGTGTCAATCACCAACTTCAGACTGCGGGCTACTTTGTGAAAGTTTCTTAAAATACACAAAGCGATTTCGAACCACTAGACCAATGGATAGTTTGGTTGTAACTATAACTCTATAGTCCACGAAATTGTCATCTAGTCCTTAAAGTTGTTATAAGTAAACATAAAATTTATAGGACCTCATTCACTCACTTTGGAAGATAGATCTGTCTCAATAGACTGGAACCTAAAGTTGTGCAAGCAACGTTCTCGATACCGACCGAGATGAATATCGGTAATCGAATTGTACGCAAAGATCGTTTGCTGGACGCTCTTTAGGTTCTATTTAGAGGTCCGGAGACGCCGGACGAACGGGCGGACAAAGAGACAAACGAAATTAATCGAGACATGCGCCGACGGCCTAATCCAATCGCGTCTATCCGGTCTCTGCCTTTTAAATAGATCAGCCATGGCTTCGGGCGCTGCTCTTGCAAGAAGTTCGGCCATAAGCCTTCTGCAAACCATATTATAGTGACAGTACATAACCTTGTTGGGACCTAGTTATATTGAAAGTTGAATGTAATTACGTACTAAAATTAACTCTAAAGATTGTCACATTCTTAAATAAGATATCATCAAAAGTATTATAATTGTTCCCAACAATAAAGTTCATTAACAGACGAAAATAGATGCCCTTACAACCTTCAGAAGAGAATCTCTTTCTAAGACATATTAAACCAATTATCGACACCCACATAATGACTTCATAATTAATAGAAGCGCAATTTTTGATTAACACTGGCTACATCATCGTTTGGCATCGCGTATCGTGGTTTGGTGACATCAATTTACGTACAATGTCAATTTGCGCAAGAGAACCGCCCGACTCCGGGATACAGGGCCTCATTAGAGGCGAGCCGTTGCAATTAAACCGTGCGTCTTTTGCGACTTAACGAGCGCCCAAATTGGACGGCCCGCCCGCCCTGGACACGCGTTTTAATAAATATACATTTCGACGTGATGCAATAAATATATTCGCTGATGCTATCGCTGTAAAATGTTGTGTTCCCTTTGGGTTTAAATGAGGATATAATGTTGAGCTGATAATGATGAGAACGAGCTAATGTCGTAGTTATTTTGAAGCGAGTTGAAAATGGAACGATTGTTTTTGTTTTAATTAACTCGTATTTTTTCTTCAATTTATTTAATGTCTCTCTCGAGCGACGTGTGAATAAAATGTAAAAGACACCATTTTCATTTTATGATTATTTTTCAAAATAATTCCAATTTAACTAAATTAACGCCTGGGGGTTGGATTCATTAAAAGTGCAGTTTTAAAAGATGTTAACTGTCAGTAAGGACAAGATGTTTGTATAAAGGGATCTTGTTAGCGTTGCAGTCGCTCCACCACTAACGAGACCCCTTCGAGATACGAAGGAACTGCTGATTGTCGATGACAAATTGCCCAGATACGGGGCACGTAAAAGTTTTATATGTGAATGTAATTCTGGGCTTATTTGGTCAATTAAATTTAAATAGGATATAAATTAGGATTTTTTATGATTATGTGATAGTTCTGAAAATTTATGTAAATTTGAAACTAAAACAAACATCGTTATGTTTGCCGTACCTAGTGCATTTTAGACGTAATTGTATTAAATGCATGATACTCTCTTTCTGGTCTTGTTGTAACAAAGCCAAGGGTACTATCCATAGCTTGAGTATGGGAATGTATTTTTCACATTTCATACAGCACAGAACTCAAATACCGACACTCCGAGGCATTTTGCAAAGGACGCTAGTTAACTAAAGTGTTGGTAAGAATGGGTAAGAAGTTGGTATTTTAGAGGGGTCTCGTTAGGCGCGCGGGCGGCTGATTGCCGATTGAGCACCAATTGCCTTGATTGACGGCGCCCGCACGGCTAACGAACCTGCTTTCAACATGGACGTGCCGCGCTCGCACGTCCCACCGACTCACTACGGGAACCTACGTACGTCGTCTTTCAGACTTACAGACGCACCTCTATGTAGGTCACTTATGTGTAACAGTGGGGTTAGTGGGCTGATGAAGTGATTGCGTGTCGGATTGCGGTATAAATAAACAGGTGCGGAATTTTATGTTATTTATAAAAAAAGGATGTTACATGTACCTATAGGACTATAAACTGACATGTTTTTGGAACTGAAAGGCACACTAAACATCTACAGTTTTGCTTTGTTCGTGATGCTCAAAATCTGTAGAGGTGCTGCGAGCCACGACTGCTTTCTGATTGCTGACTAGCTCCAATAATTTGGTTCCATTGACGACGAGAAATCCCTACTGAATTTGGTTCATTTGTACACAATCGACGAATTCTGTATCACCTACCGCAAAACGCACGCCCGTGTATCGCCTATTGCCCAAACATATGAAACATGATGTCTTCATTCGAACAATGCCAGACGCGTAATAAATCATTATAAAATTCAAATTAAGCCGGCTTAATGTTTATGTAACGCTTCCGCCGCTGTTATAGTCGTACACACGAGGCGTAACACCTCGCCGGCTAATTCGTTCGTACACAGTAATCAGCAGCACGTAACATCATCAGCGTCTTTGTGGAGCGAGACCGCAATCCATCATATCGGGACAAAAGGAGGCGGATAAACGCGCCAGTTGTTTGCGTGAGAGAGCGTTAATTTTGTTAAGGAGTCTCAATCAGTGAAGGCGTGTAAGTAAAGTCGGCGCGCGACCGCCGCGGGAGCGATTCGAGCGAATTACCGTACCTGGAGGCGCGGGGCCGACTCGTTAGTTGTTGTTTGCCGAGTGACGCGGGTCAATCAGCAGAGACATGCACGGAACCGCACTTCTTCATCCCCCTCTGTGGCCCCTCACCTGTCCCCCGCCCCGCTCGTTAGGCCGCGCCGTCTCTGTCAACTGTGAGACGAGCTTTATCGAATCTACGACGCACGACCCGCGTCGCGGTCGGCCCACTCTTCGCTCTAGTTTGACTCACAACCGCCGGTAAACAAGGGAAATCAGTGTAAAACGAATTTATATGAACGACAAATAGAAGGGGGTTAAATAATATAACGAGATATTATAGGCGTCTGTCACAGCGGAAGGTGTTGGTACGAGGTGCGGTGCCCACAATCAAGCCCCGGATCACGAAGGTGCCTTATAATTTTTTGGAAAATTTTGAGAAATGTGTTTACTAGTGGTTTAGTTGGAGTATTAGCTAGTAGTTAGTTAAATAAATAGCTTAAAATACTTTGCTGTTAGCTAATTAGCGCATAGTGACAGCTGCGGTCCACGTGCGGGGCTGCGCGCGCGCCGCCCGTATCTCTGTTTCGACCCTCCCACCTCCGACGGAGAAATCGCAATTTCTATTTATTTGTGAACAACTTTCATACGCAGTGAGTGATTAGCGGTTATCTTAATGGTTTGTAATGCTTATTATTTTATATAATTTGATCCGAATAAAAGCTTTTATTCTGTTCTTAATGTTGCCCTCTATTAAAAGTAAAATTACCTATACTGCATAAAGTAATTTTATTAATAAATCCTTGTTTATTTATTTGTATGGTTAATTGACGTCCCTTGATTACTATTCATGTCTTACAAGTGGGCAATAAACTATTTTAGCATACTTTGCACAAACATTAGCTTGAAACTATTGCCATGAACGCCGTAATTATCAACACATAAAAAGAGACATGAATGTAGTTATTTTAACGAAGTTAACAATTATGAACATTTACCGTAATTACAAAGAAGTGATTGTGCGTAATTCCACATCGATTAAGATTATGGCCTGTGTAAAACTTAATGGAAATCATAGGACATAATTGCTTATACTGCAACACAAGGAATTTACCGACCTAGATTGCTATGAAATATGTCTTATTCTTTGGTAGCAAATACTGAAATAAAATGACCACACACAGGGTATTTATCCACGAGTTTGCACAAACTACTAACTATGGTTATTCATTAGTTCGCAAAGAGACATAAAATTTCCATAATCGTAGATATAGCCGTAACGTTAGGTTACATGGCGCGGTACACTGCCACACAAAAGGCTGATTAGTGCGGGGTTTCAAATAAAAACCTTGTTACCTATATCTTAAATTAGTCCTAAGCGTTCTTTAACGAGACCAATTTAGTAGGTCCGCGAGACGCCGTCGATCGGTTGTTGTGTGCAAAACTCTTTACTTTTTGCTCCTCTCCAGGTAGAAAACACAACGGTTCGAAGCATTTTCATAACAATGCGCCTGCGGCTTTCTCGGTATACTTTTTTGGATGCGATGCGTTTGACAGACACGCCATTGTCATCGTCAGATGACGGACTAAAAACTAAACCTTATATTGATGATCAATGGGAAAGATCGATGCGGAGTCGAACACTTGGAATACCGAACCATAAAAGGTACCAATTAGTCCTGTTGGAGACGAGACTTGAAAATAATTAGATTAAAAGAATAAACACGACTCACCTTGTGTAATCGCTTTTGCATAATATCATTCCGCCTTTGAAGTAGAAGGAGCGGCCCATGTCCGCGAGCGCTTGCCCGCAGCAGGCGCACTTGAGGCAGCCGTGGTGCCAGTATCTGTCGAGGGCGTGCAGGAGAAACCTCTCCACAATTTTGCCATTGCATCCCGCGCATTCTTTGAGAGCCGGGTTGTTGTTGTTGTGCGGGTAGTCGTGGCCGTTGGCGGCGAAGGCGGCCTCCGGCGAGGGCGGGTGCGGCGAGCTGAGCTCCGCGTACCCGTGGTAGTGCGGGTTCATGCTCAACGCGCTCGCTGCCAGCTTGACGGTTGGAGCGGGGACCGCTCGCACCGACCACCACAACTACACGCCCTGTTGACAAACAAACACACGGTTAGGCTCTGATATAACTGCTACAATTAAATAAAATTGCTGAAGCCTAAGCAACTAACTTAACACGTCATCAAAGCGATTCCCATTGTACCCTGTTTGAATAAGGGAATTATTCTGCTTTGACCTCTTTGAGATGTTGACCCGTTGTTTTAATTTTTCTTGGCAGCCCTTGGTCAGGGCGCAGTGGATTCAGGCGTAGGCCTGCGGGTGGCCGCGTTTATAAAATTTTCCAATTAGCAATTTCATACAATTAGGAGCGGGGTGAGGGTGCGGGCCGCGGGGTAGGGGATGGTTAGCGCGGGTCGCGGCGCGGGGAGTGCGTCAACCCGATCCAATTAGCTCGCGGCCGGCGGAGCGGCGGGACGCCCGTGCCGTCTGAGCGGCCCTGTCGCCATAAAACTTAATTAAACGTTTTAAAACAAGTATTCATTAAAGAATAATCAAGCTTATGTAGTCATAAATAACCGGATTGTCCCGCGCGGAACGGGTGCCGTAATTAAGACTGCACAGAGTTGATCAAACGCACTGATTTGAAACTACCCTTCATTAAGAGAGCGCGAGTCGGGCGCGGGAGCTTCCGCTGCGGTGCAGAAACTAATTAAGAATAACGGACGCTTTAAAAGCGTAATTAATTTAGATTGTAATTCTATTTCTCCGAGAGTAAAGTAGACAATTATTTCAGTAGCCCTTTCTTTTGGAACGATTTGCTTTGCTGAATGTAATTTGCTTAATTTCTGTGTCCAACGAGATAAAGGGTTGTAGCTGCGTCAAGATTTATTTCTTACATTACAATCGAAGCTTTAAGTATGACATATAACATTATTATGAGCGACCGGAGCTATGATTGTATAATGAGTCAGTACTAACGAGAGTATCGTGATTAATTAAGGTTGTAGACTTCAATTACGATTGATGCAATGGTGTTGTAAACATTACGTGTTGCACCACGGACTGCGCTCCATCTGTAGGAGCGTGAGGGAAGTCATTACAGCGTGCACTTGGCAAGCATGTCTATAATGAAGGCTGTAAGGGCGAGGTATGGCGTGGCCGGCGTACTGTTGCGTGCGTCCTAATGAGCGTCGTCGCGTGCGCACCTATCGCACTTCGTTAAATCGCGCCCGAACTACGCGATCCGAGGTGTATTAATGTCTTTGTTTAGTTAATTCTGCAACGCATTAAGGTATTTGCCCTGTGTTAGGGAGTTGAGGACTTAATCGCTATGTGCGTGCTACTTTGCTTAGTTTATGAAAGGCACTAGACAGTCAGGAAATTAATCGTATTATGTCCGTTTAGGTAATCAAGGCAATACATTTTGTTTACAAATACAAATTGTTAATTAATCGAATATATTGAGGTCTGTACATGGGTAGAATTTTATCTTTCTCGTCATATCTTCGCATTTAGTTTACAATCTTTAGTAAAAGATCTTTAGTTTATAGACTGAAGCTAAAAATTGCATTTAAAATTATCACAACAAAACTAAATTTTAGATGATTTGGAGCTTTATCAGCACATTTTTTTATTGAAATAAAATAATCAGCAGTAACTGCATCAAAGTTTCATACTTTATAACGCAGGTCAAACACTACAACACTGTCCCATATAACTCTTGTTATCTACGTATTTATAACTAGTGGTCGCCCGCGGCTCCGCCCGCGTGGATGTCGGTTTTCGCGACAAAAAGTAGTCTATGAGTTGTTCTGATGTATAACCTACAGAGGACCCCCGCGGCTACGCCTGTGTGGATGTCGATTACCGCTACCAATGCCTAACTTTTGTCGGGATGAGAAGCTCGCGCTCGGACCTTCCGCCTTATATTATACCTACCGACCGACCTGCTGATTATCGTATTTTATGTATAAGTTTGGTGTTTTGGTTTGGTGTTACACCGATTTCTATGATTCTTTTTTTATAGAATATTTTATAATGTTATCTTTTGTTAATTAGGCATGAGCGAGAATATTATAAACATAAGAGTAAACAAATCTATAACAAATAATCAGAAAGCTCTGAACTGGTAAACTATCGGGAGTTATACGTGTTATTGTGAGTCAACCATTAAAGATAGACATATGCTGTAGTGGATTTTTTTTTAGATAATTTTATGTAGAATATTTCCGTCATACATGATTTCTATTTAGCTTTAACCATTAAGGCTGCACACGCGACGAAAGCTTAAAAAATGGTGTAACTTCTCCCGTTTTCCCAACATTTTCCTTCACTGCTCTGCTCCTATTGATTGTAGCGTGATGAAAAGTATCCTATAACCTGCCCAGGAGTATGAAGAATAATTGTACCAAGTTTCATTAAAATCCGTCCAGTAGTTTTTGTTCCTATTAATAACATACAGACAGACAGACAGACAGACAGACAGACAGACAGACAGACAGACAGACAGACAGACAGACAGAAAGACAGACAGACAGACAAAAATTTTACTCATTGCATTTTTGGCATCAGTATCGATCACTGATCACCCCCTGATAGTTATTTTGAAAATATATTCAATGTACAGAATTGACCTCTCTACAGATTTATTATAAGTATAGATAAAGCGACAGTTAATTGCATAAATTGACATTAAAATATTCTGTATAAATATTAAACAGAATCGTTAAAGCTTAAGGAACTAATATGAATACAACTAATGTTTTTTTTCGAGATCTACGTAATAGGATTGTTTTAGGGCCGGCGCTCACTGACGGCGTGGCACGGCATGGCACGGCAGGTTGTGCAGTGGCAACCTGCGGCGTGCTGTGGCATCCCGCGGCGTGCTGCGGCATCACACGGCGTGCTGCGGCATCCCATCAGTGCGTTTTCTCCCTCCCTTGCCCCCGCGCACCGACCGGACTGCGCCCCACCGATATGCTGCACAAGTTTCAACCTTATTTCAAATAGCTAGCATTCATAATTCCTCGACCCCAAAGTGACCCATACGTCTCGCGGGATGCTATAGCGCGCCGCAGCATCCCGTGGAATGAAAAAGCAAGACATGTCATGCCGCCGCATCCTGTTGCGTGTCGCGTCATGCCACAGCATCCTGCGGCACGTCGCGGCATCGTGGTATCAAAATAAAATAACATAAATTCTAAACTCATTGAAATAAGATTCAAAATAACTTAATTAGTATTAAAATCCTTTGCCATGACACACCGTGCCGTGCCGGCAGTGGGCGCCGGCCCTTAGGGTCTGTTTCACCACCAACGAATAAGTTCCAGATAGTTTATTTGGTAGATAATTTCATACAAATTCTGTTCCATTTTTTAATTTATCAGCAGGCTTAGCATGGCCATTTTATATCTATTCTTTTAAGAAAAGACAAAACTCTTTCTGTCAATGTCACCATGTCTTCTGCCCGAGCATGGCGCGACCTGTCAAATTGCATATAATCACATATCGCATATGATTTATGTCGATCGAAGAACAGAAAAATTACTTCAAAAAAGTAAAAAAAAAAATCTTATGTCAATCTGTCACTTTTCTGACATTATGTCCATTCTCCAGTAGACAACGGTTGCCATGCTAAGCCTGCTGGTAGATAGTGCCTATTTAGACATTGTGAAACTGGCCCTGAGTCTTTTCTTGCGGTATTTCATTTCATACCTTCTTTTGTTTCAGAATACTTTAATCTTTGAATATGAATTCATAGTATTTTGTCTCCACATAGGACAAATCTGCAACAATATGCACCCTCGTGTGGTTTTTGCCTATAAAACTTTTCAATCTGTAACCCAAACAATTTTCCAAAATCGTTCGTTTCATGAAACCTACTCAGCACAAAAGCAGTATTTGTTCGTAAATAAAAAACAAATGCCAGTTTTGGGACACGAAACAATTGTGCATAATTATTCGAACTTATGTCTGTTTTAGTTTGAAAATAGTGTTCATAGTGAAAAAGATCGTATTGTTATTAGGAATAAAGTTTAAAATATGTTTTATTGTAAGTACGCGGTGCGTGTTTAGGCCGGGGGGTGGGCTGAGAACTTAGCAGGTGCCGTTTTCATTATTCAAGCGCCATTGATTGGATACTTTGTTGCCGTTTAAAAATCTTATTAGCAACCGGCCGACAACAAAGCGGTACGATGAGCCTCCTCGGAGCCCCTCTATTTACCTGTTAAGTGATTTTTTTTCAATTACCGCGATGAGCTGCAGGTTCCAAGCGAAAGTGTAAGTCATCTTGTTAGTGAATGTTTATTTCCGCGCTTTCCACAATCTACTTCTGAAACATTTGTCAGCTGCAATAAACGTGATGATTCGACACTTTCGTAGAATTCCCCGAAATATGGATGATAAAGTAGCAGACCGTCAAGTGATTAATCATACTTATCATTGTGACAGAACAGAAACATTAAAGAATTAAAATTATTTACCGACTAGAAAAACGTGAAACAAAGGAATTATTCATGGCCATAAAAACTTAAACAGTTATAAAAAAGCTAATGCAAGTAAACGTATCGGTCACTTGTTTTAACTGCAGGGTTCCCCAAGAACAGCCGGGCGCCCGCACGCCGCGAATAATGTAATTAAGGCGAAACCGCCGGCGAAATTAAACGCGAAAACGGAATGAGAATGTGAGCCTAATTAGAGCCGGGAGCGGGGCGGAAGACGCTGCAGCGGCACCCCAGACCTGCCCCTCCCCCGCGCCCCGCGACTGCACGCGGGACCCCAACACGTGACGTAACGTCTTCATCTATCCTACACAAACACGTATGCCTAAAAAACCAACTAATGATGTGACCAAATTATAATCCAAATTAAAAAGGCGCATTCAAGAATGCCAATTAATTTTAATTCCCTCCAGAACTAATGACAAACATAACTACGCCAGTAATATTAATTCTGCGCTAATGAGCCGCGTTTTAACGAAGCTATAAAATATTAGCCTTTTTTCTGCTTTTTATATTGCATCACGCAAATAATCACAGCACAGCGCACGTCGGTCGTAAGCATAAATCCAATTCGTTTTCTCTCACATCCATACTAATTAAAAAACTGCGGACAAATTGGAGCCCACTCTTCGCCCACGGGAACATAAAATATCCATTCCATTGACGGCACCGGTCTGCCATTGATTAATTTTATCCAATCGGATGCGAATTCAAGTTTTTCAGGAGTTAATTGTCATGCTTCATTAGGTGAGTGACTTTCGGCGTTGTGTGCGATTACCGATTTATTCACTGATGTATCGAATATATCCGATTTCAATTATAATAAAGAATGAAATAGCGATTCAGGTTGTTGAAAAAAATGATGGCATATTGTATGTATCGGCCCACTTATAGTAAACGGGTATAGTGTACAGTACATGAGACTAATGTGTGTAATATTATTTGCATATAATGACCGTTAATGTGCCCAGCGCATTATTCATCCGGCGTGACCTCAAAACGGCCGCAAGAACCGTTTTATCGATGTACATTCCCTCTCCATACATCTGTATATTTTAAAATGGTTATTTCATGATAGGTAGGTAATTACTAAGGAGTCACGTAGCATATAGATAATTTTATAGAAATCACGAGTGGCAAACGACGTAATTGACGCACGGCGGTATCAGATCCGACAAAATTGTGTGCCATATTCTAAATGATAGTTATTATGTGGGTATCAAATAAAATACGGCTTTTAAAATGTTTGGAAACGATTGTGTATGTAAGTTTATTCATTTTAACTGGTAACTTGAAATTTTCGCTAAAGCAATGATTTTAATAATACAAGATCACTTAACTAAGCATAAGACTAAAACTTATAATCTAGCCTTGGTATTATGTATTTGTCTAATGATTCTATGCGAATTTAAAAAAGTCAGTGCGATTTAAATCAAGCAAAATCTTTGTTTCAAATTATTGAGAAATCACCACGTTGATAAACTGTTGATTCACAATTTGATCTTTATATCGGGCTGGTAATGGAATTTTCCGAGTGGAAAATCTTATATGTAGCAGCTTTCTTCAATGTATTGAAACCTATTCGCCCTTATTATAAAACGTGGTCTTAAAAAGTACCGGCTTTAGTACTAGATTTAGACCATTCACTTTGTTCAAGAAGATAGTTTAAAGCTAGCACTAGAGGCAGTATTTTTTAGGACCATGTTTTATAATAAGGGGGTTAAGTTTTATTTCCAAATAGGTTGAAATCAACACTTTTACACGTCAACACATTTTTTATAAAAAACGAGATGAGATCGGCATTTCCTGACTGACTACCTTGAGAAGAAACGCCGAAACAAACTCAAGGGTCACAGTCTCTTTTAGAGTCCAGACATAAAAATAGATTACATACTAAAGTATGGATGAGCAATGTAGGCTTGTGTCTGAAATGACCTTTTGAGGAAAGTGTCATACAAGTTTGAATGGACCTGTCCAATCAGCTGGTAAGCATTTGTCGGTCTTCGTTGAACTCAACAGTAACATAGGAGCTCAACAATCCGACGAGCATACCAGCAGAAAGGACATTTGGGTAGGCACATTTTACTTTTGATATACCTCCATCATCTCCATCAAAAGTCGTGGTGGCCTAGTGGTTAAAGAGCCAACACAGACACCAATGACTGTGTTTCGGATGGCACGTTAAACTGTAGGTCCCGGCTGTCATTGAACATCCTTGGCAGTCGTTACGGGTAGTCAGAAGTCATTAAGTCTGACGCCAGTCTAACCAAGGGGTATTGGGTTGCCCGGGTAACTGGGTTGAGGAGGTCAGATAGGCAGTCGCTCCTTGTAAAGCACTATTACTCAGCCGTTACCGGTTACACTGGAAGCCGACCCCAACATAGTTGGGAAAAGGCTCGGGAGATGATGACTTTTACTTTTGATATACCTAATGTGACCTTATCGTAACATGGGCCTTGAACTTTCCCGTCAAAATGTAGATAAAAAAACATGCCTTTTTAGAAACCGCGATGATGTAATTACCTAAACAAGTCTGTCCATTACCATTATTTCAGGTAATTATGATTATCATTTACCTTGTCACTCTGAGTGGTGTCAGGGTTTCGCATGTATAGCCGTTAGTATTTGGGAATATTTTGTCCTTGCATTGTTGCTGCAACAGACGCCAGCACATTAAGTTACAATCTGACAAGTTTCTTTAATAGATTTTCAACTTTATCGTTGAAGCATATGGTGCAAAGTTGATTGGGAAAAATTGTAAATTCCGGGTAGCTTGAAATACTGATGACTTGATGACCTGAATTGCCAGTTCAAGCTTACGAAGAATGAAAAAATAAAAAAATAAAACTTAAGTTTTGTTTTTCACTTTACGTGTAATTTAATTCTCAACTAACGTAATTCATGAATTATTCCTGTAAATAAAATACCTTTTTTATTACAAGTTGATTATTTTGTAATGGTAAGCAACGTAGTAAACACATACTTAACATATTAATTCACTAATAATAAAACGTACGGTTATCATTAATTTAAAAGTCTATTAATGAAGAATTAACCTGCACCAATAAAATTACAGGCAAGTGAATGAACTGGCGGCGCACGCGCATGAAGAATGCTAATAGGAACGTTTTGTCGTACACTAATGGTTAAGGATTTGTCAATGCCGCAAGCAGGTGTCGTGACGAAAAACACGTAATAATGACCGTACAAGTGTAGACATTGTCTCCGACAGATCGAGCGCTCTCGCCCGTAATTAGAGGCGGCCGACCGAGGACGCCACAGACCTATGAATGATAGAGGAGGCATCGGTTTACCCTAATTAAGAAGTCAAGAACGAACCACGCGGAAGCTATTCAATAGTTGATAACCAAAAACTTGCATTTGATATAATTAGAATTAGCTTCCCTAACGCTAATCAAATAGAGATATCTATTATTGATAAAATAATAAAATTAAATATACCTACGTAAAATGAAAATTTATATGTTAACTCTATTTTCAATGCTTTGTAAAAATTGATAAAGATCACGTCTTATCAATTATAAAATCTGGCAATGTTTAAAGCTACCGACTACAAATTACGTACGGATAAGACATGAAAAAGATGATCTATGAGCGATAATTTAATTAAGTGATCGTAGATTACTTAAAATTTTGATATAGGATCTGTTAAACAACATTATTAATTAAATTGATAACGATTTAGTTCGAAACAACAAAGGTGCCGCCCTTACGCCTAATAGGATAACATTGGTCTGATGTCCTTCTAATAAATTTTATTTTCAAAACCTACACAACATAAATTATTTATCGATGATGAATCGATAATCGACCACTGATTACGATTGCGATTATTTTGCGGTCCATCAGATAAAATCTATATTTTCATGCTACTGAAGGGATGACGGTGAAAGGTGCTTTTTTCAGGTGCAAGATCAATTATGCAATTATGCAACCCTTATCCTACTAGGTCCTCGTTTTATTGCGTTACCTTCACGTAATTCTTCTAACCAAAATTCTCTTTTATTTCCTTATACTTATATTGGGTGTTAATTTGTGTGTAGTTAGTGAAGTTGTAATTAGTGACCGATATTTAAACACATGATTGTACTCATGATTACAAACAACTTTCCCAAAGAAACTTTTTTGTTTCTTTTTATTATTATAGCAAAATTATTGACAACGCGGGTGCGGGGCCTCGCCGCTAACAGCTGATCGGGCTACGTCGCGCACGAAATTTGAATTTTGCTGTAATGATAAAAAAATAACAAAAAAGTTTCTCCGGGAAAGTTTTTTGTAATCATGAGTACAATCACGTGTTTAAATATCGGTCACTAATTACCCGTCACCCTATATAACTATCCTTAGTCTCTTTCAAAAACGACAGTGAAATTTACAATAAGGACTCAATGTGCCGTATCCAAAAATGTAGGCATATTTACGAATCGGTGTTGGTCCGTCACGGCGGACTGACCATAATTGTGCCTCGTCCAACAAATATATTAAGTATTCGTGATAGAAGTGAGCAGTGTGTAATTTTAGAACGTTTTGCCACAAATGTCAGCCTCGGGCGGGTCCTAAGTGTCCGGACACTTGAACTTGTTGCTAGCCCGGCCGACACGAGTGATTGCTGCCTTGTGTTTGCTTTGATACCAACCAACGATGCTTTATTACCAAGATCGTGGGTATAACCACACATAAGATGCCTATAAAATATGACGTCATTACACTCTCCGGAATACGTTTTGCATATTCGTCACGAATAATATGAGAACACATTATTAAAAAAATACGTTTTAAAGCTTTAAGGAAAATGTGCAATGCCTACACGTGTTAAATCAATTATTTTATTCGTTCGGACGCGAGCCCACTCGTATATCTAATTTCCTTCAACGGGATATCTCAAGTGGACGCAAACGCTCACACACTTAAACACCTTATCTTCAAATGGTTGCAAGTTAGAACCCTAATTAGTACTTGAGCCAAAAGTTAAAATATACGCCAGGGAGTATGACGTTGGCCGTAAAAAATCTACTAATGTCTCATAGGTCATTATCATCTGATGGTTATATAGTGATAATACCTCACAATCACAACGCATCCATTGTTTCCATCAGTGAATGAACTTTATGTCATCAGGCACACAGTTATTGTCATCAATATTATATTTTGTTTTTATATGCCTTTGTAAGGTCAAAGAACTATGCAGCGACGCCATCTTTGATTGTTTTTTATTTTATTTTTCAGAATGACATCATCATGGTTTGGATGTTTAGTTGAATTTTGGAATCTATCGAATTTTGGAAGGTAGGCCCCATTGTCACTACCTGGGCTGCGGGTTGTTCGCAAGAGTTACCGTGGCCCTGGCGCACAGGGACCTCCCGAAGGAACATAGTGGGTTTTAGTCAGTAAGAGTCTGACACTCACTCCACCTGCACCCTCAGCGGGAGGGGTCATTTGATGATTTCCCACGAAAAAAAAGGCACCATTGTCTATACAATTTGTCAAAAACTAATATTTATGATGTACAAATGTTTCTTCGCCATGTTTTTTGTTGACCCAACAAAAACATCAAGAGAACACACAAGACTCCACTTGAAAGGACTAAAAATCTAAATTGCAACCTTCTCCTTTCTTGTCTTCTCTCCAATGACAGATTGATATATGGACAATTTCAAGTATTGCATGAACTATATATTTTGGGAACTCTTGCCTGTGTTTTTGACATTCAATTTGGTGAACCCCATAGTTGAGTGTTCGGCGATAAGTATTTTTACGAATCTATTGTAATGCGTTAGTTTATTTTATAGGATGTATAAAAAAGTATGAGGAGGTAAACCAGGGAAATTCAAGTTGTCCCCATTTCGAGGCAAACGTGACATAACATGTGGGTTTTGGGTAGGTGTGTTCTACAATAGCACTCATTATGAAATTCTATAAATTTGGAAACGTAAAAATAGCATGATGCCGATTTTCAAAAGGCTAGGCAGAGGTGTTCTAAATATTACAGATATTTTAGGTATCTACTTATATAGGCGTATAGTTATACCTAATCATTCAGTTTATAATCATGCGTATTGGAAAAATTGACACAGGAATAGAATTTTGATCTATGAATATAAAGAGACGTTGTAGTGAACGAAAGGTAGTGTCTCTCTGAAGGAGGGTGTTAAGACTCTTACTGACGTCACCTACTCTACTTTAGGATACCTATCCCTAAAGTGTATCCTAAGACTGCTTAGAAAGCCTTTTCATACATTATAGTGTCTATATTCTACTACAGCATTTTACTTTTGACTAGCTCAAAAAGTCAGTTGATACAAAAATATAAGTGAAAACTTTTTTTAATAAAACCACGTGCGCAAACAAATAAGCTCCAAAAACTGAAAATATTATTTAAAATACAAAATTAATTAGACATTGTTTTCTAAATTAGTTAACAATACGTTAATAATTAAATCTATTATTAATGTTTTTGCCTCATTGTTGAACAAAAGTACGTCATTATGGTTTTAAGTTTTTAGTATACATCTAAGTTATTTTAAGTTTATATGAATTTACAGTATATTTTATAGAACATAACTTTTAGTAGAATTCCAGATAGCTATGCAACGCCAAATATAATGATTTCCAGAACTATATCTGTGTCATGCAACCTTAAAGTCTTAAACTCATACTGGCCAGTCAATAGGATTTGATTCTAAATTCAACTTCATATTTTCCATTCTTTTTTTAAACGCACCCGTATAAGGAAAAAATGAGACATTTCGACCACCGGAGATGGCAAACCCGTACCTCAAGATTTAAAATAAGAATGTCTATTTCTGGCCGTTACTGGCGTTCTATTTATGAAGTTCGTTTTCCAATAATATAATGAAATGTTTCAAAAGCTACTTAAAAACTTTTTAGAAATATTAACAAAGTTTGTTGGTAAAAAACAAACACGTTTGACGTCAACACGTGGTCGGTACTTTTGAACAATACCTGAGCATTATATAAATGTTTAAAAAAAGTTGTGTGGAACAAAGAACCATAAAATAATCCAGCCCTAACGGTTGGTTTATTTCAACATTTCTACTTTTAAATTCATATTTTTGTAGTGAAATGTCTATCAAGTTAGTGTTTAGCGTATGTAGATCCTGTGATAATTACCAGTTATTTAACAAATATAAGAAAAATGCCGTTCTGAATATTTACTTCAGACAGATTAAAAGAAAAACTGTTTTTCTAAGATACCACCAAACTATACACCACTTCAAAAAATAACAATAAGGCTTTTATTGGATCTTTTTATAAGGGATCTTTCTAATTTTTTCCGAAATTTAGTAAATCAACATACATATATAACTATGTTTATCAGCACATTTTTTTATTATAAAAACATTGCTCATGAAAGCAAAACATGGCGTTTTGAAGGTACACACGTATTACTAACTTACGAAAATTAATAAAAAAATTTGAAGGTACATACCTATTACTACTTAATACGAAAACATATTATTATTCCTTTTATAAATAATGAAGTAAAGTCATGAGCAATAATATGCAGTTTTCCTATGCCAAATTATTACAAAATAAGTCTCAACCAAAATGTATTTAAACAATTATTTCACGAAAAAATCTCTTTAAATGTTGCTAAGTTAATACATAAATTATTGCACACGACTGTACATATATAAGTACCTTACTAACATTTTTATTAGGTACTAGTTTATTTACACTAAATAGTAAAGCTTTTATTCTATTCATAGGGAGGTAAATTATTATTATTATGATGTCTTCATTATTAAATTTAATAACCCATTTGATTGCAAATGAGGTTTCGTCGTAGAAATGTGCATTGACGACTGCTATTTAAGTACAATCTAAGTATTGAAATCAGTTTTTAAGTGTCCAGTAAACAGTGTTCACCTTTTATTCATAAAAAACATCTAAATTTGTAATTATATTGAAAACGAGCTTCTACTACGAACTTACTACGTACTTAACCCCTCTAATGAACCAACAAGCCTTCCTCGATAAATAGACTATCAAACAAAGAAATAGTTTTAAAAATCGATCCAGTAATTTTTGAGAATAGCGCGTTCAAGCAAACAAACCTAAAAAGTCTTCGGCCTTATAATATTAACATACAAATTAAGACCTTAAAGAAATAGCACTTAGGACTATATGACCAAAGACACAGACGGTTAAATCAGGATGTTCTAAAATACCCATGGCCTTGCAATCTATAAGGCCATAACGAATAAGATAAGTTGAAGTATAATTTTATTATTTTATCTCACTCGAGACAGATCATGTCGTTATTCGGTCACTTTCACACCGCTTTATAGCTCATAGCGCATCGAACATGCGCGAGCGCACCGCGATGCGGCGCGGACGCACCGAGATAACCGTGATTCCATATCAATTTATCGCTTTTACTACACACAAGCGTAAACTACGCACTTTCTATCGTTCTATTAGATAAATATCATACAATTTCCTCCTATAAAAATCTTGACGTTTAATTGATTTATTTACTTTCTATGTACTGCGAGAGAAATGACATGCTCTAGTGAAACCGATGCATAATTTCCCGCGTCGTTTCGCGAACGCAGAAAGCAGTCACTTGATTGGTTGATGGTGTTCGTAAACCAAGATTTTATTGAGTTATGTTTTTTTGGAACAATTCATTACGATAAAAATTTCAGTGAACAAGTTTACCAACCAATTTTGACTGTAAGATTTTTTTAATTTATCTATGAAGCTGAAATCTGTTGTAAACCCTGAAAAAGCAAGGAACGTGAGCGCTGACAATTTTTTTCAGAAACTTGCAAAAAATGCAAGGTTTTTATTGAAATTTTCAATATTTTTTTGGGCGGTACCGTGAAAAGCCATTTCGAAGTAAACACCATTCATGATGAGTGAGCGAAGGCGTAAAACATCTGGCTTATGCATACTTTTTGTGTTATAACTGTTAAGTTAAGCGGTTAACTGACGTTCTACCGTTAGCTGCGCATGCGACGTCAACCGCAACATTAAATTCTACAACAGGATCGTATTTATTCCAATTCCTCTCCCTCATAACAGACATGTTATTTGTTGTTTATTAATATTAGACGATTAATTATATTCTTTGATCATTCGTCGAGATTGCTCCGAGCTATCGTTTGGATTATAAAAGGTTCAATTATAATAAATGTAGCTAATTTCAATCAAATAATACCACTAATTAGCTGACATCGAACCTTCTTTGTGCGAGCCGCTTAACAAATGACTCAATTGATGTTGTTAATAGTCGGGCCTTCGCGGCCTCATTATAACCAAGTCATTCGGGGTTCACATCCAGTCACGATATCAAACTTTGAGTAATAGAAATCACTGTTAAATTAATACTGTGTAGTCTAAAATGGCTCATTAAACAGAAATACTTCGTGATGGGCGATTTGAAAAACGTTTGCGTCATTATAATTAGTTGGGAATATTTGTTATGAATTGATCGACTATAATCGATTAGATTGTGCTTAGGAATCGAGAAGAGTACGATTCTACTCTTTGTAAATGATAATATATTATATGTATAAATGCCAGCATATCCAGCTAGTACAATCTGTCAAATTTCCCCACTTTCAACTTGTCGCTGAAGCTTATGGTTCAAAGTTGAATGGGAAAATTTGACAGTTTCGTGCATTAGCTTGATGTGCTCGCGTCTGTATTATCAGAAAATTTTGAAAGGTTACCAGATATTCACCTGACTGTGGCCCATAACCCCAAAAAGCTCAATAGGACTTGCGGACTTAGCACTATTTTTTTCGATATTCATTTGCAAAAACTATACTGCAGTGCAACTAGAAAATCAAAGCAAAACAGCGTCATCATCATAACTAATGAAGGGTCTTTGATATTAATATAATGATCGAAATTAAACAAAAAACCAGTAGTTTCTGAACAAAAAAAAAATAACAGCGATGTTTTAATCGAGAACTTGGTTCATTACTGGTTAATTATCAAGAGCCTAAGGCTAAGACATACCGTTTGTCTACAAATATTTTAGTTTACCAGCTAATTAAAATTAGGCAGTGTTTCGGTTAGTTAAGTAGCTATGTTTTTTACAATAATTGCTACACGTGTATCTTTAAAGGTAAAAGATAAGTAGACAATGAAGTATCTTTGGAATTTTGATAACAATGTTTTATTATCATTAAACATTATGGTGAGAATCCATCGCAATTTTTCGCGTACATTTGTTTGCGAACAAAAACAGTGTACAGGTCGGCGAGGCATCACTGCTAGCATGTGTTCGCGCTCAAAGGTTGCAACTTCGCGCACATTTTAGAAATGTTTAGACGCTGTTTGTTACTAGACCAGAAGAAACGATTGTGTGCGTCACATTGCCGAAACCTTCGGAATCTAGCCTTTAGGTTGATGTGTTCTGACAATAGTTTTATCAGGGAGGGTCTTCCCTTCGAGCGGGATCAGGGGAATTCAAAAGCCCTTAAACAAAAATTCTATTAAAATCAAAGTTGTGCACTATTTTAATATTAATTTTATAATCTTTCATTATTATATTATTCACACATATATGAGTAATTCAAATAAGGCTAGCTGCTCAAGGATCAAAAATACGTCAACTACCTAAAGGAAAAAAAAAAGGATTTTTATTGTTTTTTTTTGTAAAGAACGTGATTTTTTGTAGGAATGCACCAGTGGTTCTGATATCTGTTACCTATGAATGAACGAGGAGTGACATTGACTGACAACAAACTTGGATCGTGGTTTCAAAACGACGGGAGGTCTGGTATGAGACGGACCATAAACTAATACTAAGACCTCTAAAGCAGTTAATTTTATTCTTCTTTTAAATTAAGCGACGCTTCTTTAATAAGGAAACCTTCCATAAAAAGTTTGACAACTGCATATATGTATAGAGACCTCTTTGGGACTAGTCCTGATCATAATCTTGCTCATCTGAATAAGAATCTACATTATGGCTATGGACCTCAATAAGCCCAAAGGAGATGCTCGAGGCTACTAAACAGCTGCATTTGATCGATCATAAGTTTAAGCAACGCTTGGCGCGGTTGGTCCGTGGATGGGTGACCATCTTGTCGTGTCGAGTGCCTTCATGTTTCGGAAGGCACGTTAAATTAGTCGGTCCCGGCTGGCTTGAGAGGGTCGGATAGGCTGTCACTTCATATAACACACAGCTACTAAATTGTATCTGTTTGGACTAGAATCCGACCCCAACATAGCTTGGGAAAAAGCTAGGCACATGGTGGATCTCGGTAAGTACCAAAGAAATGTTTCTGATAGCTAAAGAACTCACAAAGAAATTAATCAGAAATGAAAATTTCAGAATTACCAAATCCAACGTTGAAGCTGACACTATGATGATGAGCTTTCTATTTCAAAATTCCTCGAACTTTAACAAACCGAATTCTTAGACGGAAGTCATTGCCCGTCTGATGATACAGAAATGAGAAGAGTAAACATGATATAAGCTCGTGTATGTCTGTCTGTGCATGCATGCGTAGGCGGCTGTGTGCTCCAAACACTACTGTTTGCTAAGCCAATCCCGTATTAGCTTTGGAATAAACTGCTTTTTTATAATATGGCTGTGATTAATTAATGTCTCGGTGGCTTGGTGAGTAGAGAAAGTATGGCATCATATCAAAAAGTTGGGTTCGATACCGGGTTGTTTTAAATTTTCACTTTTTACAACTTTTATTTTGGGTAATAACTAACACGCTCAGTATTGTTTAATTCAGTTTCAATGTTAAAAGAAATATGTTGTGTATGTCAAGGAGATTCATAAACCGTACAGAAAATCGATGGCAATGACGAAGATTGAAGACAATGTAAATCGGTGGTATAGACGTCAGCACATTAAGCTATCTGCAAAACAAGCGAAACTGTCAAATTATCCAATTGAACTTTGAACCATATGCTTCAGGGATAAAGTTGGAAATCTTCTAAGGAAATTTATCAGATTGTAGTAGCTTGATGTGCTGGTGTCTGTAGCTGAGAAGTCTGACATTCCCCATATGTCACTCTCTTGAGGAAGGTCGGACAGTAGAAAAAAGTATGACGGCTAAAGCTAAAAATCCAAAAACTCAATCGTGCAACGCTAAAGCAACACATTCCCTACGTGTATTACGCTTCAACGCGGCTTTGACGAGCGCATTAAAAGTTTTATTATATAGCAAGACGGGATAATAAGCGGCGGCCCCGGTTCACATTGATGGACGTTTGACTGCGGCCTGACAGGCGGTTGCCAGGTGGTCCCAACTATTGTGACACAACTTTATACCCAACATAACAGTTCCACGTTTAAATTTTTGTAACTGTCCCAGAACTACACGAATCTGACATTTACCAATCGAATATCAACCTTCCATTGTTGTGATAAGGTTGAAAATGTATTAAAGAAATGTGACAGATTGAGGTAGGTTAATGTCATGGCGTCTATACATTTTATTTTTCGCGTGTGTCATTGGCATTTAGAATAAAAGCTCTCGTGTCTGCACCAAACCGGGCCGTTTCTATGCGTATGATTTTCTCTTTTACTTGTCGCTTTAACGAGCGCGACAGAGCATTACCTACGTAGGTCGCTCATAAAAATTTCTTAGGCAAGTTTCCAAAGCACTCGCAGTGTAAGCGTGCCACAGCCAATACATGTTCCGGTCACAAAAACGTTAGAGAGCAAAGCAAACAACGCGAGCATAAATCTAGGAGTTGTAATGAAGCGTTATTGGTACGATAATAAAAGCTAAATTGATTAGCGGTGGTCCCGCGCAGGTAGACCGCATTCCGGGGCCCTCCCCCGCCGCGCCGCCCGCCGCGTCCCCACCGCCACGGGACCGGGACACGGGAATGTTTGTCATAACATTATACTCACGTTAAGAAATTACGTTGCTACAATTGGTAGGACTAATCAAATATACATGAAATAAATATATATTTTTATGCGATTTCACTAGTTTTCATATTTACATTATTATTCTCCTACAACCCATACGTGTATAATGTTTATGTTACTTTCTATATTATTAGGTACAGACGCCAGCACATCAACCTACCTCAATCTGTTGTCAAATTTCTTACATCGATTATCAACCTAATCTCAATCCCGGAAGGTTCGATTCGATTAGTATTCGAATGGTAAAATTTTACAGATACGGGTAGGTTGACCTGCTGGCATCTGTATGTACCTGGTACACCAGCGATTTTCAATAAAAATGGCAAAAATCATATTACCTGAAACAAGAATAAAGCGTTCGTCAGTACAACAATTTAGGTGTATCCAAGTTCAGGTAAACTGGAACTTGCTTTTTACCGTTGTGAGCGTGAATTAATAACTATCTGCGCAAGAGCATGACTCATCGGAGGGCGCGGTGAAAATAAGCGTAAAATTAATAACAGATCAAGGTTGCAATCATAGAACGTCTGCACGTGGTATATTTTTAAATTATTATAAAAATAAACACTTGTTTAATAATATTTTAATAGACCATAAAGTCTTATTTAGGAAAAAAAATATTAAAGAACAGAGCAGCCTGTATTTTTTATTATATTCTTGCTCATACGCACAATATTCAGAGAAATGTATTTAAGTAAACTGGTTTTAGTAGAATAACAGGAAATACTAGAATATTGTATTAATGAGTCTCATTTGTGTCTAGAAATAGAAGTTACTTATATAAAGCCATTTTGTACTAAACAATGCTATAAATATTAATATAACAATCTATAAAATGTCCTACACGCTGTGTCTAAGTTCATATTATTTTTATTATCTCTGATATTGAAGAATTAATAGCTACCAGATGATCAATGTTTCAATTTATATAAACATACGAGAATGGGAACATTCATATATCGTATCGTAACAGATCTTTTGAAAATCTTTATTTTTGTTACACTGTGGTCCAGCTAACCAGTGACCATTTTATTGGGAGAGCGTGCGTGGGCGCAACTATACAAACTATAAATTTAAGGCCGCTAATAAAAATACTACTAACACATTTCCTACACTTTGATTCGACCTGTTTATGTAGATCAAAGAAGTATGAAATAAAGTTTATATAGTATACATTCGCTATAGGTTTGTATATTTAGAAGACACATGAATGAACCCATGGAATCAACGATGCATCTGCAGGCTTAGCATGGCGATTTTATATCTATTCTGTCAAGAAAAGACAAAGCAGTTTCTGTCAATGTCAACATGTCTTCTGCACGAGCATGGTGCGACATGTCAACTCGCATATAATCACTTGTAGCCTTATGTCAATCGAAAAAAGAATAATTACTTCAATAAATGTCAAAAGAAATCGTACGTCAATCTGTCACTTTTCTGTCATTATATTCAATCTCCGGTAAACAAAACTTGTTTCAACGGTTGCCATGCTAAGCCTGCTGAAGTTATTTCAGATTTCTCTTGTTTGATTAAATGTTAGGATTGTAGTAATTTTAACACCTATTAACGAACACAATATGGAGTAATAAAGAAGTTGACATATAAAGAGAAGCAGGATGACAGTGTTAATTGGGATTATTCGCGTGTATAAAGTAAGTTAATGATTCCATATAAGCGGCTAATGAAGTGATGATTGTTAATTAACGAGACATGTATGATCGTAAAGATTTCGAGTACGAACGCGAAGTGCCACGTTGCATCAGTAGCGGCGACGTCGGCGCGCGCGCAGTCTCCTCGCGTGATGGCATCCCAGGTTCATGAATGAACGGCGTTCGGACTCCATTCAACCAGTTTGGTCGCGCACTGATAACCGCTTACCCACTTTTAATCTTATCTACTACACGACTTGGTACCGCCACGTGAAATGAACCCACGGACCGGCGACAGCGATTGGCCGGCTGGTCGCTCGCCCCAAAAAACCAACCGCTGCCTTCCTCTTTCATTCACACCTTTTTATGATGTTTTTTGGTGAATGAAGTCGTGTTCGGGATAATTATTGAATTTCGACGATTCGTTACGAATATCGATGAGCCGGAAGCCTATTGGCGCGGGTGATTGCATCGGGTGATAAAATTCCGCCGCTCAGAAAGTAATTTTATGGTTTTTAAACTGAATTTTAGTTTGATCTTGAATATATTGTTACAAATAGCATTTCATCTGCTATACATTTTATAGGTACAACGTTAACATGAAAACAAAATTGGTTTGGCAGTGAGACAATGAAAGCTCTCATAGATTACGAACAATTGGCTCACATTGTTCTCAATGGTAATCCGGAATGTCAAATTAAATTAATGAACAAACAAGTCTGGTGCAGCGTCGGCCACTGGATGGATATTAGACGGGCATTATAAAACGAATCAGTGGTAATAACGCAGGGGATCTAATTAAATTGCCGCCGATAATAATGGCACTCAGTCTCCCCTAGCAGACCCCTCGACATTTATTATTCCAACAGTACCTGCACAATACGGAAACAGAGAATAATATTTTTTTAATTTCTCACCGGTCCATAAATACTTTACTGTAACTATGAGAATAGAGAGCCGTTATTTTTAGCACAGCACTGATTAATGTAAATATGTTTGAATATTCTTAAAGTGGAACAAGGGCAGATCTGGAGTAATGTAATTAAAGGGATTCTCTTGGAAATCGTGTCAAGGAACACTTCAACGGAACTTTATGTAGTTGTTCTGTTTGAGTTACAAAACACGTATGTATATGTCGCAGGGAAATGAAGATATCCGGTATTTCACGAAATCCCTAGGGATATCACGAAATTCCGGAAGATGTCGAATACTCTTGTTTTTTACATCTTCTTCCTAAAAGTATCTAGTGAAATGACGAAACACCAATTTATCGTCAGTGATATCGTCGTTTCACTAAACTTAATCTAGTGAAATGAAGAATACTGTTGAGGAATAAAGTAATAAAACAAAACTCTGGAGCATTTTATTAGAAAATTATGTTCATAGTTGATTAAAAAAAATACAGTTTCGGAACGAATACTACACGGACGCGGACGGAAAGTGATTTGCACAGATTCAAACTTCCCTCCCCCTCGCCCGAGGTGGGTGCTCCTACGCACTGAACTGTCACCGGTTTTTATATAATTGATACACCTAGGAAGTTCGTAGCTGCGGAAGGCCAGATCTGTTACATGATGGCATCCAGGCCGATTTTCGGCTACGGCGGCCGTGCTCTTTTTTTATGTAGATCAGCAAGCTGAGCATGACATATTATAGTGCACGCACATTCACGCAGACACAGGTGCACTCTCTATTCCCTCACTCTCATAGTCCGATGGGACGGTAATCCGACACGACGGTGAATCAATCACCAACTTCTAGACTCCAGGTTGCTTTATGAAAGTTTCTCAAAACCCACAAAGCGATTTCGGCCCGACCCGGGATTCGAACCCGAGACCCCGTGCACAGCAGTCGCGCCTTGCGACCACTAGACCGACGAGGCAGTCAAAATTAATAATCGAGAACCTATAAAAAAATGTGTTATGCGAAAGAATCGCAAAAGCATGCGATGAACGTGCGCACATGGTATCTGCAGCGTAATAATTTCGCGACTAAAATCACACGAGCCGCGCCAGCTCGAGCGATGCATTTGTTTCGCTCCCACTGTAACCGTGCGGGTATTAGAGCGAGCGAGAGAAATGCATGGCTCGATTTTTATTCGGCAGTATCCGCTTTTCTGACATTTCACTAGATTAAGTTTAGTGAAACGACGATATCACTGACGATAAATTGGTGTTTCGTCATTTCACTAGATACTTTTAGGAAGAAGATGTAAAAAACAAGAGTATTCGACATCTTCCGGAATTTCGTGATATCCCTAGGGATTTCGTGAAATACCGGATATCTTCATTTCCCTGCGACATATATACATGGAAAGGTTTATAAAAAACTGGGCATTCGATTTCCTTAACGTCGTCGCCGGGCAATTCTCCGCGTCGTGTCTACATTGTCTGCTACTCTGTCGAATTGCAATTCACGGCAATTCAAACGCACACCTTCATATTGTTATATCTCCATTTCATTGCTCGCCAGGGACTACATCTGGCCGGGGTTCCCTCGCACGGCTCCCCGCGCCCCTACCCCACGTCCATTAGTGTTTTGTGAATGATTTAAAAGCTCTTTCGGATAACTACTCTGTAAGTGAGTAATATAAGTCTTGCTTCCTATTTTATCAGTGCTCCCCAAATTTGAGTGCGCATTAAAACATTAAGTTGTATTACAGGCATTATTATCAACTCGAAGTAGCTGAATGCCTGAATAAGAATGTAACTCGTTCATCTGAACGAATTAATGGACTAAAATTCTTGGAGAGATATAAAAAAAAATGATTAGAGACAATAAAATAGCTTTTAGCATAACGAAGATTCTTTGGCAACGCTGAAAATCTCGTCTGAAAGTTACTGTCTTCGCCTTATAATGTATTTACCTAAATAGAACGGCTGAAGAAATTCATTTCATCGAGTGAGAATGGCATTCGATGGACACAATCCCTGAGTATTTATACCCTCGTTATGTACCTGATATACTACAGGGAACTTTGAACAACAATGCCGTACAAAAATATGTATATGCGAGACTACAACAGAGAAACACAATAACACGAAATTTCCGAATCCGAGTTTCAGTAGGCAGAGAGAAAGCGGAAGAAAATCCGTCATCTGTGGGTCGTAAACAATGCTCGTCGGTACGTAGGTGCATGTAAATGAGAGTTATGGTAATTTATCGGCGGGGATGGGGTGGTAATGATAAGATAACGCTTTTGTTGCCGCGCGCCCGGAGATACGGCCCGTGGACTGCGACGCACTGACAACACCGAATTATTTTTAGTGTACCCTAATGAAATTGGGAAAACGGAACGCTTATGGAATTGTCTCCGACTGAGTTTTGGTGTCACGGCTTTCTTTGGAGGTGGCGCTGTAAATAGATTTTTGTTCCATCATACTGTGTTTAGTTTTTATAATGATATGAGAAATTTATTGCACTATAACAGGCAGCGTTATTATAGAACATGTTGAGCAATAAAATCTTGACAAAATACCCCTCGGTTCATTTAATATTCAAGTAATAATAAAAAATATGCCTAATGGGTTCTACCTTGAACACAATTGTCAGCTGCGCATTGCACAATAAACATTCTTTAGCACATATAAAAAAATATTTATTTAAACAATTTGTTATACATGTAAACAGTACGCCTAGAATGTTTCGGAACATTTATCAAGCGACGGGCTCACACTTGATCGGCTTTTTATCGTGAAAAATTACAAAACAAAAACAAGATTTCACACTTAAAGCATTTTATTGGACGACGCAGGAATCCGTTGGACCATTGAGGTGAACGGTCGAGGATAATTTTTAACGTGAAAGCTTTTACTGAATGCTGTAGTACTGTCTAAAGAATTCACATTAACGAAACTCTTTAGATATTTTTAATTCAAATAGATGCTAAACGCGTTATTTTCTAGCCGCAGTATTATGTTATAGAAGAATCGATTTTTATGACATTAAACAGCATTTATTGCTCGTCATAATCAAGATAAAATCTTTAGAACCTCATTGACAGTGAATTACCGTTTTGTCACTTAACGATTACTGTCATCGTGTCTACAATAGAGGAAATTGGGGTAAATTGGCAGATAAAATAAATTTATCTATGTATGTACAGTTAACGAGACCCATCAGGGGTTCTCGGCCCCATCTGTTTCCCCTGCAGACATTGCGTCGCCGAAAACTATTATTATTGTTAAAATAATAATTCATTGAATTCGTTTATTTAAATCTAAGTGTGTATTTCTGTACGGACGCCATAAATAGCCGCTAAAATAGTATGATAAAAATACTTTTTGGGTGAAAAATTGTAGCCGCGTCAAAGTGGCCTCCACGTGGTATTTTTTATTTGGACGTAAAGTATCATACATAACGGTATTAGTAATAATGTATAAAAAATAATGGCGTCCGAACCGACTGTCCGCTATTGTGTCCGTTTTCTCTAAGGAGATCAGCCAGCTACGCAGGACATATTATAGTGCACAAGCATTTGCGCAAACACAGGTGCCCTCTCTATTCTGTCACTGTCCTTAACGTGCTATCGGAGGAACGGGCAATCCGACACGTCCGGAGAGAGATCAGGAGCAAGACCGACATTTACGTGCTCCGATGTACGGGTGAATCACCAACCAGACTCCAGGATGCTTTATGAAAGTTACTCAAAACCCACAAAGCGATTTCGGCCGATCCGGGAATCGGACCCGAGACTCCATGCACAGCAGTCGGCTGCACTATGCGACTACTAAACCAACGAGGCAGTCCTGTATAATGTATAAGTATTACAGAAAGTCTTACATATTGCTTCGCATCGAGCTAAGAGACTATATTTATCAAACACATTATTGATGTAACCTTTCAAGAAACTAGGTTTTTCTTTTAAAGGAGATATTGTATTTTCGAAGGCTACCTTATAAAATTGTAATAAACTGTTTCCCGACTCAATATGAGTCTATATTAATACTTAATGTAGGTGAGCAATTTAATTTGATGCACTTTGCGTGTTTGCGTTTTACATTAGTTTCGATTCATTAGGTAGCCCAAATGATCTGGATATGTTACATGGTAATTGATCGATGGCATGTTTCAGTTATTCGAAACTTAACTAACATAACAAATGGTCAATTAATTTCAATGATATACTGTTAAATAATAAAAAAAAAAATGTTTTTAATGAAATTACGGTTACAGTTGTATCAAAACTTTTCTTTGGGGTACCTACTTACTCATTTTCTTCGTATAAAATTTTTGATAAAAATCCAAAAATGTTGATTAAAATCCATAACTAAAGCTCTAGTGAGTGAGTCTAAATCATAAGATCGGGATTTCGTCACTCAAAATAAAAAATTAACTCGAAAATCACTGAAGAGAAGAATTTATTTTTCTAAAACCAGGGTCAACAGAGTGCACACAGAGGTGGTAAGCGTTTAAATAATTCATAAACAGGTAGCGAAGCGTTCGAGTGCGCGTGCGCAGCTCTCCATTGTTCGCTGATGAGCGGTGTCAGAGGGACAAAGAGGTCATGGTGTGGAACAATGCTGAATGGGGTACCTAAATACTGATGATGACTAAAAACGGTTAGTTTCCATTATTTTTGTTTTTGTCCATTATTATGCGAGGAAATGCTGGTTACGTTGTCTATGGTTGACGTCAAATAGGCGAAATGATTTTGAGTATGTGAGATGTCAAATAAAAAAAATGTATATGGACATGGAGTTTTGGAAATTTTCCTGATTAGTTAATTAAGCGGAGTTGCGGAATATCTTGTTTATTTTCCTTTTTAAAGACCATTTTGTTTGTGAATAGGCATTATTATGCATTTAAAGTTAGAACGTTAACTGGCACTAATATGTACAGACATGAAGCTGTTATAATCTGTCAAAATGTCTTAATAGATTTTCAACTTTATCGCTGAAGCATATGGTTCAAAGTTGATTGGGAAAATTTGACAGTATCGAGTAGCTCGATGTGCTGGCCAAAAAGTGGTGTACCTACTTACCTAATGAGGATATTTAACAAAGCTTATTCAATAACTATGAAGGTACATGAAATAACAATTTTATCATTGTTTGTAGCCATATATACAGTTGTGTGTTAAATTCAGCTTTTAATTTTAACATGACCATTAACAACGTATTTTATTTCAATTTTATTACAACTTCAATTCGCCGACTGCTCATCAAACAATTAAACGGATGCTACCATGTGTATGCCATAATTTTAATATTTAATTGTTATACTAAAATTGTATGCACAAAGAGGTTTATAGCGACATATAAAACTCTTTGTTTATAGCAGAAATCTTAACCATGAATCATGATAAAAGGTGTATACATCATCTCCATCTCCCGAGCCTTTTCCCAGCTATGTTGGGGTTGGCTTCCAGTCTAACAGGATTCAGCAGTACCAGTGTTTTACAAGCAGCGACCGCCTATCTGACTTCCTCAACCCTGTTACCCGGACAAACCAATACCCCTTGTTTAGATAATAACGACTGCCAAGAATGTTCAATGACAGCCGGGACCTACAGTTTAACGTGCCATCCGAAACACAATCATTGGTGTCCAAGATATACTTAGAAAGAACATGCAAACTTAGAAAAGTTGCATAGGTAGGTACCTATAATTAATACCCTATTAAAAATGTTAACGTATCAAACGGTATATCTACCCAGTGCACGAGTCGAGCAGATCATTCTTTCTCCATTTGTCAGAAGACAAGGGAGCGTCGTTCTAACTACGTCTTGCAACATAATAATGAATATTTTTTTATTGTTCAAATCTCATAAATTCATATTTTTTTTATTATGAACGTTTACGAGTCATTGAATAACTGAACTGGGCTGCATTTGTAAGTTGACTATAAAATCACGCTGTATATTGTTTGCTCTTATAAGTGACAGGTATGTAGTTATTTTAATAATCACTGTAGCATGTATTGAGTCCATAATAAGTAAACTATTAAGTGTCACGACGGTTTCTGGATCTACCTCGTTAAAACTTCACACGTCTCGGAATACTTTAACAAGTTCAACTGGCTTGATTTTAGACGGCCAACATTTAATTTGTGTAGAAAATGGCGGCGTCTAATACAAATTGTCACGAACTGGCTCGTTTTATTGGAAAATAAGTTGCTGTACGAGACACGAGTATTCTAATAAATTTGTAAATATTTTTAGCCTCGTGAATTAGTCAGACAGTTACCTATTTATTGGCTAAGAATTCGGGACTGACACTCATTCTCTTTCACACTATGTATTGGGTAGGTACAAAATATTTTAAAATTGTCATTCGTCTGAGTCACCTAATTGGTTTACGTCTTCTTAACCAATTTTTTACGAATCTCCGGGATTATTGAAAACATTTATTTATTTTGCTATCCATAGTTGCGATTTTTCTGTTCCCTAAATTAAACTAATATTATAAAACTCAAGTGTTTATTTGTTTCTATGTTTGAACATCCGAGGAACTACTAAACCGATGTGTCTTCTTTTAATTTGGGTTGTGCGGAGCAGTTCCTACGGAATGCAGACAAAACCACTGGCTGAGGCTAGTACTTCATAAGTAACGGCTATATTTATTTTTATTGATTTATATAGTATTGGGACACTTCTGCATTGGTAGGATTATATTCTTATTCAAATAACTGCGGTAAATGGTTCGTCGTTTTGTTTTTATCAATTTTAATCAACACATGATAAGAAATGTATATCTTTAATTAACATCATTTGAGTTAAACGCTATCAAAGCTTTTACTATGGAAGTTTCACATAGAACAGAGAGAGTGAACGCAAGATTGAACCTGATAACGCTCACACGGAAACGCATTTCACGGCGCGGCGTGAAGTCTCGCGTAATTGTACGCGTAAATACATCGGCTTTTAAACATAAATAGCTAATGTTATACAGAACATGTTCAAGCATTATGTTCACAAACTACCATTAAAAAATATTATTTCAGTATTAGGTTTTATATTAATTATGAATGGTGACGCTTTTATTCACATAAATATTTACACTATATTTACAAATAAAATATAAATTAATATATACAAGTAAAAAAAAAAAAAAAAAAAACCTTATTAATAAATGGCGTCAAAAAATTCTTCCTCATCGCTGCCCGCCGGGAGTGTACCCAAAAGGCTGGCAGCATTGCCACGTTGTATGGCAATGCTTAATCGTTGGCCGAAATAAAAGCCAGCCCTTGGGTCGCGGGAAGTGTCAGCGAGTCTCTTGGAAATATCCTTAAAAAGGAGGTGTGCACTCGGACCCCACGGCCCCAGAGTTTCAACCCCAAACGGCTCAAAGGTATAGTTGCCTATTAGGGTACTATATTTGCGCCGTTTGAGGTTTTCGGCTTCCGAAGCGGCAGAGCCAGCACAACACGCCGTCCCAGCAAGGTGGGAAGGCGCCAGAGTGTCGACGCAGGTTGCGTCCCACACTAAAGACCTACCCATCTTCCAAGGAAATAATGACATACCGTCTGGTCTCTTACCATCGTCGCGTACCAAGCCATTTGGTTCTAATACAGCTGGTACGCCTACGGCGACAAGAGCACGACGGATGATGTCATTGATGTTCGAATGACGAGCTATGCGGCCCGCACTTCGGCTGCACGACAGGCCGTGGTGCCCGAGGCCGCTGACAGCTTCACCACAGGGGCAGCGATGAGGGGAGCAACATGGGGCACCCAGACGCAGGCACACGGCGAGTCTGAAAGTGGTGTCATCAAACATGGTGCCGATGTTTGACGACGGAAGTGCGTGAAGCCAAAGACCCGACTCCCATTCCCCCACAGCCAGCAGGCGCGCTCGCTCAGCAGGAGTATTGGATGTTTCAACTAATTCTTTCCGAATTACTCTGCAGAGCGGCTCATCCCACTGTCTCTGGAAGGATGGGTTAGCGGGGATATCGGTATTATATATCAAACTACCATTTAGATGTTTGTGGACAATAAAAAAAACCTATCGCCATAATAATGATGCTAATTTAGTGCAAGGTATTGTAATGTGTTGTAAGTATGTTGTTTATCCACGTTTGTGAAATTGTTCGCATGAGAAAGGGTTGTGTTTTTTGTAACATAACTCAAAGCCTAATTAATCGACTTGTAATTTACGATGTAAATTTTTTGTGCGTTTTTAATAGTTCTTGTTTTTGTGGTAATACGCGTACAATGATGGATATCATCAAAGGTATCCATGTCGACCAGTCCCGCTTTGGGAACATCATCGTTGGCTATAAAAATGCATGTCATTATTTGTTTAGGATAACATTTTGATCGTAATACAAGTGAAGGTAAAAAATTTAATAATAACAGCATACAATAAACCAATAATTGCTATATCTTCGATGAATGGTGACCTAGTGAACTCGTTGATTTCCACCCCAAACAAAAAAGATGCGTAATTGATTGCATCGACGCGAGCTCATTTGACTGATTGTATAGAGCACCAAATTGCGTATTTAACGTATGGGAAGAACCCTCGTGAACCGTTGCCAATTTGGATGGCACCCCCCAGAGCCGGGGTCGGCACCCCACTCCCCAAACATGTTTATATTGCATTTAGATTCAGATAATTAAAAAAAATAATACGTCCAATTTATTACCGTCTCATAAAAAGGTTTTAGAAGCAAAAATCATGTCTCCACGAAATGGCTGTAAAGTGGAACACTGTTGCAAAATGCCGATCCGTTAAGGGCCATTCGCAGTTTTATCAGAGTGCAAATAACCCGCCCTGAGCAGATTAGATAAACTACAGAAAACGGCGCGACGTGGGAAGCGAGCCGAGAATTATGACGTAAATTGTGTCTTAATTACAAATGTTTGTGTGCAAATTACTAGCAAGCCATTAATCTCTTAAGAAAAATGTCTAACACAATTCTTTATAAATAACTTTTTTGCGTGAGGTCGTCCAATGTGACTCTTATGTCTCGTTAAACGTATTAGGATCGTTGTGTACGTTGACAATTTGGTTGGAATTTATGGCAGTGCAAATGAATGCGCATAATTTGTCAAAACTGTCGGATTTGCAGGGAGCGCGTACTAGCGATTCCCGGATCGTTCGGTATCTATGCAGATCTAAATTTAGAGGGTAATCGCTTGTTTAATAATATATGCCGCTGGGAGCACTCAGTATAATCTATTTACATTCGGAGTGGACCGATCTATTCAGCCGATATTACATGAGCGAGTATTTACTATTATCGTGAAACTCTCCGTCAACACTCATTACAATTTGCTTGTTCAACGTCAGTTTGGTTTTCCTCTTACTCAGCATGTTCCTTATCAGTAATTACTCTTTTATACCCTGACTTCGGATTAATTCTCCGTTAGCCTTTCACCGTTATAAACTTAAAGTTATCTTTCTAATCTTAATATTATTTGTCTTGAAAAATGCTATAAATTTCAACGAAGATATATTTCTACAGACTTTGCAACAATACTATATGCTTTAGAAATATTATAATGGCACTTACACTTTTTTCAACGATCGTATAGTTTGCATTAAAGACGCTCATTGCCTAGACATAAATTATCAACAGCAGTTAATTAGCAACAAATAAGTAAGAGAACCAGATAATAGCAAAGGTATTCCTGCCATGAGGTCACGGATATCGTCAGTCGTCGCCACAGTAACAGATGGCTCATTGTGTTAAAAGGTAGAGATAAGCCATGACTTCAAGTAAACGACTCGGCTCACCCACTTCAAGAATACGAAATACGAGAAACAATTGCACGCGATTGTTCTAGAATATTACGAAACTAGCAAAAATGTCAACTGTTTAAAATAATTAGGTTGAGCATTTTGTACAATTCTAGACATTTGGTATCAAATACGTAAAACAATTAGGTTTATGTGATGATTCAGCTCGACGCGCGAGTGCACGGCGTAAACACCAGCATTGTCTTCATCATTATAAAATTAATAACAACAATGAGTCAGTGTACCGAATAAATCAAATTACATCGCCCACTATGCGATGAACAATGAAACAAAATAACGTTTAAAGTAACAATTAAATACAAGACAATGCCGCGGAAAGGAGCTCCGCGTAAAACGAAGAACTTCTTGGCTCCTCATCAATCAGCTATCACAAACCCCTCCCCGGCTTTGCTCGTTACACATAATTAATCACTGAATATAATTAAAATTCCCGATGACAAGGCGCGATCACCACAATATTCATCAGAGAGGAAAAGCCTCAGAAAGAATATTGGCGAGTTCAAAGAGCCAATGAAAGGACATTTTTTAACCCTTTGGGACCGTCGTCTTCGAGTGATTCAATTTTCAATTAATATTTGACGTGACTTGCAAATGAGCGGCTAATTCATTTATCTGTTGTGTTTTTGCCGTGCTAAAATTATAGTTTTTAGATTAATAAAATCGCTTTGAAGTTCCATAGAGGGTCTTCGGAGCTTTATAGTAATGAGGCTCAAGATAATGTTAGATTTGAGGCGCCTGGCTGGCGTCTGCCCTGGTGTAATTACCTAGTGACTCAGCATGGCTTTGTTCGCCCTGCATAGGATCCGCGAACAAACTTGTTTTAATTAATTTCGTGTCTCGAACAAGCCTTCAGCTGATTGTTATCTACTTAGTTGCTGTTAGCGCTCCGGACGCCCTGATAATGAAGCAACAAATTGTTCTAAACTAGTCTTATGATTTTGATATCAATGGATATGTGATGTTAAGTTATAGGATGTTCAAAGTTGCAGCACACAGCATGTTTGCAGCTATCGATCGTTGTCTCACTAAAGTAAGTTTAGTATTCATTGTATTCTAATTTTTTCAGGATCTTTGAAATTTAAGTTCTAATGCTTCCGTTAGCTACATTAGAGTTAAACAATGCAATCACAAGTGGAGATTTTTCTTCGTAATCTTTAACTTACCAAACAATGTTATTTTCACGAACCACTTTGGGCAATGACCTTTTGCATGACCAATAATTGAATTGATATAATTTTGTAACAGGTTTCAATGTTATTGTTCGCCAAAGTGTTTCGTTATGTTACATTTATGATCCTTTTCAAAAAGCTCTTTGGAAACACTCATTACAATCTTTTTATTGTGCTGTATGTAGATGCAAGCCAGATATCGACACGTAACTGCCGTTATATCTCCTCGTTGGTCGTGTTTGGCGCGCCAGTTTCCATGGCAACCAGTGAAATATGAGCCCCGTCTTTACTAAGCTTATTGCCATTATTATTAGCTAAGGATCGCTATTAATTTTCAGTCCCATTCTTCTGCTGGTGCATTTATTTCTTAGTGGTTCCCACTATAGAACAGCAGTTGATACAATCTGTTTAGTGTTTGAGTTTCCTTATCAAGTTATCATGTAACAACTGTTAAGACACTATTGGGTAACATAAGTAATAAAAATGATCGGTATAAAAGAGACGTGTTCACTGTTTAGCTATCTATTTTTAGTGTATTTCAAGTTTCCCCGTATGTCATTAACTGTAGGAAGATTGAGTTCTTATGTAAAACGTTTCCATATTCAAAGTCTGAAAATCTAGCACAACAGTCAATTTATCATAATTGATCGCGATTAAGACCACATGAGTTTTAAAACAGGCCATACAATGGAGTGCCCTCAAAACAATAATTAGTACCAATTACAACACGAAATATCCTCAACAATCAAATGGGATGACTGGCAGTTGAGTGGCCGCACGCAGAGAGAAATTAAGGAGATCATCTGTCTCTCTTCGGTAAAGGCACAATAACAGCTGTCCCTTGCCCTCATTCACAATTCAATTTAAGCTCTCAATCATCGACATCGAAAACTACCATTAAGATAGCGAGAAGTGCACTTATTTTGATTGAATAAGGCTAGTATTGTTTGAAAGGAATTTCTTCAGAGGAATTATTTTTGTTTTCCTCATTGCTTTCTGTAGCTTCTAAAAGTAAGACGAAATCTTAAATCAAAAATTCTTGGGATATCAGAGATGGTCTGACATTTTTAGCTTGACAATCAGAAGTACTTTGTGTAGATAATATCTACGCCCTGTTTCTTTTCTAAAATGACTGAGCTATTTTTTTTTATTCAAATAATGCTCGTCTCGTTATTATGATAGAGGTTTTAAACGCTTGTTCCTAAATTCTTCAAACATCATTATTTCATGGCCGAGACCCTCTTACCTACAAAACAAATAAACTTCGGTTGACTTTGTTTATTTTTCTATGGGAGTTGAATTGCTTCTTCCTGGAACGTGGGTAATATTGGTAATCGCTTTGTAAATATCAGTAAAAGATTTTCTAATAATGATTTAAGTAGTTCGCGCTTAGGGACAAACGCAATATATGCTAGCTACAATATGCTTAAATTATGAGCCACCAAAAAAGAATGAGACGATGAAAAACTTTGCAAATTTAATAGATGCTCGTTTAAAATGGTATACAAACGAAAAAAAGCTAATTGTACATTGTATTAAAAATATGCACAACAACCTACGTGAGAGGTTCTTTTCCGCCAAACGGATAAGTAGGTAGCTATAACCAGTAATCGAAACCGGTTTAGTCAATGTGGACTTACGGACTGGGGAGAGGGCATGCGCGATATCATAGCAGGTGTTCCACTGTGAGCCTACTGCCTCAATGAGAATTCCAATTCAAGCCTTAAATAGTTTGTCTGAGATTTACTTCGCGGTCTAGCTATAACTCAAGATAAATGTTGCCACACAGCTGGCCCTTGATATAGCGTATACGTGCGATCTTAGCTTGATAAACGAAGATAAAAAGACTTGCGAACCCCATGAAGTTGTCGAGTAGGCAATCATTCCACCATCAGAGCCGGCCAAAGACATTCGAGAATGAGTTTAGGGCGGCGTGTATGTAACGCGTGTTTAATAATTTAAGGTCTGATGGCGCGCCGTCCCTTACCGGCCTGTTCACTGAATAATGGATGCAACAATAATATGACTTCGACTACGCCATCTCAATTTATTCAATACTGAATAACATATTGCTTTGACGATACACCCAACAATAATTTAAAGCCTGAATATTTAGAGCTCCGAGTGATGTAAAACTTATTTTAAATATTGATGTCATTGATACTTAGTAATCCTCTTATTTCAACAATCAACTCTCATTTGTGGCGTTAGAATATCCTCCTCCGAATAAAAGGCTTTTATAAGAGAAACATGGGAACGTACACCTGTCGCTCCCCGCATTTTAGAATGGCGTCTGGCTAGAGTATTAAATATATTAGTATTCATTCCAAATGTATCACAGACGAAATGGCGGTTCCAGAATATTTCGCACAAATTATATTATTTGAAATATCCCATTATTGTTTAAGAAAATAGAACTCTGAATTTCTGAAATGTACGTAGCATAGGCATGCTATATGCAAGCTTTATTTGCATAGTAAGCGAGTTGTTTAGTTGCTCTTTAAATGTAAGGAACTAATGTGTAGGTAGAGAGTTAGCCAAGCGGAACTGGTTATGTTCTGCTCAGTAATGTTTCACTAAGTAAAATTAACATTAACTCTTCTAGGTTTTAGCGTTTTCAAAGTTTTGATTGAAAGAAACACAGTTCTTATTTGGGTTATTGCAGTGAAGCTCCAATTTTCTCTGCTATCTCGGAAGGTCGGTGAAGTTAGGTGGATTCAATAAAAGTTTATGATTATACTTGGTGATGTTTCTTTTTCTTTAATCAAAATCCATTTGTGTACATCGTGTTTTCATGAGGGTGCAGCAGAATGCGTTTAATTCGTTAATAAATCAGGGTGCGGGGTGGTGCGGGTTCATTAGGCTGATCGCCCGGGGCCTTCCGGGGTGTCCGGCCCACTCCATGCACCGTCCTTCTGTTGCTTGATGCATTTAATTTTGCGAGGGCATTCGATGATGGATGCGTCGCTAATTCCATTTGTCCATCAGCGGGCTTGTCGTTTACAAACCACCGATGCACGAAACATCAATTTGCTTTTGTTTTATAAATTCATTCAATTCATTTCGTCTATATGGATGTTGTGGCTACTCAATTTGATTTGAACTAATTAAAGAATCAGCTTCTTAATCTGCTTTAATATCCAAATGAGAATCTTAGTTAAAATAAGTAATTAATTGGCTCTCATAACTTGGGCTTATCGCTGGCATAAATTAAGGTAGATTCGCGCGGCGCCTCGTCCACGCACGTAGTGAAACTTTTAATTGCATTGAGCTCTATCACTGTCGTCAACTGGGAGTTATGAACACCCACAGATATTGTACCCTTCTTCGTGATGCTAACAAACACGTTTTTACCATGAACCATGGAGAATCAATGCAATACATTATCAGGTATTAGTGGCGTTTATTATATACAACCATCTAAATATTTTAAGCTTTTATTATCATTAAAAATCGTAATTTAATCTAATGAAACGTTAAATCTATTACAACTTTGAAATTAAAATCCTCGGGAATTATTTAGGATCTCGAGAACCAAGCACGAAATGAATAATGGATTAATTAGAATTTTTAAATTAAAATTGTCACCGTGTATCCGTTCTGTGGCCAGCACAAACATAATACAATAGAGGCCAGGGCCGGACGAGAGGACTCATTAATTTAGATGATTGTACAATTATCTAAATATAAGCGGAGCGAGACGCCCACGCGGGCGCAGGGGGTACTCCAACCCGAAAATGAGGGAGGGGAGCGGGCACTCGTTTTTAATTAAACCGGCGATGAAATGAAGTGGTCCGTATAATATTGCTTAGACATGTTTTAAATTAATTTTAACCCGTCTTATTACGAATGATTTGATGAAATAATTAGTATGTTCCTGGTGTATACGACACTTTTGATAGTCATAATTTCAATCAACTTTTCTTTAAAGACTATGTCATTGAAGATGTAGTACAGCCCCATAGTTTCCCATCATACATTTTGTTGAGTTCGTGCCTTAATGTAGCTTGGAGGTCCGGACGAGCCACGAGCGAATAGGCCTAAGTCCCCAATAACAATGTTGGGGCCCCGGCCGGGGCGGGCCGCGGTGATGAGGCGCCTCGTACGCAAGGGTTGTGCGCCTCTCCTCTATTTGTTTTTCGTTAAAGCTTTAATTAAAAGTAGGTTTATTTTAAAGAAAATTGATGTTCAAAGTAAATAAATCCTTGATGGTTTAATTATCTCTTAGTAATTGAGTTTCACCTGACGGTAAAATAATTAGTGTTGTGCTCACGAGATGCTTATTAATTAATGATTTTGGAGATACTGTTGTACGGGGTAATCTATTATGATGTCTTCTTTGCTGATAAAAGTTTTAATTAATTCATTAATTCGGACACGTTTTTTGTTTTATTAACAATAATTATGTATTTAAATACAAGCCTCTATAAGTTCAGTAACCGATTTATCTAGTGCAATCGCCTCAAAATTAATTGCACTGTCTATACATTTACAAAAAAGAACACGCATAAAAACTTCCAAGTATGTATATTAGAAACATATTCATAGGCAAAAATAGATTCAACGATGCCTCTTGTTGCGTAAGTTTCTTACTTTCAAGAGTTGCATGTTATTTAAGTTGTCATGTCAATAATTGCACATCACTTCGGGTTTGAAGCAATTAGCCGGAGTCGCACGTGGCCGCTCAGTTAGATGTCAGCAAACCGGCGCGGAGTGCAGCCGGTACTGCCCCACCACCACACGAATACTTCCTACATCCAGCACCTGAGCTATTGTTATAATGTCTACAGCGTGTCATAGTTTATTAGCTGATGCAGTCTGTTTACAAACATGCTGCATTGCAGTTCGACGCTAAAGACGTTCGATCGTTACAGGCAAACCACTAAGTTCTTCCCAATAGTTACCTAAAGGCTTTGTCCTCTGGGGTCTGTATGCCGCGCGTCCAGGCTTGGTGCCTCGAAGGGACCCGCCGGTCTCCGGACCGGCGCGATGCACCAAACAAAAAAACTTAACAATAACAAAAAAATCACAATAAACGTATGAACTCAAGAAACTACACCGTCGAGCGCAGTCTCTTAACCTTTAAGTTCGACAGGATAAAAGACTGGTCACATAAAAACTTCCTTGCAAAACTTTAAAACAAAACTGTACAGAGAACTTCGAAAAAAGTAGATATGCTTGTGGGGATCGACGACACTTCCCCGTCCGGCGTTTCGGTCGCGACTGAGCCACGCGGTTGCGAGAGGGGCGCGCGGGGGGCGGGCGGGCGCCGGCCCCGCACCTCCGCGGTATTATTTGATTAATTCGCCTCCCCCTTCTATACTCGGTGAGTCGTTACGAGGACGGCGACGTTAAGTTTTTAAATTTCAGTGAGAGGACCGCAACCTTCACCTACTCCTTAATACTTTAATTGAATTAATTAAGATCGACGGGCGCCAACAAAGATTAGACGTTAATAAGCAAACGCTGAAGGACCCGTCCCGTTCATGGTTAATTACAGCGGCTACGGCTGCGGTACGCTCGCAGGAAAAAATCCCAGCTTGAAATAATGAGTATTACCTACCGAGCAACGTAAGACCCGCTAATTGGTGCATTTACAGACAGAAGTAAAACAACGTCAGTAGTGAGTTATTTGACGATGTCAGATGTTCTCAAACGACTGTCGGCTGCACACGAAAACGTTGCTACAGATTGAGTCTGTTCTGTCGGCCAGCCCGCCTCGCTGACGACACTTTATGCATTTTAGTCATTATTAATCAACGGCCCGAATCCATTTCGTACTTATAGCCCATAGGAACACAGGGAACAAGTACTGGCGTACCATTGATTGACTCATTCAACATGAGTTGGTTTATGAACAATTCCTCGTGTTTATTTCTTTACTCTTATTTAAGAATGAAAGCGTCTAATGTCACAACGATCAGTTTACCAATTAAGCCAACTAGAGTCGATTAGACGTTGACTATTGAACCCAATCCGTTAAGTTCATTTGTTGTTCCCACGGGCCGAGGCTGCGAAACTGAGGCACGGGGAATTAGTGATGCGATTCCTTCACTCGAATCGTTTTGTTCGGAAACTTTTATAGACAATCGGGGGATATTGAAGTCTGTTTGAGTGGCATATAGGGTCAGCAAAAATTAAATAAGTAACTTGATTTAATTAGCATTAAAAAATGCTGGGCGAATTCATTAAAAAAAACTAACAGATCAGTCACACAACTAGAATCCGAATATTAAAACCTATGAGTATAATAATAACCTTTGTAATTTTTTTGTTTATTGCTATGAACAAAAAAAAAAGGAATCGAATCGAAAAAGAACTTGAGACATCCCAACAGGAAACTCATTACACATTTCGTGTCGGGTTACAAGAAAGAGGCCGGTCTCGATTTCTGGTTAATTCAATAATTTTACGGATGGAGCATTATCGGGCTAATTCGGTTTAGTTCGGCTTAGCCCGATCGATCAACCGATGCGCGGGCGCAGGTGGGCGTTTTACTATGTACGCGCGCACCACCAACCCATATTATGAAACTTTGATGTATTTAAATTTTATTATTCACATTTTTATTTATGATTTTTTTAATGCCCTAGTAGATTCCTTTTATTTTGTCAGTAATAAAATTATTATACAACTATAAAATTCCATCGATATCTCATTTTTGGAGTTTGATAATCTTAAGTTTTTTGCATTCTGCATGTTTTACTGGTTACTATAATCTCCAAAAGACTATTAGATATTGCTCAGATCAATAAATATTTACTCATATAAGTTTTCATATCGAAATAATTTCAAAAAAAAAAAACATTTAGGTAAACGGACAGTAAAAGTAAAGTTAATCAATATTATTCTTTCGTAGGTCCTCAGTTTTCGTGGTACGTACGAGGAATACTCTTACAAGACTGCTCCGTTTTGAAATTAATCTTTGTTTAAAGTTAATGGGCCTTATTAATCATGGGCATTATGTCTAGATGAATATAATGTGGTAATCGGTGACTCATTCCATAGATATCGAGGCTTTTATTACGAAAACAAATGCACCGTTACACAACCTGTCCGTTGCTCTATTACATTAAATAGATCCGGAACACAATACAAATTACACTTTAAGGCATTGCATTAAAGCTCAGAATGAAAGTAGAATTATTAATTCAAAGATACCTGGCGCAGGTGAATGTGTTACCAATATTATATTTCTTAATTAATAGAGGTGAGAACAGTGAGATCCACGGGAATTTAATATAATGGGCTTTATTCCCGACTAATTTAATTGTAATGCCATTAAAATGTGGTTTTAATTTTATGGTTCCCTGTCTAATGTGATTGTATTTGTAATAAGTTTGTGCTTTGTATCGGCAGCTGCTTCAATTAGAGAGGTTATGTAAATACAACTTGTGAAAGTTGTATTAACGACTACACTTTGTGATTGTGGGTGTATTTTAGACTCTCCATAATCCTTTAAGTATTCTGATTAAAAGAGTTTCATATTCATGTAGCTCTTCATCAGTATTATAGCGGAGACAGTAATGGGTAGCACTCCCCTTCTGTCTGCCAAAATGTAAGGCGCCGAGCGACAGGAGGACCTCTCATCCTCAACCAATCAGGATAATGTGTGATACCCGTCAATCGTGTAAGTGGCTTCAAATTGTACTCTAGAAGGTAAAGTTTGCTGTTATCGAGTGCACTTTTGTGATTAGCTGGTCGTATTCTATACATGTGGCTTATTTGAGCCAGGGAGAAGTCTGGCTTCAATAAAAACGAACAAGGAGGCTAAATGCAGACATCTTATTTCAAGATTAGTTTAACATATTCACGTCTCTAAAACGGGTAACAACGAGACAAGGGTACAATTAAGGCGGTGGCACACTGCACCGTTGCAGCGGAGGGCGGGTGTTGCGCGTCGGTCACAATGCGCCAAATGACGGTCGGTACGCAAATGAAGAATATTGTCGGACGGCGTGAATGCTCCTTAATGACGCGTCGGGCACAGGCCCCGTGTGCCGTCCTCACCCACACGACATTTGCGCGATTGTCGAGTGTTAATTATTGGATCATTGTCGAGGTAACTCCACATGGGGAGTGTCTTTTGAGCCGGGATGTATGCCGCACGCGTTGAAGTCAAGTTTTAGTGTGCTGTTTACCTGGAATAGTAGGGCGAAGTGAAAACGCATACAGAGGGTAACCATGTAGTATTTCAATGGTACGTAAATGAACTTTATTTGAGCCTGTATAACAATTTGAATAAGGAACTAAGCTAAATTAAGTGAATACGTAGAAACACAAAAGTTACATATAAAGTTGTGACAACATGATAGCTGTCAAGTACGGCCACTACTATAAATATTCATCAACAACCAGTACTTTGTAGTGGAATTCGATGAGTATTTAAACTTGCGTGCGCGTACGCAGGTTCGGATGCCAAAGCAACAGTTACACAAACTGTGTGGAGTGGTGCGCCGACACTCTAGTGGGTACTGTCAACAAATATACCCATGTGATTTGTGCCTGGACATAAATTAACAGTTCATCAACTTACGAAAAAGAAAAAAAAATGTGTGAAAAGAAAAAAAAATGCGAAACGAAAGTGAAATATCCTAAACATATAGCTACTGTCCTATATTATATAATTGAATAGGTTCCCTTAGAAAACAATACAGGTCTCAAATTTTACCGACCTTCCAAATTTAAAACCCATTTAGCAGAGCACCGTAATCAACAAGCCAGACTTCAACGAGCTTGCCCTAAAAGGTCTAACACGTGATAATCACAAAACATTAGAACAGTCTTCCGAACATCTTCACTTATCACTGTTACAAAAGTACTAATAACTCCATATCTGGGATCTCTTAAATATCATATTCGTGCCAAACGTAAGACAGTTGGATGTACTAGTACTAGTTCAGTTATAAGACAAACCGCGGTTGCAATTTACATTATGAGGGCACTAAATGTCGAACACTGACGTTCGCCAGCACGCCGCGGGACGCGAGTTTATGAAAACTACTTTTAGTGCCCACAAAACTAGGAGCAGAATTTGTTGTAAGTAATTAAACTGACAGCGATTAGCGAGATTTTGGAACTCACCACTTTCCCACTGTCATGATTGATGGGCATTAAAGTTTGCAAAAAAAAAAAAACTATAGAAGAAGGAACGTATTCAAAATGAAAATGTATGATTTATAACAAACTGTGGTTGCATGTATAAATCCAAGAAAAGTTCGGTATACAGCTTTCGTAAATCTGCGTTCAAGCTGGATAACTGCCAAATTCCTACAAAGCACGCGTTGCGGTTGTAACGTTTCTTTCTATTGTAATATTATTATACCTTTATCACATGTTAAACATATTATTAGTGAAGATTACAAGGAATGTAATTGCATATCAATAGTTTATGTATTGAAGAGTTTAAACTTAAAGCGAAGAAAGTTGGCGCGGCTGGCAGGTGCGGAGATTTACGGTGCGCAGTTGACCTCTGCCAAGCAAATTGCCTTCACAAAAGAAGCGTTGACGGGGACGCACAAAACGGTTGACCCTAACCTTGGCAATCAGACGAGGGATCCAGCTTTGTGAAAAAGATCTTAATTGACTGCTATTTGAATGTTTTGTGCCCTTAATTACTTTAACGTAAATGCTTGTGACAAAATTAATTAGCGAGTTTCTTTTCTGAAACACGAAACTAATCGTAATACGAAGTGCCCACAACAGCAGAAGTTATCAGGAATTATTTTGAAACTGAAGAACATTGTTTATATGTACATACTGATGTGATGCAAATAAACGGATTAGTGAACGATTATTTCCTGAAACAGATAATAAACATTTCCTTATCCACAAGCATGGTGTTGCTTATTCTCAGAACAGCACATTACCTCGATTTCGGGACTGAGAGATCAAGGACGAGCAGACTCGTGGCGTCATCGAACGAGAGCGCATTACGTTCGATTGTAGGGCCAGGCGCGGCCTAATTGCCAGCATTGTGTCGGCATGCAGATGTGAATGGGCTTTGATTTGGGCCCGGGGGCGCGGGGGCCGGGACCAGGGGACAAATCGCTCGTTACGGCTGCAGGTAAACTTTCATTGAGCGTCGGAAGGCGTCGGACGTGAGAGGCGGCCGACAAAATGCCCTCGTTATTCGCCGCCGAATCACTCGCTCATTGTGCTCCGGGAAACGGTAGACGCGGTCGCCGAATCACGAAAAAGACTTTAATGAGGCGTGGGAACACTCTAAATGAACGATTGTGCAGGAGCTAGGTTTAATAAATGATTGATATTAGAGTTACCCTGATTAACACCCATTACAATGATGCGCCAGAAAAAGTACTAGAGGTAACTTCGTCATTTCTTCGACGTAATGTAATAGATTTGCGGTTTCGGAAATTTCGGAAGTTCATCGAACCACTTGTTGCTCTGTAGAGGGTGAGAGAAAAACTGAGTGTCGGGCGAGAGGCGATCCTCCCGCTCCCCGCGACCTCCCCCCACACTCCTCTGGACCGAACTCGACACCACGCCAATTAAAACCTGACTCCTGGCGTTTTGTCATGTAGGTATGGCACGCGTTAGATTTAGCTAGCTGTGTTAAATTTTAATTGAATCAATGTTCTAAAAATATTTTTTAATTGGCACAGGCTAGCATAGCGTGCGAACATGGTCCAACCAGGCTATTTGGGCTCTTAACGTGGCTATTTTAATATGTAAAATTAAACTGTTGCTAAGACGCTATAATGTAAGTCCCTACCCACGTACAAGCCACGTACAAGTTGGTAGTTACGAACAATGTGGGGTGCTTAATTAGTTGGCATGAAGTGTGTAGTGCGGTGCATACTGCAAATATCTGTGTGAGCACCCCAGTGCGTGAGACAGGTGGCGAGGGCGCGCGGCGGGGCCCGCCTGACGGGGCCCGGGGCGCAACGGTGTAACAGTTGCCCGCCATCACCGACATGTGCCCACTATTTGTATGTAAATTAAAAATTTAATTAACAGCTAAAAATAAACACCATTACTTTCCATATTTTAATGACTGAATAAATAGTTATATATACATTTTATATATTACTAGTTGTTCCTACCTTGTTAATATAATTCACTTAATATGTCCGCGTAGTTGCTGGAACAAGTATTTAATTAGTTAGGTAGGTATTGCTTAGCCTTTCACTTCAAGTTGCCCGCGGCTTTGAATCAGCTTAGTAACTCGTTGATGACGTAATTTAAGGATCAATCGACAATGATTTACTATGCTCGAAATGAGGTCAACGACTAGTGAGCAGGTCGGTAGTGACGGGTCTTATACTGTTTCTAAGTGACATTTCTTGTAAATCAATGCATAGATATTTCAGTAAGCTTTAAAGATAATAAAGATTTATTAATTTAATTTTAAGTTAAGTACCAATTAACGTTTGTTACCTCAAAAATCATTACCTTTTATCATTACCCGTTATTTTGTTATATTGATTTTTTTAATCACTTTTTTATGTTGATCATAATATGACATACGTCTCAAAGAAGTTTGAACTGAACATGAGTGTCTTATCTAGACTAATATTATAGAACTGAAGAACATGTTTGTTTGTTCCCTTGAACGCGCTAATCTCAGGAACTACTGGACCGATTTCAAAAATACTTTGAACTTTCGATAATCCATTTATCTATATAGTAGGCTACTTTTTTGTGAAACCCCTGGCGAAAGCTAGTGTTAAAATACATATAAATTTTATCAGCTTAACGTATGTAAACTAAGTATCAATATCATAAAACAAATGCAAAGGTGCAGCCTATGCACGTGTCTGTTATGATGGCGACATAATAAATTTAATTAAAGCTTTCAGTTTTTTTCAGTCGAAAAAAAACACACTGTAGGTACTCTGGACTAACGACCGAATATTTTTTTACACTGGTTTCGAAATATTTAATTTATTTCATGTCACAGGGGTTTGAGCTAGTTTGGGATGACAAATAGTATAAAAAGAGACCCAAAATAAAAAGGTCTCGTCGGTTGAATAACATAGTGTCATAATATATTAACATTTTTAGAGTGGGACCCAACCGTAAACCGGAGTCAAGTATCTTCAAAAATACCAACTGTTTACGTGGACAATGGTTTGAACATGATCCTTTTTCGGAAAAAAATCCTTCATGGTAAAACGCATTTGTTTTTGTCTAAACTAAATGAATTTAATGGTGTCATGCTCCAATTAAAGCAGTGTCCGTGTGCACGAGGAGACACGTGAGTTCAATATTTCATCTCAAAGGCAGCGTACACACTGCGGTCTCGGCCGCACTCGTTCCACTCCTACAATTACGCGCTTGTGTCATATTTACAGCCCAGGTAATTGCCATTCAATTACGAGGCCAGCCCGCTGTGCATCCGAACGAGAGGTCCGACACCTCGCCAATATCTCCGTCTCATTCCAACGCGGCGTGCAGCCGGCCAGCCATCAATCATCGAACACCCCCCGCTGGGTGCCTTTAGGGATGGGAAACGTCACAAAGCGAGTATCTCAGTCCAACAATGCTCGATAAGTGGGCAAACGCCACGCTAAATTGATTCCGAACCGATTCTGATCCGAACGTTGTTTAGCCGCATTAATTTAAGTCGTCCGCTTGTCATTCGTGTTGCAAAATATAGTTATGATGAATAATATTACAAAATGATGTAAGGAAATCGATTAAAACTTTTTAACGACATTGTAGGGTAAACAGGTGCTTGTAAATGTCACCTGATCTATGTCTTTGGCATTTGTTGTCTAAACGTTATTTGTATACATTAATGTCTATAAATTATCTATGTTTGTTCTATTCTTACACCCTATAGAGGTAAATTTGCATAATCAATGGCTTAGAGCTAAATTATCGAGGTTGTATACTGTGTAATTAACAAATGAATAATCACCTTGGCACCGACATAGGCTTAGGAAAAAAGATAAGAAATGTATAGGATATTTACTTTAAATAAATAAGCCAATTAAGAACGATAATAATCATTTTTGAAACGCGAGACGCACATAGTGGTATTTTATACGTTAAAATACTATGCCATTAACGTGTAATGATAGGTTGTAAAGTATCGATACAAATGGCGTGTGTGTTCCAGCCCTAGGTTGTAGCACAGGTATGCAATCTCGCCTTTATACCATCACCCTATTGCACTTCGGTGCTCGAGCCAATCTTTCAAATTGAGTTCAGTGCGATGTAGGGAATAATGTGATTTAAAACCAATAACTTAGTTATCTCTATCATTTATTTATGTTTCCTTGATTTGATTTTCATTTATAGAAACCACTTTGTGGGATAGAGTGGGTGTGGGAATATAAGGAACTAATAGACGGATTTAAGTTGTTTTATCTGAGTAGTACGCAGAGTGTAATCTAATTATAATAAAAATGTAGTTAATCCCTGCTCTCACCATAACACAAGATATAGCTCCCAGTAAACTGTCAGATTTTCCCAATCAATTTTGAGCTATATGCTTCAGTGATAAAGTTGAAATTCTATTAAGGAAATTTGACAGGTTGTAGTAGCTTGATGTGCTGGCGTCTGTACATTCGAGGATTTTGTTTCATACTGAGGCCTGTTTGTATTGACAACTAAATAAAATTATGTATTTATTGAGGCTTTAAAGTTCGAGGTAGCTTGAAACTATAAAGTTAATAGCTATTATTTTATGGGTTTTCTATATTTGAATGTTTTTTTTCCCTGTCACACGTGGCCTTTATTATGGAAGAAAAAGATTGTCACAATGGTCATGTTTCTTCTTAATTCCATTGACCTAAATCAAAGAAATTATCCCAAAATCATTAAAAATTCATAAAGATATTTTTAAGTAAATCAAAAAGCACAGATGCCAGCAAAATCAAAATTTCAACAAAATCAAATATAACCTTCCACTATTGTGATAAGGTTGAAAATCTATTAAAGAAATTTCACGAAAATCTATTAAAGAAATTTGACGATTTAAGTAGGTTGATGTGCTGCCGCCTGTACCTAAATCAAAGTGAGCTGAAATTATTTATAATTCATGTAGACATTTTCAAGATAAATAAAAAAGTATTTCAAGGTTGCCTTAAGCTCTTATAAGACTAATTAGCGTTTGAAACTAAGTCCTCTTCACTACAAGGAGGAGACCGCCTCCATGCCTGATTCTGAACAAATTAATGAACTAACTTGATCCTGAAATATATTAGAGGGCTAATTCTTGGTCTTCAAAAGCGCTTAAGTATGAAATAGAGATAAAGGGATATCCGGGGCCCATAAGGGCCAGGGTCTGCCTGGTCTGCAGGTTGTTTGCAAGAGTTACCGTGGCCCTGGCACACGGGGACCTCCAAAACCTCTCGATAGATACCGATAGATTTTCAGAGGAATTCATCGCGTGAGGAAAACATGTACACATTGCAAAAATGAAACCATTTTTTTTTTTAAGTAATTTTACAGAAAAGATAGTTTATCCAAAACTACGAAAAACCGACTTCCATCAATACTTTTTACAACTATTATTATCCAATACTAATATTATAAGGAGGAAAGATTTGATTGCTTGTTTGTTTGTCTGACTTGAATAGGCTCTAAAAGTACTTGACCGATTTGGAAAGCTACACATCCCTGGTGAATATAGGCTATATTTTATCTGGGTACGGGAAGAAGTAGTAGGCAAGCTACAATACCTGTTGTCTGAATTGCTCCAAATTTTTGATGACTTTTGACCTTCAGCCTTATTTCAAGCACTAGAAGGTTGACTATCAAACAACTAGTTCAATCTAAAAATTCTATTTTATCTGACTGATGTTCTAGAGCTGGTTCACGAACAATTAACAAGTGATTGCTCATTACACACACTACCAACCCTGAGATTAATACAAGTATATAGTAGAGTACCCTATTCACACACGAGTCAAGTTTTTTTGTGAGAGCGGTTTTGGAAATAATTGAATATGACAGACAATACGTTCTGTACTGGCTTAATTATCCCAGCTTAATACTGCTAATTAAAACGAAATAAATTTATTTCCATTTTTTGGGCTTCTTTATCGTTCCTGATGTTGGTACTACCCTACCTAGTGAGCAGTTATATTCGTATATTTGTTACTAGCTTCGGCCGGCGGTTTTACCCGCGCCATGTGTTGACTACCCCACGCACCCATGCATAAGAAGAAGCCAAAATGCCTTCCTTGACAAATGGTCTACCTAACGCTGAAATATTTTTTCAAATCGGTCCAGTAGTTCTTGAGATAAGTGCGTTTAAGCAAACAAACACTAAACAAACTCTTCTGTTTTATAATGTTAGTATTAACCCTTAAACAAATATAACAAATACTTGTATTACTACTTAATTTACTGTACAGTAAAGAATTTGAAATAAAGCATTTTATTTTGTTTTTTGGAAGCTGTTAATTGAATCCGTTCCATTAATAAAGTATTTGGTTCGATATATCTATATATTCTTGAAAAAATAATGTAAATATCATTGTGATTTTCCGTTAATCATGCACACAGCATCATTTAAAAGAATAAAGAAGCGTGTTCCGGCGTTAATTAAGCATACCCAACATCGAAATAAATGCCAGTTTCATATTATAGTTTTTAATTAATACCTTTATATGTAATTAAATACAACGGGGCGAAATGGGAATTGTAGTAAAAAATGTGCAAAAATGCACGTTCATTAAATTGGCTACGGAATAGTTAATGTTAAGTCAATGTGACCATGATTTAGGTTTTATAGAGACTGTCCTTTTTATCAAAAAACTAAGCTGGCACTTAGGTGTGTAAAATTTGTGTGAATGAATTAAAAAATGAGACTACCTCGTTGGTCTGGTAGTCGCATATTGCGACTTCTGTGTTCAATTCCCGGGTCAGGCCAAAATCGCTTTGTTGGTGTTGAGATACTTTCATACAGTAGCCCGGAGTATGGATGTTGGTGATTGATTCACCCGTGCATCTGAGAGCACGTAAATGTCGTTCCTGCGCCTGATATCTCTCCGGTCGTGTCGGATTGCCGTCCCATCGGACTATGAGAGTGAGGGAATAGAGAGCGCACCTGTGTCTGCGCAAATGCTTGAGCACTATAATATGTCCTGCACAGCTGGCTGACTTCCTTAGTGAGAACTGCCGACGTAGCCGACAATAGGTTTGGACGTCATCATCATGTAAAATTTTGGAATAATAAAATAACTTGATATAGTGAGGATGACGTACATAATTACGTCAAAGCATGTGAAGATTAAATATGTGAGAATACATTGTGTTGTAATAGTCTTCCGCTTTGCGTGCAAAATCTTCTGATAAACTTTGGTCTCCTGGGATTATTGAGGTCAGACGCTCGTAGAAAAATATTTTTGGTTAAAATTTATCAATACCGGATTTGAACGTTGTTTTTTTTAACTATTTGTCTTATTTGAACATTTTATTTTTGATTCCTCAATTTTTGTAAATTCCGAAAAATATGTACGTTCACGTAATAAGTATTGCATATTCTGAAGTTATGTAACAAATTAAAAAAAACTTCTAGGTATCGTATACGTACAAGACAAATTTCCTTAATAAATTTAAAATTTATCGCTGAAATATAAAGTTTAAAGTTATTACTTTAAGTATTAGTTTAATGATAGTCAAATAGGCCATTATTATTTAGATTTTCTTTTGTTTGCAAATAAAACGTTATTATTATTTCCTACTTAATTGACATACCTACGCAGTTATGACGACATTGTTGTAATGACGCTGTTTTCGCGTAACACATTCCTGAAATATTCCCACAATATTGAGGATCATTTATCTTAAAATATGTAATTACGTTAAAACAAAATTAATATTTATTTTGGCTGGGGATTTGTTGCGCCACTTCTTCTTCCCAGCAAAAACACATAGGAAGTGGTGAAGGGCGTTTTGGGGGCTGTCATAAGTAATTTTTGACGTTCAAAAAGTGCTGTTTTGCAGCCGTAGTTGGAATAAATGATTGTGAGTTTGAGTTTTATTTTATTTTTTGGGGTTCCCATAAAAAATACATTAATTTTGACTGTTCTAAATATACCTGCGGAATCCTTCGAGCGCGAGTCCGACTTGCACGTCTTGGCAGGTGTATTTAAATGTGATTTAAATGAAACACAAAAATCTCCTAATCTAAACACATCAAAACTTAAAAAACATTACGCATCTTTAAAAAAAATGTCCCGTTTCAAATTAAAATACTGGCCACAATATATATAGACAAAATTAACCGGAGATTTTTCTCGGAAAAATCCAAGGCTTGCTTGTTTCAATTACGGTTACTAATGAGTTGACTTGTGCTCACTAATTAGCCACCTTGCTAATTAATCACAAGCAGTTCACCTTGTACGAGAAAGTTCATTTTACTCTGTTCTTGTTTACTCTCCTAATTATTTCCCTATTATAAATAGATACGTAGCTACTGTCTTGCTGAGTCCCGATTTAAGTTATTATTTTAAAGGTATTATTTAATTAATTGCTTGGATATATTATAATTTTGTTTACATTTAAAAATATTGTTATAAAAACACATACATTTAAAAAATAAAATTAAAAAAGGATTTACTTCTTCGTGAAAGTGTAGTTAATTAAAACTTTTTTTTGTTAAAGTGAACCTAGCTTCTTGTCTTTAATTTTTTTTTTATGTAAACTGCAACCCGGTAGTATTTATGAAGATCCAAACCGAGGTAATTATACTTGAAATTGTTTTTTGACTACTGTTACGTTATTTGTTATACTAACGTCAATTAATGATATTCAACGTATTGAAACAAGAAACCATAACTTATTGGCAAATAATACCTATTCAGGCCACAAGCAAACACAAATCTCAGTCAAGAAACTTGTTATAAATAATAAAAAAAAAATTAAACCAACTAATTGAACTGCCATTAGCAGCTCACTAAACAACTCGAAGCAGCAAAAACTATTGAATGGCTAATCCTCTGCCATCTCTCGGCCGCTACAGGAAATAGTTAAAATCCGTGTGTGACCGCCAACCAGTACCCAATTAACAGTATTAAGCTTATCTAACATAGCTCATTATTACAAGTAATGGTAGTGTAAGTGGCTTCAGTTAGACTTCATTATTTAATGTCAAAGATTGGAGCTTACCTCGCCCATCACACGGAGACACTCGGAACTTGTTCATGTAACATCCCAGCTTAGCAATTACGAACTTTAAGGTGTACGTCTTAGAGTGGGGATTCAATTGGCAGTGGTGTGTAGGTGACACCAAAATACGAGTGCTTCAAACAGTTATAGTGATGTACTTGCATGAATGTTATGGTGCATTCAACCAATGTGCCACCTGTCAGGCCGTATCGAGACAGTTAAATGAGAGCTTTCATTTATTTGGACAAGCAGAGATTTACTTACATATTATTATCTACCTTTGAGACATATTCTGCAAGATATGAGATGTAACTAATGGGCTTAATAAATATTTTGAGGTTGATGTTTGACAAATATGTGAAAAACAGGTTTGTTTATTTCAGGTGGAAAATCATCAAATGACACTTCCCGCTGAGGGTGCAGCTGGAGGGATTGTCAGACTCTTACTGACGAAAACTCACTATGTTCTTTCTGGAAATCCCTGCGTTCCGGGGCCACCGTAATTCTTCCGAACAACCCGCAGCCCCGGCAGAATGGGAAGAACACCTGACAAATAAATCGAAGATTCTCAATACCCATATCATAGCCCTTCTCTGGCAAGGTAATATATATGGAATGTACACCTTACGACTGCTTATTCTTAAATTTTGAGACTGCACAAAAACAGCAATGGACTCGGTTTTCAAAAGAAATTAGACATTTGAACAGCTTGCTTACCTAGAGGGTCTTGAACATAACCGATGACCATCATTTTTATTTATTTATTCTATTCATATTCCGTTGATACATAAGGTAGGGACAGAAGTCGTAGTGGCCTAGTGGTTAAAGCACCAGCCTTTCGAGTATGAGGGTGTTTGTTCGATTCCAGGTTAGGCAAGTACCAATGTAACTTTTCTTAAGTTATACGTACTTTCTAAGTTTATCTTGGACACCAATGACTGATTAAGGTGAAGGAAAACATCTCGAGGAAACCTGGACTATAAAGTCCGGAATCACACCAATCCGCGTTGAGCAAGCGTGGTGATTAACGCTCAACCCTTCTCCGTGGGAGAGGAGGTCTGTGCCCAAAAGTGGGACTACAAAAAGGCTGTGATGATGATGATGATAAGGTAGTTGGATAGAAACCCCGTGTCTAACCTTTCAGGGAATATTCAGGGTCACCGCACGAGCTGTGAGTATGCAAGACCCAGATGAAACAGAGGTCTGTAGTCAGTTGGTCATTATCCCACGTAAACGGCTAAAGAGGTTGGCTCTACTCAATGTGTAGCCTCAGGCAATCAATTTGTTTCTGCCCGTGTATCATTGATACATTTATTACGAGGCGATTGTTTCTTTGTGATGTAAAGCAGCCTTATTGAGTAATTGATGCTGTTAGATCTGAGACGGCTTGAGTAAGAATAAGCTAGCACCAAAGCTGTGGTCGGTACTTTTGCTTTGGAATAAAACTCTAGTATAGGTACTTAATATGTTTATGATCTATAAAAAAAAAAACTGAAAGCTGTGTATTATATAGACACAGTTTAGCCTGATCAGCCGCTTTGCCATCCAGCATAGCAGACATAACGCGCTTTAACGATACGTCCTGATAAATCACTAGCACAGCCGCATCTTTTGCTTTTTCCTTAATCCTTAAAATAAATGACGATCAAAGAATTTTCTCTTTATTTTACAGGGAAATCATCAATCGAGCGAGGGTTAGATTTCTACTGACTAAAATCCACCTTTGTTCCTACTTGACGTACGCGCCACCTCCAGGGTCGCGGTAACTCTTGCGAACAATCCGCAGCCTCGGCGGATGACGGTCAATACAAACTCAAAATTCAAAAATGACCCCCAAAGGACGTGATCATTTTCTAATAAAATTTGCAGTTTGGTGTCACTGTCCATACCGCCCACCGCTGATGACAAAGATGACAAAATGTTTTATGACTTAGTTTTTTATTATATTTACTTATACATATTTTTTTATGATTTCTTACTTAAGATATGCGTTTATTATGTCCCACCAGTTTTGATTTTCTATCAGAGCAACAGTTTAGTGGTATTCATAAGCAATTGTGCGTCTAGGGGTTCTTGTAAATCAAAGAATCTTAACATCGATGAGAACTAAGCACTTTTTACTCATAACAACATACATACGTCATAAAACTGAAACATAAGGCCCTGAGTTAACCGCAAAAACTTAGTTAAAGTGTAAAAAGCCTACTGCCGTATGTCATTGTTTGCGCTACGAACGAAATGACGAATGCGGGACTTGAAAAAAGTTTACCAAGACACAAAAACTGTCGAGTATTTACATTGCCTCTGGGACTTTACAATTCTTGTGTACACGTTGAAAAATTAAAACAATGTTCCTACCATCTTTGTTTTTAAGCTCACCGTGGAAACAAAATAGCTAAATAATTCTTGGGATAAATCTTAACGGAACAATATCAAACATGACAAAATTGCTGAAAAAAGGGACCATTTAACTCCTATCATGCAAAACCTTTGTTAGTAATAAGGCTTTAAATAACTAGAAGAATAATCATATATTAGGTCTAATGTTTTAACCACAAACCCACACAATAAATTATCACATCAATACAAATAACCCCTAACCCGTAACGGCTAAACAGTCGATCAGCGATAACCACCAAAATCGGAATAAACTATTCAAAGCCTCTTTATTAAGCGAAATTACAAGTTAACGCTATTGAAGACACGGCTAATCGGATTGTGTGGAATAATGAGATTCTGATAGCGGTCGATGTATCCCCGATAGGATCTACAGATAGTCGCGAGTCACGTTGCGCGCGCGCACGCTTTACAACTTCATCAACGACGAGCAAACCCATATAAGGTAAAGCCCGAAACAATTATTTAATGTCGGCGACTCATAATTAAAAGGTAATATGAAATTTATGGGCGATTGTCATTTGTCAGGTAAACATTAATCATTTTCGATGAAACTCGTTTTGTAAAGGTGGTATTATTTGAAAATGATAAGCTTTATACACTGGCGAAGCTCGCGGAAAGTAGTCAGACATCTTGCTTCGTATAAACTTACATGTTTAGTTTAATTGAAGGCCTTAAATGGCGGTTTAGGAATAAAAAGATCGATAGACTTACGTTTTTTTTTATACAATGTATGTGCGGATGAAAAAGATACGAGTATTAATGTCTATTGGCACGAACATCGATTAATATCTTTAAGAGAATTTCGTATAAATTATATTTTTTCATGTTATAACTGTTCTTGAGTCCTCATTACAGTGAGTAACGCAAAATACAGTTTTATTCGTAGAAAGGCATTGAAAATTTCCATAGGTCTTAATATTATGAACAATATTAATTAATGGTTTGTAAGTAGGTACTAAGTATACCTAATTACTGAAATTAATAACACAAATCTAACGTTTACAAATCAAAATAAGGAACCCTCGTTAGTTCTCGCCAAAATATGAAGGTTGTACAAATGTCGCTGTTTTAGTTTTGAAACAGTTTCGAAGAGACTTAGCCTACTGTTAAAATGGGATTATATCTTAAAGCAAAATGTTCATTTGTATGTCTGGAATAGAATATGAAGTTTTCCCATTGATTTTATGGATTTTATTACTGATTCTAATCCCCCATGGATTAGAATCGGCTGGATTTGAATATTTTTACTATTGGTGCTGTTTATAATAAATAGCTTTTCAATTAATTATTAATTAACTCGATTGAAGATGCATCTTATTGTTGCTTTCATTCGGCAGTTGCTAATTTTCTCAGCTTATTTATTTTTCTAAATTCAGTTTGTACCTCACCTTAAACGTCAATTTTTTTTTTTTTTTTTTTTTGTTATGACCTCTTGCAGTTCAGCCTAGGAGGCCGTGTACTGCTTAACCGGGCTTTCCTGTGGGGTCCTAAAATTTATTATTTAGGCCTCCAGCCAGGAGCTTATATAGAACTTAAAAACTAAACGACAGCGCTGAGGGCACCCCCTGTGGGGTTAGGACCTCGGCTCAGGGCGTCGTTGGGGGGAGGACAGCAAAGGGACGGGCTGGATCTGATTGTAATTATTATTACGGACTTTTTTAAGCTACTGGCTCAGCTCGTGGGCTGGCTCGATGTGCTAGGGACGGAAGGACTAGAGTCGTTATTATCGGACTGTCGCGGTGGACCTCGGTGGCGAGGTTTGTACGAACGCGGTTTGTGTAGTGTGCTTGTACTCTTACTACTCTCTTGGAGGAGGGTAATGGGATCATCGGGAATGAGGAGGGTGTGCCTGGGACGGCGTATCTTACTAATCTGGGATGGAGTGTATTTCGCGGCTAACACTACGAGTGGGTTGCAGTGTTTTTCGCCGCGATCAAAGTGACGTATGGAGGCACGCTTCATAAACTGACCTAATGTGGGGATTCTGAGATCTACGTGGAGAGTCTCGTTTCGGACGTAGAAGGGGGCATCTGTGATCTTTCTTAGAGCACGATTTTGGAGGGTCTGTAATCTATGAATTAGACGCGGCTTGGCGTGTGCGAACAGAGGGCAGCCGTAGGTCATGATGGGGCGTATGCAAGTCTTGTAGATGAGAGACTTGCATTTCAGGGACAGTTTGCTCTTTCTATTGAGTACGGGATGCAAACGACCGTTCACGAAGGCCGCTCTGTTGCGGACCTCCCGGATGTGAGCGGCGAAGGTGAGCCGTTGGTCGAGGGTTATTCCGAGATATTTGGCATGCTCCTTCCAAGGAATCGGCTTGCCAAACATGGAGATGGACGGGGGACTGGGGGGCAATCGACGGTGCGGACTCGAAAAGAGTACGGCCTGACTTTTGTCTGGATCTTAAACGTCAAAGGTATTTGAGAGTAAATAAACGTTTAGCCATAATGTTTCAACAGTCTATGAAAAAGCGCAAAAGCTTCCTAACAAAGCAAACAAAAATATATGACATAAATAATTAAAATGTTTATCGGGAATAAAACAATTGCAGAATTTACGTTTAAAATGCAATTTATCAGAACATGTTCCTGTTGAGTCCACTCGGTAATTAAACGAGAGCTTTCACTACAGTAATGGAATTCAATTAAAACTCTAACGCAGTGTATTCAGCCGTTGATACCGACTTACTGGCTAGCGTAAACTTCCGCTGCATACAATTAATTAAATTATCATTGGAAGGAACCTTTTGCAAGTTTCTTTCAATTATGTAATTGAAATTCCTGATTGTCTACGTGTCTACACAGGTTAATCGAATCCCCAAATTCAATTAGCTAATTAAACAGGGTAAGAAAGTACAACAAAACTATAGCGGAGAAGCGCAGCAAAGGCATCTCATATTGGCAGTACAGTCGCGATCAATGGCGCCCCCTCGCGGCCCCCAATCAGCTCCATCAAAACTCGAGCTCATTACTCAAAATCAATTAGCGTTATTAGTGCGGCGCGTCTTCGTTAGCCCGTGATGGAGGGTAATTTATTGGCATCTCTTAATTAGGGATAAGTCTAATTGGAGGCTTAGTCGTAACGAGGCCCTCGAAATCTGACGTCCCGACGAATAAATTGGTCGGCCGGGGCACGGCCTCTGCGCGGCCTCGGCGCGGCGCCGCACGCACTCCGCCCGCTCTATCACCACTGATATTTGACGTGCCAACTCGATTTATGCTCCTCCACTGTACTCACTTTAACGACTGCTCTAATAAGTTCCAAACATCGACTTAGACCTGGCTTAAAAGGATGCGTCATAACGTGTGGGATTTAGTAGACGGTAATGAAAGTTATGCGGTTCGACGTCTAATGCCGGTCTGGGGACTACTAAAACGATTTTAAAGTCACACCACACGAGACGTTTATAGTTAGCGCATATTGATTTTAAATGTGGTTCGACGCAAACATAATGCATTCTAGTAAGACTAATTCGGTCTGGTGGGATCTGTGGCGAGCGCTAAGCGGTGCGGTTGGTGCGGTCGCCGTTCAAAGCGGTTCGAACAAAAATAAAGGACGGACATAAAGCATAATAAATAAAAGAGTGCGGACAACGGCATGATCAAGTGCACCGCGCGATGTAACGCGATACTTTGTAGCGTGCCTTATTCCGACGAAAGGTACCCCCCCTGAACCCCTCCCGCGGCCCACAGAACTGGTCAACTCTATAATTAGTTCGCTCCTCTGTGACACACTACGTGGAAATAATTTGTGTTTTAATAATGAGATGAATTTAGATCTTAGATAAACCCCGTTTCTATTACGGTAAGCGTTGCCCAAAAGTTAATCGACCACGAAATGTTTGAACTTAACAATTAAATGGGACTTGAACTAAAACACCATTTTGTACTGAACTATTCATATAAAATGTTAAGACTTAAAGAATGCATAATTATAATTATGAACATAATTTCTCCTTTGTACAAACCGGACAAACAAAAGAAAAAGTTCCCATAAACCATACTTCATTAAAGATTTAATCCTGGACTCGCCGTACTTGCGCTTATCAATAAAAAACACGTATGAAGTATTAAAAATCTCTCACTTAATTGTTCCAAATCGATACACGGCTCGAGAGCGCCAAAGAATCGGTTTAATGCCAAATCGAATTACGATCAGACGATGCACGAGGAACAGCGGTGGCTCGGAGCTGTGTCAACATTATATTTTTATACACGCGACTGCTATTATTTGGATAATGTTGGCCTTGAATGTTTGTACAGGTGTCCACCTGTATTTAAGTTCAATATCTCGAATAATTTAAAAAATTAGACGCACTTTCACTTAGTGTTTATTTGTGGAAAGGAACCACGAGTTGTCAATCGTTCTTGATCACTTCTTGAAGAAGCAGGACTTCCATAAAACAAAAAAACATTTCCCTACCGCGATTGTTCAAATTGATTCAGCCTTCTTAGTTTAGTAATTTTTATTATAGTAAATTCGTTTTTTTTATACAGCCTGGTTTTTGTTTTTAATAAAAAAAAAATTGAGTGTTTTTAGTTTTCTTGGTGAAGTATTTAATGATACCTAAATAATTTAGTCACTCTGTTTTAGGCGTAAATAATATTACCAAAGATTATTATTGGATAATAAACAGCATTTTTTTTAAACTGTATTTTTTATGCAATAATGACATAATATTTTTAAATCCTTATGATGAGTACTTACTTTAATTTTTTACCCACATAGCAGAAAAAAGTACCAAAATGATATTATGTATTTTTATGTACATCAATCTATGGCGTCTATGAGACGCAATGATGTTTTTGTAACGTCACGTAGCTAAGCACAGTTGGGTAATCGAGAAATCCCACGATACCCTGATTGTCGTCATCCAATCGAACTTTCCAAGCATATGTATATCAGTAAATATTACATACAAGGTACGCGCGAAAAACCCCCTAAGCCTAAAAGGCAGTTGGCAAGATCAAAATTTCAAATCACAATCTTTACTGATTTTGATGTCAGTATTTGGTCTCGCCTTTGTCGGTTTGTGAGTCATTATTTAGTTATTATTACTTAGTGTTGGTACTATCTTGAAATGATGATAATCCACAGCCCGTAAAAACTAATTGAAGGTTCAAAGTTTCCCTAATTAAACTTCCAGCTAAACTATGAACTAACGTTTACGTTCAAAACGTGCAGAATATAACACAAAACTTTCTTTCATACCAAAATACCGAGAAACCAACATAATGAGTAAAAATTTCTCGCTATAGAACAATTCGCCATTCAAAACGGTCATAAAGATCACCGCGCTAATCCCTGAGCGTTTCAAATAAAACCGAATGGACCGGCTACGTGGCCCATACATTACCCTTTCTTAGGACGACGTCTCGGCGGACTAATGCCTACAATGTGTATTATAGCATTTAATATAATAATAACGTAATGAAACGTCTCGCGCGAGGGGCGAGGGTGGGGGTGCGCGGGCGGCGCGGAGGGAGCCGCGGGAACCGGTCGCCGGAGGTCATCGGCAGCGAGCCTTCCGCGACCGGTGTTGCCAGCTTAGGCCGACTCGGTTGCCCATTTATGTAGTTTTTCGAAACGGCTGAGGTTAACTGGGACAGCCCGTAACATTTGTTGCCTTTTTAAGTCGTCTATTAGTCTTGCACGAGGCAGCTACGGACAGGATACATTAGAAGTAATGATCTGCGCATGCGACTCTAGATCATGTAAAACTTTTTTTATCGTTTAGTGGCATATCCGGTTGGTGCTTCTTATCTTCGATTTTTCTTTTTTACAGAAAATTATTTGAGTAACTATAAATTACAATTGAAAAGTGTCGAAAAGTCCCAGGCTGTATGGAGGTTGGCAACCCGCCGACGGCTATGGTAATGCTCCAACGCGTCGCCCGCGCGTATGTTAATGCTCCATTAAGATTATACTAATTGAAAGCCAATAAATACAACGGCTATGAATATTAATTTTATTTGGCTTCGCGCTGTTACTGAACGGACCAGTTTCTGGATCGCGTGCGACGAATTACTCGCGACTCTTTCCAATATTTAATGTAAGACAACTGATGACGGGGCTTGAAGAATGCAGTCCATGTTTATCTTTATCTTAATTTGATAGTTAAAGTAATATGGACAAATTGTTGTGAACCCTCTACTTCGCATTACCGTGCAAACATCCAATTACAAGTAAGATGTTAAGCTGATCTACTACAACGTGTAATAAGTAACCCTCAAATGCTATTAAAGTGAGCACGCGTGACGCTACTAGTTATCAAGAAGTGTGCCACCGGTTACAGCGGGTTGCGTGCGTATCTTCCACATCCAACTAGCGTGACGTCTCGATATTCCTGTCAATCCCGTTCGTTGTCGATTACACAGGACAAATCAATTACCGCTCGCATTCCACCGGCAGCCGACCGACGAATTCTCTGTCACGATCCTATCAGCCGATGACGAGACCTCTCATCGAACGGTATGCAGAACATTGCGCGCCCCTGTCCGCCCCTAAAGACTAGATTTGCACATAGAGAGCGATGGATCGCGCGCTTCCATCAATTGTCTGTGAATTCCACGCATTCAAACATACGTCTAGATCGAATCGTTGTGTACCTCAAGCATGGCTCAGCTTTGACCACGCCAAGAATTTCGTGTTCGATACCTGAACCGGAATGTTATCAGTGCGTCGCATCGGTACTCGGCATCAAACATGTCTGACACTATCGTACTACATTGTAAACCACTATTTAAATGAGTAGATAAATTAATTGAAAACGCAATCATGTAACGCGGTCGATATTATAAATATATGAGTATTACATGTTCATCCTGCGGTAATCAGCTAATTGGATATGAATTATTGATCCCGTAAGTGGTAATGATCGGTTTGTGAGGCCGACCGGATGAAAGTCGGACAGAGCTGGCGAGCCGGCTGTTCAGCATCTTAGCTTTTTTATTTGAATCGATTAGGTGCCCTGTAAATGCAAACTTAGATATTACTTCATAAAGGCAAATGGGCGCGTTTCTGCGGCGTGGTGGTGGTGTCGCTGTGCCGGCTGCGGGCTGCAGACAGAGTGGGGCTCGCCGGGTCAATGTCAGCGCGTGCGGTTTTCCTTCGCAGTTGGGCCGCGAGGTCGGCTAACTGCTAATTATTTTTCGACCAACGAGTTGCAACATCAGCTGGTTTATGATGACTAACTGACTAAATGCGGTTTAGTGGTCACGAAATACTTTGGTGATTACCGTGGTGTGGTAATAGGATTGTGTTTGTTGGGTACATTTGTTTAGTAATACGAAGTATTAGAGGAAGCGAAATCAAAGCATAAGGCACAGGGCTCGGTAGATGCGCAAGAGCACGCGCCCACGCGGGGTCGCCGCTGTTCGCCTCGATTTTATGTTAATCGAAGAGCCGTGTCGTCGGGCGACGTGTACATAAGAAACAACGGTTAGGTAATGCGGAGCATCCAGTCACAAATACATTAAATACGCCATTATCCACAGTCGAGAACAATTTCACATTTACGACTTTACACTGACACGTCGTAAATTGACTTTATATAGTTTCTATTGCAGGCTCGCAGCCTTGTTTGCACGTGAGGTAATTGGAAGCGAACCCGATCAGGACAAAGTACGGGACAACTGTTATGATTTGGAAGTAAATATAAGGGATACTACATATTCTCGATGTAAAACCAATAGTTAAAATAACCGCTCTCATTGATTTTTATTACATGAAACCTAATGTAGTGTTGCTAATATTAGCCTCATAATAATACATCTGATTAACTAACATAAACGTATATTACCTAGTAAAAGGGGTAAACAACTTTCTCTGAGATAATAACTTTAATAATAACGAACTTACGGAAAGTGGGAAAAAAACGTTTAATTGTAAAATAATGGTAATTACATTAATAGGTTATTAATAAAGTGTATGTGAGGGAATTTCAAGTTGTGTGTACGAGAGATCGAATGTGCTCTTTATTCATTTGTAGTGGCCAATAAATTAGCTATTTAATGTAATATTCATTACGGCAAGCCGCATTTTTCTTCGCTAATGTAGACTTACAAATGTAAAGAAATTCCGTGTTCAAGTAGTTGTTGTAATTCAAAAGTGTCGGCCAACAAGCATGATTAAGTTTTATTTAGAAAATATGGAAAAAATGTTTTTCGTGTAACATTTTATGTGGCTAAAAAATGCGATAAGCGTTTGTGTATTTTGTGGCCATTTGTGAGGTCTGAGCTGTATAAATTGTCTTGTTTATTGATCAGTATTTGAATTAAAATGTAAAACGTTTTATTCGAATCTAATATGATAATGACTGCTTCTTTTATCTGAAAACGTTCTACCGTAAGTTTTTTTACCGTAAGCTTTTAGATATCTTAGGATTTAAAAACTAGTAGATTTCTCAATTTTTAATATTCATAGCATTATAAAATTACTTACAACTTTGAATCATTCAAAGTTGATTGGGAAAATTGCTTGCGATAAAGTTGAAATCTATTAAGGAAATTTGAATGATTGTAGTAGCTTGGTATGCTGGCGTCTGTACGTCATACGTCAATGATGATGGACGATTACATCCAAACAAGGATCACGCCAAAAAATATTAAGCAATAAAAAAAATATTTTGCACTTTTTCTCATTTACACCGCTTATTGAGGGAAAGAGACCACTCCATAAAACTCTCGAGTACACAAAACGAGTAAGTATATTTTCACAACAATTTAAATAAAGTCAAAAGATATCTCAATTCATTCGAATGAAGACATAACATAAATAAAAGCTTGTTTTGTTACAAAAATATCGTATAGTTGGGCTCAACGCCGTGATTCGTGATCGTCTCCTACGCACCACCTACTCTTCAGCTTACCTTTTACAATCTTAATTTATTCGATCCTCTAACTTTGACTATGAAATTGTTATCGGAAACAATATAAAGGTTTTCTTTGTGGCGTAAAGCCTATATAAGGTTCCGGAAACAACCATCTACGATAAAAGTCTATTAGTTTATTGATCAATGGTATCCGTGGCCATATTTTGTATACATGCTGTTACAAATTAAGTTGACAAAAAAATATAATAAAATATCAAAACCAACAAAAAAACAGAGGAGCTCGTGGCTAAGTAAAAGCGTGATGGTCGGTCAGTGGATGGGTGACCATCTTGTCACGACCAGTTTTAAACTTTAAATTGCTGGTTCCCTGCTGTCATTTGTACATTTTTGGCAGTCATTACGGGTAGTGAGAGGCCAGAAAATATGACCACCAGTCTTACCAAGGCGTATTAAGTTGCCCAGGTAACCTTGAAGAAACCAGGGTTGTGGAGGTCAGATAGGCAGTCGCCCCACGTAAAACACTGATACTCAGCTGCATCCGGTTAAGACTGGAAACCGACTCCAACAGAGCTTGGGAAAAAGGCTAGGCAGATGATTAAAGCCGAAAACATTGCCGAACTCAGCAAATTGTCATGTCATATAATATGAGTTAGTATAGACTATTTGTAACAGAGGAGTAACATATTATACATATTTAAATAGTGTTATGTACTTAGTAAGTTATTGTTTTCGACTTCCATTCACAAACTTTTACAATCTCCATACTCAGATGTCATTGTTACTGTAATGCAGTTCTGGTTTCGAAATACACGATATTTGCTTTTTGACAACTAAATTACTAAACTAGTTGAGGACTTAATTAGTAATATCTAACCCAATTTGGTCCATATCTGATGATAAAACCCGAAACAATCATGTTCAGCAGGCTTACAAGGCGATTTTCTGTCAATGTCAACATTTCTTCTGGCCGAGCATGGCGCGACCTGTTAACTCGCAAATAATCACTTGAAGACTTATGTGGATCGAAGAAAAGAAAAATTACTTCAAAAAATGTCAAAAGAAATCTTACGTCAATCTGTCACTTTTCTGTCATTATGTCCATTCTCCGGTAGACAAAACTTGTTTCTACGGTTGCCACGCTAGGCCTGCTGGTGTGGGATAATGTCTAACAGTGAAGGTTTGGGGCTGATCTAATGATGGAGAGCTCTTCAACAATATGTAAAGATTACAAAGTGAAGCTTATTGTATTCCTATTGACGAGAACTTTCCAGCGAGATGTGGTTGAGTGCCATTGCAGAATCTATAATGGAGACAACGAACAAACAGTTAAAGGTACTCCCTAACAGTTTATAGTGCAGCTACCTCATGCTTATGACTTATTTTATTCGTTATCTTAAGAATTCTCTTCTCTCATAGTTAATAACGTCCATTGCGAAATTCACGAACTTAGTACTGATTTTGGACAAAGGCACCGTAAAAAGAAAAAAAAAGTAATTATAATGTTAACACAATACCCACTGATGTTTTATCACGAATTAACAATTCAAACAAAACAGTCGAGGTAAGCATGAGGGCCTTCTAGGCACAAGTATTAATTAAGAGGGTTGAACCACTCCGTCTCTAATTAACCGAAGACCCAAGCCACATTCGGTGTAATTAGTTCCCTCCGAGGGCTGTTCTCACGCTCTCGGACCTTAAACATTGCGAAATAATAGGAATTTCATCGATTACAATTTACAATTATGCAGATAAGGCAAATATAGTTGAATATCCAGTGGGTCGGAGACATTGAATAAATTAGTCGTCATTAATACCGAGTTGAGAATGGTAGCGGTGGCCAGTAAGAGAGATGTCACACGTGCAGTGTCATTACGCGAGCAGCGCCGCGCCGGTCAGCTGCCGCAATTTGTCCACCGCTACGTGGATCGGTTATTAATCTGTTGCTACAATTACTCGCCGACCATTGAATTAATTGTACCCCTTATCTGGCGAATTCACTCGCGAACGTCAACTTATCGAGATGTTAAGTTCTTGTGTAGCTGTCAAGAAACGTTCGTGGTGATATTTTTATTATTGCAAAAAGTGACCAATGTGATCTTGCGTTGTTATAATGTCAACCACTTGTCGCCGTTACAGCGCGTCGCAAAAACTTTCTCACTCGATCCCTCGCCTTACTTAAAAGACTCATTTATGGCATTCGATCCAAAAGCCGTCGACAATGAAATAAATGATCCCTCTCGATCTCGACGACACAGCAATAAAAATTTCATAATAAGACTTTTTAAAACAATAACACTCGAATGAGGGTGGTCGAGAATCATGGAGAACAAAATAACGAGCGGAGATGCCACAAGGCAACCAGGCCTTGTCGTATCAACCAGGGCATGGGCAGGGCTTACACGTCACAGTGGGCGTGGCCAAAAATCTCAGTCTCAAGTGAGCTGTCGTCCAGTTCGGATGTCTTGTATTTTTATTGTTTTTGGTGAAATAATAGTTTTAACAGTTAAATACGATGTTTTTGGGGGCTACAATTATTCAGAATAAAAACTGAGGCATGTCGACAGCACAAAATTTCACTTATAAGTAATAATAAGATGTATTTTTAATTTTTTTATTTATTTTCATTGCTGATAGCTAGAGACATCTGCCGTCAAATAGCTGAATTTTTATCATTTCTCCCTGATTTGATACTATTATTTTACTATGTTTATTATTGCGACAAATGTTAGTCTAATATGCTTGGTATGTTAGCTACGCCACTTATGGTAACTACAAATTATTTCATAAATAAATTTGTTAATTTTAGATATGAAACAAGGATTTTTTGAATACAAAACCCCGCCATCTGTTGGAGAATAGTGGACCTCATTTTTAAACAAAATAGTGTTTTGTATTTTGACAAATAGGTATTTTGACGTTTTAGGGTGAAAGTGCCAATCACAAGCCATGTAACTTATTCAAAATAACTATTACAATTAATTCCTTTTTTATTTTTCTTATCGTTCTAGATTTCCTATTAATAAAAATGTAAGAAATACATGGAGATGTATTATTAATCAACCTTACTGGAAACCTACAAAATGTTACAACTACATATGTACGCTGAAACTTAGGTTGCAACGTACTGCCTACAATTTATCCTACTATTATTCCTTAGATTGTAATTGTCTATCGAAGTGATACCGTCAAATTGTGAAACGGAAAAGGCCTCGCGCGCTGATTAGTTAAACGGAGCTGAATATATATACATATTTTAGGAAGCCGCTTCCATAATATTTTTAAGTAACATAAACTTTAGACAAATACGCATCTGATTAACCGATCACTGCTTATGACCTAAGTATCCTCAGGACCTATTTAAAAATCTGACACTAAAAAACTTCCAAGATCAAACATAAAACAGTAACCACATTTTTACTCTCATGACCTCTATCTATTTCTTACCGACACTTTAAAACTTTCAATATCAAACATTGAAATCAGTACCCGTAATCGGTACCTAATCAGTTTTTTTCACTCGCAGTATGCTGAGAACTGGTGCAGCCACCCTACTAATTTTGAATTTTGGCGAATGTTCTAGAATAAATTTTCGTGCTGGTCACGCCAAAGTGTTGAGTAGACGAACTAAAATAAAGAAGAGTTCGTAAGTCAACCCATAAATAACACCAAGGTGTAATTTTAGACCCAGGTGTAGAAAAATCCACAATGTTTATTGAATGTGGATATTCACTTTACATTTTAAATTACTCCCAATGAAATAAAAAAATCTGCCGTTGAGCCTGGATAGTAATGAGGGTTGTAAGTCTTTTCTAACTATATTTCGTATTTAGTTTTGCTAGAAATAGAGCGTCATCTATTTTAATGTCATAAAACTGCAGAGTTTGTATTCGTGTTTAAACTATGAAGTTTGCTAATCTTGGGGAACTACTGGTTTGATTGTAAAAAATCTGTGTTAGATAGCTTATGTAGTAGGGGGAAGCGAAGAAGTTCCCATGGAACGCCGGGTATGTAGATACTGTCTAGAAAATACTATTTCAGCTTCAATGGAAGTCAGAAACAGAATTTTTGGAATAACGTTTCTCATCTTACACATTTTGCTGGGCTTATTTTAAGTTATCCCACAAGACATTTCTCTATCAAGACGATATAATTTTTAGTTTTGGGACATTTGTACCCTGCAGTGTAAGTAATGTTGCAAAAAGCTTTGATGTTAGTTTAGTGTTAAATTTTTAGTTATTCTATTCGACACTAGGTGGATTTACAAAAAATGGGTGGTTTCCAAAGGAGGCAGAGCATAGGCGGAGTCATCGCCCATTCCTCGTCCCCCGCACACCCGCATTTAGGCGACGCTACTTTCTTAGGAGATTTTACGTTGTGGCATCTCCGCTCGTTATTTGGTTCTCCATGTCGAGAATCTTTATTAAAATCTCGAGAGAGTAATAAAAGCACAGTTAAATGCTGAGAACTCTGATGAAAATATTAATTAATGTTTCGAAATGGGAAACATGTTGCTAATTAAATGGCGATATCGCATAAAACGTAATTAGAGGCCGGGAACATTCGTTTCTCACGGGGCGGGCGCTGGCGGCGGGCGCGCCGCGTGCGGTACCGGCGCGGCCCGCTCCGGCTGCTCCGCGCATCTCGCGCTTATGATAGGAATGCAACGCGTATGCGAACTGCACCAAAACAGGTTACACTAACTGCAGACAGTATAAAGATTTTCTTCACCCGACACATTAAAATTCACTCTTAATAGTTGTAAACTTTTTGCCAGCCACCTTCTGTTAACAATGTTCGACTTGCAATTTGTAAGGATGATTAAATAAAATCGGTTAGTAGTCGCCGGTGATTCTGTTCAAGCGTTTAATTTAAAAAATAGATTAAAGAAGGAGGAGTTTATAATAGAAATTCCGCGAGAGCGAAACTACGAGCATTCCGTAGAGGCAGCGGCGGGCGTTATTAAATGCACTGACTGGCAACTATTAGCCGCGATGATAGACGCCTGAATGGGCGGCGTAATTAAAAAAATCAATGATCACTTATTGTAATTAGCGGTGTATCGCTCGGCCGACAAAAAGGTAATTGTTTCCTGACGGGCGTCAATCAGTCGCGGAGAGAATGGTGAGCGAGCGACACGTGCGCGCCGACCGACTCGTCTTTCTATTGCGAAGCGAACGTGATACCGACACTGTCGGGAACGGATTCATCAATAGAGAATGGACAATGGTAATTATTTAAAAATTATAGGTTTTTATTAATAAAGCAATGATGCGTCACTTTGTACACAGTACGAGAGTTCTTAATGTCCTTCTAGCCTGAAATACTTTATGGTAAGAACCGAAGTTTACTTTTGTTTCATAGAATAAAATAAAATTTAATTAATGTAACTTTACATTGTTTATTTCAGTAATTGAACAAAGCGCATGGCCATAAATAACGTCAACGGCAACACAATTTAACAACGTAAGATACACAGACTCGTCGCGTTATCTAACAAACAGCAGAGGGTCGTATATTTCATAATGAGGTTATTATTGAGCATTCTAGTTGCCTTATCTCTAACTATTCCGAAGCAGAGCCTAGCGCCAAATTGGCGTGGCGGAGTGCGCGGGCGCAGCCGATCGGTCGCGCAGATATAGCTAATTAAGGGCCGTGCGCGCCGATCTATTTGGAGAGATCTAGCCGCTGACGTGTGAAAATACCCAATTAATTAACGCGAAACGAACGCCCGATCACGGGGCATCGCCTCGCGTGCTGCCACGGGAACGACCTAACGCTACTGACTTTCTATTACTTGTTTAATTTGAAACTATCTCTCTTCGGCGACACCCATCACTAAACTGCCAACTTAAAGTCCAACTGCTATTTGAACGGACGGAACTTGTTCCACGCCTGCCTCAAACATGACGTATTCGGAGTTGGTAATGTTATTCCAATTACCTATTGGGCCACATAGTGCCATCAATTTATTGAATTCGTGCCATAAATAAATTCGATTGCACATTAGCCGCACTACCTATAAAGTGGGACATTTGAGCGTTTATTTATGACAGCGGACTCGCGTCAATTAAGCGAGCTTCCCCTCTGTGGCCGTCCTCAGATGCTGGCGTGGGAGGCGGGGTAGGTGCGCTGGATTGGCGTTGCACTAACAGGCGAATAGATGGCGGTGAGCGATGGCCGCGCGGTGTAAAGCGAGTGTTAATGGGCCATTAGCCGGTGGTGCGGCGGGCGTCTAATTGGCGCGCGGGCACGCCGGCACGCCGCGCACGCCGCGCCAGCACGCGCTAGATGCGCAGATACCACGCACGCTAACTGCACTATTTTCGGATACTTAATTGCCTATTTCCCCTAAACTTGGTGTATCTAGATTTCATTAGGAGTTGTACACACAAAGAAGCAAGTTCCTAGCCTTTCGTAAATCTTGAATCAATATCAACACACCTGTTCTTAGGCATGCCTAGGTTGTTTTCTTTTTTACAACTGGTGTTTTCATGACAATTTAGTGGCAACAATTTCTAGGAAACTCCAAAAAGTTTCACACTGACCTATAACAGCAAAGCGTGTGAAAACTAAGTTGGAAAACATTAGCTAACAGTGGTAGCAGTTGTTGTCGACAAACTCGACTTGTACAATCAGTTGGCGGCGACGCGGCGTCAGCCAGGAAATTAAACGGTTGGACACTACGGCCTGCGACGCAACGCCGTCGTCACGTCATTCAACGTACGAACGCCTCTATTTACAGGCGGATTTTGAGTGAGCACCTCTGTTCTCTGTTTCAAGCTTTTTGAACTAAATGGAGCCTTAATTAAGGAATAATTAAGACGTTGAATTGAATGAAGTAATGGCCGGTAGGAGGTGTTGTTTTTGTTTATGATTGTGGTAATGGTTTTGATGTAGGATATTGAGCTTAGTTTAGTTAGTTTTAAAATAATTTAAAGCTATGTTACTGATCAATATTATAGTCCAATTTGAATGATACCTCGTATAAAATTGTGGGCGATGTCGTTTATTGATCAACATGAAATATAAACCATACTTTAATAAAAACAAGCAATAACTGATGCTTTATCCTCACTAAAACACAACCACAAACAATACCATAATATACAACCTCTATTCACCGAAACTAATCAAAACCCATATAGACATAGCCAAAGATTTCAAAAGCCGTTATTACCAGGAGCTACGAGTAAATCAAGCATTTCTGGGCATAGAGTAAGCAACGTAATTGAGCAGCCATAGACAACCCGTCCTCAGTATGTCGTCGGTTAATTTCCTGGAGTACAGATTCGCAGCGTGCGTTGTGGAACGTTGATTAGTTGGGTACAAGTAGTGGGTAGTGGCGACTTTCGTAAGAAGTTTACATAATCATCTGATGTTTATATGTAATTAACACTAATTAGTGGGCGTATCTAATTTTATTAGTTTTAATTAGCTTAATTAAATACGTAGAATTTATTTTGATACGTGATTGCAAACTTTATTTAATTATGAAGGTTTTGAAATTAAATTGAACTTAGGAGGCCGATTCTGAACAAGGGCGTAGCCAATGCGTAGCTCGCTTCGTAGCAAACGCGTAGCTGATGTAAAGTCAACTTCTAAGCTTCTTCTGTAGAGTTTTATTAAACAATCGACCTGTGTAAGATAAGTTTTAGTCCGCATTAATTATTCAAGCAAGGCTTATGAATAATGAATATAAAATTGAACTACCCTACGTCACAGATTCAACTAAAGTTGTAATAAACAATAAGACAAGTATCATTATTAACAGCGCATTGTTCCGGGGAAGAAAGTGACCATATGACGTTTAATTTCCTCCCAGCCTCCCCCTCCTCCCAGTGAGCTCACTCTCGCTGCCATCATCTGATAGTTGGAGATTCAATTAACACAGCAGAGCGAAACTGGGCCTTTGTTTGTTATCTTTGTGCCTTGGAATCTAGATTAAGTTGAGACTGACCGGTGATAAGGTGTTTTGTAAATCTTTTTAACATTTTTCTATTGAATGAACAAGTTTTGCTACCTATAACAACAATTAAAAAAAAATGTTTTATTTAATTAATATTTTACAAGCAATTTATATTTTATTTCTGAAGCTATTTAAATACATACCTGCAAAATTAAATCTCCAGTCCACAGTTTATCCAAACGCCTATTAGCACTACGAGTAATTTAGCCACTAATGACACAACGAATTACCAACAAGCTCTGCTAATCACATCTACGTGTGACGCATCGCAAAAAGAAACAAAACAGCATCAGCAGACGCCAATAACAATCGGAGCAGACAAAAACCTTTGATACACTGGCTAGACAATAAGGGGCTGGTCTACTGCCGACTACAGCGGCGAAGTAATTTTCCCGTGCAGGTTTCACGGAGCGTTCGTCGCGTGTTTGCTAGTTAGAATTCGGGTGCAGTTCGGAAATTAATCAGGGCCCATTGTGGGCGCTTTGTCGCGGGCCCTACTGCCAATTATTGGCTGCGCAGCATGCCCGTAATTGAACCTGCCTCTAGGCAGTTGCCAACTAGTGGGCGAACGAAAAAGTTTGCCTATCTGCGTTTACAAGTTTTGAAATTAAATGGTGCATTGTGTTGTTTGTTACTGTTAAGAATTTGTTAATGTTTACGTTAAGAATAAGTCTTTCAGTTACCTCAAGAGTTGGTCAAGTTCTATAAGTTACAAATTTAAATGTATTTTATTATTACATTTTTTTACAGAGGAACACGATTAAGGAGCTGAGTAACCACGTGGGTCGATCGATCATAAGGTGAAGCAACGCTTGGCGCGGTCAGTCCGTGGATGGGTGAGCATTTTGTCATGACGAGTTCCTCCAGTTTGGAATGCTCCATGTTTCGAAGGCAATTCAAATTGTTGGGTCGCTTGATTGATTAAGGAAGACGATTTTTTGTTATGTGTTCGATAATTGTTGTATCCCCAAATATTGGATATGCCCCGTAGACATAATTCTACACGCATAAAGCATTTAAGTCTCTCTATAAACGCTTGAATCCCTTCGACCTTCACGTAACAAACCATAGTCATTATACATCGTCGCAAATTGTGATAAATATCGACGTTAAGAGGCTTAACATTTATCATAACTGTCGCGCAAACCGGTGAAAAATAAAATTGTAACGTTTCCGTCCCACGGCTGTGTGTTACACATATAAATATGAATTGAAAAATATTGAGAGGAAAATGCAGTTAACAATCACATCATAAGCAATCACTCGCGAGTGAATGAAATAAATTGCGCGTTCCCATTTACAATATTCGTTGTTGAGAAAAATTGGAATGAAAACATGGTAGGTTCGGCAGCTTCGCAATTTGGTCGGTTTGTGTCGGCCGCGCCGGCCGCGTTGCACGCTGCCTGCCTACCGCGCAATACACTGATTGATTACAATAAAATAATTTGCGTGAAAGCGCAAACCTCGTCACCTTCGTGTTCCCTTTCTTTTTTTACATTTCAATCACAGTTATTTACTGCGCAAAAAAATGTTTTCAATTTTCATTACATTGCAGCTTAAATTCCGAAACATGCACGGGAATCACGATGTCTCTTATTTTTGTTGTCGCTTTCATAGATTAATACTGTATGGTTTTTTGTTTTATTTTACTGTTCTTTGATTACTAATGTTGATGGAATTAATGCCAACAGTGATATCCTGTTAAGGGCAGTATTAAACTTATGATAATGTTCATTAAAGGTCAGCTTCATTCAGTTCAGTCTGAGAAACATTTTTATGAGACTAGCTTCCCGCTTCTTGTGGTAATTACTTCTCGCATCCCCGACTATACGTTATTCTAATATATCAGCTATATTACTAGCAATTTTCATCAAAATCCCTTTAGCCATTTTGGAGTGAAGAGAAAGGCCAAAATTTGTAAATGTGTGTGTATGTTACACACACATTTACAAATTTTGGCCTTTATATATCAGTGTGACAGTGTGATGTTATGTGATGTGATTAACAATGTTAAAGAAAGTTATAAGAAAAGTTTACCATTAAATTGTTTCTTAAAATAAATTACAGGGTGACTTTACTGAAAAAAGATCATCATCTCTCAAGCCTTTTCCCAACTATGCTGGGGTCGGCTTCCAGTCTAACCGGATTTAGCTGAGTACCAGTGTTCTACAAGGAGCGACTGCCTCTCTTACCTCCTCAACCCATTTACCCGGGCAACCCAATACCCCTTGGTTAAACTGGTCTACTGAAAAAAGATATAAAACAAAAACATTACTCCCACTACGCATTAAAGTATTCATAGAAATAAATACAAACACATCGCCCGCTAAACAAAAACAGAGGATTACCAGCCAAGTGTCCGTTATTCGGGGGTTAAGGGTATAAAAGTCCAAGGGTGGGGTTAAGCGGTGGTGTTAAAACAATGGCAAGTAACGCGCCGGTAACCGCCACTGAATTTGCATTCCTCATTGCGAGAGCACATAAAAATGCTCTCATTAACCTGGGGTGGTCAACTCACCCTGTATAGTGGGCATTACTGTATGCGACATACGGTACGTTAGAGTGCGACAATAGGTAAAGCTGTAGAAGGCTGAATGTGGGACATATTATCGCTTGTTTAATGACAATTAACGTTATATTGTTTCATATTAAAAAAAAATTCAAACCCAGTGAGATACTTGAAGTTCTTATGGAGCCTCTCTTTAATGGAGATTAAAGAAAACATTTTGTTAAAATATTTAAATAAGTTGCACATACTTCTCAAAATGGATCAATCCCATAGAATTTGCACTAACTCACTATAGATAAACTAGCTATACGCCGCGAATTCACTCACATCAGAGGGCTACCGCTTTCCAAATAAGAATTTAGCGTTTACTTTACTTTTATGTATTTCTTTTTTATCAAAATCCGTTAAGTCATTTCTGTGTAAAAGAGTAGATAACACACCAATAAAGACGAATTAATATGTCTCATTTAATTTAATATGTGACAAAACCAAATACAAATATTATCGGTTTAAAAAAATACACTAAAAATAAAGGACACACCTGTCTCTAGCGTGCGTACTGCAACACACAGGGTGTTGAATTCCCAGCAAGATCGGAGGACGCGAGTAATCGTGTATCCGACGCAGTTTTCATTACCTCTGCTTAACATACCGGCGTCGCGTGCCCGCATACCGACTCTTTTTATTCTATTTTACTCTGCCTAATGTTTATTGCTCACCGGTCAAGTAATGCGACACTAATTTCGCATGCCTTCGCTTAGCAGTGTCCTAGCAAACTGCGCCCGTAATACGTAACCGTTTACTGTTGCTCGTAGCTGCTTTACGCATAAATAAAAACCACTTCGTTTTATATTCTTTGTTAAAAGGCTACCAGACTTTGGCTCGTACTTTATCTTCCTTTAAAACAGTTCAGTTTCGCTTCGGTTTAAGCTTTGTGCTTCTAAGATTTTAAAATAATCAAATAAAAGACGACTATTGTAGAGATCAACGAGGATTACCATTAAACCATTTAATTACACAAACCATTAATTTATTTGAGAAACTAAATTAGAACACTTTCAGTATTTCGTATATTTACGTCGATGCTCGTAATCTCCCCGCTTTCGAGGGTTAAAATTCAGTCCACAATGGCGGCATTGTTCCATTAACACAATTTTATACCCGACATATTAAAATAATAAAAACTTATGCCTCTCTTAATTAAATAATTTAGCGGCGGCCTGAGCCGAGATATGTAAATTGTTTTAGGGGATAGATCAAACAACCCTTTTTTATGACTTTAATATGCGGTCGCCGGGGGTCGTGAGACACAGTCAGGGCCGGGGGGCGAGGTAAGTTATGAAATATTTAATAACGGCGCACACGATTCCATTTGAATTACTTTCGAGGAAATGACGACGTGCAAAGCAGGCGGCACATCGCGCGCTGCCCTGCCCCGCACCTACGCGAGCACCGAAATGAGCTAAGAAACAAATATTACTACAAACAAACTTTTTGCCTTATTAAAATTCTCCAACGTAGGATCATTTTTACATACCTAGACAACGTTTTGTTTTGCGGCCTTTTCCCCGCTTTATTCACAAGGCAATTTCATTGAAGTAACCAGTTTAAGTAACGAATGTACCTTGGCATTGAGAACGCTATCTCATTGTTTTTGTTTCGTAAATTGTTTGTTGGTCTTTTGAAGCAATTAAAGTATTACGTCTCATTAAAGTTTCCAATACAGTTCCTTGCAAAAAAGCTAATGAATTAAATAATGATATGAGTAATCTGCGCCCGCTGTGCGCCGGGTATTACGCGGGACTTCACTGTCTCAAATGCCGAGGGAGTGTTTTAATTAATGTTTCCCGACAAATTGCGAAAAAACCGGGTGATGACGTCACACAGCCCGTGTGTGGGGGTAATGACGCGGCGGTGTAATCAAGTAATGACGCTTATTATTGTTATGTTACGTCATCAAGCCGCGTCTTTTAAACGATGGTTGTTTGAGTACAAATGCGTGTAAAGAAAAGGGTTTGTTTTATAACTGCCATTAATTTAAATGCTTATTTGCAAATGTAATTTAAATTAATTAGATTCGTTTTTCTCCTTAGCGATAAAAAAAGAAATTACAGCAACAAACCTAAGATTAATTAAAAAAAAAACCTTCGCAAAAAACACTATCTTATAGTCTACGACCAAAATGATGTGTTGCTATAACAAACATGTATATTTTTTTCATCTCATCCTGAGAAATGGTGCTGGGGCGCTTCTCACGCGTCGGTAACGACCCGGTATTATCGGGCATACCGCTCAGACTCGCGGCCGACTCGCCCAGTGTGTACACGCCCTAAACCACGTTCGACGAAGTTTGTTATCTTACAAATACTGATTACTGAAATATATGATCTAACACCTAGTAAATTATGTTCACGTGTCTTCTACCCACGATCCAGCTAAGATATGTATTTGGGGTAGGAACTTGTTTGTATGTTTTATTACTGTTTTTAATTATCGTGACGAATACTTGAAATGAGTTCTATCCGGTAATTTGATAAAGTACAGATGATAAGTGTGACCCCTAAAATTATACTGGGAAAGGAGGAGGGGGGGGCTTTATAGTTGTATGCTTGAAAAATAAAACGTCTAATAAAGATTCTATCTTTGCATTAAGGTTTGATTGACTTACATACAGTCAATAATTTCCAGCTGCACCATTACCAAGACATGATTAAGCAGAGATATTAAATTCGAAATAACTGCTGGATAAATAACCTTTCAACATCAACATACGGCTTAATATACATCGCAAATAGTAAATAAATATTGTTACTGTAAAATTAACTTAGTAGCCAAGTTGATAAAGTTGATTATTCCCTACATTGCAATTAAAACTTTTTCAATTAATACATTAGCTAGTTTTCCTTGCGAATGTATTTAATGGGCGCACTCTTGTTTATCGCGCGGTGTTTACCGATACCGAAAAGATTTCCGTAATGAAGGTGATTGAAGTCGGTAAATCACCGAACATCATTAAGTTGTTATAACATGCCAATTCTACGTGACTCGCCTCTACTTATGTACGGTCAACAAAACAGTTCGATTTGCAGGCACGTATTGAAAATATTTGCGATCCACTGACTGTTTTGTGTACGTAAATAATTTAATTTTATATGGCTAATTAACAAATATAAAGATTATTACTTTAATTAATGTTGGATAAATGTTAATTTTGCGTAGTTTTAAACTATACCTTTACTGTAAAATCAGCAAAGTGATAAAGTTAAACTTTTTTTACCCAACCTTTTTTCTTGACTGTACTACGATTTAAATGAGGTACTACATACATATATCTCTTAAAGCATATGTCATATAAAATATTTTATTAAGTTCAATAACAAACTGTACATTTAATAAGCATTCGTGATTTAGTAAAGCAATTATGCATGTTGAATTTTTATTAAATGCTTAATTAAGAAATAAAATTGATGTCCATAATCTTAAATCAAATAATCAGCTCTGTGTTTAATTTATTTATTCTGCAAGTCGTGAGCTCTGTGGATATAATTTGACTTCATTACGCTGTTTGATTAATATTGATTGAAATTAATATTTGTAGAAGTAAACGCAAAAAATCATAGTTCCTTTTTTAAATATTTATTTTTAAATAAAAAATAATGATTAGATATTAAATATATCGATATTCGATTCGAATACGAAAAATAGTTGGATAATATCGAAAAAAATAATTGAGTTAAAATAATAATTGACGACCCCGTTGGCGCAATAAGACGCTGAGCCGAGGGTCCCAGGTTGGATTCCCGGTACAGTCGACATTTGTTATTTGTTGTGATGAGCATGCTTATTTAAAAATATATTTTTAAAGTATATATGTAGTTTATCAGTTGTGTTAGCACCCATAATATAAACTAATTAATAGCTTACCTTGGGGCTTACCGAACGTGTGTGAAAAAGGTGTCCCGATATAATAATTGATCTAAAAAAAATCCAGCCGCGATGACGAGCTCCATCGAAATTACCCAGCTGATTATAAGTATTAATAAATGTAATTAATCACATCTACATACATATATAAACAATTGAAAAAAAAAACAATAAACCACCAGATCGCAGACACAGAACATAAACAAAATAATTAATTTAGCCACTATCTTCAATCTGTAAGTTCCAAGAATTAAACAAAAGAGGTACCCTACGTACCAACATTATATTAATTTAATATCTGGATTCGTCACAGTCTTTTTGCTCGCAGACGCAGGGCGTATACTGGTCGTGAAATCCTTGAGCAGATAGCTCGATAGGTGATTTGAAATTGTTCATTGTCTGAAGTCTTGAAGGTATTACTTTCACTTAATGTTTAGCGTTGCCTTACTTTGTATATGCTTTGAAATATCTCGCAAAATCACATTAAAGATTTCTTATAATATTTGTTGGATGAGTAATGCTTAATTATAACAAACTAGCGAACTTTGTACGATCGATCTGTCGTTTCTTGATTTTAGTTTTTTTTATTATTATTTTAGTCTACCGTAAGAACCATCCTGGTACTTCAAGATATAATGATCATCATCAGCCTTTTTATCGTCCCACTGCTGGGCGGGCGTGACTCCTCTCCCAAAGAGAAGAACTGAGCTTTACGGAATATTAAACATAATAGATAGCGAAATCTGCTCAGCTTACGCTTGCGCTTATTTATTTATTTATTAGCTTAGCAACACATTAAATTTTTCATTTTTATAAAAAGCGAGTGCAATAAAGTGAATCATAAGGACTGATAATTTTGAGTGACATAAAGAAATTTACGTTCTGTATTCCTGACTTATTATTTTTTTTTTGTTATTTCTATCACCTGTAAACAAAATTAGGTTGTTTTTAAAGTTTTTTAGCAAAACCCGCTTATTTTTCGGAAGAACTGGGTACGCTACAAAAATACAAGCACTTTTAATCTAAAATGTCAGTAAGTAGAATTACCTGGTTTCTACAATATTGCCGTTGACATTCACAATTGCGCTCACAAAAGCGTATTCCAACTAGCAAAGGCTGTGACAATGTATGTACAATGGGTTGTTTTAATTCTAAGTATGTGTAAATGTGTCATTTTGTTAGTGGCGATTGTTAGGGTTAACTTTTACTTCAAGTACTGGCCATTTCTTGCTGTTCCATTCTAAGAAGGTGACGAGCATTAGTCTTTTACGATGTTTTTCTTTAGTTTTCGTAGGTGATGTCCAAGATAAGCATGAGAAAAGCCACATTGTGTATACCTGTTGATTTCAGCTTAAACATTAACTCCATTCCTATTGCTTTGCAGATAAGCTAAGCTATAACAAGTGTACCTATGTTTAAGAGAAAGTTAGGTTTCTTTTGTCAATGGAAACAAAATATTCATGTCATGAAAAGCAAAATGTACCTATAGGTCTGTACGCACCTACATGCTTATAAATAATTGTCACTTTTTGTATGTTCACGAGTATCTACAAGGAATAAACAAGTTTATGGGAACAAACCGGAGATACAAGGTTGTGAGCTAGCGCAAACATAAGGGCGTGGACTGAGCGCGGCGGAGCGGGCACGCGTGGGCCCAGACACGGCCGCCCCTAACAACTTAATAAGCGGTTGTGCGTGATTTACGCGCGCTCGCGGCGCCGGCGCACTCGCCCATCCGACTTATTTATACTAATTTATGACAGATAAACATCGATTTTACTTAGCAATACCGAGACAAAGGATCGAAATGCATCCCTCCTATTATCCTCAAAAGAATTCCTGCGAGCAACACAACGCCATTGTATTCCGTGCTTTCATAGTAGACGGCGTGCGTATCATTAAAAGCTACAGCCAGTCGAGCGGCTCATTAGCACTAAGCGTGCCATTAAAAAGTGGCCACAACGGGCTCTACAAATTCTGATTATAAATCTAAACGCGAGCTAATTACGCCGCACCCAATAAATCTCCCGCATTATATAGGCCGTAAATATACCACAAATATACCATAAATATACGATTCCGTGGTCGTTGGCCATAGACCCCACTCGAAGCGGCTCTCCGGCCGAGTTATGGCCCTTCGAATGGCCGACTCGGCCGTAACAATCGGTGTGAATCGGAAATAACCGGAAAATTTCCACAACTTGTCTAATGGCTTATTGTTATACGATTGTTGTGTTATTGTTGTTACGGCTAACAAATAGCCGTGTTGTCAACGTGTTTTAAGCGTTATTTAGTGAGCACTTATGCGGAGAAATGTCTAAGAATTATGAAATGTTGTAACACTAAGACAAATTCGAATGAGAGGCGAGCAGTTGTGGCGAAATATGGTTATTTACCCTACAATTAATAAATCAATAATGGAAATTGGTCAAGTGGCAGAGTTGCGGGCCTAAGCTTCAGGACTAATATTTACCTATTAGTAACTTGAAAGCTGTAATGAACAATTTGTTAGATAACGAAATTTAATGTAACGTATATTTGTGCAGAACAAACGAAAACCGATGATTACGTTAGCTATAATATAGGGTGTAACAAAACTAGTGCACCAAATTTTCACAGGTCATCTAGAACATGCTATGGATTATGTTTACCACAAAAAGTCACGAAAACAACAACATATGTATTTTATTAAATTTATCATCACAGTCGCCAAATTGTACGCATTGACCCCTACAGGCGTGCCAACTTTTTTTGTGGTAAACATGATCCTTAGTATGTACCTACTAAATAACCTGTGATAATATGGTTCACTAGTTTTGTTACACCCTATATATTCTACTTATTTAAATGAGTATCGGCCTTTTCACATTGCTCTCAATTACTTCAAAAGTTATACTGAAGCTTAAAACAAAACACCAACTATAATAGCTCGTCAACAACACGCGTTAACTTCGTATGGAGCGAAGTAAGCGAAGTGAGCGAAGTAAGCGAAGTGAGCGAAGTTCAGAAAGAAAAGCAATCAAGTTGCCTCGATCACCCACTGCATACATTAGTTCGGTGCACTATGAACGTATGCAAACATCGCGAATATAATTAATTGTTAATTAATTCAGCTGGTTTAAAAACAGTCTAACGTTCGAAGTTTTCATTTTGATTGTATTAATTGGTTATGTGGTAAAGTTTTAGCTGTGGTTGTAACTTAGAATTTTATGTTGAAATAATATGTAAATAAGTGTTGTGAATGAATCCCCAGTGGGCCTTCGAAACACTAACTTTTAGTTAATTTGTCCTTTTTTTCATTGTATTGTATGTACTATTGGCAAATACTAAACTAAGAAATAGCAATTAAAGAAATTTATTACATAAACAATTTTATTCCTCATGCTTAATTTTCTTTAGTTCTCACTCAAAAACTAAAGGATGTAATGAATTAAACAACACTAAAATAAAACTATAGTACTTATAATAACTTCCTTATATCCAATCAGAAGTCATAAAACAAACAATCGAACAGGAAGTACCTTAAAATTTCAATTATAGACTCTTTGTAGATGTTCGAACTTCGAACGTAATTCTTTAGTCACGGTGACGTCACGGTCACGTAAGACGAATTCGAATGAAGAACGCCTTGAATGAAGAACGAGTGAACAACTCTTTATCGACAATGGCAGTGGTAACGAGGCGTTCCGCAATCGTTCGGTCATTAGCGGTCACTGGGAGTCTTGCGACCACTTGTGGTAATGACCGCTATCTACTTAGATTTGTGGAAATATGTATTTTTTTACATTCGTTAAACGAGTCAAGGATTCGTTTGTTCGTTTGGCAGACACTGTTTTGTTTTTTCCGTGGTGGTAATATTAAAATTAATTGGAAAGAATTTTATGAATAGTAGTGATGAAAACACAAATGAGTAAGTACCAAAGTAAAAAAATAATGGTATATTTCTTTAAGTGAAATTTTCTCTAACTTGTAATAAAAATATGAAATAAATATTATGTATTTACATTTATTTTTTGTAAAGATCTTCAGTTATCTGCCGAATACCACAAATTTATTGGATAGTACCTTCATACCACACGTGTTCCACAAACATATTTTACCATACCTCATCATTCAGTTTGTGCAGCCATCCTGAAGCATTCTCCCGCCAACAGGCTTATTTTCCCTCGCACCGGTAAAGCGAAGCGGAAATATAAATTCGTATTGATACGAACATCTTTGAAAAATACCGGTAAATACTCGAATAACAGGATCGTCGTAAAATACTCGATGGGTATCTTACCAATATTTCTTTTTTAAATTTGGAACTACACAGATTGATCGAATCGTGAAATTGAGGATGAATAAAACCATCGATATAAGAAGTGTCTAGATGCCTAGTACGCGCTGTCAAAATGCATTATGATCAGAGACATCAATTTGGCTTAACCCCACCCACAGGCCGCCATTACGCGACAGACGTTTGCCGCGTGTTTACATTGTAAATTTTTCACAAAAAAATTCAAAAATGACGGTTTGTGTAGTGAAACTTGGTAATAACTACACTGCAAAAAAACATAAGGATACGAACATCTCTTTTCATAGGTAAGTTTGAAATTTTATGATAAATATGTATAGATATCTATGCATTTCTTTGAAAATATTACGACGGCAAAATAACAACAAAACGACTCCATATTGTTTGAGTATTGCCAAGGTATGAAATATTTTTACCTTCTTTTTTGATGCTGCGATTAATATTGTAAAATGGTATTACGAAATCAACATTATTATTTTATTGTAATTTAGTAAGATACTTATTGATAATACATAAGTTTATTTCTTCAATAGATTTCCGACTGATCCTGTGACATCCAGTCATTATATTTATATTTATATTTATATTTATATTTATATTTATATTTATATTTATATTTATATTTATATTTATATTTATATTTATATTTATATTTATATTTATATTTATATTTATATTTATATTTATATTTATATTTATATTTATATTTATATTTATATTTATATTTATATTTATATTTATATTTATATTTATATTTATATTTATATTTATATTTATATTTATATTTATATTTATATTTATATTTATATTTATATTTATATTTATATTTATATTTATATTTATATTTATATTTATATTTATATTTATATTTATATTTATATTTATATTTATATTTATATTTATATTTATATTTATATTTATATTTATATTTATATTTATATTTATATTTATATTTATATTTATATTTATATTTATATTTATATTTATATTTATATTTATATTTATATTTATATTTATATTTATATTTATATTTATATTTATATTTATATTTATATTTATATTTATATTTATATTTATATTTATATTTATATTTATATTTATATTTATATTTATATTTATATTTATATTTATATTTATATTTATATTTATATTTATATTTATATTTATATTTATATTTATATTTATATTTATATTTATATTTATATTTATATTTATATTTATATTTATATTTATATTTATATTTATATTTATATTTATATTTATATTTATATTTATATTTATATTTATATTTATATTTATATTTATATTTATATTTATATTTATATTTATATTTATATTTATATTTATATTTATATTTATATTTATATTTATATTTATATTTATATTTATATTTATATTTATATTTATATTTATATTTATATTTATATTTATATTTATATTTATATTTATATTTATATTTATATTTATATTTATATTTATATTTATATTTATATTTATATTTATATTTATATTTATATTTATATTTATATTTATATTTATATTTATATTTATATTTATATTTATATTTATATTTATATTTATATTTATATTTATATTTATATTTATATTTATATTCATATATATTACACCTATGTCAATGGAAATAAAACTGCACAAATTTTAATTTTCCCACATTTTGGGGGTAATCACTTTGCGCTGGTATATTAGAATGACACGCACACAAATGCAGACGCGATAATCATACACTTTCGGCACTCACACGCGCATCAAACATGCTGTCAATATGAACGTTCCGTTTTGTACTGAACACTCCATCTAGTCTTTCCTATATCGATGAATAAAACCTTCTCAGAAGAGTTTTCTTATTTTTTACATTTAAAGGCAATCAACTGTAAGTAAAGTAAACAAATAATTATTACGATCTTAAATTAGCCTTTATTTAAAAAAAACAGTCATAGAACCGCAAAGCTTTAAAAATTAAAACCAAATTAATTTCTTACATGAAGAACAAAATTAATATCCAAAAGCTCCATTTTAAATTACCGAATATAATTTAAATTTTGAAAATGGAACTTAAAAATACAAAACACGCCCACATAAACCCAATTAACACGTAATAGGCTCATAAAATATGATTCATCCCAACAAAGATATCTAATACAGGTCGGCAACACGTATTAATAAAATACAAGGCTATTCATTACTTCCCCGGCTATGTTGCCGCGGCAACGTGTAATTAGGTCTATCGAGTCGGTCATTTTCGATAATTCATAATGTATGTTAATTATGGAGTTAGTGTATGTTAATTTAGGAGAGTTAATTATGGATGGTATATCCTTAGCCTCGGGACAAGCTTTCCTCCACCGGGCCCTTGCCGCGAACTGTGTTTATATTGTGCACTTACAAATAAATAATGATAGACAACAGTGGGAATTCTGAATAAGCGAACGAAATAACAGCTTTTGTTATTTGATTTAGGGAACGTAAACGTGTTTTGTTGTTGTACAAATTACTATGTGTTATTAGGGTGTTGGAGCAAAAAATGTATAAATAAGTGAGGCTTGTTGGTGTTGGTTGCTATTGCAAAATAATACCTATTGAGAATTGATTTCGTCATCTAGTTTTTTTCCCCGCGGTTCCGCCTGCCGTCCGAGGGCAACGAACAACTTCCCGAATCCGGATAAAAAGTAGCCTATGTACTTTCTCAAGCTCCAGACTATGTGTCTAACAAATTTTATTTAAATCGGTTCTGAAATTTCGGCGTGAAAGCTCGACAGACGGGCTGACAGAATTACTTTCGCATTAATAATTTGCCAGTTATTTTCTTGTTATAGGTAGGTACACAGCCGTGATGTAGAAAACTTTGTACATCAGTTCTTTCCAGCCATAAAACTAAGAAGTAGTGAAAGGAAGGCTAGCTTTGGGGCGCTGACCAATGTAATTTACGTGAAATTACGCTGTTTAAATTATAATGATTTTAATCTCAAAACGACGTATCTTTGATTATGTTACTCAAGGAGGTTTAGCGATTTTAGACTGTTTGAATCCAGGTTTCCTTAACGATGTTTTCCTTAATCGTTAACCATTGATTTCTAAGAACCGCCAGCGGTTTCACTCGCTTTCTGAGGGAAGTACTTTCCATACCTATGTTATTCTGATGTATAAGCTATATTGTGGTAAAGTTTCATTCAAATCCATTCAGTAGTTTTTACGTGAAAGAGTAACAAACATCCATACATCCATACATCCATACTTACAAACTTTCGCCTTTATAATATTAGTAGGATCTAAAGACGACGTCGCGGATTCCGCGACGATAAGCGATTTGCCGCACTATTGAGCGGATTTCATAGTAAGTTGAAATCAACACGATGATCAACACGAAATGCTAGTGGCCTTGTGTGAACCACCAAATGTAGTTAAATCACAATTTGACCGATTGGGGTAGCTTGATGTGCTGGCTCCTGTACTTGTGATTATTTCGCAGCATATTTTAGAAGCGCGCTTCTTTATAGGGCTTTATTATCGTAGCTCGACTTTAATTTCTTTAGGTACGGAGCTATAAATACAGAAGATGGGAGTTAAAAAATATAAAGCCATCAATACTTTGTTAAATCTATCCTTGTATATCTCGCCATGAAAGATTCTAAAATAATAAATAAATCTCTAATTTTCTCTGTCCTTAACCGAAAAACCAGGGCAATAACACATGACTTAGCTTTATAGCTCAGTTATGTTTTGGCGATATTACAAAGACGTACCTAAGCGACACGAACCTAGTACATATAAAAGACTTTTATTTATCCATTCAAGTATGTACTCGTAATTTAAAATCAAACTCACAAAAAAACCTCACGTACGTAATCCAATTACAAATCAGATTCACAGAAGCACCAAAACGCTGTTCCATCTTCAAAAATCGCACACATTCACCTCGCCACGCAATTAACATTGCAGAGAGAATATTTTGATAGAAGCGAGAACTCCGCACATCAAACTATACACAACACTTTTGTGTGTTTTTCACGGCATCAACGAGCGCGATACTGAAAAGCCTCAGGCTCCTAATTAGGCTGAAGTCGGACGTGCCAATTAATTCAAGTTTCACTCGGAAACTTTGCCGCGTCAATTAATTTCATAGTTAATTAGCAAGCGCGGCCCGGACAAAACCGGGTGAAGGAAAGAAAGGCTAACGATGGTAGCCCGCGGCCGTCTACAATGCACCAATTACATCAGCTTTGTTGCGTCCAACTATATTCGTATCACAGGTGCATTCAATCCGCTCGCAACACGTACCTTATTTTGATGAAAATCTGCGAGTATAGTTGAATTTTTGTTTTCATTTTGTAGGTCTCTAATTAATGGGTGTATGTTTTTTTTGGATATTTCAAATCAAGTGAATAGTTTTTCGCTGCAATAAATATCTATTAGACTTTTTTTAAGAAAAGGCCTTTCGAATAATATTATCGTTTTCACTTCGATATATTAATAAGGTAATTTTAAGATTTTTTTTGTAGCTATGTGTACGGATTTAGAATACATGAAACAAAATATTACAGATATAAAAATGTGTACGTATGTTCCAGACCCATCAAAATTCCATAAGATATCCTTCCATCTTCGTTATAGTTTATTTTTTTACATTGTCATTATTTTCTTACCGTGACCATCTATCTATCACAGACACTTCTAGTGAACAAAGTCCTCTCGATATTCTACGAAGCAATAAATAAGAGTATTTTATTTTATTTGTAGGCATTGTCTTACATCAAGCAATAATGGCCCACGAACGAGCCCGATGTACCGAGGAGAATTCAACAACATCACGTCGGGACTCGCTGGCATTCGAGCAATAACTCCGTGCAAATAAAATTTTAACCTCTGCTTAATATCTGGCGGAACATTTCGACGAAGTGAACCAACCAAATTGACAGACAGTAAAATATTTTATTCGCGTAATAATTTCATTTGTAAGAAAAACAAGCGCTGGCGCTGGCGCGGGCCCCACGCCCGCGGTGCTCCACAAACATCTTCCACGTGAATTAACCTATTAAACACCAAATTCGGGAAATAACTTCAGTTACCGACGTTCCGTAGCTACTCGTAAAATCGGGCAACGTTTCCCGGTGCCATTAATTTTACTAAATTTACTTTTTATTTCACTTGTCTATTCGAAGGACTTGATGCTTTATTAGTGTGCATTTATCAACCGTCTGTTTTGCAGGGCAAATAAAAACGGCATGTATTTTCGCTGTTCACGTCTTCAAGAGAGTGTTAAGATCTTAAGGCCCACGTGTACTTATAACGGTAAATCAGTCGTCGTCTCCGGCTGCAGCACTCCCATGACTCGCCAAGTCGTCACACGTCCTTAGGCCGTATTTGAATCGGAGCGGGAGTTAGATGGCGCGGCAGTCGCTCGGCTGTGTCGACCCGGTTCGCTTTGTTTTCCCGCGCGATGTCATTAGTGGAAAGCCCTCGATATTTTCGCAAGCGTCGATTATTTTTAATGGGCCGCCGCCGGCATAGCCACGCCGCACGTACTAGCACCACCAAGTAATTCGATAGTACATCCGCACTCGACTCGACATAAGAATCGATGTTTGTAGTTTTAATTATATGCAGCGGAAAAATTGCAACCCAAAGCGCGAATATACATAGATGCAACTTCGTATTTTTTAAATATGGTTTTAACATTTTGTATATGTAGATTTAGGTACGTACAACAACGTAACTAAAAAAATATGACAAAAAAAATCATCCATCATTTTCCCAATTCTCAATAATTTTCCAACAAGCATCCGCACCCCAGTGACTGCAAACTATTAACCTCATCAATAAGTAATTATCTTCATCAGGATTTTGCCACAAAAAGTATTAAAATACTCCTAAGCAAAATATAGCAACCTTTGACAAAATTAACAAAAAATGCACCAGCGCAGCGTTCCGAACCAAGAATCCATCACATAGAGTTTACCCCCTGCATTCCTGTCAGTAATACTCAACAGAATTTACCCTCCCATATGAGTTAAGGCTTATAAACCGTTATTTTTTCTATTTAATGACGGATATAGTTATTACATAAAACTTTTTTGAAATAAAAAAAAATTGATTCGATGGTGTATTATAAACATTGAAAAACTACATTACGGAAAGCTTTTCTGTTTTGTAAAAAGTTCTCTGTAGGCGATAAAACTTTTCTGCAACTTTGCCGTTATCTTATATGTATAGTACATCAGTAGCTATGAAATCAATAAGCCAAAAGAGATAAGTAGTCATTTTAAGTATTTAATACATATAAGAAAAAAAAACAAAAGAACTCAGTTCTGAAACAAAAATTCAGAATTAAACAGTTTAATATAATAATATAGTGTAGTGGAGTAGGTATAGTTTGCAATCCATCCAATATTTAATTTTAATAGTTCGGTTCGACTGACTTCGATCAGCAGTCTGCGTTAATAAACGAACTTAAAGGATACAGAGCAAAAAGTTTCAAGAACTTTCGAGAAAAGTTTGGAAAAATATATAGTCTTAAGTGTAGTTCCTTGTTTAAGTTCATCAGTTTATTAGTAGATCAATTAACTTAATAAGCTTAAACTTTAGCACGGTATAATCTATACTATACAGGGTGTAAGGCACAGCCCTTCGCAAACTGATAGGGTGAGTTCAGTATACCATACTAAGAAGACTGGTTCATGAAATTGTTTCAGTAACGTTATGGAAATCCAATAAAACTTTCGTTTTAAAACCTCACAAAAATTTTTCAGCTTATTTCACGCGTCGATCGTCACGATTATTCCTAACATGTTTTCATTACTAAAAACGATATTTTTTTCATCACAGTAGCATTTATCGATCGATCTAAAAATTCAATCACCATTAGTTAACTATCAATCATACAGCATCAATAGCAATAACAGCCGTGGCACTACCCTGTCGGACTATCGAGCTGATTTAATAGTAGTCCATAAAGCCAGCTATACACGAGCAACGGTACACAATGGCTATAGGCTATAGTATAAGGCTGTGTGTACATTATCAGGGTGGCACGCATCGTGTCGCCCGCGGCTCAATCATTAAGGGATCATTAAAAGTCCAACGTCAACCTGTTGGGCGCTCAACCGATGCCCTTTCTCTACTTTTTCTCCATTTCTCCGCTTTCAAAGGGTTTTAGATATTTAATTCCACGTTATAATTAAAGTTTTTTTTTGTTTCTTAGTTTATGTGTTTAGGGGAGTTTTATTTAGAAAAGCGTTTCATAATAGTTTTTTTAGATGTTATATTGAGATTACATTTTTTCTTTGTCATGTATTGTATACATGTTAAAAAAGCGTCTTAATGCATATCCAAAATTAAACTTAACCCTATTCAGTAATAAATTTTCCTCATTATAAGAAGAATAAATAATACGCAAACTGTATTTTTATTATCTACTTTTAAATTTCAGTGTTATTTTATATTGCAGATATTTACAAATATCTTCTAAATCAATTTACATTACCATATAAAATTTTATGGCGAACTTGCTCACTTAATTATGAATGTAGAAAATTAATTACAGGACTCTTACAGCATCCACATCTTAAGGAGGTAAGACACAGCGCGGTATTACATAATTTCATCCTTTATCTTGCAAATGTGATACAAACGGCGATAAAACATAAAATCAAGTGCATAAAACATTCATAAAGTTTTATGACACCGATTTATCACTTCAGCGGATAGTTAGAACGGTGTCGGGATGAAAAGAGTGGTAACAAAGTCGGCGGGCGGCGCGGTGCGGCGCGGCGCGGCAAGCAAATGAGGCGCGACGCTCACTGCTAACTAAACCAATCGGCCGTGCTTGCCATGCAGACGAGCGGTTCAAACGCTGCTTTTTTTAATTTTTAGTTGTTAATACAATTGTCCAAGCTACATTCTAGTAAAAATTGTACGCAGCCACCAACGGATTATTCCAAGAGGAATTTGGAAAAGCTATTCAATCAACCTGTTACCTCCCTGCTAAGCTATAAGGCTAGATATTTTAACTGTGTGATTATGTTCCATTATAATTGGTTATCACTAAAGATTACAATTAAAAAAAAAAAAAAAAAACAACTTTCAACATTATCCACGTCTTTCATATTATAAAAGAAACTCTTTGCGAACTTTAAGTAGAATTTTTAGGAGTAGGCATTGTCGACTTAAGGTACAAAACAGAAGGGGTGCCTGCATGAAGACCTCCTCGCGTGCTCGGTGGCTGCTGGTCCCTTTCGGATACGTCCGGGGGGAAGAGCAGTCACTGGGCCTGGTGCACCCTGGGTCACGGACAATAATCTCCTCGCGGGGGGTTGGGTAGAGGAGTATTATTGTCCGGAGCAAACTTCTGCAGGAGGGGTCGCTCCCGCCCTGTCGACGCAGTCGATAGGCGAGGACGCGACCACACCCGCTTGGGTGCAGGCGCATCCAAGCGGGGTTGGTTTGTCTCCTCATTTAATGAGGAGCAAACCTTCCGGCGGGTCCGCTGAGTCGGGTTGGCCGGACAGCGGACGGAGGCATGCTTTAATGCCGCCGTCGGGGGGCTTGGCTTAACCGCCCGGCCCCAGAGGAAGGACACCTCTAAGATAAAAAACCACCCAATCCCAAGTTTTGGGAGCGCGGCGAGGGGATGAATGGCCGTTGGGAGTACGGTCGTTAGCGCTCCCACCTGCTGGTACCTGCCGACCCCAGCAGTATGTAGGCTTACCCGGGTACGTCAGCCTCTGCCCGGGCGGACATTTATTTGCTAGACCACTCGTGGGAATCACATGGACAATAAATCAAGAAATTTTTTAAAAGAAGTTGAAAGGGAGAATTGGGATGCGGAATCGGACATCGAATCCGTATCCAGCGCGGGGAGTGCCAGGAGCTCCAAGAGCTCCCGGCGGAAGGAGGGAGGTCCTGAGACCTTCAGGAAAAGGCCTAGACCGGAGAAGGACCTGGGGTCCTCCTCTGGGGGCAAGACGGTCTCGGCCAAAAGGACCAAGGGGCGAGGCAGCGAGGCGGCTGTCGACAGGGCTCAGAAGCCCTCAGTCGAGAGCCGAGGGCCGCAGCCGAGCTCGTCGGAGGAGGATGTAGCCGCCGGCTCCGACCAGGAGCGGAGGACCCGGTTCGCGGAGACCGTGGCGGCGGCTATGAAGGACGTGGCCCTGAAGCGGCTCGGGGCCAAGAAAAGGATGGCCATGGAGCAGGCCTCTGCCGCAATCATGGCGGCAGCGGAGGCCAGCTTTGCCCGGGCCCCACCGAAGGAGCGGGGGGATGATCTAGCGAAGCTGCGGGAGGAGATCGCACGCCTGTCGACCGCCATGGAGCTCCTCCTTGAGGAGAACAGGAGCCTGCGGGCGGAACTGGCTAAGGTGCGAGAGCACGAGGCCGGACGCAGCAGGGCTCCTGAGGAGGAGCGGCAGCGGCCCGAGCGGGCCAGGCCTTCCCCCCCCCCGGCCGAGAGCCAGATACTGGACCTGGTCCGGCAGGAGCTGGCTGCCTTCCAGGCGCGGTTCTCCGTCCTGGAGGGCATCGTCCTGCGCCCGCCCCTTGCAGGCAGACCGCCGCCGACGGGCCAAAGACCGGCCTCATATGCGGCTGCGGCAGCGCCGGCCCCAGCACAGGGGCCTGTTCGGCGGGCACCTGGCGGAGCTGCAGCTCCAAAGCCGGCGCCGAAGCCGGCGCCGAAGGCGGCGCCGAGGCCGGCGCCGAAGCCGGCGCCGAAGCCGGCGAAGAAGACTACTGCCCCAAGGCAGGCCGCAGGGGCACAGGCGTCGGTCGTGGCGCCGGCGCCGGAGATCGGCAGCCCGCGGAGGCCTGCTGCCCAACCCCCCGCCAGCGAGCCGGAGTGGCAAGTGGCGGGGGAGAAACAAAAGAGGCGCAAGGCGGCAAGGGCGGCCCGAAAAAGAGCGCAGCGGCAGCGTCGCAGGGAGCGGGCCGTCGCGGGGAAACTTCGCGCCCCGAGGACCGCGGCTGTGGTACTCACACTGCAGCCGGACGCGGTCAAAAGGGGTGTGTCATACCGCGACGTGCTCGCCAAGGCGAAGGAGACGGTGGTCCTCGAAGAGCTGGGGATCACCGGGGGACTCCGGCTAAGGGTGACCGCAACGGGCGCCCGAATGCTGGAGATCCCCGGGGCGGCTAGTGGGCCTGCCGCGGACGCTCTCGCCGAAAAGCTTAGAGCGTCCATAAGCGCGGAAGAGGCCCGAGTGTCCAGGCCCGTCAAGTGCGCAGATGTGCGCATACTGGGCCTGGACGACTCAGTCACTGTGGAGGAGGTGACTGCCGCCGTCGTTAGGACGGGCGGGTGCTCCGCTGGCGATGTTAAAGCGGGCACCATACGTCCTGACCACACGGGCATGCGAACCGTCACGGTGAGCTGCCCGGTGACGGCGGCAAAAAGGATGGTGGATGGCCGACGGCTCCTGGTCGGCTGGGTGTCGGCGCAGGTCAGGCTGCTCGACCCCAGACCTCTGAGGTGCTTCCGTTGCCACGTGGGACACCACGTGGGAGTCCGCTGTACCTCGGAGGTGGACCGCAGCGGGTTGTGCTTCCGCTGCGGTCAGCCCGGTCACAAGGCCGCGACTTGCGAGGCCGCGCCGCACTGTGTTGCATGTGCGGCGGCCGGCAGGCCGGCCGAGCACCGGGCCGGGAGCAGGGCCTGCGCTCCGCAGGCTGCGACCAGGGGCAGAGGAAGGCCCCCCGCCTCCATAACCTCCTCCACAGCAGCCGGCCCCGCAGCTCCCGGGGCTGCCGCCACCAGCGCTGCTGCTGCCGCTGCTGCCGCAGTTGCTGCTGCCACTGCAGCCGCTGCCACAGCCACTGCAGCCGCCAAACCCTCAACGGGGAGCCTGGAGGAGGACGTGATGGAGTGCCAATAACGGCCCCATTGCGCTTCCTCCAGGCGAATATCAACCACTGCGCCCGTGCTCAGGATTTGTTGCTCCAGAGCATGGCGCAGTGGGCGATTAACATCGCCGTGGTCGCCGAGCCGTACTTTGTCCTACCCAGGGATGACTGGGTTCAGGACCTTAGCGGCTCGGTGGCCATCATCTCGTCGGCCGCCGCCGGTACCCCTTCCTTCGAGGGGGTTGAGAAGGGTAGGGGTATAGTCGCAGCACGGTTCGGGGAGATTGTGGTAGTGGGTACCTACTTCTCCCCGAGCCGAACTCTCGCCGAGTTCCAAAACTCCCTTATGGAGTTGTCGGTCATCGTCGGTCGCTATTCCCTCCCTGTGCTGGTGTTAGGGGACTTCAACGCCAAGAACTTGGCCTGGGGTTCCCGACGCACAGATGCACGGGGCAGGATGGTGGAGGACTGGGCGCTAGAATCAGGCCTAGTCGTCCTAAATCGGGGTTCCGTTCCCACGTGCGTACGGATGCGGGGCGAGTCTGTGGTGGACATCTCGTTCGCCAGCCCCGCTCTGCTGCCGCGTGTCGTTGACTGGCGCGTCGAGGACAGGGTGGAGACCTACTCCGATCACCGGTACATCCGGTTTGACGTCTCCACCCGCAGCTCCGGTGCGCCGGTCCTTCGGACCCCGAGTGGTCCACATTGGGCGCTAAAGCAGCTGGACAGGGAACTGCTCCAGGAAGCCTCAGTCGTGCAGGCCTGGGTGTCAGCACCGGTCAGGCCCGCCGACATCAACGTCGAGGCGGAGTGGTTCCGGGAGGCCATGTCGGAGGTGTGCGACGTGGCCATGCCCCGAGTCCGGCCGAGACGCGCCCGGCGTCAGGTGTACTGGTGGTCGCGAGAGCTGACGCTCCTTCGGCAGGCATGCGTCGAGGCGCGACACCGGTACACCAGGCATCGCAGGCTCCGCATCCGCCCTTCGGGTGCGACAGTCAGGGAAGCGGAGCTGTACGAGGGATACAGAGCGGCGAAGATCGCCCTCCACGAGGCCATTCTCCGGGCCAAAGACGCGGCCAATGCGGAGATGCTGGGGACTCTGGACAGAGATCCGTGGGGTCGCCCATACAAAATGGTGCGAGGAAAACTTCGCACCTGGGCACCCCCGCTGACACAGAGTCTCCGGCCCCAGCTAGTGGAGGAAGTGGTGAGCGCTCTGTTCCCTGCGCGCGGGGAACATTCCCCGCCGCCTATGGCTCCGCAGCTTGCGATGCCAGATGTGGACCACGAGACCGACGATGACGTCCCCGAAGTGACCGGGGTGGACCTGAGAGCGGCGGTAGCCAGGCTGAAAGCCAAAAATACCGCCCCAGGGCCCGACGGCCTGCCTGGAAAGGCCTGGGTCCTGGCCTTAGAGGCTCTCGGGCCTCGACTGAAGGGGCTCCTAAGCGCATGCTTGGAGAGGGGCCAGTTCCCACTTCGTTGGAAGACGGGGAAACTGGTCCTCATTCGGAAGCCAGGGCGCCCTGCGGACTCTCCGTCCGCATACCGGCCCATTGTGCTGCTCGACGAGGTGGGCAAGCTCTTCGAGAGAGTAATTGCAAACCGCCTTGTCGAGCACCTTGTGGGGACGGGGCCGGACCTTGCGGAACACCAGTTTGGTTTCCGCAGGGGGCGCTCAACGGTGGAAGCCATCATGCGCGTGAGGGCCCTCACGACGGGGGATGCGGTGTCCCGAGGTAGGGTCGTCTTGGCGGTGTCTCTTGACATCGCCAATGCCTTCAACACCCTGCCTTGGAGTTGCATAGGGGAAGCACTCCGGTATCACCGGGTGCCAACCTACCTCCGTCGAGTAGTCGGGGCCTATTTATCGGACAGGTCCGTAATTTACCCCGGTCACAATGGGGCATGGAACCGGCGAGACATGTCGTGCGGTGTTCCACAGGGATCGGTTCTGGGGCCGCTCCTGTGGAACATCGGCTACGACTGGGTGCTGCGCACAGACCTCCCTGACGGCGTCAGCATAGTGTGCTACGCCGATGACACACTGGTGCTGGCGCAGGGGGGGTCGCATCAGGCGGCGGCCGAAATAATGACGCGCGGGGTTGCGATGGTGATCGAGAGGATCCGGCAACTGGGACTCGAGGTGGCCTTGCACAAGTCCGAGGTCATGTGCTTTCATGGGCCTCGGAATAAGCCACCTTCGGGCTCCCAGGTATTGGTGGGAGGGGTTCACATCGGTGTCGAGTCGACGATGAAGTACCTGGGACTCGTCCTCGACAGCCGGTGGAACTTCGTCGAACACTTTCGACGTTTGGGCCCTAAACTGGAGAGGGCGGGGGCTGCATTCAAGCGGCTCTTGCCCAATCTGGGGGGCCCAAATGCCTCCTGCCGGAGACTCTACGCGGGAGTGGTGCGGTCCATGGCCCTCTACGGGGCGCCGGTGTGGGCGCGCTCAATGCGCTTGCGAGCCGTCCACCACCTCAACGTCCCACAGAGGGTCATAGCCCAGAGGCTAGTGCGGGGGTACCGCACTATCTCCCGCGAGGCAGTGGGTCTCCTTGCCGGACTGCCACCGTGGGATCTGGAGGCGAGGGTCCTCTCGCGCCTGTACGACTGGCGCGAGGAGGCACTGCGTCGGGGGGAGTCCCCGTTGCCGCGGCAAGTCGCTGCGCAGCGGGCAGTCCTCCGGCGCGATCTCATGGTGGAGTGGCGAGATCGCCTCACGCAACCCCGTGCAGGGCACGCCACAATAGTGGCCATAGTGCCCCTCTTCGAGGAGTGGATTGGGAGGAGTCATGGCACCCTCTCTTACCGCCTGACGCAGGTCCTCACCGGACATGGATGCTTCGGGAGGTACCTGCATCGCATCGGGCGGGAGGAGACGCCTGGGTGTCACCACTGCGCGGACCAGCCAGAGGACACGGTGGAGCACACGGTGGAGGAGTGTTCTGCCTGGGCGGAGCACCGCCGTGTCCTCACAGCGGCAATTGGCGGCGGCGACCTCTCGCGTCCGGCCCTGATCCAGGCCATGGTCCGGAGCGAGGGAGAATGGGATGCCGTCGCCTCCTTCTGTGAAGCCGTTATGCTAGCGAAGGAGGCGGCGGAGCGGCTAAGAGACCGCACCGCTCATCCCAGCCGTCGCGGCAGGGCTGGTACCGGTCGACACCACGGGCGCCGGGTGTCAAGGGATGACTCCCGACCACCGTAGGCGCGGGCTTGTGGGCGGTGAGTGTGGGTAGCTCATCGCCCATACGTCTTTAGAGACGACAGGCCCGTGTCGGCGGCGCGTTCTGTTCCACGCGCTCCTCGAAGAGTTGTCAGCAACATGGGAGGGGCCCCTTTAGGGCCAGGGTCTGCTTGGGCTGCGGGTTGTTCGTGAGAGATACCGCGGCCCTGGCACACAGGGACCCCCAGAAGGAACATAGTGGGTTTTAGTCAGTAAAAGTCTGACACTCCCTCCAGCTGCACCCTCAGCGGGAGGGGTCATTTGATGATTTCCCACGAAAAAAAAAAAAAAAAAAAAGGTACAAAACAGAACAGTCGGGCGTTTTCGCCCGCGCGTCACAACCGCTTATTTAAGACGATCATTTACCATCATTTGCGGGTTGCTTTTTAACCCTTATCCGTTTTTAATGCAACCGCTGAATCCTTTCGCGTTCGCTTGTTATTCGGATACTATACTGCTCACTGATACCCGTATCTGATATCTAGTTATGAATTCCCTGTGAACATTTGATACCGTTGTCTGTGGCGACCTTAACAAAAATAGTTTCTTTAACTCTGATTGTAATTGAAATTCCGCAAGTGAAATGGAATGTTTCATCTTCATTGCTGACTGTATTATTTCAGATATTTTTCATTCACAATAAAGTTTATTTTGAAATATTTTTGTAAGTCAAATCTAATCACTGTTTTTATGGTATCACATGTTTTTGTAGCGTAAACCAGCTATTTGAAATAAAATAAAAAATCAACAGGTTTGATTAATATACGGCGACTGAAATATCATTTATGAAGCCATCAGCGCTAGCGATCCAACGCTAACTGCATGTAAACACATAAATATTTATCTCATAACGTGCCCGACCTCGTTACACGCCACAGAGTGAAAAAACAACAGAGAACCATCACGAGCTTTTCCTAGAGACATAGTGTTCCTGTAATATTTTACTGACGATTACTGTTGAAGGGAAAGTGCAATATTAATGAGTTATTTGATCTCTCCCATGTGTTCAGGAGTAAATTTAGTTATGTACTTAGGGCCAGTTTCACAATGTCCGATAGCCACCATCTACCAGATAAATTAAAAAAAGGAACAGAATTAGTATGAAATTATCTACCAAACAAAGTATCTGAAACTTATTCGTAGGTGGTGAAACGGGCCCCTAATATAACACGAATAAATAATTGCAAAACACTCAGATATGCTGCATGCAATAATATTAGTTGTTAGTAAGGGTTGTTCGCGTTCCATTTGTTTCTAGCTCTATGTTAAAGTCGCGTGTGTCATAACTGCTTCATTTAAAGCTCTAATGTACTAAAGTTATTGCCACGTGTAGATGTCGTACTGATGTCACTTCCTCCTCTTAATTAATACACATAATATTCCTAACTATCTTCATATTAATTTAGAGAAACTATGGATGTAATTAAAATTCTTTTATGAAGTTTTATAATGTGATCAGATCTGAATCAGGGTATTTATTTTAATTGGTTTATGATATAAAACAGCAGGGTAATTACGATACTATGACAGTCACAATCATATCGCTAGGAATTAATACTTTTTAAATTGATACTTTTTGAGTATTTGAAATTGTAAGAATGAATACTTTTTGAATTTTATCTCATTAACGAGCAATGTATATTTTTAGTTTTAAACTGTCAAAATTTTGAATATGACGATAGACTCCTTACGTCACTGCACTCACAGCAGTGATGAGAATTAAGACGATAAACAGTCAAGAGAACTATTCAGAAAAGATTTGATTGACGCATTAAAATTTCGCAACCCTTAGGTCCAGTTTCACAATGTCTGAATAGCTATCTACCAGATACTTAATTATATTATCTGGAACTATACTCTCTATACTATCTGGAACTTATTCGTAGGTGGTGAAACAAGCCCTTAGTGTGACTCCGTTAAATATTCCCGAATTTTATCGCAATACACGAAAAAAATTTGCATTCAAATTAAAAAAATCACATTAAAATAATGACAAAGCCATACCATTTACCACCATTTACTAAGCTTGCTTAAACGCAGCACAAACGGAGTTCAAACGCGACGGATAAACGCGCTGTACGGCGATGTCTCCCTAATCCGAACCGTGCCCGGCTCGTTATCGCGTTGGTGGTCACCTCATTATGGCGCGCTATCGGTAACCGACCGTTATCTTAATTTATTTGTAATACGTGTATTTTTATTGCATTCACTGGATTTTCGGTTATAGTTCGGATTAGTTTAACTAGAGCTTAGTGCGCTAACAGTTTGTGTATAACTCCCTACTAAAAAGTAATTGTTATGGGTTGTTGATCCAGTGATAACAAATATGCGATATTTGTGGGCTTGACGCTTTTTTTTTTGTGGATTATATTGTATTTGTAATATTTTCAAAAAACAAAACAGAATAGATAAGAATTTTTGTTGTTTTCTTTAAAGCTTTGAAAATTTGATAATATAAAAAATTAGTTTATATAACAATATTTATATAACAATTAATAATAATTTATAAAAAAAAGATCTATTCATATTTTTAAATTCATAAAAAAATAGGTACAGGCAATAAGCCATATTTATTTTATATTTTACTGTGTTTAGTGTTACATGTAAAATAATATTTTGTTCCCATTAAATATCAAATTTTGGTAGAAGAGAGATTAATAAAAGATTTTTTAATTTATTTTTGACCATTTAATTTACGATGAACGGCGAGAGAATTTCATCACATAAATCTCGACCTTGCCGGGAATCGAACCCTCAGTTCAGTAATTCTCAAAGTGATTATTGCGTCAATGGAGGCCTTTTAATAAACGATTGTTTTCAGTGCAGTTGCGTTGATAGTTCTTAAGAGAAAAAAATCTTAAATATCCTGGTCAAAGCTTGCAAACCCACCAACACTATCAAACCAAAAATACCAATAAAAATTCAATTTCTTCCAAAATAAATAAAGTAACCGCTAGAACGGCGAGGCGAAGCACCCCAATCGGAATGGAAAAACGATCGTTGCCAATTGCCATAAAAAGATCGTCGGCCCAATAAAACGGAATCCACATTGTCAGCGATGATTTGAGCGGGCGAGGGCAGCGGGGGGGAGAGCGCGGACGCGCGGGGTGCACCCAACACGGTTTGGGCGGGCGGCATTTTTATACCGCGACAGGAAAAACTTCGTCGCGCAAATGTCAGTGACGACTGATTTGTTCCCATTTCAATTGGTTACCAGATTATTTTGGTGACGTGTGTTTTTCTTGTTGTTTTGGGTTCCGTGATGATGTATTTTTTTTTGTTTGTATTTTTCATTGTACCTTGTGGAAGTACTCTTCTTTTTAAAAAGTTATATGGTAATTATGGAATTAGGCGTTACTTTGCGGAAATATTTCGCTTTAATTCCGCGACGAAATGGTGTCGATAAAAATGATAACCATGTAAATTTAAATGTGTAAAAATGTGCTAAATCATAAGGTTAAGCAATGCTTGACGCGGTTGGCCAGTTGATTGGTGAAAGATATTGTCATGATAAGTTAGTGTTTCGGAGGGCACGTTAAATTAGTGGGTCCGAATGTCATTTAAAGATCATTAAATTGTCAGTCGTTAAGCCAGAAAGTCTGACAACCAGTATTACTAAGGGGTGTCTGGTTTCGGCCCAGATAAGCAGTCGGTTAGACTGCAGATGATAACTAAAAGAATGTAGAAAATGTTTAAAAAAAACCGGACAAGGATTTTTTTATGTAATCGCAACAGTAGTAAAATTATTGTATTTATCTTTTCAGAATCATAAAATAACCTTAATATATTATTTAAAACAAATAAAATTCTGCTTTAATTCCAATATTTTATGTTTTTAAATATGTTTAATATCAAATTGGTATAAGTACAGATTAATATGGTATATATATACCTACTAATATGTTAAAAAAATATATATCTCATGTAGAGACTATGGGTTAACATGTTAGAGCTATATTGTTTTTGATGATAAGTACCTGTAGGTACCATATCCTTGGAAAATAAATATCTAATCTTATTCAACGCTTTTTTTCCCTTGTCTATTTTTTTTTTACTTTTTTTTTGCATTCTACGTAATATAATATTCTACGTAATATAATTACATGCAGAATTCTTTATTACAAGAACCAATTTCAATTGTTTTGGAGGGTAGGACTAGGAAGGGACTAGTAGGTATTAGGAAGGATGTGTTTTAGCATATTTTTGTAAATTAGTATTTTTTTATGGAAAATATAATTGCAGTACCCACATTTATTATTACCCACAATTCATTATTTTAAACAAAAATGAGGTAGTTTACTACATATCAACAAAACACTTAATCCATTTGTATGACCACCCTCACTTGTTTAAGATATTATAACTTGAGATAATTTATATGTATTTTTATTACAAAAATTGAGACATTTTTCTGTTAATTAGCTACTATAAAAGCAGGGGAAATACGTTTTCGGTAAAACTGAACACTCCTAGTCGATGATGATGATGACAAAGTTCTCTTTGACCATTCTGAATTGCACCAAAAATAAGTAGAGGTAAGCAATAAAACAACAGAGAAAATTATCCTACATGTATGATTACTAAAATATGTAGGTATAGATTTTTAGGTTCAAGTCTAAAATAATCTCCGCTTGTCGATGTATATAGCTTTTTTTTGTTATCTGTTACAATTGATAATCTTTTGTGAATGAGCATTTTTATTTCATGAAATTTATCTTTGCTTTCTATATGGGTGCCTTATTTTTTTGGTGGTTTAGAAGTTTGAACAAACTTTTCAACTCATATATTTTACTGCATAGGTACCAAATCTATGAAATTTTATCGTAATAAATCTTAAAAGTAGTGTAACTTACTGTAAAATTAGTTTTCATAAGTAAACTTACTTGGCGTGCGTGTGGGGCCGTGCGGCAACTGTCAAAAACACGTGGCAAGTCCCGCGGGACCCACGCCCCCTGCACACTGGACTCACTCGGCTAGCTCAGGCCCCACGCACTGCCGCCAGCGAGGACACTGCTATAGTCAGTTTACAAGTTACAGGAGCATCTACTCGTAAGCAATATTGGAAAGTTATTCCGTCGCCGTTCGCGCAAAGATGAGCGTCAGACGTCGCGTCGACAGACCGACTGAGCGATACGAGCGCGCGCGGCACCGAGCGACGCGCCGCTGGGCGGTCCCGCCAACACGCCCCGCCTCGACCGCCGCCCACAAGCGACCACGCCCACCTGAATTAATAAAGGCGGCAAACACCGCCGGACACGCGGACAATGCCGCATTGTCCTACGTCCAAAATAGTTTCAATTAGAATCGAGGACAAGGCACAAAAGCGCCCGCCGGCGGATCATTCACGCCGAAATTGGCCGCTGCATGAGCGATTAGCGAAACCTCATACAAAACTGTCGATGATATCCCAAACTATTGTTCCGCATTTGAACTAAACCGCTCGTTATAATCGAATGAGTTTGCTTTATCCACGACGTGTCATGGCAAGTTAATAGCTTAATATCATGATGTTGATCATTGATACTTACATTGCTTTCATACTTTTGAAATGGTTTTCCGATATATTCTGAGTGAAAGGCATCTCAAAACAAATGACACTACAAAGCCATCTTACACAGCTTTCTTGATAGAATTATGAATTCTGTTGACAATGCTGGAAGAGCTCGTTTGACCTGAGATCATTTACCTACTTAGGTCACCTTATATAGCTTTCAAACTACTCATCGCATATGTATTTTCAGTCATAAGGGTCTTCCTTCAGGATCAGAAATCAAAAGTTATGTGCAAAACAAACACCAAAAGAAATAAGTATAAATATTTTTACCTGATAACACTGAGTATTTCCATATGTTTCGATACTAAAATAATGTAGATCGACAGCAATGGCCGATCAATCGGACACTACTTCTAGAATCTTTACGCTGCAAGAATAGCTACTTTCTTTATTCAGATAATATGTTCTAAGGAGTATAGAACGTGCTGCATCTTGGCAGGTACTGAGAAATGATAATGTGGAAGGGAAAACAAAGGGATACAGACGCATTTGTTTCATAGAGTGGACGTGTATTTTGCCAACGTTTAAGACAGAAATAAGATTCATTTTGCTGACAGCTAACTCCAGTAGAGAAGAGAAAGCCACCTGAAGAAAAAGCTGTACAGAGAAACAGAAACCTTTGTTTTAAATGCATATAAAATACAGGTTAATCGATGTATAACTTTGAGAATATAACATTCATTCTTCATTGCATTCAAAGATATGAAATAGGATTAATAGCAATACAAGAAAATATGTGATATCATGGCCCAGGTACAAATGTTTACAATATAATGTTATACCAAAACTCAAAAGACCGCGCATCTACACTCAAGTTCTCAAAAATTTCCAATCCTCACTTTAAAGACAGTAATTCTACCTATGTCACAACACTGCCTGTAATCAATTTATTGATAGTAAGAAGCAGAAAGCGACTAACAAGTGTGTGATACAAGCGTTCCGATCCCACTTCGGAACACACGAAGGTATTCCGATGTTTTCGTATAAGATTGGAGACCCCTAAACAAATCTGATTTTAATTTAAGCATCAATTTCCGTTTATGCCTTGCCAATGCTGACTTGCTTTAGGCTCTTAATAACCACCCTTCGTAATTCAAAATTAAAGGGAGTCAAAACAGTATTTTTATGCATTATATATATGGCAATATACAATAAAGAAAAGACACGCGAATTGCAAGTTCTTAAAAAAAATCCTTCACGTCTCAATCCAAAGGTTTTCTGGGTATATCTCTTAGGGCCCATTACACAATGTTCGAATCGCCACTATCTACTGAAGAAATTAAAAAAATGGAACAGAATTTGTATGAAATTATCTACCAAATAAACTAACTGGAACTTATTCGAAGGTGGTGAAACAGGCCCTAAACTATAAGTGTCCATTACCAATAAGTTAAGATACCTGTACCTAATAAAGAATACATCTAGCTATGTATTAGATGAACGACGAAACGAACGCACTAGATAATTTGCTGTCAAAAAAGGGAACTCAAAGATTTGATCGTAAGTTATCAAACTCTAAACAGATATAGGAACTTCAGTTTTCAGATCTGCTGCATCATCATGATTCACTATTATCAGTTCTGGGTACGCATATACGTTTTTGATATTTTTGTTGATAAAATATACAATTGTACTCGAAATACAGAAAGTTGCGGGAACGGTAAAGATTGGTAAAAAGCCAGACAAATCTGTATTGAATGATTTATAAATTACCTGTGAATTGCTATGACTAACGGTTGATTTCAAAAACCTATCTAGGTAACTGTTGATTTGCTTACTAGAGATTGGAATTTGACACAATTTATATGGGACTAATGGTTAAAATCTGTGTTTAGTAAACAAAACAACCGAAAGATAGGTTATTGAAATTCGCAGTAAGTCTATTTTAGAGACTTACTTAAATGGATTAGAACTTTCTTGTATAACTGACTGTTGCACTTCTGTATTTAAAACTAGCTGTACCCTGCCGTTGCAGAGGTATCTTGAGATAACTACTTCCCACTCTCTTGGTCTTGGGAAATAAAGGCTTTTCGGGGAAGTGAAGACCACCGAGAGAGCTGTTTGAACGGCTTAAAGCCCGGTCCCAAACATTCTCCCAAAGATATGTTTAAGGTATTTTTTTTTTCAAATCTACTCATTTATTTATTTAATTGATATTAACAATGTATTTACAAATTTAAATGAATATAGCTACACAAGTAAAAAAAAACATAATAAATCGCGTCAAAAAATTCCTCCTTATCACCACAAGAAAAGAAAAATTTCTTCAAAAAAATTCAAAATAAATTTTACGTCAATCTGTCCATTTTCTGACATTATGTCCATTCTCCGGTAAACAAAACTTGTTTCTACGGTTGCCATGCAAAGCCTGCAGGCCTCTAGTTAAAAAAAAATGCGTTATGTTATTCAACCCATGTGCTGAATATCATCATTATTTATGTTTTATTTTCATTTGATAATAATAAATTATATTATTTATTCTTCGTAAAATAAACACACGTATCCAAAAACCGATTTTCCAATATTCCCCCATGTGTATTTTCCAATCCACGCCAGCAGTCACCAAGCAAAACAAATGAACTGAAGGGTTTTCTCGAAAGACAAAATGTTTCCGCTCCGACGAACCGCTCTCGGAACACTGGAGCTCCAGCATCACCTATAAGTAATGTCCAAACTTCTAAACTGAATATCCGTTTGGCTTACTGGCCACGGAAGGGATTTCTCGGCTGAACAAACAGACAGTCTCACTTCAAATATCTGCGTGATGGTCGAGTAATACCCGAAGGTGTGACTATTCTAAAAGATTAGTTGTCTAGGAATAGTCCGCCCGAGTGAAGGGTAGATGAGGAATGTAGGCAAACAAGGTTTTGGTTGCACAATGTCTCTTGAAACCATGGTGTTTGTATTATTGTTGTTTGTACTGCAAACATACTCTGAATTTTAGTAAACTGATTTGTTTGTACTAGAAAAATTGCTCTTATCCCGAAAACAGTTTTCAGTGTATATGTCGTATTAGAAGATGGCTTTTTTTGAGAAAGAAATAATCAATTGCCCCCTCCCGCTGTGGGTGCAGCTGGACGGAGTGTCAGTCTTTTAGTGACTAAAACCCACTGTTCTTCCTTCTGGAGCCCTTTGTATGGATGGCAGGGCCGCGGTAACTCTTGCGAACACTTTCGCTGCTCTGGATGTGAAGAAAGAACCCTGGGTTTTATTCAGGTACTGATTTTTTTATTTTCTATATTACTTAAATTAATTATTAATCTTACACAAAAAGTTACACAAAATTATTATTAATCTCTTAATTTAAATCTTTCTCCAAAACCATATTGAATAAATACAACTAGCTTTATTCATCAGAATAACACAGGCCGTAAAAGCCATATAATTCAATTCGAAATTTAAACAAAGCTAGAAAGCAATGAGTCGTAATTGGAACGAGTTATGCAGCGCAAACAGCGCCGGTGTCCCGTCGCTCCGGTCACGTGGGCCAATATTTATTTTATCAATATTCAAACAGTTCAAACGTCGGGTTTTGTCTTGATCGTCTAGAGGTGGGCGCTCCTGTATAGGTTTGTACGTACCTATTGGAAACTCAGATATTTTCGCGCTAGAATTTTCAATGCGCGCTCTTCAGATACGAATTTGTTTAAAATTTATAGAATATTTTCAGTTTGGGAAAATGAAATAAAAGAATATTATATAAATAAAAAGTTTAAGGCATTCTTTATGGAACGTGTATTAAATATATACTATTGTTATTGTTAATTAAATAATTACCTATAAAACAAACTATCAGCAAACTTCATTCTAGCTTAAACCATCGACAATATAACCGTTCAACCCTCACCGCGCTGTGCACAATCCCTTGTTAAACTCGCTAATACGTTAACGAGGAGCTATTCTACAAGTTTATTTAAGTCGTGCCACACCGCCACCGCGCCGCAGTCGTGCCGCTGCCGCCACGCGCGCCGCCCGCACCGTAGAATGCTAAACAGGCCGATTGACATTCCAGTGGCGGAGCAATCGAACGGAAAATACACTTGTCATACATTTAACGTGGAATTTTTATGATTTAACGCGAACTGAGGGGAAATTATTACGGTCTTATTCGAGTAGATGTAATAAGTAATGCAAATGATTTCGGTGGGTGACTGGTGGTGCATATTGTAGCGAGTAGCTAAGGTACTTTAGCTTTAAGAAGATGTGATTATTATTACTTTGAATTTTAGAGTTTTCTTTTCTACATCAGTCAAATTGATGAAGTAATAAGGTTTAAAATCTATTAAAGAAATTTGACAGATTGAGGTAGGTTGATGTGCTGGCGTCTGTACTTAGGTAGGTTAATTTTTTTTCTAACTATTTCTGACTTTTAATTTGTTTTAATCGTACTCTCGCTATTTAGACCTATGATCTAACCCTTACTATCATTCACTCACATTTAGGAACATTAAAAGGTTTCGAACGTTTTTGAACTACGAAAAAGTTATCTATAAGTAATATGTAGGTACGATAGAGCAAATATTAGCTGTCCCTTTCATATTTTTACGATTCTAAAATAATTATGCTGACACTGGAGACATACACATGGAGAAACATATTAAAGTAAGGTAAGATAAATATGATGAATCCTCAAGCATCTTAAATATATTAAACCTTTATCAAATCCAAAAATAACACCTACACACCTACATCTACCACACTAACCCTATTCAAGCTGCATAAAAATATTTTCATATTACCTTTAACCCTCATGAGCTAATAATTTGATTTGCTCCATCGGGCCGCAGCCACCGGGTTACCTGTGACGTCACGTCAAGTCGGACAGGTCTTCATCATTGTAACAACTTACGGCTTACGAAAATACGACGCCTGCGCCGCACGCGGGACCTAATTCTTGGAGCCAGGCGCACGTCGCTCTTCGCCCGTCAAATTTGCGCACAGGGCTACCACTTTTTCTTATTGTATGCTTGGTTTGTTTATTTATAATATTTAAAGTATTTTGAACATACAACTGGTAGTTTTCTATCAAAAAAAAAATTCACATGCCAAATAAACTCTGAGTTCTGAAATGGATCCTTATTTTCTCATTACTCCTAACTGTACTATTAAAAGCTTTACGAAAATCCTAAAAGTATTCCAAGAACATGGAAAACAGTCTTAAAAATGTATAAAGACTAAAACGGTAACATGTTCGGTATTGAATGCGCATTGTCGAACTGAGGTAGAGAAATATTTATCAGTATATCGTACATGACAAGTGTATTGCAGGAGAAGGCAGGTCGCGCCTCCAGTTGGACATCCCTGACGGCCATCACAGACAACGTCTTCCTCAGACTGACAGCCGGCGACATATTTTATTCACGGCGCACCGTCGTAATTCCGTCGATGCAGATAAATTGTTTTACCGCGGGAGCAAGCCACGTCCCACGACTTTGGCGTTTGCATGATGAGCTCGTTTTTTATGCTCGAATAAAATTGTGTTAGCCACCACCGCAGAGACGTGTGAACACCACTGGATTCCCAAGAAATTGTTTTTGGGAAGCCTGCTTTGATATTTATGAAAGTTGGCATGTTGAGACGTATGTTTGAGTGAAGGGTACGCGGTGGGTTTAACATCCCCTGGACGATGTGTTTGTTGTATTTGTAAGTTACGGGATATTATCACAAGTTGTACTGGTTAGTAAATGTTTGCGAACAGCCACCAGTTGCAAGATGTCAGGTATCGTAAACACGTTGACACAGTCGCTTTGCAGCGCTCGGTGCGCCGCGGGACCGACATCCTCCGCTATCAATATTAAATCCGGCGGCGCGCAAACATCTGCTCGCGACTGCAAACGTATAAGTTTAATCAGTGGTGTTTCGATTAGTTAGAACACATCAGCTTCTGCCATTGACGGGATGCACTTTAAATTGGATGTCATTACTTAGCGTTTGTTTAGTTTGAGTAGTTCGTATTAACACCCAAAAGTTTTTACTAATTGCTATATTTGTAAAACATCGGAAACAGGATTTGATCTTTTAATTGACTCAACAAAGTGCAGCACAAAATCAAATTCACGACAGCAAACCAAAATACGTAATAGCCGAATAGCCAACTTCAACATTTAACCATTAGCCACGAATAACTTACAGAAAATCTGCAAGCCACAAGGTAACAAGTTTAAAATTCATCAACATAAAACAAGGAGACGATTGACAGAATGCAAATACTGGAGTGTCCCGCAGAAAATAAAATAAGCTTTGACCCTACGAAGTTTCGTGGGATTATGAATGTTTATACTGAAAATAATGCGCGGTCGTGGCGTTCGACGCAAATATTTGAAGACGTAGTCAAAGGGATGGCTTTTTGCGAGGTCCTTTGAGCGGCCGCGGTTTGTGGTCAGATAACCCGATTAGCCGCCCACCATCGCGATGTGCCAGGAGAATTGAGATCGTAGCTAGTTCACCTCAACCTGTGACGGCTTCACTCTCATTTATTCTGTTTAACTGTACAGGATTTATTTTTGAAACTAATTACTTTTGGATGATCTGAATATTTACATTACTCATGATAGAAATACAATCTAAATCCATCCACATTCACGTTATGTTGTTAGCCGAATTACATATGTGACCAGCTCTTAGACTTTCCCTTTTGAACTACAGATCTCCAAAAATCTCAAAAAAGTGAATATTTGGGCAATATCAAAAAATTTAAACTTGATAATAATATGAAAACAAATAAAGTTCTGGCCATCAACTTGAAGACCTAACCTTAACAGGTTTGATAGCGAAACATAAATTCTATGATAGACTCGAGGCCACAAACTGACGTTATGTTTTCTCTTTACGACTGGCTGACACTAAAATGTTTCCGAATAAAATTGTTATCCATCAAAACAGCTGTTCGTTTCCTACAGCGTAAGACATGCACTGGTATGCCTACAAGCATCCATGTTTGAAGATCTAATAGAAACTTGTTCTAGATAAGACAATGTTATAAAGCCTACATTGGTTTTTTATGGTCAGGAGCTTCTTTAGGCTTCTAGAACCCAGGAGAATAATAAGATCCTAGGAACCTCATTATTCTATAGGTAACGTCATAATGCGCATAATAGGGTTTGTCCTTGAATATATTTATATAGCATAGAGATGAATAATCACCGAAATGTCCCACGTTTGCCTTTCAAAAATGTGGAGCTGTAAACTAGCTGAGGGTCTTGGGTTCGATTCCCGGCACAGTCGACATTTTCGTGATGAGCATGCTTTTTGGCTTTTGGTCTGGGTGTTAAAATATGTATTTAATTTATATATGCAGTTTTGTTGATATAACAAACCTTAGGGCTAACCAACCCTGTGTAAAAGGGTGACCCCATTTTATATTGTACCCCGATAATATTCCGTGTTTCTAAAAGTTTTGCGAAATACATCCAGTAACCCTTCTAGTGGACTATCTGAATGTTCTGCTGACTTATTCAGAAGTATCAGCAACGGCTTCACAGCCCTCCACCTGCGGTTAAGTGTAACATAACGAACCCTCACTGAATCTTTAATACATAGTTTCATTTAATGCGAGCTATTCGCTAACTTTGCAATGGTCCTCTGTTGATTTTGAAACTTCGCGGTTTGGCTAATCATACCCGTGTTTGAGTTTGTGCGGTCAAATATTTATAATCACAACTTAAGTACAAATATGTAACTAGTTTGTGTTAGTTATGGGATACGGGAATGATGGGATACGGCGTGCACACATAATTTGTATTTTTTTTTCTTCTGTAGATTGGCTCAAATACCTAGGTGTACCTAGGTATTTTGTTTGTGAAAATATTCTAAGTGATAGGGATTTCAGGAGCACGTTTATTTTAAAATTAAATTATTCATTAAACAGTAAATGTTATAAATGGGTTAGCGAATCTATTCCAAATTGTTAATGGTTCTTAAAGGCTTTAGATTTCTCGTAATTATATTTACACTGTTAATGAGAAAAGAGGACAAAATACGCACCTAATATCAATTATATTTAGTAGGTAATTCAAAAGGAGAATTAATTCAATTTCCAATACAAACATCTACCTGGCTCAGGTAGCTCCTCAAACGAGGCGCTCGGTTCCCTACTTGGCAAATTAGATTTCGCATAAAGCCTATTTTAATTTGCGCCGTCGCTAAACATTGCGAGCTCTTAAATGTTTAAGCGAGCGCACGCCGGTGTGTGCGGAGCGCGCGGAGGCGCACGCGGCCGCCGCCGTCGTTGACATTCAACAAAGCAAATATGTTCTTGGCGGTGGCGCCCGGCCCAACGCGATAATAAGCTTACCGGCCGAGGGCGGGCCGCCCCCGCCTCGCCGCCCGCCGCGAGACCGCCCTAGCCTCACGGTGTTATTAAATTCTTTTGTTGGCCCCGGTACCGGAATGCCCAGTTATTTAGCCGTGGTCCGGCTCTACGGGATCAACGTAAATATCTCCAACATGTTATGTCTTTTGAACTTCACTAGATTGCGGGATGAAACGGATTATTTGCATCCTTTTTCACGTGTGAGGGTTGCCGACGTGAAGTCTGATGCAAAATATAAGTGGTTCAACACAACATGATAAATGTAAAGCATCAGGTGTTTGCAGTGGGCGCTCGTTACTACGAGGCATATTGTAAAGTGAGTTGCTCGAATTAAAACATTAAAATGCTCGCTCCCCCGCTTCGTATGAATTTAGACAACATCTAAGCCGAGGGCGCGCTTCATTTCGAGCACATTACTCTCTGTTTAACAATAAAACTCATTAAATCGCTCGTGCGGTCGTGTTTTATAAATGTTTCACGTATTAATAAAATTAACAAAGCAGTTGTACACGAGAGGGCTATTTCCCGACAAAGCGTCGGAGCGTAGCACAATGGAATCTAAAATAAATACGAGGACTTTAGCAAACAGTAGAGCACACAAAGCGTCCACCTGGTGGAGGCGGTGCAGGCTCTATTGAAAATTAAGTGCCGGCGACGGAGTTCAATTAATGGCCGCGAGGCGTCCGCCCGAAAGTCTCTTCACACACTGCGAGACGCGGCAGACGTTGCTCGTGCATACTGATATTGCAACATTAATGGGCCATTTACCGAAAGCCTTTTCCCTCAAAAACTATAATATCTTTATCACAAACTTGAACATGATACGAGTAGAAATTATCAGAATACAACAATAAACTCAAACAATATCTCTTGCATGTACATACTTATATCCTTTACACACGACAGTGTCAGCAAAAACAGATAATACTAATTTATTCAATCCTTATCTATCTATAAAAAAGTTAAGCTAAGTCCCGCTATAGAGACACCCTCTTATTGGGCGATCACTATCGGTGGCCAGCGTCCAGCTAAACGGGCGCTTATCTCACAAATTACACCGTTTTACTCGATCCTCTCTGAAACTGCGAAAAGTAGACCTTTTTAACACAACTTAGGACTTCGCCCCTACTATGCTGGAAAGAATTTTGCGATCATGAGAGGTGTGGCGATACACTCAGGTATCTCTCTAACCCTAGGTATCTCTTAATACAGAATATTCTTCTGAAAGGTACGTACAAAAACAATAACTCCATTATTTACTTACAGGAAAAATATCACAGGTATGTAGGACAGTTGTCAAATCATTTAGTATCACAATTGAAGCAATAAATGATAACATTTAATTAACAACATTGAGTTGTCGGTAGGTACGTCCTTCTCAAATGACATTACCAAGCTCTTTCTACAAAATCCGAGCCTTTTCTGACTGCAATACCACCATCGAAACTTTTGTATTGACAAGATACTCAAGAGAATAAAAAAGACGAACGACGAAGTGTTCATTGAGTGTTATCGCGGCCCAAAAAATCGCAGTCTGTTCGCATTTTATCGGAATCGGCTCGTGGTAGGGGCGGGCAGCTTACCAATCGCCAGTTTAACCCTCGACGCCGGATTTTATTGCCATTCGTATTGTCGGCTAGAGATTTACTTTGACACGTCGGAAATTCGTTTGTTGACTCTTCGTCGCAATTTTCGAATGTCTATTTCGCACACTGTTTTCCCCGTTTTTCTTCGTCGTAAAAGCTTAATTGCGGTTAAACTGCTCGTACGTTCTGTTTTACTGCGCTTCAATGGTTTATTGCAACTGACATTTAAAGATTACACAACACAAACTGTGGAGTGGTGAGACAATGTAAATTTTCCCGCGCTTGAATAAATTTGTCTAATTTATCAATTTCCGCGCCACTTCTTGAAAAACATGGCGGTTCGTGTATAGCGCGTGTGTCAGGTAAAATGCATTGGGTAACACATTAACAATGTTTCCTCTGAAAGCCTTTGTCTGCACTCAACGAATTACGGGGAAAGGCGAAAATTTAAATACCCGCCGGGACTATTTTACATGTAAGAGATGCACTTTGCATGTAATGCGGCGATTAAATGAGACGACAACGCGTTCTGAGCGCCGACACCGACTGCCGCTCGGTGGAAAAATGTTCACCATAAAGAGATATCATAATTGTAAAACACCTTGTTCCTTGCTGGGCGATCCCGTACCACGTATTTTTTTTAAGCCCAGTTTTAACACAAAAATTGCTAATAACTTATCTTAATTTGCAAATTATGAAATTTTCGTTTTGATTTTGTAGTACCTACTTATACACTACATAATGTGTGATAAACCAACAATGACGAAAGTCAATCAAAACATTTTATTGGGCAAATACATCTGAACTCTAATTCCTCATTGGAAAAGTATTTAAAAATAAAACCTTCTAATGTATAATTATCTATCGTTCGGTTAGACAGAAGAGATCTTCATACGCTCCACGCCACCTCATGCTACGTTTGAGGGCGACACTCGTCCCCACAAAGGTCCAAAGGGAAGAAAACTCAATTAAAACAACAGCACTTGTCGACCGGGCGACTCGCATTACCACACGATTAAGCCCGCTGTAAGGTAACATGGCGTCTACTTGTATTAGGTACTGTATTCATTATGAAGTCTAGAAGAGTTGTCTCTGCATGTTTTTTTATGGAAAAACTAGCTCATCGCACTTAGGTAGTTTTTAAAAATGTTTAGTACAGCAAGCGTGTTTATGCATCACACAAGTATTTAACTAATTCCGTTCCTGACCGTTCAAATTAGCTGTCTCCTTGCCATGCTGCATATAATGTAAGATTATCGTAAGAATGATATTCTTAAAAAAGTATAACTAAGCGGCTAATATATACCTCTACAATCTCAAAAAAATAGTATAGTGAACACGAGATAAAAATACTCACTCTCAGAAGTACTTGACTATTGTATTTTTTTACAAGTCAGAGCCACAATAAAGTATAAGCTTTCCACCATCCTCACATACTCAACGGTCTCGAGGTTTTTCCGTAAGTGTAATGTCTTAGCGTGGGGCGTAAATGTGCGGCTATCTGTCCAATGACCGCCTTCGGAGGGAGGACTCCGATACGACTAACAGATAATGTAGACGTTCCGTGATTCTGCACACAAAGCCACTAAATCGCTGTAATAGATGAGGCTGTTAAGCTTTTAGAAGCGCTTTCTGCTGCCTTATACAGTAAGCCATTATGTGGTTACACAAATATTTTTCTCCATATAAGGTGTTTGAGTAAATCCTAAACCAACATCTAAACAACAACAATAAAATACCTTTAATAACTGAACATTTTAGTGAAACGTAAGTCAACGTAACACAAAAACAATAAAATTTCATTTTACGTTCTAAAGTCTTAAGTATGAAGCGGGAAAGAGCCGTTATTTGGAACACCTTTCAAGTCCCGATGGGGTAATTTATTTTCAAGTCGTCTCATTAATTAATTGGCGTCTACCGCTATGGGCCGCGTGCTTTTTACGACGACTATAAACTGTGTTACTGTGGGTAGCTTCATTATCTGCTAGGCCTGTTTACAGAAAGGTACTATTTTGCTTAGAATCAGCAACTCTTTTATGGTACAAGTTGTGAAGAACGTAACTTATGTGGCCAATTACATGTTCATTAACTTAGTACTCTTTCATTAACTTATGAACTGGATTGACAGCATCGTATCCTCCACAGATACACATTTCATAATGTAAATTCCGTTCTTACGTGTTTTCGACATTATAAAGAAAGGGTACGTACCTTTTTCGTGGAAACCATCAAATGTCCATCGTCCCGCTGTGGATGCAGCTGTGGGGAGTGTCAGACTCTTACTGGCTTAAACCCGCCATTGATTCATTTCTCCTGGAAGTATTTGTGTGCCACGGCCGCGGTAACTAGTATGAACAACCCGCAGCAGTAGGTACCTACCTACTTATAAAACTTGGGCAGTACTACATATAACGAGACTCTGAGGGTAATTGAAGAAAACATTTCTGAACTAATTTATTTTAATTCAATCTAGTAACATATTATCCACAAAAAAGAAACTAGTGCCTCATGCCCAGCAGTGGGACGATAAAAATTCTGATGATGATGAGTATAAAATATCTCAAACAATCTCTCTTTTCAAAACATAACTTACTTCATATTCATACGAAAATAATCGACAATGGCCGTCATAGACTACTCTTATTTTATCAAAACCGTTAAAAACTAATAATATTATTTTAAAACAAGAAAGAAAGAAAAAAATACTAAAAAAAATAAACCGTACGACAAACTGAATACCAAGTGACTATAAAGAACATCTAAAGACTTTTTTGATAATAATCTACAGTTTTTATCTCGTAGTAAAATGCCTTGTTAGACTATATTTTCTGGTACAAAACAAACAGAAATATATCCCGTAGTCGTTTTACGCATATTTAATTGCAAGCCACTTCGCAATTAAACAGTTCCTAGGCCAATTCAGTTTACGATCGAGCCTCCGTTCGAGGCTTTTCGACGCCGCAATCAGTTTTACGAGGCTTTTTGTCAGAAATTTGCCATTTTATTGTCGGCTCTAATAAGTTTGTTCGTGTCGTTGTCGGCAAACGGTTGTGCGTTGCTATTGATGCCCTTCCAAGATATTTGGAAAAATATAATTCTAAAAGCCGAAAGTTTAAAAAAAAAAACTGTTGAAGTTTTAGGTAAAGCTAGGTCTATCAGAGAGTTTTTCTCGAGACAAAACCACAAGAGAACTGTGTGGCTACAAAAATATAGTATTTATTTCGCTAAAATATGGACGACATATGCAATAGGAACTTAGTTTACCAACCCTTTAAACAAAGATCACGTGCCAACTCAGGGTGCGTTGCGCGACATCCCTCAACGCAGCCGCAGATTTCGTCTCGCGGCACTTTTAATAGCGGAGAGCCCGCTTCGAATGTAAATCACCTGCCGTACCACATTCGCCAACACCTGACTATTTACGTTATTCTCCTCGTCTCCATTCCTACACGAAATTTTATAACTTATCAAACTTTCCCAGACGAAATTGTAGCACGTTTTTGAAATTCGAATTATAACGGTCGGTTTTTGAATTTCGTATAAGTAATAACCAAACTTTTTGCTGTAATTACATTTATTTTGTAACAATATGGTTGTTGAATACATAAATATTACATGTTCTAAAGTTAAAATTATATATCGTAACAAAATATAATATAACACAATATTATCTGAATTGATTTCAGGTACATGTTCTTTTAACACCTACAGTTGTGTATTTAGAAAATGATACTAAATTATAAGAATGTGTGCATTGCGAACCTTATTTATAAATACATTGAATAAAGCCAACAACTGGCTGTGTTGATTTTATTAAGTACAATCTGTCCTCGCGTCGCATAATACTTCTGAAATTTTAAAATTTTGGCACTTGAATTAAATCTAAATGTTCAACTAATAACCAAATTTTCCAAATAACGAGCAATCAAATCAGAACATAAATATTATGCGATCTTAATTATGTAATAGTTACCTTTACCTAAGTACCTACAAACGAAAGATGATGCTCTGTACAATTTTCTCAAATTCTAAGACTTGACCCAAAGCAGGTGGATCTTGGAAAATGTTGTGCATTCTACGGTTGTATTGTAAATTAGCTTGTGCCTTGAGATTGACATAAACGATAATTCGAATACTTAATACTGTTTAAAAAGTCAAATAGTAATACGAGTATAATACAAACTCTTCATACAAAACCAGAAAATATGTTTTCAAAATTGTTTCTAGATGAAAAACAAAAGAAATTTGCTTAAAAAATAACTAAGTAAATCCTTTAATAAAATTTACAAAATCTGTAAGTACATATGATATTTGAATCTTAAATTAAAAACCATTTAAATCAAAAACTAATATAAAAAAAAATTGTGCGTTTACATTAAGGAATTCAGACAAACAGACAGAAGGACACGACTTTCCTTTATACTGTGTAATGATAAAGATAATTAGTAGAATATAAAATACTTATAAGATCTATACATATTAGAGAAATGAAATTAATTCGAGTATATTTTTTTAATAATACTAATACGCAAAACCTTCACCGTAGAGTAGAATACTACTTCTCATTGATATAATAATACATACGGTAGTTGACAACCAGTCAAATTGGGATGTGGACTAGGTCATAAATAAAATACTTTATCATATTCGTTTTGCAAAGCATCTTAAAATAATGTCAGTTTAATTTATCGTTTTGAATCGAAAACTGTTTTTATATTTTTTATTGAACCTCCTCCTGTTTGGACGTCGGTTGAAGATGACATTATATTAAGATGCTTTACAAACGAATATGACAAAAGATTTTATTTTTGACCTTTTCAGCTACCTTGTATGATAGTAACTATCATTGCTTATAAAATATATTTAAAAGACTCGGTACTGGGTAAGAGTTTCAACACAATTACTCATAGGTATTTATTTAACGATCCGTATTTAAGATTTCTGTTAAAAAAAAACAGTACCAGATAACCTTTTTACGTCGAATAGGCTTAATTTTGAAATGGTCGATACTATGATTATAGTCAAAATTGGACCGTACGAAAGTATGAAGTTACAGAACTTCAAAATCTAATAAAAAATGTTTAAGTTGTTTTGCCATAAAGCAATTTCCAATACTGTCACGTTATTATTAAGTACTTTATAATCTAAACTAGTTGAAACAGTTGTAATATAGTAAAATTATTCTTAAACTAATGATAAATACACTATATTGTACAAAAAAGTAACAGCCAGTTAGGACTTTCTAATTTTTTTGTAAATACATAATAATATTGCCTAATTCTTAGTAACACAGTGTTACCTGTAATTCGTTCAATAAATATCTTCATTTTCATATATTTCTTGTCAAAACTGCAGGGTTAGCCAAGACACACATAAAACTACTACAATCTGTCAAATTTCCTTAATAGATTTTCAACTTTATCGCTCAAGCATTAGCTTATAATTCATTGGTAAATTTGACAAATTTGGGTAGCTTAATGTGGTAGCATCTGTACAATCGTAATCGCTTGTAGAAAAGAAAAAAAAAAGAAAAGCAACGTGATTTGAAATGTCATTTCCGTACATGTTCCACGTTTCTACTAGCGTTTACGATTTTAGAAAGACATCTTGGCTAAACCCCCTGTTGTATTTCGTAGGATTCAGGATACCCGAAACGGTCAAATTTTCCCAATCAGCATTGAACATTATGCTTCAGCGATAAAGTCGAAAATCTATTAAGGAAATTTGACAGATTGTGATAGGCTGATGTGGTCGCGTTTGTACCTATGCTATGTAAACATATTGTACCTAAAAACTGCATTTTTGTACAAAAACATATTTCCAAAAAATAAGTCTGTATATTAAAATACTTCCAAGCTGTGTAAATATTTGACACACAATTTATCCGTACACTATAAATAGCTAGTCTCTTGGTCCCATTTTCTAGAATATTCCATTCGTTAAAGACACACGTGATAATTAGGTACTATATCATTTATTAATTATTATATCTATAAACAATCCAACAATGTTTCCACTTTTTCCGAACGGAATGCCTTCATTAAAAAGCTAGACAACTCACTTTCACATACATTTAAATAAGGAAAATTGTCTTTATTAGCAATTTTACTCAAACTTAATATCAAATCACTATTTCAATACATTTACACAACGTATCACGGTAAATGTAAAATTTTCAAAACGAATTATAAATTACTTATTTATTTTCATAGGCAAATCACTGTGTGACTAGACCAATATCTTCGTCACAATAAATAAAAAATACAAATGTTGGTTATTTGCTCATCTCACCTACTGGGTTCGCCATTTATTTCAATCTGAAAAAAGAAAAGAACATATTTGGAATATGTACTGTCGCCAGCACATCAAGCTACTCACAAGCTGTTAAATTCCAAATTATCGCTAAAACATACGGTTCAAAGTTGATTGGGAAAATTTGACAGTTTCGTAGTAGCTTCTCGTGCTGGCGACTGTACTTAAGCAGTAAATCGATTCATTCGATCAATTTTATTTTCAAAGTACGTAAAATTCACGTACATTCATAATTATGATAATACGCGTTTTATATGACGCGTGTACCTGAACATTACTGTATGCAACATGTTTGGAACATACATCATGCTATGATATATTTTTCAGGCGATTTTATTAATACCACTTTATTTCATATCATTTTATTAGCTTCTGCTAGCGGTGCCTCCCGTGTCCCATGAGAACTTCAAGCAGCTGGATGAAAAGCCTATCCTAGCCTAGCTAGCCTTCTGCGATCAATGGGCTATCTAAAGCAAAATATTTTTTCAAAACGGACCAGTACCTAGTTCTTGTGACCAGCGCGTACAAGCAAACAAACAAACTCTTCAACTTTATATTAGAAGTATAGATTAAGACTCCTCTATATCTGGTCCAAAATGTTATACAGTACAATATGAAAAATGATGAATGCAGTATACTGGTAGAAGCAACATAGCCAAATATATGTTGGGGTTATAACCCCAACATATCTCGGGAAAGGCTTGGCAGATGATAATAATCTGTAAAATGCTCATCAGCTCTGATGTCACACATTTTCGCTGTTATTCAAATAGATAACTAGATGCAAAACAAAACGCTAATACAACAAGATATACGGCCCAGGGATCTTTATGATACCAATGATTATGAGAATAAATTCATATTGATATCTGTAATGCCGCTGATGACAGATAATATGAGCTCTTTATGATTCTGTAGATAAAATTGAAATGTTACACTTATTGACATTTGAGTGAGACGTATGATGCCAGCATAGGAATTTAGGTTCAACTTTGTACCATATGCTTCAGCGATAAAGTTGAAAATCTATTAAGGAAATTTGAGATATTGTAGTAGCTTGATGTGCTGGCGTCTGTACAACCTAGCTCTGTAAACTATCAGCCCTGATCTTAAGGGTTAGAATCATTAGCCAATTACCGTATTAATCATCCTTTGTTACATAACAATAAGCCTTTAATTTAGCTGCAAAGTGCCGCGCACTTGCAGCGCGAGAGCAACGTGGATGCTGCGCGTTTTTCTTAGTTATAGAGCGCTTATGTGAATCACCAATTATTTTGTTATTTTATTTTAGAGTTTTCTAACCTATTCGGTGGTGAGAGTACTGCACGTACAGTTTCCATAAAATAACTTATCTTCTCCGCGCATGCGCAGTACAAATTTTAATTAGTCTGAAGTCACTACTAGCTAATTTTGGACAAGGAAGGCTACTCAATGAGAACTATAATGAAATGTCCAGGCCAGTTTCCTTTCCTCTGACTAAAATTCAAATCATGCCTAGTTCCTATAGGCAAGAAATAAGGCGAATCGTTTTTTTTTAAACAAATCGGACATCGAAATAAAATTAACAAAATTAAAAATCAAATTACCTTATCAATAGTAGCGAGTATTAAAGGCGCCGCATGGGCAGGCGCGCTGTCCCTATCCGCCAACGCTCTCCTAGTATCCCCCGCTCGTTCTATGGCCTCCTGCGGTAAGTACCGCCACACGCCAGGGGTGAACAACTCTGCGTCCATCTTCAGAGAATCCTTTTTGTCGAAGAAGTAGCCTACTAGCATACCCACGGCCATGGTGGCCACGAGACCGAGTGGAGCTATCCAGTGGTATGATATGCGGAAGAGTGGGAATATTGTCTCCGGGTCCTGTTGGGAAATTTTGTTAAGTAAGCGTGGTATAGCAAGCAAGGCTTAGCAACAAATATTTTATTATGCCGTGAATGGTATGATGCCACTATGATACGTGTATTTTTTTAGTTTAGATGTTTTTTCGATTGCATCATATTTTTATCATTACAAATCTTCACAATATAATTGAAATAGTTCTTGAAATGATAAAATTCGTGACTCATTTCGATTTATGCGGTGCTATAGTTTTTTTGGCACATAAAACGTGTCATAGCAACCGTCTTACTTAATCTCGTAAATACAACAACATTGAAGGTAACATAATGTTTTATTTTATTACTATAATATCAATAACAGTATGAAGAAAGTAGGCGATCACTTACAATAGCATCCACAAGTCCGACATAGGACGCGTTCCTGGCGCAGTCCATGGTGATGTTGAGCGGCGGCGCGCGCAGGCCGCGTGCGGCGGCGGCCTGCGTGCCCAGCGACACCGTGCCCGCCAGCAGCGCGCCCGCCACCGCGCCCGCCAGCGCGCCGCGCGGGCCCACCCACCAGCACGCCATGCCCAGCGTGAACACCCCGCATGTGGCGCTCGCTGCTATTGCTGATAACGCTGTTGCTACACCTGACCACGTTACGAATAAAGTTCAGGAATTAGAATGAAAATGAAAAGTTTATACTGATACCTACTTACGTCGCTACATTTCTACAAATAGAAGATTATTGAATTCAACAACAAAAATACAATATTGTTTAAAACATAAACTTGGATATTAAGTCTGCGTCTAAATGTTAAAAGTAACTAAAACAAGCAATCAGTATGGTACATATATCGAAACAACTGCTGTATACTTGTACGAGTGTTAAAATTATCCAAACCAAAGATTATGAACATTGTTAATCCCAACACAAATTACAATAGTAAAGAAATCAGCCCTGAAAATAAACAAGATTTTTCACAGCAACAATTTAACTTCAAAAGCGATAGCACATAGGTAGTGGTGAAGGGCGGACGTTTTGGGGGCTGTCTTTTGTAAAATTGACCTTCAAAAAGTGCTGTTTTTCAGCTTACTTTGAATAAATGACTTTTATCTTATCTTTCTCTAAACCAGTCAACTTACCAAGAACACCTCCTAATTTCTCAATAACAAACAGCATAACTACAGACACGATGGCCAGGGTCGCGGTAACCACTCTCGCTAATATGCCTTCGGTGAGCGGCTTCAGCTGCAGCTTGAGCCAGCCGCGCACTATGTCTTCCACCACGACGAGAGCGCACGCGTTAAGGACGGCTGAAAGTGAACTGGTGGAAAGATATATGTTAGGTAAAGACAAATAGTTACAATAATGATGAGTGTTTTCAATGTTGAGTTTTAAAAATTGATATCGGTATAAATCGTATTGTTGGCCAAAGGAGAAAAAATAGCATCTTCGGGGACAACAAAGTTAAAAATAGTTAAAATTAAAAGCGGATTTAAGATTTCGTGAATTTTGGCTAACCGACTGTCAAGATTTTTTTTTAAACATAATAATGATACGTTTATTTTAGCTATAGCACCTAGCAGTAGATCTGATATTTATGACGAAAACGAAATTATCAATATCAACGAATCACAATAATTGTCCGATTTATTTCCAACCGAAAAAAAATATAAGCACTGGTACCTATTTAAAAACTCACCTAAGTCCAGCACCAAAAACTCCAGCCAAGAACACACCAGGAAGTCCAGGCAAGTGCTTGGCCCTTGAGACATACGTAACAAAGGCTGGCAGTAGCCTGTCATCGACCAGGGGTACACCACCAGGGTCGCAGCCCCCTTGCACCCATGTCGCCCATGCGGCGAGACCACACCACACGCAGAGGGAGATCGCCAGGATAGCACCGATGCAGAATATGAATATGGCCCTGGAAGATAGGATATGCGTTAGAAAGACTGAAATTGAATAAAAGTACTAAATCATAAATGAGCAGTCTCCCTTGTCTCGTGTTTAACAATCTGACATGAAAAGCCCTGTCTAGGAAACGCAAGAAAATCAAGCTTATAAATAATATATAAACATACCGAATTGAGAACCTCCAAGAAAATCAAGCTAAAAAAAAATATTAAACATACTCCTTCCTCCTTTTTTGGGAAGTCAGTTAAAAATAAGCTTGAACAAAATTCTTTCTTGCTTGAAATCAGTAATATTCTTTAAAATTATTTTTTGCCACGTATGTTTTCCTATCATTCAAGAACGGAAAAGTAAAATTCTCGATTCTCTCTACGAACTAACTGTAGAAGTCATTTTCTTTTAATTGTTAATTTAAAAACTCCTTTCGCCTAACAAGAAAAGACATTCTGTTAAAAAAAAATCCTCTTCATTTAAAATAACATGTTACACGGTAGTGAAAGTTATACGACAATTAACAACACGTTCTTTATCTCATCTTGGCGTAGGTCATGACACTGAAGGAACGCTAATTACGTAAGCCACCGGTTACCCTACAACATCGCGCGTCGCCATCGCCATAAATAGACGTCGGACGTCAGGGCGGCTTAACATTCAAGAGATTCTAATCACAACATTTGTGGAAATCTGGGAAGATAATATACCGATGGAAAATTGTTTTCACGTAAACTAATAGACGTCGGCAATTCATCATCGTGCAATAGACAGATTGACTTTCTATTTTTATTATGTTTACTTAAGTGCATGCAGGTATAACATTTTTTAGATACTGCACATGATCGGTTTAAGAGGTAATTATAAATTGCTAAACCAAAAATACCGTAAAAATAATAAAAGTTACCGTGGCCCTGGTACAGGGACCTCCAGAAGGAGCACAGTGGGTTTTACTCAATAAGAGTCTGGCACTCCCTCCAGCTGCACCCTCAGCGGAGGGGTATTCTGTACTTTAAAGCGCCCTGAAGCCCCATTTATAAACATTATAGCGGATCAAATCATAACACATACATTTGATATCAGTATAATCACAGATTTTATAATACTCGTATAATTATCTTTCTCTCATTTTGTAGGCCTCTGATTTTCATAACTAGGGCATCTTCTAATAAAAGTATTAACCACTGGCTACCTTAGTGTGTTAGATACACAAAGGTAGCCTCGATACTGCTTAAAAAACTAAAATCAAAACTACATTTATGTCATCTGAGACATATGTATGTATGTATTTGCTCAAAAGATTAATTGATGCTTCATCTTTAGTACTGTATTATGATTCTCTTATCATATAATGTCTCTATTCTAAGCTGCACAAATATTGGCATCGTCTAGAGGACGGGAAAGAGCAAGCAAATTCCTCAGAGTATTATAAAAATCGTGAGATTGAATATCTATGTATGTCAATGCTATTCTTGGATGGACTCTTTATAAACGTAAATACAGTTCATAATCCCCATATGTTGCTACTGACAACCGTCTTCATATAATTTGGAAGTGGGATTGTTGATGAATGATGACGACATTTCTCTTATGACCAGACAAATTTTTGTTGACCTCTATGGTACAGACGCCAACACAACAAACTTGTGCAGTTTGTCAAATTTCCTTAATATGTTTTCAACTTTATCGCTGAAGCGTATGGTTCAAAATTGATTGCGAAAATTTGACAGCTTCGGGTAGCATGATGTGTTGGCGTCTGTACATTCCATGAAACGTCATATGGGTAGCCCATTCTTACACTTTCTATATTAAGGTACAAAAAATATTGATACTTTTGTAAGATACTCACGTAATAGCTTTCCTCTTGGTGGGTAAGGACATGTATCTCTGTACCATGGTCTGGTTGACGGAGTTGAAGCAGGTCCAGTATAAGAAGCCCCCAACGACTGCACCCCAGCCAGTTTGACGCTCAAACGGGGAAAAGCTCCAACTGATAACAAGAACATTAGATATACCACGGTCGTTTTGTTGGTGTAAAAGATAGCCATTTAATCAGTAGGTATGAGAAATTTTAGATTATGACAAAATAATAAACATTCAAAGGCACTTAAATTTTTAGGCGTCTATGACACCTAAAAAATACGATACTAAGGGCCAGTTTCACATGTTGCTGATATAAGTTCCAGATAGTTTATCTGGCAGATAATTTCATACAAATTCTGTTCCATTTTTGCATTTATCTGGCAGATAATGGCTATCCGTAACCGGTGAAACTGGCCCTATAAAATGTTCAATTGCTTTTTTCGCTGTTTTTAGCCCAAAATCAACTTCAGTCATCAGACTTTCTTTACGCAAACATTTTAAAGCTCACTTTTGTTGAAAGGAGATTACTAAAATTAAAACTATATACATATAGTTTATCCATTCACAATACTTATAGGCACTTAAATTTGCTCATTTCACTGAAACGTTTCAGTATTTTCTTTCAGTTTGGGCAGAAGTCCAATGAATACATCAACGGTTCCGTCACGTGCGCACGTTATGTAAGAAATTATTTCTAATTATTCTCTATACTTGGAGATGAATGAACGAACAACTATACATTATTTAGGAAGCTATAATCAATGCAAGATTGTATAAATTATGATATCACCTACAAGTTATTAAAAAGGCTAAAAACTATTAGTCTTTTAGTTATTAGTCTAATAAATCGTATTAAAATCGTATTTGTCACGAATAATAATTGAAGGAAATTTCGGAAAGTAATATTTTTTTTAATAACCATAGATATACGTATTATGTATGTGTGTATGTATACATGGATGCCTAGAGAAGCGTTGATAATACCACAGAAAGGTATATGAAGGCTTATAGTTTGAGTTTGTTTGTTTGGTTGAACGCGCTTATCTGAGAAACTATTGGTCCGATTTGCAAAATTATTTCAGTGTTATATATCTAGGAAGGCTATAGGTTTTTTAACCAAGTGCACGGAGTTGTACCTACTGGACGCTGGTGAAACCATCGGCAGAAGCTAGTATAAGTATGTAAATTTGAGTTAAACATTCATTCGTATTCTAAAACAAAATAATAATATTTTTCACCTAGTTACGATAACAGATATCTGAGAAGAAGATTACATAAGACCAAACTTCCTTTAAATGTAAGCGAATACGTAAGATTAGACGGTACGTGTGATATTCTCTTACGTCACAAGATATTAGCGATATCAAGATTCATTCAGTGTACTTATGCGTTGTATATATGTATATAGGTATATGTATATAATGAGAAGACGTCATCTTTCTTAACGTAGCTATTGTGTCGGCATGAATGAAATTAATAAGTATTATTACTAAGTGGGTTTTAATAATAATAATAGGAAATATGATATACCTAATAGGTTCCTAGATAATGAATCGGTCCCTAGGTAATTCCCAGGGTTTTTACATAAAGTGTCATTGTTTGTCATGTCATATTTTCTTCCAGTTAATAAACAAATACAATATATAATATGCTGCTTTTGTAAAATATGAGAAAAATAAGTTTTTTTATTAAGTAACATCGATATTGAAACTTAATATCTGGCTGTACAGCATTTATCTTCGCTTTAAACAATCATCAATAAAACGTTTTTCTAGTACAGAGTGCAACACCTAAAGCAAAATAGTGTGAAATTCTTAAAACAAAGCGTGAGAAATAAACACTACTGATATGGGGACATTTTCACATCGTTCGCCGTATACAGTTCTCGCCAATCTTAATAGCGGCTCGCATCTAATTTCGGAGGATGAGTATGAGGCTCATACTCTCGTGCAACTCTGAGGCTCCCTGATACCTGGTTTCTGCGCACTTATACTTACAAATTTACACAAAAATGACCAACAATTGGACCCTACTTAAAACCGACTATTATTATATTACTCGTATTGTTTGATAAACTTAATCTTTGATAAACTTAATTAATCAAAGTCCTAAAGAACGCAAAGTTTTTAAATATTGATGGAAATTCTAAAATTATCAGAACAAAGTTCATTGGTACCATATTAACGCCACGTGTGTTGGTTGGCGGGTTAAAGATTACAGAATTGCATAAGAAAACGTGTGAAACTTATTTGTATGTAAATGTGAACATTGATTTTACAGTACCAAGGGTATGAAAAAATGCAGTTTGCATTTTTAAGTCAATAATTCTGACATACTCGCTACTTTTCTGATAAAGGTTATCTCACAAGATCCTGTTTTTACTGATAGATGAATGCATTCTTTTATCTAAATGTACAAAGATTAAAGTCACTTTAAGATAATGATAAAGCTAGGTCCTTAACGGAATCGCTGAATTGTAATATCGTAAAGACAATCTCACTGTAGTTGTACAGACAAAACATATCAAGCTAGCCAAAACTGTAAAATTTCTTCAATCAACTTTGAACCATATTCTTCAGCGATAATGTTGAAAATCAATTATAGAAATATGACAGATTGTAGTAGCTTGATGTGCTGGCGTCTGTACTTATAGTTCCTACGTTCCGTCGGCGACATTCATAACTTTCACATAATTTACAACCATAGTAATATTAGTAAGGCCAATATTGAAAAAGTATTTTTACACATAGAAAAATAGTACTTATATACTTACTTAGATAATTCAAATCGTCCAGTTTCGTTAACAATTTCGATGACGTCCTTCATCCCGCCGACGGCGATGGTGCCGGCGGCCGCGACTAATATTACTCCTATGAACATAATGCCGGTCTGCACTGAATCCGTCCATACTACGGCTTTAAGTCCACCCTGGATGGAAAATATACAATATTATATATTAATACATCGCATATGTTTAGTACCGGGTTATTTTGCAACCAACATCCAGATTTTCAGTAATTATTAAGAATCGATAGGTACCCCCATGTCTCCATGATTTACACCATTGTCCGCTTCTAAAATCTCAACTTGTGGAATAAATTTGTCATTTCAACTTTTTTTTGGCGCTAGGAAAAAATGCTATTACGCATCCCCTTCCCGTCGGGGGACGGGACAGGGGTATGTGGGACTCCCCGGTAAAGTCGTTCCTGGTATACCTTAAAATGACAGCATTCGTCGGCGGGGACTGAACGCCATAGACTACCAAGCCCCCGCCGGTGAATGCTGTCGATTTAGTACCTAGCGGATAATGGTGGAAATCAGGTATTTCTTATATATATATAACTTAGAACAGTAAAGCATTTACGTAGTTTGGTAAGATTCTCGCTTCCACATCTGAGATTGCAATATAAACCTCATTACATTTTATGATTAACATGTTAACTGCATTATTAATAGACAATTGATCCATGATTCTTTTTAAAAGCCATTATTTGCAGTAAAACAGCAGGAACAGCTAGCGAAAACACCTCTTCCAACAACATAATATTATAGCTTAAGTTTTCAGCACTTAATAACTAAATGCAAGAATACATCGCTACCCATATAGTCACATAACATCATTATTATCACGTGTTGGACCACGTTGCACGCAATGCAACAATTAGCCATGCAAGATGACTTTACGTTCAACCAAACTGATTGATATTTATGGCTTATGAAAAAAGATACAAAGGTTGGTTGCTATCAATCTATATTAACACGCAAAAAACAATGATATATGGGATTGGTACCTTGCATCTAACTACATAAGGGTATAGCAAAACATGCAAATTAATTACTAAACATGACGTTAACTATAAGCGGAACATTTTCTATATTATACAGACGCCAGTTCATCAAGCTACCCGTAACTGTCAAATTATCCCAATCAACTTTCAACCATATGCTTTAGCGATAAAGTTGAAAATCTATTAAGGAAATTTGTCAGATTGTAGAAGCTTGATGTGCTGGCGTTTGTATAATATAGAAAATGTGTGATAGTTTTCACTTAATACTTAAGCTATATCTCAATAATCACACGATATAACTACGTCGTAAGTAAGGTCAACAACCAATGAAAAGCAGACAAACTCAACACGACTTTACAAAGCATAACAAAGCAAATCATAAACTAAATGCTACTCACTAATACTGTATACAGGCCACATATGGTGACCATAGTACCAGCAACAGCATATACACTGAATCCAGTCACTGAAAAATAAATAAAACAAAAGAAGCGATATAAAATAACATCTACACTACGTAGTAAATATATGTATACTATTATTATAAAATAACTATTGATAAGTATAGACTTACATTGATTAAACGCTAATGCTGGCACAAATATGATCATCGGCAGGAAAAGAACCTGAAAGAAACAGATAAATAAATACACATATACATAGTAGCTTCCGTCAGCGATTTCGACCGTGTCCCATGGGAACTAATACACGCACCCAACTAAAAAGAAATCCCGACAGATAGAGTTGCTGTCACAAAAATAGTCGGGGTGGCCTATTGGTTAAAGCACCAGCCTCCCTAGTATAAGTGCGCGGGTTTGATTCCAGGTCAGGCAAGTACTAATGCAACTTTTCTAAGTTATATGTACTTTCTAAGCATATCTTGGACACCAATGACTGATTAAACGAGAAGGAAAAACATCTAGGAATCCTGAACTATAAAATCTGAAATCACTAACCCGCATTTAGCAAGCGTTGTGATTAGCACTCAAATGTTTCTCATTGTGAGAGGAGGCCTGTGCTCAGCAGCAGAACGTTAATAAAAAGGCTGACTATGACTGTTGCATTTAATAATATTGCCTAGTAAGGGTAAAATAGACCTAAAAAAGATGATTGTCTAGAATAGCCTCATCACAAATCAATCGGGGCTTCATGCCTCAATATCCATGGTAAATTCTCTTCTAAATATGTATTCATTCGTATTTCTTTTAGCTACGAACTACCATATCTGAGACTCAAACACGAGATGGCCATGGTTCATGGTCAAAAGTATAAATACCGCTTGGCTTTGTATCCAGCGATTAATACGTCCAAGTGTTCTAATTATTCTAGCAGCTTGAGTACAATTCTGTGTTTCCGCATTCAGAAGTAATTAGGAATTATTTAGTTAATCAATCTATTCGCTGGTCGTTTATTAAGCCATCGATGGTACAAAGGTTGACATTGTTGTTAGTGTCGAAAATAAATTGACTAAATACTTCTTTATTTAAAAAAAAACAAATGACGTTTTTGAGTGACATGATTATGCAAGATTTCCATTCCGAAAATTAGAGTATCTATTTCAGTAAAACAATAGACATACATAAAAGGTGCTAAGTTTAGCACATATATGCTGAATTATATGACGTCTCATTCAATTTGAACGAACAGATCGATCCAGCGGTCGCTTCGTCTATATTTTTAAACACAAAACGTAGTCATTACATGTGCCATATTTTCCCAAGTGGTCAATTGACCATTGTAATCTCTGTATACGTTGTTTATATTGTCAATTGCAAATTGCGTGACTAAAGTCCATCATCATAGAGTACCTTGTCCCGTTGTACGACCCCAATTGTATTGAAATAAGATTTTTTTGTAACACACGCTTGTAACTGGCACATAAGTATGCTATAAACAAGCGAATAACGCTGTAATAATACCACATATATATAGTATCCTAGTATGTCTTCTTCTGTTTAATCACTTAAGAAATATACTCGTAGTATCATCAACACGTGTTACAAATATAATCGTTAAGCACGTGCTAAATGCAAAGACGTTTATTTCGAGTGTAATGAATGCGAATAGACATGTGTGCGCTTATACATATATTGTATAAATATAATCCGTCAAGTCAATGATCTCAATCGTCTACACAATGTCCACTTTCGACGCAAATGTATCGCGTTTGAAAGTTGTACCATCTACGGCTTACAAGCATGTGACAAAGTGTGCCGAATGTATTGACTAGACTTCAATATAACTATTCTTCATTGATTAAAGTTTAAACAACTTTAAACAACGTCTAGATAGTCTCAACAATAGATATCATGGCTAAGAAAGTCTCATAATTGATTGATGCATGACAATCGTAAAAATGAGCAACTGGAATTACAAATGGAAAATTCTCCACAAAACATAAAACCTAGTAGTATTCGCGCACAGCAACGAATTTTAGAGGCTTGTCAAAATCGGCATTTTATATTCATACCAAAATAGAATATTTCGACACATTTGTCTATTCAGATTCGCCATGCTCTTAACTACCAAACCGTAATTTGCAAATTATTGCGATGGACACAATCGTAATTGCAACTTGACATCTATTGCTCGAATTATGCCCCCTTATTATAAAACTAGGTCTTAAAAATTACCGGCTGTAGTTCTAGATTTAGACAATTTACTTTGTTTAAAAAGATGGTTTAAATAAATGCGGCACTTTTTTGAAACCACATTTTATATTAAGGGGGATTGAGATGAATTCTGATTTAACAAGCATTTTTTTCATATCCAATGTAAATTAAGATACCTAATTGAAGAATATTCTACCAGATTTTCCACAAACATGACGTACGATCACGGGGCACGGTTCCGCCGATGTACCGCAGACAATTGATGTTGATTTTGTTCATACGAGTCGACACCGCGTGGTCAAAGTCCGATATGTCAGCAAAGCGAACGACCTTATGCACAGTCTCGTTTACGGCTCTAATAGGAATTGCTGATTGCTAAGCAACAAGCTAGCTTTAACTAAACAAGGATATATTTTACTTTTCGATGTAGTTGATGATCTGCACAGGTGTTGATATAAATATAGGAATTCTTTTTAGTGTACAGTTTTTGAACATCCTTGGCAGTCGTTACGGGTAGTCAGAAGCCAGTAAGTCTGACGCCAGTCTAACCAAGGGGTACTGGGTAGCCCGGTAACTGAGTTGAGGAGGTTAGATAGGCAATCGCTCCTTGTGAAACTCTGGTACTCAGCTGAATCCAGTTAGACTGGAAGTGGACCCCAACATAATTGGAAAATGGCTCGGGAGATTGTTTGCAGTGTACTGTTTGTTTTCTAATCTAAATAAAGAGTAATTTTCTTAAGACCATATATGGCACATCATTACAACCCGAACCAAGACGTCATGTGTTCAATACTTATTTCCATGGTATGATTTCATAGTTACTTTGGACATTGTTTGACTATTGAGATGTTTATTCACTTAAGTGTTAACTAACTGTTAGACATTTGCGATTAAAACGATAAAAACTCATGGTATTTTCTTATATATTATGTTTCTAGCAATGAAGTTGTAGAATATATGAAATACTCGTCAGAATAGACCAACAAAAAAACTTTCGTATTTCACATACCTACTTTAATTGTGATTGTCGCATAGATATTGTTTTCTGATAAGCCTTAAGCATAAGGCCGACATGACAGTCGGTGGTATTTATCTAAAAAGGTGATATCTAGTCATTGAAATTGCAATAACTTTTATATCTCGCGTTTCTTGTAGCCTGCTCAAGGTATTATTTGTATTATCATTCAATGCCCTCAACATCCGCATATGAACTAAGGTATCAGATAAATATTATACGCGTGTATACAGTCAGATTTTATGACATAACTGGCATCCGCCAGCGGTTTCATAAGCGATAACAAAATATACTATAGGCTATTTGTTTTCCTTGATAAATGAGGTGTCTAATTCTGAAATATTTTTTCATATAAGTTCAGTAGTTCCTGAGACCTGTATGTATGTCCGGGATAATCTCAAAAAATACTGCATGGATTTGCTTCAAATTTGGCATGAATATAACTAAGAGGTCGGGTCAACATATAGGCTACATATCATCGCGCTATCACTAAGGGGGGAAGGGGGTGAATGTTTAATGAATAAAAATATCTTTAACCGTATTTTTGTGCTTTGGAGTTTTATGTGGTCATTTACTTACTATTGTGTGAAACAAAATAGGTAAGTACTATGTCACTAAGTAAGTTATGTGCATACAAAATGCCTTAATGGATAAATTTTCTATGAAATATAAAAAATATTCCATAGTCAACATTTAACTACATATACCCTAATTTAAATACCCAATGGTGATTAAAATACGTCATAGATCAAAGTGAAACACTATTCAATTATGTAGGGCCGCATAAGAAATTCAAAGGCAGTGTGATTATGGCATTATTACGCAAATGAACTTACCTCGTCCAGTAAAAACAACACCGAGGCACACGCGCGAACATTCTTGTTAAATCGTAACTCCAGATACTGAAACAAACAAAATTACATAATATACCCGTAGAAGTATCTTAATGAAATCCCAAATATATATGTACGTGGAGACCCGCTATCATGGTATGGGCATGTGATACAGGTTTAGAACATGAACTTGGATGAATGTAGAGGAAGGGGAAGACCAAAGAAATGATGGATGGGTATTGTGAAAGTCGATAACGCTAGAAGAATGTTACTTGTGAGATTACGGCAGATAGAAGAGTGTGGAAGAAGAAAACCTGCTGCACGGACCCCGATTAAAAAATAAAAATTTGAACTGATTGAATAACGACATTGCCTAGAAGAATAATTAATCAAGAAAGACCTATTATTCTACTTTAGGTAGTAAGTATTATTAGAATCTCCGGCTGATTTTACCGGCAGCGACACTAAGTTGTTTCTTTCTAGATATAATAAATTCTCTTGATTTCACTTGCTTATCAAGCTACTTATAGCATTATTTCTGAAGGTCTGCAAGTAACAATTAAATTTTTAAAATGTAAATAATTGAAAACACTATGGAGTCATAATAATGAGTACCGAATAGCATTTTATACAATTTATCGAAAATAGATTAATCATTTTTATTTTTTATCGATTTAGACGACGCGACGTGAACTTTTTTTTTTTTTTTTAATTAGCCTGTACTGTCCCACTGCTGGGCAAAGGCCTCCCCCATATCTTTCCACTTATCTCTATCGCAAGCTTTACGTGGCCAGTCTTCGAGGAACCGGTCCAAATCGTCTCTCCAGCGCTTCCTCGGTCTTCCTCTCGATCTTCTGCCATCATCTGGGTTCCAATTCGTGGTAATCCTAGCCCACTTATCAGGGTGCATTCGACAGATGTGACCCGCCCAATCCCACTTCAGTGCACTTATGCAATGAACAAAAATACAAACAGGATATAAAAGTTACCTAAGTTTTGTAAACAGTTAGTACATGTTTTTGCATGAGACTAAAGTCCAGTGCAAAAGTTGTCGTTTTGATAGATTACCGTACGCAGTGATAAGATCTCGCAACATAAGATAAATTACTCGAACATTGAATGAGATGATTGTTCCAAGTTATTAATATTTCATTTGTAAGCGAACGATCTCAGCATTTAATTTAATGATAGAAATGATTTATACTAGCGGTTAAAATTCTCATTAAGCAACAGTTAGGTCCCTTTCTAATCTGTTTGGAATAAAATGAACCTAACGTTTTAGCACATTTCTCATAGAGTCCCTTTTTATATACAAGATATCTATTTATTGAAATAACGTCCTATGTATTTAACAAAATGTAGTAGTATTTCTTATATTTCCTAAGTAAGAAATTATTTTCTGTGAAAAATTATCCTGAAATAAACGTAACTTACCTCATAAGACGATGTTAACCTGAGTGTACAGAACACAGGCAGGTATATGGTGACCACTGCTACGCAACTGAGGGATACTCCGATCACCACCAACCAGTATTGTGTGCCGTAGTTGTATATCTCCGCTGGGGTGCCCAGTATCGTCACTCCGGAGACGTAGCTGAAATATATTGTTTTATTAGAAGACATAATAAATAAATTACAAATCGAAACGGAAATTCTTTATTTGCATTCCATATGTTATACAGTTGATATTTTATAAAGTTGAAACCATATGGAATCGGTAAGGCACAGAAGAGTTTGGATACTAACTAATTTTTGAATACTGATTTGATAATTTTTGATTCTTATTTTTTTTCCGAAAGGGACAAGCGGTTGTCTTAGTTACTGTATTTATGCAATATTATAATAATATTCATATAAAAAATCTAAGATTAATTTAAACGCACTTTTTGTATGACCAAATCTTTGGGACGCAAAATGTTTGTTTGGGATGCAAAAAGTCCGTTGCCGATTGCACACAATGCACAACTTCCATCATTATTTCGGCGGAACGAAACTCACATAACGCTATGGAAATACAGAGATTGCGATTTATTATTTTATACCTGAAGTCCAGATTTTTTCTATTCATAATATTCTAATCATCTTAGTCTAAGTGTCATAAATGACTGGACTGTTTTGTATTGCTTGTATTAACATCGATCCCTAGTGGCATATCACATATACAATGTGCTAACGCGTGCATATGGCATTTAGAATGTGTGCGTCGTCTGCGTTAGCGCGTGCTGAAGCAAACATTCTTTTTTTTCGCGGACTTTTAATACAACACGGCGATGCAGCAATGAATATCAGATGAATATCACGGATTATTTGGGCGCAGAACTTTTTTGCGCGCTACTGCATATAGGCTTCATTTTCATAGAATAAAAAGACCGTCACGGATGGTTATTAAAATTGGTCATGATTTGTATAAAGAAATGTACACAATTGACAGAAATTTTATTTGTTTTTTATTGCACAAACGGAGTACATGCATTTTCTCGGTTAAATAATGTATGTTAGTTTATTAGGTACTTCATTAAATCGTAATTTTAGTGTTCTTAATCTGATTATCTAACTTTTTTCTTGAAACATATTTTTAAATTACTATAAACTGTTTCTTATAATGTGAAGTTAAAATTTACAATAAAAAAGTCAAGAACCAAAGTTATTGCAATCTTGACGTTAATTATGTGAAGGTATAAGAAAAACATATTCCTTATAATAAAAAATCCAAACCTCACCTGGCAATAAGTGACATAGCCACTGGAAATGTAGACAGCGTTCGTCCTCCCAGGAGGTAGTCCTTCACATCAACAACCTTCTTCGCCTTAGATCCAATGGCGCTGTACCATAATCCTCCCGCGCATGACACTGCGCAGAGCACTCCGAATACCACGTAGTCCCCCACCCCGAACCCACCCTCGTTCATTGTGAAAGGCATCTTGAGTTTTGTGACCTGGGTAATCATTACATAGTATAAAACAAAGTCGCTTTCTCTGTCCCTATGTCCCTTTGTATGCTTAAATCTTTGAAACTATGCAACGGATTTTGATGCGGTTTTTTTTAATAGATAGAGTGATTCAAGAGGAAGGTTTATATGTATAATTTTAGTACCAGCATTGCACCCGTGCGAAGCCGGAGCGGATCGCTAGTAAGGAATAAAGTTGATTGTTATAGAGAATTTAGTTTCTAGCTAGAAGGGGCACGCTGAAATTTATTACGGGTTTCACAAATAAATTACATTGTCGGATGAAAAAATCATTTTGGATTTGCGAAAACAGGCTGGTAGTTTTTGTGCTGATTTCTTATACGACTGAGACACTTCAAAAATATTTTATTCTATAATGAAACCTGGAATTGTTTACTGGACATTAGTGGACATAAGATGTTTCTCTCCAACGAAATAATGGCGAAAAAATAAACTTGTCTCCTTAAAACGTTACAGGCTTGGTTAACCACACATTTTTTACCTATAGTTGTGGTATTAAATTGCTAGTCAATTTATATGTATTTTATTTCACACACAAGAACAGTAGCTGACGCATTTGTTTTACGTCACCTGTTACTGACGTATTTTTAACGCTCTTGCATTTGTGCTATCTGTGTATAAGTGGGTTAATAAGAAACAAAACAATGTCTATACGCTGTTTTTAATTCAAACTAATAAATTGACCATCGATTATATAGAACACCAAAATACCTAATGTGGTCATTTTTAATTATCATTACTGTTTATCATCAAAGGAAAATTAGAGATTTTAACTAGCTTCAGCCTGCAGTGACACACGCGTCCCGTAGAAACTGTTCGCGAGTCTTCCTCGATAAATGGACATCTACCACTAAGAATTTTTTTAAAGTTGTTCCATTACTTTCTTTCATTAGCCAACTCTTCGTCTTTATAATATAGATTATAATATAGATTAACGTGCTGAAAAATGTTAAATGTGAAGATCATCGTTTTTCCCTGAGGTGTCACTATCACACTCAGGACAAGACCTCCAGAAGGAACATGGTGGGTTTCAGTCAGTAAGTCTGATACTCCCTCCAGCGGCACCCTTAGCGGGCGTGGTAATTGATGATTTCCCATGAAAAAAAGCGCTATATTGTTTTGCTTTAGTTTCTTCGCCTGCAAGCTAACAGTTATGGTTTGTTTTTCTGTGTTCTTATTTTTTTCTTGATCAGAAATATTTTCAAGTCATCTATACATATAATAAAACAGTAAAAAATCCGTGTCTGTACAAATAATATATTGACAAAAATAATAACTGAGGGGGGTTTAGAAAAAGCAATAGAACACGAATCCGAAAAAAAAATTATGTCTGTTTGTCTGTTTGTCTGTTTGTTTGTACGCGCTAATCTTCGGAACCACTGGACAGATTTGAATGATTCTTTTTTTGTTGTATAGGTGTTAGGTCGGGGCAACATATAGGCTATAAATGATCTTGGAAACTTGAACATCTGATGCAGAACAGCAACAGACCAGCTTAACTATAAGAGATAGAGAAATGCTGCCATAGCAAAAACTGTTCCACGTGATGAGCAGTTTCTTCTGCGAAATAAAATTTGAAGATCTGGAACAGCTGTTTTGGACCTCCTAGAGCCCAGCTACACCATTACACATATAGAAATGGCGTCTTAGCAAAAGTTGTTCAGCCTGATGAGCACTCGCTGTTGACGTATAAAAATTGAAGATCTCGACCACCTTCTATGGAACTCTAAGAGCCCAGCTACACCATCAAACTTATAGGACTAACGTTTTAGAAAAGTTGTTCGGTCTGATAGGCATTTCCGGTTGACTTATAAAAATCTAAGATCAGACACATTTGATGTGAAGAACCTCCCTTTTTTGAAGTCGGTTAAAAACAACATCAGCTGAAAGTACCTCAGCGCGGTGAAAGCTGTAACAGTTTAGGACTGCGTTTCGTATAGACGCCAGCACATCAAGTTACCCGAAACTGTAAATATTTTCCAATCAATTTTGAACCATATGCTTCAGCGATAAAGTTGAAATTCTATTTAGGAAATTTAACAGATTGGAAATTTTGACTTTGGTAGCTTAATGTGCTGCATCATTGAAGATTCCGGCAAGAACTCCCATTTTTTTTTATTTTATCGCATTAATATTCCTTCGCATTTACGTTATTTCAGTTTTTAATTTTCTTTTGACTTTTTGAATTGACACGGTACCCTGCCAGGTTGTGCAATAGAGCAGACGTTTAGATTTTTAAGGATCAAGTATCTTCACAACAAAACTATAACTATGCTTACAAAAAGTTAAATTGTTTCCATTGTCCAAAGAAGCTAAGATTCATCGGATCATAAGATCCCTAGAATCCAACGAAGAGCTAATTTAAGTGTGGAGAGGCTTGATGCTATTCGAGGACATAAGGCTGCAACTCGCACCGTTGAAACCTTTTCGGATCGAGAATTACGCCTGCGTGTTCAGCACATCCAGTTCTCTATAAAGAGACCAAAGAAGGGTATGTTGCGCCACTGACCGCTGGTTCGGAGAAACCAATTACCGATACAGAATCATGCTTGACTTCTCAGCGTATTCGCACATCTACTAACGCTTATGAAAGCAGTAATTAACTTAATGCACGACTAATTTCTGAACGAGATTATCATACATTGTCCAGAATTATGGCATCCAGGCCGATTGTTGGCTACGGCGACCGTTCTCTTTTATGGAGCTCAACCAGCTGCGCAGGACATTTATTAAAGTGCTCAAGCATTCGCGCAGATACAGGTGCACTCTCTATTCCCTCACTCTCATAGTCCGATGGGACGGCAATCCGACATGACCGGAGAGAGATCAGGCGCGGGACCGAAATTTACGTGCTCTTCGATGCACGGGTGAATCAATCACCAACTTCCGGATTTCGGGCTGCTTTTATGAAAGTTTCTCAAAACTCACACAGCGATTTCGACCCGGGAATCGAACCCGAAACCCCGTGCACAGCAGTCGCGCCTTGCGACTACTACATCAATGAGGCTGTTCAGAATAAGCACATAACGCAATATTCATAAGCAGTTAGAAAATGGAAGGGACGTATAAAATTGAAGATCTGGAACAAGTGTTATGGTATTCCAAGCGCCCAGCTACACTGTTAACTATTGGGATTGACGTTAACAAAATGGTCAATTTTAGGCATTACAAAAAGAAATCGTCTCGCGCATCCTGTTGTTTTCCCGTCCCCGGACTCATAGAATTCGATATCAGACGTTTCAAATCTTCGATTTTGACGGCCCTGTAGTCGCTGGCATAAGCGACTGGATCCGCGTACGAAGTCGCGGGCAGAAGCTAGTACAAAATATATTCCGATTTTTTGATTATCACTGGTAGAGGAACACTTACATAGCAACACGCGAAATTAATATAAAAAAAAAACCGGACTATAATGGAAACTCCGGATAGACATACCTACTTATTATTAAGCCTTTAGTACTATATCGTTAAAGATATCATCAATATATTAGTGATTAGATAATAGTCTTAGAAACAAATTTCCAAGTTTTACTTTTTTACAAAAAGTCCATTTTTTAATTAGAAGGGAACTTGCAACGTTATAATTAATACTTTTTACCTAAAGACGGTTTTGGGACTTTGGTTTTGTGAACAACCTCAAAAATAAATTAATGTAGTATCGAATTTAAATGCATTTTATTTAATTGCCTTTGTTTCTTTATTTCGTAATTGTTTTAAAAGCATTCTTGAAACTGATACAGTCTCGCACATTGCAACCTTGAGGACTTATTTTAAGACGTTGAACTTTAACATTAACGACCTTATTTAATATTTGTTACGTCACAATCAATATTGTGAATATTGCAAACGACACTCATCATCTTATTAATGGCAGAGAGATAACATCGTAGGTTAGAAAAAAGCCATCTGTGGATTGATTTCGCAACACCGGTTGTTTAATATCATCTGTACTAATATTATAAAGGTCAAGAATTTGTTTGTTGTTTGTTTGCTTGATCGCATGAATCTCGGGAATTACTGCACCGATTTGATAAAAATATGTTTAGGGAGGCTGTATGTATAGGTTACTGTTTATCCGGGTGTACGAAGTAGGTCACATGGGACGCGGTTGAAACCGCTGGCGTAAGCAAGACTTCTACAAAGTCTTGGAAAATAACCAAGTACCAAGGTTGATTCGTCGAAATGACTTTGAGAAACAGGTTTTTTCAAGAGATGGGACGCATTCTGATAATTATGCTTATTCAAAACCTCCATTACCTATACAAATAACACCGATACCTGCAAAAAATACCATGGAAAAATCGAAACTAACAATATTTATATTTATATACATAATCCGCTTGGTTGATGGTCAAAACTATGAGGCAATTATGACTTGAAAATCGAACCCAGTCCTTCAAATTCTAATTCAAAAAAGATGTGTTCAGTGCTCCATTCCCTAGTTTCATTCCCGGTTTTTATTTAGAAATATTCCTACAATCATAAAAAATCTGTGTTCGGAAATGTTCCGAGTACGACTGTTCTTCTCGTTGATAAAGGATAATTCGATTTCATACTTAAATTGGTTTACAAAGATCGCGTGACGAGATCTAAATAAACAAAAGTCTTCGACGATTGTGTAGCTGAAGACTTGACAAATTAATTTTACAGTAAAAAAATGCTACTGATAAAGAGATTCATGAGAAGAATAAAGAACTGTAAATTCTAATTCAAAGTAGTTTCAGTACTTTGATAGGCCACACGAAAATAAGATTTTATCTTACTAAGCTCGCGATTACTTAAAACGTTAACTCTGGTAAATAAAATTCTAATATAATGAAAAACATCAATTTTGGTCTCCCTATAATCGATTTCCAAACGCAAAAAAGAAGAAAAAAATCAATTTTCTTCATAAGCACGCTTATTTTTTATTTCGTGGGAAATCATTAAATAAGCACCCCCGTGTATCAGATTCTCACTGACGAAAACCGGGCCGCGATAACTCTTGCGAACAACCCACAGCAGCACTATACCTCAAATGGAGTTCGTCACCTAGAGCAACTGGCCTAGCGCCTTACCTTCCTGTCTGCGTAGTCTATTATACTGGAAATATTTGAATTAATTATCCTTATTAATCTTATAAATGCAAAAGTGTGTTTGATAATCGCTCGTGATAAAGCGACTGAGATGTGATTAAATTTAGCATGGAGTTGGAGATAGATGACTTTTATCTAGAATTCTAGATGCGGGACGTTATACCTACCGTCGGGAATTATAGTTTGTCAAAATTACATCATATTCTCTTTTCATAACAGTTTCAGAAGTTCGCGGTATTAAAAAAAGTAAACAATAAATAAACTATAGGGATATTAGACCGCAAACAAGTTTCCGACGCGGTCAGTCGATTTTCCTTCAGTCCAAGTCTGTTCAATGACAATTAATTTATTGGAATAACTAATTCTTACTTAATATGCTATCGTCAACAATCATGTTTCTTTTCCGCTATTGCAAATTGACCTTGTTAAAAATATTTTACTTATGCCATTGTCAACAAACCTCTCATTCGTTTAATTCCTGCAAATAATTAAACAGCGGTTGACTTATAATACTCGTTTAAAACAATTCATAGACTCACCTTAACTTTTAAATAAAAAATGCAGTTAACACTTCGCTAGTGCGGAAGTAAACAGATAGGAATTGTCTGCATATATGGGATGCTGGCAACCTCGCAAGGGCATGCACGTAGATATATTGGCAAGAACAACGTCACCACACTTAAACAACCGCATTGCACAGTTTACTTTCACTCAACATAAGTTCTACAAAACACTGACGCGAATATCCGTCGCCGGAATCTGCCTGCGCTCGCCGCAAAACTAAACTTGAAATTCCCGCGCGCTCACATGTCAATGTCACTTGTAAATCATTCAAGAATTTGCACTAGGAAGAAATATTATAAACAATAACACACGCGACTATCTCGCTCATGAGCTAGCAACAACCTGGAGTAAGCTATCATACAACACCTCAAAGACTACCTATAATATTTATCGTTCATTTTTAATCATTCAATATAAATATCGAATAGTTTTAACTGACGTGCACTTTAGCAGCTGTCTGTCGCGAAACCGTGCCACAGATTGTGACTATCCACATGGTTTTGAAATGTAGTGAAAATTGTAGTTTGCGTGCAGCGACACCTCGTGAGCACCAAGCGAAACTTTCATTCATATACAAACTGTTTTATCGACACCTTCACGCTGAAAGGAAAAGTGTGAAAACTTTTTTGAATTTTCCATTTCAGCTTCGGATGACAGATTATGTTATCTGTAGTCAAAAATCCTTTTGTTTATAAATAGTTTTGCATCACCAAAAATTAAGACAACTACTTATTATTTGTATGGTTCTAACTCTACCTACTTATTTCCCAAACAGGGAAGAAAAATTATACAGGGAAAGCTTATACGATAATATATTTTTTAGATTCCTAAAGATACATTCATTATGCCTCCAAAAACTAAGAACGAAGCAGTCAAGAAATCTGCACCGCCTGTTATAAGGCCTCCAATTAGTGACCACAGTCTAATGTTCGTTCCCGAAGATGTTCTGGAGGGTGGGTACTTCTGCATTTTCTAATTTCAAATTTGTATTCTGTTAAATTAGTATCTTGTTAAGAATATTCACTTGGCTGGTGATAGTGTTCGAAATAAATTATTTCTTTATAATATCCCCAATATCAGCAGCAATATTATACTTAAAGATTTTATATTAAAATAAATGGAGTTCTGGACCCGTTTATGCACCCGTGAAGAACCTAGTAATATCTTAAACTCACTACTGCATAAACTATTCCATAGGTTTCAAAGACCGCATAGAAACTGGCATTGATTGGACACTGATCGAAAACGGAGCGCGGCATCACAGGGAGCAATGTAAAAAAGACGACTTACCAAAAATCACATTTACTCAAGCATTAGAAAATAAATTAAACAAAAGTATAATACACGGGTTCCTCAATGAGCATTCAGGGCTCAGTCTAGAGCAACACTGGGAATTTCTTATGCCTGCACTAGTTTGGGACAACCAGAAATTCGCAACAGACGAAGGAAAGATATGTTTTCATAATGCAAACTGCATCACGGATGATTTGGACAAATTGATCAAGAGAGCTATCAAAACCGGTGATCGAAATATTTTGAAACGCCAAATGAAAATGGTGAACGTGTTGCGAGTTAATGATTCGCAGGTAAGAAGGAGTGTTTGTTGGTATTCTTTGATTTTAAGACCATATTTTGACGTTATTTGTGAGACCAAAAGATTGTTAACACGGTGGTATAATAGTAATGTATTCTAAAGAATGTCCTTCTTAAAGATAAACCAATAATGCTCGTTAATTCCGCTTAATAATTAGAGTGACTAAACAGGTTTGGTTAATTTTGGTTTTGAAATCTTTTCTGAGAATATAAATTGAAAACTTATTATTTGTTTACAAACAGCGAAAGGTTAATTACGGGCTATGAATTTCGCCGGGTCAGATAGTGTAAGGTAGTATGTTACACTGGTTTGCGAAAACTCTCTCATTTTTTTTCTTTAAAACTCAAACAAAACACGCATATTCCTAGTGAATAGTATATACGAGTATCTATATTATGTACCTACCTGCATTTTTATGAAGTGCAGGTGCAGACTGATGAGATCGGTCATATGCAGTGCAGTGAATAATAGCCTCATCTACTTGATTGATTGCTATATCTTTCGATTCCACTATCTCTTCTTGGTAAATGGGTTTCTAACAACTTGTAATGTATTCTCAAATTAAGTCGATTCAGCGGCGCAATGAAAGATTGTTTAGTGAATTAGGCATAAAAATGTACCTAATACCTGGTCTTGCATATTATTATCTATTTATCTTAATAAATCTATGATTGTTATTAAATTAGCTGCTCACAGAATTGTACTGGTGATAAATTAATTACTCAGTGAAAGAACTGCTACCACCGTGAAAACTTTTTAAAACAAATACTGTTTTTAAGAAAGGAAGGAGTCACTTTGAAGAATATATTATTTTTTATTTCCTTTATTGCAGATGACAGAATTGGATGAAGGTTTAGCTGGATACAAAAAATTGCTGTCTCTCAATTTATGTGGAAACTTCTTATCTGAAATTAATACAGATTTTATTCCACCCACCGTAAAGACTCTGGAACTTCAAACTAACCGCATCAGCGATATTTCAGGATTTGCCGAAGATTTACCCTTTGATTTACTGTATTTAGGTTTGGCTAGAAACTTCTTAACCTCTGGTAATAATGATCTAATTTATTTTTAATTTAACAACAAATCATTTGCCTCGTTTTATTCTTCATTATATATTCTTTCCCAGATTCCGTCAGCGCACTGAGTCTACTACCACGAAATTTGACGGTGTTAGATCTATCGGATAACGACATCTATCATTTAGATCCGGTACTCGATGCTGTTGCTAAACTAGATAACCTCAATGCGCTACAGCTATCGGGCAACCCGTGCTCGGTACGTTACGCATTGGCTAAATAATACGCAATAATGTAGATAGATGGCGCTATTATCAAGCAACAATTTATTATTTTCTCCAGGTATGTGCTGGTTATGCTCGTGCTACTTTGATGAAATTACATCGTTTACAATATCTGGACTGTCGTGAAATTCTCCCAACTGATAGGCCAGTAGAACCTTTAGAAATACACCCTGATGACTTACGTGCTGCAAACTTTAATTTCACTGTTTTTCGAATTGTGTCCGCACCGCAACCGCCGAAGGCAGAAAAGGTAACTGCACGAATTATAAGAAGGTAATAGAATAATCGTAAGCTTGATTATCTAATATGTTTTTATTGTAGGGGGCCAACGCAACATTCCACATTGAACTGGAAATACCGTTACTGGACGTGTTAAGGAGACGATTCTTAATGTTCGGAAGAAATGAATCACTCGTTCAAATGTTGCCGCCATCGGAAGATGATGAATGGCCTGCTGGCGCACCCTCCATGCCAGGAATGAGTAAAGTTTTACCTCGTGAGATTTTTACCGTTTACGTGTAACTACGTATTTATTCAGGGATTAATTATTAAATTATTAGGGGCTTACTACAAAAAAGAGGTTTGGCATGTTTTTTAAATAATTTTGTTTAGATTTTTTCATTAAACACGTGTCAAACGTCTGTCTAAAATTTTGTAGTGAGGCCCTTAGTGTCTTCTTATACTTTTGCCCATATTCAATAAATATTCAAGTAAGTTCGTTATCATGTTGTTTTAAAATAATAATTCTCGACTATTTACTACGTATTTTTACGTGTGTATCATAGTATCACTATCATAGTTTCAAATAGAGTCATTAAAATCCAATTTACCAACGTTTTTAGGATTGGACGAGGAATCTTCGCATGAATCTGATATCTTCTGTAACTTGGTTATGAAGAATCCGCGAGAGGTTCACAACTACACCACGTTTGAAAGCAACAAAGTCCAGTGGAGCAAGTTGATGAATTTCCAGGAGCCTATTCTGAAGATCTTCTGTCCTGATCTGGTCGCCTTGAGGGACACCTTCCGATCTGTAATCACTGTCAGATTGGTTTATTCTGTCGTAAGTTCGGTGGTAGTGCTCGCTTGTGTACAAACTCAAAATCAAATTCGTTTATTCAAATTAGGCTGATAAATCAGCACTTTTCGAACGTCAAAAACAAGAGACAGCCCCAAAACGCCCACCCTTCACTACTTCCTATGTGTTCTCGCTGGGAAGAAGTGGCGCAACGAACTCCCCAGTAACACATGTCTGTCTGATAGGTTTGAAGAACCTGATTTATATAAAACAAGTCTAAACTCAAATTATTTTATTGTAGTATGATCTAAGGGCCTATTCAGTAGCTGTCTAAGAATGTAAACTAGACTCATACAAACAAATGAGTTGTGAATATCCGAGCCTTATCTGAAGAACTGTTCCTCTCTCTTATAGACGTATACGCCTCCAAAAGCAGCAAAAGCAGACAAAGTAAAAAGTCTTCAAGCGATGAAACAGCCAGGGGAGATGAGAGTGACCATAGCCACTATTAAGTGTTCGCTCAGGGCCCCGGACTGGAGCCAGCCGTCACAGCACTTCCACTGGGATGAAACCCTCGGCACCAACGATGCGATTCATTGGTGTGATGGAGATCTCTCTGTTAGTCATATCCTATCAATTATGCTAATATAACTTATAGTACAGACAAAATTCTTACAATAGAGTTGTTGTTGTTACACGAGCGAATATAACGTAACAGGTTCCCAAGAATTGGAACCATAGACCGGATAAATTGTAGAGTAGAACCCTATAAGGAGAGTTGGTTGAAAGAGGTCTAAATGGCATTGCAGTACTGAGAAAAAACAGTAACGTGGCTATGTAAATGAACCGTTGAAATATTCATATCGGTTATGCTTATTTACACACACTGCAATGATTGGGCTTCTAAGATTAGGTACCTATTGCAACTTCGTCAAATAATGAGAGATCTATTTTTACATTTCTCATCTTCTATAGAGAGTGCAGGCTTATTTAGATATGATTTATTGCCATGAAATTGATGGTCTTGAATAAATTTTGAACAAGATCACAGAACACTATTTTAAAAACCCATAAAATGTAGGTATCATAAATGCTGATATCGGTTTTAAAGTACTCATCAAAATAAAATATGATAGTAATACTAGGCCAGTGTTTAACATAAAGATGATGATTAGATAATATAAAAAGCATTCACGCCAAGAAAACATTATTTGCTTCATAAAAAATCCCTCAGCTTTTGAAAGGCAGCTGAAATGAGTCACAATTACATCCCAGTATTCAGATTATCCTTGGCTAAATTTATGCTGGTATTATTTGAACCAAGTAGCTGATAGTCAATAGTTTTTGTTATTCGTACGTTGCTACACCTTGATGAAGTCCTAAAAGAGCAACAAAATTTTTGTCATTTGATTATTTTAAAGAAAAAGTCCGAGCGAAAAATATATCTAATAACTTTCAAGCCGGTTGATGAAACTTATAAAAGAACAAAAGCTGGAAAACCAATTTTTAATTTAAAAAGAACGCACGCAAGTTGGTTTAACCGCTTAAGGGTCGGTTCATATCTAACGGAATATGCGTCGCGTGTTATCGGTCGCGTAACGCCAGAACTGACAAATGTATAGAAAAACACTTGACCGTTCACATTCATTCATACGTTAGTACAATTGATGATACGTTCGGCGCATTTTACGTCAGATATGAACCGACCCTAAGAGCTACGGTGCCACATACATCCACAGCAGTCAAACTTATAACATCCCACTTTTTGTGTCGTAGGTTATAAATACATAGAATACTTTTTTTTCAGATACTTCAATATAGTCAACTACCAGTAAAAGTGAGCAAAGGGAAACAAGAAGGCTCAGAATCTGGTCGGCAAGTAATGCCGGAATTCTTAACTTGTCACTTTGGCTTTGGAATCGAGACTCTAAGTACCTCAAACACGAGATAAAAAATTAAAAATCAGTTTTCTGTTTCATTTTATTTACCTAGAGTGATTTTAGATTCAAAACTGTTTTCTTCGGAACCTAAATACTTCGATACGTTGAACTACACTATTTATAGCATCCATTATCCTGTTGTCCACTTCTTAAATTGCATAAACGTTTATTGGAACCCCAGCATATCGGCTAGCTGGCCAGTCCCCCGTCAAAACCTTGTTTTTACCAATGTTAATGGAACTAAAGTGTTTTATAGCAAGTATTCATATCCTCAATTTGTCGATATCACTCCGGAGTCCCAGTACGGGATCAGTTGAAGTGTCTGTCGGTCGATTGTTTGTGTTAATGGCTGGAACTCCACACGAGCGTTGGGGCAGTCAGGCGGAGTACTTGCTATCATGTCTCGGGTACGCTGTAGGCATTGGCAATATTTGGAGATTCCCTTACCTATGCTATCGGAATGGAGGAGGTGAGCTACTGTTATTTCAAGATTCGTTTGAATTTCATATATCATCATCTTAAACAAGACTTATCTGAGATATTTCAGCCAAAAGGTGTATGAAAATGAAAACAAATTATAAGTTTGCTGTACTTGATCACCAAATCATTACTTAATAGAAGCAAATTCGTAAGTTTAATACCTTCATCTGTTCTCAATTGCATATTAAATATTTCACATAATTTGTTTTATTTCAGGAGCATTCCTCATACCTTATTTCCTAACGTTGGTTATTTGCGGCATCCCACTCGTTTATTTAGAGACTACATTGGGACAGTTCGCTAGCGCCGGATGCATATCAGTTTTCAATATAAACCCATTATTCAAAGGTAGAGTGTTACTAATGGCATTGAATTTGATTATGATAACAAAGTCTATGTTTAGTTGTTCATCTACAGGAGCGGGTTATGCGGTCGTAATACTAAACGTTATAGCCGTGGTGTACTTCTCATCCATCATGTCATATCCAGTGCTGTACATGTATCACTCGATGAGTTCCCCCTTGCCTTGGCAAAGTTGTGGCAATTCCTGGAATACGGACAAGTGCACTGAGGTTGGGTAATTTTAGTTTTATGTATAAAGCAATTTGTGTACATGACCGTATCTCGAATACCCATGGCTGATAATTTTTAGATCAGCGGAAATGCAAGTTTTTTTAGCTCGAATGGGACTATCACTACGCCGGAAGATGAGTTTTTTCAGTGAGTTTACTCGATTTAGAAATGAAGTTGATTATGTTTTGTGAGGTGGCTTATCCTCCGTTTTTCTTGTATTTTCAGCCACCGTCTTTTACGAATGTCACCTAGTATCAGTCAAATCGGAGGTATCGTGTGGCCTGTGTTCTGGTGTAATGTTATTTGTTGGATCATCGTGTACCTCTGCATTTGTAACGGTGTCAAGAGCGTCGGAAAGGTGAGCTTTCCAAAATTTCCCAATTGATCTTAGCTGGCACGCTGCCGTTTTGTCAATCACAAGTTAAATATAATACTTTTCGCCGAATTTTAAGTTCTAAAAATTATTGCGTTTTGTTCGCAGATCGTATATTTCACGGTTATATTTCCCTACGTGGTGCTTATTGCGTTATTTATACGTGGCGTCACGTTGCCTGGCGCTTGGAAGGGCATTTTGTTCTATATCCTGCCGGATTGGGGGCAATTGAAGAAGCCCAAAGTAAGTATCTATAAGTAGCATTGAGGCCAAGTTCATCCATCACTCACCTACAGTACATTACAGTTCGTATTCTTAGTACATTATTTTTATAATTCCGTTTCACAGGTATGGGCAGACGCAGCTACGCAGATTTTTTACTCACTTGGACCTGGATGGGGAGGTCTAGTCAGTATGGCTAGTTTTAATAAATTCCATTACAAGAATCTGAGGTTTGTTATTTTCCTGTTTATTATTTTATTTATTTTTTAGATAAATACAATACATGTACGCAAAATTCGTTTCGTATTTTTAGGTCATCAGTAATTATTCCCCTAGTAAACAGTGGAACAAGCATTTGGGCGGGGTTCGTGGTGTTTTCCGTGCTGGGCTTTGCTGCGGAGCGGTCAGGGGTGCCAGTGGGTGAAGTAGCAACTGCAGGGCCTGGGCTAGCCTTCGTTACATACCCTGCTGCAGTCACAATGATGCCAGCCCCAAACCTATGGGCTGTCACTTTCTTTGTCATGTTGTTCTTCCTTGGCATAGATTCTATGGTACCTATTTCATTAATTTTTGACAGTTTTGATTGTTGCTTAAAATGGTTACAAACTTCAAACATTCAAAGTTTTTTAACATTCTAATTTTTTATTACTATTGCTTAGTATTCTGTGAAATATATCTTATTTATGTAAAACATTTTTTTTTATTTTTGCAGTTCGTAACCATAGAGTCAATAATAGCGGGAATAGTAGACGAATTTCCAGCGTGTCGTGCACGGAAAAAGCTCATCACTTTCCTCACGTGTTTGGTGCTATTCAGCATTTCAATCATCTGCAATACAGAGGTTTGTACCAACCTTTATAACTGTACTTATATGCCCTTAAATACGTATAAATTGTTATCCAGAAAATAGTTTGCTTACAAACTACATTTCAGAAGTTACAATTGGATGGCGTGTTGGCGTGACTCCCGCGCTTGACAGTTTCACATGCATGACTACCAAGTTGTTAAGTTGGTACCTGTGATAAAACAGATTGTTGGTATATGGTTTAATTAATTGGAGTAGTGTTTTATGATAAGGTTTCACGATATGCGAGTGTTAATTAACCTACAAACGAATCGTTTTGTTGATAGTGCCATCAAAATTAGAACATAACTTTTTAATGGTTAACAAAGTTTTCTGCGATCATGATAGCTTCTACCGTATAATCAGTAATGAGATCTATTTACTGTATAGAGTAAGAAAGTAAGCTTAGTTGATTAATGTAGAAAATAGAAACACCTACGTTTTCTTAATTTGAAAATACCTACTTCGGCAATTGATTAAAAACATTTTGATAATCTGAAAAACAGGCTACATTTTCAAACTACTTCCAAAAAAGGGGGAGGATCTCACTTTCTCGGGGATGCCTAGATCGATTTAAATAATGATTTCTTCATATGAAAGGATATATCAGTTCAGGATTAAGATGGAAACCCTGAGAAATCGAAATTATCTCAGCCTAACACTAAGTCTGCTAAATAACTTCAAAATATTCTCTTACGTGTTAGTTTCAATATATGACATTCAATAAATGTTCCATGTGACAGGGAGGTCTCCACGTGATCGGTCTGCTGGATACTCACGTGGCCATAGCCTGTGTGCCGGTCGTATGCGGCCTGGAGATTATAGCCGCGGTGTACACGTACGGACCTAGGAGGCTGGCAGCTGACGTTCTCTTCATGACGGGACAACCCTTAGGAAGAATGTGGATGGTGCTGTGGAGATACATACTGCCTGTCATTTTATTGGTACGAGTTATATTTGTATAGATGTAAAGTTTATTTTTGATAAACTCAAACTGAAACTCAAAATCATTTATTCAAACTTGGCTGTAAAACAGCACTTTTTGACGTCAAAATAGATAGATAGATAAGGTGAGCAGATAAGTCTTGTCAGGAAGACCTACCCGAGTCTTGCTACTTTAGTACAAGGAAAATTCAGGCCGCCAGGATTCTTGACACCAAGGGCTCTGTGTGTACCTAACGCTGAGGTCCACACGATAATGTTTTCTAGATTTGTATGATTAGATGACAGAAATAGATAATTAGCCAAGTTCGTGACAATAATAGAAAGGATTATGATGAAATCTTAATTGAATTTAAGAGTGTGACATAAAATGAATGTCACCTGCTCAAAATATCTAGACTTTCAAATTATTGTTTCCATCAAACCAGACAGGCTCGATAGACGCACGTTATTATAGAACTTTATTGTTTTACTTCAGACTAAAGTGAGACCTTGAGACGTCTTCAAAACGTTAGCAGTTTGAGCCAAATAAAATAGTCGCGAGGCACGTAAGTGGATACACTAACCAAAGTAGTCAATATGGCAATAGGTAAAATGGATAATAAAGCGATATAGTAGTATAGTTCTCCAGTGATTAGAATTAGACAGAATCTCCATTCAGTCTTATCCTAACAGACATACTAGTGTCAAACGACCTTAAGACTATAAGCGAAAATGAATAGAACGTTAAATACACGATAATTCTCTGTATGCTAAAGGTTCTGTTGTATCCAAAAGACTGCTCCACGTTGTTGTATCATTTTCGTCTCGTTTCCATTTTCCTTATCATTCAATTTACTTATCGACTGACTGTCTATTGTTTCTGGCAACCGGACACTCCTTGCCATGGCTGCTTGGCCTAAATTGATACACTCGATTGGACTACAGTATTTCGCAGATTGCCTATCTCAGCAAACATTTGTAGTGATATGATAGGGTGAAGTAGACTCTATTGTGATGGTTCTGTCTCATAAATTGTGCCTGAAATAGAAAACTATCTTCCTTGTGTCTCCTAAAGTAAAGGTATCCTTTATATTAAAGGGCTTTATTCGTATGAGAATGATGATGCTCATCGCAGCTTGCATCTATCAGATGATCCTGTAATAACTGCGGCTGTTACCAAGCCTGTTATTTCTCCGCAATTACTTAACAACATTATTCCCGTTTAGGTAATTACAGTTTATTGCCTAAGAGAAGCGTCAGGACTAGCTGGCTGGTGCGTCGCTCTCATATCAGTCGTATGCATTCCAATCCACGCGATCAAACTGCTTCTCAATTCAAAAGGAACATTCATACAGGTACGTTTGCTTCACATTTTATTATCTGTACAAACATGCCAGTAATAAAGTTGAATGAAAAAATAAAGCTTCGCCAAATAAAAACTATTCTACGATTAAAATGGAAAAATTAGGATTTGCAGGTGCAAAATATTTACTTTAAGCTATTAATATTATTGGATCTAGTCATTCGGATGTTTCTGTGAAATACGTTTATGATTGTATTTATCATTTAAAAGAATTGGGAAGTTTTGTTTCCCTATTCCTTCTTCCTACCATGAACGCATAGAAAATGGTCGGGGGCTGTTTCTTTTTTTTTTGTAAAATTGACTTTGAAAAGTGCTGATTATCAGGCTACTTTGATTTCACTTTTGTTTGGTTTTTATTTTAAGTCCTTCTTACACAAACCTTTACTAAAAATCAGTTGTTAGGATTTCATAATAATTCGTATTTAAAATATTTACGGCCAGTTTCACCGGTTACGGATAAGTTCCAGATAGTTTATCTGGCAGATAATTTCCTACAAATTCTGGATTTGAATTTATCTGGTAGATAGTGGCTATCCGTAACCGGTGAAACTGGCCCTTACTATTTTATTTTATAGCGCATTCGTGACAACTGCCGTCCAACCAACGACTGGGGTCCAGCCGATCCAGAAATGCGTCACTTGTGGAAAGCTGCCATAAACAAACAGAAGAACCAACACGTTAAACTGAATAATATTGATAAAATCTAAGAATTAAAGTTAAGCCATTAAAGTGCCGTTTTATTAACCTCGATTCTTATCCCTTATCACATGATTTTTGACCGGCGGGCGTTGCAGAATAATGGAGTTAAAGATATATAGAAACTGTATGGTGTCGATGCCGTTCACAATCGAGTCAACAAAGACCTCAAAATCACTATAAAAAAATTACTTAGCAGCGCACCATTTTTCGACATTCTTCACAACTCGCTTTCTAATTATTTTTCATGGGTCTATTAGTGGTCAGAATGCCGTACAACGGCATATGACCAAAATGTATCCTCTACCTGTGCTTACGAATTCTCCCCCGCTCTCGATTGGACAGCTTACAAGTGACGGCATATTGCTGAATCTTATTATTATATACCCTTCGGTCATTCTACACAGCTCACCTGGATCAAATAGCCTGAAATGGCCCATCATTTTTTTCTACGAGCCTGCAGTCTATAGGTGAAGCAGCACAAGATGCTCAAATATTTACTCACACCTGAAGATATCACGCACACGTACAGTAAGTACATCAGTTTCGGTGACAACCGAATCACTCGATTGCCCATCGTTTTGCAAGACCAAAATGTAAAACTTTAAACAGACCTCGTCCCTGATTTCTACATTACTACTGGCATCAAAAATAAGATAGACAAGCAATTAAAAAAAAATTGAGCGTTAAAATGTCATTTTTGTCGTGGCCTCCCGAGTGGCGTCTCAAAATTTGAAGTCAAAAATTTTTTTGATGCTTTTTATGACTAAATTACTGTAACAATAACATGTTTGTATAGTTGAATTTTATAGGGATTTTTTTATCAACCGCGATTTTAAAATTTTAAGTGCCTATTTTTCTGAAACTAAAAATGACTGACGTGGCCGACAATACTGCAGCTGGTAACGAAATCGTAAATGTATTCACAAATACAAATGGAACAACAAATGCCAATGGTAACGGGAACGGGAATGGAAGTGGTAATGTTGAAACAGACGATGATAAAGACAAGAGAGTCAAAATTCAGGTAAATATAATACAAATTGCAAACAACTGTAAACATTCTGTGTTGGTATTCAAACTAATTGAAAGCCAACACAAGGAAATGTATGAAAGAATCTCATACAATATCGATCACCTACGGCCAGATCCACTTACATTTCCTCATCTGAACAAGCCTCTTAAAAATGTCATCATTCTTGTAGCGTTGGTGAAGTTACCCTTTTTTTGTGAGAAATCATCAAATGACCCTGCTATAGGTGCAGCTGGAGGGAGTGTCAGACTCTTACTGACTAAAACCCAACTCGCTATATTCCTCCTGGAGAGCCCTGTGTTCGACTGTAACTGTTGTATAAACTTCATGGTAATCACACACTGTACTGGCTAGTGTAGTTTAGTTTTTATTGTGAACTGAGCTGTCACATGTTAATGTAAGAAAATTGTCTTCTGTTATGTCACCAAGAAATAAGTTTTATTTTTTTGTTACTTGATGTATATTCTTATTTAGGCAATAAAACCATATTCATACGCATATATAATTTCACTGTTGCAAGCCTAGCCCAACAGGTTATGGGCCCAGTGAATATGTATTGCCTATTTCTTTGAAGAATATTCTCATAACTTTCATCTCAAGCCGTGAAAATGCAAACTTCAACTGTTTTGAATTTTGAGAAACTTTCGGGCCAGGACAATTATGGTACCTGGGCCTTTGCAATGGAAATGTTTCTGATTGACCTGGATCTATGGGAGTGCATCGATGAGAAGTTCAACACTGACTCAGTGGAGGCCCAGAAAAAGGATGCTAAAGCTCGGAGTAAGATATGTCTCATGTGCACGAGTAAAATTTACCCTATGATTATGAATGTCAAGACGGCAAGAGATACGTGGTTAGCGCTGAAGCGAGCTTATGCTGACGGTGGACTGCTGCGGCGGCTATATCTGCTGCGGAAGCTTTTCAATGTTAAGTTAACTTCATTTAACACGATCGAGGAGTACCTAAATGATATACAAACTACGAGCCAAGCTTTAGTGAGCATCAAAGCTGGTCTTGATGATGAGTTCGTCGGGATTATAATGCTAGCTGGTTTGACGGAAGCGTACAACTCCCTTGTGATGACGTTAGAGCATTCGAATATCAAGATTTCTACGGACACTGTTACAGCTGCGCTACTTAAGGAAAGTATGAGGAATAACACAACGGAAGACAACTCTGCATTGATGTCAAGGAATGATAACACCAAGAAGATGGTGAAATGTCATTTATGTAATAAGAAAGGACATTACAAGTGGCAGTGCAGGGAGAAGAAGAAAGAAAACAACAGTACTACAACTCATAAGGACATCAAAGGAAAAGTCGGGCTGATAACTGCTTTATCGGCCAAAGTCGGCGCAAATGAGTGGGTCATAGACTCTGGAGCGACATCGCACATGACGTCCGACAGACACATTTTAGAGAACAAAGAACATATTAGATCAAAGGTTGTTACAACTGCGAACAATGATCAGATTACTTCTAAATTAAAAGGCGATGTGTTTGCCATGGGACGTACCATTCGATTCGAAGATGTTTTAATGCTACCAGGTTTAATGACTAATTTGTTATCTGTGAGTAAAATTTGTAGTAGAGATTGTGTAGTTGTTTTTGATAAATATTCTTGTAAAGTTTTTAGGAATAATGACGTCACTTTAGCAGGTAATCCGTTATTTACGGCACCACTGAAACAGGGTTTGTATGTTTTAGATAAAGAGGCAGCGATGGTTCTTACGTCTCCTCCAGATACTTCAGGTACTTCTAATGCTTATTCGTTATGGCACAGAAGGTTAGGGCACCTGAGTGGACCTTTGATGGAAAAGTTGAAAGGTTTGGCAGATGGTCTGTCATATGGAGCAGTGAGCACGGAACCATGTGAAGGTTGCTGCAAAGGCAAACAGTACGTCAAGAGGTTTCCTAAAAAGAAGAGTAAGAGAGCTAAGGAAGTGCTCGAATTGGTACATACAGATTTAGCGGGCCCGATGGAGGTTAACTCCTTAGGCGGTAATAGATACTATTTAATATTTGTTGATGATTTTAGTAGGAAAACATTTTCATATCTTCTTAAATCAAAGACTGAGGTATTCGCTAAATTTAAACAATTCAAATCTTTCGTAGAGAATCAGACGGGCAAGAAAATCAAGAAGTTGCGTAGCGATAACGGGACGGAGTACAGCAACAATGAATTCCAACAGTTCCTGAAGCAGTGTGGTATTCAGCATCAGACGTCTGTGCCGCATACTCCTCAGCAAAACGGTGTTGCGGAGCGTACTATACGTACTCTCACCGAGAAGGCTAGGTGCATGCTACATGACGCTGGTCTGGATAAACGGCTATGGGGAGAAGCTATTGGTTGTGCTGTTTATCTGAAGAATCGGTCTCCCACTATGGCTTTGATCAATAAAATACCAGAAGAAGTATTTACTGGAGAACGAGTGGATCTCTCGAATCTACGAGTATTTGGGTCCAAGGCTCAGGTTCTCATAAAGGATCATAGCAGGAAGAAATTCGATGCAAAGACTGTTGAAATGACAATGACAGGCTATGCTGCGGATAAGAAGGCGTACCGGTTTATTGATTTTAATAAGGATCCCACAACAGTTATATTCGCTCGAGACGCAACGTTCTTTGAAAATGTACCTGTACAGAAGAATAAGGAAACAGTTTCAAATGATAATTCTGTAGATATTTATGTACATACTGATGTTAATGCTGAACCAGAGGTACCGAGGGTTGTCGGACCGGTTACAGCTAGTGCCCCGGCGAGTCCAGTTGTTCATGTAGATAGTCAAGATGAAATGACATCTAGTCCAACGATGGAATCGGATTCTGCGGAGAATTTTTATGACTCTGTCGACTCAGAAAGTCCTGTGGCAGAGGATTTGCAAGTTCCAGTGAACGTAAATGCTCCAGAACCTGCAAGTGATGTGGTTGGTCCTGCTGACCGCCGCTACCCTCTTAGAGATAGACGTCCCAAGCGAGAAAAGGACATGGTCTATAATTTCCATGTATCGGATGTTTCTGATCCTGTATCTGTTCAAGATGCCATGGAGCGTTCAGATAAAAAGTTATGGCTAGAAGCGATGAAGGACGAGTATAATTCCCTGAAGGCGAATAATACCTGGGAGTTGGTTGATCGACCATTGCATGTGAATGTCGTTAAATCGAAATGGGTTTTCAAGCTGAAGGTTGGAGCGGATGGTAGCGTGCAGCGCCATAAGGCCAGGCTGGTCGCTAAGGGCTATTCGCAAAGACCGGGCGAAGACTATTTTGAGACATACGCACCAGTGGTAAAGCTATCGTCTATTCGTCTTTTACTGGCGCTGGCAGCTGAAAAGAACCTTAGTATACATCATGTTGATGTTACTACTGCATTTCTATATGGTGATTTACAGGAGGACATATATGTGGAACAACCAGAATTTTTCGTTCAAGTGGAGGAAGAACGCAAAGTTTGTAAGCTGAAGAAGGCTTTGTATGGCCTCAAACAAGCTGCAAAATGTTGGAACGATAAAATTCATGCCTGCATTATCAAAATGGGCTTTACGCGATCAAAATATGATCAGTGTGTATATATTAAGAAGAATGGGAATTTATTTATAGCCCTTACCTTGTATGTGGATGATATACACATCTTTACGAACAGCGATTCTGAAGCTGGTAGAGTAAAGCAGCTTATTCGAAATTCTTTCAAAATAAAGGATCTCGGGTTTGCTCGAGAATGTCTTGGGATGAAGATTGAGCGTGACAATGAGAAGCAGGAAATAAGACTCTCCCAGAAGACTTATATTTTAAAGATCCTTGAAAGGTACGGGATGCTGGACTGCAAACCTGTAGCCACACCCGTCGAGACAAATCTTCGTCTGGATCGTGGAACTGAGCACAATAATCCACGATACCAAGAAATAATAGGTTCACTGATGTATCTCGCCTGTTGTACTCGGCCAGATATATCATATGCAGTAACCATGTTGAGCCAGTTCAACAACTGCAATGATTCAACACACATGGCTGCAGTGAAGCGTGTGTTGAGGTATTTGAAGGGAACGGTGGATCTATCGTTGTGCTACAAAAAATGTGACAAGACTTTGTGTGCCTATGCTGATTCAGATTGGGGGAATGGACCAGATGGGAAATCGTTCTCAGGTTATACCCTTATATACAGCGGAGCTGCAATAGCTTGGCAGTCTAAAAAACAACGATGTGTTGCTTTGAGTACTGCAGAAGCAGAATATATTGCAATCTGTGAGGCTGCAAAAGAGGTGGTGTCCATTAACGGATTATATGTTGAACTGACTGACCTAGAGCATACTATTATTGTACATAGTGATAGTCAGAGTGCAAGTAAGCTTGTATACACTCCTGCGATAGGGAAGCGTTCAAAGCATGTAAATATTAGGTATCATTTTGTCCGCGAGTTGGCAGAGCAAAAGGTCATTTCTGTTAAGTATTGTGAAACTGCCCTTATGCCTGCAGATATGTTTACGAAAGGTGTTACTCGTTTGAAACATCAGTTTTGTGCTAGACATTGTGGATTAAGTGGGGGTGTTGTATAAACTTCATGGTAATCACACACTGTACTGGCTAGTGTAGTTTAGTTTTTATTGTGAACTGAGCTGTCACATGTTAATGTAAGAAAATTGTCTTCTGTTATGTCACCAAGAAATAAGTTTTATTTTTTTGTTACTTGATGTATATTCTTATTTAGGCAATAAAACCATATTCATACGCATATATAATTTCACTGTTGCAAGCCTAGCCCAACAGTAACTCATAAGAAGAACCCCCGCGTCAACGTCACCCTTTAGTTGCACAAGCTTTATTACTACAACTGTCTTACTGAACACTCCATAGCAAAAAATGTTTCCAAAAATATTGCCCGCCAAATGGCTGGGAAAATGATGGATGTTAAATGTCAAACTTTTTTTTAAATCTTCTCCTTAAATTTCACTTTAAACGGGTTGATTGATCATGTTTATACTCATTTCACTTGCACAATACTGTCTAAACCTCTATATATTTTAAACAAAGTACGGGAATCTACCCTTGTCGCCCATTTAATATGTTTGTGATGCAAATACAGGTTGAGGGTGAAGATGAAGTGGTGGAAGCCGAAATGGGTCGCAAGCAAATGAAAAGATTCCAATTGCCAAACCTACCGAGATGGTGGCAAGCTGTTATTATTCAATATGCGTGAGTACAATATAAATATATACGAAAATATTTATTTTTTTATATCTATTTTATGTATAAGTATGGTAAAATTTACTTTAAAAGTCATTTACTTACTTATATGAATTTTGAACTCGAAACTTGATTCAAACTACATACTGTCGTCCCGGGTTTTTGCAGATTGTGTTTAACGGAAATGGCGCCAGCACATCAAGCTGCTACAATCTGTCTAATTTCCTCAATAGATTTTAAGGCTTATCACTGAAGCACATGGTTTAAAATAAATTGGGAAAATTTATAATTTTCTGGTAGCTTGATGTGCTGGCGTCTGTATTATATTATGTTGGCTGAATGAAAACAATAATTCAAATATGGCAGTACCTACCCACAGTAGAGTCTACTTTCAAATCAAATCACTCATATGAACGTTGTCTATAGTTTGTTCATGCTAGGCTGCTTAGTTTTAGTTTATATTTATACCAATGTAACAATCAATGGCGAAAAGCTCTTCTGTAGGCGAAGAGTGAAATTACTCAATTATCTAATATGAAAACGTTGGAACATCTGGCTATTCAAATATACAGCTGATGGATCGAGAACGCGACCTCTATGATTACTTAACCTCTTTTCAAAGCATTACCTCTAATGAATACTAAATTGTTTTTACTAAAATGTTACCTAATTAATGAAGATATAATTCTAAAAATGAAATTAATTTAAAAAATGAGTTTATATAATAAAAAAAGGATTTTATTGAAATGAAATTGGTATATGACCGTTTTGAGATGGAGGAGTTTAAAAAGAAAAAAAAATGTTTTTTCTTGGACATGCTGCAAACGAATACCCAAACCGGAACAATATACATATTTTTTTAAATATTATTACTGACACATTTATCCGGTATCGTACCATATTATTTACTATCGTCCTTAGCAACAGATAACCCACAGCCCACAACGAGAATCATAAAAGTTTTTATATAGATGTGGCATGAGTTTTTATCAATAACACAAATAGTTCATTAGACCTCCAAATTGGTTGACGTCAGCCTAATCATATGTTTTTATAATACTAATGTAAATATAGAAGATATAAAGCACGTGCCCGGGGTCACGTGACCTCCAGCATTTACAATATCGTAACATCTTTATTTCGTCACAACAAACGACAGAACCACGTTACCTGACGCCCATCATAAGGTGTTTATGGGGTGCTTCCATAAATCAAACGCTGAAATATGAGGTCTTAAAAGCTCACGCGTTAAACCAGGTGTTGGCAATGTTAAAAGGTGACAGTCATTCCCATATTGTTATGTACAGCCGCCAGCACAAGCCACTACAATCTGTCAAATCAATCTAGATTTTCAACTTTATCGCTGAAGCTTATGGTTTAAAGTTGATTGGGTTAATTTGACAGTTTCGGGTAGCTTGATGTGCTGTCTCTTCACTCGCTTCTCGATGGATCTGTGCACCAAATTTCCTTTAAATCGGTTCAGTTATTTTGGCGTGGAAGCGCATGTACAGAGTTACTTTCGCTTTTAACTAGAATTCTTATTTCCAATGGTACCTACAATGTATGTTAACCTAAAAAGCAGTAATTGTCGTGAGTCTGTGAAGGCCGCCGCTGAGGCATCCGGCTGACCCGGTCGCGACCGGCGACGTTGGTGCTATCCGGGTCAACTCAGGATGAAGCGAGTCTACAACTGTGCCGCATTTAGGCTGAGTGTCCACTAGATAAACACGATCATAAAGAAAATTAAAACAATTAGAAATCAAATATATATTTAGATTTACTATATCGATAAAATAAAATTGCCAAGCCGATGCCCCTCCATTGAGCTTTAAGCGATCAAAAGAAAACGTAAATAAATTCACTATTATTGAATTGTCTTGCAAATTAACTATTAACTTTATAAAAGAAATATTAACAGCAAGTTGTATCTATGGCATCAGTGAATACGCGGGGAATTATCCATGAAAGGTGTCGAGGCGGGAGATTAATGTTCGCGTGTGGAACACGTCGGGTGTCGAATCTATGGGGGAAGGGGTGGTCGGAAAACTATGATGGCGGCGGCAGTCATTGCACCTTAAGCCGCGGGTCGAGCAACATGCAACAGTGATTATACTCCAAGATGCAGCGAACACCGTCCAGTGCTTCCGAAGGCTCGTTTTGGACGACCATTGAGCTGCTGGCTGGTCGGGGCCGGCGGAGATCTGCTGCAGATCCTGAAGATTATACCACCTTCCTTGATGTTCCGTCGAGAAGAGCCTCTACGCTCAGGTTCAAATTCAATATCACTAAATTAGCCGTAATAGTTAAATATTTGTTTACTTCACTGGATTAAATTTCGCGTACATCACACAGTAAAATTCAAATCACTCCCACGATCATTAATTTATAAAATATTTCAATGAAAGCTCTGTACTCGTTCAGTGTTTACAACTTTTCACTAAGGGCGTCATACCTCGTTTGCAATAAACCACGTACATAAAATATTTGCACATTTCACGGGCTTATCAAAACAAGATAATATATGTATGTATTTTGAGCTTGTTTCTATCCGGTTTATTTCATAAAGGATAATAAATCAAGTGTTAGCGTGTTATTGGTAAGATGGAGTGACGAGACAAGCCATTGTTGCGGTTCAAAGTACTCGAATGATAATACGTGCGTATCGTAAAGTATTTTGCGTCATTCGCACCCTCTTATATTGGTTTGGTATAAACATTTTATAGAACTCGCAGGATTTTCACCTGACTGCCAAGAAGGGTTATATTTTTTATTTTGGTGTATATTTGTATGCATGTTATAATCTTTGAAATATATCCGCCGAAAAATGTCAGCCTAAACTGAATCAACTATAGACAGAAATACTTAACGTACTCAATAAAAAATAATTTATTGTCTCCTTCAAAGCAAAAAACTAAAAATATTGAAATAAAAAATATACAAATTAAACTTGAAATTTCAGTTGAAGGACCTCCTTGATAAATAACCAATTCTTGTGTTCCATTGAACAGTCACCCAACCTCAATTGTTTGTGCCTTTCCAGTTCGTTAGATGAAATTTCTCATTCAGGCGGGTTGTTTTTATGTGTTTTTTTTTGTTCTGGTCTCCAATTTTTGGAAGTAATAAAACATCGCTTTACCCTTGAAGTTTGATAAGTATGTTTCACAAAAAGTACATACATACGCATAAAATTCGGTAAATGTTTTAAAAACAGACTTTAATTCGTATGCTCATTAAAATTTATGACATTATTTTGATGCGTTACTGTTTCCTTAAAAGCTTTGACAATGACGTGTAGGTCTATAATATTTAATTGGAGCTTTTTGGCATGGTCCTGTTAAAGCCAATAGAATAGTATAGTTTTTGCTTAATTTCGGCAGAAGGACCATACTTATAGCTGATAGATACATAGTTATTCCTGGTTCCGTGAAGATCGATGATACAAATTACACAAATGATGACGAGTTTATTATTGTGTTTATGAACTGTATTATCTAGATTTTCGTGACCCAATTGTCATTGACTATAATGATGTTTACGATTACCAAATCGTCATTGTGAGGGGGCCAATACAATAACACCAATTAGCGTCAAAACTGTAATCTTCATCCATATGAAATTAACGGTCCGTAATAAGGAGATAACTTATCGGAAATAAATGAATCTTTATTTTCCTTGTTTACATTCTTTCTCGGTTCTTGTAACATTACGAGAACTTCATTACGGGTTTTTCACGCGCAGCGAAATGATATTATTGTGCCTAGGTCGTCACGTAATGTTTTTTTTAGAGTGTCCCTAGAGTTCTTTTTATTTTGTTTTATCACCAATGGATTTACCCGCGGTTATTTAAAAAATATTTCATGCTTTTTTGTGTACAGTACGCTTATCATTTATCATAAAAGATACAATACAAATACAGTACAATACAATTACAATAAAGATTGACGTCTATATTCCCAAAGGAACAGAAGCCGCGTAAAAATATTTCACAATCGGGAAAGAGGAATGTAGGGAGACAACCGACTAGGTGGACAGACGATTTTGTTAAAGTGGCCGGGAGACACTGGATAGCCATAACACAAAACCGCCAGAAGTAGAAAGATGAGAAGGGTAAAGTTTGCAATATTTGTGACACAGCGGCCAATTTCAACTTTGACACGTCATACGGTCAAATGAGTGTCAGATCAGTGTTTGTTTTTATCTGTACTTACTTATACAGAACAAAACTTCATCTTAACCAAACTAGACCATTTCAAATGATCACAAACCTTGAGGAAACTCGGCTGTTATCAATCGTCAAGAATTTAATTCAATGCAATACATGCGAGTGTTGATATGGACGAGCCATAATAGCTCCATCCTGAACCAGTGCCATTAATAGCAAGCACTTTATTAATGAGCCACACTGACGAATGTTTTACAGTAAACGTGCGATGGATCTCAAAACGTATAAATCACGACCAAGTGAGTGATCCGCAATACATTTAATAGTTTGTTTCGAACAAATACACTTCGATCGAAACTTGTTTCGTAATTTCGATCTTTTTGTAAAACTGCAAGTCATAAAGATTCTAATGTGCTCAGCGCTATATGTATAAACATAATATGATTGTAATCTTGAAAAAAAATCACAATCACACGAATATTCATTATAAAGGCGTTTGTGAGTGTGTATGTTTTTAACTTCTTCACTTCGAACTGCGTAAACGGTTTAACGGATTTTGATGAAACTTATTAATAATGTAGCTTATTTATCAGAATAAAATATAGGCTATTTTTTATACTGTTGTCTCAAGCGTTTCCCTCGGGACGCGTGTGAAATGGCGGGCAGAAGCAAGTCAATAATAATTTAAGAGATTGACCGCAGTGGCCTTTAACACGTCCAAGTAAAGCTAGACTATATACAGTATCAAGAACAGTCAACTCGTATCTTCAAAACGTCCACGCTCAATAACATACAATGTCAGCAAGCAGATAAAAGGCCACAATATACATGGAAATTCCAGTCCCCAGCCACCGTGCCCCTCGCGTCTGTTCACAGGATATTTACACGTCCCCGCTCTAACTACGAATGCCGATCACAATAACGTAAATAACAGTAATGACGACATCTTGGAATCTCGCCCATTCACACTTGGAAATAACATCATACATTTTTATGCATAAAACATAAAAACTAATCCTCATGAAAAGTAGAACCGTGAAGTACATAAATTCTAAAATCGTTCAATGTCCGTGACGTTTAGTGTCTTTAAAAATATCACGGCTTACCGATTTACTGCTTGCGTTTCGTACTCTACATCTCTCATCAGACAATTTGTACGATTGTTGATAGACTAGCCGTGGGAACTACTCTGCACACTCGGATAAAAAGTAGCCCATATGCAGCCTTCTTTGATAAACAGGGGTATCTAACTCTGAAAGAATTTTTCAAATCGGTCGAGTAGTTCCTGAAATTATCGCGTTCAATCAAACCAACTACTACCAAAAGAAACTACAGAAGAAATAATGATTATTATTTCGTAGTATTCCAGCGAAAAAGACTAGGTACTTGAACTGCTTCAGTCAGTACATATGACTCAGTATATTGATTTTCATAGAAATAATTGAGTAATGAATGCATTCAATCTATGTATATGTAACACATTGCTACCATATCTAATAAGCATAGATACTGAACCTACCAATAAGGAGGTCTGATAAGCTTTTATTATAAGCACTAGATCCATGAATTCCATCGTCTTTAATCATGCAATTTAGTGTACAATTCTTTACTACACTAAACCGCAAATGCTGAACTTTAGGACAGTGTTACGGCTGTAGTCTGGCGACAAATATACTGAAGACGAACGTAAAACAACAGAATGAGGTTAAACTTTGAATAACAGTAAAAAGTAATATGGATGTATATGGGTGTAAGTAATTTTATTGATCGTAAAGAGAGCTTATCTCTCATAAAATTTTGCATCACTTCTATTACATTGAACTAGTTGATACCGTACTTACAATAATTGGTGTAGGACGCGATCTTTTCTTGCATAATTACGCCACACTTCAAGAAAGATTTCTATATAACACGAAATATGTACTTACGAAAGATTTTAGTATTTTTAAACACACATCATTGGAGGAAAAGCTTTCATGAGTCACATGCATGACTCAGTCTTGCATTAATCACGTACATTTTAAACGTATCATTCATATTGCTTTGGAATTTTTGGCGTTTACCCTGAAACTGAAATCTGAAGTGACGAGTACATGTATCGTCACGCGTAATTTAGGTTCCGTAAACAGTGACGTCACGGTGTTACGCTATGCCACAGATAACTAAGAACTATTTTCTGTTATGATCGTTTAAATTGCTGTTGCGCACTGTTTACATTATCGAACTGAAATTCAGACTGCGTGTGATTTGGTGTTGAGTAAGAATCACATTATGTATATGTATACCGTGATAAATACAGATTTGTATACTGATGCTCACGAGAATATATCTTTGCAATACGGATGAACAATCTATGACCGTAGAATCTAGTTTTCAGTCTACTAAAATGTTTGTTATATAACTAGAAGTGACACAAATGATGAAAACTTACCTATAGCCAACTTACCAATACACTATCTAGACTCTGAAATCTATTTATTTTATTACTTTGAATAGCTATAAAACTAGACAAATAATCGTATGCCTAGACTAGACTACAAAAGCTCGGCCGAAATGACACTTTTCTTCAAGGTTTTTGTTATTACAGCGATTTTAACGTTGGTTCAAAATTTACTTTGAGGTAGCAGCTCCACATATTATATGTGGAGCTGGATCCCAAAATCAATCACAATATCGGAGGTTAATATTCGATTGGTAAAATTTCACATATTCGGGTAGGTTGACCTGCTGGCGTCTGATTATGAGTCAGAATCTGGACTGCGTAGCAACCGTTTACAAAATAAAATAATTATGAATTAGTTGCCGCGCCAGACTTTGGGGTCACTATAACTAAATCTATGAAGTAGTAACTATTTTTAAGTAGCTATATCAAAGTTCAATAACACAGCGACACAGTGACACTGTTTTATAATAAAAATAAAAGTTTAGTAGGCAATATTGTCGTGAACTCTTATTACTATTGACTTATTGAACCCAGGCATTCCGTTTTGATACCGATACGAATTCAAATGAGTTCTGTAAGTCATAGATTCTAAGATATACGAAAATCCTTGCGTATTTCAAAGAATGCTATTGTATAAATTAATAGAGGTATGATTTCTTGGTTTTCCGATCTCATAAAGTTACTTTCTGTAGGAAAAAGTATTAACTTTTGATGTCTTGAAAACTAGGCCATGACTAGAAGATATAGAATGCTAGAAATTCGATTTAAGCATCGACGCACCTTATATTATCGTTTACATAATGTTATATTATATTCAGAAGTAAAGTCTAGCAATATATAATCATCCTTTCAGACATTATGAACATTTCAGACACGGAATACGTACTACATGATAACATAAAAAAAATTGCTAACGTTCCTTTTAATTGCACTTTTCCATAGTACTTATTTGTATCATATTCTTAAAGAAAACAATTCTCATATAAATAGGTTACATGACTTGCAGCCGTGCTTTCGTATCATCATCCACGATGCTAGCCGGAAACGGGGTGGACTGTTGCCTAGCAACTAGCGTTACCATAGAACATAAAAACTCATGGACCATACTTTGTCACTGAACTCTTCCTAAACGGCTAAGTTGTTAAGATTCTCAACCGATAAACTCTTGCACACTGGTATGTTTGTTCGGTACCTATACATATTTTATAGAGAAATATTCACATATATAGTAGTTTTGTATCAATGAATAAATTTACAAGATCATAACTACTTTTAGACCAAAGATGACCCCTTCGTCTAATATAAGAAACAAAAAAAATAACCTCTTTTATTGTACTAGTATAAGTAGATTATATATTTTTTTTATTTTAAACGATATGAACTTTAAACTTTGCTATCAGAGTAACGTCGTGTCATGTGAGAACTTTAGCTAATAATAATATAATCCGGGTTATTTGCCCATACTAGTGTGCTGATAAGATATTTTCCTGGTAAGCATTTATCTTGGAAATAATAGAGTAGGTATTTCAGCAAAAGGCGATATTTTAACCGGAGATAGAATTTTGATATCAGCTCCATACAAAATAATGTCAAATACCTAGCTCTAGTAATCAAAACAACAGATAGATTGGTTTTTGAAAATATTAGTAGAGTCTGTTTTGTGTGTTGTGTTGTCTGTACTACTTAGTTCATTTTAGACTAGATATTAAATACTTTATGAGGCATTGCGTCGCTTCAAAAAATAATGTTCTTACTAATAAGGCCGTCTATACATTCCTAAGTCTACTAGCAATTATTAGCTTTACATAATGGCGCTTTTATGTGTAAGCTTCACACCCCAACCGTGTAGGGTTGCAAAATCAAGTCGTTTATTTCCCGAACTAAACCTGATTGGTATATAGCTACCAAAAAAAGTGCGAACACCATATTTTTTTAGTCCTTATTACTATTTAGGGCAGAATTGACGTAAATGTATGCAACTTTATGCATTCGATATACACTAACTCACAATAAGGCATGCCGGTGCCATGTATGGTGCCGAGTCAACTATCAACAGTCACGTGAATTAAAGAACCTTTTAGAATGAACCTTTGTTTAAAACGAGTTATAAATATATATTCCATTATTATCTTATCTCTCACGTGATTGTGTTTTTTTAGTTTAAGCTATCGGTAACCTTAAACTGCTGAACTTGTTTCATAATGACCGCAAAATGAAGGGCTTCAATGCCAAAATAATAATTATTCCTGAACTTTATTTATTTCAATTAAAATAAACATAGATAACACTATAATATTGAAAAGTTAACCATTGACAATATCAATTCCAAAGCTCCTAGGTATATGTTGACAGTTTGTAAAAGCATATTTAAAAACTAAATATCCCTAGACGAATTCTCATTTACCTTTTACGAGTATATGAAAGAACCAGCCAATGTCTTTTATTATGCTTGTTTTATCGATAATAGGTAAATTACATACAATCTTTCATAGTTACCGAAAATAAGTGAGAAAACCTCTTTACACAAAATTTGTACCAACATGTGGTGTTGACGGGGGCCGTGCCATACCGTGCCAGGCCCATCGTACCCCGCGATAAAGGTCTCAACTATGACACTGAGCATGTAGTCCGTAGCGTCAAAACTACTAAAAGTTTACGGCGACGTCGAGACGTCTGGCCGGCTCCCGTGCTCACAACATTTCTGTCAGATTTGCCGCCAAAACGAGTGCAGAAAGAGGTTCTGGCGAATCTTCGCGGGTCTGGTAGGTTACGTTTTTTTTTTTTGTGAACCTCTTCAAATGTAAACAATACTGGTACTTTTGTAATAGTGTTTAAATATGGAACAGTTTTTATAGGGTTGAATTTCTTTTTTTATTGCAGTTTTTTAATAAATTCGTTCAATTTCTACACAATTTTGTGTGAAATCGATTAAAAGTTATTAATATTCACGATTATTGATGTGTCAAATTCATGTATGTTTAGTTTACATCACGATTCACATGTTTCTTTTTCATTGTTATAACTCATTAAATACGGATGGCATTGGTGTTTTATTGCTATAATTTGTCTTTGTTTTGTGGCGTTCTTTGCTGAAATGGCGCCAAAATTGTGTTTTCATGTTGTTTGATTTATTAACGCATTAATTTTGGTTCTGTTGCCATCATACATATACTTTTATGAGTAGTAGGTTTGTGGATTTTATTGTGTGTTTTTTTAATAATTACTTATTTAGATAAGCAGTTTTAAATCCTTTTTCCCATTATAACCAAAATGAAACCACTTTAGAAGAGCTTAATAAATCTAAACTTTCGTTTGAAATATCGTAGTTTTTTTTAATGAAATTGGTTGGCTTCTGATCCGGTTTACTCTAATGTGCACAGAAACCAGCAAACAGTTAAAAGGCTCTTTAACTTAACCAATGTGTCAAAACCTTTTGTGGTTTTCATCGTCGTTTCTAAGTAAGGCCTTTTGGCGTGTCACTTGGTCTAATGAAAATTGTCTAAATTCTGATGTTCTGATATTTCCTTTAGCTTCTCGCACCCGCATGTCCGCGCCCGGCTGGAGAAGCACATGGGCTCCAACCTGGTGCGGCTCACGGACAAGGCCTTCATGACGGAGCTGGAGGAGAGGATCCGCGCCGTCAATGAGGAGAACCTCAATAAGAGGATCACCACGCGCGTTGTGAGTATCACCACCACGTACCGCTGCAAAAGATAAATAAAACCTTTATAGCCTGTTCTCCTGGTGGAATGTTCTTGAAAAAAATTATTAAAGATATTTATTTCTGTTTGAATTAATGATTCTTTAAAGTAGGCTTTATTTTGAAAAATTTCATAACTCACCCAAAACTAGGCATTTTTTTCAATTAAATTTTAATTATAAAATTTCAATATCTAAATTCCGAACACGAGTACAGGCAACTCCCGCACCTCCGCTACCATGGTTTCTAACTCGCGCAATTTTCCAAAACTATAAAAAGTTTAACGAGAACTATACCTACCTTGCTGAAAATATCAATATACATCCGATAAAGAAGTGTAATTACTGTCAATCAATCAAATATCACTATAGCTTGACAGTCTCCAAGGCTGTCGTGGGTTTCGCAAATTAAACGCCAGTCATCGTGAGGCTAATTACCTCGCCATCAGTCGGATGATTGCTTTATGAACTTTACGATTGTATTTAGTGCCTGAGACTCGCAACAAACTTCCATAGAGTAGTACTTCCTTAATCAATATAGCTTTTACTACCAAATAAACCTACTTATGCAATGTATTGAGACATGTAGATTTTATAGTTTTATAAACACTGCTGTCATGCGTACAAAGACGTAAATAATCTCGTGGAGATACGTCCTTTTTACATGGAATTGATGTTTTATCAACAGATGGATGAGATGGAAAGGCTCAAACGACTAATCCTAGTCGGGAAGACGCCACTGAAGGAATGTCCACCAGAACTGTTCCATCATCCAGTGTTCGTTTTTTGGCGAATGGTCAACCGGGAGGTCAACCGCGCATCCAAAAAACGTGCCGACATTTACTTTAGAAAACTGAAGGCTGCTCAAAAGTTGGACCTGGTAAGAACTCCACTTCTTATCCTCTATAAATTTTGGAGACAAAATTGTCAGACATTCTAAATGGAATTGTATTTTCAGTCCATGGGTGAAGAACAAATACCCGAAGAAGAAGTGAAAGGCAAAGAGCTGACACCAGAACAACTCCTCGCTAAATGCCGTGAGGAGATGGAACAGCAGAAGCAAATAGACATTGACAAAGGCGTTCGCTTCACGGAAGAACAGTTTGCCCAACTGAAATACGAGACAAATGACATTAAAACGCTGAAGAATCTTTCGGTAGGAACCAATTTTTATGATAGTATAAACCAGTAGAGCGACTAGTTGATCAACTGCAGTCTATGGACCAATTTAAACTCAGAGGCCTCACATCTATGACCTGATAAAATGCTCGATAAAGCAAAATGACACTCAAACAAAAGTAATTATATGTATAGTAGTCTGGTAGTAGCTAGTGGATGGTGGCTAGTGGTGGAGGTGATTTTAGTTGGAACATAAAAAATATTGAATCCAATTTCAAGTACTTCTGGAGACTAAAGTCCTGGACCTGAGAATTCTTTAACTAGAATCTTCTAGATGGAAAGACAGCATTTAGTCATCATGATATGTTATAATTGTTTGTTTACATAGTCTAGCTAGAGCACTCGTGATAGCTCGTGGTGAACCGCTTAGAAGCAGTCTGACTAGCTAAGCGTGACCCCTGGCCGACCTGTGGACTCATCTGGCGCTCGTGTAACAGTCATTAGCCGGTGCATCTACATACGTGTGCACTATGCACTTATAGTCATAACTTATTCAGACATAGTGTTATCTATTCAGATTAGACTTTCGTACCTACTTTCGTTGTCATTCGGTGGCAGAGCTGTCAGCTAGCTGTTCACGCGATTTCACTTCTAGTTACAAATAGTTTCCCTTTGTAGACACCGAAAGAAAAGGACAATATCTACAACAGACATTCACCTATAAAATCAATCAACACTTTTCGTATCAGTCATGTTATCGGTGTGTTGACAAGAATCAATAGTTTTAAAAAGACAAGAAAAATTGCTAAGGGTATAAAATAAATACCGACAAAATATCTCGTTCTAAGTTCAAAATTAACTTTTTTTTCTGAATTGCCTATGCGCAAATGTACTTTCACCTGAAATTTCACCTAATATAACTTGTATTTATGTGTTCCAGTAAATGAAAGATACAAAGACACTAACTACAAATAACTAATTTATTTAAGGGGGTGGCCTTAAATAAATTCGTGCCTCGCACACTTTATTGTATAAATTCGTGTTAGTTCTTATCAGACTCGTATTTAACTGTTGCTAGACTAACTGCCTGATACGTTGTCTATTCATAAACAATGATTTAAAGTAGGGCAAAACACGGTTCATTGAAAATAAACTCTACCATCAAGTCTCTTCTTTCGGTAATTTCTTCAATCCTGCCAAATATCTAAGATATTTTATGGAATTAATGTGTTTCTCAAAAGGGTTCCCCAAGATTCATATAAAACTACAAATCCTCTTCACAAAAATTACGATAAAAAATTCAAAGCACAAAAGGATTATAAAAACTTTTTCAAACTGCCCATTTTCCTTTTTGCTTTTGCGAATTTAAATGATTTCCTGATGTACCCAGTAAAGTTAACAACAGAAAGTCGCGTGATCCTGGTGTATTGAACTTCAAACTTTCGCCATTAACCTTACCGAAGTTAATATAAACACGCCTAAATGATTTATTGCTAAAATCCTTTTAAGTTAATGCACACAACTGTCTTAGGTCGATCAACAATTTATTCTGATATTGAAAATTCTTAGTATAGTCTAGTTTTTAAAATGTTATGCCCATATTACACACGTCTGAACTGTGTAATAGACAATTAATACTCTTATGTCTTAAGTGAATCGTCTACCGGGGTCTTTAATAAATTCGGCTCGAACTGGTTAGGAACTGGTAATGGATCACGTTAGTACAGACAGATAAGTAATGACCCGACCTCGCGACTCACTCGTGTTATACAAACGTTTGTTACTAGATACTATCGAAGTTAAACTGGACTCCAACTTATAAACCATAAAGTACATACATAGTTTTACCAAATTGTAGATAAGTAAAATTTGTAGATAAGTAAAATTTGTAATTAACATTTGTAAATAAATCAGAGATTAACAAGAAATATATATTTCAATGCCTATATCGGTACACTGAATTTAAAAAATACTTCATATTTTTTTTTGGTACTCGATGGATATCTTCGATTTCTTTTCATGTTTCCGTAAGAGCCTTTTCGTAATTCTATGTAGATCATCAGAAACTCGAGTTGACGTAAGCGGAGGCTTCTAAAAAAATCGACAAAATTTAAGATGAGACATTTTGCATATTGATGATCAATATTTTGCTGACCAGGTAACTTTAAAGATCAGTGTTTTTATTTGCATTCTAGAAAAATATTACAAAAAATAATCATCTCCTACTCTAGAAGGACTAAATTTATTTTCAACATAGACAGTACTATCAAAAAACTCTCGGTAAATGAAGTTGTTACATTTTAATAATTGCGTTGCGATTAGCTTATGACCGTGTTATTAATTAATAATGTCCTAATTACGTAATTAAAATGTGCATTGTCCAAGGGGACTAAATAAGAACGGTCATTGTTTCTTTGCTTTGTATACTGATAGTATTATTTTCATAATAGCGACGAAGCCTAACGCTGCAAACATTGAGAGTGCCTGTTTAATTTCATGTCCCATTCATAGTTTATTCTACTATTGCGTAAACAATGGAGTAGTTACTATTAATTGCGTAAAGTACAGACGCCAGCACATCAAGATACCCGAAACTGTCATATTGTCTTAATCAATTTTGAACCATTTAGTTCAGAGATAAAGTTGAAAATCATTAAAGAAATTTGGCAGATTGAATCAGCTTGATGTGCTGGGGTCTGTACGCTTAAAATGTTAAGGAAAAAGGCGTAGTAAAGTAATTTAGATATTTGATAATTGAATGTGACGTCATTATAAATATTTGACAAGAAATTTGATATTCCTTACTCTCGGGATGAGAGAATATCTTATATTTTTTATCCCAATGTCTAGAAGATCATGAATGAAACCTAGAAAAAGTTGTAACTACTACTAGTTGGAAACTACTAGAAAAAGTTGTAACGCATAATGAAGCATCTGCTAATGATGCATTGTTTATATTAATGAATACCAAATTCTTACGTACTATAGTTTATATTGGTTACGATGTGACGTCACTTACTACTACATGCCTTGCTAGTAGCGTATACGAACTCTTTCGTTTAAATAAAGTTCATTCAGCTGATTAGATTATGGTCTAGATTTTATCTGCAAATAAGCGTACAGACGCCAGCAGGTCAACCTACCCGAACCTGTTAAATTTTACCTTCCGGTATTGTGATGAGATTGAAAATATATTTTAAAAAATTGACAGACTGGGGTAGGTTGATGTACTGGCGTCTGTACTACTTGACATTGGAAAAAAATATATTTTGTTGTGAATTAAATTAAAAGAGAATTTTATTTTGTATGCGTGTACCAAGAGTTGGAAAGCAACCAATATTATTATTTACAAATCAAACGATAACACGCCAGTCAGTTTTTCTTCTTAACTGGACAATTAATTGTTATCTAATATTTACATAAGCAAGTGTTCATCGTTAATATTTTCTGTTTATTAGGCTTTGTTATTTAAATTTTTGCTTTTTTTGCAGACGGTGGAGGAGTTGTACGCTTTGGCGGATAAGATTATTGGAACCAAACGTCTGTAGGATTTTTTTTTTATATTTAAGAGTAATTTATTCATAGCGTCATGTACCTGAATCAATAAAAAATACGTAATATTTGGTCGTTGGTTGGTCTACGTCATAATATTATCTCAACATAAATATCTCTTTACGAGATTTAAAAAAACATTGTAAACTTCAATATAGTGAAAGTAAGCAATATGTTTTGTATTTAATAAATGTCAATGAAAAATTTTATTTTTTATTTTTGCCCACTATGATTGAAAACTCAAGATTAATACTTTGACTGTTTATTTAACTACGTCATACTTATTAGATTATTTGTAACAATCGTATATGGTAAGAAACCTCATTAAAACTGTACCCAACATACATTTGGTACAGCAAATAAAATGATTACAATAAGAACTTGACTAGATTACATAACGAGTAAATTAAATTTAGATACAATTAATTAACGTTGTCTATAAACTAGTGAACTTACAATGGCGATATTTGTCTATAATTCTTAGAGAGTAATAAAGATGAGTAAGGGGTGAATAACAGGAACATCCCCTTGTTTACAACGAAGATAATGGTGGAACGTATATAAAACTAAGATATCGTAGCGCTACGCGGCGTAGCGCGGTGTCACAAGTGACTTTTGGGTCTACGGCGTAGCTGCGCGTAGATGAGGCCGGCTGGCTTGTCGATGGGTTGGTAGATGTGGTGACGAGGGTCGCCCTTCGTCACGTTCGCGGGGAACTTAGACATATCGATGTTGAGGTAGTGCTTGTTCGGCATCGTCATTTTGATCCAAGTTATCTGAGGACGATACAAAAATAAAAATTAATTTCATATCAATCAATAATAACTCTTATCATCTGATGATAATAACCATGTTTTGGAGAAATCGTATCATATTTTCCACGTCATAATGTCGCGAGTTCAAATCCGGCCAGATGATACATCACATGATTTACTTCGAAACGCAAAGTTCGTGCCTATTATATTATCATGTCATTACCTTTCTGACCTCGTCGTACTAAAAGCGGATAGTGTTTTTATCTAATTAATAACACAAGCTTTATAAACATCAGATTAAAATGTGGGACATAAAGCCCTCCATATCTCACAGAGGCTATTGGATTAAATCGATAACAGCGGACAGAATTATAAATAATACATTGACAGGAGGGAACTGCACAATATGTAGTGTAGATCAATACGAAATAGAACAGAAACATCTAGTACTACACATCTTTTAAAAACCTAACTGAAGAATGTCTGGCAATATAGAAATAACGATTTATTTAAGAAAAAAAAAAGAATAATATTCTTATTTATAAACTACAAGATGGGTTAATAATAGGACGAAAAAAACTAAACAAATCGAATAGCCCCCTTAGGTTTCAATTGAACTTGATAACTTCTAACCTTTGGCTCACGTGACTGCTCGAAAACAAGTACAGTGCGATTGTGTGTGACGTCATACCTCTGATATCAAATGCCCATATCGAGCGCTACCAGAATAGGCCACTAAGAAGGATTCGCTTCCGCGTATCAACTGTTTGTCAGCGCTTGTGGAATAGGGACAAGGCCCCCAAATTGGGATAGATAAAACGTTATTGAACTTTACATAAAAGAGGTATTTAATGATAAATACTTAGTTGACATTAATAAATAAATTATATCTCAGCATTATCTGGTTTTATCAGAAAAATATTTTCATGAAAAAATTACGAATTTAACATTTTGTTGCATATTTTTGTAAAATTAGAAAATTGACAAATATAAACAGTACTACTCGGCCATGCAAAACTAATAATTTTAAATCTGTAGTACAAATAAACGTCACACCGTCCAATCATACTTTAAAATATTTTATAAGAATAAATTCCCCAGAGAAATCACCTTGCTGCGGTACCTACTGCGGGATATTGACCGCTGGAGCTAAACATAGACACTTGCAATATTTATTTTTGTAACACTCTAGAAGACATTTTGACGTCCTTGTCTTGGTCATTCGTATCGGCTTGACCTACATTCGATAGTTAGGACTAGGAAAATATTAGCCGGTCAGCAAACGTAGCAAAGATCCAGGTTCACCGGTCGAAATTGTAGATCATCTGTAAGCCACTTTATCTGACAAATAATTTTGTAAATCAACCACGTTATAAAAATAAAAAAAGTGTTTATATATTTGCTCGTCACGCTTTTTGATAAAAAGTACCTCTTTCTAATTTAGTTCCCCCTATTAACATGATAATTAGTCACTAAGGTCATCACTTATTTAATAAAAAATATTAACCCAAAATAATAATTTCATCAGCACCGTAACACGCAACTAACATTCTGAATACAGCGATATTTACACTCATTAAACTTTGCGAAGTAAAATGTCTAGATGTTAAAAATAATTTTGACATTAATTATAGTCAAAGGATCTTATCGTGGCACGAGGATGGCACCAACAATCACTTGTCCGATTAAAATTGAGTAAATTAATATGAATACCAGCGTAATTTTCGCGATAAACTTCTCAGCCAATATAAACATGCTACCTACTTAAAAGGCAAATGTTATCATTGTATTGATAGCAATATTTAGCATAATATGCTTATATACCTATTCAGAAATTTCAGTGCAAGTTGGTACACGGCTTTGTACTTCAGATATGCCAATGTAGACTTATTTTTTATATTTGATCGGTTGGTTATCTTATGAGGGTGAATTATGATAGTCTACTTATTTCGGAGCTTCGTAGATTTCCGTTTATTTTTGTACATTACAGTATATGATAAAAAATGTAGGTCATGAAATTACCTCTGAAACTTTTTCCAGCACAGTCTTCTCGGCTTGATACAAGGTGTGTTGCACTGAAGGCGAGTACACGCCAATGTCTGCAGGTCCCGCGAATTTGTCTAAGATGGCGTCTTTAACCGTTAGCCAAGCGTTATCGAAGTCTGCTGTTCGCATGTTGTCGTATATCCACTCGGCTTCCACCACAGTACTGTTGGAAAGATATGAAATTAGGACTATCATAGCTCACGCGAAAACAGATATGGCACGAAGTTTTACAGCGGGTTTACTTAAAAATCACATAAAACAAAAAGACGATCTAAAAAAGGAATGGATATGCAAAAATGTATGAAAAATACCTGAATATTCTTTCGGCAGCGTCCGAAAGAGTTGTGTATTCGTCTTGAACGAAATCCACAAAGGCTGACTGCGTCGTCTTAAGTACACGAAGGCCACTTAAACCGGATTTCACAGTCACTGCCTCTATTCAACAAATGAGAAAGTAAAATTAATATAAATCATGTAATAACTTCAATAACCACATAAATCTTGCAATCACAACTAACCGTGACGAGCTTGGCTCACTTCGCACCATCTGGTCGCAGTCGGCGAAAATACGAAAGCGTGATTATGAGGCGCGCCCGCCTGGAGTCGTTCCCAAGGGTACTCTACGACTCTACATCTGGCCTCTACTACTTGCTTGTACATGTACAAGAAGTGGCCCACTACTACCGCACCGAATTCTTCGGGCGTTTTCACTCCATGCTTCTTCGCTAGCAGATACACAGTATTCTTCTGAGAATCCGTTGCTACCACGTCTTTATTGTCACCTATAACGTAGGCGCTTTCAGAGTGCAACTTTAATTCCGTGAACACTTCGAATTCCCTGATGGAGTGGAAATCTGCATCTCGCTGTACATGGAGGAGTTTGACAGCACTCTTGCCGTATCCATGGTCGCTCAATTCAAAGCGGCCACCGGAGTCGGCAGAGGCTGTCAAAGCCGGACCAGCATTGAAGCTATTACTGGCTGGAGATTCCATTGAACTAGTGTTTGATGGTTTCGCGTAAATTCTGAAAACACGTTCAATTTAAACATCAATTAATCATGATAGTCTATTTTGGGATTGAGAACCAGATAACGATTCTGGGTTGATTTATTGTTATGTATTGACGGAGCGATATATTTACGAGCACAGACACAAACAAAAGGACACAGTAAGTAAGCAATCACAAAGTCAATTACCTGTTGATGCTTGCCCACGGCATTTTGTACAAGCCAATAAAACGATTAAGTAAATCACTTAATTTTGAGTGAATGCAGGAAGCTACGTCGCCGCATAGCCCAACGTACTGACTGTTCCGGCTGAGATGCTGCCCTCACTTATAAGAGTAACCTGTGACCTGCGTTATCAGCCGAGCACGCGCCCGCGCCGCCGCCGATATTGTAACACTCATTAATTATCTAACGCGGCACAGTGACGTATTACACGAAAACATTTAACAAGAAAATAAATGACGTTCTAACAAGACCTTCGATTCTAATATATTGAAATTATAATGTATATTAGAGAAATGTAATCTCGAAACGATTGCAAATATTCGCACCATAAACCTAATCTTCTTTGAAGAGAGGTCAACTTTCTTACGAGTGTTATAATTTTCTATCACGATATCTGAGTCAAGTCCATCACTGGTCGCATTTATCAAATGTTTATACCTATACCGTGCTAGACATGAAGTCAGGCTACGCATTTTCTTACTTTCCTTACTCGGTGCAAGTGTGAGGACTTTAGACCTAATTTTCTGAGTCGATTTTCCCGTACTTTGAAGGTCAAAATTTGTGCGTTCATTAAAAGAAGTGATTGCGAATCCTATGATATCTCCATTTTCAGATGAGCTACTAACTAAACAAACACAACGCGCGAGGTGTGACGTAATTATTTATAATCTAATAAATCCCGTATCGTTATTTTAAAAAATGCAGATAAGAGGGTCATCTGTAGTAAAATTAAGGTTTTTTTTTTGAGTTTTATTGTAGTGGTGGTGGATTAATTTGTGGTAAGTATTTTTATTTACTTATTATCTACCTTTTACCTATGACAATATCAAGATAAAGATACATTACATTAAACGCTTTATTTTTTAATTTTACTAAAAATTACATAGGTCATGTAGGTCATGCAAAGTTCTATGATAGAATTAATTTGTTAGTTATCAATGGTACTACCTAATATTGAAACCAACAAATAACTATTGCACATCAAACGTTGCCGAAGTAATTAGTAAATAAATAAAAAGAACTAAAAAAAAACAAAATTACGAAAGATTTTTTTCCAATTTGTGCTTGTTTACTTTTCACTGATACAATACTAAAACCTAATTTATAATTTCTGAAGTTACAAGCTCCTTTAAAAGCTTTATTTGCTAATATTAACCTGCAACACGCTCGTTAAAAAAGCATCAACCCAAAACTCAATAACTTTATCAAACCGTCATAAAAAATACTCAGAACGATAAAATTTGACAAACATTGACGCGACTTAAACAAAAACTTGCAGAAATGACGCACAGGCTGTTTTGTCCGTAGATACCCAAATAAAAATAACGGACGGGGTTACTAGGACATCGCAGATTTAATCTTTTCAAGATACATAGGTATATTTTATAAATACATCATTAAATTAACTGATGAAACAGACTCGTAACAGCTACACATATTTACAAACACGTACACAAGTAGTTACGCGACAAAACGGGGAAGTTCTCATAAATGTCGTCGTATACAGTTACACACAACCTACGTTAATTACTCGCATAAGTTATTTGTCGAGAACGAAACATGGCTCATATCACATCCTGTGTGTTCTAAAAATAAGAAGGATCTAACATTAACGTTTAAATGTACGTGAAGTATCGAATGTGAGTGGCACGCAATTTTTATAGCACGATCGTAATATTTTTATGTGCCTGCTTCATGAATATATTTTCATAGCTGTAAATAAGACATCGCAAGTATATAATAGAGCAAAGAACTTTCATGCCCAATAAATATCTAAGAGTATATTTACGACAGAGGAGGCTATTCGCAACGGTTTCCTAAAACTTTGGTATAAGTGTCTAGCCAACTTCCGTAACCTTTATTTGAGACTCGCAATAAAAATCTAAATCTGTAGAGTAGTGGGTGATATTATCGGTAGACGTCGCGTGCACTAGTAAACTTCAGTCTGCCACTCAAAAAGTGTGTAAACACACAGCTGCACCACAAGGCGCCAACGTATAAATTACGAAAAAGACTCGGCCTCGGACTGACTAAATCCGTCCTGCATAAGTCATCGATTTACTCTCATTCTGAATCTTTGTTCAGTGAACGATCATTGAAGGAATTGCCGACCGCTTAATCGTGTTTTAAAACGATCCGTAGCGTTGTAGACGACATGCCAAGTGCGGGCGGGCGGGCGTCGAACGCAGGGCGGGCGGGTTTGCGCAAGCGCGGCGGGGCGGCGGCGGCGCCGGTGTGACGTGCCGCGCTCAGCTGACGCCGCGGCTCGGCGGCTCGTGACGCGTCGCCACGCATCGATCCCGCGCGTCCGTGCGAATATCTGCCGGTGCCGACTGCCGGATAATACCGCGGTCCTCCCGCTAGTGAGCAACGTGTTATCCGCCTGAGAGTGCACGCTTCGTGCACTGTTTACCTAAATACCGATGATGGTGAGACGCAGCGGACGATACACTGTTAACTGGAGAGGATTTAAGGATTTCGCATTCGGAAATAAGCCCCCCGACGAAGGTGAGTTTCAGACCGCAGACGTCTTAGTTTATTCGGTAGATCTTAATTCATGGCATAACCTCAAAGTGTGATTCAATGTAGGCCTATAAAGTGAAACAAACAATTTGAAATAAGTGTGAAAATTTTTGAGGGTTTACGTCCCCGAATAACATCGTAAAATTGTGTTCGAAGCATCGAAAATAACGATAATTTTATTGTGTTGAAGTGAAACATAGAATTCTCGTGGATCTACCAATTTGAATCTTACAACATACTTCATCAATTTCCTAATAAATAATAGTGCAGATGTAAAGTAAACCCAGATATAATGAACGCTACATTTTCATGAACTGAGATCCACAATAGAACATAATAAATGTCAGTATTTATTATCTCTATAAACCTGGCACCTACCCATATTATCTAAGTACATACTCGGATTAATTTGTTGTGAATATTTTAATAACCATAATAAACACGCACTGACTACCTAACAATCGGTTTATATGATAAACATAACATAATTGGTATTCAATAAATACTCGATACCTACGTTGGAATATAGACCTCTGTCCAGTAGGTATTTGCGAAGAGTTTTTCCTGTAATAAATCTTTATGTAACGTACTAACTTGGAAGAAAAATTCTGCAGATCTCAAACAAAAGCTTTTTAAATCGCGAGGTTCATAGTTCTGAGATAGTATCTGTTTTTAATACACAGGTACAGCTATTATATTATTTATTGTACATATATCTAACGAAAACAAGCGTCCGAACAATGACAAAATATGAATACTTTTGTTATGACATCAACATGGAAATCATAGTCTATATGACTAGTTTTAATGTATAAATAACTATTATTTCAAACACTGCTTTTCGTAACGTAAACAGCACTCGGAAGTTGTAATCTCCCATTTCTTAGACAAACAATGGCTTGATGCTGAAATAGTCGCCTTGAGCTTACCTAAATTAAGCTCCAGACACGTTTCTTTCGAGCTTAGATTAGTCATATTGATAATATTTGGATCGAAACTTAATTTCTTGGCGCAGTGAAACAGGCTAGGCGCCTAGCTCCCAGACTAAACGTCGCGTAGTGTTCAGATAAGTAATGAATTGTTACTTAACTAAATCAAATTAAATAAATGTGTTTCATGTCATCTGCAATCATAAACTTTAGTGATAAATGACGAATGATTAAAATGATAGGCAAATGCAGATATGTATATTAAAAAAATATATAAAATAATCGATGCTCAACTTTTTTGCTGTCGTTCACAAATCCATTCAGGTAAGAGTGGGTTAGTGGGGCGCATGAAGAATAAAGAATTTGGATTCCTGCAGTATAAGTAGGTACTGCTGCAGCCGAACAAAGCTGCATAAGTCTAAGGAATAATTTAAGCAGCGAATACTCTCCGGCATCGATATAGGAAAGACTAGATGGAGTGTTCAGTACAAAACGGAACGTTCATATTGACAGCATGTTTGATGCGCGTGTGTGTGCCGAAAGTGTATGATTATCGCGTCTGCATTTGTGTGCGTGTCATTCTAATATACCAGCGCAAAGTGATTACCCCCAAAATGTGGGAAAATTAAAATTTGTGCACTTTTATTCACATTGACATAGGTGATAAAATTATCTTATAAATATAAATATATATAAATATAATGACTGGATGTCACAGGATCAGTCGGAAATCTATTGAAGAAATAAACTTATGTATTATCAATAAGTATCTTACTAAATTACAATAAAATAATAATGTTGATTTCGTAAAACCATTTTACAATATTAATCGCAGCATTAAAAAAGAAGGTAAAAATATTTCATACCTTGGCAATACTCAAACAATATGGAGTCGTTTTGTTGTTATTTTGCCGTCGTAATATTTTCAAAGAAATGCATAGATATCTATACATATTTATCATAAAATTGCAAACTTACTTATGAAAAGTGATGTTTGTATGCTTATTTTTTCTTGGAGTGTAGTTTTTATATCATTTCGCTGCACAAACGGTCATTTTTGCAATTTTTTATGAAATATTTACGACGTAAACACGCGACAAACGTCTGTCGCGTAATGGCGGCCTGTGGGTGGGGATAAGCCAAATTGGTGTCTCTGATCATAATGCATTTTGACAGCGCGTACTAGGCATCTAGACATATCTTATATCGATGCTCTCCGGCCTCAATTACTGTCGCAACACAATATACTGACATAATCGGTGTCGAAATAAAGGAAACCGCTTTAGCTTTTGCCCTTGAATTTTATATTGATACGTGAATGATAGATTTACACAGCATAAGAACTAATTCTTAAGGGACTTCAGAAATCTAAGAGTTCCGAAAATTATAATAAAAAAAATTATGAGCAAAGGTTATGATGGTAAGCTGTTAAAGTGATATTTACCTATTCGTGGTCAATTGAACCTCGAATAGTCTCCTATCTCCGATTGAATAACTTAAGTTTGGATCGAAAATTATGCGTATTCATTATGCTTCATCGATCTAAAGACCCGCTGTGAAGTTCGTAAGTCAAAGCTCAAATAAAACTAATCAAGCAAACAGGTTTATATAGTTTAACTTCTATAGATATACTGCTTACTTTAGCACTTAAACATACGTATAGCGAAATCTGATTTATGCCAGGCGTCCTGATTTCCTTGTGCAGCCGTCATAGGTACCAACTGCACATTTGTTCACGCTATATGAATAATACATCCGTATGTGTTCATTTTCAGCAACATCGCGTGTTAGATATCCGCCCAGTGCACTGTTGTAATTAGCCATATTAATTTATACATTCATCATAAATTCTTGCATGTGTAAAATAGATCTCTCATTTTATTTGTACCTTAGTAATTATAGCATTATATTTAGTCAGTGGCTCAAAATACTTTCAAGTAATATTTAAGGTTTTTGCCGACTGCCTCAGACACTGCATATTTAAGGATCTCTCAACTCAATAATAAAACGTCTCTCTCTTTACATAACATTTTCCTCGGCAAGCCTTGCCAACTCCTCCAGCGTAGCTTATTCTTCCGCACACATATGTTTCTAGTATGAAGGTATATTATTGTTGTTTTGGTATGTATTGTTTGGAGTTTTTTATATATTTGGACTCACATTGATTGGCAATGTTGAGGCTTTGTAAAAAGGATCTTCTGAAGTGCATTCAAACTTTTTTTTAATTTTATAAAGCCTGTAGCTGAGTTAGTCTAGCCTGCGGTAGCAAGCACGAAGGCATTTAAGGCGTTCTCGGGCTTCGATTCCCGATTCAAGAATACGGATTTTCAAAATTCACAATATGGCTCGGAGTCAGGGAGTTGTCAGTAATATGTAAAGTAGAGAAAAAAAGAAAGAAAACATATATTTGCGTAAGCCTGTAAAGTAACATGCCTGGATGGCACAGTCTGGCTGCTACATACTTGGATAAACAGTTGTTATTACACCTCCTTTTATCAAAACGAAAGTATTGAAGTCACCAAAAAGCGTCGATCCTCGATACAGTACTAGGTACACCTCAGTCGATCTAAATACCTGACCCGGAATCCGGAGACGATTAGAATCTTAACATAAATAATTCCTGCAAAAAACATTTTATAAAAAAAACGCTTCATTTCTCTGAACTGTGAACCTCGTTTCGTTTAATAATAGCATTAGAACATTTGCAGACGGACAGACAGAAGTAAATAAACATCCTTGTATCGTAATCTCACACATCTTTTTCATTGATACCGACCTACAATCTGTTTTGACCTATCAATCAATGGGAATTGGGAAGATTCTAGAACATATGTATAGATAAATATTGGGTAACTACATCTCAAGTACGTAACCAAGGTAAACCCGGTAAGTCACTTCGGGTATAGGAAAGAAATATGTAGTTTGTCCACAGAAGTTATTTTAACACTAACTTCAACTCGGATTCACTCGCGTCCCGTGGGATCTAATTCACGCACTCGGATAAAAAGCCTTTATCCTTCCTCAATGCATAAACTACCTACTTCATTAATGACATTTAAAATAGCTTTTAAGGCCTATTTCACCACCTACGAATAAGTTCCAGATAGTTTATTTGGTAGAAAATTTAATTCAAATTCTGTTCCATTTTTTAATTTATCTGGTAGATATGTACCTAGTGGCTATCCGGACAATGTGAAACTGGCCCTTATTATTTTTCAAATCGCAACACACCTAACAGTACTTAGGTACCTCACATAACCGCGTCCAAAAACACAAACTTTTCAGCTTTACAATACTTATTCGTAGATACGAAGAGGTGAGCAGACGTAGGTACGTACGTAGGCATGCGTGAGCCATGGCCTTTTACAGGTATATCCATATAGGTATGTATGTCAATAAAGTTCCTATAGGTTAGGTATAGTATGTGCTCATAAAAAATCAATGCTTCACAAAGACATCAACAAAGGTTGACTAATGATATGCTGCCGTTTTAAATGCCGTGATAAGGGAGCGTGACATGGATTTAATACCAGTAAAATATTAGGAGGGTAAAAACTTTACTGTATTTTAAATATAAATATGTTGGGGTTTAACTATATATAGGTAATTAGGCTAACTTTTTGTAGGGTCAACTAATAAATATTAAAACTAAAACCGATCTCTTTTATTTTAGAAAAGGAGGAACAGAAACCTGAAGAGGATTTAGCAAATCATGAAGTAATATTTTTGAAAAGTATAATTGAGAGTCCAGATTTTGCAAGGAAATGTGAGGTAAATATGTTGACCCTTTCTAGCTCCAGATTTGGTTGGCTTGACATAAATGTGATAGAGCCTCACGAAATAACAGTAAGTTGTTAAATCGTTCTTGATGAGTACCTATTGCTCATGCCCTACGCCAATAGAACATTACTTCCTTGGGCAGTCAGATAAGAATTACTTAGCTTGCATGAAACGCCAACCTGGTTGGCCCAACATCCCGGGTTACTGGTTCCACAGGTTGCATTTATTAATTTTCTATCTTCACCATTGAGTACCAGTACAAGTCAACAATAATAACCACAATAAAAGGAAAATGTTCCCATTTATGTTTGATTTTACGTTCTTCATAGAAATACAAAAAACGTTAAGCTTATGACTCACATTAAATAAAGTCCTCATCTCCTCTCCTTTACTATTGCTATCCTCTTCTAATGCTATACTGCGTTCGTTTCGGAACAAAGAACGGTTTCAATCTCTTCTTTGGGCTGACAGACACGGCTATTGGGCGACACAACCGCACAGAGCTGTAAAGACATGTCGGAACTTTATGCCTTATGTCACAGTGCTAAGGTTAAAAATTGCATGAAGCTGCCACTAATAAAAGCTGTCAAACACTGCAGTGGGAAAACAAGATTTTGTGAAATCGTGCTATACGATACGTTTGGGTGTGTTCATTTGTTACAACAAAAACATATTTAGTACATAAATGTAGCTGTTTTCTGCTACTCGCCCCAGTATTACCTAGTAAATAGTTTATTTAGTTCTTATTGGTAATGCAACGTGGTGTCTGCACGATAATATCGTAGTTTTCATTCAAGAATTTAACGACAACAAGTGCCACGCCTATAAATGCTCGTAACTCGTATTTTGGAGTGCCAACAGCCATTCCAGGGTTCTATTTTAATTACTGGTGAGTGTTGTTATTACAGTCTATCGATTCGGAGGAGGACTTGATCGTAAAACCAGTCTCGCTGGGCAACGTAAACATAATACGGTCACTAAGCGAGTACCGTGGCAACAATATACGAACTATTGAACAAGCCGAACTCGCTATAATTGTGTCCAGGGCACACTTTAAGGTGGGTACGCCCCTTCCAATATTAGCCAGCCTTCAGCGACGTGTTTACAAAGTAAAACAAATATTTATTGCATGCTTTGTTAGCTTGATGATGCCAATAAAATAAAATCGTCAAGGGAACTAACTGTACTCGTTATTGCAGTACATACTAATAAAGTCGATGAAAATTGTGTTGTTAAAGTCAAATGGTTACCATGGTTACTACAAATTAATTAATTAACAAAAGAAAAATCCTTGTATGTACCAAAAATATATTTGAATTTTTATTTCAGGCTTTAATAGAAGCTCATGACCAAATAGGTGCAATTTGGCTTGACCGAGGTTCTGGTATTGATGAGAAACCATCGCTGCTGGAGTTAGAAGGGAACAAAGATACCGCAGAAGGTGCTAACGGAAGTACTGAGGAAAACGGTGACATGCCTGTTGAGACTGTTAAAGTTGTGGGGCTCAGGAAAGTTCCTGGACAGCCTTTAGGATTAACTGTAAGTAAACATAATGTCATCAATAGAATAAAATAGTATTAATTATTTTTTCTACAAATTGCAATTTGTAATAAATAATGAGAAGTCGAGAATAGTTTACAACGGTACGCCGTTATATAGCAACACAACATTTTATGTACAAAGTCATTGAGTTGCAGACCTGCACATAAATAAAAACAAAACTGCTTGTATTTTAGTAAAAATAAGAAAAAACTGTTCTTAGACAATAATATGAAAGTAGACCAACCTCAATTAAACAGCACTTTCTAACAATATATCTATTTTTATTTGTCACCAGGTAACTACGGATGAGCATGGCCAACTCATAGTAGCTAGGATATTAGCGGGCAGTGCAGCCGCAAAACAAGCATTAGTGTCTGTAGGAGATGTATTGTTAGAAGTAGATGGAGTCCATATAGACTCTGAAGACCAGCTCAAGGAGGCCGTAGCTAAACCCAACGACAGGATCACACTGAAAGTTGGGCCCAACCTCAAGGAGAAGACTGCTCAGTTAACTAATAAGCTAAGTGTGAGTATTTAATTTGAAAAACAACCTATTGAAATTCCAATGAAGACAACATTTTATCTCTTTACAACTTAGACATTCTGGATGTCTCAATACATGCATGGAATCTTTTCTAATTCAACCAATTTCTACTGCTGGAATGCTAGATACAAATCAGAACAAAATTATAAGGAGAATTGTTTTGGTAGAGTTTTTAGTAAAGTAGACGCTTGTGTTCTTCAGGACTGTTTATTTGCTACTTAAATATGTGAAAAAATTGCAACTCGCTTGACAAAACAAATTTTCGAGGACATTGACATAATAGTAAATTAAAACTTCTTTCCCTTCCCTAGTCCACTAGCATCCCATCACAATAACCCAAGTAGTTTTTCTTCCATACTTAGCAATAGTTTAGCACAAACCGGGGGTTGTCCTTGGGTACATTTCTATAGTGTTACAGGGATAATCGTCGGTTTTGTGTCACCATTACATATACCTATTAAAGTTTTCTCAAAAGGGCTTCAGCGTGTTGGCTTCGGCCCCACGTTCGCCTTCTCAAAGTCCGGGACTCTGTAGTCCCAAGGTCTAGTGGAGACATACAAAATAATTAAAACTTCATTGTCTGTTTTCAGTGCTACATGCGAGCACTATTTGACTATGACCCTAAAGAAGATACCCTATTGCCATGCAAAGAAATCGGACTGGAATTCAAAAGGGGAGACATTTTACAAGTAAGTGTTTTTTATTTATCGGATATCCAAAACAGAATACTTCAAATCCAAGATGGGGATGTTGTGCCCATTAAAATTTAACTTAATCCACAATTTCAATCAATATGGCTGAAAACATGCAAATAAGCTTTCTGGGTATTCCCTAACAAATTATACCTATTACTCTTCAGGTATCAGACCGAAAGGATCCTAATTGGTGGCAAGCGAGTCACGTGGAGAACCCTGACACAGTCGGACTGATACCCTCACCGGAGCTGGAGGAGAGACGGAAGGCGTACGTAGCGCCAGAAGCTGACTTCGTTCACAAAATCAGCATCTGTGGTGCGAGGGTATGTAATATCTTTAATAAGGATTTCATATACATATGTATGTCTGTCTACCTTTTTGTATTATATTAGGCTTTTTTTAGAATACTCATAAATTAGTCACATTGAGCAATCCAAAACTTACTTTGTAAGTGAGTGGCTTCTAAGCTTTCAAATTAAAAAGCTGAACCAAATAAGATGAGATAATCCAAATAAATGATGATGTTCCCAACTCTATAGTATCTGGGCATTGCACCAAGTTCCGTCAGCGGCTTCATTCGCGTCCCGTGGGAACTACTACGCCATCCCAGATAAAAAGAAGCATATAGAAGCCTTCCACAATAAATGGGCTTCCTAACTATGAAAGATTTTTTTCAAATCGGTCCAGTATTTCCTGAGCGCGTTTCAATTCAACATTTTATATTGAAAGGGCTTTCGTAAACCTGGACCAGAGTCATTGTACCAGGAATTGTTCAAAGTCAGCACTTTTTTTTAATATATAACTAACATAATGGACTTTGTTTACATTGCAACCTTTCATTGTCAATTTATGAATCAAAGGATTCTCACGAACATTTCACGTCAGCGATATTCGTTTCATTGTTATGATGCACGAACTTGTCATGTTTAGCAACACACTTATTGTTCCGGATTATTAATTAAATGCTGTAATAATGAGTCACAGTTCATTCCTTAGAAGGCTCTTATTACATTTGTCTAGACATAAAACGAATTACCGAAAGACTTTCTTAGAAACAACGGTAATTCATCGCCCACTCGCTGCCCACGTGTTTGGACACTTCTAAATATTGAGATGACTTATTTAAATAAATATTTAAGTTCATTACTTTTGCAGACAAAAATAGTACCTACTACTCAGTACTTTTATTAGTATTCTCCTCGAAATATTCACCTTATAATTTCAGGGGCGTATGTCACCTATTCTGAGGCTCTGGGCACATTAGGATAATGGGGCCTCTATGATTAAAGATTTTAATAGATTCCAGTTCCTGCTAGACATAACATAAAAAAGTAACAAATTGACCGATAGTCAGTGAGTAGACTGTTTTTCAGGCGAGAGTAGCGTAGCTATCGGTTATCGTTTGGTAATGGAGTAGAGACTAGACTAGGGGCCCCAATCAGTCGAGGGGCCTTGGGCACGTGTCCAGTGCGGAAGAGGCGCCTACTTAATTTATCATCAAAAATTTAAAAACTCACTCAAGTAATCTTGATTCATTTGAAAGTGTTTGTAAGTCTTCTTTCTAATCTTACTTCTTCTTCTAATTACTTTAAATACCTTAACTTCATTTCGCGTTATCTAAACAGCGTCATTGTTCTCGAGAATCGGTCATCCGTGGAAATAACGTTGAAATCGATTATTGAAGTCTTGGGTTGACGATTTCACTTTATTGATAAACAAGACCGCCCACGAGTTTGCTTGTAAACATAAGTTTTACACACCATACATAATAAAATAAAAATGCCTTTTATTTCCAGAACATTTTAGCATGCAAATTGTTTGTTCCTACTTAACTGACAAAATAAAAAATGGACAAAATAATATCGATACACTTAAATACATCATACATAATACCTACTAAATGCTTCTGTGGTTCAATGCCCTCTACAGATATCGATAAATCATTTTGGGAAATGAGGGACAGGACTTGACTGTATTTTATAATGCAGATTTCTAAGTCTCTTTTGATATACGTTTCTGAACCACTCAATCAATTAACATTTAGGGCCAGTTTCTCCGGTTACAGATACGTTCCAGATAGTTCATCTGGCAGATAATTTCATACAAATTCTGTTTTAAATTCATCTGATAGATAGTGAATATCCGTAACCGGTGAAACTGGTCCTTAACCTCAGATTAATGAAATTTCATTCATCTGAGCAAATACACCCTTAAGTCACCTTGTTAATTACAACAGATATCAAAGAAGAAAAAGAAGTTCGTATACGAGTCGCGTTCGAGTGTGCAGCTAGAGGGCGCTGAGTTGGCGTTGTACGAAGAGGTAGCGAGGACGCCGCCGTTCCTCCGTCGTGTGCTCGCTTTGGTCGGCACGCGAGGAGTCGGCAGAAGGACTATCAAGAACCGCATGATTCAGGAACATCCAGACAGATTTGGAGCTGTTGTACCTCGTAAGTTTATTTTTAACTAAGAGAAATTTATTGCACATCAAGCTTCGAAACAGTCACATTTTTCCAATCAACTTTGAACCGTATTCTTCAGCGATAAAGTTGAAAATGTATTAAGGAAATTTGGCAGATTGTATTTGCCTGATGTGCTGGCGTTAGTACCTAAGATTGTTCTTCAATCAGTTAGTGATTAGCGAAATATTACTTCGGCCTCATTTTGGGGTATTTAGACAGCATTTCTAATTTAATTATGATTACGATATCGTAACAAAACATTAACATGAGGCAATATCACGATGAACCATACACAATCACTCTTAAACTATGTAGCTGCATAGGGCAACTTATTTATTACTATAATTTTTTAATCATTTTAAATCTTGTCCTTATTGTAACAAATATGCTTTCCATGCTACCCATGTACCTATCCTTATTTATCATCATTATTGTATAAATATATTCCTCATATTATCGTCCAATTTCCACAGACACATCGCGTCCACCCAGGCCTATGGAAGAAAACGGCCAATCGTACTGGTTCGTCTCCCGCGAGGAGATGGAACGCGACGCACACGCCGGCCGGTTCCTAGAGTATGGCGAACATAATGGACATCTGTACGGCACCCATCTCGATTCTATACGGGCTGTTATGAAGGATGGTGAGTTTTGTAGAATTTAGTAACTGTTCTACTGCGTAGCTTTTAGGAATTTAATATACTGATACATATCCTTACTAATGTTATAAATGCGAAAGTAACTCTGTCTGTCTGTCACACTAACAAGCGAAAACTACTGAACCGATTTACATAAAATTTGGTACACATACAGTTCAGAGTCTGATAGGCTGCTTTTTATCCGGGTATGGGGAGCCTTGCCTTGGGCGGCGGTGAACAGTCAGTCTATCTATGTATATAACAATTAATCCCTGTTTCCCTTGGTCACGCAATCACTCATAAACGGCTGGACCGATTTCATATAAAAGAAAAACAGTACAACGTCTGTTGGGTCAGCTAGTCCTACTACTATTATAAAGGCGAAAGTTTGTAAGTATGGATGTATGGATGTTTGTTACTCTTTCACGTAAAAACTACTGAATGGATTTGAATGAAACTTTACCACAATATAGCTTATACATCAGAATAACACATAGACTACTTTTTGTCGCGAAAACCGACATCCACGCGGGCGGAGCCGCGGGCGACCGCTAGTTTAATATAATTTTGAGAGTGTTTGTAACCAACATTGTTCTTTGGCTGATCTATCTAAATGACAAACATCAAAAGATTTTACAAAATAACACTTGTGGAGGAAAAACCATGTGCCTTAAGGTTGAAAGTAACTACTAAGCTTTATTATACGCCTAATTCACTAGTATTTACAAATCCTTAATTCTGAAAATATGTTTTCAGGTAAAATGTGCATTTTGGACTGCGCGCCACAGTCGCTGAAGCTACTCCACAACAGTGGTGAATTTCTTCCATTCGTGGTGATGATAGCGGCGCCGGGTATCGAACAACTCAGGAATCTCACTTACGCCTCCAACCGCAACTTAACGGTAAGAAAATTACTTTGAAATTGTTTGACTAGATATTATGTGTCCCCTAGTGTTATATTATTTATCATTTTCCAAATTATTTTTTATACTAGGAAACCCAGCTTGCAAAAGGGTAATTTCATTTCAATTTTAGATTTTCATTTTTTTTAATAGTTATGGTTTATTGTGTCCAAAAAAAAGTTTTAGGGCGAAAAAAGTATTGTGTCCAAAAGCTTTTGTTATTAGGGCATGTTTATCTCTGTTTGTTTTTTTTATTTATATATGAGTTGATATGCATCTGACGTATGTTGCGCATGCGTAGTTCGACAGGCAGAGCTCCATCCGCTACAGCTCGCGGCGCGCGCGCACGCTGGAGTCCCTCGCCTCGCTCTATGAGGTAAGTTATTGTATACATTAGTGCACGGAGTCAATGTTTATCTATAATGTGATTTATTGGATGACAAATTAATGTTTTTTACTTTCCTTGGAGATAAATTCAAGATCATAATACAGCACTACAAACAATTACAATACCTATAAAATACTGCATTTAATTTTGTCCAATGTCCAAACTTTTATATAAGGCGTTGTCAAAATATCTACCACGGCTCTAATGGGAGGTAGTCTGGTTTTACAGATTACAAATAGTGAAGATAAATTCTTGATAATCATTGAATATTTTTTTTATACAAAAAATGTACTTATAAATTGTGTACCACGTTATGCAGAGTAGAGCCGATATGAATTTAACTACTTACTGTCTCAAATTGTATTAACTGTTCCCGAGCACGAAAGTTCTTCACTATTGTAATCTATGAACACAATACTACATCCCATTAAAGCCGTGACAGATATTTTTAAAATACCTTTTTTCTTTCATTCATATACTTGCACCAACCCACAGGAAGAAGATATGAAACAAACGCTAGAAGACAGCGCCCGTATTCAAAGACAGAACGAAAAGTACATAGATCTTGTCATCACAAACAACAATACTGATACGACGTACTCTAAGATAATGGACGCATTACACTCACTGTCCACCGACCACCAGTGGGTCCCAGTCAGTTGGATTTACTAGCATTGCTAACACTAGTTTGGAAACGCGCATCATACATTGCGTTTGCGGCTTCGGCTACGCTAGCGTCGCCATCGACAAACAGTTGTCTTCCCGCACTGAATTAGTTTAACATGAAAATATTTTAACATATCTAAGCTTCAAATTTTTTAGTGCTGTTTCAAAAAATACTATATACTTGGTATATCGATATATTCGATTGTACTCGGTTTTGTAAGTGCAACGGTAAAAAAAAACAGTCTTTGTGTCATAAAGCTATATGTTAAGCTAAGGATATACTAGGGAACAAATGTGCCACAACATGTATTAGCGATATGTCAAGTGAAGCCGGCCGATTTCACCTGACATATCTGGCGTCATCGCACGACTTAGCTCCGTAACAATGTCAGTAATCATGTAGTTGCCGACAGCTGTTGTACGATATTGCGAAACATGTCGACCGAAGTTCGGCAACGTCGTGCTACTTCATCCAACCTCGCTGGCAACACATGTTGCACGATATTTGTCCCCTAGTGTATGCTCGGCTTTATGGTTGAATATGGAGTCGATAAAGAAGCGCATTTGCAAAGTTTTACAATAATAATCACGGTAACATCACTTTCTCTGAATATGCATTTAATATCGCCTACAATGGTATTGCTGCAATTTTTATATAAAACCTTAACGATAGGAATAAAGTATACATACATCACATGGTTGTATTTAAATATATGACCTTAAAATAAATGTTAAGTAAATTACTTTAGCTTAAATTATGTGCGAATGTATTTCGAACTGTGTGCCACTTATGAATTTATTAAAGAATCAATCAAACTATTTATATAAACAAGGCATTCCAATTAATTAAATACGACATTATGTTACCATTGGTAATTAGATAACAGCTATAAATGTAACTATCACTCACGGCCATTTTCATAGGTTACGTATAGCCACTACCTACAAGATAATTTCAAAATGGAACCTAATTTTTATGAAATATACTATCTGGAACTTATCAGCAACCTGTGAAACTGGCCCTTATTCTTTTAAAAACTTCAGCTATAGGGTAATAATTATTGTTACGGTTTTATTGCTAAATGGTTTTTCTAGACCTATCGACCGACACCATCGATTTGGTAGAATGAATTGGTCGACGTCGACCATTCCATGTTAAGATCAATTCATGTCATTTATCGACAGTCGATCCATTGGTCTGGTAACTCCCAAACCCTGCTCATCAGTCAACGCCGCGAGGACTGACTTCTGAATATCAAGTAAAGAAAATTAAGTATCTTACTTTATTTAATAACGAAATGATTCAACTATATTCCCACCTGACGTACTGAGCATCGCATTAGGGTATGTGTAAATCTAATTGTGCAGCTAAACGGCCTAAATAATAAGTATTGAGTATATTTTGTACGAATTAAAGTATATTTGTAGTATAACCTTCTTGCTTTTAGTTAATGTAAGATAGATGAATTTATATTATGCTGTATCACACTGCCGTTATTGATTTAAAATACTTCAATTAATTACATCACGCAAATTCACATCACATTTTAAAACAAAAAAAAATTTCAAATAAATTATTTTTCTTACTTTTTACAGTTAGGAGTCGATATTTTATTGTTTAGTAGTTTTAACATTAAGGAAACACGAAGATAATTCAATAAGTAATAGCTAATAGGTATTTAGTTGGTAAGATTATTTCTGCAATTGTATTAAGTTAGTATTTGTATGTATATTTCTGTAAAGTAGGAAACAAGACAAGCTAAGTAGTGCATACAGAAGTGTAACACATTATACCTATTGTATGAATTATGGTGCCGGTATAGGGCGCCTTCTATATCTGCTTACATTATTGTATCACTTATTTAGGCGTTTATTGTGAACCTAGCTTGTACTTCATTAAGAATCTCACATTCCGTCCATTTTCTTTTGTTATTTAGCTATAAATTTTATTGTGTCAAGAATTATTCAATATACATTATGTAACTACATTGCTTCATTTTATTTCAATGCTTTAATAAATCAATAAAAACTGCGCATTTAATTTTGAATATTTTATTGTTAGTACTTCAATATATATTTTCTACTCTTTATAAATTTAAACTACTGATTTGTTTGGCGTGTAGCATTTTTATGATGGCGTACTGATGTCTTGAATATATTGGGGTCAATATGATTCAGCCCAGTTTCACTTGCAACCGTTATCAAGTTAGGTTCTATATCTGACTTTTCCAGCAAATGGGGAGCCAATAACAGGAACAATTGCTGTAAAAAAATATAACCTCATTATGAGGAATTCAATAATCATAATATTCTTGAAAGACTATTGAATTTGAACTCACTTCTGCCCAAGGTATTAGAGGTAAATTAGCAAAGGAGGCTTGCCACCCAGGAAGACCTAAATGCACAAGGGCCATTCTAAAATAATGAGTAAAAGAATCCGCTAGCCAGCCCCAGGCGCCCTCTCGTGTCGCCAGCCATACTGACCACATTCCACCCGTGTATACCAAGCAAATCTGCAAACAAAATTTTACTAAATAAAATTTGTGCGGTGCTAAGGTCATGAAGAAGCTACGTTTATAATTAATTTGTATACTAATTTATCAATCTATCTTGGGTTTTAAGAAAAGGCCCATGTTGGGCTCCAAATTACCTTTCCAATAGTTCTGCAAGTATCCAACTCAAAGACTTTGCTTTTAGTGTTAAGTACTGGTCGAGGCCCATTCTGCTGTCTCGTCATTGAAAAGTCCAACAGATCTTTCAGAGCAGGTGAGAGGCACAACTCATTCAAAGAATTGACACGGATTGATCCAACCGGCAATATTTCATCAGCTGTAAGAATAAACGTACACATCAACCGAGCAAAATATTTAACACAATGTCTGATTACGTCGACGACTTGATTACGACTCATAGATTTTTGGATGAATATATAATTACTAGGCTGGAAAGGTGCAGTGTGGCAGCTCAAACCACCCAAAACTAAGCAATCATTGTACATTATGCTGACCGTATTTTCTATAAACTGCATTATACATTACATAGTCACTTATTATTGTTACCGGAATACTTATAGTGCCAAGTTAATTGAAATCCATCACTTGAAGCATAAAAGTTACGTAGGTCTTCAGGAAGTAAAGCTGAATGTCTCTGTTCCCAAGTAGACAAAGCTACACGGTCACAAGGAGGTCTACGCTCAACACTGACATTACAAATTCTTGGATCCGACTCTGAAATGCGTTAAAATAGTGATATTAGATACATACAGGCGACATCCTTAGAAAAAAGAAGCTATTGAATATGTTTCGACGTACAATCTTCATAAACTGTTTTGAATATTAATGATACCATGGCTGTATACATTTCAACACTTGTGCTAGAAAATACAAAGTTTGACAATCGTTTTTTGAACATGTCACTGTCAAACCTCCACATGTCAGTCAGATGTCTCATCTCGCATGGTAAATAATCTAACCTATTTTGTAACATAGATAGATTTACATTTAGTAAATTAAAACATTGAACAGTATTACCAATTCTATTTGAATTTGATTAAAAAATGACTAATGCCGCTGCTGGTGTTTGTGCGATCAAAGAAGAATTTGTAATTAAACGACCGGTTAAAAATAGTGCTGAAGAAAGCGTTAATTCTAAGCGTAAATTAGACGATAACGAAGACGATATTGATATCGACAATAAAAAACCTAGAACTAATGAAAATGAAGAAAATACATTCAATAAACCAAAGAAAAGAGGTCAAAATAAGGCGCGCCCAAAAACGTATCGAGATAACAAGGAAGATAAGCCATGCCCTTCTATAGTCAATGTTGAATCACCAGACTTTTTGAATCCTTGCCAATACACAAACTGTAAATACATTCACAATCCAGTGGAATATTTGAAATCAAAACCTAAGGATCTAGGCGAAACATGCCACTTGTATGTAACCCGTGGTAAATGTCTCAGGGGCATAGCTTGCCGCTTTGGCTCTAGTCACATAACTCCCGATGGCTTCAATAAAGTTGACTTGGATAAGTGGAAACAATGGAAAGATGACACTAAAAATACAATACAACCACCACTTCAAATATCACTTCAGAAAAGAAAATATGATTTTACTTTGTCTGAAAAGCTTATCAAACACATGGATAGAAGAAAAAAACCAACTGATAAGGAGCCTGCTGAAAGTACTGACGAAGCAAAAGATATTCCCACTGACAATGGTGAAGAAAAAGTCAACAAAAACAGTGGTGCTGTCACTGATGAAGACTTAATTAAATTATTACCAAGAGAAAGGAAAACCATTGACTGGAGAGATAAACTGTATCTCAGCCCATTAACAACAGTCGGTAATCTGCCTTTCAGGAGAATCTGTAAAGAGTATGGAGCTGATATAACATGTGGAGAAATGGCCCTGTGTGAGTCTCTGCTGAAAGGCTTGAAACAAGAGTGGGCGTTAGTCAAACGCCATGAATCAGAAGATTTATTTGGGGCACAAATATGTGGAAATAATATTTACACTATCACAAAAGTAGCACAGCTTCTACAAGAGAACACTGAGCTTGATTTTATAGATTTGAATCTAGGATGTCCTATTGATTTGATTTATAAAAAGGGAGGTGGCACTGGCATGATGCACAGGTTGAATACACTGGAGTCATCAGTGAGATGTGCCTCCAAAATACTCAGCATACCTTTTACAATTAAAATGAGGACAGGTGTATACCAAGATAAAAAAATAACACATACAATTGTTCCAAAAATGTCTGAGTGGGGTGCATCTCTTATTACGGTCCATGGAAGATCAAGGGAGGCAAGGTATACTAGATCTTCAGACTGGGAATATATTGAAACTTGTGCAAAAGCAGCAGCACCCTGCCCTGTTTATGGTAATGGTGATATATTGAGCTACCAGGATTATGTAGAGAAAAGAACAATAGCTCCTACAATACAAGGAGTCATGATTGGAAGAGGAGCACTTATCAAACCTTGGATATTTACTGAGATTAAAGAGCAGAAAATTTGGGACATCAGTAGTAAGGAACGTTTTGACATATTAAAGAAATACACTAACTATGGTTTAGAGCACTGGGGCTCTGACACCCAGGGTGTGGAAAACACACGTAGATTTTTACTTGAATGGCTGTCATTCTTGTACAGATATGTGCCTGTTGGGTTGCTGGAACAACCTCCACAGAGAATAAATGAGAGACCACCATCATATTATGGTAGAGATGACTTAGAAACATTGATGGCTTCAGGCAGCTGTTCTGATTGGATAAAAATAAGTGAAATGTTGCTAGGCCCTGTACCTGATGGATTTAACTTCCTACCAAAACATAAAGCTAATTCATATTAGGGTTTTATTTGTTATGAATATGTATATTTTATGTAATGTAAATAAATTATTAAAAGTATTTTGCATTTTGCTTTTAACATGAAAAGATATTTTGCTATGAATATTCGAATAATTTATTAACCTAGGTAATGTTTGCCTAAATCTTAGTTATCTTCAACATACCTAAAAGCTTTGTTACTCCCAAAGTAATATTTTCATAAAAAGAGTCCTCCGATACTAGATCTACACAAAAACTCATTATATAATTTTCAAAATACTGTTTGTGATGATTTTATGTGGTAGTTTACTGGCTCTTTTTATCTCTTGCCAAAAAAATATTTTTTGAAATTCAGATATGAGATACAAGTTGTCAAATTTTAAGGTTATCAGTTGTTTACTTGGTAACTAAGACAATGAAACACGGCAGTGGTCCGACACCGAAAAAGCCACGGCTTGCAACAACTGCGCACGGCTAGCGGCTCGCAACATTCGCGCGCGGGCAACATGAAAGTAGCCTACGCTCATACGTTGGCTACTTTCGACGGCCTCTGATGTAGAATGGTAACCACTGCTACTAAGTAGCATTCGGAAACACCGAGCCTTGCCCTGACAGGCATGGAGGTGTAACATCGCCAACGTCTAGACTCTGGGCTGCGTTTGTGAAAGGTTTTAAATCCCATAAAGCAATTTTGGCCCAACTCGGGAATCAAATCCGAGACCCCATGCAATCGCGAGTACAACGTGGGCAGTTAAATAAGCTGTTACTTGCGCTGATTTATGTATGTCCCCTGATGTACGGGCACTAAATACCACTAAAACTCCTGTCTTGGATACCATAATTTCTATTTTTTCAGGTATTATTTATCTTTTTGCTCTTTGACCTATGGGTAAAGGGTAGTAGGTATAAAAAAAACGGCACGAAATTAGTGGAAAACTTTAATTTCGTTCACATACGTTTTACAAGATACAATTCACTAGTCATAGATTCTTGGGAATAGATACCTACCTAAATAAAAATAATGTTTATGTATAATAAGACGGTACATACTTAACGTAATCTAATATCCTGAAAAAATTAGAACTTAAAGGGAAAATATAAACCAAATCCAAAGGATGTACAACATTCAAATATATAGCACAAAGCTATCACATCGTTTTTTATGTTAAAAATACAGAAATACAGGACACTAATGAGCCATTTATTTGCTTCCTAAAACAATCGTAGTACAAAATCAGATGGCCAGTCAAAAAATTACTGATTAATCCTTTGTCTAATAGTTAATTTTGAAAAAAAAATACATTTTATGCTGTATTCTTAGCTTAGACAAAATCAGTGACATTTTATTGCTATATACAAAATGTATGTATGTGACAAGTAATTGCCTCTATAAGATAATATTGCAAATATCAAAAAATAGTTTGTGTTAATGGGTATACTGGCACTTTTTTTGCATCTAACTGTTCAGTGTTATAATACTTCGTTCTAAGACATCAAATGTTTATTTACAATGCATATTTCCAAGGGAGTCTACGGTGACAATTGAGAGTACACATATTTGTAGCACTGCACTATGGTCGCACATCCAATAAATACAACATGGAATGGAAATCAAATAGTCTGCGTCAAATCTTATGTAACTAAGTTTCTTACTCCTTACATTCAACTGCCGTTTAACGTCTCCTGCGTCGACGAGAGTCCCCATTGTATCCATTTTCTGTAAAAAAAGACATCCCTTTTTTAAAATGTGTTTTAAAAATATTTTTATTGACAAAGAGAGCACAGAGTAAAATCATATAACAAACATTTTTCAGGCGTTCATAAATAGATGATAATATTCTTCGATCGACAGGCCACCGAGGCAGCTTGTTTCAGGGTAATAATGTAAGTGGAGGTGTTAAAATAGGTGAGTTGGCATTGGTTTGAATATAACAAACCTCAGTCGTATTCATCGTCGGCGATTCCTCTGGCGGTCGTTATTGTACCCCACGGAGCCATTCGCCAGCGCACCGTTGGAACCCATCTGGTCCATACCGAGACCAAATGGCCGGCCAGGTCCCATATTTTGTGGACCATAATAGTCCATTCTACCAGCGTTGTTGTAACCTTCGCCACTCTCGTCTCCTTGCATATTACTATTCTGCTTAATACTCTTAGATCCATAAGACCCGAACGCAGTAAAATTTGCGCCCTGCGGTCCAACACCATCGACGCCGCTCGGAGGAAGCATGCGCGGCAAAAGGCTCCCGTGAGGTACACCGAGACCGCCAGAATTGTAGCCGCCGCCGGGCGGCTGGCCCAGCCCGCCGCCGTCGGGGCCACCCAGTCCGGCCGAGCCGAGACCTCCCGAGCCAGCTGAGTCTAAGTCGTCGTAATCCCGGCCTCTGCCACGGCGCCGCCGGTCGCGGCCTCGCGAGCGGGAGCCGGCCGGGCCGTCGGCGCCGAGCCCGCCGGACGAGCCGAGCCCGCCGCCCGAGCCCAGCCCGCCGCCGGCGCCGCCCGGCCCGGCGCCCGCCGACCCGAGCCCGCCGCCGGAGCCCAGTCCGCCCGCGGCGGGTGCATAGCCGCCTGAGCCACCGAGGCCGCCTGAGCCACCGAGCCCGCCTGAGCGAGCCCCGCGTTTTCTGGAATCTGACTCGTGGCCACTTTGCCCAGGGCCCCTTTGCTCGTGACTGCCATTAGCCGAGGACTCGGAGGGCGGAGGGGGAGGAGGAGGCGGTGGCGGAGCAGCCCAGCCGCCTGGTGGGAGCATGGCCCCAGGGAAATTCGGCATCATCATACCATACTGATCGGCCGGAAAATAAGGAGGCATTGCAAAGCCCTGCCCATTCATTGGGGGAGGTACACACATATTCATTTGAGGATTTAGCGCCATCAAAGGCGGTATTTGATTAGGTTGCGGCAAATAGCTAGCATTGCCGTTACTTACGGAATTATTTTGAATGTTTCTATCAGTATTGGGTACGTTATTTTCAATGGGAGGGGTAGAGGGCCCTTTGCTAATGTGAGTGGACGGGAGCTGAGGACCAATAGGAGTCGGCAGAAGGGTTTTCGGCGTGGGAAGAAGAGCTTGGGGCGCCTGTTGTTGGCCCGAATCCGTAGTATTCTTCTGGGGGCTGCACTTGCCTGAACGAGATCGGCTACGCGAACGGGAACGGGAGCGGGAGTGACTCCTTGACGACCTCGACGACCGGCTTCGCGATGATCTCGACGAGCTGTGGCGTCTACGGCGACGGTCACGGGAGCGAGAGCGTGTGCGGGAACGGCGCCGGCGGTCGCGCGACCGCGATCGGGAGCGAGAGCGACGCCCGCGGCGATATCTGCCGCCGCGACCTCGGTGTCCTGTCGCAAACAGAAATAAACTTCGTGTTAAACCGATCGGCTCAGTTTTATTTCATATAAAATGAATAAGACTGTTAACGTTTATAGTCAAAATTAACCTTAATTTAGAATATTTATGAAATTGTTTACTTACGTCTTCCACCTCCACCACCACGTTCAGCTAACTCTTGCAATTTAGGATTGACTACTTGTTTAGCCTCTTTCAACACGGCTACAAGATCGGCTGCCTTAGCTGCATTTGATGGAGTGAAAAATGTATAAGCTGTGCCAGTTTTATTTGTTCTTCCTGTTCTTCCGATACGATGCACGTAATCTTCAGAATTACTTGGGTAATCAAAATTGATTACGAATTTGACATCATCGACATCTAAAACCAAAAGAATACAAAATATATAGATCAACATTTCACAGGAACAATTAATTTAATCAGTAGTTCAATATACATACCTAAACCCCTAGCAGCCACATCCGTAGCTACTAGAATAGGAGCTTTCCCACTACGAAAATCTGTAAGAAAGTAAATGTGTAAGCACCTTCAACAAATATAATAAACATTGTTTAATTGAATATTAAGAACAATGTTCCTGGTCTTTATCTAAATATTAATTAACACAATAAAAAAATGCTCAAGTTACTATTTAGAACATTGACTAGTAGTTAATTCAATTTTCAGAGAATATATTTTATGCTTGAATTTGAATGGCATCCTTTTTTTTAATCCTTACCCATTTCCAAACAACAGCACACAGTATTTTTTCTATATTACTATGTGAAAAACCTTCATAAAACCACACATTGCAATAATGATTGCACAGAAAAATTACTTCAATGTTCGATACCAGATATTATGTCGCTCCCGCAATAATATCGGCAACGCTTTATAAACCAAATAATCAATACAATATCCAATTTGACGAAGTCCAAGCTTTACGAGGTGTGTTGCATCAGTATCCTATTCAATACTCATCTCACATTTCACCCCTTCTAGGCCACCAGTATGTTTATGCGATATAGATATATATTATGTAGTATGATAATGAATAAACTAAGTGATTATGAGTAAAAAATATTATGTATGAGCATAGTAGTATAATGTAAATACATAAAAATAATAATTAAAATAATTCACAAGATAAATAAAAAACGATGAATAGGAAAATGACATGACACATGTAACTATGTAAATGCAAATTGAGGGCAACCTTAAGAGGTTTAATGAGAGACGTAAATATGTTTTTAATCCATTCACTATTGTATTAGTAAACTTACTAATAATATCGACTCCGTCATATATCGCACAAAAAATAAAAATTGAGAGCGAGAGATGATATGTCGGCCATCAGCACGAGGGGCGAGAACCGAGCGCCGACCACCGTGGTCGGGCGCGGCGCGAGCGCCGGCGTCCGACACCCGCGGGACTCGCCTAGACATGCCGCGAGATGCGCCGGCCGCCGCCGCGCCGCGCGAGAAGCGGCTCAGACTAGCCGCGGGAGCGGGTCAGAGTGCATAGGGCTTAGCCCCGACAACTAGAGGCGGGCGCGGTGCGGGCCGCCGTCGCCGCCGAGCGGCTGGGCGGCGACGAGCCGCGCGCTGCCGCCCCGCCGCACGGCCGCAGCTCTCCACAGCCTGCACATGCAGACACGGGTTCAAACAATGTTTACTGGCTGCGCTACACCCAACGCGCTCGCGTCTTTTGTCCGACACCGCTTCTCGACAACCACTCGTGCTACTCGTATATGTTTTATCAGTAGTCAGTTTACAGCACCAGTTTCATATAAAAACAGTTTGGCTATTATTGTGGAGCTAATATAATATAAATTACTGTCAAAATAATAAATTAAATATTAAATCATCGTAAGATTGGTGCAGTTTATTTTCTAACTTTACCTTGTAAAACCCAATCACGTTCGTTTTGCGACTTATCTCCATGAATACAAACAGCAGGCCATCTAAAACAAAATTAACAAATATTATGTTTCTGAAACCTCTATTTGTTACATATATATCAGAAAATTACAGCACTAGAAATTTGTATTAATATAAAGAACATTTTGTCAAAATAATAGCAGAAACAGTGAACTTACCCATCTCGCTTCATTTTTCTTGTGATATCATCAACCCTACGCTTAGTTTCAATAAAAATGATTGTTTTGTTCTCTTTTTCTGCCATTATTTCCTTCAGGAGGGTACTCAGTTTAGTTTCTTTTTCATATTCCATACAAACATCAATAATTTGCAAGATATTGTGGTTAGCAGCCAATTGTAATGAGCCAACATTAATTTGGAGGTAATCCTTCAAGAATTCTGCAGCCAAACTTTGAACTTCTCTAGGCCATGTAGCAGACCACATCAGTGTTTGGCGATCAGGCCTGATTTGCTCAATAATCTTCCTAATTTGAGGTTCAAAACCCATATCCAACATTCTGTCAGCTTCATCAAGTACTAAATATGTTGTCCTTTTCAAATTAGTTCTTCCACTTTCAAGAAAATCTAGGAGACGGCCAGGTGTGGCAATTACAATTTCAACACCAGCATCCAAATCTCTTGCTTGAGGGCCTTTTGGAGCTCCACCAAACAAACATGTATTATGAATCTTGGATGTGTTTGCAAATTTATCACAAACTTCTTGGATTTGTTGGGCTAATTCTCTAGTAGGCGCCAACACAAGAGCTATTGGACCATCACCTCTACTAGACTTTGGTTGGTTGTTAATGTGTACAATTGCAGGTAAAATATAAGAAAGAGTTTTGCCAGATCCTGTGGAAGCAATACCGACCATATCACATCCACTGAGTGCAATAGGCCAACCCTGAGCCTGAATTGGAGTTGGTTTGGAAAATCCCATTTTATCAATCTCATCCATAACATAATCAGGAAAACCTGCTTCATCAAATGTCATTGTTGGTTTAGGAATATTGCGCCCTTTAAGAGTGATTTCATTGTCACTTCTCCAAGCTTCTACTTCAGATTCTGGTCTGTTTTCCACGTCAACATGAGGTACATAGAAGTCTTTTTTAAATGGTTTCAGCCTGCTTAGGTCCCATTTCGGTTTTCGCAAGCTGGCACCAGGATTACTCCTACGCCCGCCGCCATAACCTCCTCCACCGCCGCCGCCGCCACCGCCCGATCCGAGACCATAACGAGGACTACGACTACGGCTCCTACTCCTGCTCCTGCTGCGACTACGACGTCTATCACGGCTGCGATCCCTAAGATCCAAAAAAATGGAATGATGAAACCCACACTATATAAGCAATGTGCTGTTTTATGCATAATATATTTACCTTCCTCGACCCATGATTGAAGTTGAAATCAAATACCGTTAAATATTAATTATTTATCTTAAATTACTATTGTAATATGAAATCACTTAATACAATTATACAATAACCACTTCAATTAATACAAGTCACACAATTTTAATAGCACAACGCCATTCATTTCAGTTCATTGTGAATAAAACAAGATGGCGACGCGGAAGCAACCTAAGCCATAGACAAACTAGCATCACCAAAGGGAAGGAAAGCGGAATTTTAGGTTTTTTTAATTTTCCATTCTTATTTATTTAGTAAGAATTAAAGGTGGTTTAAATAGGTTTTATCATAGAAAAAAATCCTAGATTTTTTTTTTATATATTGAAAACGGGGATTTCGACCCATGCCTACTATACCGCTGGAAGCAATCATATATCATAATAAGTAATAATAGCTTCCAGACTCGTCCTTGGGTATTACAGATTTTCTTTGGGAGATCAGCTAGCTGCGCAGGACATAATACAGTGCAAAAGTATTAGCCCCGACACAGGCGTACTCTCTATTCCCTCACTCCCCTAGCACGATAAGACGACAATTTGACACGAATGGAGAGAGATATTAGGCGCAGGTATGCGGTCAATGCGGTTGCATTAACGTGCTCACCAGTATATGAGAGAGAGTTGTCAATCACAAATTAGAGATTCCGAGCTGGTTTGTAAAAGTTTCTTAAAACCCACAAAGCTATTTCGGCCCGAAATATTCGGGAATTATCAATCAATCATAAAATTCGGAATCGAAACTGAGACTTTTTGCCCAGGAGCCATGCTGTGTGAGTACTAGACCTACGAGGCAGCGCTTAACATAGAGATAGAGATTATCATAGAGACCAACAAATTACTATACAACACAATTTATGAGGCTAGCCTAATGATCGATCGACCAGCGTGCCTGTTCTATAGGGTATCATACAACTTATCCGAAGTTTACGTTACCTTCGAACCCACGGTTTCACCCAAGGTTTCACGCACCTTCCGGGTGAACTACTCCCTGGGCGGGTAATACTCCAACACCCACTTTTAGCCAGATCGCTTACAATCAACAGGTTTATATTCTCATTTAGCTGCTACTAGCGGTTTTGCCCGCTTCCAGTGGGAACTGCTCGGTTCATATAGTAATTTTGGTCTGTGCCATTTCCACTTTATTCTCTGTTTCGTGGCTCCATGCACAAAAATATGTTTTATGATATTCACAGCGATATATAATGTTTGGAGATATTTTAAAGTAATTATAATGAGTATTTGAATAAATCTCGCTGCTTCCAGTAGTTCCAGTACATTTTGATGAAGTCGTCACGTTAAGTGCTTAGGGCAGTATTTGTAATACATGAATTTCCGTTTGCTCTATGTTATTATTTATATTACTTTGAGATAATCGTTACGAAACGCAATATATTGAATAATTAGTTATTGTTGGTATATTTGCAACCACTTTAGGTTCTCTAGTTCTTTGCGTATCTGTGACGGAATCCATTTTCTGCGTTGTTGTGACATTTTGCGTTTTGCTCCTCAGCCAACTATTCTTGGGGAAAAAAGAGTTGTATTGTATGAATATTGTCATGAAATTGAACATTGCGCTTTGAAATAAGTGATGATATATTTTTTTGTATTGATAATATTTAATTAAAGACATTTTTGAATCGTGTAGTAACTCACGATGGGTTGAAATAGTGATTACTATCGGCAACAGTTCATCATAATCATTTCATTATTGGATATTTACACACGCTATAGCATAACAATGGAACTAGACGTATCACCTGCGGAGAAAATAGACAACGATATGGAATATTCTGATAACTCAACTGATAGTAAATACACGCCATGTAAAAATGACCAGTACTCGATCATACGCATTCCCGAAGATGGTGAAAAGTCAAGTAAGCACTCTTCAAGAAAACAATCGAAAAGAAGAAAGAAGAATTCTAATCATTCACGGCCACTCCCTAGGATAATAGTGAAACCTTTGCCACCACCACCACCACCTCCTGAAAACAGAGAATGGACAGCGGCTACATCCTACTCAGAAACTAATTCTACTAACAGACCATCTACCATGCGAGAAGTATTAGCCAGCATACCAGGATTTTGCATGAAACCAAGAAAACGCAGTGGTAAAAAATTATCCACTGCAGCACAGTTACAACAGACTCGAGAAGGTTGCATTGACTTGGAGACACCTGATTCAATACTAGTAAATACAAACATTAGGGCATTACTAAATAAACATACATTTTCTCTACTTCCTCCATTATACCAATACAAGCTTGGGCAGCTACTTCCTAGTGTGGATAGGTTAAGTCCTTCAGGTCGCTTAAATTCTTCTAGTCTGAATAATGAATTTTTTGCTCGAGCTTGCTTACAATGGCAAGACAGCCTTTCTGGTGGTGAACTTACTCCCGAAAATCAACAAAGAATGAAGACTGAAGCTGAAAAAGAAAAGAGTAAGATAGACCCATGGAAATTAAAACATTTTGAACCTATTTGGGGAGAGAAGTCAAGAAGAGAGAAATCTTCTATCAGTTTAAATTCAGATCGACCTTCCCTTAAGACTACTATTAAATTAAGACCAACAGCTTCAATAACAAGCAGTAGCACTGTTCCAAAAATTAAAAAAAGTAAATCTTCTAGTAATAGTAAAAGAATGCGATCAGTGGGTGCAGTGACAAGGTCTTCAGCCAGAGCTGATGAAGTGCTAGAAGAACCTGTCACAGTTTGTAGTAAGCAGTCGGCTCCAGTGCCAGACTTATTGCCACTGAAACATACTAAAAGTCACAGTCAAGCCAACTATGAAGAATATCCAGTAGACTTTAGTTTCTCTGATTCATCTTCAACACAGAGGATGGATGATTCATTATCCACAACACCTGTTGACCCACTTCTATTGCCAGATGGAGAATCTGACCGGAATGAAGTAAAGCAAGAGCTTGACATCAGTGTTGTTACTATAGAGGAGAATTCAAAGGATTGTGAAGAGGATAAAACAACAGATTCTGATAGCAATCTACATGATGCTTCAAAGAGGTCAAGTAATGAAAATGCAGAATATACAATGGCAAAAAGAATTAAATTTGAAGATTATGAAATGCATGATAAAAATTATATGGTACATAATGCAGATACTGCAAATAATTATTCTGATATTGATACAAATTATGCCAATGAGCAGGTGTGTCCTAATGATGAACTTCTATATTCTGGACAAGAGCATGGTGACACAAACAGTGAAGACAGTAAAGCCACTGCATCAGGCTATGAATATGATGCAAAAAGTGAATCTTCAGTGTCTAGTTTGAAGATAGATATGAATGTTAGCATGCCTTTAAGAGAGTCAACTGGTCCAACAGAGGCTGCTCCTTATGAGAATCACATGACGGAAGTTGGCGAAAATGTGAAATCTGATAAAGGAATTGCTCAGAATTTAACACCAATAGACACTCAAGAAGAATATGTATCAGAACCATACCAGGAATGTGTTAAGTCTGAAACCGATGTAGAATCACCACAACATAGCAAAGAAGCTGTAGTGGACACAGAACCATGTCAGAGCTACAGCCAGGAGGTGGAATGTCAAATATCACAGCCTTCTGAACAGTCCCATATAAAGACTGATGACCATGCTATGAACAGTCCAGATAAATGTGAGAAAGAAAGCTTACCACAAAACATAGCACAGAACTATTATGATGAACATTTTAAAGATGCTGAGTCTTTTATATTGGAGACAAGCCTCTCAATACTTACATCCCGTAAGTTGTCTTTTTTCATCAGTAATACTTAATGGAAAATATTAATTGCTGATATTTTTGGTACAATTATTGCTTTATTGTTTTGTTTAATCAATCTGAAATATCTTCACCATTTTACATATTTATCTGTCTTATATATGAACAAGTTCTATTTTACCACAGAAAGTGAAGATGTCAAATATTCATCACACCCTAACTTGATGGAGTTGTCATCATACATGAGTGAAACAAGTGAGTATGCTTACAAATAATTTAAAATGTGGGTAGTTAAAAAATACTTTTTTGACATTTTGACAACATTTATTTAAACCAGGGTCCCCAATCTGTCAATCCATTTTTATTTAAATAAAAAATACACATTTTCAGATGTTACTGCTGTTGTTACAATGCCTTTAACACAAAATTCATCAATACCAATGATGGAAGTCACTAATACATCGGTAAGTTCACATTAAATTTATCATCAAACAGTTGTAAGATGCTGTGATGTGTTAATTATTTCAACATCATCTTTTGCACTAAATTCCAGATTGTTTCATACCCTGATGATAACATGAAGGATGCAGCCAAACCAAAAGCATCTGCAGTATCATGGAAGAATGATAGTGACTGGGCAAATAATGAAAATGTTATGACCTTACACCCATTCTCTAACTTAAATACAGATAGTGCTAAATATGTGAGTGAAGACTCCAAAACAAGCATGGAAGATATAAATATGAATGATGAAAATTGTATGTACAAAGAAGACAGGGATGCTAATTTTAATATGGAATCTTCAAACTCATCAGAGAGCTGTCAATCAATAAAGGACTCATCTGTGAAACAAGAATTAGAAGCAGCAACTAGCTTAATATCTAGTACTGCTGTTACAAACCCACCTATAAATTCTAATGCCATTACACAAGGAATGTGGGCTCGGGGGAAAAAGTCTAAATTAGGTAAAGAGTCTAACAGGTATGTGTTTTTTCATTAATTCATTAAAAACTTTTTAAAGATACCTACAGGATGAATTCCACATAAACAGTTTATGATATAATACTTCAATTGCAGATTATGGAGATACACATATTTCATTACTTTTTTTTCGTTTAATTCCAGGAGTCGAAGTTCAAACAAAGTCCCCCCTGGTACGGTGAACCTAGAGCGCAGCTACCAGATTTGTCAGGCCGCGATCCAGAACAGTCCGAATCGTGACGCGTTGCGCGGTCAATTGCGACCGCCGCCGGCGCTGCTGACGCGGCCCGCGCGGTCCGTGCGGCCTCCGCCTCCCCCGCCTCCCGTGCTCGTCAGGCAGCTACCAGTCTCTGTGATGCCACATAACGAAGTATGTCTTTCTGTTTTCTACTTAAAAAAAACTTGGTGCATGAATGTGCATTCTTATGGGAGTAATAACACAGTTATAAAAGCTAATTTTTAGGGAGGGCAGCAAACCAATTAACGAGTGTCATGCGTGTTTAGGCAGGCACACAAAGGTAATAATATCATTGTAATCACTTTCCAGATGAATGAGAATCGCTCCAATAACGTCGGCCAGTATATCTTAGTGCAAAGGACTCCTAACGTCGCACCACGGGCGTCTAGTGCCCCCCCGGCAAACCAGAATACTAATGTGGTTAGTACCATGTCATTCATTATATCATTAAGTTTTTGTGTAGTGAGTTCAATATAGAAAGTCAGGTGCGCTATACCTTATGTAAAAAAAAATTATATCGAATTGTTAATTTTGCGTGTATTTTACGAATTGTCATATTAATCAGGATTCACAAAATTTCAGAGTGTGGCACGATGCCGGAGCGTAGGCGCGGACGACGCGTGCGTGTGCAACCTTCGCGCCATGATACTATGCAAGAAATGCGGTGCCTTCTGCCACGACGACTGTATCGGATCAGCAGAACTATGTCTCACCTGTCTCATACGCTGACCCTACCTCTATGGTTCCCTAAGGCCGTGCGGTCATTGGTATCTTGCTAACATAACTTTACAAGGAACTTTTTATATAGATCGAATTTAGCTACAGCCCTAATCATACTGTACCTTAAGTTCAGCGTAGCTAATAGATCGAACTTGAGTAAATCTGCGATGGAGGTGTGTGAAAAGGAAATGGTTGTTAGGAATGGTGGTGCTATCTGTTTGAATGTATGTATCGATAACAATAATATTTAGTTTGTACCCTTTGTACGAATATTAACACTATTTTGTACTTCACAAACTAACAAGAGTCGCTTATACATATTCTGTGAAGCTTTAAGTTGGATAGAAATTGCGCTAAAGATTTACCTAATTATTCATTATCGCTGAACTTCATCAGAATGCCGATTTCATACTTAGCTATACGTTAGCTTATAAAAATTGTAAACAGTTAAATATCAAGTACCTGCTTGGAAGCAGTAAATAACGTTATTCGACATATAGTGGACAGTACCGATTCATGTTAGTTTTCTTGTTAAAATGTTGGTTGTTCTTCAGACAGCAAATATATTTATAGATTGTATGTTGAACATAATACATACTTCATATTTTAAGAATTCCAATTTATGACTTGTACACGGCACAATATTTTTATTCAACATTCTGTAACTCGTATTTTATTTATGATTTAGATTTTACGAATTAATAAGCTTATCGAAATATAGGAGATAACTTTGTAGCATTTGTTGACATTTATTTGATACAAATATTATAGTTGTTGTTAAGAGTACACAAGAGAATAAATCGCTGAGCTAAGGATTTCATTTTGCCATTATACGTTAGTATTACGATATCATCACAATTTAATTTTATGCTAGTGTTATATTAATTTTAGTGTTATTTACCATCTCATGACTTTATTTTGTACGTAGTTTGTCGGTAAACAGCTAAGTATTGGAATAGTAATTAAAGTACTTGTGCACCATCTGATACCCCATCTATTTATAACATTTATAATTAAGTGTATGTACAGATATTTATTGATATGTGAAGGCTGGTGGGTTGAACATCGGATGGACTCTTGTCGTAGGTATTTATAGAACATTACTTGTTATATTTAAGTTTTTCATTATGGCGTGTACACTAATATGACACTAAGTTATGCAATATATTTATAGTTGTCTATAATATTTTTATAAGAATCTTTTACAAATTGAAAAATAGCTTTTTGCTAATTTAAGACTTCCTTGTAATATGTATCTAAACAAAATCTAATTTGTCCATATAATCTCCTTCTGATCTCTTGTTTTACTGTCCCAGTAATTATAAAACTACGGACCTTTTATTGCGTATTGGGTGTAGTGTACAATAGTTATGATAATATGGTTTTCTTATAACCAAAATAACTGATTATCAACAAATAACTGATTTATATTTAGATAGTTGACGATGCTGCTCCAGCAATGCCTAGTTTATTCACATAGCAATGCCTTACATGACGACTTACAGATGCTATAAGTTACAATTAAATATTCATAGATATTATAATAGATAATTAATAATACAAGTGTTGCTCACTATGTTTGAATCACAAATGTATATCTGTATATTTTAGCTTATATCATATTAACAATAAGTGTTAAAAATAATCTATGTATATGTCGTAGCCATATCGTCGAATCATAATTTTCATCACTTCATGATATGCTCGAAGATTTAATGAAAGATCGCGGGTCCCCTTTTCTGGGTGGTTTTAAAGAAGAAAAATAAACCAACCATATCCAACTTGGGATGCCATGAAATTCAACCATTTCAAAAAGTGTGCAAATCTACGATATGGCTACGACATACACATGTCACAAAAGCTAGATACAGTCTAGACGTTTCATGGAGGTTTTAGAAGAACACTATTGGGACTTAGATATGTATGAAAGAATTGTAATTCCTTATAGTGTACTTAGTTTAAGATTTTCATAATCTCGGTACGCAATAATTTAACAGCGTTCGAATAATATTGAAAAGTTATATTGGTATGATTGCATATGTTTAGAAACTACCAACGACTTTTTTATGAACGGCTCTTGTTTTCTTTATTTTTACGCTCGCGTGTTTGATTTTTTTCGGGAAATCGTCGGATTATTGTTATTTATTGGTAATTAGTTATTTTATGCTCATGAACATTTTTTCTCTAATAAAATTATGTTCTTCTAATATTGGTGAGTTTATTATTTAAGCTACCTTCTCCTAAAGTGGTCTCTAGACGATCGATTTAATGAAGCATCATGATCAGATGTCTTCAATTATGGAAATTAATTCCCAAAAAACTTTTTTATAGTAACGCTAAATTAGAAATATGGTAATCTACTTTAGCGTTACATAGTATGTAGTTTATTAGAATTATAGGGCCTTACTACAAAGAATTTGACGTGCCTTGACATTCTCGTAGATAGCTCATCAGCTCAGTAGGTATACGGTCTTTATTAAATGATCTATTCCCAATGTGATTCCCAAGCGCCTACAATACCTATGTATGCAATATTCTATTCGATAAAATATATTACATCTGCGATTTTGTAGAGAGATGAATGTGACGTCGAAGACACCAAGCCAAAATAAGCAATAGTGAAAAGTTAGTTTTATTGTCTATGGCTTATCTCATCCCTAGTTCATTCAATACCAATTCAATACAGGGGATGGAAATCATTGGTTGAGTAGTCTCAATGTTGTCATTTTGACGTATATACGATCCAATGAAAAATTGGCAGAGTCTTCTACTAGCCAATCAGAAAATGATAGTAAAATTTTGGACCAATGGTTTTATATTGAGTTTCTAGAATATCTCGTGAGCTGTTGATTTGATTGATGTCGATTTTTAGACTTTTTTAGTGTGTTGTGTTGTGCGGAGGGTGGATGTTTGTTATTTCCTCGCCTATCGAGGAATACGGTTTTGTCGTTATTATGTAAAATTCCCTTTCTAAATTTGTTCGCTACGATCTGATACTGACAAAACTCTAGCAAAATGTCGACAGTTCTGCTTGCTGTTATTGCGGTCATTTTGTGTGTACTTTTTAGAATATTGAACGTGAACAGTCAGCCTCAAAAACCTGTGATTTTCGGGAGAGATAGAAATTTTATTGAGAACATATTATTTATATCACCATTTCTAAATGAACCGTAAGTATTGTTGCGCCTGTTGTATTTGTTTTCATTTAAAGATCCGTTTATTTACATCGCCGTTTTCATCCATGCCTGAGGGTCGTTTGATGATGTCATTTACCTATCAGGTCGTAAATTTTGTCACGGTAATTTATCTTGAATACCGTTGTTATTACATGGATTTTGGTTTTATTTGGAATTTAAACTTATTATCATTATTATGAGTAGTGTTAAGCTATCCATTTTATTATTTTCTTGTTAATGTTGTTGTTACTTGGCGCTTGGTAACTGTTCCAAGCCGAATACTATCCTATATCTTCTATAATATTTGTAATACATTGGCCAGTGGGTTGTCTATTTATTAAACAACAGTTAATTTTACTCAAATTCTTAATTATTTGTGTTGTAACTATGAACAGCTATTTAGACTTGTTTCATTTCATAAATATATTATAGAAACGAACTGCTACTATTGTAAAAAACGATTTTTTATAAATACAAAGTCAATATACCTACTCCTGCCAGCAACTTGAATATATCTGATATACATTAGGTTTATTGAGAATGGAAAAGAAGTCTAATCTTTCTAGAAACATCCATAGCCATAAAACATGTTTCTCAAGTTAGAGTAAAATCTTTTTTTGTATTGGTGAGTCATTTTAGACTGCATTACTTTACTCTGTTGCTAACCATAATAGATATGATGTCAGGATTATCTACTTTAAACTTATAGCCTATGAGCTATATGGTCAGTATACAATCTTAGGTCAATACTTCCATTCTTCACCAAAAGAACAAAATCAGTAAATGTATGGAAAATATAAATTTAATTAAATGTTTCAATACATATTATAATTTAATTCTAACAATTGATTAATATTAGTAATATAGAATTGATACAATACTTATGAAACTATATTGTTGACAGGCATGTTTATTTTTATACTTTGGTTCATATTCTTTCAAGGTTGAGTAAATTATACCATACTTATTAATTGGTAATGCGCCTCCTTCAATTGCAAAAGGAAAAAGATACCAATATTGTTTAAATACAAACACATTTTGTTTTGATCTAAATTACTGGTGCAATAGGTATTACAAGTAGACAATAGAAGCAATTTATATCAATTGTGAATTACAGAGCATTGTTATAGTTTATATTGATGAATCAATCAACAATGATATAAAATCATCACAATACATCACTTTGACAAAGTGTAATACACTATTTGGAGTACTATATTTAGTACTATTACTGAAGTATTTTTAGCTACACATCAGTGCTGTAGGTAGGCAACCAAATACAAATACAAAAATGGGGCCCCACTGCCATCCTCCGGAGCACAGTCCTGCCTAGGCCATTGGTAGATATGCCACTACTACACATTTTGTATCTATACCAATAGACAATTCTATAGATGTCAATAGACTTACAACATGATAGAGATTCCAAACAACTAAAACATAATTATTTATGTAAATACATTAACTAAACCTACATTGGTTTAGTTAAAATGATCTAATAACAAATTAACCCTGATGTCAATGGGTATTTGAAGCAATCTTGACTCATTCATTACTCACTCACCTTGAAATTGGAATTGCCTCAGTTGTATTCTGAAAGCATTGTTTTGGTCAATCATTGATCTATATGCATGCATTACCCACAGTCTGATTAGTAGACTAAACAATAGCAAAGGTGTAGCAACTCATTACTTACAAATTAATTTAATGCAAATATTTTCAAAATGGTTTTTAATTGATTTGTTTTTTTTTTTTTTATCAAATTTGCATGTTGTATCTTAACCAAAAAAAAAGCCTTTATCTATGGAATATTGTTTTGTTCCATAAGAAAAGATGAAGACTCCTGGATATTTCTTATACAAACAAACAGATGTTTTATACTCATGCTAGTTGTTATGGAATGGAGTAGTGAAGTGCATTACATGTCGTATCGATTATCGTTTACCGAGCATAAGGTTACCGCGCATGGACTTAGGTACCATAAAATTCCCATTCTTTGGCGTCCACGCTAAGGAATGATTCATGCCAATCGCCAACTAAACCTAGGGACTATTAAGTCATAGATAATAATGTATATGTAAATTACCACGAAATTACACGGCATAACACTCCGTGAAACAATAAAAAAATTAGCATATCTTAGATTGTGTCACGCCATCTTTGACTGACTTCGAAGTCAGTCCCAATTTCAATTAATTTGCCGTGCAGGGTTGGGATCATACATATATCATGTTATGACACAAAGATTTGATTCAGGTATAGGGTGATTGGCAGGGGTGGGCCGTACCGCCATACAAACCGTGATTAGGATATGATACCCCCATAAAATCTGTCATGTGGATGAACGAAAAAGAAGGAAAACGAATAATGGAGAAATCACTTTTATAATGATAATACTTTCACACTGACTCTAACAAGTTGCTTAGCGTATAGTATAGTTACGTTTTGGTGATATAAGCAAAACATCGTTCAAATATGACCTTTTGAAGTTCAACAGGTTGCTAACCCAGCCTTTTCGTTACAGATACATACCGACACGACTGTGGGGCTTCAGCGGGCATGTCCAGACTATTCTGCACAGTCTAATCGGGCGCGTCCGTTGCCCCTGGCCAATAGGCGGCCGTGTGTCGCTGGTGCTGCCTGATAAGTCCACCCTTACCTACGACCTGTACGAACCGGTTGGGAATGAACATGAAGGTAATTAAAAAAAGTCCATCGTCTTTGGTTATTTGGATGAAACGCCGCATAAATAACTGATTTGTAGCTGGCTGAATCTATGAATAATTTTAGATTGCTTTTTTTCTTACCATGAAATTCCGAGAAGTCAATATTTTTTGTTGGATTCTTATCAAATTAGCAACCGTTGTAGATAAGTGATTCATTTAAACGTGGACCCACTTCCATATTTTGTAGTAACGGAAAAGTATAGAAGATTATGTGATCTGTTGTGTACGGATAGCAACGTCACAACAATACAAACAATAATGCTAGAGTAAACATCAATGCATAGCAAGGTCATGATTACGAATACCGAGCTTGCGACTGGCATTTCCACTCCATTGGTTCATCAGTTGCAACACGGAGGTATTGTTCCCAAGACCAGTATAGCAACATAACCTGTTTAGTCTAAACTCCTTCGCGGCTTCGTGAAATGATATTGCATCATCATGATATCACAATATGCTGTAATATACGTCACTATAAATATCAGTGTCGTGTTCATATCGGTTCAGCCCCATGTGTCATCATTGTGTTCGTACCTAAATTCTTCAGGGACTTTGTAATACATATATGTATTATATGCAAGCACTATCCTATCCATGTGTTATTCTGATATATAAGCTTGTTACTGCCAAGTTTCATATATTTTCTTCCAAATTTCGTAAGTAGGAATGAGTAGTAAAATAGGTAGGCTGAAAGCAATTATACTTGAAGATGAAATCGAGTGCTTTATGTATGGACGAGAAAATTCGATTCGTTCAGGAACACAATCTCCACCTAGGCATTCGGGGCATCCACAAAGCAAGCATCACCATGCAGATAATCTAGTTGTAATTAGATAAATACATATGTGTCATACCGACAAATAAATGCCGGACTTGTATAACAACCAAACTTTATACATAATTTTACAACTGGATTGCCATTATCAGTATCTTATCATCACAGTAATAAGCGTGTTGCTGATTCAGGAGCAAATGTAGTTCAAGTCAGACAAAATCATCTAGATTATTCTAAACAATAATCTGCACACCAGATTAAGGATACGGTCAAGTTCTATCACGGGCGATAAACAAATGTGTAGTTTATTACGTAGGAACATATCGATATGGTTAAGCCATTCTTTTACTTAAGCCACTTGAAATAATTTTCTCGTCACGCAAGACAAATGTCCGCTTGACAATGATCTGCAATTACGTCAAATATTACCTAGAGTTCTACCATTTTCCTGCAAACGATAAGGTACAGTAACCAGTAAAGTCCAGAAGTTTCCACTTTATCGCCATCTACTACCCTAGGTACATCATGTTCTGACTCTCGGCTCTCATATCTGGTATTGACTGCCTCCTATTTTATGCAAGATCGATAACAACAATCTCATTGGTTGGACCTCTTTATATTCTTTCTTCCAGATTTTAATAACCCGAATTTAATAAAACTGCACCTTATCGTCACCACGCGCCTTGCTTAAGGATATAACAAAGTAGTCAAAGTACTTTTATTAAACCCACGATGATCTACACCAATATGAACCTCATTGCACGTAATACATACTTATCTTTCAATGTCATAAATTCAATTAATTACTCATCATATATCGTAAAATACAAAAGATAAAACTAGAGGTATAGGTACGTCAATTAACATGCATTTGCAATCAATAACAAAGGTAAATGGATGTTGTTTCCATGTAGTAGATAGACTTATGATTTGTGAATCAGTTGAACGTCATGGAAGATAAGAGTCAAGTGGCGGAAAACTGTATTTATGGTCACTATATCGGGGAGCCAGTGTCCCTAGCCATTCATTAGTTTCGCACATCCATCCATTTAATGTATGTAATACGTCGCTTCCAGTGGCAGTCTGCCCCTTCATTCTACGTCAACTTATGTACCCTTGAGCAAAATAATGTTTAGGAATCTCAGGTTATTCGCAGTCTGCGAATCAAATATAATCTGCGAATCGCAGATTATATTTGATGATTATCATGTAAACTAATATAAAGCTGAAGAATTTGTTTGTTTGTTTTGTTGTATTGAGCGCGCCAATCTCATTAACTACTACTGGGCCGAAATGGAATATTCTTTAAATTTAGGCTACGGTTTAGCTGGATGCACTCAATGGTTCCCGCAAGACACGGTGCTACTATTTTTAAGCTGTTGCTAACAGGTTTTGTCGAAATCAGTTCTGCACATTTAACCGTGCTATTATGGCCCTATGCATCACATTCCATTAAGTAGAGATATTATTTTGATAGGAAGTACTTTGATTTGGATTTCATTAAATTATCAATTGTGGAAAAAAAATGCTTCCCTTATTTACACTTGTCGAGATGCTGACAAAAACGTATTAGTAAATCGGTGACACAGAATGCCGGTTAACCTTGACACAGCTAAGAATTTAATTGACTCCGCGCGGAAGTGATTCCAAAAGAATATTCATGAACTTCAAATAATATAGCGAGCGTTATTTGTAAAATATAAATAACATACATACGTCTTAACTAAGGCGGATAATGTTGACCTCGTTCTATACCCAGCTTGCTTTCTCGTTATCACTTAAATAGATCTGAATTCTGTTAATCTGTCTAGCTTGCATTAACACTGACAAAATGCCAGTTCATAATTTGTCTCTACACTAAATAGTTTACCTATATTCTATACGTGCCGTTTGCGTTCACGTTTTCACACGCATCTAAAGGGAACTTATTTCCCAACATGGATAAAAAATATCCAAAGTTACTCCTTGTTATGTATGCTATTCGTCGGTTTCAAAATCGGTCCAGACAAACAGTTATCGTTTATGTTATATGTAAGCGTTATTTCAAGGCTGGAATTTGTATAAACAAAATAATAGTAACAAACTCTGAACGTATGTTTTGTTTCCTAGATGACGTGACGGTCGCGATCTGTCCCGGCATCGGCAACACCTCGGAGAGCGTGTATATTCGCACCTACGTGCACTACTCACAATGTCACGGCTACAGGTGCGCCGTGCTCAACCACATCGGGGCTCTCAACAGCGTCCCAGTCACTGGCAACCGGATCTTTTCGTACGGTAAGGAATTTGTAATATAATCCACTGTTCTATATCCACAATATCAAATTTGCATAAGGCGATGCATATTAAAGTGAGATAAGTAGGTCTGGTTTGATAGTATACCAAAAATTACTTACTAAAAGCTATTTACATACTGACCGGAGGCTTCTGTGGTAGCTTTAGCTACTCGAGACATCTATTTAAATGGAAAATACAGAAATATTTTAAACGAGTAACTGTTAATTTTAATTAGATGATAATCTTCGTACTGCACCAGATCTTGGTTGTACGTTTTTATTACCTGCATTATTTTCGACTGGAAAGTTATCTAAATCTGCCTTGTATATGTACGAAACACGTAATGTGGTTATACAAACCACCAATCGGTTCCGAAGTAATGCAAAATTGCAGCGGAATTGCTATAATTGCGTTTGTTTCAAATGCAATCTAATTAATGGATAATACTTTCTATATTATTGAGGCTGATTTATAAGTGCTGTAGAAAAAACATACGTTTTGCATAGGTAATTAGATAATGACGAAGGATATTACAAATATGACCCCTTCCCTACGCTACGGTGCGTTGACGTCGATGCGCAAACGCATGGTTATGCTTGAGGGGAACCGTTCTAAATACTTCGTTAATTACCGTACATAGGTAAAGAGTTGGTTAAGAGTTATTGTTCTTTATATATATCTAATCATCTTCATATATTTCACTTACACGTGTTCATATCTCTACAATACCAAGAAAGATAGTAAATTGGCTATTGTTAAAGGTTTGCATAGCAAAACGAATAGATAGATAAGTAAGCACTTCATTCTACAATAGTCATCATATTGTAATTAATAGAATTTTGCGGATTTGTGCTGTTATACAATTGCATTCCTTCTTAATTTTGTCACGTATAATTTGTTTTCTAATCGGTTTACTACCTGTGATAGGAAATAAATTGCATTTTGCAATCAAAACAAAGCTTTAGGTACATTTTAGATGATTATTTTATTGAATGTCATAGATTGTTAAATAAACAGAGTTCATAATTAGGTACGATTAAAAAAGATTTCAGCAGCTTACAAGTGGTCGACTATGAAATCTGACGACCAGTCAAATTCTTTGTAGCACCAGGCACAGCCAGCAGACTACCAGGCCCTCCTAGAATCAGTAAAGTATGACACTGATTTATACATTACATAAATAACATAATGTATAATCTCTATTTACAAAGGACTACGGCTCTACGTTATCTGGATTCTTCATCTACTTAAGTACGGACTGTAACGACTTTCACATCGGGGTCGTTGACGCAGACGCATTAAGAATAAGTTTGCTTTACGCTAGCTTTTATTTGAAAAAGAGCCTTCATTTTACAAAAATACGAATTTTTAATACGAAAAGAAATATTCCAGTTTAAGTTGATTTGGTTACGAGAACCAATTTGATATTTGTTTGTTAGTCGTTATACACAGATACCATTCTAAGAAATAACTATAAAATGGTTCAATTATTATGTTCAAATGTCAAATCGGAGTAGCATTATTGGTAGTTATGATCCAAGGCAGCTTGTAAAATCACCCTTTTATTGTTCATTAACGTAACATAACGTAATAGATATAAATATAAGCAAGTACTGTTTAACGGAAGGCAAGCGTGCGTCCGTGACTTTCCCGCAAAATGAGACCGGTGCCTTTTTCCGTGTTATGTGTGCGGAAAAAGGCATTAGCGGCAAAAGAAAATCGCTGGTTTCCTCTACATTATTGTTTCTTATTGCTAGGATTGGTAGCTTCATCGTACTGTACCTACATATTTACCAGTGTGACTCTGCCTTACGACTTAGTAGGTAATTTGAAACACTTGCAATGTCCCACAATTTTCGCATAGTTAAACCGTGAGAAGTATAGCAAGGGGGCAATTATATTGAACCTCAATAAATATTTAATTTCAAGGTTAAATTATGTATTTGAATGTCTTTTTTTCATACTGCGTATTAGTTAGGTATGTACATACATTAAAATACAGTAGTTAAGAATAATTAGCGATAAACCATTATTTCGGCTCATGTTTATTAAAATTTTAATTAGAATTTCACCGCGCTGTATTTTCACTCAAATACTTATGGTGACGAAGTGGCTTGTCTTTACACCATTTATGGTAATCATGACCTTATTTTTGTTGATAAGTAATTAAAATGTAGCTCGGCTGTACCTCGATCAGAGTATATTTTTACGTTCCGAATTACCAAACGTATTTTATATCTGTTAAGTGAGGATTTGCATAATCCCGTAAGAATTTTATTTCCGTCACGTACATCGTCTATCTTACTGTATGGCTCTCATTGCAAAATTATACTTATCTGCCTTAGAAGGAAACAAATTGATTGACCATATCGGCTCTTGGCCTTCAAACGTTTAAGTGCATTTGAAATAAAGTGCGACGATACAATGAATGTGAAAAAAATGTTGTTTGTTTTATCGCGAAATGGGTATTACAAGCTTTATAGATATTACAGAGGTAGGGAGTGCCTCAATCTAAAGAAAATCATAATACCTGGCTGATTATGTTTGAACTCCTCTAAGGAGGAAATCTGGTACCAGGAATTCCCGCCTAATGGACCTATTCCATGAAATTCATTTACAAAAAGATTTCTGCATGAGAACAGACTTTTGTTTACATATTAATAAAATATATAAGTCTACATCTGCTTACCTTTGATAACTACTTAGTAACTACTACAAACTCGGAGTACGAGTGGGCTTGTCATAAAATTTAATAATGTTTATATTATACCTCTCAGCGTATCATTAACATTAATGACAAAGCGTATTTATTTAAATTCATTTAAACTAAAAACAATATCGTGTTCATTAACCCTAATTACTACAAATCCAATTATTAAAATACGGTCAAGTACATACATAGGAGTTGGACAGGCGCGCATACAAAACTTCAAGAAAATCATGGCTATTGTATGGAAGCCCCCTTTAAGTGTTAATGAAATTCTGATATTATTTACTTACTTTTAAAATAAGTACCTAATAAATTCAATATTTTGCAATGATAAATATTTGAAGCATCGTATCGCGTGTCGTTATCAATATCGAGCAAAAAAAAAGTGTTTCGTTGGAGCGCGAGCCCATAAAGATTTATTTCATTAATCGGTTTCATCGCTTTCAGTATTTGTTATTATAGCGGCATCAGAAATCCATAATCTGGGTTCATTTCTACTATTGTGATTATCTTTTTTACTATCGTGAGATGTAGACTGGTGACTGACGGACACCAAGTAACAGGCTCCCTTCCTACTTTTTGGAGCCCTAAAAACTGGCTCATAAAAGCATGTCATTCTCCTTCCAATTAAGTATCCTTAATTTAAAGAGGTTTTGTCCACAGGCCACACCGATGACTACAACTACATGGTGGAGAACCTTTTGGAGCGGTATCCCAACACGAAACTGATTCTAGTCGGATTTAGTCTTGGCGGCAACCTCATCTCTAAGTACCTGGGGGAGGACAGGAAGAGGCCCACCAATATAATTGGCGGGATATCAATATGCCAGGGATACAATGCTATAGAGTAAGTACTTGAATTAAATCCAAAATTGTTTAATCATGAGTTTTTTTCAAAGCAATTTGTGCTACCGGTCGAGGTTATCGTCATTGTCGTGCGCTACATTGTATCTGCTATAAAGGCACATCAATTAACTGTGGAGGGAAACTATACCTACGTGGATATATAATTGGTCTTTAGGTATTAATCATACATATTGCAAATACTGAATGTTATAGGAAAGTGTTATTTATGGCCATAAAAGAACCTATTTTTAGAAATGAACTTAATCATCCATCAAATATGGAAATTGTCCAAGATATATGCATTCACGTTGGATTTTTCAAATAAAAATGTGTTTAATGTGCAGCTCCTAGATATACAATTAAAACCGGTTCACATTTCGGCGATTATGTTTATTGATTGTAACTAGGACTTTAATCATCCCAAAATTGAATATAAAATCTTGGAATTAGCACTCCTTGTGGAATACACTTAAGTAAGAGTTAGATTTTTGGAAAATTAAGTAGGAAGGCGTTTTCTATGCTTACATTCAGGTACAAGTTAAGGCTACATCGATAAAGGAACTGTATCGAATCCGGCGAAATAAAATGCAGGGTGTGCGAAAAATATACAAACAGCATTTACTTAAATTCACATTAGGCTTACTGTTGCAAGTAACCTTCATGAGAATTTCCTATCACTGGTTGCGACATTATTCATAAAACCCGCGCTTACATACATATTGTACTCTCAACGATGTATTTATTTCTTGTATAGTATTTTATCCACAAGAATAATGCTACATTTACCCTTTCTTGGCAAAAAATATTAATAATTGAAATGTTTCCGCTTTACCTAAATCGGCAGATTCCACCGATACTCTTACTGTTTTGTTATCTGCTCAAATGATATACCTAATTATTTTATTTTGCATGTATCCATCTGACCCCTCGCTATAATCACGGCGGCCTTAACCAGGCCTTCTCTGGGTGGTCGCCCGGTGTTCCAATTGAAGTTATCTTGATTGGTTTGCATTCGTATGCCCTATCTGTGTATTGGAATCTATACCAACCAACATTTTTGTCTTTTGAGAATACCATGAGCAGGCATTTATAAGAAAAAGCAAATTACATACCTTTAAGAAGACCTTGAAATAATAAGCCTTATCTCCCAAATTTTAGCACAATGGTGTACCTCCTGCAATGGCAGAATTTCCGTCGGTTCTACCTGTACATAATGACAGACAACTACCGCAACATCATCACAAGACACAAGAGGATGCTGCTCAGCCCAGAAATGAAGAACAGATACAATCTGGATGAGAAGATGATTGTGTCGGCCGGAACATTGCCTGATCTTGACGAGGCTTATTCCAGGTAAGCGAGAACGGGGAACTTGGTATCATTTTAAATAGATTGTGGTCGTGATGGTCTATCAACTGTATACTAGAAGTTACCGGATACATTATGCCGCACGCATGTTTGTACATTCCTTGTAACATAGGAAGGCAATTCGACACGACCGCAGCCAAGACCAATCCAGTACTAAATCTCCTGTACCTACAGACAATAGAGAAGATTTGTATATAGGTACAAAAGAAACAAATTTCGTTTAATTGCTATATGAGACAAAATAAGAATAAGTAGGTTTCTTATAATTTATTATGACACGCCTCCTTCGAACAATGCCGATAAAACTAATGACATTTATGCCAATCAAAACGTTTTGCGCACTTTCAAAACAAAGAGCGAAAGTAAATCTGTTTCACATTACAATGCATAATTTGGAGATGGATCTTTCTGGTGTTTTCATAATGCTGGTATTTTAGTGCAATTAACACATATTGAGCAAGAAGTTGTTATGCAGTTTCCTGTGGATAATGAGATTTTACTTAAATTATTTGGTGTTGGAAGTCTAATGAATACCGCCAATTACATTATTTTTAATACCATAAAATGTATACCACATGTGGCGTATCTTTAGACTAGTCACCGCAAAGGTTTGCAGAAACGATTGTAACAGAATTGGGGTAGCTGAGCTTGTACGCTACATTATCGCACTCGTGATCTTTGACCGATCACGCCATCCTCGATATTTGTTGTATTTTACGAATTTTGAGGCGTGTCAACGGACTTTTACGTATGACCCGATATGCGGGTCGTTTCAGATATTAGCATAGTGGAACCATTTATCTTCGGTGCTTAATACTTCCAGAACATTCTCAATCTTAAATAAGGACTACCAAACATGTTTGTACGTGGGCGGCAAAAATACTGATATGAAATTCGCAATACAGTTTAATTTAATGTTTTTTGATTAGTCTACAAATACCGAACCTATAAATACTGGTTAGAATGACGTCATTTTTTGTATGTGTTTTCAGGAGGATGTACGGCTTTGAATCAGTGGCGGATCTCTACAAGTGGAGTTCGTCGGCATTCTACCTCAAGAACATAAAAACCCCGATGATTTTCATCAACGCACGCGACGACCCCATTGTTCCCGAACCTCTATTGCCCATCGTCAGGGAATTTGTCAGTAAGTAACTAGTTCTTTTTGGTGAACTTAAAAAAAATACATTTCCTTTCATGTATATCAAATAGTAACATTATACAAAACACATTTTAGAATCCATGGCCTTTGTCCTTCAACATTATGAAAGATATTGAATGCTGTATGAGATACATTTAGAGGATCAGCCACATTTTAGATCACTATGTACTCGTAATCATTCTTTTACCATTACTACTACCGTCTAATTTTAAACTTTATACAGGTTTTAAAGGTCAAACCTGTTTGGTGTTAGATTTCTGTGTATCTATAAGTACCTACAAGCATAAATGTACCCATAGTATTAAAATTCAAAAGATGATCTAAACCGTAAAACTGCCTTTAGCATATCTAATATATGATGTTCAAGACTGAACAAACGCCGTGGCAATATTTGGTAGTGTACGTCACTTAGCGTTTTGGTAATTAATTTACATTATTAATTAAGGCGTCGCCTACGTGAAACTTATGACAGGTCTTTTATAGACTGATTTTAATATTACTTTATTACGTACCTAAGTGACAAGGCTAAGTCTAGGTTCGTTAGTGCGTGGGCTTATTCCTAAAATAAAATTTAAACGAAAGTTCATTTTTGAGACTATTACGCAACAGAATTGAGGTCATTATCATTGTACTGATGTGAATGAAACCTGTAGAACTGGATTGTATGTCTCCGTATTTATACATGTCTTATATTACTAAATTCGGATTTGGAAGGTCAATGTTTCATCAGAAATGGTTTAGTTAGAAGAGTTTTATGTTACGTTTCTCGCCACTTGTGAGACTTCTACTGAACGTTTGAAATTACAATAGATATTAGTATAGCTTAGGTCCTGCCTATATGAGCATGATCTTGTAGCGTGACCGTTGAGCTGATAACGGCAACTTAAAAAAAATAAGAGTAAGGTTATCTTCTACAATTTAAGCGTCATTCTTAATTTCCAGCGGTATGTTTTTTTTTAAGATTTATGTTTATCTTTACAGGCTCGCACGATAAGGCGATGTATCTAGAACTCGCTCACGGCGGTCACTTGGGATTCTACGAAGGAGGTCTGGTGTACGCCAACCCGGTGAACTGGCTGGACCGCGCCCTCGTCGGCCTGGCCGGCGGTCTGCTCATGGCGCACAACAAGTGTTCACACAAAGACGTCGCCGTCTCCGCGGATTGCATACCCTCTGACGACGAACCTGATCTCATCAAATCAGCTACCATCGTATACCGCGATCCGTTAGAAAAAACGCCCCAGGTAGCATACTAGACATTATTACATTAACTTGTGGCTCGTAGAGCACTTTGGTATACTTATATGTCTAATATTTATTAGAAAAAAAAAAAACTAATATAAAATTACTGCAGTCCATTTCATCAGCAGTAAATTTTTTATAAAGTACTTAAATTGAGTTGTAAGTACATCTTTTGGAGGTAAAGATTCTCCACCACGTTTTAGGCGTCCTAATAAATAGTTGCTATATTGATTATTATAGAAGGCAAACCCGTATTTACCAAAGCCTAGTATGGGAACGCGTTTGTTCCCGTTATGCCTTAAGTAAGATATTAGGCAGGACCTAATAGAGAATTTATTATAAACAGCACATAGCTTTTTATAAATATTTATTGTGAACTCGTTGATTAGTGTTTCCCAGGCTCTATGTCAAATTGTATGTGAATTAATGTATATTGTTTTATGTTGTGACTTTAAGACGCGATCTGGCGTGGCGTATCTATTTTACAAGCTAGGTATATTAATTTCGTCAATAGTCTTCTTCAAATGCGGACTGTTGTAACAAGCACAAAACATGTTTTCATTTATGCTGTCGACGTTTACTGAATGTTTGTATAGCCACGCCTAATTGCACTAATTTTATTCGAATGCACACAGAAGACACGGGCCTTAGTTATTTTTTTGAAGTTGTGATATATTATAGCCGATCGTTTATGTATTTACTATTGCATTTTAATTGATGTGTGAATAATATATGAGCTGGTTAACAGCTGTTTATGTTTAACAGCTACGGGTTCTAGTCCCTGACGATTAAGTTATATATTATTATGTAATGTTGTTTGATAAAAGTGAGAATCATTAGTGACTTTTAGTTGCGAGTACATGGATTTTAAATTCTCATCAAATACTTAATAATAATAATTTCATAATAATTGTTTGTAAAACATTTTTTGTTGATATATTATATATAAATAGTACAAACATACATGTATTTGCACAATTTATAATTGAATGTCAGGTTGGATACTGCTAGATTTAACAAAGTATTAATATACATCGCATTCCTCTGTATTGAATTCCCGTAATGTTCCTATGTAGTATATGGAATTCAATGCAAATTATACATCAGCATGTGTACTGTCAATTTAGATAACCTATTGTTTTTTTTTTTTAATTGGAAATGCATTTGCAATAGAGTAGTATGATTTGATACACTATATTATTGATATCTTGTATGAGAGTCTATAAATAAATGTTCAATTGTTTGCATGTGTTCTGGAAATGGGTTTTTAAAAGTATGCGTTTTATTATATTGAAGTTTGTACTGTTCCTAGAGAAACTTTAGCAATATGGAATTGTTCGCTAAGCGATGAATTGTGAGCTTTGTTCGGGGCTAAACTAACTTCCGTCCAAACTAATGTTCATAAGTTCGTGGGGAAGATAGACATAGTCGACTTCTGACAAAGGGGGATGGGAAAGTTTTATATGTATGTGTAGTAAATTAGAAACCCATTTCTATCATAGACAGAGGTCGGAATCAGGTAGACTTAATTATGTACTTGCACTAATTTCAGACGACGATTTTTCCACACTTGTAGTTCGCACAAAATAAACTATAATTGGAAGGCACTCTTCGTCAAATCCAGGGAACGTCCATAATTTTTTCCAATCAATTTTGAACTTTATGCTTTAGTGATAAAGTTGAAAATCGATTAAGGAAAATTGACAGATTGTAGTAGCCTGATGTGCTGGCGTCTGTACATAAATAACTCTGCTTAATTCCGACCTGCGATCATAAGTATGACGTAATAAGACAGAATATCGTTTAAACGCAGTGTTGCTAAATATGACGATTATAGTCTTTTTATGATACTTACGTCCATTTGGATGGTTGCGTTTACGCAAGTGTGCTGCATACAACATTGATGTTGATTCTGATGACTGCCAGGTAATTCGTTGTGTGTGTATCTTTTATATGTAGTATTTATTACTCTCTTTGATTGCGTAAGAAATGTCTGACAGTTTTTTTTTATTAATAATCGTATTTTGGAGATACTACTGATTTTGGCGTACAAAGCTTTCGTCTCTAGATATGTCGAAATCGAGATATGGGTGTAGCTTGAGCGACCGTTACAAAACATTAGAATAGAGACTAGCGGCCTCCAAAACCTATCTTTATGGCCTAGTCATTCTTAAGAATAGCTATTTTCACTACTAACTTAATAAATTCACTTTATACGAAGATAGATGTACATTCTTGTGCTGTTTTCCAACACTATCGATGTCTATGATTTAGAAAACAAAGATTTGTATCTGTTGTTGTTTAGTGCTTCTACCAAGCTTACAATTTGCGCAAAGTAACTTCAATGAATTCAGCCATTTGATGCGCTGTAGTAATTTGTTCGCACATTTGGATTGTTTCGCAGCGAAGTTAAGGTTGGTAAATTTATTTAACGTGAACTGTATGCTATGAAGTGTATGCGTAAATAGAACGTCGAGGGTGTTAGGGATAATAAACCATATATTCCCAAGAGAAATGTAATCTCACTGATATTAGTGGATTTCATATTTAAACTAGCTTCCGATAGCGGTTTCACCCGAGTCCCGTGGGAGCTATAGCCTTCCTCGATATCTATCACTAACACTAAAAGAAATTTCCAGATCGCCTATTGGTTTATGAAATTATAGTCTTAAAGCAAAGAAACAAACGCCCGTCAGCTCAATAATATTAGTATAGATAAAATTGATCTGCCCCAATCACTAACATTGTTGCTTGAGATAATCCTGAGGCTTTGTAGTCATGGAGTAAATTGCTATGAAAGGTGCTAACATTTAAGCTGGGCTCTGTAGTTTGTATTTAGGCTTTTCTCATGCCAACTAGCATTTTATTCAGCTTTTAATGTTATGCCTATGAACTTCGAAGTTTCCATATAAATCTTAGAGTGTGTAACTGATGCAAATACTACAACAGGTGCATCATGTGATTATAATGAGCATTTACAAACCTTAGAATTAACAATTCCAAGTAATTCCATTGGTTATTCTAAATGTGTTAATGTGTGTTCAAGTAGAATGAGAAGATGGTAGCATGAAATTATCTAGTAGGATAATCATGCCTCTATTCGTCAAGTAGAGAAACGAACGTGATAAGAATGATATGAGTATAATAATATTTGTGAAAATGTCTATATTTTTGTAAGAAATCATTTTCACCACCACGGCACTTCATTTATTGGAGTTAGTCTTCACTTCGTTTTTATAAGTTTCCTTCCTATTAACATGTCATTTGAATAAATAATACCTAACTTGTTTACCGCAAAATGTGTTTGCACAAAACAATTTTACAATGAATATACCTATTGCAGATATAAAATTCTAGGAGTACTAGCTTTCAATGTGACAGAGTTAAAATAAAAAGCGCTACTTAGATGATTGTTGTCAATTTAGCTACCTATTGATATATCGAGATTAAACAGTACAAAGGTTTAAAAAATAGGTTCACCACAATGTAATCAATAAAATATTGTATTTTATGCCTTTGACAGTACATATAAATTAATTTTAAATTAAAAGAATTATGTACCCAATACGACTTTTCGATGTATGTCTGAATTGCCTAAAAGCTCTATGTTTTATTTATGGACATGTAATAAACGTTAAAATGAATAATACACAGTTTTTTTGTTATATCCCATTCATATTGAAATTATTCATTACAAAAGGATTGATAAATAAGTATATTTCTAAGTCAATAATATAAAATTTCAAAGACGGGTGAATTTACGCGGCCTTACATTCTAACAAGTTTTATATCTAACTAATACTATTATAAACATATTTTGTAAATGGAATATTATTACGACAATTACTGTCAATATTTTTACAATACACTTGAGATTCGTAGAAAACATTAAACTGGGGTTTATCTTCATTACACAAATTGACAATACATACATAAATGATAGTTGAGCAAAAACATAATGAGATCACTAAATAGGTAATCAAAAGAATGAGCATGTTATTTTATTGCAGAAAGTGCTAATAGTCATTGTAATTTTGACAACATATATGAGTTACGTAGTCTAAACAAAAGTATACAACATGATAAATTAATACTATCAATATTCCAAATACAAATATCACATTTTCCTTAATTAATTCTTATTTCTCTTTACACATACATCTTAGCGTAATACACATCAATAGTTAAGTAATTTAGATAAATACAAATAAGAACATTTACATTTGAAAATAATTTCAGTGCAAGATTAATGTTACCATCCTTATCAAATCATATTTGTCATTATTATAAGAGAGCATTAATTTGCTTTATATTAAAATTATAAAAATAGCATGGCCACTGGGAGATTAAATGCATCACAAATATTCAGAGTAACATTTCATGGGACTATAAGAACTTCATGTAGTCTATATAATATTTCAAATATAAACGCAAGTATACATGAACTCCTTAAAAGTGACCTTAGAAAATCTATTAAACACTGTTGATAGAAAAAAATATTTGAAATACATAATGAAATAATTGATAAAAAAAAATATCAAGAATACTGAATAATAACAAAGATCAGACAGTCCCATAGTGTAATGCTGGCTGTTGGGTAAAAGATGCCAATATAGTTAGAATAATTTCACTTAATACTTACAAAAGATACTTTAATACTTATTACCTATATAGGTACTTTGACAAAAAAATAAGTCCATAGCTATTAAGTATTCCATCGTGATTCACTGAAAAAAATATTTTTTATTTCTAACTAGAGTTATGAAACTGATATTTTACAGTCTTTTTACATATCAGTTTTTGTAAGATCTGAGTATTTTCAGAATAAATTAAAGCTTCTTTTTACAAAGTAGGTATTAATATAATTAATTACGTAAATGCAATCAAATCGTGACTGGTGTCATATAGTCAGCATATAGATGTAGGATCGCCTTCCATAGTGCACGCTATATTATCTAATTTATGAGCTAAGTGCATTTTGCTTTCTAGTCCTAAAATAATTTGTTCTCTATATTTACTGACATAGATGTACAACTCTTTTAAGGCAGACAGAGTGTCAAATTCATTCAACTGTTCCACCGAGAGTTGTTGCATAGAAGTACTTAGCTCTTGGTCTGTAACTTGAGGTAATTGAGATACAGATTGATAAAATCTTATAACCATTTCCCTATATGTAGGCAAGTCTTTAGCAAAAAGTAATTTGTTAGAAGGAGAATCTTTACATAATCGATGTTCTGTTAATGAACAAGCATCCATAAAAGTTTGCGCGATAACTGATAATGAGGAGTCCACAGTTGCAGTTTTATTTATATCAAATATAAAATCTGGATTTTTTATGAGATTCACCCAAAATCTTAGAGGTAAACTATTTGACTTCCAAGCATGGACTACTTCAGGGTTCATGATACCATGCGTCCTAGCTGCGTCATCGAAGAGATCAAATAACCACTTGACTGCTGGTGGCAAGACTTCATTAACAGTGAGTATAGTGCTGAAGAAATCATCGACGAATTTGTGGACTGTCCCCTTCGTAGACAACAGTCGCGTGAGGAATATCTCGGGGATGGCTTTGTGACTATGTTCCGAGGACTTGTTGATAATATGCTGATACTCTATTGGTTTTACCAAGTGATAGTAATGGACATTTTGGTCAGTAATGTCACTGTTATATACCCTGATGTGGGAATTGGAGCAGTATATTCCTGTACAATTCTTGCAGGGTATTTTGTATGGAGTGTTAAAACTGTCATTTTGGCGCGATATTAAGGACATGACAGCGGATTCTTTTACGCCGTAATGAGCTAACGTGTTCAATTTACGCCAGCCATTTATCGTCTTCGTGGTGACATCTTCATCTTGAAGTGTAACATGTCCTCCTCTTCCGTGTCTCCATTCTAAATCAACTTCGTGGACGGAGGGTCTCATAGAGAACGGAGTATTTTTGAACAGAGCATCTAATATTTTAGATTTCACTTGTGAAATACTATCACAATCTAAAACCTTGCATTGAACTTTTTCATCAAAATCATCTTGAACTATGTGCAATGTAATAGTCTGATGGTCTATCTGTTCTTTCAAAAGCTTCTCTTCTGATAATGAATACCGCGCTTCGTGTGTTATTGCATCAACAACTCCTTTTTCAATTTGATGTTTTATTGCTTTAAAAAGCAAAAACAACGAGGATCCTGCATAGTCCTTTAGATAATAATACATACAGAGAGCCATCCAATTAGTTAACATTTTTTCAACCACACTTTCCGTTCTTCTTAACATAAGTTGAGGGTGCTTATTGCATATCGATTTATCAATAAGACGTAACAAAAGAGATTTTAAAATATCCGTGGCATATTCCATTTTGCCCATGAGTATAATCATCAGCAAAGAAGCCACGTTGACTTTGTCCCGAATGTTAAACGACTTTTGTGACTCTAATGTGTCTATAAATGACAAAAGGAAACATTTATTATTCAAAAGTTGCTCAAATTGAATCATAGCTGCATCGTAGTTGGTTCTGGGAGCGTTAATAAATTGCCGTTGGACATTCAGAATAGGATGGTCTGAAACTCCCGGGAAGAATACCTTCATGACGTAGTTCACGTGATCTAGCGTCGGTATACCTGAGTGTTCCAAATCAGCTGCCAAATCAGACATATCAGTTTGCAGCTCAGCAAAAGCCAGTTTACATTCTAATCTAACGTTGCTCTCTAAGGTATCCATTTGTATTTGTATCCTTTTATATTCTCTTTCAGCTTTTGTACTACGACGTCTATACATTACTAGCACTATCATGAATATAAGCACTAGAAAGAAAGTTCCTCCAGCGATGCCCGCGATTACTTCAGGTGGGAAATTGTAATTTCTAAGTAATTCGTAATGAAGATAACCAATAGGGAACCGCAAATTTTTACCAACTTTTACAACTACCAAAGGTAAATTAATTTCTGATATTTGTACGCCATTTTCATCAGTGTTAGCCGGTTGTATTTCGGGAGGCGTGCACAAAAGTTGTTGCATTGTAAGGCTTGTAACGTTACAAGGCTGTGTTCCGATAGTGACAATAACATCCGATTCGTCACTTGCTCTTATTAAATTTTCACCTTCTATTACCAGTGGATCTCCTTTGTAAGACTTAATGCCTTTATTGGGAAATTGGTACACATAAGGATCCTCAACGAAAAGCATATGAGACCGAGGGGGATTGAAGTGCTTTTCATGCATTGTTTCTACATTGTCTAAAACAAACCCAACTTTCATAGCTATTTGAGGAGTACTAGTCTGGGTTTTTGTTGCTTGCAAAATATCAAAATATTTTTTATTAACTGCAGGACTAGGACATTCCATTTGATGTTCATTGAGGACAGTGCATGCTGTATGGTTCACAGGTACCTCTTCATTAGCAAAATATAATTTCATAAGTGGTTTTTGAATTGTGTGCAAATTCGTCCCATGAACAGTTATCATTCTTCCGCCGGATACGAAGCTTTTGAGTGGCTTTATCTCCATTATGGTAGGGTCAGCGGTATAATTAAATAAATCTCCCTGCAGAGTGCGATTAGCATTATCTATTCCAACAGTTAATGTGTGGATAACTCTTGGCGCATCCGCTTTTGGTGTGATACAAATTAATCTGCTATTTGATGTCTGTGTTGTGTTAACATAACAAGGAAGTTCATCCAGATAAGCAGAAATAGACGATCCAATGTTTAAATGCTGCCCGCCTATAGCTAGCTGGGTGCCACCCGCAACGGGCCCCAGGGTTGGATAGAGGCCTTGAAGTTTAATGTTTTTATAACTGAACAATACTGATGATTCAGTGTGACCAGAATCATTTTCTACTATCACAGGTGCTACTGTAGAGCCATTGGAGGGTCCGGTGCGACATGTAATGCTGACAGACACTTCAAAATCAACGATCTCACATAATACATCGCCAATACGAACTTTACCAGATACTTCTTCAACCCTTAAACCGAGATTACTACCTTCAATAGTGACTATAGTGCCTCCTTCTATTGGTCCACTTAAAGGTTTGATCATATCGATTCTGGGTTTTGGACACTCGGTTACAGGATTTTCTAAGCAAGTTTCACTGTAAGAACAAGAGTTGCCACACCATGTGCACTTGTATATCGAGTTTCGAGTTATACATAAAGAACAATCAGCATGTTCTCGGTGTGATCCAAGAATTTCACATTTATACAGTGTGATGTTGATTGTATCAATGTAATGTTTATGATTCCACACAATTTTAACACTCACATTGTATTCTCCTACATCTTCTTCATATGAATAAGTTGTTTTGTCACACACAATGTAATGATTAGACTCAACTCTTGCAGGTAGTATCATGTTAGCTAGTTCTATACTGACTATACATTGAAATCCTGTGTGACCAGGCTGTAAGTGAGGCAGATTTTCAACCTCCAGTTCTAATTCTTTAGGTACATTGTTTGGTAGCAAAATAGGCTTCTTGTATTGTCTTATTCTAGGACAATGTCCAATACCATGATTCAGAAGCTTAGTAGGATTATTTTCACCACTAATGATGGTCCTCTGACAAACTGATGTATCATGTGTACACCTGTTATCATAAATACACCAATTACAGGCCCATTCACTCAATATGCAAGAGTGGCATGTTGTATGTTTGGAACAGTCATAGAAAGCAAAGTTTCTGGAGACAAAATCCTTATTTGTTTCTGATGAGTGCACAGAAAGGGAAACATACACATGATCTTGGTTTTGGATTATTTTAGGTCTATGCTTTACATCTGGGGTAGGACAAGCCAGGCCATTGGATGTAACAGCAGCATCTATGGGAGGAGCATTGCCAAAAACACATTTATATTTGGCTCCAAATGGTAGTTCTGGTAAAGTTCTAATTATAAGCTGCACTGTTGTTATTTCATTCATGGATATTCTATCAGGTAAAATCTGTTCAAAATCAATGCACTGTTGACCAATGTATTGAGATAACCACCTGGGTGCACTCTGTGTTCCTTTTTGACACATATTTTGAACTGTACATCGCTTTTCTAGGGAACACCATCCACAATGAGGATCATTTGACTCTAGACAAGAGGAACAATTGCCATGTTCTGCACACCTTTCAGTTGGTATTTGCACTATGGAATTCCTTGCCAACACATACAGGGTTTTCTGATAAGGAGAAAGAGTTGTGTCTGGTAGAATTCTTTGACCAGGTAATATTGATTCACTTGAGTATTCTAATGCTTTATCAGCATCAATAAGGACCTTCTTCAAAACGCCATTACTAGTACCTAGAAATGCAACTGTATGCAATCCCGTTACAGACATGGTGACAGAACTAATTAATGTATCATTCCAATTAATGACTGACATTGTTTTGATAGGATACAGTCCACTAATCTTCAGACCTACTTCACAAAAGTTGAGTATATTTCCTGTGGAACCTACACTAGGACATTTACCATCAGATATCATGCCTGATATGTAGCCCATGTTTCTTGCTTTAGTACTGCCATTAAAACACATGTGGACATTTTCATTAAACTTAATTTCTATTTCTTGCAAAGAAAATACACAAATAGCTGACTTAGCCATAGGCTCATTAGAAATACTTTTTGATGGACTAAAAACCGCTATAAGAATAGAGTCACCTGTCTCAATACCAAGCTGAGCAGCTAAGTTTGCACCAGCCTTTGCAATCTTAGCATCTTGAACTAAATTATAATTGACCACTTCACTCTTACCACTAATAGTTTCTTCCCGAACATGGCACTCTAAGGTGACCTCTGTGTAGCTATTATAGTTGTCATCATTAACACATGTACGGGCTAAGCGAGAAACATACCCTAGTTCTTCATTACCAGCTAGGTGAGAATGTTTCTGGATTATCAAAAAATAGGCGTAATCACTAGCATTAAAGCCATACACATACTGTACTAAGAAGTTATCTCTGTATTTAACATCTATTTGTATTGAACTCTGTTTATTAAAAGTTAATTGTGCAGTGTCGAGCGTCATCAAGTCGCGGCTGGATATGGCAGGCACGTCATGTCTGTACTCACCATTGTTAGTGAATGTGGTTCCCACATATAGCACATTTGATCTGTCCCATGAATTATATCTCTCAGGTCCGATGAACGCGTACGTGGAGGCATCAGCGTCATTAGCAGCCACGCTGACTGGAACGAACTCTGGCTTCGCAGACAGGTCTCCTAGCTTGTACTTAAAACAAGATCCCTGGGCCACGGAACCGCACGCAATCACTCTTCCAGATTCCTGGTCTATCACTAATATTTTGTTTACGTTATCAGTCCGCATAGTCTGTATATCTGACGATGGGCAGCCACTTGCATGACACATTGGGTTGTCGAGAATCGGTCCTGTGCCTATTACATGGATTGGTTTCAAGTCAGGGCTCAACTGGTGAATCCAGTTTAACGAACCAGCGTATACTTGGCCACTGACTCTATCCACGGCAAGATGATAAAAATGGTATGTCTCATTAGGCTGATTTGGATATTGTGATATGAACTCGTAACCATACAATATTGTGCACTGAAGCCAAAATGTTATGACTAACACTGCTATAGAAGTAGCCATGATCACATTTTAACTTATAATTGAGTTGTTAATTTCACTTTTTCACACCCTTTACGTTGTTTTCATTTAATTTTCAACCCATTTTTAATCCATTACGAAAATGTAATGTAACTTGTAAAAGCATCCATCGATGCCGATGACATGGAATAAACAATAGAGTGACTGAATGTACAGTGTTCTTTTTACTCTTACTGACCATAAACCACAGACCACAACCACCCACTATAGATTTTGTCAATAATGCTGGGGCTACATTTGCGGCGATGGTTTGTGCTCCTTTATATTGCGTATGGCCGGCGTACGGGAAGCACTTGTTTACATTAGCAGGCAAAGGTTTGAATTGTTCTGGTTTGTTTGGCCGGGACGTAGATAGAACCTAATCCTTTGATGTGCGCCAGTTCACCCACAGCGACCCATAGCACACCAGGTCAGGAACGAGATCACCGGAGTGTAGCCAACACCCGGAAGCTTTGAGGTTTACATAGAGGCCATGAAGAGGCGTGAAAAAGCGTCCGTGTAACTCCTTGCTTTGCCTTATATCCTTGTGTTCATTGCTAGATAGTACGACCATCTCTGTTCCGTGATTACGACAGATTGGCACCAGTTCTTATTGGCTAACGATAGCGGGTATAACGCAGATAATAGATTGAGCCCTTTGTCCATTCCCTGTTATTGTTCACATAACGATTGTAGAGCGTCTTTACACTTAAGCAGCAATGATCTTTAGTAGTCGTTTCAGGTAATCAGAAAGTGTGACAACCACTACTCAGCTGCATTTGGTAAATGCTGAAAGCGTACCCCAACACAGTTTGGCATGCTGAAGTACTTCTGTAATACAGAATTTAAAAAAAGAACGTTTCCTTGTATTTCTTTGAGACAAGTTTCACATTGCATGCTTATTAAAATTTTCCCAGTTGCGCTGCGTGTTGTAAAGAGAGAGAGATAGAATCTTTTGTGAAATTTTAAGTTAAACGTGAGGCTAGAGCACGGACTTCAGTATATGTAATAAGAAATGGAGTTCAGAAAGTCATTCCACACGTATGAGGCTGTCCTAAAACGCATCAAAGCACATCACTAGAATTAATATTCTTATCTGTTCATTCTTTTTCAAATCAATCATCACCACAGATTAAAAAATACAAATGTCGTGTTGAGTTCTTGTTGCGTGCATCTTGTTTTGTCCGGTAGTTTGGGTTAATATTTTTAATAAAGATTGTTGTGACTAATGTAATTACTTTTGATCTAACACTTAATAAACAATGTAATAATGGAAACGTGTGATGGACAATTTTCCATGTGTATTTTTTTGTCATAACAAAATGTTGGGTAATTCACTTGTTAGTGAAAATACATAACTGTGAGACTTTTTGCCGTGCACAATGATGGCTTCCATGGCTGCAGGCGGTCCTGGGGACCCCCACACCCAGATGAATACCTACAGGAGCTATGTGACCATGCTGGCGGACCCCGGTGCCAAGGACGAAATCAAGCTCAAAGCTGCACAGGAACTTAGTGAAAACTTTGAGGTAATTATGTATACACGGTCATGTTGTTATTTCTTAGCCGGCTTAATGTAAATTAGATTGAAGGGTAGATGATCTTGCTGGGGCTGCTGGATCCTGTGAGGGCTTTGTGATTATTCGAAATAGAGAGTAGATGAAGGGCTCCAGAAGGAACATAGGTGGCTTTTATTCAGCAAAACTCGGCCACCTTTACATATTTACACCTATACCCGTGCATGATAGTTAGTTGATGATTTCCCATCCACAAAACTGACTAAGTACTTTAAAGTACTATTACAATATAACTCCTATTCCAGGATAACCTGCACATAATATCATTAAATTTATCACCACCAATTCGTACAATAACATGTTTAAAATTCTTACAGGTAATACTCAGTTCTCCTCAATATCCGCAATTCCTGGAACACTCCTTGAAGATATTTCTTAAAATACTCCAAGATGGTGAACCACATTTCATAGCTGAGTACAATATTCAGCAAGTGAGGAAACTGATACTGGAAATGATTCACCGTCTTCCAATCAGTGAGACTCTAAGGACTTATGTGAGACCCATCTTGGTGCTGATGTTAAAATTGATGGAAATCGAAAATGAAGAGAATGTTTTGGTGTGCCTTAAGATTTTTATGGAATTACATAAGCAATATAGACCAGCATATAGCAGTGAAGTGGATGTAAGTATTTTTTTGCGATATATGCTTTTATCTATAAAGACACTTTTTTTCTTTCTTTAAGTCATTATTACCGCCAACATGGTAGGCCCCGGAAGAGATGGCGAGATGACCTTGATGCCTACCACCGTGATTGGTGGGCATGCGCTCAGGATCGGGAGGTGTGGAAACAAAGTGGGGAGGCCTTTGCCCAGCAGTGGGACAACACAGGCTAATTAAAAAAAAAAGTCATTATTACAGTAAAAGTCTATAATTATCTGTTCATCATAGAATTTGTGGTGATTGGGCTTTTAGGGTAACATAGCTATATTTTAATTTATTATTTATCTAGATTCACAAGTTCCTGCAATGGGTGAAAGGCATATATTCTGATTTGCCAAATCATTTGCCTAAAATATTTGAACCAAAACCCACCATAAGGGTGAAGGATTTGTCTGAAGTGAACATTGATCAGCTCCTACAAGAGACTTACACCACAACGCCCATACACACTGAGAAGAAACTCCTTGATGGGAGTGTTGTTACTGTAAGTACAAATTCACATCTTTGCTAAAAATTAAAACCTGAAGACTTTGTTTCTTTGTTTGAATGCACTAATCATGTTAATTACTGGACAGATTTAAAATTATTTCTGAGGTAAATGCCCGTTTATATAAGAAGGTTGTAGGGTACTTTTTATACAGGTTCATAGTGGAAAAAAAGTTTCCACTATGAACCTGTATAAAAAGTGGCTTAGGCGGAAGCTTTATTAAAAAAAAGTAGATCTCTCAATAATAGTACTGTTCTTAAGTTGCAACCTTTGTATGTGCATTTACGTACCTGCAAGAGACATATTTCGGAAAACACAATACGCACATACAGAGAAGAAAAATAAAAAAATAAAGTAAATAAGTTGCTGTTGGTTCATATACATGTATATTATTACAGTATAACCTGATCCCAAGATCCGTGCTGTCATTGAAAGTGATACAGGAGTTACCTATCATAGTAGTGCTCATGTATCAGCTGTACAAACAGAATGTGCATCAAGAGGTCAGCAACTTCATTCCTCTCATCATGGAAACGATTACTCTGCAGCCAGCTGCTACGCACAGGTGGGATAACACCATCATCTTACTTGCATTTTTCCTTACATTAGGGTCAGCCTGCAGCCTAACCAGATGCAACTGTGTTGCCTTGTGTTGTCGGATTTTCTAGCCACCCATCTTCTGGTCACCCATACATAGTCCAATGGCACCAACGTTGCTTATCTTTATGGTTGATTGTACCGTGTGTTACCTCCACAAGGTTAGCCCACGAGTTAGAATAAAAACCTGATATAAAAATTCATTATTTTTATTTTATTTATTACAGAATCACAAATTGATATTTTCTTTTTAAATTCATCATGTTTTTTTTTATTAGAATCAATTTAGTATCGATTAGGTTCAATACATACCATTTGTTCTTAACCAGGGGTTTTTATAATGTTTTCTGTACTATTAGTCATTAGACTTCCATGTGCATTTTAGGTAATTATCAATATTATTTACAGACAATCTGCTTCATTTAACAAGGAGGTTTTTGTAGACTTCATGGGTGCCCAAATAAAGACATTGGCATTCTTAGCCTACATCATCAGAATATATCAGGACACCATTGCCAATCACGCTAATTTGATGGTGAAGGGCATTATAGGGCTTTTGACGTTATGTCCACCGGAAGTGGCGCATTTGAGAAAGGAACTCGTCATAGCGACACGCCATATCCTGGCTACGGATTTGAGACTGAGTAAGTTGCTTTATAAATGTCTATTATCTATACTAATATTATGAAGCTGAAGAGTTTGTTTGTTTGTTTGAACGCGCTAATCTCCGAAACTACTGGTTCGATTTAAAAAAATCCTTCAGTGTTAGATAGCCCATTTATCGAGGAAGGCTATAGGCTATATACCATCACGCTAAGACACACGGGAGCGGAGCAGTAACCAAAGATGCGGGTGAAACCGCTGGGGACAGCTAGTATTTCTAATAATCCTCTTTATGTTCAGCTCTTAATATTGCCGGTTTTTTTTCTTCCAGAATTTGTTCCATATATGGAACGTCTATTCGACGAAGATGTACTACTAGGTGGCGGGTGGACAGTCCACGAGTCGCTGCGTCCACTCGCGTATTCAACACTGGCAGACTTAGTACATCATGTCAGACAACTGCTGCCATTGACTGACCTTGCTATAGCGGCACATTTGTTCTCCAAGAATGTTCATGATGAATCTCTTCCTACAAGGTACCTATATAAAATATTTTACTTACTTATACATACAATTATCTATTATGTACAGACGCCAGCAGGTCAACCTACCCGAATATGTAAAATTTAACTAATCGAATATTAACCTTCCGCTATTGTGATAAGGTTGAAAATCTATTAAACTTGACAGATTGTGGTAGGTTGACGTGCTTGTGAAAAAGGAAGTGAAAATGTAATGTGATTTAAACTTTTTGTGACATCCAGTAAAATTGTGCTGAAGTTTTTTTTTTATTATTATTGTAATTGCTGCTGACGATATTTAATCACAAATATAAGCATCTTTATCTTTTCACCTTTTAAGCATCCAAACAATGTCCTGCAAGTTACTACTGAACCTGGTGGACTGCATCCGTCAGCGCTCTGAGAGCGAAGGCGCTGCCTCGGCCGGCACACAGCCGCAGGGCCGTCAGTTGCTCATGCGCATATTAGAAGTGTTCGTGTTGAAGTTCAAGACCATATCCAAGCTGCAACTGCCTGCTTTGATGAATAAATGGTAGGTGGTCAAAAATACTACGAATTTCGATTCGATTAGTAAAAAAAAACTTTACAAAGGAAATGGATGAAACAAAAATATTTTTAGTAAATTCTTGGCGCAGGCGTATAATGTTCTATGTGGTTTGTTTCAGCAAACAAACAACACCACCAGCCAATGGGACAAATGGAACCACGCCTGGCACTCCCACAACGCCAGGCCCAAGTACTTCCACAGTAGAAGTAAAAGTGGAGGAAGAAAAGCTTGCGCCAGATTTTCTGGATAGCCTATCCAAGAGTGAGGAGAAGTCTAAGATAGGTTTTCCTACATCACAGATGAATAACCTGAATGTAGGCGACTATAGGACATTGGTGAAGACGCTTGTTTGTGGAGTCAAGACTATCACTTGGGGATGTGCTTCTTGCAAGGTTTGTGGCAGTAGAACTAGCTTTTAAGAACGACTTATTTATTGAAAATTCTTGAATAGGGATGCGGACTAGGTCATAAATAAAATACGTTATTATATTCATTTTGTAAAGCATCTTAAAATAATGTCAGTTTCATTTATCGTTTTGAACCGAAAACTGTTTTTATTTTTTTTATTGGTAATATAATCGAAATAAGTATACGGATTGATGTGAAAAATCTGTGACGTCATATGTGGTTTTTTCATACAAATTTCATAGAGAGTAACCGTTTTTGACAGTTCTATAAAAGTATTGAATTTGACTAGTTGTCCGCATCCCTATTAACACCATATTTTCTCTCCCAGCAGACTACAACAAATACAGAAGGGACATCAACAACGACAATAACCGGACAAAAGCAGTTCAGCGCTCGCGAGACGTTAGTATTCATACGCTTAGTGCGTTGGGGGCTACAATCACTAGACATTTACACACTAGCGGCGCCACGTGCGCCTGCGCAGCCGCCTGCGCAACCACACGTACGGTCTAAGGAGGAGAAGGAGGTGCTTGAGCATTTTAGTGGAGTGGTGAGTACTTAATATTTTCAAATGTTTGGTAGAACCCTCAAAACTTGCAATCAACATTCTCTGGTACATTTTACAAGGGAGAGAAAATACAGGGTGTATTGTTTTATTTACAGTTTTCAATGATGAATCCACAAACGTTCCAAGAAATATTTACAGCGACGATTTCCCATATGGTTGAAAGAATCAACAAAAACACGACATTGCAAATAATAGCAAACACATTTTTGTCCAATCCTGCTACGTCGCCGATATTCGCGACGGTACTTGTTGAATATCTACTTCAGAGGATGGAGGAAATGGGAACTAATGTAGAGAGATCAAATCTTTACTTGAGACTTTTCAAACTAGTGTTTGGCTCCGTCAGCCTCTTCCCAACTGAAAATGAACAAATGCTTAGACCACACTTGCATAGCATTGTCAACAAGGCCATGGATTATGCTATGACAGCTAAAGAACCGTACAATTATTTCCTGTTGCTAAGAGCATTGTTCCGCTCTATTGGAGGCGGTAGTCACGACCTTTTGTACCAAGAATTCTTACCGCTTCTACCCAATTTACTGGAAGGCTTGAATCGCCTGCAAAGTGGCCTACACAAGCAACACATGAAAGATCTTTTCGTCGAGTTATGCTTGACTGTACCCGTAAGATTAAGTAGTCTATTACCTTATTTACCGATGCTCATGGATCCTTTAGTGTCTGCATTAAACGGCTCCCACACTTTAATATCACAAGGTCTAAGGACTCTCGAACTCTGTGTCGATAACTTGCAACCCGACTTCTTGTATGAACACATCCAGCCTGTCAGGGCTGACCTCATGCAAGCGCTCTGGAGGACGTTACAGAATAATGAAGTTGCTAGAATAGCCTTCAGGGTCCTCGGGAAATTCGGCGGTGGCAACCGCAAGATGATGATAGAACCACAGAGACTGGAGTACAGAGAAACTGACGCGCCGCCGCCTGCGGTGCAATCCTACTTCCAAGACCAACCAAAACCTATAGATTTCGAAGTAGATAAAGTAATAGAGACAGCCTTTTCTGCGCTAAAGTCAAGCATGACAGATCCGTTTTACCGACGACAGTGCTGGGAAGTATTGAGGTGTTACTTAGCCTCGTCACTCAATTTGGACGACGACAAGGCAACATTACAGAAGCTGTTCAACCACCCAAGCTTCATAGACGGCAAGATTCAAGTCCAAAACGGGCCTTACTACAAATGCTCGAACAGTATAGTGAGAAACACACATCGCACCGCGCTGACCGGAATGTTTGTGGCCGCGGCTATCAAAGAGTTACGTCATCACGTGCTGCCAACGATGGTGTCGTTGGTGAGGCACTACACTATGGTAGCGATAGCTCAGCAGGCTGGGCCGTTTGTCGAAAGCTCTGCACCCAAGGACGGTCTCGACGCGTTAGTCCTTGTCGATGCTATCGCCGTCATTATGGGTCATGAGGAGAAGGAATTATGCAAGCCAGGTCATCTTGCGTTAGTTCTGATGATAGAGACAGCGGCAACAGTGCTTGGAAGCCGAGAACGTGCATGCCGTTTGCCTTTGATGGAGTACCTCGCTGAACGAATGTCGGCGCTGTGTTACGAACGAGCCTGGTACGCCAAGCTGGGCGGTTGCATCGCGGTCAAGTTCATGGTAGAGAAAATGGCACCGGAATGGGTTTACAAACACGTGTTCACATTTTTGAAGGCCGTATTGTTCGTTATGATGGATTTGACGGGTGAAGTTTCTTCGGGTGCGATAGATATGGCGACGGTCAACCTGGAGAGGCTCGTCAGAGTTTGCGTGGTCGGTCCTTGCAGCCAGTCGGTGGAGGCGGAAGGTGACGTAGCTGCGGCGAAGGCCAGAGCGTTACATGATGTGCTTCAAGAACTTGTGCTGCAAGTGACGAGTCCTCATCTTCTTGTGAGACAACAGGTAAAAAATTCTTAGTTATTTTAACCTTCATTTTTGCGTGAAGTCAATTGACCATGTAGTTTAAATTTGAATCAAATCTCCAGGCCATGAAATCATTGGAGCTCATAGCAGAGTTGCAGAAGAAGACAGTGACAGAAGTTATGGATCCGCACAGAGAAGTGTTAGCGGATATAATTCCGCCGAAGAAACATTTGCTTCGTCATCAACCAGCCAATGCACAGATGGGTCTTATGGACGGAACCACCTTCTGTACGACATTGAAACCTCGGCTGTTTACAATAGGTAAATACGTTACATGCTTGTCATTATAATATATCGTATATCAGGACACCTTTTTCATACACGGTTGGTTAGCCCCATGGTAAGCTTTTAATAAGCTTGTGTTATGTGTCACAACACAACTGATAAACTACACATACTTTACACATGTACAAATACATAATTATAACACTCAGACCACAGCCAACAAGCATGCTCATCACATAAATGCCGATCGTGTCGCGGAATCGAACTCGGGAACCTTAGATTGTCAGTCAGGCGTGTTTACCATTGCGCCAACGGGGTCGTCAATATAACTTTTTTTTCATTGACAACTTAACATAAGTATTCTTTTTGAAAATAACATCATTTTACATTTTTTATCTAGATCTAAACATAAATGAACACAAAGTATTCTTCCGGGAGCTACTTTCCCTGTGTGAAGCTGAGGACGCGATGTTAGGAAAACTGCCGTGTTACAAAGGGGTCAATCTGGTTCCGCTACGTGCCTCGGCATTGAAAGCTCTTGCCGCCTGCCATTATATACAGGAGAAACATTGCCGTGAGAAGATATTCCAAGTCCTTTACAAGTCGCTTGAGAAAAATGATCAAGAATTGCAACAGGTAAACATGACTAGAATCACTGAATTCCTTTTCTGAGATTGTATATCAATTTCAGAAGACTGAATACTATAAAACTGACTTAGGGCCAGTTTCACAGGTTACGGATAGCCACTATCTACCAGATAAATTAAAAAATGGAACAAAATTTGTATGAAATTATCTGTCAGATAAACTATCTGGAACTTATCCGTAACCGGTGAAAAAGACCCTTAATCTTTTATAATCTGTGGAAAATGTCGTGGGTTATACACTTGCTCACTTTTAGTGTAGTTTTGTTGGTTTTTTTATTATTGTAATGTGTAACTGTTTATTTTCCTAAATAAATAAAATAAAAAACAATTGTGAATGTATGTTCTTTTAATTTTTAGGTTGGGTTCGAGTGCATGCAGAAATTCCTATCAGGTTTCCAAATCGATATGGAGATGGTACATCCAGTAATGAGACCGCTGTTGTTGACACTCGGTGACCATCGACATTTGAGCGTGAATGGAGCAAAGAGGTTGTCTTACCTAACTCAGTTGTTCCCTTCCACGTTCAGTGAGAAACTGTGTGAACAGCTGCTGCAGTTGTTGAAGAAACTTCTGGATTATTCTATACAGACCAACAGAGGTATGTGTCACTTGGGGTCCAATAGGCTCCAATAGTGCAATTTCTTTAAATATTAACTAGCCTACTAACTACTTCCCACACTTGAATAAAAAGTAAATGTATGTCTTTTCTCAGACTCTAGAGTATAGACTTTATGTCCACCAAATTTTATCGGTTCAGTAGTTTTGGCGTGAATACGTGACAGAGAGACAAACAGACCTACATTCGCATTTAAAATAGTAGTAGGTAAGGGTAAGGATGATATTTAATAAAATATATTTTTTCATCACAGGTGGAAACTTCCTCCAGAGTGTATCAAAGAATATGGAAAACGAGCAGAAGATAATAATTCTGATCGGTATATTCCATCAAATACCGGCCGCGTCGCCTCGGTTTATTGACGTGCTATGTCGGCTCATATTCCACACTGAAAAGTCGCTCATGATTGAAGCCGGATCTCCTTTCAGGGAACCACTTGTAAAATTCCTAATGAGGTATGTATGTTTAAAGATCGAGACAGGCTATAATATTACTCATGAAATTTTATTACACCTGAAATTACACGTTCAAGCTTTCTCAGTGTGCGAGGAGGCCTGTGCCCAGCAGTGGGAAAATAAAAAGGCTGATGATGATGAAATTAGACGAGGTTTTTACTGATGTAACATTTTTCAGGTATCCCAAAGAGACTTTAGACCTAATTCTGAGTGATAACAACATAAAAGACCAACAGTGGAGCCGATTCCTGGTCTTCCTCATCAAACACCCGAAAGCCGGTCCCCCATACAGGGAGGCTTTGCAAACGGCTAAAAAACCCCGACTTATGCAATTATTGGCCGCCAACACTGGCGGTAACTCGGCCAACCTGCCAACAGCTGACCGATCTGAGATGCAGTTCCAAGCTGTAAGGGTGATATCTCTATTGATCAAGTTTGATGAAAAATGGTTGGCTGGGCAACCTGATTTGATTGAGTTGTTGAAGCGTATTTGGTGCAGTGATCAGTACCATGTGAGTATTTTAATCCTGTTTTCTGTTTTTTATTTAAGCATTACTTTTTCTGTGACTTTTACCACAGAAATTACCAACCAACCGACATTTTATACCTGATTTACACAAATAACAGCTATTTATTGTGAATTGAAACCACAATAGCTGTAGAGAAACATATTAGTAAGGATTTATAAATTAAAACAATTGCTAACCAAAGCAAAAGTTTGACAAGACGTAGTAGGATCTACGGAAATTCTGATCAATTTTAACTAACCAACTACAATTATTACTACAATTTTCGATAAAATATTTTCAATAAATGGAAGTTTATGAAAGTAGTACATAATATTGTTATTTTCGTATTACAGGAAGTGCACAAGAAAGTTGAAATAGTTGATTGTACGCACTGGAAGGAGCCCAAGCTGATAGTGAAGATATTGCTTCACTACTTCGTGCAACACAAGTCCAGCATAGACTTGTTGTTCCAGCTGCTGCGAGCCTTGTGCGACCGCTTCATACCTGACTTCCAGGTAACGATCATACATTATTATTCTAGTAATATGTATAGTCAAAATTATTTTCTTTTATGTATTACAGAACTACTAGAAACTGATTAATTTGCTGTAATCAGAATGTTATCTACAGTCTGCATCTAAAATTTTCTTAATAGATTTTCAACTTTATCGCTGTCGCATACGGTTCAAAGTTGATTGGGAAAATTTGACAGTTTCGTAGTAGCTCGATGTGCTGGCGCCTGCACACAATTTCTTGTTCTCGTTCTCATTATTTCCAAAATATCAGGATACGGCATCGAATGATCCAACTTGCTTTCAATGACTTCAAGGAAAATAAACTTGAAATAAATCTGTTTTCTTTTACAGTTCCTACGCGATTTCCTAGAGAACACAGTAGCGCAGACATACGACATAGAATGGAAGCGCGCAGCGTTCTTCCGCTTCGTGGAACATTTCTCCAGTGACGCCATGTCACAGGACTTGAAGGCCAAAGTGCTGCAGATGATCCTGATCCCGTGCTTCGCGGTCAGCTTCGAGAAGGGACAGAAGATCGTGGGCGGGTCGCCGGCGCCGTATCAGGATAATCCCGACAATGTCGTCTCCGTGTTTATCAATAACGTAAGTTTTTATGCCGATGTGTATGTGTGTGTGTCGTAGCTATGTTGTGCTGATATTGTTTTTTTTTGTACTGCTTTAGAAAAGATGCATGTTTTAAGTGAGCATTCCTCATTTAAAAGTACATAGTCTATTTTAAAAAGTAAAAGTACATCTGCATGGAAATTTTTAAATAACAAACCGAAACAAGTTTGTTTTTAAATATGTATATTTTTTTATTTTTTCACTTTAAAGTTCAGAAACCTACGTGCTTTCGAGTAGGAGTATTTGTTTTTTTTTTTGCGTAATAAGTCTCTTAACAATTTGCTTCATATTTCTTTAAAAATAAATCTGCCATCTATGGCGTCCCACAACAATCTCTATTTTTAACGTAACATATCTAAACACACAGGTAATCAAAAAAAATCCAACGATACCCTTTACTTATTGACGTAATCAATAAACATGCACTTTTCTATTCTTTCATTAAAGTATCATTCATTGGGATTTCACCAACCTCTAATCCCCATAACCATTAAAGCCAACCTAACCCAATCATACACGATAGTCGCGTTAATTAATACCAGTTTCTATCTCAGGTAATTGACCCAGAGAATCCGTTCGCGTGTTCGGACGCGGTACGCATATCTCTCTTGCAGTTCGCTTGCTTACTGCTCGAGCAAGCGTCCCCTCACATCCACGACGCGAACAATAAGAAGCAAGGCAATAAACTACGGAGACTCATGACGTTCGCCTGGCCGTGTCTGCTTGGCAAGAACTTTGTTGATCCTGCGACTAGGTGAGTTCGAAAGAAATTTGCATCGCATGTTTTTTAGAAGAAATCTAATAATATTTGTTGAGTATCCGAGCCGAAACTCGGTATCAGAATTGTGCATAAAATAGAGTAGTTGACAACTTCTATAGTAAAGCCAAAAACGGTTACTTTCTATACAATTTGTATGAAAGTATGAACTGTGACGTCACATATTTTTCTCATCAAGCCATGTACTTATTTTACTTAAATTAACAATACGAAAAATACAAATAGTCCCTTCTAAACGATACATGAAAGTGAATTAATATTATAAAGGATTTTATTTTTGACAAAGTCAACTACTCAATTGTGCGTATGAGTGATAATCAGCTTCCTAACAGAGGGTTCCTAAGAGAAAACTACATTAATTTAATATGCAACTTTTACAGTTACTATTTCTTCATAAAACTTATTAATGTTTTTGTACAGGTATCACGGACATCTACTTTTAAGTCATATCATAGCTAAGTTCGCTATCCACAAGCGGATTGTGTTGCAAGGTAAGACCCCATCTGACCATCAAATTAATTCTCCTTTGTCAGAACTAGCAATATAATATTTACGTATTTTTTTTTTCTTTAGTGTTCCACAGTCTTCTAAAAGCGCATGCAGTGGAAGCCCGCTCCGTGGTACGTCAGGCGTTAGAGATATTAACGCCTGCGATGCCACAACGCATGGAGGATGGCAACACCATGCTCACGCACTGGACCAAGAAGATCATAGTAGAAGACGGTCACTCCGTACAGCAACTGTTCCACATACTGCAACTTGTTGTTAGACATTACAAGGTATGATCATGTTCTCTTTGTTACTTGATTAAGGGCCAGTTTCACAGTACTGAATTTGTATGAAATTATCTGCCATCTGGAGCTTATGAGCAACTTGTGAAACTGGCAACTTTCATTCATTTTACGTGGTCATAAATGTAGAAGTAACAGCTGATTGTTTTTGTCAAATAAGTTTCGAAGATTAATTTTATACTTGAAACCAACGCTACCACCATACTAACGCAATTTTTCTTTATTGAGTTCTAAAACCATATGTTTTGCAAAACAAACCCATTATGATAATCAGTTTCTCTATCAAGAATCCAAAACAGATGGGCTCAATCCCAAGATTTTAATAACCATAATAACATTTCATTACCATTTCTGTTCTACACCCAATTTCGTCACGTACTTTTATTCCACAGACTAAACAACATAAAAGCCTTAATCTACCTAAATAAATCTCCCTTATTTCTCCAGGTGTACTTCCCAGTCCGTCACGCACTGGTAGGGCACATGGTAGCCGCGATGCAGCGCTTAGGCTTCTCAGCCACTGCCTCGCTGGAACACCGCCGCCTCGCCGTCGATTTGGCTGAGGTCGCTCTTAAATGGGAGCTGCAGAGAATACGGGATCACACGCAGGATGATAATGTGGTGAGTGGGAATTTTATGTAAAATATAAGTGGAGGTTGCTATGAAATATTTCTCGTTACAATGATGTAGTCTACTGCCTTAGTCTGCATGATTATTAATCTCCACATTTCGCAGTTAGTTTTGTAAGGTCCTATATTGTCTTTTTTAGGAGAGATCCCTTTTTAAACTGTCTACTGGGCCATGTTGACGTCTCATTATAGAGCTTCGATATTTTTTTTTGTCAATAACTAATAAACTGGTAGTTTTTTTTAGAAGCTCTCTGAAAGCTAATTTAACTTCATTTGCTTAACGTATATCTTCAAAACATACTACTCTACTCTTTTGTAACATTGAAACTATTCGGTGGGACAACGATGCACACTTAACCTTTCAAATCCCAGGTGGCAACATCACCAAGCGGCGCAATGAAGCGCGTCTCCTCAGACGAGAGCGGCTCCGAAGCTCGTAAAGCCCTCAACACCGGGTGGGCCAGTCCGCAAGCTAGCGCGGCGCGGATGGAGCCGGACGCGGCCAAGCCGTTGGACCGGCAACACGTCGATGTGGTGGTCAATCTGCTGCTGAGGCTGGCGTGTCAAGTAAGTATTTACACTGAAATTATTATGGGATTGGTTTGTATAACGTGGTCCTACTGATACCTTAATATAGGAATCGGAATTTGTTTCTGAATTTCTTGTAATTATGATTAAATTAGCGTGACCCCTTATATTTTGACAAGCTTTTACTTCACGTGCCTCGTTACTTAGTTACTTTTGTAAACTTTACTTGAATAGCTTCCTCAAGACTTGGAAGGATTTCAAATTTTTGCATCAATATTCGGTTCAGAATGCTGCAACCAGGAATGTCTTCTCATGACAGAACTCTTCAACGGTTTGGAGCTTAGACATTAAACTTTGCATAGTCAGTTCTGTTGATACTATACTAATATAAAAGGAAAAGAACATTAACAGGTTGTTTCAAATATATATATAGATATATATAAATGATGACATTAGGCATTTAACTGCAACTACTCAACAGCTCGTACCACAGCCCCTATTATCACGTAGTGTGTGGCCACATGTGCAGGTGAACGAGGGCTCGGTGGGCGGCGCGGCGGGCGCGTCGCCGGGCGAGCAGCTGTCGCGGCGCTGCGTGCTGCTGCTCAAGGCGGCGCTCAAGCCCGACGTCTGGCCGCATCTGTGCGAGCCCAAGCTCGCCTGGCTCGACAAAGTAACTCCTACAACTGCTACTTATTGATACACTTGTGAATACTCAAACTCAAAATCATTTATTCAAACTTGGCTGTAAAACAGCACTTTTTGACGTCAAATATTACAAAATGTCCACACAAAATTACATCCTAACATCCACTATAGGATCTGTATACTACGAATTACCTGGGATACTTCCCCGAAAGTTCGAGAAATGTAAGAGACCGAACTGATACTACTCAAGGTTTTAGTTTCAGTACTAATTCTGTAAAATGGAAATTTTAAAAATGTTTGTTCTAAAAGGTCAATTCTAATATTTTTTTTATTTATGACAGTTATTATATTAATCGTGTATTTTACCAGGTATTCTCAACAGCAGATGCCAATGCAGGAGGATGCGCAAACGCATGCACAGCCCTAGAACTGCTGGTATTCCTCTTAGGAGTACTGCGACGGGAACAGATCCTAGTGGCTCTGAAGCCGCTGCAACGAGGTCTCGCGGCTTGCGTGTCGTCTACTAACCCTAAGATAGTGCGTCTGACACATAACCTGCTCGCGAAACTTACTGCGATATTCCCAACCGAACCCACCGGAGCTGCGCAAGCGTCGAAGGTATGTGCTAGTGTACAGTTGAACACAAAAGAGTTATCAGAATAGATAATCCCACTATCTGAAGGTGTATTGACTGTATTATAGTGTCCACATTTGAGCATAAATACAGTTGCCCAACAACACAATACTATATTTTATGAATGTCCTTCTTTCATTCCACAGTACGAAGAACTAGAAACCCTATACGCATGCGTGAGCAAATACGCGTTTGAAGGTCTAGCCACATACGAGAAGTCAGCCGGCGGGCAGGCCGCTAGCGGTACGGCCGCCGCCGGCACAACGCCACCGAGCGGCGCGAGCGCATTGCTTGGACCTCTCATGATGCTGAAGGCTTGTTGCGCTTCTAGCCCATCGTATATTGACAGACTGCTACAACCGTTGATGAGGGTGCTGCAGAGAATGGCAAGAGACCACGTCGCACCTAGCCCTGATCATGCATTGGCTGATTTACTTGTAAGCACTCTCTTATTTTATCTTTACGGTATACTAACAAGAGGTTACATATTAAAACTTGTGTAATATAATATATCGGGACTCATAATCTAGAGAAACTAAGTGAAAACTTCTACATGAATATTCTAGGACTCAACATTTTCTTTTCAGATTTTGGCATTAGATCTGCTAAAGGCTCGCGTATCCGTGATGCCGGTGGAAACAAGGAAGACCTTTATTGGCAATGTACTGGTGGGGCTTATCGAGAAAACTACTGATGCTAAGGTAATTTATATTAAAAGTGTGTTAGACTAAGAGCTAGGAAACTACGAATTTGGCCAGTACTGGTTCTTAAGGAGACTTTTTAAGGGCGTGTAACCTTGAATAAGTCACTAAATAATCAAATATGCTCTATCACGAAGACGATCCTATCTAAAGAGACTGACTTGATCTTTTACCCCCATTCTCCCCCTCCAGGTAATGAAGGCCATAATCCGCATGGTAGAGGAGTGGGTGAAGTGGCGCGGGCCGGCCACAGGCGCGCCGGCCGCCGCCCCCGCCGGCGTGCCCTCGCTGCGGGAGAAGTCCATCCTGCTGGTCAAGCTCATGCACTATGTGGAGAAACGCTTCCCCGATGATCTGGAGTTGAATGCGCTGTTTCTGGAGCTTATTAACTACGTATACAGGTACGAATATCACTGGCATATAGAATCTCCCAATTGAAGTTTGATGAAGACATGATCTTGTTTTCTAATAGTGCATTGCATCTAATTGATTGTATCGAACATAATATTAGATAGCAATAAGAAAATATTATATTTATTAAGAGCGAATCGCCCCGGCTTTCCGTATGTAGATAAAGTCTAATGAAAAAAAAACTATGAAATTATCCAGTGTTTCTCTACTGTATCATGGCTGCATAATATTTATAAAGCTTTCTCATTAGTAATTCTATGAAAAAAAAACCCGCATTATAAAAAACTTTTGTGTAGTTTTAAAGATCTAAGCAAACATAGGAACTTGGGTTTTTACTAGTCATAAATATGTACAAAGTATTTTTTTAGAAGATAGAACCAACTCAACGTCACATGTTGTCAAAATCAACACAATTTTAAATTAACTTGTTTGCATTTACATTTTTTTTTGCAAACCGTTTCTTTCAACAGGGACGACCACCTCAAAATGACAGAGCTATCAATGAAACTCGAACCAGCATTCCTCGCGGGTCTCCGCTGCCCACAACCCAATATCCGAGCTAAATTCTTCGAAGTGTACGACCAAAGCGTGCGCCGGCGCATCTTCGACCGTCTACTCTACATTATATGCTCGCAGAACTGGGAACATATTGGACAACACTTCTGGATTAAGCAGTGCCTTGAGTTGCTGCTTGTTACCTGTGTGCCGAGTAAGTTATTTTATAGACCTTGTTTAATTCTGGATATTCAGTTCATTAAATGTTTCTTTCAATAATTTATCATCAAAAACATAATATTGATGTCCATTTAGGACACAAAATGCCGAATAATTTTGTTCAGCGCCAGTGGTTTTACCCACGTCCCACAGGAACAACTCCGCGCACCCAGATTAAAATTAGCGTATAGCCTTCCTTAAGTAATGGGCTATCTAGCACTGAAAGATTTTTTCAAATCGGACTAGTAGTTTCCGAGATTAGCGCGTTCAACCAAACATACTTTTCTGCTTTATAATATTAGTAAAAATTAAAATAACAATCGCAATCTCTTTTTTCAGGCACACAAATCCGTCTCTCGAATCCAAAGTACCTATTACCCAGCATATCATCGGTGATCAACTCAGCAGACAGCGAAGATCGCAAATCGTTCGTCATATTCAGCAGCGTGAAGGAAGAGTCTTCGGACGGGTTCAGTGACTCGCTAGAACCTGATAAGGAAGATGTCTTGGATATGGACCTCGATTCCAGCTCCAATAAAGACGATTGTACTAAAACTGTAACGAATAGGTAAGTTTATAATTGTTTTCTATACATTTCCATATCTCTCGTTTTGAGGCCAAGGAGGGTTGATGAGCTGCTGCTGCTATAGAGTAGTAACGCCGCGTCGTATCGCCCGTGTACCCACTACTATATTTGATAACCCCTTTGGTGCAATGGTAACCACACCGGACTGCTGAGCTAGGGATCCCGGGTTCAATTCCTGGTACGGTTAACATTTGTGTGTTGGGCATCCTTGTTGGCCGTGGTCTGGGTGGAATATTATATTATTTATTTATAAGTATGTATGGGTATGTAGTTTATCAGTTGCATTGGAAAAAGTGGTGGTGGCCTAGTGGTTAAAGCACCAGCCTCTCGAGTATGAGGGTGCGGGTTCGAATCCAGGTCAGGCAAGTACCAATGTAATTTTTCTAAGTTATACGTACTTTCTAAGTTTATCTTGGACACCAATGACTGATTAAAGGTGAAGGAAAACATCTCGAGGAAACCTGGACTATAAAGTCTGAAATCACCAACCTGCATTGAGCAAGCGTGGTGATTAACGCTCACTCCTTCTCCGTGGGAGAGGAGACCTGTGCCCAGCAGTGGGACGATAAAAGGTTGTGATGATGATGATGATTGGAACCCATAACACAAGTTAGTCAATAGATTACCTTGGGGCTAACCGACTGTGTGTGAACAGGTGTCCCAATTTTATACTATAGTAATTTCTGCACTGAAAACGTATCGTGTGGTTTCACCCTTAAATTGTGAATATATTTGCATCAAATTCTTCTTTGTCCACAGACTTCGCACTTTAAATCAAATTGTTGCCAAGCAATCAGAGTTCTTGGAGCTAGCTCGTCGTGTGCGTACAGAGCAGCTGGTGGTGGCAGCTGCACAACTGTGCCACATGGACGACGCACTCGCACACCACACCTGGCTCCGCTTGTTCCCTAGACTTTGGTCTACGCTGGACGAGAGGCAACTGGGGGTAAGAAGGCTATAAAATAGATACCTTGGTATAGCAGTACTTAGGCGTAAAGATTCTTGGGAGGTGCTCTCTGACAGTAAAAAATCTGTGTGGGGTCATAAATATGTTTTGTTGCCAATAATCCTAAATAATCCATTGCTTTGAATGTGCAGTCTAATTAGATTTTTGGATACTTTGTGATCCATTCATTCAGTTAATTAACCTGAATATTGTCTTGTCAAATAAAATTTGTCAACAGGAAAGTAAAGTATTTTTTCAATATTGTAAATATTTCCAGACTGTAATGAACGAGATAGTTCCGTTCATAATATCGGGCGTGCACACGGGGCAGCGTGACCAGCCGCTCAGTGCGCTCAACACCTTCATTGAGGCGCTAGCACGATGCAACCCGCCCGTCAGTATTAAGCCGTAAGTAATTAATCTTTTCGATCTATTAATAAAAATGAGTTTTTCAATGATACAATTGGATACAATTGCTTATGTTACATGTGATTATGGACACATGGACTATAGCATGCGCTCGCGCAAATTTGAGCGGTTGACGGCAGAAACGTACGTCATGCCGTTTTACGTCACGGCATGTAAACTGCTGTTTCCCAAATCTAATTAAATTTATTGTCTCCAGGCCCATGATGAAATATCTCGGCAAGACACACAACCTGTGGCACCGTATGACACTGAACTTAGAACAGATGGCTATTGACCAAGCCAGCGGGCGAGCCCAACGCGAGCCGCTCGAAATATACGACTATGATATTGAAACTACTACACCTACTGTGAGTATATTGTTATTAACACTATAGTAGGTCTAACTAGAATAGTGCATTATATTTTTACAGGTCGTCTAGTACAGGCTAACAATCATGTTTACCACAAAAAAGTCACGAAAAGAATGACATAGGTATTCCAATAAATGGATTTTAAGAAAATATTAATTTATTGTGTTCTTACGCATAAAACCGGTCTTTATGTACGCGCTGGATCGTTGACTAGCCCTTTGATATTTTCTGTAGTACCAGGAACTTTTGAATAGCCTATGGTTGCATTGATGATGATAATAATCACTTAATTTATAGCAGTGTTACTTGTTGTAAAAGAAAATGTACAAAGATCCTTTTCTAAAAAAAATATTGATTGCCACCAAGTTTCGTGCTAAAGTTTCTAAAAGCTTATCCTCGTCATGTTTTCATGACATTATCAAAACGCAAAATTATTCAACATATAAATGCTTTATATTTATAATCAACAGGAAGTACTAGACTCCCTAAGCGACATGTTCGAACTCCTGCAAGAAGAAGACATGTGGTCCGGCCTGTGGCAGAAACACGCGCGCTACCGCGAGACCAACGTCGCGATAGCCTACGAACAACAGGGCTTCTTCGAACAGGCGCAAGTATGTATTATGTACTATACGATTCCGTAACGTTTATAATATAAGCAATTTCACTTCAAAATGAGATAAGCTCTTATTTTTTTCCAAATGGGTATTCATGCATTCGACAGCCAGACCGACATCGGGGGGTGTTTAACGTAATATGTAAAAAAATGGGATAAAAAAAAGTTGAAGCAACAACCTCGGTGGATTGTGGCATACAAAATGAAATTATAGTGATAGCATAGTGCTAGTTATACATTTCTGCTATGTACACCATGCTATCGTTTTACAAAACTTTCTCATATACTTTGCACAGTAATATTGAAGGAACATAATAAAATCTTTCAGGCTGCGTACGACGTCGCTATGGCCAAACTTAAACAGGAATACACCGCCAACCCTTCCTCATACAACATGCACAAGGAATGCACACTTTGGACCCAACATTGGCTCAAATGCGCCAAGGAGCTGAACCAATGGGATTCGTTATTAGAACTGGGCTTGACTAGAAGCGGGAGAGACCCTTTCTTGATATTGGAAAGCTCGTGGAGAAATCCCAATTGGACTACAATGAAGGAGGCGCTCGCTGAAGTTGAATACAATTGTCCTAAGGAATTGGGTATGTATTTTTGCTCCACCTGTAATGACTATTTTAGATTTAGCTATAATGTTTAGTTGCGTTACTTTAGTACTTAATATGTTCAATTGGTCTATTGTGCTTATTTGGTTAAATAATTTTGATAAAATCTAGTTCATTAATGTTTCATTATACATTCAGTTCAAAGATTTAGTAGACCATGGTGTTTATGACTGTAACTTTGAGCTGAGCTTTGGCTAAACTATGTCATGGTGTAACATAAATTATCTTTGATAACACGCGAGCTTCCCTCAGCGTGGCTGGTGAACCTGTACCGCGGCTACCTGTGCATCTGCGCGGGCGGCGAGGCGCAGCTGCCGGGCGTGGAGCGGCACGCGGAGGCGGCGGCGGCGCAGGCGCTGCGCGAGTGGCGCCGCCTGCCGCGCCTCGTGTCGCACGCGCACCTGCCGCTGCTCCGCGCCGCGCAGCAGCTCATGGAGCTCAGCGAGGCCGCGCAGATACACACCGTGAGTGCACCTCCGCCACACCTCCTGTACGCTCTGCCCACTCACACTACACACATCTTTCATTTAAAAAAAGAACCCGTCTGCCCAACTATCATTTTATACTAAATTTCTCCATATTTGAATTCCGAATCAGAATAGAACTCTTTTTGTGACGTAATCAGTTTTGGTATGCGTCGAGTTCTTACATAGACTTTAGTGAATCTAAAAGTACCTAAACCTTAAAATTACTTCAATTCAAACATGTAGCGAATTAGCTAATACACATATTTACATTAACTACATATATGTAAATACTCCTAACTAATCTTAATTTTTTATCTCTTAAACCTTTAGTTTTAAAGAATATTTAACACTTTTCTTAATGCTTTCCAAAATAATCTACACCCTATATACGGAGACAAGTTGGACAAATGGAAATAACAAAAAATACATGAATACATGCTGCACTGCCATTAATTAAACTAAATTTCTTTCCAATTACCTGTAATATTATAAATTAAATAAAGATAAAATGAAAAATAAAACTTAAAGGTTTTTCGAACCTAGAAACAAAAAACTTTTATCTAATATGAAGAAAAAAAAAAACAAGTATAATAAAACATTTACGTCGCCAATTTTCGTTATTATTATGTGACGAGCCGTATCATTGCTTTAATTTTCTATAATAATTATAAAGTTGTCAGTCATTATATTTATCAGTCTTTACAACACGGGTACCACAAAAAGACTGAAAAGCACACTGAGTAGCATATGTTTGCTCTATTAACTTGTCTCCGTGGATAGAGTATAATTAATATAACTCGTAAAACTATCTTATAATTTCAATCAATTATAATCAAACTTTTTACTCATACCTTAGCTGCACTTATGCGCTTTCACGCACTAATTTAGTCTTCAATTTTTGCATGCTATTTAAAAATATGTATTATCCAGAACATTACGAATCATTATCGTTAAAACTATGAAGTCTTTGATGATATTATTACTGCTGTGCATACAACAAAATTACAAAAGTAATAGACGTCAGAAATGCGCCAACTTCGGCCATTGTGTACAGGAGCCGATAAATATGGCTCGTTGTATAACGTTGTTGCGACGCATCGTTTCACTTGCGTATCTATCGCTGTTACACGCTGCCACGCAGCATATGAATCAGCTGGAAGCCACCGAGTCTTCACAGATACACGCCGTGAGTATAACATCTGTGAACCGAAAATGTTTAAATGGAGCATGTTTGTGTCGAATGTGAACAACAACCATTTCTGACGTTTCTGTGTTTTTAAAAGGCAAACTATCGCCTGAGAAGTGTAGGCTGTATCTTCTTCCCAACCCTAACTTCAAATCTACACAATCGAACAACTAATCGTGTGGTATTATTTAGGGGTTGCTGCACAGCCGTCCGACATCCCTGCACGACATGAAGGCCATAGTGAAGACGTGGCGCAACCGCCTGCCCGTAGTGGCCGACCCGCTGTCGCACTGGGGCGCGATATTCACGTGGCGGCAGCACCACTATCAGTTCATCGCGTCGCACTACGACTCACAGACCGACCACGCGTCCAACCACAGCATGCTCGGGGTCCACGCCAGCGCCCAGGTAACTACGTCACGCACATAGTACGTCCGAAATAATTTGCCAAGTTTGAATGTAGACGTTTGGCGGCGCAGTACAATATTTGGATATAACATTTTCTACTGTGCAGCCAATCGCCTAATTTAAGACTCGCCTAATTATTCCGGACGTAGTGTACCCCCCGTGAACATCCACTGCTGAACGCACATGGGTCACGGATATAAGGCTCTTGTTGGACGATTAGACTTGCCAGTGTGGGCTTCTATATGCTAATAACAATTATCACGGTCACTGGTATTTTGAATAGATATAGGTGATTACGGCAAAATGAAAGACAGGTTCGTTTAGTCGAGTGTACCCGTTGACCCAGGCTCAGCAGTGCACGTTTACGGGCTCGGCTGGTGATAATATCACGAACAATGAGTTCAAATATGTTGAGGATCATTGCCGTAATCACCAAACTGGATTTGGATAAATGGCATCTGGTGTTATTTTGTACACAGGTCTCTGCCACAATCCAAAGTTCTGATGTAAGTAAACACCCCTAAATTAGTTTTTATTGGCCTCATTTGATCGTACCCCTCAGCCAACAATATCGGCTTGTCAAGTTAATGCTATCTCGCCGTGCGGTCAAGTGGGGCACGCCTCATCATGTCTTATATATTTGCCTTAATGGTGAGGTAGCCTTTTTGTATCAGAGTAGTGAGCACTGTAGACAATTTGTTAGATCACCAACTTCTGTGTCGTAATAGAAATGTTGTCATCCGAACTTGTCTATTTCAGGCTATAATACACTTCGCAAAGATAGCGAGGAAGCACAATTTATCTGGCGTGTGCCTAGACTCGTTACACCGCATATACACAATACCCAGTGTTCCGATCGTGGACTGCTTCCAAAAGATCCGACAGCAAGTCAAGTGTCACATTCAAATGTCGTGGACTGAGGGCAAGGAAGAGTTACAGGATGGCATAGACATGATAGAGTCCACGAACTTTAAGTATTTCACTAAAGAGATGACCGCTGAGTTCTACGCGTTCAAAGGTTTGCTTCTAGCGCAACTCGGCCGGTCAGAGGACGCGAATAAAGCGTTCGCGGCGGCCGTGCAGCTGCACGATACGTTGGTCAAAGCGTGGGCCCTTTGGGGAGACTATTTGGAACAGATATTCATAAGGGACCCCAGACAGATACAAGTGGGAGTGTCCGCTATGACTTGCTTCTTGCACGCTTGTCGACATCAGAACGAATCTAAATCAAGGAAATACTGCGCAAAAGTAAGATAATTTTCAATATCATAATTATATATTTTGGATTTTTACAAATTTCAATTTCACATGTATCAAAATTATTTTAAGGTTCTGTGGATGCTAAGTTTCGATGACGAAAAGAACAGTCTCGCTGAAGCTCTAGACAAGTATTCAGTGGGCGTTCCGCCTGTACAATGGTTGCCATGGATACCACAACTTCTGGCATGCCTCGTCCAATACGATGGAAATGTCATACTCAATCTTCTGAGCCATGTGAGTAACAAACTATTCTACAATTGTTTAAATAACAGGCATAATGACAGGGACTAAAATTGTGATTATAAGTACCTTTTAGATTTGCAAAATATACCGTAGAACGTATTTTTTGTTTTAACAAAATGTAATAAAAATACTAAGATATAACGCACTAAAGTTCGGGAGTACCTTGTGACGTCACGTTTAAGTAAAATAAATGCCTATAAGTGACGTAACACAACATTTCAACGTGTTGTATCTTCGTCTTTATAGTTTATGAATTAAAATAAAAATTGAGTCCAATATTTTAGGCTTAAATAAAAAAAAATGGACTTATTATTTATTTTTTATTCATCATGCCTATTGCTTGGATATATTTTTGAGGCCTGGATGCAATTTGTGTTAGGCCTCTTAAATTATCGAGTAATACCTCCCCAGGTCGGCCGCCTATACCCGCAAGCGGTATATTTCCCGATCCGCACGCTGTACTTGACTCTGAAGATTGAACAACGCGAACGACACAAAACCGCAGAAAATATCGCCGCGCACCTACCACATCAACCCACCACCTCTGCCGTAAGTTATTAGTTATTAATATATTACGTTTTTTAATCACAAAATCCTCTTCAAACCTCTTCTACAATAACTTAAGTATATGTTACTTGCTACTTACTAGTTAAAAAAGTCATGGTGGCTTAGTGGTTAAAGCACCAGCATTACGAGTATGAGGTTGCGGGTTCTATTCCAGGACAGGCACCAATTTAACTTTTCTAAGTTATACGTAATTTCTAAGTTTATCTAGGACACCAATGACTGATTAAAGGTGAAGGAAAACATCTCGAGGAAACCTGGACTATAAAGTCTGAAATCACCAACCCGCATTGAGCAAGCGTGGTGATTAACGCTCAATCCTTCTCCGTGGGAGAGGAGGCCTGTGCACAGCAGTGGGACGATAAAAAACGCTAATACTGATGGTGATGATGCTATAAAATATTGTTTCTTTAGGGCGGCAGTAAGGTGAGTGAGGCCGCATCATCGTCGAGCAGTGGCTCCACGGGTGAGGCGGGGCCCATCAAGGCCACCCTGCCCATGTGGCGCTGCTCTAAGATCATGCAGATGCAGCGGGAGATACATCCCACCGTGCTCTCCTCGCTAGAGGGCATCGTCGATCAGGTTAGTTATGATCACTAAGCAGGATTATTCATACGTTCTTCATTTTATGTACAGACGCCAGCACATTGAGCTAACAGAAACTGTAACATTTTCACAATTAACTTTGATAAGTTGAAAATTTGTTAAGAAAATTTTCGGATTGCAGTTACTTGATGTGCTGGCGTCTGTACACAGGTTTTTTAGAGTTTGTATCAGAATCAAGTATTCGCTTTTTTATCTGTGCCACAATTTATGAAAAATGCCGACATCTACAGTAATGAGATTGATCTGGCTATGGACTTATAAAATATAAATTTTGAAACTTATATTATCTTCAGAGTACGTAAATTAAGGTTTACTTTACTATGAAATTATGTGACCAATAAATAAAACTCATACTGGTAATGTAACTAACTGTACCAAATAACCCCCACCAGATGGTATGGTTCCGCGAGAACTGGTACGAGGAGGTGCTACGTCAGCTGCGCGCGGGGCTGGCCAAGTGCCACGTGGTGGCCTTCCACCACCGCGCCGCCGTCGCCGACGCCACCGTCACGCCACACACGCTCAACTTCATCAAGAAAGTGGTCTCCACCTTCGGCATCGGCATTGGTATAAGTAAGTGTTCCCCCCCACTCGTCCGATAGGCGTTTTACTTTTCGTTTCGTTTTCCTCTGTCTATGATTTCATTGTAGACACATTAGGTACACTGGCAAGTCTGTACATTCCTATAAAACTTTAAATAACACAAAATTTAATGAAAGCATTAGGACCTAATCAAGATGGTGTATTGAAAAAGTGATGCATATTAGCCACTAATGAGTTATACATAAAGCTTAAAATTAAAAATCAGTATTGAAAATTACCCCTTTAATGAATGGGACGACATAGAAGCATTATTCATCAGTTATAATTCACTCATAAAAAAACAATAACATACAAATTTATTTCAGAGATATAATAACATAAACAGTATGTATCGCTGTGCGATTATAACTTTGACATAACAGGTAAAAACGTATTCCTTGATTCTTCACAAGTAGTTAGTACTAATCTTATTTTATTTTGGGTTTTTCTGAATATATAACTGATGTTGTGCCTCCTGCGAGCGTCACTTTATACAGATACTCCATTTTGTATGTCTACAGAAAGTATTTCAACAAGTTCTGTAAGTGGTGCATTCTCTTCAGCTGCATCAGAGAGTCTGGCCCGCCGCGCGCAGGCCACCGTGCAAGACCCGGTCTTCCAGAAGATGAAGACTCAGTTCACCGCAGACTTCGACTTTTCGCAGCCAAACGCTATGAAATTACAAAATCTTATACAAAAGCTAAGGAAATGGGTCAAGATACTCGAGGCTAAAACAAAGGTTCTACCCAAGTAAGTAGTTCAGCTCTGGCATTGAACACTTCCCAATAAGGTAAATACAGACGAGATTTGTATTCGATTGTGCCGTCCTTCTTGTTACCTAGTCGTTAGCAACACTTCACGCTCGATCTAACATCATCGCGTAGTTGTAGCGAGGGTTCAGGCTTAGTGCTTCAGTAGCGGGTTAACAACGTAGGCTTTATTCACTAACACCCATCATACAGCTACATCAAAATCAACATCTAACATGTATATTGTATTCTTACAGATCATTCCTTATTGAAGAAAAGTGTAGGTTCTTATCAAACTTCAGCCTAAAGACAGCTGAGGTAGAGCTGCCCGGCGAGTTCCTCTTGCCCAAACATACACATTACCACGTTCGAATCGCAAGGTTCATGCCACGAGTTGAGATCGTACAGAAGCACAACACATCGGCACGCCGACTGTACATTCGTGGACATAATGGCAAAATATACCCGTACTTAGTAGTAAACGACTCGGGCCTGGGTGACGCCAGGAGAGAAGAACGCGTATTACAGCTGCTAAGAATGCTGAACCATTATTTGGGTAAACAAAAGGAAACATCGAGAAGATTCTTGCACTTCACTGTGCCACGAGTCGTTTCGGTTTCGCCACAAATGCGACTCGTGGAAGATAATCCTAGTTCTATATCTCTGCTAGACATTTATCGCACAGAGTGTGCTAATAGGTAAGTCTGAACTACAAAGAAGTCTTTGGTTATCAAACATAAAATAAAACTTCATAAATATATTTGATTTTAGGGGAGTTGAATACGATGCCCCAGTGGCCCGTTATTACGAACGCCTTGCGGCCGTACAAGCGCGAGGCTCCCAAGCTTCACACCAAGTGTTGCGAGATATTCTTCGAGAGGTAAGTTGAAATCAGAGAAAGATAGTAGAAGTAGCGTGGAGGTTCATTTGTGGAGGAAACAGCGTACCCTCACTTACACAAAAGAAAGGATTTCGTAACACTAACTATTCTTTCTCTTAGTTGTTTATTTTAATTTATAATCATCAAATAGAATTAAAATAGGTATTATGCCAATCGTTAATTAAAGTAGAATAAACCATACCAGTTTTATAACATTGTTGTTTATCTATTGTATAATTAATTTGTACTTTAACTACCGCTAGTTGACGCTAGACAACTCTATATCTACAGCTGTTTTTCATATAGGAATTAAAGTTTCGTTTAAAGCTCTAATTCAAAATTAATTTAATTACTCTTCTGGCTCTTGAACATGCTAATCTCAGGAAGTACATTTCATAGGAATTGCCACTTGCGCCTTTTATTAAAGTTTTCTGTTCTGTGATTGAAATCATTTACAATATGACAATGTTCGCGTGGTTCAAATGTTATTTCTTAACAACCGTATAATTTAAACATTGAATGACCAAACCATATTACATACAAGATAGTCATGTCTACGCACAAAGTAGACAATTGATTAGACACGGCGCACCTGCACTCAGTATTAATTGGTATTTCTCAACGCAGGTGCAATCGACAATGGTGCCAAAGGGCATGTTGAGGGAATGGGCGGCGGCGACGTTCTCCGCTCCTACAGATTATTGGACCTTCAGAAAGATGCTGACGCTGCAATTATCACTTGCTAGCTTCGCGGAGTACGTGTTACATCTGACGAGGCTCAACCCCGATATGATGTATGTCCATCAGGACTCCGGACTTCTCAACGTCTCTTACTACAAATTCGACGTCGACGACACCACAGGTATGGCATGTTTCAATTTTATATTTTTTTATGTGAGCGACTAACCTCCATGCTTCACCAATATTGGCTATGGATAATAGTTTTAGTTGATTTTCAGTTATGGGAAGAGTTGGTAAGAGTTTGCTTCATTATTACTCTCTGTGTCTGTCCACTCTAGCCGGTCATGTTCATATTTGGGCAGGTAACTAATATAGTTTGTAAACCTACAGGTGAATTAGACTGCAACCGGCCAGTGCCTTTCCGACTGACGCCGAACATATCCGAGCTGCTGACCACAATAGGCATCACCGGACCCCTCACAGCTTCTGCAATATCAGTAGCGCGGTGTCTTGTTACCCCTAACTTCAAGGTAAACTTACTGAGGAATAAGCAGATTTTTTCGTTGAGTCATTTTCGATGCTAATAAATTTTCTATTTCAGATCCAATCCATCCTAAGAACAATATTACGCGATGAAATGGTCACGGGCTACAGAAAACGTTTGGAAGATAAATCGGGACTTCCAACGGCAGGAGCTTCCACAGAGAACAAATCTGTGGAAATGGACAATGAGACCATTATTAATATGGTTAACAAAGCCGTAACAGTTATCATGAATCGTCTAAATTCTATGGCGAATTTCGACGGGCCGGATAGTAAGGTGGCCACATTGGTAACCGCAGCCAACAGCCATGACAATCTCTGCCGAATGGACCCCGCGTGGCACCCCTGGCTATAAACTAGAAATATCGATATTTTTGTGTAAGCCCGAAGGTTTTTTATGTCATTAATATAAGAAAATAAATTGCCGCTAAAATGTGATTATGATGTTGACTTGAAAACACTGCCGGGTTTTCAATAGAGTAAAATGGATAAGTAAGATCTTCTATGTTTTTAAGCAGCTGCATATGGACACCACTTCAACATCTATTTGCCTAAAGTAGGATGAAATCCAAAGCATTTATTAATGAACTGTATTCAATTAAAATGTTATCGAATTTTCGAATGCTTGGTGTTAATTTCATTCATATATTTCTGATTAGTTGTGTAGTGGAAACAGTGCAGACTTAATTGTTGAGTGTCCTTTTGCTCAATGGTCTCCGTTGCAGTCATTTTAACACAAAATCATGTGCAGTGTACAAAGGCAGTTTTTGAAATAATATTAGTTCTAATAGGTGTAAGTGACTCATGTTGTTGATACAAAGATAGCAGTTTTTTTCTGTGATCTCTAAAGATGTGAAAGAAGTATTAAAAAAGTGAACAATTGTAACTGTTTGGTTGTTTTATTTTTGCCGAGTTCTATCCTCTCAACCACGTGAAAACCTGTTCGGTGACATACATGAAAGGAACCTCTGATTGCATGTGCATGAGTGACAGCTAAGTACCTGCATGGGTGAAAGTACCGGGACGGCATCAAGTGCGCGACTAATAAGCGTGGCTGCCCCGCGCCGCGCGTCCCGCCCGCCTCGCCAATCTCACTCGATCGCTAGAGATAGTAAAACTGATTTCATCACGCTAACAATGGGAAAGAAAGTGCAGTAATTGTAGGATAGAACAGGAACTGTTTGTATAGTTGCCCGCTATGCGAATGTCTCTGTTGTAACAATTTGGTGTTACGTGGCTATGTAACAGTCCCAGCTGTCTTCAGGATAATTCGGAAGTAGGAATATTTTAATTTCATGGCCTCTCACTTCCACCAAGTTAAGCCAGGCGTACCGTCTGAGCCGTCTCTACTCCTTAGAAAAGGTCCAAAACCTCTGAAAAAAACTATTCTTCTTGGCAGTGGTGTAAAGAGCGATTAAGCATTTACAAAGAAAGCCCCATAGAAAGAAGAGTCCTGATGGTAATGTAATAGAACATCAAAGATTCTCAGTTATCCGATGAAATATCTGCTATAAGAACAATATTTTAATAATTTGTTCTTTATTTAGGTACATACGCTTTTACCAAGTAATAAGAGAAGGAATACGAAGAATCTCGCTAAGCACTTCAAAGAGAAAATTTATCCATCAATCGGGAGGGTAGATGAAAGTTTTTTTGAGTAATGTATCTTTCAACCAAGAGTAACAAGAAATTTCGTAGTAATAACACCGAAGTGAGACAAGCGGGTGACACAAGATGAATCGCCAAACGCGGGTCGTGGCACATGAGGTCGCGCCGGGTGTCTCCGCGGCCGGCGTCGCCGCTGGCGTTGCTAAGCGCGTGTGCGGGCGCCGGGCGGGTGCCGGGCCGGGCGGGCGGCCACGTCGCCGGCGCGCGCCGCCTCGCACCGCGCGCCGCGCCTCCCTCCGCCGAGCGGGCTCAGTCCGCTCCGCGGTGTTGCGTTATGCGCTGGTGTGTCTCATGTTCCCGAGCCCGAACGGCGAGTGTCCGACCTCTGTAACCGACCGTTTATGACATTCGACAACCCCGCCCTGTGCATTTTTCCGAGTTGCATTTCGATCAGTGCGAAGAGTACGTCGGCTGCGAGCGATCCGTGCCGGTGTCGTCGGCTCCTCCCGCGTTTATTTATGTTGTCGTTTTGGTGTGGTGAATATTTGTGTTGTACGGACGATAACCGTATTATCTGTGCGATCGAGTCAAGTGGATATTTTTAACGATCGACGGCTTTTCGCGAAGGTGAGTGAAATATCCGATTCTGCGAAAATTGTTCAATTGACGGGACGTTTGTTTGATTCACCGCTACGTGGCGATCGTCTCGTCGATATGTTCCGGAACATCAGGGATTGTATACAGTTTACTTATATGATAGACCACGAAAGTCTCTTGTATAAGCCACGTCAAAATCTGCATAACTTTTTCTAAACATGTTCCTACTTCCTAGTCACGTTAGAAAACCTGTTGTAACGAATAATTTTATTTTGAGGCTCTCACGTTTAAAACTCTGCAATAACACTTCTATATGTTTAGTCAAGAGAATGTGTGTCCCATTTTTATACTTTCCTGGATCGGAAACCTATTAGAATCTTGATAGATTCGGTCCTATCCCACTACACCATATGGTAGACGGAAGCGAGTGGGTAAGAAATCATGGAGGTGAGCGGCGCGGGGCGGTGCGCGGCCGGTCGAGCGGTCGAGCGACCGCATTCCATATGGAATGCCGGATTATACGCAATGTCAGTGTGACTCGATGCTTGCTGCCTCCGCTGCACTGACCATTGCACATTTGCAATCAAGTCTGTTAACAGAAGTTGTACGTTTTATACATGAAATTATCCTGGGACGATGCTACAAATTGCGTCGCTGATTGACATTACGGCGCAAGTCTCTTTATGCCCACATGTAAAATGTGTTTAACCAGTTTCGTTTAATGTATGAAATATGAGCGTATGCGTTTTAAACGAGATGACACCTATTGCGTGGCTTCTTTGAAGTAAATCTTTATGCTTAGAAAGGCCGCTGATAAAGCACACTCATTCCTCTGCCTACCTATTTGTTTTTAATATCATGGAGTTCCTGTTGATACTACGCCTCATTTCATATCAATACTAAACCCATCTTCATTCAATATGTCTGTTATTTAAAACTACTGCACTGTTATGCAAACAATGGGCAAAACCTTGCGAGATTTTTAGTTCAATATATTTATATACTTACATCCTGACGTACAAAATACCTGCATTTCGCTTATTACTAGAAAATACATAGTCATTAGAAAATATGGAGTTAAATAAAAAACACATATAAACTGAGGTTGGTCTTCCCCGAAAGAAATATAAAAATGTTGTCAGTTACTTAAAAAAATGGGGTATCGGGGAGAATTGTCATTTAAATAACATTGTTGAAATCATTAACTGATCAGAAATAACGTACCTACTACCTTGATAAGCAAAGTACAATTGGGTAACAGGGAACAGACATATGACCCGCGAGCATAGGGCCCTGTAAACCCTTGATAAATCATTATCTCAGTGACATTACTCGTGATCTCACATAATGAGTATAATGAGTTCGATAGTGCGTGCTATATTTCGAAACACGTCCGTCGTCGCTTCCGCTCTGTGACCCACAATCAACAACGAACTTTTTAGGTGAAGTTATCTGCAGTTAATATAAACGAGATTTTAAATCAAGAAGTATCTGTCTGGAAGTTACCTGGTGCACTGTTCTAATCAGTCCCTTCAGCATAAATTAATCATTTTGTAATGTTCAGTTGCTGAAAATCCGATTGCACTGCGTGCAAGAGTTGTGTCTTTAAGCATTTCCATGTATAAAGTCGCTAGACATTTATCAATTATTTTTTTTAAGTCTTTAATATTAATAATATAAGTAATAATTTGGACTATTCGAGTCTTGTTTACTTCTATATATCGATGACTAAATATTCCTTTCTTATTTTGCAGAACTAGGTACCTACCTACTCAAACACATAATTTAATCTTAGTTTAGTTAAGTCAGCTCTCAACATACCTAATCTACCAAATTCATTATCGCTAGTGTCCGGTTCTTGGGTCAAATTCACACAATCATGGTGACCTTTAATCTCGTTTCAGATAGCTAAAACATGTTCCTTTGTGTCAGTTCTCAGAATTGGTATCATGTCTTATTGTTTACATACGAGCAGAATAGATACTTATTTGACCTTTTTATTGGTAAATACCTATTGCCTCTTCTACAAAGATAGGCTTTATAAAAGTACTGAATATAGCTTTCATAAGAACATGAGTATAATCTTACTAGCAGCTCGCAGACACAGACACACACAGTGTTATGCCGTCTTTTTTAACCTTTTCAAATCGATTTACAAACCTGCGCGCAGTCTAGGCAGTTAACCACTCGGGTCCTTGACATTATAGACAACTTATAATATTCTGATTTAAAAATGTCACGAATTGCTACTCTAGAAAAATCCGATGGACATGATACTGGGGTTGCTATGAATTGTTTCCATATTTATAATTTGAGGATTTGTTAAAATGCCGGAGCCAGAAGAGTACATTCACGTGTAAAGCGGAACACATGATGTTGTAACATTGTCTTTGTTATTTTAATTTGTTTGTTCTAAAGCAACAACGTAATTAACACTGTCGACTCAGGAGCTAATCAGCCATTTATGTGCATACTGTGCGGAGATTAGATTAATATTTTATTCTATGAGATAAGGCAGAGATGCGATCATTACAGCATCTACATATCATGTCATCAAAACACAACTTCTTTTTTAGAATCATCATTGTAATTTAATATGGAATAAGGAAGTACGAATAACATTAATTTTTATCATCTGCCTAAACTTGGTAATCTAGAACAGTATTATAATGGAACATATTTTAAAAGAGTTAATCTTTATAGACTGTCGCATGTAAACTGAAAGTAAATACAATACTTTTTCGTATAAACTTCTGGTATTTAGCAACAAATGTGATGAATAGTCAGTTGCTAGTAGTAGCAGTAGACGCCTTTCGTTTTACCGGACAACACTATTAGCCGCAATAAACACTCATTCTAAATTGAATTACTTTCAATTACCAGTAAATCGGTTAGGATGTCATCTTGCGATGCGAGATGCAGTCTTTCCTGTTGTACCAGATAGCCTTGAGCAACGTTTTAGTTCTTTAAAAGTAAAATTTTGTTCTGCAACTTTCATAATGCATTTCATCAACGCTGCTGTTAATAGCGTTGCGCTAAATTTTGTAAGGTGAATGAAGATATGATCGTCAGTGTTAGTGATGAAATCTTGAAGAGATATAATCGCATTCCGCGGCTAGCCTCCCCTCTCCCTGGTGGAGCCGCGGTGTTGCATACCGACGTCGCCGCACTCTTATGTGGGTTGCACTGCACTTTACTGCCGAAGCTGTTGAGGATCATCCACTTCATAGTGATTTAATAATACATTTATTGTGATTGCAGTGGCTGCATTGTTGATTCTAGTTCAATAATCGCTATAGTTTTTAGTTGTTGGTAAAATATTTATTATAGGGAAACAGATATTGTGACACTTGTGACGTATTCCGAGGACTAGTTAGGCTTTGCTAGATGATTTATAGGTAGAGGATAGCAAGTAACGGTTCTGTCACGTTTGCAGAGGCACGGGTGTGGGCCCGTGTGTGCGTCCGCGCCGCTTACTCAGTCACACAGGCGCAAAGCGCTTACGGCGTAGCGCGGCCGTTGAACCGAATACTCGAGGAATTTCTCCAACGCCGCAGTCGCTTTGCTTAGCAGAAGAAGAAAATTATTGCAGGTGGTAGGGACGATTAGAAATGATGACATCTGTGTATTATTGTTTATCCTTGCCGTGAATTCAATTCATCTTTGTATAGAGTAAAGTCTAAAGTTCTTTTTAAACTTTTAATGCACCGCAGTCATTTTATGAACATTAAAAACATGTATGTGGATCAAATGTAGTTTATTTAGTTTCTCCACATTTGATGATGATAAAGGTTAACATTTAATGTGACTCCGTCGTCGTCGGGGAGTACTTTAGTTGTCTATGATTTGGAGCGACGCAGCTGTACCACTTATTATTACAGTCACAATTTAGGTGTTAGTAAGTACCAATTTGTCGTAGACACGTGTGCGGCTGATCTCGCAATAGCCGGCATACCGGACCAGGGCGCGGTCTGCCAATGGGCTCTCGAAACGCGAATAAATTTTATGTGACATACCTATTTATCTATGTTACAGTTTAAACACCAAACAGCTCGTTTGTCAAATGAGTAGTATGTTACTTGGAAACAATGTTAACTTCTGTATTAATAATAGAGATCGGCGACTGTTCTCTCTAAGATCAGCCACCTGCGCAAGACATGTTATATTATTGTGTGCAATAATTTTCGGAGAGACAGTTGCACTCTCTTAGCCCAAAGGGACGGCAATGCAAGACCAGGTGTATGTGTCAAATCACTAACATTCAAACTGCTTTTATGAAAGTTTCTAAAATCCCACAAAACAATTTCTGCCCGACCAGGGTATTGAATCCGAGACCCCGTTCACAGCAGTAGCGCTACTAGAGAAACGACGGAATGTGTACGAGTATTACCTCTTTCGTGTAGTTTACTACTTGCTACTTTTGGACATTTTTTTGCCAAAGAAAACAATTAACAGAAAACAGTGAGTATAGGGACCTTACAGACTCAAAACTTAAATAATTTATTTGTTTGAGTTTTGGCACTTCCTGATGGTCGAAAATTGCAAAGGACAGCCCCCAAAACGCCCACACTTCACGTTTTATGTGATTTTGCTGGGAATAAGAAGTGGCGCAATAAACTTCCCAGATCGAATATACCGATTGGTTGTTGTTATATCTTATAGAACCGACATACAGAATCAATAATAATGTATTCATTTAGGTTTGCTATTTCAAGTAATTTCATTGTGCTATGGTAGCTGAAACAAACTCGTGGATTTTGACGTACTTTTTAACCCAATGTCCAAAACATTGTTTAAAATTTGTCAGATTAACATATTATAATAGATAGATACCTATAATGGGGAGTTTTTAAATTGAATATTGGCAACCCCGACAACGTCTTTATCTAAACATGAAATCAATATCTAGCACATTTCTAAATGTTAAACAAGTGAATAACTAATAAAAATGATTATTTAGGCTTGAGGATAGATGGATACGTAAATTCATCATCCTTCTGCCCTTATAAGGATATAGATTATATGAAATAGTCAACCTCACAGCCAATTTTTAACCGACTTTAAAAAAGGAGATGGTTCTCAATACGGCCGGTTTTTTAAATTTAGTTTTATATTAATGTTATGGTTTTATGAATCACAGCAACGAAAAGATAGCAAATAAAATAAATTTTGTGCTTTGCGGACCATGTCGAAATTGGGGATAATCGCGTGAACAGATCAAATGTGATTTAGTCACCAAGGAAAGCGATCCTTGCTACCTAAAAGGGGAAAAGCCTAGTCATAAGGGAAAAGTCTCAAACATGATTCATAATACTGGCAGGTGGGTAGTTAAATTTTTTTTTTAGTACTTCATGAGATTCCGTACGATCATGTAGCTACCATCAGGTCATTTACCTCAATTAACTTCTTTAGCATGCGCGTTTGACGATAAGCGTGATAACGTTTATATTTTTATTTTGTAAGACATTATATAATTCTCAGATGATGACATCAATACTAGTATTCACCGGGATAACCCCTAACATTGCTTGGCTATAAATACATGTATTTTTACTTGGTTATTAGGAAGATTTGAATGTTAGTCCGGTTGAGCAGTAAACAGCCTCCTAGGCAAAACTGCAAGTTGCCAGTATCAAAAAAATGGTTTAATTAAAACACTGCTATTCAGTAATCTGTGACACTGTACTCATGATTTTTTAAATTTGACTGTCGTAGCGTAACTATAATGTAGATCATTGAACACAATAAAAATGATATCTTTTATGTTCATTTCAAAGAAAAACTTGAAAGTTAACGTCGTAAATAATCACATGATTATGTACGATTTTCCAATCGCAAGAAACTTTCGCTGCACAAACCGCGGCTAGCTATCAATGTGAGACATCTTACCGCTCGAAGTATAGTAAATAAAGTAGGTAAACTACTGATATAAATGCTAATGAAAACTGACCAAATAAGACGGCTCTACAGAGACATTGCGTAAGTAACAACGTTATATAAGTAACGCTATTTTGTTATTATAATAGAGAATTTTTAATTGCCATTTGAGATTCCTGCACTTTTACGTGAATGCTTCGTCGGTAACTTACTAATAAAAGATTGCGTCACTCAGCCTTCACTTTTAGTGTTTCGAAATTCGTATGCATGAGTTGCACGTTGCACAAACATCCGGCTCAAAAGACCAACTGACGGACTTAGATGACAATCGATATTTTCGATAGGTCAGCTAGAGACCGACATCGACTCATAAAATTGTTACATATGTACATGTGTAACAATCTCAGCTGTCCTCATTAAATTATAGTTACCTTCTTGTAATGCAACTTTTGTAATGAAATATAAGCTAATGCATCAGTCCAGTCCGCAGATTTCGCAATACGTGCGGATTGTTTTTGGAAAATCCATGAAATTGTTTGATTGCTATTTAACACGAATTGTTTACCCGGCTTTTGCACGAATTGTTTACCTATATCATAAAAATAATAATCGTGTGCTGAGGAATGTGGGCTGGCATGCACGATCAGGATTGAAGACAAGTAGCGCAGGACAATCATACAAGGTTGTGAGGCTAAAAATAATGCAAAATCTTGGTTAAAATAAAACCCTTAGTTGGCAGCCGGTTGATGGTGGCGGTGTGGTGTGGCGGGCGAGTGAACGCGGCGACCTTGGGCCCGTGCCGGCCCGCGGACGTTCGTTGAACGCGCCGCGCCCCGCGCACCCCGCGCCCCGCACCCGCCGCCACAACTCGTTTGCGACACGATAATTTGAACATAAAAAAAACCCTGAGATCCAGGCTGGTATTTAAATAACTTACCTCAGGAACTAGCCTTACCCAAGTTGCCCTAAATCAGCTTCGAGTCTATTTGACGACAAACATCTGAGATGTCAACGTTCTCTGTTTGCGATTTACATTGTTATTATCATACGTGTCGACGATCTGCATTTATTTATCATAGTTCACGATCTCCGATAAGCGTTACAGATGTTTCCTCAGTCACGAGATCTGTTACGTTACGTCTACAAAGTATTCGTGTAAGTTACAATAAAGCCCGCAATCACCATCCAAAACAAAAGCGTTTCCACGTTTGGCTCACTAACACGCATGCGAACATAATAGACTATTAAAATATACCCAAAACAGTGCGTGACGTAGTATTTTGCTGCATTATTTTCGCAATAGTGGGTGCGTGGGGCCCGGCGGGGCGCGATGCTGGAGCGCGAACATTGACCGCGCATGTACCATCAGCAAAATACGAAAATGCTGAATTCCAAATTATGTTGTTTATAAGCGGTTTACAACATACCCAGTAATCGATTTTATATGTCCATTTTGTTCTTTATTGCACAAATTTATTTGTTTCATTGCACCATTAATGATTCGTAATGTTTATGAATGAGAGTCGGGGTTATTTCAAACGTTGTTTTGAATGCCTCGAGATTAAACCGTATATAAAAGAGATATAAGTATCTAAAATACACAAATAAGCATTTATTTGGGGCTTGCTTGATGGTGATATCTTAATTATGTAAGCTAATACATCTATTTGTAGGAACGTTGATAAAACTATCTCGGTGACGTCCTTATTGGACATAATGTATAAGTACTATTTCAGTTTTCGCCAAATCAAGAAATCCGAAAAAAGAACAAAGCTGGAACAGAGTTGAACAAAACGGTACACGACATAATACATATATGAAACATGCCCATACATAAGTTTTATCGCAACGGGAAGAGTTCGTATCACCTCATATAATTTTGATGATAAGTCAGTTCCTGTAGAACGTTCGTCAAACGCGACAGCAGCGTAACAATACTCTAGTTAAATTTAGAATTCTTCAAATTGCTGTAAACTGACGAAATATAGGCCGTAGTCGTTCACCAAGTAATAAAATCACGAATGGGGAATTGCAAAATACGAAGATATGTCAAATTATTTCAAGAAACCTCTTCACACAATGTATCCTAGATAATAAATAAATTCTCTGACTACGAGATTGGAACAGAGGAGTCAACGTCAAATTGTTTAGAATTCTGGACATGTCAGGATATAAAGCGTTGGCGCGACTTCTTCATTTCAAACTTGCCATGATGACTTTATCTAGGATGTATTGTCTACACTATAATATTGAGGCTTTCTTTAAATGCAGAAATGTTAAACGCATTCGCGCATACAAACAGGATGTTGGAGCATTTTCCTCGTACGCGCTCGGAGGCGAGATGTAAGACGGGTTCTTGTGCGTTATTACTGCAAGATACCTGTCGATTGTAAATGATACTTCGCCGCTGGGGATCCTCTACAGCCTAAAAACATTCATTACTATTTAAACTAAAATTGACTGAAACTGACTGTCATAGATTTTTTTGCTGTCCATACGTTTTATTTAACAAATCAAAAATCTTTAATTTATAGCGTTACAATGTCTGTTATGTGTATTTATTATTCTTTTTTTATGTATCACATGCACGCACCTGTAGCTAGCGCAAAAATGTTGGTCAGAACGATTTGATATTGTTTCGGGGAATATAAATGTTTGATGACCACCTTGTGATAATGACGACGTATAATGCGTGTGAGCATAATGATGCTTAATAAATGAACATAGTTAATCAAATCAATGTAAATTATTTATACGATCTGGATAACACGCGTTGAAAGTTGGTACGACGTTTTTCCTTCTAGATAACGAATTACGAATGTGTTTTCGACATTAAAGTCACACCGTATATATAACGCTGTATCTACCTTCCAAGGAGGATATACCTTACATCAAATAGCTATACATACAAACAAAAATCGAGTGAGTCTAGCAAGAAAAACCATGTACGCACAAAAATACCCCCGGGGAAAACCACCACTTGTTCGAGACCGTTTAAAAAGTGAATCTTTTTTTGTAAATACTGTAGCATATTAACTGAGTTAACGATGCAACTCTCAATTGGTGCGTAATAATTCACGATTGAACGTCAAAACAGCGGCAGATGTGATGTGAGCGATGCGATCTCCCCGCGCCACGAGCCGCATCAGGTACACATGACACTTTCCCCGCGTGCACCGCATGAAAGCCACTCAGCACGTTTTGTTATTAAGGCAATTATCTAAAATGCCATCAAATCCTGTTCACTCATACCTTTGTCGCAACAACCATGATGTTTCTATGGATGTTTAACTTTCGTGCGCGGGTTTTTTGGCTTTGTGTGCATATGCACATGCACGTGAGCACAACGCTTTAATTCATCAATGGACTGTTTTTTCACACTTTTTACCTCGAAATGTTATTTAAAGTATGCATCCTATCCTATAGTCCTTTATACAAGACATGAGATTGATATTTTATGTCTGGACAAGAGACTGTGACCCTTGAGTTTGTTTCGGCGTTTCTTCTCAAGGTAGTTAGGAAATGCCGACCTCATCTCGTTTTGTTTTAACGTTTTCACGTGTTAACGTGTAAAAGTGTTGATTTCATGTTATTTTCTAAATAAATATCATTTATTTAAATAAGAAAATACCTTTTTTCTATATATGTTGATGCATTATGTTGATGTAATTTTTATGGTTTAACCATAGCAATTTTTTATACTATTGCTATTTATATGGGCTGAAAAGATACAAAAATGTGTTAGATGACTAGCGCAATTTGCATAATACCAGTGTTTTCCCCGTGGCCACGCTCTTGTAAACATTTATATTACGCAGGTTGCAAGCGTATTTACGCGGAAACGTTCCTATCGATTATCCCAAAGACGGCAATCGGCAGGAGTTACATGTCTGTTATCAGTTTATCACGGAGACCTATATTGAAACCACTTTCTTTATCAAAGTAAACAATCAGCTATTTTTAAACGGTTTGGCGGACTGCCAAGCCGCGTACACTTTCTATACTATCTCGACTCCGAAAATACTTGAATTTTGATGTTGTGAGTTGGCAAGTTTTATTAGAATAAACCCTGAACCGATTTTACCCATATTTTAAAGCAAGGGTTAATAATTCAAGCGTTGGTGAAGTGCTGGCCTTTGCAACAAGATTTCACATATGCATTAGGTCGTCTACAAATTCCTGTATACGTACGCTTCTGGTGAAAGATATAATTTGTCAATATTACATAAAGAACCATTCCATATTATATTGACGCTGGCTAATTATAACTAAAAACATTCATTAGTAAGGTAAACTGATTTTTCCAATGGAAAGTTCTGGTTTAATAGCAGTATGATTACCAAGAGATGTAACAAGTGGTGCATCGGGGATGCGAGAGGGGCCGGGGGTGCGATCGATAGGGGCTCGAGGGCGTCGGGGGCGCTCGGCGGGGCGTCCTCCCACGTCAGCTGGAGCCCGGCCAGCCTGCCTCCAGACCTGACGTAAATAGCATCGATAGGCACCACTGTTTACGTCGTACCGTTTTAATTTATCATAATAACGATTCTATTAATAAATAAGCCTTCAGATCTTTAAAACAAAGCTGATATCATAGGTAAGACTCCTTCATCATTCAATTTTTAACTGTCTGTTCTGTTTCAATGTATATTTTAAACATTGCTCATAATTTATCGAACCTGAAATGCGACATACATATGTTTCACAATATAATTTGTTTATAGTTTGTTTGCTTAGGACGATGATCATAAAATTATGCCGAAATTCACTTCGTCCAAAATATCTATTACAAAGAACTTCCTGATCTCGCTGAAAAACCCGTACCTACGTAAGGTGATTAATAATCCTCACAACAATAATAACTGTGCGTCTATGTCTAGGCGGATGTTAAGTCTCAGTTATTAAAATAACCTGGGCCGGCAATGCATTTATTTTTGTACAAGCTATATCAATCAAAATGTTTCTTGCACATCCACAGATTATCCCACGTGTATTTACAAAATACGCGCTTATGACGTGCAACACATGTGAGCTTGTGAAATAACTTTGCCTTTTTTCTTAGGATATTTTTTTAAGAAAATTGCATGGTTATTTTCAGCTGAAAACAATGAGAGAAGGCTGTGAACCTGAAGTGTGTCTTGAAAATCTAAAGCAACATTTCGTAACCTTTGCTTTCCGTGGTTGGAACATTATCTGACAGTTTGTGTGAGCGACGCGGGAAAGTCTTTGTAATTTATCTGTATTTTCTATTCATTCGCATATATGACGTAACTGCTGGGTGAGTAATGCTCGAGATTTGTGTCCCTGACGTAATTTATACTGAACACACTGTGTGTGTTGTGTACGTCTGATAGCTATTCTCTGAATTATTGTTATGCCAACACTGATTAAGAGGAACGACTGTCGCGAATTGAACTTTACTGCTTATTGCATTACCGTTATCATCTTAGCTGCACTACATTAAACTAATCGATTTATACTTAAACCATTATAATAATATATTTTATTAAATGGACACGTTTGTTTTTAAACATTTTGCCTGTTATTCTTATCTTGAAGCGAATTCTCAGAAGTCGTATCTCGTGCACTCGAAAACAATCTAAAACCTCGTGCCAAATGATGCTGTGGCTTTTCCAGACTCTTAATGTTTACGAACTGTTTCAAAGGCTCGCATAAAGTATTGCTGTAGTTTTTATTTGTTTGTCATGTGATGTTTATTCTGTGATAAAGAAATATTGCAGTTAGATAGACCAGGTTCTCTAATTACTTAACTAAAAAATGACGGGGTTTCGTCAATAACAGAACAGGGTACGGTTTGTCAAATCAAATCGGTTTGATGATTAAACTATTGTTTTTATATTCCGCAGGTACGTACAAAGGACAAGATGGGCAGGTATTGGGAGCCATCTCATATATGCTAATGTAAGTAGGTACCTACAATTGAAATGTCTCGCAGTGTTTAAAAAAACTTGTCATTGTTACCGGCGGGGCGCATCATGCACCGCTCATGTTATCCTGTGTCGCGCACAATGATACAAACAACTATCGGACATTACTTCTATATGTGCGACGCGATACAATCAACATTGCGTGCTTATCGAGCTCTCTACATTACAAATTACACACGTTCGCAATTATACTCGAAACCCGCTTTTGATTGATATCTCTCATTGTGTCTAAGCTTACACTGTAATCGGTAAAATCTGTAATAACAACTTGCCTTCCAAACAACGCGAAGAACCAAGAACACTGCGAAGTCTTCGTAACATTACAAAGTTTTCATTTTCCTCTTGATGGTGGACGTCTGAATAAAGTGTTTTAGTATTGTTGGACAACACTTTGAACATGTTATGTGTATTATAAAATAGTCAAGCTATGTAACTAGAGCATATGCTATTAAAACTGCGTAGATAGATGTAGTCAATGTGTGCACCACGTGCAGTTACAAATCAAGATGTAAAATTATAAAAAATAGAATATATCTTGGGTAAATACCAGTTCTCATAACTTTATTATATCAGTGTGATTATGACATGTGCAAGAATTAACTATCGAGCATTATTGATATTATTTCGTATTAACAACTGACTGCCCGTTTTGCTTTTGTAAATCTTAAGAATTCTGAATCAAGTACATATTTATTGCCAAATGCAATCTATATGTCATCTAATTAAACATAGTTACGGCAGCGAAACTAAAATCTCCTCATGACCCTAATTGTCTTCTGTTGACGATACACAGATGGGCCCTTGTGTCAAAAATACAAGATGTAATTTTAACTAGCTTTGTATTGTAGCCGGATTTAATATGCATGCCTATGTAATGTTCCAAGTTTACAAATTGTGGTCGACTGCAAAGAGCCCAGTGCGTGCATTGTTAAAGAATTTAGCCCTTGGCTATGTGAAATGTGAATGAATGCGGGACTTTCGATGTCGATTTGTTCGTGTGCACATCACTGCAAATTCCAGTACTGCCTAGCAACTAGCCTTGTATAAAATGAAATTAACTTATAGTTTTTTTTACTTTTCTTTGTTTATCTGAATGTTTATAATGCGTGCTATCGCTTTATATTGTAAAAAGCGGCTGCCAAGGTATAATTAATCCCATGAGACCTCAGTGCAATTCATTTCCAATTATGCATAAATTATTTAAATGCGACTTTGATGGGTCTGTGACTTGTTGTCGTCTGCCGGCGCCAGACTTCATTGTAACTTTTATTAGCCTTGTTCGGTGAGTGAACCAACGATCATTTATTAGTATCCATCCACTGATTGTTACCAGTTGCCATCCCACGTGACTAACGAGTCATGCTTTCTAGTTTGTTCACCGAGAAATGATCACGACTGTTTATGAAATGTACCTATTTCCAAATTAGCACTTCAATCTATTACAGTTTTAGTAATAGATTGTAGGCACTCAGACAAGCTAAATACGTCTACAGACAATTGTGTAAGACGATAATGATTGCAGTTGCAGCAGCTCTAGGAGTAGTGTGACTGTCAAAACACGAACTAGTGTTGATGAGCGTAACAGCTGAGCGTCAGCTGGCGGCCTCGCTCTCGCAACGCTTAACTAAATATCGCCCTGTTGGCTGAGTTCATCGCCTAAACCATCCACGTTACGTAGGTATGCATGTGTATTATAGACTAGGCTATTGAAGTTCCCGGCTACGGACCGCCGAGCGCCGAGCAGACGTGCGTTCACGACAATTGAGGGGCCACGCCGATTGGAGATCGCCTCTGGAACGTATGAGGCGCACAATCTTATGAAATTCTACGAACGTTTCATCTCAATAACTGCCTGTTGCAATTACCGGTTGCTCATTTAAAATTTTCTTTTCATTCGCTACGCAGACATTGTAGCTAATGTTAGAAATCATATTTAGTGCCGGGTAGTTAAGAAATTAAAGAATTTTCCTAAACTGATATTCGATACAAAATGTATGAAGTAACAACGTTCGCTTTGTCTTAAAAAAATATCACGCTGTCGAAAAGGATGTAGCCAACACGCTAGTCACTGTACAGAGATGCGAAGTATGCAAAAAAAGTGAGTAATTAAAAGGTTGACAGCGAAGGCCGCCAGTTCCGCGTGGTGTCGTAACGTTGCGCCTGCGCTGCGCACCACATCGCGCCGGGGCGCGGGCGCAGCGCAGGCCGCTCACCTCGCCGTCTGCGGGTCACGGCGTACCTTCGATTCCTTTCTAAAGTGCTTTCTATATCTTACACACTCGCGGCGCTTCCGAGCTTCATTTTACCTTCACGCTTTTACGCCAGTCTCATCTTTCTACTCAGCTTATCAGGTTTCAATGCGAAATTTTCTGTTTAGGAATATGTCGTCGTATTGTATGCGGATATAGTCGGTCGCTCTGGTCGCCGTCGCTGCGTCGCACCGCGGTCCAGTTATCTAGCGTAGTGTGTGTGCTGCGCATGCATTCTACATCAGCATTCCAATAACGGCGCGTCATCCTCGATTGTGCTCCGATGCGTTAGGTATTTAGGATTCGAGCTGACTACACCGACCCCCTTTGTTCTGGTGCAGTTTTGTAATACATCGAAACAGCAATAGCAATCTTAGTTCTAACGCTGCATTTTGCAAGATGATAAATAACTCGACGAAAGAATACCTATCATTATTAAAACGAAATCGAAAGTGTGCGATGTTGCACAAGTCTATTGTCCTCACTTCGGTGGAGTGTTATCATGTAATTCATTCTCAGTTCTCGACTCCCGTCAGAGGGGCACTTTAATTAAAGCTATGGCGATATAAATCCTATGGCACGTCGTCGGCAGTTAGAAAGTGCGCGTGATGTAACAATGCAACGCTCCCCGACTCTCAGGCTCGGAACGTGAACGTGATCGATCTCTTCATTCTACCACTGGTTGCGTCGCTAGATGTCTTACTTATCTGTTTATGTCGTGTCTCTCGGAGGTGGAAGACCATTGTTGTTATAACATTCGTATTGTTATTCATATCTTCAGCGTAGGCCCAATCGATGTCAAATTAGCCACAACTTAATCCTAAAAGTAATGGTGTATTAGTTTGTAGCGCTTTGGTGGCTTGTAGAGTGAGGAGCGTTGTTTCGACCCACTGATCCGTATGACGCGCCGAGACTTCCGGGGTCATGTCGTAACAACAGGCGCGCGACAGGTGACACACTCCCACGTGTCACGCACCTCTTACTCACCAAACATTAGCATAATTGTACTTTTATGTTGTTATCTCGAAGGCACATCCCCATCAATAGAAACGTGACCAAATCTGTTTTTTTTTTGTACAGACGCCAGCACATGAACCTACCTCATTATGTCCAATGTATCTAAAAGAGTTTCAACCTTATCACAATACCGGAAGGTTAATATTCGATTGGTAAAATTTAACAAATTCCGTATACTTAACGAAACGCTAAGCAGTATGGACGTAAATAGGTAATCTAAATCACACGATAATGGTACCTGCATGCAAAATCGCTTATTTCGATTGTAGATAAGCGATACTACCCAAACATGGTTGTTTTACGAACCACTTACGCAATTTTTACGTCACCCCATGACACATTAACGTCATGGCCTTTACGGGGTGGACGTAGAAGTTAACACATCAATTACATTCATAAAAACACTTTCAGGCTTAGAAAAAACACAAATTAGAACTTAAAGCTATAACTATAGAAGTATATACAGATTACATATATAAAAAATGAAAAAAAAAAACATATAATTAGGCTTCATTTCGGGAAATATATACATACATATTTTATAGAGATAATACATAATGTACATTTATCATACACAGTATCTAAATATAAACAATCTACAAAAATATGTAATCATTTAATGATTTCTACAAACAAAATATTTCACTGGAAATGTTTATAGTAAGCGAATCAAAACACCACCTACTTTAGTTACTTTTACAAGTCAGTTTTCCTAAACAATAATTACATATGTACCCTATCATATACATAATATCAATTTAAAAAAAAAACTTATCGTAATAGAGACGATAAAAACCTGGTTAATTTAAAACTATACTGAATATCAGACATTGTATAAGAAAAAAAAAATTGCCTTTGGTGTATGTTCCCCTTAAAACATAATCGTAATCTTCTAAATATTCCAACAAAACAACCAATATCTTATCATTTGAATGTAAATAAGGCATTAAAATATTTAATAATAAAGTTTCAATCATGAAAAATCTATTTAATCAATCCTTTCGATATAAAGATAAGATATCTTGAAATAAAACTATGCAACAGTTTTTTTTTGTTTAATAACAACTTACATAAGAATACCACACAAATAAAAAAAAAACATTTTGTATAAAATTGTACGCTTGCACATATGTGCATTTAACAACATGCACATGTGCACTTTGCCGAAAATTATTATGCTAGGCAATGTATTAATTTAAGCACCCATTTTTAGATCGTGTTACGGAGTATAGAATTTGTTCTTCATGAGATTGTATATAATGAGGATTAAATAATTTCTTACCGTCGTTAAATTTCATTTATCTGAAAAAAAACTATACTTAGTGCGTGTAGGCTGCTAATGAAGCTGCATTACTATAGTCACACTATTACAAGTATAATTATAACTGTATTTTATATTTTACCTTCTATAAAGATCATAATATTCATAGGCTAGGCCGATGGGAATGTCTGAAGTGAATAGAAATAAACGAATAATGAATGCTCCATTACCAACCGGACCAGACTCGTCATACAACTGACCCAACCGATCTGCATACATCTGATACATCTATGTATTTCGCTTTGTGGGACGGTCCCATTTACGACTGCGACTAGTACACACAACCTATAATAGTTACCCTACTCACTGTTCGATTCCATGAAGACATTAACATATTTAACATCTTAATTTAGTGCTTCGTTTCCAAACAGGTTTTCAAGTAATAATTAGTCCCTTCCACCACCAAGTATCTGACCCAAATGATATTTCATAAACAGCAGACACTCGTACTCTATTAGGATTTATCTTTACATACAAATAAAGATTACATGCTCTCTGACGCAAGTTCATTTACTTTCATTGATTTTTTTAATGTAAATAACACATTTAGCAATAAGCGGGTTTATCTCGAGTAGATAATAATGTCGCAATAGGCCTGCATGCTACGGTCGCTAACACGGCTGCCCTACATGATCGTGGAAAATATTGTAGGCCACCGAAACATTCGCTTTTCCCTCTAGTAACTGCCAATCATATTCTTGTTTATAATGCAATCAAAATATGAAATGAAGCAATGAAATAGTCATAAGAACATCCAACAGCTTTTTAATGACACAAGAACCAACAAATCAATATTTGATGATGATTGTGTTACGTCATAGAATGAATGTTAATTCCACTCAGTGAGAGTTACAAGCTATTAATAAACATACCACGTTTACAGCCCTACGTCACAAAAATTCAATATTCAATACAATCACTAGGTAACACGTTTCGTAACAATTTTCATGCTAATAGTCTAAAAAGCTTTTAAATAGTCTCATCGATAAGGCATTGTTGAGCTCGGGGGAACAATGAGAGAAATTCACACATTATGTCGGGCTACGGAGCGGTTTTGCAAGATGCCCGTGGCTAAAGATGTTCGTGCTAAATAATAAATAGAACAACACAAACTTACATAAGCTGAAACTTCATCACGGCCATACGCAGGCTGACCACTCAAAATTAAATGAAATCAGGTACATATTGTCTGCAGAATGTCTGCAATTCTCCCGTTTTTTCGCTATCTCTCTATGTACATACAAATTCAACGTTGTGTCGCGTCATTGTCGAATATAAATCATGGCGGACTACCACTTTTCTTATGATATATTTATCTGAATCACGTTTGCAATAGTCAATTTCAATGATTTAGCACTCTGTCTACAAGCCGTTAAACTGCAAACCTTAAAATTGTGCAGACTGAACAATTGTGTGTAAATTAATAATGAATGAATTAAATACTTCCCGTTTTACAAACTAGTTGTTTGAGCTATAAAACGTTTTCGGCGCATGTAATTAATTGTCATTATAAAGTTCTAAATCAAACTGGATGAACACTGATAAAATCCGTCGGCAACTGGTTTATTGACATTCAGTCCAGCAAGCGCGCACTCAAGTGAATCTTAATTCTCTCTAATCGCATTGAATACGTATACCTACGTATGTTTTATGTATTATGTTGACGGTTAAATATACAATAGATTAACAATATATGTGCCAAACTCTACATCCGATTTAACATATTCAAAAACAACGAATCAAACTTTTAAAAATACCGAGAAAATAAACAATGGGTGCAAGATTTTCTCTCGTCGTCGGTTGCTGGAGGTCTCGCTGGTGACATCATGTTCTTTGAGCGGATGAATAAAACAGAAGGCGAGTTGGATATCTAACTATGTGTGAAATTTAAATCAGCTTTGGCTACACGGCCGGCTCGGCGACGGCGCGGCATGCATTAGCCACGACTCCACAACAAGTCGCGATCGCTGCTTCTCAACTCTTGTTGCCGAGAAACATTTTATCATCACGTATTGTTGTGCACAAATGCCCATAAAACCTACAGCGATCGACGTTAGTAATAAAGTTAAAATGCGCGAAACATTCAATTACAGCATGTTTTTAATTTGCTAATAACTTGGGCTATGTGAATTCCAAGCTCAGCTAGAAAGCCAGAATGCTGACGTGCGCCCGCAGGAGTACAATAGTAAGCTTGTGGAAGGTCATTGCCGCCGGGGCGTGCTCCCGCTGCGGGCTCGACCCTCACTAGTGTGTGCCGTAATTACACTTCCCCGATTACCGCACCATTGACCACTGGATAACAAGAGCGTACGTGGCGATTGCTTAGTAGACCAACCCATGCCCGCGTACTTACAAGATGACAAACAAATGTTATCTGAAATTACAGCTTATTTATGAGAAACGTACGTAACGAATTGTTCTGCGCGATAGCAATTATCCTAGTGGGGACATTGCATCGGCATAATTATGCTGCGCATTACCAGTGGTGAGTTAAGTCGGCGGCGCCGGCGCAGCTCGGGTGGGGGGCGCGCCATGTAATCCGCGACTGCTTTCGCGTGGGAGCTGCACCTGCCCTCGTCTCTATTTAGACGACGTACCTACAATTACGATAAATTAACATGCTTATGTGTTTTTGCTTATTGCGCATTCTCACCGCTATCGTGAATTGTGCATGCTACACCGAAAGCTTGTACTTGGTCGTAGCGTTAACTCAATATGGAACAGTTAGTTTTGACACTTCCCTTGGCCCAGCCGGAATCATACATGAATGCATTCTATTGGCTTGGGACCCTCAAACGTGTTTCGGAGTTTAGATTTAGCATAGTTGTTCAGGCAACAGTGACAGTGGATAACAAAATGATGTGTGATAGGGAGTGAAATAGGTTGAATGTACGTCGACCGCACTTTATCTATGCGGTGGAGCTCCACTCCGGAGAGTAACCGCAGCGCGTGCGACGGCTCCAAGCTTTTACACATTACCCGCGCACCGCCACCGCACGGAAATAGAACCGAATTAAACTATAATCGAGTGCCGCGGTGCCATCGTACGTTAGTATATCTATGAAGTGACGAATCGGCAGCGGTTTGATTTCATACAAATTTTGTCCCTTACTAAAATATGGGCACCCATAATTAAAAATTTAATTACAAATATACTTACAGAAGTGGCTATGCCCATAGCATAAGCAACCAACCGATTCTCACCCGTTATCTAACTTACTTCAACAAAAAACTAAAATTTCCATTCAGAGTAATTAAAATTAAAATAATTCTGTTGTACTTACCTTTTTGTTCAATGATTAAGACACTATCAGTAATTACTAATATCATATTTGCATTGTTATTTGATTCAGCGACATCAGCTTCGGCCGCGAATTCCTCTTTGGGGAATACTGCTCCATACAGTCTTTCAGCCGCGAGTTCTTGGGGCATGTTAACATTCTCTTCTCCTCTGCATGCATTTGTCATTAATTCATCAGATTTGTAGCCAAGAACTCTGACACAGCCATATCGAGTGTTGTACATATTTATACATATATCTCTATTTGTATTTTAGTATTTTATAGGTTGTATTATCAGTTTCAATTGAATTGAGTCATAATATTAAAGCATGGTGTTCATCTGGGTCACACAGGTTATCAGCTAACATAACCGATATCTGCACGAGTACTAACTTGCTTGAATGTAATTCTCATTCATTTTACTTTATTTGAACTTACTGTTACCCTTATCGTCACTTGGGGCTATCATATTGTTAATATTGACATTTGCTCGTTAGTGGGATAATGTAATGTCATTATCCTCTTATTTATTGCTCAAATCTGTAAGACCAGTCTTCGTTAGTCCGATTCGCTTCAATTTATTCGATTGTATAGCTGTGTAGCTGAACCTTACATTTGCTATACACGATTCTTACTACAGTCCCGTAAATTATAGGGTGATCGATCGGAACTGTTGAACAACCCTACTTCGGGTAAAGCTTTAGAGGATTAGGTCTTTCTGCACTAGATTAAATTACTCCGATGTCGTTTCTTTAAGTTTGTATATCAATGTAATAAGATGTATGCTAAAACTGAACACGAGACCTATCAGACGAGCGATAATTTCTATGCCTGCCTCCATAATATTGTATACGTTGTAGTCTCGTCATGCAATGGGGTAATCGTAGAGTTTCGCTGCCCACCGGTCGATCGATACCAGTCCATCAATGGTGTCTTATTACTTCTCCTCTGCAGCTATTAATAGTTCCTCATGAAGGCGAGTCCATTCATGTCGTTCGCGTGAATGGAGTCCATTAAGGGCTGCTAAGCTAATTGACCGGCGCGGCCACAACGGGGACACGTGACCTACGTATACTTACGTACACAAAGGTGCACGTATATTGTTATACTCGGATTGTTAGCGTGCCATACGTCATTTGTTAATTGTAACTGGCTTACGTTGAGATTTGATTACGTGAACACGTAGCCATAAATTGGCTCAAACCGCAAATGGTAAAAGATATGCTACGGAATTTTCCCTTGATTACGTAAGTAATTGCAGCAATTTGCATTTTCTCGAGAAAACGTAAGATCATGTCCTGCTGGTAATCACTGTTTTATTCATATCGAAAGTTTGGTTCGTGCCTGTGTTTGGAAAGCCACCTTCTCTATTTTGCGTAAAACGTTTTGTCATATCCAAATCTTTTACTAACATATGTCACTAGGAACATCAAAATGCTTTTTAGAAATAAAACCCATGCAAAAACATTAGAACTGCCACGAGTAAATAGACCGTGTGAACTATATTCAAACGAAAGCTTCTAGGAAAATCCGTTTAATTATTTATTTGTTGTTCAGAAACTGATAAAGCATAATAATGTCGCGACTAGCAGGCCACTGCTCCACAAATGAGTAAATAGATCGGCATATACTTGCAGCATGTTAACCATCTTATCATTAGTGTTTTGCTACTATTTTAAGAAATTCATTTTTAGAGCAACTTGGGTCGAGATATGCGACTTGATGAAAAAATAAATTAGGAACATTTTAAAATTAATGCTATCGTATTGATGTCATTTTTAAATAACCCATTCGGAAGTCTTATCAAACAAAACTCCACAACCAAGTTAATTATGAATGCATTACGCTTATTAATTCTTCACAAACCAACTGACGTGGAAAATCAAGGATCGGGGTAGAATGAAATGACAAAGGACAGAGTGTAGGATGATCCGCAGACTCAAGTATTTTTGTATACTACGAGGTGGGTGCGGATTGCGAGGGGGCGAGGGGGGAGGATTCAGCGCTATCTGACAGCGGAAAAGGCGCCGTATCCTGCTGAAGATAAGCGCTAGCCTCATCTGCCACCAACCTGAGCCTCACAGCTGCTCAATGCTAAAAACTGCGTAAGAGGCCCATGGATAAACGTATTGTCTATGTCCGTGAGTCCGTTATATGTTTTATGTTAAGTTTGTGCGATATTGATGACTCGCTTACTTTGGATTAAATACCAGAAAGTTATTATATCATCCCAATTACGCAAAACAACAGCATTTAATTACAATTACTTTCCTTTTGCGGTTTTGCGTGTTCTATCATAGATAATAGTACCTATTTGGATATCCTCCTTTTCATAACAGGGTTTACCTAAACACCTGTACAAATACTAATTCATTGACAAACTTTCTGATTAGGTATTATTGGCTACTACAACATGTAAGCTTTGTTGTGATTCCACGAATCCAACTATTCATTTTGGTTTCAATTTACCTTCCACATTTCATCCGTGCTATGAGCTCTGACGGCTTATCCGCAGCGGATATACAAATCCGATAAACGACCTGTCCAATAGCATCGGTTGTCAGTTTAATTCTATTGTATTGTCGATCGTAAATCGCCAAAACTGTTATTAATTCTTCAGTAGGCACTAACGCCATGTTTTCAATGAGATAATAAACTTGTTCGCTAATCGTGTTTCAACAACAAATGAACATTATCTCAGTATGTTTATTGTGCTGTAAAATAAAATGTTTACATTATGTGTTAGCGATTTGTGTTTTCATGTCGATTGACATTTAAACCGGAGGAGTATCCGGCTGTAATCAATATTAAAAAGTAAATGTACTTTTGATAGTGAATTTATGGATTTAAATATTAAATTAAACCTTGTTATCTCATACAGTATAGTTAGGCAACTTTGAAAACATAATGTTGCTCAAACGCGTCCAAAATCAACATTTAAATCATGTAAAGTTGAAGAGTTCGTTTGCTTCAAGACGCTAATCTCGTAAATATTTTTTTATTCCATTTTATTCCCTTGGGACGCGGGTTAAAGCTATGGGGAAAGCTGGTATTAAAATAGTATCAAACCGATTTCTTCCTCCTGGAACGCCCACTTTAAATAACAATAGCCGCACGGGGCAATCGATTCGTCAGGCACGTTGAATTGGTGGGTTCGGGCTGCCATTTGAACATCTTTTCCGTGTAGTCAAAAGCCTGAAAGTCTTACCCAGAAGTATTGGGTTGTTCAGGGAACTAGATTGAGGACGTCAGATAGGCAGTCTGCATCCGGTAAGAGTCGACGCCGTTCCCAATATTTTTGGGTAAAGGCTAGGCAGATGTTGATGAATAATTTGCCGGATTGAAATTTTCACTGTCCCCAAAATTCTGAAATTCTCTTTATATATGAAGAGGCAGAAGGCAAACAATGTATGCTATCCAAATCAGTTCAATTCTAAATGGAGCTGATTGGTCTGCTAATTCTATTGTTGCGTCGAGGCTTTAATAGCGCTTGTTATACGGAATAGAAATCATTACAAAACTGTGGTTACTTTATTATCTCCGCATGTCATATTTGAACCTAAATTTTGTTCGGTGTGTGTTGTTTTGTAACTGGAAAGAGTACTAGGAAGGAATTATCGTTTTTTATTGTATGATTGTTTAGGACCTTCTTATACTTTTCTTCATCAAGTTTATGGCAGACGCCCCAATCATTCAATTTCTCTGAAGCAGACCACGTAGTGTTTATCAGCATGCAAGCAAATTAATATCAAGTGTGGTCGCGGGCAACAGCTAGCAATACATAAAACTAGGTATGTTCGATGCTAATGACATTTTTTCACATTGGCTTGTATGTGATTGCGTGTGCGCATACCATACAGCGCATTGTAAATAATGTATGCGGCATAGTTCGTGCTCCATTTACGTTATCACGGCGGTAAATTAAAATTATGCTCATTATTTACGACATGTGTGAGATTGCCAATAGATAGTTAGATGGAACACGCGTTCACAACTAAGTTCCACGTTTTATTACTAGACAGTCCACGAGCTATATTTCTCTTTTGGAAACAAATGCCTGTATTAGTAAATGCTATCACACTTTCTCTCTAATTAAATTCGCACACAAGTATATCCGTTTTAGCTCCTTACAATGATGTAATACGGAAAAACCATACCAACTAATTATCTGAATTGTTGTTTTCCACGTATTGCGTAGATAATAATTATACATTGAAGCATTTATGTTGTTATTAATGAATTTGCGTAAAGTTGCGATAATATGTAATAGGTATCCCACGTCGGCAATATGTGTCATCGATTGTTTCAAGCATTTATATATGTGGAATGATTCTGTGCAAACGACCGTTACGCGTATACACATATGTATAGTGCGTGTGTGTGAGTAAACAATGTTAATGTGAACAGCATTTGCTTGATTGATATTCAGTTCAGCCGCGGAACGAGACATGATGCCGGGCGACGCTACTCGCGACGATCGAATCGTGGCTTAGAGTGCACGAATGATTCGGAGGTCGATGTACGACCCCTCCCAACATGGCGATAGACAAGCTTTGTCCATATCTAGTGCCTAAATTAAATTATTAAGACGCGTAGTATCACCCGGCTCGAATCAAACAAAAATAACTCGGAATTTTGTAGCGGATTCGATGTGGGTTATTGATTTTCATTCGGCGTTGGACTGATTTAATTTTCTGTTATCGAGAACACAAAAATATATTAATTGACAGTGCACGTTTGCAGACATGTGATAGACGTGTTTTCTAGTAGGTTGATTACCTCTTTATAGACGTCTTTTACAAGTCAAGAGTTCAGTCAATCGGGAGACGTTCCGCATCAGAGATGGACTCGGTGCAGTGCAGCGATTGTTAGAAATCGAACCGCGAATCGTTCATTCATTCTAGTGAACACTATTGAACCGTTATCTTTACTATAATTAGAAGGATCCTTACAGTTGATTACATAATAGTAATTACTCATACGTAGGGTATCGTGTGGCATTCATTCATGATGTTGGATGCAGAAGAGTTAGCGAGAGATTTACTTTTCACAAATTAAGTAGAATCATTGCTTTCTAATAAAGAAAGCAATACTTCTTTATTAGCAGTGTGAACATTCTTGGCAGTCGTTACGGGTGGTCAGAAGCCAGTAAGTCTGACGCTAGTCTAACTATTGGGTTGCCCGGGTAACTGGGTTGAGGAGGTCAGATGGGGAGTCGCTCCTAGTAGAAGACTGGTACTCAGCTGAATCTGGTTAGACTGGAAGCCGACTCCAACATAGTCGGGAAAAGGCTCGGGAAATGATATTATTGCTTTCTTTATTAGGGATCATTTGATTTCTATGTAAAATATTCTGTACAGAATGGTGTAAAGTTGTTGACATTTAGCATTTTAATGTGAGAATTACACCTTTTGCGTTGCAACGCCCACAAAATCCATTCGCCCGCGCGAAAATTAAATATGGTAGTTACATTAAGTGTTTTAATCTAGGTTCTATTTGCGTCAACAACTTAACCTTTATGCAGAAACATTATCAAAACAATTGTAACATTATTTATATAATTTATAACGAGAACGTTTTTGAATATGGTTGAACTTTGCCCTTCAGATTATTGTTTAGTCAAATTATTATTTCGAAATATCAGTTAATTTTAACGATGTCGACCACGAACTTTGAACTCGAATTTGGAAAACAAAAGCTAGATTAGGTATTCATTGGGTTATATTTATAAAGTATATCAGTTTAGTTTTTGGAGCAGAATATTTGAAGTGGTCTCAACTTTGACTCGAAACCCGTTTTTCTACAATCTTGATTTGCATAGCTCTAGATTTAGCTTTGAAGTAAAAAGGATAGCGGCATTCTAAAAACGTACTGAAACAAAAGAACTTCACACACTGAGCCCCTGACTTGGGCCTTCTAAATTACAGGTCCATGAGTCATCGCCGTCTGGCTTCCATGTTAGGTACTAAAGCTACTTTCTGCATGTACGTCATTAAGTCCATTTTGTTGTGCAAATTTAAATATTAACAGAATTCGTAGAAATACTGTGTGTCTACGCGCTTCTGTTGCTAACGAAGCGCCAGGACTCTGCGGTTTGGTACGCAAACCAGTCTTTGTGTGATTTATTTAACTTATTATATTAATTAGCTTTTTATTAGTTTTTTATTTCATCATGAACGTGTAATCCTTGGCAAGGAGGCAAGCTTAGTATGCATAATCCTTAATTCGGAGAGTATATTGGGTACCTACTCTTTGCTTATAATGTATCTCTTATTATAACCGAGCAATCAATTTAAATTTCAATTCACGCATACACAAAAAGATGGATGCGTTTCTACAATTTGGATACGCTGGCCTAAAACGGTTGCAATAAATTAAAAGCTGTCATTCCGAGGTCGCTGATCGACCAGTCTTCATGTGTATGTAGTTATTTATTTCTGTGAACAGCTTATGTATTAAGCTCAAGGCATATGGTCTACGCTATGAGTAGACTTTTATCTTTAAGACCAGGCTGTATTTTTAATCAGTTTTCCTGTTATTTTTTGTCAACTTTGTTGCGGTACCGTTTAAAGCGTAAGTAAAGTTTACAGTTAAAGGACAAAACGGTAAAGCAGAGTGAATAGCTACTGCAAAGTAGACTTTTAACGCCATTTTTTAAAAACATCTTCTTCTTTGGAGCTTCGTAGCTAGAATCAATAGGAGTCTTTACATTAAAGTATGTATAGTGACTCTAAAACTATTTGGACAAATTCTTCGTAAATCTACTCTTTGGTTTTACAATTTGAACTGTAAAGCCAACAACACAAAAACTATCTGTCGGGTATACTGTAATTTTTCAGCGACGCGAGGCGTGGCGTGCAGATACAATGAATTTACCCGGCGTCGCCTACCATTGGCCTCGATCCAGGAATAGGCCATCCACAGTTCAAGTGTACTCCGTTTCCGGTATATAGTTTTACGCCGGGCCGTTTGTCGGCACTAGTATTTTGTAATGCAGTTGTAGTACATTTAAGTCCACTTAACTTTAGTCCACGGGAGATACTCGTTTATTGATTTTCTGTTTAGTTGTGTGATGTGCCAGTGTTCAGTGTTCAACGGTGCCAGATAATAGCTGCAGACTCTAAAGCATAATTTCAAGAAAACATAATTTATTGAAACTGCTACTTAAACTCCCTTCCGTGAACTATGCTTGCTGACTACTCAAGTTTTCTACAAAAAAGCTTCTATAATTTATGCTCTTATTGTTTCTAAGAAGCCTGCAAATTCGAAGAACTACACAGCTCAGACTTTTACATAAAGGAGGAAGTACTATTTGACATTTAAATGTCGTTGTGCCTTAAAACTAGTTTCAAGTTTTAACATTTCCTTATTTCTTTGTTTATTAAGAGCGTACTGAAAAGATTAGCACCCGATTTGCATATTAATCAAATTTTCTGCTAGTTAGTTATTGGTGTAGGTGTCGGTTGGATTTTAGGTAATTTTTTATGAAAGGTTGCTGAAGCTGGGCGGTTTGCGTCAAAGCGTGGGCGCCGCGACGTGGGCGGGCGGAGCGCTCTCTGGCCGTTACACTACTACCCCCTTGCTCACCTCCGAAATAACAAAAGCCGCTACGCCTACATCCCGAAAGGGTAAATTGCCCCAATATGTAGCCGTCGCCGAAAGTAGGGTAAAGTTTTTCGATATAGCAAAATTTGAAAGTTTTTAAGTAATAATTTTAAGGGTCTTAGGAGCTGAGTCATATGCGGTCAGGTCAGCGGCTGATAGAGATGACGCACTCTTAAAAATGCATGATAAATGAGCCGGCTCTGTATCATGCTACTTTGTTTGTGTCAGTGGGAAAACATCTCTATGGAAGTGGGCGTATTATTTTTAATTAATAAAATTATTGTTTTTTCAATCTGAACGGCAAAAACTGCCAATCCAATCACAGTCAATTAGCTCGAATCATAAAGATGATTAACTACATAACTAGTCTTTTGAGGCTTAGCAACAGGTTAAATCCTTACGCAATATGGAGACAGGTAATAATTTGATGATAGTCTAAGGCTTTTCGGTCCAGACTTTTGTTTCGATAAAATATTATTATAGTTCTAAAAGCTTTGTGACGGCTAGACTAGTGCGTGGGAGGAGTGACGCGACACTCACTCGTGCGAAAAATTACCCATACGGTAAGGCGAAAACCTTTTTGTTACGGTGATAATACGCCTTAGACCGTCGCAGAGTGACAGCATGTGACTGGTCCTGTCGCTTGAATACATAGTACTTAATGACGTACAAGAAAAATAAGCAATATTACAATGTCATATGGTCTGAGTGTTTCTTAGGAAATAGTTTATGCTTGGAGAAATTTTACGCTGACGGGGGCTGGCGATTGATAGCGCTCATAACACATTGTTAACTTGACATGTTAAGTTACACCGGAACTTATCATTTTCAAAACTGTTTACACCGTACCTGTCAATACGTTTTACTATGTTATCTGAATTTCATATTTTTCTTGTATTTTATGTCCTAGCACTGTTACTAAGAATTTTCTAAATCTAGATAGGTATACCTTGTGTTAGTTGAGAATTACTTACAGATCTTCATACTGTATACAATTCGCGGCTAGCGCGCGGGAGCGGATCAATCATAACAGCCACTTCTCGCTACCGACCTCAGTCCACATTTGCTATGTAAATTAATTCTTGGAACGTCTCAGCCGCTCGCAGTTCGAGACGCACTCAATTCTTCCTTTTGCAATGCACGATATTTGGGATTCCCGGCTGGGAATGTTTAACGGACACCGGCTGTAACCTCGTTCATGGGTTTTTGATCTTCGCAGATGTGGAAATATTTTGGCAGAAATAAGAACTGTCGATAATAAACATATTTTGCGAGCGAAACAAAGATTAGCAATGACAACTGTGACACATACCTATGTACACAGCTATTTGCAAGACAAAGAACATGAATATGTCATAGTCGTTCGTGCACTGACCTAGGAATTGTACCTAATAGTCTATACGTGCCAACGCCAACTTGGATCTTAGCTGTTCGCAGAAACGTGGTTCTAGCTTAACGACTTTAGACTTTGTTTCAATATCCTTATCTCTGTTACTTGAAATTTCTTGATCCATTATGTGAATAGACAGAACAATTCATTTTTATTCAATTTGATGTGAAGTGCTAAATAATTAACAGACAGATAGTAATTTAAAAATTTATACAAATTGAATTCACAATTCCTTTGTGAGTCATACAAACACTGAATGAATATCAATAAGTTTACAGTAGTTCCGCTTTCCCAATATAAGCGCAGCTCGCACGATTTCAGAATTGCTGTCCATTGTATCAACTTTTAAAAATGGTCAAGAATTTAATTATGATTCAAATACAGGAAAATTCGTAATGTTACAATTTAAAGTAGATACATAGACTACAATACGTACATATATGAGTATGCAGAGACATAAACTTATGAATTCATAATTATCTGAGATTTTATTAGGAAAACCGCAAACTATTAGTTGCCACCGCAATATGTATATCGAAGTAGGGAGATATAATAAATACGCGGAGGTATGCTTAGAGGAAAATCTGATTTGTTGTTGTTTCTTTGGCGGAGCTGGTTTTTATCGTAAATTATAATTGTTGTTGGATCGATAGTCAACGTGAGTGCACGTGCGTCAGCGGGCGAGATTACGCTTCGTTTCAATTACCCACACACCGATAGGAAAATCATAAAAATGTATTCGCCAAATTGGCTATGAACTGACGTGAAATCGATGGATGCTGACGTCCGCTATGGTTAGCCCACTGACGGCATGGCGGCATAGCGGCATGGCGCAGACACTAATGTATGTCTAATATACATACATATTTGCTTTCTAAATACGTTTGAGTCATTGATTGTTATTGTTAGGCATGATTAACATACATGCTATAAATAGGTGCTAAGCTACTACTAAAAACGTAATTATAGCAAGTTATGACGTGGCATAATAAGCGAGGGCTGAGGGCATCGAGCGTATGGTCGGCCGTGACCCTGGCAGAGCTCCACGAAGGCAGGCGGCTCATCTGTAGGCACGACCCTATTTACATAACAACGCACGTAGGATCCGGCGTTAATAGCGAACGCCACGCCATCACCTCCCTGCATTTATTCAATTGAACAAGATCGAGAGCAATAGATGGACGGCTTGAGAATTCAGGGGGACGGGGAACTGTCTGATGCGAGCTATGTGTTTGTTTACGGATGACGTCTGACGTCTGCTGTTAAACTTACTTAACGTGAGTATTATTTTTAGATAAAAGTGAGTTATCCTTACTTTAAAATATATGAAAAGAAGGAAAATCCGAAATCGTCTTCTTTTGTATTTCGATCACGTTTGACTCTTGATAACTTTATTTGTGCAGAATATTTAAACTCCGACAGGTCAGGATTTCGAGGTTTATTTTAGAATTTGAGGTGTTTTTTATGAGCGAGGTGGTTTATGAGTCAGTTGTTTTTCCAGCCGCAAGCGCAGCTGGCACTCCTGCCCTCGAGGAAATCTGCTTCTCAGAACTGTATACCAGTAATAATATTCATATGTGCGAACCTCAAGGTTAGCTCCGTAAGCTGTATTCGACTGCGAATTGTAATCATATCGAATTAGTTAAGAATGCTGAATGCATGTGTGGTTCCGTCGCGGTTCGAGTCAAGGTTGTCTCGATAACGCAAACGATCAATTAACGGCTGTGCTTCCTGGCCGTATTGGTCTAATAAAATATTTAAATGCCTCTATGGTTTGGTCGAATGGATGAGAGCAAATATAAGAATTTAATAAAACCTAACCATATATATATTGTATCTAATTTATTTCTAATTCTGAGCGTGTGAAAAATAAGCGAGAATGTACTGAAATTAGAACTTTAAAAACATCAATCGACTCAAAAGTTCAGGCTCAACGTGTGTGCAGAGATTCAGCGAGAATGTGCCATAAATTGGAAATATCTTAATTAGCAATCAATCAGAATCGATAAAAAAATAAACTAATGTTGTGTCTTCCAAAAAAAAATCTGCTTTATTTAACCTACAACTAAAATCAAAATAAAGAGTACTCGGGTTTCCAAAGGCTTAGGGCCAAAGCGTTTATTTTTTACTATAAAATCGAGTGAAAAATGTTTTCTTTACAATACAAATTAGACATAATTCGGTTGTTATTGTAATATTATCTTGATCTAATAATAAGTAAAATTAGAGCAGAAACTTGAACACGAATAATATTGCATCATACAGCTTTTGTTACCGAGGCGTCCTATTGCTACGGGGATTTACCTATTAAACCTTTACAAAGCAAAATACTCAGGTCAAATGACAAATTACGAAAAAGTGACAACATCGGCAATTTTGTAGAGAGGGAGACAAACTGTTGCTAGACAGATATTTTAAAAAACTGTAAAGTAAACTGCCCTAGATCTTGTTAGCTTACTTAAAAATGAAAGAAAAGACGGTAAAATACTGAATTATTGTAGATTAACCTACAAATATTATCGCGTATGTGTAATATTGCCTATTTCACCATTTTCCTGTTGCATTTCGTAAAACGATTGTTTAATGAATTAGTATTTTTTCCTATTGACGTCATTTTAATTTTGGTTTACTAAACAAACCTACGTTGAACAAATAATTCTGTGAATAAAACATACTCAATATTTGACTTCACAATTCACGTTATGAAAGCCTCTTTGGCCGGCCATTGTCACCAAAGATATATCTGACACACGTCTCGGCAATCCCTCTGGCCCTTATCAAAAATATATGAAGGTATGCCTTATCTGTCATTCTAATCTGCTCAACCTTTGCGGGCACAAAACCACACTTTCGTCATTGAAAAAGAAATACCTAACAAACAAGACGATGAACTTTATTTGACATTTCCTGTTAGGGACGTACAATAAATATCGATTACAATAAAATGTATAAACGGTTATTTTAATGGTAAGCAATCAGCCACCCATTAGCTTCAATGTCTTATGTACTAGGCACTCATAAATATCGAGCAGTGTTTACCAGCTCTAGCAGTCGGTACCATTATAAAGTTATGTAGCGTGTAATTGTCCAACGGAAATGCAAAGGTTTCTATTACACAGTTATCAAACAGACATAAATAGCTGTTGAGTTGCATGTCGTGTCGTACCAGCGATAAGAAATAAAATGTTTGTTATCATTTAATCATCTGTATCCGCCGCCATAGCCACAGGGAAGTCCTTTAATCTTTTCTTTGGCAGCTGTGAATAAGTTGAATTCAAGAAAACGTCAAAATTGTAGCAAAAAAGTCTATTGACGGTGAAAACTTTTACTTTCCATTTAAAAGATAAATTAATTGGTTCTTATTGAATGTTTAATAGGATTAAAACTGAAACGGAGTTATAATTTTCTCTTTTAATTTTCTCCTTCGTGAAGATGGTCTTTGGTCGCTTTTTAATGTACCTTACTATTTGAATTCAATTTTTAATTGACTTCTGTCAAAGTATTACGGCAAATATGATTGCAGAGCTCTATGAAACTACTGATTTTACAGGCGATTAATTCGTCAAATCTTAGTAGATTTTCAACTTTATCGCTGAACTAGCGACCCGTCCCGGCTTCGCACGGGTGCAATGCTGATACTAAAATTATACATACAAACCTTCCTCTTGAATCTCTATATCTATTAAAAAAAACCGCATCAAAATCCGTTGCGTAGTTTCAAAGATTTAACCATACAAAGGGACAGAGAAAGCGACTTTGTTTTATACTATGTAGTGAAGTAGATGGTTCAAAGTTGATTGGGAAAATTTGACAGTTTCGTGTAGCTTTATGTACTTGCGTCTGTACAAGCATATCAAAATTCGTTACCTACTTTGTATTGATTATAAAAATAGATAAATCATAATGTAAGGTGAGTATTATGTGCAGATAATGAGAAATACCTCGGCTTTTGATTACAGGCAATCAATCATTATACTGGATATGCTTAATGCATCAAAATGTTAAATATGCACGAGGCTGACAGATAAATAAAGGTAGTTAGGACTAAAATTACATATCTACACATGAGGTAGGTATTAATAATAATTAATACACGACTTATGTATGAACTGTGATGTACAGTAGGTTATTTTCCACATTAATTTATGTAATTAATTCTGTGTAGACAAAGTATGATTATGTCGAAGAAAAATAAATTATTTTTACATTCAGAGGGCCGGATTTGTGCTCAATATCCGGAACGACCACAGTTGATTGCAGGACCAGATAACGCCACAAATAAACAGGCGATTAACTTAAAAATTTAGATAGATAGATAGGTAGACAGTAATTAATGTTAAATTAATAATTACATTAAGTGACGTTCGTCGTTGGGATATAAATAGAGTTATTATTAACATTAGAGTGCAATTTATAAATAAACTTGACGGCAATGACACAGCGAGCAATGAGCATTACAAATTATCACTTCACCTAAGTAACGAATACAAGCTTCCTTCCTTGGTTTCACCCGCGTTCCGAGGGAACTACTTAACGCTCATGTGTATAAAGTAGCCAATAAGTTAATCTGATCGTCATCTCCCGAGCTTTTTTCCCATCTACATATGTTGGGTTCCAGTCTAACCGGATTTAGCAGAGTACTAGTGTTTTACAAGGAGCGACTGCCTATATGACCTCCTCAACCCAGTTAACCCATGGCGACAGACTTATTGGCTTCTGACTACCCGTAACGACTGCCAAGGATTTTCAATGACAGCCGGGACCTACAGTACGTGCCATCTGAAACACAGTCATTGTTGTCCAAGATATACTTAGAAAGTACATACATACAAACTTAGAAAAGTTGCATTGGTACTTGCTTGACCTGGAATCGAACCCAAGCACTCATACTTGAGAGGTTGGCTCTTTAACCACTAGGCCACCACGACTTTTAGGTACTATACGTAAATCTGAGATAGAGGCTATATTACTGCCAAGTTTCACCAAAACCCATCCAGTACTTTTAACGTGAAAGAGTGAAACCAACGCACATCCATACAAACTATCGCATTTAAAATATTAGTAGCATAATATTGTAACAGTTTTTTTTAAGTGCGCAATGTGCAACCACAATGTGCCCTTCCCCGCTCATGAATGACTCCACGTATTGTTGATTCGGTGAGTCAACGAGCAACGTACGCGGCACATAGCCAGTCGACTCATTCATGTAATTCACACAAAAACCTTAACAATTACCCCAACAAGCACTGAAGGATCAAATTACTTACATTAAATTATTACGAGTGCGTACACTAAATCGTCAATGCGAATGTTTGCGCGAGAATCTCATGGGATTTGTGCTAATAAGGTACACTAGCGACTTCTTCTAAATTTAAGTTTGTTTTGTGCGATTTATTTCTACAAAAAATATTGTGTTTACCAGTGCAAACTATCAGATCACTACAACACTATCAGGTATGCCACGATTAACTATTTTTTCTGCTTTGATAGGAGGAAAAACGTTTCGTTGTAACGTTACACGTAAATGGGAAATTCAGACTAGCAAAATATACAGCAATGTATGTTTTTTTGGACGTTTTAAAGCGCTCAAATGACTTTTTTTGCGTACATTACCTAACTAATTGCAATGTTCTGTCAGCAGGTCGTTTTAATAACAACAACAGAACGTAACGTAATTAATTACAAGCAAAACAAGACTTAAAAAAATATACATGTATGAAAAGAGGTCACATAAATAAAGCAATGATGCGATCGTCATTTAGGCACGCAGATTGAACTTTTTTCTTGTAGCAAGTAAGCACAAGCTCGTTCGTTTTCAAGGAGCTTCGCTCATACTCGCAGCACAATCACTGACACAGATTGCGGGCTCATCCACGCAGAACTCGTGAGGTGCCATGACAGCACCCCATTTAAAAGGCAAATACGGTCACGACGTGCTCACACGGATGTGTCGATATCATTACGATGTGCCTTGTGCAACTCGCCGCGCTAATGCATCCACTAGACAAAATCAACTTTAGAAATGTGATGCAACTCCTAGCCTGGCACATCTTGCTGGTAATAGAATCGCTTCAGATATGGGCTAAGAACGATTTCTAAAACGGTTAAAATATTTAATTGTCATCGTTAGAAAATACGTAGTTGTGAACACACTTACGTAAATGGAAATTTTGTGGTTGCTGTTTTTAGTTTAATCACGCTTTATTAGCTGTTTGTGTAAATATGACTTAGTTTGTAAATAATGAGTGGGTAGCGTCATGAACGTAAAACGTTGACTTCCATTGATGCTTCCATTATTATCTTCTCACTGTTTCACAGAAAGTATTTTACAGACATACAGAATTGTATACATTTAGTACCAATTACATTCCAATTTTGAATTACAAAAACGGCCAGGTTGGTTACCTTACACCAGCATTTGCGATTAGCAGTCTAATTGGTGGTCATCAGTGTGTTCCAAACAATATCGAGGCGCCTTATTTGAGTACCGCTTACAGTACTGCCACATGTACTGCTCACCCATTAGGGTAAAAAAGCGTGACGACGATGACATCGGGTGAACGGACAAATCGTAACGGTTCGCTCGACTACGGAACTTAATAACACTATGGCGTACAAAAACTTCGATAGGCAACATAATTTAATAAGCGCAGCGTTTATATATTGTCATCTTATTTTTTAGAATGAAAAAAGATATTGAAGTGTTATATTATCTCCAGAGAGGTGAAGGCCCATCTTCTATTAGTCATTTTCTTCTAACGGTTTGATTTCACACCTGCGCCTTAGTGATATTTTTGTGAGAGGCATTCAACCTAAAGGTCTGTCTGAAACCTGAGTCCCTACACAGCCAGGGCTCTACATTTAAACAGAAGCCCTGGTAAAAATATTCGCATCTGAAAAAACATCGGTTTCCAAACACCGAGTGTCCAGAGACCATGGACCACGTCCAAAGTCTTCTGGGCTCGAGAATATGATAAGCCAGCCAATTTAGTACGGATCTGCTGCAAAAACTTTCGGGAAATAGTTATTTCTGGCATATACCTTATATGTAATGGGGCAGATCCGATGGACCTGCTTGACAGAATTGGACAAATCCGTGTTTGTCATCTCATCATCATACCAGCAGTTTTGTCTGCCCATTACACTTTGAGGCAGTTCCGGCGGGCCTATCCGTGCATGGTTGGCTTGAAGTAGTGCCTTTCGTAAAGCACTCGTGTCCGTATTTTTCAAGTTAAAGACCTGAATTCTGGCTATCATTGCTGAGATAAGCATTTGTACCTTTGAAAACTAAATGAAGTGTAAAGGAAGGCGTTAAAAAATAACCATATCTTCTCTTGTTGCAGATCGTTGTCGAGTGAGTCGGATGCGGCGCGGGCGCCAGAGTGCCATGCAGTGTTAGTATCGACCATGGTGGGCGTGGGCGTCGCGGAGGGAGGCGGGGGCGGCGGCGGCCCCGGCGACGGCTACTACGGAGAGTACTACCCTCCCGAACAGTACTACGTGCCGCAGGAGATGTGTCCTCACCCCTCGCAGCACCCTCAGCACGCGCATATGTGCACCGTGCTCCCCGAATACGGTGAGTCTACTGCTCTTTGTCTTTCAGAGCTTCACGCCTTCAAAAGCATTTGTCTGCTGAACAGTTCATGCTTTCAACAAAGCATAGAATTGTCTGCGGCGAATCGTTATCAATACTACCTGTCTATTTATTTTAAAAGGCATTAAAACGAGTTTTAAAAACTAGTTTCAAAAGAGAAATGCGTTTTTACATAAAGTCGATAGCGTATCGAGCGCGATTGTTTTATTGTTGCTAAATGTAACAATGTTTTATTACAGTAGACCATATACATATATATGTATTAGAAAGTCGTTTATTTACATACTTTATTTTTAAATCAAGAAGTGCAGAACTTATTTTGCTGAAATATTGTGGGGAGGTAGCTTAATTAGAACTAGAAGACAGGTCATTTTTATTCCCATTCGGGTACGGAAAAAATTTGAATCGGGACACGGGTGAAACCATTTTAAATAGGTAGGTACTTTTACTACCTAATGAATGCGAATTTTGTTTCAACCTTATCATCTGTAGATAACCGGTTGGGTAATGGTATGTTCATAACGGCTTTTCTACTATCGCTATTTTATTTAAATACTAGCGACCGCCCGCGGTTTCATACGCGTCTCGAGGAAACTTCTTCCAGCACATGGGTAAAAAGTTGCTTTTATGTTACTGTGATACACATACATATAGGCTATACTACTGTCAAGTTTCATCAAAATCCATCTAGTAGTTTGAACTTTCGCGTTTGTATTATAAGTAGGATTCAAGCAACTGGTAGTTAGTTCAATTTCTCACAGAATATAAACAGCTTCCTTGAACGAATTATTCACTATCTTAAAATGGAAATAATAAGCTAGGTACCAGCGCATTTGGAATTTGTTTGCCACTATAATTTTGTTATCTAAAACAGTAATTAGGGTTGGCAAAAATAGCAGCTCGGGAAACCACATTCAATTAGTGGTTGTGTCAGAAACTTAAGAAACCGTAGCGAATTAAAACTGGGAAAAAACCCTTCTATTGAGTTGAAACAAAGAGCTTCAAGGCTCTCGTGGGATTCCTAGTGCACGGCATTGCTCAAGACTGCGGTCGCGTTGCATCGCCCGCCAGCCGGCCTCAGCTATGCAGCCCGTTTCCGCCGCGGGCGGTTGATACGTTCATACCAAATGATGATCCCACAAAGAACCTTTTCTATGAACACCCAAAACACGTTCATTCATAACCGCAAAGTTACGGGCCGGAACGGCGTGGCGGGCGCGATGTCAAAATAAAGCTAAATTAACCCACCCGTGACGTGGCACCAGCTACAGTAATCTAACCCGTATTCGTAGCACGCGAGCTGGAATCAGCATGCAAACATTATCAGCTGTGTTTATACTGAATATATACATAAATTATATCAAGCCATTAACTTTTTGATTATTATTTATCTTATCAACAATTAAATATAAACATTAAACAAAATTACGTGTATTCTTGCTATAAGTTGAATGTCAGATTTTTTGTCGATAATTTTGGATTTTGTTTCGACTTCACCCAATACCTAATTAATATGAATTAGCATGATGTACCTATCCAACAAAATCAACAGAAGTCATTGAAGCATCTGAAAAATAAATGATTAATGATATTTTTGTATATTTGGAGACTGTATACAAGTTGTTATTTGGTAGGTTAATTGGTAAGTCGTGTTATAGATGTAAAGTAGAATGTTTACTTTCTGATCACTACAATGCATCACTCAGACAGTATCACCACTGTAATTTTATCAACATTTCATATTTTTAATAAAAACACAACAAATATAATCCTAAACTATTGACACTTAAGTTGTGTTACATTAATGAATATATGAAAACGTTGACATTTTTATAATTCCTATACAGCTACATAAGATGATATCATCAATGTTTCATATTAACAAAGGTTATCACATCGCATCCATTCACCGTGAATAGTCTTAATTAATACATTTGACGACGGAACTTTGCATCTTTAGATGTTTGACTAAAGTATAGTAGCTTTTTTGCATAGGAACATGATGTATTTGCTAAATATGTTTAATAAATAGTTTTAATATTTCATTCGACGAACAATTCCTTTTTGTGGGCTGGCAGTCAACAAGAGTGGTAAAAACCTTGTCTCAAATATCGTCAATTCTGAATTGAAAACCTACGTTTTTTGAACATGGTTGGTTATCAAACTTTTTTATTGTTTAAGAAAATAGAGAAAATTCAGTTTGTAAATCTGTCACTTTTAAATTTTCAGGTGGCATGCCCGTAGTGCCATCAGGCACGATGATGCCGCCCATGATGCCGCCTGTGCTGGACGAGAACATGCGCCATTACCTGGTCCATGCGCAAGCGCACCCCCACCACGCAGCGCATCACCAGCCGCAGCACCACCAGCCGCCGCACCACCAACCACCGCCCCACCATCAGCCGCCACACCATTACGTGAGTATACTCATTTCTATCATCATAGGGATCGACAAATTTCGGAACGCAACCATAACTGATTTATGGGGCTAGAGAAAGTACCCTGTATCCACGGCTATATCAAGTAATTTGGTTCTGCAAGATAACAAGATTATTTTAAATCTGAGGGCGGGAAGTATTCGCTAAGGATTTTGTATGGAGGAGTTTCTTCATACAAATATTTATATTCTTTGACTATTTACGAAGTCAGTATTAAACCCATCGCAGTGACGTGCAAGGGCAAAAAGTTATATTTTTGCTATTCACAAGTAAAAAAAGTAAGTTAATGTTGTGTTGGACTATTAATTTGAATATGTACATTTAAGTCACAAAAAAGAACACGTTTTACCAATTACCAATTTAATTGCTCAGTACCCTGCTATTCTGTGTACAAACAAACATCTGTCACGCAGTATCCACACATAATACGTCGTCTCAGAGAACGTGTAAGATACTTAAGACGTATAATAAACTGCGGCTATTTCTAATTAGACTTATCCGGGATAAAGCTAATACGATTTCCTTTATTTATCAGATCCTGGTTTTGTTAGGGAACTACTTAGTCCTTCTAAGGAATCTTGACTCACGTTCGCCATATGTAGGGCTGCTACCCATATAAAAGATAGTACCGACCGAAGTACCGTACTATTGTATTATTTTAGCCCAAAAATCAGAACAACAATATGTAGTTTTTTCTTATTGAACTGACCTTTGCGGACGCCATAATAGTATTGTATTTTTCCAAATAATTTCGGAAAAATACTAATTTTCATGTCAAAAGCTGGCAACCCTAGCCATATGTGTAACCAGGATCTAAAGCCATACGCTTCGGTATTCTAGCGCGTTTTAAGAATACTGTCCTTTAAGAGCTATACGTGGTGACTACCTGTATGATGCCCCAGTCTGTATCAGGATAATAAAGAAAGAATTCTATTCACGTCAGTGTAGCTAGGATTCCCTATTTTATCGTCGTAAATATACAGGACAAAATCTAGTGCAAAGTCAAAGTTCTCTAATCTGTGGTCATAGGTTGTGCTAACGCTGTAGGTAATTCCCACATGCAGTTGTGTTATTGTTATCTAATAAAGTTCTCGTTGACTGTTGGATAGTTTTACCCAAGTCACGACGGACCTTCTTCCCGCACATGGATGGAAATAACATACAAGCTATGCTATTATTAATAAGCTATTATTCTGATTAAGCTATATAACTGCCAAGTCTCATCAAAATATATTCCATCAGAAACTTTTGCGTTCGTTTTCCGGATATAAAATCCACTTTTCACTGGCTCGAAAATTCCACAGTAAGATAGTAATGCCACTAAAAACAGAAGCTTAAAAAAATACTCGTCTTCTCGATCTATTGTCCGGAGAATACCTTATTCAGTTCACTGCCCCACCAAGGCCGCAATACGCTAATAACACTCCTTACAATCATTGACAATCAGCCGCTAATAATGCACTAGGTATAGTGCAATTTTTATTGACTTTAATAGGACACGAGTGTGGTTAAGTACATTAAAATGTCGAATGGAATTATATTATGTACCTAATATGGAATTTGGGCTTTCCACGTAATAACGAAATTTCCTTAATATGCGGAAATATCACTATACATTCCCAATAATACCTATAAATTGGTTTCTTATGCGCTTGGTATAAATATAATATAAAATACTTTATCAGGACAACTTCACTGAAGAACTGTTAATATTTAGCTTTGCAAACGCAATGCTAATGTCAGTGTCAAAATTAAAAGCAGTGGGCAGTGACAGTGACAGTAAGACGCCAAACATTTCTATATAATCGAGTTCATTGACTTGTTTGTTTTGTAACGGGTGAAAAAATGCTATGTTTATTTACTAGAAACACTAGAATACAAGTATCAACAAATCTTTATTTCTTGTTTCTTTGAAAATTGAGCAATTTTTCAAGGGTAAATGTTGAATCTTGTGCTATGTTATTCTCATGAAATAAGTATGTTTGGACAGAATGCTAGCAATGAACCTTCTGTGTAAACAATTCCCCTGGTGCATTCGATTGTTTCGCTTGTAGATTTAACCGCGTATATTTACATTTCGCTTTTAAGTTTGTGCACAGGCGTGTCGAGTTATCCGACTATTTTCAGTGAGTAGATGATTAAATAAATTTGCGCGGTATACGACGTTAATCTAATCGTGGCGAAGTTATACGTTCGCGTATGATTGTGTAGTGGACTGTTATCACGAAAACAGTTGGCTGTTGGCAGTACGTGGCAGTGACGTTTACTTAACAGACTCAAAACTCAACTCGAAATATTTATAATATAATTTAAGAAAAATGAGTGAAGCTGACCAAAATAGAGTTAAAAATTCTCAACAAGATGGCAATGTAAAGGTCGGTATAGTTGCAGTTCACTAAATATTGTTTGCTTAATGTTCATTCAAGGTTTTAAAAGTTTTCCTACAATATGTTAGTATCAAGAGGCACATTTTTTTTGTTTTTTAACATAAAATAACTTTAATATTCTTAATTTGTGGTTATTAGTTTAATATCTGGTCTGGTAATATATCCATAATCTCATAAAATACAGTGTACTCTTTTTTATCACATGGCAGAGCTGTTTTATTTAACAAAGATGTATGCCTTTGTAATAAAATCCATTGAAATAATATGTTGGTGAACATAAATCACAGTTCATTTATTTCATGAGGACATTTGTGCATACTTGTTTGACAAGCATTGTATAGTTTTGTTTAAATTTTATTATAATTTACCACATAATAATAATTAATATAGTAATATCAGATGGCTAAGTAACAGGCACCCGGAACAATATTGATCATAAGGTTAAGCAAGTCTTTGGCAGTCGTTATGAGTAGTCAGAAGGCAAAGAGTCTGATAACTAGTCTGACCAAGAGGTATTGGGTTGCCTTCTAACTTAGAAAGCCGAGTCCAACTCAATCGAGAAAAGTTTAGGCATATGTCAATTGGTTTACTGTCTTTTTTAATAATCTTATTGAATAAGACACCACTAATCTTATTGAATTTATCATTCATTTTTTTTTGTTCCAGGCTCCAACTAATGGTACAGGGGGTCCACAACATTACTACAGTACTGGGTATCCACCGCATTTCCACCATGTTCCACACCACATGCAGCATTCCCCACCTCCACCGGCAGTCTTTCAAAAGGATGAGAGGACCCAGCGACAGTACTCTAAACTAAAACAAAAATTAGAACGGAAGCAGACTAATAGGAATAATGGCATTGGTAAGTCTATTGGAAACATGGTTTGATAGGTCAAAGCTAAATATTTTTTTTTCCTAAACTTATTTAGGTATCAATACAGGTACATTTTAAATTGACAAATAGTATTACAAGTATAATTTATTGACTTTTTAATGTTTCATGCAGATGCTAACTCGGGTGCTAGTACTCCGTCGCTCTCGCCACGTAAGGAAATAAATGGTCGCGCCGGCAGCAGTAGTGGCGCGAGTAGTGGCGGTAGTGGGGCGAGCAGTGGGAGCAGCCTGCCAAGTAGTGGGCCTAGTAGCGGGGCCAGCGCAGGCTGTGCCGGTAGCGGTGGTACCACGTCATCAGGGGCCTGGTCAGAGGAGGGAGAGGCCTCGTCCGCCGAAGCTTCTGTGCAAGGCGATGGCTCGTCCGCCGCGGCCTCTGTACAAGGCGATGGCGAGCCTGAAGATGAAACTGACGCCCAAGCCATACTTGACATGTTTGCTGCCAGACGCACACCACAGGTACTTGGATGTGAAATAATGTGAAACTGTGGAATAGTGAAGTTACAAAAACGAAAATTGTTAAGTATGTTTTAATTTCTTCAGATTACCGACGTGTCATCGACCAGCGCTCTGGTGATTTGGAATCTGCCAGTACCAGAAGATGTCATAGTTCCAAATGGCGAGTTAACATATGACTTGCTTCTGGCTGATCGTGGTGGCCGATACAAAGCTATCTATAGCGGGCAGAGCCTTACCTGCCGGTGAGTATTAAGCATTTTTTTATTTAAACAGATTAATTGTTGGCGCAAGATATAGTACTAATATGTTGTTTTGTATACGACAGGGTAAGGGATCTAAAGCCGGGCTACGAGTACTCGGTATGCCTACAGATCCGCGCCGGAAAGCTAGACGCGACAAGTGCGTCGGCGACGTTCCGCGCGCCAGCCGCCCGGCCCGACCAGATGGTGGCGCCGCGCGTGACGCAGCGCGCGCGCACGTCGCTGCAGCTGCGGTGGGCCGCCGCCACCGACAACGGCGCGCGCTTGCTCAATTACGTCCTCGAAATGGACGACGGCGAGGGCTTCGTGGAAATAAGCCGTCCTCGCACTCGCCAGCACACTGCCAACAACCTGCGGCCGCAGACTCGCTACCGATTCCGTATCGCGGCCGTCAACGACTGCGGACGCGGCGAGTGGAGCGAGGAGACTGTCGCGTGGACGACGGGCTCCCCGCCGCCCGCGCCCGCGCCGCCCGCCCTCACCACCGCCACCAACGAGTCCCTGGTGCTGGGCTGGGAGCGACGCTCAGACGAAGAATTTACGTTACAAATGGACGACGCGGCTCGCGGTCATGGGTTCCTCCCCGTGTACTCGGGCCCAGATCGATCTTACGTGTGCACTGGTCTCCATCGTGCTACAGACTATCGTTTCCGTCTCCGCTGTGAAACTGTCGACGGGCAAGGACCCTGGTCCGTAGAAGTCACGTACCGAACGCTTCCCGAGCGCCCCGGCCCACCTGGACGGCCGACGTCTCGCGGTCGGATTCATTCCCGCGCATTTCGCCTTCGTTGGGAACAGCCCGTGGACGACGGCGGTGCTGCAGTAGATTGTTACACCCTCGAGCTCGATGCCGGCGATGGCTATCGGCCAGCCTACCGAGGACCAGAGCGCGAGGCGCATTGCGACCGGCTGCTGCCCGGCACGCCGTACCGCGCCCGTGTACGCTGCAGCAACGAGGCGGGCGTCAGCGAGTGGTCCGCCGCCGAGACCGTGACCACGGAGGCCGCTGTCCCCGCCGCGCCCGCCGCCCCCGCGCCCCTCGCCGAGCCGCGCAGCACGCTCGTGTCCCTGCGCTGGCGCCCGCCCGACTGCACCGGCGGCGCGCCCATCACCGAGTACCGCCTGGACATCGTTGAAGCAGTTGATCCTGAGGGAGCGGTCCGCCTCGCTTACCAGGGTCCAGAATGCGAGTGCGTAGTGCGCGATCTCATGCCCGGCCGACTCTACCACACGTGGGTGACGGCTCACAACAGGGTGGGCGCCAGTCCGGCATCCCAGGCTCTCACTTTCGCGACAGCACCGGCGGCACCGGACGCTCCGGACACGCCGACCGCGCAATTAGAAGGTGCTCGCGCCGCAAGGCTCGAATGGAGTCCACCGCGGGACAACGGCGCGTCCATTCTCGATTACCGCCTCGAAATGAGCGCTACAAACGTCGACGACGCATTCTCAGAAGTGTACAGGGGTGCAGACACGAGCTGTCTGGTCGGTCGCCTCGTGCCATTCTCGCCCTACTTCTTCCGGGTGTGCGCGAGCAACGCGGCAGGGCGCGGCGCCTGGTCGGGCGTGCGCGACGTGCTGACGCCGCGCGCGCCGCCCGCCGCCCCCGCCGGCCTGCGCCACGAGGCCACGGCCGACAGCCTGCGCCTGCAGTGGCGGCCGCCCGCCGCGCACGGCGCGCCGCTGCTGGGCTACCGTGTGGAGGTGGGCGACGCCGCCTACGACACGGATGGGCCGGCGCCCGAGCGCGTGGTGCGCGGCCTGGCGCCCGACACCGTATACCGCGTGCGTGTGGCGGCGCTCAACGAGCTGGGGCTGGGCGAGTGGTCGGAGGAGGCGCGTGCCGCCACGCGCCCGCCGCCGCCCACGCCACCTGCGCTGCGCTGCGTGCAGGCTCAGCACAACTACCTGCGCCTGGAGTGGCCGGCCACCGGCGGCGAAGGCGCCACGTACTGCGTCGAGATGCGCTCGCTTGACGCGAGAGACTTCCGACCTGTGTACCGGGGCTCGGCGCGCTCGTGCAAAGTGAAGAAGCTACGCGAGGCGACTACGTATGCGTTCCGGATACGAGCCAGCGACGAGCGCGGCGGGCGCGGCGCGTGGTCGGACCCGCTGGAGGCCGCCACCGTGGCCGCGCCGCCGCCCGCCCCGCGCCCGCCCACCGTGCAGCAGCCGACGCCGCGCTCCGCACTTGTCTCGTGGGACCCGCTCGACGACGCAGAGTATGTGCTTCAGTGCGCTCGCGCCAAGGATTCCGTGTATAAGCAGGTCAGTCTAAAACCCACTACGAGCCTTTTAGCGATGTTAGAGATTAAAATTATCGAATCGATAATTCTATACATAAATGATCGAAAAAAAGTAAATGGATACTTTGTGAGGTGGTCGGTGACTAAGTACTTTCCGGACGCAGGTGTACGCGGGCAGCGAGCCGCAGTTCCAGCTGGAGGAGCTGGAGGCAGGCGCGGAGTACGTGGTGCGCGTGTGCTGCGTGCGCGCCGGCCTGGCGGGCGCCTGGTCCGCGCCCGCGCGCCTCACCCTGCCGCCCCCCGCGCCCGCCCCGCGCCCGCGCCGCGCCCGCCCCGCGCGCGCCCTGCACCCGCGCCAGCTGGCGCTGATCATGGCCGCTGCCTTCCTGCTGCTGGCCGTGGCCGTGGCCGTGCTGCTGCAGGGGCTGGTGGAGCCGCAGCCGTGACGCGAGCTGGCGGTGGCGCAGCCCCGCGCGCTGGCCCTGCTGTAGGGCGGCGCCGCGCTCGTCCCACTTGTCGAAGGAGCCGGCGCGCCAGCTCGCGGACGCCGCGTCCGTCGATCGAGATCGATGTTTAAATTAAAATACGAAAATATTACCGGCTTTGCATTTTTTGCATCGATGTGAAGTTGCCATTCAGAGTGTATATTTTTTACAGTCGAGCGAGAGAGCCTCGCGTTCTGTCGTGTCTCCCATGTGTTGTATCTAAACTTTCACAAATTTTCATAAATCTAGTCTATGCTTGTAACTTATTATTTTATTTACTGTATTAGCAAAATACCGTTGTGCTTGTTTATACTATATTTGAATATCGAATCGCGTAATATTTGTTTCGACGGTGATACGACACGTACTTCCGATATTTAATATTTCCTCTTTGTACTGTTTTCCATACATTTGATATTTTTATAAAATTAAATTATCGAACGATCTGTTGCATAACTTTATCAGATTTAATTATAAGAAGATAGCAAACGAGGTGCTCTATATTATTATTATTAATGTTTTGTTAAGAGGGACGTGGCCCCTCGCTCTGCAACGAGTTTCCAGTGTGTGTGCTGTGATCACTTCCTTATGCGAATGAGACTGATTTTACAAGTAATTGCTTTGTTTATAGAATGAATCAATGCTTACCCTTTGATGACTAACTGTGTCTGCGCCATTTACATAATAAGCACGTCTGTTCGTTACTTGTGGCAAGACGTTCGGGGACGGGGACGCTACTGCCTGCGCGGTCTAATGTGAACGTATGTGAATGGAACAGAGCCACGGCTCGGCGGCCGTGCGCAACGCAGAAACAATCCGATTTTATATGCTCCGAATGCTTATTTGATAGTATCGATGTATACCTAATTATATTGTATTATCGATAACTTCATAATGTTGTTGTTTTTATTCACAGAACATGACCTTTTATTGATGACATTATATGATATAGATTAATTTGTTTATAAATTTAGAGATTACGAATTATTGAGATTGTTACCACCCGGTATAAAAGTAAGAAAAGGATTTCAATTTTAGAAAATTATGTTTCAAATATGATATTTTAAATGAAATTCCCATACTGGTGTTTGTTACTTTAATAACATTATTAGGAAATTGTTAACTGATGTTCATATACCTATAAATATAATTTTAATAAACGAATTTCTTGTAGATAAGAAAAAGTGAATTTAAGTATCATTTATATTCAGAATTAGATTAAATAAAGCATCGTACGGGGTTCGAACTTTGATGTTTCTTAGTATCATTATTCAGAATTAATGTTGTTTCGTGGAGGTAATGTCGTACATAATAAAATAACATTGAATATTGTCATTGTTACGTAGGCTTCGTATTGTATTCGAGTTTACTTCGCTCGGCGCCGGCCTATAGTATCGCGCCGGCGACGGTCACCTATGTTGCTGTATTTATTTATTATTATTTATGTTTGAGATACAATTACGCACCATAGGCATAAAATATATCGTAAATATGTAATATTTACTTCTACTGTGATTAGCTTATTCTATTCTTTCTATAGTATCTTTATAATTATTGTCTGAAACATTCCTAAGGTACGTGTTACTTTCGGATATGAAAGCTTTTTTTTAAATTTGTTAATAACTCTGTAGTAAACAAGAAATTCACTTCGTGCCTATTTCCGTACGGCATAATTTAAAATGTAAGCGCAGCTTACACTGTTATAAATTATTTAATTTTCGAAAATTTTATGATAATGATGATGTGCAATTAACAATTATTTATTCTTTATCGCTTAATATAAATATTTATTTTTTAGAAATTATATCAGAATAGTATCGTTTATCAAGTGAAGGAATCGATGTTCCTAAGTGAGTTTTACACTGTTGTACAATACACCGATTGCAAGCTAAATTGTGTACTACGGTCAAGCATTCCAACTTTATTCCACTTGTAAATAGGCCTTATGAATTCTACGACTTTTATAAATGTACATGCTTTAATGAAATGTAAATAAATCTGATGTTCATGAGCTTCGTGTAAGGAGCATGTTTAGATGCTGAACATGTATGCGAATTGAAATTACTGCATTGTGTTGAGAACTAAACGTTTTTAAATTAATGAGGATTACGGGGATAACATCTCATATTGTATTTGTGTTTGAGTATGTAACGTATAACGAAAAATGTATATGTTTTAATATAATATTTGATGATGTTATGTATACAATTTATTAAACATGAATATATCAATAAAACTATATTTTGTGTACATTGAATGTTTAATTTGTTTTTCTACGTACAATACAAAACATACCACAAAACTTAATAACAATATTTTTACATAATTACGATCTATTTTACGTTAGGTCATAATCCATTTTATTACAAAATGTGTAGTAACTCAGTAAGTATAACTATAACACCGATATAAATAAGACACAACTTTGGTCCTATAAGAAGACTAGAGTTTTTGTACTATGAGTATTTTCAAACTTACCTTATATTTATTTCTAAAGTCTGTTTAGGTTGGAGGGAACAGTTGGCACGACTTCACATTTTCACTGTACACTTCAGTATAATTAGTTAGGTAAGACTTTTCCTTCGTAGAAATGTTATCAATGCAACCTTTGAAGTTTTGAGGAAATATTCTCTTAGCTGTTGTATATTCTTGGTCGGATATACCACCTGTAAAAGATATTTGATTCTTAGAGTACTTTCTCAATCAGTGATTCAAAGATAGTGATTACTAAGTAGCCCTTACCAATAAACACTTCTACATCATTAGCTTCATTCACCATTCCTGGTTCCTCTTTATACACCAGTGTTTTATCAACAGTCAACGTAATATTAATCTTGTCCATTTGCAAGACTAAAATATGCCACTCAGCATCACTAAGAAATCCTGCGTGAGGCATCAATCTGGACAATGTTCTTGTCGGTCGCGCTGAATTTATGTAGTTTGCACTAATGTTGTTATGATGGAATGACCATACTAGCCTGAGGAAACCCTTTTCAAGTCCTAAGCCGATGTAGTCGGTACCCTGTTAACAATGAGTAATGAATAGAAAAAATGAATTTACAAAGCATCTCTGGCACCCATTATCAACTAAAGAAAAAGCTTATGAAAAAGGTGGTGCAAGAACAGTACCCTGAGGAACTCCTCGGCGAAAAGCTATAGTACGGAGTACTATAAAAATACCAAGCTATCTACGGAAATTAAATTTTTGCGTACGCATAGGCAGGCATTCTTATAATTTAACATTTTATGAAATAGAGTGAAGTGTGTGCAAAATGTGTGTGCTAAACATTGATGAAGGCTTTAGTTAAGTCCCAAAGACAATAGTTATGCCTTTGGGATACATTTTAATCACACTTTTCGGTCACATTGTTCGGCTATCTCAACTAGTATGCGACATAATATTATTAAATAAAAAATCACGATTCTTACCATATCTATCCAAACCAGAAGACCATTAGGTTCAGCAGTAGTAAAGTTGAGTCCGATATAATTCGGTCGCACCAGGGAAGGTGCAATGCGTTGCTGGTTCGTATGACTCGCTGCTGGCTGGCGTCCCAAGGAGACCAGCGATGTACCGTCGAATTGCGGGATTTTTATCTCTATTTCTGAAAAAGTTATTGGTGATTAATGATAGTTATGGTGAATAGCAATTACTGTATAGTGTGTAGGCTACATTGTATGATTAGGATGAGTCAGAGGTGTTTGTAGATATCTAGAATTTCCTCAAATGCGTGTCAAATTAAGCGGAACGAAAGCAATTTTATATAGTGTTTGATAGCACAAAGTATGTAGTTATGAAGGCACGAATATATTCGTTTTCGCCTGAGGAAATAATATTACAGCTTTGAATTATTGATTTGGTCTAGAAAGCCCTGCTGTGTAAAACATGGTAGGTAGAAGAGGATGAGCATCATGAGTATAATTGAGGCAAGATATCCTGTCCCGAATATTTTGATCATTAGTTTTATGACGTAAACGCAGACTGACTAGTATCGCAGAAGGTCCCAGCATATCCCGGGCCGCAGACGCAGCGGCCGGCCCGGCAGCGGCCGCGCGGCGGTGCGCAGGCGGGAGGCGAGCAGGCGGCGTGGCGGCGACAGCGCGGCCCGCCGCCCGCCGCGCCCGCGCCGCACGCGCAGCGAGCGCGGCCCTGCTCCAGCACACAGACTCCACCGCCGCAAGCTTCGGACCCGCAAGCCGTGCCGTCACAATCGGCTAGGTTGCGGCCCTCTGAAAATGATACATTGTAGAAAGTTACGTAGTAAAAATGTACCCGGTTAATCCTTTATTGTTAGCTTCTTTCCGACTAGTTTTGATGACATTAAGATACCCAACTACAGCACCATTTTGGAAAGTGTCTCTAGTAGAGCTGCAGCTACCGTAAAATTTCGCACCTTGTATATTCTGTTGTTCCAATGGCAGAAGAATATTGTTAATGTGGAGATTTTTGATACAACCAGTGTATGGTGCTGGAGCTCCTGACATTGCATCGAAGGGCAGTGATGATAAATCCTTTGCGCCACCTGCAGTTTAAAATAAAACAGTAAGACGCAAGCAATCAAGAGCAATGGAAGCACGAGATGATTCAGAATTCATTTCCGAATTGTTTGGAAATCAGGGTACGCCACAGATGAAGAAGTTGTATTTCTATCAGAGGTTCCAGAATAGGGGCGCAGATAATAACCGCCTATAGATCATAAAAACACCAGTCCGATTCATTCAATTTTGGTCCAAAATATACGCCAAACACCATTAGGACATTATAACAACGAAACTATGTAAGTTCTTCGAACACTTACCAAGAAGTATCGACGCATTGCCAGCTGTATGAGGGTAAGCATGAGCCAGCATAGCCTCAGTACTGAGTGATCCATCCACCCACACATACAGCCGGCTACCATAACGTCCGGCTTTGACGCTGTGCCATTGCGACATTGACACTACCACGCCGCTGCGGACCAGAGACGTTACACCTGATAGCCGATCTGAATAGAAAAACGTAGATTATGATAAATTTCGGACTATCTATCCAATTTCTTCTAGCTGGGCTATTGTAGAACAAATCCAATTTGCGAAATATCTCTGAGATATGCCTTAGAGGGGAAGAATCCTAGTTGAAGCTCTGAAAATATCCAAATCCTACTGATCGCTTTTTAGGTATACACCCAGGTCTTCCTTAATTTGATTTCAGTTTAAATATAGGTAAAACAACTAAAGCTTAACAAGCAAATTATAATTATAAATTACCTGTCCACCGATATTCCAGCAAGCCACCCTGCAATGACAGAGCAGTATAGAAATGTGGCGTTTCGACGAACATCACCAAGCCCCGCTCCTTAGCCGGCTTGACCTCAGCCTCCAGAGATACGCTGACACTGGATATGGGGCGAGGATGTAGCTTCACGTAAGATCTGGTGCCGGTGAAGAGGACGTCCGTAGGGAACAGTTCTGAAATGAAGAAATCACACAATAATTTAAACTTGCAAGTTGGATTAACTCTTTCACGCAAAAACTACTGAACGAATATTTTCGAAGCTTTAGAAAGATTTTGATGACAGACTAGAGCATAAACAAGGATATAGGCTACTTTCTATCTAGGAGTTGGAAGAAGTTCTCCAAGGGGAAATTGAGATAATCAACTAAATAAAAGCATATTTAGGTACCTTGATCACAATACACCCCAGTCTTGCCGTAAGGACAGTCGCACTGCGTGTTGCCGTCCGCGCTGATGACGCACTGTCCCTGACATTTGGATGTCACGCGGTCACACGGGTTGTGACTACTAGAGCAAGTCGCGCCAAACCAACCCTCGTTGCAGATACACCTGAATTGATGCGATAATAAATAATAATTGGAAGTTTTCCTTTTTAAACGAGGTAGTGGTTACATGCCCAATTGTGACTTAAGTTGAGGATCATGGTCATGAAGTTACGAGTTGAGTTCTCACAGATCAAATTGTATCCTACAATTCGGTTCTGCTGAACATATGCCTCCCCACTTGGTTCTCAAAAGGACAGGTTGGAAGTACCTCCAGCACCAACAAATATATTTCCCCCAAAATGGTAATATTAAAAAAAATAATGTATCTTCAAATATAGCTAGCAAGCAATACGTACCCGTAAGTAGCTGGCGAATGTATGCAAACACCTCGTGGTGCGTTACAGGATTTAGCAGTACATTGTGCAACCCCACACTGCCCCACGCCGCGGCCCCCAGCGGCTCTCGCTCCGGCCCCCACGGCCTGACCGCCCACTTCCCAGATACAGCCGCGCCAGCCGCTGTGCAAGGGCAAGTCGTGCGGCAAATCCGCGAAGTCAGGGGATGGGTGGCCTCCTGAATGTAGAATGTTGATAGTTTAATAAACTAAAATCGATTTTCTTTTCTAAATAAAAGGGTCAATTGAGTGTTTTGTTTTTATCATGAGCAGCACGAAATAAATAACTTTAGCGCTTCGACTGTTTCATAAGTCAGTTATACCTTCGAAGAGTTCTACATACTTTAGAATGTTGTTGGGCCTGTTCACCACCTTTTCTAGACCTTATGAGTTTCGAAATCCAGCAAATATTAGAGATGATTTCTAATACCTAGACGCCTATTTAAAAAAAAATCCTCTAGACTTGAAAATTGAAGAGAAGAGTAGAAGCCAGGCTCACCAATAAATATATAAGGCAGCAGTGTCATCTTGGCGCTGTGCGCGGGCGCGTTCCCGGACACGTTGTGTCGGCCGTCCACGCTGAGCCCCGCCGCGCGCCCGCGCCGCCACGCGCGCACCGCGTGCCCGCCGCGCCGCGGGGACAGCGCGCGGGACGTGAACACGCGACGAGCTCCTGGGGATGGAAAAGGATTTTTCCTCATTAAATTTTGGGCTCCAGAAAAACTCTTTGGAAGTTTTTTAAGCATTATGCAGACGCCTATGATAAAATTGGTATTGATGATGAAACTACTTATATTTGAAAATTTTCGCCTGAACTGCAGCGCATCTATCTACGCAACACATGACATTTGAATTGCTAACTTCTTATTTTGCTGAGCTTAAACTGTTGAAGGGGGATATGATGACAAACTCCGATATGCGGGCGATTTGTTGTCACCTATTTCTCCAATTAAACACTAAATAACTTTGAGATATGTGAGGTATTGCTCTGTTAGCTACACATACCCACAATGACTCATGCCTGCATAATGAATGAGTGTTGACGCCGACCTAAGCAATATCAACAAAAACATGCATTCTTGAGGTACACGGTTGATTACATTGGCGATTTGCCAATACTTGGCCATGTGTGATTCAAACAAACATAATACATATGTATATGTGTGTGTGTGTGTGTAATACTTCCATATTTTACGGAAGTGGAAGGCTAACAATACAAGAGAACTGAAATCATTATTTTTAGACTGCATTGTGTAAATATTTGTGCGTGAAAGCTGCGTTATTTGTCTTCTCCCAAACCGCTAAAAGCTAATTTTGGAGCAGTTTACATTGATTTAGTTACATTTCTGTTCTCGAACTCACCGTTCCCCATATTCCAAGTTAGCATAACGTATCCTTTGACAAACGTCAAGGCCACATGTTGGCTCCTCGAGTCATGCCTCCCACTTTGTCCAACAAACGCAAGCAGCGCTATTTGGTCCATATCCGACGTCTGGAAGCGCAGACGCAGGTCGAAACGGTCCGAGTTCATGGCAGCAGGGGATAGCGCGTACATTATGTAGGCAGATATCCCGGTGCTTATTGGGGCTAGCGATGGACGGGTGATCTCTACATCTGTGAAAGATAATGAGCCACATGTTAAGCAGTTCAAGCCCAGGTTGTAAGTAATTTTGGTCTTAAAGCAAATGGGAAGTGTTCTCAAGAGACCACGTGACTATAATTTTCAGTAAAAATATCAGGATCTGAATAGAAGCAAATATATAAATAAATCCTTTTCCTAATAAACAATATATCGATTGGAGAGGCCTATGTCCAGCAGTGGACTGCGATAGGCTGATGATGAATGAAAATGAATAAACAATAGTACTTAGTAGTAATAGATAATGAACACGCCTTTTATATCTAAAACATCGATATACTGTATTGTAAACATAGATTAAGGTCTATAGGTGGGCAAGAGTCACTGTTTGATTAAGTTATTTACAACCAAGATATTATTTATGAGTACCAACAACGTGCACAACGTTAAAACAATTGTAATAAAATCAGTTTGTATACTATAATAACTAAGATTTATAACTCAATCTGCCAAATTGGACGTAATTTAAAACTACATTGATGATTAAGCTAAATTGTTATTTATATGAGTTTAATTTTACCATATTTCTAGGTTTTGAACACAATAGAAATTGACATTATAGCAGTTATGAAACATATTGTTATGGCTAGTATCTATTTGAACAATAGCGTGGTGGTTAGTGAACCTGCCTGCCACGCTAGAGGTCGCGGGTTCGATTCCCGCATAAGTCAAACATTTGTGTGCATGAACATGAGTGTTTGACTTAGTCTGGGTGTTTCTATGTATAATATGTATGTATTTACAAAAGAAAAGTATATAAGTATGTTTATCAGTTGTCTAGTACCCATAGTACAAGCTCTGCTTAGTTTGGGACTTGATGACGTTGTGTGAATGTGTGAGGGATATTATATTATATTATATATTATATTATTTTGGTTTGACATTGCGTATAAAAATATAAGCAATGGCCATCAACAGAAACGGCAAGCTATTCAACTTTGGCGTCCAAAAATATTTATTGGACTGTCAAACGTGCAAGGGAACGAAAACGCTTTTAGAATTTTAAATTATTAAATCATTATTGAATACTGCTGTAGACTTACTGTATTCGCATAAGATGCCATGTTTGCCGTATGGGCAGAGGCAAAGGAATCCACTTCCAGGGTGGCGAACGCAGCTGCCTCCAGACTGGCACGGATTGTTATCGCATACGGATTGGTTGCAATGCTCCCCAAGCCACCTGCAATCAAGCGTAAAGCACATCAAAATTGAAGATCATGAAAATATCGCTATGATATGAAATGTTGAAGGCTGGCTTCTTTAAAAAAAATATACATCGTTGAAGTATTTGATTTCTGAATTCGATGTTCATGCAGAAAGCTTCGGTTTAAAGAAAATATTTTAAGAGAAGAGAGAGAGGATCTGGAAAAGTTTAAAGTTATTTCAAAAGAAGTAGCAAAACCATCACGTCATTCCACAACTGGGTTTCTTTTGTATTGTTCTTTAGGGGCTTGAGTTTTGTCTACGTTACCCATTAGCACAGGAACAGGTGTATCCTCCATCGTGGTGGTCGCTGCAGGTCCCACCGTTCAGACATGGCCCTGATAGACAAGAAAGTGACAGGCACTCTGTTATTTCACCAGCGTCGAGTGCATCGCCGAATACTTCAAGTTTTTCACCGTTCACCTAGAAAAAAGGGTACAAAATTGGCACAAAATGATGCTTTAATTAAAGTAATCCGCCGCTCTCTCTGCCTTTTTATCTTCAACGAGGCTGAAATATGACTGAAAAAACGTGAGCTAAGGTTTATGTTAAGGTATATGTTTGACTGCCTCGTTGGTCTAGTGGTCGCAAGACGCAACTGCTGTGCACGGGGTCTCGGGTTCGAATTCCGGGTCGGGCCGAAATCGCTTTGTGGGTTTTGAGAAACTTTCACAAAGCAGCCTGGAGTCTGGAAGTTGGTGATTGATTCACCCGTGCATCGGAGAGCACGTAAATGTCGGTCTTGCGCCTGATCTCTCTCCGGTCGTGTCGGATTGCCGTCCCATCGGATTATGAGAGTGAGGGAATAGAGAGTGCACCTGTGTCTGCGCGAATGCTTGTGCACTATAATATGTCCTGCGTAGCTGGCTGATCTCCATAAATGAGAACGGCCGCCGTAGCCGACAATCGGCCTGGATGCCATCAATATGTTTCAACTCTGCCCATAACTAAGGGTAACGTAAGTAATTGGTGTTATTATAGATATCATTGTTACCGAAAATATTTTTTTGTTTTACAGACGACTTACAATCAGATCTCTAATACATCCAATAAAGGGTTTGCTCTCATAATCTTTAACCGCTCTAGAGTTTCCGAGGTACATTGTAGAGTTGTGGTCCAGTGTGGTTATGTTGGCTACTTGACCACCACTCATGGCCACTGTGTCATTGAGACGTAGAGTCGCGTTGCAATGCTGATCTTCCGGGTACAAATCTAACCTGCAAAGGAGGCACAGACGTCATTAAGCAAAAAAAAAATGGTGTAAGTGGAGAATGGAAAATGGATAACAACTTGATAAATACCGCACCAAAAATATTTGAATAAAATTGGTCCGATGTAAATGACCTGATGTTTAAAAAACGTCGTGGTGGCCTAGTGGGTAAAGAGCCAACCTCTCATGTATGAGGGAGTGGGTTCGATTCCAGATCTTTCTAAGTATATCTTGGTCAAAAGTGACTGTTTCGGATGGCACGTTAAACTGTACGTCCCGGCTGTCATTGAACATCCTTGCCAGTCGTTGCGGGTAGTCAGAAGCCAGTAAGTCTGATGCCAGTCTAACCAAGGGGTATAGGGCTGGTATAGGGCTGCCCGGGTAATTGGGTAGAGGACGTCAGACAGGCAGTTGCTCCCTGTAAAACACTGGTACTCAGGCGAATCCGGTTATACTGGAAGCCGACCCCACATAGTTGGAAAAGGCTCGGGAGATTATCATGAAATGACCCATGTTTCCTTACCTTGTTTCAATTTTCATTAGGTAGCCTTTATTGACAAAAGTTTTCAATTCACTCAACAACATTGTTTGGTAACCGCACGAAAATTTAAATTTCAATAATCCCGAATTCATGAAGAGTTGCATGTAAACTCCTTTTGCTATATCCGCGTGTAGTATTTGTCCGTCGGTTATTAAGGTTTTTGCGTTAAATTCTATATTGATAGATGTGGCGTTTTTTAGCTTATGAGCTATGAATGAGTTTCCTCCGAATGCTGCCGATGTGATTGATATTGGTTCATCGCAAAATCTTCCACCGTAATTGAAATTGCAATGGCACTGAAATTAAAAATAATTAGACTTGGGATACTTTCTAATTACAAAATTTATTGAAATATTATTCCCTACCCTAATTCCATGAGGAGTATTAATACAGCTTCCGTGTTCATTACAAATGGAATCAGTGCATTCCGATTGGACCGTTGTCAACGTGTCTGTATCAATACCGCTAGTGACTTCCACGGTTTCAGTGGTCGACGAGTATCCTGCTGGTAGGTCAGTTGTAGGACGTTCAGTAGGGATATCTGTGAACATCTTATCTGTACTAGTATCAGCTTTAGGTGTTGTTGTTATTTCTGAAGTAACTTCATCTGTGCTTAATGTAGGAGATGGCGTTGTTACAGCAGTTTCCTCTGTAATTTCTTTTGTTGGTATTATTGTCGGTAAATCGGTTTTGGTACTTTCTGTAACTGAACCTGTTGTGATATCATCTACTGATGTTGGTTGTTGAGTAGCATTATCATTACAAGCTCCTCGACATTCTGTCGTAGTCTCGGTTTTAGCGTTGTCCGATTCCATAGTTGGTCTAGTCTCTTCATGGTCGGGTAGTTCTGATATTTCTGCTTTAGTAGTTGTTGTTTCGATAAATATTGTTGTTTCTTCGGATGCACTTGTGACTTCAGTGTCTTTCTCTGTTGTTGCTTCTGTTATTGTAGTAATAACAAGATCTGGTTCAGTACTGGTTCCTGAACTACTAGAAGTATCGATTTCAGTTGTTCTTTCAGTTGTTAAAACTTGAGTTGTTTCAGTTGTTGGACTGTCTGTGAGAGTTGTTTCAGAATCAGATTTCACTGTCGTGGTTTCTTCAATTAAAGTAGTTATTACTGATTGGGTAGAACTAGTTAGAGGTGTTGGACTGACGTATTCACAATCGTAAGTGTCGTCTTCCAGTAGAAGACATTCACACAACGGTCCAGTCAGTCTCGGTGGACATGAACAGGTAAAATTGTCTACGCCATCTATACATGTACCGCCGTTCATGCATCTGGAATTAATAATGGTTTTTGATTACGAAATGTTAACAAATCATCTAGTTACTATGTTGGAATCGTGAATTACCTTGGTCCTAATAAGCATTCATCGTATTGCAACTCGCATCTCTCTCCATGATAATCGGGGACACAATAACAGACCCTAACTCCATCTTCAACGACACATAATGCGTTGTTACTGCAAGAGTTGTCATCGCAAAACTCAATTTGCACTTCACAACTTTTTCCCGTGTAACCTGAAATAAAACATTGGGATTATTCATCCAAATTATACGCTGTTTTTCGTCAACTTATGAAATAAAAAAAGGTTATTCTGATTTACCGAATGCGCAAGCGCACATATAATCTGCATGGACATCAATGCACACGCCGCCGTTTTGACAAGGGTTGGATTCACATTCATCTATCTGATCTTCACATTTCGGTCCAGCCCAGCCTTGGGAAACAAAATAAATTATTTGAAAACTAGCTTCCGCCAGCGGTTTCACCCGCTTTCTGAGGGAAGTACTTTCCATACCCGGATAAAAAGTAGCCTATATGTTATTCTGATGTATAAGCTATATTGTGGTAAAGTTTCATTCAAATCCATTCAGTAGTTTTTACGTGAAAGAGTAACAAACATCCATGCATCCATACATCCATACTTACAAACTTTCGCCTTTATAATAGTAGTAGGATGTAAAGATAGTAAAATAATTTGGCTGTAAAAAATGTCGATACAAATATAAAAAAATCGTAGCTCTTAAGTCTACCGGTAATACAAGATGAATGACAATTTTGATTTGATTGTTAAACTCTCTTAAGCATTCAGCAATCGCGTGATGTTAACAATAAGGCACGATTTAAATCCATCAACATCGTATTGAAAACTTTACCAGGTGAGCATTTGCAATAAAATTTAAATCCAGGTCCCTCGATGCATTGACCTCCGTTGTAGCATCGAACTTCTTCCGTAGAATTGCATACGGCGACGTCCAGCTCACAATGTTCCCCAGAAAATCCTGGGATGCAGGAGCACAGGTAGCCATTGTTCATGTCTATGCAAGTGCCGTTGTTGAGACAAGGGTTTGATTCGCATTCATTGTAGTTCGTCTCACAGTTGTCACCTACAAGCATTTTAATGAATAAGGAACTGAAAGGGTGTTTTTATTGCATTAATCAGTCAAGGCTTAGGTTTTGATGCGGAAATTCGGTCGTAAATTGATCGCATTTAATTATTCTGGTTACTAAGTAAATATCTTACGTTAAATTAACTTTCTCTTGATTCGACTTTGGCTTTTGACTAGTTGGTTGCTACTACAATAATGTAATGTATTTGAATAAAATATCCAACGTTTGCTAGTGTTTGTTCCTTATTGTTCAATATCGCCTTGATGATGTCTGTCAATTCTTCGTATATACGTACTAGGTACTGCCTAAATAAATATGTTTGTGACTAGGTAGGTGGAGTAGTACCAAAGTATTGGTAGGTCAATCAATACTTTACGTAAATTAAGATGGTAATCTTTACAAGTAGGTAATGAAAACTAACTGTTTGCCAGTCGCAAGAGAAAAGGTCGGTTATGTTACTGGCAGTTTATTTCATAACATGATAAGAATATAAACCTCAGTCAAATCTCGTTTCTTTCAGAAACTGAAAGTCGGTACACCAATTTTAGCGTGTTTTTGGCTACTTCAATTTTATTATAGCTCATATATATGTAGGCATTAGGCCGGGAATATAAACTTCGGCCAAGTAGCCATTACCTAATCAACATGTTGTGTCCAAACATATAGCGTATAAATAACATACTCACCTATAAACCCATCAGGACATGAGCAGTTGTAGGAAGCAATACCGTCGATGCAAGTGCCTCCATTCTGACATGGACTGGACCAACACTCATCCCAGTTGGTCTGACACTGCACGCCAGTGTAACCATCCACGCAGTAACATGCGTATGTGCTGGAAAATTTTAATGATCTATACATTCACTCAATATAAAATTGTCCTTTTTTTCCTTCTTTCAGTTTCAGTTTGCACCCCCTTTAAATCTCCCGTGAATGTTTAAATATGTACAGTTAAATTATAGATTTCTATCCTTTAACTTTAATCAATATTTGTGCCCTATGAGTTTTCCGTGGGCTTTGATAACTCCCGTCAGCGATTTCACCCGCTTTCCATGGAATCTTCTCCACGAATCCAGATTGTATTAGCCCTGTTTGATAGACCATTGGGTTATCTAAGTCTGAAAGATTTTTTAAATCGGACCACTGGTTCCTGAGACTGAGCAAACCAACAAAAACACTAGCTTTTTTACTACGTACGATTGTATCTGTTTGTGTATACTAACATAGTAATTAACGGATTGATATCTAAACAGATAAAGACCAGTAATTGGTAGGTTCATAAAAGGTTTCATACATTTCCAGGAAATAGTGCAGGGCCAGACCAATTGCCTAGGTCACCTCACATTATTTACCTAGCATTAATTATTTACGAAAATGAGTAAATATTGGTATTTTAACTTATAATGTAATGAAAGTAGGTTTTATTCTTGAGTACTTACGTATTGACGTCGTCTATACATATACCATGTTGGCAGGGGCTGCTGAGGCACGAGATGCCTGCGGTCACCACCCTCGCTGCTGCTAGCAACCACCAAACTGTTTGTAATAAACCCCTTAACCTCACCAAATACATGGTGCTAAAGGAACTCCGGTATTCTAAATGTTTAAAGAAAATACATGCTGCTTTATTAAGTCAACGTCTCCCGATAAATAATAAAAGTTCAATGACACGACCGAGTAAAACTTTGAAATGAATAATTAATTTGTATACAGATACTTTTACATTTATTTGCTAAACTTATTTAAGAGCACAGCAATTTCCTAATCACACATACGCATTATCTAAGCGGACTATTTCACCATAATAGAACATTTTGGGAAGTATATTGTAACAAAGGATCGCACGCTTTACAGCGCACACTGTCGCCAGAACTGGGTCTGATGGGCGAGGTGTGGTTTACCGCCAGTGCACGTTGCCATGGAAACTATTAAACATACAATACAATGCTTCATGATGAACGATTATTGACAAAATTTCGACACCAAGGTCCAAACACCTACGTATTGAGGGCATTAATAAATGAACCAAGGAAAGTGATGAAGGCTTATTTGTATTACAGCCTAAAAGTTCTAGAATTGGTACAAGGAAACCAAAAATATTGAAAGAATGTCGGTGACGGGCACTAAAAGTTTTGTATACCTACTTCAAATAATTTTATTTAATGACTTTATTAATTTACTAATACAATCAATATCGACAAAGAGTACTAAGTATTAAAAAAAAAAACATAAATTATAGTAGGGATTAATTCTGTTTGTAGAAATATATATTCATGGAGTCTTTAGTTTGACATAATTTTTCGATGGAAAATATCACATATTGCAGGCTAGAGGAGCATCTTATGGATACAAAAGCATGAAATGAGAATATATAGCGATTGAGTCCCTTATGTAAAGTAGGGAGACATATGCGACATGTATGGACCATGACGGCGGTCTGCAATTCCCGCTTGTTCAAAATTTGCTAACTGCACAGTTAATTGCAGATCCTAATCAGCAGGCTTTCACTGTTAATTGTTGAAAAAGAAAAAATAATATAGTTATGGTCTTACATTTGGATCTAACATTGCCTCTAAGCTACTTTTTAAAATTAGATTTATGGTAAAACATACCGTAATCCGTTGAAATAATTACATCCATTTAGATTATTGATGAAAAAAACAGGGTCCGAGTATTAAGGCGTAATTAATGTGGGAAACAATTAGTGCAATCAAAGTTTCAATATTTTGTTATTTATCTCTGTCAAATTTCAAAATTGCCGCTGAAAACTTAATTTGTTTCTCTCCAATCAGAGTTTGAGATACATAGTATTACCGCCAATAAACTAGCAGTTTTATCATCTGTTCACAGCTGTTGTCCCAGCCAATCACATTCGTAATCGTAAGCTTACGTTCAGAACATTTAACAATACAGAAAAAATTAAGGCTAAAAATTGTCTGTGAATATTGATTATCAGACAAACTGAAAGCAAACAGCATGTTTTTAGACACCCTAATATATTTTTATTTATAATCCAACAAGTACCAGTGGCATACGTCTCAGAAACTAGTTGTTTTTATCAAAAAGATTCGTATCATTGAAAAGAAATTGAAGTTTCGAACGGGCCTTACCCTGCTTTGTAGAAAGGTTTCAATCAAGGGAGAATCGAGTTCGAGTTGTGAAAGGTGGACAATGGCAAAGTTCTTATGAGGTTCTCATTTGGCTTTTGCTTGGTCATTAAGTTAATTTGCGTTTATTTGCGGACTAGTTTTACTCAAAGCAACTGTATTACCCAACGATTCTAGTGACATCCTTAGAAGTGAGAGTTTCATTGAAAAATCTGTTAAATTCACCGTGTGAAAATGGATCCGGGTATTCTTTGTTTCCACCATTGTGATCACAAAGTATTTTGTACTATAATACCTGAAAAATGTCCAGTGTGTGAACAAAAACTGGATAGATATGACTATAATCTACTGCCTTTCAGGTAATTATGCGTTTATATAACAGTTTTTCGAATAATATGACTAATGAAGTTTGTTGCTAAGCGCCCTATTTTGGTTTTAGGGTTCCCTACCCCTTCGTCAAAGCATCTCAGCATCCTCGAGCAATAGTCATGAAGCCAACGCACGGCGATTTTCTAAAGTAAGTAGTGAATTGAGTGCTGCATGCCAAAGAAACAGCTTACATATCGAACATACAATATACATCCGATTGAAATGATTGGCCGTTAAAATGATTCACGACCTTATCGAAACGTTTATGCTTACACGATTTCTCATTCTTTACAGTGACTACTATAATTCTAAAGATTTGCACATAGGAGTGACTAACTCTCAAGGCTTTGTTGTGGAGTTTAGTGAGGAGGGAATCCATGGTGTGGACCCCATGACCAAGAAATGGAGTAACTTTGACTCTAGCTCAGACTGGGACCAATGTCTGCTGTTAGAGCAGTTTGATGAGTTGTGGAATGAGATATGGGACAGTGTTCTGCTCAAGGTATGACAATATTGTTTGTTGATATTATTGAAATTGTAATTTTTTTAGCAAATTGCTTATACAGTTGCTTTTTGTTGTAGGTGAGTCAAAGTCCTTTATGGGAAGCTCACAGGTACAATGAAGAAAGACACAACTGCTTCACATTTGTACTCGCATTCTTGCGAGCACTTGATTGTGGGGAGCTTTCTGAGAAGGCTCGAGATCCCAAACTATTCTGTAAACAATATGTAGTTCCAAGAACATCCGCTGCAGGCAAGTACATCTCTCTGTATAGACAGCTCAAAAGGCAAAACTATTTCATACAGAACCAATGCTAGCCTATCTAAATTAACAATTTAATTCTATGTATTTGTTTACTACTTATTCAGTATTAACTGTGATGTTTTATATTTAGGTATAAGACTTTTAAATTGAAGTGCATTTATTTTTGACCAATGACAACTTAGTTTCTGATTACAATTTTAAATATGTTATATAAAAATAGGTGTATTTATTTGATAAGTATTTATTATTTATTCAAAATGTCATGAGATGGTACATTTTCTTTCATTCGATATGCATCTGTACAAATAAAGAGGCTGTCTAATGTATTCAGCAGGCAGGAAGCTCTTCTGATACTATTTATATCAGAACGATAAAGGAGGTTGAGTCAGTGGTTGATGTGTGTCATTGTTTATATGTGTGTATTAAGATATTAACACTCACCAAAATTGCCTTTTACACATAACACACACAAATTTTATATTATGACCTTGTCTTGCCAGTTTATAACTATATGATAAATAGTTTGTATAAATGCAGGATATACACTATAAATGTTTAGCGTAATTACCAGTGGCATCGCCCATCTCCACCAAGCAATGTGATGTCACACAATATACATTATAATACATGATCTGTCTGCAATTTAATCTTCCAACATATAGTTTATTTCAATTAACAATCATATAGTAATAACTTAATTCTGTGGCTGTAATATTGGAATTACATGTAGTGTAGTTGTCAATTACCGTTTTCTATACATTTACATAACACTCATTGAATATTCATAGGTACTTCATGAGATATCATCTTCCATAGTTGCTAGAATGTATCGGAGTAGTTGTATTATGTACTTGCAAGTCTCAGTTTCAAGCGTGTTGTCTAAACATTGGAACATATAGCTACTTTCGCGTCAAAGTCGTGAATGTTGCGTATGCGTATCAACTTTGTTTGCAGTTTGATCTCATTTCGTGTTACTGCAGATGAATAACAATTTAGTTATAAATAAAAGAAACTTCTGTTTATGAATTTCAATTGCACCTTTTTTATATTTAATTAATCATTTTGATTTTCTACTTAATTGTCACTTTAAGAATTTAGTTCGATGGCAAAATGGCGCTCGGTGTATCGGTAGCCCAGTTACCGATTTAGTATATTTATTTAATGCTTAGTCTGTACACAGGCTACACATAAAGTTATAAAAAAACAGTTTGTCTTGAACTTGCTTTATATGATCTTTCTACTGGTTGAACGGTCAGCTTATAATAGTTTTAATAGTTTGATGTGTAGCCGTGTATACTATGATTCAAACAAAGGCTTCTGTTACTCATACATAACATGTGTATTTGTATTAAAATTTTCATAAATGAGTAAAAGAATTTCCTATAAAAATAATTTCGAAGAAATGCGTTGGCATAACTGAGACTTGAGATGTTGTGAGAGTGATTGTAACAATAGTTGTTTATTAAAGTGTGTAGCGGTGTGTATGGGAATTGCTTCAACGTGAATAGAATTCGAGCTTCATTTTCTACAAGGCTTGCTCAAAGACTTAAAATTAAAGTCCCGAAATGTAAAACGCGTAATTCAAAAGGCGAAGGGGGGAAATATTCTACATAATATCGTGCTTGACGTCTATTAACGACTAATATTACCTTCATAAAAAGGTTTTAATAATAGAAAGAACTGTGATAACTCTTTGTATTCCAAAGGTCCGTCCCCTTCCCCGTATTACGCATATTTATTGATACTCGAATATCTATGCATATCTTGTAAGAATACTTATAGCCTCGACTAATTGGATTAAATTTATAAGTCTTTGAAAGCTTCTGGCATGTATCTACAGTGTAAGCATTATATTTTAAGGTAACATAACAATTAGATAAGTATTTCATTCCTTTCGCATAGTTTCAACTTTCAACTACCTTATTTTTTTTAGATTTATTTGTTAAAATCGGAATCTTATTAATTGCGGCCTAATACTGGGCTTATTGTAAAACTGTTATGAATCTACTTACGCCTATACAATGTAAAAACTATAACGTTTAAGTTGCGTGGTAAAATTAAATAAAAGCTTATAATGCCTTGTCTTCCCATGGGTGTAATTAAAACCCTTGAATTGCCATGTAACAATAAAAACTGAAATGTATTTTTTGCCTAAATGTATCTTTAAGTGAATATTGAAAATAAAATTTTCTTTAAAAACCAGTGATATTAAGAATGTTTTATGAATAAACCTTTGTTTGACTGTAGATACAAGCTCCTAGTTCCTACCCTACTCTATTTGTATTTATTGAGACTTGAATTTTGTAAATGGATCTCGAAGACAAAAATTCTAGGTGCTATGTTCGAAATAAATTATTTGTTAAAAACTGAATCATTGTTTTTATTTAATTGTAGAACGATTATTTAAAAAAAGTAATACAGAAACTTAAATAAAAATATTTATTTTATTATGAAATATCTAATACATTGACTGTCGAATTTGATGACAAACAATTACTATATCAGAAGTGTAAGACATAAATTATAAAATAATAATACTCTTGGTGCTTAGACAAATAAATTAGCTGGAAACTTTAACGGGGGCTGATTCCACGCCGACCCAGAACACGGCACCGTTCAGGGCGATGGTGGCTCTGGAAAAAAAAACAATTATAAGTTGGAAGACTGGTCCTGCTATTAAATATCTATAGTACATACTCTACACCCACCCCTTAAAAACTTAAAAATATCTATAAAACGTATTGTACGAGTAAGTATCTTAAGTTTAAAAGTCAGTTTTAATAGATTTTATAAAGACAGTGGCGTAATTATAATGTCTAGGGCCTGTGGCGAATTCTTTGATAGGTCCCTATCAGTTAATCAATTGAAATCGTATTATGATCTTCAGCTGTCTCACTGTAATGGGTTTAGAGCAGAACTAAAATATATTCTCAGGGTACAATGTTAAAAGAATATGTCTGAGCTAGCGGCCTCTTGGGCCGGGGCCTTCTTAAGTTGGGGCCCGTGGCATTTCGCCAGACCTGCCACCCTACTATATGTAGTTACACCACTAAATAAGGACTGTAAGTCAAAGGCTACGTAATATTGTAGACGTTTCTATCGATATGTAGAACTTAAACAAATTGCGAATGACGAGAAGCATTAATTACGTTTTTATATTCCAATATTTCTTTTATAATCAAGGTAAATTGACGAAATTTGTTACAAACAAAGGATAGAAACACTTTAATTCACTTAACACACCTACGCAACCTGCTAATTGAAATTGCAATGTTCGTGTTCGTACATAATCTACGTACGTCTGTCTCAAATGACTTTCAAGGGTCATAAACTCCTGACCTGTGCAACCCCTCGGCGCCCGTGTCCCTTTATATCTTGGCTTAAATGTCTAGTATATTAGGTACCTTTTGTTGTTATGTTAACTACATAACATCACGAATAACATAGGTATGCAATGGGTTAACATTATCGGTACTATTTTCAAAAATAATAGAGACCGCATTTTCGGTGAAACAGCCACATCAAAAATACTGCGTTCAATTTCTAGTGATACTTTAGGTAAGTATATAAAAGTAAATAGGTATTTATTATTATTTATACTTATTTACCCAATATCTTCGTATATTTATGTGAAACTTCCTTAACTGCCTCAACTAGTCGAAATAGCCCATGGTAACTTTAGCGAAATGAATAGGAATAAGGCCATTAGTTACCTGAACTTTATTTCGCCACTGAAACCAGCAGGGGGCGTCCATGTGAACGCGACAGTCTGTTTGTCGAACTTCTCATTGTGTTTCTTGTGGGTGACGGCATTCTGTAAGAAAAATGAATACAATTAAATTAACACGTAGACACTATAGACAATGCTTGTTATTTTCAATTTAAAATTGATCACGAAACGAGAGTGGGACATCTACCTCTAATTTTAATGTCATATTTTATTAAATCACGTTTTAAACACGTCTTGACTGTTTTTTTTATGGATAAATATTTACTGACTTTAAAATTACATTGAATAGGGAGGCAAGTTCAAGTAGTAAACATATGTATTATACAATAAAAGATGACTTAAAAATGCTCAGCAATAATACTGACAGTTTCCTAATAAGGATAAATTAAATATTACGGAGGATATTTAATTGGCGTCTTGTTAGTTGTAATCTACAGCCAATTGTTGGGTAATTTGATCAAATAATTGCAGACATGCGCACCTATGCCTTATTAGGTATTGCAATCTTAGACAAAATCGGCCGGCCCCTAGACATAATGCAATAATTCACAGAAGTGTGACCCGTCTCGCACCTTATGCGTTTACCTTCACTGTTTATTTAGTTTCTCGACATATGACAGTAACATGCTCTCGACTTCCGTTTATGATGATTATCTAACATGTCAAAAATAAAATAGACATGCATTTCCGCACTTAATTCGGCTATTTCTTGATGACTTGAATGGTATACTTATAGCTTGATTAGGAGTAATTCTACTCGCGCCCGTCGCCTACCTATACTTATAAAGATTGAACACCCTGCTAGTGTACCCGGTCAAGGCCTAATTCGAACTGTGTAATGGGTCTATGCACCGCGACACGAACCTTTTACTATATCTAGCCTCTATATAGATGGTTTAATAAACGGCTATGAATCTTATGGTGAGGATTAACAATGTAAACATATAATTTCCCATTCAAATTATACGTCATTGATATAGGCGCTAATCTATGTTTTTGTTAGTTGAAATGCCGACAAACTTCATTGGTGACTGTGGCATGCCGTTGTTTTGTTTGGCAATGACGGTAATTGTATTTGAACCCGAGTGAAGGGTTATGTCCTCGGATGCAAACAATTTGTTGCTTTTGACAATTTTATACGCAAAAAATCTACCTGTGTGTTGAGTCTGTGAAGTGGACTGTGCGTAATTTATGGCTGTGGTAGGGTCCATAACTTGTGAAAGCAAAGTAATTTAAAGGAAGTTTCTATCAATGAAGACTTTCATGCTTCAGAGTGATTCAGTGACAAAAAATAAATCAAATAATTGAATAATATAGAAGTATTTAACATTGCCGTAACACTGTCAAAAATAACGCTGTTGACATGTCCTAAATGGTTTGTTTTCGTTTTGGTGCAATATTTAACAAACTTTACACTATACATATTAACTTTGCCTCGTCGCTACCAAATCTAGCGACCTCTTACTGTGAACAATAGCCTTGAAAGGTTCACACAGCTCTTAGAATTCAATCATACACCTACCCGCGCCAAAGCGAGCTCGGGGGCCTGTAGCAAATTTCGGGTCTCCTCTAGTCCTAAAATGGAGTATATCTAGACGATCTAGATAATAAACAGCGAAAAAAAAATCAGTCAGTTGCGGACTCTCACTTGGCCTGGGTGCGGGGCCCGTAACAAACAAACAATTGCTACTCTAATAATTCGGCACTGCTTGTACCTACAACATATACTATATTATCTAAGTATTTACTAATCTACTACTAAGTAATCAGGGTAAAATAATGTCGGCATTCGTCAATCAACTAAGGGAGGGTCAGCTAAGGGGTAATGCAAATGTCAGATCGATGCTACCCCTTGGCAAATGTCAAATTACTGCACAATTAAATTTATTTTCAATTTTCCAAAATCTCCATATATCAATTTCTGTCTGGCACCATTTTAAGTTTTTCCTATTAACACATTTGGTAAGGCCAGCTATTTGCTATAAAAACAGGCCGTAATTTTTGCGGGCATTTAACAACCAGGGTGTATATATTTGAGAGCTAGGTACACATTTCACTAATAGATAAATTCGATATACATTGACACATACATATAATTTATGGAATTAATACAGGTACAACTTCAGACCTCACGTCTGTCCATGACTTTGCGGAAATATAAAATCGTGACGGCTATTCAAACGACGCGGTACATTATTCTGACCAAATTAAATGATTACTAAGATACCTAACGACCCGCATAGTACATGACAAGTTTAAGGAATACAGAGCCTTAATTCTAAACACGACAATGACAAAAATATATGTTTTCCTTAATAAAAAAAACGAATTAACTATGAAACGAAAAAAGGTACGAGTTTTAATATTAGTGGTCTTATTTGTTCAGGTACATTTAGTTAGTCTGTGGTGAATCGCTTTATTGTCTCAATATTATTGAAACTTAAATCTTGATTAAGAATAATTGTTCGTTTATGAAAGAAAAGTCACATTTGCGGTTACTTAAAGGCTTGAAATAGTTATAAAAGTAGATTTAGTTAGCTGGGTTGCATCCATACTCCACGAATGGGAAAATAGACTACCCGAACTTTTAACCTCAATGGATATAAAAAAATCAGCTCGGTAAAAAAGCTTCGTCGAAAAAGTTGGTTGTAAGAGATACCGTGGCCCTGCCACGCAGGGACCACCAGAAGGAACATAGTGGGTTTTAGTCAGTAGGAGTCTGACACTCCCTCTAGCTGCACCCTCAGCGGGAGGGGTCATTTGATGATTTCCCACGAAAATAAAGCTCGTGTTCCTATGAGTAATGAGTAAGCTTTGGCCCATGACTTGAATATATGTATGTCTTTCGTCGGCATCCAAAATAAAGGAACAAGTCCCCAAATAAGTGTTTTGTTTCGACGAAAATGTACGATGTATAGATAAAATACATATTCATGTAAATAGGACCTTCTGCATAAAGTTTTATGTAAATACATGGGCTTAGAAAATACTTAGCCTCAATTCTGCATTCAGAAACCGCCGTTAGCAACTAAGGTTAACCTGCTAACTTACTATGACAGGCAACTTTTTATGTTTTAATTTCGACAAGGTTTTTACGATCGATTCCGTCGTGGAAAATTCTGGACATTTAAATGAGGAATTCGGATTTCATTTATTTTTTTTATTGTGATATTTATGTTTTATTTTGATTGTTTAGTATTAAAAATAACCGTTAAGTTTTTAAATGACAGAATATTAAAAAAAAATATGTCGGTAATTTGAAGATCTAACAGCTTCATGGCTTCATCATTCAATACGAGATCGCATCTCACAGGCTTACGACAAAGATAACAATGTTTCAGGAAGTTTTCCCCACTATTGTTGTGTACAAACAAATCACCTATTTAAGTTGTATGTAAATAAACAGCCTAGAACGTGATAATTGGACACGGCCTAAAGAAATATCGTAAGTAAACAGTTTTTTTCCCGCTATACGTAGGTACGTACATTCGATTGAAACTTTTTTGTGATATTAATTTCTTATCGCTTGAAAGAGAATCAATTCAATAGCTTGCTACTAATACAGGTACTAAACTAATAACTTCCTGCTTTTTAAAGCTTGATGCTGCTGATTCAGATATAATTCGAACGCATCTATAGTTAGATAGGTATACCTATACGTAATAACAATTATTTATAATGCAGTTGATGAATTATTAATACTGTATTTGTAGATAATAACGTATAATTTCGACTATATTACAATATTCTCTCTCTTCCTTCCTTATGAACTGATTTTTATCAAATGTAGCTATGTAAATCTGCATTGTCGACGTGTCATTTGTTATTCAGCTACCAAATTACATCATGATACAATAAAGCTTAGGTATAATAAACTAAAACAAAATGTTAATCGAACCGTAAGGTTATGCGAAACTTTTGAAGGACGAATTCATGTTAACACAACTTAATTTATGCCTCAAATTATACCTAAACAGTGCAAAAAGTATAATAAATATGCAGATTATGGTAATCGTATGTATGCCTTGAAAATTGAAGAATAAAGCCTCCATTTTTTTCATAAAAAAACATTCAACAGTCACAAAAAAGATGTTTATTCTGTCTGTACTTACGCCAGGCTCGCCACAGTTGAGCAGTTGCGCGAAGGGATCATTGGGCTTCAAAGTGAATTTGCCCACGATCTTGTCTCCCTGGCGAGCCTGCAGCAGCAGTCCACGGATAGTGTTGGAAGGGGCCTTGCCGCTGATCACCACCTCCATGGGTTGACCGGCTTTCACAACCTGTAGAAATAAAAAATAATCTTAGCATAACCTACGAAGCTTGGTATTACTTACAAAATGAATGTGAAGGGAAATGTTTAAGCATGAGAACAACACTGTTTAAACTTAATGTACTATTTTTTGTTTTACCAAGTAAATAAATAAAATTGACTGCTTATATAATCGGCGTTGATGGAGATTACCTACCTACGATCTACTAGCTTAAGAATTCAGGAAAAAATATGGCTTATAAAAAAATATGGGTATATTTTACTTGCTTTAAAATTAAAGCATTCTCTTGGGAACATGTACGCAACACGCAACATGAGAGAACGATATGCCATTCAGGTACGAGTATCTACAAAATCGATAAATTAGCAATTTCACAGAAAGGTCGAAGACACATCGGGACGTCTTTCATTTCAACTAGCAAGCCGTATCGTAGTAACTATGCATATCTACATATGTAGTATGTATCTATTTCACATACGTTTCTACGATTATATGTTTAGTTCATCCGGCACATCAAGCTACTACAACGTGTCAAATTTCCACAGATGTTCAACTTTATCGCTGAAGCATATTATGGTTCAAAGTTGACTGAGAAAATTTTACAGTTTCGGTAGCTTGATGTGCAGGCGTTTGTATATAATTATGCAAAAAAAAACTAATACTTATTGTAGGTATTAAATGCGTTTTCTTTCGCTCGCGGAAAACCACTCACGTGCAAAAACAATTACTGACGGTACTAAATATTTGTTTTTTTCTGACATAATATTTATTATGTTTGCAGCACTAAGTTAATGTAAGCACATCAGTTTCATTGTTGTCACAACTCCATGTAACTTTACATAACATAATCATTCTACTAAGCAACTAATAGCTAAGCTCCCAACGAGGTGATGCCAAATTTGCTTAGGTAATAAAAATCATTAGTAGATAAATACGAATAATATATATTTTTTAAGCCTATCTTTAGTTTAGATTTAATTTTCAATAGAACGAAATTCATGTTGTTTAGATTTCGAACAACAAACAAGTGAATGTATCATAATTTTGAATTACGCTATAACTACTATTTGAATTTTGCAATAAGTAATTTTAGTTGGTTCTTTTCAACGTGGATCCAAAGTCTAAAGTTGAAGACTCGTTTAGCAAGTCCGTCATAGAATTTAGCAATTCTCGTACGTTGACTTACCTTAGTGCTGGTGGTGATAGAGTAAGGGGACGGGGAGGACTGCGCAGGCACCGGGTGCTTGGGAACCATGTCGGCGCAGACGCTCTCTGGAGCACCAGTGGAGTAGGCATTGGCAGCCGCCACCAAGGACACAGCTAATACTACGTAGGAAGCCCACATGTTGATTATTTCTGAAAAAGATCTTTTGTTTAATCACCATCCCATCCTTCTGGCCTTGTCTTATTTTGTTTTAACTATCTCGATTTTTGGACTTTTCTTTCTTCTTTTCACGTCTACCTAATTGCATGAAGTTGTACCCTGAAAGCTAGTCTATAAGATAATAACGTGTCTTATATAACCCGGTTACTAGGTGACACGATAACTTTAGGATTATGATTAGGATGGTCACACCATGTAACATGTTCGACTGCAGCTAATGCATCCTTGGTCGATGGAACCCGTAGATACTTACAGTGTTTATTGATCCCTAGTACATAATACAATAATATACATAGTTTTATATATATATACATTTAGTAGTCATAGAACCCAATATGACAAATCATACTGGGATTCTCTAGGCGCAGGCGTCGATGTTTTGGTTCCCCAGAGCGGAGTATCATTTTGGCTTAGTTAGCATATGAGTGGGTTAAAATAAACCAACAATTTATGTCTTAGAATCCAATCGCAATATTTATTGTGTACCAACAATCCTTCGATTTTAGGAACAACTGCAAAAATCAATAACCCACTTGTAAAAAGACGCTGTCTCTTTGTGGAAAATAACTTGCCTTTATAATAAGACCTCGTCTATTCAACCTTTATGTCATACTCATACGCTACAAGTTTTTCATTGATCATTTTGATTCGTTGTATTAATCATTAAGCTCAAGCTTAGGCCATGACTATAATGATTGATGGATATAATTTTAAATACAAAAAACATCGTTGAATCTCATCCGAAGCTAAGTCGAAATAAATGCAAAGTAAACGAAAGCGGGTCACGGTCCTTTCGGTTCTTCAGATCTCAAGCTCTTGCAAAGCTACGACTCTCGGGGACAGGTTCTCAACAAACGTTATGACGTAAGGCAACGATCAACAAACTTTGTCGACGCACGCTTGCATAAATCTCGTATAAAATAAATAAAAGCAAAATAACAGGTACCGTTAATATGTCAGTAATTATGAAATTACAAAAACGATCTTGTGTAAATTGTTTTTGCACTTAATTATTAAAAAACAAGGAGAGAGTTTGAACATTCGGGAGATGTTTCAAACTTAAATCTAAAAAAAAACCTACCGGTCGAATTGAGAACCTCCTCCTTTTTTTGGAACACGGTTAAAGACCTAAGCTTTTCAATAGCACTGCGTGATTGGTCCTCCTTAAGAGTTAGAAAGGAAGGATAAACATACTCCGGAAACATTAGCTAGTGTAGCAAAGTTCCGTATATACTTTTATTAAGTTTTGACCTCAGTCGATCACTTACAACTTAATAACCATGTAGGTGTAAGTATCTACTTGCGTATTATTTGTCAAGAAGATGCATATAAGATCTATGCAATATTTATGCATTTCGCAAACTGAATAAACGATCGTATCATGTTTCTCTTTAAAAGTACGGGAGGCAAAGTAACCTTTCGCGACAGACGCACAGTGCAACATCATCCAATTAGAGCTGACCCGAGTATCGGTATTTAGCAAGAAGGCCTAGGTTAAACAATGACGCAGAAAGGACATCGATCTATGTTGTAATTACTGTCCACTATCATGCCGTACAAAGTAATACTATTGCCATTTACGTTAAAACAAATATTGCTTAGGATGACCAATTGCAATTTGCATTTGAATTGGCAACCATGAATTTCGAATATCTCTCAGTCCTAAAATAATATTATGTTCATACTCTGTTCATACTGAATATTCAAAAATAAATATTAATCTTTTCTTTTTTCTTCTATCTCAGTGGGCAAGGTATTAAAACAAGCACTTAACAATTTCGAAGTATTTAACTAAAATTTAAATATTTGGAAAAGCTCATTAGGTCATTATAATTCTATCTAAAGCAAAGCTTTAGCTTTCTAGTTAGATTTTGTTTAGACTATCTTTTAAGATATTGAATAACATAATGAATTCATTCTACATGTTTATTTTTTTACATGTTAATGAAGCCTTTTCAATGAAACTCGCAATAAAATTTAGATAAGCATCAAATGTTTTGCGATTTTGAAAATATTAATTGAATTAATTCTGTCATTTTGTATCTTTTATAATAAATTTAAATAAGTACATAGTTTGACGCATGCATCTCATTAATTAATTAAGAAATATTGATTTTGAATAAATAAAGAGTTCGCTGACGTCGGCGTAAATTTAGGAAACATGCTAATCAGCTGATATCGAAACATTATTTCAAAATGCACATAACTAATCTTCGACGACATAAATATATTTTATTTGTATCGTATATCTTGTGAAGTTTAGATACAACGTGCCTTATTTAGGAAGTTGAAATTGAAGATACTTCATTACAAAAATAATTAAATGTTAATGTTAATAATTATTAATAAGTAAATTGTTTTATAATAATATAAGTTAAATAATTTACCTTTGATTTAGTTCAAAAGAGCGCGCGCCTCTTGCTTCGGCTAGTGTGTGAACGGTTACAAACAGCAAAGTTGGTAACTTGCAAGTTATATAGGTAACGCAACCACAGCCAATATGGAAGGGCAGAAGGCCAAAGACTAAGCGGCAGAAGGCGTTGCTGTGTTGTGCGCAGATTTTTTCCATTGGATCAGAATCCACGTCTGTTTTCTACTGTCACTACTATTTAATATTTATAATCATCAAAATGTGGGTAATTTGAAAAATAAGTTTGTTTTAGATTACCTGTGAATTTTTGGATATTTTTTTATTAAGTATAATATGGATAATACTTAGAGTTAAGAACCTGTTGTTGATGTTCACAAATGTATAAAAAAATATTCGCATGTTGTATTGATTTTTAAGGAAATAAAACACTGATGACATTTTAATACTCGTATAATAGTATATAAATAAAGCATAAATAAAGGAAACTTCAATTTTTATTTTGAAATAGTGAAGCTGTAGGATATGTATGTCCCTCATTACATGCCCTTTCTTACTGGGAAAGCAAACCCCTCCCGCTGTGAGCGCAGCTAAAGGGAGTTTGAGTGACTTTTACTGGCTAACACCCACTTTAGTTCCTTCTGGGCCTTGCCTGGGCTGCAGTAACTCTCGCGTACCATCCCGCAGTCTCGTGAAAAGTCCTTGAATTTATTCTTCAAAAGCAACAAAAATGGGGATCCGTACATATTAGAAATACTGTTTAGTTAGAAATCTTAGAACCCATCTGTTTTATTTTTAATCTTTGTATGCTCTACGCTCAACTGAGATTATGAAGGCAAGCCCTGTATAAAGGTGTGTTCTATTTAATTTGTCATTACCTATTAAAAAAGTCATGTCTATCTTAAAATTATCAAGTTACCCGAAACTATCAAATATTCCCAATCAACTTTTAATCATACGCTTCAGCGATAAAGTTGAAAATCTATTAAGGAAATTTGACAGATAGTAGCTAGATGTGCTGGCGTCTGTACCTCAACATAAAGCGTTTTTTTTTTGTAGTACCCATGTTTTCATGAGAAGGAAAAAAAGGCAATACAAGTTTCCTTGATGTTTTCCTCAAATTTAATAAAATGTAACTTATGTATAGTTTATGATAAACCCCGCATCGTTAAATTCTTGAATACACGTAACATTTCGATGTTATTTCATTGAAGTGTTACAGATTTTTTTAAATATGGAATGTGGACCTTGTCGAATCGATATATCATATTTGAGGTTTAAAGGAATTTTTATTCTCATAAAAACATAACAATCTCACTTACAAGAACAATACTAAGAACTGAAATGTACATACATTTGACAAGTAAATTGTTTTAATTCTAATTTGTAGATATTGAGGTATTTTTACTAGATTTATGACTGCGAGTATTTTCGCAATCGTTCGGAATTTACGAAATCAGATCAAAAATATCTCTGCTCCAAAACAAGTCAGTTTTGTCTTCGATTTCATTTTATTTCACATCCAACATTTATGGCCGGGCATGAGAACATGGTCATTATGTATTGCTTTACTAAATTAAAATCCAGCATCTGCAACCCCTTTTTTTTCGTGGGAAATCATCAAATAACCCCTCCTGCAGCTGGAGGTAGTATCAGACTCTTACTGACTAAAACCCCCTATGTTCCTTCGGGAGGTTCCTGTGTGCCAGTGCCACGGTAACTCTTGCGAACAACCCGCAGCCCAGGCAGTAGCATCTGCTAAAGGGTAAGTCAGAGCGATGACACGTACACAACATCTAGTTAGAATTAACGTAAAGTGAATTTGCTTTGTCACAAGTATGACGATATGGAGTCATATTTGTTTACATCGATGATAACGTAATTTTTACAAACTATGACACATCATTTCGTAATTTCAACAATGTCATGTCATGGTGTTAACTTAAAAACGTCATGTCCATAGAAATAAGAATTCCGAAATACCATCATGAGGATAAGTAGGTAACTACGCGGGGGAGGACTACGCGGCGTAGGCAGATAACTTATGCTTAATAATTTATGCTACGCGCTCCTAGAATGACACAATTTAGCTACGTGACTTCATGAAATTAATGAAAAACCCGAGGAACTCTTTTGTAAGAAGTATGAGAACAGTAAATTGGGTTTAAAAATTAGTATTTGTTTTTCTAAAGTGATTTTTCGCTTAAGCAAAAGACAATTTTATTTCGACACAAATGGTATATACTAGGATGGAGTTATGGGAAGAAGATCCAGCATTATAATAATAAATAACCTTTCGCCAACGGTTTTCACCCATCTATTTGCACTCAGATACAAAGTAGACTTGCTATATATTATGGACTGCCTAATACTGAAAGAATTTTTCAAATCAAGTCAGTAGTTCCCGAGATTAGCGCGTTCAAGCAACAAACGTAATATTATCAGTATGTAATATTGTTAGGTAAGCAGGTCCGATATCACTATTCCCATAATTTAATACTTTTTGTGTGAAACATCCTCGTCAGAATCTGACTAACGTGTTTCCCTAAGAACTGGCATGAGTAAGATGAACTACTCTCAGGATTGCTCAATTGGTACCTAATTGCAATTTCCTGTACCTACTGCAACCTCAAGTGTTCAGGAAAATAAGCGCAAAAAAACAAAGACTTGCGCTTAGGATAAATGCAGGCGCGGTTATACACAACAACAGATGTGTCAGGCAGAGGTAAATTCCCTTGTAATACATAGATCGCTTCTGTTTAAATAACGTACTACGCTAATATTATAAACGTAAAAGTTTTTAAGTCAGTCAGCTACACCATTGGCGTTGGGTCTCAAAGGGCAACTCTGCAGCAGTCCTGGATTTATAAATAGGCCGTATGGGCCGCGGCCTAGGGGCGGCAGCGTCCTAGGGGGCGGCAGATTTCAGAGAACGGTCACTAGTATTTTCATGGTTTTTTATATAAATGACGGATGAAGCCACGAATGAAGAACCTGAAATACCCTCCGGTTCCAGAGATTATTTCAGAGTGAACACCTTTTTGGCCATTCTTGATAAACTGAGAGCTGAAATACAAAGAAGCCATAATGCTTACTTGAACTTGGAAAAAAGATAGCCTACTGTACATGGGGTGGCGGAAATAAAGTGGTCTGCACTCATAAAAAATATAAATCCGGCACTGCTCTGCAGGCGTGGATCCATGGGCAGTGAGTTTTCAGGGGTTCGCCGTCCGTATGTCTAAGAAAGACAGGCCCGTGTCGGCGGCGCGTTCTGTTCCATGCGCTCCTCGAACAGCAGTCAGCATGTCTATATACAATGTACTCTGTCAGCATGTCCATTTTTGTTACTTTTTCATGTAAAAACTACGGATTGGATCTTGAAGAAGCTTGGCCTATGTATTAAAATAACAGCTACTTTCTATCCGGGTGTGGGGAGTAGTTCCCCCCGTTAGGGGGTTAAATCGCTGATGGAAGCTAGTCTAGATAATCTTTTAGAATATGACTAGCTGGCTAACCATTGGAATGCATTTCGTGGCAAATGAAAAGACAAAGACACTTAGTTAATTGGATTGGGATTTTACATAAGGTTCACTCATAACATAAAGAGGGACAAACATAAGCAAACATTTGACTCTAAGTAAGTAGTTCTTGACTACGTCTTAAGAGTATAACAGCTTTCAACGTTTCCTTTTTTTTTTTCCAGAGGACCAAGAAGTTTTTGCTCCATAATGAAAAATAAATTATTCGTTTCAGCAATCTAAGTACCGGTAGGTACCGCATTTAAAAAAATTCTTACTACGGTAAGCTAACTCCTATAGTTATGTACTTAGTTCATTCTAAAACCGGAGAAACTTACTGAGGACAAGAAGCGCCATCTACCAATAATTGGAAGCATTAGGTACACAGTTTGTTACCTAGTGGTTATTTCGTGTTCGTTTCAGTTCCAAGTTTTTATCCGAATCGAATTTTATACACATACCCAGTGTATGGTAGGTTTATGGTTGGATTTGTAGCCTTGGCCGCCATAGGTCCCACACCGAATAACTTGAAGTGCACAAGATACCTGAACGCTACGTGAAGAGTTTCTTCTTCTTCTGAAGATAATATTCCAAAACAGCCGTGTATGCTCTGGTTCCCCGACGTGGTTTCCGTAACACACGTAATTTAGTCCAAACTCTTCGGCCCATGAGCAAATGTGCAGCAGTAAATGCATGGCTTTTCGTTGATGGAAATGTTGCATAGGTATCCTATTTTTGCCGCACATGGCACTTACTATTGGTATTTTATCATTACTATAGAAAGTGCGATGCAGGAGTACTCAGCTGTGGTAACGACTTGGCTATAGAAGATTATAGGTTTCCGTGTCGCATTATATCGTGCCCAGGGGTTTACTCGCGTCAACACTAACTGGTGCACAGTTGTAAAATTAAATACGTATAGCAAAAGTATATAAGTAGCAGATTGAACATTTTTGTGGCCTTTAGGCGAATAATAATGTTATAGTGGCTGCCGAGTGTGTCATATCGATGTGTCGTAAAAAATCAATTGAGTTTTATATTTTATAGCTGTTCCTTGCGGAATTATTTTTCGCACATGGAAAAACTTAGTCTATACAGAGTATTATAAAATCTGTGGTCTATACCTATCTTATTCTGATACATAATATCTAAGCTAAATTACTGTCGAGTTTCATCAAAATCAATTAATTCGGTTTTACGTGAAAGCAGAATAAACAGAAACCTCCAAGATCCTAACGAACATTTTCATAATGTTATCATCATAGATAATAACATGTTCCAGTCAGTTCCAGTAGTTTTCGAGTCGCTCTCTTTATTATGAGTTATACGAGTACTGTAGAACTGTAGACAAATAACTTTATTTGTTGAGCAAATAGAGAATGTCTTAAATGTTGTTTTCTTTAAAAAATAATTGTATCACTATCGCAAATAGTATTCAACAGTTAATGTCACCTCGCATAATTTATTATGTGACGTTATAATAATTATACCCATACCAGTCTGCTTCTGCTCTGACTCCCGTTCCAGTACCTTGGTTCATTTGTCCAAAGTGATATTGAGTTGGACCGGGAAGTCACGCATCGGGTAATTTGGGATGGATGAAGTGGCGGCGGGTAACAAGCTCTATTTGTGTCCCACGTTGTTTGCTACAAAATAATGAGTATTTCTTTTAGTATGCAACCCCTTCCAGGGTGAACGTACTTTTTGTGGCGAGATCGAATCAAGGATTAGGATAATAATAATTAGGATTATTTTCGGCCTAATGGATTTTAGCTCTGCGTAGCTGCTTCTGAAAAGACTAGGTTGTCAATAGTTGCCATTTGAAAAAAATATAAGCGCGTTCCAGAAACAAATGTGTTTGGGTACAGCATGTTAAGCATGGCTCAAAATTATAATTTTACTAAAATAATGAAATAAATTACTTTTTAACTAACATTACAACGAAAACTCTAGTTTTTGCAACTCTTCACCAAATCTTGTTATTTAATCCATGGTTTAGAATACATCTTCTTATTGATCTTACTGCAAAGCTTTTGTTACTGAGCATAGTTACTTATTTATAAATGCTACGAATTGGCTAGAAGAACTGGAACGTGATCACTGTTGTTTTTTTCTAACATGTCATAATACCGCGATTCTATACTTCAATCGGATCGGCCTAGTTTGTCTATGCTTTAGTTATATTTTCGGTGTGGTGGTCGATTTATCAACATTTTTCCTATAATTTGTTTTCGCAATATAGGCGGGAACCTGTTGTCTTCAATAAAACTCAGTAACAATGAGCGTGGAAGAGGATATTATGAAAATACAAAAGAAATTGACTAAAATGATTTCGGCGGATGGCACGGTGGGTCTAATAATTTAGGAATCAAAATTATGGAGCTGGAGACATTTTTCCGCCTAAATTTATCTTCAAATAACCGGGACAAATCTAAACAATTTCATCTGAAATACGTAGTCTATTATTTACCATAACTTCCTATTAGTCGCGTGTGCTGGTTATTGTTTTATTTTTATAGCGCCGGACGCCAAGCTTAGATATAGGTCCAATTAGAATGATCGGTTTATTGAAGAGTATTTTTTGTGTTTTAGGGTCAAGAAGAAGCATTAGATCTGCTGAAAACCCTACAGACAATGGCCATCAACTTGGATGTGTTGACGAAAACAAGAATAGGCATGACAGTGAACAATCTTCGTAAATCTAGCAAGGATGAAGAGGTAATATCTTTATGCAAAACTTTGATTAAAAACTGGAAAAAGTTCTTGTCAACACCAGGAACACCTGGAAAAGATAATGGCAGCTCCTCAAAATCTAAAAAGGATGGCAAGGATAAAGATAAGAAAGATGATAAGGAAAAAGATAAGAAGCTACCAGCTTCATTCCCTCCTTCAAACACTACTGATGCTGTGAGGCTTAAATGTAGGGAACTTCTAACACAAGCCCTCAAAGTTGATGGTGAGAACCCAAATGCTTGCGGTAGCCCTGAGGAACTGGCTGAAGAATTAGAGGAATGCATTTATGGAGAGTTTAAGAATACTGATATGAGGTACAAGAACAGGGTACGCTCAAGAGTGGCCAACTTAAAAGATCCAAAAAATCCAACACTGCGTACAAACTTTCTCAATGGCTGCATTTCAGCATCTCGACTTGCAAAGATGACCCCAGAGGAAATGGCAAGTGATGAAATGAAGAAACTTAGAGAGAAGTTCATTAAGGAGGCTATTGATGATGCCCAGCTGGCCACAGTACAAGGCACCAAAACTGAGATGCTTAAGTGCGGAAAATGCAAAAAGAAGAATTGCACATACAACCAATTACAGACCAGAAGTTCTGATGAACCGATGACCACATTTGTCCTCTGTAATGAATGCGGCAATCGCTGGAAATTCTGTTAAGACTGCTTTTAACCATCCCCAGGTGACTAGTGTACCCTACACAATATGATACTGTATTGTATCAGTATAATATTACATTTTATTATGAATTATGGTTTCTGTTTTTGCTATTCTAACACCTTAATACTCTCATGACTATGGAATCATGTTTAGTAGATAAGGTGACCTTAGTTTAAAACTTAAATAAATGAATCTGCTTTAAGTGAATTCAAATATATTTTATTTTATAATTATTGAATGACCCTTTTGTTTGAACATGTAATTCTAACTAGGAAGATGAAAATTAAACAGCTAGTTCTTTGAATAATTATATATGTATTTATAAAACTTTTTGCACAACAGGAATGTGTCCTTTAGGACAAACCTAAAGTATATAAAACTGGCACTATATAAACTATGATTACACTTATTCTTAAAATATGGTATAAATTATTATCCAGTGTTTCTAAAATATTTAGCAGCAATTTATGCATAAAAATATTGAGTCTCCTATCCGCATTATTCATTTAATTGTCCAAATAAACGACAAAAGTAATATTGTCTATTACAATCTTTAATGCCATGTTTATTATAGTAAAATACCTAATTTATTAGTCTTGGTTTAAATGTATGTGAATTTGTATGATTTTCAACAAATCAATTGAAGTCTTTGCGATTATACATTTCTATTAATTAAAAAAAAACTTGCATAATCAAAACTGCTCGAGTAATTATGTGTTGGGTGTTTTACTTTACATAATATTAAAAAAGACCCTTTATTCATGGTAACATTAAAAATAATAACATATCTCATTGTTTTTTGTAATGATTTGTTTTGTGATAATAGCAGCCCAATTGCCCTTTTTTTTTAATTTTGCCTTTTTGTATTTTCATAATATCCAAAATGGCCAGAATTGTTATAATCTAATATGGCAAGCTATGCTTTGGTGAACATCAACATTTTTCATTTGGCTTATGCTAAAACTATTCATGTTATGAACAATCATTAATCTAATCAACTTATAATTATAGTAGCTAATATTATTCAATAAGAATATTTTATTCAACTAATAGTTCTCCAGTTTTAATTTTAACGAATATCTTTTCATCATTACAAGCAAAACTCTTGTTTTGCAAATCTAATTTGAGATCAACTGATTCACTTTCTTCTTCTAACTTGGTAATGGTAAAGCTAACATCGTCGTTAGCCACAAAACATTCAGGGGTTAGGGCCTTATGGTAGTTGAAGTGCGTCTTGAGATGTTCGCGAAGGAAGTGTGACTGCACAACCACTAGGTCACAGTGAGAACATTTGCGGCTGCCGGCATGCAGAACATCGCTGTCACCGTGTCTTCTATAATGATTACTTAATGAGTCTTGACGTTGGTTAGTGTAGGGGCATAATAAACACATGTGCATTTTACGTTCTTTGATCGGCGAGGTTTCTGATGTATTTAAGTCCTTCCCAGAATTGTTCATCGACCGCCTTCGCTGAAGTAGTCGAAGAGTTTGCTGGTCGCTTATAGAAAATTGTTGGAAGTCGCTTTTAGGCGCCCCCTTCGGCATAGTTTTAATTGCAAGTTTAATATTATCACTACCATCATCTTGTTTGATGTCTTGTTGGTTTTCAGATTCTATATAATCAGTATTGCCCTTCTTTCTTTCAGCTTGAGCTTCGTCGTTCATTTGATGTTTTCTCATGTGTTGAACGTAATTAGCATAATATTTTACGGAATAATCACACAATTCACACTTATATCTTTGCTTAGAGCCGTGTAATGATAAATGGATTTTATATTGTTCTCTTTTTTCAAATGCTGAAGGACACTTGTGGCACTTATATCGCTTTTCCTTTTGACGACCATTCTTTAGATACGTAGGATATATAAATTCAGGATTACCATGCATTAGATAACCGAATTGAGGATCAGCTTGCAGAACTGGTGGAAAATGATCATTTGGTTTAACTAACTTATCTTTATCGGTCAAAACTCGTTTCTGAGCCTCAGTCTTTCTCTGGAACAAATCTGTACCTGACAACGGAATATTTTTATAGTCCATATCTTCGCCAGATTCGTAATCACAACTTGTAGCCTTGTTCTCATTCTCGTGTAATAATTCATGTTTGGCTAAATTTCCAATATTCTTTACAGCATAGTTACATTTCTTGCACTTATGCTCTCCTTCACCACCGTGCAGCCCCATATGATATGTTAACGCCGAACTTTTGAAAAACTTAGCAGGACATTGTTTGCAACAGTATTGTTTTGGCACGCTTTTAGAATCATTCATTTTTTTTACAGGACTTTCGACAGTTTCAGATTTAGAAGGACCAGTAGCAATCCACGTAATCTCCGAAGTCGTTGGACAGTGGATAAGTTCTAAAATGGGCTGCCTGTGCGAAGGGTGCGAATGGTGAATAAATTTTAGCATCTTCGTTTTTGTGTGGTATTCATCGGTATGAACAGTAGCGTGCGCGCCTAATTCACTTTCTTCGTCTACTGAATAGTCACAACTTTTACATTTATTCGGAAGTGATGCGTCATGGCACTTGTCATGAACCTCCAGTTCGCTGAATTCTAAAAACCTGGCGGGGCATTTTGAACAAAAATATAATAATTTTATTTCTCTGTTCTCGATCGTAGAGTTATCATCTCTAGAAAAACTTTCTGGGTTCGCAGAATTTTCGATTTCTATAACTTTTCGCAGCTTTGCAATTTGTTCTTCATCTGGCACATCGTATTCAACGGGACAATAAATGCGACCATATATTTCGCCATGTGTTTTCGAATGTTCTGCTAACCTACCGGCGTTATCACTTGTGAATTTGCATTCCCAACACTTGTAAATAGTCGTGTCATTATTTTCAAATACGGTGCAATGGATTTTTTCATGAAAGGGTATTTTACACTTTATAGCATTAACATATGAACAGTACCGGCATTTGTACATTTTATGAAATTCATTCTTTGCTGAAACCCAAACGTATGGGATTTCTTCAAGGTTAATATTAAATTCCATTTTCAGATCCGTCTTGTTTTCTAATTCTGCTTCCGTTTCATTTCTTTTAGTTGCGATTCCGTGAACTCGCAGATGTTGGTGTAGCAAATGTCTTTTAGATACACTGTAGTTGCATTCTGGGCATTTGTATGGAGTGTCAGCTGGCAGTCGATGAAATTGTTCGTGGTACATGAATTGCGACTTACTGTTTGTTTCATATGGGCACTCTATACACTTGTGACGTTTCGTGGAGTTGAATGACTGAGTTACAGGTGCTGGCTGCTCAGGCCCTGGAGATTTGGTCCCCATTGCTTTTGCGATGTAGTCCTCAGGGTCGGAGATTCCGTGAAGATGTAGATGTTGGATCAACTCTGGTTCATCCTTTACAAAGAAGGGACAGAAGTAGCATTTGAAGATAGAATTAGCCGATGGCTGGTGCTGTTGCAAGTGAGCTATGAGTAGCTTTTTATCACTTGTTCTATAAGGACACTTGTTGCACGTATCAATGTTGATCTCATTGATGTTCATTGGAGGGTCAGGCTTCGGTTTGACTGTAGTTATGACTTTTATTACTCCATCGTGTTTTAATCGGCAATGACGCTGAAAATTAAAATTATAGTAATTTAAACATATTATTTACGAGACAGGGTTTAGACGATTGAGGAATATGAACAAGCACAACAGCGCAACTTACCTGGATAACATGTTTCCAATTTGACAATTGGTTACAATGTCCACAACGATATGCCAGGTCAGCTGGGTCGGGAGTATTGTTTTCGGCTTTCTTAACTGGTTGTTTGTTTGAATCGTCACGGTTTCCGTCCGATTTGGAGTGTTCACGGACATGCTCTAGAAGGGCTTCTTTTGAGGGATCTCTGCAAATAAAATGACAATCATTGTAGTTTGATATAAGAAAGTATTATAACGTGGTAGATATCCGAAAGGGATGTTTCAAAGAATAATAACACGTATTGAAACTTACTTGTAGTTGCATTTTTTACATTTCCATAATGTTTTCTTCGGTTTTTTTATGTCATTAGGAATTCTATTATCCATAAAGTCATACTTGTCTTCACTGTGTTGGGTTTGTAAGTTAAGTGGTTGCATTTCAAATTGTACGTTCATAACGTCCGATATATCATTAAATGACTCGTCCATTTCCATCGTGCTATCGACTGCCGTATTAGGATCCAGATAATGGAATTCGTTTTCACCATTGTCACTTAAAACGGGCATTGCTAAGAATTTGTTGTATTTACTATAGTTTCTTCTTCCAGTTTCATCTGTCATTAGAACTTTTGCCTCGTTATGTTCAGGGTCTCTTGCGGATTTCAGCTTTATGTGTTTGGTTATATCCCATCTCCAATTAGATTTATATTTGCAGAGGGAACACTCAAACGGTTTTTTATTTAAGTGGCCCACAATGTGAACGTGAAACCTGGATGCTGTTGTTGAGAAAAATGGACAATGTGGACATTTAAATACTTTTCTTCCAATGGCTTGACTTGGTGACAGATTCATACTTTCGTTTTCATCAGCTATCTCGTGATCAAAACTTCTGTGCACTTCTGGTAGTGTGCTATCGTCATTAATGTTTATGTCTAGAGGCATATCGAACTTGTTACCGCCTTGATTAATATTATTCCAAACAAAAACAACGTTTTCCATCGGATGAGGTTCAGTCTCTTTTTCGTGAATTGGAATGACACCGTCATTACTGTCTTGATTTTTAATAGTATCTTCATCGTCCATTTTGTCGGCCTTTCCGCAAGTTTGCATGTGGACGTACAAATCTGCGCTAGACTTACAACGGTGTCTGCAGTTCTGACATCGAGTTGAGCTTAAACTTTTGAGTGAAGTGTTTGCATTGACTCTGTTAGTTTGTGGTGCACAATTTTTCTCGTGCACGGAATGTTCTGATAAACATTTACTCTCAAAACCACAATTTTTACAAATAAGCGAGCCTTCTTCTCCTGTTTCCGTTAACAGTCTTTCTTTTAGCCTGTCGAAGAATGACTCATTTTTCTTTCGACCTGTAGGTTCTTTTATTGAAGGGTTTGGAGGGACGAGAGTGTTATCGCCCGACACATCGTCAACAATTTCTGCTTGTAAAGATTCCTTGAACTTTTTGCTTGGCGGTTCACCAGAACATGTTTGTTTTTGGTTAGGGGTTGAAGAATTTAGAGGTATGAGCTGTGGTATTGGCCGTGGAACTTTTCTACTTTGTTTCTGCGTCTTCTCATCCGAGCTGTGGGTAGGTGACAGCTGGAATCCATCTTGAGAAGTTTCTTTTTTGGAAAGAGCGTCGGAAGCAGCAGCGTCATTAGAGTCGCTTTTGCATCCGACTAGTTCTCTCTCTGCGTATTGTAGACCCATGTCCTGAAATTAAGAAAACATATAATATTATTGATTGCTTATCACTCTTTTCTGAATAATGTCTACGTACGTCTACATAAAATTTTAAATGATCAGCCCTTCTTTTTGACAAGACAAAAAAAAACATGCAGGTGCTAAATACTTATTCGAGAATCGAACCCGCTATCGTACAAAAGTTAATCACTTAGCCACTGTAACTTTCGATTGGACAGGCATAATGTGTTTCTGTGGTTTCCACAACATGCATTGCTATGTTTTTTTAACTATATTTCCTATTATGAACTTTTTTGGAACATTTCTATACTGCGAAATCAGAATAACTTCGTCCCTATTACGTGTCGTCATTTGACATTAGTTACAACCAATCACACAAAAGACAGAAACAAAACATCGCGAGTATTACAAACAAAAGACAAACAAGGTGAAAATAGAAGCCATGTAAAATATTAATTCCTAATTAACGTCGAAATTTCACCGGATTTAAATTACACCTTGGAAATAAAAATTAACTTTTGACATTGGATCCCTCTGAAAGTGTTCGGTGGGGACTATCGCTCTTTGCTACCTATTTCATTGATACGAAAGAAAATTATGTATATGAAAGCATGTGGATGAAAAACAAAACACAATGATTGACACGTCCATCACTTATTTCGATTTTAATGAAAATGAATATGCTAAGTTTCCAAAGGCGAATACAGGACTCCCGCATAAAGGTACAGTCAGCAATTTAACTTAGTAATGAGCAAGTCACAAATGAACCTAATAAAATATCTGAATATTCCCATTTTCCATATCCTATTGAAATAATTATCTTATCCAAAGAAGTTAAGATGCCTGAACGTGTTTGTTGTCGATGATTATAAAATTGCAACGTCATTTAACAATTGAAAGATATGAAATTACGCAGTCAGGGTGCTGGATATGCTTAGCATACTCATGTTTTTGACCCACTTCTGTGGGAAGTCAGATTTTTTTGGATACATTTGACCTTTTGTTCGCGAAGTTATGGAGGATCTGAAGTTTATCTATTTTTGAATTGTCTTTTAAAGTTTATGTACATTACGTATGTACATGTTCACATGTTTCTACAGCACTCTTTTTATTCATTTATTTAAAACTTTAACTGTATCATACTTCTGTTTGATTCGCTTCGAAACTTTTAGATAGGTACAAAAGTATATTATTAGCGCGGATGATTTATTTAAATATTAAAAATACTATTTTATATTTGTATTTCCTGCTACCAGACATCCCATTCACCTTAATTAAAAACACATGCGCTATAACATTTGCTAGGTAGGTGCGATGGTGCAGTTTTGATCAAAATTAATCAAAATATCAAAGAAAAAATGAAGTGTTACACGAATTATGAGATCAACAACAAATAAATTATTCCCGCGTCCCTGAAGTTATTCAATTTGACTGTCATACTTTTCTTATACCTCGTGTTTCGTGCTAAACACGGCCGTGGCATGTGCTAAATACTCAAGTTTTGGACATTGGAACACTTCATAGTATATCTTTTATTGTTAAAGTGACTTCGCAGGGCATTGCCGTAGAGAAAAGCTACCTGCGTTGATCAAAGATGTTTATTTCTTATGTTACCAAACTCTTTTGTCGACTGTACTATTATTGTTACGGACGTGATAGGTACCGTTCAGACAGACAGTTACTTAGTTTGTAATTTCAACCAGTAGGCTTCAATGCACACCCTCTATTACGGCCTTTGACGAAACTCACTTCGGGAAGAAATGCGACCAAGTCTAATATTTTAAGATATCATAAAAAGTAAAATTAGGAATAAAATATGATTTATGATCCGATCCATCCTACGCGAGCGATAAAGAATTATTATATTTGTGATGGACAAATGGGACAAATAAGTTCCCAAATCTATCTCAGTCTACGCTATTCCACTGAAAACACGTATCGTTCCAAGTTACACTGGACCCTGCATACAAAAAGGAACTGTAAAATATGTCTAGTAACACAGCACGTAGAATTATTTTTATCTAATCGTTGGCGGTAAATCAGCGAGGAATGATTCCATAAAACAAGAAATGTTAAATCGTCACACAGGACCGATAGTGAATAAGCGTCAGTAGATATGGATGCGGCATTGGTACGGGTTCGATACCCAGTTCGAGTGATTTGTTTTTTCATATTCTTTGTCATGTTTTGATTGAATTGGAATTAGAATACGAAGAACTTAAGGCAGAGGGAACTAAACTGATTAGCTAATTACATAATCCCTACTATAGTCAGTCAGAAATTGTTTACAGATGCGAGTCGTGCATTATTTGTAAACAACGTATTTAAGTATACGTTTTGCAAGTTAAATAATTTCGAATTATGAATTAATAGGGATGGGAGTGATGGTTATGTGATCGAGTGTGGAACAAAAACTCAAGCGTGAAAAAGACATGCATTAAAACGTAAACATGATGCAAAAGGTTGCGAGAAGCATTATAATGTAGAGTGCAATCCATGTGCGGTGGCGCTCGTGATAAGAGTGACAAGGGTGTGACGTCACCGGTGGTAGCGGCGAGCGGCGGCACCGGGTGCGGCCCCTCGCCACGCACACAACACACATATACGGCGACTCACCGAGACCGAGTGTGAGGACCGCGAGTCGCCGCTCCCTTCTTCCTCCTTGGGGAGCAACGTGCTCGCTGCGTCGAACTCCGCGATAACCGTGTCGCTGGCGCCCACCCGGTTGCGGCGGCGACTCGACAGCGATTGGCCCGCTGGCTGAGTGTGATGATTCATTTCGTGCACCGTCAGACTCTGCTTGATGTCCGCCGTAAAGTTGCACATCGAACAATTGAAACTTCCACTTCCACCGTGGTTCTTCATGTGTCGGTCCAAGTTCCATTTGTACGGAGTTCGAAAATCACACATTGTACACTTGATCATAGGCATCGAATGATACTTGACGTGCTTTGTGAATCTAGCCCTTATGTGGGTGAAATAGTTGCACTTATCGCATGAGAAAAATTTCCCTCTGCTTTTTAACTCGTCAGAGGGCGCTGGTTGCTCAACACTTCTGTCGCACTCGCCGTCGATATCATCAGTTCGCTCCAAGGAGTCATCATCTACTTCCATCATCATATCCTCACAGTCCTCGACTTCCTCTAGTAAGTCTTCAATGCGCTCTGCTGGTTCCATGTTCTCGTAGGAGGGAGGTGACTCAGCATCCACTTTAGCAGCCGCTGTCGCCGGCTTAGATCCTCCATGGACCATTTTGACGTGTCTTATAAGTTTTTGATGATGTCTCGAAGCGTAAACACAGTGTGGACAATCGTAAATCTTGAGTCTAACGAAATGAGCGTCACGAGTGTGGACAAGATAAGCGCGCGGGTTCTGAGTATAGAACGTGCACTTGGTGCAATTATAATTCCTCCTTATCTTGCACTGTGGTAATTCAAAGTCCTCCGCGGCATCCGAGGAAGCCTCCGAAGACACGTCGCCGCAGACGCGGCCTTCAAGGTGGCGCACGATAGTCGCGACCTCGCCGGCTTGTGCGCTCGGCGGCGAGGACATCTGCTGTAGCATACTCCGCTGCAACAGAACAATGTTCGCAGTCGGTTAAACGTTCCGGGAGGCGCGCGGCGTGGGGCGGCGAGGGGTGGCGGGTGTCGCGGCGCGCTGCAGCGCACGTGTGCGGTGCGCGAGAGCGTCGCCGGTTGAATGAGGCGCCGCGGCTGAGGCAAGCAGCCGACAAGCGCGGTGTGGCTGGCGGCCGGGCCGGAGGGCGCGTGGGCGCGGGCCGGGCGCGGAGGGTCGCCCGATGTCATGCTCCTATGTTTTTCATCCTCGACGACGGCAAGGGGAGCCGGCGCGGCGGACGACCTCCACTCGGCAACGGTCTAATGAGAGTTTGTACTCTTGCATGTTGTCGACAACATTTTTTCATATTAGGTTGCGGTGTACGCGACATCATCATTATACCGAGTACCACCGAAGGTATGAACATTGCGAGGGCGTAATAAGGGCATCGTTTGAAAGGGGAAATCTAATGATGAAGCACAGGTAAGCAGAATTACAAATGCCAATGCAGACAGGTACTTCAATGCAGGGTTGGCACAAGTACCTGCCTATTAGATGTTACGACTGTGCTAGGAAACAGCGTTAGTGAAGTTCCTTTTCCGAATAAAATAGCGTTACAGCTGTTAACAACTTGTTGTTCAAAGTAATCGAGAAAGAATTGATAAGCGTTGATGTCTTTTATAAAGATACGGTTTTTTTACGATGGAACCGGGAATTTATGTGTACTTACTTCGGCATATTTGAATTGTTTACACGCCTTAACTTAATAACTGATGATAAACATTGTGAATACTGAAAGTTTTGCAGAGTGAAGTTCAAGCTCAGAAAAAAAAAGTTAAGCCTACCAAGACGCATACGCTTTTTAACACATTGGTTTTCTTAAAGTTTTTAAACAACTTGATAGATTGCTAAAGAAAAACAAGTGTTAGGTAAAAGTTCGGTCAATAACTTTGCCAGCCAAAACCTGCTTCGTCTGCGTAATAGGTATAAAAGCTTGGGACCGTCTTATCAGACACTACAAACACCATACAAACAGACCATAACCCTTCCTTTTGACTTACCGTGGTCTGGCGAGGACGGATAAAAATGCGACACAACTGATCAAGTGCAATTATCAACTTTACGCGTAAGATGTTAAAGTCACAATCAGTTTACACCGATTTAGTTCAATGTATCTATGATGCTGTACGTACGGCGGCATACCAACAGCTGTAACATTTGGCAGACATTATTTAAGCAATTCTAGTCCTTCAGCCTAGTGCATAGAGTCGAAATTAAGTATTTGATTTTTGTCAAAATTTACAACGAGGTATCGTGCCTATGAGTATCATTTCAATGATGTATTTATAATATAGCGTATTTGTATGAGAAATGAGGCATGAGCACGGGTTGATTTATTAATTGATGTTGGGGTTCCTCAATCTCAGTGGCGAACCTGTCTTCAAACGAGCAGAAACGAAGATTTAAAAAAAAATCATAGTTTGTTTTGTCCAATAAAGACTGACGTATATTCAATATGCACGTTTTGTCGGTTCGTTTGTTCGTGTACATGTCACGGCTGATTTAACATATCCGGTACCCAATTAAAACGCAATTATGCAAATTAATGTTAGAATTTGATCAATTTTGAATTCAGCTTTAGGTAGGTCACTATTATTTACAGAAAAAAGTTTTTTTTCAAGTAGTTGATAGATCCTGTTAATCATAATTGGGGTTTTAAAATAAATATCATCAAAATTATTGACTAGTTTCGCGTCTCTCATAAAGATAAAATTAACAGTACGGAACCCATCTTCGCCGAAAAGAAATACCACGAAGTTCATTCAAAATAATTAATTAGACGCGAGACAAAAACGTTACTAATTGCCGATTGCTTTAACCGAAGCTATTAATGAAATTAACTAAATACACCGCTGAAGCACCTATTAGAATTGGAACTAATCAAGTTTACCGCGCGTTTCAGTATTGCAGCGTCTAAATTGGACATGTATGGATATTCTCTTCGAGTCCATATTTATGCCTGTTAAACAAACAGTCGGCCAACAGGATTACAATGTGTTGTGATTTATTTATAACTAATAAACAGGCAAACATTGGTGCTGACTTACTGCCCGGCAGAACGTGGTCAACAGCCTATCGCTGTAGGTACTAAGCGATGATTAACGCGGTCGTTAATGAGTGCGAGGTCGAGTTATCAAGAGCGCACTGTGCGGCTCCATGTGTTAGGGACAGGTGACGCTGGTGGGCAGGGCGCGGGGTGCGGGCAGGCTCGTCAGACAACTGACAGGCCGAGGCAGGAAGCGGCCGGAGAAGGCATCCCAGGCCGAGCACAATGGAGGCGGCGCGCCGCAGGGGGAGCCCTCGCAATCGATATGCCGTCGCTAAGGTCCGATGGCCGCTGCGAGCGGTTTGGAGCGCTGCAGAGGCGGATGCCCCCCGCCCCGCGCGCCGCACGCCCCGCCGCTCACCACACCTGCTGTGTATTTATAGAGCGGCACAGCCGGCGCAGGGATGCAGGGATGTCGACTTTACCACGGGCGTCGAAGTCTACCTACCTATGCGATGTAGGCACGCACGCAACGCTCGCACGCACGCCGCCGCGCCCGCTGCCGCCCGGGTGACGCCCGACTCTTTATTATTTGTCACAATGAACATAAAAATAGCACCCGTCCGTTAAGTACCCTGCTGAATTCGCTGTTTGCATCGACGGTTCGCATTAACACTACGCGTACGCTGACTGAGCTGGTCGCTACATCTACACGTGAATAATCACGAAGCACCTAGCTTTTGGCTCTAGTAGTTGCTGAAAGACATCAAATTATGTTGGTTGAGTGAACGTAACCTGTAGCCCATACGTCTACTTTATTAAGAGACTCAATCAGCATCAAATGTATTGAATTTGAAATGGTAGTCATGAAAGAAAAGTGTTACGAATAATAAAGCACGCAAATATGGGCCAGGCCCTATAAACGTGTAATATAATAAACGTTATGTTAATACCACCTCGTTGCTTTCACTCTCGATAGAGTTCGATTCCCGAGACAAGTCATTTGGTGTTATCGAGGACGCTTTTGCTTTCATTGATAGTTCACCTACCGGATTTTTTTATTTCGTACTTCCTATTATAAAGATTGAGTCATTGAGGTTTTGAGTTGTAACAGTAATAGTCATTCAACATCATCTTGTGTGGTCACTTGATCGATCTGTATCAAAGTAAAGATAAGAAAATCAACATTGTCATTCCAATAATAAAACAAAGCAGTCCTACATGAAGCCATTTCTCTTCTTTGGTACGTGTTGCGAAACTGTTTTGCTAAATAAATGATGACAAAAAGTAACTTGAGCTTTATAGCCGTGGCATCATTAAGGTTATTATCCTAACAAAGCAATTGACGTAAGTCATTGGCTTCGCCGCCTACCGCACGTTTACACTGCAATGCAACATTAAAATCATTCTTTTCTATAAGTACTATTTATTGCGTGCCGATCACGAGCAAAATTTTGCCGGCATACCACTCCAATGAACATTTACTTAAACCAGTCAAATATGTATATGCATACGGACAAAAATACAAGATGTAAACAACTAAAACTCGTCTACGAATTGGTTTTTCTGTGACGTCATGCTGAGTACAAGATAGGACACTGGATCACGGCCAATCCATAAAGACAACACTCGTATTTTGTAGAATACGGGACACCAGTTAAGATTCGGTTTGGGACCAATTAAAGTTAGATACCTTGCATACATATCTAAGTGCATTATGAAAAACATAACCCTCTAAGCCGTGGTCGTGTAAAAAGTATCAACATTGCGTAGATATCAGGTTAGATTTGTTGATTAATCCAGCTCAAAGACAACCTGAAACTGAAATGCTAACATCAGTGCTTTAAGTTTGCAAATAACGGTAGCTTGGAGAGCGGTATAAAGGCAAAAGTTTTTTACATTGAATTTGTGAAGGAAGTGATTGTCGAAACGTTACGAATGACTACTTTTAAATGCCCTTACAGGTTATACAGCACTTCTACAGCGATTATACGGACTAACTGTTCATGTTTCTTCAGAAGCCAAAATCTAACTTCTGCATAGGTACATGGGAAGTGAATTTAAGTTTGCGAAGCATATCATCTGCCTTCCCCTTCAAGCAACAAGCGTGACGCGTATTCTAATAAAGTTCATAGGAGTGTCGAGCGGCCTTAGCTCTCCACTGTAGCGACGTAGCTATAGCTACGGTACATAACTACACAACTGAATTTGTCCGATAAATGATAGCAAAGAGCCGTTTTCAGTGGCGTCTGTGCTGCGAATTAGCTCGCTTAACCACGAACAATATATGAGTGATACGACGCCGGTACACATGTACCGCGTCTGCATGTGTTGGTGCGTTGTCGCTATAGCTGTGTTGTGTCGGTCCGTGTCGTCATTTGTTTGCAACGTCTTGTAGGAGGTGAAGTGAGCAGTCGTAAGCATTCCAAGCGTGACTAACCACGCAGTGCCTTGATGGTGGAGCGCTCACCTCGAAACGGCCTCAGACTGACCACTTCTTGAATTCAAACCCGTTTTTGTCCCACGTATTGTAGAGAATGTATAGCCGTAGACCCGTAGTCCCTAAGGCGACGCGTCAGCCACCCCTTAGACGGAATTCGATACCTGTTTTTGAGTTATCTGTTACTGTAACTCTATAGGGGGTGGATATGAAGGCTGTATCGTAGAGCCGTGAGGTGTTGCCCGAAACAGTTTTGTAGGAATGAAAAGAGCAATTGTATTTAATAAAGTGATAAAGCTTGAGTAAGACTTAATTTGATTTCTATTTCAACAACATTTTTGTTGATTGATACAATTTCTAAACGTCTTCGAGTCCGCCTACTGTCGACTACGCTATAATTACAACGTTAAATCTGTAATTTTGTTGAGGACGATGTCGACAGCTAGCAATCAATCGGCACGTGTATGTACCCACAGTACGTAAGCACTAAGCATGTAGATGGAGATCTACCTACTTAACTACCTCGGCATACAATACCTATTATGAGGTCCGATAAGAATGCGTGCCGCGTTCTTGCCTTAAAGAGTACGCGATGTTAGGCCAATGTTGAATCAGTGATCAGCCATCCATTATTATACTAAAGCGAGACTGTACTATGTAGGGCACAACAGGAGATGGGCTTCAATTATGTTAGTTTATAGTTTCGGGATGGTGCAGCGACACTGCGGATTTTGCGACGCAAATAATTTGCGCGCCAATTGACCTTTCGTCGGACGACGTCGTCGGAGCAGCGCGGTGGCGGCGGCGGCGGGCGCTTCGGCCCAACACGAGCTATATATAGTTGCGCGACAACACGGCACTTCGAGCGCACACCCGCCAGGGGCCGGCTACGTAGGCACTTTTCCTATATCACCCGCCCGACAGCCTCAGCCTGGATTTTACCGAGGCTTTGCCAGAGCCGCCGCCTCTACAGAGACGACAGGCGACGGGATGCCGACCCACACCACCCTCCCGAGATCAATACTGCTGGTCGTCGCAAGAACACCCTAGTGTGGAAATGTATAACCCCTCAGATGCTGCCGGTCCTAAATAGGGTACGTTTTATAAAAAGCGATATTGTAGGTGAATGCGTAGCGGCTGTTTGCGGCGTCGACGCGTGTTAATATAACGTGATGCGGCGTCTGCAAAACTACAAACTAAGCTACCGGCAATGTTCAAAGGGTAGGTTGTGTGTTGCAGGGAGCCGATCATTGAAAACGATAAATGTCTTGTTTATGCGAAGATAGATATTAAGTCGATGAGTCTCGCTAACGAGCATGGTTGTCACCGGTCCGACTGGTAATTAACACAACCTTGAAGCAGGCTGCTAAACGATGCACGGCGCTCGCGTCGTACATAATGAAAGGATCGGTGCGGTCGGTTGTCGACGGCCATCGTAGCAACAGCGTTCTCGAATGGAATTCGTACCGAGTGGCGGGTGGCGTGCACTGTGCTCGTTTAAAGATGGCTGCGATAAGGCGTAGTGACGCTCCTCGGGCGCGGGCGTCGTGTCGGCGGCGCAGCTGTGTGCGTGAGCGTGCCGGTGTGCCGACGCCGTCCCTGGTCTCCCGCCCCGCCGCCCGCGGCCCGCGTCCCCGCGCCCGCGCCCGGCTGCACGTTCCGCAACATGTGCGGTTGCCCTGCCTGCCTGCCTCTGTCCATACGGCACCCAACAGCCGCAGCCGCTCTCATGTCGCTCCTCCCGCGAGGCCCGCTGATAAATGCGCCTTATCAAAGCACCAGATAGCAGAGGTGCTGCTCGCTCGTTAGGTGTCACGGACGACGCGCACAGATCGACGCCGACCGACTCGTGCATGAACACAGTCACGGCGACTTGTTTGTGTTACTTAGTGATTTACTCATTATGAGTCAATAGCTACTGTTTCCAATAGAGTACACGGTACACCCGATATAAAAGCATTTTGCACACTGCGGCGAACGTAGACACTAATGTGCAATTATGTAGGTATCGAGTGTAGCAGCGCCCACAAGTCACACGCTATGCTGGTTTCATGCATTGTAAGCTGGAGCGAATGTTATGCGCATCTCGTCGGTAGCGAGCCGACATTCTAGCGTCCAGGCCACGTGTTGCACAAGACACCTGGTGACGCAAACGGTTTCCGCTACACCCGACTACTGCGACAGGTACTCAGCTACCGTGATATATTCCGAATCCCGAATTGGTTAACAAACACAGATCACTAGACGAAAATACCACCTCTTCGTGCTTTCTCCTACATACTCGTACAGTAACTCTACAAAAAGTGTCGCCTCAAATCATTACATACATACTGTGCCTAAAATCATGTGTTGCGTCACATAAGACGTAAAGATTAACATATTTTTTAAAGAATTTGATTGTCCATTCGAATTACTCCATAAAAGATGTCTTCAATGTCACGAGTCTCGTCCAATGACAAACAACACAATCGTCTATATAATGCCATCAAGGCTGAGTAACCGCATGGACAACATGAGTAAATACCCAATATCGTTACCTGCACGATAATTAAATAACAATAATATCTTCACCAATAATTTGCACCGTTTGCTTGCTTCGTTTATGTTACGAATTTGTCGACCAGTGTAGTTTGTCGACAAGACGCAGTGCTACAATCGTGCATACCTCACCTACATATCGAGTGCATGGTGTAGGGAGTAGAAACCTAGAAAAGCGGCCGCAACGTGTCGCAAGAAGCCGTTGAAGTAACATAAGCGCAGCAAATTATCAGGGTCGAGCGACGACGCCGCCGCGGGCCGCACGACCGCCTGCCTACGCGCCTGCCTAGCTAAACATATCGCCTATATACCTATATACTTGATGCTCGTGTAAACAGCCACACCGCACGCTGTCTGCGCACAAGACGGAAAAATACGATCACGGACACGGCATAAGGACAGCCGTTCGACAATACAACGCGGCAACAAAGACATCCAACAAAGTCGAGCGCCCACTTCCCAGAAACGGTCGGCCGTAGCTGAAGAATATCTTTAATATTGTTTTGAGTGCGCCTGCAAACGTCTGCGTAAATCTAGAACGCTCCATTTGCGAAATTCATCACTTACTTGTTCGTGGCTGAAACCTACGTTAGAATTAAAATCTGTTGGTAATCATAATACGAGTACAAGATGGGGGCCGTTGGTGGTCGGCCATATTGAGGCGTCTGCTTCGAAACAAGTTTTGTTGTGTGCGCTTGCAGGCAGCCGGCTGCCAGCTGCTCTCATGTCAGGTGGTGCGTGGCCTCGCACGCCGACATAAGAACTAACTAGTTAGGTGTCTACTGCTACCTCGCGTCTCAGATGCAATAACGTCGCGATCAGAGCCGAGTACTAATTAAGGTATAGAGCGGAGTCAATTAGGTGACGGCACGATTGTTAACGATGGCGACAACCGTTGCCCACTGTCGAGTCACGAACAACTAGTGCGACTACTTCTGTACGTCTGTATTGATTAGCGTAATACGCTTGTTCAAAATGTCACTGTGTCTACATGATAGTCATTTTTTAGAACCAGGATTTCAATATGTACCCCTTCAGACTGCAATGTTCCTCCGGCTGTAACAACCTCATTATGGGATTTATAGTGCATGACGGACTTTTGATCAATCCTAATTCAGTCGTAAACAAGCTTCATAGATGCTCAAAGTAGGTAGAAATGTTAAGTGTATATCTGAAAATGTATTAACCACGCGCCTTTCAGCAGAGCTACGGTTTGCTACGACTCTAATCCAGCAATCGAACTGAAAATCTTTAATAAATACAAACAAAAGAAACAATGGTTCGCGCTTAGGTCATATTTAGGTAGCATATAGTCGCCTGCGCAGTGAGGTCAGTGGCGAGTGCGTCGGCCGTGGCGCCGACAACACGACAGCCAGCACCGAGCACGCATACATTACGTGCCGCCTACATCCCGCACGCGCCTGCCTATCTGCGGTTATTACGTACATAGTGTTCGACATAGCACTGGCACGGCCGGCGCGCTGCGCTCCTCATTGTTGGCTGGATGCGCGATGGCTGGCGCGAACACGAACGAACGACCTCTTTACGTTTCAGTGACATCGCGGACGCGCCGCTCCAGAGGGGAGCGTCAACAAAAATGAAAACATCCTGCCAAAACCTGCTTCACGAATTATGACATTTGTAGCATCCCAACTCAATTAAATCTTAATTAAAGATGGCCTCATCTCCAAAATGACACGTAATTTACCTCTCTTTCAAGTACCATCGACATACAATGAGGTAAACTTCACATCGCTTGCGGAATCCGTAATTTTCCCGTACAAGCCTACTTATTGAGATAATGAACCAATTTATTGCACGTTGTTCGTTTAATACATGTATAACTAAGTAGGTGAACAGTTCGATGGTATCGACAACACCCGAGGCGCGCTGACGCGGGGTGTCTTGGGTTGGGTACCGTCTCATTTAGCAACAACCGGCGGAGCAAGTCAACACAGAACTGTACCGCAACATAGCAACTGCAAGAAATCTTTTTATACACGGGAAAGATGCATAAAATATGGTGACGGTCACGTAAACTTAATACATAATACACAGTTAACTTTGTTCTATAAATAGCCAAACTATTCATAACATTGTAAACTGTATCAGATAAATATCCCCTTACATCTGAGTAGCAGCTCACGCTACATTATACAATAAGATGGCTATTTAATCTACCACTCGGCTGTCCCGTTCGGCTAGCACGTAGGCATGTACATTGTTCTACATACCCATGCTATGTACGCGTATATATAACTTCACAGAATCCTCTGCAAGGCTATCGCTGATAACGTTATCTCGGCTAAGTGCCCGCGACTGTGGTTACTGCAGACCACAGTTTTTAGAAGGGACGCTTCATTAGAATTGCTCTAATAAAATCCCAAACTGTGACTGTCAAGTAAGCGTTACTATTATGGCATGTACATATCTATACGCCCGCAATATGTATCGAAACTCAATTGTTCTAACCTCTTATGGTACAGCCCAAACTATTCCCGTTGTTCTTCCAGAACAAAACGTGCGCGACAAAACAAAAAAAGAAACATCTGAAATTCATGACTGTAACGGATATGCAAAGAGATTGACGGAAATCAATTTCGATTTAGGAACGCAAATCGAATAACGTTAACATCTCGCCTGTGGAAAACAGACAATTTGGTTGTATACGTCGGTTTTATAGCGGTGTACGGTGACTACGGACTAGGCTATGACGTGCCAAGGACGACGGCGGCGGTCTATGATAGAGCTACGTATAGTATGAGGAAAATCTGCAAAGCAGCCCCCTGCCGCGCCCTAAGCCTGCGGGGAACGGCGACGGGAGGTCGACCGACCTCTGCTCCAACGCTATCTAAACCTAGATATATGCGTGCCCACCTAAGTACACACTTATCGTTAGCCGCAGCTTACTGAGCTAACATTTCTTTGTAAACCAGCAACGCGTGGTCTACGAGCGGTAATAAACAAAAGTAATGCCATAATAAGTAAATAAGCATTCGCTGGCTGATTCTGTAATGAGATTTGGCGTATTACTGGCACTAGATCGATCAGACTTACGAGACGTTCAATGTGACGAGAGCTTCTGGCTTATTGAAAATACAGAGAACATAAAAAAGCCTGTATCATACATTACACCGCAGCTTTTTCACGGGGTAAGCAGTACTCTAACTAAATGCAACTCACTGTTAAACACCACTCATGTCATGTTGTGTATGCGTATCACTATTGAGAATGATAATTTCGCAGGCTGATGTCAATTATGTTAACTACAGCTCTCGTACAAATTGGCCGACGTCGAGTCGATTTTACGCCCCATTGCTGTATGCGCATATAAGAGGTCAGAAGCACATAACAAATTACTATCAGCGGATCTTGAAATGTTAACAGCATCTGGTGTTGGTAACGTCATGACCACTTGCGTCGAATAAAATGTAGGTACTTGATTGATATCAGACAACGGTGTCGCGATACTAGGCTAATGTGATATTGCAGTCGTTATTATATCTCTTAACAGTCTGCTGATAAAAGGGCTCCCCTTGACTTTGAAACTAGCGATATAACCTACCGCAAAATCAAATCTGTTGTTCATGATATGAAAAATTCTATGATTAATGAAACTACTGATTGAATATAAGGTTCATATTCATATCCAATAGGGAAGATGCAATATTTTTATTTTTGTTTTTATTTTAAAGAATTCCATGTAGAATAGACCACAAATATATAAAAAAATTTAAACACTGCAATTTATTGTAAAAAAATGCGGTTTTAAATTGTCAATTTAAATTTTCGCGCCAAAACAGGCCTACGTTTCCGATGACGTCATTCGCGTCTGACACTAGTCGTACTTGTTCGTTGCCGGCTTTCATTCATTTGCATTTTTCTCGACTTTCGAGATATTTTTCAGTAAAAATTTAAAATGGATTATCCGTCAACATCAGGGGATCATAACAATACCACCAATGCTCCGAAAAAAATCCGCGTTGACTCATGTTTTGTGTCCATCTACTTCAACAAAGTTTTGACTGGACCTTCTGACCCAAAACTAAGAAAAAAGTGGTTCCAAGCTGCGAATGGGAAGGATAATTATTATTCTCCAAAAAAACGCGAAATTCTTGAGAGCATTTAATTCATTCCTTCAGATTTATCCTTATTACTAGAGACAAACATTTAAACTTTCACATTTGTAATATTATTAAGATAGTACTTGCTGATGAAGAACTGAATTATTTCTTTCTTGTTTCAGATTCATCTTGAGAGTGTTCATTAATCACAGAAACACATGATTCTGAAAATTTTCAAATATCCAATGATAAGAGTGTACAGGTGTCTATATAGGTATTCTCAGAAACGATCGAAACAAGCTCAAGTAGAAATGGAAATACCCCAAAAGACTGTAGCTTTATCACCTAAAAAAAATCAATAAATCCAACTTCCATTTTAATCTGAAAAACACAATTAATTTTCGCACAAACTAATTACATTAATGTTCACCTTTACAACTATCCATAACCTCAAATAAGTTGTCATAACGGGAGTGACGTCACTGAACGCTGATTGGTGTTTTGAAATACGTTTCGTTTCAAGTCACTTTAATTTTTAATTATTCGTAAAAATCAACATTATGTAAAATAAAAACGTTACAGTAGTCTTTCTTTTATACTTTTTTAAAATTTTAATGATAAAATTTTCAATAATATTACATTTGCATCTTCCCTATTGTGGTTATATATTTGGAATTGTCAAAGCCCTATAAAGCCATAGTCAACGCCCCAATCCCGACGGAGTCCGACCCAAATTCCTATTACGTAACAAACATGCAGACGGCCATTACAATTCTATATGGATTGTCTCCAAATGGTATTACGGAACCGAAAATCTGGTAATTCAATTGCAAGATATGATAGGCATTACGCCCACTAACGACTTACCTACAAGTAATAAAATCATTAAAAAAACTCGGTAAACGTAATGTTTTGGTACGTTATCTCTTCTTTATAAATTAGATATCAAGATAGACAATTACGCAATGGTCTCGCATAAACATTAAACTTATAATAATCTTGATGTCGCGACGTTTGAGTGTACACAATGTACAATTTTTAAGAGTAAAGTTAAACATAGAAGCACAATATATAATATTATAGTGTTAAATTCCAGTTGAATGACCATTTACTGGCTGCTCATTAAGTTATGAAAAAAAATCTTTTAATTTACTAGACCAAATTAAGCTGGCTCAGCAATATTCCACGATAAACATTTATTCAGGGTCTGGTTTCCATAGAATCTAGTTGAAACATCTGTATTTACGCGTACTTTACGCTAAATCTCAAACACTTGGGAACTAAATTCAACTCTGCAACATCACAGATCAAAAGCGTCATGCCACATACTCGTGTAAGTACGTTGTGTGCACCGGCCATGGCGCACATGTACGTGTGTACTCTGTGCGGGCAGGATTCTGTCCGGTGCAGTAAAACGAGCATAAGCACACGCCAGCTGCAATGCAGCTGCCGCCATGCCGACATCGACGCCCGTCTGCCGCAGCCGAGGTTGCCCTGCCTCACCACACCAACTTTGCGAATTATTCGTCCATCTAACGCAGGTGTGAAAGCCAATTCCCACTTTACAGATAACTTAAAAAGTTGACGTAATATTGTGACGGGATATTATTCAATAGTGCTTCCATGGTGCGCATTTTATGAGCGCGATTATCGATTAGTAGGACTCGGAGCCGAGGTGTATCATCAGTTGATGAATAGTTGAAACGTAGTTGATTCGCTGTTAAGTAAGAACTAAAAAGATAGATCGTTTAACCGACTTCGAAGAAAAGGTATTAAGAATATTCTAAACAAAGTTGCCTTTAAATTAGTAATGGTTCATTCTAGAATTAAAGCTTAATCGCTGTGTTATTGAGTACATAGATTTCTTAAGTTTCCTCTAGAATCTTTACACCCACTTCAGGAAATTTGTTATTTTTAAGCGAAATAGTTACCTATGAAGTAAATGAATTGGATTATTAGTTCCGAACATTACAGAGAAGAGAGAACTGTTTGAGTCGTTTGTTCGATATCTTCCAACACAATAAGCAATAGGTAACAGTAGTAAATAAGCTTTTACAGTATGTTTGCGTTTCATAGTGGTTACCAGCTACCTGCAGGCTTAGCATGGCGATTCTATGTCTATTCTATCAAGAAATGACAAAGCTCTTTCTGTCAATGTCACCATGTCTTTTGCTCGAGCATGGCGCGACCTATCAACTCGCATATGTATAATCACTTGTAGATTCTTTGTCGATCGAGGAAAAGAAAAACATCTTTTCTACTTGTCAAAAGAAATCTTATGTCAATCTGTCACTTATCTGTCATTATGTCCATTCTCCGGTAGACGAAAGTTGTTTCTACCGGTGTTAAATGGTCAATGGACATCTGCAATAGCAGAGTCATTGCAAGTGCATGGCCCACCCCGCAGACAAAGTCAAAGCGTCTCATGCGCACAAACCGGCAGCCATACCCATCAAACCGGAACACAGCAATGCTGCTTAGCGGTAGATATAGGTGCGGTGGTAGTGGCCGACGAGGTTTTTTACCACAAACTTTAATGATATGAGTTTTATTAATTAATTGGAATATTTGAATAATTTTTTTGTTGAATAATTTGTCATATTTTTTAGTGTTGCAAAGAAAAAAGAAAATCAAGCGTCAACGTTAACGTCAACTTTGGATTTTCAACAAATATGACTAAAAAACCAACTTACTGCAAAGTTGAACTCGCGCAATAAGGGTTTCGTACCATTTAATGCGGCATAAAATCATGTCTGTTGTATAGGAGCCCTTAAATATTTTTAGTAATATACTGAAAATTCTTGATATACTACAAGCGCCTACCTGTTGTCAGTGTCAATGTCAAGTAAAAACGAGCAAACAAAAAAAATTGTTTGGGATCCACTGAAATATTTATTTTATTTCAAGTTTTCAGTATTTTTTTTCAGCGTAAACTTAGATATTTATACATCATCATTGAAATTTCAAATTTCTCGTTATCACGATTCGTCAGATAAAGCCTGGTGACAGACGGTCGGACGACGGACAGACAGTCAGTGAATGATTAGTAATAGGGTTCTTTTAACCTTTTGGGTGCGGAACCCAAAAAAGTACATCCAGTGAAATGTGTGTGTGTACATACTAAACTTATCATCCTCCATAAGAATACCTACTTCGGGATTAAAAAAAAAAAATATAAGGTGCTATAGAAATATCTGCCACGGCTTTAATAGGAGGTAGTATTGTGTTTATAGATTACAATCATCATCATCATCATCAGCCTATCGCAGTCCACTGCTGGACATAGGCCTCTCCAAGTGCACGCCACTGAGATCGATTACAATAGTGAAGATAAATTAGACATTATTTGTCATATTTTTTTCCTACAAACAGACGTATGTGTAAATTGTGAACCACGTTATGCAGCGTAGAGCCAATGTTAAATTGAATTAACTGTTCCGGGGTACGAAAGTTCTTCACTATTGTAATCTAAAAACACAATACTACCTCCCATTGAAGCCGTGGCAGATATTTTAGAGCACCTTATATATAGATTTTAGAGTAAAAGCGATTTTCAGTGAATTGTTTGTTTAATCGCTTTAATTACCCCTAAGTTTTCTGAGGCAGCACGCAATGAATGAGATAAGGAATTATGGTTTCGAAGAAGTGTTTAGCGGCTACACGACATTTCTGATGGCGTAGTCTACTTCGCCTTAAGAACGTTACGGTTGTAATTCATTGATTTTATTATCGTCCGAAGACATATTCATTATTTACCACTAGACGTTACTACTTATGGTTACCTTGTAAACTCGGAAGGGAACCCAGTATATTATGGCTTATTTTGTTAAGTTCAATCGATGGCTTGTATTAGAAGCAACCCTGTCATACTTACTGCGGCTTTCTATAACCTATCTATCGCTTGATTTGCTTACTAGATATAGTATTTAGACATAAGCCCCATACACGTAATGTCAAATTCCTATCTCTAGTAAGCAAATCCACAGATAGATAAACTATAGAAATCGTCCTTTAGTTAACAATAAACAAAAAAAATGTGTGACCTCTACTGGTTTTGCCCCGTGACGGCCAGTCTCATTTCAAGTCTGCTGACTGGCTTGTAACACAATAGGCTGGATGGGCGTGTCACCTACCTTCGAGTTTATGTAAAGTTCGCTTCATAGATAACTGCGTCCTTGGAAGCTCATTACTAGACGTCGCCACTAGGGCTTTGCCGATTCATTAGACGTAAAAGTAGGATGAAGCTAAGCCAGTTAGTTACCTTTTAAATTAGGTCAACCCTATGATACTGTACATGTCGTATAATAGCTTTGTTTGTGACGTACTGTCATTCCGAGTACATTTTTTACCTGAAAAGCATAGAAACCATAACTTTCCGACCTTCTTTACGTAAAATAACGTTGTTTTTTTTTTTAATTGAGATTCTATTTATAAAATAAAAAAAAAAACGATCTATTATATCTATTATGCAAATCGAAAAAAATCTATGTCTAAATTAAATTTTAAAACATTTGAAAGTTGAGTAATGTACGTATCGCTACGCATTTTTGATAAATTCGTAGACGTAGACGCTAGGGCTACGGTTGCTACGAAAATAATTGAGAAGGGGTAAAATCTATGCTTGTTTTTATTGAGATGCCCGGTGAGTAGTTTATGATACCATTTATGGCGCCATTAACAGTAATAAAGAGAAGTTACTTTGTCATATTCGGAACTACCGATATGATTGAACAAACTTTGATTCTGAATTATGGCAATATATTATTGAAAAGTAATAGACTAAAGTGAGGCATTTAAAGCTATTTATAGACTGTTTCATGATACATCCTTACTAAATACGATTAACACGAAAGTGAGTTGTTTTGTTACGTTTCCACCCTAAAATTGCTAAACCGATTGTGGTGAAGACAAGCAGTAACCTTTTGACTGATAAAAGCAATTTATCCGGGTACGGAACGTTTTTCTCTGTGGACGCAGACGTGGTCGTGGACGAAATCTAGCTAGATATAAATCATTAAAGTATTTGACATAATATTGGCACAGATCTCAAACATTTCTGGTATTTGATAATGTTCAATAGTAATTAGCGAACAATGCACGCGTGTTCAGAAAAATCTTTTATCCTTATTGTTACTATTTTACTTTCTTTAGGTCTCAAGAATTCAATGTAGGTATGTCTTAAGATCTTGAGATTGCTGTCGGTGATATTAAAGTTGACCTTCTTGTTGTCAGAAGAACTAGCCTAGCTCTATGTCCCTAGTCCATCTGATACTTTCCACCATCTGATTTTTGTGGTACCCCATCTAGAACATTTCCGCGGCCCCAGCATACCCCTGATCTCAGTTAAAGGCTGTGTTATTTGCAGCGCTATTAACGTACGTTGTATTTCTTCGTTGTATTTCTAAGCTTTTGAGTACCGAATAAAATTATCGACTCCCAGCATTCAAAGAAAGGTGAAAAACGAACATTTGTGATTTTATACAGAGTTATTGTTGTTAAATAACCCTGTTACAATATTAAAGTTGCTTTAATCAAGCTGCAAAATATTGAAAGCGCCAACGGCAACCACTAAGCATGTATATTGACACGGTAGGTACGTACGTACTAAGTACATAGTTCTGTACATACGTACATATACCACTTCGCCACGTGTTTTTCGTGTAGTGCCCGTGTCAATGCCAACAAGAGCTTGCGTGCACTGACATGAAATATCAAATGAAGTAGGTAGGTCGTATTATACTATAGTATCTAGGTACGGAGATGCACTAATTCGTTTCTTGAACCCGAGGGCTTGCTGTTAATAGCGGCGATGACTTAACTGCCAGGAATAAAGTATCAACAACGACACCATGATTCAATGGTCAGCTATTTAGTGTAGGTATACTTGCTAACAGGTATTTCTGTACTCTTATACCTGAAGTCTTTGTTACTTGCAAAAATTTTACAACGTGTTTTGTAATTTGTTTTAATGCGACATCGCCACTTCCCTTCTATCTCTTCGAAAACGAACTCTAATTACCGGAATAAAAGTCCAATTTAAAATGGACATTTGCTTTTCTGACAGTCCCGGCGTAAAAGAAGCAGATTTAGCAAATCCTAGTTGGAAGTCCCGGGTCGACTACTCCTGCAGGGAGCCACCCCGTCGCTCACCCACCCTCCCAACTTTCACTCTCTTGTGCGTCGGGGATCTCGACCATACAACAACTTCAAAAGACTGTTAACGTCTGAACACGCGCACGACATTATCACCCCTACAAGCAAAAGCTTTAGAGGCGGATATGGCGTGGACGCGGCTACTGCGAGGTCGAGAACATTTGAGCGATGCGTCTAGGGCGTAATAAGTGGTGACACATCGTCACGGAATACTGGGCCATACGACGCGAGCAGTAAGGGCGATGTCTGCGTGACAGTGTAAGTGTTACACGCACAGTGTACTGCTGCTGAAGACAACACCGGCGAGTACCGGATCGCTCGTCAGTGGGCAACCCGCGCACATTTCACGAATATTTCATATGCCGTGCCTGATTTAGCGATTATAGAATACAAGCACCTAGTGCTTGATCTCATGTCCACTGATTGTAACACGTGTGTCAATCATCACAACAACAACAGCGTACCACAGAAAATCTATGATAATAGGAACATAATTTTGACGCCGTTAGTAATAATCAATGAACCCATTACGGACCTTAATAATAAATTCAATAACAGAGGTTTGGTGTCGGTAGGCAGTGTTGCGAGCACGTAGCTGCCTACTGGGCGTCATCGCATTACCACATGACGTCATTGTCAGTGGAGCAACTTCTGGTTTCCGTTTGTTTCAATACTTGTGGTTTCTCATCGAGGCAAACACAATAAGTTGTTCTATCTAGTGAGTGCAAGCGTCAGGTCGGTTGTTGTGAACGCGAGTGCGCGCTAGAGGTCAGCAGTAGCATCGGTGTACGTAATTTATCAGTGACTGGTGTATACAAACAATTAACATCAGAGAAGTCATTACAGCTCTAGATAAATAATTGGAAATTGTGATCGTCGGACAAACCATCCCAAAAACGGGAATCTTTTTTTAACTATAAAAACCTTTAGTGCGGAATGAGAGTTCATTGGTAAACAATAACAAACAAACATAAGTTAGTTCCCGGTAATCAGAAGCATCGTTGTTTGCGGTATCGCTGGGCATTGTTCGTGCTTCAAGTTGTGAGCATGGGCTCAATACTTCAATAGGTAATACGAACGACGCAAGAGCAGAGCAAAGACGGAGCAGAAGCCGAGGCCGGGCGCGCCCGCGTCGCCGGCGCGGTGGGCGCGCGGACCGACCGACCCTACGGCCCACGCGATAAGGCACACAACGCCGCGCGCGCCCGCTGACCTTACCGTACCGCCGCCGGCAAATAATAAATATGTAACACTGATAAAAGCCGCAGAAGCGTTGACCGGCAAGTATTTAGGGATTCTCGTTTGGCAAACACGACGGGTCATCGTGCCCCCGGCGCCGCACCGAGGCCGCCAAGTTGTGGACGTCGCCGGTGTGGACGGCCACCGGCTATTTCTAGTTATCCGGTGACCGGTGACATTCGATATAGCGCGGCAGCAGTTCCTGCGGCCGCCTCCGGCAAGGCGCTCGAAGGAAGCGAAAGAAGTTATGAAAGTCACGTGCGATATACATACCTTCGCGAAGCGGTGGTGTGTGTTGTCGCGCTCGAACAGCACTCGTGTCGAAGGCGCGCGGCTGACTGGCGGCCGGCGGGCGTCGGGCGGCAGCACGAGCGTCGCCGCGGCAGCAGCGGCCCCCGCCCGCGCCCCGCGCTCCGCTGCATTCTGTGCGCCCGCCGTCCGGCCGCGCCGTCGGGAGAGCCGCCGCTCGTCGCTTCCACTGACATCAGCGGAGCCGCCTGACGCCTCCCCATATCTCGCACGCACGCACTCGCCTGTCACCTCTGCGTGACCCTCGCGACCGACCAGCCGCACCGACCTCGCTACGTTTCATCGTATACCTACAGGCACAACACCCACCGTAGCGGTCGACTATACTTCTAATTACATTACGTGTGCTCATAACGTAGGTACTAATTGACATAAAAACAAAGGGTAAACACCGAAGTGAGTGTTGGCATGTTATCGGCAAGATTTTGTTTTCACTTCAAGGTGTGTCAGTCCTCCGCGGGTTGCGGCGACTTTCATAGCGGACGGCATGGCGGCAGTCTAAAACGGCGTGTTTAACAGGTGGTAAAGTTATTGATAAATGATTTAGTTATGATTGGTTTCAGACATTAAATTCAACAAGACACTAGCAGGAATGGCTGTTGACACGAATGCATGTGTGTTTACATATATGGACAGCTATCGGGTGTACCCATATACAATTATACATATGTGTAGCGAGTAGGTACTTGCAACCTTTAAGAACAAGATGATTGTTCACATTCGTTGTATTGGAACAATCTCTTAGTTTAGCAGAAAGCGTTGGGTTTTCCAGGTTTTTGGGCAAATGTTGAGTTGGACAACAGCACGTAATTCCTTTAGTATCCTTTCACGTAAGTGCTTTAGCACCTTATCAATTTGTAAACACTTCTTATCAAAAAACATATGCTGATAGTTTGTATCTCTAACAATTTATGTAAAAAAAGCATACTGAACAGCTGATTGGTTTCAATGGATGTATAACACGTGGTATGAGAAGTCTTCAGTGAATAACTTGATTATAGACAATTTAATTTATTTCAATAGTACCTAGGTACCTACTTACTTGTCGGAAAGGTATTAACATATATATATATCACGAAGTACATTATATAGGTATGTATCATCTATCGATGTCGTCATAAATCAACAGACACCACTATTTCAATATTGTGTTGCATTTTTCTTTAGAGTGAAAACCTTATCTTAGAGTGAAAACGTCATAAGTGTAAAAAAGTAACTTTTCAAGAGATGTAGGATACGCTTTGCAACATAGTCTTACTAAAAATGAAATAAATCATTTTTGAGCAAAAAAATGCATTTTCGAGGTTTTCACTGTAAGACGACAATACCTATACATACCTATACATATGCGAATATGTGTTTGTATAGGTAACCTATACATACGTAGGGGGTACTAATATGCGTATTTCTAGATTTTTTTTCATTAGAAGCCGTGTAGTGTCGTATGGTAGCGGACAAGGGCAGACCACGCCCTTTCATCCCGTAGGTGCGAGGCCACCACGAGATAATAATGAGGTCAATTGGCAACCACCACCTCTTTAAAACATTATACTCTGCGGTACAAATCCGCTTACATTTGCCATGTATTACAATTTTTGGTCAGTAAACGCGAAATTTTGTTAGAATATGAAATATATGAAATTATTTTCTTCTACTTTCACACAAAACTGTTGTATGGATTTTGATGAAATTTGGCAGTTACATAGCTTATATATCTCATCCTCTAGCTGTTTTCCATTTATGTGAAGTAGCGGGCTGAAGCTAGCAAATAGTAAACTAACTGAAAACGATGTTAATATCCGATCTATAAGAGATATTTACTAATTGCAATAAGTATTGTTGAGAATTAGGAATTTCCTTTTCACCGACTTCAAAAGGGAGGTACAACACTGACTTAAGATCAATGTATTGATACGTTGTTCTAAGAAAATATTGGTTTTATTATATTTACTAGTAGAGGTCAGTATTTATTAGTAGCAGTGAGTGAAAATCACCTACATATTCCTATATTTACCTCACCTCAAAATGAACTTGAAATTGAGCCCTTGTTTTACTGCTCAGTCATCCGTATCCCAAATGTCTGCCGACGGTGTAGTAGCAGAGAGAAGCGCGATACAGTGGAGTGAGTTCGATTCCCAAAACTCAATTTCTCCATCGCATGTTTGAAACGTTCCTTAATTCAATTTAAATGTAAAGTCTTCATGACCTTTCACTAATCATAACTAACTAAAGTTATAATTAATGGCGACAAAAAAAACTTCACGAAGTAAAAGCGCCTACAATTCCTATGTAGGCAAACAATTACTCCAACGCAACTTGTCCATACATATCTGCAATATAAACCCACCATTCGCAATGTAGAGATATAATTGATTACAATGGCTGAAGTCAATTAAAACTTATAAAACATAGTTCTCAAAGTCTAGCCATTTATATTATTGACATGCTTGTATACTAATTAAGCTTACAAATCTTCCAAAAGACAGTGAATGCTAAAGGATATTTACCTAAATTTTTCTAGACATAGCTCGTAGATCGAGGATGAGAGTAAGCCCGTGGTCAGCAATAACACCTACACAAAATACATTAACGGTAACAAAATTCTCTGGCGCATAAGTCATTTGCGACACACTGCTATTGGTTAACTGCTGCGCCTGCATCAATATTCCAGTTAGGATAGTCCTATGTCCTATGTGCACCATGGTCGTATCATATTCATACATATTATTATCTTATTAGCGACCCTACAAACCCTGGTCCCGGCTGTCATTGAACATCCTTGGCAGTCGTTACGGGTAGTCAGAAGCCAGTAAGTCTGACGCCAGTCTAACCAAGGGTTGCCCGGGTTGAGGAGGTCAGATAGGCAGTCGCTCCTTGTAAAACACTGGTACTCAGCTGAACCCGGTTTGACTGGAAGCCGACCCCAAAATAGTTGGGAAAAAGGCTAGGGTGATGACCCTACAAAGGTGGAAGGACGATCTGGTCAAGGTCGCCGGGAAGCAATGGATGAGGGGTGGTGAAAATCGTGCAAGGTGGCGAGCCTTGGGGGAGGCCTTTGTCCAGAGTGTGATACGTGACTTCGAAAGTGTATCACCGAAAGTCATGTCCCCGCATGTTTACGAGTTCGAAAGTCTTAACAACGAATGCACGCCACCTCGAAAAACTTGACAACGAATGCACGCTACCTCGAAAAACTTAACAACGAATGCACGCCACCTCGAAAAATTTGACAACGAATCCACGCCATCTCGAAAAACGTAACGCCGTAGTCATGCGATCTCGAATAACTAAATCTCGAATATTCACTTTTTCGAAAGTCTTAACCACGAATGCATTTTCCTCGAAAAACTTAAGTCTATAGCCATGCGATCTCAAATAACTAAACCTCTAATATCATAATCATCATAAAAGTCTTTATTTAATTACAAAGATCAAAACACAAAGATCAAGGTCACATGGCTATGGACTTAAGTTTTTCGAGGAAAATGCATTCGTGGTTAAGACTTTCGAAAAAGTGAATATTCGAGATTTAGTTATTCGAGATCGCATGACTACGGCGTTACGTTTTTCGAGATGGCGTGGATTCGTTGTCAAATTTTTCGAGGTGGCGTGCATTCGTTGTTAAGTTTTTCGAGGTAGCGTGCATTCGTTGTCAAGTTTTTCGAGGTGGCGTGCATTCATTGTTAAGACTTTCGAACTCGTAAACATGCGGGGACATGACTTTCGGTGTTACACTTTCGAAGTCACGTATCACACTCCTTTGTCCAGCAGTGGACGTCTTTGGGCTGAAACGACGACCCTACAAAACTGCGCTAACAGAGTCCTGATATAAGCACCAGTGTCGCAACTAGCCTTTTATTGCGCCCGGTGCGAGTTTTTAAATCTGCGCCATTGAAAACGTTCTAACCAGGCTCTTGTCTGCTCTGGTCTGGTCATTTCTGCGCCCCCCAGGGTCTGCGCTCTGTGCCTGGGCACCGCTGGCACCGCCCTATTTATGGCACTACAGTATAATCAGTTTCCACGACTATTCCCCGATAAGAATTACTTAGTTTGACTGTGATCGACTCAAAAACAGCTAGTTTCTACGTAATTAATTCAGAAATTCGTCAGTGAGTTATATATCTCAAGAGTCCATACACAAATGCTACAAAGCTTTTGGTCAAGCTTTATTCTACCGCCTTCAAAAACTGTTACATAAAAATGAGCAAAAAATATAAAAAAGGGTCGATAAGATTCTAAAATTCTATATCAGTAAAAATCGTAGTAATATTCGTAGGGTTAGGCGTAGAACTACGTGCTACGCAGGGCTACGAAATTATCAATTTGAACTGGTTATTATTTTTTGTTGGTGGTTTTATTTTCTTGTACGTATTATCAAGTATTTTGATATATATATATTATTATATTCGACCCTCTAGAAGAAGTAATCACTTTTATTCTACATATACATATAATAGGCGTAAGTAAAATGAGTCATCTAGCTACTAATATATCCGATTAACAGAATAAATGCCGATTAAACTATCAACAGTATAGGCTATCATGACCATAAAAAAAAAAATTCATGCTCTTGTTTACGCGCATGGAAGGAACATATGCACATGCAAACAGCACAATGCAAAACACTAAAACTAAATTAAAATTATAGTTACAAGACTGCTTTCATGAAAACGTAGATAAATAAGTAAGTAGCTACGACAGTCATATTTTTAGTTCGTTCTTCAATAAATTCTACTTTTAATTGCGCCGCGAATTCAATTAAGCTTATTACTTACTCAGACAAAGATCTAAGTCGGTTCACACGAGTATGATAAAACTTTTTGTTTATTTATACAAGTGTTTGTTTACGTACCTTCAGCGCCATCTGTCGACGCGGTGACACTATTACGTGAAAAGACATCTGACTAAGAAGTTCTAGCTTCACTTACTAGATGCCAGCACGTGAATATCAGTTGTTGGTTTTGCACACAATGGACACCTGCTGGACACCTTCCTTGCATATCATTAATATTAACGCTTATGTGTTTACTGGGTGTGTTCCATGCAATTGACCCATGTTTAGAAAGTAGGTTGTTTCTTTGAGATGCCATGGTGACACCGTGTAGATGCCCCAGGTTGGATGCATGTCCGCAGCAAGCGCGACCACTGATTCTCATTCTTTTTAATTGATCGGAACCGGTATTATCTCGTATCGTCGTTTTACACATTAAGGTGCCCTAGCTGAAGTTGGTGTTGCCATCTGCCGGCCACATATCAAGGCTCTAAGCTGCACAGAAATCCCACATTCTAAATCCTAAAAATACTATTGTTAAGCACGGGAGAGCGATTCCAAAATCGCAAGATCAGCGGTACCAATGTCGCTCACTAAACAAAATAATAGTGAGAGAAACTATTTTGTAAGTACCTTGCTTGTTACCTCACCGCCTTACGGAAGCGAAGCTGTGGGAACACGAACAATCAGCACATCATATCCTGCAGGAAGTTGAGTGAAGTCAGCAAAATGTACGCAATATTATGTTAGACGGTTGCAGTAATGTTGCGCTTGCAATTGTTAACTTTAAGACTTGGTTTGCGGGTTTGCAACTTAAATGTTAACGTAGTAACTGTGTGCAAGGTTGCGTTGTTGCTGGAGATGAATTTAAAACTCCTTTCTGTCGTCCTTCCGAGTGCCAAAATGATGTATAATGGAATTATAATAATATAGAAATTAAGACTTATTTTGCGGTCTATGGAAATGCTACGTAAGAGATCCTAAAATTAAGAAATAAGACGTGTCATAATGCGCATTTAAAAGCATGTATATTTGAATTTTATACGTACTGCATATTTGATTGAAGGCACTTCCACCGGAGTGCTAAACTTTACGGCACATATGTTTCTTCTGATCTACTCGCTCTAGTGAACAGTAAAAAAATGTGCCTGAATATTTCTAAAAAATGCTGCAACCTTTGTGCTCGAATACGAGTCGATTTGAATTTGTCGAACATTGTTCGACAAATTAAAAGTAAATAAGGTAGAAGAGCCAGTAATGAAACCTTCTTTAACTTGGAGCATGTTGAGAGAGTTCATGAGAAAGTTCAACCCTTAAGGTATGTTCAAATAGGCTCAATAAAGGTAGTCGCTGAAAAGGCTGCTTTGTACGATACCTCATATTGACATTGATTGATGATATTTGCAGTAAGTAGTGTTGTGGGTACACATTGATGCTTTTGCAAGCAATATACTTAAGAACGGGTGATGGATTAAAGTACTAGCAAAAGCTGAAAACGTGTCTTGTATGTCTGCTTACCTGGCCTTTGCGTTAAAGTTCCATGTAGGTACATGATGGATCAAGTATAGACAGACTTCAGATTCCATCCAGTATTTTAAAGCCAATTCTAAAATACCAATTCTATCCACGATTGATCAAACAAATGAAAGAAAAATAAAACGAGTCTAGTTTTTTTTTCTTATTTTTTATTTTTATGTACAAATATAAATTCCCTTAGGTAAAATAAACTTACTTAAGTCTTAAATTATGATACTGTACAGAGTTTGTACGGCGGACGGGCAGTGTGGGGAGATCCCGAATGTAGGAGTTATGGCAAGTCCTTAAATGTGCTGGTGCTTAATAAATACGATGTAGTACGATGTGCATTCTACGGAGTGTAGTTAGAATCGAACGCTATATCTAAGTAGATTTTAAATTCGTCTGATAATGACGCTAGCATTCTTTAGAGCTAGGGTCCGGACATCGCGTAGTACGAAGTCAGAAATAAACTTTTGAGTATGATCACTGTAATGATTGGTGCCTAAAGTTAAGGGGATCACAGACGGAGGCCGGGGTTGGTGCTGGCGACGTAGTTGAGGAGTTCGTCAGAGTCCTCGCAGACGACGGGCTTCTCGTGGTAGCAGGCGACGTCGTGCCACGCGATACCGTCGTTGTACACGTTGTTGAGCACGCTCAGGCAGGACTCGGAGGTGCCGTTGATATCGAACTCGGCGTTGTCGGGCTGACGCTGCTTCTTGTGGCCGGTTTGAGACCAGGGGTTGTAGCCCCAGCCGTTGGGGATCTGGAAAAATATTTTTCATTATAGACAGCCTTTATGAGGTCACACTCCTGTATGAATCTCTGGGAATAAAGACGTCATTTGTTTAAAACGTCCCAGTATAAGCAATGAGTCACATTTGGGTTCGAACTATCGTAAATACAGGTGAAATGATAATGCACTTAGTGATATAACATATAGAAATACTTCAGTGTTCGAAAATGCGTAATAACATAACTTTCACACAACAAGCACTGAGCATACACAGATGTGTCTTCGAAAGTTTTTGATGCAATAAATAAGTATGCGACAGTCGTGTGGAAATTCCCTTTTCGTTGCCAGCCATAGGAAATGGATTAGTTCCAAGTAAAACAAAGGAACCTTGCAAATAGCTACGATATACATACAATACTCATTAAAAAAAAACTACTTTCTTCCTCATAAAAACATATGGAAAAAAAGTTTTGTTTTAATAATAAGAGTAAATTCAATATATCATTTGTAACTTCGATTCCAGCTAAGCTCTTTCGCGATAAAATCTACAAGTATTTCTAGGAGTTCCTACTAACCTGGGTGGTGGGCGCCAACTTTTCGCGGTTCGCGGACCAAAACCATCCGAAGACGTTCTTGGGCTCGAGATCCTTGCGATTTTCACAGCCCTTGAAGTCACAGAGGCGACCCGACGTCCAGATGTAAGGCACATCATCTGCAACGACACAAACAATTTTAATACCGTCTCTTGAGGTCAGCGGAATAAAGAAGCCACAGGGTCGTCACCGCCTATTATAATATCTAGGTATTATAAAAAAAATATTTAGTGACATTAGTGCAATATGAAGGCTTCAATGTATTGCCTTGGAAGGTATTTGTAAAATACTTACTCTGCTGGATAAGCTTGAAGATTAGATTGTTTTCTTCTTGCGTCTCCATGGAGACGAGGTCCATGCAGTACTCGCGGCAGATGTTGCGTCCATCTAGCCAGTCTACCTTCCTGTTGGCGAGAGTGGGAACATGGCCGCTGTAGAAGTAGTTGTGACCTCGGTAGAAGAACTCTTTTGGTCCTAGAAAGAAAATAAAAATAAGTTTAAAATGCGGTTCCAAAGCGTCCAGTTGTAAATAAATATAAAAAGACGGTCCGATCAAGGTTGGCAAGCAAAAACACAAATAAAATATAATAATTCACACAGTACTGCTTCTATTTAGTGAGGTGTTAATATGTGATAAACGAGGACCCTGAGTGACAGGTCATGTACCTACACATCGAACTGTTCTATCACGGTCGTGACATTGAGGTGGCTGCGGCCTGCGAGCAATTGTGTTAAATTATCACGAGCTATGTCAGTGTCGCAATCCGAGTCATTACATAACGTACCGGGCCACGCATCGTGACCTTTCCTCCTTACATAAAAACGCAAACAACATATTTCAAGCTGCATAAGGAATGCATGGTTAATGTCAACAAATACAAGAAATACGTTATTCATTCCAAAATTAGATCAGCTTCGATTTAAATGGTGCATTTACATAATATGTGGATCGATTTATTACCCACGCAGTGATGTCATTTTGTTTTATTTATTTTATTTTAGCTCTCTAATATAATTTTTGTTTAATGTATTCTGAAATGTCGTTGAATAACTAAATTATTATGTAGTCTTATAAAAATACATGTGGTAATAATTCTTTGCGAAATGGTTGGCAAAGGGTTAATTAGGTACATAGAATAAATGCGATATTCTCAGCCTTGACAATTAACAGATGCTGTGCACAGCAGACTTCAGTCTGTCCTGCACAATTGATGGTTCACAAGTTCAATTGCATAAATACACGAAGGATGAAGCTAGCACATAACGTGCCGCGTTTGTCCACAAAACGTTTGTACATGATGCTATTAAGTGGATCTAAAAGCATCCGCGACCCACATACCTCACTCCTATTTGCAGTTCTAGTAACTGGACCGCGCCGTGTCAATTCTTTCATCATTATCATCAAACACTGGGCGGTGGGCAGGGCTGTTGCATGAGCCGTGTTTATTCTAAGTCTACATTAGGTATGTGCGGATCGGTTTTGGCAGACGATGTTGCAACGGCCGCGGCTTGCGGTGCGTCGCGACTGCGGGCGGCGCCACGCGGCGCGCAGATGCGTCGGTCACGCGCAGCGCCAACTGGGCCAAGGATCGCTACCGGATGCGATTTTTATATTTAACCAACCGGCCAGTTCACGCCTATTGTCAAGCCGACAATCCTAATTATCTGCATTATTCGATATTTGATACGAGCATTTGCAATCGTGTAGTGGGTTATGTCTAATTTTGTCGCTGCATGTTTTTTAAATACTTGAGTGGAATGTTCAAGAGAGGAAAAATTAAACTTTTCTTAAAAATACCAAAGCTTAAAATGTTATTGCGAAGAACGGTGTAAATCCGAATCAAGAGACTCACTTCAGCAAAATTATTAAGAACCTTATTCCAGCGAGCAGTATACCAAGGTAGTTTTTAGTGAATCGCATCATTATGGATCATTTTGATTACAATGCGAATGTGGTAAGATTCGCACGACGACGGCGACGGCTGACACGTTCACAATGATCGTGCTCAGACCTTGCTTAGTGACAGACTGACAAACATTCGATTGTCCTCTGAACTCCGGCGACTAGACGCTCACATCAAACTCACGAATATCTAACTAATTTTATAACTTCAGTTGCCAACGGCTTATACGTACTTCACCCGCCTTTGGTATAAAGCTGGTCGTCATTACAAATTACGAAATTATTTTGTAGTTTCGTGACGATTACTTTAATGTTATAATAATAACTAAGCACTACATCATCTCCAGAGCCTTTTTCCCCAACTATGTTGGGGTCGGCTTCCAGTCTAACCGGATTCAGCTGAGTACCAGTGTTTTACAAGGAGCGACTGCCTATCTGACCTCCTCAACCCAGTTACCCGGGCAACCCAATACACTTGGTTAGACTGGCGTCAGACTTATTAGCTTCTGACTACCCGTAACGACTGCCAAGGATGTTCATTGACAGCCGGGACTTACAGTTTAACGTGCCATCCGAAACACAGTCATTGGTGTCCAAGATATACTTAGAAAGTACATACAAACTTAGAAAAGCTGCATTGGTACTTGCTTGACTGGAATGGAACTCACGCCGTCAAGCTTGAGAGGTTGGCTCTTTACCCACTAGGCCACCACGACTAAGCCCTACATGGAGGATCGTAATATTTGTATTATGTATCGGCAGAACATAAAATGAAATATTGGTTTAGTTGAAGATGAAATATAGTAATGGATTGTAATATTGAAAGGAACGTTACTGAGATGAAGGCTGAGTTGCAAAACCTAGTTTTGTTTATATTATGCTACTATTGGATGGGTAGCTTAGAACGCAGTCGACTTTAGAACCTTCTAAGATCATAAAATTATAATAAACTGGATTCAATCAATTACATAAACTTCGAATGCTCAATAGGTGAATTTTTGTAATGACTCAGATTAACGCGAAAAAAAATGAAACTTTTAATAGGTTTATTTTGATGTACTTGTTCTTCCTTATTAACTATAGTATACGATATTTTTTATGAGTATTTGGACAAAACCACAAAAGAATTCATCTTTCCCGCATTTTGTACAGTGTTGTATAATACTCACATTCATCGTCCAAACCGATTTGAAATTTAATTTATATCACCAGGGTTCATAAATCTACAGGTTTAGGTTGCTTCATCTATATACAAGTATGCAGCTTATCGTTTGCAAATGTATAGCCAGCACATCAAGCTACCCGAAACTGTCAAAATTTCCCAATCAACTTTGAACCCTAAAGCGTCAGCGATAAAGTTGAAAACCTATTGAGCAAAGACAGATTGTGAAGCTTGCATCGCTGAATTTCGCCATTGCGTACATTAAGTAAATTTCAAGTCGCAATATATCTTTTTATGCCAGGGATACAAAATCATTTGAAAGTTTTAATAACGAGTAATTACTCTGTGAGGTGAACACATGTTTATCCGAATAACGAAGTACATATTTTATTCGCTAACACCCGTGACCCGTGCCCATGACCTGTCACATTTTAAACACATGAACTCAAAACTGAAGATGGCATGCAACGCTTTTTGTTATTATCTGCAACTATGCATGCAATTAAATTCTCCACAAAAACTTATATACAATTGCCTAGTTCTTTCTTAAAACTTGGTTTAAGGGCAGGAGGATGTTGATTTGCCTAGTTCTTTCTCAACTCATCATACTACAAAAGCTGACGCTGAACTTTTGAACGAAAGCTATGGCTAATTTATTTTTCGCTGTCCGACATACAGATCCCTTTCTATCCGCTACTTGCTCAAATTGAAAGACACTCTCAAAATTAGAGGGAACATGACCCTATGTCGACATATGCATTGATCAAACATACCTATTGGTGTCTAGATAGCAGAGTGTCTTGCATCGTACCCAGCGTTAGGATAAGTTAAGATAAGGAAGATTTTATTAAATAAGGGATAGAAATCTAATGAACAGTAATCGACAGTCACATTGAGGGAAACTGTTTATGCAACCCCAGTACCATGTAACTGATAGATGTCCATAACATCAAAAATGATTACGCATGTACACATGGATTATGCACGTTTTTTTATATAAAAAAGGGTGGCCTTGTACCTCAAATGCACAATGAGTCGGCGCATACATCTGCCAGCTGCATTGCTGCATAAGACTTACTGCGCCAATTTAGCTCGGGGTGGAATAGGGAACGACATCAGGCCTACCGTTTGCCAAGCGATTATCACTCTTATAGCAAAGTCCTTTAATATTAGAATAGCTTGAACAGGTTCACCCCTATTCCCGTGCCCGCTCGATACGTTTTCACCCATGCGTCTCATAGCTCATCTCTGCTTGTGTGAATAACCAGTGAAATGGTGACCACAAAGGGCTCTTTAATATTTTACAATTGTTATTGTACTCGTAAACACGTACCTAACGGTTATGTACGGGCTTTCACTTTTTGTTAAGTCAGGATTTATTTCCTTCCTTTTTTAAATAGCGGAATCTCTAAAACTATTGGTGAATGAAAAGTCAAGAAAACTCCAGAAACAATGTCAAGAATAAAAGAAAAAAAATATAAATGGAATCCTTCTAAAAACAAAAGACTAACCCAAAACAATTGCCAACAACAAAAAATAAGAAGAATAAAGTTCCACGGCGGATGACCGTGAGCTCAAATTGAACACTTTGTAAAGTTATAATAAAATAATTAATTCCAAGTTAACGATGTCCCATTAAAAGTACAGAAGCTGTGTAGTAAAGATGTCTTGCGTTGTCAAGGTACTCTTGCAATAGCCGAAGATAAATAATATACCACTCGGAATACATGTTTGCCATTATGTCTACTTATGTGCTTGCTGAAGATAATTCATGCCTACTTACAACGTTCATGAATTATGCCCACATGATGTTTATTACTTTATTATGTACCTACGATAAAGTCCTGCAGAATATTTTGCTATAAAGCGTGTGTTAAGTATGAATGTGAATTGATGGAGAGGAAGAGGTAGACCAAGGAAGAGATGGATTGATTGCCAGAAAGATGATTAAGAAGGGAGTGGATAGTATGGCGGCTAACAGAGACGAATAGAAGCGGAAAGCATATTGCGCCGACCGCAAATAGAATTGGGAACAGGGTAGGAAGAAGAAGAGAATATTTTGAAGAAGGTGACTGTGATAAAATACAATTTTATCTTAATGATTAACTTCTGTTCTTCATTTTTATATGTGACACTACATTTGAGAACAGTCTATAACGTGTTATAAAACTGTACGTATATCATAATAAGATTACATAACTTGAAAATAAAATAAGCTTCGCATATAAAAAAATAATCATTTTTTCTCATGACTGAACCGGTTACAAATATATTGCTGTTTATAAATTAAAATAACGATAAAGTTTGTGTCATATTAAATGATTATCATTATCTTAGATGATTTAAACATTTTTTTTTTCAAATTTAAAGTATTTTAAAGACATTTTATATAGGAAAGGATGGAAGATTCATACTCAATGGGCCAAAGGAATTAACAGTTTTTTTTGGCGTTTTAAAAAAATGCTTTTACTTATCCCTTTCCCGTCGGGGGACGGGAGAGGGGTATGTGGGACTCCACGGTAAAGTCGTTCCCGGTATACCCACTAAAAATACCCAGCGGCGCTCCGACCTCGCCTGAGTGGAGGGGGCCTGGGAGTTTATGGCGTCCAGTCCCCCGCCGGCGATAGGAATTAACCCTAAACGATGTATAATAAGGTATAAGGATATGTGTGCTCTGTAGAACGTTGTCTAATAAAATCTATTAATTAGTAAGTAGACTATAATGAGAAAATAAGCAATGCTGAATACTGAGCAAAGAAACGATGTCAGTTTTCTGTAACAATAAAAGTGACGGGAGCCACAAAAAGAGAAAAGATCTAACACACTGTTTATTTACATACTTACAATACCTACTTTCACAATTTACAAAAACCTATTACGACAATATACTTGACATTCGCGTCTACTAATATTATGCAGATGGTCGAATTCTTAGAAAAATATTAATTAATTCAGAATGTTCCAGAACAATCAAATATTCTAGTCTGGCCGTTGACTTATACATAACATCTAAAGTAATGGATTTGCAGTCAATATCCTATATAACATTTAATATAAATACGTTTATTTCGATGCGGAATCTTCCTATTTCCTATTTTCACTCAACGATTGTTTGTGGTAAATATGCATTAGTCTGCGTTACCATAGACTTATTTAAAAAGTAAAAGTGGCAACGTGTTTGAAGAAGTTTAAACATTCCAAGAGTTTTCTCCTGCATTAAAAGGTTGCGGAAGACTATTTATATTAAGAAAAAATGTACCCTTTAGAGAATGATCTAGTGGGTTACTTGAAGGGCCATGCTTCACTTATGAAGTTACGACACGCAGACAGTTAAACGAGATCTGTTGCATAAATTGTTGTATAATAAAATTAATAATGCGTCTGGCGAATTTAATTTATTAATATTAATATAAGTTACCATGCCGACAGTTTTGACGAAAAAGGCTAAAGAAAGCATTATTATTTATGTTGTAGCTGCTTTGTATTTGTAAAATCTTTAAGACGGGTACAATTACACAATAAAATTATTTTCGTGAATTGAACATTTTGTTTCTATGCCAGTTTCTTGATAAAACAATCCTTAGCTGTCAAAACTAAAGCCAGGAGGCTTAAAATATTTCTACGACATTAAAGAACTTTAAGAAGAAAAAGATCTCTTCACGGGGAAACGGAAAAGTGCTTTTCCCAATTACGCGACCGTACTTGAGTTCGGAGTGCGGACGGGCGCCGGGAGAGGTCGGGGGGTGCGGGAGGGGCGGGCCCGTCCTCCATCGCGTCCGCGACCTTGCGAGGTCATCGCCCCGCGGAAGCTTTTACTTTCCTACGTAATAATTACGTGAGGAATCTCCATAGTTTGACGGATTACGCGTATACCATGCCACGTTTAGTTTCTGGAGCGTGTTTAATTTGTTTCGGAATACGAGTATTCACTTTAATAACTGGTTTAAATATATGTATAATATGTACTAAAGAGTTTTTTTGTTTTCTATTGGTTAGTGGAGAATTTATTGGCGATAAATTAACAAATATTAATTACTCCTAACTCCTCGTAATTTATCTGTAGACCGGATTTAATTTTTCATAGCCCGTTTAACGTGTTCTATATTTGAAATGAAAATAAAAGATAAGAAAGATATACATAATATATATTTTATATGTTTTAAAACCTATCGAACCAGTCAGGGAAAACTTAAAAATCTTTGAAACGATCCTTCGTTTCTAAAGGCTGTTTATCTCAAAACAGATAAATATGCAAAACCAATACAAGTCTACGCACACGCGTGAAGATAATATATCATAAATTATAAATTTAAATTCCAATTTTCATATCACGATCGACTAAGCTACCTATACGATAAATAAGTTCAAGGTTTCTATGAGTTCCTGGTACATCGTGTGAATAGAAATGTTTTATGAGGTCAATTCAACTAATTAATTAGAATTCTGGTTTGTTTAATCGTTGGAGTAAATTATGAAGGCGCCATACGTAATTTAGTTTCTGACGTCGTCAATTTGTGGAATCGAATATGTATGTATATATAGGAATGTAAAGAAGATTGTTTTGAATAAATTCATATTCAAAAAAATATGTTTTGATCAGAAATTTTTGAGAGTTTACAGTTACGCGAGATTCACGTGTGTACAATCGATATGGCGCGATAATTCATATTGTGTTAACATTGTGTTATGCTGACTTATTGTAATAAATTAAATAACATTAAGAGCCCCCACACACTGCAGACTAAAATATTGGCCGATAGTTTGTCCAATGGTTGGCTTGGCTGTATTGTATTTGTGAATCCTATCAAACTTATAAGTTTGTCTGATACCTGATACTGGGGCTGCGGGTAGTTCGTAAGAGTTACGATAGCCCTGGTACACAGGGACCTTCAGAAAGAACATAGTGGATTTTAGTCAGTAAGAGTCTGACACTCCCTCCAGCTGCATCCTCAGCAGAAGCCATCATTTGATGATGTCTCACGAGAAAAAAAAAATACCAACCGCATACCTGACTGTCATAAAGCGTGCGATCTAAGTACATATGAACACGATCAAGCTATCGGCCGACTTAAAGTTTGCCGTGTACAAAGGCTCTAATACATAGGTTCTTCGCAGCCTCAATTCGATTCAGGTTCACTTGATTACATAAAGCGAATCGATTATCTGCTTTGAAATAACATTGACATAAATGAACCTGTTTCGCTATTTATATCGATTCTAATTCATTAGTGATGAGCAATTTATACTTGTTTATTTATTGTTTCCATGTAAGTCAGAACAAGAACAACACCATTATGTCATACCTACAAAGTGAAAATAAATAAATTTTGTTTAATTTAAAAACTAGTTTGTCGGTGAGCGTTCGTAACGAACTTAAAAGTTGAGTGTGTGAACTACCTAAATAAATTTGCAAAAAAAGAAATCTTTAACAATTTAAAGAAAATAATCTTGTAAATTATATGACTTTATGTTAAATCTGTTTTGGACCTGCATATGGCTTAGGTTTGGTATTTCATTGTGTGTTTCATATTTTTGGTACTAATGATGTGGTACTTACTGCTAGCGCATTTCTGAGGGTTGGGTAGTGAGAGGAAACGTCCAGGTTTCTGTGCGACCGCGAGAGTCGCAAGCGCAGCTGCGCACGCCACCAACAACCACGCCTGCATCTGTAACAACGAACAAACATCGTAAATAACATATTCATAAAAACAAAATGCACCTAGTTAAATAAATTGTTAGATTACTTAATATGGAATTTCCAAATGAGAATCGTTTTGAGCAAATGCGCGTATTTTTCATTCTATTTTCAAACTGTGAACGTGTTCTTCTTCTCGTTAGTAGCCAACATTATTAAAATAATGTGAAATAAAAACTCTTTTTGGTCATCTAATTGTATGCAATATGCAAGGCAAACACTTATTAAAAAAAAAGATATGATGTAAGTCACTAGTTATACACAAAAATGTATTTGAAAATGGAAACTAACACTCAATATTAAGATAATTGCATTTATTCTAAGATCCGGCTGCATACAACATAAAAACAAAAACAGGCAACAAAAACAATATGTTTTTAATTCATACGCGTTAGTTTCATAAATATATCATAAAAAGGCACAAATGACCAAACAATGGTCTATTCACAGTTAATTAAGATTGACGCGGTATCTGATTGTGACGAAAACACGTCAGGTAAATCAGTAATGTAATCGTATAGAAATGCTTGACACATACACCGGTTTGCACTGCTTGTACTATAAGAATTTATTGCATAAATAAATTCAGTGGAAAGTATAAATAAGTTTTATTTGCGAGAATTAACACGCTTGCCCATTATGGTATTGTATCGAATAATAAGTTCATTGTCTTTGGTATATTTTAAAGATCTGTAGCAAGATAAATAGTCTTTAGATACTCGGAGATTGTAATTAGAGGGTTACTTTTCCAATAGATACAAAAGAGAGTATCGGATACTCACATCACATCTTCTTCTAAATAAATAAAGACGAAAGTTTGTGAGTGTGTGTGTATGTATGTTTGTAACCTCTTCACGCCCAAACGGGTCAACGGATTTTGATGAAACTTGGCAGTAATATAGTTTATACATCAGATTAACATATAGGCTACTTTTAATCTGGGTACGGAAATTAATTCCCCAGGAAGCGGATAAATCCGCTGGCAGAAGCTAGTCGTGAATAAAAGCTAGCGATGCATCTTACTTATCATTTTGTAGGTTCCAGTGTGATAATGATAATGTATAGAATTCTTGCAAAAAAAAAATCGAGATCTTTTAAAACACCGTGATATTTGTACCGCTTTTCAAGGTCCAAAGTAAATATAACAGTGGAATATTCTACTACGCAAAATATGTATAACCTCTAGGTGATCTAACTTTCTACTGTTCTGAACTTGACATGTCAAAAGTCTGATATTTAAATAGAATAGATTTAATAACCTTATTCTATACAACCTTCGAATCTTTACGATGTCTTAATTATATATTTTTATCTAAAAACTAATTAAGTATGTCGCAACGTGATTCTTAAGTTCTCAAATATTCGACATCTTAGGTTTTATTTCGTCATAATACCAACAATAAAATAATAAGTTAATATTGAATTACATATATTTAATTATGTCATGTTCCAGTTATTTGATTTTAATTATTTACTCAATGGCTGGAATATCGAGAAAAATCTTTGGCCTGCTGAAGTATTTTGAGCCATAACTTATTGTATTAAGAAACACATCATGTTATTGGAAAATAGACAAGATGGTTTATACATGTACAAATGTCAGCGCTGATGTGCCACCTTGTCCTGAAACTGTCAAATTCTCACAATGAACTTTGAGCCATAGTATTTCACCGATAAAGCTGAAAATCTATTAAAGAAATTTGTCAGATCGTAGTAGCTTGATGTGCTGGCGTCTGTACAATTAAAACTCCTCATTACCTACAGTAAGTCATACTAAGCTGACGCCAAAACAAAAATACGATTACATAAGAAGTGGTTTTCCCAAATCAGGCTTCAGTTCAGGTGCCAGTGAGTGACCGGGGCACTGGACCGCGTTGCGTGTCATATTAAGTAACACAACCTTTAATATGCAACCACTTATTAACTGTATAATCAATACGCCGGTAAATAACATCATGAGCTAAAAAAGCTTTCTGACAAACGCAAATATTTGTGTGTGTGTATGTTTGTTACTTCTCCACGCGAAAACGGTTGAACGGATTTGGATGAAACTTGGCAGTTATGCAGCTTATATACATAAGAATTCCATATAGGCTTTTTATCCCGGTGCGGCAAGAAGTTATCTCAAGAAACGAGTGAAACCGCTGGCCGAAGCTAGTAACCGAACTAAATAGAATACGTTCACGTTGCTTGATGAATACTAATGAAGACAAATTTTGATAAAACGATGTGTGTTTTGTTTTCCTACACTCGTTTGTTTTAGTGACAAAAGACAAAGTGAAACTTTTGTTTGCCTCGTATGTATACAACACCAGCGGTTTCACAGCGTCGTAAAAATTAGCCTATAGCTTTCTTCAAGAAATGGGCTATCTAATACTGAAAGAATTTTATAATTCGGTCCAGTACTTTCCGAGATTAACGCGCTCAAGCCAACAAACAAACAAAGTCTGTAGCTTTATAATATAAGGTATAGACAATCAGCATCATCTTAGTAACTTTGTTCTTGTCTGGCGGTTAGTGTGTCGAGTCAATACGTGCTCAGCCTACGCTCGCGTACAAACATTGACTGATGTCACTGATGCCACCGTAAAATATAGACTATTGTTTTTAAAACTTCAGCCCGTGGCCCGAATGTTAGGTTGCCATTGCCACACTGGTCAACGGGGCGTTGTTCTTTGTTACATAACTCAAGTATGTCGTCGGACGGGTCTGTGTGAAGTTTTACATGTCTCTGACTTCGCTCCAGGCGACGCGACGCGGCGACGTATTGCTTTCGTGCCAAAACCTCGGCATAAAACTTTACAACCACGTGAACAGAGAGACACGCCTCTATATTTTATCTAATCGATTTTTTTACGTCTCAACCACACCTCTATATTATACCTAATCGATTTTTTTACATCTCAACCAGGATCTCATAATTCTCAAGCAAACTTTAATTGGCAAATATCTGTTTCTCGCTAATCGTTATAAAAAGACGTCATGACTCGATCGGAGCCGGTGAAGTCGAATCGTGTTGTTTACCCGGAATCGTCTGTTGCCAGGCGGAGCAGGCATCGGTAATGCGATACAGGTATATAGGTGTTGATGCCTGTGTGATGTAGCCTTGACACCATTGCCTCCATGACCGTAAGCAGTAGTTGCGATCTCATCTCATCAATATACCGTAGGCCGCGTCATCACGATCGGTAAGGTAAGGATCGTCATGCGCTCTCAGGGTTTTGCTTAATTAACTTCCTCAACCTGATATGGGTGTTATGGTTCATAAGCATTTTAATCTCCGCAGTTAAAGTTTCTTAATTTAATTAAGACGTTTCAATTAATTACCATAGTTAGTAGCTTGTTTATTAGCAAAGCCCTTAAATGTTCTACGTCGACGTTTCAAAATGTGAAGACGCAACATAATCCCAATTCATTGCACGAAACAAAGCTGTTTATATACAGTACTTAATAGCATATCATTACAGCTAAATAAACGTCAAGTGATATTAGATAAATATCAGAGAGCTGACCTCAGTTAGGCAACACACATTTATAGGCAGACTCGTGTGTAATGCCATTATTACACACAATAATAGGATGAATGGGGAGCTCACAAAGGCCCGAAGGTGTTCGAGTACAAACGTTAAACAATACCTGTTCTAATACAACAGTTGAATGGTATTCTTCGCGAATCTGTGTGCCAATCGCGAATTCAGTTCGAGACTCGCAGCCACAATGTTTCTACGAGAGATTTTGCAACGGCCCGAGGCCGGTCGTCCGTCAGTTTTGGTCACGATCGTGCGGCTTCGTGCATCTCTGCTGCGTCTGCGCCTTGCCACACTGGTGCCCTCCACTCACCAGCACATTGTGCTGTACCTATTCACGTCGCTTTAATTTAGATAATGACAGCTATACTATACACAAATATTAACGACACCGATATCTGCCACGACTTGTATCGCATTAACACACCGATATTACTTATGGCCGAAATGATTCATTTTGCTTACGAATTGCAATTTTTTGACATGAGAGTCGTAGTTACCGTCCGTAAGCAAAACGACTCGTTTATTTTCGATAGGATCTGGACATAAGTGCTGTAAGCCTGTTTAGCTATAAATCCAGTATTAAGCTAAGAACACATAAATAAACCAAAGGTTTAGGTTAGATTATTTGTTCTTTATTGCTGGTAATATTATAGAGTAAATATTGCCGTTTGTCGTTAATTTATGCGTTGTTAAAATGGTATTTCGTATTTACCATACATTTATATATTCGAGAGATGTTAAAACCAGCTTAAAGGTGTAGCGAAATAATCCTGTTTTGTGATAATACGACACGATTTAAAGTAATTACTGAGTTTAAAAGCAGTGATGCGACAAAGCGAAAGCTATATTATGTTTCTACCTACGTAGTTGTCACTCGTCTGTATTCATGTCGCGTCGTCCTGTCGTTAATGCGTGTCGCACTGAATTCGTCATTTGTCAAGTGAAATTTTTATTACTGTCTACGTAACGTCTGGGTATCTTCACTAGATATGAGTGACACAGTAACCGTTTTACATAATAAGAATGTGGAGTTATTGTGAGTAATCGAACAGATCCAGATAGACCGGCTCATCGTAAAACGTTACCCATATAGTGTTTCTTACAAAAGAGCGCATTTATTTAGAACCAGCTAGATTACCGTATTCATCACAGCCTTTTTATCGTCCCACTGATGGGCACAGGCCTCCTCTCCCACGGAGAAAGCTTAAATGTTCTCGTATTTTATAGGACTTCTTCTCTGTTCTTATTTATTTTGCACTGTACTGCACAGGCACAGATAAAGGGCATGGAGACACTAATTTCGAAATTAATTTGAAACTAATGTCTAAATTATATATGCTCGCAGAAATAACATTATTTGACGTAGGTAATGTAAATATTTCGCATATCAGCATGTTTAAGTGTGTATTTATGTATGTTCGCGGCTATATGAACATCAATTTATATCAGTTTATAAGAATAGTTTGATTTCTTCGCAGACTTAAATAGGGGAAGCGCATCGTCTAGGTACACTCTATATTCCCTCTCTCACCTAGCCTAATGGTACAGCAATCCGACAAGATCGGAAAGAGATCAAGCGCAGGACTGACATAGGAATACATGCACCCCGATATACGGGTGTCTCAATCACCTTACTTCCAGATTAAGAGCTACTTTTCTGAAAGTTTCTCAAAATCCACCCAATCTAATTCGTCATATGTTGTTTTAATGAAGATAAATATACATCGTGATCTTACACAACAGTATATTGCACGCTGACAATCAGTAAGTACACACGAACGCTTCGAAACTTCTTCAGAATTAAAATTAGTATCGTACTCATCGCCATTAGCGGGTGAGCACATTTACAAACTAAACTAATGCTAGAGATGTCGACACCGCGTGGATCCGTTCAAATAGAGCATCTAGGTTTAAACATTGTAGTACAGGAGTTACAAATAAATGCCCTTTAGGTACTAGATGCGAGAACAAATCGTTTTCGTAACTTTGACTTTTAATATAAATTATGCATTGAATTAAGTAAAGCGCTAATTTGCTTTAATTTCACGGATGTTAGTATAAACATAGGAATGGATATGTCACAAGGTTGTACTAAGGGAGTTGTGCTTATAATGGTGATCTCATTAATTGTTTTTAGTAGAGATAAGCAGACACATTGACTAGCTTAGGCTCTTCCAAACATACTCGTAGTTCGAAGCTTTAAAGATAATTTGTATCTTGCAATGAGAGTACAATGGCGCTGCCAATGAAACCTCATGCATTTGTTAATAATAAACACCACTATTTTTTTATTTTTAAATGCTTTTTTTTATATTAATATTTTAAAATGTAATCAATATGTTTAAAAAATAAATAAATGACCTAAAACCACCACTATAAATATTTAGTTTTGCCAAAATAATACAAACTAATCGTTCATTCAGTGACTATTAAATTTTAATTATGCTTGCGTGAAGTTAAAGTCTTTGCAACACGGTTAGATACAGATATCCGCACTTAATACAAGAAATATGAGAAAAATCTGTGTTCTGCTTAAAATCTTCTGAACATAAAGCCGATCCCTACAAACAAAGGCTCATATTTACACATATAGTCTACACATATATAAACACCATTAGATATCTCAAAAAGCACACCTAGTTGCCCTGAACACACCACCGCCCGCACAATTCTGTTATTCAATTGTTTTTAAATTAGCATCTAAATTCGTTTGCCTAGGATGTTAATTATGTGTCCTGGTGGCTCTGATCATGCCTCGTGGGCAGCTACATGTATTTGTGGGAGGATGGACAGCATAAATTAAGATGTTTATGAATCTATGGTGTAGGATGAAACTAGGCTTTCGTGAGTTATTGTTATTTGCTACTGGTTAGGTAATATCTTTAGACGCACATAGTCATAGATTAACTGTTTTATATGTACACCACGCCTTTATGATTGAAAAGGTATTTGTTGATCCGAAATTTAAAACATCCAAATTCTTGATACTAGCGATTTGTGACTATTAAATTTAAAACAATCACGAGAATTAGCAATTTTCGTAGAAGTCATTATTAGTTTAGTCGTAGTTATTCCAATTGTTATCGTTATTATTACTAAGACCATTTTTTTACCTCAATATCTGAGCCATTTACTTATTTATATGATGATTTATGTTTTTTTTTTATAAATTTTAGTTTATTAACTGATAATTATGTTACACCTACATATGCAAGCAACATACAACATACGATTAATTTGTATGACAATGATGCAATATAGCTATTCAAATGTACAAACATTTGAGATCTTCGGATTCAATTATATTCAAATTAATATGACTAGATAATACATTAATTACTTTAGGAATTTCGAGAGCTTGTTTCAAGTTCTGCCGCTTCATTCTACAAGATTAATAGAATCCTATCGCGTACATGTTGGTTAATATTTATTACCAAGATATATTGTACGTATTTTGTTAAGGAATTCATAATATAATAATAATACATATAATATTGGGACACCTTTTTCACACAAGGTCGGTTATTCCCATGGTAAGCTATTAATTAGCTTCCAACACAATTGATAAAGTACATATTACTTTAAGCATACATATTATAAAACCCAGACCACAACCAACAAGCATGCTCGCTCATCCCACAAATGTCGACCGTGCTGGGAATCGAACCTGGGACCCACAGCTCGGCAGTCTAGTGTGGTAAACATTGCGCAATCGGGGTAGTCAATTGCGTAAAATCCTTGAACCCTTTTCTAAGCATTAAAATCTTGAATGGATTGTTAATGAATAAGTTTTAACGACTGGCTGAAGGCCACACAGATTTAACGGCTATTTAGAAGAGTACCACCGTGTTCCAAGTTCAAAGTCACGAAGTTTGGCGCCAAATAGCGAATGTTGCCATATATGGTGTTTTGTCAGTTTGACTCGTAGAACAAATTGGAGAATTATTTTGAATGAAAAACAAACGAATGTGATATTATTTCAAATTAGGAACCGGATTGTAGGCGTTTTTTTTGGAATCAGTTATGGTAGGCGAAAATAGATAGGAGATTATAAGTTATGTAAAATTAAAACAACCGGTTAGGAGATATCGCACCGGAGTGTTCAAATAAAAATGATTTAAGTAAAAAAAAAGTCACATTAAATGGTTCAATCGTTCCAAGATCTGTTAAAATTCTCTCTGTTAAAATCTGTTAAAACCATACCGTAGAGAAAATTCTCGAAGGATTTTTTTCGTAAGTACTTGGTTGAAATCGAGACATATGCACAAAACGTAGCAGATTGGTACGGGGTGCATCACTGTTTTTTTTATTTAATGCACGATGTTATAAGAAAACAATTGAGTCCAATTACCTTCAGCAAAGAGTTCAAAATACTGTCAAAAAACATGTAACTTATTACCCCTGTAACAACGTGCCACCCACTCCCCTACCTTGTTTATTTTAGTCAATAAAATCTTCATTGACAAAACTGTTTGATAACATCGCGCGTAGCGGACATTGCTTCACATTTCTGCTACACTAAACTGTCATACGCTAACAATTCCGACCTCGCGGTATACTATCAACTGTTAGACTCGACCTTGTCTGTACTGACGTCTGACATAAACATGAACCCGCCAATAAAACGCATTCAGACAAACTTGAGCTTCTCCATTTCACACCTGACCCTCGGCCCGATTTACTGATTAATTTTACACAATCGCTTGTTCTCGATTACATATTTTTATCAATAAAAAAGGCATAACACTTAATTCTGAACATTCCCAGCCTAATGGGCTTTATCGAAAAACTAATAAATTTACGCAACAAGCCATAAAAATAGACCTACAAATAAATCGACCTCACATAAAACTCGTTTGTACATCTATCTGTATCCAAGTTTCAAAATATTTATACACGAAGGTAATGTCCAGCCATTTGTGTAAGTGCCTTGGTGACAAACTATAGGCTTTTATCGATGAGGAAACCCTCTGCAATAGATAACGTGATTGATTATCCCCCCTTGCAACACAAATGTTTATTAGTAGGCCCACGGCGGCATAAGTACACAAGAAATGAGCGTAGTTTAAAAGACATCAACGCGTTTATTCAAACAAAATTTTATCATAAACGAATATTATCTTTACTTTATTAATATTATTACAGCAAATAAGGAAATGATGACAGCCATTGCCATTCCTGCAATCAGACGGCATCTCGACTAACAAAGCTCGACGGTTCCTGTTCGGCGCGGTTGTTAAGCTCAAAAGTAACTTAATGACAATCGTGAATATTCATAAGGCAGATTGTCGTTTCGCGTATAAAACATCAGAATAGTAGCCTTGAACCGTTGCGCAACGCGCTGGCCTAGCGTCAATTGTCAGTTGCTGAGGGTCCGAATGCCTTTCGAAATGGTCTGCGGGCATCCGATTGAGATTACGACTCGTTGTCCGATTCGTCGCGATAATATCGGTTTGTCGAACTAATTCGCCGTGTGTTACTCAAGACGTCCTTCGTTTCGCGTGATCGAGTGGCGCGAAGTGTACGGAGCTTAATTGTGGGACACAGACTCCGCGCCATTGTTGTGCCGCTGTACCCTCGTGGGATAACCTTTTTACACGATTGCACATTAAGAATTATTGATTGTCTTGAAACTTGAATGTTTCGGCCTTCTTGTCCTTCAGGCCTATTGGAAATGTTCGTAATTATATTTAACTAGTTGTTCCCTGTGGTTCCACCCAACGCTCGAGAGAACTATTCCCCGAACCCGGATAAAAAGTAGCCCATCCCCTTTCTCAGACTAGAATCGATAGTCTACTATATGTCTACCAAATTTTATTAAAATCGGTTCAGTAGTTTTGGCGTAAGTGTGACAGACAGATATAGTTATTTTCGCATTTATAATATATTATTAGTAAGGATAAGGATTTCCTGTGTTTCCAATGGCACGTTAAACTGTAGGTCCCGGCTGTCACTGTACATATTATACCTTGGCAATCGTTACGGGTAGTCAGAAGCCAGTAAGTCTGACGCCAGTCTAACCAAGGGGTATTGGGTTGCCCGGGTAACTGGGTTGAGGAGGTCATTTAGGCACTCGCTCCTTGTAAAACACTGGTACTCAGCTAAATCCGGTTAGACTGGGAGCCGACCCCAACATACTTGGGAAAAAGGCTCGGGAGATGATGATGAATATTAGGATAAGGATTATACTTTGGCTAATATTTTAATGGCTTCCAAATGTTTTTGCTATTAAGTCAACGAAATCAAACGGATATTAAAGTTAATTAAAGCTGTGTCAATTAAAAGCTTAAAGTTAACGATTGGTAAGTGACTAGTTATTTGTTTGGTAACGACTTCACGGTTTTGTATTTAAATGTCAAGTCCACGATCAGAGTTCGTGTCGTCATTTTGAAGTTCTGTGAAATGAACGTCGTTATCTACATGTGACCATGATATTACCGAATAGAAATGTCGTTAATCGTGTAAATAAAGGTAATAGGAAAGTACAGGCGCCAGCACATCAAGCTACTACTGTCTGTTCAATTTCCTTAATATATAGATTTTCAACTTTACCGCTGAAGCATATGATTTAAAGTTAATTAGGAAAATTTGACAGTTTCTGTTAGTTTGATGTGCTGGCGTCTGGACAAAACAAACCACGACAATCAGTTCCATGGGTTGAAATTTACAAGTTGAAAGCTAAAACTTCTTAAATGAGAAATTAAAGTAAACTTCTTCATGTACAGACAGCACATCAAGCTACCCGAGAAATGCTAAATTTTCCCAATCAACTTCGAACTAAATGCGTCACTGATAAATTGAAATCTATTATCTAATCTATTAAATTAAGGAAATTTGTCAGATTGTAGTACCTTGATGTGCTTGCGTCTGTATAAGAGTTATGTAACACAAATGGTGATGTATTCCGTCCTTATTGTTATTTGTTTACAAACACTTTCGTCTTTATTGTGGTCATAACTTTCGTTTGAAGAGCTTCTGAACGATGCGAATGGACAGTTTTCTCTTATTTATATTTCATAAAGAGGACTATTTAGTTAGTGCTTAAGTAATAACGGACGAAAGTGGTTATTAAATCAATGTATTTACCTACATATCGTAAAATGATATAAAATTGTTAATAACCTAAGAAACAGTAAAAGCATTTTTTTCTTTTATTCATTGACAAGAAAAAGATGAAATTGATTCAGGGCCAGGAAAAGAGACGAAAATTTATTTAGGGGGCGGTTTCACAATGTCCAAATAGCCACTATCTCCCGAATAAATTCAAAAATGGAATGGAATTTGTATGAAATTATCTACCAAATAAACTAACTGGAACTTATTTTGTTTGCAATTTATATTATCTATTCTAAATTCAAAACAAAGGACTGTTCTAGGTTGCTTTTACCAAAAATAAATGGATGAGGTTTTATACGGTAAATAAAAATATACTTGGAACCCGAAATTGAAAAATTCAAAACATATTGCCACTGGCCACTTATAAATATTACGAAAACTTGACATTGATTTCCGACCGAAATTAATAACCTATCTATCCATTGTTTTGCTTACTAGAGATAGCGATTTGACATAAATCATATGGGACTAATGTCCAAATTCAATCTCTACTAAGCAAAACAATGGATAGATAGGTTATTAATTTCGCCGTAAGAAATCAGTTTTAAAAAACGTATTTCTATGATAAATCCTTTACTAGGTTCTCCAAGCGCGCGGTCCTATATATTTACCTACATAATTGTATGGCGACTGCACCTGACAATTGCAATGACATTCTAACTTTTTGTACTTAGTTACAAACAACAAAGTAGGCATTGCCTAACCACAATAATCCTCTAGACACGACTGTAGTGCCCGTTTATATCTTAAATGTTCCGAGCAAAAAACAAGCCCACGAGTAATTTACTCTCTATATAAGCATTAACTAATTAGCTGTACATAATTATATAAATACACACATCCGTCTCGTAATTTCTTGTTAAAAATATTTGATAAATGGTTACCATTAAACAGAATAATTGAGATTTTTTGACGTCAATACCTCTAGTGCGAAATCGCTTCTATGAAATCTATTTTTTATTTATTTCAATTCCGGGAAATGTCTACAAAGAAATTTTCTACTTAGGGCCAGTTTCACAATGTCCGAATAGCCACTATCTACCAGATAATTTAAAAATGGAACAGAATTTGTGTGAAATTATCTAAAATAAACTATCTGGAACTTGTTTGTAGGTGGTGAAACAGGCCTTTATTAAATAAAAATAGTTATATTAGATACATTATTTACTATTGTTTTTTAAATATTTTTTTTTAAATATTGAGAGTACCTAACACAGATTACACATGTATCAAATGAGTAAATCGAGAAACAAACTGGACAACATCATATTCTGAGCTTTTGTCCAAAACCGCAATTAAACTAATCCAAAAATAGTATATTATAATTTTCACGGTAGATTAACACCCTCAAATCTAACAAACTCGCGACTAAATTATGAATAATAAAATAATTTCGTCTATTCTCTTTTGCATGTAAAAAGATATTCATTTGTCTTGTAAAAAACAATGTTATTTAAATAACAAAAAACAGGTCACGACGTCTCCGCGACATTGTATCAAACTATTCACATTTAAGTTTTGCGGTTAAGTGTTACTTAAACTTAGTTTGACGGTAAGTTCGCAAAGGAAATAAGTTTAGAGATAACCTCGGGATAAGCTACATCATTGTTCTTAACTGTTTCTCACTGTGTCATCTAAGGTTAGGTTAGAAATACCCAAATAATTGTATGTTGTAATCTTGTTGTATTTTTATGTATCTTCGTAGGATTGGGTCGTTTGTTTTTAATAATTAATAAATTTTAGTTTTATGACAAAATATTTGCAATTAAAATTAGAAGTTATGTTAGTATGAAGACTACATCAAGACCAGTTTGATGTTATCTTAGTTTTTGTTCAAATTCAAACATCCTTTTTATTAAATAAACAAAGAATGTTAAATAAGTTATGTTCGAAAACATCTATAACAAGTTTTTTTTTATATTATGAAGAAATATTTCGTATAATCTGCCTGGTATATATTTTTTCTATATATAGAAAGAAACCTGAAGAGGCTGTTTGCTATTTATTTTGCCACCGACTTCTAGAACCACCACCAACCAAATTACTTTTTTCCTTTTCATATTTTTAAGGCGGGTTCAATTTTTATTTGTATGTTTTTTTATAGTATAGGAGTCGAAATTCAAAAACTTTTGTGACCAATTACACGCATAGTTACAGCCATCGGCAATGTCAGTGTAAAGTTCTGATGAATATTAATAAAATAAGCCCAAACACGAGGTAACTGCTATCAACCGTTAAGGAGTTCCGTAAACTTTCCTTCACCTTCATTATCCAGCTTATGGTAGAAAATATAACCCATTTTGTAAGATCTCGTCTACTAGAATAAAACAAGCCCAAACACGAGGTAGCTACGATATACCGTTGAGGAGTTCCCTCGATTCTTTGTTTTCTCCATCATCAGATCAGTAAAGTCGTCAGATATACACATTAATGTCATGTTTTTACCCAACGCATTATTACAAATTGAGACTCGACCCTCAGCAAAGCCTGACCATATGAAAGTGGGGCCACAGGGCCAGTATAAAAAAAATATTTTGAAAATAGGTCCAGGCATCTTCGAGATATACATAGATGAACGAAAACAAAAAAAGACAGTAGAATTTAGAACCTCCTCCTTTTTTGGAAGTCAGTTGAAATAGAATTTAATTTGGTAGCTTAATTTAAATAGGTTTTTGTTATTCAATATGAGATATTATAGGTGATTAATATTTACATAATAAAAACATTTTGATCTAAATTTTTGTTGTAAATGTCAAGAGTTTCTTTTTGTTAGTTTTATTTATTTTAGAACATTTCGATAAAGCTTCGTCTACAATTCACTTAAAAAAACTCACTTTAATTTATAATATTTACTAATTAATTTGGTTTAATAAATAATTATTACAAAATATTAACATACATTTCCCAGTATTTATTCTTATTAGTTTTTTGTCCGTTATTAAATTCTGTGACATCAATTCTATTTTTGTTAATTTAGTGATTTGCTTCTTCGATTTAATAGTTTTCTAGGATCGTAAAAACACGTGTGTATGTACCGGCTATTATTTTATTACACAAATTAAAATTTAAAAACAGGTTCCCGTGTCAGCCGTATCTTACTTAACTCACATATTTTCTTGTCACATGCTATCAATATTTGAAAGTCTACATCTTTCAGCCCCGCTGGCCTTCACAAAGCTATATTTTGAAACACTATTTTGGTGCTTAACATTAATCAATTAACGCGTAAATAAATAATTTTAAGAATGTTTCAAGCAACAAATTAAGTTGGCTCTAAGTTAGATTTAAGTTATTAATTCGTTTGTCGTGACATGTGTACAGTGAGGCACCGATAAGACTCATCAGTTGAAAGTCTAGCACATGATGAAACCTCATAGAAAAGGGCTCTCAGCGATGTTCTCAGCATCAGTGGCATGTGTTGCAACTGCAGCTTGACATACATACGGTGCTCACTGCTTGTAATCCGCAACAGACACCGCTGTAAGGACACTACCACCGGCCGACTTAGCAATTTTCGTGTCAGATTTGACGAGAGCAATCATCGCATGAATGGACGCAGCGTAACTCGTCAACGAATACCGCGGGCTGCGATTAATTTAACTTTAAGCTCTTGCTTATGCAACAACGTATTATCAAAATAAGTTGCATCGACTTGACTGCGGCGTGAAGAAATACCTAATTATAAGCCGCATTGTAAACTTAATTTTTGTATATAGAAGTTGTTATATTATTGCGCAATTTGTGCTTTAAATCTATCCTTGAATTGTGTCCCAAATCATCCCTGCAACCCTTAGTCAAGTTCACTTACCTTTATTGTTGGTTTAAATAAATACACGGCGGGAAAAATCACAGTGTCACTGTTGTAATAGCGCGCGGCAGGTTTGGGCTTGGTCTTTTATAGTCGCTGTAGCGGGGATGCGCCGCGTGCGCGCGCGCTGGTGGGACGGCACGTACGTCCACATGACTGCCAGCGGAGGTGACCTCACACCTCACTTATCTGTCTTCTTCTTCATCTACATTACAGATCCTCGCTGAAAATCCGGCTTTTAATGGCTTGGAAAATTTACCTAGAGTAAAAAATCAATATAAATAAAGTGATACTTATTATTTGTGTCCTACACTGTAATGTAAAATTATCCGTAAGATACAGCCGTCACTTGGCCCTTTTAATGTCCAGAGTCAAGTCTGTTCCCATAAATAACATATAATCTCGCTCATTTGTGTGTTAATCCCGGGTGCGTGTACAGCTGGTGCTTCGGACCCCGGGGTTCGTTTTGAACTAAAGTTTCTAACTTTGTATATGTTTAATGGATAGTCCCTTGAACAAACTAAATCAATATTTTTTTAAGTTGTTACACAAAGGTGCTTGATAACTTAGTGTTGTTAGTTAAGCTATATATATTAATTAGCAAGAAAGAGAAGCTTATTTATGCCATATTTTCACATAGTTCCCCAACAACAAGTATTAAATGTTACATCGATATAGAATCATAAAATACTAAGTTATTACAAAATTTTCTGTAAAACCGCAGATAGTGAATTAATCTCATAATTTATTCAAAACGATTAAATTAATAAGTGCAGGATTAAGACTGTTTTATGCGCTATTAAGTTCATAAACCTAATCAAACACGTTATAAGATATACCTACCTAGCTAAATTAACCTGAGTTTATTTCCAAAACTAGTGTTATAAAAGAAATGGTTTATTACCTGTTATACTTTTTTTTTAAACTTAATAGGTATGTTTATCCTTTTTGTATGTACCTATTATTCGTTATATATGTAATATACCGAATTATGCATCCTAAACACGTGTTTATTCTGAAAAATAGTATTATAAAAGAAATAGTTACTTTTAGCTTTTTTAATGCTAATATTTTCGATTTACATTTAAGATTGTTCAATTCTGTAAATATCCAAAACATCAATAAAAAGTAACATTGAAGAAAAAGTTTGATAAACCAATTTACGTCACCCGGTTGGCTATAAGGTACATTATTTTTGTTGCTCCCTGGTGTATGTGCCTTGGTATGTTAACATCAATATTTTCCCAAAAATCTCGTTTTTTTTAATAAAGAAAAAAACTAAATGTTTGTAGTTACGACCACGTACATAATACGCACAAATACTAAAGACGTGTAGACCACACAATTGTTTGTTCCGTGCGGAAACAACGCGCGCAATACCCAGCCACAGTGATAATCACGTTAATTAGGTGGAATATATTATGCTTAAGATTAAACTAGAGAAAGGTTGATGACATAGGCTTGTGCGGTTACATGCTCTCCGATGCACGGGTGAATCAATCACCAATTCCCAGACTCCAGGCTGCTTTCGGCCTGACCCGGGAATCGAACCCGAGACCCCGTGCATAGCAGTCGCACCTTGCGACTACTAAACCAACGAGGCAATCAAAGCATAGGTATATATGTACTATGAACGTACATTTAGACCTTAGTTTTTTCCGTGGGAAATCGTCAAATGACCCGCTGTGGGTGCAGTTAGAGGGAGCGTCAGACTCTTACAGACTACGAGTTAAACCCACTATGTTCCTTCTGGAGTCGTTTGCGAACTCGCAGCCCCAGAAAGCCGCAGGCCCTACACTTAGACCTTAGTCTCTATACATACATTAGTGAAGCCTGCATGAAAAAGCTTCAGTGGTTTTCGAATTTACTGCTAACAGAGAAGAAGACGCGACTGAGGAGTTTGTTTTATTTTTACATACCTATGTATTGTAATGTACTTATTTATGGCAATATCGAATTGTTCAATAGGTACTGGTACTAAAGGTATTGAAAAGCACAACTTAATTCTTACACTTCGATAATCAGTAACGGTAACCTACATATCTTGAGATAACGCGGTCAACTTACAAGTTTACGACTGGGTAAATATGCTGTTAAGTACGAGTATATACCTTTACATAACTACTCGCCAGTTTTCTCCGAAGGGTTAGGTTAAATACATGTTACTATTAATGTGCAGACGCCAGCACATCAACTTACCTTAATCTCTCAAAGTTCTTTAAAAGATTTTCAACCTTATCACAATACCGGAAGATTCATATTTGATTGGTAAAAATTGTCAGATTCGGGTAGGTTGACCTGCTGGCGTACTTAGGTAAGCAGGTAAGACTTAACAAAAAAATCTAAGGCTCAAGTCTTTATCTATTCACTCTTAATAAAAACATAAAATATCCACAAAAATTCAATTCACCTGCGACCGTCCACCCAGTTCTTTGATCTAAGTCCAGGCTTTGATACGAATTTAGTATTATCTAATGGTGGAAATACTAAACACATAATACCTCCTAAATGTACAATATGGTTTTAAAAAAGTGCCATCTTTAGTGCTAGCTTTACGTCATCGTCTTGAATAAAGTTAATGGTCTAAATCAGTAATAAAGCTGGTACTTTTAAGACCACGTTTTATAATAAGAGAGAATAAGTGCACTATATAAAGATGGAACTCAGCGAATCTTAATCATGAAAATGTGACAGGCAGTGTTGCGAAAATTAATTGTTTTAATCATATCACCGCAAACGAGGCCTTATTTTAAAACCCCATTACATTTTAATTACCGCCGTCATATTGTTACGTGTTAGCAACGAAAGCCTATAATTATTCACGACTTTTGCACGTGTGGACGTAACTACACATAATTCAGTCATCAATCAAATATGAGCTTAAGTCTTTATTGTAATTAAATTATCATTATAATTGAGATATCACTGAACAGTTGAACTCAATTTGTTTTTAAAATCACGCCTGTATGAATGTGTAGTGCAATAATAACGCGATGTTCTTAATTAATTATACTGTAGTCAGCTAATTGTCATCCATAAATTAAATACTCATAGAAATAGTACACTGGAAATAGTTACAAATAGAAATACGGGTGCCTATTGGGTTGCCCGGGTAACTGGGTTGAGGAGCTCAGCTAAATCCGGTTAGACTGGAACCCGACGCCAACATAGTTGGGAAAAGGCTCGGGTATAATATATGATGATGATGATGTCTTTGAAATTAACCCAACATTTCTATTCCAATAGCTGTGTCAAACAAAGCTAAAGGTAAGGCATCACGTTAAATAAAATTAATATGTATGTACATATATTGATGCTTATGCTATGAAAGGCAAATGTTTCAATCAGGGCAGCCATGGGAATGTTGTCTCCATCAACCGAGCCATGTTTAGTCGTAAACAGTTTCGGATATGAATGTATGAATGGAACACTAAATACGAAACTAGAATAAACTCATTCATAATTCTATCCAAATTTAGAAGCGATTTTTTAAAGTTCGTCATCTTGATTTTTGTCCTGACTTGACCTATTCCTGACCTAGATTAATTGATACCCAATACATTTTTATAAAGAATAAAATACTGCAGAAACAATATCCTATTTTCTAACCCAAAATATCCATATTTTTATCAATATCTACAGCTTCAGCGGTTATGCCATAACGGTAAGAAAAACCGCAGATCGAAATAATTTTGCCTTTACGGTGCAGACCCTGAAGCGGAATATTAATGTTATGCAGTATTTACTCATTTTAATTATCACAAACCATTAGTATTAAGTATCTAATTGACACATTATTTTTAACAATGTCAACAATAGCCGAAATGGGAAAACCGCACAAAGCTCTTAGTTCGATTTATTTATAAATGTATCTTCGTGATATTCTACTGGGTTTTAGTAACAAACTTATTAACCTACATGCAGAAACCAAAAGGATCCATCTATGGCGTCTCACAAAAGCCATTTTGAATTTTTTGTAATGTGACATAAATAAGAAGACTTGGCTAGGATAATCCAAATATTACGATACCCTGAATGTCAGGTAAAAACATTTCATCTCCCGAGCCTTTTTCCCAACTATGTTGGGGTCGGCTTCCAGTCTAACTGGATTCAGCTGAGTACCAGTGTTTTACAAGGAGCGACTGCCTATCTGACCTCCTCAACCCAGTTACCCGGGTAACCCAATACCCCGGGTAACTGGTAAGTCGAGTTCGGGTAAAAACATTTGTGAACTGTATATTCAGACACATTTTCCTATTGTTTTATTATGTGTATTTTATTACGTGTGATTTTTAAATATCTATTTCGATAATCATAGACACGAAAGAGTTCATTGTTCTCATCCAAAAATGTGGACTGTCAACCTTTTGGCTACGGAAGAGATTGTAAGTTCATGGCAGTTCAACCTTTGTGCATCGTGCACCGTTACATTTTTGTCACTATTTTGAGAACAAGTGCGTAGCTTCTATAAATAGAATATATTTTTTTCACTGATTACAATAAAATAAATAAAGAAATGCCATGAACTTTTCAGGGTAGGTGGAGAGCTGCATAATGATTTTCTAGTTGACCCCGATTTATTTATTTAAAACAAGGATCGGCCTGAGTTTCCGATAAAGAAATGTCAATATCACCTTTTGTTTTTTCTTTGTTTTTGAGACTAAGAGCCAGTTTCACAATGTCCGAAAAAATTCAAAAATGGAACAGAACTTCTATGAAATTATCTCCCAAATAAAATCGAAATCAAAAGAAAATAATATGAAATACCTCATCATAATTTTGAAAATAATTAATGATTTATTAACAAACAGTTTTAATGAATTTAATCTCGATTGCTTCTCAGAACGTTTTAGCCTCAAATATCAAAGTAAATATGAAAAGCTTTTCCGTCGTAAAGGTCGATTCGTTATTCTACCGATTGGTCGTTAACAAAAATGTGTCCCAATTTCACCATCATCATCTCAGACATGGTACGTCCACTGCTGAAGATAGGCCTCCCCTTTAGATCTCCACATACCGGTTGGAAGCGACCTGCAACCGTTGGTTGACGTCTACGCTGCGCTTGCTAGTCCGTGGTCTCCACTCTAGTACTTTTCGACAGCATCGGCCATCTGTTCTACGAGCAATATGGCCTGCAAAGTTTGTCATCGCACAAAATATTTTATTTTAGACGAATTTAATTCATTATAAACTTGGAAAAACTGGTGACATTCAGTTAACAAAGTGAATATAAGCATATAATCAATATGAACGCCATTTTTCACCCATATTCTGCTGTTATGAGATTATACAAGTACTCGACGAATGTACTAATCAAAGGTACCGACTCCAACATGCTAACAGCGGTCATGTGACATTCCTTATTGTTCGCTAATTACTACACGGGGCTTTACTCTCGTGCAGTTATTAACGTTTTTTGGCGATTTCCTCACTATGTCAATGAATACTAACATACAATTATCACATCAATACATACAGTTGCATACAAAATTGTTATCGATTATTGGCCGAAATTAATAACCTATCTATTTGTTGATTTGCTTACTAGAGATGGGGCTAATGTAAAAATTCAGTCTCTAGTAAGCAAAACAACGGATAGATAGGTTATTAATTTCGGTGGTATAAAGGTTGTAGGTATGCTGTGGATGTCAGGGGAAGGTACGGATGTATCCTTTCTCGACATCTGTGATCATCCCCCTGTTTTAGACAACTGGGAGGGTACGGGTTAGTTCCCCCCGCTCAAAGCCGCCCTAAGTTCAAACGGCCCCAGGCGGTCTTCTGCTTGCCCAGGAAGGTTTGCAACATGATACCGTATATTAATTAGATTTAATAATAATTGTTGTATGCTTAGATTCTGATTTTTCATCCATATCCTGATGTTACGAGATTCTACAAGTATGAATGTACAGACGCCAGATTTCCTTAATCGATTTTCAACTTTACCGAAGGAGCATATGGTCTAACTTTGATTATTTATTAATTTAGAATTTATACATAATTTATTATTGTTTTATATACTATTTTGAAAGACTAGGTACTGAATATTTTTTTCCTCGCGCCTGTACCTTTATAAAACATCAACAGTTAGCTAAGCCCTGATGTGTGACGACAATAACCAATTATATAATTAAAGATGTTTTTCTATTAATTAATTTAAAAAAGAAGTTATATTTACGTAGCTACTCATTTAATTGAGATCAATGTGCGTGCTTTTTGCCACAATCAGAGCAAGGCGTTGACGTCATCAGGATTTGGTTTTGGCGTGATGACGAGAAGACATGTACTGCCCTTGCCGCTGGCTTATCATTATCATATTACGCTGGGTCATTGAAACGATGACACAAGCAAAACCAATTACATGGATAGTCATTTGTTCTGTTAAATCCTGTTCTGTAATCCTTGTCTTCTGAATATGTTCACGATTGTGGTCCTCTGGAATTATCACAGGTTCTATGGTTACAAAAGGGTTGCCAGCTCGAGTAGTAAGTGCTTTTAACATTGGACTTAAGAGGCTTTTAATTCTGCTTGGGCTGCTTGTTGTTCGTAAGATATACCGTGGCCCCTGCACACAGGGACCTCCAGAAGGAACATAGTAGGTTGTAGTCACTAAGAGTCTGATACTCCCTCCAGCTGTATCCTCAGCGGGAGGGGTCATTTGATGATTTCCCACGAAAAAATGAGGGTTTTAATTAGACCAACTATAACATTACATCTTTGTAGAAGTTCTATATCTATAAGCCTATTGCGTATAACAGAGACGCTTTACAACAAAATACACGTAGGTAATAACTATGCTCCACATTGTAATGATGCATTAATAAGTCACACCCTCGGCAGCTATTTACAACAGTAATTAAATCAATACGGGCAACTAATACTATTAGAATTTTCGAACAAATATGGTATATAAAACACATAACACAAATATCTTGTAGTTTATACTACTTAATATTATAAAAACTAAAGATTTGATTGTTTGTTTTTTTTTTATTATTTATAATTGTATAGGCTCCCGAACTACATGCCCGATTTCAAAAATTATTTTACTCTTGGGAAGCTACACTATCATTATCATCAATCATCATAATCATTATGACGGCGGACCTTATGTCTCAAACGTTGATATACAGACAGTAGCACATCAGGCTAACCAAAACTGTTAAATTTGCCCAATCAAGTTTGAACTTTATGCTTCAGCTATAAGGTTGAAAATCCATTAAGCAAATTTGACAGCTTGTTGTAGCCGTCAGTACTATCGTGTGAATTGACACAATAAAAGTCAGCATACACGGATCTCCGGCTTCAACGAGTGCCTTCTTAGTACAATCGTACATATTTTTAATGTGCATAAACGGCTTGACATTATAAAATTAATGGACGCGATAGATGAGAAATAAATTGTGACATAATAAAAGGTTTGAGTCGCGCGTGTTATTTGTTGAGTATGTGTTCTATAATATTATTGGAATGTGTCTATGGTAATGTGTGGTATGTACTTGTAATATGTAATACATAGGCCGTACATTACGTAATAAACTATAGCAACTAAAATATTAATGCCATCTATACTTTACACCAGAGGATTTTGGGTTTGATCGTTAAAACACACACCATATTCTATTTTTTGTATAATAAGGGTTAAACCCGTAAGAACAACTCCGTGCACGCGAATTAAAAGTAAGGAAAGGTGGAAAACAGGCAGTTTTAAATTATCTTTAAAACAACAGATAGGGTAAACATTGTAATGTACAGACACCGCCACATCAAGCTACCCTAAACTGTCAAATTTTCCTAATCAACTTTGAATCATACGCTTCAGCGAAAAGTCTAAAAATCTATTATAGATTTTTTTTTAATTAAAAAGTTATTAAAAATTATTTGTGTTTTCTTAACTCTCTTTTACTTAGAAGAGTCTTAGGGCAAGTTTCACACGTTACGGATAGCCAATATCTACCAGATAAATTCAAAAATGGAACAGAATTTGTATGAAATTATCTGCCTGATAAACTATCTGGAATTTATCAGCAACCGGTGAAACTGGCCCTTAGTAAAGAAAAATAAAATGAAACCAATGATCGTAAGACGGCATTAAGTATATAATTAAGTACAATTTAACAGCGAGTGTCACAATCCAAGAGTTGCATCAACTTACTTATTTATGAATTGACACGATATCAACACGAAATAGCAAGGATTTCTTATTCAACAGATATAATAACTGTGTAGAAATAACGAGCTCCCTGATAAAATAGAATGTGTCTATGGTGTTTTCCATAGGTATTAAGATAATGATACACTGGCTCTGCTGGATGTACCTACCGACGCTAGCACATCAGGCTACCCGAGACTGACAAATTTTACGATTCAACTTTGAACCATACGCTTCAGCGAGAAAGTTTAAAATCTATTGAGGAAATTTCACAGATTTAGCTTGATGTGCTGGAGTCTGTACTATGAAGCAATAAAAACAAAACGCATCCTTTCGCATTTTTCTAAAGACACTTGTTAGGCTCTAATGCCTTGTCTATTTTTTTTATTTTTGTATACATGCTTAGTTTACATGAGTATTGTGTGATATATTTTCTTAAAAAACTTAACTAAGCTAAAGGAATTGCCCTAAACAACCGCATCGCTGTCTGGATGTTTGATAAAAATTTAGGGCCTGTTTCACCACCTACGAATAAATTCTATTTATTATAGTTTATGTGGTAGATAATTTCTTACAAATTCCGTTCCATATTTAAATTTATTTTTGGACATTGTGAAACTGGCCCTTAGTTTATTCTTTTTAAATGGAACATTTTATTTAATGCCAGTCTCGTGTATACCGGTACCTTTGATGTGCGTGTTCGGTGAAACGACAAAAACTAATATCAATTAACAATCATATGAAGTGCTCATTTTCCCGCCGCGACTCCACAGCGCGGTTGCAGAATATGTGCCAATCGCATATGACTTTGTAACACAAATTGGTATTTTCTCATACCTCCTGCATTGACTTGGTGTATCCTAAGAACTGTGTGCTCCATTGACATCGATACTTTTTGCTGAAAGCGTCGTTTCTAGAACTTCGATTTTTAAACGCGCGAAAAACTTTTTGGTATCAGTTATGGATGAGCGTTTTATGCAACCGATGTCATTGCCACTGTTAGAGGAAACTTGCATATATTCTGAACTAAATATTCAATGTCAGGAGAAGCACCCGTAGGTACAGATGCCATTCACATTTTAGATTCCACACATCTACTTCAATCTGTCAAATTTCTTTACATAATCTATTTTATAGATTTTCAACCTTATCACAATAACAGAAAGTTAATATACTATTGGTAAAATTTTACAGATTCGGGTAGGTTGACCTGCTGGCATCTGTACAAATTATTAACCATGGTTGCATACGCTTTCGGTGAAGGACGGCAGACTCACTTAGAAGAACCACAGGCCCACCGGTATAATTCACACAAGTCTTTTAAGAGAAATTAATGTGCCATACCAATTCATTAGAAACTGATCTCTTACTGAAGACAAAAATTAACTGGACTCCTCCAGTAGGAGCCTAGATACCTTAGCTTTTGACCGCAAATAACTTTTAAAATAAACCATCACTTAATTACCTAGATATTCTTGTCCTATATATATTTTAATAAGTATACACAGGACAAAAATACTTTAATAAGTATATATAAGACAATCACACCAACCAGTAACAATTAATTGAATGATTTCCCCTTTTACGATGCATCAACAAATTACTGGAAACACAATCGATATTTGTACAAATGTTGCAAGCTTTAAGTACAACGTAGGTCACTTGATTAGTGACGGCATAACTGATTTAAAAAATATATGACGGATAAGTTCCAGATAGTTCTGGAACTATCTGGTAAATAATTTCATACCAATTCTGTTCCATTTTTTTTATTTATCTGGTAGATAGTGGCCCATGTATACATTTTCAAAGGAGGGTTTTCAATTGTTTTTCGAAACTAAATCATTATGCAACCATGTTGAATTTTGATTCGATTGAATGTTACTTGAAGGTTTTCCAGCATTGGCCAATCATTCTTGGAAGGAAAGTTATGAATATTAATGGGAGTTCCTAATATATTTTTTATTGAGTCAAGAAAATCGATGATCGGAGGTTTATATGGTCAAGCAAGGCCCTATAAGCCATTTTAAAATACACTTACATATTTTGTTTAAAAAAAAGAACGTTATAATTAGAAGATATCTGTTTCTGTCACTGAAGAGCGGAATACAATTAAGGACGGAAGTGACGGGCCGATGTAGGTACGTACCTACCTACGTTATTAATGTTTATAAAACCAGTTCAACAGATTACAAGATGTTTATCGATATAAGGATTAACAATATCACATTAAACATGTCATAAAAATACCTAATAATATACACTAGCTTCTCTTTATTCATGAAGATTTAAAAAAAACTTTAGCTCAACACGGTCATTCACTTGAAGTAAACGTTTTGTACCCCTAAATTAAAATTTTGATTACAATGCAAAATAAGAAGTAGCTTAGATTGTTACGTAATAGAAAGACGACATACAAAATTAGATCACATAAAACAAACATTTAAATTACCCCACAAAAACACGAACATTATCAAAGTATTCGCAATTAATGCGATCAACATCTTCAAGGCATAGTCATTCATTGCGAACAATTGCCAAATGCACCCATTGTGTTCATGTGTTAAAAAATAACCCCACGTGGGAAATATTCTGTTTTACATGGCGAAAATGCAACGACACCGGTTCAACAATAGGGCATGCTCACGGCTGTAGAATACTAATAGTTGCCAACGTTAAATGCTATTGTTTTATAAAGTAAATACTTTGTCAATTTATTTGTATGCACGTAATACTCGGGAACATACCTAGCCATAATATTAGTCATATAAAAATACATACATATAATAACCCTTTAGACCTAACAAAGATTTTTTTGTTTTTTCAAAATGTTTCTAAGCAAGATCCTTCATTTTAAACACTGACCCCTTATTACAAAACTTGGTCTTAAAAAGTACCGGCTTTAGTACTAGGTTTAGACCATTAACTTTGTTCAAGAAGATGGTTTGAAGCTAGCTAAAGGCGGTACTTTTTTAGGACCACATTTTAAAATAATAAATTTCGAAAAAATAACCTTTTTTTACCCGAGTCTGGATTTTCTAAATGTCATCTGGCGACTTGAAATACTCATAGTGTTTTATTGATAGTTTCTTTCACATCCTATTTAGTCCACTCTACGACTTAGCCTTCGCTAAGATCATGCCGAAATGCCATTAAAATAACAGAATACATGTTTATTGACCAAACTAACAATTACACGTGGAATAAGACCGTGAAGTGTGTATTTAAATTAATGATGAGTTCATAACGTACTGTTTATTGCCACCCGTAAGGACATAGAAGGTGCATGATCTAAGAACTGTCAAGATCATTTTAGCATATACATAAAATTGTTAGGTACAGACGCCAGCACATCAAGCTACTACAATCTGTCAAATTCCCTTAATAGAATTTCAAATTTATCATATCATTATGGTTCAGAGTTGATTGGGTACATTTGACAGTTTCAGGTAGCTTGATGTGCTGGCGTCTGTACCTAATACCTACTTCACTAGCTTCGAGGACATAGGACAAATCATAGGAGAGCAACGATGGCGATAAGAGCCTCCCAAATGAAAACGTAACAACGTTTAAAATCATTCGTAGTGCCTCAAATTTTGTTGACCTTTTTAATGTAGAAAACAACTTAACCATTTTTCATAGTGCCTACATAAATTAAAATTGGGGTTTTTCCTCCAAGTTTTCATTATTAAATTTGGAAAACCTAGATTAGCAGGTAGCTACATACTGATTTAGGAAACAAAAATAAATGCTATGTCTTTTCAGTACGTAGAAAACGTATTAAAAACAATCTCGCACATTTGCCGTCAATTTGTGCCGATCCAGTCAATCAAAGGCTTCTTTAATATAAAGATTACAATCATTATACAAGAAACTGGCGAGTTTACAGGGCGCGGGCGCAAGAAGTCACGACTGCGAACTTATTTCGCTACAATCACGTGATAACACCAAGGTTCAAGATTAGTTTTTGCCGACTGCGATGGGTCGAAGCCAGCTAGGTAGGTAGGTCGGCTGTTATAACATTGTTGTCGAAAATGGAGTCGATTGTTCTCTCTAAGGAGATCAGCCAGCTGCACAGGACATACTTCACTCTTATATATTCTTATTCCTTCGTTCTCCTAGCCCGATGAGATGGCAATCTGATATGACCGGAGGGTAACTTTGTGAAAGTTTCTAACTCGGAAAATTCGGCATGATCCGGGATTCGTATCCAAGACGACGTGCACAGCAGTCGCGCTATGCCACTGCTGGACCACAGAGATTATGTTGGTACCTGTCTGAACTTTAAGTACTTCTGTCTACTTATATCCAGTTACACAAGCAAACAAATAACTACATAATATCTTCATTTAATTAATCACGAGCTGGTCGCACATTTTTCGCGTTACAAAGCTAATGTTGCTCCAGGTAACATATTAACACACTTATCTATCTAAAACAAGATAGTAATTCGCTCTATTTCAAAACTTTTCAGTCTACTTAATTGAGTATTAGATACATTAACGGTCAAGGTTAACAGGCGTTTAAAAGGCCTGTCGATTTTGTTGAAAGAATGTCTTTAAGCAAATCAGAACAATGTAGTATGTTAGACAACTAAAACCCAATAATTTCCAATTTTAAAATTGGTCATAGATAACTCAAAGAACTACAAAAGATTGTTCAAAACATAGTTATACACATACGGGATTTTTTGCTACACCTTGTCAAATTCCAATAGTACTCGTATAAGAAGGTCCACTAACTATGTATAACTAGTTCCAATTTAAGGTTAAGGTACCTGAAAAAACATAGCTTATAAAAGGCAGATGATTTAAAAAAGAATAAACTAAAAAAGGTTCACTGAGTCACTTAGAAGCTAAATGTCCTTGATTTTCCGTAATCTCCGTTTAAAGTTCACCAGTGCTGCTCAGCATTTAAAAAGCTCAAGATGCCAGATATAAAGAGGGTCTAATTGTGTATCCACGCCGCAATTGTTTTGGGACGCGGCTTGATGCTGTAATGACGCAGACGACCTTAGCCCCCTTGCAGTCAGCAACTGAATTCGAGTGCATTATTATTATGTTAGTTGCCTGCGTTTCAACGTTAAACGGTGCACGAAGTTGGTGGCTTTGAGAGGTCAACGTTAGGTTTTATATAACTTTATGGATGTGACAAAATGATGCATAGTTGTTTGCCATAAAATATTTAGTTGTTATCAACATTCTAGATTTTAATTTCCTAGATGAAACTAATTAGCCAGTCTTCAAAAGTACATTTCAAAAGTACATCATGGTTTAGTTCAGACTTGTAATCTAAATTATTCAATGATACCTCTGGAGCTCCAAATTATTGCTGACACCAGACAGCCGCACTGTCTACTGGTGCTCAGCTGTATCCGGGTAGACTGGAAGCCGACCCCAACATAGTTTCGAAAAGGCTAGGTCGATCTGTCTAACTATATCATCTACATACTGCTACGGTTTAAAATTTCCGTTACGTCTCCACTATTTATTAATTGGATTATGATTCTGTTAACAAATACATAATGAACTCAAATCACTAGTCAGATGAGCTCTCATAACTATTATTTTATTCATTAAGAATGAAAATCAATAACAGTCTTGGAAATCATCGAACGAAATTCAGTGCAACTCATCTAAATTTTAATTATCTAAGAGTAACGTCTTAGCCTAAGGTCGATTCGATAATAGATATTGATATTGGACATCACTACAGATGTGCGCAATTAATACGCCGAAGGTACATTATCTTGATAGGCTAATCACCGTGATTAGATAGTAAGGCCACTGTTTTAATTCGTAGCACTTACTAATGTAAATGAGATGAGTCTCAATAGAATACGTGATCGAATGTGTTCGGATTATCGTGTTACCTATGTTATATCGATGTTTATTCGCGTACGTATCGACCTTCGAAGGGGATGCGATGATACACGATTACTGGGTCAAAACTTTAATATGGTACATTGGACTTGGTGTAGTTTTACTTGCTGTATGAAATGGTTTGATACAGTCCTTCCCTGGTCTGTTATACCAAAGACAGTATTGGGCACTGACACCTCTAGCGTTTTGCGGCTTACAACCAGCAATACAGTTAAATGCGTCTTTCAAAAAGTAGGTACAGACGCCAGCACAGTTACCTACTGGCTGTTACTTATGGCTGAAGCATATGGTCCAAACTTGATTGGGAGAATTCGACAGTTTCGGGTAGCTTGATGTGCTGGCGTCGTTGTCTAACGTACCTATCTATTATGAACTCTTGATATTTATTTCTATCATTGAGCTGAGGTTGTGTTTTTTGTATGTTTGATCACGCTAATCTCAGTTACTACTGGATCGATTTGAAAAAATATGTCAATGTTACATAGCCCATTTATCGAGGAAGCCTATAGACTTTTTATACAGGTGCGCATCGTAGTTTCCTCCCAGAGGACCCTTATGAAACCGCTGGCGGAAGCTTATTAAGTATACAATGAGTAAAGAGCTTAAACTTCGTTGCCTTTTACGTCATCAACTCGTATAACTAAAGGTTAAGAAATGTTTAGCAGTTCATAGAATTATGCACGTCACACCGTTATCCCTGAGGTTAAATGGTCGCAGCTTGTGACTAAATAAACGGTTTATAAATAAGGTCAACACAGTCATGAATTGTGTATCAAATCGAAATTGAATATTTTAGTTCGGCATTTCCTAGTGATGCATAATAAAATGTCATTGCCACTTTCATAGGTACGAATACCTACAGCTATATTATAAGCGATACTTCCGTAAGACATCGCCTTTTGCATTGCAATTGCAAGTCAACATTATTGTAAGCCGTGGTGGCCTAGTGGTGAAGCACCAGCCTTTCGAGTATGAGGGTGCGGGTTCGATTCCAGGTCAGGCAAGTACTTTTCTAAGTTATATGTACTTTCTAAGTTTATCTTGGACACCAATGACTGATTAAAGGTGAAGGAAAACATCTCGAGGAAACCTGGACTATAAAGTCTGAAATCACCAACCAGCACTGAGCAAGCGTGGTGATTAACGTGATCAATCCTTCTAATAGTGAGAAGAGGCCTGTGCCCAGCGGTGGGACGATAAAAAAGAGGCTGTGATGATGATTATTGTAACTTTAACTACGATTTAAGTGTAATTTAGACAATATAAGTATTAAACAGTGTTCTTAAATTTACTTTTAAAACAATTGAGGAAATAAAACAAGCTTTTATATGTATATATAAAAAAAAAGACTTTATGTCAATTAACATAACTAAAGTCAATAAAAACCAAATAAAAATAACAATTCTCTGTTATTAGTAACAATTGCGCTTAAAAGGTAATCAGGTTAACTTAAAATTAATTTGTTTCAGTGCTAAATCTGTATTGTGCTTACATTGTCGAATTAATAAGGTATCTCACGGCTTTGGATCATCCTTCTGTTGTGGCTTATTATCGGGCCTGTTAACTGGATTCACTTTACAAGTAATCTTGTACGACTCGACTTTTTTCACGGAATCTCTGACCAAAATAGTAGATCTGATAGTGAAGGAATGTGAGAAACACACTGAGGCGTCACACAACGCCGTGTGGAAACTCAGGTACAAGCGATAAAGGAACTTATCTGTTCGCTGTTTAAGTTTCATTTCGACTCGACCGGGCAACTTGCTGCCTTTGTGAGAAGAGCTTATGAACTCAAAATCTTCTTGCGTCACATCCTTGCTATTTTCATCCCGCACACACACAAGCCAGTTCTGCGGCGCTCCAGGAGTGAACTTCACATTCTTGGTGTCAGCATCCAAACTTACATTGAAGTAAATAATAAGATTACCACACTTCCTATTCACAAACAAGTCATTTTTGTACAGAATGAGATTCTCTGGTTCCGTGAACTTGGGTTCTAGTAATCGCACTTTGAAATCTTGGCACACATTCTTCGTAAGATTGAGTATTTTAATGCAGTGATTATTTGTGTCCGCTATGTAAAGATATTTACCATCGGCTGTAATAGATAAACCTGAGGGTTCACTGAATTTCGCTGGGTCAGTGGTTTCGATCATTGTAGGGTTTAGAGTAGTAACTTTCTGTGGTCCGACTTCGACTTTCTTAATTTTATGGTTGTATGTGTCGGCTACGTAGAGAGTCTTGGAAGATTCGCAGTAAGCCACGCCTAGCGGATGCTGCAATTTGGCGTCTACACCTGTGTCATCCACGTCCCCGTACGCGAATAAATTCTGCACAGAAAGATAAATACTAAAATGAATGATAAAAAAATATACATGTATAATTTTATGCTATTTTTTTGATATCACATCTCGATCCTTATGACGCAAAGTGCGTGCGGGCTCATGCAACATATTTGCAAAATAGACAGGTGCAAACATACAGTAACATTCTCATTAATTTCTGTATAAACATGGGCATAAATTATTTTATAAGTATTCATAACACATTAGCAATTATAATGACTTGGTAGAAACATTAAACTTATAAGTATTAAAGCTCATAGTTATGCAACTATAGTTAATTATGTGTGCATACTAAAGGGTTGCGATCACCGCCGCATAGAGTAGAAACTTGTCCTGTTGTCAACGCCAGTCTGCGGATAGACGAACTCTCTGAATCAGCGATGAAAATCTCCGGACTTGTTCCTGGGAGAAATAAACTTTATTCATCTCATTTTTATCTTGTCGTAAAAAATGAGAAAAAAATTAAATTCAACAAATAACGACTGTCAAAAATAAAATTAAAATTATATTAATGTTTATATTTATTTTATATTTCGATATTAATTAATTCTAGTTATAATGTTTATTTCAAACTTACCGGTTCTTAGCGTTAGTCCGGAGGGTTGCGCAAACGCAGCTGAGTGCGGATATGCGCTGTTGCGAGCCGCCTCCGCGCCCGAACCCGCGATACACACGCATGTACCTAAACACACAATTTGGCAGTATTTCATACACACAAATTTCGTGTAGGTAGCATAAAACGTACGTTGCAAGTTCTTAAACTTTTTAACCCTAACTACGAAAAAAGTAGAGGTTCTCAATAGAAATGCGGCTTTTTTCAATATTTCATAGAATCGAATTTGTTTTATAAGCTGGGTCCCACTTCAATTATATTTGACGATGATGGCTCTCGTTAGTTTACTTATTAGCTACAGTCAAAAAGATCCTCGTATGTATACACTTACACCTTGTAGGTATACAGGTCCTGTATACACGCCTGATAATACCAGGACAGTGACGTCATTAATTAAAATATACAAATCATTATAAGTTAAGTATAATGCTTAGAAATATAATACGTTTTTTATTACAAGAAATGTCGAGTTTGTTATTCTTTTATTAATGTCTTACCTTCAGTAAAGGTCTTGTACTTCCACCAGATAGTGGTGTCGAGGAACAGCGCCCATATCTGATGCGAGCCGGCGCACGCTATTAGCAACACGCGACGTTTGCCGTCTTTCTTGTCTTTTTCTAAAATAAATAAGAGTTTGTTTGATAACCAGCATTTTTATAGGTTTTGCACATGTTTCTTCATTTCAGTTTTATTGCCTATCTTTTAGTAGCAATGGGCTTCATTGACATAATTAATTTATCAGGGAATTGTTTCTTTTATGTACACAAATATTTTACAGGAATTTTAAACTAATGTTTTAGAAAATAAATAAACAATAGCATTTAAACAGTTATAAATGTATAATTAATCATAATATAATTTCATATTGAAATCACAATTTGGGTTCAGGAGTTCAGATAGGCAGTCACTCCACGTAAAACACTATTCAGCTGCATTCGGTTAAGACTGGAAACCAACTCCAACACAGCTTGGGAAAAGGCTAGGCAGATGACATTGAACAATACGACGAAGTTAAAACACTTTTTATCTGTTCATTACTAAAGGTTTGTACCTTTATGGTCATCCTTAGCCAGTTCCTTGGTATCGGCGGCAGGCAGAGCGCCGGGTGGCGGCGGCGGCGGCGGCAACAGTGGCCGCACCGACATGTCCATGTCGGGCGTCGTGTACAGCAGCACGTCCCACGGCGACGCAAGCGGCTGCACGCCTAGACATTTGCCACCTGGTAGAAAAGTTCGAAAATATGTATTTTGAAGTAGCTAGATGACTTACGCTCGATTTCTGTACTTATATATCTATTGATTTGGTTACTACAGATAGGAATTTGATATTTCTTGTATGGGGCTTATTTATTTATTTATTCAGTATGTCATAAGTTAACAGAAAACTATCCAAAACACTTATAACATAAAAAAAACCGTAAGGCCTTATCTAAAATTAATTTTCAATATATGAAAATTCTATTTCTGGAAAGCAAATCAGCCGATAGGTTGCTTACAGAAATCCGGGGTTATTGATGCCTCGAACAATGTGATCTGATATTATTTTGATTTGAATTCTACCTAATACTATGTATCTCTTTCCGACCACGGGACTCGAGTCCCGGACTTTTGGAAGGCGAACGTGGGGCCGAAGTCAACACGCTGAAGCCCTTTTGAGCCAACTTTAATATGTAATGGTGACACAAACTAATATTATTATTATTTTAACTAATATTAAATTGATATTCATAAGAACTTAAAAAGTCATAACCAGAATATTTAATTTTTATAACCATTGCCGCGTCGAAAATCCGAATGAAAACACCGGGGTTTTAAAGCACTTTTGCCTTCAAGATAATTCTTCATAAAAAAAATCCAAAAGAAACAACCATATTCTAGTATTGACTAAACATAAGTTTAATAACGACTCAGAATACCAATCAGAATATTCTAAAAATCTAAACTTATTATCATCACAGTTTATTTTATTATATATCATAGTTAATGCTGTCATTGAACATCCTTGGCAGTCATTAAGGGTAGTCAGAAGCCAGTAAGTCTGACGCCGTCTAACCAAGGGGTATTGGGTTGCCCGGGTAACTGGGTTGAGGAGGTCAGATAGGCAGTCGCTCCTTGTAAAACACTGGTACTTAGCTAAATCCGGTTAGATTGGAAGACGGCCCCAACATAGAGGGAAAAGGCTCCGGAGAAAATGATCATAGTTAATGTAATTTATACCTGGATCACCATGCGGCGCCTGTTCTCCAGTGCCGGCGAGGATCTCGACGGTGCCCTCGTCCAGGTGTATGGCGCGCACCGCGTGGTTGTTGGTGTCGCACACCGCCAGCACGTTGCTAGATAACCAACATAGTCCTTGTGGGGCGTTGAACTGCGCCTCATTCAGTTCTGGAGGAAATATAATGAAATAATTTTAGAGTAATGTTTTTCCTGGGTCCTGCAATTTTTCAAAAGGAAATTCGCAATAACATGAATTTCAGTCTAAACTGTGTCAATAAACTCAAATGAAAGTTAAATATTAACCAGCCAAAATAGTTTCGCATGCTCCCAAATATAATATATGGGAACTTACTGCCAACTAACATATATGGGATACTTACTGCCATCTTTAAACCCAGGTTCCAACCCTCCTACAATTCGCAGCACAACTCCTGAGCAGTCAGTTAGCAGCACTCTATGGTGGCCGGTATCCGCGATAGCAAGGAAGGGTTCGTCTGTACGCCCGCGGTAGAACGGGTTCAAGGCCAGCTAGGGGAATAAAGGTGTATCGTGTTTAGTAACGTCAAAAGTTGTGTATGTGTTAGATCCTTAGATCAAAGGTCGTTTGGTCGTTTCTCCATGGGTAAGTAGAACAATAATTGTAGAAATCTGATAAAAGGACATAGGTGTCATCATTTTTGACGACCAAAGCTACAAAAAAAAATAATATTCGAAGTTTCATTTTTCACAGGCATAAAAAAGCAATTACTTATTGAATACCCTCAATTATACTGTTACTGAATTATTGAATTATCAAGTCGAATACAAAAGAAAAAATAAATAAACTGAAAGTTCATCATTTTAAAATATATGTCGGAGCGTCAGCATGGTTGGCGCTGTCAGCTAAAATCATGCGGCCGTATAGATGGGTGATTATTATGAAAAAAATGTGATATATTGGTAAACCAGAAGTTACAAACGAAACGGGGGACAGTTCCATAGGCTCATGCACGCTACGGCGGTCGCAACTTCAGTATTGAAGTGAGTGTCCCGCTCGTGCCGCACCTAAGGCTCCGTCTTAGCGCATGTCACAATAGCGGGGATGTACTTTCGCCACACTCTGAGTGCCCGTAATATACACTGTCTCCGACATATACATAAAAAGCTTTACATAAACTATGTAGACTCTAATAACGTCATCAGATTTACACACCAACCTTGCTAGGGAAGTAAAGCACATCGTCAGGTTTAGACTTCAAGTGCTTAGAAGGTGATATAGCTATGGGCGCGTTGGAGATGCGGCTGCCGAAGTGACGCAGCGCACTGCCCACGTACCACACCAGTTCATCCCTGTGACCTTCACCCGTTAGTACAAACAGGGGCTTGTTGCCGGGACCTGAGAGAAACCGAAGGATTTATCTGAACTGTGCAGTTAAAACATTATAAAATCTTTGCTAATATTATAAAGCTGAAAGAAAGCTGTTCCTTTGTTTGTGTGAATGTGCTTTTCTCGAGAACTGGATTTAAAAAATCTTTTGGTGTTAGATAGCTCATTTGTGTAGGAAGTCTAAAGTTGTTTTTTATCTGGGCATGGGGAGTGTGACAATGCCAAGGGAAGCTTGAATTAATTATTACATTATCACATTTAATTAACAAAAATTACAGTTATCAAGTTTCCATATTATTTTAAGACAAACACCAGTGTTTTTTGTATCACATTTTACTAATGGAACTAAGTCATGATATATTATAGCTCACCTAATATAAGTAGTGTAGGCCAGCATTTAATTCCAAGTGAGTCCCACATGCAGCTGTCTGCGTCATTCACCACTGGATGATGGATGTTATATCTCTGCACTGCCAACAGCACATTGGCTGAATCCTTCTCATTTGTAAATTTGGCACAGTGTACTCCTATCTGTAATGGATATGTAATTGTGTATTTGATAATACATTTCTGGAGAACTTATTTTTTTTTTCAGAAAAGTATATGCTTATTTTATCATTAAGGCCCCTCGCCCACCGCAAACGCGCGACTGTATCGCTACTGCATCGCGATTGTATCGATACAAACGTGCAACAGCGTTGGACGTCCCGTGGGTGCGGGCACATAGCATTTGTTAGCTTTACAACTAACTTCCCACAAAGAAGGAGGTTCTCAATTCGAACACATATATGTTTTTTATACTTTATATTTTTTTGTGATTTTTATCTTGACTATCTAAATTGATGGTAACAAAATCTTTGACAAAAGCTTCCAGCCAGAGATAAAAGCATAATAGATAACACTCACCACAACCACACCTTTCTCAACTGAGTGCAGTTTTTCTATATGAGCCAGATCAGGCAGTACATGGTAACAGTTGATGCAGCAATACGTCCAAAAATCCAAAATCACAATCTTGTCTGAACAATGCTGCGCCAAGGATATTGGCTCTGACACATTCACCCATTCCAAGTCTGGAGGACAAGAAATAAATAAATATTGGATTTAATTTAGGCTTTTGACTGTTCAGTATTTAACAAAATACATTATGAAGACTATCATATACAGACTGTCCGTATATATGTAGCCTTGTTAGTTACACAAACCTTATGCTTACATAAATAATAATTTTGGATATATTATATTTTCTTTTACAATCACGATTATTCCACTTAAAAGAGAGAAGATTCTATTCTATAAGTGTTCATTGCTGTGATTACGATTAAATATTCAAGCGATACAGTAATTTTATGTAAATAAAATTCTCAAGTATGAAAACATTGATGTGCACTGTTAATCATAAACTTATCCCGTTAGAACAAGGTTTCATTACTTTTCTAATGACCTTATTGAGGCGTTCATTAAGTATTTATTACACAAAACAGTAAAGGAACTTACTTTTTTTAAAGTCTTCTATGGGAGTAACAGTTGACCAAACTTTCTTGATATGGTATGTAATGAGAGAATCACGTTCAAATTCGCTCTGAACCCCGCTCATAGATTCAGTTAAGTCCATGCAGGCTTGCGCCACGAAATCTAATGATGACGATTCCATGTTTATCAGTTTTATATTTAATTACGTATAAATTCGAAATTTATTTTCTTCCGACATCAAACAAATAAATAACTTCTAGCGCTGTGGATAAAAATAAGCAAAATTTTATTTATCCGTCTTTGACATTGACATCGACAGTGACAATTTAATTCACAAATATTATTTTCTGGTCTGGCAAACACAAGGCATCGATAGGATGACCGAATGATAATTTCACTAACCTTTGTTACTACTCTGTGGTTTCACTTTTCCTCGTCATTCATTCATCCTTGTGTTTATTTGTTGGAAGGCGTATTCGTGTTTATTTTTCTCGTCGTATTCTCAACTTAAAACGATTCCACACTCGTTTCCTCGGAGTTCTGCATCGAATTATGTTCGAACATGGATGCCGTGTTTGATATTTGTTACTTATCATCTGACGGTAATAACGTCGAGCCTGATGATATTCCTCAAACAAAGGAGAGTGTATGGATCTTGGGAAAAAAATATAGCGCTGTTCAGGGTACGTGATTATTCATTTATTGTTTACTACTTTAAAAGATCCAATGCCAACTTAATGTACTACAGGCTATTGTTGAGAAGGGCTTTGAATTATCATTCATAAACAAGAATCGATCATGACGGAGTTATATTTACAGATTTGGATCGCATAAGAAGGGACATCACATCAATTATATGGTGCACCTATAGAAAAGGGTTCATCCCTATAGGCGATGAAGGGCTTACTTCCGATAAAGGATGGGGATGCATGCTGCGATGTGGACAAATGGTCCTCGGCGTCGCTCTTGTTAGAGTTCATTTGTCAGCTGACTGGGTTTGGACGCCTGAAACTAGGTAAACAATGCTTTGAAATGCTTTATTAGTTATATACAACAGATTAAATTTGTTAACTATGTCATTATCTGGATGTCTAGTTAAATTTCAGTGCATAAATCAGTTTGCTTGTTAACAATACACAATAAAGATATTTACTGTAATTATAATACCAACAATTATGTATAATTTGCTGTTACACAATGTTTCAATCAATTATCATTCAGTATGAATTTAATGTTGAAACATTTAGCTACAAGTTTATAATGGCCCATGCACACATGGTATGACTGCTTATCTGAATTTAATTAGAGCATGTCTAATCTATTGTTTCAATGAAATAACTTCTAGTTTTTCTCTCCAATTTAATATGCAAATAGCACATAAAATGTTACAGCTTTGTTGAATCATTCTTGTTTTATTTCAATTAGAGAACAGTCCCACAAGAAAAGACTGGAATTTATTAAAGATAGTTTATAAATAACTTTCAGAGATCCAACATACTTGAAGATAATTCAAAGGTTTGAGGAGAGAAAGCAGGCTCCCTATTCAATCCATCAAGTGGCTTTGATGGGAGCTTCAGAAGGCAAGGAAGTGGGTCAATGGTTTGGTCCCAACACTGTTGCACAAGTATTGAAGTAAGTGCTAGTTAGTATATACTAATTTCTTTTTCTACAATAGAGGAAAAAATAATTAATATCAAACTAAAATATAAAGGGCCAGTTGCCACTGGCCACTATCTACTGAATAAATTCAAAAATGGAACAGAATTTGTATGAAATTATCCACCAAATAAACTAACTGGAATTTATTTGTAGGTGGTGAAATGTGCCCTTATACTTAAATACTTGTAATTAAATTAAAATTTATAATATTCATGACTTTTTACAATAAAATTATCAAAATATACAAGTAAATTGTTCAATACATTGTTCTCTCTACATTAATTAAAATAACTCTGTGATTCAGTAAGTGACCTCTCCATATAGTTATTGCTTGGAATTCAGCCAGTCTTTGTGAATGTTTCCATACTTGCTGTTCAAGAAATCATAATTACTTGCTCTTTAAAATATTTTCTTTGTTATATGTACATTTATCTGTTTGCATAAACAAAAGCAACTGGTTGATAAACAACTGCCAATCTGGTCAGTTTTACTACAAGACATTGTCTCATAAAGCTGATATGTTTTGTTTATTTCAGAAAGCTGGCCGTCTATGATAAATGGAGTTCCTTAGTGATCCATGTTGCACTAGATAATACCATTGTCAAGGAAGATATTTGTAAGTAAAAAAAAATGTTGATCAAAACTCCCGCCACAGAATATACCTATATAATATTCCTCACATATTCACACAATGTCTCTACCACCATGTTAGACACATAGCTGGAAAGAGAGAGAGATTCACACAATACGGTAGATGACAATTAGTCAAATTCCTTACTTTTATTGACGTCACAGATTTTTGACATCAAGCCGTATACTTATTTCGGCTATATTTATAAATAAAAAAATGTTAACAATTTTCAGTTCAAAACAATAAATGAAACTCACTATTTTAAGATGTTTTACAAATTGGATATGATAAAGTATTTTATTTTTGACCTAGTCATCATTCCAATTTCATCTAGTCCCAAACTGAGCAAAGCTTGTACTATGGGTACTAGACAACTGATACACGTAATTATACATATGAAAGGTACATCAAATAGGCTTGAAAAATAAGGTTAAACATTTCAGTGTCAAGCCGCACACTAGTAGCCAATCGAAGGCATCCTTACATGTGGTAGTAGCAGCCTCATAATTATGATGAAACTTCTATGTAGTTTTTTTTAATACTACATTTCTATTTCCAGTACAACAATGCATTGTGAAGAACGACAGAGGTGATTCGTCGGTGACACCGGACTGCGTGGTCTCAGATTGGATGCCGCTGTTGTTGATAGTGCCGCTCAGGCTGGGTCTTAGCGAAATTAATCCTGTTTACATTGATGGCTTGAAGGTAAACCTATTTCTTTGGTAACATTAATGCCAAAGATATTAACATTACTACATAGTATACAAGGTTGTTGTGTACTATCTGCACTATAGAGAGTCAGTTGGCTGACTGGCTGAGTATTATTTGCTGGATATTATTTTTATAGAAGGAGCACCATAGTTCATGTTCATGAGGAAGGTTATCATTTATTCACGAGTGAAGCCGGGTCGGGTTACTAGTACCTTTAAATTGAGATGCGGACAACTAGTCAAATTCAATACTTTTATAGAACTGTCAAAAACGGTTACTTTGTATGCAATTTGTATGAAAACACCACATATGACGTCACAGATTTTTCACATCAATCCATATACTTATTTCGATTATATTACCAATAAAAAAAAAAAAAAAACAGTTTTCGGTTCAAAACGATAAATTAAACTGACATTATTTTAAGATGCTTTACAAAATGAATATGATAAAGTATTTTATTTATGACCTAGTCCGCATACCAATTCCAGGTACTTATAAAAAGTTAAAGCTTAAATGCACTGCATGCAAGCTAATGCAAATGTTAAATTATTTTATTTATGGGTTTCAGATATGTTTCCAATGCCCTCAATCCATCGGCGTGATAGGCGGCAAGCCCAACCAAGCTCTGTACCTAGTTGGTTGTGTAGAAGACGAGGTCATATACTTGGATCCTCACACCACACAGAAATCTGGCTTAGTTGAAGTAAGTACATATCTATTTCATTACCAGTACTATTAATGATTATAATAAAAAAAAATACTCGTATAACTAGCTAGTCGATTCCTTTACGTCCGCAATTTATGGTAAAGCAACAGACATACACATAATTATGTATAGACGCCAACACATCAAGCTACTACAATCCGTCAAATTTTCTTAATAGATTTTCAACTTTATGACTGACGCATATGGTTCAAAGTTCATTGGGAATATTTGACAGTTTCGGGTAGCTTGATGTGCTTTTGTATGTACATAAATTTCTTAATATCTAACCAAGCACCTACAGTGAGCGCTACTATTGTTTTCTTTGAAGAATGACAATCAATAGAAACCTGTAGATATATTTTAATAGTTCTGATTGCCCTGTTACAGACTAAATTGACTGATGAACAAAAAGAAATGGACTGCTCATACCACTGTAAATATGCTTCCCGGATACCCATGCTGGCGATGGATCCATCTGTAGCAGTGGTGAGTTGACACAAACAATGTGTATTATTTCTTATACATTTTGATATAAAAATATCTGACTCATATCGGTCGTGACGGCCTGTCCGGTTGAGCAGTAAACAGCCTAATAGGCTGAACTACGAGTTGCCAGTACCAAAAAAAAAATACGTGACGGCAAGCGGCAGGACGCTCGCTTATGTCGTCATACGCTCACAAACAAGAACTTTGCGCTGTAAATAGATTTATAGAAAACTATTTTTTTTATATTGAAACACTGTATTTTTGAATATTATTACAAATTAAAATTATGAATAATACTACAAACGAGAAAGTTTATAAGCATGGATGGATTTTTATTACTCTTTCACATAAAAACTTCAGAATGGATTTCGATGAAACTTGGCAGTAGCATAACTTATATACGTCAGAATAACATATAGACTACTTTTTATCCGGGTACGGGAAAAGAGGGGACCCCTCAGAAACCGGTTGAAACTGCTGGGCGTAGCTAGTTTATTAAAATGATCATCCCTTATCCCAAGTTTCATTTGGGGTCGGCGCAGCATGTTTTTGTCTTCCACGCTCTTCTATCTGCCGTCATCTCACAAGTTACTTTCTTTCTAGCCATATCAACTTTCACGCGATACATCCATCGTTTCTTTGGTCGTCCCTTTCCTCTATATAATTAAAATAATACATGAAAATATTATTTGTTTCAGTGTTTTCTGTGTAGAACAAAAACAGATTTTGAAGAATTGTGTGCCACCATAGAAACTAAGCTAATGTGCGAGACGCAGCCCTTGTTCGAAATCTGCGAGAAGCGGCCGTCGCACTGGGGGCCGATGACGTCAGATATTGATCTACAGAATACTACATTATTTACAGGTAACTAATTATTCTTTCTTACTATTCTATCTTCTATACATAATAATAAAATCGTAGAAAAGTCAAATCTGTACATTGAATATTTTTTTTAAACAATAATTGGGGCGTGTTCTACAATCGCTATAGAAGCCAAAAAATATAGTTTTTAAATTTTTTGTCTGTTTATCTGTATGTATGTCCGGGATAATCTCAAAAAGTACTGCATGAATTTGCTTCAAATTTGGCATGAATATAACTAAGAGGTCGGGTCAACATATAGGCTACATATTATCACGCTATTATGTACGGGGAGGGGGTTAATGTTTAATCATCTAATGACCACGCAGACGACGTCGCGGGCAACAGCTAGTAAATATATAAAATATTTAGTAGGATATCTTCATCAACTCGAGTAAACACGAAGAGATATCACGAAGTGTGTGTGTGTGTTTGTTACCACTTCACACCCAAATGGCTGAGCGCATTTTGATGAAACTTGGTAGTAATACAGCTTTGACATTAGGTTAACATATAAGCTACTTTTCATCCTGGTGTGGGAAGAAGTATTCTCATGGAACAGGTGAAAGCCGCTGGCGGAAGCTTGTAGTACAGACGCCAGCACATCAGGCTAGCCGAAACTGTCTTTCCCAATCAACTTTGAACTTTATGCTTCAGCGATAAGGTTGGAAATCCGTTAAGGAAATTCTCTCGTCTGTACATAAAACACTGTCGCCCTGTTTTATATTTTAAGATGTTTTATTTTATTGTTACAGAATTTGAAGACGTCGACAGACAGTTCGACGATTCGGACGACGAATTCGAAATTCTTTGAAAATGTCGTACAACGGGATAATAATGCAATTTATCACACAAACGTCTTTATGTAGATAGACCTTAATATAATAATATTATTATGTTAAATGTAATAGATGACCACAGTCGTACTTATGTGCGCTAATGTAATAGTTGTTGTTACTATTTTTTTTCCACCTTATGTACAGACGCCAGCAGATCAAGCTACCCGAAATTGTCGAATTTTCCCAATAACCTTTGAACCTTATAATTTAGCGAGGCTCGGTCGCAAAATGTCCACTTCTCAAAATGACAACTGGGCGCAAAATTAAAAACAAAAAACATTTGGCGACTATTAGCCTTTAGCGATAAAGTTGAAAATCTATTAAGAAAATTAGACAGGTTGTAGTAGCTTGATGTGCTGCCGCCTATCCTTATATTATGGAACGCAATAAAACACATGGATATGAAGTTACCTACATTGTAGACACAGACATATTCATTTATTAGTAATAATGCCTACGACTGGATAGTGTAAGCCGCTACATTATATTTTGCAGTGCCTTTACAAATTTTATTGTGCAATTTATGTAAATAAACACTATTCAAAGTTATGTATGCTGATTGACATTCCTGAGAAAATTGTGATAATCAGTGCATCTTATAGGCAACTCGCGTAGAGTTCATGTATCATCTAGTCATAATTTAGATAGACTCGAAATATTGAAGCTTAATTAATAAACAATAACAAATACATAATTGTTATACTTGAAATTACCTTTAACTTGTAATAAAGGTTTAAGTTTTAGTTCTTGTGCATGTATTGTCCAAATAGTTTTTACATTAATTGCATAATATGTACCTATATGCTGAGGTTTTAGTTGTATTACAGAGCCAATTATTATATGCCATTAGCATGTAAGCTATAGGTCTAGCATAAAATATCATGTATGTATTTAAACTTGGGTTTCTAAGTTTTTTTGTAACTACAAGTAATGTGTTGAAATAACAATTTGTGTTATGTGTTTTAGGGTAATGTTTTGTTACAAAATTGCAGGCTGGGTGGAACAGCCTACTCAAATATTTTATATAAATAAAAGTGTTAAAAATAGTTGCTTTTATTTATCCCAGATCTAAAGGTACATCCATGTAGTTTTTTAGAAAAATATAAAATCCTTTAAGATCAAAACTGCGCCCGTAAAAATTAATATATATATTTTAGGTGTAAATTTTATAGCTGAATTCATAAATAAGGTGTCACTGCTCAGTGGTCAAAGCGCTTAGCCTTGTCCCGAGTTCGTATCGTGCAGTGGAGCTCGAAATAGCATTTTAAAACATGCCAGTACCTTACAGACTTGAAGACATAAGACGATCTTAATATAAATCAAGATAGTTAAAAATGGGATCCTAAATACCTTCTCCTCCAAGGAAGATAATGGATTTTGAAAGCATCGATAACACTATAGTCATTATGGAACATTTCAGTAGCTTGGCAGGTAAAACATGTATGCTCCGTACGAGTACAAATTCACCGCATTACAGTCGTCAATTGCTTCGGTAAGTATCGCAAATTATGGTTCGCTACTGATAAGCGAGCGTAAATTTATACATGGCACGTATCGACTTCACACGTGTAGTTTCTTGCAGTTTCAATTGGAGATGATTATTTCGCTGCTGCGCTGTAAAACGTAAAGGCTATATTCCACCAGTATTAGGCGCAGTGACGAACACAAATATTACTTCTAGCCTATTCGCTAAAGACAAAATTGTTAAAAAATGCGCGCGAACATTTCAAAAATGCCCTTGAAATAGCAACCTTTGCGCGCGCACACCTGCTGGCAGTGGACGCACACCGACGTGTACAAATATTTTGCTCGCGAAAATATTTGCACGAACAATAATTTTGGTAGAGTCCATACACAAACAAATGTTTTATCACTAGAATATTTGTGGATAAGTACAAATAAAACGCCAAGATTTCAAGATACCATTTATTTAAGTATTACGTACAGTATTGTTATACTTTTTAGGTAGATCTGAGGCAAGCAGTAAGACATGTGGACAACATATAAACCTTTCAGGCTTTGGTAGATTTACACATATATAACACTGATTATGTACAAAAATCCTAACTACTTAGAAATAGGTTAAAATCACTACAAAATATAGGGTAACACAACAAGGACTTCTCTTATATCTGTTAAGTGTTCTGCAAACAACCACATTATTAAAATGCAAAATAGTTACGCAATCCTGATCATTATCAAACTATTACATAATCCAAATAATTTTGGCACCTTGACCTTACCTATTAAAATATAATGTTTTTAATTGTGACCAATATCATACTAGGCATCCATTAGGTCAAGTAGAAAGTAGATTCATTTTGGCCCCAATAACGTGTGTAGTTGAAAGATAAGTAATACGCCATACTCCATAGGCCGACAGGTATACATTATAAACAATTTGTTTGTACTTAAATAGAACGTTAGCATCCACTTCTGTATAAAGATAAAATTACAAAAATAGGTGTTTTGAATTAGCTGTTCCCACATAAAAGTTCAAAATATAAAAACGAAAATACACCAATGGCGATGTCTACCAGAATCACCTATCACCATTATTTACACAATAAATCATTGATGACGGCTATCTTTTATGAATCGTAATGAAACACGTCATCCTCACCAGACCAACAGATACGATCATTATTTATAAAACTATCTCTTGACGTGACGTGCAAGTTTATACAAGCTCTAAATTATTATTAGTGTGAAATTGAAATTCTTATAAACATAATGACAGGTGACTAACAGAAATAAAAAAAAATATTATAATTATTTACCATATCGGATTTAAGAAAATCGTAATATCTTATACAAACTACCTATTTGGTCTATACTATATTATTATCGATACATAAATCTGGTGAAGATGATAATAAGAATTAAAAAACAATTCTTATTATAAAGAAAATTACAATAATTAACAGCGCGAGTTGTGTCTATTATGCAAGTAACATATTATGATAGAGAAAAAATATATAAAACTACGAAAATATGACTAGCACCACAGGCAAATATGAACGCATGTCTAACACTTTAAATAAAAAAAAAAACTAATACTCAAGCCAAATGAAATGCAGTAAGATGTAATATACGGTGAAGGGAAATACATTTCATTGAAATAAGAACCTTTGTACCAATATCACAAAAAAAATGAAAGTTTTTTACCATATCTTTGCCTAAAACAAATCATTTATCCACACCCAATATTAAAAAGATAGTAAAGCAACAATCCCATAGCCTTTAAAGATGATTGATAAGTATATGTCTTGTGAGGGTAAAAGTATTGCATATTATTACAATATTTTTATATACATAATAAATATATATTTAAAACAGTTGTCAACAGGACAAAGGGTATATAATGATGGGTAAACAATAAAACATTAATCTTATAGACCACCCAGTTTGAAAACTGTAACCACATCACAACCATCCATAAATTCAAAACTTTAGATTTTTCAAAAATATGACCCTAAACATTCAAAAATATAAACGACTCTCATCTATGTAATATATATCATCTACTGGACGTAACTATATACAAAATTTCCGTAATAATCTTAACAGTAACATCTATATACCACAAGATGATATTATTCAATTTCACATGTATATTATATACATGAACACTGCAGATAAAGTGGTATTATACCAAATTTGATGAAAACTATCCTAGGACAATCAGATAATGTGTAGTAATTATAATATCATTAGTAGTTTAAAATGCAATTTTGATATTTATTTAGGCAGACACTTTTATACAACAAACATCTATTTGTTATGACAGCTACTTGTTTATAATAAAAAAAATACATACAAATTATGAATGTGTAAAATACGACTTCAATAATTGTTGAAAATATCATGTCTTTAATGTTTTATAATATTCATTTTAAAAGTTACTTTATATGTATTATTATGCAAAAACAACAGTTAGTATTACATTTTGTTACTTATTATAGGTACCCCATAGGAAAATGCTGTGAAAATTAATCAATGACATTTTCACGCATGTAGTTTCGATAATGAGTTAGTAAAAAACTTACAATTTTAGGGATAAAATTTCAAGTAAACTTTTCATAAATTGTAAGATTTTAGAATTTGACACGCTAGTGTATACAATACCCCAAAATATTTACTGTGAGACTGCAGCAATTACTTTATTGGTTAAAAAATTTATAACTAAAACTGTGATGTTATCTACAGATCCTCTATAGTAAGCTTGTAGTGTTAAACTTTTAGCTCCATAATCAGGTTCATCTAACCTTTCTTTAATGAATTTCACAGCTTCCTCATTAGAGAAAGTATCCCATAGTCCGTCAGAGGCAAGAACTAAAAACATAGGCTTGTGGTCATCAAGGTTAAAAGTTAAAATGTCAGGGTCAGCAATAACAAACTTCTTATCTTTCAAGGGGTAGTCTCCCATAGCGCGTGATGTTGCCAATATTCCCGCTACTCGCCATACTCCATTAAATGCTATGTAGCCACCAGCGGCCTCAATCCTTTTTTGTTCACGGACCTAAAATTAAAACGGGCACTGTTAGCCTATGACTACTGATTGTAATATTTTTTTAAATATAACTACAATTATCAGTTAAAAATCAAAATTATTTTATTAGATTATATTACCTGTTGTGGTTTATGATCAAATGACACAGGAATAGCATTGCCACGTGAGTCGCACATCACTCCTCTTGAGTCACCCACATTAGCTACAATGAGGTGGTTTCCTTCCATCACAGCCAGGAGAGCTGTAGTGCCCGCTACATTCAAGGACCTTTTTGCAGCTTCAACCAAGAGCCTGTCAGCAGCCAGAACCTCATCAGTCAGCAGTTTACCATAGTTTATCTTGCCTTTATCCATGTAACTGGATAGTGGCTTGGGCACATTCTTGACAGGCTTGGCAGCTGGTCTCACTTCCCTGGTAATAGGCCTTGCTTTTGACAGCTGTGCCAAAAGCTCCGGATCAGTTATTTCCTTCTTTGAAGTATCATCTGCAGTACTCACAGACTTTTTAAAGCTAGATTTCCTGTCAACAGAAATATTGTTCTCTTCCTTTGGCTTGGGGTCTTCAGAACTTTCCATCACAGGAGTGCTTATTATTTTGCCATCCTTAAATGCATGTAATTCCACTATTTTATTATAAAGGTTTTGAATGAGGTGATCTTTTGCGTAGTTGGCGGCAAACTCGCCCCCGTGTCCATCGAATATAGCAAACAGTGAGATCCCAGTATTATTTATGTTTTCGTTGATAATAAATCGGTCTTCCATGTGAAGTCGTCTGCCTTTGATTGCGTAAGCAGCGCTCAGTACACCCTTTTGCTCCCAGCTTTGCTTATCAGCGTCGGAGCCCTCCAGGATCTTCATCCGTTGAACAGCACTTATAGGACTCATAGCCTGCGACAATCTGCTCAGCATAGTGCGACTCCATTGCTCGATCGTTTGCAAGTACATAAAAAATAATATTATGCCTAGCGTGAATACAACCACTTCAGATCGTAGTAAATAAAGGCGCACCATCTTCCATAAATAGCTCACGGGAGTATCAAGCGGAACACTACTAGTGAAACGTGACAAAATTTTCATAAATGAAAGATATGTTTGGTACAAAACTCTGTCTTCTAATTCGTCTTCCATGTCCTTGTAAAGTATTCGCAATGATAACGCAATAAGAGCTTTTTTATTAGCACTCAAAGTGCACTCAGGTTTGAAGTCTCCTTTTTGTGTATACCTACATTTAATTTATATGTACATAAAAATGCAAACGGCTAGAGAATATAGATTTTAGCATGACATATCTGTCATTCTATTTGGACGATTTACCAAAATTACTCACACTCGTAATACATTTTATTTCTTGAACAATAAGGTTTATTATGGCATAAACAAATGTACGTAACTTTAGTGGTCGTCACATACGTAACCATAGAGAAGCCTGTTTTTGTTTTAATTTATCTCTATCTCTGAGGCAAACTAAATTTGAATGTACGGCTAAATATCGTACTTTTAATTAATCTAGTTAAAGAAAAGGATTCGGTTGCAATTTAGTAAAAAAATATACCGGTTCATTTCTGTTATTCCAATAAATGTGTTTCGTGATATGCGTGACATTTTTTAAACTTATTTAAAAAATTGCAGTGTTAGATACCTTATATATCGGGGATGGTTATAAGGCTACTTCTTATTCGGGTGCGCGGAGTCGTTCGCAGGCCAGCATTAAGATAAAATAGAATGTAACGCAGCGGGAATATGTAAAACGAGCTCATTAGTCTTGGTACACAAGTGCCTAGGCAACAGTCCTGCATCATAATCCGTTGTGTAATTATTAAGTTGCAAGTGTACAAACATAAGTGTGGCGTGCACTTGGAGAGGCTTATGTCCAGCAGTGGACTGCGATAGGCTGATGATGATGATGATGATGATGAAGTGTACAAACAGACAGCGGACAGCAAGTATGTTTTATATTGTGTAGTGATAGCACTTAATTGCTTCGCCCAATATGATAATCTTTTAAATCAGGCAGCTGAGGCAGCCAATAGCAGAGCCCACGGAAGTAGCTATAGTTTTGACAAGTGGGGAGGGTCCCCAAAAAAACAGAGCCCTAACTCCAGTTTCGATAACGAGACCTATAACACGCAAGTACAGACGGACACGCGCCACTCACAACAAATATCGTTTTCTACAAGTTGCAGTTGGACAAGCAAGATAGATATTATGTTGAGGGGGACGACGACCCAAACCCCCTCGGCAGAGCCGAGCTTCAGTTAGATTTATTCAAAATTTTAAAATTCCATACCAGGTGCCGTAGTGCTGTGGTAAATAAGCCTACATACAAACTTGCTTGAAAGACAATAGTATTTAATGGAAACTTTCATCATTATTTGTAATATAATTTGCCAATAAAAAACATAATTTATTGAATAAAATAACATAAAAACCTATAAAAACAATCGATTGTTTTTTTTATGTAGTTCTGGGACTTGTCATTTCAGTAAAGAAGTTTTAACTGTTCTCTAGCACGAATCGTGTTGAACTCTTGAAAGTGTATTAGGGTAGATTTTGCCCCCGCCAACAGGGGAACTATGTTCCGCACTCGAAAAAAAAACTTACCTCTTTCCAAATTTCAATCGGTTAATCGTTCAAGCGTTGAAGAATTACAAACAGCACACTTTCTTTCACATTTATGATATTCGTATGATAATGACTAAGTTTTTGCGGGTATTCAGTGTCGTAGTTTAGGTACGTACCTACATTATCTATAGAGAAAGGGTAAAGTCAAATAAAACGATGTTTATTTTTATAAAATGTATTAAAACATGAAATTTAGATTACAATTCAGTAAGATTCAGAACAAGTCTTGCTTTAAATTTCGTGCTAGTTCATAACAATTTGTATTAAAACTCATACTAATGTAGTACACATATGGGTAATTGAAATTACAGTAATTTACCCACAACAACACAGCCAGTAAAGATCGAATAGAATATAAATTAGAACTCTGTCAGTAAGGTTGACATCAAAAATAAATAAGGAAATAAAATATACATTAATCACATACAATTGGTGTTTAATAGTTTAAATAAACCAATATTTATTATATTCCGCATTATATCTAGTTTGAAATAACGACAATTTAATAATCAGACGTAAAATTTAGCTACATGATAATTTTGATCTACATTGTATTAGAAATGTGTTGCATTTTAATAGATACCATGTTAAGTACGAGTACTTTGATATAATTAAATCAAATATAATAGATAAATTACATGATTTTTCGAATAAATTATATACTAAAGTGTGACATAAACTATTTTAATAAAGCAAGGCAATTGAGTATGAGATTTATTCCATTATTCATACATAAATAAATACAGTATAATGATTAATTATGTACGTACCCTCTCCCAACTTATAAATATTTCAATATAAATAAATAAGCAATGGAATGGAGTATTTTTTGTTTATGCCCTAAATGGCCTGATTAGAGAAATTCAAACCATGATAGCAAGCGTGGATTCCATAAGGTGTTTTCTTTAAAGAAAAATACAGCTCAAAGTGTATCACTTATAATTCAATTTTCTGTAATCAGGCCGAGTAGAATACATTGCAGTACTATACAGTTATACAGATTCCTTAAGAAGAAAAGTTCCTACCACGGTAGTTGTTTCAAGCATGACGTATGTAGACAAATCGTATTCTTTTATTTAAGTGCTTTTATTTATTTAGCTGGTACAGGCAAGCGACGGTGCGTGCAAATCGAATTCTTTAGCTTATTATACGACTCTTTGTGTCCATCATGATTCGAGTTATACTTAAATAATCGAAATTCCTGCTGAATATTTGGAAGAAAATTTTATCGTCTTGATGATCTATGATCGGATTATGATCTGGTACAGACGCCAACAGGTCAACCTATCCGAATCCGTTATAGTGATAGGGTTGAAAATCTATTAAAGAAACTTGACAGATTAAGGTAGGTTGTCGTGCTGGCGTCTGTACATCGATATAAATAAATAATTATGAGACAGAGCAAAGACACGTGTATAGCATCCGTGGTAGCACATAGCGGCGCAACGTTGTTAGCGTCGCCATTGATAACTACTAAATGAAGCCTTATTATATTACGAACAAACAACAAAATAAATTAAACAGGCGTACAACTTGAGTAATATTTTTTTTTTACACAAAGTAATAAAACAGTACTTAAACTCAATATTAAAATTCTGATATAAAAAATAAAAATAAATGTTCACCTACTTCTAATGTCAGGTTTGAGTTTTGTGATTTATAAAATAGCAATAATGAAGTACTTAGTATATTATAGAAAAGTAATCTTTCTTATCGGATCTCGTATAAGTTAATATTTTATATTCTCACGCCCTTGATCTTACAAGGTTTGGGCTCTCAGAAGACTCGAAAGCGACATACATCAAATTCATTTCATCCAATATAGCAAAAACTTTCCAAAAAAGTTGCTACTTATTTTGGAAGCAGCAATCATGTCGGCATACCTCGGAGAATATTATTACTATACGAGACCCCTAAAAGTACCAAAAACAAAGTTCAGGTCCCGATCATAAAAAAGAAATAACAAAATAGGGTGGTACCGTGAGCGAGTCAATACAATTAAAAAATACATCACACGTGTTGTTCAGAGTTTATAACTTACAATACAATAAGTTACAGATAATACTAAGAATTGTTAGTGAGACAAAACAGTAGTACGAAACGAGAGACTTACAACCGATTTCTTATGTATCGTTCAGTAAAAACAAGTTTCTAGCAATCTATGAAATATACTTGTAGCAAGTATAAGGACTTTTCAAAAAGCACTTTTTAGTAATAAATTGCGGGTTCGAACGCTAGTCAAAGAAATCGGTCGTTAAAATGACATCAAACTGGGGTAAAAATCCTTAAAAACTAGTTGCGTTACGCATGGCAATACTAGCAAACAGTAGTTTACTAATGACTTGGTATATCTTAGGTCTTTCTACTGAGGGTACAAATTCTAGCTAGGTTTTATTCGATATTTTGTGCTCGTAAAAAACGACTATAATTTTCCTAGGATAGATAAGAGAGAAATATCAGTCATGGCACTTCAATGGATTTATCAGATCTACTTATTAAAAAAAAAAACATCGGTTGTCACCGGATGGAATATATAATTGACAGTTCATATGAATACTGTTTATGACAAGTATATTTCCTCCCTTATTTAAGATTGTTTTTAGAATATTAACTTATTGTTTAATTTAACCAGTGTCAGTTTATTTAATTTGCTGCGAATCTTTTGGGCAGTGTTCACCTGAATAAAATAATACTACCTTCTGTTACTTCTTTTTCTTTCACGGAAAAAAAATATGAATGGATTTTAATGAAATTTGGCAGTAATATACCTTATTTATCAGAAAACCATACAGGCTCAGCTTTTTATTCATGTCTGGGAAGTTGTTCACTAGGGAACCTAGTAGTTAGTAGTTTTGCTACCATTCAGAAACATTTGGATATGAAATTAAACAACGATTGGTTCCATTCGTATGTCAGGTAGTGTTATTGTTAATTTATATGTGGAAATTTGTAATGTACGCTATCTATGTATAATAGCATAGTCAAGACATTAAGCACGCCTGTATATTGAAGTGCTGAAACAAGTTACTTTATCTACCATAACCTTAACGTTTTTAAAATCGTTTGTAGTAAAATACAACAAGTATTTGTAACCGTGTCTCGTTATCTAGTAGTAAATGGCTTCTTAGGCTGCCATAACACTAGGAGGCAGTGAAAATGGGGCTTATTTGAGAGTGCTCGCTAATATTATTGACGTGAAAAAGTACTTACTCAATAAGCCTAATTTCAATAAAGGTTTTTGACTTTGAATAACAATAATAGTTTTATTAGAGTAACTAACCCGCATTGAGCAATCGTGGTGATTCATGCTCAATTATTATCTGTCAGAGGAGACCTGTGCCCAGCAGTGGGACAATGAAAAAGGCTGATGATGATGATGAACAATAATATGTATTTATAAATATATACGTGTAAAGTATATGTAGTTTATCAGTTGTGTTGGCACCCATAACACAAGCTAATCAATAGCTTACCTTGGGGCTAACTAACCGTGTGTGAAAAGGTGTCCCGATTATATTATAATAGTGCAGGTCAGGTGACACCCAACAGATTCGAGCAAACAGATTATTATTGTCATATTCAAACATGAAATTAAATTATTCTGATTGGCAAGCTTTCTAATTCGTGCATGTATAAAATTATATCACATTAATTTCCAATTAAGACTAATTATTGTTTTGATTTTAAAAGGTTTATCGTGTTCTCGTTTTGGGCAACCTTTTCGGGTATTAAGGCTTATATTTTTGGACGATACTCAAGCAAAGAATTTAGTTAACATCGTAGATTAGAATTGGGTAGTTGACTCGGTCAAAAATAAATTACTTTATGACACTCATTAGTGAAGCATCTTAAAATATCTTTATTATTCGTTTTCGAAAGAAAAACTGTTTCAATTTTTATATTGATTATATACGCCAAATAAGTATAAAGGTATACAGCTTGATGTGAAAAATCTGTGACGTCAAAATTCTTATTTTCAAACAAATTACGTAGAGTTACCGTTTTTGACAGTTCAATAAAAGTATTGAATTTGACTAGTTGTCAACTACCGTATCGCTTAATTTTCGAAACTTGAATTAGGTTCGATAATACGAATTATGTACAGACGCCAGCATATTAAGTCACCCGAAGCTGTCAAATTTTCCCGATAAATTTTGAACCTTATGCTTCAGCGATAAAGTTGAAAATCGATTAAATACATTTGACAGATTGTAGTAGCTTGATGTGCTGGCGTCTGTATTTATCTTACACAAAGGTATGTGACCTAGTCTTACCTAAGAACTCAGATCTATCGTTCTATCTACCTTAGCTAATAGGATAATAACGATGTTTTCGGATACTACTCTTATAAAGGTAAAAAGGTCAATTGAATCTAATCTCCTTTAATAAGGCTGATTAATTTTACTATGCGGCTATGATGTTAAAAAGAATATTATTTAAGAACTGTAAAATCTATGTTTTTTTTATTATATAGCCACTATCTACTAGATAAATTAAAAAATGGAATAGAATTTGTATGAAATTATCTACCAAATAAACTATTGGAACTTATTCGTAGGTGATGAAACAGGCCCTTAGCGTTAGTCGTTCTAAATTTCTCATAAACTCTCTTTTGGTAGAGGATGAGTATTATGATGATAATTCATCATCATTTTCCTGCCCTTATCCCAAGTTTTATTTGGGGTCTGCGCAGCATGTTTTTGTCTTCTACGCTTCATTTCATGTGTTTGCTAATTAATACAATAAAACATATTATATAATCATCATAGCCGCATATTAAAATATACGTAACGCTATTGGATACAAACTTTAAATAGTATTCAACTCTTAGTTGTAATATTTTGAGACCTTAATTATAGGTGCACTATCCATATTGGACTAAGATGTGTTCATAAAATGATGAGCAGTCTTAAGACAATTGAGACTTGAATTCTTACTTTTTGAGATTTTGTTTGTTTTATTAAGGCTTTTAATAATATAATTGCCTTGTATACTGGGTATAAGGGACAGCCCTCAGCAGACTGATAGGGTACATTGAGTTCCTTATTTTGAATCATATTTCACTGGAATTTTTATTTTTTTACCGATTATTCAGTATTTTTTTTTTCTTTCTTTCAATGCAAAATTATACGTTCTTTGTAATTAAAACTTCTTTTTTTTTAATAAAACTGCTAAATTTAAAAATCCAGCAATGGATTTTGAAATAATCGTAAAGAACGACGCTTGAAATCAGCTGTTACATTTTTGTGGGGTTTTAAAACAAATCAGTTTTATTGGATTTCCATCCAACTTTACTGAAACAATTTCATGAACCAGTCTCCTTAGTATGGTATACTGAACTAACCCGAACAGTTTGTGGAGGGCTCTCCTTTACACCCTATATACATACATATATACAGAGATTAAACTCTTAAGATCTCATTGTTGGAAATTCACATGATTGTATTTTTTTTTGGCAAAGCCGTAATGACGACATTTTTCGTCGCCCGTAAGTACGTGCAATCGGATTGTATAAATCGTGCGCATGATTACATTTCCGCTACATTTAAGATTAATACTTGATATTGAGACAAATAACCTGTCCTAGCAGGACATAACAGTTTAGAAACGTCAAATAGGACCGTGGCATTGTATAAGCGACTTAATGCGTTGCGTAACAAGGGCGAGATTCGTTCAGCGCAAATGCTGTCCAGCTAGGACATCATAGGAACTAATTTTCAAGCGTTACTGGATTCTAGTTCGACACCTGGGACCGTCGTGCTCAAGTTGCCGTTGACTAAAATGTCCTGTAAAGGTTGGCCCAACATACCGGAGAGGGAATGGCTGAGTTTGTAGTAGTTTGTCTCTAAAGCTTCGTGGTACGTCACTTGGTCGGAGCTGATCAGTTTGGCGTTCAATTGCAAAGCCGCATGGCAAACGGTCAGGAACTCTCTGTAAAATAAATGTATATAATTATATTAAGACATTGCCTAAAAAGTGAGGGTTTGACATGTCATCGCTTTAATTTGTTTAAACATAGAACATTGAGACAATCGACAAACAAATGAAGATTTTTTGAGGTTCTCAGTTTGACCTGTAGGTATTGTACATATGTATGTATCAAATTGAACCGATTTCGATGCTTTTTTCTGAAAAGTATTTGTTAGATTCCGGAGAAGGTTTTAGTGCTTGAACCGACTCAAAAAGGAGGTTTTCATTTCGACACAGATATGTATTGAACGATACTTCTTGTGGGCTGGCTTTGTGACGACAGTTCGATATCCAATATACATTACAACATTTTATTAACAAACTGCGACTCTTTTATTTCCAATTATACGTCAGTTGATCGTCAATCAGAAAAAAATACGTGTTGCTATGGTATTTCGTTGGAATGCTTCTTTTCAATTTAAAAACTCGGTCTTCGTCAATAAAAAACGATTCAAACGGTACAAACTGCATTCAAACATGAAGCTAATAAATGAATTTGATTTATGAATGAAGCTCGAGGCGCGGTCGATATACGCTTAGTATATTTAGGCACTAACAATAAATGTTGGCTGAACGAGTTCCGTGAATGATTGCAATTAGTTCCTCAATGGCAGGTTAGTTTGTTATCCAGCTCAATAAATTCTAAGTCCAATAAAATCTAACCGGAGTTGTTTAAGAGTCATTCTTTTAAATGAATATTGATGTGTTTCGGAAACAAATTAGTTATTGGGTTGTTTTCTAATCATCTTAGAGAGCTCCTCTAATCCTAGGCACAGCTTATGTCAAACGTGAAGAAATAAAAGGACTTCCAAGGCTAGTGGAAAAGTAGGTTTTAGTCAGTAAAAGGCTCCCTCCAGCTGCACCGAAGAGCGGCATTTGATGATTTGCCATGTTAAAAGAAGAGCAATGGAAATTTTTAATAAAGGTTTTTTAGGTGATTTAAGAAAGGTAATTTTATACAATAATTAACTAGGTACAAGTCAAAAAAAACTACATACCAAATACAAGTTATGCTATCAAATTATACTCACTTGAATATCGACTTGAGTTTATCGACCATTTCGTCAGGATACATCTGCGCGAGAGTGGGGTCAAGGAAAGCGTTCGCATACGCAAGTGGGCCAGCGTTGACTTGCACGCATACGCTTCCTTGTAACCTGATAAATGGGGAAAGTATCACATCATTATTTTTGGGAAAAAATAATGGTTCGAAAAACAAATGAATCGCCAACAATCTGTGGCCGATTATTATTCTTATTAACCAGCGTTATAATGAATTACCGACAAAAATCTCAAAACATAAACGAAAATAAATATCAAATTTAACAACACCAAATTTTAATAAGAGTATGTTCAAACTAAGTTTAGTCCTAAAAGGCATGATTTATTTAATTTGTGGAGTGTGGCGGAATAATAGTTAACCGGTTGAATCAGGAAGGATGTAATGACGGCGGTTTACGTAGGAGATTTGTTTTTACCTTTTATACGTCATTTTTTTGTTGGGAAAGGTAGGTTCCGTTTTCGAGTTGGAAGCATATTATTTATATTCCTTAAACTACTTTAGTACGTATTGGTATGTAGTAGATAGGCAAATTACACAGCAGGGATTTCTTAAGGAATATACGTTAATGGTTTTTTCCCAATTAAACATCATTAATTTTGTCGAAGTTAAGATTTATATTGTCTATTAAATACAATAAGCTGTTTCAAATACCTTAATTGCAGCTTCTTAATATCAGGTGCCTTGGCGTTGACGATCTCTTGCAACTCAGCTACTTGTCCTTCCATTTCGGCGACAGCGACCTCTATCGGGCTTTTCTCTTCAACTTGCGTGTCGATAACGGGCACTCGGCGTTTGACGTACGGGAACCACGAATCGGCTGCAATAGATGCGTCATTATCGTGTAGGTGTCACTGACATATTAGAAGTATTTATGGCAATTTTTAAAACCTATTTTTTTTTTAAACATAATTGGGTAGTTGACTGGGTCAAAGCACCTTAAAATAATGTCACTTTCACTTATCATTTTGAAAGAAACACTATTGATTTTTTTTTATCGATAATTTAAGTAAAATAAGTATATGGCTTGATGTGAAAAAATTGTGACGTCATATTTCTAAGTTTCATAAAAACTGCACAGAAAGTAATCGTTTTTGACAGTTCAATAAAAGCAATGAATTTGACTAGTTGTCAACTACCCTATTTATATTATGTAAGATTTTCTTAAATTAACCGCGATTAATTTTACATTATTTAATACAAAGAGTGCAAATTTATCATTTTGAATGATTACCATGTAAAAAAGTGCATTTATATGTATAAGCAGTTAGTCACGTGCGTTTTCCACATATTTATAACTAGAAATAGGTATTACTTCTACGATATTACGATATACGAATAACTTTAATGTTTTTCCTTTCTCGAACAGCAGTACTTTATTTAAATTAATGATATACATTAGTAGTAAAATGTATAATTAACACGATTTATGAATAAAAGCGATAACTGGAAATGCGCAAGAGTTTATTCTAAAACAATGGAGTTATAACATAGTTTTATGAATTTAGCAGATAGTGCAGTGTCTATTTTCTTCATTTAGTTGCAAAAAAAATCACTTGTTGTCATCCAAAATATTTATTTTATTATGATTTTAAGTATTTTTGTTGATAGCGGTAGCAGAAATATATTACCTGTGTCATCTGATTAACTATTCAGTTCGAACCTTTAGGTACGGAACCCTAATAAAAATGGAGGTGGAGGAATATTCAAGTTCATGTTCACTTTAATATACAAGTTTGCCAAACAGCTAGCATCGACTCTATTTCAATCATAATGTTGCTTTTCATTAAGCAATACCGACCTTTTACAAGATGTATTACAGTATTTGCTTCTACCTATATCTAACTTACTTATAAGATGTGTTAGCCTCAGCCGCTGATGATGCACCGGTCCGCGGGCAGCACCGTCCCTCGTGAATGGCGTCTCGAATACGAATCGCCGAACATTGTGTGCGCGATCGAAGGACCCCTCTCCTCCCCCTGAGACCACTACACCTTCGGGAGCAGCGCGTACCCAGGTCACTTGTATGTAGGCAAGCTTGCTGTCTAGTTCATCGCGATTTACCTATACAAAAGGAGGATAATCTTAGTAAAAATAGTCTGTAATTAAAGTATTTGTCTATTTAGACAATGTTAGACTATTGACGTCTAAAAAGACGTTCAGTAGAGTAGTAACCACTATTATTTTAATTTTATTTTCAACTTTTACGAGTGTTTTCTGAAACAAAGTTGCTTTAAATTACATTTTAAGTTGTTTTAGGATAACAGAAAAGTCTTTTATTGTAAAATGTTAACGTTACCTGCTTTTTCAGTCAGGTTTACGATAATGTGTTACACTGTTATCTATATACTACGTTCTTGAGACATTTTTTTATTTAAATTAATTGGAATGTGGACTAGGTCACTAATAGAATACCTACTTTATTACATTCATTTAGTAAAGCATCTTAAAATAATGTCAGTTTAATTTATCGTTTTGAATCGAAAATTGTTTTCATATTTTTTAGTGAAAAATCTGTGACGGAACCTATGAGGTCCGTTTTCATACAAATTGCATAGAGAGTAACAGTTTTTGACAGTTCTATAAAAGTATTGAATTTGACTAGTTGTCAACATCCCTATTGTTTATTTTGTAATAATTTGAAAAACGTATCTAAGAAACCTGTTTACGGACAACTGTTTGTGGACAAAAAATACATAATATTGTGATAGTGTTCTATTATAAGTAATTAACATTACAGCATTCAGATCTGTGGGTAAATATTTAGTAAGTATAAGTAAATACTAGGTTCATTTTAAGTACACAAACGAATATACGAATTTATTATGAATTAAAATTCTTTACTAACGACGTTGTTTAAGACCAGTGCATTACGTAAGTACTGAGCAAAAAATCATCACTCACCGGTGCAGAATCCATAATCATTTTTACATTCCCGGCACCATATTTTTGTTCGTAGAAATTTTGTAATTTCTCCGAGATTTCGCTTAGTGACGTCAGTTTGGGCTCTTTGTAGATAAACTCGATGCCTTCCTCATCTTCACCGAAATGGGCCTTCCCAAAGAACGCCACACGGTAGAATCTACCCAGCAACCGTTTACCCGAGTTTGTCACTTCGATTACTTTGGCGTAAGCTTTGGTTAGATGTTGGTAGCAAGTAAGAAGGGCTTGGTAGTCCTTCCGTCGTTCGTATATAGGTATAATGAGCCGATAGAGGGGGCCTAGGAGTTCGTATCTTTCAGCCTTGTCCACGGATTCCGTGCAGATCATCAGCTGGTCAAGGAAAGCTTGCTCGTTGTAATGAACGTCAGTCATGCCTGAAATAAGGGAATTGGGTTCATTTATTACTCCCGGAGCAGTTTTTTTTTTTAATAAAAATGTGTCCTTTCTATTTTATTCATAAATCTATATAACATGCATAAGTCTTAGTTATATAAGGACGAAGTGCAGGTTATGATCAGATAATTTATGATTACAAAACATGTATTTACATAAGGTACCTAAATCACATTTTTTATGATAAAATCATGTATAAATCAATAAAAACAAAACAAGTCAGAGCGAAACTAAATAACATGAATGTTACATTAAGGTTCAATTTGTAATGGTCTAAATTAAAATGATACATCACAAATAAAACTAATAATTTTATAATGTGCATTTTGATTTACGATATTTGACCTCTGTTTTCTGTTCACAGAATGGTGTCTTTTGTTTTTGTGTATTAGCTAAAATCATTTCGATATATAGAATAGTAAGATGTGTTGAAGGAGTACATTTTTCGTAACCGTATGGAAGACTTGCTCTCTTCATGAAATGGTCGCATTTCATGAAATGTTTCACTGTCTACTGGCCACATCATGTCGTGGTTTGGGCAGATCAAGGACAAGAAGTCTTTTTTCGATATAGACAACTAAACAGCAACCGATTAACAAAATCATACAATGTGCATGATTTTATGATTCTATGAATTAACGATTCATTTGAATAATTACTGGTATCAAAATATATCATCTACTATTACTTACTTATTATTATATACTGGTACTAAATTAAAACAACGATAGAAAAAAACAAAAATAATAACCTTCTATAATAACATGAACAGCCTCGTTATAATTCGATTTTAAGGAAATACTACATGTTTACTTTAAATTTGACAAACAAACAAAAAGACGACATATTTTCGTATCTATTGTTTTATAAATCTTCGAGCATGTCTAATTATCTTGATAGAGCGAGATACGCGCACGCTGTATACAAACAAGTACTGAAAATGAATGAAAACTATGACCCTGAAACTCCCCACGTACCTACTTAAACACAACAGTTATGTTCCGTGTTCATCTCAAATATCAGGCGTAATCAAGCACATGTAATTTTCTCAAAATAATGATACTTTTCAACCTTTACGCACGTATCAAGGTGCAATTTTCGGCATCAACAGATGTCCAACGGCTGATTACGTTGTTAGAGATTCGCACAGCTATTGAGGCGGTTGTCCCGCCGGCCCTCTTGAAATACTATTCTATGTATCTCTATATAAATGGAGCAGAGGCTCTGTGTGTTGCAGTCGAAAACGGTTCGCGAACGCGCGTACGTACCGCCGATAAGAGGTGCCTCTGTCGGTTAGGCGGGAAATTTGCATTTAAAATGGGGCTGGTGTTAGTGTTAGTAGTTGCATTTGTGGGAGCAGTGTGCGGGGAGGAACCACCCGGTCGCGCAGCGGAACCGCGCCGTATCGACTCCGGAAACAATGGCTTGGAGAATACAGATCTGGTCCTCGCATTTGTGGTACGTCTGATGACTTGTTATTCAAGTGGTCACGACCGGCAGGCGTGCCAGCTTCCTATATGATTCGCAGATCATTTATTTAATGACGAACTGTGGTCAATCATGTTGTCAAACGCATGCCGCTACCGGTAGACGGTAACAATGACATGCTCCCGAAAATAAGCATCGGTTATCCTCAATCGATTAAGGATTGCTCAATCATAACTTTAGTTTTTCAACTTCACTGCATTTTTCCGGTAAAATAACTTTAAGGTTCTTTTTTTTGCCTATGTTAACACCAGATATAAAGATCATGTAATCATAATATTTGTTCTCTTTATTTAATTCCTAATTAAAAAATGTAACTCCTAAGTTGTTTAAATTCAAATGTTTCCAGGATATTATGTTTGAAACTTCAAATGTGATGTTTACAAGTAAAATATCAAAAAACCATTTTAAATATGAATTTCCCGTTTCAGTCGTCGCATTCATCTGATTGAAACAATCTGATTGATTGCATAGATAAGAAAATACAATAACTTATCCTGCTATTGTTGACACAAAATTAACATTGTTAACAGATATTTCGCCATGGTGACCGCACGCCTGACCATGAAGAGTTGGCTTTGTATCCATCTGAGGAACCACTCTCAGATAAACTTTTCTTCCCCTACGGGAAGAAAGCATTGACAAATGTAAGTATGAGTTATAGTTTTAATTCCTAAATAGGTAAGTTGCTAAATAAAAGGAGATAATCACTTTCGAATATGTCCATGTGGTCCAAAAAGGTATAAAAATTAAGATAACACAAAAACACCCGAATTTAAAGAGAATTATAAAGATAATTTAAAAAATATTCAAAGTCTTGTTTAACATAACAATGTCAATTAACCCAGAAACGCCACATAAACGAGTGGTGTGATACTACAATAATAATCTATTAACAAATCGTAAGACCGAGTTATCGCCTCATATATCAGTCGATGTGTCAAACTTATGCCCATTGGACTTCGTGCACGGTATTATTAAATCAAAATCCAAACGGTGAAAGTGACAACCATGGTGTATTAAGAATTTCATAATAGCAAGAACCATTAAGTTTAGGTATAGATTGCTATGATATCAAACCTGGAAATGTATGGGTAATGCATTTAGCTATGGTCTTGGATGCAGCGAACATTGTATTACACGTAAATACACGGTAATATGAATCATCCATCTAAAATTCTTAGAGTTATTGTACTACCTTGTATCCGGAAGAGATTAGTGTCGTGACACCAAGGTCATCAAGGGACACTGACCCGCTCTGATAGTGGAGAGATTTCAGCTCAATAATATGCTCGTATGTTTACTATTAATTATTTGTATATTTATTTGTTTTGATAAGAAAAAAGTTTAAACCCCTTAATCACTACCTCAATTTTTTTTTTATAAATTTCTGTTACTAGGAAATCCCCTCTAAGGTTTCATTGAGAATTTTCTAAATAATATTAAATGCTTTGTTCCGAAAAATCAAAATCGATTTATCCAATAAGTATTCAAGCCTTATGCTTATCAAAGAAAACGATCGTTTTCTTTTATTTATAGATTTAACATCCAAATGTCGAAGGACAACAATACATATAAGAGGCACTTACCTACTGTTGCCTGGTGAAATTTAGATTCCAAGATAACTTTACACCTTATCAGGAGTCATAAATATACGAATAGCACGTGCAGAGCATGCGTAAATAGTTATGTATTTAGTGTAAATATACTCTACTCTTCTACTGATTCACCGCTTCCTCAAATCTTTTGTGCCTTCTTCCGAGTCGTTACTTTATGTCTGAAGGATGTAATATGAAATAAAGTGTATAGATACCAGCTACCAACACTATTGCTCTCCAAGTAGCTCTTGTGCCATGGAATTTACCAATTATCTGATCTTGAAATTGGGGCATTTCCAATAATCACATCTTGGCAGAAAGTGAAGGCTCGGTCAAAGCTTTTATCAGCTGGAGATGAAAAAGTTTAAAATGGTAATTTTTCAACAGAAAGGCAAACAACGCAGCTACTTCGTAGGCAAGTATCTCCGAGAGCTTTACGACGGGTTAATCTCGAGATTATACTTGCCTGATGAGATAACCATACGAACTACTGACTACTCGAGGACACAGATGACAGCATTGGCTGCTCTATCAGCCCTATACCCACCTCTGCCTGCGCAGAAATGGAATCCGAATCTGGATTGGCAACCCATACCGTATAATACTCCACCGTTTGATGAAGATGACGTAAGTTAATTATTTTAACATTTTTCTACACAAACTTTTTTTCAATAAGTATTTAGCCCTTAGTTAGTCATCAATTAACATTACCTCAGACTTTACATAAATTAGTCTACTAAATAATTTCTTATAGCAAGCATTATAATCATTACATATTCAGATCCTGGTATGGGCTCGCGCACTAGACGGCCACGATTAAAATTGTTAAATAAGAAGAAAGTTGTAGTGAAATGTGAATGGGTATAGGTACAGTTTCTTACACAAGAATGTAATAATTCCTTATTAGAAACGATTATTGTCTATAAATAATTTCATAACACCTGTTGGATGATTTGGCAAGTGCACCGAGTAACTTCAAAGTTACAACTTCTTCTCTTTCAGCTTCTATACTGGTACAACTGTCCTCGATACCTCTGGTTGAGAGACAAAACTTATGAGCAACCCGAAGTGAAGAAATGGATAGAACCATACCAAAGCATATTCCGTTACATAAGCGAGCAAACTAAAACAAACATCACAAAACCTGAAGATGTATTCTTTTTGGATAATTTATTCCAAACGTTGGTGAGTTCTGTAAAGTGAAAGAAGATATTTTTTACATGTAAATAATACTGTAAGAATTAAGCTTAGTTTGTTTATATTTTTAGAACAATGTTGGCGTCCCAACACCGAAATGGGCACAAGAAATAATGCCTCAAATTAAAGCCATGACAAAGATTGAGTATGCTATAGAATTGTATAATGCAGAATTGATAAAATTGGCTGCAGGTAAACATTTTTCCTAACAAAAAATATTTATACGAATTAGTTATATGTCTTTTTTTAAAGTTAATCCTCTAATATTCTATGCTATGAAAAATAAACCTGTCATCATCTCCAGAAACTTTTCCCAACTATGTTGGGGTCGGCTTCCAGTCTGACCGGATTCAGCTGAGTACCGGTGTTTTACAAGGAGCGACTGCCTATCTGACCTCCTCAACCCAGCCGGGTAATCCAATACCCCTAGGTTAGACTTACTGGCTTCTGACTACCCGTAACGACTGCCAAGGATGTTCAATGACAGCCGAAACCTACAGTTTAACGTGACATCCGAAACACAGTCATTGGTGTCCAAGACATACTTAGAAAATACATACAAACTTGGACAAGTTGCATTGGTACTGATCAGGCAGACCTGGAATCGAACCCACGCACTCATACTTGAGAGGTTGGTTCTTTAACCATCAGGCCACCACGACTACGAAAAATAAACCTGTATGATATATTTAAGTGATACTAAAATCATTTTATATTTCAGGTGTTCTAATGCAATCGATAGTAAACACAACGAATTCTATCGTACACAATACGACGTATAGTAAAGAAACGAGGCTATATCTATACTCAGCCCATGAAAACAATGTGGCTGCCTTGATGGCCGCCTCCAGAGTTTTTGAAGCCCACCAGCCCAATTATGGGTCAACATTCTCTTTAGAACTAAGAAAACATAAGGAGACAGGAGAGTATGGAATTAGTGTGAGTACATTTGAAGAACCTGATAACGGTTTCATTGGGTTTACAGCACCGAATGTGTTTTAATAAAAAAATCTTCAACAAGCGTAAGTTACCCGCTTTTTACAAAATAACTACAAACTCATTTAAGTATGGCAACACAAAAGATACTCATAGAAAAAAATGCGCCCGCAAATAGTTTTAAAGATACAACAACCTAGAGTATCATTGTTTTTTAATTACGTTTTCTGTCATCTATGGAATCATCAACAAGATTAAATAAAAAACTACCATACCATATGTACATATAAGTTACGAATGGTATTTAAATTAGTACATATCTTTTGTTATTTGATAATGAAAATATTAACATAAAAAGGGGTTTTGTAGCATAATTAGTGAAGCGTTTAAATATAAGTGTTTTGACATGACGGTTCGATTAGTTACACTACGTATACCATCATTATAATGATGATTAACATGACAACAGTTTCGATGTTAATATATCCTCATGAACAGAAGTTTACCGAAAATGATATCGTTTTAAATATTCCACTACGTCGACCAAAATTAGGTAGGTACACATTCTTGAACATTGTACAGGTGGTTTAGGTACATTGTATTAAGCCAGCATTATTTTAGACAGAGAGCTAATATCATTGACGTCCGATAACAAAGATCGAATTAAGCCTGACACTTCAAACGATGCACCTTGGCAAGGCATTATCAAATTGCATTAAAGCCGTAAAGCCTTTATTTACAACGAGATTCAAGTATCTTAATAGGATTTTTTATTGTTTGCATCTGGACTGTTATTTTTTACCCCAGCAAATTTCTAAGTAAATGATTAATCATTATCTGGCGACATTGAAGAAAAGAAATAAAAATGGCACAGCGGGAGTGGTGTTGGCTTGATCGGACATTCACCTTTGGCAATGCTTATTCAACTGAAAAGTACTCTGTGACAATGCATGAAAATAAATGGGTTTTTGTTTTTCCTCAGGCGGTGTACGCGCGTGACGCTGGCGGTCCTAAGGAGGTACTTCCCATTGGAGGCTGCGGAGGCCAGCCTGTATGCGAATACGACAAGTTCGTTAGCCTCGTACAAGACTTTATGTGGTCTAAAGAAGAAATGGATAAAAAATGCAAAGATTTAACTTCATAGTACATACTACATAGACATTTACAAGTTTTTAGATATAGTTGATACGAATAAAGTGGCTGTGATTTTTATTTTGATTGTTTGATTTGAAGGAACCTTTCGTAAAATAGAGCATGCTAGTATAATACTGATGACTGTGGAAATCAGAAGGTATATTAAATATTATGCAGGCATCACATCAAAACTAGTTTTTTTACGATGCAGCGATAGGGCCAGGATTCGCTCGCTTAATAGAATAATAAAAGTATTTATGAGACTACATATATTACTATATTGTACGTCACAAACACTCATTCTATTTATGAACAATGCACTGAAATAAATAATAAATCATTAAAAAGCATTGAAGATTTAATATGAGTAGTGTCAAAGAAATTGCACCTAAATTCTACAGACAAAAATTTTGCTAAAATTCAAAAATGCCATTAAGTTTAAAATAGAAGAAAAACGTCAAAGCATATCCAAATAAAACAGTACATATTTTGCATTGACAAACATACATAGCATATTTCGCTTCACTGGAATATTTGAGTAGCAAAAACTACATAGAATTAAGTAAAGCCCCGATTGACCAACAAAAATTGGGGTTTTCTTTAAGGATTTTCAAAGTCTAACATTATTCGTATATTACGAGTGTTTAAGAAAAGCATTGTCATAACAAGGTAAGCGTTAAGCCTTTAACTCTGAATCTGAAACACTTTGAAAGAGTTTTTGTTAAAGAATGTAGGAACTAGAAAAGATCAGGGGTAATTTGAATAACAATGGGGAACTGGACTCCCCATTGAGGACTTCCCGAATACTGTCATCGTTACATTTCAGAATATGCGGGGTCATGATGAATCATTTGACCTAGAAAGAAAATTCAGCAGCATCCTGCTAGGCAAACATTATCCTTAATTTTTGCAATAAAACTGATAGTTCGAATAAGTCTTTTATTTTCGCGTATCACCAATTTCCGCTAGAAACAGGAAAATATTTCCATTTGTCATGAAAAAAAATGTAATATGGATTTCAGACGAACTTGGGGATTCGACTAGAAAGGTTTTACAATAATGGACTAGCGTTACATCTGCATAAAATCAATAGAAACTCAACACTAGTGCATTATATGAGTAAGCACAAAATGTTACACAGACGTACGTAATGTAAATAATTGAACCTGTTCGCTGGAAACAAAACGTCTTTATTCAACGCGTTGTAGTTACAATATGATTAGATATGATCACTCGCAGTATGCCTGCCATAGAATTATGAGAACAACGCTTCCTCCAACATCTTATTAATGTCTTATCACTAACCAAGATGTGTTGATTATACAAATTATTTATACGAAGATAATTTGGAATTTTAATTAGAAGATCGAGGAGTTTCGTATTGTGGAGATGGTGCACCTGAGCAGTGTAATATGCGTTAAGTAAGTTTTAATAATTTACTGAGATAAATATTGAGTGTGTCTATCAAGTGTTTTTTGCGCCGTTCTCAGGTCAAACCTATTTTCGTTTCTCACAGAGTTTTGGTTTTTGTTGATTCGGTTTAGCGTTACTTTACGGTTCATACAATAAAATGAAGTTATTCTGCAGTGATATTACCGCTTTCCCAGAACCAGTCTCAGATTGTATGCCTGCAAAGAATTGGAATATTTTTCCCAACAATAAAAAGCTAGCAGCGAACGCGAGATCGTCATAGCAAAATAGTCTTTCAGTACCCCACCAGGATAGGGCAGGCGGAAGGCATTGTACGTTCGCACGGCAGCGCGCGCGCAATCTTTTAATTCACACTATCAGGCGAATCAAAGCACCCTCATGCAAATAATACTCACATGATACTGTACTATTTAAACATATATTCTTTGTTTTTATTGCATGCCCACAATGTATTTCCTACAGGAAATTAACGTTATCCATCTCTAAAATGTATGAAAAACTACCATGTATGGCCGATTCAACGAAATGAATACACATGTTTGCATGGGTGCACATTGTGAGACCAAATCTGATTTTTCCATTGAAGCCGAGGTTAACAAGGGCGCCGGTCACCCGTCTAAATATCAACATCGGACGATACGGGCACGAATGTGTAAATAGGCACCGTGGTACAATCGATTGGACAAAGTCAATCATCTGAGCGGGCACAGGTCGCGGCGACCGTGAATCTCGCCAAGCGTCCCGTACGGAACTCAGTGGGACTCCGCCTGGCGCGCCGCGCGCTTCCTGCCTCGCTCCGCCGCTGTTCTATCTGACGTGTACCAAGTAGATGCTTCGGACAGTTCTCGTGGTTCATGTGTCAACATTAAGATTCTAAATATGCGTTATCCCGAGTGACTTAAACCCGATTAAGATCGGATTACAATGTAGAGCTGCCGACCCGGCGAAGGAAAATGTGAGTGACATTTTGAGACATCATTCAATAAAGCGGATGTTATCGTCGAACGAAGGCGTTGCAGTTTGTGTACGGACACGTGCAACAATTAACATAAGTATAATTTTCTCATCATGAATATAATAATATGTATAATTGACTGAGATAGTGCATGAATATTCTGACATGATTAGGATCCAAGATCAAAAAATATTAAATAGTGAATACTGAAAGAGGATTCTTTGCAGTAGGTATTCTGAGTGCTCAAACGTGTGGTGTTTGCGCAGGAAAGAGGGCGGTCGCGAGGAGGAGCCGACCAACGCGGCGGAAGCGGCGCCGGCGCAGGGCATGCGCATAGAACACACTTGCTGCTGCCTCGGCGTGTTGGTGGGCATCTCGCTCATCGCCGGTATGTATACAATCGACAAACCAAAATGGCGTGGAATTGTATGTTTGTAATATCCTTCAAAGTTTTAAGTATACAAATAATCAGGTTTGAAATCGATGCCCAGTCATGGCTGAAAGGAAAGATTACATAGAATAATACTCATAACTTCTTGCCTGATCGACTCTTTGATTTGTGAAAATCCATAGACGGTACCTAATCTCGTTCATAGGAAGGTTTTCACAGAAACTTCTTTATTAAAATGTGTATCATTAAGAAGGAAGACGAGGAAACATCAGCGATCATCATACAACTCTTAGACCGAGGCTAAATTGACAGCTAATAAGTAATTAATGAAAATGTGTCACTTTCACCAGCCCTCGTAGCAGTGATACTGATGAAGGATTCTACGGTTGAAGTGACTGTTCTCCGTCAAGTACACGTGGTAAGAACATTACAATCATTTATGAATACAAAATGTTACAATTTATCAACTGGCTTTATACATATGTATAGTTATGCGTGAACGTTTAGATATAAATTAATCAAATGCTTAATATGAGAAAGGAATAAGTACAGACGTCACACAGCACATCAAGCTACTACAGTCTGTAATTTTTTTATAGATTTTCAACTTTATCGCTGAAGCATATGGCTCAAAGTGTATTGGGAAAATTTTACAGTTTCGGGTAGTTTGATGTGTGTCTGTACAAATAAGTTCAATGTGTTCTCATAGGAACCCTTTAATGAGGACATCTAGCATAACAAAAATGAGTATTAAAGTTTATTTCAGTGACTGAACACAGAATGAAGAGTGAATGAAAGAGTCATTTATTTTAATAGGTACTAATATAGATTCTCAAATATGAAAATATTGAATTAATCCCATTTAGACCCGATGTAATGTATTGCAGGTTTTTCATTATATTTGTAGAATTGATGCGTTATCTTTTGCAGCTCATGTCGCACGGGGAACGTACCCCTAGCGAGGGGGAGCTCGCTATGCTGGGAGCTCCGCCACCAGACCACGTGTTCTCGCCCTACGGAGCCGGCGCTATGACTAACGTAAGGAAACCATCTTACTTTCTAATTTCCTTAAGTAGATACCTACTTAGATATGCATTGATTTAGAAGTAATTAGCTTAAAAAAATGGAAATCGGCTGAATACCCCGAATATCAATTTGGCCGAATATTTTGTATTCAATCGCATGGGAACCGCATGAGACGCAATTTTCAAAAATGGAAGTTTTTTGGCATAGTTCCTCGATACATTAAATTAGGTATCCGCCGGCCGTAACGAATGACGTACACAAACCATAACCACGGCTCTCGGTTCAATGGTGATGTTGCATATAGCTTACTCATATGCGGTGGCGCGCCTCTATCCCGTACTCACAATGCTGGCTATGTAACAAAAGAGCACTTGTTGAGCCGTCCTTGTAGGCCCGCTCTGCTATAGCCATTGACAAGATTAGCCAAGTAACAGATATACGCCACAATTCCATTTTGAATGTCAAGTGACTAGTTTCATTCATGCACAATGAATAAACATGATATTATATTGAACATTCGTTATATGCAGGTAATAAAATCTCAACTTGGGTGCATATTTTCACTAAGTTTGCGGGCACATGGGGATATGATATGTATTATCAATCATATCAATGGCCCTAGTAATATTTATTTGTCGGGTCTGTGACAATGAATCTCCGGAACCTCAGTTAAGGGTCGGACCAGAAGTACAAGCGAAGACGAATGATTTTATAACGAAGTGTCCGCTTCCTGGTCCGAATGCGGGAGGGAGTACCGATAGCCGAAGGTCGCAGCCTGTTCTAAACGGGAACGAGGTGTCGGCAGACACGCTGATTGCCGTCAGCCACTAATAATGATTTATTGCTTGTCGCACGTCATACGGCTTTAATAGAAAAGCATTGCGAGGGGACCGGACTCTGTTAATAAAGACATTTTGTATGTTTCTTATGATTACAGGAGGGCAAAATGTTGACATTTGAAATGGGCGCATTACTTAGGAAAAGATATAACGAGTTTTTGGGACCTTACTACCAGAGTGGTAATTATTATAAAATTGTAAATTAGTTTTCATATATTATATAGATTAAGTTTTAAATATATTTTATTTTATTAGAGAACAGCATCGTGATATCGTCTGACACAGAGCTCAGCAAAATGACGGCTTTATTGATTGCGGCGGGGCTATGGCCTCCTTCGCCGGAACAGGCGTGGAATGACACGCTTCCCTGGCAACCCGTGCCTTACAAGTATCCACCGCGACGTCAAGACTTTGTATGTATAATAATTAAACTTTAGTTTTAAATATATTATGTATAGTTTTTATAATTATTGTTTTACTTATAAGTCTGTGCCAACGGTTGCCAACGGTGATGCCACGTATATGTATACATTACTTTTATTGCATACTAGGACTAACTTTCTTTTTCTTTCAGTTACTGTACGAAGCGAACTGTCCTCGCTACAAACAAGAGAAGGAGAGGATACTTAAAGCGTTCACCGAAGAAGGCTTGTTGCTGCCATACCGCGATCTCTTCCACAAGATCGCGCAAATGACCAACACCAACTTTAGCACGCCGCAAGAAGCTTATTATCTCAACAATTTATTCCTAATACAGGTTTGCAGTTATTGTTATATGTTATTCGATTTAGAATTTTTAATAACAGAAATGAAATTTATATAAAAACAGAAAAATAAGTCTAGCTAGACCCTTTTCTTAATTGTCAGAACAAAGTTCAAACAGGTTTGCAGATTTTTTTAGATTACTAAAAACCGAAGATTAGATTGATAAAGAGGTGTACTCATATTTTGCAGGACGACATAAAAGTACCGAATCCAAAATGGGCGAAACATGTGAAGAGAAAACTCATGGATGTTGCCAGATTGGAGTACTCAATGATGTTCCATAATAACCTGCTTCGAAGACTTAGTGGCGGTAAGATTTATAAACTTAATGACTTTTTAAGCAGTTTTCTTTAGGTCTTTAATTATTTTGACGCAACTAAATTATTATTAATTAAATAATCATGTTATGTTTCCTAAAAGACTTTGAGCGAAAACCTTTTTAAACTCTCGAGTATCCTTGACATTTTGTCAAGAAACCAGTCAAAAGCGGTTTCAGGATCTCGTTCCTAGATGAATTCAAAAAACGCATCGATAGCGTGATATACAAAAAATATAATTTTAATAATTACAACCGAATCGTTTATGTTTTCCTCATTTAAATAATTAACAGTACTTGGTAATTTCAAAAAGCTACAACACAAGTATATTAATGTTTTTAAACTTTCGCGACTTGTACCTACACATATTAAACACCACACACGGGTCTTACACGCGATGAAAAATTATAAAGGCATGTACGCTATCTCTATTTCTCCCGACGTTTCGGCCGAATTACACCGACCGTAGTCATGGCCTTTATAACTATTTCACCGCGAGTAAGATCTGTGTGTTGTGTTTAATATAATCCAGTGTATTACAATTTACATAATTCTTCTATGAAAAATTAAGTAGGTACCTACTTTTAATTAGCCTGTGTAACGGTTGTTACAACGTTTATTTACCAACACACACAGTAGTTACATATACTGGTAATTAGGGTAAACAATAGATCCACAATATCAATCAATAATCACAAAAGGATCGGCGTCGCGCGGCGCAGTCGCGCGCGCGCCATGCTATCGTTACGAGCGTGTAGAGCCGACTGTCGACGCGAGAGAGGTGCGGGCGGCGCGGTGATGCTCGCCGCACGATACGCGACGCGTTGCGTTAAATACCTACTCTCAAACCCCGCTACACACTCCCCCTCTAGTTCGGACATAGCGTCCTCGCGTTCGGACTAGCATTAAATCTACGGGGCCGACCACGTCTGCGCTTTTCACGAACCGGAGGCGTGATATCTCCAACGAACGGAGTCAAGTGAGACACATGGTACCGTCCTATATGTTCAGCTCGCGCGACTCCTTCGATAACGTAGGTGGTGGGACTTACCACCTCTCGGATACGGTACGGACCATCTCTCCTAGGGATGAACTTCGCGGTCTGCCCGCGGCCTGCATCGTTCATACTCTGCGTCTTCAAAAGGACGAGATCACCTACCTTGTAATCCGGAGGCGTACGTCTACCTTCATCGGCGTACTTCTTCCTGATGGACTGGGCCTGTTCATGGACATCTCTGGCATCAAGGAGCGCCGTTGATAACTTACGGAGGTAAGGCGTGATGCTCGGTACAAAGTTATCACTATCCACGATAGCCTTCATATCAGTCACGACATCAGAAGGTGCGCGCAGCTCTCTCCCAAAAGTGAGAAAAGCTGGTGAAAATCCAGTACTTGCGGTGACAGCTGAATTCATAGCAAACCTTATAGCAGCAAGATGCTGATCCCAGGAGGCGTGGTCTCGTCCCACAAGAATCGCTAATTGAGGTTTTAGGTCCCGGTTCTTGCGTTCAACGGGGTTGCTTTCCGGGTGGTACAACGGTGTCAACGACTGTTTGATACCCATCACGTGACAAGCTTGTTGCATCACTTCAGCTACAAACTGAACTCCATTGTCGCTGACCATCCTACGCGGGACACCAAATCTTAAGAAAACTTCGCTGATCAAAACCTCGGCACACTCTACGCTGGTAGCAGATTCCAGGGCGAACAGTTCAACCCAGTGAGTACACACATCCTCTATAATAAGAATCCATCTGTTACCTTTAGACGTCTTCGGCAAAGGACCGAACAAATCGACTGAAACAACCTCGAACCGACGGGTTGTAGCGGGCGTCTGCAGCAGTCCTGCAGGTTTCCTATTATCTGCTTTGTAGCGCTGACAAGCAGCACAACGCTTAATGTAATCAGAAACGAAGGATTTCATACCTACCCAGAAGTAGCGGGCTCTGATGCGCTGTAAGGTTCTCTCAACACCGAAGTGACCTGCAGTAGGAGCGTCATGAAAGTCGGCGAGCACTTGCTCCCTTTCATGACTCGGCACTACGAGACAGGCAGAGTCAGCATCGTCCGCCTCGGGTGCACATCGGTACAACACGCCGTCAGACATCAGGTATCCTCGTTCTGATGAGCCCCTCCCCCTTGAGGGATCGGCATCCTCCAAATCTTCTATAATTGCCTTCAACTCAGGGTCCTTGAGTTGGTTTTCACGCACATCGGCAGGTGCCCTGCTTGGTATATCAACAGTCACCAAACATACCTCACATCCACCTGGGTCCTTCTCGCAACAGGCGGGGCGACTTAGTGCGTCTGCGACCACGTTCACCTTACCGGGGGTATACTGTATCTGCAAGTTGTATGCCTGTAAGGTCAATGCCCACCTTGCTAAACGACCGCTGGGTGACTTCAAACTCATCAACCAGCGTAAGGGTTGGTGATCAGACTTAACTATTACCTCTGATCCTTCAATGTAGCCCCTGAACTTGGTCACTGCCCAGACGACGGCCAGGGCCTCCCTCTCGGTGGTGGTGTAGTTGTGTTCAGCCGACGACAGCAGGCGACTAGCATACTCCACGGGTCTCTCATCGGGGCCCTCCCCCTGCATTAAAACTGCTCCGAGACAATAACCACTGCTGTCGGTGCTGAGTGAAAAGGGCTTACCTTCATCAGCCTGCCGGAGTATAGGCGCAGTGACAAGTAGCTTCTTAATGTGCTCAAAGGCAGCTTGCTGCTCATCATGCCACCTCCACGAGCTGTTCTTCTTGAGAAGCTGCGTTAAGGGTCTCGCGACAGCGGCATAATTAGGTACGAAGCGTCGGAACCAACTCGACGTAGCTAAGAAACCCTTAAGCTGCTTCTCGTTCTTCGGCGCGGGCATGTCAGCTATTTTTTTTTTTTTTTTTTTAATTAGCCTGTACTGTCCCACTGCTGGGCAAAGGCCTCCCCCATATCTTTCCACTTATCTCTATCGCAAGCTTTACGTGGCCAGTCTTCGAGGAACCGGTCCAAATCGTCTCTCCAGCGCTTCCTCGGTCTTCCTCTCGATCTTCTGCCATCATCTGGGTTCCAATTCGTGGTAATGCTAGCCCACTTATCAGGGTGCATTCGACAGATGTGACCCGCCCAATCCCACTTCAACTTTGCAGACTTATTGCCCACGTCGACTATGCCCGTCTTAGACCGGATTAAGGTGTTGCGTATCCGATCACTGAGCCTAATGTTCAGCAAGCTGCGCTCCATGCTCCTTTGGCATACTTTTAGTCTGGACTTCTGAGATTCGGTCAAAGACCAAGTCTGAGCGCCGTAAGTTAGGACGGGGAGGATACACATGTCGACTAGTTTTCGCTTCAGTGATAGAGGAAGGTCACCCTTCATGAGCGTCTTCATGGACCAGTAGCTCTTCCAGGCTATAGCTGAGGTTTTCTCCGGGTCTACCTTTAGACCACCGGGTTCGATAATGTGCCCCAGAAAACGCACTGAATCACAGGCAAAACAGCTCTTCTTACGATTAACACGCAGGTTAAACTTATCTAACCTATCAAAGACTGCTTCCAGGTCCTCGAGGTGGTGTTCAAAAGTAGGCGACAGGACTATCAGGTCATCTAGGTACCCCAAGATGGTGACAGGTCTACTTACACTTCGAGTGTCCGAAGGCGTCACGGTGCTGTCGCTCGCCTCGAGCGTCCGGACCGGTACAGTCAAGTTCGACCGGAAGCGGTCGATCAATCTCTGGAAAGTGGCGCCGGAGTTACGCAATCCCATAGGCATTCTCTTAAACCTATAGGTACCAGAAGGTGTGATGAACGCGGTTTTGTCCCGGTCATCCTCCGCGACACTTACTTGGAAATAGCCGGAATGGAGATCGAGCGTTGACATGTAGGCGGTAGTCTTCGCGGTATGGAGGACGTCCTCTATGCGCGGCAGTGGGTATCGGTCCGGTTCCGTCACAGCGTTCAGCTTACGGTAATCCACACATAACCGTACCCCACCATCTTTCTTCTTAACCAACACTACATTCGCGGCCCACGGCGACTCACATTCCTCTATGACATCTGCTTGCAACAGCTTATCAAGCTCCCCGTCTAGCAGCTCTTTCTTACCTGTCGACATCCTGTAGGGTGGTGAGGCGGTCGGTTCCTGCCTCTCGCCTACTCGAATGTGGTGAGTAGCGTAAGACGTGGCTGGTCCCTGAGTGGCGAAACGCGCAGCTCTAGAAACTATAAGCTGGTTAAGTTGCGACCTCTGAGCAGGTGACAGCTTAGATCCTTCGTTCTCTCTCAGCGCCAGGCCGGCGGTATCAGCCTGCATCAGCTCTGCGCCACTGTTAGATATAAGGCTGTATGAACACACAAAGGGTACCTTTACCTTAGGCGAATCCGAAAAGTACCAACAACCTTGTTGAAGGTCAAGTAAAATACCTGCTTTCGCAATAAAATCCTGTCCGAGAAGCGTCCTATTTTCCGCCTCTGGTATAACCATAAATGTTGTAGGTATGTTACGACCCTGCACTACAACATTCGTATCGGCCAACAACACATCACGTGTTTGTTGGGTTCCGTCGGCCAACCCTATCGTGCGGTGGGCCGATCTAAAACATGTCCCGTTATTTAATAAAATCGTATACAAACCGGGACTCGCTAAACTTTCCGTGGCGCCGGTATCAAGCACGGCGACACCAACTAACGAAGCTACTTCGATTTCGATAGTAGGCCGCGCTACGGAGGAGTCGAGTGTATAAGCGCTTTGAAAACTCACCTTTCTGTCGATAACCGCGGCCGGAGTGTCATCCTTAGATTTATCTTTACAAGTCGGACATTTCGACCGAATAACCCCTTCGCGACCGCAACCATAGCAAGCTAACTCGCTACTTTTCGGCTTACTCTCGTCAATCACGTGTCCGGAACGTCTATAGCGCGAGGAACGTGGTTTATAATATTTCGAACTCGGATTACCACAATCTATGTTCGAACTAGAGTCGGACGTAGCCGTTTGAGGGTTAACATTTTTCACCGTCGCCTTTGGCGGGTTAATATTTTTACCGGTCGCAATTGAAGGGTTATCTTTATCGCGTAAGTTCGTGTTCGCGGTATTATTATTAGATGGTGACATACCTGGTTGTTTCACCTCGTTAAGCGTCTCCTCTACATACCTGGCTCTCTCGAGTAGACAGTCGACGCTACTTACACTATCACGCGGAACACGTTTACGGATTTTACGATGTAAAAGGCCGTACACTATATCTAATTGCATTACTTCCGTTATAGGATACGGTAAACGCGAGATATTAGCGCGCACACGCGAAATAAACACATCGGCACTTTCACTGGTTTGTTCCTGTGCGTATATGTCACGTAAGATCCTGTGAGCTGGACGTGGCGTGCCGTACATGAAGCGCAGTCGACGTAACGCGTCGTCCCAGGTCTCCACGGTAGATCGCACTCCTCGCCACCACACGGCGGCCTCTCCGGTCAGCAGCATAGGCAAGCCACGTAACGCGTGCTCATCCGAGACGCTCGCGCACTCTTTGTATACAAGCACGCTCTCGATGAAGGCTTCCACGACGTCGGCGTTGCAGGCGGCTCCGTCGAATCGAGCCGTGCACCGGGTGAAGTTGCTGTGTGTAGAGTGCACCGCGTGCACTCCTGCATGGGTAGCGGGTGATGGAGTCGACCCTCGCATGACGCTGGCCAGGATCCTTGATAGCTGGTCTTCTGACATTGTGATCATATTCATGTCGCGGCGGTCCGTTGTAGTCGGCGTCCCCGCCGCGCTCGTCGTTTTGTTACCTACGGCGGCCCCCGCGCCACGCGGGTCCGCGTATTCTTCGTCACTACTGGATCCCTCGTTGGCTGTCTGTCCGCGTGTTTTCGGCATCTTCGAGCTACGAGTCACGACGATACAGCAACGGCACAGTAGGAAGATAGGTACACAATCGAGCGTGGATTACGATCGCGCTTGCGTAATAATAATTCGAGCACGAGCCGCGAGTTGGGCGCAATTTATAACGGTTATTACAACGTTTATTTACCAACACACACAGTAGTTACATATACTGGTAATTAGGGTAAACAATAGATCCACAATATCAATCAATAATCACAAAAGGATCGGCGTCGCGCGGCGCAGTCGCGCGCGCGCCATGCTATCGTTACGAGCGTGTAGAGCCGACTGTCGACGCGAGAGAGGTGCGGGCGGCGCGGTGATGCTCGCCGCACGATACGCGACGCGTTGCGTTAAATACCTACTCTCAAACCCCGCTACACCTGTATTATTTACTTCCCCAGGAGCATTGCTTCAACAAATAATAAAAGAAGCAAGCAGTAATAGCGCGGGGGAGTCTCAACTACGTCTGGTAGTACGTACTGGGACCCCTGTGTCTGTGGCGGCCCTGTTAGGGGCCTGTGTGGCCCCACCACCGCGTCTCCCAGACCCTGGAGCCGCGTTACTGTTCGAACTACATGAAAGACGGCCTTCGCCGCAATCGAAGGAGCAGAAGATTTTCGCTGATGGACAGCGATTCGGTTTTAAGGTGAGTACCGGACGAATTGAGAACCTCCTCCTTCTTTGAAGTCGGTTAATAAGATATGTTCTGTAATCAATAGTACAGACGCCAGCACATCAGGCTACAACAATCTGTCAAATTTCCTTAATGGATTTTCAACCTTATCGCTGAAGCATACAGTTCAAAGTTGATTGGGAAAATTTATTTTTAGGTAGCCTGATGTGCTGGCGTCTGTACATTGACAAAACATCTGGAATATCTATACATAGAGAATTAAGCATAATACGGACTGTTAAGTGATTTCAAACTTAACAATGGTCCTCCAAACATGGTCATTTTAAAAGCTTTTATTTAACTTGCCGCGTATGTATGTTACGGTGGATTCTTTGAACTCAATTTTGAAGTAGATATCTTCAACCGATTGAGCTGAAATTTTGTATACACGTTCAGTTTGGATGACAAGGCAAGATATGTTATATGACGTTATCCTAAATCCAATATGGCGGGGCACACAAGATGGCGGAGTAGCTATTTTTAATGAATTTCAACAATATGGGTATCAAATGAAAGGGCTTATTGAGAGTGACTTAAAAAATAATTTGACGTTATTCTAAATCCAATATGGCGGACTATAAAAGCTTTTTAAAATAATATTTTTCTTTTAATTTATTACATAGTTACATAACTTAAACCAGTTTTGTTATATGTTTATTTGTTTTTGTAGGTCGATAATATCGATGTTTTGGACGCTCTGATCTTTATCGACTTTTAATAATGCAATAATATAAAGTTAATATATTCAGTGATGCTAAGTCTGTCTAGATGCAAATTGAATTCTTAGAGTTTAGAATAAATTAGTGGATTGTCTACAACATTTTAGAAAGTAGACCATGAACTTCGACATCGTGACTGCAACTTATTTGAAAGGAGGCTGTTAAAAACTACAAGGCCTTCCTTGACAAGAATGCAATTTACGAATTTAAAAGTTTGAGATTTTTAAATCATATTCCTTTTTTTCCGCGGAAAATCATTAAATTACCGCTCCCGCTGGAGGGAGTGTCACTCTTTGAATGAAACACATCTTCCTTCTGGAAGGCTTTACGTGCTAGGGCCAAAGTAACTCTTGCGAATAACCCACAGCCCAGGCAGAATGCCCCCTCTGAAAGCTATGTTCCTTAAATGGAAACTTAATAATTCCACGCAAAAAAGAACACTTTCTCACAATTTAAATAAAATATAATATATCCGACTCTGTTTTGTCTTTTTTTTTGTAGATATACTATTGGGACGACGACTCGGCGGAACCACGCCTCATGGAAGTACCAGGATGCAACGCGTTCTGTCCTCTCGAGACATTCAAAGAACTAACCAAATACATAGTGTCACACAACTATAACGAAGACTGCAGAGTTCCTAATACATAGTTCAAAATATGGAAACTATTTAGTGCTTCCTATAAATCGATGGGTTAGGCTGTGGTATTTAAAAGTGGACTTTATGACGCAGGATATAAAATATATTATCGATCTTGTGATATTGGTGTTTTACTCACCCTCGTCGATTTTGAGGCCGGTTTCGTCGCGGGGTATGTTGAGTGAGATCTCGGCGAATTCGTCCGCGCCCCACGTTTGTGTACCTCGTAGTTTTAAGTACTCTGCTATGAGGGCAGCGATGTGCAGTTGGCAGCACATAGCCTGACAATATGTATTTATGGTTAGTAGTGAAAAAATTGAGTGCGAACTCAATTTTAGACTGTGGTAAAAACGACAATGTTTATTTATTTAGGGTCTACTAACAGCTTCTGTGTAAAAAAGTGTTATTTGTGGTTTTAATAAGTATAAATCTAACACAATATTGACAATGACGAAGACAAGCGCAAATGCATTCAACATTAGAAATGTTTAACGTGCAGTCGTTCTTATTTTACTTCGTTGTTATTTTAACTTTCGTCAAATGATCCTCAAAATTGCCCCATTCTTTTTGTATTCTGTACACCCTAAGTTAATCTAATTAAAATTCTAAATAGATATGTACCAAAACAGGCTGTAATAATATCGATACTGTATTGTCCTGCTTTCCTAACAACTTTATATCACGTCTATATTCAAAATAGAAGATAGAAACCACAGGTCCTCACCTCATCATAATCTCCTTGGCGGGCATTATGTTCAGCGAGGTTGGACAGCCAGGCGTGACGTAACCGCGGCGTCGCGCGACATGAAGCCGCTAAAGCGTGCTGTAACTCCGCCAAATGGACACTACCCGCACCTGTGTATTTTATTTAAGTGAATTATCAGCTCCAAATGGCGTCAGTATTTATATTTTTTATTGGCATGTTTGTAATAGTACCAGCGATGTAGTCATAAAAATGTTTGCTAAATGCAGTAAATAGCTTAATAACTAGTTCTTACCTGATGCGCCAACGCCTCCAACGCCAGCGAGGCGAGCCCGCGCTCCAACGACTGTGCGCACGCGACGCATCAATTCCGCTACTTCACTAGACAGACCTAGTGCAAACAAAAGTATATATTAATAAAGAATTTATTTTTCCAAATTATTATTTTTTATATTGTGTGTAATTTTATTAGTAAAATGTATAGTTAATGTTTCTTACTGACCAGTTCCCTTCATAGCCTTATCCCCAGTCGCGAAGCAGTTGATGACAGAGAGAGACTCTTGGAAACGCTTACAGTTTAGAGCAGTTGAATTATCTAGAAGTTTCGATACAGCCATGATCACCTACAAAAATACAAATACAGTTAGAACAATTGGGTAGTGCTTTAATTTCGTAAAGCATCTTAAAATAATGTCAATTTCATTTATAGTTTTCATGGAAAAATATAAATTGAATTTTATTGATAATATAAACAAAATAAATTTTTAGCTTGATGTGAAAAATCTGTGATGTGTGTGTGAGTTAATGTTTTCATAGAAATTACGTAGAGAGTTACCGTTTTGAGAGTTCAATAAAAGTATTGAATTTGACTAGTTGTTACGTTGTTTATTGTATGTTGTTTGTTTATTCTAGTTGTGGTAATTAAGGTTAAAGTTTTCCTATAACAGATGCAGGTGTAAGTTCAGCAACAGGTTAAAGTTGGTGAAACCATTGTAAAAGTGTTATGAAAAGGATATATCAAATGGACCTATTGTTGCTTGGCATTTTATAACAAATCAGTTGTTACCTGCAAGTGCACTCTTGTTAGATCCCCACCAGTCCCGTGTTGAAAGTTAGCCCTCATTAACAAATACAAAGCAGCGGCTGCTTCACGTCTTAACCACGCTGCTCGAGCTTCGCACAAACGTACGACCGCGGCGACTACGCCTGAACATACAGTGCTGCCACCTATGCAGAAAATTGTATCGTTTATTGTTAAGACATCCCACTGATATTATAAAGTGTTATGTTACTGACATCGTGTATGTTCATTACTTCTTCACGCCCTAACAGCTGAACGGGTTTTGATGAGAATTGGCAGTACTGTAGCTTATACATCAGAATAACACATAGGCCACTTTTATGCGCGTGCGGGAAGAAGTTCACGCAGAAAGAGAGTGATACCGCCGTAGGAAGCTGGCATAGACCATTGATTTAAAAACTGTATTTCAAATAATTATAGGACTTGTGTTGGGACAAGCAGAAGACAATATCACTTCGCAACTATGTATCCTTAGAATTTCTTTAAACCTACAAATTGTGACAGCTCCTAAAGAAAGAATGATTCTACAGAATTGTTCTTCAAAACTCACCTTCAAACAATGTCTCAGAGAACTGATTGATATACGCTCGCAAAGCAGAAAATAGGTGCTTATACAAAGTCTCGCTCTGTGGATACTGCAATAATTTGAGGTAGGGTTTCGCGGCGATGCCGTCAGCCGCTCCCAAGTTCTTCATGAAGAGACAAGCCCGGTCTATTATGGTGAGACCTACTTCTGTGGCAAGGCAGCTCGCTGATAGCACTGTGTGTTCCGCAATTGCTTCTAGTTCTGTGAATAGAGATAATATTATGTCAGAACTGTGCCGGCGAATGCTCCTATTGGATCTACATTGAATTATTTTTTTATTATTTTGAATAACTATCAACTAGGAATATCGTATAACGTATTCTTTGTGATCTAACATAGTATCTTTATATTTTTTAATAAGAAATGGTGATTCATTAAAGTTAACAAGCTAAGTAACAGCCGCCGGGGTCGAGCGATCATAACATTAAGCAACGCTTGACTAGGTCGGTCCGTGGATTCGGAACACACGGAACAACACGTAAAATTGTTGGACCCGGCTGTCATTACAATATCTTTAGCAGTCAATACGGATGGTCAGAAGCGAGAATGTCTGATAACCAAGGATTTCCCAGGCAGCCGCTCCTTTGAAAAACTGGTGCTCAGCTGCTTTCAGTTAATGATGGAAGCTGACCCCAACTTAGTTTGGGAAAAGGGTAGGCAGGCAGATGAAACCTATTTTTAAAGGAGTTTACTTACCAGTAGTAACTGTGGGATTGACAAGATTTTCCCTATTTACAGTGTTGTTTTTCTCCACTACTATTGGCGGTTCTTTGGAGAAGTCAGGTGGGCTCATCCTGGCGGGCAAAGTCCTTGCTTTTACGGGCTTTGGTTTGCCATTACAGTCTGGCGTTGTTGCCTTCATTTCTGATAAAATTTTCTTCCTTCCTACGTATTGGAATTGTTCGGCGCATATTCTGAAAAAATAAATACAAATGGACTTTGTACCTTATACGTAGAGTTCAAAATACATTGAATATTATTTTAGAACTTACTCTAAAACGTTGAAGAACGATTGCTGCTGCGCTTGAGACTGCGTCCTCCACCAGTCCACTAATCTCTCGTCATCCAAATACTTCAACACGAATAAGAAACACAAGAGCACATCCCGCACCTCTTCCGCAGACATTACACCGAACCTACAAAAACGTACCATTAGTACTATATCAATAAGGTTGAATATTGCATAATGGTGTCATCTGGATAGTTACCTATTGACCTGATCACCAATTTCGCTCAAATCCAGACGTCCAACGTTTCTAGGAAGCGAGTCACCGCCGGACATCGTAGATACTGATTCCAATGAGCTTTGTGACATATTGTTGGCGTGATCTAAGGAACAAATAAATTCATCACGGCTATTGTTAATATATCATTTATTTTGTTTTGTAGTATCAGAAGATGGTTATTATAAAAGAAAAAAAGAAATAGGACTACGTCTGTCGGATCAGCTCGTTCTTAATATTTTTTTGTAATGTTACGTATTACTGCATAATGATTAGTATAATGCATGCCTTGTATTAATTTAAGTGTCAACCACATTCATAAATATACTGATGACCACTGACAGAAACCTTTTTGGAACTAAAATAACAAACTACATATATTTGAACATAATCTCACTTCACTAGTGGTTAAAGCACCAGCCTTTCGAGTATGAGGGCGTGGGTTCGATTCCAGGTCAGTCAAGTACCAATGTAACTTTTCTAAGTTATATGTACTTTCTGAGTTTATCTTGGACACCAATGAATGATTAAAGGTAAAGGAAAACATCTCGAGGAAACCTGGACTATAAAGTCTGAAATCACCAACCCGCATTGAGCAAGCGGTGTGATTAACGCTCAATCCTTCTCCGTGTGAGAAGAGGCCTGTGCCCAGTAGGGCGACGATAAAAAGGCTGATGATAAATCTCACTTACCCTTCCCATACATATGATTGCCCGGAATTGTGGGCGGTTCTTTAAAATGTGCGGAGGTTCTGACGGGCGTGTGGTCAAAGTGTAGCGTGAGCCTGTTCCTGCGCGGCGTGCTGTTGGCGGAGGCGGCCTCTTTCTGCGTGCTGTTCAGTACGGGGTTCATGGTCGCGTCTCCGTCGACTTTATCGTGACCGTTCTCGACGGGACTCGCCAGGGATTTTGTTATGAGACGGTGGGCGTTTTCTGTTGTAAATAAATATCAAAATTAAAGTAGACTTTATTATTATAAATTATAAAAAAAGAACTACTTAGCAAAGCAAGATATGTTTTTTTTTATTGATTCCATATACATGTGTTCGTTTTAGACGGAGAATGTAAAAAAGTTGCGATTTGGATTCGCCCACCAAGGGTTCCTTCCTATGATCAATAATTATAATAGTTAATAATTATAAAAGTAATAGATTTCTTATGAATTTTGATATTTTCAATTGCAAATAATAAGACCTTAAACCTGAGTATACGGCTTGAGTTTCAAGTTGATACCCTCAGATGTTCCTGAAATAAAACTCTTGACTTATGGGAAAAAAATTAAACTCATAAGCGATCCTCTTTTTTCTTTTGAGGTAGTGAATCCAAAAAATGTATTTTATAATTAAATACCTACTTTTTTACAAATGCCGATTGCTTGAAGATTTATTCGTCTTTAATTCTGATAATAAACATTACACTAAAATACTTACCAAGTACAATAGTTAGCCAAGGCGAGTACAAATACGCGAGCCTAGCTCGGCACTGTCGGGTTCTGTACCGATCATCGTGTTCATGTTTAGTCATCAAAGCACGAAGCACACTCAACGCCGACCTACGTTTCAACGGCGCCTCTCGCAATGACTGTTCAACCTAAAAATATCATATAAACATTTATAATTTATAATATTACGACAAGTAATACATAATATAATAAGTAGACATCGGATTACAATACGCACTAATAAAATGCCAAAATATGCAAAGAATATGCAATATTGAAATACTATTTTATTCCTCGTTTATTTTCTCAAGATGGTGGATTTGACTTTAACGACAACATGTCGCTGTCGGTTTGTATAAATACCCCGCGTTCAAACAAACAAGAATATTAGCATTTTTTTTACATTTTTTTTTTGTTTTTTGTTGGCCTCGAGAACATGGTTCGCGGGATACATGCGCACCTTCTAATTTAAATTCGAAGTTTTACACCATTTTCGCAAAATACAACAGAATTGACACATTTAACCCGTGAAAAAAGCACTATCAATAAAAACTGGCAAAATATGCGATTTTATACATTTGCAGATGCGTATAATCCGATGTCTAATAATAAGCATGACTCGTGCGTGATGTCAATAGCTAGCAATGTACATATTATTTGGAAAACAAGGGAATACTTGTTTCAGAAGGGTTCCGGCAAGAAAGTGTCTCATTATAAAATCTTCTGTGAGTCTCAGCCTGGCCGGATCTGTGTAAGAGTAACAGTTATTCAGATAAACCACCAAAGAATAAATTAATTTTGTATGAACAGTTTGTTTATATCTAACTCTATGTACAGACGGCAGCAGAAACTGTAATTTTTTTTCAATCAACTTTGAACCATAATATGCTTAAGCGATAAAGTTTAAAGTCTATTAAGGAAATTTGACAGATTGTAGTAGCTTGATGTGCTGACGGCTGTAGCACTTGTTCCAAAGGCGCTTTTTAAAGGAATCTCGGCGTTGTCACCGTTAATGTACTTGTTAATAATATTTAAGTCCGTATTAAATTTTGCTTTTCTAAGATATAGGTTATCTGTGCATAAGAACTATGGTATGATATCTTACCTTCATCGCCATCTCTCGATAATTTGTTTGCGTGCAACGGCAGATTAAACGGTACGAAATGCTCATGGGAGCAGATTGTTTGTAGAAATGTGAATTTGAAATCAAACAACGCTTTTGGATCGCAAAGTTTGAACTTGTCTAGGTATTTCTTAATTTGTCGGAACACAAAACCTCGGTCCATGAATGATAGACAAGACTGTAAAAGAAAGCATTTCATTATTATTATGTATAAAGATAAATAACTATTAATTACTCACAAACTGTCTTCACGAAACTGACTTACCTTTAGAAAAGTAGCGAGATTCTTATTAAAAATATGAGTTTGCATTGGCTGTTGCAAAATATAAGATGGCTCCACGGTCGTTATTAATTTGTCTATATTTTCTAACAGATCAGCATGAAATCTTTCGTTACGCGACATCTAAAACCAATACACACCGGTAAAATATTCATATACTTCTTCACCCCAGCACGAACGCATAGGAAGTCGTGAAGGGCGGCCGTTTCGGGGGCTGTCTTTTGTTTTGGACGTCCAAAAAGTGGTGTTTTGCAGTCAAGTTAGAATGAGTTTGAGTTTGAAACTATTATTAAGAACTAGCTCTTCCCCGCGGTTCCACCCGCGGCCTGAGGGAACTTCTTCCAGCATCCGGATAAAAAGTAGTCTGTTTCTTAGACTATAACATATGTATGTCTACCAAATTCTATTTTAATCGGCTCAGTGGTTTTGGCGTGACACAAAGAAAGACAGACAAACAGAGTTTGTGTAGTTGTGACAAACAAATTTTTGCTTTTATAATTTTGTAAAGAAGTAAGGATTAAATTTATCTTGTCACAAGTTTTAGTTATATAAACAAGATATTATTATAGTTTTCGTTCCAATATACTTAACTTATTTTACAGTATATGTAATGTAACTTACTTTAATCCTTCCAGTATTAATAAGATACTGCGCCATACTCTTGGTGATGATGTCGAAGAAGAATCCAGAGTACTGCATGAACTTGTTGCCCAACAGAAAGTCTGGCTGGTTCGGATCCACGAACATGTGCAGCGGGGCCGTCAACATCGTGTGCAGTTTGAATTCCACACAGTTGAATACGTACTGACGACCAAAAAAAAAAGTTTAAATAAATTTTACTAAAAATAATAAAATGTCTTCAAGAAGCTGATCTCTCAACCATTTAATTACTTTTTTAAGGACGAATTGGTGCCACAAATTGTATCTCCAATATCTTCTCGCAAATTGCTAGCACATCAAGCTACTATAATCTGTCAAAATTTCTTATAGATTTTGAACTTTATCGCTGAAGCATGTGGTTCAAAATTGATTGGGAAAATATGACAGTAGATGAGAAGCTCGTTGTGTTGGCGTCTGTACATACATAAATCAGGAAACATATGAAGTGAAAGTAAACCTTACCTTAACATAGCTATCCAATAAGTCTTTACGCCCGTAATCATGTATCATATGCACAAAATGAACTATTAACTTTACAATCTGGTAACCCATATCTTGTGTGTAGCTTTTTTCAACTGTCTGCAAAATGGACAATATTATTTATTCAATAATATTCAACCTCTCAAGTATGAGTGCGTGGGTTCGATTCCAGGTCAGGCAAGTACCAATGCAACTTTTCTAAGTTTATAAGTATATCTTGGACACCAATGACTGTTTCGAATGGCACGTTAAACTGTAGGTCCCGGCTGTCACAGAAAATCCTTGGCAGTCGTTACGGGTAGTCAGAAGCCAGTAAGTCTGACGCCAGTCTAACCAAGGGGTATTGGTTTGCTCGGGTAACTGGGTTGAGGAGGTCAGATAGGCAGGCACGCCTTGTAAAACACTGGTACTCAGCTAAATCCGATTAGACTGGAAGCCGACCCCAACATAGTTGAGAAAAGGCTCGGGAGGTGATGATGATTTTATTCAATAATATTTATTTATTTAAGTGAAATATCAATTAATATTATTTACCATTAGTTCAAAAAGTTGATTCATAATAGTTGGCAAGAAAGCAATGAGAGAGCTCAACTTGATCGCGTGCGCAGCTTTTAGCGCGTTGCATACGTCATTCCAGGGTGGTGGGGATGGCGAGGTGGGGGGAGAACTGGACTTGATCAGCCGTTCAGCTTGGTTGAACAGATTATGTAAATGTGCATCCCGGGTAGCTACAGTGGAGTCTAAGACTAGTTGACATCGGAACAGTTGTTTTTCACCTTCCACCCATACGACTTCCGGTCCTGTGTTCTGTAATAACATAAATATTTTTTTATAAGAGTATAAACCGTTGTTTCTTCGAATGTTTTCCTCACTATTGTATTGTGATGTTTATTTCTTTTACTGAAATCTTCTGATTTATATACCCTTTCCACAGATGAATGGATGGTAGATTCAATTCTTATTGAATCAGTACTTTCACCTATTGTATGAGTACTAAAATATTAAGATGACATACCCCTTTTCCCAACCCGAGTGGCTGAATGGCTAAGTAGCCCGAAGGCAAATGCGTTGCGATAGGTAAGTTCACGACTTCATCAACCAACTTATCGTTTTTCAATAAAGGCACCCACGCGTATCTGAAATAGAGAAGGGACGCTATGAATATGACGTGCATCGAACGAATAAATTGTATTAGCTTGTCAATGAACACTTCTGAATGGACACGTCCGATAGCGCATTGTTTGGGATAAACAATAGAGGGATATCATTATTATCAGTGCTGCAACTGGGTTTGAATCCTTTTACGTATATGAAAGGCTATTAAGTGTTAGGTGCATTTGATTTTGGACCTTATTACCACAGCAATAAGGTTTGAAAGAGGGTCGGTTATTAAGCTATCATTCGCTTAATCATTTAGTTTTAAAATAAGTCATGAATGAGTACGATAGCTGTGTTGATAGTTCTGTCGAGTCACACGATGTAATAGAATACAGGATAATATTTACCCAATACACGTTTCGACGTTAGCGTCGTTTTTCTTAGCGAGGTCGCACGATATGTGGTGAAAAGTAAACAACAAATGATGCTGGGAAGTTAATGTAGCCGGGAGACGGATCTTGGCTTCGTCACTCCATGTTGGGTTTGCGTTGTGATGTAATACTGAACAGCGGTATTGTGACGTCATACCGAATCTTCCGTATACCACCTACAAATAAATAGTAAACTATACATTTTAAGCAATAGTGGTAATTTACGTATATTCTTTCTCTGTATAGTAAGAGGCGTGTGTCCTGCAGTAGGACAGTAAAAAGGCTGACGATGATGGTATGTCAAATATAAATTATCTAATGATCCTGATCTCACTAACAAACTGTTAGAATGGTCTTTTGTTCTTAAGAAAGTTACGTAAATTAAATACAAAATGGGTCAACCAGGAAATCCAGACTGTTTATATAATTTAATCATTTAGGGTAATACCAATTCTAGCAAGAAATACAGTATCAAATATTTCCGTGATACGTGTGTGTAAATTAATCATAAGTACGGAAAGTTGGTTCTAAACATATCAAGCAATTATCGACTCTATTCGTAACACATATGGTTCACTTTAAAATACATTTATGTTTTTACAGGCGAGCTTAAGATACAAATGAATATCAATAAAGTGTGAGACTTTATATTACCTGAAGTGATTTATTTTCTCCCGTATCACTATCCCTTAATTCGATTGAACACGCAATATTTCTCGCTCTGGCGAACATTTTTTGAGATTCAAAATTCAAAGCTAACGGCCGCACGTACAAATGGTGTATGTATGCTGCATACGGTTGTTCCGGTTCCACGTTTAGTGTTGCCAGCTCTACTGTAAGTGGCGATATAGGCGGTAATGGAAAAGGTTTTAATGCAGCGTACGAGTTCGACATACAATCTGAAAATACATGGTAAAGTAAGACAATAGTATTCAGATAGAGAAATATCGAATCATAAAAATCTCATTAGTTATTACTTGGTACTTGTTCGTTGCTTTGTTGAATATTAATACTGAGCCAGCCAGGTATCACAGTTAATTTAGCCATTTTCTCCGACTTGCGGTAGTCCGATAATATTTTCAGGAGATCATCATCCGACATTTTGTTGGGCTCCTGCCGATAAATGGCGGGAAATTCCGGTGTCAAATCTAAGTCATTGCTGTACATTCTGAAACAAAAACATCCCTAAAAACACCTGAAAAAAAAACCTATTGAAAATAAAGCAATATTGAAATATTTACTTGTAGACGGGTTTCGCCGCCCATGCAAAGGGCATCCTGTAGGTCCCCACGCGGTTTGCATACGCTTGAACATTTTTATGCACTTTGAGCCCAAGTCTCGGATCCTTAGTGGCTTTGAGGTACGGCTCCAGCACTTGACTTACGTGACCTTGTAAGATTTTGTCTATTTTCACCACCAGGAACAATTCTGGATGAGGATTGTTTACAGATAGTAGTACCTACAATATTGAGTACAAGTTAGTGTATTGTCTTGTATACAATAAAATATTCATTCATGTATTGTTTGGATTTTATTATATATACCTGTCTTTTCGATCGAAACCATTCTTCGGGTATCTGATTAACGTCTAACTTAACATCGTAACTAAAATTTTCAACTAATGACTTTGTGCACTCCGTATCCTTGACTAGATCTCTGACAGCTTCGTGATTGAGGTCGAAGTGGAAGTTCTCAGATAATTTCTTCCCGCTCCTGGCGTCGTACAACGCCAAGTACGTATAGTACGGTTCTACTTGACACAGCAGTTCTTTATCGCCATCTATCGGCGCTTGTAACCTAAACTTTAAGCTTTCGCATTTGAGCAAAATTCTTTGGCCAAAGTGTTCTCTGAAACGATAAAACAAAATACCGTTCAGCATAGTTTAAGTTAGTTGCTCGTGACAGTTGCGATGTCCAAAAAAGTAATAATAACGTTTTTATAGATTGAGGAATCTGGGTCTTGCTGAAATAGTTTTATTGTTATGACGCCAAACGAAAAAAAATGAAACGCTGAGATACGCATAACTTGGTAGCTTTCACTGGGGAAAAAATGTGATGGTAGAAAGAAAAATATTGTAGTAAAGTACTTGAATGGTTCGAGCTGAGGTTCAGGTGAGAGAGCCCGTTTGTATGGCATGCTGAAGATGTTATATCGGCACTCGTTGCGCGCGGCTGCTATGGACATGTCAGTTTCGCGGGAGTAGCGCATCAGAAGCGGGTTCATACTGTGTTCCAGACCCTTCAGGGTGCCGTACGTGGGAGGTGGAGGCTCTGCTGTGAGGGACACATCGGCATCTGGACAATTAACATGTATATTACAGATACAAGTCGAAATTTTATATTTAAATTTTGGTCAATGGTTATTCTATCCTACCTTTGTCTAGTGCTTCATCGCTTTGGTGTCCTTCTTGGCTATCCTGATTTTTCTTTAAAGCTGCTTTGAAAGCATTGATCCAATCGACTACATCTTCCTCATTCTCAGCTGCAAACGTATAGCCTTTTCCACCAGCCATGCGCAGTTCGAAACAAAACCTACCTCTTTTAGGATTCTGTAATGACATACGACTAATCTTTACAATCATAAAAATAATACTCTTAGCATGAACAACTTTAGTAGACCATTGTGAAGTTCGTTTTACGACGTAATTAAATAATGAGCAAAAATACATCTATATTTAGACTTCCTTATATAGGAAAACAAAAGTTCATTATTAGCGTTATGTAATTGTAGATAAAGCCTTACCCTAACAACATCAGAACAAAAGTCCATTACGATAGTGAGCTTTGTATCCGTCTTCTTATCATCCTTATACACTTCGAGTATGTACGTGCCATCGGCCTCTCGGAGCATTGAGCAATAACGTTTCTTAAACGACTTTGAAGCAAGGTTACTGAATATCCTATCTGAGCCAATTTCGGGTCCTTTTAGCAAATGCCCTTCTTTGGTACCGAGGTCCAACTTTGCTGCCTGTGTTTCATTATCACTCTCAGTTTCGGCGTCGATATCATATACCTCCTCCGGGAATTTGTTTTCTATAGGTCTGTACAAGAAAAGATAGTGGTAATGGTATAGATAACAGTATCAATTACTAAGAATAATGTATGAATTTACACAGCGTGGTTCTTTGAAATAATGAATCAGGAAAATCCTTGCGTATCGTGATATCGGTTGTAAGTTGTAAAGCGAATTAGTGATATGAGTATGAATTATTTTCATAGCGAACATAATTCGTTGTTCGCATAATTTATTTATATTATTCGTTCAAAATATTATATTAGTGTGATATATGATAATATTATAAAGGCGATAGTTTGTGAGCGCGTATTTTTGTACTTTTTTACCCGCAAACGGCTGAACGGATTTTGATGGAAATTGGCATTAAAGTATGTCATATATCAGATTAACGTATGCGCTATTAACCTGATGCAAGAAATAGTTCCATCGGGACGCGGATGAAACCGCGATTGGAAGCTCTCTCGAAGTCTTCATACATTAAGATACATAGAATTGAACACGGTAAATATCAATTATTGAATGACTCTAAACTTTAGAAAAGGTCACCGCGTCCTCTGCTAGATATTGTTTATAAACAAGTTATCTAATCTAAAAGAAAGACAATCGGAGGATTATACTCCACGACAAAAAGAGAAAGCGTCTGCCGCGTCTCCCTCATTATCATATTATGTGACTTATTTAGACTTAATTTACTATATTTGGAAGGAAATCCTTTCATCCTATGTTGTGCAATCATTGGGATGTGACTCATGGATCAGATATGAGAAATACTCTGGCCTTGGGAATATAGCGCATAACTTTTGTTCGCCATACAATGTTCATTGCCATGCAAAGTATGTTAATTATCACTGGTAATGAGCATCCAACTGTTTGCTACAAATTTAACACATCGCATGCAGGCAGCTTTCGTTCGTTTAGGTGCGCAATCGATAAATCAATGCATTTTAATGATATGCAAATGTAATATGTTTTATAAATATTATGTGTTTAGGCAATACTGATTACCTAATTTTAGTCGTGTTATTTAATTTGCTGTCCAATAATGTCAACAACGAAAAATAAGTAGTGTGATTTTTTTGGCAATGTATATTTAAGTCGAAACTCCAAAATCTTTACTACACATAAGGTACATAGCGAACTTTTAATCAACCACAATTTACCGATGTTAAACGTGAATTTGTATAATGTAAATTGAATAGAATTTAATATAAAACATGATGATAACAGCTGATAGCCGGCGACCGAATGCGATACATAAATTAAAAGTACAAAAATTACGAGAACTTTTTTACGATGTTATCAGTTCCATTTTTAAAGATCAAAATCTTTTTCAGACATACCTCTGATAGAACGTGAAAACATACTGAGTTTTATTTATTTAGTGTTTAGTGTTATGACACACACCTGCATACATAACACACATATGCATATATAATGGACAGAAAGGAAGATGTCTGCACATAGGCATAAACAGTTAATGCCAAGGAGGACATGCATGATCATTTATTTATTTCTAGTTAGCCTGCTTTAAGATCCAATTTGCGTCTGAAACTCTTACCTTGGCAAGTTGAGATAGGTGCCTGAGTAGCTACTGAACTTGTAATGTATGAGATTCCAACTGGAAGCATAGCTGAGCAGCGCCTGTCTGGTGAGTAGAGGGCAGGAGGCAGCTGTCCTCACATCTGGTACTGCTGTGGTTACTGTTCTCCAGCGACGTGGTAATACTACACTCTAGTAGATAATAAGAAACAAATCAGAAGGGAAAATTGAGATGGCCTAGTCAAGACTTCACATGGATTTGAAATAAATAACCAAACATCGCAAAAATAATTCATCAAAAATCTATTCCCATATGTGAAGTTTTGTCATGATATGAGTATAACAATCATACAGAACCCTTTTTTTATAAAGATATAAGGCTTAAAGGATTCTAGGTTTAGTGTAATAAATCTGCGTTAGATATAACAATTCCATATAACATGAATTGAGGTTTTCCTGTTCTTCATAAAACATTATATGTTTCTCAACTGCATTTTATTTTGTCATCTGACATTTAAGCATGACATTTAAATAATTACATAAAACATCTTTAGTCAAAAATCCAAATTCACTAGCCTCAATTTTCAAGCAGACAATTTGAATTTTACTCAATAGCTCTTTTATCAGGTCATGTTAGTGTTATTTTAGTGTTATGAAATAAATTAAAAGTTGCATGTATTTTAGCTATTAAGAACATACATATTTCTTTTGAAATTGAATAAAGGCTGACTACAAAATTCTGGTGTTCTCTCTGATAAAAGGACCATATACTACGCACATTTTTCTTGAAGGTTTATAAACTACTTACAGAGACATCATCAGTAGGATACAACAGTATGTCCCTTAGCGGGTCATTGAGGAGAAGGGTCTTGTTATCTTGGATATACTGTTCAAAATCTAGCGCTGTACATTTTTTGGCAATGATATTCTGTAACAAGGAGGTATTATAACATAAGTACTTCATGATATTCGTATGAAGAACATTTGGAAGGTTATGGAGCAAATGAGTTCATAGTGATTTGAGTGCAGTTGGTGGGAATTACCTATTATACTTTATGAATGAACTAAACATCATACTTTAGGTAGTATTTGCATTATCATTTTAAACACACTGTTAGCAATACTTAAAAAAATATATAACTGTGTATGGTTGAATCATATAATCTTCAAATTGAACACTGTTTAAGTAAACTCTTAAGTTAATAATTCAAACTCAAAATTTATTCAAACTTGGCTGTAAAACAGCACTTTTTGAATGTCACATATTACAAAAGATAGCCCCCAAAATGCCCACCCTTCACCACTTCCTATGTGTTTTAGCTGGGAAGAAGTGGCGCAACAAACTCCCCAGCAACACATGTGTGTCTGTTGGATTGAAGAACCTTTAAACAGCATTTTCTTCACACATAAGCAATAACAATAACTACATAAGCAATAACATTTTATGCTTATTTTCAGAACACACACAGTTTTGAATCCCAGATATTAATTGATCTGTGATTCTAAGTGCATGTGGTGTAAGCATGTTTATGAAAGTGACTAAAGGTGAAGATTCGTGCATGTTGGGCAGATTCAATTCAGACAGTATATTCTCAGAATTATTTTTATTCTATTTATTTACATAAATAAAATGTTATGCTTGTATGTAATTGAGAGATATTTAAGTACCAGTATTATGATGCTGTTCTAAGATATTTAGATATGAATGCAGCTCAATGTCGTTCTTACTATGTTTACAATATTCACTAGCTAATGTTATGTAAATATTGTATGGCATACAGACTGGAAAGGTAATACATTAATGTTAAAGCAGATATTAAGTCACTTAAGCAATTAATTGTAAATTTACAATTGTAGTGGCGGAACATACTTTTGTTTTGGCATAGAATAGAGTTATGTCTCGAGCATGCCATTAGAAATGTTAATGCAAATAGAAAGTGCAAGAAAATTTCTAACTAGAAAAGCTTGACTTTTACTGAGTATTTACAGGAATGGGGTTAACTATTATTTATTTATTTTTTGGTTTATAACCATAATTAAATTTGCGCTAAAGCTCCATTCAAGTTATTAGCTATTTACCTCATATTCTGCGCCGTTCTTTTTCACCTTAGAATTGACTGGAGGCATGGCGGAACAATTTCTACTTCTTCACACAAATATATATAAGAATGCACATTTATTTACTTAAAAAAACCGAAATGTTTACATTTTGGAAAAAATCAATCGTTTCTCAAAACGCCGAAAACCGCAATCGCAATGGAGAACGAGGAAGCGAAACACCGAACGAACGAACGAAACACAACAGCGACGACCGACAAGCGAAAATGACAAATTGACAGTCGATTTCAACGCCAACTGACAGTGGCAACCTCGACTTCGAATATTCAACCATAGCCAATAACAGAAGCAGAGACCAAAGTACCAAAAAGATCCGGAAAACAGCTTCTCTGAATATTCACTGGATGTATTGCATGTGCTTAACACCTCAGAGCAATTACTAAGATCATCCAGAGTAGAAACAAAAATGAGTCGAATGAGTAGTTTTCAGTAAATCCACACTCTGTAAGTCCACACTCATAAATTCTGATTTGTTTCTATTTGGACAAATTTCGAACAAAAAGTGTTATTACTTTGATAGTTTTGTTTATTTATTAATATCTTATGGATGGAATAGGTCAAGAAATCAAGAATAGGTAATATAAATAATTATAGCATAAAAAGAAAATCCACACCGGTACAATTCTTGGTAATGACCGAGTTCAAGCTTAAAATTTCTGGCCTCACTATTAGTTTTCAATATGCAGTAAATATTATTCACAATTTTATCTCACTATGTTTGCTGCTGTTGCTGTGCAGCTATGTATTGGTGAAATATCTAAACATCATTACTACGTTTAAAAAGGTTATAATATGGTTATAATAGTTACTCCATCGATAGTTACTCATATCCAAAAGACACCTACTCCAGGATGGCTGCTGGCAATAGTTCCTTCGGCCACCACACATGGGACTGGCACGGTAGTCGATTGTCGACACCAGCTCTTGCGGAGAACATGGGGAAAGAGAAAAACCTGAGTAGTCTTTGTACACTTTATTTCCATCATTTTCAAAGTATTCAACACACTGATGATTTAAATACATCAAATTCATTTATCAGTTACATTACAGCATCGAATTGGCTAGCGTTCTTTGTACCTACTATTATATCGTTTTTATTTTGATGTACCAATAAGATGCACGTTTAGAATTCATTTTTATTTAATATTTTATTCCTTATATTTATTTAAATTATTTATACAGGTAAAGAAATGCATTAAAATCTGTACATTTTACTCAGTTGAGTTTCATAGTAATTTTTATAATACAATAATCTTTAAAAGTCATTTTGATAGGTCCATATAAATCTGTAGAAGCTTCCTGTAATAATTAAGGTGAACAGTGATTTGTAAAATATTTTACTGGACATAATAGTGTACCTCTAGCAAAATGACTTAGTATGATCTCGTAACTTAGTCTGATTATAATACCATTTATACAAAGTCAAGACTTTGTTTTAGTTCAATTGTATAGAGTTACGAGACGGATTTATTTCCAATTGGGACGGTATTCGATGTTTTATTTAGTTCTGAGAGTTAATTTATATAGTTTAAGTGTAGAGGTAAAGAATATACATAGACGTATGTTTCTATAAGTTTTTAGACACCTGGGTATTAATGGTCATTATGTGGCTATGTAGTTGTGGTTCATTAATCTAGGAATAATTAATTTAGCTAAAACAGTGGTTCCCAAACTTTTTTATACTAAGTATGGATATAACTATTCATTTGTCCTGGATGTTGAGTTGAACATCCAAAGGCCAGATAATTAACTACTGGTTGGGAACGACTGATGAAAGGGTAAAGAGGGCGATTCTTCTTCGTAATAATTTGAGTCTATTTCGGAGCATTAGGTATCTAAAATGGCGATTCGTTAGCTCATAAGTTTTTAAAACGTAGCCTAGGACTAGGATAAGTGTCTATCTATATGCACATGTGTCGCAGCCAATTTGTTAAAACAAGTTTTGTTAAAGATCTGACCCTAGGGATTGTGTTCAAGGGAGGTTTTAAAAAGACCTTAACCTTAACCGAGCGTTTACGAATAGGGGTAGCCTATGTCGCGTACTCGGAACCAGATGCATAAGCATCGACGAGTTGTAGGTAATGTTAAAAGTTGCCCTCAACAAGTCGGTTAAATAAAGTGTCTATAAAAAATCACATTGAGTGACGTCATTCAGAAGGGATTTGTTTGATGAAATTGTTATTTCAACCAGTTGGCTGCGACATATGGCACTACTTACTGAATTCATACATTTTATAAACAGATACAAAGTTCAGTCAATACCTACATATTGTAGTACATAAGTGAGAGTCATGTAGGTCTACTATGTAGATATTCTTTATAATATGCAACACATACATAGGTAGGTAAAGTTTGGAACACAAATTGTACCTTACACAATATGCTTAATTTAAATACATAAAAATATGGTATAAATTGTTCTATCGTCTTATATTTTAGGTACATTTATTTTTGGCATATGGCACACAGATTTATTATGTAGGAATTATGTACTAAAATAACCATTAAATACACAACACACTATTAAATATCATAGAGATTTACAAAGCTACAGTATAACGTAGATACTCGTATAGAATATTTTTATTTATTATGAAAAATATCACACTTAGGTAGGTAATTGAGTATTGACTCTACATTATCGAAAGTACATTCCTGGTTTCCCGGTCAAATTCGTTAACGAACGTCTGAACATCAAGCCTTAACACTGAAACTGTGAGAATACGCTGCTCTGTGAACGGAATGTGCGGGTGAGAGCCATAGTCGTGGCGGCAGCCGAGGGCGAGGAGCGCGGCACATACTGCGATGCCGGCACCAGGGCTGGCTGTCAGGTGTACTCCTCGTCATCATCCTCATCCTCACTGGATTCGAACGCGGCCTCCATCTCAGCGTGATCTTCAGGGGTCGGCAGTGACAGCTTCAAGTAATCGACTGGCAGTTGTTCCTTTGGAATCAAATACCCTGTTGAATCTTGCGGCGGGGGTGGGGGTCGTGGTAGCCGCATTTGCATAACCTGTCCACCACCTGCAGCTGCATCCTCTAATTTTCTACATATTTCATCAAAACCTATTCTGTCGCGAGGGTCGGCTTTCCAACATGCGCGCATTAAGTCGCCAGCGAAGCGCGGGCAGTCTTCTGGCGGCACAAGCACTATGCCTCGCAAGATCAACTTTGTAGCACCGTCGTTATTCTGGCCATAGAACGGTTGTTTTCCCCTGCTGTATATCTCCCAGAGTACAACACCGTAAGACCACACGTCTGACTCGTGCGTGAATCGAGCGTACACAATGCTCTCTGGCGACATCCAGCGTACCGGCATGGGCCGCTCGCCACCCATTTTGTAATAGTCGCACGTGTAAACATCTCGTGACATGCCAAAGTCCGCAATTTTCACTGTAAGGTTAGCGCCCACCAGACAATTCCTGGCTGCGAGATCCCGATGAACAAAGCGTCGTGAAGCGAGGTACTGCATACCGCGAGCTATTTGCAGGGCCACGTGCAACAGAGCTGGCTCATCCAACAGCGGTCCTGGTCGGCCTCCACCACGAGACCCTCTCAGCACGCCGGCCAGATCGCCCCACTCCATATATTCAAACACCATCCAGGGACTAGCGTTGATGTCATCTACAAGTAATAGACCCGTTGTTAAAGGAAGAAAAATAGCAAGTGGTCACAGAAATAATTTGAATAATAATTTTCATGGGATTTACATTTACATTTCTTGTAAAGTTCAGAAAAATCTAAGTGAATAATGGTTGATTGCTCATTTAAATATTTACCTCTATATACGACGCCTACGAGTGCAAGAATATTTGGATGTCTGAATGCTGACATAATAGAGACTTCCCTTACGAAGTCTTCCTCGGCATTGCGACCCGCACTTTCCTTTAGAACTTTGATAGCTACCACTTGTTCATCAGCGGCCGTTCTCAGAAGTCCTGGAGCAAAAATATACATATTATGTTAAGTCCGAAGAATATGAAAATTTTATCTCTATCCATTCTCCATCTAATGAATTATTACAATATAAAACTTAAGTGTATTGAAATACGGTCTATCCAAATTACCTTTATGGACTTTGCCAAAGCATCCCTCTCCGACTTCTTCAAGGAATGTGAGCGCGTTCCTATCCAAGAGCTGGACTTGCGACTTGTTGGTGTCATCAGCATCCATAGCTCCCGGAGTGCCCGGCACCGGCACATTGCCCGCTCCGTAGACTCCGTACTGCGGGTTCGTTATATACCTTTCAGCAAGCAGAGGCTCTCCCGGTCGCACACGCTATAACAAACCAAGCTGATAAATATTTGCATCTAACTGGAATAATGTGTGCAACAGGAAAGTGAAATAAAATCCAGCAATTTAAAAGCTTTATGCGCTATTTACACCAAAACCATGCATATTGGCTTAACCATGTCGTCCCTTTGTAAAGAAGTTATTGGTCATAACCATATTGTTAATGCATTTTTATTCTCATACTTACAGGCTGTGTTTTCCCGTCCACACGACACATTCGTTTTTTGAAGTATAGCAACATAATGAAGACGATGAGTATTAGCGTTACGGCCCCTGAAACGGTGATGGCTATCAGGGTTCCTACACCGGCGGTCATGCCCGTCTCTATTAACGAGCCATTCCCAGTCGTTGACTCAGCGAAGATCTCTGCACTCGATAAGGATTTTGATACCTGGAAAGGAAACAAATGTTTTAACAACAAGGAAGAAAACTCAAGATTCGATAAACTATTACATCGTAAATCATATTTTAATAGCTAAATTTAAGTACTTATGTAGAGACAAGGGATTGAGAAACAATAATAAAAGTTTCTACGTAATCAAAGTACTCTCACAATTTGGGTGACATCGGCTACGTTATCACGGCTGACCTATCATGAATATTTATCAGTTACTATGGAAAAACACTGATTTCAGTTCCATCCCATATATTTTAGCGTGAAAATCAATACTTTCATTGATAAAGCTCGTCGTTTGGTCATTTTATTTGCAAAATTTTAATATACAACCTTACTAGTACTTCATGCTTTTTAGGATGGATTATGATACGAGAGTGGGCTGCCTCTACCTATCTCTAAGAGGTCAGATCTAATAGGCGGACCGCGTAGGCAGACATGTGTTACCTACATTGGATAAACTGTTTTAAATGCAATGCATGTTGCATCAAACGAGGTTTCATTAAAATTTTCATATACATTATCTGTAAGCTAATATTTTTTAATCAAGCTCGCAATCTGTGCAGTAGGACAGCGTGATAAGGCGATAAAAGGGGTTTTAATTAAGACGGATGGTCTCACTTGTGAGGTGGGCGGTGACGGCGCGTATCGGCCGTCAGCGGAGGCGTTTGACGTTCTCGGTGGGATCACGTTGTATATGGGCTTCAGAGTCACGGGAACTGGAATCAATTAATACAATTTCCTGTTATACCTTCACTGACACAATTATAAGATGGATATGTACGCGGACTTAACGATATTGCAATGCTTCACCTAGTTTCCACAAGCAAAACGTCTAGTTGGAAGTCATTTAGTTGCTTCAAGCCTAATTAATAGTTTATTACATTGCATGTTGGAATTTCGTTCAATTAACGATAATTATAACATTCACTTTGTGTACATACGTGTATTATTCTCTATTTGTAACTTTATAGTGTAAATAAAGAAAAATGCGAACATAGTCGATTGTGTAATTAAAAACAAAACCTACTATAAAAATCAAAGAATCACAAACAAAACAACGGAACAAAAGTTCAATAAACTTCAAAACAAATTATGATCAATCAAGCATTGTGGGAGTTATTAATAAACGCAAGATCACCTGTGCTTCTGGGGCATTTGAAGTCTTCGGTGACCGGCAAACCGTTGGAAGTGCATCGGCAAAAGTGCATGGTACTGTTGTATGGCATGCACGCCGCCTCTTTGCCGCACGAATGCAGGCCGCAAGTGCCCGGAAAATATATCGCTGTAAACATAAATCTTTGTTGGTTTCCTGCTTTTTTTTTAATTGACCTACTCTTCAGGTATAGTGTGGAGCTTCGTAGGTATAATCTTCTTAGGTTATCATCAGTATACTGATATTATAATGGGTACAAATTACGCAATGATCTTTGACACTTCAAGAAAGTTACTTGATACTTTTAAATAGCAGACAGTAGGTACGTTAACCACTGATTTTTAATGAAAGTCGTTAATTTGAATTGAGTATGGCTAATAGAAATTCACGCCGAATGCTGTCCCACGATACTTGCAATTTAAATCCTAGCCGTTTAAATTGTAAACTTAAATGTTTTCTCTTATTCGTAAAGTGTGTAACTGGTCAATTAATACTATAAATAGCTTGTGCGTATTCATTATGACGAAAAGTAAATACGTATCTTCCTAAGTATTGGCATTAAAGTAGATAAGCCAGCACATCAAGCTAATACAATCTATAAAATTTCCTTAATAGATTTTCCACTTTATCGCTGAATCATATGCCAAAGTTTTAAAGTTTTAGGTAGCTTGATGTGACGGCAACCCTAGGTACCTATCTCAATGAATAACAAGGAAAATGACAATATTAATACTATTCATCAGCATCATCAGCCTTTTTATCGTCTCACTGCTGGGCACAGGCCTCTTCTCAATTTGTGTCTAAATGCGTGTTGGTAATGCTATTATTAACGTGATATTGATTTATATTATTTCGCACAGATTTTAATATAAGTTAAAACATGTTAATCGCCTGTCTGCCAATAAATGGCAACTACAGGCAGACCTTTCTATTAGAAGCGAATGGTTTGACATACCTATTACCATTATCATTACGCTTGCAACTTGATTGATTAATCACAGTGTAGCGTTAAATACTGGTCTTAAGTTTTCTGATCAACTTGAGTGATATAAGTATTTAAATAAATAAACTGTAAATTACAGGTTGGCTGGTACCACGTCAAACTACAACAAACTGTCAAATTTTCTTAAACATTTTCAACTTTATCGCTGAAGCACATGGTTCAAAGTTGATTGGGGAAATTTTATAGTAGCTTGATGTGCTGGCGTCTGTACATTGGCTGAATGTACCTATTGGAGTGATTGTGTAGCCTACTCTAAAGATGTTTACTACAGGTGCGCTTAAAGAAGACGGCAGCTCATTTAATCGGACCAGCGAGGTCAAGCGCCTGACAGGATTGCGGGATTGTCCGAAAAAGTTGCCACAGCTTTCGAAGGAAGAGGTTAACGGTCTGATTCTTCGTCCGACTTTGTCCTGAATGGGGTGGAAAATTTGAAGAGAATTATAAGCCTAGCTAGAGTACCTAGAGGTCGCCATTTGCTCATGAGAAGGACAATAAAGACTATAGAACTTAGGTTCAATAAAAAAGTTGAATTGTGTACTCTAAAGAAAAGAGAAAGTATTTACTTGGCGGAGTTTGTTCCGGCCTCGCCTCCTCTCGTGGTACCCTCGCCAACTTTTCTGCGTAATCCCGGAGCCGCTGTAACAATAAATGAAAACTATTAGGCAATTGTGTTATTTACCTAACATATCTGGAAGAGGATTTTTAATTACTTAGTAATAGGGTTCGTTTCGATATCATACTGTGTACTTTTAGTTGTCATAACAGTATTTTTCTTTCTTAATTTGTTATCCTGTTCTGTGCGATTTAGAGGTGTGGCAATATCCGACTAATACTTAGCCGCGCCCATTTAATTACAAGACTTTCAATCATGTCTAAAAGCACCCTTCATACCCAATTGATTGGAATCAATCAAAACGCATTTTCATATTAATTGGTTTCGATAGAAAGACCAGATTCTGACGGTCTGGCGCCGTTTAAAGCCACTTGTTGAACTGAATATCCATACATACCCGTCACAAATCACTATTCTGTTACATAAATTATGCAATCGAGCAACAAACACTACAATAACAATGGAATTCTAAAAACACAGTTACAAACATGGATTCTAGGATCTCTAACAACAAGCTGCTCATGTCAATCAGCTCATAATTAAACAATTAACGTAAATTAGAATGCGTTTTCACGTTAATTGGCCAACGTTCAGAATGCATAAGACCATTCATTACCATCAGGATGCATTCATACCCTGGTCATGGTAATCGAGCACGATCTCGCATTGACTTGAGATTGATCTGGCAGTCGTTCCCATTTAGAGCTACAAGGGTTTAGAGATTTACGGGAGCTTTGCAATTAAAATTGTTAGACCAACTCCTACAACACTGTAAGTATAATAAAAATATAAGACGATTGGGCTGTGTTATGTTATCTGTGGAACGTTTGAGATGCTCGACGCGGAGTTATTTTGGCCACGTTATCGTGGAGAGTGGCTGCACTCCGCCTTGCCCTCGGGTTACGATAAATCAATAATATCGTGTACCTAAGTGAATTATCGATATTTTACATTTTATGCCTATTTGTTATCGTTAATAGGAACGAATTTAACGATCGCACTGCGCAATTACCTCTAGGCTAGGCTGTTTGTCTGTCTCGCGGAGTAATCATGTACTCCTTCAATGGCAGATACTTTAGGAATCAGTTATTTGACATACTCCGCTCTATTGCATGGAAATAAATCTCGAGAGAATTCTAAGTGCTGCACTTAATATGGACAAGTTATTTATATTTATTCCAATAGCCAATTATAATGACGATGTTAGTAATTTGTTTTGATTAACATTACATCTGATAATTGAGGATAGCCCCGTTTATTATGAATGCTTGGTGCATAGATTAAGCTAGAATTCTAACGTTCTAGATGTTATTCCAGTAACATAAAGTAAGTACCTTATTAAGCAAATTTTGTTACCTCGAAGCTACAACACCTCAGTAACATAAATTTTACACTTTCATTTTCAAAAGAATAATATAATTTAATGTATTTTAGACTTCTGGAGCTTTAGAGCATTTTACAGATGAATTGTGGTAACGAAGAAAAATATTCTCTTATATTTTATTTGTTAATCACGGAGTTCTAGATTAAAGAAAATTAGACCTTTTTGTTAATTTATGTTATATACAAACAAAGTCATATTCTACCAATAAAATAATTAGATAATCTAAGTGTTTTATGCCTTTACAGGAACTAAAACATTTCTCCTATTTATTAGCTAATAATCTGTGCTTATTCCCATTGCCGATAGAACTCGAGAAAGCATCTATAACTAATAACATCAATGCCATAACTAAACAGTTACAATAATTATATTTTGTAGTAAACAACTTAAGGTAGTATCTCATTGATAAGGATTCCTAATGAGTTGACATTACTTAGGGTACACAGTTCTATCTTAGCCAATATTATAAATGTGAAGTACTTTTGTTCCCTCTGGATGCGAACGAGCACACGAGACTTAAACTATGTATATATAGGTAATACCTACCTATCTACTTATATAGTTACAATTGTTGACCCAACAAACCTAGACACGTATCCTTTGCCATCACAATCAATGAATGACAGCACATCCACTACATTTACAAACAAAGCAAATTGAAAATTTAATCATGTTTGTTTTCGCAAATCTCATTAACTGTTTCAAATTATCTCGTCAAAACCCCGCATAGACTGTTCAGTTAGATTTCATCCCACACTACGTACCTAATCATTGTCTCTTTATAAGGGTGTTACCGGACCAACCGATCGATTGTCGATAGATGGCATGTATCAACGCTAAAATGGATGATCGACATCGATCGATAGTTTCCACCATACTGATCGCGTCAATCCATTCTACCAACGATCGATTGCGTCGATTGACGGTCGATCGGTAGATCTAGTAATACCCTAATAAACACGCTAAATAATTTAACTAGAAGTAACTTACGAATGCTAAACTTTTTTTTCTAGCTTGTACCATCCATGGAGGCGTTTGCTATGTCGTAACTTTCATACTTTTCTTCTAAAGACTCGGATTGAGTTACATACAAGTCAAACCCATTACACAAGCCGTTTTATTCAAACACCTTGTTAACAATCAATAACTTATTTTCTAAATCGAAACATTGTTTCGATAGTTATTTATGAGATTGTAGTTTTCACATCTACATATTACAAGATCTGTACACAAAACACACCGCACGACATTGTAGCAAGCCGGGATAATATGTTTAATAAATTACCATACTTATCTTAGATTGGAAAACATTCTACTATCTGCCTAGATTTGCTGTGCATTTATAAGTCTTGTAAGAGATAAAACAATGCGTATAAGATCCGATAAGCCCTTGCATATTCTCGTCTTTATTCATGGATGCTGCCATGCGAATAATAAGAGTAAGTAATGCAAATTTAATCAAGCAAATTCAATCAATTTAATTTAGCTTTTAAATAGATTGTCACTATTCTTATATCATTAGATTATTTTTATCAGACTTTCGTTGTAACGTATTTGTTAGATTAACAATGATTTACTGCAGTGATTTTTATAAGTTCGCTGCCTAATAAAGACTAATTGTTTTTATAAACCCACATATTCATCTTTCATAGTCATACCAGCGATGCGTTAATATGGATTTACGATCAACAATTTGATCATTGCTTAGTTCATAACAATAACCATTAAGTACGTTGTACAAACGCAGACGCCAGCACATCAAGCTACTACAATCTATCAAATTTCCGCAATAGATTTTCAACTTTATCGCTTAAGCATATGGTTCAAAGTTGATTGGTAAAATTTGATAGTTTCGGGTAGCTGGAAGTGCTGGCGTCTGTACATGGCCGTTGCACAATCAGTGGACATAACTTCGTTGTAGTTTTGTAACTTGACGTCTTACTGAGAAGGTTTTAACTAAATTTCATAATAGTTTAACGTTCCATCACGTAGTTTCAAAAGGTGTGAGGGGTGCGTTTCTATTGACACAAGGCAATGGATGCTTAAGCGGGATTTCAAGTTTCTGTTTCGTTTACTTAATACCAGTAATCGCGACAAAACCATAAATTAGTTGATTGAGTACGAATTGGTAATAACACAATTTTTTTTTTAATTTATTTATTTACCATATTTTTGCATTTTTAAATATTCTCTATATATACATATAGGTATATAAAAAAAAAAACATTTAAAAATATAAAAATAGTGTCCCACCGGTATTGGGATCATGGTCCAAGCTACCGGCGGTCAGGGCTCCACAGAGAGAAACCTCCTGACGATGCGTGCCGTGTCTAGAAGTACAGCTTTCTGCATCAGACGCTTGATCCAACTGTCTAAAGAGAGCCTCTTGAGGTGTAACACAATTATCATTAAGGTACCCTTATGTTACGTGGTATTTACGAATAGTTTAGCTTTTAAGTATAATAAAGATCTAGTCGAAGTACGATAACGTTATAATGTGACATGTGATTATGAATTCAAATTTATTTAAATCTAGGTTCATTTTCGTGTCCAGATCTATTTAATTCAGGTTTGTTTAGATATTTTATAGCACTATAACTTAGTACGAGTAAGTATACATATTTTTATTTGTGTATACATATAGGGTGTTACAAAACTAGTGCACCATATTTTGACAGGTCATCTAGTACATGCTAAGGATCATGTTTACCACAAAAAATGTTGTTGGTTATACATTTATACTACCATTTCTGTTTTAAGTTTCTTAAGCATATTGTAATGTGTAACCGTTTATTTTCCCAAATAGAATAAAATAAAATAAAAAAAGTTGAATGGCCAAGGGGTCAACGAACGAGCGCCTTCATAGAGTCCGGCATAACGTACAATTTGGCGACTGTGATGATAAATTTAATAAAATATGTTTTTATTTTCATGACTTTTTGTGGTAAACATGATCCTTAGCATGTTCTAGATGATCTGTAAAAATATGGTGCACTAGTTTTGTTACACCCTATATAATTTGGAATAACTTTCGAGAATCTTGTTATGTTGAATGTTGTTTCCAAAGAACACTAATATTTTCCAACGAACAAATTAAGTTATTTAAACTTTAACGATGTTAGTAAAACATGAGGTTCACTGATAAGATAAAAGCTACTGTAAAAGTTAGTATTCAAATTGAAACAAAAAGTTTATCCCGCATAATTTTTTTTTTATCTGTTCGAGTAAGACTTGAATTTAAAAAAGGAAAATAAGTTTACCAAGGAGTTTGGATTAAATAAATTCTTAGTTCATGACAACAAAATCAAAATGACTTGTTGAAGATTTCTGACCTAAATACCTTGTGGCTTCAAATCCCGGAGCTGAAAATTATTGCCTTCAAAGATTCTAGTGTTCGTGAGAATATTCAAGCTCCTATTATTTCCGTCTTTGGAATGTTTTGACACGGTGGATTCATGAGGTGTTTCAGAGATCGTGTTAAATTTGTAACCATAAAAGGCGTCAAATATGTTCATTCTGTATGAATAGTTAACTTCTAGGAGTTAATAAATTAAATAAATTGTTGTTACGGAAGAAAAGTTCCTTCCATACGTATGACCGTCCCTTGCGTTCCAGTTGGCAACGTCGGTTGCGGTTTCTTTAATGTATACTATGCCAACTGAGCTTTATTTTCTGAGCAAGACCACTCTCAGTCACTCCCTTCTCATTCACTTGTGGTCATTTACCGCAAAAATATAGACAATATTTTACATCAACTATATCGATCCCTCACGGCTATAGTTATCTCGCAATCGTGTTGGTTTTCAATGTTTAAATGAGAATGAGAAATTTTCAAATGTCAAAACGATAAAACGTAGTTTATTGAGCTATTTATTTATCGATAAACACGAATCCACGCACCGGCGCAGTCAATTTTACGTGTGCCCTTAACAATAATATTCATTACCGTACAATGTAAGCAATGGCAGCAGAACAGTCATGGTGCAGTAGATCAGTAACAATAGATTGAATCTGTTCAAGTAGGTGATACAGCGTTTATTAGAAATCTAATGATAATTATCTAATTCTATTTCTATATCTACGATCAACAAACGACCCCCGAAAGTCACGAATGTTTACTATCATCCTTTCGTCGGAGTCACGCAATGGGAAGTCAAACAATCGTGGACCATATCATTGCTCAGATTGTTAGTGGACCGAGCACCCACGTGACAGTTTCGTTGATAGATTCTGGTATAAATAACCGTCGGACAAGACTTAGCCTAAAGCCATGCTTGACTCGTCCCGCTTATGGCAAAACAATACAACAAATTACTAACACTATTGTTAACTTCTTACCTCACCTACACCTACGTACAGTTTGTTATGTAGGCGCTAAACGCGTTCGAATTTCGAATTTGAACTATTGTTTGTCTGGAATTGATTTACGTTTAAAAATAAATCTTCCATGAAAAAATAAAAAGGTCTATGGTGTAATATTTCTTTTAAGAAATGATGACGACATCAATATACTTTGCGATATAATTGATTCCATAGAATTAAAATAATAAAAAAATAGAAGTAGTAATTAATTGTGAATTTTACTTTATGTTTTTCCAATAACCAATAAAACAAATTGCCACCCTTTGTTACAAGATGCCTAATTTGTACTAAATATGGTTGTTATAAAATGGCAGAAGAGAAGTAGACAAAAGTCTCTTGATATCGAGCAAAAAGAGTTGGAATATTAGATCAGTACGATACGAGTACTTAGTCGCCTACGCAGATCACAAACCATGTAGCTCTTAATTAAATAAACTACTTTTTCTACATTCCGTGACGTCGAAAAAGAAGGATGTCCGATAATTCTCAAAATAGTTTCTGTTGTTGTTCCACAGCTGTCGACAGAGGAAGGATCCTCCACTAAAAATAAATTTATTCGTAGGAAATAAAACAATCACTTTTATGTTTAGGTTAGAGACAAAAGAGTATTTGTTTTATTTACCTGGAAAATTCTACTTATTCCTTCCAAAATATGGGGCTTTCTGGAATAGTGGGGGAGGCCTATGTTAAGCAGGTCACTTTCTTTAACTAAAATCACGCTAAGGCAACGATGGTGATATAGAACGAAGGAAATTCTGCTTTTTCAAATAAATGGGTTACTGTTTTTGGAACAAAAGAAGTAGTACGATTAGGGGAGGAGACGCGGCGCACCGTCTGCGTACACCTGGCAGCGCAGGCGCACGCGATCATTAAAAATGTTTATTTAAAAATCCGACCGCTTAACGCCGGCCGTCATCCACAAAAGTGAACCATTTCGGTTGAAGACCAATGTGTTTATTATGACGTTATATAATTAATGTTTTGCTGTGTAACCTGTAGACATATTGTGATGTGCCTTACTGCACGCTACAGCCGTCAATTATTATTGTAGGCATCCATAATTTGTTCAATTATATTTAAATACAAATTATAGGTAGTTATTGATCCTTTTGGTAGGAATGTGAATAAAAAAACAGCTTGATCTTAACGTGATGACGTACATAAAGCACTCTAAAAACAAATTGCATCAACAAACTATAGCAAAGATAGAATGCTTGAACTTGTGTACAATTTACGAAAAAAGTATTTTCATGTCAACCATAAATCATAGCGTTTAAGAGTTCGCGTAGGTGAATACACGTACTGCATAACCATTTCCAATGTCTACAAACGGTCTGTCTATTTTCCTAATGTGTCGGGCGCAACCCGGCCTCTTCACCGATTGGATTGTGCTTTTTAACAAAACAAGACTCTTCTTGAAACATCAACAACATATCAATGAACGCATTACCAGATATATACGAAAACAAAGCTTTTTATTTTATTTATTTGTGTTATTATAACGCTCAACAGAATTTGATTACGTTAGAAAAATTCCAGGGATAATTTTTAGAGTGGTAAGGGGCGTTACGCAATGAAGATATTGCCTTGTCAAAATAATCTTTGTAAACTATGAGGGTCTTCGAGGAATAAATGGATGCCATACGTTTCTTATATTTGTGAGTAAGGGTAGTAGATGTAATCCTTAGGGAAATCGCTTTTATCTAATATGAGCATGAGTGTACACAACGGACAGTCGGTCACTGAAAATGTCGTAATAGAAAAGTTCATTAAGCTCGCGCTGCGGCTGCGACGTATAATCCTGAAATGTTTACTCAGCAATAAAGGCGCCTAAAGCGCACTAAACTATGACATAAAAAGTTTAAAAAGCTCTCAGTAGATCAAACAAGATGAGTGGTGTCGGTCGACAGACGGCGCGGTGTTGGGTTACAGCCGCCGGGTCACATTTGTCCTAAATAATAAACACCAGATTGGTGTCGAAAAGAACACTTTTTATGACACCATCAGCCCGTAAACCCTCGATCTTGTGTTTATTTTTTATAAATCTTCCGCGAAGGTCGAACGGACTTTGATCAGCCGAACACAATTGATGTCTCTGTATACAACATACTTAGGCAAGATGCCATCATTACGACGTAATGAGATGCAATTTTTTATGACTATCTCATTTTCAAAAAATCATTTTCATTTTCAAAGTTCAAGTTGAAGTAGGTAAAGTCGACTAAAACAAAAGTATGAAATTAATTATTTGCGGTTCTGAATTTTCGTCAGATTTGTTTATTCTACGGTTTGTAAGCGGTTTACCTAATCAAAGCTAGGTCAGGCGTGTCTAAAATAGACTGACAGTTCTATCAGCACTTCGAGAACGATTGCCTTAATGGTGGTGCATATAATGTATAATTCAGTATGATCCCTGCACTGTAGGCAGTAATGAGCCGTCGTAAATCAGTGCAAAGGTAATTCCATAGCAATGACTGCTCATATGAAGAGAAAATTGCAAGAGTATCCACGCGTACTTATAAGGGTTCTGCTTTCTCGCCATTCGAGTGAAAGCATTGAATTCCAGATGCATAGGAACGCAGTCCTCAATGCTTTTAGAGTTTCTTAAAAAACATTAAGCGACGAGCTGTGGTCGGGTGTCAGTAGAACCACAAAATAAACGACACTCACAGACTGAAAATTGCGATCGTCGGCGTCGGTCGTTGTCACCTGTCACAGCCAGTGTCACAGGGTCTTAATGCGGAAATGTGCATTTGGGGCACCGGCACGCGAATCGTTGGCCACGGTGCGTTCGGAACTACGTCCCAGTTGCAAGACCCGGCCCGACACACATTCTCCGAACAATGATCCTTTAATTAGACGTTGCACCGTGCTCTAATGTTGCATAGCTCGTTTACGCAATGCTCTGTTTCAGTTATACGAATGTGAGCACCTGTTTAGCTTTTACAATGGATATCTGTCTGCTATGATTCAACGCAGAGTACCGATACAGACAAAGCTACGTACATATCATACTTCTAATCTGCTTCCATTTTATGATGGGTTAAAACGTTGTAATTTCATGTAAAATGAATAAGTTGGGAAGACTGGTTTGCATCCAAAAAAATCCTATTTATTATTTTATCATTAACCAAAACTAACTATAATTCGATGTTCGGTTCGGTGAATAATATTCAACACTAATCCATGATTTTTAAACTGGAAAAAGACAACAGAAACTAGAAAACAAACCTTGTTCACATTTCACCTTCATACAGACCTAAGTAAGTACCTAGTCACAACAATTCGCAATGGCAACTATTAATAGGTACTGAGGAGAATGAAACTTCGGTGTTTCGCTGACATGTGCACAGGGGTTGCTTGAGGGTATTTAATTCAGTTCCCAACTGTTCTAAATTAGCTTCTGATCGATTACTAATGAGTTAATAATATAATGTTTGTAAAACAATACTAACTTGGAACAAGTACTTAATTAGAATTACAATCAAGATCATATTGCTATTTAGAAACGTCTCAATAATACCCTTGTAAGAAAATTGAAATTAGCTGTAAACTTATTGTTTATGGATAGAATTACTTTCTAATAAAACAAAAAGTTTCTGAAACGATTTGTGTACAGCAGAAAATCAGTTTCAATCTCAATCAGTTTGATTGATTGCTCAAACGTTGTTATATTTTACGTGAACGGAAAGAAGTTAGGTATTCAATTACAAAGCATTTACCTGAGAAAAAGGTTCTTAGAAATACCAATTTCAATTATTATTTGAAAAAATGTTGCAGATTAATATTTCTTTGCCTTTTTATTAAATCGTTTGAGGATTGTCTTCTGCGCACAGTTTCGTGTTAAAATTATTTATGAATCGAATTAAATGGTAGTGTACGATAGAGGCAGAGGGCGCGGGGCGGGCAGGCATGGACGAATTACCCATGCCAGCGTGGGATGCTGCACTCGATATACAAAAACGCTATCGCCCTTGAGCCCGCCACTCTGTTTATTCGACTGTCGTCTAGCACTTAACGCCGACGTCGATATTTGCTATTTTTGCACGATACAACACCAAGAAAAAATTCACTCTGTGGTGGAAAATTATTGGCTATTTCCATGTGCAGTATGTGATTTTTGGAGAATCTTAGTGAACACAATTTGAATTAAAGATATTTTTATGCATTACGTGCTCACATAATTTCAATTAGGTTTTATGTTGATGACATTCTATGGCTTTCTGCGTCCCCAACGCACCAAATGATCTGTACCTATCTTTTTTTTCGTGGGAAATCGTCAAATGGGGGGTCATTTGACGATTTATCGCTGAGTATGCAGCTGGAAGGAATGTCAGACTGTTACTGACTAGAACCCACTGTGTTCCTTCTGGAGGTCCCAGCGTGCCAGGGCCACAGTAATTCTTACGAACAGCCCGAAGTCCTGGCAGATCTGTGCGTATATCTTAAATCTACATTGGAAAAGTCGCTGTTACTGAGAATTTTCAAGAACTGTAATGAGTTCTTAGAATCGTCTTACACGACAGTAAAATGAAAGATGTTAAATTGAATTTTTATAGTGTTTACAATGGCTTGAGCCCGTTCCAATTTCGATACGAAGTAAAGTCGGTGTCAAGATTTAGGTAATTCATTTCACAGATTTGTGGTGGCGATTTATGTATAAGAATTTACACCGCGCTTGCACTAAAAGAAGGAAAACTAGATTAATATAAATCGGTATAGAGAAATAGGTGATAAACATAACTTGGAACATTTACACTTTACCAGTAGGCATGTACATACAGACGCCAGCACATCAAGCTACTGAAACGGTAAAATTTTCCCAATCAACTTTGAACCATATGCTTCAGCGATACAGTTAAAAATCTATTAAGGAAATTGACAGATACTACAAGCTTGATGTGCTGGCTTCTGTACCTACCATGATAGACGGAAAATCTTTAGCTATTTTTAAACATCGATATATAATGATACATTAGCTAGATTTTCCTTCTCTTTCTTCAGTAGGTAAGTGTATTGAAAAAGTAATTTATATGAACTAAATCCATAGGTAGTATTCTATATTTAAGTATAATTATAAGATTTTTTGTTCTCTCTATACAAATGAAAGAAAGCATCTAAATGAGATCAAAATGTACTTTTTACTTCCACTTACCCTATTTATCTATGTTACTATTTACCACATGAAAACTTCTGAGGGTTAGCTGATATAAACTGATGTAATGTAAACACAGTTTTATTAGAACAAATTGTTTTAATTGATCGTGATTAAGTTATACATGTACGTAAGTATGGAAGTAAAGTACTTAACTTATAAAATTGGGAAAAAGAGAGAAAAGTATTTTTTTGTATCTACGAGTAACTTGGTTAAGCTTACTAACTGAATGAATGAAACTGAATAAATGTAATCAATTAATAACTATATAAATGTCGCCTTTTTGTAATGATCATGACAAACTTACTATTTTGATACACTCTTGTATTTTGTCGAAATATACATATGTATGTACGTAGGTACTACGAGAGTAGCGCAAGTATTACTTGTTGCGAAGTTAAATTAAGACTCACATTTATAATTTTATTGATGGGAATACATAATTTATTTCTCCAAATAAGCTTTATGTGTATTCTGTGAATAAATAATAGGTACAGACTATAACAGACTAATTCGTCCACTACACATACAAGTGGTTGTTGTTCATCCCACTGTAATCCTTAGATACGGCCAACTATTATGGAAATGCCCTTGGTCTGTATTTGGCTGTAAGCTATTCGTTACTAAGCCAGGATAAAAATATTATTAAAAACAAAAATCGCGTTTGCATGAAAAATCTGAACTAACGAACTGAAAAGGCAGAACCTGATTGGTTGAACAAACACATCTTCATTTTAGAGCTCTACGTGGTCTGCCTCGCTTCCGAATATTCTTTTCGGAAAATAATGATCTTTTTTTATGTAGTTTTGTGTTTTAATTGTAAATATAACATACTATTTTGGTAACCGCATGGTAAGCCCCTTAAGATACGCGCGAAAAACACAACTCGTAAATGATCGATCAACCCGTGAGGCTCTTACTTAGCCATGTGATATTGTGTGAGTGAGAGGTAATGTGAGAGTGAGAGGTAATGTCAGGAATTACTATTTTTTTAATTATTACTATTATACTATTACTATTTAATTATGCTTACAAATAGCAATTATTTAACGGCCACAGATGATCGTGTCCAGCATAATTGAACAAAGAGAAACCAGTTCCGTGATGTATAAAAAAGATTTACGCTCTTCCTGCTTTTGTTTTTATTAGCATATTTTTTGCCAGAATCAGCTTTCTGGTCTATCAATTAAATACTTGATGGTGTGAATAGATAATCGTTAACTGTATTCTATTAGATTTTCAAGCAAGACATTTTCCTTTGATTTACATCTATACGTCCGACGTATTGTTACGTTGTCTGGCTACGTAATCAGACGGTGCTATGTCTGATAAAATGTTTGGGTACTATTTTTAGTTTGTATATCAATTACTAGCTTCCGCCAGCGGTTTCACCCGCTTTCTGAGGGAAGTACTTTCCATACCCCGATAAAAAGTAGCCTATATGTTATTCTGATGTATAAGCTATATTGTGGTAAAGTTTCATTCAAATCCATTCAGTAGTTTTTACGTGAAAGAGTAACAAACATCCATACATCCATACATCCATACTTACAAACTTTCGCCTTTATAATAGTATTAGGATTAGGATTAGGATTAGGATTAGGATTAGGATTAGGATTAGGATTAGGATTACGATTATCTTTTTTTTCGAATGACGCCTTAAATTCGTAAGACGATCTGTCTTTAATAACTGCATAACGTGGAACGATATTTGAAGCGTCGTTCAAGAACGATTCAGCGTTTTTTTTTTTCGAGGGCAATCATCAAATGATCCTTCCTCCCGCTAACGGTCATTTACTGTATTATTAGGTTCATAGTTTGATTACGTTTTTATGCCCTATAAGTCTGAGAAAAGTCGCCATTTGTTTGTTAATAATAAAATACTGGCATTTCCAATCGTTCCTTGATCTTAGTGTAATTACTAACAATGCCTTCAAAATCAAGTAATAAAATATTGATAAAACTATGTATAAATGAATGAATTGTACAGCTAAAAACGGTTTGTGTTGACTAGTACAAATTATGTCTTGTGACTATGGGCTTATTTGGCGCCATTTTTATATACGTGTTTGACAGTTAGTAGATTAGTGGGATATCCAGTTGCCTTTCACGGTACATAGCCCTGTCCGTATACGTTACTGGCTTTAGCCCTGAGTCGACGTACAAATATGTAAAAGTGAGTTTTTCTGACTGTTTCCTTCACTCCATGATGGTCTACGTGCATTGAGTATAAAGTTCACTTGCAGAAATGACCGAGTTTGGAGACGCTATTTAAAATTTATAGAATTGTGTATGTTTTTCTAGAATGTTTTATTTATATTTTCTTTATGAAATCGCAAGGGCTCGTGTCGTTCAAACAGAGGAATAATGTGATCGTTGGGGAGAGCTTCACGAATTCAGAATAAAACTATCTAGTGTCTTCATAATCTATCTTCTTTCCTCATGTTAGAAACCACGCAAATTATCGGGAAAAGATAACAGTTGATGATACACACGTTACGAGGCAAAAACACGTTCATTTCAAATGACAAACAAATACTATCGTCTCCGTAATTCCCATTTGTTAGATGATAATGATTCAGCCTTAGAATAGAATATCTCCGATTATAATGGTGTCATCAATCTTGGTGGTAAATACAAGTTATATTGTCATGTTGATTGATAGTCACTGATTACAGGAGTTACGAAATATGAATACCTAAAATACTCATGTGGGTACAATAAATCTACACATTGTAAATAGCTTTTTTTTTCTAATCAGAACTAATCGCCTTTTGAACCTGCTTTGAAGGCTTAGAATTTTATTGACTTAGTTACAAATGCCACGCTGAAGCTTTATAACGACCATTATAAAAAAGAAAAAGCCCTATTAGGTTTGTTCACAAAACTGCTAATTAAAAACAAAATACGAATTAGCAACTCAGGGAACTGCAAATATACCAGAAGATAAATATAAAAAATACAAAGAATATTTTCAGCAAGTTCATACTTACATAGCAGAATTACGCGATGCGACGGTGGAACTTACATTTGTTTACGATGCGTCGTCGCATCGCAGTTTTGTGTATAAACCCTTAGGTATCTGAAAACCCTATAAGAATCGACAGTGCAATCAGACCCTGCCAAATTGATTCATATTAAAAAATTGCTAGATTTATATTCGATAAACTGAATCAATTTATGTAGTTACATGAACTAATTGGGTTGCGTAGGTCGAAAGGTGCAACTACCTTTATCCGTGTAAAATATTCATATTCAGGCACGTGCAGTTACATTGAAATACGGTCAGCAGCCTAGTTTCCCTAGTCGACGGGGTAGGCGGAGGATAGCTCTGCCTTCATAACCTCCGGCTACTTTCTACTTAAGCTTTCTAAAGGATTAATAATTTCAGATTCAAAGATACAAAGAATAACAAAATGATGTAGTTAATCAGGCAGTATAGTAGGTACCTACTAGGGTATTAGTTTTCTAGTTAATAGAAAAGCTCGTTTTCTATTCAGAACTTAAATAACGAGGATCTTCGACTTAAGCTACTGCATTGATGGTAATAAAATAGGTGTACAAAATACGTTGAGGGGAGAGGGACATAATGTTTTTCTGTAATTATGTAAATTGCCTTAATATAGTCATTAAGAGATTGTGGTGCGCCAAAACAAATGTGCATTCCTATTATTCCTAATTTGATCATATTCGTACCTATAAGTTTTATAAGTCATAGTGACTAATAAATCACATAAAACTTAGAGACTTAAGAAAACTTATAAAAATTAAATAAAAACTGAAATTATGCAATAAGGACCCATTTAATCACAATTTTGCTAAGGGTTTTTGATGCAACAAGTATTACTCTTTGGTCGGTTCTAGGAAGACGTTTTGATAGCTTATTATAGCTATCATCTGCCTTGTAAACAATCGCACCAAAATGATGAAATTAATTAGTCAAATCAGAAGCAACCAATCCCATAAATTATACAGTAATTAAATAACTACCTAATCATACACCTAAACGCGTGGAACGACAAGAAGACACTAAAGGCAGTTAATGAAAATCATTGTCGAACAAAAATGTATGTCAGCGGTAGAATTTTAATGACAGCGTACCATCGACAACACCTCGCGTCAAGATTTATTAGAGAGGCATCTTGTACGTCATCAGTCCAATCTAACGACATGATTTATTGCGATTCAACACCCTACATGGCTATAGACTATGCCTATTATAAATCTAAACGCACGCCGTGTGTGTGCATTAAAATTTAACCGAAAACAATACATTGGTTCGCACCTTTTTTGCTCAATTTCAGCATTTGATTTGATGAAATATTCATAGAATTATTTTAAGAGACAATTGAAGGTCTTAATTTTTTTTTGAGAGGCGATATTTTGTGTTCCAAAACATTTCCGGATGTTTGATCTACTTGTTTATGACATGATAGATGAGAGGATGGTAAAAAAACAGAAGCGGTACAACAAAATAAAATAAAAATTAGGGACTAATAATATAAAATGATGATGTTACACGTTGTGTTTTGAAGACATGTTATATTTGTGACTTTAGGCAGTTATTACATCTTTGGGAGTCACACGGGTATATGGAAGCCGTCATTTGAAAGTGACTTCCAGTCTTAGGTACCAGGATGCCCAGGTAACTTTGTTGACGAGGTCAGATGCTTAATGGAAAAAGCTAGGCACGATAAAAGGCTCGCTATGTTGTAAAACGGGGAAAATAATGTTGTATACGATTAATCAGAATTAACACAAGCATAGCCACAGGTAGAACCAATCTACGTTTTCAACAAAGATAAAGTTAACAAGATGCTCTAATCATTAATCTAAGAAATATTGTTCTGTAAGTTCAAAGATCATATTGTGCACCTCTAATAAATAACATTGACCCATAGGTCAAAATAATTCAATACATTCTCTTTGAAAAACAGGAATACTACGGGTATGGATACTTCGACAATCGCTTCGTATAAATACTTCCTTTATTTGATTAATTAACGGATTATGCAACTGTTCTTGGAGAGAAAACTACTTAAAGATATTCGGTCACGAAGATTACACGTTGACTTTTTAGGAATTCAGAAGCTAGGGATGTTAGCTACTTTAGTGATTGAATTATTATTCGAATTTTAAAAAATACCTATATCTTAATATTACATTAAAAAAACTAGAAGGCGTCGACCGTCAAGAAGGTAAGCGCTCGCGCCCCGTGGCCCGAGAGTTTCACCCCAACCAAGTGGTTTTTATTTAAAAAAAACATTCAATGATCGAATTGACACCATATTAAATTCTTCTAACAAGATTCTATCATAAGATCACAAAAATCGCAAAGCTTAAAAGCTTCGCAACCTACGCTAAGAAAATATTCAATCTTTATCTTCGATGTTTGCGTTTCTTTACACATTGTAACGTTCTTATTATAGCATCTTACATACTAGTATTTGTTTGGATAACTCTTCCTAAGATTGTAGTAGACAGTAAATTTTGTTCATCCCATAAAATAATAACGGCTAACAAACCCTTCATATAATGTACGTAACGCGGTATAATTAAAATATCGCGGAACATTATCGCAATTCGCCATTTCGCGCCACTTGAGACGAGTTTTGTTTACAACTGCTTATTAGGAATAACAACGGCTCCTTTAAACCCACGCAGTAGGTCTCGTGTTTACTATGGCTTGGTCATATAATATGCTCCTCAATCTATGTAATTAGCAGATATTAAAGCCGTTTATCAGTATCGTTAGGACGTAGCGTTTTCAATAACGAAGAATACAAATACGTGTCGATACACGGCGCAAAGACAATCGTGTACAGAAGACGGCGCGTTATCTCCAGTTTTATCTGGGGAACGTGACCCCGCTATCTGGTGTGCACGCCGCCGCCCGCCCATCTCACTCGGACAGTTCTTCTCGAAGCCCAACGCAAATAAATATCGGTCGAGTATTTTACGAAAGCCATTAATTTAGAAATGCCGATCTGTCGTGCGATTGTTTATGATCATGGAGTCGGACCACCTTGTCCGTGTTATTAATTGATTGTACGATAAGGTTTGCAGTTAGCGATTACACGGTTCGATTTTCTTTCGTTAAAAATTACACGGTGTCGATTATTTTGGTTGGATATTGCAACAGGAACTTGCTCTAAAAATAAATGAAGTGTCAGTGGCGGCGAAGTGCCGCGTGGTCACCGGACATGGCAGCACGAGGGGCCTGGCGTGACGCGTGCTCTGCAGGGGCCGCACGTCGTTTGTTTCGCACTTGTGCTCATACTACCGCGCAAACGTTCCTCTAGAACGATATTCAACAAGTCGTTGAGAATCTCGCAGTACCTGTTGCGAGCCAAACAAACATCTCGACTTAGAAAATCCTTAGGAGGATAACGTTACGTTGTTCATCTTTCCCTATTGTATAACGAATGATTGTTAAGGGAAAGTTCTTAAGAGTGGTGGCAACTTTTTATTAACTTTTTTAATAAAACGCTTTTATTACTATACCGTCATGGTTTCTTTCATTGTCCTTTTACAGACACCAACACATCAAGCTACTACAAGTTGTCAAACTTCCTTCATAGATTTTCAACTTCATCGCTGAAGGATATGGTTCAAAGCTGATTGGGAAAATTTGACAGTTTCGGGTAGCTTGATGTGCTGGCGTCTGTACATACTTAATGCAATCATCTATCAATATCTATATATAATATCAATTAATCTATTCTAATTAAAATGTTAAGACCTTCAAAACAAAACCGTATGTTATCTTAACGGTTTCAGCACATAGCAAAGCACAAACGTTATTCTTATTATGATACTTTATGCATGTTTCCATTACGGATTGTAACTGATTCGGTAGAGGGTAGCGCAGCTCACTGCTTCTGACTGAGCACGATTATGATATTAAATATCTCTGTTAAGTCACTGGCTGCGTTTCTTGAAACTTAAGAAGAGCTTGAGTGACACGCACAGACATATTATACAGCTCTGACAAACATTACCTAGTCCAAAGCGCGCTTGAAATTTTTTTTTAATGGTAATTCTTACGTCCTCTACCTCAACCTACTTAGAGAGCTCATTAAATTGTGAATTTATAACTAAATTAAAATTGTTTTTAATACAAAAGTTGTATAGGAAACGAACGGAAATAGTTCTTAGATATTATAACGAGTGTGATATAATGTATGTAGCGTCGGCATTGTTTGAACTCAATGAGTTACGTCACGTGACGATTGCAAACTACGAAGTCGGATTCGTTAAGTTTAGCCGATATCAAAAACAGGGGTCGGAGGTCGTTCATACTGTTAGTAATTTCAACTAAACTTGAATGGCGATTGTTATTAATGTTAGTTTATTTTGAATGGCTTCATTATCGTTATATATGTGTACACACGGGTACACATCAAGCTATACAAAACCAGTTTGTCTTGGACTCGCTTCATATGGTCTTTCTTCTAGTTGAACGGTCAGCTTATACTAGTTTTGTATAGCTTGATGTGTCGTGTGTACACTCATTATATGTGGGATTTATGTGTTACATTGGCTCCTTTTAAATAATTGGGTGTTTTGTTTGTTTTTGGAGATAGCCTATTATTTGTCCTCGTTGAGCGTATTTCGGGGAATAAATGAAACTTTTATGTATTTAGTTGGATTTTAAATAGGCCACTGAATAAAGGGCAAATTTCAGCGTATAATATATATTTTACTCGATGTACCTACACAAAAAAAAATCTACACAATAATATTTAGGTACTTCTTTTATTTATTTACTTATTTCTGACCTATAAGAATATACCTGCAGCCAGCACACTAAACTATCCGAAACTATCTTCCCTATCAAATTAGAACCATAAACTCTAGTAATAAAGTTGAAAATCTATTGAGGAAATTTGACAGATTGTAGTAGCTTGATGTTCTGGCATATGTACACTACATTTACCGTTTTCAGCAGATATCCATAGAGCTTCTACACACTACAGACTAAACGGTGGCCGAAATTTTTGTCTCGTTAAAGCGAAAATTTATCGTGAATCCAATCAAACTTTTTATAATTCTTTCGCGATTTTCAAAAGTACAGGGCTGAATGATCAAATGAAACGTGGCCATTATGATATTTAAATACTATATAATATTTCTAAAAGTGAGTAAATCTTTTTTATGGCTATGACATGCATACTCTATTCACCTCCATAAAATGCGCTCAATCTATCGGGCGAAGTTGACAGTGTGCGAAGGCTCTTCGAAAGTACACAAATAAAATATTTGAAATATATAGGTATAAGATATTGTTAGATCTAGGTATAAGGCACAAGATAATAATGTACAAGAGTCTCCAGGAAAGCGTAAAGGTTGCTATAAAAACTATGAAGAAAGATCTTATTAAAAAGTCGGGATAAATAGGACACCAAGAATGCTAATAAAAAAAGTTGAAATTAATAAATTACATTGAATTGAGCTTACTGCAGACTTTTATGTCTGTCTTCTATTGAGCGAGGACACCCCTAGACAAGGAAATCGGCTTAAAGACAACTGGGAAAACCCTTTTCTCTTCGGTACTTTTACTGAAACCTTTGGAAAATAGACCCTAAGGTCTATATCATTTGATCCCTTGTCTCACAACATTCTTTCTTGTAGGTGGGTATATGCACAGACGACCTAACTCAATCTGTCAAATTTATTTAATATATTTTCAACCTTATCACATTAACAGAAAGTTTATATTTGATTGTTAAAATTTGACTGATTCGGGTATGCTGACCTGCTGGCGTCTGTACCGCTGGATAGATACATGTTACATACCATGTTTTTAAATATGTTGTTGTAGCTACAATTAATAAATTATGTTAAACAGACATCCATGTTTATATTTAACTTGTGCGTTAACAGACGTGTTTTATGTTTTAATTAATACAAAAGTCTTAATTTATATACGGTTCATCAATTTGAATTTGATTTAACGTATCAACGAGATGAAATTAATAGCTTCATAAGTAGTTTTTGAAAGTACAGACGCCAGCACATCAAGCTATCCGAAATTGTCTAATTTTCCCAATCAACTTTAAATCATAACGCTTGAGCGATAAAGATGAAAATCTATTAAGGAAATTTGACAGATAGTAGTAGCCTGATGTGCCGGCGTCTGTACATATTTTTTTTTATGTAGTGAAATATGTATAAAGTTTTAAACTTTCAAAGGCACAGCTTTTGACGTAACACTAATATGAGCATAAAAAATCTTTTCCAAAAGATAATGTGTACTCTTATTTTGGTTGTTATCTTGAACCGTTATGAACGCAGACTGTTTTAAAGATACTTTATGCTTAAATTATATAAAAAAGCACAGACTAAAATCATTTTTGAATTGTGAAAAAAGTTGGTACTCGTATGACAGTTACTGATACAAATTTCTTGTTTTTTTTTAGTTTATGTTCTTGATGTAACACAAGACGAGATAAATTAAACTCTCAGTATAAAAGACACTGCATTGACTTACAATGAGCTTTGTTTGCTAAGCCATTATTTGATTAGTTTTTAATAAGTTACTTAATTATTCTTTTTACCTGTATAAATAGTTTATTTTGTTATTTCGTCCTAATTCTCAAATATTTGGTATTTATTTAGAGCTGTTAGAAATTTAGTTACTACAGTTGATAAGAGCAAGCAACAATTGTTATGGGTTATGTCTCACATAATAAAACCACAAAAGTAAAATTATTGAAATATATTTTAGCGAAAAGTTTCTGTTTTTATTTTGAAGCTCCCTTGAATTGAGTGTGCAATTTATAGTGTGTAGAATATGCATAGAACTATGTATTTGCTATATTTCATAAATATTTGAATACTTCCAACTTTAGGGCTAAACAGGTGCGCACTTAAGTTCAATTAAGTATCATGAAATAGCTTTTACTTTATTATTGCCGCGGTGCCAAGCGCAATCGTGTTCGGAATTGTATGTACGACTACTTATTTCCTCCATTTACATTACCAGGGCTATAAAATAAATGCGAAGCTTTCATTGTATCTGCAGACAAATGGCAACAGAATAAAACAGGAAGATTAAACTTTTTTATAGCGCGGCAAAAAGTTGGTTTGTCTTGCGTTATTTATTGCGTATTAAAGTCGAAGTTAAATAAAGATTTAATGAATGAATCCTAACGGGCAATCTTTTGTTACACTAGTTTTGTTTTAATAGAAATAGTTAAAGTAGTTAGAATAATATTATCCAAGTTCTCGTGGAGGTCGAATGTGCACACTTACCCTTCGTTTTCCCTTCGGCTTTTCCGCCGACTGACTGTGATTTCTCTTCTTCATATTCCCAGCTTTTATTTCCCTCATGATTCAACTAGCATTTTACTCTACGATTGGGCAAATTACTTTCACTTAATAACACTATAGTGTCTCCAACACACATCTTTATCAAACGTTTTAATTTGTTCGTCTGTTTATATGAACGTCACAAGCACTAAACATTATTGAAATCCAAGTGGAAACTAGAAATCCGGTGTTATCACTGTGCGTAGTTTTTCAGAATGTTGTGAAAATACGTGTGCGTAGTTTCCCGCGCGGGTCGCGAGCGGAGTCGCGCGGCGGAGCGGTGAGGCGGTGAGGCGTCGCGCTACGCTTCCAACTTCACGCAGAGTGGGATCCTCCGCGGTCGCTCTCGCCTCCGGGCTCCGCTCGCCACGCGGCCGCGTCCCGCCGCCCACTCGCCCCGCACAACCGTCAACCAGATAAGTAAACACAAAATTCTTTGAGAGATAACGAAGCAGTTAACCCCTCATCATAACTCACCCCTAATTAAAACATACGATAATCAGCGCTTAAATGAAGATTAGACCGTTATGAGATTATAATTAAGCAAGGAATTTCAAAATTTTAGACGTATTGCCGTCATCATAAAATCATGGAATTATAGAATCATAACTAGGTATCACTTTAATTTACTTATCTCTTACATTTCAAGTCACGATTGCATCCATAACTTACTATGTAAATAGAGTTATAATTTTATTTGCTAGTGTAGAATAATTTGCCGGAATGTACCCTATACATATACAAGTGAATTAGAGAATTTAAATGTTAATTGTTAGTTATGAAAGTGAGGCTCACTACACCTAAGCACTTGAGTGTCGCATGCGCCGCACTCGCGAACAGCTAATGATTCCACTGCTAGATTGCAATAAACGTCGGCTCGCATCTACATCGCATACAAATTATCCAAGCTCTTAGCGCATAAAGTTGAAAAGTCATTTTATGGGTATTTACTATTTACTTGCCTACATTTAGCGCGATGAATAAACTCTGTGCTATCTTTGACACAAAGGTCAAATAGCATTGACGAAACATTACGGAAATACCTCTACAGTTGATCATAACAAGAATAAGCGCTGAAAGCCTACGGATAAATTTGTGATGTCAGCTCTGACGCAAAGCTCAGCAGATTGAGTGGTATCTACGTCAAATACGCAATCTGTGTTAAAATACTTGTCTATCCCAGCATTTAACATTTTTTCATTAACATTTCATAAGAGCTGCAGAATTATGATAAGGCTCACTTATGTGCGAAATTGGGATTTTTTAAAAACACAACTATATTGTAATGACAATTTTATAGGCTTCCTTAAGAAAATTGGAAACCCTTATAAAGTTGCATCCCGAAGCTCGCCTGTGCGTCTATTTCGGACCTTTATTTCGGGAAATAAAAGTTATTTCTTCTTCTTTCTTCAAAAGATTGATCTTAAAAATTGTCATTAAATACAAGCCTATAATGAGCCTACGCATCTATGGAACCCGCGATTGGTGAGTTTGACTCGCACTTTTACCACGAATAAAGGTTACATGTTGATGAAGATGATTGACAACGATTTTGAAATCGTTGTTAGAAAAAAAAGTTAATACAACATTTTTTTTTTTCATTTCGATACATCACAAGCTAAGCTAATAATATTTTTTGCACTAATTAACCGTATCTCTCTACTACTATTAATACTTTGCCATTTTACAACAAGCCAACTGAATTTTTCAACGCAGCGCTCACATGAAAGTTTTGCAAATGCGGGTTATTTCCAAGAATTACCGTGGCTCTGGCACACAAAGACCTCAGAAGGAACAAAGTGGGTCAGCAGCATAGCGGGATTCGATGTCATTTGATGATTTTCAACAAAAAAACGCTCATGTGAAAATACTTACTCTACTACTAAAAACATGGACTTTTAGTTTTTTTTTTTATTTTTATTGTCGATCACACTGGAAATCATTTTTTTATTTGCTAAACGCAAAAGTTTAAATAGGCCTTTATAACCTCTTATAAAAATTCATTGTTGCACGGTTCTATAAAGGATAAGGATATTTCCATAAGTATTCCGTTCGAAGTGGGTACATTCAAGTCAACATTTAAATATTTCGATTGGATTCACAATTGGAAGATGTCCGCCATAAGCCCGCAGATTTTAAATTGAAACGAGTATAGAAGCAAGAATATTTGCAATATGTGTGTAGTGTTTTGTCCTAATGAGATGGAGGTGGGTTATTCTGTGCATATCTGTTTCATTTCAACGGATGGTTTACTTGTATAAACTTGGCCGTCGAGTCTATTCCGCGTAGTGTTGGCCTGCTGGGATCCTGCTAAATGTTTACATTATGCAGCTCGCATGCATCCCTACAGCCAGAACTGAATAGCAAAGTATGCGCCAATTACAATCGACAGATGAATTGTACTATTTCTTGACATTGACTGAGTTTGTAGACACTTAGGTCCTGTCCAGAAGCACGCGCGAATTGGAGTACATTGCTTCTTTACGATGCGTCGTACGAATAAAACGAGTTTCAATTCGCGGCGAATTCGCCCGTAAGGACCTTGCTAATAATATTTTCTCACACCACGCCATTTACACGTATTTAAAATATTGCAGTGGAAATATATCAAAGAAGAGTCGAGATACGAAGGAACGCATCAATCATTGCCTGCAGACTTTTATAGGCACAAGAATTCCGAATAACTATTCGTTGGAGCACATAGCCTCCCTGTAGAGCTATTTAATCAATTATGCAATGGGCAGTTAGCTGTCATTTGTTAGAATTACTTACTGTAAACGCCGCGTACAATACATTTTGTGTATAAATCGAGTGAATACTGGCCACCGCTAGCACCTATTAGCTAGGAACGACTACGAATGACTGAGAACGAATCGATGCTTAGTATTTATCATCATAATGACAAGTTATGTCCAGCATTTGTGTCAGACACCGCTATTATTGTTGTGTCCAGCGTTCCTGAACAAATGGAAATTACGGTCAATGGTGATATCAAAAATTAAATTGCTTTTCATTTACATTATAAGAGATGTTGATTGGATAATGTGAGATAATAATGAATGGGAGCGTGGTATATAGGAATACTAAAGTGAGGTTTATGTGTTTCTTGAATTGAGACACAAAATATTTATGTCAGCGATAATTTTAAGAGTAAATATAGTTTAATGAAGTTGGGCACTCTATTTTTGTTACATAAAACTATAGAATCATGGAAAATATTCCTTATATCATCTTCCATTTTCTAAGTTTCTTACAAGAGTGAACTCAACTTCAAGTCTTGTCCTTAAGTGATTTGATTCGAAGCACAGAAAATCGTATTTTACTTATAAAAGAAAATGGAATTCTGTATTTCTTGGTATATTACAGCTAGATACTCTGTTTGAATATAATTTTGAATATTGAATTGTTGTAAAATAATATGAATTCTCTAAAATAAAGCTTTGTATTATATAATTTAAGTCTCGTCAAGTGGTCTATTACAATGCCAATATTTTGTTAATTGAAATGAATTTTCTCATGAAGGACATAAGGACTTACTTAATACTCATAAGTATCAACTTGTTTTATAGAAAATTAGTTTACCATGAATTAATTAGGTGTCAAGTATGTTATACATCATAGTGGGGGCCCCTTAGGGCCAAGGTCTGTCTAGGCTGCAGTTATTAGTAAGAGTTACCGTGATCCTGGTACATAGGAACCTCCAGAAGGAACAAAGTGGGTAAAAGTCAGTAGGTAAACGTCTGACCCTCCCTCCAGCTGCACCCTCAGCGGGAGGGGTCATTTGATAATTTCCCACAAAAAAAGTTTATTATATAAAATGTAATATAAGTATTTGTCTAAGTTACTTGCTTACACATTAGCAACCCAGTCATAGATACCAAGCTATAATATTATCTATTAATGAATCCAAGGCGAGACACCTACACCAACATTTCATAGAAATTGTAAGTGATGAATTAATGTCACTTTAATTACAGACGTTCAGTATTACAAACCGATTTACATGGCTCGGCCATGCATCGTGACAATGCGTTAAGTTAGTTTCCCACAAACCTTAACGACGCGTGGAGCTTCGTGGCACAAATTAAAATATTACGGTGCATCTGTTAAGTATGCATTGCACTGCCTAGTAAAATGCCTGCGACATAAGTTCAGGTACATTGAACAAGCCTTGCTTTCGGCGATTATTCAAACTGATTAATGCACCAATGTTTATGCCAGTACGTAGTACGAAAGCAGATTACAAGTGTAACAACGCGACTTAGTCCGTTTTATGTTTGAATTATACTTTCTACGTGTTGATCGTTCAGATGCGCCGCTCGCTATTAGAATTCGAGTACATCGTGCCTTTGTTTAGTATGTGTCGGTATGTCCATATCATTTTATAAGTAATGGGTCAGCTTCTAAGCCGTAAATTAAACAATTTTTGGAAGTGAGTCGTTAAACTTGCGAATAGTAAGGAGCTGGACTAACGGTTGCAACATAATTGCTGCAATTTCTATTAAATGATTCTGGCTGCTTGACATATGACAACTTAGCTTTTAATTTATAAATTTTCCGAATTTCTAAGCTGCCACTGGTCACATAGAGCAACTATGTTTCATCTCTCTCTCTCTCTCTTTGCCTAGCCTTATCCCATTTTAATTGGGGTCGGCTCTCCTCGTCATCCTTCGCCAGGTAGTTCTATTCTGGGTAGTCGATTCATTGATTCGGGCTTTCGTTAGGTCGTTGTTAATGACTATGTTTCATGATTTTAAGTAATTATAAAAGATTATCTAACTGTACATTTCCCTCAAAATAATAGAGCGTGAAGATAAAACTTTTTACTTTGTGGCAGGCGAAGAAAAATACACATCAGCCTGACAATGTATGTTATGCCAGGAATTAAACATTCCCGCAGGTGTTAGATATTCTAAACATCGTAACTGTGACATGTTTATCATAGACGCGACGTGTCGTTGATTGTTATAATTATGCAACCTTTGTCGTCCAGCGACGTGGCAATAGAAGTTTAAATTGTGACCATGATCTAGTACCAACCCTGGTTTTGCACAATAGTCTGTCTGTAGGAGTTTTAACAATATTTGTGAGGTGGATATTACAATTCCGACTAATGAAAATCCAAAGAACTTCCCAGGAAATTCTAGAGTTCATTTTATTTTTAGTTTCATCATCATCATCATCAGCCTTTTTATCGTCCCACTGCTGGGCACAGGCCTCCTCTCACACATAGAGGGATTGAACGTTAATCACCATGCTTGCTCAATGCGGATGATTTTTAGTTTCTTAGTTCAAAATAGGTCCATAATTAGCGACCACATTTCCGTGTACGCTAACTACGGGCATTATAAAGAAGCTCAAAGCCACCCAGAGGGCAAATGTACTCCATTGCGAGAGCTATGCTAGGAGTTCCTCTGCGTGACAGGATCAGAAATGAGGACATTCGCAGAAGAACTACAATTACCGACAAAGCCCGAAGAATTGCAAATCTGAAATGGGAATGCGCGTACGGTCGCATAGCCGAAGGCAGTAAAAAAAATATAGAGTGGCCACCAGACGCAGAGAGGGTAGGGTCCCCATTGGATAGACGGACGTTCTAGCCAAGGTTACCGGGAAGCAACAGGTGCGGTTTGCTGAAAACCGAGCAAACTCGCGAAATTTTGGGGCAGTCGCTGGTCGGCGTCTTTCGGATTAGAGTTATTACGTATTATTATTATTACTTCCGTGGAGCAGGCGAGATCAATCTAGTAGGTTTAGTAGATAACACAAAAACTTCTGATCAGATCATGAAACGAACATGGCGTCCTTGAAGTAGCCCCTTTAAAATAAATCATATCATCTATGCTGCCTCCGAGTACACAATCGGAGAAAAACTCCTATTTAAGGTGACCTTTGTTTCATCATTATCATATCAGCCTAAGGACGTCCACTGCTGAATATAGGCCTTCCCTTTAGATCTCCACATATACCGATTAGAAGCGACCTGCATCCAGCGTCTTCCTTTGTTGTTGACCTTCGTTTGTCAAAGCAAAATTGGTGCTAACGACATGGTAACAAGATCCTGCTAATTACTTATCGCGGTACGTACTACTATAGCTATATACTCGCACTAAACAGCCTTATATGGAAAGTGGATCAATGGCAAAGTGCACGTGCAGTTTAGAGCTAAAGGAAATTTACATTACATAATAAATGTATAGCAGGTAGGTACACACAATATTGCATCGTTCATTACGGCTACACACAACTCGCTTTACCTATTTAAAACTTCTCCAATTTTCGCGACTAAGTAGTTTGTAACATTGTCCTCATGCAAAACACGCGATAAAGGTCCTTGTACAGAGTTTTTATATCGATCAAACTAATGATTTCACCCAGAAACGGCTTCTTATCGTTTGGTTAACTGACCTAACAAGTCCAATTAGTAGCAGAGTTTTCTACAATCACCTAAAAGCTACAGATTTATAATCATAACCACTGCTGTCACGGTACAACATAATATGTAGTAAGTAACTAGAGTAATATTGCCAAGGGCAGGTTCTGGGCTGCTATGAGCTTTTCAATAACTAAAATGTTGTCAATGCTGTCGGTGACAACCCGGGCGTAACAATTTGGAGCAGCACATATAGATACTTATTATAATTAAGATATATATTTTCCTTCATCGACAGGTAAGAACCAATAGCAGTCTTTAGCTTGCAATGTAGATATAAATATTTTCCTCCACTGTCTACTTTACGGCACGAATTCAGCACGGTTAGTGAACTGCTACATAAAGGCCTACCACAGCGACCACGACTGTATGGTAATCGTGCGAATTTTATAGAAAAGTCTTCATAACAAATCTGCAAAAGCCATTGGAGGTACCCTGGTGCAGCATCAAGTAGGTAAATAATGGTAATTAGATTCCGAAGCATCGGCGGTGTGAATACTCAAGTGGCGGTCGGTCGTTTGGCCCGCTATGTAGGTCGGCTTCGTCACGCACGCACGCCTATAATTGCGTCCATATCTCGTCCTCAGTCTTCACATCGACACGGTCTGTTACTATTGTTCGGCATCCCTTTATTTACTTCACACTTGGAGACTAGCCTTCTTGACTAGAATGCCAGTAGGCTTTCTCGCCCAGGTCCTCAAAGGTTGCGATGCGTTCTTGTCACCGGTCTACGTAGATACAATAGTGTGGTATTTGTTTCAGTAGGCTTTGGGAAACAATGGTTCGTGTAGTCTGGTTTGGATGGCTGTTCTTACGTTCCATTTTCTTTCAAGGAAACGCTAAAAGTTCAAAGCTTTTACTTTGTGTATTCGAAAGAAAAAAAAAACATTCGAATGTTGTTGATTTGCAAATTACGTGCTTTTTCTGTCAATTAAACAAATTTTTTTGAAATAAAACTAATTGAAAGAAATATTAACTGATGAAAACAAGAGCAAAACCAAACAAATACCTACGCATTTTCCAGTAAAAACTTGATGACAGTATACCAAATTATATTTGTTATTTTTCCTATATTTTAAGAAATAGGTAGGTACAGACGCCAACAGATCAAGCTAGCCGAAACTGACCGATTTTCCCAATTAACTTTGAACCATATCCTTCAGCGATAAAGTTGAAAATCTATTAAGGAAATGTGACATATTGTAGTGGCTTGATGTGTACTTATTATTGTAATAAAACAGCAGGTAACTAAGGAACTCACACCCGATACTCAGGAAGCCATTAGTGTGAAGTAAATAAACGTAATGACAAACAAATGTGCTATTAACTTAAGATATACCTAACAGTTGCTATGCGGATAAAACGTTTGGTAATTGCCCCCTTAGCTAATGTGCCGGCAAAAGTTTTCATGTCATTCATTAACCTAATATGTAAACAAAACCGTAATTAAGTTAGGACACTATTTAGTGCAGATAAGACATGTGAAGAGGATATTTGCTATACAAAGTTTAGTACAAACAAAAAAATCTGTATGAATAAGTACTGACTTACTTACTTATAATTAATTACCTACCTAGTTTTGTATATGCCGCAAAAAATAACAAAAATTAGAGTGTGCCTACTTTGAAACCTTATGGAGAGAAAATAAGATAGAAGTTACCTACGACTGAGTAATAAATGTAGGTAATAATGGCATTATTCGAACCCAGGTATGCAAAACTCCCGGGATCTATGAATCCCGGTAGATAAATGTATAGCGGTTAATCATCATCATCAACCTTTTTATCGTCCCACTGCTGGCCACAGGCCTTCTTTCACACAGAGAAGGATACTACCACCCATGAAACCAAGATACTCGCGGATAATTTGCAAATTAGTAAAAAGCAAAGTAGTTAATGAAAAACCAGACAAATATATCCATTTTATTTTTAAAACAAAACAAAACAGAAATACAATTTGGAGATGGAACAGATAACGGATAATCAAAACAGACTGTTAGAGTAACAGACAGCCCCCTCATTGTTAGATGTAGGTCACACATAGAATTCGGCAATAGCTAACATACGTGGGCTGTTACATACTATACCAGTGCTAAAAACCCAACCTAAATTATCTGAAAGACTAGATAATCACCAATAAATATACTTTTAAACTGCGAGTGGCAATTTCCACTCAGATCCCAATATCTCATTGAGTTTAAAAGTTTATTTAGCACTTGGAAATCGAGTGTTTATTGTTATAAGTATATATAAATATTTACTGAAACGTTGTTTCCCGACAAACATTATTCTTTACAGCACTAAACAAGTGAACAGTTATGTGGTTCACTAGGACAATGTGTTATTGTTAAGCTTAATTTATAAAGTACAAAAAAATCGCATGCAAATAAATATTGTCTATGTTTGTAGTTAGTCGCTTTAGGGTGAGGTTAATGAACTTTCCCGCCAATAAAGGGGATGGCGCCCTTGCGGCTTTGTTTTGTTGTGCCGAACGGACCATTACTAGACAAAACCACATGAAACTGGAGAACTACTGTTTATAATATGTATTTTGTACAATACGAGGTCAATAACACCGTTGTACAGACACCAGCGTATCAAGCTAATACAATATGTCAAATTTCCTTAATAAGATTTTCAATTCTATCGCTGAAGATTAAGTATAGTTTAAAATTGATTGGGAAAATTTGTGAATTTCGGGTAGCTAGATGCGATGGCGTCTGTCGGTATTGAAGACGATAGATTATACGAATTTGTAACATCTTCAAAGTTACTGGTAAATACAGTAATGCCGCTATTTTACTTACATAATACTTTCTTCTTCTCTAACTTCTTCTTCTTCTTCTCTAAAGAGCTTAGCTCTTGTCGGTGCAGCTCTTTCCATTTCTGTCTATCGTGTGCCAACTCTTGAACTTCCATGACTTAATACCTAAATGATATTTATTTGCTGCAATGCGTAAAATAAAAATATACCTTCTGACTAGTACTTCTACATCTCTAGCTCTTTGTCGATGGTTTTTAATACACATAGCAACGTCTAAACTAAACAAGACTTCAGAACCGGATCGAATCCAAAGAAACAAACAAATATTGTTATTACATGATTAAGATTATACATGGATCGCAGCCATTTGCGTTCAACCTCCTGCTATCTAAATGTTTTGTGAGGATGTGCACTTCGTTGTAGGTACCAGTCTAATCGGCAAACTATTATTGCAAGGGCAGTAATAGCCAGCCAGCTAGCTTTAGCACATAATCCTATAAAGTACTAACATTATAAACGCAAAAGCTTTTAAGAAACTGTGCGTTTGAATGCTTGTTGTAATTCACATCTACATTATTAAAAAAAAATGAATCTAATTTAAAAAAACAAGCAGAAACGATAATAATTGTTTTGCTTCGTGTATCTTTGCCATAAAATGTGATAAAAAAAATAGAATTTTGACATTCCAAATTCAAATTACGTTATTGGCCTGATCCTAGTAGCATATAAAAAAGCTAAAAAGCTATAAACAATAAAATATTCTTGACCAAAATACGCTAGACCTATAAATTAATTTAGAGTAAGTTACGATGAATTAAGAATACTAATTGGCAGAAGTTGTATTGTTAAAGCATAGTTATAACTACCTATACCTAATATAAATTTTAACTTAACAAAGACATTTTTTTCGCACAGTCGAGGTCATTAACTCAACCTCTCTTGCCTAACGTCCATAATCCGATACCGATAAGTGATACCCATAGTGCAGATATCCGGAACCCGCGCTCGTAATTAAGTAAAGTATTATTAGCCTGACACTTTATCTGTTTTTGGCACTATGACGCAAATGATACAAAAATAATTTCCTGACCATTTTTGGTCAGCATTATGATATTTATCGCGGTGGCTAATCATTGTGCGACCACACACGACGATCTGAACGAAGGCATTGTTGTGCACAACGTTTCTTGGCAAGTATGTTGAGGAAAAGAAATAAGGAAAATCTTACTGGTGATAAATGTTTAAGAAAGGGCTCAAAGAGAGCTGAATACAATTTTATACCGTTTTTTACGTGAATGGAATGTTCTCCTATTTTGGCATACTGGCAGAAGTACTTATTAGATTACAAAAAATATATATGTGAAATATTGGCCTGTCGGCATGGTGATTTCATTGCTGACTATACTCCTTAATTTACTGATTACAACAATTAGATGAGAAGTAAAGTTATTTGTAACATGTTCCGGAACTGTTGTAATGTTTTAAAGGATTACCGCGGCCCTGGTACACAACGGGTTCCAAGAAGGAACAAACAAAGATGGGTTTTAATTAAGTCACTAAAAGTCTGACACTTCCTCCCACTGCACACATAGTGGGAAGGGTCATTTGATAAATTCCCATCTAAAATTAAGAGATTAAATTGCAATATGCAAATTTTGTGTGTCTAAAGAACGTACCGTTTCAAGAAATGCTTTTTATTTTTATACGGAAATTCTTTACGTAAGTGTGATTGATGTGAAAAATGGATGGAGATGTTACAAATAAAAACATTTCCACAGACAAGGAGTATAGCGAATGAATATGTACATTTTTATTAATTAGTTTATTAATTAAAATAATAAACTTTTATTTACTTAAATTAATAAGCGAATTGTAAATGGACAACTTTAATGAATACATTATGTAATTAACCATTCAAATAAGTTTACCTATCACAAAACGTGTTACTGTATAATTAAGATCGTATGCGACTGTCTGACCCAAATGTTTGTCATTATTACGTACGACAAACATACACTGGGTAAACATTGCGTGATGGACGGCTTTATCAACCGATTTAGTCTTAATATCATTTAATATCTGCATATATTGACACCAATTATGTGACCTACAACTAATTGAATACTTGTATCAATAATACCATGTTATATGCATGTAGATTGCAGACTGTCTTGCGGACGGCTCCGGAAAACGCGTGCCATTACAAAATTCACTCCTGATGATAACACGTGACATAAATTCAGTATCGCTTTGCTCGAAGTTCATAGAACTTACGCTAGGTGTCTAAGGGCAGGGTCACATGAGTGGCGACAGCGATAACGACGCGGAAATGCGACGTGTCTGGTGGAAAATCACTTACCAATTACCGCTACCTACAGATTCACTATAAATATATGTATATAAAGATGCAAATTATGTACGAATAGTAGAATGCTTGACTAGGTTTATTGACTTTGACTCAAAATAAATGGCGTCCCTTTAATTTAATTTCATAGTGCAAATGGATGACCCTCTGTAAATTGTATTAAAAATCATTCAGATGAGGACACTAAGACGAAAATATATAACCGTTTCAATTGGGCTTCAAGTTAGTAAATAAATGTTGGTTCTTCTTATAATTAAATTAAGTGTAGAAAAAAATATTTGCCTAGCTTCCCCAAGCTGTATTGGGATCAGTTTACACTCTTAATGAAACTGAGTACCAATGTTTTACATGAATCGATTGGAAGGCCTAAATCATGGTCATGAAAAAAGTGTGACTTTTATGTTTAGAACAGAAAATGAATCAAAAGAGATTGATGATGTTCTCCGCGTATTACTAAAAACTAATGGTGCCACTTAATAACGCTATTATTTGGTTGTAAGGAAATTTGTAGCACCCCCTCGTCTTCTCAGCAAAAACAGAAAGGAGAAAGCAGAAACATCTTGGAGGGTGGCAGCGAAAATTTTGGCGAGTGTCCTAAATAAACTTTTCATTTATTCTTCTCCGCTATCAAACCGCTTCCGCGCCCACCTCCACCTCGTCCTTACAATAAGTACAAGTTTATTTACTCCACACAATACGAACATGAGTCAATCTGGAAAGTCATTACGTTATCATTAGTAGATGCGTGTCGTGGAGAAATGGATGCGCTCGCGGTGCTACATCGAGGACAAGACTACTTCGCCTTATCGCCAACTGCCAACCGAAGACCGTATGCTGTAATCAATATACATTTTTGAACTTAGGCATGTAAACATTGTTCCTCTTTGTCATAGTGGAAGGAAGTTGTATTTGATTGTTTCCATTATTCTGTCAGTTTGCTCATTAGCTATTTGAGTAACTATTGGGCCGTAATGTAGCTACTCATGTCCATTGCGGTTATAGAAATCATTTTGAAACATGTATTAGTCTGTTTATGGAAAAAAATGCTATTCTTAGGAAATGAAAATATATATGAAATCCATATGAAATCTGATTTTATGGAAAAAAATGTTATTCTAGTATTTCTAATACTGAAAGCTTATCTGTGATTAGACAAAAGATATAATTTCGTGCAATTATATTTTGCTAGTCCTTTCAATAAGGGCTACTTACCTTACCTAGATGACTTGTTTACTTTAAAAGTGTTGTCGAAATGTATTTTTATATAGAACACTATTGGGAAAAGATTGTGGCGTGTAATATTTTTCCACTTCACTGCAAAATGTGTAACGCGGAGACGAAACTAAAAACTTCAACGTTAGCCATACCAAATAAAGTATAAAAAAATATCAAGCCATTGCAAACGTTTTACGCTTTAAGGAAAATGGTAGTAAGTAAATCTTATATCAATTCCAAAAGCAAATGCTAGCTAAGTGTTTAATTACAACTATTCCGGTATAACTTACGAACTCACAGACCAGACGCGACTACAATAGAAACTGCATTGATAAGGAATAACATATTACACTCTATTTATATCTAGTTGAATTTATGGCAGCTACGCCGTAAGTTGGCAAGACCTGCCTGGAGGCGAAATGTAACTGCAACAAATTACCATAGGGTAGGATAGGGAGACGAGAGCCGGAGATTCTTTGCTGAATATAATCGTAAGTTCAGTAATCGTGTGCTTGGATCTCTGCGGACACGGCGCTGTCGTCGCGGATTCGATTTATCGTCGCGTCGGCACAACGCGAGCCGTTGTGTGGTTCCGCCTCTTTACTCTCAGCTCAGAGGCCGGCTGCCCTGCCAGGGCTATCTGCACGCGATATCGCTGCCTCCGCTAACGAACTCGTTCACTTGCCTATAAAATCTTATTGACACCTCTATTACTGCACATCGAGATTCAATTGTGTTCTCAGAACGTAGTTCTTCGATATGAATACGAGTGACATTTTATCAGTTTGCCGGGTGTAAACGACTAATTAGGCATTATGTCTTTTGTCGTCGTTTGGTGTTATAGAACGGCCCGATCTATTTCCTTGTTTGTTTGGTGTGTAATATCTAACATTTCTTCTGTACAGTCAACAAATGATTTTGGTATGAAGCCAAGAATTAAGGAGTAAGATACTTTTAGTGTACGTGAGAGGTATTCATATTATTTCGTTAGGATAAAACTGGTTTAGAATTGTCATATGAATGTACAATTATATGTAAACATATTTTGGATTTTAAAGCATATATTTTATAAACATAGTAGTCTTCGACAAGTAATCCGCAAGGCACAGCCCTGGCTTAAGACTCGCAAATTAGTAGAGAAGATTGAATACATGAGGTGTCGGGTTACAGAGGCCGAGGGCCTTGGCCCAGCCTCCGACGGCTAGCTTACTATATGGAGCTTTATACTATCTCCCGACAATGTAGCGTATTATTAACTATCCGACAGCGTCCATTTATCGATTAACTGTTACTGTATCTAAGATGTATCTAATTTCTGAAGCGAGATTTCTATTTATATCCTGTTAGAAGTCATTATGTCCACCGTAGCAGAACTAAAATAAGAAATACCTACGCTAGGTGTTAACAGGTTGGTTTAGTAGTAATTTAGTTTGACAGTAAATAATGTAAGGCATGAGTCAGAAAACAGGATCATGCAAGCATCCAGTTCACCATAAATTGTTTAGCGACCATTCATCAGCTTTCAGTATTTCAAAACTTGAAATGTAGCGCCATTTATGGAATTGGTTTCGTGTACAGCCTGCAGTCTTTGTCTGCTGATCATCCTAAATAGATAGCGTAGATTTAATAGCATATATTATAGAGGCGTACGCGAACAGCCGGCTACTGTTATCTCAGGAATAATCTCCTGGGAATGTATGCACAGGTGTAAATAATTTGTATACGTGCGAGTGCAATGAGGAGGCAGAGTACCATAGGTAAATATTAATATTGTTTTCGTTATGCAAGCAATCTGACAAATCCCTCCGAAATTGGTTTGGGTTTTCTGGTAATTACTTTTAAATCTCTTATTTAATTAAAATTACGTACATATTATGTTGTACTACCTTGCACAGCGTCTTTAAGTTATATCTTCTAACTTTTGATCTAGACACAGAAGATCTTAATAGCACAGGTGTTGCTTGCAGACTAACTGAATTTAATGTTCAAGTTTAAGCTTTAGAGGAAGTAACGTGAGCTTTGCAACAAAGTACTCTTATCATAATGTTCCTAATAACCTACCATGTGCATAATCATTTGTTGAACCATCCTGGCCGGTAATAATCGTTCGTGGTATTCTCATCTCCGCTCGCCATCGACGTATAAGATTGTAAGCGTATGGTAAATTAGCGAAAAATAATCGCAAAGTCGATGTAGGCTCGTGCGATCGCCGACCGGCCCTTTTTCAACACCGCATCGCTGCATTCCCCGTAAGCGGCGCCTTAGAAGTCCAGACTTGGAGTATAATGGACTATGTATGCTGTGCGCTGATGATGGGTAATTTATAAAGGAGTAATATCGCTGTGTTTGTTGAGACGTTGACTGCTCACGTACTGTAAATCGTTCTTGCTGTTCAGGCAAATGTAGAAGAGCTGATAGCTAAAGAAAATAGCGCAATAATTTAACATTGAATTGGTATAAAGATACCTATTTTATATAATGTATACGAGTATTATAATTTAGGTTTAGGACCAGTCGAGAAAAAACGAGATATAAAAAGAATTTCGTCGAGTACCTATAAGACGTGTTCAATCTCTGTCTGCTTAACAAACGTTAAAATAGTAGTCATCAGAGAGTAGTGAACTGAAGATAGGGATACAGCCCCTTTCCTTTATAAGACATCAAGTTTCAGATAAAACCCAACTTATAGCCGCTAAACTATAGGCCTATGGCTATGACATTACAAGAAAAAGCTGTGAGCTGTACAACAAACATAACGCAACATCACACACAAATTGCAATATTTTTGCACAAAGCGGCCAAAAATATATCCAACATACACTATCTACTCACAAAGTAATTGTTATGACTTGCCTTTCAACGGGTTAAAGGCGGTAACGGGCTAATTATCTTTCGCCATAATATGTGCGCAAGCGCCGCTGATAATCTTTAAACCCGTTGTTACAAGCTGTTACGTAGGTGATGCTGCCACCGTTGCTATCGTTCCTAATCTCTACGATGCTGACTGTTTACATAGTGTAAGTTATATGGTAAACAATTGGCGCCCATAAAATACAGTATATCAAAATATTTTACCACTAAATTGGTGTAAGTACCTTACCTAACTCATGTAAGCAGTTGCGACTCTTAGGGCCAGTTTCACAGATTGCTGATAAGTTCCGGATAGTTTATCTCGCAGATAATTTCATACAAATTCTGTTCCATTTTTTAATTTATCTGGTAGATAGTGGCTATCCGTAACCTGTGAAACTGGCCGTTATTATTATACTAGTATGGTTTCGCGGTTTCTCTCGCGTCCCCGGGGAACTTTACATTACAGTCTTAGAACAAACATAGCCTATGTTCACCGGGGATAGTGTAGCTTCACAAGAGTGAAAGACTTTTTCAAATCGGTCAAATAGTTTCGGAGCCTGTTTAATTTAATACAAAGAAACAATCTAATCTTTGCTCTTTATAATATTAGAGTAGATAAAATAATTTCAACCGTAATTCTTTTCCTATATAAATGAGTCAGTTTTCTGTTAATAGGTAGGTAATATTACCGCAGGGTCAATGAAAAGTTTTTCCAGAAGAACATTATTTGTTTGATTCCGTTATGAGACCCTAATGCTCCAGATTAACAATAAGGAAAAAGCTCGAGGGAATCGTACCAAAAAGATATGGGTTTTCTTCACCGGTACTTTACGTTTATGTGTTAAATGTTTAACATTATCATTTATTTTATTTCAACGACACGGTAACAAATACTTACTGCCCTTTCTCATTTTTGTCCTTTTACATTCTTGGATATCATTTGCGAATACCATATTACGAGTATTTACCGCACCTACCCGCCAGAATAAAAAATGACCCTCTTTAAAATGTAAGTAACTGCACTTTAAAATATGCTGCTACACTGATATTTCGGTCGCCGGACTTACAGAACATCAGGTGGCATATCTCTGACCTCTCCGAAAAAAAGGTTCATAAGTCATCGCAACCGTTATCAATGGCGCACTGTGTGAATATCATAAGCGTTATAAACACTGCGCATCATGTGGCCCGGCTGCTGACCTAAACCGACCACATCTCTACACCACATTAAAAACACGAATACACTTCGAACCATGATGTGCACAAAAAATACGCAATTCACCGCTTACTGCATATTATGTAGAGTATGTAGTCTCGGAATAGGGAGGTCGGCTAAATAGACCGGCATTTGTTTTCTTTTTGTTCCACATTACTTTAGCATCGAACGAATTCCGCGGCTCGGCAAAGTTTACACATTTTTCATCGAAGATTTATATCTTAAATTGAATTTCAAAGTGATTGAGAGCCAAATAAAGATTTAAAGGAGGTCATTAAAGCGTGTCAACACGCAAGAACTTAAATAACAGCTACAGAAACAAAACGTAAATCAGTAAATGAATCTGTTTTGATAGACATAAATAGATACGTCTTGGGTGTTAAAAAAAATCGCCAGTTGTTCGGCAGAAGGGATACTTCAATCACAACTTGAAGCATAGGATCGGTCTTTGAAGTGAGACAAAGCATTGTTTATTGGTATTGGTGTTGCGCCACTCCACGGAATATCAGCTCAACCGGAGAAGAATAGGTTAAAACCTAACGTATGTTCGTCATCGACTTCGCTGGAAATTCGTAGAAAATAGTAGTTTCTATTTTTCAATTCTGGAACGCGAACACTTTTCGTCGACAGTTTATTGTTTTGTGAGGGGCCAGATGGTGTTGGGCAAGGTTTCATTTAGAGTACCTATAATAAATATAAGATATACATAGATATTAGAGAAGTCAACAACATCGGAGGGGCCCGGTAGGGCCGAGGCCTGCCGGGACTGCGGGTTGTTCGCAAGAGTTACCGTGGGTGGCCCTGGCACACAAAGACCTCTAGAAGGGACATAGTCGGTTTTAGTCAGTAAGAGCCTAACACTCCCTCCAGTTGCACCCTCCCTCACCCGGGAGGGTTCATTTGGCAAATTGAACCTATACCTACCTAAATATATATGTTCCAATACCATCGTCGTCCAGGTACGGAGTCAACAACACCAACAGCTCAGAACTACTCTCTTCCGCAATCTTCCAAGTGTATTATGTTCCCAGACGAGTGTGGATTACCGAACCGAACTATGATGAGTACTGCCGCTCATGTTACAACCGCCTTGTCTACAAATAGATCACCTTTGTTCCACTGTGGCAGGCTACTGGGATATTAGGTAACTTCCACCTGGCCTGGTTACGAATTTATATCATCGATAGGTAAATAACTGCCTCGCTGGTCTAGTGGTGACTGTTGTGTATGGGGTCCAGGATTTGTTTCCCGGTTCGGGCATCGGGATGTAGGTACCTGTGTCTGCGCAAACGCTTGTGCATTATAATTTCCTCTGCGTATCTGACTGGCTTAGGGAGGACGGCCGCCTGGGCCGTTATTAGCAGACATAAAAGTTCTAGTGATTCTGCCAAGCTGTCTAGCTGTGTTTCCCATATTGAGGCTGCCAATTTTAGCTGCCTCTGTGAGTATTGGCTATAGGTTACTTCTCTGATATTTTTCTTTTTTCATTTAAAATATTTCCTTCAAACATATTTTAGCTCTATTGCTCTGCTTTTGAGAAAATTGATACAACAATTGGTAAGATGTAACGGAATTATTGGCAGCAAATAATGGACATAAAAAATATTAATGATATCACTCCAATTTCCAGTAAAGTAGCACGAGTTGTAAACAAGGATATAACAATGAAATAAACGTTATCAAAACAAAAGGCAATGATTATTACAATAATTTCTTAAAAATATTTGTTTATGTAAATCAAATGAACACGGATGTGACCGGCTGGCGCTTCAATATGGCTCATAATATCCTGTCCGCGTTGAATACTACAGGGGAAACTGTAGTGGGATAGACACATAAATTTCAATGTTTATAAAGCTTATTTAAACAAATAGATTCAACGAGTGCTACCGTTTATCACTTTTTTTATTATTATTAATATAAACAATTGTTTCTCTAGGCTGTAACAGCACAAAATAGAAAAGGAAACACACATAACTTAAAACAAGACTAATCACTATCACCTTCACGAGAAATAATCTCCACCACTCGTGCATATTATTGTCTATGGAGGCCCAAAGGCCAGTGAATACAACGGTCTCTATAGTGCACACTATAATCCAGAACACATGCCACACACGCACGTGCCGGAAACGTATCTTAAACTCCATCAGACAGAATAAGTATATGAATGCAAGGAACACGTAAAATCCTCTCTTCACCGTACTCGCTTGAGGCACTATTAGAAATAATAACATTGCTTGGTAGTGTGAAAACAGAATTATAATAGCGAGAACTGGAAAAAAGTCTATGAAACACGCTATTGAGAGCAGCCGACTTATGAAAAATCCATACCATCCTAGAAAATTTATAAAGGCTGCTGTAGCATCCTGCGGTTCAAGGCCTCGCATGTAGGATCTAGGCACACGTCGCGGAATGTCTGGCTCATCTTGAACTACTTCATCGCAATATTTCCTCCTCGTCGGAGCTGATAGCCAAGTGGGTATAGACTCGGCATTTTCAACCATCTTTTCGGCCCATACAGCTAGTGACATCGGTCTCGGTGCTAACATTACAGGCGGAGGGACGATTTCAACTTTTTCCACGTTATACTCAGTATTCCGCCTAGGAGCTACTCTATCAATGATAGTTTTAGGTCTTTCATATTCATCGTCACTACTAAATTCTTGTAGACTTGTATTTTCTCTTTTAGGAGGCAAATAGTCCGAACTGGTATCTGAATCAGTTAATACTTCATTATCGAAGAATGCAGAAGTCATCTCAACGGTACTTCTCGGGGAAAACTGTATTAAATCACTGTTAGTGTTCCGATATGATCTAGTGTAATTTGAACTATCTGAGATAATGGAATCCTTTTTGGAGACGGATTCATAAATTGGTTCTTCGTTAAGTGCATCTGTTTTATCGGCATCAGTTTCATCATTATTGTTTTCATTATCCTCTTCTAATAGTGGTTCAGACATTTTACTCCACGGATATTTTCGACCATTTAACTTTTCTCTTTCAAACCTTCTGTACATAGTGGCTGTGCTGGCCATGCGGAGAGATGACGCGATGATGCTCACGGCTTGTACTGAAACTGAAGAAGAAAATCTTTTATATCCACATATTTTATTAATACAGTTGCCTATATCGATCCAGTCTAAGCTTTCAAATTATAAAGGCAAAGTACAGTAAAGAAGACTACGCACAGAACTTTTAAAGGTGTAATTTTGTATTCATGAAAATTCTTTCTCCCTGGATACTGTTTCCAAGATCATATTTCAAAATAATTTTAACGAGAATAAAATGAAATGTTTACCTTTGTCGAAAGTCATATCAGAGTACCGAGTCATCAAATCGAGGATATTGACGATAGCGTGCGGGGCTGCGTGGATGAAGGCCTGGAGGAATAGGTACAACTCTACCGGTGATGGCGCGCGGGCTAATCGAATGGCCTCCTGCGTCCTTTCTTTATCGTCACTGCGCGACGCGCACACAGCTTCAACCCACCAGAATATAAGGTAGCAGTATCTATAAAGACAGTTATTTTGATATATTTGTCAGTGTGGAGACATCAAAAGTTAACGACCCACAGTAAATAAATAACGTCCGGACGAATGTAATTTAATATCGGATCGTTGACTTCTGTTCCGGACTCCTGAGGGACCCGTGTGAATAATATTATGTTTTAACTGTTCATCCCATCTATAATATTAAAAAAATGTTACCTACGTAGGTACTTCCCATTTTCTATTAAACTAATTGTTTCGATACGAAGTGTAGGTACTTATTATTATTCTAGCTGTTTCCCGATGTTCCCGCCTAGGGAACTACTGCCCGCACCCGGATAAAAATGTCGTTTCTCAGTCTATGTCGTTTCTCAGGCTCTATACTATGTGTCTAAAAAATTAGATTTAAATCGGTTCAGTAGTTTTGGCATGAAAGCTCTACAGACAAATAGACTGACAGTTAATTTCGCATTTATCATATTAGTATGGATTATTGTATTATTATTTTAATTGCATCTTTTTTTATACTGTTTCATACATTATAGGTTCACAAAACATTGGAGGCTAAGTACCGAAGATTTTACGTAAACACGATTTAACATTTCTATGAAAATAAAATAAAACTGAGACCTTCCAATCGCAGCAACGGGAAAGAAAATAGCATTCACGAACTGCATGACGAGCCATCGTATATCTTTCTTCTGTATGGTCACAGAAAATGCCGACAGTTCAGTCTGCCAGCCCGGCGGAGGCGACGCCAACGTGAATACTAACGATATCAGTGATGGTAATACGATTAGGATTGTGCAAAATACTCCTATTCTGTAAACAATAGAAAAGCAATTATTCAAATTGGAGAAACCTTGACTATCAGTCGCATGTCTTTTCTAGGTAGGTTTCCCGAAAAAGCAATGTTGTGTATAGTGAGTTCATTCAAAATGAGGCATGCTTCTAAGTTTTGAAATCTTTAAGGCTTTGCTTATTTCTACCTACTTTGAATAGAATGATGGCGTCCAGATCGATTGTCAGCTAGTCCGGCCGTTCCCTCTATAGAAATCAGCCAGCGCTGCAGGACATATTATAAGTAGTGTACAAACATTTGCGCAGACACAGGTGCACTCTCTACTCCCTCACTCTCATTGTCCGGTGGGACGGCAATCCGACACAACTTCCAGACTCCAAGCTGCTTTATGAAAGTTTCCCAAAACCCACAAAGCGAATTCGGCCCATCCCGGTAATCGAACCCGAGACCCCGTGAACAGCAATCGCGCTGTATGACTACTAGACCAACGAGACAGTCTGAAAATAGAATAGGTACCAACATACATACGCTAGCTTTTCAAGTACCTAGGTATCTGATAATTCGCTTTCAACTGTTGTTGTCTTAAGCCTTATGAAAATTCAAGGTTGATAAGTAGGTACCTATCCTATATGCATACCATATTTTTTTCTATGATGCACAGCGATCGACTAAGTAGACCTAAGCCTAAAAAATTCAATAGTCACTAAGTTAGCGTTAGCTACATACCCCTCATTGCCGTTGATGAAATGTTCCGAAATGATTGTTAAATCATAGCACATAAGAACAATGTAAAGTATGAGTCCCCCGCAGGAGGGCAGCACACGGTGCAACAGGAGTGCTTGCCAAGCCGGCAATTTCCATCCCAGCACGTCTCCTGCCACGTCTTTATCCAATTCACAAAAAACCATTTTGTATTTTCTTTATTTAAACGTTTTAATCATTTATTTCACTCATGGCGTCACTTTTGCCAATAACCGCACTTTCCATGATTACAGGTTACGAAAAAAGAAATTCAACTGTTTTGCTTGTGAAACAATTGTACATAAAGCAAATGTGTTGTCCGTATTCGTATGCCCCACGCCCATTGATAATGATAAGATAGCAAGGTTGACTCAAATAGATAACTGGTATGACACAGTTTCTAATAAACAGAAAACAGAAGTGCATTACCTATATTTTTTGTTTTCATAATGACTCGGTGTTTAGACAACTTGCATACCAGTAGGTAGGTAGGTACCTACCAAGATCCAGACCAGTGCTAGAGAGTGATGAAGTTATTGTTAGGAAGAGCATCTAATGGTCTCGTTTGGTCGTTGGTCCCAATCTCAACCAATACGGAACTGAAAAGAAAACATCAAAGACGTGTTTTTACCCGACCTTCCAAAAAGAAGGAGATTTCAATTCCACCGCGTATATCATTTTTGAACAGGTAGTTAGTCGTTTCGGATCACACACAAGCGGTTGGGACCGCGGTGTGAAACGTCCCACGGTTAACTTCATCGTTTACGAACCGATTTCGATGATGACCATGTCAGGATCTGATGATAGAAACCCTGAGAAATCGAGGGCGTGTGAAAACTTTTATATATTCGTGTGTCGTATCGGATGGTAGGTACTACAAAACAGTACAGGTTTGGATCTGCCCTAATGATGGAGGCGACATAGTTAAGGTTCAAGGTTTGTGCTTATTTTGTTTTTATTGATAAGGACCTAACACCATTAGGAGTTATCGTTGCCAAAGTTTTATACCGAGATATTGAAAAGAAAAAATCATTTTACGAAAAAAAAAAGAACTGATATGTATAAAATTAAACTTGATATGGCTCTCGAAGTCGGTAGCAAAATAAACTTCATTATTTTTTTTTTGTTTTCGCATGAATTAAATAGGTAGGTACTGTACTTATTACAGCCTACTTTCCGTCCATGTAAGATGCTCAGCGAGTTTTCTTGAGGTACCTACGTGATGAATATTAGTATAATATGGTACTGTATGGGTTTTACCCTCAACATATTTGATTCAGTGCTGGTTAAAAAACAAACAGCTATGTAGGTACGATATTTAAAAATGTTGATAAGTATGTACAGAAGTGTTTCCATATATCTTTAATTCCTGAAACCGCCAAGAGCTACAAAATAACATAATAATATGCGTAGACTGACAAGTTGTTAAAGTTACAGAACCAAGATCATCATTACGTTGAAGTTTGAAGAAATGTTTTTTTGCGGATGAACCTAATGTATGAAATGTAGATAAACGATAGGTCATTGTGAACGACAAAAAAAAAAACAAGAATAATAATGTATAAATGTCAGTCTGTCAGTCTTATAAAAATGACATTGACAGATTGACAAAATTTTCTAGGTTATAGTTTGTTTGTAATCATTCAGTGGCTGTCTCATACATTTTATAGCCTAATCTTGTTTAATTAATTTTCCATAAATAGATTGTCATTGAAATACAAGATGTTGAGGAAAATTTTCTCAAGAACACTAACTCTCCGTCCAAATTCGTTTGTGCGGTGTGCTGATAATGTTGATATCAATAGGCAAATACACTGTGGAGTTTGTTTAAGAAATCCTAGATATACATCAAAGACAAACAGCACCTCACCAGGTTTGGCCAGCAAGTATCAAGTGATTACAGATGAGAATCCTAAGATTATAGAAAATACTGCTGATGAATTATACATAGAAGACAAATATCCTATACTGAGTGATGAATTTGATGGCATCAATTTAGAAAGTAAGTAATCCGCCTCTTTAAACAGCCATAAGTCAATTAATTTAGGAAGAATTATTAACATAAACAAATATTTTTCTTTTTAGGAGGCAAAACTGGTGTCTTTGAAATAGAAGATCTTGTAGAATTACTGCAAAGAGAAAATTCAAAAGACATATTTGTAGCAACAGTCCCTCAAGACATCCGCTATGTGGATTACATCTGTGTTGTCAGTGGTCGGAACAATAGGCATATTTTAGGAATAGCAGAATTTGTCCGGAGAGTGTATAAGAAAAAATGTTATAAATCAGATTATATACCAAGAATTGAAGGCAAGGACTCAGATGAATGGATGGCATTAGATTTAGGTAAGAAATCATTTATATTCCGAATGTGGCAGAGGTGTGTTTTTGTAAAATAGATTTTTATATTTAATCTTATATTTTCAGGTAACATCGCATTACACATCTTCACAGATAAGGCAAGAAAAATGTATGACTTGGAGACTCTTTGGTCTGTAGGGCCAGAGTATGATGAACAAATAAATAAGAAGAGTGAAGTTGTGGATATGTTTGAGAACTATAGCGATTACCTGAAGGATCTCAAACCTATGGGTTGAGCATTGTGAATAAATACATATAATGTACATAGTTTAGTTAATAGCTAATCCTAAAACAATATACAACTGTTTTAATTAAAAACCCTTTAAAAGTCTCATATAAAATGTTTATTTCTGCTTAATTACATTAAAGATACATAAATGGATTGTATAATTCAATCACAATTCACAATCTAAATAATTATGAAACATTGAATCAAGTTTTATCAATTAAATAAAAACAAATATTCATAATATCTCAATTGGAATACGAAAATTTATTATCCACTATAATTGCTGTAATAATGTCTGTCTATCAAGTTCAATACTAATATAATTTGATATACAAAATAACAATTTGGCATAATTTATATAGCTAGCTCAGAAATGTTAAATGCAGTAATATGACAATGTAAAATTATACAAAAAGAAGAGCGGTTGACTAAATACATTCATACCACATTCACAAGATCCTTAGTTCAGTCAAATGCAGTTGCACATACTAATAAATCTAAGTATACACTAAGTAGCATAGTTTTTGAAAGCAACCTAACATTAGTGCTTTATGAGATAAAACTAACTATGTATAAGGATAAAATATATTGGAAGCCAATTAATACAGACTGTAACACATGTTTTGTGTAGCATATTAGCAATTATAATAAATTAAATAAAAGTTTGGACCACCAACAAGTCTTTCATTTTTGTGAATACATAATGATTAAATTTATGAGCATACAAAATAATAATGCACTGCCAATATAAAGCTTTGTGCATATACAAAATTAAATATATTATCATATTGTTCAAGACTTACAAAAGTTATTTATTAAAATGGTATAAAATACCAAACACTATTGATTTCACTACCTCCACCCTAATTATGTATCAACAAATGTAAAGACGAAACTTTCATTTTGTCACTACAATATAATCATGTCAAATACAACCTATACTTATTTCATTTGAAGATACATTACTAGGTGTTTTATTCAAGGCAATAGTTGGCAGTTGATGACAAGTATTATTCTTAAATATTGTAACTTAATGCCAAATGATTCAATTAACTTTCAATCGGGTGCAAAAATTCAAAATACATTCTTATAAAATACACAAATATTATCTGTTAATTTGTGATTCATTTTGGATCAGAATTTTGGCTCATGACTAATCAATTAAGACAATATGGCTACACTTCGCCTCACGCCAGCACCTGAATTGACATTGTCTAAGCTTGACCACTTTTTAATGCCATTCTTAACCACTTCTGCAGCTATTTTATCTTCCATAACTCTAGACATTGCCTCTAACTTTTGTGCTCTCTCTTTACTTAAAGGTTCACTGGGGAACGCCAAATCATTAGCTTCAGCTAGGGTACGAAGATCAAAATAGTATTTAGCATACACACTAGATGGTACATTGATATTAAACTGCAACATTTCTAAAAATTGCCTCTCCAGCTCATTCATGTCTTCCACGGTTATATCTTTTAGGATCTGGCAGTAATCTACATTCCAAACAGCTTGGTCATCCCACACTTTGCTGGCCAATAAGATGGCTCCCAATACTATTCTTTTCCAATTGGATGGAGCAATATCCAGTTCAGCACATATTAGGAGACGCTCCAGGTACACCAGCGTGATAATAGCACATTCTGCTGTTAGTTGAGCAGCGTTAAATAGGGTTCTTACAAACTTATATATTTGCTTGTGCTCAGGATTATACTTATCATAATCATCACTTACTCCTTCTTTACTAAGAGGATGCAACTTTTCATCAAATATGTCTAACCTGCGCTCTGAAGTTCTGTTTTTTATATGGTAGTAAATAGCCAAGGCTACACATTTGACTGTATTCTTCAAGTTAGGCTGAGACACTGTACTATCATCTAAATAAATAGTTGAACAGGAACTGCTTTTTTTGAGCTTGTTATCAGCGATTTGATGTTGACTGCGCTTCCTGGTCATCCCATTTTCTATGGATGCTTTGGACCGCTCCATAAAAATAGTTCCGGCAATTGGATCTTGTGATGGATCGATGTCGCCGTCATCGGGCTCTCTCTCGCTGATGTGTTGTATATTATTAGAGCTCACTTCTCCTTCCGGCAGGTAATCCTCAAGTTTGACGATGTCCTTTCTGATAGGCGATGGACTCCGGTAACAACAGCAACTGTTTTGGTTACCCATTTTGTATCACATATAACTGTATTAAAGATTAATTGTTATCATTCTACAAGCACTGCCTCACCTCTAGACATGCGTAAATAGTGTGCCGATACATAGGAGTGACATAAAAGGCCCATAGTATCTGAAACAAAAGGTGCTACATGAATATTCTATTAATGAATAACAACATTTGCATTGAATATGAATACTATTCTGAGTATATTATGTTATAAAATATCATACCCTAACATCTTCGCTTCATACAATGATCACACATTTCGCCAGAACATTTAGGTAGCAAACCCAAGAGAGATTTCTTTCATTTCATATTACTTTGACAGCAGGCAGCAGGAGTAGAAGTATAAAAAGCGCCACAGACAGAAAAAATATTATCGTTCAATTTGAACATGAATTGGGCCAGGGGCCATGCAATACTATCAATGGTATCGTGACTGTGATGATAATTGATATTGATAGTATATTATGCTTGATTATTAAATCTATCTCGATATAGCATCGTGATAATTAGTATTATATACAGACCAACTATATTTGGCAAAAAAGATTATATAAACCTAATAATTAGCATGAAAATCGTTGTATAACATTATTCTTAAACAACATAACAAACAAAATAACATTATTTTTATACAAAATAATGTTATAATATGTAATGTTAAATTGCACACACAGATGTTACCCTACAGAACAGAAAGATTCAATTTCTCATTGCTATTGGCACCCAGGATATTTTACAATTAACGGTAAATAATGACTAAAAGTTGTTTAACTCCCGAAAAAGTATAGTGTATTCCATCATAAAATATTAAATCAGTCCTAAATCTCAATGTGTAAAATAAAAACCTAAATATTAGATTGATGAGAATATCAGCAGCAGTTTAGTTTAGTTTTTTAACGTTGGCAATGAAATAAAATATGGCGGGCGCGGCCATTATTAATGGCTTCTGTTGTATTAGAGCACGCTGAAAACTATTAGGAAGTTATTTGTTTAATTATCAAATAATTACTTGAAGGTATTTATTATTACTTTGAAATTGTGTCCGTGCTATAATAATAAGTAATTCTTAGTCTTAAAAAATCTTTTTGTGCTAATTTTAGGCTAAAATGCGCCGTAAAAGTGAGCGTACCGCAAGCAAAAAGGGGAAGGCTTCACCAGAGAAAAAGGTTGAGAAGGTAAAACGTACTAGAACTAGACGTAGAAAGCAGTCATCGTCTACGGAGAACGAATCTGCTGATGAGGGGAGTCCAGTGAGGGAAGTCGAAAGCGCCGGCGATGCTGAAAAGAAGCCACCAGTAACACCCGCTAAAGAAGATAGCCCTGAAGAAGCTCAGGATCAAGTGTGGCGTGTTAAAACTACCGAGGCCTCTGGTGATATTAAAAAATTAAAAATATGCCTGACACGACCGCCATCTACACCTGAAAGAGTCGATAGATCTCCACGAAGCAAACGGAAGCATTCCCGCGCGACCAGCTCTAGTGATACTCCGAGTGTAGAGGGTGTTGATGATAAAAAGAAAACAAGGCATCGTTCCAAACGGTTACTTCGAGATTCGAAAGAGGAATCTGAAAAAAATGACAGTCATGGAGAAGAGGCTGAGCATCAAGAACATGATAAATCTAGTGACGAGGTAACACAAAGTGAGACAGCTGAAGAAACCGAAACCCCCATGTCTACTACTAATGAAGAGAGTAAAGTTACTGAAACTGAAAATTTGATACAATCCAGTCAAGAAGTACCGGAAAGTAATGAAATATCTAAGGTAACTGAGTCCCAGGACACTGAAAAGGCTTCTGATGCTGATACAACTGTTGCTTCACCTAAAGATGAAACAAGAGTTGCATCACCACCAGCAGAACCCAATGTTGAATCTAACACTGATAGCCAAGAAGTAGAACCATCCAACCAATCCAACCATGACATAATATCTGAGAACAAGAGTCCTGAGCATACAAATGTCACAGAGAAGGAAAGCCCAATCCCTCAGAGAGAAGCGTCTGTCGAGAAATCAGAAGTTCTAGAATTACATGCAGATGATAGTAAATGTGAATCTTCAGACAATGAGGCAGGTCAACCTAAAGAGGATGAAAAAAAGGAATCTAGGGATGAACCAACAGAGAACAAAGAAGAGACTACTGCACCTGAAGAACAAAAGGTAAGTATAGTTAATGAAGAAAATATCAGTAAGGACACTGAGAAAATTGATTCTGATGGCAAACAAGCTATTAATGAACCTGATGTTGTAGAGAGTTCTGACAAAGTAGCAAAAGATACAAATGAACAAGAAGTCATGATCAAAACGGGAGACCAGCCTGTGGAGAAACCTAAAGATGAGTCTGAACAAGAACCAAATAAGACAGAGGAGTTACAAACACAAATAGATCCTGTAAAATCTACAAAAGATGAACCCATTGCTAATGGCCAGTCTGCCCCTGTTGCAGTTGGCAGGAAGAGAAGGTGGGGTTCTAGGAGCTCTAAGCTTACAACCCAGAAGTCAATAACAATATCTACAGATGTGTTAAAGGATATTATTCCAGATGTGAAGCCTGTGGAGTTTGATGAAGTTATAGAAGAGAAAAAACACAAAAGATCAGAAAATCAGGAGAGAATTGAACGACCTGTGCTTCCAAAGATTATTATTGATAATACAGAAAATGTGGAATTGAAAAAGGAATCTGACGAAAAGGAGAAAGACCTTCATACTCCGAAACCAAGAGATTTAGCTTCCAATAGAAAAATATCCATAATTAAAGATAATGATAGCATAATAGCAAGACCGCCAAGTCCGCCTAGAAATAAACAGTCATGTATATTGTATATCACAAACTTAGTGAGACCATTCACATTGCCACAACTGAAGAATTTATTACAAAGAACTGGAAGGATCACTGAGAATGGATTTTGGATAGATAGGATCAAGTCTAAATGCTTTGTGCAATATGAAACTGAAGAGTGAGTATTAGTTTTGTTTTAATAACTGTAAATTTTTCCCACCATAAAATCAATTGAATCAATCAGTTAACTATATTATAGCCCAATGTCAGAATATGGGCTTTATCCTGCATCTTAGAACCCAATATTGGCACATAAATATTGTATTAATACATAATTAATTTTTCCAGTCAAGCAGTAGAGACGAGGCATGCATTGCATGGTGTTACATGGCCTGTTTCAAATCCCAAGACACTTCAAGTAGATTTTTCAACTCAAGAGGCTTTTGATAAGGCAAAGAGTAATGAAGAGGCGGATACTGCACCGGTTTCAACCATTCCTGGAACTGTGGAGGACTGGCTTAGGGAGCAAGACATGAAGAGGGAACGCGGGGAACTGGTAAGATTAAATAAAATTACTTAATATTCAATTATTGAATCAGGCATTACTTTGTGGAAATCCATGACAATAAATGTTCTAAATAATATTTATTAAAATTACATAATATTTAAATTACATCAATTATGTACTGTATACAAAATATGGCTCATAAAATAACACACAATTCTAATAACTAATCTCTATGTCTAAAAATTTTGTTAACCTTCTATTGTTTTGGCTTTGCTTAGGAAAAGCCGTGGGAGCGGAAGGCTGCGACTCGAGAATGGGATCTTGGCAAGAATGATAAAGATAAGGACAAGGATAATAAGCTAAGGCGTGACGAACGTCCCATTGATAAGAGACGCCATCGGTCGCCAGAAAAGAGTCCAGAACCAGGTAAGGTTTTCATAAATATTTTCTTACAATTTGTTTACAAGGACAGGTTCAATTCACATGCATAATTTTATTAAGATCAGATTTTATCATTACACTACGCCAGCGGTATCACCCGCGTCCTGTGGGAAGTACTCCGCGTTCCCGGATAAAAAGTAGCTTATAGCCATCCTCGAAAAATGGGCTATCTTCTACTGAAAGATTTTTTCCTATTGGTTCAGCAGGTCCTGAGATTAGCATGTTCAAGCAACAAACAAACTTTTATAAAATTATTGTATCTGTCAGTAAACAGATGCATTTTTGTATTCAAGAGATGTTTTAACACAGATTTTATGTTCAAGATGGTCAATTAAAACGAAAATGTCAATTTTTATAGTAAAAAATCTGAATTTGAGGAACAAAAATATATTTTGTGTTTACAGCGAGAAAATTCAAGAAGAAAGAAGAAGAAGCTCCTGCTAAGCTGTTGGATGACTTGTTTAGAAAGACTAAAACTACACCATGCATATACTGGCTGCCGCTCTCAGCTGAAACGGTAAATTAAAGTAAAAACATTTTCTACAAATATTTTCAAGCTTTCAATGTGGTTTATTTGAATTGTTAGACACTGGGACTTTTCTCTCATTTTTTTTTCATTTCGTCCGAATGAAAGCTTTGTCTGCAAGACGGACTTATTTATTATAACTTTATTTTACCAGTAGCTGATTGTTTAAAATTTTGTAGTGTTGAACGACATGCCGCACGATCTTGCAGCTAAATCTTAGCCTGGTACAATTGTATCTGAGGCTCTGGAGAACATTCCTAAATTTCATTTCTTGCAAAAGATTTTGTATCATCGAGTTTTCAAATAGTTCTTATTACAACTCGTTTTCATTTTCGCCCGTGGCTTATAAATCAAGCATTTGCAATATAATTAATGAATTATTATGATTTTCTGTCATTCAGATAGCAATAAAGGAGGAACAGCGGCGCCAGCACATGGCGGAGCACGAGCGCAGGCTGCAGGAGCTGCGGCGAACGCACCGCCGCCACTAGCATGGTCCGTCTCACACACGCACTCCCTCATTACACCTCACACTCTCACACCTCATCCTTACTCTACTACACACATTCGTTTACATACACACACACACTCATTGACACTTCCACACGTCATTAACTCACTTCTAATTAATAATTGTCGCTCTAGCGACATTCTTTTCCAGGCAGTACTGTCTTAAGTGACAGTGATTTTATTTTATGTTTATTTGAGGAATAATTTTGTTATATGTTAGTCATATTGCAATTTAGGTTTAAGGGCGACATTCAAATAATATTGGCAGGATTTCGGAGAGATGGACATTATGAATTGATTTTATACAAAATGTTATAGAAAGGCACGCTTGGAGGAAAGCCTATGATTTAATTCGTCGTCGGCGTAATGCAGTCACTTGATCGAAACGAGCAGGGGACGTCCGCTGTGGGAAACAGATGCACTACGACCGACATCAGTTCCACTAGACATTGCGTCGATGTGCCGGCATTTCGGCCAGACCGTGTGCGCTTGGCGCGTTTGGTCATACAGTTGCAAAATTACCTGTATGTTGACAACGGCTCTACAATCAACGGAACCTACAAACAAACAGAGAGTACAAAGTCTACTGTATTCTGGCTTATGAAGATTTGAAGACACAAATGATAAAAAAATCACGATTTCAAAAGAAGAATCAAAGAACGCGAATGAGTTTGTAAAATCAGAGGATCGGCAGAGTACATGTGTTGATGGAAATGGACATGTTTGATTTGGGAATTTAGCCAGCATCGTCGTCGTCGCGATAGATAGAAACGTAGCGCAAAGTATTTGCGAGTTAGTCAGGTTATCGTCGTAATGTTTCTATGTTTTGTCTGAAGTATATTCGGTTCATTTGATGTTCAATAAATACTTTCCTATTTGAGATGCTCTGTTGTTTTCTTTATCCCTTTTCCTCCCCCTAACTTTTAAAGCTCAGAATCTTTGGCACATTTAAAAAACCTGCTCAAAGATATCATGCTGTAAATACAATACACATTGAGGGATGTCATTGTGGTTGGTTGTCAGACAAAATTAAATGGTCTACAAGGAAATAAAAAAAAAAATGTTTATCATATTCCAGATCGAAAACATTTTTCATTTAGAAATCATTTGCAATATATCAATTGACACTTATTGAATTTAGGTATGTATAATACTTATTCAATAATCAGCTCTGTGAAGATCGTTTTATAGTGGGATCGTGTAATTACATGTATTAACATGGCGATGGTGCTTGTGACGTAAATAACGTCCAATTTACTAGCTCACGCATGAAACAGCAATCTAAATAATCAAGTACATATCATAAAATTTTCTAATCAACCTATTAAAATAAATATCTGAAAAATTTGGTTAATAATCTTCATTTATCAGCCAATATCTTTATCGAGGGATAAGAGCTATTTCGTACGATAATTTTGAGACAGTTGTGTTGGCGATTACAAGCGCCAACCACAAAATTTTAGTGTAGGAATTTAAATCCAGCATGGTAAGTACCTTGACTTTTTACCGTAGAAACTGAGACTTGATTGGGAGATGTTCGGAGGCAGGCACTCGAGATAAAAAATGATTGAGATAAATTATCTTGGAAATGGTTGATGCCGTTCTAGCATTAAATGCCTGATTAATTCACGCTGATTCAAATAAATATAATGGCGGCTGAACATTTTTATTTTACTGGAACGATTTAAAATAGGCGCGGGCTTCGTGGTGGTGTTTGCTGGCCGCGCTGGTGGCGACCGCCACTGCCCAGCAGAACTTCACCATTGAAGACTTCGTGTCTGGACAGTTTACCCAACGACAATTTACCGGCAGATGGATTTCAGGTAATTACTAAACTCGCCTGGAGATTAATAATATTATCAAAGTATTGGTCCTTGACTCTTATCATTATCAGCTTTTTAAATTGTCCCACTGCATAGGCCTCTTCTCATACAAAAGTAATTACCTAACTTTCAACGCCGCGCCTGCTCATGGCGGACTGGCGATTCCATATTAATTAACCACTAGGCTAGGCTACCAGTTAACTCCTATTAGAATCATGAATCTGGTTACCTACAAATTATAAATAGAGACTAGAGGTTTGTTGAAGTTCAATCGATCAAGAAAGATCAACATTACATTATGGGGCGTAATGTAACATGTTGAACGGCGAGCTTTCATGCGGTCAGTAGCTACTGGTTCGCGGAAACCAGGCGTCCTCTATGCAAATGTTACACCACGTCGTCCAAGTAACGTTTGAAATGATAATTCATACCATTTTAGTCGGGCTTCGTTTCGAGTTTAAATAAAAGTCAGTTATGCACGGGACTGTATAATGCACACACAACTATTGTACAGACATGCAGTGGAATCAGATTATTGCAATTACAAGAACTTATTATAAGTGGACGTGAATCCTATTTAGCGGCACGCGGGCGGCGCAAGAGTCCGTACTATAACAGAGCGCGTGCGTCGTTCACCGCGGTAGTTTGGTAACTCACTAAGGCTCAATTCACACCAAAAGCGCGGCGAAGCGCAGCGAAGCGAAGCGCGGTTTGAGTGTCATTTTTACTTTATTCCCATTACTATAATGTATATTTTCGCATGAGAAAGTCGAACGAGTCGCGCGGATGCCCGCGGCGCCGCGGGACTTCCCGCGAATTCCATGAACGGAGTCGTGCGACTGCGCGGGAACTCCCGAGAATGCTCGAGCAGTAGCGAGCGGCCGCTGGCAATATCAAGAGCGGCCCGTGAATTCATCGCGGGCGGGCTCGAAAAGGCGCGCGGAGTCCCGCGACTTCGCGAGCATTCCAGCGAATTCTCGAGCAGTCGCGGGAATCCGCGCGCGTTCTGTACCGACCGGGTCGCTGCCCTTCGCCGCGCTTTTGGTGTGAATTGAGCCTAATGGCGCGCGCGGCGCTGGCCGCGCGGCTGTAGGCTAGTTCGGTTCGCGCCGAATACCAGTTGGCGCGCGTCTTATTTTATAGGGGCGCGGAGGGGCAATCAAATCGGTGCGCGCTACACCATTTCTTATCAAAAGTATGGAAACTTTATTAAAATTATGGCTTTATCTAAATCAGACTGATGGGTAGCTACAATTTTCATTGCAGGATATTTTTTCAAAATTAATGTTTCACGAACTAAGAATTAAGAACACTTGTGTACTTTACTTCCAGACCATGAGTTCACATATACCGTCGCCGGAGAACCTGGTATCTACGTATTCAATGCCAATACTCTAACGGGCAGCGTCCTGGTATCTGGGGAGCTGATGGTACGTATTAGCCAACGTATACGAACGTAACGCATACGAAAAGAATAGGTCACCTATTGTCTTTATGCTGGATGGCACACATCCTATCAAATCTATTATCATCTCCCGAATCTTTTCCCAACTATGTTGGGGTCGGCTTCCATTCTAACCGGATTTAGGTGAGTACCAGTATTTTACAAGGAGCGACAGTTACCCGGGCAACCCAATACCCCTTGCTTAGACTGGCGTCAGGCTTACTGGCTTCTGACTACCCGTAACGACTGCCAAGGATGTTCAATGACAGCCGGGACCTACAGTTCAACAGAGCCATACGAAACATCAATCAGAAATACATCCTTATGACAAAATATTTTTGTTAATTATTGTCAAATTTATATCGGAACCTACAACATTTTGGCAAAAGTTCGATACCTACTGATATGATATGATGATTCCAGGAGTTGCTGAACACCAACAACCCCATCTTGTCGGCAGACAGGCAGTACATTTTGGCATCAAGCGAAGTCGAATCGGTGAGTTGCTTAATACTCGTGTCCTTATAATAATAAATTAGGTTAGCCACTTATCTTTATAAACTGTATATAAAACTATAATGATAAACGTATCTATAGATATTGAAATTTGTTAATCCTATCAATCAAATACCTAGCCAAATTATTATTGAATACGTTGATACGTAAGTAGCTATCTAATATTCCATGTTGAATTCGAAAAAACCACATATGGCATGAAAAAGAAGCTATTTAGGCAAAGATGCGATCCTATCTGGATCACTTTATAGTCTGCCTAATTTTTTGATGAAACGCCTGATAAAAAAATAACGGCAACCCTAATTTGCAGGTTTACAGATACTCGACGACTGCTAAGTACTCCCGCTACGAAATTGCCACAAAGTGAGTCAATAAATCAAATACATTTTTAAATTCTTTTGCATTACTAAAAACTTGTAATTTTCCGCAATAAGTAACATTTTTTATCTGTTTTGCTTTGTAGCCTCTAATAGACAAAAATCTTAATTACATTTTTGTTTTTTTTCAGCACCATAACTAGGATTGCGAACCACGAGCGCCTGCAGCTGTGCATCTTCGGCGGTGGTCACTCCGTCGCTTACGTGTTGAACAACAACGTATACTATCTCCCCGAGAACAGGCAAGAGGCCATTCAGATCACAACTGATGGTATTCCTGGGGTCTATTACAATGGTCATGCTGACTGGGTGTATGAAGGTAAGCTCAATCATTGGTTCTTATCCCATCATAACGTAGTGTTAGAGTGAAATCCTTCGAATATTTCGTAAAATTTGGGCGGTACCACTTTGGCATGTAATAAAAAAGAAACAGATTTGACTAGACAAGTTAAATTTCTATTTCAGAGGATGTCATGTACACCGGTCAGGCTACGTGGTTCTCCACTGAAGGTTCGTACTTGGCCTTCGCGACGTATGACGACACACTGGTGGAGAGCTACTCCTACTACTACTTCGTAGACAAGACTGATGAAGATGATCTCTACCCTGAGCTCGTTGACCTCAAGTATCCTAAGGTACGGAGAGATTTTATTTAAATGTTAACCTTTTTACTTACTATATTGTGGTCCCTTTTCTTTAGATACTCACGCCGGCAGCGCATTAAGCTACTATAATCTGTTAAATATCCTTAATAGATTTTCAACTTTATCGCTGCAGCATATGTTTCAAAATTGATTGGGGAAATTTTACAATTTCGGGTAGCTTGATGTGCTGGCGTCTGTACATAGATGGTTTGATTTTTTAATCATTTTAAATGAAGGTCTTTTTTATTTTTAACTATGTATATTTCTCGCAAATCTTAATGGTGGCTCGCAACAAATTAAAAGCGGTTTCTATAGAAAATGCTGATTTTCCGAGACTCCATGATATTTGCTTTGAAATGTACCACTAACACAAAAACTATTTTATAGGTTGGCCGCAAGAACCCAACAGCTATACTTCGGGTGGTGAACCTAGCGAACTTGGTAGCGACCAACACTCCTACATTCATAACCCTGGAGCCGCCACAAGCTGTCACAGACGACCACATTCTGGGCGGAGTGACCTGGATTACAGACACGGAGATAGCAGCACACTGGTTGAACAGGCGACAGAATTACACCGTGTTGAGGATCTGCAATATCGTTACGTTGCAATGCGAGGTAAGATCTACATATATTGTGTGAATAAATGTTTCTTTACTGGTTTGGTCACTGTATTAAGTTCTAGTAATTATAGCCGGAATACCTTTATGAATTTGAATTCCTTAACCATTTTAGCGCCACGATCGGCTACTACATGACAAACTTTTAGGGCCTTACTACATAAAAGTTAGACAGACGTTAGACACGTGTTTAAAGAACAATTTGTATGAAAAATTTTATTTTAACCACGTGTCAAATGTCTGTCTAACTTCAATAGTCAGTTTCAATCGCTATATTTTCGAACTCAATACTATATTGTAGGTATTTATGAAATCGCTCAAAGCTTGGGGTTGAGGGCAAGTCTTTCTTTTTTGACGTGGCGGTCTAAAATGGTTAAACATGGTTCTTTGACATTGCCTGGATCAAGAAGTCTTACATAGTGTTTGTCATGCAGGAAGAGCATCGGCAACAGCCCAACGGCTGGGTCCCCATCGCGCTGCCCCGCTTCAGCAGTAAAGGAGACTTCTTCGTGTCCACCCGCTGGTCCCTGCCTCAGGCCGACGGCAACATCTGGCAGCATTTGTACGTCAGCATTCGCGTCAATGGCGAGATCATTTCGAGCTCTGTCACTCCTGGCGCCTTCACCGTCAATAACTACGTTGGCATGGATGAAACTACATTGTCTTAGTGAGTATTGTTTAGCATGGACATTGAGTTAGATTTTTTTGCATATCGGTAGGATGGCAATATAGAGAGTTTTAGAATGCACCTAGCTATGAAAGAAGTGTTATTGCTTGAAGCAATTTTTATACAGACCTTTGGATAGCGTTGGTAGATTAGTAGGTGATTATAGATTTTTGCATGACTGTAAGGGCCAGTTTCACAGATTACGGATAGCCACTATCTACCAGATAAATTCAAAAATGGAACAGATATTGTATGAAATTATCTGCCAGATAAACTATCTGGAACTTGTCAGCAACCTGTGAAACTGGCCCTTAATCTCCTTTTATTAACTGAGGGGTTAGCCAAGATGTCTTTGATCTTACCCACCTGATAAAGATACACGTTATATTTTTGATCCATCCTGATATTCAAAGTTATCATGTGATCATATCTGTGTCATCTAGCTACTACACACGCACGGTGACGGGCGAGCCGTGGGAGTCCCAGGTGCACGTGACCGGCGCGGGCACTGGCTGCCTCAGCTGTAACCTTCAGATGCCCGACGGAGGGAGGTGCGCGTGGGCTACTGCCACCCTCAGCCACGGCGGCTCCTTCATGACTATCACCTGTTCGTCGCCTGAAGAACCTTCAGCCACCTTCATTTATAACCCTAGAGTAAGTATCATGTGAAGTACAGACGCCAGCACAGTAAGCTACTACAAATTTCTTTAATAGATTTTCAACTTTATCGCTGAAGCATATGATTAAAAGTCGATTTGGAAAAGTGTCAGTTTCGGGTAGCTTGATGTGCTGGCGTCTGTACTTTTGAAATCGATAATCCTCGGCTGTCGAGTTTTCATATCTTCCTCGACAAGAGGTCTGTGCTCAGTTGGACAGTACTTGGATCGTGAATCGATTTCATCTTCAGCTTTTGCACTAATTCTGGATATAAGATAGGGTTACCTAGAATTTATCTGGCATAACTTGTTCTTTGATTAAATATTTTTTTGAAACATCTGGCATAGTATATCTGCTCCTACAGCGGCCGTATGCCACTGAAGGTGACAATATTGAAATTATGTAAATACTATCTACAGCCAGCAGTTTCACCAGCGTCCCATTGGCTCCACGCACTTGGATAAAAACTCGTCTATAGCGTTCCTGGATATTATATTTAATTCTGAAAAAAAAAAACAAATTGTTTTAGTAATTCCTGATATCAGCGCGTTCGAACATACAAACATACTCTCTAGCTTTACAATACATATTAGTATTGATATAAATGTTCTACTTTTATGCATTCTGATTTCGAATGATTGACACTAGTTTTATGAACGGTCATCATGCAACCTCTAAAGTAGTTTTCTAGTAAAATGAGTGGCGTCGAATTAGACGTCATACAGCTTGATCAAAAGTCGTCACGGTTCTATACCTACGTGCGGTATGTTATGTTCGTATTATGAATATTATAATGTAACGCGTGACTGATATCCACAGCCAATATGTTGCCGTAACATTGCCATGATTTCTTCTAACTTTAGTTATGAAAAATATATGTGAATTAATACAATGGTAAGAGCCTAAGAGGAACTATGGAGTTTGTTAACGATTGTTCTATATAAGACCCATTGTTTGGAATTAGTAATTTTATTACCTAACTTCTTATAAGACCCACTGTTGTTCCTTCTTCTGGAGGTCTTTGTGTGTCAGGGTCACAGTCATCATCATCATCATCATCATCTCTACTACTGAACATATCCCCTTTAGATTTCTGCACATACCGGTTGGAATCTACCTGCATCCAGCGTTTTCCGGCGACCTTTATAAAGTCGTCTGTCCATCTTGTTGGTGGACACAGGGTCCGATAACTCTTGCTAACAACCGGCAGCCTCGGCGGCAGGGCTCGGCCCTACGAGGCCCCTTCAATTTTCCGACTGCTGCGACTGAGCGCGTGGAATGGATCGCGCCGATGACACGGCCACCCAAAACTTCTCCTGTCAATTACAGTTCTAGTTAAATAACATAGCTACTCTGAAGTTCGCCTTTGCTGCCATGCGCAAGCGCAGTCGTGTTTTGTTTCGGAACGACAACTGGTGATAACTGAAGCATGTTATATATAGGAAGATTCCTTTATCTTAAACCATGGGAATACAGCTTTGCACTGTATATTAATAATGATGTTTTTCGCTACAGACAAGACAAGTTCTATATACCTGGGAAGACAACGCGATCGTCCGCCAACGCCTTGTAGGCAAAGAGCGATGGGGCAGCATCATCACCACCGTGCCCCTTCAGAACGGCTTCCCCGCCCCCGTGAGGCTGCTGCTGCCCCCAGGCTTGGACGTCAACGACAATCTCACCAAGTACCCCATGATATTCTACGTGTACTCCGGACCTAATACCAATGCCGTGTACAATACTTTTACTGTTGGTAAGTGATGTTATGGAAATAATCATTCAAGTACACACGCCATCACATCAAGCTACTACAGTCTATACAATTTTATGAATAGATTTCCAACTTTATCGCTCAATCATATGGTTCAAAGTTATTTTCAAAAAATTAACATTTTCGGGTAGTTCGATGTGCTGGCGTCTGAACTTATGTACCGGTTGAATGTCTTAGAATTTTTCTGCATTATCGTTTTCTTGTGGTGAAAATCCATTTTTTTTAAGCATATCTTTTCTCACTAGCCTGAGATCTTTTCATTCCTTCTCCACACCTTGCGACCTTCGAATGGTAACAATCTTTTGATATCATCACCATACTATCAGCCATGGGACGTCCACTGCTGAATATAGGGCTCCCCTTTAGATCTCCACATATACGGTCCGATGCAGATTGCTTCCATCCACGGTTGGAAGCAATCTGCATCAAGCCACCGGCGACCGTTATAAAGTCTTCTGTCTATCTTGTTAGTTGATGTCCTACGCTGCTATTGCTAATCCGTGGTCTCCACTCTAGCATTTTGATATTATGCTAAAGCAAAATAAAAGAAATAAATATCTTCTTCGACCTATTATAACTAATTTGACATAGTAAGAGATTTTCTTAAAACCTGAACCCTTTCAGGTTACCATGCGTATTTGACTACGAGCCGCAATATAATCTACATGATGGCTGACGGCCGAGGCTCCGGACTCAAGGGACAAGACATCCTGTACTCGCTCAACAACGCCCTCGGCACCGTCGAGATTGAGGACCACTTCGTTATTCTCAAGTAATTATTATACTCACTATATGTATAAGTAAATGTTAGCGCGACTGTCGTGTTTGGCGTCCCTGTTTCGATTATTGGTTCGGGCCGAACTGTCGCATTCTTTTTTTATTTTTACCCCGAAAAGTTTTTTGATTTCGATATGCACTATATTGGGCTGCGGGTTGTTCGTAAAGTAAGAGCCCTGGCACACAGTGACCGACGTCCATAAGGAACATAGTGGGTTATAGTCAGTAAGCGTCTGACACTCTCTCCAGCTGTACCCTTAGCGGGAGAAAAAACAAATGAGCACTATATTAGTAATTTGACACATCGAAAACAATAACAATGCGAAATGTCAAAGACATGCTTCTGCAGACTGCATGACGAAATGCGAATATTAAAAAGGATCTCACAAAGGTTATGCAATACAAATGTAGGCATTATAGAAACCGGTTGTTTTACGATACTGTCCTCAATTGACCCATATGAATATATTAAATATTTGCTGTTGCCCGCGACGTCGTCCGCGTGGGCGTTAGGTGATTAAACCTTCACCCCCCGTACGTGATAGCGTAATAATATATAGCCTATATGTTGACCTGACCTCTTGGTTATGTTCATGCGAAATTTGAAGCAAATCCATGCAGTACTGTTTGAGATTATCCCGGACATACCTACAGAAAAAAATCTAAAAACTATATTTTTGGATTCCATATCAATTGTAGATCACGCCCCAATTATTCTTTTTAAAAAAATACTCAATGTACAGTTTTGACTTTTCTACGATTTTATTATATGTAAAGATATAGATTAGGATTAATCATATTTTTACCTTCTATACTTAACTCTGCCATTTGTAACTTTATGTAATGTATTGCAACAAAAAAACCTTCGCACGACTATGAAGAGATCGCTTCATCTTGCAACAGGAAATATCTTGTGTAATATCGATTACTAGCGACCCGCCCCGGCTTCGCACAGGGCCAATGCTAATACTAAAATTATACATATAAACCTTCCTCTTGAATCACTCTATCTATTGAAAAAAACCGCATCAAAATCCGTTGCGTAGTTTGAAAGATTTAAGCATACAAAGGGACATAGGGACAGAGAAAGCGACTTTGTTTTATACTATGTAGTGATGCTGTAATGTCACTATGGGACAAAATAATGACTTACATAATTTACTGTTAATTACTAACGTATTTCTAACAGGTCTTACCAATTTTCGTTCTAACGTTATCAGTACGAAATGTGTAGTTAATACGTTTGCTACTAATATGAGCAATTAAGGAAAACCCATTGTATATTGATTAGAGACGCCTTTCGTTTTACATATTTTAAAATTAAATTTAGTGGTTTTCCGTTATTTGGTGACGTTCTTTTTTTGGGAAAAACAAAAACGTAACGCCTCTATACCTAGCATACAGAGTTGTCACTAAGGAAGTAGGATAAAAAGTTCTTAATTATAATTAAAAGCAATGCCTATATGTATCCGACTTTTTGTAAGCTTTGCTGGGGAGTTTGTTAAACCATTTCTTCTTCCCAGCTTTAACACATAGGAAGTGGTGCAGTGTTTTTGGGATTGCCGTTTGTAGAATTGACCTTCAGAAAGTGCTGATTTTCAGCCTACTTTGAATAAATTACATTTTATCATTATGAATATTTCTTACAACGAACTATAGAATACTTAAAGAGTTGCATTGCGGGTTGGAGCTTTACATCTTCTATACTTATAATAAATCTGTAGAGAGGTCAATTCTGTACATTGAATATATTTTCAAAATAACTATCAGGGGGTGATAAGTAATCGATACTGATGCCAAAAATGCAATCAGTAAAATTTTTGTCTGTCTGTCTGTCTGTATGTTATTAATAGGAACAAAAACTACTGGACGGATTTTAATGAAACTTGGTACAATTATTCTTCATACTCCTGGGCAGGTTATAGTATACTTTATATCACGCACGAAAATGTTGGGAAAACGGGAGAAGTTACACCATTTTTTAAGCTTTCGTCGAGTGTGCAGCCTTAATGGTTAAAACTACATAGAAATCATGTGTGACGGAAATGTTCTACATAAAATTATCAAAAAAATATTCCACAACAACATATGTCTATCTTTAATGGTTGACTCACAATAACACGTATAACTCCCGATAGTTCAGCAGTTCGGAGCTTTCTAATTATTTGTTATTGATTTGTTTACTCTTATGTTTATGATATTCTCGCTCATCCCTAATTAACAAAAGATAATATTATTACATATTCTATAAAAAATAATCATAGAAATCGGTATATAAATACCTACCAAACTTATTCATGAAATACTATAATCAGCCATCGTCCCGTGTCGTTACCGCGCTCGACGCGGGTCGGCCGGTAGGTATAATAAGGCGGGAGGTCCAAGCGCGAGCTTCTCATCCCGACAAAAGTTAGGCTCTGGTAGCGGTAGTCGACATCCATACAGGCGTAGCCGCGGGGGTCCTCTATAGGTTATATATCAGAACAACACATAGACTACTTTTTGTCGCGAAAACCGACCTCCACGCGGGCGGAGCCGCGGGCGACCGCTAGTATTAAATAATACACTACTTACAAGAAGTAACTGTCGCTTCATGATGTTCAGAGTCTAGCACATCAAAACGAAACTATAAAATTTTCCTAATGAACTTTGACAATATGCTTCAGCGATTAATTTGAAAATTCTTTTGAGGAAGTCGGACAGATTTTAGTAGGTTGATGTGCTGGTGTCTGTACATTATGAAATTCTTCATTTTACATATAGAATTTTTAATCCCAAAATGGGGTAGTGGAACTTTATTATTATAAAGTACTAAGAGTGCATCCAGAATTTTTATTAGGAAGATCATCACAAGGGGGATTCTGAATCATCTTCGAGAGATCCTTAACCTGTACCGGTGTATTAAAAAAAAAACACAAATCTATATTCATTATGCAACGTAAGGTCAGTAAACTGATGAGGCAAGCTGAGTCATAAATGTATAATTTTATTACCTCTGAACCGCAGGCCGACTGCAATCTATATGGGCTGTTTGTTTTATTACAAATTGTATTTTGACATTCAGAAGCTAAACACCTCGAGCTGAATGTTTCTATGATAGTCCGTTTAGTTACTAAGCGTAATATACAGTTTTGGGGCACCAGTAATAGGAAGCTGGGATGTAGACCGGGCAAGCGTTGAAGGTGTTATACAGCGTGTAAGAGAAAGGGTATACATCCGAGGTAAATGTATTCGTAAAAGTGAACAACTTCCAACAGAAACCATCTCCCGAGTCTTTTCCCAACTATGTTGGGAGTGTCAGACTTACTGACTAAAACCCACCATGTTCCTTTTGGAGGTCCCTGTGAGCCACAGCCACGGTATTTTTTACGAAAAACCTGCAGCCCAGGCAGATATTTGCCTGACCTGGATTCGAACCCACGCCCTCATACTTGAGAGGTTTTCTCTTTACCCACTAAATCACCATGTCTTCCAATAGCTACTTCCAACCGAAAGAAATACGAAATTCGATACAAAAATATTGAATGTTTCATAGAGATTAGATTAGAGAGGACCAATTTTTTTTCATCGAATTTCGTACTACTAAAAATATTTTTTATAACACCGAGCGCACAAAAATATCCGTATCTTATAGAGATGTCGTTAAGGTTAAATTTTCATTAAAGTCATTGTTTGCAGACAAGTACTGGACCGCTACCAGTTCATCGACCGCTCAAGGGTCGGTATCTGGGGCCACAGCTACGGTGGATACGCCACGCTTCTGACGCTCCTCCATGATGATGAGAAGCTGTTTCAGTGCGGAGTCTCTGGAGCCCCTGTGACGTCATGGATTTATTACAGTAAGTGCAAGGCTTCAATAAGTTTTTCAAAATTCCTGAGGAGTTCTTTTTTAGCCAGTACTGTCCCACTGTTGGGCAAAGGCGTGCCCATTTCGTTTCCATCTAGTCATCTTGAGAGGGTGGGTGTCTGTTGAATTGAATTTAGGCGGCAGTTAAGAATAAAAAGTAAACTTTACCTTGAGGATCCATAAAATCAAACTATGTGGACTTAATAAGAAGAAAATGAACATCAATTGCTTGTTTTTAAATTTTTGGAAGTTCCGGTTTGCTAATTATTATATAAAAGTATTTAAAATTCTAAACTATAGGAAGATGATTATGAATAGCGCAGTAGAAAATTATTGCTGTAAATAGGAATGCGGACAACTAGTCAAATTCAATACTTTTTTAGAACTGTCAAAAACGGTTACTTTCTATGCAATTTGTATGAAAACACCACATTATGACGTCACAGATTTTTCGCATCAAGCCGTATACTTATTTCGATTAAATTATCAATAAAAAAATAAAAACAGTTTTCGATTCAAAACGATGAATTAAACTGACATTATTTTAAGATGAACAAATGAATATGATAAAGTATTTTATTTATGACCTAGTCCGCATCCCTATTATTTTCCAGTTTAGTCAGCCTAACGGTTCACCTTTAAAAAGTTTCGAGTTGGAGATCGATTTAAAAAATGAATTATTAAGAGCATAACTGTGAATGTTGCAAGATATTTTGCATCTAAAGATCACCGGCAACCTACTTTTTTTTTAAAGTTCGGACAACCGAACTTTAAAAAAAGGACACATCCGCCATTACAAAATGGCGGATGTGTCTTCGTAACTAAAAGCCGTTATATCCTGATTTTGACTTTAGTTAAATGCATAAGAAGACAAAAAATTGTCGGGATGCTGATTCGATTCATATAAGAAACTACAACTATACTGTTGTCCTTAGACACAATGTACACTGAGCGTTACATGGGTCTGCCCACCGAGGAGGATAACCTGAGCGGTTACCAAGCGGGTGACGTCAACCTCCTTGCTGAGAAACTACGCGGCCACGACTTCTATATCATGCATGGCAACGCTGACGATAATGTGCATTACCAGAACGCGGCCAAGCTGATGAGGGCACTGCAAGAGCTGGATATACCGTTCGAACAAATGGTGAGAGATTTTGAAAATGGAATTTGGTTCTTTAAACAGTATTATATAGCTTAGATATAGCAAGTATAAGGTCATATTTCGATATGACTTACTGGACGGCTCGAATTTTAGAATTATGGAATTTTATTTAATTAAATTAGATAATAAATACATATGTACGAAATAAAAAAAAAAACTATACGGAAGGGGCATGAACAAGAGAAATAAAAATTAAATATCGTTCGATTTATTTGACTTTCATTATATACGATGCTGACTTTAAACGCTGACAATGTATTTTTTTTATGGTTTGGATTTAGGTAGGGTTACATCAGATAAATTGTATGTATGATGTATGTATAATATTATTGTATGTACAAACGCCAGCACATTAAGCTACTACATTTTTTTTCGACTTTATCGCGGAAGGATTTGGTTCAAAGTTGATTGGGAAAATTTTACAGTTTCGGTTAGCTTCATGTACTGGCGTCCGTACCTATGTTGAAGATGGTTTATTAAATAATATTTTTTTTTCACAGTCGTACCCTGACGAAGCTCACAGCTTGACTGGAGTGAATCTACACAGGTACAGAGCGATGGACCGCTACTGGACCCGTTGTTTGAGGCTGGAAGATTGGTACTAACTGTAGCTTACAAAAAAAAAAAACTATTTTAATATTATAACAGTTGCTAAAATATCAACAATTTTAATAATAAATGGAATTTTGTTCACTGTTGCCCGTATCATTTGCCAATTATTCATGGATTGATAAAAATTGTACATAAATAAAATAGCTAATAAATGCTGTTTATTAAAAACGATATTATCCAGATAATAGATAAGATTAATTTTATTAACATTTTCAATAAAGTATTTTTTGTACATTTTTGTCTTTTATTTTAAACTTTAAGGCCGCTTCTCTGACGTCTGCGCAGCGCCAACGTCGCGCAGACACGTCGCTAACGTCGCGAGCTTCTAGTGGTAAAGCGCCAACGCGACGTTAACGTCGGGAGTTTCTTGCGTTTTGTGGCATTAGGAACGGGACGGCGCGGGCGTGGTTGTACCTGTTGCCAAAAAACGCAAGAAACTCGCGACGTTTACTCTAATTTCGTGTGTAGGTAACGCAAGGAAGTATTTAATGTTCTACTAGGAAGTAGTACTTCTATAAATAAGCTTCCTGTTTACTACTTAGCGAATGTACTATAACTACGTTTCACTTTCTTGTATTATGTAATCGCTACTGGCTTTCGAACCCAAGCCGACCTTTCAACCTTTGATCAAAGAAGTAGCTTGCATTCATTTTAAAATCTATAATTTGACAATTTATCATTGACCATATAGGCGGTATGCCTGATTTTAAGTGCAGACACAGAAAGCTACTAAAATCTGTCAAATATCTATAGATTTTCAACTTTATCGCTCAAATACTATATTCAAAGTTGATTGGGAAATTTTGACAGTTTCGTGTAGCTTGATGTGCCGGTGCCTTTTCCTACGTTATGCTATCGACCCCTGTATTTGAAGTCCACTGGAAGAAATCAACTCACAAGGAAATAGCGTTACTTCATTCCTGACAGGAACTGCAAACACCCTATGCTATTTGCAGATATCAGCTTCAATGACATCCCGTGTTCTGCCTACTAGAAGTTCGACGACCGCAATGGCGCAATGGTTACCACGCCGGATGCCGAGCTAAGGGTTCCGGGTTCGATTCCCGGCATGGTCGCCATTTGTGTGATGAGCATGATTGCTGGCTGTGGTCTGGGTGTTATAATATATATTTATTATTATCTGTAAAGTACATGTAGTTTATCAGTTGTGTTAGCACCCATAACACAAGCTAATCAATAGCTTACCATGGGGCTAACCGACCGTGTGCGAAAAAGGTGCAAAAAAAAAGTGCTTCAAAAGTCATCGATGCGATTAGATAGATATATAGTATACACGTCTGCCTTACCATATTGTTGTAACAAGCGTGATATTATACCTACTATAGTGTGTAGGTAGCGGAACAAGCATTAGAGATCAATAGTAAATCTTCATGACTGGTGATATCTATTGTGAAAACGCAGCACGTATTATGATAATCACAATGACGGACACACACGGAAGTGCCAGCCGGACACAATAGCTGTTTTATATATGCTGCGGTTCAATTTGTTATATTTCTAAGATCTACTGACCGCCAATGTTTGTGATAAGGAACATAGGAAGCTGGAAAAATAAGTGTATCATGGAATTAACTGAAATAGAAGTAAAAGTAGTAGAAGCTTATCTTCTTCGTGACTGCGGTGCACGGGGTCTCGGGTTCGATTCCCGGGTCGGGCCGAAATCACTTTGTGGGTTTTGAGAAACTTTCATAAAGCAGCCTGGAGTCTGGAAGAGTGAGATATGAAATCTGGTCATCCTACACCCGCCAGTGTGGTAATATTAAATGACGTAAATACTTGCTTCGGCCAGTGAATTCACCCGCGTCTCGGTCTGCGCATCCCTATAAAGTAGTAGTCTGATCTTTCATTGGTAAATAGGCTATCTAACACTGAAATATTTTTTGAAATCAGTCCAGTGATTCCTGATATTAGCGCTGTAAGTAGTAAAGAAAATCTTCAGCTTTATAAAATTACCATACAATTTATAATTTACATTTTTGTCTATGGCAATTCCTCTAAAGGATATATTTTTATGATCCTTGATATCTTGTATGACTTTATGTATGTAGCTACCCATTTATTATACGTTTACCTTTATAACATGATGAAATTGTTCCTGTGATGTACCGGCGATTGCGGGCTTAGATTACTTGCACCTTGAGACTGTATGCATTTCTGTGAGATTTATTGAGGATTGCTTTATAGTTTGAGGTCATGGTTGTTAAACTTAGCTCACAGCAGCGGTATTGTACGCATCTCGTTTTGCACATAAGATTATAGCAGCATGTTAGGTAATGCTTCAGTGCTGAACTTGTAGAAGAATCATCATCAGCCTTTTTTATAGATCCACCCACTTTCATTTGAGAGCTGTACCGACCTTCTTTTTAATAACCATTTGGTCACCACGAAGTTTATAAAAGAATATAAAAATCATAATGTGAAGATCATTGCCTTTAATACTCGCACATATTGCAGCAAGCTACCTAGGTAGCTTATATCTAGGTTTAGACGCCAGCACATCAAGCTACCCGGAACTGTCAAACTTTCCCAATCAACTTTGAATTATACGTTTCAGTGATAAAGTTGAAAATCTATTAAGGGAATTTTACAGGTAGTAGCTTGATGTGTTGGCGTATCTACATAATATAGTGCAGTTAAAAACCAGTCTGAATGTTATTAATGTCGTACCAATCTAGATTTTGTTACCGTGCCCCGTTGATCCGCATTGTTTCGCGTTTTTAAAAGCCGACATTGGAGCCATTCATCATAAGTCGACCCAAAAATGTCATTCGTAATCTAGGTACGTAGATTTATTTCAATCGATTTAGTTCTACATTGGATTACAAGACAGGATAGAATGCAGGTACAGTTTTTTTGCTTCGATGTCGTAAACCATAGAATATAATATCGTAGCATATAGAAACCTAGGATTTGTTCTTAAGATGGTCAAAGCTGTTCCACCTTATTGTAAAACTTGGTCTTAAAAAGTACCGACTTTAGTGCTAGCGTTAATCCAACGTCTTGAATTAAGTTGAAGGGCCAAACCTAGTACTAAAGCCGGTGCTTATTAAAGCTACATTTTATAAGGTGGATGATGCCTAGGACTGAACTAAACACAGTAATAGTAAAATCCAAGTTTCAAGTAAAATATTTGTAGAACGTCCTTTTAAAAAGAAAATAAAAAACAATTCAATTTCAAAGACAGTTTATTCAAATTCAAACGTGTCTACAGTTTATCATTTACCATTCTTGGATAACCCAGCAGAAGCGATGGTCGTTAGAAAGAACTCCTTGACTGTGACCATATAGGATTCTGTCTCCTAATGCGTCCACAGCCAGAGCTAGTTTCAGTCCTTGATTGTACTGACAGTTTATTATATAGAACACCAGGTTATCATTCTTAAATGCAGGCTCCAAGTGGAATCTATGTACAACTCCGTCAGAATTAACTGAGCCCCAGGCTTTCCTATCTCCGGCAGGGTCAGCATGTTGGCCTAATTTAAGATACATATCGCAATCAAAGTTGTACAGCTTGAAGGTGACAGAGTCGTGGTCCCAGATAGGAATGAGTTTCCAGCTTACTCTCTTACTGGATAAATTGCGGGCATGGTCACCCCACGCTAGTCTGTCATTGTAGATATCAGTGTTCGCATCAAGTTTCAAGGGCTGATGATATTTCAAGTTGGATATAGTCACAGCATCTTCATTAAAAATGTGTTGGAATGATTTTGGGAAATGCCTACGAACCACATCGCTTGCCCCACCGTGCCACAACTTGTACGCGTAAGTCATTGCAATTCGTGGACCATCATTAATAAGCTTCGTTACTACTTCATTGATGACCTGCCCATTTTCTACGTTTGTTAACGCCTGACTCAGAACCGTGGCACGTTCATAATTGAAGCTGGTGATGATTTCATACAAATTCTTGTCAGATTTTAGAGTATTTTGAAAGACCACATGACCGTTAAACTTCAGGTCTTGAAGATCAGTGGATAGCTCGGCATTTGGAAGAGCGTAAAATCCTTTCTTTTCTAGTTCCACGGAGAGAGTTAATATTTCAGTTGAATTTGTTTGACATCCGTATACAACTACTCTGCCGAGATCAGTGTTGACAATGCGGGCGATATCCTTGGCACAGCTGCGGTTGATGCGTGACGCGTCCGTGACAGTGACGGTGATGACTGAGTTGTCTTTGATGTAGGCACTGGTGTCGCAGTCATCGTAGCTGTCGACTGGGATCCTGTTGGGTATTTTAGTGTCCCGGTCGGCGCCACTGCTCACTAGATGATACTTATGGTGGACGTTATAGCAGTTAGTGAATCCAGTGATACCATCCCCGGAAATGATTCTACCCTCGCCCCAGTAATCGACGTGCTGAATCAGGTCAACGTTGGAAACTGGTATTTTCACCAAGTTGTACTCTCCTAGGTAAGGAACCTCAGAGTAAGGGTATACTTTATCTATATTGGTGTTGTAGTTTGGACTCTTTGCATTTTTCCAGTTGGTGAAGGAATACATCTTGAAGTTTGTCTGAAAGAAATATAAAAAGAAAATTGAAGATAGATAGTGCAAAATGCTTTGCCCAGACACAGGTGCACTCCCTATTCCCTCACAGTCATAGTCTGATGGGTCGGTAATCTGATATGACCGGAGAGAGATCAGGCACAGGACCAACATTAACATACACTTCAATGTACGGGTGTATCAATCACCAATTTCTAGACTCCGGGCTGCTTTGTGAAAGTCCCTTAAAACTCACAAAGTGATTTCGGCCCGACCCGGGAATCGAACCCGAGACCCAGTCAGTCGCACTATGCGACAACTAGACCAACGAGGCAGATCGACATAAGGTAACAATCGATAAACAATAATTAAAATGGAGAAACGAAAAGAAATAAATAAATACAAAATTTCAGCTCAATCGGTTGAAGATAACTACTTCAAAATTGAGTTCAAAGAATCCACCGTAACATACATACCTACACGGCAAGTTAAATAAAAGCTTTTAAAAACAAAATTGAATTAGATGATACAAGGAAGAGAAGTGATGATGCGAGTGAAATAGATAGTAATAAAATAAATCAACTTACTGTTTAGCACTCAGTGTGAAGAACACTAATGTATTTACAAGCTTCGGGTACGTATTTTATACTGAAAATTATAGGCATAGGTACAATTTATATCATATCGCGCTGTGACCACTAAAAATATAAAAATTGACAATTTTGAAAAATATGGACCGCATTTATAACCTAGTGTTTGTCTGCCTACATGGAATATAATACTGGTCAAGTGCGAGTCGGCCATCCTGAGGGTTCTGTACAATTCCAGTTAAAAAAAAGAAAAACTATTAACGATAGAGTAAATGCAAGTAAGGAAGTGAAGTCGTGGCCTAGTGGTTAAAAGAGCCCAACCTCTCAAGTATGAGTGCGGTGGTTCGATTCCAAGTCAGAAAAGTACCTATGCAACTTTTCTAAGTTTGTCTGTTGTCTTGGATTGTATGTACTTTCTAAGTATATCTTGGACACCAATGACTGTGTTTCGAATGGCACGTTAAACTGTAGGTCCTGTAGGTGATTGAACATCCTTGGCAGTCGTTACTGGTAACTGGGTTGAGGAGATCAGATAGGCAGTCGTTCCTTTTTAAACACAGTACTCAGCTGAATCCGGTTATATTGGAAGCCGATACCAACATAGCTGGGAAAAAGCTCGGGAGATGATTAAAGACAGTAAATATTATTTGACTGGAAACAATGCTACTTTTGGACGTTAGACAGAATCGATCTGGATGATATGATCATTATGATGACGAACTATCCAATATAGTTTTCATCCGGCGTTAGGTACTTTCAAACAGACGTATTTAAATTTTAGTTAATATGTAGGGCTAGGAGTATCACCACCTAGGAATCCAATCAGTATATTTTGTTAGATAATTTCATAAAAATTCTGTTCCATTTTTGATTTTATGCGGTATTGGTTAGTCGGACATGACTGAGCCTAAACTGAAACTGAGCCTTAGGGCCAGTTTTACAGTTGCTGATAATTACATAAAAATTCTGTTCCATTTTTTATCTAACGGCTATCCGTAACCGGTGAAACTGGCCCTTATTCTTTTATTTTTATTTTGATGAAATTATTTTGTGTATCCATCCAATCCATTAAAATTATTCCTACAAAATAAGCTGTTACGCTCGTTATAAAACTAATTGCTACATTAAGTTAAACCACATGGCTCTTCCATAATCCAAAAATAACGTCAAGACAATTACAGCATACTGTAATTATTGTTTAAGTACTTTTTCATAGCCGTTGCGCATGCGTCGATGGTGTTAATGCACTATTGTGTCGTGTTGCGCAACAGAGGGCCCGTCTCCTTTCACTTGTGTTACCTATCAATAGCTATATCTATGACACTGCATTCTTTTTTGCTGCAAGTAATCTTAGTAAATTTCCCTTTAATTACGGAATTATAATGTTAATGTGAGCGCAGTAATGTTGATATTGACATGAATTTGAATGCAACTAGAGAGTAGTTAATTAGTTTTAAGTATTTTTTATTTTAATAATAGTAAGTATTGTGCATATTTGTAAATAAGTTGAATAAATAATTCCTTTTTTACTAGAGAGTTCAATAACAAATAATACATAGGTGCCTATATCTAGAGATAATGATGTACACAAATAAAAAAGAAAGCATCAGTTAATGACCTTTATAAGAAATTCAGTATAACTACTTAACTAGTCATTACGTGATTTGGAATTTTTAAACATCCCCATTGAAGTTTAAGAGGGTTTAGGTATTCACTTTTTCAGGTTCCACAACAAAGGGCGAATTTTATGTTATACTTATCATTATCTGTACCAAACATTTACATATACCTATTCCCGGCTGCTGCCGCGGTTTTTTCAAACATTTCAGAATTCTTAAATCATTAAATATTACAAACATTTTTCTTGAATGATAGAATCTAAAAATGAATCGAATTCTGATAATAATTCTACAGTTTTTGATCAAGAACGGTAGTAAAGTGGCTTGTCCAATTGACGCAATCTTAGAAGCTATAACATGTCATTATGTCCCGATAAAGGTAATTGATTACTAATATCAAGAGAAAATATGACTTGTTCTCGTTAGTAGCGGTAGTAAGCATAATCTTATAATTCATGCATAAGCGAATGACCATGGAGAACCAAATAACGAGCGAATGACATAACATGTCAAAGGCTAGAAGTCAAAGAACGCCAAAGGTCGCAAGTTACAATGTAAGAACAAAGTATAGAATTGATGACTATACCAAAAATATTTAGATATCTATCAATAATATGGCGTATAAATAGTTATAACTAGCGGTCGCCCGCGGCTCCGCCCGCGTGGATGTCGGTTTTCGCGACAAAAAGTAGTCTATGTGTTGTTCTGATGTATAACCTATAAAGGACCCCCGCGGCTACGCCAGTGTGGATGTCGATTACCGCTACCAATGCCTAACTTTTGTCGGGATGAGAAGCTCGCGCTCGGACCTGCCGCCTTATATTATACCTACCGACCGACCTGCTGATTATCGTATTTTATGTATAAGTTTGGTATTTCTACACCGATTTATATGATTCTTTTTTTATAGAATATGTTATAATGTTATCTTTTGTTAATTAGGCAGGAGCGAGAATATTATAAACATAAGAGATCAATATCAAAATACAACAAAACAAATCAATATCAAATAGTCAGAAAGTTTCGAACTGATAAACTATCGGGAGTTATACGTGGTATTGAGAGTCAACCATTAAAGATAGACATATGCTGTTGTGGATTTTTTTTAGATAATTTTATGTAGAATATTTCGGTCATACATGATTTCTATGTAGCTTTAACCATTAAGGCTGCACACGCGACGAAAGCTTAAAAAATGGTGTAACTTCTCCCGTTTTCCCAACATATTCCTTCACTGCTCTGCTCCTATTGATTGTAGCGTGATGAAAAGTATCCTATAACCTGCCCAGGAGTATGAAGAATAATTGTACCAAGTTTCATTAAAATCGGTTCAGCGGTTTAGGCGTGAAAACGAAACAGACAGACTGTCTATGTCTTTCCCCAAGGTTCCATCTATCTCTATACCAAAATTCATTTAGTAGGCATATACGATACATAACTGCACCCTGCGTTATCTATCACTCGCATAATTACGGGATCGGGATCGGGATAAAAGGTTGCCTTTGTCCTTTTCCAAGGTTCCATCTATCTCTATACCAAAATTCATTTAGTAGGCATATACGATACATAACTGCACCCTGCGTTATCTATCACTCGCATAATTACGGGATCGGGATCGGGATAAAAGGTTGCCTTTGTCCTTTCCCAAGGTTCCATCTATCTCTATACCAAAATTCATTTAGTAGGCATATACGATACATAACTGCACCCTGCGTTATCTATCACTCGCATAATTACGGGATCGGGATCGGGATAAAAGGTTGCCTTTGTCCTTTTCCAAGGTTCCATCTATCTCTATACCAAAATTCATTTAGTAGGCATATACGATACACAACTGCACTCTGCGTTTCCACCCGTATAATTCCGGGATCGGGATCGGGATCTGGATATAAAGTACCCTATGTCCTTTCCCAAGGTTCCATCTATCTCTATACCAAAATTCATCAAAGTCGGTTCAGCGGTTTAGGCGTGAAAAGGTAACAGACAGACATAATTCCGGGATCGGGATCGGGATCTGGATATAAAGTACCCTATGTCCTTTCCCAAGGTTCCATCTATCTCTATACCAAAATTCATCAAAATCGGTTCAGCGGTTTAGGCGTGAAAAGGTAACAGACAGACAGACAGACAGAGTTACTTTCGCATTTATAATATTAGTAGGGATAATCGCTAATTGTCCTCTAGTTTATTATGGCATATGGTTATGTTAGGTATATCATATTTAAGGCGTTTACTTTGTGGTTGTAAGATCTAGAATATTTTTATTTCTGAAAATTTTCCGTCAGAATGTACCTACAAGTTCATCCAAAAGAATATAATTTTCATGACATAAAATTGCCCCCGACACTAGAACATAGGTAGTTGTTTCAACTTCAAGGGGTATTAAATGAGGTCAATGATGAATGACTCTTACATTATTAATTAACGAAAAATTTGCTTGTTTTAAACAGAAATACATTACGTATTTCTCGACCATTACGGGTTCACATGTATACGAATTAAAATTATTCTTTTTACAAAGTTTCGATGATTTTGAAATAAAGTTACAGACAATATAAACACCATATACAAAAACCATAGCAGCATAAGTATATATTAAGATGTTTAAATATTTTGTTGTCTTAATAGGAAACACGCAGCCGACACGGTGCGCGTAATTGCACAAGATTTCTTTTCATGTAACGCAAATTAATTTATAGTATTTTGTATACGTAATCTTGTGTTCAACAAACGTTTCTTCGAATTTAACTTTGCTTATATTTAATTAAATAATATTAATAATGTATTGAAAGCCTCTGCAGATTATATAATTTTCATTCCTTTATTTCTTTTTGGGGTTACAAACTTAACTGCATAGAATGACGTACCTATGGTTGGATATCCAAATACCTTCAATATTTGTCTAGCGTCGGGCTAGAAAAGTTGACACTTGCAACTAATATGTTTCATGATAGATAGAGAACTCAAGGCATTTTTGGTTTGGTTTGCAGACCTTTGTAATTTTCTCAAAGAGAAATTGCGTATTTGAATAGCCTCATTCCGTACACCTTTTTGCTTTGAATTTAATATTTTTGTAGTTAGATTTTTACAAATATTTTAAATCTATTGTTACGCATATAAACGACTTGCCATGCATACAATATTTATATTACCTTAGGCAGTGCGTTCATAATGAAAATTAAATAAAACAAATTTATTTTGTTTAATTTTTTGCATTCAGCATTTAATCAAATTAAGATTTCGGTTACATTATGAAAAATATTAAGTAATGCTTTTCCTTAATGTTATGAAACAGTGCTTATCAGGTTCGTTAATATGTTGTAATACAGCATTTTATCCCGTGGTTTCGTCCCAACGTATACCAAAATAATAATTTGCCGCACTCAGATAAAATGTGTTATGATATGTGTTATATATATCTTCTCACTTACTTGCAAATTCCTGTTTTAGACAATTTATCAAATTAAGGGAATACAATGAACTTTTATTTCCAAAAATAAAATGTAATAACTCGAAGGTCGTGCGTAAGGTCTCTGCTAAAATTAAAGTTGCGACATAAATAATACCTTAGAAGTATCATGTGTTTCTTTTGCCACACTCCATTCCAGTGCTGATTTCAGATATTTGCTTCTATTAGTTTTGTTATAAATTATAGTATAATTGTACAGACAAGCATAATATCCAATCTGTCAAATCCCTTAATAAATTTTCAACTCTATCGTTGAGATATATATGGTTCAGAGTTGATTGGGATAATTTTAGTATTTAAAATACCTACCATCATGCTCACACATCTCCATAAAAATTTACTCTGGTTAGAAATTTAATTAAAAGGCGGGCTTTAAAATTTTCTTATTTATATGATTCCCATCCTCCAAATACTGGATAGTTTTGGCTTCAACTAATAAAAAATCCCGCATTGAAATGAATGAAATGTTATACGAACTTGTACTACTGAACATAACTTTCGATGCGCAAAAAAGGCGTCATTCACTCGTCTATATTTGGTTCGGTCTTCTTGTTTTGTTTTGGGGTCTTCTGAATTTGGTGAGGATCTTGTATAAGAGTTCACATAACTGCATATATATGATGAGAACTGGCTGCGGTCATTGTTCGTTTGCGTCATTTGTAATGATACTAATGTTTTATTTGCTGTCTTAGGCTAAATATTTTTGTATATAGGTAGGTTCTAAATGCAAAATTGGAATGTTGACCTTTGATGACTTGGTAAAGTCCGTTAAATTGTTATAATTTCTTCATTAGCGATTAATCTTAATTTGATTTATCTTAATTTAACCTAAAAGGTTTGTATTTTAAAGATAGGTATGCTTCTTTATTTGTAATTTTCAGGTATCAGCCCGCCATCGATTTTAGCCTTCTTGGACAAATCTGACTGACGTTGTACTTAAGATTATCATCACCTTCAAGGCAACCAACAAACAAACAAACTTTTCAGCTTCATTAGTAATATTTAACATTTTTGCTGCCCTAAATCTAAATATAGAACAAAAGTTGTGTTAAATTCGCACACTAATAATGTTTACGTCCATAAACAAGTTTTCGCGACTTAGGATATTGGAGATCGGGAGGCTGGCATGCGCTTACCGCAGCAGTCGGTAACCGCGCGCCTCCGCGTCAACTCGTGCGCATCTAGACTGTGCGGTGTGAGTGATGACCACTGATTGGACCATTAACATTCATTGAGGAGGTCTCGACCTCGTATCCTGCGGTACTTGCGTGTACGCGTGTGAAATGGTGAGTATTTCCGTTTGTTTATTGATAGATACCGTCACGGTCATTCATGAGCTAAGTAGTGAAGGAGTTGAAGGATATTTTTGTTTTGATAATAAAAAAATAAATAGTCTGTATTTCTTTTGTTTTTATGTAAAATATTATTTGACGATGCTGGTTGCATTACACTTGTGACTTACTTATGATTTTTACGCAAGGGAAATCTAAATTAGTTGACTGATTTATGAGGTATTAAATGAAGTTAAAAAATGATAGAGATAAATAAACGCATTTGTGCTCGTGTTAAATATTACGAGGGCATAACTGTTAAATCGATTTATTTTTTTAATCAAAAACTACATTCGCATAGCACTGCCACATTTTTATTTTATAGGTATTTGTGACATGCAGAAATAAAATATAGCTTCGAATGCGATTATTTAAAGTAGAAAAAAAAACAGTCTCTAATTTCAGTTATTTTAATTAGAAGTTTAAAAATGGCTATAATTTAAATGGTTCAATGTTATTTATATGTAACGTAGTTATTACGACCATGCAGGTCGTAAAAATCAGTGAGAAAGTTCGGTTTTCTCAAGAATGCGCTAAGGGCGGCTGTACCTACATAAAACGTTTTAAAGGTAAAACACAGGTGTATACAATCAATTGCCTTCAATAATTTTAGGCCAAAAGTAAATTTTATTGGCTTCGGCCATTTGTGATTTAAATAACAAAGGTGTGCATGTGTATTCAGCCTTTAAGTTTTTGTTATACATTTAAAACAATTTTCACAATGAGGTTCTGTGCGTAGGAAATTGTATTCATAGATAACAGAACAATAGTTGTCATTGAAGAGAACCTATTTAACCTCAGTATTTAACATTGTCCTGAAAGAGTGGAAATATGATCGCTGTCCGTTTCAGTAATCTCAAGAAGATTTAGACATGGGTATCAATCATCGAAGTTGCGCACACCCTTTCAAAAGAAAATATTACCATAACGGTGACTAATTGAAATCACTATTTACCGTGATTATAATTCAAAGTATTAGCGACTGTAAATAATTGGCAATTATTCATTTTAAATTAAATAATTTGTATTATATACTAACATAATATTATAATTTCAAAAATATGTTGAACCCTTTCTTTTATTTTGAGAAAATAAGGCGCGAAATCCACGAAGCAATAGAGCAGACGTATTTTTTTTTTAGATAAAGCCGTTAAAAGAATTCTAAGAATTGTAAACATTAGTTGTTTGTTAGTTATTGTCTCTGATGCACTAATCCAAACAGTTTTTCTATCACATTCAATCGCTGCGTGAGTAACATTGTTTAGATGCGGGCACGGGCGCTTGCAACCTATGGTATAAAAAGTCATTTTGTTTACGGATGGTAATTTTTTGACATAAGCCTCGTACAAGAAATGTCAAAAGAGACCGTCCGTTACTGTCCCTTTAGAAAACGAATAGTTTCTTGTTTTTGGCATTAGGTGAGCATTCCCGTTGTGGAGTCCTGTACACAACAAATGTTTTACATAAAGTAATTAACACACCAAAGTCTTTTTAACAGGGATATTTTTCTTAAAAAAAATCAGAGGATTTCGTCTTTTTTTTCATTTATCGTCGGCTTTGCCCTTGTGTTAAGCAATGTTAAGATATAGGTACATACTCGTATTATCTGCATTAAAAAAATCTTTATATCAAGGAGTTGAAAAGAGATCCTGCCGATTGAAGTACTTAATAATAATAATTTATTTAATTTGCAGACCCAGGTCCAAAAACTTAACATATAATTAAGTTAAAAAAAATTGGTCATTCCAATTTTTAAGTAAGAATAGAAATGATAGAAACTCTAAATCATTCATTCAAAAATTCACTTTTTGAACGTCAAAAATTACAAAAGACAGCCCTCAAAACGCCCACCCTTCACCACTTCCTATGTGTTTTTGCTGGGAAGAAGAAGTGGCGCAACTAACTCTAAGAATTAATAGCACACATATTTAATAGCATAAACTTCAGCGTCATTACAATGACTTACTCAATTTAAATACCGTTAGACGGTGGTTATTGGTGATATCGTATTCGTACAATAAAGATTTATTTTCGCTTTACCACAAGTAAGCTAGAAAACTGTTTTAATGTTTTCGATAAGGCAGCCTATTATGTGTGTCAATCAGTTTAAATACGAGTAAAAATGTCGAGAGGAGTTAAATAATAATACGATTTTCTTTCTCGTTATAAGTTTTAATCAGGGCCTATAACCTATGTATAAGGCACAAGCCAAAATTGCTTATTGCTAGAATAAAATAATAATTAATTAATTAAGTGAAAACACCTACTGAAAATGATTTGTTTTTTTTTTTTCTATCTATGAAGTATTTTTATATTCACGTTGAGGGACCATGATTGCCTTGGTACATTTTTGTAGGAAATAGAGCAAAATACGTCAATAGTTTATTTTTAACTATTTTATAAAATCTTATATGGAAGCGATACAACAAAAAAATACAGCTGTTCTAAATTTAAACAATATTTATTTTTTCTTACCACTTTCAATGACGTCATGAAGTTTGTACGATTTTTAAATGAAAGGATGTATTTATTTGTGTGATCATTATTGGTCATATCAACAATGTTACAAGTCAAATAAATCTTAATAAACTCAAAGGAAGTTCTTTGTGTGACCCTACAAAAGCAATACATAGATACTTTTTTATATCTAGAAACACGTGGCAATATTAATATTGGCACAAATGCTTGATTCAATTGTTTTCGATACGTAATGTTTTGTGAACTAAAAACTGTCGACCTAGAAACGGATCGAAAGGTTGTCAAACATTGCAAATGGAATTGACTGGAACATTCTCCAAAAGGCTGATTGCACTTACACAAGCTTTAGGACGTCAAAGTAATTTCGGACGATCAAACAGATTGAGTAATGATGCCCAAGCTACTAAATGATTTAACCGTAAAGAACGTACGGTGCATTTTAGATGTCTAATATAATCTATACTAATATTATAAAGCTGAAGAGTTTGTTTGTTTGTTTGAACGCGCTAATCTCAGGAACTACTGGTTCGATTTGAAAAATTCTTTCAGTGTTAGATAGCCCATTTATCGAGGAAGGCTATAGGCTATATACCATCACGCTAAGACACACGGGAGCGGAGAGCAGTAACCAAAGATGCGAGTGAAACCGCTGGGGACAGCTAGTAATACAAATGAGGTTTAAAAATAGGCGACAAACAACCTAAAGTGTATTTATAAAATGTTGGTTTTATGCGTTGCAATGCTTTGACGTAGGACATAATATCGACCAGCACACAAATGTAAGACCATAAAGTTTGTATTTTATAACACTGGCTGGCTATGGCTGTATACTATTAAGAGGCACACCTTTTGACATAAAAAAAATAAAAAACACTTTTTCGCGCGAAATGCTAAGAATAAATTAGATACCTATGTTTAAATTTTTGTTTCGTAATTTATTTATTTAGATAGGTATTTTTTATGAAACAAAAAAGGAACAAAAATAATAATTATGATTAATCAGCGTGCGCACATGTACGTATGAGTTTCATTCGTAATTAGTAAGACAATTAAGTTATAATAAATAATTAACGTGTTTTTACACCACGTAGGTAGGTATAATGCCTGCATACCTTATAAATTTTCCTCAGGTTTTTTTTTCATTTAAATAGATTAGAATAGTTTGTTACAACAGTTATTAAGTACCTACTAGGTAATTCTTGTTTATTTATACTGGGCTACTTTATCGCGACATGTCAATGAGCAAACCACAACTTTATTTGACCGGGTGTCCTTTTAGGACGAGGAGTATATGATAGGTATACCTATACTTAGATATTATTCGAGTAAATAGCGAAGGATTTTTTTTTTTACTAATATAAAACAAACAGGCTAGTACCTGTGTAATATTTTTTATTTAGTTAACTTTTATTCAACTTCATTTTCTGCACTAATTGTCCTCTTACATTACATAATTATGTGTATGTAATGTCAAAAATCACACCAAAATAAATATTATAAAAATGATTTCTCAAACAGCGCCATCTAGGGAATTTGAATCGCGAAAATCATTCAGATTAAAATCCAAACAACAACCTAATTCTGGTATAAGATTATTTATTCATTAGAACCTATGTACTTAATTTATCGATCGCACATAGCACACTACATTTTATGGTACCAAAAAATACACATCAAGCCTGAAATACCTACAACCACGTTTCTTACTATTACGAGTACCTACATAAATACTCGTATGTATGTATTTACGATAAGAAGCGACGCAATGCTGCTTAAAATCAATTTGACAGAAGCTTAGCTTGAGTTGGCTGAATGATATGATTGTACGTTTCAATGGTAACAAGGCATTTTCATTAAATTTTTGAGGGATTTTTTCGTAATTAAATGGGCTGAATGTTTTCTTATTAATAAGCATAAGGCATACAGGGTAACATACATACATTTAGGTAACTATCTCATGAACCTATACCTATGTCATGAAGTACTTCATTTTATTCAAATAGGAATAAGTAGAGTGATACATATCGTATATAGCTAAGATGCTTATTTTTTTAAATTCTGTGTTAAGATTAAAATCCTCTTATATACCTGCGTACTTCTTGTGATAACATAATATGACCCTTACAAAACACATTTAAAGTTGCCTTTTCTCTCTTCTAGTCGCTGAAAACGATCATCAGTTTGGTCCTGGCGCTGCTGAGCAGGCACACGGAGTCATCCCCGTACTTAACTGGCGGCTTGAGGACGTTCTCCCTCGAGGAAGTGATACCGTTGACCATCGCGCTGTTCCCTGAACAACTGTCCATACAGTGGATCTCAGGTGAGATAACTAAGAAGTATTTAGTAAAGCAAATATGGACAAATTTTATTTATAACAAAACATTGAACATACATTAAAAATTTATTAACTTTACTTTATTATTAACTAATCTATTCTTCTATTAATGGTAAGAGGTGACAATCCTCAAGCATCATATTAATATTTAATATGTTAGACGTAATAAGTATATTATAGACCTAAATAAATAGGTGATGAAAAGATTAATCGAGTTAGAAGTGCTTTGCGAGTAAGTATAAGTAGCGTTAGATCGTTACCTACTATAATTTATTTTCAGCTGTTGACATCGTCTATTAGCACTTATTGTCTTCGTTAGACTAGCTCCCGAATTGCAATATCGTGTGAATGAGGACATGCATTCAAGTTAACTGATCGTCATTTACGCAATTATCCCACCCTACATATCTCTGTTTTAAACAAACTCGTTGGCCAAAATTATATTTTTTTGCGTCCTTTAAATCTATTGAAGACGGCAACAGACTAGACGGCATGTCATTATTTTTTTGGGTGTTGGGAAGGTCTTTAGTGTATGACGCGATCTGTGCCGATGATCTTGCATCATCTCACCTTCCTGGTTCGGTGCTCAATGCTGGCTCCACAACTTTGGCTACAGAGAACCAAATTGTGCTAATATAGTAGCCTCGTCGGCAACCATACTTTAGGGCCGTTTGGGGTTAAAACTCTGGTTGTCTGGTCTATACGCTCTTCTCCTTTTGAATGATCCAGCAAAGTGGCTTTTTGACGCTTTTAAGGGTATTTATTTTGGTCTAAGGTTAAGCATTGCTATCCAATGTGGCTATATTATCAGCCAGGGTGACGCTTTCGGTGGGTGGCGATGATGAAGAATTATTCGACGCTATATTTAGTTTTTCTTGTATTAATACATATATGAATAGATATAAAGCTTGTAAACAAATTTGCATTTATTTATATTTCAGATACAGAATATATTTACAAGGAGCCAGGTCTCGGTGTTTGGAAATTCGACGTGACTCAAGAGACTTATACTCCCATACTTGACGAACATGATTTGGTAAGAGAAGTTTTAGAACTACGATCTTATACGATTAGTTCTTTCTAAGATGCTGTGGTACTTGTTGCTTATTTTGTATTTGTTTGTTTTTCTGACTTTCGACCATTCCTGAAGATAGAAACAGTTATTGCATGATGTTATGCGATGCATGGGTAGTGATATCTGTACCATTTTGAAAAAAAATCACAACCAAACTCAACTGAATACATAGAGAAAAGAATAGTAAAACAGTTTGGATGTAGTTGGATTCCAAATTTACATGTGCTCAGGTTTCTATTATTAATGACAAACAAAACTAAAACACAAGCATGCATCAAATCTAATAGAGCCCTTCGCGGGTGAGTCCAACGCACTTCTCCGTATTTTTTATATATAATCAAATCTTTTTTATTTATTCTATACAGACAAGAATTCGTAACTTCACGATGGGGATGTTCTCTGAAGATCTGCATTATTTGCTGCTGACAACGAACAAACAGAAAGTAAGTCAAGTATGTTTTGTTATAATTCCGGCGCGCATTCGCAACGTCAATGAGATCAAAAACGAAGATCTAGACGCCGCGCCAAAACAAGATGGAGGGATGTAGTAGAGACGACATGAAAGAGTGGCAGTTGTCCGAGAGCGACGTCAATAATAGAGCAAAGTGGAGAAGATGAATAGAATATAAATAGAATAGATGAAGATGATGTGAAAAAAATTGAAAAGCTGAACCCACCACCATGTGGGATACATGGCTGGAAAGAGAGAGATTCGCCGTTTACGTCGCTCTTAAACACGTGTGGGTTAGGACCTTTAGCTGTAAGTGCATGGGCATATCCCGCTTCTTATGGTGGTTTACCACACGTGCCTAAACAAAAATTTAAAACTCAAATTAAGTATGTACCTTATCGACATATTTTAAGTAAATAAGGATAATTTAAAAAAAAAACCTTATCTTAAAACTATTAGTTTAGGTAAAACAACCATATTAGGTACGCTTAATTGCAATACATGCGCGACAAAAATAATATACAATATCGATATAACTAACTATTAATAATAAATAATATAAAAAGGTTATCGAAGTCCCCATGACAATGAAAAACCAAATTGGATCAATCTTAAAGATAACAGACTATAGTTTGACAGTATCCGATCAATCTAAAAAACTACAGTTACTTATAACTAGTACTTTATAACAATGCGTTCACTAACAAAGAGATTCGTGATACAGCCTTCTATAACTGGATTTCTTCATCTGCTACTTTCGCGGAACGCCGCCACCGGCTAGGATTCCCTCCGAGAGAATTCTTGCACTGTTATGTTCCCCTAGTACATTCTCAACGTTTTTGCAATAAGACGGGAATGCTAGGTGATCACTGTGTGTTAGAAAAGTATATTAGGAGTATATTTCAAACTAAAATACTCCATACTGCTCGTATTTTTCTGTATTTGCTATGATTTCTTTGGGTCATTATAAAATATTATTTTCCGCCAGAGGTTTCATCCACATCCCGTGGAATATACTCCGCACACCCGGATAATAATCCTATAACCATCCTTGTTAAATTGGCTATCAAAAACTGAAGTAATTTTTCAATTCGGTCCAGTAGTTCCTGATATAAACACGTTCAAACAAACTTCACTTTTTATGCTAGTATGAATGATAATCTTAACATAAATAATGTTAGTTTACTGTATGTATATCAAGTATGAAATGTTTAACTACCTAAAACAATGCAAGAGTAGAAATACAATACTCACTGCGTTGCGATCCATTAGAAAACACGTATACAAAGTACTTATTCGATTAGAATTATAAATTTGATCGTAAACCGATATCAACGTCAATGGCGTGTTTTGGAGTTACATGCACGCATCGTAAAGTAGACATTACGTAGCTTTAAAATTCCAAAAGTAAAGAATAAAATTCGAAGTTAGAAGCAGAGAATGTATTTCTTCTATCAAGCATTGGCCGAAAAAATCGGTGACCACTTGCTAAAAGACACCAGCGGCTCAGCATAGCGATTCTATGTCTATTTTATGAAGCAAAAAATAACAACGCATTTTTTGTCTAACTTAACCATTAAATTCCGATGTTCATGATAGCGTACGTGATTGAAAGTGAGAACGATCTTAAAAGTGTTACAAGTCGTTAATTAGCGGAGATAAATGAAGTATTTACGTCCGATACCGTCAACGTTTCAGCTTCGTCGACCAAGTATGCAAATAGAGAAATTTATTTCTTTACAAGAGCAATATTTCTTATTTGTAATGCATGGTTACTCTAGGAAAGTGTATGCATTTCCCCATTATATGATTAATAGAACAGTATTTAGGTAAGTTTGGCACATTGACTGTGTTGTGCCGAATAAAAAAATGCAATTTATGTCTGCAAGCGAAGTGAATGCGTGTTTCGGAAAGCACGTTAAATTAGTAGGTCCCGGCTGTCATTTGAACATCTTTGGCAGTCGTTGCGGGGCAGACTGAAAGTCTGACGACCAGTCTAGGGTATCGGGTGGCCCAGGTAACTGGGTTGTGGAGGTCAGATAGGCAGTCGCCCTTCGTATAACACTGGAACTCAGCTGCGTCCGGTAAAGACGATCCCAACACAGCTTGGGAAAAGGCTAGGCAGATGATGGAAGCGAAAGATGATTCTAGTTGCTAATTGCGATGTTCGATAGTGAAGCTATTATTACAATGCAGATCTGAACGTGATGGAAATGCGTAATTTTATAGAAATCGACGTCTTAAACACACACACATTATTGCATTGATTGCACGCGTAACACTATTTATACTAAGAAAGAAATCTTCGTCACTTACGCACGAGCGTAAATTAAAACCGCGTCAGCCGTTAATTAAAAACGTCATTTTGTAATTAAATGTAAAATTCAACAAAGTTTATATTATGTGTCAACGTCTTTTAAGCCCGTCACAGACTTAGCTATAATATAATTATTATTGATATACCGTACTATAATGTATATTATAGCAAGCTACCACACACTGAGAAATATATATTTTGCCTTTATATTGATGGTCGTCCTATTGTATAGTAATATGCAATAATATATATTATGGTATCGCATGGTGTTGTCACAGAAATATATTATATTATAGCTGAGTGTGCGGTCACGCGAAAATTTGTATAGAAAATATTATAGTACCTAATATGCCTAGCTATAAAAATATGAATATATATTATAGCTAAGTCAGTGACGGGCTTTATACTCAATAGTAGGTATAGTCCACTGTTGCATGTGCGCTTAAAAATCGCAGCGTCCGTTCTCTCAAATCTTGCGACACGCGTTATCTAATAGTGGAGGTCAAGCCGTGACTGATTCGTAGACGTTGGTTACTTGCACACATCTTTGTTTGTTAATGCAGTGTTATGTCACGCGACGCGACGGTTGGCTTAAATCTGTTTGTTTTGTGGGGTGTAAGTTGTAACTTGTAACGAGTCATCATCACAGCATTTTTATCGTCCCACTGCTTAGGCCTCCTCTCCCATGGAGAAGGATTAAGCGTTAATCACCACGCTTGCTTAATGCGGGTTGGTGATTTCAGACTTTATAGTCCAGTTTCCTCGAGATGTTTTCCTTCACCTTTAATCAGTCATTGGTATCCAAGATATACTTAGAAAGTATGTATAACTAAGAAAAGTTACATTGGTACTTGCCCGACCTGGAATCGAAACCGCATCCTAATACTTCAAGGCTGGTGCTTTAACCACTAGGCCATCACGACTTAGTACTGTAACGAGTAGTTACATATATTTGATGCATTTGATTTACGCTTTAGTGCTCAGGGATATTATGTTTGGCCGTGAAATATACATATAATAATAGTTTTATTAGCGATACAAAAAAATCTAATTAAAATGCTAATGCAACTTGGTGATCTAATTTTGATATTTATAAACACAATTATATGCTGCATAAAATAATATGCAAATACAATACACGTGTAAACAATTATTATTAAGATCAATTCCGATTTACATTTGTATTTAATTGTTTCATTGTGAATTGTATCACTAAACAATCGATTCCAGTTTTGCATATTGGCTTGTGATGTAATTAGGGTACCTAACCACTACCACAAAAAGCGGTCTGCTAATAACATTATATCGTTGTCTAATTAGCCTTACTAATAACATGTCTATAATATAAAATAGATCAGATCGATACCGGTCTCGGTAGGTCACATAGTGCAGTGCGTACGTGACTTTAATATGCAACTTTCTATTTCAGAAATACAGGCACTCGAGCACCGCCGAGTACTGGGTATATGACCTTGAGACCAAGTAAGTGATCTAAGTTAATAATTTATGTATTAAATATGTATGGTGTGGTCGATGTAAAGTTAAGTTGCATTTTTCGCTTTTCTCATATGTATGTTTTAAGAGATTTGGACCAAATATTTCATTGCTAAAGTGGTGGTGTCAAAGTGGAAGAATCAAAGCTCCTACAATCTGTCAAATTTCCCTAATAGATTTTCAACTTTAACGCTGAAGCCTACGATTCAAAGTTGATTGGGAAAATTTGTCAGTTTCGGGTATCTTGATGTATTGGCGTCTGTATATAAGACTAAGAAATGGTACTTTGTTACTTGCCTGACCTAGTACCGAACCCGCACTTACACTTGAGAGGTTAGTGCTCGGATCACTATATGCCAACCATGACTAGTATTTTGTCTATTATTGGTTTACATAAAACTAATCGATAAAGCTAAATCAATGAAAGTATTGATAATGATAAGCATTCGTTTAGAATATGAACTTATTTATGTAATGTTTTTTTTTTTATTATATCATACAGATTTCTATGAGAATGGTTTTCCGATACGGGAACAATGGCTTACAATGTAGCAAGACTACTTGTTGCACAACCGTATCATTCCGAGATTATGATATTTTTTCGGTAGGCACACACACGTATTGGGTTTATTCAGCCAAGTTTGTTTATAAAGGCAACTGAGTCGCCATTATTTTATTAAAAGAAAATAATGGCCAATTATACCCAAGGGATAAATAATTTAATAAATTACCTACTTGTGATAAGATAAATCCAGGAAAAAAATATGTTTTGACGTTTTGGGTCATACCAAAAAAAATTATGATTGATTCGGGAAATACCTACTGAAAAACTGAATTTTACCAATTATTTAAAAAAAGTTTCCTTTTCGTCAAATATGCTGATTAAAACAAATTGTTATAGTTATTCTCACTGGTCTCATAGTATATCAACAACTACCTTTGCTTAATTCTGCTGTTTTATAGACCATACCACCATAATTTACACGCACAGAAGGAAAATGAACCTTATAGTATTTTATTAAAGTCTATTTTCCCTTACCCTTCAGGTCAATCATAAGACTTGGCAAGAACTCCCTGGACGTTGTCATATGGGGAACTGGACGCTCCCTAGCGTATGTGAGGGAAAACAACGTGTACTATGTTAGTGATGTGGACACTGACAGCGCAGTCGCTCTCACCAAGGACGGCAAGCCTGGGGAGATATACAATGGAGTCACTGACTGGCTTTACGAAGGTGAGGCTATATTGGTAAAAGAAAAAAAAAAAGATTTGTTAAGGACCTTCGCAAGGCTTTTATTGATGGGTGGTCTAGGTTTTATAGCCTGAAACTTTTATTTGAAGTTTCCGACATTTTGCCGATAGCATATATTATTTGTGACGCTAGTAGTCAGTATACTAGTAGGTAAGTCCCGTTTAACCACCTACGAGCTACGAATAATTTCCAGCTTATTTATTTCGAAGATAATTTCATACAAATTCTATTACATTTTGGAATTCATTCGGTAGATAGTAGCTATTCGGCCATTGTGAAACTGGCCCCTTACGCTATTAGTAGTGAGACGCCTAGTTCAAATGAATATCAAAAAACGCGTTATGACGCTTTGCTCTGTAAGGAACTACCTAAAGTATTGACTAAACTGCAATTCCTTTTCAGAGGAGATGTTCAACGCAGCGGAAGCCATGTGGTTCTCTCCTAGAGGCAGCTACCTGGCCGTGGCATCCTTCAACGACAGCAACGTAGAGACAGCGACGTATCCTTACTATGGAGATCCCCTCGACACCAGCAATCAGTATCCTGAAATAATACACTTCAAGTATCCAAAGGTAGATGAAAACTTTAATCAAATATTTTCGTTATTATAAGACTATCTAAGTCTGCTGATCTTTCTGGTCTCATAAATTTATTCTTCATCTTTCATAACTATTAGAACAATAACATCCAATTTATCCTACTTTTTATTTTCAGGCTGGTCGAAGAAATCCCTTAGTAGGATTACGAGTCTTCAAATTGGACGACCCGCGAGGAGAGCCATGGAACATTCCAGCACCGGTTGACATCGTCGGCTTAGACCACTACCTGGGCAGAGTTAGTTGGGCTTCTGAACAAAATCTCATCGTCTTATGGCTAAACCGACGCCAAAACGTCAGCGTACTAGTCAACTGCGATTTAGAAAAAGATAAATGCAGCATCGTAAAGGAACATTCTGAACCAAATGGTTGGATCGATGTCAGGACTCCATTCTTCGATAGTACAGGAAACAAGATGCTGGAGATACAAAATTTATACAATGGAGACCAGAGGTTTCCACACGCTGGTCGCTTTAACTTCCTATCTCTGACTACTGAGGACTTGAGTCCTGGAAACTCTTCGGTGACGGAGATATTGGGTTGGAAGCAGGATACGGATACGGCGTACTATATCGTGTCTCCGGGGAACGTGCCGTGGTTGCGTCAAATGTGGGCGACGTCAGGAGGCGTGGTGCGGTGCGTGTCGTGCCGCGAGCCGTCCTGCCATCACGTGAGCGCGTCCTTTTCCCCGGGAGCAGGCCATGCTATCGTTACCTGCAGTTCTTCCTACAACCCTCCGAAGATTTTCTTGTATAATAGTGCGGTGAGTTTAAGAATTTTTGCTGCAGTTTAGCAAGGCAGAAAGTATATAAGCAAATTTTTCTCTTAGACCTCTAAAAGTAATACTGACTAAACCTAAACCATTCTTACTATTTGCAGGCAGACAGCTTCAAACTGATCAAAGACAATTTAAGACTGAAAGAAAAACTTAGGCAATATAAGTTGCCGATGATACTATTCAACGTGGTCTACGCGGGCGAGAATCCCTTGGGGCACGTGAAACTTCTGTTGCCGCCCCACATGAAGACTGGAGAGAAATACCCCATGATTGTCAGGGTGTATGCAGGCCCTGGCACCAGTAGAGTCAAGGACAGTTTCGATTTAGGTAAGAGTGTTACTCTTTTAAAAAATAAAACTGGATAATCCGAATTGGATCAACCTAACGATGTGGTCTGCGTGTCATCCTGATCTTTAAGATCTATTTTTTCTATCATTGTAATGATTGAAGTTTTTAGGTATTCGTAATTAAGAATGACTGAATACACCAAGCATAATCAAACCTTATCGAATGATACCGTGATTAGATTTAGTATTACATCATTTCTTAGAAGATATTTTTTAAGGTCATTCAGACTGTATTCACAGTTGTCAGTAAAATTCTCTTACAAGGAACGTGTCGGGGAACACGCAAAGTTAGTTGTTCGATGAATGAAAGTTAAATATTTGTGCAAATGAGGGAGCTTGCAGTATTACTTGATGACGAGGCCGCAACTTCGCAAGTTATTTCAAAAGTTTCCGTACGGAGCCTTCGTCTTCGTGTGTTGTTTGTGCAAAATGAATTTTGAACTTCAGTATGTATATTCACTGCTTTAGCCTTTTAATTTTGTTATAAGTAATTCTGAGTATATCTTGTAAATTAAATTTGTAGTGCTTTAATTTTTTGATAGTAACAATACTTTGAAAGAATAGGCTATATTTGTTAGTTTTTTGTAAAGGCACACAAATTCTTTGCGGTTTGTGCTATGCATGCAGTATAAGCATTTGCCTTTGTGTGGTGGCCGGCAGCGAATATGAAGCCGCCGGGTGCACGGCAGCTTTCCCGGCGGCACTACCCTCAGTACCGTTTACATTTTCATGATTATCTATTCTAGGACTTTGCAAAATGACACCAACCTTAAAGCTCAGGATCAAATAGAAGTTTTTTTTTTATTTCAGAATACTACAATACGTACTTAGCGACCAACAGAAGTTACATCGTGGCTTCTATCGACGTGCGCGGCTCCGGAGTGCTGGGCGTGGAAGCCATGCATGCCATCAACAACGCCTTCGGAACTGTGGAGGTTACCGATACCTTGGCCACTATCAGGTGAGGAAACGTCATTTTAAAAGCATTGGTTTTAGTCTTCTGGGAGCAAAATAAAGGACAAAGTACCTATGTTTATTTAAGCAAATTATCTGTCTCACGTGAAAAGATTATTGATCTGATTTTGTATTTTAACAAATACAAAATAAATCTTTGCATTAACCACTCTGAAAAAACTTCAGTTTCTCGAGCAAATGACCTAAAAAGCCAATTAAGTAGGTACTCTTCTCCCACACTTTTCACGTCGCATTGCGTCTTCGAGAAGAAGTAGGCAATCTTATTTGAATTATAGTTTTTACGAAACGTATCGAAATAAAGGAAAATACCTACCGAAGAATAGATACCTTTAAAAAAAGCGATTTTGGTGTAAACAAACTAGTGCGGTAGTGGAAAAAGAAAAGATTTATCTGTATTTCAGCAATACGTCTATCGATACAATAACCGTGGTAGTTACGTCTCTATGCACTGCAGCTTTAAAAAAATGCTAACAATATAAACGTTATTCCAATACTTCGTTGATCCTCGTTTCACCTGTATTTTTCATATAAATTCTGAAAAACATTGAGAGCAGTTTTGTGTGCCTCCAAACAACTATTAGATTAGTTAAAAAAACCACGCCGTGCGATGCGTCAAATCAATTTGACTAACTGGCGTGAATGTGAAACAGCGTATGAAAGTAACGATTTACACATTTACTAATTGCATAAACTGAAACGTTTTAAATTCATTTGTGATTATTCAGTGATATTCTAAAATTTGCGTGTATCAAATAAATACCATTTATGTAATGCTCTCAAGTTATTCTGAATATTATAGGATCGATACGATCGAGCTGAGTCTGAGTTTTCCATGTCAAATTTCTCAGTAGCAATATCTTAGTCAAAATCAATGCGACACTAAATCCATGGACTTAGGGTCCCAATCATAATTATAGTGAGATTATAACAGTTAACATTTATGAGATATGAGATGAGAGGCGCATTTTACATAAATATAGGCTTACCAACTTTTTTTCTAGGCAGAGGTCTTAAATATACCAATCATAGTATCACCTACTTATTTGATCATTGACATTCAATGAAACTTCTATCTTTCTTTAGGAGTCTTCTAAATGTGTATTCGTTCATCGACCCCGAGCGCGTGGGCGTGTGGGGCTGGAGCTACGGCGGGTTCGTGTCCACCATGATGCTCATACAGGACGACATGAACACGCTCAGCTGTGCTGCTGCCGTCGCGCCCGTCACCTCTTGGTTGTACTATGGTGAGCTTCTAACTTTGCATTCTCATGCTTTAACATTTGATGGAGGCAATTATTTAGAAAATCAGGTTATAAGGCTTTTAGACATGTATTTGGACAATAATGTGTTTGAGGATCCAAAGAGGTTTGATTGCCTCTAGAGCCAGTGTCGAATACTTTGTATTTTCAATAGAGCTGAACTTTCTAGAAATCCTTAAGTAAATTCTTCTTTCAGAAGGGTTGAATTCATCCCAATCAAACATTTCGCATTTACAATCATCACTTATACTATGTCTAAGCCTGATTCTGGAACTGCTCCTGATCGTGTCTTTATCAACTCTTCACTTGCTCTTGCAATAGTGTTGTTCATTTTATTCCCAGACACGATGTACACCGAGCGCTACATGGACACGCCAGAGGCGAACCCTGTGGGCTACGAGCGCGCTGACGTCATCCGCCACGCCGAGCGCCTGCGCGGCCGCCGCTACCTGCTCGTGCACGGCACCGACGACGACAACGTGCACTACCAGCACAGCATGCTGCTTGCTAAGCAGCTGCAGCATAATGATATTGAGTTTGAACAGATGGTTCGTTGGTGCCTTCCTTACTCATCTCCCGAGCCTTTTCCCAACTATGTTGGAGTCGGCTTCCAGTCTAACCGGATTCAGCTGAGTACCAGTGTTGTACAAGGAGCGACTGCCTATGTGACCTCCTCGACCCAGTTACCCGGGCAACCCAATACCCCTTGGTTAGACTGGCGTCAGACTTGCTGGCTTCTGACTACCTGTAACGATTGCCAAGGATGTTCAATGACAGCCGGGACCTACAGTTTAACGTGCCATCCGAAACACAGTCATTGGTGTCCAAGGTATACTTAGAAAGTACATACAAACTTTGAAGAGAAGAAAAGTTGCATTGGTACATGCCCGACCTGGAATCGAACCCACGCCCTCATACTTGAGAGGTTGGCTCTTTAACCACTAGGCCACCACGACTTTCAACGACTTTGGTGCCTTCCTTACTAAGCATTATATTTCGTTTGTTAATAATGTCATCATCTTCATTGTCAACCCTTAGGCCCAACGCAAACCATAACAAGATGTTTTCAACGGCATGTGATAAGTTATTAAGATTCATTTTAAATTGATTTATTATCAGTACCTTCGCCGTGCCTATGCCGGTTTGCGTTGGGCCTTAATCTATTACACAAAACTGAGCCATATTGCCTTGATTTCTGCAGACTTTACCACCGAATTCTGTAATTTTGATCAATTGCTAAATGCTCTGTTATCTCAAAACTATTTTTGTTAATGAAAAAAAAAAACATGGTATGTGTTGAATTATTGAGAATCGTCCAGTATAGGACATACAGATAGGTACAAAATCGTAGAATTGAATGAAACAACCATAGCACACTATTTATTCAACACTATGGTCCTTACAAAGCCGATGCGGGCAACCCTGCGGGCTATTCTCATCTTTTGCTTCACAAACAATTCCATATTTTTTATTTTCTTTTCCAGAGCTATGCGGACGAAAAACACTCGCTGTTGGGCGTCAGTCGACATTTCTACCACATGTTGGATCACTTCTGGACGAAATGTTTCAAGTGCGAGTGAATGTGCGCGTGACGTCACTGTGCTGTGCACGGCGAGCCACCACCGTCATACTGTGATCTCTACTCTCGAAGAAAACGCTGTCTATCTTGTATATAGTCACGAACTATTTCGATTTAAGCATAATTGTAATTGTTATTTATAAAGATACGCTTAAAACAACAGTCATTTCATTTCTTTTGAAATTCCAAAAAGTCGCGCAAATCGCAAAATGAATAAAAAAAAAAAATTCTGGTGCAACATTTTTATTCCGGTTTAGAGTAGGGAAAATCAGAGAGGAAAGGTCTTCATATCCCGCAGTAAAGGGAGGATCCTCCGACCAGACGGTGTTGTGCCTGGTGGGCTAATGTCAGTTGCTGTCGGGTTCTACTATATAATTATGTATATCGAATCATGTTGTAAACATGCGTGTTGCAGGATTGTCGCATGTTAGTATAAATGGCGATGTGGTGATGTATGTAGTGAAGCTACACCGGGATAGATATACTACGAGTCGTAAAGGAAATATTCCTTTAACAAATGTTGGAAACTATTGCTCAGTGTACAGTAGCGAACTTGGTGAAGTCTAGTAATTAGTCCGCCGCAAAAATAAAGTAAAAATATCAAGACAGGCGGCGCCAAAATGCTCCCTCGCCTGCCAAATAAAACATTACTCGTTTCGCTTGCTATTTTAAAAGGAACGCGTTACTTTACGTATTAGCTGTGTGTAGTAGATTTATATTCAGAGGTTAAGTTTTGAACAAATGTTTTTATTGTTGCCCCAAGTTTGGACTTTGAGAGACGATTTTTACCAACTTGTAAAAATTATAAAGGTGAGTTAACAGTGGTAATCTAGGCAGTGGTAATCTCTCTATCTATCAACAAAAACCAATTTAATAATTTTGAATTAAACGAACCGTTTTAGAATCGAAATGTTACTACCATTGCCGGTAGTCTTAGGACCTACCTTTTTATTTATTCCTATATTTCGGGTAGCAATAGAAAACACGATACATATGCTCAAATAACGAAACAGTATCTATAATAATTATATTCATTCAGTAAGGTATTCACGTAATTTTGATGTAATGCTCATAAACTTGCCCCCTTACTAGTACAATTTTGAATCCATATCATTATAATTAATTGCTGTTTGCTTGCATTTACCAAAGCGTCGTCTATCAGAAACTGTCCGTCATTGCAAAGTACGATACACGACAGGAATATCCGGATGATCCAATGATGGATAGCCTGACCCTCGCTTGCAGTCGGCAGCCTGCAGTTATATGCCGTTGCACATACGTTGTTGAGAATAGATGACGCTATAAATTTATGAAAAAGGCACACCATATTTCTGAAAAAGATCCTCTTACATTGATGATGAAAGTTTAAGCCAATATTAAAATTCTGCAATACAACTTTTTCAAATAACACAAAAGAAATAAATCCATGCTCTATGAAAAATTCCATTCTGACATCTTATATTTCTCTGTCACCTCACATTTTTTTTAAACTTCAAATAATTCGTCATGTAAATTGAATTGAACAAACAAACACATTTATATCTAGCTTGTACACATGAAAATTCTTAGTAATATATTAGCATTAAAGAAACAATGGCTGAAGACGTCGATTCGATGGTAAGTCTAAGGAATTTTCTTATATTTTGCTTTTAAAGCAAATATATAGCTTAGCTCTTATATTGGTTCCTCGTGCATTGTCAGTAACGAAACAATATATTATGAATGACTCGATAATTTGAAATATAGAATGCACCCCGACATTTGAGCTTCATTCACTTAAGAAACCCAGGCACACCACTGTTTCTGGCACGTCTTAGCCCGATTTGATGCCAAAGTGTTATTGTGTAGACACGATACAATAAGATGAAATCTAGTAAAAAGAAGATTATATATAGATAGACAACTTATATTTCTACACATTATAGGAAAACGACAAAAGACTACAAAAGTCCAGCCGCAGTTTTTGATTGTGGACCAGACTTAGAGGACAGAGCTTTGTGTGCGGTGGACCCTTGCGACGCTAGCAAATGTTACGCGGAGCCTCGAGTTGTCATCATAGGCGCGGGCATGGCCGGCCTGTCAGCTGCGGCGCGCCTCTCGCAGCGGGGCATCAACAACATCGTTGTGCTGGAAGCTTATGAAAGGTTTGTATTATTAAATACATACAAGTTGCATGAGCTATATTATATAGATCTATAAAATGTAATTATTTCTAGACCCGGAGGTCGGATACATTCCTGCTGGCTCGGAGACATTGTTGCAGAATTAGGATCTCATTGGAAGCCAGATAATACCTTCACTCATCCTATTTACACGATGTCAGCCACAGAAAACCCTCCTCGCCCTGGTGTGCCTGGCGCTGAGCATACTCGTGGTCTTTTCAACAGGATAGTAACCGGTAAAATGCCGTTCCCTCCTACAATATCTGCGTATCACAAATTTCGTCAGATTGAACAGGAAGCGGCGCAAATATACTGCCTCGGCGGTAATAAACAGGCAGGCTCTTTAATCAATTTTATGAGTCTGCGAATTCAACAAGAACTGCACGAGTATCCCGACGATCAACAACATGACGCAGCTAGAATAATGTTCGGGCTCTCGCACATGCTCAGTGCGCGGTGTGGGGATGACACGGCGATGCTGTGCGCCGATCATATCGGCTGCTTCATGAACATGCCCGGCGGCGAGGTACGAGTTCCTCTGGGATTAGTAGGCATACTAGCTCCGTTACTACGTCAAATACCAGAAGGAGCTATCCGTTATTGCAAGCCGGTTAACTGTATTTACTGGGGAACTTCACAAAAAGAAGGATATCGAGCTACAGTGTGTACTACGGATGGTGATGAATTCCCTGCTGACTATGTCATCATAACTGTGTCTCTCGGAGTGTTGAGCGCTAATGCTGTCAAATTATTTTGCCCGGCACTGCCAGCATCAAAAATAGATGCCATGCGCTGTCTTGGATTCGGATATTGTAATAAAATTTATATGGAATACTGTCGGCCGTTTTGGTTTTGGCACAAAGGCAACTTGAATTTCAAGTTCTGCTCGAATGAACTTTGTGATCGGTCTGATTGGACACGGGGTCTAACTTCAATAGAGGTGGTGCCAAATAGTAAACATTGTATGTGCGCGTGGGTGGTCGGTCAGGAAGCGATGCTCATGGAAGGTTTATGTGACAAAGACATTGCTGAAGGTTTGACCGAAATATTGCGCATATCGACAGGAAATGATAGTATACCATATCCCATCACAATTTTACGATCACATTGGACATCCGATCCATTTTTCTTAGGAGCATATTCTTATGATTACTACGGGTCCGATGGACAAGCACAACGATGCTTAGCATGTCCGTTACCGGGGCCTAGTGAACCTATACCTCCTATATTGTTATTCGCTGGCGAGGCCACGGTGCCCGGTCATTACGCCACCGTGTCGGGCGCTCGGCTCAGTGGCGTCAGAGAGGCTGAGAGAATAGTGCATTTAACGGTGCGATATAAAGGCCCGCCTTTGCCTGTTGCTGCAAAGAAGAAAGAAAAGCAAAAGAAAGTCCTAAAAGCTCAGTGAAATAAATTGCGAAATTCGCGCATTATCTAGTTATTACGTAAAATTTTCTAAGTCTAATCCTTTGTCTGTCGTCACAAGGCGAGAAATATATGTAAAGTTTTGCATTACGCTTTTGTTTTACTCCTTTAATATTTGCACCCGGAACTGGTGTCTACGTAACTGGTAACTTATCTCTGACAAGTTGTGTGCCACTTGCTGGCCCCTGTTGTTAGTTTTGAAACTAGAATGATACTCAACTTTTTGATGTCTCATCTTATCTCATTTTGTTGGGTGGTTTGCGATGAAAGGATAGTAGATGTTCTGTTTATGCAACGTACTTTGTACGAATCTAAACTTTATGTTATCGAAATAAGATTTAATGTGCTCTTCACGAAAAGCTATATGTCCATTCATATGTAGTTGGGTTGATGTATTACTTAGAAAAATATACCTTACTGCTCGACAGCTATGTGAATTTTATAAAGCAGTTAGAATAGGAAAAGTAATACACAATTTAAACCACATTGCATTAATAACATTATTCCAAAAATATTTGTTTTTCGTGTTCAAACTGTTTGCACCCAAACAATTTGCATGGGTCTCGAACGTTATACCTACGTAATGGCTTGAGCATTCGGCTGATTGAGCTATTGTTCACCATGTTTGCACATCAAGATTGAATGCGAACACTGGATATGGGAGGGACGGTTAACGGCTTCCAGAGGCCTTTCCATATATTCTATTGCTAGCCTCGGATTCACCCTCGTCCTGTGAGAAATATTTTACGCACCTAAATACATAAAAACATCCCACCACCATCTTCTTTAAGAAATGGGTTATCTGACACTGAAATATTTTTCAAATCAAACTAGTATTTCCTAAGATTCGAAAGTTCAAACAAAACAAACGAAAAAACTTTCAGCAATAATAATTAAAGATTTCCTGCGGTTTTCCTAAGTCTTGAGAAAACTATACTATACGTTGTACCAGGGTTCAAGATAATTATTCTCTTTTGGAATTTTGCTTAAAGGTATAACATACGTCAAATTACCTTTCTATTATAAATTTGGACAACATACAACTTATGCACCCAGAAATTAAAGCTTCGCCTACAATTCAGTGCATTTCATTACGCTTTTCAGTTCCAACTGAAGACACAGCCACACATATTATTACGCGTAAACGCCACCGTGCTATACATTCCTAACGTTACAACCCGGAAGAATAAATTCCATCCTTTGGTAGGAATCAGAGCGGAGTTTGGATTCGGCTTAAAACTATGGCACGAAACAACAAACATACGTATATAATACTATTACAAATATATTATTCAAATAAACAAAATCGTCCGAAGCATTTGCTTGTCTGTCCACGATAAACTCAAAAACTACTGCACAGATTTTCATGTGTTTTTATTAAAAGACAGGGTGATTCATGAGCAAGGTTATCTTACTGTATACTGCATACTACAGCCAGAGCGAGCTGCTGATTAAATCTAATTTGATCCAATCCAAAGCATAACCCCTGACAACGTTGTGGGTTAGATTTCCATGTAAACAGTAAGAAAGAATTTTCATAAGAAAACTTCAGTAAACAACGTAAAAGTAATGAATTAATTTTCAGAGACTTAAAATTAAAATTAATCGCCATTGTCATTGGATTACTAACACATTACAAAGTTAATAATTACTAAAATTATACTGTTATCCACACGTGTGAAACAAACTGAACTCCATGTGGAATGTTCATTTTGTCAGGTGAGTTACTCGTAACATAGCAATCTCGCTAACTAGAATTCTTGGAGACTATAACTCAATTACAGGCCCGATGAAAACGCGTCTATACGGTAACGCGGTGCGCACGTGCAATTTTATCTCCGGACATTTTTCATCAGATCAGCCGCTGAATGGAGAAGTGCAACATTAATTTCAATAACCCTTACCCTATAAAATATGCGATTCCTTATTTATTTTGTCGCGGAAAACTGTGACGTTGTGAAGTCGTCAGTGTGTTATGTTGATTGAAATATTATTTTTGCGTTTTATTATGGTAGTAGGTTTAGTATTACGGCGGTTATCAATTCAGAAAACCTTTATATAATGATTTAAGTAGCTTTATGGAGTGCCATTTTAAATTAATTTAAACTTGTATGTCCCATATTTTTTTTGTTCCGATAAAATCTTTTTGAACTTCCGTACCTAAACAGAGTAGAAATACATATGTATTAATATTAGATACAGTTAGGTTTATTTATGTTATCAAGTTTGTCTTTGTAGCTTATAAATGTACTGAGTTTGAATGCAATCTCAATTTATAAGAGTTCACACGTAAAAAGTTTCAGAAATGTCTGGCTGATTGCTTTTTCATCGCATTTATGTGTTAGGTATCAATTCATTCGACCACCTACGTATGCAATTATTTTATAATCGAGCGTAGTGTATCTCGTCTCGAGGGAAGCATCGTCTGAATAACAAATATATCGTCGGTTCCTACGAATTGATTCCGCGGTGATTGATGTTCGCTACTAGCTGACTACAGCGAGCGCTTCAGAGCCTTTTGACTCTACGTCACTTTGCTGAAACAATCAATAGGAAAACAGAATCCACTTCACCGACTTGCTGGTAGCTAGACCAGATTAGTACCTATTAGGTCTTTGTTAATAAGCAATATTTTACTAAAATATGCAAATATTAATTCCGTGACAATATTAGCACACGTGACTTCTAGATAAATACTTTGGCATATATAAATTTGAACATTTTATTATGGTTAGTATTTAGTATCGGTTGTGTTAGCAGAATCACATTTCTGAAATTCTCAGTACAACAGAGAAAAACATAACTTTTCCACGCTTTCCTAGAAAACCGTTCTAGTTTTTCCTGCAAACGCAAGCAGTTTTCCATGTAAATGAAAAATATGACCTTGATAGGATGGAACGGCAAATATGTAATACTTCAGCTCTATTGAGCTTTACGGATGTAATGTGAAGAGTTTCGCGGAGGGCATTAACACCGACGCAATGAGAGGGCGGCGCTCCTCGCGCCCCGGCGAGCACGTCTCTGCAGATGGCGGGCTGCGGGAGCACGCAAGAAATCCTCGAGACAGATGCGTGACGCAGCGCGCAGGACCGGCGCCCCCCGCGGTGCGTGCCGCGCCCCGCGGGCCCCGGTCCGCGCGACACATCTCGCAGAACACATCGATAATCGCGTGGTGCGTGAGCCCGCTGCGGGCTCGGACGAGGGTAGGTAGTGAGCAGCGCGCGGCGTGCGGTGGCGCGGTCGCTGCCGGTGCAGGCGGTGCGTGGCGCGCGCGTGGCGCGGGCGGGGCGCGCGGCGGCGGCCCGGGCGGCAGTCGCTCGGAGGCACGCGGGCGGGTCGCGTCGCCCTGCGCTCTCTCACTGCACCGCTGCATCGCTGCGCTCGCGAACTCGCGACAAGGTACGCGACGCGACATCACACCGCACGCTGCACATGTTTCACATCACACTCGTGCATTTTTCATTCATCTCTTCGTAGTTTTTATTTTATTATCGTACGCATCCTAATCCACGAGAGAACCTTCTCGGGCGCGCGCCTGTTACCTCTAATTGTATTCAAAATTCGGTTAGATTTTGAAAATTACTTTTGAAAGAAAATGCTCGGGTAAGTAATAATGATTAAATATTTTCTGCGTCTTCCTTAAGGCTGTTACTAAACAGAAACAGGCATGCGTGAGCTCTCTAATGGCAGCCGAAATATAACACAAAGCTCAGAGAACAAGAAAACGTAACTAAAATAATTGTCATTCTCATTTGAAGGTAGAAATGGGCATTATTATAAATGTCATTAATTTTATAATGGTTTTCGAGACGCAAAGACTGCGCTTCGTTTTATCTTATAGATGTCATGAGGGAGAAAACAGCAAAAGCACTGGCCTGATGCCAAGTGTCGACCGCGGCACACATCTTTCAGTAACAAAATATTTTACAAATATCAGAGATATAATGTCTGGACATTTAAATGTCTGTAGTGAACTGAAATTCTACTTTCTTGAGAGCACAGCACTGTCATCGTTTGTTCGTTTGATAAATGAATGTGCTAGGAGGTAGACGTGTTCCCAAGCCGGTAGCTAACTAATTACAATTCGTTGCTTAGAAATACATTTAAATGAAAATGTGTGTTATTATCTAAATACTTTCACAGAAATATCTCATAAAAAAAGTGGTCGTTTTGGCAAATACCGAGTAGGTATGCTTCAATCAAAGCGAGATTTTTTTGTGAAATGACAGTTAGCGCAACAGTATTATTTTCATGGATCATCCATTTTCTTTTCGGTACGCTTTCGGGTTGTGGCGGTCGGTCTACACGCCCAAAATAATGATGTCTGAGTTGATTAAAAACATAATGACATAAATAAAGATAAATAATAATATGTACATGTTCATTTGCTGCTTTGACTAAAGTATATTTTTTATCTTAGCGGATTTTGTTGCGCATGTACGCTCGGTTTTTTTACGCGCGACAAATTCTGAGCGGCAAAATATCTACCGCGTGGTTTTAAACGTCACCACCACGTTCACACCGGTAGTTGTTAACGTTATCTGCCGTATATGCGCGACAACGCCCGTAAGAACCGAGTGTTGTCGCTCAGAATAACCAAGCGGAAAATCCACTAGTGTGTAAGTGCTGTTAATTTTGCCTCAAAATGAAAGATACATAGGTAATTTAGCTAGGGAAAACACATTTACCGGGTTCCTATAGAAAGAAATCATTCGAAAAACTTAGGTATCATTAGTTTACATGGATCTTGTCAATCTTGTTATAATTAGTTCACGAAAGCAGGAAAAGAAAAATGATCATTGACATTCTGCTAAAAAGGAAATATAACTTACTAAACATATATATGTATCTCTACACGATTTAGATATCTCACTTTGAGGGATTCGCTAAAGATCGAGTGGAGCTCTGACGCGGTGCCAGGTATTTGGCACGAAGCACCTTGCTGCGGGTATCACCATCTACAGCCTCTATTCTCACTTTAGTATGTTATTTTAAGTTTTGACTATTATATTGACGCTGTTTTATTTTGTTTTATATGCCTTTTACTCGACTGTACGCAGCGTAATCACGCTTGATAAGAGAACATTTCATAGAATATTTGTTTCGTTTTAAGAAAATAGATAGTATATTTAGTAGTAGTATATTTTGTCTCAACTGTTCAGATGAAGTATAAAAAACAACACATTTATACGCATGCATGACTTTCTAGAAAATGATCTTTGATGTTTTAAACCTTTTTTTACTACAGATAAAATGATTAAACTTGCAATTTGCATGGAATGTTCACTGCCCCATAAATCATAAAACGACAAACAATTATCAACTATTCCGTTAGTTATTGTAAGTTCATTACGAAACTAATATGCAACACTGTTGGCATTATTCATTCTGCAAATGCATACGAGAGCCCCGCTGACGCCGAGCTCGCCTACAAGTTATGAGTTCGGTATGTAAGCCAACATGTAGCCGCTGACTTCGAAAGTAAAGCACTAACACTCAGAAATGCCCACTTGCGAATTCCGGAAAACTAATAGTCGAAGGCAAATTGTCATTTCAGTTGGGGAGTTGCTGACGTTTGGGGCAATTTGTGAGCTATCCCCAAGAGATGCAATTTCCCTCTTCCGCCTAATTGCTCCCGGGGCTTGCTACTACAAAGCTAGTTAGGAAACTGCCTCTCGGACCGCTTGTGTCGCCTCGACCCCAATCAATTATATGCCCACTGTGGCCGGTGTCACCGATGCTGAGACACTGTCGTGGTGGACACATCTCGACGACTTAACCGCACATTCAACACGGATTTTGTATAGCTGGGAAGGGTTAATTATAAAAAGAACATTTGTGTCTTTACTGAAGGTTTAACATGGCGTGACGCTTCGCTCAAGTTGATACATGGAGCGCGTTAGCGTGCTTCTTTTCGGTGCATGGTTTATGCATTTCTGTACGTAATTAAGCATGAAGGTGTAAAATGTTATTCTAAAACGATACTTTGAATAAAATTCGACCTTGCATTTTATACAGATGATTCGCGTTTGGATACTTCAGACGAATAGTTTTCATTAAATGACATTGTGACGCGTGATGCGCCGTGTGCCAGACATAACAATGAATGGCTTGCGAATGTTTCCTACTGTTCGTGATGTAATTATACGTTTTATTCAGTAGACAAAAATGATAGTGATTCGACCGAATTAACGTAGTGTTTAAACAACGTTGTTAATCGGGTGTAACCGCACAAATAGCAATTTGAACAGTGTAAATAAACACATTATTGTTTCGATATAAAGCAGGCCGCAATTCTGTATTAATTTAATTACGTATCAGTGTATTTGTGCTTTTTAGTTCTAATAAAAGTACAGACGGATTGTATTCGTAGACGAGCAAATCAGATGACAACGTGTTAGAGAGCAATGATGTTAGTATAAGCTAATTACAGGTGACCTAGCCAGGTTTTATGAAGCCTCATAAGTTATTATAGATCAGCAAAATAAAGTACGCAAAATAAGTAATCGGATAAGCGTTTTTCTATAAGTTGTTGTGCATAGTGTTATGTAATCTCTTCGGAAAATAATCATAATAACCTGGATAAAAATAGCTTTGTATGTCCATTTTCTATGTCAGCTATTCATTATCACTACATAGTATAAAACAAAGTCGCTTACTCTGTCCCTATGTCCCTTTGTATGCTTAAATCTTTGAAACTACGCAACGGATTTTGATGCGGTTTTTTTTAATAGATAGAGTGTTTCAAGAGGAAGGTTTCTATGTATAATAACATCCATTAAATAGTGGAGAAGTACTGTTATTTTTGACGTTTCTAATGTGATGTCGTAAATAATTTCATTTTTCCCGCTTACATTACCCGTTCGAAGCCGGGGCGGGTCGCTAGTTGTTAATAAATAATACTTGTCGTTTATTCTTTTTGAACCATCATCGTTAAATGTGATACTATCGGGATGTTGGTAAATTATAATGTTACTAGCTTTCGCCAGCGTTTTCACCCGCTGCCCAGTGGCAACTTCACCGCGTAGTTTAAGGTAGATAATTGGTTTATCTAATACTAAAAGATTTTCTCAAGTCGGTTTTGTAGTTTCTGAGATTAGTGCGCTCAAGCAAGCTGACAAACACATTCTTCAGCTTTACAATATAATAGTAGAAATTGATAATAATTAGAGATTGATAAAATTTATACAATTAAGTTACTGGTTATGACCAAAATATTTTTATAAATGTTTTAATTATTCCCTTGTAGGATAACCTTAATTGTTTTCAAACGATCATAGGTAAACTACCTGATTTACTTAACTATACGAGTATACCTATGAATCGAAAAACATTTAGCTCTATAGTGTATTGGAGTAGAACCTGTTTTTAATTTCCCCTTTGCCTTTAGGCATAGGCATTGGATTCCTGCACAATTTAATTAAAATCTGTACTAAATTAAAGGAACTATGAGGCAGTGATGTAAGAGCGGTCGCTCTACTGAATGGATGAACGGAAATGACTGAAATTATAGCGGTTAGTGGTTTTCGGGCTTCTAAAATGGGGTACCCACTACAACAGGATTTTACTGTGTGAAATTGTATTGATTAAACAGAGGCGTTGATTTTATTCTTTCAGGATATTACTTTCAATCGCTTGTCATTTACACTGAGTTGAGTTTAATTACGTCGTAATTTAGAATCGCACAAATGCTATAAGAAATCCAAATTTAAATGTGTGATCTCTTACTTTTTATAACAAATAACGTCAACTCAATCGATCTATCCCATTCATTACGGTGTTATTTTATTATTTTCACGCACGTTCTCATTCCGCGCGCGCCTGCACCACTAGACTCGTCGGCCCCACTCGGCGCCACTCGGCGCTACTCGATCACTACGCTAATTTAAACACCGATCTGTTACCTACACCTACGTAGTTAACATACATTTTTTTTATCTCGTTAGTCACTGCGTGCTTTTTTCACGAAATATCCCCCATCGTTTTCCGAATCCAATTTATCACAAAACTCACTCCACATACGTTTGTCGCTGTTATGACCTGAATTTTTAGGACTAATGGCCGCCAATAATAAAAACAATACATAACGCGTTATGAAAGAAAATAGTTCGCGACTGGAATGCGTATTATGATACGATACGGCCCCAACGACATGGCGAGCTAATATTCAAATAGATAAATCAAGTGTCTAGTCCTGCCGGCTTTTTGCACAGGGGAAGATTGATGGCGAAATTTTTGCAAAAATTCCTCTAGATGTTGATCGTCGGCTATTACGTAGAGAGAGGGCCTTTGTACGAATGATAATACGGTCCGAGGGAGCGTCGGGCGATTTGATTGCAGATATGTACCAGTTGAAAACTGGCTTAGTCACGTCCGCAGTCCAGCAGGCTGCCGCTTGAGCGGTAAACAATCACATATACACCCAAATTGTATATCTATAGGTGTTGTGTATTGATCATTTCTTCGTAACACGACCGCTTTCGAACTCACCATGGTATATCATTATGGTAATCCAAAACTAGTAGGCATCTACCGTTCTTAGGAAATAAGAAATGTCAAACGAAATTGATCTGGATTTCTATTGAAGAACATGATTAGGTTGTATGAATAGCAACCGTTGCGTGTCTGAAACCCTTCATCATTTTTATTGTCTAAAAATATATGTATTAATGTTCCTGCAAATAGAACGTTCGGAAAGTAAGCCTAGATTTAGATTCTGCAGAAATCAAAACCGACACATTCGTTCTGCTAGTAACATTAATAAATCATAATGTACATAATATTCTAAATAATATTGGCAAACAATGAATTATGAATGTCATTTTTGTTTCGTATTTAGGCGTACATGTTCGTGGTACATAGTCGTCTCGTAAAGTCATTCTCCTCCTACCTCCTCTTTTAGTTTTAGTAAATTAACGTGTTCAGGTGTTTGATGATGATTGCGTCGAAGGCAAAATTTCAGTCTGCAATGATGTCGATAACTGTACTGGGAAATGCCCATTTATAACTAACGAAGTTTTGCAATACATTAATAGAAAGATATATTAATTTCCTAACGCTTCTTATGATGATTTTGATCTTCAAATATTTTGCCTCATTAATTTATTTCATCTCATTAACTCATGTTTAATTTTTTGAATTTTATAAGTATTTTTTTGTTTCAACCTATTATTATTTGTTATATATCATTTCTACCATTCCAAAGCAGCATTTCTCACCAACAAAAGCCAATTTTCAACCAAGTGTATTTCTAAATACTTATTATATTGTTTGTTGCAGGTTCGCCAGTGTCTGGACATTGCAGTAGGTGAGACAATCAGTAGTGTGTATCAGTGCTTAGTTTCCGTCAGTCATACATAAAGTGCCTAAGTTACATCAGTTAGTACATTAACGAAACGGTAGACGGTGTAGTGTAGTGAACTCATACATTTGTGTAGAATTTTCTTGTGAACCGAACTTGTATTGCAATTTGAAGATAGTGTTTTTGACTTCGGAGCGCTTCTGTGTTCACCGATTATGATATAAAGGTAAGTTTTATTTTTCTTGAAAAGATTGCATTTTCCTTTTTCCACAAGATTGGAGCATTTTCTACAAAGAACGTCTGTTCCTATATTTTTACAGTACCTAAGTAGGGGATACGTTTTGATATTAAGGTACCAATTTTAAATTAGGAATTAACCATAAGATCGCGTATCCATAAATTGGCAACGTCGCATATAGCTGTCAAATGATTACATGTTTCAATTAATTTGCCAATTTTAATCTATGGAAATAAGAAATAATGCTCCGTAGTGCACTAATGAATTGATTAGGGAATACAAAAAATAATATCGCGACACTAAATATATAGTTTTAGATGGAAAAATAGAATTTGGGAACTTTCCAAATGTCTTTTTTTACACCTGTAACATTTACAACATCAAATGAAGTGTTTTAATTGCAATTCATATTAATTTTTTTGTGCCTACCTACAGTAAATTTGCCAAATTAATTTAAACTTGTAAATATTTGACAGTAATTTGCGACGTTATCAACTTTCAGTATACGAACTCTTAAGTTTAGCGATACTATACATCATATACTCACTCATAGAATTTTAGATGCAAATTAGTTACCGTTGCGGTTCTTTACGAGTCCTCAAGATCATGTTCAATGATTCCTTCAGCAAAGATTTTGATGAATGAGCTCCCGAGCAATTTATCATAACTGTGCAACTGAAAATCAGCTATGCACGGCCAGGATCCTCATCTGTACAACTAAAAGCCATAAATTAAAACAAAAACTGGGCCACAACTCTGTTTACTATAAGCAAGACATATTGGCAACTATATTCATATTTACATGCTTAGAAAATACTCTTTGGTATTTCAAAACGTTTATTTGTATGGTATTGGTTCTTAGGTAGATAGAAACTGGGCGTTAAAAATATCAAATTTAGTGTTTTAATTGCAATTCTTATTCAATGTTTTAGGGAGCTCCCTGAGCATATGTCTTAGTTTCATATAGTAATATGGCCAAATTAATTAAAACGTGTAAATATTTGACAGCTATTTGCGACGTTGCCAACTTTCGGTGATAGCCCTTTTAAGTCAGTAAGAGTCTGACACTCCCTCCAGCTGCACCCTCAGCGGGACGGGTCATTTGATGATTTCCCACAAAAAAAGGTAGATAGAAACTTTTTTTTTTTTGTTATCAAAGTGAGGTTTGAAGACTTTAATTGGGTACTGGCTTCCGATCGCAGTTACAACCGCGTCTCAAAGAAATTGCTGCTCGCACATGCATATAAAGTAGCTTATATGTTATTTTGTTGAATAAAGTACATAACTGCAAAGTTTTGTCAAAATATATCCAGTAGTTTTAGCGTCAACGTCAACTAAACAATCAAAACATGCTTAAATTATCACATTTATAATTATGATTTGTAGGATTCAAATAAAGGTAAACATACTTTAAATAATACCTACTCATATGAAACGGCACTAGTTTTAAAAAGATCTACATTTTTTAGAAGAATCATTACAATACAAAAGCTCTCCGACTAAATTCTAAATGTTCTCTCTCTCTTACTTAAACAGTTCATCCTCCCATCATTGTATAATCCATTCATCATCACAGCCTTTTTTATCGTCCCAATGCTGGGCACAGGCCTCCTCTCCCACGGAGAAGGATTGAGCGTTAATCACCACGCTTGCTCAATGCGCGTTGGTGATTTCAGACTTTATAGTCCAGGTTTCCTCGAGATGTTTTACTTCACCTTCAATCAGTCATTGGTGTCCAAGATAATCGTATAAAGTACGTATAACTTAGAAAAGTCACATTGATACTTGCCTGACCTGGAATCGAAACAGCACCCTCATACTCGAAAGGCTGGTGCTTTAACCACTAGGCCACCACGACTATATAATCCATTCATAGTGTTTATAAATGAACAATTTAAATTCAACATTTCTATTGTGTATAACGTAAAAAATAATTTAATTTCCTCGTTATCTATTATAGAATCGGATCAGATAGTTACTGCTATTATAACATTGGCCGTGGTCCAAAGCTCGCGACACTAGCCATGGCCTTTCTAGAGGTTGGGTACTATTCATCTAAACATAGTGAACTCGAAATATTTCTTCGTATTATGTCTTTATCATAGAAGGGAAAAGAACCATACTACTGGTCATAAAATATATACTGAAGTAATTTTATCCGGAACTATAATAATACAAAACTAAGCAGAGCTTGTACTATGGGTACTAGATAACTGATAAACGTACAATATATAATTTTGATTTGTAAATACATACATATTAACCATAGGGAAATCCAGACTAAGTCAAACACAAATGTTTACGCACCCAAATGTTTGACTTATGCGGGAATCGAACCCGCAACCTCCCGGCATGGCAGGCAGATTCACTTACTACTACGCCTTCTGGTCGTCTAGATGAACTGCTTCTGCCAGTGGTTTCACCCGCTTTCCGTGGGTTCATGCACCTTGATAAAAACCCCATCAAACACTGAAACAGCTTTTCAAATCGGACCAGTACTTCCTAAGATTAAGTGGTCCAAGTAAACAAAAAGTTTTGAACTGTAAAAAAAAGAAACTACATAGTAGGTACCCATGCAGAGCCAAGCTTCTGATCCTACCTTTAGAAATTCTACATATCATTATAAAAACCTGAATAAAAAAAATGAAAATCGTTTCTGAGATTTCTAGTTTGAAAGAAGCTTTAGTTCGTATTTCAAAATGCCAAAGGAAGCAGTGTGACTTCGAATATCAACCTGTATATCACAGCTTAGCAGAACTGAACATCACATTGGTAAATTCAAGTCGATCGCAGGTAATACTGTGTACCTCCTTACCTAGTGCAGTAGCAAGCATGTTACAGCGCTATTAACGGCTTTAATCCGATTAAAGCGCTGCACGTACACTGCTATTATGAATGCTTTACTTACTATGCGCGTACCGCAATTTATAATATCACTAGGAACAGCTTAAATCTATTGTTAAAGATGTTATTGTAGGTGGATATTATTTCTAGGGCTGTGGGTTGTTCGAAAGAATTACGGTGGCCCTAGCATACAGGGACCTCCATGGATACTTCCTCAAGCTGCAACCTCAGCGGGAGGGGTCATTGGATGATTTCCCACGAAAAAAAAGGTGAATATTATTTTCATGTTATAATTTTTTCATTGAAAAATTTCCCTGTTTTCCTAAATTATGTTGAGGTCGGCTTTTAGTCTAACCGAATGCAACTGAGTACTCGTATTTTACCTATACTATACAGCAGCCTATGTCCTCAACCCTGCCTATGTCTTAAAATAGATCAAATTCTATTCTTGTTGAAACTTTAGGCAAATTAAGCTCATAAATCATTTCAATATTTCCTTGCCAACAAACAAAGCTTTTATTATAAGCCTTAAATAATTTTACGTATTGTTTTGTCATTTATACATACATAACTACCCTCGTAAAGTATGTTTTGTTGGTCTGGATATCAGGTTTATGTTCCTAATACCGGCTGACCGTAAGACCGGGGACCATCGGCTGTCGAAGTGCCACCTGCGACCTGCATTCGGTTTAAGCCTTATATTTTAATCGGAACAGGGTATTAGGAAGTCTTAAGGTGATATATGGGCATAATAATATAGGATTATTATCCTCTACCATTTATTAGGAATCTTTATACAGAAATTATTGCATATCGTCATCAATTGATGCATTTAATTTATTTTATATCAATTCAAATATTCGCCGAGTTAACGCTAGTTACTATTTTGTATTCTGTGGCCGAATTAAAAAGGTCTCCTATTTAAGCGACTTCTAAAAAAAGGAGCTTCTCAATTTGACTTGCAAGTATGTATACGTATGTATATCCGCGATATTTTTTGGCGTTCAGCTGCACCCATTTTGATGCGGTTTTTGAAAAAGTAGTTGTTACATTCAGGAGAAAGTTTTCGTGCTTTAACTGACTCAATAAAAGAGGTTCTCATTTTGTAATTTAGATAACAAGGCAAAATTGTTGCTACAAGACAGACGATTCACACACGACACCATAGCGGTTACCCGCGCGGTCGAGCGGTGTTCGGTGCGATAGGTTTGAGCGGATTTCATGAAAGTTAAAACAATATGATCCAACTTTAATACTTACTTCGTAGAATTAATACACTTCTAGGGCATATTATACAAGCAAAAAAAAACTAACAAATCCTAAAAAAAAAAATACATAATGGGAAAATGCCATTTGCACGTAATGCGAAAACAAAGCATGCCCCTTAACACATATCTAATGGATTCGGATGGTCGAAGTTATTACCGTTTATAGCTAACCGCATATTTTACGATCTCGTCCGCTTCAAGTATTTAACACGCGTTTACTGCCAAGTAAATCATTAGCCATGAATTCTACACCTGTGCACTTATGATTGCGTTACGGATGTATCTTCTAGCTTCTAAATTCCATGTTAGAATTAGATTTGAGACACTTCTGCCATTAAAATTTGATCTTAAGGTAAGTAAGGATTCTGCCCAAGAGAAGGTATTCTATCAAACAAAAAAGTTCGACACGGACTAGTCCACCGAGTGTTCCTTGCTTGGGATCATTAATAGTTAAGTACGTAATAATACCTATAGGTCTTTTTATACAGAAAACTATGTAAACAGTCCTCAAAATCCGTTTATATTCACACCCATTTAATTTTAATTAAAGTTAATTTGTTTGTGTGTGTTGAGTTGTTATTTAATTTTTTGTTTGTATTACTGTGTACTTGTATGACCTAACGAGGCTGACATAGCACAGAAGTGTTTAAGCCTCATTAAATAAATGACATAAAAAAAACTTATTAACAAAAATAGTCTCCAACATAAAAACATTCAATATTCTGCAATTTTAATTATCGAAATTACTCGTCGTTAATTCCTCGGCATTATTTGAATTCAATTGTATCTGTCGATGCATTGGATTGAATTAAAAATGCGAATCAAATTAAAAAGAATCGAACTGCCTGATCATTTGCGCTTATTAGTCTTTATTTAACTAATGTGTTGAGTGTGTACTAAGTACGGTTTGAGCATTGTTCTAGTATGAGTCAGCTCGTTTCGCTCATTCGCAAGTCTTATCTCTGAAGTTGGTGCTAGAATAGCTAGAAGCAGCTTAGTAGGTATTAGTATGCTCTTGTATAATAGTCTGACGACTACTGGGTGTTATGTTTAGGCTAGAACTTAGTTTGTAAACGTGTGTTTGTAATTGCATCCAGCATAAGAGAGATTATGCACGTACATATGTTAATCTGACAGTATTATGTAAATCTGTTCTGGGGACATGAGACATCTCTTAATACATGTTTCTTGTTATTTTCTGATATGGCGGTTCCTATAAGTCATCATCATGAAATCAACTTTTACTGTCCATTACTGAACATAAGCCCCAATAAGCGCCAAATCTTGGGCAACCAACATCCTTTAACTGGCCCTCAACTTCTTCAAATCGTCGGTCCACCGTGCAGCAAAATGTCCACCCTAAATCCTAAGGTTAAGTAACAGCCGCACGAGTCGATCGATCTTAAGCAACGCTTGGTGCTGTCATCTTGTCATGACGAGTTCCACCGTGTTTCGGAAGGCACTTTAAATTGGTGTGTCCCGGCTTTCGTTGTACATCTTTGGTTGAAGTCAGAAGCCAGATAGGCAGTCGCTCCACGTAAAATACCGGTACTCAGCTGCAGCCGGCTGAGACTGGAAGCCGACCCCAATACAGCTAGGGTAAAGACTAGGCAGATAAGATTATATTGACGGGCACGAAACAGGGATCTAATAATATAGATTTTAAGGCTAACGTCAGAATGATTATTTTCCTGTAACTTAATACTTTACGCAACTGACACGTCAGCTTTATACAACTAGTAAATCTCCCGATACAGTCCGCGTACAAACCACTCGGACCTCAGCTTGCTAATCCGTTTCCCAATAATTTTGCGAGTACCACTCACCTCGAAAGCTTTATCAGCCATAGTATGATAGAAAGAGAACTGAATTCCTCTTTACACATTCACGAGTCCTTTTAATAGATTTGTTTATACGACACGTCAAACATTTTGGAAACATTTTAATTGACCTTTTCGTTTGGTGCTAAAAATAGGTGCGTTGGTGCCTACAGCGCGGTTTATTGCGGGATGGATTACGTGTGTGTGTCGGATAGGTTTTCATTCTACTAGAATTTTCCGTGCGTCGCATGGTAGCAAAGAATTGTCGCTTGAACGTTCGCAAGATACGCTGATATTAGTGTCATATTCAGTAGCTTTTATAAATACTTTTTTAATTAGTAGGAAGCAGAAAATGCTTAGGTGAAGCCAATGAAGAGTTTTTTTATCCCGACGGATATCATCAAATGACCTCTCTCGTTGAGGGTGCAGCTGGAGGGAGAACCAAACTTTTACTGACTAAAACCCACTATGTTCCTTCTGTTGGAAATATTTGTGTGCCAGAGCCGCGGTAGCTTTTGCGAACAACGCGTAGCCTCTGCACATCAGCCAGAGAAGTGCGTAGGTTTGTTCCAGCTTCTATAAATTTATCCGAATCCTTACAAAAAGGCATACGAGTAAATGAATTTGTGTGTCCCATTTGTCTATAAGTAATGCATTACACTAATTTGAAGGAATTTAATAGAATTAGGAAACGCTGATGTTCAAATGGCCAGAAATCAGGCCGGACAGATTCTTTTGTTTTTCCCTTTTTGAGTATCGAGAAAGAATTTGAACTGGCGCTTGGTATGCTGAACATTTACAGTAGTAGATAATCAGTTTGTCATCGATGGGCGACATACAGCTAGGTTGAATGTTTTAGGTAGGCAAGAGTAAGATAAAACAAAGTTTTTAGAAGCGGTATAGTTTTTGTTTCGACCAAAACTTTACTACTTATTTAAATAACTTTCTTTTCTATTCTACTCTTATGTAGTTGCAGACATTTATTTAAACTTTCCAGTTTTTAAGATTTTATTTAAGTACCCAAGTGGTATCTCATTTTATCGCAATTTTATGTAAAAAGTTTATTTGTGTTCAAAATACCTCACGAATACCATCATTCCAAGCATATATAATTTTCAGGTTCCAATCTAAATGAAATGCGACTGAATATCAGCTGTAAAAGAGAAAAAAAAAGGCTCCGTTTCCGCCAGTGGCACGGGAAAAATTAACTGTCCATTTTAAAAGGCGTGTGTGCTTCCTGACATCCCGACAGACAATGACTGAACTTTTACTTCGCTGTCCAATTTTGGTACGAAAAAGTTCAACCGCTTTTTTAATGTATATTAAAAGCCTTTGTAATATATGTCTAGAGTAGATTATTTTGATTCTTCTTCTTGAAGTTAAGAGCCTAGCTCTTGTCGGTGCCAACTCTTGAAATTCCTTATTCGTCCCAACCTTCACCTTCTCTTTAATTTGACTGATGTAGCTATATCTCGGTCAACCCCTTCCCCTTATTTTGATTACAAAAACTTATTTACGCTTTGCCCCTGTTCGCGTGCATTGCCTTTATTTATTAAGAAATAGTGTTTTGGAGTGAAAGTTATGTTATTATAGGAAAACGCAATCAATCACTGGTTTCATTTGTAGTGGTGAGCGGCACGTGAGCTCTGATTGTAATTTAGAGCGGGTTGGCGCTCCCCTAGATTAAATCATAGTTGGTAAATGAGCAGTAATGTAGACTTTATGATACCTGGAACTCCTATTCATTGAATACTAGCTAGTAAATATCCCCCAGTGCAGTGGTTTCACCCGCATCCTTCGTGCATTCAGATAAAAAGGAGTTGTCTTCTCTAATGCTGAAAGAATTTTTCAGATTGGTCTAGTACCTAGTTCCTGAGATTAGCGCGTTCAAGTAAACAAACAGACAGACTTTTCAGCTTTATTATATTTATACAGATGTAGGATTTATAGAATAGTTACTGATTGTTGTTAAGTTCTCTTTACTAATTACGCATGATGAAGAAGAAGGATCTCGTGGTTAAGTAACATTGGCACTGGTCGATCGATTATACAGTTAAGCTACACTTGGCGCGTTCGGTTTGGATTTCGGATAAACACCTTGTCATGACGAGTTCTTTCATGTTTCAGAAAGCACGTTAAATTTAGGGTCCCGTCTGTCATTTGTACATATTTGCCAGTCATACGTAGATGTATTGAAGTTAAAGTTACAAAACTAGAACTAATCTTGAAGGTTTTCTTTCAAAATAAAATAAAATCTAAGAAAGTATGAAGTAATTCTTCCCTTTGCCAGTGGAAGTTGTAACAGTCTTTAGAATCCTCATCACAATGGTCAGACTAGTTTAGTTGAACAAAGACTCTGGTACAAAGACAGTCGGTCGATTGCATTGATGCATCAGAGATGCAGTACATAGCTATGGCAACGCATAGCTTTTATATAACTTAAGTTTTAAAAGATCCGCTCCAATACAATTGATGTACAATTGAAAAAAAAAACATTTTTTTCGCATATCATATACATTATGTTTTTTACAACCTAATACCCCATGATGAGAACGGTTGTCAGACTTTCTGGCTTCTGACTTCCTGTAACGACTACGTGACAGCCGGGTCCCACAAATTTTACTTGCCTTCCGAAGCATGGAGGACCCGTTAGTGACGTAGAGGTTCACCCATCCCCGGATTGACTGCGTAAAGCGTTGCTTAATCTGATTATCGATTGACCTGTGCTACTGTTATTCAGCCACGAGTTTATCCTATTGTTTTACGAGTGACAGTATTAAATACAAAAGCTTGATAAATAATGCTGCTATATGTCCGTGTTTCAAAAAACATATTGGTTTTGTTGCGAATTCACTTCTATAGTACTATGAGTACATTGTTAATAAAAAAAACATGCAGTTATTTGTCGGGGTTGCAAAAATATATTTTTAATGCCTTTGTATGAAACAATACGAACCAAATATATACAGGCTGCTCTTGTAGCATTTTTTTAAATACTGCCTACATATTTTCAAAAAACAGATGTCATTATTACATACCTTGAATTACAAACCTTCACACATTTAATAACAAATTGAAAATGTCCAACACTGCGCAGTAGGTCTTGGCACTGCTAAATATTAGAGTGTTTCCTAAATGACATCAACAGACATGATAAACAGATCATCTAATTTAAATCCAACAGAAACTAAATATAGAAATGTATCGCATGCCTAAAATATGCACTCCGTAAATTGAGATGTAATCTAAATAAATCATTTAACACTCTGTTTTTAGTATGTCAGATTGATGTAGCAAAAATACTAAGAAATTATTGGCTCCTGTGAAAGCATACAAGTAATTTTGCTACTGGCTATAATGTACTAGTCAGATTTTTTCTATTTTTCATGCTATTTCATTTTCGTTGTGGCAAATCTCCATTAGCTAAATTTGAAATACAGCTACAGAGTGTGTAGAAAACGTTATTATAGCAAATATTCTTATAACATATCGGGACACCTTTTTCACACACGGTTGGTTAGCCCCATGGTAAGCTATTAAAGCTTGTATGGATATATGGTGTAGATTGTATGTACGGTGCCATCATCATCTTCATCATCACAACCCTTTTTATCGTCCTACTGCTGGGCACAGGCCTCCTCTCCCACGGAGAAAGATGTATGAAGTATGGTGCCAACTCATGATAAACTACATATACTTTACATATACATATTTATAAATTCATATACGAGTAATAACACCCAGACTATTATTTGAATTATTATTTTGTAAGAAGAATTATTAAAAATACCTAGTTGGTGGCAAGACTGTATCAAATCATCAATCAGTTGCTTATGAAACTCTGTCTTGCGAAGACAAAATACTAGTTAGAAGAGTTAGCAAAAACATCCGTAATACCTGTCCAAAACCATAAAACCAATAACACATCGAACCGAACCAAAAGCGACAATATAAGGCGAAGTGTAACGACTCCAATATGTCAAATGCCACTCGATATCGATGGCTGAAAAGCCGAAACATTCCCAAATGTGTACTCTGGTGAACAATGAGCTAACGCATTGATACTTCACGCAATACCGAGGAGCAGTGTTGTAATGTGTCGGGGACTTAGTGTCGGTGTCAGTGTCGGTGTACAGGTGTTATAGCTCTCCTTTGGGTTGTTACCCTAATAAAAGGTGAATACGTTGTTTCACAAAGGACTTTTGGCGCATGCGGTGTGTTTCGACTTTATGTCACGTTTAACTGCTTTGTTTGAGTTAGGCGTGACGTTTGTACCTCTTATACAACTGTGACTGTAGGTTAGAAATTTGAAAAGTACCAGATTTTAAATAATAAAGTCAAAAGAATAGCGTAGGAACCATTTTTTCAATCCGTACCATTGCACGAGTGAAAAATCAGAATTCGTGCCGAGCACTGCATAAACTCCTACTTCTAATATAAATAAATAAAATTCATTTTTTATTTAATAAATATCCTACTACTATTATAAAAGCGAAAGTTTGTAAGTACTCGTATGGATGTATGGATGTTTGTTACTCCGTAAAAACTACTGAATGGATTTGAATGAAACTTTACCACAATATAGCTTATACATCAGAATAACACATAGACTACTTTTTGTCGCGAAAACCGACATCCACGCGGGCGGAGCCGCGGGCGACCGCTAGTTTATTTAATAATTATTAAGCAATATACGGAATTCCAAATCTTATACATACATGTATAAGTATACAAATGACTTCAATATAGTTGAATGAAGGAACTTACTAGCTATTATAAATACAAGACAATACCCACAAAAGATCGTGACGTCTCATAAAAATAGTGAAAAATACAATACGTTTACCATGAGAACCAAACAAGATATTTAAGGGAAATAACTCAGTGATTTGTCGATTCTCTACATACTGATGTTAGACGATACATATCGTGAATATTTAAGTATCTGAAGATAGCAAATACGTATATGTAGTTGATGTGTTTCCGCGGTCGGCGACTAGCCAAAACCAGCCCATTTCATCTCATGATTGTAATCAAATATATTGTTTGCCCTTTTTTCTTGTGCGGATAAGCCTGATATAAGATACTATAGATACTTTACTTATACAACTGGTTCTTATGACCGTTACAGTGATATGCCAAGAATAAGGAAAGAAGACGCGGTTGGTTTGTGTAGAAAATAAGAATACCTATTAGTTCGTGTACCTACTACATAATGAAAATCAAAATTAGTACCTAGGTAACTTAAAAGAGCTGTAATGCGATTTTATGATAACTAACAAAGTGATATCTTTCTCTTTTGTCTTTTGATAGGCATAGATTATGACGGAAGGAATTCTCATGAGAAGTTAATATAATTTACAAAATGCGCCTTTCATAACAATTTAAAATTATTAAAAGTCTAAAATAAAGACAAGTAATACACAATACACCACAATCGTGTAGCTTTATCCTACCTTCTTAGTGTGAAAATGTAACATGTTCTCAATCGTGACGAGAGAGACTTCTTACATCACTTATGGAATGCAACACTTGCATTAACACAAGACTGTAAGATAAAGGGAATTTATATGTGTGCCTTTCTATACTATATCCTACATATACAAATATATATCTATTTGAAAGAGTATGTGTACATTGACACTCCTGAGATTCGTGATCGATTAAATTAAATAAGAAAAATATGGAGTAAATACATTAAAGGTTTCATTAATTTTAGTGTTTATAATATGATCTATACTACTTAATAATTAAATCAAATTATCATGATACTATAAATGATTTTTAGATGAACAAATACATGACCTAAAATTATATATTAATTTCAGTCTACATCTGCTGAAACAAACACATAAATTTCAAACATGACTAGAAAATCTTGCTTAAATAAGTGCATGCCTTCACGACCCGTATGCATTATGTACTCAAACAGTAGTACAAACAGCGCCCGTAAAGTGCTGTGAGACCTAGCCTTTAATTTTACGTGCTACGCTTACGTCCTTGCCGTTAAACTGTAGCACCCACACTAAGATATGTGACAACATTATCTGCCTAGCCTTTTCCTAAATATGTGGGCTTCCAGTCTAACCGTACGCAACAATTTAAATGACCTCCACAATCTGGGCAACAAGATCACCCATGGTAAGGCTGATCTGCCGGCGGGGGACTGGACGCCATAGACTCCCAGGCCCCCTCCACTCAGGCGAGGTGGGAGTGCCGCTGGGTATTTTTAGTGGGTATAACGGTGACTTTACCGGGGAGTCCCACATACCCCTCTCCCGTCCCCCGATGGGGAGGGGATGCGTAAAAGCATTTTTTCCCAGCGCCAAAAAAAAAAAATGGTAAGGCTGATCTGAACTGAACCTATAGCGACTTCCAAAAATGTTCAGAAACTTGTGATCGATCGATTTGTGAGGCTACTTAGACACGTGCTTCACTCAAAATACACTCACACGTAGACACTAAAAGACATTCACACATGTAGTAACGCACAACACACGTGCTTAGTACAGTACGTTACACACATGTACGTGTGATAATGCACCCATTCCACGTGACAATTCACTCGCAGACGCCACCTATGCAATTGACTTGAAAGCTTTTAGAATTGAGACGGCAGACGGTACAATCAGCGACGTAAGTAGAATAAAATAGTGCTGTTACCTTCTGCTTGAATTTTTGTTTAATAGTTTTTTAGTCTATGAAATTATTTATGTATTTATTTCTCTCCCTTATCATTAATATAACATGCATACAGGTTAAACATTTTACTATTTATAAAAAACCACATACACTAAATTAAAAATAACATTAAAATACAATAACAATACTAATATAACTTTTTGTTATATAAGATGTACAATTTATTGCAAGAGCTTCGTTTGATTATTAGATCAAGCTCATTTTTGAGGCTAACAACAGCAAATTAAATTAGATTAAATAAATTTCAGAGACCTTTAGAATAAAAATAATAAGATAGGTGAAGCCCCAAAGCATAGCTCGGGCAAAATCACATATGGAATGCAACACTTGCATTAACACAAGACTGTAGGATAAAGGGAATTTACATATATGAGTGCCTTTCTACATTATATCCTACATATACAAATATATATGAATTAAGATCATAAGATTAATCAACTAAATTTCATATAAAAAATAAATTTCAGAGACCTTTAGAATAAAAATAATAAGATAGGTGAAACCCCAAAGCATAGCTCGGGCAAAATCAAATCAAAAAGGTTTGTTTTTTTTTTGTTGACAGTACGCAGGCTGTTTACCTTACATAAACTACACGGCCGAAGACATTACACACGAAAATGAATACTTAAATAAATTACACTTGGGAAGCAATAATTTAATTTCCAACCTGAAATATCACGTCGGCTTAACTTTGGTACGTACTTTAATGCGAATTTAATTAAGATAACGAATGTCATGTAAATATTTTACACAAAGACATCTGCCGCAATAACTCATACGTAATAATTTATTACGTAGCATAACATCCCTAAGTTACGTGATAACCGTGACGTCATTTGAGATTCGAATGGCTGAAATTATTTTATAACTTTTGATACGAGAGTGTAAAAGATTTTTTTTTGAACAAGGATCTTGAGTCGTGCTTGAAAGCCTTTTATGTGTAAAGATCATCTAGTCTCTTTCTAATTATTATGTTGAGGTTAGTTTTCAGTCTTACCCAACGCCTAACCTGAGCTAGAGGCATTTGAGTACCAGCAAAATAACTATTAGTTTCATATGTGAGTATGATAATATACTTAAGTCTAATTTTGTTACACTGACTTTTGAATTATTAAAAGTGAAAATACATTTTTTTTTGCTTGACTTATATTACATTAACCATAGAGCATAAAACATGTTAGCTCCCGCCTTTACACCTCTAAACGCACCTGAACTGGGTCGCCCACTGCTGACGTTAAAACAATCTGTGATAATTTCCTGCGGTCTCAAAACAACTGGCTTTGACACACCGCAGCTGTGTGGTGACGTAACTCCATTATGTATTTACTTTCGAGCAAACGCTTAGTGCTCATAGTAGAGCGCTTAAAGTCGTATTAAGGAAAAGATAACCAGGCACAGACTTATTTTTTCAGGAAAAAATTGTGTTTAAAGAAAGATAAATAAATGTAATATTTACACTTCGATAAATCGCTTTTATCCTTCATTTTAATCGCAATTAATTGAAGAACTACATATCTCCCAAAAATTACTATTTGCGTTCCAATTGCAAAAATTGGCTAGCAGAAAATTTAAAGTGTCAGGTTTAAAATTGGAACAATAGAAAAAAAAACGATCGCATATCCATTTTGAGGTGAGGTATAGTTTACCAACGAAATACCGTGGAGGTTCCAGGAATATTGCTTGTATAATGGCTTGAACGTTTGGAAACTGTGCTCCTAGCGTATGCGAACAAACTGATACTTGTTCCCCGTCGTTTGAGCATTTATAGCAACCTTGTTGGGAAAGCAAAAGCCGCTGCGAAACGTAACCCTGAATGCATAAAATCTGCATATTGTGCGGCTGTTTGCGAATCTGAATAAACCATTTGTTGGTCAAAACAATAGCTGAAGGATTTATTAATTTTATCGTGTACCGTCATCAGCATAGCCTTTGCAAGCTTTGTTCTGATCGGCTTCCAGTCTAACTGGATAAAGCTGAATACCACTGTTTTACATGGAGCGACATCTGAACTCCTCAACCTAGTTACTTGAGCCACCCGATCTCTTGGTCAGACTCCCCGTAACGACTGTCAAATATGTATGTTTAAATGACAGCCGAAATGCCTTCCATAACATGCAGGAACTCGTCATGATATGAAGGTAACTAATTCACGGGCTGACGAAGCGTTGTTTTAATTCAATACAAAATCTTATATTAACCTTATTTCGCCAACATTTCACATTAACGATACATTTGAGTCTCGAGGCCTAAGAAAATCGCCCCAAAACTGTAGTTGAACCCCATTCCATCAACTCCTTAAAGTAAGTTGTTATATTTATGTAAATGTTCGCGTTACACTGACTTGGAGACATTTAACTTTCCTCTTCAGCCTCTAGACCCTGTCCTAAAACGTCGTGTAAATACAAATATTAAGGAAACAGTAAATCCTTGGCGTGAGCGTCGAGCCTTATGAATATTACAAAGTAAATTGCGTCCGTTATAAATCGGCTGCATTGTACGTCGGCTGAGCGAACACATGCACCGTACATTTATCCAGCTTCCGTTAGTTAATGGAGGCATTAAATCGCTGTTGATTTTGGCCAATGATTTGCGTGTCGAGAGGAGGGGGTGAGTGACGCAGGCCGGACGGGGGTGCGGCCGTTACGTCACGCGTGTCGTCACAAATCCAACGCTACGGGCTACGAGCTACGGCGTAGCAATCAAATATCCCCTTTAGTCGGTGCTATAGCTATTTTTTCTTTAGCGTAAGTAAAAACGAGATTTTTAGATGAGGCAGCATATTTTCAGACCATAAAACAGGTCCCCCTTATACTTTGCACCGCGATGGAATACTAAACCGAATCCAATCAAGTTAAGAGGTCGTTTCGTAAAGCTAGTCCTACCGTGCACCGAATGCAAGCAATATCCATTACTCAAATAAATATCTATCGGTGAATATAAAATATGCCGACCGCAACTTTGTGGTTGTATCAGGCCGAAGGCGTATGATTTTAATAACATTATGTAAGTTATTTTTAGTTTAGGTATGTTGATTTTTTTTTAGAATCTGTACTTACATTATAAAGTTGAAGAGTTTGTTGCCTTGTTTGCTTGTCTGAACGCGTTAATGTCAGGAACTGTTGGTTCGATTTGAAAAAAAAAATCATATAGATAATATTCATTTCATTATTTAATTTCATATTCAGATAGATAACTTACTGAATCAGGCTTTATATTTTAAATGAAGAAAGTATTCGTAGTACGCTGAACATCCCATCAGAATTTCTATACGTCCAAACAAATGAAAATATTTTTTTAATTACGATTTTCTTTTCAATAATTATAATTTAGGAATTGGCCATTGTGCAATTTTAAAACAACGAAAGATTTAAAAAAATGTTCTAGTTTCCACCAGCGCTTTTAACCGCGTCCTGTGGGTACTATATGCGCACCTCCCTAAGTGTCCTATTTAACAAGAAAATAATTCTTCAAATGGGTTCATCAGTTCCTGAGATACACACACTCGACCAAACACAATCTTCAGCTTTATAACATAACTATAGATATTAACAATTAATTATATCCTCGTAGATTTTATATACATACGTATAAATGACATGAAATTCTCAATTAGCATGTCACGTACACGTAAAATAGCGTGACCAGTAAGTACTAAATATTAACATGTCCCAAACGTTTTCAGTAAACAGCCGTTCACGTAAACACTGATTCGGTTTAATGCTTCATTAAACTTACGATCATATTTAGTATGTTTGTTTATCAGACTTTATTTATGTTCTGACTGTATTTGTTGTTTGTTTTTGTATGAAATATGTTTGAAATATGATTCAGGTGTTTGAAACTGGTTAATTATACTTTTTTTGCTGAACTAAATTCTGTCAGCGGATTCACACGCGTCCCGTAAGAACTACTTCCTATACTTTTCCTTTTCCTCTATAAATGGGCTATCTAACTCTGCAATATTTTTTCAACTCGGTCCAGTAGATCCTGTTCTTGTTCAAACTCTAGCTTTGTAATACATATGTGTAGAAAATAGAAATTGGTATATATTCTTCTGTTCTATCAAGGCTTGAAAGAAAAAATGCACGTCATCTATACATACCTACATAGGTATTCAGTTCGGACTCATATGAATGCATTTTGATATACACTCAGTTTAAAGTTACGTATTCAATTTAAAATTTAATAAAGAATTGAGTATTGAGTATGCATGATGTAGGCGATGTGAGGGATTTCGTTAATAATTCCTTATCAAAAGATTATCGCCACTTAATACTTTAATTAATATTTTATTTTTCGTAGGTATGATTATAACATTCAAATAATAAGTATGAAATGCATGTTATGCACCGCCGATTATTTCGCAACAAATAAATTGAAAATGCTCTGAAATTTTCATTCAAGAACAAAAACACCAATATTTCATCGACCTCTTAAATTAAAAATATTGTCAATATTTTCAATAAACTAAGCTCAATAAGATTGTATCGGCGCCATTTTTAGCGAGACCCTTGCTTGCTTCGTTAACAGTAAATTGTTTACCCAATTAAAAGTTTGTAGAACAAACACGCTTAACAAACTGAACGACCGTGTATTTATACCTATATTTATATCGTAACAATCTAAAATTATCTTTTAATTACCTAGAGGTCTTGAGCTTTAGAATTGTTTTATTTTTGGGATACTTTAAACTTGTTAATTTTTTTTTGTGGGATATTTTTGAACAGGGTTTTCTCAGCTCGCGTTTATCTTTCTTCCTCCTTTTTATTTCTTGGGAAATCATCAAATGAGGCTCCCGCTGAGGGTGAGCTGGAGGGAGTGTCAGACTCTTACTGACTAAAACCCACTATGTTCCTTATGGAGGTCCCCGTGTGCTAGGGCCACGGTATCTCTTACGAACAACCCGTAGCTCCTCGCGTCGATTTCCTAATTACTGAGGGTCGTGATCCCCATAACCTGTAGTAGTCTTGCCTGTTATACGGCGCCATTTGGTCCTGTTTGGCATCATGTAACACATGTTTTATTCCACTGGAATTATAAAAAACCTAATTTAAATACCACCTTCTACCCTTTCGCAGAGCTCTATACCTACTCAATTTTATCTAAATCAATTAAGCTATTCTACCGTGACATGCCAACAGAATTAAATCACATTCCTATCAATTACACTAGTAAGAAAGACGTCCTAAATAAGGCATCTGGTTTACCTCCCGTGCAAGGAATGCCGAATGCCGACGGCGGAAAAACGATGCTATATACCCGTAATTTCTTACCCTTTCGTAGAACGAGCGTGATACACGATTTTCCTAGAGAACGAGAGCCTTGATGTATGTATGAAAAGATGCATGAATTTGTAAGCAAGCGGTATGTGAGGATCGCAGCATGTGGTGGTGTTGGTATGTTAGCGTGTGTACAATCGCGAGCAGCGACATTCAGATAACTTTCTGCTTTTATCTTCTGCTTATTTTTTTTTATCTTTCGGCACGTTACGTCTTATTTACCGGAATGTCCAGTCAGAATAATGTCAGAATGCCCTATTCCCTGAACGTTAATCTCCTTGAACGTCCATTTCCCTGAAAGTCTATTTTCCTTCTAACCTTGCATCTTATTTTATAAACGCTTACCTTAAATAAGATGTATTAATTAATAGTATTCATTTTTATGGGTAGGTTAGTTCGCATATTTTAACAATGTCTGGCTATACACAGAATTTCGCAGAAGATATTGTTATTGTAGGTATAAACTTTCGATCTGCAACATTAGGTAAGTACTCGCGAAAATAATGATGAAGATGAATGATACGATATTTTTCCAACTGTTCCCACTATTTGTTTTTCAAATGAAACGGATATCATCGTCAGAGCTGCCAGAGTTGTTTACAAAAAAAATTGGCAACTTGCTGATTATGTTAATGTAAACTGTGTTTCAATTTCGATGAAAACTTTGTTGTAATATATCTATGTTAAAAAATCAGACCCTTTTATTTTTATACAAAAAAAAATGCTAATTTTATTAAAAACTTATATCTGACCGAACGGAACTTTAAAAGTAGTGGGTTCAATAACTAATATTTATTTATAATATTATTTATTTATATTAATATTTATTTCAATACAAGTTACATGCAGGTAAATAGGTAAGTAACCGTATGTAAATCAAGTGTATGTGTGAAGCTGGTGTCCATTATGAGATGGGACTAGACTATGAGATGAGATCCAAAAATGGGCTAAAATAATGTTTTAAAACAAAACAAAATTTAATAAAAATAAAAAGTCGTATTAAGGAGACATTTTTTTAAACTCCAGTTGTAAGGAAAAATGAAACAATTGCATTAGCTCAAAATATGCTAGTAAGGTTTCTACACTGCACCTAATTCTCCAGTTCGTTCGTGCAATTTCAGGAAATTATAGTACGGAATCGCAAAAACCATGTAGGTAGGTGTCCAGCTATAATTTCGCGTGCAATTTAAACTCGTCAATGGCCATTAACCAACCACAGAGGCGTGTTGCGAAACCGCTGATCTATCGATATATCCCTGCACTAGTACGGTCAACATCAACAGCGCTTATTTTGTGCGTACAACTCAAAAGTAATATTTATGTTTAATGACTGTAATGATTAATATTATTATTTTTTATGTTAATGAGGCGGTATAAAAAGGCATTTTTCATTTCAATTTATTAATTTAAAAGAATTATAATTAGAATTATTAATCAAAAATAATTACAATAATTTTATTGTGGCTTATAATGTTGATTCTATCAGTAAGTACGCACGCCCACGATAACGCGTAACGTTATTAACTCAAAACTGATTTAGTTGAAAGTAACAGCGTAACCTATTAACGGTTACCGTTAATAATTAACGTAAATAAGTTTACGTAATAGCATACGTTTATTAATTAGGTAGGGAATACCATGTTGTAGTGAAGGCTAATTGAATGTACCCGTGTATTAGAGGGAGACACGCGAAATAGTGATTTTCACAATTTCAAAAAACTTGATTACTTTATTTGTATAATGTGAATCCGCCCAGCTATTTCCTTATTTATACTCTTGAAAAAGAAACAGGCATTATTTGTTATTAGGCACATTGGCACAAATTACGTTATTTACTTATTTGTACATTATTATTTAATTTGATATAAGCATTAGTTCGCTTGTAGTTTACGTGACAAAGTCTTATCATTATATAAAAAAAAGCTTTTCAAATAAATCGGTAGTAATTTCTCCAAAAAGTTTACTAGCGCATTGTCTTATTTGCAATCGCTACCACAAAGCGAAAAAATGAACGCTTGCAATCAATCCATACTGCTCTGCTGCCAAAACAATTTAAATTCAGTTCACAAAAAAGGAACGTTAGAACGCACCGCCACTAAATTCTGAAAAAATGCAGAAATTCTAACACATGGTTTCAATTCGTGAGAGTTCATTTTGACCCTGTGGTGTATGTACAACGCATAAACACGAGTGCTTTTTAGTTATTGCTGTACCTTTTTAAATAACTAAAAATACTTTTAAATATCGCTGGTTACATTCAATAATATATCGAGTATTGGGAGGACGGTTAACGGTATTGTTTCTACTTAAATCGATTCCGTGTTAGAATCTGTGGTACAGTGAGGCCATGAGTTTCTGAATTAATACGAAAAATAACATCAAAAGTTAATACTCAATTGTTTATTGCATTGTATTTATGTTACATAGATGGTAAAAATAACTTAAAAGATACAATACGGACCCTGTCGGGCACGCAAACATTTTAGGAGAGAGGAAGGGGGCTGAGTATTTAATTAAGCAGTTTACTTTTAAACCTCTGAATACTGAGAATAAAGCCGTGAAAGCCAAGCGAATTTTTATTTAAAAGTAAGACAAATAAAGTCGATATTTATATTTTCGCCGTCGATTAGCACTTCACATTTCATCCATTAAAAACAAGCTCTATTTAATATTAAAACGCAACAGCGGCATACTAAAACCTGTCATAATGTGATACGAGGGTCATACAGTTTATTATCCCGGTTTTAAGTACATCGCGACACATACGAACCATTGGTAATTAATTACTTTTCATTAATCACCAGTGAACGGTGATCTTTCATCGTAATCCCTGTTTTGTGAGTGTTTTATGTGCCTTTTGAATCATAAATGAAGGTTTTGTAAAGTACACGACGTATTTTGGACATGCCACGTTGGATTACACATTAAAATTACACATTAGCATTTCATTTAGAAGTAAGCAAATTATTGTAAAAAAAAAAAATACATATTGAAGTACCTAATAATAAACATTTTTTTTTATTTTATTTATTGATTTATAAGCAAGACAAATAAAAAAGTCTGTCATTTAGTTGAGCCCAAATATTGTTTACGATTTATATTACGATTTATTTTATTTTGAGGAGCTCCGTAAGCCTGAGTAAACGCTTACGGTACGCACGAGTCTATCGATCATAAGGTTAAGCAACGCTTGGCGCGGTCGGTCCGTGGATCGGCGACCATCTTGTCATGACGAGTACCTCCGCGTTTCAGAAGGCTCGCTTGATTGGTGGCTCCCGGCTGTCATTTGTACATCTTTGGTAGTCATTACGGATAGTCAGAAGCCAGTAAATCTGACAACCAGTCTTACCAAGGGGTATTGACAGGCAGTCGATCCACGTAAAACACTGGTACTCAGCTAAGTACATCCTCTTCGTACCTATCTATATGACTCCTGTGAAATTAAGCTTCATAACACCCCAAATACGTGATGTTTCAATAAACCCTCATGAAGCTTTCTCACTAACCAATCACTTATCCCAGCTTTAACTTCAGGGTACGCACAAACCCGCACGATCAACTCTAAAGTGCGAGTTTTGTCCGCACAAATTCGCACGATCTGCTCCACACAACTGCAGCTTTGTCCACACTGAACACAGCTGCGTCACAACACTACAGCTGCGCGATCTCTAGAGCTAACATGAATGATATTCTAAACATCAGTCAGATTGAATGAGTGACGTGAAATTACACAAGCATTTTAGCCGAAGTATTACTGGTAGTCAATAGCAGTTTGATTATAGTTTAGACACTAGCACATCAAGCGAAACTGTAAAATTTTCCCAATCAACTTTGAGCCATATGCTTCAGTGATAAAGTAGAAAATCTATTAAAGAATTTTGATAGATTGTAGTAGCTTGATGTGCTGGCGTCTGTACTTACTATATGTTATGTACATATTTTCGTACATGGACTAATATAGCAAGGTTTATGTATATTCGTTAAATCAAATCTGTCAAATTTCTTAAATGGATTGTCAACTTTATCACAATACCCGAAGGTTAATATTCGATTGGTAAAATTTGACAGATTCGGTTAGGTTGACCTGCTGACATTTACTAGTTAAGTAAACAAAAAAACTGATATTTCAAATATGAGCAAAAAGTACAAGATTATGAAATAAGGCATGAAATTAATTCATGCTGCTTGCATTAGTCATAAGTTATAATATAACTAAAGTGTTTTGAAGTTTCAATTAGTGCGATGCATGCTAAGTTGCATACCTGCCCTGCACGTAGCGGCCATAACTCTCCTTTGAACATCGCGCGACTAAGCGTAGGAGCACAGCACACAATCGCAATGAAGTATGGCACAATTTAAATAAAGAACACAGGAAATTGTGCAGTTTTTATTCTTATCTGTCCTTATATTTCTGAGTGAACACAAAAGAAACGAATAATTTTGTATCATCAATAAGCGGACATTTGTACTATAGTGCATTAGTGCTACCAAGTTATTTGTAACAAAAGCATAAAAAAGTCTTTCTATTTTATATTGATTTGACTCAGTTGTATAAGCAGTTTTATGACATGAATACTATAAGATTGAGATTTTCTATGCTAAATAATGAATTTTATATGCTGTATATTTTACGCATAATGACCTAAAGAAGCTTGAGTATGAGGTTTTCCAAATTTTCAAATGGTTATAAAAAATAAGAAGTAAAATTCACTTATGCAAGACGAGCCAAGATACGAAGCCTTACTTAAACACGTAGAGCTACATTAAGTATACGTATTACTTAAAACGTTCACCTTAACTATTTTGAGCTGTCGAGTGCATGCAAAAGTTTCCACCGCCCGAGTTCGGCCAAAATATAAGTTTAAAACGACTCTCCTACGTACAAGCACACTCCTCATACACGTTAAAGAATCCCCAGTTGCCAGTGTTTATACCGCCATATTAAAACATAAAAAAGAAACGTGTGGTCGAGCACTGCATAACGCTGCAAACGAGACCAAAAGCTTTTAGAGCAATAGCTTAAAATGCTAACATACATTATATAGGCCAAACTCGCCTGGGAATCGCAGGCTGCAACAGTGCGCAGGCTACAATAAACACAGAAAAATTAAACGTGCTTCATATTTTTCAGTGAACCACTCATCCAAGAAGACAGATGCGAACGCTGGACGACCTTTATCAAAAGTTTTATCTCATAACGCGTCTTCATGTTCACGTGCGAATTCTCAAGGGTCGCGTGCGGTAATTTTAATTAAGTATATTTACTGAGACGAGCGCCGGGCGCCCGGGCACGGTAATAAATGTTGGCCGTAAAGGTAACAAATGTAGGCGGGGAGGGACGCCGGAGGGCCGAGCTCACACGAGCGCTGCGGAACTGTGCCGGCACGACAGGTGATATCCACCCGCGCGACTCCTTCCTTCCTGCCTTTCAATGGCTTTTAATATTTGAACGCTCTTTTCTCAAGCACTAAAAATATTTTATCTGTAAATGCCGAATACGACACAACAATTTCGTTGCCACATTTTGTAGTGCTTTCGGAAACCGATATTTCATATCGTAATATGATTTTCCGAGTAAGCCACATATTTCATACATACATTTGATATTAAATAAATAAGTAGGTATTCCATTTAAAATATATGTAAGCGATATTATTTTTGAAGTAGGTAAGCAATATTCGAGAAACTACCGATTGCAATTCGAGTCAATCTCGACAATTCGACAAGTCAGCGAAGATTTAAATCCTTCAGCTTCTAAGTTAGAGTGTGAGTTGGGAATTTAGAAATTTCTTGCGCGGCCGTATTCGGGTCGGGTTTTGCTCGGGCGAATTCTAGGAGCTTCCGAAAGTCTAGGAAAATTGAACGCAAATCCGATTTGTTCGGATCTAGCGTCGTAATTTTGGTAAAAAGTACGTATGCACCCTTTTAGTGCTGTGGTAATAGAAAAGCTATGTAGACGGAACTTTGAATTTTATACTGAACTACTGTATTTAGTTTAGTATCTAGCATCGCTAGCACACAGATAACTCTATCGCTGCGTCATAATGGAACCGTATCCAGGCGCGCGAAGGAACTCCTTGTTCATTTTAATTCAACAATACATTAATTCTCCTTCCTGTAATTAAAGTTGGCGGGTAATATTAAGTCAGGAACGAGTATTAACGCTTGTACGTATAATGTAAGGCTACGTGGCTCATATCCTTTGCTAAGTTTACCACCATAAATTCTGAACTTGGGCACGTACAGTGAAACTATGAAATACTAGTAAATCTGTTAGTAACATCGCGGTCTAAGGATATTGTTCAATGAGAAAATGCTAAGTAGCTGCCATGTGTAGAATAATGTCGTGGGTTATATAATAATGTATTCTGAATATATTTTACTAGCGTCGGTGATATATTCGAGGCTGTCATTTTGATTTAGCTGCACATGCGATGCTAAGGTGTGCCTTTGTAGGTGAATGTAGAGAAGAAAATTTAAATTTGACTTTTGCCTTTTCTAAATTATATTGGTTACGGCTTTTCATGGATATAATAAACTTTTAGCTATTTATTCCCATTTTTTTCATTTGGAAAACATCAAATGACCTCGCCCGTCCTCGCTGCGAGTACCAGACTTTTTGCTGACTAAAATTCACTGTGTTCGTTATGAAAGTCATTATGTGCCTGGGCCGCGGTAACAGTTGAGAACAACCTTCAGCCCCGATAGGTCTCGTTCCCTATGTGTTCCCACATAAAAAAAAAATAGTCATCAATATGACAATAAATAGTCACAAAAAAAAAACTGAATATCGAGGCTAAAAAAATATAATTAAAAAAAAACTCGCTAAAACTAACCTTTTAGAACAGATATTGGCAATAAAGTAATTAAGCAAATGTTTGCTTGAAAAATTTGTACACAGCCGTATCAGTTCACAGCGATCTATGAAATTACATACATTGGCTATTACTGAGTATAAAAACATTAAATAAAAACTTGATGGCAGTAATTATACGTTGCCTAGTTTCAAGAACAAAGTCATAGGGGTGAACCAGAGTCATGTGGTAAGAAACAGGGGTCAAGTGCAATAGGTGCGTGCGTGCAATAGCACGTCTTGTAGGTGACCTGTACTTTGGCACATACAAGAACACAAAATTAAAATATAAATTTTAAAAAGTGTAGGGGCTAGTGCGTTCGACTTTTTTTATGGCATGACCCCTTTTCAAAGAATATTTTTTTACCAACCTGTGTTGCTTTTTTAAGTTGCTATTTTATTTCTTGTGAAATCTTCATTTGTACATGGTTAATTTCATAATTTTTTTAAGATGGGAGAAATTTCATAAGTTTTTTTGGAAAATATTCTTTAATAAATAAAAAACTTATCTTGATCATGTCATGGGCCTACTGAGGCTACGCGATTTTTCAAAGATACAAAACAGTTACTTTTCATGGAAAAAGCTATAATAGCGTAGTACTCTACGCTACAAGCTACAAGTTATACGTAACTTGTATAATGTACTGTACATACTTGCATCTTCTTTTTTTGTCAACCTCACCTCTTAACATCAGATTCCATTCATATAAAAATTGATTTACTTCGAATAATAAGATTAATTGTAACAATTTTATGACTGTGAAACAGTATATTCTATACGACAGTTGAATTACTTGTAGCCGCTATGTATAGAGTAGTTACAGTTCATTAGGTAGCAATTAAATACGCAATAGACATAAAAATGGTTGACTTGCCGATGTAGTTTTATGACCACTAACAAGGCAGAGAAATAGTCAATCGGCTTGCTATTGTGAAGTGCTAAATAAAGACCTTACAATACGATTGTTGAGACCAAAGCCTATACATACTTCATCAATAATAATGCAAATTGAAACACATATGTATACTTACAGTAGATGGTGAGCTATATCAAGTATTTTTCATTACCTTTGAATGTAATCACTCTGATTGCGGAGGTCAGCGGAGGGTCTCGAATAGAGGGCATAATCCAGGGCACGCAGGGGCCCAAAGCTGTTTATCCGACCCACTTACAGAGCTTATTCCTGCAGTTTTATCTTCATTAATCTGTATGGAACAAAATCTTATAATACCATCCATTTTCACGTTTGAATAAACCCTCGCCGATGACTCGGAATAGGAACTTGGTGGAAAACTTTTGTATTTTAATAATGGAAGGTGGAAATTCAAATAAGTTTGATGTTGTTTATGGCAGTTATTCGTGATGAAGTGCGACCGCATTCTGAATGCGCACATTAATTAGTGAAACTTCTTTGTTGTATTTATATTATTACTAGCGACCCGCCCCGGCTTCGCACGGGTGCAATGCTGATATTAAATTATACATATAAACCTTCCTCTTGAATCACTCTATCTGTTAAAAAAAACCGCATCAAAATCCGTTGCGTAGTTTCAAAGATTTAAGCATACAAAGGGACATAGGGACAGAGAAAGCGACTTTGTTTTATACTATGTAGTGATGACAGAGATGCCGTTTGCTTAAAAAAAGAACTGAATTAACTTCAAAGGATTATCCTTATGGATTTAGTGAATTTTGTTTCGATATTATTAGTCAGTAAACAAAATATCTCTTAAAGATGAAAAGTTGCAAGTGTAAAAATACATTGTGAGTTTTAGAAAAACATTTTGTTCCATCTTCAAATAGAAGGAGCCGGTATTGATTTAGACAGTAGAGTAATAAGAAAAGATCCTCATTGCACTCACACTTCGGCACGGGTAGAGAGACGTAACCTCCTGTTTGCACAGGCGGCCCCGGCTCACAGCGAACAAACAAAGTAATGGTAACATTCCATTTTTCAGCTAAAAGCGAGCCTTTTCCCGCCGAGAATTTAGACAAAACCCAGACATGTTTAATACAAATTGTACCTAATATACTCCGTATTGTTATTTTGCGCAGTATAAAAAGATGACAAGTCACGTCTTGCATTTGTTATGTGCTTTCACATAAAAGTTGGGACGAGAGTCGTTGGTCTCGGGTGCGCTGATCTTTGGCTAAATGATAAAAAAGTAACAAAAAACCAGACAGTTTTATATGTAATGTTAGTTCATGAATTGTTTTGAAAATGGAGCTGTTTAACAAAAACGCTCGTTTATGTATATTTGTACGAAACAGAACGTAATGGATAGTCGGAAATTTACTCGTAGCATGCGGCCGTGTATCAAATAATCTTTTCCTGTATCAAGCTACCTGTACAGAAAGGAGGTGAAATCTTGATAAAATTAGAAGTAACGTTAGTCGCGTGCACTGACTAATAGAATGCTAGGAACAATGAGATTGCATCTTAATAGCTTTACAGAGCCGTAAGATAAACACAGGACCTTACAGCACGCAGCCTTGGAAGTGGCATAAAGTCATAAATATTGCATAGAGGGGACCACCCCTTGTAATTTCCAGAAGCCTTGTTACTCTAATTAAGCTTAGCCTTGGTTTTTATCGTGATCAAATTACACTTTGTTGCATAATAAAGCGTGCACTTAAAGGTCGTGCAAATTAGCTACCTGCCCTGTTTGTGTTCCATATTATAATATTTTACATGCTCTAGCTAAACTTATGTACACACTACCGAGTTTATTAACTATAAAATTTCCCCTTTTAATTCCGGTATATATTCAGAATTTTAATAACAGTTTAAAATTTGAATTTTGGTTCCGATTAAACAAAAGAGTTCAAGCGCACGTAGGTTCTATTTAATATGCATATAACTTTTGTATTAATTTTAATTTACTGTGTTAATTCAAATAGGTATTCATTACAATAGCTTTGAGATTGAAACTGTTGTGATTATTTCGATTATTCCGTGTGGAATATTATTATGTAAATTGGGAAATGATGAGTTATACAGGAATATACTGCCAACAGCTGAATTTTGTATGAATTATATTTATACAAGTCGCTTTATGCGACTACGCTCACGTAAATGTGTTTTGTCTAAATAAGAGTCGAGAAACTGCAACATCTTAAAAAAAACATCTTTTAATCTTTTCAAACAAAAAATTACAAACCATTAGATACTTTTTTCATTATTTTCCACATATATAATTTTTCACGTTGACTTCTGAACCGAGCCTTATTACAAAGTACTTTTTCTTGGGACAGACATTCAACACTGTCCGATATTTTCACACACGTAGGTTCTTCGGCGATGGAGCCCACAAATAACGATTATCAGCTTACGAATACCCTCACAACTAATGTGCGCAGCATCTCGTTAACATGAGTAAATATTCATTAGCGTGGCGCAAGATAAATGAATGCCACAGCACGGCCCCAGCCGCACTCTTACCGCTTTTTAATCCTTTATTACCGGTATGAACCGCTTTAAACCGGTATTTAGCTACACTCGTGACGTGTTGCGGGAAATGGCTTCGATAATTAAATTATTTTGCGCTCATAAACGTTGAAGGTGTCAAAGTTGGTCATTTTCAGTTTCAGTGGTTAGTCGATTTGATAGATTTTGGCATATGTGGCAAAATTTCAGTGAGGCGATAATAATTCCAGTAGGTATTAGTGTTTGGTTCCTCACAATAGCCTGATATTTATTTTAAATGAGCACAGGTTAGTATTTTTATTTATTTATTATAATTTTATATAAAATAAAAAAGATAACAAGACAAACACTCAGTTATGCATTCCTTTCACAAAAATCCAGACATTATGAAAATATCATCTTTCATTCATTCGCAAAAACCTCAAAATTTGTGTCTGTACTATGTAAAAGTTAACTAGCGTAGCATATTCTAAGTGAGAATTTTGTTGCTATTAAACTTCCAATTTTGTTAACGGTAAAGCGATGGGCTTGTTTTCACATACCTACTTTAAAACAAATACTCCAATATATATTTTCAATATCCCATACCAATAAAAATTGGAAGCTTTAGTTATAAATAGGCATTTATTCATCGCCTTATTTACTAACCAAACAAAGGACGGTATTTTGTCACCACTTATCGATAAATACTCGGTAATCGGCACATAGCAATTATCTCTACTTACAGAACAAATATGCTCAGGAGATATTTCTGACGGTCAACTCAATCGGCAAACATTATAAATCTATTAATAGCCACTACCGAACTAACAATAATGACTCATAATAAATATTGACAATATTATTCAGGAGATAGAGAGAGAATTGATAAAGTTATAGTAAACAGAAAATTTAATTATAAGATTATGATGTTCATTTATAATTTTATTGACTTAGAACGTATTTTAAAATTATTAATCGACAGTTCTGAGATTCCGAGGTAGGTACTTCCTTCTCATCATCATCTCCCGAACCTTTTCCCAACTATGTTGGGGTCGGCTTCCAGTCTAACCGGATTTAGCTGAGTACCGGTATTTTACAAGGAGCGACTGCCTATCTGGCCTCCTCAACCCAGTTACCCGGGCGACCCCCTTGGTTTGACTGGCGTCAGACTTACTGGCTTCTGACTACCAGTAACGACTGGCAAGATGTTCAATGACAGCCGGGACCTACAGTTTAACGTGCTATCCCTTCCTTCTCCAGTTAATATTTACAACCTTTGACTGAAAGCTATCCCAGTTCTGAACTGTCTTTAATAAACTGGGAAATTGCTACCTTCGGCGTAGACTCTTCTTCAGGAAATTCCATTAATCTGTGCACTGCTTTAGTATGATCAAGTCCATCTGCCATGATGTGGGAAGTTTCATATTACGCAATCGTGCCCTGACCCTTGGGGAAATCAGCCCTTCACTGAGATGTGGTGGTTGTCAATTTAAATAAGTACACATTCTGGCTACTGTTGTTATCTGTGGAGATGATTCTCCGACTGAATCGCATCTTCTGTGCAGTTACAGCCGGTAACTTGTGTTTTGGTGCGGCGAAAAGTTTTTATCGATAGATTGTGGTGGTCATTTTAAACTTCACTAGTTACCGTGTTGACAATAAACACTAACATTCTGAATGCGAAAATGAGTTTGGATCTTTTAATCTTAAGCGGGTGAACGGATTGAGATGAAATTTTAGTATGAAGATAAGTGCTTCCCTGGAGGTCGAGGTATACTTTTTATTCTTTAGTGAGACTCACTACAGTTCCCTAGTCCCGGCCGAAATCTAGTAATAAACAATACGGTTAAAAATGAAGAAATTTTTACTAAAATAAAAATAAGTACTTGTCTCCTCATAGTATTTCTTGATAATGATAATTTTGAGTGTGACTGTCCATTTTATATTTTTAATTTCATAGCATATTTTTAAATGTTTTGATGAAATGTTATATTGATTTCAGGTAATTCAACCGCATCCAAAGAATCCTCCACGTGTTTGGTTCGTATTTATTACTAAAATAGTCATAACTAATACTACAATAAATGTTTGAAATTGTTATAAGTGGATAATCCTATTTATTTTAAAGTGAAATGGCAATATTGCATTTTATATTTAGCTTATTTTTCAAAATTGCTAGCAGGCATAGTGTAAATTAAATAAATGACGCGATGACAATTCTAGATTGATCTCACGTTCGAAAAAAGCTTGTAATCAGTGAGATGATACAGGATGTTTTAGCTATTTAAGCTTAAAATTTCTCTTTTGCAATATTACAAGAATTTTAATGGGACATTTAAATCATAGTAGTGTGACGTCATAATGTAGCCACATGGCTTATATATTGCAGTGACTGTCACTGCATTACGAGAAAGTAACGAGCTACATATTTATGTATGTGCCACCGCAGTGCATGGCTCGTGCCACGCAATACATATTATGTCGATTTGCGTGAACATTTTCAGGGTGCGATGTTCAAAATTTGAATAATTTGATAGGTTTGCAAGCAGTTTTGTAAAGGGCGAGCTATCGATTTGAGTGTGTTATGTAGAGACGCCAGTACATCAAGCTACTACAATCTGTCAAATTTCCTTAATAGATTTTCAACTTTATCACTGAAGCATACGGTTCAAAGTTGATTGGGCAACAGTATCCGGTATCTTGATATTCTGGCGCCTGTACTTCAGTGACTATTATATAAAATGATATAATATTTAATCACGCATGTGCAAAAGAGATAGCAAGATGTCCCCACTATGATCCCACTCTTCATCATACGAATATAAAAAATCATGAAGGAATATCGAACTAAAAAAAAAAACTATTTATCTCCACTTAGGTACAATTCGTAAAGCCTATGATGAAAGCTATATCATTAACAAAAGTTGAGATCTTTAAATTCGCTCCACTGCACTTTGTTGTGTACTTTCTAGTATCAACTCCTACGCTTTAAAGATTGATAAACTGCTAAAAGTTATTTCTATAAACTCTTGAAATGATACCTTTGAAAGGAAAACGGTCGAGAGGGACTTTCGCGAACTTGTTTCTTCCATACACATAAAGACGTTTTGTAAACATCGACCCTTAACTTCTCCGTGTACTGTTACCATTCCTAACATTCTCTTTTTATTGTAAACGTTCAAAATTTTCATTTTAATTACAAACTTGAAAATGTATACTTAGTTTGTTCATTCATTTCAGATTATGCAACACATTTAAGATAAATTTCATGCTCAACACGTAGCTTCTCATTCATTCGTAGTTTCAATGAGTTTTGAACAAAATTTGGACGCTCCAATAAATCACAGTTTTAAAATTAAGTTCCGCCTATTTAATCATCCCATTGCTAAGCACAAGCCTCCTCTCATACAGAGAAGGATTGAGCGTTAGTCACCATGCTTGCTCAATACGGGTTGTTGATTTCAGACTTCGTATTTCAGGTTTCCTCGAGATGATTTCCTTCACCTTTACAAAGTTATTGGCGTCCAAGATATTCTTAGACGATAAGTGAAAATAAGTTGATATAGATCATCATCACAGCCTTTTTATCGTCTCACTGTAGGGCATAGGCCTCCTCTCCCACGGAGAAGGATTGAGCGTTAATCACCACGCTTGCTCAATGTGGGTTGGTGATTTCAGACTTTACTGTCCAGGTTTCCTTGAGATGTTTTCCTTCACCTTTTAATCAATCATTGGTGTCCAAGATAAACTTAGAAAGTACGTAAAACTTAGAAAAATTACATTTTTACTTGTCTGACCTGGAATCGAACTCGAAAGGCTGGTGCCATAACCACTAGGCCACAATGAATTTAACTTGACTTTAACGAAGTTTATATAGATATAAATATGAATCCATTTAATAGTAGTTAGTAATTCAATAATACATTACATGTAGTGCAGATCGCTACGGCCTGATATAATTAGCGGCGCTGAGTGTATTGTATTATTAATTATGAATATCGATTCCCGGGAGATGACAGATCTCGCGCATCCATTAGCATATATTATTATCTTGCTTATCAACAGAGCTAGGATATTTATATTTTATATACAATATATTTTATAGTTTATAAAACATATTTATTTATTGTATGTACAAATATCGATGACTTTTTTGCTGTTTTAAATACAGGTTGGACTAACAGACATGCTTTTGAAAAGTTTAAGCTATGTAGGTATATAGAAGACTAGAGAAGGATAGTTAAATAGAAAATGGCTTGAAAATGTTTTTTTTTTCAAACTCTAGACTACGTGTCTACCAAACTTTATTTAAATTATTTCAGCAGTTTCAGCGTGCAAGTGTGACAGACAGACAGACAGTTACCTTCACATGTATATAGTAAGGATAAAGTTTTGCTAACCTATTTTCTTGAAGATATTCCTCTTGTTTAAGAAGATAATTGAACAAGTTCGACGTTCACAAGATTAATGACATAACCCAGTTGCTTTTTGTTGTTAGTTCAAAGTATGACACACAAGAACCTTTGTCAAATCAAATGGAAAATTATAGTGGCTAGAAAGAGTTAGAAGATGGGTAGAGCTCTTCTAATCCGGCGTTACGGCCCGGACCGGTCCGTAATGGGTCACTTCATTTCCGTCTCTTTCTATTTTATGGATCCCGTTTTTTGAAGCTCACTCTTATAGTTTTTATATTTTCTTTGTGAAGTTATTTTTCCTATGGTGTAGAGAAGTAAATTGTTTTTTTTTTATTGATTGGTTTACCGTTTTTAAAGGATTATCATGTTTTATTTGATATAATAAAAATATGGCTTACATAGAATAAGAGTTATGATAACAATTTTAATGCAATTAATAAAACGAAGATGGTAGTTATAACGTGATAAAATAATTTATGCTTCAATGTTCAAGAAACAAAATAATTTTATAAAAATGTATTGCGAATTGTCACATTCACCGCTTTATCTAAAAGATATCTTTAATCTTTATAAATATGTCATAAAACTTAATTTATTGAGTAAAACGTTATTTTGCGGAAGATTGTTTAGAAAAATAACTAATGCTTTAGGGGAAGAGTCTCCGTTCCCCATTTGATCCCCTTTATCTATTGCTATATCCTATAAGTATGTTTACAATCAAAACGGATGATAAATCCGATATTTTGTATATTACTGGCCTTTGAAAGAATTATTTAGCGGGTTATCGAGTTATTTAAAAAAATATATCATATTTTCCCTTGGTGACGCCATCACGATTCACGCGTGAACGGCTGGACCAATTTCACTTTTTTTTTGTTTTTGTTGTCAGGAGAAGGTTCGAACGAAAAAAAAAGAGGACAACGTCTTTCGGGTCATCCAGTTTGTTTATAGTTTTCCCTTGTATTAATAAAACATTAAAAAGATAAAATAAACTTTAACAACCTAAAAATAAAGCATAAAATGTAAAATACATAACCAACACAGAAAATAAAATGCATGTACCCGAAGTATTCTTATTTACGAGTAGCGTACTACGTAACACGATCCCACTGCTGCCTAAAACTACCCTCGGAGAGCAAACCAGAGAATACAGTACATTTTTGCATATCCCCCAACACTACGGAACAACGTAACAACTACCTACCTACATGTGTTTCAAAAATGGAATCGCGTTGCAGTCCGTAATCCATAAAAAGATGCATTTTTGCTGTACATTCAGTTTTTGCGAGTGTCTTAATGTGTTATTGTGTTTTGGATAATCTTTCGGTGGTTAGAGGTTATATTTGTCTGTTTATATTTGTTCGTACTTTTGTCCTGTTCTTGTGTGATTTGGAGTTGTGGTACGCCAGCACATCAAGCTATCCCAAATTGTAAAATTTTCCCAATCATACACTTTGTACACAGTTTGTACCCAGTTGCTTGCTTGTAGTTTTTACGGCCTAAAGATCCCTACTGTTACGATAGGGTAGGTATAGTTTTTTCTTAACTTATGAAGTTAGCTTTACAAATGCAGTCTTAGAATGAATACGCCAAGAATAAATTATTGATCATGCAAGCATTTGTTTGTATCGTGTAACACATCGGCATATTCATCTAACATTGTTTACTAACCTCGAAAAACACAACACCTAGAAATATATCGGAAAAACTTTATATGACGCGCGAAAGGGTGTCGTTACATCGTATATGGAAGAGGCACAGGTTCGATTACCAGTGCACCATACAAGTTATGAGCCCACCGACTAAGATTACGCACGCGACACATAAAACCTTTTTAGATGTCACCATTTTACACATGCAGTTGAAAAACAAAGCTTACCTCCGAAAATGTACGTGAAACAATTTTCTAAGCGGCACAGGTAAGTTTGTAGTAAAAATAATGAATGTAAATGAATATATATACAGGGTGTGTTATGGCTGAACACGGAAGAAAGTTACTTTAAATATTACAGATATTTTGGTTCTTCCTTTGAAATATTCAGTGTTTTCTTGTCTTTTTCAATACATACTATTAAAAATGAACTACCGTGGAAAAACGGAAGCTTGTTATAATATAAGCTAGTTTATAGTAAGCGAATATCCTTAAAAGTAAATCAAAATGAAGTGCACAAAACGATTTGAGTGAAAATATGCGGCCATTTTTGGTAATCATCTTTTCTTTTAGGCGCAAATGGAAAATCACGAATGGTCAATTACTTTAAGTTTTCCTGTGCTTATTTTGTTTGTGCGAAGTATTCCCTCCACAAATATTTCTGTTGATAAGATATCAACAGTGTTCTAATAGTTTTCATATTTACTTGGCCGAATATTCACTCCATACTCAAAATATATGAGTTCCGTAAATATTTCATTTTGCCCACCTCGCGTGCTACTCACGAGAAAATTCCCCAACTTCGGCACCCATTCAAAACTTTTAAATCCATTAAACAAGTTACAGACTTTACCTATCAACTTGGGATGCTTATGAACATAAAATGGAATCTATATCACGGTGTTCAAACTGCTCGGTAACACGCACGCCACACGCAACACCGACGCAACGCTAACGCCGTGACGTCACGAAACCGAGATAAACGGAATTCGCATAATACCTACTCAGAAAAAGATTACTATTACGTACCTCCAATATTTATGTTCTCTATTTTCGTCGACGCGACACTTCATTCAGAATTGCGTCGTTGAGGACAAAAATGTAGTAACATTGGCCTTTGCAATGACGATGGCAAGATATAAAAATACCAAAGGACGTACGAAAACGTTACTTTGTTAAAAACGGTCATAGAGGTCGACCTCAGTCATTTGTGGCGACGCAACGAGAATTTTCCTAAGTGACACTCAAAAAGTTAAAAGGTTCATCGCCCTGCAAGCCACTGCGTCTGTTGAAGAGCGCAGGGAGCGCAATAAAATACCCAGCTAGGGTCACCACAGCGATGTTTAGTATAATGCTACATGTCTACTCGCGTCAGATGGCTCGCTGCCTTTTTGAATTTCTAAAGATGTTTCCTAGGGGATCGGCTGTAAGTAGATAGCGCTGGGGTCCTCCCCGAGCTGTGTTTTGGCAGCCCTGCGCTTACTCGCAAAACTCGCCTCTCGGATATACTTTGAATAGAAATTACGTAATCGACGAAATTTTGACGCAGCCTGCGGCGTCCTCCCACCCTCCCTCCTTATCGACGCTACATCGCCATTGCATTAGACTCTTTTCCTTGAGAATACTGAAGCGCTGATTTAATTTTCTTTTGACCTTAAAATTAGACCTGTTATCGGCGAAATGTAAATGAAATTCGAGATCAGAATTGAATGACATTTCTCAGTTTGGACGACCGACTGGTAAGTATCGAGTTTATAAGTCATTTTGAAGATGTTTATTGGGAAAATATTTAATCAGTAGACAGGATGATTTTATTAGATAGAGAAGTAATTTTATTTTTTGAGAATAAAACTTTTCTTGGATTAGATCGATTTTTAGTTTTAACTTGTTGATACGTCTTAATTTAATCTTTGTATACAACTATAAACTATGTTTCTAGAATCTACACTACAATAATTTGTGCAAATCCCAGCAAAGATTGCAATTTGCAGGACGCTCGTGAGAAGAGATCTTACGCAAAATTACCTTACGCTAGACAGAGAAAGTCCATTAGGTTTTATGGGTTCCACTTCGTAGGACGAATAGCGCTCCAAACGTTGATATTAATTAAATTCTCACCTAAACGCGACTCAAAAGCGAATTGTGCTCTTGCAAAGATATAGTATAGTACCTCGACTTTTTTAAAGGATTTTTTTTTTGGTAGAGGCATGATTTCGAGGAATGATTGTCTTTCTTTTGATATTTACATAGCATTCTTATTGTCGTGTATTTTATGGTATAGTCGAAATAGCGTCACTATCATCGGTATCTTTATTATTATTTACAACAAGTTTTTTTTCACGAGGCGAAGAAAAATGTGCATTTTTTGTTTTACTTTATTCTAACGTTGGTTTCTTTCACTTTAATAAACGCTAACTCTTTCAAATCCTGAGCGGAGGGAGTTCTCAACACGTTTCCTCCGCAATCCTTTAGAAAACCAACGCGACTATGTTTTAACGAGGCAAAATTTTGCCTTGACTTTTGTAGACATCTTTTACTGAAGCAATCCCGCAATCAGCCGACTATTCATTTCAGGTCTATTCCTGTGGGACTTCATGAAATCGCAGCCAAGAAATTTTATCTTCATTTTAATATACTTACCTTAAGCTATGTGGGTTCCTACAAAAGTAAAAAAAATACCAACTTCCATTAATGTTTGCAATAGAAACTGTGTACAGTTGTGATTAATTCACTAGGAAGCAATTAGAGACGCTCAGACCAACATCTGTCATGTATGAGTGCTCCGCCCAATTACTCATACAATACAGCAGAGTAGCGGCTGCAAGGAAGATAACTCTCTTTAGTTATCATCTCCGTCGGGACGTGCCAAACAGATACGCTATTGTATCTACGTCATCATAAGGGCGCTTGCTCACTATTGGGGTTCTCCTTTAACACACCGCTACGACCCTCAAAACAAATTCGATATCAAACCGCATTACAACGCGTGACAAAGGTAAAATTACATTTTATTCGAGTTGAAAACTTTGTTATTGTTTTCAAAGTACTTATTACCTATCTCTATCATTTACGAGCGGCTGTTTGTGCAAATGCAAATTTCATGTTTAATCACTTCTCCCCGAACGGCCCCAGATTTTGGTTATTATATCAGAAAAGTTTACTCGTAAAAATCTGGCATACTGGGGGTAAATCGTAAACCAGTAGAGTTTCAAAACCGGCCTCTTTTTAGCAGGAATGTCTCCGGCGGCAGTGTCGAACTTCCGAACTTACGGCTCTGATTTTAATAAACGTAGGAGGCGGTTGCGCCAACCGAAATTCATTTGTTTTACTGTGTAAGTTGTTTAAGTTATAGCGGACCAATACAACGTCGCCGATGGAAAAAGTTGGCAGATAGGCAAGCAAGTTTATAGCGGCGCGGGCGACGGCTCGCGCGGTCTGTATACGTTTTCGATATAAATCTCTAGTTTGCAGTGGTTTTGCTCAATTTCAGGTGTCTGAATGAAATATATCTTGTTCAATTCGATGTCACGTACCGAGGTGCACAGGAAAACTAAATGAGAAAACAATTTATCGACGAAATTCTGAATTTCCGCTAACTATTGCTTGTTACTTGGGTAGAACGAGTTTTGGTGCTCATTGAAATATTACCAGCTCTATATAAATCACACTAACGGTATTAGAAACAATCCTGGCAAATAATACAACTTGAGAGACCACACAAATCACTCTTACATAAAAAATATGTTTTTTGTATATCAAAGAAGAAACTTTCATAAAGCAGCCCGGAGTCTGGAAGTTGGTGGTGGTTTCACCCGTGCATCGGAGAGCACGTAAATGTCGGTCCTGCGCCTGATCTCTCTCCGGTCGTGTTGGATTGCCGTCCCATCGGACTATGAGAGTGAGGGAGGGAATACAGTGCACTCTGCGCCTGCATCTGCGCGAATGCTTGTGCACCTGTCATTGTAATATGCCCTGCGCGGTTGGCTGATCTCCTTAAAAGTGAACGACCACCGTAGCCGACAACCGGCCTGGATGCCATCATCATCATCATTACCACGAACTACAAATTAATAAATTGGCGACGCTACAGTACTCGTCCAAAATCAACTCTGTACGAAAGACTCATATTTCATTTTCGACGGCCATTTTTATCAAAGAATATTTTGTGAATGGATGTAGTTTTCGATAGGAGCTGAAAAGTAAAGTTCCGGGAAAATCGGTCTGTCGAAAACGAAATTCTCATATCAGAACGTAGGTCAATGTCGAGCAGTTATTTATTGACCTTGGTCTGAACTATTTTTTTGTTCATCTGTACTAATATTATAAAACTGAGGGGTTTTTGTTAGCTTCTATTAACTAACTACAACACGGTATTGTCAGAAACTAGGTGCTGGTCGGATTTGAAAAAGTCTTTCATAGTTAAATAGCCTTTTTATCAAAGAAGGATTTAGGCTATTTTTTATTCGAGCTCATGAAGTTTCCACTGGACACAGGGGGAAAGCGCTAGTAAAAGCTTGTATCTTATTATACCTATTTGTTTTCAACTTGGAGTCTGTTTTTATGCAGGGTCCAACGGTTAGCAGTTTTTTACTGTACTCACGATATCTTAAGTAAAATTGGATTTATTGCTCTCCTTATACCTAGTATGTAGCTATCTAATTAGAGTAGAATATGTAATACCAACTACTCGTAGAAGGCACAATAATTACTAATTACTGACTGCGGATTATGCGTCACACTATCATTAAAACACGTTAAGACATAAATGAATTAACATATTACACTATCATTAAAATATCATATTTTTATTTCATTTTGTTTAAATCTTAGGACTTACACTATCATTAATCAAAATAATCATTAATAAAATAATCTAAGATTTAAATGCATGTTTTAAACCCAATTTCCAAGTTCCAAATTTTAGAGCTGTCAATTCGCACGACCTTCTTCAAAACTCCTCTTATATTCTATAGCAAATCGATGGCTTATCGCGTATGGCGTTGACTAGCGATCTCGTTAGCTCACAGGCTAAAATCCTGTTACGTCGAGCTTTTGCTTTTGTAGAAAACCGAACGCGGTTCGAAGTACACCTAGTTATGCTGAGTGAAGTTAACTGGCAGTATCCAACTGCCAATATTCATGAACAATCTCGTTGTTTTGTGGTAAATGCTTTCCATTTGTTTTGGAACCGATTAATTAGCTAACAGTACGTATTTGGAGAATAGTTTTTGTACGAATATTTGCTCAAGACTGCCGCGCTGTTTGCTTTTTGTCATATAAGTAAAACATATCTAGATAGAACAATATATCGAGCTTGAGATTAGATACTACTTGTTGTTCCACTAGAAAAATTGAGCATCGAAATCTTCAATTTTCTCTTTTTACGATTCTGTTTTTCTAAATCAAAACATCCAGTAAATTCATGTTCTAGATCTCAATTTTAGACGACAAATGCCAGTGCAATGCATCAGAAAAACAAAAGAAACTGTTCAGAAACTTAATCAAACGTGTCAAACCTAGTTGCCCAGTCTGATTGAGCGTTTCTGCTGACCGAGCTAAGATTATTTTTAGCGAATTTAGTTCACTAGGAAAAACTAAATTTAAGTAAGTGTTCTACCCTCAAAGAGTTCTATACAATCATATTTTATCAAAATTACGTAATATTTAAACCTCTCCTCATTTAGCCAGTAACAAGAGTGTATGTTTATTTTATTTATTGCTGCGAGGATCCGCAATTTGTGCATAAGGAAACATAAAAACGGCGTGGAAAGGGATGCAGGAAACGATAGCAAAGGACCGCGGCAAAAGGGGAGATACGACCCTGGCGCCACAATAAGTCACGCGCGGTATTTACATAACAAAATGCATTTAGGAAATGAGATAGCTTGCACAATACCATCTTAATGTCATCGGGAAATTAGTCACCGGTCCTTGAAGAAACTTAGTCAGTGAACGCTGAAATTCGCACGTTTTGCTGAAGCCGAACGCGTGACGAACTCCCTTCCCTTTTATAAGACACTAGCTCCTGCCTGCGGTTTCACCCACGTCCCATAGGAACAACTCCGCGCATCCGGATGAAAAGTAACTATAATCTACCTCAATAAATGGGATATCTAATACTGAAAGAATTTTTCAAACCGGACCAGTAGTTCCTAAAAATTTACGCGTTCGACCAAACAAACACACTCTTGTCCTTTATAATATTAGTATGGTTTTTATTATCCAAATAAGGAAGTGGTCATGCAATGTCGTGTTGTCAAAGTTTTTATTAGCCTTCTATCATAAATAGGCGCTTAAATAAACTTCCATTTAATAAAAGCTTACTTTTATATGTTAGTAATGTGTTTTAGAATACGCGAAGTTCTATTTTGGTGTCGATTTGCAAGTAAAAAAAGGTAATAAAAGCTAACACGCGATAGCGGGTGTATAGCAGATTGGTTAGTGATAAAAGAGTTAGTTTAGTACAGTTAATTACTGTTCGATAAGGCGGGTGTCGGACACGCGATATTCGCGCTGCGTTCACGCAACTAAATCACTGTTCACGCTATCGAGACAATATCCGGAGAACATAATGTGGCCGGAACTGCTTCATCTCCTTTGTATTTAGGTTACACAATATCTGAACATAATCCTAGGCAGTGTAAACTGGCTGAGCGGGCCGTGGTCAGCTTTGCGTGATAGCTGAGAACTTGGACACACAGTTAACTTTGTGACGATGTATTTGATGTCTTCTTTGGTTAAAGTTCTGTTTAACATTTTCTCAGATTTATCTGCGTCATAAATTATAAGTATCGAGAGGGTTGGCTGCAGGCTGCCAGCTCCCGCTTTAAAGAACAGTTTATAAACGAAAAATATTTTACATGCCCCATAAATTTTTCGCTGAGACTATGCATATCGTTTATGGAAGTTAATGCGATAAACCCTTTAAGAAATATCACCCCTGTTTTCCCAACAAGGTCAAGCAGAGATTGACTCACAATGAAGCCCCATTCCGCCATTCTTTATTGCCATAGACGACGTATATTTTAAAATCTTCAAAAGTACCCTAAAGAGGGTTTTGGGAACTGACTACAAAACCCCAAATATCTACCTACTTAAATATCATACACTACTTTTCAGTACTTCTAAATATAGAACTAGACAGAACCTATTTGGCCGATGAGACTGATACGCTAACTACAGTTGAGGTAGGATGCCATACCTTACGTGTGACCTTCACCTACGGCTTGACCTGAGGCTAGCCTGCGCCTCACGTAATAGAATAACGTTATCGCGAGCCGCAGATCACTTAGCAAATGGAGGGTAATCGCGAAGACTTCTTAAAACTGTTATGTATAGATGAGTGGTGGTGAAAAGCATTCGCTGATTTTATCAATAAAATCAAACATAGATTTAATACAGGTTCTGATTCTTCCACACATTTACAGAATATCATCATATTTATGACAACGCTGCGCTCATCGTACAGCGCTTTTACAGTAGCGAATTTTCAGACCAGCTTTTCTACGCACGACTCATTTGACGCGGTTTTACTTGTCATTGTTTGTAGCAGTAGTTGACAATTGTTAGCTGTCACGCGTTTACGTGCTAGAGCTTGCGTCTGATATGCGCGCAAAAATGAAATGAAAGCTCTGTTATATTCTTGAAGTATCTATTACATAAAATTAAGCCCGAAAGCGCGTCCTTAAATCATCCATTATGGTATTGTGAGTGAGGTGGAACATAGAAAAACCGACCCATTGAGAAGTAAAAATATCAAATAAGTAACTACTTACGAAGCATCTTAAATTGAGCAGCGATACCTGCCCCACAAAATTATTCACAATTGTATTGAACAGCCCTCCTCTCCAAACATTGAAACTCCATTTCCTACCGTCTCCGACGGACGAGGGTTATCAAGATTTCCACGGCGGCTTGCTATTCATCATCGAACGTCTCGTTTGATCGATAACTGGCTCGATAACATGGCCACACCGCTATCCTGCCGCCCGGTGTTGCAAACAATATGGCGATATTAGAACACGTTTACATTTACCTTTAAAATTTTGTTGGGTGATTCTGTGAATAAAATTTATATAACCTTGTATGTAAAATCTATTTTTAGTCTATAAGGCATTCAATTGTCTGCTGAGGTTTCTTCGCAAGAATTACCGCGGCCTTGGTACAGAATGGGTCCACAAGGAACAAATGTAGGTTTTAGTCAGTAAAAGTCTGACACTCCCAGTTGCACTCACGACGGAGGATCATTTTGATGATTTCCCACCTAAAAACCCGTTCAATTTTCTTATGACCTGATAAGATTCTTGTGGCCTGATAAGGCAACAGAAATCTCTTAGAAAAGAGTTTCAAATAAAAACAAAAACCTTATCGGGGATTCCGGTGCTCGTAAAACTTTGACTTTGTAAGCCATACAGATAGCACCTACGTACTTAAAAAGTATGGAGTTCTTTGTATCATGCATCTTTACACGTAAAGTAGCTCGAAGGACAGAAGGACAGCTCGCACATTCAAATGTTTAGCAATTCTAATTCACTTCCGAGTACTATCAGTGTTGCCATTGTGAATAAACTTTAAAGGGCAACCCCGACACGCGAGCTTTTGGACAAATAAGCCGTTAATAATGGTAATGTGCCACTGATACAACCCCAAGAATTTGAATTTATATTTTTTTTTTTTGTGGTTTAATGGATTTCCTTGGGCTTGGCTTGAATATAATTAGATCCTACTATAATGAAGGGCATTATGGTGGAATTGATATGACTAGACTTATCCAACATACTACGAAATAAATAGTTAAATACGTCTGTCTAGAAAAACATGAAAAATACGATAAAATCGCTTGGTTGAAAGTAAATAATTGTTAACGTGCGTAGTGAAATTAATGTTGCCATTTCATAAAATAAATCTCTGCTAGTGTTAAAGGAGCTGTAAAATTATTTTGCTATGTTAATGACTAAACGATTAGGCACTACATTATTGCTAGCGTACATGCGATTAAGAGACCTAGGTCAGTGCCTAAAAGCCTAATAACATTTTACGATGGCTGTATTATTTTTCTCGGTCGAAATACTATGTTGTATTTATGACTTTACTTGTACCTACCACAAGGTAGGATTTATTATAATGTTTACATAGAGCTGTATATTGGAAACTAGCAGTTATTCGCGCTACTAGCATTTCTCCCACGTCCCCGGGTAACTTCTCCCGTATCCGGATAAAACATAGCCAATGTTTACAAGGGATAGTGCAGCTGCCCAACAGTTAAAAAAGATCTGTCAAGTTATTTTGGAGCCTATCCAATTAAAAATACAAACAATCAAAATTTTCAATCTTCTTCATTATATGGAAAATCATTTATAATATCATACAGATATGGAAAAAAAGTACCAGCTTCATTATGTTTAACCCACTATCTTGACCAACGTTACTGGTCCAAACCTAGCACTAAACCTGGTACTTTTTTAAAACCACTTTTTATAAGTGTATATAGTGTGAGTAATTTCGACGGGACACTTTTGACTATCAACTTCAATTTTATTTTGACAATGTATTTTTATTTCCCCTCTCTTCTTTGGCATTATAGTAATGCCTGGCGCCATGCAAGCCCATTTGCATGACATTTCTCGAGTTAGCAGTGTACTAACATAGTCTACATGCTTCAGGAAGCGTTCACAGCGTTTAAACTACAAGTTCCGAAAGATTCTCAACTCCGATACCACGCCATGTTTAACTTAAATTACGTACCTGTTGTGCCTCATCAAGTTATATTGTTTTCAAGAAAATTAAAGAAAGTTTCTCTGTAAAGAATTTTACCTACTAAAATCACATCTAGATAACGGAAACACGTCATTATTTAGGAAATTCACCTATAGGCTTCCAACATGAAACTGGCATAAATAATAAGTACAAACAAAATATTAAATTAGTTTTTAGAATCGATTACAAACTAGAGGTTTGTATTCATTTTCTGACATCAAGACCGGACCCCCATCTTAATAACGAAATAATTTTCCTTTCTAAATAAAACTTTTTTAGTATTTCCCATAGCCAACAAAAATACACCTACTTAGTTAAAAGTAGGTAAATATTTAGTTCATAGAACCACCAGCTTTCCTTTGTGAGTGGCATAGCAATTAATGTTGCTACTACATAATTTCCCTCCAGGCCGAACACAAGACCGAACAAAAGGACTTAAATAAAAGAAAACAAATTACAGCCTTGGTGCGTCTAAATAGTGAAAAACATAGGGTTGTTACTTAAATAGTGAGCAAGGTCCCTCGGCTGGCGACCCTGGGCTCTTCAACAAACGCCATTTCCGGACACCGAATCAGAGTGAACACGCGAACCTTCACAAAGGGTGTTAATTTAGTTGCTGTGAAAAACCTCCACGAGATATTGCGCTGTAACGTGCTAAATTAGCATTTCCATTACTACATTAAATTGTATAAATCATTTTCACGTGTGGACTGGGCCCGACTGCCATTCTGAATAACCGTCTCGGACGTATATAAGGGGGGTTATTCGGAGTCCAGACTCCCCCACTCATATCTATCTTACTTGTACAACAGAAAAAAAATACATGCACCTCTTGTAGAAAACGATAGTTGATTTCGAGCATGTCCGTCTGTACTTGCGTGTTATGCTCATAGTCGCAGGCATTGTTTTGTTTGTAAATGATATACATATACTCAACTGGAGTTTAGGCTCAGTTTTTTGCAGACCCCCTTCCCATGTCAAAGCTATAGCTACGTCCGTAATAACCGTTTTAATATTCCTATGCATTTCCATATTAGGAAGGAAGGTTTCGTTACAAATATAGTGGCCCCGTGTTTACCTTTCAATTTAATTGAATCCCCCCAATCGTGTTGTTTGTCTTGGGTCTTAGAGAGGGTAGTTCTAGGTACGTGTGTGTGACGGTTGTAGGGACTAAATTAGATTCGGCTCCTGCCCGCTCGTTACAGCTGATTGAAATGTTAGTTTTAGGAATTTGTTTTCGAAAATGTCCCAGTTTTTGGCGCTAAAGAAAAAATAGGTTGGCTAGTTTTTGTTACATCTATACAGAATTTTCCGGGATGATATTATAGACAAACCTTTACTGCCGTAAAACCGATTCTTCTTCTTTAATCTTCTCGGATTCGATTTTTTACTGGTTGATTACAATTAACGAGATATTATGTATAAAAGAAAATATTTTAGGTAACTTTGCTATACATATTTATTATCTTATAAGTAGACTAGCTTCCACTAGCGGTTTCATCCACATCCCCTGGGAACTTTTTCGCGCACGCTATAGAAATGAAAAGTAGCCTATAGAGTTCCTAATACTCCATATTGTGAGTTAGTCCAGTAGTTTTTGAGGGTAGCGCGTTCAAGCAAACAAACTGTTCAGATTTATAATACTAAAATTGTTTTGTTACAAACGTAATAATAAGTAGGTAAGCTAAGGTAATGAATGCATAGCCATTTTGCACAAAGCTGAGGAAATTTGCGGTGCCTCTCAGAAGACGAGTTGGCAAACTGGTGACTGGCTATCTAATGACACAGGATAGATGGAGACTTTGAAGTTTAATTACTGTGCGCCGACCCCACTACACGTTACTGCGGCTCTGGGTCGAAGTTTCTTAGTCTGTGGATTCGGCTTGGAGATTAACTTGTCCTGAAAAAGTGAACTGATAATGTATGAGTATATTGCGTGGTGTTAGGCGCAAGTTTTAGTTATGTGAAGATCTAATCAGGGCTCTATCTGAAGAGGATGAACTTACTTAAAAAAAAAAACACTCAGACAGCGACAGTACCCAACTCTCACCCGCGAAGAGAAGCGAACGATCATCTAGGTCTTCCACCACCCGCCTCACGCTCAAGGCACCGCGTCACACCTCATCAACTGATGACTCACGTAATGTGAAAGTCTCGTAAAAAGCTTACTATAGAAACGATACTATGAAGTATGGTCTTCGAAGTCTAAATTAATATTTTTAGTATCAACAGGTTAATGATACAAAAATAAATCTGTGTAGAGTACTCCTTGCGTAGCCAGAATATTGCTTCCAACGTCGTATTTTTTGTCGAATTTTAATGTCATCTCAACAACATAATATTCTTTTTATATTGCCTCCAGGTCTCACATTACAAATTTCTAATTTCCTAAAGTCGTAAAACAAAGTTATTTTCCATCATAATCACCGCGTTACCACCCAAGATGCGTTTTTACGACTTCAATAAAACCTAGTACTTCAGGCCGTTTCGTTGTGAAATTTGGGTCACACGACATGTTACGAGTGTCGCGTCTTGGCTTAAGTAATCATTGTCATGTAGTTCACATCACGTTTGAAATGTAGCTAAGTTACGTTCCCGTAACGTGGGTGATACCGCTGACGAAAAGTAAAACATAAAAAGCTGACAAAAATGTCAGTAGTAGGTTTAGTAATTGCCTCGTTGGTCTATTGGTCGCAAGGCGCGACTGCTGTTCACAGGGTCTCGGGTTCGATTCCCGGGTCAGGCCGAAATTGCTTGGTGGGTTATGAGAAACCTTCATAAAGCAGCCTGGTCTAGAAGTTGGTGATTGATTCATCCTTGCATCGGAGAGCACGTAAATGTCGGTCCTGCGCCTGATCTCTCTCCGGTCGTGTCGGATTGTCGTCCCATCGGACTATAAGAGTGAGGGAATAGAGAGTGCACCTGTGTCTGCGCGAATGCTTGTGCACTATAATATGTCCTGCGTAGCTGGCTGATCTCCATAAAAGAGAACGGCCGCCGTAGCCGACAATCGGCCTGGATGCCATCAGTAGGTTTAGATCACGTCTTATCCCCACCCATGAATATCACTATAACTATTACACTACGTATATTCAACACATACTCAGTTTCTAATAAAGCACACTAATCCAGAAACTAATCAAGCCGCCACCGTCTTAGAGATCCTCCGCGGTAACATCGAACATGTATCATATCTGCTGTGACAGCCGTAGTGTCAGCGCCGCAGCGCCACATATATCAATCACTCGCGCTATCAATCATCTTGACAGTCTGTGCACTCCGCTCTACTCTTTGACGTTGCAACGCCAAATATGCTATTGATATAAAGCCTTTAGGTTGCAATGTGAATGGGAACGTTCTTTTTTATACGATTGAAGTTTTGATTTTAACTTTTTTTTTAAATATCAGATTGATTGTTGGTGTTCTTTCATAGGTGTATTGACATTTTACTGTGTATTTTTTTTAATTGTAGTGATTTTAAAACAAAGCCGCCTTTGATTGTGATTGCCAAGAAACTTGTACAACGTAGACACGGTTTGGTGCTGATTTATAAATTGGTTTGCGGATAATTACCCTAGATAAAATGATGCTATAGTTCTCACTCGGATGCCGGCGAAACGGTAGAGTAAAATCAACTAAATGCGAGCCTACCTAATATACTCAAATGTACTGTACATTCGATATGAACACAGCCGTTTCGCCAATAAAATTAGGCGCCTCATTCAACGCTAAATTCGTAAATTAACGCATGCAATGAACGTAACGTGGCTTTATCGAAAATGAATGGTATGCCGCTCCAATAATCCAAAACTGATAACTGCCATTCTAAAATGTTCACGTAACAGCAATATTGTTCACGCGCCTCGTCGATAGACCGATTCGAGTAAATTATTGGCGTGTGTCAAATCAATACAAACCAGAAATTGATTGTGAACATTGCCAATTAATAACTTTGATGTAGATCAAGTAATGCAAAAACAAAAGTTGAACCACTTGTGTTTGGGGGCTGTGAATTTACGACCGAGCTGTATGAGGAATTATTAATTTCTTTCAAGCCAAATTTTTCTTTAATCGTGTATATTTTCTGTTATTTAATCATTAATATTTCAGCTTCATCGTATTTTCGGCACATGTGTTCAACCTCTGTTTTACGACTTAAGGGATTTATCAAGTAAGGTAGTATAGCACTGGCACAAACAATCCCGCACACGTCATTGTATGGCTCTGTCAACGAACTCGTAGGTTTGTGCAGCACTCCCGCCCTCGCGTCAACGTCGCTACTTTATACGGAAAATAATGACTCGCTTCCACGATGCACTAAACGCGTGCGGCGAGATGCCGCGCCCGGACTGTAAATTACAATGTTGGATACATTTGTTTTTATTACTTAAAGTTATTTAAGTTTTCATAATTGTTAGATTTAATGTAGATTTGAAAAAAGATATCTACGCTACAACATTGTATTAAGGCTAATTAAATATAAAATCATGCTTACATGGAATTTAGACTAGCGGATTTTCCGCACGGAACGGAATTGACAACTACATGTAAGAACCGCGCGACAAGTTTTTTGTCGCAAGAAATATGTCGCGTATAGAAAAACAGAGAGCGTAAACGCGCGATAGAATTCACTATTGTATAAGCGATATTGTAAAATCGATATATTGACTTCACAATAAAATTATTGAATTCTTTTGAAAAGTTCAAGTATGTCAAATACCAATTATACCTACTCAAATATCAAGTATGTATACTGTTTTAACAATATTGAAAAGACAAATTGGAAACAAAATCAAAACATTTTACAAAATAAGAACTCCCCAAACTTACAAAAATATTAAAAAGAAGGCGATATGCCGTAATTGCTGTTCTCATTAGCACAACTCGTCACAATTTTTAGACTTTGACTGAATATTTTTTTGATTTATAAAATGTACTAAAATACCTCATTAATGCGGGACTGTGTAGCTGTAAATCTTCTGCGGCATTTCTTTGTCAAGAATGTTGCAACACTAATACTGCGGCAGATAGACATTGCAACAATCTTTTTACGAGCTTGCAAAAAGTTCAGAATGTATTTGCTTGCGAGAACCTTGCCGATGCTTACCAAGACAGCTGTTTTTTTTTTCTTTATTACATACCAGCAGGTGCTAGCGGTTTCTCCCGCGTCTCCGGGGAACTTCTTACGGTATCCGGATAAAATATAGCCTAGATGTTATCAGGGTGTAGTGTTGCTTCCCAACAGTGAGATTTTTTTAAATCGGTCAAGTAGTGTCAGAGCCTATTCAATCCAAATAAACAAACAATCAAATCTTTCCTCTTTGTAATATCTAGTATAAAAATAGTGCCTGGTTTCCCCGAGAAGGTGAGTTGTACTGAAATATTTTTGCCTGACATTTAAGTTACCGCTGTAGTGTACTAATAAATTGGAATGGAACCCAGAAACCTTTTCATTTAATAAAAAACAGTGACGTGCACAATTTTAATACTAGAAAATAAATGTAAATTGACCGCACCTAACTATCGCTTACATAAAGTACAGTAGCACATCAAGCTAACCTAGCCCGAAACTGTCAAATTTTCCCAATCAACTTTGAACCATATATTTCAGCGATAAAGTTGAAAATCTAAAGTCGGTTCATTTTTTTTTTCTGAGAAATAATAACACATTTAAGCACAATGTCTGTCTGCACATATATTACGTATATATTGTTCCTGAAGCGCTACTAGTCAATATACTATTCAGTGTTTGCCCACCCGCCTTGGCTTACACGCAATTTTCTTTTTGTTCCTTCCGAATAAACTCGAGCTAGTATCGAGATTCGTGAGACGAAACCACGTCTTTTGAATGAATATTAGAACGTAAAGCGAATAGATAGGTACTGCTTTTTTATATTGGTGAACGTAGAAAACTGTCATCTGTGACGTGAATAGAAATTTGGACTGAGTTGATGAATAAATCTTCTTTTAAATTCTATATTTTTCACTCATACATTAAATAGATTTCGTTTTATAACGAACTGATAAAGTTTTATACAGAAACGTTTTTAATTAAGTCATAATATAATTTGATAGGTACTATAGTATCCAATACGTCATGAAAAGGGTATGATGTAAAGAGGTTTTAGGATATCACTAACTGAGTTGCGTCGCGAAGCGGCCAGAGCCCGGCCCGCCCTCGCACGATGTTTATAACGGACATAGGTAAGTTGCAAAGCCCTTAACATTTGACATATAATTTAATTATTAAAACGTCACGGTCACGGTAATTTCGAATAAGAAGTCTTGATAGCCAACATTTAGCAAATGAACGTATTACGTTCGGAATTAGTGGAATTTCTAACTAATAGGGACGCCCATTTGATTCCCAATCACGTTCGCAACTGATCACAGTGAACTTTGGACAACGGCCACGAAGCTTGCATTAGAAAAAGGATATTTTGTTCCTTAGAAATGAATCCCTTGAGATGCAAGTTCCATATTTCATTACGTAATAGAATATTATGTATCTTTTTCCGACCACGGGACTATAGAGTCCCGGATTTTTGGAAGGCGAACGTGGGGCCGAAGCCAACACGCTGAAGCCCTTTTAAGACAACTTTAATATTATGTAATGGTGACACAAAACCGACGATTATCCCTGTATACACTATAGAAATGTACCCAAGGACAACCCCCGGTTTGTGCTAAACTATTGCTAAGTATGGAATAAAATCTACTTGGGTTATTGTGATGGGATGCTAGTGGACTAGGGAAGGGAAAACTATGGGGACTATGACCCCTGCCGATAACAATGTAATAAATTTGTTATTATTTTAACCATGTTGGTATCGATGGACGCGAAAGATATTGTGTTGCAAAGTTTTTGAAAACATTTAGAGTTATTTTTTGTAGCCACCAAAATATATATTTTTATAAAGCTGTGTATAAGCTTTACTGAATAAGACTGTGTATAAGCCTATATCGCGACACGATAGAAGAAGCATCGCTGAACCAACTTAAATTCAGTTTGTAGATCGTATAAGCCAAAAGTTTCGAACTTAGGCTGTGGGCTGATGAGGCGGCATTGTTTCGTGTTTTATACCACAACAGACACATGATCTGGGCCGACTAGACCAACTTCCCGACTCCAACAGCTGGTCAATTAAAGTTCGTCAATATTCCCGGCCGCCCGAGCTGCAAGCCGCTAATATACTTCGCCGCTACAATGCATTGGTATCAGATAGCAACTTTCAGGATAATAGTTTTACCATGAATATTAATAGTTGGAGCTGCGATGAATTTATCAGATACCATGTTGGTTAATTAAAGGCTTAACGTTGAACTATTTACTGGGGGAAATAATTTCTGCTATCAACAGTGTTTTAGTAAACTCCGTTGTCAGAAATACTGTGAAGTTAGCTCGTGCGTGCGTTAGTAAATAGCAAGTAAGTATGCACAACCATTTGCTTAGTACATACATTCGAGTATTGAAGACATAAACACATTTATTTTTATTCTTATTCCCACACAATACATGACATCCATCATCATCATCATCATCTCCCGAGCCTTTTCCCAACTATGTTGGGGTCGGCTTCCAGTCTAACCGGATTTGGCTGAGTACTAGTGTTTTACAAGAAGCGACTGCCTATCTGACCTCCTCAACCCGATTACCTGGCCCCTTGGTTAGACTGGCAATACATGACATCCGTCAGGACAAAAATGTTCATTTGAAAGGATGAAAATGTTTAAGAAATAAGAACGTCCTGTCCCACGGACAAGTAAAAACTATCGACATTTCTTTAATGCAGCTACCGTTCCACGAGACAACTCAATTTAGCACCTCTCCTGACTTTGCAAGGTACATCGCTGGATAGTCTTTTATCCTAGCAAAAACAAAGTTTGACTTAGAATAGCTCCTGAAAAGCAATCAACTTTCTGCCATCAAATTATAAAGAAACTCACTCATTTTCTTCTTGATTATAGTAATTTGTAAGCTGCAAAGATGTTGGCTTTATATCTCTATGTATAATGTTAACAATACGCAACATGGCGAACTAAACATATTAATTACATACGAAAACCTCTTCCGTTTCAACTTCGATCCTAAATCCATTTTATATTTCAAAGGATCCTTCGACTTAATAAAATTAGAATTGATTTACATCAAATCAAAGGAAAACGTAAAATAATACACAATAAAAGTGGTAAGGTTTGTCATTTAACCATATCTGCCGCCCTCATTCCGAAACGAGCTAAAAAGGACGACTTGGATTTTCCAATTTATATCCCCTGAAATTTTTCCGGGCCGCGTATCTACGTGCGGTACGAATTTTTATTTCATTTGCTTCCTACTAACAAAACGAATGCATGGTCCTGTGAGCACTAATGAACCTGCCTTCAGACCATTCAGCCGACTGAAATGTGCGCCTACACACACACATTTGCGACCTAATGAGCACCTGTGCCATTCAATTTTACATCTTATGCCCATATGAATAGAATCTTCCGGATATAGGTTTTGGAGTTTAGTGGGTGAAATTTAATGTTTGTGAGGTAAAAGGGGCGATTATCGTCGAAGCGCGGACGTTTCCATAACACCGCTTGAGTGCGCGGCCGGTATGTAGCCGCCTCGAGCGGAACCGTTAATTATAATGACACGGAAAAATTAAGAAAAGAGCTTGATTCAGAGGAGTTTTTAATTAGAATAGGTTCACGGAGAATGGGAGTACTAATTAACGTAGTGATATTACGCTTTAACGTCGTATTACCTGGGCTTGTGGGGAAACGAGTAGCGCGCTTAATTGTTGTCTCTCGAGAAAAGACTTGAGGTATAATATTGAAGCGGCTTCAATTAATTTTTGTATTGATGCATATAATTGGATACCACTGATGCTAACATAATATACTATAGGGAACAGAAAAAAAAATCATTTTATTTTACGAAAGTTTCCCTTGCATCTTTTTTTTTCTCTTTTGATATGGCTTCTCGTAGTTCAGCCTAGGAGGCCGTGTACTGCTTAGCCGGACTTTCCTGTGGACTCCTAAAAGAACTTCAGGCCTCGAGTCAGGGGTCCCTCCTATCTGTTTAAACATTGATTATTATGTAATTTCACACTGCACCCAAATTACTGCTAAGCGCTTTCGGAGTACACTCTCATTAGTGCGAACCGCATATAATGTAATTTTAATTCATGCATATAATTATGTAACAATTAAGATGCATCCACACATTAGCCTTCTAGCCTTCTAACTCGTACCACGTAAGCATGCATTTAATGCATATACACCAACTTCTAGACCGATTAACTTAAAAGATTTTATTTTTGCTTTTCAGTATTTTAGAAGTCGGTTTTCTTTTTTCCGTAAAAAGTTTTTTTTAGCTTTTTAGTGTCAAATATTGTTATAGTTCATATAACTATTTCAACTATTGTATTACCTAATACCTGTGTATGTGGGGCCGCTCCTGTGGAACATCGGCTACGACTGGGTGCTGCGCACAGACCTCCCTGACGGCGTCAGCATAGTGTGCTACGCCGATGACACACTGGTGCTGGCGCAGGGGGGGTCGCATCAGGCGGCGGCCGAAATAATGACGCGCGGGGTTGCGATGGTGATCGAGAAGATCCGGCAACTGGGACTCGAGGTGGCCTTGCACAAGTCCGAGGTCATGTGCTTTCATGGGCCTCGGAATAAGCCACCTTCGGGCTCCCAGGTATTGGTGGGAGGGGTTCACATCGGTGTCGAGTCGACGATGAAGTACCTGGGACTCGTCCTCGACAGCCGGTGGAACTTCGTCGAGCACTTTCGACGTTTGGGCCCTAAACTGGAGAGGGCGGGGGCTGCATTCAAGCGGCTCTTGCCCAATCTGGGGGGCCCAAATGCCTCCTGCCGGAGACTCTACGCGGGAGTGGTGCGGTCCATGGCCCTCTACGGGGCGCCGGTGTGGGCGCGCTCAATGCGCTTGCGAGCCGTCCACCACCTCAACGTCCCACAGAGGGTCATAGCCCAGAGGCTAGTGCGGGGGTACCGCACTATCTCCCGCGAGGCAGCGGGTCTCCTTGCCGGACTGCCACCGTGGGATCTGGAGGCGAGGGTCCTCTCGCGCCTGTACGACTGGCGCGAGGAGGCACTGCGTCGGGGGGAGTCCCCGTTACCGCGGCAAGTCGCTGCGCAGCGGGCAGTCCTCCGGCGCGATCTCATGGTGGAGTGGCGAGATCGCCTCACGCAACCCCGTGCAGGGCACGCCACAATAGTGGCCATAGTGCCCCTCTTCGAGGAGTGGATTGGGAGGAGTCATGGCACCCTCTCTTACCGCCTGACGCAGGTCCTCACCGGACATGGGTGTTTCGGGAGGTACCTGCATCGTATCGGGCGGGAGGAGACGCCTGGGTGTCACCACTGCGCGGACCAGCCAGAGGACACGGTGGAGCACACGGTGGAAGTGTGTTCTGCCTGGGCGGAGCACCGCCGTGTCCTCACAGCGGCAATTGGCGGCGGCGACCTCTCGCGTCCGGCCCTGATCCAGGCCATGGTCCGGAGCGAGGGAGAATGGGATGCCGTCGCCTCCTTCTGTGAAGCAGTTATGCTAGCAAAGGAGGCGGCGGAGCGGCTAAGAGACCGCACCGCTCATCCCAGCCGTCGCGGCAGGGCTGGTACCGGTCGACACCACGGGCGCCGGGTGTCAAGGGATGACTCCCGACCACCGTAGGCGCGGGCTTGTGGGCGGTGAGTGCGGGTAGCTCATCGTCCGTACGTCTAGGGACGACAGGCCCGTGTCGGCGGCGCGTTCTGTTCCACGCGCTCCTCGAAGAGATGTCAGCAACATGGGAGGGGCCCCTTTAGGGCCAGGGTCTGCTTGGGCTGCGGGTTGTTCGTGAGAGATACCGCGGCCCTGGCACACAGGGACCCCCAGAAGGAACATAGTGGGTTTTAGTCAGTAAAAGTCTGACACTCCCTCCAGCTGCACCCTCAGCGGGAGGGGTCATTTGATGATTTCCCACGAAAAAAAAAAAAAAAAAAAAAAAAAAAAAATACCTGTGTATGTAGATTTAAATATGAGGAAATTTACTGTGCGATAACAAAAGATATTATAACAATCAGTCCTGAATTAGGTCCTATGCTGAAAATTGATAAAATCTTACACTAGCACTAAATTTGCCCACTGTTTGTTTTTACGAACCAACTACAAAAGATTTATTTGATATATTCTCCATACAAGAAAACAGCCCTGATTGATCGGCACTCTAGCATTGTATGCTTCCGAGCAGTTAGCCAGTTTTACGAGCAGTTGCCTCGACGCTTCGGCTAACAGATAAAGTTTACGAGCCCGTGTTAAATAACGTAATGAAAGTCCCCCAAACTAACCGCTACCGACGTTACTGTGACGATAAAACTATCAGTCCTGTCCACCACACGATTTTTCGCAATCATATTCTCACTTCATTATTTTCGTGAAATTCTCGAGATTTCTTCAAATTATACTTCATACTGTATATGAGCTTTTTTCGTGTAGGAATAAATGAGGTACGAATCTTACATACCTGCATATAGGAACGTTAATATTTTAATCAATAAGTGACAAAACTACAAAAACCACTAAAGATTTCGATGTAGATAAATAAGAATTTTGTGGTTCGCGCTTAGGTATCATTTTTCACTTTCATCAGAAATCATTTAACAATAAAATGCAAATTGACTTTACCTGGTATATAAAATAAACAAAATTAAGGGCCAGTTTCACAGGTTGCTGATAAGTTTCAGATAGTTTATCTGGCAGATAACTTAATACAAATTCGGTTCCATTTTTTAATTTATCTGGTAGATAGTGGCTACCTGTGAATTTGGCCGTAAAAGAAAAATGCTCTACGAATATTCTAAAAATCAAGATAACAAACAAAAATATTTCACAGCAAAAAGGTTTTTGGATTAATTCTGCAAAAGGTAAAAATAGGCGTCACAATATTTACCTCATACGGAATTCAAGCCTTAAAATATTTAAATCCGTCATTAGCATAAGTCCCGAGGTGGGCACCGCCCGCCAAATGCGCTCTTCACTGCAACAGGGTTGCCTAGGCGAAAATAAAAATTTGATGTACCCACGAATTCGGCCAGTTATTTCACTCTGATACTGCACGGCTTTTTGAAGTTTTCAAACAGAATGAACACAGGAATTCGGGATATATTTGATGTTATGCAAGGAGTTTCGTATCCCATAGCAGATTGTTTTATTTGGACAAAGTAACGAGTGTAGCCAGTCCGGGTTACACAATATATGTACATACGCCAGCACGTCAAGCTACTACAATCTGTAAAATTTCCTTAATAGATTTTCAACTTTATCGCTGAAGCAATGGTGTAAAGTTGACTGGGAAAATTTTACAGTTTTGGGTAGTTTGATGTGCTGGTGTCTTTACCCATATAACTAAATTATAGTTAAAGTTAAAATTAAGGCTATACATAGATACTAGGAGTAAATGAAAATAAATATTTTTTTATGTCCCATAAAAGCAAATAATAACAATTTAAAATACCAACCCTTGGGAACGTGGCGTCCTCAATTGCAGCGATAGTACTGATTGTTTCCTGCAGCCAAATGGACGATTTAATACAATAATACGCGCCAATTAACATGCGTACGCGCTACTGTCTCGTTTAACCGCTCCATTAAATATCTGCCGCATTGTAATGAAGAAGAATGTATCCGAACTGATTAAATGATAATTAATTGGTTTACGATTCCGTTGGTATTTCATTCAATTAAATTCGGTTAATACCGATATGCTTTAAGCACCTTTTGTTATTATTTATTTAGCACACGCGTGAAGCGTCAAAACTGCTTCTACGAGTGTTATTGATCGAGATCTGCCTTGTGTCCTACAAGTCTCCGGTCGGTTTGGTAATGGTGGTAGTATTAAATATTCATTTTAACATTAGATTAATACTTTACACTAAAATAAGATGTGGTCTCTTTATGAGGGTTCACGGCTTCGATTGAGTCATTAGTAATTTTTTTTAATCCTTTCTATGCATATCCCTTTTATACGCAATTTCAGCTGCATGATGATCGATCAAATAGTCAGGCGGTCAGTTTGATAGGTATAAGAACAAGTACTGTGTCTTCTGTTTGAAGACTAAGCTTCCAAATACCGAACGAAACTCCTACATTAATACCTATTCCTTACACTTTCTTTATTAATAACTTCAACTATATTTTCTTGCCAGAGCTGACTACAATATCAATTTAAAAAGCGAACTACATACTTACTTTCAAATGATTCCATATTTAATTGATGTTTTGGCCAGTCCCGTAAAAATATTAAAACACAAAGAGGTCAAAACTCTACAGTACCTATAATATATCTGGAATGTATACAAGTGGTTAAAATTGGAAACGCCCAAGTTATTTCACGCTTAAAAAAAATCTTCATACAATGAAAATATAATTCAAACAATGAATGCAAATGAATCCCATAAAGTTTGTTACACTTTCATGAATAAAGTTCTCGCATTAAAATATTTGATGTTGGATACCTTCACCTTAGTTAAAATAAATGCAAAAGCATTTTTTTGTTCAGTTAGTATATATGTATACGTAAAATGGAGGCGAAGTATGTTCTATGTCAGAAAAATATTTGCTACCTCGGAAAAATACTACAGTTACATACCAAAATTCAACGTTCATTTATTTTCATATTTTTTAAATTAAAATTTGTTCAGTTTAGTGTACGCCTGTAAAGTGTCAAAAGTGGTCAGTCTGTCACAGCAAGTCTTGTCTTTCCATAAATTTATAACTGACATCAAAAACTAGAAATAAAAAGACAAAAAAATATACATCGATTTATATGCAATAAAAATTAACATCTTCATAGTTGTTTCATTGAGTTGTATCATTGATTAAACTTGTGTTATTTCAATTAATTACGAAACTAACCAACACAAATATTACTAAGTCAAACAGACATCTCGGCCATCTATCCTTTTCCCACAGTTTACATAACTAAAATAAGCGCGACAAGCACCCAACATATCCCTCGTCGGCAGTCGGCTAACTAATAGACAAAGTGTGTAATGAAAAACTACACTAACAAAGTAACGTCAACAAGATAACAAGAAGTTGAATGCATCTACTTAAAGTTTTTAAAGTAAATTTAACTTCAAGTTCATGCTTAACTGCGCTCTGAGGACAACACGAAATGCTTAAAAGAAAATGTATCTGCATGAAAGCGCGGCTCGCGACCGCCGCATGCATTTGTGTAATGAAGGCAGCTCAGCGCAACAGGTATCATAGCTTATGGGTCATATTCAAAAAAACTGTATATTTAAACGTCCAACAGAGTTATTCTTTCCCAAAGAATAGCTACTGGCTATTTCTCTGACAAATAAATTATGCACTTGTTTCAGTATAATGGAAAACAAAAAACGCGCCATAACCCCTAATTAATAAATAATTAAAAAATAAAAGTATTACCAGAAAATTTCTTTTTTCATGTAAGCAATACGTGTCCACACTCTTGGCGCAACTTTTAAAAATATTCTAATATTCAAAATTAGTCTTATTTATTGATAAGTATTTTATTTATTGGCAGAGCATTATGTAATCCCAATGAATTCACTAAATAAATCATGAAGTATAACACGTGTTAATCAGGAATTAGTAATTAATGCACGTCTTAATTTCACTTATTTCTGTTATTCCTCTCTGTTACGTAACAATTTTAATATTTTCATAGTAGTTTTCAAATATTTTTAACTGCCAACACTAGCAACTAAACTGCCATAAGAATCGACGAATCAAAAATGTTCGGCCATTTTGTTGAGCATACGGTCACGAAATTGTTGTGGTGCAGTGATTATTCGACAATTTGAAGTTTCGTTTTAGTGTAAGACTTTTGAAGTATGGGTGAGTACTTTTACTGTTTTATAAAGCTTCTTAGAATAAATGTATATTGACACTATTATTGTAATATAAAAGTTTCGTATTAAGTAAGAATTGGTATGGAAAAATAGTTTTTTTTTAGGTTAGACACAAGCAATTTATTCATGTATGTTATCATATCGGTTACTTTTTTCTGTGACGTAACAGATATGAACGATTAAGGTTTGTTCACAGTGTATGTGCCGAGATGAAAACATATTTTAATCATACCTACCCCTCTTCTTTTAAATGTATAATTTTATAAAGGTATCTTTACGAAACGTCAACATGGAGAGATTGGATGAAAATCAATCCACAAATAATATAAAACGTGAAAAATGTATTCTATTGATATTCAATCAATATTTGTGAGTAACATAATGGGTATAATGTACTTTAATAGTTATATAAGCGTATAATTATTGTAGCGTAATATTGAGGTATTTTAGACATGTCAGGTTCTTCCGCCGATGGTACCTTTCGTCCAATGTTTTTTAAGTACTGTGTTTAATATAGTATTTTTATAAGATATAGGTAGGTAGATTTACTGTAGGTTGTATTATGATGGTAAAATTCTTATTTGTCCTTTTTTTAAGTGTATTTGTATAAACGGCGATGGCCCAGTGCTGAGACCACGGATTGCCAAGGCAGTGGTTTCAGATTTAGATGACCAACTGTGATATGATGGCAACATAATAGAGAGAACATTGTGTTAAAAAGGAGGGAATAGATTGAAAAGCCCAAAGAAAATCATTTTATCTAAAAGTATCAGACTTCTGGACGACCAGATAGCGTGGTGGTTAGTGAACCTGCCTGCCATGCTATAGGTCGCGGGTTCGATTCCCGCATAAGTCAAACATTTGTGTGCATGAACATGAGTGTTTGACTTAGTCTGGGTGTTCCTATGTATAATATGTATGTATTTACAAAAGAAAAGTATATAAGTATGTTTATCAGTTGTCTAGTACACATAGTACAAGCACTGCTTAGTTTGGGACTAGATGACGTTGTGTGAATGTGTGAGGGATATTATATTATATATTATATTATTATTATTCTTAGTAATAGTTTAGGATTTTATTGATGATTTTTTTTTTCAGATGATTTGGTAATTATTCTATGATAATATATTTCTGGGATTTTTACAGACAATATGCCACAAACACCAGCTGAGCGACAGCGAAAGTATAGAGAACGAATGAAAGCTAATAAACCTCAAATATGGGAAGAACGAAAAAAGAAAGAAGCTGAAGAGAAACGGAGAAAATACGTGAAGATTTCGCAATTATCTGAGCGAGACAAAGAAAAAAGGCGTAAGCAATGGCGTAGATTAAAAAAAAATAAGATGAGCAAGGAACCTGTTAAAGCAAAGAACGAGAGCCGTCAAAGCTACAAGAAGAAACATTATAGATTAACAAAAGAAAATAAAAATCTGAAGACGAAAGTAGAAACTCTGAAAAAAAAAGTTAATGCCTTGAATAAAAGGGTGTATAGATATAAATTATTATTAGATTGTCAACTTAATGAGACTGATAAGGAAAATATTAACCCTCAATCCCCATTATCAAAAACAGAATCTTTTATTAATAAGTTTAATCTTAGAGCTACTGATAAAAAAATATTAAAACGAGCTATACTAGAGAAAAATATTATTGTTGGGTCACTTGAAAGTGCATACAACTCTTCGACTTGTAATCAAGAACGGCGTGTCTTGAAAAAAGTTATAAACAATTCTTTGGCCTGGCAGTACAAGATGAAAACTCGCCTAACTTCTTTTATGGGTTTGAAAGGAGCAATAAGAATATCAAAGCAAGAGCAAAGAAAACCAAATAGCTTAGCTACTATTATTGGAAACTTTTATTTACGCGATGATGTGTCCAGAGCTACAGCAGGTAAGAAGGAGACTAAAACATTACATAGAGAAAAAATGCAAAGGAGATATCTACTCGGTTATTTAACAGATATTTACAAAAAATTTAGAGAAGAGACAGGAATAAATGTTTCCTACACAACATTTGTAAGATATAAACCCTTTTTTGTTCTTCGGCCAAAGGTTTCGGACCGTGATACCTGTGTATGCAAAAAGCATGCAAATATAGAATTTAAATTTGTAGCCCTAAAAAAGCTCCAAGTTTTAAAGGAATTTCATAAACTGGACGATCTCGTTGATGCATTAGTATGTGATGTAAAATCTCAACAGTGCATGTATTCAAAATGTGAGACTTGTGAAAGGAATTCTATTAATTATGATTTTTCTACGACAAGGAGAAATGATGAAGTATCATGGCTTGAGTGGTCAGCTGTTAATGTAGAGTACAAAAAAAATGAACACGCTAAAGTATCTAAAAGAATAAAAAAGTTGACAAAGACAGCAAATTTACAAGATTTAATACTAAGTTTTGAAGAAGAATTAAAATTATACAAAACTCATACTTTTAACATTATGCATCAGTTCACTATGTACAAATATATAAAAGACAATTTGCAGGCCAACGAAATAATCATACATTGCGATTTCTCTGAAAATTATGCTTGCAAAATGTATGAAGAAATCCAAGCCGTCCATTTTGGAGCGTCTCAGTACCAAATTTCCCTTCATACTAGTGTCGTGTATAAGAAAGGAAAAAAAGCCCGTTGCTTCTGTACTTTATCAGATTCTACAGAACATTCGCCCGAAGCGATTTGGGCACACCTAAACCCAATTTTGAAGCATATAGCCCGTGAATATGAAGATATTAATACTGTACACGTGTTTTCAGATGGGCCTGTAACACAATACAGGCAAAAAAAGAATTTCTTTTTGTTTAATACAATTATTCAACAGTTTGGCTTTATGGGTACATGGAATTTTTTCGAGGCTTCCCACGGCAAAGGCGCAGCAGACGGAGTAGGCGGCACAGTAAAACGACTTTTGGATAGAAAAGTTTCTCATGGGTCGGATGTTCTAGACGCAGAATCGGCATATAGACTTTTAAAAGATGAGATTACTGTGAAACTTTACGTTGTGAACCAGGATGATATTCAAGCGATTAAAGAAAAGTTTGAAAAAGATTTATCCAATCTTAAACCTGTTCCTAGTACAATGAGTATTCACCAAGTTCAGACTACTCGTGAAAAACATACAATTTTTTCAAGGATATTGAGTTGCTTCTGCTCTAATGCGTCTAGTCGAGGATTTTGTAACTGTTATTGCCTTAAAAAACACGATTTGCTAGAAAAAGAAGAAATCCCAACTAAGAGAAGTGCTAAAAGAATTTTGTCATATTCATCATCTGATGATGAAGGCATCTTACCCGTCAAATGCAGTCGCACCATTCAAAATTCTACTGTTTCAGAAAATAAGATAACGGTTCTCTCCGATGTTCGAGTTAATTTTAATGAAAAACAACTTAGAGCTTTATTAGGTGGAGCAAAACGCTATAATATTTCTTCATGTAACATTTCGGACGATTTTAAAGAATTCATACCCACAAGTGATAACTGTAATAACGATTCAAATAAAAACATTCAAGAGCCATCTGCTTCAGGCTGTGGGCAACATATCCAGAAACGAAAAAACAATTTCTTCCTAAATCTAAGTGACACTGATGACGATAGTTTTTAATAATTGTGAGGTTAGGGAAAACCGTACCATCTTTCTTTTTAACTTTCTCTGCTATCATACTAACTATCTTTCACACAATTTGTACTTCGCTCATTTAACATTTTAAACGCATCTATCCGTCATTTCAGCTTTCACGACTATTCCTTTATTCTCTTTTCATTGAAAGTTTCACATCTCCCTCTCTTTAGACTTTGTTCCCCTTTATCCTGTTTCCGTCTGTTATCTTAGTAATCATCTTTCGCGAAATTAATCATTCATCTCTTCTATTCATCATTCCAGCTACCATACAGCAGCCGCACCATGGTTTAATACGTTTAAAAGTATTATTATTTCATTCTTATTCCAGTGTGGGAAAGAAATGGCGTTAGATAACCTTTATAACTCTGTTTACATTTTTGACGGAGCTTATCCATTTTTTCATCGTTCACTCTCTTCAAATATATTAATTGAATTACTTAATTATAAAGACGAAGTCTATGAAAAAGACAGCAATGAGACTGATTTTGTGAATGAGACTGATTTTGTGAATGAGACTGATTATATTAGTGATTAAAATTATTAAAAAATTAAAATTAATGATTACCTTATTCTTAAGCTGAAATTTGTAAGAATAGGCATGATGAAAAAGTAATAAGTTCGTTTTTTAGTTTACCTTAAAATGTTGGACACGTAGTTTTCCCACAAACCAATAACAAAGAAGATACAACACGTTTAAATGTCCTGTTACATCACTTATAGGCACTAATTTTACTTAGACGTGACGTTACAAGGAAATCGATAACTGAGTATTTTTATTATATTTAATAAAATATATATATGTGTGTCCGATATAATATTATATAAATTATATCATATTTTGCAAATCTCAAAGGGAGAGTAATTAGAATCATTATTTTTAACCCTGTCATCATGCCTATTTTAACCAACACCATTTAATATAATGACCAAATAACTTTTCAGTTTTGATATTTTTGTAACGTTTAATAAAAAATAAAATCTTATCGTTGTTTTGTTATCTAATAACCCAACATCATCCATATTTCATTTAAATCTGTTATAATAAATTCTAGGCAACCAAAAAAGGTATTGGAAGCGTATTCGCGTAGGTACCCACTATTATTACCTACTATTACTTATTTTCATTTCAAAGTGTGTCACTATAAAATGGCCCTAATAATTCATCTCTGTTACTTTTCTGTTATATTAAAATAGTTTTCCTATCTGTTTCATATCTGTAAATTACAGTTTTTTTGAAAATGACCCTTATATCACGACTTTAGAACTCGCTGAAAAGCTTAAGCTCTTTTATTCAAAATCACATTTCCGCCCACACGACTCATACGACGGTTACATCACCCCCTTTCGTCTCCCCGCTGACATCGCGTCATTTCACATTATACCACTCTTTATGCTAACTGATCTACATGTCATATCAGTTTTCCCCTTCACACAAAAACATATTCCATTTCTGAATGCTGTTGTTCAGTTTTTGGGAATTTGACTGTTCCAAATGGCCTGTGTTAATACAGTTAGCTATAAAAATGATTTACTGCAGGCTGTGTCACGTATCCGGATGAAATCATTCATGCCAACTCTTCCGTGTTTCAGAGCCTGTAAGCTTTTGTATAAAACGCTTTGGGGAACTGTAAAACGCTCTAAGCGAGCGGCGCTTTGTGCCCGGCCAATACGTGCACGAGGAACAGCCAAGTGTACCGTGAATTATGCTCTAGGCTTAAATTCGTTCAGGAATGGTCCAACGGATTTGGAATCCTCCCGATATACGGCAGTACATGATAGATTGATCGTTCGACAGCAGCATCAGAAATAAATTGTATAACAGAGGAACATCTTTCAAAGGTCATAATAAGCTGGAAAATCAATTCGGCTGGCGACGCATGTAGTTGGCAATATTTCAAATTCTCTTTGATGCAATATTTCCCTTCCTCCTTTCCCGCATTACGTAACCGAGGAAATGTGCTATCCGCATTTTGTTAAGATGACATCTCAAGAAATTTGATACTAAATGGTTTTCGAAATGTACACATTGTGCACTGATATATCTCGCTATATTATGGTTACGAGTTTGCTTTAAAATGTCATGTGCCTTTGGGACGACAAGTCTTTTAGTAGCTTTGAGCTAAAATTTTCACAAACATGTATCTCTATAATATACTTTTATACGCTCATTTCGCAGCATTTTCTTTACTTCAGAGTCATCCTCCTGCCTTTATCCCGGCATTGCAAAAAAAATTGCCTCATCATGTCTTATCCTATCCTTGTACCCTGGTCGGGGGTAATGCAAATAAAACATTTAAAAATATTAAAATATTGATGGAATAGAGACGAATTCTCAAGAGTAAAACTTGCGAAAATTAATGTCTCCATCAAGTCGGACTTATTCAACATTTCAGCTATACGTTTATACTTCATCATTAGCCTTTTTTATCGTCCCACTGCTGGGCACAGGCCTCTTCTCGCACGGAGAAGGATTGAGCTTTAATCACCACGCTTGTTCAATGTGGGTTGGTGATTTTAGACTTTATAGTCCAAGTTTCCTCGAGATGTTTTCCTTCACCTTTAATCAGTCGTTGGTGTCCAAGATAATCATAGAAAGTACTTTTATAGTTATATTATATGAAAGGTACATTGAACATTGTGTTACTCAAGCTATCACGTAGCACGGTAATAGCCAATAACCACAAGTCAGTTTAACGTGAATTATTAATTGAAATGCTATCCGTGAAATTAAACTCAACAGATTATGTAAATTGCGCGGATGTGGTTAAAATTATTGCATTCTGAATTAAATTTGTGAATTTTAAATGACTAATTCGCTGTTAGTGTAACAGAGAGGTGAGAAAGATTTAAATTTGAAGGGAACGAGTATTATTGCAATGTTTTGAGTAAATTATTGTTTTGATCAATTCGATGAAACTCTTTGGATGGGTGAGCATCTAATCTGAATGAGTTAAGACGCTTTATCAACGACATTAAAATATATTTATTATTTGTACTTGTAAGTTTTAGTACTTAATCGGTGGTAAGTATTTCTTTATAAATAGAGAATCTTACTGTGGGATGCGGAGGCGAGATAAAGCAATCTGCTTTAGTGAAAGTAGTTTATTTCTTCGAAATAATATAAAAATCTAAATTAAACCTAAATACGCCGTCTTATATCGTCTTCTCTCCCTTGTTTTTTCATTCCTTCACTCGTCATCATTCATACATTCATTCATATCCCCTTTTACTCAGAATTCACTCCACATTACTGAAATTTACTTCATATTAATCTATAAACTTATAATTTTGCAATGCAATCTAACATCATCACTTTTTTCGGAAACTCTATAATTTGACTGCAGGCATTTTGTTTTCGTAACAACCGCAAAAATGCGGCTACACTAGCATACAAATATTTCCTTCAATATCAATCCGTCTAAAAGTCCCGCGCATTTGAAATGTACATTTCGCCATTCTTATGCAAGAGGTCTATTAAAGTTGTTAGTATTCCGGCAATGGACGTCGAAGTGAGTCCGACTTCTGCTTTTCTGTACGAAAGCATATGCTCGATCGAACTTTTGAGGAAAATTGGGCTTGGAGTATGCAATTTTCGTCCACAATTTAGTCTAAATTTCTCTGTAATCATGACGTAAGGTCTTGGAATGAAAATATTTCTTCAAATAAATATTTTATTTTTTGAAATACAAAATACAATGAATTTCATTTTAACAAATATGCCTTTGATACTATAGCCAAGAATTTTTCCAACTTGCACTACGTATACTAGGTAGAAGAACAACCAACATTATTTTCTTGTCATCCTCAAACCACCCTCCATCGGGGAGAATCGAATGTTTATTTATAACCCTGACTGACTTAAACCTTACGGTATTTCTGTAGTTACCATTGAGGGTGCAAGATTGCTGAGTCATACCTCCATTTCTCCGCTCCTGTTTTTCTCAATAAATAGCAAAGGCCAATAAGTACCTACCCCATAACACTATAGGTATGTATAGGCTCATATTGTTCCTGGCTGACTGTCGTCTTAATTAAATTTTTTGTTCTAATTCTAGAAATGTCTTATCAGTTACTTCGTAGCACGGGGTTCGACTTTCAAAACCTGGCTTATCCATATGTTCCTAACGGATTGTATGGGGTTCCAAAGTAACATTAACAAAATACATAACATACGTGTATTAGGTATATTTTAGTAGGTCACTAATGAGTCTATTGCTGGTAATTACCGGGCTGTTTGATCGCTAAATAAAGCTGCTCCCTAATGGCCGCTTGTAGGAGACAAAGTGCTCACTAACGAGATATCTAGTTTTAAAAGCAAAAATGCCCTAGTTATTATTTTATTTGCTACGTTACTGAGATTTCTCGTCACGAGAAAGAAAGAAAGAAAGAAAGAAAATACATTTATTCACAACAGAACAGACTATATAGGGAACTGTTTGTTTTTTGTTTATTAATTAAAACAGCAGTTAGCAGTTATCTAAAATAGTGCATACCGAAATTACGGAAATTACTTATGGATTCCATACTGTCTATACCAAACATATGCACATAAGGTCTAATAATACTAGTGCACCATATTTCTACAGGTCATCTAGTACATGCTAAGGATAATGTTTACCACAAAAAAGTCATGAAAACAACAATATATGTATGTATTTTAGTAAATTTATCATCACAGTCGCCAAATTGTAAGCATAACGCCAGTCTCTATGAAGGCGCTATCTCGTTGACCCCTAGGTCATTCAACATTTTGTGTTTTAATCATGATCCTTAGCACGTACTAGATGACCTGTAAAAATATGGTGCACTAGTATTGTTAGACCTTATATATTCTGACATGACAAGCCTATATTGCAACCACAATACTATAAAGCAGTCAAAACCTATAAAATGTCACCTAAAGGTTGTATGAAATGAACAGAAAGATTTCTAAAATTGAAGTACAATTATTCTGTTTATATCTAGCCCACAAATCAGCCATAAATTAACAGTGCCTAACACTAATCACATAGTATCGCGATCTTTAAATCAGATAAGCCGGTTACGAACGATATACCTTAAACGAAAGCGCTGTTTAACACCTTTGTAAACTGTTAAAGTTGACTACTCTTGAGTAAACCAAAGAGTAGGAATACTAACTAATATTTTAAAAGAATAAGAAACTTTTTCGTTTTCTTGATAAAAAGTACAAAGTATATTATTTTAGTGACCATAAATCAACGTAAGTAATTACTTATGAAACCTTTCAGCATTGTTTCAGTTTTGGTATACTTTCAAAAAAAATAGTAGGCATCATTCTTTAGTTTCAGTGCCTATTGCTTTGGTCTAAAAGAATCATAAGGCATGTATAAATGGCAGTAAGTAAATACATAATCTAGGTCTAGTATCTAAATAAAAAAGTTTCATGATATTATCACTTTAATTAGTCATCCTGAAAATTGTGAGAGGGCCTAAGGGCCGAGACCTGCCGAGGGTTTGTCTGCAAAACTTAACGGGGCTCCGACTCCAGAAGGGATAAAAATGGTTTTAGTCAATGATACTCCATCCAGCTAAAAAAAGAAGAAGGTTAGAAGACGATTTACGTAATTAATTTGGTATATGTAGTGAAATAAAAATTCTATTCTAAGTAACCCATTTCTTGTGGGAAAAATAAAGTTCTCAAACTAGTCACAGCGATTGTTTCTTACTTAATCTATCATGGTAAGCTTCTAGAATTAACTCTTTATAGAACTAGAACTCACTAGTTGACATTGATAAAATTGCTTTTTTAAACTCATGATAGGTAAGTTAAGCAGTACTGCTAGTCTGCTAAGCTATCGACAGCAGTCGCCGCGACCAGTCGTCTTATCGGTCTGATTTATGACGCTTATCTGGTGCGCTCCTTACTCACTGATAGTGAACTCCAACAAAGTGGGGGTTTAATCAATCACTTAGCCGCTGGCGTTTTCAATTTGTCCTTTTAAGCATTCCCTTATCTGTTACAAGTTTCAAGAATACAAATTCGATTAAGGCCCGCTTTGTAGCCTCTGATCGCACACTTTTGAATGAATTAGATATTTCGAAGGGAATGGAAGGCGAAAACAAAATAGCTTTTTGAAGGACGGATCTCGATCGGGTGCTTACGTCAGCGGAGACTAGCCAATCATGTACATGGATATACTGTGTAGGTACAAAATATGCTATGTAATATATAAGTCACAATATGGGATTTATCTATAAATAAGGTACATAAGCGATTGACAGTTTTTAATTTTGTGTAGAATTTTTTTTGGACTGTTTCCTCGATGAGTGGCCACATAAAGCTTGCGATAGAGACAAGTGGAAAGATATGGGGGAGGCCTTTGCCCAGCAGTGGGACAGTACAGGATAATAAAAAAAATGTAGGCAATCAATGAGTTCATTGTCTGTACTGCTTGAGTATAACGCAATGCCTAGAATAAATAAAATTACAAAAAGATAAACTAACCAAACTATTTAATGTTTATTGTATCTTTAAGAATATCTAGCGGCATTTTTGGTCCACCATCCGTATCCCGTTTCAATTATATAGATGTTTTTGAGTAAACCGGGTGCATCCTTTACGGCAAACCTCCAGGGAAGCTCGGGCACCATATATTTATCCTAACTAACTTTTGTAGGCGAACAGACTTTGTTTAGAAGTTGCACGCGACGCGAGCATTCTTATCCATTGTTACTGATACTTTCTACAGCCAAAGTTATATTAAGCTTTTAGTTGTTTTAAAAAATAGATCTCACATACGAGCTTTTGAAGGTGTTTTTACCCGACTTCAATAAAGAGGAGGCTATCAATTCGACGGTATGTTTTTTATATTAATATTCTATGATATTAAAATAAATTTATTTCGGACAACATAGATCCATATTTTGTTAGTATTATAATACCTAAGTATAAAACATAGGAAAGACAAATAAAATATAAATAATAACAATACTACAAAGGATCATTTTGGAAGTGTAGCTCTCCCGCACTGCTCTCAGGTTATATATTCTGCATAGGAGTAACGATATTTTTTTTTTGGCGTATTGTGTCTTCAAAAGCTGTCTGTAAAATAGTGATGGGTAGTATTGTAAGAGGCTCCTCCGAGGTTCCGACACTGCATACAACAATTGGTTGTAATGAAATTTGTCGAATAGCAGGGTATTCGGCGCACGTACCCGCACGGCGCCGTTCAAATTGACGCCTAATTAAATTACAAGCCGCTGCAGCCGCGCCGACACGGAATTCATTTCGATCTCTTAAACTACTCTTTTACAGTTCAAAAGACGATCAATATTTCTGTATAGGCAGTCAACTGTTTATTTAATAGATATTTGAGGCTACAACAGATATATGATAACAAAAAAACTACAAATAAAACTCGGAGAGAAAACTTATCTTGTATTAAATAACTTTATACATTTCTTCCTTACATTTACCAAACATTGTTACTTCTATATGTAAATACAGCTCGCCCTATCTAAACTGAATCGAAATGGGCAGTAAGCTTTTATCCTGTTTCCATTCCGCAGTATATGAGTGCATATGACAACATAGATAAAACGGTTTTCCGTAATCCCAGTGTGCTTGGGAAAATCTGTAGCGAGAGTCTATTGTTTTGGGTTGAGGCGCCCAAGACGAGGCTGGCGGCGTTCCCCGGCGGCACTCACTGCATTATTCCCAAGATGTATTACAAACTGTCCTAGACTTTCTAGTAAATAAGCAACAGAGGAGTATCGTTTATTACAACACGAACATAAATTTTCATTACAAGTAGGTACGTCTTTAAAAGGAAAATAGTGCTCGGAGATCGCTTCGAACGGGAAACTTATTGCCTGTAAAATTGAACCGTGGTGTTACGTCATCAATTTTCAAACGATACAAAAACTATTTGTGTTGCCTTTACATTGAATTGGTAAAGTATGATTTATTACTTCTAACGTAAAGATGTGTTATTCTGTAAACTATAAATTCTACGAAAAACGACATTTTTTATTTAAAAAGCTTCATAAATAGTTTATATCTTCCAGACTAGAATATATATCTACGTAGACGTACTAAAAGGAATACAAACAGAAAGTTTTATGTAAATGTCGCCTCCTTTGAGTCATAGTGGTGCTGATAACACAGCCTCCGGGGAGTGCGCCTGTCGTCTGATCCCAACGTGTATGCAAAATTGCCAATAAGTGCTACAATATTGAACTGGATAACATTTTTAATACTTACATTCCCACATTTGACGTGTTGATATTATATTTTTTTATGTTAAAACAGTTTTATATTTATAGCTTGTGTTATATTTATAAATAAAACATCAATGAAGTAGTGAAATAACATCCTCAGTAATAAAAAATATTTCTGAATGAAACCTTTTTACAAACAAACTATTTTTTTAAATTTGGAGTAGACTGGCCATTTTTGCGAGAAAAAATTGACGGATGCCATACAGTTTTGTTTTTTTTTTTACTTTTTTTTTTACTTTTGGCAGCTTTGTTTTTCTACTATGATAGTAACGATTTTGGAGATTTACCTATGCAACAAAACCTTTTTGCATTGAATAAAGCCAAGTCTATTCCATATTCTTGGTAATTAAAACTTTAGATTTTCCTGCTTTTCTTTTTGCATTGTTTACATTTTTATGCATAACTTCAGAGAGAATACTTGTTAAATATTCGCATATTATTATGTTGGATGCTAATGGTATGCTAATATTAACAAGATATAGTTACAGTACAGTAATTATTAAATTATTATAGCTTATAGCAGTGCTTTTATAATTTTCCAGCATCTGCCAGCATTTTCGCCTGCGTACTTGGATAAAAAGTTGTCTATAGCCTTCCTAAATTAATGTCCTATTTAACTCATTTTTCAAATCGGACTGTTCAGTTTCCGTGATAAGGGCGTTCAGGGAAACAAAATATCAAACTCTTCTACTTTATAATGTTAGCATAGATCTTAGGAAGATTTAATAAATGTAAAAATCTCTAATCTTTTTTGAAAGGCTACATGTTTTGCTGCAGTTTATTGCAGAGTACTCAAAAATCCTTAAAAATGTTTTGTTGTCCCTTTGCGTTGCTTACATATTCGACTTAAAATTACAATCTACTAAGAAAGATAAAACATAATCACAGATAAATAATGATATCTGACCACGTTCAAGTCCCGCGCAAGTTTGGACAAGGCAAGAATGTTCATCTGGCCAAGTTCAGGGGAACCAATTAATTTCAGATTCAGACATTTACGCAGAAATTATTCGTTATTCAATGGAAATAGGAAGGAAGGGAGATTAGGATGTGATTCCGCTGTAAACCGAGCTAAGGAATGCTATTAAATTGGCTAACAGATAAAAGTTTTAATTTTGTTTTACGGTAGGTTTTCCAGTAAAATTGTAAAAGTATTTGTGTAAATTCAAGAAATGCGATGAATTTATGCCCTGCAGCAGGCTCAGCATGACAGCCGTAGAAACAAGTGTTGTCTACACAGTACAGTAATGACAGGTAAGTGACATATTGACGTAATACTTCTTTAGACACGTAGAGAAGAACTTTATATTTTCTTCGACATAAGTCTACAAGGATTATATGCGAGTTCACAGGTCGCGCCACGCTCGAGCAGAAGACATGTTGACATTGCCTTAGTCTTTTCTTGACAGAATAGACATAGAATCCCATGTTGAAATGTTTCTATTCTAATACTACTCTAATAATACACGGGTTTCTTATTAATGTGCAAAGGCTTCCCAGTTCAAAAAAAAAGTGAGTAAACTATTAACACGCTATTTAAATATAAGTTTAGAGGAAGAGAGTAACAAAGCTTACAGCACCTGAGGCAAGTCGATTAGCGCTAAGCTAGATAGCTCCGCCTCGCGTGCGGTGGGACAATGGCTAATAGCCACCGATTTTAACAAATCACTTCATTGGAACATCGGACGGCTAACTTATTGCCTTAGTCGTTTGCTAGCCAATACCCTTCGCTTTCCCTTATGGTGGCTACCCGTGATTAATTGAATAAAGTAATTACAATTGATTTTTGTTTATTTTTTTATGATATTAATTACATCGGCAGAAATGTACCTAACCTTTTTGTCAACATTTGTGTAATGCGTCATTTAAGACGACGGAGAAAAAACAAATAAGTACCTAGAAGGTTTGACTTATCTATACATATTATTCTAAAACAATGGTTGATTATTTTTTACCGCGCTTTGTTTGCAAATTGACAGCTAAGCAAAGACAAGACACTGCTCAAAACAGCCATTATAACGGTTCATAAAAAGAAAATGAAAATGTTTAATTTTAAATGTGGAACATGCTGGGTCCTTGAACTTTAAACATTTAGTTTCAAGTTTGATATCTCTCTATAATGTTATTCCATAATCATATATCGAACATCGCTGTTACAATATCAAAACATAGGTAATCAATTCTGTCTCTATACTAATAGCGATTAGTGAATCAATTGTTGTACGATGCATCGGTATATAATGAGATTACAGCGATGCAATATGCATATTCATTAAAATTATGCATCAACACCGCGTGTTATATTAATATTACATGAACAATATACCAAATTATTTCTTTAAAAAAAAATAATCTATAACAAATGAAATATATGGAACCAATATATTATTTAAGATACTTCTAAACATAGATGTAGATTGTATAGAAATATTTGTTTAACTAATTTCATTATTCTGAACGACCATAAGGATATTCCTCTATATTCATAGAGATGTAATTTATTTGCGTAAATGTAACATAAAAAAACATCACTAGTATTTTCTTGTTTAGCGATCCCCTACGACAGACAAGCAAAGCAAACTATTTTGACGCAAACATTTTAACTAAATGATTCACGTTTCAATTTGTTTATGAGATTCCATAAACACGAGAAAACGATAAAGAGCAAGCTGTTCGCTAATTGAAATACATTACAAAGAATTTTAAAGTACGTTTATTACAAACAGAGCTAAAACACTTTTAGGAATGCAGCAATCGTAGCTGGCTGCATAAAATAATTTCGCAAATACTTAAAGATGTACTAACAGTTATAGTTTTACTGAACTATGTTTGCGTACCTCGCTGAAAGTTTTCCAACCAAACAATTTATATTTCGTTAACTGAAATTAAAAATCAATTAGCATTTTTATTGTTTCCACATTTAGGTTTTCAATAAATCACAATCAGTACGATTGTGAATCTAAAATTAACATTGGACATTTCATTTGTGTCACAATGGATATAAATTGACGACATGCAATTACTGTCGAGCCGCGATGAAAGATTATTCGTGGCGATTCCAATAAATTATTTACGATTGTATTTATTCATCTGTTTTATAGTTTTCAATGTGAAAAGAGACAAAAGAGTATACGATGCTACCAAGGTTTTTTGCAATCGTAACTGATTTAATTAATCGTATCTGAAGTTGGTCTTCCTGTTTTTACACTTATTTATTTTTCTTCACCTAAATAAAATAAGGTGACTAGATGAATTCTATTTTTTTAATTCAGAGTTATTAAACATCATAACTTCCTACTATTAACGCAAGAGTTTGTAAAAATATTGGTATACATAGATGTATTTGTTTAATCTCCGTTTTGACACTAACAAAAGTCATAATAAAATACAGGCAAATCCAACTTGCAATCCTTTTCGAAAACTTATCTTCACTTGATCAACTAAAACATTCATTAATATTGTTTGCTAATTACTCTTTTAGATACAAAAAGAAGAAAAAAATATAGATAGAATCAATAAATAATCGGACCGATCTATTTATAACAGCAAAGTGCTGAATATAATTTAAATAGACAGGTTTATAAATAGCCGCTGTTAACAGTTAATGATAGCTCAAACAAAGTGGCTGGCATTTAGTCCGCTAATGGGTATTTTTCGTACAACATTTAGAATGTGGGTTGGGCCCTAAAGACCGCTCGGACACGGACGCCCGTTAACAGCTACTTACAGTAGAGAGACATTTAAAATGCAGTGACTTTTCACTTAGTTGTACGGAGGCAGGAAAAGGTTGTTAGATTGTTTTAGTTGGGAGCTTGAAGTATAATGTTTTTCTATATAAAAATGAATGAAAAACTACTAAAAATCAACTAATAAATGACGTGTCAATTAAAAAACTTTTTTTTAATAACTAAAGAGCTTTTGTCAGAATATATGACTCAAATCGAGTACCTAAATGACATAAAACTTGTACTTGCTCTAGTAGCACATTTCGCCTGAGGACACTTATCGTTACAGAAGCTAGAAGCTCTAGAACTAAACTCAAGTTGATTGCTGGCCAAACATGTTAATCAGTGCCTTCATACATGTATGCTGACCATGAAAAATAAGGAAACAGTCTTGTACGACCTTAATTTAAAAGAAAATTCGTACCAATCCAATCTCAAATACCTTATTGATATAGCAAAAGTTGTTTCCGTAGAAATGCAATCACAGAAGTTAGCAAGTCGCGTCAATGTCGCCGCTGTCTTCGTGGCCATGAAGTGACTCATCATTAGCTAAGTGGGATTTCGCACCGCACCCTGCACATAATGTTGGCATGGTGTTTACAGCGCGCATGGTGAAACTGTCGAATCACCACACTTCTCATATTTGATAGGATGTTTTTTGATAAAGCTAATTTTGCTGTTACGTTAAATTTGTTTGGATGTGTATGAAAACCTTTTTTTACTTATAAAAATTTAGAATGAAGTGGAAAAATAATGTAAACATACATCTGCCTAGCCTTTCCACAAACTAAGCTGAGATCGACTTCCAGTTTTAAACGCACGCAGCTGAATACCAATGTTTTGATGAAGCGACTGCCTATTTGACCCCCTTAACCTAGTTATCAGGGCTAGTCTTTAGCCACGAGCTCCTCAAAAAATTTAAATCCTCTTTAAGAGTTTAAAAATAACCACAATAGTCTCCACTTTTGGACAAGTTACCAAACATTTTATAAACGAACACGTGTCGATAGAACTGTACACACAAATATTTACTACAGACAATTCTAGCAAAGAATATAAATTGAATTGACGTCAAAAATAGCTAATCTGCGCAACATCAATAGTGCCGTAATAACACGAATGTGAAGCAGTTAACAGAATCGTTGGCACGTATGAACACGACAATTAATATTATTGATTCACGAGATTGATCCCTATAAACCTGTTATTAATGGCTAATTTGAAATGGCACGGGCACACCACTGAGCGTTTAATGTGTTTAGTTAATGTTTGCACATAGTTATTAGGTAATACCAATAACACATTATATTTTGTTTCAGGTGTGTGAGGACTGTAGCGTATGTAAACAGAGCATGACATAAACAACACGGGCGCCTGGTGAACGTGAGTTATTTTAATATCAATCATAAAAAAATCTTTCTTTTATATCTTTGACGAAAAAAACATATATTGTCGAGCAAAGAGACAAGTACTAAAACTGGGAAATAAATTGAAATGTCAAACGGATACTACGATATGCGGCTTGTTCTATGTATAATATGCGCTAAGGTCATCAGTGCAGTACATACATAATTCAATTCGTATTATTAACAACGCTGGCAACAACGACTGTCTCCTGTCGACAAAAATTAAAATTTCGAAATGACAAAGCATTCAGAAATATTGTACTGTTTATTGGCAGGGCAGTAAATTGCCTGCCTTCTTGTCTCTCTTACCTGTTTCGTGGATCCTGCAAGGTACAGCAGCAGCTACCTGGCAAAGCAAGAAAGAACTCATTTCAATTCCAAGCTGTTCCCACGGCGCAATAAATAATCGTGGTCTATAAAAAAGCTAAAAACTGTTGGACCGTTTCGTTTCATTTAAATACAGAACTTTATTTCACGGAACACCGGATATGGTCGAAAATCGTAACCATTTCTATTGCGAACGCGAAACTATATTTAAATGCACGTACTGTAAATCGCAGTTTCGTTTTAAAAGAGTTATTAAAACGCAACTATTTTTAAATGCGGGCAATTCTGTTAAATCGAATTGCAGCTGTCGGCTTGAAACCGATAAAGAATGTTTTGTTCACAATTGATTTCGAATCTGTAAAAGTTTTAAGTACAAATTCGTTGTACATAGTGGTCGATTAAGCACCAATATAACCTTTGAATTTGAAGTGTAAAAAGCTTAGCAAAAATCAAAGTGATCTCCTAAATGAAACCTACAAAACCGATATTTTAGAACAATTTTCTATGCAATTCAATAGTATTTGTATACAAAACTAAAAAACTAAATAATAATTCGACACCAAACGTTGGTACAGGCGACATTTAAACACATTCAAGTTGATGGCAGCGTCGCGAACACAGTAAAATAACATTTTACTGAACACAAAGTTATGCGGGCAAAAGTTGCATCCATTGTGCATGTAGAATAATACATTATTTATTCAGAATGAAAAGTAACCTGAATTGTGAAGTTAGAATACCTACATACCTTTACTTCGTGGGAAATCATCAAATGACCCTTCCCGCTGAGGGTGTAGTTGGAGGAAGTGTCAGACTCTTACTGACTAAAACCCACTATGTTCCTTCTAGAGGTCCCTGCGTGCCAGGGCCACGGTAACTCTTTCGAATAACCCGCAACCCCCGTTGCGGGTACCTGGATTCGTATTAGCCGTCATAACGTCCTGACCGGCTTTTGTTTATGACCATAATGCCCACAATTTATGCGCGTATGCATATTGCATAAATTGCGGATATTAGCTGCTGGCGCTGTGGCCGGTAATTAGGATATATTACAGTTACAATTTAATTGATACTCTTAATTTCAGTAATTGGTACTGTATTTATAGATATTTAAATCTAAAAATACACATACACATATATATCAAATAGCTATCTTTAAAATTATCTAATCCTAGTCCACCTTATTATAAGGTGTTCTTAGAAAAGCACCAGCTTTAGTCGTGGATTTAAACCACCATCTCGAACAAACCCAGCACTAATCATCATCATCAGCCTTTTTATCATCCCACTGCTGGGCACAGGCTTCCACTAACACGAGAAGGATTGAGCGTTAATCACCACGCTTGCTTGATGCGGGTTGGTGATTTCAGACTTTATAGTCCAGATTTCCTTGAGATTTTCCTTCACCTTTAATCAGTCGTTGCATTTAACCCGGTACTTTTTAACACCACGTTTTATAAAAGGGGGAATAAGTTTAGAGAATAAAAATTGTGCACGCGGAGGCATACAAGCGGCCGAGACCTGGATTTGCTTCTCATGGAGAGAAGTGTTTGTCAGAATTCCTCCACTGCTTCAAGAGAGAACAGGTGTTGTTTCATAAACCGCATTTTATTACGGCAGTTGTCCTTTTACCGATAAATTCTATGTTCTGAATGCGATATCCGACACAAGAATAGTTTATATTGCCCAAGTGACAGCTGCTGCCTATCCCATGTTCAAGACGCTATGGAGACGTGAGACAGCTTCTAAGAATATCTTAAATTAAATGTACATATTATGTATAAACAAAAAGGAATTTTAATTAGGAATGTACGGAAGCGAAGCCGCTTTATATACATATGTATAGTGCTTGCACAGTTAACATCACGAAATACGATTCATTAACGACGCTAATAAAGATAAATGCCTCCAATTAAATAAGATCAAACAAGCGGAATTCGCAAATCATAATGTTTACAGGGCGAGTGACATCATGACGTGGGTAGCGTTGAAATAATTTCTCCGGAAAGTGTTTCCGTTCGTCATGTCTAACGCACAATATGTGAAAGAAAACAGACAAATCACATGTACTAAAGATAAAGATAAATGGTCATTTATTCAAATTAGGCTGAACATCAGTCAATTTTATAAAAGACGCTAAACGACCAAATACCGCCGTTCACCACTTCCAATGTTATCGCGGGAAAATAGAAATGGTGAAACAAACTCCCCAGCAATACAATTCTGCGTCTATGATTTCAAGAACAGGTTCTATACAAAACAAAATAGTAATACATGAAGTATCAAAATTCAAAGAAGTACAGACGCCAGCACATCAAGCTGCCCGAAGCTGACAAATTTTCTCAATCAACTTTGAACCATAATGTGCTTCAGAGATAAAGTTGAAAATTGTTTAAGGAAATTTGGCAGATTGTAGCAGCTTGATGTGCTGGCGTCTGTACATAGGAGATGCTGCATATTAGCTTATAAGATTAAACGAAACTAGTTCAGGTTTCCAATGTATCGAATAATCGTTGGTCGAGTTCCTGTATTTTTTATGGCTCCGATGTTACCCGACTAATAAATCGGGCAGGGGCCGCAGGAGGCTGTTTGTTCCCGCCTCTGTCCCGGGATCCCGGGATTCGTGTCCCGGCCAGGCCATTAAGCACACCCGCTACACGGTCACAATCTTGTTTTCCAATACGTACCGAACACCTATAGGTACATACATCTTTTATTTGTACCAATCTTCGAACGTTTCAGTGTTATGTCGCAAACATTACACGATTTTCTCATAAACTTTTTGTTGGTGGTTTAAACTACAGACACCAGCACATCAAGCTACCTGAAACTGTAAAATTTTCCCAATCAACTTTGAACTTCACTTGATTTAGCATTTTTACATTGATTTAGATAAAGTTGAAAATCTATTAAGGAAATTTGACAGATTGTAGTAGCTTGATGTGCTGGCGTCTGTACAATATTTACAAGAAGATGGTTTAAAGCTAGTATTAAAGGCGGTACTTTTTTAAGACCACGTTTTATAATAAAGGGGATTGCTTTCGAGAATAGAATTTATTTCTATGAAATAGTCAAGTACTACATAATTCAGCTTTCTAGTTTTACAGCCCACAATGAATATGTTGGTCGAAAGAATTGGATTAGAATACCGTAAGTGCAGTGGTTAAAGTGAATAAAGGGTGGTAGGTAATCCATTTTCCCCGTAATCCATTTTCCTGGCTTGACGGTCGCAGCCCGAACGGTCAGATAAGCCGTGAACATACTTTTATGGGAATAGCCGCATATTGTAGCGCTTTTTTTAATCTAACACACCTTCAAATCTTTTTATGGATTTATGTTTATTTATGAGGAGTGTGGTTTTCGTTCGCAAGCTGTTTTGTGAACAAAACGTATTTTGCAGTAGCTGAAATACCTGTTAGAAAAAAAAATGTACTTAAAAATTATGAAAAATAATTTGATGATATCGTTGATGTAAAAAAGTCGTTTTGGCCTAGTGGTTAAAGCACCAGGCTCTCAAATATAAGTGTAAACATAATTGGGATGTGGACTAAATAAAATACATTATCATATTCATTTTGTAAAGCATCTTAAATTATATCAGTTTAATTTATCGTTTTGAATCGAAACTGTTTTTCTTTTTTTTTTTTTATTGATAATATGATCGAAATAAGTAGGTATACCATGGAGAACAAAAAGTCATTTTGTTCTCCATGAGGTATACGGATTGATGTGAAAAATCTGTGACGTCATATGTGGTGTTTTCATACAAATTGCATAGAGAGTAACCGTTTTTGACAGTTCTATAAAAGTATTGAATTTGACTAGTTGTCTGCATCCCTATTGTGTTGATAATATACCTACATACATATGTATATAGTTAGCTACAATTAATTGTTTCGTAATCATAGATACTGTTGTTACGCCTACACCTACTAGTGCATTAACATATGAATACGTATCTTGCATATCAATATATATCTTGCATATAATAGTAGATATTTTAAAAAGAAAAGGTAATTACAATAAGATAATTGAAATTACTCCCGTTAATTAAAATTGCGTGAATGCACGTATTATGTTTTACGCAATCGAAATTCCATTTTCAAGTAATACCATCGTCCATCAAATAAACAAATACATTAAATTTACAGCCGCGTACAAACATAAACATATATATAAATATATAGTACATACATATAAAACAGAACATCATAATATCGTTTTTACGTCTCACTCTACATACGTTATTTATACCAACATTATAGTAGGTAGTACGCAAAATGATTCGTTATACGTATAAAATGTAAATATAAATAAAACGTAATAGAATTTCAGTAGGTCCTCCGATGTTATTATTGGTTCTCCCGGGGGATATTTCAAGATCTGACGCCGCGTCGTTTCTCTTCATTGAAAGTGTTGACGACGCCCCTGATGACATTTTGATACCCCTTTTTGTAGAAATACTGAAATAACTTACGACTGTTGACAGACCGTAGGCTATCGGGCAAAAATAACAATACATATAAAATACAGCAAGTAGGTACTTCTAGAATGATGAGATATTGTCCAAATGATATGATGACCCCGTTGTCGCAATGGTTACCTGGCCGGATTGTCGGGCTGAGAGTACCAGGTTTGATTTCCGGCACGGTCGACATTTGTTTGATGAGCATGCTTGTTGGCCGTGGTCTGGATGTTATAATATTATTTAGTTTATCCACCCATAACACAAGCTAATCAATAGCTTACAATGGGGCTAACCGAGCGGGTGTGAATAAGGTGTCCCGGTGTTCCGAATTAATAGAATTAATAGTTTGTATACGGAATAAACATGTTAAAAAACCCACTAGGTTCCTTCTAGAGGTCTTTCTGTACCAGAGTCACGGTTACTCTTGCAGCCGCGAATAAAAATGTTCAAATGATATATTTTAACGTATACATATGTATATCCAAAAGCATATCTACATTTCTGTACAAATATAGGCCATGATATTCATAAAAGCAAAATAAACATAAGTAAAATCCAATACCGAACAAACTTTGTACTCTGTACATCATAAATACATATGAACAACTTTTCCTAACTCTAAAAATGTAAGGTGAACTGTTTCATTCGAAAGTGCAATACCGGCGCTATCAAAATGTATGGGACACGTATTTATTTTTATATTTCAAAGTTGGTTCCATATTAAAAAGTTATTCATATTTATGAGCAACATGTTCCGTTAAAGTTTGTGTGGATATATTAGAGAGACTTTGAGTATTTCGGATTGGAAGTTTCCGTAAAACTAAATTCAAATTTTTAAAAGCACGCCAGTATTGATTGCTGAACGAACATAGTTCGGGAAAAGTATTTATTCATTTATTTATTAAACAGTTAGTAAGTATAAGTAGTTATATAGTTACTCATATTTCATTACGATGACCAAATTGGCACAGTGGTAAACAATACGGATTGCAGAGCTGAGGGTCCCGAGCTTAATTCCCGGTACAGTCGAAGTTTGTGTGATGAACATGATCGTTGGCTTTGGTTTGGGTGTAATATAATGTGTATTTATAAATCAATATGTGTAAAATATATGTAGTTTATTAGTATACATATGTAGCTTATTTTGGAGCTAACCGACCGTGTGTGAAAAGGTGTTCCAATATTATTTTATTATAATCCATAGAATTTATTGCTCTAAAATAGTTTAGAGATAAGCGGTATCTAAGTGTTTTCCTTATAGTTATCATATCGTTATGATAGATATATGGCATGTAAGATGTCGGCAACTTAAAGCTCCGTCGGGAAATCAAAATAAATGGCGGCACTCCTTCGTGTCGGTTAGTTCAATTGAACAGATGGTAACTCACTTAAGAATCGATTCCAAGAACATGATCACTGAATAATATTAATTGTTACTTAATATGATTGTAGACCACATTTTTTTCTGGGCTGCAGATTGTTTGTAAGAGTTTCCGTGGCTCTGGCACACAGGAACCTCCAGAAGGAACATAGTTCGTGGTAAATTATCAAATGACCCCTTCAAAAACCCATTCTGGCTCGGTAACTCTTGCGTACAACCTGCAGCCCCGGCAAAATACGCTAAGATGTACTTTCTGTACTAACGAAATATGTAGGTAAACTCGTAATCTACTACAACGTCAAAAGATCATAATTTATACATTACGTAATCATACAAAAAGTCGTGGTGGCCTAGTGGTTAAAGCGCCAGCCTTTCGAGTATGAGGGTGTGAGTTCGATTCCAGGTCAGGCAAGTACCAATGTAACTTTTCTAAGTTATACATACTAAAGTTTATCTTGGACACCAAGATTAAATGTGAAGGAAAAAATATCGAGGAAACCTGGACTATAAATGTCTGAAATCACCAACCTGCTTTGAGCAAGCGTGATGATTAACGGTGCCCAGCAGTGGGACAATAAAAGGGCTGTGATTAACAGGTTGATGAATCATACAAAATTATATCACACAATAAGATTTACGAAAAATAATTAACCACCCTCTTTTCACAAGGTATAATACAATACCACAACATTTTATAACACTTTTCAATTTCCTCTTAACACTCGACCGAGCATTGCAATTGAAATTGCACTTTAATTATCTTCAGAATCTTCCGGAGTAGCGATGCTGCAACGGTTTCAAACAAATTGATGAAATATTGCACCCCGCAAGAATTTATTTCAGCTGAAAATTGTTGTAAGAAAATTCTGTAAAATTAACAATATTTTGTGGCGCATTAATTAAAGAGAAGGCTTGGTTTCCTTTGTACTCAAGTTTAGTAGCCAGCAATATGAGAGTTCGTGTTAATAGAAATTAGGAAATTCATACTGTATGGCTACGAACTTTGCAATAGATTAAATTAGTATCTAAATCTTTGTCATTATTGACGTTATATTTTTAAGAACAAGATAATCTCAAAATATATAACTCAATGGTGACTGACTGACTGACTGACATAGTGATCTATCAACGCACAGCCCAAACCACTGGCCAGATCCGCTGAAAAAGGATTTTGATCAATTCTATCCCCAAGGGGATAAAATTGGGGATGCAAGTTTGTATGAAACTATGTCAATTTTAAACCGATCGGGCTGAGAGCTTTGCATGCATTCAAACTAGTATGATTTAAGCATCCTCTAAGAAATTATTTTGATAAATACCACTCTTAAGGGGATAAAATAGGGGATGAAAGTTTAAACTATACCTTATCAATAATAATACTTCATAACGCGAGCGAAGCCGCAAAAAAATATTGTTTAAAGGTTCTTCAAACAGACAGACATGTGTTGCTGGAGAGTTTGATGCGCCACTTCTCCTTCCCAGCAAAAACACATAGGAAGTGGTGAAGGGTGGGCGTGTTGGGAGCTGTATTTGTAATTTTTGACATTCAAAAAGTGCTGTTTTACAGCCAAGTTTGAATAAATGATTTTGAGTTTGATCAAAAGCTAGCTCACGAATAATTTCGAATAACGTTGAGTCGGACATTAATATAAACACTATCATGTCATTCAAGCTATATTTTATAATGATGATCACTTGTTTACACTGACGAAATCTCATCCATCTATTCTATAAATGTTAGTGCCACGTGTAAAATTCTAATTGCGTGCAATTAACATACGTCAGCGCTGTTGATTGCATACGTCACTCAGAAAGACATTGCACTATGCAATTAGGCTGCAGCTGTATATTTGCTTCAAGCAAGTAGGTTCTGTAAGCACTTAATTGTTACTCCAGTGTTGCATACTGATTTCTCTTGCCGTCAAATTATTTATTCAGGTAATTTTATAGGTATAAAGTGGAGCTTCTGCCAACGGTGTACCGATTAACCAACGTAACATAAAGCGGTATGATGCTTATTCCGTTTTTTCACGTACTCATGTCTCTTTATACCGCTATATATGTATTCATGGCACAAAGAAATTTACAGCGTCTATACCTATGCTAAAAACTATAGCAGCGTCAACAAATACGGTAATCGACAACTAGTCAAATTCAATACGTTTATAAAACTGTCAGAAATGGTTATTCTCTAAGCAATTTGTATGAAAACGTACCATATGACTTCACAGATTTTTCACATCAAGCCGTATAGGTAGAGGTACTTATTGCGATTATATGTATTATCAATAAAAAATTAAAACAATTTATTTTATTTATTTATTTTACTGCTTTACAAAATGAATATGTTAAAGTATTTTATTTTTGTTCCAGTGACCTACTCAATTGAAATTAAAAAGCACCGTAAAATTACACGTATAAAAGGAATGCAATTGAGACATTTTTTTTCATCGAGGTTGTATATCTTAAGAGCCATATTCTAATATTATATCTATTTCAGCTGCTTATCGCCTCTCACATTTCATAATATTCCCCACGTCACAAGTTTTCCTTGTATATAAATTTTCTATTACCGTCTATTGGTAACGGGGTGAACCGCGCAAGTCGTTGCAAATAGAATTTGTTTTAAATTGTCTCTCTTTTTTGCGATTGCTGCATATCAATGAGACGGAGATATACATTTAACGGGGATTTTAGTGGTATTCGGATAAGTATGTACCTATTTATGTACTGCATTTATGTATTTCTTACCTAGGTACTTAGTTAAGGTGTTACGTATGCTATGTGAAAAAGTCCTTTAATAAAAATGTATTTAGTATGCTTTTTTTTCTATAATCGCTAGAATATTTAAGATCTAGATGCGGTTAATTTTTTGCAAAGAACTACCAAATGATGATAAGGATTTCAGGGGTTTCAAAACCTACCTTAGATGATCTTACAATTTCTACTTGCACAGTTCTTAGATAACATTTATTATAATGGAAAAGAAACCAAGATTGATTATGAAACCTCACTTTTGTCACACTTAGGTATTTATTTCAACTTCTACATATATTGACAAAATCGAAACAAAATTCATCGACTGTTTCATAACGAACTATCAATTTTCAAAAATTATAAGGTTTCAATGTGCATGGCCAAAAATATATGAAAGCTTATTTACCCGCTCCGTAAAATATTTTACTACAACTTGGTAACGAGCCTTCAGGTTGCCACTGTTAGGCAACGCGATCCGACCACTAGCAGCTCAAGTGCTCGCTACTAAGTCACCGCGGCTAATGAGTTGCGGCTCACATCCAGCCCAGAATCCGAATATCTACGTACGTATACTCGAGACAGCTGCTAGATTTGGACACATAATAATTTGCCTAATAGGTTTTAGATGTAGTTTTATGATACAGCTAGAAATAAGCTAGTTGTTGATTTTGCTGGATATACAAAACTGTTTGTTTAGAAACGCGTCCATGTCGACCTAAAAGCCTCACAGTGATTTGAATTTCATACATTAAAATAGCCTATTAATAGCCTTCCTCAATAAATTAGCTGTATTACACTTAGCGCCTGTTTCAACACCTACGAATAAGTTCCAGATAGTTCATACAAATTCTGTTCCAATTTTTTAATTTATCTGGTAGATAGTGGCTATTTGGACATTGTGTAAAGTGGCCCTGAATGTTTTTTTTTTAATCGGACAAGTAGTTCCTTTGTAACATGGTCAAGCAAACGAACATAAACAAAACTCTTTAGCTTTGTTCATGCAAACAAGAATTCATATTATACCTGATAACTCCTGTAACTTTCATGACCTAAATGTAAATAGAAATTTGAGACATGCAAAAAATACTGAATCTTAAAAAGCTCTAAACTATGCTAATCAAGTTACAAATAGAGTCCATAAGATTTTATGTAGCTGACCATACACAAATTATTTCGGAGGCGTGCCGAAGGAAGTTATTTTTTATATTTTTATAAATTTTTCTGTACAAAATTTTGGAGTTCAATGAAAGAAATGTAAGAAAAACTTCTCAACAGAGAACAATGGATTTGGAGTTCGTGGGTTAAGCCCACGTAGCCGCAAACTTATTTTACCCAGAACATTGGGGCGATCTCTTAGGGTTAATTTAAAACAACACATTCAAGGTTGAGTCAGTCAATCCCCTGGGATAGGACATCATCAAAGTTAGAATGGAAAATGCCGTCAAAATGTTTTTATGCGTAAACAACACTGAAAATTGAATGCGCTCACCTCTTGGTGGGTTTATCTGAACATTTGTCACCCGGTAGAACACTCGGGTCTATTAATGTCACTTCAGACTTCAAACTAATGGTCGGGTTGGAATCGAGATGTGAATTTGAAGGCATCTTCACAGGGATTATGCTATCGGACTGCAATTCCACAGTCTGAATTTGAAACGTTCAGCTTGATGGCATTACGAATGTTATTACAATAGTGATCCAAGATAAATTTAAGATGAAGACGGGGGAGGACTCAGACGGGCTAACGATGTTGTTACTGAGCGCTGAGCAGCGAGCTCCACTGCACAGCTCAGGGTAATGAACCGAGATTGAGCGGCTTTTGTACCCGTCTCCCTTCACAATATTTACTACAGCTGCCCACAAAATTAATTTAATAAACTTTATTTAAAGAACGATGATACCCATTCAAATAACACTTTCAATAAACATTTTCACTGACTTGAAATGTGTTTACGTTGAATTTATCACCACATGTTATAAACTGTCTGATAGTTTCAACTAAATAAACAAACTGAAGTATATACATAATAGTAAACACATAATTATTTTAGTAAAGTTGTTCTCATATTATTTATCCACTCTAAGATAACTTTAGGTACGTACGCTTCACAATATTCAAAGCACAATTATTTTCTGTAACAAAAAACAATGACGTGAGCCAAAGTTAGCACATCGTTTAATAGTGGAGTATTTTTCATTTTTGTTGCACGAGTATCAAGCGTAAAACGGGCGAGTTAGTCCAACTTTTAATTGACACACCTAGAGGTAAACTTGAAACGATTTCTGTGTACAAACGCTAGTACCTACATAAAGCTACTACAATCTGTCAAATTTCCTTAATAGATTTTCAACTTTATCGCTGAAGCACACTGTTCAAATTTGATTGGGAAAATATTACAGTTTCGGGTGGCTTGATGTGCTGGCGCGTCTGTACGTTACACAAACAAATTGCAGATTTGCACAGACAAAAGTGGCACAAAAAAGACATAGGAAACCCTTGAACCACAAAAAAATAAAGTGTATTTTTATTACGCTCCGAGATACAAACACAAGGTATTATTAAATTTTTATAGACCTTTTTGTACGATTGTTTGTTTTTATGTGCTTTTCTAAATGTTACATTTCCTTTGCTCTGGGTACCTTGGCGGTCAACGTTTTGTTATAAAGAAAAATATTGTCACGGAAATATCGTCTATTTATATATCGTCTATTGTTAAGAAACTGTTCGCATTTGTCAATAGAAAAGCTTGATTAGTACCTTCAGCACTAGATATAAGTTAGGAAAGTATCCCTAAACACAAGGCTAATCTATTGCATTCCCGATAAGCGTGACAGTGAGGGCGCGCACCTCGTCACGTGGCGTGAGTGGCACGCCGACGTGACGGGCGTGACACGGACCCAGCGATTGTTCGCAGTCGTCGCATACACACGCGAATGCAGTGCAGAATGCATTCACTATATGAATCAATCAATAGGTACTTATATTGACCTAGTCTAGCTACAATGATTTAAATTCTTTCTTAAAATTTTCTATTATTACCTCGTAGATTTGAATTGATATTATCATGTCATTAACTAAATAAAGACTCACCTCTGATATAACACATAGCAAAAATATCTATGCCGAGGTTTGGTTCTCGTTTTTGCGACTCTGACTAAAATCATCATCGCGAGCGTTTTCCCAACTAAGTTGAGGTCGGCTTCCAGTCTAACCGGTTTTTAGCTGAGTACCAGTGTTTTACAAGGAGCGACTACCTCTGACCTCCTCAACCGAGATACCCGGGCAACCCAATACCCATTGGTTAGACTGGCGTCAGACTTACTGGCTTCTGACTACCCGTAATGACTGCCAAGGATGTTCAATAACAACCGGGACCTACAGATTAACATGCCATCCGAAACACGGCGACTCTAACTAAAATATAGAACTATTAAATTTAGATGTTATTGAGAGTTAAAAAATAACCGATTGTAATCGAATACCGTTGTTGTTTCAAACCAAAGGCGAGAAATCTGATAAAGCAACACGTTATTGGATTTAACTTCCACCGGAGAATTGCGAGCGAAACTACAAAATAATACATTGCAAGTTTAATAATACGTGTGTTGCGAGATTTTCATATAAAACGACCAAAATAAAACAAGGGAATTTCAGGCGCGTCCGCGCTAACTCGGTAGTTGTTACGTAAATTTCAACAATATACAAAGGTATTCTCGTAAATAAGGACACACACAAAGCGTAAAATGAAAGCAAAGGGAAGCACCGACATGATTTAGAGAGAGGTAGAGCAGCTACATAATAATATTCAAGAAGCGGATTACCATAACTTAACGGAGAGATTGGCTCGGCCTACCGTGGATCATTATTTAAATCACTGGCTGCATGCAAATTACTCAGATATCGGATAAACATGAATTGAAAATTAAACAGCGGTAGATATTCAATTCGCATTCCGGTTATCCGTAAAACAGTAAAGAAATACCGATACACTTAACGGTTCGGTTGCCTTTTTTAATAAGCAATGAAAGTGTCCGTTCAATGAAATTAATTAAAAGAATCCAAGAGTCTGGAATAAAGCAATATATTGTGCTCCAAAAATTGTGCCGCCTGCATAATGTTTTAATTAAATCTTTCTTTAAAAACTTCAAAAATCTTCAACTACTTACAGCACCTTCTTTTAATGCATTAAATCGGCTATATTACCTATTTCGTGGTAAACTCGAATCGCCTTTTGACCCTCGATTCTTTTGAATTGCTTCTCACCTAGTCTTTCACTTTCCGACCACCACACACCCTTGTTTGAGGTCAATAAAGGCTTTGTCGAAAAGTTCTTTTGAGTACACCTCGACCTGCTCATGTTAACTCTTTTACATTGTAACCTCATTAATGAACTCTGAAATATTTAAAAGTTCTTTTAAAACGGTTTAAAAGCTTAAATTGTATGTAACTACGAAAACATACAGCGTGTCCCTCGATATAAGGATCAAATAGAAGGGGGGTATTGACCGGGTTATTTGCCATCTTTTTGACTCCAGAAAGTCGTTTTTCAATAATTTTACATGGCTCAAAGGAATACTGTGATTACCTACTATTTATACCTTAAAATAATCTCTAAAAGTTATCCAAATTGCAATACATGATTAATTTGATCAAATTAATTAAAAAAATCCATGAAGATTTGAAATATGTCCCTTAGTATTTGATCATTGAAAAATATCACATTCTTGACCTCGTAAAGTAAAAAAGCCGAAAATCGATCTCAGTGGCGTGCACTTGGAGAGCCTATGTCCAGCAGTGGACTGCGATAGGCTGATGATGATGAAAGTAAAAAAGATGGATGACCCCTATATCCACGCTTCTATTCCATCTAACCTATATTTCAAGTAACACCTTTTGAAAAAGTCGGAAATGTATACATAAAACACAACAACAATGAAAAATCATTTTCAAAAATGTTCAAGATAAAATTTTCAAGATTTCAGTTAAGTTGAGTCGCGTTTTACTTTAAAAATCAGTCTGTAAAACTGTTGTTGCAGAGTATAAAGAGAGCTCAGTCGTATTCATAGTCGGCGAGCCCCTTTTCAGATGAGACTTCCACGGAAAATGAATGTCGCTTACGGCTCACCTCGACGATATTACATTTTTATAAAGAAAGCCTTTTATGATCGGGATAACATAGATTTTTTTAATCGAAAGCACCTTCTCAATTTCACTGGAATTTATGCACATCGCGCAATCTCACAATTTACCTTACAACGAGGAATCATCAGTAATATAATATCGGGATAGCTTTTCACACACAGTCGGTTAGCCCCAAGGTAAGCTATTGATAAGCTCGTGTTATGTGTGCCAACACAACTGATAAATTACATATATTTTACAACCATATATTTCATTACAAACCAGACCACAGACAAGCTTACTGGGAATTGAACCCCTCAGCTCGACAGTCCGGCGTAGTTATCATTACGCCAACAGGGTCGTCACAATCAATGCTCTTATTTACTGTCATCCCACGATGTATACGAGCACCTCATCAATTTAAACCCGTAACCAGACCAAACAGTACGTGTTATAGACATATCGGTTGCCGTCAACTATCCAAGCCGTTAGAAGGTGATTATCAATCACTAGGTTACGGTACACAAGTTTGTAAGCGAAACTCGTTCATGCTGCTGTCTTCTACCGCTTTTTAGTGAAATAGTAGCCAACTGAATCGCTAGGGAACTGGGATTTATATGAATGTACCAAGTACAAGCGCCAGGATATTAAACGTCACGATCTATCAATATTACACATTGCGTTTATCTAGAAAAAGGTTATTACACCTCAACATCTTTATTTTTTGATCTTCGTGGGAGTGTGTAAAACTCAATGTTTTTCGCACATACATAAATCTAATTTTAGATAAAAAAGACGATTTGAAGAATTTATTTAAAAACTAGCGGTCGCCCGCGGCTCCGCCCGCGTGGATGTCGGTTTTTGCGACAAAAAGCAGTCTATGGGTTGTTCTGATATATAACCTATAGAGGACCCCCGCGGCTACGCCTGTGTGGATGTCGATTACCGCTACCAATGCCTAACTTTTGTCGGGATGAGAAGCTCGCGCTCGGACCTCCCGCCTTATTATACCTACCGACCGACCCGCTGATTATCGTATTTTATGTATAAGTTTGGTATTTCTACACCGATTTCTATGATTCTTTTTTATAGAATATGTTATAATGTTATCTTTTGCTAATTAGGCATGAGCGAGAATATTATAAACATAAGAGTAAACAAATCAATAACAAATAATCAGAAAGCTCCAAACTGGTAAACTATCGGGAGTTATATGTGTTATTGTGAGTCAACCATTAAAGATAGACATATGCTGTTGTGGAATATTTTTTAGATAATTTTATGTAGAACATTTCCGTCATACATGATTTCTATGTAGCTTTAACCATTAAGGCTGCACACGCGACGAAAGCTTAAAAAATGGTGTAACTTCTCCCGTTTTCCCAACATTTTCCTTCACTGCTCTGCTCCTATTGATTGTAGCGTGATGAAAAGTATCCTATAACCTGCCCAGGAGTATAAAGAATAATTGTACCAAATTTCATTAAAATCCGTCCAGTAGTTTTTGTTCCTATTAATAACATACAGACAGACAGACAGACAGACAGACAGACAAAAATTTTACTGATTGCATTTTTGGCATCAGTATCGATCACTTATCACCCCCTGATAGTTATTTTGAAAATATATTCAATGTACAGAATTGACCTCTCTACAGATTTATTATAAGTCTAACGCTTGTCATTGTTTGTTCTTGTAGCCACTGACAACTCTTACTCACCCATTATTTTTATGCAAGGTAGAAAAAAATGTTTATTTAAATATAATAGAGCGTTACTAACAATAATACTATTTAATACTAAAAGAAAAAAAAATACAAAAACTCAGTCACGCATTCCTATCAGAGCAATCCGCAAAAATTCAGAATATTCATTCATCATCATCAGGATATGCATTCATCTCGGTTTCCAAACTGTAGTCACAGCTCCGAGCTAGTTTTCGATCGCCTCAGTTTATTCTTTTATTCATAGCCTTTCCACTGTCCGATGGACTATGAATAACGTAAAATTTCAGGTTCACTGTACAGGTGAGAGGATGGGCTGCCCGCCAACTGAAATGAAATTATTAGCTGGAGGGGCGTTGAGATCTTACGGCGATAGTGGCCATTAAATCACCATTTTCGTTGAAGAAGTCGCAAGTATAGATATCTCATATTGAATTTAATTAATAGTTTAATAGAAAATAAATTTGCCAAATTTATTTTCTTTTTTTTAAATAGTTTTTCGATTTTATCAAGTTGCTCAAGCATATGGTTCAAAGTTGATTGGTTTCAAATTCAAAGTCTGTACATCCGTGGCAAATGATATGATGTTCTACTGGCATATAAGAAAGATGACACAAGTTAGACACAACGGAATAATTTTAAGGAAAAGTACTCGATTTAATCTACATAGATTGACAATTAATAAAACTTGGTTGCATCAGTGGTTTCACCCGTGTCCTATGGAAACTTCTCCGAGTGCTTGAAGAATGTTTCAAATCGGTCCAGTTGTTCGTAAGCTTAGCGCGTTTAATCAAACAAACAAACTCTTCAGTTTTATATAATAATACTCCCAGTCTAGATATCGAGTCTTTATAACACGTCAAAAATGTTTAAAAATTAAAAAAAAACCTGCTGCAGTCCATAATCTCCTTAAACTGAGGCCATAAACATCCTACTAATGAATTCAGTAATTAACATTAATAGCCACCACGTTGAAAGTTTAATTATCATTCATTTAGCAGGCTAGTTATTTAAGTTAGGATTGCAGAGGCTATCGTGGAAAATGCCTTGGTAGGTTATTTTGAGCCAGGCAATTAAAAAAAAACTAGAAATAAATAACGCTTGCAGACTTTGAACATCATCCCCTGGATTAGGTACTGTATTATAGGGGGAAACTCGATGAGTAGAGCAATTTATGGTAGATACCGATGCAAGGAGTACCGGGTTGCCCAGGTAACTGGGTTGAGGAGGTCAGACAAGCAGTCGCTCCACGTAAAACACTGGTACTCAGCTACATCCGGTTAAGACTGGAAGCCGACCTCAACATAGCTAGGCAGATGGATCAAAGAGATCTCACTGTCGTTGTTTTCACTTACGGCTAACACGCAAGTTATGGGGACTTTTTATTTTGTTTGTTCTTTTTCTGCTGTTGGCTTCCTCGAATAGTTTTTTTTTCATGTTATTGTCCTACTAAACGGTCGGGTTTTTAAATAAAATAACTACTCATATTTTTTTAACTTTAAAATCTAACTTAAATCCTTATAAAGTTATAACGTCACATATAAAGATCATATTTCCATATATCTAACAGGTTATATTCATACTTCTTTGATGTTTTTCAGCCGGCAATAGCCATTGGTATATCCGGTTCGGTGAGTTTCACCACAGAATGTCTGCAAAGGCCACTGAATCAGGGAACTTGAAACGTATTTGTAAGGGCAGATATAAATGTCAACAGCTAAAAATAAAGCGTTTTACGTATAAACATAACACTACCCTAATAAACTCGAGAGTAATCATAAAAAGTAATCACGCGCAATTATTGTTGTAGCTTCATTACGTCGGAGGCAACTTATGTCAAATCAGGGAGGTATATTTATTATTAGCCGAAACAAAAGACATTAAAAACTCGTATATGAGCTAGTTAGTTCATTTTTTCACAATAAAATCATGGCGTTAAAACGAAACACATTAACGGAACATGGTTTAATAGCTTTTATGGGATCATAAAAAATATCAAGCGAAATATACTGCGGCCCTAGAGAGTACAAATTGAATTAGATCCTGGCGTGGCGCCAGGACGAGGCCGCCCTTGACACACTATCGCTAATCTAGATTTAAAAGGACAATAACACTATTAGAGAGACAATAGAAGCTGCACTAAAGCTTTCATACTAATTATAACTCCGACTCCGCTAATACTAAAATTAAGCGAACAATCTACGGAATTAAAAATAATTTAGAATCAAAGTGAGAATCTTAAAAAAAAACCTTGTCATGTTGATTAGCCACAGCAGCGAAAGAGTGCACTTTTGGTCACACAAACAATTGATGAGTATTCTAGCGTAAAAAAACTTTAAATTTCCCCAAAAAGATACCTACCTAAATATTTTAGCAGGTGAGTGTAAATATCACACACATCTGTACCAAACAAATGCTCTAAATTTATGTGAGCACGAAACAGCACAAAGTTTAACAATAAAGGCACATAACAGTGTGTGACCGTGAGATCTTAAGCGGAATCGTCTTGAACGAGAGGTCGTAGAGAAGTGCTCGGCAACAAAGTTGGCGAATGGCTTCCTAGTACAACGTAGCGGAGTTGTAATAAATCCTCACTTACCTAATTAATGCTATAAATCCGTCCCGGAATTCCAGGTGGGGCTTGTCGCAATCCCACTGCAGACCGCTGCACTGTACAAAGTATAGTTTAGTTAATATTTTATTTTGCTTTGCGACGGTTTTTGTTTTAAAAGGCGTTCAGAGTTTTGTTGGATTATTTTTGCAGAAATTTTCAACTGTTCCTCTTCTTAAATGAATAAGGCGGCTTACGCTTTTATATTTGTTCAACAGAAATTATTTTTTACGAAGATAAAGAAAAATCTTTATCTGTTCCAGAAAGGCATCACTGCTAAGATTTTGTTTTCCATACAATGAATTTAAAACACGACAGTCTTACTTCCATTTTAAAACACTCGAATTCCTCGAGCATTGCAATCAACTCCGTTTAATAGCCTTCTGAACTGCCTTGCTAAGTTAACTGTTCTTAAAAGCTAATTAGAAGAAACATGCTTAGTGCTCGAAATTGGGAGATCTCGGCGCTTCCTCCCGCTTTAGTCCACTGCACGTCATTAATCTGAGCCGGTTGCAACAACTTTTCGCATCGGAAGTTTTGCTTCTTGTTTTACCGAAAGACACTTGACTTAAGTAGTTCTACAGTAACTACAGTTTAAAGTTTTGTTGAGGAAGAAAAACTTATTGCCTCGATAAGTTAAGCTGTGTACTTCTTAAAATGTAGGGTGCTCAACCGTAGCCTACGATTAGCGTTCTCTGCTCTAGTTCCTGTGAAAAAGGAAGAAATACTAGCATTACCCTTGCCAAATGTGCACGGCCGCACGACGCCAGCCAGCCTATGGGCATGCTGCCCAAGCCATAAGCCATGTCTAGTAATTTACGCAGCCGTAATTCTTACAGACATTTATTTTCGATGTATTTACTATTTGGTAAGCGCATTCGATACGTTTTAATGATCGACTGATCTCAATATTCTAGTAATAAAAACTCAATCTAAAAATCGAATCGAGAGAGCAGTTGAAATAATAGTTAAAAGAAGTCGTAAAGTTTGCACAGAGCAAATGTATAGTGTGCGCGAGAGTTGGCGCCTCTCCAGCACCCCATGGTATTGACGGGCCACATCAGCGAAAACAATTAAAATTATCTATTACTCCGCCTCGTACCTACTTTTAAACACATGAAATTATTTCGCTCTTATTCGAGCTAACTGTTGCAAACGAAAAGCTTGTAAAAACTCTTGCTTTCGCAAAGTTTCACATTTCATATCGAAAAAATACCTGCAAACAGCAGTTTACTTTGGCATATTTTACACAATAGCCGGAGAGGCAGCAAAAAGAATCAAGAGCCGTAGAGAGCAGAACAATGTGGGGTTGCACTCGCAGCTATTTTTCAAGCGAGTGCGCGTCGGCTGCGGTCGGGTCGCCACTGTGGTGGCCTGTGAAGCGACCGGACTGCACGCATTGCGGTCTGTTTTGTTTCTTTTCACCGCATAAAATTGAAAATTCTGCTCGAACAAGACCCGTTACGCCAGTAAATGCCACTTTATTTCGACTTGCTGAACGAAATGCCGAATATTCAGTTGGATTTCGGTCGGCTACAATTGCATTTAAGATAATTAATAATTTACAATGCAGTATTTTCTGTTTACAGAGTCGGTCATGTGTTAATAATTATCTTTTTGTAAAATATTGAAATTAAGTTACTTTTAATACATAAAGTCATGGAAACTGTAAATTCTTTATGTAACAGTAACTATAGTTTTTTACTCGGTATATACTTAAGTTATGATAAATTGTGTGCAGTGATGGGGCGGATTCCGCGCACGCGGCGCAGCGGAGCGGCAGGCGGCGCGCGCGCACGCAGGCCGGAGGGCGCGGCGGGCGCGGCAGCGTAGCGCGGCGCGGTGGCGGGTGCGCGCGCGTCGGCGCCGGCGCATGCACGCCACCGGCCACACGGACCGCTCGGGCGGCGGCGGCGGCGGCGGCTCCTGGCGCCTCCCGCCCGACGAGACTCTGCAAGTCGCCGACCCCAAGTCCGCCAAGGAAGAGGTGATTTAATTATTCTTTAATATTACACTCGACTAACTGCCTTTTCCTATAATTCATCGGAGTTCATAGACGCATAGTTACCTATATCCACTCTCATTTTATCTAGATCTCAGCCGGATAATGTGACTTTAAACACCATCGAATAAGAGAGAGATAAAATATGTTCAACTAAACATTGCGCTTAAAAGATCCGCTAAGTGATGTTAGCTATTTATTCTGTCTTCGAACGTCATGATTCGCAGTTTCTTTCCATTTTCTTCGGAAGCCATACTTCACAGCTTTTAATTTTAAATAGATTCTGAAACCTAGAAAGGAAATAAATCAAAGAACTTTAAAATGCAGAATTCATGAAAAACAATATTCGACGTTCAAAGGGCAATCGAAGTTATACAGCCTTCGTCGGCGGAACCGTCGTAATATCGCGTCATTGAACCCGACACCTTCCGGCATCATAAATCAAATTCCGGTTTCTTCATCTATTTTTAGCGACGTTCGAGATTGTTGACGAATGTCATTTCACTTTGCCACACCTCTGCCACCCTATTCGATGATTCTTAAAACGATTGCTTTTTCCAGGACTTATACCAAGGAGATGGCCACAACTGGCGGAGCATCATATTTTCTTTGATGGTCATCAGTTTTGTCATAGCTGGTATAGTCACAGCTATTTATCTATTGGGGTGAGTGACCATCTTTTATTCTATTCATGTTTTCATTTTTAAATTTCATGAGAAATGCTTTGGTATAATGAATGACTTAATGCGCATGTCGACGAGGCTAACTATAACATGAGAAGTTTCCTGAAAGATAAAGTTAAACCTCTAAGAAAAAGGGAAAATGATAGCTAACATTATGAATGTGTGGATCAGGTATGTGGACGAGTTATTGTACTGGTCGGGGCGTCGCATGCGCCTGGACGAGTTCCTGCACGGGGACCTGACGGGCGAGCGGCTGCCGACCACGTGGGTGAGCTCTCACCAGCTCGTGTACCAGGCCGACGACGGCGGCTTGCTGGCGCTCGACACCTTCAACAACACACTCTCTGTTCTCGTCACCAATCATACATTAGTAAGTTGATACTAATATTTTCTACTAGTAGATAGTAGGTAAATGTCTAAACACTTTGTCCAAATAGCAGTAGGTAGGTACTTCTAAAGAAATAAAATATATATTCACACCTCGCTGTTCTTATGTTAGTACCCCAAGTTCTGTAAGTGCGGACGGTATTACTTCGATGCTCTTTACTGTAAAATTTATGGCGACATCCCCGATTCTCCATAATGGCGTTATTATGCTGCGGGTAGCGGGCTTTGGGGAATGAAAATTTGAGTATGCCGCCGACTTTAAAGAGGATATTTCGCATTATGAAGAAATGAAGACATTTACTGAATATTACTGAAGTATAAAGGCGAAATTTGTCAGTTCAGCTATTCAGTCGACTGTGTGCTCGACCTTTACCGTGCCGGGCACTTACGGAGTCAGCGTGCGTCCCGTACGCTCTATTATTACATCAACACTCGCTCCTGAAAGCTTCGCTCAGACCGAACTATGGCCGTGTGACCGCAACTCACCCCTCGTCCGCAAAGTATATTTTATGCTAACCCTAAGAGGTTTTTCACAGACTCTACTCGGACTTTTGTGTTACTTAAAACAATGAATCCTTTTACTTTAATACGTTTTAGTAGTTCCGAAGTTAATTAGTTTAATGAACTTTACAATTTGATCACAGAGACAGCTAAATGTGCGAGGCTACCAGTGCTCTCCGAACCTGCGCTACGTGCTCTTTCAACACAATATCAAAGAGGTAATATACATTTTTTTTATTTTAGAAATGTAGCAAAATTATGCGTGTAGCAAAACAATATCAGCACTTCGTTTAGACGCTGTTTCTTAACTAGAATAATTTTGCAGGTTTACCGACGGACGTTCACTGCGCACTACACCGTTTATGACGTCACAAATGAGTAAGTGCCCTTTGGATATTTGATGATAGAATGTCGTAAGCATCTCAGTTAGAGGCGCCCTGAAGTTCCTATAATTAAATTTCCGACTGAAAATTAAATTTCGCGGCCCAAATTGGTTTTCAGTCACCGCACCTTCCCCTAGGAGTGGCGTTTTGTTTGGCATATCAGAGGACGTCCAGTCCTTCAATTTGACATGCACATTGAATTTTGGTTGAATATTATTCGCTAAGCTATTGCATAAATAGCGGCGTGCTGTGTTAAGTATAACAAATGTGAGGAACGCGCACTGCATGGCCCGTCTCCCCTGGTAGAATATAAAATATCTGCATGATCTCAATTTGTTTCCTCTGCACATTCATCTATTTCGTTTGAAATTTCTGAGGTGTCTGTAATATTTCTTGCTAGCATTGAATGCGGTTATGAATTTTAAAACATTTAGAACAATAATCATTGCAGAAGCGACCGTAAAATGAAAGGGGACGAACTATTCGACTTTCTTGCGAGTAATATTGAAAATTTCTTAGTTATACAAGAATAAAATAGTGAAATAACGAAACTGAACATCCGAAACCATTTAAAACTCATATTACGGACATTGCCTCAAAAAAAGTTTTAAAAGCGTATCCGCAGGCGACTAGCTTTAACAAGCCGATATTAAAGAGAGTCGTTTCTCCTCAGTTTGTTTTCTCTTTTAAAATCATATCTCTTTTGCGAATTTTCTTCCCTCAGTCGTCTCTCGGGTGAAGAAATCGATTTGACGATAGGTACGTGAATGCGATTTCCAATTTATTTCAAAATTTGCGAGAGGAATTTTAATGCGATAGGGGAAGGTAGCATTTGGGTGGGGGGAGGTAATACTTTACGACTTCTCGGAAACTTACTGCAGCGCTGAAAATTTCAGATACACTTTTAAGCGTGAACTTTACACTAGTTCTTGTTACGATATAGGAATATGTTCAGATTATTTTTTGCCAAACAAGCCACTTGTTGCCGGGGCACCTCGCGGGGAACTCATATCATAACGACTTTCGCCCCTCTATTTTCGGATCATTTCCTTTGTGTGCATTTGAATTCGTACAAAACCATTTGTTGTAAGCGGTATGGGATCTTTGTAACTGATCACACTTTGATTATTATAGGAATACAAATTATATATCTCTTACTTTATTTATCGTGTGTAGAACGCGAGTTAAATTAATAACTTGAAAAGAAAAAAACAAACTGTAGATATTTCTATCGTTCGCAGACAAATTAATTACTAAGAACAATTCCGCATTCCAACGTAAATCCTAAGTACCTATTGTAGGAAGAAACCGGCATTCCAGTTGGATTAATTAGTTCTAGCAGAAAATGCGGTGGCAATCAGATTCCTCTTACTTTATTACGTTCCTAACTATTAAATAGAGTGGCGAGGCTGTTAGCATTAAATAATTTATTAAAAGTTTGCCCCATCTTGGAGAATAATACTAATGCAAAGTTTTAAGGACGTGAAGATAATGATAGCTGCATTTCACTAACAAGAACTTCATTACTTCAGGACCATCACTTGATTAATTAAACGTTTGAGACTTTTTTCAAAAATACTTTTTCCAACTTTTTTAGTCTACAGTCTAAATGATTGGTATGTCCTCAGCCACCACATCCCGTTGTTCGGCGAGGGCCAGCGCAGTTGGGAGTGGCAGCACGCGGCGTGGCTGGGCGGTGACGGCGCGCTGCTCCTGGCGGCCGACAACGAGGTGCTGGCGAGGCCCGGGCCGCCGGCGCGGCGCGCTCCCCTGCTGCGGCTCACCACCGACGCCTCGCCTGGAGGAGTCTACAATGGCGTGTCCGATTTTCTCTATCAAGGTACGCAAAGCTGCCAAGTCATTTTTTTTGTGTTCTTGTTTTTGATGTATCTTGTGTATCTTATTTTCGGGCGTGAAAAGAAGTTGAGTTTTCCCAAAAAATCGCCTTAAAAGAGGTTCGAATCTCGTCCAAAAAGAGTTAACCTAGTTTTTTGAAGTAGACACCCAAACTGCACACTGCTTTCTACTTAAAAGTTTGCTAATTCGAGACAACCTAAGTAAAGGCTCAACACAAAGACTATGCCATGGCTAATTTTTTGAACCAATTAACGACACAAATTATGTATGAACATTTTCGTCTAACAAATTCACGAAACAGAGGAGGTGACGAAAACGCCATCAGCGACATGGGGCTCCGCGGACGGGACGCTGGTGCTGTACGTGCAGTACGACGACCGCGCGGTGTCCGAGCTGCGCATGCCGCGCATTGCGGACAGCATTGGTGGCGCGGGCGCAGCGCGGGCCGGCTTCCTGCAGCTACCCACCAACAACGCCTCGGCGCACATTGTCTTCCCCGACCAAGTCACTGTCAGATATCCCACGGTAGGTACCTTTGTTGAATACTGATGGGTTTCTGATGATTATTGTCACAATCTTATGAAAAGGTTACCTACCGAGACAATTTCCTATTATAATGAATATCTGACTGTTCCAGCCTGGCAGTTCGATACCAAAGGTAAAGTTATGGATAGTAAGTGTTCAAAACGCGACCTCACCGCCGAGATGGGAAGTGAGGCCTCCAAGTACGTTAGATGGAATGTATGTATTATTTTCCTCTAATTCCTATGATTATTGAAATACGTAAGAAAGTTGCAAAAAGATTTATGTTTTCCAGGGAATATTATCTCATATCAGCCCAGTGGGTGGGCAAAGACAATTCTCATGTAGGTGTAGTGTGGATGAATCGAGCGCAAAACCTTACAGTTTATAGCAGTTGTTATGCTCCGAATTGGACTTGCACGGAGGTAATGCTTTACATTTCAACACATTAACATTGACATTGTTGATATTCCACTGGGATACTTAAGCACTTAGAAAATATGTTGTTACTAAATGATTCGTTATTTTCCAGACTCATTCAGAAAAAGCGACAGAAGAGCCATGGTTAGAGGTACACCAACAGCCTGTATACTCAGAGGACGGGAGCGCGTTCCTCCTACTAGCTGCAGTGCAGGAGGGAGGAGGACAGTACTACACGCACATCAAACACGTGGACGTGCTGCGTCAGCGCATGGCGGTGCTTTCGCACGGGAAGGTCGAGGTCGCGGAGATCCTGGCATGGGACCAGGAGAACCATTTAGTTTATTATTTAGGTAATGACATCACATATAAAATTTTATATTGTCCAAATGGCAGCTCTACAATTACTATTTTTTGATTTAAAGGTTTAGACAAAGAAACGTTACCAATACATAGACTACATCCAGATTTGGTGAAGGAAGCAAATCAAATTAAGTATTTAGATTGAGTGCAGTTGAGTGTTACTTTTCAAATAGTTTAGTCTTGTCAAATAGTCGGTTTACTAACCCATTGTCCTCGTCATGACAGATATTAACAATAGGTTTACCCCCCTGCTCTCATCGTCATTTTGGTTCAGGGCATTGTGTGTGGTTGTGTTCCGTCTAAGATATAATCTTGTGTGTCGAGATTTGACGGGAGTTTGTTCGTAACAGGCAGTGCAGACAGGCCTGGTCAGAGACAGGTGTACGTAGTTAGAGACCCGAGCTACGGCGGCGGCAGTAACTCGGTGAAGGCGCGGGCGGAGCGCGAGGAACCCCGCTGCCTGACGTGCGAGCTGGCGGTGTGGCCGGCGCGGCTGCACTACGCCAACTGTTCGTTCTGGCGCGCCACGTTCTCGCCGGCGCGGCCCCGCCTGGGCATCACGCACTACGTGCTCGAGTGTGGGGGGCCCGGCCCGCCGCTGGCGGGGCTGCACGACGCTAGGACACATAAGCTAGAGAGAATATTATATGACACGAGGCCTTATAGGTGAGTCACCATTTTAATCTTTAGTAAAGAAAGCTAAATTATAGGGGTCGTACTTAGCAACCCTCTAGAGAGGCCCTAACTATAATATGGTCAATGAACCTTTATTATATTCAATTCTGTCCTGTTACAAAAGTTAGTAACTGTATTAGAAAGGTTATTTGAATTGATCCTAATAATGTTTCAGATCAGTACGACTACGCGAGTTGGCACTGCCGACGCGGCGGTCCTTCGAAGTGGCGCTGGGCAGCGGCTCCAAGGCGCGGGTGCAGCTCCTTCTGCCACCGTCATGGAGAGAGGAGCTACGAGACGCTGCCTTCCCTGTGCTTGTTCACGTGTAAGTATTAGACAAATATTCGAGATTGTGTACTTAAACCGTAATGAGGAAAATTGGGTTATGTAAATATAACCCCCATAAAATTTTCATAAAAATAATTTTACCATCATACCACTCGTCATATGCACAAAGTTAAAAAAATATAATAAATCATCTTTTCTTATATTTACATTGCGTTGACGGGTATAAAACCCAGAACATGAAAAAGGCAGGAACTGCAGCTTAGCAGCTCATAAATTCCAAATTACACTTCCCAAACTAAATGCAGTTTTGGCACAAAGTTGTTGTGCTGTTTCTAGGCCTTGGTAATTAGCAAATCTTGCCAAATGCCTTCGCAAGTTGCGACTTGGCCGCCATTAAAGTCCAGTTGCATTATTTATCATACTTGGGCCAATTTGGTATAACAACTTCTTACTGTTATATTAAAATAAGCTCTAAACTATGGTTTGAGTGTTTCAAAGAAACTTTTATGACTCCAAACTACTTAGGCTTTTAATTAAGTATAGGTAAACAATTTTGATAAGTTTACACAAATACATACTGAATAAATAATATAGAAAGTACTAGTACTACTAATAATGGTTCAATTGATTAAGCAATTATTATTAAGCAGTCATCATTGTTTTTGGGTTGTTTTTTGAAAATGAGTATAAACAAAAAAACAAGAATGTTAAAAATGTCGTAACTATCTTAATACTTGTTTATCTTTCAATGAAGTTCAATGCCTACTCAAATGGAGTTACATAACACCCCAAATTTTCTCAATAAAAGTGTCGAAGATGTCTCCGGTCACTACTATTCAAAAATCTAAAACTCCTTGTTTATCGGTTCCAGCGACGGCAGGCCAGGCAGCCAGCAAGTAACAGAGGAGTTCCTTGTTGACTGGGGCTCGTACATGTCGTCGCGCAACGACGTAGTCTACGTGAAGTTGGACGTGGCGGGCGCGAGAGGGCTACCTAGAGCGCTGCTGCGCGGCCGGCTCGGCGGGGTTGAGGTCGCTGACCAGTTGGCTGTTATTAGGTACGTTACAGCTATATGTATAAAAATTGATAAACGCTTATTTAGAAAACCTATTAATATCGTTGGATATTCAAACTGAAGATTCTAAGAAAGATAGCTGATCACTTGTTGAACCGTAGCACAGACGCCAGCACATCAAGCTACCCGAAACTATCAAATTTTACCAATGAACTTTGAACCATATGCTACAGTAATAAAGTTGAAGATATATTAGGGAAATTTGACAGGTTGTAGTAGCTTGATGTGCTAGAATCTGTACCTAAGAAGGTTCTATATTCTCATCTGATTCTACAATATTTAGTGGGTTGAATAATATTTGTAGATAGAAAATGTAATAAGAAAGCTAGAGCCCAGCCTAGCCAAGTCATGTATGAAATAGTCAAAGTTAGCAAGAAGTTTGTGCACCGTCTCTGCCCCCATGTTCTGAAAAACTCTTCTCAATGTTCTGGTAATTATGTATTTTCGCTTTCTGACTCGATGTTTTCCTCCGACCATATCTTAACCTACACACATCGTTATTATCTACCACTTAAAACCCATTCCAGATATTTATTAGAAACGTTCAAATTCCTGGACGTGACGCGCGTGGCGGTGTGGGGATGGGGCTACGGCGGGTACGTGACCGCCATGCTGCTGGGCTCGCAGCAGTCTACCCTCAAGTGCGGCATCGCTGTCTCGCCCATCACTGACTGGCTGTACTATAGTGAGTACTGGACGATTCTTCTTAAATTCTATATTGATAAGGGAATGATATAGGGGTTTAAAGGAATTAAATAAACCGGCCGAATTGAGAACCTCCTCCTTTTTTTGAAGGCGGTTAAAAACCAAAGTCAGATGAATCAACTAGTTAAGCCTGGTTTTTTTTTTAAATTAGGCGGAATGTGAATAGAAGTGGGTGAGAAGTATTTCTCTTTTGCACACTATACTGGATATAATAGTAGTACAGACGCCAGCACATCAAGCTACTACAATCTGTCAAATTTCCTTAATAGATTTTTAACTTTATCGCTGAAGCATATACCTAGTTCAAAGATTATTGGGAATTTTTTTTCAGTTTCGGTTAGCTCGATGTGCTGGCGTCTGTGCAATAGAATTCTGTGAATTAATCTGCCTATTCATTGTTTTGACCTCATTAAAATTGCTGGACTACTTCTAGACTGTCTGAACTACTCTTTGTTGCAATAGTAGTTCCTATTGTGAAATTAACAATTTCAACATAACGTTTTCTAAATTAGCCACAACTGTGAATTTGTACAAGTTTTGCACACCGTTGTCTGTTTGTCACGACTGTTTGTTTGGCATAAATCAGAAGTCATTTCAACTATAACATCCCGGGCTATTCACCACTAACAAAGCTTGTTTGAATTCTAACTGAACTTCTATTTCCAAATCAACAACTTGTTTTCTGATGAGCACTGAAAACAAAACTTAAAATACAGAAGTTTCGTAATTACATTTGTGTACTCCTTAACCAAGTCGAATAGGGAATTGTGAGGCACAGAACCAGATTTTGAGGCTATGCCAAGAACCGATCTCTCTCTCTTTCTCTTACCTCTAGTGCATAAAGAGCCTAGCAGAACTATATACATATAACTTGGGATCCTATGTGAATGTGTGCTCGTCGCAATTAGGGCCTATGATGACTTGTACACAATATGTTCTAATACGACATGCATAGGGCCTTGGGCACGTGTCACATATAATTCTTGAATTGATTTGACTTCATCCAATCCTTGCAGACGCGGCGTTCACGGAACGTATCCTGGGCCAGCCGTCAGTGAACTACAAGGGCTACGTGGAGGCGGACGCGTCCCAGCGCGCGCACCACGTGCCCGCGCATGCGCTGTACCTCGTGCACGGGCTCGCCGACCTCTCCGCGCCCTACCCGCACGCGCTGCAGCTGGCCAGAGCGCTTACTGATGCTGGCGTGCTGTTTAGATATCAGGTATGGTGATTGATGTCTTACTTAAACTCCTTTGATACCGTGAATTGGGAAAGGTTGCTCAGTCATGACGTAAGCTCATGCTTCCTGGCAGCTATCGGCTTCGATGTAGCCCAGTGGAGAGGAGTTTATCACCAGCTCAGTATTTACCCAATTATGTTGAGATGCAGTATATTATATGAAGCGGATCTCTTTCTGATCTCCTCGACTGTGGTTTCTGGTTACACAAAACCATTTGGAAATAGCATTGATTGTCAGACTGTACATATTTCTAATGACTAACTTTAACCGCTGCTAGATATGTACAAAATGGTATCCAGGGCCTACAGTATAACATGTTTTCCCATGCTGGTCAGAACTCACTATAACATGACCAATCCAAGGCCCAAACTTTGGTCAGTCGGGTTGGGACCCACAAGAGAAGAGTAGTTTTTTTCAATCCTGACAATGTTTTCTGTGTTTTTGTGTTTAGATTATAAACCCGTGTCTTTTTCCGCAGGCGTACGCCGACGAAGGTCACGACCTAAAAGGGGTGATCGAGCACGTGTACCGTTCCATGGAGGACTACCTCCGCGAGTGCCTCTCCCTCGACCCCGAGGACACCAAGCTGCCGCCGCCCGACAGATAGGCCTCACTCTCCTATTGTTATCGTAATTATGTAAATATGTACATGAGACATAGTGCTTTAATCAAATGTGTTCCCCACGGTCGGCGGCGGCGGCGGACCGCGCCGCGAGTGTGTGCGAAACCTCTTGTGATTAGAATTAAGTACTTATGAAATTTGTTATGATGAAATAAAGTTGCATGAATTGGATAACTAAAACACTAGTATTAGTGAAATAATTAGGTTGATTTTATAATAGATAGATACCAGACGACGGGCTATGAAACTAACTAAGATAACTTCTTCGAATTCAATATTTCCTCATCGAATCCATGATTCAGCTTCAGCACCATTCGGCTAAACTATCGTACTGTGTCTTTCGCTCCTAAGAGCCTAGATAGGGAATAAATTGTAGACATGGATTGAGTCTCGACAGATATCACTTACGTAAGTTGACTTCGTACTCGGTACGGTAGACAGCCACAGTTCGTCGTAACGACTACAACCCCGAGCTTGTTCTATTAGGCTTTTAATACTATTTTCTACTGCGCCTTTACTATCAAGCTTTTCTATTTTATCTCTTCCTATAGAAGTGTCCACTTGTACTGTACATAATATTTATATATTACACCGTTATGACAAATTATCAATTTTATGTAACGATAGCTGACTGACTGGAATACATACACAATTTTGTTACGTGTCGTCGAATCTCTACTTACTATGAATCGGTACTTTACGTGACCTTCCATCCAGATGACTCCAAAATTCTATTACATTGGCAACTATTAACAGGTTTTTTTTTTAATCTTTTTATCTAATTCCTTTATGAGGTTGATAAGGTTGTGGGTGTATCTTGAAGGATCCGTAAAGTATCTTTTACATCTATAAAGCCAATAAAAGTGATTGAGACGCACTAGATGAATGGTCACGTATTGTACTTCGATATTATTATAATTGTTGTTAAACACTTAAACTACGAAATGAGGAGCTTATCATTTAGGGAAAATTTACTAGGCCTTTTGAAATTAATGTTTACGTTACAGATATTGTAAAATGTTATGTTTTGTAAAATTATAGCGCTGTTGAAAATACCTCATGCGACAATGTACATATAATAATTCTAATCATATGTAATTTGATAGAATGAAACGCGTTTTATAGTGACTTATAATGTTTAGAAATGAAGTGACCTTGATCATCCCCTAACCTTAGCTGCTTTGGCTCCATCACATCATCATTTCCTTATCTTCCTAGTCAATAAGTATCGGGTGGACAGCAGTCAGCGGCCGCGCCAGGCCGCCCCGAGCCACACCCAATCCCCAAACTTCGTAGTCAGTGGACATCACTTCACTGTAGGACTCAAAACAAAACATTTGAGTATTAAGCTTGTACAAAATAGTCTATAAATTGAGCTAGAAAATTTGCCTTTCTGATAGATATTTCAGTAACGCAGTCTCTAAGTTTATAAATCAAGATGTTTGAAGTTGTGATGTCTATGTATGTACATAGAGGACAAGATGGAAGGTAGGGGTGTCGCAGAGCCGTCGGCCGGCCGCTGCGACACCCATTGTTGTTGATTTCCGTAACTGTGACATAACTAGATAATTCATTGTTGTTGTATAGAGATAATAAACGTTTGCCGATATTGTTAAGTGTTATCGGATACCTGCATAGACGCATATCGTACATTCCATGTTTTTGAAGACTGCCAATTTGGTCTAAATTTTACAATCATTGTACTAATTAAATACCTACGATACGTCGATGAGATTAATTTCAATTGCCGTTATGGTCTTAAGGATGCTGTGATTCTTCTATTGCATAATTGTAACGATAATGGATTAAATTATATTAAATAAATAAATTATAATGTCTCCATCTGACATTGCGTAGGGCCTAGTGAAATCGAATTCGTTGTAATTATTAAAAATAATTATCATAAGGTTAATGTTAATTTAGATATTTTGAGAAATTCTTCCATTATAAAATAAACAATATTGCTTTGTTCTCCAATTATGAAACTAAACATAGACAATATAATACGGGCTACGTGTACATCACACACATATGAGATTTTATAGTTAGATAAAATACGAGAGAGTTCGGAAACCGGGTGCTTTAAATTTTACATCATGTTGTACGTATTGATTTCATTAGCGAATGTTCTCTAGTTATACAAGCGAGGCGCAGCGCCGGCGCACCACGGCCGCGGCCCGCGCCTCGCGCTAAGTAAGAATACTTTCCATTTCTCATAAGTTAAATTATGGAATATTCAGCGGATAACACCAATTAAATTCATATTATAGTATTTATATAAAGAAACGACATACTTACCGGGTTGTTACTAAATTTTAGCACAATGATGGATCTAATCGTTTGCACGCCGCTTCACTCCTGACTTCCTCCTTTCAAAGCGTCTAGTCCTTAGTCTTCCAATACAGCGAAAGCTTCCGTACCTTGTCTTATTCTTGATGCAGGAAAGTAGGAACTATGTGATGACTATGTCAATTATTTCACTTTTCCAACTCTGATCAGCTACGTAATGTATGTTAATTTCTTTTGTCTAATGTCCTTCGATAAAATCTCTAAATAAATTTAGATTTTCGTCCTAGTTTATCCAGATTCAATGGATGTGGTATAAATGTGAATCAGTAATGCTGTGTTCTTAGGATCCCTGCATTGAACGCTACACTGCACTCAACCCGCACAATGAATATTATTGTTAGATAGGTTTGTATGTAATTATCATTTGGCCCACAACAGACGAAACTTACTGAGCAATATATGTAAACAATACATAAACTTTAAAATGAGTAGAAACATTTGTCAATTTAGCTAAGCAATATAAAGGAGTACATAAGTAAGGTATCACAGAGGTGTGGGTGGAGTGCAGTTGGGATGCAGCGTAGTGTCCGCCTTGTATCTTTAGAGTGCCGCGGAATGCTCCCTTAGCGGTTAGATTGAAGACGAACGATATTCAATACAACACTTCAAAATAACAATGAAGATTATCCATGGTCTGCATTTCAATCTAAACGCCCCTTATCCCTATACATACATATATTGTGCACCTAAAATATCCCTGCATGAAATTATAAGCTAAAAATAAATGAAAATCAACAAGCCTAGAAAGCCAGATGAACCTTTATATTAATTATGCTATGGTAAGCACTATCAGAAACGTATAGAGAATTACGGAGTCCAGATTAATCAAGAGGTTAAAAATATGGTAGACAATCCAATACTAATTTTTGACGAGTCATTTGAAGTGTTGTATTCAGTACCGCGCCGTTCGATGGCCCTAGAAAATCATCTAAAAATCTACGTTATTGTTAATCAGTGTTATAAATCTTATCGTCTCGTTTAAGAGTTACAGTGTTGTATAGATTGGTACGTTTAATTTGTAAAAATTCTGAGATTATTCTGTTATTATTGTAAAGTTTCTTTGAATAAATAAAATTTTGAAATTTACATAATCGTTCATATGGCAGTTTTATTTCGAGCAATAAAGAGTAAAATAACACTCGCACTGTACCTACTTATCGGGTAGGTCGAGGTGTAGGTTGCTGGGCGCGGCGTCGCGGTAGCTGCGCGCCCACATGTCCACGCTCCTGAAGTACCGCTCGAGATGCTCGTCCTTCACGTTGAGGTCTGCGGGGCTGAGGCGCGCGCTGCACGTGTTGCCGCTCACGGCGCCGTCCGAGTTGCAGTTGGAGCGCGACACGTTGCGCATCAGCTCGTAGTGGGAGAAGTTCATCGACATCAGCGACGCGTTCTCCGTGCCCGGGTTGAAGTTCGAGCTGGTGCACATGTCCATGAACATTTCCGTCGCCCCCTGGGCTGCAGGGTTCATCTGTCTACTCGTAGTGTACTCCCCATTCACTAACTTGCTCTTCTTCAGTCTTCCCAGCGCTAGGTCCAAAGACCTGACAGCTTCGTTCACGTTGAATGACTTACGTTTCGCCGGTTCACTCTTGAGTCTCATAGGCGGTGCATTATTATAAGATCTGGCCTTGTTAACAAACTTTTTGTCGTTAGGTGGGTCGCCATTATTTTCCATGGCTAATAACGCAGTAATTTAGTATTGACATTGCATGTTATCCAGAGATTTATATTCGCTTTGTATGTAACCTCGCCTATATTATCACATTTTTCGCGAGCTGTCTGGGTGAACTGTCCATTTTGATAGTTAATTTGGTGACATTGGTTTTCAGTTACCATTAATAGATAACTAATTTTTTTACCGACATTCATTGCAGTCTAAAAAGTTTGGTTTCGAGGTTTCTGGTATAGAGAATATAACCTACTAAAATTTCAGTAAGCGCCATCTGTCTTCACAAGTTAACAATACATGAAACTACTGCTACTTCCACCCCTCACTTATGTTCGCATGGCATCATATTATTGCGTCCCCCTCTTGAACGTTTTATGTGCTTGATAATAGGTGGCGTTACAATAAAAGTATCATAGTAATCCAGAAAATAGTTATAATTATTTACATGTTTTAGTAAAGCCACGAACTTTCTTAAAACATTAAATAAAAAAGCATTTTACAGAGAAGTTAAATAAATGACCGTTACTCTTCTAAACGAATGCCATCTATATTAGAGGACATGATAAAGGAATTGCATCAAGCTAATAGATGGCGTTACTGGTCTTAGCAAAACTTCCTCTTTCACAATAAGCCCACACTTACCTAAAATTATTCAGATACCGGCTTAGTATCGAAGCCTGAAGAGGACTCCAGTGTACGGCTGGCTAATGTGAAGGCTGATATAATGATAAGTAGGACTTATTGCCAACTTTAAATCACATGCGTAAAGCAATACATGTTTACGAAGCTACAATATCTCCTACCATTCAGTTAAAAGGCCTTAAAGTACTTACCAAGAGTTTATTAAAATAACTTATTAACCTAAGTAATCATTTTGTATGATTTTAGCAGGGAGGTATGCGTCACAGAGCGCTGCAGTTGTAGGCGCTAGAGATTCTATTTCTGCTTTTGTACCGCTAGATAACATGGCCGTCAGTTCCTCTTTTATGCGAGTGCCTGAAATATTGTTAGGGAGTAATCAATCCCTTTCTACTAGAAAATATACCGTGTTTTGTTGTTCTTTAGACCCATTTTACAGTCTTCGCAAAAGTTTCGCTAAGTATTGTTTATCAGCATGACTTCATGGGTAAAGAAATAAAGTTATAGATAATTTATTTAAATAAAATAAAAAACTTATTCTATAGTTCTAATGTAGCTAGTGTCGAGACATACCTACTGAAGGCAAGTTGACAAGAACTACAAGACATACCAACTGGAGTATCCAAATACTGTCTTTTAAGGAGATTCCTGATTTTCCTTTTATCTAAATCAGAAAGAGGCAAACGCGCTTCAGTAGGAGCTAAGGTCATGACGTCACTGTGACGAGCTCCTAACATCGCTAGTGAGCTGCAAGCTAATGACGACGACAGGTGAGATTGAGCCTAGAAATAATAAAAGATCTTCATACGATAGAAAGGTTGGAAAGGAATACATTAGGAGACTGACTGAGGAAATTGCCTATGTATTTATATAAGAAAAGCCTATACTTTTTCTAAATTCGTAGGCGTGGTGCCACTATTATTTTACGATAGGTATATAGCAATATTCTCCAAACTCAGTCCTCGTTATTTTCTAAGATAGGTAAGAAATAAAAGTCAAAAACGGCTAATATGGTATTTGGATGGATAGAGGAATATTATTATCTGAATCCGAATTCTTTCAAGATAGTATACTGGTAGTTAAAATGGAAATTTAACTTACCAAAGATCCATACTTGTATGTTAGAAATATTTCGTAGCCATGTGGATCAGCGTCCACCAGCGCAAGGGCACGCAGCCGCAGTTCGGAACACAGACGACACAGCAGTTGACGAGTGCACACGTCTGGATAGCCTTTACCCTATTAGAAATTAGAAATAGATATTTAAGAAATTAAAGTCAAACTAGGAAAAATAATCAATTACGAAAAAGACTACACGAAGGTCGACATAGTTTTCAGGAAATTATTGCCTACAAAAGAGGAACTAATTTATGTCAACATGCCTACAAAAGAGACCTAAAAATTATCAGACATAATTATAAATATCATAATTTTAAAGTCTTGGAGTAATAATATAATGTAAATCTCTCTCTTATTTCTACCTACCTTACTTACAGCTGTCATTATTATAAGCCCCTGTAGTGTCAACGAGAATATAATCTTAATATTACAGCAAATCATCGAATCGCCGTCGGCATTTACAGCAGGTTTGCTTGTTACGCAAATATGGGGTTAAAGGATGTTAAGAAGGGTTTATGTTGTATATATTATATTAATAGTATGTCATTGGCGCGTTGAGTGCGAAACCAGATCCAAAAGAAACAGAAAACTAGATCTCGCTTAAGCTTCAAAGCATAGACTTCTCTGCCGTGCAGGGAATATACCTTTAATTTTATTTTTATATGTATGAGCAAAAGATGTTATTAGTGTTATTAGAATATATTACATCTGCACCATATATTTTACATCTGGTACCGCAAGACGAAACCAAATTTCAGTTAAAAAATAAGTTTCAGTGTCGAATATGCCTTCATAATGGTATATCTATAAGCAGCAGGATTAGTAGTTGTCTTTCTTCAATCGTAAACGCTAGTAGAAACTATGAACATGTATGTGGGATTCCACATATGTAAAACACCTGATGCCACAGGAATTGAAAATCACTGTCGCAGGAAACTTGTTAAAGAACAATACACTGTGATGTAAGAACAAGAAAACCTATCTACGTGCTTAATTGACCTTTTAGAAGTTACCAGAATGTCTCTATTGAGAATAATATGATTGATATATCTATAATACAAGTAGGTAGGTATTATACATTGATTTAAATTTAAGATCGTAAGAAACACCGAGTGACAGACAACGCGCGATACTTACCGTCATAATTATAACAGGTCCCAATCTGAGCAGTGCACCTTCATCCAGAAGTTTTTGAAAGATGGCGTCTTTTTCTACCACAAGGATGTACTTAGCGGTAGATTGAAACTCCTTGATACCGATGATGTCTTGTGGTATGAGGACACCTTGTCAATGCCAATGGACGAATTAAGTAAGTATGGTGAAAGGTGGTGGTGAAAGACAAAACAAAAACAATTTCCCTAATATATTTTGATATTTCATTAACGCGTTCAGGATACTGTTGGGAAGGGCGTGGCGTTGTAGTGCGTCCGGTATATTTGCGAGGAGACACAGACGATTTTTACGCTATATTAAGAAAAACAGCTGCCTCCATGAACGGCCGCGCGCCGCCACCAACAGTCTCCTGAACGTGATTTCAGATCGGAGGGCGCCCCTCTGCTGCGCCACTGGGTGAGGATCTACACAAGTTATCGCTTTACGTATTACTAATTATGTATTACTAACACTAGTCTTAAGTTATTTTGTATGCTAACACTATGGAAACATGTTTGAAATAAATTAAAATGTTTATAACTTAAAAAAATGATTTAAAAAAAAATATATGAAAAAGCTACTTACCACCAGAAGCTTTACAATCAATAACAGTTCCATCTCGATTGGTCATTGTCAGTGGTCCGGCTATCAAGCCCTTAGCCGTGGCCACTATGCCTAACGTCCAGGGAGGGGTCTCCAACAAGCAGCAAACATCCCTAACTGCTACATCCAAGTTAGCTTGATTACGAAGTCTCATCACGTTTTGGTAAAACAACTCCCTGAGAATGCAATGTAAGGAATTCAATTTGGCAAAAATTAGTATAATAAACTTTGTTTGTATTTTATGTTTGCTAACGGTATCCGGTAGTCTTGGTGGTCTAGTAGTTAAAGTACCAACTTTTCGAGTATGAGGGCGCGGGTTCGATTTCAGGTCAGGAAGGTGCCAATTTAACTTTTCTAAGTTATATGCACTTTCTAAGTTTGTCTTAGACACCAATGACTGATTAAAGGTGAAGGAAAACATCTCGAACAAACCAGGGCTATAAAGTCTGAAATCACCAACCCGCATTGAGAAAGCGTGGTGATTAACGCTCAATCCTTCTCCGGGCGAGAAGAGTCCTGTGCCCAGCAGCACGATAAAAAAAGGCTGCTGATGATCCGGTAGTATAGGTTTAAGAAGTATAAAAAATTGGTTGCGTGGGCGCTATGACATTCATTTCATCAAATCCTAATATATAAAAAGTTTGATACAATAATGAGCTGGTACTAATATAAAGTAGAGTCAGAAATAAATCCATGAAAGACACACTAACAAGAACAGTTACTGCGATGAATATAATCTAAATTACTATTGCTACTGACCGTCTGGTAACAGTAAGGTTTTTTGAAAGTAATTCATGGACTTTTGTTAACACGAAAACTATTGTATTAAATCTTGTTTTATCTTGGCTACTGGAATAACAAAGTGTCGTCTTCTTGGCTTCATTGAACGATTTCAGTGTTACTCTGAAAGAATACAAGTTAATTATGTTCACATATGGATCGTCTCTTCAGTTTTTTCATTCGTGTACTTACCTATCTAAGTCGTAAATGCAATTGCTCCACAGCTTTTGGTTCCTTATAATAAGTTTAGGAGTACTCCCATTTTCAGCGCATTTGTTTATGCCACTTAAAATGTCTTCCACTCTCTTTAAGAGTGATTTTCTTGCGTCAACTGTTTCCTTCACGATCATGTACGAAGGCTTTGGGCCAGCTGAAAAGTAAAAAAGTTTATATAGACGATTCAAATACAATAACAAATGCTGAAAAGATTATTTTACTGCACCTTTATCATTTACGGATCCCGTTAAAAGCTGCTGGACTTCACTAAACTCTAGTTTACGTTCAGGAAGCAACATAACACCAGCATTTCCCAGCAATTTTCTCTGAGTAGTACAGAGAGTATCTATTGCAGCAGCTAACTTGGGATCTTGTTTGAATGCAGTTTCTGTATTCAACGGCAAATCTTTGGTGAATACCAACATCTCTTTATTCATTAAGTCCATCCTAAAAAATAACGTGCCAAGCTACTATTGAGTACAACAATAATTGACAAAAAACCGATGGATCCTATTAATGTAAGCCACCGGTAAAAGTGATGATGATCCCTACCTACCTAGTGGCGAGATGTTTATCAACCGCAAACAATAACAGCGTCACAAAACGATGCTCGTAAAAGGGCCACGAGACAATAGGGCAGCTCCTCGAGTGTTTTTATAGCGAAGTCGAGCGAACAAGCGAACGGGACGAAATCATCGTCGGTGGCGCATCCGACTTGCGCTCACTGAAAAAATGACACAATAGATTTAATCGAGAGATAGTCGACGCAGGCGTCTCGAGGAGCAGATGACACGCCGTGACGACCTCACAAAGGGCGTGAAATGACGTCATAATAGCCTCGAATTATCGCCCTCTCTTGTCTCAGGGCAAATATTTAACAGCAGTCTCGTTTTTGTCCTTCTTCGGCAGGAGATCATAAATAACAGGGTTACGGCAGACAAATGATGCGGACCGTTACCGCAGCGCTTTGTTATACGGTGACATATTGCAACGAGCTGATGTTTATGTCTTATTATGGATTCACAGGAGAGTTATAGTCAGCGAGGAATTCTTGGGAAGTGCCAACTTGGTTATGAAAAACGTTCAATGACGCACCTGATTACTCAGATAGGAGATGTCGATCGATTCGGGTTATTGACTTTTATTGATTTTGATAAAATTTAAGTTTTATACATTATATATACCTAAATATCGTTTCCAGGTAAGGCACAAAAGATACAACTAAAACCTTGCGAGTTTATCGCTTGCCGATTTAACACACTATGATAACCTTAGAAGCTTTTAAATGAAAATAATCAAGAGCACCCTAGGCTTCACCCTAGCCATTTTAATTAGGTACTTGAGGTGTGAGAAAGTAACTACTAAAAACATTTCCCATTGGCTCCCCAAGGCGCGTCGATAGCATCAGCGGGTGACAGCCCGCACAAATACCATACAAATTGCTCGATAGCTCCTTGAAATTGATTGTTGCAATTATTCGGCGAACCCTTTCGCGACCACGGGGAGGTGAGAACGCACTTATCTATCTGCGCGATCGCTATACGAACGACCCAACTCTTTGACAACGGTGTGAAGTAACAAGCCACTGGATCCACAGTTGGCAGTCGGGAGGTCGCCAGTTGCTTGCCATTCTTTTATAAGATCTCTCTGTTTGATATGATGCTGATAAGGATTCTTTTCTTATTATGATTTACAGTTTACGCGCAAGTGTTTAACGATATTTTTTATCGGCACAATCTTTGCAGCTTAAGGGTTTAATTAATAGGCAAATAAATTATTGGCGTGATAATGTCGTATGAACAAAATTAATTTGGTGTCTAGGGCAATTTTGAAGTCCCTAAAGCATAAAATGTAGGTGTCCAAAAATATGTTTTTATATTAGAAACTTCCCACAAAACACGACCTCTAGAGTGGTCATCGGAGCGGCAGTAAAGGCAGCAGTTATAAAAATAGGAAACATTGTCGTTTCATTGTCCTGGCACGAGTGGCCGACGCCGGGAGCCGCGGGGCGCCTGCCCACAATGGACCACCATCGCGGTATCTCCATCGCCTATAAGTTTCGCCTAATTGACTGCTCAAACGCTATTTTAATACTTTGTTATTGAATGCCGATTTGTATATTGGGATCACATGATCGGAAGCTGTTTTACAATGTATTGGACGAAGATCTTATCTGGTATGAAAGAAATTTATATGATGGCTTACAGTGTGGGGTGTTAAGCTACATAAATGTATTAGTTCAAAGAATGATTGTGGAATATTTGAAGAATAAAAATACCCTAGTTTAACGATACGAACTTCTCTACCACCAAGATCAGCCCTAAAACGGACAAGTCAAGTGAAGAAATTGAGTGGACAAGAAAGGTAGGAATTGTAACGATAAGATATTTTCTAGAAATATTAGATAATTTAAAAAAAATAGTATTTTTTCTATTTTTTATTAGCTTCCAATTACAAAATGCGAAGCAGATTTAAAATTGGTAACAAATAGCCAGTAGCATTAATACCCACATTCCCACACGCGATCTCGCGGTACCGCAACAGTTTCTCATACCATGGAGTGGCTACTTAAGCTTTGTGCTCGAAACAAAGCTCACAATGCTCACAATTGCTCCTAAGTTATAGAAATACGTCTGTACTCCATGGTATTCGCTAAGGAGGTTATAAAACTAGGGGCCTATTTAATACATTGTTAATTATTTGGCATGTAAGTGATCGGCGTATGATTTCGTTGCTCAATAATGGTGGTATTGTTCTGCTATGGTAGAATTATTTGTTTCAAAAGCTATATAAAAAGTTAAATACATAAAAGTTCATATACTATCGCAAAAATCTAAAATCTAATTGTTGAATGTAGGTGAATCTCTTTTTATAAATTGCATGATTATGTCCACCTCATAATTATTGATAAATTAATCAAAAACCTAAAAATCTAATTTACATATTTCATAGGAAGCAATTTTCCAATCAAAACTTTGAAGTGTTTAAAACCATGGTCTAATAACGGCATCCCTAACCTCTGCTCTCGGCAGTGAAGTGGCGTCCCGTCGCGCTCCAATATTGTCGGGGCTGTTCCGTTCCCACCCCACTCGTCTCCGTACGACATTTACATACGACAAAGCGACTGTCACACATTTAAACTGTATAATTACGATACATTAGATTTATAGCCCAGAAACAATAGCCCTCAAGTACTTTCAACCCTTTTATTAAACAAACATCGTAGCGACGAAACTCTAAGCTCATTTAGGGTAATTAATACAATAGTTCTCATAATTCTCAGCAATTAAAAACGCTTTTATAATGCGAATCTTCAAAAAAATTAACAATGATGTGACATTTATCTATCTGTTTGTTTTTCTGTTGGTTATCGCACGAGAGTCATTTTCCCATCATTATTTTGATTTAGAAAATAATAAAAACACTTTAACGCATTGTTTATATATACTTACTTATTACTTTTACTCGACAAAACAAAACATTAAAAAAAATCCTGGCGTCAGTCCAGGAATAAAATATAACATCGATAATAGTTTATACGTAAAAACGCTGATCTAATTACACTACATAGCGACTCGTAAATCGCATTATCCCATGTTCAGCGGCGGCCAACATAAAAATATTCAATAATGACCAGCCTGCAACCAGAACTACATAACGTTGTCATTGTATAAGGAAAAAGTCTAAATTATTACTTTTAAATTCTAATGCGTTCGAGATTCTGCGTGTGCGGCAATGGAAGTCGCGAGCAGGTGTCACCACACCTGCGTTCCCAGGCTACTACTTACTAAATCTAGACTTTTCTACATCCTAGTTCAATACACTACAGTGTATACTAATAAATGATTATGAAGAACAAACTAGTTCTAACTTGAGTTAACTACATTCAAGATTGTCTACTAGGTACCGTCTGGAAATAAACTGCAAATAGATAAACTTGTCACTCACGTAGATAATTCCAAATCTTACATTTGCTAATTCAAACGCAATTATTTTTGAATCAACATTATGTACAAATTAATTCAATATTACCTTCAAAGGAAAAAAAGTCTTAACACAGCACCATTTGGCGAGATTTGGCGGCAGCGCAGAACGTATTTGAATTTAAATAAAAAGAAAACACCATAAACTAAATTCATTTTACATCACCTATATTCTCGATTCACTTTTCACTTATTGAATAAAAAAAAGAACAGCCAGTACGTTTTTTTTTAATATTTGCAATTTATTTTTATTTATTATTATATTCTATTTTTAAAATAGGAACAATTTATGTAGAACTGTAAAGCATTTTTTTTCGCTTTCACGATTATCCAGATATTTTTATTTATGCAATGATTGTTTGTATTTTTTTATTTACATAAAAAAATAGCAATACCAGCAGTGACAAGTTCAACCACCCACAATGCTAATGCATTTATCGGCGTATTGCAATGTCCCCAACCAGATCATATCGACACAGCTGTCGTAGCCACGTGCATCCGTGCATCCCAGGTATTGACATTAAAATGTTTTGGTGGCAATTTAACTGAGGTTACGAGTTATGAAGCGTTTTATCTATTATTCGATTAATTACTGAATTTGTTGCGATAACCTTTTTTATTGCGCCTCATTTATTTATGACGTTGTTTTTGTAAGATATTTTACTCAGCTACGCATTTGTTTAGGATTATGGAACCAAAAAGTAAAACGAAGTCCGACTCGTACACAGTCTTTATTTATCTATTTTAGAACTTTGATTTCGGTTTAATGTATTAACATGAAATGTTTATAGTCTTTTTACAGAAAGATATCTAGGTATTTATGTTTACCTACGTACAGTAGTATATACCCAAAACGACAAAAGAAAGAAAGAAAACATAGGTACCTATGAGTGAAATTTAAATTACCTCCATCTCCTCAAAATATTTGCTAATCGACTTGCGACTTGCGATTAGCAAATATTTTATATTAGCTTTATATATCAGACCAAAAATATGCTCTCGAACATAAGCCTTTACATCTTAATATTAGAAATAAAACCCTTATCTTAATAGCTTACTGCACTAAATATTGTCAATTTGTATTTATTTTTCAAAAATCTTGTACAAACAAAAACAACAAATAGGTACTTATAGGTAGTCACATCATACCATCAATTGTGAACAATCGTCGCCATCAAGGGGAGGCTAAGCCGTTCACATTATATGTTTGCTTAACATTCATGAGGTTCACCCTCCACCGACCAGTACTTAAAGCTGGCAACACATTTGTTTTACTAAACTACTAATGTAGGGAAATGTGCTTTGAATATTTTATTTTATTTATTCACTCCAGATGTGTTGAGTTTAGCGGTTCCATTTATTTCTTTGATCATATTTTGTATGAGTGTGAATTATAATTATTATATTCAATTAATGTAGTCAGCTTTTCTGTCGTATTGCAAGATTATTATGACGGCGTTATGATTAACATTTGTGAGTTTAATATTACTAACTTGAAGTATTATAATTGCGTTTTGCATCCTGCAGGAGTACTTACTAAGGTAGGACACTATAGGTACCAAGGACCTACGGCCTCTTAAGGACTTCAATCTATCTCGATACAAAATTACACGTTGTTTTCTATATTTTTTTTTTATTTTTAATAGTAGAATAATTTATTTTTGGCTAGTAAGTAAGGAGATAAATTATAGTAAAAGTTATAACAATAAAAATAAAAATTGGAACTATTAAGTATGTAAAGTTATTCGTTTGCATGTTGTGAGTGCTATCTCCACATAATTCCTACTGTCTCCTAAAATGGTTATTTTAAAAGTGGGCCCTCCCACGTCCGTGCATCAACATGCATTTTTTTATTTGACCATCAATTGTGCATCAGTCGTCGAGTGTCGAGGGAGGGACATTCCCTCACACCTCGCGTCAGCTGGCGATCCTCACCCTACGTACATTCCTATTAACTTCAATTGAGCCCGACAAATTTACATCAACTAGGAGGTCACGAAACAAGCGGGTAGAATACCATCGCCGCTAACTTAAGAGTAACTTGTTCATATGTTTTCAGCCCAAACGAAAAGAGATTTGTCTTCAACGTCAGTTTTGAGTAACGAAAATTAAAGCTGGAAAAAAATATGCCAACATTGTTAAGGTGAGTAGAACAGACACTCCAATAGTAAACTTAAATGAAATGAAGTATGTAGGTATTATAACAAAACTACAAACCTTTATAAAAATCTTATATTACTTCTACGGTTATAGCTACCACATAGCTGTATAGTACACCAACATGAAACTAACAACGCTACTAACACTCCATCTATCTTCTATGTAACGTGTATTCGCTAACTTCATGGGCCGTCACAAGCCCATGCGCCACACCATATGGCCAGGGTACACGACTCAAATCGCTATTATATTGCTTTTAATTGATAACAATTTAAATATATTTGGTGATTCACACTTACAAAGCTCATTATTATTCATCGAGTCATTATCTATGTGTTCGCGTTTTACCGAACGATGGTATCTTCAACACGAATGAGTTCTAACTTCATGTTTGTAATGTCACGCCACTAATTTAATACTGCCGATGTCATTGTTTAATTAATAGTAGGTTTAAATTGTAGCTCGTCCTATTAGAAATACAAAAATTAGTCTAAATTTCTTAGCTTTTTAAGTAGAACATAAAAAAATATTTCTAAGTCAGCAATTTTTCAAAACAGCGATCGTTAAAAAGGGAATTATGACCTATAAAGTTATTCCATTTTGTGGAAATATTTTATTATTCAATAAAAGTGTGTTTGCAACAAAGGCACATTGAATCCCTGCGGTTTTCGGAGCCCGTAAATCAGGTGCAAGGACCCTTGCAGCTAGCTGGAGAGGCTTCTTGAACTGTCAAGGCCTCGTTGTGGTCATCACCATTTCTCCGACGAGTGCAAACAAAGCTTGTTCGTTGGTCAATGTTATTGGCGCAAATAGAAGATTTTTTTCAATATTATATCATACCTACCGATTGAATCCAGCATTTTAGTGCATCTAATTTGTTTCAGATTTTTTATACAATTATTTTTATTAATGATGTCGCAAGTAGTAATTATATTATCTATCACAGTATTGTCCTCAATTAAACAAAATTGTATAATGAGCTATTATAAAGCTATATAGAACTCAAACAGCAGCATACAATTAGTACAAACTCGCGTGTCGATGGTACGAGCCGATAGCGAAGCAATTCACAGACCATATTGCATCCACTCATTTACATAATTGTTTCATGTTAATATGGACGAGAACATCGTTATAAATCGTCACAAATATTCCAATGTTATTTTTTTTGCTGTTTTATAGTCTTGTTTACTTTTTGCGTGGGCTTGTGATACGCTAAAAAAAAGGTTAGTAGTGTAGTAATGCATTTTTCCCGTACGTCCATAGCTAGGTACAAAGTCCTTCAGAGAGTTTTTAAAACTTGAATTGATTTGCCATATATAAAGATTGTTTTTACCATGATAATGAAAATGGCGTTCAGATGGATTGTCGGTCACGGCTACTTTTCTCTGTAAGGAACAGTCAGCTGCGCAGACCATGAGCACTTGAGCTGACACAGGTGCACTCTCTATTCCCTTACCATCATAGTCTATAATCCGACATGACCGTACTCTCCGATGCAGTGTATCAGATCAATCACTAACTTGGAGACTCCAGACTGCTTTGTAGAAATTTCTTTAATCCACAAAGTGATTTCTGCCCAACCCGGGAATCGCGCTTTGCAACTACTAGACCTCAAAACCATTATATCCTTTATAAAACCCATCAAAATTAACAAGGGGGAAAACGTATTTGTCAATTACATTTATATGTAAAAAACCAATACGTAAATGATAAAAGGGGTGTACCTAACAGTTCAAGTTATCTACCTGTCTAGGTATATGAAAACAACCAACCTACATACAAAACTATTGATTTTCCGTCAACTGCCGACCAATAGCAGAGTGGGAAACACGGATACGAAAAGGCAACGATTGAAGGCTACACGTAGCTCTATGTATATTAGATAGGTTTTTTAATTAAAACGAAGCCTCATTAACCTGATAAGTGACGAGTGTTCAACGAATTGGTAGTTATTGATTTTCTATAATTTAAAGGTACTGAAGGAGTTATTTAAAACGAGTTTGTACAGATGCCAGCACATAAACTGTAAAATTTTCCCAATCATTTTTAAACAATATGCTTCAGTGATAAAGCTGAAAATCTATTAAGGAAATTTAACAGATTATAATAGCTTGATGTGCTGGCGTTGGGCTGGCTTTACCTCGATATCTGAGACTTTTCGCCTAATAAATTTACACGTGTTCATGTCATTATCAAAGTATTTTTGGTCTCGCACTGCTATCTACTGATATATGATTTTATGATAATAGATCGTCATAAACTTCAAGGCATACATATAAGAAACTGGGCAGGTACTAAAAATAAACCTTAGTCAAAACTGACTTGTGAAATAAATGAACGTTTTAATAAAGACAAAGAGCTTTGACCGCGCACCTCCTAGTAATCCTTGTGCCACATTCAATGGGCTAATTGCACCACATGAGATAAACTCATTAACAAGGATAGACGCGAGATTCCGCTGCTACCACTGCCGAGCTTATCTGTCAACGCTGAGGGTGCAGTGACAAGCGCTAGCGATTTGTACAAATATTTTGCTTTCTTTTGATATACGTCTAAAGTGAAACACGTGTTATTATTGCATAGCTATTACAAAATACAATTGTTGGTCCTATCTATATGCAAAATATATTCAGGACTGAACTTTGCAATATACAACAGCACAAAAATGTTACTTTTTCTCTATCCGTACATATTTCTAAGCAGTGAAATAAAAACACATAACTATCCTTCCTACTTCTAAAATAATTGTTTTTGACTACAACTTTTCGCCGCTCCGCTCATCACTATATCACAATTCAGCACACGTACAAAGGCCTTTGAAGCGCGCGGGGGGACGGCGGGGGCGGGCGGCTGCGAAGGGCGGGCAGCCCGCATGATCGCGCGATCGCACCCATTTGCGGCTCGTTACACGCCGATAGCACCAAACAAAACACACCCCAAGTAATTAGGAAAAGCCTTTTCCAGATACCGTAAGTACTGTTCTGACTTGTACCGTATGAGTACTTCCTTATTCTTGCTTTTGTTGGTGTGACGAACATTACACTGCGGAATTTCAGGATTTATAAATAGATTCTTATATTCTTGACCGTTTGTTTATCATGAAAAGGTATTTAAAATTAACTTTAGCTTTCTTTTGACTTAATTAAAGAGTCAAAAAGTAAGTATGAAAAGTAGGCATGAAAAAAATCAAATAACACGCAAATACAAGTACAAAATACATCTTGATATAGCATATCTATTAGCAATGAAAAGTGAAATTTCATATCCCATAAAACTAGACAAAGGATTCACATAAAGCTTGCAAAGGTGCACAAAGTTTATGGGCTGACCACAAAGTGACCATTATGTCTCTATGTATAAAAGAATTGCGCTCCGGCCCGTAACCGGACCTGAGATATTTAACTAATGCCTGAAGCTATTTAGTTTTAGACCACAACTTCGCTTTCCTATTATTTCCAACGAACGTAATTGGATTTTTAAGGATCTTTTGAATGTTTCTACCATTATCTATTTACCCATTTGTTTCTTATAACAAGACTACATTTGTTACGCAACTTAAAACAAAATATTTTTAGTATAAATAACCTACCTGTTAATCATATTATAAATAACCTACCTGTTAATCATAGTACCACGTACCTACTCACGCACGTATCGACATTAAGTGATTTGCCAATCATAAAGAAAACAAAGCCAAAAAAAGGTATCTGTATATCACACTATCTACAAATTTTATTTCAATAAATTAATAGGTTCCAGTTCAAAGATCAGCACGGGTTCGATAGCGGCCGATGATGCACCGCGCATGTGCAAGATTCATCGCCGGGTGGCTGTGAGACCACCTGGGCTAGCTGCCCACCTTTCTGTCACAACTGAGCTGTATATCATGTCATCAATAGATTATCTAATCATGTTATTGATATGCTGAACTGGATTTTATTGGCTAAAGCGAAAATCTATTTGAATTAAATGAACTAAATGTAAGTTTTCTCAATGTGAACATTTCTAAGTATGTTTCCATCCTGCATTCTTGATTAGACACACGAAAAAAAATTATACGTTGAAAGAGGTTTTGGTTAGTAAGCGGATGAATGTGTCTCAAATAGCGTGGAGATATTTACACATTAGTGTACACCTATATATAAACATAATGTTTTTGCAATAAAAAATACACATTAAATTAAAATTTTAATTTTTAATGCATTGCAAAAATGCACAGACTGAGTTTTTACCTTAATTTCTATGTTACATTACATAACCACATACACTCATGTTGTAAAATAAAAGAAAAATTGCAGTTTTGCAAATTGTGTGAATTACTCAATATTATTTTTGTAGAAATTGAATTTAAAATTCTTCATCTGTGTTTTATCCATTCATCAACACGTAACATACAATCGCACTGATTTTACATGCTTAATATGAGTTAACCGACCCTTATTTTTTCTAACTAGTCCAAAAGTTATGGAGTATGCACCTTACTAGGCAAGGAAACTTACTTGATGCCTGTATAGGCAGTACAATTGCTTTTGATGTATTTTTATTATCTCAAAAGTTATGACGTCAGGAAAATCATAATGATTTTCAATAATGATGTCTGAACAATTTGGAAACTACCTGTCTTCTGTCGAATATACTTCCATAAGCCATGCATAAACTGTGTACTGATGTGTGTTCGCATTATTTCTAAGCAGTTATTATAAACGAGGACTTGTAATTGGCTTTCTTTAACCTATGACTTCTCTCTTTTGTTAAGTTTATATATATGTATGTAAATCTTCCACAGTTTATTAAATAAATAAACCCATTTTGTCAGCTACTATTAAAGCAACAAATCATCTTGCACCTAGATGTTACAATCGCGACTTTTTTCGTAGAATCTTCACGGTGCTTCAGATGATGTATGACTCAACAATTGGCGGGTTAATACTATTTAACAAGTATTGCATTTAGTTGGGGTGTCAGAGAAAAGTGTAACGGTATTGTGCGCGCCAAAGTCCTACGTCAATCAGTGGATGCGGGCTCACAATTAGGCGCACGCGCCGATGGGAAAAACTCTACGCGAATACAAATAAATTCTCATATAAAAGCATTACTATATTAATATAACGGTTTCAAATGACGCTAATATTTAAAAGCAATTAAAATTTGGTTGTTCATCTTCAAGTTGACTAAGTAGGACTTACTTCTGTTCACATTTACCCCCTGGCGCCGCTTTTAATAATCTTGTTAAACCTAATAATAATAAATTTTCTTACAAAGTGTAGTAATGAAAATGCAAGTTTTTAAATACCAATAAAGACTAAACGCTTATTTCTACTCGAATACAAAGATAAGTGACCTCACGCAGGGCACGTACAAGAACCAAGAAATCTTTTAGTTTGCATTGAGTCATTAGCGCTAAGTGTTAGACTTGGTGAGAATAGCATTATATCTTTGTAAATAACAGGTTCACTACATTTTTCCTCACGATCTTTAGACCACCTTAGTATTTGCGATCATCTTGTACATCTGGCCCGTAATTAGTTTGTTACCAGTGTTCTCGTAAATTGCTAAATTAATACTATTATTCATGCGGTAGCATTTATTTTACTCGCACGCTTTTAACACGAAACACTTATTCCTAGTAACATTAATTATTAAAATCTTTCCATTTCCTTTTATTTTAAAGAACTTGTACTATAACATATTAACAAAAACCCAGTTTTTTATAGAAAATAAAACGATTTGTATTGCTTCAGTTCCATCAAAAATCTGCCATCCTATGTAATCATTCTTCATTCTCTCTTTTCGAATTCAAATTTCGAATATCACGTCATGAAAAGCAAAACAAACCCGTGCCATGAAAAAATAACCAATCATACCATAAACATAAGTAGAACCAGCATAGATGACAATAATTGCACCATATTCTCGCATAATTGCCTAGTTCAAATACGTTTTCAGGCAGTATTTTTATAAACGTTGTCTCCGCATCAATTTATTCATTTATCCGGGCAATATCGTCTAATAAGTAGTCCATAAAACGATCACAGTTCATAGCTCCCAGTACATCTGGTCTGGGCACACTTACAGGCAGAGTTATTGCGTAATAATCTAGGCAGGCAGATGTGCTAGCTGATTGCTGCAGCTTAGATATATTTAGCTAACAGGTGCTGTGCTATCACCACGTGGTGTGACAGGGTTCGCAGTATTCTACGATTATTGTTGGCGACTTTGATTTTTAAGTGCGGAAATTGAATACTTTATCCATTTTATGTTTGTGGCCTACCCTTGCGTGTAGATACCTACGCTAAGTTACTTTGTTCATATTTTGGTTAAAGGGGACAAAAGGAATCAAAGGAAACAAAATAATAAATACTTAGTACATAATCATACTTTTATCTGAGTTCGCGGAACTGCTTTGATACGACGATTAAAATAATATCAATAATACAAAGTACTATCTTCCAGAAACATTATTTAAGAAGTTATATACTGAACTAGTTGCTAATTTTCCATAAAAGTCTTGGATCATTTTGAAAAAAAGAACACCAAGTTTGAAGTCAGCTTCTAAATTCATATGTACCCCATTGATTTTGGGCACTTTTACGGCGCTTCACTTTCACAAGCTGCCCAGCGAATTTAACATTTATCTGTAATGAAAAAAATACAATATTCTCGACATAAATATTAAGTTCAGAGTATTTTCTTTGTTCGCACATTACAACTGACATCCCTAAGCAAATAGTTCAGACCAGGATAAACCAGTTGTCGCGATTTTATAGAGTGGACATTACATAATCGCTAGCAACGTGATAATTGCCCTATCCGTGTAAGGAGGCTTATAAAAACTACCTGTTTCTCAATGTTTATACCGTAGCCTATTATGGTAACAAGGGCGTTTGTACTTTTTAAACACTAGTTATTAACAATATCAAGCATTATTCAATTAGTTTACATATCTTTTAATTTTCTGCACTGTGGAAATAAACTTAAATTGATATTGTGAGAATCCACAATTATACATACTCTATCTAAAAACGATTACTCTAATGATTAAGAAATCTTCATTAACTTTATCTATCATTATCGCTAAAGCTTCTGTTGGTCATTATAATAATCTAGTTTCTAGATTCATTAAAGCTCTGGTCAAGGTGATAAATCGATAGATCGATACACGTGTCGTTAGCGGTGGACGTGTGCGCAGCCATGATTAGAAACAGATAATGTTGAATCACGCAGGTGGCTTTCCTTGCAGAAAAGTTTTTGCACAGATACATATAGTAGGCGGCAGCTGCCGATGTGAAAATTGCAAGCCCCTATGTCCACTACCAGTCATAATCCAGGAATTAATAGCCGATTGCTAATGACAAAATGAAAATGCAAGCAAACGTTTGGTCAAACGCTCGGAAATTACCTGCGGACGTTAGATTCGAACATCGGTTGCAAACGATACGGGCTGAGACACGTGCGCCCTGTCATGTGCACCTCAACTAATTTATAGATATATAGAAAACCAGCCTAACGAACAATATATTATTTGCATTGCCCATTAATAAAACATATTTGATAAAAGTTAAATGCTTTGAAATAGTTAGCACCCACATGCCCCAGGGTTGATAGGTACATGCGCTTAATAAGACGTTCCCATACCTACCTAGCTTTATTTACACTCTGCATCGTTACCGAGTCAAGAGTTATAGGCGGAAGAAATAAATATAAAATGCCACGAAACGAAATGGTTTAACAACTCCGATTAAGTAATTTTCGGATTCGGGAACCGTTGATTTCTCAAATACCAAATTAAGGCAGTCTCTTATACCTACTAATTAAGTAAGTTCACATCAATACGCGACCTAGATGAATGAAACAAAATATAAACAACTACCTACTTATAGTTTATTTGTTGAAGCAAATCGCAGCAGACATCAATAAACAGAAGAGGTTCGTGCAAAGCCTCGCGAAGCTTTTGTGAGCAGCGCACATGCGCGCACTCAATGTGGATGGAATACCGCACAAAACGCTTTTCATTTCGTTTGAATCGTTCGCGCACTATGCGTACACGCAAGATGAGTCAGAACCAAAGATTAAGTACTGATCAGATAAGGCAAGTATATGCTTGCTTACAAAATTCATTTAAGCTATGTAATATTCCAATAACCTCGCAAACTTGCCGAGTACCTAACTGGTATCCTGTTTTATTGATATTTTTATATTGCGCTAGCCGTATCTTTTTTTTTAATCTTATCAGCAAGTGGATATGGTATGAAATCCAGCAGAAGTCAACATTTTAAGAATCCAGAAATCCTTTTTAGTACATGAAAGTAACAACATAGAAAAAGTATTTCTTATGTAGAATTTTGAGCATTTCTTACTTATTATTTATTTTCATCAGAAAAACTTAACAATTTTCAGTTTTTACTTAACAAATTGTATAAGAAATATACTTAGGTAAAAACTCCCATAACAGTCCTACTCTTTGATCTCGCGTAATTAGTAGCGGGGTGAGTTGTCTGCCAGGAATTCTTTTGATGGGAGACAAACGGAGGAGGCTCCAGCGAGCTGGCATACAAAGGCGTATCGTATGTCGGCCACCTGCATGTGCGCGTCCTTTCATGGCAGGGATGCGCGAGCGCATGCAGAAGTGATGCTGTACGTGCTTGCAGAATCCTATGAGATATTAATTACAGGTTTGCATTTAAGGACATACTTTATCCTACATCAGTTTCTTTGAAAGAAAGTTCAATGTGAAACATTTCTAAAGTTAGAAGTTCGACTAGCCAGGTCCGATTGCTAGACGGCATTTACAGTTGCCAACTAACAATTATGGGTTCCTAATGTACAAGAAAAAAAATCTCAAGTTTATTGTACACAACCACAAAACAATAAATAGTACCGTGTAACTGTATCACCGTGCAACCTTTTGTAACTGTTACTTTTTGCAATACAAGCAACAAGTCAATAATACAATAACAATTACTGAGCTACCTCATTCGGAGCCAAAAACCCGTAAACAATAATCGTAATTTTACAACGCGGTCGTTACAGGCATTGTGGACTGGCTCATAAAATCAACAGATCTCACACGGAGATACGCTCGCCCCCGTGCCTCCTGCTGACTGCTGAGAACGTCATTGCAAACACTCATTTTCTATCGATTCAAAGTTACATTTCTCGATATAAATTGACGTATCGATTTTATCACGCACCCGTTGCGGTTTGTGTGGGAATCGAGTGTTTTTTGACGATTTACCTTAAGTATAAGTTAGCACGTGCCGCTTTTGTTTTAAGTTCCACAGCTGCACCGTACATTTAAATTGACGAGTGTGGTCATCTGGTTACTGGTTAGTAAATAACCGCAGGAAGGTAAGAGGTTATTTAAAAAAATGGATAGGTATAGTCGTAATTTATAAATGAATTTTACTACTGTTATTACCTGACACCCTCGAATGCTTTAATATTACAGTAATTATTCTAAAATACATACTATTACGACATAATGGCTATTACATACCGCAAAGTTCACATTTAACCTTACTCAAATTAGGTACAATACATATGTACATCTAACGTTCAACCCTTGTACAATGACTTAAGACAAATGAAAACAATGACATGTCCAAAGGTACCTGTGTGTCTGACATTATCAAACTACGCAAATAATTCCGTAACCCTCAGGACAACAAGTCCTTAATCAGTCATCAGTATCAACGTCGGTAACGCACGAAGCCCCTAATCGACTGATTGTGGGAAAGGCAAAGACAATGATTATAATCACAGTTAATAGCGGCCATCTCGTATCTGACAGGCGAGTGGAGGGTTGCCCGGTTATCTGGGAGGATTAGCCGCCGGAAAGTTACGCTCAATGATTGTGATATAAGATATATCGGCAATTTGTAGGGTTTACTTTGTTTGCTATAGGTAATTTGTTTGGACAATAGGAGATACAACCAGATTACCGTGTTCTTCATGAAGACTAAAACGGGATTTTAGTTAGTATTTTTATTATAGCATTAATTAAAGTTAACGAATGAGTCAATTTACAACACAACCATGATAAAATTGTTAAGTTAGAAGACAGTCAAAAAAGGCTTATCTTTTGAAGAGCCGACGGCCGCCGGCTTTTCAGCTACCAAAATAATGCACTTTACCTTATGCTGAAAATGTTTCATGGCAAACGTTTCAATATCTTTTTGAATGTTTAGAAAAATATATTTAGTTTTTTTTTTTTTTTTTTGATTGGGCATCTCGCAGTTCAGCCTAAGGAGGCTGTTTACTGCTTAACCGGACAAATCCCTGTGGATGCCTAGAATTTAAGGCCTCCAGCCAGGGGCAATATATTTAGCAGTAAGACTGGGCTCTTCTACACCCTTCATGATACATAAGCTAAATACAGAAAGAACAACAGGATTGTCAATCGATAATACCAAACGTTAAAACCATTTAAAGCTTTTGTTACAGTTATAAGTAAAATAATCAAAATCGTAATACTTACACATACCAACAATAAGATCTATTTAAGTGTACCAAAACGTGAAAAGCTATAAATAACATCCTGTGGAAATATGTACCTTAGGGAACATTCAGAAAGGCTATTGTTGCATGTCATAACGATTGCACTGTATAGAGGGGAGAATTCATTGTGTTAATATCACAATATGGTGCTGTCAGTTAATTGGAATAGATTATGGGAATGAGGGAAGAAGTACGCTGTAGAGTGGTCCCAGGGGATGCTTTGCGGATGGACTTTTTATATTTTTTTATCAAGTCATCGAGTGACAATGGAGAATGGACGGATTATCACAATATTTGGAGGCGGTCGTGTGGCTCCGCTGAAAATTGACACCGGCTGCGGTAGTTCAACAAAAGAACTTGTAAATAAATACGCTTAATCATGTTTAATAAACTATTTGAGTAGATAATTACTGTGGTATCGTTTATAATTGTCATTTCACTCACCATTACCAAATTCAACCCCCAAGTCTACTATTTCAATCAGGATCCAAAACTTGGAGTCAAATATCATATTTAATCTACATGACGTGTCTACAGACAATTAGCTACACCAGCTGTCACGTTACATCTTGAACATAAGTGACCTTCCTCAAGCTTCTATTTGATTAGTCCCAATTATAACCGAATTACGTGTGTACCACATAGCCTAGCCGACGGAGGCGCGGTCGTGACCCAGTGAGAGGCCCGCATGTCTGCGGCTCCAGACGGCGGGGCTCCGCTCTCAGATGACCACCAAGACCTTAACGAACCGTCTCGAGTGAGCCGTGATTCACCGTGCGACTTACAGACGGAATTTACCACGTTGTTACTGTTAGGAGTAGTAAAGAAGACGTGCTAACGCTGTTAAATAAAAGTTATAATGCTCATAGTTCTTCTAACATCATGTCAGTGGTTTTCTTAGAAAAGCCTTGTATTTCAACAACAAACAAATGTAATCTGATAACATTATTGGCCCCGCTAATCAGAAAAAACTCCACAATTCCCATAATAAAGAAATCACTGTGTCTGAATTAAAGCGTGAAAACATACATCGTTGTCGGCCGACATTTTTATTGATAAAAAGCAAATAAAAGATGTAACAAAGCTAACAAAGCTTTGAAGATGCGCAATAAATGTGCAATAATGTGCGTTCTTGTGTGCGCTCCGCTGCAACTGCGTGATAAGCGTGTCGGGCGTGACAATGGACGCAGCGGCGCGTGCGCACCCGACAAGCACACCTTGATGCGCGCGCAACCCCGACGGTACACGCGTACTTTATTGATATACGCTTTTACCTTTACTACCTGATCAACTGCTACTCTACTATTAAAATAAGAAAACTTTTTTTTATTAAAATATTTCATTTAAACCTAACGTTTGACCTCATATTAATACAAATCCTATAATAATGCAAATAAAAAATAAGCTCCCACTTTCTATTGTATTTATTGTCCGAAAAAGCTTACGCACAAAAAACAGCCGAACAGAAATATTGAATACAGATCTTGAACAGTCCATTGTGCGGTACTTCCTTTCATATTTGATTTGTTGCTACAAATAACGGACATGAAAAGCGTTTAAGGTACTTAATGTCCAGTAATTGGCGATCAATAAGGATCAGTGGGCACATTGTGTTAAAGTATCGAATGGCTCTACTTTTATTGTCCGAGCGATTGCAAAAAAAAATACTAATAAAAAGCCTAAACCAAATAAGCACCCGTCAAGGGTCAGCGTTCAATGGCGAGCTGTCGATTTGTGACAGATTAAAATAATATCTAATGAAACTTAATACTCTGCAAAAGCTTTAAAATGGTCTCATTTTTTGACGATGAATTGTGACACGTCCGTGAATGGGTCACAATTTTTTTTTTATTAATTGGCTTCCTAAAATTGGCAGGCTGAATCATATTTTATTTTGGAATAAAAAAAAACTTATCTCAGCTTGCGTTTTTGGTTAACAGTCATAAGTAAATGTTGACTACATGTTCCTATTAATATTAAACCCTTTACATCAGTCTAAATATGTTAATACAATGTTTGTCATTAAATTAAAACAACAAGGTGTTCGTAACGGTCCTCACTAAACATTTGAATTCAAACAGACAGAAGCGCAATCACCGGGCTCCCACGCACTCTGAATAAGAAATATGAGCTGAACGGATACTGCTATTATCAAAACATTATTACAACACTCGAAACCACCCCACCACCGATGTAAAAATTAAACAACAATTGCCTTTAATATTCGCTCGTCTGTACCGACCCTCGACTGGTTTTATAAAAAATCTGTCAATCTGCCATAGATCAATCATCCTTGCTGAATGGCGGGGGGTGAACGACACGCTCCTCGACCACAATCAAACTTGGTAGATAATAAAAGGTAGTCTATATTTACGTAAAAGCATCCGATTGACGTCCAATATTATGCGCGGGCGCATCCGACACTGATTTTCTTTTGTTCGTCCCCGTTCACTCCTTTGTGGTAGTTTAACACTTGAATGACGTTTTGCAAATATCACACAAAAGTCAAGTAGGCGTTTGGATGTAAACTTTAGAATTGTCCAAACAGACTTTAGCTTGTCTAATATTGAGTTTGAAAGTGCAAAAAATGTATCAAACATAACTATAGGAAAAAAACATCTTATATTTCTTCTACCACATTTGACTAGCGTAGTAATGATGTAGAAAAATTGACAATTACCATTACCAAGCTCTTTATTTTTAACAACTATAAATTAAATGTCAAAACGTAAGCAACAATGTATCGCTAAATTGACTCTTAATTCAATCTCTATTATTATTTTTTTTGTATCTGTTATAGGTACCTAAGAGCTCTTAAACCAAGCTACATTTCCTCAATTACAGCATAACCATATTGCATGACAGTGTGAAATGGACCTTCTCTGGTACAAGATTCTGCACTCTCCTGACGGACACATCGGCGATGCGCGCGGTCGCTTCCACGTGTGTGCACGCACCAGCGCGCCCACGTGCCCACGCGCATCGCACGCGCCAGGTACACCTAATGCGCGACGCGTGCGCATTAGATAACTAGAAGTCGGAAGTATGGGGTAAGAACAGGTAAGATAACAAAAGGTAAGCAGGAAGTTAGTGGATGAGTATGCTTTCATTTATAAATATTTATAACACTTTTAAAAAAACTTATAAAACTACCTTAACTGTGGTTAGTTAAGAGGTATAAAATAATAAGAAAGATACGGCGAGTTTCTCCGGTTATGGATAGCCACTATCTACCAGATAAATTAAAAAATGGAACAGATTTTGGATGAAATTATTTGCGAGATAAACTATCTTGAACTTATCCGTAACCGGTGAAACCGGCCGTAAAGATAGTAATTTATAGGTAGGCTGTATTTAAGGAATATTTTTATAAGTAACATAAGTTTGTATACCTATCCTAAAAATCTTAGCAAATAAAAAAATGTGTCTACCATAAACACACGTTCACACTAGAGCCTAGTTTAACACCAGAAATCCAGAGTTACCAGACCAGTATATCGACTGTCGATCGATAGTTTCCACCATACTAATAGCATCTATCCCATCATCTATCTATTCGATTCTACTAACACCCTTATTCAACAACCAGCAATGAATTTCTTTTTTGGTTAATGTCTTTTATTAACTACAACTCCACGTAGTCTTCGTAGCTCGTAGCACAATCGTAGCAGCCTACAAAAACTTTTAAAGCGAAATTTTAAATAAAACACATACCTACATACAGACAATAAAAAACAAATAAGAAAAAAGACAGAAGGTGAATGAAGCAGCCACCATTAATTTTTATCATTTCACACTATAGCTAAACCATGTTTGGCTATGGTGTTCAGCTAACCGTTTCGTCATATAAAAATAGAAACTCTTCTAAATAAAATCTAATGAGTGTTTACGATGCTTGGTGTTGGTACCAGTAATTGTAGTGTCAGCCGTGCACTTTATCACCGCAGCTAATCGCGTCAATTCGCAACCCCTGACGAGCTCCATCTTATTGATGACGTGTCAAAAATCAATGGGGTTTGTAAGGATTATGATGGGATGTTTAATGCTTTAAAGCAAAATACTAGCTTTAGAAAAATCGACATCTTCTTTGAAAAAAAATGAAAATCTTATTTTTATTAAATATTGAATGTTTGCTCCGTTATTTGGATTGTGATACTATAAATATATTACAAACATGCGAATTGACACAAAGCTTCGTTATCAAACTTAAATAATAAGTAACGTTTGTTAAATTCACATTAAATCCCATTATTATGTATGTATATTGTAAACAAATAATCGGCTAAATACATCAATCGTTTGCAACAATAGGGCGCGTGTCCACTGTCGGACATGCTATTGATAATACCGGCTAAATAGCCACCAATACCATCCGCTTGTTTCCGCAAACCAACTGACCACAGGGGAGCCTGATTGATCATTGAATATGAAGAATATACCTTTAATTTTACTAATCCGGAAATATATTTTGTATAGCACTTCCCCACTTTCGCATTATTTTTAATTTCAATTTTTACCGTAACGACAAAACTGATATTGTATTGAAAGCTTTTGTTAAGTCTGTCAATAGATATACGAAGGTAATTTGCAGATGTGTTGAAAATGATACGTGAGCAATAACCGTACATCTCGGATGTACAAATATTGTTCTAATAACAATAAACATAAAGTATTCGCGGCCACACGACGGCGCGCGCGCAACCCTTTCCCACCGCTCTAATTTTACTAATGCGTTTCACTAACAGAGGGGCAATAAGTATTAGGTTAAATAAACGCATACAAACTACGTTTAACCTTTGAATTTACAAATTACTAAAGTATTGTATTACTTTTCCGTTTTAATTGAGTAGCATTTGGAAACTTAAAAAGATTATTTAAGGTATTTACATACATAAACATTAAATTGATATTACTTACTAGTATAAAATCTTTAATTATTTTACTTACATTATAATCCTTTAACGAAAATATGTAATTTTAAAAATTTTAAGTATGATTAATGTCTTATAAAAATGGCACGCGCTGAGAATATTTCGAAGACCATCCAAATGACAATGGTTATGAAATCCGTTCACATGGTGTCCGGGTTCACAATCGTCACTAATTGCGCATAATGAGTGCACCAACAAACGAAATATGTTTTTTGCTATTATTTATGTGTATGAGCGCGGGGCTCGTAAGGCCACCCTTCGCCATTCGCGGGTTGAAATAAAATTTAATGGTCCGCCGGCTACTTTTAGCCTTTAAACGTTCAATGCTGTGTGAAATATCGGATTTCCGGAGTTTAAAGGAATATCGGGTTATCATTTGTAGTTTAGGGAAAACTATTAGGATTAAGTATCTGTAGGTCAGAGAAGACCAAATTATCTGCCGTAAGCTGGGTAACAATGTAAGTTTTATGGCGACAAATTTTACATAAAATCAAAATTGTATTTTAACCAGCCGAATGATATCCTTTGCGTCCACTATTATTGTTTTAACATGAACTAAAAGTATTACATTTGAGTTTCAATCATCTTTGAATTATTAAAGATTCCCCCAAAATCATGACTTTATATTCATACTTAAACTTAAGTCTGACAAAATCATATTCTCAAAATTAAATATATAAAATGATGTACAACATGAATCATATGCCACAAAATAAAACAAATCCCAAACCGGCTTTCCCACGGTTAGCCACAAATGAACATCAATTAATTAAGCCCACCAATCAAGGTTCCCACGTTATGATATCTAGAAATCACGCAACATCTTTATTCGTTTATTAGATTACTCCCCCATCGCCTCCCCATCGAAAACCCATTGTTTTTGGGGTTAGCGTGAAATGGGCCGACCGGTGAGACCATAATTACTTTCGTAATATTGCTACTCGTCAAAAAATTAAATTTCGAGGGGTGCCGACACTACTCTGTAATTTATTTATTAAGTTAGACAGAAAGGGATGTAGCCAAAGTGTGGCTTATTAGTTTAATTTTAGTCAGAAATAATTTATGCTACGTCTTCCAAAATCTCAATGACAAACTATTGAAGTGAACTGTGAACGCAACATTCAAGCCCCGTAGTAAATATCAATTTAATGGTATAATTGCACAATGCCAACAGAGTCTGCGAAGCACTGCAATTAGTATAATACCACCATATATCAATCTCTCCTATAGAAACGTTTGCATAATTATGCGGAAATTGCGACGTGCCCATGTTTATGCAAAATAAAACGTTTTTGAAAATTCAAATGAATCAACAAATTGGTCGGGGTGAATACAGTTCTATAGCGCATATTCAAATTTATTGGCTAATGTTTTCACCTACAGTAGTCATGGCTTGCCAAATAAAAATAAAAACTGCAGACGATTCAACGTCTAGTTGTGCACTAAAATACCTATTATAAAAAAAAAACCTAAATTTTTCATGAACGTTTTGTATTTTTGTAAGGCATGCAATTTGGTGCAACTATTATTACTCTAGACTTAAATATGGAATCTACAGTGAAAAAACTCTATCTACTTATCATTTATTTTGAATAATTTCTAAAGAAGGTGAAAAGCAAAGAAAACCTACTTCATCCCAAATGCATCGCCATCATTTTTGTTTATAAATAACCATATAATTTGTAAGCTCAGTTACATTGAGTATTCAAATAAAGAAAAAGTTGTAGTTAGTCGCGTGCTGCATGTTAAAAAGCAGAAGTTATCGCCAGCGAGGTGGGGCGTCGCTATGACTGCCGAACGGCGCGCGCGCACCCGCATCCTACAGATAACGGGCGACAATAAATTAACTTACGCACACCTACTGCCTTTCACAACTATGAGTTTTCACCTTGTGTCTTTATCATTCACTATAAACGTCAGTAGCCAGGTTAATAAAACAATTAATTTACTTATACGAGTATTTACAGCAAAATTAATGGGTTAGAAAATGTTATTGAATTAGCAAGTAATCTTTAATTTTAAACCTTTTAAGTGCACCATAAAAGTTTTCATTAAATGATACTAAAAATTACTTAGAAACATTTTATTAAAAAAAAAAAATTTAAACCAGCATAATTTAGGTGCTTTTCTTCGAAGCTCGTTTACTTTGTATTTTCTTTAGATAAAGCATGTAGAAATATAACGTATGGTAAAGCATTTTTAAATTATCAAAAGCATGATACTCAAAATTAATCCAATTGACATTCACAGGGCACAATAGCCACAGAAACGCACCCGGCCAAGCTGAAGCCTGCAAAGTCAAAAGTATTGCGCATTTTCACTCCGCATTAGTCACACTGCGAACAATCAGCACAGGTCAATCACACTCGCTTGTCGTGTGACAGTTGAGTCGCGGGGGCGTGCTATTTGTACAAACTTCCAAATAGTTATTTGATTAACTCTCTCTCATGTATTCGCGTGTATTCATCCCTGTTCGTCTGTATTCGTTTGTATTCGTCGGAACGCGATTGTCTGCGGATTTTGTTTAATTTGATCCTTTGTTTGAACACCGTTTGGGTGGAAAGGCTTATGGGATGGGGAGTGTGGCACAATGCAGATATGGAGATCCGTTATCAATGGCCGCAAAGGGTTATCTGTGACGTCACGAACAGATCGCTACGTGTAGTTGATTTGGTGAGGTTTATCTGAGTGGACTATATTGGTGAACAATAGTCATTGGGCAAGATACCTACTATAGATACTTAGACGTGAACTGAGATAGCGAGTATCGTGAATGATTTCGATGAGATTAGCAAAAACATGCATTAGACTTTAAGCCTTATAAGTGGGATCTGAAAACTCTGGTAACCAACTTCAATTAGGTATATTTTATGGAAGGCTTTATTTCCAAAGGTATCACCAAAATGTAACAGAAAATAAATAAAACATCTACTCTACGAATACTCAGAAAAACTTTAAAATCGAAAACGCGTGTGAAAATGTATCGCAACAGCACATGTTACGTCGCTTTGATCGTTGCTGTTGACAGTCGCTGCGCGGCGCTAATTCCGTGTTTGTTCTCCCCGGCTCCCGGTGCCCGCCTCCACGGACAAACAACTGCACATGTACTCGTGTCGCCGCACTTTTGTTGGGAAAATACAGTACACATATACATATAGGTCGAGAACAGCTTTTTTTTGTAAGGATCGATGAAACCGGCTGAAATGGTTGGATGTTACAGCCAAAGGCTTTTTATTAAACCTTAGTGTGAGGAATGTTAATAAACATGTTTGTGAATCTAAGCCTCAAACACCTAACACAACTTTATATCTGTATATGTATGTAAAATAAAAATAAATTCCTAATATCTTGCCTAAACAAGATAACAAATAGTAGCCTATTACTTGCCATTTTTTATTTCGTAGGTCCCATAAACTTAAATTCATCGTTAAATGCCATAAAATAATTTCGATCTGTAAAGGTAATTAAATTAGGGCATTTTTTTATTGTTCGCTTAGTTTATAATTATTTATTTAATATTTATATCACTGAAAAATAGGTAGGTAAAAGACCGACGACCGCAAAAATGTGAGTGTTAGACATAAGAACAAAATATTTCTACATGGTGTCATCCATAAACAGATGTACCTAGGATAGGACTGCCTGAAACTTGGCAAAGATAAGCATCCCCCACAAAGTGAAGTCGCGAAGTAGACCAGTACAAGTTCGTGACGTCGCCGCAAGTCAAAAGCCAGGACCCGATGTAGTTACTAGTTCGTTAATTGTTCACTATACGGTCATTTTAAAGCGCAAAGCTTAAACCGTGACCAAAATTTATTAAATTAATGTTTATAATGTCTAGAATTACAGGGCAATTTTAAGGAATTATTTAAAGATAAGATAAAGATAAAAAGTCATTTATTCAAAGTAGTCTGAAAATCAGCACTTTTCGAGGGTCAATTATACAAAAGACAGCCCCAAAAACGCCCGCCCTTCACCACTTCCTATGTGTTATCGCTGGGAAGAAGAAATGGTGGAACAAACTCCCCAGCAAGGGGAGCAACATACATATACCTCCTTCAATACTCACAGAAAATTCAAGTCCAGGCTAGATAGACTCAATGTTTTACACTCTTAGGTACCTACCTAATTGATAATTATTTAGTCGACTTCCTATCCTATATCAGTATAATATGTCTCACGTGAAAGCCAAATTCACTCATGTATTTGGGGCCTTTGAAGAACCTTCTTGTAGTGCTAGACAGGAACTGTATGTAATTTTGCGAATTGGCCATTTCCTTAGGGACGGGACGCAAATTGTTCGCTAGCTAGACTCGACTCATGGGCGTCAATTGGCGACCAGGCGACAACTAGAGGGGACTGCATCTTCACCAATCATTAAACAATACTCGTGGTTAGTTTCATAGTTGGCCAAAGCGGAACTATCAGAAGTTCTGTCGAGATACTATCTGGTACTTACCTGTTACTTCCAGAATAAAATTAGCCAGCTTCAGTCATTTGACAAAAAATTAAAAGCAAAGGACCGACCTAAAGAGATTACTACAAATATGGACTACAGAAACTTACTAAATACAAATGTATTGGGTTTCCATTTAATCTTCTTAACCTACGAAAAGGCTCCGACATAACCCTTTACAAGATCCCGGCCAGCAACAGGCTAAAAAGATAAACCAGTCTCAACGTGTTCTAGTTTCCATTCCTAAGTCTACAAAATCACCCTGAAGTTTTACCGGTGCAAATCCTAAAATAGATTCCGAAACTCCGAAACGATAACAATCTACAAATCCTGGATTAAACGGACCTCTGTTTAACTAAACACAGATTAAAATTAAGACAATTGATCAGATTAGCTCAAATCGTCGGTACGGTGCCACCGTTACACTTAATACCGTTACTAACAATAGGACGGAGTCTAAAAAGTTTGGTGAAACTAGATTAGGGTATTACAAAAAAATACTGGCTTTCGTTACAGGCCGCGCCGTCTCCACGGCATTTATCGATTTCGATTCAATCTACAAACATCTGCCAAATATTATAATCTCGATATTTCCATCTATATCTACTGTCACGGCTACGTCGTGTACTTGCTACACCTTCGTAGGTGAATAAATGGTGCTAAGTTTAACCTTGTATAATTTCTAGTTTCATATTTTTTTCCGCCAACGTGTTCATCTGCATACGGTGGGAAGAACTCCGAGCACTTGCTTATAGCCTTCATTGACAACAATCCCTGTTGCTGGGGTATTTGTTGCGACACACAATAGTTTGGTGTTTAAACAAGCAGCTAGATAAGCTTTTTTTAATCTTCAAGTTCGTTACAAACAGATACTAAACTCTAAATGGATTTAGTATGAAGCTTAAATTAATCCAAGCTCCTGAGATCGGATTAACAAAGGATTATATCACTTTGTCGCTGGACTGGGTAAATTCATCGGTGTCAGTAAACAAAAGATTTAAATAATACAATTATTTAGATTATCTTACATTCGCAAATTCAGTCGCTAGACGATTTAATTCCTTCAAAACTCGGCCGCAATTTTTTTACGAAGACGTCCTATAGTCCGGAAAATAAGTATTAGCGTAAAGCTTTAAGATTAAATACACAAAAAAATTTTAACAACTAGGTACTCTGGACTATTTTTAAGACCCATGAATTTTGTAAGAAAACATTGAAATAAACAAACTAAAGCTATTATTACCTATATACATATTATTTGCAACACAACAACTAGAAAGTTTCCCAGTGTATGCGCAAGCGCAACGTGCGCCCGCATTGCGCACCCTGCTATTTTATTGTAGGTACGCTCAACAGTTCACATCTTGAGCTCAGTACCTTATACATGATGTGTTTTCATTAAACAGTTACAGCTGCACATAGGATATATGTACTTATTTACAAATACGTAATAGGTACATAATTTTCTCGGTTAAGGTTCTGATGGTAATAATTTTCCTTTCAGTACCTAATTCTTGCTAAAAACATGGTCAAATGAGTGAGACCACTAACAAAGGCTACATAAGAAGAGTAGCGGCCAGTTTCACCGGTTACGGATAACCACTATCTACCAGATAAATTCAAAAATTGGAACAGAATTTGTATGAAATTATCTGCCAGATAAACTATCTGGAATATGATCTGGAACTTATCAGCAACCTATGCAACTGGCCCTACTTAAAAAGTGGATGATATAAAACATGAAGTCCCTATATTTTCCGAAAAAATCTATACTAACAATAAGTATAGGTATCTAAAGCTGCCGAGTTTGTTTGTGTGTCTGGACGCGCTAACTTCAGGAAGCACCTATTTATTCGATATAAAGAATTCTTTCAGTCTTAGATAGTTCATTTATCAAGATAGGCTACTATTATCGGGTGACCAGAGTATTTCCAACGAGACACGGGTGAAACCGTTGGAGGAAGCCAGTATTTCACATTTTGTTAAATGTTGTGTCATCATTGCTTTTTTATTCAGGCAAGAAGTAGAAGTAACCAAGTTAATGTGAAGTATGAAGACTCTACAATGTAGAGTAAAAGATGTAGAGTCTACATACCTAATTTGTGCCGCAAATTATTTAGGTACATGTTGTATTCTGAGGTGCTGGAGTTTCAAATTAATAATCATAAGTAGATTAGACTATTATTAACGCTCAATCCTTCTCCGTGGGAGAGGAGGCCTGTGCCCAGCAGTGGGACGATAAAAAGGCTGTGATGATGATGAGATTAGACTTTGAGAAATTTTTGGTGAGTTTGTTCCACCATTTTTTCTTCCCAGCGATAACACAATTAGAAATGGCGAAGTGCGGACATTTTTGAGGCTGTCTTTGTAAAATTGCGTTCACGAAGTGCTGATTTTCAGCGTATTTGTATAAATAGATTTTTTGTCTTTAATTATACTTTAAATTAATACGATACTAAAGATTAATAGGTAATTGTAAGAAAAACGGAAAGCACACTTAGAAAAGACCTAGATTAGTCATAAATTACCTACATCGTATTTCGTTTAACGTTATATTACGTAATGCCTATGTATAGTACACGGCACATTTTTCTATTTTCCGATAATCGCAAACCCCGTAAAGTAGAGTACTAAATGTTATAGTTAGGTACTTACAAAATAAGCTTAGCAACCACATCGCATAAATACTTAACATTCGCAAAATACGTTACTAACATTACAACTGATAACGATGTTCTAATAATGGCAGCGAACTGAAAATTCCCATTTTTACCTGAAAAATAAAAACGTAACATTTTGGAAAACTGTCATTGGTGTTCAAATGTGTGTTGTGATTGGTCGGGAGGCGGTGTCGTGGGTCTGGGGCATGGTGATTGGCTGGGCGCGGTCCCCACCTCGAGCCGTGGTGGGGCACATCATCCCTGTGTTTATTTTTGTTGTTCAAGTTAGTGGGCTATAAGCTTTCCCCGTGTGTAGATGTGTTGTACAAACAATATCAATTTTTGCGACAAACGTTGACGTGTGCAGTGGCTTGATGGACTGTGATTGTTATACAACAGTGGACCGAATACCTGCATTGTGATTGTGAAGCATTTGCAATTTACGGAGATGGTTATTCTGTGAGTATCTATTTATTTTACTTGTTTATTAGTCCTATTGTTTGATCCGATCAAAATTTAGGACTGGGATATCCTTTATAACTAAAAGATATTGTAAAAGTGACTTCTAAATATATAGACTCAAGATTTTCCCGAATTTTCTATTTTATGAAAAAGTAGATTTTAAAACCACCCACCGTAAACTTCTAACGGAGTGTACAACTACATATGAAGTAAATTAGTTAACGAGGCTTTTTGCAAGGAATAACGTCTTGAAGATTAGTTTTCAAAAAAAATGGCTTTTTTAACAAATCAAGAGTTTATGTTATTTGACCAAAATTAAATGTATAAAGTAATAAATATATATTTTAATGTAGGTAAATGATATAGATTCGTATTTCATTCATGAGGCACTTTATTAGGTATGGCTTATTTTATTGAACTATTTAAAACTGCATAGGTAATTATGTAAAGTAGGAACACAACTTTAAGTGAGCAGTTAGCTTAACTCTGCATCTTGACTTAACTTTGATAGATTGCGGTAACTATTTTTAATTGATAGAATGATGTCTCTTCTCTATTATATCAATTGAAAAATTAAGAAGTCTGAAAAAACAATTTCATGTCCTTAAATGCATTTTAAAGTATACTTTTCAAATTTTAACGAAGAAACTATACTTCAACAGCAAGCGTACAAAGTAAAAATATACCTAAATATGTTAAATTAACTTAATTATAACTCCCTGAATTGATAAGTATATTTTTATCTAAAAGTTAATAAAGCAATTAGTTTGGTACTTAGGTACGCCTGTATCTATCTAATTAATTAATATCTCCTCAGGCAAATTTATATCTTGAAGCACAAAACACAATTTGTCTTATAATTAACTTAACATATAGCCCTCTTTTATAGCCAACAGCATAATTAGTACCAGACCATTTATCGATAATAATTAATTGATAACTAATAAAAACTACATAGTTAATTTTACAAATATCGTAGGTAAAGATCAATAACTAGGTAATAAAAAACTACATAGGCATTTTTACAACTATCGTAAAGACTTACTTAGAAGTAAACCTATATTAATCGATTTACGAATACAACTATAGTTACAATTAAATAATAATACAATATAAAATTCCTCACGCATTCACATAGTCTTCATTCGTCATCCAGTCCCAAACTAAGCAGATCTTGTACTATGGGTAGGTAGACAACTGATAAACGTAATTATATTATAAATACATACAAAATAACACCCAGACTAAATCAAACACCTATGTTCATGCACACAAATATTTGCCTTATGCGGGAATCGAACCCGCGACGTTTCGACAGATTCACTACTTACTACGCCATCTGGTCAATTAAACACATGTTTACCTGACTACTGATTATCTATCTAGATGTTCAATATAAGAGTACAACATATAATAAGCCATACTAAAATACCTATGAATAAACAGTTGACCACAAAATATGGAGTTAAAACACGTAATAAACTGGAAGACAAACCGGTCAGGGTTGGGGAAGGTGCTGGAGGGTCTCAATTGAATTTAATTGAAACTTATTGAAACCGTGACGTCGCTCGCTTTGTTGCCGCATTAAGCCGCTAGTTTATTTTGAATAGGCAAAAATACTGTGCTTTGTCAGTTAGTCGTACGATATACCAATTATTTAGAGAAGATAGTCAGAAGTAAATTGAAAATAATATTGGAATACCTAGATTTTAAAAAATCATAATAATGAATTTCTTAATAATATGTTTCAGCATAGTACCTGATAAAAACAATACTCATAGAAAATAATCATAGAAAATAATCTCAATACAAAAAGTTAACTCCGTCTAAACTAATTTATAATATCTAATGCGAGAGCGTTACGTTGTAATCAAATAATATTGAATTTGATATGTCCAATTAAAGTTTTAGCCTTTGTAGGAATTTGATGGAATTAAACACGCCGATAGGTAAATAATAAATATTAAATTTAGTATAACATGACTAGGTACCTAGTTGGCAAAATAAATGACTATCTGTAAAAAATAATAACACAAATGCTACACTGAGATAACCACTGTTGTTTAAAACGGTTTAAGTGAGATTTCAAACTTACAGATTTTTCCAATACTAATCGTCTTTCATTTTGTACACAATCCAAGAACATGTTCAAAGAGTCGTTCTCTATTTACTTACTCCCTCGTAAGTGGATATCTACACAAAGTTATTTGCCCAATTAAGGCGCGGCCGCCCCCTCAGACGGTGTAATTCTAAAGCAATTGGCTCAACGAGGACTTGCGAGGGGGAACCGAGCTTTCTCCGCGATTTAGATGTTTGCTTTTATTCTTTACAGAACTTCAATAAGAGATTACAAATATTTTAGTTAGGCATGACTGTGACTGTGTGTGTTAGGATGTGTAGTCATGTGCTGGATAGGTGTAAAGCATACTTAAATATGTAGGTATTTATTTGTATCTAAGTAGATATTTTATTGGAATTAGGCACATTAGGCTTAATGCCAGTTAGTTAAGATATATAGATAAACATTTGAAAAAAATGATCGCAAATTAAATTTTAGATAGGTACTTTTTAGATTTTTACAAACAAAAGGAGTATTATTTCCTACTACATTGATTAATGAATAGGATAAAAGTCGTAGGATCTTGATCCTAACAGTAAGACCATAAAAACCTTATAAAAAATAAGCTCTACTTTATTGTATAATCTCCATCTTTTTCCAGCACTAGCAGTCGCACGGACATGTCGGAGGGCCAAACACCGGACTGGGATATAAACGATGCGGTTGTTCCGCGCGTGGCTGCATTCGACGCGTTCGGAGAGTGGTGCGACGGCCACGTGCGGCGCGTCTACCCGCCCGGGTGCGAGGAGGCGCGGCGTCACGCCTCAGGCTGGGCCATGCGCAACACTAACAACCACAATGTGCATATACTGAAGAAAAGCTGCCTGGGAGTTCTAGTTTGCTCCCAACGATGCCGCCTACCTGATGGGTCAAGGGTACACCTCAGACCTGCTATTTGTGATAAGGCCAGGAAAAAGCAGCAAGGTAAAGAACTTGGAATTACTTTGAATTCGATAATTTTGTTGCAGATACTTCTATCATCGTTTAATTCACCTAAGCCTTTAATCTCTTTTATAAAATTCATCAATTAGAACCATTTTGGTTGATAACATTCACTGAACTTTTTCATTTATTTAACAGGTAAACCGTGTCCAAACAGACTGTGCAACGGTGGGCGTTTAGAAGTGTTGCCGTGCCGTGGCCACTGCGGTTACCCTGTCACACACTTCTGGCGACACACGGAACACGCCATTTTCTTCCAAGCGAAAGGCGCACACGATCACCCGCGGCCCGAGGCTAAAGGAGCTAGTGAAGTACGCCGGTCACTTGGCGCCGGCAGGAGGGTGAGGGGTCTAGCGCTACTGCTGGCGAGAGAAGCTGCCATAGCTGACAAGATACTAACCGTGAAGCCAGACAAACAAATGGCACAGAAGGTCTGCAACCCACATCCACAACCTCCGCCACTTATACCGGATAACCAAAGAGGTGAGTTGTCTTATCAAAATAGAAGTAAAGATTTACCTACAAAACTGATATTCTACAGTGCGACTAACGTTGTTTTTTTCTTTTGTAACAGTTCAACTTACATGCACTTGTGGGCCATTCGAATGCTCATGTCGGTGGCACCCCGAGCAGACGGCAGAGAGCTACGCCGCGACAGCGTGGTCACCACAAGAGCCGCAGTATCCGGCCTACGCCCCGCCCGCGCCCACCGGGCCCCCGCTACAGTCGCAACAGCACTACGACCCCACCGCACTCCCAGCTGACGACATCTTTCACCCAGAGGAAATCTTCCAACTCGACCAACCCATCAGATTGGACTTCCCATTAGAAGAACACACCTTAGAATCACCGCCAACCTTCGCAGACCTCAATAGCGAAAACTCCAGGCCAGAGGAAGCGTATTGGCTGGACTGGCAAAGAGCTGCTGGCGGCTCCGAGTCTAGCGAAACCCCATCACCGGAACTGTTCGGTGGATACCAGCAGACTGAGGCGTACTGCGATCAGCAGGCGTACGTTCCGCAAGCGTACTATCCTGAAGAGGCACAGTACTATCCCACTGAAAGAACCTCGCCTGTCATGGACATGCAGGAGCAGAGGTTTTACAGATACGGACCAGACTGCACGCAAACAAACTTAGACACGCAAGGTTGGAGCTACTCGGACTGTGCGTTCACCCCAAACGACATGTCTGAATGTAAGCAGTACTTCGACGCTCAACACCAACAAGCTGTAAACGCCTTCAGTGGGCTCTTATAATAATGTTCCTGTACATAGTATTGTAAATTGTTAATATTTTAACTGTAAGATAGTCTAAGTTGTTAATTTTGTCTCTAAGATACAAATAGATTTATTATAAGCATTATTATGTTCCTACAATGGTTTTAAGGAAACTTATCTCCTTCATTTGAAATGTGAGAAAATAAAAGCCAGTTTGTATAAAATGGTCTATTTATTGTATATAAAAATTACATTAAAATTGTCAATTTTACATTTTTAATTTCTAACAATAAAATTGGTCACTACAAAATAGTCCATTAAGCGATCGCACGATTTTATTATGCATTTGCAGAACATTCCAAAAACCTTCATAATGACACGTTACACGACACCATAATTTTGACGACACAGTCCGCAACCCAAACCTAATTCATTGCAAATGAGTTTATTCGTGTCCAGCACAAACATAACTGCGACATACCCACTGATCCATCACAACGACCACAAGCAGTCCTCAACTCACTTCATAATCCGATAACCGTCTTTCCATAACGAATTTTGGCTGATACCGAAATATCGTAACTTAATTAAATTCGACACAATTATGGGTACCTATAACGATATCTCAAACAAGTATTTACAAACGATTGCGTATATATTGCAATGCCTTGCAATAGCCGGGTCGGTATTGCACATTATTGACTGATAGCAGCGCCGCCTGGCGGTGGCCCCGCGCGACCTATACCCACGTATTGCAAGGCTCGTCAACTAGTCGACCACATCAAACTCCTGCAGTCTCAACAAGTTATTGCCAAAGGTCAGAATTAGGTAGAATTACTTGTGCACTGCACTAATTTCATACAGCTAAAGAATAAAGTGGATGTGCCTTAAATCCCAATATTTTAAAATCAGTAGAAAAAATTAAAATAGGAAGGTTATTTACTTTCAAAGAAGTCAATTGAAAAATATATTAAAATTTGAAAAATTCCAGTGAATATATAACAGTAAATTTTTTATTTTCCTTATCACACACAGGATTACCCTTTGAAATTTCGGGAAGATACAAGTACATAAATAACTCTACGTAATTCTGACCTCTGATTATTACAGTAAGTATTGAGAATCTATGTATATAACGGAAAATTATTTCATTGATATGAATGTTTACACTAAATACTATTAGAAAATAAAACCGTAACGTGATCATAAATATTTTTTTAGAATTCTGAATATTGCTAATGGAGCCGATTATGTTCGAGCGGCTGTACCGGCACAAGATCACGTACAGCTAATTTTTAGAATTAATTTTACACTTATTAATAGGCCCCTAACTCATTAATTACACAGTGTAGCGCAGTTGTGCCGGTCAGCCGTCGGGAGGGTCGAGGAGAGCACAGCACGCACTATCACAGCAATCGGCTTCCCGCCCACTGGGAACACTGCCCAGTGCCGCACCGTTCTGTTCCGTTATTATTTTGACATAAGCTTCATAGAATAAACGTCAAAAATCACCATCAATATGTAAACTTCTTCATTACAGAAACCAGGCGCTAGTGCGGCACTCGTCTAGTGCCACTCAATGGGCCGGAGACACCAGCAGCCCCACGTTGGGCGCCACTTATAATAAGGCCACAAACAAATTTAACGTGAAGCGTGTTCTCTTATTTCACAATATAACACCATAATTTGCGCTTCGAACTAATCTAGTTTAGTGTTAGAAAGGCTAAAACAATATTCGGACGCAAGTGTCTGTGCCTCACTGTTCATAATTTTATTTTATTCTTCTCTCTTCCTCCCACCGGAGGGCGGGACAAGCGAGTCACTGTCAGCTCGAGTGACGACTTCACTCTAGCGAAACTATAAATATAAGTATCTAAGCTACAGTGTGAATTCGGTACGGGTTCGAAGTCAAATAGGGCGAGATCGAGTGTTAAAGCATTAACATTGCTGAAGCCTATCGACAAATTGTAAGAATTCCTAAGAGGAGCGACTGTCCTACTAAATAATCACTATGACTTAGTTATCAAGATAGTACTTATAAAGGTAGGAGAATCTTAAGGAGAATGTGACTCTAACCATATTAGACACGTATCTAGCTAGAAGACGTATACTGCACTTTGTCGATTTGTGAACAAAGCGCCGAGTCTGAAATCAAGTTAGCAATACCACATACATTAATTTTTGTGCTAGAATATAACTTGCATAATCACCAATAGCTCTATACTACGATGAACAGCTAACATAGTTTGGTATTCAATAAGAAAATAAACGATCTATCTGAAATAATGGAGTAAAAGGAACTAAAATATAACACAACACAACGTAGCGATAAGAAATATAAAAATACGAATACATTCGCAACATAAGATCACGTAAAGCTTTACACGACTAAACAAATTTGTACTATTGAGAAGAAATCACTGCCTAATTGAGATACGAACTTGAAGGGAACCGGAGACGGTAATTTCTACGTTATATTCTAAGTACACATAGAATATAGGAGAGAGAGGGAAACATTCAGACGTCGCGGGCTCGCGCCCACGCTACGTCAGCACACGCCGCCCTGTGCTGCGGGCCGCCGCCCTGTGTGCTGCGGGCCGCCCGGCCGCACGCCTGTGAGCCTTACACAACTGCTACGGCGGTGGCGATCACCACAATTCACGTCAAATAACTTTGCCCGTCTGAAGTCAGCCATGTCATTGACGTGAGCTGCATCGCAGAACTGCGTTGGATCACAGCGTGCTATCATTGCACGAATCCCACCTGAAGAACGCTGAACAGCGCGGCATTGAATGGAGAGCAATTGCTCTTTTCACAATTTCACTCGTTGTAATGAGACAAAAGTTTATGGATGACTGCCATACTGTCCGAAGGCGATATAAGGGTTGTTTGTGCACGAGAGCGCGTACGCGCCAGTTCAAGCTTTTGCAGTATCGGCTCGTACCGGGAGAGTACACAGTGACGTAGCATGGCGTGGGTACTAGGTGTGGGCGGGGCGGCGCGCGGGGGGTCAGGGCTCCGCCTCCTCGGCCAGCTCGGAGGGGGCGGGGTCGCCGCGCACCACGCCCACCGCGCTTCCCGTCAGCTCCAGAGGCTCGGCGCCTACACATCTTCCCACGCTGCACTCCATGTCCGTACTGTAACGTACAACATTAAGGAAAATTATTAATTATTTTTTAACATAGGAACGACTTGAAGCCATGATTTCCAAGCCCCAAAAACACTCACACAGCGCTAATGGTTGAGAGATGCATCCTGGCATTCTGCCATTGGTCACTAGCTTCGATAGAATCGAGTTGATCTTCACTAGGCGCGGGCACAGAAGCCGCCGACACAGGATCGCTGCACGACACCGGCGACTCTAAGTTTATGAGAGTCGCTGTCGCTACTTCCCCTACTCTACCACTTTCTTCTGTAGCTGAGCTGGTTGATTGACTGGTGTCCACTGACTTCTGAGAGTCTGTTTGGAAGATGAACATGTTATTATTTGTTGGTCTGATCAGTTGAAGTACTGTACAATGTTGGGTTGAATTACTTGGTTAAGTAGATTCGTTGTATTCTCATGATGAGGCATTTGAATTTTGTAGTTCATTAAGTATACACATTAAATAAATAAACCATTCGGAGCCACTGCAGTAGTTTACTAAAAGGATAAACTTAAAATGAATAATCCGGGAAAAAAACTACGTACTACTACGGACTCTTTCTGGTCACACCCTGCCATTTGCCTTGGTTGTACAGTCAATGGACAACCATAAATATATATCTTACATACTTTATATGTCTGTCCATGAACCATACATCCCACAATAAACCAAAACTGAATGATCCCAATGGCGGTGAAGCAAAACATATAAGCAAATGACGTGTGCTCAGCAAGCTAATGTCGGTGAGATGAAGAGAAATAAGCAAAGACCTGGGGCATGCATGTAGGTCAACCATTTCTTGAGCAGCCGCGTGTCACCGAACACCGGGAGCACGCCGCCCTTGATTGCATCTGCAACGCAATGCGCGTGCGCAGTTAAACGACACGGTATGACCACGGATATCATTTGTAGAACTAATCATAATACAAAAATGTAGATGATAAAAAAACACGACATGAAAGCCTCGAGTGTAACGTCTTTAATAGAGCACAACTAAATCGACATAATTTTATCGATAATCGTAAGCATCATCTTATCGATATTCCTTAATTTTTATATATTTTACAAATATAGTAAGTTTGAGTTGTTAATTGTTTATTTATAGCTACAAATTTAACGAAAATAAAAATACACAAACTAATAAGCATATTTTATTTTAGTTATTTGACTATAAACTCCAGAATAAATCGAATTAAGGACAACCGTGTTTGTATAATAACAAGCGTTAAAGTGTGCTATATTAAAGCGAGGCATTAATCATGAAAAAATACCGTGCTAAAGTTATAACTAAGATAATACTCATCACTACTTAAAATTTACTTCGACTAATCTAAATAGCAAAGCGTAGGGGCAATAAAGCAAAAACTACACATTGAAAGTGTTCGCTGAAACACCGGTGAGACACCATAAAAGCCACATTTTTACCAAAGACCTTTAAATAAAATTTACTTAGAATAAGTGCTTAAATAACTTTTTTTATTAGCTGTGCTTGTGCACGCCACTCCAAAAGATATATGTATATTGAGATAATTAATTTAATTAATTTACCCCCTATTGTTTTCCGGCTTTCAAGACACCGCACTGAAAATGTTAAACATATGAGTAACAATTTTGTAGTGTCTTACCGGTTTTCATGTCTTTTCGGGGTATAATGCCTGTATCACAAAATACTCACATGGTTTACTAAAGTCACTCTAAGGGCCAGTTTCACAGGTTACGGATAGACACTATCTACCAGATAAATTCAAAAATGGAACAGAATTTGTATGAAATTATCTGCCAGATAACCTACATGGAACTAATCAGCATCCTGTGAGACTGGACCTGAAGATTGCACAATGAGAAAACGTTTCTACACCTAAGAAAATCTTGGAAAACAATACAAATGTATGTATGATAAAGCAAATCCCCAACATAACAAATGTTTGTTCTGTAAGTATATTTTGAATTATAGTTTTGAACCCATTGTCTCGGATATAGAGTAGAATGAAACGAATATTTTGATATAGACGGATAATTTAAAATGTAAAATGGACATCTGTTTCGGTAGATACAAACGGCATGGCGATGCCGTAGCGAGTGCCGTTCCGTAGAGTGTGTGGGCGCACACGCAGGGCGGGCGCATGCACGCGGTAGGTCCGCCAGCTGCGTGTGTACGTGTACATGAGTGCGTGTGTACGTACCGGCGCGGTGCTTGTGGTCGCAGCAGGGCGGGGGGGGCGGCGCGGGCGCGCGGGGGGGCCGCACGCGCACGCGGTAGAACCGCGAGCTGCGCGGCATGCCGTAGCGGTTGCCGCTCTATACACAGATTTGGATATCATTCATAATTTAGACAAATGTAATTCTAAAAAAAAAACATATATTAGCAAGCCATTTGCTTTTGAAGTATTTTAGCATAAACCACAGATACTTAAGGAACAGCAAATTTTTTTTTTTTGTTTTACTAAACAGTTGAAAACGTACCTTCTTAGCATAACAATACTCTTTAGACTCAACAGTGGCAACTGCGTACAATCGCCTCTCGCTTTCGTTCTTAACCTGTATACTCAGATCCAGTGCTGGCAAGCAGTCACTGTGCACGAAGTACATTATTGACGCTTCCTGCAAACGACAACGTATTTATTTAAACTTTTTTTTTAAACAAATGAAAATAAAGCCTTAGCCACATTAGATAACACCTTCCATGGTCTAATCATATTTATCCCTACCAATTTCGTAATCAGAACGTCATATAGGAGCGACAGATTCTTAAATTTGCCTGTGACTGTTAAAATAACTATTAACAAAAATGACACGCTTATATTATCATAAAGCAACACTAAAATATCGATATCGATAACTTTTGACATTTGAATCACATAACTACATTTGGTAGGGAGTTTGTCGCACCACTTCTTCACTTCACTTCTTCGTGAAGGGGAGAGTTTTGGGGGATGTCTTTTGTGATATTGGACTTTCAAAAATTACTATTTTGCAGCCAAATTTGAATAATAGATTTTGTGTTTTTAGTTTGACATATTTTTGTATACATCAAAGATTTACCTGTAGTACGGTATAGTTGAGATGCGCTGGATCCCACATAACGAGCACAGTGTGTCCGGGCAGACACGAGGACAGCGACAGCGTGCCCGCAGACAAACCGAAAGGCGTGTGACAACGGCTGCGGTACTTCTTGCTGTCATCCTTTTTGGGTGACGATCTGGAATAAACAGGTTTCATGTGAAATGTTGAGACGGAATGGACTTCCAAGGACGTGCTGTGTTTTATACACCAACTCTGTATCCACATCGCTGTGTGCTAGAACGAAGGCTTTAAATTAGCTTTACACTTTTTTTATCATCGCCTGCCAAGCGTTTTCCCACCTATGTTGAAGTCAGCGTTTGGTCTAACCGTATGCAGCTGAGTAGATGAAACGCTTATCTGACCACCTCAAACCAGTTACCTGTGCAACCTGATACGCCTTGCTGAGATTAGATGTCAGAGTTTCTAGTTTCTAACTACCCGTAACGACAGCCAGAAATGTCCAAACGGCAACCGGGATTGATTTAACGTACTTTCCGACACATGAAGGATTTCGTCATGACAATTTGGTGACCCATCCACGGACTAAACATTATTTTGTAAAATATTAAAAAGTCACAGACCTGCCATCGCTATCATCTTCTCTGCTCTTATCTTCTTCAGCTTTCTTTTCCAGCTCTTTCTTCAAATCTTTAACCTGTTGTTTCAAAACTGCATTCTCATTTTCTAGCGAAGCCAACTGAAATAGAAAAAATATTCCTTTGGGTATACAAAACATAGCAGAAAAATTAATAACATAATCTTCATTTTTAATTTAAATTTATGGTTTGGAATCTATGCCAGAAGCGTTGATCTTAACTTTCCAATAGACAATATGAATAATTTAAATTTTACTAACCACAATTATTTCAACACATGTTAAAAATCGGTTATAATACATAGTAACAGATTTGCTAAATAAAACTATGCCGAAATTAAATGATTTATTACAGTACAATAACCCACAAATAATAATATATCGACGCCAGCACATCAAGTTACTTCAATCTGTAAAATTTCCTTAATGGATTTTCAACTTTATTGCTGAACTATATGTTTTAAACTTGATTGCGAAAATTGTACATGGCTTCGGTTAGCTAGATGCTTGTGTCCTGGCGTCTGTACCATGCACTGTGTGTCTAATCTACCAACCAAGCCAATACTTGCAATTCTGTGGTACCATTTCTGTAAATCCCGACTTTCTTTCTTCAACTTCGCAATTTTTATCATACCATTTTTCCAATTTATCAGAACACGATTGAAACTCTAAATCGTTACAAAAATCACACATACATAATGACTTCTTCCATACAAAAGTCAAAGCTCAAATACATAAATATGTATAACTACATTTCATCAAGCGATATTACCTGTGTCTTCAACAAGGCGTCCAGATCGTTGGTCTCGGGATCTGTAAGCTGCTGTATAGTATCGCGGTACTTGCCGCACTCGCGCACTAAGGCCGCCTCTCGCTCTCGCAGCGCGTCTATCTGCCTCTCTTTCTCCGACAACAGCCGACGGGTGACGTCGGTTGTCGACATCGAACTTGATAGCTACAAGCGAAATGTGTATGTGAAGTGGTTGCGATTGCTAATCTACGTGATATTAAGTGTAGGAATATTGCAAGCACATTTATTACAAGGAACGTCTAAATCAGCCATTCTCAAACTTTTTTTAATAGGCCCATAAAAATAATTTGGGGCCGCATTACTCTTTTTTTAAATGGTCACTAGAGGTCTATTTTTTAACCTAAATAATACAAAGTTATCATGACGTCACATGGGATGACGACCAAATTTTTAGAAGGCTAACTTTGTTTTTTTTTTTGTTTAAAATTATTTTATTTTTAATAAATTATTTCGAGAAACCTCCAAGCGGGCTTCAAGTTGAGTATGGCTGGTCTAAATATTTTGATACACTCGTCGTCCTGTATCTTAGTATTACAGTTCAAAATAACCTGTACCATTGATAAATAAATGCATAACCATCATTGCTAGAAAGTACTTACATTTCATACAAATAATCTACATTACAAATATTGCTGAAATATCAATAAATAAGCATCATGCAACTATATTACTCTTTACATATATAAAATACATACTTGTTTCTCCGAATCATACTTCGACGTGATAGCAGCGACTTCGGCTTCCAGTTTAAGCTTCCATTCGGCTTCTACCTTAGCCACGGCTTCTCTTACTGCCTCTTCTTTCTCCACCTCGGCATTTTCTTTCGTCTGCATCACTATAGCCGTATGACTCGATATCTCGATGACATCAGCGCGCTCGATTTTTTCAAGACTTGATTCGGAAGGCGATCGATCCATATTCGTTAGAGCTACCAAACGGAACCTGTTGAAGATAGATTTAAATTAGTTTATTTGATATCTACAGTTTTTATACATCAGAATACTAAGGTCATTCAAAAAAAATAAGTTGGTTGGTGTGAATGGTTACTTACGATAGGTGTATGAAATGCAAGGATTTTTTTTTCGGTGACTCTCTTTATGAAAGACTCCAAAATTTTGAGTGACTTAATATATGCTTAATAACATTACAATTATTTTTAGAAAATCTTACCTCGACCGCAAAGACTCAATTTCTGCTTTGTAATCCATATGCATTTTCTCTTGCAAATCCTTGATCTCCTTTTGTTTCTGCGCCTCAATATCCTCTAACTTCTTCTCGAACCCTTGTATTTCTTCTCTTGTCTTCTCTAGCAAGTCTTTCGTCTCCTGATGTTCTTGTTCTAACCTCTCTATCTCTTTTTGATGTGCGATTTTAATGTTTTCTGTTTCCGCTTGAAGGGACGTTATAACTTCGTCTTTCTCGTTGAGAGCTGCCTTCATATCACTAAGTTCTAGCTCATGGTCTACCGTGAGCCTCTGCGTCTCCTCGCGGAACCTCAACGCACACTCCACATTACTCTTCTCCCAAGCTTCTAATATCTCTAAATATTTACTCGTCATAAACTTCTTCTGCTCATTCACTTCATCTTTCAACTTCGATAACTCTTCTACAATAAATACAATATTCACTTTACACACAGAATAAACTTTTACTAAAAACTCGTGCAGTTTCTCCATGTTTATCTTATGTGTATCCATGTTATCCTGAAAAGTAAAAAAACTCATTCAAAATATTGCGTAATTGATTTTTGGGAATGCTACGTATGACTTTATGCTACATACACACAAATATGAAGAAGAACGAATACGACAAAATAATAATATGCAAAATAAAAATAATATATGATACAGCTCATACGGGGCCGGTGAAGACAGGAGCAAACAAAATAAGAAGAGATACAGCGGCCACCACTCAAGTAAGAGCTCCGAGAGAGTGGTGCTTGTGTGGGGGCGGAGGTCTTACGAGAGTAGCGGCGCTGGGTGTCTGACGGGGATGATGTACACCTGTCGTTCGTCCCGGCCCCATTCCAAGCTCGACGGTAGAGACTCCTCGATGTAAAAATCCGAGTTTTCGAACTCGTTTGTCGGGCTCTCCGCGGTTTCCAATATAACCGGTAGTTTTCGCACCTCGGTTACCGTCGACACGGCCATAGTTTCGGGAACGCATAGGGTAGAGATGTCGATTTTTTGTTTTTGTGTTGAGCTTTGGCCACCTAGTTTTTCGAAATCGCCGGCTTCCGTTACTGACTCAAAATCTCTGGAAAACGGAGAATAAAGCAAATGTTTTATTCAAGCTTGAACAACATCATAGAATTAAAAGACCAAGACAAGTTATAAATTAAAACAAAAAACTTACTTGTCCATATCCACCTGAATGTCTATGTCTTTGCTTTCATGTTCCGAAGCCCGTATTCTGAAACAAAAACAACATTTTAAAGAAAATCAATCATTATAACTGTGGGAAACGAAACGCAACTGAGAGAAAGAGAGGCAGTGCTATGTGTGAGTGAGAGGCGGAACGTTGGAAGGGAGAACATGGAAGGGGGAGAGAGCTCACGGACACCATAGACGACGGTCAGGACAATCGAAATAAAAAGTAAAGTTTTTAAGAAGACGTTATTTTAATAGGGATGCGGACTAGGTCATAAATAAAATACGTTAATGATCATTTTGTAAAGCATCTTAAAATAATGTCAGTTTTATCTATCGTTTTAACCCGAAAACTGTTTTTATTTTTTTATTGGTAATATAATCGAAATAAGTATACGGATTGATGTGAAAAATCTGTGACGTCATATGTGGTTTTTTCATACAAATTTCATAGAGAGTACCTGTTTTTGACAGTTCTATAAAAGTATTGAATTTGACTAGTTGTCCGCATCCCTATTGAAGAACCCCGTATCCCCATATAACTAACATCCCATAATACACGTATTGCAAAAAAAACCTACCTTTGCTGAAAAAACTGTACAGTAGACTCCATATCGTAGTTGGGTATATCTTTACTCAGGTCCGGGAACGCGTTGGCTATATAAGCGACATCTGCTTCAGTCAGCTTCGGCAGACTCGCATCGAAGGTCGGAGGTCCCTGTGTAGCGAAGGCTGGCGGTAACTCCGTCATACCGGGGAACAGGCTGCGAAGGAAGTGACCTTCGAATACCGTGTTGAAGTCTTGCCGCCTGCTGATTTCTTCGTCGTGTATTTTGAGCAATTTCTCTGCTAGGTCGGTGGCCCACTGGATTTTAGAGAAATAGTTTCATTAAAGAAATATCCATGGCAAGATCAGAAATCAGATGCGTAAGTTGTTGTGGTGCTTAGTGCATGCCATGCAGGTAAAAGGATCCAAGAAATGCTGAACTAATGTTATAAAGCAGAAGAATTTGTTGGTTTGATTAAACCCGCTAATCTCAGGAACTACTGATCTGATTTGAAAAAAAATTTCAGTGTTAGGTAGCGCATTTATCGAGGAAGGCTTTAGGTTACTTTTTATCCAGATGCGCCGAGTTGTTCCTACGAGCGGCTGAAACCGCTAGTGGCAGCTAGTCGGACATAAAAAAGCTTTCCACGGTGTTGGAGAGTTTATTACCAGCTTCTGCCATGGGTAGACTTATGATACTTACAGTCCACTTATTTAATAATGTTACCTTGAGATGCGCTTGAGAGAAGGTCCTCCTCCTAGACACCTCGTGCACAGCTCGCACGAACACCTGCGGCGCCTGGTGCAGCTGCGCCACTATACCGAAGTACCGCGACAGGCGGTTGAAGCATTGAAACGAAAGCATCGCGTGCGCATCTTGTACCGACATCGAGTTCTCGATCATGAGAACTGCCCTGCAATTAAGAGTGTAGAAATTAGCTTTAATCTTTTGAATTATTATTATTTGTGGATATAAGTAGCTTTAAGTTTTACAGTTATATTAGGATGTAAAACTTTTTAACTTTATTTATTTTAAATGTACCAATCGATAGAGCAAGAAATTCTGAATCCTCCCTTATTCTCTTAACCCTCTCTCCCGAAATCCTTCCCTTACTTTAATACAAATTTCCGATTTCGATGTGTGAAAAAAACATAAGTAGAGCATTGTATCTTCTTTTCGATTAATTTGCTTACTAACATTCAATATCAAAACTATGTTTGTGTATTTACAACACTAGTAAAGTACAACAAAGATAGTTACAATTTTTATCGACAAAAGTCACATTCACGAATAAAATCAGCCGGCTTAAGACAATAACTGTAGCTACTTACTCCAACCGTGCCTTCAATATATGTGAGAGCTCATCCTTCGACTTGGCGATTCGTCTCCTAATATCGATGAGCATCTGATGTCCCTTCAATAACTTCTTCAGCTGACACCAGTGCGACTGCACTAGTGTGGGCAAAACGGATGGGTCGCATGCCGTATTCAGACGTTCTCGACACTGGGGAGCAATATTTTGTAGCATTAGAGTCATTGCAATTTGAACCTTAAAACCCGATGACATAAGGTTGTGATTTCAAAACACTCGTTCAATACGTTTCATACGTTTGGGCGCTAAAGTTATGGCGTTTGATACGCTACGATATAAGTAACAACAATGTTTACAATCTTCTACGAGTAACACCCATGGATAAAGAGAATTAGAAATGCACGCTTCAGATCTATAATCCATTATGTGTATATTTTTCCACACCAAAATAGCTGAATTACGTTTAATTTTTTTCAAATTTAAGTGTAGGTTTTGTTTTGTAGTTTTTGGTTTGTAGGCCCGCTCAATTTTTTCGTCTCCTTGTGTAAGGATGTGAATGTACCAGCGGAATTTTTGTCTCGTGTTATTAAAGCTAAATATTCTTTCTGTCATTTATAATTTAAATATAAGTTCGTCTTATGACTTCTGTGCCTTTATTTTTTGACAATTTAAGTTTCTATCTTTTCGCAAATATCTACTTAGCGGCAGTAGAAATGTCAAGGGCAACATTTGCAAAGTTTAAAAAATCTCCTCACCTGTATAAGAGACGCAGCCTGATCGCGTTGATCTCTCTCCAGCTTCTTCACATCATTCAAGAGCTGGTCAAGGCCGTAAAGACGTTCTTCTATGCCCTTGATATGTTTCAGACCATGCATGTTGGCGTACTCCAAAATGTGGTACAATTCTGCTTCACGCTCTTTTAGGGGATCTGCATCGAGCTGTAAAGGAATTTTGGTAGATTTTTGGTACTATTTGGTAACAATATCGACTAGAGATTTGATCAGAATTTGCATTTGACAAAATATTCAGATGCGTCATTGTCCTTTTTTCATGGGAATTTATCAAATTATCCCTCCCAATGTGAGTGTAGCTCAAGGTAGTGTCAGACTCTTACTGACTAAAACCCACTATGTTGCTTCTGGCGATCCTCGTGTGCCAGGGCCACGGTTATTCTTGCGTACAACCCGCAGCTCCGACAGATCATCATCTCATTTTCCTAACGATATTACAGATTTCTATTGTTGTCGTTTCATACACGTACTTAGGATCAACATCGTTTACGTTCAACCATTTTAATAGCTTTACGAGAACTCATAGTAGAAAATGCGTAACCTCAAAACATACTCCGATAAAGATTTTATGCACGTTCTGATAACATTTTGTAAGCGTAAAACCTCATGGACATTGTTTATGTGTAACCTAAGATGTACCTATGAGCCAGTCAATGGAAAAATGGAAAATTTTGCGCGAAGTCAAATCAATTACGTCAATATTCTTTTAATTTCATATAAGTACTAGAAACTACTAAGTCATTGGAATTACTCTATCCTTAAAATTGCAGATTTTATTATCACCCGAAAATTTCATAAAAGGAACTCGATACCTTTTTAGAGCCTACATACATAACCTATCTTCTTCTTGTGAAGATATAGGCTTCTAGGTACCGCTCTTGGGATCGAACTAAATTAAAACATTAATATTTAACTTCAAGTTGTATTCGATATACGTCTCTACGGTACTTACCAAAGCCAGCCCCTTCTGACAGTAGTCCAGTATATCTTGCAAGGAGGCTTTGTTCCCCTGTGCCAGTATCCAGTGCAGTAAGGACGGTTCCTCCCTACTCTCGTAGGACTGCGCCTTGAATGTGACACCCTCATCGGACTCCTCCACGAGGGGTACTGGGTCTGAGGAGGTCGTTGGTTCGTTGCCTGTCGATACTTTCTGGTCGAATACTGTGAAAGAGGTCGTTAAAGTTGTAAAGTACGGTTTATTAAATCCTAGTAGTTTCTCGCACTTTGGCGGCTGGAATTTCTTCTCGTACCCGGATAAAACATAGCCTATGTTCACCGTGGATAGTGCAGCTTCCCAACATCGAAAAAATATTTCAATTCGGTCACATTTTTTTGTAGCCTATTCAATCCAAAACAAACAAACAATCACACCTTTTCACTTTATAGTAGTAGAATTAAATATTGTTTAGGAGGTGGTTTATCTCATCATCACATTAAAACGATTAGATTTGCATGTTGAAATCACTTTTGACTATTATAGTCATGAGACCAACTTGACTCAAAAAAAAATTTTGACCCAACTAAACTGTTGTTAGAATTTAACAGATTAAGGGCCAGTTTCAGCAGTTACGGATAAGTTCCAAACAGTTTATCTGGTAGATAATTTCATACAATTTGTTCCATTTATTAATCTGGTAGATAGGGGAAACTGGCCCTAAACAGTTTATTTTTTTATTATTTATGCGGTAATAAAATTATTATCAGCACATAAGCCAATCACTAGGTGACGAGGCCAATGGACGAACAGTACTGTTATAATTATAGTGTAAAATAATCCCACTCTATAATTACTTATGCAAACCAGGCAATAATGAGCCATCGTGCAGCATGCAACTGTGCTAGCGTTTCCATTTCACCCCCCTTTCTTCAACAATTGATCTAGGATATACCTTAGTAATTTATTTTCCTGTTAACCTGAGAACTAGGATGAGTAATATGTCTCAATGTTCTCGAAGTTCGCAAAAATGATTACGTTCCTGTTCGGTTCAAGTATGTAGAGAGTATGTATATAACTAAATGGTTACCTACCCGTAGCTATTATAAGCAATTTGCCCGGACCGCGGCATTGTTCGCAAAAGATACCACAGCCTTTAAGATAAAGGCACAAAGATCTCCAGAAGTGAATTTTAATCAGTCTGACAATCTCTCCTGCTACACCCACAGTCGGGGGGGACATTTGATGATTTCCCATTTAAAAGAAGGTATAAAAAGTAAATACTGTGTGACATAATAAAAATAATAGGAAATGATAAATGTCTACCTACGACTACTTTCAAAGATACCGAACTTCTTGATGTACAAGTAGATAAAGGTAATGAAGAATTGATAATATAAGTATATTCAATACTTTATTATATATTATAATTATATTAAATATTGATTGTATTTAACTAGACTAGTATTAATTATAAATTGTATACTAAGGGCCAGTTTCACAGTGTCCTAATAGCCACTATCTACCAGATCAATTAAAATATGGAACAGAATTTGTATGAAATTATCTACCAAATAAACTATCTCGAACTTATTTGTAGGTGGTGGAAGAGGCCCTTAAAATTTTAATTACAGTTTTTGGTATTTCTGTCGGTACATGTAGGCGAGGCATATTTTGATGAAAAATACCATGCTTTATTATAATAACAAATGTTATCGTCCAAATATCACAGCTTTAAGCACAGTGTCGCATGTCGCATGCGTGAGATTGCACGCGAAGCTATCAATTGCACTCCTCATAACAAAGATAAGCCAAACCTCTGTCTCAGATGCGTTATAATTGGAATATGTTATCAGTCAGTGCCCTACCTATAAACACACGCAATATTACACGACCTAAACAAAAAATCCTCAAGTCAAATGATTTCAATGACGTCAACACTGGCCCATAATCGATTCCGCACAAACCTGTTTGCGTTAAAAAGTCATTAACTAAAAATAGCCAGCTCGTCGTAATAGCGACTCATTGACATTGGGATCTAAATTAATTCACTGACAACTAATTTGTATCAACTGTCTCATTCAATCTGCTTCTCATAATTACCCTTCTCTTGGGGCATTATTGAATTAAGCTTTTAATAAACGAAACAATATACTTACAGCGACACTCGTCATTAAAATACAGGTGAAAAAAATAATTGTTTCACTCGTCCACGTATATGTTTGCATGTTAAATATGAACTCATTACACAAATAGAGTGATAATAACTGGGTAAAATATACAGTCGTGTTTTGTTTAAACTACTTACCATCCTCGTCGGACAACTTAAACGCTTCGACGCCAAAATCTTGACAGGCTTTATTCTCAGAGCTATTGTCCAACGGATGTGTTATCCTGTAGTGAGGGCCCTCGAAATCTGTATCTTCGAACACATCAAAGGCCGAGAACCGGTGAGCCTCAGCGTTTAATTGGAGTGCCGGCAATATTGGGATCTTGCCTAGAGATTCTAAAACTTCGTTGAGCCTACAAAATAAAATATTCACTTTAGGTTAGCTGAACGATCGAAGGGTCTTCGACTGATAGATCGATATGAGATTACACTTCTCAGATGTATAAATTATTCATCAAAACAGTTGCTCACGCGGAAAAGCCTTATACAGAACGTTACAACTATTACAAGGATTCTGTTTGTTCCCTTTGTTTCAGAAAGCAAACATTCTTTTCAGACGCTAAACTCGTTTGCATTTTGCGTAAATACAGTATAGATTTTCGCCAAGTGTTTTGAAGTCATTGTTGTTTGTACTTTAAACCGTTATCACGTGCCGATAGCGAGGATCGCGCTTATCTTTAAAGTTTGGTCTAGACGAAGTTATTTGCAAGAATCGGCGAATCATAAGTGGGGCGTGCCGGTCAGGGTCAATGGAAATGCGCCGGTGCACGCCGAGGTCCAAATGTGACCCAAAAACACTGGCGGCAACAGACTTAAATGGAACGAATGCATACATTGTTGTATTGGTCGGAAGAGCCACTACTGCGTGCAGAATACACCTATTTACAAGGTCTAAGGTGACCCTGTCTTTTGTTTTATCAGAAGCCCATATTCGGAATTCGTGGTTCTTTTAATCTCAATAGGGTCGCCACCTACACGGTACAAACCAGGGTTCTTCTATAAGTATACATCTGTTTCCGTGCCCTTTCGGAACAACAAGCGCGATAATGTTCCTTCCATAAATACTCATTTTCGATTTGCGTGTCGCATAAAGTTGTGTTAACGTCTCAAGCTAATAAAAACAAAGTAATATATTGCAATGGTGTACGTGAGATTGCACCAGAGCAGACAATGGCGTCTAGAATCAATACTAACGTGCTGCACTGTCCTATTACAGGCATGGTGCGCACGACTGTACCCTACAATTTATTCATAAAATTACAGCGCTGCACGAACGCCGGTAGGTCAACTAAACACACTCGGGCATGAAACATGTACAATGAGTAATCACAACGCACGTACACTGTATACGGCTAATAATTTAACATCAACGAGAAATTCTTGGCAAGCTCCAATTAACATTTTTCTATACTTCAATCGAGACGAATTCTTTTATAATCATCATAAGGACGTACCTACATACATCAACAGATTTTCCTAATCTAACTGATTACGCGAACACCGGAAAAGACACATTGTTTTCAAGGTAAATACTAAACAAGTGCGCAACAGTGGCCAAGTAAAGCAAATACGATTTTTACTATTGAAATAGAAATATTGTGTAAAGTGAGTGTCAGTAAATAAATCAATATTGAACTTGCTGTGAACTTGAACGTATTGCACTAATGGCTTTTAACACGAACTTGAAGTGTACATCGATTAAAAAAAAACTATGTATTTGTATTAATACTGTTTACCTTGTTGTCATGCTGTATTTATATAGCTTTATTAAGGTTGTGAAATGTTAATACTCTTTTTAATGTATTTTTTTTTTTACTCTATTTGTCCTAGATGATTTTAAGTATATCTTGGACTCCAATGACTGATTAAAGGTGAAGGAACCTCTTGAGGAAACCTGGACTATAAAGTCTGAAATCACCAACCGGCATTGAGCAAGCGTGGTGATTAGAGTGCGATTCTCTGTGTGAGAGGAGGCCAGCAGTGGGACGTCCTAGATGATTTTGAGTAATTAAATATTTACATCCATGTTACTCACCCTGCTAACTTTTCATGATACTCCTCTTTTTTTAGTCGATGTTTTCTGAACGACTCCTTAAAATTTCGTGATCTCTCACAGAATTCGTTGAATATGTCTTCCAAGTTAGCGACCACGGCCGCCCAGCCCTGTTTCAAAAATGTAACATTAAGAGAATTTATAATTAGGTCGAGGTCGTACGCGCCGATTGCTCAAACCAGTTAATTCAAATGACTACCTATTGACACACTTATGCACTAATCAGTTATCTTGGTTCTTGAAGCACTTAATTAAACCTCTTTAACTTGGAACAAATTTATTACGTTTTGAGTTTTGATCTATTTTCGTTTCTAAGTGGATTTACGAACTATTTGTTAAATATTTTCGGTAGAATAATTATCAATAAGAAATAGCAAATTCAGTGAGCGTGCAAAAACAAACCACGCAAAAAACAACTCTGTTGTAATAACTTTAGAGTTCATAATTAGTCTCATTTAGTTGGTAGCTTCTAAAGATACGGTTAAAGTCCCTGGTATCAGGCGCCTAGCGCGTGCTAATTGCCGAAGCAATTTTAATATGAATTTTATCGCATACAAACTATAAAGTTGAGAGTCGTAAAATTGGTCAATTTTTATTTAATCTCAAACAAAATTCAAGGTCAATTTAAATTATCTTTCTATAATGAGACTTATTATCTCATTCATAAAGCAGTCGCGTTTTAAATTTCTAATCTTTAAAAGTTGTATTGTACTGTCATGCACGTGTAAAATTGGGCTGGTAAGATTCAATTTGCTTAAAGACAAATCCTGGAAAAGGAGGACCTGGAAATAACAATTATAAAGAAGCCGAGGAAGGTGGTATGATAACTTACTTGGTGTTGCAGATGCTGTTCATGCACGAGCTGCTCACAACTGCTGGACACCTCGAGCGCGAGGTCACTGAACTGCTGCGCGAGAGACGCGCAAGATATCACAGTGTATACATTGGGCTGGAGCGCGCAACATTTCTCCACCGCAGCCTTCAACTCCGCCACCGATTTGCCATCGAAAGCACTTCGGAACTCACTCGAAAACTCCCCAGTACTTAATTCCACTATAGGGCTTAAATCGCACACTAAAATGACACACAAAATTAATTATTCTGATTAGCACGATAACATATTGTTAATGGAATTATCGTTTGTAAACAATCGACATACAAAGCCCAGAATCGTTTTAACAACAGAGTATGCGAAAATGGTCGTTATTTCAAGGAAACGAGAAATTTCTTCTTGTTGTTCTATTGTCTCCTATGATTCATAGCACGCTTTATCTTTTCCTACCAAAATAAAATAATCCTTATCTTTATATGTTGACATATTAGGCAGTACTTACTGGATTGTTTCAAATGGCTTTCCTTGACAGACGGTTTGCTAAACATGTAAATAGGATTAGTGTCTGTGCCAGCACTGTAAGAGGATACCATGTGGTCTGCCTGGAGTACTTCGCCCCCACTCACTAGAAGCACCAGCGAGTTCGCTGACACTTTAGATTTTCTCTCTATCGCTAGTTTTAACGTAGATACGCTAAAAATAAAGTTGGTATTAAAAAACTTTGTGAAGAGTTTACATGGTCGAGAGCTGAGGGTCGCAATGCATTCATGATAATACTATGCATTACTATTAGAAGGCTGTCGGAATACGAAATTTTTTGCCTAACAGTGGATTTTTTCAGATGCTAGCGGTCAAGGGTTTGTATCACAGTCTAACTTCAAGACAAAGGACTTTGTTTACCAACAAATAAATTGCTATAGTATTTTCTCAATTCTCAAATTGTTGCTTTCAAAAGAGCCATTAGTAATACATTTCAAACAGATGTTTTTATACCTGTTAGAAGTAACACAGTTTGCCAAAACATGGGTAGTTTTATGACAAGTTAGCATAAGAAGCTGTTTACCACACATTTGGTAGCTACCTATGTGTTCAAACTTATAGTAGTTACATTTAAGTATGATATAGCAACTTTTGCTGCTGTGATTAAGATAAACTTATTTACATGCACGGTACAAACAAGTCATATACCCATAATAACTTATAGGTTACTTTTTAACCGAACTGTGTGAACAAAAACTAACTTAATTATAAAAAAAAAAGAACTGGTTATGACACTTGTACAAGAATTATAATGTGATGCAATATGGAGATTATAATTTGAAAGTCTGACATTAGTTTTTTTTTTTACCTTTTAATCTGCAATCAACTGAGTCATAATCAATGTTTTAACTTTTAATTATTATTTTGAGGGGAATTCCTGCAAATACTCTCCCTACGCTTTCACACATGTCACACATGTCAGTTTTCGAGGCTATTTAGCATCTTTGATCTATAGTAATATTTTGAAGGTCTGAATTCTAAAATAAAATGTTCCATACTTACTTCTGTAATGTGAGGCTCATGTCGTATGTGGTCATTTGACCAGCATCCACATGGAAAACATACAGCATGGTGGCAGTAAATAATATACCTTTGCAGCTAAATTATAAAACACCTCTGTGTAACTAACGCATACATCTGTCTTGTGTATCCATGGACACTACAAATTAAGAAAACAATACATTTACTTGCTGTCCTATTCAAATTAAGATTTAGATTTAATTTCATCTAAGTTTGCTATTTATGCCTATTTGTTATTTCAACCTGAAAATAATGGGTCTAACAGTTTAATCACTTCAGTTGACAATTTTAACTTTTATAAATAACATGGTACATATTTTAAGTGCTAACAAAAACCTAATGAAGTTCAAAACATAAAGAAATACAAATGTTACACACATACCGGGACCAAAAAATTTGTTGTTTCTGGTTAAACTTTTAGAATTTTGAGTAAATTCTGTCATTTTTGTGGTAAATACATTTATAGGAACCTTGGACTTATTCCTTGTTTTTTTGGAACCAACTGTACTAGATTATATCAATGTTTATCTGGGTTCAATTCTGACTAGGGGTTTTATCTTTTGTTGAAGTACTAACATTTTGGCTTTTATTGTTAACTATGGTGACAAAAATTCTTAAATAATAAATGATTATTCACACTACTGTTTAACAATTATTATATTTTTGTCTTCAGGCATAAATATGGCTCTATTTATGCCTGAAAACATCATAATTAATTAAAGTAGCAATTTATTGCTTGTAATGAAGCATTTTTAAGTTGTAACCATTTTTTTTTGTCATCATAGTTTTTAAAATCATAAAGATATAAAATAATAAACAAAACTACTACAATTATTCTTATTTAATAGCCCCATCTTTGTCAATTGTATTTTTTGTGAAGATTTTTTTTTCTATCGTAAAAAGACCACGCGTAATACAATTCTAATAGACAAGCCTAAAATAAACAACAACGTCATAACACTATCTGCACAATCGGTACATTTATATACTTTACATAATATTTAGAATTGAAGTTATAATAAATCTAGACACAGTTTAGAAATACACTATTGGCGCAACAGACTAGATCATCTACGAAAACCAGTTCAATTTCTGCGTTTGAAAAAAATTAACAACAAAGATTTTTAGCACTTACGCAGTCCAGAGATCTCGCAAATACTCCTTAGAGCATTGCTACTCATTCAAACAGAATCCATTAACACGTACTTCCATTTATCACGTTAAATAGTATAAGAAGACGTTAAGCAAAATTACACGATTTAGATAGGCTGTTTATAATTTTAGCTCTCGAAAATGTAAAAACACCACCATTGCTCAACTCAATAATCACTCAGCTGAGATGACAGCGCACACTACATACTCACAACAAAAACAATAAACTATGTAATGGTATTGCTGTCCTTATCACACCTGTCATTGCATTAATTTTCTTTCTCTTTTTCAAGCCATACAAACGAAATTCGCTTCGAGTATCCAGTCCATTTCCAGCTTTAAAAATGTCAAGCACACACAGATGCACAAAATGTTACTATCGAAAAAATAAATGGGATTGCCGCAACTTTAGTGTTTTATAAAGTATGTACGTTATTTTGATCTGAAAATATAATCTACATATTAAGAAAAGTCATAAAAATCGATTAACAAAAGTTTTATTTAGTGCCACCTAGTCATTAACGTCTGAACTAACGTTAGTAAATAATTAAATTGCATTCGCACTAAACATGTTAGATGGCGCCATATGATTAAATTGTTTACCCACTGAAAAACTTTAGCTAATGCAACTTACACAACATTTTTCACAATCACAATGTGTTGTGTTGGATTGTAGAGATGTTGAACCAGCATGATTTAATTAATTTATGAAATAGAAAAGAAAAAAAGAGAATTGAGTTATACCTAACTGATTATTTTGAACCTGTAATTAACGCAGTGATTTATGGAATTATATTTATATTTAGGTATAATTAAAAAATCGAAAGCACGAAATGTTAGGTGTCTCCATGTCTACCGTAATCTGGGGGAACTTATGACACAAATGGTCACCCATTTACGGACCGACCAACAACCAATTTGTCGCTGGTAAAAAATGCTGTTACGCATCCCCTTCCCGTCGGGGGACGGGAGAGGGGTATGTGGGGAAAAATACCCAGCGGCACTCCGACCTCGCCTGAGTGGAGGGGGCCTGGGAGTCTATGGCATCCAGTCCCCCGCCGGTACCAAGCGAGCTCCCAACGGCATTCATTGTCCATCTTAGTGTAGAATTCTCGTCAATGTGAATTTAAAAAAGCCTTAACAAAAAGTAGCTGCTGTACCTTTTCGTATACCATCGAGGAGTTCCCTTGAGTCGTTCCTTGTCGAGCCATTCGTGTTGCAGGTTGCGCTCGTGGTAACTCTAGGTACTGAAAGATCCGCAAATCCAGCAAGTTCTGAATCCGTGTGTGGAACGCGGATGGAACCATGCTTACCTTTAAATCTGATTTCCTATAACCCTATACCCACCTAGGTACTTACTTATCGGATTTACCTACTCTATACATTCGGGACAGTTAAGCCCTTATAAATCTATGGTTGAACCTTTTATGTAGCCATTTAAAAAACACAAGGTACCTGCGTATGACGCAAAATCACATTACATACTTACGACTTTAGTACTCACTCAGAGTAGGTACCTACTCAACACCATGATTGGGCATGACAGCGTAAGATAACGATCAGATCACAGTATAAATCATGAGTTGGTATTTTTTTGAAAAATCGGATGACTAGCAATTTTTGGGGCTTAATTTTTATTAGGAATATCCGCCCAATCAATATTCTGTAGGTGCTGATTATGAGATAATTAAGTACTCGATATCACTATGAGTCTGAAAATTACTATCTAGCTAGTAAGGAAATTGAAAAAAACAAGTACAGTACCATACTGTTTATTTCAGTGTCAAAAGCTTTTAACATAACAATGATGAATGAAATAATGTTTATAAATATCTATAAATGAGTCTCCCACCTATTATACAAATCCATAATGCAACTTAGTTCAAAAGCTATGTACCTTTACAAAAGGTCATAATTTTATTATGCATTACATTGGCACAAAGTTCTTTCTAATACATAACAATAAGTAATAAAATAAAACAGATCAAAAAATTGTGAAAATTGTGTCACATATAAAAAATATATTGTTCCCACTTTGTTTGCTTAGGCAGGTACCTAATTAAAATTATCTTTATGAGAAGTGAAATCAACACTCAAGAATAATGATAAGCTTTGAATAAGCATCTGATAAAATTTGATTACAGGTTGCTATGATATTGCAATATTCTTTGCTACAACAATACTAACAGAGAGTTTCAACAATGTAAATAAAATTGTCATAAATGCTAACAATATCCAAATTAAATGTCATTTTTGTTTTTTTACAAATGCAATCCAAGCGTTTGGCGAGATTAAAAATAAGCAAATATCCCATGATAAACCACTAATTATAAAAAACCTTAAGAAATATAAATAAGTAACTTTTAACTTATTGGTAAGATATTTGTAGACTTGTATAAAAATATTCAAAACTATCAATTAAACATCACAAAATACAAATGTAGCTACTCTAAATTGTTACGGTGAAATATCCATGATCGCCTTACTGTTACGGACACAGAAAAAATAGTGATGAAAACATTTTCATATTATTCATAATACATTCAAATCCAAAAAATATACTCTCACATAGCTAAAGTTTAATTGTACTGAAATAAAATACAGTATTATTTTCTTATAAGAAATTATGATAGTCTTTGACCTCTGCCTATCACAAAATTAATTTGATCAAAGGTACCTCATGTGCATGAGGCACACGTGATAATCATAGCTTACATTTATTTGTCAAAAGTCAATATCATGTAGTTCACAAAAATTGGCAAGGCACAAACACAACCTTTGTCATAAGTTAAAATGGTCCCGTTAATACACATATTATAAATTCCTACAAAATGCATATTATATTAAGTAATAATGTCAAGACATTTTTAAATAACTTGTAGGAAAAATATTCTCTGGAAACAATTATATAAATCTGTAAGAGGTACCATTTCGGAATGTAGAATATGAAATATAAATTAACAACAATTAAAACTAATTGTGATTATCGGAATGCAGATAAGAAATGTATAAAGTGAAATCATTGTTACATTATTATTATGCAATAATATAATTATCATCAACCGTAAAAGCAAACCACCACCATCAGCTCATTGACATAGCTTCATTAAAATTAAGATAGTGTGGGTTTCTGCCATTTGTATGATCCAGTGTATTTAAAGTCATATGAAGCAAGTTTACTATCAGCGGCTGAAGGGCCTCGCGATCCATAAGCATAGGGTACTGGTTTAATTTTCTTTTCTTCAAGTGCCTTAAGAACTGGTGTGAAAATACGCCAAGCTTCCTTCAATTCATCATTACGTACAAAGTGCATTTGCGTCCCAGTGAACACATCCAAAATCAACCTCTCATATGCATCCGGGACATCAGCTTCCCTGTAACGCATGCTGTATGTCAGATCCAATTCGGTTTCTACCAGATCAAATTTCATTCCAGGTGATTTGCTCATTAATTTTAAATATAGAGCTTCGCCGGGCTGAACTCGAATAACCAATTCGTTTCTCTTTGCATGTCCATCAAATATATCACCAGGCACATCTTTGTACTGAATTCTCACTTCTGCTTTTCTCTCATTTAGAGCTTTTCCACACCGTAGAACAAATGGCACACCTTGCCACCTTGCGTTGTTTATATGAAGAGCAGCAAGTGCATATGTAGGTGTAACAGAATCCTTGGGAACTGTTGGATCTTCTAGATATCCCAGTTTTTCTTCACCCTTTCCTTCAGGATTGCCAACATACTGTCCAACCAAAATATCACTCAGTTCAATAGGCTTAATGTGGCGCAGGACTTTTACCTTTTCATCTCGAATATCATTTGGATTCAGGGTGACAGGTTTCTCCATGGCAACCAGTGACAAAATTTGAAGGAGATGATTCTGCATTACATCTCGGATAATGCCAAAGTCATCGAAATAACCTCCTCTACCCTCAGTTCCAAATGGTTCTTTGAAAGAAATTAGTACTGATGCAATATTTTCCCTGTTCCATGAAGGGCTGAATATTTGATTGGCAAACCTAATGGTCATAAGATTTTGAACCATTTCCTTACCAAGGTAGTGATCAATTCTGTAGATTTGTTCTTCTTTGAATAACCCAGCCAAGTGGTTGCTGAGCTTGTCTGAGCTTTCATCATCCCTACCGAATGGTTTTTCAATGATGACTCTGGTAAAGCCCTTAATGGAGACACAAGCATTCCTTATGTTTACTGTCACATCTTCAAATACAGTAGGTGGCACTGCTAGGTAAAATATTCTATTAGCAACTGGACCTTTCTCATACTTGCTAATTAATTGGTTCAGCATTTCATAATCAATTCTCTTGTCATAAGATCCCGCGAAATATTCGTTCGCTGCCCAAAACTCCTTCAATTTCTCTTCTTCTCCCGGCCGCACTTTCAAATATTTTTTGCATTTCTCTTGTACTTCCGATATCGTTTGCTTCGTTCGAGCATAACCAACAAACTTGGTATGACGAGGTAAAAGATTGTCTCTATATAAATACCATATAGTTGGATAAATCTTCTTTTTTGCTAGATCTCCCGACGCACCAAGTAATATAAAAGTATGGGGATACTGAAAGTCACATTTATTTTCCATGATCACGGTAAGTAGGTTACTCACTTGCAAAAACTTTATGCAAGTACTTGCTGACAGTTCAAAGCACGCTTACGTATATTCAAAATACTTATTGTCGTATACTAGTCGTAATGATAAAAAATAAATTACAATGCAAAAACTACTCTGACTTGAACGCCGGGAAACTCGACAAAGTAAACTTTAAAATTTTGTTAGCGAAGTATTTATATACAAGATTTTTTGATTTCACACTTACACGGATACAAGGTCAATCATTAAATAAGTTTACCGATTGGTTTGTAGGTAATTCACCTACTATTTTAAACCAATAGAATACAAGACACAGGTAAAAACTTTTAATTGACAATGAGAACTGACCTTAATAGATGACATTAACTTGACATTGAAAAATAAAAAAGTGCGTTCCGCTCAGCTCAATGCTCAGCGATACATTTCCAAATTTACAGTAGAACAATAAAATTATAAATAATGTAATCGAAAATCAAATAATACATTGAAATGATTTTTCTAATTTACTAATTTATGAAGGTATAAAAAGTAAATCATTTAACATATAAAGCTTCTAAATTCGCATAAATATTTAATACTTAAAAAAGTGAAAAAATATATATTGGTTTATATAATAATAATTATTTGTTATTTATTTCATATTATTATTAGTGCAATAGTTTATGTACTCCGAATCTGAGCAGATTTTCCGTAAATTTCTGAACGACAATGGACTGTGACGTGACGCGTTGTTTTATGTCACTATGAATTAATTGAAATTGGGTTATTGGTGAATTCTTTATAAATATTAGCCGCAGCTAATACTTTATTTGATCAAATTAACGTTTTATTGCGAGTGTGATTCATAATATCTGCAAAGACATTTGTGTATAGGTAGGGGGTGTATTGTTTCATCTTCATATAGGTATATTTAGTTCAACGACCTTGTTTCTGACAGGTTCATCGTTAGCCACTGAACTATTCTATGAAAGTGGTATATTGTAGACGATAGATAAATTAAATCCAATGATGGAGCCCTCGAGAGATTCAGGTAAGTGAGATTATTGCATTATGGAATGATTTTTCTGACTTTGTGTCAAACCATAGACTGCCATGGAAGGTACCCATGTCAATACAATACCGAGTTCCTTGTTTTACATGTTAAACAAGTGTTCCTGTAGGAATTACTGGTGCGTTCGCTATGCAGCGCACTAGTCGTTTGTCTCGCGTGTTGTGTTTAGTTTATATTTGGCACAAGTCATGATAATACTTAAGATAACCAATATAGTAGTACAGTTTGATTTAAATGACTTTACTATTGGGATATACCAAATACTATGGTCATTACAAAGTAAATATATTGTATTGTATGTATTGCAGTTCAGAATATTAATTTTATAAGCCTATTAATGTACACAAAATTTACTTTGCTTATCCTTTAACAAATTGCCTGTGTAAAAGTACTGTTAACACTATCAATCAAACAAAATACATCTCACAGAGCTACATGGAACTACTATTTTTAACTTATCATATGATACACTGCAACTGGATGTATCTTAGTTTATTTTTACTAGTGAGTTGTAAAATTCTAGTCATGTTTTAAAACATTTTTTTGACTGGTTCTTTCTTAAGAATACTGGCTTTGAGTCAACTACTCTATGCATCAGAATTAAATATCCATATATACATTCCAAGTTCAATCTAGTTCAGCTATACAAGTTTAAATTTAACAAAAATACAATACATACTTGCCCTTTACTTAACCTATTTAATTTTTAATTTATGTTTTACCAGTAAACAACTTGATCATGATGAAATGAAATTAAAATAAAGTTTTTTTTTTCAAGTTGGTAGTTAGTGTAAATAAATAATGCACAAAAAAGTATGGTATAATAGACATTAAAATCCTGTTGTAATTAAAATGTATTAAAAGTTGTTGAATTGGTGTTTCAATGCTGCTAGTTGATATTTAGAAAAATAAAAAAAAATAAAGAATTAGTTTAAAATTATCTCTGTGCACTGTAAAGGCAGAAGCAGAACAAATATGTTCATTCAAACAATGAACATCTTCCAACTCCTAATTTTAAATTCTATTGAATTCTAAACAAGAGTAATATAGGTTGTGTGTTCTTAAGTAATTAGCCATTCTTTTGTTATTAACTTTCTATTGTTAGCAATAATTGCCATTGGTAACACAGTACGGCATTATTATACTTAGTAAAATATTTGTGGTTATTTTTAAATACTTATATTATCTTTCACCTATTTCATATTTTGAAACTATGTTACTATTGAGATTGGGATTGAAACCTTATTGTTTAATAAGGCCAATGATGTATATAATCGTTGAAAATAATAATTTTCAAGATCTTTTCAGATAATTTAAAGTAAATAATTAAATAAGTATGATGGCTGTGTAAATTATCCTACACAAGATTGTAATTTAATATTGATAACATGATAAATTGTGCATAATTCATTAATAAGTGCACTTCAACACAGCATAAAATAGTCATGCTTATTATCTGAATTGTGAAGAGTTCATAATGAGTACTTTATTGTAATTACCATTATTACAAAGGAAAATTACATGATTATTCTCCAAACTGTATTAATTGAAGTGTCCTAAAAATGTCCTAGATGGCGCTGTCTTTTTAGTTGCGTCTGTTGTTCCTAGATGGCGCTGTGCGGCCGAAAGTTATGTTATTATTTACGAACATCTGTAAAACAAATCTCGCTTCTCTCGAATCTTGTCGCGGGGAAAACCCTTGAAATCAATGTCAGTGGCACTGTTATGGTTTTTCTTTCTATGAGGTATTGGTAATATCTCAACAAATCGTACTAAAGGACAAGGGCTGACTATCCTGCAGAACGTGTGATTTTTACAAAAAATATCACTAACAATGTACTACCAAATTACATAAGGATTGCAAATTTTCTTGGTGACAATTTCTTTTGTTACATTTATAATCTGAAAGTAAAAAAATATTTTGTAATTTCAAAAATTTAAAAGTTTCTGGTACAGCAAATGAAAATATCATACATACACCGGTATATCGTACTTACTATATAATTTCACTTTTCCCTAGGGGTCCCGCAAGGTGGTATCAAAAGCCCCAATACTTTCGTGGTACACGACACAACACGTTTATTATTATTTACATTAGTTCATAATAAAGATTTGTCTATTTGGATTTGTCTAAATGTATTTGTCTATTAGGTTATAAGAGTAATTAAAACCTTAAAAAATCGAAACGCAAACTTGCGTCTATACATTTTTGTTGAAGTTATCGAACACGTCATGGTAAAGCTTAAATTATATATGAAACTAGTGACCCGCCCCAGCTTCGCATGGGTGCAATGCTGATACTAAAATTATACACATAAACCTTCCTCTTGAATCACTCTATCTATTAAAAAAAACCGCATCAAAATCCGTTGCGTAGTTTCAAAGATTTAAGCATACAAAGGGACATAGGGACAGAGAAAGCGACTTTGTTTTATACTATGTAGTGAAGTGATATATGCAACCTTTTATATTTATTTTAGACCAGTGCGGTGGTCATAGTGTAAAATCTTAAGGTTTTTTTCCCCCTCTAGGAAGTGTCAGAAGTTATAGAAGTCATACGAGGATCATGTGAACTTGTTGGAAATAAGTACCAGCAAGCGTAATTAGTTACCTGGCTAGGGACTTCGGATTGTTCGCAAGAATTTCCGCGGCCCGGGCACACAGAGACCTGTAGAAGGAACATAGTAGGTTTTAGTCAGTAACAGTCTTTAACTCCTTCAAGCTTCATCTTCAGCGGGATTTCATTTGATGATTTCCAAAGAAAAAAAAGTGTAATTAGTTATTATTAATATAATTGACGATATCTTCCGAATGTTTTTTTCTGCAACCATCTTAGGTTACAGAAAAGATTAAGTTCACTATAAGTAATCAATACACTCTAAAATCACATGATTCTTTTGACAACGTTTCTTATAGACTAAAGAAATTCATAGTTTCACAAAACCATACATGCGAATTGGAAATAAAGCAACATCAGAATATAATTTGATGGCAAAAGTTTTTAAGGAGTTTATGAGCTTGAATTGAACCAAAGGCTGCTCCTTTTTTTAGCCTTCAGCCATCAGAATTTAGAACCAAAAAATGTCCCCCCGAGTATTATAATGATTAATTACTAAACTTCGCCAATTACCTATTAATACAATATTAATAGAATTCACAAAGTAAATCCATTTAACGCACCGAGTGACATCGCAGGTACCAACTAGAACTTCTTTATGCAAGTAACAATGTGTACAGTGTATAGTCCAATAGGTTAATAGACTAGTGAACAAGACAAATCCAAGGAAAGGAAAGGTCGTGTAGTCTGGCTGGTCACATTGCATGGTGCGGTTCGAAGGACTAAAGCACGTGCGATGCGGCGCGACAGGCAGCGCGGGCGGGTAGCAGGGCGAGGGGTGCGCAGTCGTGTGCAGTGGACCACTCGACGTCGCACAAGGTCAAGGAGAATGATTAACAACGAAAATACAGCAAAACAAACGGTGGCGATGCGGGGTACAGGCGGGGACGCGGCGCGCCAGTCAGAGCAGCGACGCCGCCCGCATCGGCCGCGAGACCGGCGCCGCTCGCGACACACACTAAAATCGATGCACGATCCGTAACCGGCATTTAACATTAATCAACAACCGTAATTTCAATATTAATCCTTGATGATAGACGTCATGACGGGCTCCGCGCGCATTCGCCATCCATGTCTGTGATGTGTCACTCGTGTTGACGATTTAGGGTTGTCTCACGATTTTCAACTTTGGAAATAAGAGAGCTCTTGGATCCCATGCAACTATACAGCCGTAAAACATATCATCGTCTGTTGGTGTTTCTATGATTATGTATGCGATATCAGTAGCACATCTTTTCGCTAATATAGTGTAGAGATAACTAGTTCTTAAAGTTAACCACCACAGTAGTACTAACCAAAGATTATTAAATTATTTTCGTTTAGCGATAAACCTGAATGTATCATAAAATCACCCTGTTTCAAATCATTTTGTTATATTCGTTTTTAGTCCTTTTAATCAACGATAATTTAGGATGATAACTTTCAAGTATGTAGATAATATTATTACGTCTCAATACAACTTGCAATTTTAAGTTATCCTTAAAATGAACAATTGCCAAGCTTTTAAAGAACTAGGTACGAGCGATTACTTATATAAGATGAACCCTTTTACAAATATTATCATGGCAGTTAAAATCAACAACGTTAACTAACATACGCAATATAAACTTGTAATGTTTTAATGCCCTTATGTCTTTATCTGACACGACTCGTAAAGAGCACTGCAAGGTTGCAAGTGTATTGACTCTAGTGTTTTGAATAAATTTATCTCCGTGCTCTATTGCTCTAGCAGCTGCATTTCCATTCGCGTATTCCCCATTTTCATATCGAGATAAGACAGAACTTTCCTCGTTTGATAGTTTGACGTCAGGATGATGTAACCGAACACCGAAAGCGTGCCAAAGCAGACTGTGATGAGATCTGAACCTCGTCAATATCATGATCACAGCAGGATTAATAGTGCCATCTTTTTGCCATCAAACATAACAACATTTAATTAATTCTTTATAAGGCTTTTAATGTGTTTCGCATTATAAAGTATTTGAGATATTTCCGTTTCTATCTTTTTTGGATTATAAAGCACTGGCTTACTGCTCGTAAAGAGTTAATTCGACTTCGATCCTTCATCTTGAATCATCTGGCTATAAAATTGTGATGTGTGCAAAATTGTCCACTAACTAGTTTATTTAGTCTTAGTTAGTTTTAAAACAAGCGAACTAAGTAGTCATACTTTTCTTTCTCACAAACTTTTGATATATTGGTCTCCATTGATTGACTCCACTTTTTAATGTAATGAAGAATAAATCACCGTGGACGGTTATTAAATTTAATATGACAACCCAAATATTTGGAAAAAATCATGATCATTTTTACGATCTATAAAAAATACGCCTAATTCTAGGAAATAAACCACTAAGACAAAACCGTCACTGGAATTGGAAAATTACTAGGTAACAGTAACTGAAGCAGAACGTTTGATGTTTGTCATCATAAATTACGAGTATATCCCATGGTCTGCTTGTAATGAATTGATTACTGCCTTCTATTGCTAGCTCTGTGTCATTATTGTTATAAAAATAAGATTTTTCATTCATTTGAATTCATTTGTCCGCCTAAATTTTATTCGAAGACTACACGTTTTGCAAGGATCCCAAGTAAATTTGAGTAACCCTTTATGATTACAATTTTAATATTCTGTCTATCTCGGACTTGGCAATCCTGGCAATACAAAGGATTAGAAATTCACTATAAGATTTTATTTTAAGGGACTAGTAAATAGATCCACTTAAATTGTAATTATCCTTTAAAAATGATCTGCTTTATTAGATCTCAATATCTAAAATCTAAACATCTTCGATTTTATCTTTATGCACAGCTGTTCTATCAAATAAAATGATATGATTATTATTTTTTACCAGTCGTATCATTGTCAAGGTCTCTAATTCAAATTATCGCTTATCTATGTCGCTTGCCGGATTTCACAAATTGCGTATGTATACATTATGTAGCCGAATCTTCCAACGTTCCGTCAAATTTTTGATTTCGCTCTCGTTATTATTTTCTGGTTATCATGTACATAATAAAAATTTATGAAGTGTCGCCTCTTCATAACAATTCGTTCAGTAAAGCACCTTCTCCTTACACTTCTTATTTTTCAAGGACTTTCTCACTCCTGTGTTTTAAGTAGTTTTTAATAAAGTCCACGTTGCCAAGATCTGCTTACTGTCAAAGTATAAATAATGTTAACAATAAATTCTGATTTCTGATAACAAAGTCTTCCATTCTGAATTCCATTCTGATTTATTAAATTATTTGCTTTTTAAATGAACGACGTCCTTTGATCCGCAAGTCCATTTTTTGTGACCGGACGTTTGATCTACATTGATTGGATCTTCATTGTTCTGATTAAATTTCCCAAAGAAACGTCTCAAGCTGATTCGTTAATAGCAGCTTTAACCGCTTATTAAAATATTTTAAATTTGATTACGGCTTGTTAAGGAGTGTTTAGTTTATTGTTGTTGCGTGTACCTAATCGCAGGCGCGAGTGGCGGGCGGCACGTCACGCCGCGGGAAGTGTTACTCCGTGGCTTGGTCACGGCCAAGGTCTCGTGTCGATACATAGCGCTTGGCGTCATTATGTAACGCTTGGGTAAATGACGAAACGCTCTACTTCTCATTATTTTTAGTAAACATCAAAATGTATGATATGGATATCATTTTGTGTAGGCGTAAATTAGTTGATTTGTGGCCCGCGGAGTTTTTCAAATACGCAAAATTCTCGTCTAGAATCTCATCAATATTAACTGTATATTATTCGCATATCTTTACCTGCTTTGTTGTTTATGAAAGGCGTGTGATCGAAGTACACAAAAAAATAGGTCATCTTAACTAACAATGATTATAAATTACATATTATGTTTGGAGTTTTGGACCACATCATCTCCTTTGAAGGATCGTTTAAATCTTTGATTTGGACCTATAGATCTTCATTTGGAACAACCTTAGTCTTCTTATTTCGGATAATTACCTGTTTTGTTTTATCTATATCCGGATTCTTCTCACTTTTTTAAATTTCTGTCATTGTGTGTATTCTTTACTTGTAAACGTAATAAGTGATATAGATATAAAAATATCTAACTTGGTTTATCACAATTATATAACTAATTCTTTAAAACTATCAGACCTCCTGAATCGTTGATAACTTTATTACAATAAATTGCTATAATGATCAATTCGAAATCAAATCACGCGTCAATAAATAGGTTTATCTACGTGCAGGTTGGTAATGTAATTATAGCGTAGTCTCATAATGAACGCATCTATGTGTTGAAAATGAGCATTGTTTTGTAGTTGGAGTTCCGGTTGGTCTCCCCGCGCCCGCTTCCACCGGCTCGCCCAGTGCAGACTGGCCAGCAGAGGCATCGCTCAGCGATCTTGTGCACGAACAAAAAACACCTGTAGTCGTCAGCGAATCGCCAAGGTCGCAGGCCCCCGCGGCGCGCTTCTTTGCGTTCCGTTTACCCATATCTCGCGGCGAATGCACGCGCCGCCCCCGCGCCTTGACTCACCGTACACCCGCACGTCGCACGTCTGCTAGGTACTCCATGAGTCTACACTAGGACAATATGTAGCTGTTCATATATTATTATCTTCAAAAGTACTTTCATTTAAAAACAAAAAAGCTTTATTATTCTTTTCTATACAAAATTTTGATAAAAACAGCTGAAATAAAAAAATGAAACTGAAAGTACGTTAAGACAGACAGATTGATGAGGTGTTGCGCGTGCGTCGATATTATCACAACAATGTGAGCTATTGTCAATGTTAATTGTGGCATTTGTGCGCGTCAAGTCAAGGTCGGTGCAAATCGATAGCGCGCTCGGAGGGGGGGAAGAGGCAGGCGGACTTCCATCTCCACATACTCCACATGCACGTATGCACGCACGTCATGCGGACCAAAGAAAGTCTAGGAAAGTGGAAACATTCCTTGATAACGCGACAAACTGCTCTACGCTCACTGAGCGCTGCGTAATTCTCACTTATCGAGCTCTTGCATCGTTTTTAATCTTGTGGACAATATTCAACAGTTGGTGCAATTGATTTTTTATTCCACTTTCATAATATGATATTAATAACTCATAAAATGGTAATGCAGTTCCAATATGTAATATTTCCTTTGTCAAGTTTATTACCGGTAGTGTTGGTGTCCGCTTAGTCATTGTCGGAGCGATTCCCTTTGTGTGGCCCATCAATCCCGACAATATCATAATGGCTCAATTCATTCATTTCGTGCCTGAAGGCGACGTTGTGGCGTTTTACTAAAGCCTTTGTCGCTTTGTCGATGGCGTATTTTCCTTCGTCTGGTTTCTGTATTGATTTGTTGCCTTGTTCAACACACTCTAAGTATAAGCTTTCTTACATAGATTGATTTACGAAAGAATCCTCTCTTCTCACGAGAGGCTATCAATTACATAGACTCGGGGTCGTCAAGGATACGGCTTGATTGACAGGTTCGTGTAATGTACTTCTATGATATAGGTGCTTCTCAACACCTTAAACCGAGCGTAAATGGATATCGATGAATTTATGCCTGGCTGGATTGAATTCTTTTGAATTGAAAGTGAATTTTATCAACCGCCTACGTAGTGTGTATGCCGTAAATAATATAGTCTCCGCGCTCTTTCAATTTTATTCTTTCATTTATTCCCATAATAAAATATTTATCTATTAATAATTTTATCAAAATCAGAGCTTTATTTGCTAACAATTTTATTTCTTTGTCTATATTGATCACGATTAATCGTTTATCGAGCGTCTCGGTATATAGTCCAGATGTAATCTTAGCTTAGTTTATCTTATTTATTTCTTGAGCCCAAGCCTTACGATGTCCGTCGTTTCATTTTTTAGCGTATAAGTTCTTATAATAAAGTGCCCTACTCCTGGGTTGATCCTTGATAGTTTAGGCCCTGCAGTAATGACCATTTCAGGTTCATGGTTAGTTAATTCCGTTTATTATTATTACCTGGTTTTGCATACTGTTTTTATTCTACATATATATCCTTTAACTAAATTCTTCAAATATATTTAAACATAGGATCATAAATTATGATTTTGCAATATTAACTCGTCAAGGTGTGTTACACATTGTTTGGCTTAGGACCGGAAAACTTTTTGTCGTCAAACTATGACGAACGCCCTCAACACGTGCAGCGGACGTCCCTATACGCACAGGCCCGAGGCCGCATATGTCGTATGTACAAACAAACATTTGGTCATGTTTTGAATTATCATCTTTGATGGGCCAGCATTTTAAACTCAACCGTCGTCTGTTATCGACTGACTGGCTTAACTTTGGCAATATTGATGATATTATAAAGCTTTCCCAGGCGTACCGTATCTGAAAAAAAGTTTATATGAGTCGTTTTTGGACGAATATTTCATCAAATGAATAAGTACCATTTAATCGTGCTAGGTTTTACTAAGTGACATAGCGAATTTTTATATGGTAGAGGCTATCGCAGGGAGTTCGGTCTCTGAGTGACGTAAAACTTAATTACAGAAACGCGCCGCAGCCACGATCACGAAGGCCGACTGCTAACAACTACAATTATTTAGATGATTCCATTCTAACATATAACTATAACATTTTAGATTATCTAGTTCAATTCAAAATTATTTGCAGCTTTAGGGGCAAAAAATGTGGTAATAGCAACTAGTTTTCAACATAAAATCAGATTTATTCATGTATGATTGTATGCGGACCTTGAGCACGTCGGGTGAGACCTTCACGCCGGTAACCGCGCGGAAGTTGACGGGTACATTTTTTGTCAAATTCGAGCTTGTTGAATTTTAGTGCGCATTAGTCACTAGCTAAGCATCAGCGCCGAAGCTCGTGGCGCATTGTTGACGAGTTGCACTGCGATATCGTCTCGTCGGGTGCAATAACAGGCGCTATCACAATGTCACTACGACGTCTGCTGTGTCCCCGGTCGCGGCGCTGACGCTTTTATCCGTATCTCCGGCATCGCATACGTATTATTTAGAAGGCTAGCGTAATTAATGGGTTCGATTTTTCACAGCGCAAATTGATCGTGACCATCGCATCGCGCGCTAGTGTGTTCGTCTAAGTTGTGACTCGGTGCAGTTTGTTTTTTTACATCGCCCAAGTGCAGTGGGTTGATAGTGATGTGAGGATGCTTGTGTGTGGCCATGTCCGTGGCGAAGAAAGACAAGCCGACAATGTCGGTGACAGCACTTATCAACTGGGCACGGCCCTTGCCGCCGGGCCAACAGCAGCAGCCGATGACGCCTACGTCGCCCGGAAACATGCTTCAACCGATGGCTACGCCGCCTAACTTACCGACTGTCGACTGCTCACTCGATATTCAATGTAAATATAAAATTATGTAATTGGCAACGGACGATCTTTTTTATATATATTTTTTTTCTAAACCGAATAATCTTGGTAGTGCAGCTTTAAAACTATAAATCTCCATAGATCTAAATATTACATTATTGACTTGGCACATCGTAGGTACCTACCGAGAGGTTTTTGTCTGTTGGACTCTAAGAATATGCATAAACAAGTTATCCATTACCACAAACCAAATCAAAAACTGACGATGTTCTTAAAGCGATTCGCAATACTTGTTGTCCGTTTATTTATACTGATGACATTATAATTCATCATACAAAGGTTAAAAACGTTAGCGGATCTAAATTGCAATTACATCTGTGTATTTTTATCTAGTAAGTTTACAAATACATAGTTTTCTTATTAAAAATAGTAAAGATAGACAGTTTATTGAAATAGAACAATAGTATAATTAACTTACTAGGAATAACTGCTCGATATTAATTATACTTTTTTATTGCCCGTGAAAAAAAAATGGAAGAAAAGTCTTTATCATACATTGAAATAATTTGTAAAAGGAATGACCCGTTTGTATAGGTAGTGGTATAAAAATCTTATTTTTTCTTGAAGTTAAAAGTTTTAACTTATGATAACTCATTATATTTTAGTCGGTCATGGTTGTTGTAAATTACTATCTACTGTTGGAGACATGAGTGCAGTATTAAACCAGCATTTAAAGAGTCAAGATTTTTTTATTATATTTGCGATGAAAGTACTCAGCAGAACCAAAGCAAAACTTTTCAGCTTAATTATGACTACAATAATAACTCTACTTTAAAATAATATTTAAAAAAAAAAATTGATTGTGCATGATATTTTCTACATGTAAAATGTCGCGTTTCGCTACTTTGTCCACGCGTGTGTGTACGTATAATCTTTCTATTTCACTGATTTTCGTTAATTACCAAGATTAACATGAAATTATACGATAGATCTCGTTTCGCGAGAGTGAAAATTGTTATTACGCGCCACAGTAACATCTCTTTGAAATAAAACTCAATTATAAAGCTGATATGAATTGTCGTTCTCTTTTATTTATTTATAATATGAGCTAACTGTATAATAACAGTTTGCGAATTAGATTTCATGAAACTTGTTTATAGAGTTTTAAATGAGATTTTGCATCGAGATAGGCACAGACAATTTCAGTTGTGGTCATGTCTGAGACGCAATCGTTTTTTCCAAGAAATGAGTTTAGATGGCTGAATGAAAAAAATACCGGCAAGTACAAATCAGAATCACACACCGAGTTTTATTGTGTGACCCTGGCCATTTTATAATTTTCGGCCTGCATATTACTTATGGAGGATGGTGTCATCTTCTGAAAATAAAAAGCATAATTTTATCAAAGCTCTTTCATAAAGAATATTAGGCCTAGATATTATTAAACATACACATGACTTTTGTGAAAACATAATGCATTGTTTGTCTGCAAAAGGTTTTGGGATCAAAGAAAACCCTTATAGGTTTTCCTCAAAAGCTATACTTGCTCTCCAAAACTCTCATAATAAAGAATCGTGCTTTATTGATAGTTAGAGGTTTTCATCTCTAAGATGAGTGCTTCATTTTAAATAAGTAACAATGAAATGAGCAGTAAAAACGTAAAGTTAAAATGATTTCGTACGTATTTATCCTCCAAAAAGTAGATGTTTCAAATGGTGGTTCATAGAAACATTTGAATCGAAAGGTGCGAAATTAACAGTAGTCATTATGTAATTAACAAATGACAGCTAATATGAAAAATAAATATTGTTTTATAGCTCTCTGTGAAATTCAAACGGTAATATCAGTTGGTGCGTTGACCCAGGTCATTAACTGGATGGGTTTAATGAAATTGATCTTTTAAATTATCACCAAATCATTCAAAGCGTTTTAGATAATCTAGCACATAACCAAGACCAAGAACCTCCCAGAACGGTTGAAATACGACCGTTATTCAATAAATTGTACTAACTCCTTCCATTTTCGTGTTTTCATAGGTTCTTGGCGGCCTATTCACAGGTAGAAATTGAAAATGTTTTGCTTGTCACAGGAACACAATGTCTTCCGTCAACGTAGCTGTGAGCGTTATATATTTCAACTCAGAAACTTCATAAAACGCTTTGTTATGAACCTTGAATGTTTCTTTACATTGTAAAAGTTACGTCTATTGTGATTTAAATGTCAAACGCCGTGTTTTGTACTGTTTGTTGTACATTGTCGTGGTACTACTGATTAATTTTGACGTTATTTGTTTTGCCCACATATTATAAATATACATAATGGAACAATGTAATTAATGACTATAAATTATAATAAACTAGCGATCCGCTTCGGCTTTGCACGGGTAAAAATGATGTTATATAAACTTTATGAAGGCATCTTTTTATAAGTAGGTGAATACCGCATGAAAATCCGTTCAGTAGTTTTTTCTTATCGCGAACAGACCGGTCCACTACCAAATAAATGCCTAGGGGGCGGCGAATTATATAGGTTAACCATTCAGTTAAAAGACTTGAAAATTTTAAAAGATAATCTGGTACTACATTTAATATAACGTTATTTATTTGAATTAAGATTAATATTAAAGTAAAAATAGTAAGCTCTAACTTCAAGACGCATTTTAATTAAATTTTCAAATAAATAGTCTGACCAGCGCGAGCGTTTGCAATGTAAGCGAAACAAACATTGCCTTTTAGACATCACTTTTGAAACATCTAAAACACTGTTTCTGTACTTATCTTTGAATCACTCTATCTATTAAACATACCCGAACTAAAATCCGTTGCGTAGTTTTAAAGATCTAAGCATACATACCTTACTATATCTACCATACCTTACTATCTACCATACCTTACTATCTACCATACCTAGACACGGACAGACAGAAGGAGGACGAGTTTGTGGTGCAGGACGACTGTTAGACTATGTGGTGATGTAGTTATTATGAAAACTGTTGCAATTTGGGTTTAATATTACACCACAATGGGCATATGATTTCTATATGTATTTTTTACGATTAATAAATATCCAAAATACATATTTTTTTGTTCTATAACTTCGATAACAATTGACAGCCATGTTTACCTGAACGGTTAGAAATTCGATTTATTTGCATCTGTTAAATGTTGTTTCAAGATTGTCAAGGATATTTTTTTCTTGCCAGGGGTCGTATGTTATTATAATTTCTAATGTTAGATATAAATTTACATAAGTGGTTTGCTCACGATTTTATTAAGTACAGAATCACCTCCGCAAATATGCGCAAAACCCTGTGAACAAATATGTAGTTGAAGTTAAATATACTTATTTCAAGTACGCGGTAAAAAGCTATTCGATTATTCGAATCAAGATTGTAAGTCACTGGGCCTCTGATACATTTACTGGAAAAACAAAGATTTATTTATAGATTACCGCATGTTTACTAACTAGTTAGTCAAGAATCGAAGATGATAAAAAAGGACTGGGCCCAAACTGGCCCAGCCTTCACGAATAGGAATTCAACTGATCGGAAATGACGTATTGGGTGATCTCTTTGGTGGTGACGTAAGCACTAAACTCCTCGGACATACGCTATTACGTATCTACAAGATAAACGGATGTATTACCAGCGAACCAACCGATGCAACCGGCACACTCATAAAGATAACGTTTGTTTTTAACAATCTGCATTCAAGTTCATGATACCTAAATATAGAGTCTGAAATATAAAGATGTTTATAACGAATATAGATTTAATTAGCATTACCAGTAAATTGTTTTATGGCTTCAAATTGGTTATTTTCCTAGCCCTATTGTTTTATGTTAGGTTGTTACTACTTCTTCAATTACTACCTAAGCATTAAAAAACACATAAAGCTGACCGTGGTTCTTTATTTATCTTAAAGGATAATTTATTTTCTTTGCTATTTATTCATATACCTATGCAATACTTCAATATTGTTGGGCTTACATGTGCATGATGTCACATTTTTAAATATAGCACTATGATAGACAGACGAGGAGTATACTTATTGTTATTATTAAAATAATTATGATCAAAAGTATAATGTGGTTTTTAAACTACATAAAGTTTCATAATATTAATTCAGTTTGTTAGGCAAATTGATATAATTAAGTTATACTTTATTAAATTTCCTCGCATAATGAAGCGCTTTATACACTTTTTGCCTCTTAATTAAATCGCGAATTTAATTTTATTTAACCACACGGAATTATAATAATATAAGTAATTAAAATTAAAACAAATAGCTATGTTGATATAAGAGTAACCAGGAAAGCGCTTGCCAGAATTCTTTTGGATCTTAGAAATACATATTTCAGCTTCTGAAAACTTCCAATTCCCAAGGACTTACCCTTTTAAGAACCATGTAATTATTAATTGAGTAATAATAGACACGGTACGAAATCCACAAAAAATACTGTAGATGGAGCTATTCAGGTTTATTAACTAACACCACATAATATAAAATACGGATCTACATCATTATAAAACTGTACACATTAAAAAAAAATTGTACGTGATGAAAGATATTGAACTCAACCTTATTTAACGCGAATAAACTAAATGTGTCTGAAATCTGAAAAGAGGTCTATGTCATCAGAATGAATGAGGTGTTTATGCTGAAATAATAACTTAGCACAAAATCAGAAATATGACAATCGCAGAAAGTTATAAGTACATCTACTATCCATCCTACTAATGATTACAAACGCGAAAGTGTGTAAGCATATAGGGATGGATGTTTGTTACTCTTTCGCGTAAAAATAATGAATGGATTGGAAACTTGGCAATAATAAACTTTTAATACGGGTGTTGGAAGTAGTTCCCTCAGGAAACCGCTCGCGGAAACTAGAATATTATAAATATTTTTACGATTAGGGACAAAATCGAAAGGAAAGGCTCGAAACCACTCGAAAAGATTTCTATGATTTTAACACAATGACAACTCGTTTATAACGAGCTTGACCAGCGGTCGTTTTTCAATTAATAGAATTATTGATGTTATGACATTTGGCTTGTATTTTTTATACCTGGTCAACGAGAATACAATATTTACGTTCCTTACACCTTTGCACACGAGCATTGCGTCACGAATACTTTTAAACGATAGAACTTCCCGAGGAACATCTGAGCATTTTCAATCATCGCCCGCCAGTATTATTATTCTATCTAAATAAATATGCTTGGCCAATAGAATTCGGAAAAATCGATTTCTAAATTCAAACTGCGATTTTTAAATATTTTCTACTGCGCAGCAGAAAGAGGGTGGTGGCTGTGTGTATGTTTATTTTCTTTTTTGTCTGCTGCAGAAGCCCTCGGACTAATGAACCGGTTTTGTTGGTTTTTGGAACAACTGCCAACCATGCTTTTTTGTTTTTCTGAGACAACATTATGTATTTGGAAATGCTAAGTTTCTCAATTGTAAAAACCTAGATTAAAGTTATTAACGACCTTATATTTAAGAAGAGAAAAATAAAGTTTAGCCTGAATTATATTTTTTTTAGATTCTATAGGCATAAATGCTTTATCAAAATTAACGCTGAGTAGCACCCAAAAGGAAAATCGTTTGACGTCAGTAATTAAGATTTTCATTATCGAAGCTGTTGAAATGTTCATTAGAGTTCTTATTGCAGGGCTAAACTTGGAGGGTGGCTTTATGTCGCCGATGTCACCACCGGAGATGAAGCCAGACACGGCGATGCTAGACGGCCTGCGAGACGACTCCACCCCACCCCCAGCTTTCAAGAACTACCCCCCGAACCATCCCCTAAGTGGTTCTAAGCACCTCTGTTCTATATGTGGAGATCGAGCGTCGGGAAAACATTATGGAGTATACAGGTAAACTTTACATTTAATAATATTTGCAGAATAAAGTGATTATCCAGGGATACTGCGCAATAAACACCTACCACCCCATACGTGATGTTATTATCGATATAAATTAAGTTACTGGGAAGGTGTGAGCTTTGATCTCGATATTATAAGTTTACTCGCTTCCCTCAGGCCAGATGTTCGATATATGTGAGAGTTTAAGTTTTTGCTCCAATTTTTTAACCAGACCCATATGCAATAGTCGGTTGATTTCGAAATATATTTTGGTCTACATAAAAGTTTCAAAGAGCCTTTAATTATATCGAACAGCTAAATGCATAATATAAATTGTACGCACGCATCAACTGTTTTTGATACGTGAGTGCAAAATACATAATGTAAGTCAGCTGTTTTGTTTCTCTGACGAGTGACGAACACGGTAGCGTGACGAGATATTTCACAATAATAGACGAAAAACGTTGTGTAAATATAAAATAGCCCTGAATATTTTTTGGCAAAATACACGCTCACCTTTCATTATAGTTTAAAAGGTGGCCAAGATTCCAAATTTAGCGATTTAGATCCCTTGAAGTGCTGTTCTCTTGGGAAAATAAAATGGTGGATCATTACACATTTCTTTTTCTTTTCATCTGTCTGAGCAGGTATTAGATCACTCTTGGGAAACCTAGTCTCGACTAAAGTTAAAATGTGAATCAATTCGTCGCGTTCAGCTACGGTCTGTGATGGGCTATGTATCTTTATTATTTTTAATTAAAAATGCAAAAATGGCTGGCGATTGTAAATTTTATTACAATTGAAAAACCTGATTTCCCATCACGTGTCTTAAATACCATGTGAGGAATATGAGGCATACTGAGTAGTTATTATTAAAGACTTATTTATCTTTATGGAGGTGATGTTGTTTTAAAAGGATATTTTGATACAAACCAAACAACTTATTTAGTTTTAATGAATTATGCATTGAACTCATCAGCCGTGCCTCTAAATTAAACATATCAAAGGTTTTTCCAATTAATACTAATGAGGACCATTTTCCAAAGATAAATTTTGCACTGGTTAAATGAGAATAAGTATTATAATCGCAAGTTATAACGTTCCTACGTTTGCTATGATTGAACAAGACGCACTGTAGTCGTAATAAAAATTAATTTAATTAAAGTAATTGCAAATAAATGGCATAGATAACACTTACCGATTATTGGCTGGTAAGCATATAATGGTTGTACTGTTTACTTGTTATGTCGATAATTTGATGATGTACGAGTATAAGTAGCTGGAGATGCCGCCGTCTAGACAGACTCGCTAGTGTTGCGTCTGTGTTGAAAAGAACGCTGTTTGTGTGTACCCGTACCGAGAATACAACATTTATTGGTTGCGTGTAAAATGAATATTATGTTATGGCATGCGCAAAATTAAAGATTTTACACCTTACTATTTTTTAACATTTTAATTGAAGTTGGCGAGCGTGGGACGATACGTTTATTCGATTAATTTATATATTTTCACGTTTCAAACACTTATTGAAACTAAGTTACAAGCTGCTTATAAAATACTCGCTTAGCGATACATTATTGAAGCGATTTACAATTCTATCGATCCACAGTCGCTCGTAATGCCATTCAGAAGACATTTTTTTCACCTTGATATTTTTTTATGTTGATTTCAAAATCACGTATTGTAAGGCAGGTAGTCTTTCATGGATTTCACATCAAATGCTTAAGGCAACATATAAATTATTTGAGTCCTTTATGGTATTGCGCTACTACACAATAAGCCTACAATAACAGTTTTCTTTATCAGTAACGTTTATTAAGATAATGAATTCCTTAGAACTATACAGGGTGTTCTACTACTTTTCTACAGAATCTTTAAAACAAATATTAAATTAATAGACGTGATAGATCTTTATTCATTTTTTCCTTTTGGCATTTTTTCCAGAACAATGATAAATTATCACTCCTATCGAGTGAACTGCTGTTTAATCGTCTAACATGTTGTCTAGTGGCAGAGTTTAGGCATTTTATTTTATCTAGGTGCGCTTAGAAACTTACCAGAGACTCGAGTAAAACCGCTGACTGGCTGAAAGCTAGCTTATAATTCTGGACCCAAAAAAATAAAACCCTGGCATTTTTGGGTCATAAATTGTGCTATCACCTAGCTATTTAGTTGTTGATATGATCCATATTTCGAGGGAACCTCTTTGTATGAAAAAAAAAGGAAAGAGCAGTTAAACGAATAAGATTGTAAAAGTAAGCGATAATTTCATTTTCAGGTAGATGTAATTCGTATTTTATTTAACAACTATTATAACACAGACAGTTATAGACGATTGACACGTACACCACCGCGATGTGCGTAGATTTGAGGGTTAGGGATCGCATAATAATGATGTATGTTAATGTCGCATGCTCGAAAACAATTTCTAAATCGGGTTTCGACACCCTGACGCGAACGAAGGGCTTATTACTGTAAATTAAGTCCTGATATCGGAAATTCTCGCATTTGTTTACATTCGTTTTAAGTATAAATAATTATACGGCTATGATGAGATGTATAGAGTGTATATTCGTTCCTTGGCACGTGTGCGGAGGTATGTTCTGTACATAGACAGAATGCGTGTACCGCTATTTTTGTACCATAGCTTTTTTGTGAAATACGTGAATAGGGATCTACGTAGTAATGTAGCCAACTGGATACTGATTCATATGATTTGCTAGGAATCCGAGCTTGATAAAGGTCCCGCATCCATCACGGACCATCCCTTATCGAGCTCGAGCAGATCTTGGTCTCAGCTTTTAGCTAACACTAAGGCATAGACATAATTACTAGAGAAACAAAGTCAGGTTTGCAAAATTACCTCTAGGGATGGTTTATATTTTAATTAAAAAGCAAATTAAATTAAAAGTCGGCGTTGATATATTTAATCTAATTAAAAATATATTTTTCAATTAATGGAACAGCTTGTTTATCTCTTTAGGTATGAAGAAAATTGGGTTTTCGCGTACATTAGGACTTCCATGAGTTCTTTCCAAAGCCGTCGAGCATAACTCACATAAGCAAAATAATTTAGTACATATTTTTCATAGACGATGGAGAGAAAGCTCATACCTTTGTGGTTGGAGGTTTATTTTTTACTATTTACTTATTTCTCGGTTCTAGAGACGTCTATGGTTAAATTGAGACTATTATAACCATAGACATAGCTCTATACGTTTTGTTCAGTCAGTTGAAAGATATTATTAGATTACTATATATTTTTCAAGAGAAAAAATTAAAGTTTGAGTTGTTTAACTAAGTTTAGTAGATTTTATTAAGACTTTTTCTAAGTTTGAATTAACTCTTTAAAATTGCAAAGAAAAGATTTGAAGATCTGGCTGAAAATTAGTGGGGAAATTAGCTAAGAACCCCTCTGTCCCTATGCGCGTACCGAAAAAAGATTTTGCCGTTCTCGTCAAAAATGTTGTGTAGGCACCTTCGATTCGCAGGTCGGCTTTGACGTGCCCACACAATAGCTACCACACTATCACATAAATAGTCATGGTAGTTGTCGCTTTAAAAAAAAATCTTAGTTGACGAAGTTTCAGAAGTTATTTTTTTTTTGTTGTTAGCCTGTATCATCCTTTATCATAATATTTATAAGAGTAATCTTTACATATTATTGTTTGTGTGCCAAATTTCAGCTCCTCTCATTCAGCCATTAAACCGTGATTGAGGAACAAACATCCATCTCACAAACTTACATTTATAATATTTGTAGAATATGGATTTATTTTCGTACGCATGGCTTATAAATAGAAGAATGAGTACATACATGCATTAAATACAGTACACACATAAATGTGTTAATCGTACATTGTTATAAGTAAAACGACAAATGGATTTTAATTCCTTGCCCAGTGTTATATAAACAACAATTTACATACACGCTTCAATAAATTAACACAAATGAATGCACTTTGTACGTATTCAATTTGCATTAGAAACATAATAAATTATGTACTCCAAGGCAAAAGGAAGCCTTAGTATGTCCGATCGAGTTAATTCTTACACGATAATGCTAGTTATTTCTAAGCTGTCTAGCGTAGTTGTGTTCTGTGAACTGAAAAGGTTTTGTTTTCAGTCGGTTGCGCAGTATCGACCGACGCTATGTAAATTATGTTAACGTAAAACGCAATGAAATGCGAAACTAGTCTCACTTTGATGGGTTTTCATTTGTATGTATGGAGGGGAGGATATTTAAATATCGACCGGTATTTACTTTGTAATTTTGAAGATACGTAATCATTTCATGTATATTGACTTAATCTATCCTGGTTGGTACTTTTGTGACACCCTGTATAAACAAATGCCACGCTTAGGTAACAGTCAATGAAAGTATCAAACAACAGGCTTATAACAAGATAACCTGTCATTTAAATAAAAACTGCATGGATTTCAAAGCTCGACAAAGTACGTTGTCTAAATGCATTGTTACTTGCTATAAGGCAGACAATTAGTCAATGTAATTTGCTTGTTTTATTTTCGTATCTATTGTTAACAGCAGCGATAAAAACATTATCGATTCGTAGTACACTTTTAATACCTACATGATCGTAAATTGAATTGAATAACCTTCAAAACTTTCAAGTTCGATGTAATCGCACGCCATTTTGTTGAGTAGGTAGGTAGCGGCTCCTAATATAATGTGCCTTTATAACATGGGGCACCTACTAACAGTCTTATAATATATTCCTAATTATGCAGCATTAATTAGTCCATAAAACTAAATTATAGCATAATAATATTGACATTTTAATAGTCAATATATCACATGGGTTTCATCGTTTTAAAACAATAACCTAAACTATAAATGGAGTTCTTTGCAAATTCTAAGGAGTAGTACACCTTCCTGCCTAATTTATTGGCGTGCGTGCTCGCACACGAGTTGATTTAAAGCCCTAACATACAAGATTTAAAGCTATGTTTGTAAACTTTAAAGGAACCGGACAATGGTCCGGCGACCACGCCCGCAGCCACGGTCTCTTATAGTGCCATTAATACCAAGTATCTACCTAGCTAAAGCATAAACAGTTAAACACTTATGGTTTACAAATTCTCCTCACAACATTGTATCTGACTCATAAACAAAGAGTGACGAAAGCGCGAAAAAAATTCATGTAACGGTTGAATTTCACATTTGCCTCAGAAAATTCAGAATTCTAGAAATTATTTATTATAGGTATAAAAATAGTATAGGTACATACGATAAATCAATATCTTACATTGTTTCGCAAAGAGAAAGTGGAATTCGTCACGACTGGACGATGTTTCGAAACACATGTCGATGGCTCAAAACGCAATCATGTCATTAAGTTGGCCGGCCCGAGAGAATTACATGCGTCACCGTCACCGCTTGTTCCTTTTGACCTGACTCCTATTGATTTTACTTGTGCTTTTTATTTCATTGCACAACTCAACGAGTAATGCGCAGTTCTGCATAGAAAACATGAGTAATACGTACCATTTGTGTATGTATTTGTATGTATGTCTGCATAAAGATTTGAAGGAAGATTAGAAGTTACGCCAACAGCATTGTGGGATTTATTTTGTTGTTCGCCTTAAATGTTTTGGAAGATCTAGATCGAGGAAAATTCTGTCTCCAAATATTTATGTCGGTTAAAATCATGTATACGGATGCAGGACATTTCGTGTGATAATTTGTGATGTCATTCATATTCAAATCTTATTAGGATTTTCCCTTTCGAAGTCATGACACATTGAGATTAATTTGAGTTATTGTGTCTCTTTTTATTATTAACTGGAACCGTATGTTTATAGAGAGATTTGAAATCTATTAATAAATAACTAAAGAATAAACCTTTTGTAGTAACTTACGTCTCAACTTCTTCTCCATAACTCTAGAATCTGCATGGTCAAAAACCAAGTCGAGAAGTTTTTATTGGCTTCTTTTAGTGACTTTTACGATGCTCTTGAGCTGACATATCCTGACTTTAATTTGATAATACATCAGACTACAAACAACACTGACAACAAAACACTATAACTTATATTTTCAATTTGGAGTTATCTCTATCCTTGCTCACAAAAGGGACCAAACAAAAATATCAAATATTCTTTTCAATACGCTTTCTAATTTGGCCAATAGAGAAGACAGCTCAACATCCAAGGATATTGAAATAGTGTGGGATAATATGATTGAGGGCCCGCCGATGTCATCCTTTATTCCCGGTGGATCTTCGGATTATAACAACGCAGAAAATATACCTACTTCGCCAGACTCCACACAAGTATTATGACGTAATCAAACTCATGCTAATATTAATGAGGATGGTAAAGTTCATTTATTTATGTTATGCGAGTAACACCAATTGAATAAAGTGAATTTGAAATAGACCACAATGTGCTAAATTGATTCGTGATGCATGCTCCGAGTCGCTGAGATAAAGTGGCGAATGTACTGGGAGCATTTGTACTCGCAAGCAATACGTTGTCAGTCTGAAGAAAGAATCATAAATCTCCTCATTTCTTCCAAAAGTCGTCAATTCTACCGTATTCCTTAAGATAACTTGCTATCCATTATTTAGCTATTTTTTAATCGTTTACGGGAACAAGTGAAACCGTTGACGGAAGCTAGTACAAAATAAGGATAAACTTAACCCTAATTTAATATTGACAGACATTCATAGAGTTTTCTATGTCATTGTTAATTCAAAAGCTCATATTCCTAGCTGTATACGGCTCAGTCTATTTTTACTGGTTCTACAAGAATATTTTATAAATGTACTATAGTCTAATCCTAGTGTGTAGCCACATTGCCTATTAGATGTGTACTGTTTATTAGTGGTATCTCTGCGAATGTTATGGTAATTAGTAGGTATGTATGTACTTCGTTGACAGCTCAAAGTGGACTTGTTTGACACTTCTGATTATTTATTGATTGCGCGTGCTTAGCAGGTGATGTTTCATCATTAAAATAACGGTCACCTACAAATAAATACTATACATACCTTTATTATCAAAACGGTAACCCCTTGTGTTGAAGATTTTAGGAATAACATATAGCAGGGTGTTTGCCATTGGAATTTTAACTCATAAAGTTTCTAGTCTCTCCAGCTACGTTTTTAAATTTAAGGAAACATTAATACATTGCCTCATGTCAAATCAAATAGTCATACAGTCACAAGAATTGCCTGCACTTGTTGCAGATGTAAATACTATTGTTTTTCCAACTCTATGGTAATTTCGCGATGTTTTGTATACTTATGAATGCTCATTCAAATGTTACTCGATTCGAATGGAACTATGTATCGGTAATGCGTCATTTTATTGTTGAGAAATCGATTACTTTCAACGGCCAGTTGTTTTATTATTAATACATGGATTGTGCGGGCTATTAAGGGTCATTAATCGGCCTAGGTTTTACTTTAATCTGTTCAATATGGTAGGTTTACTTATTTTCTCAATGTCCCAGAAAAACTAGTCCAAGCGCCAAAGGATCAATAAATATAAATTGCACCTTAACATATTCTTTGTCAGAGTCAACATTCGAACCTTTCTGTTCCAGTTGTGAAGGTTGCAAAGGTTTCTTCAAACGGACGGTAAGAAAAGACTTAACATACGCCTGCCGTGAAGAACGCAACTGCATCATAGACAAACGCCAGAGGAACAGATGCCAGTACTGCAGGTACCAGAAATGCCTCGCGTGTGGAATGAAGAGGGAAGCGGTGCAAGAGGAGAGGCAGAGGGCCGCCAGAGGTACGGAAGATGCACATCCGAGCAGCTCAGTGCAAGTACAGGTACTAATTTTGTTATGTGGTGTCACTTTATATCTTTTAGTCATGTTTAGTTAGATATACATTGCGGTGTTATAGGCCATGCCTGCTCTTGATGGCAATTTTCAAAAGACTCGGTTAAGTATCTTTACATCTTTGGAATAAAATTTGTTAGCATAAAATATAAAATTTAATTATGCGAAGTTTTAATGTTTCATCATCCTGAGTCGGTACGATTAGTCCGTCGACGTTATATGAAGATACCGCACCTCACATGTCCTTTTTGAGAATGTCACACAAACGAAGGATATGAAATAATGCGCAATATTCTATAATATTATACGTAAATCTCAAATAATACGCAATAAAACAAGGTACTAAAAATACTTAATTGCTGAACACGATGTTTACAAGAAACAATCCCCCATTAGCTCTGCTAACGTGCCCTTTACTTCCACTAACATAATTAGAGTAAATATAAAACAGAAATGATATTTGAATGTGAACTAACAACTCCCAGACGTATAAACAATTTTGTGCTCGACTCCTCTCGTGTTTAAGTCGAGTTTAATGAAAAGTTACTACGTTCAACAGTTGCCCATGCGCATAAATGTCGTTATAACTTAGAAGCCGAACTGATTTTAATGGGACAAAGTATCGAACAAGGCTTAGCGCCTAACTTCACTTGCATGTAAATTAATTTAAAGTCGGTTAATTTCCTTTTAAGTAGAAATTTGTTTCACGTATTAAAAACTTCGTTAAAAGCAACAATGTTTTATTTTATTGAAAATAATTTTGTTAAATGAGTCTAAAAATATGTTTTATCTTCGAAAAAAAATTATTGCTACTACTAGAGACGTAGACTAATTAAAGTTGTCCATATTTAAAGACAGCATATTATAGTAGATACCTAGACAAGCAATAAATAGATTCAAACTAAGTAGAATAATAAAAATGTCCGGCGGCAACTCTTCGGCTAGTGATGCGCCATAAAAGAATTTTGGTTTTATGTCGAGTTGCAAATATTTATCGATATCGATTCCCTTTGTATCGTGGCGTTGTGATGAACGTGATCACTGAACTGTTTGTAGATTATACAGGGTGGATTAAATTCTAGAGTGTGTTTGTTTTACAACATTTTATTGTTTGATGGAAGCTTTTACGAGATGTAGGAGATACTCGACGGGTTTAAGTGTGGAGAATCCAATGACCGTCATGTTTTCATTTTTCAAGTATTTCAAGTGTTTTTTTAACCTTCAATATACTATAATAGACACCCAAATTGTGTGTGTGTGGTTACATGTTACAGACTAGCGAAAAATACAGGTTTAAAAATATCGACAATGTTTTAAAATCGTTCCAATGAAAACGGAGTTGTTAGAGTTTTAATTACTTACCTAACTTAATTTAAATAATCTGGTTAAACCTGATACTAATGAACAAAATTTAACTTTAAATAATAATTTACGTAATTTTGCACTTTGTAATGGTATAGAGTCAGATGATATCTTAGTTACGATTTACTTTTGCTCAGGATAAAGTTTTACTGTTGGTGGCTTTGGAAGACATAAAAAAAACTTACCCTAACCCAAATTGTTCTTTTCGGTGTTGGATTCTCCTTTATATTAAAGATTACATCCATATGGACCACTTCTTATATAATGGCAATCGTTGATCTCTTGCAGGAGAGAAGATATCAGCTAACCTTTGTGGCAACTTGATGTGTTTGTTTTGTTAACCTTAGAGATATATCTTTTCTCCTGAACATGATATAATCAATCTTTGTTGTTGTTGTTTTTTTTTTTAACCAGTTTTTACTGAATGAAATTAGCCAGTCATCTAAGGGTAAAATGATGCAAAGTGAAAGTATCTCTAACAACCAGTTCTGTAGTTAGACCAAAATTAGATCTGCCTTGATAGAATAACCACATAATTACGTTTCTTTCAATTTAGTCTTCAAAGCGCAAATGCAACAAACAATGCATGAGCTAATTCAAGTACGTAATATGACTGATGAGATGGATATAATCACATTCTCCGTGCAGATCAAAATAAGCAGGTCCATAATTTTCTGAACCCAGGACTACCAATGTGCGAAGTTCTGTCCCAAATTCTGCCAAGAGCGAAAAAAACATTTAAACTTTCACGTTTCTGATCCTTCAGGAGTTGTCAATCGAGCGGTTGCTCGAGATGGAGTCCCTGGTGGCTGACCCCAGCGAAGAGTTCCAGTTTCTCCGTGTGGGGCCCGACAGTAATGTGCCGCCTAAGTTTCGCGCCCCTGTCTCCAGCCTTTGTCAAATAGGTAAGACCAACCAATTTTTACGATGACCTCTAGAAACTCTTCAGAGCTGAGAAACGGGACATTGAGAAAGTTACTACAATCTCGAATCTTCAAAGTCGATTTTCCTTAATAGATTTTCGACTTTGTCACTGAAGCATATGGCTTAAAGTTGATTAAGAAAATTTACAGTTTTTTTTATTTGGTAGCTTGATGTGCTGGTGTCTGTACATAAGTGCAATCGATACTGCATCGCAAGTAATTAAGTGTAGACGGCCTCGGGCCCCTATTAAGGGCAACGCAACTTAATACGCAAATATTTTTGGCCTCCGCACCACGTGTGATCGAAGCCCTAAACAAAAGGCACCTATGACGTGTTTGTTCAAACAGCAGGCCGCGGTCACAGGTAGGGCAATGTTCATCGTTTAGCAACATTAGCAATTCGGCATGATGATGCATTATTATGTTTTAAATTCGCTGCTGTTTGTTAAGATCTGCCGATTGTTGTGTGGTTAGAAAAAACATATCTATGCACCAAAGAGGACAAAAAAAATAGCATAGTTTATTTTGTTGTGCAATCTTTTGAAACTTGGGGGACTTTCATAGAACTAATGTGCAGACGCCAGCACATCAAGCTACCATGAAACTGTAAAATTTTCCCAATCAACTTTGAACCATAATGTTTCAGCGATAAAGTTGAAAATCTATCAAGGAAATTTGACAGATTATAGTAGCTTCATGTGCTAGCGTTTGTACTTTAATATAATATCAAATATGGATTTAATATCGAACGATATAGTCAGTAATATCAATATCTGAATGTTGGCAAACATTTATCCTATGTATACGAATAGATATTAAAAGGCAGAAATAAAAATTCTCAACAAAAACACAGATATGTTGGTATGTATTTATGTACATAAATACATTATTACAATGGCATACATAATTCCAAACTGGTTTAAAATGGCGTCACAGTTTGTGTCTACAAAATATATATTATTATCTATGTTGCTAGAATTATTATAATGCTACATTTTTATATCAACATTCTTTTGGTTTAGTTACGTGGGAAAGAGTTTAGTTACGATGTAGGTCGTTGTATTAGTTAGAGTTCAACCATTAATACTTTTAAACGTAGTACCTTAAACTGAGAACAATTATTTATCGGCACATTAGATACAGGCCATGATTTTTTGTTGGAATGGCACATAACTATCAGCTATGTAGTTATAGATATGAGTTAACTTTTAATGAATACTATTGTTTCCAATATTCTATCCATAGTTACTAAATAAAATGATTTCCATAATGCCAAAATTTTATTTGTATTAAGCAAATCTACGTATAGATACTTTATTAAAATCCGCCGTTAGTCCTTGTCAAATTGATCTGACAAAAAACTATGGACAAGATAAAACGAATTAAAAAAATTGATTGTCGTTCAATATTCTTGGAACTGTTACATGGGTTTATTCTAGAAGTGTAAGGAGTTGTAAACATTTGTGTATATTTCTTTTTTACATAGCCTTAAATCGATTAATAAAAAGATATTGTACTTGTATTTTCCTTCACGGTAAAAAGTGTCAACCACGAGATAGTTGTTAACCTTAAACATGTATTTTCCGAGACGTTTTGAATTTTCAATTAGTCTTTAAAATGTTCAAATAGAAAATATATATTTATATCTTGTATCTATTATTGTTTATTAAAATCCGTCACGCCAACTTTCGAGGAAAACACGTCGCCCATTTATTAACAAATTCTGTTAACACCACGCAAAAACAGTCAAGGAATATTTTCCTCAACGCGACGTAAATCGATACAACATCAAAGCCTATAAGCATTTATCCTTGTACTTTCTTTATCATATCGTGGCTAAATGCGTCGCAAAGTTACAGAAGTAAAAAAAGGGGGCTTCGTAAGACTGGTGTTTGCGAAATGAATTGTTAAGTTTCATGGTAATGTTGTCATAGGGTTTTTCCTTGTGCAATTTCGCAGAAGCCTGGCCTCCTTTAAATGGAACTAACCTAACTTTCAGTAGGCACTCAGGCAGACACTATACTTGATGTATGTAAAAGGTATGTCGTAAAACCAGCCCTTGGGGAAAACCCAGTGTGGACATGTTAACAGAATATCGCTCGCTTATGATGATAAGTTATTATTTTTAAATCCGACCTATTTCTTATCAGGTCACTTTCTACTATCACTTTTTCCAGCAAGTCGGTGTCTTATCTCGAAACAAAGTGTGACAATGGTTTACATATTGTTACGATAGCTTATCAAAAATTGAGCGGACTATGAATCGAATTTAGAACAAAGATGCTACGCAATAATTTTATTTTGTACTGCTTAGTGGGTGTATTTTTCTTAAGCTTAATATATTAGCTGGAATCCCTTTTCCTCGTTGTTTGTCCTCCCTATAATTTGCGTGGGCACAGATTCGATTAAGCCGTAATTCTCTTTTAATTTATTGCAAATTGATCCTATGTTTGGGTTCATACGATACTAATGGTTAATTCAGTAGGTAGCTACGTTATTTGGTGCAATCAAGATGTTTGTCTCGGGGCACATTTTGTACGCTCCGTTGTCAATCTACCGTAGATTGATAATGGCGCGTTCCTTAAATAACTTTCTTCTTATTATTTGCGAACATAACAGATTTGTTTGTCGGTCTGGTTGCGCTATCTACCAGGTCGAGTTTTCTCATTTGTATGTATGTATGTTTGATAGAATTGTGGTAGGTTCCAATGATATATAATAGTCATAAATCAACGTTGACAGGCATGCGATAAAATCTTCTTGTAAACATTATTTTTGTACCTATTAATCTCCTCGAGGTATGGTTGAAAGTCTACTGTGATACTTGACATATTATCTGCGTACGAAGACGGAGCTCATGATTTTGCAAATGTGCTATAGGTATCACTCCTTTCTTTAAGGCGGTCTTTACATTTTATAAATAATCCCTTCCTATCGGTTAAAGTTACGAAATAGATTATTGTAATACTAGCTATTTATATTACGCCAGTGGTTTCACCCACTTCATAAGGGAACTACTTTTAGCACCCGGATAAAAAGTAAGCTATAATTACTGCCACGTTTCATCAAAATCTATTCGTTAGGGTTTACGTAAAAGAGGAAAAACATCCATCCACTCATCCATACTTAATATATATATATTATACTTGTATATATGATAGATTATCAGACTTCTCATAATATACAAATATATTTAGTACAAAATTGATTTTTTTTGTGCGCATACTAACGCCAGTATTGATATTGCCAACACATGACCTTCTGATGAAGAGGAAGGTCAAATTATTTTTAATTAATTTAGGAAGTAACGTACTAATGAAGCTAACTTTTAAAAGGTATGAGAAGGTATGTCATAGTTGGGATTTATCAACAATTCATAACCACCAAGTAATTATAATAACATATTCATTTCATGTTTTCATAATTATTTTTATCATCTTTTTGACCTAACAACGAGTATTTACAGGTGTACCTACGCAAAGCTTAGTAAGGCCTGTAATACTGAAAAATCTCTTTTATAATATTTCAGGCAACAAACAAATAGCGGCCCTAGTGGTGTGGGCGCGCGACATCCCGCACTTCAGTCAGCTGGAGCTCGAAGACCAGATCCTGCTCATCAAGGGTTCCTGGAACGAACTGCTGCTCTTCGCGATTGCGTGGCGGTCTATGGAGGTTCGTATTCTATATTTTTTTCGACCTGCGCCTTGACCGAGCCTTGTGGTCATGCCCCGATCTGGTGAACAGGAACAGGAACCTATAAGGAAAAGAGATCCTGTAAACTTTCACTTATTATTTTTGTTGTCATATCATTTGTGTGGTAATAATTGTCTGGGTTGAGCTTGTTTATCCGCATTAAGACATTAATAATGGCGTCCAGACTAATTGTCGGCCATGGTGGCTGTTCTTTCTAAGCAAATCAACCAGCTGCGCAGGATATGTTCAAGAACACAAGCATTTGGGCTCCTAGCTCTCCTAGCACGATGGGTCGTCAATCCGACACCATCAGAGAGAGAGGCGCATGACCGACGTTTACGTGCTCCGGGCGACTCCGGGTTGCCTTTGTGAAAATTTATATTAGTGAAATACTAAACCATCTAGGTCAGCATTATAATGTTTTATATGCGGTAGCGGAATGCCTCCAAGGACATATTTTTTGCTAGTGTTATGGTGTTACAAAAACGAAGTAAAGGCGTGTTTTATTCCAATGCAACACAACGTTCTTGTATACAGGGTGACATCATGCTATAAATATGCCTAGCGAATATTTCTTTGATAAAAACACGTAGGTCCATGTTTTTTTTCCTTATATTATTTTTAAGACTATGAATTCTTATTTATTGTATTCAGTACTAGAAAGAGATGGACATTATTTAAAAAATATTTTAACGTCGAAATATTTACACGTGTATCTCAACAATCCAGTTGACAGATGTTGATATTCTTTACCATGGGGCCTCTCAGGGCCAGGGTCTGCCTGGGCTGCGGGTTGTTCGTAAGAGTTACCGTAGCCCTGGCACACAGGGACCTCCAGAAGAAACATAATGGATTTTAAGACTTACATTCCCTCCAACTGCACTCTGAGCGGAAAAAAAAATGGTGTTAATATTCTAACATGTTTAAATGACTTCTGTTTCAGTACCTGACCGAAGAGCGTGACGGTGTTGACGGCACTGGAAACAGAACCACGTCACCGCCACAACTCATGTGCCTCATGCCTGGTAAGCACTAACTTTACAATAAAAGCTCCTTGTTTCTTATCACTAAGTTAAGACTGTATGCCGTGACGGTGTGACGTGTGCCGTCATGTCTGCTTGCCGTCAATGTAAGACCTTATATAGCTTCGGAAAGGCCCTTTCGAGCCAAGTTCTGCCGGGACTGCGGGTTACTCGCAAAAGTTACCGTGGCCTTGGCACGCAGGGGCTTCTTGAAGGAACATAGTGGGTTTTGTCAGTAAGTCTGACAGTCCCTCCAGCTGCACCCTCAGTGGAGGGGTCACTTGATCATTTTCCACGAAAAAAAGACCTCATGTAGCAAGCAAAGCGGTAAAGAAAGATTGATTTCACTTCAATCTTTTAAATTACCTTTTTTTTCATGATAGGTAACTACTGTATGTTCCCTTCTAAAAAGGCCTAATAAAATGATTGAGTATATTTTATGCAGTAACTAAAGCTATAGTCACGCCATTTATATTTGAGTAGGTACAGATTTGGCTAGGCTAGCTAAGGCCAACAATTTCTTCACTATGATTACGTAAAGGTTACTGACATTTAGAATATGTTTATTAATGCATTCGTAAATAACATTATTATCAAACTTTATGTAAATTATTAAAATAAATTGTATGTTATTAATAATATCATCCGTGGTATTTGCTGACGCGCCACTTTTTATGTCAAATCCTTGAATTTAAAATGATTTTATAAATGATAGTGACTGAACTACGGCTTATCAATTACATTAAATGTGTACCTGAAAAAAAAACAATTTGCATTATCATATGGCGGTTTTTTTTTAGTCTTTAAGTTAGAGTCTTTAAGTTTCAAGATTTCTTTAAAGCCTTATTTTAGTAACCTACTCTATCTAAATTCTATATTACAAATTATTTTTAGTTATATTTACAAATTTCAATTAAGTAGCTTTAACCTAAAAGCGTAACACATTGAGTTTCTTTGTTTTGTATTTCTGTCTTCTTGTTGTTGTAATTGATTATAAATGTTCACATAATTTCTCAAATACATCAAGGCTTTTTTTCTGTCATCCATAATTTTATCCTAATTAATTAAACTTTACTTAGCAACACTTGCAATGTCAATTTACTATCTCGATTAAAAAATAGACTATATCTACTCTCCACGCGCACTCACATAAGGCCCAGACTCCACCAAAACAGAGCGGAGCGGAGAAGGTTGAGCAACCGCATTTCGTGCTTCAAACATCACGTATCCTATCCACCCACTCAGTAGTATGAATTACCGAAGAAGTCTATTGGTAGTTATAACTTCTCTGCTCCGCTTTTGTGGAGTCTAGTGTAATTGGGCTTAAAAAGATAATCATACACAACAATGATTAATATGATTGATATTAGTTATATTTCCTACTGTTATGTTACCAGGTATGACGCTGCACCGCAACTCGGCGCTGCAGGCGGGCGTGGGGCAGATCTTCGACCGCGTGCTGTCCGAGCTGTCCCTCAAGATGCGCACGCTGCGCGTCGACCAGGCCGAGTACGTCGCGCTCAAGGCTATCATATTGCTCAACCCAGGTGGGCACTCACTTTTATATCGACGTCACGTCTTTCTCTGCTGGAGATAGAAGAAAATATTTTATGCATCTTTAAAAAATGGTCATTATAATCTTCTCAAACTAAACTTTATAGTGTAACTAGCGACCCGCCCCGGTTTCGCACGGGTGCAATGCTAATACTAAAATTATACATATAAACCTTCCTCTTGAATCACTCTATCTATTAAAAAAAACCGCATCAAAATCCGTGGCGTAGTTTCAAAGATTTAAGCATACAAAGGGACATAGGAACAGAGAAAGCGACTTTGTTTTATACTATGTAGTGATTAACTATTTAGTCTAGTCGTTTTGTAATAAGTATTTGAATCGTGAAGGCGTACAAAATGATATAAAAAAATAGTTCTGGGACTAACATTGATATTTAGGGGGATTAAAAATACATGTTGTTCGATTTGCAAAAGTAATCGATATGGACACAAAATTTCACGAAAATCGATCGAGTCAATTTTAATATATTAGAGCTCTTAAGATAGTATAGCCAGACAAGCTAGTATAAAAATATATAGACTGTTATGTACTTAACATTAATAATCAAAAGGACAATAAAGTATTATAGAACAACTTTGCAAACTAAATAAACAATGTATGTGCAACAATGTTTGCTTACAAAAATAGAATACTGGTGGTTTATTGTCTGCATTATATAAATATGAAAGAATGTACCTAAGACATTGCACTTATTGGTGCAGTTTTCAAAGATCATTCGTTTATTAATAACAATAATCTACTATAAATCCTTATTAATATTTGAAATGTGAAAGTTACTCTGTCTGTAGAGCTTTCACGACAAAAATACTGTACCGATTTAAATAAAATTTGGTAGACACAGTCTAGAGCCTAAGTAAGGTCATAGCCATAGGCTACTTTTATCCGGGTGCGGCAAGTAGTTCCCTGGGAAACAGGCTATTACATACAATAATTGAAACTACACTAGTTTACTCAAACCGCACCTGAATCATTTAAAATTAAAATTATTTGCTCACGTGTGCTCAAACAATAAATACACATCTTAACATTTCTCTCGTTTATTTTTTCAGATGTGAAGGGACTGAAAAACAGACAAGAAGTTGAAGTTTTACGAGAAAAGGTAATTACCATACGCGGTGTTTCCAGAAACACCTGACAGTAGAAATATACATATGAATATTTTTCAAATGGCGTCTGTAACGTCATTTGCGCGTCACTCGACGTCCGATGTATTTGTATTCAATGAATTCGCATTTGCCATATCACTTTTGACCTCTTTTGCATTTGAAAGCGACGGCCAGTGAATTATGTATTAACTAGGTGTTGTAACTAAGTTTGTGGTAAACAATGATAGTAGAAAAACAACTGGTGCTATATACCATGACTTAAATTACAGAACAACTTTATCTGAGGGATTTAATCAGTTTACATAATAACATTTCAGTAAAAAATATCTATGATACTCGCTCACTATATTTTAATTTTTCCTGTTATTAATTTACATAGATACGTGTGTATTTGTGAGATTAGCTAATTCTTATTTTTCTTAGTAATAAAAAATGTATGGTCCGTTCAGTGAGTATGAATGTGTTTGTGCGTTCCAGATGTTCCTGTGCCTGGACGAGTACTGCCGGCGCTCGCGCAGCTCGGAGGAGGGGCGGTTCGCGGCGCTGCTGCTGCGCCTGCCCGCGCTGCGCTCCATCTCGCTCAAGAGCTTCGAGCACCTGTTCTTCTTCCACCTGGTGGCCGACACCAGCATCGCCGGCTACATCCGCGACGCGCTGCGCAACCACGCGCCGCCCATCGACACCAATATGATGTAACGCACACGCTCGGGACATTACTCTACGCATCGGGCATCTACACGAACGAGAACGTTCGAGAATACGCGACGATATCGCGGCTGAACAATGTGCAGCTACATAACGAACTATTCTAATATTTTAGTTTGTAAAGAAAACTCATTGCAATCATTGTGGGGGTGTTTAATGAGACATGCTAACACTACACTGCGAATGGAATTCGATTTGAATAATTAAAAGAAATGTCATATCGTTACTGCTAAACTGGATTTATTTCAGAACAAAAGGCAATCCCAAAACGAAGGGTGCCATGAATTTTTTTTACAAACTATCGTCTGTATTTCTTAAAATTCTATCATAAAACGAAGCTACCATTTGCCGGTCAAAGGTTCGAGGTTAAAGTCCTGGCTACGGCCGCTAATTAGGGTTTGTTATACGGAAAGTTAGCTTTAGCAGACGTCGGGAGGGCGTGTCGAAGTGGTTAAGAACATTTTCGAGGTCTTAGATTATAATCTTGATACCTCACGTTATGTACGTGCGTGTAACCGCTGCGCGACCTCTAACGCGATGTAGGTGTTTATCCAGTAAACGGTACCGAATAAATTTGTTGCTATAATTTGTAGGTATTGTGGTATACGTTTCGACGGATACACCGTATAATTTCGTTAAATTTAGAATTCAGGCCTTTATTTTTGAGTCAGCAGACTTAATGTTATGTTAGCTGTAAAGATGAAAGTTAATGTTGGTGGCGACCTTCAGCTAATAAGTACCTGGGTTATAAATAGCCCTTATTGTAAAGGCCCTTTATGTTATGTTCAAGTTTGAGAATTGACCACATCACCGTTGTATGAAGCGCGGGACAGGCGCCGACAGTGGTGCGGCGGCGTGGGCACGGTATCGCGAACCGCACGACGTTAGGTAGTGTAAATGGGGCCGCCTCTTTTATTACGTAGAATATGATTAACGTAAATTAGTCATTCATTTATTAGGGAATTTTAATCGTACAGGTAGGTGTCCATAGTGAATTAATATAAAGTTAGACTAATTAATGTGTAATTTTAACTTTTACCAAATCTCTCTTCAAAGCACGTACATTAATTATTACGTATATTTATGGATTGACTATGTGTCCACTGAACCAGTGATAAAATCATGTTTATCTCGTAAAAACGAAAGTAAAAGAAATATACAAAATTATGCTTCATAAATATTTCCCGTATTATACACATGTTGGTGCTTTAACATGCATTATTTACATATTATGCATATCAAATATGCATAGTAATCCTTAAATTTAATGTTACTTGATAAATCCTTATTTTCATTATGATTAGTATAGAAAGTTAAAAAAACTGTAAATATATCTTTGCATGTACAATGTATTTTTATTATGTTAGACGAGTAACTTATATTGCATATTAATATATACCTCACCAGTCTCGGATGGTGGGACTAAACGGATAGAATGGCCTACACGCTACATTTATAAATAATAACTTGTATTTCTACTGTCAGGCCACTTTATTTTTGTACCTTGTGAGTGCCACGCATTTTCCAATTCGCTAACTAAATTAACCAGTATTATAACATTCACGAAATATCGACGAGGGAGACCCTATTTTAGAACCACATTCGTGGCCATGTCGTGCCCGGGTATGGTCCTAAAATTCGGGCCAAAACCAAATCCAGGTCGTAGATGTATTGCACAGAATCTGAACGACACATTCTGATGGGGGTAATTCATGGTTATTGGTAAAACACCGACAACTTCTCGGGACTATGTTATTATCATCATAATCAAAAAAGTTCTGTGACTTTTAAAAGTTGACGCTCTAAATGTGACGAAGTCAAAGCGATAGATAAAGTTACGGACCTAGAAGAATTACTTCGAAGAGTTGAATGTATTATATTAATAAGACAACAAAATCTTGAAGGTTTTGAAATAAATAATTGAAAAAAAATGTTGTTTATGATGGTAGTAATACAGTCCTGCAAGGTTGTATGCGTTTTACCAAAAACCTTGTATACAAAAATATTTTAAAATTAATGTTTCATAAGTGTTGAGAATATTATAGAAAACTTATATTGTGATTATAATCGCTGGACGTAGAAGACAGCTCAATTTACTAGAAAGTTCTTTATCCGGTCTATTTGATCCATTATCGTAGGTACCGTGATTAGCATGACGGATTTCATGTCCACTGTAGTTTGTTGACGTTGAACAACCAGTATTTCTGTTATATTGAAGAATTAATGTTGAGCAATGAAATTATTATATGGATGGGTTTGAAATTTGAATTATATGATGGGAGATGTTGCAGCGGTTGTGAGATGATTTATAATGATGTTCACTAATTATCTGACTAAATTTAAGTTATATTTTTTGTATAGACATACATAGCTTTAAGATTCATAAATGGTGATTAAAATTATTATCACAATAAATGTATTTAAATTAAAATATTCCTATTATATCTATGACACCTTCCTTACCACCATAATCTGACTAAAGAGTAGCCTAAGTTACTCCTTATTACTTTAAGTATCTGCTGTGGGTAAACTGTAAGTCCCGTCAAAATAGGTCCAGTCATTTCAGAAACAAAACGGACAGACCAACAAAAATACTGTTTTGGTATAATATTACAGATACTCCAATTTTATTTAGCTCAGTTTCTATATTTGCTGCTAACTTGCGTTTGGGTGAAGCTGTAAGACTGTCTCTATATTATTACCGCGGCATTGAAGAAGACTAAAAGAAAATTATATTGTATACGTATTTTATTCAATAAAGATCTTTTAAAATTGCGAATTGTTATATAAAGAATTACTTATGAATATTTTCCTTAGAATACATGAGGCACAGCCAAGCAGCACAAGAAACAACAACACATTTGTAAAATTACACTCGTCTGTCTTGCATTGCTGATAACACGAGTTATAATTGAAATACAATAAAAAACGATAAAATAGCTTTGTGTTAATATAACAATTGTACACTTAAAAGCACCTATTGTTGTATGTACTTAGTTGTTAAAATGCGACGCTTCCATGGATTCGAAGACGTCTAACTTCACGTTCATTCTGTGAACAAAGAAAATGTTTTGATTAAAAGATAATATAGGTATCTGAGAAGAATATTATCTAGAAGATGATAAACAATGACTAATATTTATTACTCACTTATCAAAAGCAGTATACATGTCTTTGACTTTAGTGGGGTTGCAGACGATGGCGAGCTTGCCCTGCGACACGTCGAACAGTCCCGGCAGCCACCGCGCCGCCGCCGCCGCCGCCGCCTCCCGCGTTACTGCTGATATCGCACGTACGAGGTCACTGGAACAGAAAAGTGACGAATAAGTTTAATAATATTGACAACCAAAATTACGATCTTTTGGAGATAAATATAAAGACATGAAATATGCAGCTTCGATATCCAGTTCCAAAATAGGTTTCAATTTTCGTTTTAAACTGATTCATAGGGTCATGTCATAGGATGTGCTTTTTGACCTGTAATGAAATGCATAAACTCACTTGTTGTATGTAGCACCGACTCTGTATAAATAGTTGAGGAGCGATCGTTTGACGACGTCGGCGGGACACTTCTCATTCTCCACGACTTCGAACAGCACCGTACTCTTGGCGGACTCGAACAAGTCCTCGTCAAAGTTCGCGTCGCTCAAGTATTCCTCCTGTGGATAAATAAGCATGTAAGTAATTAAATGACCAACGGGCTACGACGGCCAATAAGGGGATTAAATTACATCATGTATGTAAAGTTTTTCCCATAGGAAATACTAAACGCCTATAGACTTCTCCTCGATAATTGAGCTATCTAACACTGAAATCATTTTTCTAATCGGACCAGTAGTTCCTAAGCGCGTTGAAGCAAACATATTCTTCAGCTTTATAATATTGATAGTCTAAATACATAAAAGTCAAGGAGAAGACGCGCTACACTGACCATAGATGAAATTGGGATAAGGACAGGAGGCTAGTGTTGAATAGAAGATCTGCATACCACAATGCTCTTAGCTTTGGAATAGGCGGCGACGGCGTTGGTGGCTCGGTACAGCGAGAATATCAGTCTACCCTCGTTGGGCGACATGCGTATCGCGTAGCCGTACGACAGGCCGCAACCGCGGATCAGGCGCCACATCGGACCCTGTGGATGGAAACCTTGTTTTAATAACAGTTGTATGATAGAAATAACTTAATGTATTTGTAATTTTCGACATAAGTTGGTAATACTAAATTTAAACGAGTATGCTATGCAGCTATTAGATTTTTAAGCATCAAGATTTTTTCAAGTCTCTAATATGCAATGCTATGGGTATCATAATAGGAGTAGATTGCTCGTCTAAAGCATCGTAATTATCATCACTATCAGTTCTAAGAAACGTCCAATATCATCTTAAGTCAAAGTAAGAATTCCTTTGGTTATAAGTAACATTGCTTCACTGTCCACTTACCTCTAGCTGTGTGAAGTAGTTGAGCGCGACCATCAGCGGCGCGACATCTTCGATAGCGTGCCCCTTCGGCCCCGGGCTGAGCTGCGCCACGCAGCACGACTCCCAGCCGCCCACGCCCAGCACAAAGCCGCCGCCCCAACCCGACAGCAGGTCCGCGTCCCAGTATAGACGTGGTCTGGGTACGATGAATATAGGATAAATATAATATTCGGAACAACGCGCGAATCGCTTCGCAGAATCGATTTTTAGAGATAACGGGTGTCGGTGGTGCTTATCTGTGCTCGGAAAGAGAGAAGGCGCCACCATTAAGTTTGGCGAGAAGTATAATATTCTAAACTGGATTCTGTCATCCGAAATTCATACTGGCACTCTATTTCTACAAGTACAAAAACAAACTATATTAGAAACTTACTGCACAGGCGTAATCTCGTTCTCCCTCGCAAACTTCTTCCACGGCTCCGTACTCAGCTTATATCTTTCGAAGTCTGAAGCGATATGGAGCCACACATCTTGGGTGATGCTCTTGAAAGTCTTCCTGGCTTCCAACAGCGCTGCCTCGGCTGAGTCACCGCCAGCGTTGAGTTGTTCTATTAGTTCCTTGAGGAACTTCTGTTGACGTAGTACAGTGCACCAATGCATGTTGCTGTTTTTGCTGTAGACGGAGTCACGGAGGGCATCGTACATCATCTTGTCACCTGATCTTCTTACCTAAAATATTATAAATTAGTTTATTATATTTAAGTATTGGAAGCACTTAAGGGTCCTTTTTGTTTGAACTTATCCCTCAGTAATCTATATAAATAAAAGTGAATCCCTATTTCCTTTGGTCACTCCATCACGCGTGAACGGCTGAACCGATTTCACTTTTTTGTTGTTTCTTATTGTCGGGAAAAGATTCACATAGGTAAGGTAAGATTCAAACAAATCAGAATAACACATAGGCTACTTTTTGTCGCGAAAATCGACATCCACGCCGGCGCGCGGAGCCGCGGGCGACCGCTAGTACACTATTATGTTTACCTGTGCGACATCGTTGATTAGCCTCTGAGCGAATACAAGCAGCCTTTCTTTCGTGATTTCAGCGGCATACAATATCTCGTATAAGTGGTTTACTACGGCTTCGTAGTCTTGTGGCTCGCACTAGAAAAGACAATCATTATTTCAATTGTGAAACAAAAAATCAATGTTTCTCATTCTTATAATAACCTTAATATTTCTTATCAAGATGACTGCATTACCTATTGATTTGATAAAGAGTTTTAACAAAGCTAAAAAAAAGTAATCAAGACAACTAAATTAGATTAATACATAATTCTACCTGCAGGGGAGATGAAGCAAGTCTGCAGGATGACGGTTATACCGTCTGCTTCGAAAATTAACTGTCTTCCGTCCCGGAAATTACGACATAACACCCTCAAATCAGGCCTATTTGAAACACGTAAAACACAACTTACCCTCGTCTCAATATGCACAAAGTTGCCGAAATGTCCAACAGAGAAGTTTCCAGATCGTTCAAAGCCCACGTTGTTGGAAAACATGACGGTCAGCTGTTCGGTCTCCGAGATGACGTCCTCATGCGGCACGAGCGTGTCCCCGCGCCGCACGGGGCACTCGGCCAGCCCGTTCATGTGTAGAGGCAGCCATTTGCGTGACGATTCGTCCACAGAGCTCGTGTCGAAGATTAGGTTTATCTGTGTGAGGAACGTGGGAGATTCAATGCTTTAATTTTTGATAGTTAACCGTAACTCAAAAGAGACCACGTTAATAATAGAGGCTTCGGGCCATGTTTGAAATATTCTTTAATTTATGTGTGGTAAATTCCAAACAAAATAACGAAAAATATTTTCAGCAAATTAATAACTTATTAATTTACACTGTGAATTTATTTGAGTGTTGTTTGATCTTTTTAAGGGATATTCGAAATTTATCATCATCATTATTCTATACATCCTGCTGTTAGAGTTCAAAATACTCACATAAACGAAGTTGGTCTTCAAGCTGTGCACTCTAGCATACATGGGTATCTCCTTCAAGTCGAAGTGAGGGCAGTTCTGTCCGTCCGAGCTCCACGAGTTGATGTTGTGACATTTGAAGGAGCACGGCGGCACTGGCACTGAGGCCAGCGTCCCAGCGGGGGGAGGACGCTGAGAATAAATTAAATAAATTAAAAGAAAAAAAAAAACTTTTTTTAAAAAGCTTTTATGGTCTGCCATATTGGATTTAGAAAAACGTCAAATTATTTTTAAGTCATTCTCAATAAGTCCTTTCATTTGATACCAATATTGTTGAAATTCATTAAAAAGAACTACACCGCCATGTTGTGTGGCCCGCCATATTGAATTTAGAATGAAGTCATATAACATATCTTGCATTGTCATCCAAACTGGACGTGTATACAAAATTTCAGCTCAATCGATTGAAAATACCTACTTCAAAATTGAGTTCAAAGAATCCACCGTAACATACATACATTGCAAGTTAAATAAAAGCTTTTAAAATTCATTTATTTCGGACTACATAGATCCATAATTTGTTAGAAATCTTACATTCTAGTGTTAGTAAAGTAAGGGTATAGTTCATGTCATATAATATCGGGACTCTGCATAGCAGAGAAGCTGTTTTCTTTTGCTTGGCTTGAAACCTATCTGTATGAGCTTCAGCCAACATTTTTGATGCGCTGCAGAAATGCGCTGTATTCTGCAGGCAGAATAAATAAACCATATTTCGTTTGTTTTGCAGACTTATGCATTTCAGACAGGTCAACCTGTATCAATTACCCGCACTACAACTATATGGTGCTTTTGAGTGATACATATATACAATTTAAAAAAAGAGTTCTACAAACAGTTCTAAGAACGAAACCTAGTCAACACAATTACGAGCACAATTTTAATGAAGTAGTCATAATTTGCCTTACACAATGCAACAGTGATAAATAGGTAAGTAAAACCACACTAGTAATTAAAATGGTTATGTTCACGTGAACACTAGATTCGTTACTAACAGATAGCTTGCGTAGGTATACAATCTTGGGACATACTGTGTCTTTATAAGTATGTCTTTCAACTACTTCGTGTCAAGTATTGTAAGGCTTTTAAGTATTACTATGCAAACATTACTAATTTAGCTCCATCACGCTTTCAGAGGCAAAGAATGGTAATTCTAGAACATTAAAGTATGAATTTCTGTATTCTATGTCGGGTAATAAATTTAAAGGGATTAAATCCTATAAATAACGCGAAAGGTTGTAAGTATGAATGGAAAGATTTTTGTTACTCTTTCACGCAAAAACTACTAAATGAATTTTGATGAAACTTCGCACACTAATATAGCTATTACATCAGAATAACATGTAGGCTACTTTTTATCCGGTTGCGGGAAGTTGTTCCCTTAGGAAGCCGGTGAAACCCGCAGGCAGAAACTAGTGTTTTCTATATGTTTGTATTACCTCGTTGAAGTCCATGGCCTCTTGTAACCGCGCCGCCTTCTCAGCAAGTCCGGTTTCACCCAGTTGCGCTCTCTGCTCTTCTATTCTAGCCTTTTCTTCTTCAGCCATTCTTTGAAATAACAGGAGGAAATTTAATTTTGTCTTTTAAGGGTCGCGACTCAAAAGATAAAACGGGAAACTCTAAGACTTTGCTTTCCACTATTAGACAAACTTTTTTTTAAATTGAGTAAGTTTTTTTGGGAATTCCCATGTCACATCAAATACGTACTTGGTTTGCAGATCAATGCTAGGCGATCCCATGATGGTGACGAGGTCATCAGTGAAGTACTTCTGCAGCAGCCCCAGCCAGTACTCCGGAGATTCTTCCAGTAACGCCACCAGGTCTGTTTGTGGGTTCATGCGAGATATGAACTGGAAACAAAGAGATTTTGTCAGAAGAAATAAAAAAAAGAAGTATATTTATTAGGCTCAATAAATAAGCATGTAGAAAGTAATTAAGTCCTCTGCCCTGGAGTAGGTCCACAAATATTATTATACTTTATTGCACACATAAGTACACATAACACACAATTTGAAATATAATGTACAAAGGCGAGCTTAACCCAGAATTGGGTTCTCTAACAGCAAACCTTATGATATCAGTAAATAAATACACAGATTTATGATATCAGACAGAGAAAGAAATAGATAGAGGGGGAAGGGAATATTCCCACAGCAAAATAGTATCAAGTTAAATATAAAATCAATAGGATTTATTTAATTATTGTTTGCTATTATTTAAACTTAAAACTGACAAGTATCCTAGTCAATTTTACGTATTTAGCGTTAATAGATCGAGCTCTTTACCAAAATTCAACTTACATGATTCTCATTCTGCGAGTACAGCGCATCACCAATACATCTAAAGGCCACAGCATGATGTGGGTCTGACTCCAAACTCGCAATGGCTTCCCGCAGCTGCTTACGTAGCAACCTGCGCAGGCGCTCCATGTCCAACACTTCTTCGCCGCCGCGAACAGTCCGCAGGCATTTGAGTGCCTCGTCACGAGCCTGTTCTAATTTATCCATGGGAACATTCTCGAGTTCTATTTTGATGAGGGAAGCTATGTTTTCCGTTAGGTTGTAGGATATCTGTTGATAGTTTAAAACTGACATTAGAACATTTTTTTGAATAGTATAATTTTTTCTTCACGTTATATTGGCTTTTAATGTTTAAATGACACATTCGAAAGTATTTATCATAAAACCATGAACTAAAAGGAAAAATTGTACATAAGCATTTTCTTACATCGAAAGAAGTCGTGGTGGTCTAGTGGGTAAAGAGCCAACAAAGTATGAGGGCGTGCGTTCGATTCCAGGTCAGGCAAGTACCAATGCAACTTTTCTAAGTTTGTATGTACTTTCTATAAGTATATCCTTGGCAGTCGTTACGGGTAGTCAGAAGCCAGTAAGTCTGACGCCAGTCTAAGCAAGGGGTAATGGTTTGCCCGGGTAACTGGGTTGAGGAGGTCAGATAGGCAGTTTTACTCCTTCCTTAGTCAGTAGGTCCTTGTAAAACACTGGCACTCGGCTAAATCCGGATAGACTGCAAGGCAAACCCAATATAGTTGGGAAACGGTTCGGGAGATGATGAATTATTGTCTTACATCTCCAGCTAAGGCGTCTTCTCTTTCCACGAGGCATCGTTGCAGCGGTGCCGCAGCGGTGTCGCATAGGTAGCGCAAGAGAATCGCACAGCCCGTCAGATCTTTCAGTGCGCTAGCTTCTGTCAGCAGGGGACCTCGCCAACCGAATATAACCTATTGGAATATCACATGCTTTTAAAGATATTATGAAAATCGATCTCAGTGGTGTGCACTTGGAGAGGCCTATGTCCAGCAGTGGACTGCGATAGGCTGATGATGGCTTAACAGGATACAGGCTAAACTAAACGATTTTTATGTGGTGAAATTTGAACTAGTAGACAGGTCGTTTAAGGGGAGGGGAAGGGTTTTGGGAGCAGAGAGTAATTGTCCTAGTGGAGTTGGATGAGGTGTTTAATGGGAAAAGGAGCGTGGTTTAGGAAGGATTGGGCACAAGATTTAGAACTATTTACTGAAGTAGTTGGGAATGCTCTCTTACAGGCAGTTCTACAGCCGTAAGGCGACGACTTCAGGTAGATTATAAAAGTTTACAAACGGAACTTTTATAATCTATCTGAAATCGTATTATTTCTACAGGGTCATTCGGAATACACCATATAGCATTTCAATTATGGTGACAATAGCATTTTGGGCGAAGGTACCCATTATCATAGTTGTAAGTTCTGAAGTAAACTAAAACAAATCCGTGATAAAATTACATGAGCTACCCACACTTTACTCTCCAGCAAAATGGTTCATAACCTACCTATTTTATTTACTCTCTCGAGCATACAATACAATTTGGTTTTATGTGTAGAACACATTAAAATCGTAACACTCATGTAACTACTGTTCTACAATCAGTAGTATGATATTTATTTTCCATCCCATTATTTAAATAAGTATACGTATAAAAAAGTACAATCCGCAATATACATTTATTACTTTGTAAAAGCAATCTGTTCGTAACTGAGTAAATTGATTTCTCTTATGGTTATACATTATGTTATCATAGAAATGGTTTTAGAGACAAAAAAAAACGCTGATGAAATCATCAACTAATCCCGCTGGGTGCAGCTGGAGGGAGTAGTCGCTCTTACTGACTAAACCCACTTATCTTCCTTCTGGAGCCCCTTGTGTATCGGGGCCGCGGATTATCCCGCAACACCGCCAGACCAGTCCGGTCTCAAATAATTTCATGGTGATACATATACATAATTAGTTGCGGGCAGAACAATTTAGCTTTTGCAATATCTATCCGAAAAACGGTCCCTATCATACCCGCATATCAGAGATTAGCCAATCTCAAAAAATCATACAAATAATAATAATTTGTTTCTTGTGAGCATCAAACCGCGTATATTATTAGACCACTCACCAGCCAGCTAGATCATTTAGTTTTATCATGGATATAAATGTTGAAATAATATCAGTGTTATTGTAATACATACCTGACCACAATCTTCGGTGTCTGCCGGCCACTGCACCTTCAACTCGCCATATTGCGGAGGAGGAGGGATAGTCGTCCACGGCTTCACCCATTCCTCTTGAGTTTCACTTGCTGTCTGTAGAAAAAAAATATCGTTACTTACTAAAATTAATATATAATACCTGATCTCTCGTGTAATCTGGCCTATTTTAACGCCCAACCTAGATCGAGACAGTAACAGAAAAATCTACATCGCAAACTAAGTTTTAGACGATCCGAGTATCGAACTACAATTCAATGTGCACTAAGAACGAAGGTCATCTACAAATGACCGCTAAGTTTCAGGAGAAATTCATAAATACTCCTTTTTGCCATATAAGGTTCAACATTGTTACCGATTAATATTTCAGGTAACGAAATCATAAAAGAGTTCATAAAAAAAAACTGTTAAAACCGGTCATTCGCAAAAAACAACAACAGACCTAATCACAAACAATGACGTAAGTGCAGTCAAATTATGCAGTATTCGTGTCTTAGGTGTTAGACTAAAATGCTCGCCTGACCTAGCTGAGGTCGATTCAATAAACACAGGTTAGGGGACTAGGCACTTGAGTAAACTGGTCTAGGGGTCCAATAATGTTATTACATGCAGTTCACACTCCTTGTCAGGCATATGACCTAAGAACTTGTACACAAAACGGCGATGCGATGTCGCGTCGTAAAAATCTGCGTTGTAAGGGCTAGGACACAACACTACGTAGCGGTGTCGTATCGCAATAACGACGTCGCAGAGTAATACAAATACATAATAATGAGTTACGTCGCAGGTTTTTACGATGCGACGTCGCATCCAAAAAATCTACGGCATAACACATTACGCATTGTACTGCTGTACAATGTTGCGTGATATGACGCCGCAACGCAGTGTTATGACCGCGCCCTTAGGTCATACTTATTAAAAAAAATGTGTTTCCTGATCAATAATATTGACAGTGCTGAGCAATTTGAAACTAAAATAGTATAAAATATACTGCACGGTTGACGGTCGTAGAGGAACGGTCACCCGAGTCATGGGAGAGACACCCCTGCTGCACGAAAAGCCATTTGCATTCGATTCGCAGTTTTTTGTACAAACCCTAAATACAATCAACTTTTAAGTCATGGAACGCCTTGGCACGACTGCAGCGCCATAACTGAAGCTGATTCAATCCATAAATCTTTATTTAGGGCTACAATAATAATATAAGGTCCTAGAAACTCTAACATAGAACCTAGCGAGAGTAAAGACATGGTAACTATTTATTTATCTGTTAATTAGGCCTCATCTTCAATACTACAAGTAATTCAAAATTATTCCTCGCAGGTGTTTTTTCACATTTTAGTATAAAGGTAATTTTGTTCTAAAATCAGCATTTCAACACAAAAAGTACACCTAGAATTTGGATTAAAGCCAAAGAAAATAAAATGCATCTTGGCATGCTTGTTTTTGTTGTTTTATATTATTATTGTTGCCAAGGGTAAATTGTAAACAGACAAGTCTATTAGCATAATGCTACAAATGGACACTATTGATTTGACCTGAGTCACTCTGACTAAATTACTATTATTATTTAGATTCATATCACTATGATTATTGGGTAGACTTTTGTTGTTATTTAGCAGTTCTATTCTAGCACTAAGTCTACCTTGTGTTCAGTAGATCAGAACTATTTATTAGGACATGAAATTTCCTGATGCAGTCAGCGTGCCTATAGGCTTCTCTCATATGCCAATAGACTTTATAAATCTTACAAAATGTGGGTGTAGCCTCATACCTAATTTTTCTTTTTTTTTTTATATGAAATAGGTATGTAGCTAGGTAGGATGACTGCCTCGTTGGTCTAGTAGTCGCAAGGCACGACTGTTGTGCACGGGTTCGATTCCCGGGTCGGACCGAAATCGCTTTGTCGGTTTTGAGAAACTTTCATAAAGCAGCCTGGAGTCAGGAAGTTGGTGATTAATTCACCCGTGCATCGGAGAGCACGTAAATGTCGGTCCTCGCCTGATCTTTCTCCGGTCGTGTCGGATTGCCGTCCCATCGGACTATGACTACTGCTACATACAGCAGCTGGCTGATCTCCATAAAAGAGAACGGCTGCATGTAGTGTGCCGGCGGGATGTATGTGTATGAAATAAGCTATAAATGTCATTTTATTATACATTATCTCATAACAATACACTATCATAGTAAAAAATTTAAATAACAAAAATCCATAAGCAAAGTCACGCTTGAAATGTTTTATGCTTCACTATGAGCGACATCAACTTGTATTACTTGCAGTAAATGATGTAAGTTCCTTACCTTAGCGATGATGTCATCTTCCACTGTAGCTAGTGCTGCAAATACATCTGCTGCTTCTATCTGACCAGTTAAGATGATCGTCAGGTTTTCAGCACGGTAGAACTTTTTGTGGAAATTTCTGACCTGTTGAAAATGTATTAATTGATAACGACATCTAAAATAAACCCAATACAGAATTGTTAAATGATAGTCATTTTGCAAGTACAAAGGTTGAAATATACAGAATTGTTACCACCTTATTATAAAATATGGTCATAATACGTACTAGGTTTATATCACCATCTTGAACAAAGTTAATGGTCCAAACCTAGCACTTAAACTATAAGGTGGTTGATGCCTATCTTTTGATAAAAAATATATAATCATGAAAGACATTCAATAGTAATGTAGAATAATATGCAATATATATTTATACATGTAAATACCTTAGTATTATCAGTGGAAGTTCTAAGGTTCTTCATAATACCACCTGTTTCAGCTGAGTATCCACTCTCTGGATACATGGCACGCAATAACTGTAGGTCACATCTGTAAAAAAACAAGATGTATGTAAAACCTTTTTTTTACCCGTTTAGAGATTGTAACCACTATAGTTATAAAAAATACATAACTCTATTTGATCGAAACTATAATTAGTTTGAGACTAGGTCTTATCTCTGTCATAAACATAGTCTTAATTAACTCAGGTGGAAAGCAGAAATTAGTCTGAGCTGTTATGATTTCAAATGTGGTAATAATTGAAAATCTACTTCAGGGAAATGTTCAACTTATGTCTCTTAAATTTGATTGCAATTAAAATAAATAGAGGTTTCGGTATACATTTATACAACATAACAATTTTATTTCCATTATCTGAAAAGCAAGATTTCAAACAATATACTTACCTACTGGTAGCATTGTTCTCTCTGCCTTGCATTTCACAGTACACCACACCAGCATCCTCCCCGTCTCCATCAATGTGGTGTACTTCAGTAATGAAACCATGATCCGTGAGTGTCGGCCTCAGTATGTGGTCCAGGTATATTGGCAGCAGTGTCAACATACCTGCATCTCCGGCAGTGTATACCGTATAGCATGTGTGGTCTGTGTCCGTCCATGCATTGGTACCATGAGCCATGCAGCGGTTAGCCAGTAGATCCAATATACCTTTGTAAGGATATCGCTCGGAGCCAAGGAAAATGAGATGCTCCAATGTGTGAGGGAGGCCATCGTCATCGTGGGCTTCCGTTGCTGTAAGGAGAAATTAATGCTTATAGAACACACTGAATTATCTGTTAACATATTGTTATTATTATGCTGCTTGCAATTTGAAGTAGATTTAATAGGAATTTGTCTTATTAGAATCCAACAGGTGGTACAACAAAAAGTGTAGGTTGGACGTTAAGTAGCTATATTATATCTAGAATTGTTATATCTATATTTTGAACACGCACAAGCTGCAAGTAGGTAGAATAAAAACTATAACAAAGTATTGATTTCTACGCTGGATATTGTGAGTCAAATATTTTCAAATAACGATTGAAACTCACCAAGACAAAAGAATCCGTTGACTAGAGGTCCCTCAACTCCTGCGATGATCACCGTGATACCGGTCTTCCCTGACACATATTTGTTTACAGGGATCACATCGGAAGCTTTCGTCGACGACACCAATTTAAAATGAGACATTCTGAATTCACGCCTTACTTGATTTAATTTCTAAATGTTTTTAAAAATATATCGAGAAGCTGTTCTTTGGCGCCCGCCTGATCTGCAAAAGTGCAAAATCAAATCAAGCAAAGTGAAGTTTAGTGATGTGAAGTGTTGTTAGGAATGAATGAACGAGAGAACGAGTTCCAATAGAAAAATCTATTTACATTAGTATCGAGAAACTTGCATTTATTTAAATTTCAATTATTTCATATTGTATTGTTGATTTTTATGATTTCTAAAACTATTCGGATTTCGACATTAATAGGTAAGATATTTTTATAGCTATTCCATTAATATAATTTATGTATAACAGAGAAGAAGCACAATCTTCATTGGTTTTTAAATACATATTTTTATATTGACTATTTCAGCTTTTATATTTAATGTTTTATAATGTAATTTTATATTATCATCACTAGTGAGTAGTGAATGAGTGAACTATGAATGGTGATGCGGTGTCATTTTGCTGGTACCACAGATAATGAATATTTATTAAATATAACGTGTTGACAGTGCTACCATCTACCATCAAGTTGAAGAATCGCTTAAGTTCATTGACTCTAACTGAGTACGTCTTTGAAGTGTCTTCGTCTTCATTTCCGAAAGATATAAAACACAGATTTTCAACAGGCATCGTGGAAGTAATAAACTAATAGAATATCCTCGATTTTTTTCCAAAAGAAATATCTAGTATTAAAATATCAGAAATAAGTACGACTTGGATTCGAGATCCGAGAGTTCCAAACTTAACTGGTTTTATTCTCACCGTCACTCTCTTCCATTTGTTTATTTATTGCAAATAACATGACTAATAGACACGTGCCTGGTGTTAGGTAAATTGTAAACGTGAAAGTTATTTATGAATGCTACTTTATTAGCTCCCTGCGTAACAGGTTTACGTGTTGATAAGAGATTACGGTACAGCTTCCGTTCCACTGTATTGGGGCTATTAGATCAAGGTTGCCAAGAACTCGTGGAAATAGCCAATTGAGTAGTCCATTTATTTTAAGAGGGTGCTACAAATTGCCCTACGCGCTACAACCGTAGGCTTCGTAGTCGTAGCTACGACACGTCATCTTGACTGTTATAATTTTTATGAACCTTTGTTATAGACAAATAGATTCGATTAATTATTATTTAATTATACTGATATATACCGTCTATTATATAAATTTCATTTAACGTTTATACGTCAATATAAATAAATTTATAATGGCTATACTTGAAATATCTATCGTTATGGCGATATACCACCAAAATTGAACGCGTACAAGAAGTTTGTACGCGTCGGCACGTCTACTGCTGGCGTGTGGCCCCACAAATATTGCAATTAGCGGATATTTTCGCTTGCAATTGTTTACGTGAAATATTTGTGTGCGTACACAATATTGCACATCGGTAGAATCTCGCCTTTAGAGTTGATATTATCTGAACAATACGAGATATTTAGACCACCATTTAAACGCGTCCCTGGAGAACTATAAATACTAGCGGATGAAGTCGCTATTAATGCGGAATGCGGTAGTTTAATAATTATAAGAATTTTAAAGCAGAGACAACCAGACACCTTAGCCTCGAACTACTTTATTGAATGTAGGTTAACGATCAGACTAAAATTTAATAAATTCGTGAAACCCTTAGCCCTGACCATTCTCCTCAATGAGGGTTTAGTAAGATTTAGGCCAGATATAGGTACAATGATGTTATCGGGCTAAAACCACGTTAGGTAAACGTTTATTTTTTTTGCACGTTTTTATGATAAAGAATAAGCTGCTCACAAAAGAGTACAGGTACTTTTGCATAGAAGATATAATTGCATTCAATTGTATTAAAATTATTTCAGTTATAACAGAAGAAAAATCTAAGTAGTCTATTATTCAATATATAATTCAATAAAAGTAAGTAAGAAAGCATTAACGGAAAGTTTAGCATTGTTTGTGAGTTATTAATATTATGTACAGACGCCACTATATCAAGCTACCCCAAAATTGTCAAACCCAATCAACTTTGAACCATATGCTTCAGCGATAAAGTGGAAAATCTATTATTTTCAACTTTTGACAAAGGTTCAAAGCAAATTTCATTGATTGTTGTAGCTTGATGTGCTAGCGTCTGTACTTAGGTAACTAAACATAATCCTCTCTTTCTTCTTCATTCCTGCCCTATTACCAATTTTATTTGGGGCCGGCACAATACGTTTGTCGTCTCTATTCCCTTATATTGAATTAATTTTTCGACCATGGAAAGTATGTACATATATTTAAAAATGGCCTCCAACATCCATGTATGACCGTTACAACTCGATGCAGTTGCATAGTTTTTACAAATCCGTACCTACATCACGGTCTTACATTGTTACAAATTACAATGTTTTGAGCTTTTCTGCATGCTCTACTTGCGCTAAATGGCAACACACAATTACACAATAATTAGCGTGTAAATTAATTAGACATTGGGATATAAATATAAGTATTGTAGTGTAGGTAACATTTAAATTAACTTCTGTATTATATGCGTTTAGATGCAAGCAAGTAAATGGCTCTTGTTTTAGGGGCTATAATTGTTTGTACCCCCGGAACAAAGGATGGGTATCTTTTTTTAAAAGATTGTGGCGAGTCCGACTTTAAAGAGACTGGTGCCCTTGAGTTTGTTTCGGTGTTTCTTCTCAAGGTAGATAGGCCTACCTTAATTAAAAAAAAAAGAAAATGACGCACCTATTAAAGTTTCTTTTTTAATTTATTAAGAGAGTTAAATATGGTTTATTATTCTCTGCTTGCATAGTTTAAGCTTCTGAACAAATGAGGCTATTGATCCTAATGTTTTTTATGTCGTTCGGTTTCATCAATCAATCGTTACAGTGACACACACGTGCTATAAAATCGCGACTTATCATTTATGACTAAGGTTAGGTACCGTCAATTCATAGGTGATAATGTTAATAATCTACTACAATAGTATACACTACGTCCCACTGCTGGGCACAGGCGTTTTCATACGATAGGTATATCTATAAGGCGTGCGTTAATCACCGCGCTCGCTCAATTCGGGTTGATGCTTTCAGACGTTATAGTCCAGGTTTCCCCGAGATGCTTTCCTTCACCTTTAATCAGTTGGTAGTTGGTACTGACCTGGAATCGAACCCGCTCAGTCATAATTGAGAGGCTTGTGCTTTAGGTAACCACTAAGCCTCGTCCACGAGTTCACACATTTTAACAATGAACAATAATCATGTAAGTAATCTGAGAAGTTATCATAACGGGGCATTCTTATCTTAATGTGACAGATAATCATCTCGATATTATAATTACCTCTAAGTAATATATTTTCTCTATTATTGTGTATCCAGGTTTTCGCCGTCTGTTAAGACTACACTTAAAAAATCAATTTGGATTATGTGATGGGTAACATGCATTACTTATTTAACGTATGTAGCGATAAAAATACTGTCAAACATAAAAACATCTGAATAACCACAACCGCACAAGTAAGCCACCTTAGCAGATTAGTGGCAAAGCAATCAAAAACATCAATTATGTTTTGCGCATACTTACGAGGATGATACGACTTTCTAGTGTATGAAGCTCGCCTGATTGTCTTTTTCTTTAATGGAGAGTCTTGTTTCTAAGCTACGGTGATGTGTCCCACGGTGAGTCTGGCCGTTTGGCACAATCACCGGCCGGTACTTCGTCGGCGCCCGCTTCCGCCGACGCCGTTCACAAAGTCGCTAGCTCGCGCCGCGGTCGCTTGCGTCGACTCGCTCTCCAACTATCGCAACCTCGCAACGGTAAAAGTTGTAAATTAAAAAAGTTTTCGTAACGATTTATTTTGCGTAATATTTGTGGGAAATATTTCTACACGTCGTCACGGATAAGTGCTGAGATTTCTTTCATTGGATGAATGGTAAATACTTTTATTTTTATTTTATTACTTAATAAAGTTTTTGTCTATTAACTTTCTTTTAAAACTACGTAATATTTTAATCATTGTTTTTATTAGCGTTATGATCATTCCATTCTAAATTGGTTATATGTGTCAAGGTCTGAAAAAATCTTGTAGCTAAACAAATTAGTTAACGTATAAATTAATGTTTGTTAAAGTTATTTGCAAGACTCTTTTTTATTGAATATGTAAATAACATAGACAATGAAAAATTTATGACTATGAAACTATACTTGAAAAAATTAATTTCACTTTTTTTTTAATTATATAAATATCTATAGAAGATATATATGTATATGTAGATTTATACATTTTACAAAATACTTCTTAAGTGAATGATGTTTGTTAGCCCATCAAAAATATCTGGATGCACTTGGGTGAAATGGCACGCAGACTATAAACCAAACTCTTGTTTTCCGCGTAATTAAAGTTATTAGTTCGATTATACGCGTAACAGTTCATTTGTAAGATGAGTGTAAATGCGGGGAAACTCTTGTTTGAAATAAGTCCCGCTTAAAAAAATCGGTAAATGTCTAGGTAAAATATTACCTACAGTTTCTTCTACCTAGCAATAATACGTAGGAAGTTGTGTAGGGCTTTTGGGGGTCGTCTTTTGTAAAATTTACCTTCAAAAAGTGCTGACCTTCAGCGTAATTCGAATTATCTTTAACTAGTGTTACAGATAAGAAGATTTTTTGAAGTTAGCTTAAGAAAGACAAAATTATCACTTCTATTCAACTAATTCTAAAAATCCTTTTTAAGAATTAGACATGTACCTAATTAAATTATTATAATTACAGTCAAAGGCTATTAACTGAGCCATTCACGATTACAATCTCACAGGCTCATTATCAACCGATTGCGCCGTACGAAACGAGGGTAATGCTTTTTGAAGTGAAGTACATATGTGGTATTTGTAAATGTGCATCTTTGCCTCTTACATTATTTTTTCTATTGTACAGACGCCAGCACATCAAGCTATCCGAAACTGTCAAAATTTGCCAATCAACTTTAAACCGTATGCTTCAGCGATAATGTTGGAAATCTAATAAGGAAATTTGTCATTGAATTTGTGCTGGCGTCTGTACTTAACCTACTCCAGACATACCCAGGGGTTCCTGACTTTTCTTTAAATATATGCGTCGGCGTCCATATCACTCAGCTTGTATATAATTTATGAATATAATCTATAATAGGTATTGCCTTCAATTAGCCATAAAAAAATTAGCCAAAATAGGTAGGTAAGTACACCGTAGCAAAACAATTTTATCTAAATGATTACCTATCATTATTAATTACGCAAGTACACTCTATCAACAGATAATTGGTCAATTATCTCTACAATGGTTCGCAAAAATTTAATGCTTAACCACGATACCCCCTGTCTATCTATGGATTATGTAAATACTTTTAAATCTTTTAAATATTTTATAATCTCTATGACGTGATAATGTTTAAACAAAAAACTTAAAATCTTCTGTAAAATATGCAAAAGTTTTACAAATTCCTAGTAATAATTTAAGTTGTCATTTTGGACAAAAAATACTATTATATAATAATAAAAACTATTATATAATAATATGATCATAAATCATCATTTATCTCGTTGTTTTTATCAAAATGACCTCAGACCACCTTTTTATAAAGTCCTTTTTCGTGGTATTTTAAAAAGTAATTTGTGACAACAAAATAAATAGTTTATTTTTCATATTTATTTTTATGTATATTATGATATTAAGTCTATATTCAAAGTTTTACCCAATTTTCCACCCGGGTCACCAGGGACATTGAAGCTTTTAAATGTAAATTCCGAACCGTCGCAAACTCGTTAAATTTCTTCAGGTTTTCTTCCGTCTGTATTTCAGTGCTTTTTACCGTAAGACTCAGAGCTTAATAAAGTTACTGTCTCACTTAGTTTCAAGCTAAGCTCTACCCATTTACTAATTTATCCTCATGCGTATGCATCTAAGTATGCGTGTTTTAGTCCTCAAAATAAAACTCGAAATGTTTAAAGTTGACATTGGATCTAATCCGTATCTAAGCATCATCAGGATGGGCTACACTATATAATCACCCATTTCAAATCCTTCAAATATGCGGCTATGCTAAAATGACACAAACTAATCATAAAACGCTGTATAAATAAAGGCTTTTCGTAACGATTTAAAAGTCAAATACCTGCAGGCTGACAGTGCATTGAGATGAACTTTGCAATGAAACAAAAAGTCCTTTAAACCTGTAATACTGGGTTAATCCATGGAAATGTCTGCCGCAGGATAAGCTGTTGTTGGCGGATTGTTAATACTCACACCAACTTACTCGTTCTTATTGCTGTCTATTTTTAGCAAAGCCCGATGTACTTAGACAGTCGCGCATGTGCATGCAAACAAAAGAAATAAAGAAACATACAAATCAGACTTCATAAAAACAACAAAAGAATCATAGAACATTCATAAAGTTAATAACAAAATATTTCGCACGTAGATAATTGCATTTATGATTTATTTGGTACTCAAGTGAAAGATGTTTTCAGACATGCGCTCTTTTAACTGAAAGATTCAATGTACGTGGGACAAACTTTGAAGAAAGTCGTGGCAAAGATACGACAAAAAGCTATTGTTTTCTGCCAACATTTTTATACTGTGAATGTATCCGAGACTTCAGTGCTGTTAACCTTGAATGGTGATGTGAATATGCATCATTCTTTTGTTTTTATCTTCCCACTATAACTTTTTCGCTACTGACTAAGTGCATGACCATACGAAGCTATAAGAAATGTATCCCGTTATATTTCTCAATAAAGGAGCTCGTGGCTAAGTAAAAGCTGCACGGGTCGATCGAATATAAGGTTAAGTAATGCTTGGCGCGGTCGGTCCGTGGATGGGTGACCATCTTGTCAGGTCGAGTTCCTCCATGTTTCGGAAGGCACGTTAAATTGTTGGATCCCGGTATTCCCGGCTGTCATTTGTACATCTTTGGCAGTCGTTACGGGTAGTCAGAAGCCAGAAAGTCTGACAATTAGTCTTACCAAGGGATCCCTACAAGGTTGCCCAGGTAACTGGGTTGTGGAGGTTAGATAGGCAGTCGCTCCACTTAAAACACTGGTTATGGCATCCGGTTAAGACTGGAAGCCGATCCCAACCCAGCTTGGGAAAGGGCTGGTGGCTAGTTGCTGATGATATTTCTCAATTAAAAAGGGGCCTACCTATGGGAAGAAAATATTTTATTATGGAGACCAATGTTACTTACTTCAAAGTACGCAAAAAAGAATACATTGAAAAGGTACTACTACCGATAGGTGTGGAGATGGAGAGATACCTTCTCAGTTTTTTTTAGTACAGTTACAAGGTAACGCTTTGGAACACGTTTTGTGGTGTCGATTCATGGTAATTTATTGTGGATCGACGTCATTGTATAATGTGGATGACGTCTGAGGTTCACTTTTTAGTAGTGATGCCACGAATAGTTATTTGGCATAAATATACGGCCGAATAGCCGAATACCAAATAGTTGCCGAATATTTAGGGATATCGTTATTGAAGTTATTGTTTTACATTATCCTTGCTTCTCATATGCACATGTTACGTTTATGAGTTCCTTATAAGAACATTGCCTTCATACATATTTATAAATTGTAAGATTTCAATGGAAAATAAAATTACTTGGTACCTGTTACTAAGAATAGAAGATAGGTACCTTCTAAGTAATTTATATACGTAATTCAATATTTCTTTCGAAATAGACATGTCTGCATTACATATATGTAGGTATGTATGTACTTAATAGTACGAGAAACAATTAGTCCATTTTATTATTTTACAAATATGCACTTTTTATGAAAACTCATAGCCATACTTTTAAATAATAACACGCTTTGAAATATGACATAGGAAGTTGAGGTTTTGGTCAAATAACGTATGTTGGTATAGGTCGGTTGGCATACCCATATAATTCAAAGCGATGCTAGAGAAAAATCTGCATAATGAGGTAGCTAATCATGCTACTATGGAGGATTATAATTCTGGCGATCTTTGATATAAAGTTTAACGCCTAGGTACGAAGTCATACATCATTTGCCATTTATAATTAATACCATCAATTATAATCATAGTTACAAGCAGTTTTTTTTGATATTACGAAGGTCACATGATAAGCAAGCTATGCCATACGGATTTATCCGCCCGTTCTACTCAAATCTTTTGTACGCACGATTTCGGTGTTAGATAGTCCATTTATTGAGGCTATAGGCTACTACTTATCTGGATGCACGTAGTAGTTCCCACGGGACGCGAGTGAAATCGCTGGCTGAAGCAATATTCAACTAGCGACCCACCCTGGCTTTATACGTGGCGACTAATGATATAGGTAGGTGTGCCTAAGACTACCTTATGAAACGGTGGTGCTTCAATAAAAATAATGTCTTCTTCGCCGGCCGATTCACGAATCTTCTATCATAGTGTGAAAGAATAGACAGATCCACCACCTTGTGTGTGAATAGTCCTCCGCGGTTATGACGATAAGGAAACATTCAAGAAGCGAACATTTTCTTTGATGCTTCATTTTGTTTTAATCATTATATTTATCTCCTGAAGGAGAACCTATTTAAAAATAATCTGCAGCTTCAGAAGCTACCTTGAAATTTGTTTCGAAGGTACAAATAATGGGCTCTAATCTCGACTGACATTTTTATTAACTTTTCGAAAGTATAATAGTTACACATAATACACATATTATCGATTTTTTTGTATTATCAAATGCAATACTTTTTACACTGTTATTTCAAAGGCATCCAGGCAGATGAACAAATATACGTTTAGATTTATTTAGATATCATAATTATATGTTCGTATAGATAAGAAGTAATTCCCTTATCCATTTAAAGAACCTAATTAGAGATTGTGTAGCTGTTGACAAGCTAGCCTAACGGCAATCATCTGCAACTTTGTAGATAATAATTATTCTTTAATTGATTTACATTTTCTTACCAGCGCACACGTGAATGAAAAGTTGGTAACACCGATGTATGTACAACGTATAGCAGGGGTGGCCAACAGGTCGATCGCGATCGACCGGTCGATCGCGACTGTTAGACCAGTCGATCGTGGCAAGGCAAAAAATATAAATACGTAAACCATTCTGTCCCACGTAATCACCTACTGCTGGACGCATCTTGTATAATTTTTCAACCTTCACGGTATTTATTCTCTATTTTACGCAGCATAGTCTTTTGTTTTCGGCTCGCGATGACCAATAAGCGGGAAGTGTGTGGGACGCGGGGTAGGGATAGGGACGTACAGTCAGTCTGTTGACAGTTGACGACAGAGACTACCGGGGTTACGACGTTTCAACGATTGTCGATGTAAATCACGATTACTTTCTATTAGGCACGCCTCATAATTGTTTACGTACATTATGTATGAGTGGTTAAAAAGAAGCGCTGAAGGAACATCAAATGAAGAAAGAAATGCTTCTGAAGGTTCATCCAGTGAAGTAAGTTAATATTTTTAATATTGTTATTACTGCGAACCACTTCTTAATAATTTGTCTATACTACAGGAATCACGAAATTTACAATAAAAATAAGGAAGTACAAATAATAAACCCGATCGTTGCGAAACATTGAGTAATAAAGTACCTACGTGCCGCGCTAATGTCATTGAACTCCCAAACGCTTTACAAAGTTTTCGCGCCCATAATACATCAAACTATGTATTAATTTATAGCCGTGTTTATTTACTGACTGAGCGAGCCGTTCGGGCGAAGCATTTGACGCGAACGAAATCTTCGGTCGGTCAGGACGTGACTCGCCCGAGAAAATTGAACAAAAATGTCTCGCTTGAGGCATTTGACGCGCTGCTGTCATCTGCCTCGCCCGAGCGGCTCGCGCAGTCAATGCACGTGCATCGCTAATGGTCTATGCTGCTATTTTTTGTAGTATATTTTAAAACAATTATTATTTGGGAACAATTTTTTTTAAGCTGTTACTTACCTATTCAAATATTCGTGATGTTACTTTGATCAGTTGAAAAACATATTGAGCAGTTATTTAATTATTTTTTATTACAAATTTTTGTTCACTGCTGAACTAGTTATTTAATGTGCTATTTATAATTTTTAACATACCAAAACAACTATTATGGTTGAAAATATATCAAAGAAATTTGACAGATTGGGGCAGGTGGAAGTGGTGGCGGCGTCTGTACTTGGTGTATCAATCTAATTATCCACCTAGTAAATGGGTAAAAAACTAAACTAGAAAATATTGGCCGCTCGTTTACTTTGTGCCATCATTAGGAATATTATTATTCTCATTAAATTGGATTTCTACATTTGTTATTATACATATAATGTTCTTAAAATTTTAATTTCATTTTTTACAGATTCTTGATAAATGTGCTCCAAAGAAATCAAAAGTTTACCATTTTCACCAAGAATGGGAATTGGACTACTTCTTTACTATGGTGAAAGAAAAATGTTGCTGCCTAATATGCAATACATCCCTGGCAATGCCCAAAAAAGGAAATTTAGAGCGACATTTTAAATCAATGCATAGCAAATATCAGACTGACTTTCCACCTAACAGCGAAATAAGAAAGAGTAAATTGCAAGCACTGAAATCGCAATTAAAAGTCCAAGAAAACATGTTTTCTGGGCCTATTGAGCAAAGTAAGGCTGCAACTGAAGCTTCTTTCCAAGTAAGCTACAGAATTGCACAAAAGTGCAAACCTTTTTCCGATGGAGAATACATCAAAGAAATCTTCGAAGAAGTGTCAGATTCACTGTTCGTTAATTTCAAAAATAAAAACGAAATTAAAAAAGCTATTCATGGATTACAGTTGTCGCGAAATACTGTGATGCGCCGTATAGAAATAATAAGTAAAAACTTAAACGAACAACTACAAAAAGATATCGCGCTCTGCGTTGCTTTTTCGCTTCAATTTGACGAGTCAACAGATATCACTGATACTGCACAATTACTTGTTTTTATTCGGATGGTCTTCGAAGATTTCTCGACCAAAGAAGAACTGCTAGGTATGATTTCCTTAAAAGGAAAAACTAGTGGCCTTGATATATTCACGGAATTCAAAGCATATATTTGCCAGATTAAGTTATGCTTGCATAAACTAGTATCAATGAAGTGATGGAGCTCCTGCAATGACAGGTATTCACAATGGTTTTATTGCTCTTTGTCACAAAGACGAAGATTTTCCAGACTTCATTAGCTACCACTGCATAATTCATCAACAAGTACTGGCTAGTAAGAGATTAAACACCAAACATGTGATGGATATTTCTTTTAGGATTGTAAATTCTATAAAGGGAAAATCCCTCTAAAGGCGGCTCTTTAAACAGCAATTAGATGAGAAGGAACCAGAATTGGCAATGCACACTGACGTGAGGTGGTTGAGTCGAGGCAAGTTTTTGCAAAGATTTCGAGATCTATTGGACGAAATAATAAAATTTCTTGATGAAAGGGGTGATGATTATCAGCAATTGCGTGATTTAGACTGGCAATGTGATTTAGCTTTTTTGGCAGATTTTACTGGAAAACTGAGTACATTAAATTTGAGTCTACAAGGCAAGAATAAAACATTAACAGAAACGATGAGTTCTATTGCAGCGTTTCAATGTCAAACAGGGTCTATGATAGTTGACATAGAGAAGAAAACATTTGAACAATTTGTTAACATCAAGGATCATATGGAAAAACATCCTACATACAATTTTATTGCTAAGAAATATACGTCAGAAATTAGGGCAGTGGTAGCAGACTTCGAAGTTCGCTTTGGTGATTTCAAAAAAATTGAGAAGTTGGTTCAATTCATCAGTTATCCGTTCAATGATTCCATTGATCATAGTGATATTTATGAATTGGCTACAAAATTTGCAGATACATTTCAAATGGAGCCCATGATGTTACAAAACGAAATTATTACTCTGCGCTGCGACATATTTCTTAAAGCAAGGTCAACGTCAGGTCATGATTTCTGGGCATTGGTTTCCAACGAAAAATATCCAAATTTGAAGAAGTGTGTTGAACAACTTCATTCGTGTTTTGGTTCAACATATTTATGTGAATCGGCATTTTCCTACTTAAAGCAAACAAAAAGTAAACACCGTTCTCGCTTGACAGACGCTCATACATTGGATTCTTTAAGGCTGGCAATCTCCAACTACAAACCTGATTATGCTGAACTAGTGGAAGATACTCAGACGCAATGCTCACACTAATATAATATGTAAATAAGTAGTTAGTATATATAATTTTCATACTAATGTTTTTTCTCTTAATAAAATAAAAAATGCTACATGATTGTGTACGCAACTATGCTGTTTCATTTAAGATTCTAGAAGTAAGTATGTAATTGGTCGATCGCGCAGGGTCTCGTTATTGAACAAGAGATCTTGGGTTCAATCAAGTTGGCCACCCCTGACGTATAGTATTCAAACGTAATTTCGGATAACTAAGTGTATTTATCAACTCTATAGATATAAGATGTTAAAAAATTTGGGAATTTCAAATATAAAATGGTTTTTTGATCTTCTACCTAAGTTAACATCTGATATGGAGACGTGATCTCATCATTAGCGCTAATAACTTAAGTATCTAACTCAAATTAATGTTAATATATAAAATCATCAAAATTACTTTTATGTTAATTTGGTATCAAAAAGTTATGTTAACTTTAGCAAAATAGTCCAAACAATGTGTTCAACAATTTTTTTATTAATAAAGCTACATGCACACTAAGGAGAAATGAATGACTGAGTGTGGTATAGGATAGGTCCATGAGTAAAATGCCTGGATCCTGCGCCTGGGCTCCCGCCTTTTTTGGCACTGGGAACCAATCAAGAGTCTTAGAAGGTGTGAGCCATACATGAGCTACACGTTCAATGACATGGAAATTTGATGCAACGCCAACGGTTCCGGGCTGCATCCAGGATGCGGATAACGCCAGTTATGACTGTTATGTATGACGAAACCCTTGCCGTGCGAACATTGTCAGTCGCGGTTGTGCAAATTATTTGCAGTTTCTATTTTTGTTCATTCGTGACAATAATTAGGTACCTACCTATGTTTTGTTTGCTACAAACTTTGAAGATTAGGGATCGTAATCGTAAATCAAGCATGGCAGCTTAAAAATTTAAAGCTTCGACCACCAAAAACAAGGAAAGAAGGAAGAAAAAGGAAAAAAAATACGTTACATTGCCCTCATTGCTCACAGATTAAACAACTTTTTTTATTGGTGTCTGAATCGTCACCCTAAATAATATTTAAATCTAAATGTCAGTTCGGACACATTGGCTGAATATATTGTGTCCAAATCGTCACTTAGTCAAAAACATGCTTTCTTAAATTATTGAAAAAATGTAAATTAATTCTAGAGTGGGGGAAATGATTTATTAATACAAGTGTCCGTGTTGTCACTGGGCCGTTAATTACGAGTGTAGGAGCCGCTGATTACGCGACATAATAATCTTCAAGGCTGAGATGTGCTGGGCACAATGATTGAATGGTATTAGCAGCGGGACCACCATTACGTTTGCCATAACCGTACATCAATGCCAATGTTTGTGAAACAAAGGATGTGTAGTAGGAACCGTACGATTGTATTCTGATCGATCGATGATAAACCGTTCATATGTCAAAAATACCGTTTTCTCCACAGAACAAAATGAAATGTTTTTGTTCCGTGGTTTTCTCGCTAAATTGGACAGTTGTTAGAGTAGTGACATTTTTTTCTAAAATGTATTCTATTTAAATAAAATTTATTCGACGGCAATTGGTAATTATCTTTTTTAATGGGTTCATAAATAAAAGTCTGTTTTAAGATGTTTTTATTTTTTCGTGGGAATAATTTTATGTATAAGAAAAATAATTAAATTATTATGTAATAAAACTTATGTAACAAAATCTTACGACGCAGATTGATTAAATCAAGCGAGTACCTATATGAAGACGTTTGAATTCTTGTTTATTTAAATATTTGCATCTGTGAAAATATGTTAGGTACTTATCATTGTCACAAAGCAGGAAGTTTCATATAAACAGAAATAATATAATGAATCAAATAAAAAACAATAATCCTCATGAGACTGATTTCTTATTGTTTCTTACGCCTTTTGTTATGTCAGACATAACAAAAAGTAATAATTAATTAGTAGCTAACCTATTATTATTTTATCACGCTTCGTCAGGTGAAAACTTGACATAAGTTTGTAATCGAGTGATTCTATAAAGCCGTAAAAGTTTGGTTATGGACAATTCAAACAATTCTTTGAATTCTATGTACCTACATATAATTGACAATAATCATGGACAATATCATACATTAACATAACCGATAAAAAAATTAGAAGCCTGCTGTGCATGTCGTAGGGGCGAAACGTCGTATTATTTTATGAATATTTATTTAAAGTTCTATTGCTGGAAGGAAAAGTAAAAAAAAAAACAGTCAGTATTTAGGGCATTATTCAGTAAAAGTCAACCTCAACTGAGGACCCCTGGACCTAAGTCTATGACCTAAGGAACATAACATACTTTAAGGCTATTGTAGGAAACACTTCACCCAACATTCATAAAAAGACTATGCATCGTTCTTAACTACGTATCAACAAGTGCATGGAGGCACATGGAGGGCAGGTGCCTATTCAACTTGTTTAGGTATCTAATTATCAAGATATGGATAAGAAGCGTAAATTCCTTAAATTAAAACTGCGGCAGATAAGATACTCTCAGTTTTTATCCAACATAAATAATTCCCTGATAATCTGCACTAATATATATGCAGCTGAATTTTGTTTGACTGTGTGTTTATTCGTTCGCTTGGTACGATAATCTCGGCAGCTTATGAACCGATTTGAAAACTTCTTTCAGTACTTATTAGATATTTTTTTTTATCAGGGTGCGCACAGAAATTCAGATGAACCGCAGGAGAAACCGCTGGCGGAAGCTAGTATTAAGTACCTAATTGTAGGTGATTCATTGCACTTGATGCCACCAGTGTTTATACTGGTGATTATCAATCTTTTTGTGGTATCTAATGATTATGTACTTAGCTTATTATCGCACGTAGAATGTAGGTACATGCATGTGCGCCTCTTGTTAAGATAATTGTATATACAACTATGTATTTACGTTCAAGAACGCTGTATTCACGTACGTAGGTACCTGTTCATATTACCGTTTTGAGGACAATCCAATCAATCAAGGATACCAACTATTTCTGGCTGTTGAAGGTCATATTTATAAGAGAAGGGTCAATTATAAGGGATATTGTAGAAAGACGATAAAGGTAATGAAGGTTTAAAAACAATTTCGCATATATAATCTCATAAAACTGGGCTAGCAGCCATAATGCCTTATTAGCATAAACACCACTATTTTTAGGTGTTGCTACACAAAGTTTCGAAACCTGACGGACTCTTGGCTGAGCAAGATAGGCCTTCGCCATGCCTGACGTAATGACGTTCACGAAATAAATCATTACGAAAAACGTAGCTCTATGATTTTTACCGAAACCAACCGTAGCAATTTAATGCTTTGTATTTTCATACGTAACTTATACGATAGTTTCAACATTCATGCATTCCGAAATTGCGAAGGTCATACGATGACGTTGAACTGAAAAAAAAAATATGGAAATTGACAAACCAGATCCTCTGATGATTTTTAATTCCTACAAATAGGCACCTAGTTATTAATTTTTGTAGAATATTCTCGGCTCCCTGGACGACTGTTTATTGATATAAAAAAAAAACTGGTCTAATCTTCGTGATGGTTGTTGAACCAACCATGTCGGCATTTGAATAGCCACGCATTCAACAAATAAGGATAAAATTATGATTTTATTTCAATGCTTTTGTAAGGAATAAAAAAATCTTAAACGATGCATTAGCCTTTTTAATTAAATTGAAGCTGTTAATAAAAATAAATGGATGACGACCTCTTTTTGAGACCAGCTCACGTACTTTTTTGAACATCGTACGAATTTTAATTAGTTCTTATGTAATACTCTCAAGTAAATACATAGAAATAGAACATAACACTTATTATTGTTAGAAGTTTGAATTACGAAGATTCTAATGCTTAGAACAATAAGTAAGTGACTGTGTCTTCACAAAGAAATACAAAGGTAACATCTGTTTACTTTTTTCAAGTTTGAACGTTAATCGTGTGTACACTACGTAAAGATATTTCTGTCAGTAGATAAACAGATTTTCCCTTCAACAGTTTACACAGCCTGGGGTTTTGACAAAGTGTAGGCACAAATGACCATGACAAATTCTTTTATCCAAACATTGCAAATGACGCACTGTTGGTTTTTTCTTGAAAGATGATGTTAAAATTCTATTTGCTTCGTAGGAAACCACCAAAATGTGTAGCTTAATCTGTGTAAAGTTGGTGCTGATGAAATACGGCTTGGAAATATTTTTTCTATAAGTTTCATAGGATTATTCAAATACTATGGTACGATTCTGTACGTATGCCGCTAGAAAAAGGTGAGCTTCCCATTAAAAGTTGGACTTGTTTCTTATTGATATAAATTGCGATAAATATTGACAGTTTTTATTTGTCAATTAAAGGGTATTTTATTTACAGGGTGAGAATTACGCTAGTTTCTTTGTTTTATAGTCATCTAATTGAAAAATCAAAATATAGATAACTTAAATATACAGAAAAGTTGCCTTTAGCCGCAGAACTGAGAACGTTAATAATATGCAGTTTTGCATCGAATGTCAATCACCGGGTGAGAGCATAGCGGTGTCAATAGCATCCATGTACACTTACATATCTGCAGCATTATGTCACGTTATCGTGTTTCGTCTGCATTCCCTGATGGAATATGTAGAAATATAGATTCCTGATTCATGGAACTGCCCACAAATACAAATGCATTTTCTGTGAAAATTGTTAAGGAAAACACCCTAAAGGAAAAACACGCCAGTAAAGGGAAATGTATAATTATATCACAAAGCAATAGAGTTTGTTTCTCAGGAAATCCGAGTTGAAAAGCACTTTCAGTGTTAGATAGCCCATTTATCGAAAAAGGCAACTTTTTATCCGGGAAGCTAGTTGAAATGATTACATTAAAACTTTTAAAACAATCAGGTACGTCTTTATAAGCAAAAATCGATCAAAAACTTGCTGTTTATAAAAATATACGTACAGACACGCAAAGAATAGCTATATTAAGGACATAGAATAGCACTGTAGAGTGTTGAGAAAGTTGTGAAAGCTCTTGTCGTAAAGCATTACCTATAAACAATTAACAATTTCTTGTAAGTTTAAAAGCCTTAACCATGACATAAAATTGCTATAGGCTGTCAACAAACGTGGATGTTAGGGCCTGACGCGCATGCCAAGTAGCCTGAGGTTAGCGAATGTGACTAAACTCAGTTTTGCAACCGTCCTTAGCGTTGTTATAGTTAAGGTCAATAACATCGACAAAGATGGGCATACAAAGATGGGGATACCACGATCACGTCATTATGTTATCGCTGTAACAAAATCGAACCACATATTTTTTATGCACTGTTGTTAAAAGTAATTAAATAAAAAATCTGACCAGTCGATATCTTGGTATATAATTTGTTTATTCGTTTTTAAGAAATTTTCATAAAGCAGCCCGGAGTCTGGAAGTGATTGATTCATCCATGCATCGGAGAGCATCAGACTATGAGAGAGTGCACCTGCATCTGTGCGAATGCTTGTGCACTATAATATATCCTGCGTAGTTGGCTGATCTCTTTAAAAGAGAACGGCCGCCGTAGTTGACAATCGGCCTGGACGCCATCAGCAATTTGTTTATTCATCCTCAAGATGAAAATTAATTTGAATTTGATTAAGCTGTGAAATTATTTTTATAAATGCAGAAATTATGTACGGATCTCATTTCACTAATTAATTCTTGAACAAGAAAGTTATGCATTAACATCAAGACTTAGCAGATATTAATGTAATATGAATGATCGTAGATGACGTAGAGCTTTCACTAAGATCGATAGTCGACTTTCACATGACTTGTAACAAAATTATGACAGCATCAATAGCTTTGAGAGCAAATAAATAGTAGAATAATCTTAGGTACCTACATACCGTCTCTCATGATGAAAAGTCATTTAGGGCTAGTTTCAGATAGTTTATCTGGCAGATAATTTCATACAAATTCTGTTCAATTTTTGAATCTATCTGGTAAATACTGGATATCCGTAACCGGTGAAACTGTCTCTTAAAGTTACAAATGTAATACCGAAAAATTCTTAAAAAAAAAATCTACTTGTGAAAAACACTTACTAATATTATAAACGCGAAAGTAGTTATGGCCGTTTCTCTGTCGCGCTTTTATGTCTGTATTACTGCACCAATTAAAATCAAATTTGGTTTAAAGATAGTTTAAGCTAGAACCTGAAAAAAGGAAATTTTTAGTCTAATTTCCTTGTGCCGCGCGGGTGAAAACGCAGAGAACAGCTGCGCGGTCCAAACAGCTCGTATTAAGTTACGTACGTGTACATATATTAACGTATCATACGTAAGACCATCAATGCTTACTGTCTTTGTAATGTGATTTACCAATTTCAAACCCTTTAACTTTGTTTGTATGACTGTTCATACATATTGTTACTTCATCACTACATAGTATAAAACAAAGTCGCTTTCTCTGTCCCTATGTCCCTTTGTATGCTTAAATGTTTGAAACTACGCAACGGATTTTGATGCGGTTTTTTTAAAAGATAGAGTGATTCAAGAGGAAGGTTTATATGTATAATTTTAGTATCAGCATTCAGTATTGCACCCGTGCGAAGCCGGGGCGGGTCGCTAGTATTTACTATGTTTACAAAGTATGTAACTTGAGTAAATTCACAGTATCCGCATACTGATGTAAAAATACTTACATTAATAACTGTTGCGGGAAGTCAATATTTAAAGAATAAACAAACTTAGTATTGTTTAAAAATCACTTAGGGCTTATTCATTAGCCATACAGACATGTGTCATTTTATTCAGTGTGAATATGTAGGTATATAAATATCTTCCTTGTTATACAATAGGGTAGGTGACAATGACTTGAATTGAAAAAAATGTTTATTTAAATGTTATTTTAAATGTTATTCTCTTCTCTTATTTTACTTAAATTATCAATGAAAAAAATCAAATAGTTTTTCCTTCAACACGTTAAATGAAAGTGATATTATTTTAAGATGCTTTACCAAATTAATGTTATAAATGATTTAATTTTTTTAAATAGTTGCATTTTTTATATTCGTTTTATGAAGGGGCTAACACGCACAATCTAATAGCGGTGACGTCATAGGTTGCTATATGCGTTTTCTGCTTGCTTTTAAACAGTTTATATATTTATTATTTCTCAACAGTTACCAAAAATAATTTCTATTTTTGGTTTTCTTGTAACGCATCAACTAAAATATTAACAGGTATTCCACAAGGTTGTTGTAATAAATTGTCAATAACAAATAATGAGGTAGCCATTAGCGTAGCATAATATATAATAAAAACATACTGTCTCAGCGGCGTATGTGCTAATGAGAAAACTGCATGTATTTATATACACAATGAATTATTTACACAAAATAATATTTTCTAGAAGTTTCGTAAACATTATGGAAACAAAAGCTGATACAATCTGAACAAATATGGACGTCGCCGCGTCGATACAGTCAAAAAACTTACAAAAAACTGCTACAAAAACTTGAAAGCTCAGGTAGTATGATCTACATTAACATAGCAGTTACCTAAATAAGCGAATATTAGAAATAATAAGTAACTACAACAATGGCATATGTTATTAATATAAATAATTAAATGAATATAAAATTGTTTTTAAAGACACATCCTTCGATTCCTCTCAAATTAAAATCCACGTGCGTGTGCTGCTACCAAAACATTATTATGCAACTTTTAATAATATTTATACGCACGTCATGTAATATGTTCGTGTATTGTATGCTGTTGAGGAGATGACATTCGAGGCTGCAGGCTGTTGACACTCAATTGGAGGTGTTTATGTCAATACGATCACGTAAAGGGACAACATTATGACATGACAACTCTGCGTGGCGAATTCTTAGATTTTTTTTTTGTGGGAAATCATCAAATGACCCTTTTCGCTGAGAGGGCAGTTGGAGGGAGTTTCAGACTTTTACTGACTAAAACCCGCCATTGTTCCTTCTGGAGGACTTTGTGTGGTATGGCCGCGGTAACTCTTGCGAGCAACCCGCAACTCCGGCAGGTTTCGGCCAATCCGATGCAAGCTGAGGTATATTATTTTTACTGTCTAATGTCTTCTATGGAAGTACATCCTTCGGTTCGAAAGGATTCTGTCCCAGGATCTTGTGAACAACTTTGATTATATCTTCAGATACACATACCACGCATAACTTTCTCCAACAAAGCGTGACTCTCTCAAAGCAATTATTGCAGCCGTGTGAAGCTAGGAAAGTCTCAGGCAAATATTTACAGTTACAATTTCAACCTAGAACACGCAATATTCGCAAAACATATTGTATTCTATCCATACACCAATACATTTTTCTTGTTAAGTGTGGTTATTTTCACTGCTGAATAGAAAGGGTAGGTACAGAATCTAGCACAAGAAGGTATTCCAAATTGTCTAATTTTCCCAATCAACTTTGAACCATATGCTTTAGCGATAAATTTGAAAATTGATTAAGGAAATTTGACAAATTGCAGTAGCTTAATGTGCGCAGTACGTAACGTAGGTACGCACGGCTACACATCTGTATAAACTGACATACAAAACTAGTATAAGCTGACCATTCAATTAGTAGAAAGAACTTTTAAAGAGATTCCAAGACAAACTGGTTTTGTATAGCTTGATGTGTAACCGTGTGTACGTTTCAATCGATTGTTTTACCATCAATATAACATTATCTATTTTGATAATGACTTGATTAAGAAAACGTGCTTTACAGTGCAATCAAAAACACAACAGATAAGAATTGTGAAAGATAACATTCAATTTCTTTCGATTTCGCTTTCTTTGAACTTGTATTATGTGTTTGTCGAAGGTCATTGACATTCACTTTCATTTTATGAATTAGGTTCCCATTGAATACTATGCGTTAGAACGTGAGCCGGTTACGTTCGAGAATCCGTTACCATCTCCCATGTTCGTCTATGATTTGACTGCGAAGCCTTTTGGGTCGAATCTTAGGAGCATATGCCTCTATATAAGAGTTATTAAATTGCAGTAAGCGATCATTGAATTTGGGATACATTTCGGGAACATATCGTAGAGGTTTTCATTGAATTAGAAACAAAGTAATTTACACAAATTATCGCCCTACTAAAGACTAAAAATAGAGACTACAAATGTCAAACGTATAACGTATAACTGCCGGGGCTGCGGTTTGTTCTCAAGAGTTACCGCGGCCCTCGAACACAGGGACCTCCAGAAGAAAGTAGTAGTGTAGCATAGTGAGTTTAAGTCAGTAAGAGTCTGACACTCCCTTCAGCACCCCTCAGCGAGAGGGATATGAAAGGTCATACGTATAAGTCACTTAAGATTCCTAACTTTGATATGCCAATTAGTAGATCAGAAGGTATTTGGCCTTAATCTATGTTCTATGTCATCAAGGTCTGTGTGTCATACTTAAATAGATAGAGAAAATAAACATGAGATTGTTTAAAATACTAGCTGTTCCTCGCGATTTCGCCCGAGTCCAGTAGAATCTAATTCCCGTGCCCGGCTAAAATTGCACCCTGCTATATATATATATGTACCCTGTATATATATGCACCCTGGGATATTGTAGCTTACCAATAATGCAGGAATTTTTCAAATCGATTCGATTTTTTTTCGATGTTTCGGAGCCTTTACGGAACAAATAAATAAAAAGATCCTTCTAGACTATGATAGATATTATTATTATACGAGCAAATAATAGCCAAGCTAGGTACCTACGATATTAAATTGGCATTTGAGACGTTCAATTATGACATGATCATTCCAGTCATTTTAAATTTATTAAATTTTATAGGTAGGTATTTTTTCTCCTTTATCTCAGTTTTGAAATATTTTCTATTTATATACGATATTCAAGAATTCAATCACTAACAGCAATCAGCAGACAGAACATTATTTTTTTATCTTTTAGTGAGCACTGTATTAATTATTAAGTAATTGAAATATATTAATGTAATAATATATATACTTACCTGCTTAGCTTTATTTCTAAAAAGTTATAAAAAGATTGACATTAACGTAAAGGTAATATCTTTTTCAAAATTAATACTATCCGATCATATCCGTATCCGACATTCATTTTACATTAGCATGTACCTATCCTTAGAAACGATTAGCTATACGATAAAATTCTGCAAGTAAGTATAGAATATTCTTGTTAGACAACAGTGTCATGCAGTCTAAGCATTATATCAAAACTCTAAGGTACCTAATCACAAGCCCTGAGCTATCTATACTAAAATCAAAGTATATAATATTATTAAGTTGAAGAGTTGGTTTCTTTGATTGAATTTCTCAGGAACTACAGCACAGATTTGAAAAAAATCGTTCCTCCATTACCTTTTCATTGCGGAAATCGTCGCAAGAGTTTTTTCTAAACCACTTCATATGTAGTAGATGAATAAGTACACACCTTCTCACAGGTACTTGATTTAATTTACGGCTTATTATTATGCATTAATCTAGACAACTATTGTGTGGCTCAGGCTAATATATGTACAAGCTAATTTTGTTTATAAGTACTCAACATTTCTGGCCAGACAAAAATCTAATATTTATTTTTCTATAAAATAAATTTGGAACGCGGAAATTCAATTGTACAGGTACCGGTTTTCGGGACTTTTCATAAGTAATGTTAAATCAAAAATATGCTATAATAACACATAATAAGATAAAAAATATGGAGCTACGGTTCGTGTACTGAAGATGTCCGCTACACGTAACAAATGCTACGCGCTTTGGTTGCGAAAACTGTAGATATTAATTGTGACTTGCGCACACAATGTATGCAAGAGTTTATCTGAAACAATGGCACCTACAATCGCGATAGCTAGCTATGAACATAGTTCAATTTATTATGCCATTAATTTTCCATGTTCCGGATTTGTGTAAAGTATGAAATAGCCGTTACCATGGCCATTACTATTGTTTAGGTTGCGAATTATTTTTGTGGAGGACGGTGTTTGAATTTGGAAGCTCTGTTGTACATAGATAATGAATAACGAATGGTGATATGCATTATAGTTTCCGAAAAAAATTGTGAGAATTGTTTGTAATTATTTCTTATTTATAATTAATCATGCTGGCTGCTTTAAATTTACGTATGTAGTTTCTTCTAATAGATTACGTGTGTGTCATTGTATATGTAATATATCTACTTGATATTTTATTCAAATACATTGATTTCTACTGATAAGCGTCACTATTGAATGTTACATAAGCATTTGATAAAAGTCTGAGATAATATGTTTCGTCCGCTGTATGTTACGTGTTAATTAACTCATAAACTCACTGATATTTTCTTATCTATGACGGTAATAATTCTAGTTAGTGTAATACTGAGGGAGGTGGCCCTAATAACTATAGGACTGTATTGTGAAGGAATGATGACGAATAAAATATTGGAATAATATATATGTATGTAGAAAATAACTTTATTATGAACAAGTAATCTTGTCATAAATTGACTTTATATCTGGTTAATGAACGCAAACAATGTAATTTTGATTTTTAATTTTGATAAATGCTGTGTCCGATGGCCATAGAGATCAGGGAAGATGACCAATGCTCTTTTGCCACTTTGACTGGTGTAGGTAGGTACTTACTGCACTGGAGCGAGTCAAGTTATGTTAAATATAGTCATCGATGTATTAATTAATAATTATTACTAGTACTTTTATCTACTGCCTATCTCTTCCGAAATTGCCCTATAGTAAAATAGAATCAATACAAATTACATTTTTTTTTATCGGTCATAATCATAAAATGTTATTGAATTGAATTATCCATAGCTAATCAGTAATATGTTAATTGAGCATCATTATTATAGACCGTAGAATTCATGAATTGTAATAAAAAACTCAGAATAAATAATGGTGATAGGTAATATGAGAAATAGCCGATAACAATTTACTTCAGGACGCAATCACAAAGAATTGCACCCAAGACAGTAGCGTGATAGCGTCAGAAATGTATGTGTGTGTGATGTTTAACAAAACCACAGCCGTCGGGGTCATGAGTTCATTCTAACAATGTAGAATAAAACTACATAAGTACACAGTCATACAAAGGTTGCATGTAAAATATACAATACATATACTTAGGTAGGTAAGCTGTCGCTTCTTCCGCATCAACTATTATGAAATCCGGTAAACAAATCATATCACATAATGAGTGTAAGGTGCATCAGTTGTATTGTCTTATGTGATGCAAGACGCAAGTTATCTGTGTTGCATCACACGTAATATCATCAGTAAATGTGACAGTTACGGCATTCGATTCGTAACTAGTGGATATAAATGCGAGGAAGTCATAATGTATGTTTGTTCTGTTGGTTTAAATCGACAGAATCAACCTCTAACTCTCTCTTAAACAATATTACACAAAACTACATTCATCTCTCTGTGAGAAAAGCTATACTCCTGAATATGAAACGTAAGGATTTTTCTCTTTAAGACCTTTTAGTAGTGGATACGGAAACACTTTTCTATGATTTATCTAAAATAATTAGCCGATGGGTAGGTATCTGATAATATCAGAGAGTTTCAACGATGGTCAATTAGTTTAAAACAAACATTTGGACGCACAGACACAAAATTATAAAGTTGTGTTCTGGTTAATAGCTTTTCGATGCATATTTTTAACAATAAGGCAATTTTATTTGCACAGACGCCAGCGCATCAAGCTACTAGAATCTGTCAAATTACCTTAATATATGGCTTATTGTTCAAAGTTGATTGGAAAATTTGACAGTTTCGGTACATATTCTTGATGATACATGGGAAACACTTACGCGTATTTTTCTGGCAACTTCTGGCTACTTTCCTATTTATTAATGGATACATTTTTGTTTGTTTCAGGTGATCTAAGAAAATAGAGCTGTAACAGAAAATGGGATTTAAAACCTTATAATATAAGATTCAAGATTATAAGATCAATTTGAAACACGTAGTCAAGAAAAACATAGAAAATGGCTAATGTCGAGATGGTAGTCGACAACAATATGAACAAGACTGACTTCGGGAACCACAAATTTGAGGTAAATAACCTTTTTAATTCACCTTTTTTAAGCCAACTGACCTATTTTATCCTTCCATAACTGGATGTAGCAAGTTAGATATTTGACCTGAATAACCTGAGGCCATCCGCCTCACACAAGTCACAATTCAATTAAAAACTGGGTTTTTAAGGTCTAGTTGACAGATATTTAAGTCTTTAGGTAGCCAGTAGCAAAGACCAATTGTCGAAAATGATAATTGTCAAAAAAAGGTCCAAGAAAATGCAGACTACCAGTTTTAAAGTTAAGTAAAAAAAGTTTCTGCATAGCTATCTACGTATATAAGATCTTATATAGCTATGGTGATGTTTCTAACTCAGCGTGGTTTCCTGAGGTTCAAATGGAACTCACACGTAGGGTGGTAGACCACATTTTCGAAAGATTTAACATGCGTGAACGTGATAAGTTATAATAACTGCCTGTAGCATTCATTTTCTGAGGACCTACTCAAAGGGCGGAGGCATATAATTTTTATACAAAGTATGACGCACCCTCTATGTATTATCAATTAAAACAACACGTTCTTAAGCTGTCGCTATAAAAAAGTCAGACGTCGGTAGTTGCACTATCAAGCTTTTTTTGCAATTTAGTACGGAGTTGTACTAATTAAATTCCGTTTTTGTTTTAATCATAAAGATTTAACAGCTTTTTTTTATTTTCGTGCGTCATATTCGCGTCTTACGATAAGGCATCCTTAGTGGTTATTACATAATTTCTTGCGTTATTCTAAGTATTAATTAATATATTTTGGCAAAATAAGGATAGCAGATATAAGATTTTGTTTTTGCGAATTTCGTTCTTATTATATTCGAATGCCGGTGAAAACCTAAGTATATAGGTAAAAGTATGCAATTTTCATACAACTTTTCTTAAAGCTAAAATTTCTTACGAATCATTTAGATAGTTATATCTCAATTTAATGTGTATAAATTATTGTTATTCTTAAACTTAGACATAATGAGTTTTACCTTTATTTAATGCCATATTGTCTTTAAGGTCGTTCGGTCAACCTTTACAGAATTTAGCACCTACTTATGTTTTGTTTGGGATAAATACTGCGTAGGTAGTTCTTTACAAAATATACATATAGGTACCTACTTACTGTAAATAAGTACTTAATAATATGTATCTCATGTATAAAAATGAGGAGCTCGTGGCTAAGTGCCGCACGGGTCGATCGATCATAATATTAAACATCGCTTGACGCAGTTGGTCCATGGATCGGTGACCATCTCGTCATTAAGAGTTCCTTCATGTTTTGGAAGACACGTAAACTTTGTCTGTCTCGTGGCCGATTGGCAAAAATTTGGAAAATACAATCAGTGTTGGCCAGAACGTGAAAATTTTGTAAGTATTAAAAATCAATGTCCAACAGTAATTGTTTTTCTTCTTACGATACAGACAAACCAGAACAAAGACAAAGTGTAATTATATATTAAATGTTAATTATGTTAAATATGTAATGTTAGTTAATTAATAGGTACTACGTAAGTATGTGTTCTTTGGTTATCTCATAAATCGTTAAGAATATTAAAATTTAAATTAGTTTTTTTGCTTGTTCTAGATGATCTTAATTTGCATTAACTGTTATATTGTTTGTTTAAGACAACTTTAAACATTACTTTAACAGTTAATTAATCAAGTTAATCTCAATTATCTAGTTAACAAGCTATTAAGATTTAATAACAGTTCGATCAATTTGATTTATGTTTACAAAATCTGCATGAATTCGTCCCTGAAAAGTTGAAATAATTTATCACTACGGAGTTTAAGGAAAAACGAGTTCAATATCCAAAATCCAATACCGGTCGGTGTAACTTCCAACATGTCAAAATTGCTATTTATTGTATACTTAGGTAGGTACTTGTTTACCTTATTCTATACCTATACCTACGTCAATATAGTTTTTCTCATGTACGGGGTTATGCTAATACAATTCTATTATTCATCAGTGTTATCCGGTTTTAAATTGCAGTGTTCGTCAGACCAGCGCTGTCATAGGTTGGAAACTATTGTGATGTTATTATGTACTTATTATGTACTTGATAGTATTATACCTGGAAAAGTTTACTGTTTGATGGATTTAAAGTGATCAAAAGTTAATTCTGTGGATTAGTTTTACAGTGCTGTATTTTTTTACGATACATAATATATCAAAATTATATTATACCTATATTCGAAATAAAAACATCCTCATCGCTGCCAGCCAAAAGTGTATACCTGTGTCCTGTTTATACAAATACAAGGTGTTACGTACGTCCCATTTTGGGTATGTTATGTAGTTCTAAAGGTCAGTTCTGTCGATTGTGAGTTGGGTTCTTTATTATTGATTGGTTACACATTTGATTGTCTTCTATCTTTGTTGAATACCCTTGTGGGGTGAGTATAAGGTTATAACATAGTACAAAAAGAACAACAAATATGTTCTATTCTCATGATCTTGATGATGTAAATTATGAAGTCATTCTTAGTTAATTGCTTTAATTTGTTCTAATCTTTTACAGGTTCTTTTGTTATTAGGTTATTTTATGTGTTTAAATTTTAGACATTAAGACGTATGGTCATTATGTATGTCTGCATTCTAAGGACCCCAATGAACCAAATATCGTAAATCTCATCTCAAACGGCAATTAGCACTAGAATTCTGAATCGCAAAGTCCACGAAATAATACATTGATAACCGGACAATCTTATCAGAGTAGATACCTACTTGTAACGTACACTCATGAATAATTTGTTTATCCGATAAACTGAGTCAGCGACTGACAGTCGCGTAGGCAACTCCTATACGAACTATTTTTTTTTCAGTTGAAGCACAGCGACGCTGATTTAGAAAAGGGGAGAAGCAGAACTGTAAGCGCTACTTCGAATATACCTTGGAGTAAAGTGATCATCGCGATGTTGGCGTTAGGCGTCCTGGTCGGCGCATGCGCCGTCACCTGGGTCTTCCAGGACTGGCAGACCAGTTTACAAGTGTTTGCTATATTAGCTGTGGTGTACTGCATAGCATTCTACTGGAGATGGATATACGTAGCCATCAGAACAGCGCCTAGAGATTTCTCGTAAGTGTTTATGTTATTTCAATTTTGTTTTCGTTATAGACTGTGATGTGTTTGAATGGTGGCTATGACATGATTAATGAAAGAAATGTGCCTCACGAAGATAATATTTTCAATTTTAATAGCTTTCTAAGCTAAGAAACAGTTTGATGGTATTCGTTTTCCGATTCAGACACAGTTGGCAAGCAATGTTCTCAAAAGCGTTCTTTTCATTCCAGGGCTCTGTATTGCTACGTCAAAATTTTAAGGCTGACGAAGAATTTCACTAAGAAGAACTGGTCGATGCCCGATATCTTCCATCAATTGGTGATCAAACATCCGAACAAAGCGTGCTTCTTGTTCGAAGATGAGACCTGGACATTCCAGCAGGTAAATACTTTTTTATTTGGCGCTTCTGTTCTTCATACGAGGTGATGGACCAAATATCGTTCATGGGCTTCGAAGCACAGTACAGCGTGCTCTCTACAGTTACGTTTCAATCTGTATTATCACATTACATTTTACCACCACTGAAGGTTGAGTAGGTACATCTGAAGGACCGAATATTTAGGTTGAAGAGTCCTGTCTTACCACGAGGTGATTGACCCTCATTACGTATGTGAATAGTGTTTAGACACAGTCATGAAGTAGAAGAATATTCATCCAGGCGCTAGGATAGCTGCTATATCATAATAATTCAAACAAAGTATAATCCACGTCTCTATGCTTTTAGTCTTCAAGTTCTGATATCAGTTACATGTCTTTTCTGATTAAATTCAGTCGGATAGTTAGTTAAATTAATGACCATTAATTATATTATAGTAAACTTAGTATTTTTTTTTGTGACAATTTAAAGTATGACATCATTTTTGGCATTTTTGCGTGAAGTCGCTAGCTGCCTACTACTAATGATTATGATTAATCTAATACCTAATTAATCCACGTGCCTACTGGTAATAAACTACATAGACCTTTTACTAAGGATTGCGATAACTATAGCAGCAGTATTCTTTACCTATACACTAGTACCTACATAATATTCTGACGACTTAAATTATTCATTCATTAGTCTGCTTTTAATTTGAAACGGTTTTGTACATAGCTATTGAATGTAGACTACATATTTAGTAACAAGAACAAATAATATCTATTTCGTAAATTATTTGCCAGCTTATGTCGTAAAGTAGCCATCGATGGAATCAAACACCCAATAACACTGGCCTACTCAAAAGTACGATCCTGAGTCGGCATGCTCAGGAAATATTTATAATTATACATGAAGGTGTATATGAACTCAAAACAGTGCATGCGTGCCGAGATTGAGAACACGCTAATTTCCGTCACTTGACGTTAATAACTTCCGTCGGAAAGCTATAAAAAGGCCTCTCGAAAATACCACCTGTCAGTTTAACCCCGATCATATTTTGAGCAATGCAATCGGGTTAAGCTTCTCACGCCATTTTCTTTTCAGAAATGTTTTCACAACATGTGAATTGAGCACTGAACTAAGTGTAACCTACCGTTAGAATCGGCCATCGATCCCTTTTATTTCAATTGATCCTTTTCATTCGTTACAGTAACATTATCATTTTACTGTATTTCCAGAGGGTTGGGTTATACATTTTGCAGTATAATATACCCCTTGATTAGACTGGCGTCAGATTTACTGGCTTCTGACTACCCGTAACAACTGCCAAGGATGTTCAATGACAGCCGGGACCTACAGTTTAACGTGCCATCCGAAACACAGTCATTGGTGTCCAAGATATATGTACTCAGAAAGTACATAAAAACTTAGAAAAGTTGCAGTGGTACTTGCCTGACCTGGAATCGAACCCACGCCCTCACACTTGAGAGGTTGGCTCTTTAACCGCTAGGCCACCACGACACTTGCAGTATAATTTAAAAACAATGTAAAAGAATTAAGGCCATTTACCTATACCTGTTTATACCTGAGGCATTTAGATGTCTTACTTAGCCGTAGCTTTTACGTCACAACAATACCTTTTACGAACACCGAACTTACGAGATATTCTATCAAAAAAATGTTTTATTTTTACTTCTTTTCCTCAATTTCAGGTTGAGGAATTCAGCTTACGAACATCAGCGGTCTTAAAGGCTAAGGGCGTGAAGCGTGGGGACACCGTCGCCGTGATGATCGGCAACTGCCCCGAGATGCCCTCCATCTGGTTGGGCGCCACGAGGATAGGCGCTGTCTGCCCCCTCATCAACACCAACCAAACTGGCAACACCCTACTGCACTCCATCAACATCGCTAAGTGTGATGTGGTCATCTATAGCGACGAGTTCCAAACTGGTTAGTATCTTACATAATATATTGGTTTTAAATTTATGACTTTGAAAAAACTGGTTGTATTCAAAATTTGTGTCGCAACCAAAGGTCAATGTCAAACCCTAATAGGTAATTATTCAACTGTTTATTTAAATGATAACCTAAAGGGCCTCTCATTATTTTGACTGAAGAACCTGAATTCTCAAAATTTTCTTTTCCAGCGTTCCAGGACATATCGAAAGAGCTGAATCCTTCAATCAAGCTGTTCAAGTTTACCCGTCGCCCCCTCAATACTTCTGCTGATGCTGTGAGGGTGGTAGAATCTGAAAACGACTTTACTGCTATGCTAGAGAGCACGAACCCATTGCCTTGGTCACAGTCAGATGGTGAAGGCTTCAATGGGAAACTGCTGTACATTTACACATCTGGAACCACAGGATTACCGAAGGCAGCCGTAATTTCTTCCTCACGGTACGTGACCTCTATTAATTAGATGCAATCTATTATTACTGCATATATCTACATCCATAATTACAGTTTTATAGCGTCCTAATTACGTAACGATTTTTTTCCATGTCATACTTTTCAAGATATTCCAAAAATATTATATTGCTTCGCTAAGAAATCCAATAGAAAATAATGATTATTTCCGATCCATAATAACGTCATTCATTTCATTTTCAGAATGGTGTTCATGGCATCAGGTGTCCACTACCTCGGCAGTTTGCGAACGAGTGACGTCATCTACTGTCCCATGCCTCTTTACCACTCCGCAGGCGGTTGCATCACCATGGGCCAGGCCTTTATATTCGGCTGCACCGTAGCCATCAGGACCAAATTCTCGGCTTCGAATTACTTCCCCGACTGCATCAAATACAATGCAACGGTAAGAGAAAGCTCGGAGAAAGTTTCCACTGCACTAATGTGCCACAGAGCGAGCGTAAGCTGTGATGCAGAGAAATCAAAACTTTATGCGCTTGCACAGGTCGATCGTTAACAATGAATTACTCTGTAGCTGCAAGAGAAAGTTCGTGATATAATGTTTAACTTTAAGCTAAGCTTCATGGAGTCTTTGTTTGTACTTTCTAAAGATTGTTTATTACTGTCTATTTTATGGCACAAGCTGTCACTCACAAGTTTATAAATATTAACGCAATTTCTTCCAACCCTAGGCGGCTCACTACATTGGCGAGATGTGTCGCTACGTGCTGGCGACACCGCCCGTAGCCACAGACACGCAACACAAAGTCCGAACAATCTACGGAAATGGAATGAGGCCAGCGGTATGATCATTATGCCATTATTTGTTGCATTACGGTGAAAGTGTCGTACATCGAAATGTCGATCGAAGAGGAACGGCGATATCATACGGTATTTCTGCTGTAGGTATTGTGGGAGTGAGACAGCACTTATGACTACAGACACTGATCACCAGAAATTAAATTCGCTACTGGGACAAAAGGACTTACCGACTGAAATGTTGTCGCGTTAGGAGGGGGCAGAACTGCATCGGTATTTGTAGTAATGCCAGGTTTTCCCTAATGTTGACATCTAATCCAAACTCAAATAATTTATTTTATGAGGCCGATATTATGTCATTCGGGAATAAAAATAAGAAAAGATACTGACTGACTAGAACACGTTCCTGATTTTATTTAAACCAACCTTAATTATTTTTTCCAGATTTGGACTGACTTCGTCAAACGTTTCAATATCAAGAAGGTGGTTGAATTCTATGGGGCTACTGAAGGAAATGCAAATATAGGTAAGTTAAAGTGAAGTTACATTTTAATTAAATAATAATTAATCCTAAAATCTACTATATTCATTTACTACCTTTGTTCCAGTCAATATAAACAACAAAACGGGAGCCATCGGCTTCGTGTCTAGAATTATACCAGCGGTGTATCCTATCGCCATTCTGAAAGTAGACCCCGAAACCGGAGAGCCCATTAGGAACAAGAAAGGATTATGTCAAGTTAGTATCATCATCTGCCTAGCCTTTTCCCAACTGTGTTAGGGTCGGCTTCCAGTCTAACCGTATGCAGTCTGGTACCAGTGTTTTACGTGGAGCAACTGCCTATCTGATCCCCCTCATACCTGGGCAATCCGATACCTCTTGGTGAGACTGGCTGTCCGACTTTCTAGATTCGGACTACCCGTCCTTATATCAGGTTAATAGAGCCCATTTATTAAACAATCTAAACTAAAATTGTACAACAAATTGCTCTATACTCGTACATATTTACGAACATAACATTCTCCTCATTTTTTGAACGGGAACTTTTCAACATTTATCACTACCGACCTCGAACCACTACCGAATCGTTAATTATTAGCACTAATTCTTGACATAACTTCATTGCTCTTTTAATTTTCAGTTGGCAGCACCTAACGAGCCAGGCGTATTCATAGGAAAAATCAAACCGAATAACCCATCAAGAGCCTTCTTGGGCTATGTCGATAAAGCTGCTTCAGACAAAAAGATTGTTAGGGACGTTTTCAATTACGGAGACTCAGCATTTATTTCAGGTTAGTTAAGGTCAAAACACGATTGTTTGTTTGGCTTCCACCAATCCACCGATTGGCAAACCCAGTATTATAGTTTCAACTACTGCAAAATCGAAAGATTTTTCTGCTGTTTTATTTTTATTTCTTGCGTATTTGAATTGAAATACGAGGGATATAAGCTTTTTTTTATTTGGCTATTCATGACCTATATCCACCTACTAAGTAGGTACGTAGTGTATAACATCTTACTGTTTTCGCAGGGGACATCTTAATAGCTGACGAGTTCGGTTACTTGTACTTCATGGACCGAACTGGTGACACGTTCAGGTGGCGCGGAGAAAACGTATCTACTACCGAAGTGGAATCTGCCATCTCCAGGGTAACTAACCAGAGGGATGCTGTCGTTTACGGTGTTGAGGTGAGAGCAATGTTTACTGGTAGATGACGACCATCATTTCAATCTCTAAGGCACTTTTACTCATTTATCAAAAATGCTGACATATTTTTTTTTTTAAGCTCGCCTTTGCATACTTTTAATATAACCTTCATATGACTATATTACTTATCTTATAATCTATTGTTGTACAGATACCCAACACTGACGGTCGAGCAGGCATGTGCGGCATTGTAGACCCGCAGGGAACACTTGACTTGGACAAGCTCGCTAAGGACATTGCGAAAGACCTGCCCAAGTACGCGAGACCCATATTCATTAGGATCATGACTAGCGTTGACATGACAGGTGAGTCATCACAATACTATATAATAATGATAAATAATGGAAGTAATCAAGTTAATATTTGAGTAAAAGTAAATAATATAAGTGGTCATTCGTTGTCCCTATTGAATACATAAGTATTATTCTCGTATCGATTTCAATTTGTTTTCTAGGCCTGTCAGTAATAGAACAAAGGTCCCCGAGGGAATGCTATATTATTGTAATAAACACACACATATACAATACAGAGTAATTATAAAGATCATACATTAGGACCTACTGATTAATGTTACAAGACCTTGAATGTCACTCCCATAGCTATGAATGGGAGCAACCATGCACCAATCCCGCCTACATCCTCCAATTATAACGCATAACATCTAACCTTGAAACAGAAGCAGCTGATGACTACACAATTTATAATCTATATTTTTTAGAAACATACATGCCACAAGCCTTAATGCTGTTATTTTTTCATCAGGGACCTTCAAAATGAGGAAAGTCGATTTGCAGAAAGAAGGTTACGACCCGTCCGTAGTAAAAGATAAGCTATTTTATTTAGACCCGAAGACAGGAAACTACACAGCGCTAGGAAATGAAGAATACGAGAAAATTATATCGGGACAAGTTAGACTGTGATTTTAATTTATTATATTTTTACATAAAGATGTTATTGTGCCTTTATTATGTGATAGAAACTGTTAAGTGCAAGTACTTGTTTTCACTGGCATGTGAGAATAAAAAAACTAAGTAGGTAAGTGAGATACCTAGGTATGTAAAATAATTTTATATTTTTCGTTAGGTACTTAGATAGGTAACGACTTGATGCCAGTGTTTACTGTTTCTTTATCTTCCTATTGTATAGAAAAAAGTTTCCACTTATCTATGAGTGTAATGTAGAAGTAATAGCAGGCTACTGCTAGGTAGGCACCTGTTGCTTGTAACCCTGGTATGTTCATAGTAGGTAAACATTCGTCACATATCATTTATGTAGATAGTCAGTGTATTGTATTTTTCCTAACAGGTAGGCTAAGTTAGGTCGGACAGGGATAATCTTAATCCCTTAAAGGAGCTCAATTTATTGCCTTTTACTGACAACAAAGGTACTTATTATAAGTTAAATTATAAAATTGCGTAAGTAGTAATTATTATTTAAGGATACTAAGTAGGTTTTTCAAATAGATAAAATGTAACTAGTAGATCTAAGTATTGTTTTTTTTTACTTGCTAGATTATATTATACATTTTTTTTGGACTTAGTATGTAAGAAACTATGTTTATATTTATGGACAAAAGGTGTATGAGTAATAAATGAATTCAAATAAGACTATTTTTCATTTTATCTTTTCAAAACACACACCTTACCTAGAACACAGATATGTAGTCAATGTGTAATATGAGCAAAATATGAATTTCACCAACAAGCGATAGTTCTAAAACAGAACAAAACTTTCAAGTATTAGAACGCAACTGTCAAATTTTAATCGATTCGTGACATGAGTATGTCTGACAGCCGTCAAAAAACGACCGAAACCCGTAATTGTTTATTTAATCGTACATTGCGTATTACCCAAGTCTTAATTATTCCAGTCTATATGTGCGCCCTTCTTATTATTCAAATGAAATTTTAATTTACCAACTACCTAATGTCAGCTGGATCAGTATTGTGTGCATGACCGTCGACTTTTTGTATAGGTTTTTTGTGAATGAATTTCTGTAGGAATATTAATTTAGCAGTGTTAATTGTATACTATTGACCTAATTATAATACATCAGTATAAAGTACGGAATTGCTAAACAACTGGTGATAAAGCTGACAATAAAGAGGTCCGCTTGCCTGTATGCCCTGCGAGGTTCTTGCTGGTTTTCGCCGAGTGCGAGTAAATTAATTTGAGGAGATAGCGGGCGCGCGGCGCGCAACAGCCACAGTGGTTCGCCGAACCGCAGTTAGTCGCGTTTCGTTGCGAAAGGTGGTCGCGATGGTGATCGTGTTCGCCGCTGTTGCGGCTGCCTGTGCCGCCGTTTGGCTCTCCCAAGGATTTCTTTGTATGTTTGTGGCTCTATTAATTCTTTGTGGTGTTTACCTCGGTGCATTTCATTCACGCTGGTGTTACGTTGCTATAAGGACCGCGCCGCGAGATCTCAGGTAAGGGCCCTAAACTGGCACGTCATCGCATCGTATTTATTATTCGACAGTATCATAACACGAATAATACAAAGCAATCATTCACTTAAATTTCCATGTAGTTAGAACAAAAATGTTTAAAGAAAAAGTTTGTCAAAAAGTTTTGTTCATAGCTTTGATAAATAGTTTTGATATTTCTTTCTTTACTTTCTAGAGCACTATTATCATATGTAAAGATCCTATGGATAACAAGAAAGTTTAGCAGCAAAAATCTAACAATACCAGATGTATTCCATGATGTGGTCCAGAGACATCCAAATAAGCCATGTTTCCTATTCCAAGAAGAAGTCTGGTCCTTCAAAGAGGTTGGTATATACATATTTGAACTACAATAAATAATCTGTTTTTTTAATCACTAAAAAGTTTCTTGTTCTACAAAAAACTTTTCAGTTAGTAGTGCAACAGGTCACACTAACTAATTTATTTGCACATTGTTACAAATTCACAAGTAGTACACATACAGGACATATTTCAACACAGTAGAAACTAATCTATCATGATTGTTATACATGCAATTATTGTACTGTTTAAATTATGAATGCAAGAGATTTTATATTTAAGTACGCTTAAGTAATGTCATAGTAAAACGTCTGATTGCAAAAGAGAAAGTTATCTTTCTTCTCATTGGGTACACCTCTCATTTTGTAGCAACCTGACTTTTCATCATTTACACAATAAGTCAGTCAAACCAGTGTCTTTCTTTTTGAAATAAACATTTTTACAATACAATTATAATTTCTGATATGCATACAAAGAGTTGTCCATGAAATGTTTAAAATTAAATATTCCTTACTAGACAACTGACTTCTGAGACTGCTAACCCTTTTCGGTCAACTTGATAATACTAAAGTACACTTACCCGTGTAATAATTATGTATAAAAATAATTCATGTGTGACAATCCATCCTTCAGAAAACCTTAATTTATCTTTAATTAAGTATTGTTTATATTCATTTCAAACTGCGTTGAAGTGTTAAAAATTATAAATACAATATAGACCCTGCGACCTAAACTAATGACCTCAATGAAAAAATGGTCATTAAATATCAAGTGAAAGTTATTGAGTATGATGAACTGCTTTTTTGGGTTCCATACCCAAAGGAAAAAATGGGACCCTATTACTTAGACTTTGTAATCCGTCTATCACTGGGATGTATCTCATGAACCATGATATTAAAACAGTTTTCTAATCTGTTTATGTTGCCATTACAACAACAAATACTGACTACTACAGGGTTCTTATACAACAAAAAAATACATATTTTCTTTCTCTTGCTTGACAATGGCAACAGGAGAATTTTGAGAATACATATATTACTTACTTCAAAAAATATTTTTTTTCTAAAATGGAGTTCATATTTCCGATAATACGCATCATTTTGTATGCCGTTTTAAAGATAAATAATACTTCGTGTACGAGTCTAACTCGCACTTGTTTCTTTTATACCACAGCATCACAAAGCATACTAGTATATTTGTCATAGTAGGTACTACAAAATATATCGTTGAACACACCATACTCAAGTATAATATTAACACCTATAATATAAATTAATGCAGACACTAAATTTCAACCTGTTTATCAAATTATTTCATTCCATATTTACAGCTACATTTTATCTGAGGCAGTTAACAGAGAGAACATTTTAAGATAAGATAGGATTGTGATAATCATAAGAGGAACAGAATTTATAGGCTTTCCTTTAAGGACCAATATGCTTACCAAAAGGCTGCGGTTTGTTCGCAAGAGTTACCGCGGCCCTGGCACATAAAGCCCTCCAGAAGGAACCGCGGGGTTTAATCAGTAAAACTCTGATACTCCCTCCAAATGCGCTCACAGTGGGAGCGGTCATTTGATGATTGTTAAATAAAAATACGCAAAGATAAATTCTTATTTGATGTTAAAAAGACCAATATAAACTTATTTATTCCCATGTAATGGTTAGCACTTAAGTGTTAACTTCTTGATAATACGTTACGACTGCTAAAATGTTTGGTTTGTGTCATGTCGCTAAAAATACTTTATGTTAAAAATCCTTTGTCTTTAGGTGGAAGATTACAGTTTGCGGGTGACGGCAGTGTTAAAAGCCCAGGGTGTGAAAAAAGGGAATATTGTTGGATTGTTGGTAAACAACTGCCCCCAACAGCCGGCATTATGGATGGGCATAGCTCGACTTGGCGCTGTCACGCCTCTTATTAACACGAACCAGCGCGGCAATGCTCTCATACACTCAATCAATGTCGCTAAATGTGATGCATTGATCATCTCAGAGGACTACCAAGCCGGTAAGCCAATCAATGTATACTAAACACGTATTTTACGCATTGTGCTGAAGTTATAATGATAACGGTAGGCGGTATAGTGGTCACGGTTCGATCTCTCCGGTTTTGTATGACGTAGGTTTACGCGTTTTTAGAACATAATGAATAAATTGCTTTGATATTGCTGGATATAAAAAAATGTAATAGCTGTGCCAATTCAAATAAATTCTAAACTCTAATACAGTGGTTTTCAAACCGTGGATCGGCGAAGTCATTAAACTAATAAGGAAAACTACTACATCATCAGAATAACTAGTTAATAACAGTTTTAAATTGTTAATTAAGACATATGACGAAAAGATAATACTTATAATAGTTTGTAAAAAGCTTATTTTTTTAAATTAATTAATTATGTCTACTTATCCAATTATGTATGAAAATTTTACACGATATAAAAAAAAATAAAAGGAACGTGTAGGGTCGCGAAATATTTCTTCATGCAAAAAAGGTTCGTGTACACCTATAGCTATCTAATTCAAACGTTTTTATCCTATGTCCGAAGGTCATCAAAAACGAAGATTTTCGGGTTTCCAGTTTTTTCTAGACCCATATTTTCAAAGAAACTTTAAAATGCAAAGTAATTTGAGATAGGTACAACATGTGAATGACGCACTTTCTGATTTTTTTTCTTGCGTCTTATTGCGGTTGTGGCAATTTATAAAATTTGTTGATCGTTAGCTAGTTACACATAAGTAGGTACCCTACAAATGGATTCACTTTTTTTTATTAAAGTTGGTATTTAATATTTATTACAACTATATAGGGTCACTATTGACAGCTATATTTTGGAAAATTCGTTAGAAGAGCTCTCATTATACGCGGATTACCTACAGGTATGCGCAGGCCGGTTTTGAACTCGTGGAGAAGAATGTAAATATTTGTTGCCTATTTTATAATTATATTTTTATTTTCGATCACTTTGAGTATTTTATGCACTGGGAATAACCCTCTCTGACGTCATTGTTTACATTGCGGTGACGTGCCGTCCCGACTCGCTCAGACACAAATATAAATCCATATCTGTGCGTTCGGATCATTGGAGTGTCACTAACGAATTTGCCAAGTGTAGGCTCCGAATAGAAACAAAAGAAACAACATTTTATTTTAAACTTGTCTGAGAAGTGGGACTTCTCCCTGGAGCACACGCTATCAAGAGTCCTATACGGCAATTCAATTTTGTGAGTATGATATATTCAAATGGAATAATATCGCTCAACTCCCCACACTATTCGTTCTTCATCGACCTCAAATTAAAGGAAAACTATTCATGAATATTGAACCTTAAACCTCACTCAAGCAGACTAGCTAATCAGCTAATATTTACACAATACTACTTTGTTATCGTAAGTTTCTGAGATTTCTGATTCGATACGTGCAATTTATAGACGAGACGTGGAGAGAAAGAAATAATTTTTAAAAAATCCTCCACATCTCTGCAACAGTCTCCATTTGTATAAAGATTAAAGAGTATGTACTTACACATTATTTGTTACGGTACTTGTTATGGCCTTACTACACGAGAAGAAAACTGAGATCATCGTCCCACTTAACATATGTATATATTTTTTTATTTTTTGCGTGTTTGATAAGCAAACTTCGGTTTTTATAACAAAAGGCTCACACTCTTCGTCTATATTGCGGGCCATTAAACTTCCTAATGTAGGTAATAGGAAATCAAGTATAGAGAATAAGCAAGTAGGTCCCACTACTCGAACATTTACACTGCAATAGGCACATCAAGCTACCTGAAACTGTAAAATTTTTCCAATCAACTTTAAACCATATACTTCAATGAAAAGTTGAAAATCTATTGAGGAAATTTGTCAGTTTTGACAGTACCTTCATGTGCTGGCGTCTGTACATACCTACGAGGAAACTAGAAGTGACCCTCTACATTTTCGTCCTCACTCAACATACATATACAATAGAGCCATAGTGTCCGGTTGACCATATAAAGAAAAAAACACGTAAAAACTTTACAACCGACGCGATGGGTTTTTCGCAATATAATTTAAACACTATAAGCACACTATATAATGACCAACTGTATAATGTCGTGGTAGCCTAGTGGTTAAAGCACCAGCCTTTCGAGTATGAGGGTGCGAGTTCGATTCCAGGTCAAGCAAGTACCAATGTAACTTTTCTAACTTATACGTACTTTCTAAGTTTATCTTGGACACCAATGACTGATCAAAGGTGAAGGAAAACATCTCGAGGAAACCTGGACTATAAAGTCTGAAATCACCAACCCGCATTGAGCAAGCGTGGTGATTAACGCTCAATCCTTCTCCGTGGGAGAGGAGGCCTGTGCCCAGCAGTGGGACGATAAAAAGGCTGTGATGATGAAGCACACTATTAACACTATATAAATAAAGAACAAAGGTGACAAAGAAAACGATAAGTACATTTAAATAAACTAGTTTCCGGTGAATACATTCCAAAGTACGAGCATTAGTTTAACGTTAACTCAGTCATTAAACATACATTACGTAAATAGTATAGAAAACATTGACATATTTTATCAATTCTGCTGACCCGAGAGACGTTGTCCTGTATTTTTTTTCTTTGATAAGAAACTTCTCCTATACAATATCAAATGCACTAATATGACGTGAATAAAGATTCATTTTTATATGAATACTAGTATCCGCCAGCGGTTTCACCCGTTTCCTGAGGGAACTATACTTCCCGCATCCGGATAAAAAATACCCTATATATTATTTTGATATATTACTGCTAACTTTCATCAATAGGTATCCGACCTTCAACCTTCAACCGTTTGGGCGTGAAAAAGTAACAAACATTGAAACATTCGCACACACTCACAAACTTTCGCATTTATATGTATTAGTAGGAAGTAGGATAATAGGATATATATCGATTAGATAAAAGTATCTATTTACTTATTGAAATATTGTGCATTTTGCGTTTCAAATAGTAAAGTCCGTAATGGCATTTTTTTAATTATTGGTCATTATAATCGTAGTGTTTAAGCAGTTACATGGGCAAGCCTTTGATATATACGCAATGTTACGCAATGCTCAAAAATGTATAAGTATATTACACAGGACAAACATTTTCTCGCAATTACACACAAATTGATACGCCCATTTCATTCTAATTCCAGCGATACAAGAAATAGCTAAAGACTTAAGCCCTTCATTGAAGCTGTTCAAATTCTCCCAGCGGCCTCTTAACCCATCTAACCCAAGATCTGAAGGCAGTGGCGATGGCATCACGGATTTCACTAACTTGTTGGAGACCACACCCCCTGCACCTTGGACTTTGGCAGATGCTGAGGGCTTCCAAGGAAAACTGTTGTATATATACACGTCTGGAACCACTGGACTGCCCAAAGCTGCTGTTATCTCTAACGCTAGGTGAGACTCACGTTTTTATAGAAGAATTGCGACTAAGTGCGGCACTCTCTTTTATGTTTACTAACAAATCGGAATCGGTTTCCTTTCTGCAAATGTGGACTCTCAATATTGACGCATGACACGCGTTCTTTACGTAAAACAAACCACTGAAGCACTGTTAATTGTCATTATTGTCGTCTTAGATTGAAAACCTCGGAAGTGTATTTTTAGACAAATTTATTTTATTGCGTATCTAAGAAGGCAATGTCACTAAGCACTCCCATGTATTCCTCCTGAAAAGTAACATTTTTTACACTTACGATGTTTTCACTCTAAGGCGTTATAGTATTGTGAAAATACTTTTAAAATGGCGAATATAATTTTTGTATCGTTTTTTCTTTTGAATAATTTCAGATTTGTTTTCATGGCGACTGGTCTCCACTACATGGGTTTGGAAGGCCAAGATGTTTTCTATTGTCCTCTGCCCCTCTACCACACTGCTGGAGGAGTGATAAGCGTCGGCCAGGCTGTCATCCTTGGCTGCACGGTTGCGCTCAAGTCAAAGTTCTCCGCTTCACAGTACTTCCCAGATTGTGTCAAATATAAAGCTACGGTATGTGAACTATTAGAATTAGTACTAATTATTGATGTTAGTTGACTACGAATGATTAAGGTGGTTTCTGTCTTGATGTACGCATGCGCGCGAATCAAATAAGTGATTTAATATAATTTTACACTTATATAAACACATTATGAAACAAGGTCTTAGGTCTTAGATATACGATTTAAATATACTCGTATGTTACGTTACAAGTTTTTGATAAATTATACTTCTGCCATATTGTAAATAAATAAAAAAAATCTGAAATAAATAAAAAAAAGTTATGAGGCTTCGATTTTTTTTCAAGTTCTCTTTGTAATAATATTTATTTAATAATGCAAGCCTACGGCTGCCGGCCGTAAATTTTGTATTTTTTTGAAACGTAGACTTAGGTCATATGTAAATTCACTAGTTACTAGACTCAAATATATCTTTTATATTTGAGTCTTATTCAAACAGAAAATATAGGCATTATTTTTTCTCATGTCATGTCTGGTATATACATAGAATTTAATTCACCACACGGAAATCGTGTTGTACACACATCGCAGTATGTATTTATTATTCAAAACGTGACGGTGCTTAAACTGAATACATACATAGACTTCGAATTTAAAATCGTGTAGAATAACACTATTTTGGCGGCATTTTAATATGCTATTTATTTTTTATTTTTAATAAGACATAGATATTGATCTGCTTGAATGGCAATGATTTTTTTCAACAACGTTTCTACAATATATTTCTTCATTTACCTGTGATATCTATGAATTGAATCTTCAAATTGTTGAAAATTCCAATTGAATTTGATGCGATTTATTTGTCCAGTAACGTTACTCAAAAAAACTGCTTAACTTTATAATTGACTTGGACATAGGCAATATTATTCAACGATTGCTTTTAAGTAGAGAACCAGTTTGTTCAAGGTCAACTTAAAATGCTTATCAGCTTAATTGACATTATACTATTGTACTGTATGGCGTTTAATTTACATCAATGCACTGAATTTGTGTAGGTACAATATATTGTAATTTATTTATCATACAAACCTATATCATCATCATTTATCTGTTGAGGAAATAATCATTCTTAAATATGTGATGAAAAATGTAAGAAAAAAGATTTAGGGCCAGTTTCACCGGTTGCTGATAAGTCCCAGATAGTTTATCTGGCAGATAATTTCATACAAATTCAGTTCCATTTTTTAATTTATCTGGTAGACAGTGGCTATCCGTAACCTGTGAAACTGGCCCTTATACGTTTTGTAATCTCAATATATTTATTAGTAGGTGTTCCATCGACAATGAATGTCACTACAATGATGTACTTATATTCTTATCTTTAAGTAAATCTAGATCCGTGTGTCTTGTCAATCAGATATCGCCAAGAAACAGACAAAACAATATTTACACGTTATTTATCAGCTAAAGAAGCCATGTGTTACTCTAATCATTTTCTTTTGTTTATTCCTTCACTTATCATCCTTTTGAATGTTCACAGTCAATCCATACACTTATTCCTCTACATATAATTTGTCTGTTTGTAAAAGTCGTGGTGACCTAGTGGGTAAAGAGCCAACCTCTCAAATATGAGTGCGTGGGTTCGATTCCAGGTCGGGCAAGTACCAATGCAACTTTTCTAAGTTTGTATGTACTTTCTGAGTATATCTTGGACACCAATGACTGTGTTTCGGATGGCACGTTAAACTGCAGGTGCCGCTTTCATTGAACATCCTTAACAATCGTTCCGACTACCCGTAACGATTGTTAAGCATGTTCAGTAAGTCTGACGCCAGTCTAACCCAGGGGTATTGGGTTGGCTGGGTAACTGGGTTGAGGAGGTCAGATAGGCAGTCGCTCCTTGTAAAACACTGGTACTCAGCGGAATCCGGTTAGACTGGAAGTCGACCCCAACATAGTTGGGAAAAGGCTCGGGAGATGATGATGATATAATTTGTCTGTTTTTTTCCACAGGCAGCACATTACATAGGCGAAATGTGTCGCTACGTGTTGGCCACACCCCCCTCGCCCGCCGACACACAGCATAACGTAAAAGTCATATATGGCAACGGACTTAGACCACAGGCAAGTTTCTATCTCTCTAGTCTACTATGATGATGATGATGGCATTTAGGCCGATTGTCGGCTACGGCGGCCGTTCTCTTTTATGGAGATCAGCCAGCTGCGCAGGACATATTATAGTGCACAAGCATTCACGCATAATTATAGTCTACTATAACGAGTATATGGCTGGTAGCTGATTGCCGTGCGTGTGGCCCATACGTACCTCATGCGCACATCCGCCGCCCGCTGACACTTAAAATATGCTCCCGCGCATCGTGTCGTGCGATGCCATTAAGTTTGACACGAGCTATACAACATAAATTGTTGTTGTTGAATGAGGTAATAATCTGTTGTTAGTCGATGCATTTGTGTAGATACTTACTAAGTATACTTAGGTATGTTGGTCTCTGAACAGTAAAATGGATAAAGCATGTTTAATACACTGTAGTTGAAGGTCGCACTTTGCTTAAATGAGTATCATGCCCATACTTCCACGCAATATAAATCTCATTTCCCTGTACAAAATTAGTATGATTTTGAGTTTCATCATCATCACAGCCTTTTTGTTGACCCACTGCTGGGCACAGGCCTATTCTCCCACGTAGAAGGATTGAGCGTTTGATTTTGAGTTTGCGGTCATGAAAATGAACGTTTAGTTTTGGAAACAACTGCATAGTGCTTTTTTGCAAGACTTTTCATTTGTTTTTATTGAAACATTTCAATGCACTTGAATATTGAGAATTTATTCGTTAAATTGGCGAATAATTCCAGTTGCGTCACGAATATTTGATAACCCAATTAATATCGCGGCGCGTGTAAGGTAAAGATAGTTGAATATACTAGTTAACAAATTTCAAGGTCACTCAACAACATTGTTTGGTAGAATGAATCAGCAGTTTCTATATACGTAAATAATTTGCTGAAATGATTTCTGAATATACGAAGAGACATATTTTGTACAGACAGCATATCAACCTATCTCAATATGACAAATACCTTTAATAGATTTTCAACCTTATCATAATACCAGAAAGTGAATATTCAATTGGTAAAATTTGATAGATTCGGGTAAGTCGCAAAAAAATAATTAAATCCAGTCTCGCACTTAGCCATTTTCACGTAGTGCAATAAACTTCGAGTCCTCCGGCGATTAAAAAACAAGGTCAAGTCAAATTTTATTTACGTGCTTACGTCAATAAACAAATGACGCATGAATTTTAATTGGTCTATAGTTAGTAACCGATTAAGTTTTTTTTTTTAACAAGAACATTCTACATAGCGATGTATGGAAAGTAAAATAACAAATAATTTTACGACATCGTTGGCGCAATGGTTACGCCGGACCGCCGATTTTAGGTCCCGAGTTCGATTCCCGGTTCGGTCGACATTTTTGTGATGAGCATGGTTCTTGACTGTGGTCGGGGTGTTATAATACGTATTTATAAATAGGTATATGTATGTTAATTAATAGTAATATAAATAATTATAATATTAAGGGCCAGTTTCACCAGTTACGAATAAGTTCCAGATAGTTTATCTTTTAGATAATTTCATACAAATTCCGTTTCATTATTCGGGCATCGTGAAACTGGCACTTATATTCGCATTTCTTTATTTGAATGACCCCAGATTCGGCAGATGCTTAGATCATGTTATATTTATTTCAGATTTGGAAAGACTTCGTCAAAAGATTCAACATAAAATCGGTGACTGAGTTCTACGGCGCGACTGAAGGAAATGCCAATATAGGTATGCACTACCCTACATGTTAAACAAACCAATCAGTTACGCTATTTTTGTATCCAATTTGCGCAATAGGATATTTCTGAAAAACATATCATAGAAATATAGTCGGTTGGGTTGGTGATTTGACTTTATAGTCCAGGTTTCCTTGAGATGTTTTTCTTAACTTAAAATTGTCATTGATGTCTTAAAAAGTACAGATTACAGAGAAATTATACTTAAAAAGTACAGACGGCCACATCACGTTACTAAAATCTGTCAAATTTCCTCAACAGATTTTCAAGTATATAGCTATAGCTATATGGTTCAAAGTTGATTGAAAATTTGACAGTTTATGTAGCTTGATATGCAGGCGCCTGTACATATAACTTAGAAAAGTTGTATTGGTATTTGCCTCATTGCCTGTTCGGGAATCAAACCCGCACGCTCATACTTGAGAGGCTGGTGCTTTAACCACTGTCCCACCACGACTACGTAATATATTATTATGTTACCCTAAAATTCTCATCAGATGAGATACTATTTTACGAAAAAAGCTAAGAATAAAATAATGTTTACAGCCAATGTGGACGGCACGCCAGGAGCTATCGGTTTCGTTTCGAGAATATTCCCGAAGGTGTATCCCATCGCCATCATCAAAGTGAACCAGGAGACTGGGGAACCCATCCGGGACTCGCGGGGACTTTGTCAGGTAAAATATTGCTTAATTACCTTTAGTATAAGATTTTTTTTGCAAAAAATGCACAAACGCCAGCACATGAAGCTACTACAATCTGTCAAATTCCGCTGAAGCATATGGTTAAAAGATGATTGGGAAAATAAAAATTAAAAAATACCAAAAAGAACTATTTATCTTACAGTTAGCACAACCAAACGAGCCAGGCGTGTTTATAGGCAAGATACAGGCACATAACCCAGCGCGTCAGTACCTCGGCTATGTAGACAAGGACGCTTCAGAGAAGAAAGTCGTCAAAAATGTGTTCCAGTTTGGTGATGCCGCTTTTATATCTGGTAAGTTTTTGTACTCTGAGAAAATAGACTGGTTGAATAGCTCGTATTTCTGTGGTGTTGTGTTCAGCGGATTGTAATTTGTTGATATTCCAGCGCTGGATTTTGCTCGATTGTGTTTTTATGTTCGGTTAAAACCTTTTGACCGCCACCGTCACGAATAGATGACAAGCCAAAAAGTGTCAAACTCGCCACAGTCATGCCTACATGACAGAATTTGAAAGTTAAAAACTAATATCTATCTATAAATATATATGTGTAAAATATATGTAATTTATCAGTTGTGTTGGCACCCATAACACAAGCTAATTTATTAATTAGCGGTTGGGCCCATGGTAAGCTATTGCTTACCATGGGTGAAAAAGGTGTCCCGATATATTATATTATATAATAGTCAGCTTTAATGGATATAATTCCGAACAGACTATTTTTTCGGCACGTCTTTCTTTTTTTTTGACGTGGCGATCAAAAGGTTAAGAAAGTTTCCTTTAGTGGAGAACGGGTTGAACCCGCTTACTTAGGGAACTTTATAATTTTATCATCGAGAAACAATCGCTCGATGGTTGTCGATTTATCAATAAAACATCAAATGAATAACCTAAAGTTACAACCTTAACATTTTGCCTTCGTAGGTGACATCCTAGTAGCAGACGAGTTCGGCTACCTGTTCTTCCGAGACCGCACGGGCGACACGTTTAGATGGCGCGGAGAGAATGTCTCCACTACTGAGGTGGAGGCTGCCATCTCTAGAGTTGCTGAGCACAGAGATGCGGTTGTCTATGGCGTACTGGTAAATACATTTTTTACATAACTTTTTGCCGTCCGATAACTAAAGCATAACGGTCAAACTAATACTATCGATGTGGAGCAGTTTAGAGTTCTTTTTAAACGACCAGGAGGAATATCTCCGCTGCGTCTCTGGAGGATTCTTTGTTTAAAAACTTCCTCGCTCCGCTTCGCTTTGGTGAAATGTGAGCCTAATTTTCTCTATAATCATAGAGAGATAGAAAAGCTCTCAAATCAAGCTTAGCTTCTAACTTTGCTATATATAGACAATTGAGTAAACCCTTTTAACAATATAAATGAAAAAATATCCAAGGTTTCAGCACTCGTTACCGATAGACTATTAATTTGCATGTGAATGATAAACTATTGTCGGCCAAGTCTCCAATAGTCGCATTACGTTCCTTCAGCTTCATTCATACTGAGCATCAACACTGTTTATCTAGTACATATTTACTACTACATATTTACTACTTCCAATGCCAAGACTTGTGGTAGACGGTGCCATAAAACCCTTTTGTAAAAGAGATGCGCATACGCACGTTTACAAAATTTTCGATAAAATACAATGTGCATCATGCATGAAGCATCGCTGTCTGCATAATCAAAATCTTCTCATTAAAGTACTTAGTATGATAATTATTGTGTGTTCCTTGAGTCTTTACTTTAACTATAGCTTTCGAAGTAACTTTTTTGTTAACCGGATTAAATGTATGTAGCTTTTATGTAGCCCTTTAATTTCATCCCAAAATTCATGTCAATCGATTCAGCGTCAAAAGTCTTTTACGTCCATAATATTAGTGTAATTTGCATGTGTTTCCACAGGTACCAAATACTGAAGGGCGGGCGGGCATGTGTGGTATAGTAGACGTGGACGGTACACTGGATCTGGACATATTGGCAAGAAACTTGGCGAGGGACCTGCCGGTGTACGCACGACCCGTCTTTATTAGAGTCATGGACAGCTTAGATATGACTGGTAAGTGGAGTTGTAGCTAGCTTTTGATATTTAATACATATTCCAGTATTTTTAGTGTACAGTCCATTATTGTTGTTCGGATATGCAATGTGTCGTATGCTTTTCTATATATTAAAACAGTTTTTTTGGTATTTTAAAACTCATTCTAATCCATTCCACAACCAACCAAAAATTTTAAAGAAACCTTCTTTTACTCGGCAGTAATTTAAAAGCTAATAATTTAATGTTTTTAATTGAATAATGTTATTTGTTGTGATGATCAGTCTTTAAATAAAAATATAACATCCACTAATGGTTATAAAAAATTATTAATGCTATCAAAAAAATGTATTATTTTTTTCAGGTACATTTAAAATGAAGAAGACTGACCTGCAAAAAGACAGTTTCGACCCCAAACTGGCGAAAAAAGACAAGCTTTACTATTTAGATCTAAAACAAGGCCGCTACCTGCCACTAGGAATTGAGGAATACGACAAAATTGTTAGTGGACAAATTAGGCTGTGAATTGTTTTATCTGTTGTTATAGTTAATACGAGTAGTTCAAATGGCATGTTATGTCTTAACAACTAACGGCCGAAATTAATAACCAATGTATCCGTTATTTTGCTTACTTTGTTACCTATACGGGGCTAACGTCAAAAATTCAGTCTCTAGTAAGCAAAACAACGGATAGATAGGTTATTAATTTCCGTCGAAAGCTGTCTTAGCTGTTGGTAGCTACGTTTACATAAAATGTTCGTTAAAAACTGAATATGCTTTCACTCTGTAGGGCTATTTAGGATGTGTATTTATAGTCTTTTCATGCATTTACAACTAAATCAAAATAGTCAATCAGTGTGTCTAATTATACAATGTAAAGTTCGCTTTTAGTATTGTGAATTGTTTTGTCACTGTCGCGTTTGCTGCACTGCAACATTTGTCGAAGATACAGACAAGAAAACATGTTTGGGAGATGGTGATACTTCTAGTAAAATGCCCAATTGTTTACCGTTATTATGACTATATATGCGTATTTTAACCCAATCATGCGAAGGGTATGTTGACATAAAAATTAAGTGTGTCTTCATTGATCTTCTAACTGCTGAAAAATCATTTCTTGTCTGAAAGAAAAGCCAGATTTGTGGAAACTTTTCTTCGAGGCATTTTAATCAGAATTTGTGCTAAAACTTCACGTATGAAATATTTTTCTAAGTATCTATTGTATAATATGTATTTTGTAGAACTTACATTCCTAGGCGAACTTGGAAGCCCGCTTATATGAAAATATAACTTTTCTAAACGAATGTTCGATATTATGGCAATAAGCTAGTGGGCACGGTGATAAGATTGATCTTAAAAGATGGGAATCTATGAATTTATTAAATTAGCATATTTGAAGGACTGATCTGGTAGCCTGTAGGATTTTTTTGCAAACTGTTGAATCTTATAGAAACAGCAAGCAAAAAAATGGTAATCGAATATTATTATTAAAAACAATAAAATTATGTTTTGAAATAATTTGTGTATGTATATATTGGTCTTCCTATTCTTTACGTAAATAAACTAAAATAAAAACATGTCACACAAATTATTCCATTTTCTAAATAATTTTAACAGTAATTAACCATAGATCAAACTCTTCCTCAGTTATTTTTAGGTCATTCAGCCAACATTCTACCTCATTCTTCTTCGAAAGGGTAGTTTGGTCATAGGACTAGTAAGCTCTAAACAACGCTCCGTTTAATAAAAATTTAGTAAGTACTTAAAACACGACGTCTGGTGTGGGAATATTTCTAATTGAATTTGTTATCTGTTAAATCAAATTGTAGTTAGGTTGTGTAGCATTAGTGACGTCACATTGTTATTATTAATTTTTAATCTGTAACCAAGAATTCTCATTATCTTTATAATTTATTTGTATAATAAAATGTTGTACAGCTTTTACAGAAAATACTTGCCTCGTTGACACTCAAATATTTTTTTATTTATAATTATACAATTTCAAATAATACCGGTCTTGTATTAAGGCTGTTCTAATGTGTCCTTTCTGTTTCATTTTGTTACATAAATTAGGTCTAAGATTATTTAACGGTATGGGATATGTTGAATAAACTATATTAATTAAATATATATTTTCCTAAAAGGATTTTTGTTTATTTTATTTTTACCTTGCCTTCCTAGCTGTTGAGAATTTCATGTCTTCAAAAGCTATAGTAAAAAAATTAAGTGTAAATTTAGAGATGAGTCGTTTTTAGAAACTACTGCACCAACCCCAAATTTTCTTTTTCGTAATTTAAGCGAAAATATATTGAATTCGTTCAGTCTTGAATTAGTCAGAATTGTACAGGTCAATAACGCAATCCGTATACAAGTACAAGGGTTAATCAAAACAGTTCGTTTTCGTTAATCCACTAACCGGCTAACCTTTGGACGTTACTAATAAGTACATTTTTATGCGTGTGTGCCATGTAAAAAAAAAAACAGACAGCGTCATTCCCACCTACTTAGTCTCGAATGTGAATATCAATATTAATCATCGATTACCTGCGCTGTTTTGCCAGTCTTTTCAGCATTTGAGCATAATACCACAGTTTAAAGACTTTCACCAAAATGAATGGTATGCTTACATAAGCTATCGGAATGAAATGAAAAACCATCACGTGGGCTACGTGCTATGTAAGAGCCTTTCTCGTAGCTCTTAACTTAGATGTTTATGGGAGGATAAAAAGGTTAAGTAGGGTACCTCCTTGTAAGAAAATTAGCTGAGAAGACAACCGAACCATTTTTAAACGCGGAATTAAATCAACAGAAAAGTTCAAAGTAAAACAAATCAAAGTACCTTCTACAATAAATTTCTGCGGAATGTTTGTTAAGGAAACGTTTGATATCACAATTCGTAACTTTAGTTTCATCAAACAGGATTTCCTTCTTTCTGTACCGAAATATGTGGCCATGTCCATACTCAATTTTAATTCACAATAATATATTCTGAACGTGTGCATCGTCCTGTGAACGTTTACACGGTGCAGCACCTGTCACGTGCTGGGTCTAGACATCAACTAACGGCGCATCCCAGAACCACTGAGGAACAAACTCCGCTTACTTATCTGTGATTGACACTGATATCAACCTAGGTTGATTCTAGAAGTTAAAGCACCCGCTTCTCAAGTAGGAACGAGTGTGCCGGTTAGATCCCGGGTCAGAGAAGTAGGTACCATTGTAACTTATCTAAGTTATACATTTACAAGTCAATCCTGAACAAAAATGACTGCCTTCATCGTAAGGTGAAGGTCTTGAGAAAAGGCGGATTTTAAAATTTGAAATCGCCAATCCGCCGCAAGCGTGGTGATTACCGTTCATTTCTCCTCCGTATATTATCTCCGGCCTGTGCTCTGCAATTCTGCATTGGGACACTAATTAGAATTAGACTAAAGATAACATTTTAGAACCCAGTCTAGTCAGTAGTCTCACCACCTCCTTAGCAAAAGTCGCCTCTTTTTGGACCTGTTTTTAAATATCATTTATTGTCTATGACAGAAAAAAATATTCAAAAAAGGAATTTGCATGAAATAATCAAATTATGTAAAACGTCAGCCGTACACAACGTCATCCGCGAAAAATTTTGTAACTGTCGCGTCCTATATCGGTATTATTTTATACACAAGTTCAGATGAGTTAACCGGGGTGGGTGTCATAGCGCGCCTACCGTTCGGGGATCAGCTGTTGTCGGCGCATGTGCAGCTGGCGCGAGGGGGGCTCGGGGCCGGCGCTCCGCCATTGACGCGGCCGCCTGCTCGGAACTCGCATCGCTCCGTGTCCTTCCCGCATTTATACGAAACTGTTCGGTGTCGATGGACGCGCGCGTCCCCGGTGCGTAGTGATCGCGCATCGTACTCACACGTACTGTTTATCTGTTACCGGTGTATAGTTAGCCGCTGTGTGCCCTACTGGGCCGATCGCCAGCATGGACGCGATACTGGCAGCGCTCGTCGCTCTCATGGCACTGGCCGCCGCGATGGCCGCCGTGCTCAGTACACTCTCAAAGGCGGCGATATTCGTCATCCTCGCTGTAGCGCCCTGCGTCTACCGATATAGGAGGCACATTTACGTCTTCATCAAAACTCTGCCGAGAGACTCCAAGTAAGTACCCCCATGTATTTACTATTTGCCATTATAGGCTAAAACACCTGCATTAACTACGACTGCGTCAAAACTAATGTAATAACGTGCTAAACACAAACCATGTTTAACGTTGTTTTAATTTGTGAGAACTTTAATTAAACGGTTTTGCACAAAAGTAATTATTTTATGCTTTTTAACGGCTAGACATACTGCGCCATAGTCCAAAGAATAATAACAACAATAGAACGGACAATTATTATTAGCACATTGATATTTCTTATTAACATACGATATTATTATTATTAGTCCTCGACCCTATATTTATACAACAATTTACCTTGATACTGCTTTGTTAGCGTATTATGGCTCTAATCTAAAGATGAAGGTATACATTGATATTAAAAGGAAAATTTTGCGCCCGTACCTACATCTTCTGCCCACAATTCTATTGCACCGTTATTTTTTTTAAATCCTTTAATAGAAATATCTATTTATTTCCTACATATTTATTTAAAGTTGACGCCTAAAAGGATGTAAGTCCTTTGCACCTCAAAGGACTAGTGACGTACCTTGAATAAATAATTAATTGTTGGTTTCAACGTAGCATCACTTGACATGTCCATACGATTATGGTGATGTCGATTTCCTAAAAGGAATCGGCTTAAGTTTATTACGACACCTTCTTATTTGAATATCACGGTTAATCTTTAGCAAATAGAAAAGCAAGCTATCTGATAGTATGGTAAGTCTATATGCCATGGTAAGATTAGATAGACACCTACCAGTTCAAACGATAAAATTGAGAGTATTTATCGAAATCGAGATTCAAACCGTGTTAACGTAATATCCGTTAAAGTACTCGCTGGGCTGCAGTCTGCTTTGTTACAAAAATATATTTATCAAATGAATCATTGTCCTTATAAAGCACGGCTGCAGCGTGGCTAACCTAACTTCTAAATCGATATTTTTGGGCCGGGTAGTAGGAAGGTAGTTTCTAATTGCTTATGACTATTGTATGGATTACTTATGGATCTTATTTTCGAGAACAAAAGTTATTTTTATTCACAAAGTTATCATTGATGCAGTTGTATTTAGTTACTGATGACATTGAGAGTTATTTCCTCGTTTATTGTAATGTCAGCCCTAAAGGAGGACAAATATAATAATCTAATGTATTTTCCCTTTGGAAAAAAATATAACTCAACTGCATGCTTTGTCCTAGTTTTCGAGGTACTAGTATAAAGATATTTTATTATATGTCCTATTGATGGTCAAAGCTGCCCAGACTGCCTACGAAATTCTGAACCAGCAGCTGCTATTACTTGAGCTTGAAGCTTATTTTATTCTCTACTCACAAGACCCTAAATATTTTCAATAGTCTCGTAAAATACAGATTCCGTTATATAATCTTATATTATCCTGTACTTACATAATCGATCGGTGTCCAAGTTATTTTTTCTATGTATAACGTGGAAGTAGGTATGCGTGGTATTTATCATTCGTGTTTATTTCCTTTGCGAGTAGTGTTGATATCGACACCGCGTGTCGTGCCACATACTGTGAATTGCACTAGTGCAGTTCATCTATGCCAGGTGCAATTATTTACAATAACGTTCCTAAGACATCACTCACAATTATTGTTTGACTTCGAAATGAAGACTTTATTCACTTAATTGTCATCGAGTAAACGTATTTTTTGTATGTTTTGTAACCCCTATCAAAAAGATATATTAAGGAAAATAAGATACATTATTCGAATTACAGTATTAAAATTGTTACTAATAAAAATTGTGCCGCTAAATTGTCATATTCATCTGTGTATCTATGTCTGTATGGTAATTCCTGTCGTAGCCGTAGACTACCTACGCCATCACGCAACCTTTCTACGGCGTAGCACTTTTCTACCGACCTCTGAAAGATTGTGTCAAACAAAACTGTCCTATGCAAAAAATGCATTTGCATGTTCTTGAAACAGCGTGCAAGTTCCGTGGAACGCTTCCAACAAGTTAAGACTTAATGTTTTATGCTGATGTGTTTTGTTATATACCTTGAATTACTTATAAGCTTTGTTTCAATAAATTAATTAATTCTTTAATAACCTCGAAGTGCTAGTTCGAAACAATGACTGGACCATACTCTAATAGTATAATTCGTGCGATTACTTACACTAACTTAGTAGGACCTGAGTGGTTTAGACGGAAGACTGACGTAATGAACTTATAATCGGTGGTAGTTATGGTTCAAGCATACCTATCATTGTCAACAAGGTCTCTGCCATCATTATATTCACTGTTTCTTACTGATTATAAGTTGCGACCTGTTTAATTTGCTTAATTCTATAACAAGAAATCTGTGGTTGCATGACATGTGATTAGATCGTCACGTTTCCCGAGACAACTATGATCTCTTTTTTTACAAGCGAGCAAAACGTTATGAAACATTGTTTAGTCTAGACGTAAAAGAGAATTCTTCCATAACGATGAAGAAGAGCAAATAAAATCACGTTTTGATATCGAGTTATTACACATATACTTATTTGGAACCAGGAAGAAATGGTTTATTTGCATCCTTTTTGGCAGTTTCTTCAGCAAATTATTTCATTTCCCTTTCTTCTGCAAATATACAAGAAGTTCTTTGTGCCCTTTTCAATAAAGACGGCAATATATCTTTTGTTTACCCACTAACGTTTGTCATTGAAAAGCTAAAAGTTGACGATGTCTAGACAAGAGACAACCTGATATCGATCTATTTCAACCTATCAATGGATATTTTATTTGTCATTAGCCTTAGTTAATTCCACATAGGTAATGCACGAAAGTATTTTGTGGTCCAGGTAAAGACTAAAATTGAACAATCGCACCGTCTGCAGTTTTTCTCCTGTTTAATTTTGACATTACATTACCTAATGCCTTTCATATTCAAAAGCTTTCAAGTAGAGACAGAATTACAAATGGTAACTTTATTTCAACAAGCTAATGGAATATTAATACGACATTTTCCAGGCTTTCTCAACTGCAGGTATTTAGGTTTTACTGATGAAGGTTACAAATAAGTAGAAATGCGGTTTTCGCAATTCGCATCCCGTGGAAACTACTCTGCGCAGCTGGTATAAAACCGGCACCGGTGGTAGCCTTCCCGATAAATAGGCTACCTAATACTGAAGGAGTTTTTTTAATCAGTCTAATAGTTACTGAGATTGGCGCATTCAAACAAGCAAACAAATAAACTCTTCAGTTCAATAACTTTAATTATAGATTCAATCGATACATGACTAGCATATTGTCATAAAGTAGATTGTAGGATTATGTACTTTGAACAGATAAAATCTTGCATTTCATAAACCCAAATAAATCTTTATAATTAGTATATCTTTAATTATTTCCATTGTTCTGTAAATAACTTGCATGTCATATAAAGGTTTTGTGAACTTTACAACAAATTCGAGTTCTTTTGTTTAATAGATAATCTACGTAGGGATATAGTTCTTGTTATTTATGTATACATCCATCCTTTCTCTATCTATCGGATAGATATATGTACCACAGTTCAAGGTTGCAAGGGCGCCCTATAAAAATAGGGCTAAGCTGATAATAACCTGTTCAATACTTGTCGTATTGGAAACTTTTTAATTCTGAATACAAGTTCAAGTACAGATACAGATTAAAAAATACTTTTAAAAGTTTCCTCCCACCATAGCATTTGTCAATAAAGTCGCAGCCCTGTATATTGACCCACATTTAATGTTTGGGAGGATCGATGGCACAATCCGCCACGCAGTCTGTGATGTGATGGCAACTGGCAAGCTCTAGCCACGCCATTGCAATGGGAATCTGATTGCGTCACACTGCCGCTTATGGGCTTGTTTTCCCCAGAAACAATCTGATTTCTTGAGATTTCTTTTTTCATGTTTTATCCTCTAAAATAAAGCTTGTAAATCTCATAACAGATTAGAACTATGCTAAGGGATCCGTACAAATTGGATTAAATTTAATTAAAATGGGCATCCCTCTTTTAACATAATTTTGGAAAACCTTTCTCATCTCAGAAGTTTGACGCTGTAATTGAATATTTCGACGTCCTACGTCGGATAAGAAAAGCAGGTTAATAATTTATTTGCTTTGATTAACATGTTCAATATTCGGCGATTGTTTATGGGTAGGAAATATAATTTATTATATTTTGAAGATCTTGTTAAACTCGTGCATCAATGTTAGGATATAATATCTACGCCATGTACGTAAATATATGCTGTTGTGTGTTTATGAAAACGTATTTAGTAACATGAGTCAATGGATACAGAACGGGGCACTATGAAAAAAAGGCTTAGAAAATCCTCTCGACCTAGAAAATCGCTTATCCTTAGTAACTATTATATTTTAAACCCTAGATCTTTTTGTGTGTGTCTCTTTCATGTCAAACAGCTATAAGGTGGAGGTATTATAATGTGAAAAATTATAATTTGTATATCTTGAATATGTGCGGGCCTGAGACTTGAGATGATGAGCGTATCTCATCATCTTTTACTAAATATATGTCATTTAAATGTTCATATTATTGGCTACAGCCCGAGCTATGGTTTCTAAAAAACAATTGTCTTTGTTCAGTATAAAGAGTGAAAGTCAAGCCAAGGATTTGTTTGAATTTTTCAAAGACCTATCGTATAAATAAGAGGTTCTAGATAAAGCTGCAAAGATAAGAGGACAAGATACTGTGTAGCGAAATACTTGATTTAAATGATTCATGAGTAGTAGTTGTCATGATAATAACTAATACAACATCATTCATGCAGAAACAAAACAACGGTAATACAAATGAAGCTGATTATATGACATCTAAGAATCTTTGAAGAGTCACGATTGTCTGAACAAAGTATGTTAGTATTAAGCAAAAAAATGTATATGTCCAATAGCATGACAGTTTTATTATATACATACATACCTGTCACCTGTATAAGTTTATTTTTACGTGCGTGTACGCAACAGCAAGACTCTTCCTGCTTGTCCGAGCCTTGTGCTTCATCTATTTATAATCGGATATCGTTTAGAACGTTTGTTAAGGGCTAACAAAGGCCGTTGTATTACGACGTAGGCATTGTGTTTGGTTAGGATGTGCAGTTAGATGTATAACCATAATAAAGGTAATTTCATATGCAGTTATCGGCAAATGAGCACGAATCCCACTGTAGGTAGACATTGGGAAGGAGTGCTAAACTTCTACTGACTGAAACCCATATTTGTTCCTTCTGGAGCCCTTTGTGTACCAGGGCTGCGATTTCGAAGAATCTCACAGGCCCGGCAGGCATTTCATTAACCTACCCTTGCCTGTCTCCTTACAGTCATCTAAATTGATATTTTTATTTCTTCTTTGTTTAAGAGGTATCTAATATTTATATTGATTTCGGTGGAATGAATGGACAAAATGAAAATTCAATTTCATTTTATATATCTTACTTAATTTATAACGATAATAGAATTTGATCAATTTTCGCTAAAATCTTAGATGATAATTACACAGGACAGAATACACCCACCGCCTCTATAAAATACGATGTTATCTAGTTAATAAATTGCTTGTTCATTTTGAACTTAAGTAAATGTTAAAATAGAAAGATAAATTTGCTCTGTGAAATAGATAAAGCAGCTACTTCATCCACGTTATAAATTAAAAAAAAATATCAGTTTCTTTCCTCGCCTACATTTTATGTATTAAATTATTAACGCTTGATTGCGATGCCTGAAAACTCGACCTTTTCAGAGGCAAGACTAGCATCGGTCTTGCCCGTATCATACATTGTTTACACACGCCTCCGTGTGGCTATTTTCGACTTGAACTTTAGTCGAAGTACATACGTTTATATGTACAGCGCGATTAGGCGATACAAATCGTAACAAACACGTTTACGCATATTTTTACAAATCTATTGCTTGTTTGAACACTCATTGATCACAAATTTTGTAACATATCTTGTATTTGAACTTGCCTGAATCTTAGTGTAGTACAATTTTAAAATAGGTATAGGTAGGTACAGTTAGGTTGTAATAATTTCATACACTGAAAAAAAAAACAACCGGATTCATCAGATAAAGTTTTTTATTTAAACACAAAGAACTACGTTTTAAATGTGAGATAAAAAATAAACAGAGTAAACATTGTTTATCAGGCAGAAGACAATAATAACAATTACTAATTGGGTAGCTGAGGTTTATAACAATAATTGTTATCTTTAATAGGAGTCATCGCTGTCATTAAGATTGAAAAAATGATTAATTATGATAACATTGTATTTTTAGATAATCGTTTCCGAAAATAATTAAGAAGGTAGGTAAATAAATTGATTTACTATTCAATAAAGATACTTTCTACTGATATGAAATTTAAATGATTTTAAAAGCCTCACCTAAAAAGACACATTCGCAGTAACAATTTTCCTCAGTCTAACCCCCCAGAACTTCCAATAAAGTATGGAAAGTTTAGGTAATCACTGTGTGACTTATGCTATCCACAAATACAGAAGACAAATAAAAAAATTGCACTAATGATGGACTTTTGGAAGTATCGCGTAACTACACAAGGTATAATAGCCGTCGGTGAATATAAAAACAGAATGTGTAAATGTATGAATGAATATAAGAAAAGTAAAATGCCTATAAAACCCAAGAAAATGTTTTATTGAAAAAAAATAATGGTATATAAATCTATTACAGGATATTTGGGCACTGGCGGCAATACCAAAATGTCTTGTTAGTTATTCCGAGTTTCGTGGAATTTGTATGAAAAATTCCGCAGAATCCATTCCTAAGGTCTTTTCCAAGTAGAAAGATTACATCGCACTAAGGTTCAATAAATTGTAGATACCCTCGGGGTACACATTAAAACAAACACGTTGAAGATTAGGCAATAAACAAAATATGTTGTCGCATTACTTTATGTCAATAACGCTATTTATTCGGTATCAGCATCCTTTGTCCTCTTTGTTTTACTGTCTTTGAACAAATATGTACTTACATACCGCTTTATGAGTACAAAGGTTTCTCTGCTAGTGCTTTTAGATAACAAATATCTGATGTTTACGCATGTATAAAGGAAGTCTTAATTGGGGTAGGTGTATGTTATCCAAAACAAAATAATTTTAATTGCATTTTTGTGTTAAAATAAAAATATTCTTTCCCATACCTTTTTATGAAACTGTGTAGGTGTTTAATATTTTGTGACGTCAAAAATCCTCTTTAACGATTGTCCGAACTGTGGTCCGCCTACGATGCTGCTCTGATTTTAAAAGAAGATTTGGCATTCTCCATTGGCCTCTATACGCAATGCTGTAGTTTTCCCGTTACATAATTTACCAAGTTTTTCCAATGATACTGCCTTTTCGGCCAAATGTTCTCATACGTGGAAGATTGATCTGAATTCCGTTGTAATTATCCAAATGCTTCGTTCGATTTAGTGAGAAAAGTCGCGTTCGACGATAGCCAAATCAAATAACAAATCTAAATATTCTCATAAATGTCTAGTGTCTAGTGTGTTCTTTATGGCCAAATATTTCCACGAACACTTTACTTTTTAGTAAATAGTCCCTAATGTTATTATAATACGAGTTGAACTATAATCATACTGAAAGATAAATGGCGCGTGTTTCCATATCAAACGATTCCGCATAGCATCTAAAAATGTTCGATGACTGATATGAAAACAGAGTTACAATACCTACCTACGTGCCCTAGTTGTTCAATCTCAACCTGTCTGTATGGCGCGACATTGATAGTACGTGTTTGATAAAAGATATCTCATATTTATATAGCAAATCATAGTGCGAGTCTGTGTTGTGATGTCGCCTTTTCACATTGTTTCATTTCAGCTATCAATCATAACTTATCGAGGTACTTATTTTTTTAAATTCAAGTACAGTAGATTTGTAAATCCACGTAGTACTATAACTACGTAGTACAATCAAATTTTATCACTGTTTTTAATGTTATTCATAAAGGTTCCTTTTAACCCCCAACGCTTTATATAAGTGTGTGTTTTACAATCGGTTACTCAAACACATAGTTTCATATTTCATGTGCACATGTTATTTTAATATACTATACTAACTACTAAAACCTTATCTTTTAGTAAGTACATGAAATTACGTAGTATTCAAATAAATATTATTTTACGACGACACAGTACATACACTTTCCACACGCATACTTTGTAATATAAATATGTTTTGTTAGAAAGGCTAAAATCGGTGCTTAGCTCGAAGTCATCGAACCCTTAACGCCGGTACCGCATAAACCGCATGGCGCATTCGGAACTTTGATACCGTTAAAAGGAAATGAGCGTGACCGAAGTAATCGTTGTTTACACCAAGTAAAAGTTACGCAAAAACAATGATAATATTGAGACATTTAATTAGTGCACGATTTAATTAAAAGTGTTTTGCTCTTGTGTGGTTTTTATGGCGTCATTTGAAAACCTTTCTTGATAAACTTTTAGCGCGTTTGCATCTTCGGTCGGTGAAAATGCTTCTATCGGTGATTAATAGAATTAATTCGTTCAATAAATTTTGCCGACGTTGATCAAAAGGCCTGTACCATTTACGTTATATATATACGTACTGTATAAGTCATTTCATTAGGTAGACCTAAAGAGAAATACTTTCGTCGTGTACGACGTGTACTTACGTTACGAGACGAGGTAACTTTATAAAGGTAGTTACATTATAAGGTCGATACCTTAGATACTCAACTAAAATACCAATACGAAACAAAAAGTTCACAGTTCGTCTGAATTAATTTATACACCGAAAATAACTAGAATTTTAAATGTGCATCGTGTTGATTATTACATCATCACATTAATTTGGAAAATTGGCAAATTAATACTGTATTTTTTGCATATATAGCTTTAATTAACTTATACACAATGTCACGGTCAATATTACTATTTATAGCTATTTCCTGTTTTCCAAATAGAAGAGACTATTATTATAATATCTACGATGTATTTACAAATTAAAATTAACATATACAAGTAAAAAATATCTCAATTTATGTGAAGTCTTTCAATGCGCTCAGTTTTTATTTTCGGTATTATTGTTTAATTGCATGATTAAGTACTCATTCCTTTATTAAACATTAATTTTGTTATCAATTTTGCATTATCGTTTGCACGTCGTACCGTCACGCATGAGCAGCTGCAACCATCTTTTCCTTACTTCTACGATAGTAACGAGATCATGGACCATGATCAGCCACACTTCAATAGGCACGGAATGTGCACGGTGCATTATTACGAAGATTACTTAGACTGAGTTTGTAGTAGCGGTTCATCTTTTAGTCGTCATTTCCTTACCATTGACTTGTCAAGCAAAAGTGCCTTAAGAAGACTTGCGTTTGCATAATGAGGTCCTTCCTAAATTTTATTATTGAGTAATAGTAAATAGAGGACTTAAATATTTATCATCTTAAACATGTTTACTTGTCGCGCTGTTTCATATTTACGAAGATTTCTAAGGTTGTCGGTACGAAGGTCGCATTTGTAGTCATTTAATTATAGGATTACGAACACGTCAAGCACGTCGCGTGACTGCCAGCCAAGCGCCGCGCCGCAGCCGCAGTGCTGTTTATGGCTTCCTATATTAACGTTACTAGTTCACCCTAAACTGGATTCTACAATACCATGCGCAGCAACTGTTAGCAAAGCGCTGAACATTATGCTTATCGAGCACTCCGAAATTAATAACTCTTCTACCAACCCTGGATCAAAATCTACGTGGTACTGCATTCTAGTGTCAATGAGACATTGTATAAGTAACGAGAAAATGTTTATAAAAATCAATACCAAAACACGCCTATTGTATCGACCGTCAATTATTTAGTGTCTACCTATGATGTTATAGTACGTACGGATAGGTAGAATCCATTCAATAATATTTTCCCGTGGAAACTGCATCTGGTTCTACTTGCATGGCTGATCTTGTTATTGTTATAGTTTATCACCCCGGTGAAATAGTAGTATACTTTTGTGTTCACAGTCATATGTAGTATGAATAACGATTCCTTATACTTAAGTTGGTGGCTATAATGTAGAGCTACTAGATTTTCCGCTGATGAATATTTAACGCGGGAACCTTGTCCACGTGTGGAAAAAGAACAGAAACTAATCGATATTAGCCACATTACCCGTACGAAACCTAACATATGGACCTATTAAAGTCTTGGATTGATTGATTAATAACGGATAACAGCATGTACTGAACTAGCATTGCCTACTTCTTGCGAAGGAAAAGCGAACTTGAAGTATTTCGTAATCAGTTTAATTTGCCCAAGTACTTACAAGTCTGAAGGTCGACCGGGTCAAAGGTAGACAGACCCGGTCAACAGGACGACTGAAATGTAGGCTGTGCGCTGTAATAATGTGATTGATGTATAAATATCTAGTATATTAGTATAATACGGTTGAAAATTGGTGATTGAGATTTGCTGAGTTATAGAATAGTGATTGCCATAAAACCCAAACGGGGTGGTAATAAAAAACTGTGATTTTAGCCTATTTCCTGAAAAAAAAGATAAGGCAGTGACGTGCTGATGTAGTCAACAATACGAACTTTGACCTGCAAATAAGTTGATACTTATTTAAAAGCGTACTAAGTACAAATTCCATTATTTTATTTTGTTATCATTAAAGTAATCCGTGAAATAAGTACATAGGTAGTGATTCGACATTATCCACAAATTATACTACACCTACCCTATTAAAAATATGTTTAAAATCATCTGCACTTTTTCTTTGCTTTCCTAAATATCTGTGACAATAATAATACATTCTTGTTACACGAAAACTTTTCTACGATATCTTTTAAAAAAATCGAAACATTCGATTCTAATGACACTGATGTTTGTCCCGCAGATTCCTATGGCGTTACGCCAATGGCATGATCAGGTCGAAGCGATGGGGACGTCAGGACGCTACCGTGGCGCAACTGTTCACCCAGCGCGCCCTAAAGAACCCGGACGCGCCATGCTTCTACGTCGTCGGTGACCGCGACTGGACCTTCGGCGAGGTTAGTGCGTCAGCCTGCTTCAATAGCTAGCTTACTTCTATTAATAAAACATATTTATTAGATCTAGCATTTCTGATTAAATTAGTTAAATTAGCATAATCCATTATTTTTATAATATGTCATCATTTATTTCGTATTTTTTTTGTTATCGTACCAAAGAAATAAAAATCGATGTACGTACTTATTCTGATCATAAATTTAAATTGACCACTTACCATATTACCAAGATTCGCGATGACCTTCACCTTTGAATCTACAAAATATAATAGTTGATAGACAAATATTATTTTATACGCCGTTATTTTACTAATGAATTCTGTCTGTAAGATATGCCTGTATGTCAAGATGGTGTGAATTAAATTATTTTAACGTCAAATGCCAAGTTAATCCTACTACTATTATAAAGGCGAAAGTTTGTAAGTATGGATGTATGGATGTATAGATGTATGGATGTATGGATGTTTGTTACTCTTTCACGTAAAAACTACTGAATGGATTTGAATGAAACTTTACCACAATATAGCTTATACATCAGAATAACATATAGGCTACTTTTTATCCGGGTATGGAAAGTACTTCCCTCAGAAAGCGGGTGAAACCGCTGGCGGAAGCTAGTTTAAGATATGAATTTACCTGACCTAATTTTAAAACATCGTTTTAAATGAAAATTTTGTTAAACGTATCTGAGCATTTAATTGTGTCCCGTTATTGATACAATGCTTTGAAGAAAAATACATAATGACTTGGAATTATATATTACTAGCGACCCGCCCCGGCTTCGCACAGGTCCAATGCTGATACTAAAATTATACATATAAACCTTCCTCTTGAATCACTCTATCTATTAAAAAAAAAACCGCATCAAAATCCGTTGCGTAGTTTCAAAGATTTAAGCATACAAAGAGACATAGGCACAGAGAAAGCGACTTTGTTTTATACTATGTAGTGATGAGCTACGTTATATAAAGCCAAATATTATGTTACTACAGCTCGCGTATGAGCTGTTCACGTTAAATAATACTAAAAGGATTAACAACTTGTCATCACAGATGGCCGCGAACTCCAACAAAGTGGCTCGAGTGATGCAAGAACACCTGGGCCTGAAGCGTGGCGACGTTGTATGCGTGTTCATGCCCAACTGTGGGGAGTATGTGTGGACGTGGCTGGGCATGGCCAAGCTTGGCGCCGTATCCGCTCTCATCAACAGCAACCTGCGCCACAAACCGCTGCTGCACTGCATCCAAGTCGCAAAAGCTAAGGCTGTCGTGTTCTCTGATCAATTGGCTGACGGTAAGTCTTACTGAAGTTGTTAGATTACATAGACACTGTATTTTTTCCTTTTGGCATTTTCTACAGATACACTAAGGATTCTAATAAGTGCCTTTTTACTAACTAAAATGCGAAGGCAGAACTAACTAAAATGAAAGCTCCCTGTATTCTCTCTTCGTTTAAAAATATCTAGTTGGAGTATTGTTTGCTCGAATTTGATACACTGAAGTGTGCCGTTACGCAATTTTCAAAGGGGCTGGCAATGAGTGTTGATGACACAAGTATCTCTTGTCTGGCTATTGTAAATACTTCTATCTAATGTGTTGTTATACACACGTCCTGTAGGCTGTAGGTAATATTTACTCATGTTTTGTTACACTATAGCAAAAACATTAACTCGGATCTGTTTATTGCGTCTAAAACTTGACCGCAATTAACCGTAATTTTTTTCTTATTTAATTAATCACATCAATGCAGTGCATGTTTTGGTAAATATCCTTATTCTTTTGGTTAACAAAAAAAAATACGAACAATATGAATGAGCCTCATTACGATTCTCCTACTGTATATTCCTGACAGAAATCCGATAATGCATTTATGGGACCACCATCGCTTTCGTATAAACGCTCGGATAGACTTGCTGATTTATCGTTGTGCTAAATTACCTTCAAACGTTGAAAACTGCTAACCACAACATTTATTAATTTGTTTATCTTTTTTTTTATTTTGAACCTTATCTCACGGTAAATTTGTGCACCAAATGGATAATTAATTCCTCTTGAGATTTTTTTAAACTTCCGAGATAAGATTTCGTGTAGGTACCCGGTACCCCTAACCATTTTTTGTACGGTTTTTAACAATGTAATGGTACTTAATGATCGTTGCAGACGTGACCCGCCAAACACACGTGTGCTCCTAATTTTATACAAGGACACCACAGGTAGTCAGATGCAGTTAACCGTCGCGATGTATAAATTTGATATTTATGAAGATTACGACACAATAATGTGGCCTAGTTTAACATTTACGAAGAGACAACCGGCACAAAATGTAAGGAGATTTGCCTAGGAACGTATACTATCGAAAAAGATATTCTATGTACTTGAACTTTTTTAATGTCGAGAAGACCAAAATCGTTGTGTGAAAAAAGATATCGGCAGACAAAATCCGATTTAACGAACAAGTATTTAACATCATGTTTATCAAAAATATTTATAATACAAATTAAAATGACAACTACTTAAATTACTTTCAAAAATACTACCAATTTCCGCAATAGGAATGAGATTTTAGTACCTACGTATGGAGATTGTAAAACTTGTCAATGGAAATTAAAACCAAAAATTTTGTTAGTTACAAATGTATCCTGACTCCTTTTTTAATGGCAATGACCATTTGCTGTGGTTACCGATATTGGCGATGTTGGTGATATTGGCTTAGATTTTTTTTAGTATGTATACTAGTTAAGCCAATGTGTAAAGATGAAATGTGTGTATTTACATGTTATTTCATGCCACGGAATGCGTGTTTCATGATAATTTTATTTTACAAACACTAAAACTCCGTACGTTACGATTTCACGGTTAAACCGTTCGATCGATTGAATGAAATAACTAACCTTGAAAATTTCCGTAGTAGGCTAGAATCTAAGTAGACTCTTTTACGTATACCTAAATACGTAAAAGACTCACAACAAAAAATATAATATTTTCAAAACCGGGTCACACCACTCGACAGAATAGATACCAAAACTTTTTATGCCACTAATTTACTTCTACTTTGTCAACAGCTGTATCAGAGATCCGCGAACAACTACCTTCGGACCTGAAGCTGTTCCAATTATATGGCGAGTGCGCCCCGGGCGTGTTGGACCTAGGTGCCGAGATGGAGAAGCACCCTCCTGAGTACCCCGAGGTCACCGACAAGCCGCACTACAAGGACACGTTATTATACATCTACACCTCCGGGACCACTGGCATGCCTAAGGCTGCTGTACTGCCCAATTCTAAGTAAGATATTATATATATTATAGTAAGATATCCTTAGCTGTTCGTTATTTCTCAATAAAGCAATTTTTCTGATGTTGTCACGAAAGTTACCGCGGCCCTGGCGCACAAAGACCTCCAGAAAAAAAGGAACTCCAGTAAAAGGAATATGAAGAATTTTTAAGAGCCTTTTACTCGCTCCTAATTTAGATTAGCTGCAGCAAAAATATTGCTCTTTTCGCCATCAAACAGAATGATAATTGGTTAATAAATGGTTTGATAAAAGCAATATAAAAAAAAAATACCCTATCATATCCAATACCATATTCGGCGTCTGTTCTGTTTGTTCCACACGATGCGAAAATTGAATGGTCCCATTAAGTGCTTTAAGAACCTGATAAAATTGTTCTAACACAGGACTGCACAATCGCAATCGATCAAAGGCAAGAGTTTACAAAACATTAGCCTCTTGAGCTGAATAGAACCACGTATGCCTACAACCTAGCTTTGTTCTCCATTGGCGGCAGCCATCTAGTTAGACCATGGTATTACGTATTATGAAGTCAGACAAGTCAGACATGGAAACATTTTGTTATGACTTATGACTTAAAAATCTATGAATCTATTGGCTGCCCAGACTCATATGTCCAGACAAATACCCCAAATTATCATTGTGTCTGTAGAGTAATTCATAAGTAACATCCGTATAGAGATTGACACATAAATAGATAAGAAGCTATTTCGTCCTCGAAGGTCGAAGAAATGGCCTTCAAGGAGCGCCCAATATCTCTCTGTCGACTTGCGTCAACCGCCTTCAATTCTCATCTTTGTTTACTTCTTCCTTATCCTTGTCACCATCACCATCTCGCCCATGGAGACGTCTAGAAATACCATATCAAAGATTTTTCATGCAATATCAACTAACTGTACGTTGATTTTGTTCATCCAGGTACCTGCTGGTAGTGGTGGCGACGGTGCACATGCTGGGGCTGCGCAAGTCGGACCGCATGTACAACCCGCTGCCGCTGTACCACACGGCGGGCGGGCTGGTGGGCACGGGCGCGGCGCTGGTGGACGGCATCCCCTCCGTGCTGCGCACCAAGTTCTCCGCCTCCAACTACTGGGCCGACTGCATCAAGTATGATTGCACGGTGAGTTTAGGATCGATTGGTTTGTTAGCCGACGTATTTCCAATAGCACCACATAGCTTAAGATCATCTGTAGGTATTTTAAATGAATCTGATTGATAACCGTGTCATTTATAAGGCGTACAAATTGATTGACCACATAAAATATCTCACGAAATTTTTCAATTTTCCAATTCCAATTTTGTGAACATATTAGAGTGTACTTAAGAATTGTTGGGGATGTGAGATTGTACTAAAGCTTCTCCGCCATCTCGCCCTCACTGATTTATATTCCCATCATCATCACCTACTTCTTGCTGGCCAGCTAGTAGGCAACCTCCGTTCTGAAATAAATGTTGGTGTACATGCAGGTGGCGCAGTACATCGGCGAGATGTGCCGCTACCTGCTGGCGCAGCCGGCGCGTGCGGCGGACACGCAGCACCGCGTGCGCATCATGGTCGGCAACGGCATGCGCTCAGCCATCTGGCAGCAGATCGTCGACAGGTACGCGCTGACACCAGGCTAGCTGGTGAATCAGCTTCTAATGAAGTGCCACGGTGCAAAAACTATTCTTCTGAGGTCATTGTTAACCGTTTTGGCGTAAAAAGCTTACTGTGTTTTACCTTCTATCATGTTCAATATAAAAGTGTTTGAAATAATAGCTCATTTTTATCAATGTATGTATCGAAAATGACCACAATGCTTTAAAGGTAAACTTCCTTAACTCGTATAAGTCCGTTTACTTCAATAAATTGAAAACCTTGAAAAGTTCACTCATTTCCGCATAATGCCTACTTCACCAAGTGACAAATATATCAATAACTTTTGCCCACAATTAACCTTTAAGTTTTATGCGCAGTGTTAATTGTCTCGCATAAAATAATGAATAATTATTGTCGTATGCAGGTTCAAAGTGCCACAGATCAACGAGATATACGGAGCCACTGAGGGGAATGCTAATATAAGTAAGTCAAATAGGTATTCTTAAAACTCTCCAAGTACCTTCTATTTTAGTCTAAGCATTCTGGTAATATTTGTTCGGTCATTTTTTTTTATATTATACTAGCGGTCGCCCGCGGCTCCGCCCGCGTGGATGTCGGTTTTCGCGACAAAAAGTAGTCTATGTGTTATTCTGATGTATAAGCTATATTGTGGTAAAGTTTCATTCAAATCCATTCAGTAGTTTTTACGTGAAAGAGTAACAAACATCCATACATCCATACTTACAAACTTTCGCCTTTATAATAGTAGTAGGATCTAAGTGTACTAATACACTAAAAAAAAACATGAGTTGGTTTGCTTGAACGAGCTAATCTTAGGAAAAACTAGTCCGACTAAAATAAAAACTTTCAGTGTTTGATGCCCTATTATCGAGGAAGGCTATATGCTTATTTTTATCCGGGTGCGCGAAGTAGAGTTCCGACAGGACGCAGCTGAAAACACTTGTGCAAGCTAGTCTAATTTTATTGATATATGAAAGGTCTTCACAGGATCACCACCGAGGGTACCTAAATAGGCAAATTTTACGCAAGTCCTTAAAGCCGATTTGCATACAATATGCACTTAGCAGTTGGAAGCTTACATTAAACTTTGTATTTGTAAATGAGGCGCTGGGTCACACTGTTGCGATATATTGTAATTTATTGCTTAACGCTTTATTGAATTGAAAGCAACTCATTAACAAATCGAGTTCATTTCACATTACAATATTGATTTAATAAGGCAAGTCATGTTTTTGATATGAAACAACTTTTTAACTACATATTTATGGGCATTCGGAAAAGCCAAAAAAAATTATACGAACGTGACCTTCTTAATGTCTAGCTAAAGAACTACTTGAAATGTCTAGCTGGATACTGTCTGACATTCAACATGGTCTTATCACGGGATATGCTGTTGAATAGACAATTTTGCTGTAGTTAAGTCTGAGCCGATGGTAATTTATTTACGATTCGTGTCATATTTTGTTTATATTAAAATTTGTCTAAAATCTGGCTTTATAGAATGGATAGGGGAAAGCCACGATTGGTTAATATATTGAAAAGTATTTCGTATTCTTTTCCTCTACTGATAAAGGAAAATGTGGTCAAATCGAAATCCCGTAACCAAAATCGATGGGTATTACGTAATATTGAATTATGTATGATGTGGTTCGTGTCAAGAATTTTTGATTAAAGTTTTCTGTTTTATCGCTTCCATACGTAATAGTTCAGCTGCGTCCATGTGGAATAGTTACTTTGAGTAGCATTAAGCTAACTTTTCATGTATGTTTCCCACGGTTTAACACGTGTTCCCTGCCTCTTCCAATACCCGTATAAAAGGTTTTTCTAAACCATCAACCTTTGTGGGTAATTTCATCCAAATCGCTTCAATCATTTAACATGAAAACGTAACAAACTCACTTTTCCGCATTTCTATAAGGATGCAGTGTAAATAAATGAAATGTGAACGTTCCAGTAAACGTGGACAACACGGTGGGTGCGGTGGGGTTCCTGCCGAAGCTGGTGCCGACGTGCCTGCACCCCATCGCGCTCGTGCGCGCCGACGAGCACGGCAGCCTGCTGCGCGGCCCCGACGGATACTGCATACGCTGCAAGCCTAGTCAGTACTCCCCAATAACTAGCATCTTATATCTAAGGGTGCCCTCTGTATGTCTTCTTGGTCTACTGAACGTGGAGTCTTCTAGATGAGGTCTATTCTCCAAAGAATAACAGCAATAGTGTTTGCTGTAATGACCTCTTTAATTTTTGGGGGTCCTTTGAGTATCTGTTAATGCTTCAAGAATTTTTCTCATTCTTATTTTTTTCTTATCTTCAATAATTGAAAGCAACAATATTTTTAAAATAATTTGGTGAGGTCTACGTACAAGGTACCCCGCTCAAATGAAACACAGAATTGTGATAACCTCAAAGTGGGGCACAGTATGACGCGCCACTATTTCCCCACTATTTATGTCGCGTGCCTATTAAGAGCGGAAATTCCTAATGTTATATGTGGAATAACGCTGTGGCAATGATTCGATAACGGTGACCTTGAACTCATTGTTGCGATGTTTCAGATGAGCCGGGCATGTTCATCGGACTCATCGCTCAGGGCAACGCCTCCCGGGAGTACTACGGATACGTCGACAAGGTGACAATAGAGATAACAATATTAATAATATAAGATTATGTGACCTGACACACAAGGCCGCTGAAAATGACTGTCTATGCTCCAAACTTCTATTTGTTTACTATATTTAAAAAAAAGAGGTGTTGTGTCTGGGATGCCTGGGAGCTCCGATGTCATATATTACCTAGTGGAAAGGAGACGCCTCCCTCTTAGCTCTAAAATATTGTCACCAAAAAAAAAAATGTAGAGAAAAACTATCTCAAAACTCCAACTTAAAATTAAAATTGGAACATTTCCAGGACGATAGCAACAAGAAGTTGGTCCGCGACGTGTTCTGCAAGGGGGACGCGGCATTCGTGTCGGGCGACATCCTGGTGTCGGACGAGCTCGGCTACCTCTACTTCCGCGACCGCACCGGCGACACCTACAAGTGGAAGGGCGAGAACGTCGCCACCGCCGAGGTCGAGAACGCCATGTCGCCCAGTCTCGAACAGAAGGCCTGCGTCGTTTATGGTGTATCGGTGAGTTGTTAAGTTTGGAGCACTTAATTTTTTATTGTACTGCGTTGGGATTAATGTTTACGGATGAGATAATTAAAACAATGCAGTACTGAGTATTGAGTCCTTAATCTACCGTACTAGGTATACCGTAGGTAGCTGATCTCCTTAGAGAGAACAGCCGCCGTAGCCGACAATCGGCCTGGACGCCGTCATCACGTTATTTTTCTGATTCCTTGCCATAAGTAAGTGGTGCTGTCCGTCAGATCCCGCAGACGGAGGGGCGCGCGGGCATGGCGTGCGTGGCGGACCCGGCGCGCGCGCTGTGCCTGCGGCGCCTGGCGCGCGACCTGGACGACGTGCTGCCCTCCTACGCGCGACCGCTCTTCGTGCGACTCACCGACGACATACAGATCACCGGTACACTACAATTATGACATACTACTACTTTCTATACATAACAAAACCAAGATACCTATAAAATTTGGTATTCCTACATGTCCCCTCTATATTTTAATTCACAAAAATGTTGACGCACATACCTAATTATCACCTTCTAACCACATGTTCTAAATGTAGAAATGCGATCCTGATCTTCCTCAAACTCATTCTCAATACACTCGTACATATAATTATACACACCTATAATTATGACATATTCATTTCTAGGCACCTTCAAACTGAAGAAACTACAATACCAAAAGGAAGGTTTCGACCCTGACGTGATCAAGGACCCGCTGTACTTCCGCTCGGGGCCCGACTTCGTGCCCATCACGCCGCAGCTCTACACCGACATCTGCACCGGCAAGCTCAAGCTCTAGGCGCATTCACCAACCTATGGTGCACCACAGGACAAATGGACGGACAGACAGGCCGTGCGAGAGAGATACCGCTACATGACTTGAATAACAGCATCTCTCTTGCACTGCAGTGTGGAGGATAAAAAGAGAAATATTTTAGAAAAAAATTGTGATGCTACACCACCTTCGTAAGACTAGCCGTCCTGTGTCTTTACTATGTCGGTCTTAAGAAATCGTCTAGATAAAAATGCAAAAATATGGTACCGCTCAAGCCAATTTATAAAATTGGCCCTTGCAGACTCGAACTGTCAATATTTTCAGTAATGAACCGCCCTCGATGGGCTGAGAGAATGCCTGCTGGCAGCATAGTTAGCTAGACCAAGTCACACACTAGCACTTGTACGCGGCAGTATTTGGTTATTAGCTAATATAGATTAAATTTATATTTAACAAGAATTACGCAAATTGTTGAAAACATTCGTAGGAAGTGAAGGAGAGCGGGTGGAGAGAAGACACTAGGTAAATTATCAAATTATCATGTGGAAACCTGAAAGGGACGTGAGAATAGGCTTATTTTTATATAATAATATCGTATCAGTGGAGCCTCGTTGTGAACAGGTGACGTGTCGTGGCGTGTCGGTGTGTCCGCTGTGTGGTGGAGTAACTCTGTGGCACTTTACAATAATACGTGTTTAGGCGTAGCGGGAGGTAGACACTAGTTGTTGTTCATGTTTTCAATGTTGGAAACTAAATAATAATAGTTGTATGATTCCAGTTTCTAAATCGAATCCTACCCTCCAGCTTTTTCCTTTAAAGCAAATCATTATACACAAAATCATTCTAGCATTAATCAATAATACATTTTTTTTTCAGAAAACATTTAAAACTGATAAGAAAAGCATTAAATATATGTAGCATATTAGATGACATTCCACCATCTAGTCACATAAGGTGTTCTATTCATTTATATTAAAATGTATAAGTTCCTAAGTATTGTTTTGGGCACTTACCTAAGTCCTCGTTAGTAGCGAAGCAGTCTACCAAATATCTTAATCCATGGCATTAATCGCGATACGGACAGTGTATTTAGATTTTTGTGCCTTGAAACGAAAATCTCTGCACAGTAGTGTAGACTAGGAAAACTTTGCAGTTTACTCCTAAACAAAATTATTACGTAAGTTGTAAATAATATATAATAAATGATTAAAATGTCGACATTGTCTTTCATTTAAGTTTACCTAATCGTCCTTACGTACGGCTCTACGTGTTGATGTGTAAGTTTACCTAATCGTCCTTACATACGGCTTTACGTGTTGATGTATAGGAGAATTTAATTGATGCGGTATTTAACAAAACACTAGGGAGCTGTTATAAAAAATGTAACTTTATTCGAATTTACAATAACAAAACAAAATATATGATAAAAATAAAATAACAAATAAAAAATATCATTCTGTCACGATTTATAATACGTTATACTCACTAAATAAATTACGTGATAGACATCTTATAAAATAAATACTGTGAAAATAAGCGAAAAATAAAGTTCTCTGTAACATTAAAAATAATAAACTCTCTATAGTAATATTTAAACAAGCTAAGTCTAGACAATGTACAATATACCGACTGACCGCTAATTTAGCAAATACATTAATTTACAAACAGTGAACTATCATGTCCTTTTAATTTATTTAACTACTAACATTTATGACTCTTCGTATAAATTTTATGTATATCCTATCATGTAAAGCAACAAAAATCTCATTGCTTTGCCTAACCTGCCCGTTTGGTTCAACGAGTGAAAACGCTTGCTCAAGAGTTTTCAATCTAGAATCCAAACTTTTTAACACTATTTTTTCAAACTTCCTAACATTCACTCACAGCTTGTAATTGTTTAGTATAAATTCTTACAAAAGTGAAAAATTGGTAGATAATGTGAATCTACCTAGCGTAATGTGCTGCTGTGTGCTTTACAAATAAGTTGAATTATTTCCGCTGACAAAATTTAGTTGTTTTTTTACAAAATATGTGAGCAAATGCAGTGTTTATAAGCACAGTTTGGAGGAAACACAAAGACGACAATACTTTACAACACTGACTGAGAATTCGCAAAATACTGTTTTTATTAATTTGATATAAATTAAAATATCTATAATTACTTAAAAATACTTCCTACTGCTATTAACATAATAATCTTTAGTGTTTCCTCCTTTAGATAATGAAGGCTTAGTTAAACGATTAAAATACAAAGGGGCAGTGGGTTTTATATCTTTCACCATTAATTTAACTTTCCACATTATTCAGACATTTTCGTATTTCTAATATGAGGCAATGTTACATAAACGCTTTAACAACACAACTATGTATTTCTCCTGTCGTTATTGCAAATTAATTGACAACACAATCCTGACGCGTACTAACCAAACATTCACATCACCACAATACAATATTTAAATAATGACTAGCAACTATTAAGGCAACTTTAATAAAATTTTCACAATGTATATTACAATCATGTTGTTCAAAAATACGATAAGGTTACACAATACTTAGATTACAAGTAATACAGTGTTCGCTTATTCCGCTATCAATATTAAGTGGAACCATAGCCTGCCATATCTCATTATATCACCTGTCGAGCGTATAGTAGGGTCGTCATCTAATTAATCAAGTTAGTGACACCAATAGCTTTAGTGATTTTAATGCGAACTTATCATTTTGCGATCATTTAAACATAGATAAATTGACAGCAACCGCCTGACTGAACACACATAAACATACACAACATAAACTATAATAAATAACTTAAGATAATACTATTTGTTACATAAATAAATATTCGAAACGGACAGTACTTTTTTTGCAAATACTGTTTGTTTTTTCATAATTATATCATAAGAGCGTAAATGTATAGGAATTAAGGGGCATTTCCAATGTTCAAATAGTTTTAGTGATACCGAAAATAATAGTAACAAAATATAGTTTATATCTTATCAGCATCGGACTTGCTAAAGGACTTAGTTAGCTAATTTATATTCATAAATCATACTACGTGGGAACTCGTCGATATTTTCAAATGGAATGTTTTACTACAAGACTTTGGTGAGAGATTCATACAATTTATACCTCACTTTTAAGACTGACTTTTAATATTTCAAACAACATATACCATGTTAAAAATTGGTCTACAACTGTAACAGAAGGAATCGCACCCGTACTTTTTATTATACTAGCTTCCACCAGCGGGTTCATTCGCATTCCGTTGGAACAACTCCGCGAAAAAAATAAATGTAGGCTTAGTAGACAAATAGGCTATGTAACACTGAAAAAAAAATCAAATCGGTCCAGTAGTTCTTGAGATTACCGTGTTCAAACAAACGAACTCTGATTTTAATACTGTACCAAATATTATTTGGTACACCTCAACACAATCTATCTATAAAGCATACATTTAAAATTTCAAGTCTCTTACTCAATAATAATAGGAGTTTCATACAAGCTTCTGACCACCATCAGCACCGTTTCGAGTTTCGAAGGTCAAATTTCAAGTTGGTAGGTTTTATGGTTTCTGAGATTTCGTAGTATTAACCAGTTAGTTGTATTTCGCTTTCATAAATAATATATAAAAATTAAAGCTTGGCGCACATGTATCAATTATTTACAAGGTTTGCTAGCGTTGGCTCTGGGACTATCGACTTTAACGAACAAAATACGACTACTCTATGTATATCCTTGCTAAGTTGGTGTCTACTTACAAGTTAGGTAGTAGCTGCGTTTAAATAGGCTTGGTTTTTACGCAATGACAATTTGGCTCAAGGTTGGGCTTTTAAACAAGTTTTAAGAATTCTGAATGTTTATACAGCGAGATGTTTTTGCTGTCTCGCGAGCGGCGAGACAGTTGGCGACAACCATGTCTTTGAATTTATCGTTTATAATTTAGCAATGTCTTTGAGTTTACTGTTTTATTGTAATGACCTACCTACTTAATTTATTGTGGATAATCTGTAGTATTTTTTCATGTACTTGCAATTGCCACGCTAAAACCAAGCTAACGCGTTTGCTCAGAACACCTGGTTCATACTAATCAAGTGTTGAGCGAATGCACCGCACAGACAGCCGCGAATCAACTAAAACAAATGTCAACTAGTTGGCCATTAGCAAGGTAAAACCAACGTTAACGCTTGCACATAAGAGCGAGTTCAGGCTGATCAGGTGTTGAGCGAGGGGAACCATGCGGCGAGGCCGGTGCGCGGCGGCAGCGCGGCGCGCAGCAGCGCCTCCTCGTGCGCGGAGAGCCGCAGCAGCGCCGCCAGCGCGCGCGTCAGCTGCCGCGCCTCCAGCTCGCGCGCCGTCAGGAACCGCAGCACCACGTGCTTCAGGTACCTGGGGACGAATAAAAATGAGATGAAGAAAGATTGAACGTTGAATATGATTATACAAATTACACAGTTCCTTAGCTAAGGCTGCAGGCACCTTAATGTAATCAGCAGACATCTATATAACATCTTAGATAGACACTGCAACATTTAGCTTATGCTTATAATTTTCATGCAAACGCACACTATGGAAAATAAAATATCCTATTCTAAAGAAAACTGGTTCAAAATAGGTCTCTACAGCCTTCTTACCTTCTACTAATATCCTGTTCTTCTGCGGAGGTAAGATCAGACTTGCTGCTCTGTAGTTCGCGTTGTAACGTCTTCTTCATGTCCGATATTCTGTTGTCTAACGTCTTTATTTTCTGGAAGCCAACAACTAAACATATTAGCCATTACACATTTAAAAAAAAATTGTATCAATTTCAAAATAATGACTCACCTTATTTTTATCACAGATTTCAGTTTCTAAGTCTTGTATAGTCTTTTTGAGTGCAGTCTCGTTTTCTATTAATTCGGCAATTTTATTCTTTAATTGTTCGATTTCCGCCTTACGGGCTTGCTCGTTCTCTTTGATCAACATGCACGCGGCCTGGTTCTGAAACGAATTGTAACGATGTCATATCAATTTAAAGAGTAGATACATTGTTCAATTAACCATATTGAATAAAAACGATTGGTTAAAAATCTATTAATTATTTGTGGACCTTTTAACATTATGCAATATATTTGTATACATTATGCAACATTTTTACCTAGGCCGTGGACTTTTCTAATCTATAATAATAAAAAAACTGGAGTTTAATTGTTTCGGAACTACTGAACAATAAAAAAACAATTCGGTGTCACATAGCATTGTCGAGTAAGTCTACAAGGTATTTTTAACCAAAAAAAAAAAAAAAAAAACTGCTGTTAACGATGATAGCGGTGAATGCTCACCTCTTTATGCTGAGCAATGAGTCCCTCTAGCTCCGTGATCTTGGCCTTGAGGTCGATAATCTCGGTCTCCTGGTAGCGCACGTTACACTGGCTCATCTCTATCGTCTGCGACATGTGAGCGTTGCGTAGTAAGGCTTCGTCTTTCTCTCGCTTTTCTCTGGAAAATAAGAGATTTTTATATAGCAAAAGTATCAAGTAAGGAATTTTATAGTATGGGCCTGCGATGCGAAGGAATGACGATCATGTGAGAAAGCATGAACGTGGATGAATATAGAGGAAGGGGATGACGAAAGATACGATGGATGAATTGTGGGAAAGTCGATATGGCTTCAAAGAATGTGAACCGCAGACAGCAGAGCGTGAAAGAAGAAAAACATACTGAGCGGACTTCAAATAAAAATTGGCGTATGGGCAGAAGGATACGATTATCAAGAAATTTCTCACTTTATTATAGAAAAATCGAAGAGGTTTAGTAAGACTACACATACCTAGGACGCGAAGAAAACTTCATCTCTAGAGTATTTTAAAGTTTTCATACCCATAGATTGTACGTGCAAATATGCATGTTATTAGCTGCTCCAGTAAATGTTACAAAATGGTACAATAATACACACGAGAGCAATTCGTTCCTGGTGCGCTCCAATGGAAATAACTAAATTACCTATTGGTGATAACCGTTAAAGAAAGCGTTAAATAGTTGAGTGTGCGGACAAACAACTTTGTTTTATGATAACAGTAGAAGAATGACGTCGATTGACTTGTTGACTTTTTTTTCAAACAAAAGAAGGTTATTTCAAATAGGGATGCGGACTAGGTCATACATAAAATACGTTATCATATTCATTTTGTAAAGCATCTTAAAATAATGTCAGTTTTATTTATCGTTTTGAACCGAAAACTGTTTTTATTTTTTTATTGGTAATATAATCGAAATAAGTATACGGATCGATGTGAAAAATCGTCATATGTGGTTTTTTCATACAAATTTCATAGAGAGTAACCGTTTTTGACAGTTCTATAAAAGTATTGAATTTGACTAGTTGTCCGCATCCCTATTGTGTCTAGGATTATTTCGCCAATAAAATAACATAGACTAGTACTTACTTGTCAAACTTCCTCTGTATATCTAAGAAGTCGTGTTGCATCTCCGTGACCATGGAATTGAGGTGGTTGACCTCAGCCTTGCTTTCGTCACACAACAAGTTAGACGTGTCCACCTTCTCTCTCAGGATCTTCACAAGCGTTCGCTCATTCTCCAACGCTTCCGACAGCTCTTTGTTCTCTTGCGTCAGACTTTCTATGCGTCTCTCGTAATCCATGGTTTTATCCTGCAATAGGTTCGTATTTGCATCAAAAGTAATATTCAAAATTCTCTTCTTGTTTGAAGCCCCGTAATAAGCCGTTAACGCTGCTCTAAATAATGTTGAATTAAAAATATCTCGATTAGCATTAAAATATTAAGAACATTTCTAATAAAGCTCAAGTCAGGTTATTCAACTTTTTTACATATTTTCCTTGTGTACAGGTTGTTACCTCATTAGGAAGTTTGCCGCGGTAAATTCGCGATGTTGACTTATCTACCGGACGATTTATGATAAACTAAGGCACGTGATAGCTGTCTATGTAAACACAGATAATTTTATTTTACGAACTAAGCTTGTCATTAAGAATATAATCTTTGAATACTATAACTACTGCTTATAATTCCTGATTAACTATAAGAGCACACGTAAGGACTATTGTGAGAGCAATGCGGTCACTAAGACAGTTTATATGAATGATTCATCATCGGATTGATATCATATCTATATACGAATAAAGTTTAACAAGTTTTTGTTATCTTTAAGCACATTTAACACTGAACAAGCACCTTTATAATCGTCTGTTGTACAAACTATTCACAGCTTATTCCAACAGTCACGTATACTTTCTAGTAACTGTAGATGCCCGGCACACCGCTCTCACGACCGCTCGCCACTACACACAATAAAACACTAAAGACTTGAGTGTAAACATTCGCCAAGCGGGCCGGTTTTGTTGCAATACGGCGTTTTTACTTCCAGTCGCTAGTTACGCCACTACCGTGCGAGCCTATTGAAACTGTCGCAATGTCAATGTAACAACCCAAACACAACACTATAACAATAATGTAAAAAGGAAACATATGATTGTTTCTTTTCATTGAACAAGCTCCGAAACTACTTGACCGATTTGAAAAATTCTTTCACCGTTACGGTGAACATAGTCTATGTTTTATTCGTCTATGGGACGCGTAAAAAACCAAAAACCGTGTGAAAATGTCTTCTATGTAAATAATAACTGTTGAACATTAGTAACGGAACAAATATTAGAGGTCTATGTTAATTAAGTAAGCAACTGTACTTTATTATTGTAATACACGCGAAACGGTGTTTGAGTCTTAAAAGAGGATAGCTGATAAGATAGATATTATGATCAAACCACTCAATACAGCATCATGTTATCTTCACTCTTGTGTAGTATGAAGCGAGGCAGGAAGGTTAAGAGCCGAGATAAGATTAGTATTAACATGCACACACCAAACTAACCACAACCCATGCAAAAACAGGGGAAAAACAAAAGAAAATAATTTTTAATACACCAAAATAATTTATTTATAGAAATCCGTGCATCACATCAAAACAAAATAACAATGTGTAAATATAATTTCATAATTTTGTACTGTATAAAGTAAATTCGGTACACACTACTCACTTGGAATGGATATGTTGCACTAACTGTATTATATTAATAAATCTGAGCTGTGAACGTCGTTTAGGCGAACAATAGCGTACCGTCACCTGTGCAAACTGACTGACTAACAGCCCGGACGTATTTGGTCGTGACAAAAGATCACGTGTCGTGTACATAATCAATTTATCAACGCGACTCGATAACAAAACAAAGGATACCATATTTTGATATTATACCGCATTGTGAAGCAAGCAATGTGCTAACTTATATCTTTATGTGACGGCCAATTGCGATTCCCAGTCTAGATAATAGGGTAGCTGACAACAAGTCAAATTAAATACTTTTATTGAACTGTCAAAAACGGTTACTTTCTACGCAATTTGTATGACGTCACATTTCACATCAAGCAAACAATGTACTTATTTTACCTAAATAATCAATAAAAATTCAAGTTTAGTTAGTTTTACTTTCAAAACGATAAATGAAATTGACATTATAATTAAATTATTTACCAAATTAATAACATAAAGGATTTTATTTTTGTCGTAGTCAACTACCCAATTCATAATTACTATACTTTTGTTTTTGGAATGGCAAGAAAGTAATAAGTCATTGACCTCCCCCCCCCCCCCAACAGTGGACGCATTGTCAATTTATTGATACAATTTTATTATATATAAATTATATATGTAGATTTTTTGCCAACCAATCAAATAGGCCAACGCCAACAATGTTTGGCAGCAAATGAACCAATAAGGGTAATAACTATAATCTGGGTGTGGTGTAATCGCAACTGGCAATCAACCATTGGTGAAGTGAGCCAAACAACCAAGTAACTCCCTGCATCACAGAATAATAAATCTAAAAGCTACCATTAAACAGTTCAAAACTTTGCAGGTACACTGTCAAAAAAGATTTGAAAACCTGATTCTCAACTTTATCGCTGGAGCATATGGTTCAATGTTGAATTGGAACATCAACAGCTTGGTGTGCAGTCTATACAATAAATAGATTGAATTAAGTCATCTTCAATATTAAAATATACTATTAAGTAAGTATATTTTCCTTCAAAATTACTTCTCAGGCACAAATCTTTTTTACTCAATGTATCTTAGCTGCCAAAGAAAAAAAAACAATGCAAGAATTAACGCATCTCCTAATACCTAAAAAATATATTTTAAAATACATATTCAATATGTATTTACGTGTAAATAAAAAATCTAAAAACTATTTATGATATTTCTTTATAGGAACTTAAGTATAAGGCCCATACTCGCTAAGCAGTATTCTCAGTGATAATTCCTATATCTATATGATCAAAATATTTTTTCATACAAATTAAGACCATAGAAAATAATTGAGGTTCCATAGATAATAAATATTTATCACTGTAAATATTGCAATGCTTGCATTCCATTTTTAAACTTGTTTCATTGTTTTCCAATTATTCTTTTTAAACCTAAAAGCCAATTACTTTAGCACTCTATTTATTTATTTTTGGAACAACAAAACAAGTTGTTAATAAAAAATAAAATCTCAATCATTTCTTTAATACATTTAAAGCTAGCAAGCCCGTCCAATGGTGCAACTTTTTGAATTTGGAATGTATTCTAAAGCCATATGTTCACAGCAACATTAATAGTATTTTGTTGACGTGAACACAAATCTTTACACGAAAATATATAAAAAGTCTTAGTTAATAAAAAATGTCTAAATAAATGCGAACAACATAATCAACACAGAATACGAACTACATAAGTACAGACGCCAGCACATCAACGTACCTCAATCGGTCAAATTTCTTTAATAGATTTTCAACCGGACAGATTCGACCGATAGATAAGTTGACCTGCTGTCGTATACAACTCTAACTGCACAATGACATGACGCAATACCGAGTTACTGTTGAAATATTACAAATGATACTTTAAAACCTTTACTCAACATATTTATATATAAATTTCTCTAAAGGAATGCGAGAGTGTACATAGACTATTGAACAATATAAATCTCTTCGCAATATCCCCTCTATCGATTCTACAAAGCGAGCCTACAAGCTCGAGTGTACAGCACTAGTAATGCGTCACAACACGCAGTGTAGTACCACCGACCTATCTGTTCAGATGGACATACAATACATGTAAATAAAGAATTTCTTAATTCACTGAACAGATATCTTAAGTCAACTCAGATTTAGCGAATAGCTGCATTCCGGGTTTATACAATTATCAACTCTAACATCATTCAATAAGGTCGATATTTAATTGTCAGTGTTGTTCGCTTAATCTGAGCTTTGGCAGCAATAAGGAATATGCGAGACTAGAATGACTATATGGTGTAGAGGCTGGGACTCACGGCGTCTGCCGCGGCGGCGCTGCGCAGCGACTTCACCTCCATGGCGAGAGAGTGCACCTCCCCGTTCAGACGCACCACCTGACACATAGCACTACCTCTACAGCCCACGTCAATTACTTTGCCCCTCGAAGTTCGCTACTAGTGAAACAAAACACAACTGCGCATGCGCAGGGCATAAAATGGCAGACTTCAGAAGGGCAAATCTAGGAGGGAGATGTTACGTGTTTTTAGCACGATATATAAGGTCTAACAAAAAAGTGCACCATATTTTTACAGGTCATCTAGTACATGCTAAGGATCATGTTTACCATAAAATAAGTTGCATGACCTAGGGGTCAACGACCGAGCGTGTTCATAGAGACCGGTGCTATGGGTAAGAACATAATTACAACTTGGCGCATGTGATGTTTTCATGACTTTTTGTGGTAAACATTTTCCTTAGCATGTACTAGATGACCCGTAAATATATGGTGCACTAGTATTGTTAGACCTTGACCTGTAGCCAAGAAGTCTTTCTACAATCGTAAACACTAGTAGAAACGACAAAAATGTATGGAAATGACAATTGAAATCGATAAACCACGTGGTCATAACGTGAGTCCAAATGTCATTTCCATAGATTTTTGTTGTTTCTACTAGCGTTTACGATTGAAGAAAGACATCTTGGCTAAGCCCCCTGATAGTATAGAAAAATAGTACAGTACGATGTTAAACTTTCGTTTTGATATTCAACATCAATTTAGTTGGAGTTAGCTTTGATACGGCGAGGAATACGTAATAGCATGTTCTGTTAATCTTGGTGGTCAATGAGCTTTTAGTACTAGAATATCATGCAAATAATTTGTTCCTCCCTATTTTATGTATTTTGTAAATACATGTTCTACATGCAAGAAATTAACTGGACAGCACATTAATGTACAATATGAAGGCCACGTATTTTACACAACTACAAAGTTAGTTAACATATACATAATAACAAGGAATATAATTTAAATGGTATACCTTAGCCTCGCTGTTAGCAAGATTTTGTTTCGCTTTCTCCAGTTCTGCGGCTGCGTTAAGGAGTTTCTCCTGCAGCTCTTTTTTCTCAATCTCCACTCGTCTCCTTTCGGAACCTTCCTCTCCCGCTTGCCGCGACAGTCGCGCCACCTATATGGTACATCTTATTATAATGATAAAATAATGTAAAAGCGATTTTCACATAAAATGTATATATTTAAAGTATTGTTTGTGTATTTGTCTGTTATGTATTTAACTAATGGAAGGCTACCTACCTGTAAAGCGATGAGAAAATACAGCTGTTTTTGGTAAATAACTGAATCAGTATACAATTTGTAAAATTCAAAATAAAAATTAAATATATGTGTAATAAAATTCCCGTTAACATAATTCGGTCTGGCAACACGCGCTAATTACATATTTACAAATGTACAAAATTTTGTGATTACTGTTAGACGCAATTACTGTGAGCTTCAGACAAGCTAACAGACGTCTTGTGGACGGGGTGCGATTAATGTTTCATGCTTCATGCTCACGCTTTCACATGCGTATCAATGATATATAGTAAGTACTTATACACACATACATTATATTATGTACATTCAAACTAGTTATTGTGTAGACAATTTAATGTAAATAATAGTGTGGCCGACATTGTCAAACCTATGTAAAATACGTGACTACAACACACACTATAAAAAATACGTGAATGATAAATGATATTTTTTCCGAGAAAATGATAAGTAATATTATTTAAATCGTCATAACTGTACCAATAGGTACTTAACAATAAAATAGCATTTTTCAGTAAATGGAAAAGTGTATTTATTCAGAAGATTTCAATGCATTTTTTCCGTGCAGTTGGAGAGAGCGTCTTACTGTCACTCTTACTGACTAAAACTCAATATGTTTTTTCTGGAGGTCTTTGTGTGCCAGAGCCACGGTATCTCTTGCGAAAAATCCCAAGCCCCGGCAGAGCAAGCGTCGGTACTACGGCTCCATATAATATTTTTCAAGGCAGACCACAAATACCTGAGTCTCCAGCGAAGCGATCTGTCCGCTCCAAGAGGTCTTGACGTCAGCGAGCGCCATCTTAGCTTCCTGCAGCTGCCGCGTCAGTACTGCGCGCTCGCGACAAACGCGGTCGTAGTCCGCGCACCCGGTCGGCTGTAGATCGCGTTTGTCTAAAAGAGAACAATCACTTTAAAAACAGGAAATAAATATAAAGGGGTTTGTATGTTTGTGGGTATCCAGATCTACTGAACCCATTTTGATTTGTGAGCGTCTCGGCTAATAGGCTATAATGTTACGGTAGCTTCCCCGGGACGCTAATGAAAGGACTACTTTCATATAAAAAACTTTGTTTTAATGTTACGATTATTTTTTATGATATACCAGGTAATTGTAGAGTGTTATGACAATTACCTATACTTGTTTGAGTCACTGTAAAGTTAACAATGTGGTCATTTTAAAGGCCTATACGATCCCAACCAACCACCTCTTTCGGCGGTCACCTTGGTCCAGTTGATGTGAAAATCTACCGTATAGACGTTGGTCGACCAATCAGTTGTGGGGGGATTCAAACGACTTTAGACGACCTTGATCGGGAGCGCATACTTCGAGACAGGCTGCGTTCGTGATCGGCTCCAACCGTATGGAACGCTGTCGGGCGACGGGAGACACGAGCAAGGTGACCTCTACGGGCAGTCGGTTTGGTTTGGCGAGGAGCGCACATTACCGTCGTCCTGCATGTGGTGGTGGGGGCTGTCGGGCGGCAGCGCGGCGCGCAGCAGCGCGAGGCGGTCGGCCAGGTCGGCGGCGCGCGCCTGCTCGCCGCCCAGCGCCGCGCCCAGCTCCGCGCGCTCGCGGGCCCACTCTCGCCGGCACTGCTCTAACTCCTCCTACAATAAATAAAAAATAAAAATTCATTGAAAAAAAAAACCACAATCCTGATAAAATAAAGCACCTTTTAATGACACTCGGGTTATCTAGTTTAGTGTACCTTACATAATCAATTGGGCCATTTTCATTCAATAAAGAATGTAAAGTTGAGTAAAACCTATCAGTTATTAGCGGAGAGCCTCAAACATAAATATTCTCAACTTCTTAGAAATAGTGTCCAAACTCAATTACGAAAAGGCCCTTATTGGAAAGACACTTGAAAATGTTATAATTAGAAACCTGGTCTCAACTACTTATACAAATGAGAATGTTTGTTTGTTTCTTTGTTTTTTACACTTTTATGCGGGAACTGCTGAACTGTTTTGAATGCATTATTTTTCATGTTTCCTTTTATATTATGTTCTTTTAGTTTCTGTCTCATTCTGTGTTAATTATATTGGTGTAAACCGTTTCAACATAAATAAATAAATTATGAAGATACTAGAGCAGGTTGTAATTTTTATCCAGGTGCACGAAATATTTCATTATATCTATATACCTATTTGTAACCATGTCATAAAACAAAATTATGTATGCACACAGGACGCGACAGATCCAACTCTATAGATAAGCCACTTTACAACATTCTGAAATGCAGGATGTTAGTTTATCTATAGCAAGTACATAAATTAAAACATATCATAAGGAATATTCCATTGAAATTATCCTAATTCTAATCCAATTAATCTCCTGCAAATGTGCATTTGTTTGTAATTTCAGTATTAAAAAGCACAGTATCTGATACAATACACACACAAACAATGCTTAATACTTTGTTTGCTTTAATCTGAGAAACTACTGCTCCGATTGAAAAAAATATTTATGTTAGATAGCCCATTCATTGGTGAAGGCCAGTCCAGTGAAGGTTAGTCCAGGTGCACTGAGTATGGGATGCTAGTGAAAAACACTTACAGAAGTTCATCTCTGTTATGGAAAAAGATGGGATCCTTGGAGGTGGTTTTCATTAATAATCATCCTTTGTCAGTGTCTGCCTGGATCCACAATGATAATGTTCTCATTTCAAACTCACATTTAAAGCATCAAGCCTGTCTTGAGCTCGCTCAGCTGCGGCTAGTTGTGTCTTCAGTTCAGTCACAAGTCTTTTAGCTGTGTCCCTCTCTGTAATAGCCTTTGCAGCTTCGGCCTGAGCTGTCCGGGCTACAGCTTGTGCTGCCGCTGCCTCCTCGCCTAGCAAACAATATCATGTGAGGTAGTTAGCTTTTAAAGTGAATTCTAAGTGATGACTAAGACCTAGACCCAATATAGAAAGATCATATTTTATTTCATACTTAAATTCCTAACTATTTCAATGCACACAAGGCAATGTTTGAGTGTTTAAAATTATTAACATGTTTCATTTAATTTTCAAGCTTAAAACTTAAATGAATACAACCTTGCAATGTGTTAAAATACCCGCTGATAGAAAATGGGATAGGACCTTATTTGATATATAAACAATCTTTTTCTAGGCAAAGATATTTGTTGGTTACAATAAAACCTCTTGGTACAAATTCTGTATAAAAACTGTTAAGCCTGACCTTGCACAGAGGCGAGAGAAAGTTTCAATTCTTCAATCTTTTGTTCCCAGTAAGCGTCTCTGTCGCGCAGCTTGGCTTCCAACTGTGCCGAGTACTGCTGTTGTAATACTGCCTGGTCTACCCGCCCACCAGTACGCTCGGACAGGTATGACTCCATTTGTGGAGATATTGACTAAAAATTTATTTTATAATTTAGTATAAGGAAATTTTAAGCAAAACAATAGTACAGGAAGAAATACAATACAAAAAAAAGAAAAACAATAGACACTGAAATTATATCTTCTTATAAACTATTTTTAAATAAACAACATACATGATTAAAAAGTTGACTATACCATTAAATTCTGCAAGAATGATAGAATGATTCTTCACACTCAATCAATTTTATTTATTATTGTAACTTATAAATTGCCATAGATTATGTAATAAACCAAAATATAAAATAGTCATAGAGAAAATGGTTTAATTATTGTCTGACTTACATCTGAAGTAGAATCTCCATGGCCACCAGAACTTGATGGACTTGCTGTTGACTGAAAGTAAAATATTTTTTTTTAGGGTGCCCGGAAGTGTGACTGTGTGTGGAAGCTGACAAAATTATTTCATCAGTTGATATATAATATACGCATATAGCCAAGTACTTAGTATATCAGAGTGGTCAAACAATAATACTACAAACTTATTTGCATAAACAATGTTGAGACAATAAAAAAAAAACAAAACATACAAGATTCGAACTGGAAATATCTATTGCTCTAATTGTTTGTGTAATTAACCACCATTATATACTTACAGAATCGTCTCTGAGCGTTATCCTCCCCAAGAAAGCGCCGCTTCGCCAACTACTAGTTATTTTACTTATGTCACTACCAGTTTCTTCCTTTATCTTACTTTTCAAACTCGCAAACATCGTAGCTTGTAAGCGATGCTACTAAAATCATTTAAACCACAAATATAACTCGTTTTCCAATGTAAATGACCATGATAACGTTCGATAACTTACCAGTTTCGAGTTCAAACTAATGCAATACTGTTGTACGTCAAGATATTAGAATTAGGTAGTCAGATTAATACGTTCGTCACTGCTACACATATTAAGTTTGAAGGTAGCATATTTGCTTTATAATATTATACACCAGAGCTAAAGTTAAAATAATGTAAGAAATTATTCGCACAAAAAGATTACTGTCACTGAAAAGACGAAAGTCGATGACAAGCGATGACAAACCACTGACATTACTGACAAGTGACATAATTTGACAACTATGGCTACGGCTGCGTTCCGAATGCCACTTTTAGCATAGTTAGCGATAATAGCACTTACGAGTACTTTAGCAGAGAGTATTATAATCACTATTTACGTGGTTTTAGGGCGACATTGTAAGTCAGCGGGCTATTTCATAATGTGTTTTACCAACGGAGCTACTTTTTGGACAATAGTATGTTTTTAAAGTCTAACCATGTGATGATTTAACCACACAAAATATTAAAATAAAACCAAAGTCATACTTTTTATTTAAAATATGATCACAGAAAGAATGTGCTGATTTACCCAATTCTATGCTTAATAATTACTGAATAAATGCCTACTTGGTAATTACTTACTTCAGTTCTGTTAGCAATAGAATATTGTATTGTTATCTTTAAATTAGGTATTGACGTGAGTATGTAGGTATTTCGGGCGGGAGGACACGCCTGGGTGTCACCACTGCGCGGACCAGCCAGAGGACACGGTGGAGCACACGGTGGAGGAGTGTTCTGCCTGGGCGGAGCACCGCCGTGTCCTCACAGCGGCAATTGGCGGCGGCGACCTCTCGCGTCCGGCCCTGATCCAGGCCATGGTCCGGAGCGAGGGAGAATGGGATGCCGTCGCCTCCTTCTGTGAAGCCGTTATGCTAGCGAAGGAGGCGGCGGAGCGGCTAAGAGACCGCACCGCTCATCCCAGCCGTCGCGGCAGGGCTGGTACCGGTCGACACCACGGGCGCCGGGTGTCAAGGGATGACTCCCGACCACCGTAGGCGCGGGCTTGTGGGCGGTGAGTGTGGGTAGCTCATCGTCCGTACGTCTTTAGGGACGACAGGCCCGTGTCGGCGGCGCGTTCTGTTCCACGCGCTCCTCGAAGAGATGTCAGCAACATGGGAGGGGCCCCTTTAGGGCCAGGGTCTGCTTGGGCTGCGGGTTGTTCGTGAGAGATACCGCGGCCCTGGCACACAGGGACCCCCAGAAGGAACATAGTGGGTTTTAGTCAGTAAAAGTCTGACACTCCCTCCAGCTGCACCCTCAGCGGGAGGGGTCATTTGATGATTTCCCACGAAAAAAAAAAAAAAAAAAAAATTAGGTATTGACGTGAGTATGTAGGTATTTAAGTATAATTTTAAACCTGAATGGTTTTTCAATGTTTCCTTAACTTAATATTGTACACATGATTTAATTTTAATGTTTATAAAGAGGAAAAACCTTACCTCTGTAGTTGATGTGATTAAGATTAATATTTTTTTTTCTTTAATTGCGATGATTAATTTAATTTAATTTAATTGAGGCAGATTTATTACAATACACTTTCGTCAGTACTCGGTGTCCATCCATGCCCAGGGGTGGGAGCCAGGATCGTCTTCGATAGTCTTAGTTATTAGAGGCCCTTATGACAAAAGATTTAAAAAAATCGTTATGTTCCTTTTATCGCTAGACGTTTATAAAAAAAAAAAAAATATCAGAAACGAATAAATTAATCATAGTTGGTAAGCATAAGTCTGATTTTCAGGCGAGTGTCAGTTGAGTAGCTATCTATTCTTTACAGAGTAGGGACTAGACTAGGGGACCCCAATGCATCGCAGTGCCCTTAGTAGAATAGTTACGTTACTTATTCAATTCACGACTTAAAAAAATACTTTTAAAATGTGCTGTTTTTCTGGCTATTACCTTAAATTTCAGGACGCAAGAACCTCAGTACCTACACATGAAACAAGGTATACCAACAATGTACATTATAGCATACTGAAAGATAGGTATACCTTTGTAAGCTACCAAATACGCCTTATGTTGTTAACTGTACCTTGATATCATAGCACATAGGATCTTGCAATGACTAAATTTAAAATAGGTAGTTTAAGTATCACTCTGACTTCATTACTTCCATATCTGTAGTATATAAAATCTTCCCTTTTGAGCACAGATTTTATAATACTCTCGCTTTTGAGCCAACTTGAGCAGTTGTTAAAGTACATACGTGTCACAAACAGCGCAAATGATAAATTATAATATGAGTAGGTAGGAATTTTCTTTCATTCGCCCCATATTGAGGCACTTGGTTCAAGTGACGCGACCTCAAATTCTTTTTAGGTCGCAGTAATGAAACGCGTATGAGGGTCGAGGCCACTTTGAAGGATGCTCGTGAATCTCGGTTTTAATAAATAAATGTTATAGCCAGAGCGTCTCATTTAGAGTACTGAATTACGGAGTACGGATTATTTTCTATTAGGATACCTATTATCCATATTTAGGTGAGTTACACCTGCTTACTTACTTCAGTTTCACGCATTCTTCAAATTACAGCCCGGTAGTGCGGGGAAAGATTTTCGGACTTTAATCGACTCATTCAGAGGATTCAGGCGGCAGCTTCTAAGAGTTTAGATAAGTTTAACGACTGCTTTCAGTATCAACCCCGTAAATCACCATAAACCCATAAACCCCGTGTGATTTTCAGTTGTAGTATCAGGGATAGGTTCCTATAGATCCCGCCAAGCTTTATGTCGGCACGGAACACCGCGCTTGTCGCTACGCAGCAGCTATTATCAGATATCGGCAGGTTTATTAAAGTAAATGAAAGACTCAGGTCACATATTCAGTTGTTTATTATCTATACTGTACTCAAAATTGATCCGAAGATCACATCACATAGTAATTTCATAAATAATATTACAATGTCATGTACTTTCTGTGATTGTTCGTGAATAAAAAAATGTTCACAATATTATCAATACTTTGTTCACTGGACCGGTTTACCTTTTAAGTAGACTGTAGGTACATACTACATAATAAGATACCATTAATTAGGTACTCAAACAACTTACAGTGTATTTGATGAGAGATATAATAATCAATTATTGTGTTGCAGTTCATTTTTTTGTCAATATATTTACAGTTTTACATTTTTTTTTGTGATTTACAAATAAATTCTTGAATATTTAATTAGGTCATCATTATTCCATCTGGATTTATAATAACAGTACTTTATAGTTAAAAATATCACAAAAATGAAATATATTATGTGTAAGACACACGCAACATTAAAAATACAACAAAAAGAAAAATATAAAATCCACTAGAAACCTTGGGCCAGAAGAGTCCCTTCTAAACAGGAAGGATACTTTCGATGTTCTATATTTCATAACGGCAATTTGATACCATAATTATTATTATCACACTAATTAATTATAAAAGTAATCGATTGTCTTACAATAAATGCGTCAGATCATAAAATTTTGATTATAAAAATTATAGGCAACAAATAATTCATGAAACGATAAATTCCAACAAAAAATAAAATGACAACTTATATATTTAAGACTCATAGTGCCGTATTGATAAAAGTGAACTGTTCACCTTAGCCACTAGCACGGGACTGATAATAACAATCAACATAAACACAAACGCAACGAGTTACTAATGAGTTTGACTCCGCATCCGATATTCACCTTTTATCGATATGGCATTCCACTTACGTTACGACAATAAATATAACACGCTTACACATTAATCACTTCTTTAATTCCGACGCTAGGAATTATTTCATAATATATACCTAAAAATATAATCACGGCACAAGTATCCCTCCGACTAAATTACTAACGTAGTGTCACTTTATCAGGATTTAGAATCAAATATGTATTATGTATCTTAAATATTTCATTATTAATATATCATTATCAAAATATCCACTAAATGGGAGGAATAAATCAAATTATTAATATTTATTCTAACATTAATCGCATGACTGATCAACAAAAAGGATATGGACTAGGAATAATATTAGGCATTAGGCTTCCATGCCTTCGGGGCGCGCGCGCCGGCCGCGTGGCGCGCCGCACTGGGCAGAAGGCGACGCGGTATGAGTGCGGCGCCCGCTGCCCGTGCGACGCGCACGACGCGGCGAGGCGCGCGCGCACCCGCCTCTCTCTCTATCCGCATATCACCTCTACATACATACGACGAGATAAATTTGATCAAAACGTTAATACTGTTTGTGTTGAAAACAATATAGGTAGCTATTTCTTTATGCTGTACTCACCGAGAGGTAATCGGACTCGATCGTCGGTAATATTTTGTGCATCGATAGACGGGAATCGACCAGTAAAAGAATGATTATCTAGCAAAATCTATCTGGAATAAAAGCCGACGTTCTATCCTAGAATTTAGGTAAATAGCTTGGAAGTATGCCTTCTTCGTTTTAATATTGTCCGATAACGTTCATTGTATTATGAGTTTCTGTCCTCTATCACTCTACGAGTGTCGCGATCTATGCTAATATGTGAACTGGGCGACGCCTCGGCGTCGTGGGACGTGGGATGTGGGATGTGGTGCGAACGGGATGGCTCCTTAAGGGAAGAACGACGTACCGACTAGTCGCAGCGAGCAGACGCGCGGCCCTTACAGGCGACCTGCGCGCCGCTCGACACACGCGAATTGTGCTCCGGCGTCAAAAGTTTCAGTGCCGAGGGAGAGAAGCGGCTACTCTATTGGTGTTTCATTACTGACTCACTTAATCTAATCTAGTGTAAAACTTGTCATCTAGAAAAAAATAATTTTATAACATACGTAAAAAAGTAACATAATTCTCACAAAAATGCTCACGTTAGGAGTGGGGTGATGCAACTTTTGACACCGGGTCGGTCGCCGGCAGCAAGCTGACCGACGACGACGGTGCGCTCCGCACCACCCATAAACATTACATCGCTTGCTTATATACAACAAAGTTTGCGTGCGACGCCCGATGGCGACCGCACCGATCTTTACAGGAACTCATATCGTATCTTAAAAAAAAAAAATATACAATAGTAATAAAACATTTGAAACCTCACTAACTACTATTCGACGATCTCGGTACGATCTCGATAAAATTACTCAAACGGCTCCGGCGTCTCGAAATCTATTCATATCACAATCGCATGACCGTGCCTGAGAATCATATCCCGCTACTTATGTACACACTCTTTCCCGAAGACTAACGCACTCCAGGCGGGGGCGGGGCGCGTGCACGGCTGCGCACGCGGCTCGCCCCGGCCGCTCTACACTAACCGATATTCACTAAGATATCACCACCTCAGCCGCGGGAGCGACAGTAGGATACTTGCCGAACCTGCCTTTCCCGAGTGTGCCAGAGGCGCGATCGATATGGATAACGCGGGGCGCGGGCAATGCGGGGATGGGTCGGGGTCACGTGGGGTTGTGGGCGTGGGTAGTGGGTATGGGATGGGGGGGACGAGGGCAAGGGTGCGGTGGTGGACGGGTGGCGGGGCAGGTTAGGGGGGGCGCAGCGCTGGCGGCAGCTGAACGGGGATGTGGTAGTAGCGGCAGGCGGCGCGGCGGCACGTGCCGGCGGCGGCGTCGCGGCACACCACCACGCGACACCCCACCACCTGCAGCCCGCACCCTGCAACACCACACAACCACTGCGTCAGCGCGCTCACACGACTCAGAAGGTGCACCCATCACACGTGGGCAAAAGTAACAGGTCAACTATGATGATGTTAACACCATATTACAACATTATCTGTGCATAATACAGGGTTCATGTACAATGTCTACAAGATTATATGAATAAGCAAATACTAAAACTAGTGAAAACTACATCACTGTACTAATGTAAAAGTACGTACGAGAATAATAAGTGAAATGTATCCAAACTCAAATATCTAGACTAAACTGGTTAATATGTAGTTCCGTCTACTGGTAGTTGTCTACTGTCAATATTTAAACTACGCTATTGATGAAATATAACAAAATATGGTGATCATGCAGTTATACAAGGAAAAGGGAAGGGGACATTTCTATCCATGATCTGAAACTTTGATATATCGTTTTCAATAGATTAGTAACACGTTTACAATAACAATGTGTCTCGACTATTCTTTACTACTAAGATAAAGTGCAATGTAAAGTGGGTCTCCTCACCTTCACGAATATGAACAAATCTGCAGGTAGGTCTTGTACATCCTTGTCGATTAAAATCTTGGCACACCGGGAGGGTGTCCAGTAACTGCAAATATAACAATGTATTCATTAGTATTTATTGTCGTTATTCAATTTCATACTCATACACCCCGATGCTCCCACAATGCTTTTGTCTTTGACACTGCATTACATTTATGTTTGCTCGCAGGCTGTCCATTGGTGTGTTATAATAACTCAATCATAGTTAAATTATTCGTTGGCCATTTCGTTGTCATATTTCTGCAAACTCTATTGTTTTGCAATTAATTAGAAAGATTGCTTTCGCCTCTTTTCTAGGCTTCTATGTAAGAGTATATCTATATCAATTAAAACATTTAGAAAACAGCTTTCACGAGACAGTAGTGTTATCTTTCTAGAGAATGGGTGTATTGATGTATATTGTTCGAGATGCCAAGTAATTGCATTTGTGGGATAATCGTTTGTATGTCACTTATTACTAAAATCTACTTCATAAACAGTCGATGATTTTTATTTAATAAAATAAGGATCGCTACTCTTATAAAATATGTTTATGTAAATATGTAAAGGTGTACTGTAGACAGGGACAAACAAATGACCGACGGTTTATGAATTAATTATGTTAATAGTGTTAATTCTAAAATCTAGTTCATCACTGATTGGACAGTCATACATCTGACACTGATCATTATCCTCATTGCACAGCCGTCTGAAAAATAACGCTGAAATAGTTTTTGTAATATCAAAGAGCAAGGTAGTATAAATGGTCCATAACAGTAAACCTAGCACATTGTATTGAATTAAGGTTCCCTAAGCGTGTTAGCTGGGTCTCTATATATATTCGTATAAAGAGGAGTTTATGCGTGTGTAGTTTCTCAGTCGCTACATAAAATTAACACAAAACGGGACACACGGAAGGCGAAAATTGCTCGAAATCAAATCTTGTTGCTGCTTCAATATTACAAGAACTTTACAAGATTCGTTGCACAATATGATTGGAGCTTCCAAGCATTCTTTGTTTACGTGCGCGCTGATATCATATCATGTGTGTCACCTTTATATTGTAGTACCGTCGGATATAGTATGCAACATTAAACAGAATAGTAAATTAAGAGCCCACTGCTGGAGTTATTCTCGTGAACGAGCTTCCATAACCGTCAGAGAGTAGTGTTAAAGTACGCTGCACTATGCACATAGGTATGAATATATAATATCTAAATGGCATGCAGAACGCTTGAAGTATAATCATTATTGCGCAGCCAATCTTATTTAAGCGTGACTATATTTTACAAAAAAGCTAAAGCATGATGCTAGACAACTTTTACCAGGGCGAGGGCGTACTAGGGGTCTGTAGCGTCCAAAGTGTACCCATAAATACCAACTGTTGCTATAATAAAGCTAAAAGAGGCTGTGTGGGGAGAGTTACGACATGTGTCTGCGTCGGCTGTGATGAATTTAGATCTCCCGGTGTTCTCAGTAGAGGAACAGAGGACGTCATGCTTATCGATAGGTTGCCATGGTTATAATGTAAATAGACAAATTAAATTTATACCTTTAGCTTACATGACAGTTCTGGACGTGACATGTTAGTGGTAGTACAAACTGCAACATAATGACCATTAGAGAGTGCGGTTACTGTACGACAACAAAAGAAAACCAAGTATATTATTACATCTACGTGAACACTTTAACAAGCGTCAGAGAGGCCTCAACAAGTCGTAAGCGAGGAATTGAAGCCGCAACGGCGAAGCATTTTAAGCATTTTAAAAGAAAATTCAAAGTGATTGTTAACTCATTTTCATTGAGAATGTTAAAGTGGGATACTGTAGCCTAAATGTACTAAAATTCACATCACTTCGAGTTTCCTTTTTTCACCATCGTCACTTCAACTACCAACTACGCACAAAAAAATAATTGTTTACAAAAAGCATTTGAATGAGTGTAAAAAAACCCCCTTATTAGCAGTTGATAGTTGATATTGGCCAAAAGGTGAATATCACTGTGAACTAAACAGTTAAACCAGCTTTTGAAATTACTTATTTATTATATTTACATGTTATTTAAATTAGGCAAGTTACGTGGCGTATTATTGAAACGGCCAACTGTTTAGTACTTCGTAAAATGGCTTCGTTAAATTTAAATTATTAAAATGACCTTTACTGAAACTGCCGAGTTCATTAGATATTAGAAGCATATTGAGAAAAGAGCATTTGAAGTTATTATTGCAATTGCAATTCCATGCGAGTGACAAGCGGCGTGTTTCAATATAGGCTTCAAACAGGAAATAACTTATACTGAGGATATCATAGTAAGCTGATTGTATCTTACCGGGTGTAAGCAAGGCAATACTGTAGAGTGACTTCTTCCACATTTGAAAGCAAGTATGTCTCACTATACAAAACTAAAAATCATCAACAATTTGTAGCATCAACTGTTCATTACAATATAATCGATACAGTTACAGCACAATGACTAGATGGAGTGATGATGACAGATATATTATCATGAGTCGGCTGACAAGCGATGGCTGCGGCGGCGCCGGGCGGCGCGGCCGAGTCCTCGTACCTCCACTGTACCGTTGTATAACATATAGCTTTGTTCAACACATACGTCCTGCCCGCCTGTGCCAGCAGGAACCGAACATACTGTCAGAGCGGACGATGTATACGCTAAGGTGTGAACAATCAGTTCTATTCCATTTTGTCTTCTTTCAAGGCGTGTAGTAAAGTTGATTAAAAAAAGCTCATTTCACCAAGCACACCTTGTCCCGCTATTGTGAATGGCCCGCTTTAGTGGTGGACGTGTTTGTTTGATATTTGCTTAATTATTGTTAACTAGCATCTGATTAGCCTACTAAGCCCGCGTAAGCTTCACAAACTAAACTAAATATAAGTTACGTCTACAGAAGGCGTGTGAAGAAGCAAGCTCTGAAGTTCTATGCGGAATCCAAAGTTGGTAGATTTACTTCTTGAACTTTTTATAATTAAATCAAAGATGATTTTACTAAAAAGGCTTAGTGTATTCCGAAGGATATCAATAATTAATATCAGTATGAAAAATGTATATTGTCGTTTAATGTATTCTAAATAATGTTAGGCCAATACATTTAACTATAACACACAAATACAACAACAGATTTATTAGCAGGTATTTTTTCAAAATAGTAATAATATTCAATTTAACGACTTCGAGCTTCTGAACAGAACATAATAAGCGGTAGACGTAGTTGCGTAGGAGGTGATATGCAGTCGATAGCGTACTGGTTAGAGCGAGGCGAGGTGTCGTGAGTCGGATAGCGCGGGGGACTGTGCCGGGGAGGGAGGCGCTGCTCTGCCTGACTAATGTGTAAAAGTGTTAACGATAAGCTCACGTCACACGGCACTTGCATCATTGTTTGCTAAATGCGGAGACGCCACAGAATAGTGCGAATAATTGTGTTACAAAGTTCATAACCATAAAACTACCGATGAACGTTAGCAATGCTGATGTAACAAATATAATTGCGTGTCATTGAAATGTGTGCATTTTGGCACTAAATAAGTTGGAACCGACTTCGCAATCGTTACAGAATGCCGGTATCGGATATTGTTGATCGATTTAACTAGACTGTGGTGTCTCAACATGCGCTAAACACGAAGGAATCATGTGTCGTGGAGCGAGGAGACTGGTCTCTACGACTAGCCTAGAGTGGCGTTAACATAAGCGCATGCGGTGACGACGCCGCGGCGTAGTGCGGGTGTGCGGCTTGCGGTGCGCGGGGCGGTGCGGCACGCGGCACACGTTACCTGTCCGCGCTCGTCGGTGTACACCACGTACGGCGCGTTCGGGGGCGCACAGCCTGTCCATCCGGACACAAAAAGCGACAAAAGATTGCAATGCGGACGCAGCCGAAGCGTCATTCGGAAGGCATGTAACAGAAAGCGTTTAAAATAAATAGAAGGAGGTGCGACCGAAAGAAAACTGCAGGGGCGACGCACGCCGCCCCCGCGCCACTACTGATGAACACACCGGCACACTTAGCGCACACAGGAGCACTAGAATAATGAGAATAATACCTGATGAGCCAAACGTATAGGGGTGGTGGATTCTATTCCATGCGAAAATTAGAAGGCGGCTGTGTTAGGTGCGGGCCTGCTGCTGCAAGCCGGTAACCACTAGGTAGGTACGGGATCGACACATCGGCCAAAGCGCACCCGTGCGGAGCTCCTTCGAGAACAAGCGTGTACGTAGCGGGATCGACGGACCAAGCGCTCAACTCTCAGTACGACGATAAGTACTCACGATAAACGACGATCGACAAGAGGTAATAAAAAAACGTACAGTCATGCATCTCAAGCGTTATTATTACCGGGATCGTAGATACGAGAAATATACACGCATAGGGTAATAACGGTAAGTGAGTAGAAATACAGTAGTATATATATATAGCGTAAAACTACCGAGACATCCGCGAGGGCAAAGCCGCTCGCTTCGTCCTTACAATAATACAATACAAATGTGACAACACGCCTAGCGCTAACCACCCCGACAGGCCGGGGCGGGACACTCGGCCGCACACGTACGAGTCTCTACGCGGAGACCCCGCGTCCCGCGCCCCGCCGACCGCGCGTGTCGCACGTCTATGTCGTCTTCATCTTTTTGTAGGGGTTGACGGCCGCCGCAGCCGCCGCGGCCGCGGCCGCCGCCGCCGTGGGTGGAGTGGGCGGCGGCACTGCGTACATGAATGGCTGCTGATAGTAGGGCATGGGCATGGGCGGCGCAGGCCAGCCCGGCCGCATCATCATGTGTGGCGCGCGCATCAAGCCCGCGTGATGTTGCATGCCGGCGCGGGCCTTAAGCGCCTGTTGTGTGTAGGCGGCCGCTGCCTGAGCCATGGCAGAATGCTGCGCAGCAAAGGCGAGCGCAGCCACATAGTTCTTCTGTGCCACTTCCTTGGCCATGGCTGCCGGGTCGGGGGTGCCGGGCTCGCCGCCAGCGCTGACGGGCGGCGAGGGCGCCGGAGGAGCGGTCGCGGGGGCAGGCGGCGGCTGCGGCGCGGAGGACACGGGCACGGGCGCGGTCGCGGACGGCGGTGGCGCGGACACACTGGCGGGCACGCTTACGGTCGGCGGGGCGGACGTAGCGGGCGCGGGGTACTCACATGATACGGGCACGAACGGCTGCTGAAGCTGCATCAGCTGCTGGTAGGTAGTCGCCGGCTGGTACACGGGTACACCCGCTTTGTCTGCAGCGGGCCGTTTGTACGGCACCACGCCGGGGAAGGCCTGCGAAAATTTGAAAAATTTATTAGTGCTATATCAAGCATAATAGGACGCAAAAGAATCGCCCCTTTAGTTGGATACTTACGAAGTTATCGTAGTAGAAGGATCCGACGCTTTTCATGTCCATCTGAAACGAGAAACAGATGGTTGAACGGGGGCTCCGGGCGGAGGGCTTGGTGCGGGCGGGGGGCGGCGGGGCGCGAAGGGCGGGGGGTGGTCCCTCGTGCCGCGCCGCCGCCTGCCCGCTGCGGGAGGGAGAGGCGCGCGGAGGGATCGTGCGGGCGGGAGCGGGAGCGGAGGAGAAGCGTGCAAAGCTGGCGTTGTACCGGTGGCGGCTCGAGCTCGGTGGGCGCCGGCCGTTTCTTGCCCGGCTCCGAAGTCGCGCTCGCTGTCGGCTGCTGGGCTGCGGCGGCCGTCTACGTGAAGCGAAGCGTCGCAGGACGGGACAGAAACAATAACGATGTAGTAGATGCACAGAATACACCTAAAGCTCGGCGTAAGGTGATATTATGCGATAGATAAAATAAAATAAAAGTGAAGCGTGAGTGCGACGGAAGCGTGGCGCGAGCCGGCGCGAACTGAACAGAACAAAGCTCTGCGAACGTAAGCGGCGTCGCGGCGAGCGAGACCAAGCGGAAGAACAGAAGCGAGCGCGAGCGAGCGAGGCGAGAGCGTGCAGCCTGGTGGCGTACCGCGCCGCGCGCCTGCGCCTTAAGGTGCGCCTGCAGGTGCAGGGGAGGGTGGAAATAGCGGCAGGGGTCGCGGACGCAGCGGCCCTTGACGGCGTCCATGCACACCGTGACACAGCCGTCGTCGTGCGCGGCCACGGGCGGCGGCGGGTGCGCGAAGCGACACTCGGACTCGGCGCGCTTGCACGCGCCGCGCTGGAACTCCCGGCACACCTGCACCACCACACACCAGCCATGTCCGCCGCTCGCGCCCCGCGCTCATCTACCCTCTGCCTACACTCTCGTCTGCGCGCCGCCGACACGCGTGCATACCGAAACTACGCGATGCAAGTGCTACGTTGCAATGCGTCTCGTGTGTTTCATTTACTTTTACAAAAACACGACGCGACCGCGACTTCAACAGATATTAAACTAGCGCGTGAACAAAGGTCTGCAGGTGTAGCATTATTTATTTGGTTTTGTCACTTTATACAATTGACTTGTATCATTGACCTCGACCGGACGCCGCTTGTGACTGTGATTGGAGTTTCTAATCGGGAGGCTAATATATCTAACGATTTACGCATCCGTCGCATCTTCCTATTAATTTTGGTCGAGAAAGATTTTCGTCGTAATGCCTACGTCTTGCCTAAGGATTTTTTTAAGAATGTGAAGCGTTCGGCACGTCTACACTGTGAGCGCAAATCGACATTTTTTAGCCCATGGTATACGATAGCTCTTCTGGTTGACCTATTGGCAGATGTGAGCGTGCGCAACGTAGGCCGAATTTGTGCCAACAGTGTAGGTCCTTCACCAGAGGGAGTAAGCGAGTGCTGCTCGCGAAGCACACGCAGGCGCACCGGGCCAGTGCGCCCGCGCGCCACAGACACACGGGGACGGGCATACGGCATATATCGGCCCAAATTTGCTACGGGGACCGACATATTTTTAAACAATACGCAATCGACAACTAATCCTATTCTTCTAATTATAATAAAACGTGATATTCATCAATTTTATTGCACCTCAGTCGGTCCCCGGCATATATGGCAACATGGGGAAGCACTACTCGAGTGTAAACGGTAAGACGTTAATGTGGTATAGAAGCGCATGTTTACCTCTAAGCGATCGGTGCGCGGCAGTTTCTGCTGCAGCACAGGCTGCTGCATGACGCCGAGCGGTGAGGCGGCGGCGGCGGCGGGGTCGTGGCCCAGCACGGCCGGCACCAGCTGCGGCGCGTAGTACTGTGCGTACGTCGAGCCTACGCCCGGCACGCCCGACAGGTACGGCGACGTCGCCTGCACACCGCACCAACACTAATACTCAGTATACTTGTACATTTACTCATTTACTAGCACGCATGTTACTATCTTATTTACAAAATATTTGTGTTGACTAATTTAGAAAGCCTTCGTTTAAAGCGTAGAAACTCACGAAAGCAGGTACACTTACAAACATCAAAAACAAAGTATTAAAAAAATACTTTTTATTTATCCAAAAAATGTTAGCCAAACAAGCCTTCACATGCAATCATAGAGAAAACGAATTGAGATATTAAATAAGCATACGGTTTATCCAGTCTAGCTACCCACCGGCCACCAGAATACGACAAAAGGAATAAATTAACCAGGAAAGGATAATTAAGGATCAATTAACCCATTGTTAAGAGTGCATAACAGTGCGAGGGAAGAGGAAGAGGCGCAGGATGCGTGGGGCCGGTGGTAGTGTCTCGCTCGGAGGCGGCGGCCATTACCTGCGGTGCGAGCAGGGCCAGACTGATCGGGTCCAGCGCGGCGAGGTGGCTGGCTGCCGCGCCCGCACCGCCCACGCCGCCCACCTCGACACAAAACCACACAAACACGCTACTCATCGTGCGAGGCTAGGTCTGCGCCCGCGCACCGCGCGCACCTCACCACCTCGCTCCTCGCACCGACTTATGGCTGCATCGCATGCGCAGACTGACAAGCTTTTCTGACATTCTAAAACCAGCTGTTATAGAACGCCTGCAGTAGGACTGTGGATGCGGTAAGTGCGTGGCAGAGCCGGTGCGAAGAAGAAGATAGAGAAGTGTGGCGGGCCGCGTAGTTAGCGACAGTGTAAACAGTGAGGAGGGTGATGTCCGGTGATTTAATCTGCATTACCGCTTATACCCAGACCATACATGTGAGTAAGTTTGGAGAATAGTCATGCCACTTAAGGAACGATTCGTACAAACATGCTCAAGCAGTGGGGAGCGATCGGCCTCGGGCTATAAAGTTTAAGTTGTGCCTGAAATTAGTAGACTATCTATATTCTAAAATAAATACTCAATTTAATATTGACTGTTTAGTAGGTTTACGCACTCAAGGCAAAACTTTAAATTAAAACGCGGATCTAGTTGCAGCAACGGCTGTACCGTTTTGAAGAAACTAAATTACCATTAACTTTCAACGTGCACATGATTTAGTTTCCCAGAAAACTTTACGAGGGAATCGAGTTAACTTACTTAGGGATGAAAATATTTTCAATTCTGAGATCCTACGACCAACTTGCTACTTAGTATTTTTACCAACTAATTACAGAAATGTGTTTACGAGGCACAACTTAAACTCGATACTTTTTAAGTCTACGTGTTTCAATAATAAGAACGCTTAAAAAATTACAGAATAGCGGGTAACACCGAAAGCAGCGTGTTGCGTGCATAGAATACCTACATAAGTGCGGAGGTCCGATCGCTCGAAGCTTTCGTAGTGGTAGGAGGGAGCGTAGCTTGGGTGACTCACCACAGCTGGGACTTGGCCAGGCAGCACCTGGCCGGGCGTCAGGCCCATCTGCTGCATTAGTGCGTTCTTGAGTGCTAAATGATTCCGTCCGTTGATTAGCAACTGATCCTTCAAATGTTGCGGTGGATGGAAGTACTTGCAAGGTGGTTTCTCGCGGTTACACCGACCCTGGAAATTATTAACATGTACATTAAATTTCACTCTTTTAGGCTTATAATGCTTAATAGCATAAGTATTGGAAAAATATACTTTTGACATTTAGTTACGGTCACTTAGCAAGAAAGAAAAGTGTTATCACGGCATGTAAATGGAAAATGCAATAGATAAGTATGAGAGCTATACACCTCAGGTAGCTAACATATCAGCTTTAGAATACACGAAAATAGCGGACCTCATCCGATATCATTCCGATAAGCAATATGTGTAGTGGGGCGTTGGGCGACCGCGGTTTCGGCTCAATATCGGCCGAATGTGCGGAAATCCCTCCATGCATCACAATTGCCGTGAGCCGGGCACGTAACCACCAGAAATCCTCCATTCGATTTTTCCTTATAACCGCGTCTTAGGCGGTGTCAAATATTTCTGAGGCGTGTCGGGGGCGGCCGCGCTCTTCGCTCCGCTCATTTTCGACGTCAATGAGGCGCGAGATAATTGCCTTTCGGAATCGAAGCCCTCCGCCGCACCCGTCTATGATGATTTATTTACATCCGTGTAATTAACTGTCGCACTACGTGACGGGAAGAGCTTCGCGGACGTTTTATCGTCGCACGCCGAGCCTCCTGAGCTATATTTTATTCAGTGAAAAAACGGAAAAGAAAACGCTTATCGCAATTTCAAAGAAATACGTATACAAACAAACGCCATCTGAATATTCAGCACTCCAGTAGGGGACTGCCTTGCTGATAATGTCAGCGAAACAGCTTTAGAGTGATTTAGTGAGTAACTTTTATAAAACATGTCTGATGATATCATAAAATTGACTGTGGAAACGTAGACAGATATAAGAGTATAAAGCTTTTATAATCAAACATCGGGAAGTGTGAATCTTTGACTGTAGCCTGAAGCTGAATCAGATGCAGACATGTTCCGAATTTTCTCAGTTATTAAACTTCGGCGATGCGTGCTACAACTAGCTAGTGGAAGCAGTCGGCTGCATTTAGATTAACTTGTTACTGGCAGGCATAATGTTAGTTGGACGGTCCTCTCACAGTTTAAGCTCGGGATAAAGTTATTATTTCCTGTTACTCCGTGCCGTCTACTTTAGCCGAGTTTCGATTCGAACCAACCCGTTTGTGAAACTTGAATGGGTGATCACGTTTCATCATTACTATGATAACTCTGTTGGGTTTATCAAACTTCTATTTATTAGCTGCCGCAGTTTGGAAAGCATTAGTTAAGTTTATTGTTGAAAGCATTCGACTGTGGGTCGTGTTATTTGACTGGTTTCATGATTGTCGTTTTATGAGAAAAAAAATTTCTGTACGAAGAATTCAAATAGTTGATTATCGATCATATGGATAAATTGTATAGATCGCCTTTTACAAATGATGGTTGTATTATTTATGAGAGTATCAGCGAGTTGCAAGCCGCTGCAGGTGTATTGCCGCGGCGATTAGCGTGACGGATGCCTGCGCGGATACAAATGGCCGCCCGCCTCAGACGGATGACCGCGCCACGCTCGCCCGCCAAACGCATTACGACACATTAATTGCTCTTCGATCACTATGCTCCTACATTTTGTGCGTTTAAAATCCCTGGTGTCCGTTTGTGAGCTTTTATTTTAGGCTGTAACATACGTTAGCTTAAATTGCTTTAAAAATAACGTTTTTTTTTATCTTCCCAAATATCGTGTTATATCATTTTCATTATTGATGAAATGAAAAAAAAAAGCATTTAAGACATAACCTAACAATATACATGTTTATATGAGACTCCGAAAATTAAACAAAAACTTTCAATATAGCCTGTTTGTTCGGGAAGGGCAACGGGCGGGTCGAACGAGCGCAGGGTGGGCAATAACCGCCCAAAACTAATAACATTTTTGTGTGATAGTGGAGGAGTAAACCGAGCGCGCTACCCTCTCCGTGTCCTTTATAAAACAACAATGCGCACTTGCAATACAATAAGGGGTTAGCTGAGAGCTCGCTACACCAATGGTTTCCTTCCTGGAGATAAAGAAACAACGTTTGAATGGAAATCAATGTATGGAGGTACCGAATCAAAACGACACGAGTTTAGAGAAGAATATTCTTCATTTTGGCTCGGCACTGGTGCCCGATTAAAACGAAAACGACATCAATGAAGCGAGACGCTCGTGTCTCGTTAAGGTGAGAGCTGTAAGGCGGCGGAGTGCTCTCGGGAACTATGACGTGTATAACGAACAACCCTCGAAAGTAACGGCGTCCGCCGGCAGTCGGCACGCGCCACACCTTGTTACTTCAGCCGCTGCCAAATGCCACCTCTTCCATTTTGAAGTCCGGAAACTGTATCAAGAGTTTATTACTGGATAAACTGATTCTCAGTTTGCCAACCTCGCTCATTAGGGAAGTTATGAATGACCTCATTGGCTCGGCCTATGATGAGTGGTGATTTCAAGGAATGGAATCTGAATAGGCAGGATGATATAAAAAATAATGTCCCACCGTAAACTTATCATAAGAAGCTGGCCATCAATAAAACTATTTGATAATACTAAAAAAGGAAGGCCATTTAGTTATTCCATCATACTGATAAATGCAAATATCTTCATCAAAACCACAATCAGTCAAACAGGACATGAAGAATGCACGTTTCAGACAGGGCGTGCGGTCGTTAATCGATTAGAACGTTCGATCACGATTGATGTATCGGTGACACGGCGTCGACGCGCAGCGATGCGTGGTCAGGCGTACGCACAGGCCGATCTCTACTCTTCTATTTTACTATTGGGCGAGCGACACGCGTCGGGATAAATCGACACACGAGGAAAACAATGAGGTAACGAGCCGATGAATGACATGCTCCCGTCGCGAAACAGCTCCGACTCCACTTGTACACACTAAAGTGGGTGCCAGAAATATTTGGGGACAGACGGAAATAGAAACGACCGATGAGACGTGCCAACTCCTGCATCGAGTAGGTAACAAGCGAACGCGACACGTGGCCCACACATATTGCTGGAGGTTTAACATTCACAAGCAATTTTGAACTAGAACGATAGATGTTACAAGCATTCGAGCGAAGACTTTCTCACGAAAGTCGAACACAATACATACGTTGTATTGCTTCAGAAAACATCAGATTTCGAACAAGATAGTATTATTTTAAGGGAGTCTAGGTTTGAACCGTGGAGTAAAGATAGATAAGATGATCACGTGCAGACGAAGATCCGGCAACGGATGCCTCAAATATTTTTTCGATAAGCCTGAGCGAGGAGAAGGTGAAATCTAATTTGCAAAATTTTGTGGTCGGAAAGGGAATTAGGTAACCAAAGTCAATTCTGAAAGTAAGTAGAATTTGAATTTAAAATGATTTATAGCGGCACAGGGGAGTGGCTAATGAGGCGTCATGCGAGAGGGGCGCGTGTTTACGCTTGGCGTTCAACGCGTATTTTTTACCGCGGCCTCTGGGCGGCGCCGCCCGCCGCGCTTACTGCTGACGTAACTCCGATCACGCCTACCACACCAAATAATTAGCCACTATCTAATTGACTTTCAATTATAACACATTAATGCTGATTAAAATGGAAATCTATTTTACTACAACTTAAATATTATTAAACATTCTGAAATACCTTTCATTTCATTTGTTTAAGATTCTAGTGAGGTACAATTTGAACTAATGATTAAACTGTTTCTTTATCAAATTCTTTAACGGGTTTGAATTTACATCGCATAACCTAAGTTTTAATTTTTTACTCTATTCACCAACATAATACACCATCGAAATGGACCAAAACATTATATTACACTTTCAAAGTTTTTTTTTAATCTTTCATGCTTTTGTGTAATTCTTGGCTAGTGCGTAGTAGTCAGCTAATGTAATTAGCTCTCATACTTATTAAATTATTACGGCTATACGAACGCGTCGGGTAGCCCTCCCTCGACGAAAAAAAAACTTTGGAGCGGCCTTAAAGTAAGAATTATTCAGTCCGGTGAAGTTCCCAACAAGTTTGCATGGCGGTGCCGTAGCTTAACGTTAAAATATGCATTCGTGCACGGAGTTATCTCGGCCACTTTTGGCGTTGCCGCCGGCGAATGCCCGCCGCACGGTCACTCCTTGTTTATCCCGGCTTTAATATTAGTTAGGTACTTTTAAACGGTAATGTCCAAGCTTAGGGCTTCCAAACTATCATAAAGTTACGTATGCTAGCAAAATTCTAACAAATTGTAGCAACTAAACGTTGAGTAAACGCTACGTCGTAGGTGTTGTTCGGGTGTGAGGTCGTGCCGGCCGCGGGGACCACGGGTGCGAGATTAATGCAACGGAAGCTGGCGCGACCTCTCCAGGTGTTTCATTAAATTGCGCGCGGCGCCTCGGCCGGCTCGTACGGCCATTATGAAGGCTGCAAGCTCGAGGGCCATTCGCTTTAAGAACGCCCGCGCCACTTTGTAACAGCCTTAATGAATCTTGTTACTTATAGGCTCGCGTAAATTGCCTGTTTTACTAACGTGGCGTGGGGTGAAAAAACATTAGGTCAGTGAACGCTTTCGCGTGGAATGTCTTTAGCGCTCGCAGAGCGGGATTTCATTTAAAGGCACTGGGATGTTTTATTTATGATTGGACAATTAGGTAAGGGAATTATACTTAGAAGTACAGATTTAAAAATATCTAAAATTAATTTAAGAATCAGATGGAAGTATCTGATAAACATCCAACTTTATTTTTAATACAAAATGAATGTGTTCAAAACAAATTGAAGAAGATTTTTCAGAAGAGAGTCTATTCTTTTCGTCATAAACATTTCCCGCCTACGATTTTATCTTGAATATCTAATGAACTAATTATACCTATCCAACAAAAACAGTTTCTTTTGTTTTGATGTGTCCACTCTATTTTGGGACACGGAAAACATTGTTACATAAGAACATAATATTTCAGGGCGTCTCGGGCTATGTATACCAGAAGATGCGACGAATGATTCCGAGTGAGGAAGGTAAACACGCGGACCGTGTGCACGTGTTTCACGTGCAATCTAGTGAAGTAAGCGGCGCGAGTGTGATGCGACACGAAGGCACGGAGCCCGCCGCCGCCTCGCCCCGACTAACTAGTTTAACCCTGCAGCTGCAGTAATTAGTCTAAGCAGCTAGACGGAGCGCATGATTCCAAGTACCGGTACTCTCTTTGACTTTCTTGCTTATTCAGGGTGTTAACACGCGTCCGGATTTCACCAGTCCAATCGGCACGCTGCGGCTAAATGAACCTACCTTCGTTACGTCTAAAAGCAAGCTTAGGTTTGTCTCAGTCTGAGTAAGCTAGCAATGATAATTAGGTCACCTAACGCTTCTGGCCATCCACTTCACAACAGAGATCGTGTTAAACTAATTGTGAGAGACACAATAGAACTAGTTAAAGACAAGAAGATTTTTGACTTTCAACATCGGTTATCTGTTATAGTTACAGACAACAATAGTTGTATCACAACAAAGGTTTCTGGGACGTTTCCGTAACGGTATTTTCTCTGCTTTTGTACTGAAGTTAATAGAAAATGTTGAACGATATCGGGTTCTTTTCACAAAACCTCGGCGTCGGCGAATAGCATAGTTAGTGTCTATCTTGTATCGATCACTATGCAGCTTATGCTGTGATCTTATATGCTTTTGTAGCTTTAAGAAAGTCATGTCTCACATCAAACAAAAACCTTTAACTCGTTTTACAACAACAGCCAAGGCTTGATATGTTATGTCCAGATACAGATCAAATTCCAGAATGATTGATACGGCACTAATTATTTAAGCTAGAACAGTTTTATTATATTCAAATAATTTTTATGTCTTCGAAGAGTTCTTCACGCTCTTTGTTTATTAAGGTTTATTATTCCAGCTACTCTACTAGTTTGAAATCATTTCAGCGTAAAAAATGCATACCGCATATGCTGCTTAATCGCCTTCGAGATTCGTATGCAGTCTGTGCAATGGAACTCGCATGAGGCTACTGTTTACACAAGTCGTTCTAACACATACGCTACATCCTGTACAGAATGGTAATCATAACAATTATACCTATGTAATTGTTAGTTATTGTTAAGGCAAATATGATTCATGAAAGTATCGAGCAAATATCAATTGGAGTATCACTATTTTTATATAAGCCGTCTGCTAGCTACGTTTCACTCGCGGTAAAACTGCTGCAATTGTTTATGATGAAATTGTATTTAGACAAAGTAGAAAGAAATGGCGTAAGCCTACTGTATATAAGTAACATCTGTATATACATAAGTAGTCTTCCAAAAAACGCAAATTTCCTAAACGCACCTTTCGCCATGATTTTCCTGAAAGATCAATTTTTTCACAGCCACGCATACTGCTTAAATTAATTAAAAAACTGGCAAAAATAACATAAGATATATGTACATAATTTTTCCATTTATTATTGCAGTGAATAATTGGTTATTTTTTAATTAAATAAATGAATTAATTATGAACTTAAAGAGTGTCAAAAACATGAAAAGGAACTTGCATCTATAGAGAATGACGCTACCGAATCGGTGAAGAGGAGCGGTCATCTTAAAATGCAAATGCCGATTTCATGTTCTTTGCCAAACAATTCGATATACATATATGTACAATCGTAAATATTTCGTTAGGTTACATAACTATAACTTCTATGTAACTTTTTAGACAAAGCTTATAAACTAAATACACCACTTATCAGGTAAGCTCGATCGTCTTCAAAAAGAGCTTCTTCTTTGTATTTTCCCCTAGATACTAACAAGCCGAAACTTTGCCAAGTCATAACAAACAATTCATAGGATTCTATTTAAACTTTTCTTGTTTGACACCTCTTAAATACATTATAATTCTATATCGTTTTTGTGTTTGATCTAAACATCGATTTGACGATTTGCCTTTGGCGTATCAACCACCATTTTGTAGGTGCTACTGACAGTACGTTTAGGAGGCTCATGCAAATTACTTGTTGATATAAACAGCTACGATCTATCTTCCAGATACGACCTTATCTCTTAAGAAAACAATCAGATTAAGCCTATGATATGATTGATTTATCATTTTGGCATATCGTAACAGAATACAATACGCTTTTGAGAAAGACCTCAAGAGTGCCGCAGTAGGTAGATACTTCATTATTAAACTGTAATAGAAATAGTGTTTTGAGTTTTATCACAGTAAACAAAATCACAACAGAAGAAGATAAAAGGCGATAAACGCGAAGAGCGAAGAGCGAACTAACTACAAAATAAAGATCCTTTACTAGGTACGATAAGAGAAGTTTAAGAGGAGTTTTCGGGCCCGGGTCGCACCGATAAATTGGGCGGCACTTAATTATGATCTCGGGCGGCATCTTGCAGGCGGCTAATGTCCCGGACTCGTTTAATGCGCGAACTTGTAGTCTCAGCTCCGGCGGGCGTGATAAATCTCCATCTGTGCCCCGTGCCCGACCCTACCTTCAACGTAACGCTTCGCCGACACACACCCGTCTAGAGACCGTTGCCTACAACTCTAGCCACCAAATAACTACCTACTTTATTATATTTATGTTTTTGAAATAAAATGTAATAAGTGTTCTTAATATGGAATGTAATAAAATAACATTATTTAAAACTGACGATAACCATAATTTAATACAAATGTGTGTAAGCGCATTGTCGTAGCAAGAGCTACGCGTGCTACGAGCGCGTAGAGCAGTGGTTACAAAGAAGGAAGTCGGTCGGCAAGTAGCATAGATTTTAATGAGAAATACCTTTTAACATTATTTTAAGTATAAATTAGATTTTTATACCGCTTCTCAAATGAGTCAACGAGTGATTATATTAGGATTCAAAATAAAATAATGTTGAATGAATTATTAGCTCGAGCTAGCAACAACTAAAAGTATATTTCAGGTGTACTCTCGTCTGGAGTAAAGTGCGTTTCCCAAGTACCTTATTGTAAACAATTTTCGTGGAGCCCGTGCGTATATCACACTAAAGCCTTAAAAGCCAGTAAATATGTAGGCATAAATCAATTTTCTAAACGGAGTGAAATTATTAACCGCAATGATTTACGAGGTAAAACGAAACTTTGTGCCGTTCACATTGCCCTTTTTGTGTTGCGAATGTGGGTAATATAGGGAATTATTGTGTTCGGCCGAGTACATTAGGTTGATGTACATTAAGAGTGGTAGTGCGTTATTGCATCGTGTTACATTAATGTTGACGGAGGCGCGGCGCAGCGCGGCGCGGGCAGCGTAGCGCTATGTGGGTGCTCTGGGGGCACAGTCGGCGCCGCATTATCTGGGTATAATTAAAGCGGGCAAGACGACGGCGAGACGTTACGCCCGTCCTAACGACTTTTATGGCGTATGTAACATTGCCGGCACATAAAATAAATGTGCCGCCTCCAGCGCCCCGATATAGCACAGTATTCCCAGATTAATCGCCAAAATGTTTGCTCACACGCTATACGACTGCCGTTATTTAGACTATACCTCAACATAATGAGGTAAATATTGGAAAATGTTTACCTTTTCCTTCGCTTGACACTAACGTGGAGTCATGATGGCTCTCCAAGTGTCGGATGAAAGCATTTCCTGAAGTTTATTTGTTCAACTTTTTGCAATATAAGTTTCTGTTTGGGAAGGGTTCAAGAGTTTTTTTTTTATAGAACTGAGGAGGGCACAAAAACGCCATAGTATAAAAGGTTGTTCAGAGAAATACGTCGAAGATCATTTCTGTCAACTGTGTTTGTACAGGCGCCTGTTTGTGTGCGTTCATTTGTTCCTGTAACGCACACCTTTATAATTGCGAATTACATTGTTGTCTTGGCATGTTGCTATGTCAGAAATAGAGTTCATGGAGATACATAAATGGACTACATAGTCGACGGGTTTCCTCGTGTCTGCGTCAAGAGCCGTCATTTCAATCTTTATATGTCCACATTAGCTTTAAAGGCCACCGGGAGCTTTCCCTAACGTTGGCGGCGCCTGAGTGCACTTTTATTGAGGATGAAATACCGTAATTGCCACTCGGCGCCAAGCCGTGACTGACGAGTTTTGTACGTGCTAATTGTGCCAACTCATCTATAAGGTCGCATGACCGCCACCGAAAGGTCAAAACATACTTTTACTTACTTCCTAATGGGGTCTGTGCGTTAAATTTACTCTCCGGCGGGAATTGATGTTTATTGTTTACAAAATTATTGCTTAATCATATAAGCAATAATTTTGTAAACAAGTTGACATTAATACAGTCGTTCACATCTCAAGATCGCTAGATTCTTATACGATCGACCATCGTAAGCCTACACAATACACATAAAAGGAAAATATTCAAAACAATAACCGCTTTTCATATCTCAATCCCTGAACAGCCATAATCTTGACAAATGACGGTCTTTCGAGTTTAGTCGGCACTACAGACCGCATTGACAAAATTCCAAATAAACTGACACCGCCACATAAATAAGCATATTCGATGTTTTATTGAGTGGAGGAAATACGAAGGAAATAGTTTCCTGGGTCATTACGCGGGTCATCAATCAAGTGTGGGCCTGCACGCTTAGATTTGGAAATTGTACTGTGTGCGTGAATCGATTTATATGGCGGTCGATTTCCGATAGCGGTCATGACGTAGACGCAGGTTATGCTGCTGCGGAAAGCTTCGCGTGGTCGTAAACAGCAATAAAGGGTTAAGGCGTGAGGACGACCGTTGGTATGGAATCGAATGCACGATATCTGCATTGTGGGGCGGCGTCGTGGCGCCGGCGGGTCTGGGCGTCGCGGCGGCGGCGCATACATCAGGCACGCGACCGACGCCCCGCGCGCCCCACACTGCCGCTGCACCCCTCGCCAATTATCATAGTTTTGTTCCTATTTTTTGCCGCATTAATGGCTGTTTTCATACAAACACGCTGATTGCTGGTGGTGCATTGCGATTACTGAATAGGACACGGTAGACAATAAAATGTTTCCTAATTTCGTAAACAATAATGAGTAGATGATTTATTTTTGTTATTTTAAAAGGTAAACAGGCTGTTCAAAAATCCTACATTACTACTATAATAAATAACCTCTTTAAGATTCAATTAACAATATTTTTAAATCCCAATAGTACTTACTGGTTCTATACTGCCAAATAACAAAATTCTTTTTTTTTCAAAAATATTATTTCACTGTGCAAGCAAGTCCTTGCTCAGTAAAATCATCGAGTAAAGAAAGTACGCATAGGCTACATTTAAAATTACAATTAATTAAGATATGTATCTGAAGTAGGTAATGAAGTCCAACCAAAGGTTACTTTTTCAAGAAATTCACTAGAAAAGTTGAAATTGTGTTTCGGAGCCAGTAACTAACACGTAACTACTATGGTAGGAATGAGATCTTAGTATGGACATTGTAAAAACTTGAAATCAATAACAAAAGGTTTGCTAGATATGATCACAACTACTAGACTAGGTTTTACTCCGCCGTTACAAACTCCTTTTAAATGTCAACAACTTGTGTAATCTATTGTATGTATTTTGGGTATTTTTGTAAAAACATGCACAAATACAAAATGCTAATTTCACGTCACCGTCACATTATCAAATATGTATACTTAACGACTAAAAGAAATAAGCAAAAGTGAAAATACTTAGTGATTTCTAACGGTGAGATAGTTTCAACTACTTCACTACAAGGAATCGTATTTATTTTTTATTATTATTCATTTAATAGTCAGGTTTTAAACGAGAATTATAGTATATTTGATGGCGAGGCAATGCACAATATAATGCAAACTATTCTTAGAGTAGTTTAAAATCCAGCCGGGGCTGACGTGTCGTTACGTATGCAGCGAGTCAGGCGGCGTCGGTGTCGGGCAGGTGGAGTATAAGGCGCCGTCCACATTGGGCTGCACCGGCGCGCAGCGCGCTCCCCATTATCCTATGCAAATCCGGATTTCCCAAATATCGTGCTCTGCCGCGGGCCACCTCGCTATCGCGGCTATTAATAACGCGCCGTGTTACAAATACGAGCCTCGGAGCTGAGCCGTTTAGTCCGTCGACGAAATACACTAGCCGTATGTTACTTCATACGCTCACGACTCCGCGCTAATATTAAGTAGAGCTGCACCGTATTTTCCAATTTGATTAAATCCTTTTTCCAATTACGGAGCTTCGGGTAGGCGTTTGTTTTTATGAGCGCTTTAGGACAGGAATTTACGATGAGCTTTTGTTTATATTAGACTAGTATTTATAGCAAGTGGAATACTCGTAGATAATTTCATTTCATATTAAACCATACAATATTATGCAATGTTTAGGTGTAAAAATTAACGTAATGTCAACTCGCGCTTTAATGATTCCCTTATATAAGTACCTACGCAGTTGGATATGTAATACTCACGAGTTAATTTGTAAATGAGGAAACTGTCTTGCTACGTCTGTAATAAGTGTTCTCGCGCGGTTCTACCTTTTACTTTGTTACGAGGGCGCTACTGTAATAATTTCACAAAATAACTTTGTATACTTCAGCAGGGGAACTTCGTTTAATATTCCACTAGGTAAAGTGTTTATCGCGCTAATCTCGTAAAACAGGTTAGTCGAATGAAGGGTGCAGATCATCGCGCCGAGGTCAGAGGATAGGGTCAGGTCGGCGCGGGTCAGCCGCTGAAAATAATCCCTTACCGTGGGGCGAATTAAGTCTAATTCGTTCACTATAAGTGTGTATCGTGATATGATGGAATCTTATAATTGAATAGTCACAAACAATTATCTTTCATGTGGGTGCGCCAGACGAAAGCGAAGCTTGAAAAAGAGCTGAAAAAGGGGCAAACAGCTTGCACTCGCTGCTTGCAAGTTTTTTGAAGAGCGTGGTGGATAATTTGATTAGGTGCCGCTGCAGCCCCGGCTGACGTGCAAACCGACACGATGTTTTTCTTATTAACTCCGAGAACACGTTCACGTAGGAATTTATATCGAGAGTGCCCAATTAGTGTCAACATTTTCCGCTTTTTAAATTTATTTTGAAACAATTCTGTTGTGGTAAATTTAAATACTTTCATTTACATGACAATATATTCAAAGTATTTTATTCTGTCAAAAACTGTTTGAGTCAGATCGATTTTTATAAATTTATGAAAGTCTGTAGAAAATGTCCATAACGTCCTACCTCGTTTACCTCGTTACATGGGTAATAATATGAACAATAAAACAATAGTAGGGAATGTATGCTCACCAAATGAAGAAACTAATATAGCGGTAACGTTGATCTGAGTACACAAGTCGTCCGCACTGTGTGGCACTAGTCTACGGAATGGACAGTGCGACGTCCACCTACCCTCACAATTTAATTAAATATGGCTTCAGATTAACTCGGTGAGGCTTCATACAAACTATTCTGTTTCATATTTTCCACCCCCGATAACAGTAAACCCCGACGCTTTATCTACCCTATACGCGATATCACAATACTATACATACATACTTTTACTGGATACGGATATTTTCCTCCATAAAATTATATGACAGCACTCTAATAAGATTACCTGAAACAAAAAGATTACACAATTAGTCGGATCATGCGATTTGTTTACGCAAAAGTCAATTAGCCTAAACAATGTCTCTAATAATAACAATGGGAGCAGGAGTGACGAACCAAAGTTACTTGGGTGTATAGTCTTGACTTTGATAATAATGGGTTTGGTTGGAGAGCCGCGGGTGGGGTTGCGGCGGGGTGCGATTGTATCCGATGATAAACATCGGCCGCCCGCCGCGCCATCCAAGACTCGGCGCTAATTAAACAACAACGGAGAAATTAATTTGATTGTTTCGGAACTACGCCTCTTTGTTACGCCTTACCAACGGTATACCTAGGAAAAGTGCTCTCTCGGCTAAAGCCTCTCAAATCTCGACACCGCGATGTGGACGAGTTTTCTCTGTAACACCATTTATATTGTGTAGAGAAACTACGGCATGCGAACACGCGACAGGCCCCGGTGACAAACAAGAACAGACTGAAGTTGACTGTAACACCTAATGGAAAACTTGCAAGTGCACCAGGTTAAAGATAACCAGGTAACCATGAAAAAAAGAAGTTTGACTACGTATATTGTGTTTAGGAAGTTTTGATTAATATGGAATATGTATTTTTCTTTTTTGAGTTAAGTTCATGGTATCCGCAAATTCGTAGCTACAAAGGTAATAATTGACATATAAGTTGCCGATGCGGTAGACATGATTGACAAATGAGGAGTGCGTGATGTGGCTGATGTCGCGGCGGCAGCGACATGCGTGGTGCCACCGACGTCGGTTCCGGCCGCGACGCGGATCGGGTGCCGCGGTGTCGCCTTACATTACGCACACCCCAGCTAACATTACACCACACCGCCTTGTCGTTATTAATGACACGAGGTAATTAATTAAACCTACGCGTTCAGATATTCTAGTCAGTAACATATGTTAACAAGATCCGATACCCCCCCACTGAGCTTAACAAGATCATTATATTATGCCAGAGACGAAATAATACAGTTATTGTCATCTACACTACTGTGAATGAATAATTTATAGGGTTAACGCAGAGTTCGGAGCTTCGGGTGTCAATTAAGTAAAGTATTTACGAAACGCCCTCTCAATAAATAAGTTAGGTAATAGAATTCAGAAAATTAATCGTGAATAGGCCACGGGGGGTCGGACAAAAACTTTAATGCGTGGCTGGAAACCTTTCGGCGTGAAAATGTGGAATTACATGCGGTATCCGAGTCGGCCAACTCGTTCCTGAACGTGTGAATTATTTACGCGGCGCCGAATGCGGGCGGGAGCGCCGCGCCGCATAGATTGGAGACGACCAACTTCGCACAAATAAGTTGATTCGATTTAATTAGACCAAAGCGTAATATTGTTGAACAAATTAGCGTGCAACTTTACAATTTATAAACATCCATTTAGTTTACCGTCCACAATTAGGTAGAAATAAGTCCGCTACAAATAGGTAGAGTCAACCAATGCACCCAATTAGTATAATTATTATTAAACACTATTGTTTAAGAGAAATAATTTTTGTTGCATACCAAGTATGCTGGACATTCCTTCAATAAATAAATTTGAAAAAAAAAAACAAGACAAACGCAGAGAATTCTCTAACCTATACCGTATCCACCGTAGTAATTAAACATTCAAATGAGAAAATTCAGAGTGAAAAGTGTAAGAGTGCATGAAATGTAGATGTCCGAGGGTTACGAGTATTCGGGCTGGGGTTTGAGGGGGGACTCATTAAAGGATGCGCGGTTCATCTCATTCGGGCCGGACAAAAACGGGCCGCTGTCCGTTACGGTGTGGCTCGCAATTAAACACGAGACCGAACGACGACCGTTCATTGGGAAAGCGCTGAACAAGCGAACAATACAACAGCTATCTAATTACTTTGTGCTTCTACGCCGCCTGTTGTCACTACTATGTAACGTCACTGTAAAGTTGTTTGTGGTTTTTGCCAAACGTACCATACGTACCGTACCATGTGAACTTTTCGATGTCGGGATCCGAAACGCTTCCCCGGCAATAATAATTAGCGAAGTTATAAACAAAAAACACAATTGGTTAACGGTTTACTATACTTAATGAGTCACATCGAACCTGAATTCCAAATGTGAAATCAAAATCTATAAAACGTCATCATTACTAAGAGCCCTTTCGGGTCATTAATTGGAGTCGAAGTGGGGTTTAATACAATCGAAATCAAATTAAGTACATTCAGTTGCGGCTGGGAGTCGGGTTCAGTTGATTCAGCGGTATGGCCAACACGTGCGGTGCGCCGGCTTCTGACTTGGCAATAAGAATAAGAAGTGACTTACAATCTTGTCGTGCCTCGTTTTACAGTGGTTTTGGTGTAGATAGCAAACGTATGTTTTGCTTTCTTTAAATATAGTGAACTTAAAATAGTGATAATCGGTTAAAATTCTGAGCTTAATGTTGTTTGTTATAATCACGGTAACACGAACAACAAGGGTGCGACAAATGAAGTCGAGACTGGCGATTATTCCGCTCCATGTGCACCCGACGAAACTTAATACCGGCCGCCGACGCGGCTCCACTGGAACGACCCATTAATATGCAAAACAAAACTTGCAATTAATTGGGCTTTAAAAGTTAAATCGTCACTACAGGCGAAAATTGTTCTTGTGAATCAAGATTTATCGCTGAAAACGTGATGGGGTTTTGGCTGATTCACTGAGATAGTAACAGGGACTTCGCCAGCTACTCACTGACGACACGAATCTAGTCGTGAATAGCAGTGCGGTAGGGCTTCAAGTAGTCGCTCCCTTGACGTATTAGACTGCAAGCTACGTCCTGGAGGGGTTATGACTATGAAGTATAAGCGGCGCGTAGGTGCACGTCGGGAATGGATTGTCGAATTAATTGAAATATAGCGTCGCGCCGGTGTGCGGTCGTGCGGTGGCGGATTGGGGGATTAAAGTTGCAGCAGTTCAGCGCCGGAGCAGGTGTGGCACGAACGCGGTGCGGGGAGGGGGCACTGCGGCGAGGGCCATCGGCTTGCCGAACACGAAGCCGAAGCGTTGAAAAATTGCGCTGAACGTCTTGAAGCGCCCCCACAGTGGCGCGGAGGCGAGCTACATACAAATAAGTCAGGGATGTTCGTGTCGCCGCTCCACAGCCGACGTCGACGCCGCTATCTCTACATCGCATCGCTCTACCGCGTAATCGACGAAAACTTCATAATTTATCACGAACGAGGCCAAACTCCTAAGTAGGTATCGACGTAGCTTTTTTATAATAAAGCATAAATAATGGGAATAGCATTGGATGATGGGGAGTCGTGGTAGCTTAAAAAGTTGATTCCAGGTTAGGCAAGAACTAATGTAATTTTCTACGTCATATAATCTTTTCATGTCTATCTTCTTAAAATTATTATTAATTTAGTACATTTTGTTTTTTTATTAGGTACCTGCTTGGTAAAGTGCCTCACTAACGCATTGGGTTCAAACTTATGTAGTGATAGGGGAGAGAGAAATAAAAATCTGAAATCGCCAGTCCGCCTAAAGATAGCGCGGCAATTATTACGTTTGTTCATTCTCGAAGAAGAATTATAATAATTGCTGATGATGAACGGAGACAGTGATTAAGATATGATAAGATCCTATGAAAATACTTAGATCAAAACTGTGAATAAAGTAAATGAACAGCAACTGTGTAAACAGCACCAGGCCAAACTTAAAATTATGAAACAATAATTTATCTACACAGCAAATGATATCCGAACGTCTCAGAGTACGGAAAGGTCGAAGTAGAAAATATTGCTGCAAAGCTAAGCGCAACTTTTGCAATGACTCAGCGATCTCGCGACGTCGCAAGCCACCCGGTGTATCTACTCGAAATATCAAAATAAGATTATACAATTTTGTGTCTGCTCTTATCGAGCAGCAAAAAGAATTATCATTTATCTGTTGGGTCGATGATTGATTGAAACTATTCTAAAATAGAATGAAAATAACAATTCAAATAATCGTGCCTAAATCTGTAAGTGGGGGTATAAGCGAAAGCTAAACTTTATTAAAGGTCCGACAGCGTCAAGGGCCGGGGCGGCCGACCTTCATAAAACAAACTTTATGACAAACAATAACATTTATTACATAGTTGAGTATTAATGCGCACTCCATTTACAGCTGGGCGGGCGCCGTCGCGGCGCCCTGCATTGTCGGTCGCGCCGCAAACATCTTTTTATGTTTAAGTCGCCCACAATACGGGACCGCTTATGGAAAGAGAATATTGCTAAATTGAAGCCATTTTCCAGATTTTTTTTCTTGGCATCTAGTATAACATGTAAGGACAATGGGTATTTTGGAGTAGTGTTGAATATATGTATGTAGTACCATTGAGTAGGATTTTTCAAGGCAAAAAAATGTATGCTAGTCCCAATTTCCTCTCTATTAACCATGTGCTCGACAATATTTATTAAATCATCAATACAATTGAAGTGTTTGAATAAATACTGGTATAAATACGAAAAAAATATCTTTATTAGAACACTTGCTCTACCGACAACATACGGTTACTAAAAACCAATTAAGGATTCGTGAAGTTTCAGTTAACGCAAATTCGATCACCTATCCTGTATTTGATACAAGCCCTTCAGATTATAATATTTATTCTCTGTTATGTTTTATAGCAATTATATTTTATGTTCAAAAATAAGTTATTTATAGTGAGCTGTTGAAAGAGTTTACAGAAATGCGGTAGAATAACAATCATCAACAATAATCAACATATCATTTCTTGACAAAAATGCCTATAAATACGATTAAGAAATAACATTTTAGGTTTAAAACGCATTAAGGCTCTCCATAGACCGCAATGGATTACGCTATGAGGACCACAGTCTGGATATTGGAAAATATAGCTGAGTATATGAAATTTAATTTTCGAAATACTTCGTGTTGATTCTGAGTAAACACGTGCTGACCAGAAGCACAAATATTCCGAAGATATTTAGTCTGTTTTATTATTTTGTCAAATCGGTTGGTGATAGTGTAACATATACAATGTAACATGTCCAGTAGCTAAGTTTAGAATCGCTACACTTACGACGTATTCGTCATAATGAATTTGCGTATTTGGATGGCAAACTTTTCATTTCGTTTCTGCTAATTGAGACAAGCTGCATCCTATTTACTAATCTTTCTCTAGTAATATATCAACCATTACTATAGGTATCAAATTCTATACAACTTGTCTATTCTCCTTTAACATATTTTTCACCTCTTGTTTTTAGATTTTATACTAAATCAAAATAAAATTCTACAAACGTGATGATAATGTCGTACTTTCTTAAGCCCAATAAAAGAAAGCGACATTTAATAAAAATACAAAACGTCGTGAAGCAAGGAGTGGACAGTAACGCGCTGCGGCCGGCGGGTTGTTCTTGTTCTAGACTGAAATAAAATTTTATATAGGACATTATACGTGACAAACGACGTGAACGACACGAATATCCTCTTTCGAGTTACGCTTTCGGTGGCCATTCTTATTTTACGTGCGTAATCGCAGCTGACATTTGTCGAGAGTAAACAATAATATACCGTTAAAGCATATTATGAGGTGTTTCCATTTCACAAACTAATATCACAAGCAATAACCATCGGTCTTTGCAGCTACTAGCAATAAATGTCAAGAACTCTTTGTTCATTAAAATGAACGCGTTTAGATGTTGAATGAATGCGAGTGCAAAGCTCTGTGTATACTCGTACAATTATATATGTATGTAGCATATAACAGTCAATTATAACAGTATAAATTTTATAGGTACATCACTGTATAGTCAAATAAAGCAAATATGAATTTAATGTGTCATGGGGTCGGTGGACACTAGACGGGGGGCTTGCATAAAGCCACTGGAGGACATGTGTCAACTGAGTGCTCGGCTCAGGGAACGTTTTTATACCACTCGGAGCTGCGAGAATAGCGTGCGGGGAACAATACGATTTAGGGAAATCTCAATTTCCGACCGCCCAAATATACAGGCTTTCGGACTTCACTTTTTGTTTGATAGATAAGGCCTAACGCTATTACGATATTCACAAGTTAAATACCGTTTATTAAATAATGGAATAGGTTTAGTGTAGGTATGTATGTACGTATTCTGATTGTACACTTGTTGTTCCATGTGAATTATTCATGACGATCACCCAAATGAGGATTTGACAGTTATAAAACTAATCTGATATTATTCAGTTGACGATCTCAACTTTTGTGCACACCATCTGTTGATTATAATGCTTAAGTGTTGTTATGAGGGCGTCCAAAACATTTAAGTTCGCATTGCGGTTGTATTTAGTATACTTGATAGTGACTACAAGGAACGCACGTGTAAGTTGGGGGCGCAGCATCAGTCCGGGTAATGTATACGCGTAATCGCGATGGCTGGCTGGAGGTACTTGTCGATGCTCATTTGCGTATCTAAGTGGGCCCGCGGAGGCCATTAGCCAACGATCGAAGGCGTCATTACTCGCGTAGTGGCGCGCGATAAGGAGAGACCGCCACTACACCCTTAACGACATCGCCTGCGGTGGAAGTGGACAGCTATGTACCTTCCACCCTTCAGATTGCTATTAGAAAAAGAATTTAAGCAAATGTTACGGAAAATTAGGTCAAATTTTATGCTAAAAGCTTCTGGTTAATTGAAGTTTTATCAAAATTTACGATTTGGTATATTATATAATATTTTTTTTCGCAGCAGCAAAAAACGCAAATGAATAACTTCCTAAGAACGAAAGAGTTCTATCTGAGATTAGCTACAGTGTCTGATGAATGGTGAACATTTTGCAGAATTTGTCTTGGATCTTCCTCTATTGAAGATAATCTAAGCCTTGTAAGGGTTTGTCATCGTGATTATCACAACAATATAACTTCAGAATCTGACAGCATAGTTCAGACGTTATCGTCATTAGCGAGAGTTACGTACAGCTTATGGTACAAGTGTAACTTACATACTAATAGACGGAGCATGTGATTTCATAAATGGTCGTGAAACGCCATTGCAGAGTTTGCTCGTAGATTTTAACGAGATTGCCGGTAGTCGCCGGTGCCTGTAGCATCGAACTTGCGGCGAGAACTCTCCAACACAAGTTTACAACTTATTAAAGAAGATCTCTCCGAATTGATATTAAAATCCGAGGAAATACTTTTCGTTTCTTACTTTTTACAAAGAATCTTAAACTTTTAACTTTACTTGTGTATTTTTATAGCAGGTAAAGATATTGTTCGCAAATCGTAGTAAACGCAAATCATACTAATTAATTCCTTTAAAACTGAATCAACACTTGGGTAACCTTTTTAGTATTCAGAGTGTGGCTGGTATCTAAGTTCTTGTCCGTGACAATAAGAAAAGGTAAGTTTTTAGAGCTTAGCTGATTTTAACGCCCACCGTCAAAATTTCTGTAACAAGAACACTCTTCCACTGACCGCTTTGAAGAATCTGATTATACAAATTTATCCATTCCTCATAATTGTTTTAAGACTAGTCAAGTCACGTTCGTTCATGCGGAAGGCGGGAAGGCCCCTCGTTTATAATCAATGTCAAGATAGTATTAACAGGCGATTGGTTAAAATTGTTTACTTTGTGACCTATAAAACTGGGCCTTAGTATTTGTGTTAGGGTTATCTCTTAGCAAGGAAGGTCGCATGGGTGAGTCATGTGTAAATAAAATATAATCCAGAGTAGAGGGTGATAGTGATCGATTCGACTAGTGGACGGCGTGGCGGCTGCGTGGCGGAGGTGAGCTGCGAGGGCTCGCGCCGGCTGCCGGTGATCCGATACATGTATTATTCAAGCGGCGAGGAGAGGAACGGCCGCGGCTCGCGGGCCGCTCATTACAATACGAGCATGCCGCCCGGCGCCGGTACGGCGGACAACTTCTGCGATGGCAGACAACGCGACCGATTAAAATTTCATCTCTCTTTGTTCGGGTGCAGAGATAACCGATCGATGTGCGCCGCTAATACCCCTGCACGCTCCATGCCAATCTAAATTGAATTCATTGATTCACCATCCGATCCATAGATACGCGTCTACCTAATAGATTTATAAAGATATCAAACAGACGTGAAATCCATATTTTCGTTCTACTTTTAGCATTCTTTTGTTAGACAAGGATATCGGATAGAGCAAATATTAGTAAATATATGCGTGTATACCCACAAGGTTATCGAAAACCAACAGCAATATTGAAACACGCGACACGAATATCGGTTTGTTTGATTAAGCTTAATGTTTGGTGCAACATACGCTCACAGACTAGAACATTTATTTATAGCGTAACAATCTTGAATGGCATAATCGAATGCACACTAAAACTCGATAAACATGCGGCGCTATAAATTATATTGTAATTGAAAGCTTTTATCTGTTGCACATGTAATAGAGAGTTAATGTGCATTGGTATTAGGAATGTAATATTAGTTTGTAGTTCATTGTTGCTTTCACTTGAGAGAATAATCATTTTACATCTATGTATACAAGAAAAAATACTAAACCTTAACAAAAAAAAAACGACTAAATTTACTTTTTAGGTATTTACAGAGAACTCGATTTCTATCAATTATTCTGCTACCATTGAAAGCGGCGCTGACCTACAGCGTCACTGCAAAATAAAGCCAAAGCGCAACGTCCTGAAAGCTTTTATATTTTCCCGACCACTTGGTTCAGTTTAAATGGCTAATAAATAAATTTAACAGACAGGACATCCTCGCTACAACCTTCAGCCATCTGAATAACGCACGGACGTCTTTGCAACATAACTCACGTATCTAAAATAAAAAGGCGACAAAGAAGGCCATTTGTTTTGGTATTACGCTATCGGAGCGCACGGGGCGGGCTGTAAGTACCGTGCCAGCGAGTGTGGACGCTTCTTTGCGCGTTCGATTTTGCAAACAGACGCCTCACGACGTGAACTGTTCAAACTGAAAAATTGCCTGCTATTCATGACGGCTGTTTAACTGTGGACATGGGCTGCGTGTTTCTTACTTATTCAGAAAAAATCATAAAATACGGAGTTGATATAAAACAATATTCAAACTTATGTATGTATGTTGAAACGTGTGGGTTGTTATGGAAGTTCCCAACTGTTTCCAATTTTTGAGTAGCATAGTTACCTACAGGATGCAATTTCAAACTAAGAAATTGACCCACTTGTTTCAAAGATTAATTTGAGAAAATAAATCAGAGTTGCTTTGTATTCCCGTCACAGCCGACAGCGGAGCCTTAGAAGCTATTACAGTGGCCGTAATGAGATTTAGAGCGCTCATATAAAGTTATTTATGTGCAGACTGCGGCTACCGTGAAACATGGCAGGGAGTAGACTGGAAATCTCTATAAAGAGCAGCTTCATTCATTAACGTACAATCACATGGTACAATTCATTATGCGAGAATTAAGTCCCATTGATGTACCATAAAATAGAATGAGTGCTGTTACATGTTATGTTATAGAGGTAACGTATTCTATAGCAGTGTCGATGTGTGGAACGCAGGGTGGCGGCCCTTGGGCTATCATCCATCAAACTTGTCCCGTATACTGTATAGTAAGCTAAAATGATTGAGCTTATTATGTGACGGTGTAACACACAAACATTTCCTGTTGATATGTGTGGGGTAGAAGAAATATTGGCCAAGTTGGAGCTGGCCAGCAAGATATAAGGTGTTCGATCATCCAAACTTTCTTAAACGTTGTTCGAGATTTCCAAACTATGTGAAATGTCGTAAAGTAATAACAACGTAGTTTACGCCACGCATTAATATACTGCATATTTATTATATTTCTAATAATCTGAATAGATAAACCACAAAAACATTAGAATGCTAGATCATTGAAAGTAAAGCGACCTTGGGTCTCACGATAATTAACAAAAGAAATGGGTGAATGGTGTAGGTGTTCGGAGTCGCAGTACAATAATGTGAAGTCAGTCGACATTACATCAAGCAGCTGAAACTATCGCTGACACGCACGCCTCGTTTGGACAATGGCGCCGGCCCTATTATTTATTATTATTTTTATTCGAGGAGGTGGATGATCGATAGTGTACAGGGCTTGCAGAAAAGGACTTCTTTGTTCGCCGAGATTAATCACACGCACTAGCTGTAATTGAAACGATGAAGGTATTAATTAAAACGGACAATCGCTACACCTACCGGGAAGTTTATTATGTTATATTAGCTTTTGTATTTAAATATATACAACATGCTCATTTTACGTCGCATTACTTTCAATCATCGTAGAGCGAAAATTGCTGATGCTGAATGTAAATGTATGTTGAAAAACAATATTTATTATGAAATTAGTAGTTCTGGTCGATTATTTTTACATTTGCTGACAATGGCATGGCTTGAATAGTAAGCATATTGTGTACGCGATAATCTCGATACAATAAATCTCGATTGGAGAACATGCCTACATAAACACCATACATGAGAATATGTAGTAAAGCTTTTACAAACGGTCTGGACTAATATTGAATTAAAATATGATTTGAATTTATTCAGTCTATACTTATTGGGCTATTAGATAAAAATAAACTATTCAAAATTGTGGAACTGTGTACTATAAAGGATCATTAAAGCTCCGTTCACGTACGGACTACAATTTATTCCCCGGGCAATTCAAGGAAACATTCCGTGGCAGTTTTACCTTTTCGCATGGGAAGAGGAAGAGCAAAATCAGAATGTATTTTGTCGCCGTATGACGCCATGCTGACTTGGCATTTGGGTGGCTCCGCACGCGCCTACCGATGCCGACGCCGACGTGGCGTTTTTACAAATACAGATTATAATATTATAACGGTACTGATAGAGACAGTTCTGTGGAGCGAACAATTGCGCCTGCTGTTATACTAGTTTGTTACTAACATGCACTGGTTAAAAGAGATCCGTTTTAGTGCGACAACAGCAGCGGTAGTCGCGGGCGTCTGCGTGGCGGCGGGTGCGGTAACGCGATATCGCAAACAAACGCTTGGACACCGCGCCTCGCGATGTCAATTAAGCTAATTAAACACACAGCGGGGGAGAGTGGACGCGCGCCACCCTCCTACAATGTCCTCCACTGACGCATCATTTAAACAACAAAAGCTATTCCTCACAGAAGCTGAAAACAATGGTAAAAGTATATAAACGGACGGGGAACTTGCCGCCGCTAGAATGCAAACCTCACGTTTGTAATTAACAAACAGTGAATGGTGGGTGATAGACGTGGCAATCTCTGAAAGTACCAAATAAATTAATAACGATCTGCAAATCGTCTCCATCTTCTACAAGCTGTTGTTTTGCATCCTCGTCAAATTCAAGGACGTAATTATGCTAATGATTGTCGATCCAAATCAACAATAAAATAGGTAGGTCATTTTTTTTATTTTTTTTCCTTTCCGTAAGTGTGAACTAGGCGTATTTAAAGGCGGCGCGTCTGTAACTAGCCCTATAATCGCGCGTCCACACGCACACAAACGCAAACATTCATACACAATGCATACGCAACGATCATTCACAAAAATCGTAGGTAGTCAATGCCACCCCAACCAACCACGGCGCGGGCGCTCTCCCGCGCATGCGTCTTGCCACCACAGCTTGCCACGCTCCCGCACGCGGCCCCTCGCACCCGAACCAACAGTGTGTTTGATGTCGCCGCAGCGAGTGCGTGTTTTGCAAATTCCGCTCCTTTGTGAAGCCATAGCCGAAAGTGCAAGTTGGCGGACAATTACTCTAATGACGAGTTGGTGGAAATGGTTCGCCTGTATGCCATCAGTGGAAAGCCATTCGGATGTTCACGGAAATGTTTCGCAACATTTTTATACTAAGTAGATCGGGATAAGTGTTATTGCCGATCCTAAGCCCGTTAGGTAGGAAGGAAAATTTAAAATCAACCAATTTAATCCACAAATAAAAACAAAATCACTACGAAAAGTTTAGCTAAACGATAGGAATAAAGCAAAACTTAAATTTTATTAATCAGCTGATCGCAAGTCAGTGAACTTTATACGGCGTCTAGTGTTACTGTCATTCGTAAGATTGCCTATTATACTCGTACTGATGCTTAAAATGAGTTAATTACCAAACTAAAATGTGGGTGATTTTCGAAATAAAATTAGGTAAAATTATTGCTACCGGTCGTCGCAAAGGTCATTACTCGCTCTCAGCTGTTTGTCGTTGCGTGCGTAGAGTGCGTAGCCTGCGTAGTTGGGTGATTCGCTTAGTTTTGTATTAAGGTTTCAATTCTGAAAATCTGTAAAATTTCAACAACAAAAAAAAGCGGCGCTTATTTGTTATTTCCCGGTACAGTACTTTCAATTGATTATTTATGTCTTTTATGACAGCCACCTGAAATTTGACGAGGATGCAAAACAACAGCTTGTATATTTAACATTATTTAGGTGAAGTTTACAATGCAAACGACGACAAAATATGCAAACACAATGAGAAATGCTCCGCGTTAGTGGTAAGTAATTACTCGCCGATGAAATTATGGAAATGAGCGGTGAAAAGACAAATAATAGAATGAGTGCTAACAAGAGATAAGACACGGCTTAATTAATAAAGTTGGCGCGCTTGTCTTGGGGAGACGCGCGCCGGAGACGCCCGCGATTCTGGATCCGAATCGGATAATCGCATTCGGCTAATTGAGCGTTAGATTGACGCTATCGGGCCAGAGAGTCAACCGGTGACGTCCCGTACACCCTGCCGGTTCTTTGATCCACCCGCTAATACGATCAAATCATAGGATCAGGCTACAAAAGAAACTTCGTGGTGAAATGATCATCCAGTAATAAAAATCTTAACAGTTTTTACATTTAAGTCAAATGATATTGAATCAAAGACACTGGCCGTAAGTAACGGGGGTCGAGGAAAATTACACAAAGGGTTGCAAGCGTGCGTCATATTTGGGAAAGTTTTAACGAGAGGGGGACTACTGACGGGAGTTACTTGCGTGTCACGCGAGCTTCGCCCACAGTATTTTAAACTATCGTTTGTCGACAGAACGCAATACAGTTAAAATTATTTTCATAAACAACGTCTTGAGATCTTACATTTTACTTATCTAAGTCGGTAGGTTAATTTTCCCTCAAATAATTCTCAGCATCTAAAATGGAGAAAAGCTTTATTATAATATATCTAGTTAAGCATGTGAATACAAAGTTACATTTGTTTGCAGGAACACAGACAAAATGAATATGGAAAACAATGTCTGTGTTGTTGAGTGGTGTACAGTCAAGGTCAGTAACTTTCGATGCTTACACAGGTGCCAGGCTTGCTCGCCAGACGACTGCACGTACGTGCGTGTCAGACATAGAGCGGGCGCTTTGAGTTCATATAGCATCATCAATGTTAACGTTATACACTTATCGAATTCAGTTCAGTCTAAATCAAGAAATAGTCAAAAAGTGACACCCCTACATCATTCCAGCTGAAATACGAGCGTAATTTAATCAGAAATTAAACAAGTTATGTTTCAACATGTAACCGATACACTGTGGTAAACGATGTCTAATTAATTCGTGTTTGACTTTATTATGCTAACATAGCCAGTTTCAATTTACACATGATGGTTTTTTGACTAAAACAGCAAGTAACATAAGTAAAAAAAATAAGTCTTAAAGTTTTTATTAAACGAAGTCTTTTTTGAGGGGCGACAGAGTGACTAAGTACATTATAAAAAGTGTATTTACACTCGACCTCACGCGGCGGATGGAGAAACTTTCGTTTCGGGCGCTTTATGGGCGGAAAAATTGAGAAAAGTTGGAGCGTAACGGCCGGTGGCGAAGAGGAATAGGGACTCCGGCGACTGTGAGTTTAATATAATATGTAAATCGAACGGTAACTCCGCGACCTCACGGTCGGAAGAAACACGCCGATCTCATATCGCCTGGACGTATTACATGGGGAGTCGTAAATTATCGTGCAAAAGGCAAAGCAGCAGTTTTACGCTGGAGCGCTGTGGATGAGGCTGCATAAGCGGCAGAAGAGCGAGGAAGGGTTACGAGCCTATGAATGCAAATGAGCGTCGCCGCGCGGGTGGAGGTCGGTTTATCGGCGGCCATTTACATAAACCGTAGAAGCCGACTGGTGAGTACACTTACCCGCCTATTGCTATGATCATATGCTGATTATAAGTACCTACACTACGGGTTATAACTTTATAATTTGCCAAATTTTTTGTACAACCCTGTGGTTCTAATTATTTAGGTAACTAAACATATGTGCTGTGCAAACAGAGTTCCTAATTAGATAATGCGAGAAAAAGGGACTAGATAATAGCTTTTTTGCAATTAAAGTAACTCCTTGGTCATCTATTGGGTACGATTCTATTGTTATAATGTATGTGAACGTGACTTATTACCATATTAAAATGTGTTACTACATACGCATGTCGCACGTGTCTTTTTAATGCTTGCATGCCCAATTCTCATGCAGATTCGTTAGTCAGTGCGAGCCGGTCACGGAACGAGGTCATGCTGGTGTGATAAAAACCTTTTTGAAATGTAGAAAAGCGTTAGTAAGTTTAAACATATGACTTTACGCGCTGTTTATTCTCTGATGTCGCTATCTACACCCGAGATCAGCTCGTAAAACCGTCGGGTTCAAGCATTGTTTTATTATCGGTCCCCGCTGGTGTAATACTGCACAATGACCGCCGCTCTACTATCTGCCGCCATTCATTAATTGCTACTGACCGAATGTAATCTGAATCCCTGACCATTCCTGACATCACATCTTACATATAACTCGCATGAAATATATGAGACAGCTGTTAAAAGGCTTGAAGCAAAATTGTGAAAAGAAGTCTTTTAATCTTGCTAGCATATCTGAAATGGTGGGCAGGCGACCCAAAACTTTCCTGTTGCGATGTTTACAAGGCTTCCAACTCTACAAAAACAACGATACATCAAAAGTGAGTTACAAGTTAACTGGCGCTATCCGCCGCGGCCCACGGCAAAATTTCGATTTAAGCTGACACGGGTACAGATCGACCGTGCCTGGGTTCTCCTTGTTGACTTACATACGACACTTTTCAAGTTGCTCCTTCAATAGATGTGACCTCGTCAAAGTATACCCTCCTATATCCTGTATGAACTTGCCATAATATAGCTTCACAGACCATGTCCATTATTAACTTTACTATAAAAGTGACCAGCGAATCATACGAGTGGTAAATTCATAAGCATTCATCGTGCCTGTTCAACAAGTAGGGCAGCGAAAGACGCAAAGGGAGGAGCGTAAAGAGAGGACACACTAAGGGCGGAGCTTTCTGAAAAACCAGTAGCGTGTTCACAACACATAAGAGACTCAACGGTCGTTCCCTTGTTGCTAGGAGATTAACAACGGATGTTTCTTCGTTACGTGCTATGGGGAAGCAATCGTAAGTAACAATAGTAGGCAAACTTCAAGGTGATGAAGTTTACACACTGCAATTTGTAGGGAAAGTAGATGTTACATGTATAATTTTACGCAGATAGACGAGCCCCGCGAAGACAATAAAGAACATAAAGTGTACAGTTTAAAAGTTTTGGCGAAGCGAAACACTCCGGCGCGACGCTTTGAAAGTTGCAAGACGAAGGCGGCGGGCGGAGGCGCGCAACACCTCACCGCCGCGATCCCGCTGTCAAACTAAGAAATATTGCCGTTCCGAAATGGCTACCACAGTTTTGTTCATCCAACTCGCAAAAAGCGTTTATACTAGCCAAGCCGATGATAGCCAGCCTAGGAAAACCGTTGTATTTACTGTCATTTCATTCAACAATAGTACATAAATCGGAACTGCTTACATATACACCTGAGCTGAGTACATATTTCAAACTTCTGGGCATATTTTACAGACGCCAGCACATCCAGCTACTACAAAACTGTAAAATTATCCCCATCAACTTTGAACATATGGTTCTTCAGCGATAAAGTTGAAAATTTATTAAGGATTAGACAGATTGTTGTAGCTTGATGTACTGGCGTCTGCAGATGTAAGCAAACAATTCACGACTTAAAAAGTTTGTTTGCATTAGACAGTTTACTAGAATACAAGAGACAGTAATTTTAAGAGCGTCGGTGCTTTGGATGAACATAGTAAGCCTGTGATCGCATCAGGCTCCCCATACCGCTCTCCCGTTTGCGCCCGCTAATCCTATTCCCGCGACAAATTAATATGCTCATCGGCAGCCGCGTCACTAGATTACAGCGCGTTCATAGCGCGATTGTATTTTAAGTGTATTATCCAATTTGGTGGATATTGTGCGTGTGGTAATCCGCGGTCGTGAAGCACACGCGAACGTTTAGTCGCGAGTCGCGGTACACGCTACAACGCGCGCTTGCATTATCTCGCCGTGCTGAAGCGAGCTAGCGCACTTAATAGATTTTGTTGGGGCTGCATCCGACGCGGTCAGCCTATTGCAAACTAACGGGATTATCGCCTGAATATGAGTTTAGTGCGATAACGGAATGAGTATATTTGTATATGTGAGCTCCGGCTGTACCATTCCGTGTAACGTTTCAGCCGTGCTAATCCAAGTGTTGATGATAACAGTCGATCGACGAATCCTTTGAACGTCTTCGTTAGAGATTGGAGCATGATCTTGTGCTCTTATGTTGAAGTGCACTCGTCCCGAGATTCCGACTGAGTGTCTCATTATCTTTCATAGAATTACTTTAGTAGTAGTAAGTAGTAGGGGGCAATGATGCTAAATCGGTAGAATCTTGAGCGTGGTTTGCCATGCACCTACTGGATTTTGCAGATAAGTTTAAATAAAAACAAATGTAAGAAAATGTTCCCACTTAAGTGGGGGGAAAGCATCCACTTTCATTTTTTTAAAGAACATCTATATGACATACTTGGGCATATTAGATATTGATAGTGTAGATGTGATGCTGACGTCGAATAGAATATTAATCTACCGAAATAGCAGTGGGGTTGTAGCAACAGGGAGACTCAAATTGACCTGGAGCTTAAGAATAATGTTGATACAGTTTTCTTTCTGTAGCTCGTGATTAATCCACCTTTCCCATTATCGGACACTTTTGGACACACGCGCACTTACATAAAGAGCTCATATTCCTGCAGAGATATTCAGCAGGACGCAACGCAAGCATTCCTATTTGACAATAACGCGCTAAGTTACTTCCAAAAGTCCCAAAATCCCTTCTAGGGCTATATAGGATAGGAGACTACAGGATTATCTTATAAGTTAACAATATTAGCAGGTATAGAAAACAGTCGTGCGAAACACTAACGGCTAGACGTAAAAATAAAAAACCCCGTTGGTAAAAAACTTCTCTTACGTGTATACTATATTTTTAGCGCTGTTCCAGATACTAACAAAGTGAACCAAAAATGGCGAAAATAATTAAAATCGGCGCAAACCATTAAAAGCGCAGTTTATAATAGGAGAGTGCACCGTCAAGTGTCCTTCATGTAGGCAGTTAAAGAGTTGGAGGAGCGCTCTCGAGCACGAGGACGTACTGTAGCGGCGTCACCTCGCAGCGACTAACGAACCTGCCGACAAAAACTCTACTCTGCTCTACTTTAGAGCAGTGTACTGCGCCGCGATAATTCCGACGGTGAACACTCGCTTTGTACTTAAAAAAATCTCATTGAGTTAATTGTGTGCAAACTTGGGGCGTTGAATAATTGATAAATTACTCCGACCTGTGGGAATAATTTTAATTGCGATGTTGGTGAGGTACGGCAGGCGACTTGAAGATATTTTGGACCTACTGTTCTCAATTCTATTTTATGAAAAAAGAAAACTCTCTAAATGGAAACTGATTTGTTAGTTTATGCGACTATTCCGACACACTGCCTTGAACAGAATTGGCAGATAGACCATATTATTAATGAGTTCAATACTGAAGAAGTCTCTAAACATCTAAATAGGAAGTCTCTTGTCATCGAAAAGACTAAACCGATGAGTTAACGTTTTTATGTTATTACATACAACATACAAATCGTATGCTTTTAAATACATCAGACGTGAATCTCTGATCAGATAACTGACAGGTTGATGAACCAACCAAGGTCAATTAGTACATAATTTATATTTTTATGCAAAAATAATGTGTTACCAGAGGAATAACCTATGAGTTAATCTACGTATATATTTACTTACACGCAACAGCATAATTTAAATATATTCAATCTCCACGGTTGACGAGTAATGATGATATATCGGAATTACCATGGTGTGATTAAAATATGCAGTTCTATATGTAATTGGAGATGTAAATGTTTAAAGTAAAACTTCAAGAACTTGGTTGTATAATGAACCAAGGATTACTCAGAGTTGATACAAAAAGTTAATGGCATGATCTTCAAATCTTAATAACACTCAAGAAAGCTTCCGTGTCTCGGACGTTCGGAAACAGAACTTCATTTCATAAAAAGCAAAAAGGCCACGAAAACTGTAGTAGAAGTGTTGCTAAATAATGAATGCTCACCACTTAACAAGAATCGTGGAGCGAGCGCGACTGTCACTCGGCACTCATCCTCGCCCCGCGCTAATTGAGTGGGGCATCTCACGACGTAGCACGACAACGCCACGCTCACCACGGAATGTAAACACCATCGTAAAAACGAATGTCACATTATTTCGGGTGTCATCAGCGACTTCCCACTCATAATGCAATTATATCAAAATAATTGAATGATATTCTGTTTATTTTTTGCAGTAGTCTTCTAGTTTAGTGATACTGCAACACAACTGGATGAACGATGATAGCCATAGCAGAAAACTATGAACACGTTATACAAACATATGTTCAAATAACTATACAACATTAAAAAGGCATCTTTTCAGGTTTGTTATATCGACTCAGCACGTTACATTTATATGTAGATAATGTTGGGCTCTAATGTGTCTTGGCTAGTTAGTTTGTAGTGAGGTGTGATCGGTGGCAATACATCACGCTCCGTCGGGAGATATATGGGCGTTGTCGTCTATCGGTTGCCGGTCGCCGCGAACGGTAACACATTGTCCGATGCTCCACACGTCGTGCTTTTTGCAACATAAATAATGACACAGCTCTCGTACCATCATTTATAGAAGTATCAAAACAAACAACCCTTATGAACTTTTATTTCATTTTATTGATGCGATGCTTATAATTTTAAGGACTCCACTTTAAGCATGACCCTAACACAAAGTTCAACCGTGTCAAAATATAATAAAGGGTTCTGCCACTACGCGACCTTAGAAGGGCGAAGGCTATGCATCGATTTCCACTGTCTAACAATAGTTCGGCCGATGCCGATAGTTAAATTGAATAAAGAATGGCGTGGATTTAAAACATTCGTCAGGTAATGACGAATTTATGAACGTTCTATTCTCTACACCTTAATTGTATATTTATAATCGCTAGAGATCAGAATAAATGTACATATTAGGAACAAAAAGATTTAATTTCTCGTTCATATGCTGTCGTATCGGAACTACTTTAAAATGAAATTAGAGCGTATTTCAATGACAAAAACGACAGTTCACTCACAGCGTTCCTGTACTTACGTGTATTAAATTTGTACAGGTAACAAGCCGACTTATCCCACGAGACTGGTATTCCATCGATTTGTGAATGTGTAGATATACGTTCCTTGTGAATACATAAGTTGTTAAGGATTAGAGAAAGACTGCATTTGGCTTGGAGTGGCCAAAGCGCACGATGCGAAACGAAACCGGTTAGACTTGTTTATTTTGCACGCATTCCAGCCGGCCAGGCGGGAGCGAGCGAGAGGCATCCCGGACGGATCAGGAACTCGATTCCTACGGCGCGCCTGGCCTTGAATCCCGACTCTTCGTAGTGTTTGTTGAAATATTGTGAAGTTGTGTAACGCTTGTGCCAAGACATGTAAGCTAACTACCATTACAATCTGCGTCATTCGCAAACAGGCACTGGTGATTTATGTTACGTTAATTCGTTTTTCCTTTCTTGAATAGGCATATACTATTTATATAACATTACGATATTATACTTTGATATTATCTGTAGAATTTAAAAAAATCTAATTTAATAGTATAGGCTATAATAACACTAGTAACGGAACTTAACTCTACGGAATCGTATGTCCTTAGCATTTTTGTTTCATTTTTTCATTTCATTGCCGATCAAGTATGGCAAATTGTGATGTAGAAGCGCTCAACGTCCTCAGGTCATAACTTAAGAACAGGTTTTGCAACTCGTAACGTCACTGCACTTCGTAGAAAGTTTTTTAAATCTTTTAGGTATTATGATTGAAGATATTTCCACTTGGCAAGTATATGAGTCATTTGGATGTGTCATTATTTATAGACGGCGTATCATTAGCGTAGGCTTTGTTTATGTCGCGGCGAGTGAATCTATTTACGAGAAGTACGTCACCAGCATACATGAACAACCAGACCGGACATGAATTGGCATGGCATTGGTATTATTATTTATAACGAGTTATTGTGACCAATGTATATGCGTACAATAATTTTTGGGGAGTTCCTAAGCCGACAATCCTCTTTCCTGTGAAATCCATACAGGTTTCGTGTCACGTCCGCGATGAGAATTCACTTTAATTGGCAAATAATACGTAGGCCAATTAAGAATGCTAAGTTGGATGGAGGCGCGCGTGACGCGACTAGTGAGCGTATTCAATTATGCAAACGTAGTCGTGAAAGAACAGTTCGAATTCGAACTCCCCGTCTTCTCTTTTATTGACCGTTGGGAACGGGCTGACGAAGTGCACTTCAACTGAGGTCCCCCGAATTATGTAACATTAATCGTCACGAGTAGAAGGTACTCAGGGTACCAACAAGGCTCTCACACCTTTCACTACGTAAAAGCAAAAAGAATGTAGTGGTAGCTCAGTTATGTATGTTGTGTTAAACTGCGTGTACGATACGAGAAAGCAGTAACGATTTTATAACTCGCCTTTGCTTCCGTGTAATATCAAGATGGCATTTCTTTTACTGGTCCTCCATTCTCTTCATATAGCAACTACTGACGAGGGTTTACATTTACACAAGTACAAATACAGGGTTCCTTTTTAATAAACCATTCGATATTGCAAAAGGTAGTGAAACGGCGAGATAGCGACGCCACTGGAGCATCTGAGAGTCGCGACGACGGCGCTCGCCCCGGGGACATCGCAATTGTCATGTAAAGCGTCGTCGGGGCTAAAGCGTGGCACATCGAGCCCGCGCCTCGCCTCCGGCTGAAAATGCACTTTTGCGAAGCGATTGCCTGTCGATCTAAGTTATTCAGCGAAACGGTGAGTAGCGACCTAAGTATGGATAACGATCTGCTCCGACAGTGTTAAGCCCCCAGACGCTCAGATTTATGGCTACTGTACCACGAGATAGATTGAAGAAAAACCTTCATTTTTTCTAATTTGTACATTACCAAAACATAAAAGATAGAGATATTATAAAACTACTTATAAGGACTCCTCAGTAAAGATTATTGTAAAATACTGGCTTAACGTTCTCGGCGTTTATTTATCCTCCTGACTGATATGATTAAAAGTGGCAAGAAGTAGAATTGGATTCTGAAACCTTGGGACAGAGAAGGTAAAAGCTATAAGCATAAATTTCTTTTTAGTCTCGATCATGTCATCCTTAAAGTAATTGCTTAGCTTATAAAGTTGTACTTAAAAATCTAAAGTGTAAAACACATGAACGCTATGTTTGCCTCCTTGTAGACTGGAGTTGTTCAATATTGCCGTAAAGGGCCAGACTAGACTTTCGCTATCGCGTAATAGTCTCGCACCGGCGGCGGAGGATGACGTAACCATGCGTCCGGCGTGGCGTCGAATTCGGTACGTTGTATACGTGAATCGTGATGCAAGCAAGGTGCCAAGGTCGAGGCTGATACTCGGCATGCAAATGAGCGCAGATAAGTCGCGCTCATTACACCCTACACTCGACACCGGGGCCTTTGGCGTCATTGCGAACCCTGTCGGAGCCGCCTTTATTTTATTACGCGGATGTGTCGAGAAAGGAGGTTAATGTCGTCGAATTACACGCATTGTTTCACCTAGCCATTGCCATGGAAACAACGAATGTTGCCAGCCTATTTTGCTTACTATTACACCCGTGCGAAAACTCTTGACTAAGCTATGTTTACATTATGTTTGTTGCTCCTACTAGAAGTGTATATATATGTATAGGGCAATTACCCAAGCTTCAGGTAATCGACTGATTATACCACACGTCACAAGTGGATGCTAACACAGGGAAATCAATTCAGTTCCGTTATCAATAGGATAGACTGAAGTGAAGAAATAACTTTAGAGCTATTTACGTGATTTTCCACGTTGGTGGTGGAGACGTGTCTCTCGGGCCTCACTGTTTAATTAAAGGGCGGCGGGGTGAGGCCCACGGGGCGGGAGCCGAGGAGCAGGGCATAATGGCGGCGCAATATCGGATGGAAATGCGCGGCATGTAGGAATGCGCCGCGCGCCGCCCCTCCTCATTCGCGAACGATTCGTGGTATTTTTTATTGACGACTCTGAAAATGTTATAGTGGGAATAGCCCATTCGATCTTAATTCTACTAAAATCATCCCCTGGCGTCACCACCACTAATGAGTATTTACTTATAAAGGGGTAATTTCTGCTATTATGCTAAGACACTTTAAAAGCATTGTTGGGCGGTATTAACTGAAAGTGGAATGAAAGTTCATGTCGCTGAGAATACCATCTAAAAATATACTTTACCTAATGGACACGGCACGACAGTATTTTTCATCCACGCTCTGCGCTTGGTGGAAAGATTAAATTTAGAGAGTGACGTTTTTAGAAAGCACAAATTCAGCGAACACATCTGAAAAATGTTCGTCAGTGGACATGGCCAAAAATTGTGTGCATAAAGAATAGTACTCCGAGATTTTATTTAGTCATTATTAGTTTTAATTTGATTCAAATTTTTATAACGAGTTATTGGTTAGATGCAAACGAATGACAGGCTAAGTGCAATTTGAATAGCGAGTGGCGGAATCCGAGAGCGAACGGAACAACGTGACACCCCACTTAATACGCAACGTGAAAGTTGGTCATCTTATTAAAATCTGTTATTTATAACTGCGTGACGTTTTCAGATTCCGGTCTTTATAAAATAATCACACACAATCTGACTGTGACTTTTGATTGCTCCATTTCCTATGAGCATTTGAAAAATCATTTATTTTTCTCGGACAATTTCGTGGCGAAAAAATCACCTAACCTATTTATAAAAATAATGAAAAACGGAGGAGAGTCACCAAAACGTGGTACAATTAAAACGAGAACGACAATTTATGCAGCAATTACTTGAAGCATGCTGGCGTTCAATCCAGGTCAGATTAAGTGATTTTTAAAAACTAATGCAAACGATAGCACGCGACGAGTGCACCCACAACGCTCACTGCTGCACAAACTTAATGAATGTTCACTGGCAAAACGTAACCCTGATCGGTGAATTTTATATCCAGAAGCCCTAAATTGAGCCCTAATTTGCACATTGAATACATTCAATATCTTCATTAGTGTTTATTAATTTAATTCAATAATACGTAAGGGTTTATAATGTTAGCATATTATTATGACTATATTTTTAACCGACTTCCAAATAAAGGAGGAGGTTCTCAATTCGGCCGGTTTTTTTTGTAACTTCAAGTCATTCAATTCGCTAAACACCAGGTGTGTCCAGTCAGACAGTAAACGTCTTTATGAAAACGTGTTTGATCGATACAGTAAATACAATCCTTTTCCAATTACAGATATAAGTGAACCACGTAGGTAGTAAACATTCCAAAGCTAATTTCTCGTCATTGCGGTCTCGGAGGTAGAACGGTCCGAGCAGACAGACATACATATATCTATATAATGAATCACGTAATGGTATTCTACGAAGTCCGCTGTCTCGGCCACGTCTACTTACCTATCTACAATGCGTGAAGGTTCACGAACAATCTCCAGTTCGAGATTGGTGACCTTGTTCACAAATTGGATACAAAATAGACTTCTGGGTTAATTATGAGAATACATCATTATCCACAATTTTATTCTTTGCCACTCATCTGTGAATTAACTACTAATTACATGCTATAATACAGTAAGAATCACGATTGACATTGTACAAAGTTAGTACTGCATAGTGCATAATTATATGTATTACGATTTCTTAATATTGTTATGGTTCTTTATTTTGTATTAAAATGTCTTGGTCAGTAAAGTCTGGTGTTTAGCAGGCCATAAAGTTATCCGACATATGAAACAACTTCAGCGTGGCAAAACGCTCGCCAGTTGAGATTACCGGCGGCTTTTAAATGCCCCGAATGCTCTGAATGTTCAGCAGCGGAACACTTGGCAGGCGAGTTTTGAAAACCTCTCTAGAAGAGTACCCAAAGCAATAGCCTTTGCTCCAGATTTGTTAGCAGTTGTTTGCTCATTTATGGACGGCCGAGTTGAGATGATTGGAGTTTATCAAAGGATTCTTGAATTTGTTGATAAAAATGTTTTGAAAGACCAATAGATTGTTTACTGCATTGCTGGATTTCGCCAAAAGACGGTCGTAAAGAGTTGCCAAAGGTCATTGTGAATTTAAGTAGCTAGTAATAAAACTTTGATATTTGTGACCGCTTTGTTGCCGCAACCACACCAGCACAGTAAAGTGCTTTAACTACGAGTACTCTACTTACTATAGCTACGCTGCTGATGATGAATCGGGCAGATTAATAATTCTAAATGCCTGAGTGTTTGCCAATCTCTAAAAGTTTGATTCACAGTCGTTATTTATACGTTTTACCACTACCAGAACTTAAAATAACATCGGCGACATGCTGACCATTTTCGCATAGGGCAGATTTTTTAAAAAGAAAATACACACACAATCTTCTGCTTTTACTAAGAAGATGGTGCTAACAACAATTTGTATTTTCCAAGAAATGGAGTCAGAGGTTATGATTGAACAGCTCTGATAATTTTGAATCGTTTTGCTTCATCAGACAGAGTATCTATACGCGCTGCTGTGATCGCTTAATGCAGCTAAAGTGTGAGTGCGTGTGCTGTCCATTTTCAGTTCGCACAGCATGCGAAAATGATACTATATGAAAACAATCAACACTGATTTGTTTTCTCGTTACGTATTTTTCGGGTTTGAAAATCATCGAATCGCCAATATGTGTATAAATTGGTCCACATGAAAATTCAACTTCAATAGTTGAATTTCAGTTGAGATTATAAAGGGGTCAGAATTTCGTCTTCTGAGGCGAGTTTGCTTACAAATCAGTTGAGCGATGAAAGCGGGTGCGTGGGTGGACGAGTTGGTTGTGTACTTCTATTTCGAGTGCTGAGGCGGCGGCATGGCGGCGACTGCCGGTGCATCTATCACTGCCCACGTATGGCGACTGTAGGTACTGCAAGCTGTGCGAACTGAGACCGCCAGAGCCCACGCACACTTTCACTGCTGCCCTTTACAAAGTACATTGTTATGCGTGCAGGCTATTTCACACAATGCGTAGGCTTCTGACATGGATATTGTACAAAGATTTGGGTCATTTTTTAGTTTTTACGATTGCCGATGATTTTAGAAGGGTTTATTTATACAGAGCTAACTAATAATTTTCAAGCTTTGTGCATGAGGTACACCGTCAATTTATAACTAGAGTTCGCATGTTTATTCATAGTGCTTATTTTATATTTACAGGACTTATAATTCAATAATATCAAAAAATTGCTAGGAGACCTTAGTCAACCATTACAGAGTTGTTGACTAAGATGAAGTCATTACCCAGTTGATTTCGCAAGGCGACAACGAAATACAGAGTATTGATGACATAACCACTGCCTTAGTTCTATAAAATAATTTGCAACCACATTGTATTTACCTGACAAGCACAAAACTAATAATACAAGCATGAATATTAAAAATTGTGTGTCTGCGCACGCCTACGTCATGGCTCGCGGTCAGTGTTTCATGGTCGTTTTAATGTCAGCAAATTAAGAGTCGGAGGTGATGTGATGAGACGATCGTGAATCCGGTTCGACAATACGACGCATCTCGCCAGGTAAATATCAGTGGCGTGGGTGAGGTTAAGTGAATAAGGCAATAAGCTCGGTTTAATCAACACAACACGTAGCCTAATCAAATATGACCCCCTCGTCATATCGCGTAATTGAAGGCTTAATCACGGGAGACGTTTCGCGAAAGGCGCGGAGCACGGGTGAAACCGCGGGTTTGTTTGATCAGCGAGCGATTATGTGCGTACCGCTGAGGCGGTGACATAACTTAACTATAATAACATTCAGTTTATTTCAAAAAAGGTCAAGCAATAGTCACAGTATCTAATCATCCCAGATACCAAATTGGTCTATTCTGGTGCTTGCATAGTTGCCTTTGTTGAACCTGCTTTATTACCTTTATACTGGCAACAGACACAAAACTTATTATTTCAGCGGATAATCGAATGACAACACCGTTTCAGGTTTCTGTGATGAAGGAACGAAGTTTTCGCTTTAGCCGATTAGGTAGGCGGCGGTCCACCGGGCGCCGGGCAGGCTGCTTCAAAGAGCCAGCACTAGTGCACCCTTACAAAGCCGTTGTTTACTTTTTCCTCCCAGTTAAATATCTGGACGCTCCATCGCCAGTCAACAGCATAAGCGGCCTTTCCCGTCGTCGAGATGCTTTTTATCGTACAGATTAGCGCCGGAGCGACGTACGATGCACTATTTCGCATTCTCCGGGGGATTATTTAAAGTTTCCTTGAGCTATCGCGTGGTCCAAGTGCGGCTTTGCCTTTAAGTGCGGATAAAAAACCCCATAAGGATTAAAATAAGACCTACACGTATAATAAGTCTTTCAGATTTCATGAATCAGTAATGATGTATAGAGTTGTTTTTATTTATCGTTTTGATAGTACAGCAGAATTGCAGAAAAGGAAAATCGGTCATCACTTTCAAACTTTTGCTGGACCTCTTATGTCAATGAATTCAGATTCTGAACAAAATTACAAAAGTAGCTCCAGATAAAGTTAATTGAATTTCATCGATGTTGACTTAGAAAAGTACGAGATAGGCGATTAATAAGGTAATGGCATTGAAGCGAGAGCATTGTGAAGTGCAGGCGGTGTGGAGGCGACGGCGCGATACCACGATACCACCAGCGTGCACAAAGCCCGCACAATGTACGCCGGCTCATTGTTTAGAGTCTCGGACTAAACATCATGCCCGGCTTTAAGCGAATTACCTACATACATACTGCAGCCTCACACATGTAACTGAATGTACACTCGCACACAGGTTTACCTCGTAATTTGTAATGATGATTGACAATACAGATTATAAAAAAAGATAAAAGAAAGCGGAATTCTTCATGCAGATGGCACTGAAAGGATTAATGAATGTAATAGTCCTAGACTGTTTTTTTGACATTGTGATAGGCCACCGATATAACATTGGAGTAGTTCTTCATGAAGCAGGAACATCGTTTAAGAGCTAGTGCAATGAAACAGTGCTTAGAAAGCCGCCATCGGCGATGTATCCTAGTCGTTATGTTAGAAACATGTCTATATTGAATAGCGCACGCGGGATGGCAGACGTGGAAATCTTTACCGGGCGCGCTGGCTCGCTCTCGATCCCAGTGCGTTTTATCTTTTGATCGCGTTATTCAACCAAGCGTCAAAGGAAAATACGAAGGGAAATAGGTATTAAGAAATGAGAAAACGCCTTCTATTTATCTGTTGATTTAGCAAGCAAACGGTTTGTTGAATGAAAATAATGCATTACATTTAAAAATATGCTATATTCCTTAAAATTCAACTTTGTAAGATCAGAAAACCATTTCAAAACCGACGTAAGTAGTATTGGAATGATTTATTAATTTCCATTATACATAATAAATGGTATTCATTCCATGTATATTATTATAAATACCTATAATGTACTAAATGTATATGTTCATGTGTTCTAATGTGAATAACATTATAAAAAGGCCTCTCTCTCTCCTCTCTTTTCAATTCTGTGGGCATACGTCATTCTAATCAAGTTATACAGTTTTTTCAGGTTAAATTTCATGCAATTTAGTGATGCAAAATCACTGAAATTGATCAAGTGTTACATATTTTTAGTAAATAAAATAAAAACGGGCGGTGTTATTCGGAGAGTCGAACCAGTGGACATAATCGTGATAAGACCCTCTGGCCCGAGGCGATGCAGCGGCGCGGCGGAGGTGCGTGTTTACATGTCAGTTTTAATTTTTATCGCCCTCCATTCGCCCGAAATACCTACCTACCCGTTATCACGTCATTCTACCGTGTTGATAAGGTTATAGCACGTAATAGCCGAGCAAACTTACCGATAAACATTTTATTTGTTCAGAATCGATGTAAAACAATGTTTTCTCTGACATTAATTTCGGCAACGGTCACAATTTAATTCTAATCTGTGCAAATAAAACTGAACGTATTATTACCATGTTATAACAATTTATAGATAAGGAAACTTTAACCTAAGCCATTAGTTACCAAATAGTATTAGTAATGAGAAATAGGATTATATATGCATTTGCATGTTTTGGCTGATTGGAACAGGCACAAAATTTATTCAATGAAAAAAGCTACTTGTGAGCGGTTATTTATAATATTTTTGAACTTCAGAACGGGTTATTTATTAAAACCACCAAATTCCAGAACAATCACACCTACCTATCTTTAAAATAAATCATATTTTGTTTTCATAATGCATATTTTATGCAGGTATTCCGCCACTTTTTAGCGCACGTATATTTTGTCGATTTGATAGTGCTTTTAATACGATGTCATTATTATAATACGTACTCGTATGTGGGTTTTGTTATATGTATATGTGCATGTAGAACTAGTCGAGGTTGCGAGTCATCGTCCTGCTCATTATGTTTTAGCGTGCCGCCAATTCCCATACAACCTAGACGAACGACAGCGCGGCGGCGGCGGCTATGACGTCACTTCAAGCTAGCCTTGGGATTGAGGTCGGCGAGCGGAATAGAGGCGGCGAAATGTCGCCTTGAGGGGTTGTTTCTTGTTCAGCCGGAAAATCGTAGCTGCACAAGTTTTTGATGGAATTACCTTCCTGAGATGTCGAATCCCTAAATGCAAACCAAAATATTTTACAACTCACCTTGATACTGTCGTAGCAGGCGGTAACTCTTCCATTTTGCACCTCCACGGTTGCAGGAGGATGCGCAAACTTGCATTCGGTGTCAGGTCGCGAGCACTTATTCCGTTGAAATTCGCGGCACACTTCAAGCTGCAGCCAACGTGAGTCCTTGCCGTTTAAGAGGTTATTCATGTTCACCATGGTGGCCATTGCTGCCATAAAATTCAGGGGCGGTAAATGCGCGCAATTACGCAGAGCGAGTGCGGCGCATAGGCGGCGGGGAGCGAGCGCGCCCGCGCGCTCTCAGCATGCACTGGTCACACGGCTAGAGAGACTGCTGCTGCTGCGGCCACTCACGTTGCGATCGCGCACCCTCACTACACTACTACACACACGCACGGGACGCGGTTCCGCGACGATTCACGCGCGGCTGCCACGCTAGGTACCTACTTACTAGTTGATTAATCTTACAATTAAGTTAGAATTAAAGACACCGACGTTGCAAGCTTATTTAGGCGAGTATTAAAATATTATTATCACACGCGTTCTTATCGATGTTGACGGTTGAGTTTAGTAGAGGGCGAGCGGTGCTTGGTGCGCGAGCATGGCGGCGGCCGGTGCGGGTCTGGGCAGGCGACGGTGGGGCGCGTAAAAAGCTAGATTAGCGGCTCGGCGGTCAGCGAGCAAGCCGGTGCGGTGCGGGGCTCAACTCTGCGAACAACAAAACACACAGGTTACTCTCCGGGCGTTTAGCCCCGGAGCCAAGCACAAGCGGCTACCGGGTTAGCAAGCACGCGCGGCGGCCGCTCTCAGGCCCGCGCCCGGTGAGGGTCCCGCGCCTGCCTCTGAACGTTGCGGCACCCTCACTGGCGGCAGATTTTAGGCAAACATTATTTTCAGGTCTCATTCTGTCGCATGTTATTTGCCAGCAACAGTACGCAATGTGAACAGTATCAAAGGTGCGCAAGAGGAATTAGCAGTTATCATTTCTTTATTTGGATGCTGGCTATTTAGGCACAAGGCAGAAAGGTACCTTCATATTGTTGAACGTCGCCTCCAACCTGCTACCCGATCATTATCCTACTAGTTATACACTTGAAAGGCATACATTATACAATTTGGCTGTGGTGGTGATATAACAATGGCTTATTTTACTGTAAAGAGAATGATCTGAATAAAACTATGGATAAATGAGTATAAAAAAATGATGGCATACTTCCAAAGTGTATCTACATATTTCTTGCACATCTTACTGTAGAGTTATCGCAGCATCTTTTCCTTTTTTTTGGATTGCAAAGATACTCTCGATAATATGCAATCTCTTATTTACTCCCTTTATTTTAAATTCCCCTTAACAGACACTAAGTAAACGCAATGAACGTGCTCTTAGATATATTTTTACTGTTCAGCAAATTAATTTAGATAATATTTTTCATTGCTAAGCAGTACTTTGATCTGGTGCTATGAGGCACGTTAAAATATTAAATAAAATTTCAGTACCGCAATGACAATCTCAATAATAAGATTAAATATTGAATCCATTCTCTCAACCTGCCTGCTTCGGGTTCACCTGATTTATAAATACGTATAACTTACATAATCTTCAATTGGTAAAAACCGTATATAATCAATAAGTTTAGTAGTATTTGAGTTCATAGCGAAGAGATAAACACACATACTTTGAAGAAGACTTTGTTTCATATTATTAACTGAATGATGATAAAATCCTTTCATTAACCAAAAAGAAGTCACAAGCCTCATTATTTACTAACGGGGAGCAGAGTCTAGAAACTTTCAACGAATTATAGAATCAAACTTTATCTGAACAAAACTATGAAAAGATGTAGAAGTGTTTTCACGGCGGCAACGTCAATAAGTGTCAGGGGAATCATCGCACAGAAAAATTCTTTGTGTGGGCGCTGCCACTAGAAACGTAACGCTCTGAGGCCGGGAACAGGGAAAAACTCGTGAAACCAAATCCTATCGTAATGCGCTATTTAAAGCATAACCTGGTTGAAAATAGCTCGGTGTGCGGCAACGCAACGTCGCGCTCCTCACCGTGCATAAATCTTCAAATTTTATTTTCAACGTAGATGCATCGGGACGATTTTCACGCCGTGTGGATGCGCTATGCTCAATGCGACACATTTCCCGAACGATTCTGTTTATTTTTTCGTGTGCTCTGACGTTACAAACAACGAACCAAGTCAAATAAAAGTGAATTATAGTTTTATTCTAGCAAATTGTTGCAATGGTACCAATTACTCTGTAAATTAGCTGCCGTGAAATTAGATTGTACTGTGCAACAAGGAAACAGGTAACAATGATTACGAAGTGCTGTGGTTGACCAAATCTAGTTAGGCCTAGGCTCATGATAGTAATGGCCATTTGCGTCCGTTGCGGCTTTTATTAATTAAGAATAATATTTTTGTACAACACGGGTCTTTTTTAAGATATTGTATTCACACACGCGAATATGAAATACTAGAGGATCATATGCAAAAATCTTATGCCGATGCCTTTCGAGCTATTGAGCGTTCTAAATAACTATGCCTCTAATAAACGTAATTATCGCTATTTATATAAACGTAAAGTATAAGCAAACAAAAATTTTAGGTGTTATGTTCGCAACCTATCAAGTCCAAACCCTTGAATACGATCACAAAGCAAATGGACGTCCTTTTATTTTCTGCATTTAAACCAGAAATTGAGAACGGTGGTTTCCAATGATATCGGCGGCCGATTCTTTTCACGTCGGCGCCGATCTCTGGGAGATTCCTTCGCTGCTCGACACGCACGGGGAAGACATTCAATAACCCAGTGAAAAGATTACCAAGAGCAATCAGACGGAAGCGAATCTAAATAAGAATCTCGTGAGAGCGGTCGGGGACAGGGGTGGGCGCAGGAGGGGGAAAAACAGTCGAGCGGGCCTTTGTGCGATCGCCGATTCGATCAAGTTACCATCGAGAGTATCATGTAGATTTAATAGTTAGGTATCTGAAAATCGCGAGGGTTGGTTTAAATTTTATATTTCAACATAGTCGGCAACCAGACTACCAGCCCGCATTCACGGTCTCGACCGGGACTCGAACCTGGGTCTCCCACCGCCAGGTAGGGCGCTCTAACCACTGAGCTATCAAGACAATTAGAATGCGAACAGCTCGTCTGGAAACCGCAAACATAAAAAAGCGCAAACATAAATACGGCACAGCGATTTTTTTTTAATAAATCAAACTGTTGTTTCAACCAGTGTAAAATTATTTTGAGTATTTCTTTAATGAATGAATCTTTGAATTTGTAAATTGAGCCTCTTTCATTACATTGATTCATCATACCTGATGTTTATTCTGAAAACAAAATAGATATTAATCGAGCCGCACTTTTAATATCGACAATCTTTTGTAATAAATGATAGAATTACGCAAGACAAAAGTGAACGCTTACAGTACTAACTCTCGAAGGCTTTATAATTTGAGATTGAATTGGGTTCGACAGCAATCGGGGTAAGGTCGACCATACGCGTGGTGCAGTTTGAAAGGTACCGCTTAATTCGTTACCTTCACCGATAAATGACTCTGGTTATTTTTTGTGCATTACGTGACACAATTGTATGAAGCAAGATTGGTCGCGTTTATATTGTAATTGCCGCATACTTTCAGGTACGGAACATTCAAGTGTGAAGTTCAATCAGCGTGTAATTATTTATTTTTTAGAACTAAACTGCTATTACAGGCATGACTAATGTTATTCGGACCCAACATTTCCTTTTCTTAGGTAATTTATTAAAAGCGGAATGGACCTTTTACTAAAATCAAGTAAAAAATACTTTGGCATGTCTAAACGGTTTAAAGTTGTACAATGAATACATATATAAACCAAACATTAACCATTTTATTTTTGTTAACGCTTTTTAGGATAACGGTTATTGAGGAATTTGATCCGGAAATTATGTTGAATCTAACCAACAAATTAGAATGCAAACTAGACTATGTATTGAATAATTGAAAAAGTACTCATATCATTTTCGCTTCTACGCTCAGTGTATTGCATTGAAACAGTGGTCCTCCTTCATTATCATTGGACGACACTTATCTGTGCCGGAGATGGCATAAAATAGAGCACACCGTTTTACGATAAAAAATTGCCCAGACAGAAAGGCCTTTAGACAATGCTAATACAGACGAAGAACAGAGCAGGTATGGTCGCGGAGTGGCCTTGGATGGTGGTGTTGCGGTTCGCCGCAGACGCAGTCGCAAAAACGCCATCACCGTGTTTACCTTCGACATGCTTGATTGGAGTCATGTCTCGCTCAATGCACTCTTAGCTATAGCTTAACTTGTCTGCGTCACATTTAGGATTACAATAGATTTCTGGAGTTCTACTTTTTGCAATGTTCAAAACGTGCAAACCTAATGTGCGACCTGGAAAATGGAAACAACTGACATCTACAAAGTATTTAAGCCTCGTGACAATTGTGTAATGTCTTGTCAAAATAACTAGTAAAATTTTAGTAAGAAGTTATTATCTGAGAAGTTTTAATTTTTCACATGCGAAAATTCCATCAGTCCAAACCGCGATTGCGATTCGTAATAGCGATCAAGGCCATATTTTTAGCCTCCGGTAATGCAATTTCAGTCATAAATCTTGCTACGATGGTTCAAAATTGAACGTTTGAGCTTTGTTTCGCATGTGTTCGGTGGCGTCGAAGTGATGTCACCGTTTGTTATTCCTTGCATGGCTCCATATTCGTTGGTCAGCGCGAGCAATTGTTGACTCACATCGTTAAGGAAAAAAGTGTTATCAATTACTTAGAAGGATGTTTACTGAAATTCTTTTAATGACTGACAAACTGAAAATTATTTAAAGGTTATTTAAACTGTATTCTATATGGTTAAAACTTCATTTTCTGAATGGGGTGACCTTGTTCAAAATTTTGAACTTAAGACATGGGTGTTCTAACTTATCATCAGAGCGCTTATCGATAAGGAAACATAGTAATTTGAATTTAATACATACTCTATGCAGCAGTAACAAAATGGTTTGTTGAACACGTAGGTGAACCATGGTAGCCAAAACAAAGGCTATTGTTTACCGTGTGCGAGGCAAAGCAGATCGCAACTAGCGCTACTTTCGCATTCGGGACGTGCACGAGGCACATTTAGCAGTCTCAGGGGACGTCGGCGGACTGGTAATTAGCGAGAGAGGCGAAAAATTTGCGACGGCTTAAATTTACGAGGCGCAAATTACACGATTCCGGCGCTATCGCTGCTGCACGCCCGTTAATGTGCACGCCTTATCGAACGTAGAGCGAGGGCCTGCCGACCTGCCACCGCTCTCACACTCCACAGATGGTATCGACCCCACAAAACACCAATACTTATCATAGCAAAACGTAAATACTTCATTAAATTATTATACCAGTTGGTACTTATGGCTGACTTTGCTTTTGCAGAGATTTTGAAGCTCAAATGTTGGTCTAACTTATGAAGTAATATGCGAGAAAAAATACCAATCATTGTTAAAATATTGTTTTAACAATATTGTTTTACTTAATTGGTATTTTGGTTCCAGACTTTAACTGTACGTAATCAGACCCCATCTAGGGTGACTTAGACATGAAAACGATTGGATTTTTTTATTAATACGACAGCAAAGACTGAGTTAGAAAGCAAATCCCCTCGGGTCGATGAGAATTACAATCGTAGACTATGAAACATCGTAAAGGCATTTATAAAGAGGAACAAAAACATAGGTAGACTTGTATATATATACTGTGTATATTACGGCCAAAAATAAAATCGGGGATAAACTGTTCATGTTGATTTACGATAGATACAAATCCTATATATAATGATGACGCTATGTCCTCAAACACAAACTATTGACATGCATCTAATACAGATGAATATTATAAACGATCTATCAGTACGTGTTAGAAGATATTAAATAATATAAGAATAAAATTTTGAGTAATTAATACGTTTATTATAATGTGTCTTTTGGGAAGTCAATATTCTTTTACTCACATGATTTCTTAAGTTGAAAGTTCCAAAATCTTTGATAAAAAAAAGGATTATCCTTTAAATTTTTGGTTACACTCAGTGAGAACGGTCTAATTTTACCAAGATAAGATATGATAAGAGGAAGCTTATCATGGTCGCTTTAGGTGTTGCTCAATCCGTCTTTATGAGAGTTAGTCATTGTATCCTTGAAATGCGTAATTATACGAGGGCTTCCTTGCATAACTTAATTGCAAAAAAAGAAGTCATTCAATTGTAAAACGAGTTTTATGCCAGTCTGTAACAAATTCAATTTGGTTTAATTTTTTGTAAAGGACAAAATGTGATAAACGATGATTGTTTGTAGTATGTCACAGTCGGTATTTCATTTGTATTAGAATTAGAATTCTTTGTAATTTATTCACGAGTTTTATGAAACGGAAATGCTGTTTGTACTACATCACTTTAATCCTTTCTTAGTTTGAAGTTGAAGAAGATACATACTTTGAGTAAGAACTCAGTTGTGCTAAAATATGGCATTTTAATCTCTGTATTACAGAGCTTAAATGGGGCAATAATAATAATAATACAGAGCGGCCCTCTATTGACACACGTTTTTATTGTTGAGCAGGTAGCAGGGCCAGCTGTTACCCTCGCATAGAAGCGTTGCAAACAATCCACTGTACATTTAAATGGATAAAACCCAGGCATTTTTAAAATTAACACGCTTCTATCTCATTTTCATTTTTGTTTTACAATTTCAACGACTGTACTCATTGTAGGCAAAATATTTATTCGCTTGGTGATACATTAATGCCATTATCATTCGTTATTTTTTTTATGTAAATAGTTATGAATTATTTTGGTTGTTATTGACATTATCACTTGGAATGACATCACCGACTTCATTTGCAGCAAAATAAAGCTGCTGATTTATATTAATCACACACATAGGCCATGCACTTATCATTTCATGGAAAATCACTTGGTGCTACAGTTTTTATTTCTCGTCGTTTTAATAAATATGTTTTATCATCGAATCAACGCTGTGATGTTGTTTTAAGAGATAAGATTAGCTACGTAATTTTCTAGAGATATGATAAGAAAACGCAAGTTTTAGCTTATCTGAAGATATTTTCTATAGAAAGTACAGGATTTTTCAGTGATTTAACCACCTGACAAAAGTTAAATGACAAGAATCTAATGTTTTTAACATAGTATAGTAAAAGGAAAACTTTCAGAAAATCTTAAGTTATAGAAATTCTATTCAAATAAAATCATAAAAGAAAAATTTCATCTACTTATACGGAATTCCTGAAAGAACTGCATATTTATTAACTGTAAATACTTCACAGTATGTTAAACATGTAATGTGAATATTATGGATTTGAAACGAAGAAAAATATTAGTTTTGTAGAGACACAATAAGCTACGAAAGTTTGGCTAAATGCACTTTTAGAAGAAATTGATGAAGGAGTAATGTTCCATCACGGATTAGGGGCAGACTTAGCGCAACTTTAACATAAAGGGCAGTGACGATGAAATCTTCGACTTGGATTTTTGCGTGCGAGTAGCGCAGGCCGCTCTGCACCTAGCAGGTTTGAACCAATGCGAAAGCTCTCATGCGGCGGAGCGAGCGGACCGAACCAGCAGCATTGCCCACTATAACATACCGCTCGCTCCTACTGTTGGAAACTTTCCGTCGAATTTCGGAAATCGCCGGCGGTTTAACTCCGTCCACAAACAAAGACAAACACTAACAAGACAGGTGGGTACGAAACACGATTGCCAAAAACACACTAGCCTTCACAAACTTTCACGATATACACTTTGTCGCGAGTTCCGAATTTCGACGAGATCATGCCGCATTTAATAGAATGAGCGTAACACTTACATGATGAGGGATAAACAAGCCGGGTAAGGGAGCGTATAATGTCCGTAAGTTAAAACATAGCAAGTTGCACGTAAGTTAGGAGAAACGTTTCGCCGGTAGCGTAGAGGTCGCGTTCGCGGCCACAGCGGGGCGGCACGCGTCGTGTTCGGAGCACGAGTGCGGTGCACGGAGCGGCGCGAGTCACACAAGCACAAGCGGAGTCGGCGGGCGACTGACGGGAGGCGAGTGGCGCGGCGCGGGGGCTGCCGCTGCGCGCGCACCCCGCGCGCCTGTCCCGTCGCGTCCCCCTTGCCCCGCGACCGACGCCAGCCGGCCGCCTTATCACACCGCGCGGCGCGCCGCTTCCTTTCTCCTCATGCAGTTGCGAGCTTTTCGCCACTGCCACACTTCCGCCCGCCCCGTCGATTGTGTAGAGTTTTAGCCGGTCAATGTGTTGCACCGATTATTTCCACTTCTTGAGCACATAACATTCTTTTTAACGACGTTCATGTTTGGAAACATTATTTTTTCCTCCTTATACTCAAAAGTAAAAAAGCATGTAACGGGGCGCCCTGTAAGCTTTGGTACGATGGATGTACTGAGTTCATATTCACATTAATAGACTTGAAGAGCTTTTACATAGATATTAAGACGCCGAGACGAGATTGCCAAATAACAAAATTGAGAACAAAGGATTTGATCGCAAGTTTGCAACATGTCCAGTAAGTTAAAGTTGTCCATGGCGGGTGTGTCGAGGGGGAAGGGTGCCGCATGTGCAAGCGAGCTAGCAACAGACTCCAGCGCAAGCGAGCGGCCGAAGAGCGGCGAAAGTGCGCCGCGGAACGAGTTTGCGTGGCGCGTGACCTGCCCGAGGACACGCTTGCCTCCCCTCGCCCTCGCAAACTAACGTGCACTCTAATGCAGCACATCTCATGCCATTGTTGTTTAATTGAATAGCAATAGATCATCATGCTCAGAAAAAAACTTCAAATAAATTTGATTGGTCGTATTTTAAATTTTCTTAAGTTGAGAATTATATTTCAAGTACATAAATGTAAATTTCTTACGTAGAAAATGTATCTACTAAGAACCTTTCAAGTTTCTGAACTATTGTTATATACGAAAGTATGTACGAAGAATGCAATACCTACATAATTATTCAGTACCTACCTATGTAGGTATATAATGCATTCTTCATATCAATTGCAGAATTAGGAATCTCTCGACCACATGTGTCGAGTCCCTCTTGTTATCTCACATGTGTACAATATAATATACATATTCGACGACCACATCGAGTGTAGCACGCATTTCTAAGTTATTGAAGTAGAATGATAAGGTAAGCTTTTAAGCACTAGACGCACAGACAGATGCACAGATGTTGATTTGAGTCGAATATTCTGCATTATTAGCCAAGCCGTTGCGGATATGTGTCAATAGCTTGGTGGATGGATGAGGCAGCGCGCGGGCGTGCAGCGAAGCGGGCGCAGCGGTAGTCACGAATGCGACGTGTGCTAGTTTTTGTAGCGCGCACGCCACCAAGCGTGACGTCTAAAAGCTCGTTTATACGCTTCTTATAGTCGTTTGACTCGAAATATCCAGGCATTTTTTACTTGGCTGGCTATCATCTTAATAATGCAGAGCTGCAAAACATTTGTTGTATAACCGTGGCCAATGTCCGACACAAGGCCAACTTATTGTTACCTTCAATTCTACTTTTGATTCGCTGTGCTTGAAGTTTTGACAGAATGCTAACTTCTGTTTGAACTCACTTTGCTGCCTGAAAGTCGACCCACACTCCACAGACCGTACGCTGCTTCTGTTGTAGACTTAATGCATTTGATCCGGAATCCAAATCAAATCTTTGAATATACAATAAATATTACTTGATTGATATTCACCCACTCTACGTATCATTAAGCAGGTAATGAGTTACTTAGGTGATGAATCATAGAGTTTCATTTTATCATGCAATTAGTTGGTAGTAATAGCACTAAAACTATATCAGTACCCTATATCGCGTTCGTGGAAGAGCAACGTTCTGAATTTTTATTGCACATTATCTTGGTTGGTGGCGGCTGGTTTCTTTATTCTCTACCTAGTCGCAAGCTTATTGCGCTTCATAAAGTAGGAAAGCACGCGTCGGCCATACATTCTTCTCGAATGAAAGACGGGAAATAAGCACGGCACTGCGGTGCTAATTAGTTGTTTTTAAACAATTTTTTCACCGTCTAATGAGTGAGCAATGATACCGACAGCTGTTTCGTCGTGCCGCTCGCCTGCTCACAATGCGTGCCGGTAAGCCGCGGCCGTCCAATGCTGACACGCGACCAAAGTGTTAGCATCGTGCTTATCCAATGGCTACAGTTCTTGTAACATTATTAGCATTTGATTTAAATGGCTTTTTTCGCCCATACAGCTACACGATAATGTTGCTTTTATACATTTTCAGAACATAAAAACTATATTGAGCTGTTACTTCTACGCAAGCATGGCCACATTTTTGTTTGCAGATGTTGCTGTTGTCCGATAAAACTGCAGCTATGTGAGGAGACTGGAAGACACGCTCCGTTGGCAAAATTCGGTACCGAGACAAGCGACGCAGTTCAACGACCTGCCGTTCATCTCGCGTTCGCAAAAAATGCACTGCCCGTCCCACGCCGAACGCAGTTCTCACACACATAAAAATATAAGTACATTATACATGAACACATCTGAACGTCGCAGTTACCAATCGCAGCACGTGTAATTGTACACCGCTCTTTTCTCATTCCGATCTTGGTATACTTGGTACTGGAGAAAATTTCAAGACCAATATTTATTACTTGTATGATGCTAGTCCGCAAGAATTCAATTCTGGTTATCTAGCTACTTATGTCTACGTGAAGTTGTCAATACGATTAAACATCTTTGTTAACAAGAAATGGAGGGAGGCGAGAAATATTTCCTAGAAAAACATATAATGTAAATAGAAGCAATACTTGGTTTAAAACTGTTCACCGTCGAGTTTAAACGCCGCATGGTCAACTGTTGGACAATAATAAATTAGTGGGGGTGCGCCCACGCTGCTCATCTCCACATCAGTTTACCGCGCACGCGCCAAGTTTCCTGTACCATTCAAATCATCACCATTTGAGCACCCACAAACGCGATTGTCCTTTCCTTTTGTGACTTCATAAAGACAATATTTATCATATTTAAACATACAGTTGACATCATCTTTAAATAACATAATCAATTCATAAGTAATGATGAATCACGCAACATTAATAGAGCAATAAAATTTATCGATAATACCTACGGTCGAAATCACTAACTTCGGGATAAACAAAACATCGATAGCTTTCACGTAATGAGTAAAAGGTAGTTTACCTTTTTACGAATCATGAATTCTGCTCCCACGCCCGATCCAAACTAGTGCAATTTGTTTAGAGAGGCGGGCCCTTCGGCTTCTCGACATCGGGGATCTGAGCCAACGACCGTCCTAAAAACTAAATTCAGCCTTTCGATTAAGTTGACCTTGAAACAACATAGAACGTCTATACGAGTATAAAAATACCATTCAAGTGATAAAAGAAGAGTGCGCACGGTTTATAATTCGCAGGGGTACCGTTTTAAACGCGATTTCGCCAACAAAGAGGCACCAATTCTCGGTCGACTGCCTGCCGCCGTGTATCCACACACCAATTAAGCTAAATTAAATATACGAAGAATTTAGAAACTGGTTAGCTTCCTTGAAGCGCGACGTAGTAATTGGCTAACCCTCGCTAGGAGCACGGACGCATCACTTGTGATTTATTGATTGCTTTTTTTTCACACAGATGTTGCAGCCAGATGAATAATTGCACTTCGATAAAAATTATTGTCTAGTCCAGTTTTTCAGGGGCCTATATATTGAACTAATTGGGTAGTGATTATATTGGCAATTACAGCAAATTTATGTTGACTCTTTACATTTGTTCATTGAAATTCGACACATTTCTAATAGTTTTAAATAGCGCTGCAAAGTCATTTTCTTTCGTTGTTTATTTCCTACTCTCTTGTATGTACATATATATATATATTAGATATTTGTTAATCGACTAAATTTTGTGTCCTACACATTTAACTATCTCATATCCTGGCAAACGATCTGTCGGGGGATGTCAATGTTGTAATAATTGTCAATCAGCCAAGTTAACTTGACAAATATTGACATTATGCAATCCTACAAATAAGATATACAAAATAGCAGTCTGCATTTTCTAGTGAATTAACGGTCATGTTAACCCGTCTATTTTTCGTACGATTGCCATATTTTTGATTAAAAACATTGAATAAGGAGTTGTGCTCTGCAAGTGGATTGTAGATGACTTCTTAGCACGGTGGTTCTAACGTTTAATTAAAAGCGGCGTAGCGAAGTCGCGCTCCTGAGCCTGTCCCGAAGGCTCCGCGCTCACGCCTGCTTGATGACTCCGCATAAACGTTAATTAACTCGCTCCATCCGACTTAACATTGCTACTCTGTCGCCTGCCTACTTAGATCTGTTCACAAAATTCAATTGCACACACATTGTGATTTTTTCTGGAAATAGAAACATAATGTCTTAAAATCTAATTACCTTTCAGATTGCTGGCAAAACCATATCAGCATTATTATGTATTTATTTGGTCAAAAATAAAGTAGACAGCTCTTTGGTATTTCCGAGATTCGGTGTTTCGAAAAGGTGTACGCTTTCCCATCTTTAGACGATTCGCGTACTGAAATGGGTTCCGGATCAGTGACGTAGGCACGGAAATGAAAAACTTCTATTGGCCGATATTTGATGCTGTTATAGTGACCGACGCGGACGCCAAAATGCCTCAGGTGCTGTTACTCAATATCTCTATAATTTCCGTTTCACCTTTCAATGTATCTTTATTTATTTTTTTATAAGCAATAAGCTTTATAAGCATTACGTCGTACCACTCTAATAAATGTGTATTGAGTCTCGAAAAATACTATTCAAACCCACTCGTTTTATAAAGAATGAGACCCAGAAGTTGTGTGGGTTTATTTTGGTTTTGATTCCTGCATACACTCCAGTCTAGCACATAAGACACAACTCTTTGTGTCTAATGTTGAAAGGACAGTATATAGTGTGAGTGCAGTATAAGAGCGGTCTCGGAGTAGCTAGTTATTACCCGAATTATTCGCTAAGTAATAAGAAACGCAGCGAGCGGCGCCGGCGCGGAGTGCGCAGTGTGCTAAGTGGCTTTTAAGGTCGCTTACCTCATCTCACCGACTCTAGTCAGAGTATCTGACTGTTCATGCACGAATTTAGTCCGATACTTCTTTGTTTGTCTGATCTGTTATAACGCCTTGTCGAGTTTACGAAATAGTGTGTACATTTTTCGTCTAAGAATACATAGTTGCAAGTGCACAGTGCTAAAAGAAATATCTCGTACAGAACATTACTTTGCATAACACCCAACAAAATAAAAAGTAGTACGTTTTTATAAAATGTTTTGCTGTTTTACAAAAAGCCGTTGAGTCATAACATTAAAAATATATAAGCGCACAAAAGATCCTTTGTGTTACAAAACGCCAATCATCGCGTCTCTTAGAATGTATCATAGACGCAAAATTGAGATTTGTGAATCATGAAATTGACAGAGAGAAATACTTTTATGTATCCACCCAGAAGCTTCATTACTAACTTTTGAATATTATGCAATATCAAAAAAGCATACAAAGCCTCCTAGCCCTCATTTGATGGTTTATCATAAGATTTAAGTTTTTATACAACGATGATTAATACAATAATCATTTTAGGTTGTAGTTACCATAAAAGTCACAAGCCTTCAGACACGATATCATGCGGTGACTCAAATAAAGCTGCCACTCATACCCATTATGGATGTGTTAGCCCAAATTAATCTCTGGTTGCGTCCAGGTTTGTAAGACCAGCCACAAATATTCCACAACTAATCTCATTAGATTTTCAATTGTTGAAATTTAAGCTGATTATGAAATGATGCACTAAAAAAGAGATTATTGATATGATTTGTTCATTAGAAGTTCTTACTACGGTTTAGGTTCTCTTCCTAATAGAATTCTAGGGAGATTTAGCTTCAGTTCCTTAGTTGTTTCCGGATAGGGACTCGCTGGAAGCATTCGCAGTATGCGATGCGGTTCAACTCGGCTGCCGCAACCGTAAATAATGGCGTCTCATTGTGGGCCATTATTAATGAATCTGCCACCCCGCGCTCCCAACACCGCGCCCGCCCGAAAGCCAAATAACAGGTGCGTCTAACCCCATTCGCACAATCTATTTTCGATGTCTTATAGCCGTGCAGAGAAACGCTCGATGCGTTCTCCTGCTCTAAATATTCATACCATATGCCAGATATTGAGATTTGTTTGGGCGTCATCTGCTCGACATCGTCGTCTCTAAATAAGCGCGGTCTCGTGTTGGCTTTGCGAAGTTTCATTAGCCGTCTGGGACTTACTTATGGTATCATGTTGCTTGAATTGTGTGCAGAATTTCCACGTACCGGGAAAGGAGTTCGAGTCGGTACAATAAACCGGATTAAGCAGAGTACCTTGTGTGTGAAGAACAAGTATTTAAAGGACTCATACAGATCATACTTAGTTTCTTCAGAAAAATCCATGCAAATTCAAATACACTAGTCTATTCATAAATATACCGCAAAACAGCGCAAAGATTCGTTTTAAAGACTCAATGTATCATGTAAGCGGATGGGACAAAGTTACCCCGGGACACGTTAGTTGTCACGAGGTTGGATATACGAGGCCTTCTCACTGTCGCTCTATTATTTACTCCACAGAAAACTGCTTTTCATATCACAAGCAGCGGCCCGCAGCGGAGTCGCACAAAGATGGCTCCCTCGCTCCCTACATAAATGCACTTACTTTATGAATGACGTAATCGTAATATTGTTCCGAGCTTGGATTTGCGTTCATGTTTCTCTGCAATCAGCTTTGTGTAATGGTTGTGGAACTTGATTATTTCTACTAAGTAGTCGAACATTTATTCACTTGGAGGCAAACAAAAACCCGCTTGATAGATTAGCGTGACGAATGAACAGGCGATAAGGCTAAATAAAGTTAAAACGTAACTTCGTTTATCATGGACATCTTTGCTTAGAACTGGGCTGTTGTCCGTGTGTCAGATTTAGATATAGTATGGACACGAAGCGAGGTAAATGGCGGGCAAGTGCGAGGTCATAGTTGAATGGTTTGTCCAAAACAGTGTTTACATCTTATGAAGCAAATTACGTGAATCACTAGAGTGACGTAACGGAGGAAGTTACCACTTGGCTGGATTCAACCTACGCGCTCCCGCCAGGTCGGCCGCACCGTCATTATGTTTCAAAAATATTGCTTTGATCCGGCACCATTATTACTTAAACTGGTTAGATCTTCGCAATGGGAATTGAAGATTAACTTAATAATCCTGTTTGGCAAATTTTAACAATTTCTCGCGACTTATAAAAAGGTGAGTACTTTAAAAAATAAAACGATTGCATTTTTATTTTATTGCGCCAATTAGTTACTGCTTGTATTTGTATTTTGTAAATTTGTCAGAAAGACGTCATGTTGCATCTGCATATACACGGTTGTTCCAGGTGATTTCGGCGAAGCATCCATCGTCGGATGGATGTTTAGATCACAGCTCGTGTTAATTAGCGTAATGGTGCTGGAGGCGATGACGTCACGTATCTAATTTGATTACATTTACCAAGGCCACCGTGGTTAGCTGTTATCACAAGAGTATGCTACTCTCGTGCCAACCAATCTTTTAGAAACAGTAATGTAATCACTTTAACCTTTAGAGCACTATTGGTACACCAACTAAATAATAAATGTTTTTGCGCCATAACACGATTGCGTCCAAACTGCACTCATATTGTTTAGGACTTGGAAATTTAACAAAGGATGCCTTTCAAAATTCAGTCACGCCGAGTGTTGCGTGGAACCAGACTTTATGATTAAACTACCAAATATCCGAACTCTATTCTTTGTACGCAAAAGCACAGTGTTCAAATGAATTCTGAAGATATCGATTAATTTATAAACGTGTTTATTTTTCATAAAATTATGCTAATAATAATATTAAAAGTGTTGTTTGGAGACCAAGATTCAAATTTATATGATGCCGAAATAATTCTAACATAATTCGATCCTAATTCAGATATTTGTTTAACATATTAACACGCGGAATGAATTGTCGACGTTCGATAAGAACAAAGAAACTCTCGCTTTAAATAGCTTCTAAAATTCCGTTACAAATTCTCACATTTCCTCGAATTCAGCCGGCGCTCGTGTGGATCATTTGAATTATAAAGTGAGAAGCGAGTGCATGCACAGTGCATAAGATACCTTGGCTATGTAAATGAGGAGAAGCTGCAGCCTAAGTAAGGGCGACTTTACACCTGCGGGTCGCGCCCGCTGCCTAGGGGACGGAATTGGCCGCGCGCCGGTCATAGTTCAATCACAGGGGAATACGGTCAACTACTTTTTAACTCGTTTAGCAAATTATTATTGATACCGAATAATTGTTGCTGTTCTTTCTCGGAGCAACGGTTGCTTAAAATCATCACTTTGTACATGGAGAAGATTACATATATTTGAGAAATCTTTTTTTTCTTTTACTTTTGACAGGCTAATTGGTTTAATAGTGATCTCTGATCCAATAATCAGATGTTGTTATGACAATAACATCTTTCTCGGGTGAATCTGCTACATAAGTTAAAAGTATATCTATTGTATACCTTTTAACTTATGCAGTAGATTCGCCCGAGAGCGGTTAATGAAACAGCATTTAATTGTAAGTTACACAAACAAAACAACAAGACGGATCTCAATAAAGCACTCTAAACCAACAGATAGGAATAAGTTTAACTCTTACAACGATCCTGTGACCGTTACTCAAAACTTTGGGCCGGCTTTGTTCAAAACACGAAACTAATTTATTCGTATCTCGGCGTACCATTCCACCGTACTAAATAATCGAAGAGCAAATTATAAATGCGTATTAACGGTCAAGTCGTAGTTCAAAGATTAGGGCAGAGGCCAACCCTTTAATAGTATCGCCGGCAAGGTAAAGTTTCAAATTGTATCACTGGAGTGGGCTCGATGCATGCTCCAGCAATATCTGATATTTTAATAAAAGCCGTCATTTCTTGTTATTATGTTAGCCAGCAAGTACCGGGCGTTTGGCTTGTGGACTTAGCAAGATTACTTCAATTTGTTACGTATTTAATTTATGGAGTGGATGGTATTAAACCATTTATTGTTCTGATCTATACGATAAACTTAAACTAACCTAATGTTTGAAACCAAAGAATCGTGTTGTTGTTGTTTTTTTTTTTATTTGAAAGTAAAATATTAAGTTTATCTTTAAATTCTAATAGTGGAGTGCTCAGACCCTCAAATGGACTAAACTTAAGATTTTTGTTGCGGTGCAGGAAAGAAAAAAAATGTTAAAATGAATGAAAAAATAATGAATAGCTTATAATATGAAGGAACAGTGTACCTAAAAAATGTTCTGTTTTGACACACATTGACATTTTGACAAAAGATAAATTTGGAAAGTCAAAGTAATTCAAATAGTAAAAATCTACATAATATAATTACGTATTGTTTGTATCGGTGGTGACATCACCCGCCGTCAAGTCTGCCCCATTTCAGAACTAGCCAACGGTCAGTCACGGAAGTGCAAACCCTTATCGCGGGGCGACACACTACTTGTATCGGCAATCGTCAAGGGCGGCGACGACGACGACGGCGGCGGCGGCGGGGCGGCGCGGCTCGCCTGCCGAGCGTCGCGTGCGGCGCCGCTAATGGATATTGATGGCTATGGCGCGACTAATTAGCCCCCACCACCACCTTTCTGCTATGTCTGCTTAAGCTTTTTTTTCACGGTGACAACGAGCGATACACCACGCTTTAACGGACACTCATCAATCTCCCCCGGAGCGTATCTCGTCCGACCACTCGAAATGTATCGAGCGATCGCTGTCTCGGGATGACATCATCCGCGTGCGTACAGATTAGATTCTGGCTCGTGGGAGTGACGCTGATGCGCGTCCAAACAATATCACAATCGAATTAGAAGCCGGTTTGGTCTGGGCGGTATCAATCACCGTGGGCGGGCTGCGCGACATTGGACTTCAATTAGGCGGGCGGCGCGTGTGATTGCTCTCACTCCTCTACACGCCAAAGGGTTACTTGACCCACTTATTAGGCTCACCGTACGAGTCCTCGTCAGCCGGAAGCTCGGAAATGAAGAAGTGATTCAATATTTATTAGCCGAGTCCTTTTTATATGTATTATGATTGGGACAGTGCTATAAAGTGGATTATTATAAGCCGTATGTTCTTTCAATTAGCATTAAAGAGTTAACGACTCCTTTAAAAAGAAGCTTATGAATAGGAAAATTAAATATAATCGTATTCAGTTATCATGCTCTAACAGAATGTGGGTACATTATGAAACTATGTACAAATTAAAGCGGCAACCGTGACGGGAGAGCCGATTAAAATAATGATCGCTTATTAAAATTGTTAATTAACTTAAACGAGTTAGAACATGCACTTGACGGAATCTTATGACTATCAGCTATTTTTGTAAGTTTAACAAAAATGTAGATTGTAAATTAGAATTAGCAAGTGCAAATAACAGGTTTGGTATAACTCTACACTGCGCGGTTGAGACCGTATCGTACCGCGATTGACCACAAATAGGTCGCAGATTGAATAACACTGCACCGACCTGTGCAGGTTTCTAAATATGTACAAAGAGATATTATTGTAACCGCAGACGTTATTTCGCAACTGTGATATCAACTTTGCTGGATAAGCGTAAGCGACACGGCGGAGAGCGGTGCAAGCGCCCAAACTTTGTGTGCCTGCTCCTTTGTTTTTGATATTACGAAAGATGCTACTGTAATTTTGACACATACTAATTTGTATTTCGTTGGAACAGATTAAATTTCAGCGTACCAAATTACCTCAATTTATTAAAATCTTTCACTCACATTCATAGTATCCATTTAAGATCCTAAAAGTTTGGACCTTATGAATTGTATTCTGATTCAAAGGGAGTATATGTTTTGTGTCAATAAAATGTATGGTTGTGGTCTTCCTTTGATTATCTCTCATCTCATCATCAGTTAAACTTTACATTATTAAAATTTTCGAGCGTTGCCCTCGACTTCTCGAGGTCATCATCAGATCCTGGATTTTATTATAATGGGACCATTTGGGTAGTAGTACATTCTCGTTCAAATAAAAAAAATCTAACCGGTTAAGCCCCAGAAAATATAAATATTGTCCAAATATACGTAGAAGTAAATCCTAATTGAGAATCTCCTCTTTTTTGGGAAATCGTTCCTGTTATATTTGTTCCTAAAAGAGCGAGATAGTAAATCAACATACTTAAGGTCAATCGACGGCATGGGAACCCCGATAGTTAATAGACATTGCAGTGATTCTGTCGTAACTTTCACACATTGCGAGAATATTGCATGGATGTGTAGTATTTAGACCGATTGTAAAACTGTAGCCTTTTTATGTGGTTATCACTGTTACTTTAACATTTCGGAATTCATATAATTATTATTTAACACAAACGCAAGTCAATGAATATAATCAATTAAAAATAATGAATATAATTAATTAAAAATAATGAAAAATAAATTAAACTACACGTCTTCTGACAGTAAATACCTTAACTTTTAATTGTGTCCTTTAGCTTAAAATACAACTGTACAAACAATTTGTACAGAGATATGTACGTCGACTATAAATCAACTTAATATTAATAAAAACCATACCAACCAACTTTTGTGACTCTCAAGAATATCATTGCGAATACATTATTGGAATAAATAGGTTATAAATAACACCAACGTACAGTTGATTTATTAACTGTTTGATAACAAGCAGTAAGAGTCACTCGCCATCAATCAATCAAGTTGTCGGTACCACTATGTAAATGACTGGATGTGCAATATCCATCACTATCCACCAACGATACATGCATAATTATAATACGCAAAGGTTCATGTTCTTGCAAGTGAATCTACTAAATAAAAGTTATTGTGTGATACAAAATTATTCAATCTTACATACGAGTATAAAAACCACAGTTGTGTATTCATTCGTAAATAACTGAAAGTAGTAGTAAGACAACCTACTTATAAGTAATGTTTCACATTTGACCTTCTGGCTTTGTTGTCTGTTCATAAATTAATAACTTTATCATGTTTACAGGTATTTCAAATATGTCGATTATAATCATGCAGCTTATAAGCTAATATAAAAATGCAAATTTTATAGAGGTTTACGCACAAGTGACTTGTTGCTAGCTATTTGGACAACCCATCAGCTTACTAGTAGGTATACGCTCTCTACGGACGACGCTCCCTCAGACTTTGACATTAATTGACATTCACCTGAAAGCCGATGGAGTTTGCGTGTTAATTGATAGATCTCGGGAGTAAACCCCGAGGTTGAGATCATATCTGAAACTTTGATTTTACCATACATGTTGTGGTAACATTACTATTATTTTGTCTCATTTATAAATCTTTACACATTCATGTACTTTTCTGAATCAAAAGAGATAGGTGCCTGAAATACTGTATCGATTTTTTCGTACATGCCAATTATGTATCTCTCAGTACATACCATTCTGGGTCAAAGATAAGAAGGCTGTGAGGTCGTTTGCGATAAACGAATTTGATTAAAAATTTACCGTGCACCAGACTAGAGGAGACTTTTTAATCAGTTGAGAACACGACTTCATTTTTACGAGCTCCGTCTTAGCAGTTCTTTTTTAATTGCCTCTCGACGCGCCCGGCCCGTGTAATGCGCTATTTAATGATGCTTCAAAATGTAAAATGCATTGCTGCACCATCTTTGTTTTACTGCTTTTTGACTTAAAACATCACTTTAAGTGTTCGTGATATTTTGTACCATATTAATTCCAATTTTACTATTTCTTATAGGAACGTATCAGTTCTGAAACAACTGTTTTACTTTTGATAGCTATGATGCAGAATTACGTTTCCATGAAGTTTTTTTAAAACGTAAGTTTAGTCTGACTGAATCATATTCCGTTAGGAGCAGGAAATTAAAAGAAAATGCATTTATTGTTATATCTAATGAAAACGAAGTGTTAAACATAGTCTGTACTGGTAAATGTAATCAGATAAAATCTGAAACGCGACGTATTTGAATTACTTTATCTGACGCAACGCGGTGTTTTGTTCCGGTTCAGAATCGACATTGAACAAATTCGATACGCCCGACACAGGCGAGAACGACTAGTAAAAACATGACCAATCTAAATTTTATAGCCAAATGACAATTTATATAAAAAAGGAAATTGCTTTTTAATACTACAATACACTAACATTCAATGCCGTTGGACAAACAAAATATTGTGGAAAAAATTACGGCCCAATATCATTGGTAACTAGGCATAGATTACAGCGAACAAAACGAAAACTATTCTAATAAATCCATCACAGTAAAAATATATCGTAAAGCGGAGGGAGTAATCCATCACCTGCGTGTTATAAAATATATGTATATAACAAACAGGTGGGCAATTCAAAAATAACTAAAACCCTGTGTTGTAACAAGGGTTTTGCCGCCTACACACTACACACAACCGTCTATTTCAGTGAAATAATGTCATAATATTAAATTTTAATCAAAGAAAACGAATTTCCAATTACATATGCACCCTTTGCGTACGGTCGTAGCTGGCACCTAATTAAAATATAAATGCAAAGATATCGTTTAACAACTGACCCTACATCTGTGATCGAAATATTTAATCCGACATACAGCCATAAAAACTTTCTGAATGTGAATTCGCATTACGGTTTTGTTCTCATTCCAGTACGTAGCTGTCAATAACGCAAGAGTCAATTATTGGCGACGTAATTAATTGCGTCAATGGCGTAATTTATCCATTCTATTAGGAACTGATTTTGATCTGTTGTACAAAGTATAATGAGTCTTGTAAAGTTGTTATAAGTATTAAATTTAGGCTAGACAAACCGGTTTTGAATATGGATTGTAACACTAGATCTCAAGATATTTCTCCGCACATAATAATAGCTGGCTACGAAATCATGAGTGTTTTGCAAAGTGTGCGGCGCCGGCGCAGGACGACCGCAAACGCGTCGACCATATGGGCTCGTGCAACAATGAGCTCATACAACCGGTCGGCTGCAGGACCGTTACAGATGAGCCACCGGCGACTTCACCGTCGCCTGTGAATATGCATGAGGCAAGACTTGACCTCTGGTTATTAGACCGCGCTCTCGGAGCGTGGGACCGCGCAGGTACAATAATTGACATCTGACATTTGTGTGACATTCGATTCATTTCCCGAAGTTCACGTCAAATATAAGTATAATGAGTAGTATTGCTGAATAATACTAATTATTTTTATAGAAGGAAGAAACCTGAATTTACAGTTAATAGTACGAAAACTTAATAGGTAGGTAGTATCAGATGAGACTAATTGGTTTATATTTATATTGTTTTAGTAACGAGTTTAAATCAAAACAGGGAAGACCCCAAAAAAGATTTTTTTTTTTTTTATAAACGGTTTTGCTCGGTATTGGTTAGACAGTTTTAGTAAATAAATATCCACAGGTCATTCCGTTAAAGGCGAGGTACAAATCAAATGTAAGATGGCTAGTCAGAGCGTGAACGGGACGTGGCCATCAATCAGGAGAGAGGCCGCGGGTCAGGCCCCCGCACCCCGACCACCTGTCGCGCCCGCGCCCGCCAGCTCACACCAATTGCTAATCAGTCACTAAGTTACGCCAAATCTCAGCCTGACAGGGGGACCTCGCAAAAGCCACCGTACGGGTAATGCTATTTTGACGAACAAGGGTATTATTAGCCGCGGCGACAACGCGTTTTGTCACCAACAGGATCCATTCATTTTAACCCCTCCAGAAGTGATGTATTTTTTTAAAATATTAGTTTGTACTTTGTACTTTATTGGACACATTTAGTCATTTTAGGAACGAATTAGTAAAATCAAATGAATTATAAATTGAACAGTCAAATCCTTTTTCGGTCGTCGTCCTAGCCGCAATGAGTATCACAATAACTCCGTAATGAAAGTAATCTCATAGACCTTTCACCCGTTGAACAAAAGAATTATTGCTCATCGAAAGAGCGGGAATTCTCGCGTAAAATAGCAGACATTTTTGAAATAGCGGTAGCTTGTCATTTGAAGCGTCGGTATCGGAGTCCGGCGAGCGGCGAGCCGCGGCGATCGCTGTAAATTTCATCGCAATAGTGAATGTACACGCGAGACTAAAAATAAACATGGCGGCCACAACGGGCGTAGTCAGGCGATACTGAGATAACTGCTCTAGCGTGTATCACCTACAACAGATCCGGCGCCACTGGTTTGTGCAAACACACCTTATACAACATTTATTGTATAATTAGTCGAGTTAAATTTTGAAAACTTGCGCCTTCTGACAATGTTGGTAGATTTACGTTATTTTAAAGTGTTTTGATAACAGTAATCGTAATGATGCATGAAAATGATTACATAGGATAACTAGGAAAGTTAGAAATCGAGTCAGATTTATGATTAAAGAACAGAGTTATGGAATAGCTTTAAAAGTTTTTTACTGGATTCATTTATTTGAAGGCTCACCCAAAAAAAAAAAAAAAACAAATAGGAACCTTAGATAACTGTGCAATCTCTCTCATGCGCTTCTAATATGTTGTGTTTCCTGTGTTTTTATGAATAGATGGCAATACAATATAGTGCTTGAAGACAATTGTTTCATCTGCGGCTCTACGCAAATCAGCAACAGAGTGACAGGCCGACACAAACTCAATTGAAGACAGGAACGAAGCTACATCGTTCGTAGGATTCATCTCGACCAGATCACGCTCGTGAAACAAAAGAAGCGCGCGGCGAGCCGACACAGGCACAACGAGCAAAAAAATAACTTGCGTTCAATGGAGCTTTTCGTACTTTAACCAAGTCTGTGCACTTTTATAGTTGCTCAAATGACGCAAGCGTCTTCAAATATTGTTTTTGTGTATTCGATAATATGTTCACACTTCACATATTTAAATAATTCTATCCAACGTGAATACCTTTTGCAACGAACAACCGCCAGTTCAAAATGTGCAATGTGACAACTCCGTGCAGCATTAAGAAGACATTATGGGTGGGGTTAGAGAGACGAGGGCGCATTATTTAACTATTTATCACGTATCCTAAAGCAAAAGAACTTTCTGTAACCGCAGCTTGTTTTTATGTCAGTAGTTTTTCCACTTATATATACACTTTTGTGTTAATTTACCGTTCCTACTTACATTCTAGTATAATGTGTAGTTTAGTAAATTGACCGAATAGGCAAATATAATGTTTGTGATATACATTAGAAAGCAAACATTATAGCCGTCACTTTCGCTTGTCGGGCCACAGTGACTCGCTTGAAATCACCGCATGAACCTTTCATCGCGCGTCACTACGAGCTTTCAAAAAGCTTTCAGTGGTCGATCGAGCTCACTATGATTACGAGTGCTGCCAATATACGTTCTGCTATCGGAATTATGGCAAATATGAACAAATGTGGGATGTTATATCGGCTGTTGTATAAGTTGACACAACGTCTACCACGTTAACCTCTCAATTTGTACGGGCAACAATGGCGTGCCACAAAGAGCGGTTGCCAAGCGCCCGCAGCGGAAAATTTGGCGGAAACCGATCGACATCGCGGCTCAAAACTATGCATTTTAAGTCAAATCTATCGATACGCGGTCGGACGCACACGTGTGCTAGTTGTTTATGTGCCACAAAAACCACAAAGTTTTGCGAGACTGCCAAATGTGGAAGTACATACTTCGCATGAAGTGGCTTTTAGGGCTTCCCATGAGAGGAGTTAGCTTACGTTAGTGGACGAATGGGGCACAACTCACGCGGCGTCATTATCGTTACAGTTCAGTGGTCGGCGCCAATTTGAGCGGGTGTGTAACGAGCGCTGCGCCCACACCGGTCCCAGGACTTGCTTAATTGGGCTCTCCACACACTCAATTTCTTTATACGAAACTTCAAAATGATAATCAGGTATTACCATTCAAAATTGGGTACTGACGCCAAAAGCAGTGCGTCAAGTCTAGCGCTTCCTAATTTTGTAAAGATAATTATTTCATATTAAGCATAAAAAACTTCAGTTTATTTTTTCATTGGTAGATAAAAAATTGGGCAGCCCAAAAATAGGTAAAAATATATTTTTTATTCGTATTAAAGCTCGACTTATGGCAAATTTGCATTGAACAACAAAATTACGGAGTGTAACGTATACAGAACTACCATTGAGGTTGATGGAGGTAGATGGCCCGTGGTGGAGCCGGGTACCGGAGCGTGCCTGCTCCCGCAACCATAAATATTTTACGGTGCACTCCTTTATGGTATTGTGATTAGATTGTCGCGCTGCTTGTGCCACCCGAATCTATGGTATATCGAATTTGGAATAAAGTGAACGCGTGTCTCGAGTATTTCGCGTATGTAATGGAATTTCACCAAGCCAAGACTTCATGTTGTTGAGGGGTCCACGAAGTGCTTTGTTGTTTTATTAAATTGTCACAGGTGCCAATTTAAGTAAATGGTAAGTTTAATAAGGAATAAAGTGTTGCGATTGTTGCTTCCATCCAATTTTTTCCTACGAGTTTTTAGTTTTGTAGGGTGTCTTGCATTGAAACTACAGATAACTAAGAAGATATTATGTGATACGGATATGCACACGTGTGTTTGCAAGAACCATCTATAAATATTACAAGGCGCGGGTAACAGTTATATATTTCGTTACAATATCGGAATAATATATACGAAATAGCGCAAGGTGGCTGAGATAGTGTTCGACGTAGGCAAACCGGGGCGCAGGAGAACATGATGTCTACACGGTGTCGGAGAAGGGGAAGTGGTAAGGTCGCGTTACGCCGTTTGAAAGTGAGATGCGAGGCGCCAGGAGAGCAACAAATTAAGTCCCCGCGGGGAGCGGCTGCCCGCCCACGCCCGCGTTGAGAGCCCGCCCGCGATAACGTCTCGCCGAAGGGAAAACTTGAATATTTCCAACGAATTACGTAACCAAATTCGCTGAATAAAAGTTCGCGTACGTGCCCCGACAACCGGCAAAGTATTATTGAAGTTCTCTTTACATTCTAATTAGGAGTTTAGAAGGCGTTTAATCGTTGAATATGTCGCCTTCGAGAATCCAATTCACGTGAAAAGTTTATATTGAATACAGTAATTGTACAAGTATCTGGCATCAATTTTGTTTGTAAGCGACTTCAGGCTCAGTTATAAATACGTTAGCACCTTTCCAAGTTTCACAGATATTACTCATAAGCACGTCAACGCTATGTTTTACGAGTTAATATGTTTTTTTTTCCCGTGCATTTTTTTAAACTTTAGGTACGGGTTCTCAGAAATGTTAGATAACTCAGAACGTTAGAGAATTGGTGAAACTGAATGTGTAACGAGCCTATGGCAGTAGACGTGATAGCCAAAACACAAAAAATTGACTGTAACATTACACGTACGTGTTAATGCAATAACAATATTCACTTTAAAATATTAACCTAAGAAGAAACTAGCGATTGTGTATTTTTGATGACTGTACATAATATGTATTAATATCTATTCCTCCTAATGTCGAAGTACAGAAAATATGATGAAAATATTTTATGTTATTGACCAATGTTCCCTTATTTTATATTACGTTATTCGAAAAAGTTATAGTCGTTTCACGAGAGAAATAAAACTCTTACCGCAACATAAACTTTATCACATAAAGTCATAAATATTTTGTACCAATATCACTTCCCTCGTTTGAGGTGTGGCATTGGCTTGCTTCTAAATGTGATCTTTAAAGTTTATTGGTACCAAACTTTAATTTTATTCAGTTGCTCGTTTAGTTCAACACCTGTATGAACATTATTTACAACGAACGAAAATATTATATATTACTTCAAACATTTAAATACATACCAATCGTTATTAGTATACGAAATCGTTTTTTTAAATATGCTGCGAATGCTTGCATTTGAAACGACACTGAATTAACGAGCTGATTAAACAAGCGAGGAATAATAGACGCACGATACAGTTAATGACGGCACCATAAAAAAGAAGGAAGAAATCTGCCAATAGCAAAGCTTAAGCGAGGGTATAAAATTAAATGGGTAGAAGGCGTTTTTACAAGTTTATCGAGCGTTCCACATCGGGCAGACGTCTAATGGGCTCGCAGGCGCCGCGCACGCTGCCTGTCTGTCTCGGCGGCCAGTGACGTACCCGCCCGCCAGACCGTATGAAACCGACATTTAGACCTTACCAATTTCCGATCGATAGCCAGCTACGAAAACGTTTCACTTATGACATGTCACGGCATGTTACACTCAGGATGGTGAAGCGATAATAGACTCAAAGAGTTCCTTATGAACAAGTGACTGAAGCGAGAACAAAAAGGTCGGAATGGGGGCTACTTACACAGAACGGCGCGGTTCGCTGCCCCCTCGCTCCGCTTTTAATGCGGATTTATCGACTCAAATTAATCGTGTAAGTAGAGAGCCGGTCGAGGAAAGTTGCGTGAAATGCGATAAAGGACCTCTATTCGTTCGAAAAGCCGTTCATTGCGATTTAACTAAATTGACCTTCACTTCTAATAACCTAAAAATGTGCGATGTATCAGATACGACACTATGTTTTAAACTTGAAACTAACAAATAATACGGATACTGCATACAACGTACTGCAATGAACATTTTTCAACCGTATCATTTGCGATAGTAAGCAAATTGAAGTAGTGAGTTTAATCATGTCTGTCAAGGGACTGATGGCCATTTAGAGTACACACGTCACTGCAAAGAGAATCTGCGAACACCTTGTGAGAAACTTCACCAGGTTAAGTAACTGCTCAGACATATCAGAAATATAGGAAAGAGTGCAGCAATGCTCTCAACTGCAAGTACAGATGTACAGATCTTTTTTTTTGTGTACCTGAAGTCCTTTCTTGAAAATGATAACTAAAATCAGATTTTCCGTAACAACATACATAATAAAAGCATGTTTTGTAAACATTGAGTAAGTAGCGTGGCGATGCGGTTTCGGGTGCGATGTCGAACGCGACTGGGTCCCCGGAACGACACGTCAGCCCACAATCTCATTTGTGCTTCCCACTACAACGAGCGACACGTAGGAAATGAGATGCGATTAGCTTACGCAGCCGGCGAACATTTGCTCTGTACATCGGCACAACATTCACATAAATTTAAAATAGCTGTGACAACAAACCCGTAAGGAAATATTGCCTGTTTATCAGCTCAGGTACACCCTACTTTACATTTAACATGTTCCAAGCGAGATTTAAACTTTATAAGGCACACAATCGCCCTAATCGAGCCGTTTCACTTACACATTCAACTGCAGTAAGTAACCATTGTGCGATCTCTTGACTTTTGATAAATGATCCGATTAAAATGAGATTGCTGATAGTCTTTTTTTAGTTTTAGTATATTCCTATATACTTGATCGTGAGAAATGGAAGGCTTCCGACTGGGGAATACTCCTTCGGAAGGTTTTATGACTAAATATAATTGAGATTCAAGTATTTGCTAGACCATTCAATTGGTAAAAGGTATACTTAAAATTATTAAAGCTTATGGAATCGAATTCTTTCACCGACGTAAACATTGCACTAAGTTAAAATCATCAGATCCGTCGAAGTAATTCACAAGAGATATTTGAAGCGAAATGGTTTCCACCAACTTTTGGAATAGAAAATTCTCAAGGAATAGCTGTGTGTTCTTCGAACGGGGAGTGGGAGTGATTCCGAGCCGCTTATACTGGCACCCGCTCCGGGACTGCATAATACATTGCGGAGAATGCACCGCAGTTTGATCCCTTTCTAGACAAGGTAAGTACGACTGTACCCCAAGTGGAAAGTTCTCTTGATGTTACCTCCACTTTTCTACCAAGTAAGGACATGAGCTAGTAAGGGGCTTTACGGTTTCAACGTAAATTGTCAAAGTTTTGAGTATGACATCTCTTTGTCTTCTTACAAAGGAATATCGACCATGTTCAATTATTTATGACTAATTGTTCTTACAACTTTGGAAGTGCAAAGTTCGAGCGAAGGTATTAAAGGGATACGTACAAACTTGTGTGGGAATAATGAAGGCATTTAAGGTACAAAGCCGAGACATTATCAATAAGGCACTTCTTTTGGCTGCTAATAAAATATGAAATACTGTGTTGTTAGTACACGTAGGAGTAAAGTTCGAAGCAGCCAAACAATCTTTAGTTTCGGTCGTTAAAAAGGAATGTTAAAGAATTTAGTTCCTCGCCACGTCCACGCTAGCTCTATAGCTCGTAAAAGTTTGGTGTGTGGATAATAAATATTCTGTTTTTACCCGAAGAGACTCCTAAAGCGAGCTATTATTTTATGTAATCGTTGCATCTACGAGTTACAAAAATGTATGTACTCAATCGAAATAATAACAGCTGAATTTCATTATATTCTGAACAAAGTCAAGAACTTAGAATTATAGCTGTCAAGCAATAAACGATAATAAATTACAAAGTTCCTTTGGAGTATTTTAATTAATATAAGATAAAATATTACGATGATACAAAACAACTTCCAATAAGTGAGTTAGGTAAGACGTTATCTTGACCTTTGTATTAAAGAAAATAAAATTTACTATATGTAATACTTCTGGAAGTCACAGTCGTGTAAATTTCATGAAGTTGTATTCCGGCATTTATTAATGAGGATCGGTCTAGCACAGTCGGACAATGACTAGCACGTTTCTGCTAAATTGTGGACCGTTGTTGAGAATTTGGCCTTCGTTGAAAGTATAAAAACCTTGGGTAAACGACAGCCCATATAAGTAATTCAGACGGTACAAATAAACAAAACAACTTAAAGTAGTTTTTCATGCATATCTGAATACAACCTTTGTGAATTGAACTATTAGTTAACAAGCTCGTTAAATGTAACGACACGCGTCTCTGTACTGCTATCAAGTCTACAAAAGATAGCATTTTCAAGCGACATCGTGCAAGGTCAACCAGTCTTTCCTCATTTGCCAAACACATTTTGTTAGGCATCAGGCTCAGACACTGTCTGATCACCTTGGGCAGATTTATTTATTGATTCTAATTCTACTGACATTTGGATAGCATAAGTATTTCTAATGCCTACAGTCTACATATGTATATCAAGTGACGAATGTGTTATTTATTTTCTATGTTCAAATTAATTTCTGTATTAGATGAAATAATCTTCAAATTACAATAACGTTATAAGGATCAAAGAGTGAGAAAAACAAAACTAATTAGGTATAACGGTGTCCAAGAGAAAGGTGATCATCAAATGAAACTATCATTTAAAAAGACCTCCGTGAAAATACTCAGAAAACTTAGCCATTTTGCTGAGCAAAAGTTACGAAAGATAAGCGAGTAAGATCTTGGTATTTTGCCAAGAGAGTAATCATGAAAAATATGACAGAGAAACAGTACGATATTAAAATAGGAAATAAATTTTAAGCTAGACAAAATATTACAAAAGGATAGAGCAGTAGTGTTGATTTATTACGAAAAGGGTATTCAATTGATTTGTCATTGCGGTTCTTACACTATTTGTATTAGGTACAATATTTTAATTCACTCACTTTGAAGAGAGCTCCTTTACAATGATATATGACTCCGGGCAAATATCTGAAACAAGAAATACTAAAATTACACAGTGAAAAGAAATTGACATGCGTAATCTACTCATGGAATGAATAAGTTATACTTTACATCATTCGAAGTTTTACATAGGCAAAAGTAAATATACTTAATAGTTTTAATTTATGTAAACATTTGCGATCGATCGGGGTTTTTTTTTTATAAAAGGTTACCCAGAAATCGGATCCTCGCGAAGCGGGGCTCCGTTTACACAGAAATGAAGAACAGAATGAATGCGCAGAATAAGGGGCTATATCATGAAATTGCGACTTTTTTCAAATTGTCGAGCCTTTCATGAAGTGAACAGATCTACCATACGGCCACGACATAGATACAGAACAAGAATAAAGGCTTTAAGTTTCAACAACCGGATGATATAAATCGCTAAAGTAATATCATTCTTAGAACAAATTGGCGGTTGAATATAAAACTAAACCAATTACAAGTTTTCCAATATGCCCGGCAAATTATACCAATGTTAAACTCGCAATAGCCGCTTCACGCGGCTTCTTGCAGACTTCTCCTCAAATTGAAGTTTGGAGTGTTCGCGACGCACTCGGTCTGATTTATACACACACACACAAACACGAAGAAGATACATTCCTATATACGTATGTGCAGAGAAAAGCATTTAAAGTCAACTGTTTTGCGGTGCGTGACTTTAAACTCGTTTATTTCCTTTCGACCGTCTGGGTGTTTTAATTCCGTTCTTATTGGACGATACGATGTATGTTTATAATGTGACTGTAAGACTGAGTGCGTTGCTAATTCTGGTGAATAAATAAGTGGTGCTCATATTTTTTGTTTATCAGGTGTTACAAAATTTTAAGTCAAGAATTAAAACAATAAATCTGTACCCGGGCCTTTGCTATGTGCTTTGCAATCCCGTCGCTATTCTAGTTACATAATTCCCTTTTGCAGTTTTGAACAAAAAAGCTGCGCTTAAAAACTCCATTACTGGGCGGCATTCGTTTCCCCATGACACAATACGCGTTAACCGACAAAATGAGAGCGTCGTAGCTAGTTACGGAAATAAAAGCTGTTATTATGAATCGCAGCGATGGTGCGCGGTTGCCAGCGGCGCGGGCGCGGGCGGGGCCAGGTAAACACTGTTATTTGCATTACACGCCCCGGTCCTTGGCTAGGATTTGTGACATCCGCCGGTAAGCTCAGCTAGCGCTCTGCCGCGGCAACACTAATTATTGTTGAATTCATTACCTACAGAAACGGCGACATGTACAAGATTGGATTTTGTGCAAATATCTTTACAGGGTACATTACCTTTCCTCAGTATGCGATTGCTATCTTATTGCTGAATGTAATAGTTGGGTAGCGAAGCGAACTCGACTCTGTGCGGCGGTAAGATATTGTACCGTACGAGAAAAACCTTTGGATTCTCATTTGTTTTCTAATTAACGCCATAAAACGGGTGGCTGAATTCTACACTAGTTAGTTTATGATATCAAGATTAAGCACTCACCAGACTTCAATGAAAATAACAAAACAATGAAACTGGTTTTAATAAGTAAAAGTATGTAAATGTGACTAATAAGTGCCAGTGAGGCTCGGGAGAGTTAAAGCAAGCTTGTTGAGCGCGGTGGAGGCCAAAAGTTTGCAAGTTTCACGCTTGCGGCGGTTACGTGTAGCGCGTCTTTTTACAGAACCTCTGAAATGGCGAGTGGGAGGAATTCAAAAGCATGAGCTAGTTCCGTGCCGACGCGACAGGTCGGAGACAAAGTCTCTACACATTCACAAAAGCGTTGTCGGCAATTGAATTTTCAGCAATATTTTCATATTCTATTCTTAATAAGGTATTATAATTAAGGAATCAAAATGAAACCTACATATAAAATAAGAAAGTGGATGACAGTGGTAGAGTAGGTATGTCTCTTTTTGTAGCTCATAAATTTACTAAAAGCTTGTTGTTATGTATCTCCTGTGACCTATGGCTCGAGATAGGGGGATCACCACTGAGCTAGCGTCGCTCAGACAACAATAGAGAAACTTTACACGACACACTGAACATGAGGAATTGGCTTTTGCTACGGTTAGCATTTATGGTTGTAATGGTGAAGCCGATTTTGTGAATTGTCAACAGTTTAAAGCAAAGTAAGACAGTTACAATTTTCATTCAAAAAAATGATTGATAACTGGATGTTTACAAATTGAGCATGTCGATGAATAAACGGCCTTTTAAAACATTTAGTAGAAGTTTTCCGATTCACTTGGGTACAATGATCTAGCAATTCTTTGATTGGACGCATTAAAAAAAGTTATCTCTTGTTCTACACTGAGTTGAACCACCAATGGAAGAACTTAGTGTTGTTTTTAACTAAAATGAAGCTCAAAGCTTAATTTTAAGACAAACAAGATAAATATTAATCCTTACAAAGTTACGGGTGCAACTTTAGTTGTGTTATTCAAAGAACATGTTGCGAAATACTGATTTAATATGCAAATTAGTCGGTTTATTAGCATAGATGGACGTAGCAAATTTATTTATTTTCAAAAAAAAAAACTAACTTTAAAACAAGAATTTTATTACTAAAGTTATATAACGCGCCTTCAAAACTCAATCGAAGTGCGCGGCACGTCGTACGTAAAACTCGACGAAAGTATGACTATGACAAAAGCACGTGCGCACCCGAACCTTCCAAACTTCCCGAAGGACACCACGGCGTTATTTAGGGGCGTTTCTGAAAGGCAAGGTGTGTCGTCTCGAGCCCAAGGGAATTCACTACGCTTTAAAGCTGGTAATTTGATGTGAGTCTTTCGAGATTTTTCCATCTTCCCGGGTCGTTTGGGGAGCGGGCGGATTAGGCCACGCACGGGCATGGGCGAGGGCGGCGACGCGCCAGATTAATGTCGCGAGCTTTGCGCCAAATTTAAAATGTCACGTTCCATTTTTCCAGCCAAGAGAGCCCGTCAACGGCCCGAACAGTTAATACTTCCGATTGCAAGCATTCCTTGCGCAATAATATATGTATGTACACTCGTATGGAATAAAAAGTAACATGACTAGATACTAGATGCTACTTATTTACATACATTACATATAATATACATTTATTTATTACCAAACAAGTTAGTACAAAATAAGTCCTGTTGAATAAAGTAACATATTTCAGCGTTACTTAACAAAATAAGCAATCTTGTAGATGACGACGTGATAAGACTAGAGACTGAAATGTCGTCCTTGAGACAAATAAACAAGAAAAAACTGTCGGAGGTCAATGATTCTTATGTATGTCTGCAACACACATACGCACATGTATTATCGAAAGTGTAGTCAACATGGAAACAGGGCGTAGGAAAAAAGGCAAAGTCGTAAAACTGGCGCCCACCAATCGCCAAATAAGGCCGGCGAGGCACCGGCGAGCCGCGCGGCGACGTCCTTGACTCCCGGCCAAATGACATAAGTTGGCCCATGGGCGCGGATTCTTGACTAATCGATAAACAAGACGGAATGGATGAAGAACCCAAACGTTGAATCGCCGCACCCACGCTAAGCTATTAACTTGCCATCTAATTTGGGCATGATTCCATAAACTGTTTAATTAAACGCAAAAAGCGTAGATAATCCAGCAAGGCCAAATTAACTTATGCAGCCCAAAAATATAATTCTTATTGTACTTCTTGAATTACATCGACTTGATACCTACATCTTGAGACACTATGAGACTTAGGTACATTTAATGAGTGAGAAGAATCTAAGTTTTATTTTATAAAATATCTATAACTAATCCACACATGTCTGAAGCTTTTCTAATTTTCATATTCTGCCAGAAGTCAACATTTACAAAGAGATGTAATGTTAATAATTTCACATTTATAGTATGTATGTATATGGAGTGCGTGTCCATGAAAGCCATAAAATGTGCGTGTGGCTGAAAATTGATGCGTAGGGATATGGTGTAAATTTTGGGCTTATTATAGTAGCCTTGAATTTTGATAGCTCTAATGGGTATAGCTTGATACACTCTTCACACGAGCTTACCGAATTTATACATTCTGCAGCATTCTTAAAATGCTTGCAGAACCAACTTTAAGAACGAAATAAAATTGCTTTTTCAAAGCAAGCATTCTGTACCATTGCCTCCGTTTGAAGAGGACAACGACGACGCTGTGCGCCGCCATGGATAAGTTCGTTACTGTCGTGTTCAGCTTGACCGCCGGAAAAATAAAAATAACAAAAATACCGAAGTTGAGCAATCTATTTGTCTACAAAGTTTTTAATGGTCGATTATTCACTTAAGTGTTATGACGCTTCCACAATGTTGCTAAAAGACTGCATCGTACTGTAGCTATTCCATAGCTACACCGATGCCTAATGAAAAATAGCGTGATCCTAAATACACAGTAAATTGCAGCTTTAATGAAATTCCTTAGGTGTTATGTAGCGACGTAACAAAGTAAGATAACTTGCAACAGGCAAAGCCAATAGCAGGATTAGCATGCAGAGCGGCTGGCCTGGTGTCAAGTTCATTGGCGAGAGCCCACGTAGCCACGTGCTCGCCCCCGTGCACCAAGGTGACTGACTTTACCATACAACATTCATGACGACATGTATGGTGAGTAATTACACGTCTATGTAATGCCATGTCGGCCAATGACTTCTATAATCTCTAATCTTGTTAACCTAATATGAACTGTCTTATCCGTCAATCAATTTTTTTGCAAGCTTATTGTTTCTAAGAAAATAATTAAATCTTTGGTTTATTGCTTCCACTTAATAAACCATTTGATTATCTTATGTATTCAAAAACAAGCAAACTGGCAGACAAATAATATTTGAATTTTGATATCATGAGAATTTTTCACGTCGATGTGCACATAAGCTAAAAAAATCATCACTTCTATTGTTTTGATTCAGATATAGCAGGTACAAGCTTCGTATTCAGCCTCGTTTTCTCAAATGTATAGTTAAATAGGATACAATTACACTCTTAGTAGCATTATTCACATTCAATTCAAAATATCAATGGAGGAAAATTTTCAGAAATTCACAAAACAGTGATTCAAATTAGTAAGGTGCAACTAGGGGGTGTTTTAGAGCTTTTCCCAGCACCAAATCAATGATTCATCGATCAATAATTGAACAAAGCGCATTAGTGAGGCGATCGCTGAACGTCCACTTCGCCGGTGAGTAAACAGTGCGCGGTGAACACGAAGGCGTAATCCGTAGGGCGGCACTTAGCGCGCGCCACAAGCTCCGCACTCTAATTGCACACCAACTAATCTGTTTGCGTTTCTAACGCATCGAATTACCTATTCCGCACTAGATTTTGACAGTCAATTTCGATAGTACTTACTTAGACACTTTCCCAAAACGTGGTCAAAAAAAGTATCGCCTTTAAACCATCTTCCTGAACAAAGTTAATGGTCTAAATCTAGTACAAAAGTCAGTCATTTTTAAGACCACTTTATATAATGGACCACGGTTTAAGACACAGAGCAGTTCCTAAAATAATAGGTAATTCGCTTCATAAATATAATAACACCAGACGTGCGTGTTGTTACCTGACAGAATTCACGGCGTATAAATTTCAAACAAAATGAAGTTCAGAATTACCATTCATTATCATTCGAAGCGCTTGATAACGTCACATTCATGCGCATTGCGCCCGCGCATCTGCAATCCTCACGGCCCGGACATTGCACTCATGACATCATCGATGTATGGACTAAAAAAATATGGATCTGGATCGAATTTTCATGAAATGCCGTGATATAAAAGTTATGTATTTAACATAGCAAAAACAGCATTTCTTTCAAAATCTATAAGTTTATTTAAAATAATAACTTAAATATCATAAGAGCAGACAATAAAATAATTTCTTAAAAATGTTGTTTATTATCTAAGATTACCGAGAAAAAATCTGAGGCTATTGTGAAAACCGTCCCTTCGATGCTGAAAATGTAACGGACGATGTTAATCCACCAAAGTCTAATGGAGCGAATAAATATACAAATCATAATACACTGAAGTATCAAGGAGAAAACCCCAATAACTCGGAATTATCATTGACGACATATACAATACACTTTCTTCAATACAAGGAAAAAGTAAGGGGTACTTGTACAAAGTACAATACGTGCCCTACTTGACTAAAGGTTCGACGAGTGTTCATATTGTTGGTGATTTCTTCGTGTCGAGTTGAAGGGTCCGTTTCTTGAAAAGTACACATTCGATTTCATGTATAGCCAATATTTAATTTAGAATAACATCAAAAGTTTCAGCTAAGCTGAATAAAGGATTCTGTACAGCATGATTGATTACGAATAAATAACATAATGTGCAATGTATCTAGTATGTATATAGTTTCCATTTTTGTACAACCATCCTATGCATAGAACTTCAAATGAGCATCGCATTTGTAGTAGCTAAATATTAAACAAGCGCTTTAAAGCAAAATACCAACAACAGTTCGTTAAAATAATGTAAATATTGCCGTAAGACTGTCTCGGGAAACAAGAGGCTAGTAACTATAACTAGTGTTGATTCACAAACGATTGAATTCGTAGGGCTTCATACTGCCTCGTCGACAGCAGCGTCTTACTCGCCAATCTTTTGTTGAATCTCGCATAAAATCACGGAACATTTATTTAAAATTGCATCTGAAGTGTAAAAATAAATATTTTAAATGTATTGCGTATAATAGCGATCTGTAGGTACATTTAGGAAATGTAATGTAGGGAACCTACCTTTTACGGATTTGTGTGGCCAGTAAGCACACTAGTACTACAAATGAGCGGGTGCTTTATTCTTAAATATAGACCCGCGATTACATGAAGACAAATTTGTATTGCGATACTACCAAATATTTTTCTCGAAGTTGAACATTGGTTTCAAGGCGGGTATCTCTATTTGATGGAGATATATGGGCAATTGTTATGCCATGAATTCCGTCTGCAAATTTTATAATAGCATTGTGTGTAATGTTGCGTATCGCCTGACAATGTATCAGTAAATATTTATTGATAAAATTATTCCTCAAGTTGCTAAGCTCCGGTACTTAGTACTGATTCCGAATGCGAGGACGAAATTACACGCTGAGTAATCGGGTGAGTCTGCTGTTCGTCTCGCTTGATGATTTCGTTTTATGGGCGCTATTTTTTGTTCATGTTCGAGTGACTGATTTTCTATTTAAGTACCCAAGTGATTTGTATTTGTCTCAACGCATGTATACACGGACTGTACTTATTGACTACACTGCATGAGCAATGCCTGGAGCGTAGCTCCTATGTCGTATGCTTAGTTATCTTGTGGAAGTGAAGTGAAGAATCCATTTCAAAAAGAAAAGATCATATAGGTACCTCAATGACTGAAATTGAATCGTTTTCGTAGAGGAAAATATTTGAACTGACTAGTTGCATCGCCCATGTCTCGGCCTTCGGCTCACTTATAGCCAAAAGTGTGACTCACGATGATTATTGCAACATAGTCTCCAACCTCCAACGTACTGCTATAGACGGTCAGTAGCTTTACTCGGAAACGTGTCTTTAAATAAAATAATCAGATATTTTAGACTGAAGTTTAAAACGAATGCAATTGCCAATAATACGTTAAACTTTCTCCTAGCATTATAATACATAAGCAAGTGTTTTGAACGGGGAATGACTTTTACATTAGATAAATTAGAGGCAGCTAACAATGGCGACCGCTAACTAGAAAGTGAATCGAGCTGGTGCCGAGAATGGTCTTTCCGATCGTATCGATCTTGGGTTCGTTACCCCGTTCATTATTCTCTCAATCACAATAAGACCATTTTACTTTAAGTAAAGATATAAATATAAAAAAAAAAAACTATAAAAGTTCCATCCGCGTTAGCAGTTTCAATCGAAATTATTGGTGAAGTGATAATGTAACGAATTCAAAAGGTAGATCAGATATAAATCTGATCCAACCTTTTACATATCCCAAAATAAAAGAGGTCAACGTTTACATTCCGGATGGTACTGTCTTTTAATTCAAAGACTTCTTCTTTTATGGCTTTTGCCGCAACATGCAATAAATTAGCCCTTTACGGAAAAATGGACATCTGCTCCTCTGGAAAAAATCCCTCCTTGGAAGTAAAAGGACAAATTTACGATCCGTGTAACCGTGGGTAGACGGACCTCACCCACGAGTCGCATGCAAATGGCCCCATTGGTGCGGAGTAGCGTGATCCCATTTCCACCAACGAAGATTAAAATCGAAACACCTTGCGATCCTTGGCCCCTCACCGATGAAGCCCGCACTCCATTCGTGGTGACGACTACCCTATATCATTTTGCTTTTCAAAAAGCACCTGTGTAAGAGGCTATGCGCTTTACAAAAGAGTGCATTGCCATAAATTCCTTAATACTACATGGAATGTAACGTAATTGAGTTTTTCTTCTTCCCTTTAGATATCATAACAAAATGAAGCTATATGAATGCTCTTGACACCCGATTCACTCATGGAAATAGAAATGTGCATGCGCTATATCAGTTAATAATACACGGACGCTGCTTAGTGAATTCGAAATGTTCTAATTTAAATCTAAAACGGCGTTTCTGATTCAACGCGACGAATGATTTCCAAATATAGAATTATTCAGTGCATCCCACATAGTGTATATGGTTCGGTGTATCGGAGCTAGACGCGTATTATTTCTGCCAACCCTGAATTCAACGGAATTCAACATTGCTTAGACATTATGAAATAAACTCAAATATTATGTTTTACGATATGTATGCAGATAGTTATTAAATAAAGTCATGGTCGATGGTTGCAATATAAAATAAAACAAATCAATAGCAGGAAAATAAGCGTTTCAACGGATTTTTCCTAGTTGGTTAGACATATTCAATTTATATAACTGAAATTACCTAAGTAATAATGTCGTATGTTTGATATCGATATACAAATTAAACTAGGTATGTCATCATGCTCTTCCCAAACTATGCAGGAGTCGGCTTCAGCCCCACCAGTGTTTTGCATGGAGCGACTGCGACTAGCGACCAGCTATCTGGGCAACTCAATACTCCTTGGTAAAACTGATTGTCGGACTTTCTGGCTGCTGACTACCCGTAACGACTGCGAAAAATTTTCAAATGACAGCTGGACCCTCCAATTTGAAGTGCCTTCCAAAACACGGGGAACTCGTCATGTCAAGATGGTTACTCATCCAAGGAACGACTGCGTCAATCGTTGCTTAACCTTATTATTATGATCGAACGACCCGTGCGGCTGTTACTTAGCAACGACCTCCAATAGAGCTAGCTATGTATATAGGAATTGCATGAAAGTAATAAAAGCTGTTGTAGTCCCGCCCACGCAGCAGACTTTAGGCGCCACTACATGACATAGTTCCTCGTTATATGCGTAGTCAACTTGGATGGCTGTTGCGGATATACTCATCTTAATGTAAATTAGTATTATTCACAGGAAACGCGTTGCCATGCATGCTTCATGAAATTGCTTTACGTAAATTCTAAATGACTACACGCGTTGCATATGTAATCTTTATCATCTTATTACAATCGATATTGCTGCCTTGACAAGTGCTGTACAACGTTTATTAGACTAGAACCAAGGAATTCAACTTCACCTTGCAATATAAACCGAGCTGAAATATCAAGTTTCTATACATGAATCTTTTAGTGCAATGCAAAATAATTACGTTGCAACACATCGTTTGCATTATAACGTGTTTACTGCAGCGGGTTGGAAAATATAGGCACACATATTGTAGGTTCTCATTTTAGAAGTATGAAATAAGATAATGAAACGACACATACGTAAAATGTACTCTACAAAGTTGAAATCCCCAGTACAGTGATTCATCTCAGCAGATAAGTCGACCTTGAAAAAATACGGTTACCATAAAAGAAGGAATTCATGTAGCCTGAATATCGAAACTAGGGCATTTCCCTCCTCAATTTCCTATTAATATTATCACGAATGATATTTCAAAGCGGTGTTTTAAAACGATCTGATAAACTCAAAACGAGTAAGCCTCGTGGCTTACTTAACGTTAGATGTAGCAATGGTATACTTGTTTTATATCATAGTGTGTATTAGTCTGAAGTGGAAAGTGGAGCAGCATTGCACTTTCTCTTGCCAGAAAGCCGAGAGCTGCGCATAAGCCGTGCAAATCACATTGTGCTTCTACTAACAGATAACAATGTGTGACCATCTGACTTAGTCTCTATCCTTTTAAGATGTCATATTATCTAATCAGCAGAGCATGACCAAAATTTGTCATGTAGCAAGCGGAGGACTTAAGAAACGGTGCTAAATATAATGAATACGTGAATCTCAGACAAGTATATTCAGGCTTGAGGGTACAAGCTGAAAAACCAAAATAAATGTAGAACGAGTGGTATTGTGTGTTCTGAGTTTACTGACATGCAATCAGCGGAGAAGTTAACGCGGTTGCAAAACTACTGCCTTACTTGTTACGTGTCCAACCTAAATGTCTGTGTGCAGGGTACTCGTACATGTGCAAATGAAGTAATACTGTGACTACACACCGGATTACGTAACCGGTATAAATAAACACTGCAAGTTTTAACAAATCGATATTGTATATACTGGTGGTACAGCCTAGCACGTGACTGCTAAATTAAGCTGAACAAACATGTAAACGCACTGTCTGTTACACTAGCGAATGTTATGTTACTGTGTTTTCTTTGAGAAACTTCAAAGTACAACCAAAATATAAATTAATAAATTAAGTTACGTAAAATGAAAACGCTTAAAAACATACAATTGGTTTTACTTTTAATATAAAATGTTATGTAAGAGTTTTATAACATCGCGGAATTAACAGACTGAGTGTATGAAATGCACAGAGTTGGCGGCGATTGTGGCCATGAGGCGGGGGCGGCGAAACCGGCGCTCAAACCAGTTTTGCGAAAGAGCCCTTCTGTCGAAGTCGGTCGCCATGCCGCCGCACGCCGAGGGCCGGTGCATTAGCCGGGTCATCTGCTTATGCACCGCATTAAAATCACGATTTCATAAATTTCAACGTGATATGATATGGACTTCTGATAAAGCCATTAATATACTCGGTTTTCATTTTGGTATTTGTGTCGGATTATCGTCAAAGCAATATTTTGTTTGACAGGCCCGACAACAAATAGGGAAGATGCAAATGTAATATTATTGAAAATTTTATCATTAAAATTTTAAAAAAGTATAAAAGAAAGACTACTGTAACGTTTTTATTTTACATAATGTTGATTTTTACGAATAATTAAAAATTAAAGTGACTTGAAACGAAACGTATTTCAAAACACCAATCAGCGTTCAGTGACGTCACTCCCGTTATGACAACTTATTTGAGGTTATAGATAGTTGTAAAGGTGAACATGAATGTAATTAGTTTGTGCGAAAATTAATTGTGTTTTTCAGATTAAAATGGAAGTTGGATTTATTGATTTTTTTTAGGTGAGAAAGCTACAGTCTTTTGGGGTATTTCCATTTCTACTTGAGCTTGTTTCGATCGTTTCTGAGGATATATAGACACCTGTACACTCTTATCATTGGATATTTGAAAATTTCCAGAATCATGTGTTTCTGTCATTAATGAACACTCTAAAGATGAATCTGAAACATGAAAGAAATAATAATTCAGTTCTTTATCAGCAAGTACTATCTTAATAATATTACAAATGTGAAAGTTTAAATGTTTGTCTCTAGTATAATAAGGATAAATCTGAAGGAATGAATTAAATGCTCTCAAGAATTTCGCGTTTTTTTGGAGAATAATAATTATCCTTCCCATTCGCAGCTTGGAACCACTTTTTTCTTAGTTTTGGGTCAGAAGGTCCAGTCAAAACTTTGTTGAAGTAGATGGACACAAAACATGAGTCAACGCGGATTTTTTTCGGAGCATTGGTGGTATTGTTATGATCTCCTGATGTTGACGGATAATCCATTTTAAATTTTTACTGAAAAATATCTCGAAAGTCGAGAAAAATGCAAATGAATGAAAGCCGGCAACGAACAAGTACGACTAGTGTCAGACGCGAATGACGTCATCGGAACCGTAGGCCCGTTTTGGCGCGAAAATTTAAATTGTCAATTTAAAACTGCATTTTTTTACAATAAATTGCAGTGTTTACATTTTTTATATATTTGTGGTCTATTCTACATGGAATTCTTTAAAATAAAAACAAAAATAAAAATATTGCATCTTCCCTATTGCAGCAACGCTCTAAAATAAAATATTTAGATTCGTCTGCATATTTTACAATACCAGAATACGCATCCGCAATCTTCCATTATTTACAGAGCTATATATCTGAAATTGCAAACAATGACGGCTGCGGGTCAATGCATAATACAGTCCCAACAGTGACTCAATGGTTCTCGGGACAAACTTGGAAACATTTCTATGGAAGCATAGTAAGCCGTACAGAAAGTTATTTCGAAGGATGGAACAGGCGGGGAATTTAAGCAATTAACATTTTCTGAAATGTTAGTGCATTATCATTAGTGTACATGTACAGTAGCGTACACGAGAGTATTGCGAGTCCGAATGTGGCAGGCTCATGGCATTATTTCACAACGCAACCAGTTTTGTGCAAGCGATGTGGCGCTCAGCAAAGCAGTCTCATTGCTTCATTTGTTATGATGCCGGTGTTTTATGTTACAGGAAATGAGCTCATACTGACGGTGAGATGTTTTTCCAGTTTTAATCCGGTATGGTAATAGAAAAATAGAGACATCCAAGCGTTCTTACCGCATTGAAAGCGAAATTAAAAATTATAAGTGCAGAAGCTCACCAAAGCTTTTAATTAATTCACATTATTAATAACAGTTCTTTTGTTGCTGGCATAAAGGAAATGGGAGAGAGCTGTTTAGTTCCTAAAAATACAGATGTGCATCATTGTATTCTGTGGAATGGAACGCTTTTTAATTTTAATTGAACTTTATTGTTTTAATGTCCTTTCGTTTAAAATTATTTCGCCATATTAGAGACTAGCTTTCGCCAGCAGTTTTACACGCATACCGTTGGAACTACTCCGCGCACCCGGATAATAAGTAGTCTAAAGCCTTCCTCGATAAATGGACTACCAATACTACAAACACTGAAGAGTTTTTCAAATCAGTCAAGTAGTTTCCGAGATGAGCACGTTCAAGTCAACAAATAAACTCTTCAGCTTTGTAACATTACTAATGTCTCCTTACTAGTCCATTTTACAATCTCTCTTAAACTTTAAACTATTCTAGTGCGTTGAACAATTATTTTGTCTTCGTAACGTAATTTTTGTAATTTAAAATAGGAAATATTTATTAAATTATTTAATACGCTATTTATAGATTACATATATAAGAATATAAAATAACATTTGACAAGCTTGAAATCGTTTTAAACGATAAAATGCACTTCCTTGTCACGTGTTTTTAAATAAAAACGAAATCTTTATCAAGAACAAATCTCTTGAATATGTCTGAATAACGTCTAGGTACTTTCAAAGCGGTCATTGGCGGATACGGAGTTATAATATCACTGAATCACCTTGCGTGGGTCAAGGTGGTGTGCGGAGTGAATGTAAAATAATGATTGTTATCTACACTTATCCAATGTGTCGTTGTAGGCCTGCAGACTGCAGGGGCGGAGCGATCACTTTCAAATCTACAGGTTTCAATATTCAGATGTGTGTTTTATCTGCTTCACTGCAAGTTATCACGTGTTTCCTCGACCTTTTTAAAATAGACCGGTATAGAACGGTACACAATGTGGTATTCTAAAAAACAAGATTTAGTATTATGTAAATATTGACCATATAAGATCTGCGTAGGTGTTTGGCATTGAATTTTAAAAGTTGATTTTAATCGCAGCATTTATCACTGTTTGAGAATTTTGATCTAGACTCTGAAATGTATGTACATGCAAATGTATGGAAGGTAGGATTCTTGATGAATGCAGATGTCTATTAAAGCTCTTTGAACAGTCTAGTGTTACGGTAGCTACAAAATCTCATTACTTGTGTACATAGGTACGCTTTCAAGAAATCTAGATAAGCCAAGTCTCAGATTCACGAGCAAACGACCGCACTCCTCTCGAATAAAGTGACGTAAAGACTGACGCGATCAACTTAAGCACAAAGCAAGCCACAATCGGAACTGGAGCAACCGAGATACACAAACGCGTACACAGTACACAAACAATGCTTAATTTAACAAACTTCATGAAAGGATACAATGAGTCAGACAAATATTTACTTTTTACTTGTAATTGGGGCCGACGGTTAACAGTCATTATAGTTATTTATGTTATTCAGTTAAGTAAATAATTTACCCAACTAATTAGGAAATCTTTGAAGTAATAAATAAATGTCATAGTGCAAACTACAAAATGAAAAGTGGTGCACTATTTGATACAATCAGGACCTGAATTCCTAGAAAGAACCATTAAGTAAAGTTATTGTGCTTTTTCAAAACTTCCATCATTAAGGTCAGTGCATAATTTTTTTTCATCAGATTTGCGGTCGGCCAATACTCTTTACCCCACTTATATCGCTGCAAAGAAATAATAGGTAGAGTGCTTTCCCCAACGACCCCTTGATAGGAAATTGACGATTTTACGTTGCGATATCGCGTTAAAATTAACCCTTCGACGGATATGACTCATTATGCGACTACCAGGAAATGTCATTAAATTTTCACGATGGCGTTTTATGTTACCCACGTTGCTGGTTTCGCCACTCCATGCATATTTATCAAAATAATGTTGCCGATTGAAAAGCTGCATATAAACGCGCACTGAACTGCAGACCGGTACCGGGGTCTTCCGAATTGGATTTTACTGTTGTGGTTTCGACGGTTTACATTTGAACGGCGGTCCAGCTTGCATTTCGAAGGGCGGTCGTTGTCCGGCAGTTATTATCAAACGCACCCTTTGCGAAGGGTTAGAACGAGTTCCGCGAATCGTGCTACGTGCGGCGGTGACTCAGGCTGCGGCGGCGACGGGAAAATACCGATCGCCCACTCGATAACCACTTTCGATACAGCACGATTGCATTACTTGCACAATATCGAATCGACCGACCGGGCCAAATTACTTATTACAATGTTCGTGCGTGTAAAAACTTGCCCAATAAAGTTGTTAATGACGAATAGAAGGCCGTTACTTGGAGTTTTATTTTAATTATTATACGTAATCGAGATCTGCATTTTGGTCCTGTCTTTAAGATATTTTGTCTTTATGATTAATCCAGTTTGAATTAAAAACCATGCCTTAAACAATCGCTGTCCCACATAAGAGTTATAACACGCTTACCAGTTATACTTAATTTGAGTATATGTACTCGGGTAATTATTTGATGGCATCCTTAATAAATGTATATTCTCTTCCTCATCTGACCACTCTGCAAACTGTCTAAACACGTGACCACATAACACACACAAGCTCGAGTTATGTGGTTTTGTCACAGTAAAAGTGAAATTAGAACTTTCTCTAGTTCGAGAAGCAGGAACAAACTAGTGTCGGTGGTGGTCAGGCCTCGGGAGAATAGCTAGCACGTCCACGCCAGGTGGCGCACGATGCCCGCGAATTTACATAATTGGCAAAAAAAAAAACGCCAGCATACCATACAACATTTTTTCATTGTGTGAGAGCTCCCAAGGGTCTGAATAAAACAGAGGCTCGGGACGGGCGAGTTGGCGCTAATTTTGCTGGACAACGAATCGCCAGTCGAGTGATGACACAGTTCCTATATACATTACGTATGCGTGCGTATATGACGTAGCTTGCATATATTCTTTAATATCCGTTTTTTTTTTCAATGATATACCTATATTCAACGCCTAGTAATATGTCGGTACTTGCATTTATGGGTGAACGTTAGGCCAAGCGAATAGATGCCAGACTAAAGAGCACATGTGCTAGGCAGATGTCGAAGTCAGGATGACTATGAGACCATTGAGGCGTTCCAAGTGCGCCAATTTGGCTCCAGTTAAATCCAATAACACGACCATCTATTTATGAATATTGTAATTGATTAATGACATTTTAAGAAAATCTGGAACATATGCTGCTACTTTACACGATTCATCTTCTAAAAACCCTGGTGAGTCGATATTCTCGTCTAGTAACAGATAAAGCGGTTAGTTTTCTTGCTTAATAAATGTGCAGGACAATGTTTCCTTGTTGCTTTGATCCAAAAAGTCCTGGTTGGTAACGAAGCAAATAGGCGCTCAAGGACTGAATAACAAACTTTTCTCATCCAATTTGTCGCACCTCATACTTTTATTCTCGGGAATGTACCTTTCAGCCTTATTACTCTGCAATATAGACCGAAAAGTAAGAAAATTGCTTGATCCGTAGCATTGTAAAAGTCGCCCGCTCTCGTAAAACTCCCACATATTTCACGACAAATAAACTTCTCATCCTATGAAATTTTCTTCTCGGGAGCAGTTCACTGCAGGTAATATTTCAAAACATGTGTCATTCATAACTTTCGCCTTCGCAATGTCTGTCGATGGAGCTCGGGCGAAAAGGTCTCAATAATAAATTTTTCGTGAGCCCGCTCCGTTATCCCCGCGAGCGAGCCCAGGTACGTTTTACGGCCGCGCAAGGGAAAATAAACGAAAAATAAAATAAAAGTCAAAATGGTTGACATAAAACTATTTGCCCAAATAAACCACGCACAAGTTCTGAAAACGTGAAAGGATTGAGATTGTTCATGTTGCAAGAGTAAATTAGAGTATAGCTTCTTTGAAATGTTAAAGTGGAATGGAATATTATTTAAATCAAATATTGGTCACATAAGTGTTTTTTTTCTGAATAAAACGTTTTCAGCAGTTTCTGAACGTTTCGTATTGCTGTTTACTATTTGATGCTATAATTATCAACAATTGTAATTTAACAGCTAAAACGCAAATCTTAATTTGATAGCTTATCTCAAAGTTGTAACGGCGTGGTTGGAACTAAGTTAGTGATTTATTGAATCGTTAAAGCATTAGAGAGTTTTATGGTACATACGGACATTACTGCGACAACAATGAGGACTGCTACCTCATAAAATACTAAACAACTTTTGTAACTACCCCGTTGTCGTCGGTCGTATGAAATTTCAATCACGTCACAATACGACCACTGTGTTATTACGTACTCTGTTACGGATATAATGTAGCTATTCAAAGATTATTCTAACCATTGTAACATTGGCAATAAGTTACTGTTATACGTTACGGACTTCATCAGACTCAAATACAAAGGGGGAAGGAATTGAATATCACCACGCTTTAGTGTTCTGTATGAATTTCTTATCTGCTTTTGCTTTGAAATAGTCAAAATCGATCATTGGTGATTGTAGGCAATATTTGATTAATATGTAAGATACTGCACCTTCTTTATCAGATACCAAACCAGAGTATGGCAAAAAAAGTAAGTTATTACAAGAACACGTGTGTAAATAGCGTAGAATTATTAATTTGTTTAAAGAAAACTTCCGTAGTAGCAATAATACGCGTTAAACAAGCTCATGTAATATAATAAGGAAAGAGTTTGCGTACTACACAATAATATATAAATAACTATTAGATAACGGCAAATGTCTAGCATATTATTTAATGCAAATGCGGATAGGTATAATACATGATGTATTGTGCAGCAATTATAATTACAATACTAGTGTTCTTGCTTTGAATAATAATTGACTGTCTAGAGCTATGGGGATAATTTGTGAAGTAAAAAAAAATCTAGGACGAAATACTACGAAGCAGGATAAAAGGGTAACTGGCAAATAGGATAAACATTTTTATAGAAAGCTAATAAAAATATGTGCTCTCTTATAAGATTTAATTTCTTAGACCCAAGAGATGATGTAGGTACTATTACTTATTTACAAATGAACAAGGCCAGGCATGGCAGTAAAAATAATGTATACAGAGATTTATAGGACAAAATTGGGAACATGTACCTAGTAAAAGTACTTTTAAAAGAAAATAATAAGAAAAAAATCCGAATGGGTACAGGGAGAAGGGGGTCTTAAGTAGATGCTGTAAACAAAGTTTTAGTTATAAATAAATTTCAGCAAAAGCGTGTAGTGTCGCGTGATGAAGCGCATTATGGCGTCGGGCACGTCACGGCGAGCTCCGTCGGCCGACCCGCGCACGTGATTAACTGCCTCATATTGCCCACCCGTTTTCCACTTACAAGCACTGTGTCAACACGCATTAACAAACATAAATAACAAATAATACATTCAATATTAAATCTGCTCGTCAATGGAGCTCAGAGCGATAGTACGGCTCAAACTACAGTATGATGCTATTTAAGCCAGGCATTAATCTGTCAGTCCCAAGTCCAAATATAAACTCGAGTATTGTGACGGACATTTATCATTTTTTCGTTAACTGTATTGTGGATTTGGTTATGGTTGTGAATGATATTTAGAAATAGTATTTCGATGAATTTTGGACTTCTTTATTAATTTCGTGCCGTACTATAAACGTTTCTAATAAGTAAGTAAAATGCAGCTGAATTAACTAACTAATCCTTTTTCATAAAATTATCAATGTCTTATGTTTCGTTGTCAATTGTCGTACATTAATTGTTTGAAACTTGCTGAATTGTACAAATGTAATGAAGTGTAACAAAGAATCCAAAGCTCGAAGCTCAATCTGCATTGATTCATTTAGGTAAACATTGTATAACAGCTAACAGCAATGTGTAAGAAGGGTTGATTCAACATTTTACGTAATGATTACTGGGACCCGAGTCCCTTCAGAGACAGTACCATTGTTCTCATTTCACAATTTATTGTAATTTGTACGCGGTTCAGGCTTTTACACGCGCGTTGCCACCCGTAATAATTTGTTTTACTTTTAATTTAACAGGTGCCTGCCATTTGTGTTAATTTTCTCCTGATTTATACTAATTGGTGGGTTAGAGGAGTAAAATTGTTTCGAAGCTTAACATACAAGTTATCAATGCTAGTCCATTTGGATTGTGTACGGAATTGCAATTGTGAACTATATGTGACGTTGAATAGTGTCGGTGTCGGAGGGCAGGTCGGAAACTCGCTGGCGCTCCACTGAAAGCAGGCAGACGTCAGCGCGCCGTGAGTGACACGTCCTTCCGCCACAGAGCTTTCTATACGTAGCTACCGCCACTATCCAGTTACGCCATGTTTGCGCTTCAGCCTGTCAAACAACTGTAAAAATCTGCTTGAATCCCTTTCAAACAAAATGTTAATAGTAAACCAAGAAAATAGAATTATTGCTGTTTTTTATATAACTCCTCATCTTTATTAAGGAAAAGCACAATATTATAGCTATATTAGACGGTACCCGTATAAAATGAAAGTCGTGTCGCGAGTCCTACGCTCTAATAAATATGGAGCTCGAATGCGCCCCTAATCGGGAAGGCAAAATGGCAACAATGCAAACAGGAATATCAAATTGTCGAGTATGCAAACACATTAAAAGGCGCCGAGTAAACGGCGTTTAATGATTAATATTATTATCTATATACTGCTGCGTAAAAAAAGACATGGTGAACGTGGATAAATGCGATATATTCCATTGTTCTTTGTTTTAGGCTGGCTGAGCGGCAGCTGGACGGCGGGAAATGTCGCTTATCTGACGCCGCACCTTTTGTCGGTAGGCGTTGACCCAATTCAAGTGGCACTCTGCCGCGACTGCGGTGTCAACAACGTCTTCATACAGATTTGGAACCAAATTAAAAGTTCTGATTGATTGGAAGTCAAATATTATAGGTTGCGGGCTTAGATTTTATGAAAAGTATGGAGAAGAAATGTCTTGGAATTTGTGGAAGACGTGTTCATACTTTAACCTGACTGTACGTCTAAGAAATGTTCTTATGTAGAACTTGGAAGGCATACTGAATGTAACTCGAGCAGGTCAAATCAACATATTGGAGCTCTTCATATAAGTGCGCGAGTCTGAGGTATGTAAGCAAAAGAAATAGAGAGCGTTCATTGCACTAAAGAAGTAGAACGTGATGGCAATTTGCAGCAGTAGCCGAAAGGTTAGTAATGTGCGCATTTGCAAAGGCTGAGGTACATTCACGCGATTAAAACGGCAAGTTTCTGCCGAGGCCGATCGCCGGCGCGATAGGTCGCGGGGTCAAAAATAGCGAGGGCCGTACCTGGTGCCACCCTGCGCCGTTCAATGTCAACTTCAATCACGGCGGGCGGAAGGAAGAGGCCGAGCTCGTGCGCCGAAGCCGAGCGGGCCCCGTACTCCACCGCAATTATTGCTTTGCCCTTTTTTATGGCGACACCGAGCCTCCCTCGTCTCCTTAAGGTTTACATTCCGTCAAGTTAAGCCTCTTGCTGCAGAGTGCCGACTGTCAAAACACTGACACCTACACTATTATCCGCGGTTAACAATTACGGTCCTAGCTCCAATGAACAAATTGCGGTCAATGTTGCCACAAATGAAAATTCGATTTATTGTTCGGGCCATAAGGTTTTGCAAACTTTATTGTGAAGCTAACGGCAGAAAAAACAGCCATAGTGGAATAAGTTTTAAATTAAGACGACAATAATAGTTATTGCGAACTACTTGATAGATTGATGTTGTGATTTTGTAGTTGAAAATATTAACTGGAAAATAAATAACCTTTATATTACTATTTTCTCCAACCTTTTTGCTTTGTTTACATAGCTGCGAGCAAAGCCTCTCCGTGCCAACAGTCGCTTTGTCAAGCGTCGAGTGACATTAGCTCGACCCACTGTCAGATAATTTGGAAACCAAATAAAATAATTCCCCCCTTTAAATATATTTCCGAAAAAGACTGATTTAAGAAATCGAGCTGTAACCTCGTGTACATGAAATGTGTAATCCATACATCTACGGTGCTTGATTCACTTACTCATAAATACTTTTCTGAAACTACAAGTGCCAGAAAATTCAAGCTTTGTATGCGGGCTCCTTAGTAAAGTTCCTTAGTAAGGGAGTGAGAAAGTGTGTTAATTAGTACAATAATCATTTTTAAAAGAATGTAAAATATGATGTGTTAAAGGGATGAAGTTTGCTTTACTCCAAGCGTTTAAGCCCACATTTGTTTAAATCTGTTGTTTGTACGTAGGTACGAGATCAATGCTTTAAGGAACATCTTCATCAATATGTCAATTAGTGTGCACAAGGCGTTGACCAGCACAGGTGTACTATGGCCCAAGCCGTTTGCAAGCCCATTAAGCAAATAACGAGTCCGCAGGATAAACTCGGAGGCAGTAAAGTTTATTAATGGCTCGATTACAAGCTCGACCCGAGGTGGAAAGAAGTGCTATCAATCAGTCAGGTGCGCGACGGTAGAGGCACCTACCCCCTCAGTAACGCTAATAACAAAATTCCGACGCCCCTGTTTGTTGCTCCAGAAAGGGGTGAAGATGAATATCCTAAGCGCTAGATCGGTTGGTTTCTATTGCGATAGCGACGAATTCTTATGAATTCGTAATGATGTGGAAGACGGAGACAATGCTTGTACGAATGGAGAACTGTAAAATAAACTACGTTCAGAATTACCAAGTAATGCTGAACAATACTTTCAGAAAAAAATCTGTGCCATTAGGAAGTGCGCAGAAGTAGATAATGTTGATATTGTTTGTAATAGATACAACGACACACGTAAAGTGGTAGCTGAGCGGCCAAACTACAGAGGCAGTAGAGCGCGGCTCGCCGCTGTCCGAATGGCTCAATTACAGTTAATTCGCAGCGCACACACATTCAGAGCGAGGTGCATGCATGTGCAGCGTCGGCATTAATGTATGTAAATGCATGCGACCGGCCGCGGCCGCCCGCCGACGCTCACAATATTGCGACATTAAACGGAATATGGCCGACGAGACGGACATTTTCGACAAAAGTCGACATTTGCAAACGTTATTCAGCTACTCATCTGTATTTAACAGCGTTTCCGAATATCTACGTCATCATTAGCTGCTATGTTTAAGTCAGAATTTACGGAATATGTATACATTTCAAATTATCAGGTGGTAAAGCGAATCGATATCTTTATAGTGTGAAATACGTAATGCTAAAGAAAGAAGATTGATTGAAAAGACGTTTGTTTCTATAATACCGTGGCTTCAAAAGCGGAAAACGAATTCAAGAATGCATTTTCATTGAAAGCTAAGAATTAACAAATGCTTTTATGAGCTAATTAAAATTGTTTTAAAGTACGGGCTCATTAAAAGGAAACAATTTTTAATTTTCGTGTTACATTTTTAAGTTAATGAAGTTGACTTATAAAAAAAAGAATAATTATGATGGCGCACTGTGGGATGGATTTCGGGTTTCATAGACATCCGATTAGTAACCTCGAAAGTGATGACTTTTATGCCTGAATATCTTTCGGAAGACCACATACATACTTTAAAATTGTATCATTGTAGTATAGACTCATAAACGGATCATTGAGAAATTTTTATTCAAAAATTTGTATGAAGCTGAACGAATAAAAAGGCATATCTCCGGTCGCGCACAATTGGCCCTAATTATTTTTCAGGGAGTCAATCTTTGAATTATTTGAAATTTTTTGATATATTCCATTATAAGGTCAGAGGTGCGAAACATTTTTTTTTTTAATTTTTAAACTTTTTTTTTGTAAGTATCAAAATCTTTAGTTTAGGCCAGCTCGGCGTCTATATCTAGTGCAATAAAAATAGGCATATGAATAGGGCCATGACAATATATGATAAATATACATTTAAGTGACATTTATTGAACTTTTCTTTAAATTATTCGATAAGTATTTTTGTATTTAAAATTTATTTTTATATCAGTATGTATGACATGTATGAGTATATTAATGTAATATGTGTATATGACTATGACACAAATTTCACAATATGGCTTTTAGGCTAGTTATTTAATTAGCTTTACCTAATTATATCGAGAAATAATAGAGAAACATGAAAGTTGGCTGCAAACGAATATTGACTGGCCTAGCTGCATACTAAGCCAAGTGCGAGGTACCTACATCAATAGCTTCGGTTTATGAAGCAGAGCCATCTGCATCAATACTCTTTTGGCTGTAATGTCAACTAGACTTTGCAGAGTAATTTTAGCCGAAGAATCAGTAACTGTGATAGAGTTCTCTGGTGGGTAACACTCTTTCTTCTCTTTTTGCACTTAGTAATACGAAGGGTATAAATTGCGAATGCCTTCTCGTATAGCTGTCTCTCTCAATGTCATGTATTGCCATTTTGACAGCTTCAGAGATAGCAATAAACCAAGAGCCTTCTGAGGTGTAAATATTTTCTTGGTGAATGGTTGTTTCATCATGACGTCTTGAAATTTACAAATTGACTCTGGATTTTTCAGCATGTGTTCAATAACAGAAGCCATGTTTTCCTTTCCATCCGCTTTTAATTTTGATACAGCTGCAAAAACCATTTCACTACATTCACCATCCAAGTCGCCACTTCTTCTTTTCTTTTGCTTCGTTCCCAAATCGTCAAAAGCTTTCCGAGGATGCTTCCTTTTGGTCATGGTTCCAACAGAAGATGTTGATGTAGATGGCTCTGCTTCATAAACCGAAGCTATTGAGGCAGATGGCTCTGCTTCATAAACCGAAGCTATTGATGTACCTCGCACTTGGCTTAGTATGCAGCTAGGCCAGTCAATATTCGTTTGCAGCCAACTTTCATGTTTCTCTATTATTTCTCGATATAATTAGGTAAAGCTAATTAAATAACTAGCCTAAAAGCCATATTGTGAAATTTGTGTCATAGTCATATACACATATTACATTAATATACTCATACATGTCATACATACTGATATAAAAATAAATTTTAAATACAAAAATACTTATCGAATAATTTAAAGAAAAGTTCAATAAATGTCACTTAAATGTATATTTATCATATATTGTCATGGCCCTATTCATATGCCTATTTTTATTGCACTAGATATAGACGCCGAGCTGGCCTAAACTAAAGATTTTGATACTTACAAAAAAAAAGTTTAAAAATTAAAAAAAAAAATGTTTCGCACCTCTGACCTTATAATGGAATATATCAAAAAATTTCAAATAATTCAAAGATTGACTCCCTGAAAAATAATTAGGGCCAATTGTGCGCGACCGGAGATATGCCTTTTTATTCGTTCAGCTTCATACAAATTTTTGAATAAAAATTTCTCAATGATCCGTTTATGAGTCTATACTACAATGATACAATTTTAAAGTATGTATGTGGTCTTCCGAAAGATATTCAGGCATAAAAGTCATCACTTTCGAGGTTACTAATCGGATGTCTATGAAACCCGAAATCCATCCCACAGTGTGGCGTTATAAAGGCTAACAGCAAATGATCCTAGGGCAGGATGATATTATAGTTCAAAATAGGCGTATTGTTAGTAAAACGAAATCGAATCAAGGAGCAAATGGAGGCTGCCGGGACTGCGGGATTATTCGCAAGTATTACAGAGGCCCTGGCACACAAAGATCTCCAGGAGGAACAAGTGGGTTTTAGTCAGTAATAGTCTGACACTCTCTCCAGATGCACCCACAGCGTGAGTCCCACATGGGGTCATTTGAAGATTTCCCTCAAAAAAGAGATATGTAAAATGGAAAGAAAAACAGGATCTTTTCAACAATATATTATGCGGTCACCTGTCTACGAAACGGGATTAACAGAAAAATAATGAACAAGTTGGAAAACTAAGCGACTTGATCGTCCACTTGTTACTAGTTTAGGTCATGATGTCGATACATTAAATAGGGTGAAATTTGGAGTCTACAGGATAAAAAAAATATATACGATACGTATTTGGGTCTCAAAAATAAACGAATGAAAATTCTGTTAGTAGGTACAAAACTCCAGCATATCAAGCTACTGCAATCTGTAAATTTTCCTTAATAGATTTTCAACTTTGTCACTGAAGCATACGGTTCAAAGTTGTTTGCGAAAATTTTACAGTTTCGGGTAGCTTCATGTGTTGGCGTCTGTACATTTAGGTACCCATTTAAACATAAGCATATACATATTTTCCTTAATGAATTAGTCAAATGGTGGTGTGTCAAATGTGTTCGAAAATATATTATTTATTTATATTATTTAGAAGTATGCAGGAAACAACTATGATCATAATTATAATTGAACGCGATTGAATGCGCGTGAGTCGGCAAAAATAGTAGAGGGTTATTACTTTGAATATCCTCTGGTACCAGTTTTTTTTTACAATATACTGTAAGTGATTGTTAATCTGTGTTTTTATCTTCGGATTTTAGTAGTCGTGATTTTATTTCTAAAGTCTTTAGTCAACATCGTCATGAAAATGTTGGTCTTTCCTAGTAGAAGTACATAATATGCAGTTTTTTTTTATAACATTTCTAGCAAAGCAAATCCCTCACGGTATTAAAGGTGCGAAAGTCCCAAAAAGATAGTCAAAAAGTTCTTACATATAAAAACTACATGCATATTATCTCTTTAGTGTAGTACTAATTAAGTACCTACTTGGAAAATATTAAGATAAGAATGAAACCAACTCTGAAATCAGTAGGTACAGAACAGTTTTATGCTGTTTGCAATTTCTACCAAGCAACGCCCCCTGTGGGAACTCGATGTCATTGTTTTATCAAGCAAGCATTGTCATGGTGATTCACTTTACAGTTTTACAGTCAACATTTAACCGGATTAATGCATATACAACACTTAATCTAGCATTCTAACATAATTTCATATAGTAGTGTGCTCGGTAAGAGAACAAATTCACTTAACAAAAGTATTATTGGAAACTACATTAACACAATAATGTAGGAATTATGAAGGAACTCGAGTCATGTATCGGTATCGTCAATAACGAACATTATACATAAAGGAGAACGGCTGCACTCAATGGAGACTTTATGCCGACATCCTATTCTTTTATAAAGACTCTTATCCAGCTCTACAATTCACATAAAAAGCTAAACGACTGAAATTGAGCATCGTACGTGATGTCAGAGAGGTTATGTTCGCGACAAACAAAAATATTAAGGCGTTTACCTCTTTCTTTCCGTTGTCCGGGGGCTGATACCACTGTAATATTGCACAGATTCATTCACAAATACGTAATAATATAAATATTAGTTAAAAAATCGGTTTGCATCACAGAAATAACAAAATAAAACGGAAAACATTGAAAGCGGACAAGAAGCGCGACACGAAACGGCAAGCTAAGCAGCAGCTGACTACGAGCGACGACCAGCCGTAACTTTGCGTCGGCGTGCAAGGTTTGTTGATTTTGTATGAAATTGTTCGACCTCTATGGTGGAATTTTTGAGTTATGAGAAACTGACTTAATTTACTGTTTGTAGTGCTAAAACCTTTTTTATGTGTTTCGATAGTTAACATTTTTCTTTAATAAATATTGTCTCTGAAGTGTTTTGGCAAAATGTTTTAAAAAGTTGATTATCATGTTAATTATATATTTAACTATTTTATTAATGCTGCTATATTGGTACCAGTAATTCAAAATACATGTAATAGAAAAAAATCCTGCATCGTCCTGCACGTCGTTGCAAGGTTAATCGTACGGATGCGCAACGTGGAGGAGTGGTGTGGGCGCGCACCGCGTCGTTGCTGTTGCCCTCTAGCGGGCGTATTGTGAATTATCGATTCTCCGCGCGCCGTCGCCGCCACCCGCCATTGGCTCTACTCGGTAATTGGTTTATGTAGCCCGTTCGTAACATGAATTCAAATTTAGCGCGCTGGGGCTCTCGAATGAACAGAGGCGAGTGTTTGTACAGGGGAAATTACCCGTTTCAGATAATAAAATCTAGTAAAATACTATTCAAAGTTTGTTTTACTCTCGACCTGATGTTTCAAACAAATAAAATATGCATGTATCCCGGCGGACCATAATTTTAATGCTGCAAACTAAATTAAACAGACCCGTAGGACGGGGAAAATACATTTTTTCCTGGAATCGCGAAACTTTTGGATACAAATAAAATAATATTGATATCAACATTTATTAGAGATGATTGTAATAACGACTAATTTTACTGTATGTAGGTACTTCTTTTATTTTGCAATTTTATGACGTTAGCTTTGTTGTAGGTTGTTGAATATTTTCTACTATGTGTATATTTCTCAAGCAATGTCTTGCACCGTACCCAAAGGGTAAAAGGGTAACTTTTGGGAATCCTTTAATAGTGTTTTTTTTATAACTTGACATTGTTACTATGATTTCCTTGTCCTTCTGTCACTTGGATGCCTCTTAATAACAGTGATTGTTGTTAATAACTTTACCTATGACATATATACCTGTTTCTGCTGTAAAAAAAAACGGAAAAATTTAAAAAAATATATTTATTTAATTTTATTATTGAATACAATTTATTTTTATTATTAAATTAAATAAAGATATTATAATTTTTATATTATTAATTTATCACAGCCGGCAACAGCTAGATGTTTGAAATATACAGCCCTACAAACTTTCGCGCTTATAATTATTGATAGGACAAGGAACCCTTGCTCGAGTCCGACTCGCATTTTTCCGGTTGTGATTTATTTTCAAGACGTTTTTTTTTTTATAACTCGTTAAGTCTGCTCTATGGTTTTATTTTAGACTTAAATCTCACAATTTTCTTTGGAAAATAAAATTTAGATAGCTATTGTTAAAAAAATGCAGCTAAATAACCATAATATTAGGCTGGTAAAAATGAATAAAATACCGAATGAATTACTTAGAACAGGTTGATTTGTTAGGAGCGAGCGCCGCGTTCTGGCGCTAAATTGGGGGCGAGGTGGCAGGGAACAGATATTTATGCACATTAATAAGACCAGGGTACAGACGAAGCCTTCGAGGCCCCGTAAGGAGGCTGTATTAAACTTATTATGTATCAATGTTCAGAACCGAATACCATTTAACAATATAACCGAATAAATGTACAAAACAAAAATATAATAGGTATATTAAAGTGATTGTGCAAACTGTCTTGGTAGCTTTAGGAAAAACACACAAGATCCGCCATTTTTTTAATGTGTGATATCGTATGTAGCTGTTGAAACAGCTAGGTACTGATTAAAAAAATATATACTTAGTAAGACATAGATAGATGGATTATTTACACAAAGTCTACAAATCGTAACTAGATAAAAAGGTCCTGAATTAAACAGAAATTGCCAACAAAAAACTAAGGAAAATTCTTAGCAAAATTATACGGTAACTTCAAAGATTGCTGCAATACATATAACAGTTCCAAGAATAATTATGACAAAATGTCTATGACCTAATCCATGCCGATGATGTAGTTTCGTGGCTGGTATTCTGAACTTTTATGTTAAGGAAATAAGGAATTTACATTTGAACTGCTTAGTCGTAAGGGTTTAAAATTCAAAGAGTTTAATCAAAGATTATCTAAGATTATAGCACTTAGTTCTAAGTATGTTAGTGTATTTACACATTTCCAGCCACAGGAGTGAGGATACATTGAGAACTTAATCAGCTGCATAATTAATATGGATGAAGTTGAGATTACATTAACGGGTTTTACAAAGTAAGGGTCACAGCTTTACTTGACTGTAAGATGATGACAAACTCTAGCTTTGCTAAAATTGTACGTATTTTTTTATCAAAACCGCAACTGTCTGATGTAGTCGTTGTGCAGTATCCCCGAATTCATAAAATTATCCATGACGTCATCATTATGCATCCATAAGGGGACGTACAACAAAAGGTTTTGACTTTATTCAAATCTCATAACCTAAGCAATGTTTTCAAAAGGGGTGAAGGGGGACCGACCGTCAGCCGGTAGCTTGCAGACCATACTTTTCTTTAAGATACAACACACGACGCTTTGTTTCGCAAATCGCCCACGAATATAATATTGAAAGGAACAGCAGGCGGGTCAGGTATTTGCCACGTCCGGAGACCTGTGAGCGCCAACTTTTTTAATAAATAGTGGAACTTCAGCGAGGACAATAAATAGAAAGAACTTCAATACTATTCAAGGAATTGCATTATGCCTTGCTTACAATCTTTGAATAATTGATTTTCTGCCCCTTAACATTTTATTTGATATATATTCAGGTATTCTTACTGAATACCTAAGGTATATTTTTAACCGGATCACTGCTTTTATTGCTATTACTTGTGCCATATGGATAAGTTCGCTGTTGTTATATAAACTAGATTATCACGTTACTTGCAAAATGCGTTTAGTTGAGGAAACATTATTTAAATGAAGAAATCCGGAGTGAAAAAGTTAGGGGAAGTCACCGTGTTCGCATGCATCGCGTGCCCCGATACACGAGCGCGTATAAAACTTTTGCACTTTGCAAAATGCAAAAGAACTTCATAACATTCTCCATAGAACCGCAGACGTCTATTTTATACTGTCTCTTTTTTAAACAAATTAATAGTCCAAACGAAACATTCGCTACTCATCACTAATTCTGCAAACGGTGTCGTACGATCATTACAGCGAGACCGGAGTTTCGAGTTGCAGTTTTCGCGAATTAGAGCAAATAAGATAGAGGTAGTAAATTTATTTTGCCGGAGGGTACGTAGTTGTGAATTTTGTACGGGACGGTGCATTATGCGGCGCACGTAGCCCGCTGTCTGCACGCGGGCGCGGGCGCGGGAGCGGGCGCGACCGCGCAAAGCACAATATTCAGTCGGCACACGCGCCTCCCACACGCTCTCGTTCTCTTCTATCACTAAGTCTCATTTATTATTTAAAAGCTCGCTACACTGAAACAGTCGTAAGTGAACCTGACTTCTCTGAGCGTTCCCGTTATGACAAATCGATACTAGACACACACGATACGGGAAACTTTGAGATAACAATTTGCAGACTATGATCAAACTCGGCTAAAAACGACTGAAAATGTTTAATCCGAAAAGCAATCTCCAAAGAGGCAATAGGAAGAGGATTCCGTGCATATTTATTGCCGGTCTCTAAACCGTTTCTCGGGTAATTCGGTACAAGCAAAGCGACATTATTTTTGTAGTAATTTCAGCGAATGTCCTTTAAAATATTCAGAGTGCTGTAGCTGAGCCCATTAACGTGCCCGGGCGCAATTCGGAGCGGGGACTCGTCCGCAAATGGCGGCGATATCATTAACTTGACCCCCGCAACTATCCGTCGCCCCGCAAGTTTTTCCCAATATTACACAGGAGAGATATTCGCGGCGAAGCGACACCATATTCATGCCGACCGGCTGTATTTGTTCTTCTTTTTTAACGAAAAATACCTTCCTAGGTACGTCTGCGGGTGGTTCCTATACATTATAAGCATTTCTTGTGATGTTTCTAAGATTTATTCTATTGTTCTCTAATACTTTTAATGAAAACAATGTTTTCAGATCATTACGTCAATAATTTCTTGAAAGCACCAAATCAAAATTAATAATGGTTTACGAAAGCTTGCCCTTACAGAATATACGATAAGATTTTCACAAGGAAACGGAAACTTCCCCTGCCTCCCGTCTACACAAAATATGTGGTGCGATACGAAGATAGGTGTACGGAATTCCTAACTAAACTTGTGCGAGGGGATTTCTCAGCTAAAGAAATAACGGTGAAAACTCACTAGCTTGCGACCTCCGAGACTCCGATCAAAGAGTAAAGTGAAGATGCGATATGTATTTTTTCCCCTTTGCTACTTCTTTTAGACTTTTATTTTGTTAGGAATGTGCGACTATGCATCGCAAGCGATTGATATGGAAGAATTGCTAAGGGAGTTTTTTGTTGATCGGTGCATCGGTTTTTCTTGTTTGTATTGTCACTAGCTGCCCGTTCCGGCTTCGCACGAGGTAATTTATTTTTTCACTTCAATTTTTTATAGGTAGTTTTCTGAGAAACAATCCTTGTTTTGATATTTTGATATAAACACAATAGAAAAGGAATTCTAAAATGTCGACTTACACAGACTTACATGTATGTATAACATCATTAGCTAGTATTTTAAATATAAAAAACTTAAGCATTCCTTTGTACTTTCCAAGATATATCAACGGTAGTGTTCAAGTATAGTTAGATCAACCACCTTTTCAAAGAGGATGAAAGGCTACCGAGGTCGTGGGTTTGTTCAAATAATGATGATCTCTGTTCGCTGCGCGGTTATGCGTGTAAAGCGTGGTTCATTGCGAGTTTTGTAGTGACCTCTACTCATTGTATGCACTCACCCACTCACTCACAAACAACATTGCTTACTAGGTAAAAGATTTTTCAAAATCAATTCAATCAATCCAGAGATTTATCCAGAGACGTCACAATCTTTTCTTGTATTAATATAAAATTATAGATAAAGTTTGTTATGTTTATAAAATATATTTTATAGATGTTCTAAAAAAAATACATAATTGCATATAAAAAAAAGTTTTATTCGTATTTGAGGTTATTCTTAACACGCAAGGAATGAAAGGCTAGTTTTTCTTTCCGAACAAATTATAAGTCTTCAAGCGAGTTACGGTGTAAATTTAAATTTTTCAAACTTTTACTTTAAAATGAGCTCGCTCTATTAGAAATGTGGAATGGCTGCATAAAAATGCAGCCGTGACCAGTTATAGTACCGGACTATGCACACAAAAAATATGAGCTAGCTTATTGAATCAGGCGTTACTTTGCGGAAATCCATTACAATTAATGTTAGAAAATAATATCTAGTTTTAATTCCGCGAGACAAAAATCCAGCATTGGGTGCAGGATGCACATGCAATACCGCCCTCCCGCCCACTTACACAAGCACAAGCAAGGAAGGGAAGATACCACCCTCCCTCCCTCATGCACCTGGACACGGAGAAATGGCAGCAAGCCCTGCAACCAAGCCGACTCGACACGTGTTTCGCCCCTCCCCGGGGCATCTTCAGGAGGTGTTGACTCGACGACCGTTCGGGCGCGAATGAGCATTACGGACGGCTCTTGCCCTTTATATACCTCACCGATGACGCAATCTAGAACGGTCGACACTTACGTCACAAAGACGCCTGTGTCGATCTACCTACAATTACATTTAAAAGAGGTGATGTAATTAAGTTCGTTTGTTCGTTCAACAGTGTATAGCTATCATTATGATTATGTCTGGAGATTTCTAACTGCTCCAACACACACAACCTGAAACTTTTATTACATACATGCAAAACTTTATATGTATCGTTGTCGCTTAAGGAATGGCCGGTGTCTATTAAATGTTTTGCGAAATGTGATTTTTCTGGATGGCCATTTCTGTAAGCGGCAACATGTTCCCCATATCGTTTTTCAAAATTACGTCCGGTCTGACCCACATAGACTCCGTTACAGTCGTTACATATTAATTTATAAATACCGGATTTTTTGGAATTTTCTAGTTTATCTTTACCGTTACATAAATTACGTAAGTTATGATCTGATCGAAAAGCGACGTAAACATTATGTTTTTTAAGAATATTTGCGATTTTATCAGAAATTGGGCCTATGTAGGACAGACTGCCGACGTATCTATTAATTCGTTCGGGAGTACCTGCATAAAGAAGTGAGCGAACCCTATCATACTGTTTATTTCTAATTATATTGTCAATGAATCTAGTTTGTTGTATTTCCAAATTTATAGAAAACCCACTCACACCGACACGACAATCCCTGCTTCTTCATGTCACCCATTACAACACAAGCTAGCAGCCTTCCGCAGCTATGTACACCGTCTTATGTCAGTCCCACTATCCACAGATAATTACGCCAAAGAACTTAAAATATTACATCAAATAGCAATTTCAAATGGTTACTCCAAGCAGGTTATTGACAATATAATTAGAAATAAACAGTATGATAGGGTTCGCTCACTTCTTTATGCAGGTACTCCCGAACGAATTAATAGATACGTCGGCAGTCTGTCCTACATAGGCCCAATTTCTGATAAAATCGCAAATATTCTTAAAAAACATAATGTTTACGTCGCTTTTCGATCAGATCATAACTTACGTAATTTATGTAACGGTAAAGATAAACTAGAAAATTCCAAAAAATCCGGTATTTATAAATTAATATGTAACGACTGTAACGGAGTCTATGTGGGTCAGACCGGACGTAATTTTGAAAAACGATATGGGGAACATGTTGCCGCTTACAGAAATGGCCATCCAGAAAAATCACATTTCGCAAAACATTTAATAGACACCGGCCATTCCTTAAGCGACAACGATACATATAAAGTTTTGCATGTATGTAATAAAAGTTTCAGGTTGTGTGTGTTGGAGCAGTTAGAAATCTCCAGACATAATCATAATGATAGCTATACACTGTTGAACGAACAAACGAACTTAATTACATCACCTCTTTTAAATGTAATTGTAGGTAGATCGACACAGGCGTCTTTGTGACGTAAGTGTCGACCGTTCTAGATTGCGTCATCGGTGAGGTATATAAAGGGCAAGAGCCGTCCGTAATGCTCATTCGCGCCCGAACGGTCGTCGAGTCAACACCTCCTGAAGATGCCCCGGGGAGGGGCGAAACACGTGTCGAGTCGGCTTGGTTGCAGGGCTTGCTGCCATTTCTCCGTGTCCAGGTGCATGAGGGAGGGAGGGTGGTATCTTCCCTTCCTTGCTTGTGCTTGTGTAAGTGGGCGGGAGGGCGGTATTGCATGTGCATCCTGCACCCAATGCTGGATTTTTGTCTCGCGGAATTAAAACTAGATATTATTTTCTAACATTAAAATATGAGCTGACAGCTTACACAATGTTCATTTTCGTTTGAAACCGAATTAAAATGTCGGCAAACGGAACAAAAGGTCGTCTTTTGAAACAAAAATAATTATGACAAAAAAAATGTAAATTATAAATTTGTTCTACATACATTTTAAGGAGCATAATAAAATATGAGAAATTGAGGTTTTGACTGTTGAGTCTGTACGTATCAGGTTATGTATGATGTACTTACTTCCCCAGATGTCTATGACATTATTTGGACCGATATGGTGATCGTTGGTTTAAAAACTGCAACGATGGTAGACCGCCCCCTCCATCATCCCTCTCCCCACCGTAACTTCCATTGTAAGAACAAATTGTATTTGCCAGCGGGGGCGCGTGGTCTTAATATGAAAATATGGTTCACTACAAAGAATCGTCCATTTAATTTGCATTAGTCTGTTCAACGTTTATAAAATAACTTCTAAGTATTCCATTATTGCATGACTTGATTACATTTTCCTGAAGCAGCTTCAGTAAGATCAATGTAATGAAGCGGTGTGTTGGATTAATTTTTCCTGCCGTGAATCTGATATTCGCTGTATTGTTTCAGCTCTAATGTCCTGTAGATTAATTCTGTGTGCTTTTTTTTAAATAATATGAATCTTCCTATTTTTATTAGTTTTAGCATAGCATGCGCATGCACGTAGCGGGCCGTATCTACAATTAAAGTACAGGATTAATCTTTAAACACCCTTCGAATATTGGGTCATCCCATAATTTAGGACTATATAAAAGTTATAATTCATAGTTCAACATTCTGCCGCCTTTAATAACAAGTTTAACAGCCTGAAAATACAATCTCGAGTTTTCAAGGATCCAGGTGAATCGACGTAACGGGTCGTGAGCTTAGAACTGTAAAGCACGTTATATATTAGTCTGAACAGTTTGAAGTTACTTGTGGGCTCGCAAATAAGCGAGGGCTCCCGTTCGCAAGTTGGTCCGCGCGCGCTAAATTACAGATTGTCAACTCGACTCAAGTAACCTGTTGACACTGCGTTAAGTCACGATTTGAGAGGCCTGTTTGTTGTGGACACTACTTCTATTGCCGACTTTATAACAACGGGATATCTTTAGTCATGCTGGCTAAGCTTCGAATGATGTCAAGATCCATCAACGAATATATGTATAAGTAAAACGCTAATTATCTGCATATGAACATCAAATTCGGATTTCTAAAACAGTCTAACCATTTATGTATTCTAAAATTTATTTTGTTTTCAAAAACAGAACGAAATTCTAGATATAGATAACCGTGCAGCAGCGTGATACATGCAAATAATTTGGAAAAAGTCTGCATCCTGATGTCGTTCCGTCGGCTGGGACTACCCTAGCGCGCCCGTGCGATGCCAGTTTAGTTCGAAATTTCATTCTTCTCGAACACATATCTCGACTTCGTCCGGGAATCTACTTTACATTTCTCATCCTAATGGCCATTGAGAGAAAATTGGAAAAGAAGTTTTCGCGTTTCTATTCTAAGAATCAGGTTCAATAGAAACATTTCTGGGAAGTATCAATGCGATTTCAGATAAATAGACAACAGACAAGAGAACAATGCGTGTGGAAGCGGCGGAATACCGTCGTATCGAGACAGGATCAAATTGTTCTAATATTTATCTATGTTCTAACGTTATTTGGTTAGAATGCGATTATTTATTTCAAAACACTGCATACACTGCCACTTGCTGCATCTGACAACTTTACATTTTTGTTACTTTTAGCTTTGAAAAATTTCAATTTTAGTCATCAAGTCTGATCTAGAATATGAGTCAGAAACATTAATTATTACCTACCTGCCACAGGTAAAATAAAGAATGGCAGGGCTTACAATGTTTTCCTGGAATATCGCGCGGGAATGAAGGCGGAGGGTTGTAATGTGTGGCAAACACCCTCTTGAGGGTTCTACCTCATGGATGATGCCCATGGTGCCGATGACCCCTATCGATTCGCCCATTTCCTCGAACTCGCGTAATTGCAAATTGTCGACTAGTATTTGTGCAATACTAGGCTCTTCAATATTCACGTCAAATTCTTCGAAGTTTCGAACCCCTATGAAACTTGTGCACGACTGTTATTATAGTGTCTGGGACTCTGGGTATATGGGGATCGACGGCAAAGAGAATGTTTGATTGTTTTGATAGTTTTCACTGAATGATATCGAACATGCATTTTTAATCAGTACACCTACATAGGTAATTGTGGACAAATTATGACGTTCCTCCTTCTGAGTAAAAGGGTTTGATCAAAACCGAGCAACGCGCAAAATGAGAGAAGACGAAGAAATCGGAAGACCCTTTCAAGTGTATTGATTGATTATTTAACAACAATATTTTTTCATATCTTCTTATATTCTTGATTCTTGGGTAATCGAAGGTGGAGAACGATCCGCAGGGGAGTTCTCACCGCCTCCTCGCGAGTTCACGGCAGTGGTTTCCAATTCGCGGTCCGCACACTCCCACCTTAATTTACTGCGGTGCTAACCACGCGGCCCGCAGTTTGTATTCATTACCCACCTTAGTACCACCTCGCTGCAAGATTTAATGCTTCCAGCAATCACTGCGCTCATTTGCCACAATTCAAACATTTATTTAATTTATTCACGTCGCGTGCTCTTTGCTGTACTTACGAAATGTTATCTCCGGAATTCTTGAAATTAATAGACAATTACCTTCTTAGCGTAACTTATAATAGAGCAACTAAGTTCTACACGTTTGAAATTTGTCTTAGGCTAATAACTATTTCTTAAGCTTTAACGAGTTTTATTAACTTAACAGCCACGTTGTTCTAGGGTTATGAATCTAAGAAAATTTGAATTATGATATTGTTGTGAACTACTATTCTAACTTTATAGAGATAAATAAGAAACAAAAGTTCTAATAACAGCACTGAACTCCATGTAAAGATGCTATAAATTATACTGACAAGCTGACTGGTGTTCGCAGTCGGCAAGCAAATTAGGTGGTCCAGAGTAAACGAGTTATGGCGAAGTTGTGGGCACGCGGCTCCGCTCTGGGACCGGCCAGTAACTAGGTCCAAATGTTCGCGATGCCAGCGGTAACTGGAGTAAAGTAGCATTAACGAGTGACGCGCCAATCAAGTGCGTTTAGCTTGCCACTTGATTAATAACTGCATCCGCTGCTAGTTTGAAGGTAAGACAAGTTGCTGTATTAACAGTTTAAGCTGTAACTTAACTAGTCTGAAATAAATTGAATGCTGCTACAAAGTACTTGTGTTTCTGTTTAATTATTATGATAAACACATTCAATTTATATTTACTGAGATACAAAGCATACAATCAGTAAAACTCATTGACCGAATTTTCCTCATGTATTATCAGATGTAGGAAAAAACACTTTTGTGTAGTCGCGAGGCAGGAGAAACATTTCAAGATCCGTCCTGTGGCGTGCCGCTAACGCTCCTTATAAATACTGCTAAGCCCCTGGCTTTTGTGGCTAATCTTTCGCGTGAAGATCGCCATTATACCGCTATTTATTATTTTACCCGTATTTTTCTTTTTCTAAAGTCAAGTCGAAACGTGCTTGATATTCTTGAAGGATTTTTACGCTACTCATTCCTCGCCAAGTGCTGGTAAAAGAATTAAATATGCCCCTTTCAGTGGCGAGCTCTCCGCTATGAAGTATTTCATACGGTTTTGAATTTTAAATTATGTTAATTTAGACGCGCAATTTTAACCGACCGACGCGTTTACCAAATTTTATTTTAACGTTTAATAATATTTACAAAATTTTAATTTTCAGCTAATCCCGAGAGTTTATTTGAGACATAATTATGCCGTTATATAGACACTGTTATATAACTGTTATACTTAAGTTGATCACTTTGAGCTCAGACCAAAATGGTTTGTAAGATAAACGAGGAAGGCGTGTGAGCAAAATAAGTGGCGAAAATTACCACTAAGACAGTGTGTGATTACCGGGTCGCCCTCCCTCAACAGAAACAAATTAACTGCGACAAATCGTTACAACTTAATCAGAACAAACATACACGGGCGCAGAACACTTATTGCTGGAAAACAATACAACGAAGTGGTGACACTTTCATTACGGTGAAAAGACCCCATATGCACGTACATTTTGATTAGCTTCCGTGAGTAAGAACAAAAGCTGCGTTAAATGAAGCAGTATGTGTCTGTGAGGCAGGCTCTGTGCCGTAACCGACTAAGTTATGACAAAGTGTGGCAGCGCGGAGGCGCCGCCGCGCCGTGCGGCCGCCGCGCGACGCCGCGCCGCGTACCGCCTGCTAGAGCGCACAACTCTTAAATTAGCGCGAACTTAGACCACTTAGCTTCTTCAAGTTTTGTTTGTAGACGCCATAAATATTGTATGTAACGAACGCGATACAATACCAGCCGTCGACTGCTCGCTGCATTGTTCGCGAATCAAAGCGGCCTTTGTTGCTTAACAGTTGACTCGAATTTTCTCGTTGTTCGCTTTGCTTTATCGGGGGGAAACGATGAAAAACTACCACAAATCCCAACGAAATGCTTTTCGATTTGATTCTGTTTGATCACGAAGTTCCGTCGTTAAAATGGAGTTAAGTTTTAAAGCTTGATTTTTTATCGTGCATATTAAACTATCACAAAGTTTAATAGTTCTTTGCAACTGAAATATGAATGAACGCTTCATTCATATTCACGTACTTGTTTCAGCGATCATAATTGATTCAGTACCTCGGTAGCTGTATTTGGCTAACGTATCGGAATAGCAATAGGAGTGCGTAGTCGTATTGAATGGTCGCGGATGGCCAATAATTCGATTTCGCGGTTATTTTAGCTCATGTAGGCTTCGTGGGCGCAGGTGGCCGTTCCAACTATAATGATCAAACTGAACAATTCAATGTGCACAGACGTGCCGAACAACTTGTATTGTCACGTAAACGCGAAATATATTGTTTGTATCATTAGCTGAGCGATTCCACTAAGAGTTTCCTCTCTAGTCTATTCCTAAACAGTCCTATTGAGGTAAAAGTAAAGAAGGGGGCCAAATTGTAATGCAAATCTCTTTCTTATGTATTCGTCTTTTTAAATTGGTTTTACTTCGGAAATGGAAATTATTGTCTAACTTTCGAGTAAAGACAAGACAGATCTTTGTTAGTCGAATGAGGTCTTATTTAATTTGAATAGGTTAGCTATTGACAGCGGCTTTTTTCAGGAACCAGAACGAACTTTTGTTTTTTCTTTTTTGTTCCTTATTTTATTTTTAGATATAAAACGTGAGTATCCTCTAACGTGGTTTCATCAAACTAATACATTTATCAGATTCTTATCAACAGGTCTAAGTTTATCATATTCTTCATAGCTTGAAACATAAAAAGTTGTCACCGCTGTTGTCTGGGTTGTAGTCTTTAATTCAATTTCCTTTATCCAATGTAGAGAGAATTGACATATCTTACCTGTATTCCAGAATTGTATATTCGTTCTTGTAAGAGCGACAGTCTCCCATTTAAGCAATACCTTCACAATAATAGTCTTATTAAAAATACCAGCGTTATTAAATCAGTTACATACAACACGAGCCTGACCTTTTACTGACACTTACACGATCATGTTGCACAAGAGCTATTGTTTCCAGTTGCATTGACTGACGAATAACCGTAGTAAGCCGATGTAAATTCCACATAGTCGTTCAGATCCAAGATTTCCGGATTTAACAGTGTTGCAGCAAAGCATATTTCAGTTAGACGGTGCAGGTGTGCCGTTGGCTGCAACTTCGATTAATTCCCATAACGAGGCAGGTCCATCACGCGCGCGCTCGTTTGTCTCCAGCCCAGCTATAAATACATCAGCGTACTTGCAATTTAATCCGTTCTGTTCCGCTCCCGTGAAGTGCTGCTTTCTCCCTCACACACCTACTTCCAGCGTCCTGCATGTTTCGGTCAGCGAAAGTTGTTGCAATTAATCTCTTACGTAGGTGGAAACCCCGCTAACTATTGTCTAAACAAGAACTTGCAGATACGAGTATTTTATTCTAAAAGAAACAAAATTACACTTCTCTTAGGACTATAATAATGCTATGCCAATGTTTTGTCTGATAATTTCTATATTTAACGCATCAATTCATTGGTACAATGAGGCAGAGTCCATGTTCAAAGTAGTAGCAGTTCGTGGAAAATTTACAAATTTGCGTACAAAGCGCAAAGCACTGGCGGGATCGTCTTTGTATGCAAATATTATTACAGGAGTCTATTGAAGGACCACACCGAACTCACGTATTGCGCCGAAGTAGGTACGGACTACACTGCTACTGGGACCATATTTAAGAGACCAAGAACCTCTGATATTATGCAAGAATTCCCGGGAATGTCAGTGTATCAGTCCCCGAAGTGTGCGCGGGACATGACCGCGGGCCATCGTGAACAACACACGAGCTAAATAATCTAACTGAGCCAATTAGGAATACTATTACAGTTGATGGTCCGACGAGCAATAACTCAATCGAATTGCAGAGTTGAACAATTCATAGGCAAATCTGCTCTAAGCGTGTTAACATGGCTCCGGGGTTATTGCGGTGTGCCGATCCATGTGTCTGTGTAGCTCACGCTGGAGTCTACTTGAGTGCCTACAGCGGTAACTCTGACATACTATCGCTATTCTGTTCATCTATGTATTATTTACACATAAATGCCGCATGATTAAACTGCTTGAAAGGATCAATTAGGACACTGCCTGGCCATTTAACTATTCAATAGAGAGCTAATTATTGCATTATTATGTATTGGTATTGTTATAAATCTATCTAATTTAGTGTTTCGATTAGTGGGATGCCTGAGTGGGCGGTGGTTTGTTCTATTTTTCGGTTGGTCGTGTTTCGCATAGTGATACATTGTTGAGTTACGCTTGTAATTAGAAGTGACGATGTTTGGCGTGCGATCCGTGGCATAGGTCGGCGCAGGCACGCGCGCGCCCGCTGCAACTGGCGGCTCTCAATCACTCCGCGCCGTGACGCATCACGTGTGTCACCGGCGACACACACATTCGAATCTCTACTCTAACTGTACCCGATATAACACATTATAAAAATTCGCATCTGTAAGTAGAGCGTTCCGCGCCACGCTTGCAGTCGCTTCTTTGTATTCGAGTCGTTCCATTCATAGAGATAACGGCTTGCTCCGAGGCGACAACGGGAAACAATTACGCTATTACAAAAGGCCTTAAGGATTCTAATTACGAGTAGATCCTTTCATCCGTAAACCCGGATCGGATACGAAGCCTTCCCATTATCGCGCGCCATAAACATTTCTGCATTTCATATCCGCGGCACGGTTGGGACCGCCTCGCTTATTACCTCCGCGCGGAAAAGAATAACATCGTTTTGGCACTTTTGACGCAAATTCCGGATGCCTACGTTCATATTGTGCGCCGTTAATATTCTGTGCGACGCGTCCGACCTTTTTTATTTGTATCTAAAATTGAACATTTTGTCGCGACAACGAGCGCACGCGACTCTCCCCTCCGCCGAAGGAGCGATAAAAATACAGAGTTGGCGCGTTTGAGGCAATCGGCAGCACTAACGACCGCCAATGCGAGCGAGTAATTCATGTACACCTGTACGAAATGACAAGCCGCGACTGACTGCTAGGACGCATCCTTACAGCCTGCTAGTGAATGCCGTGCGAACTCCCAAAAAAATATTATCAAAACGGTAACACTGTATGTAGGCCTGAGCAAAAATATTTTGCATGTGTATCTATCTATGTTTAATATAGACTAGCTTAACTCTTCATACCTGCATAAGTTGAATTCAGTTTTTCGTTTGAGTGTGAACTGTCTTTAGTTAATTAAAGTAAAATTTGTTATAGTATGATTTCTTCGATATATTAAAAAAAAAGTCGATCGAAAGAAGTTGTTCGTTTAGTTTAAATGCGGAGAGGTTGATTATTAAAATCTTCGTTGAGTGAAATGGCCCTATCAAAACAAGAACCGTCGGCCGAGCGATGAAAAAGTGAAGTAAGCAAAACTACAAACAACGAACTCGTCTGTCTGCGGCATTTCGTGGCCACCTCTGCAATTTATGGCACTGTCATTATTCAAAGTTTAGAAAAAAAAACTCCGCGGCGAAAATTAGAAAAAAAGTTGGATTTCTCCTCAATGATCTTGTGAATCTGCTGAAGTCGGTTGCCTTTATGCTGAAGTAGCAAACTCCCTAAGATAAGGGGAGGAGCGGACAAATTGTAATAATTGCGAGACGAGATAAGAAGTGACACCAGAAAACAAATGAAGGCGGGCGGCGGCGACGGCGTCTGCGAAGGGCAGGGGTAGGGGATGCGTGACGTCACCACGCGCTGAGCTGCTAACTGCCGAGCCACCCCATCGCCAGCCAAACGCTAACGGCCATGTGTGACTTTACATTCCCTATATTAACATAAGTTGCCGCTTCATTGGTCTATAGTGAAGCACTCGTTTTTAAGCGATTACCCAAATTACATTTAATCAAATTCGGGTACATTTCTAAAAGAAAACAAGAAATTCATTACAGTAATTATAATAATAAGAATTTATTTGTTAATTTTACTTTATGTACCCACAAAATAATTATTTAATACAACGGATTTGAATTTAAACTGAGGGCCCAGGCGAATCCCGCGGGATCCCGAGGGCACACCTCGGCCCGTCGTCACCGCTCTCCAAATTAAAATGATAAATCAAAATCCGTCAGCCGGCCGCGCGCACAAATGCTATAAAACGAACGAAAGCTTTTGCGAAACTTGTTTAAAGTTCCATCCTCGAAATGAAATTAGTATTAATTTATTTACCTTTAGCCTTCTCAGTATGAATAATGAAAAGCATGATACTGCATGATACAATGAAAAGATTGTATGAAAACATGTATGCACTAAACTGAGTTTCAGACGACACCAAAGAGGTTAGTCGACACTGTTCAGAGTGTATCACAAAGTACCTATAACGCGTTTGTTTAAAAATATGCGGTGTTCACTACGAGTGTATACAAGTATTCACTAGAGACAGACTGTAATAAATATGTTTTTCTTTTGCGATTTGTATACAAAGTTGAACAACTGGTAGATGGAAAAACCCTTGACTTGGTAAACTTTTCAGAGTGATATACAAATTCTATGATGTTCAGTTACGTCATGTATTTGTATATTTCGAACTTGACGAGGCCCATAGTCTAGTCTTATTATCAGGCGCCCGATATATGTATGTTATACCTACTCGTATATTGCCAATAGTTAACAGTCTTACTAACGTAAAAGTTAGACGTAGTAAGTATGTATTCCTAGACATTGTCTTTTAAAATTGAAGTCTAAAATTAAAATTAAAAGTTTCGGTATTGCGTTTTATCACCGAAGAAAACATAATTCTTAAATACAGCGAATTCAGGATTGCTAATCTCCAAAATGCATATTTCAACTCCCTCAGTTTCATCTTATTTTCCACACGTTTCTGTGTTATATTTCACGAAACAAGCAAAACTCTTTAAATTTTATTTTAAATGCAAGCCAGCGCTTCCTCGCCATTTTATTTTTCGGCATTCTTATTAAAAGAAAAGACTAAAAATTGGTGCGATTTAATCATTTCATTCAGAAACCTGCCGGGAAAGATAATGTTGAAATTATTCTGTAACAACTGTAATGAATAACAATGAATATTTCATTTGCACTGAACACTGGCTTGTTAATAAGCATTAAGCTTTACGATATAATGTTTTGAAACTGACGAAGGACCGTTATTACGATGGGAAACTATAAATAAACTTGGGTAACTAGTTCATGCAGAATCTTCTATTCTGAAATGTAAACGTACTTGTGCATTGTATATTTTCTGGTATAAAGTGGAAGGTTCTGTTTTGTGAAATTCGGCCCGCATTGGAATGAAAAGTTAGATGAAAGTTTCCGTGATACAAGGAAATGTACATATTTTTGAACTATAGTTTATACATGGTTTATATTGAAGTGGCACGAGTAACGAACACAAACATTGTGTAATAGGATACAACAAGTTACGTCTATTTCGTTGAACATGAAATTTGGATATATTCTTTTGGTTAAAGGTCAGAGGATATTTGGGTTATGCATTAGGGTTCCCATATGTTTTCAATATGTAGGAACTTTTTTATAATAGTAGCTTAAATACTTCCTGGTCTTATCCGAGTACCACAGAAGAAAACTACAGATAGCAGAGAGCGCGAAAGAAGCTACGAACAAAAACATGCTTAGCATTAAGTTATATAAGTCGCCATTCGAATTTAATAGGAAAATTAAAAAATCCTTTAGACTGGATGAAACAATTTTCTTAATAAAATATTGCGTGATGCTTCTGGCACAGTATTTCTATTCCAGAATGGCACCATTACCCGTGGCTTTCACATATCAAATTCCTCTTTGTTGTAATTACATAATATTATGTAACATCAATTTTTGTGGACATAAATTGGTTTGTGTTTTCAGTAGATAACTTTACCAACTGATTGTCATTAGTTTAACATCAACATCATGGCTAGCAATATCTGAACTGTATCATTTACTACATTAAAATATTTGTTGAACTCAAATGTGGTAATGGTAACATGCTAAAACTAATTGTGCGGTAAATCGGAATGATGCTGCAATTTGTCAAATGAGCGAAGCGGACTACCTGTGCATGTGTCGATTGTATTGATTTCACTATTCTATTGCTGACCTATTTGCTGTCCTAAAGGTGAGAAATAATTTACCCAAAGAGGGTTAAAGACCAACTTTTCCCCCCTTATCAATAAAACGTGGTTTTTAAGAAAACCGTAAGTTCACTTTTTTAAGATGGTGGTTTAAATCTAGTATTAAAGCTTGCACTTTTTTAAGACCACGTTTTATAATAAGGTGGTATTTAAAGTTCGCGTCAATTAACGTTGCATTTTGTTACTAATATATGAATAATTCAGCTAAGCAAAGCTTTTCAACAAATTTTTTGCGAACAATTGTGCAATGAGTCGTATTCAGAAATGCAGATTGCATCGGCGTGAAGTGTAGGTCTTAAGACCGATTAGCAATTAACAGCTCATTTAAAAATGTATCCACGGCCGAATTGACAACTCCTTTTTGGGAAGTTGGTTAAAATAAACAAAAAAAAGTTCTATTGCATTAGTACAATTTTTTATTGTTCCTTACTTTTTGCCAATAATGTCGTTCGTTATAAAAGTATGAATGTTTGATGATAACATTTTATCGAATCTGTACAAGTAATTCTTTTGAGTTTTTTGGCTTCATAACATTTAGTGACCAAAATAACTTCTGTTTCATTTTGCCTACTGACCACAGCTTTGTGTGTCAACTGTCAAAATGAACCGCAAGTACTTACTGCATGCTCACCAACTATTGTTGTTATGCGGATGTGGCGACGCTCTGATGTGGTCAGAAGATTCCACACATTACAGTTGTACTCTTAAAAATATTCGACAATACAAAGTCTAAATAAGTGTTTCTAGTACGGGTTATTAATTTTTAATGTAGGTTTCAATGATACGTATGTAATTAACTGTGAGAATTAATTACCTATGTAAATATGTACTCTAATTTCAGGCAGGAACTACACACGTTTGTGGACTAACATTGATTAATTAATAGTAGGCGGACGTAATCAAACCTACGTTATTTATTCCTTACATATCTACCATAAAATATGCCACGATATGTAAGAGCCTATATCGGAATATTTATTACTTATTTCAAGCTCAACTGGCTTTGAAAAAATGTCTCCATACAATCTCTCCTTTCAGATAACCGTGGCGTGTGTAGTGTACACGGTTATCGAAAAACGTTTGTGAGATACCCATAATGTTTTATTAAATGTCATCCGCAATATAATGAGGTGCGAGGGATCCAACATCTGCGAGAGAGGCGCTACAGAAATATGTGCGAAGTGTTATAGAGTGCCGTTGTAAGTCAATGAAGCAGCAAATGGGGTGCTCTCGCCGCTATGGCGCGGCACCGGGGGCACACTCTAATAAATAAAATTATGCCTCAGAAATTACAAGAATACGCGTGCCGCCAGCGATCCCGATTCCCGCGAGATTGGATGCTGGAGATTTTCATCGATATCCTCCAATAATGAATCTAATATGTAGTTAGCTGGAGGACGCTATGACTGTGTCGCGTCGCCGCGAAAAAATGAGATTGCCTCGTCGCCGATATTGGTAGTTTCAAATGGCCATGGTTTGTAGCCGCTTGGCATTTACTAAATGACAGAAATAGTCTGTGTAAGAGAATATTGTCATAAATTAGTGGGAAAATATATTAATTTGCTAAGACCTTGGGTCTGCTCCAAGAATTCATCTCGTTATCTACATCAATTTAAAGTTGTACTTAGATGTATGGGCGTTTTCTATGAACAGACATACATAATGTAGTGTAAATAATGCGTCTCGCGCACCATATTTAGCTATGTAAATTTAAAAGTTTACTTGACTGAAGCTCTATATTGGAAGTGAACACATTCAGTGGAATTCTTTAGCTAGTCAGTGCACGTGCAACGTTAGACGTCCGCGTCGAATGGAATCGAATTTCAGAAGAGTCGAGTTTTAAAATGTTCTCACTCTGAAACCATTTCATATGCGTGTTGAACTGACGCCTTAAACTTTATGTGCAAGATAATGATGGTGAGGAAAATACTACTCCTAACTAGTTTGGTAATCAAACAGTTTGTGATTCGTCATGTAATGCTTAAGCTAGCCAGTAGGTAAGGCTAGCATAGGCTGCTCACGCATGAGTAGTATTGTATTGCGATGATGCGGAACAATTGCTACCTCTATACTAATGATAGCTGTAAATCAAATTGCCCTTGCTTACATTAGCGGAGACCTGCAAATTACCCTTTAAAGGTTCACATTGATTAAGCAACATGAAAAGCAGTTAAGTTAACCTAATCCTGTTAAATCTTGCCGTTTACGATAACGTAGGAAGATTGAATGCCTGACACATATTTAATGTAATTTCAGCCTAGCGTCCTAATTAGTGTTGTATATTAACTATTTATAGAATAAATAAAAGGAAACAATAAGAATTACCTACTACTAACAAACTGTATTAATAAATCACCTACTTAGGTGAACAGTCATTTGCTTCATCTAAACTAAGACCGGGAGACATAGTTGTTTTAGGTTGTATCGGGGGGGATTGTCTCCAAGGCTATAATAAATAATATTATATCGGAGAATTATGTGGAAGCAACCCTTACGGTACGGTGGCGGTGTGTCGCCCCTCCCCCGGCGCACTGTATTAAAGTGATATTGCTTATACGCTTACCATTAAGGCTATACGTTTCGACTAAATTAAGAACAATTTGCACAGGTTTTGCACGAATATGGGAATTTAATTTATGAGCAGTATGACGAATGTAATTTGTGCGAACGCGTAATCAACGACTTTAATTCCATTTCACACGAAGTGGAGTTCTTGTTTTCATGGATCCCAGTTGTCTTCAACGGAATTGTATCAATAAGCTATCAACAATTTTAATAAAATAATTTTCTTCATCTATTTCTGTGTTGACAGACACAAATCAGTTTTCGGTTATCGATGTATATTTTAATGTTTCTCGTTAACATTTAGAGTAGACAAATGGTGGCGGCATAATTTATTCATTTATTCCGTCCTCACTTCAGTTAGCGTCTGATGATATTAAAAAAAGATTTTGAATAAAAACCGTTTGATGTGGTAGTCGAGCGGAGTACCGGCGGAGTCAGGAGAGCGCGGTGGCAGCAATAGCTCAGCAATCGTGGCGCGATGATCTCAAGCCCGCACCTAACCCCGCATCATTCACGATAATGGCGGGGCCTATGTCTCGACCGTAAATGTAAATCGCTCTAATTTATACGCGCGATAACGTCGCCGCACTGCTGTTAACTGTAATTATATTACCAAGCGAGGACGTGTTGATCAAAACCCCTGATTAAATGCCCGTGATGCGAACCGGGAAAAAGTCTGCCGGGCCGTCGCCCTCGTGGAAATGAACTCGCCAAAATATTATTTTTTATTCGATTATTAAGTATTAATCTTGAATGTATTCAGAAGTCTATGAATTAAAGGGATTCCGGTGATTGGCGTTGATTCGATTGGATTTGTTGTAATTCCTTTTTGTTTTCGAATTTCATATTTTCGTTCCACTTATTATGATTTCCATTAAAAAAATGAATGATTGGGGTGTTTAATTGTTGCTACGTAACTGGGATTTTATTTGTACTTATACACATTTTCCGAGAACTCCCGTAGTTCTATTCTGTTATTGATATGCCAGCCAGAAACATTCCTAATATAATGCTAGCACACAGAGACAATGCCCCAATGGGCAATCTATTTGAGTAATTATCCGCTAAGGGCCATTGTCGGCCATCTTGTACGCGTGGAATGAGGCTTGTTCGCTGAATGCCTGCTGTTATGTACCTACATGCTTTTGGCGATCATGGCGACAGTGCCCCCGAGTGTCTTCAATGACAATACAAACACTTTATTGTGCTCGGTTTGCGTAATTCATGACCTCGATGCATTTTAATGTGACTACATTTTCCATATAAGAGAATAATGTGAATGTAACATGGTTGTATTCGGACTTTAACATTCTTAAATCCAAAAGACAGCGTTATCGCTGTATGCCTTGTAGTTTCATATGAAAGGATAAGAACGCTTACGGTTTTTATAAGTTCAGAACTTAAAGAGAATTTCATAAAAATGTTGGTTTGTATGAGATCGGTGTTCTATTAATTTTGATGTAGATATAGGGATTTAGGATGAGCGTGCGATGTGCAAGCTATTATCTTCGTGCTCAGCATGTAACCGTGAAGTGAAGGAAGTGGGTCACTCCACTGATCGTATAAGCCAACAACATGTCACTTTTTATTATATGGTACGCCCTTCTGGAGTTGTATAGCAAAAAAGATAATATAACTATAGGTACTCCATTTAACTAGGATAGGACTTCTTACACAAATAAACTTCTACTTTAAATTGTATTTATTTATTTATTTAAATGCATTTCGACTATTAGATATATTAAGACAGTATATCTTTAGTTAACAAATGTATTTTAACATAAGTTACAATCAGAAGTAACAGGAGCTGATATAGTTAGCAAGTCAAAATTCTTACTAACTTGCAAAATCCAAATTAATTCTAAATAAATGATGATTTATAAAATACGAAGCGGCGCATTTACTTAAGCAGTTAAAGTAAATGCGAAGCAAGTGTTGCTGCACGAAGTAACTTGTCATCACATTTGGAATAAGCAAACGAAAGAAAGTGTGCAGAAATAAAACATGGGACGATGTTTAATTATAACACAAGATAAGTTAACAATCTCGGAACCGAAGTCTGACTGCGGCTTATCTGACGCCAAATGTTTCAAAGGAACTTTTAACGAGTTTAAAGTTGGGCCAAGTGTAGTGCACCCGCAGCGCTTCCCTAGCTTAAGATTAATTAAACAATTGCACGATGGCTTCTTGAAAACACTCCGACATGTCTCGGCCTGTCGTCGCCAACCTTGCCAAATTAAAGTCATAAATCAAAATCCGACGACCGGAAACAGAAATGTAATAATGAAGAACTAACTTCGGTTAGCAGCCAGTCGCGGGACTACACGACACTTTTGCGAAATTAATTCATTTCTTTCCGTTCCTGGAACTAGAAATAAAAGTAACGTGTGATTTAGTGCTCAACCTAATGGAATATTTTGAAACATGTTTTTCGGTTTACGTAGTATGTAGACCTTTATTACAATGTTTATTGGGTAGCAAAATAAACGCGCGGACGTAACGCAATGATCTTGCGCTGCATAACTGATGCAAATTGCAAGTGTCAGCGCGCTACCTACTATCGGGCGAAACAATTTTCAGTTCTGTAATAAAAGTAATAAACCGGAAAATGTAATTGGATGACGCGTACGGGATTATAAATTGTTCTGGACAATCCTACGGAGTTTTTTTTTTATTACTGGCAACCTGTTTTAAAACATTACTCCCAGAAGTTGAAATTTACAGCGGGTTAAGGTGAGTAGCTACTACGTAACATCGGTTTCGTTCGGGGCGGCTCGTAATTCACCCACAATTTATGTGCGTGCGCCGGTGACTCGCTAAAAGATTAGTCGCTCGCCAGCGACGGCTAGTGTACTCATGTTTACATAACATAACACTGTTTTGAAACTTGTCACCTACACACTTCTTTCTACAAACAAGGTGTCTATGTCTAGTCTAGTCTCAAACTTGGTAAGTGTTTTGAAACCACTAAAAATGCAATTTTCCGAAAAACGTCCAAGTATTCTATCTAATACTCACGCAATATTTTCAGTTACTCTAAACTTTCCACTGAAAGTACGTACATATTTTAAGAAGTGTCGTGTACTTTGAGTCTGAAAGCGGCAAGTGCATTTGACTCTCTCGAAAGCAAAACAGTGAAACTTTATAGTATCTAAATCACTTGTTTAAAAATGAACGCCCGGAACAACGGACGTGGGAAGTCGGGCCAAAGTTTACGACTATGAAGCAATCCGGTACCAGCATTGAATTTGTTTCCGTCTGATTCCGCTTCGGCTATTGCATAGTTCACTAGTGGCGGAATACAAAATCAACTACTGCCACATTGAAACCGTTACGAATGATTTGCGATCCAAGCTTTAATCATGTTTACAATGTGCGTAGGTACAAAGTGACTTTTGAGAATAGCCTACTTTTGACGTTGAAAATAAATAACTTAATTTTTCTCTCCATTTCTGTGAAACAGAAATAAATTCAAGTGCACGTTCACTTCATTCTTCTTTATACTAAATACGGCAGCACAAAGCTATAAAAGCGGTTGTGATGTATCGGGCACAATATTCTGGTGCCCAAGTGTCCGTAGATCGGCGATAAAAGCTGCAATTGTTTTCATTTGACAACATGTTTGTGTTCCGTTTGACAAATGGCTTGTAAGATCGCAGCGACAGAAGTGTTTTACTGTGCTCACTACGAATATTGAGTGTCACTCATTTGGCGGGAATCTCGACTTTTTGGTGAGTTTACTTTTATAAAACTGAAGATCACACAACACCGCAAAGACGCAGCCCTAGTTTCATTTTAAAATATATGTTTGACAGTTGCGCGTGTTTACAAAATTAGGAGTGTGATTATAACGATTTGTGTTCATAATTAGAACGTGAGATTTTGTAAGTGCCGCTAAGAACATTACTCTGCTTTTAGAGATTTTATATATCGTCATAATCATTTTGTTTAAAATGAAACACCTAAATGTTATTAATTTTCAAGAAAACCCTACACTCTGCACTTAAAATGTATTGTTATTTGCAAACGCGTCTATCGTAACTTTACCATGATTTAAATATCGAAACACAGGGTTGCAGAGCGCGTAATGAAACAAGCCAGATGTACAAAACATAGAATGTTCTTTATGGGACACGCTTTCGCTATTACTACGTATCCAATTTGAGTAGACCTGTCATATTGTACCATGTTTTTGCTGTTTGGATGTTCTGTTGAGGAAAAGGGGGGCGAGGTAGGTCATGGCATTGTGGTGGAATGGGTCGGCTTGGTCGTAGGCGCCAGCGGGTTGAATCTCGCCCCACGCCTATTCTATGCGATTGTGATACAAAAAGCCTTCATATTATATGAACAATACAAAAAATATATGTGACACACATCAACATTTACAAAAAATAGAGCTGTAAAATGTTCAAAATAAATTCTAAGCTACACGTGCGATATACTGGTGTAGGTTGTATAAATAAATTGCAAAACGGGATCATTTCGGTTCGGAACAATAAAATTAATTATATGAAGGTACTAAAATTTACTTCTTATTTTAATTAAATTTCAAATTGTCTTAAAGTTTATGTAACAAATGCAGATAATCTCATGACTCTTTTAACATCAACGTACCCTATTAAAATTAGTTAAAGGTAAGAAGGTAAACTATCTACACCACTAGATTAGTTTCAGGCAATTCGTAGCTAATTATTAACGTTTATTTAACAAGCTATCGTAATAGGCATAAGTTTACATTGGAAAACAATCAAGTATCGATTCCAGGCCTCACCATCAGGCAATGTACAGATTGTACATACACAACACGATTTGCTTACACTGAATAACAATTGATGACGTATTCACAGAATTCCTACATGAAGTGATTAAGCAATAATTGCGTCCTAAATTTTTATAGGTCATATCGATAGAATGGTTGTGGTCGAATTCATTACCCTATGGGGTCGGAAGTGGTGTGAGGGAGGGGGTGGACGGGACTTCATGGCGTCGGCCGAGGGGTGGGGGGCGACGGGAATGTAATATCAGTAGAGTAGTGATATTGCGGTTTCTAGTTCGCGTGATACTGCTGTGGAGTCGCTCGGCCGCTGACATAATTGCGCGGACAGTTAGAAATAAATAATTTGTAATAAAAACTTGACTTATGACCGCTGGTTATTTCAACCGAGAATATTATTGTCATAGTAGTTTCTATTATTGAATTTTATCTGCTAGACATTTTTTTATAGACTAGACTTTGGATTCAGGATTAATAAGTTGCGATGCTGTTGCCATCGTCATTTTCGTATGATACCTACTAGCGAACCACCCCGGATTCCTATGGGTATAAATTACACATCATACACCTCATTAATTACACTTACTACTTAAGAAAAGGGTAAAATCCCAAAGTGTTTGCCTAGAGCATTTAGTTTTATTTCGAGGAAAATTTTGAAAAATTCACACACATTCACAAATGTCGTAATTTTAATCAGTAGCGATACTTAAAATTAATTAATATCTTTTAAATGTTCCCCTATAATTTGCACCGCAATTCGGAAATAATGATACAATAATAATATAAAATGATGTGCGTACAAAATGAAAAACAAAATTACAGTAATGTAAATATGTTTTGGTTTTCTCTAGCCAAGGGAGTTGCGATAGAAGTTATAAATATAGTCGAGGTGTTGACGTAGCGTTGCCACATTTTATAATAAAATGAATACTTCATCGAATGTACAAATTCCTTCTTCTTAAATCTGGACCAAACACATCGTTGATCTAAAAACAACGCTCAGAGTGTGTATCATTCAGCTTTTGGTTTTGAAATAACCAAGCGTTTTCATCGGCGAGTTAGATAGAAACGCTATTAAGTTCCGAATTAACTTCCTTTAAATGCAGGTTATCGAGTACCCGACTCTAGTTAAACTTACCTCTGAATATCGTTGCATAATTTTCTGAGACTGGCCATTTCTCCGAGCTGATTAAAAGCACTTATCTTGAAATTTGGTTTTAAGTGCAGTAGTGTATGCAGGTAGAGTACCTAAACAATCTAAAGATAGTGGAGACTACTTCTACTTATACTTCTGGATTTTCCTAATTAGAGGATTAGATTGTAAACATTCTTTTTATGTAAAACCCCTGTAGTTAATAAAAAATATAATTTAAAAATAGAAGAACAAAGGTATTCATTAATCGAATTTAAATGCTTGTCCAAAACAGATCAATATGTTGTCTATGTGACCAGCTGCATGAATTTCTCTGTTCTCACGCAAAACTAACGCCAAGTGGGTTGCAGTGGCACACGCTTCACGGGACCAATGCAAGGTCCATCACGGTAATCATTCGCCTGTTGTATGTACTAAGTAATTATTTAATTATCTAAGTAGGATCCTTTCAAAGTTATTTAAAGCGGATTAGGAACGTATTTTATTTGGTTATCGATATTCGGTAAAATGTCGGCCACAAAGTTACGTTTGATATTACATAATAAATGATGCAATTAGTAAATCTCGCCATGATCAAAGTTACTATTTTACTAAAAAAATTCTGACCGGGTTTTCTAAAGAACTTATGCTTTAAATTGCACTTTAACTACATACAAATTCACGAAGAAACAAGCAATAAAATTGTCACTGCTACCAGTTAATTTGATTAGTAAGTAATTTCAGCTACGGTCAGAAATCAGTCCTGTAGCCGCAGTTACACTGTTATCGAATATGCGGGCGCAGGAAGGTAATTATCGATAAACAAGTCGACGGTCGCGTCCCTATTGACAGTTTGACTTATGAGCCTAATCGTCATTTGGACATCGCAACCGATCACGTTTAGACGTATGTACTCTCGTCCGAAATAACACAAGCTACGTTCATTTCAACCTTACTAAAAATAACACTGTTATTTAAGTACCAATTTGCGTAGGTGCTCATTAAACAGATGTTATATTTACAATTGTTAATTGTTTTCACAACAAACTCGTTGTAGACGATAATCGCTTGCCATTGAATTGCTAATCGTGTAACCATTTCGAACTTTTTAGAGTAACAAAAGATTTTATTTTCATATTCATAATAAACGTTAGTAATGAAACGAATGGATTTCGCAACCGTATATTTCCCGGTTCTAATGATAAAAGCTGCGTACAATTGGCCGATTTTGTTCTCTTTCATTCTAAGTTTTATTATTTTAAAGTATTTTAATTAAAAGTGACATTGTTTTGAGGCAGAAGATTATGACAAGCCGCCAGCTTGACGCAGACAAAAAGATTTCGCGGAATCCTCTCCGCTCAGCGCAGGGTTGAGGAAGGGTTGGAATTATTCAACTTACATTTAATGATTTAAATATTTAATGATACTACATTGTCGCGAAAATGCAGCTTAGAATTGAATCATTCAGTTTTCATAAATACAACTTTCAGGGCGGTCTGAACGGAATGTTTGGAAGGTATGCCAATGACTTGAAACATTACCAATGCCATTAATATTGATACCGTTTTATGTTTGGTTATTTGTATTCGATAGTCTTCTTTATCTTAATTTTTTGAGATTTTAAGCTTTGTACTTCTTATGGTTGTGCCTCAATGTATCTGACACTCGCAATAAATAGGTATATAAATATTACCCTTCCAACTAATTGGAGCGCATGATTTTCATTTCAGTTACTTTATATTTATAATTAAAAAAACTTTTACTTTATAATTAAAAAAAATATTCAGACTGATTGCTTAATCGGTAAATATTTCCTAAGCTGCATATAAAACAAGTCTGAATGATGTTTAAATAATAATATGCCGTTTGAGCTACGCGCGTGCGGATATATCATACACATGCATCATGCAATGCCAAATTGTGAACTTAACAAAATGAAATAAAATTGAAACAGTTTGTTAATTATTCATAGTGAAAAGCTCTGTTCATATTAATTGTAATATCACGTCTAAAATGAAAGATGCACAAACTGTCAACCCTGTAACATCCGACACTTCCGCAACTGACAAGCGGTGGGTATTGTTTCGTACAGCAGAGCATTGGATCGTGGATCTATCCATTTCATTGTAGGGTTAAGTTTCCCACTATTTGTTTCGAATACTTGACTTATTTTCTACACGTATTTTTCTTGTTTACACGTAATGTAGACGTTGTTTGATCAGGATAATCTATGATAAATGTTCCCAGACTAATACATGGTATGAAAGAGTAATATGACTCGTGGCGTTACTCTTGTGATTTACTTTTATTAGGTGGTATTAAATGATTTGTAAGCTAGTCTAATAAAAAGGGATAAGTGTAAGTAGTGTGACAGCGGCTGGAGGATAGTGGTCGGCCGTCGCCGCCGCTTAGCTCGCCTCGCTCCGCAAGATCATTGTTATTTATCTCGGTGCCTCCCCGCTTTTATTTCGTCCCTGTCCGCCTCAGTTTATTTGTCTTCGGGATCTGAAGGTACATTAACGTATTTTTCTTCTCTATTAGGGAGACGGTCGTCGGCTCACCTTCAAACTTTGTACCGACATCCACGAAATCCGAAACTCAATGTTTGTTTACTTGTTTTTTATTAACAAGATAAGTCAAATAAAAGTTGACGATTGATTGTATTGTAGGAGCGCTCGTAATCACAAGGAACAGAGGAAGTTTTGATGCGTTAAACCGAGAGTTAGTCCAGTTTACGGCGCGGCTATCAATGAGAACGACTCCTACGAAACTGCCCAACTTTGATATTTAAGTTACGGTCGCACAATTATTATTTTTATAAGTCTGTGTTGAGTTGTAAATGTCCGACTATTCCGTTTATTTATATGTATACGCCACATAACAGTTTCTTTGGAACACACACTGATTCATGTTGTAATAAATAGGTATACTATTTTAAGACGTCCTTCGCACGATTTCTGAGCGCCCGTTAACATGACTGGAAATTACCCGTGCTGATATTAACCCAGAATCCGCTCCATTTACATAATACGCTTTTTTCTCGAACGGCTTTTATTTAATGATTCACTATCTGCATATTTGCGTATCTACAAACCGTTACAAAGAAGAGAATTTAGTGATAACGTCTAGAATAGGTGAATTAAGTACAAAGGCTCCATTAGCCGCCTAGCTGTTTCAAAATTAAATTATCTCGAGCAATAGCAGGCTAGGGAGTTACGAGCAAATTGCCAGAAAGAATAAATCCATTCTCGCGAATCGGTTGCATGAAAATTGCAACAGCAGGCAATAGCGGCGCGCCAGCGAAGCGCACAATTATAACGAGACGGTATAAATCAGAATGAGTTGTGGCATGTTATTAGGGCTATTCCACCACAAAATAGGAAGACGAAAGCGAGCTCGATGAAACTCGTAAACTGAACCGAGATGTTGCTTATTTTCAACGGATTTTTTGCCGAATGAAAATCTGTGTACTTTGCCTTTTTTATTTCCGACGCTACTGTCAAATAACTCGGTACACAAACAAGAGAACAAGCCTTTTCGTATATTCAAATGAATCGAGAACATTACACTTAAATTTTATTGTTTCCTCGAACAAAGCATTAGAATCGCATTAGGAACTGAGCTCAAAGATGTCTCGAAAAACGAATCTTTGATACCTCATATCGATTGTCAGCGCTTTATTTCGTTTGCTTATTAGGTAGCTGCTATAGAATGATCATTTAAAAATATTTTTTCTGTTAGATTCTCATTTGATAGCCGCCGTTAAAAAGGATCAAAAGCTTCGAGAGGCAACGGTTCCCGCCGAGAAATAGTTCCCATGCTCGTGAATACAAATAGATGCTTATGAGGACTTACCTTTTCGCAAATTATCTCCTGGCTACAAGGCGGCAACGTAACCTGAAAACAAAATTTTATAGTCAGCTTATTTAGTTCTCGTAGAAAAGAGAAAATCTTCAACGTTGGGGATTGGAGACAAAGTCGTTGAATATGATTATCATTTATCGATATATTGAACCTGGAGTGTATACCTACGCTAAAAATCTTATCATATAATTTAGCCATAGGTAGCAGATGAGCATTCCATTGGTAACTAGTTTATTTCTAAACAATAACAAAAAGTCTTTCAATCAAAACAGCTCTCATAAACATCTGATAATTTACGCTTAAAAACGTAAGACGACATATTGATAAATCTATTGTTGTCATTTATTAATTACTGTTCTCAACATTGGGTTTATTTTTCCTATAAGTAAACCAGACCTTCGTTACTTTTCACAGAAAATACTAACTTTAATTATAAAATGTATAGTTTGATATGATATCTGTGTCCCACAGTGTCACGTCAATGATAAAACGTAAAGTGTCATTTTTGACATTCCACTGTAACGAAATTTTAAATTGACTTCGAATTTTCTGTGAAAAACACAACCATCACGATAATTATAAGTGTAGTAATATAATATTCTCGGTTGGCCGGATTAATAAATAATATTACGGAAAAGCGGAAAAAACGCTCGGCCATTTCAGAAATATTAACTTAAAATTATATCGCCCTTCTAATAATAGTGAGTCTGCAGTCTATCTAATAATAAAAATTATGCTAGGTAGATACATAATATAAGATGTCTACGGACAAACAAATGAAACAATACATTCTTATTGCAACATTTGTACGCTAGTTTACGAAACCATAAAATATGATAAGCATCGGGCAATGAGATTCAGACGGTATCCTATTTATTTGTATTTACGAGCAAATCGAGCCCTGACCCGCCGTCCGAGACCTGGGCCTACTCAGGAAAATAACTTTTGCAGATAAACACGCCGAATTCTTTTGTGTCACCGCCGTGATTTACTGCTGAACATTAAGTGAAGCAAGCAAGAGTCCATTATAAGCAAGCGATTCAAGCGTGTAATCATGGATAGTCGTGTTTAATAAGAGCGGTTTGTCGGAGCGGCGGTGCATCGGAGTTGGATGCGGGCGTATTGCCGGTCGCCGCCGGTAAACAACGCTCGTTCGGGCGCGGGCGGCAGCTGCTAGACCGAGTCGCCTGCATGCGACGCGCAATATCCCTCTTACAAAATAAAGGAATTCCCCGCGACAATCGTTCGCCTTCTTTACCCTCACCCGAGAAATACAAACGCACGCCTTCGAATGACTTTACAAAAATTTGCATGGCACCAGCTTTTTTTCTCTATATTTTCACGTTCAGAAAAGCAATTTTTGTACGTCGCCCGCGATACGGAGCGCGGGAAATTGCACTCGTTCCTCGGTGAACGGAGAGAACAGTAGGAATGGAGTGGCGCAGAGTATTGTGCCGAATAGAGGCGACCGATTGCTTTCGGCTAGCTTTATTGGCCGGTACACTTCTGGAACTTTGATTATGTCTATACACAACTGTTTTCTGTGTTAAACTACGACTTAGCCTCTGCTAATTGTAGCTGCATTTGCTTCGAAAGTAATTGATAAAACGGAGTTTCTATGTAAGCGTGTATTCTGCAGAGTCTAACAGCACATGCATATAATATTCTTGAATTAATATTCTTCACGTATCACTATCAAGTGGAACTCGATTAAAGCGAGTTGTGCTATCATTTTGATTCAGTGAAAGAGTTTCGCTGCAGTCGGAGTTATTCTCCGATGTTGTTGGATTCAATTAGACCTCCCGGCCCGCGTCCCGCACGCTGCGTCACACTACTGAATTATCTTAATTACGTTGCTCGGGACAACAAAGTTACAGCTAATTACTTAAAAATACGAAACACTACCACTCTTTGGTACAGGTAACTCACTGGTACCTTTGATGGGTTTGGATTTTGAACTTAGGTTTGATCTATGGGTTTGGGAAAATTAGTGGCCTTTTCAGAACTATCAGGTTTTCAGCAAAAACAGTTTGAATATACAGTTTCTATAGTTTAAATTGTGATTGAAATATTTTAGAATACCTTTCTGATTAATAGTTTACTAAAATCATAATAAGGTACTACATTTTAATTTTAAAGTGGTTAACTTATAGAATACCTATTTATCCAGTGGATTACCGCCTTGTCATAAAATAAAATAGCCATGTAACTGAATTCTGAGACTCGAATATTTAATTATAAGATTATACCGTATTAATTACGGTACACACCTCACATTAATATGATTCACAGTTTTAGCAACAGTGTGTATACCGTAACATGACAACTTTCAAACATCTTAAATGGATTGTACGTTTACTTTATTTTATTTATCAAATCTATTACGTTGATAAACTATCGTATCATTTACACCTCTAAAAGTGTTTTCCTTGATGTACACATTGTAAATTATAATCTGAATCAGAAATAATTTTGATGTAAGCAATTTATTTTTGCTACAAAATTACAGCATCGAGTGGTCTATATTTTTGTATCATTCCCAATGCCAACGGCTCGAGTTGATTTTAGAAACCAGGTGTTATATAAATCTGCAGTTTCGTAGGAATAACCTGGATATACGTATTTGTAAGATGAGCTCTGTCGTTCATTTAGAATGACAGTGTTAAATGATTCGTAATATTTTGTTTATTTAACGTAATTATAACAAATAGGGCGCCGTGCGAATCTCCCGTGGAATCGTGACGAGGTCGATCCGCGGTTCAGGGTGACTGATGACAAATTAGTAATTTGTAATGAGTATTCCTGGGTTAATTTGTATGTAGTGTCACGCTCCGCAGTTCGTAGCGAAACGAAATTTTGAACGGTTAAGTCAATTAGTTTATTGTTGGTTTTATTTTTGTTGTTCTGGCAATTAAAGTTCTCGTTTTTTTAAGAAATTATTTTGCAAATTTCTATTTCAGAAAATAAGCATTGATATGACTAAAAATAGGTCTTCTATTTCCAGTGCACTCCTTTCTAAAGTCTTAAGATAACGTCTAGATACTAAATAACCTGAAAGTACATCATCAATATCAATTCCACCTGTGAGATTCTTTCCCGACTCCAAAATGTCTTCTCGCGGTATATTTTTCAGTTGTCACTCAAAACCGAAGTTCAGAGCAGACGGGCGTATCCGTCAGTTAGTAAATCTATGGCAGTGGTATTATTAGTAATGATTTACGAGCGTGTCGCCGCGTTTCGACAGACACCCGTTAATGACGCCGACCGACGAAGTGCACTCAATTTTATTTATTGGCTTTCTTGAAAGTCATTTAATACCTGCTGCACACAGGGCGCGAAGCAAAAACTGTTTCAGCGCAGAGCTGCATTTAGAAATGTGGGATAGTGTTGGAATTTTACAATTAAACAACGCTCTTTGCGTTTCCATTCGTTTTAGTTAGTTACTATTAAGTATTCTTAATAAGAGTTATTTTGTATTCACTGCTTTCGGTAGGTTTGTAAAGTATTTCAACGTTATTTCAGCTGGATTGCTACAAATATTTCGCTTGTATAAAGTTAGATTATGACAATTGTGGAGTGTGTAATTTAATGTTCTCTAGGGTTTTTGTTTGAAATGTTGGTTCTAAATTAGCCTGAATCTTGATACTGGCTGGAATGTTTTCATCCAATGAACAAGAGTATGGTCATTCTGTCCCTTATGAATTTCTGAGTGATAGTATCACGAAACTTAAGAAAAAGTTATAGCATCGCTTTGTATGGTGTAAACGAAACCTTGTACACTTAACAGCAAATGTTCATATTCCACAATAGTTGCACTGCACTCTTCTATCTTATGTTTTTGTACGCGGCGTTATTATCGACTTTTATACGATTTCTCAATTAACTTATACCAAACTAGCGTCCGCCAGCGGATTCATTCGCCTCGCGTGGGTATAGTTCCCGAACACGGATAAAATGTAGCCTTATAAGCCTTCCTACATAAATGGGTTAAATAGTGCATCTAGGTACGGACCTCATTTATTGTATGTAATTTTTGTTATTGTAGAATATAATTTTGAAAATAATTTACAAAAATTTTTTATTTTTTTTGAATATAATTTTGTCGTGGCATACAGTCGCCTTCGGGAACAATTAGACCCTGACTTTTGTGCTTTTTAAGAAGTTGACGTTGTTTTTTTTGAATGTTTCGTTACAAATTAGTTAATTTGACGTAAAAAATAAAAATTGAGAACAATAATAAATTCCGCACATCAAATGTCAGGCTACTAAATTGTAAATCAGTAGGTACGCACAATAACACTTAGCGACACATTATTATTTCACAGTAAATTATGAACAGCATCAATTTTTCAAATGTCTACGAGTCTGTCCGATCGACTTCCATTAATTTCGATGATGGATGTCAAGTGTGCCACAAGTTTATGTTGTAAATCAATCAAGGATAAATCACGGCCATGATGGCTACTTATTTTTATTAATTCTTTCGGCTCATAATTCCCTTAGGGTGGCGAAAGAAAATAGTTTCAATTAATGTTTGCTCAGTCTAGTGTGTTTCCTTGGATAATGTTATTGGCTTCTGGGGTATTGTTTATTACATGAATATATACAAGAATACCCATATTGTCTAGACTTGGTACTTTATACATATATACTGACAAGTTCGAGCTCATTTGCTACGGAATATTTTCAGTGACGAAGTACATGAAACATTCTTTAGTTCCTGCGGTAATTTCGAGCACTAGAAAACAGAAATTGGGTTGTCCTTTTTTAAGACGGCTGTAAAAGAACAAATTGGCGGTTCCATATTGTTCGCAGCAAGACGCTATACGAGTACAGTATGTTAAAAGCCTCGTAATAAGACGACGAGGGAGCCTACAAATCATAATAAATTTGGCGAACTTATTAAGTCAGCCGCCAACAAACAATGGAGCGAGTTATTGGCGATATACCCTCGTTTTATCTAACGCCCCCCTCTTACCACCTCACAAATGTCCCCCTCCGGGCCCAACAAGTGGAGCAATCTACGTTTTATCGGAAAAAGCTCAGGGAATCAAGAATATACCAATTAACAGAGGCAAAGAGTTAACAACAACAGATGTTTAATAGCTCGAGGTAGCTCTCAATAATGGCTGCCGAGAACGGATTTGCCTTTAGCCTTCACTTATTTACTGCCTCTGTTTTACTGATACTGTACGATCGATTCACTTTCAACGATATTTTAAATTAGAATTCATAGAGGTGCCTTTGGCTAATAGAGTTTGCGCTAGGATATTATTTTCCTAGAGAAGTTTATTTAAAACCTGGTGTTATTATATCCCTCCGGTTCATATTTTCTTCAGTAGGTTCGAACTTGAGTTTAATATTTTGTATGTATGTTTGTCCCTAATTATAGATTGCAGTTAATATTATCTAAAAGATACGTATACGTGCTTATAATTTAGGTGTTACAAATTATAGTTTTGGGCCAGTGTTCGCAAATGTGAGTCATGATATTGGGAAACTACATAATCTAGCCAATTGAAGAGAACACGATTGATTATTATTGCTCGTCAATAACACGTATACATAAATACCGAGGTGCTATTGGAAACTGAACAACCGATAAAGTTATGTCAATTAAAGATATTTCTCTCTGGAGAGAAGTAAATTACTAATAAATGTCACACAAATTAATCGTAAAATGATCGTAGTTTTAGCAGCCATTAACGTCGCATTAAAATAACAACTTTCTGGTCATTAATATAAGCAGTGCTTCTCCGGTGCCATCACATTAACCAACAGTGATGTTTTAATTTATATCGTCATACGTTGCTATTATGCTGTCCCCCGCCTGAGCTCTTTGCCAGCGCAATTATGTATTGGTTGCTAAATTAGTAGAGCATTAAATTATTAATAAAGGTGACATAGTTGACTGTTGATTTGGTAAACATTAATACGTAGGCAGCGGCAAAGTGGAACAGTAATTGCGTCTATTTTCAAACTACAAACGCTAGCATCCCTGCGAACGCGCTACACGCAACATATCTGTTATAAATAGCGGACTATGCACTAATATTTGCAACACTGCAAGTACCAACAAAGACGGAAACGATAATTAATCTTAGTGTAACAAGAATTCAAGCGAGTGCAAGGAATTACGATTAAACGCTCTAGTTAATTAACACGCCAACCAAAACCGTCGCTCGCGCGAGTCTGTGCGAACCGGTAATACGCCTAACATCTCGCAATAACGAAACAAGAACAAACCATTAAAACTAAGCGAACGAAATCGGATTCAATCTAACAAAATAGCAGCAATTACAATCCCAAACTATATGCCGTAGCATGTAATGGCCGCCCTTCGATAACATATAAATAGAAGGCTCCGTACGACTCCGCCAGTAATAGTCCAAATATCGTTCAATAATGGGACACGAGCGGACGAAAGTGTTGGGCAAACAATAATGGGCAAAGACAGACCGGGCACGTACACCGAGTCGCAGAATTAATCAGTTAGTCACACTTGCGTCGAACTAAGGAAGAGTCGATTAGGAGGGTACCTTGAGGATTATTGAGACATTGCGGCGCATGCCAGCTGCGGCCGGCCAACTTGCCGATATTGCCGCCGCGCCGCGCCCAGGGCTGCCCCAAGTTGTTTTCAACTGCCCAAGAATTCCCAGCCCCGACGAGAACTCCGCCGTTCGATCATACTTATTGGAAAAAGGGTTCTCGTTTCCTCATAACGTTGCCATCGTTGTAGGTACCAGTATTAGGATATTTCACTTGTTATATTTTGGAAAGATGCCATGTTCCACTTTATGGGTTGGCGTTATTTATACATACAAAAGTTCTTGGATTTCATAACCCTATAGCATTCGTTTGTTTATATTTTCCTGTATTATTTTGATTATCATTACACTGAGAGGGTTGTGTTAGGTGAGGCATTTTAATTAACAAAGCTGTGCTCCCCTGCGGCTCGGATAGTGCTGATGAAAAAAATGACATTACTTTCATATTCGGCACACATACGCGAGTTTAATTGATAGTTCGTTATCTTCTCGGTGACGAGGTTATTTAGTTATAAGCTGAACCCGGCACAGCGGCTCGAATGTAGTTCACGTATTCACGTATCGAGTAAATTTTATTTGAATTCGTCAGCTCATGCTGGGGGTACGCCTAGTATTATAACTCGTGTTTTATAACCTTGTTTATGGATACAATACGATATCCCTACTATCATACAGCGGCTATTTTGTTTTCCGTACAAGATAAAATAAAAAAAAGAATCATAAATAGTTTTCTTTTATCTAAAACTGTTGAGTTTATTATCTTTGCTTTTTATAATATTTGTATTGCTGATTATCAGCTATTTTGATAAACAAAAACATAACATACTTTGTATTACATATATTCACCTAGATATAGCATAAAGGTTATGAACTGTGGACCCTGATGAAGAATCTGATGACTCGATTATTATATTCAGATCGGGAAGTTGTTGAGCCGAAACTCATCAACTAGATCCAACACTTGAATATAAAGCCTTAAGTGGTCGGGGGTCGGGGTTGGACGGCCGACTAATGCACAAAGCGGGTTCCTCTGTTATGGTGATTGTACAAAACAGATTGTGGATGCACCGCTCCTTGTCGGCTTTGCACCAGAATAACAATTGCGGCTCATCGATATTCCTGTACGATTGATAATGACATTTGGTTACATCAGTGTATTTTAAAGGCTCTGTTTTCACTGATTTTTGATTGCAGCCCAGAGTAAATTGGCACAATTAAATTATGGTAATACACATAAACATTGTCACGTTGTAGGTATGATGTATAGTTACGCAGAAAAACGATTTCAATTTCTTCAATTTCACATAAAAAAAATACTGTTGTCAGTTTTTCTTTTACCAATATTTATTTGCCATAACATACCGTTATGAAACTATTAAGTTATCAATGAAATCGCTGCGCTCGTAAAAAGTCCAGTTAGAAGACGTCTCGTCTCGTCAGAGAACTATTTTTCTACGGTTTATGTGTTCGTGTCATACGATACGACAGATTCGTCGTAGTCGGTCAGGTTTTAGCTGTCAATCACAGCAAGTTGATTGGATTTCGATATTGGCACCAATACTCCGGCCGGCACGAGCTCACCAGGTGAAACGGGAAAATAAAACATTTGGGAACTGGACTTTAGCATTTTTATTTGTCACAGATTTTAAGTTTGCCGAAATTATTTACACTGCAGAGTGAAAATGAATTTATTTTTGGACGGGTTCGCAAAAAATAACATTCTCGTTATATTTATTTTTGTTAGCGGCACGAATGCAAAATCTGGCTTCGAGTTATGATTGTAGCAATATTGTTCCAATAAAATGCAACTTTAATTGCAGAACACTTAAAACAAATTGCTTTAAATTGTATTATACGTTCAATGAAGGCCGACTTTATCCAACATGGCTCAAGTGCTAAATTAAGAGCTAGACTGGTTGCAAAATCTTCGTCGGATCGAAAGTCTAGGGTCTATTTTGTGGTCGGTGAATACAGCTTAAGCGAAGTGCCCGTCTATAATTGATTAATTAATGACGTCCCACCAACTTTAGCGAGTGTTGCCTGTAGTAGACAACTTTAAGAATATTTTGGAGTGAATCATAATCGTAGTAGAATATGTTCCTACGTACTTTATTGAACTAATTACCTACGTCATAATTTGTTGCTGTAGACTATCACCCATTTAGTAATATTATTAAGAACTGATTTGGTATATACATTCGACATTCTAAAATTAAGAGATAAGTTAGTAATAATTTATAAAATACAAAACATGAACTCCTTAAAAAGGCGAAGCAAGCGCAGTCTCCGCTACCTACTTAGCTCGTAAATTCAAGTTAAAAATAATTTAATAGCACAATACAAACTCTCAACAAACCCTCAACTCTCGCTAAGTACTCAAAACTGATACACCATCCTCTTATTCGCATATCAAATCAGAAGCAAACGAAAATACACTGTAAAGTGCTTCAATAGCTTCTATTTTTGATATCGGCTGTACGAAACGCATCGATGGACCAGACCGGAATATAATCGATGCACTGTTGTGTGAAATAGTATCATGGAAAGCAGGAAAGCTATCACGATAACGAGGGCTCGGACTAAGTGCTCGAGACATTACCAGCTTAACGCGCTAATATATTGAACAGCTCGTTTGCCAGGTAATGCGCAAACGCCACAATTTGTATCAGCTGGCAACTTGTTAAGAGGTGATGCACGTTTCGTGGTACTGGCAAATTTCCCTCAACCGTGTAGGTGCTACTCTGTGAATCTTTTATGTCAAGTAGCTTCGAATTTTGGCAACACGTTCTAGCAGGCAGTGCATTTGGTGGCAGTTAGACAGTATGTGTTTATAACTTCACGTTAATATATTCATGGACATATCGTTGATCACTACTTTAAAACCGAAAGAAGAAAGAGTTGTTATTTTTTTATGTATTTATTTCTCATAAGCCATTCGGAATCTCAGAGGAATGCGACGCATTAAAAAAAAATCGTAAATCTAAACAAAACAGTATACACAGTAAAACTAAATGTACTATGTATTTAAGTCAAAGATACTCCTATTTTTAGCGCATTCCATCAAACATTTCTAATGCTATTTTATTATCAAAAATAAACGACAAATTCGAAAGTATTACATAAATCCTGTAACTAGTTACATGAACGAAGCAACTGATTCTACACTCGCTAATAAGCGTACAACTAGTTCCTTTAAGCTAAGTGGAAGTTCCAGAAAGTCCTTGGCGTCAAGCCAAGAAAACATTAAGACGAAGAAGTCGACAACAATTACGTAGCTTGTTTTAATTTGATTGAAGAGATTATGATCTTCTAAGACGGTTTGTCTGACGCAGCATCCGAGCTAGCGGCAAACACGCCGGGTCCGAGACCTGGTTACAATTACAGATGTATTATTTATCAGACGGCAAAGCGGGGCCTCGTCCGGAAAAAGGAATTGATTTCTGCATAATTTAACAGCGAAAACACATCTCTGAGACCTCTCTCTAGCACTAAAAACAAAACATTCGTTTGTATTTTACTACTTTCCTCGAAATAAATGCATTTTTTATGTTCATATACGCACTCCTTACGAAGTGAGGGTGAGTTGATGTGGCGTTTCCTTCCAGATTGTTAAGAACCGCACTGTTTTCATTTAGCACAACATTTATTATTTTACACCGCGTGGAATAAAGAATGCTTAATTCCCTTTGACAGACCATGTCTAATATTTTATTCAAAAGAAGGTTTCGTTTACATAATAATTAAATGTGCTTTATGAATATAAAGTCTTAATCAAAGTCTCGTAAATAGCATAACTTTTCCTAGTATTCTGCTCGATATACATTATGCATATTAATTAGCTCCGACTGTAGGGATGAGAATATACCGACAAATAGGAAAAATAATAATTCTTGAATATTTTTCTTTGAAACTTCTATTGAATATAGCTGTTAATTTATGCGTTCAGTTTGAAATTATTAATTAAATTTCCGAACCTCCCTTATTAGGCCTACTATGTATAGATTATTTTTATTATCTATACCGTAAAGGAATTTTAGTAATGTTTGACGTAGGTCCTGTATGCACCGGGATGGTGACAACCAGCAGTAATAGCATCAGATTGATTAGCGGTGTGCGCACAACAAACACGCGGCTCCGGTGTGGCCGGCTTTGTTGTCGGACCGGCCTGACTCAGATTCTTGTAGGTAATTAACCGTTGCTATAAATTAGTGCGGCGGCCGGGCGTCGTCCGGCGGGCCTCATTGCGGATGCGACGCACGGCCCGGACGCCCAAGGATGCGGCGTCCAAACATTGTCACTGCACCGCAACTCCAGCTGTGTTCACTAGTTAGTGCCCGCACAACACTACGTGTTGAAATATTGCCATTGTTACCACTAACTAAGGAGGCGTCAGTTCATCGATATTCCATTACGTCATAACTCCTGTTCCATGCCATTTTGTGGACATTCTTGTCTTTTCTATGACAAGTTTATTATACAATATAAAGTTTTGCAATTCCTAATTGGATTTTTTTCTTGTTAATCTGTAGATGTCGTCATTCTCAAAGACAAATGTCCATGCGACGAGAAAAACAAAATAATGTATTTTTGAGACGTTCTCATTTATTTTATGGCTATTCTTTATGGCAGTTTCATCAAAAGAACTAATATTGAAAACAAAAAAAACTAGTTGTTTACGAGTTACGGAAGAGTAATAATATCGAACAAATACATTTTATCACACACAGCAATAGCTAAAGTAGTGAACAAAACTGATAACTCAATAAAATTAAAGGAATTAGGATAGGTAGTAATTTGAACCATCGGTGGCTCTTATGAAAACTTCATAAATTAGAACATCTTTATTGAAAGTTAATACTTTGAAAATGCGTCAGCACGTCAACCTACTGAAAATGTAATTTTTTCCCAATCAGCTTTGAACCATATGCTGCAGCGATAAAGATTACAACCGAATAAGGAAATCCGACAGAGTGTAGCAGTTTAATCTGCTGCCGTCTGTACATTGAACAATCGCAAAGTGATAGCAACTTCCGAAGGTAAAAGGAAAAAAAAACAAAATACTAAATAGAGTTATAATAACGAGTTCGCAATATACGTGCATGCGGGAAGTGGTTAATACAAACACGACGTTAATATAAAACATATTGGTGATGCATGTCGCCGCGCCCCTACTCTGTAGTTGGCTTGAGGTAATCGCTCCAGCTCACGTATCTGATGGAGTTTCCAAGCTTCCAAACTAGTTGGACTGTTGTTGGAAACTTTCGACGATGCTCGGTGCAAGGTGCATGTTCCAACCTGTTCCCGATAAGGAGGTGGACTCGACCCTAAGTCCTAACACGCGCCCTGGACTGTCTGCATTACAAAATATCCACTCATTTCTCAATTTAAACTTGGTCCATACAGTGTATATTCAATGAAAATGCTGAACGATGGCATCCTCCATTTTTGTATAGATAGTCATTAACAGCAGAATTAGTGAGGGCGTCACGAGCGACATCGTTGTTTTATTCAATGTCTTGAGACAACTTATATGGCAGACCATTACCTAATTGAAGGCTGGCTCGTCGCGGCACCTCAGCCAAAGTGTTATTGCAAATGCGAGTCACGACACGGCGTGAACTTGTTGTCGCGGGGGTGCGGAGAGCGGGGCGCGTCGCGCGGGGGGCGGGGGCGGTAGGTGTCACGTGACGGGGAGCTGCGGCGTCCCGAACGTTGTCGAGGCCATGAGACTTATGAGGATTACGGGAAAATGTGTATTCGATGACATTTTTCGGGGCCGTAGAAAAAGATGAAATATAAGGAATTCTAAACGTGACCGAAATATTGTATGAGGCGTCACCTATTACCGGTCTATGCGTTCTTTTCGCGGTCGGGCGGACGAGTGCCGATGAAACCGAGCGTGACGTTCCATTCCTGATATAAAAATGTAAGTATAAAAAAGCTTTGTTAAACGCGACTTGGCTTCGGCGAAGTGGCAAAGTTTGAAGTGGAAAACTTTTCATGGAAAAATCTTTGCAGAAAACGATTAAATTTTAAGGCTATTTGTACTGTTTTAAGCGCGACCGAGTACGAAACGTCTCATTTAATTTATGTTACTCATTATATTTAGTAACGAAATCCCTCACTGATTCGGCTTAGCTAATTGGCCGCAATTATGTAAATGTTAAACTTAATCGTATAATTTGATTAACACTCGTGATGATATTATTCTATACAGTGCAGAGTGCAGACCTCGTAGTCTTTAGACAAGATTATTTTAATGAAATAATTGAATCAAGGCGAGTACGGTGGACAGTGGACACTGGCAGAATCTAGAGCAGGCAGCGGGCGGCGCACTGCGCTATTATTATAATTGCTTTCCAAAGTATGTTCACTATGTTGTTATAAGGATGTGCTGACTTCTACATTGAACTCCTCAAATGTAGACAATGACACAAAAGATCCGATAGCAGACGCGTCGCAAGAGAAGATTCTTAAACCAAGATAAGGAAAACAAGGCTAGTTTGTGGAGCATGGTTCCCTGAAAACATTTAGTGCGGACTTGGACCCTCGTTACAATCAGCGCTGAATTATTTACCAGAGACCAGCTTACTGGCCCGAATTGATTTCTGCATAATTTAAACGAAAGAAAATGTTTGAACCGAAACATAAAACTGAAATAAACTGTGCACGTAAACGTATGACAGCGCCGAATTGAGTTTAAAAATTGAAAATGTTTTGGTTGAACCGAAGTGAAGCGAATCATCGGACGTCTGCAGATAACTATTAGATAGTTGAATCAAGAATGAGGCAAAAATAAAATCAGTACAGGTGGTATTAGGATTCAGTGCACGTAGCGTATCGGAGGTTTCGGCGGAGGAGCCGGGCTGCGGCGGCCGCTACCGCAGTGCGCTCCCGCCGCACCGACCCACCGACAGATAGCTATTCGTGCCTGTTCTAAGACAATTACCGCTACGTAAACGGAAAATTGTTCGAGAGCTCTCTCAAACGTGTTTTCTAATCTTCGAAAGCGGGATTGAAGGGGGGAAGGGGATGCCACTTTTACATTTTTAACGTTCGAACGAGATTATTCGTTTTGTTACAGGATCATTCGGATCCTGAAAGGATAAAACGGAACCCTTATCATATCGTGAGGGTTGTTAATGTAAATATTACAAGAATTGCATTTTCATACGCGGTGAGCTCAAATTGACCGGTTTTTATTGTGAGGGGCTTTTGAATAAAAGATTTTGTAATAGCTCCGTTCTCTGTTACGGTATCTCGTTCTCATAATACTGGTATCACATAATGTGTGCAAAACAATGAAACCGCGAGCTGCGCGAACAATTAATATCCAACACAATATTTTCACAAAGTTTCGCTTCCGAAACTACGTCCTGTGCCGTTTGGAACGAAGTGACTCCTCTCTGCAGACTATTTTACGGACCATAAATTGTGTGTGGGACAGACAGGGACTTTACTTTAATACGTTTAAAAAATATTCAGGTTCATCGATATTCCTGTTGTTGCCGTCGCGTCGTAGTTTAGCGCGGCTAGGTATGCAGTAAGGTGGTAAGAGCGAGGTTGTGTGTTGACTCCTCGTCTAGAAAGTTAGAACGACACAGCCGAGCGAGTTCTTAAGTCTTGTTAGCACGTGGAATCTCACTGTGTTGTTACGGCTTAATCTGCGCGGTGCAGCGTATCTCGCGGGCTAAGCGTTCGCGTCTCCACGCAAACACGACAATTGATTAAATGTCGTAACAATTTTACTGGCGATATCGACTCCACAAACATTCCCGATAAGTAAATTAACCCGGCGTCATCCAAGTTGGTGTGTAATCCTATTTGTATAAGTAATACAGTGCGCCTGTTTGTGTAAGTAATTCATCGCGTTAAATGTCTGACTATGGGCCATTAACAATAAATCGTGTTGTTTGTGCCCCCGGCGCTGGCCGGCCGGCGTCCGCGCGGCTGCTCCACACCCGGCTGACGTTAATCAGCTTCCTCCGCAGATATCTAGATTATATGTCTGTCTAGATAGAGCTCTACTTTTATTTCTGTGAAGGCGAGGTCAACGTGAGCACAATCCTACTTCAAGTGTCCGTGGTTGTTATTAGATTTGCTTCGAAGCTATTTTTAAAAACGGTTCCTCGTGGAGGATTTTATTTAGAAGAAATATGAAACGTTCTGTCGTTTCTCGTTACTTCCTTGGGATCACTGGTGGACGTTATTTATTTAAGTTATATTCTGTAAAATAAACCATTTATTTAAAGAGTAGAAGCTTTAATACTAATCCTAAATGTAATTACTTTCCTAAAAGTAAAAGTTTAGCTCTAAGTTGTATTAAAACTTGTTATGTACTAATTCCCTCTAAAATGTTGGTATGGGAGAGAGCTGAACATAAACTTTAACTCGGAAAAACACAGACGGCCACAAGCTAAATTCAAGTTGTAGGAAAAAAGCAGCTAAAACTGAAAGCAAAACGTTAACTGGGTTCCGTAGCTGGAAATCTCCGGGGAGCTGTTTTTAAGCTGCACGAAACATAAATTTTACAGCTCGTTTAAGTTTAGCTCATTATTTCATTACTCGCATTATCTGCCGCGAACCTCTCTCGGATACTTGTTCTACATGGTGCTGTGATGTTTTAAGTTATCTATAGGTTTCTAATAAGATAGATTAATTAAAATACTGCTTAGCATAGACAGATCTAAGTCACGATATTATTAATATAAAGTGGTACCTAAGCGTAGTCTCTATCTATGTCATTTTCATATTGCGCACGGTGGATATTTTCCTTGATTGTATGGCAGAATTTTCATATCAATTACATGAATATAGAAAAACCGAAATTATTGAAGCGTTCTTCCTATAAATGTTCCGATTACAGGCTCGCGTTTCTTTTATAATAACGCTATATCCATATAAGCAGCATGGTTAAGATAAAGCCACGTGTGATGCCACCCGTGCCATTGTATGGAAAGCGTCTTGACATTCAAGTCACGTTTAATATTTCTTATTTCCTTTGTCTCATTTGTCCTCAAGTCGCAATGACATCAAGCCTTATATCTGAGTGTTTTTTGTTCCGATTTCTTGTATACAGAGATTTTTATATATACTCACATTCCACCAATATTACACGCTATAACAATTATGTCCTATCGTTTACAGTATTATTAGGGATTTTCCTCGTTCGTGGTCTAATGCCTCGAACAAACAGACTACGCTCACTTTCCTCGTGGCCCCATTTGCTTCGACAATTGGCCAAGTTAAACGCGGCCTAGATAAAAAAGGCTTACTTATACTAAATAGACTCCCCAGTTTGCCCAGCAAATATCGGCGCCTGACGGGAATTCTTGACGACGACTGGACCAGTAACTGCTTTAGCTTATCTAGATTAAATAAATCGCCTCCAACGCAAATAGGTGGCTACTATCTACATTTTTATGCGGAGTGTGAGGTCGTATTCATTTGTTTGTAATAAGACCTTACACTGAAATCGCGAACAGAGATAAAGCAAAAATCGATATACCTACATAAAGTATATATGTACGTACGGGTGAAAGTTTTCGTTTGGACACAGATCATAATGTTATGAAACCTTTTAGACGCAGCTGATGGCGCTGCTTTAAAAATCTCATTTAGTGAACACAAGCATGGCCGGTGGGGTGGCGCGGTTCAAGCCAGACCAAGGGCCTCCCTCTGGCCCTATCTCCAAAGTAGTCCTTCGTACGCATACATGTGATATGAGTAAACGCTTTTTACATTTCACCGGTATTGCTTCCATTTGATATTGGATAGCAATTTATTTATCATACATATTGCGGCTGGGAACGGGCACCGAATCTCGCTGCAAAGACGTCTTTCTTTCTGTTGGGAATCAGCAATGGAATACGTGTGGGGAATACCGCGAGATCCTGACGGTGTCGTTTAGCTATGTTGATGGTGATACACATTTTAAACATATGTAGGTCAATTGATTTTATCGTCTGGAAACTTTTGCATTGCAGTCACTGGGGACCGTGTTTGTTATTCCCGACAACGCTCGGTAAATTGTATTTTTCGTTTATTAAGTTGAGCCGTTTTTTGTAGAGAACGCCCGGAAATGCAGGTTGAAAATTGGTGAGTTTAAAAAAGAATTGCGAGTGTTTTCATAAGTAAGGAAAAAAGAGTTGTTAATATTCTTATAATAAGTTATTGAATCAGGCATTACTTTGCGGAAATCCATGACAATAAATGTTAGGAAAAATATTTAGTTTCATTTGCGCATTTTTGCGTTTTATCCTGCATCCAATCCTTGATTTTAAAACGAAATATTTTTCCTAACATTTATGAATACATATTCTTATAAATAAAATAAGTTTAAGCTAAGTTTCATGTGAGTAACAGTTATTAATTATAATTACTTTTTAACTAGGTATTTTTAAGTGTTGCCATAATGATTGCGTCATACTTCATAGTTATTCATCAATTCAAGATCAATCAAGCTAGTCTCGATTGAAAATTGACTGGCATAATGCCAAAAGATACCAACTTTTTTGCTGATAGAAAACGAAGAAAATAATTATCTCCGTCTTCTTAGAACTGGTATGTTATGAAAGCTTAATAATCATAAATAATATCAACTAGAAGACCTTGAAAATATACTCTTACAATAGGTAGGTATGTACTGTAACAAAAATATTTAAATTGAGAATCATAAATCTTTTCCTCTCATTTAACTGAAATAACTTTTGCCCGCAGTCGTTTGGCTGTGTTCGTATTTAAATACCTACCGAAAAGAGCCATTTGCAGCGGCAATTGGGATTTTATCGGAGCGACTCCATCATCACAATAACTCGTTCAATAAGTGCGCCACAACATCGGTAATATGGTTTCATTTAGAAAGATGCAAATGTCGCGACGCCGGCCACGCTCCACCGAACGCGATATTGCGCCTTCGTGGCACTCCGAGACCTCCCCTCCCCGCCTGCACTGCCTTACACCTCGCCACACTTCCTCACCTCGACTATCTTCACTTTTAATCGCTCCCTCGAGAATTTATTAAAAATCGTGCTCGATTTTACCTCAACTCCTAGTGCAAATTCCAACTAGCTCGTATTTAGACTCAAAACTCAGAACAAAACAGATCCTTTTGAACATTTGTTCACATTTACGCGCTCACAGACAATTTTAGGGGAATCGAAAGTTGGCAATTCATAAATATCTGTTAAGACGCAAAGCATAGGTGTACCGGAACGCAATAATTTAAAGAGTTAGCCGTTGAAAACGTACGTAGAGAACGTTGTAAAAAGTTCATTGTGTGAATTCCGCACATCTCTAAGGTAGAGTTGTAGGTTTAAGTTGAAAATTTATGCCGTGTGAGTGTTCACAGTGTTAAGCAAGAAGGAGACCTCGTGAGTGTCGCATAGATCACGCAGGACGTGGCATATCGCAGCGCCGCATGTGCACGCCGCCGCCACACGTCTGACGTGCACGCGCCCTGACTCCCTGCATCACTGTTCATAAATAATGAGGCGCCTAAGTGTGCGACTACAACTATCGAACGAGCACACTCGCAGCTCGCTTGTTGTCATCGTGATATAACTACAGATGCATATACTTCGATAAGCTATTTGATTCTCAGAAATATAGTAAGAAAATCTAAGACAGAAAAACAATGCTCAAAGTAATAAACGTCGCAAGCTCATCACACAGGAAGGTAGTTTACTCCGTTTCGGACCCGTATTACTAAGAATTGTTTTCCAAGACGCCACAAGAAAAACAAAAGATATGTGTGGTAAATACCAACCTCTTTGAAAACTCATTCGTCTGTCGAACGTTTAACTTAGAATTCCTAGTTCAGGGCCATTTACATTCCGAAATGCGAAAAGTCATGCTGAACGAATGCGAGCTCCGTATCTTGGGATTTTCTAACTTCACGTGCTTTTCCGTTTATTTCCTGCACGGTGCTCCCCTCGGCCCGAATCAGTCCCGGCTTCGTTAAGGAACTAATCGGCTCATTGTGCAGAAACTGCACTCTGACCTCGTTCGATCTGCACCGATATCTATCGGTCTCTACGTAAATGAAAATTTAATTTGTTATTTTATCGTTAATTTTGTTCGGAATGGGATTCTGTTTATGTGCTTGATACTGCACAGGTGCTGAAAATGTGCCTTGTGTGACATGAAAAGTGCTGCCACGTGATCCGGGCGTTGGTCAATTAGCTAATGTGTTCGATAAGGCGAGACCATTCACGTCAAGTATGTTTGTGAGACAACTGTATTGTGTCATGGTAATGTTTTGTAATTGAGTAGTCAGGAATTGATTATTTCGTTACTTGTTTCGATGAGACACTACCCCGTTTCATGGACATTCAAGTATAATACTATTAATACCTACTATTGTAAGTAATGATAAAATACAACATCAGTATCCCTAGAAGCCCAATCATATTTAACTAGCTATAAAGCCCAATCATACGTAAAAATGACGTGCAAAAGTAAAACTTTAGTTTTCCTATTTTTTTCTCTTAATGAACTATATTTTTGCATGAGGCATCATAATTTAAGTTTTAATTAATAAATAAAATACATTGTAAGTTAAAAATATTCTTTATTAATACAATTATGGCACTTTAATCAAATCTTAGAAAAATAACAAAAAATCAAGCCTCTAACACTTTTTCTTAAAACTATATAATTATAAAAAAAATCAACAAGTTTCAAATGTTTTCATAAAATTAAATCAACTTCTAATAATACTTTATAAGTCTTTTAGAAAAAATCAGTCCTTATATACAGTCTTGACAAACATCAATATTGGCTGAGGCAAACTAATTATTCTGTGTGAAGTCAATGAAGTTACCTCAAGATTAGGCGATTCCTGAGAAACAATATCGTTATCAGGGTCCTCTTGCCTGCTTGAATCTTCAACAAAGTCGACCATCGCATCCTCGTTATCACTCCAGACATCATCTTCCACTACACGATCTTCTTCCTCGGAGTCCGAATCCAGCGGGGAATAATCGTCATCATTTTCTAAAATTCTAGCTATTTCGTCCTGGTTTAGCCGTTGACGGGACTCCATTTTGTATTCAACCTGAAAACATTAATATTATATGAACAATGTAACGAAACAATACGATTAACTCAAATAAATCACAAAAATAAAAAATTATAATCAATTTCAAAAGTTACACAAAGCCCAATTATACGTCAAAATGACGTGCATCCTCTCTATTACAACAAAATGGCGGCACTTACCGAGATGACGCAACTGTGTCCTGCGAGGTCTTAATGGCTACTGAGTTGGTTCAGAAGTTAGCGGCGATCCGACGGTAAATGTGAAAGAGACAGAGATATTTCGCCGCGGTATACGTCAAATTTACGTAGATTGGGCTTCTAGGGGTATAAGATCTAAAGCGGCTAATCTGGAACATTTGCCACTGTTAAAATTACGGCAAGAGTAACAAAATGCTTCATGCCACTGTGTAGTTAACATCGTGCCTATTTTAAAAAGTATGAAATTTTATGTAATTTGAAACAAAGCTCGTAGTGAGCCTGCACGTCACCGACGTTATAATGCGATCGTGGCAGGAGGTTTTGGCGCGCAGTTTGTAATAAAAACTTTTGTAATTACACTCATTTAGGGCAAGGAACTCGCCGTTGACGCGGTGTCGTGCCAAAAACGGCAATTATTTTTATAACACCACCCCCGCCAAGTTTTCTGCGATTCCTTCGTGACCGTTGACACATACATTTCGTGTTTCGGGGGAGACGACGTATAGCCGCACATTTTGGTACGTTAATGTGCGGTTTGACTCAAATTTCACGCTGTCTGTCGCTGTGTAGATTTTGCTTAACTTTTTATGGCGATTAAGATAACACTTTTTGTGATGAAATAAGACATCGTACACTACACTCGTGTGTTTTATCAGATGGAAATAATGTTTGACATTAGTTACGTCAACAAGTCTCGCGTTTGTTATACAAATGCAAGCAAATAAAAACATGACGATTATAAAAATAATTGGAATGAAACCAACGAGCAAGACATCTGCAGTAACTTTAAAAATAAAAATTACGTAAATATTTCGTCTCAGTTGCGGTTAGAACACAATGAACACGAGTAGCTCATTAAATAAACCAAATAACAAAACAAGGGAGAAAAATAAAGTTAACAAGAATCACAATTTGTAAATAATTTGTTCAGTAAAATTATAATCCGCGTCCGGACATGAGGGGCCGTGTCAGGCGGTGACAAGCGACGACTTGGCTAGGCAGGGCTCGTAAAAACTTTTCTAATTATTTACATTTTGTAGCTAAGACGCGCTTACTCCTCCACATTATATTTTCTAGTTAATTTGGGGGATCTGGTGTGAACACGGAGTTGTATAATACGTGTGACGCGGTTCGCATCGCCGCCTGATCTCCGGTGTTACTTACACAAGCCAACAAACTTAAATGGAAACACTGATTCGTCCTAAGATAAACCCGAGATGTCACACCGCATATTATGTACGTACCTACCTCTCTGTACATTATGTTTTGGATTCTCGACTGTTTTTGAATAACATCAAAATAAATAATATTTCACCGCTCTCCCGGAAACTTTATTTTCATATCTCGACTGTAACATCGTGGGATATCCCGATCGAAATCGATATAAGGTTACTTCAGAATTTAAGTAAAATTGTCAATCGATGGAAGATCTTTTTGTGTCAAGAATTCATAGTGCATAATACTCAATACTCACTGACGCTGACTGATAGTTCGAAGTCAGTTAACTTGACATAATATTCGATTGCTTTAAGTAGTTCAATCTTTATCATTAAACTAATTGCAGCAAAAAGTTATTTATTTTTGGCTGTAACACGAGAACGAGTTAACAAATACAACTCGTGGGATTTGTAGAGTTTAATTGATTAAAATATTGGGTAAACCACTCACCGTGTAATGAAAAAATAAAAAAAAAACAAACGAACAGCGTCTTACGACCTAAAACGACAACAGCACTAAACTGAAATCAATAAACGGTTCTTATGCAACTCACGTTAAACTTTCAAGTGTTGGTATGACACTTTAGCAATTACATTTGCGCAAAAGTAAAAGTATTATTGACAGTTGCACGCCAGAGTTATGTAACCTTGTTTCCTAGTTGCTAATGAAAGATAAATATCGTTATTATAGACAACATCATGAGTCAAGTAAATATCAGGTGTCTCTGGGATCTTGCAGCCGTATACTTACTTATGTGTATGCAAGAAAAATATCGAGGATTAAAAAAAAATGTTACTTCCTAAGTTGGGTAGAAACTGAGCGAATATTTTAAAGGATTGGGACAAAGTGAGATTAGAAGTCAGTCTTCGTCGTTATCACTTTTCACGGGTGACGTAGGTTATATTCATAAAAAGTATGTCTTAGAAAAGTCTAGTAAATGTTAAACATACCTATAGAAAGTAATTATGTATAGGTAACGACAGATGGGTTAATTTGTGAAAGAAGAGAAGAAGTACGGTCTACCCTAGCAGTTTTGATTTGTCTTCAACACACATATACATATGTATGTATAGGGATCCTTCCACGATGTTAGTTCATGTTTTCATAAGCCATTTGGTAATTATAGAACTTTTAGTCTTCGGCTTCGAAATTCAAATCTTTTTATTTATTTCGCTTCTGAAACGTGCCATTAGTTCCAAAAAGGTGGTCTTTAAAATTACCATCCCAAAAAAGTATCCTTTATACATAATATGAAAATATGGTTTTATTTAAGGAAATGAGGAAAACGATTGAACATTTTTAGTCGTTGATAGCCAAAACAACGTCATACAATTTGAAATGCGTTTTATTTTGTGCATAACTGAGAAGATTGATAGGCAATTAACAGTCCTTAATGTACTATAAGCTGTACAGTGTTGCCAAAATAAGAGTACAATAAAGAGTTAGTGCAGATAATAAAATGACATATGACTGTGGACAAGAATTGCGAAATATTTCTTGGCATGCATTCTGTTGAGTTGAGACTTCCGGTAAAATTCAACACAATGCATAAACTGGCTTTAAAATCAGATATTTTAAAGCCAGAATCGTACTACTAGGTACCTACTGTAAACATAATTTGGGAGAAAAAAGTATTAAAATACATTTTTACTGAGTGTGGAAACAAACGAATAAAAATCCTGCAATGTTTAATTATGATAATAGGCAGTAATTCTTTCGAAATGACCGAAAAGCAGAAACAACAATATTTACCAAGTCACTAAATCCGGCCTAGTCCCGCTGTACGGTGCTCGGTACACATCTAAAATAATCCTACATATTCATACACAATTTTAAAGCATGAAAATTCAAAATGTTACGAACAATGCATGTTTTTGGTAAAAATACAAATAGATATAGGCGACGCGGCTTGGTCCCGCGGGTCCGCGTCCAGCGTCCATGCGCACACTATGAACAAAGAGGTTCGTAACGTCCGCTGTAAACGAGTGGCCTGTAATCTGTTACTTTTACGTAGCACTTATTTTGTTTCCACACGATTCCCGGAGAATATTTTTACTACGCGGACCGGACGACCCATCCGACAGAAAGGCGCTGCGTCTGCATAAAACTCCAGGAAATTTTACGTGTTTCGACACAATGATTATGAAACACTCGTAAACTTGAACTAGGATTTTTCCCGTCGTGTTCCAAGGTATACATTTTCTCCGCGACTGTGGGCGCCAGATCCGAAGCTCTCACAAAGAAAATATAAAAAGAAACGCCATTAAGAGTTGTTTACGCGGCATGCATAAATACAAATGAATGGCCCTAAAGCATTGTGGTTAAGTCTGTACTAAGAAAGTTTTGTAATTATTGTAATTACGAGCCGACGGAGAAACATCCAGCGTCGACACAACGACATATTTCCTACTTAATCGCACCGTTGCCGACAGTATTGTAAATAAATCAATTTATTACGTTCGCTAGGCACCGCATTACTCATGCCATAATGTTTTAACTTTAAGTAACACTCACACGCATCTGTAATTATAACTTATTTAACTAAAGCCATTAAATAGGTGTATTTTAAAGAACTGCTTTATCAAATACAATATGATTTCGTATACAAGAGCCTAAATTATTCAATCAGTACAGTTTCCTTATATATTTATTATTAAATATTATCTACTTATTAACTTGTGATTTTGTAGTGTTTAGGTTTAGTTTGTGGCAACCTTAATTTGGACCTTGCGGGAAAAAAAACATTCACAGTAGAATTTCTAGTTAATCCCTTACTCAGACTGGTATGGAAACAAATTAAAAGCCTAGGAGATACAGCTTAGTTTACGATGACAAGACATAACTTAAAGAACAAAATTTAACTTTACATTTATAGTATAAATTGTCGGCATTTACCGAAGTATTGGACTTTTATTTTCAGACTTGCTTTTACAATATAAATGTTTTAATTGGGCTTTAAAATAAAGTGAACTCTCAACTGTGAAAATGCCACCGTTCAGTTCACTGATTCAGTGCTTTCGATACATGGCAAACAAACTGATAAGTACTTCGCTTCATTACATGTACTTACGAATATGACTGACGCAAATAAGTTCATACATGACGATGACATTTACTGTAAGTAAATATCGAAACGTCATCTGATTAATTACAGGCCAATCTTCACAAAGGGCAATGACATCAGTGTGTGGGTAGCTACACAAACGTATTAGTCATCCAATCCGCGCGATCAATCTCAAACGCATTTAAAACTTTCCACATAAATGGGTGCACTTAACGTATTAAATTCGCTGACAATGAATAACGGGCGGGCTGGCGTACAAACTGTAAAATATTCATCTTAAAAAAGCGACATTTAAATCTCCCCCTGTAATATGAGTAACGGCTTATTTGGGTGTAAATCGTAGAGCGGTCGTTCGTCAAGCGGGTCCAATGAGCGAGGCAATCACTTAGAGTATGTTCTCAACTTAACAACCCTGTAACAGTGTTTACTAACGCATAGTTTGCGGAACAACCGACAACTACACTATTTTCAAATTACGGGATTGTAATATTTAGATTCTTGTTTCCTAACCGCAAATATACTGTGTGACGTAACAACTTTTGTTTGTATAAAGCTACGTCTACATTCGCTTGAACATGGGGCACGAGATGTAAAATAAATGCATGAAATATTTTATAAATTAAGTAATGTAGACGAATCCGAGGGGATTCATTTAGTCAAAACCTCATTTAATTGCTATTAAACAGTTTTAAATTAGTGTGGCATGAACGTGCACTATTTAGACGATAATAAGAGGATATCAAGATGTGGCAGTTAGAAAAATATAATTTTGTAGTGAATTAATATGCTACGTTTTGCCAAGACTATATGTAAAGAAAATAGGCCCGCACCCACACATAAAATGCTTCGTCAATTGAACACAGTAAATTAACTAGTGCGGAATAAATGAATGCAGACATTTTATCTTATTGAAAGTGCCATTGTATCACACCTACGTCGGATTATCATGCTAATGTAAATACGGAGTGAAGGGGCAGTCTCATAACAGATACTATCGCTACGCTTTAAAACATTTTTTATTTTTAATCTCGTATAAGGGTGAGTATAGACCGTAGGATCGATGCGCTCTTCATCGGTTTTTTACCACTAATTAATCACAGAGCGATGATTAATCAACGCAGCCGCGGGCACATTTAAAGCAGCACTTTAATGATCCGTTTGTCGGACGTTAGTATTTCTTCCTAAGCACGGCACGTGCCGCGGACGGGTTTATGCTGCTGTTTTACGATAATTTACAGCTCCAATGAATTTTTAGCGGAGGCGTTAAGTGACGCGAACTGCTTTGTTAATAGATCGCGAGTGCCTTTAAGTGATTCTGTAATGAGCGTAATTACAAGTGTTGATGTCAATTGGACATCTTTGAAGCTGTAATTTAATGTAAATAAAAAAATAAGCATATAGCTTTACCAATTTTGACAATTGTATTGACTGAATGAAATACCAGTTTTGATTGAGTGTCGATCAAACTCCGAAATTACCTGAAACAATACGAAACAACCATTAATTTTAGCCAAACCTGACAAAGTACAGAAATAATTACAGTACTGAATAACGCCATTCAAAGTGGAGTGATGAAAGAAAAACATGGGGGAGGGATTGCGCTTTTATTGAAACCAATCTCACCACTTGCCTCGACTGACTGCGCCCCGAGCTGAATGCGCGTAATTGCTTCGTCATTCAGATGATCGCAGCTTTACCGGCTTGTCTTGTTGACTGTACTTGTAGGCACTCGCTTTGTGCACGCGGCCTTACGTCGGCTGACATGTGCTATTGTCTCGCACAGTTTCGCCGCTCGCTTTTATGACGGCAACAAGTTTCAGCTTGCATTGTAAACCACCCCTTAATGATAATTGTACAATTTCATCATTTACCGCTGGTATCAGTGTTTTTGTAACCGCGGACTAATTTAGCGCAATAATCGCATCACATTTTGTTACTAAATCAACGCGATTTAATTAGTCTCTTGTACGCGATGTGTTTACAAAGAGAAACATTGTGAAAAGTTTTCATCACGATTTTAACTCGAACAAGTAATTTAAAGGGATGAATTTTTTTTAATGGATTAATTAACTGACGACGCCGGGCCGAATTTTTATTTGATGAGATCTACGCCTATTTTGTTCGTTAAGAATTTTCATTTATTCAATTAGACTTTCAAATACTTTGAATTGCATTACTTACTCTCGTGATAATTATGTTTTATTTCACTTTGTATTTCTTGTTTAGTGTAAACGTTTTAAAAGGCTGTTTCGATTAGCTTTACTTTTATGCAGATGTACGTAACAATGTGTACGAGCGCGCACTTTTTTCTTACGGACTATTGGTAGATCACGAAGTTCACGTAAAAGCGATCTGCACATTTTTTTTAACAGAACTGAACCCGGCCATATTGGATATTTCCCCTTTTTTTCAAACATGGCAGATATTTGCTTCCACGTCGTTCAAAATCAAAGCCAAGCTCAAAAATGCGGCAAGAGGTAGGTGTGCTCTTTTGCGTGAGCCTTTTTTACCCAACTAGCTAAGAAGGGTACTGTTTTTCGAACGTATCTTGCATGGATGTATGTATGAATGTAATAATAGGGTATCGTGAGATTTTTCTCGATAACCCAAGTGTTCTGAGGTTAAAAATACCAACATGCCGACTGGAAGACGTCATAGATTGAAATAAAAGAAATACAGTTATGTTTTGGCCATTAGGATCAAGAAATTACAATGTTTTTATAATAATAAGAACCATATTTAAATCAAAGCATTGGTAACCATGTTCAGTTGCGTATGATTCATATCTCTAATATTTACAAAGAGAAGTCCAGAGCACTCGTGTACGCAAACATGGACGGCAGCGGCGTCGCTCATCGCTTAGCGCCGGCTCATGACGCCATCTGTAGTCAACTCTGCAACCATTCATATTTTCATTTTCATTTCGAAAATCACAAGAAAGTGAACGCTCGAGGAAAAAAGACAAAATGAAAGGAGAGTCTGTGTTTTAATGGGTTAATTAGCCGACGATCCTCCGGTCGGAGCTTTAATTAAAATGAAAAATTTTCGTGACTAGACTCAGAGAATTAATTGCTCCCTTTCGTGAAACTATTCAGGTGAGAAGAGAGTAAATAAAGAGGCCGCGTTGCTCAACTAAATATTAAAACCAGTAGTGACTGAGTTATTTTGTAGAATAAATTATGTTTTATGTCTATAAGGAAGATCGCAGCTCATCATTTTTCTCGTTATAGACTTCCCGCATTTTGACGTGGGATAAATTATTGACACATTTTATTATGGACGGTTAATGATTGATAACATGACAAAACGTCCTGTTTACTTATGTTGAATTAGAGGGGCACGGAGCTCGTTAATTATAAACTTTTTCGCTTAATGCGGCCAGCCCAAAAATGATCGTTAGATAGAAAAAAAAGTTTTCTTCCATCGCGTCACGAACGAGACGTAAATTGTTTAAATCAAGATAATGGATCGCTTTTACTGTAAACCGATATTTAATTACGGGCTCGAGTGTATCCCGGTCGTCGTAACAGGGTTCCGTAGCAGCCGCTGTAAAGTTATGCACAACACAAGTTGCATGCTGAATACTGAATACCAACGAGACATAAATCCAAGCGTGTCAACTTGCGTATTAACAAATTGCGTTCTTAAACCGCAATAAACTATGTAAATACGAAATTTAAATTACAAACACCAATGCGACAGCGCTGGGGTCGACCGTCGGTGGTAGCATTGCGTCCGTAGGTGGTGGTTGCAAGTAGAATGTGCGAGTGGCGCGATAGCGGTGTCGCCCCACTGAGTTATGTGCCGCGGCTCGCGTTAATTGTCGCTGACGAGGCGACGCGGCGCCTGACCTGCCTCACCTACTGTACTTTGGCCTGCAATCACATGGAATATTATTTAAATTATGATGACCATTAAAATCACAATTACTCTCTTATAAATGCGCCGGTAAATGCAATTTCACTGTCATTATCTGGAAATGCATGTTCATATTCTGTATTTCACGTTTATATAATTTGTAATCAACAATTTCACTGTGACTTTCCGTAAATCGATGTGCCTACAATTAATAAATCTGTTATTCTACCTTAGATGCATTTGTCATAGAGTCGACGTCAGCTTTTTGGATTTAAAACCATAAACCGCGCGACAAACAGGCACTGCGCCAAAGTAGTCAGTCGCAAAAAAATGCATTTTGCAACAACAGAATGTAGTGTGCACTCTGCACTAAAAGTAGGAGTTAACACAAATCGGTTTTTATTTAGCTCGGCGATATTTCACAAGGTTTGCGCTAAATTGTCACGGGTTTAAAAAGGTGGCGGTTGTCCGCGTCGCGCGTAACAAATCGTTTTAATTTGCGCCCAAGTCGCACGACTTGTCGCCGTGTTGCCATCGCGACCATTGTCGCCGATTTGTCTTCAAATGTTATTACAACTTAAGTCCTGTCTGATAAGTATTTTTCTTTGATATTAAAGTAGGTTTTATGAGGTGTCTGGGTATTCATTTTGTCAAAAGATCTTTTGATGGTTCAAAAAGTGTTCCTCGAAAGTCTTTTGATCTGTAAAAAAATATTTTACTCGTTATTTTTATTCTTCGTCGATATTTTCTTAACGAAGAATGATAATGGCACTTTTTCAGTGAGCCATCGATCTTGCCATTAAAAGTATTTGCTGAATAATTGTTTATTTACAATTGGGAAACAGTATAATCCACTATTCAATTCCATCAGGTGTCGTTAAACTATTTAACCGTTTGATACAAGACACCGCAATCCCTTTTCTGGGGGAGTTCCAATCTGTCTGCTTGCAAATGAGTAAAGTTTTAACAACGTATTTAGATAAATGAGTATTAACCTGTCAGAGAGCATACTCAATGGACCGATTCATAATACAACGGCTTTAGAAAAAGTAAACTAACTAAGACGCAATCTTTTAAAACTTACTTAGTTGACAGTTTAACTGGCGGTTAGCGGTCAGTGTAATTAGTCCAGTTTGTATCACAAAGGAGTAGTTGTCTCATGCAGTAGATTAGAACGTTATTATTAGCAGTTTGCGTGAACCAAAAGCGCATAGAGCAAGTCACGTCCAAACTTCACGCCGCAAATAGGTATCCCTGTGTTCACAGCGTTGTTTTGGAAACATTAACTAACTTGAGAGGACGCCAAAAACGGAAACATTTTAACGTTCGCCGCCGCCGCGCCGCTCGCCGTATTGTCACTGTTGTTCCTATTACACGCCAAAAAAGTTGGGCCGTTATTATATCCCTAAAATAAAGCGCGCCATAGTCAACACAAAAATAATTTAATCGAACGGAACGTTTCTAACAAATATTTGCGATGAAAACCTCAATGGTTGTAAAATTTCGGCTTCATCGGCGAGCACTTGACATGAGCAAATAAAAATGTTTTATTGCTTTTAAACTTCCATTTGTCCATCGCTTCGCAGCCAAATCGGTGTGGTTTAGGCGCATTACTTGTACCTATAGCTGCCGCAGCTCGTAACACTGGTACGATGGCTATCTTGTTTGCTTTTATCCTTATAGAAAATTTCGTGCATCCCAGTGAATGCATCGGCGAGCCTTCCAATATCAGGCGGATTATTCACTGTAGAACGTTGTAAAATTTGTGGATACGTCCGTGATTCCCGACCTAGCTCAGCGAGCATAGGGTACAGATTTGTGTGGCTCGGAAAAGAATTTGTATTTTGCCTAAATATCGGTAACGGATTGGCGTGGCTATACGTGGTAAGATAAGAGTACAAGTTGCATAGTGATGCATTGAATGGATTACTGCATTGGGCTGCTTTGTGCGGTTCAAGGGACGCGGGTAATGTTATTATTATTTTGGACAAAAGTACCAATGATACGGGTGCACTGGCGTTCCCGAGATGCTCTTGGAAGATAATGTTTATTTTTAAGTTAACATTGCCAAGCTGGCATACGGCCCGCTTCACAGTAAGTGCATCCCATACATCATAGTCAACAGTGGCCATTATAATGGTATTGGATATTATTATGGTGTTCGTGCCGTTGTGATATATGTGTATTGACGCGTTGCCGTGCATTTAAGAAAATGGATTTTTATGTAGCTTTCCGCTTGAAAACATTTATTTATTTATCGATGTGTAGAGTTTCTACATATATTAAAGTAACATGCGGTGGGATCGTTAGCTGGTTCAGATATTATATCTGGAGAGATAGATATTTGTTTAGCTAATCTCATGAACTTGAAATTGAACTTTAAATAACGAATAATGAAGATATAACAACGTCAGCTCACAAATCTAAGATCATGATAGATTATTTGATAGATTTACAATTATATTTTAGTCGCAGATGGGTGAAAATAACGTTACCTACTTAAATAAATATTTGTTTTATTTTCGTACCAACGTAGAAAAACAAATTACAGCGTAATCGAATTTATCGTACACATCACTTGGCAGTACATTATACCTGTATTGATTTGATTCTTCAGTGGAGTGCGGTGTTTGCTCGCTAAGTATTTATGTCATAAGTCAATACGGTCCAATATTGACGTTAGTCGACAGTGAACTGGTCTAAATTCGCGTGTTTGTCGCCGATATTGGTCGCTGTATGCATGGCCGGCCGCCACGCCGCCTGACAGCCTTGTAATGGATTGTTTACCTCGGCGCGGACGTCCGCCGCCCCCGTCGATCACTGACACCGACCTAATTACATGTAAATAAATACAGGCCCGACCGCCTGATCTGATCCGCTCGCCTCTGCCACATTTGCTGTGTACCGATTGATCTTACGTGCTCTTTTTTGACGTCGATTTGGGTTAGCGCTGTGCCAAATTATGGTGATTTCGAGCATTTGGTCGAATTAAGTCGAATGAAGCGTAGCATTCCCGCTATTATTTAATTGGCGTGATAATTTAATTATAAATAAAGCCTTCGAATTGCAATTTTGCTGAAAACCAATAAGACAAAAAATAAGTCTTTATATGGGTATTTTGATAAATTAATTAATAACAAGACTAAAATGGCGTCTTTCTCATGGAAAACATGGAGGGAAAATCGAAATGCATTAAGTATCAATATCATAATTATAGCTTAGCAATACGTAGGGGAGTGGAGAGGTGGCTCATGATATAGGAGCGAGTATCCCACGGGCGCAGTAAAGTGACTGGCTCGGTTTGCGAATTACGTTATCGGCGGCGAGTGCGTGGTACACCTGGGTCACGCAACTGCCCGATATTATTCAGAGTCCACCACTAAACCTCACCCCACTGTGAATACTCCGCTCCATATAACAACTATCTTTTAAATATTTGAGTTCCATGAAAAGTTCGACGCTGAAAATCTACTTTCATTTTATTCGAAAAGAACTTATAATAACTATAAAAATCTGAACATGAATTTCAAACTTCAAAAACATTAAAGTTTGATTTATTTATAATGAAGGTGTTACGATTATTACCGTAGAAACTTTAACCGTCTGTCAAAAAAGAAATCGTAAGAGACATAAAAAGTTTTCTAATCGTCCCGTTACTATAATAGAGTGCGGGAACTTCACTTATGCTTATTAAATTTACTCTTTAGACAAGAAAATGTAAAACGGGTTTTCACAACGACATGGAACAAGGCTCAGCCGCGCGGCACATTGGCCCGACACAAAATATTGTGGAGCCGGGTAAACGCGCCGCTCTAACTTCCAATACAATATAAATTGCACTTTGAAAATGGCCTGTACTTCAAAGTGTGCATACGATTCGATACTTTAATACTGTAAGCGAGGGCGCGTTTCGGGTCGCGCGGCCGCGACGCCCGCCGCCCGCGCCGCCTAGTGCCATAATACCGGTAATGTGGTGTCGCCTTTCTGTGGCGAGATAAGGGTACGCGACATTGACTATTCAAAGGGTTGCGGTCTTCAAAATTTGCGCTCAATAAGTCCAAAATACCTGCGCTCCACCTTTGCGTTGACGCGTTATTTGCATTGTGAACCGATGTTTTAGCTTTAAACGTCCGTTTCGAGTTTATTTATCGATAATATTTTAATCATGAGTCCTTCGGATCCGTTGAAAATGCGGTTGCAAACGTTGCTCGTTAGAGCATTATTGTAAGCTCAGTTAATGCGACCCATTTTGTTTCGTTTGTTTATTTGGATCTGCTCGCCGGAAATGTTTATGTATGAGTAACTCTTTATTACAACTTATATTATTATATATCTCTCTGTGGACTGCTTTACGACAGTGCATGATAATTATTTGTTAATTTATTGAAGGTAAATTCAGGTCAAATCCTCTAAATGAAATTAATTCGCTCCCCTCGACAATCTGTGGTTCAATCTCAAAATTAAATTGATAAATTATTGAGTTGGCTTTCGCTCAATCAGAGCGTCTTTCACGTGTTTCGAGGTATCAATATTTACAAAGTTAAGAATACCTTTCTAAATAAAGCCTTTAATTAAAATTCTACCATATTAAGAGGTATTATCAGATTTCAACAATTTGAGTCGACAGGGCAGTTAAATAATTTTAATAATTGATAATTCTCGGTCAAATATGATATTCTGCGTTGATTTTATAGGATACACAAATTAAGTATTACCTGCTATTATATAATAATAAAGCGTCTTTGTATGGGGCGTAGCTAATACAATGACAATAACTCAGTTCAGGCAACACACCTAGGTAATTAGATAAGTACGTACCTGCGCTTATATATTCCACACGTGTCTCGAGCGGTGGCTTATTTATTTGCAATTTGTAGGATATCGCCTACTACGTAGGTACCTTAATGAGGCAATAACAATAAATAAAGACCCAAAAGTTTTCTCAGACCTCCGCCCTGCACCCTCCGCGGTCCCTCTGAAGAAACCGCCTCAAACTCATACGTAGCTAGAAAATGCTATAATTATTTAGCAGGGCGCCGCACTCGCATTATGTCCGTAATTTGCTGGGGTGAATGCGATTTGGAAATTGTATCTTATTACGTTCTATATGGTGGGATACATTGATTATTTTTTAAACCACCTGGAGGTATTAAATGTAAAATAAAAATCAGTAACGCAAACAGAATTTTCAAATTATGTCTAACGTACCATCCAAATGGCCTTTCACTTTTAAACCTGAACTTTGCATTACTTTTTGCTGGCGAATAAAAAGCGAGTGAATTCAAAGGTGAAAAACAAGTGAACTATGACGTATCTGGAACTCAGTTTCTGAATCATCGCCTGGTACAAAGCACTGGAGTATTCTGTAAGGTCGTATGTGCATTTGCGGTCGGATTTACACCCGGCATGTGTAGCGACGCACAGTGCGTTGTTATCTACACATAGCTAAAGTACAAATCATTGTATTACTCCGACATATGTGCAGTGCTGGGTACGTAGGTATGTGCGAACAACCATGTCGTGGCTCTGGGACGTTCATGTAAAATCAATGTGTACTGTTCAGGTGTTCCGGCCGTCCCAGGGGCACAGTAAAGTCTCTCGGTTCGCCTTGCGGTTCCGCACACAGTAACACGAGCGGCAGTATCTTGCTCTGTAGTTTATTGTACGGTTTGACTTAGAAGGGGGCTTAGGTACTTGTGTAACTACACCCTGCATAAAATGATTACACTTTACATCAATAAAGTAATATTGCACCCATTTTGAAACGTCACTATTGAATTAGAAATTGGAATGATGTTTAGGTACTAATTAATTTTTCATTTGAGTTATCTGTATTAGATGTTAAAAAAATAAAACAACAAAATATAAATGTGTTATTAACACTTCTTTCCGTAATACGGACATGTTCCGCGTACAAAAGTCAGCGTATTAGTTGTTTTGCACACCGTTTCATCTCGGGGAAATGTTGCGATAAATATCAATAGATATTCTTCTGGTACGGCGACATCCCGGACAAAGCTTTATGCACGTCAACTGCGTTTATCCGCCGCTCCTCGCACAGGCCTTTATGACGACACGATAATATGATGGCTCTTTATATAGGCCACCGTTTATGGTGCACATTATGCAAATAACGTGAACATTATTTCATATTTTGTTTGTCGGCGGTGTCGCTACCCCGACCGCACTGTGTACGGGCATTTCATTACGAATACATTGACAAGCGACGCATTAACGATTAATATATCACAATAAAGCACAAAAACATTATTATTTACCAAATTACAAAGTTATTTACTGCGTGTGGCGGTTTTAATTCAGCTAATTAAATTATATTGGACATCAGTTACTGTAAGGATGTTTTCATTGCATGCAAGCCATCGGATTTGCGAATGCCTAGGGCGCACACACACCACCACGCACGCTGCGGCAAACACACACAGAAGCGAGTTTTCTCTTTAAGTTAAATGAACCGCACAAAGTTCGATTGTAACACCTTAGAGTATGTTACATATTAACAGTGTTTTCAGAAAGTTTTATGCTTCGCCGAGTACAAAGAACTCGTAGTGTACATAGAGATAGAGGCGGCAATGATATAGTGTCGGGCATGCGGCCGTTCCCTCAGGAACGATAAACCCTTCCCGGCGCTTCCCGTCTACTCTTCTTTATGGGGAGGCCGGAATGGCCAGCCCAGGTGAACAGGTAGCTAGATTGCGAAAGTATTTTTAGAACATCTTGTCGGTCGTCGGGTGTTTTTCCTTTGTTATCAAATGTGAGACATTGGAAGTGAATTTTCGGTTATGGCCGCGCCTAATGTATCCGTAAGGTTTAAGAGCTCACAGTTGTTCGCTTTTATGGTGTGTGGATAAAGAATATATTGTACGGAGCGGGTATATTAACTTGCGTGTACAGGTCGAGTAGGTGTTCCTTGATTCCGCAGATAAGGGTTAAATTAAATTCCTAATTGGAGTGAAAATTGTTGTTTTTGCTTATCTTGCCTCTATTTTACTTTCGACATTTCGAGATGTTCTTTGTGTTTTCATTGTAAATATATTTGTTTACCGGTTCCCGAGAGAGTATCCACGTGGAGCTTAAAAACAATTACGGTGAGTGTGGCACGTGCGACCTGAACTATGTATATTGGTAACTTTATGGAACAAAGTCTTATTACTAGCTCTGTGGAGTTAATGAATTATTAAAGCTGATTTAAGCCACGTCGGTCGGTATCGCTGCGGAAAAAATATCAGACATCCATTTGTTATTTCCATTTGAAACGGCACAGGTTTTTATCGCATGTTGTGGCAAACGTTGGTTGTTTGATATCTTCCTAGGTTTATTTGCAAATCGCGTGCCGCGAGTACACGTTCACTCTCCTAATACTTACTTGTTGAATTACCTTTGTTCAAGTAGAATAAATGTTTTACTTTTTACTGGTATTGGAAACCCTCGTACATTGTCGTGTTCCCTGTCCCTTGGTGTACGTGTTGAAGTATTTTCTCTGCTCGGAATAAGTTGGCAGCAGGAATTGTGAGACGAGGAAAGTGGTCGGCAATATACCTAACGTAAACATGCTGTATCGACTGGGCGAGGACGACGACTGACGGCACTAAACGTCGCTATGCTGATGTGTGTACCGGAGGGTTCAGGGCAAATATATACTACAAAATATTGTGAGGGGTCACAATTTATTTATATGTATAAGGCACTATGCCTTTGAATAAAAAATATAGCGTTACAATTTTTTCTATATATAAACAAGGCTAGCAATTTGATTAACAAAGTTAAATTCATAAATATTTACCTACGATCGACGATGACGCATTGAAACAGTCCACAAAACGTTAGTTAATTCAAAAAGCCAAGAAAAACCATGTAATATTTGATTGGCGGTATGCAGTTGGTACGTCCGCATGGCTCATGAATCTGTAATGAGGATGTAGAGAGGTGCATTTTGCGGTGTCCACCGCCCTTGCTACTATGGCGCCCTGGTACATTTGTGCTGCGTTAAGTAGATAGCTGTACCCTACAATCTACTGAATATATAGTCGGAATTTATTCCTTCTGCCACTTTACGTTGCGGTGTTTCCGAGAACGCCGTGTACGACATGAATATGAATACTGGAGTTTCTGTGTTTTTTATATTGTCGTGTTTTTGTGGTATGTGGAGTTATGTGCGTTGTGAAAGAACGCGAGCATGAATGGCACGGCGTTCCGCGTAATATCTATTCATTTATTGGATGCAAATAATAAAAACAATACGCAAGGTCGCTTATTATATTCTATCGTTTATACGTTTAATATCTATATTATGTTATCACTCACATGCTCATCTCAAACTCATGTTACTCAAAATAAACAGATTATATTTTGTCAACCACAGAATTATCACAACTGTCACTCATAACCGTTGGCTGGTTGGTTTTAATCCTCTCGTGAGTAGCCTCTTCATAGAAAGCCTCCACAGTGAACCTCCCACAATATCGTCATGAAAATTCAATTATGGTAAATATTGTCCTCTATAAATAGCCTTACTTGTAACTTGCTGTGGGCGTCATAGTAAGCCACTAAGATCCGTAGGTACGTCGAGTTATATCTACACTGAAAACGTGATATCTTTGTAAATTGATTTTCTTAAAGGTTACAAGGAGATAAGACGATTGTGTCTTTGTAAAGAAAAAGCCGCGTCATGGGTCAGAGGTGAGAAAATGGATAAAATGGCGAAGGTTGGCCTGTTTTGAGTGTGTTTATGTGACGGTCAGAAACTTGTGTAGTAAGTAACGTTGAAATGTCCTGTGTACCAATTCGATTCTTGGATGGAATCGGTGTCCATATCATAGTCTCATTGTGGATAATTTTTATAGAAAAGTATCAAGACAAATGGTCGTATTACACAGTGATATTTATATTTGTCCTTTCTTTGAAAACATAGAAAAAATAATTAAGTAAATATACTTTCTAAGTTAGGACCACGACAATCGTAAAGGAAGTATCCAAATAAATACAATCAGTGACAGTCCGTAAACAAAACATATGAACACAACGTGCTACCCAAATTATAGGTATATTTGTTGAACTCATAATCCAATATTACAATGGACTATAAAACGGCGCACGTGTTTGCTTTCAGAATATAACCGGCTATTCGGTTGAAGCTAATTTGTGTTAAAACAGAGCAAACTCCTAATTACGATGCAAATTGATCGTTCGGATCACCGCAATCATAAAATTTCGCCGATCAAAATATTCTCTTCACGGAATATTATGTAGTGTACGTTTAAAATTCAACCAAAATGAATGAAGGTATTTTTGGCACAATTTTGTGATGGAATTTCGGTGAAGCACTTAATACAGTCAACTTGTGATGTTCAGGTTAAGAGAAAATGTAAATTAATATAAATTATCATCGTGTTTGATAACACGTGAGAATATATAACATATATATCTCAAGATTTTTTAGTCCATTTACAATATTTACATATTATCAATTTTGCACTGTCTTACTCTACATTAATTAATTAATTATAATGTCTGTCTCTGTATTAATTTGAAAAAAATATTGACAGGTTTTTAATATTATTTACAAAAAATGTTATAAAAGATCAATTTCTCTTTTGTGGCTTGTTCATCCGCGTCATAAAAGACGACGGGAGAGCTCGTAGTCTTTAAACCTGACATGCAAATAGCTTGAAAATAAGTAAGCTCTTGAGAGTATAGAGCATTGCTAAGTATCTAAGGTACAGACTTTATTGGACCCTACTTTTCAAGTAAAATGTTATCCAATAGTGAAGCCTCTTTGTCTGTCCGTTTGTGTGATTGTTCTAAGATAATTTAGTCATATTCTAAATACTTAAATCGTGACAAAACTTACATGATAATACGATATTAATGTTTTATTAAAATTCGAACTTTAATATAGACAAACGTGTTATAAAATATTATTAAATTTAAAAATACGATATAAGTTTGATAAATCTTCAATTATTCAAGTTTAAGCACTAGACATGAGGTAGTACTCATATCCAGTGCTGCTAAACCAACGCTATTTACATATTATGGAAACTAACTTCAGAAAATTAACCCTCTCACTAGACTTGAAGTACGCTAGCTCTCAATGAATGGCGTAAGTACAGGGTTGAATAGTGCGTCTCCATCGAGGACTGATCCAAGCGAAGCCGGGATGTCAACATTTGTCTATGCGATTCTACCCCCGAGGCCGGCCGGGAAATGACATGCACTCTTTTATTCCCGGCCACTCTTTACTCCGAGATGCAATTGCATGCGAAATTTCAAAGAAACAGCCTCAAGTGCAGACTTTGTTGGCTTCATTTTTGTTTTTAATTTGGTTAAGGAGGTTATAAGGTATAAGATTTTTGGGGGCGATGGTGGTGGTGGTGATAATGTAGATAACCCTGGTATGAAATCGTCCTAGCACTCTTCTAAGATTCGGATCAAATCAATGGCAATATACCTAAATAGTTTAAATTGTTGAGTCTGGCACAAAAAAAATAAAACTATTAATTTAAACTTCCTTATATGTCTATTGGTAAAATGACAAGGGTCAAGTATCAGCCGAAGCTCAATATTATATTGTATTAATATAAAAGTAAACAAAATGTGACGTCATTCAGCTAAATCACAAAAAAAAATCTTTAATAAAGTTTATATTTTCCGAAGGCTAATACGAGACCAATATCGCTCTGGTGCTACGAAGCGATCAGTTTTACAACCGTTGCTATTTGTTACCAGCTAAAGTATGATACGAACACAAGACTATTAAAACTAAAACTACTATAAAATCTTGTTTACCAAGCATAAAGTTTTATTTTATATTGAAAACACAGAGAATTTAAACGTACTGTAATCAACAGACTAGCTCACATCGTTTGAACTATGAGTTACAAGTTCGTAAGCGCAATTTGTTTGACAACCAATTATACACTGAAATTTGGGCATGCCTGTTTGGTATCAGTATAATATGTTTATAGATTATCATTAGCGCTATCAACATACTGATGAACAAAACAGTCCGTCGTAAAAAAACATTCACTAGTACATAAATAACTGGTCATCAAATATACATTCCCGTCTATACTTTGATAAAACTGCATCACTATGCACTTTGACGTGACGGATCGCGTGACAGTTGTTCCGAAATCGAATCGGACTTTATTTAACGTCACTAAAAATGGTGATGTACATTCCAGCAAGCGGAGTGAGCGGGCGAGAGAAAAGTGCGCGTCACCGGCCGAGGGGAGAAATCACGATAGCAAACATTGACTTTGGACTTTTAGTCTTTTACTCACTTAGCCTAACTCCCGGCTGCGCAGCAAATCACTCCACTAGAAACGAAGAGAAAGTTTTAAATTCTGAAATTTCTTTAAATTATTTAAAGCCGTCTGCTATGAATCGACTTAGTGAGTTATTGAATAGTTCGCGAACTCGTAATTGCTTCATGTGTAACCTTTGTTCGATAGTTGAATGCCACGTAACACGTATCTATAGCTGTATATGAATTTATACCTACAAATGACTTCGAGTAGCAATTGAATGGGTAAATTGCTGCCTTTGAGTATATGATACACCGATTACTAAGGTATTGCTACTTGAGAAGTATAGTTTACTAAGTAGGTTAATAACGAGTATTACTAGCGATTAATTGATTTTAAGATCAGGTAATATTGTCATAATATCCCCTATGTTATCTATTACTCTCCGATACTCAAACGGAAGCCTCATATGAGCTGATCTCGGATACTGAACCCTGAATTAGAGGTATTGTGTTATCTATGATATCCTAATAAGTTCTGAGTGAACCAAATAAAAACAGGTCACCAAAACATTAGACGTCACAGAATGTCTGTACAACTGATTACAGCAAAAACCGAAGATTATCCACAGCGAAAGCTCGAATAGAAACTAGAACTTCAACAGAACAAGTTAAATCAAAGGTTTAAACGTAACAAAAGGCTGAACAAACTTTAAAAGAGGACTTTCGAAACTGCAACACTATCAATTGCAATCATACGATTGGCTGGATTTGAAGCTTTAACTCATAATTAAGCAATTATTACAGATATTCAAATATCGAAGTCAGCGATCTAATACGTCGGGGTGCGATCAGTCGGCGTGCCTCTTGAATTACGGCGTGCATTTAATCTTTTCAGACGTTCTCAAATACCCGCTCATTAACCCGTGTACCCACTCCAGACGTCGCCGATTTGTTACCTCGAATGTGCCGATAGATTGAAAGAACGCTCAGATTTGTGAACACACCACCTATTTATTCTTCTTTTATTAACTGCTGGAATATTTTAACTGGAAACGGGAACTGGAAGGTTTTTTTTTCATGCCAGAAGTACGCGTTACCTATCTGTGGTTCTTTCAAACTAGAGTAGCTGTTTATTTTTTGTACTAGGTACTCTTTACGCTAAAGTTACTTTTTCAATAAAGTAGTCTTTATATTCATATTCATATTCATATTCATATTATTTATTGCATTCCACAATGTATAAAGTAGGTGTTACAGTTTTACTTGGCTTACTAAATTTGTTTAATGGAACGACAACACTTCGCAGGAGATCTTGTTGCTTTTATGCTTCCTTCATATTTAAATTAATTGGAGAGAGATAACAGCATTTATTTTATACGCGAATTAATATAAAAATAGAGGGCTAACAGTACGTAAAGTAAAAACGTTCTAATTTTGTTTTTGTTAAAATTAGGAGTGATTTTGGAAAATTGTACTTATTAACATTTTATATTTACGTTACCTTGCGAATATACAGTAACGTACGTATACATTGTTCCCCTTGTTAACTAAGGTCAGTATATCTATAGATACCAAGTGTACCATAGGCTAGGTCCCGTATGATGTCACCCGCGACTGACGTGGCTAAACGAACGAGGCCAACTAGCGACGGCCGTCAGATTAACCGTGCTTACTGAAACATGCTCAACCTACGATAAAAGAGGTATCGGGGAAAACCCGAAGCTTTTCTCAATCAACAAAATAATAGTGTGGTTATTAAAATTAACCACTTTACATTTAATGGAAGGAAGAAAGAAAGAAAGTTAAAGAGAGGTGATCTGTAAATCACCAACGAGATATTTTGGTAATTAATGAGTTTAAACTCAAATATTTATGTAAAAAATTCAATCCAATTGATGTAAAAGTCATCTACTAAAAATCTATTATATTTGTATTAAATTAGTACAAAATGTAAATGTGGAAAGAGAGCGAAATAAAAGCGATTTTTGCCATTTGGACATTAAAATTCGTCTACTTAACCATAAATATTTGTCTGACTTTAAGAGGTTTAATTCGTAACCTTTAGTTACGTCCATAAACATTATCAAGTAAACAATGGTAAATACATATATATCCTTCACATTGTTGTAACTGCAATAGAAGTTTTGTAAGACTAACATTATATGAAGAAAACTTAGTATAATATATTAGTTAGCTTATTGTTCCGGGGACTTAGCAGTCAGAAGTGGATTTCTAATAGTACTTTGTACTAGTTTGTTTACTGCTGCCTTATGTAATTTACATTATTAAATGTAAGATTAAACTAATTCACAACACATTAATATTGACTCGTTTTCCTTGGGAAATCATCAAATGACTCCTCCCTGAGGGTGCAGCTGAAGGGAGTGTTAGACTTTTACTGACTAAAACCCACTTTGTTCCTTCTGGAGGTCTTTGTGTGCCAGGTCCGCTGTAACTCTTGCGAACTTGCGAATAAGTTGCGAATAAGAAAAAGAAAATAAAATCTTTTCTTCACCGTGACTTGTACAGATGACGTCTATTAAGGAAATTTGGCAGATTGTATTAGTTTGATGTGCTGGCGTCTGTACATTAATTATCTGTTTTACCACCGTTCTTAGTTTCTTTATTTATTTATTTATAGTTTATTTGGTAGATAATATCATACAAATTCTGTTCCATTTTTGAATGTATCTGGTAGATAGTGGCTATTCTGACATTGTGAAATTGGCCCTGAATATCATAAGTTGATCCATGTTCTTTGTATCCTGAATAACGTAACGTTGTTAGGTACATTTTCAAATAACTACGAAATAGTCTAGGGAACAGCTTAAGGACACTTGTTTGTCGCACGCGTGTATTTTATGTTTCTATACTGCGATAATGGCGGAGCATGTCTTGAAATTAGTTTAGTTACAAGACAGTTACCGTTCCTTCAGTTTCCTTAATACATCTTAGTTCATTAAAAGTCCATTTAGATCTGAATGCAGTTATAAAGAATGTGACTAACTGTGACTGTTTTGTTTTCGGGGTATGCACTCATAATTTGTGGTATTTTGATGAAAGAGCTAATCTCGTATTCAATTCTCCCATTTACGGAATTATTGATAATCTTAATCGAAGCTTAATGACGTTCGTTAACTCATACTCCACCCGACAATTGCGGCCCAAAGCGAGAGGTGTTCGGCCGCCTAGCAAAACAATAAATGTTTGAATATTTTAACACCGAATTCTGATAAAAGGATGTAAATGACTAGCTTGTCCAATTTGCATTGAACAGATTAACGTCATAATCGGCGATTCAATCAGCGATCCCGAGAACACTCTGGACAGGGGACAGGGGGTGACAGGAGGGGGGTAAGGGGTGACATCAATGCTATTTAACGTGGATACTAGTAACTTGAGATAAAATGCTAATTTTGTATTCATTCGATTTAGGCGGAAGAGATAAGCGCTTTCTTGTCAGATTAGAAATTTGTGTTAGTCTGTTTCTTCTGCATCTATGGCAGGAGGTTTTTTTTTTATTATAACAGTAGATGAACTAGAGAAAGATCTGGAACAAGGAAGTATGCATAGGTTGCGTGAAAGTGAGGTAACAGAGAAAAGAGAAAAAAATCTGATATTTAAAGTAAATATATAAGTAGAGAGCGAGTTAAGTATTGGCCGAAATATAAATGAAGATATTTTTTATAATTCATATATAAATCCAGTTCCATACTTGTTTTTATTGTACCGCTTCTATTCATCTATTGCATATACGCGAAGAAATGTGCATCTTCGTTTTTCTGACTAATATTTTAAAACATTTAATTAGTAGGTACTCTTTCTTCTCAACCGACCCAAAGAATTAATAATCACCACTTAACTGGCAATATAGCTAATATTTATGAAAAAATATACCCGAACTCAATGACCCCCAATTCAGGGGTAGCAATCCGATCCAAGTGAACGCTTGTCATATTGATTCAGAGACGTAAGTGAGTGTTTTCGGAAGCTACGATAAGACGAAACGTGACTGCGGAACCCGATGGCGGACCAGCCATGTGGACCTTTATTCTTTACACTTAGAAATCTTGTAAGGACCCCTGAACTCCTATGGCCCTGTTCTGTTACTTACAATGATGCAACAGAAGACCGATTTTAGTGTTTTTTTGACAGACGAAGTTTAATTTTTTTGTGACTGCGAAAAGCTATGAGTTTTTGAATGTTTATAATAGATTTAGTTAAAACGAATACCATAGTAATTTGTTTCAGCATACGTAGATCGATTGGTATCCGATTTTCGTTGTAGTATTCCTTGAAACTTGAAACAGCGCAATAAATTGAATGTCAAATGCATGTGGAATTGTTGAATTATTTTTATATTATTTGAAATGTTATACTGTTTAGAATTATTTTTATAGGAACGTGTTAGTTTGATAGTATTTTCTTTAGTATGCCCATTTTAATGGAAACCGTGGAGTGACAAAGCTTATGCTGTATGACAAGAGAACAATGCTTAAAGGTTCTTTTAATTTCATAATAGGCTTCGTCTATTTATCATTTGTGGAAAAGACTGCTGGGGAGTTTGTTCCACCATTTCTTCTTCCCAGCGATAACACATAGGAAGTGGTGAAGGGCGGGCGTTTTTGGGGCTGTCTTTTGTAGAATTGACCTCCGAAAAGTGCTGATTTTCAGCCTATTTTGAATAAATAACTTTGTATCTCTAAAAAAATGACCATTATTTTACTATCAGCCCAAAACGAAGTCCCTGATTCAGTTCAATATGAAAGGAGGGTTACCCCTCCTTTTATGTTTTCGTTACGTGTAGATACCATAACTTAAACTATTTATTAATAAACTTTTCATTCCAAATAAATAAATATCCCTCAATAAACAGCACGAGGGTGTAAAGACATTAATTTTATGATCCACGAAATGCTGACACTGAATTTGTAACCAAACTTAGCGTTCCCAGCAATAATGTACCGGTAACTTAATACTGGAACTTTAAAAAAGAAACGTACAATAAATAAGGAAAGTTAAAAAAAAAGTGACAGTTAAGAGGTATACTTTTTGGAAGTTTGCGAAGTAAAAAGGCGAGCTTTTGGAATTATAACTAGATTAATGTTCGGTGACGTGAACTACCCTGGTGAAACTTCGCAACTAAGTGGGAGCAGAGTTTTGTATTATTTTTAACGAACCGAAGCGCCTTCGGAATTCATTAGCTTGGAAAGTACTGAGGAAAAGTCTACTTCCAATATGTGCCGACGGACCTCGGCGACGACAGCGCGCTACTAGCCGCCTTCAGCCACCATTTTGTTTTTAGTTTTTTTTTTCTACTTTGTACATACGGGAAACCTTAACATTCACTCGTCAGTGCACCAAACTTCAAGGAACTGGTCCCTTCAAAAACAAAACATACTAAGCTAAGCACACAGTAAAACAAGAAAGTTTTCCTAACGAATGATTTGGTCCAAAGTTTTAAATTTTTTACAACCGATAAAGCACTATGTAGTATATGTAAGGCAAGAGTTTAGAAATATATTGTCTACGAAAGTAGCAATTTATGTTCAGTAAACTAAAAACTACCGTTACGTAAGTAATTATGAAAGTTGTTCTTTTAAGTCCGCTGTTAGCGAATAAAGTATATCTACATATAATAATATTATAAAGCTGAAGAGTGTGTTTGTTTACTTGAACGCGCTAATCTCGAGAACTAGTTACTGGTCAGATGTGAATAATTATTTCACCCACTTGCCCACTTATTGAGTAGGCTATAGGCAAGGGATACAAGTGAAACCACTGGTGGAAGTTCGTTTTTATATAAATATACTAACTCCCGTGGCTTCAATTCTCCGCTCAGCTGCTGGGCTGTATAAAGAACAAAAGGGGGAACGGGCATAAAAAATATAATAATTTTGTAACTCGACACAATTGTCCTGAGTATAGTTTCTCGATACATCACTATACGTCGATATGATTATGTCAATTTTGTTTTAATACAAGTCGATTATGATTGATATCGATTTTCCTTATAGATAAGAAGAGGCAGATTAAAAAAAAAACAGCTTCGAAAATAAAATTTTGAAATTAATAGAATTAAAATATAGTGTAGTTGCAAATTTATAAAAAAAAATACAATAGAAATAATTAGCGTATATATTCGAATAATACATATCGCAAATAAAATAACAGTAGTTTTTTTTTACAGCCAGAAGATAGAAGGATGCAGGAATGTAAAGTCAGAGTAATCATGTCCTCCCGACGACGCATACATGACATAAAAACGTTCGAGTTCTCAGAAGAAAACATCTGCAGAATGCACAATGTGCTAGACAACACACCATCCATGTTTAAGGATATACACGTAAAGATTATGCCCACAATATATGTGATATACATCAGAAAACGCTGTACCACCCTAGCTGTCATACGTACAAACATAGGTAGGTACGACTAACCTTAATGTAACCCACTAATCCTAATGACTGCAGCAGCACTTCAAAGTTATCTACTGTAATATCGTGAAACTTCCCTTAGCAAGCAATCTCCATAATACTCACTCAGTACGTGTTAGTTATCATATCTTTAAACAATTGTTGTATTGTGATCAAGTTGGGAGTTGATATAGAAGTTAAACACAAGTTCGCATGATGTTCTTGCGGAGTTGTGCGGTGAAATCGCTCCTCATTAAGCAAATCGGATGGCGTTAGCTCAACCTATTAGCTCAGTCAATGTTTGGCGATCTCATCGCCAGCCAGCCCGTCACTCAGATACCACGATATACAATCTTTCAATTCAATTTTAAACGTTGATTGACTTACTAATTTAATTAAAACTAAGTAGTGAAATTATATAATATCGTAAGCCGTTTTAGGTCTTTCATGAGCTTAGTGGGTATTTAATTTGTAATCAGTAGGTATCTAACTCTTGTTACGAATAAATACCAGCTTAAGCGCTCAACGTTTACACAGAATATTTGTTGGCAAACTTCAGCATTAGATAAATAGAGTCGATGCTTGAAAGGGACTCTATTGAATTGTAAGCGAACTTTAATAGCGGAAACGGTAAGTAAGAGTGTTATTTTAAAATAACCATGAAAAGCGTCCATTTTCCGAGACTTTATGAAACGTTTCAGTCGATTTATGAATAAAACCTTTCAGGGCGGATGCGAGGCTGCAATGTAATTTAGGTCGTATAAGGAATAGAGCCGCAGCCTCAAAATTAGACCGTTATCATTCCACCGCTGTCGCCGCGGAGATCACCAGTTATATGAGCCAATACACCGAACAGAATAAATTTGCTTTATACCAGACAGTTGACCTTCATAACCGATATTGTTGCTTTTATACAAGGAAATATTTTGGAAATTCCCGACGTCCGCCCTCTTCGCATTCGGGTCTCTCGTCGTTATTTTAAGTTATTTGAGCTGTAAAGCCAACGCTATATGAGAAAATTGGAAAAATCTTTAAGGAATTGGGCGTCCAGTAGCTGTGTTCTTGTAAGACAGTACGACTGTGATGAACATTTATTTAAATACGTGAATGTCTTTTTTATATATATACATATTTATCTATCATTTGTGTATGACAAATATGTATGATTCGCAGTATTTGTTTATGTACTGCGTGCTGGATAAATCTCAATACAGCTTCCTAGAAAAACTATATAGGAATGAAATTCATTCGCACACGCTGGCGATGATACCGCACGTCAGTGCCACCATGATAGGCGCAGCGCCGCAGCGGGGTGCCGCTTTGTCTCGACCTGCCCTTTTGTGAGAAATTCCAATTAATACGTTATACTTTTATGAGAAAAAAACCATGTATCGATTCGCGTTGTGAAATTGGAACAATACCACACCACTATTGTGTACCTGTCAAACGTTCGTGGTCGAAAAATTCATATTTGAGCGGCCGTCGGTTCAAACACTAGCCTTCAAGAGTATACAATGAGGGAGCTGTTCGGCGAAGACTGCGAGCGTTACAGTACATTGCGCTCATTGGCCACTTTCATGTGTAATTCATGTGTTACACGACGCGTTCCAAATGTAATTCAGCACGCGAACATCCGTCTACTGTAATTCGTGGCCACCAAGATGCTTCATTAATTTACTTCCGTAAGAATCAGAAATTCTGTAAAGAAGATGTACACAATAACCAGTTTTCAACTTTCCATTGTATTTTAAGGAGCTTAGACGGAAAAGGATGTTAAATATGAAATCAATTGGAACGGACTTTTCCATTAATAAAGGAACTCGGGAAGAAAGGACGCCGTGTCCTCTCTAATTAGAAGTCGCGAGTCGAATTTTCAATGCGTCTCCCGCCGCTTAGTAATGGTGAACAGAAATAAAAGTTTATATTTACTGTGCGTGGCTTCTTTCTCTGAATGAATATTTATACTTTCTCTCTTCACTTTATTCACCTCAAAGCCAACAGCGCACCGGCTGAAGTTTTTACGGGTATGTACTTTTTATGGCGGAATTTTTCTTTGACTTTTCTTGGTATTCGGACTGAATTGAAACGTGTTTAGAGATGTTCTCTGCTGCTCTTCAATTTATAAATACATTATTTTATTACACAATTTATTTGGAATGTGTCGTAATACATTTACATTTCAGAATTACAGTGCGAAATAAAATAAAACAGAGAGCAAGTTAATTTGTTAAGGGAGGCTGTATATTAGCATGTGGGTGTGATGCGACACATCCCGGTGGCGTCACGTCGCCTCGCCAGCGGGGAATCATTTGTTAGAACAGCAATAAAGCGGAGGATTAGCAGCCGTCAGGAGGCGACAAAGTTGCCAATAAGCCGCCGCCTTCCGGTACACCGCGACTCGCTTTACAAGAGTAATGATGCTTAATTTTAATGACGCGTCGCCGACCAGAGCGTCACCCGCGTCTCGCGGAGCCGCGTGGAGCCGCGCGGCGCCGCCCACCGCCGGCCGCGCGCCCGGCGCGTGACCCGACTGCTCAACTACCTCTCATATTGGAAGACTCAACGACGACGACCGAAAGTCTGACGATAAATTTAGTTATTACTTGTGAAAATAGACGGAAGGAGATCTAACTTGTCCTCGTGAGGAGATAACGGATCATTGTGGGGGATGTTTTTAGTTACTTTACAAAAAGGTCTCGTTAAAGGCCCCATTATGTGAGGAGATTCCGAATCCTATTCCGGAATTTCGCCTCTCAACCAGAGTTGACGATACAAATTTTGTTTTAGTGGCAAAAGTTTAGATTATATTTAGGCCCTTTCTAATCCAGCGTTTCATAACACAATTTTCCGTTGAAGTTTTACAAGAATGAATCGACATTATCGGGAACAAATTTCATTTTTGGAGTACAAATAAGTTAGGTATTTCAAATAGGGTTGATACAAATCAAATCCATCATAATTTGGGAATTCAATAACAGTGAATGGGTCAACAAATCAAACGAAGCGAAGTAACAAACATATGTTAACAAAGTCAGATAATGTTTGTCATCGAATATGTACCAATTTATTCAATCGGAACGTTGGAATGAACATTTCGGGAGTGCAAACAACGGTCTATATAAAATTAAAGACAGCCGACGGCGACAGCGCGGTCGCCACTCGCCCATCCATCCATCCGTCCGTCCGCGCTCAAAACTCGATGAATATTGTTTACAAATGCACCGCATCCATAACGAAAATGTTTGGTTCATACTACCCATCTGATATATCGATACTTTTCAATATTTCAACGGGACGTAAATGGTTCTCGTGTTGTAAACTAGTTGAGAATGTTTGATTTGATTAAATGTACAATGTTTTTGTATGCCACAATGTAACACTGATTGCATTTTTACTTTTGATTAATATATAGTAACAGACCTGATTATTGGTAAATGGCAAACTTAGGCAGTGTCCTGAGACCTAACATCAAATTGCGTCACAGTAGGCGCATCTTAACCCTCTCAACATTTTCTCAAGGCACAGTGAAACGAGTGTAGTCGACAGCAGTAAACGGTGGCAGGCAGGTAACAGTATTTCCCACGGCAGCAAATTGAATAAACACATCACCGTTCGCCTTAAACGACGAAAAGACAAGTCCAATAACGGCGGGCACGGTAAGCGATAAATATTCCCCTATCTACCGCCGCCACGCTCAACATATTTATGCTATCCTAGTCAGCTTTACTAGCTCGCTTAAGATATTTGTTTTTCTCGGAGTAATACAATTACAACAATGTTTTTGTTAAGCATTAAATCCTCCAAGTTTCTTTTGCAAACTGCCTTTGTGCCTTGTCTGCTAATTTGATGAGCTTGGCACTGGTTTTGGTGAAGCACATTTGTTAGTGTATACAAATGATATAGCATATCCAATAAAAATAAAATATATGCGACTGCCAGATAGACATAAATAAAATTACAATTTTAATAATATCACACACGGTGTCGGTATGAAATAATAAACTCCTGTAAGAACGTAAGTAATTTATGTACGTACGTATGCGAAAAAAAGAGATTCCCCTTCGAGAGAATTCGTGCTAAAACTGACAAACACGCAGGAGGGCTCCTAATTTTCATATCGAAAAAACCAAAATGGCGTCGTTGTACACATGTTGTTGCGTGAATTTCTCTTAGGGTCACGTATTGGCATCGTCTAATACAATTTGTTCCGAGACGCACGCCGCCAGCGGAATGCAAACACACCCGCGACACTTCATAACACATGACGATTATTCGCAATTTGTAGCTGGGACATGGGCGAAATAGAAAATATTTACGTAAGTACCACATTAGTAGACAAAAGATATTTCTCAAAGAACATAAAATATTATTTTAATATTTTTTAGTTTTTGCCACGTGCCATCAAATAAAGGTGAATGTCTTCATCGTCCAAAAGAAAAACATTTGGAAACTTATCTAAACAAATTAATGGAAAGAATGAAACAATCCTATATTAATATATCCCTAGAAACAAAGGCATCAGATTTGCAGTAAAAATCTTCTATTGTGCATCGTTAATTCAACCATAAACGCTCTTATTTTGGTTAACAAAACGGATACCGACATCGCTACGAAAGAAAAACAATTTGCCTTTTAGTTTTTGACGTGGGAAAATTTAATTTAGCAAGCGTTTAGTAAACAGCATTTGCATACGTCGGTTAAACGTAGAGTACATCGATATTACTCTCGAATTATTAAGTCTTGGCGGCGTCCGCCCGCAAAGTAAACACATGAATAATAGCCATGAATACAGTAAAGTAGCAGCACACTGTGCACAGGCCAGGGATTATCGGAATTTATGTGGCAGTGTGTGACGCACCTCTCGCTTGTTCGGCGCGAAGAAAAATATTGTGGTCTCAGAGCTTAAATATTGATGGATTTATGAACGCTCTTAAAATTATGACAGGCTCGAGCCACCGGCAACTTTATTGAGTCTTATCTCGACGCTAGATTTATTGGTGTCTGTATCAAGTTTAGGGGAATCATTTTGTTGTTTTCGCTTACGAGAGAATAAGAAAGTTGTTTTTGAAAAGATAGTATAAACATGAACGCTTTAGATCTATTACGAAACTTGTATAGAAAGATCAAGTGCACTGAAATAGTTTTATGGTAGCGAATGTTTTGTCTGGGATTTCTTGCAAATCTCTGCAAGTATTTCTTTGTGTTAGTTTATGTTCCTTATTCCTGAGTCTGTGTGTGTCTTTGTGGGTTTCTGACGCGGCACACAATAAAATCTTCAATATACACGGGATACAGTCGAGGTATTTGACATTACTGGAGTTTTGTAGATCAGGTATTCAGACAAGATACCTACAACATTATATTCCCCAGCAGGTAATAGTGAAATGTGATTGTGTAAATCTGTAAATGGCTCCTGTGAACTTATTGTCAGCATAGAATACGAACCGACATCGCCAAGCCGGCCATTGTACATTCATACGTCTGACGAGCAACAAAAGAAAATATTTTCTGAAAGAGTACTCCCAAACTAAATCATTTGAAGCAAGAATATAAGTTGCGAGTAGCAGACAGATGGCGCAACTTGAGGTGCGAATAAAGTTTGAGTGGAAAAACTTATTCCTCCGCGAATCCTCAGTGCGGGGCACAGTCTGTGCCCTCGGGACACCTTTAACAATTTGTAAGTTATTTATTGCTGCCAAGAAATATCATTAACCCTTTTAAATTTAACAGCTTTATACTAAATTGTTTGCTACAGGTATTTGTTTAACAGTTCGCGCTGACGTGCACTCGCCTTTATCAGGAAGTGTAATTTTACTTTCAACATATTTTACGAGATTAATGTAAATTACAATAATAGCTTACATCTGCCCCTAAAACTAATATAACTTTTCCAACTATTCGTTACAAATTCTAAATATTTCTGGGTAATCGTCAAGTTGGCTCATTTCGAACAAAGTTGGCGGGGTTATTTCAACTAAACTAAACTATTACTTATGAAAACTGAGTTAACATGCAAATCTTCGTCCATTCCGAGAGGATCTTGCTTACGTAAGCGCTGTTTAATACTTCGCGCATACTTATTCTTTCCTTTCTTTTTAAGTCTTTCCAAAATTAAGATTTTACGAGACAAAAATGGTAACAGGGTGCTGAGGTGGCTCATCTGTGCCTTATCCAACTCCCACAGAATTATAAGTAGTCTTATATACTAACACTTAGAAACTAAGATGTCAGCTAGTTAAACTATTGAATCAGACGTTACTTTGCGGAAATCCATTACAATAAATGTTAGGAAAGAATATCTAGTTTTAATTCCGCGAGACGAAAATCCATAATATTGCGGTGCATCCTGTACCCAATACTGGATTTTCGTCTCGCGGCATTATTGATATGCTTTTGATTTAGAAATATGTACAAAGTTTTCCATTTATTATGATATCAAGTAGTCAAAGAGTTAGCACTTAATACGCGCTCACTTTGCGAAATTCCAAATACTAGATACAAATATACAGCAAACATCTCCATATAAACACTTCACGCAATGAACTAAACAAACAATTCACTGAACACTCCATAATGAAATAACCTACACTTTAAACGAAAATTAAATATGCATTTTCAATCTTCCTTCAGTGCTAGAACAACGACACGGTATAACCGAGTGTATATAAGTAAAATAGCTGGAAAGGTCACAAGCTAACTTAGTTCAAACAGAGCCGATCTTTTTTAAACCCAGTCCGGTGTATTCAGGCGCATTGCTCTGCTCTTATTTCCTGGCCTTAATGAACGCGAGGACTAATTTTTGTGAGTACCATAAGTAAGTACTTAAGTTTATAAGTTCGCGTATGATATTTTACTTTGAGTTGGTTTTTTTAAGTTCTTACTTTGCGGACCTTAATTAGGTTTGTGTTCTTCTCTCCCAAGTGTTTTGGCCAGTAAAAAGATTAGTCAAAGACTTTGAGGGCTAGATTTTTGTCTTTAATTTTCTGTGTGTTATTTTTAATAAATCTGGTTCTGTTTTTGAGCTTTCACAGCTGTAAATTTAATGATCGAATTGTTATGAGAATAATTATCTGTCTTTTCTCAATAATATATGAACAGTTTTTTAACTAGAATTACTCCTTTCTTCTTCTTGCCTGTAGGATCCCTGCTTTATCTGAACTAATATTATTAACCTGAAGAGTATGTTTCCTTGAATAGTATCTCGTTGGCTATTCTTATCTCAGGAACTACTGGACCCATCTGCATAAATTCAGTGTTAGAAAGCCAATTGATCGAGGAAGGTTATATAAGTTTTTTATCCGTGTGTGCGGTGATTTCCACGGAACGCGAGTGACACCGCCGGAGGAGGCTAGTATGCCGTTTTCACGACTAATTACTTTCGATTATAATTGTATTAAATTGAAATATTTATTGCATTCCATATATTTAGTAATTTCCTACATAAATTTATTAGTTATTTTATGAATAGGAAGCACTTAAATTTTATTAAGCTTTTGAACAAATTGGAACGCACTAGCGATTTCAATACTGTCATTTGTATAGTATATAGATTCGTCAATAAAGTGCGTAATTAATATTGTAAGCAGAATTTACGTAATTATAAATAATAATTAATTAATGCAAAAGTATTATCTTTCTTCTGCAGAAATGAAACAGAGCTTTTTTCAGTTCATTGGCTTAATTTTTATATTCTCGTTAAGACTATGACTTCGCATTGCATGGAAGATTTTGTCATATTTTTGTCGCTAAACGCTTAAACTATTTGAGAACGTTATAGAAAACAGGAGTTCTGAAAAATTTTTGCAAGCTAGTAACACATTTGTGACTATCATATCAAGGTTGAAATTAGCATGTCATGTTATACCAAGGAGTTAAATGCAGCTATTAGTAGGTGACTATTTTAAGGTGCATTGCATGTTCGGCTGTGCCATGGCGTGCATTAGCCAACCCATGAATTTGCCCGAACGCCATATCCTTAGCGTGAGCCACCCTACTTAAGTTTAATATTTCTTGTAAAATTTCTGATTTAATGAACTATTAGGGCGTGCTATATTTCGTGGTAACCTAGGGACCAAAGAAAGCTCTAAAATTAAATGAGAAAGTATGTTCGTTTGTAATAATTTAAGCAAGAAATTTTAATGGCTTAATATTTGTAAAGTCTCATTAGTAACAATAGTTTATTTTTATACATGCCCATTGCCTAGTAGGTACAGTAACAGTTACCAAGAAAAAAAAACAAATAAGTAATAAAAATTACAGATTAAAAAGTAATTTCAAAAACAGAATTAGTTTTCTAAAGGAATGTCTGTCAGAAGTTTTCAGTCTATCCGGTGCAGTGTAAAGAAGGCTTTCGACTTAATACTTTCTCATTTCCTGTACTAACAGATGAAAATAATAAATGCAAATATAAAAGTTAGCATTTCTTAGCTAAAGTGCTATTTAAAGTAACTCGTTTTGCTGAGGTAAAGTCTGTTCACAAAATAGGTTTAACGGCGACCACGACCAATTTGATTAAGTTAAATTCTGGCAACTTTTGAACAGTACTTGTTAAGAAGAACAATTGTACATTTTAAATTTCGAACTGTGAACTAATTTAATTTACGCGCCTGACAGAATGACGGACGTAATTAAAGGGATTAGGAACGTTTCTTTGGTATTTGCTTGTTCGAATCTTATTAATTTATATTTTATTTAGCAGTGGCATCACCCGATATTATAAACTCATTTCTCTTTAATAAAACAAGAGGTATAAAATATACTATATGCGGTTAAAAAAAAACAATTTAATTATTGTTGCGTATGGACGACGTACTTTTGTTTTGTTTACTTTTGTTTGCAATCGTAAAAATTCTCTGTCTGTTAAGTCTGTATTTTGTGTCATTTTTTTTTAAGAATCGATTATATCATATATCCGCATTTGTTATTGTATCGCAGAAGATAGAAAGTAGTTACTTAAATAACTTATCTTACTTTTCGATAGATAAACTTTTACAAATACTACTAGCTTTCCTGAATTAGACAAGTTTTTCGTACAAACTTCGCCACCCCTTTTCGCTCCTAAAGGGAAGAGATCAAGAAATCTCATCGAACTTTCAAATCTCCAGGTTCACTAGTGTAAGCCTTACTTTGTCTGTCAATCAGTCATGCCGCAGTGTGATACAGATTAAGGGACAACATATGGCGACTTTGACCTTTAGTTTCCCAGAATTGGTGTAAGTTGGAAGGTAAAATGAGCCGGCAAAAGAAGCATTGTTATACGATAAGGGATAAACGCTGACTCTTTTTTAACGGACTTTAAAAAAAAGGAGGTTCTCAGGTTTGTTACACGATTTCTTGAAAATGCCTGGACCGATTTGAAAAATTATTTCTTCATGTGAAAGTTTATTTAAAGGCAGGTAAAGGCTTTTTGGTCTCATTGCAATCGAGAAATCGAGTACAAATAAGAAAAAAACGTTGACCATATTTTTTGGTTTCTTCTACAATTATTTTTTTTATTCGTTCTTCCTGTATACCATCGATAGTGTGATTACTTAGGAGTTAGTGTAAATGAGTGTATTGTACTTACCACGGCAATCATTCGGCGTTCGCCACGGCTCATCTCGCTGTTAGACAAATATGAAATAGGTTTTCGGCTTACCTGAAAGCAAAAGAAAATGTATTTAAGTATTTTATTTTTTTACAATAAATATTCGGCCATGATTTACGATTAAATATATAAAAAGTCAGTAAAGTAACATTTTTATGATGTAAGTACTAGTTCATTAAATCTCCATATATAATAATGTAGGTCATGCTTTAACCCATACATCGCATCTCTAAAACTTCGTACTATATATCCACGATGACTCCTTCAAATCGAGCTATTATATCAATATCTTAATGCGTGCCTAGCAGGCAATCCCCCTGAAAGTAGAATCGTGGTTGAAGATCATCAGGACGCGTGACGGATGGAGACTCCGCGAGTATGATGGATGTGCCGGCCGGAGACGTGTTGGCTTATTATGAACAATAACGTTCTTCACAAACAAAATCTTCGTGTGTGACGTTCCATTATTTTATTAGATTAATGTTGGTCTTGTTTACCGGACAGGGTATTTTGTAGTTTTTTGAATAGGACCTTGTTTTCGTAAATAGTGTATATGTATGTAGAATGAAAACTGACAAGTATTTGGGTAGTTTTCAGACTACACATGTTTTTTATTAACGTCTAAAAGTAGGTTCTCATGTTTATAGGAAACAGACACGGAAGCTCTCAAAAGTTTCATTTTCAGTTATTCATAAATGTTAATAGTAATTTAGAACTTTTCTTGAGGTGAGTAGAGAGTATAGTAGATATTATCCAAATTTAGTAGACTAACTAAACCTACTCAGCTAAAATTAGATTGTAAATAGATGTCAATTATTCACAAGTTAAACAATACTTGAAGTTCAGCACAAGTTCAACCGGTGTCTCTTCAGCAATCAACATGATATTAAACTCACTATTATTCAAGTTATAATAGTAAGCTACAGCGGATAAAATGGATTGTCAGAGTTAAAAGTTTGGTTCGGCGTCAAGTTTAGGCCTGTGGCGGGCCGCGCCGACGACTGGCGATAATGGCGCGTCACTCATCCGCAACTGGATGCTAAAGATTTACATCCACGTGATTTATGACTTCTTCATAGAGAGGGGAAAAAATATACAGGGAAATATAGGGAGGCGCGTCGCCTCCACAGCTTGCTCCAGCGGCGCCCAATTGAAAATATTCCTTGTAAGAATTCAGCAATCGCAACAATACAATATTGCGTCTGTTTTCATATACTCAATTTAAAGTAAATCGTCAAAGAGGATGACGCTACTTTTTTGTTTTATTTATTCCAGCAATTGCGTTGCGGATATTATAACTTTTCGTGTTATGTCTAAGAATTTTGTAGAATAAATGTGCGTGCATGGGAAGGCGGAATTAATCTTTGTGTGCGTCCCTTTTTACGTATTCAAATAATTTACTCCGGGTTGTAGTACATATTTGGGTTTGAAAGATGGGCAATTTGGAAGACTAATGGCGTAGAATCCAGAGGTCCGATATCGATATTCAAAAATTGCCGCAGGCATGCGTGTATCATCCAACGGAATTTAGATTATGTGCGTAATAAAAATTGTGCACCTTCACCGTACATTGTAAAAATTTGTTAAAATTCCTGTGTGGATTAAAACTAAACTACGGCTGCAATTAGTCCGTTTGCATGTATAAAAATACATAAATTAAAAAAAATCGTAGTTATAAATTGTGTATAAATATGTTTGTATATTTTGGTCATACCTGGAAATACTCAACCGTGAATATAGAGTCAGGATCGCGCGATATGCTCCACGAACAAAATAGAAAAAGGATATTGAATCGGTAAGAGAACGCCCGTAACTTAAGAAAATGTCACCCTCTATCAACCTCGACGTGTTGCTTTGTGTCGAGCCGTGTACTGATATTGTAGCCGACAAAATAGTCCTAGCTTTTCTAAAAATAATTCCATATTTTCCAAAATTAACACCGCATTATTTTGGTTTCAGCTCGAATTTTCATACAGATATTATTTGGAAAAAATCCCGGATCTTTCGCAAAACAAATGTAAAAAGGTCATCCTTTTATCTCACAATTTGCAATTTGAATACGCAGACAAATTAATCCGGCAAAAAATTAACCAAAAGAATACAAAACGGCAGCGCGGGAACAACGGTCTGCTCCGAAATATGCGACAGAGGATATCATTACATTGTGCGGCCACTGCTTACACGCGACCCACGCTAACCTGACTTTATCACGTTTTACTTTCCCGCTCCAAGTACTCCAGTAGTTTACCACAAAAGACGTAGAAGAAATAATTTAATTTAAAAGTAGTGAGACACTCCGGGCGGCTCCTAAACAAGACACCGCGTGCGAGTGTGCGTATGCCTTGATATTCACAGCGCGTACTTCAATTTCAAAGGTGGCGTTTGTTATTTCTTAACAATGAAAATCACGCAACGCATTCAGACAAAAACAAGAAATCTTCAGTAACTAATTTTCGTTCCCAGTCTCCAGTGAATACCCGAGGACGTGTGGAAAATATCAGAGGTTTTGTGACGTGTTTTGGCTTGGGGAGATAATAACCTGTCTTGTTTCCCGTCGTGCTCGTCAAGCGTCTGTCTCCGCTGCTTGGCGCGGCACGGGAGGGACGCCTGTACGTCGTTTTGTCACTAACGCATCATTTGTACTGTTTGCTAGACCGTTATTGGGCTTGTTTTTGGCAAACTCGCTGGTATTGCGACGCCCTGCGCCTTTAAGCCTGAAATGAAAGACCGTTTCGGTTCAACCCCGAGAATTGCTTGCCTTCATTAAGGGTCTCTGTTTGCGCGTCTGGCAAACACTGTTATTTAAACTAATTAACTGAGTATTGTGATGCGATAGAGAGAAAATAACGAAAACATTAATCTTCACTACCACCCTTTTATTAAGAACGTAATGCTTTCATCTGGTTTGAAATTGGCTTTGTACGTTGTTGTTGCTTCGATTAATTCGGAGCGAACTATTGTCACTGCGGGCTTACGTCGACGTCAAGTTAATTCACCTGTAACGACTGAGTAACTGAAATAAATAAGTCTAGCTAATTTTATTTTGTTGTTCAATTTGTGTTGTAAACTGCGGCCCGTCCCCGCGCGCCCCGCCCCCCTGCTCCGGAGCCAAATGTATATTAATGTGCCACCCGAACCACAACACTAATATTGTTTTCTTTTTATACCCCACGACCTCGAAAGCTTTTAGTAGTGTCAACTATTACGCTTGTTTTACTGTTTGAAGTAATGTCATTGTATAGACGAAGGAACAAAGGAGACTGACATTGGCGGAATACTTCGTGAAAATAAGAGTTTACTCAAAGGTTCCGAGAAGAAAATCTCGCCTAACGACTGAATATCGTGAGCGAGAAATGTCACGATCCGCGCTGCCAGTCTGTGACTCAGGTTTATAATAATTTTATTTTAGCTACCTTGGGATTTACTGCCGAACAGAATATGCATTGTGAGAAACAAGAGTAGGAACGTAGCTGTGTATTTAATATTTCTCTGGAATAACACGAAGTACATTAGGAAATTTTAGTACTTTTTCACCACTAAGTACCAAAGGCTGGAATTTCCAATGGGGGGCGCCGTCCTGGACTCAGAGTCACTAATTAGCAATTCCTAATTTAAAGTAATAGCCGTATTACGGAATCAAAATTCAGCTTTGCTAATTCGGGAGAAATGGTCCGTGAAATAAATAAAAAAAAACAAAACAGATGAGGCGGTAATACCTTGAGCCCGCAGTCCGTCGGTCCACTGATGACGTAAGAATTTTATTACCTACCGTAGCGTCCCGCAGACCGCACTCCCCCCGTCACTGGTTCCGTTTCAAGAGGATTAACTTGTAATCCCACAGGAGGACCAATATCATTCATTAGAATGCTATTCCCAGCTTTATTACGTCTGACACAATGTTTTCGTCGGCATTTGAAAATGGTTTTAAATTACTTTTTAACTGTGATTCATATGACAAATATTGAGAGGGCAACACCCGGTATTCTGAATCATTCATTTATTAAAAATAATAATTTATGAGTAGGTTAATTAATAAACATACGCAGGAGTCAAGATGAAATTAAATAAAAATTTCTTAGTTCAAGGAAAATACAAAGTAAATTGTAGTGTTGTAGTCGCCTACATTAATTGTAATAAATGGCACGATATGAAGCCTAGCCCTGGGTCTGCCTGAGCAAGCAATTTAAAAGACAACTCAAACACTGGCTGCTATTTTTATTCCAGACTTCCAACTTCCACTATCCGCTTTAACTTTATTTAAAAGACATTTTAAAATTCGAATACCAGTAACTTCTAGTTTTGAATTTATCGGCTTTTAAAAGATTTTTTCGTATACCAAACTTAACTGTTTAGGACGATTTTCAATTCGAAGTACGAGAATAGAATAAACGGTATTCGAATTCCAAAAATAATTGTTTGCTTATCGACAAACGAAAAGGAGAATCCTGGCATGTAGATAATATAAAGGGCTCACATAACAAGTCTTACAGACAGTTCAATTAATAGACAGGACGGTGACACGGTGCGTACAAGGACAATGCCGAGGCAGGGCGAGCCGCGATGAGCCGTGGTATTAAATCTAGATTACCGTTTGGCGTTTCCGCTCGGCTGGATAATCAACGGGACTATATTAAAGCTATCAGTCACGTGACGCATGACAAGCTACGCGTGTTGTCACGCGGAACATTCGCATATCAAACGTAAATTGTGGGATAGTGTCGTGACAATTACACATTTTCATGGGTTAAAGGATCGCACCGCAGCGCTATACATATTGGAAAACTGTTTTGTGTATTGATTTCATATCACGGCAGAGTATTTTCAGAAGCTTATTTGTTAATCAAAACAATAGTTTAAAATTATTTGATGATTAATAAAATTACATTGTTATCACGCAAATAAAGTCTCAGTAAGCCTCCAAAATGCCATTAACCCTAAGCATTCCACGAGGTAACGTTGAACGATTCCCGATCATTAGTTCACGACAACGACCGCGTTACTAACTTTACGATGACATCGACGCGATCGATCGAATTAATTCAGCTCTTCAAATTACAATCTCTCATAAAACATGGGGAATTGCGTCGCATTTTTTCCGTGCGTCGTTTAATCCAAATCGAATATTTGAGTTAAGCGGGCACCATAAAATATGATTAGTGGTTATGTGGGGACCGGCGCTGGCGACACCAACGGCAAATATAGCCGGCCGGCCTAGGCAAACACGAGTCGACTGCCGCGGGCCGAACCCGCACCGTCCACAAATATTGTTTCGCTTGATCTTCATGTTTCTGACAGTTGATGAGAGAAAATGTTTGATTTATAGTCAATACAGAAATTGTTCGGAAAATTTGCAAAATTGAGAGCTTAAACGACTTTAAATTATTTGGCGCTGTTTAACAACTACGCACTTTAAATGAAAATAGCTTCAATATTACTTACATTTTAAGGCTCTCGACGATATCAAATAGGCGAAGGATAACAATGTCAGCTCTAGAATAGTTCCACACATTATCTCACACACGCTATAAGTTCCAGTTAAGCCGCACGTGTACGCACTTACGCGTACCTATGTAACCTCTATTCATAATGATTATGGCAAATAATATCTTTTGTGAGCGGAACACTATCAGGTTTTATGTCATAATTATGGCGGGAGTACGCCCGGGGCGGCCGGGTGTCGGGCGGCCGGCACCGGCCCGCCGATGTGTTTTCATTCCACGCTGCGTATAGGCGATTTTTACAAACGGCGCGACTTCGCCCAACGCCTGCATTAATTGGATGCACTGACCGCGATGCTGTCCGGATGAAAATATTTACGTTCTCCGCAAAATATATTGGAATATTTCCAGGTGAACGGTGACGGCTCTATTATGTGAGTAGTTGGTGAATCAGGCACATGATGCGAAAACCCATCGTTACAGAGGCTTCAGCTGATAAACAGCTCCAGCGTTTTGTAATCCACACGACTTCACCGAACTGTTATATGGAGAGAGATAATTAAGCTATACGATCGGTGCTTAGCGCGATACTACATCTAAATTTAGACATAATGGCGTCATACAATTAGGCTCGCGTTCGAGTGTATGACGCTTGATCTGTTGTTATGTTAACCGCTACTGTAGCGATTGTTGTGCATTTAAATTGACTGAATTCAATCATTTATTTGCTGCCAATTAGCGCCTAATACGTCTATATTTAAAATAGAGGTTCAATTTACATTATATATTTAGTATATTAGTGTTGCCAGATTGATCAGATTTGCGCACTTCGCCTATAGCTGCACTATTGCCTGATCTCGTAACACTTAAGCGATCAACTATGACGAATAGTTTAACAGAAAGGAGGCTTTACAGAGCGTTCTAGCTGCAATAATAATTAATTTGCGAGTTAATTAGTGTAGCCGGTGTGGGTGTAAATCAAGTGTTGGTCGGCGGCGGTGTGATTTTGTTATTGTTAGATTGTTCCAGTATGTCTATGTTCATCGTAGTGCTAATGAAGAGAAAAACAGTAATAGGTACATATATCGTATTTTTATTTTAAGGTTAATTTATATTCAACTTCTGATTAATAACAACGACAAAACGATGAATAGGTAAGATACATTTAGAAATGAGAAAATTATAGGTAACTGATAAAAGTCTTATTGTTTGTTCATTTTACAAAAAAAAAAACTCTAGAATAATAATATCTATTCTATACTACGTAATACTATAAAGCTGAATGAGGAGTTTATTTGTTTGCTAGGACGCTCTAATCTCAGGAACTATTGAACCGATTTGAAAAAATATTTCAGTGTTGGAAAGCCCATTTATCGAGGAAGGATAATTGTTCATGAAATGGGTGTTTAGGTCTCACTGAATTTATGCTAACTTCACAAAAACGACAAAATAGGATACAAAAAAATCGACACATTAAGTTTTAATTATTTAAGTAGATATGTATTATTAAATTGAAACACTGAAATGGTGTAACACGTCTTTTTCGCACTATCACTTAATTATCGCTTATCTTCTTTAAATTTCGTCTGTAATAAGCATCAGCAGGCTTAGCATGGCGATTCTATATCTATTCTGCCAAGAAAAGACAAAGCTCTTTCCGTTAATGTCAACATGTCTTCTGCCCGAGCATGGCGCGACCTGTCAACTCGCATATAGTCACTTGTACACTTATATCGATCGAAGAAAAGAGAAAATTTCTTCAAAAAATGTCAAAGGAAATCTTACGTCAATCTATATATGTTTCTACGGTTGCCATGCTAAGCCTGCAGTAGTCGTCGTACAAACACTAGAACGTTCCTATAGCATGTGCCTACCAAAATTAAAAAAATCCTTTTAACAAAATGTTCTAAGTAATGGAAGATATAAAAACTCCTGAATAAATGGATTGTAAGACCTATAGATAAATCGGTACAAGTTTTGAAAACAAGCGAACATTGTGAATATCTGTGAGCGTCGCTGGTGTATGGAATCTACAGCAAGATATCTATGAGATTCCACTTCCAGTAGGAGCTGGGACATAGCCTCTGGGACACACGGACACTTAAGTTGTACAACATTTTTTATTTCTTGCATTGTTTCTCTATTTAATGTTTCTAAATATAAACATAGAAATGATGTTTCCTGGAAAGAAATATTAGACATAAGCAAATCAATATTTTGTAAGTTGTGTTTAAAGTCGGTATGTTACAATCAATTTATTTACTAGCCAAAGTTGCTTTTAAGAACTTTGACCGAGCATCCGACGCACGCGCCGCATAAAAGTTTTTTTTTTTAAGATTCAAGGAGTGTACTTGTTTAATTCGGCGACGTTATAATATATTAACGACGAATAATAATAATATCGGAACACTTTTTAAATACCGTCGGTTAGCCCCAACGTAAGCTATTGATAAACTTGTGTTGTGAGTGCTAACACAGCCGATAAACTACATTATGTTGAAAATATATTTTTGTAAATACATAAAATTTCGACCGTACCCGGAAATCGAACACGGGACCGTTAGTTCGGTGGTCCAGTATGGTCACCATTAACCGTTGAGCGATCTTATTGACAATGAAATGAAGTATTATTATTACATGACAAGACAATCATATTTATACTGCATTGAAGTGACAGTAAAGTATAAAGATATAGGTTTTCCACGTGAATTATCAACCAGAAAAGTCATTAAACGAAAATTGAACGATAATTAGCAAAATAATTAACAAAAGTAGTTTGATTTCAACCATACAATGTAAGTGTAATTTTAATTCATAATTCAGGCATGCAATAAGCTTTTACCTGTCATTAATTGTTAATTGAAAAACCACGCCGTTGTGTTTACTTTATTCAACAGATTTTAATTAAATTAACACTTTTAATAAATGCTTATCCGTCAGCTTTATTTTTAATTTTGACTTGAGTTTTGGCTATTAAATATACTTATTTATGTATACGACGTATCTACGTCAATAAAAGTCATATTGGAAAAGAAACGAAAGAAGAAATAAATTTCATTGAAATGTATAATTTTAGTATCATAAGCCTCCTGGGCAAAGGAAATCGAAAAGTATTTGTTTATCTTATCGATATACAGTATCGTTTTTGAACGTCTTTATAAAAGTGGTCGGTTTAAGCAGATCTGTAGGAATTTATATTTTCTGCGAAATTTTACATGATTTTGATTATACAGAGGCAGCTATTTTATAGAAATCAAAAGCTTTATGTTAAACCATGTTAAAGCTTGAAGTAAGCCTAATAATGAACACGAGGTCTGTAGTTCGTCCCCCTTTTTTGAGTGGGTAATCATCAAATGTGTTCTCCTGTTGGCTGTGGGTTATTTGCAAGAATTTTCGCGCTCCTAGAACTCAAAAGCCTCCCTCCAACTGCACCCACAGTGGCTGGCTTCATTTAATAATTTCCCACTCAAAAGTAAACCGAATGACACGGGCTTGTCGTCGTTCAAAGCGTACCTTCGTCAGTGAGCCACCCAAAAGTCGCCGCTCATATAACCGCGCCTATAGTAGCCAGGAGTTGTCCCTCGTACCCGGGCCCTCGTGGTGTCTACCAGGTAATTCATCCCCTTAAGTTGCGTTTTATTTATTTTTATTTATTAATTAATATAAAAGAGATATAATGGAGATTTAAATCAGTCTCCCACAAAACCGGTTTAGCGGTTTGACTGTGGGGATGCTGGATCGTTGCTGGATGCAAGTTTCAGTGGCTAACAACGTGAATAATTTCCTAAAAAAACACAGGTAAATTAAGTAGTACCTAATATGTAGGTACTATCGCAAGAAAACTTTGAAATTAACTTGCACACAATATCAGTCTCTAAATCCCGTAGTCTGAAACTCGCTGAAGTAACAAGTTGACGTAGTTTATTATCCGTACACATTGTCCGTGTGTCCCGACAGTTACCTGCACCGAAACTATGTTTATTACAGAACAGTAACCACCAACTTGTGTACCTACGGCGAGAATTTAGCCGAAATACTAACTACAAATGGCATACGGAACGTATTTTCAGATGTGTTTGGCTTGCTTAAGCAATTAATGTGGATGGAGGTATTTGGTACTGTTTTATTATGCTGATTATACTTCGTTATATTTAGCTACCTATCTCTTCGGTTTTGAGTAGAGTTGTGTGTTTTGGTAGGTGATAACGTTTCTACTTATTGACGTTTTATGTTTTACTAATTGGGATTTGTAGTGTCCCAAAGGTGAGATTTTTTTGTGTAATTTATACTTGTTATCCGAATTTGCGTCTATTTTGTTTATATTTTGTATTCCATTTTGGAACTGAAAATATGTTTATTAGCTATAAATCAATGAACGGAGATATCATCATTAGATTAAAATTTCGAAAAAGTTCGGAATGAGGTGCTCAGTGTCAAAGACAAATCGGACTCTTTGACTATCCGGATTCTATCGGTTCGACTCTCGAAAGATATGAAGTAGCTTCGTTTTTTGAAAGGAATATGAATTTTAATCCTCACATAGCTTTTTCGGGCTCTCGTTTTAGATTGAAAGAGTGAATCCTTTACTGTAGGTATTAAAGAGTTGTTCCAGCGAAACCATTCCCCAAAATGTAACTTTATCGTAGATCTAGAATGTATTTTCAAGTAGCTATATTGTCGTTAATAAACCGGGAACCATGCAGGACGATAAGTTCTGTATTTTTAATAAATACCTGACTTTATAAATAGATCCATGTATAAAACTAATATAAAAATATATCGCACTCGTATATAGGAAGCCTATAAACGTATTTTTATTGCTCTAAAATCGTGTAAATCTCAATAGCCAAGGCAGAATATTGGGTCCTCAATTCTCGGGGTTATTAGTGATATATAAGCTTTCCGATACGAGCTAATGACAGCCGGCGGATAGGATGGCACTAGGGTTAACTGCTTATTCCTTGTGATTTATTCACTTACTTATGTTACATTGAAAATCTGCCGATATTTAGAGAGAAAATTTGTTGGAAAACGAGCGATTATTTTGTGAATAGCTAAAGAAATACATAATATCATGCTTAATTTAAAATAACATATTATGATTTAATGATATTATATTTTTTTTATAGCTACTGTTAATATAGCTCTATTCTAATTCTACTCATAGAATTTAAATTATAAAGAACTATAAGTGCGGTGAGCTTATTAAGCATAAGATAAGATTATGACAATTAACGGAGCCTTCACACGGGGGTTTAACACGCGCGACACATTGCGGAAAAAACCTGTCATGCGTTTTCAGGTGTCAACGTTAGTTTCTCTAGTTTTTGACTGTGTGTTGTCGCTGGTATATACATGACCCCGCACGTACGAATCAAACATTGCAGCGTGGAAAAACCGAGCGGAATATCCGCTAGTGTGAAAGCGCTCAAGACAATCAGGTGCTCGGACCAAGAAGATAAGATGAAAGAAAACTCCCCTAAAACATTTCATCAGAAACGTCGAAATTAAATTATCTAATTAACATTACTTGAGACGACATCGGGTGAATAAAGTCATTCGTTCCGAATTACGAATTTCTTATTAAAAAGATTCCAGTCGGAGATCACAATAATTAGTGCTTTGATTATTTCCTACCTGACTTTTGTGTCTTTTGTTTAACATTTTATACTTTTTCCTTTATTCAAAGAACCCCATTTAGGTAATTCGTTACATTTGAACAATTTATTATTTGATGAGAATCCGTATTTGAAGGATTGACATTTTGTTTTAATGTAACTTTGAAAATGGTTACGTGTATGACAATAAAATTGTATTTTTTAGTTCTCTAAGCAATAACTTGGCCACCTTTAGTTAAAGCTATTTGATCCACGTGATCCATCACTCATGACTGGTTTATTTATAGTGTAAGGTAAAACTTTTCGAATATCCCGATTCCTGTATAATATAGAAGTTATTTTTATTTCCAAGGACCAAAAGATTTATGTGATCAATATTTATGATCCAGAAGTTTCAATTTATCAGTTTGGCCGTTCGTTTCGGTGTGCTATTTACACAATACTTTTTTAGACAGGTGACATTCTGGCGACATTATTTGTTAGATTCAGGTATTTAATTTATTTCTTTGGCTTTGTTGATTATTGATATTGTGTAATATTTGCACGAGACCAGAGAAAGGTTTCTATTACAGATTTTGAGATGGGCTTTCTTTTGGTCATTTAGTCTGGTGCCCGTTTAATGATCACGAAGTAAGAGTGAGTTATGTACTAAGGATAGATCTGTGCCAAGCTCTCTAAAGACTACCAGGCGTAATGTTGTGTTGATCCTATTTACATACATCGGCAGAATTATTCTAGGAAACCGATTAATTGAAACATAACTTTCCTCCCGATAAAACACCCCAGGGTAGTCTAACTCTGACCCCATGAATTTTAAACCTGATTACTTAGCTAAGAGCGGTTGACATTTGGAGTACCTCTAACTACTCCCATGAGGGATTTTTACCGCGTTTTTTATTTCACTTAGACGTGTATGTACATTTTAACCCTGTTACGTATGGTAATAGCTTCTGGAAGATTCTGCCAACGCTAAAATAGACTTTAATCTGAAGGAATAAGGTCCATCTCTACGGTATCAAGATGTGGAGATCGATGAGATGAATACGCAAATGTGTACGTAGGTAGGTATTCTCGGAATATTTTAGAGGAAAAACAATGTGATTAATTTTTATTTGTGGATCGCGCTTCCCGCTATCTTGTTTAGTAGACGATATTAAAAACAAATGCTGTGAGTTTTTTCTCTTTAGTGGATAGGTCATTTCAAATCGTATGAGTAATTATTAAGCAAAATATATCGTACCTACTTACATATATGTAATAAATATCCGTATTAAAAAAGAAATTCTTTTTTGAAGGCCATTTGTCCGGCAACATAAGTACATATTTTAATTGAATTGATTCTATAATATGTACTTCAAAACAGCAGCTTTTTGGGCATATAACCGTTTGTGTAACACAAAACTAGATGAAGGTTTAATTTCCAAAAGGGATGACGCACATTTATTAAACTCTTTGCGATTCTGCTTACGCCTCTGTGCGCACCTTGCATAAATTATTCGCTTCTTTTACATAATTAGTGTACTTTATTTACTCTTTCCAGGAGGTATTTAAAAAAAGAGGAATATCAAGCGCAAAGCGGGAATTAAAGAAATGAACAATTTTCTTTGTCCTTTTTGCCCAGATTACCAAGAGGCGCCATCTCTTAGCGAGAGAGGAGACTAAACGTTTCGGTGTCAAGCACTGAATCCCCTCAAATCTTGGGAGGCAAGGGTTTACTCTGTAAATATTTTTCGTTGAAGAAAATAGAATTATTTTTCTTTAAGGTCAACGATCTTTGGGGCAATATTTGTTTTTATGGGTACAGATAAACACACGACACGATGTATTAAATTACCAGATAGGCTAGTTTTTTTGAAAATTCATATAAACACAAAATTTTGAGATTGCGACGAGTAACGTCGATATATTGAAAATGTAATGAAGATAATTTTAGAATTGCATTTATTTATGCCGTTTTCCATTACGACATCAATGCATTACCGCTCACTTAAAATGAAAAAAATAAAGAATCAAATCAAAGCTCAATATGTTACAGTAGCATGTTGCTCCATGAATACCTACAGATATTTTTTTAATTTATTCTGTTTTCATGTTCACCGTACTTTTAAATGCAATTTTAACACCACATATACATAGTTTGAAGAAGCCACTGCTGCTTTTATCCACACATAACCCTACTACTATAAAAAAGTGACACAATTGACTACCACACCTCTGTAAAATTACATTACAAAGCGATGTCTATCAAAAGGCTTCGAAAGCGAACACAAAAATCGATAGCAAAGCAATTCCAAAATGCTTAACGACTAATGGATATCATATGAACAATGTTTACCATCTACTGATAGCTGATTACATGGCTTATGAGCGGCAGAGCCCACCCAGCTTGCGTAATCAAGCCGGATAAACAAACAAACAGCCGGCTATACTACCCGGCATCCGGAAATTAACTTATGCGACCGTAGCACGACGGGAAAATCGGATGCTTTTATACTTCGCCGCATTTGTAAAGAAGTGTCTTTTTAACGCATATTTACACTTATCGTAAACGATTTCCAGTTGGGATATGACTCGCTTTGTATTGGGAACGTGAAAGAGATGCTTTACCGTTCTTTGTTATGTTGTTATTTTATTTATGTCTCTTTTATAATTTTATACTTATTTATTTAAAAAAAGATGACATGTTTAAAAAACACCATAATATGTTTGTTGCAACCATAAGATGTCATGCATTTTTTAAACTATTAATGACAATAATAATGGCGTCCGAACCTATTGTCTGCTACGGTGGTTGTCCTCTTTAAGGAGCTCAGCCAGCTGTCCGACATATACCTACGTGTTCTACGATGCACAGGTGTACCAAACACCAACCTTCACTCTAAGAGCTGCTTTGTTAAAGTTCCTTAAACCCGACCTGGGAATCGAAACCGTCACCCCATGCACATCATATGAGCTATGCCAACAATAAACTAACAAGACAGCGTAAATTACCACAAAACTAAAGCGATGAAAAACCAACGGAACCAACTACCACAGATTTATATATTATTTTTTAACACAACCTATAGATACATACATATGTATGCATGTTGTTTGCAGTCTAAATTTATCACCAGTTGCAATGGGCTGGCAATCTGTTTGATGCTAATACAATCTAAACGTATGACGCTGCTCGGCGATACGTAGCCGCTTGTCACGGCGGACATGAGCTATCGGGGCTATACCATACGTATATATGTTCAATATAACTACTATTGTAGTCATGTACATACATATAGGTATCAGTGTCCGATATGCTGTGGAGCAATAAGATTGTTTTATTGTTATCAATACTTTTTGAAACGAATACGATTGAGAAAAACATATTTTTTTCTGGTTATATCAACTTATCAACAGTTTCTGGGGTTTGCGATATATTAGTTGATGAAGCTTTGTAGAATGCAAAATATTTGAAATTTGTTGAAGTCGTAAGTGACTGTAAAGCTGAGACATATTTATGTAATATGGCCACCCGTGGAGGCTATAATAGGTATATAAATGCACCTTAAATAGAATACCAGTATAATGCCTCCCAACAACGTTTTAAATCCACAGTATCCTACAAAATCCCACTAAATTACCAACAAGAAAATATACCAGCATACGTTGAGCTGCGAAAAATATTGATAGTTCGGACGGATGATTTATCAAATTTACGTAAAAGAACCCTCATATTCAACACGAAAACTGTATGCTAAAACAAGCCTTTCATCCCGTCATCAGTGATTTTATAAAGCACGTAAAAAGCATCAACATCTCACCCGATTTACGGGGCCTTCGTTGTAGAACATTTTCTAATCAACATTCAAGTAGCGCCATATACGCGGTGTCCCCATAAATTACGTATCAAGTATGTGTGGAGGCTTTATGAAAAATGTTTTCGTAAGGCGGTTTCCCCAGTGGAGACTTGCGGAACTCCGCCGGCGAGGCCGTGCATGCGGCTTTATGCAAACAAAATATATTGGCTCTTTGATATGCTGGCTCGTTAACTTTACTATTAGTTTCTTGTAAAGTTATTAAATTGCCTCCGTTAGTAGCCTGTGTGTTAGATTAGTTAGAGTGCGTTGTATGTCGGGGATGTTATTTTAGTTATTTAATTATGGGTATCGTTCCTTTTTGAAAGCTTGGTTTATCGTTTGAAATAAGTTTAACGAATAAAGGTTACTTAGTCGTTACATATACATTACAAATGAATAAAATCGTCAATAACTAAATAGTGTATTTTAATATCACTATTTATATTTGATTCCTGTTATTTATAGTAAAATTACAAAACGACTGATTAATTATTATATTACGCCCTTTTGCTATGAACCAGTAGGTAATATTGAGCGATCAGTGGCATAACAAAATTTTTTTAAATTAATTACCCCAAATTAAAACCAGCTAAAATGTTGCGTGTTAAAAAAAATCGTAACCTATTAACCCGCAAACGACATCCAGAAGTCACATAACAATCAGAAAACATTTTCCAAATATTTCAAGTTCTATATCAATCATAATCCCATTTGAAAGGAGAGGATTTAGACTCGGGACACCATAAGCAATAAAGCACTACACGTCAGATTGAGAGCCATACGATTCCAATCCGCTTTCGAGCCAGAGACAAAGGGAAACTTCGATGAAATTGGAACATCAGACTTGATTCGACGCAGTCACGGAAAAACCTTTTGGTTAATCAAGAGAAACACATGATTTAATCTTTAACCGTAAAAAAAATAAATGCGATCGAATCTGCTAAAATATTTCAACAATTCGAAACTTTTGTAACGTATTCAATGCGGATGAAACGCCGATATGTTGTGAATATTTTAAAGTCCGGCGTTCAATAGCGTAAATCCGTAAGCGTAATTCAAAGTGTCGTTTTGCGCGCGTGTAGCCCGTGCCTAATCCCGGTCGGACGGGTACAAACGACATCGTCAGGTGATATCAGTTGCAGCTGCGACGTGCTCGCTCCTAGATTCACTTACGGATTGATGGCAATGCAACGCGATATATACTCTAAGCTACAAATCACCGAACCGTTCCGTTCGACTTTCACAAAAGAATATTGAAGATGTCTGCTTTATTACCTCGATATACAGTTTGTGTCAAATGTGTTTGCGGCCATTCTTATGAATTTATAAATGTTACAATTTATTTTGAATCAAAATATAAGTGCAAACCGTGCCTACCCCTACGTAGTATATGTAAGTGTACAAGTTGTTTTTGTAACCGATACGATTGTAAGGATCGTATAAATAAAGAGGTAAAAATTCTTAAGGTACAGATTGACTGACTCGAAGCTGGCACAGTCACTGCAACGTAAGCAATAGATTTTTGTTAACTTTGAATGAATTCATGTTGCATTGCGGCTATCTGAAAGTCCGCACACGCATGTTACCTGCAATTTCATCCAATCGTTCCGGATCGTGCGCGCGATGCGCCGCTGCGAGCCAGTCAACGCGTGCCTTTACTTTATGCTCCCAACACACGAGACTAACGCTTCAAATGAGATTGTTTGTCGATTTTCCTTTTTTATATAGCGAGAGTTGTTTTACATCGTATTCATATTCTTTTCAATTACCCTGTATTATTTGTTTCGCAAATATTACTTTGTGTGATAAACCTATTCTACGGAATGACATGACGTTGAAAATATAGTATTTATAAAACATTATTTAATCTGAATTATAAATACATAACAAATCAAAAAATGTGCAATTCAAACTTATTTTAAAACATATAAGAATTATAATATAAAGTATAATTTACGACATACAAGTATACATTACACAATTAATAAACCAACGTTTAATTTACTGTGAGTTGTCATGTCGGCGCATTTCAACGGATTGCGTTAAGCATGTAGGTCATAAAGACAGGGGCACACGGGCAGCTCTCATCAAGCTCTCGATATTTCACCGTACATTACAAACGTGCGGCGGACAACTGAAGTTAATTGGATGCGCAGACCGCAGCAGGAACGGCTATGAAATATAAAACAGCCAGTTTCCAGGTGACTGCAACCCCATTATCGAGCCTGCAGACGACGTAACGTGTCGCGTCTCGTTATCGTGTCGTGACGTCAGCGTACGGTTACCAGGTTCGCGCGAATTACAATCAAGTGACACTTGATGAGTGGAAAACGTCAACTTGTCACGGGATAAGATGCGCATGCTTTTATTATCTGTTAACTTGTTCGCAAGTTGTGTTAGGGACTGTAATTTTTGAGTGATACTCGTTATGCTTATACGTTATCATAAATCTTTAAATATGTTCCTCACGGAAGGAAGTGTTCGTAGTTTATATCCAAAGCGGATCTCTAATCATATACCACTACTTTATTTGGTCCATTTCCTCTTGAACACGATCCAATGCGTTTCATTTCAACTGAAAATCCTGTTCATATTTCACACTTTTATTGCCGCATACATTTTCTGCATTATGTATTTCAATTTTCTAACAGATAAACCGGGACTTCATCAAAGCATCGAGCGTAACGTTAAAAACGCAGCAACTCAAACAGCAACGTTACCCACACACAATACAAAATATTGCTATTTTTGTAGCGCATTCGCACACAATACGTTTGAAACGGACTGTGTAATAACGGCCCATCAAAATTTCTACGGTACACTTGCCGAGCCGATCGGAAAAATTCACTCGACTCGACTCGGCCCGACCCGTGCTAGTGTCGTAATCCGCGTGCCCCGCTATGTGTGAAATTGAAATTAAAATTCTATTAAAGCGGAACGATTGGAATAGAACGCCACGTATCCTATTTTTATACAGCACTGATAAATTGATTATGTGATTGGACTGGCTCAGTGGGATGGCAAGGAACTAGGATGTGCCATTTAAACGTTCCACTTTGTTCCAGTTATCAGCGAGCACAGTTTTTGTGGCCATCTTTATAAGAGGAGCACTCAAACAAGACGTACATTTAAAATTAAGTTTGAAATTAATACCCTCACTGTATTACATTTTCGAAACTTTGCCATTAGTTATTTTGGTGTTTCTTTATGGGTAAGTTTCATAAACCTGAACTTTGCTATGCTTCTTTGGGGAAAGATTTTTCAATACCTTGAAGGTAAAAGTTTCGCGACGTGTTTATTTAAAAACTATTAATAAAAAAAGGCTAGTGGAAGTTTCTGCGTCAGTTTTCCTTTTGGGACTGATAAAAAATGAGTTCAGTAACTTGTTTCATAAGTAAAAACATTGGTATTAAAATAAGCTAGTGGTGTTTGTAACAGTTTGTATTTTCTTAAAAGTGAAATGGTCTCAAATGCTGACAAGTAACAAATATGATATGCGAAGGGGATATGCAGAATGAATGGCTAAGGGCTATGCAAGTCTAGGATTCCCTGAATGCCATGCACATTTTCCACTAAGACTCCAAACCTATTATAGTGCCCTTATAATAAAGATATCATATTACATTTATTGAAGAAAGTTGCTTTGAAAGTTATTTTAGCTTTATTTCCATAATAAACAAAATTGTTATGTGATTTTAGAGGTCCAATTATCATGAATTTTGGACATTGCAACCTACACCTGTGAACACGATAACCCGTAATTTACTAGGACCGTTAGCGCGCTCAATTGGACTCCATGACGCGAAATTCTCGGATGTAAGAACCTAGTCTGCTCCTCGCTTAGGTTCAAATTTATTGACATCGCGATAAACTGCTCTGTGGAGCACCATTCGTCGATTAAATGACGTCAGAAGCTAAGGGCTGGGTTCTAACTGTCGTTTTGTTATTGTATTCATAGGTACGGTTTCATATCTCGCTGGTGTTGTATACCTATAGGATTGGCAGCCGCAATATGTCGGTGATAATGTATGGGGAAGGAACGGGTGCCACGGGGTGTGTAGTATATAGGTATTTCCATTGTTCATGCGTTATCGAAACCTACGTATTGTATTGTGAACCACGTTCTTTGAGAATGTTATTATGACATGAAGACGTAGCGTAGTATCTATTACTAGGTCTTGCCTGCGGCAGCATTGGGATAGCGTGCACGTGAAAGTGAATCTATACGATTCAGGAATAGCAGGGTGGTATTTCTACTGAAATTTCATATTGTTTGAAATTGGAATCGAAATCTTGTGGCTACGTAACAGCCGCACAGATCAATCGATAAAAGTTTAAGCTACCCTTGGTGCTATTAGTCCGTGAATGGGTGACCATCTTGTCATGACGAGTTCCTGCGTGATTCGGAAAGCACGTTGAATTAGTGTATCCCGGCTGACATTCGCTGGCTGACGGTCGTTCCGGGTAGTCAGGAAGTTCCTAGTACGTAAGACGGGTTTTACCAAGGGTATCTGGTTGCCTGGGTTATACTGGGTCGAGGAGGTTAAATAGGCAGTCAATCAGTTGAGACTGGAAGCTGACCCCAACATATATGTAGTAGGTGGGAAAGCACTAGGCTAAACTGGGTGAAATATAATCAGTAGCTCAAGAGATAGAAAAACTGTCTAAATTAAACTTTATGGAAGTATTAGTATACATTATTCAAATTAATTAAAGGCGACAAGTAAAATTCTCGTTGGAATCAAGTGTCGGATAACCTTAATGTTTTCCTTGCCGGTTTAAAACGGCCTCGAAAATCTTGTGTCAAGAGATAACGGAAGAGGACAAAAGTTTTTATCATACTTTATTTTTCACTTCAATTCCCTCGCGAGCCCGCCGGAGTAACTCGTATACAACTACTGCAATTTTTATAAATAAACTTTATAACAAATAAGAAACAAACGCTATTCGTTCTACTTGTTAAAAATAGAAATTGCTTACTGTTTTGTTCTTGAATACAATCTAAACAAAATAACAGTTTGGAAGATATGATAATAAAAATCTTACGTAATCTTTTTGACAAAGTTCTGTGGGACGTGTAAATTACCTCTAGTCAAGACTTTGAAATAATATTTCAGCTAAAATTCAAGCTAAGAAAACACAATAAGTGTTATCATGATGCGTGAGGTCGATGAAATATAAAGGTGAGATTCCACTGGTGTGCGGCACTGTGACGCTCATAATTATTTCTTCTGGTCTAAACTCTCTAGTAGACGTTAATAAATTGCGTGTTAACATTTCTGAAGTGCAACTTTTGTGTGAAAACACATGTTTGCTGAAAATTCGCGCCGACTTGCCGGGGCTACGGGTTGTTCGCAAGACTTTCCCTAGCACATAAAGGCCTCCAGAAGTAACGTCAAAAGTCAGTAAGAGTCTGACACTCCCTCCAGTTGTACCCTCAGCGGTAGGGAATAATTTGATGATTTCTTTAGAAAAAAAAATGGTAATAATTCCCGACGCGTATACATTTTTTGGTCGCGAACAACTTTGGTGGACTCTCGCCTTAGCGCTCCCACGCCTTAGTGTTTCCACTCGAGTCGGCCAAACGTCTGCTTGTTTAGGATAGATTATACTATGAGTAATTGACAGATCAAAGCTATCCTATTACAAATAATTGATTTTCTTTCATAATACTTTTGCGCCAAAGTTTCGAAGGAGATTGAGCGTTGTTACAGAAATTGTTGAAAATAAAAATTGATGAGGAAAATGCCGTATTATAATGTTTCTTTGTATATAGGATTTTGTGATATCATTTTTCGTGTAACATAATTCTGTACAATCATCTTCTTTATTTTCATCTCGTTTTACATTGGATTTGAGGTTTTCTGTCGCGTTGAACAAGCGTAGAATTAGCATAACAATAATATGTACTTCATTTTTTTTTTCTAAAATCCTCATAACTTTTGTGACTCTTAAGGCCTAATTTGTATTTCTTATTGTATGTCATGTTATCATGTGCTAAATTATTATTATGATAATTGTTTTTTTCTTCTCCTTGCTTTCCTTTGATTTCCCCAATTAATAAATTATATTTTGCGGTAAATCAAATCTATTTATTCTGGTTGGTTCCACGACAAAAAAATACTAATCAATTCAAAAATAATAGGAACAAATAAAGGAATTATATTAGCGCGATATTTCACTGAAATTAACTTATTTTCTCAGTTATGTATATGAGGCAGACGGGCCGGCGTCGGCGCGCCTGGATTACCAAGGATTTGGCGCGGAACCATGCCTACCTGTTAATATCTACTCAACATACTTGTCAAATTACCTTGTCAATTCACGTGACGGCGATGCAGCCTACTTATTCCTACGCACCGCTACGAATATACGCACCGTAGCGGTGTTCATTGCTACGCCGATGCTACGGTTTCGTAGCACATGTTTCAAACGAAAATTTTATTTTCATCAACAAAATAAGCCATAATAAAATAAACCTTACAAGTAGTCTTTAAATACAATTCAAATACTAAGTTGTGTAGATAAATGTGCTGTAAAAGAGGTTTAATAAAATAGACATAATTCCAATTTGAATTGCCCCACATTTTATCCGTGCGGTATCTAATGTTCCCGGGCCGCGCAACTTCACGGACGTAATGGGCTGTAGAAACGAAATGTGTGTGCCTCGCAAATGTGTCATCTAAATCAAAAAGTTCGCTAAAAATCCTCGCACCAATTAATTTCTAGTCCATAAAATAAAATTGTTCTTTAAGTATCCGTAGACTAATTCAAAGTTTGGACTTTATCAAGGAGATAAGTAAGTTTTTCTTATTAAGTATCAAGGGAGCTGTCGTAAATACAGAAATTAGCGAGAGTATCATCGTCAGAGCGGTGTGTAAACATGAAAACTTTGAGAGTGGCGTCGGCGCGGCGTCGTCTCGGCGTCGGGCCGGCGACGTCGGCCAATCTCGCCGCCGTGTAAGTTGCCGGCTTATATTAGCTTATCGCGTCAACTCGAGCTATTAGTTCTGTTACAAGTTTTATTTTACCTCGGTTAAATTATATCTTTAATATGTAGCGCGCACCAGCTTCTCGGGCTGTATTTTCTCATTATCCAACTAAATATATACAATTAAATCTAAAGCCGAGTGTTCACTGTATATAAATGTGGTGCGACGAACTGTGGCGTTAGGCGTCCTTATTAACTGTAGCGGTCACGCTGCACTGCAGTCGCCCGCTGATTAATGAATATTAGACTTTATATCCTAACCAGCAAAGCTTAAAGTAATACGCTGATATTGTGGCGATCGTTGTTCATTAATTAACTTTATTACTTAGCCTTGAATTTAACGCCAAAACGTATTGCTTACAACAGACATTTTTTGTGGCGAAATGTTCTCTTGAATATTAGTTGCATGACGTACGAAATTGTATATTTAGCAAGAACAAAGCGTGTTAGCCGGTGTCAGAGGGCGCGCGGCGCGGGCGCGGGCGTGCGGCGGCCGCATGGCGACGCGTCGTGTTATGTTATTTACGTGCCCGCAGAGGACAACTTTTTAATGGGGCGATAACAGACCACCCGAGACCGGCGTTGCTGTTAAATCTCATGCTCATAAATACGTTATGTAAACCCACCCTAATAATTAGTGGCGGTTACGGCGTGTAGTTAAGTTTTATGAAGCCGGCAGAGGCGAGGAGCTCGTACACAAAAATGTTCTTTAATTTGTCTGCTGCGTTCCGACGCGATCAACTGCAAATTGTTATGTTTATTCAGAGGATCTTGTATGGTAGCAACCCTTTTTATTTTTTCCGGCGTTTTAATGCGATTGGGTTTCTGTAGACCCTGTAGCGCGTAGCCGAGATCACATTGAATATGTATAGTTAAGTCTGATTTCACGGCAACCTTCGCTTTCGATGCCCTCGGCTCCACTGAATACTGACGAGATCAATTTAATATATCAAATATACCTATCTACTTTATCGTACGTAAACAGTTTGGATTATACTTCTATCGACAAATAGCGACTTATGAAACTTTTTATTGCTCAGTTTTATGATATCAGTCTTTTTGACGAAATGTTATGGCGCAGTGGAAAAAAATACATTAAGTTACCGGCTTACTGCAAAGTTTTATTTCATAACAAAGTTCACGCTTCGCGAGTATAACGTACTTTCTAAGCATTTTGACATATCTCGGCAATAATTTATACTTACCTCGTACCCAATTTGATAGATTCGAGCTAGACTTGATGGCAACCGAATACGGTGCATTCGTGAACGTGTTTAGGTTCCATACATACAGACCTACGTGGAACAAGGGATGTTTACAACGCAAATAATGGAGTTGTCACGTCTTGTGTACAAATTGCCCGCCACATGATCAGATAGGGCGCTGACAGCCGTCAACAAGAGCAGAGTGTGGGGGCGCGGGGCGCGGGACGGCACAGTACCTGGCTAGGGCGCCGCGCTGCACGCCTGCACTCCGGCTCTTCACTGCTTCCCCACTTTTACTTTGCAAAGTTTTTCAACTAGTTAGTTCACAAACTTGGGCGAGTTCAGTGACCGAGTATGAGGCGTTCTGGCGGAAGCTAGCGTTGTCAGCTGTGAGGAGAGGGTGAAGCGCGTGCTGCACGTACACAGGTTACAACGAGTACAGCGACGAAGCGAGATACGGAGTCATGCGGTCAGCCAAAAGGACACAAACCTACTGGCGAGCTGGGTGTATCGGCGCTGCGGCCGGGGGCGGCGGGCGGCGGGGCCGCGCCATTGGCCCGCCGGGGCACGCCTCCGACGTCGCCGGTGACGCCGCCGCCGCCGCGTCGCCTCAGCACGGCCGCCGCCGACCCGACCCGACCCTAGGCCATACACTCCACACGACTTCAACTATCTTTACTTACACTTACAACTTTTGAACTGAACATTTCTACATACATTTCGACTTATTCCTGCGGATACTGCGCCAGTTCTTAACTAGCAGCCAACACTAATGAATTATTATACCTGTTTGATAAGCCGCTACTGTTCACAGGCGGAGTCCTTATAGAAAAGTCGAAAAGCTGCAACATCTGGTACTCTGCACTACACAACACAACGCACTCATCGGCTTAACACTAAACAAATTCAATCATTTTTACTATAATCGCGCCCAAATAAGTTTGTTCATGTTCATAATAAGACGCGATGGCAACTGTCACGCATATGTACACTGATTCTTTGTGCTTATTCACGACCTACCCTACTTCAAGCAACGCATCATTGCACTTAGTTACTACCCTCAATTTAAGTGATGTGCCGTCGTTTCTTTCTACGCAACGGAAACATTCTTAATCAACAACAACAATAATTTGATTACAAAGTAAGAAATATTTTCATATATTTCAAACTTCTTTCTGTTGCGTTTTTTGCAACAAATTTTCCCGCTCAAAGAAGCTGTCGAATGAAAATCTTAACTAGAAATGAGTGAGGAATCCAACAGGTATTTTAGATAATTACTTCAAACAGCATGGCTTGGCAACTTTGATCAAATATTGAAGCAAATTAAAACGTAATGTAATTAATATCTTCTGAGACTGGTTACTTATATAAATCGTTTTGCAAGTATTATGTAGTGTACCTACATAGTAAATACTTTGTTGTTATTTCCAAATATAAAAAGGTCAAGACAGTTCTGCACTATTTTTTTTTTGAAAATCCTGTATCCACCGTGCATTTTTGTTCTTAAAATGAAGTTCTTTTTTTGCTGCTGATGGCTGCATTGTAGTTATTAGATATGCATTGGTATACTAAATGCCATAATTCCGAACCAGTTAGCCATCGGTGGAAGGGAGACGAAGACAATTTATTTAGTAAAATACAAGGTCCCCTTTAAAGTAGTACCCTTTTAAGTACTAACCATAGATATACAAGCAAAAACCATTACTGATTAGGCGACCTAAGTAACCTAGGATGGTTAAAATGTCGAATTTAATGGTACAGACGCCAGCAAATCAGCCGGGTTGTTATGAATAAATGAAATTAAACTAAGAATATTAAATATTTTTTATACATTGAACAATGAAAATAAAAATTCAACATAGTGGCTCAATTGCTAAATAACATAGCTGTAATATCCAGAAATGCATCAGCATAAATATTCTTTAAGGTTTGCAAACTAGTATGCTTAATAACTTCTCCTGTGCAAAAAATTACAACATGAACTTTATCATTTTAATTTAGATATTACAACGTAGTCACGTGGTTTTCGCGTGTTTTTTTATTAATTAATTAACCCAATTATAAGTTTTGTACACGCTATGTTCTCGCACGATAGTGAATGGCGAATTTGTTCAGCCCTTCATGTGCACCTTCATAAGTACGAGCAAACGTGTTGCAGTCTTTTCTATAGCTTTCGACAAAGAGCTATTAATAGGGGGTGCAACGTTGAAGAAATTCAAACGAGCGCGGAGGCTGTAAGTATGCAGCTCACGTGCACTACGGTACGTACATACGGACACTTTAAAGGGGTGAGCAGAAGTCTAGGTTTAGGATAGATAAAAAATATTTAGTAGATAAAAACTAGATAATTGGTGTATAACAAAAAAATACCTGATCTTAAAGTAAGTGTGTATCTGCAGTAATATTATAAAGCTCAAGAGGTTTTTATTTGTTTGTTTGAACTCGCTAATCTCAGTAACTTCTAGATCTGTTTGGTAAATTCTGTCAGTGTTAGATAGCCCATTTATTGAGGAAGTCTATAGGTTACACGTTATCTGGGTGCGCGGACTAGTTTCGTTGGAGGCGAGTGAAGCCGCTGACGGATGCTAGGAGGTGACAAAGTACTTTTTACAACAACGTCGGCCAATTTTATACATATGTAGATATCTTATTAGTCGAACAAAGTTTGAATTTTTCTTGTTACCACTTAATGTTCCAATATGAACTAAAATTTGATAACAAGCTTGCGAGGAACTTATATACATACTAAGATATATGAACGTTTCACATAACCAGACATACAGTTTGATAACCTCGCCAAATAATTACAAAATAGCCAAGCAACAATTCAAATAGCAGCATAAAAAAAAAACAACAACAACACAAGTAATTAGAAAAACATAATTTCCATTCGAATATTTTCTAACATTCGCGCAGCGGAATCATTAAAATGAGTGTTACACATTGTTCCAGCATCGTTTCGCTTCACTTTCATTGTGTACCTAAACCCATCAGCTGAACAAAGGGCCTTCGCGAAAGAACAAAAGCGCGGCTAGTCGAAAGGTAATACCACTCGTTACTGCTATTCAAAAAATAAATAGCAAAGATTAGAGCCACGGTTTGAATTGTGTTGCTAATCATTACTATGTTTGTTGGTGTTATGCAGTTGTTAAGCTAATGCTGTTCGCTTTTTGACATAGTAGCTGGTTACTGGGGTTCTTTATTAACATGTTAAAATGTATTAGTGTTTGTTTTTATGTGATTTTTATCCAATGTTTTTATATGTATTGTGTTTATGTGTTGTATGTTACGTTGTACTTGTGTTATATTTGTGTACATTATATGATAGATACGTTATATAACATAGCATTGTAATATATTTTTTTGTATTGTTATAATCTTTGTACACTCACCTTCTTTTTTTCTTCTCATTTTGTCAATATCTTTGTGTCTTTGTTTGGGCTGAATAAATGTTTTATCTATATATCGTATAGTATGAAAGATGGATTACACAAATTACGACTTACTACGTCACTTTTTTATGTTTTATCAACTGAATTAGTATGTAATTTTTCTATGAGTTTTTTTTATTTATTTGTTTGAAGATTATTTTTTATACAATTTGGCTTTCAGATTCTTGCTCCAAATTCCAATACAGTATAAGCAAATGCGACCAATATTACCCTTTGTTCTATGGCAATGACGTCATATCAGCCGGATGTTACACAAAATTCGCCGTGTAAGATAGACCTAATAAAAACTTCTATATTTATTGCCAACAAGTAATGGAATCTGTGAAAGTATAATAAAATAATATGTACCTACTCGTAAAATAAAAAACGGTGATTTATCCAGTTAATTACTGTGACTAGCGTTTTGTGACTGTCTATAAACAAGGAACATAAATACACCTTCACATGGCTAGATTTATGATAGGTACAGTTACATTAAGCTATAAAAATACTGAGTAATAAATATATTAGACACACTGGTCATAATCATAGGCACTTGGCAGCCCCGTCATAGCGGTAAAAAATAATTGACATTTAAATCATGGAATTTGTTATGGACAATTAAAAAAAAATAGTGTTTCATCATCTGCCTAGCCTTTTTCCAAACTGTGTTGGGGTCTATTTCCAGTCTTAACCTGATGCAGCTCAGTATCAGTGTTTTATGTGGAGTGACTGGCTATCTGACCTCCACAACCCATTTACGTGGGCAACCTTATACCCCTTGGTAAGACTGGTTGTCAAACATCCTGGCTTTTGACTACCCATAACGACTGCCAAAGATGTACAAATGATAGCCGTGACCCACCAAATTAACGTGCCTTCCGGAACACTGATGAACTTGTTGAGATGGTAACCCATACATGGATCATTGCTTAACCTTATGATCGATCGACCCCTGCGGCTTTTACTTAACCACGAGCTCCTCAAAAAACGATTTAGTTTATAAACAAATTTAAATATTTTAACAGAAATGAAAATAATAAAAATTATTTTAGTATTTCTGTTTGTCAATAACTTTAAAGTAACTTACTCGTGTTTAAAAATATCTTGAACTTCTGCAATATATTTGCACATAAGTTGGTGAGTTCGCTGAAGTCTGTGAGTTCAGGTCATTGTGATGTACCCGCAGTGCGCCCAAATCGATGTAATTTGTATAAAAACCTTATATTCTTATGCGAAGCATTTTTCTGTTACTTTTGCAGCTTAGGTAGGGATTTTGATAACGATGAATGTGTTTTGATAAAATTATTTTGTAACGATACGTTTTGTAAACCTTATTTTTTTTTTACTCCTTATGTATTTACTTATCTCCTCTCTTATAATGTAACTGAGCTCTTTACAAAGCTGAATCAAATAACAGTTTTTTTTTCACATATTTTGGCCTTAATTAACAGCTTAGTTATAATAGCGTGATAGTAAAGGGTACAAGAACGGTTGAGCTAATCTCTCATTTTTGCTTCTCTAATGCCCACGCGGAAGACTGCAATAGTGAACCTTTACATTTGAAAAAAAAAAAAATATATCGTATCAAGCTTATCTTAGGAGTCAAAAAAATTATCATATCCCTTTGATAATTACAATCTAACCCAAATTATACTAGGTACAATATCATACCATATTTCTTAATAAAAGTTACCGTTTCGAATGAATAGGGTATTAACAAAAAGTTGTTACTTAAGACTACCCAAATTGTGCTCAACACCGGAGCGGGCAGTATGGCCCAGTTAACTTAAACAACAGAAAGAAAGGGCTTTACTTTCTTTTACCCCAATTATAACGAAAGGTTAATAATGGTACTTGCTTATTTTTAGGTTGCTGAGTCTAATTTCACATCTGTAATGACTCCTTTAGACTGAACCTCCTTGTTTAAGTGACTACGGTTATCCGTATAATATAAAATATAAATTATACGAAATGTGAATTAAATTTTGCTGTAATTTGTTCAGCCAGCTCCCTTTCATAAGTAGTCATTACTGGTATGTAAGGTGAGCATCGAGCGAAATGAAACAAGTTAGGCCTACGTCCATCATTAGTGTAATTAACTAAACGTAACGTAAAAACTAAACGTATCATTATTGATAATGATGACAATTATTTTTAGTTTCACACACATTTGAGGCTCAATCAAAAGCAAATTTTTTTGAAGCGACTTTGATGAACCATTTATAAATATTTCAGCATTTCATGTATCCTACTAAAATTCCCACGAATATGGCAAAAGCTTACTTGGTCGTGAACAGATCAATGAAGCCAGTAGCAATTGCTGTCATCGCATGTACTACTTTATTAACTGACTAGGATACAGCTACTTGAATTTTAGAAAGACAAATCGGTATATTAGTTAGTTACTGAAGTTAATTATGTAAAGACAATCGAGCTTAGGGATAGTTCATTTAGATTTAGCTAAGCTAAGCAAGATTAGTATCAGTTTAATAAAAAAATTATGTAATTTTACGAGACTGTAGGTCCCGGCTGTCATTGAACATCCTTGGCAGTCGTTACGGGTAGTCAGAAGCCAGTCTAACCAAGGGGTATTGGGTTGCCCGGGTAACTGGGTTGAGGAGGTCGCTTTTTGTAAAACACTGGTACTCCGGTTAATCCGGTTAGACGGGAAGCCGACCCCAACATAGTTGGGAAAAGGCTCGGGAGATGATGTAATTGATAAGACATTTATTAATACTTAAATTATGTATTTCTTCAAATGTCTATGATTCCAGGAATATTGTCTATTTTAAGACGATTAGGTAAAAAAATTATATTTGATATTTTTTTTAATTTTCCATGGCAATATTGTAATAAAAAAATAAAAAGACGACGATCACAAGACAAGAAATTTAAACAACAAAGAGATATATAAAACGCGTGTTAGGGTGAGTTCAGACACGCGACAAAGCCACGACAAGGCAAAACGATCGTGCCATTATCAGGAGCCGACAATATGGATCGGCCTGTAAACGGCGTAGTGCCGGTCGTGTTCAACTAGACATAGCCTGCTAGGTAGAAAACATTCATTAACCTCACCCCTGTGACCTCTGAATGCAGGGGTATAGACTATGTTATTTGGAAACTACAAATAATAACAGGCTTTCTATCATATAGCACGGTTATAGTGGTTATTGCAAAATATTCGGCTTGATTAGAAATTTGGCGACCTTAGAGCCGTTTGGACTATTTAATAATCTTTATTATCACCGTCCATGGGACATACCCTGCTGAACTTCTATCATTGATTTCCAGCTCTTATACTCGACACCAACCACCACGGTAGTCCCCAACGATGTGCGTCGAATGATCTGACAAATTTCGCGAATACCTACGTTATTTTCATTATTACTAGCATGGTGTATTTAGAAGACCCTTTATGAAAAGTGACGTCACCACCCAGACATTTTACTGAACCTAGCCAGACAATTTTGACTGAGGCTTATCTACGTCCAGAATACCTACATCTAGCACTTACACTTGAACAACGAATATTTTTCTCTAGTTTAACTGCACTCATCGCAGTCCATACTAATAGTGTACACGTTTGCACAATCTGGCGCAACTGTGCAGAGCGGAGATCACGTCCCGCCAGCAAGGCGCGAGCGTCTTAATATTATTTCCACGGCTTGTTATGTCCCACCTCTAGGTGTGACGTCACCTCGATAGCCGATTCATTAAAGTTAATGTTACCGGTGATCAGTTACCGAGAAAGTGAAGGCTTTGTGCTATTACTGTGATATTTTAGCTGTATGGTATTTCTTATGAAAACAGTTTATATTTACGGATAAGAATGAACGTTTTGTTTTTGGCCCTATTTTAGGAAGATTTGCTCCTAATTTTAGCAGCATTTTTTTTTCGTAAGGTGATAAAAGGTTCTTGCTATGTATGTATATTGCAGAAAAAAAATATTGAGTTTGCAGTGCTAATATTTTTTATTATGCTTAACTATATTTTTCAGTGGTCGCGTATTACATAATGTAGTTAGCCTGTTTGACTAACACAGCATTTAGTTAAAAAAAAGGGTTGATTGGTATAAGGACGTAAATCATTTTAAAATGGCATCATATTTTTAAACCACGGGAAAATATGTGACACGGAAAAGCAAGAACTTTACATTAGCGAGCGCTAAACTATTAAATCCAAGAATAAGTCGTCATTGCCATATTCTTTGTGAAAGTATCGCCGCGGGCGTAACTCGCTGCTGTCTCCGGTATGATATATTATACGGACTGTTAAGTGGCATGCAAAATGTATTTATACATTGTACTTCCTTACGTCGTTATGGCATTGTTCCAACTAAAACAATCTTCCGTTGGACGACGATAACAGCAATAGCAATGATTTTATTACGTGACGGAGCAATAAAAGTTTAATAAACTGCATTTTCGACTGTATTAACGACTGCACACATAAAATTATGACTGGAAGGATCATTAACTTAAAAGGTTTGAATGTTTTGATTTTATCATAAAAAGTTGCGTTTTATTGCGAGTTTTATTTAAATTTGGAGCTCGTACATAAAATTGAAGCGTTCAAAGGAATTTTAAGTAAGAGAGTTTTCGGCAACATGTGAACAAACAAACGAGAATGAAAAATGTATTTACATTATTTAATAATAAACTCTAATTAAAAATCGGTGGACTTCGATCTGTTTTAAATCTTGCTACGCCAGTCTCAAAAATATAGTAGCCTTACTGGCAACTATTTTTTTAAGCCGTTTGGGGTTGAAACCCACGGACCGTGGGGTCATGCTAAATGCTCATATTGTTTTTAAAGAGACCCTTCAAGTGTGACCAAAATAAAGACCCAAAGGCTGATTTTTATTTTGGTCAGAAGTTAAGCATTGCCATCGAAACTAACAATGCTGCCAGACTCTTGGGTACGCTTCCAATGTTCGGCAATAAGGAGGATTTTTTTTTACTTTTAACTGGATATATTTTTCTAAGTAGGTATTGTTTGTATATATGGAATTAATCGAAGATAAACAATCTTAAAAAACAAATCTTACTTTAAGTATTCAATAATAATTTCTTTGAAGTATTCCCAAGGTTTACAAAGTAACTTATAAGTTCTGACAAACCAACTCTTTAGTAACTTAGTCAACTTAAGCGAGTGGTTTAAACGTGAAAGTTCTTTTCGAAACCAATTTATAGATAAACTCTAAGTTTTTATTCGTACCTATTGCATTCACTTAATGTTTAACAAAATATTTTTGGCTTCTGTATACATATGTTTTAATGATAACATTAGACAGGTTAGTGGAAGGGCTGTGGCTCGTGGCTTAGAGGAATTTGTGGCTAAGTAGCATGATGATCGAGGATAAGGCTAGGAAAAAAAATCATCCTTCCTTCACCAGCGCTTTATATCTAGCCATAAACCAATTTAATAAAAAAAAATGCATCAAAATAAACTAAATCATCCGACGACACGATAATGCGGAACTATATATAAGAGGTCACTTATTGACAGCACCAAAAGAGGTCGTAGATTCATATGAAATAAATTTCTTCACAGTTGATAGTCGGGGTCAATGAGCCGTGACGTTGACGAGGGTGCTTCGACGCACACAATATGCACGCTACCGTCTTGAACCTTGTTTGACACGCCTGGTTTCAGGTGAATACATGGAAGAACTTACATGTGTGATTGTTTAATCGTATTAAAGGAAACGTTTAAGAGTGTAATGTATTGAAGTTTTGACTTATTATTTGCTCGTCGTTTGGCAAATGGGGGGAGGGGGGAGTCAATTTCTTAACTGGAATCGTAACGCATTTTTTTCATAGTTAACATTCACATGTTTTTCAAATTTATTGTTTTAGTAAATACTGCTTAATGTACGGCTAAACTACACCACCACAACGTTTAGTCGGATTTACGATCTATAGAATGGTTATGTTGAGTCAAACTTATCATAGAATGTAATGAATGCATTTTTTTGTGTTTCAATTGTGCATTGTAGAATTCCAATTTGGAAACAATATCCCAATAGTTTTGTTTCTGCGGAGGTTCGCATTGGTAGTGACAAGCTGTCTACTTCACTCGTAATATAAAACCTTGAATGGTTTGCATATACAATACTTTAATATTAGAACATTTTTTGTACTTTTCACAAAAGTATAATATTTTGATGTTTCAAGTCTTTCTAATTATTGACGTACTGCAATAAGTCCTTATTTCAAAAAGGAATTTCAGGTTGTCGTGTAACGAATCATTATAATATAAAAAAATACACACATATGACGCACACTTACTAAAAATATTTTTAAAGTGATAGTTGATAGTCATTAACTTTAAAAATGCGCAACTCTCCGTCAAATCCGCTTGCGGAGCGACACGTGCATAAAATATTCACAATGAAATAAAATAGTCATTTTATGTCAAAACTTCCGTACGATTATTGAAAAATATCGCACTAGTTTTCCGAGCCTATTTCCAATACGAACGCCATTATATTTTATAGTGTGAACAATAAATAAAAATTCATTGGTATTCACTACGAGATTTCGCGCTAAAATCTATAAAAAGTTAGCAAATGTAGTTTTAACGTTTGATATTAAAATAACTGAAAAACTCGCAGTCGGATATTTTTATGGTTGGGCGAGCACCAGTCAACCCTTGTCACTGTCAATGGGTATTATCTGGAAATATCTGGAAAATTCTGGAAGCTTCATATGGAACTGCATCAGAAGCTGTACGTGCCGATGTGTGCCGACAATCTTCCGTACAGTTTTCAATGATTACATTAAACGTCGGAGCATGCGTTGTTTGTATGGCAGGTAAAAACTTAGGATTTATTTATTTTCCTCGGTTCTGAGTTTGGTACGTGTTTGTCATCCCGATCTTCTTCATATGTTTCTTTATTAAGTTAGTCTCCTTAATTTAAGGAACTCGAGTTTGTTCGCGGAAAAGTTTTTTAGCTCGTCATGAATTTAGCAAGAAAATTAAGCATGGTACGAAAGTTACTTTTCTTCAATTGCAAGTTAATGAGTTGTCCACAATCTTAATAGAAACATCCTTAAAGATAGTATCACATCCAACATAACTATAGCAAGATACTTAGGAAGTCAACTTACCGGACTGATAGACACGTTATCAATCTGTGACGACACCCGCCGATGGGCCTTTATTACGGAGGGCTCCATGTCAGGGACCTTTCGGCGTCGACGGCTAATGACGTTATTACAGGCTTTAAAGGGAATGGAAATTCATTGGGAGCTATATTATTATGTTTACTAATAGCCATTCAGTGGTGAGAGTACGGCAATTTGTTGGCACTAGATATTGGATTTGTTTAAACATCGATTTAACATTAAAACAATTATATGAAACAGTGAAGCCGGCTTTATAAATAAGCGTTCCCGTTTTAGATAAACTTTATTGGGATTTTATTCTAAATATTAACAAGCAAGAAATGAACGACTGTTAGTTATAAGTGCAGCATTATTAGATAAACGAAAATTTTCAAAATTATGATCTTAAACTTGAGCTCAATAAATCTCACTAGGGTATACTGTATTTCAGGGAAAACTTTTTCTTATTGGCATAAACCTCGACGCCATTGTTAAACCACTACATATCTTATACAATATAATATACTCACAATGTAGACACGACATATACAAGCTTTTGCTTCTGAAAAGATGTATGTACAAGAGAATAAAACAGAATAGAGTGCGGCAATCCTGTACATTGTACGATTGCGGTTTTTAAATCCAATACATTGTTGTTGATACAGTGCGAACTTCAACTACTTGATGCCTACATTGTCCTGGTTTTGGATTATTCTAGGAAATGAATGAGAAAATACCTGTATATGTACAAGTACATACTTGTATACCTTTATGTATAGAGAAACAGTTGAGTACGAGAGTAGATGATGCTCACAAAAGTTTGCTCTATAAACCTCTAAAATTGTACTCTTTATTAATTTTAAATATAATTAAGAAAATATTTAAATAGCTTAAACTAAAATAAAAACGAAGATGAAGCGTAAAGTACTCACAAAAATAACAATAAAATTAAGAGCCACCTTCTTTCAATGTCGGTTAGAAACATGTTAACAAGTTGCACATATTATGAAACAAGGGCGGGCTCACTTTGTTGTAACGCAAAACTTTTGTCTATCCGGGACAGGGCAGAATTTTCATTAAAACCTTCTTTAGCGCCCTAACATAAAAGAGCAATTTTTCCCAGTAGGAAAATCTCGATGCAGCCGCATTAACGCTTTTATTTGCTCTCTTATTCGAAAAAAACTTATTATTCCACTTCTCTCACCCGGGGAATTACATTATTCTCTTGCAGTACTATTTATAGAAAGCATTTCAAATCTCCCTCCTGTATATTGACTATGTGTAGGTATGCATATCGCTTTGTTTATGTTTAAATTCCGTTTGCCGACATCGAAATGAGTTTTTTGTTAAACTTCGTTTTATGGATCCGGCGGCAAGCACGGTTAGGTTTTTGTCGTTGAACTTTAAGATATTTTCTTATTTTCCGACGTCTTCGTGTTATTCATAAAGAGCTTTAGTCCGGGTCGATAGCGGCTTTTATTGACTTTTACGGTTGGTTTAAAACTAGTAATTGGACTGTAATAAAACGTCAAACAATATAGGTATGCGGCGGCGAAGTTGGCGCATTGCTTGAACAATAAGCTGCGTTTCCATTCTCTAAGTAATAAAATAAATATTTGTATGGCTAAATACTGTGTGCAATTTAGATTAATTCTTTACACATGTATATGAAAATGTTTGCACTATGAGTCGTTAGAAATGCTTAAGATACCTATCGATCAAATTTCTACTTTAAAACGCTTACGAAACGTATCCTCTTTCTTACCAAAAGAATTTACCTACTATAGCTGACGATATTTATATACCCGCTATATTTTTATATTATCATTTGTGAAACTTGGTCTTATAAAACGTCATAAGATAACCTTCGTACCTACTAATAGGACCGTTTATATTATGGCTAGAAATGTATGCTAATACTGAAGGTTATAATCAGTTAGAAATTGCATAGAAATCATAACATATAAGTGACATTTTTATTTTATTGGTATGACACAGGTCCTGTCCACGTGCAGGCGATTAAGTATATATTTCAATATCCGCTTACCAACTGATGAATAAACTTCCAAGTTAAATGTAAACTCTAAACACAAACAGCTAATATTAATCAGCAACCCACTCAAAAACACACAGCAGAACAAACCGTAACAGATACTTGTTACCCAGATTTATTACTTAAAATAAAAAAGTGGGAGGCGAAATGGTCTAAATTAAAAAGCAATGCCTTGTCGAGACAGAGCGAGCGGAAACAAAGAAACGGGAATTCATCAAGCGCTTTTGAACCCCAAGCATTGTGGTGCAATGCTCAGAGACCATCGGCGGAAAGAAAACCTTCGAGCAGATCGCCACTCTTTGACGCCCGATGCAAAAAAGTAATCTTTTTCCCAAAGAAAAACTCTACTTCATTACTTTGTACGCTACCCACATAAAAGTATTGAAGAATTTTGAAACAGAGCTACTTGTTGAACGTAGATGCTTTTGAATAGATTATGCGGAGTTAATTAAATGATTTTTCCGCAGTGAATGGTAATGTCGCTCATATTTGAGGTTTAATCTTGGTTTTTCGAATTATGTGGGGCATTGTTTGAACTCGATGCGATGAACGACGCCCCGTTTTCAATCGCTTAATGCCTTTGTGATTTACCGTACCTATTGTGAACCGTTTTTACGTAACTGTATTAATTTTAGAACATATTAATTGAACATTTTATAACTTTATTATAACAACATATCTCTACGAATGAAATAATGATCTTAGTAGATCTGATAAACGATAAAAATAATATCGTTATTTATTTGCATGATCATATTTAGAAATATCTAAAGCTGAACACAACTTATAAGAACAAATAATTCAAATAAACCGTTTCTAAACAAATTGGAGTTCCACAATTTACGTTCATTCGTTACTATGCATAAAACAATTGGGTATTCAGAATACGCTTCACATATATACAGTGATGTCCATTACGGTATTAGCATTGGAATTCCGACGGTAGGTACCGTCCGCTCACGTACCAATGCAGCAATGGATGGACCAGCCGCTCCCCAGCGACTCCTGAACAAGATTGATGTATTTGCGAGATAGTGTCTCATGTAGGCTACGATAAACTACGTGCAGTTGTTAAAGTTTGTTCGGAATTTAAAACGGGTGATCCGCCTCTATATAAAAACGATTAAGCTGGATTTACACGTTGGCAACACTGGACCTTCTTAGTTTTATAGGCAATTTATTTGTAGCAGGTTATTGCTGGCTTTGCGGTTATTAATTGGGGATTTAGAGCCTAGTGTTATTAAGTGGGTCGTGACTGTTTACACTTTTATGTGATTTAATCATTAAATATATTATTTTATTAATCGTATTAATCGCGTTTTGAATTAATATTAATAATTTTCTATATTATTGGTTAGTATAGAAAACTTACCTCATACAGTTAACCTATCAGCTCTGGTATAAATAGTGCTACCAAAAAACAATCACACCAAATTATTATAAACGAAAAATATATTGAAAACGATATTTTTTTTCATTTATTTATTCTTTAAACATATTTTGCACATTTTTAAATATTAATATAAAATAAAATATTATTATATTGAAAACGATATTCATTATTATATTGAGACGAGCTGTGTTATGAAAATCGTTTAGACAACACGTAATAGTTTTTGAGATTCGCCGAACAAACAGACAGGAGGACAGACGCGGTTGTAAACTTCACTCTATGATATGTACAAACTTACTTTGTTCTCAAGTAACAAATAATTCACGAGCTTGTTCCAAACAAACTTCATTCAGTGCAAATAGCGTCTACCTAACAGTACAGTTCCTCCTAGACTACTACAAATGCTAAATAAAAGTGCATCTCCACTACTTCATGAATAGAGAATACCCTTATATAATCAAAACCACATTTTGTACATAATTTTTAAGCTTACAATATAATTTTCATTCTTATAAGTAGATAATTTTGCAGCAAAAAAAATCTAATACAGTCGTAATAAGGTACGTCAAAAGCCAAAAAAAAGGAGAGGTTTTTATCAAAAGTAATGAAATCCCACTCGTTGATGGACCACATCAATTTATTTTATTATATAGTCTGTGGCAGGTTCGTGCATCGGCCGGAAGTCGGGGCCCGCGTCCTCGTGTGACGTCACGTCCTTTGTTTCGCGCCACTCTCGGATTATGTTAATGCTGTTTCAGAGACATTTGTCTTTGCGTAATGCTCCTCAGCTTCTCTCGCTGGAACCTTATTACTTTCCGATGTTGTTCACCTACATACTTTATTGTTGTTTATGATTATTTGTTCGTCTCTCCGTCTAACAAGTCGCTATGAATTATTGTTATGGAATGTTTTACAAAATAAAATTCCTTACTTACACGATGTTACGTACATGCTCAAGTGTGGTGAGTAGGTATGTACACAGGGAAAAGTTTTTTTTTAAAGATCAACATTTGCATTAACATTCAAGCTGTAACGAAAATAACTATTTCGTAATTTTATTTGTATTTGTTTCAAGAAATTACATAGAATGACGTCCAAACTCAGGAGATCTGTTTTCTCTAAGGAGATCAGCCTCATCACTAGACCAACGAGGCAACTAAACATTTTCTTTTTGGAGGAATGTTTAAATCCTTATTTTAATATAAACTTACACAAAATTCTACTCAAAGTAAGTCGACTCGAAACAATACAGGAGCACAATATCTGACGAAGCATCGACGTACATAGGTCGTATGCTTCACTACCATGGCAACTTGCATGCATAGGTAGAACGTTTTGCAGTTATGGAGCTCAATTTTATTCATAAAATACTGTCTATTTTTAGAAGCAAGTTTTGTGTACTAATTGCATTTAAAGTGAGGTTTTTAACCAGAATTTTGATGTAAAAGTATTTTTTATTTTTCATTTTTTGTTCGAAGAAAGGCTTCTTCAATCGATTTAGCCTTTACAGATATGCCTGATAGTTCAAAGTGGCATTTTCCACTGGATTTTTTTTAGTTAAGGTTGCATTTTTTGCCCAATTTCTAACGCTTGACCATAAATATAGCTTTGGTAAAATGTGTGTGTGAAATCCGTGTAATAGAAAGATATCGAACAATATGATCATTTTATAAAATTTGGTCTTGGTCTTGGTCTTGGTAATTTCTATTCCTTTCCCTATAACACCAAACAAACCCTGTTTATTGGTTAACTAATACAAACACGTTACAAGGGTTCATCGGCTCGTAGTTCTGAGAAGTGTGTCCGCATTGGCGTGCAGTGTCCGCATAAGTGCACCCGGGCGTCAGCGCCACTTATACGCTTGTTATATCACCGACACTGTGCTTTGTGCTGTACTGGTCGGTAATGAATGCAGTTTAGGGCAGGAAAACTTGGGGCAATATTGTCTGTTAGCTTGGATGTAGGTATCGTACATTTTGTTATGGTGTTGGGTTTTTTGTCGCTGTCCTTTCTTTATATATGTACTTATTTTCTATTCTTTGAGAGAAGATTGATTTAATAATTGATATCGTTACTGTAATTCAAAGTCGATCCCTCTCTGTCCACTATGCCATATCCAGAGTCGTTTAAAAAAAAGAGTATATATAAAATGCTTACTACTTCTTCATTCAATAAAAAATCAGAAAATTCACTACATAATATTCTGTCTAGTGGAAACCTCGAGCTATATTTATATCAAAGTGCATATATTTAAACTAGTGCATTTTGATGTTCCTCAATACCTCTTACACAAATTCTTTCCTTTCTAATATCAAAGCAAAAAAAGCAAGAACCAAGCTACATGTTCCTTACTTTGCCATCAACAACCTCAATGGAGGTAATTCCGTACAATTTTATGCATGTCTCATTCAAGCTGCACGCCGATGTGGCACTGGAGACGGCCCCAAGTGTTCCCAGCGTACCGTCAGACAAGGACAGGACTGGAGTATTGAATATGCACTATGCAGGCTGTTAATCCGTCGCTTAAGTACCTTATTGAAGCCTTTTATGGTGACTGTACGAACTAGCAACCTGGATTGAAAGATAAAACGGAAATCTTGTAAATCCTTATGTCTGCCTGTCTTAAACTTACTTTGTTAGATCCTTTATACATTATTTAAAAATATACGAAGCTAATTTTAGCTAGAATAATCACGATTTGAAAGCAACTGCTTACAAATTCATAACTTCTGTTTGCGCCACAATAGGTAAGCCAGCGCAGCATATAGCGTACAACCCGCCATGCGAAACAACGCAACATGATTGGCTTACCAGCTCGCTGCTGGAAAAATAAACATCAGATAAACATTGTTTCCTTTACTCCCAAATCAAGCAGATTTACTGTAATATCCAAACCTGATTACAGTACGTAGACACGTTAACAGCCTATGCAATTTCCCCCACGGCGCACTACGCCCGTTTGTTGATATTCAACTTTTGTATAAGCCAGCAAACATTATGGCGTAGTGTGATACCGACCAAAATTTATTTCAGATACGTGAGCCTATATTGTCATATGGAATTGGGAAAATCCAATTGTGTCAACACACGACTCGTAGGGGTAAGTTTGTAGAATTGAATTGGTCGGCAGGTAAACGGTTATCGTAGGTAATAATAGCGCGCTCCGAATTTGTCCGTAGTAACATGCCGTCTACACTGCAATTAGGGGCCGTTAGGCTATGAGGCGATGGCTGGCGCCGGCCTGCTGTGCTCGCCAACACGTCGCATTACCACCATGGACAAATAATACGCGATGTTTAAAAAGGGTTGTTTTACATGAACATCGATTGTGTCGCCACCGTGTCCATAGACTTCACCCGATAATCATGCTTTAATGTCTCCATAAATTGACGGTGCTTTGCATTTTTAAATGACAAGCTTTAAATGCTTGTTTATGGATGGTTCTACGTGAAAATTGTTGTTCAAATAATTATGTTTACTCTAGTTTAGCCTTGGAAACTGCGTTCACGTAAACAACATAAAATATTTAAATATTCACAACTTGATGCGTAGTGAACTTATCGCATTTTAATTAATTAATCGTTTTTTCTTACTTTCACTAAAGTGAATTACATTTTTGGTATTGCTGATAAATTGTAATTATCTCACACAAACAAATACATCATTAAATAATACACTATCAATAAATCCAAACTAATAATTCAATATGAGTAAACACACCACGAGTGCGTATTACGTATTAATCCGTAATGTCCGTGCAGTAACATTTATCAATCAATTTATTGTCCAATTACATGGAACATATTTCTCTAAAAGTTACATTGCAACATTTACAACCAATGTCTCTGATACGTACGACCCATTAAAAGCCTATACATAAGCGAATAAAATTCACATGCACGGCTGTAAACGGCGCGATCGTAAAATTCACTGCACTCACTTTGTGGCGCTCTGGAAATTTATTTAAAAGCTTTGACACGCAGTTAGGATCATGTAGACTTACTTACACATCATTAGGTTTCAGAATACAATCAAACAGCGTTACATAGATCAGGGAAGGTCGCTCTCCAGCAAGACATGATGATAACCCTATGTTTGATTCAGGAGGCATCTGCAGACTCCCTGTTAACACCCTTACCCCTTGAGAAAAAGTATCATACATAATTTATGACGAAAGCTGCCCAAGTTTTTATTGCGTTGTAAAGTTATATACGTAAACTAATTTAAGTACAAAATAATGTAAAACTACAGTTGTTAAGCTATAAGCAATGACCGAAAATTTTAGTGTCGCATAAAATTACCATTACAGTGAAGATACATGGTATGGTATTCTTTGATATAGCTCAACTTAAGTACGGCGCAAACGTTTTGAAATGTACCATAAACTTGAACTACTTAATTTAATATAAAATGTCTGATGCGACGACATACGGCGTAAATTAATTAATTATTTCAGAATGTGAACATATTGAAGCTACAAAGTTCATGTATTTGTTACGGTGTAGGTGTTCAATTGGACATTTTAGCAATGTTCTGAAAATTCATTCGACTTATTAAGTTAAAAAAAATATGTATAGAACAGTTCAATAATCTTGTTTTTGCGGTTTTAATTTTTGTACATAAAAGATTTGATGATTAAGTATCGACTGCTTCTTCCAAGCGGTACTCGCTTGTGCAGTGTATTTTAATTGTTGAGGCGGTTACAGGCTATTCTGGTTTAGTTTAGAAATTAACTTTCATATCACAACGAAGATGCAGAAAGCCATTTGCCGAGACGACATTCCTAAGTTAAAGCGGTTACAAAAATATTTAATTTTAAAAAATCTTAATAAAAACAATTCTGACCTAATATTCTTATTACTGAAATCTACATTGTGCCTAATACAATAATAATACGTAGCGTAATCTCCCAAGAAAAACTGATTTAAAATCATTATAAAAAGGAAAATAGTAGGTGCTAATAATAAAAAGGCATATTTTACAGTTTAACTGCAACCTTTTTAGTATGGAAATTATTATTGAATTTGCGTTAAACGCGTTAAAGTGACTGCACGCACATTCGCATACCAAAACAATTTATGTTAATTGTTCAAAAAAACTGTTACTTCTGATATATTAAATGGTATTGGGCCATTTTATGCCGTCATTTTGAATTTTAGATTCTAGATTTATAGTAACCACAATATTAGCTAACATTTACACATTCCCGTGTTGGATATAGGTCATTTTATTGATATCATTTTTTTTCTCTCTTTGATGTCTAGTCCTTAAACTGTGTCCTGCTCTGTTTAATGTGAGGTTTAATGGACCAACAACATAGAACACATCTTTGGAACTAGTCAGTTATATCGTAATATTCTTGAAAATCCCTTCAATCTAGTATCTATAAATATAACAATATAGGCCTCTTTTCACTCGAACTTAAGAAACATTACATAAAGCTTTTGTGTGCACAGTAAATATAGTCATATCTAGTACACTGTGAGTCATACTTAATGAAACAGTATTTTTCCCTATCCCCTCTGTATGGTCCAACCTCAATTAGTGATTTTATCGGCACGCCGCGATTATTTGTTTGTTGTACATCGGATGGCAGATCCCTCGGGCTTCGCAGACTGAGCTCCACGTTACTACACGGTAACTTCACTAAGTAACAGAGGAATTTTCCACAGCTTTGTCAGCAAGCAATTTAAAGCCATTCCCTTGCTTAAGATGCATTGGCTCATTCCAAACACAGGATTTAACGTCGGTTCGAGAGGCCGACACTACGAGTAAATGTGCCAATTCGTAGGCGACTCGTCCCACAACAGGCATTAGCACTAAATGACATCCACGAAAAATCTTCGCGAAGCTCTCAGATAAGGAATAGGGGAATATAAAAGATTTTCCCGCCTTTTACACTGTTTTATTTGATTCCTGTCAAAATAGGAACAATAGTTTATTCTTGTGCCCCCGGAGACGGCGGCTGACAGAACTGCGGAATAGGCAAATTATTTCGTTGTAATTTGAATTGATGTTTGTTTTATTCGTTCCAATGGGAACTGGGGCTGAATAACATTAAGGCAGCAAATATATTTCGATAATTCGGCAAATGGGTTTAACAAAGATCCACGTATTACTGACAGATCATTAATCTTCCCAGATTTTAAATCAGCCGTACTTACGTTACAATTAAATTAATACACATTGGAATTCATTGCTCATGAGGACTGGTGGGAGGTTTTAAAAGGTGAGTGAGTTCAGCTGTGTGATCTATAAAATATCAAAAGTTCAATGTGGAGTTAAATTGCTTAAAGCATTATATGAGTCAATGTCTGGCGCCGCGATCGCGTATTTTGAAAACCAACTTTTTGCAGCGTTATAGTCAATTTGTTGAAATGAGTGAGAATTTCGAACTAAAATGCCAAGTGCCTCCGAGATGTTTTTTTTCGGTTTGTTACACCTTTTATTAGTGCAGCTATCATATTTTGAATATTGATCAAATATTCGTGAAAATCCACCAATAATATTTTTGTGAAATTTGCAATTTAGTTGGCAAATGGTTACGGTACTTTCACAAATAGTAATTTGTAATGAATAAAATTTCATATAAAGAAATGAATACGTCAGTTTGTCGAAGTAATATGTTTATCTAAATACGCAGTGCGGCCGTTGAGCGGTGACTCGGTACAGACGAAATACCGGGAAAACGGTTTTTGCCCTCGGCAATGGGAAATAACAGACAATTATTGTACAATGACTTTTTACTTGCTACGATTTTCGCTTTATCTACAAATTGATAATAAAGAGAAACGTTTTCCTACTTAAGAATTTGTTTTTGTTGTATTTCGACGTTAAGCTACAAATTGAAGTATTAAAAATAATATATCGTTTTTCTTTTGGATTTTTTAGGGTATCATTATTTTGAACTGGACAGTAACACCACAAGAGTATAATGTGAAATACATATTTTTTAAATATCCTATTTGATATTGCCATTCAACATTTATTACCTTTGCTTGCACTATTCAAAGTACATAATAACTTATTTTTTAATAGAAACATTATTAGAAAATGATTCTTAATTATCAACACACTCGTTGTGAGCTACGCCGTTGCTACGCGCTACGCCTACAGACCCGCGTAGGCTTTGCGAGTTGTACAAAACTTTAGGTACGATAACCCTTCATAAATTCAAAACAAAACAATAACAATTGGTTATTTTTGTGAATCTATAATCAAGTTGACCTATTGGAAATGGATTTATAATTGAATAACAAGGCACAAAGTGAACAGTGTATATCTGGCACGAGTAAGTTTGCATAAGCCAGAGTAGTTATAGCGTTATTATCTATGCAGTGTTAGAACGCAGGGGGCACCTGAGACTGCACGCTAATTCCGAGCTCAGCCTCTCCTTACGACCGATAGCTGTACGCTTGAACACGTCCGCCTGATAATTGCTGCATACGCAATTAGGGTAACGCTATTAGCGAAATGAAATTCCCACCTGTTTTATATGCGGCGCCAACAAGTTATAACCGCGATGACTAATTAAAGCAACAAAAGGTCAATAAACATGACTCACTGAATCGTTTTCAGTCGCGATGAACGATTCATGAACACGTTATTTTGAATGGGACATTGTTAAACGATACGGAAAAATCACACAAATTGAACATTTAGGACGTAAGCCGGCAGACACACTATAACAAACAAGATCGCAAAGCCCGGTCGTGTCAACGCGGGCCGGTAACGTGGAAATTATACGGAGCAAATTACATCATTACAAGGCGCGACTTTATACGTTTGTCTGCGATAGCCGCTCTCTGTTGCTGCCGCTCGTGTACCAATCAATCGTGAGTACTTAGCTTTGGAAGTAGACGGTCGCGCAATCGATGGTCTGCGTACAATGACATTCGCAATGTCAGATTCCATAGAGCTTGACTATTTTGTATTTTCATGAACTGGCGTGACCTGTTTTCATTCCGTCCATGACCGGTAACAATTAGGAAAACCTCCGCCGGTGCAAGTCGCGCGGATATAAAACTTTATGTACGCATATAAATTTGGATGTCGAGACATGTTTTATTGTACAGTCGTAAAATTTAGGGTAGGAAAAGACCGACATATTTAATAAATACGAACAAGGTCGTAAAGTTGAATGCAAACCTTCGTGGCATCGATAATATCATCGAACTATTTCTGACGTTCATCAGTACCTACTTGTTTACCGATCGATCAAGACAAGAGCGTGTTTTAGCGATGGCGCTGCCTTTATTGCCTGAGTAAATGAAGCCAGCCAAATGGTGGAATTGAAATTTAAGAAACGCGTGCTTTCCTCAAAGATCGATCTGTTTTGAGAGAATTTATTTCGAAACATTTGGATTCGTCATACAAGTTCACAAAATGGCTCCAACAATAACGCGAATCCGCTTAACATTTCACCCGGCCGCCCCGGGGAGGTGCGGGATTCCCGGTGACGCGCCGCCTTAAACGTGGGAATACGCCGACGTTACCTATCGCTTCACTTATTTACCGAATACAACTCTAATAAATTTAATAAAGGGGAAGGAAACGTGTGACAGATGCACGAGCCACCGAGAAAAAATATCTGTCGGGACGTTCCGTATACGTTCCAAGTCGAATAAATTTTTGTTTGCATTTATCGTTTCCAATAACTCATAAAACGTAATAAAAAACGCCACCTTACCAGCTGTAAATTTCCTAAAGAGCACAACATCTACAGGTAGTTGGCAGGCTTCCAGTCCTACCTGAACACCTAGATGTGTTCTACATTAAACTCTGTGTCACAGCAAAAAGTTTAATGAGCCTCATTTATACAGCAGTGAAATAGTGCGGCGCGGTTGAATCTAAAATTCAAACGTCAAAAATGTAAAATATAGCCGCTCACGTAAATATAAAAAAAGAAATGGCAAGTTGGTCGACAGTGAGGCAGGACCGTAATCCGGCTGTCGCCGGCAGGTATCGATGGACGGATTAAAACACCATTTTTACTGACGGTTAAACCCTTTGCCAAGTATCATTTTCATGTTTTCAATTATAGCACCGATACTGCGATTTTGCGGCTTTGATATTTTTCCTTATTCATACAGATATCGTTATTCATTCAACACCTACATGTGTTGAGAATATGCTTGCAAAAGGTATCTTCCTTGTCTTGGATGTGTGGTTTAATATATTTATTTTGTATGAGAGGATATATTCAAGTGACAAGGTAAAAATCATTTGTGACGTGCTACAATGTGGAACACGACTAGGCAATCGATGGTAAGCAGGTCTATAAAACTATAAATAATAAATATTCGCGGTCATAAAATTTTATGTTGTTAGGAGGGCTGTGTGGAGCGGTGAGTGGTTGGCTTCATGGTGAACATCAATTGTTCTGCGCGCAGGCACGTCGCGCCGCAGACGGCTCGATACATAAATTTAGCATACTGTTCTACGGGTTCACGATAAAATATTAGAGAAGAAAATGTGTTTATTACTCCACTGTACACAGTGACCTACTTGCGCCATGGTTATCATTGTGCCTGTTAGTTGAAATTAAATACACTGTTTATGATGTAACCAATTTTTTTGTAATAATAGTAGAAGACTGGAATAGTGGAAGAGTAAATGCAAGTTCGATAGTAGTTGGCTTTTAAAACTAAATAGTAAATAAGTAACAAATAAAATTAAGTAAACATAAAAAATTATGAAACATTTAATATTCAATCCTTCTTTTATCGGAGATGACACTAAATTTCAACATTAGGAATAATTAATTTGCTCAATATATCTTCACAGTTCTAATGCCTCTTAGCATCGTAATACTGTCAATAAGTCCCGTTCTCTCGCGACTTACATGCATAATATGAATATTAATCGAGTGAGATCATTTATTTCATTCTATGGATGTAGTTAGTTAACTTTTTTCGTAGTAAAGCACTCAGTGTTTATTGTATGCCTGTATTTTTATATTTTAAACTTATTGTTGTTAATTCTATAAATAAACGAACAAAAATTTAGAGTTTTTCTTTAATAATAAGACAAAATAGGTGTCACTTATCTCCCGTCGCAACTTGTAGTTTACGAAATAAATAAAAATTGCCTATGCACTGAAACATTTTTTAAATCGGGCCAAATAAACAAACTCTTCAGCTTTATAGTATAAGTTCTACTAATAATATTTTAAGAATAATCCAATATATATATATTGTGTTTAAAGTTGTTTACCTATAACTAATGTAGTGAGTATTTTGTGCACAAAGTTTTTTGAAACTAGACAAATTCTTGGGTATAAGTTATATTAAGACACTACCAGCTGTCAATCCATCTAATAACAACGCATCCTACGCATGCTATAACAGTCACTAGTTACGACACCCTTGACAGAGGGGATCGCCAACTAGTTAGGGAGCGCGACAAAATATGACCAGTCTAGATCATATATTGAAAATAACTGCAATAAATGTAATACAATTTGCCATTACTGAAGCAATCGATGGTATGAAGTGGGGTGCACTCCAGGTAGTGCCCTTGCATTGACATTTAGTGCAGACTGAAGCATGGTTTATGAGCGCACCCCTGTCTACTAACGTACTTTCACCATGATTACAAGTTAACAAAAAACGTTGCAAGGGGTTGTATTTTCGAGTTCAATGTGACCATTAATCTTGCTGAATTTTGGTTTTTTGGTAGTTTCATATGAAAATTAGTATTGTTATCGGGTTATCATATTCACGTATGATTGGTGTGAAGAAACGATGTCCAAGTATTTTCTTCTGTTCTCACATCTTTATCACTTAAACATTTGTATCAGTACGTATACATACAGCGTATATATGTATATATGTAATTTATCACGCTGTATGTATACGTACTTACTGTCACTTACTTATGTTTAAGTGATAAAGACGTAAGACCAGAAAAAAATACTTGGACATTTTATATTAAGAAATTAATGCCTAAAATAAAGAAACACGACATTGCCATTAAACATTTTATTTAAAGACAAGTCTTCCGAACGTAAGTCGTAAAAATTCAACTTCCAAAGGTTTCTGTGATGACGTAAACCAATGGATTTTTATAATACACCAGTCCTTTACCCCCACGGAGTTTCAAGGAAAATTTAGGTATCTCCTGGGAGCCCTACAACTTATAGGGATAAAGAATATCCTATTATGTTAATCCGGGAAGTGAGGCACCTTTACACAAAAAAGGTTCGATGTATCTACGCACTTTTAAGAGGGATCTGTAACGGATTTCGGGGTGATAATAACATATAAAAATAACATTAAAGTTTTATCTATTCCCTTGTTTTTTGGGAGATTGTATTGCTATGAAAAGTTTTTTAATTTGTTATGTTACGAAAGGGGTATATTTCAATAACTTTCTATATTACCTATATTAGGTATTATGTTGCATGATGAATAGTTTCACAGATATCCTGTAAATCATACAGGATGAACCAATACAGTGGAACCTTATGATCTAACGACCCATGCGGCTCTTAGTTAGCCACGAGCACTCTTGAACATAAAATTTTCAACCACTCAACTATAAACTAGAATACACAACCAAAATCTTTTATGAAAACACACCAAAACTCTAGCGAAAACATCAATGTTTTTTAAACCCGTGGTTGTTATATTTACGGTAGCGCCAGTAAATGGGGATTTTACCTAACAACTTCACAAATGGTGTATACGTCAACAGTATATGGTGGGTCCAAGTACGTAATAATAAATGGTCAAGGTTGGTCGTAAACCCACCTGGAATGACATCGCGGACGCGTTGCCAACTTTATAAGGGGACCGGAACGCATTAACACAGATCATATTTTAACCCGCAGTAAAGCAAATTTTAATCGCCCCATGTTATCATGGGCGTTTTGCTTTTAACCACGAATTTCTTTCATACCGGAATATTTTTGAACAGGGAAATTTAAAAGAAAGAAACGTACTTATTTGAGATGCTTGTAGCCAGAGAAGTAACCTTATTTAACTTTCAAGAACCCTCCAAGCTTCCAAGAGTAGGATAATTAGCATGAAGCTCAAAAATTCTGACACACTGGTCTATTCTACGAATTTTTCTTTAAGCAGGATTTCTGTTGTAAAGTCTCATGACAGTTGATTTATATTTTTAAGAAAGGCTAGTATAATTTTGTCATGTACTTTTTTTATTTAGCTAGAAATCACATCTCTTTTTTGTCCATAAAACTGCCACTAAATTTATCACTATCGCATCCTCGGAATGATCTGCGTATTTAATGAGATCTACAAGAAATGTAGCTGTGATATTACCTCCACAATTATTGAACTCCCTCTAGTCTGTAGTGTTGAGACTATCCTTGTCTTGTCTATACCAATAGAAACACTTCAAAGACCACCCCACCTAGTTTATTATCAGAGAAACTTATTAAACTCCCAGTACCTACATATAAACTGCTTACCTTCACAGAGTAAATAAACTTTGCAGTACTCAATACTATTCGAAATTGAAACGGTAGATATTGACTTCGGAGTGCAAGTTTCAATCAGTCTCCGAACCCCCGAATAGTAAATCAAAATATTTTCCCGAAACACCTTGAAGGTATTCTAATACCGAACCTTCGCTCCCATCTCCGGCATATGAATGTTTATCTCAAAGATATTTTTTCTACCTTTTTATTTTCCCCGGTCCCTCTGAATAAATAAGGAGAACCGACGCCTGCACTAATTGAAGGCGAATTGCTTCACCCCAAGATATTGGCCTTCTTACCGAGCATCACTTACATTAATACTACATTTGAATTGGTAATTAATTGGCTCTCCAGACGACACTGCGCGCTTCAGACGCCGGCACACATTAAACTTTATATCCAAAGTAAAAATTAAATTTAAAAACATCTACAGTGACTTGTTACCTGTGAAAAATGTTATAACTAGGTGAAAATTTGTTCACGCCTGAACTCATGTGGGATCCAAGTCATAAATTCGGAAAAAGTTGAAAACAAAAGTCGCCCAATGCACTTCCCGTCTGCATCTGCTGCTATTGCGAAAATAAAAGAGCTTTTCTGTTTCACCATTCTCTGATTGCCTTCGAGGATTTTTTTAAATAGAAAATATTTTACTATTAAGTAACTCTTTCTTTCGTATTCTGTTCAAAAATACCAAAAAAAATATCTAATTCGTGTTGGTCGTTGTTAAAAATTAACGAACGCAATTACTATTAAATTCTATGCCACATCCATTATTAAAATTTGATACGAATGCAAATTATTTAATTTGGAAGGCGTGCCCACACAGCTACGACCGTAGTATACACTAAACACAAAACACAAATAATCACAATCCCAAATTACTCACTTTATTAAAAACACGTTAACAGATCGGATTTGCTAAAAGAAATCTGAAACAAAACGCCATTTAACAAAGAAAATAGTGAAACATCCGACTGGATGGTCGATTACGGCACGGAGCGACACGGCGGCGCCGCGTTTAAAACTCGGGCTAATTAAATGAATGAAAACGAAACTCGAATGTTTTCATTCCATTTACAGTTTCTATGCTCCCCTCTCTCGTTTGCCGACCGACGAACGGTCATATGCAAACTGTATTACGATATTTCAAATGTGACAGTTTTAAAAAAAGGACGGGGTGTGTTTTAATTTCGCGATATTTGATGGAGTTTGGTTTTTGTTGGCGCTGCCATAATCTGGGCGCTTTATTTTATGATATTTTAAATTCTCGTTAGATTTTGTGCTATACGTTACGGTATGTTTTGTAGCTTCATTTTAATAATGGATTCTTTTAATGTAGCGAATGAGTTTCAAATTATTGATTTCGAAATGAACTTGCTGATTATGTTACAGAAGCATATTGTTAAATTTATTAATCGTAATCATTTTGACAATAGAATAACAAAGGAATATGACCCTTGTTTGCCACATACAAGCATTCACACTTATTATTCATTATTGTTTATTGTTTTCGCAGATTCTTAGGTTTTTAAAATATACATATACAAGTTATAGGTACTCGTGAAAGTCCTTAAGAAGAAAACACATTTTATTACGTCTCCACTTCAGTCAAATCTCCACAAGCCATTATCTCCAGAATAACAACTATAAAATATTTATGTGCGTAACAAAATACTCTTCAACGTAACACAATCAAAAACTAGACTTCGTTTTCCAACAAAATAAGTTCCACAGTGTTCAATCTTGCGCATAAAATTATCTTATTGGAAATCGGAAAATGTACTGCAAAATGTTAATACAGCAAAAATAATCCAGTTAATGTGGCTCCATTGAGGATAACACCATCCAGCGCTGAGTTCGAAAAGTCATTTGTACGATTATCTGTCTCGCGGAGCACATCAGGCTCAGCATTGTATGTAAATTGAATTAATGACGGTGCACTTGAAGCCCTCTTTACTTTATGAATCGCTGTGGGAAAACGGCACGATTCAAAATTCATGCAGGTTTTATAAACTGAATTACTGGGACGGTTTCAAAGGATATTTTTGATGTCACGCTACGTAAAGTTTCAAATGAGACTAGTTTTAGGAATTGATACTAAAATTTAATGGTGGTCACCAATTTTTGGAATGGCTTCGGTAATGTGAATTAGTATTTCAGTTTTGCGGTAGTTTAATGGAGCAGCTTTACTGAATTAGTGCTAATTGAGTGATGTCATTTAATCTTTTTAAGCACTATGTTTACATAAATAACCTACAACTAATAAAGGGCTTCGAAAAATTGATGCTCATTGCTGCTAATGGCATAAACTAAGCATAAACGAATGATTGAGAGCGTATTGAGAGGTATCTTTTAAATACAATTTTGAAGTGGAATCGTAAAATGTGAAAAACAGCCTTACTAAGAGGTATTTTGTTCTTCTATTTGAAAAATACAAAAGTAATACGTAACTAAACTAGAAATAACAAGTGTTTAGACTTTCACGCAAATCACAGAAAGAATACGAAACGAAACCTTTTAGCAAACGACTTCAAAAAACAAAAAGCTAACAACACAAAACTACGAAAAGTATTACCTTCAATTATCCCAAATAAAAATAACAAGAAGATAAAAGGAACTCCAAGAAAAACGTATAAGAACGTACTCAAAAACCGTCCAGTGAATTATCCCAGTTATTACCGCAGATGTAAGATATGGTCAGCAAAGTGTTTTGCCCCGGGGGAGGGTACCGCACTAAATTCCTCCACTTTACGGAGCGAGGTAGTCCATTAAGATTATGAAATTATGAAGCCGACCACTTGCTGAGATTTGCTTCGTACGGTCACAGTTAACCCGACTGATTTAATTCAACCACACTGAATTGTAACCGGAGCGCGTTTCAATTGTTTAGTTAGTGATTACACTATTGTTTGAATAATGGCTCCTGATTTTGTGTACCTACCAGTAGGTGGCTGAATTTATTTACGTAGTGCGATCAAATTAATGAAAGTTAAATTAATTTATTAGTTGTCTATAATATATTTATTTGTATGAGAAAAACGGTGACACGTATTATTATTTTTACTAAAAATAACATCACTTTCATTTATTTATTTTGAAGGAAAATGTATTGGAATTTTTCCATTAATAATTTAAATAAAATAAGTAAGTACTATATGGCTTGATGTGAAAAAATTGTGACGTCATAATTCTAATTTTCATACAAGTTGCATACAAAGTAACCGTTTTTGACAGTTCAATAAAAGAAATGAATTTCACTAGTTGTCAACTACCCTATTATCTGTGCCTATTACGTAATTACTCAACATTTTTGTTGTTTGATAGATAAACTCCAGAAGCCTCATTTTTAAATGCTCGACCCCACTGTTTTCAATAATACAGATTCTAATAAAAAGCCACGGTATTCTCGTTATGCTTTAAATACTTCTGCAAAATACTCTTTTATTTTATATTCCGACGTTGGCCCACTGAAACCAGCTGTCAGCGTGAAGAAAGTCGCAGTGCAGTGTTTACTGTATGCTGATACACAGTACTGACGTATGAGAACGATATAACCGACTTCGAAACTAGATTTGTGTCGAAACATAAAACGTTAGTCGGTTTTTAATTAAAAACCATAATACTAAAACATTCATTTTATTACTTTTATTAGCATTTATTTACTGTCATACAACTCACAGTATAAGCTAGCTATTAGGTTTTTTGCTTATGTTTCATTTGTTTTAAAATGGTATTTGTTAACCTCTATATCCGTACGCTAGAGTGACAAAATATAGCCCCATTGACCTGGATTTACCGAGGCAGATTCATTTGACATCACGCCGTATTGATTTCACCATGGAACGCAAATCTAGTTACATAATTAAAGCTATGCCATTAGCCAAGCCAATCATGCCTTTATGTGTTTGTAGAAACTTGCGCATTAAGAATAACTGGTTACTTTAATTAAGTAATGCTCATCCTTTTTTCGTAAAGATACAAATTCCTAAAAGGGTAAAGAGCTACACAGACTTTGGATATTGGCTATTATTTTTTATGTAAATACGTACGTATCGTGTTCCCGACCCCAAATATAAAATGAGTGAGGTAAAACCCTAATCTTCTAATTCAGTATGCAGACTGAGCGAAACAGCAACTCTAAATAATAAAAAAAATTGTCCCACTTACAAATAAAAGGCGAATCTAGGCCACGACTAATTCTATGCTCGGGCCCCATCGCAAATTGTAATTTTCTCTTACCCTTATAACAGCAATTTATTTCATGATAAGAATCTTTTTTAGTCCTTGCAAAAAGGAATCTTTGTTGAAATCGAACATTCCTCGGGTTGATTACTAAGAGCCCAGGAGGCCAGATTTCATGAAGCCAATTGCCATTCACGCGTAGGCGAAACTGATCGCTGGGGTGATATTATTTAAATGTAATCTTTTTTCGATACTTTTTAACCGTTGACTAAGAAGTTACCTTTAGTTAAAACATACAGTTTAAAGGAACATCTTAGGTAGGTTGCATACTGGATGAAAAGAAAATGTATTTCATGAGAAAAGTGATCAGTTCTTATTTATATGAATTCTTTTATGCTGTGAGTTAAATGTAGAAGAACGCGGTGTAATCGTATTACGGGAAAGTGAAAGGAAACAGTTGGCACGAATCAATTGAGAGGAGTGCAGTAGTGTGGTGCTCGTGGTCGATAGGCCGACTGCCACTTAACGTTAATGTAGAGGTACTTACTGTTACTTACACTACGTCAGCTGCACCAATTACTTTCTGATGTTATAGCCATAAACCACAGATTTTATATATGCTGAAATGACTTAAGTTTAATTTGAAGATTTCCGATAGTATTTTCTCCGTCATGATAGCAAATAATATCATTAAAAAAAATAGTAAATAAAAAGTTTAGAAACTTATTGTAATTACCTTCAATTCTTTTTTATATGCAAAATGTTCTATAATGTAACTTACCCTAATAACATAAATTTATATATGTATGTCCTAACTGAAAATACATAGCGCACCTAATATATGTATGTACTATTTATCATAAGAGCTTATAATGTAACAACCTATGTTTGACAAATAATATATTAATTAAATGAAACAATGATACCAGGCGCTATACTTTCACTTCAGGGTACTGCTTATTATAAATGTTATTATTCTCCTATTAAGATGATGCTTGACTTGAAGGTACCCCTACAGTTAATTAAATATGGATAGGAAACGTCGGAAACAAAATATATATGACATAAAAAAAAACTAAATGAAAATCGGATCATCTGTTTAGGAACTACGCTTCTACAGAAAATTACAGACAGACACGTTAATCTTATAATACCCCTGTATTTTTAACGGTCATTAAAATTTATACATTGTTTATTCCTTGTTAATTATGTACTATTGACATAACCGCCAATATACAAAAATATAACCAGAACATTGGCATCTCTGTATAATTTAACTGTAAAATATGTGAAACAGTCGTTTTTAAGGTCGTGGTTACAATGTAAGTAATATTGACTATTGTTGGATATGTTAAGAATTGGTTTTTCTTTTTCAAAATGAAATGGTTGAGTTTATCTTAAGAAAGGCCATAAATCATAAATGGATTGAATTGGTATCTATCTGAAAAAAATATATTATGTTTTTTTTTATAACTAGAGTTATATTGTGATTCGGTCTATCGGCCTCAGTAGAAAAATTCTTTGTCCAAGATTTATTTTATCAACTTATTTAGTATTAAGTCTTATCTGGGTATTGGATTGATTAGGAAATTAATATCAAAATGTTAACACACAGGGGGCACGATTTCCATGAAATGGGTTGGTTTTCCCTCATCAAGCGAAAAATTGCTTTTCCGCGAACTAAAAATGGTGTTGAGCTCGGGTTTCCCATAGGTAATCACAAATGCCTATTAAAAAGACCATGTTTTTGCTACCATTGTTCAAGTGTTGCAGATCCATATAAAGATAACAAACACAATTTTCTTACTTCATGATTTTCTTTCAATCTTGCAACTAATCTTAAGCCGTAACATGCTATCGATTTTAATGACAATACTCTCTTTTTCGAGTACTCTTTTTTGAGTAAGAATAGAATCCTTTACCTTACATTTTGATATAGCATCTTGAAATAATGTATGACACTTTAATTTATCGTTTAGCTATCTTATCAAAATCAATCGCTGTGTGTTGCTAAGCGCAAATCTCGAGAGTAGGTGATCCGATTGAGCTATACTCCTTTTATAATATTTATTTAAGTACGAGGGTTTATTATGAAATAAAACCAACAAATATATGCCTAAAACATATTAAAAAACAAAATAGAAATTAAAGAATCGAATTCTTGGCGGTCGGAAGTTCGACAGCTACTTTGTAATATAAGCAAAATATGTTTACTTTATATGAACTATTGGTGACAGTTTGGATTTACATGCAAATTGAATTGAAACTAACCATTTCTGACAGTTCAATAAAAGTATAGAATTTGACTGATTATCAACTAGCTATTACAGACAAAACAACAAAGCCTTTGACAGCCCACTCTCGTAGTTAAAACAACAAGATTGAACAGTCACTTAGCAGTGATTTAGCGGACCTGGCCTGTATACAGCCTTAGTAAATTGGTCGCGTGCCGGCCGCGCGGCGCCGGTGTCAACGCCATTGCACGACGCACTGCGGCACACCACCCAATTCCCTGCCTTCCTCGTTCTTCTTTATTAAGACTTATGCATCGGATAATTATTCGGCTGGCGTTAATTCCAATAGGGTTTTTGCAAGTTTTTTGGTCACGCAACTAGAGATGTTGCCAACTTCCAGCTGGGTGGCGCCCACTTACGCTTGCGAGTTTGTGTCCTTCTGTTTCTTGTACTTTATTTTTAGGTTCAATTTAAATAAAATTGAGAATACTGGACAATTCTATATTTAAAAAAGTGAAACAATATTGCAGTTCCTTTTTCGAAACATTAAAAAAAAAGTCATTAGCGGCCAATGGTTCTTTTTTTAAAGGAGATAGAGATCGCGAAAATAGTACCGACCTATTAACGTTTTCGTTAAGTGTTTGTTTGTGAAGGCAGAAGTGACGGTGGGTGAAGGAATGAATTCTAATCGTTTGTTTATTTAGGATACTATAAGTGTTCGTTGGTCTAATAGTACGGTGTCCTGGGTTTGATTGCCAAGTCGGGAGCAGATAAGGATCTGCAAAGAACAACATCTGTAAAATTTTAGGCTTTATTTCACGGAATATTTCGGAATAAATGTTCGGACAGAGCAGGCGTGGTAAAGCTTGGAGTGTTACTAGATCCACACGCAGTAACAAATCAAAGAAAACGCTTTGTAAGTCATGTGTGCGGCTTCCCACAGTCGTTATAAGTGTCGTTTAATATTTCAGTGTGCGTACAAAGCCGTGCAATGCGCATTTTGCTAAGCAAATCCTGGGAATTCAATACAAAGCTTACCTACTGTAACACGTACCCTTCCAGAAGATTCTGTTACAGCTTAAGTAAGCTCATACTTGATATACCTACATATAGAATTGCTACGAGAAAGTAAGATATCAAACATAAAATTTAAAATATTTTAGATATTGCCAGTTTTACAAATAAACGCCTGAATATGTAGAAATAATACTGAAAAAAAAAACAATTAAATATTGAATAGCAAGAAAACCTCTCTTTTAATCGAAAATAAATCATCATTTAAAATTATTTTTGTAGTACCTACCTAAATCTCAACTGTTGTTATATATCTGAATCTAGCTGAATGTACTAAAATTCTCCAGCTGAATGTAAAAGCTTATTTATAAAAATCGTGGATAAAGGGCCCGCGTACAGTTGACTTATGTTTATCAATTTAGACATCGTCAAAGAAGTGATGTCGCACATTGCCAACGTATTATAATATAATGGCGCATGTTATGTCCTTATTCATTACATTCTTTGCACGTAAAAAATAAAATCTTCCATACTTGACAGCTTTGTATGTGAAAATAAAATACATATCTTAGGTATATCGACGCCTAAGAGTAAAAACCTCGTAAGTGTAAATTATGAAACTTTACAGGAGGAAGATATAGGATAGGCTTTGTGAAGTTATCTACCAAGAAATAGAATAAAATGAATTAACCAAAATTGCATTTCCGAGGTTCTGAATTTAAGACGACGTTACGTAAGTTATGGGGACAAACAAATTAGTGAATATACAGACGCATGCAGATGAAGCTACATCACAATATAATAAATAAACATATGGTTCAAAATTGATTGGGAAAAATTGTCAGTTTCGGGTAGCTCAATGTGCTGGCGTCTATCATTAAGCCACACAAAACCGTCAAACCCAATCAATTAAAACAATATGAGCAATAAAGTTGAAAATCTATAAAGGCAATTTGACATACTGTAGTTGCTTGATGTGCTGGCGTTCAAAGAAGATACAAAGAATTGTTTATGTAATTTTAAAGATTTTTTATCTCGTTACCAAAATGTGAATTCCAAAAAGGAAAACAATTCTTTCCATAACGCGTTCCGTTGTTTAGAACATTCGCCTCGGGTTCGAGCAATCGTCTAAACTAATAAACATCTGTTTTTATTACGGCCAAAAGCCTTGAGAAATGTAGGTATAAATCTTTTTGTAATAAATTCTATTACCGAAAATTTTGTTGAGATATCGCCTCTAGGTTCGAGTCAAAGTTCTTCATTAAATAAGGTAATCAGAATGAACTTACTGTACAGACACCAGCACATCAAGCTACCCAAATCTGATATATTTTCCCAATCAACTTTAACCATATGCTTCAGTGATAAAGTTGAAAATTTATTAAGGAAGGTAGGTACATCTGTTTTTAGTTTTATTTTTTCCGTAAGTTAGGCAGCATTAAAAAAAATAACAACAGAATAAATTAACACCATTTCCAGTTGGGTATGCTAATATACAGACGGACGTCTATACACATTAGTTATCAGCGCGCGACATCTTATTTTGTGGAGGCCCAAGTTATAATAACCTAACTAAATGACAGCCACCGAGGGTACTTAGAAAAACCATCAGGTATCTGTTTCTCATAAAGCCTACTCTCATTTTCGTTATGATGTTAATAAAAAGAAATGGAAAAGTTGTTCGTGTGCGCGTCAAATGAAAAAGTTATGGCACGTGATGATACTGCAAAAGACAGTGGAGCCACCTGGCGGTACACCAAACTAATTACAAACTCCCTAACTTCCTCAAACACTAAAATATTCTCCTAAAAACGTCACCTCGCGACGCACTCGTATAGAATAATAAATTTCACTTTCTGTGTCTCTCTTAGAATTAGTGGCTAATGCACACCTCACAGTCCTTTGGTGAAAATTTGCGCCATCTAGGGGAGCACCGCAACCTAATAAAAAACAGTTGAGATATTTTCGTACAGTAATTTATCTTTAAATATAAAAAAGAATCCCTATTTCCCTTGGCCGCGCCATTACGCGTAAACGGCTATACGGATTTAAATAAAATTTTGTACATACATATGTACATAGTGTAGAGTCAGTGAAAGGATATATTACATATACATATAGTTGGCTGTTATAATGCATTATATTTGCGCACATATGACTTACACTTCTCTACCGAATCTCTCTATTGCTCTAAGGTTTGATGCTAGAGAACCCAACTCTGTGTTAAGCTCGCCTTTGTAGTGACGCTAGCTCATCAGGCTACCCTAAACTGTATTTTTTTTCAATCAACTTTGAAACATATGCTACAGCGATAAAGTTGAAAATGTATTAAGGAAATTTGACAGATTGTAGTAGCTTGATGTGCTGGAGTCTGTACATAATATTTCAAATTGTATGTGTTACGTTTATTCATGTGTGCAATAAATAAAAGGTGTATGTATAACTAAACAATAGGAAGAAGTAATAAATCAATGAAGATTAAATGCTTACATCTTATTTCATCAGGGGGTAATGAAAGAAACCACAATTCTATGATGAGCCCTTATACGGCTTGATAGGTCTAAGGGTAAAGTTTATGTTGGACGTTATATGTTTTCCTAAGGGACTAGATAACTCGACCTTTCTACCTATATGTGTATAGAGAAATATGATTATTTATGTTAGTTATTGCGATGGTTACCTACTTCAATTTAATTATAATTGGAATAAGGTATCATCGACTGCCTCGTTGGTCTAGTGGTTGCAAGGCGCGACTGCTGTGCACGGGGTCTCGGGTTCGAATCCCGGGTCGGGCCGAAATCGTTCTGTGGGTTTTGAGAAACTTTCACAAAGCAGCCTGGAGTCTGGAAGTTGGTGATTGATTTACCCGTGCATCGGAGAGCACGTAAATGTCGGTCCTGCGCCTGATCTCTCTCCGGTAGTGTCGGATTGCCGTCCCATCGGAATATGAGAGTGAGGGAATAGAGAGTGCACCTGTGTCTGCGCGAATACTTATGCATTGCATGCAGGCTGATCTCCATAAATGAGAACGGCCGCCGTAGCCAACAATCGGCCTGGATGCCATTAAGGTATCATATCCATAGGTACCCAACTTTTCTCTTTCAATCTCTATAAATGAGATATCAATAAATCTTTGACTTAAATAGAGCCTATGAAGTAAATCTGTCTTCTATCGTCCACCTTACCTATTCGCAAGCTATGTTGGATCGGCTTCTAGTCTAACCGGATTCAGCTGAATAACCAGTGTTTATTTGAGAATACAGGGAGCGACTGCCTAACTGACCTCATCAACTCCGATGCCGATTCCTAAGACTAGTACTATCTATCAGCTTTTTTGACTGCTGACGACTCGTAACAGCTGTCAAAGATACAAATGACTGCCAAGACCCAGCAATCAAAACTTACCTTCAGAATAACGAAGTAAATTGTCGTGACAACATGTTCACCCATCCACGGACCGAACGCACCAAGCGTTGCTTAACCTTGTGATCGATCGACCCGTGCGGCTGTTACTTACAATAGAATTGGTGCTTTCATACTGATCACAAAAAAAAACTTGTTTTAGGAGCTGCAATTAAACTTTCTAGTTAATACGATCTTAAAAATCGGAACTAAGCTACCATTTAACAGATAGAAAATCTTAGCTTCCTCCTCATCCATCAATTAGCTGTCGAAATGATTGAACGTCATATCATAATCCCATAAAATAAGGATAGTATAATTAAATAAAATCCGAGACTTAATATCAAGACAGATCCCGTGGTCCGTTTAATAGGTGCCAGTACTCGCTCGTCCACTCGAACAACGTTGTCTACATTATTACCCTGGGATTGAACATGCCATAAAAATGGAATGCCTTTTAAAACCCCTATGTTCACGCGTATCGGCTTATTGAAAGAATATTACCTATGTACTTGCGTTTATGGTGTCGTTTCAATTATATTGTAGTGTAAAAGTTACTTTAACGTATTAAAAGTTCTTTTTAAAAGTAACATTATATGTAAATAACAATATTATTGTATGCAAAGTCCTGCTTTAAAGTACGGAGCAAATTTTTTTAAACCTCTATTAAGTAATTTTGAAGACAGAATTTCCTAACTAGTTTCGCCCGACTAGTAGCTTACTGTAGTTACTTTTACCATAATACCATATTGTCAGCACTATAGGTCTTTCGTAGCGAACAAATTGTGAATATTGTGAATAAAATTTTATAAATGACTGTTGTTATCACCAAAACAAAATAAGTTAGGAATTAGACAGATCACTCACTGCGCTTGGAGAACTAGTTGAAACACACTTTTTGAGATTTATCTCCGAATTTATTTCGCAGAATTGTGACGTCAGCGCAAATCCGATCCCAATGTTCGAGACGTCAAAAAGTTTGAATTAGAGTAGTTTTCATAGTGATAGATGGAAACGTTATATCATTCATTGTTCTCAGAATTTTGATCTAAGAGGCTATGATTCAACAGTTAGACATTGTCATGTTATATGTTAAATATTAATATAATGAGCTACATATTGCGCCAGTTATAGAGGTTAACTGACTCATTGCGGTTAATGTGGTGGTCGTAACAAATTAATCTATCTGAGATAGTTGGTTAATCGGCCAACAAGACAATATAGATACTGTTTGTCTAGTTTATTAGATTCTCAATATATCTGTGTTGATGCCCGATATATTGAGGAACTCTCATTTTCTGTAATTGAATTTTGATTAACGATTATTGAATATACCTCAATGCTTCAGTAGAAAACGAAGAACACAAACTGAGCTCTTTCTTTTTTTAAATGGCATTAAAATGCTAATAATGCTAATAACAGAATTTTTAATATTAAATAGTGTGGAAAAATAATGAATACCGAAGAACTAAAGAGAGCCTCAATGTCATTTACGTGACATTAAAACTAAGAACCATTATCACTCACAAAAATAGCCGGGAAACATACATCGAGAACCAAATAAGTTTGTAAATATACTCGTATATTGGAATACATTAGCAGTACAGCTATAAGCTGAGTGAAGACAAATAAAGTAAAGACTCTCACTTTCACTATGCGACAAATCATAGAAGCAGGGAACGAAAGGAATGAAATAATATTACATACTATTGCTCGCATGATTCTTCAAAGGTTTTGGTACTATTAGCACACCATGAAACAATTGTATTTTATAAAAAAAATCCATATACATATGTACCTAAAGGTATGATAGAAAGTTCGCAAAAAAAATATTCTTTAAACAATTTACTTGAAACAACCCTTATCAAACAGACCGGAATGCATAACCTAGCCGGAACGCACACACCATTTTCCCGGTTAGATAAAATTTTCACAGCACAATTTATTGGGCGGAACGTCTTATTTATCTTCTAAAGTATCGACCAAAGAGAACGGAGAAATCTCTTAATGGTCATGAACTTTGAAAGTATGAGTCCGGGCCTGCCCCAGAGAGCTATGATTCACGGCCAGGATATCGTTATGTCAGATAATCTGACGCTGGTTATACCATCACGTCTATATTTAGATTAAGTGAAGCGTGGGCTGGTGAGGATCTTATTATCTATGCTGGTGATAGGATACGTTACCATATTTGAGGAACTACGTATAATTAAAACACTATCAGAGACATTTTCGTTTCGCTGCGAAGATTAAAATAATAATATTATTTTTAATGCAAGTTACATTCAAAGTTATATCTTTAATGCGTGTGCAGTATCTTTAATTATAATTAATTTAAGCACATATTTACTTTAAACATAACGTGGCAAAAGTTTTGGCAGTAATCAGAACATTTATGGGGGAAGTTTGCTAGAACAATTCATAAGGCGCATAATGTTTATAGGAATAATGTTGTCTTGTGTTTGAGTAGGTAGCGTAGTAAAAATAAATAGCAAGATATGTTTAATATGATAAAATTAAAACAGAAAATAAGAGCCTTACTTTACCATTTCAACAATTTGTTTCTGGTGCAGCAAATTGCTTAACAAATGTCAATTGATTCATTAACTAAGAAGACAACATAAATCTAAGGTAATAAGTATACAGAACATTATATATTTTTGAAATGCAAGTAAATCTATTTGGAGATTAGATAACAAAATATAATTAAACCTAAATTGTGCTTTCGTGAATCAGAAGGTCCCGGCAAAATGACAAAAGATGTGTGGGCGGCTGAACCAATAATAGGCACAAACCCACGCGATATGTCAGAGTTTATTAAAAAGGAACACACAAATAAAGTAAATCAAAGGTAGTAGACCCAACTATATCAGTATGAAATCGTATATAAAAATATGTTTAATACATGATTAAAATTATTATATTATCAGCTGAAGTTACACTAGGGTAATACATAATACTATAGAATATTCTATAGAATATTCTTAAAAAAATCTGTCATTGAACATCCTTGGCAGTCGTTACGGGTTTGTCAGAAGCCAGTAAGTCTGACGCCAGTCTTACCAAGGGGTATTCGGTTGCCCGGGTAACTGGGTTGAGGAGGTCAGATAGGCAGTCACAGCTTGTAAAACACTAGTACTCAGCTGAATCCGGTTAGACTGGAAGCCGACCCCAACATAGTTGGGAAAAGGCTCGGGAGATGATGATTCTTTAAAAAATCCTGATAGTATCCTGAATGTATTTTAATCATCATGACATTATAATAGTGAATTACTGAATATATTTTATTCAGTGGAAAATCATGAAAAGACCCTTCGTGGGTGCAGCTGGAGGGAGTGTCAGACTCTTACTGTTTAAACCCACTTCTGTTCCTTTTGTAGGCCTGTGTGTGCCGGAGCCAATGTAATTAAAACGTGTCAGAACGCATTAATCCAGCTTGGCAGTAATATAGTTTATACTTCAATAAATTAAAAGAAAAAAACTTTTTTTTAAAAGCTTTTATAGTCCGCCATATTGGATTTAGAATAACGTCAAATTATTTTTTAAGTCACTCTCATTTGATACCGCCCTTTGATTTGCCCTCTCATTTGATACCCATATTGTTGAAATTCATTATAAATAACTACTCCGCCATCTGGGACGGTCTGCCATATTGGATTTAGAATAACGTCATATAACATATCTTGCATTGTCATCCAGAATGAACGTGTATACAAAATTTCAGCTCAATCGCTTGAAGATATCTACTTCAAAATTGAGTTCGAAGAATCCACCGTAACATACATACATACATTGCAAGTTAAATAAAAGCTTTTAAAAACAAAATAATATAGGCTTTTCATCGGGGCTTGGAAAGTAAGTAGTTACATCGGGACGTAAAACCGCAGGCGGATGCTAGTATAGTAATATTTTTTTTAACAGAGGCAGTAAAAACAGGAACACATTTCCAATTTTCTTTTGCATAACGTTAAATACACGCTCACTATATATAACTAGGTTAACTTTCACAAAATATAGATTTGTTTTCGCTCTAATTTCTCTAATCCACTTAGCAATGTTTGTCTGTTGGATATTCGTGTGAACAACACTCTTACGCAAGTGTAGTCTAGTATTTCAGCCGAGCTAATTACCTAGATAGATAAAGGTAATCCTAATTGATTGAATGCTTTAATTGACACTTGATACTTATTAACAAAATAATCCGTCTAAATAAATTTAGATCTCATTCATAACAAAGTTAGGTCAAATGTATATCATGTGAGTTATGTTGAGAGTATTTTAATTATTTCTTATAATAATTTTATGGATTTAGTCGCTCTTTCTGTGATTAAAAAAATATTTTAAATTAAATAATATTTTTTGAAAAATTTAAGCTTAGCTTTTTCCAAAAACCGTAAATTTTTCATTGATAAAAAAAATCCTTTTTTTAAATCGAATCATTGTCTACCAATGTGTTGCGTCTTATACAAAATCAATTAATCCTACATGATTTAAACCTAAAAAAAACACATTAAAACTTAAAGCTAGTTTTCAATGGAGACAGGCTGCAGGAACGATATCAATAAAATGTAGGTATATGTATATAATTTTACTCGTAGTTGACAAAATGTATAGGTTTCCATGAAACCATTCGGTAGCTAAGAGGACGCAATATGGAACCTTCTCAGCCTCCAGTTATTGAGCACTCGATTGGTCAATTGACGCTAAAACGCAATATCCTGCAGCTAGTGTTTGGATTTTTTTAATATCGAACCCTTTATTAATGATTTATAAATATCTACAATGTTAAGAAGTTAATGATACTGTGAATTTGTAGTGTGTAATACCAAACTTTTGAAAAACTCAGAAGGTATAGTTGTTCAGTAGAATCACTCAGGGACACCAAGTTGTATAAAAGAAGGCAGGTCGAATATTCATAGCAAAATGTTTTTAGATTTCATAAAAAAAACAATTGAACTACGGCATCATCATCCTCCTGCTAAGTTTTATTTGGGGTCGGCGCAGCATGTTTTTGTCTTCCACGCTCTTCTATCTGCAGTTACATTCTTTCTAGTCATATCAACTTTCAATTTATCTATCGTTTCTTTGGTCGTTCCCTTCCTCTTTATCGATCCATATTCATGTTCAAGACCTTCCTCACAACCTGATCCTCATTCCTCCACATTACATGCCCATACCATGGTAGCCGATTCCCACATAGTTTTTCAGCTACCGGTGCCACTTTAAACTATTGAACCACGGCCATAGAATAAATATTTGTTATACTTTTTACTAAAAATACCAAAAAGGTCTTGCAAATTGTGTTAAAATATTTTTTTTGTGCATTTCAATTTCAAATTCACATATTAAGCTTGCATTTGCTAAATACAGCGTAAAATATAACTAAAAAGAGTGCCACCAAAATTCGCAATTACAACGGAAATATAGCGTGTTACTATCCACAGCAAATAAATTGGCCATAATTTATAATAACTGACGCCATACAATATCAAAATAACAGAACTAAATGATTAATATTTGTATTAATATTTTGTGTAAATAAGCAGGATGTAATTGTGAAACTTTTGTTTTATTAAATAATACTAAACGGCAATATAATCCGTTTTTCACCACATTTATTACCCAAAAAAGTTAGCGATAAAATTCGAGTAGTAATCTATAATAAAGGTAATTAATATTATTGAGTCATAATAATATATTGATTAACATTTAATTTGATTGCAATCAACGTCCAGCAATGTTGGATAATATTTGAAATGAAAGTTTAAACCGTTCTTTTATGATTTATAGTTTTGAAATCTTTACAACCTTACTAATATAATACGACTTAAATAAAAATAGGTCAGACCGATTCATGACTTTAAATTAAATCTACCGGCAGTGTTTCTTCGCTATAATATTAATACCAACAATTATTTATTTAGCAAGTCATCATTTCACTGCATTATTCATAAAGTCTGTCCATTATAAATACCACTTAGTCAATTAAAGAGACGAACCGCATAAATTAAGCGTTTACGTTCCTTCTTAAAGCGTTTAGCATTGCTAAGGAGTCACTAATGTTCGTTTATGGTATGATGAGAAAGCATAAAATGATATTGCAGTTTGATAGGCCGCCGGCGGGCGCACCAATGTGGCTGCGAATCGCCTCTTAAATGCATTATTACTTATCTACTGCCGCCGAGGGCCATCTACTGCTACGATACAATTAGTACGTTACGCTACTCAATAAGTGCCCATAAACCCACTGAATAGCGAATGTCCGTTAGCAGTAAAGTTTTGAGTGAGCAGATAAATGCAAAAATACCCGACGCAGCATGGATTTACTTCGTAGGCAACCTAGCGCTCTTAAATTACTAGATAAAGATCTCGATTAAGAGATTTATTTTCCTTTTCGTTTAATTCTTTAGTCACTAAACGAAAATGGAAGTATTTACTGTGATTTAGGATCGGATTTGGTCAATAATCTTCTGCTGATGTTAATAATATGTTTCTCATTAAAATTCCTGTAGCATCCGATTCCACACTGCGAGTATTAACGGGAGTTTCTGGTTAATTTCATGTAATCCGTTAATTGGCCATTTACGAGACACAATAGATAAACTAACAAGACTGTAAAGGACCAATAGATATTGTATATAGATATAGTAATGGTAATAGAACTACAGCAATTAGCAAAGTGGAGGAGATAGCACGTAAAGCTCGCTCCCAAGTATATGTACGGCTTTTATGGACTTCTGTAAAGACGGAGTTGTTACAAGGTCATTACGTGGTATGATGGGTGGAACACTAATTAATTATAATCTTGAAACGAGTTTTCCTATTTACCTTTAAGTGGTCTGGCAAATTCTATCAGATTTTCAATATTACATATTGGTTTGCGATACACAAAAAATAATTACTGTAAAATACCTACTACCAATTTACCTACTGCCAATATTATTTTTTTGTAAAATAATAAGTTCAACAACCTCTTCAAAACAAACATTTCTCAGAACAGTATCAATATATCTGATGACACAAACAGAAACTCCCAAGTACCTACTAATTTGTATGCACCTCGCATTAAGAATATCAATAGAACAACATACATTCAGGTACACGAGTACCTACCTACCTAACACACGGCGAACACACGACTCATCAATAATAATACGATTAATTATAGACATTACAATCAAATGTGATTTTAACACTATGTGATTAATGGACAGCAAATATCAGCATACAAATTAATGCATTAGCGTTAGTGTCCATTCAGACTCGGCCCTTATTATCTAAACTACAATCATGAGGTTGTAATCACGGAAAATTAAAGGCAAAATACAGTCAGCATAAATTGGCATACATAAAGCTATTGTGACCAGCTTATCGTACGGATTAATACGAAACGAGCTATATTAGTAAAGCATTGAATTTTGAAAACATTGTGAATACCGTTTGTTTGTTGAACAGTTTTTAGTCGAGTGCGTCATGCGATTTTCCGTACTTCGTCCCGACAAAAATTGGATAAACGGAACATTTATAGGATCGCTCAGTGACTGTTTGTTCGCCATGGTTCTCTTTTTTCGCAAATCGTTGTTACATTTAGAATTCACGAAGCAGTTTATAAGTTTTCATTCAATTACAACTAGATATCAAATTACGTTAGATAAAGAACCTTGATTAACAATTTAAGATAACAACAAGAAACTTTAGACAGCTGTTCAATGTTGAGATTTAACTTAAATAAGTATTTTGATTTATGTTAAACCACTTACGTTATAAAAGTAATTTAAAATGCTCCCACTGTCGAATTTGCAGTAACGTCTCACCCTCGCTATTTTGAAGTAATACCCAATAAACTTTTAAAATATATGACACGTTAAGCCCACTACTTAAAAGAGGAACACAAACAGATCAATAATGCTAAAACTTTTAAAGTCGAAATGAAAAGGATCACTCGTGTTAATTGCAAACAAAACAAATAATTAAGCGTAAAGTTACGCATACATATTTTAAATCTTGCTGGAAATTCACAAACAAATTTAATGGAAATCCATTCCCAGTATTAACCAGCTAATGATAAAGTTCGATTAGCGCGTCGCGTGGAGATAGTCAATGTTGCTGTTTAGCATGACGATTATCTCATGAAAGCTGAGAAGGAGAAACAATTGAATTGTCGCCTTGTGGAATGTCGATACGGCTATCATCGTGCCGATTGTCCTTACGGCCAATGGTCTAATAGCCAAGAGCCTTGATGAACATCTCAAGAAGCTCTCGTTAGGCGGCTGGGTCAAGGGACCGATTCAAGGCGGTACTCCTTCAAACGGCGCATATTTTGAGGTTTTTGTCTTCGGCATTCTAACCCCTGGTGCTCAGGACCCTGTTCCCAATTTCGATGTACACCATTTTATTTATAATACTTATGAATGGTTTTGTATTTATTTTTGAAAGATAAAATTATGTTGTGTATAAAGAAAATATGTGGCAACATAAGAAAACTTTTTCATAAAACTGAGCGAGATTTGCGTTCGCGAACTACAGTTTGTATCGGCCCTTCATTTACATTTCAATCGGCATTACCTATATGTTGGCTAGGGCACCGCCCCGCGGAATGCCCTAAACATTTTATTACATTCCACGCACGTAAAATATAATATCCCTACCCACACTCAGATGTACGCGTTGTGAGCAAATATCTAAATGTAATTTCCATGAGTTGTCCCCACAATGTTTTCCCAGAAAATATTAACATGGAAGGCAAGGGGCTGAATCTCTCCTAAGTAAGTTGCAAAAAATGTACGTGATTTTACTTCAAAGTCCCTTTTGTCTTTATGGAGGGAAGGCATAAAAGTACAGGCACGGGAATGGCACATGCGAAAAAATTACGCAGCGTAATGATGATGTGCCCGCACTTTCCTTGAAAACAAAATATTTTCTCTTTACAGTGACAGAAATGTATTCAACGAGTTTTACTGTCGCCTATACCTACACTCGCGGAGAAAAACAAAGAGACTACGTCGCTAACTTACTTTTGCGAATTATAAAAAGTGCGTGCCTATTTTTTTACTTTGATACCACCGCATAATGTGTAATAAAACTTTCCTGTTGTTGTGATTAGATTTTCCTTTTATGTAAATAGACCTACCTAATGTTTAGACGTTCATCACGTAGCTTTATTAATGCCATGTGTCCACTAAATATCAGGTTGTTTAAATTACTATAAAATTGTAATAACTTCAAACTATTTATTGGACAAACCACTAGTAAAGTCTACTCGTGACGCCATCTGTTACGACCAGGTAGAACTAAACTGTGGACGGTAAGTTTACGGAGCAATTTATTATGAGTCGGAACACTAACTTAGTTGAGTGAATTAGAAAAACTACTAGCCATAATGTGGTTAGTACGATATACCTCCACACTTTGATGATGGCATTAAGGGTAATAAAAGAAAAGTGCGATTACTTGCGACCACGGGAGGTCGTTCGGATCGCTACGGGAGGCTTGAGCACGGGAGATTGTCTAATGCTGTTACTCAAATAACTGCTAATGCACTCAATTTCATTAAAACAATATGTTTACCGAACGATACAAAGGTAGCAACTGCGTTTTCATTTTAAATGAACCGTGTGGCGTTGCTTTACGTATAATTGTGATTGCAATGTTGGTGAAAATTATTTTTTACATGGCACTGTATACTTCGAAATGTAGCTTTTGGCGTGCTGATTTCGGCAATTGAAAAACATTCAGGCTACAATAATTTGCATACCACATTTCGATTACTCACTTGTTTATATCCAAATACACATTAGCATTATAAAGTATAAAGATTCTTCCTGACTTTCTATCTCCTTAGAGAGACACATTTTACTTAAGCAATTCATCTGGGGGACGGGCATGCAATATCCTCTACTAATAACATCACACTGTGACGAACAATATAGCTCCCAAGCGTGGCAATTAAGACATTATTCCCCTAAGATCTTTCGCAAGCGAGACTCACCTACTGGAGCACACAAAGTTATATAATACCTACTCACTATTACACAGTGAGTTGGGACTAAAAAACCTGCCTTTTTATGCGAACTCACTTTAAAAAGTGAGTGGCTTAAATTGAAGTATATTGTGCGTGTATTCGTAGGTCCAATACTGTCGTTTATTGTAATCCATTGGCTCGACAGGGTCAACCGTATGGCAGCAGGCCACAAATGCAGTAAGCCGTGTTTAAGTTTACGAGCAACGCGTATCTTGGCTTTACGACGACGGCGACTGCTGCTGTTCTGGCGGTATAGCGTCGCTGGATAAGCTAACTGTCTGACCGCATGAAGGAGTACTTTATTGTCATGACTAACACTTTTTTTGAACTCAGATCACCTATTCTGCGGAAATATTACAATAATTAGGACCAGTTTCACAGGTTACGGATAGCCACTATGTAACAGATAAATTAAAAAATCTAACAGAATTTGAATGAAATTATTTGCCAGATAAACTATCTGGAACTATGTAGTATAACTTATGAGCAACCTGTGAAACTAGCACTTAATCTCTTTAACTAATAAGTACATGATGTTGACTGCATATGGCGTTAAAACAGTGTCCCTTTAAAGCTTAACTTGTTTTTGTGGTTAGTACAACATAAGGAATCCAAAATTATGTATGGCAAAATAAAAAAATAACTTGCATTCCTTTAAATTACGCTTAAGGCGTATCTGAGGCAACTCATTGCAAAATTTAAAAGAATTCTTGATTGAGCACGGCTGGTTTGCACTTTCCTAACAAATTCTTCGGCTAGATTAAAATATTTTTAATGCAAGACGCTATTCCCTGCTGTTCATTCTTGAGAAATTTGCTGAAAGGAAATTCCGTGTCATTTGGAAATTCACACCATGTTCTATATAGTATTTCTTGTATATAGTCATCAATCATTATGTTGATAGGATAAGAAACCAGACGTTATGTAGATTCTCTACTTTTTAGCCTTCCTCCTTATCCTTTGCATTATGTATTTATAAATGTATATTTGTGTAAAGTATGTTGACACCCATAACAAAAGTTAATAAATAGCTTACCATGGGGCTAACCGACCGTGTGTAAAAAAGGTGTCCCGATATTATTATTATTACATCACATAACGTGACCTATCAAACAGTTCCAATCTTTGTAGTCTTTTGCATTCATCTGAAACATAAATTTCGCAATGCAGTAGTCCATCTTGAAATTACAGCTTCACAATAGCTTGAGCAATTTTATCAGGTATATTATTAGAACAGTTGCGCCATATTCTGATATTCAGCAGAATTTGGTTCGGCCTGAAGCCGACTCCAACATAGTTGGAAGGTTAGCCAGACGAACAATGTCTGACTATCATACCAGCGATCAACTAAAAGAACTACTCGGCTTTCAACTCCGAGATAAATTAATTGTACAACCATTATTTAAAGCTAAATTATTACACTACTCAGGTTTCCATCTAACAAAATGTACAAAAAATAAAGTAGGTTGATCTCCATATAACGACGCAATTAACTTTTGGCACAATTTTCAGTTAAACATGTAATACACTTAGCTGCAAAATTTATCTCATATAAGACGTTCATAAATAGGCCTAGACATAACACAGGACTCCGCGCGGCGCCTTATGTCGCTTCCAGGGACGCCATAGCGTTGTGACGTCAGACCTGCTAGGAATGCTGACGCCGAACTAGCTACGTACGTACTTTCGTAATGGCTAAACAACATGTTTGCCCACGGGTTTCTTTTATGGTCACAGAAAAAATACTTTATAAACTCTTTAATTTGGATAGTAAAATGTGGGTTCAACAAGTTACAACTCAAATTTTGCCCAACAATATGGTTTTAAGGTTAAAATACTTAATTGAAAACTCATTCGCTGTTTAATACCCATAATTATCGTATAACTTGTTTCCAGCTATAATCAATTTATATAGTGAACAAATGTGAAATTATTAAACGGAACTACTAAATAATTCATCACGGCTCTCAAACAGAAAACAGTATTTACTAAATAAATTTCGAGCGAAACTTAATTGCGCAAAAATACGACGCAGCAGAGGAACGGCGCGTAACTCGATTATCGGGACGGTATACCCTCGGACAAAAGTGATCGTATCCTCCCCCACAGAAGCTTCGTTTAAAGAAGTAATTACACGAGCAGCAAGTTCGGACGATCTTGCGGTGACGTCATTAGTATGCGACGCACGTCACGCTCGACAGAGGCGATAACGCAAATTCGTTTGGGCGAACATCCCGCTAATAGAGTTTCACTAATTTATAAGACCGTTAAGCCACAGCTAGACCGGACCTGCGTAAAACTGTCCGCGCTGAACGTAAAAAGGATTTCATGGTAGACCCTGCTGCATATTTGATGGAACTCAATCTTTCGCCGCGCCGCCGAGGTAAGCACACTTAATTATGAACAACTCCTGAGGAATTATACGAATTGTTGACTTGCGAGCTCTCAGTTAGCGTGTTGTTTTCTTTTCGAGGACCTCTTGTATGATTGTATGCAAGTTATTTGATTATTTTCTGTTGGAACTAAGTACTTACAGTATTACATATAGATACCAGTTAGGTAGATACGGTTTTTTTAATTCAAAATACCAAACGAATTTGAAATTAAAAAAAGAAAATAAAATGTGTATTTAAATTTTAAAAGCACAAATCCGAGTCCAGAATAGTAAAATGGAATAAAGAGATTGTGTTATTTTTTCCAGTCTCATGTGGATTATGATAGACCTTCTTAATTAAATTCTCGATGTACTTATAAGCCACAAGCCGGGGCCGCACCTGGGGAGCGCTAAATTACGTAGATGCTGCACTACCTCCGACGAGACGATAAAAAAATATACATATAACAAACAAACCATCTCATACATACACTATAACACATTATGTTTTCGTCTCTTTAATTTTAAAGCTACTCATGCTATGAACACAAAACATTTTATCGTTAAATCTTTAACAAGAGAAGCTCATTAGTAACACGATAATATTTTACTTTTTCATTGCACAATAAATATTTGCTTCGAGTCACAGTTCTTAATAAAATGTAGCTTATCATCTCAAGGACAATTCCAAGAAATTGCTCTCCCCGCGCGCAAGCCGTCTAATAAACTAAAACAACCTCTCTTGACATCAATTTCCCAAAATGACCGTCTTAGAGTCAGATTAAAATAATTATGTCTCAGTAAAGCGTTACGTGCCGGTAAATATTCATAATTTATTTAGAAACATGAGGGGCTTGCAGGCCGCGTTCAGCCTCACTTCACCGCCGTTACATCGTCTTAGCCACTTTATGTTAAGAAAATTTCATTTTATAAACCCTGTGTTCCCCAAAACGTAGGTCTAATTCGCTTAGCCGACGTTTGTTGCGAATTTTAAGAAATTATTTGATATAAACATTTTTATTCCGCTAGAGATGAAACGCTCGGATGTGATTAACTTTGCGGATTTTCTTTAAAGTTTGTTCTGTAGCCGTCAAAGTAAAATAAAACTTTCATTTCTTGCTTGTATTAGAATTAGTTTCTGATCGGATTTTGGTTGTGCCTGAGGAATTTACGACTAAAGTTATGTAGTTTTTGTTGGTCATTATGAATCAGCTGGGTGGTTTCTTACGAATGCTATTTTGAGAAGAGATAAATCTTTAGATATATATTATTTTAGATAGATATTGTGATAATATCCTTGTTGGCTTGAACGCAAATTTCAGGCAAAATTCAATATTAGATAGCCCATTTATTGAGAAAAACTTTTTATCCGGATGCTTGTAGGGTACAGTCGAAACCGCTAGCAGAAACTAGTCTTAAACAAGAATACTAGAACACTCTTTCGGTGCAAGAGAAACAGTAGTACCTAGATATGATTTTCTTCCTTATACGATCTTGAATTTGATTATTTACAATGCAACCACAGCTTTATTATCATTTAATTTCTTAAGTACTTAGTAATTTAAAACCGAACAAAACTTGGATGGGCTTCCCCTCCCCATAGAATTATGGCAATATTTCGTCTTTACAAAGTATAATAGGCAATATGGTCCAATCTGCAAAACGAGGACGGCGCATCCGGCTGAAACGACAGCAGGTCCCTAGGAGAGCGCTCTAACTTGGATTTATATCGTGCAGGAAGCTCCGTTAAAAGTGGGCCGGAAATCGCATCAAGACGCCTTTGCGGCCACTCGCCGACCGCCCGCTAAGAAAATTTATCCTCGAACATAGTTCAACACGCAGACAAATAATTCAGAATATAAAAGACGTTTACAGTTGTTCTGTACATTTATTGGAGTGCTCTTAAATTCACATGAGTGTGGGGACACGGCGCACATTCCGCGCCGCCGCGCCCGACCCGGCCTCACCTGGACCCTTTATTCCAATAGTTCGATTTACCTGTCTCCCGATGGTTTTACTTCCCTGTAATATGGCGGCCGATCTAAATTCATATGACCGGGAAAACATTTTTGACCGGAATACTTTCCCCAAATGCTGCCAGTGCGCCCGCCTGCCTCTGTTCGTTTGAGACACAATTGCGCGTGTTTGCATTTTTATCTACTTGTTTTCGTGGGGTGAATATGAATGCAGTCTTTGTTTGGACGATGCATAGGTAAATATTAATATTGCATTTGTATTGTCTCCGATGGACAATATTTTCAGGTTTTGACGTCGGATATAAGTGAACAATAATGTAGAATCAGATATATCGTATATCGTTTTCATTGATTTAATACAAATAAGTTGGGTTTGCGTTTTAAATCCCATGTTATTTCGTATTATTTATTCAGTTCCATACAGATATTCTGACCTCTCATTTTATTTATTCACATTGAGCTTGTGTACGTGTAAAGCAAGTTTATTGTGGGTTAATATTTAGTAATATAAAGCTTGAAGATATATTCGAAGGCTTATGTGTCGTGTTTCTTACATGATCAAAAGAACAATACAGAACTAAATGTTTTCCTCTCTTAATCGGCTTTGTGGCAACACTCTATGGTACACTATATTGTAATTTAATACACAATAGTTTTTCAGACATATTACGAAGTGTTTTGTCGGCGTGTTTTTTACCATTTTTTTTTTCGATATATCGTATTCCATCGTCTCTAAAATAGTATTTTTTTAAATTGGTTTTTATGGCATATTGAAAAATATTCGGGTATATTTTGAGAGAACATTTTTCAGACTTATACATACGTCAAACCATAAGTTCTTAACTACGGTACATAATTACGAGCAATAAAGCCAAGATAAAATCCCGCTTAATCCAACGAATACCAAGAAGTCTAACATTTCGGAAACTTTCAAAAGTCCAATAAGAATGTCGTTCACTGGGCACTAAATTTTTCATCTCCCTCGGTTCTGCTTAGGTAGAAAACAGCTTAAGCATGTAGAAACAGTGAAGTGCGATATAGAGGGTGGTCATAAAATTGTACTAGTCGATAATTAACACGTACTGGCGTAATAAGGAAAGAGTATCGCACTCTCTATGAGCGGTCCGTCTCGCCGTGTTCTTGTCAAAGACTATTGGACGAGGGAAATAGAGGTGGCTTTTGTTTCGCTATTGCATTATTTTGTAGATAAAGCGTATTGTGGAAATATATTAATAGCTGTTTCCCGCGATTCCACGTGCCGCCTGAAAGAAATACATCCCGCATAAAAAGTAGCCTATTTGTTTTCACCGGCTCAAGCCTAAATTTTTTTTAAAATTTTATTTAAATTGGTCCGGCCATTTTTGCGTGAAATAGTCACCAATACATCCATACTCACAAACTTTCACATTTGTAATATTAGTAGGATTGTGAGGAATGTTATTCTTGATATCAAAACACCGAGTACTTAGGTATGTTATAAAATCCCGTATGTTAAATATTGTTGTCGTAACAAATGAGACAGCTCAGCATATTAGTTTAAAATTTTGATAGTAACCCGCCCCAACAAATATCTGAGGCAGCACTCCGCGTCACAGAGCCGAACCATAAACTAGTAAAACAAAGTAGTGTCGCGTCTGCAGTGATCACGCCAGCAACAGCAGCCACGTCACGTTCCGCCGGAGCCCGTCTCATGCAAGTAATCATAATATCATAAAACTTTTGCACTTCGCCAAAAACCTCGCAGATCTTCCCCAACATGACGTCTCGGGAACTCTCTGAGGGTAATCAGAACTTAATGAAAAGTGCGCCCGGCCGTCAGACGAGATGTTACCCAAATTTTAGGGGTCACGTAAAATATTAAAGCGACGAGATGAAGTGGCCAGAGATTCATTGCTTTTCCTTGTTTTTATTATTCGTAAATAAGACAGCCCCGACACGTTTGTGTGTTCATAACATAAAACCTGGTGCAGTAAACTGGTTGGTGAACAACGAGCGCCCCCACTCGTAAATGTTGCTTAACTAGCAACAAATGCTCCTATATTTATTAAACTTCTTCCACTATGAAAATGTATACGAAGAATAATATGGAGAAGTTGAGGAAATCAGGCTGCCACACCACCGAGTTAAGATCTCAGTATTTTCCAAAGGTTTCTTGTTAGTCTACTGTTGCTATCCGAACGAGTCTTGGAATCGACTCCTGGACGAAGGTAAGCATTGTTTAGATATTCTTTTTGGAACCAAATGAAGGTTGTAAAACCTTAGAACATCTGAAAATAAATATATTATAATACAGTACAACTCCTTCCAACATCACGAAGTAAAACCTTATCTTAAGAAACCATAACTATTTTAAACCTATATTAATGAGCTTCCGCCAACGGTTTTACCCTCTTCCTGAGGGAACTATTTCGCGCAACCGGTAAAAAAGCAACCTATATATTATTCTAGCGTACAAGCTGTATGACTGCCAAGTTTCATCAAAATCCGTTCAGCCATTCACGTGTGAAGAGGTAACAAACACACATACACACTAACAAACTTTCACTTTTAGAATCTTAGTGCGAAAATGATTTAAACAACTTTAACAAATCGCTCAAATGTAATGCGATAAATACGATTAGCTTGCTGCTCTCACCCTCCGAGTCGCGAGGTATAAAGGTGTATCTAATAACATACATTGGCCGTGAAATTCATGTAAAGCCTGCGGTGTAACGTTCTGTACCACGTTACCGAATAAAGGTGAGAAGAAAATACTTCCATATAAATATACGTACGAAATATTTGCATGAATCAGGGTAGGGATGGGACAACTTGTCGATATGCAAATATTTATTTTAAATAAATTATTTATTTATTTGTATTTGCAAAAATTCTACTTTTTGTACAAATTCTGTGTTAATATGAGGCCTATGAATGATGATGTATAGTTTATACTAGCAAAAGGTCCAAAATAAGGTTAGAAAAAGGAATATCAAACTGAATGTTAAATAAAACAAAAATAACTACAAAAATCCGTAACGTCAACGAAAAACCGCTACGCTTTGAATTTGTAGCCGCCTACGCTTGCTACGTAGTCGTAGCAGCTACACTACGCAGTTCCGAGAAAACTTTGTAGCATGTGCACGAGACGCAATTCACATGAAATGGAAATTCAATAAATTCTTCAAGGTAATAAAAAGTATATAAATACTTTTACTTTTTCGCTAGCAGTCGTTTATGTCAACTAACTTCAATAAAAGTATTGAAGGATGAACGCGCCTACGCCCAATCGACATTACGTCAGCCACTCACACATGCAAAGGTCATATTTGCACACTTAAGCACGTGCCTGTATACTGTGTGCTAACTAGACCAAACAACGCATGACTTATGTCCAACGAATTTGATGGGAACGTCATGTTTGTATAATACAGGCTTGGCTTACGATGTCTGAAATAAAGTTTCTTTTTTTAATTTTCTTTTTATTTGACTTCTTATTTGATAGGTTAGTACTAGAATTCCTAAACCATAAAACTAATTAAACTGTTATTCTAGATTCAATAGATTGATAACTAATTTATCTGTAGTTAGTTTCCCCTCAACGCTTTGTATGCACCCTAATGAGTTAATTAATATTTCTCCTTAATAACCAGACAGTAAATAACAAAATAAAAATAAGCAGAATAATAAAATTTAATAGAAACTGCTTTCTATTTACTAGAAAGAACGATAAAGAAAAAATAATATTAAATATTTTAACAAGAATCACTGTGTATTTTACTAAGAATATTGCTTTTAGCGTTTAAAGTTTTATACTTTAAGAAAATACTAAAAATCTCTTTTATATTTATATAAGGCCGCGAACGAGAAAAAAAAAGGGAAAATCTTAAAGAAAGCCTTAAGCTAAGAGGAATTATGAAATTTATCGACAATAACCTTTGATATTATCCCATCCCTGCGGCCTGATTTGACAGCGGTACCACTGCGCTCCTTTATTTACGTCGCGTACAAAATTGAAGCAAAAAAAAAATGGAATTATCCCTTTATTATGTTATTATTTGATGTTTGACTCTCGCCCCGTCTACTTGAGGCAATTCACTCGGAAAATGTGTATTGTCGCTCTCCGGCGGAACCGTTTGTCGGATTTGTAACGGGTTCGCATTTAAATGCCGATTGACTTTCAATTCTTATGATATTGGTCCTGTTTCAAATGTTTGCCTTTTCAACCTTTTTAAGCTTTTCCACTTATTCTTTTAGCAATGTTATCGTAATAAAAATTCTTAAAGTAATCTTTAACTTTAAATTGGCTAGTCATATAATCTATGATGCTTGGGAGTTTGTTGCGCCTCTTCTTCTTCCCAGGTGAAGGTTGAACGTATTGGGGGCTATCTTTTGTAATTTTTGACGTTCAAAAAGTGCTGTTTTGCAGCCAAGTTTGAATAAATGATTTTGATTTTGAGTATGATGGAACATCGGAACATTCTAAGCTGTGCCCAGCCGGGTCCATATTGTTTCTTAAAATGTGCCACCTTTATAATATATGTATGTAATTCTAATTAAGAATTGAGTATTGAACTATCGCTACCCCGACCATTGGAGTTACATTTCCTTACATTATGTATCATTAACTTTACAATTTAAATACAATCCCTTATTTGCTATATTTAGCGCTAGAGCTTAAATTCACAACACTAGAACATGTCAAGGTCTCCCATAATATTATGCATTGCAAACCGGACCACACGACCTCGTCTCATTATCATACGTCCAGTGTCCATGATAATAACCTATCACTAATAAAAGAACATTCACAGTTCGTTCACTTATATGATGATAATTCAAGCTCAGTGTCAAAGTACTACCTATAATGTATTTAGATCCTGTATATTTTCCGGTTTATTTATAACTAGCTTCCGCCAGTGGTTTCACCCGCTTCCTAAGGGCGCCCTACTTTTCGCCCCTGGATAAAAAGTGTAGCCTATATGTTATTCTAAAGTATAAGCTATATTACTGCCAAGTTTCGTCAAAATCCCTTCAACCGTTTGGGCGTGAAGAAGTAACAAGCGGACACACACACTCACAAAGTTTCACATTTATATATTAGTGTAATGTAATGTAATGTTATGATTAGTGTGATGTGATTTTTTTTTTTTTTTTTTTTTTTTTTTTTTTTTTTTTTTTTGAATTCCTGAAACCAGAGAGTGTGATGTGATTATTATTAACAGATATTTAAACTGTTCTCGCTAAGTCCGTATCATATCAACTTTTAAATACATTAAAATCCAACACCAACAATCTTTCATTGCTGCTTCCAGTCGGTCCTTTTGAAGATTAGTCCCACGTCTATGAACAACAATGGTCGTCCTGTAGCTGTAATAATGATGATAATAATGAACTTTGACTGAAGTTATTTATTTTCTCTTTTCTTGTGATATATGTATATTTGAATAACATTACTAACTGTAAACAACTTTGATGAATTATATTATTTTAGAAATTAAACAACACTATATTTAAATATGCAACAGAAAAATCGAGAACAATCTGTCAATAATTAAAATCTAAAGAAACATTTCATGTCTACAGACAAAACCTCGCTTTAAAACAATTAGAGAAATGCACGTATCTAATCCAAGAGTTCATTCTTCAACTTCTAGAACAGAAGATACTTTGAGCCAAAGAATAAAAGATATCTCTATAAGATACTTCAGAATGACAGATCTGAAAGTAAGAAACTAGTGAATGGAATACTGCTAGACAAACGCGATGTTATCTAGACGAGTGGGTCCCGACCCGACGTCGGTCCTTTTCTCTTTTATACCTACATAGTTTTATTGGGAAGTCTTATATTTGAACTTATTTGTAGCAAATAACATATATATGTACTAACAATCTGATTAGTGAAAAAAGGGTAGGGATTGTCAATTGTTATGAATGATTATTTACGATTCAATCTATTATTAATTTGTAAAATATTGTGACACGTGCAATTAAGGCCAAGTGATGGAATGACTAAAGGAGATATTTGAAGATACTAATTTCCTCACATTTTGATAGTTCTTCGTTCTTTATAACAACTGCTTGCTTGAAAGATTCAGAAAGATACACGTCAAAACTATATAGCCGTGTGAACATACAACGCGAGTGTGAAAAAAATATATGTAGTTGAGCCGCGTAATACGTGATCTTGTGATTATGTTTTTTATTAATATTTTAAACAACTTCTCTAAACGGAGGAGCTTCTCAAATTGAGCCTCTCAATATGTGATCTTATGAATATAATTTCTCATTATTATTTTAACCGACTTCCCAAAAAGGAGGAGGTTCTTTATGTTCAAAGGTTTCTTTCTTTTATATTTCATATTCAACCATGTATAGTCCATAATACAGTACAGCTGTTATTGACTTTGCCGTAAACCATTTCAATTTACAATTTAATATCCAGAAATTTTAATTGCATCTTATTTCATATGCCGTTCACGGTTTTATAGTACAATCCAAGTGCTAAGTTATTGGCTTCGACATATGGAATGCAGTAGACATTTCACGTTATTAATAAAATGCAAAGCGAACGCATAAACTACGTAGTGCAGTGTTTATAAATAGCTGTCAATTGCGACTCAATTATGCATTAGTATGCAGTAGAAATACCTAGCATTTTAATAATAATCACTGGAGAAAAAACACGTGCTTTTTTATTAATATTGAATGCTTGTGATATAAAATATATGCTTCTAACTGCATTACTGTAAATCGTTGATAATGTATGTATTATCATTATCGAGAAGATGGCAACTGAATAAATAAAAAGGCTTTTTAGAATTTAAAATAGCTTTGTCCAGTATTACAATTTTTTTTTTTCATTATTAGATACTTGGTGAAAATTTCAATCAAGCTAAGTTTAGAAATATTGAGACCTAATATTGTTTTAATTAAGCGTATTCATTATCTTATTCAAAGGCTTCATTTAACTCAAAGCAAGATAGCATTGTTGTGTTAACTAGAAAAATATAATATGTCAGATGGTTTCTATGTTCTTTATTTGAATTCAAAATAATATATCGGGACACCTTTTACACACGATCGGTTAGCTCCAAAGTAAGTTATACATTAGCTTATGTTATGGGTACCAATACAACTGAAAGACTTTGAATTTTACATTCATATAAATATGTACACATTATAGCACTCCGACCTCAGCCACCAAGTATTGCTGTATCGAACCCGGCAGTCGGGCATGGTGACTTCAGCGCCAACCGGGTCGTCCTTTGTGATTGTAATTACCTAACTTCGGTATTAGGCAACAATTTCGTAGTTAGCACCTTCGCAAAACCTAACAAGTGTGTTATATCAAAAACACACGACGACGGCAAGGCTCATGTAAGGCAGGTACACATCACAAACTACCTCCAACATAAAGCTATGTACCCATTTGCGTTATCCGAAGCACAACAATGAGGCTAGGTAACGATGCCTTAAAACTGTAACACAATACACGGTGCCAAGAAAATGGCGATTATAAACAAAGGCCTAATTAACGCCTGCGTTTAATATCACGCTATTATATTGCGAATATCGGATGAACTAATTTGTTTGGAAAGTAAGATTTTTTGTTATTTTAGTATACAAAGATATTATTTTCTTTACTCGCGTGCGCTAGCCAAGTTAGTCTAACCAAGGGGTAGGTATTGGGTTGCCCGGGTAACTGGGTTGAGGCGGTCAGATAGGCAGTCGCTTCTTGTAAAAGACTGGTATTCAGCTGAATCGGGTTAGACTGGAAGCCGACCCTAACCATACCCCAACATAGTTGGGAAAAGGCTCGGGAGATGATCACTCGCATGCGCTAGCAGTTTTATCTGCGTTCAGTGGTAACTTCTTCGAGCAACTGAATAAAAAAAAATACCGGCCGAATTAGAAAGAGAAAAAAGAACCTCCTCTTTTTTTGAAGTCGGTTGAAAAGTAGCCTTCCTCGATAATTCAGCTATTTAACATTTTCATATAGATTTGATACGATATGTGGTATGCTTATTTGGCGCTTTATGTAGATGACGGTTTTGTTCATGCTCTGTGCCAATTTATAACATGTCATAAAAATATCTCAAATCATTCTGTAGAAATAGCCTAGACATAATAAAATAGCAGATATATTTATAGAACCGTCCCAATTAATACTTATTACCAATTTGATGGCAAATGAACATCTTCAGTACTTAAACATCTTAAAGATTTCTCGATGATTGATAGAAGTTGACTTTTACCTATCAATCACTCCACTCAGTTTGAGGACACCACTCACTAGCTCGCTCTCTTGAATTATTAACTAGAGGTAGCAAATTATCGAGAAAAGATTTAATTTTTATTAGAACTCTGTGTCATTCAGTGGCATGAATAAAATTCTTACTTATTATTTACCCGGGTTTTCTCTGTAAGGCTTTTTGTGACTAAGCCCTTCCGGACACAGACTGCCACCAGGTTCCTGGTTGGTTTTATTTCATACTACTTATAACATTTGCCATTTAAATAGCTTGAATATCTATTTACAAGGTAAACTGTCCTTGCAGCGACATTTAAACTAAACGACTTCGCGGTGAAGGTCAGAACATCTCTAGAGAAAATAAAATTTCATTGCTCCCGCCATATCTCATCGCTGAAATATTGAACAACGTAAATAGCCACCATTAAGATAAAAGTACAGACACATAGTCAAAAATGTCTCAAATAGACTAATAATTCTCAATACTAGCATAATTTTATTATAGGGCACAGATGAAAAGCATTCCAGCGTAATGCAATAAAGCAGTTCTTAGTTGTTACTCTGAAAACAATTTAAACTGAGTTATTCCTCTATGCTGGCAGTAAGTCCGGGCCTTACATGGCGTATAATGGTATGACACGACAAACAGCTTTAAGTGTGTAAATTATGGCACGTGACGTCAGCCAAGCGCAGCACGAGCGAGTTTATTGTGGAGCCTAGGTCCGGATCCTGGCCCACGACGTCGCTCGCCTCGTGCCGCCGCCCGCCGGCCGCGCCGCCGCTACGCGTCTACGCGCTCTCAAATATTTTTTATGTGCACTTACGCAATATGCATTTTTCCTAACTGGAAATTTATAATAACGACGGGGAAGAATTACATTTTGAATTTCGTCGTGTTGACTGAAAGACAAGCTCGTGGATAAATAACATCCTTACTAGTCGATAGGTGAGCAAAGCTTAGCGCGGTCGGTCTGTGGATGACTGACCATTGTATTTCCATGCTGAGTCCCTACGTAAAATACTGGTGCTCAACTCTATCAGGTTCAACTGAAACCCACCCCGAACTTACACAGGTAATGAACGCGTTAATCAAAAAGTTATCTTATTTCAAGGTACTTCACAAAACGAATTTTCCTAAAATTTGTTGTTTATACTCGATACTAAAATACTCATTCAATAGAACTGTTACACGCTTCTAAACGATGAATATATTCCGAGTTGGAATCTGTCCCCAGCGTCGTGAGCGTTAATGTCAAGCCGTTTCGGTTAATAACTAGCTATGCATAAATAACGGCTAAGTAATGAAGTGTACTAAAATTATCCACATGAAACAGACACGTCATTACGGAACAAAGACCTGGGAAGCCATGCTCTTCAGTCTCTAGGATAGTTGCCGCTACTGTCTTCCTAATATTTGAACAATACATGTGTTATACAAGAGGAGTTCGTGGCTAAGTAAAAGCTGCACGGGTCGATCGATCATAAAGTTAACCAGCGCTTGGCGCAGTCGGTCCGTGGATGGGTGATCATCTTGTCATGACAAATTCCTCCGTGTTTCGGAAGACACGCTAAATTGGCTGTCATTCTCATGGATGCTTAAGTTGCAATCTTGCAAAGCAATGTAGACCAGCTCTCATAACCTAGAAAAAACAACTAACTAGAAAAACATTAAATATAATTAATTTAACAACACTATTTTAGAAGGCTTTATTCATGACCCTATCGCTCACTTTTTTAGTAGGCACAATGGATATTGACATGATTAAAGAAGGCACTACTCGATAATAAATTACATGTCTCCGTGTAAGTTTATTACTAGAGGAAAACTAGCTAGAATATACTGTGATTAATCGCCAATACATCCTCTCATCGTCTACGTCAAATAGTTTTTTCTGCCTTTTATCAATTTATCGTAAACATGTTGTGTCATTTCGTAGGATGGATGTTAATAATGATGAGCTTTATTGCGTTATTTTCACAAAATTATTGAACAACGAAATAATTCAGAACACATTTCATTTCTTTTTTAATTTATCGATAAAAACCTGTCTCAATCTCTTTTAGAAAATATAACCATTACATTAAAACAAAGCTATTAACATAAATAACGTGAATCGTATATACACATAAAGATATATTTGTATTAACTGTGTAAGTTGGACAATTAACAGCGGCCGATATGGAGGGACGACGGCACGCAGGAGATTGAATGACGCACAACTCAATTGTTATCAGACGACTCATGGAAATCGATGGAACTATCCGGTTGTGACGTCATCGCACGTCACCGATACCTCGGGTCACCATCCTAGTGTAATTACGGACAGCTGCCAAAAACATTGGAATAGCATACTGTATCATGCCACACAATGGCACATAGCAGTTTTATTGTCAAAACTGACCCATTTTGTAAAACATACAGTTCGCAAAGCTTTTGAAGAATTTTTAACTATGTTTGTTACATTTTACGCTGCGCTAGATTTTTCGGATGAAATTAGGGTTACATTGTTCCTTTATGTTTAACGAACTGAGCTTACGCAAAGTTCAAGATGGAGAAGAATGTGCTTTACAATGTTGGTACGAAAGTGTATCAAGTTAAAGTATAAAAATGTCTTGTGTAACAGTTTTCGAAAAAACAAAAAAAAAATAGAATCTAGATGATCTTTTTACGAAACTTACTACTTATACTAAGCTTGTACCTATTTCCCCAACTTGCTTCTTATTTCTAGTGACGTGTTCATTTTCTTATAGCTGATATACATAAGCTAATAATAATTGGTGCATATACATTTTATGGACAAACATCATGTTACAATGTATTATGGAATAAGAGACCAACAGCACAAGAATTGAGTTCAATAACCTTAAATATTATTTAATTAGAACAAAAAACCGCTTGTTAAAAAAAGAATAAAGCCAACTTCATTTGCAAGAAGGAAAGTCAATGGTCTCGAAGGCCAGACACGGCGGCGCTAGTCGCCGACACGACCCGCCGACATTACGCTATCATTTGTCGAACTTACCCAATGTTCTCGATTGCTTCACTAACGTCGCTTCTACTAACACTGACAACTTAATACACTTTTAGAAAGGGTATTTTATGAATACATTTTAACTAAATCGAAATTTTCAAATGAGACAAAAGCACTCATTGAAAAGAATGCATTCGACGCACGAATTCGATTTATGGACACTTAGCCGGTACGTCGCAGCCCACCTTAACATTATGTGCGCATATCTACACATGATGTGCGTGTAAAAAGATACGACTATCGTAAAAACCCCACTGAAAATAATTTGAGCGATGTTACTTGTTCTTCGCGAGACATTCGGTGGTAGGACCCGCATAAAAGTTGAACATCAGACAGCCTAATGGATTAGAAGAATTGCCTCCAATCGTAAAGCCTGCCTTAAACATTGGTAGAGGCTAGAGAAACAATATAGACTGTTATCTGTATTGTTTGTCGGTAGCATGTGATATATGAAAACATGAGCGGAAATATTCCTGTATGGTCAATGGTAGGGATAAATATTATTGAACCAATTACATAAAAACCGAGGCCACGATCATAGGCCACATCGGCGGCACACAGGGCGGGTTAACGTCCTAAGGATTATGTCGTTAAGTTTGAGGAATATTGAATTATTACCTATTATTAAACCTAACAGAATTTTAAATATTAAATCAGTTCCATTTTTCCTGTGAATCGTGTGCATTCTAGGTGCGCGAGGTGGCAGTGGGTCAGCTGTCAGTCTTCCCACGCAAGTTGTAATAGGTAATTGAACAATTACGGAAGTTCCTAGGCGCCCGCCGGGCCGCCGATGTGCCTACTGGGTATTTACGTGCTGAGCGCCGCAAGTAAAACTCGTATATGCCCCACATGGAATATTGCAGTACAAAATGAAAAGAATTTGAATTGTTCTTTAGCAATAAAGCATCGAAACATTAAAATTAAGTAGTTATTTTAATGAGTTTCAGTCTATCCATAAGTAACTTTTTTGATCTGGGTCATTCGCTGGCAAATGCGTCCCAGTCGATTTATTTCCACTTTTACTGCAATGGCAGTGGTCCAATTTCACAATCTACCCCCGTGTTCTACAAGCGAAACACGTTTTTCAAAAAGCACTACCTTGTTCGTAGAAAGAGTGCTCAGCTTTTATCTCTTATTATGTCTACTCAGTTAATTCTGCGAAGACATTTAATGTCTAGACACACGTGACTTAGGTCAAGCTGGCGACGGAATATATTTACCAATATCCTTCCTCACTACCTGCTTAGGTCTGAAGTTCGGAGAATACCGAGTTACAGTTCAGTCAGAATTTCATATTTTCAAGGAAGCTAGAAAACTTAGCGCTCCAGAGCTCACTTCAGTGCCCAATCTATATCGAATTCGACTTGAATTCTGCACAATATCGTTACACTCGCGTTACTAAACATACAAATGGGAACAAGATCTAACAAGAACTGGAAGAGGCAAGTCGTAACATTTTTGATTTCACTTCTATTTCAAATATATTATAAAAAATATCTTTATAAATAACAAGGACGAGAACGTCCTTACTTACAGTTCTTGGCACGTTTGCGAGAAAATAAGAAAATGCTCACCCAGTGTAGACGCCTTAGCGCTCGATTTATGCGTGGGACACAAAATAGGATTTAGAAATAAAATAGGATGTAACTGGGCCTCACAATAACGCTGCGTACTTGTGCTTTGGCTCAAATCTGTAATTTACATGGCACTTAAAATACGATGTTATCTTTTGTATTGCTCAATGTGTTCCGAAAAACCCGATACTGGCCAATAATGTAACCCTCATTATTTTATACATGTACCTACAACAATTTTCTAATGGAAATATGCCAGAATATTACGAATTCGATATTATTTCCTCTGTTATTGGAGAATCTTATGGACCGTCTTAGCCAATTGGTCTACGAAAGTCTTTTCATGTATTGCTTTCAATAAAATGATATCGATGAATCCTAAAGACTGCTCTCAGTAATTAAAAATAATCAAACTCTAAACCTCCTTGAGACGAGCCGAGAGTCGTAACTGTCATCCACAGAAACCATCATTATTTGAAGCCATATTCAAAGAACTTAAATGAAATGTTTAATAGACAACAAAGTAGCAGTACTTGTAAGAATATTATGTACCTAATACAAGTAAGTAGATACAGTGAAAACTATCAGAGACAATAAACTTCGTCTTCTTAAGAATGTTCGCCGTGGAAGCGAGCTCATCGGGCGAAACTAATGACATTTTATTTCTCTGGAGAAATGCATTAATTTCATTTGTTAGCCCATCGACGCCGGAACACGAGCGTTCTTCTTCACTTTGCGAGAAAGTGGATTTTCTATAACATAGGAAAACCTATTAGTGCCCGGAGAATCTCAATTAAGTTATTGTATTTCTATAAGTTTAATGCTCGCCTCCGAGTATCGTATTATATTATTTTAACACCAAGTTTGTTCACGCTCTCAGTTAAATATTTCAGTTAGTTTATTTTCCATTTCTACAGAATGGAACCACTTTTTAACTTTTCACGAATGGTCCGTGATGTAAAACTAATTTCTCAAGAGTGTTCCGACACGCTGTCGATGTCGGTGACATAAAGTGTAGCTTTAACGACATGAATATCATGAATTGATATGTGCGGGCGCGGGTCGCGGCGCGAGGTGCGCGCCGGCGGCTGAGCGCGCTCGCCGCACGCCGCACGCTCCGACGTCTTGAATTATAGAAAAGCGGCGCGACATTTGCCAAGAAGCCGACGCGCCTCGCCTTCGCGGTCTCAACACTCTGAATAAGTAATTTTTACCGTCTGCGCAGTTTTACAAACAAATTAACGGCTTAATGTTGTTATTTTAATAAAAGTTTCTTGTTAAGTTTCTCTCGAGTTCCATTTTTACGACTCCCGCCATCGCTGTTGTGGGATTGTTTATGTTTTCAAATATACGCGGAGTTATTCACCTGAATGTAGAAGAACACATCGAACGTGTATAACCAATATCAAGTATATGATTTGCGCGTCAGCCGGAGGCTGCGCGGCTCCCTCCTCACTTAAAACTGCTTATTCTAATTTATGACTCGGAGTATTGCACTGCTTATTACTTCCGTTGCAGTTTCGGGGACCGGAAGTACATTTTATGGCGTTGTAAACCATGAGCGTCTTAGTATAATTGCTGTGTAACATTAAATTAGTTTACCCATCAATTACGTCTTTATGCTAATATGGTTGCGAGGCTTACCCTTTAGAAATTAATTTCGCATTTTGTTGAGCACGTACGGAGTTGCGAAACTCATTACTGGAACATAACTATTCATTTAATATCCGCACTAATTGTACGAAAAAGCCTCATATTTATAAAAGTACGGGATATATTTGTGCGAAATTATCGCACAATACAGATTTGGGGTGGGGAAATGAAATCCTAATGCAAATGTTAATTGTCGGCCGCAACAGATGGGAGCGACGGCGACACGCGGCCAATTGTCGCGCCAAACATTCGTAATTTAAAAAGCAAAATGAAATAAACCGCTCGGTCGCAGTACATAAATTTCATGTTTGCCTCGGCCGGCGAACTGGCAGCGGATATTAATCAGCGGATATTGAAATATGTTGTTTTTTGGGCCGATTGATAAACGGCCCGTTGCGCTCCCGCCGGATTAAACATTGACGTTGCTTGCTCAATTATTACTGCATTTTCATCTATATTGCGTGTTTCTATCGCACCTTTTATCTAATCGTTGTATTTTATTAGCAAGCGAACTAGTTTTGGTTTCATTTCACTAAAAGCAATTAATAATACAACTGAGCTTTATTAAATAAATATTATTCATACAACGTCATACAAGTATATACACAGAGAGAAGGAAATTAAGCTAAACCAACAATTTTCATTAAATATTAAGGCGGGGCGGAGCGGGAATGCACGTTGTCGCAGCGAACGTCTGCGCGCTAAGATTTATGATGCGACCAACAGGCGAATATTGAAAATCTAGAGCACTCTCGAAACCACTGGATACACTGTAAATGGAGTCACTACCGTACAAATAATGATCCCACACATGTTATAAATAGTGGACAAAATTTGATGTTTTTCTTCCAGAACTTTTCTAGGAATAAAATCCGTGATATATGATCGGTACTTTATTATTCAAACAGTCTTGTCGGCGCTAACCTATGATGTATGTTTATAGCAGCTTACATTAGCTAAAGTTCCATAGAATGTATTATCTAATGCTGAATTTAAATAAATGTGTCGTTAATCAAACAATTTGCATGTCCGGTGTCTACCTATAGTTACATGATTGAAATATACGTAAGCATATTTTTTCGGTTGTTTTTATATGTACCTATAATGTAATTCCATCAATGGAAAACTTTTCCTTAATCATCATAACTTAAACTAGTTAGTTTATTAGTTAGTGTGACACAAATCTTTTAACCTTTATTAGAACTACTTCTTCAAGACTTAAAAAAAATAACTTAAATTTTGCAATCACGCTCAGCTATCAGGGTACTTTTTGAGATTAGCCCGGACATACATACAGACAAACAGACAAAAATTCTAAAAACTATATTTTTGGCTTCGATATCGACTGTAGATCACGCTCCAATTGTTATTTTAAAAATTAAAAATATTCAATGTACCTACACTTTTGACTTTTCTACGATTTTATTAGATGTATACCTGTATGTCAGGCTTAGCTGACTATCTTTCTTGTAGTTGCAAATATATCTAGTAACTTCTTCTTTCTCAAACATGATCGTAATCTGTCTCAAAAAGTCGTGTAACATAACATACATAGAGTACGTCAGTACGTTATTGGTGACATTAATATACGTTACGTTACGCTTTGTCATCATTTGTGATTTCCATTTCAGTTGGATACCGCCGGGGCGTCGCAGAAACACAATATCTCATTTACTTATGATTTATTCTCCAATAGACTTTTTCATTTTCCCCCTTCATTGAGATGCTATGAGTGTCATTGAATTATTGTAGTCTGCTTCTAATGCTGCTGGTGTTATGAGCCTATTTTCATCTCTGTCATGGATCATACGTAATACAGATAAGACTTTTTATGGAGTTTTTGCATTTGGGACAAATAATAGTAGGTACCTGAATTACTGACTTTCTTATGACAAACTATTGTGATTCAGTCTCTATGAGTAATTTCTCCAATTAAAATTTACTTTTTTTATAACTCAAAAGAACCATGAAAAATATCTACATGCTTTTCTGAAAAACATTTCAGGTTGCAGGTGGCTGTTTTCTTCGCGGGACTTTTCATAGTCACCAAGGAGTAAGTAAGAGGCCCTTTTGTCGAGTACCTTCGCCCCATAGTGCGCTCAGTATCGCATCATTAATCTCTGTGCAAACACTCGGAGCCGCCGCGCCGCCGCCGCCGAGCCGCGCCGACCCGCGTCGAGCCGCGCCTCTCCCCCCCATCGAACGGTGCACTTATAACACTTATTAAAACGTAAACCAAATAATTGATATTGCTCAAGGTAAACATTAAGGTTCCTTAAGAATGTGCCTGTAACGTGACTTGAAAAAATTAAAAAACTACACGACAAACTCCAAGGACGTCAAAGTTTTTTCTTAATTTACTTCAACTTAATTTATTCACAGAAAATTGAACTTTCAATGGTACTCTTTTTGAACTACTTTATGTTCCAGCAACAGCTACACGTTAGCAAAAATTTTATTTTTATTTTGGTTTGAATTCAAATCCGCGACACTACTTTTAGGGTTTTAGCTAAGCTTTTGTATCGCTTCGTGGCTGAAACGGTAAATAAACTTGTACAGTACCATCGACCTAAATCGACTGTAAAATCACCCATATGTCAAAATTATTCCTAGTCACAGTACACTATAAAATATATGGAGGAGCACCCAAAATAAGCGTTGTGAGCTCATAAACCATTCTGTACTGGATGAAAGAACAACCAAACAAAGCGTGAAAAATGTACCGAGAGAACATTCATTCACTCAGGAATTGTAAAACTTTTAGTGTTGGATTCTGTGTCGAATGCATTACCATTAAAACTACAAAGTTGTACAAAAGGTTACGAATCAAAGATTAGAACGCCTTCGCAACAAACCAACGGCTGAACTGGGAGGCGAAGGCACACATGAACGACCAAACGCGTACCACCAGCCAAGAGTAAAAAATAAATGGCAATAACAGTTTTCCACAAAACAGTTACATATTTATTTGTCCGTTTCGGCAACACAGTGAAGTTTCCATTTGGTCCGCGGCGTCACGTACGTGACAAACGGCTCGTCTTAGGGATCGCCAAATATCGTTTAGTACGTGCGAGGAGAAAACCAACTTGCTGGGTAAATAAAATAAATCAAATATATAAGTAACAGTCTGTTCGTAAAGTTAAATAATCCCATAGCACTAGTTTATTTTTATGAACACAAAATAACAATGCTTCAGTATCCTAAAAACAAGATGTTGTATCAAAAGTTAAATAGTTGTGAGTCCGTCGGCTGCGATGGAAAAGATTAATATCTGCCGTACCACGTTCGTGGCTGTTTCATACAAGTGTACAAGCTATATGTCGAACTTGCCTGTTAGGAAAATACCCGCGTACATTTAATAAAACTATCGACAGAATAGCGGGAAATGCATTTACTTGTGCTTTCAACTTGACATGTGTTACTTAGGTACTTGTGCATGAAAAAGCTAAATAATTCAAATATAAATTGAATATCTACAGATATTTATTTACTCTTAATGCGATGAGAACTGTTGACTTTGATGTTGCAATTTATCAGAACTTATAGCGAATCTTTTTAAAAAATGTTATACTAAATAACCAGAAGAAAGACTAAACATGGAGTAGAGCCCGACTTTAGCAATAACACGTCCTAAGCGTATATCTTGACTTTACTTCCCCCACATCTAAGGGATCGTAATTTTTATCACATTCCACCCACATTTTTAGGCATAAAAAGCCAGAGTAATTCGTGGCTGATAAATAACATTATGTACATCACATTAGCGTGTGCCGGCTAACAGTAATATCATCATGTTCTTTTGTGTCACATCGTACGCTGGCCCCATATAAATAAGGTGCTTATCCAGTTTTTCAAAGACGCCTCGTGTTAACACGTGTTTGCAAGTTAGGGCAAAGTTCAGACCGGGCCTTCGCTTCGGACTGCCGGCCCAAATGAAATTTGCCCCACTGACACCGGCCAACTGGGGAGATAAGAATATAAGTGTCTAGCAGGTGTGCTTTATTGTTTAACAGAAACTTGGTGCCTGAAATTAGCTTTTGTTCCTAACGTATGGATCTGCTTAGCTAACCGAAATAATAGGGGTTCCTCGACTTTTATTCTTCATACTGGTAACGCCTAAAGCAATAAAAAGAATGTGAGGACTATCTCGATGAATCATAAAACTGTGTGATTAATTTTTATACAAATCTATAATAATATTATAAAGAGAAAAGATTGGATTGTTTGTTTGTAAGGGTTGAATAGGCTCCGAAACTACTTGGCCGATGTAAAAAAATATTTCACTGTTGGGAAGCTGCTTTATCATTCAGTCATTTATTCATTTGCAAACATGTTTAATTGTACATACACAGGTACTGAACCATATGTATATATAGGGTATGTTTTTTCTGAGTACGGATAAGTTTTCCAGGGACGCGGGGGAAATCCTGTGAAAACACTAGTTAGTTATAATTATTATAATTATTGTGGTGGAAAGAAAATAATATTTGCCTCAAAAATATTCAGTGTTACATCTATAAAAGCCAGAAAATCTCTGCAGCAATTTCTTTTATTTCCAGTTTTTTTTTTTCATTAAATTATAATATGCACATGCCATATCCATTTATTCCGAAGCAACATTGAGAACATCGTTCGTTTGCGGCCAGTAGCGGTAAATACGCGTGTTCGCAGCGCCGAGCGCCGAACCTCCTCCCGCGAAAATTCACTCAAGGCGCCTCCGTCAGACGCGAATGTTTTTATTGTTTTAAATGCGTACGTTATTTTTCGCAGCACAACCGAGCGTCTTCAACGAGATATTTTGTACGAAGTTATGCTGCCGTACGTGGTTCAATTACGGAAAACGAGAAACTAACGTATCTTTTTGCTCTTTAAATCTTGCGTTGTTCTTACTCGACGATGTTTTATTTCATATTTGTCTTTGAAAATTCAAGAATAACGATACAAGTCTGCACTAATAAGATTTCTTGTTAGTAATATAAAATCTTGTAAAGAATTTAATTCGTTACACCAATGTATGAAGATATTTCGCGTACCTATACTTTTCTAGTTTTTCATCAAGTCCTTTTGAAGTCATCTCTTGCATGTTTTTTCATAGGAATTTAATAGCTCATATTTATAAAAAATAAGTATCCCGGCCCGGTGGGTAGGCAATAAATATTAAAGCGGCAAACAGGCGATACGGATTAAACGGCAGAGCACGTCCTTGGCAAACTTTCGATTCCAATTCGGTGTCAGTCGATATTAAATTAAAAGCACCCACGCAATCCTCCCGCGTCTTTTTCCTGTCCATTTGCAAGGACCGTGTAGATCTCACATCACGCTAACCTTACAGCGCTGACATGTTCAACATTGTATGGATACGACACGAAGCTCATGTAAAACGTAATTCACTTAAGATGTTATCAGCTCGGCCCTGTGTCGCCGTATCTCCCGCTAGCACGAGAGCCGTCTAGACTACGTAGTGTACAACTGTAGTATTTTCTCATCTAGCATGTCCACATTATTATAATGGGTCGAGGGAGCAAATTTCTAGGCAAGCGAGTGAATGGCGACGCATACTTGAGTGATAGCGGACTTTTTTATTTGAATCGTGTGTGAATGCGACCGTCCGAATGCCCAGACGCGTTGTTGCGACACATACTTACATAGACGAGCGCGAGACAGGGTGCTGGCTTTCAATAAATTATAGGAATTTTTTCAGGATCAGGTGCGAGGTAGAAGTTACGTGAAGGATTCCTTTATGACTAAATTTGAGTGAAGACGCATATGACTGGTGCTTTTATGCAAATATTTTACTGCAGCAGAATATATTTGACTTCAAATAATGCAAGTACAAATGCCAAAATATCAAGAAAGGTCTTAGAGAAAATCCTCTCAGTTTGTGTACAATTCACACAAGTATTGTATACACATGTTTTATTTAAAGAAGGCATTTTTACACAGACCCTTACACGGCGCGGCATGAAGTAACATGACAGTACAAGGTCGCGTGACCGTCTCCTGAATTTTAATGTTATTCTCCCTTTGATAGTCGTAAAAATGATTTCTCAAGATTGCTGCCAACCCCGCTAGTCCCCATCGTACCTCACGCATGCATTTATATAAAAATGAATGTACTTTACATTGAATTCAGAGACAAGTGAAAGAAATTTGGTACATCGTGAAAATTACGGGAACCCATAGTAGCAAAGATACACTTAATGAACGCTACGTAGGTAAGTAGAAAATTCCTACACGCCTATAATGGCAACACCTGTTTATTAAAATAAGAATGTTGCCAGCATAAAATATTGCTACAGTTGTACGAAATTTTCTCCCTCGCGGATCCTATTTTCTGGTGGTGCCTTCTTCACATTTTCGTTAATAGATGTGTCACTAAATTTGCGTTTTCAATTCGGAGTCGGTCGCGATGGCGTCGGATGGGGCGGCGCCGGTGGTTTCAATCAAAACGGGCACGCACTCCTCCACATCCTCACCAGCTTCGCCTTTTAGAATAAGAATTGTCTTTTTCACAGTACTCAGCGGTGACGGACAGACAAGTAAGGAAAGTGCTTCCTCCAACATTGCATATCAATTTAATTAACTTTTTATTTACTTATCTTAGAGATTGTTTTTGATAAGAGGAGTAAGATGAGTCTAATAAGAGGTTGCCCATAAAATTGTAGACATATTTTTTTGAAAAAAGTATTTTACGCCTTACAAGATTTTAAAAGAAAACGACCTTAAGCACAATTGTTAATCCAAAATCGCATAAAACTCCGGCCAAAATTATGCGCGGCACGAGTTAAAAGACAAGTTCCCAACGGTTGAGGCAGCCCTATAAATTCCGACAATCTGCCACGATGTTCTAATTAATAGCATAATTCCAACAATAGTATCGGGATCGTTTCCACACTAAGAGGCCGGGCCTTCGCTCGGGGCCCGTGCCCACCCGCCATGAAATTAAAGCCGACTCGCGCCGAACGAATGATTGAATAATAAACGAAAGAATTCGCGTCCTGCCCTTGTATTACGTATTCATGACGACTGGCCCGGTGGACGCGATGCTGCGCCGAAGCGTACACTCATGCGTCCCTCACATGTACTACTCGTATCTACCTAATGCCGAAGTCTCATGCTTCTACACCATGCAGCCTACAACTTTAATGCGCCTATACATGTTTATACGTGCTCACAGAATAAGATAGTGCTTGCATGGAAACTATTTTGAGGAGTTTTGTTAAAACTATCTAGACTTCATTTTGGATGGTTGGAAAGCAAATAGAGAAAATGCAATAAAATACAGGTTTCATTGCTTTTTGTTATGTCCAAGTATTGAAATCTATACAAATATAATAAAGGCGCTAATCTCAGGAACTACTGCACCGATTTGAAAACTTATTTCAGTCGTAGATAGCTCAATTATCAAAAAAGGTCACTTTAATTATTCGGGTACGGGGATCACTTTCCAACTGAGACGCAAGTGAAACTGGCGTTGGAAGCCAGTACTTGAATAAAAATATACTGTGCTTAGCAACAAGTTTAATCAATAAAAATAAACCCATTAAGAAATGGTGGACCTTAATAACTTTATCAAACGAATAGTATTGAAAGGCTCAGAAATTCGTAAACACATTAGTAGTATTTTTATTTAAATACATAATCTTTTGTATACGTTGTGTAGCGACAAATATGCTGGACGTATACACGTTCGGGGTACGGCGACCACCAGGAATATTAATCTTCTTTTGTCTCCGAACCTTCCGTCTATCCATTTATCACAGCAAAGTATTTTTATGAACTAATTGAACTCACAAACGTGGCTGAAATATTATGCTCGCTTTAAGTTATAAATAATGGACAAAAATATTTTAGAATTTTTGTAGCAAAAGTCAACTTGGTAGGTGGGAAAATATTTTGTTCATGATTATAACACACTATATAATTATAATTTATATGCTTTTTTAGAAGAGCTTACTGGCATGGCGCGTTTAAACTGTGCATGGGTGACCATCTTGTAATGACGAGTTTATACGTATTTTGGTGGGTCCCGGCTATCATTTGTACATCTCTCTTTGCATCTTAGGTTCTTGAAAAAGTTGAGCAACCAGTCTCACCAACGGGTATCGGGTTACCCAAGTAATTGGTTGAGGAGGTAACACAGGCAGTCGCTCCAGTTTTCACTTTTTCTATGATCTTGTTCGCATGTTATGATATTAAACAGTGGTGAACTGATGATACATTGGTGGTTTACAGATAAGCTTTAGATTAATAATAGCAATGACCAATATTATTAATCTATGCTAAGGGTGAATATATTATCCAGTAATATCAAATCGACGGTAATTTATACACATACATAATAAAAAGCTATCATATTTACCTATATGTGTAGTAGCATACACATAGACATGGTTACAAAATCATAGTTTCGTACTCATTTTATACTTAGTTACATTAAGTTTTCTCTGTACTTTTACATAATTTTCTTATTTCCTGTCTACACGAAAATAAGATTCAGTGGGAAGACCTTATTTTTTCCAACTTACTTAACTTTCTTCCTCCTAGCCATACTGACATGGTCCGCACCTGTTTACAAGCACGACTCAGGTGCTCAATAAGGTTCTTCGGTAAGCGTGATTTCACACTCTTCAAGCCGTCTGGAGCCTGGAGCTGCTCACCCGCTTATCAGAACTCCTTCGTCTAACAACAACACATATAAAGCGCCGTCTCCTACGAGTTTGGCAAGTCTTCAAGGCTCTTCACAGAATATTTGTAGAAAAGGTTTGTTGTACTAATTGTACACATGCCAAATGGGTGGCGGCTGCGCAGATACACTACTTATATTGGACATAAGTTTGATACATGAACTTAATGGCTTCCTACAATCTAGGATAGAGGTTCTACTGATTTTATTTAGAGAGATAGAGTTAAATAAATAGATTCTTTTCAGCATCAAATGTTCTCTTTTTTTCGTAGAAAATCCCCTAAGGAAATTTCCCACTGAGGTTGCAGCTGGAGAGAGTGGCAGACTCTTACTGACTAATACCAACAACGTTCCTTCTGGAGGTCCCTGCGTGCCAGAGCCACGGTAACTCCTGCGAACAACCTGCAACCCCGGCAGATCAATCATATTTCTTATTTTCATATAGTAAATTGGACAAATTAATTAAAACGTGTAAATAGTTGACAGCTATTTGCGACGTTGCCAACTTTTGGGATACGCGATCTTTAGGTATAAGTGATCGACTTTGTAAATCATCTCGACAAAATTGCTTTCACATATAAGAAAGTCCATTCATACATATGAGAACTCTTCATTGTAACAATAATAAAATATTTTTCTTTTTTTTTGTTTCACAAAAACAGGCTCTGTTAGCCGTTCCTATTTTGGTCGGCCATCAATCAAGGAGCTCATTGTTTTACTTGATCTACATTTGTATTTGTAAAAGTCACTGGTCTAAAAATGAGGTAGATAAGAATAACTTACTGTGTAAAATTGCTGATAAACCTCCATTCTAGCATATAATATTATGTAATAAGTACTAGTAGGTGTTTTTTTTTAACTAACCACTTTTACGGCCAGTTTCACAGGTTACGGATAGCTACAATCTACCAGATAAATTCAAAAATAGAACAGAATTTGTATGAAATTAACTGCCAGATAAACTATCTGGAACTTATCAGCAACCGTTGAAACTGGCCCTTACTCGAATAGTTTCGTATGATAAACAAAGCCTCGTTTTATGTTATGTAAGAAGATACAGATTAAACAGGTTTTGTCAAACAAAAGACTTGCTCTTTTGTTTCCTTCAAATTAAATAAGACGCAATTGTATTGTATTTTCAGGAAAAGCTTACAGAGTTAATTTTGTCAATGTATATTTGTACCATTTCTATAAATATTTGAATGTCTGCTAATGGACTATAAGGCTTTAAAATAAAAGGGAATAAACAAAAAAGTACCGCGTTGACCTTTTACAGTTCTATTTTTAAACCAACTGACGTTTGACATTAAGCGTATAAGCATAGCGAACGAGCACTAAAGTTTATAAAACGCCAATTAGTGAACATGCAAATTGCAGGGAATGCACTTCATGAGTGTAGAAATGTTAGGATTAAAATATATGTATGTACATATGTATTTTAAAGCATATTTCACATAATAATATGCATGTGCAAAATTGATTATTTTTATACCTGTACCCATCTACAGGTACTAATTAATATATGTATAAATTCTATGTATAGTAGTTACTTGAATTTAAAGAAACGATATGTAGGTACGACAGTGTTAATCTAAGTGACCAAACGGGAAAACAAACTCCACCTGAGTTGATCAACGCAATGGCCCTCTCAAAACTGAGTCGTAAAGCCGTTAAACCAGTATAACAGGCCGATACAAATATCCGTATGCGCCGTACTAAACGTATCCAAATCCCGCAGGGTCCGACCACAGGGCAACTTAACCCGAAATTAAATCAAAGAGGGGCTTAACCAATCAGGCCGAGTGGTATCATTGAATCGGCAAAGGAACACTAAAATTACTTCTTGATGCGGAGAAACGAAGATTCATCGTAAAAGTGGTGGGTGTGGGTTGGGTGGGTGCAGGGGTAGGTGAGAGGGGGTTGTCTGAACGGTTTTCCGTGTTTGAGAGAGGTCCGCGCGCGGCGATTACGCCGCACGTAGCAGAACACTGGCCTGCCGCCGGACGGCTGCCCCGCACCTAATGCTGTGTTTTAAACATGAAAAACCGTTCCGGTAATGCTGTAAATGTTAACTTCGAGATTTATCCTCCTTTGTATTTAACGGCTTCTTGTCTTAGAGGCTCAAAAGTTTATGGTCCAGGTCGACAGGTGGTGTTAAAGCGGGTCGTACGTGAGCTATTTTCTGGCGTAGGTGAATTTTAAAATGATAGGTACCTTACGCATTTTTATATTTTGTCATGAATATTATACCCTCGTAAGATGAATATTTAAATTAGCTTCACCTTGTCCTGAATTGAGAATGCCTTAATCATTTCCAGTTGACATTAAAAGATTTGCTGATTGCAATACTTAATTCTTTAAATTTAATCCTAGTTTCAAAAACTACATAGGTAATAATTGTTTGTGTAACATCACTCCGCCTCCATGAACCAAATGAATTAAGCAAGCTACCTTCTAAATTCTCCAGCTGACACCACATTAAATTAAATGTAGCCCATCCCACTATTCTAATCACACTAGACTCTCCTAATAAACAGGAGACACAAATTTAATACGTATTATTAAAATTAAAATGGCTTCCAATCCCCTAATTAAAAAGCGAGCCCCTGTAGGTAACATTACAAAAAGACAAAGAGGCAGCAATTTACGCGCGTGGCGGTGTGACTAGCACCTGGGTCATGTCTCCTTTTACTTTATCCCGTAAAGATTAAGTCCCCCGAATTTTCCCAAATTTCCCCGAATACATGGCGCCCGCAGTGAAGTGAGTCATTTAGCCCCTGTTTACTAGATTAGGGGATTTTTTTACACCGCACAGCTTTCTCCGCCACCCCCTCCCGCTGTGATGTGTCATAGTACATCTATGTGCGTATTTTATGGTACATCTTGAAATAATAGGGACGGATTTTAGTATATTAGATTTATGCTACGGGGAAATATTTTCCTCGTAAATTTTCACAGATTATATCGTTGCGGAATAAGTTTTGGAGCTGGATTGGCTATAAGTGTATTATGATAACTTAGTAGGGATTTTAAATAATAATTTTAAATGTTTCAATAGCAAATCGGGATACCTGTTGAACAAACGATGAAATTAGGTATTCCGTTAAGATAGTTGTTTGGGTACCCTAACATCAGGGAGCGACCCTACTCTAATCCAGGTAGGCTTAATTACATACAGATTGGTGTTCCGCAATAAGAAATTCTATACAAACAGAATTGCTTGAGGCTTTCAGATATATTCTTGATTAGAAAATACAAGTTGCTACTCCTTTTGTCAATGAGACACAACAACTAAGTGACTGAACACAAGTGAGGGCGAGTATTAACATTCCTGCCACACCTCTGAATACCTATACAAAGTACAGAATACTATTCAATTGTGCAATAAGTCAAAACGTCCAATAGATTCTCCCAAAATTTACCTTTCTCGGCACAAACGAGAAAAGGCGATCGTAAAACCACCCCACACATACCCACACAAGGTCACTCACGAATATACGTATCTGTTGGAATTGAAAAATACATGTACTTCTTCCCTCGTGTGTTTTCTTAGATCATAATTTGTACTTGGCGTTTTACCTTTGCCCTTCTTAAAACGTTTCACAAATAATTGTAAAACAATCAGCGCATCCATGTTCAAGGGGTCAATGAACTTGTTTTCTCTTATAAATCGAATGGCACATCATTTATCAATATCAGCTTTAAAGTATCAAAGAAAATAACAAAAAGTTAATTGGCCATACCTACGCTGACGGCTTCTAAGTATGTCTCTGAAAAATAACAAGACGATCGGTTCCTATAGAGATGATATATATCTATAACGAAGATGTTTTAAGGATACTATTTTTTATTAAATTACTACCTATCTAAGTACCTAATTACTACTTATTATTTCAAAATTTTTCGAATACCTAGAAGACACCAATTCCTAACTTACTCTTAGTATTTGTGAAGTCAATTCAGATTTCTATCTAATTTCAGTTCGTAACTAAACAAACAAACGGAGCACCAAATACCTAATCTAATAAAGATGAAAATCTCCGATAGCAGCCACAGAGTACGTATAGGTGTCGGATCAGAATCACAGACACGTTCTGCGTGAACAAATTTATTTGTAAATGAACACAATTCAACAGTCACGCATTTCTCATCTCAATTACAGTGGAGTTACCCCAGAGCGTCGGCCGTACGTCGCCGACGCAGCCGTGGCGCGCCGTGGTGCAAACAAATCAGCAGATAAATAGGGTATCCCGCAGAACAATGCAGTGTCAACACAAGATGGAATATAAAAGCGCGCGAAGTGACGGCCCATACTTACAGTGCCTTTTTACAGCTCACGACTCCTATTTCTGTAAAGATGTTATTTTTTAATTCATGTTGTCCGTATATTTTAAAAGCTTTTATTTTTTAGGTTCTTGTTTTAATTTGTTGAAACTATGTCATGAAAATAACTCGGAATTGCTTATGTATGCGTGCTTTATTCAAACTTGTAATCCGTGTTTTTATACGCATATTACTGTTAGTACAAAAATACGATGAAAAGTATACATATAATGTAATATATAACACAAGTATTGTTTTATACAGGTATTATGAAAATCTAAAGAGAAAACATACGATCAAAACCGATATATCATTTTCAGTATAAAAAAGCAAACGGTATAAAAATACAGTCCACTTTAATACAAAAAAGGCAAAAACATCGAATAAAAAATTACCGCAACCAAGGAGTTGAAATGTAATATATAAATATTCAGAGAGTCGCAAAACGTCGTGAGTTATAAAAGGGAGTCTAGATCAGCGTGCCCCAAATCCAATCAGCTATTGAATTAACCCGGTCCGTGTGACGAGAATACGGATTCGCCCCATCCTCACGTCAAATGTTTATCTTTCATCTGGCAGAGCGTTAATGTAAGTACGAGTACAGCGTGTAATGGCAGGGCTCGACTCATCGCCCTATACATCTGCTGAGCGGGACAGATCACGGATTACGCAGGCTGCCATCGTCACATCACGCCCGATCACTATCGTCCATATTTGAAATGTTTATTTCCTTCACTTAATATTACGACAGAGATAGCGTTGTCCATAATAGACTTAGTTATCTACTCTTTTCCAATTCATGCTTATTTGTTTAAGAGTTCTAATAATCCTGAAGGTTTCGGACTAAATAATTTCCCACTCTGGACTAATTGAATAAAACGTTCCAATAGAGATAATGATAGGTCTCTCATTTTCAGAAAGAAATTCGATGGATTTAATTTATATTATTTACAATGTTTCCTAAAAAACAAATGAATCTAACTTTATTTCTGTGATTGATATAACTCCGTAGTTTGGAGTTAATTAGATGTTTATTCTCCAATAAGCTTCAGTAACTACAGCTTTCATAACAAGTGATAATAAAAATTATACTGTATTGTATCTGTTCATATAAATGAATGCACACAATAGTCCAACGTAAGTATATTTATCAATATTTTACGTAGCAACATCTTCGTATATCTCAAATCTAATAACGGGCTCCTCTTGGAAGCAAAACATACATATTTTCCGGGGTTCGGCTAAACACAGCGACCTCTGGCGGACAATATTTTGCTCGGCTCCCGCGATATCGGTTTATTCAAATGCTCCTTGTCCGACCCGAGCTCAAAGAATCAACCTGCATAATATTATACATATTGAAATTCTTCCACCCCTGAACATCTACAGTATATTATTCTATGAATAAGTTTATTGTACGCAGATGTGCGAAATACCTACTTCACCCATAACACTGTATAACGCTTGTATCGAGACTCAAGCTTGTGTCGTGAAATTAAATCGCAATGCTTTAAGTAATAGAATAGTTAAACCAGCAGTTGGCGCACTCCGTTCAGCGAATTATAAAAAGTAAGAACGGAGAAAGAGCAATTAGCAAGAATTCCAATAAAGCGAACAAAGAAACCTTATTAGATAAGTGCTACGTGCAAATTGATAAATAACAAAAAATAATACGCAGTCGAGAGTGGAGAGCGCACCGACTGTCAGAAATAATTCAATGATTCCTATCAGATATCGCTCAGTCCTTTGGGAAATTCTGTTTATTATGATTTGGCCGAGGTCGACTGAGGACGGAGGCCACTGACAAACAATCCTGATTATAACATACACACCACATCAAAGCCGTGGACCAAGTCCCGACTACTTCAAAAGCAAAATTTTATTGGTAGCATTTACATTTTTATTGGCATGCTAGGACACCGCCTGCCGGCTTCGTCCTGAAACGTAAGTGATTTTGAATTTTCTGATGTGTATTTTATTATCTGATTTTATGTGTGCTCAATATGACTACATATTACCATAGGAAAAACATTACGGTCACGTATCTTAAGGCGTTCTCCATGGAAATGGGTTACATACACACGGAAACCAGTCCTGTCATCATATTGCTAATTTCGAACATATTGAGTAAACTTAACATTATTTTGGGAACATCAATTTGCCGAGCAAATAAATTGTTCCTTGCTGTCCTTTCATTAGACTTATATTATTTATTCTTGTAATACAATCAGCAGAGTATTAATAATTTAATATAATTTGTTTCTATTATATTCTGCGTTCTGATTGACATACTGTAATTAATTCGGAAATAGACAAACAGCTATATCAATATTTGTTCATTATTAAAAGCTTGAGATCCAACTGACAGAGAAAATCGTAGATTATAGTATACATTGAGAAGAATAAAAGATAGGAATCTTTATGGGAAACCATTAGGTAAGAAAAGCATTGTTTGTGCTATCTATAGGGCATGTTTGGGCGGTTCGTGATTGATTCCACTGTAATTTCCATACGCGTGCTCTGCTCATATTAGCCACTTTATACACCCACCAGCCAAAGCAGATCCTCCTTCCCCCCTACTATGTCTAGTGAATAAACAGTACAGAAGGGTAAGCTGGTGAGTATTCTAAGCTCAAGCTTATCTGGGCACCTTTTCTAGGACTATACGATTGTATGGCGGGGCGACCTCACGGCGCCTGCCGAGTCACGCACATATATTTTTTCAAAGCCTTAAATTCTATTGCCATTTATTATACTGATGGTTCGTTCCTAATAAATTAATAAAGTATTAGAGATATATCAGTTTTTAAAATGGTAGTAGCTTATTTTGGTACCTAATCGCACGCAACCTGCCGGTTCAGGTAAAGTGGGTTCCACTGTCGTGATTTATTCCAAAACTTGAATTCTTTATAATTGAGCAATTATTACCAAGTATTACAAAAATACCTAAGTATCTTGCTTCTAGTTCTGAATCTAATTCCATGCCAAATTCGATGACACAACTGCAATATGTTCTTTAAAAGCAAACCCCTTCATTAATTACGAGTCACACGACGTTCCACCAGTCAGCTAATTCGCCCCAACCTTAATCCACTCCGGCGCGAGGAAATAAAAATATGATATTTCCACTTTGAGTAATCAACGTGATATATGGGCCGGTAGTACGTGCTTGTGAGACCGAGGCCTAACGACTGACGGACAATTAAAACGGACATCCCGGGCCACACGCGTGTACGCGGAATTGCGGCAAATGCAGTTTGGACAAGCGGCATTTCAACAAGTATTTGTGTAGCATTTTAAAACTTTTGTTTGTTTAGTTTTGCCACCCAAACTGGTGTGAATTTCGCAAAATAAAATGCAGTTTGATTTTGTGATACTTGTACCGATACATTTTAATCTGTATCTAAATAAATAACATGCCTTTTAATAAAAGTAAACATATATCACAGGCTATTCACATTTCCACAATACATTACAATAATTTTCAAAGGAGGTAATACTGAGCACATAAATAATAATACACGTAGATAAGCCGAGGCCGAGGCCGAGGCGGCGTTCCATCGTGTGGCAACACTAATAACCGGCGTCGGGTGACAGGGAACTGCCAACAGATATTGTCGTCAATTTGTTAGGGCTGCTCTTCTCGGCGCTGCTTAGGATTCGGCCGACGCCCGACCCGAGCCGCCCGGGCTTATGAACACACCACCAATAAGAACAACAAAGTTGAGATGTCAGCCGATTAGCCGCAAGTCACGTTATCATTCCCTTTTTTCGTTCAAGTTAATATATTTTGTTCACAAACATTTTGTCTGAACTAATACGTAAAACGTTGATGTGACATTCCTAGATCATGATACCAAACTACGAGTAGTTCACTAGATTAAAGTATCGATTTGTGACAGTATGTATTCTAAAAAAGATCAGTAAACGAATATATAATATCATTCCAGCACACCCAACCGAGCTCTTAATTGTATCGGAACGAGATGAGCTAAATTGCACAACTTTGTTCAGATCTTATTAATGTACTTCGCCGCAATAACATATTTTGTACAAAGTCTATAATAGTTCGCAATTAGTGACAGATCGCTAACCCCTCGCCTACAAGCTCCATTAAGCACTCCACTTGGTTCCGGGAGAAATCCAATTGAGACTTTGTTATTCTTTTACTTGTAAAGAGCAAAAATGTAGCGAAAAATACTCCTACAGCGTTTTTACTAGTTTGTTGTACGTCATTGAAATTCAGACATCAATGTTGTCACCTTTTTAGTAATGTTGTTAGCTAAGTTTACTCAGCAACATGGTGAAGAAAGCCGAATAGTTTTAACACGTAGATGCATTAGGTATTCTACAGTCTACTTTATACTAGGAGTGAGGCGCGGCGGCAGCAGGGGTAGTAAGCCTTATTTGAGCCAAGCGCGCGTGACGTGAAACTGGAAACTCGACTTGTATGTCGCGTCGCGTCTTGTCGCCCGAATTCTCATCAAATCATCCCGCGACAATGTCGTTGCAAATCCCAACACGGGATCAAAAGATATTAGAGCTAAATTGAACCGAAGCAGTGATGATACCTAATTGCATAATGTTTATCGCAGTACGTATACGTTACATACGCGATGAGAATATTTTAGTAGGATTTCATAGAATCACAACTTAGACGGAGATGTCTAGCGGTTTCCTGCAGGCTCAGCATGACAACCGTAGAAACAAGTTTTGTTTACCGAAGAATGGACATAATGGTAGATAAGTGACAGATTGACCTAAGATTCTTTTGACTTGTAGAAAATAAATTTTTCTTTTCTTCTACCGCTATAAGTGTACATGTGATTATATGCAAGCTGACAGGTCGCGCCATGCTCGGGCACAAAACATGAAGAAGACATGTTGACATTGACAGAAAGAGATTTGTCGTTTTTTGACAGAATAGACATAGAACCGCCATGCTGAGCCTGCTGGGTAATTTGCACTTTGGTATAATTCTCATCATCTTAGGCTAATCTGATAAATTGCCTTGATTAAAGATAACGATACTCTACCAACGCAACTACATAAAAATGCTAATAATGCCCCGATTCAGAATTTATTAGCCTCTTACAAACGCTAATACAGAAAAGTCGTTGCGACACCTGTTAGAAGGCAAGTTTAAATTATCTCTGCAGATAAAAAGTGACTAGATAATACAATGAGATCCTTCGAAGGCGGCTGCTGTCCTCGCGAATCATTAATTTTAATTCGTACCCCGTGACGACGGTCGCTCTAATGAATTATTGGGAATCGCTTCAGTGTCCCCCGTTCTCCCCCCGAACTTCCTACAGTTTCTCTTCGGGACTTAGCATAATGTGAAAAAATGTAACGCGGCCCTGCTGCATACTAATTGCTTGTTGTGTCGCCTCTCTTTAAGTAATATTCAGAACTTACCGACCGGAACTTCGGCGGCGCGAGACAAGATTAACAACTTTTACCCCTGATCGATCACTTAACATCGGCCTTTTATAAGCTTCCATTTCAAACCGCTTTTGTTCGCATCGCCCGTTAAATTATTGAAAGGATCATCCAAATATAAGCTCATTTTTTCGTGGAGAAACGGACTTCTGAAAGAGTACCTGCTTGTCATGCACTAAATCTTTGGATATTTTAATGGGTTCTCATTCTTATTCCGACAAACGTTACGGGGGATGGCCATCGCGGATGGTTACCGCATACCAATCATTTTACTTTCCGAACTTATTTCTTAGTTACTTCCTAAAGAAGCAATTACTTTCAGGGTTGTAAAAGGTAAGTAAAACAAATTTTAAGGAGATGCGCGAGGCTCGGCGGCACGTACGTGCGAGCGTTGTCATGCGTGCCCGCGAGCCGGGGGCAAGGAAACTTGTATTTTTTAAACTTTTGCCTTCCCGTAAGCTGGAGCAGGAAAGTTACAATTGTATTCCCCCTCTGCCCCCTTCAATATGTGACCTGCTTATTTATTGGAGAGGCGTCGGCGGAGTTCTCAGACAATATGTCGCGAGCCACCCGAGCAAACGCACGCCGAGCGGACGACTTAAACAAAACACAATTTCACCCGACAGAGAAAGTGAACTATTTGATTTATAATAAGTTTTAGTTGTGCTTCAGCTTACAGGGACAAATATTGGAAGTATTTGTCATAAGTTGGAGCGCAGTAGTTGGAGTTAGATGTATGTTTATAGAGTGCTAGGTCGGTTCACGTGGGAGACCGGCCGCTCAGTATTCGGAGCGCAGCCGTCATTAGCCGAGCCAGACGTCGGATTTCCCAGAAGCAGTACGAATGTACCCTGTGCTGCTGAATAATGATGACATCGGATGAACTCAATATCGAGTTTATGGCTATTTTTCAATATTAGAGTGCTATTGTTCCAAATTATTCTACAACGAGGTAACAACCTCTACTATAGGAATGTATAATAAAATTATAGGTAATATTTATAAAAATATTAATAAATGCATATACATATGTACATTGCGGAATATTCTAAACATTGCTGGTAGACATCCTTGCGTTTGTTGGTCCGCACGACAAAAGTGACGCGTGTGCATTACGCTAGATAAATTGCAAGTAAATCCATGAAACCAAAATGCCTTATGCATTCAACTTTCGCCGTTGTTTTACGGAATGCTGAAATTTAAATACAGAATCCATTTTGTGTTCAAATGAGTTTTCGGAATAGCCAATTAGTTGTTAGCGCCCGGCCGCCCTCGTTCGCTTTCATTAGGCTATATAGTTTCCCAAATATCTGGGCCCCTCAGAGATATATCTTTCGGTTGCTTTTCCATTTTCTTCTAACAGTTCGCTTATGCGAGAAGCGGGGAGCAACTCAGTTGTAAAATTTTAGTAGTGTTTCGCGGTTTATTCGACGGCCTGCAAGCCCCGAAGATACTTTTATTTAAAACATAATTAAATGTTTATTGCTGCTGCACAAGTGCACAATAACAAGGTCGTTAAGAGATACATAATATTAAATAATACCTTTTAAAATGTTGTGAGTTCTGCTTTCGCGTATCACTGTTTATGAAGTTAGAGACTTTGTTGCCAGGATTTTAAATGAATCCTCTTTCGTCGCATAAACATTTATACGTATACGAATAGCAAATTAATCCATATTTATTAACAGATTTGGAAATATCTCAGTAACAAATCCCTGCGTCAACAAAGTTAATCGCAATCAAAAACGCACCAAGCTACGCGGGGCGGTATATTTATTCGAAAGCAACTCTTTATAACGTCCAATTCCTTTCTTATTTCATAACGCAATCTTCTCGGCTTCTTATCTAACAACGAACATATCTCGCCCCCGCTCTCGAGAAAATCGTCCAATATAAAATCGGTTTAATTTGCGCTTTTCGCACTCAATGGGATGGAATAATATCGGGCAATTTGGTTACCGCCGGCATAAATATGGCGGGCCGCGCAGTAATTGTAACGCGGGCAATTCGCGCCTCGTAACGACCGAGAGGAGAAAACTTTGCCCGTTTGAGCTGGATGCTCGGCCGACGCACGTCGCAGCGCCAGCGGGCGCGGCGCACGCGCCGACACACGCCTCTTGACCTAAATACGGCGAGAACTTGCTCTAGGAACTGCTATTAATGGTCCAAACTTACAATAATTATGTGTTGTACAGATTAATGACCAAAACTTTTGGGTTAAAATAACAAAATACTTTCATGCATTTAAATCTTAAAACTGTGCATTTCACTCAAAATAGGTTAATTCACAGAACAGCGTTGTATTCAAATCTAGTCTACTTTATTTGAGGAACATCAAACGGAAACTCGACAATACGTTCCCAAAAGTCTGAGGACTACGTACTAGGTAAATCGTGGAATCCTTTATCTGATTGCAGAGAAGCAACCAACAGAAAAGAGCAATCTTCTCGTTCCGCATGGCGCGGCGGGACTCTCAGCGCGGTGCGACACAATGCCGGACTGCGCCCGCTACAGATTACTATTACGAAAACAGATCCTGCTGATACAATACCAACACAAAAGTAATTAGCAGTGCCTACAGAGCTCTTCTTTGCTCCTTTGCCTAACGTAATAGAATAACGAATGTCATTTTCTTTTACTCTGACCCTTCCGCGGTTCGCGCGGGGAATGCAAAATTCCCGAAATTAGAGTGAATAAACCTGCGTTGTAATTAAAGTCGGGTGCCGGGCGCGCCGGGAGCGTTGGCCGCCCATCTTTCTTGGCTGGCCTACGAATTAAGCACCGAATTGCTTTAGTAATTCGAAGTATATATTCCTTGCTCTCAGTTAAATGTAAATCACTTTTACTGTCCCGATTTTCACCACTTAACTCCCTAATCTTCTAATATCTACCTTCTTTTATTTAGTATGTAAATGCACGTTGTTAAGTCGATTGCCCGTAATTCGATATCGGTATTAAATTACCAGAGCTGGGGCCTCTTAAATCAACAGACAGATCGGCTTTTCATTCTTCAGAAAAAAATACACAGAAAAAGTGGATTTTCACAATTCATTTTGTGTCCTGTCGGCGGGCTCGATAGCATTTTAACAACTTTTCGTTATACGTACTTCAACGTTTATACGTACTTTTTTTATTAAAATAATAAATACAAACGGCTCGTGAACGGCAGGGTTGAATACAGTGAGAGGCTAGTACTTGGCGACAATCAAGTGACGCAACAGTTAAACTAGGAACAGCCCTCGACCACTTCCGCCCGCCCAACGCCGCAGCCGCTCAAACTCGAGCAAACACTCGTCAATTGCCTTAGTGATGTTTATAAGGGAATAACAAAACTATCGATACTATGGAAAGTAGTTTCTACGAAGATGGGTTTTAGAGCAATGGTAATAAAAGTATTTTATTTTACACTCCTGCCATATTTTTAAATGAATTAAAGGCCCTATAAATTGTTCATAAAACACGGCAAATCGAATCAATTCGTTATTAAATTTTTCTGCCAAATCGAAATAACATTTAAATTTATTTCCAGGAAATACTAACACCGATTTGATTTCATTTGCGCCGCTCTCGATATCGATGAAAAGGAAACTGAAAAAAGGCATCGACACAGCCCGCTAGCCCTATCGCCAGCCAGTCGGATGGTAACAGTTTGCAGAACGGCTGATTGCTTTGATAATCGCCGCCTGAGACGTTACTAATGACGCAAGAACATTGTCTCGACAACCTCCACAACAACGGCTGGCTACTACAAGATACATTATTACTACGATTGTTCCAAACACTGCAACACAACAGTTTCTAAATAAATTAACTAAATTATTCGAACACAGCCTTGAGTTTTCAGTGTTCTAAACTAGTTATAATGCAGTTAGTTTAAGTGTGACCATTTCTCTGTTAAACTACCATAAATCAGAATTTTATGTTAGCTTTGGCCTCTAAAGAATTCAGGCCGGCTAGAAAATAAAATTATTTTATATGGTACCTTGAACTCATCGGTCATACCTACGATTATAATTGTTATATTAACAGTGGCAATACTTCATGTTTATTTTTATAAATGTTTTATTTATTTTCACTTTATAGGACTGAGACTGAAGACTGTATAGGTACTGGAGAATTTTGTACTAGAGGACGATAACAGACTATAAGCATGGAAAAAAGATTAGGCAGATGATGAGGAGGACTTAGGATGTCAAGGGCTAGGCAGATAATAAGGTGACGACAACTGTACCAAACTGGTTGGAAGCCATCTGGTAGATAAAGGCAGCAGCTCTTAGCTAATTTATCGATATCTGTTCTGGCTAAATAGACAAGAGTATGTAATTTAATTAATTTCAATAAATAAAATAGTATGTCTTTAATTGACGTAGGCATTTATTTTATTTATTTTTGTATAACAAGAGACTCCTTCTCTGAAATTTTCATGAAAGCTTTCCCAAGTGGCTGCCTGCATAGACTAGGTAATATATTGAATTGTGACCAACGTGTAGTAGTTACACCCACACAATGCAAAATAAGTTAGCAATGAAATTCAGTTGTGAAGCGGCGACAGCGTGAACTACTAGCTAAACTACATTTGCCAACTCAGTAACACGAGCAATCGAAAAATAGAAAGTTCTACTTGCTGGCTAGGATCGAGACTAACTGAGTAACTGGCATTCTTCACTAACTTTAGGTGAGACTTGCTTCTCTCAGAAATTTATTCAGTTTGGTTTGTTTACCCAATCCTATTGTTCCTAGAAAAACCTCACCCGGAACCGTTGAATTTACTCTGTGTTAAATGTCGCAGAAAAATTTATTCATACAACTCATCGTCAGTTCTGTGCAAGTTCTCAGAATCTAGACTCCGGGCTTTAAATAATGGTTCGTTTGCACCACTTCCACGATATCTGTGACGTCGAGCTCAAATAAAAGAATGAGGGCTGAGAAATTTAAATTAACAATGAACCTATTAAAAGATTGCAAACCAGCTATAATATAAGTAAATAAATAAATCGTAGAACAACAGTCTTAATAAATACAAATAATAACTAAATTACCAAACCACACAGAATAATCCAGAAGTCCGCTATAAAACTTGTCAGATTTATTTGCGAAACAAAAGTTAACATTGCTGTCCCGCCGCTACAATATTTGGAATGTTTGATTTTCAAACCGAAACAATATCTTTGAGTCGTTTCAAGCGGTATATTTGAAAGTGGCACTTAGCGCAACGGAATAAACTGTTGGCGGAGTCGTGTAAACACGGAAATTCCATCCTGCAGGCAGTTTACACACCCGAGGTCATTCAAGTTTCATTACCAATAGCTCCGGGCTCATAACTTATTCAGTTAGGGGCAGGTAACGCGCTTTAACATTCAATTTACTGGCAAAAGAAACGTTATGGTCGGTAAACGTCGCGGGACGCCACAATGTCATTGTACCTACGTGCTGCGACCGTTTGTCGTACCGCAGCAACCCTATGAGAGGTGTTTAGGTGATTACAAATAAATACAATATACCTAGCCTTCGATGGCTTTTGAATGCATTCTAAAATTAATACTTTGAATATCTTTGAACAACGAAAAAATAAAAAAGGTCTTTTAAGTAGGACTCTTTCAAGTTAACGTGCCATCTGAACGGCACTCCTCGTTCCAGTAAGTACTTCGCCCAAATTCCGATCAGCTTATTGCTTGTAGGTGTAGTTTTATGGCAAACATTGTAACAGCTATATAAACACACACCTTCAAGAGAGTTACGCCCGCCCACCACACTTAGGTAATAAAACCAAGAAAGTAGTTTTAAGGAAGCCCGCGACAGCCATTGCAGCCCCATATTACCCGCTGCAAAACCCTCCTTATTACACGAGACAAACAAGTTATTCGTTTCAAATTGAAAACTTTCCACCCCACTAGCCATGTTGGGGCTGTGGCCCATAAATTCCCGCCAATTTTGTTTTATTTCGCGATGCAGGCACGGTAATAAAAGTAAGCTGGACGTGAGACAAAGCCTCTAGCCGGGATTACGCGGCCATCGCAATGGATCACTGCAGCCTGTGATATGGTGTCTAAACAACGACACCTGACTAAGTGAACACGCCCACGTAATTTGCCAATGTGAATACAAAAAGGCTTTATGATACGACCGACAGGCTTGTTCCCCAAAAAGAAATCCCTCTTAAAACTCGTCGCACTTTGAAAAACATATCCATAAAACTATACTCCAAGTTTACGGCCGAATACATAAAAATATGTGCCTTAACCTCGGCTCGGCGAAATTTGACTAGAGAACACTTTTTTGTAAGCAAATAAAATCCCGTACCTTCATACTTTCAAAGAGCTAACATTAAAGGAAACTGAGAACGAACTGAGTGAAATACCAACAAAATATATCCGATAACATTGGAAACTAAATGTTTGGACTAAAATAGTGTACTCAACGTCTACGTTTAGGCAGGTGCATACTTCTGGAGTTACTCCAATCTCATCTGCTGTTGTTGGCAATGCACCGAACGGTCGCATGTGCGATCTTTACGCCGTGCTCATTGTTGCGTTCTTTTCTACCTATATGAAAAGTATCGTGTAAGCACGAATTTAAACTTAGTCAACAATTGTTCTCGTGTTTTGTTTTAAAACATTCCTTTTTGTTTGAGATTTAAAAACATACACTACTCGTGGATCGAAGGTTATTTTCGACCAATGCTAAAGTAGTTTGTTTCTGTCTGGCGAAAAGAACACAAATAAAAAACTACAAAGTTTTATAACGCAACAAATACCACAGGCTTTAATGAAGTGTGTCCGCTCGTACCACAAGCTACGCTTTAAGAAGTGCCAGGTGAAAGCAAGCTCTTTTTATAGCGACTAAAATAAAATCGCCACGCGTAAGTAAGGAGAGGTCCCAATGGATGCAACCACAACAAGACACCAGAAACACGAAAACATTCCGTATGTTCAAGCTATAAAGTCGGCATTCACTCTTTCCTCGAACTGCCTGTGAACAAAACAATGCCTGGTTTACGGATAGGATTGCAAACAGTTGCTGTGTCCAACGGTTATGATCCGTCGTTTCAGCAACACGCCAAATTTGGTCCCGTCATAAAAATAAAAAGTAAAGTAGTCTGGATAACACATGCTCGGAAGATTATCTATACAACACACAGTGCCAGGCCTTGAATAATTCAGAGTACAGTTCTTGATTCAGTGCAAAAATAAGAAATAAAAAATGAACTGGTTCTAAATATGTGGGAACAAAAAATAATGTTGTTCCATTAGAAATCAATGTGAGCTAAAAACAACACGTAAAACAATAAACCCTGAAATAGTTAATGTGCCAAGAAGGAGCGTGGGAGCCAATTAATTTTTGCTGAGACCTCGGTTTATGTTTTCCCGGATAAATAAGGAGATTTAGCGGCGACGCCCAGAGCCGCCTCATAAAATGGCTTGCTCGTAACCGGCCGTGACCAGTCCCCTAACTAACGATTCTCGATAATGTTGCAATAAGTCTGGATTCTGTACTCTGCTTCGGAACCAATACAAATAACAACACCAATTTAACTGCGAAGGTAATTTTAAATTTAACTTTAACGGCATTGGTATTTATATTAAGAAAGAGAACAGTTAGTAATGAGCTATAAAGAATATGCGACTGATATAAAAGTAATATTCAAACTTCTAAATATTTTTTCATGACTGCGTATAAAAGTTTTTCAATATAAACATCATAAACAATGTTACGACTCACGGTACATTTGATGGTGCATGAAATTGCACCGAACACAAGAGTCATTCGAATGCATTTTATTTTCCTAGAGTAGGCGAGGAGGCCGGGCGATGACTAAATAATGACCAGGATAACGCAGTTTTATTGCTGCCTCCGTGTTGCGAATATATAAATGAACCCTCGAGGGAGTGTTAAAGACGCCGCCAAAGAACTCCTGTCGAAACAAGTCGGGCTCAGAGAAATGGCGCAGTAAACCACCCCATCCGCTGAGACGTCATTTTGCTCTTTGTACGAAACTGCTGTTTGGAACACAAAAAAATAATAAGAATTGTATATTTGTACCGACGAGCCAATTTTCAGGACCAATCGATGTTGGCTAAATAAACTTTGTTCATGAATTGTATCATCTCTTGTTTATTGTATTACAGATGATGTTTATTGTATTACAGTTGTTCATTATCATCTAGTGGCTCTTATGAACAGTAAATATAAGTGCTTTTGTACTTTTCTTTCGTTAAATATGGTATCTTCGTAAGGATTTCTTCTTCATTTCAAAAGTTTTCCAAAAGGGTTTCCACACCTAGTCAACAAACCATGGTAAAAAACAATGAAAACAAATAGCAAGTGAACACAAAATTAGTTTATTTTATGTATTTAATTATGCCAGTTGTGTTCACGGCTCCAGTTCAAATTGTGATTTCACGGTGTTAAAATATTAAAACTTTAATTGTATTCCGGCGCCCGACTCCATAGCCGTAAAGAAGTCGGCGAGGCGCTCCGTTGATACACTATTAATGCAATTGTTCGAAAACAGCGCGGGGCAATAAAATTTAGCCTTCAGGTAGAATATTCCGCCCCACTTCGCAGCCGTAGCCATAATTTTTCGCATTGCGGATTTCAGGTAAATATATTTCATTACTCCATTTTACGACTAATGAGAATGTTTTAAAGAGCTACAGATTGCATCAGGAATTGCAATTATTTATTTAATTAAGAAACAGGAAACAGGATCCTAAATTATATCTATTAAGGTATTTTAGTAAAATACTTTCGCACTGTTATTGTTTCTTAGTTTATATTATACAGAGGTGATCATTAACTCGGTGATCCATGAATTAACTAATTTAACAATCTGCTAAATAGATAAACTACAATCTTCACTTCCGTTGACTTAAGTCCGTTAACTTGACATGCTGTCAAATTATTTAATTCATGTGAGTTCCGAATGCAAGTGTTGTAATAATAATTAATAGAGGGCAAGTGTGCTAATAATAATTAATAGAGGGCAAGTCTCCTCAATCAAAACTGACTGAAATCAATAAAAAACAGAAAATTATAAATATTATTAAACCCTTAAAAATGCCGTTTCGATTTTATCAAAAAAAGAATTTATAGGTACTTACGAGGCTCGATAGTTAAATGTGTCCCTGTTGAAAAAGTACGAGCAATGAACTGCAGTGCGCCCTCATATTTTGTTTTGCATGTAAACTTACCTAATGCATATCTACTCACAGTCAGAACTAACCGCTAAACTGCACTCCATTTAATTAACTTGTTTGCTACCTTTCACCTCACCATAAGTATAATTTATCTAAACTTTACAAGAACTATCCATTATTATTGATGAAACTATTAGTTGTTAGCTGTTAGCTGCAAAATGCTTCACTTGTTAATTAGTAAAATCAAGCAATTTTTTCTAAGTGTCGATTTCTATAGTGACTTTATAACCGAACATGTGAAAGGGCTAAAAAAAACAATAAAAATATCTCCATATCGATGATGCAACATCCACAAGCTAAAATGCGAAAAATATGCAGCTATTTCTAGAATATATTTTCCTATTGGGTGCTTTTTATTTCTATTTTTATGTTGAGTCAAAGCTGGAGATTTATCTAGTTGTTTTTTTTTTCCAATGGTAATATGTGTTTTATGTAAATTACTTGTGATGTTATGCTTAGTTTTTGTTTGTAAAAAAACTGAAAGGTATCTGATTAATAATTTTTGTTACCTATCTCACCAATTATAGACTATGATTTATATATTACTTAAATTAAATGAGTATAATTCTTAGTGTAATATTTTTAAATTAAAATAATTCCAACAAAAAGTAACAAAATTGCATGTGTCAGTGAAAAACAATACCTGAAAAAGTGTATTTTGACATAAACTTTAAAATAATTGACCTTGAATCCAATATATTCAACATTTTCTTTTTAATTTACATACCTACATATGTAGGTACCCATTTTTCATCATCGCTTTCAAATTTACTGCTTGGTGTCCGCTGTAAATCCTCGTAAGCCACTCGTGACTAGTAGAATGTCATAATAAAAGGTAGCAACACCCATTAATGTCCACAGAAGCATTCCACTTGACATTATCAGGAAACAAAAGATATTTAATGTCAGTTCCAGAGAGCTCTGCAGCCACAGGACACCGAAGTGTCCGGAAATTGTACCCATAATTAATTAGAAGTATTATCATTTGACCATAACTTAGCATTCCGACTACCTACACTTCATTTTATGTGACTTTACATTTAAATACCCATAATGTCAATTATATTGGGCCTTACTACAAAAAAGTCAGACGTTCGACACGTGTTTAAAATAATTTTGCATATATTTTTTTCTTTAAACGTGTGTCCAACTTCTGTCTATTTTTTTTTTGTACTAAAGCCCATGTTCTTTATTCGAGCTTCATTTTCAATTTCAATATTAAAGAAAAACAAATTTTGGAAATAATAGATTTATTTAATATTTGTGTAATCAAATTGACATTTACATTATTAATTAACTTTACATTGGACGATATAGGTACATTTATTTATTGATACAATAATACTTATTTACAGAAAAAATGGATAACACTAAATAACACTGTAACAATATACGTCCCATAAAATAATGACTGAAATTACCATAATAACATAAAGTATAATACATTTTCGAATAACGTTTTATCACATTTCTCGTACATATCGTAAAATTTCTATTGCGATGCTTTGGCCATATCTTATTTATATCCTGCAAGAGTTCTGCTCTCGTTTGCTGTTTTCAATAAATCTTAAGTAACAATTTTAGAACGTTTATTTCTATATACGTAAAATCTTTCTTTGGATTTATTTACTACACTATAATATTAAGTTTTACTCCTGTACTCTTTAAAAATAATTCTGCGGAATTCTTTACTACTATTTTCAAGGAAACTGACTAACTAGAACATTACAAATACAGTTCTATTTTCTTTGTTATTTGTGTTAAAACTACTTTAGCTAAGCATGTTATCGTATCATACAAAAGCAGGTTTGTTTTTAATCTTTAAATTACATTTAATTTATTATTATATTGTGATCATTTACAATCTCGAGTACAAGGATTCAATGGTATCTGTATCAGTCCGTCAGAACTTCGATAATATTTTCTTGAAAATTCTGACAATATTTTTATCACTTTATCGAAATTTGTTCATGCATTCTTTAGTTACGTCTCCACATTTATACACACACAACGTTCCCTTCGTGTCTGTCGGGAGGTAATTCCTGTGCCTCTGCAGGAAAGTCAAGTGAATCATAGGAATATCAGGCGGGACTCATTCGCAGTACCATGTGGTTCTTCTAACTTTCTTGTCTACCAGTCCCAGTCTTTTCACTTCACCTGGCACTCCTCGCAGAGAATTATCTGGAATTAACAAATGTACCGTCAACAAATAGTAAGAGAAACAGTATGAAAAATAACAGACACAAGAGAAGTGCATCGAAGAAATGAGTAAGCTTAATAGCTACCACCATGGAACAAAACATATCACCACATCCGATTAGATTTTATTTAGTAATATAGATAACTACAAACAATATTTATGAACAGACGCCAGCACATCAACCAACAACAACCTGTCTTTCCCTAATAGATTGTCAACTTTATCGCTGAAGCGTATGGTTCAATTTTGATTGGGAAAATTTGTAATTTTCAGGTGATGTGCTGACGTCTATACAAAAAGATATTTTCTCAAAAAGAAATAAAACGTTAATATTTGTCAGTTTTTATATCAAAGCGCGAAGGAAAGTCTGCAAAGGCTCTTTTCTGGGCAATTTTAAGGCTTTAACTAATTTGAGTCAATCGCTTAGGCCGTGCAATAATTCAAGATATGTCGAATTTAGACCTAGAGTTCTCGAATGAGATAAAATGGGTAGATAAGATGTCAGGTATTCCGGATCTCTATTAGATATAACGTGAAGGGTCTATTTGCTACTGGAAGAGGGTTCTAGATTTCTTCTTTTGGCGATAAAGTTATTACATGCCCGAATCCACGTAAGCTTATACGACATCATAGTTTAAAACACGTCTTAAACACTTGCTAACGTTGCTAAAAATATGATTTATTACTAGTTGTAATTCCTATTCATTTAATACTGGATAAGTAGCGAGTACTATCTACTGTTTTTGACCATTTTTGATTTTTTTTTTAATGATTCTTGTCAAAAATCTATGAAGTGATGATATACATGCTTGTCCTTAAAAATAGTAGGTACATATTGTATATAGTTCCTTTTTACATTTATAGTATTTAAACATAAAATATACTAATTTCCCGTCAATCCACCAAAGCGAAGGCAAAGAAAATGAAAGCTGAACAGATATTAGGTATAATGTTTGTAAGCGTGCCTAAACTTTACTGACCTACAAAGCAATTCATTGGTGCAACTTCACGACAACGAAACCATCTAACAGACCTGCAGCAGAGATGGTAGTCAGTGTGAGTGGTGATGGTGACATACAGTGTTATTTACAAGATTAAGGGCCAGTTTCACCGGTTACGGATACCCACTATCTACCAGACAAATTCAAAAACTGGTCCTTAGGGCCAGTTTCACATGTTTCTGATAAGTTCCAGATATTTTATCTGGCATATAATTTCATACAAATTCTGTGCCATTTTTTAATTTTTCTGGTAGATAGTGGCTATCCGTAACCGGTAAAACTGGCTGAACTGGCTAACAGTGCTGAATCTTCGTTTATCAAACGTTTTAACGATATGCGAATCTCGCAATAATATTAAGTACTTTGAAACATTTATTAAGAGTCCCAACAATCTCACGACGCCTACGTACTTGCTCCCCTTATAATATTTTTTTAATCTTCGGTGCACAATTCAGCTAATATGTGTACACCTACTAAAATCCTATTCCTCCCCAATCCCTTCCATAATAATTTCTTAACCCAAAACAATTCAGGAGAGTGATACTGGCATACCATAAGTGCGACTCTCTCTCCGCAAAGTATCATTAAAAAAAGTTACTTGCTCCCATCAACACTATGCAACATGTCGAGTTAGCTTGATAACAGTTATTTAGTGAACCATTAATCCATCCTTGATAGCTAATTATTAGTCCTGATTGTCCTGACACACTTTAGTATTGCGGTAAGCAATGCCTTGTATGCGCTGTAATGTCACCTACATAACCCTACTTTGAGTATCCCTTAGTGAACAAGGAATCCTTATAGGAGAACATTGTTTGGTCATGTCCATCCGTCTGCCGTCCGTCTGTCTGTCAGTCTGTCTGACTTTTAGGACTAGAGGAATACACACGTAAAGTAAAATTAATATGTTTGTGCGATACATAATAATTTAACAGGTCAAAAATAGTAGGTATGGTTTTGTGAAGACCAGTTTCCGATTTTTAGAAGTTTTAGGGCCAATTTCACCGGTTGATGATAAGTTCCAGATAGAAACTATCTGCCAGATAAATGGCAGATAGTTTCATACAAATTCTGTTCCATTTTAAATTTATCTGGTAAATAGTGGCTATCCGGAACCTGTGTAACTGGCTCATTATTTAAAATTCGATGTTCGATGTTACAAGACGGCTTTTTATGTTAAAAGTTGTGGTACAGTATACTAACATTTATCATCATTCCTCTCTGATTCCGCTGACTCCTCGCTGTTCATGGACACCATCGATATTCTTTTGTTCCGCTGCTGCAGAAGAAGTTCTGAAAAATACCAAAATTATTTTTAAAAACTGTTAATGAATAGGATATTTGAAGATTGACTATTTTCAAAGATCGTCTAACATTAAGTATTACTTTTTAAATTTTATTTTAAATAGAAAAACAATGAGATAACTTAAATCATAATGGCATAATACATTAGAATTTACGACAACAGCGTTTATTTTCTGTTCCAAACTTCCTCCAATGAGACATAAATGACATCTCGTTTGTCAAAACAGAACTGAAGCGATGGTCGCCGTTTAAATAATTTTGATGAATCTAATTCAAATAACTTTTCTTCGTCGGTTCGACGCAATAAATTTGAATAAAAATAGATATTGATAAAAGAGAATGAAGGTTGACAAAAAGATGGAGTCTACAATTATCCTTCATATACATACATACATTAATCTACTGAACGCAAGCAGTAGATTACACGTCGAAGGCATATCTCAGATAATTTATTTATTGGTATGTCATGAATTTCTCAATAGTGTAAATGTATTATTTATCTCATATTGAGTTTTGTTATCAAGCTCAATTTGATAATAATTTTAGTCATTATTAAAACATTTAAGAGCCATTATATCTACATTTCTTCAGTGACCACCTGAACGAGTTCTCAGAAAGGAAACATTTTTGAACTATCAAGTAAGAAGTAGCTCATTAATCCCACTATTGGGTTATAAATAGGAATCAAAAGTGCTGGACTCATCTATCCATGAAATATTGGGGCATTGCACTCGCATGGAGCCGCGATATAAACACATAAAGCTTTAATTACTATCTATAGCCCACGGAACGACAAGGAAGCAATTCAGTTACTATATGATCAGACAAACGATCGCGAGTCATTTATTTTTCAAATCATAATATTAACAATCAAATATGGATACATTAATAACTAGATTTATTATAAAGTACGAGTACTATCTCTGCCACACCTGCCTGTGTTAGCGATCCTGATAAGAGTACAGATAAACCCAACAATTCCGCGAAAACATTTACAACATACTCAGGATACGACGATAGCTCCTACGCGAATGGCAATACTGTGAATAGACATTGTGAAATAACGATTGCTAATCGTTTTAGTTGACGCTATTGACGGATCCATTGTCCGCCACATATAAAAAAAAAATAGTTCGACATATCTACGAGTATCGATCGAGTTACATAGATTTCGTTTGTAAGTAAAGGAAAATATTACAATATTACATTTGCAATTGGATTTATAAGAACGCGAAACTTTTCTGTACATAGATAAAACATGTTAGACATGTTTTAAATAAGCATGACAGAAATCCACAAAAGAATAAATAAACTATTAATGTCTTTTCACAATGTATAGGTACCTACTCATTCACTTTAATTTTATAACTGGCGCAGTATCAATAGTTAAAGCGCAACTAAGTATCCGCCTCGAACTGTGAGAACCGATATTGTTGTTAAACCAAAATTCAATAATAGCGGACATCGGCCGGCAGCGGCAGCTCAAACTACGTTATCATACAATAAACTCAACTGTTCAACAATAATAGAACTCGATCGAACGCCCGTCACCTCCGCCGATAGTTTAGATAATGTTCACGTAATGACGCAAAATGACCCGCAACAATAAAACGCCACTGTCTCGGTCACAGCACACATGATCCGCATACATATCAAGTCAGTTGCTCCGACTCAATGGTATATCGCAATAGACAAAAGCCCATTGTGCATTTGAGGAAATAGCAATTGTCGCTAAATAGCTCCGAGTAACAAAGAAACGCGTTACCAGAAAGATTTAAACACCAGTTTACGCTTATCGGTGTAATCTCAGCGAGAAATGTGGCATTGTAACAGCGAGAGTTCAAAACGATCGTACTCGCGTCGCAGCATTCCCTTGTGACACTCCTATCTAATTATCCGTAAGGAAAGGTTCTTCGAGTCAGATAATACAGACGTTCTTCAAAGAGGAATAAAGAATACCAAGATAAGGAACGTGTGAAACGTGTTGTTAAATGTACAACCGATACTTAATTTTGTTTTGCGCAAACGTGCAAACAGAGTAATCGTTGCATATTCGTTTGCATTTACAAAACAACGGCGGCGTCGAAGAAAAACGTCGACTTCCCGGCGTTCCCACAGACGAGACGCAACACAGTGCACATGCAACTTGCCAACGAGTGTCCAATAAAAAACTGTGTCGTCGACCCCGCGTGCGTCAGCTTGTGATAAAGAGCCCTGCTCCTTCCGTCACGTATAATACGGGGAGCAGATGACGATCAATTAAAAAGTTTGTTCGCATTAACTATGCGGGAATTAGTTTGGTGTGGCGTGCGTGCCACATGGACTCAATGAATTTCTTTGTGAGAAATGGCCTCTCGCAGTTAATGTTTCAATGTTCTTTTACTTATCTAATGGCTGCATGTTTAGTAGTCATGATGACAAGAAGTTGTACAATCAATTGGTTCAATACATACATGTTTTATCTATTGATATTTTACTTGTAAATTATGTTTAAAGATCATGTGGAATTACGAGGAACACGATGAAGAGTCGGGTTGTCGAACTAATAAAAATAAGCCTTCCTTGGGCATTAATTTTAAGCTAGTTTTATTACCGATAACTGTGGTAAATAAAAATATTTACTACTAATTGACGCATTAAGAAAGTGAATGTTACATGTACTCAAAAACAACAAACCGGGCATACGCAACATTTGAAAGGTGATATAACTCTATCGACTTAGGACGAACACAGTTTGTCACATCCTGCTGCATTGCATAACGCTACACTCATCATTGCAAAGTTTACTATTGAACGTGTTTTGTTTTCGCGACCAACTTCTATAATTTACAATAGGGAACTACCCAGACAACTACAATATTTACGAGTAGTCGTAAACACATCATGACAAAACCAAAGAAAATAAACTACGCTAGCGTATTTTCAAACCAAACAACGTAGGATAATCAGACAATAAATATAATTTGAATGTTATTGCTCATCACACAATAGCGGGTGCTTAAAATTGCATCATTAGTCAGTGCATTGTTTCAGCGCTGCGCCCTTATCAACGTGCTCTGATATTGATGTTCGCGTATCGTTGCTAATCGCCGAACAACATCTACATTTTAACCAATACTGATAAATTGCCCCAAAACAATGCCACGTTATCTAGATGGCTACGATATTTTAACCATATTGTAGTAAGTTTTGATACAGATAAAGTACGGCCTAATTTGCGGTACTTGATCGTATAAGGTTTGATGCAATTATTTCTGTAATTTTTTTTATGCGTAAATCTCGGAGCGATCGGCAAAGCTGTACGACGGATCCATGTCCAGTTTAACTCATGTTAACTGGTCGTGCACAAGCAATACAAACACAACCAGTTCTTTCATTCATTATGTGCCGAGGTTATAATATCCAAGCGAAACCAGATTATCACAGTAAGCTTTATAATGTTATGAGTGCAACGACGTTTGCCGCTGGGTGTTTCACTGTTTCTAGTATGTACATTTAAGACGTGTAGATTCAGATACTTATATTAGACTCTTAAGTCTGTTGACTCCTTTACATGAATTTGTATAGAGTGTACTCCACAATGGAATAGCTGGTGTAGCTTGCGCTGAATTAACAAAATGATGCGAGTGAGAGAAGCAATGAAAGCTATTACCTTTCTTCTGCATAGCTTGCTCCCACAGTAGCGAGGTGATGCCCTCGACCCACGCGTTCCGTATCGCCGGGTCGTGCGTCTCCAACTTGTATGACTTCAAGTTCCGCTTCTTGTACCAGATCGTGAACTTGTGCTGGTCATGCTCCTTGGCCGTAATACCCAAGTCGTCCACCGGTATGTCGTCCTTGTATATAAAATACTCCACTCTGGGTTGCTGGAAAATATCATAAGAATCTTTCAGTATACTAAATAAGTAGTTATTCGTTATTCATAGTTACTTAATTAGGTTTGTCTTTAAACCCACATAAAGTCTGATCATTAACAGACCACTACCACTAAAAATTAATTGCCATCATAAAACCAAATTGGGTATGAAAAACACAAGAGGACACCCATCTAAATTGGAATTCACACAGCTCGGGCTGCATTAAATATTTTATTTTCAATCTCATTTTATTCGAATTCAAACTTGTCGAGATTGTTTTCATATAAAATGCAAATCAGAGTCATTGATTCGTTGTACAAAAGGTCACATTAGCTTTAGTTGAATTTAGCGATATTTATGTTCATATTAGAATGATGCGTACAATGGGACGGTCTCCCAGTATTACGTATTTCCTGCACCGTCAAACAGCTGAAATCGTCGATGCGTGGTAAATTAGTCGTTCCGTAGCATTGGCAAGGTCATCTAACTCTCACCACTACAATCGCTATTGTGTACAAACTTCATTACAAAAATATCTTCATTCTATTTGTTTTTGCGCGTCCAATGTACACTTTTGTTTCAGAAGCGTCAGCCAGTTCATGACAATGACCGCACGGGTAGATACTCATTCCTAATGTCATGGTCATATAACACGCGTTTTACTCTGTTTTAGTAGAGAATCTCAGCTTTGTTTAACATTATTTCGACGCAGAGATAAGTCTAAAATATTTAAGTAGTTGCTCAGAATACAATCCTTTGTTATGTTAACTTGAAGACACCCGACGATGATACAAACTTGTGTGTATCACAACTATGAAGCTGTACGCGAAATGTGAATGATGGAATATAGATAATGCCGTCGGCGACGACGCCAGTGCGTCGCGTCTGCGTAATAAACACTTCGTAACTTCCGACGCACAATATCTCATTATGATGCAAGTGAAGTGGCAGCAAATGCCATCAAATTAAAAGAAAAAAGGAAAATAATTAACTGCTTGTAAAACAGACTGAAACGGGTAATTGTGAAAGAACCTCTTTAGTTTTCGTCTTGAAATTCGCCTCGTTCGAGTCAATATTCGGCGAGTCATCTTTCTTTCAAACGTCACCCCTTGACTGATTTCTAAACGGCTTCAAAGGGCGTCTTGGGTTAAGTTGAAGTATTGAATAAAGCGCTTTCAACGTTAGTGTAAGGGAATTTGATTCTGCCAATACTTGAATTTATTGTTTTTAGCGAATCCCGAAAATAATACTTAAAAAAGTGGCGTTTAATAATACGTACACACAAAATATAAGAATTGAACCGGTATTAGCTACCGGTACAGCGCTACAATATTTTTAGCTTTATTTCTATAGTGACGAAAACCTGTCTAGAAATGTTAACGTCAATAAGCAATCTAGAAATCAAAGGTTAATCCCTTTATCTTTCATGAAACGGATACTATAATACTGTTCAGGCTTAGTCACATTACGATATACAAATGCAAAGTAACTAGATTCTTAGTCACACCCCCAATATTTTGTTAAATTTTTAATAAAATTGTTGGAGAACAAATAAAATATCCGAAACGATACAAAATACAATAAGTTCGTCATGAAATAGCTACCTTATCATATCAGCGAACAGTGGGCAGACTGGTGTAATTATAATAATTTTATTGTTACATTGATAAATCGTGACTCATTAAAATATGATTCATCTGAACTTTGTTTTACTTATTTGATCTAAATATTATTTAATATCTCTAGTTTTACGGAGAAATCCAATAAGCAATGCTGTGTTTAATATTCATACAAAATATTTTACTTGTGGTCTATTTAGACTAATCAGCAAGGAGTTATTGTTCAATCAATACGTTTTAATGCGATTATTGCTGACAATAAGAGTACAATATCTATTGTGATTCTCGTTACAAAGGTTCATGTAATTATCTTTATATCAAAGGAATATCAGGTCTAGTTTTTGATTGAGTAAATCTAATGTGAATATTGATTATATTAGTTATCATCTATATTTAGATCCACTAGGTACAAATATATGATTATTTCTTAGTATATGGTATTTACAGATGTTAAAATTATGGAATGATTCACCGTGCTACCGTAGCTGGTGTAAAAATATTACAATTAGAATAATATTTAACATTTTATAATACTTATTTAGTCAATTTTTATGAATCTTGTACAAACGCCGTTATTTTCATCCTATCCTAATACTATTATAAAGGCGAAAGTTTGTAAGTATGGATGTATGGATGTATGGATGTTTGTTACTCTTTCACGTAAAAACTACTGAATGGATTTGAATGAAACTTTACCACAATATAGCTTATACATCAGAATAACATATAGGCTACTTTTTATCCGGGTATGGAAAGTACTTCCCTCAGAAAGCCGGTGAAACCGCTGGCGGAAGCTAGTAAATACATAATTTTAAAATAATATTCACGATATAAAGTTCGAATAAGCGTTATATAATGTGAGTTACATGCAAATGTTATTTGTTTGCCAAAAATATAGGTCAAGTATGATTAACTTGGAAACTTTAGTTATCTTACTACATGCAGACATAAACTGATAATTGATGAATTTACGACTAGAATCCTACTAATATTTTATACAAACATCGAACTAACAAAATGAAAAATCTCTAAAAATAACAAAAGCAATGCTAACAACTCATGAAAACTAAAACCACGCGTAAATAATATCGGAATAAATTCAATTGAAAACATCTGAAACTTTACCGTTGATACGAGAAAAGAACAAGCATTATCAATTTTATTTTGAAATGGTTGTTTTGAAACAAAGTTTTTGTCTGCGCCGGTCGATTGTTTAAATCTGAAATCCAATCGTAAAAAGTGCAATTGCACAACGAATGTGTGGAGAGCTGAGTGCATTGCTAATTACCGGTAACTGGGTAACTACTTTGTTTATGTACTGACTAGTTGTCTCCCGCGGTTTCACCCGTGTCGATAACAAACTACTACCCATACGTGGATAAAATATAGCTTATATTACTGAGGATGAGTGTAGCTTTGCAATGGTCATGGAAATACTTAAATCAGCAGTTATTTTTGAGTTTATTAATTGCAAACATACAATACACACAAAAATACAAATGTTTCCTATTTGTTAATATTGGTGAAGATCTCTTAATATTATTAGTGCAGATAATTTAAACGTCACACATTTTGTATGAAAATACTAAGATTTGACGTCACAGATTTTTCATATCAAACCGTATACTTATTTTGATTAAATTATCAATAAAAAAATTATTAACAATTTTCGGTTCAAAACCATAAATGAAACTTTCTTTATTTTAAGATGTTTTACAAACTGAATATGATAAAGTATTTTATTTTTGACCTAGTCATCATCCCAATTGTACGTTATGACGTCACATTGTTATCGAAACCGTTTTCATTTACCATTTTGCCGTTTGCAAGAATTGTATCAAGCCCTAGCCTTATACTGAGCATAACTTTCACAAATGACAGTTATTAATAGGTACGTCGATCAGAAGTCAATCTCATAATTCACGATGCCTGCATAATTTTCTTTAGGCAAGACTGTCCATCATTAATGCTAGACGTCTTTTCCAGTACAACGGCAAGCAATATTATGAAATGAATTAACCACTTAATTACTTAACTCAAAATCGACCATTAATTGATTCCTTGTAGAGCAATTTCAATGTTGCCACACTTACATAACCGTTAAAGCCTAATTACCTTGGCATTTATTGTACTGTACATTTACAGAGTCTTATGTCTGCAATTTTGTAATTAAGAAGTTAATAGTGTGGTTATGTATTGATACTAATAAACCCATTACTTAAAACTAATAAATGTTGGGTTATCGCTGCCCTAATGACTTTTATACAAGAACAACTTAATGACGTACAGACGCCAGCAATCAAGCCACTACAATCTGTCAAATATCCTTCATAGATTTTCAAATTTATCGCTGAAGCATAAGATTCAAAGTTGATTGGGAAAATCTTACAGTTTCGGGTAGCTTGGTACGCTGGCATCTTTACCTATGATGTAATGATATCAGAATGTCAAATAAAACAGTTTAATAATAGTTATATACACAGACACATTTAAAAAAAAATGTGTCTTGTGTATATTTGTATGCACACAAGCGTGAATGCAATAGTGAGCGCAGAACACATAATACACTGACCTTTCTATACACAATAGTGATGAGCACTAGCTTGTCGAAGAGGAATATCCTCATTAGTTGTCTGCGGCGTCGCGCCGTGTCCATTGCGTAGAACTCGTTCTGGCGGAGCAGCCGGCCCTGGTTCAGCAGGTTCAAATATAGCTGCAACAGAGACGATCGATACTGTCCCATTCAAATAATGCCTACCCAACGCAAATAGACTCCGAATGCGACCCATTTGTAACAGATGAGACCTTCCACGGAATAACAGGGTCAACGTCACCCAAAATAGGGAATATGCATGTAATTTTTTTATTCACTAAATTAATACACTTTTAGCTGTAATAAATAAATATGAAAGAATTTTTAAAATAATATATATCGATAAGAATTTATAAAGCTTCAAAACAACTAATAAAAAAGAGAAGTCCGAGTGTAAAATTTACGTCACAACTACACACGCCCGTAAGGCTGTCATTTAATACCTATAGCGTTTTCGTGAAAGGGACAGGTATACTTGTTTAAAATTGTTATATCTCGTTTGTTTTTCTACTGATTTCGATATTTTTTTCACAGTTAGTATTCTATTTTTGTATATTTATCGATAAACTAGTTAGAATGCAAATATTTTTTTCATGCATATTCCCTATTATCTGTGTAACTAATTTATTATTCACCATTCCATCAATATTAACAGATGCAAGCTTAATAGAGACTACGATGGCGTGTTATTTAACCACAGCTATTATGAATTTATAATAATGTAATGACCTCGTTTATTTACCTAGTTTATCCTGTTATCAGAAGGTGAAAGCATTTATATACAAAAAAATAACTTAAACCAACTGTATCGCTAATATTTCGTAAAAGAATGTCTCAATGATTTTCATTATCATCCAACATACCCATATTTTTGATAAGTAGAGATAAAATGCGAGATAATGAACATTGTCCAATGCCTGTGGCAAACAACTTGTGTACCATATGACTAACAAGATTATTGTAGGTATAATTTACTTATATCTCAGTAGCAATATTTCATTTATTAGCGATAATGATTTACACGTCTCCATTGTATATACATATATACCTATAGTTCTGTCATCATGTTTTAAAACAGTTTTTATAAAAAATGTGTTGACGTGTAAAAGTGTTGAGTTCAACCTACATATTTGCAAAATAAATATCATTTATTTATCATTTATCGTTGTGCTTCACTTACCGGACAGTCTGTAATGTTCTCCAGCGCCATGATTTCATCGACCGCCGTCAGAACACATTCAACCATGGTTTTCGCTAGCTTCAAACTTTCCAGCGGAGTTTCGTCGTTTTCCGACGACTCCCCGTTGCTGCCGCCAGTCTCGTCACTGTCCACACTTAATTTGGATATCCTCGAGTCCGACTCACATCGCTCATTTTCATAATTCGTATAAGTTTTTACTAAATCTGCTAAGAACAGTTTGTATCGTGGTATCCTTTGCACTGGCTCGAGGAGGTAACTTGAGAGATCTAACCGATCCCCTAATTCTAATTGTATTGCCTGAAAAAGTTAAAAAATACATAAATTAGCTAAAGTAGTTCGATTGATAGGTTTTAACATAAAAACTACAAGTTAAATTGTTTAGTTAATACTAATAAGTTTATAGCCTTTCACCGGCTGTCATGCGTAATTTGGGTCGAATGATATGTGATCGCGATCGACGTGTGGGATAACTGGAGCAGAATTTCATCCGAACAACTAGACTGAGAAGGTTCACAGGAGGGAAATGGCGCGCGACAATTATAATAATAAAATACAAACTTTCACTCAACTTAGACTTTTATGTCTCGACGTTTAGCTTTTTGGTCAAAGAAAAAAGTTACATTATGAAAATTCTTGCTTGAAAAATAAGCTTACGAACGATGTTCTAGAACATTCGCCCGCTTTGCGCGGAGAGAATTAAATTCATCTGTTTAATTAATGAGTGTTTATTCGTAACGGAATATTTTTTTTAACGTTGGCGGTCGAGTAATGCCCATGAATGTGCAAGTATAACGGTAGTGCCAACAGTTAGGCGGTAGTCTAACATCGTGTGCCATCCAGCACACCGTACACTTTACAGAAATGAGGAAATACCGCTGGACGTCCATTGACCATCGTGATGCGTGCATGTGGCCAACCGATAATGCTTCAATCAATTTTTTACGGTAATACACACCACTTCTCATAACCACTTACATAAATCATACCGGCCCACAATATTAAAATTAAAATAAATATGAGTTCATTTTAAAAACCTATATTTGTTAATCGTATTTTGGCGTGGGAAGACACAGGGAAGTCCCGTGTAAAAAGATAATAATGTTTATAATATCCTTCAAATATGTGATTAATGTTTGAAAGTCATATCCAAAGGACCTATTGCTTTCCGCGCAAATAAATTCAACAATAATAGTAAAACATTAGACTCACCTGGAAGAACTGTTTATGTTCAAATACTAGTCTGGTTGCTCTCTTATTATTCCTAGAATACATTACGTACATATTGAACCTCTTTTCCTGTAAATAAAAAAACGTGATCATTCAATAAATCAGTTCTTAGCTGCATTGTTTGTGTTACATTCGGTTCGATCACGTCACGTACACAAACCGCTGCCATTATTTTTGATTAGCGATAGTACATATTGGTATAGAGAGAAATTCCTGTACTTTCTCCGAAAACAATCGAAGTCTTCAAAACTATCACAGAGTAAAGGTTAATGTAGCGAGAAGTTGGGTTACTGTGAAGAATTGCTAAACACTTTGATAGATATCTTAAGTCCATTTAAATAAGGCCCGTAGTTAGTCAAAGTTGCCGTGTTCTAGGCATTTCTATGAAACAAAACTGTGAAGAAAGAAGATCTTATTACGGCGGTGAGGTGTAAAGGCATAGAATCACGCGCTCCACCAGTCCGTGACACCAATGTTTTTATAATGATTTGCTCTTAATCGGTCATTACGCTCACTATTTACTCTAGTTAGGAAGGATAATTATAGCAGGGTGACCATTGACGGCGTTTTGCCGGTATAAAAATGGATGGTCATTAAAAATACTAATGAATCGCGTATTGGTGCGTTCTGACGGATGTGGCAGATTATGACCAAAATAAACATGCCTATATTTTAAAACGAAAACAGGATAATTATAACATTCATCACATGGCATTTTCGTGATACAAATAAAAGTGCTGCGTATGCATAAAATTGCACGTGTGTTTTTGTAAGGAATGAAAAGATAAATGATACTTACGAATCTCCTAAAACACTGTCCCAATTTCCTGAGATCATTTTCGCAGTCTCTTAAAGCCGGCAGGAACTCTTCAGAATGAAACCTGAATATCCTTTCGATGTTGCCAAAGATTTCTGGCTCAAGTCCCCTGAAGGTGGGGGATAACTCTGGTTTCCTCATGTTCGGAATATAGTCTTCGACGACATGCCTCAATCTTTCCACGTAGACGTTTTCTGTATGGACCAGCTCGTTCACTCTTTCTGTTAGCCGTCTGTAAATAAAACAATGACGTTAATTATCACATCATGGCTGTTTTCCCGAAGGAGACCAGTCTTCATGTTCAATAGTAGCTTATGTTCAACAAACTGTTGTTCAAAGTTCAACAGCAACCAAGGGGCAATCAATAAAACAATGACTTTATTGAGTATTGACACCCTTTTGTTATTATTTTAGTTATCGGTCCATTAGTTTCTATATGTCATACTCTAAACACTAGGGGATTTTACATCGTGGCGTATGTAGTGAATTCCCTGAATAAATTTGTAGATAAAATGGGTTTTTGATATATTTTTATCTGCTTCATTTCCATGTACTTCAAGAGTTGAGGCACGATATGACGTTTGCTGTATTTTTTTTTTAATTGATCGCATTATGTAATTATTTTTTTCAGTTCTATAGAAACTAAATTACTGCCATGAACAGAGATATCGTTATCTTTTGTGTAATGAGTTAAACTCATCATAAATACTGCTTCAATCTTATCAGATAGCATCATCTAAATGTTCAATACTGTGGACTCTTTAAACAAAAACTGTTTGCATTCCCAAAAACTGCGCATAATAGCAAAGCTACTCTTTTGTTAGAACATGCACGGTATTCCCCAGATAAACACGCCTCTATGAATGCACAATAATGCTACAAGCGATTCTAAAATTAAATTTATCGCGTTTTATCAAACAGGTCAAGATTGTTCCACTGTCAATAAGGACTTAAGGATATTTAGTGCAAATGATAAAACTTATCACTCTCTACGTTATTAGTTTGGACAGCTTCTGACTAGCTGTCATTGAAACAATTAGTAACAATCGGAATGCTTAAGCAATATTATATTACGCGATTTCATAATGTTGCCTTGAAGTTTTCAGAATAGAAATTTTATTACATATCTGAAATGGCTTAATAACAATGTTTTCTTTGCCATATTATGGCACACTTCTGATGCCAGTCTACCAAGGGATATTGGGTTACCCGGGTAACTGGGTTGAGGAGGTCAGATAGGCAGTCGGTCCTTGTAAAACACTGGTACTCAGTTGAATAGGGTTAGACTAGAAGCCGGTCCCAACATAGTTGGGACATAGTTGAAAAGGCTCGGGACATGATGATTATGGCACAATAAAGAAGTTCAAAAGACATTGGTATGTTTTCTAAAGCGATTGATATTTTTTTCATGTACTTTTTAATTTACGAAACACAAGACATATGTTAATTTGAATGATAAGAGAACATTTTGACGGTTTGACATTAATAGTTGCCGTTTGTTTAGTTGGCGCTGATACCCCCGGATAGCCAACCTACCCAAATATGGATAAGGGACACAATAGCTACTGATAACGTTTATTTATACATACTAGCCTCGTAACCTTAGTTTTAGGGAAATCCAGTTTAAAGATTACACAGCGATAAATAAAGTAATATTATTACGAAAACAAATATTTATTCCGGTGTAAATAGTCATCATTCGTCGTCGCTAGAAGCAAAAGTAAATAATGATTTGCTAAGTCGCTTGAAAAGTGATTGCGAGTAGAATGTTCTTACATTTATTTAGTAAAAAAAAAATTTGTTGAATCTATACTCATAGAAGGATTATTTTTTAAATAATACTCTTTAATAAAGAAATTTCATTTTTAATTAGGAATCTGTAACGAATGGTATGTATACTGCAATACATTAATTTTTTTATAATGCTGGAATTAAAATTCGTAGGAGGAAAGTTAAGTTCTGGCACTATACATTTTAATCTAAATTTATCAAGGTGAGAATAATAAAACATTATCTATTTTCCAAATCGGTAATAAGTTTTTCCTTGTATTATCTTACCGATTCTAAACTTAATTGCGAAACCGATGCTCATTGCGACTTGAAGCGATTGTTTGCAATTGTTATTTACACAATATTTAGATCTGCTAAGAATGCGAAGATCTTGCTGTTGTTTTGAAAAACAAACAAATCGTTTAAATTCTATGGCTGGGTAAGATGGTAGCATTAGGCATTTGTGCAATAATAGAAAATATATATTCTAAACTGTGCTTCTAAGTATGTTGTTTTCTGCTTTTCAATTAAAAAATACCCACTTCTCAAAAATAATTTTCAATAAATAAAATTTTACGTTGCGTTTAAAATCAATGACTTTTGTCATTAGTTACAAAGATAGCAAATGATTGTATAACGTGACGATTCGTAACGGCAATGACGTTTGCTTTAGTGCATTATCTTATTTAGACTTGTTGTTGTGTGTATGTTGGCTGCGTTTTAAAAATAAATCAAGAAAAACATTTATTTTTCGTGTATTTCGTATAGCCACCACATCAACTTACCCGAAGCTGACAAATCTTCCCAATCAATTTCGAAACATATGCTTCAGCGATAAAGTTGAAAATCTATGAAGGACATTTGACAGATTGTAGTAGCTTGATGTGCTAGCGTCTGTACATACAAGTATTATAATTATACTAATGTGAAGCAAAGTTTTCTATTTCACCTTTTTTTTCATATAGCTAATAGCTACGTAGAATGATCAGCTGTTTTTACAAGGGTATTATATACACTACCGGATATATGTATTTAAATCGGCTGTCATGTTTTCTCATGCTATCTTTTTATAATCCTTCTTATCAGAAACGTATGCCTACAAGACGATAGAAGATATACAACTAATCGATAGTTCTAGTTTTCTTATCACACATCTTATAGAAAAAGAAATGTGTGGGAATTCCACATATAGTTATGACGTAATCGTCACCTGCTTGGGACAAACGTCATCGGACCGTCGGTCGTCGCCAATGTTGGCGAAAGTGTGATATGAATCACTGATTTCACCAGACCATAAACCGTTTGTATTTACATCGTACTTACAATGTACAGACGCATATCAAGCTACTACAATCTCTCAAATTTTCTTAACAGATTTTCAACTTTATCGCGAAAGCCTTATGGTTCAAAGTTGAATGGGAAAATTTGACAGATTTGGGTAGTTTGATGTGCTGGCGTCTTTACACACGAAAAATCGAATAACCTTCTAATATTATCAGTAACTTGAACAAAAATATTAAAATAACTAAAGATAATGTATTTTATAAGACCTTGATATTTTTCCGCAATTTAACGTAAGGCGAGATAAATATATATAAATATAACAAGTGAGAATCGTATATCTATTCTTTATTCGTAAATACACTAACAAAACGTAAATACCGGAGCAACCTTGGCATCCACGCCGACGCTTGCGCATCTATATAAAACACACGTTGTGACGTCGCAAGTCTGCCAAATTAGCCGATGATGAATATTTAATGGTATGAATTCTTTACTGATTGTATTTCCTTTCTATTTTGAAGCATTTGTAACACATTCTTCATTCAAGGAGTATTTATAAGTTAAGTAGTAGAGTATTTCATTGATTTTGTGACAAGATATTGATAAGTACGACCATCAGTGTCGTGACCAGCCTTTTATGCGCCCGGTGCGAGTTTTCAAAACTGCGCCCTTGAAAATGTTCTAACCAGGCTCTTACGAAATTCAGGACCATATTTCTGCGCCCCCCTAGGGTCTGCGCTCTATGCCTGGCCACCGCTGGCACCGCCCTATTTACGGCGCTGCTGACCATCACCTATGTTCTGTAGTCTAGGCATCAAATGGATGCACAGACACTTTAACGACACTTCTAACTAGGTATATCAATAAATCTTAAAAGTACTAGAGTACCTTGTTAGAAGAAAAATGTATTCTGACTGCTTATAGATAGGAAATAAGGCATTAGAAAAAGAAAGTTGCAATGGACAGGCTTCACTGCATTTTCATTGTGAAAATAAGGAAGAAGGTTGTAACTCCTTATCATCACAGAGTAAATAGCCCTTGCTTAGCGAAGAATCGACAGATATAAATATAGTACGTTTCATTCCATAATCAAAAAAAGAAGAAAACAAACTATTTTGTCCCTGTTTGTAAAATTTTATTAATAGAAAAAAAAACAAAAGAAATATATTTTAAAGTCTAACAGCAGAATATTCCCTTTCTATTAAAATGAAAAAAAAGATGACGGACAACTTCTATGTCAGGGACGCATTGCTGACACCTAATTACGTTTGTGTGAAGTGGATTAGATTCCACGAAGAATTTAACGGAATATTGATAACATTAGTTAATGATATGACATGATATGAGTATTCATGAACAGGTTTCCTTAAGCAACAATGTCGAGTAGCACTGAAAAGTGGACAAAGCTGACGTCACAGCAAATATGAGTACATTGTAACTGTGGTATGTTCATAGTCTGATTGAGTTAGGCACATTCCTTTATCCTACTTTACTGCTAAAAGGTTTCACAATGCCAACAAACAGCCCTAATTGCTAGATATTAAGGTATAAGAAGCCTTGTAACTTACTGCTTTATATAGAATGTTTTGATTGGCGATGTATTTGAAATAAATTTTAGGACAAGGTCTGGTACAAATAAATATATATCAGGTATCAATTCTATCACACATATTGAGACAAGGGATCCGAGATTAGAAATGTATGACACATGCCTACTGCTAAATCATATTTTGTTTGATATTGTAATGCAGTGGGCATTGCTCGCATTAGAATACGGGGCAAAAAAGATCCTATACGGAAAAACGAAAAAAAATATGCCGTCTTAAAACCTATAAAACAGTTCCAATCATTATTCAAATAATTTCTCTTTTTCTTCTACTATAAATAATGTTCCTGAACACTAGCTATTATTACTTATTTTACCTAGCTAGGTACATATTCACATGTGCAAAATGATTATTATTAGCTTCCGGTACCCATGGAACCTCAAGATAAGGTTCGGTTATCATGGTAAACACATGGGCCTCTAAGACAAGAAACTTATCATGTAGTACATATTTCATAAGTGATGTTTTATCACTGAAAACCCTGAAAAAAGAAGACCTGTTGCATAAGCAGTTAATAGGCCCATTTTTCTTCTTCAGTAACTTGATTTAAATACAAAATTAGCATCGTACAATTCAGAAACTTCTATAGCCTTACTAGAAAATTTACAAAATTTCGTGAAATTACATAACTACGTTCCATCAGTGAAATCCCGCCTTAAAGCTTATTAATGTACTTGATATCCGATATCTGCATAATCGCTGTAATAATAACATAATGTTGTCAATATATGTATTTACCTCCTCAATTTTGTCGATATCAAATATATGTATATAGGTTGTTACAAAACTAGTGCACCATATTTTTACAAGTCATCCATCAAGTACACACTAAGGATCATGGTTACCACAAAAAGAGTTGAATGACTTAGGGTAACGACCGAGCGCCTTCATAGAGAACGGCGTTATGTGTACAATTTGGCGACTAATACATATGTACATATATTAAATTTAATAAAATATGCTGTCGTTTTTATGACTTTTTTGTTATTAACATGATCCTTAGCATGTACTAGATGACCTGTAAAAATATGGTGCACTAGTTTTGTAACGCCTTATATAATGACATTACTATGATCTACATATGGTTTCTTTTTTGACGAAATAAAACAAATTTCGTTATCAATTGAACACTTTGATTGTATCTCGTTTCTTTTCAAAGGAGAACACTGCTATAAATAGTCTATTTTATATCGTGACTCGATTATTATGTCCTCAATTTTCATGTTTACAAATGAGCACCAAGTTCTTTCGATTCAATTTCGTTACCAGCTGTATTTGGATACTCGTGAATGAAAACAATAGCAAAATTCATTAAAAGACAGTGACAAATACCAGTCACTGCCCTGTGTCACCAAATTCTGTACTATTTAATGACTACAAATGAAGTCAGTAAAAAAAAAACAATGTTGTTTAAATGAAAATGCCTGTTTAATATCGATAAGATACTATTTATAGATATTATTTGACATTGATACTAAGGCTGCATCGAATTCAAACAAAAAGAAATGATATTAATTTGTCACTTTTATCTGCTATTATAGAAAGTTTAATAGGAGCAACCCCGAAGGGAAGAGGCCTGCCGGGGCTGCAGGATGTTCGCAAGAGTAATCGTGGTCCTGGCACACACAGACCTAAAGGAACATAGTGGGTTTTAGTCAGCAAGTCCAGCTGCACCCTCAGCGAGAGGGGTCATTTGATGATTTCCCACGACAAAAAGTCTGGCGATTTATCATGTGACACTTCATGCACAGAAAAGTATTTAAAAAAAACATCACATTCTAATTACGAACATACTATCAACGAGAATACAATCTACTTTCTACCCACACATACAAATTGAATCTACAATAAGCATTGGATTTAAATAACTGTTGTTTATAAACAGTTGCACCGTTTCGGTAGCAGTTATGATTCTAATACGTCGCCAACTCATACACACTTATATGATACAACGAATTAGTAAACGAGACACCCGTTAATCGATTATGTTACATCATCGATATAGAAGTAAACATGCTTTGTCTACTAGCGTTCATAATAAACTTAAGGAAAACCCTAAGGCTTTAAGAAAGAAGGAATCAATAGCTATGTCCCTATATTTAAGCATTTTTTTTTTAATATAAACAATCTTGATACTTCGCAAACCGTTTTTGTTCAATTTATTTATATCTTTCAATAGCTTCTATTATGCTTTTATGTTAACACATTGAAATATATGAGAAAATGAAAGACCTATGTATTTTAATTACAAAATGGAAGGTAGAGTATACATTTGCAAATTAATACAGCTTTTTGTAAAACAATAGTGTTAGCAGTCGCCATGAGCAAATTTAATACTAAACGGTGAAAGTCAACAAAGAACTGTACATTCATAATATTGATTTGTTTTTATACTAACACCGTTCATGAAATCAAAGGCTATGAAACTCAAATTCTCTTTTTTTTTTAGCAGATGTTATGCAATCAGTATAGCATGACAAGTCTTTGGTACTACGAGTATATGTTTCGCCATCAATGACATTTAAGGTTAAATAAAAATAAGATTTAAAATAAATAAAGCTACAGCATCTTACAATAAAAGAATTGGTTAATGTGTTTACTAAGTTCAATCAATCAGAACAGATTGTAATGTGGGATGTGTGATCACAGATTTTTGATTTCGCAAAAAATTCAAGTACCTACCCAAGAATTAGAATGTACAGACGCCAGAACATCTGTCAAATTTCTTAAATAGATTTTCAACTTTATCTCTGAAGCATATGGTTCAAAGTTGATTGGGAAACAAAGTTTCGGGTAGCCTGATGTACTAGCGTATGTACCTACCGAACACAAATGACAATGATCGGAAAAATCGGCGTAGGTAGCAAGCCGTTATACTAATTAAAATAGCAAAATAATCAGGCGTGCTTAGCAGAAGAACAACATGGAATGACCTTGCCACCTACGTTGACGGCCATTTATCATGCAGTTTATGCCACAAGAATCATCACGAATCACCAACAAAAATAGATCAATAATATAAAACTTTTTATAAATAGCATTATTATCTTTACTAACATAATAAATCTGAACGGTTTGTTTGTTTTCTTGCGCTAATCTCGGGAACTATTAATCCGATTGAAAAACTATTTCGGTGTTAGATAGCTCATTTATCGAGGAAAGCTGAAGCGGGTAAGCGAAATGATTCCTACTGGACGCGAGTGAAACCGCTGGCGACAGTTAGTAATATAATATATCACGTGACTATTAATACTACCTTTTATTGCCTTGGCATAGAATGTATTTCTTTCGAATTTAAACATTTATTTTTTAAATCATTACTTTTTCGAATCTGTCCATAAAACCTGTGATTAATGATTACTCTTTAGATTTCTATTTTCCGTCGATATCTTGAAATGTTTCTATGGCAATGAATTAATCTAAATCTCATCAACGGCTACTGGTGGTAAATAGCTACGTATAAGCCACCTGCCCACTTGCCTCGCACCATATGAATAAACATCAAGGTGAAACCTCATACACTAACACATAGTAAGGTACATGTACTAGTTTGTATGCAAAAAGCATACGTGTTTTATTCTTATTCATTTTTATGTGTATATTATTGTAATTACACAGTAATAAGTATACCTACAACCAAAGAAATATAACTGTCCATAAAACCAATTATTAATTTATCAAAACGTGAATTTGGTTAAAACAAAGACGCACTAACGATACCTACACGCACTTAAAGGAAAACGGTATCTTATCATTTTGTGACAAAGCCAACTAGCGATATCGCAAATATTTTCCTCGATATCTTGAAAAAACTTGAGTGACCTCACCTGCGATATTTCTCCTTTTTCGATTCCACCGGCATCAATACCGGTTCGGTAGACTTGGAAATACACCATTCGTTCACTGCACTCACAGTAAGAAACTCTGAATCCGGTGCGTGGCACACCTCAGAGCCGAACTCGTCCGAAGACACAGTAATACTATCATACTTCTGGTACGGAACCATGTCGAAAGACGAAATCGACTTAATACTAACATTGTCGTAATTCACACGATCACCATAGTCACCCGAAGAAACAGAGGCATCGTCACCTCTTTCACTTTGTTCATCACTATTTTCTTCGTTTATCAAAGTATCCGTGGAATGATCGTTTGACAACGTTTCCACTGTACCGTCGTCTAAGTTGACTACATATTCTTTACCATTTCTTAAATCGTCGCTAGAATCGCTGCTACCATCTGTGCTTTCATTTTCTGAGGATTCTTCAGCTTGCTCTTGACTAGTTATTTCTTCCTCGTTATCAGATGGATCGGAGCGTTTAAGTCTGAGCAACTTTTCTAAATCGCTTTGCTTAACCCCGTATGACCAATGCCGTTCCCCAGGATGTCCTTGACCTGCTGTTGATTTTCTCCTTATGACGGGTGGTTGTCGCGAGCGCCTCGTGACAACAGGAGACGAGGACGGCGTAGTAAAGGAATACCGTCTTTCCTTAAACGTGATTTCCTCAGCAACAGGTGATTTCCTTTCGGGAGAAGGGGCTTCCTCTTCATCTTTAAATTGATCCGGAGGTGGGGGGGCAGGTCTGTGGGGCACAAGTATGTCTCCTGGTTTCCTATCAGAGATAAAACCTGATGAACTGGATTCATAACTATGTTCCGAAGCATTTGATAAAATAGAATTCACTGATACGTTTGAGTTTCTGTCTTGAGACTTTGTCACTGGGCACAAATGTTGAAAATGGGATTGAATCGGATTAACTACACTTGTCAAACTTCCCAAAGGTGATTTGCACTTTTCCAACGATTCTCTAGAGCCACCAAAAGTATTTAAGTTGGTCCGTTCGAAACGAAGAATCATGTCTCTAACACTGGATCTGTCCTTTCTGATGATAACACCGTCTTCGTCAGAAGCATTTCCTGAAGACGATTGCAGCTCGTAGTCGAGCTGAGTGCAGCCGTCCTCCTGTGTCATGGCGTGATGCAGGCACACACAAGGTTACACAAGCCGCGGGCACGGGTAAGCGGGCTCATATCAAACCGTCCGCGGTGCGCAGCTCCGACACGCGCGCGCTTCTGATAACCAAACACGACTGACAGCGGCGCGCGCGCCACACCGCACACCGCTTTTATAAAACACGAATGCATGCAGTACACACTGCCAACTGGAAACGGAACGCGCAGTTCTACTTACACTGGGCGAAATTTATGTACTCTAGAAAATTATCTTTGTTTAGTTCTTTTGCGCCAAGTAATATGCATTAAAAATGATAAAACATTACGATATTTGAAATGTTCTAACTGTGGTGGCTAAATAAATGTGAACTCGCGTTTCATCTACAGACTTTAGCAAAATAAAATAAATTAATAAGTAATTTAGACTAAACCTAACATTAAAATTGTTTTGACAATTCTGTTTGCTCTTTCATTCTGTTAGGAAGCCATTTTATTTTTGTGTTACTAATGGATCAAAATCTGTTTTAACAAGAAATTTGTTTATCTTATATCTGTTGCCAACCGGCTACAACAATAAGCAATAGTCTGGGTTACTAAACCCGGTTGTGCGAGATCGTATTAATTAAGGTTTTGAGCCTCAAGCCAAGGTTACTTACTGCAGCCGCCTACAATTTCAACAAGTAGCCTACATTTAATTAAATTAAAAATTTGACAGCGTAATAAACACCCACACCGGGATAAGGACACGATCAAATTTTAGAGCTGAAAAGTCGTTATCCAATGGTACATACTCAGACACATAGCGTGCTTCAACATGCTACCTGCTTCCGAAGCATGATACTTGTTTATTTAATGGATCGTTGAATTATAACTGAGAACGCTATTATCTCTGCAGTTTTCTAGATCAAAATCAACGAAGAAAACTTGATTACCATGCCATGAAACGTAAACTGTTTGACCCATTTTGTAAATGAAGATACTTCGGTTATGTGTGTAGTCTAGACAAAATTAATACATTCTGTAGCAAATAAGCGTATTTGCGTTCTGATTACTTGATGGTAATTGATAATATTGAATGAAAATCGCCACATAAGTCTGCTTTTTATTATTACACTCATATTTCATAAGTTGTGAAATAAAAAAAATAAGATAAAACAAAAAATATGTATTTATTAATTTGTACAACACAGAAATTTCACTGAATTAAAATAAACTATTCATAATTTTTAATCGACGTCCAAGCTTCTAAAGGAACCTTCTACGCCGAACAAATTGGATGAGTTCTTGGGACTCCCAGGCCTCTTGGACTCATCGGAACGCACCTCCTCTTGTTTCAAGAACCAGTCTCGGTAACTCTCTACTTTAGCTTTCCAGTGATCTGCGAAAATTACATCAAGTGTGAGTTTCTAGTCGACGCTCTCGTAACATAGGTCGTGTATGTACTATACACTATACATTGTGTGCCAAGTGTAATTTTTTTGAAACTAATTGTTATTTACACAACTCTATGATAATATTATCAACATTTCCCCGAAGGATTAGGAAGGGCTGTTTCTATAGAGACCCAAAAATTAAACAGTTCTGTTTTTAAAACATACTACGGATGATGAGCCTGTTTATAAGCCAGTACGCACCCATATAATATTTAAGACTTTTGTTTTTCTTCTCCTTTCGAGGAAGGCTTCGAAATTCAAATTCATAATTTGAAATCAAATTCTTTGGTAATACAAAAAAGGTTTTAATGATGTTACCTGTAAGTTCTTGGAGCTGTCCATCGGTACCTCCATACTCTACGGGCAGGATTGTCTTTGGTATTACTTTATACATAGCTGCGTAGTTTTGATTATGCACACTAATCTGAAATGAAAACATATATGTTATTACTTGCACGCTTTTGTTAAGTGTTACTTCTTCGAATCGGCTTGTTTAATATTGCGAACGTTCATTTAGAAGTTGGATAGTTTTGTATACAAAAAATACCAAGAAAATGACTAATGAACATTAATTTATTTAACAGGAATATAGGCCTACTATCATCTCCCGAGCCTTTTCCCAATTATGTTGGGGTCGGCTTCCAATCTAACCGGATTCAGCTGAGTACAGTGTTCTACATGAAGCGACTGCCTATCTGACCTCCTCAACCCAGTTACCCGGGCAACCCAATACCCCTTGGTTAGACTGGCGTCAGACTTATACTGGCATCTGAGTACCCGTAACGACTGCCAAGGATGTTCAATGACAGCCGGGACCTACAGTTTAACGTGCCATTCGAAACACAGTTATTGGTGTCCAAGATATACTTAGAAAGTACATACAAACTTAGAAAAGTTGCATAATTGAACGCCCGCTCTCACACTTGAGAGGTTGTGAGAATATAGGCCTACTAATTACAGACAATAAGCTACTTACTCTCTTCTTTAATTTTTCTCCTAAAAATGTTTTAAATATCGTGTATGCTGTTTCGAACCCAGCTGGTGTATTCAGAATGTGGTTTCCTTTTACGCGCACTGGGAGGGCCTTCTCGAAGCACGATATGACCTTTTTGGCTAAAGCTGGAGTCCATTGACTCAGTACACTTATTCCTACATCTTTCATGTCGACTATTACAACCTGAAATAAAGTTTATGTTAAGACATCAAAAAGGATCTTTTATTTTACAAGTAAATATACTTGAGGAGTTTCATAACTGCTCATATCTTAGTACTGGCTAGAATAATAAGAGGTATCTTATGAAATCAAATGAAACAGTGCAAATATAGATGTGTACCGACACCATCGAAATGTTAAATCACCTCGCAAGTATACTTTTTTCCTTCAATATATTGTACCTACAGTCTGTGCATTCCCTAGTATGTATAAAAATAGGAAGGTCCCGACAAGACCCTCATAATCCTACCCTGACCGGAATGTCGGCAAAATGATCCTACCTCGCCAGCAACAGAGAAATTGTCATCTTCGAGCATTAATATCTCGGTCACCATGAGGGCCGCCTTAATTAAGTCAGAAAGGTGATATTTAGAGGGGTCGAACACCCCTAGCCTCATTATACATGTTCGCGGTGAATCTTCATCAACACAATTCTTCAAAGGCAGGAAAACTCTGAAAATAATATGAAATAAATTAAATGATCCAGCCGTCTCAAATACCAACGGCTAGAATATAAATGTATTTGCGCAAAAACAAAAGTAGAACGCTGAAGCCGTTTCCAAAACCACATTTTAGCCAAAAGTGCCCACTGTTCCACTTTCCTCATTTAGTCAGCATTGATTAGACGCTGGGGTAAAAATATTTTCTTACCCAAGTTTAAGTATTTCTTGAATCTTAGGTCCGTAGGGATCTCTGTCCCCAAAAAACTCTGGTACAATAGTTTTTAAAGTGTAATACATGTCTAACTTCTCTTTGGCTCTTTCGAGGCTATATTTTCCACCGCGTAAAAATCCTATGAGCCATTGATCCGCTGAAAATTAATTCATTTTATTATAAATACAATTTTACTTCGCCTTTACGAGCATACAGTTTGATTACATTCTGGTAAAAGCCGGCAAAATTGCCAAAATTAACGACCACGATACTAAAACGGAACTTACAGCGACATCTATGCAACGCTTAAAGAACTAAAGACTGAAGTAACGTACACAGAAGTGTTGTTGCCAACACTCCAGTGATTTGTTTTTCGTACTGTTATAGTACGGGAACATGAACATAGATGTCCCCACCAAATATTGTCATGAGTTTAAAAAATGTTGTTACTCGTCAAAAATGCTATAGAATAGACCTTACTTACATGGTTGCACAGTTTGCAGATGTGGTTGCTTTTTGAGCCATTCTCTCAACGCTAACAGGTCAGACTGGATCCTCTTAGGATTCTCATTAATTTCTGACTGAGCTTTCTTCGACAGAGCAGGTGACAGCGGCCTGACAGTCATTTTCGAACATCAATATGGTCGTCAGATCTAAATCAAAGATAATATTATGTAGGTAGTTAGTAATTGATTGGTTGGTAAAAACATGAAGCTATCTCTATGACTCACATTTTCATGAATTACAGTAGGTAAAGGTATCGCATCCTATCTAATGATTTATTTTCGTTTGATAAAAGAACAGCCACGCTCGCTTGACTTATTCAAGGTTGAAATATAGATACAATAATATCGATCTATGCTTCATATATATATCAGAGTCCGTAAAGGTGAATGTCTCGTTAATACAAATATGTAGGTAATATTGAAATAATCTTTATATAACTCGATTTCTATCAAAAAGTTCCAAACCTACAGACTGATATGGACAGGATATTGATTTAAAGACGTCAGTAAACTATATATTATCTTATTTCATTTGTTGATTAATCTGTCCCTTACCTTGAATTCGAACCAGAAAATACAAATCGCTTAAACTGAACTGGTAATTACAGTGACTTTTTTCTAATTATCATGGAAATCACAACTTCTTAGTGTATTTAATTAAGGTAGTCAATTAAAGTATCGGTCGCAAAGTTTAAGAGAGGTAACCATTGCTAAGAGTTACTGCATTGGATAATTAACGAAGGAGTTCATTAGGTTCACTTATTTTTTGCACTATCTATATGGAGCGAGATTCATCTATCTGAAAATAACCATGAAAATAACAGTAATGTTGCTGGGAAATGCAATATTAAATTGACGTGTTGGAAAAGTGGGCAAATTTTTTTTTCCTTTTCAGTGAGGTATAAATTATGTAAGCTTATTTGAAGTGGGCAGTGTTAAGTGCATTTTTATGTATTGTAAGAAATTTTAATTAAGACTGAAACACAGCCAATCAGTCAGGTATTATTATTATTTGGATGGGTATTTGAGTTTACTCTTCAAAATTTTTTAAACGGCGATAAAATAGTTAAATAAACAGCTGGATGCAATTCGCTTCCAATCGGTACCTACATATATGTGGAGATCTAAAGGGGAGGCATATGTTCAGCAGTGGACGTCCTATGATTGAGATAATGATGAAAATAGTTTGGTATACATACAGATTCTAAAACCAAAACAAAGTACACACACCAGCACATCAAGCTACCGAAACTGTAAAATTTTCCCAATCAACTTTGAACCATACGCTTCAGCGATATAGTTAAATATAGATTAATGAAATTTTGGCGTCTCTACATTATCTCAAGAGACAGGCGAGCAGTATAATTATTTACACTTTTATCACAACGTCTTGTCTAGAGTGACAATTTGTAAGTCATTGACTCTGCCAAACAGTGTCAAACTATTAAGTAATCAGTACTAATCATGCTACAGGGACCTCAATTACTTTGATCATGTTCTCCTCACATGCATTACAACGTCACTACGTATGTATATTCGTTAATTAACTTAGCTACAAGTGTTAAACTGGCGTCAAGGTCACTTGCAGAAAAAAGGAAGCATTTGTAATTAGGTTTTGTTTTTACAAAGATAAACTCAATTATTAATTTTACCACATAAAATAATCACTATCACTACATAGTATAAAACAAAGTCGCTTTCTCTGTCCCTATGTCATTTTGTATGCTTAAATCTTTGAAACTACGCAACGGATTATGATGCGGTTTATTTAATAGATAGAGTGATTCAAGAGGCAGGTTTATATGTACAATAACATCCATTAAATAGTTTGTTTGATAGATTTGCTATGTTTTTATATACAACGTTCACAGTTTTTTCTGTAATGTATTTAGTATCAGCATTGCACCCGTGCGAAGCCGGGGAGGGTCGCTAGTTTCATATAAAATCGTACACGTCATTTATAAATTAATACCGCTTACTTTTTAAAAAATCAAGCAGAAAAAAAAGCAAAATAAGGAAAATTACTAAAAGCATCGCACTAATTATTAGTAAGTTCGTCTAAAAAAATATTTTGTCAACTAAGCAAATATTTGTCGAGAAATCTGATAACGAGTTCATTAAACCCCTGAATATATTGAAGACAGATTTCATTGCATTTACGCAGTAAAATAGATATTTAGATACAAATAATATATGCAAATGTCATTTACCTTTAACAAAAACAATTGTGACGAGAAAAAATCCCTTGGTTTTAAAGAGACACGTCACAGTTGGATGCCGTAGCGAGAATACTAAGAAGACAATATTGCATAGCGAGGGCTCAACCAATACAGTAATTACTCGACCAACGATTAGATAATGTGACAGTGTTATTAAAAAATAACATTAAGTAGAGATTATTAGTGACACCTGTTAGAGTTTACCTATTTACAGGTAGGTATTCTGTATTTTGTTATTAGTTTCATTGCCATAGTAACAGTATGACTGAAGAAAAGCCTACTGACATTATAAACGCGAAAGTTTGTTTGTATTCACATACTACTTAATGAATTTTGATGAAGCTTGACAGTAACATAGCTGAAACAAGACAATAGTATGTAGGCTACTTTTCAATCCATCCAACGTTTCTTCGGCAGTCTCTTTCCTGTTATTCATTCATATTCATACTCATAACATTCAACTGATGGTAAATATTTTTTACAACGGTATACAGAATGTACTTATAGATGTTTCAGCAAAGGCTTTAACACGAAAATCGCTTCATAATAATTATTTTAATCGGGAAATCTTACATACATAACCGGTTTGCACCAAAAAAAGCTATTGATTAGCCTATTATCTACATTATATTGATTTTCAACATTATTTCTGTGGACGCAAATTCACATTGTTCAGCTTTGGATACTGTGTTACACCGCGTTTCACCCTGTATAAGAAATGAACTAAACTAATCAACATCTCAATAGGTTGGTCATTGAATGAAAATACTAGCCATTCGAACTATTTGACGAAACTATTCAAATAGAAGCAGTATTATGTGAATACATTTTTAGTAGATAATTAATATCTTAATGCCTTATTTCTATACCAAATCGCTATCGATTGAATAGATATGGTGTAATACCTAGTTGAAGTTATTATCAACGAGTTTATGGAAAACATGATAATGCAACCTTTTTCCTTACAATGTATTAATCTATGCTACTAATGCTATGTTGTGTGAAAGATACATTATTATTTTAACCTTTCAAACCTCTGCTAATTAATGTAACATTTTATTAATTACGTTTATTTTAAAATATGTTTATTGTCTCATGGTAACAGAAAATACCAATACCCGCTTGTGAAGACTCAAAGAAGGCTCAAAGATGTAATATGTAAAAATGAACTTTAGTACACTTAAATAGGAATAAAAATAAATGAATGCTAATGAAGTTATACACAAATGAGTCATAAAAACAACAAATATTAATTTTAAAATCACTAAAATGATAAGTTTTTAATTTACAATGAAAAAGAAAACATATTTTCACGAAACCGTACAAAAATAAGAGATAGCAAAACTATTCGAACCTACCTTTTTAGTGTAACAATATTATCAACTTCACAACACCGACTGTTAACGGAAACTGATACCCTACTTCCAAAATGTATTCGTTTGAGAAGCGTGTTGCATTTTAGCGGCAAAATACTGAACCGATCTCGCCTCCGTACTGTTACAGAGCACTATCTCAATGACATTGAATTATGCTCGTTCTATTCCCTGCCTACGTCATCTCGTCTGCGTTTCTAGTCTTTAACACCTAGACTGTAGAACAGAAACTTGCATGATTTTGTATACATAGATGGTAAACCTATTATAATGTTTGAAAACAAATGAATTCCTCTCAGTAAACTCCTTTACAACTGCATATACAAAAGAGGATAATATTCTGTCGCGATCTTTTATTAAAGCAAGTCTTACACAGCTAATAAACGGCGTCTGCTGATTATAAGACCATACGATAATGAGTCTAGAATAAACAGTGAATAATACGGGTAATAAAGATTATAAGAACTTCAATTAAACTTCTTTAACTTTATTGCGAATTTCATAGTTCAGCTGATATATTGATATATTAATTTTAAAATTTTAATGACGTCTAAAATAAATTTCTTTTTTATTTCAAATACAAGACATGAAATCTAAAATGGCTTGGTTTTATGGAAATTTATCCAATCACAAATGTCTGTTAAGATACAAGTTAATATACAAGTCGAAGTCGACTGTTAACATAGATGATGTATTTCACTTCTAAGGATAGACATATGATAGTCAAATGCTCATCAGTCGATTGGCAAGTGAAATGAAACAATGGATACACCTAGATATACATAAATATTTATTCTCCTTACGGAGGCGAAGTGAACGAACCCGTTCAAAATGAAGCGGCCTTCGCCATGACGGGTTTATGTCTGCAATATCGTGTACCTACTGACGTATTTCTGACGTTCATTCGTTCCACATACGATGATTGATCCCTATAGTAAATTAAATATTATGATCCGTATTGCTCTTTATTTTAAATTAGGAACAACTAAATTTTCTCAGTGAACACGTGTGTTGACTAATCACGGTATCGAACAGTTTTATCTCCATATACTCAAACAACACTTAAGTCTATTTTATTCTCTTTCTGTAACAGTAATTTTAAAAAGTATGACAAAGATAGGATGAAGTTTGTGCTGTCTTTAAAATTAATTAGCGTTTCGGTATTCAGCCGTTACTGTTCATATTTTTACTTAACAACTATGTCAAGCAATTCGGTATGTATTGCTTATGTTAAAAAAAGTATTTTTTCTCACTAAGAGAACAATTTTCTGACGCTTCTCAGTCATCAGTTGTATAAACAGCTCCTCTTTAGCTATTGGGTTTCTTAACATGGTTTTACAGTTAAAAATAAAAAAACAAACTCCAGAATCAACATTATATTTATTTAAGTGTTTATTTTGTAAGTCCTAAATTTACAATTATTTAAGTAGAAACAGAAAGTCAGTCTATATCAAGTTTCCTAAAGGATCCGTCCTCCAAAATGTCTGCGTCGATAGGGGGACCAATTCTTTTGGATTCGTCTGTCCCCAATTGTTCCTCGAATTTCATCCAGTCGTGGTATTCCTTGAATTTGGACACCCAGTGTTCTGAAAGTCATGTATATATAAAGTAGTATTTATAAACAAATAAAAAAAATTGACTACATACACACACAGGCATAAGAGTTGTGTATTAATCAGATAAAAAATCCCGCAATAATCCTGAACGTGACATTCAATAAAAAAAATATTATTTTACATTTGTGAATATTAATTAAGTAATGAGAATGTATATCAAAAATCATGCGTTAGCGTTCATCTGATGTCAAAAATTAAAAAAATCGTTAATTAAGAGTTCACCTGTAATGTCCGCGATAGTAGGGCCTTCCCCGCCATATTCGGGGGGAATTATTTCTTTAGGGATCTCGTCCATCAATTCTTCATGATTTTTATGGATTCTCAGCTACAATTAAACAAACAACGAATTAATTTACAACCACAAAGGAATTACGTTCAATCCTTGAAATATGTCTAAAATTGAAAGCTTAATACAAAACCATAACCAGAAATCAATACGAAAACCAACAAAAAAGTTTTAATACAAAGGTATATTAAAACACTACCCGTTCAAAATCAATGGACACCATTATTGATATAAAAAGAAAAAGAAAGAGGAAAAAAGGCTAATGGCATCTTTTTATATTCTTGGTCAAAAGTGGCGAGTACCTCTATCAATATTTTCCATTAAAAAGGTTTTTATACTAAATGAAAACCAAAACTATCAGTAGCAACAGTTAACTTACCCTTTGTTTGGCCTTTTCATTTAAAAATCCTTGTATCAGCGTGAATATTTTTTCAATTCCTGCTGGCAAATTTATATGATGACTTCCTTTTAACCGGAGGGGCATGGAATCCTGAAATAGGAACAAACACAACATTATGTTATTAAAAACAAATAAATATGTATCGAACTAGTAAAGGGAGGCTCCAAACCGTTCGTTTCGTTGCGGCATTAATATTTTTTTTTTTTTGTATAAAGATTGGCTGTAGCTATAATCCTACTAATATGATAAATATGATAGTTTGTGAGTATGGATGTATGTCTATTACTCTTTCACGCAAAAACGACATATTTAAATAAAATTTTGCCTATGAAAGGACATAGACTACTTTTTATCCAGGTGCGGAAAGTAGTTCCTTTGGGCAATGGGTAAAACCGCGGGGAACATCTTGTAATTTATATATTTCAAGAAAGATCACAAGCATAGATTTAGATTCAAAACGATTCAACTTTTATGGTCACCGCAAGATCTATTATTACATTAAACTATCGGTATTGTCGGTACCATACGTACTTGGCTAACGGCGACCATTTTCTTCAACATGGAGGGCGTGGCTTGAACGAAATGGCTCATTGTCACCCCCTCGTAGTCTGTGACGATCTTAGTGCCCAATACGCAGGCTACATCATCTTCTACCACCATTATCTGAAAATATTTAAATTCTTGTACAGATTTGGTATGTAACACGACTCATTTGGCGTAATGGTGACCACACCGGACTGCCTGGCTGAGGGTTCCGGGGATTCTCGTTACAGTCGACATTTGTGTGATGAGCATGCTTATTGGCTGTGGTCTGGGAGTAACCATGTGTATTTATAAATGTATGTATGTATAAAGTATATGTAGTTTATTAGTTGTTTTAGTACCCATAACACAAGCTAATCAATAGCTTTCCTTAGGGATAACCAACTATGTGTGAAAAGGTGTCCCAATATATTATATTAATAAAAATACATTAATATCGAATCAACTGTTCTCCCTATCAACCTGCTTTGATAATTTGTATTGGCGGACCAACACCGTTGCTTTGTTTTCCTCAATATTATACAGTTTTCACTCTATCTTAAGTACACAAACAACTTAGATTCTATCAACACAATCTTATTATTATCAACTAGACATTTCGATTGTACGTGTCGACGCTATGAATGCCTATAGTACTTTATATTTCAACAATTATATATAGTGGTCATTGGTATAAGGTGCCTATAAATATACCTTATTTTGTTGTAACTTCGAGGTAAACAGCGACTATCAATACGTAATGGCCACATTTTTGTTTCAATTCAAGAGCACAGTGTTGTTGATTATAACGATAATTACCTGCACTAAATAGTAGAGCATGCACATGAGATCACCGACGCTGTGTGTGGCCGGGTCGTACTTGCCGGCTCGGATGAGGATCACTCGGGGGAACAGTTTCTCTGCTGGTTTTGGTAAAATCAAGCATGTTCTGAAAAGAAAACAGTATTTATCATTAATTACGTACCTTTTCGTAAATAAGGAGTTAAGAATAAATAAAAAATAAGAATCAAACATTAAGGTTATTTAAGAGGCTACATTTACCGTTTATTTATAAAAAGTATTCTAATTAAAGTCAGCGGTCGTACTGTGATGTTTTTTTTTTAAAAGTAGGATAAATGAAAATGAATCAATTATTTCTATGCAAAAATAATATTTTTTTTATAAAAAGTTTTAAGTTGAAAACTTTCTTTTTAAACTACGAAAATGACAGGTGCCCATATCTTAAATGTGTCCGCATTTAATCACACATTGTCCTAGCCTTTTCCCAACTACGTTGGGGGGTCGTCTTCTGATTACCCGTAACGCCTCCTAATTATTAGCACACATTACAACCCACGAATTCAATGAGCCTTCCGTAATACACAGGAATCTCATCAAGGCAAGATGATCACCCATCCATAGAAGACCGAGCCAAGCATTGCTTAGCCTCATGATCGATCGACCTGTGCAGTTTTTACGTAGCACAAGCGTTTACACACCCATCTATTAAATATCACCAAATTAATACTGTTACGGTGTATTCGTTACTTTCATTATTTCCTTACCCAAGTCTAAAGAACTCCAAAAACTTTGGATCCGTTGGTTTTATCCTCAAGGTTATTTCGGGAGCAGTAGTTCTGAGTGTGTAGTACAAATCCAGCTTTTTCTTAACTCTTTCTAGACTGAATTTACAACCTCGCAACAAGGCTATGAGCCACTGATCATCTGTAATCATAATACAAGTCACATTTTATTATAAATGTTACCTTTATTTACGGCCTTTTTTCTCTTTATTTTTACAAGCCTTTTAATTAATGAATTACGCCAGGCTCATCGTAGCCTAAGAGGAGAGATATGCTACTACTGCGTTCTTTTTAAATTACTAAAAATTCATATATCTTATTAGCCCTCAACGCTGCTTTAAGGCCTTCAATTATATGACTAACATCCCAATAACAGTTAGTGCTATTTATATCACGTTTTTTCGGTAGCTTTTTCATTGAGGTTCAATCATATTATTTACGTAAGCATAACAAATTTAGCTCCAGCTAAAAATAAAAACGCTGTCGACATCGTAAGCTGGTGGGTATAAAAATTAAAAAGGTATTATTCATCTCAATGTTACATGACAAAACCGAATGCGAATTTTATTTTTGTGACGCAGGTAAAGCGGTCCTTTTAATGAGATGCAAGATCCAAACAATACAACAACATATTTTGACAAGATGTGAGTAAAAAGGCGAGAATTATTAACACTACATATGTATGTATAACGATCAGCCTGCTTCTTCTTCCTGCCCTATTCCCATGTTATTTGAGGCTGTCACAATATACTTATGTTCCGTTTCTACTCGGCTCTGTAAGCCATCATACGACTATCCTTTCCCTTCTTAATCATGTCGTCATAACAATAATGATCAGTAATCGATGAAAAAACGCTAGTGAAATAGCTTAGACCTGATCACAATTTACACAGATACCTATAAATGATTGCACTTGACGAGTACAAATAAACTTAACATGCCTACTTAGATAACTAATCTGTTCCTATATTTTTGTTTCTATATAATGGGGCATAACATAACAAAAGAATAGATTCAAGCGTTAATTATTTTAAATAGCATAGAACTTCACACTACGATTATAGTTCGAGATTAGCACATAATTATCTAAACAAACAAACTCGTCTTTCTTTATCTTGTTATTAAAGACTTTTCAAACTATTTGAACAAAATTTATACCTGTTCTGGCTTTCAGGTGAGGCTGCTTAGAAATCCAATCCTTCAGGAGTTGCAAGTCATTTGCTACCTGTTTCGGATTCTCGTTCAATTCCTTTTTGGCAATTTTTGCCAATTCCGGCGTCAGTTCACGAACCATTATCGTGTTTCAGCACTGAAAACAACACATACACAACTTTATAGCACACGGAATCATATGTATAACCTATCGTACATGTTCTTGGTCTATTGCATTGTTTGTATAAAATAATAGAAAATAAGATTTACCTTTGTATCGTTTCAGTGCGCTGCCGGCGTATCGACTAACAGATAAAGAACACGGCTGTTATCACTATCGCGTTGTTAGCCGAAGCTGACTCGCAAAATATTATCCAATCATGCAACAACCACAATCAATGTTCCAGTTCTACCATAATTGCTCAACTACAATAAAATCTGAAGTTGTTTCGACGTATACTGAACGTAGATGTGGGGAATTATTACAGTTATTGGGTTTTTTCATATAGGTATACCTCGTTCATGAAGGCGCTAGTGGTTGCCGAATATGCGATTAGTAAAACTCTCTCAGGGAATAAGCATAAGTGATTTTATTTGTAAATATTATTAGTTATGACGTTAAATGATAGAAGGATAGTCTGTACCTATGTCGATAAATTAATATATGTGCATATCATCATAGTCGTAGAATAGTGACGGACCTGACAAATATTAAACTTTCCAGGGCAGCCATTTCAAATAATTATGTTGGTTTTTTTGACATAATTTTTTTAATTTTAAGTCTATAATTTATAACTAAAATACATACAATTTTTTCTTAAATGTAGTAATAATATTTAAATAATATTGTATCCAAATATGGTAAAAAGTGATTTTTGTATTTTTTTCAACATGTTCAAAACCGACATTATTCTACGATCATGACGATATGGGTTCCAAACATTTTGGTGCGTTTTGGTACGTATGTAATAAGCTTTAAGTGATCAAATATTTGACCATTTAATTAATGTTTTCCTTCACCATAATCAATAACGCTCAATCCTTCTCAGTGTGAGAGGAGGCCGAGCTCTGCAGTGGGGCCAGAGGGACTATGAAGCGGCTGTTGAGGCGAATTAAGTATACATACATCATCAGCCTATCGCAGTCCACTGCTGAACATAGGCCTCTCCAAGTGCATGCACGAATTAAATATAATACGCTTTTACTTTAAACCTACTGGTTCCCACAGTTCTGCTAACATCCTAAGGGAACTTCACAACTTCACCCACCTGGATAAAGGAGAAACTACTTCTATAGCTTTCCTCGATAAATTGATCATGAAACAATTTTTTTTTATTCAAAAATTTTGTTCCTTATATTAGAACATTCAAGCAAACAAAGTCTTTACTTATAGTATAGACGATACCATCCTTCCATAAGAAATGAAAATTTACGACGGTCCTGTATTCGACCTTGATCTTTGAGCCTTAAGAAAAATACAATTTAGGACTTTATGTTGTGTAATTGGAAGTGCATACCGGACTTTCCTGTTATCTTTCAAAATATGAGTTTGTTTATGTCTGGGCATATACGGATACGTACAAGGAGGGTAATCCTTGAATTATACAATCACTTTTGAATGCAAATTTATTTTCGTAGTAAAACAAAAAAAGTTTTTTTTGTGATTTTTATTTCATATTTACTGTATTATACTTATATATACTAATTTAAGATCAAATCTTGTCTATCCTCTGCCTATCACAAGATTGAGGTACGCACGGCCCTTTCGCAGACCTCGACAAGAAACAAAAGTGAGTTTTAGGCTGTAGAGTCTGACACGCCCTCCAGCTGCACCCACAGCGCGAGGTCAAAAATCAAATCTACCTTAGTTCAATGCCCCTTCATATAGTATTACCGTAGCTATACCTACCTAAAGTCATGGTTGAAAATGAACAAAAAAAATAAAAAAATCGAAGATGATATTTAAGATGAAAAATTGAGAAGCTTGTACTAGTTGACTGTATATAATCTAATTCTACACAAACAGTAACTGGTATCAGTTTACTTTATAGAAGTATAAAATCTCGCTGTTAATCTACATCCAGTTTTCTAAAGGAACCTTCCACCCCGAACATTTGCTCTGCGCTCTTGGGCTTGCCTGGCCGCTTACTTTCATCAGTCCCAAACTTCAGATCTTCATCAAACCAATCGCTATATGCATCTATTTTCTTCAACCAGTAATCTGTTCACAAAAACAAAAGGTGAATTCTATTGTTGCTTGTATAAGCTTCAAAACGATGATTTAAATGTTGAAGGAATAAAACTTTTTTTTTTTTTCATAATGACTTCACAATATCATGTCCCGAGCCTTTTCCCAACTATGTTGGGGTCGGCTTCCAGTCTAACCGGATTCGGCAGAGTACCAGTGTTTTACAAGGAGCAACTGCCTATCTGACCTCCTCAACCCAGTTACCCGGGCAACCCAATACCCCTTGGTTAGACTGGCGTCAGACTTACTGGCTTCTGACTACCCGTAACGACTGCCAAGGATGTTCAATGACAGCCGAAGATATACTTAGAAAGTACATACAAACTTAGAAAAGTTGCATTGGTACTTGCCCGACCTGAAATCGAACCCACGCCCTCATGCTTGAGAGATTGGCTCTTTAACCACTAGGCCACCACGACTTAATGACTTTACATTATGGATATAAATAAATTCTGTAATGAGCTGACAATATAAACCTACCAATGATTTTTTCTCTGCTTCCACCTTGACCTCCGTACTCCTCAGGTAATATTTCAAGAGGGACGTACTTTTGAAGCACCGTTAAGTCCTTGCTATACACATGAATCTGAAAAGTGTCAAGGGTCGTTAATACAAACTATTAGTACTTTTAAATCTATACTAATATTATAAAGTTGAAGAGAGAGAACTACTGGCCCTATTTAAATAAATTCTTTCAGTGTTAGATAGCTCATCTATCGAGGAAACTATATATTTTTTACCGAAGAAGTTCCAACGAGATGCCTGTGAAAGTAGAGGGAAAAAATATTTTTCACTCACTTTTTTCTGGTGTTTCTCATTGAGAAGTTTTATTGCAATATTAAATACTCTTTCAAAAGCTGGTATCGAATTTATTACGTGAAGGCTCTTTAGTCTCAGCGGTGATGCATCCTGAAATATTAATAGGTAGTTTAAATATGAAAAATTTACAATTATCGTCTATTATTTCTGAGGAATGTTCTAGATCTTCATTCTACGCTATGTAATTCATATTACTAATGTATGGTAAAATGTATACCTGTCCCGCGATGACTAACTTCTTGAGCACAGACGGTGTCATCTGTAGGAAGTGAGCCATAGTGATTCCTTCGAGATCAATAACATTAATGGTTCCATTGACCAAAAAGGCATCATCTTCCAAATATTTTATCTGCAAAAAATGATAATTATGTGACTGTATTTTTTGTAATAAACTTGTTTTATGTGTAAGTGTGAATAAGACCTTAAATAATTAAATCGTAAAAGGATATTTTGAATAATGCTGTATAATGCTACTCTTAGCAAATTAAAACAATCATCAATTTATTCAAACAACAAATAATGTCTCCATACCTGCTGTAAAATGTGTGCAAATGAGAAGAACTCTGTCGGCGTAAACCTGTTAGGGTCATAGAGGCTAGGTTTCACAATGACGACCCGCGGGTCGAGGGGAGATGCCAATTTCGGTAGCACTAACCCAGCCCTAAAATATAAAGATTCAAAATGATGTGTGTAACAGTGTATAGGCCTCACGATTACGAGAACAAACCAGTACAATAAGTGAGTTTGATGCCTATACTATTGACCCATTTTAAATACAAGCATACTCGTATTACATTAATTAGGGTTGAAAATTCTACTAATAATTTCTAACACACACTGTTCGGAAACTGAAAAAAACAACAATAAATTTCTTGAACAGTTGTTACCTTTGCGTACACTTACCCAGTTTCTAACAACTCCTTGAAACTTGGATTGTTAGGTCTGAATGTAAACAAATCTGGTGACAACGTTCTCAAAGAGTAATATAGGTCCAACTTCTCTTTAGCTCGTTCTAGACTATGTTTACACCCCCTCAAGAAAGCTGCGAGCCACTGGTCATCTACAACGTTAATCAAAAATTATTATATCTACACATTTTCGTTTATATTAAGAACGACCCGGTGAACTTCATTCCGCCTGAGTTTTTTTTTTCTTTTTCAGGCAGTTTTTATAATTTTCTCCATGAGACGAAAAGCATCTTCATACTTCAAGAAATATCCAAAAAATATTTAGCTGCTCTTAAAATTTAAACACGATGGATTGACACTGTTAGTAAAAGAGTCGGTTGCAAAATTAACACAGCAGCAACCTGCAGAAACCTACTTCTAGGGCAAAGTTGTTGCAGTCGGGTTTTTTACTAATAATACCACTACATCGCAAAATCTATAAAAGTTACTTAGGTACCTGTTCTAGCCCTTAAGTGTGGTTGTTTACTGATCCAATCTTTCAAGTGTATTATGCCATCCTCAAGTTTCTTCGGAGTCTCGTTCAGTTCCACTGCAGCCTTTCGTTCTAACTCAGCACTCAAGGGTCTCACCAACATTTTACGAATAAAATTAAATCTTTACAAAAAACACACTTTTCACGTTTAAATAAATATAGACTTAATTTTGAATGTTGTAAAGTCCAAAATATTTTTTCTTTAAAATATTATTTAGGTCTCAAGGTTGTTGCAGGTACTCTTAAATGCGATGCAGTCGTCCGCCCTGTTTCGGAGTACAGGCCTAATAAACACAAGAACAGTTTGTTTTTTGTTTATTTAACTGAATTACTCCTCGCTGGGACGGTAACTATAAATCAAGAACCTTGTTTATATCATTAATGGATTGCTAATTGCACTTTTTTTATTTCATTGCACTTTTATTATCATACCTACATTAGATATGTTTTTATGAGTTATAGTTTTTCCTTATCGTATAGCCCTCGAAAAGTCGATGACCTTCTACAAATAGTCCATAGTCCCAGATAGCAAATCTAAAGTAAACTGCCCTTGTGTAACAATCTTTACCGTTTTCGTATTTCCTAGAATGATAACTAAATTGGTGACTTCAATTAGTTATTTTCTATAATAGAAATAATAGTAAAACGGCGAAGACTTTATTTAATCAACAAGCTACGTTGTTTTTAACAATTAACACTGGTACTCAGCTAAACCCGGGTAGACTGAAAGCCGACCCCAATGCAGTTGGGAATAGGCTCGACGATGATGATGATGATGATGATGAAGCTACGTTGTTTTTAGGGAATGTTACAGCTGAGAGTCTTCGCAATATGGATTACGGTAGAAAATACTATATTTTGCTAGATATTCAAATGGTTTCATTCCTCAACAAAACCCTGACCGTCAGACAAAATGTAAAGTCGTTACGTGCTGATTGTCATTGAGATAAATTATGCATTATGCGGTATATATAACAAAAAGTGCATGTTGTCCTTAAAGTTGCATATAAAGTGCTTATAGGTATTATGCTCACGTTGATCTGCATAAAGTAATTGTAGTCAGCCTATTTGCTGTTCCTGGTCTCATTTGGAAAGTCGCTATACCTACCTACCTTCGAAAATGTTCATGAGTCATTTTAGCTTGGTCAAATCCTTGCTAGCATTATAAATGCTAGTGTGTATGTTTAGTGTAAGAGTAAGGGTTAAGGTCACGCTAAAACTGCGGAATCATTTGTTTTCTTTCTATAATATCTACCATCAGTCTTGTGTAGGTAATTTAAGCTGATGAGGTTGTTGACATTTTTTAGTTAGAGTGTGCTCCTTAGCAAGAGCAACTCATAAGAATTGTGATGAAAGGCATGCAGCAAGGACAGCACTGGAGACGTAGACAGATGGTATCTAGCAGACGGAGAAAGCCTACTCTTTATCCAGGTTCGAGACGTAGTATTTTCGGAGCGCGGATAAAAGCGCGAACAACAGTTAATAAAAAAATATAATATATAAGAAAGTGTATTGTTATTAAAATTTATTGTACAAAAAATATTGTGAAATCAGTATTATGAGCATATCAATCAAATTCAAGTTTCCTAAAAGAACCTTCAACCCCAAACATATCTTCCGCAGTCTTGGGCTTGCCAGGTCGCTTTGATTCATCGGTGCCGTATTTGGAGTCTTCCTCCAGCCAGGAACCGTATTCCTTCACCTTGTTCCTCCAGTAGTCTGTAAAATAATTATACATATAACCTTCTTGTCAACAAGTAAATACAGTCAACCTATTGCTAGAAATAACACTAAGGGCCAGTCTCAAAATATCGTAGTTGGCGAAACAGGCCCTAAGAATATCAGACTTTAAAATCGTTGTTTTTCTGTAAATAATTATTTTTGAATTATTAAAAGATGAATGAAGAAGAATAAAGTGAATGCTGCAATGGTTTTATAATTAAAAACATTTTGAATTTGTTTATTTCTGAGTGAAGAAATAAATGAAAACAGTTATGTCTGAGGTAATTTTAAACTAACAATCTTTATATTTTATGAGTATTTTTGATACAAAGCATCATCTAATTATCTATTGAATCAAATGGCCACTCTTCAAAATATGGCTAATGTGATAAGCTACGTGACAAGTATTGACTGTGTTGCAATTTACCTGTAATTTCGTCAATTGTGCCAGCATTTCCGCCATATTCAGCAGGGAGCGCTTCTTTGGGTACGTATTCGTACAATTCTTCGTAATTCTTGTTGTGAACGAAAAGCTACGAAAAAAATACAACAATTAATTAATGTACATAATAACTACGACCAGGTGGCATAGTTAGTACATATAAGCATGAGCATAAGTATTTACTTTTCAATTAGTTTATCATAAATGCTTTAAAATATACAATTAAAGATTATAATGTGGCACTTACTCTTGATTTATTTTTTTCATTAAGCATCCCTTTCATTGCATTAAAGAACGTCTCAAATATAGATGGTGTGTTCAAATAATGTGCCCCTTTCATACGCATTGGTGACGCTTCCTAGAAAAACAGAAATCATACAATATCCGCATACGTCAAACATTTGTGGGCATGAACATGGGTGTTTGGCTTAGTCTGGGTGTTTCTATGTATAATATGTACATAGAGTGTCGTGGTGGCCTAGTGGTTAAAGAGCCAACCTCTCAAGTGTGAGGGCGTGGGTTCGATTCCAGGTCGGGCAAGTACCAATGCAACTTTTCTAAGTTTGTATGTACTTTCTAAGTCTATCTTGGACACCAATGACTGTGTTTCGGATGGCACGTTAAACTGTAGGTCCCGGCTGTCATTGAACATCTTTGGCAGTCGTTACGGGTAGTCAGAAGCCAGTAAGTCTGACGCCAGTCTAACCAAGGGGTACTGGGTTGCCCAGGTAACTGGGTTGAGGAGGTCAGATAGGCAGTCGCTCCTTGTAAAAACACTGGTACTCAGTCGAAACCGGTTAGACTGGAAGCCGACCCCAATATAGTTGGGAAAAGGCTCGGGAGATGATGTACATATGTATTTACAAAATGAAAGTATATACCTAATTATGTTTATCAGTTGTCTGGTACCTATAGTACAAGCTCTGCTTAGTTTGGGACTAGATGACGTTGTGTAAATGTATGAGGAATATCTATCTCAACAAACGGACCTACTTTCTTTGAAACTTCAGAAAAGAGAATTTAATTTCCAAAGTAGACTGGGAGATACACTCCCAATATTATACCTGTCCTAACACCACCATCTTCTTCATGAGTGCAGGCGTCATTTGCAGGAGATGTGCCATAGTGACACCCTCTAAATCCATTATAGTCCGACCACCAGCCACAACCGCGTTATCATTTTCAACCATCACAATCTAAAAAATAGCAAAAAAATTAAGTACGAGATTTATTTAAATTCGATAGCATTTTCTTTTTTTAAATAAGGTATAATAAAAGGAATACCCTCATCACGGCATTGGTAGCGGCCATGACGTCCACGATATTGTACTTGGTAGGGTCGTACCTCGATATCCTAGCAATGGCTATCATCGGAGCATCAGGTGCTGCCGGCTTAGGCAATATAACAAATGCACTGAAATTTAATAACCATAGTATGTATTTTTTATATAAATTAACAAACCAACGCTGCGGCACTGCCGCGGTTGCGCATTAGCGGTATTATTTGCGGTAGGAGCCAAGCTGCCACTACGCAGCACTTTGCGATGAATTTGAAGGCTTTCAGTATTGGAAAAAAATAGTTCCCTTCACAAAAGTCAATCTGCTCAACGATAGTTATCTCTGTTAATCCAATGTATCTTATCATACATCCATATTTATAAACATTAAAGTTAATCGTACATTAAATAATGAAAGACTATGTTACAAACTAAGCAAGTTACATATGATTGAATAATAAAATAATTAAATTTATCACGCCCGAAATAGCCTACTTTTATCTTTGCTGCATGAACATGGTTTTTCCATAGGAACAGTAAAGTCAAATACCATCTTAATTGACGCACGGTCATCGTGACAAAGTGATTCAGAAGTGATAGAGTAAACAGATAACAAATATTTACCCCAGTCTCAGGATTTCATCAAAGCGAGGATCAGTATGCTTCAACTGAAATAGTTCAGGCGCCGTAGAGCGGATAGAGTAGTACAGATCCAACTTCTCTTTTGTCCTCTCTAAACTGAACTTACACCCACGTAGAAACGCCACGAGCCATTGATCATCTGAGAAGAATAAGCTTGTGTATATAAATATATTAAAGCAACTATTGTAAACAAAGAAGTAGAAGTTAAAAATTGAAGTGTGGCTTTTCAAGTTGTGTCTTAAGCTTATTTATACATCCATGGATCACGGGACAAGTAAAGTCTTTACAGAAAAAAAAACACCTATCAAGGAGTCATTAGTCATCGTCATTCTTGGAAACTGTGTTACACGTGTTACAATAACATAGCTCACCAGTTCTAGCATTGATATGCGGCTGCTTGGCTAACCAGTCCTTGATGTGTTGTAGATCTTCGGCCAGTCTATTCGGATCCTCATTGAGCTCAACGCGAGCCTTCTCCGCAAGAGCGGGAGTCAAAGCCCTCACAGGCATTTTGAATAGAAACGTCTTACCACACAAAGAACTAATACAATTCTACGATGATATCGACCGTGTCAATATCGATAATTGAAATTGGTTCTTGATTAGTTATCTGCCGTTTAATCCAACAGGCAATACTGTTGTGCCCAAGTTTTATAACATTATCAGGTTCATAAGTTTGCCTCGTCTAATCTTCCTTGTCTAATCAATTTATTTGTATGTTTTATTTCTAAAAAACATATTACTCATTTCTGTTTTCTTTTAAAATCGTGAGGAACTTAGAAATAGTTTTCGATAAAAAATATGTCAGTTTGGTCTCAATGATGAATTCTTGCGTTTTGGGTTTAGCAATATTGTAATTAAAATAAAATCAAGCCGTTTAGGTAACCGGTTAACAATAATGTTAACCGGTCGTTTCCATAGTACAAACTTCTAACTGTGCAATTCTGATGTTAAGTTTAATGTTTTATAGTTATATAATTTAGAGTGTAAAATAAAATGTTTATTCAGGTAAAATAAATTCCAAAACTACGCTATCAATATCATTTATTTGCTCTTTTTCCAACAAACAGAAAATAAACTATATTAACATAAAAAGATCATAAGAAATATTTACCCCAACAACTTATTGTACACAATATTTAAGATATGACAAAAGATATCATTAGTCAACATCAAGCTTTCTAAAGGAACCATCTACTCCGAACATATCTTCTGCAGTCTTCGGTTTGCCAGGACGCTTCGACTCAATCGTTCCGTACTTTTCGTCCTCCTCCAACCAGGAATCGTATTGTTTTACCTTATTCCTCCAGTATTCTGAAATTATAGACAAAAAAGAATTCTATAAAAATATGATGTCCTCAGGCACGGTGGAGTGATGACTTGCGCAAGACGGCTGGCAAGAGCTGGATGCGAGAAGCCGAAAATCGATCTCAGTGGCGTGCACTTGGAGAGGCCTATGTCCAGCAGTGGACTGCGATAGGCTGATGATGATGATGATGTTGAAATAATCAAAAAAATAATCTTCATTATTTTTCATTCCAGCTATGCGGAAATTACGCATCATTACAATCGCACACAAAAAACCTTGAAAAATTGCGCACATGAACGGGTTCCTCGTAAGATTTTGTGATGGGGCCTTAAGAAGCCGGGTCCCCAGCGGGCACTACCGCCAGTTTCAGAGTGCGTGTTGGCTTGCACCAGGGGTCATGTACTAAGTACATGACCCCTGCAGGCTTAGCATGGCAACCGTAGAAATAACTTTTGTTTACCGGAGAATGGACATAATGACAGAAAAGTGACAGATTGACGTAAAATTTCTTTTGACATTTTTTGAAGAAATTTTTATTTTCTTCGATCGGCATAAGTTTACAAGTGATTATATGCGAGTTGACAGTTCGCGCCATGCTCGGGCAGAAGACATGTTGACATTGACAGAAAGAGCTTTGTCTTTTCTTGACAGAATAGATATAGAATCGCCATGCTAAGCCTGCTGGTGCAATTGTACTGGTACATTGTACTATGCGCTAATATTGGACATCCAGGAGGAGCTTCCCTGATACATGCTCTTCGCCGACGATATTATTCTGGTGTGGCTCCTTCCACACCAGAATAATATCGTAAGCGAAGAGCTATCCTGTGAAAGATGTTAGACGCTTACCACTAAGAGTGTGTTATATTTGAATGGGGTTGGATGAAGAGGCAGTGGTAGACCAAGGAAATTAAGCCTAAATTTCCTGAAAGATGATAGTGAAACGTTATTTTTAGCTGTACCTGTTATATCGTCCATTGTTCCAGCGTTTCCCCCGTATTCAGCAGGCAGTGCTTCTTTGGGAATGTGCTTGTATAATTCTTCATAGTTTTTGTTGTGAACGTAAACCTGCAAATATAAACCACGTTTACTTAAATTACATCAGCTTATTGAAATTACGTTATATGGAATATTACGTATGTGACTCGTTAGCTTACCCTATTCCTATTCTTTTCATTTAGCATGCTGTTCATTACATTGAAGATGGTCTCAAATCCGGCTGGTGTGTTCAAAAAATGTGTTCCTTTCATACGCATTGGCGATGCGTCCTGAAATAATTTAATGCATGAAGAACTCAAATTAATTACAAGTAGGTAATGACGAACCAAGCATCAACATCTTTGTATTGTCTTGACCTTTCATTGTACAGACGCCAGCACATCAGGCTACCCGACATTGTCACATTTTCAAATTTTCCTACCAACTTTGAACCATATGCTTCAGAATCAAAATAGAAAATCTATTAAGGAAATTTGACTAATTGTATTAGCTTGATGCGCTGGAGTCTGTACATTTTATTTTAACCACAGAGTCAAAATTATTTTTCTCCGATAATTACCTGTCCTAAGACGACCATCTTCTTCATGGTAACTGGTGTCATATGCAAAAAGTGAGCCATCGTCACGCCCTCTAGGTCAAGAATACTTCGACCGCCAGCGACAGTCGCGTTGTCATCTTCCATCAGGAAAATCTGAAAAAAAAAGCTTTCTTTACCACCAGTTGCAAGAAATCACTAACTTTAGTTATTTAATTTTATATTCAACACAGTCAGCGTGTATTTTTAAGCAGTTTAAATCGATCCAGTTTATCCGATTGCGCCACGCAAGGGAGGACACATAACGTGTTCACCAGTCTATAGTTCAGTCATCAGTTCATCACATATGTATATAAATACATATATTTATGTATGTACTAGCGGTCGCCCGCGGCTCCGCCCGCGTGGATGTCGGTTTTCGCGACAAAAAGTAGTCTATGTGTTGTTCTGATATATAACATATAGAGGACCCCCGCGACTACGCCTGTGTGGATGTCGATTACTGCTACCAAAGCCTAACTTTTGTCGGGATGAGAAGCTCGCGCTCGGACCTCACGCCTTATTATACCTACCGGCCGACCCGCGTCAAGCGCGGCAATGACACGGGGCGATGGCTGATTATTGTATTTTATGTACCTATAAGTTTGGTATTTCTACACCGATTTCTACGATTCTTTTTTATAGAATATGTAATAATGTTATCTTTTGTTAATTAGGGATGAGCGAGAATATTATAAACATAAGATTTAAAGAATCAATAACAAATAATCAGAAAGCTCCGAACTGGTAAACTATCGGGAGTTATACGTGTTATTGTGAGTCAACCATTAAAGATAGACATATGCTGTTGTGGAATATTTTTTAGATAATTTTATGTAGAACATTTCCGTCATACATGATTTCTATGTAGCTTTAACCATTAAGGTTGCACACGCGACGAAAGCTTAAAAAATGGTGTAACTTCTCCCGTTTTCCCAACATTTTCCTTCACTGCTCTGCTCCTATTGATTGTAGCGTGATGAAAAGTATCCTATAACCTGCCCAGGAGTATGAAGAATAATTGTACCAAGTTTCATTAAAATCCGTCCAGTAGTTTTTGTTCCTATTAATAACATACAGACAGACAGACAGACAGACAGACAGACAGACAGACAGACAGAAAGACAGACAGACAGACAAAAATTTTACTGGTTGCATTTTTGGCATCAGTATCGATCACTGATCACCCCCTGATAGTTATTTTGAAAATATATTCAATGTACAGAATTGACCTCTCTACAGATTTATTATAAGTATAGATAAAAACAGGTAGGTTTTTTTCAACTTTATATATTTAATATGTTTTAAATAATTACCCTCATCAAAACGTTGGTAACTGACATGACGTCCAGAATATGGTACTTCGATGGATCATATTTTGCTGGTCTGATGATGGATATCGTTGGAGCGTCTGGTCCTGGAGCCTTTGGTAGTATGACAAATGCACTGAAAGTAAGTATAATATTTTATTAGACTTTGCTTGATTAATACATCCTTGCCAAACTGCTAGGATCAGACGTGAATTAAGATGAGATTATTAATTTGGCGAACAAAAATTAGTACCGCACTAGCGCGCGCCACACATCTAGCATGTGATCATGCAAAAAAGATGCGGATATTTCAGAAATGTTCGCACTCAATTTGTGACTTGCAACATTGATCGTCCCCCTTAGATTTGTTAATTTTTTCTTTGAATTTGAGTAGACCACTTGGACACAATTATTCTCCACTACACTACGTAGGGTTTACTACATAGTATAGGGGAGAATAATTTTAATTTGGTCCCTTTATAAATAAGTATTCTTCCAAAACATTTTTGAAAATAAGTAGATACAGCATAGTACGCAGTAAGAATTATTTACCCGAAACTTAAGATTTCATCAAAGATCGGATCAGTGGGCTTTATTCGAAACAGTTCAGGCGCCGTGGTGCGAAGAGAATAGTACAGATCCAACTTCTCCTTCGTTCTCTCCAAACTGAACTTACATCCACGGAGGAATGCCACCAGCCATTGGTCATCTAGAAAAAAAAAACAAATATAAGAAAATCATAAATAATTGCTAAACGAAAATTGAAGCGAGAAATTTCCATGGTACAGGTACTTGAAATGATGAAAACATTGATGTTTTAATTTATATCTTGACTCGTGTTGAAGCTAACTAAAATCATAGCCAGTTTATCTTATTAGACGAGAAAGTACTGATAAATTGCATTAAGTGATTATCATTTTTAAAAGATTTCCTATGTCGTAATTATTATCGTAAGCTCAAATCAGGTGACTCTGATCAGTTATCGGTCAATATTAGAGGAAACTTGGAATACCATTCGATTTACGAATACTTTTGTACGATATATCGTTGTATGAGAAGAAACTTGTGCCTCGCAGTGGCATAGTAAAAAAGGCTGATGATGATGAAGCAGAAACAAAATATAAAACACTGAACTCTCTCACTTTTGTTAAATTTGTCTACATACATATATATGTTGAAAAACAAATTAAATTAACAGCCACTTTAAGGTACTTATCACACCTGTTCTTTTTTTATAAGTATATAGAAGTATATTAATAACTTATTCATTTAACGAAACAGTAAATATGGTTAAGTTTACTATAAACATATTGCTCTAAGTATTGCACATTTGATTAATGACATTTTATTCCATAGTCATAAATTTGATAAATATTGGCTTTGTTTATAACAAAGCAATATTACATACATCACACAGGCATTGCGTGTAAAATGATAAAATATCACATTCAAAAGACAATGGAAAGTTTAGGATATTGTTACCACTCACCTGTCCTAGCGTTGAGATGTGGCTGCTTCGCTAACCAGTCCTTTATGCTTTGAAGATCATCCTTCAGCCTATTCGGGTTTTCATTAAGCTCCACGCGAGCCTTCTCCGCAAGAACAGGAGTCAACGCCCTCACTGACATTTTGTATAGAAACGTCCTACCGCACAAAGGACTAATGCAACTCTACAGTGATATCGACATGGCGATAATTGAAACTGAAGCTTGATTAGTTATCTACAGTTTAATCCACTGGGCAATATCGTCAGCTGGTTATCCAAGTTTTATAAAATTATCTTCTTAATAAGTTTGGGCGTCGCCCTTATCTAATCTATTTAATACGATTATTATATAAGTATTAGCACTAATCTTAAATAATTCAGACCTAGAAACAATTTTGAATTCAATGCATTTATGTGAATTGCCATTTAATTAAAGAAAGTCGAACGGCTGATTTGAATGGTGTTTAGTCAAATGGCTATTTTAACCAGTTGACTGCGACATTTAGGTACACGAAATAGATTATAATCTCTATTAAAGATTGATAAACGTATATTTAAAAATAAAACTTTCCATGTAAGCGAAAAAGTAGACAGACATCCACACATGAAGTGTATTTTATCGACGTTTTGATACTTATAACCCATTTGAACGCCTGCAGTCTACATTTGACCACTAATATACTGAAATTATCAGTCACCATATCGTTTACCACTAACAGGCAGATAAATGTGAAGTGGTGATAGCACAAATGACGATGTCCTCTATAGTTTCATAAATAACACGGACAGCTACTAACGGCACGCATATGTTATTTGAAATTATTTTATTACCTGTTGAAAATTCAATGCTATGTTCCCAAAGAAGCAGTGCCAAGAACTATGTTGAAACCATACAGAAATCCTACTAATATTATTAATGTAAAATTTGTGAGTATGGATGTATGTTTGTTACTCTTTCACGCAAAATTGGCTGGACTGATTTAAATAAAATTTGGTACCGACATTTTGATTAGTCTGCTTCAACCTGCCTCCTTTGAATAGAACGGACCAGCGTTGTAAAGCGCCGGTAAACGCTTATAATTCTCCAGCTTTCTTTCTGTGTGCAACGTTAGTTACAAGTGAAGCTAATATAAAGTTTTAAAAAGATACATCAATGAAGAATTAAGTTATTCCATGAGAGGAAACTTACTACTTTTGTTTACTTAAAAACTTCAAAATACGAGAACTAGGCTGAACGAGGTCGATAACTGTCGCCCTCATCAGCGTGTCCTATCTAAACCCATTTGGCTCGATCACACCAAATCTGGGTCACATTTTCCTGCATTAGAAAATAAGTAGATAAATATTCAGTGTGAGGGCTAGAATATTATAATGTATCGATGTATTCAGGCACAAGACTAAACCTACATTTAGGAAAGTCGAGAAAATTTCGAAATTTTTTTTAGCAAGTCAGAGCCACTAATTAAAGCCATCAATACTGTGATTTTCAATACTTTTTCTTTTCATCTCAAGCTTGGTTAATAATACATTAACTCACTTTTGATAGTAGAGACGCCAGCACATCAACCTCCCTATATCAATCTGTTTAATTTCTTTAATAGAATTTCAACCTTATCACAAGACCAAAGGTTAATATTCGATTGGAATTTGACATATTCGGGTAGGTTGACCTGCTGGGCTTTGTACAAAGAATAATCATAAGCTGTTACCGTCGAAATATTTTATACGATTGCTACTTTTTCTAAACGGCTGTTTACACTAACTCATTCAAGACTCAACCAAATTCTAAATATTTTAATTGTTCAAAAATAGAATGTATAGATACCATTTGTTCAAGTGCTTAGCAACAACGTTAGTTCTTCTTTTGTTTTACTAAACTTTTTTTCTTCGCAAGAGTTAGAAAAAATTTAGTTTTGTGTAAAAATATTAATGAGTGGTTCTCATTCTCACTTCGTACTGCCCACACTTTTCTTCAGAACCATATTGCCTTCATTTCCACTTTTCATTAAAATAATTATTTTTTGTACGAAATTAAAAAGCAAGGAACATCTTTCAAAACATTCAATAAATAAATTAAACAAACAAATTGTTTTAAACAACACATTTATTTTTGTGTATTTACATTTATAAATTTCATCTACAACCCTGTTATTACATTGATTTTAAACATGTGTTGCTAACCCAGACCGATTTTAGGAACACTCAATTTCTTTTTGCGTTTGATTGACCTAGACTTTTATCGCTTATTTCGTAGAAACTAAGTGACATATTTTCTAGATGTCTGTAGCATTACTATAATGTGTTTAGAGTGCTATTGTGGTCAATTTACTGTAATAAACACATTCGTTTACTATATAAGCCGTTCACTATCCGCTATGGTTAGGTTTTATGTCAGTGGGTAAATCGTACAGCTGTATATCTTTTAAATGATTTTAATCTACGATTTCTTTTTCAAGTCTCCTAATATCGGTTTGAATTAGCACCATTTCAATAATTTATTTTAGTTACTGGCTGCATTGATTATATGACACGATTGTCTTACAGTGAACAACGACAGTAATCTTTGTCAAGACTAAATAGAAATCACAGAAATACTGTATGGCCCGTATATGTATAACAGTAACATGACAATAAATAGATAATACAATAGTGACATTTTATGCTTCAGCTTTTATTTATAAATTGGGTGAGATCTCGCTTTACTGGTAAACCAACATATGAATGAAATAGGAGAAAAACTAAGTGACAGATTAAAAACTTATGATCTATTCATGAACCATAGAAGCAAATATTGTTGACTTATTGTTTAAAACCTCACTCACTAGATGGCGCTACAAGATTCATATATTAATGTATTCGTAAAACAGAACTTAAATATTTAAATTACATCTTAATATATCTAATTGATTAAGTTAAAGGAAATACTATGACATACTTTCAAAATCACAAACATTTATTTGCCATTAATGGCGACCTAGTTTATTTCTTAATTCTAACATTTGAACTAGAAAGCATTGGAAATGTAATGCATTAACTTAAGAATAAATATTTACACTTTCCTAATTACGTAAGTCTCTACATAGACTTACAGAGGCATATACATTACATATACAAAAGTATAGGTCCATACAAAGGATAGAAATTTTCATCCATGATTATGATTTTTTAAACCCTCCTAGTAGTAGGTTTATACATATATTATACTGCGATCATTTTCCTTAAATGCACACACAAAGTTATTATGGTCGCGCTTACAATATTTTTTTTACAATCCAATCTCATACAATGAAACAAGTTAGACGAACGAATGGAAGAACAGTTAAAATTGATATTTTATCAAAATGAAAATACGAATAGAATTCCAAATCCGCTTATAGGCTGACCGAAGCCAAAACAATGAGGAATTAGTTTGAAAAAGATTCCATCTCACACCATAACCATGGCAATTTAAGAGTCTCATTCTCGAGTCAAGAAAATATTTATTAATTAGGTATTACAATAACAAAAATTAGTGTCTTCAATGTATCTATATGTATATCTTATGTCCATACCTATTTATTGTTTCTTGGTTTAATATTTAGGTAGCGATTATAACACAACTACGGAATATATTTTTTTCCGAATTTGTTTCGATGTTAAATTAATCCCTTTCTCATGTGGGAAACAATTTCTAGACTACTTGGCTCCGGCCAGTCGCGGTCTTAACACAATTTATCAATCAAATAGGTTACATATTAAATACTAGTTCACTCCACTGTACTCAAATACGGACGGTTTCCTATCGACTCTGCAAACACGACGCAGCTCTTGGCCTCAATAACTAACAATACATATCTACACTTAACTTACAGTGTTAAATATAATATGAGAAAATACTTGACTTAAGTAGTTTCATAATTTGGGCGACCTGTACTCCACCTCGCATTTTGCGATATTTAACTATTAACTTATTTAAACCAACGATGTACGATTGGGCCATCAAAAGTTAGCGAACAGCTTGAGTTCGTCGGAGTCTAGCGAGCGGACTGACTTCCAATCTGTCTCGGGGTACTCGTCGAAGTTGGAGGTATCGCCTTCGTACGACACTGCCGGCATAATAGGAGGCTGTGGACAACACAAACATGAGTCAACCATCTGGTATATTTAGACGTTCAGTTAAATCACCAGCTTAATTTATGAACTGTTTTCTGTATAATGTCTTAAATCGGATCATAAATAAGCATTTAAGTAGTATCAACGTAAAGTATTATAATAAGGTAACGTAAACTTCGTGAATCTCTGTCGGCCTCACAACCTAATTTAAATCTGTTCTTAAATTGTGCTTCGATAGTATTACGCAAAAGTACATTGAACCCGAAAACTTTTATATTGTTCTACATGAAAATTTTCCTCCTTATGTTTTTAAACAGTATCTTTAAGCAAAGAATATATAAAAGCAAATCTCCGTTTCCCATTTTCCATGCTACTTAAACACAGTTGGATCTGATAATAATACCAATCATGTAAACATAAACAGAATTATCCAATAGCTAATGTATACCTGAAGTTTCTTCATGAAGACGTCAGCCCAGTCTATGTGCTTGAACCATCTGTGCCGTTTGACGTCTTCGGTACCGCACTGTAAGCGAAACAAACATTGCATTAACGAAAGTAAACATACAAAGAAAACGAGTACAAAGATCGAACAACCGTCTAAATTACTGAAACGTATGCTGTATCGGTGAAATATCAATCAATCATATCTGCGGTATTGACTACGACCATAATGCGCATTTTGTGGCCGGCTGGAATTAGAGCAACTCTGTTATTATTGGCGTTCGCGACGTTCTTCAACCGTTAGACATCGTAAATTCTCAGATTTAGAGTTAGCGAGCATATCGGAGCTTAATTTATTATTGTACGGCGATGCCAAGCGGGCCATTCGCTTTAATATCTTCGTAGTCCAACGGGAATTGTCCCATAACTCCTCGCAACCTGCGGCGATATCGTTGTATTACTCCAATTTAATAAGTTATATTGTTGGAAAGGTCGCCCCTACATTGCCCAGTCCCCGCGACTTTCATATTAAATAGCTTTCATAATCAGTGTCATTATATCGGTATCTAGCGGTTCTTTATTTGTGATATTGGCGGAGAACGATATTCTATGAATGATGTATCTGCTCTCTAGGGGCTTAGAGAGCATTGCACTATCTGACCACCATCAGAGTCAGAACCAGAACAGTCTAACTACTTAAGTCTAAAATTACTTAAATTCTTGCATATCACCATAATCTTTCTTATAAATAAAGCTTAAATTATAGCTAAACCGTATTGATTAATAGCTGTCCAATTTTTTGCTTTATCAAAGCTAAAACTTATCTGTGCCACAAAATCAGCGACCAAATGATTCTAAGATGCAATCAGAAAACAAATTCAGTTTACGAACAGCCGGGGCTAACAAGGCGCCCAGTTTTCTAGCGCATCGCGAGTGTATCTGTGATGTGTCGTATTTGCGTCGCGACATAAGTCAGCGACGGGCAGCGGCTTTTGAAGTCACCGGCAGACACCTGACTGATGGCTTTCTAAACATCTCGGCGACATCGCGGCAAAAAGCTCGGTGAAAACAACCAACCACTAACTGCAACCGTTTAAAAATACATTCTCAACGCGATAGCGCGACACTTTATTGGGAACGCCGCATCCCGATTTCTCGCTATAGCCATGACCACATAGGCTCGGCTGAGGAAGAGATATTTATAACATAGCGCACTGTAAGTACCATGAACAATATGACTTAGACTTTCTAACACTACAGATAAAATTGTAATACAGGGACAAAAGTCGTATCTTACTTTTGGTCTTTGTTAGACACAACCTTCTAATAGCAATATAAAGAGCACAAACAGTAAGTAAACAATTGTTTTGGGCCAGTGCCTAGAATGTCATTACGTCCATACTAAAAAAAAATATACCCGACGATTGAAACAAATGACTACAAAATTCGTTTTATGGATACTGTAACAGGAACTTTATAATTATTTGTACATGCATTAAATCGATCATAAAGTTAAGCAAAGTTTGCGTGGTCGGTCCGAGGATAGGTGACCATCAAGACATGACGATTTCCTTCGTGTTTCAGAAGGCACGCAAAATTGGTAGGTCGCGGCTGTTATTTGAACATCTTTCCCAGTAGACAGAAAGTTAGACAACCAGTCTTGCATAAGGGAATCGGATTGTTGGTTTAGATAAAGTTGATGATGACATTGTTGTATCGCTAAATAAAAATATTTTCACAAACCAAAAATGTTTGCATTTAAAGTGTTAAGCTTTAGATTAGTAGATAAATTCGGACACAGCTGGAGCAAGGCCAGCTTCAAAAGTTTAATAAATTTACTTTTTGGACAACATCCACTTGAGTTGAAGAGCATGGTCGAAAGAAATGTTGTGAATGTACGATACGTGCATTTATCTTTGTCATCAACAGGGATCAATGATAGGTTAGTTTGAGGTTGTTATTACCTCTTTTAGTACGAGTTAAAACAACAAAAGAATGTGCCACGCTCTGATTATATTGTTCACGCTAATTGTGTTTGACATGTGGTTTTTCTGTAAACATACACGGGCGATGAGCGTCGTGTGTATAATCCCAAACTGTTGCCGAAACAGGTCAAGCGCAAGGCTGAAGTATTTTCAGTTTGCGTAAACGTAAAGTACGGCCAGCCAGCATGTCTTTGCAACAAAGTCTACACTTTGTGATGCGTTTAATAATATGGAGATAATTGTTACAATATCAACGGTTTAAACTTTAACCATCAAATAACGTTATTTTCGAACTAGGTACTTTAAATTTTATCCTAGGTAAAATTATCAGAGAGTTAGAGAAATTTGTTGATTACTAACTATATAATTCTCTGATAAAGTAGTCACAACGAAAAATACGTCAATTACCGACGGAATTTAATTCACTAGACATATAATATAATGCAAAGCTATTAGTTGAAACAGTTGGAGACGTGCATGAGTAACGTAAATCGTAAATCCGGGTCTGATTAAAAACGAAAAAGAAATGGCAAAGGTATTTCAATTTGGCAAGCAAACAAAACACAGTATGTAAGTAGGCAATTAATTTGAGTAACGTAACCCCGCGTGCATACACACGTGAACCGAAGTTGTAGCACATAATATTTTAGCAATAAAAACTGTTTTCAATGGAAAGTCGAAATAGAACGAATGGAATTTAGCTCCGAAGAAATATTTTTTACAGAACACTTATTGAAAAATTTTAGAGTTAATTTTCAACTATGTACGAACTTCATCATTTATTGTTGCCTCTAGCTATGCGCTTGCACATTGGCCTCTTATTTAGTATAATCAGCAGTAGTCGCGCACCAATGTTTACCTAATCTCATCAGGAGTACAATAAAACTAGTAGGTGCATACCTTCATGTTTCCCAGTCTCTTGGTCCTGTCCTGCACGAGCAGTTTCTTGATGATGTCCTTTGCCACGGGGTCCAAGTGTCGCGGCCACTCCACGCGACCATTCAATATCTTCTCGTAAATACCGAACGGGTTGTCGTCATAAAACGGCGGGTAACCCACTAACATCTCGTAAATGAGGACGCCTGAAAATAAAAACACATAAAAATTATTAATAAAATCAATAAACTAATATACGTTTACTAAATAAAGTTGCGACCGCTGACACGGATACAATTAGACAAATTTCAAACTGATATAAATACTTCTTTGATTAATAATTGCATGTGCTGTGATAGTCGTTAAATCAATTCCCACGGGACTATTAACGTCAAGGTCTTTAATTAATGTTTCATTTAATTAACTAGTAAATGTATACATTATGCGCATTAGGAAATGTGTGCCAGCGATGTAAGGTAGCAATTTTATACTATACAGTAATTACCATCTGGCTAAGAAAATTGCAATAAGCTTAATGGACAGAACCCTATGTCTAAATGTAATAAGTGTTGCAGAGAATACAAAGCGACGCCACTAACAAATGACTTCGGTAATTAGCGTTCAAAATATTGCTACTTACATTAAAATAGAATACAATACAAAGAGCTGAACTAAAATTCGGTTTTGCATGTTATGTTTAGACTACACAGTAACTTGATATTGGATTGTAAAAACAAAGTGGCAAGTACTTATATTTAGTATTATTGTTGTAATAGTGTATGATGCCAAGCACGGGAACGTCGAGATACAAGCAACGTGTGCCATTATAAATAATGGAAGTATATAAATTGGCACGCAGTCGCCATACACAAATGAAAGAGATTTCACTAAATCAACGAAACACTAAATAATGACAATGTACACAGTTTGGTGTTACGGCGCCACAGAAGCAGCGCTTACAATATAAATAAACAAACCATAATAACGTCGAGAGACACATCACAAGAACAAACATACATAAAATACAAACAGTCGCGGACGTACTGAAACTTTTATGCGAATAAAGTATTCGGCAAATGATTATAACGAATCGTGAATTTAATTATTTTGATAAAAAGTCTCTGTCTGTGTCTCTAAAAATTAATTTCTTAGACGCAATCAACGTCTGATATTGATATATATTGGTATAGCAGTCTCGTCTCATAAAAGGCTTTATTTAGAATTGGAACAGTCTTCATTCCGCACAATGCAACAATAGCAAATAAAATGTAGCGAAACGGCATTTCCGTGAGAGTTCTTACAGTAAACTTAGTTACACAGAATGAAAAATGTTTTCGGCGATCATTATAAATTCAAATGTATACTAAGTAAAGCTTTTAATGTTATACATAATATAAAAGGTTCCTTCGAATACAAAGAGTTCGGTGGCGTGACTAGGGCCCGTTTTTGCACTATGTTACCGCAATGACATTTATGACAACGAAATACTGAATTTGTTTCAAGCAATTCTGTTGTTAGGGAGTTATAATTATTTCCGTGATTTATACAAAATGATATAGTTTCCATGAGTAACGAAAATGGTTGTATTTGTACTCACCCAAGGCCCACCAGTCGACGGCTTTATTGTGCCCTTTGCTCTGAATGATTTCTGGTGCCAGGTACTCTGGGGTACCGCACAATGTCCACGTTCTGTCCGTCAGCTTTTTCGCAAATCCAAAATCTGTTATTTTCAAATGTCCATCCTTGGCAAGCAGTAGGTTTTCCGGCTTCAAATCTCGGTAGACAATGTTCCGAGCATGGAGATATTCCAATGCTGACACAATTTCTGATGCATAAAAGTTTCCTGCGAAAATATAACATTTATGTAATGCATTGATTTTTATGACTACGACCTATAATATGGTTTGATCTGATTTTGTATTGGACCAATAAAACTTTTATAACAATTAATAGTTTATATTTCTGGAAACAACATTTTACGACAGGTTTCGACTCTTGGAAAATGATTGCCATAAGATAAATCTACAAATATTAAGAGTCTTCTGCTTATTCTTATCGAGTGAACTAATGTCTAATCTAAGCCCGAGGGACGGAGTTCTCTCAAACCCGACGACATCTGTCATTTTAGTGTTCGGCGAGGCTTTACGTGCCCTCCAACACACGGGGTTGTAATACCACTGGCAACTTCCAGACTCAGGGCTGCTTAGTGAAAGTTTTTAAAACCTACAAAGCGACCCAGGATTGAAACCTGGGACCGCGTTCACGGTAGTCACGCTTGCAACCACTATGGCGAGTAATGGATACATGCACAGAACAGTCTCTGTTCCGTGGATATATGTACATATATGTAAAGAAAAACGAAAACGCACAGAGCTAACGTAACTTTCCCGTCTCAACTACTGAGGGAAAACAATAATTAACTGACCGCGTTTACACAAAACGAGATACTCTGTCTTATTCTAGAAACCGACTATTTAGGTACCTATACTTACTAGGCAGAGAGTATAGCACTAAAATCTATAATTCATAAAATATTCATCATCAAATTAAACCTCTTTTATAAAGTTGATTCCAAATATGCTTTTATAGATTGTCTAAAAGAGATGATTTCAAACTCTGGTACAGTGGATACATAATTCCACATACATAAGCATAGAAACTTTCACCGATATATTTTGTGTGATTATGTTTTTTTCCGTCGACATGTTTTCAGCGTTTATCCTTCAATCTACGCCTGTTGTATTGTTTTCTCTTTGCAATATTTACGAGTTTTCAACCGTTTAATGTTTAATAGTTCCGTTTTATTGACTCGTTAAATGCATGCGAATACCTCTCTATCTTTCGCACATAGGTATTATTTAACTGCTTATTTTCTATTTTTGCCTCAGATTATCTCCATGGTTTATGACTAGCAAAATTTCCACGACTATGTAGGTATCACGATTTATTTCATTTATTTATGAGGTGAAAATGAAAAGAAGTAAATCAGCACCGACTCATAGAATACAGTCATATAGGCATACTATATGTATTACTATAATACGCCCTTTATCCTAATCCTGCTAGTATTATAAGCTTAAAACTTTGTGAGTATGTGTCTGTGGTTGTCACTTCTCTATGCGCACATCACTAAACAGATCTTGATCAGATCAGAATAACATATACCTAGATTACTTTGCGGATTCCCTGAGCAAATAGCTGATACTTTACGCTTGTTGAAGCTTATTTCCTTTATAAAACAATCATTCACCGGATGTCTAATAAATTGGCACATTACATCTCACAATTACAGAAATTATCTTAATTTATGACAGGATTTTATTGATATTAACGAGATATTTTAAAATTGAATATATATTGATAACCTCCTTCTTTTTGGGAAGTCGCTTAATGTACCTTTTTTTACTCTGAAAAAAAAAACATTTTAAAGAAAGATGTTTTAAAATTTCCACAGCATGTTCAAGATTTCAGAGTATAAATAAAATGATGCTGCAGTAATGAGTAATGTAACCTCTATAATTGACACGATTGGCTAATACAATTTTTACTACTTATACCTGAACTAATAAACTTTAAAGATTCGATCTTCAAACGTATAATTACCGAGTTATATTCATACGTAACGTACATAAACATGTTAGATTGTATCCAGGATTAGCCAAATCACGTTTATTTTTATCATGTGTAAAGTCAATGCCAGCTGGAAGAGGCGCGTCGTCACTAGCCCGCACTGCGTGGGAGTTGCGTGCAAGAAACTGATGATACTCACTTATTGCAATATTTCATCATTTCGGCTTATTCGAAGCTTTTTTAATGTATTTGCCTTGTTTATGCATGGACTACACAGGTATAAGAAAAGTAAAACTTGGAAAATTAAGAAGCTGTTCCGTATTAGTGGTAGTAGTAGATTTGTTCGGTTTAATGTACAGACGGTAGCACATTAAGCTAACCTAAAGTTTAAATTTTCCTTATAAACTTTGAACTATTTACTTGAGTAATAAAGTTGAAAAGGAAATTTGTCAGATTTAGTACCTAGCTTATGTGTTTTCGACTATATTTTTTCATTGAAATCAGTATTTGCATCCCACTTATAGCTATAAGTTTAGACTTTTTATAGGAACGGAAAGTAAAAATTAGTTATTAGAAATTAGAAAGGCTAATAAACCGTTTAAGAAAAAGACGTGCGATTTTTATTTCGTCATACTTTTTTTCGGATCAGCAGTTTTTATTCTGATTCTTGTATAAGGCAACGACGCCGACGTTGTGGGCGACATGGTGCCACGCGGAAATGTGTCAAACGCGGCGCTTTGTGCTCGCCGCATGACATCACACCATGACTACCCTCATCTAATAAACCCATTAACCCAAAGTGTAATCCCGACAAAAACCGTGTGCTACATTTTAAAACAAATAAAATACAAATGTTTCGCTCGTTTCTAAACTTTGACTAAATCAGAGCAGCTGTCACTTAAGTCTGCCTCAAATTATCGAGCACATCTACTCACCTAGCTAAAAGTTATCTCTGAAATGCAATTTAGTTGAGAAATTAGTTTTGCTGGCACAATTCTCGTCTCGTCAACATCGTTTTACATGTTTTAAAAATGCACTTTAGAAAAGCTTTTAATCTGTCTTCGATCTCTTTTGAAAATAATCCAATTTATCAATATTGCACAGGGAACCTTTGTGTTCAAGTGCACTTTATCTGCCAACACTCGTAAATATACTGTGTGTCTTACCCTATCAGCTGAATTTGTTCTAATCAAATGTTTATATTTTTAAAACTACTTTCTAAATGTAAATTTCTTTTAAAAGTTATAATATGCAAAATGCGTACCGATTTTATACATGCCATTTTTAAGGAATTCAATATAATTATGTATTTAGTCACTACACATTAATAAAATTTAAATAGCTTTGTGCACATGTATAATTAATAAGTACCTACTAAAAACGAATTTCTTCTTATAATACGATAGTTTTTACTCCGGAAGTAATATAGGTTACGTACAAGAACGTGGGCAGAACCGCGTGAGAAAAGCTAGTTATTTATACGTAGTGTAGCGTTCAGAAGCGCAAGCGCAGGCACGCCGTACGGCGCGGGCGTCTATATGTCTGGCTCAGCAGCAGTCGCCAAATGGCACAGACATTTTTATTGTCAGCATTCTACGTCACGGCTATAAACCGACTACCATGAAAAATGGACTGGAGCACCTTCAAGGCACACGGCACCTAACATGTAGTAGGTATTATTATTTAATCTACGAGCGAAGCCCGACAGTTCCACCGCTCACCTCGCGTCACTGAACCCACATGAGCCCCTATTTCTGTCTTGTCTTTTCTCCAGAAATACGAGGCGGTCGTTTGCCGTGTATTATCTGAGTGTTTTTTGCAACTCTGCTTCACTACACTATAATATCTATTTATTCTGTCTTTACGTGTGAGTTCTAACGTCATTAAAAAAACAAGGTAATTAAGAAAACAAGCTGTTCAACGTATTTCATATAACTCTTACCATTTAATAACTTTTTAATACTTATACTGAAAAATAACGAAGATAGTCAGTATGATTGCATGGATTTAAGTAAATCATCTATTCTCGAGGAATCCTATAGAACTAAAACACCTTTTTTTCCGTCGATTGCTCTCAACACTTTACGAACTTTATGAGGTTGATTCGAAGACCGCATCCGTAAAAGGATTCGCTGAGATCATCCACCAAAAATGGTTATAGACCGTTAAATTCATAAAAAGTAACTTTAATTATTGTGTAGAAGAATTTCCTTAAAGGTCGTGTTTCAAAAATAAAAACATTCTGGCACAATCGTGCAGAGTGCAAAAATTCGAGCATAATCCCTATCTATTCTAATTTTATTGTGTATCTTGGTCAGATTAGAAAATAACCCCTTTTATCAAATCGTAGCATTATGCAACATAATATTATGCTGCTAGTTCTTACAAATCACAAGTAATATTCAAATACACTGAAAACATCTGTCGCCTCTACATTAAGAGGCAACGGCAGTTTACGTACAAGCTAGTATCGTTTCAGTACTCCGTTAAATAATTCAGTAAAAGGAAACAAGAGACAATTCGCTTTATACGAATTTCGGTTTTATTGTCCTGAAGTTTAAGAATAATATCGAGTACAACTTTTTATAATATTACGATAAAATTGTGGAAAAAGTGGACATCGCGGGGGATTGCAGCATCGTGCGCACAATTCGTACGGCATGGTACGGCTGCCTGCGTTGTGTTGGCGTGTTTCCAACAGTTATTTATTTATTCCGCTCCAGTTTATTTATTTACAGCGATTAATAAACGAAGTTGTTACTGATTTTTTTGTTTCATATCCAGTCATCAGGAAAAGTTGTGAAACTGAACGTAGTGGTTATAAGCATTATTGTTTTGGTTGATATAAGTTGGATGTTAACATCAATTTTAAGCGGGTTAAAATTGCTAGAGACCTTCAATTGAACATATATACACTACCCTACCGAAAAGCTTCGGTACAAGCAGGTCAAAAACTTATGTTTTCACCAAACTCAGTAGCTGTTCTTTCCTAACCAACCTCACCACGCATAATAACTACATTGTGTACGAAGCATAAAAAGTGAAGGCATAATTACCGATACTGTTGCTAAATCTGCCAGCATTCCTCAGGTAGGAGAAAAGCTCTCCGCCGCAAACATAGTCGAACAGCATATAGATGCAGGAGTCGTCGTGTGTCCACCATCGCCTGCAAACAACAGCGATGTCATCAACACACAGCACAAAGGTCAAGCTCAAATATACTACAACTCCTTGGTAATGACTAGTTAGATTTGTACTCCTTGAGCTAATTGCAGTTAGAGATGCGTGCCAGATACAAACTGTGCTCAGCGTACACCTAACCGTTGTATAACAAAAGTAGACGCAATAAATAACCAAACTGATAGAACTATTTTAGGAATAACATTCAATATATTATATGAAAGAAATTTTATAGCGAATGATCAAAATAAAACCTCAAGTATCATTCTCAAGGTTAATATAAATAACTAGCAGGTTGCTATGTTGGGGCTTTTTTTTTGTGAGTTACGCTTACTTATTGCTTAAAATAAGACTAATGTCACAATAAGCTTTCATGATGTTACAAATTAGTACAAAACAGAGAACACGCAATGACGTACATAAAAATTCTGAGGACGCTTTTTGTACACACTACAGCTGATTAAAAAATGCTAGTAAACAATAACATCTTTTCATCACGTTCGAGTACTATGTGATTTATAGTACCAAAGTGCACGTAAATCAATATATCATGGGTTTTGTGATTAGGAGCGACATGGTGATGGTTGCCAGAGCATCATCAGTGGGACGCACTCACAGAAATTTGTCGGCTCGCGATATTCATACTTGGCACTTGCAAGGCGCCGGCGAATATCCCCACATACTTGTAAATACTGTATAGGTATTGAGTACATAGTATTTAATGCAACATAATAAGCATTAATGTTTCATAATAAAGGTACCTACCGGAATCAATGACCAATCCGGATACCGATTTTCAATAAAGTACAACACTTTCATTAATTCATTCATTTGATAATAATCAGCGATATGTTACTTAACAAACATATTATAAAACTCTTACTTGTTGAAGGAAATTTGGTACCTGGCACAGCAGGTTATTGGGTTAAGTGAATCCAACACGGAATATATTCGAGAGTCGAACAAAACAGTTATTTGGGGCAATCTTAATAACAAAGCCGCTAATGATACAGCAAAAATGATCTTAGAGGTTTGTTTATACTCGGCTTACTCTTCACTGGAAGGCGGAACTTTAGAAATGCAAACAGGAGTAAGTAACGACATTGGCTCAATGCCGACATTTGGTGCTCACATAATTGACGTGCGTCACATGCACCCATGCACGTTTAATTAAACGTCCAAGTGTGTACCAATGGTAAACATCGTTGTTATGATCCCGCTAAAATAATGATACCCTTTAGACTTGTCGCAGCAGTCTAGACATTTTGGATAAACACCAACAAAATTAATTGCATCACACACATGATTGACGGGGACAAGACAATTTTCTTATTGTATTTATGCACTTACAGGTTCACTATGAAGGGATGATTGATCTCGGCGAGGATGTTCTTCTCGTTCATGACGTGATCCACTTGCTTCAAGCGGATGACGTCGGCCATGGATAATATCTTCATCGCCAGATACTCATCGGCGGCTTTGTCACGACACAAGCAGACGCGACCAAAAGTGCCAGTACCTAAAACAAAAGAAATTAAAATTAACACGTTTCTGAAAACCATATTGTATCAAGTTGTTTTCTTATGCTACACGGTTTGATAAACCGTTTCAATGACTGCTCCTTGAGCTCATAATAATAACCAGCCATCGCAGCATTCAAAATAACAATTGAAGAACAACAGAGGCAAAAGCAACATGTTTATTGCGCTCTGCTTTGGAACTGCATGGTTATCATTCTGTTAAATTGGGAAATCACTGAAAAACACAATCATATAAAACTAACATGTTTTGATGAAAACAATTCCAAGTATAACGTTAGAAATAAATGAATCACTATCGGAGATTCCCGACTCAATTGTATGACTAAAGATAAGTGCAAACATTATGTAAATGATCTTAATGCGTTCGTGGTAGTGCGTAAACAAATGGAGAAACAAATTACTTCTAAACAAAATTCACTCATCGAAAATGTATCTGCGTGTTTTTTGTCTATCGATATTCAGTTAGTCAATCCGCTTTTCCGATCAATGCAATGAAAAGAATATATTGAATAGTCCTTGAAGGCTCAATACTTGAAGCTGAAACCTTGCGCTGCTACTAAAAACTCAAATGAACACTCAGAGAATCGTTATTAAAAACAAAGTTAAATAAATTGATGTAAATAAATAAAATTAGATACAAGGTTTCTTTACAGCGTAAAAATCTTTATAGGTCTTTATTATTCATTAGACTCGACGCAAAGCCTAGACCACAACACGATAAATATCATTATACTGAATTCCTGGCTACTTCCAGGAATTGACCGTAAATTGACCCCTGTAGGTAGATTTTAATTGAGTTTATTAGTGCAAGGAAGCTATTAACGCAATGTTGCATTTCTCATGTTGGTATGAAAATTTATAAAAGCTTTTTTTATAAACATACCGGCCGAATTGAGAACCTCCTCCTTTTGTAGGTCGGTAAAAAAATGGCTGGCGCGGTAGCTAATTACATTTTAAAGACTGTTACATTAAACAAATGAGCGTAGTTATCATTTGTGTGCCATTGTGATTTCGACACCCGGTAATATTATAAGATAATCTACTGATGTAATAAATTATTAGCGTCTTACAATACCGACACCCACTTTGTTTTATTGTACTTATTCTTATTACATCATACATCGGCCTAGTGTCTAACCAGCTTAAACTTTATACCTCTAATATGGCTTCGTTTACATTTCCAAGAACATCAAAGTAGCAATACATTAGTTTCATTATTTCACACATTTTTTTCCAAGGACTGCCCTATGTGTCATTGAAGGTCTTTCGTTAATGCGATGAATAATACTATGAACTAAAGCATAAAAATAAAGCTTGTTACAAGCTCAGAAATGAGTCACAGCCACTTGCCGCATAGTTATCATTATAACATAATTACATTTATTTGCATTTAATAAAATCTGTAGTAAATAGGTCAAGGTTATAGTTACTACCAGGATCGACAGAGAGAGAAAATATTTTACGGTACCAACGAAGCTCGAAATAATCATCATCAGCATCAAAGCCTTGACCCAATTTCTATATGAGAGCCTCATTATGGTTAAGGCCGTTGACTATTGAACAACTGCTCATGAGAACTACATATAGCGATTTTCATCTATGTAGGTATATGCAATTTACCCCCGACTTTTGGTTATCGTTTACGAGTTTCTCCAGATTTTCGTCCCTTGAATAAATTTCAACAAGCGCTGTTTGACTTATCATCTATCTTTATTTTGCGCTCACAATTATAAAAAACATGAATTGCAATATTATGACAAATTCTAGTATTCTGTTAAATCGTGAGTGAACTGCTATTTTTTTTTTCATGTAAATTAACGTGAAAACAGCATAGTTAAAACATTTTTTTTTACCAAAATATTAACGTAAGCAACAAGCAATCAAAACTTTTCTTTTTGATTAAGTATTATACAATTATTGTTAAAATTATGAAATAAAATATTAAAATCGGATACGCGTGTTTTTGGCTGAATTTCAAATAGATTATAGGCAGATTAAAAGTCGTGAATGAGATAATATAAAAAAAAAATATTCTGAATTATTTTACAACTTAACAAGTTTTTCAACTTTCTGTAAAAGTGACGTAATTATTATGTATTAAGTCAGTCATCGAACTCCATGCGTTACTTATGTAAGACTTGGTTCGATTTTAATAATGTTTTGTATTAATACTGCTTTAAATATTCATGGGTCGGGCTAACATGCGATAGAATTCAATATCAATGTCACTGCTCATACAACCTGCAAAGTTCAGAACAATGGCCTATTGAAACCGCGCGTTCAAAAACCTATTTTATTGTCCTCATTGTTGAAAATCGTCAGCTCAATTTGCTTAAACTTCTTTACATTCTTGGCATTATTAATCATATTTTTTGGTAGAAATGTTCTTTTGTCTCTTTTATTATATTTTAAATTAGGTATCTTGTAGATCACTAGACATTTTCAGGTCATCTGCCCCTAACAAAAATAGACTGAAACCAAATTATGTTTGTAAGATAAAAATCAAGTTTGTCTCGTAACTAATACAAGCCATATTATATTTCTTTTCATCGCCATGAGCCAACTCACTTATTATGAAACATCTATTTATGAAACGTTGTATCTCATACGGATTTGTGATCTCTCAAAATATTATTAGGTATAATATTTTTGATACCTTGTCAAAAACTTTATTATCTGTATAACGTTTATATTAATATTATTTTTTGACTGCGCGTGGAAATTTTTTGTTTGATAAATAAATTGAGATGATCAGCTCGTACTTAATGCTTTTTAGAGATAGTATTTTCTGCAATGTTGACTGAATATTCGTTTTTGAAATACCAAAATAGAACTCTTATCTGAAGCTGGAACACAAGTGGTCTTAACACATACATTCACACGGTGCATGCTAAGGGTATTTTTGTTCAACCTCCTTTAGAGCAGTAAACAGTCCATGTTTAATTGTTTCAATCAGCTTGATCGCATTTTAGTTAACCATGAGTCAGTATGAAAATAGGCTCAGTAAACGGGTTACAGTAGGTACCCATCGGAACCAAAGTATACTATTTGTGTCAGAAGGTCGGCCGATATCTTAAATTGGGGCTGTAATTTGCGTAACACTAGTTACAGCGTGGCGTGACGTGGCATCTTACAGTTTCCACGCAATTTATTTTCTGCTGTCTCTTGCGCAAGTTTCAGGCGAGCCAACTTCTCGAAACATAGGAACAGAAGCTATAAAATAATCATCAGTATGGAGGAAACACGGGTATTATTCGCATCAACATAGACATCATCATCTAGGTTAAATACAACTGTCTATTTTATTTATATTATAATATTAATTTTATGAGCGAAATGGTTGGCCATTGGTTTAAAAGAAATTGCAACTGCAGATCTAGTTGTACAGATAAATCATAAAAACTTAAGTATTAGATAAAATTTTATCTTTTTATGTACCAAAATATCTTAGAAGTTTATCGGAGTGGTTATCTAAACTTGAATTCTGTTATCACGGCGTTGACGCCTCATCATATTACAGGGTGTTCAATGTAAACTTGTAGGTCTTTGGTACGTAAAATAATTGCCTTTATGTCGCGCCGTAGAGTGTACTTCGTTGATTCAGTTACCAAAATGAAATCATGCGTTTCTTTGGTAAGTATATTACGTGTGATGTATAAAATCTAATCTTTTGGAAAGGCGGATTAGATCTGGCTCCAATAATCTCATCGGAAACCTTAGAAATAGCTGCTTTATCTTCGTTTTAAAGATACTCAATGCTCTAGGAGCAATGTTCGCGAGGTGTATAATGCACTTCAATAAAATTATGACTGGACATAATAATATGTAAGAACATAATCCAGTTTCTACTCTTTCTTATCGATACCTATGCAATCTCTCATTCAATTTATAATTATATCTTTAATACCTCGATAAATTACAATAATAACCGCTTTATGAACCGAAGATGACAAATTTATGCATATATTTAATACAATGTATATGTACTCATAGCGATTGCATATGTAATTAAAGTGTGTAACATCACAAAACAATAGTTACGTCACAATGTGAAGCACTTAAACAAGACACCGAAAACAAAATATTATTCTCTTAACTCTTCAAATAAATAAAATACGTTGTTAACTAATATATTACATTGTTATGTATGTTTACAATGTTATTAATTATTATTCTCAAAGATTAAATATTTGTAAGTGAGATTGCTTACCTAGGTATCAATAATAAGTTTGGTAGTTTCAAATTAAGTAACTGTGTTCTGTGTTTCAATTGTTGCTATGGTACCTACATACATATGTATATCTCTAACTTTCTCATCAACACATCATCTTGCCGCAGGCCGAACGTCACTTTTATTGATCTTCACAGATTATATGAGTGATTTCACTGATCAGCACTTTTTATAATTCTTTATGCTTTCGGATAGGCAATTTTAGACTTATTTTTATTTTAAATAATTTACTTTTTACCAACCCGCATTGAGCAAGCATGGTGATTGATTAACACTCAATCCTCCGCGTGAGAGAAGGCCTGTGCCCAGCAGTGCCGCGTAAGAGAAGGCTGTTGATGATCAATCTACTTTTTATACATATGTACTGCAATTTTAATTTCCTACATATATTTGGTTATTTGCTTTTATCAACATTTAATTCAAATTAAATACATATGTTTTTAGTAGTTATAGTCTGCTGATTATATGTACAAAGATTTGTTAATAAATTCATTATACAATCAGCCTAATTAGACAATATATAATTCTTATTTGAATATCAGTTTAACAAATAGAAGAAACATTCACAGAAACACGTTTCGCTATTTCCGTTTCACATAATTTGGTGCTGAACTGGACTTTCTCTAAAATTCGTTTATGTTTTAATTAATTTATGCGATAATTTATAATATGCGTTTAGGTGTGTCACTGATGTAGTCCGGCTTTGAGTGCGGTCAATGAACTAGACTTTTTTTAAGAGGAGACTTAAATACATGAGATTTTAGGTATAGGGTTTTAGTCCGCTCTATCGTCACCTACAGATTCCAGAATTACGATAAAGTCATTCTTATGTCTTGTATTTTTTTTTTCAGAATTATGGTCAATTATTATTTATATGATATAAATTGTATGATCCTTTTGAATACAATTTAAACGATTTTTTTTTTTATTTTCGAAAGTCTATAGAAAAGTTTAAAAAAAATAACGATTTAGATACAATGTAGAAATATAAAATATTTTATGTTACGATTTTAATACTCTAAAACCATAGACACATAAACCAGAGATAGAATAAGAAAATGGTGTTCATTTTATTAACTTGGTGAGAACAAACAAACAAACTACGAAACAATTTGTAGGTGAGTCAATAAACATCAAGATCGCATGCAAATACTAACTGCATGTAAAGTCTACGATGTTATTTATTCAAACGCATTAAAATCTTAATAGAATTTAACTGAATATCCTACTTCCTACTAATATTATAAATGTGAAAGTTTCTGAGTATTGATATTATATGTTTATTACTCCTTCACGCAAAAACTGCTATACCGATTTAAATAAAATTTGATGGACATATAGTCTAGAGCCTGTGTGGACATAGGCTACTTTTATCCGGATGAAGGAAATTTGCTGGGGAGTTTGTTGCGCCACTTCTTCTTCGCAGCGAGAACACATAGGAAGTCGTCTAGGGTGGGCGTTTTGACGTTCGAAAAGTGCTGATTTATCAGCCTAATTTGAATAAACGAATTTGAGTTTGAGTTTGAAGGAAGCAGTTCCTTCGGGCTGAGGGTGGAACCACGGGGAACATCTAGTTGGATATAATAAATATAAATATGCGGTTAATGAATAGATAATGAACCAAAATGCCAAAAAAACAAGTTAAATCGCTAAAAAGAAATTTATACTTAGCTTTGCCGTTTAAAAATCTGCGATATTTAGAAAGTCATGTGGGATTTTTAAGTTAATATGTAACTTGATTTATTTAATCGCATTTTTAGTAAAACTTGTTCTATTTTAAAAGCTTTTATTTAACTTGCCGTGTATGTATGTTTGGTCGGTGGATTATTTGAACTCAATTTTGGTAGATATCTTCAACCGATTGAGCTAAAATTTTGTATACACGTTCAGTCTGGATGACAATGCAATATGACGTTATTCTAAATCCAAGATGGCGGAGTAGTTATTTTTAATGAATTTCAACAATATGGGTATCAGATGAAAGGACTTATTGAGAGTGACTTAAAAAATAATTTGACGTTATTCGAAATCTAATATGGCGGACTATAAAAGCTTTTTAAAAAAAGTTTTTTCTTTTAATTTATTTGATAGATAGTTTAACTTTTACTTATGTAAATAATTTAAACTAAAGTGTTATTGCAACTAAAATTACCGTGGTACAATGACGCTTGTAGCTGAAGCATCAGGTCAGGTCTGGCAAATAAATCAAAACTGTATATTTAGGCGAAAATGAAGCTTTCTAGTTCAAGAGGCGCTGATTTAAATTTTGTATAATTTGATCAAAACAGCGAACATTTATAGATAATAAAATATTATTCCGTTTCTCTCCTACTTTTCCTCACATATTGCTCACGCAACGTCATCTAGTCCCAGCAGCAGAGCTTGTACTATGGTTACTAGACAACTGATAAACATACTTATATATAATACAGTAAGACACCCAGACCAAATCAAACACCTATGTTGATGTTGTCACACAAATGTTTGACCTATGCGGGAATCGAACCCGGTACCTCCAGCGTGGCAGGCACTAACTACCCACTAAGTCATCTAGTCGTCATCTTTTGCCTTGCTTTTGCCTTGTATGGTATGTTCTGTAATATATGTCTTTATGACATTGTAAAATTCCATGGATAGAACGATTCTATCATTACGACGTGGAGAGACCTTTACGTTACGTAATTGATGGCTTATACAAATCGTGTGACGTTTTAGATGTACGTATCAGTGAAGGGCGCTGCAAATAATTTATTCGTTCATAGTTGAACAGCGGCGCGCCGCGGGCGCACTCGTCCGACCACTTTCACTGAGTCTGCGCATAACGCACGCCGAAGACTGATAGCCTTTACGTCACTCTACCCTAATTGTATGCTAAATAGATTATTATTAAAAAAAAAACAATTATTATTTAGGGCTTATAGTCTTGCAGAAATTCGTTACACGCATGAACAATCATAATATATGTACAACAATCTTCAATAGTATAAGTAGAAATGTAGAGGTGACATTTACGTAACAGAAAATATGCCTACCTACGTATCAAAATCAAGTCCTAGTGCATACAGAGATTACACAATCGATGATAGATACGACACAGGTGTCGCGGAGAGGCTGATAAATATTATGTCTAACTGAAAACACGACACGATTTTGGCAATGAAACCTACTACGGGAGATTGTAAATAGAAATCGTTATAATTTTGTTGGACTACACATGTTTGTAAACGAAAGGGAGAGAGCATTTCCTTAATGCACCGTATGTAGGAACGTACTTGTGTAGCGCATCATCTATTTCTTGCATGCGTACACTTTCACGTGGATACGTGCAATCTGTAAAATTTTCTTAAAACATTTTCAACTTTATTGCTGAAGCATATGGTTCAAAGTTGATTGGAAAAATGTAACAGTTTCGGATAGCTTGACGTGCAGGCTTACATACTAGTGCTACTTATCAATTATAGGCAAGGTATATGAATGAGGTTTCCAATTTTATTTATCGTTTACCTGTTATTTAACTTGTGAATCTCTCGTGGCCCAAACATTAGACCTTTGCCTTGACTCTTATAAACTTTCTAATATTTAAATCACCTTATAAGTTATCATGATTTTCACTTCAAATGGCGGCCGAAATTAATTTGATATAACGTCACATCTAAACTGGTAGAAGAGTGCGCGAGCGCAACGGGCTATTCGGCCATATTGACCTAACCAATGACACGAGTATCAAGATTTTGTTAATCTTTTAACGTTATTCTAATTCCAATGATTAAATTATTAGTAGATAGAAAGTAGTATAAAAAGATAAAAAATATGGAGACTGATGATTTTAAGTTTTTTTTGCAACATAGTAACGGAAACATAACTTTCGCAGTAAATAAATGTATTATCGATGTTGAAGACCCACCACACCATCACTATATCAATCGTAAATACATAATTGTACCTACATATAAGTTGGATTAGTTCATTACATATTCAGTTTTTATATACGAGTAATGTATATCAACCTATGTTTATAAAAGATTGTTTTCAATGAATCCTCTGAGATATTTAACAGGACATACCTATTAAGTAAAATTCAATTTCAAACAATCGTATACTTACTAATCCACTTACAATTTTTCTGTATCATTTCTAGTACGAGCTAATTCTATTCTAGCGAAGCACATCACAGGTCAACAAACTATATAGTATCTTATATAAGCAACCAATATTTATCAGCACTAAAATTTACAGCTCGTTAAACGTTCAATGAAGCATCAATGTTTTACACTAGTTGTAAACCTGGATATTAAAATATTATACGCAAATATTGAGTCAATCACCCAAAATATTTTGGTTTACTTTACGGCCATAATAATAAAATTTATTTGAGAATGAACCTTGCTCCAATTTCGGGTAAGTGCATACGTTACCTACATTGGCCCATTACGTGGACTATTTTAAACATTTCCCTGTTCGCCAAGTCTAATATTGTTCACTTTAATAATTAAGTGTGGTTGTCTGGAGATTCAGTGAAGGGTACAAGTATATTAAAAAAAAGAAGTACATAAACATCCACCAATACGTCGCAAAACGCCTGTAACTTGCTAAGACGTCGCATGGAAATCTGCACTTGTCAAAAACTTTAAAAAAGAAAACATACTATATGCATCGATACCTGTGTTAAAATTTATGAAAACAGGCAATTCTTGTATAGCAAAAACCGGTAATTGTTTGTTAAAAATTATTTAGATACAAAAAAAAATTAATGTGAACACAAAATACAAAAATAACAAATCAAACAGAGTGATTTTTAACAAGTTGGAAATAATAAAAAAATATATACAACGTAGTGACGCACCAAACTCTAGCATTAACTCTGTCAGCGATGTACGTTGACAAGTGTCAGGGGATAACACTTAACTACTCGTATTTCTTTCTGTTCTCCTAGTTCGTCATGGTCGAGATCGTTTATTCACATGTGACGCAAATGTCTCAACAAATTGATTCCAAACTTATGTCTTCTGCCAGCCGCCGCTGGCTTTCTAATGTAAAAGAGTACGTTTGAAGTTCTCACCTATCTGTTACACTTTGTTCTTTATTAGTTTGTTGCTCCCATCGCCTTCGATTATCGTATCTAACAACTAGCTACGCATCTTTGTTACTTCAAAAGAGTCTTAAGCTATCTTATTCGATAATTATTCAAAAAATAATGTGTTTAAGAGAAACTCGATTATGCTCGAAATTGATATAACCCTCCAGCCGTGTTCACGCGTGTCTGAAAGATTGTTATATTGTATAAATCATTGTTGAAGAGAACAGGAGTTGAAAGGTGTTTTCACAAGTCGTGACGTCAGTACGCAGCTGTCCCTCTTGTCGCGACAGCGACTTGACACACACATACACTATTATTTATATACATAAAGTGTTATTAGTATTCATCTTGTGCGAGTAACGCTCTGTTGGATGACGTGATGACGTGTCGCCAGACCTGCCCACGAGATCTCCGAGGACCTTCCCCTGAAGGTAACAGAAAAACATCTGCATAAAAACCAAGATCAGCCGTCTTAATGCACCGGTACAATACAATGAAATGGATTTGCTATGCAACAGTTGCAGCGCCACAACCGTGAAACTTATTCATAAATAAATTATTCTTCATTTCATGTTTGAGAACTGTAAGTAGGTACAGTTTCTGATGACACACATACCTACCTACGGCAAGAACTGAAGGCAACTCTTTCCATTCTATTTGCATTTAAATTTTGAGTAAGATAAATATAAAATCTATGTCAGTTGCTAATCAGTTCTTGCAAACAGAAATTTTAACGGAACCAGTCTGATATTCGCCATTTAAATTGTGACTTAATTATGCATTTGTTTATCGCCACAATTAAATAAGATTGAAAATTTCTAGTTAGTAGACATTAAAAGATTAAAAAAGTGCTTTACACGTAGCATACACTTCACTAGGTAACAAAGATATTATCTATGAATATGAATAAACAAGCAAAATATCGATCTAATATATGTATATTTGCATTGACGACCACCATCATAGCACCGCATTATATTTCGCTAATGGTTCACAAACAAATCGTTATACGCAACAATAGACACCATTTTTTCTGAACAAAACACTTCGAACTATATTATAATTGTTCAAAACGATGTTGACCATAAGCAACTTGAGAATGTAATTTCGAAATTAAGTTGACTCATTCCCGCAGCTGGTACAGTTCCGACAGCCATCTGACTTATTTTTAGTATAGTCTCCCATAAACCGAGTCCTGACACCAAACTGGGACACAACACTTCAGTGTAGGTACAAGGAAAGCCAAAAATATCTTCATGATATTATTAAGCTGGAAATTCTGGAAAGTCACAAAAAAACGGGTCGAAATACTTAATACAAATATACTTCTCTTTAGGTGTTCAACACCAACCAGAAATATTGCAGGTTCTGAGAAACGAAGGTGTCGTTAGTCACAGTCACCTCATTATAAATTATGTTTTATTAGAATACCGCGATCTAAAATAAACTTCGGTCGTTTTGCTAAACCATAACCGATGTTATACGCTGGTTACGTGTAATAATTTAGAGTCGGTCTACCTCGTGTCAAGGATGAAAGTCAAAGTTGTGATTTTTGGACTAAATCCAAAGTGTCACCACTTCCATTACTTTAATTTATGAAATTATGAATGAACGCTTTCGACTAAACGCTAAACGAGGATGTGCAAAGTTTTTTCTTTATGTCACGGACGAGTTTTTACGTGGAAAAGGCGTAAAAGAGCCTGTCTCTGTAACATACGACGGAAACTGAGTGTCACAACGCCCTACTGCAAACATACAAGCGTAGGTGGCCAAAAATAATATTTATACGTCGTGTCATTTTAACAACTAACTGCTGTTGAAGGGTTTATTATAATTATGTGCCCACCGTATAGGTCGTTGACTTGAGAAATATATTGCATTAAAAAGAACTAAGTAGGTACATTTTGAGCCGGCCGATAATTACTTGAACAACAAACGGTGACCTAAGAATAGATTACAATTCTCAGTGAAGGTTCCATCGTACGTTCCAATCGCTAAATTCTGAAAGTCGCGAATGCTGCACGCGCATAGAAACCAAGTAGTTATAGATTTACGAACAATTGTGTAAATAATTTTCAATGTAAGTTGAATTAAATGAAAATTAATTCTCTAAAGGAATAAACAATATCTGTTACTAAGTACGTTTACGATCCGATATTGTAAGAATTTATTTCTTCACTGTAGTTATTGCCAAACTGTAAAGCTATATCTCAAGTTTAATAAACAGATGCATTCACGGAGCGAGTATTACGTTCGATGACATAAGAGCAAGAATCGTTTTGTAAACTAGTTTGTGAAGTCACTTTGCCTTCGGCATGCCTACATACAATGTTGCTTGAACGTTGAACATATCAAAGCCTGTGCAACAACTGTTCTAATTGCTGTACATTATTATGTCTGCAATAGAACTTAATCGATCGTATTTTAACTACATCATTTTTCGTTACGTTATATGCGTTAAAAAGATTAATTAAAGTGCTCATAACTAGTTAAATAAATTACTAATTTAGTTATTTTAGAAGAGTAAACGAAGAACGTAAATTAGTAAGTAAATTTCTCCGTGATCATGGCGCTTGCAACAGTCTCGAAATATCGGGAAATATGGCAATAAATAAATTCATATGTTAATGACCATGAAAGTTTAAATCAACATAGTAAACAAAATATTTGCTTTATTCTAGTAGGTGTCATTTCCATCGTCAACATGACCGCAGTCTCGTAATTTCCTAGTGTCTGCAACCGTTACAGATCCTTGAATAAAACAATTGAAGTCACAGTTTAGCGTTACCAAACCATTGTGATTGTTGTAGAAACCGGAACTTGACAATATTGTACTTGCGAAAGCAAAATACTAACAGATGAAGTTACGTTTTTTTTTATAATGGTTTCATATTTTCCAGCGATTCCCATATTGTTCGAAGCAGGAAAGACTGTTTTTATTATTTTAAACTGGTTTAAATGTTGATTAACTGGTTGCTAGTACAAGTTGTAAAGTGATATATATTTTGTAATTATTTTATCTATTTACTCAACTCAACAACTGACACAATATACATATGTATGTATAACGCAATGCAGGCTTAACCATTTTTATAGGATTATATTATTAAGTAAGTAGTTCGAAGTGAAGACGTACAATATATTTTATTACCTTAGCTGTTCTAAATAAAAGCTTTCTTACTATAGTTTTGAAAACATGATACAATTGAAAGCAAACAGGACATATTCAAAAAGAAATTAATTGAAAATAAGCACTAGAAACTTCCATTAGCCGCCGATAAACCTATTTTACAAATTAATATACTTTTTATACGGAAACAAAGCCGTTCGTGACGAAGGCAAAGGTTTTAACATGAATTTAAAGCGTGTTCCCTGAATCGCGTGCGCGCCGGGATCACGACAAATATTAATCACCACAGCGTACGTAATAAGTGGACTATACGTTTTTAAACGTTAAACTACGTCAAATTTATCGTTGTTTGTAATAAAGAAATTATGTTGGCAATGAAACAGATATGTCGCTGACTTTAACTACGTCTATTTTATGTTTTGTTGCAAAAACATTTGGATATTTTCGCTTGTACGATATAAGCGGCGACTGTCTGACTGGGTTCCATGTATTTGAGGTTTTATATCCAACAGAACATCAAATTATTGCGATGATAGGTACATTAAAGCCTTATGCTTGATTAGCGCTATCTGAAAACCTTTAATAAAGACTGTATACGAGAATATAGCGCTTTTAATCGAAGCACCAATCGGTATGCTAATTTCTTGCAGGTAAGCAATGAATATTTAATGCGTGTGGACATAAAAGGTATTTTATATTCATGGGGAGCAAGTTCAAATGGTTCAATGGTCTTTGATCGCGATGCACGTAATCGCTAATGACGGCTCTACTGTGCGTCGCTAGTAAACGCACGCTTTTTGTTCGCTCTGAGCATCTCTAGCGGAATCGGAAGTCGCTTCGCTTACTAAATGCTCTGTTCCACAACTTTTTATCGTGTTATTATAATAGTATACGAAGGTGGATCATACTAATGCATCAAAGGAATTCGTCAATAAATGTTATGATATCCTAAATGCAAAAAGTTTACAATAATTATCAAAGAAGTAAGCGAAATGTAATCAAAAATTCTGAAAATCTAGACTGTACGCAGATTATAAGCATACAGAAAAATATCCCATTAAATATCATAGTCAAAACCCTTCTTTTACACTGGAAGTTTCTAGAAAAACTTCATATAATATCTAAGTATTCGTATATGCAACTCTATAGGTATTGAAACACTACAATTTCTGTGATACAGCTGACGTCAAGGGATAATGTAAAATCTTCCCAACATTGTAAAATGTTTTTCCTTCACTTCCGACCGGGCGCCACGTTTTGGCAGCATCCGATACAATAATCTCTCATAACAAAGGTTAAATATACAATATTATTATATCAGTCATTGAAATAATAATCTAAATATCGTAAAAGTAATCTGGCTATATCTAACTGGCCATGTGATGTGGCTATTGACGCACGATGAATTATTCTATCATCGCGAAACCTTTCAAGTCGGACGTCAGACGTTCACGTCGACCGATATTAAGAAAGTCTCAACGATACTGTAAAAATAATAAACTTTTCATGCGATGGACATATTATTATTACTAACTACTAACTCGTTATGTTTTTGATATTAAAATTATTAAAATGTATGTTTTTTTTGGATGACAGGAAATTATTATTTAAAAAGCAGCTCTCTCGCTGTGTGAGGAGTGGAAGGGAGTGTCAAACTGTCAGTGATTTAAATCTGTTCATGGTTCTTTCCAAACCCTCACACTCGTATTTCATGCCTCCAGCATCTACTATCATAACGTAATAGCTAACAAATGCCTACACAGTGATTTATAAAATAACAACCTTAATGTGAAAATATTAGACATTTTATATATCAACTTCACTATAACCTTTACGGTTTTTATTCAAATCGATTACTTAGCTAAACTTTTAGATCGACCAAGTTAATCTGAAATAGTTCATTTAAATTTAGAATACGGAAGACGTTAACCTGTGGCATTGTTAACAATGGGTTAACCTCGCAGTTAAAATACGATAACCATCTAGTATAGTCATGACTTGCAGTTTGTGGCGATATACCTAGGTTTTAACAACTCTTAGGAAAAACGAAGATTTTTATTAGATTGTTCATTGTTTGATTCCAAATGAACATAACAGCTTGAATTGTATGCAACAATATCGTAAAACTACTGAGTTATTAGTAGGTTTATGTCGTAAACATTTATAAACTTTTCTTCACCTCAAAACTAAAAACGACTTGTTTTTATTTCAGCCTGAGATCCCACACTAAGGTCGTTTTATGAGACTTTATTATAAAAACCTTTCTATATATCTTATTGACGTCGGCGCGTACGGTATGACCGATTTGAGACGTAGGTTGCTCAAGTGTAATGATATCCATAGCTGTTCCAAGAAAAACATATTTGACTATAGACTCTGGAACGCATAATGTTTAAAGTAAATATGTGAAATTCATATTTTATAGCATTGTTTTATAGTGTTGAAGATCAAAGAGAGTACAACGTAATACTACGGGATAATTATGTACGCAAAGCGTAAGTCAATAAATGCTTTACCGAAACATAACATTGTGTAGTACGTAGATATTTTAATAACTCATAATATTAGCCATAAAAATTCCATAAAATCTGTAAATTGACGTTTTTTCTGTGTAGAACACCCCGGAAATTTGTTTATACCATCTTCGCTTTAATCTCGAAATAATTTGCTGGATATTACAAATAATAAATTCGTTATGATAATTATCGTAAGTTACAGTAACAACAGGGACTGACATTGGGTATTATTAATTATCATTTAAACATTCGTGACCTAGTTATTAGCTCTCTTATTTAATAGTTCTATGCCACCAACGTGTACTATTGTGTAAAGAGCTGTTAAACCTGTTAGCAGGTACGCACTGTGGCATAAAGTTGTATAGGTAACGAACTACCCACTCCGACGCAACTCACAAAATAAAAACGAGAGTGAACTAACATCATTTTCAAATTAAGGTACAAGTAGCATACATGATGTTGACTATCACAGTGAACACGGAAAAACCGAAGTGAACGAGCCAATAATGATAATATTTTAATAAGTAGAAAAACTCCAGTGGAAGCTCATGTCACTTTTGACGTTTTATTAAATTGTCAAAACAGCAAATGGACGTTTCCCAGAAGCGTGGGAGTATTCGCTCTGGTGCCGCAAAGTAGGTCGCCTTCACGGAAAAAAGAAAAATCTTTTTTTTTTTCTTCATCGCTTACTTTATCGGTTATGGTTATTTAAATTGGATTATTAGGTCGTCTATTAGTTTCGCGATGATAATACGCAATCGCAAAGTACTGATCGGAACTATTACCTAATTAATCTTGTTATACTAAAGACTGGCTTGATATTAAGTATGCCTCTCTATATTGAAACCATGCAGTTTCGTTTATTGTTACGAGGCTAGAATATCAAATCAGAAGCAGCGAAGCATGCTAGTCACATTGTGAGATACAGGAATAGGTAGTTGTGAAATCTGTCGGCAATCAAGTTTCCGCTAACAAATACTTACTTCGCCTTAAATTGCTTGCGCCTGCGCTTCTCCGCTTTCGAGTTTGTTGACTCTATGAGAACATTTCACTTTTTTCGTGTCTCTCAGCAGGCTCTTTGGTGTGCCGAAAATCTTATCGATTACGTAGTGTTGCATAAACAAACCTGTCTTCGATCGGTACAATGTTATGTTTAATGTATTTTTTTCATTTTACTTTTCTCGCCGCACTTAACATGTGTATTCTTAACCAAAAACAAAACAATTGCACATGTAATAAATGAATGAATAAGATATCTATTTATAGAGTTATTCTTTGGTTGCATATTTTTAACTGAATTATCAGGATTAATATAGTTATATAGTTCATACATGCACCCAAATCTGCTACCAAAGGCCAAGCAAACTTACATAACCATGTACAAATATAGAAATGTAATGCGCAAGGAAAGGACTAATAAAAATAAATTATAATCGCAAACCATTTAAAATGAAGCAAGAGGCTATCAAACAGCCGCAGCACAAACTCCATTGTTTGTAATTCCGAATGGGTATTGTATTAGTTATTTCCAGCGAGTTTTTTACTGTGTAACCGATAAGCACGCAATGTCACGGTTGCTCTTTACCGACTCGTGGGGGAGAAAGTACATGCGAGGCTCGTGCACGACTGCAACCCAGCACGCATAGCACATATGCCATGGAATCTCTTCTCATATCATCTCATTATTGACATGCTTCTATGTAAATCTAGGGACATATTTTGGCATTAATAAGCTTTCTATGTCTGCTGGACACACTCCACGCCAAAGTCAAACATTTGTGGAAACATTCGGTGCTAATAAACTTTTTTACCGTACGGCATACGCGCTCCTAAAGGTAAAACGTGAACAATATAATATACGCAGCGAAAAAAGAACAGTTAAGTACCCATTAACGTCTAAACCGATCTCTTGATGAGCAACAAATCTTTTTACAAGTTTAGATCTGCTTTTTTTTTGGAAACTACAAATTCAGATATGCACTGATCTAATGATTATTTTTAGCATTCTACTCACTAGTAGTGGATGCATACACTTACCTTACCCATACTTTATTAAGTAAGTAACCTAACTTATCAGTCCTTTATTATTTGGAAGATATCTATCATTACGTACGGACAAATTTTCAAATTTTCTTAATAGATTTTCAACTTTATCGCTGTAGCATATGGTTCAAAATTGATTAGGATTTGACAGTATCGGGTAAAATTGGTCAAATGCTGATAAACACGGCAATCTCGAAAATCAACGAACAGCTCAAAGACACTAAACAAATATGTAAACAAAGCAGGTAGGAGTACTCTCGTCGTCGATTTTTAACAGCCGATTTATCAGACAATACGGCGTAACTCGTGTTATCCCCGACCTCGCCCGCATCCCGGTACACATGAATATTAATAATTATGACAAGTTAATAACGAGACGATGAAAACCGGTCAAGGTCAGTGCATCCATGTGCCTTACCTTGGCACTTTCATGATAGCTGGATACATGCATTATTCAGTGAGGTTTACATCTAAAGAAGTGCTTATTTAAAATCATGTTTGTGTTTTCACAAAGTTTGATGTCTTAGAAAGCTGTATTTCCCGAGATCCATGATCGTAAAGTTGATAAACAAAGACTAAAGATCCGATGATAAATTCGTCCGAAAAATCTCAAATTTTACTGTAGAAATAGATACCGCGTGGACGCAAATTGTTTACTACAATCGATTTAATAAAATACATGAGTCTTAGTATAGACCTATGACTCATTATTATTTTGTTAGTATTGATGTCCTACGTTTATATTTAAGGGGCTGTTGCTCAGTGTGTATGTTGTATTTTATCAGACAATTGCTTCAGCAAAAATAGCAAGCATGCACTTCTAGTGTGAAGCCCAATTCCAGATTTTAAAATTGCAGGAACAGAAAGATTTCTGATCTGTATATATAAAAGCTCGTTAGACATCATGTAAGCGTTTGTTCGTAATCAGTGGGAACTTTTTGGTGCATTCGTGGTGTGACTGGTTCCACTTCCGGCTGGTCCAGCGTTCTCGTCTCACCACTCCGGCTACTTCATTGTTCTTCAACAACTTTCTTTTCTTAATTTACTTCACGCACAAGTACCTACTTTCAATTGTGCACGAGTGCACTATGGAGTATGGGAACGGCTCATTTCGCTGATTTCACGGCTATAATGTACTGTTGATTAACGGCAGTACTACTCTATAGTTACACGCATACCTACATATTCCATTTCATTTAGATACACTTACTGATATAATCTCAATCACGACGATCAACGAAGGGTGAACGGCATAATGCATTGTATAACTTATTTAATAATTTTCTCACTACATTAAACGTGTTTATTGCAAAAATATCTAAAAATGAGATCATTATACTATTTATTTGATATCTGGGGAGCATTATTGTTGGTAGGCTAGCGGCACACTGACCCACATATCTGCTGTTAATCACGCGTGACAAACACAATCGTTCGCGTGCGTAAACATAAGCAACCACAAATGAATTCTTCTGTCTTGGCTATTCGTTTAAATTACTAACTGCCTCGCTACATTGCTGACTATAAACAATATCACGTGTTACATCTTCTTTGCTCATCTTATACGTAGATATGTTATAGCAGTGAAACATTCTGCAGCCATCAGTATATTTATTTGTATAATATTCAAGTACAAGATACAACAAAAACTAAGTGAAAAGTGAACATATTCTGTTTGTTATTCTCGTATTGTGGTGTGCCAGTATCCGTCATCTCATTTGTTATGATGGTTAGATTTCAAAGCGTGTGTTTGCAGTAGCCCGGGCGACGCGTGATGGAGTCGTTAGCACGGTAACTGGAGCACCGAATGGCACCGCGAGGATAATGCGCAAACTAGATCTAGCGCCAAGTACCTACTGCCTACCCGACAGACTTTCGTGCTCTGTTTCACCTCTACAATTAACTGTCTACCACGTCGTATAAACAATTTTAGATGTGTAAGGCATACGATACCATCCTCCACGGTCCAATTTCATTTTAGAGAACATAATTTGAAACCACAGTCCGTGTTTACATTCTCAACTGTTACTTACGAAACTAGATTCTTGAATATATATTAATATAGGTTACTGTAAACACTGGTACTCAGCTGCATCCGGTTAGACTGGAACATATCTTGGGAAAAGGCTAGGCAGATGATAGAATAGTCAAAAGTGTATCACGATCATTACACTCGCAATCACAAATGACCCATTTCCAATGCAACGTTCTGAAGCAAGCCAAAAATCCGCCACACGATCGTGTGCTATATTTTCAAAATTACAGTCCAAGAGTTAATGAAGTCTTCACAAATCATCTGAACAATAAATTTCGATGTTCAATTAACCAGTGCACAAAGTTGTGCATCATTCGGATCTTTAGACTGAACATGTATTTCACACCTCGTAATGATTTCGGTTGGACTACTGCCCGTCCCGTAATAACAAAGCGTATAATTGTACAATAACACTCGTACGACATATTTATTTTTATTTCGTAATTATTTCTATTATTAATTTTCTTCTCAGAAATGTTTGTTCCCGATTTCACCTGACCAGCCGTTTCTCAAATCTTTTGGGGCCGGCTTTCGAGTCTAATTGAATGCAGCTGAATTTCAGTGTTTTACATGGACTATCTAACCTCCACAATCCAGCGACCAGCCCGAGTGAGCAGCCCAATATGTGAGACTGATTGTCATAATTTCTGACTTCCGTAACGATTTCCAAAAACGTTCATTCCGAAACCGAAAGGCGTTGAGAAGTTATGGCAAGATGGTCACCCATCCACGAAACGGCCGCGCCAAGTGTTGATTAACCATATATTCGATCGACCCATACAGCCGTTACTTAGCCATGACTTCTTTTTCCCAATTTCAAGCCTGAAATTATTCCGCAATTTAATTCTAGTAAGTACACCCGCTCTAAGCGCAAATATCTGGCCTTAAGTCCACAAATGGACGATGCGATTTCTGGCAGCGAATAAATAAAAACTTCTCTTAATATGTCCGCAGTTAATGGATTCTTCCCAGAGTTGATTGACAGCAACATCTAACAGTGTGCTAATAACAACAGCAAATACTTCTATCAACAATCCGGATGCTGAGTATTGATAGCTGTACATGCCAATACGTTCCAAGAATTGCTTGTAACATTCCTAGCTAAGATTTTTTTTGAAGCACTCCAATTTTGCGGACCTTGTTACGTCGACTATAGATAACCAAGAAACACACTTCAGTTTTTGGCGCTTCTTTACAGCGTGCTAAACACATAATTATGCATCACGTTACGATGCGTTGCAGCGGACATTTGCTCATATGAGTGCAATACAAATCTTTAGATCCCTCCAGAATACTGATTAGAATTGCGAGCGTGTGCGACGTTTACACTTTCTCTGATTTTCGTAGTTTCCATTTCTTTGTTTACCTACGTAATAAGATCAAAGATGACTCGCATCTTTTGTCAATAAGTTTCACTGAGTTCCTATTTAAGTATTGACTAGGGACCCAAATTAACTTTATTGCAGATCTATGTGTCTATTAAACTATGTATCTAGGTCAACGAGTAGGCAGTAGTTTTAGCAAGAACTATATTCATATTCCAGCTATTAGGTAGAGCATTCTACGTTGACTTATTCAAACCAGTAATTTGTGATTTCCTGCAGTAACTTGAGTCTATAATATTAATAGTCGGGTACAAATTCCGAACTTGCTTTATTGTAGACAATAATGTAGCTATCAAGCTCGCTTCTTTTGCTTAAATTTAAGCTGAACTGTATTCCGATATTTCTTTTTTTTATAAATAATTAAGCTCTCTAATTTTATGTTTTATGAGCTTTGTGTCAACTATGGGGCCAACCTTTCTTATTTTTTATCCCCACTTAAGTCTGTTGTTCTTAAGTAGTTTCGTAGCTTGCGCAATAATATGCATATAATTGAGGAAATGTACAACACACCCGGGCCGTGTCCTAGTGGGTCACGGGTGGCTCGATCACCCTTGGCCCATATTCCCCGCTCCTAGAATTGGGTCGAGGTGTTATCACCTGCATTCACATTATACTCTGCGATAATGGTATCAATAATTACATACTCATTACGTCCTTGATCTATTTATTTTTGTTTTATGAATACTGCAACAAATATCTCGATAATTTACTAATCAATTGTTTGTTTATTAGTTTCAATTGTAATTTAGAAGATATAAGTAAAATAACATATAAGTACTCATTGATAAATTGAATGTTCTTATTGTTCAAACTTATTAATTTACAATATTACTATGCAATGATATGAAAAGATTTAGTCAAAGTGACTGCAAAATTATAAAAAATCTGTAGACATAAATGATACGCCTGTAATATGTAGGTACATGCGAGACAGGAACATCTTTTATGTATAAATATTTTATAATATAAACATTCCCACTAGATCCATCAAAAGTTGACATATACCAACGAGGAAAGCTTTCAATATATGCACCTACACACTCTTACCGCTGGTAAAAGAAACTTGAAAAAAACCTGTTTTCTACCATATTTCTAATCGTAAATTACGACAAACACTTTAATAGTCGACAAGAAAATAGTCTTTTGACATCTTTTGAAATACAACTACATGGACAGACAATAAAACAGCGGTTTTGATAAATCACTAACAGCACAAGTAATCTTAATACCAAGGAAATAAGGACGATTTTAATCGTGACATTGTATTGTTTGGACTAAATGAAAAATTTAAAAGTGTCTGATCAAGAGGTAAGACGTACATAAAGAACGAATATTAATGTGTTTACAGAATGCTATTATGTAACACTATTACACGTAATTCTTTAAATTATTTTATAAAGTTCCGAGCGGCTGACAAAATTGATCGATATTTGGTTAAACTGCGGTACATTTCCACGAGAACAATTATAAAAGTTTAAACACTACGAACACACGTGAACAAAACAAAACATTTATGACGTGCATCGATCGGAAATTGTTTTCGCAATAACCAAAACTGCAGGATAAGTTTTCACGATAATTTCTTTTAGGAAATTATAAAGCCTATAAATATGTAACCGTGACTACCTACAGGAAAATGCTGAGTTCGTACAAACTTCGGGCAAACAAAGTTCATCTAAGGATTTTATGAAATTTTCCGCATTAAACAATACTTTGAAAATAGAATCGCAACTATCACATTTTGCGACTTTGTAATACTTTTGAGGAAAAAGTTTTGTTTATAAAAATGTTCAGAAACGAATATAAATAACTTTTCCACTTTCACGAATAACGGCATGGCATCATTTATACAAAAAAAAACTAGTAAATTATCATCATCATTCATCGTATATCATCGTCATACGTCATTGGAGCGACAATTTAAATCACGACTCCCCGTATCCGTGATTCTCGACAAATCACTTAGAACGACGGACAGACGCCCAGCTGAACCATCTCATGCAATGACGAAGAACAGCGCAACGATAGAAAACAAGTGACGATCTCGTCCGACACGCCAAATATAATTTGTTTAAAGTTATGTGACAATAACAAATGGCCAATAATAAGTACCATATTAACTGATTTTCACAGAAAAGTAATATATATTTTCCAGACAACGACATTTTCATATTTATCTACCTCACGTGGGCAGAGACAGGCAATGATTCATATCACTTTTACTATATCGGAAGGTTTTAAATGACGATGACTATCTTGTAAAATTAGCAAAATGTGAGTCTCTACTATTTTTAGAGTACTGGAGTCATGGAAAACTCATCAAGTGCTGTTTAGTTAGCTTCGCAGAGTTTTGCGCTATGATTTGTGACTTTTAATTATAAATTAGGTGGCTGTAAATTACTTTAGTCTGCATTAATTTGATGAATAGATCGTAATACTTGAATTTATTGATTAGAGTAGGCTGCGATTAGTCTCATGTTTATAATTTAAAAATTAAAATTCATATAATTTCTTTAAAAACTTTTACTCACCAATTGTTTTTAATATCTGCAGGTCGTCCAATTCATACTCCTTCTCCTCCTCGGTGTATTCAGAGTCGGTGGTGGTGGAGTCCTGCTCCTCCGTGGAAGACGCCACGGACAACGACCGCACGTCCGAGCTCAGCTCTGAGCTGCAGTCCCTCACCAGTTTTGCACTAGCCATCATCATCTTACAAAGTTTCTCACTATCGAATTACTCAAATCAAAATCTCCGTTAAGATCTTCTCAGTTCATAATTTTGTTTTCCAAAAAACATAAACATCGCAGTAAGTTGCAGTTGTTTAGTTAATTTTGATTTATTTTATTCCTATAATATCTATTATTACCGAATAAAATATTTGTTTGTTATTTAATCGGTATTAAAAAATATTGAAAAGATTTTATGTTATCGTGATATACGCGCGTAAGCGGTAACAGTCGGCAAGGCGTTCCGTTCGCTCAGCGGTTTGTGTCTCACTGGCGGCAGTCGGGTAGCGCGCGACCTCGCTCGTTTCTCTGCCGAGCCGAACGAGACGGGAGACGAGACGGCCACGATAAAATAAACTCTGACAAACTCTTGTTTCTGCAATAGTGCCGACAAACACTACGATGCTCTTCATACAACAATATTTTAAATACTTAAACACCACTACATCTGCAAACAATGAGATGCCTTCAATGTAAATAAGATTAACTAATCTAATCGTGTTCCTTTCTTCTTCATAATAAATAACTCAGTGTCTCTCCAAACTTCTTTATTAATATTCTTTTCTGCAGCCGCCTGATTTTAGTCTCGACCGTCGGTACAGATATCGATACAGAGTTCAAGTAGAATAAGACTTAAATTTTCGTGAAATGTAAACAGTTACTGAAACTGAATCTGAGCACTACTTTAGACCCGCAACTTGTATCTTACGGTTCATAAGAGCCTGCCATGGCCTACTTGAAATAATATAGTTGTAACTTAAGATAAAAGTCGCGGATTTTCTAGAATAATAAACAAAATATGAATCAGATACATAATCCAACTTTAAAAATTCATCCGCGAAAATTGCTAATGCCAAAGTCACGCATCAGTACAAGTGAGTCAATGGTGAACAATTTCAGCAAGTACGATTATCCTTAGGAATAGCAAGTATTTACAATCAGCTAATTTGACTTATGACTCATTTACAGCTAAAATTCATCCACAATAAAAGCTATTTGTTAAGCCATTTTTAAAAATATGATTAAGAATAATTACTTTATCTAAAATATCGATTACTGCTGGATGCAAAGACTACAACAGCATATTATATACTACGACCCAATTACATAGTTTATAAGGTCGTAAGTGCAATGTACATCGTAAAGATTTTTATGTTTTTTGAAGTATTCAAACGTTTCCTAGACAATATGGGTCCGTATTTAGTTGGGCTAATTGTATAGACGCCAGCACATCAAGCTACTACAATTTTTCAAATTTCCTTAATAGATTTTCAACTTTATTGCTGAAGCATATGGTTTAAAGTCGATTGGGAAAATTTTACAGTTTCGTTGGCGTCTATACCTATGTAGGTATAACTTACAATTAGGAAATAATAAAAAAGAATCATTTAAAAAGTTTTATTGCAACAAGCATATCACAATCAAACAAGTTATACAAGGAAGTTAAATAATAATATCACTGTAGAATCCGATATATAGTTTCTGATAATGCCTAAGAATAAATAAACTACACCTACTTTAATTACAAGTTTTGTTTGACATAAATGACTGCCACATTATATTAAACTTACACGTTTATATTTTAAATGGCAATTTGAAGTAACATATTAGAATTACTATACATTTTCAAGCAGGGTGGTACTACGAATCCTTGTAGCAGAACAATATATAGGGTCTAATAATATAAAACAGGTCATCTAGTACATGCTAAGAATCGTGTTTACCACAAAAGTCAAGAAAACAAAGACATATTTTATTAAATTTATCATCACATTCGCCGAAAATTGTACGCATAACGCCGGTCTCTATGAAGGCGGTCGATCGTTGACCCCTAGATCGTTCAACTTTTTTTGTGGTAAACATGATAGATAGATGACCTGTAAAAATATGGTGCACTAGTATTGTAACACCCTATATATCATTATTAATGTGATGTTCAAGAAACTCAACCAACATTTGTTGACCATATTAAATATACTATAGAGGAAAACAGTGAAAGAAAAATATAATTTTGGGCAATTATATGGTTTAAAATTAAGGTATCTTGTAGTTATAATTATGTATGATTTTTGTTAGCTTTAACGTACATATATGTTAGCTAAAAAGCTAAATATTTTGAAATAAGTAATAATCGTCACAAAATACACTGGAGTCCTTATTAATCATGAGTTCTGTTGATTCTTACCGAAGACGTGGCCAATTTACGGTGGAAAACGCTACCGTATAACATATAATATATTTACATAGAAAATTGCTGTAATCCAGGATAGAGGAAATATTGCTATACCGCTTATTCCCTACTCTTCTCAATCATCAGAAAAAAAAAAACATATTATAATCGCGTGAATTGTGAACGCATGATTTATATTAGACACAGTAAGCGCTACGCAACTGACGCTCACCAGTTTTAAAATTCGCGGCAAAAACTAAGTAGAATATCAAGAACAACACTTATTTCCCAAGACTTTGTCTGCCATTATTTTTAAACAACTTCGACTTGTATACAAGAAGTACAATTTGAGACTTGCGTATTTCATACATACTAAACCCTATTTATACGTAACAAAAATAAAATTCACATATTTATGCTATTGTACATAACATAACAATCTCTATACAATATTTGTAAACTAATAAATACACGTGTTATTTATATTACATAACATTTTCAACTTTTATGTGCGTGAAAAGTGAAAAGGAATCAAACGAACGACCACTTTAAAAAAATAACTTATTATAAAAAACATATTACAAGGACATAACATTGGATATAACGGTGCCCCCACACAGAAGTTATCTAACGTTATACAACATTGTGTAACACGATAATATTATGAATTTTATCGTGTTACACATCGTGTTATAATGTTGTATAACGTTATGTAACTGCTGTTTGGGAGTAACAGGGGTAAATGGTTTAATTATTATAATACATAATAAAACTTACAATAAAATATGTATATACATCTATTTATATGATACAGTAAATTAATATGATGTATTTGTAAGCCTCTAGCTAGCACACAGCTAAGCTGTCCGAAAGGAGTTCTGTTTCTTTACTTCACAAAGAACATTACATGTTATTTTTCAATAAACACTTGTTTACGTTTAGCTAACGTATTCCTTACACTTATATCAAATATTTAATCTTGCCTTCGATATTGATTTTCATTACTAATTTCTTCAATGAAACTTCAAGAATATAGAGGCCTTTTTTAGACGGACGTTCGACACGTGTTTAAAATAATCTTGCATGCAAATTTTACTTAAAAGATGTGCCAAACGCCTGTCTTACTTGTAGTAAAGCCCTTCATGTTTTGTCTACCTAGCTTACTATTCCACTCCTAAGCCCTAAACATCGATCGCAAACAACACAATCGGTCATGTAGATAACGTCAATCATAGGGTATATTGATCATCTCATCTGAAATAGAATGCATAATCATAGCACTCTGAAGCCTAAACAGTCGCATGTTTCTTTCAAGGGACTGAGTCATTCACGATCACCACTGTTATCTTGTTAGCAGTCAAAATAATAAAAAAAAAACTGTCAGAAGATTCTAAAACAATTTTGAAGCCAGGTTCCTTTTTTTAGTGGCTTTTTATTGGATATTTTTGCGTTCACCAAAAATCTAATGGTACATCTATGTATGCATTTCTAAAATATTGATCTTAAACCCGTTTAATTTTTTTACTATAATTAAACTACTCGGCCAACAAAATATGTTAGATCAAACAAATTCCAAATGAACACCAAGATATAACACTTTTTTATTGTACTGCGCTGCCCATATTCTGTTGTAACAATAAGTATTTTATTCTTCCCCGAAAAATACTGATCGTGCACCAAATATTCCTGAATGTTACACAAAATATTTAGTATGCATCCTAGTACCGTATACCCATTTAAATTAGTGATAAGTGAACAACTGATTAGTGTTAAAAAAAAAACCTTTTTATTAAGCATTACATTTTATAATGTGTTCATTTTTTATTAATAAAACTACATTGGGCATTAATTGGTGTTTGATTCAAATACATTTTGCAGTGCATTATCTAAAGTAAAACTAAAAAAATAAATGCTTGCTTTTAAAATTAGGTGTATTACTATTTTTACAAATTTGCAACAGTTGTTAAATAGATGCTAGTTATGACATATTTTAATGAACATATTTTGGTGCACATTCAGTATATTTGGTGGAACACAGGCAAAATTAGGTAAATGAAATGGGAATAAATTGAAGTACTTTTAAATACCATCCCTTTTTATTTTTATTTGAATTTATCAGAATTTTTATTTTTATTAAAATTATTTTTATCTTCGTTTTCCCATTCTTCTATATGAATTTCAGAAACTTAAGCGGTACTTACTTCTACGAGAAACCGGATAGGTACTATGTTTATATTTTTTTTCTCTGTAGACGTATTTAACGTAGTTTTTTTATAAAAAAAAATCCCCTGCTGCTATAATGAAATGCATTATGGTAAAACAGCTGTTAGATTAGAAACATTTTGTTTATTTCTTAATAAAATTTGTGATTAGCACTCTGCAAGCCTCTTAAACTGCTTAAAATATTGACCCTTCCAAAACGTTACAATAATCTATAGAAATAACTAGAAGATTGACATTAAAACCATTCTTGCATTATTCTGCCTGATTATACAAAGACATTTGTGGCGGAGGCAATTTTTTATCGTAACATAAAAATCTTGTGACCTATAATATTATAACTTTGGCCCTTCTTTAAAATAATTCGATATATCTATGTATGTAGTAAACATGTACAAGTTTGCAACTATCAATTAGTATTACCATATCGATAAAAATGTTTTACATCTCTTATAAATAGTCTTACGCCGAAGCAACCTCCTGTACCGGCAAAGCTCCGATCCAATTTAAATATGGTATCAATATTTTATCGACACTTTCTAAATGTCGATATTAAAAATATTCCAAACCACGAGCAATTCTACCCCAACCTCGCGACATTTAAAAGAAACCACGCCTGTAAGTCAGACCGACAAAATATACTTCGGATCCTGATTATGAATCCAATATAACTATCTCACTGATACAAATAAAGTATTAATAAAGATAAAAGTAAGTATCATACGTTGACGATGAAGATGAGGCCGGCGTGCATCGCCACGGTGAGTTTGTGATGCAGTTTGAAGGTTTGACAGAACTGCAAGGCGGTCACGTCTGACAGCGGGTAGCGCTCAGGGTACGCGTCGCGAGGCGTCGCTGACAGCTTCTGTTGTATTGACTGTTACAAAAAAGTAATGAGGTATGTGTCACTCCTTTTATTACACGTAAATTTAGTTGTGTAGTTTAGATTCGATTTTTAGCTATATTAAGCTGATACGGTTTATCAACACTACAGTAGATTTATTTTAAAACAAAAGCGATAGGACACGATAAATATAACGATAGAAAGAAAGAAGAAAGAAATAACTTTAATTTTATTATTTTATAATGGACGCTGCTGGTATCCAAAGCACATAAAAATGGGGTCTTAGGGCCAGTTTCACCGGTTACGGATAGCCACTATTTACCAGATAAATTCAAAAATGGAAGAGAAATTGTATGAAATTATCTACCAGATAAACTATCTGGAACTTATCAGCAACCGGTGAAACTTGCCCTTATTTTTTTATGTCAAAAAAAATCTAGTCCCAATTGATTTACAATTACATTCCATTATGTTAAGAATTTGAATAGAAAAATAGTGCAATAACGGCTTTAAAGTACAAAAAATCGTCTTGATATATTAGCAAAAGGGATACTCACTCTATCTTTGGTAGTGATTTGTTTGTACTCGATGCCGTACTTCTTCACCGATTCGCTGTATGTGATCGGCTCTACGATCATGGATAGCTCGTCGTTCTGTCGCTTCCGCTTAGTTCCAAGCGGAATCATCTCGATTTTACCTATAACCTGTTTTAAAATAAATTAATTGCCAAATTTAAAATGTATAAAAGTCATTGTTTTTAGTGAGAGTTCAGCTCGATGATATATTACCTGTTTGTGCAAGTCTGTGTAGCAGGGGTGAACAACCATCAAGCGCAGACGTGGTGGCGCGGCGGTGGCCACGCGGCCGCACCACGCGCAGCCGGCCGCGCACCGCGACCCGCCCAGCCGCCGCCCACCGCCCCACCACTCAAGCTCGTTGACCGATAGGTTCACTATGCCAAAAAAACAATAACTTTAGTATATTTCTCCAGTAAGAAAAGTGTCTTATAGGCGGGAATAGCAAAGAATTCTAAGTTTACTCGAGTCTTTGGTTTGGTTTGAGTCCAAAAGTTGGCAAAATCTGTATAGAAATTTATGAGTACGTAATGAAGTGTTGTTCAATGTTGGTATTCTTGTCCTAAGCCAATGCGAATTACAACGTGACAATTTTGGACTGTGACGTTGTTTTTGTCGTTTGTGTGTGTTTTGATGTTAGAGAAATTGAAATTAGAAACAGCAATTTTGCAAAGTTACTTCGGTAAATGCCTTCAAGTCAAACCACATATCCAGCATTAGCCCATTGCTTAACTCCGAATGTCGCACTGTAGAATCATAATAGTAACCTAAGCAGTCATCTCCAGCCAGCATGGCGGCGGGCCAGTGCGGCGGGTAGAGCAGGCGCGCGGCGGGCACGTGCGAGTGCAGCGCGCCCGCGCCCGCGCCCCCCGCGCTGCCCGCGCACACCGCGCCGCCCGCGCGGCACGCGCTCGTCACGCTGGGGAATATGTCCACGTCTGGTGGGGGAAACAAATGTTTGCACTTAGTATTATCAATCAAGTATAGTAGACAACAAATAAAAAACATTTTACAAAAAAAATTACCCACTTAAAAACACTGAAAAGCAAAAAAATACGTTTGAGTTTAAACGCCAGCACATGAAGCTACTACAATCTGTCACATTTCCTTAATAGATTTTCAGCTATAGCGCTGAAGTATATGGTTCAAAGTTGATTGAAAAAAAATGTTTCGGGTTGATGTCCTGGCGTCTTTACATTGAAAGGTAAAATTTCAACATGCAACACTACATTTAACACACAACTTGAGTTGATACTTGCAAACTTCTACTCACCCTCTATACAAGAATTTAGAGCCCGCTCATCGTGATATGGATAGAACACTGTCATATTATTATCTGTGGTCCGCAACAATGGCGAATCTCCATTTAGGTCATAGTATGCCGTCGTCCCATCTGCATAGCCAACCACTACGTGAGAATGACCTTTTTGCTGAAAAAACATTAAATATTATTTAGCCATAAAATAATTAAAAATTCCAGCCAGTAAAAAATTGTTAAGTAAGTTAAATTGACATTTAAAAAAGTGCCATTGAAAAGGAAGTCTTACCGTAGACCACTTGACGGCAGTAGCTTGATAAACTCTCCTATTTTCGTTACTCGCTAGCCTCAGTTCCACAACCGGCTTCAGTTTATAAAATGGGTTCTCCCTAAAAACCAAACATTTCTTTAGAATTACCTTATCAATAAGTTAATACAAATATATACTACCCTTAACTATATATTAAAATTATTACTTTTCTGTTATAGATGATGGATACGGTACAACGAAGATATAAGCTGAACCGTTAGAGCAAGCTGCAGCCAATAAGCCCAGTCTGTGCATTCGGTTCGCTTCAGGAGTGAAATCTTCCGCATCCCTCGCTCCGGACGGACACCAATCTATGGACCACACTGTCCCGAAGTCGTGTACAAGGCCTAGTGCGAAACGTGGTTTGCCCCTGAAATTAATAAACACAATTTAATGAAGATCAAGGGAAAGTGAGAAAATAGGAATAAAATTATTTAGCTATTTGTAGAATGAGTACGGTTAAAGTTCAATAGAAAGAATCTTAGCATGCCAATATAATCTACCATCCTTACGCAAATTTTACGACAGGCAACACTAATGTATGCCGTCATTAGTCTTAATTTACTAAAAAAAGGCTGCCTAGAATGAAAAAAATATATAAGACCAAATTGTGACGTATTTATTGAGACCCTAAGGTAGTAATTAACTTACTCAATAACATTCCCGCAATCCCAAATATGCACCAATCCAGGGCCGACCTCTGTGACATCGGCGGCTATACGTGGCACGTCGGCTTGGCGATGCGTTACCACGGCTAGGTAGTGGGACAGCGTATCTGATATCGCTGGGGCCCACCGCATGCACTGAATGCTGGCGCCCAGGAACATCACTATCCTGTCTGGGGATGTCAAAGTTGTCATTATACAGGGTGCTCGGAAGTTTCATGAAAATCGTGTTATCTGGGGATGTATTTTTTGTTATACGGGGTTTTCGGAAGTTTGATGAAAATTCTCAAGCCCTCCCCTTGAGAATTAATTTAATATAAACTATTACGGACCATGTGAAGTGAGTGAAATTATTTTTATAGTCCTACTATTATTATAAAGGCGAAAGTTTGTAAGTATGGATGTATGGATGTATGGATGTTTGTTACTCTTTCACGTAAAAACTACTGAATGGATTTGAATGAAACTTTACCACAATATAGCTTATACATCAGAATAACATATAGGCTACTTTTTATCCGGGTATGGAAAGTACTTCCCTCAGAAAGCGGGTGAAACCGCTGGCGGAAGCTAGTTTTCAATATATTGGAGTAGTTTGGGTGCTCTCACACAGCAGTTATACAACATTATAACACGATGTGTAACACCGTAACACGATAACATTCATAATATTATCGTGTTACACAATGTTGTATAAAGTTATATAACTGCTGTATGGGGTGCTCCCCGGTAAATGGCCACTCTCGCAAACATGCTGACGATTCTCTTAAGACTTGAATTTTAAGAATCTTAAGAATTAAATCTTAAGAAGACTTGAAGTTAGACGTTACCTTTGACTCTATCAGCTTCGAGTCGTTTAAACGTCATCCAGTCTGCAGTCTCATCGAATCTAACTTTGCAGGACTCTTCAACGGGTGGCATGTAGTTAACCAACTCATTGGCAGGCACTTCCTCTATTTCACAATGGCGCCACTGGGTAAATAGTTCCTCTTCCGTTAAATAAGTTTTAATACTGAAATAAAATAACATAAATTATATCTTTTTGACAAAACAAATATTAACAGACGTATATAAACATATATATTGACTTACAAGTCTTCAGTGCTTCTCTTCATGTAATTAGGAATATTCCTGATTTGGTATGGTAATCGACTTACTTTCGTTGACTCTGTAAATTCAACATAACTATTATTATCATCACCCAAAGACTTTTCAGTGGCTTCCAGTCTAACGGATTTAGCTGAGTACCAGTATTTTAGAAGGAGCAACTGCCTATCATTTGACTTCCTCAACCCACTTATCTGAGCAACCCAATACCCCTTGGTTACTGGCGTCAAACTTCTGACTACGCGTAACAACTGCCAAAAATGTTCAATGACAGCCGTCATCAACATAACTATTATTAATTATTCATTATTATGCAGAGAAAATAACTAAGGGACTTTCAAGTATTGAAAACATATTTCGTTTTTAGAAGCAAAGCAAAAACAACGTAAAAGAAAGGCGATCAAATCGTCAAGCAAATCTTAATACAGACGGGGTACGACGTGAAGGTATAAGGCCTCGTATTGTTTGTGAGTCTATTTAGGAAAACGTCACTTTAACATAAGAGCATAAGTTTTACCTCTATAACTCGTATCTGGGGAAAATTTCTTCTTATTAGGACTCTGCTCGCGCTCCTGCTGTTCCATGTCAGATACATTAGAATCAACATCAGACTCTTCAGATTCTTCCTCAGAACAGTTTTCAAACTTGACCGACACGTCGGAGTCTGATCCTTCATCCCATTTATTTTCTACGCACACATGAGCTGCCAGTTCTTTTTCGATCTCCGAATTGAAACCACATTTTGGACATTGAAAACTGCCCTAAAGTGAAAAACACAAGTTATTAGAACTATGATATTAGTCTAAGGGCCTGTTCACCATTCATAAGTCACCAGATAGTTTATTTGGTAGATAACTTCATACAAATTCTGTTCCATTTTTTTAATTTATCTAGTAAATAGTGGCTATTCGGAGATTGTGAAACTGGCCCTAAATATAGGAAGAAACCATTAAATGTTTGTAAAATTTCTACAAAGGGAAACTTACATCTTCTAGGCAGTTCTTATATTTTTCTATGACGGTTTTTGCCCTGGAAAAAAATACCCAATGTAATAACAAGTTTCATTTAAAAAACAACCATATCTGCTTAAGAATAAGGCGTACTTTTCAGCGGCCTTCCTACGACCAGACTGTATGATTTCCAATGGTTCCTCTAGCTTTAGTTCCTTCTCTTTAAGGGCGATTAGCTTGCGTTCCATGGCATACTCCTTCTCTCGATGCAAGTTCATGTGCTGATTTTTATATATACGCAGGTACTTATTGTGACATATATCGCACACGCTTTTGTACATTTCCGTTTCCTAAAAGTTTTTAGAAGTAAAAAATATTTATCGACATTTTAGCAGCAAAAAATACTGTGTAAGCTTGCTATGTTTACTTGTGTAGTTATTATAATGTTTGAACATCATTTAATAAAAATAAATCCGGCGAAGTGTGAATGGAACTCTCGCAAGAAGGGTTTTGTCTTTAAATCAGTCAAAAATATTGTCAGCTCTATGGGAGCCCTCTAAATTATTAATTTTGTTTTGATGGATTAATTTACTTTTAAAAATAGATATTATACTCAGATATTTAAAAAGGTTTTTATTTCAATGTTATGTTTTATATGAATATATTACGATGTGACGATTTTTTATAAAATATGACTAACCTCTTCAGTTTTACCACAGACTATGATATGGGCGTAGAAGCCAACATACGACACTCTGCTTATACGGCACACTTTACAGATCAACTTGTTGTTCGCGTGATGATATTCCTTCAAATAACTTTCAACTGCATACGGACTATTTAGGTCCTGGAAAATAAAATACATATTAATTGTTTAACGAAACTGTCGTCAACTCGGCAATACTTATCTCATCATATGTTAAGCTTTTGACCGCCACAGTCACACATAGATGACAAGCCAAAAAGTGCCCAGCACGCCGCGGTCACTACTACATGACAGACTTTTAAAGTAAAAAAATAATAGTAGTTTTAATCGATATAATTCCGACCTAGGCATGTGTAGGTATGGCGCTGAGGGCACGTCTTTCATTTTAAGATGTGGCGGTCAAAAGAAGTAGAAACAATGCACATTTAATGATTTAAAAAAAATTGGATTTTAAATTATGAATTTAGGTGAGGTTCAATACTTACTATAGGATAGTCTCCGACCACCCAAGCAATGTTGTAGTGGTTCTTCATTGCGTGCTTCCTAAAAGCCTTTGGCGGCATTTTCTCATTACATCTCGCACATTCAACAAGATCTGAAACGAACATTATAAGTCATTAGAATCTATAAACACAACCTTATTCTTATCAAGGCTAAGTGAGTTCGTTTGTTTATAAAGCTTTCCTGCTAAATCGGCTAAACCGATTGGGTTGAAATACTCTACACAGGTGATGATAAATTGGAGACAGAAATAGGCTACTTTTTAGATGGATATCGTTAGGCTTTTCAACGGGACGCAAGTTAAACCGCAGAAAATAGCTACCTCATAGATATATTTGCCCAAAATTAACATAACACGTGGATTAAGTAGCGGTAAAAACCTAGTAATTAAAGAAATAGTTAGTACAATGTAGTTCAATTAATTCCATAACCCTTATGGGCAATAAATCTGCAAAATTAAAGTGGGATTGGGCGGGTCACATCTGTCCACCCAGATAAGTGGGCCAAGATCACCACCCAAGGGATCCCTGAGGATGGAAGAGGCCGTCTTACAGGTAGATCACGGAAGGGATGACAGAGGGAGAGACGATTTATACACTTTCCTCGCTGATTGGCCGCTGCACGTTTCAGATAGATAGATGGAAGACTTTGGGTTAGGCTTTTGCCAAGTAGTGGGACAGTATGGGCTTAGGAAAAAAAGAACTATAAAACACCTTGTTGCATAAACGGCCCCATAGCTTCGCTGTTGCCATCCTTATCTGCTTCCTTTGTGCATATGTTGATATGCGCCAGGTATGGCTTGACATACTTCCTCTTTACTCCGCAATTCGTACAAACCAGACCACCCAACATTTTGGACACATCGTACAGATGTTTCTGTACCATTGCAGTATCGTCTTTGTCCTGTAATGGCGAATATAGTATAAATATTGGTGATGAACGTTGTAGTTAATTGTATAAGTATTCAATAGGGATGCGGACAACTAGTCAAATTCAGTACTTTTATAAAACTGTCAAAAACGGTTACTCTCTATGCAATTTGTATTAAAACACCACATATGACGTCACAGATTTTTCACATCAATCCGTATACTTATTTCGATTATATTATCAATAAAAAAAAACAGTTTTCGATTCAAAACGATAAATTAAACTGTAAACTGACATTATTTTAAGATGCTTTACAAAATGAATATGATCAATTATTTTATTTATAAGCTAGTTCCACATCCCAATTCCATTCACAAAAAGCTTATGAACTATATGTATGTCATTATCGTCACTAGGGATCGGCACAAATATAGCGAAGTGAATTTTTAGCCTCATTTCGACATTGAAATATAATCTAAAATTGATTAGCAGCTGTGATTTCATGCGCTACCCTTTGTAACTTCATATAAATGTTTAAAAAGATATCAAATTTAAGAGTTTATTGAACAACTTATTAATAGTGACAAGAATAGACTAAGGGCCTGTTACACCACCTACGAATAAGTTCCAGTTAGTTTATCTGGTAGATAATGTCATACAAATTCTGTTCCATTTATCTGGTAGATAGTGGCTATTCGGACATTGAAACGGGCCCTTAGAATGATAATTAGCTTAACTTTTTGAGTAAATAGTATAAGTAATACAATATAGGGCTTGACGGGTCGTTTGATCAGCAGACTAATTAAATTAGCTTTTGAAAATCTTATTTAGTAATATAGTATGGACGTATTATTACTCACAATAGGGGTCTCCCCGTTCACCCAGGCCAGGTACTGATGTTGCGTTTCTATATGATTTATCCATTGAGCACTTTCTATCTTATTCGCACACACTCCGCAAGTCAGTATCTCATCCTTGATTTTATTCTGGCTGAATGAATCAATCCAACTTGAGGATGAAGTATCTAATTTACTGGAGTCTAGAGATACCTGTGAAAGAAATTTCAAAATTAAGATATAGTAAGTTGGTCTTTTCAAGTCGCCATTTTAGAAAGTGTACGAATATAATCACGATATCTCCGAATTTGGGGTGTCTCATAATGATATGATGATAATCTTACAGTGATATATATGCGTCGCAGCTAAATTGTTAAAATAGCCGTCCAATCAAATAGCTACTTCGACCTTTGACTTTCAACAACGCGTTTCCAAGACATATTAGGAAATACACACACGACGAATTTCATAGATTGTCAATAACATATAAAAGAAATAAGAAGTATGTATGTCATGCGTGACAAATGACGAATTTCATAGATTATCGATACCACATAAAATGAATAAAATGTATGTATGTCATGCATACCGTAGACCCAGTACACTCTTTTATATGTTGTACATAAGTTTTAGGATACTTCATAACTTTCTCGCATTTGTTGCACATTAGCCCGCCAGCTTGCCTCGATACGTCAAGGAGGTGTGATTTCACCGCGAGCTCGTCTTCCAGATCCTGAAACAGATTTATATCAAATTATTCATTATGATTAAGAAGTTCAGTCAGAAGGGATCTTAATAGGATGCATATTGAATCAATATTTATTATAGAAAGAATATTTATTATATAGAGAGAATATTATTATATAAGAAATAATTATTCAAAATATAAAAAAGACATTTTCAAGAAAAATCCTATATTAGTAGGTAAACTAATATTATAAATAGGTTTAAAGAATCCGTATTCTCAATAAAAACATTACATTCACTTACTTTAGAACACAAAAACATAAGAAAGGTTAGGTTCGACAACATTTTTTCAGACTGAAGTGAAAAAACAACAAACAAGTCCCATCCAACATATTCATTTTTCAGGTATCTGATTTGCAAGTAAATATTGGCTAAGCTGAGTTTTGAATGCGTTAAATGAGCGCAGGTTTCTTATGCGTGAAGGTATTTTATTATAATTTTTCACCGCGAGCAAGACCCGTGTGTTGTGTATAATATTTCTCCAAAAAAACATTTACCAGTGGTGTACAGCCGTCTCGCCACGCCAGATAGTCGTGTTCTTTGCCCATATGCTTTATCCAGTCTAAGATAGGCACCTCTTGAGAGCAAACTCCACATTTCACAACTTTCCTCTCTTCGGCTTCGATGGGAACTTCGAACCATTCATCGGTAGACTGAGTTGTAGTATTCAGACTAGCATTTGCTAAGGAATTATCGGCTTGACTCTGAAAATAGTACATGTCACTTAAGTAATTGTAATTGCGATCATCAAGCTCTCGACTTCACTATTATAAGGCTAAGCCACGACCATCTTATCATGACGAGTTCCTCCGTGTTTCGGAAGGCAATGTAAAGTCCCGACAGTAGGATCTTTAACGATGGTTACGGGTTATAAGAAGCCAGAAAGTCTGATAACCAGCCTTAACAAGGGGTATTGGGTTGCCCAGGTAACAGGGTTGAGGAGGTCAGATAGGCAGTCGCTAGATGTAAAACACTGGTACTAAGACTAGAAGCCGACCCCAACATGGCTTAGGAAAAGGCTAGGAAGATTTTATACCAGTGCAAGGACGAGACAGGCTCGCTTGAAATAAACACAATGTACTTACTACACCGTCACAGGTTTCAACGTGAGCCAGGTACAGTTTAGCACGTTTACGCACTAAGCCGCATTTATGACAAGTCAACCCTCCATTCTGTCTGATAAACTGCTTCAAAAAGTCGCACACTGATTCTTCATCCTCCAAATTCTGAAATGCCAACAACTTGTATTAAAAAAGCAAATTTGGAGCCTGTAAATGAAATGACATGTATAAAAAATAAATAAAATATACAGGTCGTCACGGAGAGGGAGTATATATCCGAAGACATTGACCTCCAATGTACTCGTAAAACTGAACCACTTTCAAAAGAAATGCGACTCGCCATATATTTAGGCAGCAAGGTAAAATTTTCTATTAAACGTCCAATATTTATTTATAAATTTTCTTATTTTTATTCTTTTGAAAGTTGTTCTGTTTACGAGTAAATTGACCTTCCTTCGGATGTATACCATGTATACCCCTTTCCGTTACACCCTGTATAATACCACGATAAATTAAGCGTTTTTTTTTTATTTTATTTTATATCAAACTTACTAAAGGTTTCTCCCCATCACGCCAGGCCAAATAATTATGTTCCTTAGCTATATGGTCAACCCATTCAGAGCTTGTCACATCATTGTTACAAACACCACATTTTACGCTTGCGATGTCAGTAGATTGTTCCACGGCTACACTATCTGATTGAATACTGGAACAGTCCAGTTCCATACTAGTTGAGGTTTCATCCAAGGATATCTAAAAATAATCATAGAATTCGTCAATTCCGAAATGGATAAATACAGACTTAAGAACTTTTTAGTTTTAAATTGCAGCAAAAAGACGGAGACGAGAGACAGGTACAGTCAACAACAATATTTATTTTGTAATTTTTATGTGTTAATGTTATTTTTGTTGCTGACTGTACTTTTATCAGTTGTTTTTTTTTACTAGAAGGTTTTAGTTCATAATTTCTCTCAACTCACCCCAGTACCGTCGCAAGTTTTCACATGCGCTAAATACAGCTTGACGCGGCTGCGGTCCAAGCCGCATTTATAACATGTCAGCTTTCCATTTAATCGAATAATATTTTGCAGATGTTGCCAGACTTCTGATTCGTTTTCCAAATTCTGAAAGCAGAAACGCTCATAATTTTTCACTATATATTATAATTTTTGCATAACTTTCTTTAAACTTTTTGGAAAGATTTTTTACTGGATTTTGAACTTTATTACAAGTATTTAAAGTTCCTAATACAAATATTCTCATTTGATATCAAATAAAGCATAATACATACACAATCCAAATACTAGATGTTCAAAATTACTTACTATGGCATCTTTTCCATCAATCCAAGCCAAATAGTCATGGGTCCTGCCGATATGCTCAAGCCACTTAGAAGACAGCAAAGTTTTCTGACAGACGCCACAAGTCACTTTTTCATCCGTTACTGTTCTTGATTTGCGTGTAGACTTCTCTGGTTTTTGCTGAGCCTTTAAAGTTTTAATAAGAAGTCAATAAGGAAAAAAAACATTTAATACTAAATTATGCTATATATGTATAAAGGTAGTTAGACTCTCGAGAAATTTTCACTTAATTCGCTTTATAAGTTTTAAAAAAATAAAGAACTTACCTTGTTCTGAATGCAGTATTTAACATGTTCTAAGAATCGGTTGCTCTTCTTAAATTCCATGCTGCATAAACTACACCTCAGTCTGCCAACCGATTTAATTTTTTCTTTGAGTTTATTCTTCAAATCTGTGTCGTGTAGGTTCTGTAACAGCAACAAACATTAATTAAATAATTAATAATGCCTGTAGCTTGGAAAATTAGTTTGTCACACTTCCATGGCCCATGCAGGGAATATTACAGTCAGCAGCGAATAATACGTAACATACACTTTTACCTGACCACATCCCTCGCGGGATGTGTGTCATCAACCATCAGAAGTGTCGCGTACTAGTTTGCCAAACTATAATATGTTCGCAGAATAGACTTCTATGTTTCATCCACAATATTATCATGTTGAGTTAGCCACCATTGAAGGTTAAGTACATTTGAAGGACCGTCAATTTAGACCAGTCCTGGCTTACCTCGAGTCGACTGACTCCTACGATCATGCGCCCATGCACGCTTTGTACATTGAGAACGGGTGAGCTTGCCGTCTTAAAAATGGTAGGAGATTGGGTACAGTAGGTCAGTAAAAAGAGTATTAATTAATTAAACTCACAAGTCGACCACCAGCCCTCCAAGCAATAAAATCATGTTCTGTTTCAACATGTTTGTCCCAATCCTCTCCAGATAATAAGTTGTTGCATACACCACACTTAATATTCTTCTTAAGAGATGGCTCACCACTATTTATCGACACTGATGTCGATAACTTGCGTTTCTGTAACAGAACCAAATCGTTAAATAAGTTTAAGAAAAAACAAGTGGAATAAATAATTTTCGTCTTTGTGTACATACTGTAGCATTTTTTTCGACGGTTTTAGGGGGATCCGATTTACCATATGTTCTTGAAATAGTATTTCTATTTACATTATTTGATTCTTCATCTTGACCTGTGTCTTTGGTATTGCTATTTCTTCTATTTTTCTGAAATTCATATCAAATTATTTAAAAAATGTGTGTGTTATCTACAAATATCAGTAGAAGTTAATGGCTGCCCGAAAAACAATACATAAAGTCCTTTCATTTAAGATCACATTAAATTGATAATAATAAAATCATCATGATACCACAGCACACGAAAATTGCCATGTTAATCAGCTATCATAGAACTTACATTTGAAAAATCTTAAATACCCACACTGATATTCGCGAAAGTTTGTACCTGTTTTTTACTCTTTCACGCAAAAACTTCTGAACTGGATTTGATGAAACTTTACAGTGTATGAGTGTACCTACTTTACATCAGAACAACACAGACTAAACTCAGGAATAAACAAACATAAGTATAATATATACAGACCTCGCTCTGAACATCACTTGTGACTGACGAGCCTAGTTCGCAAGCAGGCTAAAATAATAATAAAAAAACTTAATACATCTACACATGCAATAAAAAAACAGTATAACTTAAACTTTTTTCTAGAACTTACTTTAGATTTAGGATGCGATTTCTCAGCTGCAGTAGCCGTCGCAGCTCCCGTAACTTGATCACGTTCAGTACGAAACGACTTTTCAACCTCTTCCATATTATCATCCGTGGTTTCTATATCATCAACTTTTAAATTATTTTTAGATCGAGCTTGATTGCTTTCTTTAGGCGTGTCCGATTTCGACGCTACATTATTCAACTCAGGTACTTGTAGAGTATCCACAGAACCAACATCTTTCAATTCAGGTCCTGATGAAGGTTCATTATCATTATCACAATTATCTACATCATCTGAATATTCACTAGGATAAATATTCCAACAAACATTATATGTTTCATCCTTATCATCAGTCTTCTCTTCGGGATCGAATGACGCTTCATTTCTAACCCCAAGCTCATCATTGTAAATGGAAAATATTACATCCATTTCACAATTTGCAATGATACCATCATGATACGAAAAATGTATATGCTCATACAAATTATCATAATCATAATAGGATAACTGTCCAAAATCAAAACATAAACAAAAATTTTGAGTTACATTTGGTGTTGAAAGGTTTACTTCATGAAGTGTGTGCTCCTGTGTGTCATTTGCAGAGTCTGTCTCAGTCTTATGTAATATAGGCGTGTGCGATTTAGATGTCTTCGGTGGATTGCGCCTAGTGTATGTTTTCAAAACTTTGCCATCGCCGGCGTGTTCACAATCAATATCTGTTCCACCAGGCTTTTCAACACCTTGAATGCATAATTTTGATTCAGTTGTGTTGATATTGGAATTTGCTTTTTCTTTTTTCTTGATATCATTCTTAAGGGCAGTTTTTGTTTTCTTTTTATCAGTGTATATATGAGAATATTTCCTTAAATATGCAGCTATCTCCTTTACTTTGTCTACTTTTATATCTGCACTGCTGCTGGAGAGATTTTTGGTTGCATTTAACATGCTTACCAACTCATTTTGTTCATTATTAGAAGATTCGTTTTTCATGCTACAGTCTTTATCGAAACTTTGTTTTAAGTTACTGCTTTCCTTGTTATTAGGTTTAACTTCAATTTTTTCATTTATATTATCTGTAATGTTTTTTTCAATTACTGTTTCTTCTTGCACTTCAGTAGTTTTACCTTCATTATCATTATTGCATCCACATACAACTTCTGGTTGAATATCTTTTTTATTAGGAGCCACTTCATCATCTATTTGGCCATTACAAATTTCTGTAGTCATTGTATTCCTATCGATAACAATAGCGTCTCCATGTATATCAAGGCCATTAACTGATTCAAATTTTGCAGGTATATTGTCTTCTGAAAAACTGTCATGACCATTTATTTGACAATCGGGTGGCACCTCAATAACATGGATTTCATTTGAGAGTGTATTGTCTTGATCACTTGATTCCTTTTCAGGAGGTTCATCACCAATGTCTATTCCTTCTTTTTCAGCTACTATTATATTTTCAAGATCATTATTTGTAGTTTCATCAACCACCTGTAGAGATTTTACACTAGGTATAGGATTTGTTGGTATCGATTCAAGACTAAGCTTAGGGTTTGATTCATTTACCGTCTCTTCTCTTTCAAGTTCATTTGGATATGACATCTCATATTTTTTTGAATGTTTATGATTAAGATTTTTCGCATTTTGTCTGTTTCGATTATCCATTTTAGTCTCAATGATTGTATGAACAGTAACTGGAGTGAGTTTATTTGTATTTGAAGTTTTCTTTCTTTTAAGCTCTCTTAATTTTGATACAGGAATAATTTCTTCAGAGATTATGTTTATTTTAGATGTTTTTGGTGGTTGATCTACCATATCCGCGTCACAAGAAGGATTATAAGGAGAATTTCTGCCTGTTGCAATCAATTCTAAATTGCAATTATCCTTGTGTAAATCTTCATTATAAACCCCATCCAAATCTGCTACCCTATTTCCTATTTCATTAGGATTTTTATGAAGTGACATATTATTATCATCTTTTTGTATATCACTTTCATCAACATGTATAGTAGGGTATTTATCAATATTTGACACACATGTATGTTCTCCATTTACAGTAGTATTGTCTTGATCTGGACCATCTTTGTAACATTGCTCCAGAATATTACTTGAGTCAGCAGGTACGTCTGCAACTTTATTATTCACTTCTGGAGTTAAAACCGGAGTTTCTGGCTCAACCAAGTCAGTTGCAATAAAAGTCTCCTCTATGTTCTTATTACTTAAAAGTTCAACTTCGCCTGGGATAACATTCGCAACAGTGGGAATAAATGTTGGGCTCAAAAAAACGGATTTCTTCATCAAACTTGCAGTTTCCAAAATTGAAGAATCTGATGGTTTTGGACTATAGGTTGAAGCAGGTAGATTTTCTGTACTTGATATTTCAGAGTCTGCAAAATTAATACTGCAGGTATATTCACAGACACAAAAATCAGTCATAAAGAAAATAAAAGAATACTTACTTGAGACATTGTTAACATCCGGAGGAATTACTTGGTTTGCATTTATGTTGCCTATGCTGATACCCAGCTTCTTCAAAAGGTCTGGAGGTAGCACAAATACTTCATGCTTATCCTTACTAGGTTTTATTTTTTTGGGATGTTTCGAATGAAGACTTTTTGTATCCATTTTATTAGGAAACTATTTTAATATTTGTCATTTGTACATTAAACTCTTCAAACAATTCGTTAGGTCACACTAAAAAAAATTGCTGAAAATAAAATACTATCATATGAAAATTATGTCTATAAATAGTGCTAACCTTTACTTTAAAATGTAACTGTAATAATATTATTAAAATACTATTACTATAAATAGTATAAAGAAATCTCCAAATTTTTGTGAAATTACATAATTTTTTACATTTTTGCATCTTAAATTCTTTGAAACTTAATATTAATTGCAGTATGCAAGTTCAAAATATGATAAGATTAAAATAAATAAAAAGAAAAAACTAAACACTCCTACCCAGAATCGAACCGTGGTCATCAAAATCAATGACTACACGTGTTCTTAACTGAGCTAAAGGAACCGCTTTGCACACTGTTGTAATTGGCGTTGCCTTTGCATTATTTTTGAAAAAAAATACAAAAAAAAAACAATATTCGCCTCAATGAAATTGTTATAAATTGAGAAATTTATGAATCTTTTACTTTTAATCACTCCTTGATGCACAGCCTACATTTTGAAAAATCTTGACATCACACATTTACACGATTACAATATTTATATTAATTACACAACGATAACTTCCGCTTCAAGTAGATTTAATAATATTCAATACACCACCGATAGTTGTTTTAATAAACAGATCACTTATGCGACACAAAATTGAAACGAATTCGCGTGAAAATGGAAAATCGTTGAGGTTATGATCGCTTAACTCTCTCACCGATGTCAAGTCAACTTTTACAAATTCAATTGTAGCATGTAAGTACCTTCTTAAATCCAGCGACATAAAGTTCACTTTCTGTATAATACGCTGAATGTAGCTACATTAACAAAGTGGGCAGTGTAGATACAATTTTTACAAAACAGATGGCGCTAACTCAATTTTTAATTGAATTAAAATATGTTCTGTGGTCGCAACTTTGAATTGAATATAGAGTATAAAGTGCTGACAATAAAGGTGAGGACTCACTTATTGTTAGGGGAAATTACCGTTCTTCGTCGTTTATTAGATTCTGGACTATAAGACTACAGAGTACCGGATTTTTGGAAGGCGAACGTGGAACCGAAACCGTTATCTAATAGTTCAGCTTAGTTCTTCTTGAAAACATTGAAAGACTAGCCGGCTTAGTAGCACTACGTTATACGTACGATAGCTATAGCAGAGGTAAGGGGATTTAACAATCAACTATCTAGTGTACTGTCTAGTCACTAACAGTAGGTAATATTAAGTCCATGCTAACAGTATATAAGAATTTTTGTCCGACAGTCGGCATTTCGGCAGTCAGATAAATAGTCTGTCTGTAGTATAATCCAGTCCTCAGATCTTACGTAGTATATTGTATACTCTTTGGTATAATGGTATAATCTATGGTCACTGGTTTCGGACTCAGTTTCGGAAGGTTTCGGTGTGTTGTGTTTCCTTGATAAAAATAAAACATTAATAATTTTTATTATTAAAATTTGAACTTGATTTGTTGTATTCGATCGAGTGGCTTTAAAGTATTTATTATATTTGGTTCTTTATTATATACCTGGATGGTTCCCAATAATTATTGTTAAAATTCTTAGAAAAAATCTGAAAATGGGCGCAAAATCACTAGCACTATCCTTTCACGTAAAAGCAGAATGTAATGTATCCAAAGCCAGAACTGGGCTGATGAAGTTGCCTCACTACGAGGTTAAAACTCCTGTTTTTATGCCGGTTGGAACGCAGGTAATAAACCATTGAAGGAACATACACTAAAACAAAAGTTTTCATATAATAACAAGATTACTATTTTAGGGAACAATGAAAGGGCTTTTACCTGATCAACTTGAAAATTTGGACTGCGAAATAATTTTAGGCAATACCTATCATTTAGGGAATAGGCCAGGAACAGATGTTTTGACAAAAGCTGGAGGACTTCATAACTTCATGGGTTGGAACAGAGCTCTGCTCACAGACTCAGGAGGTTTTCAAATGGTATCACTTCTCAAATTAGCTGAAATAAATGAAGAGGGTGTAAAATTTAGATCGCCATATGATGATTCTGAAATCATGTTAACTCCAGAGAAATCCATTGAAATTCAAAATTGTATAGGTATGTCACTGTAATGTGGTTGCACAAATGTTTGTTTATAAAATAATCAAACTCATTCTGAAAATGTAGGTGCTGACATCATTATGCAGTTAGATGATGTTGTACAAACAACATTCCAAGATTATAACCGTATAAAGGAAGCTACTGAAAGGACAAGCAGATGGCTGGATCGCTGTTTGGCTGCACACCAAAGACCTACAGAACAAAGCATATTTCCTATTGTTCAAGGATTACTGAATACAGAATTAAGATCCCAGAGTGCTAAAGAACACATGACCAAGGATGTCAACGGATTTGCCATTGGAGGTTTGAGGTAAAGTAAAACTTATTTCTTTTTTATAATAAATAAATGTGCTCTTGAAAATGTTTTAAATTTTTACGGCTTGTTTATATTTGTATCTGGCACTATTCTTGCACCTCAATTTGGAATTACTTCTTTTTTATGTATTTATGAATTTGTCATGTTTTAGTGGAGGTGAAGCAAAAGATGACTTCTGGCCAATGGTTAGTTTGAGCACAGGAATACTTGACAAACATAGGCCCAGATATCTGATGGGTGTTGGTCTGGCAATAGATCTCGTAGTCTGTGTTGCTCTCGGAGTAGATATGTTCGACTGTGTCTTTCCAACCCGTACTGCAGTAAGTTAACATTTCTACATTATCATTGTCTATCAAATATTCCGAATATTCTTTTTGTATATTTTTTATCAAATTGTAAACCTTTGGATGCTGCAAAAGTATGTATTGGCCTATTTACTTCTATGTAAAATATAAATAATTTATTTTCAGAGATTTGGCTGTGCTCTCGTATCAAATGGTCAATTGAATTTAAAGCAAAAGCAATATGAAGCGGATTTAAATCCCATCCAGAAGGATTGTACATGTTCAACTTGCAAAAACTACACAAGGGCCTACCTACATAGCATAGTGACAGTAGAAACTGTTTCTTGCCACCTTCTTTCAGTGCATAATATTGCTTATCAGGTAGGTAATGAAATTTATTGTATGAAATAATTAATCCTGTTCTACAAGGTGTATTTATTGCTGGGGAGTTTGTTGCGCCACTTCTTCTTCCCAGCAAAAACACATAGGAAGTGGTGAAGGGCGGGCATTTTGGGGTCTGTCTTTTGTAATATTTGATGTACAAAATGTGCTGTTGTACAGCCAAGTTTGAATAAATGATTTTGAGTTTGATTTAAATTTAAATCAAATTTATCGAATCTTAAAATGTTACCAACCCCAACAAACCATGTAGTTATTACTAAGAACTATGTATGGGTATTTTTGTAACATACTGTATATAGGACTTCAGTACTTGCACTTTCTAACACAAGTGACAGGATTTACAATCATGAAATCTGATTGAGCCCTAGGCTTTACTTATTGTCCAAAGTGCTAAAGCTTTCCCTCCTGGATGCAACCTAATGAAATGAATAATTATTATGTATACCATTCAGATCATATCGAAAAACATAAATATTTCTAAATAGTAATTTTTTTCTTGTCTAAGTTTATTTTTCTCACTCAATATACACTAGCTTTCAATATAATATCTGATATATGTTCTTATCTTTCCAGATGAACCTAATGAAGACCATGAGGGAAAATATTGAAAATGGGACATTCCCCCAGTTTGTCCAAAAGTTTGTTAGTGAGTATTTCACCGATTGCGAGTACCCAAATTGGGTGATTGAGTCATTGGGTTCAGTTGGAATAAACTTGGTTAAAAACTATATAACTGTTTTCTTGAAGCTATTCCTTTCATTACAAATATTCCCACATTAAAAATTAATAAAATATTTCTAGGAATAGGCACATATATGTGACTTATTTAACTTCAAACTAGGTAACCAAATATTGGTATTGATAACAAAAATGCATTATGTCAAAAAGTGTTGTATATATTGTTGTTACATAAAGTCATCAGAGTCATTTCCATCATAATTAGTAGACATGTTTTCTGCTTTCATCAGGGTGGAATAACTTCTTAACTCTGCCTCCTCCTTCTTTCTTTTTTCTTCTTCTTTTTCCTTATCTTTCTTTTCTCTTAAAAGTTTCTTCTTGTCTTCCCTTTCTAATCTGTCTCTAGTTTCTCGTTCTATTCTTAAATCTGGGAATGATTCTTTCTTTGTTTTATTAAGACGATTGACTATCTCATTAGATCTTTTGGCTACTCTCACTTTTCTGACATCTTTGTCTTTATGAAATGCTACTTGGCCAGCCTGAAATAAGTGAAATTATAAAATAATAACATAATATACTAAGTACTTGTAATCTACATAATTTAATAGCTGTACAAATAAAAATCCTATGTGGTCAAAACTTTCAATGAGTTTCAAACATAAACAAAAATGTATCAAGCTTACCTCCATTCCAGCTGTTTTCTTCAAATTTGACCACATTGTATAGACAATATCAATATCATTCATTTTATTACCCATGATAGAATTGGCTTTGACCAACTGGCAAGCATCATCCAAGACTGAGTTAGGTATGTCATCTATTGTTTGGCCCTAAAAGATAAATGATATTTTTGTTAATATTGAAGAAATTTTATAATGAATGCAGTTTATATTTACTTAATAATATTCTTACGGGAGCCAATCGAAGATATACGTGGGCTGATGACACTTTATCTACATGAAACCAGACGTCTTCTGGCCAACCCCACTTTATGAGGTCTTCATCTGGAAGTAATAGGTGAGATTAAAGTATATGCTCATATAATTCTGATGAACTTGGAACTAAAATTCGATGAGCTTATTACAAATTTATTGTTATGATATTGATATGTTGCTTACTTTCATGTTTATCCGCACCCATAAAAAGAGTAACAGCTGGAGATACTACGTTACTAGTGAAATAAAAAACCATGTTTGTGAGTTTCCTTTGATTCTATGTGTTTGATGGTTAAATCATTTAATATTAACAAATTATGATTCTACTATTGCCGAACCTGAAACAATATGTCAGAGCCGAGCCGAAGGAAATTTGACGTATTTCCGACATTGACATTCGGTGAAAATGACAATAACTTTTTTATTCCAACAAAATCTGTGATTTAGGGGTGATGGCTGGTGATGGTGAAAGCTTCAAATTGTATTTAAAAAGTGGAAACCGGTACCTGGGGAAAGCCTAGTCTTGAACATAGCGTGCACGGTCGCTTGATTTTTTCTTGAAGTGATTCACAGCTATTTCGACCCGAATAGCCAGTAAAATTGGTAGAGTGGGCAGTAACCGGTAAAACGTATGGAATGGTCAGTTAGTTATTAACTATGTAAAATGATAAAAACCGATCGGCGTAAATCCGACTGATCATTACATCGAGATCACTATCAAATATAAATGATTTCCAATCTGCGAACATGAAAATGTAAAACTGTATAATGATTGTACCTTAGATTGTACAGGTTTAGTAATTACTCTAAGGTACAGGTACTAATATTAGTAATCTGTGTCATGAATGATGACAGTTAATGACGGCTGACATTAGCTATTGTATGTATTTCGTGTTTATTTCACAAACAATATCAATGGTGTAGAAGTGAAAAATAAGCTTGTATTGGCTATTTTGTTACAGTTTTCGATTGTATCTAGTGTCGAACTAATTAAATCACAATCTCACTTAAAATGGGAAGTCCTGAAAGAGAACTGTGTCCACCACCTTCAGAGGAAGACGAATTGACTCTACCTAGAGCCAGCATTAATAAAATGATAAAGGAATTGGTCCCTTCCGTACGGGTAGCTTTCGAGTCACGAGAATTGATATTGAACTGCTGTACGGAGTTCATACATTTGCTGAGTTCAGAGGCCAACGAAGTTTGCAATCAAAGCAATAAGAAGACCATCAATGCAGAGCATGTACTCACAGGTAAGTTAAAACATTCATTTTGTGGTCAGTTTTATGAAGACGGAGAGAGTATCCGAATAATTCTCCATAAATTGATTTCTTGCAGCTCTGGACAGATTAGGTTTTAGTGACTACACTCTCGAAGCAGAGGCTGTTTTGAAAGATTGCAAAGCTGTTGCTGCTAAAAGAAGAAGGCAAAGTACGCGACTGGAAAACCTCGGAATACCAGAGGAGGAACTACTAAGACAGCAACAAGAACTCTTTGCCAAGGTAGGGTTGTAGACAATTTGTTCCAGATTACAAGAAAAACTCATGAACTCCTTAGGATGGTCTGTTCAATTTCAATTTGACTTCCAAAATTAGAGTGTTTAGCTTGACAAACTATTTGTTAATTATATTACTTTTTATATCATTTCAGGCCAGAGAAGAACAAGCAAAACAAGAACAGCAACAGTGGTTGTTGTTACAGCAACAGGGACTAGTGGGAGCTGAGGGAGTTCCACAGCCATATGTACCACCTCCCCCCGGACCTAGAATTGATGATGAAGAAGATGATGATTACTCTTAGATGTAAAACACAAAATGTTTTTTAATAGTTTTCAACACAAGGTAATAAAAGAAAAACATGATGGATATTTAAGTGATGTTTTAAAATATTGAACTACCTTCATGTATTAATGTTATATATTATACAGATAATAAATGTATCCACCTACAAAACTATACTCTTTACTTGCCAATGACTTTCCTAACCTGTGATTTGTTATGTCAGATAAGTTACAGCTTGTTTATAAACAGACAATTTATATTTAACAATATGGTATCAACAAAATGAGCAGTGATTATAATAAGAAATACAAAAGGCCCAAACAGAACACTTCAGCAACCACAAATCCTGGAACTTCTGTAGGTATAAGCTTGACTGTATTGTATTTCTTTAGTGAAAATTTGGAATTAAAGATTGTGAGGTTGTTGCACCTATTGGTATCTACACTGTGATGGGGCTTTGATTTGAAATGAATATTCTCAGATTTTTGCAAGGTGTAAATTTTCAAAAATCATATTTCAACAGTTAACAAAAAGTAGGTAATTGAAATTCAGAACATAATGATAAAATTACAGACACCAAGAAATAGACGAACTGAAGCTGTAAAAAATCAACCTCAACCTTTATGTGCATTGTTGGCGAAAGACTCCGAATGGGTAGATATATTGCAGACATCTCAGACGGACACTGCAAGGTCATCCACAAATGTGTCCGATGAAGAGGAAGTACTACAACTTGTAAATAATTTCAAATGCCTATTAATCTAGGATTACTATAATATTTAACTAGTTTGATAACTACTGGCTGTTTTTAGGTAGAATGCGAAGATGGGCCTCAAATGAAACCGCTAGCTATAATGTTTCCTGGATTACTAGACAAAGATCCAAAAACACTGCAGGGCATGCTAACCAAGGCTATGTCAACAACTGAAGTAACAAGACATTTAGTTGACCTAGGACAAAAAGCCAATTTCACCTTTATGAAAAAAGCAGACCGTTTGATTCCACCTGATAAGGTAGTTGTTATTTTTATAATAGACCTCAACTGTCGCGCCTTGATGTGGTACAAATTCGTATTCCCCTGCGAAAAGAACGGTAATCTACATAAACAATATTAAATTGGTTCACGACTCGTGCTTTAAAGGCGTAACTATCGCATAGCCATCAAAAGACTGCCAAGGACCCCAGATGCTATAACGCCTCTGCTTGATGGCCTACTTGTAAAAGTACTTCCTCTCGATTACGACAGTTCGATTCTAGGTCAGACAAGTACCAATATAATTTTTCTAAGTTATATCTAGGTAGTCTTTAAATTCATTTTACACATCAATGACAAAGAGAAAGAAAGAACTGATAAAGGAGGAAAACATCGCTGAGGTAAATTGAGGAACTGAATCCGGCTTGAGCAAGCGTGGTGTTAACGCTCATTCCTTATCTGTATAAGAAGCTTGTGCCTTGCCGTGGAATAATAAAAAGGGTGATTATGATGATATAAGGTGGAGAGAGTCGAGGTAACCCCTCAACAAATGCTATGTACCAACTACTTATGTTTGGGCAGTAATTTTTGATGTCTTGGTTTAACTTCGACAGTTCTTACAATAAAAATAATTGTTACCGCAAATGTCTAAAACTACGCCTTAAATCTGATGTTTGATATTAAGGCCCAGACTCCACCAAGGCGGAGCAGACATACCACTAATAAAATGCTAAATCGATAAAATCTCAAACGTAGTAGGGGCCTACCTACTGGATTTTGTAATTTCGTTAAAATAAGAATAAGATGTTAGACAATATGCTTGTTCCTGGTTTGCTTAATTAAATGCGCTTATCTCAGGAGCGCCTAGACCAATTTGAAAAACTTATTTTTTAATGCGAGATAGCCCATGTGGCTGTGGTGCGTGGAGTAGATTTACCCGGGTGGTTTGGACGCGGGTGAAGCTGTTGGCGGTAGCTAGTGGTAGGGTAAAGAGAAATGAAAAATAAAATGTTATTATATATATCTATAATGTATTGTTGTTTACAGAGATGGATGGAAAGTTTGACTGAAAACAGCAATTCATATTGTTCTGTAGACTCTGGACTACTTAGCAACTGTAAGTAAATTTAACAATTTTACCTGTAATATTAACAAACAATAAAAAATATTTACTCAACTTTTACGTCTTTCTTTTTACATAACAATTTGTGATTACAAAATAACTATTTGAAAAGGTATATCAAGCGATTATGAAGCAGACTGTGAAATTGCTGACGTCGAATGGAACGAAAATAAAATAAAGAAGAAAAGGAAACACATTGGAAGCACTAACCAATCGACCCCAGAAGAATTAAGCTCACACGACGTACTAAACGGAAGATACCTTATCAAGTAAGAATATCTTGTTTCACCAGTAACTAATATAATACTTGAATTTTTACCATCTTACTTTTTGCAGAAATGAAGATTATAAAAAGTAAACCAAGAACAATAATATCATAAGACGACTTTATACAAAATTACAGTGTGAAATTATATATCATTATATAATTCTACAATCACACATTGTTTCATTTAAAAATAAATAGTGGGTTACATAAAATGTTTGCTGTATCATCATTTATTGTGAGGAAAACACACTTCAGCATAAATAACGCAGTCAAGGGTAGTTTATACGTTCATATTAATGGTGGTTTATATGTAGATCCATTGCATCACACTAATTTTAAGGCTACAATGTCTGAAGTTTTCATTGTATGAGCATTAAGAAAGCAAAACTAGTTTTTATTATTGTTCTGATAAGTGTGTTTTCATCTTACAGTTCACATGGATATTAAGGTTTACTAAGTACGTACATACAAAGACACTTTTTTGTTAAATCTTGTACAATATAAAAAAAAAACGATTTTGTTCCAAACAATATTTAGTAAGTCTTTGTAATAGTAAGTACACATTAAGAAACCAAAGCGCTCTGGAAAAGGACTGTCATAACAAACAACTCCAATACTAGGCTTTCGATTACGATTACCAAAAAAGCTAGGGTCTAATTAAAAAACGGTTTAGAGTAGGCACCTACCTATGTCAAACTTTCTAGCATTTTAAACAAACATGTAGCTGCATATAATACTATACATAGATATTTAAAAATCAGTAACATGTACAATATTTAAAGAAATTAAATCCTTAACACTACGAACACATGAGCAAAACACATTTATTAATTAAGAATATACATACATAGATATCTATACAAACTGATAGATAGCTGATCCTGCTATGTTCACTCCTATTTACATTTTCTATAATCTTTGATCACTCTCTAGGAGGTACAGACGCCAGCACGTCAACCTACCTCAATCTGTCAAATTTCTTTAATAGATTTTCAACCTTATCACAATATCGGAAAGTTAATATTCGATTGGTAAGATTTGACAGATTCGGGTAGGTTGACTTGCTGGCGTCTGTACCTTCAGAGTGATTATAAAATTCAAACATATAACCACGTCACTATTGCCTGAAGGCTCCATTTAATCAGTCCCAGGTTAAATATTTTAAAATATTTGTTAGGTTCCCTTAATATTTTCATCTACATAAAAGTGTAATTTTTAAGAGAATTTAATAATATACTATAGGCTGTTACAAAACGAATGCACACTATTTTTACAGGTCATTTAGTATATGCTAAGGATCATGTTTACCACAAAAAAGTTGAACGGCCAGAGGGTTAACGACCAAGCGCCTTCATAAAGACCGGCGTTATACGTACAATTTGGCGACTCAGATGATAAATTTAGTAAAAAATGTTATAATTTTCATAACATTTTTTGTGATAAACATGATCCTTAGCATGTACTAAATGACCTTTAAAAATAGTGTGCACTAGTTTTATTACACCTTATATAATGAAGAATTACTATAATTTCACTCTGTCCATTTGCCATTGTTTATCCAGAAAAAGAAGACTTTGAATGAGGTGTCCAATCGGAAGTCGCGATACAGTGAATGACGATTTGATGAGTCGTTTGTACATAGTCATAATATATTGATATCATGTATATAAGGCTATAAAATCTATTGCTATTTAATAATTTAGAATAAAGTTTACCGTCTATGCACACTACATTAAAAAAGCTATTTTCGTTCCACTTATTCTGTAACTCTAGATTGCCTTATTCGCCTTACGTAGGGACACGTCACATTCAAACGACACGGACCTAGCCTGAGCTGAGACTAGCCTCTAACAACATGACATAAAGAAGTGGATCTAGGAACTCTGGCAGATATGAAATACCAACATAACTTTTTTTACATACATATTATAGTTTGCCGCGTGAAAATTAAATATTGTAAGTTTTGTTTAACTTGCTATAATATTATCTTAATTAACTTTCTATATATATATAATATTATCTAAATCAATGAACATAAATTTCGCATGCACTAGCTTCGAAGTTCATCACATCATTGTGTTGATTTAAGACAAATATTTATATGTATAAAATTAATCTGCCATATGCCACCTGTTAAATATGTAAGTATACCAATCAAAAAGGAAATTAAAAGTAAGTTATACATCTATGACGTCACGACCATCTTATTCATGATGTCGCCATGTCACTTTATGTTCGCATCCCAGCTTCCGTCAGATACATAATACATAGAGCCGCGCTTGTTGTCAATAAGTATCTATTTTACTATCACTGCTACATTCAAAATTCCAGAGGCTCTAATCAGGACTACGACGTTATAAATCACTACAGCATTACAAAAATACAATTGATCTATAAATTTCTATCTATTTTGTCACGAGAAATAAATTGCTTATGAGTGAGGACTCAAAATGCCACCCATAAACCACTTGCTTCTATTTCAAGAAAGCTCTGTACTGTATTAACATCTTAGAAACTATAATGAGATTTACCAGTTAGTATTGAGCAGTATTGGTTTATGTTTGCACACACAAGCAGGCACTGTTCACTGCAACATTATACTTATTTATTTAAGCGTATTTTGTTAAGGCATTATTAATTTCATTTGTGGTTTTAGGATGGTGGACTAGTTTTCTTGTAGATGTGTTTACTGTAGACAAGGTGTACCTAAGTCGATTCTATACTAGACATCCATTTACGACATATTTAATAATACGAGTACATATTATTACAAATTAATACATTAAAAATAATATTATTTTGATTGGGACATGTTTTAAATTTCTAGGTAATAAATGCACTATCAATTCTCTAAAATTATGTTTGTAATCTGTTTAATTATTGTTGCTATCATCAGAAGAAAAAAATAGCATCATTGAACATTCTTTGGATATTCTGAATTTTAGCGCTCTTCATGGAAATAATAACAGTACAACTTTTCATAATGTAGATATTTAGCGGTAAATAGAATAATTAAATATGGCTGTGCATTAATTAGCAGGTTGTCCCTAATTTCAATTAGTTTATAATTATAAATTAAAAATGTTCGTAATCATTACATTCATGTAGAAATAATTATGTTAGGCGATATACCAATTATTTAATTTACTCACAAACATTTACATATAAAATCGAGTATTTTCAGCCTATTCAACAAAGTGCTATGGATTGAATGCATAGAATATTGGATAAAGCCAAAATATTTTTTATTTATTAACTGTTTCACCATGCTCTTAATAAAATATTTTTAGCATGGTTCTCTTCGTTATTATATTATTTTATTTGATTATATTTCATAAAAAAGATGATCAATCAATACCCAATATATTGTCTGGGTAAAGTCTATTCACAAGTAAGTTTAGTAACTTACAACATTTACAAAGGTCAACTCAGTACAGAAAATTTTATGAAGTTTCTATCATGCACTGGGCATATCTCATGAGTCTGTGGTCTATGTAGGCACTAATAAAAATGTGTTTATCATTATCTGATTAATATTTGAATCTTTTATAAGCATGATTATTACAATATTCAAAAATACAAATTTTAATTTAAGTATTGAAAGGCTTATTGTTACTAGTTATTAGTGATTATACAAGTATACCTACATTATAACACAACCGTGTGAAACCGTGAGAAGGTTTTTGTATCCTTATTTAATACTCTTTCTAATGTAATCAGAATTCTTTATATTCTGTTATAATAACTGTTAACTTTTAATGTAACAATACTTGGCTCAATGTATGTAAAAACATGTATTGTTATTGTTGATGTGACTGAACTTGGTGTTCTAGTCAGTTGTAAGCTGCCATATGTAACATGTTTCTAATAAGGAGAGTGGAGTAGACAGCTATTGGGTCATACCAAAATATTAACAAGATCCAAAAAAATAAAGACTAATCTAGTTCTGACACATCAACACAATCACAATCATGCAGATATAGTAATTTTAAGTCAATACTACAGATTCCCATATGTACAACACAACTCAAATTATAATCAACAGAAAAAATCACTACACATTATCTATTACACTATCATATAACATTAAAATCAATTATTATTGCATCATTAAGATTACAACATTATTAAATAACTGTATTATGTAAGCTAGTATTCACCAAGTTCTTCTTGAGAACCATTTCTCCTAAGTTATGCATGAAGTCAAGATGTTCCTTATTAAGGGAGGAGGGAGCGAGCAGGATCAGATTTAGTGAGTAGCACACCACCGAGGAGCGCGAGCGCCGCGGCGGCCGCCAGGCGTCACGCGCGCGGCCGCGACCCAGTGCCCGCGCCGCGCGCGCACGCGCACCGTCATTGCGTCGGCTTCAGAGCTGCCATCTTGCGCCCACGCGCACGCGCCTCCTGCCGCGACGTCGTGTACTCGAACCACAGCACATTGGGTATCAGTGTTGTATCTCTTATCATCAACATTTCACATAGTTTCCTGAAAAAACAGCATATTTTATACCAACAATATTTCTTGATAATTACCAATAAAAACGAAAGTCTGAAACAACACTTAACATAATTACTTAATTAAAGTATTTCTGTATTATAATCTGTTAAAATATTGTAATTCCACTATTAAATAATACACATTGAAAAACAGTTTTGACTTGGTGCAGTTCCCTAATTATTTATTAATAATTATACCTACCAAAAAATATACTTACAATGATACCAGTTGTGGAAACAAAGGTGTGAAAACTCTGTGAACTATTGCAAACCAGAGGGTTGCAAAAATAAATCCAACTATGCCACCTACTACAACTTGGGATGTAGTGTGATAGTGTAAATATACCCTAGCAATGCTTACTAGCAAAGCTAGGAATATACAGCCGCCTACGATGATCACCCTCCATAATGCTGATATTATACTATTATTATTTATATGGTGTAATCTGAAAATTAAACAAAATAGTATCAGTTTCAAGTATAGTAAGTACAGATATAGTGTGTACAGATGCCAACACATCAAGCTACTACAGACAAGACTTTCAACATCATTGTGGAAGCATTTTGGTTCAAAGTTGATTGAGAAAAAAAATCAATTTCGGGTAGCTTGACATACTGACGTCTGTACATAACATTGACATTAATGCCAAATAGTTTTTTTATACATTCCTCAGCATAATCAAGAAACAGGAAAAAATATAGTTAGCATTTTCAAATTGCGATTGCTTTTGGGCCTACCAATTATTGAAGGGTTGTTTTACAACTTAAACCAAATAACAAACACAAAAATATCATGTAAAATTGATATGATATACTTTTTTAATATAATAGAATACTTGCAATTATCTTTAACATACTTTTTAACAAATAAAAACAGCAAAACTCACCTGATCAGTACAAAATATAAAACATAAATACTAAAGAACCAAATAAATTGAGCATGTGATGATGGCATCCCATATTCATTGTACAGATGTCCTCTTGACAGTGGTCTGGCTTCACATACTATGTGTTTCAATATTATATTCAAAACTTCATTCACCAATGTGCCGGTAAAGAAAGTTATCTAGAAAACAAAATATATGTCAGCAATTATGCATGTTATAAGTACCACTCAGTGTTGTTCACAAATGTTCTTCTAAATACATTGAAACTCTGGTTACTTTTATTTGTCGCAAGGTTGTTGAGGGCAGCAAAAATAAAAATTCTTTTAATTGGTCTAGTTTTGATTTCTATTGCATGCAATAGCTAAAAATAGTGCTAAAATCATAAACAGCTTTTGTTTAATATGACTGGTTTGCATGATAATGAGCACTGAAAGTCAGCAATTTTTTGGGCTGCTAGAGATTCCAAATTTAAGTGGATGGAGCTCTGCTTTGATTCTGCTAATGATATCTTATATTCAACCATTTTATACAATAGCAATCAAATAAACGATCACTTATTTTAAAGATTTTTGTTCATGTTGATATTTTTTTGAGGTCTGATTACTTTACATGACTTCGACTTTGGATTGTCAACTACACTCCTACTAAAATCTTGCAAAAGTGAAAACAATATTTCAAAAATAAATATCACTTTGACAGTTATACAAAACTAAGGAAGTTATTGATGAATACAAAAATATTATATAGACTAGCTTCCGCCAGCGGTTTCACCCGCTTTCTGAGGGAAGTACTTTCCATACCCGGATAAAAAGTAGCCTATATGTTATTCTGATGTATAAGCTATATTGTGGTAAAGTTTCATTCAAATCCATTCAGTAGTTTTTACGTGAAAGAGTAACAAACATCCATACATCCATACTTACAAACTTTCGCCTTTATAATAGTATTAGGATGGTAGGACTAATCTGGATATCAGTCAGGACTTGAAGTAGAAAAAAAATAAGTTTGAACAACTAGATTACTTACAGTGTGGAGATCACGACGAAACAAAATAAGGGCAACAAACCCAGCACCAATACCAAATGGGGACAGGCTAACAAGTGCGAAGAACTTTCCAAGCCAGTCTCCTACAAACATAGAAATGTGTTATCAAAAGTACTGTATATAATAACTATAAGGAATCGAATATATCATATTCACTTACCCTTTGGGTACTCAACTAAAGTAAGAGCTAGTGGTTGCCATTCGATATCACCGTTATTATGCAAAACATCACTCATAGATATGGGCTCATCCTCCATTTTCGCTTCATTTGCTAGGGCACTACAAACAGTATCAACTATATATATTCCAAAGATAACTATTAAATTCTGCGATATAAACTCACTTTAACCACAACACGACCGACAGGTATCTACGACACGAAACAAGTTTTTTGACAACTATCTCGCAGTCGGAACAATCAATCAAACCGATGACATTCAAGTGTTGCCATTGTCCCACATTGGTCTATTGCACAGTCGCATAGGGTGACTTTCGACTACTGTCTCGGGTTCGATATCCGGTTTGGGCCAGTATCGCTTTATGGGTTTCTATAAAGTTTTACAAAGCACCCTGGAGCCTAGAAGTTGCTGATTGATAGACATCGGTGGCATGGATGGCACATAAATGATGGCCCTGCGTTTGATCTCTTTTCGGCCGTATTGGATAGACGTCCATTCGGGTATATGCAGTATACGAGTAACAGAATAGAGTGCCACTGTGTCTGTCTGCACAGATCTTGTGCACTATTATATGTCCTGTACAGGGGTCTGATATCCTTAGAGAGAATAGCCACCGTGGACGTCAATCGGTCTGGCTGGATGGCATTATAATTAGTAATTTTCGTAACAAAACTATTTTTATTTATATCAGTCTATTTCAAGAATAATGCATGGTTTCTAGCTGCTCTGGTTCCTACTAGATTCCATAATTTTCATACTAATAAAATAAACCCAAACACAAGATAGTTGCTACATACATAGGATCGAGGACTTTCCTCCTGTGCTTCCCTCAACTCTTTCTCGTCTCCATCATCAGGTTTCAAAGAGTGTCCAACATAGGATCCTGGGCCTGGTGACAACGTGACCATTTGGGGAGTATCCTCTTGCCAACAAAAAAATCAATTAATTTAATCGGTTCGCAAATGACGGAGAATCATTACAATTTGAGAACCTCCTCCTATTATTTAGGAGTCGGTTAATAACGTAAACGTATTTGGTTGCAAAAATAAATGGTTAATTCATATTTTTTAATCTAACCACACTGTGCTTTAGGTAGGAGTCTAATAGGGATTAAAGTCTGGCAACCTTGTGCAGTTCTTTTGTGGATTCGTCGTCAAAATAAAGAGGGCTAAAATTCTTGAATAATCGGATTTTACTTGAAAAATTACAAAACATATAAAATGGCAGACTCAGACGTGGTGGACTTGGATTTGACAATCGATAATTTAGTTCCGAAGAGTCCCGAAAGGTAATTATATATGAATGCCTTCAAATCTAATAAATGTGAAAATATGCCAAAGTCCTTCATGTTTTTTTGATAATATTTCATAGTAATTTTGAAGTATTTTAGAAATTGCATTGCTTTCTATGTCAGCAATTAAACCAAGATTATAACAAAGGGGGTGCTTTGACATGACCTACATACAGTACAATAGCCTGATCATGTGTGTGGGATGCATGGATATGCTGATATCAAAGCCATATATTTTGCATTTGTGACTCATTAATAACTGTCGCAACTTCTGACTTGCATCCAAACATTACTAAGGCTTGAATGGTCACGACAAATTTCGTTGTAAGACTCATTCACCATCAATCAGCTGTGAATGTATCATGCATTTTTTTTGCAAAGATAACAACAGTGATGACACTATATTGCAGTGAATGCAATAGTGAAATATGCCTGCATTTCTTGTTGTGTTTAATTAATTTTGTTTCAAACTTTAGTCTTTCTCTGACTGTTTTAGGGTGGCTGAAGAAAAGAAAGAAAGTGGTAATCATTTGTACAAATTCAAAAATTACAAGGGTGCCCTGGCTATGTACGATGAAGCTATACAACTATGCCCTGAGAATGCAGCATACTATGGCAACAGATCTGCATGCTACATGATGCTGGGCATGTATAAGAAAGCCCATGATGATGCTGTGAAAGCAGTCTCTCTGGATTCAACATTTACAAAGGGTTATATCCGCATGGCCAAATGTTGCATCGCATTAGGTAATTATTTTTCTCTATTTATGAACATATGTATATTCTTAATACTTCAATATGCCAGAAAAATATAAGGAAACTATGATAGACACATCTGCTAACTACATAACTGTAAATGACTAGTACACTAAGACTAAATATTCAATTTTAAACTGATGTAGTTAATTGATATAGTAGCTGTAAGTACTTATCTAATCACAGTACTGATGAATAATTGTTTATAAAATCACATCATTGTATGAGTACTGAATGGTGTTTATACTAACATCATTCTAACTTGGCTGATATTTTAAAGTGTTTATGAGTCTTACTGGGCACTTGTAATATTTATTGGTTTGTATGTGGTCAATGAAGATAAGAGAATTAATCATGTTTACATGTCAATGTTGCGGTCTAGCCTTGTACATACCAATGTGAAGTTTTATAAGGTTGTATAGGTGAAGTATTTAAATTTGTTTAATATAAACAGCTGTTACAATATTTATACAGTTGAATTTGAATTCAAGTTTAGCTAATTTCTACAATAACTTTATTGATACTAATTACTAGTGCTCCAGGGAAAACTAGTTTTGTAGCCAGAACATTTCCTTCTTTTATACATACAGACAATTAAATAGTGTTAAGTAAAAAAGGTCAAGTGCGGGTTGGACTTGGGTACCAAGAAACCTAGAGGTCCCTACAAGGGACTACTAAATTACCGATGTGCTTAAGCAGTTATAGAATGCAAATTGTAATGTACACTATCAGGAGACTTGTCGGGTGGCGAGCAGGCAGTGCGCCGAGCCATCGAGCTGGGCGGCGCCGAGTGCGCGTCCAGTGAGCGGCGCGCCCTGGAGACGCTACGTAAGCTACACGAGGATGGTCAGCGTGCTATGGAAGCCAACGACTACCGCCGCGTGGTCTTCTGCATGGACCGCTGTCTTGACTACAGTCCCTCTTGCACTAAGTGAGTCATCATAACAATACAAACACAATGTGTCATAGTAAGTGCAGCTCAGATATTCGTAATACATTAGATTAAGACAAATACTAGGATACACTTATCTCCCATGCATTGATAGTTACATGCACTGTTTGTTCATACTGGAAATGAAACTGCACATGTGTTGGCTTATATATAGGGTATGAAACCCTATCTGAAGCTGTTATTGGTAAATAGTGAATGCAATCATTGCTTTTGCAATTTTTTTTTGTTTCTTTCATTTTTTTTTTAATTTGTTCAGTGATTTTATACTGTTTATTCTTTGCAGGGCGAAGCTCACAAAAGCGGAATGTTTAGCAATGCTTGGGCGCTGTCAAGAGGCTCAAGAAATTGCCAATGATTCGTTAAGATTCGACAGTTTTGATACTGAAGCTATATACGTGCGCGGGCTCTGCCTTTATTTTGAGGTAACAAAACAATTCTGTAACACAAAATAAAATATATTGGAATGGGCATATCTAATTAAGAAATCTTTTTAAGGATAAAGATGAACAAGCATTCAAGCATTTCCAACAAGTTTTAAGGCTTGCTCCAGACCATAAGAAGGCTATGGAAACTTACAAAAAGGCAAAACTGCTTAAGCAAAAGAAAGAGGAAGGTAAATCCATCATTTTCTGAATTACAAGTTGTACATACATAAGTCACATAATTTTGTTTCCATGACTTCATTACATACTCATAAATAATCAAACAATGCAAATTAATTTGATTTAACTGTTTGTTTCATGGTCATTACAGGTAATGAGGCATTCAAAATGGGTAGATGGCAGCAAGCTTTGAGTCTGTATAATGAAGCTTTGACTATTGACAAAAACAATAAAATTGTCAATGCCAAGCTGTACTTCAACAAAGCCACAGTATGTGCTAAACTGAACCAAATTAAAGAAGCTGCCGAAGCTTGCACTGCTGCCCTTGAATTAGACGAAAACTACGTGAAAGCGCTACTTCGACGTGCTAAATGTTACACTGAACTCGGTGAATTTGAAGAGGCTGTCAAAGATTACGAAAAACTGTATAAGATTGATAAGAGCAAGGAAAACAAGCAACTGTTGCATGAAGCAAAAATAGCTCTTAAGAAATCGAAACGTAAAGATTACTACAAAATACTTGGCATTGATAAAAGTGCTTCTGAAGACGAAATCAAAAAAGCTTACAGGTAACGTAATTTTTTTTGATATCGTGTGTACACAAGCATAAATATTCTGCTTAAGAAAGTCGATGCGCTCCGTCATGTACGTTCAATTCACATGAAATGACATCCTTCCTAGTGAAGGCACGCTCACAAAGTGAATCACTCTAGGATGAGTATTGCCTTCTTTGATATTGATTCAGGTAAATTTACCAATGATGACTCTGCCCTCGTCAACACGTCATTGGCAAGCTGGTGCAGCTTTAGGTCGCGTAATTGTGAACTTAGAAAATGTAACATTTGCTACATGAATAACAGCATCACAATACAGCATCAAATGAAAATTATTGCAAGTGTTTTACGCTATAAACGCGTTATAAGATAGTTATTTAATGTCAAATTGTACTTTTTACTCATGTATATGTTGATAAAATATAAGCATTGGTAAACACAAACATTTCATTCATAAATAGGAAAATACCACCTCAATCAAAAAGTTAATTCACAGTTACAATTATCCTAGGTCAAATCCCCTAGGAACTCCAACATTATAATTATCAGCACATATAAAATTTCGGTTACTTTTTACAGAAAGCGTGCATTGGTGCACCACCCGGACCGACACGCGGGCGCGCCTGACACGGAGCGACGTGAACAGGAACGCCGCTTCAAGGAGGTGGGCGAGGCATACGGGGTGCTCAGCGACCCAAAGAAGCGCGCGCGCTACGACCACGGACAGGATCTCGACGATGACGGCTCCGGCATGGCAGGTGTGTAATCAATCCTTGTACAGTACTACTCATGCAGCTTAACTATTAATTGCGCATTGTTTTCTTGATATTAGCGAAAATTATTTTTTATTTGAATATCAATATATAATATAGAATCACAATCTTAGTCGGTATTCATAAATTGTTTTTTATTAGTTAATATATTTCCTTCAAATTAACTCATGACTGAAATAAGAACAACAACTGTAAAGATACTTGGAATTAACCCGACAACAGAAAACCAATATACTAAATTGGATTTAATTTCGCGAATATCAACCATAATTATCTTGATGGCTGAATTAGTGTCATTAACTACCAATGATTGGTTACAAGTTTATTTATTTATTGATTTTTCAGACATTGACCCCAACGTCGTATACCAGACTTTCTTCAACCGCGGTGGCCAGCATTTCGATTTTCATACAGGCGGTGGGTTCCCTGGAACTGCTTTCAGCTTTCAATTTGGTTAACTTATATCCGTTTCATAAAACAATTTCGACAATCAACAAATGTTATGCATAAATTAATAAATTTGTATGTGTACTTTATAGAATAAAAGAAAAGTATAGTTCTAGCTGAACACATATACATCATTCCACATTAAAAAATGTAAATGTTTCTGAAAGAGTGATTGATTTTTGGCAAAAAATTTGGTTTTATTTTTTCCTTTATATGAACAGATAGAAAAGAGTACTCTGTTTAAAAAGCTTATGTGAGACTGCCATACGACGAACTGTGAACTAGTAAGTTGTCAGGCACTTTGAACTAACAATTGTACATTAATGATGTTGCGTTCAGAACTCTAGTACCTAATTATTATAATAATGACTGATTTGGTTAAGTAATTTTTTGATTGTTAGCCCCACATGCTTAGTTGTGTGAACATGCTTATAATGCTATGTAATTTAATAATAAATAAAACTAGAAAATAACTCCAACTACCTCGGGATTTTAAATGCATTGCCCCTGTGTCTGCCCGAAGGTTTGTTTTGATAACTGACATGAAAAATCTATTCAAAAAATGTATAATAACTAAAATATCAGTTTTTTGTATCCTGCCCAACAATAGAATTTGATTGCTGATTTATGTCATGTTAATGATATTGTATCCTGGATGAGTAGAACAGTCCATCTTCTTTGAATCGGAAATACATGATCGTTATATTTTATGTATGTGTAAGTAGATACAAGAATTTGAAGTTACTTACTATTTGCAAAATAATCTGAACATATTTACTCGTATCTGTATATAACAAAGAAAATAATGCATAAAAAATAAAAGGAAATGTAAACTAAGGAAGTACTTTGTTTAATCTTTGGTATTGTGTTCAATCAAGTAGAATAATATAATCTAGTTATACCTAGCATATATTACAACAGATCAAGTTTCAAAAATAAATACTTTTATCAAAAACTTTCACAGTAGTTTTAACGTTAGACATGAATGGAACTCAATTACTTATTGCATGGAAATAAATGAATCTTTTAACTGGGTCATTTAATTTTTATTTTGTTTGCCCTGTGGAGAATAAAATGAAGCTTGCGTTAAAACGTTTCGAGAACCTACCTACACTGTAGAGAGCTGAAATTGCGATATTCTTGTGCTGCTACAGCAAGATTAAAAACAATACCTACAATATTTATTACGAGAGATTCCCACAAAATATTTTTTTTTTAGATTGAATTGATTATTTTATTATAACAACGCACCACCCTCTGTGTGTGTCTATTAGAACCTGAAGTTCTACCTACATAAAATTTCAAAATGAAATAGGCTAATAAAAGGCTGATTATTACGATGTAGTACTTGTGTATTGCAAATTGCTAAATAAAACATATATACTCAAACTTTTTAGTTTGCTTCCGTCGTGGCATTTCTTTTCTCATTTGCAGAATCTTTTTCTCTAATTGCTTTATCATTTTGGGGTCGTTTAGTTTCAGTTTTGCTTTTTATACCTTCATATCTGAAAGCAAAGAGACAATTAAGAAAACTCGACATAATCACCTCATGCCGGATTTTGAAGCGGTAATTCGATCGTACCGTTCATGGGGTAGGTATACAGTTACGAGCGCTTCCACACCAGCAGAATAGGTATACTGCATGTAAGCACTAGTATACTGCATGTAAGTCCCTATAAGCTCGATTTGCTAAACGGGGGGCATAATCTGCGCGGCACAAAAAATGGCTTGCCGCGTATTCTGGCGTACTCGGTAGTAGTCAGTTGCTTTCCTTAATTCTACTACCTACCTAAATAGTTCCTAAATTAACGTTGGTAGCCACTGAAAATTACCGATTCACAAAAATAATTATCAGTGTTGTTTTCTTTGACTACCTACGTAAGCCATTACATGGGATTGTTCACATAGATTTTGTATGTCGAGATACAATTTTGTATATGTGTACTGACACTGATAGCTGGAAAAAGCTAGGCAGGCCGTAGGCGGACTAGGTTGAAGGGAAAAAAATAATGATGTGCGCTCCAGATTTTGCACGCAGAGCTGGCGCGCGTGGCGCCCCCTAAGCCACGTGCCCGGTCCCCTCCCTCCTAAAGTTAACTGTTGCTGTTAAATTCTATTGTATGTCACGAAAACCTGTATTTACTTTTTCATTTTAAACGGTTTCTTTTTTTCAGGCTTCGGAGGTTGATGATCTGTTTTGAAAGTCAAAACGTAACGCTTCACAACATCAACGTTGACCGTCGTGTTTTCCGGATACATTCGCTTTTTCCAAGCTTCGATTTCATCCATCCACATCCTCTGGTATTCATATGATAGTAACCATTCAATACGTGATCTACCTTCCTGTGGAGAAATATAATAATAAGGAAGACTTAAATTTATCAAATGGTGGATCTGCTTACCATATTTCAAGGAGCTTCGAACTAAACTGTCACCTAGGCACTTACCATAAACTTCCATGGTTGGGGGTTGTATCTAGGGAAATCTGAAGAAATAATGTTATGAACAGGTCGACATTGTGTGGCTCTTTCCCATTTAATTCCGCTCATTCGGCCCATTGCGGTTAAGATTTGCTTATATGTCCATGTGTATACGTGATAAAAAGCATTTATTTATATAAACTTCAAAATGTGACAGTAAAGGAAGCATGTCTATATAAATTGATTGACATAATTTGAAAAAAGAATTTCAAAACCTCAATATTATTTATTCAACTAGGTACATTGTGATGAAATGCAAGGTGTAAATAAGGACTGAATATCGTTTTCGGCGATACTACCTTTACTATTGTTTTGATTTCGATATTAGGAAACGCTGATCGTTTCCTATCAGCGTAGTAGGAAGTGAATCTGCCTGCAACGCTAATGTCGCGGGTTCGATTCCCGTGTTAGTCTAACATTCGTGTGCGTGAACAAAGGTGTACGATTATAAGGGCCTGTTTCACGAGTAAGTTCGCTAGTTTATTTGGTAGACAGGTAATTTCAATACAAAATCTTTTATTTTTGAATTTAGGTAGATAGTGGCCTATTCGGATAGGTATTGTGAAACTAAGTCTGGGTGCTTCTATGTATAAATTGTTTTCAGTTTTCAATCAGTTTCAAAAGTAGGGTTGGCAACTTTTATTTCAATAAATAAGAGTAAGTATAAAGGCATAGACTTATTTTCTTGTAATATTCGCGAATTTGTAATATTAGGCTCATATTAGGATAGTTTATAAAAAGGGAACCTAACCTAACCCCCAAACTAGTCTTAAATTGACAAAAAGGATTCTTGTTCCCATAGGTACATATCACTCTAGGAACCAGAACCACTTTCTTACATCCAAGCAAGGCAGTAATGGACGCGAGCTTACAGCCTGCCTCCCTGATCAGTATTAGTATATAATCTATGCTTCCTGATTTAAATAAGACTTGACCTAAAGGTCTTGGTTACCAGGTCATAAAATCCCAAAAAAAAAAAAATGCTTCCTGATAGCATTTGGGAAATACCGTTTGTAGGAATTGACAAAAGCAATAAAAAACAGAGATGATTTTTTTTAGTTTTTATTTGATACACTAGCAGTATAAGATGACCCTAACTCCCACTTGTGTACCTGCAACAATAAAAAAAATATTAGAAATGTAATGATATATTTTAAACAGATCTGACAGATTACTAATGTCAATTACATTAGTTAGTATAAAACCTGCAACCTCAATGCATTTCACAGCATAGTGCTGTGAATTGCTTATCCTCAAAAATGGGTAGGTAACTATTAATTTGTTTGCTTTATTATAGTCCTTATAATACAATATAATATCACAAGGGTGGAGTCAGCTTGGTAATATGCCCTCCAATTCTTTACGTTTGTCTCATAATGAGATAACGACTGCCTCGGAGGGGTGATGTGTGTACACCAGTCTGATACAACTATACATTAGGCAAAAAAGGTTGACCTTTAGCTAGCCTAGGGAAAAATTTTATACAAGAACACAGTATATTTAGGTTAAGGCATGTTGATGTGGAAATTAAAAGTTAGCAGCCATGTGATTGCAAATCCAAAATAATGTATAGGGGGTAAATGTGGAAGGAACACTTATTTAAACTTTGTTTGCTTGATCCTACACACAAAAAACTTTATCATACTTATGTATAGTTAACAAGATAGTATATCTACAATAGTATATGATATTAAATGAGGTTAATATCAATAATCAGTTATGTATACCAGCCATAGCCAGGCACTAGTCATATAGAAATAATACTATCCCAAGTATAAACTAACTCATTCATGATTTTTAATACACAGTGAAAAATTTGAAAGGAGTATCCTACAGTATATCTGGAATAGCTTAGCAAGTTGTTTAACTTCTGGTTAAACAATAATTTCAAGGGAAATTAAGTCTAGTGTGCAGTTAACCAACATCAAATATATGTATTCACAAAATAGCTCATACTTAGTATTTAAATACTACTAAAAAGTATTTGCTTTTACTAAACTGATGTTATGTCTAAACAAAAGGTTTAGTCAATTCCCATGTGTTCTCACCATGCTTTTGAAATTCAGTAATTATCAATTTGATGTCCCATGTGTACACATTAATCACTGATGTTATGTCTAAACAAAAGGTTTAGTCAATTCCCATGTGTTCTCACCATGCTTTTGAAATTCAGTAATTATCAATTTGATGTCCCATTATAGTAGCAAACTTAGGACAAGCAATGCTGAACTCAAAAATATCTGAACAAATGCACATGGAGTCATCATTAATTGGACATATAACTTGAACTTGATAATAGCATTGTTGACATGAAGTGAACTGCACTGAATAAAAAGATTCAAGTGAAAATGTACCTACTGAAGGTGTAAAATAAGTTACTTGAGTGGACAACGAGGCAATTAAGAATATTAAACATACATAGAAAAACATAACCCTCATTGGCTAAGTCCATAAGTAGAATTTCTGAAGTAAAATTCGGATTCTGATGACTATCTGTTTTAAAATTCTGAACCATTAGCGCTCTTAGAACCTGTTTAATAACATGTGCCCGTTTCGAAAACTTTTCTTGAAACTTCCCGAGTTTTGGAGGTAATGGCAAACATGTGTAACCATTATCTTGTTAGTGAAATGTAGTATGTCAACTTACAGTTTGTGGGCATTAAACATAGTGGCACATGGTTTAGAACATAATGATAACCCCTAAATTTGATTTTATCTACTTACTCCACCTGTTTTCTCTACTGATATTTTGATAAGATCTTGGAGCCATACAATACAGCCACCATAGAGGTAGTCTTTTGGGCACTTACAACAAAATGAAAATTTTATTAAGGCAGTGCGCCTACAACGAAAGGATTAATAATTATTTATCAAATTAAGAATATAGAGGCATGTTAGTAAAGCACGCGTTAGCAATCTATCAAAGAGAATGCCGGTAGGTGACCATTTCAAGTAGACTATTTAACCAAATTTACTTACCAGTTTATTTGGACCTCGCACGCATCTTCCTCCTTTTGCGCTTTAGCCTTCGCATGCGCTTCTTACGCCACTGAAACAATTAAACACACCACAAATCAAAACGCGGTTCAGTCGAAGGTGATAAACTATTGAAATAACTCAATAAAACGAATTTAAAAACTTAAATAGTTATATACCTTAGCTCTCATGGTTAGAAGGGAAAAGCTTTAACTTCCCTCCTTTAAAAGGAGTTCGTGATTAAAAGTAAATTTCACGATGCAGATTTCGGTCTGCGTCCGGGACTCCGTTGAATGAAAAGAAGGATTGTAGCGAAGTTGCTAGGCAGTTGCAGTGTTGCCAACCCGAATTTCAGAAAATTAGTAGATTATGTGCCAAATGTTGGTAGAAGTTGGTAGAATGTAAAATGCAAAATTGGTAGATCTACCACCTCAATTTTTAAGATTAAAAATGCATGATCTTTTCATAAAATGTTTATTTTTGGTAATGAATTAATGATACATATTTTTATTGAAATGTGTTAAATGCTCTGGGCTAGGCTGCCCGTTGTTGGCTATAAATCTTTTCGTACGCAACAACCCTTCTAGAGTGTTCGTGCAAATCCTATTTCTCTGATAAGTTTTCATGTTATTAATTGCAGAGAACAATCTCTCAACATTGGCGCTACTATGTGGAAGTGCGAGTAATTTTTTCACAAATTCGCATAGCAGGGGAAACATTGGAGACTGGTCTCCTTTTTTAATGGATGAAACATGCTTCCAGAATTCTTCAGGTGTAGGATCTACATTTTTTTCTGTGAAATGAAATGTCATGTTTCTTAATAATCTCCACTCTCTGTCCAATTCGGTCATGTTTTCTGGGCATAGTCCTAAAAATAAAAATGTAATGAAAATAAAAAAAAATATTCTAGTGGACAACATTAATAATAATTAAGTACTTATGTTCAACTTGCCTGGAAACTGAACTCTTAAATGAGCAATAGTTGTGACTGTATGTTTTTCAATTATATGTTTGGGATTCATAAATTTAAGACATTTTAATCTTTGCTGTTCATTAAAACAAAAACGCTGCTTTATTTGTTTTACACTCTCCATATAAAAGAGAATGCATTTTTCTTTAAACTGTAGTATTTCCATTTCATTCATTCTAGCCACAAAGTCTTGTTTCAATAACAAGGCAATAACATTGCCACCAAGGTATATTTGTTCAATTGGTAAATGGTTTTGTTTATTTTCATATTCTAAATTCAAAATTTTGTTCTCTAAGTCCAAGTTAAGATCCTTGCTACTGTTTTTTTCACCTTCAGTCAGCTGCAGTAATTCTGGTTTAATAAAACATTCCAAGATAGTTTTGTATGTTGTAAAAATCTGTTCATATAACAAATATAGTTTAGGACTTTCTGATTGCATTTCTTTATTAATGTCATGGAAATAGGGCAACACATAATCCAAAAAATTTAAGTATAGCTCTGTTGAAGGATCCATGGACTTCACATGGATGGTCTGAGCTGCAAGTAGCCTGTCATTCAAAACAGCATTTTGGAAGTATAACTTTAAAGCTGGAAGCTGTTCTAAAAGCCGTTTGACCACAGGAAGTAGAGATAGCCATCTTGTTTGAGCTGGGTGTAGAAGTTTGTGGGGTTTTATATCCAGAAAGGACTGGAATTCTTTATAGTCACCCAGACGTTTTGGGCTATTTTGGATATAATTGTATACATCTCTTGCAAAATCCTCTACACCCCTCGGAAGAGTTTTACAGGCATAAGAAGCACACAAATGAAACGAGTGGCAAATGCACTTCATCATGAATAAATGTGGAATCTCATTTGCAAATAGGGTGGACAATGAATGGTGTGCACCAAACATAGTATTTGCACCATCAGCTGCAAACCCAATCATGTTCTCCTTGTAAGGAATATTTTCATTATCAAAATATTCTTTGCATTCATTGTGTAATGCGGAGGCAGTGCCCTCTACAATTGGTATTAAACATAAAAAATTATCTTCAACATTGAAATCTACTGCTGTTCTGGCAATGAGCGCCAAGTGTTTTGTTGTTGATTTGTCTGTGCTTTCATCAACAATCAAAGAAAATTTTTCAGTCTGTAAAGTCTTAACTAATTTGCTGTGAGATAATTTTCCTGTTACATTTGTAACAATGGCTTGTGCCTTAGTTTTTTCGAATGTAATTTCTTTGGCTATTTCAGAATCGGAGCAAACATTTTGAATAAGTTTCTTAAGATCACCTGAAAAATAATATTATTAGAATACCTATAGAGTCTTAATTAAAATTAATTTGTTGTGAATAAAATATAACAAAAACTAACCAGCAATGTTAAAAGGTAGATTATTTTTTGCCAAAAAACAAGCCATTCTTATTTCTCCAAATTTGATTTTATCTTCAAATGACTTTTTTGACTGAGTTTGCCCAAACTGGGTGATTGATAGTTGACTTGTAATACCTGAAAACAAGTAGTTAACTTTTTGAAAGATTGGTGTTTTATAGATATATTTAAAATATAGATAAAACAAAATTGCGCAAAATTAGGATTTAAAATATATACATGCACAATCATAGGCAATCAATGATAAATTAAATGATTGTTAGTAATTTCGTATGTAAAATTTAAATTAATTATTCAATAATAATTTAACTGAACTAAGCATAAAACCACGGAATAGAAGTTCACCTTTCACACATGCTACATGCTTTAAACTATTTGCATGTTTATTTAGAATAAATCTTCCACCAGCACACTTAAGATCACACCTACATGCTTTGCAATAAAAATATCCTTCACCCTTGGTACTTTCTTGAAGCCAACCTGCAAATTCCTTGTCTTTCTCCCATAATTTCGAATATTTTTGGTCATAGTGCCTTTTTCTAGCTTTTCGTGGCGGAGAAGAACTTTGTGCATCGCTTTCGCTGCTGTCAGAATCCATTATATAAATAAATGCACGCAACCACAGAACAAACAGCAATCAGCACCGTTATTAGTATTACTTATTTAGTTTTAACAACAAAACAACACAAAACAAACAAACCAACCGGGAATGGATGGGCCACAGAACAGTTTAAATGTCTTTGGGTGGGCGCGAAATGGCGCGAACGGCGAACAGACAACAGTGACAGTTGCTGACGTGTTTTTTTTTTTTGTTTTTGGCCTGGACTCTATGGACGATTGACGCACGCATCGTCGCACTAAGCAAGTAACCACTATATAATCGTCGCATGGCTCACGCAACACATCGCAACGTCACTCGTCGATATAACAATAATTCAAAGTGGTGATCATCATCAGCCTATCGCAGTCCACTGCTGGACATAGGCCTCTCCAAGTGCACGCCACTGAGATCGATTTTCGGCTTCTCGCATCCAGCTCCTGCCAGCCGTCTTCCGCAAGTCATCACTCCACCGTGCCTGAGGACGTCCTACACTACGTTTGCCAAGGCGTGGTCTCCACTCTAGAACTCGTTTACCCCAACGGTTATCGGTTCTTCGGCTGATATGGCCAGCCCACTGCCACTTCAGCGTGCTGATTCGGTGGGCTATGTCAATGACCTTGGTTCTCTGACGGATTACCTCATTTCTGATGCGATCCCTCAGAGAAATGCCAAGCATAGCTCTTTCCATAGCCCGCTGAGCGACTTTAAACTTGTGGACCAGCCGTACCGTCAGTGTCTACGTTTCGGCTCCGTAAGTCAAAGTGGTGATATGTCAAACTAATTAAAAAATAGGTAGATTTTAGGTCTAGGGTGGTAGATAGGTAGACTGAAGTGAAAATTGGTAGATCTACCAAAAAGTTGGTAGATATGGCAACACTGGGCAGTTGACAGAGTTTTAATGTTACCAGGTTCAAAAAAAAACACTTGGCAATAGTTGAATTATTTTGATTGAATGGAATTCACAAAGCATAGTTCACACTAAATGCTATTCAGAGCCCAGGCCCCCAGATCCTAAACTCTGCATGGTGCTCTGCAAGTGAAACATTATTAAGTATATGAAAGGATTTAATTTCTATAAGAGAACCTTCCTTAATATTTGAATTCTTGGATTGGATGTGATTTTGAATGCTGAATTATTTACATCGTGTGTAGTTTAGTATATTTTTTGCTCAAATAAATGGGTTTTAAATTATATTGTAATGTAAATTTTTTTAGCTTCATATTTCTGAATTCAGAATGCATTTTATGACAAACATAAATGTTTTGATAGTAGAAAACTTTTTGAAGACATGTAATAATAACATCAGGGATACCTTTTTCACACACGGCCCCGGTTAGCCCCATGACTGGTGACTGATAAACTACATATACTTTACACACCTATATGTTTATAAATAATTAATATAAACTAAACTGAATAATGAGCTGGATGCGAGAAGCCGAAAATCGATCTCAGTGGCGTGCACTTGGAGAGGCCTATGTCCAGCAGTGGACTGCGATATGCTGATGATGATGATGATGAAACTGAATAATTAATTGTCGTCAAAAATCTATTTCCAGCTTTTATATCTAAATATATGACATACGAGAGGATGGTAACAAACGTTTCAAAAAATATATTGCTAACAAATTATACTACAAAAAAAATAATTGCTCGGTTCCTTAGAAAGAATAAGTTACTATTTCAGTTCAGTTCTTCAGAAATCTGCTAATTAATCAATGATTTATTTTTACTGGAACGCTGCACAAGTAAAATACTTTGATCCTAAAAAAAATTAATTCAGTTTACCAACATTGAGGAATTAATAAAAAAAAATATATGACATTTGTCCACGGTGAACCCGTATTATTCGCGCCAAAAGTGTTTTCAGCAAAATAATAATTATTTTAGTGACTAGATTCCTGCTTCCTAGATACTTTCATGGTAAGTGGCTTCAGATACATGTAATCACTATTATACTATTGGGTTTTCATATATATTCACTACAAAAGTGAACTTCAATGGTAAATAAAGCAGTGTTACCAACATAATCGATTTTCATGACGAATTGTATGCGATGCCGAAACGAAGTTAGGTCTTCCAATTTTAGAGCAAAGCTTTGCTCGCATTTTTATTGATTGCTGAAATGGAATAAGTTATCTTAAAACATAAAGTGTCGTGAACAAAGTGCGGTGGTGACTTTTAATCGAACACGTTCAATAATGCTATGTTTATTAGCTGTACGGTTAACAGCTACGTGTGTCCATAAATTATTGTTACAGTAACAGTGGGACCCGAAAATGGTTACGTCTAATAAACAAACGGATAAAAAAGTTGTGAAAATGGCAGAGCAGAACAATACTGCGGTTGTTCCTCAGAGAACATTGCTAGGTGAAGTCAATGAACACATAACATGTCCCTTATGTAGAGGGTATTACATAGATGCAACAACGATTGTGGAATGTTTACATTCATTTTGTCGAAGCTGTATCATCAAACACTTGCGTGCGAAGAGTTACTGCCCCGTATGTGAAATGATGATTAATTCAGCTAAACCAAACATCAAATTAGATAAAGCTCTACAGGATATAGTGTACAAACTTGTACCTGGACTTTTTCAAAGGGAAATGGAAAGACGTCAGCAGTTTTATTCTTCAAGACCTGGACCTGCTGCATCTGCCACTCCTGAACAAAGAGGTGAAGACACTGAAAGAATAATATTTAGCCCTGAAGATGTTATATCCTTCTCTTTGGAATATGCAGATGCAACTGATGCTGATAGCATATCTAGCAAATCATCTGACAGTAATGAGCCTCAACCTGTATCTGCAGCACCAAGAAGGTTTTTGCAATGCCCTGCTGTCGTCAATATTAGTCATTTGAAGAAATTTTTAAGTATGAAATTTGATATTGACAGTACTCAATTTGCCATTGATATTTTGTACAAAAGAGTCCCTTTACCAGATTACTACACTTTGATGGACATAGCTTACATATACAATTGGAAAAGAAATGAGCCAATGCGATTTTTCTACCAAATCATAGATTATGTTGCTATTAGAAATAGACTCTTTGAAATTAATAGAAAGGGGTCTGCATCTTGTCATTTAAGAGACAGAAAGTCTAGTCCTGCTTCAACAGAAGATACAAATGTAAGCAGTCCAGCACCCCATTTGAATGATCAAGGATCTGAAGCGTCTTCAGGCACTGATAGTCCCATGCCCGAAGATAGTACTGTAAGTCATGCAAGTGATACATCTAAAAAGAATGAAAAAGGAGGACAACAAAGTAAGGACACTGAAACAAAAAAAATCGACAAAAATAGTGAACCTTCTGGTAAGAAAAATGATGATGAGGTAGAAAAATCTCAATTCCTAAATTCTTTTGAACTGACTGCCAAAAGTATGCTGCCACTTAAGTCATCCCCTGTCAAATCTTCTGATGAACAAACTATTCCTAATGATAACTTACCTAAAAATCAAACAATTTCATCTAAAGTAGAAGAAAAGGCAGGGGAATCTTCTAAAAGAAAAAATCAGACAGCCACACATACACCAGAGCTGAAGAAATTGAAAATTGAACTTGAAAAGGCAAAGATTTCAAGTATAGTTGGTAGTACTGGTGTTTCAAATGTTACCTCCAGCCAAAACAATAAAGTTGTGGATACTCCTACAAAAGGGAAAGAGGGTGAAGTTTCTGCTAAGAATTCACAAGTACCAGTAACACCAACCCTGCCTCCTTCCATTGCTGTACCCACTAAAGATAGTAAACAGCTAATGAGTAGTGCAAAACAGCCAGAAAGTCCAGGAGTCAAAAGACCAGTGTCAGTTCCTCAAAATATATCATCTCCTAAACGCAAACCACCCAATGAGATTCCTTCCAATATGCAGCCTCAGTCAGCAGCTCGGAAAACAATATCTCCACTTAAGCTTCAAATGCCAAAGCCTGAATCAACTGCAAAGCCACAAGAAGTACCTAAGCCTCCGGTTAAAAAGATGCCTGATTTAAAACCAAGTGTACCAATGTCATCTCAAAACAAAAGTCAACCTGTCAACAAAGTAAGAATGGATCTGCTAGCCAATAATAGTGATCCTACTATAGATAGGAGTAAAATATTATCACAGGTTAAATCCTCTCTTGGTGCTCCAATCATGGGAACACAGCCCTCTGGCGACCCATTAAAATCCTTATTTGATTCATGCAAAATTAATATACCATCATCCTTATCTATTACACTAACAGATCAAAAGTTGGAGTCTAGAAACCCTGGCGAAGCTGTAATTCCTGATCCCAAAAAAAGTATGATGGTAAATAAGAACTTGGCTAGTGCAAGTAATACTACCCACAAAGTTCCCAGCCCACCAGTACATAACTATATTGAAATATTGAAATTACCTGATACAGACACCAAGAAACAAAAACCAGATAATAATGAAGTTAAGTCTAACCAACAAAGTAAAACTGATACTCCAGCACAATCCAAGCCTCCAAACAAAACATCAGAAAGTTCTGGTCCTAGTGGACCTGGTGGAAAAGGTCCAGTGCCTAATTTGAAACCTATCTCTGATACAAAGTTGGGGAAACAGAGTGGAAATTTTCCAGCTCCAATTACTTTTCAGCAGACTTTTGAGCAGCAACTACAGAGCCTACAAACTGACAAAAAATCTAAGCTTCCCAAAAACAAAGCACAAGTACCTAAACTTGTGCCTGCTACTCCAAAATCAATCAATGCTGCAAACAAGTCAAGCAACCCTGCTAATAAGTCTAGTACCAATAATATGCCTGTTCTAGAGAATAAGCCAAGTGCTGCACTAGATTTATCAACCCCTCACAATATTCAAAATCAGCTTGCACAACAACAAACCTTTCATAAACAATTTGAAACCATGCAGTCCATTGATAATTTGGCTAAGAAACAAAATCTTCCCACAAAGGGCATGCCTTTGAGTATGCCAACAAGTAATGTTTTTCCTAGTAGTATTACAAACAGACCACTGACGTCAGGTGTTAGTCCCTTAAGAATTCCTTCAACATCTAATATGAATCAGTTAAAATTGGACAAAGGAGGCACAGCTGGATCACAGATAAGTAACAGACAAGATATGGGTAGCACCAAAACAAATCCAATAAAACCAACTAACACTGGAGGTTCAACTGTTTCATCTCCAGGTTTTCAAATCGCCCCTCATATGTCCCCTAGTACAGCTCAACCTTCTCCTAGGTCTCAAACACGTTCACCTAGCTCCTCTCCTAAATTAGTAATAGCAGAAGAAAAACAAGCTGGGAGTTCAGCTCCAGAGCAAAACATTAACCAGTCAAATCAGATCACAAGTACACAATTTTCGAATTTAAACTCTGCCAATAATGATATAGCAAAAGCTTCACCGGGGACTTCTAAACCTGGACTGAAACCAATGCCATCTGCAGGTAAATTACCTGGTATTAGACCTTCTTTAACACCAAATCAGAAAACCAATCCCCCTATGAATGCCTCTTCAGATTATCTTATGTCTCAAACGCGACCACAACTGATTCCTCATCATGTTTTACTAAGGCGTCAAATAGAAGTTAAAGCTTGGCTTGAGGCCCAACGGCAGATGGATATATTTAACAGTATGTCAACTAACATGGCACATCAATCTCAAAATGACTTCAATAATAAAGATAAACAGTAATTTTTATACATGAAGCTACATCTGTGAATACAACTATTTATATGGGACTGGAATCCCTAAATATGTTCTGTTGTGTGATATTTCTTTAATTACATGAATTCAATTACTCAATTAAGAAACAAATATATTTGAAACATTGTTTGATAGTACATTATATTGTAAGAAACATATTTCAGCTTATTTCGTATCAGTTTTATAAACACTATCTCTTTTTTTATAGATATAAGCCGTAATTACTACAGGGACTTATTTGTGAATTCCATTGGATGCAATTTCAGATTTAATTATTTATTCAAAAATTGTTTCTGCCTATCTGGATTGTTTATGTTTTAAATTAAATTTCAAATCAAAGGCCTGTGTCCCATAATACATTTACTCATATATTATTATTTAGAATACCGGTATGATTATTTCACTTTGTCTCTTTTTTATTATTATTGACTAGCTTTTGCCAGCAGTTTCATAAAATTTGAAAAGCTGGGTTCAATTATAATACAAAACTGAAGAGTTTATTTGAAATTATACATAAGTATTATAGGGGTGAATAAGTAACATTATACAAAACCAAAAAATGGAATGGATTTTTGTATCTGTTGAGAAACTAGTAATTTTGTAAAGCCAGTAGAAGGCAAAACTATAATAACAGAAAAAGGGTGCACATAGTTGAGACTTCATCGCTATTAGATTATGCATGTGCGAAAGAGATAGCGAGATGTCTCCACTATGGCCCCACTTCTATTTCAACTAAAAACATTTTTGGTTATGTACTGCTCCATTTATCAACCAATTTCAATTCTGTTTTCAGAAAACAACTGCCTGTTATATGTATTTTGTTCAAACGCAGGAAAATACCTTGTTGCATTACATTGTTTGATTGTTAAATTTAATTTAAATTTCTTTTTACATTATGTTTGATTGAAATATTCTAGGTAAGACTGTACACAATTTGAAAAACTGTTTTTAATATTAATTTTGTACATAAAACTAATTATAATTTATGTTTGTAAATTCAATATACACTAACTAACTACATAATATTTTTATATCATATGTGATCTGATGAAATGTATGTTTAAGTTTTATAATACTTTGGGTTCTATAATTATTAAATTTTCTTGCTTAGTGGTACAATAAAATATTAAAATTGATAATGTCTATAATATAAAGAACTCCTTGACCCTTCAATATTTTTTAAAATTTGTTCAAAGTGCGGAATTAGGCTTGAGTTTTGTGTCGCTGGTATAAGTCGTGGTATCTATAATGGACAAACGTATAAGATATGATTATAATTTTGACTTCAAGTACTCTGTGATTGAAAAAAAAAAATAAAAAAAAAAAAATTGCCTTCTATTGGTTTTCACTTTGCGAATTAGCTATTTCCAGTGTAAGAGCGCTTTCACAATGGCCACTGCGCGTTTACGCTTTTGTTTAGCAGCCTCCAATAGGAATTGAGCGTCACCGCGCTTTACAACCGAGTGGAAAATCCGCATATTTCAAAGCGCTCCAACATAATTTTTATTTGTTTGTAACTTATTACGTATACCAATTTGAATTCATTGTCGAAGTCGAAGACATGAAGAACGATGACTGTTTCTTCTCATTTTACTAATACAGCTAGCTATCTATACATGTAGGTATGTAATAAATTAATAAATCATAATAATAATGTTTTTGTAAAACGCAAAAGGTGTATTGGGAATGTATTTTAATTTGTAAAATAAATGTAAGATCCCAAGATGAAGGTTTTTTATTTTTGTCTCAAAGCCATGGGGATATAAAAGAACACAGAGCAGACCAACACAGGTAACTATATCCTTGTTATAAATGCCAAAGTAACTAGGTACCTATCTGTACGCCAGCCAAGACTACTGAACGGAGTTAAATAAAATTCGTTACGGAGATAGTCTAAAACTTGAAAAATTGGGTTTTTACCCGGTTGCAGAAAGAGGTTCTCTTGGACGTAGATGAAAACATGGGGAACAGATAGTAGTATATACAGTTAACCTTTTAATACTTCCTATTTATTTATTTGTACTTATGTTAATTTATTCCAGATGTCTGGAGTACAAGCGACGATTCAATTCCGGTCTCGTAAGAAGGTATATGTAGACGATGAAGAGATTACAAACGAAAATAAGGATACACTGAACATTAGAAAAAGTAGCGAGAGGAAATTGAAAAGGAATGTAGAATACGATTCAGAGAAAAAAAATAATGACGGTAAGATGTTAGATGATGTTATTTCTGAAATTAAGATATTAACATTCAACCCTTATTCAAATGATTGGTATAGAAACTCATATATAATCGTCACATTTTAATTTCAGAGTGCTCTCCTGAAAAAATTGCGAGAAAAGGTGCCGCGGTGAAAAAGGTCTCAACTGTAAAAATCAGGTAAATACAAATAATAAGGCCCGCAGGCCACCTTAGACCGAAGACTATGAGTAGCGACCCCGCGGGTACCGAGTGTTCCACTGAGGGGATTCTGTCTCTCGCCACCGGTCGGTACGGAACCACGAGGGTCAGGTCTCCTGCTTCCTAAAGTCTCCCTCGCCTCACACTTCAGCCGCATATGTCCCCGTTATCCACTTGTAGAGGATGGCACATGACATTTTGACCAGCAGGTACCATATTCCCGATTCCCTCAAAGGAATTTCTCAAAGGACTACAGCGGCCTCATGTGCGCCTTTCAAATATCCAGGCCTTGTTGATGTTTATGCTATCCCTGTATCACCCAAACTTTATCTAGAACCTAGAAATAATTCCTGTCTATATACAGACGCCAGCACATCAAGCTACCCGAAACTGCCATTTTTTTCCAATCAACTTTGAACCATATGCTTCAGCCACAAAGTTGAAAATCTATTAAGGAAATGTGACAGATTTTAGTAGCTTGATGTACTGACGTCTGTACATTTATTTTGCCTACTAATATGTAATGTTCTTATCCGGTTTCTAAAGTCACTTTTTGGATTTCAGTGAAAGCGAAGTTCTGAAACCACTAACAAGCCGAGAGAAAGAGATCGAATGGTTGGATAATTTTTTGACTGAACACCTGGAGAAGGAAACGTGTGGTTCTCTGTATGTATCAGGACAACCCGGCACGGGCAAAACTGCAAGCTTATCATATATACTGAACTTACCGAAGGTATGGATAATGGAGTACACATTCTAGTTTCCTTTTTCTATTTTAAGTTAAATATAAATTATTGCCTTAGCACTTTATTAGAAAAAATATTGCTCCTTGTTTCGAACATTAAACATTTAAAACTTAGAAGGGTTATGCACTTCTTCGTATTATTAGCATGCTAGAAAGTATAATTGACTTAAATACCTATGAATAGAACAGACATTGATAAAAATACTTATTGGTTACAGTTCAGAGACGGGTACAAACAAGTATACATTAACTGTACAATGATGAAATCAGCGGCTAGTATTTATAGCAGGATCTGTAAGGAACTTCAGTTGCCCACCTCCGGATCTACAGAGAAAGCTTGTTTTAGTGCCATTGAAAAATATTTGAAAAAGAAACATAAAATGATGTAAGTAGTATTTTAAACTTTATCATAATAAAATGTGATGTATATGTCTTGCCTATTTTTTTTTGTTTATCAGTGGAAAGCTAAATAAGTATAAGTAGTGTATAGTTACGCTTAGACTAGGCGTTCCACCAGGGTCCTCGTAGTCGGTAACGCGTACATACGCACCTTTTGTACGTAGACATTGATCTGTGTAACCGTAGCTCACTTAGAGTGTACTACGATTTTTCGGCACAGGAATGAAATATTCAAAGTAACATGGATGGACTCGCACTGCGGTTATTGCTTTTACAACGTCATTCTAAAATCTGATCGCTACAAATAAAATCGTGGTGTGCATTAGGTTTAAAACTAAAGCTTACTTGTAGGTGAAATCTCTGTAATGTATCCCTCATGAAGCAGTTTTTTTTTTCAGACTATTAGTTCTAGATGAGATAGACCAATTAGATAGCAAACGCCAGTCAGTTCTGTACACGATATTCGAGTGGCCCGCGATGGCCGAGGCGCGAGTGGTGCTGGTCGGCATCGCGAACGCGCTCGACCTCACCGAGCGCTCGCTGCCGCGGCTACAGGCGCGCTGCTCGCTACGGCCGCAGACGCTGCACTTCGCGCCTTACACTAAACAACAGATCATCAACATATTTACTAACGTATTAGCCACTGAAGACAAAACGAACGTATTTTCACCTATCGCATTACAAATGCTTGCAGGTAATTTAGTTTATAATAAGCTCATTAATTTTTAAACTGGTATATATAATTATGTACAATTATATTCTTAAAAAATATGCCTTCTCTTTGTTTTAGCTAAAATCTCAGCAATATCTGGTGACATGAGGAGAGCTTTAGACATAGGCCGAAGAGTTATAGACCTTGCGAAAAGAACAAAATTTTCGGAGAATCAGTCTATTGACAATATGATGAAAGATTCTACGGTAACCGTGGAGCTTAAACAAGTACTAGAAGTACTCAACGACGTGTACGGAGGATCTAAGAAGATAGAGTCTGACGCCGAGGATGGCTTCCCCCTGCAGCAAAAGCTAATACTCTGTAGTATAATGTTAATGCTGACGAAGGGGAAGGTGAAAGAAATTGTCATGGGAAAGCTACATGATGTTTATAAAAAGTAAGTAGTATTCAACTTTGTATTCTACAACAGTCTTGACTGTCTATCTGATCTCCTTAAATTCGTTACATTAGTAATCCGTGCAACCTGATAGCCCTTGGAGAAAAAAGAGTGCTAAGAGTGGATGTCACACTCTGGCCTCCAACTATTCGTAGCGATTCCCAAAGATATTCAAATGACAGCCGGTACTCCCAAGTTTAACTTGTCTTCCGAAACACTTAAGAACTTAATTATGATTTATAGATGGTCACCGACCGCGTCAAGTGTTGCTTATCCTGGTAACGAGATGGTGGCTGTAAGAGTGTGTTGTGTGCCAGGGTGGCGGCGGCGCGTAACCTGGTGGCGCTGGACATGTGCGAGACGTCGGCGGCGTGTGCGCTGCTGGAGGCGCGCGGCGCGGTGCGCGTGGTGGGGGCGGGGGCAGCGCGGTCGCGGCGCCTGCGCCTGCAGTGGGACCTGGCCGAGCTGGCCGCCGCCTTGCGCGACAAGCCGCTGCTCTCCGCCATACTAGATGACGTCAGCTGTCTGCCCTCCTAGCACCGCGTCACACCTAAATATGCTGTTTTAGGTCAGTACGTAGTCACCAACTTTTGTATTGCCCCACTGTTGGGCAAAGACCTTTAATCAATTAGTACTCATAGATTAGTTAGTATTTTTTTAATAGTTTTTCGACGTACCCCTGTGTTGTTTGGGTTCATTCAATATTTTTTGAAGTTTTTGTTTTTTTTTTTTTATTTCTTATGCTAATTTGACTGATTCGCACTTTGGTGTGAGGTCACTTGAAAGTAAAATTCGAAATAGTTAGGTCTAACCAAATTTGATTTATTGCAAAATGTGAAATAATGATGATGTTGATAATCTTGACTTTAACTTATTGTTGTAAAATTAAGGAAACTGATTGATCATGTGTTGTAATGATAAAATAAGAGTAGATCTTATTTAATTAGTAAGTGTTAGTTAATTGTGTATGATTTATTCAATTGCCTTAAATTGACTGAATGAAATAATTTAAAAAAGGCTGTGTTTGTAATATTGTTAAAAAAATTTACATGCTGTCACATTGTATTAAGTGACAATTATTTAAATACGTTTAAGTACTAATTTTAACGGATACTTTAATATTTTTTCTGGGGCAAATGTTAGCATGCCAGATTTACTCTGTGCTCGAAGGAAGAAAAAAATAATATGTATAAATAGCTCATATAATACTACTTACACATTTAAATTAAATAAATTTAATTAAATTAATCTTACGATACAGTAATGGTTCGCTCTTTTTTTTGTATTTGGTACGATATTAAATTTGTCATACAAGTTACTATTGCGAAACATTTGCTTCAGTAGAATTTAAAAAAAAAACACGCGTAATAAATCTGCCTATCATTGTGCAGATCTAATCACAGATTTTCTCACGTTTTTTGAAAAGATTGCGTGTGTACAGATCTTTGATTCTTTAGTTAGTGTGATTAGGTAACGCATATGGGCTCGTGTTACACGTTTGTGTGACGAAACGCTCTCGTGCGCTATGACGTGGCTGACATCTATGCTGTTTGACCCCTTTATAAATTCATATCTATAAGTAAAAGAAAGCTGTGTAAGTAGAACGAAGGAATGGCTGAACCAATTTAGCTGAAAGTAGGTGGTGAGGTAGTTTATACCTTTAGTAGCCTTTATTCCCATCTGGGTATTGGAAATAGTTCCCTCGAGACGCGAAACTGGGGGCGGAAGCTATTTTGAAGCCACTGCTCGCAGTTGGGTTGAGAATCGCTATTGTTTTTGGCGCGAACTATAATAATGATTAAAGTTTAAAGACGTATTCATTATGCGATTTTTGACAATCTGAATTACCTAAGTTGTTCAGGAGATTTTCCAAAGATGTAATGATTTATTTGAAAGCAAAATAGTACCTATAAGATTTATTAACAAAGTTGCTGGTATTCAGCCAGCCAGACTAACAAAGCAATTCAATAAACTTGATCTTATAAAATAATAATCTCCAAAAATATAGCTCAAGAATATATTATACTAATACCGGAGAGTAGCTTTGATCCCAGCCCAAACAACTGACAGCCATGTCGCGACTATTACAACCAAGTGTTGTATGTCATCATAGAATATTCTAGTAGAACCTTCAGCATTTAACGAATAGCGAAGGAACTATAATAATGAGCGATGGGACAGAAGTAATAATCTTATCATTCGCGCTAATAATACCTCAAAGTAACATTTGGATGCCTTTATTTAACACCGAAAGCTCTTTCGATTAAAATGTTTCTATGAACTAAAATTTTTTTTTTTAATGAACATGTTTTTACAGAACTTTAGGAATATTACTTTAGGAGTTAAATAAAGACAACAAATGTTACCGTGGAGTATTATTACACAGAATGATAAGATCTGTTGTTAACGTAAAATATAAAAAAAACATATTTAAATGTTCGTTCCAGTGAGAGCTTTCAACCTTGAACGTTGTGAACAGTTTTTAGGGCTCCATGTGTATCATATTTTTTACGCTTGTTATACACCGGATAGTGCTCGAGAACGTGAATAAGCTGATTTGTTATCAAAATTACCCTTTTTTATTACAAGCTTTATTTTCGTTTCTCTTTTAAATTTATGAAGTGTATTTTGGCCTAAAACTGTTTATTTGTAATTATTTACTAAGAAACGAATGTAACAATATTCTTAGTTAAGCAATTGGCAGCCAATTTAGAATCATGTGTTTTGTTTATTGTGAGTATGAAATATTGTGTTATGTATCAAGTTGTACTGCGAAGTTGTTTATATGTGTTTATAGCTTTATACCTCATTTTCTTAAAATGTTTGAGCGTTTTTATCGTTTGATTTACGGTTTCAAGTGCCCTGTAAGTTTTATGTTTTTGTTTGTAATCTGACTTACTTAGTATTAAATTAATATGAGGGTGTCGACTGTAAGACTTTAATATAACTCGTGAATTTGTGGTTGAATTCAATAAAACCATCAGCATTGTATTTGATTTTTTTATTAAATCTAACACTTAAAAAGTTAATCCTATTCGTGCAAAATAATACTTTTTAATTTTTTTATATCTACTGAGAGTGAAATAATAGAAGCGTGTGGCATCGAAGGATGACTGACGAAATAATATCTCAATATTTCGATGTTAAAAATATGGTAATTTTTGAAATATAACTTCCTTATAGCTGAGATATCTTGTGGCTATTTTAGTAGGTATTTCCCGATAATTAGCTATGTTTACGACCTTTTTGTTTCAATTTATTTCACTCCGTAGTATTGAGGATGTAAATTATGGCTACGATAGAGTAAAATATCCAAATTGTGAACAATTTGTTAATTTAATAAATAACTTAATAATAGATAGACACTTGGTTTTGTACAATGTCAGCCATCTAAAGTACTAGAAGGCGAGAGTGCGATACGATTGGAGTTTCATAGGCGGAGGCCAGGGTTGCGCGAGCGCACGAAGTTGAGCAGCTCGTCGCTGTCCTCGCACACGAATGGCTTCACGTGGTGACAGGCCACGTCGTGCCACTTGATGCCGTCGTTGTAGAAGTTGTTCAGGATCGCCAGGCACGATTCGTCGTTACCCTGTACGACAACCAGTATATGTTAAAACGGAATATTACCAATGAAAATAAAAGAGAAAACGTCATCAGTATTAAGAAAAATCTTATTAATGTAGAAGTTTTAAGAAAAAATGTTCAATTATAAAGCAAACCTACAACATTTTCCGTCGAGTATTTTTTATGTAGATAAGTACAGCGATTTCTTTTCTCTGAGGTTTCTCGGCCAATGAACTCGATACTTGTTTATTTTTTAAAGAAAGCCTACGAGTCCCTCAAATTTTTAAACTTTGCGAAGTTTTATCTTCGTCTTTATTGACCATATCCATAAACACAAGAACATGGCATTATTCGTTTAGATGCCTATTAATACTTCATGAAAACTTAACATGATACCTGGATTTCTGAAATTCCAGATTAGAATTTTTTGGACCTAGAGCAAAAAATATCAAAAAATTCTAATTTATAATATTGTCTAACCTGAGCGGCTTCACGGTTGTCCGGCTGAGGTTGACCATATCCTCCTGTGTATGACCAATCTCCGGTGTTCCTCTGGGTAGTTGGTCCAACTTTAGCGCCCGAGCCAGACCAGAACCAGCCGTTCACATTGGGAGGCTGCAGGTCAGCGCGGTCACAACCGGCGAAATTGCATTTACGACCAGAGGTCCATATATACCGGACGTTGCCGCGTGCAATCCTTTGTTTTACGAACTCATTTTCCTAGAACAAAAAAAAAAAAAACTTAAAAACAAAGGTATGTACCGCAAATCGCCGCGCCCTGCTTCTTATTCATAATTAATACATTTTCCAGCTAATTTGAAGACGAACGTGTCGTAAACTTGAGACTAACCTACCTCAACTTAGCCGGTAGAAAAGGCTATACCATAATGAATACAGAGATAAAGTACCGTACGGACTGATGAGGTCACACCGATAAACGTCATTTACTTTCTCCGGAATGAACTTATTTTAAAACTAATCACGAATTCTGTTATGTACGGAAAATGTGTGGGGAAATCGTTTTAAAGGCTACGAAATACATATTTTGTATGCTTAATTCTTATTAAAACATAATTTCTCTGTAAGAAAGTTAATCAATAAACAAATTTGTCATAAGACGGACTTTCTTTTTCGATCGCAAGTTGTAAGTAATTATGCAATTGCAACAGTGATTATGTAATTTGTCAGGTCGTTACTTGAAGTATAGGAGAAAATCAGGGAAAATGCATTTACTACGAAGCTTTTAACTTTTTGCAAAAACCGAAATAATTCATTCACGATGAAAAATAAGAACACAGGCTAGAGACAATGCGTGCCCAAGACTTCCTTTGTGCAATGCCTAAGTATGACTGATTATAAAGATGTAATCTTAACGATTGCATGCTTGAAAATTTTCCTTGAATTTGAAATCTGTTATTCAATTCTCGAGAAAAAAGCAGTAAATGGTATCAATGACCGATTGAAAATCACACAAGCATGTTTTGAGCAGAAACACTAGTTGTTGGGTTCGCAATTGATTGCATAAACAATGGTGCTAACAGGTATGGGTTTAGATAGTAAGTCAAGGTGTCATGTGTGTTAATGTCAGCAGCGGGAAGTGTACGTCCGTCGCGTACGTCCGGCACAAGAAGTGGGCAACACGGCTGCGGGAGGAATGTGTGCCACGTGCTACTTGCTGGAGCTGCCGGACCGAGCGCCTCCGCGCCGACGTCACGCACTCGGCCATTGCACCCCTTTCACGCGAACATAGTCTTCAACGCTCTACAAATCGTATCAATCTATCCTAATGAATATTGATGTCGCGGTATAACGCCTCAATGAATGCAGAAACTTAGACATAATATGCTACTTAATCTGAAATTACAACGGCTACAAAATAACATTCTACTACTATAGGAATCCTGTAAAAAACAATGATGATATTTCAATGACTTATTTGTCATGCTTTCATAACAATTGACATAATAAGTGCGCGTTCGTTGCCATCTTCCGACCGGCAGGAAGTGTTGAGAGAAAACTTGCATAGACAAGTAACAATTTTCCATTGAGTTACCCGGATGAACTTCATAACAATAGATAGAGCTGTTTAAACAATGTGTTGAATGTTTACATTAGAACCTATTACTTTTTATTATATTATGACAAAATTGCAGACATAACTTCCTTTGTTCTCAGTTTCCCATGTGCAATGCAAATAGAATAATTAATCTGGATGAGTATAAATAATGACTAAGTACCTACTTGCCTAGTATGATGCCTTATTTCTAAATAAATCTGGGTTACGTTGTAGAGTAATCTAAAATGATGAAACCAGGTAATGCCACGATATGACCATTAGCTTCATGCAACATATACCTAACTATATCGCATCGTTTTAATCTGAAGAGTTCAGCAACTGAGTTCTCAAGATTCATCATTGCGAAATACGTCTTCTAAGTATACCTAAATAGCATAGCACTCGATGATTACCAAACTCAAATTGCTTCTCAAAATTAAATTACCCTTAGATAGAGGTTGGCCTAACGGTTTGGCCATACAATTTGCCGGTGGATCATGGCGAGGCTAGAGAAAAGACATATAATCACGATCGACCTAGTTGTTCGTGTTAAATGACCACATGGTTAATGAAGATGATTATCTCAAGGTTCATCTACATTCGCTGGGATAAAATAGATGCAATTGTTCTAAACTTTGCCCCAGTCAAGTGAGCGTTACTTTGTTTTGCAATTATCAGAAGGTAAAGAGAGCATATTTTTTAACCTTGCTGTATTATTATTGTTACCATCACAAGACAGGCTGCAAATGCTCGCAAATAAATAATAACTATAGGTACTTATTTTTTATTGAATGGTTGAGCTTACCTGCGGGGTTTCCAGTGAGACGGCATCCATGCAATGGCGGCGACAGATGTTCCTAGCGTCAAGCCAGTCCACTTCCAGGTTACGTGTTGGGGCGTGCTCCCAGCTGAAGAAATAAGAGTGAAGAACTCCTCGGGCATCACGGTACGTTGAGTGACGTACTCCTGAATTGATGAAAAGATAAAAAAAAAACATTAAGAGGGGTCATCAAGCGGAGATGGGATTCGACGGTGTAACATTTCTCGACACATTGTACCTGAGTCAAATAAACTAAGAACCTACTACAACTTTATACAAAAGCCTTTTGAAAAGTCGATGACGACAGATGTGGGTAGGTAGTTACTTAGTATTTCGAAATAGTGTTTATCTAAAACGTCTTGTCGTTCACAAGTTTACGTTTGCACAACACCGCGCGTTGTCCTGATTCACACAACCATTGCTGTAAATCTATCTATAGAAATATTAGGTTGTCTATTATCATTTGAGAAAATATAAGTGAGTAGTAGAATACTCAGTCATGACTGACTTCATGTTAACTCATGCCCAAAATAGTTAACTACCTATCTATTTAATAATTTTGTTTTTAATTGGGATTTGCAAGTGGGCAGCGATAAGGAGTGTTAGAACATTACTTGACTAAAATCATCTTTGTTCTTCCATTAACCCTAGCACCTAGTAGGGCTGTCTTAATTCTTTCAAACTATCCTGCAGGCCAATAATTTTATCACCTAGAGTACCTACAAAATTGTACGACGCGATCGCTAAATCTTTATAATCATTTGCATTTTTTTTTAACTAATGAAACTATATCTATAAAAAAAAACAAATGTATATAGTCAGTATGTATAGGTAATGTATGTGAAAAAGTATTAGAACTCGCAGTTTAATGGGAGACATTATCGTGCCTACATGAGTGTGCAATCAAAAAGAGCCCATAGTCAGGTCGTTAAATGAAGCGATTCTTTCGTAACTAGAAAGTTCATGGTGTAATTTCACATATTTAATTACCCACCAGATGAAATACGCATTAGTAATATTGACACAGTCATTCAGCGAATCTTGTGTACCGGAACCGTTCTATCTCTCGTATAATATCTTAATTTTAGGAATGTCTTGTTATATAACGGAGAATGTCTGAGCGTGAACAGATAAAATTAAAGTCTTACATATTGGTAGAGGTCTGCATTATGACTTGAAGTGGTTGTTACTTCCCGTGGAAGTGCCGTTACGTAATTGCCAATAGGCGCATGTGCTCTTGGAGCTTCTCTAAGCAAACTTAAATATGATTATTGTTTATGTTCGTGTGTAACTACAAAACATGAAAAACGAGCATTGTTATTTCGCATTTCTGAGCAGAGAAAGTTGTGAAAGAAACCGACGTGTCTAGCTTCTCATTTTATGTGATTGCAAAATTATTCAAAAGTAACTTATGAAAACTTACGCTAATATTCAAATTTAGATTGTTTCGGAAATTTTTCGACGAAATAGGTGTTTTCAACGTATGAACTTTCAATCTAGAGGTACTCAAAATCTGTCCTGATATTTTTAAGTGGGTAGGTACTCATAGACGTATTTGTGCAATATGTGGTAACATAAAACGAACAAAGAATCTTTGTTCGCTTTGTGAGGGAGACTGCCATGAATACATCGTTCGATTGTGATTGCAAGTGCGCTCCCAAATGACATCGTATGGGACGCACCACGCCTACTATGCGGGCACTGAATTGCAAAATATTCACTGATTTCCCATCGGGACAAGTTGTACACGTACTCTAAAGTCTCTAAACAGTCTTGTACGTTAGTGTATTCTAAATAACACTCCGTTTGGTTTGTGCCATCAACTAACAAAGAACGTTTACGATCACGGAACATTCTTTATACCCTTTTATAGATTTCTGAGGATGATAACAGGTACTTGGAGACCTAGAAACACCTAGCACCTACCGACTTAAGAATCCCCTTTACCTAAAAGGAGAATCATTACGTTGAAGGCAAACCACTGCAGTTATCAGTACTTACCTACCTACTTAGGTTCGTGGCGTTTTTGAATTGACTTGATTTCTGAAGCGTTAAATCTTGTGATTAAACACTGAATTTCGATTAGCCAGAAGTACACAATAGTTACCTAAATATTCTAATGACTTGTTAGCCAGGAACCTATCCAATGGGATAACGCGAACATTTAAATTCCTTTTAATATCGGTTTTAGTTACAATTTCGGTATCACCGTTGCTTTGTGTCGTTGTTGTGATGACGTCTCCTAAGCTTGCTACAAGCTGATGTCCATATTCGAGGCCAAGGTAAAAGCGATTAAAACAACTTCGAATGCTTCTACAAAGTTTTTGGTCTGTCCTAGTGTGATAAACCTACAATATTTAATTCTAGGTTCGTTATTTCGACAAGATTTTCGATCTTTGCAAAACTTGGAAGTTGGAAGCTCTATCTATCTAAGATCACCTGTAATGTCCTTCCAGTTGTTAGATCATTTGCAAGAAACCTGTTTGTAGGCTCTTCAACAACTTTGATGTTATCCGTTAGTAGCAACACGCTTGATGACATCACGCTTAAGAGCTTTGGTCTTTAAATAGAAACGATTTTCTAGAAATATCCAGGTAGGCACCGAGGTGCACTGCACAAGGCTGATATTGATTTATAGATTATCATCCTACCTGTATTTTTTTAATCGAAGATAAACGTTCAGTCCAACATAGGTTTATGTAGATGGACCTACCTTGAGTAGAAACTTATATATTTGTGAATCAAATCCTTGAATGAAAATTGGTTAGGTTAGGTTACAACTTACGAAAATGAAGAAAATTCATAATATTACAATTTATGATGAGCACCATCGCCAACAATGTTACCTATGTAATTTGATAGTTATAAAAAACACTAGTACCTAACTGAAATTGGACCTACAGCGTTTTATATTTTATCAAAGACGAAAATCACGACATATTCTTACTCAAAATATTTAAAAAATAAGAAGCAAGTAGTGCACCTACGAAGCAGTAAGCAAAAATGCGTTGCAAAGATGCATAGGATGCAATATGCGGCGACCTACTTGGTTTATTTTTTAAAGGCATACTTTTGGAAAGTCATCTTTTCAAAAGTTCCCTAAATTAATGTTAACAGCCCCATGCCATGTTTATTATTAAGCATCTTATTCTGTACGAATCTATCTCACTACTTTTGCATCTCGGCATTCGTAGGTACTCATTGCGTGCATGGATATGTATATGTAAGCTCACCACGAGTTCAGATGGCACGGTCTAAATTGGCTCTTTGCTACGTGCGAACGTGCTTTGTTGTTTAATCGACAATGGCACACGCTATAACAGTTCAGAGAACGACGGTTTGGTTGGGTGTACCTAGTGTGGCCCTACTTTCATGATCGTAGAAGTCGCGTTGCAGTTTTGTTTTTGGTACTGTGGGCACGTCATCGTAATGGTGTCAATATGTATTGTATGTGTAGGTTTGGTCAACGTACTACTGTATTGTGATACACTTACGGTTTGCACAGCTTCGTGGGTCTGGTAATGCAAGACGCCTTTGGGCATCAGCAACGCAGAGTGCAGCCATCAAGGCGACGGCCGCCAGGCACACGTGCCGGCTCATCTGTACAAGGAAATGGTTTTCTGTTTTATAATATAATATTTGAAGAGTATATAAAGTATTTTGAAAGGGTGCGGGCAAGGCCGAAGGTACCCCAACACGATACCTTCGAGAAGGTGTGAACATATTATACGTCCTCTGCACATTTAGTTGGCGAAACTGACACTGGTATCAACCAGTCGTTTTGACGAAAGTGGTCACGGGTGAGCCCGTATTGCAAGTTCGCTTTCTTTTGGTTATGCAGAGCACGAATGCTCGAGGACAATCGATACGTGAGATGAATTTATTTTGTTGTATTTGTGAAAGCAAAACCCGCCTCACTGACCCCCTTGCCAGCGAGTTTAAATGTTTGCGTGAAGAGCTGCTCAGTGCGAGAAATCGTCGATTTAGGACGCATTTTATTATGATAACGGAAAGCCGCTTTGTTCACCTCATCACAAACTAACTTCAAGTCACGAAGCTTGTCTAACAGAAACAAAAATGAAAACGTTGTTATGTAACTTCACAAGTTTTTGTTTGGCAAACATGAATCACTTTTGGTTAGACACCTGCCATGGAGAAAATTATTATGTAAAAAATTTCGTGCCCGCATTTCGAAGCGGTTTCATTCAGTTTTTTTTTTCACTTCTGAATAACAGTTAGTATCCGTGCTGTGTTTACTTTTAAGTGGCAAAAAAAAAAATGTCTTCTGTCTGCATCAAACTTTTACTGCGATTTTCTGGTTACTATCTTTATGTGTTAACTATTTTTTATTTATTTCAGTACAGGTAGGATATAAATATTTTTGGTGAGGTGCATCTTTGTAGGTACATAGATAGGTATATTTTTCGAAGTGCGCGATAATTACGATTTCACTACGAAAAGGCTTTCTGTTGGCAGCATTAATGATGGAAACTTAATTATTGTCAAAGCTATAAGAAAAAACACTCACAACAATAAATGTAAGTTAGTTTCACTTCCTAATACAATAATAACAGCGTTGATAAAGGCAGCGCGTACCTCTGAAATAATGTCGGACGGAGTAAGTAGATGATGCGCTTGCGTGCGGCTGAGCGGGTGCGCGTGCGTCTGTGTCGGTACGCGATGCACAGGTGTATAGTGCGACGGTGTCGGAGGGACTGACGCAGCCGCAGCTCTCCTCTTTAATTAAGCCTCCGACATTCATTCACTTTCACTTCCAATACCAGAGAAGACCCACCCGCTTCGCCGCACCTCTTTATCACACAGAACCTAAAGACCTTCTGGAGGTCGTAGCCGGATACGAGTAAGTTTACATAACAAATACTAGTACCGCACACAATTACAATTCAAATTAAATTAATTGATTAATTTGAGTATTTTCGTAGCGTCAGAGCTTTAGTGGGCGAGTGTGAATATAGAGAGGGGAAAAGAACCTTCAAGTTGTGAGCCATCACCTTCCTACCGACATTGTAAAAACATAGCTATACCATGTACAATAACAACTTATATTTTTTTAATTATTTAGATTTAGATTTCAAACCTAGACTTCATTTAGCCAAGATTTACTTCAAAAACGACCTTGTTTATCAAATTTAAGTACTATGTTGTAACGTTTGCGTTTAACTGTAAACCATCCTTAACGACTATGCTCTTTAGAATCGCCATTCTCACAATTATTTATCGATGATTTGGTCATTTCAAATAGTCGATATGTTCTTATTATTTTCTAAATTTAATTTTACCTTGCCATTTCCATAGTTCGTCCGACCTTCCAAAATGTATGAGTGTAATCCCCTGTGATGCAGCTGTAGCTATGTAGGTACCTACATAAATAATAAAAATAAATTAGCTAAAATATGTACATGATTCTTTATTAAAAAGTAATGTTAATGTTTTAAAAAACTGAATCGCAGAGTTATTTTCCTGCTTCGAAGTATCGCTGTGTGCATTTATCGCAGCCATCTGATTGATAAAGCAATATGCATATGTATAATAATCAAACACCTAGCCATTTGACTGAACTACAGCATTCTGATTGAATATCGTCTTCTGTTTTTTCGTGGGAAATCATCGAATGACCCGCTGAGGGTGCAGCTGGAGGGAGTGTCAGACTAGGTAGGCCAGGGCCACGGTAACTCTTACGAACAACCCGCAGCCCGCAGATATATGTACATACATCTAGCTTTATAACTGAATATCCTGACAGAAACTAAGGAACACCATGCCTGGCTATACTGCACAAACCATTCGGATTCATTGCACATCGCAAAATCAGCACGCTTACCATTAAGCAAGCGGTTAGGTGACCGCAATGCGAGTGCCACATGCCGTTTACCTATAAACTATAATAAGTACAAGCAAAGACAAGTTATTTGAAAAGTCCATTGACTTTTGCTGAAAAAAGCTGAAATCATTTCAGCACGAGAAATCACTTGTGCTGATTATCCTTTAAAAAATATAATGATGAGTTAGTGTCTAAAAATGACGTTTATTTTATGGGTGCCCCCTTTAATGTAGTAGCTTGATGTGCTGGCGTCTGTACTATGTCGTGTCACGGCTCTGTGTGCGCTAGGCTCAAGCGCACTGCTTCTGAAAATAATCGGTAATAGGTAACTAGGATAGATAACTAGGTTCAAAGTTTATATTTTTTTAATTTATCCAGGAAATGAGAGTAGTAAAAGTCACAATAGACAGTGATTGAATAATAGGAAACAATACTATTCTACTTACGTCACGATACATTCAAAAACTAATTGTGAAATTCATCCGGACATTTTGGTAACATTTGCATAGAGCTTATAGCGCTGCATAATGATGCGACGACCGCGGGTCACGCGAAATATGTGTATTAAAATATCGTATACGTATGACAAAGTAGTTTGTAACTGATGTTAAATGTCAAACATTACGTGGTAGTATTAATTTAACTTCACTTCCTAATACTTATACGAAACTAAAAAGATTTCCTGTCAAACATTTGGGTCAACCTAATTTATCATATAGAGACCATACGGTGTGTAATTATTTCCATGGAAGATGGGTAGGTCTTTAGTGTGGGACGCAACCTGTGTCGACACTCTGGCGCCATCCCACCGTAATGGAATGGCATGTTGTGCTGGCTCTTCGGTAGCAGAGAACCTCAAACGGCGCAAATATAGTAGCCTTATAGGCAGACAACTATACTTTTGAGCCGTTTGGGGTTGAAACTCTCCGAGGTCCGAGTGCACAATTCCTTTTCAAGGATATCTTGAAAAGACTCGCTGACACTTCCCGTGGCTGGCTTTTCTTTCGGCTAACGCATAAGCATTGCCATCCAACGTGGCAATGCTGCCAGCCTATTGGGTACACTATCAGTGAAAAGCGATGAGGAGGAATTTTTTGACACCATTCTTTTATATAAATATTTTAAATAACTTTTGTAAATAAATTGTAAATATGTATGAAAAGATAAATCATATAGATACTTATTGTAAATTCGGTTATAAAATTAATCATCTTTACATTAACGTTTGCTGATAAAAAGGTATGTTTTCTGACTTATAAGGTTACCATTTGTATTTTGCAACTGCATACTTACTACAAACATGTGATTTAGATGTTCGCAACATCCAATGCATTTGTGCAATAGCATCGGATGCGAGGTCGTGTTACTGAATGTTTTGATATACCGTATTTACTTATGCACGTAGGTATACTAGTACGACGGGTGAAAGTGAAATAATACGGAGAGAGAACTAAAGTTATCATACTATACTTAACGGATCATTTGTGACTGATTACGTTAACACTTGCTAACTTGTTTTTAATATAAGTCAATACTCACAACAAAGTTGTTAAGTACTACCTGAAGTTCACGATCAACATGAACGATGTTGTGTTCGGTTTGCTTAAACAAAAACAAGACAGGAATGAAGTGAAAAAACCTCTTTTTTGGAAAAATAACCCTTTTGTATTGTATCTATTTGCAAAGGCAATGCATTTTGGACTCCTCAATAACTTAATTAATTAATTTACATTTAGGTATCATAATATGTTTTCATGATGCAAAATTTCTCTTCCTTTGGGAGTCTTAAAAAGTATACTTAGATGGCTAAAAAACTACGATGACATGACCCAGGCAAATATGTAGTTAAGTAATAAATTATATCTTTCAACAAGTTGCAAAAAAATATCATAGTAGACATATACCTATAACAAAAACCCACATTTTGTTAAGTATAAGCAAGTTAATCAAGTAAGCAATAACCATGCAGTACTAGTCAAGATGTACAGAAGTTTGTATCTTTACTAAATAGATGCTAACTGCACAGTTTACAGGCTTGTAACATTCTCGAAGCGTCCCCAGAGATATCCTCGACTTAGATAATTACCCACGAGGTTATTATCGAAAGGCTTGGAGAAGATGAACGTTAACTGCTGTATGTTGCGCAACGCAGCGACCGGCGCGGCGCGGGCGTCTGCATCGGAGTTGTTGGCCGCATGACCAAACCGTGAGGTTTCGTGCCCCCTGCCCCTCAATGAAGTTACATTCCACCTTTTACTACTTTAAATGCGACGGTAGATTTAAGAATAACAAATTCGCAAAATATTTGCATTTAGAATTGTAAAAAGCTAATATAATATATGATAAATGATAATCACACACATTAATATATGTAAAGTCGCATTCATAATATATACTATTATATAATAATTAAAAAAATACGTATTAAATCCATACAGTTTAGAAAAAGAAGAGGTTCCGCGGTGCAAGGGAAATTCATCATCTCCCGAGCCTTTTCCCATCTACTGTCGGGGTAGGCTTCCAGTCTAACCGGTTTCGGCTGAATACCAGTGTTTTACAAGGAGCGACTGCCTATCTGACCTCCTCAACCCAGTTACCTGGGCAACTCAATACCCCTTGGTTAGACTGGCGTCAGACTTACTGGCTTCTGACTACCCGTGCAAGGGAAATTATTACACGAAAAAGCCCTCTCAGCCTGTTTTACTAACGCAACGCAACTACACTTGGCGTTTATCAGATTAGTAATTTAAATAAATCAAGGGTGAGAGATAGAGATCTCTCTCGCACCGTGGGACATCTCAATCAAAGCATTTGGGTTGGATTTGAGTAGGCTTTATCGTCATACTCTATTCTTATATGTAGGTACATGAATGCGCGTGCGCGAGGAGTGAAATGGCTGAGTTTAGAGGGGAAATCAAACAACATTAGGTAGGATATTTGACGAGAAGTGTATGTTACGTGATGCCTCAAACACTCTTGATTAAATCTATTTGAACAATTTTCTTTTTATATGGAAGGAAGTTTTACTAATTATAGTCAGCATTTTAGGATTTGATGATAGACCTTAAATAAATCAACTCTCTAAAATTTTAAGGCAAAATAGAGTCAAAGGTGACAGCCAATATGATACCAATGTGTCTCTATCAATGCTCCATCATAATGGATATTTATAATAATGGAGACGTCATCGACAGAGTCAAAGGATGCTCGTAAGCGCTCCTCAACGGCATAATGCAGAAATGCTACACCAAGATGGTTTCACGGCTATTGCGCGCTCGACAATGGAGACAATAGTACCGATGATGAGAACGGCCAACATGGGTTAAGACTACGGGTATGATATGTGGCAGTTAGTGATACTAAATTCGTTATACTGTCTTGAAAATATTAAGTTTTATTTTGTAATAAAACTCGTTTGAATGGAACTTTCATAATGTAAACTTTCATAAAATTAAAATAATGATTTTCAAGTTGCTGTATAAATAAAAACATTGGGAAGCAGCTAATAATAATGATGATGTGTCACCTACATCCCTATATGCTACGAGTACATAGTATTACGTACGAGTATAAGTATGATTTTATAACACTGCTTTGCTCATCAATGTGAAGACTTGTGTCCGTTTAAGGACGTGAAATGCAATAACGTAACCATGGATCAACAACTGATGGCCAGCAATACATACGGACCCATCAGGGCACACAATTAATTTTAGGAGTTATGCAATAAAGTTACATAAGTATGGAAACATGTTTGATTTACTCATAAACCTTACACTTTCATTATCACTTTCGAAGTAAAATTCTCTATGTCAGCAAACACGAAGTGACAAGCTTTAACGCCGAAGTTTCTGGTGGATCACCAATGTTTTGTATTTGGCTACTTTGTTTGTGTTGATGTTTTTAAATATTCCCGATGATCCAAATGGTTCACGGTATGTATGAAACATCACTTGTTTGTTATTGGTAGTTAAAAGGCGGGGAGCACCGCGAGGCAGTCGGTGCTCGGGGCAAACTTTCACGGATAAATAATCTCTTTAAATATTCACTGTATGACGTCAGGTGGGTATGTGTTATGTATGTATGACAAAATATTTGTTTGGTACTGATGGTACAACAACGAACATGTAAGTTATTCAGTCAGAAGAGACATTGACGTTGAGTAATCATGCAAAAACATAACTCTCCTTTTTTGTGGGCCAGCCTTGTGAACAAGTATCGTAAATATAAAAAATGTGTGAACCTATTGTCTTTTGTCACTCTAAATAGCGTGGGTGCTGTCCTATTGTTTAGAGGGGTACTATGACAACAAAAATCCTCGCTTGGGGTTGCTTGTAGTTGTAGACATACATAGATGCTTCAAGAACCTAATTGTATACGTAGTTTGTTAAACTGCACTCCTCAACACATAAAATAAATCACTGTTATAGAGCTATAGCGAGTGAATGTTGTAGGCCTTGTGTTTATGTACATACTTACGTAGGTATAAGTACATAGCGCATCAATTCAAAGAGGTTCAGACTACACTACAGACATTCAACTCAATTTAGAAGAATTGCTAGAATTACAGTTAAATCGAAGTTGCTCCCTAAAAACGCTACAAAAAAAAGAATTTCATTGTGCAAATGAAGCTATGTACAGACGTCAGCACATCAAGCTAGCCGAAACTGTCAAATTTTCTCAATGGACTTGAAACTACATAATATATGCTTCAGCGATAAAGTGGCAAAGTTAAGGAAATTTGACATACAATTTACCTAAGTATTGAGGTTGTTTTTCTGGGTGTTTTTCCGGTTTTATAATACTTAGGTGTGGCAAGCTTTTGTTGTTTGATGGATTTCTAAAAAATCCTATTATTTGGACTTTATATTAAAATACGACTTGCAATTTTATTAAAGTTTCTGTTACCTTGCGTTTTATTTAAAAATTATTTATTTATTTTCGACAGATGGTATACAAACAATTTTCTAAATTCATACGGTATGAGTTCTGTACGAAACAAATAATAAAATTTACATATTTATTCTATATTTTGATAGAGGTATGATTGCCGCTGCCGTTAAGTTAAGATGTTCCTTGCCATGAATTCATACAACTTCGTGTGTTATATAGCACCCCTGCGTAACTATTCAGTAATCTGCCCCTGCTTCGGCCCGCACAATTTATCCCGAACATTTCCCACCACTGCGCTTAATCAGTGTGGATTTCCCGAACCCAGTGCCGCCAAGAGGGAATGAGGCATCCGTATATAGGTATATGATATCTATCTACTCCTAATAGTTATCGACATCGTGGTTTTTGGATTGTATCTTTATCGAGTACGCTTCACAGGGTTTTTTTATATTACGGCAAAATAAAATAAGAATCTGTAAAAATCCGGTCCGGCACCCATATTCGGCCTATCCCCATGTGAAGGTAGTCCATTAGGACTTACACCAGTAAAAAAAATTGCGTTACCTATCTTGCTCTCGCAATCTCGCAAGGAAAATGGTGGACTGCTAATCTCAATCAGATTAATGAAATACAATAAATACATTATGTGTTTCATTATTCTGAGTAATATCAGATACACGTCTTATCTGCTACAGCAGCGCCGAAGGTGACTAGGCGGTACTAAAGTTTTTAACCTCCTAGTAATAAAGTTATAGGTAATCGTGCTCCTAGTGAAGTCATGTTCATGCCTCTAGTCAACATTAAATTTGAAGTAGATAAGTGAAACAACAGATACAAATAAGTTATTAAAATCCGCATTAGTTATTATAAGTTAATGTTAATATTAATATACATGCAAAGTTTTCGACGACACCGATAGATGTCTCTGTAAAAAGATTATCATTAACTATTTATCTCATTTTAAATTAAGATAACTTTCTAATCATTTACATTGTGAATTCAAATTATTAAGCTATCTGTCGCAGGTAATACCTAGATGGAGTATAGATCTAGATAAGCTACTAAAATAACCATAAAATATATAGAAACCAGGAAACCGTACTAATATAATAAAAGCTAAAGAGTTTGTTTGTGGTGCGTAGAAGTCCGAGTGGGACTCGCGCAGGAAAAGTTTATTATAATTTATAAACTTTAAGACACACTTTCATACAAAAACTAAAACAAAATATATACACTTATAAAATACTTAAAACTAAAAAAGGGTAACATTTTTCAAAGGTTTCTTTATACTCATTTATTATAAACTATCTATACCTCATCTATACAACATTATAAAAGTAATGTCGTGTTGTATGGGAGTCCCTTAAATACTAATTTTAATTTCTTTCCTAATTTGAATGTAAAGACTTATGTTTCACAATAATAAAATATTACTAACTGCCCAATATACTCAAACTCGGAAACCACGTTCAGTAAAATAAGAACAATATACATCTTACAAAAATAACAGCTCAGTAAATATTTTCTCCCGATTTCATACTTAAAACTTCAGAAAACTTCAAACATAAAGTATATAAATGACTTAGTAATAATTGTTTTTGGGTTTTTGGAATCAAAGGGATACAGTTTTTTGTTTTAGTAAGTTCCATAGACTAAATCGATAATCGAAGTGTAACGCTACTATTACGACTAAAGTAGGCTGAATGTGGATACGACCTTTGTGCTTGAAAATTAAAAACCTTTTCTAGTGCACATTAATCACAGCTTACTCCTTATTCTTTCTTTCCTTTATATCTTGGGAAAAATGGCTGATAATAAATTATATGAGATTTTGGGAGTTTCTAGAAGTGCTAGTGATTCTGAAATAAAAAGAGTGAGTATACTTTTTTAAGTTTCTACGATGAACAGATCGCACATGTAATGTCATCTATTGGTTGCATGATTTTGTCCATTGTTCAGTTCGTCGTCTTTTCATCTAAAATCTCTAATTTTTCGTTTCAGAGTTATCATAAATTGGCAAAAGAATTCCATCCTGATAAAAATCCTGCTGCAGGAGATAAATTCAAAGAAATTAGCTATGCCTATGAAGTCTTGTCGGACTCGAAAAAAAGACAAATTTACGACAAGTATGGTTTGAAAGGCTTGCAGGAGGGTGGCCAGGGCGGTGGATTCCCTCCTGATGACCTGTTTGGACACTTCTTCGGTGATATATTTGGTATGGGAGGCGGTAGCAGGGGTCGAGGTCCCGCGCGAGGTGAAGATACCATGCATCCCATTAAAGTTTCTTTAGAGGATATGTACATGGGAAAAACTACTAAACTACAACTAAGTAAAAATGTGATTTGCGGGCCTTGTAAAGGAATTGGTGGAAAGCCCGGGTCTGTTGTGACCTGTAAAGACTGTCATGGACAGGGTATCAAAGTGTCTTATCAGCAAATTGCACCACATATGACTCGTCAATTTCAGTCTCGCTGTCCGACTTGCCATGGCCAGGGTGAAACTATTAATGAAAAAGATAAATGCCCAAAATGCAAAGGTAAGAAAGTTTTAAATGAAACCAAAATCTTGGAGGTACACATTGAGAAAGGAATGTGTGAAAACCAAAAGATTTTCTTTAGAGGAGAGGGTGATCAACAGCCTGACACTCAGCCTGGGGATGTGATTATTGTGCTGCAACAGAAGCCTCATGACATTTTCCAGAGGACTGGTGATGACCTTGTGATCAAACATGAAATTACACTAACTGAGGCATTGTGTGGTTTTGAATTTGTTATTAAGCATTTAGATGGCAGGGATTTACTTGTCAGACACACGCCAGGAGAAGTCATCAAGCCTGGAGACTTGAAAGGTATTCAAGGTGAAGGGATGCCGCAATTTAAAAATCCATTTGAGAAAGGTAACCTTTACATAAAGTTTGATGTTGTTTTCCCTGAAAATAACTTTGCTACTGAAGAGCAATTGAAACAAATTGAAACTGTACTACCACCGCGCCCAGCATTTGTGATGCCTACTGGAGAAGATGTAGAGGAAGTTAATCTGATGGAATACACAGCCAGTGAACGTGGACGGGGACGAGAGGAAGCTTATGCCAGTGATGATGAAGAACACATGCACACTGGGCCTGGCGTACAGTGTGCCCACCAGTAGTTCAATTGTCCACTTTAATTATGGATTTTTACTCAAACCTCACACTATATAATTTTATCATAGGTTATTATATAAATTAAACTAAGTAGGTATACACTATACTGTTATACTTAGTTCACAGAATGCTAGAATTATTTGACTATTGCGTGCAGTGTATTGACTTTGGAGTAAATATATTCCTCTGCCTTTTATTACTTTTGTTGCAAAATTAAAGTTGTCAGCAAAAGTCGCAATGTTTGGTATTGTGGGTAATGTATTATGTAGTGTAAATTAATGCAGTTTATTTTCCATTAAATTGGCTGTAGGCTGATATGATATCCAAAATAAATACAGTTTAAAATTTATGTTCAGTTTCAAATAATAAATTGCCTGTGATACTTCATAGGTCTTATTACTATTGGTGGTTTTGAAATTGTGTTGTTTATATTATTTTCATTAATTAAGAGCTAGTTAATTTGAGTTGAGGCAGATTGAGTATAAGCTGTCTCTCAACTGCGCTAGTTGGCTCAAATTTGGCACTAGAATAGTATTAATCCACTTATGGGTTATTGGATTCCATAAAATAATATGTATTATATGAAAAATAAAATTTAGTGATACCTTATAAATATATTTTAATTGCTATAAACTTCAAACTAAAACATCAATAAATTGCTTGAACGTAATGCATTCATACATTCTTTCTTTAATTTCTATTAATGGAAAAAAAGCAAACCAATTTATGGCTGAAATGATATGATTTCAATGCCAAGAACATAACCTGTATGTTGTAATTGGCATGTTAAAATAAAATCATGTTTCTAGTTTAGATATACAATAGTCACTAGACTACTACTAGCAGACTTTTTAGATAGCTTATTTTTGTTCAAAACATATTTAGAATTGTGTGGGAAGGGTTAGTAACTTCTGTATAATAAAATGTTGGTTTTAGTAAAATAAAGTTCAACATCATGTGAAGGTTTTGTAAAGGTTTTTATTTATAAATATAATTTTGTTTTATTTGGTTCTAGAAAATATCAATCATAATACTATTTCACTGTAGCATCTCCTGTAAAAGAAAAGATTCAAATTATAGTAAATCTATAAGTTTATATTTTCCACGAAAAAAAAATTATAGTAGGTACAGAAAACTGTTAGTATGCATATTATAACATACCTTCCTTAGATATTGATTCACAGTACTTTTTGAAATCTTTCTTGCTTTTACAGAGTACATTTAAATTGATTTGGTTCAACCCTAATTCACGGAGCTTGTCTAGCCTCTGCTTCACGGTTTTCTGAGATGCTGATAACACTCTAGGCTTACTGGCAATTTCTTCCACATCAAATCCCTCAGAGATAAGGAAATCCAGAAAGTGTTTCACCTAAAAGTACACTAGAATTACATCAATTAATAGATTCGATTGATTGCATTCAAAAGAATTGTAGTAATTTAAGTTATGCAGCAACCTTTGTTACTCTGATGGTTTTCAGTGCAGGTATTTTTATGCACATTTCTTGAACAGTATCCACAGATACATTTAGACGGTTGGCAAGATAAGTTTGTTTGGATACACTGTCTCCCAAAATATCCTTTGTTTCTTGTGAAATTGCTAAAAATCTGAAACATTTTTATAATAACTTTAGTATCAATTCTGTAACACACACATAATCGAAATGCTGGGTATTGTGTTGGCTTCCTGAGTTATTAAGAATCTTTTACAGCAGCGGCCAGGAGTGTAGAAGTTGGTGGTTGGTAAACCTATGCATCAGAAAAAATGCAAATGTTTTTTTTTAGTCTTGTCTCTTTATAGTCTTGTCAGATTGCTGTACCTTATGGCTATGAGAATGATGGCATAGAGATTGCACTTGTGTCTGTTCTGTTACATAATATGTCCTATGGAACTTGCTGATCTAATTTTAAAGGGAATGACAATAATTATCATTATTTTATTATACTCTCATACCTACTCAATATATCTTCAGAACATCTCACCATCCATGGGTAAAGATTTTCTACACCCATGCCTTTCACCCTTTGAAGTCTTTCATGAATTGTTTCATGGTGATACTTGAAAACCCACAAGTCTCTCAATATTCGATCAGCGGGCACATTCATTTCTGAAAATTATTAAAAATTACTTTCCTTATCTTATTTTGATGAAAAGCAATAATTTAAATAAGGAAGCAATGGGAACAAAGAGCAAAATTTCAGACGTCACTAAACATCCCATGCATATTTTTTTAACTTGAAATTCCATAAAACCAAACGATAAAAAAACTATAATTTTCTTACCTATAAGTACATCTAATGCTTTCTCAATCCAATCAAAGGATAAGCTATAAATGAAAGTCCTCTTGGCAAGCTTTTCACTGAGCATTGGTGGTGGTACCTATAAAAAGCATATGTATTTAGTCAATATTTATTATTTACGCTCTTGAATATGATATATAAGGCAATAGATAATGCATTTGTCAATCATGGTTATGCAATTCTAATCTTACCTTAAGACGTGATGAAATGTAATAAAGTCTATTTTTACAAAACCCTTTTGATTCATCATCTTTTGTAGTGTTATGAATATGAACCAACGTTTTAATTGGTAACTTGTAAAAGGGTAAGGCATCTTCTGGTGATTGAAAGTTGAGACCTAAGACTATTCTTGCTTTGGATGAATCAAAACCTAAAAGAAAAGGCATATAAGTAACAGTAGGTCTTTCATCACCTATGCACATGGATTTAAATAGATTAAAGTATTTACCACTTTTCACAGATGTCTTAGTTCTACCTTTGTATGAAGCAGTTGAATTTACAATAGTTCTTATATAAATATTGCATGGTGATATTTTTGATATACTTCTCCATATTGAGGGAGAAGTAAGTTTGTGAATATTATTCGCTATATTAATTGGTCGTAATGTTATCGCAGAAAATAATGATCTTAAAATCATTGTCATTTAAACTTCTTGTTGACATTAGAATTATATCATAGGACTTCGTTTACGGTATTATAGTGTAGAATGCTGGAGGTTATTGAATAAGTTAAAATCAAAATAACAAAAGTATTACAGTGTAGTACCCTGACAGTAATCGTTGTAGCTGTAGCCGAATTGTAGAAGCACAAATTAATGAATGTATATCTCAGAATAATATTCCTTAATCTGAGATGTATATAGCAAGTTTTCTGTCATGTTATGTCACTGTCAGTGTGCTGTCAGTCAGACAAACTATTTTTTTTTTTTCATTTTTCATGACACAAAGTTTTTCAGTACGAAAATCTTTTATTAATCAAAAGAAACTGGAGAAAGTACCCGATAAAAAGGGCTTATTGCAAAATGTGCTTACATGATTGTATAAAAATTAATACTTCGTTCAAACTGGACGCCTATTTACCTGCTCCTCCTGACCTCAACACATATTATTAGGGCCCTCGCTCACTGCGACTTTTTGTAGCGATACTGTCGCTCGTAGACATTGATACAGACGCGCAGTGTGGCTAGCTGTGTCCTCGCCCACGAGACCAGATTCAGTCGCGGTGTAAACGCGAGTCAGGCTCGATGCAAGCGCGATTCGGTCGTGATGCAGTTACACTGATGTTCGGCACACTCCCTCCCCCCTCTGTTCTTTCTTCGATGTCGTCCAACGCTGTCGCGCGTTTATATCAATGATAAAGGAAGAATATGGATCTGCCCTAAAGTCATGACAGCAAAAAATACTGAAGCTGAACTGATAAGCATAGTGTCATCTTTGTCTAATATGCGAAATTAGAATGAGAAAACTATATGATTATCAGTTCTTTTTAGTGGCAACTTCATCTCTCATTTTACATGCGTGCCGGGTCCGCCATCTTAGTGATCGGTCGTTGACTCCTGTCTGTTTAGCTGTGAGGTTGTTTTTGTGTTATTTTTTGGTTTGCGAGTGAAATATATAACGTTTTTTCTGACTTTTAAGTGAAATTATTAGAGATAATAATTTAAAATGCCTCATAAATGCAGTGTAGTGGGATGTGGAGCTACAAAAAATAGAAATTACCCAAATCTTACGTTTCATAGGTTAGTGCAATAAAATTTTGTATAAATCGCAAACAAGAAAAAATATTTGCAATAAACGAAGATAGTAACATTTATATTGGTTAGGCGTATTGTTTAAATGCTCAACTGCAATTAATTTCGTACTTTATTAGTTTTAATAACATTGTTTGTTTACGTAGTGTTGGACCAAACGACGATATTTTTTTATCGAATCTCAATGCAATAAAATTACTTATGTATTTTGTTTTGTACACAGAATACCTAGAAACGAAAACAGAAAACTAATTTGGTTGGAAGCCATGGGAAAAGAAAATTTAAGAGCGAATGCTAAAGAAATATTCATTTGTTCACAACATTTTGATGAAAATGCATTTTTTGACGAAATAAACGAATTTGAGATTGAATTAAAACATTGATTATCGCTTATTTTGTCTTATTTATTTATCCTTCATTCTCCTCCCTCAGATTCTGTACTATAGAATTCGTATACGAGGAAGCCGTTTCAATTTTTAGCTGACTCCACCAGGTAATGGTTTTTTCAGCCTATGTAACGTAGGTACATCAACAACAGAAAAACAATCGACGGACTATCATAAATTATCTATTATAGCGATTTCCGGCGTAAAAAAATAGGTAACGTTCATTAAAATAGCATGTAGCAGGTTAATAAATGTTTTCTCCCAAATTCATCGACCAATTTATCGAGAGGTACAATATATCTACTGTGGTACAACACTAGTTAGTCCGCCATTTTAGTGTGGTTTAGGTATGCACGCATTTTTCGTAGGTAGGGCACTTCCATAGGCTTCCTTTTTCTGAGGTTTATATCGATACAAAACGCGCTACTGCATCGCGATTTGCAATGGGGGAATTCGCAAAAGGGATACGCGTTTAAACGCGCGACTGTACGCTACAAAAAGTCGCCGTGAGGGAAGGGCGTCATTGGGTGTATACTGTGAAAATATACGAGTACATTGACCTCCCTTTAGATATATACCTATATACCCCTTTCTGTTACAGCCTGCATATTTTTAATTTCACGTGATATAATCTATGAGTTCATAATCGTATCGACGATATCCGTATGATTTTCTTGGTAGGTATGCCATATTTCTATAGCTTTAACACTTTGGTGGTGATGTTTCACCTGCGAAATCTTTTGTATGGAATACTGGCACAGAGCAATTGTAAGATTTCTAACGAGACTAATCAGAGTAGTTTTTTAAACTGCCCATTCAAAATGAAATAGGTACATAAAAATATATCACTACATATTGCAAAAAAAAAATTGTTTTATTAAGAGATCCTTTTACTTTTTCTTGAACCTAACGTCGGTCACTCCGTCGAGGTGAATGTCGGCGGTAAATTTTATCACTTTCATCACTGTATCTAGACCTTCGTCGTCTTCTATCACTTGTAGTACTACTGGTACTTCTTTCAGAGTGACTTGAAGCAATTCTTTTATAAACGTCCGTTTCCGGCGATTTTGACCACCTCCATGATCGCTCTGATGATCGGGAAGATCTAAAAATGTTTGTAAACATTATGATAAATAAAATACCTACTGAATTCCAATAACATCAAAGCCATCATAATTATGTTTTTTTTTTTCATTCTGAAATAATTTCATTATTTTAGGTCACCATAATTTTCACTCACCTCGACTTATCTTGCACATCATTATTGTACCCATTAAACAAATTATTTGGATTTCTGAAGACATGTAAGAAGTTACATGCACGCCCCTTTGGACAACGCCTTCGTAACTGGAGACCTGTGGAAGAAGTAACGAAGTAATACATAATTATGCTATGGATTGAAATATATGCTATATAATAGAATGGGCTAAATGTTTAGACTGTTTAGGCTACAGGTTGGAGCCTCTAGTCTAGTGGCCTTCACAAGTGAAAAATGTTATGGATATTAAAACAATCTCGGATGCATTTTTAGTACTTTAGAAGCTAGTTAGGCCACACTTAAAACATAGGTACTATCAACCCATATATCCATTCTCCAGTATTAAGTCGTACATATTTTCAAATGCAACATTTCGTTTTAATAAACTTCCTGCCAATTGTTAGTACATTAGCAGTTACAGCACACTTAAGACACACTATGAAAATCATTAAACCAGTTCTAACTCCCTAAATATTAACAAATAACAATAAAATACTTGACATAAGCGAGGGGTAAATCAAAACTCTATTTCCTATTTACTTACCACATATAGCATTTTTCCATGAACTTATAAGGCAAAACTGTAAGGAGAGCTGTCGGCCACCATACCAGCGAGTGTGTAAAGATCGGTACGCCGCCACAGCAGATCGCAGCTCGGCAAATTCTATATAAGTATTTCCTCTGAGATGTTTTTCGTAGTTATTACAAACCTGGAGCCAATTAAATTACAATCATAATAAAAAAAAAACTTGCATTATATATAGATAAATTAATCTTAAAACGGTGAGATTTTTTTTATTTCGAGAGGATATCAAACATAAATGGTTAATAAGCTGTACTGGTATAAAAAAAAATTCATTGTGTAAACTACCAAAATTTGAGGTAATTAAATATTTAAATATAAATAAATAAATATACAAACCTCTTTTTTATTATTTATCCTGTATAAAATATGTTAAAATCTGAAGATAATTTGAGTAGCAAAAATTAAGAAAATTATCAAGTATTGCTGATAATTACTTACTTAAATAATTAAAATTATACTTTAGTAGTTGGCAATGTTCTGATAGTTATCATTACATTATTGTTGTGTATGCATGATGTACAAAATTTTTCAAGAATCAATTCTATCATTATTTATGTAACTTGATTACTGTTACATTTGTATTACTCACCTTAAACTGTGAAATTCTACCAAACTTTTCAAATTCAGATAGAACGTCATAGAAAAATTCATTGTACTCCTTGTATGTATCATTATCCTCATATTCAAGCATTATATCTGTGTCATATTCGTTGAAATTTGCATTACTAAGCCCGAAGTGGACATAGAAATTGGTACCTAATAACACCTAAAAAATGTTTTCTTGTTAGTAGCTTAAAATGATGGACTGCAATAATTTCCACTGAAAAAAATGTATAGTAAAGTGTCACACATAGTATGAAAAGGATATACTTTGCTAATGCCAGGGTATTGATGGTTTCTAGAGCATTGGTCCCCAAATCTGCAACATGCAGTTTTGGAGAAAAACGGACATAGTTCAGCATCAGGTCTTGTCTCATGCATTACTTGCAATTCAACTGGAGGTTCATCTGAATCTCCAGACAAGAATTTGTCTAAGTTATTCATGAAAATGTCTTGTTTTCTTTTCAATTCTTCTTGGGCGGCTTTAATCCTTTCTTCTTCCATTTGTTTTTCTTTTTGTTCTAATTCCCATTCCTAGAAAAAATAAACTTATATAAATAACAGGAGCCGTTATAGATAATTGAGAGTAAGAATATAAATACATTTTATGGGTCGTAATTATTTTTAATTTGTTAAAATATATGTTTATTATCGTTCATTCATTAAAAAAAGTCATTGAAGATTCCCTCTATCCAAACCAGCACACATATACACACAAACACATCAATCCTTCTCCGTGGGAGAGGAGGCCTGAGCCCAGCAGTGGGATGACAAAAAGGCTGTGATGATGATGATGAAGAATATAAAAGTGTCTAACCAGTTTAAGTCTAGCTTCTTGTTCGAGGCGCTTTTGTTTATGTCTTTCCTTTTCCTCCAGGATTAATTTCCATTTTGTATTTGCAATAAGTTCAGCCCTCATCCACTTTTCATTTTCTTCATCATTCTGTTTAGCAATCTGTTCAAGTTGTAATTTAAGCTCTAGTTCATGTTGTTTCATGTAAAAGTCAGTGAGCATAATTTTATCTGAAGAATAAAAAAAAATGAGTAAAGTTAGAAAATGGTTTAGGTACCTCTGGATGTCAGTATCTAGGGGTTGCAGTTGTGTTTATTTCACCATAGGCTTCTAGAGTGATTTACTACATAAAGATTTTTTTTTCTCTGTCTAGGACCAAAATTGTATATCATCATTAATCCATTTATTCACTTGATTAATTCAATAGCTCTTATAACCCACATTAATGGAAAGTTCTCATTAATAAGAAAAATCATTGAACCCACATTGTCAGTCAAAATCAATCTATTTCTAGTCAATACAACAATTAATGATATTAGCCCAAACATGAGTCAGTTAGTAAATATCATGAAGAATGCCCTTTTTTCTGTTTTACTTAGCTCTCCTAGGTGTTATTGTATACTTAACTAATAGGAGCAATAAAAGGTACCTCTTTCTTTAGCTTGAATGGTACGAATTCGTTTTCTTCTTTCCTTTTTCGCTATTTTCCTCCATTCAGCGTGCCTAGAAAATTATAATTTAATTTTAAACAGCAAATGGTATGCACATATTACTTAAGTATTAATGCGTTAATTATTGGTATTCACCTGCCCATATTTATTAAGGAATTCGTCATAAAAGGTTCCAAAACCACAACAATATATTAATATATTATTGGACCTGCAATTATATAAATAACATGTTTTCAAAATAATATTGGAAAAAGCGGTTATTCTAAAAATGCAAAAGTTCTGGTTATTTGTTAAATAGACAAGTTATATATTATTTAACTATATTTCAAGTTATTAGACTATTTAATTGTTTTATTTCTTCAAGTATATATTTTTATTAAAGTACTTTGTTTTTTTTTTTTTTTTTTTTTTAATGGCAATCTGCCGAAGACTACGGCAATTTATGCCAGACTCGCAATTAAGTGTAGTGATGACTCATGGGTTTCACTCAATTTGATTTGAAGAGAAAATATGATAAGTTAACAGTTTCTTTTTGTGGCGAACTTGGTGAGAAACAACACAAAAACATAAAATGGTAAACATAAGATGGCAAGTATTTATTAGTACATAATATCAATGAGTAAATAGAATGGCGTTAAAGTTTAATATTATTGATAGATATAAATTTAATAAAAGCACAAATCATTAAGGGATTGGGAAAAAATGATAGAAGGTGACGAACATTAACAGGCTTTTGAATTTTGAATTTAGATATAACCTGCTCAAAAATAGAGGAATCGAAACGGTTACAATTAAGGAATATGTGGTCCAAAGTTCCTTCGTCCAGACCACACTCGCAAAGCGAACTGTCTCGTACTCTGATTTTATTTAAAAATACCGGTGTGCAGCAGTGTCCAATGCGGATCCTACAAATGACAGATGTGACGGACTTGGAAGCATTCTTGAATTTATAAAACCAGGGCTTTGAGGGGATGGAGGGTTGTATTGAGGCAAACAAACTACCTTTTCTCTTACTTGATTCGGACCAATCTATTTGCCAAGACTGGAAGAGGTCCGATTTAGCCTTATGCAAAAGGTCATAAATTTGTACCAAGTAATGCTTCCTGTCCGCCACATGGCTGTCAATCGCACTCTTGGCTGCTCTATCAGCAAGTTCATTGCCCCTTATGCCAACATGGCTAGGGATCCATACTAATTCGATCTCAACGCTATTTTTAAAGCATGAAAATAGTATTCTTTTAATATCCATAATAATTGGACTGCGGAGATTGTCCTTGAAGGAATTTTTACGTATGGCTTCCAGGGCACTTCTGGAATCTGAGAAGACAACTGCTTTTGTAATAACAGTATGAGAAGATATGAATATGCATGCCTCGAGGATCCCAATGCACTCTCCGGTGAACACCGATGACTCAGGAGGGCATTGATATTGGAGGAATATTTGAGAATTAGAGTGATAAACTGCTATGCCAGTTTTACCATCAGTGGTTAATTTCGACGCATCAGTGAAGAATTTATAGTGATTAGGCCACCTTTCGTTAACAGCTGAAAGGAAACGGATATTAGTATTTATGGTGTCCTTATTGAAACCCATATATGTGATATTAGGGATAAAGTTTAAAATTTCGTATGGGCACATAAAGAGGGGGAATTTATTTAGTTGGAGAATTTGAGTACTTGATTCTATACTACGGACTTTTCTAAAAGACTTAACCAACAGAGGGGGGTCCTTGTGTCTCCAATAATCACTCTGTCTGCATAAACTATCCAACGTTGACAATCTAGGCAGAAGCATGTGGTCACGGAGGAAAAAGGACTTGTAGAGAAATTTGTCTGCTAGGAATTGCCTACGAAGAAGAAGAGGGGGGTCTCCACTCTCAACCTGCAGAGCGTTTTTAGGGGTGGACCTCATGCACCCTAATATAATGCGAAGTGATTTTGCCTGAATGGACTCGAGTTTTGCGAGGGCTACCTTACTGCATGGTTCAAGTAAAAAAGAACCATAATCCAGTAAACTTCTTATTGTAGCATTATATATCAGTTTAAGGGTGAATGGGTGAGCACCCCACCAAACACCCGCTAGTGCGCGTAACATATTAAGTTTTTTTTCGCACTTCCTTTCAATATAGGCGAGATGGAAAACACCTGATAGTTTAGAGTCCAAAATGACGCCTAAAAATTTCACATTATCTTCAACTTTAATAGGAGATCCTTCAATTTCCAGAACGACATTTGGAGTAACACGTTTACGTGAGAATATGACAGTGGAGCTTTTAGGGGCTGATAGGTTAAGGCCATGAGAAATTAACCACTGGATAAGGGAATTGAGCGATATTTGCATGGAACCCTTAGCTTGTTCTATAGATGGTGTCGGAATGTATAGGCACAAATCATCAGCATATTGCAAGATTTGGCAATCCGCGTTAAGCGACTTATGAAGGTCCGCAGTATAAATGCTATAAAGGAGGGGGCTTAACACTGAGCCTTGAGGAAGGCCTCGCCAAACTGTTCTGGATTCAGTAATCTCGCCTGGGATGTGAATGTTAACACAACGACCTGACAGCAGATTAGATATGCAGTTAATTATCCTTACCGGAATACTCAGCTGGCGTAATTTACTCCTGAGCACGGAAAGAAGAACATTATCATAAGCCGCTGAGATGTCAAGAAAGACCGCCAGAACAGATTCATTTTTGCTTAAGGCAATTCGGATGTCAGTGGTTAAAATGCCAATGCTGTCCATAGTACTAGCTCCCTTTCGGAAACCAAACTGGGATTTAGCAAGAAGGCCTCTGCTTTCGACGAACCATTCCAGCCTGTTTTTTATTAGTCGCTCAAATATTTTAGCCACAACCGGTGAGAGAGCAATCGGGCGGAAGTGGTCTACACAGTCTGGAGTTTTACCCGGCTTCAATATAGGGATGATTACCTGTGATTTCCAACTGTCGGGGATATGCGATTGTTCGAAACAAGCGTTAAGAACAGCCAAGAGGTATTGTCGACCGCTGGGACCAAGTTTTTTAAAAAAAGAGTATGGGTGACCGTCTATGCCAGGGGCAGAGTCATGTGAATTCCTAAGTACCGCATCCAATTCACCTGTCGAGAAAGGATTGTCAAGAGGGTCATTAAAGGTAGACCTATTATCAAAGGCTAAAAGGCTTTCATCCATACCAGGGACAAACGGGGGGGCTAATTTCATAAGAAAGGGATCTGCTAAGTCCTTAGGAATAGAGGGAGAATTTTGGACAGAGCAGCCACGTTTAAAACGTTTGAAATTTTGCCAGACTAGAGAAGAGGGAGTTGAAGGAGAAAGTGAGGAACAGAATTTCTTCCAACTTTCATATTTTTTTTTTCTAAATAGACGCCTGGATTTCGCAACAGTTCGGTTGTATTCAATAAGATTTTCGACGGTCATGTCTACGACATACTTTTGTTCAGCTTCATTACGGGACTTAATCATACTGGTGCACTCGCGATCCCACCAGGGAGGAGACGCTACTTTTCCGGAAGATGAATTTTTAAAAGGAATGCTCTCATCAGCTGCCCTTGAAATGGCACCAGAAAGTTGCGCTATACAGGCGTCTAGGTTGGTAGAAGAAATTTGAGGTAGAGTGGGGACCATAGTTTCAAGGACTTGAGTGTATAGCTCCCATTTAGCACTGGAAAGTCTATATTTCAGGAGTGGCTGATTTTCCTTGCGAGGTAAGGATCTTGTGGTCAGAGTAGTGCAAATTGGGTAGTGGTCACTGCCATATGTAAGGCTCAGTCGCTTCCAGTCCAACTGGCCGGTCAAGCTAGCTGAGCACAGGGTGAGGTCTACGCAGCTTCTACTCTGACCAGGTCTAGGAAGGCGAGTAAAGGAACCATCGTTGATTACACATAGGTTGAAGTCATTCAAAAGGTCGACTAACTCCAAACCTGCACTATCGGAAAAGTCAGATCCCCACAGAGAATGGTGACAATTAAAATCACCCAAAAATATAACAGGAGAATGTGAATTACATATACTACGAATATATTGGAAAACAGAGGGAGTTGGGGAGGGGATATACACAGATATAAAATTAATACCGAGGGAGTTTAAGCCGACAGCATTAATCTCATCACCATGGGGAGGTAGGGATAAAGAGGAGAAGGGAAGAACATTATTTATTAGTAAAGCAGCTCCGCCATAACCGTCTGATCGGTCATCCCGGAGCATGCTATATCCACTTACATTAAAATTGAGATGTGGCCTTAGCCATGTCTCAGAAACAGCAAATAAAGCTGGAGTGTACTGGTTTATAATGTGGGATATTTCATGTCTTTTGGGAAGGATGCTTCTGGTGTTCCACTGTAGGAGATTGAATGTGACGCGATTGGATTGTTTTGACAAGGTTATTAGCAACGTGGTCTGGTAATGGGTAGGATGAGAGTAAGGTGGAGAGAAGGAGGATGATAGTCTGTATGGTTGAGGAGTTCTCGGTAGTAGCACGGGGATTATCCATTAAGGCACAACCATTGGGAGAAGAGGGGAATGAGTAGCTATTGATTATTTCCTGGTGAGCTTTACGGTCATATCCAGGGTGAAGGGGGGAGTGAGGTTTAGAACGGGATGTAATGATTTTCCTAGTAGTGGAAGAAGAGGATGGTTGGGAATGGGAAATGTAGTTAGGAGGAGGCGGGCGGGGACGGCGAGGTTCATGTGTAATGGCTTGATAGACAGATTGTGATGGAGGAGTCGATGCAAGAACATCAGCAAAGGACCGATAGGCAGGAGCATGAATTTTGGCTGCTTCAGAATAAGAAATGTTATCCTTGGCCATGGAGGCTTTGATATTCCGCTGTCTTATATATTCTGGGCAAAGCCTGCTATTAGCTGGATGAGCACCCGTACAGTAAAAACATTTAGGCTCGTCAATAGAACAACCATCACCAAAGTGATCACCGCCACAGCGATAGCACCGAGGCTTAGACCGGCAATTGGTTTTGGTGTGTCCATACTTGCAGCATCCAAAACACTGGACAGTGGGAAAATTGTAAACTTCAACCGGAAGGGAGTTGAAGCAGCAAAAGATTCGTTCGGGGAGGACTTGACCGTCGAATGTAAGAACTACACTTGATGTAGGTATCCATTCAGTCCTACCATCATTAATGGACTTGCGATTGAGACGTCTAACCTTCAATATATTACCGAATGGGGACTTGAGATTATCCATGACCTCTAACTCGGTCCAATCAGTTGGGACATCCTTCACCACACCCATCCTGGTGATATTGAAAGTAGGAATGATAGAAGAGTATCCTTTTTCTTTAAGTGAAGAATTATCAATATAGGCATTGGCATCGACTGGGCTCTTAAATTCAATAGACACTCTATTCCGTCCTAACCTTTTAATACCACCTTGTAGAATATTCTTTATATTAAGTTTTTGCAGAAGTTGGCCAAACTTAATTGGGTGAAGGGTAGTGCCAGAATTTTCTGAATCATTCAGAGAAGTATATACCAAGAATGGTTCCCTATCCAAATTAGTGTACTTCGATCGTGAAATCAACGATGGGGGGGTAGTACGATCTCGTTTGGAAGCGGTAGTGTTCTCATCTATCGTGTTCTCATCATTGTGATTAACCGGGTCACTGTGTTTTCGTTTTTGAGAAGTAACTACAGACTCCATAGCCTCAAACTGAGACAGTGGAACCGTTAGTACAGACTCATGGGTGTATGCATCATGAAATTCTTGGGAAGGTGGAGAAGGAGGGTCTGGAGGACGGCCTGCAGGCCGCTTTTCATCCGCCATATTTGCGCCGAGCAAATATGGCGGATGATACGCCGTGGTAATATTATATACTAATAAAACTTACAAGCTTAAGATTAGTGCCACAAACAAAAAGATAAACATTAAACGAACACCAATACGCAAAAGACACACAAAAAGCAACAAAAATAAGCACTTAAATAGCGATAAAATTATGTTAGTAACAACACCGCATGCGTACACCACCAACACAACAAGCGAAGTCTCAAAGTACTTTGTTGTTTATGCTTGTCAGTTGTCTGTCACTTGTAACTTGACAGACATTGACAATTAATTATAAGTGTTGCTAGTTCAAGCATCGTCTAGAAATAAGCTTTTACTTATAATGAAAGCGATTTCTGAACAAGACTAAGAGCCAGTTTCACAGGTTCCGGATAGCCACTATCTACCAGATAAATTAAAAAATGGAACAGAATTTGTATGAAATTATCTGCCGGATAAACTATCTGGAATTTATCAGCAACTTATGAAACTGGCCCTAAACAATAAAAAAAACTCCAAAAAGCTGTCAATTCAGTTTTCTTCTATTTTGTGTCTAAGGCTGAGGCCGCACTACGATTAAAAACCAAAGCGGTTTAATCGTAGTCAGCCTTAAGCGACTGAACCGATTTTGAAGAAACATCCAAGAACCATCCCTGGATTTGATTGAAAGAATTTTAAAGTTGCAAAGTTGGGTTCCTTTCAACTTAAAAATGCATCCAAAATGGTTTATACGTTTAAGGGGTATGGTGTACAGATAGATGTACGGTCACACATAGTGATCAAATTAATTGTTATAAGTTTGGCCCTCTAGTTGCGTCGGGGGTTAATAATTAATTATGTAGTCGGGGTGGGTCAGTATTTAAGTTAGAAGTCATTGTTACACGGCATAAACTAACTATTTATTGAAATAAATCACAAGCACACAAACTTCTCATTGAAAATCCGCCATAACTCTTACAAACTCTACGGCCAATCAGCGGCCAGATACCATATATCACGTCATCGAACGCGTCAGCCACACGCTAGCGCGTTGGTGAATATCGGTCGGGAGGCTTACCTCTATTGGACCGCTTACGACCAGGGAAAGGGGTTCGTTCGGATACATCATCCGCTACACACTCCCCCTCGGGTTCATGCAGGCGTCCTCGCGCAGGAACCCGCTCCTGATCGGCAGAAACAGGCTTGACTTGACGAGGCCGGCCTCGACTACGTTTCGGTATAATAGGCTGAGGCGGCGTATCGTCCCTATTAACAAATCGCGTAAGCTGCGAAGCATGGAACCTACCCAAGACCTCGTCGGGAGCATCAATTTCAGACACTAGGTAAGTCGTAGGACTAGCTTTCTTAACGACCTTATAGGGACCATCCCTCTTAGGCACAAACTTAGCCGACAATCCTTTAGCAGCGTTACTCAATACGTGCGACTTTACCAAAACTTGATCTCCAACATCAAACTCTGCAGGCTTACGACTCTTATCTGCATAGTCTTTACGTCTATCCTGTTCTTTTTCTACTTTATCCCTAATCGAAACTAAAGAATCTAAAAATCTCTTTAGATAGGGCGTTATCTGAGGTATAAAATTGTCTTTTTCCAGGACAGCCCTAATATCATAACGAGCTTCTACCGGTGAACGTAGGTCCCTAGCAAAGGTGAGATAAGCTGGCGAAACACCCGTACTCTGACACAAGGCCGAGTTCATGGCAAAACGAACCGACGGCAAATGGCTGGGCCATGAACAATGCTCGGTGTCAACTAGTTGAGCCAGCTGAACCTTTAAATCCCTGTTCTTCCGTTCTGCTGGGTTTGCCTCCGGATGATATAAAGGTAACAAGTCCTGTTCAATATTCAAAATATACATGCACTGTTGCATAACGGAAGAGACAAACTGTACCCCGTTATCCGAGATAACGCGGCGCGGTAGGCCGTACCTGAGGAAATACTCCTCAATTAGCGTCCGTGCACAGGCTTCTGAGGTGGCGTCCACAAGAGCAAAGAGCTCGACCCACCGAGTAGCCGTGTCCTCAACTAATAAAATGTACTTCTCCCCCTTTTCTCCAGGCGGGAGCGGGCCGAACAAGTCCATCGCCAAAACCTCACCCCTCTGGTTTAAAACCGGGGTCTGTAGAAGGCCCGAAGGCTTCAAGTTTGACGCCTTGTACCGCTGGCATGTCGCACAAGACTTAATAAAGTCGACGACGAACCGTCTCATTCCGGGAAAGAAAAACCCCTGCGAGAGCTTATGTAAGGTCCTATCAATACCTTGATGCCCAGCAATAGGAGTATCGTGACATTCCTTCAAAACCTCAAGACGTAAACTTGCGGGGAGCACCAACTGTGGCTCCTCTGACTCAACGTCAGGACTGTAGCGATACAAAACTCCTTGCTGCATAAAGTAACCTCGCTCGGACCAGCGTTTCTCTTCAACCGCGTCATTACTCTCAAGACCGGTTATTATCTTTTCTAATTCTGGGTCGTCCAACTGAGCAGGCCTCAAAACAGATGGGCTTCTGGTTGGTAAATCGACGACAACAGAACATATGCCACACTGGTCTCTACTTCCTTCCTCGCAAGTAGGTCGACTCAGTGTGTCGGCTACAACGTTAGCTCTACCCGGAGTGTATTCGTACTGAATGTTGAACTCCTGTAGCTTCAGTGCCCAACGTACTAGCCGACCTGACGGCGACTTCAGACTGAGCAACCATTTCAGAGGTTGATGGTCGCTTCCTACAATTACTTGCTGACCTTCCAGATAACCTCTGAAACGCTCAACTGCCCAAACTACTGCTAAAGCTTCCCTTTTAGTAGTGGTATAATTACGCTCGGCGGGGTTTAAAAGGCGGCTCGCATACTCAATTGGCCTTTCATCCTTTCCCTCACCTTGTAGAAGTACCGCACCAAGAGCGTAATTGCTTGCATCCGTCCGCAAGATAAACGGCTTACCATAATCAGCCTGAATGAGTATGGGCGCAGACGTTAAGCGATTTTTAAGCTCCTGAAACGCCTGATTTTGCTCAGCGCCCCATACCCAAATCTGATTCTTCTTCAAAAGACGAGTTAAAGGTTCAGCGACTTCTGAAAAGTTCAAAATAAACTTTCTGAACCACGAACAGGTCTGAAGAAACGTTCTGAGGTGGCGTACGTTACTTGGTGCCTTCATGTCAGCAACTGCGCGGACTTTTTCGTCATCCGGCATAACTCCATCCTGAGTAATGACATGCCCCAAGTACTTCACTTCTTCGCGCGCGAAGACACACTTTTCGCGATTGGCGCGAAGATTGAACATACGCAGCCTCTCAAATACTGCACGTAAATCGGCGATGTGCTGATCAAAACTTTCTGATATAACTAGAAGATCATCTTGATAACATAACAGTGTCACGTTCTTGAGAGAGGCGCCGGAGCGCAACCTATCTATAAGACGTTGGAATGTTGACGGAGCGTTTTTGAGCCCAAACGGCATCCTTTTAAAACGATACGTACCAAACGGTGTCAAAAAGGCCGTTTTATCTCGATCGCACTCCCTTACAGCCACATTCCAAAAACCACTGCGCATATCTAATGTACTCATGATGCAATTGCGCTTAGTAGACTGCACGAGCTCGTCTATGAGCGGCATCGGGTACACATCAGTTTTTGTAATTGCGTTAAGTTTCCTATAATCTACGCAAAAACGAACTTGACCGTTCTTCTTAGGCACTAACAGTGCAGGCGATCCCCAAGCTGATTCGCACTCCTCTATAATATCATCAGCCAGCATCTTCTCGATCTCTGACTGCATGATTGCTTTCTTAGCAGGAGTAAGCCGATACGGAGGGACTGCGACAGGAGCATGGTCACCGGTGTCGATGACGTGCTCGGCAAAAGTTGTTGGTTCGCCCCGTAACTCAAATACGTCCTCATTTTCAGAGAGAAATTTGGCCAGAACCACACGTTGCACATCACTAAGTCGCGACGCTTCGTCGTCCCTAAGCAAGCTACTGATAGGCACATTACAGTCCTGAAGTGCCGCTTTTTCAAAGGGGAGATCAAACTGCTCGGCACTGTCACCAAAGTGCCACTTAAAATTACCAAAATCAACACAGATACTAAAATTTATCAAAAAATCTATACCTAAGAGCGATTCATTATTATCCGCGTCTGGAAAAATTAAAAAACGAACGAGCCTGGTTCTACCTTCAAGAGTAACATTCACTTCAGTTGTAAGTACACTCATTACCCTAAGTACACCATCTGCTAGTTTTACATTTTTCACACCGGATGACATTGGATGACCTTTGGCCTTTAGGAGAGCGTATAGCGTATGACCAGCCACACAGCTTTTAGCTGCCGAATCTAACAACGCGGTACCCTTCTCCCCTAAAATACTAATATTTAGCACGGGCCTTAAAAAGGATCGAAAATCGCGATTTCCATTAAATGGTTCTTCACCACTGGTAATTCCGCACAAATGTTGATAATTATTGTTAGGGGAAGAAAAATGTTGAGAACCACTGACATTCTCAGAAAAAGGTTGACGACCACTTGCGAAATGTGAAAAATGTTGAGAGCCGCTAATATTGTTATCAAATGGTTTAAAATCACCCGGTTTATAAACAGGCATAAAGTCGCGAGCGTAAGACTTTGAACCGTCGGAACTACCAGGATAAGATTGACGACCATTGAACGATACTGACCGTGACGCATTAACACTAAAATGCAACGGTGACACGCGCTCCCCCTGGTCGCAAGCAGTACAAACACATTTTTCAATATTATTACAATTACACTTTAAATCTTTAGTACAAACACACTTTAAATTCTCAGTACAACAGCATGTTAAATTCTTAGTACAAAAACACGCATTAGTTTTAGTACAAAAACAATTACATTTTCCCCCTAATACAGAACAATTTCGATTATCAACACAAAAACTATTCATATCAGAATTATTATTAAAAGTACGAGAACTAGTGACACAAACCCCCGCGCCTCGCGCAGCCGCAGGGTTACCTCGCACAGTAAGCGGCGGCGAAACGCGTCGCTTGACGCTCGGAGGCCCGGGCGCGGCCGCCGTACCGCTAAACATCACGCTGCCTCGCGGTGTCGGGGTAGGCACGTGAAGCGGTCGCGGCGCGCTGCCGTCGGAGCGTAATATGTCGCCATGTACGCGCGGCGTACGATGCGACCTGATGTAACCGGTGGGTGCACGAGACTCGCGTGCAGAAGTAAGCGAACAGAACGCTGAATGTCCACTGTTTTTATCATTACTAGCGTTACACTTCGGACACTTCGACTTAATGATATTCGCGGCACCACAACCGTAACATTTAATGTCTTTTTTAAACTCACTTTTTGAGACATTTTTATCACTATTATTCACCAATTTCTCGCACGTTTCCTTAGTGTGACCGCTCCGTTTGCAGTAAACACAGAAGGACTTCGTCGTTCCTGTCTTTCCTATCGCTGAGTCGCCCGCGCGACTAGAAGCGACGACAGTGGACGACCGGGAAGCAGAACTCGACGTGTAGGCACGAACTCGCGCAGGCTCGACGGCGGCGGCGGGTGACCTATCTTCTATATGAGACGACGGCTTAAGAGTTTGACGACCGTTTTGTGACTCATTTAGTGAGTCTTCTACGGCGCGCGCTTTTTTAAGCAACTCTTCGAACGTTGAAACCGTAGCTCTGTCGACACGCTTCCTGATACGACGATCCAACAACCCGTAAGCCATATCCAACTCGACGCGTTCGCACAAATCTTCCGGTGGAAGTTTCGCGAATAAGGCACGAACTTTTGATATAAACAAATCCGTGTTTTCAGTGCCTTGAGTGAGGGAAAACAGCTCGACGTAAATACGAAATGGCGGGCGACGTTCGCCATAGGCACTTCGTAAACGTGTGATTGCTTCCTTCCATGACTTCGTTGAGCCCTTAACACCTTGCCACCATGTTCCCGCCGATGAAGTGAGCAGCATCGACATACCTAAGAGAGCGTTCTCGTCGCTTATGTTTAGGCATGACTTATAAACCTCTATCGCATCTATAAAGTTTTCTACGGACTCCTCTGGACTGCCGCTAAACTTGGATGTACACTTTGAGAAGTTGGCTGTGGACTTCATGATAGCCGCGGCGGCATTGGCGGTGGCGGCAGACGTACTTGCATCTACCGACGCGAGTAATGGCGTGGACGAACGAACTTCGCGTAAAAGTTGTTGACAAAACTCTGCTTGCGATTGTTGGATGGATGTTAAAAGCTTGGCAAGGATGTCTTGTGGCATCGTTATGTTGCTTGAATGTTCCGGTTCTGATTCCTCGTGAATCGAGTCGTCGGCGTCGGCATATAACGACTTGCGTTTCCTTGGCATTTTGCAAACCTATAAGTACCTATTACTTTCCGTAAATGTAACAAAGGTACGGCTCGTGGTTGTACCAACCAGCAAAATTCACAATTAAACACAAAACAATGGCAATGTCACTGTCCATACACAGTTTTCTTGCACTTTTGTCGGTCGTTTTCACCAAAACTTTTCGACTTGAACGAACTTGCAACGAACGAAAAAGTTTGATCCGTCGTAACAAAACTCCAACCCCTTAGTTTCAATACGAAAACACACGTTGAGCGCCAAGATGTAGTCGGGGTGGGTCAGTATTTAAGTTAGAAGTCATTGTTACACGGCATAAACTAACTATTTATTGAAATAAATCACAAGCACACAAACTTCTCATTGAAAATCCGCCATAACTCTTACAAACTCTACGGCCAATCAGCGGCCAGATACCATATATCACGTCATCGAACGCGTCAGCCACACGCTAGCGCGTTGGTGAATATCGGTCGGGAGGCTTACCTCTATTGGACCGCTTACGACCAGGGAAAGGGGTTCGTTCGGATACATCATCCGCTACAATTAGCATTAAGTTATTGTGGTAAGTGTCGAAAAAAGAAAAATTGAGGAACTTCGACATTTCAATTGAGGAATACTTTTAGTTTTAGAATGAATAATGTACCTTTTTTTTAATTTAAAATGTGTGTTACATTGCAATCCTAAAATAATTGAGACTACGGCACAGAGTAGGTACATTACAATAGGTACGTACGGGATCCGCGCACTACTCTGAGCACTGAAGAATATAAACTATGTAGGTACTTAGGCGGGTAGTTAAAAAAATATTTAGTTGGTATAATTAAGTCACCAGATAACATGGAAAGAAATATGCACAAGATAAAAAATTTAATTATTTGTAAAAGAGAAGACGATTTCATTGAACTTTTACAGTCTGGTTTAGATCCTAATTTAGATGGCGGGTGGCCAATCAGGCTAGCAGCTCGGTACGGCTGTTCTACCATAGTCGAAACATTGCTTCAATTTGGAGCAAATCCTCATCTTTTAAGTGAATCTGGTAAGTGATTACATTTTTGGTTGAAATAAAACGGTATTAATAAAATAGACATCTCAAATTAGGTAAAGGGACTCCTTTTCAACAAGGAAGCCCATAAAACTTTGTTGTACTGAGTCTGTATGTTAAAATTACAGGTGCGTCAACTTTACAATTAGCAGTGTACTCTGGTGAACATTGGGACACTGATAAATGGAAGTCTTTATTGTCATGTTGTGATTCTTCTCAACTTGCTGATGGTGCAGCTGTAGCCATTATTTTTAACAACGTTGCGGCATTTAAAAAGATTTTGTCTACTGGAAGATGTAACACAAATATTCCTACAACTCTAACAGGTATTATTTTTAACAGGTGCCTAAATGTGCTATAGGTAGGTATGTACCTACTTATAAAAAAAATATTAAATGTTTCAGGTAAAACTGTGGAAGACTTAGCAAAAGGCTTCAAATTAACACATTTGCTTAATTTGCCAACGATACAAAATCATCATGAGCACGGCGAAACTACAATTTCTCCTAGGATATCACGACAACATCGAGCGGTATGAAATTTACCTTATTATGTACCTACCTATTATTCCTCTATTGCTGATGTTATATGTAATCTTACAGGAGTCCGCAGCCTTATCACCATATCAAACGCATAGAAATTTATCACCGTCAGTAGCAAGATTTTTTCATCAAACCGCAAGTCAATCATCTCTATCACCATCAAGAGTAGGGCCATTGCTTTCGTCATCATCACCCAGAAATGACGTGCATTAAAACTAAATAATCAATAAGGTATCGACCATCTAAGAAGAATCTATATTCTAACCTCCTCATTAAAGTTGGACGCACATTTATCCGAGGCGAATGCTCTGAAAGAATCGAAGTCCTATCTTCGTATGTCGTATCCGCAGAAAGAATCAACCGCGTTGAAGAAATAATTTCTAATTCCTCTACACCTGTCATACGCAACTGATAAAAAGTGAGCGCATGGACCGCATCAGTAAAGCCGAATTTGATTTTAGAATTGCAAAATTCGTTTCGTTCGAATCGTTTGGCGCGTTTGGCTCGAATAAATCCGTTTCCGCTTTAAATATTACCTACCCATTTTTAAGTAAACATCTAATCTATTTTAGCGTATAGATAATGCCCCTTTCTGTAAAAAGGTACCGAGAAATGGTCGTCGAATAAAAATAAGAATTGATTGGGTTTTTAAGTGAAAAAAAAAAAATTTTACTCCTTATCGACGTGCCCTGTAAGGCAGAGCTAAGTATGACATGGAAATGCAATTGATGCATTCATGGTGAACTTTGAAACTGACTGTTTTCCTTGACTTTTGTAATTCATACCTACCTACGTTCTATAATTTTCTCTAATATGTATACTTGTGATCGTAATACTATTTTCTATCATTTAATGAATTAGTTATAATAGGTACCTACTGTTTATTTTTAAGACAATGACTAAGTAAATCACCAATGCATTATAATTTATATTAAATCAATCAATTTATTAATAAACACATTCATTATCAAGTCAATAGTTTTTATTTTATTTTGAATAGCTGCTACATCAGTATTAGGTACAACAGAATTAGGGTTCCTGGTTTATTTTAGACTTTTAAAATTTTGTGTTGGTGTGCAGAGGCTGACCGCTTGTGTTTCTAAGAGACAATCATTTTGAACCTAAAACAAAATACGCACTGTACATTTTTTTCTTTATCATAATAATCGTCAAGATCTTTAAGTCTATACATATAGTTCAGGCATGAGCTGTGTTTATACATATACTCGTAATATGTAAACGATGGCATCAAGTTTACTTACAAAAGCGATACTCACAACAGATTTACTATTTTCTGCTTGTATATCTTCAAGTTTAAATATCAGTTTCGTACCGAGAACATTGGACATCTTGCTTATTAGACAACTTACAAATCTTGAGACGATTTGTTTCTGGGAACATAGTAAGGTTCGTGTTACACACTCAACTTTAATATTTTAGATGTCAATTATTTTAGCTAATGGCTATAATTATAAACTGAATACTTGCATAATTATACGTACCTATTAATTATAATTATGTACCTACCTACAATACCTAAAATAACAATATATCAATACGGTAGCTACTACTTACTTTATTAACTACTGTCTGTCTTACTACCAGTCACTTCGTGTGCGTTACCCCAGCCAGAAGTTGTCGAAAATGATAATTTGAATCTTATAGATAATTAGTATTGTGGCTTCTGTAATTGTTGCGCACATTTTTAAATTTGTTGCGCTTATAGTTTTTTAATTATTTCGAAAAAACATTTCCTGCTGGGGTAACGTTACCCCAGCCAGACTTTTTTCTTTCTAATGAGAATATTTAAATAAAAACTAGCTATAAAATTAGTTGTCTAGATTAAGTAAATGTTGTGCCTTATTTTGAATTTTTTTTTTTCTTCCGTTGCGAAGTTATTCGAGATTTTGCTGGGGTAACGTTTCTGGGTTGGCTATATCTCTGAAATGGTTAAGCGGATTCTTGTAGAAGACTTCTTAGGAATTAGTTTAAATTTGTTGGGTAATAAAAAAAACCAAAATAATGCATAGCTTAAGAGTTATTTCATTAAATAGAAAAACACTTCAATTGGCCCCAGCACTCTCAATAAGAGGTCTAAAGGCTTACTTTAAACATTATTTTGAAGCTTGTAACTGCCTTCAAATGTATGTGAAATTTCATTAGTATCCTGTAAGTATTTAACAAGTTATGATGATATTCAGTTCTTCACGAGCACGGTATTGATGCGCGCGGTGTTATTTGGCCACTGGATTGGAAATATGAACTGAATGTTATATCAATAATTAGTTGTTTAGTTCAGTTTTATATCAGTAAAATTTCAGCTCAGTACATTGGATAATTAATGAGATATACGATTAAAGTTATTAGGAAGTGAATTACCGAGGCAACCCGACCAAGTTTGGGTGGTTACGAAAAAGCGAAAACGCAGAACATTATGGTACCTTCTAAAATATGTAGGATAGTATTACAAATTTAGTACAGACGTGTACACAAGTTTAAAAAAAACTACATGATTATTAAATAATGTTTATTTACAGGTAAAATAATCATTTCAATTGAACTTTTAAAGTATTAATTAACTTATACTTAAAACAATTACAGATTAAAATTACACACAGTAATTTGCTTTTTTAAAATTTTCTATATTTTTTTATTTAAATTATAGATTTTAGTATACACAGTACACAGTTACAGTTCACCCCACCCCTCCCGCGTGCCACCGAACGACATGTTATATCGGTGATTTTTGTTGTCTGTGCAACTGGAAGATAATGATAATGTTTCTTTTTAATAGTTTTAAATGTTATTTTTTATTAATATTAAAAAAAATGAACTTCAAAATGTTTTCATAGCACAGAATGTATTATTATATTATTGTGTATTTAACAGTGTACGCGTCTGTACCGAAATTGTAAGGTGTATTATACTAAACATTTCAAAAGGTACCATAATGTTCTGCGTTTTCGCTTTTTCGTAACCACCTAAACTTGGTCGGGTTGCCACGGTCATTCACTTCCTAATGACTTTAATCGTATTATCTCATTAATTATCCAATGTACTGAGCTGAAATTTTACTGATATAAAACTGAACTAAACAACTAATTATTGATATAACATTCAGTTCATATTTCCAATCCAGTGGCCAAATAACACCGCGCGCATCAATACCGTGCTCGTGAAGAACTGAATATCATCATAACTTGTTAAATACTTACAGGATACTAATGAAATTTCACATACATTTGAAGGCAGTTACAAGCTTCAAAATAATGTTTAAAGTAAGCCTTTAGACCTCTTACTGAGAGTGCTGGGGCCAATTGAAGTGTTTTTCTATTTAATGAAATAACTCTTAAGCTATGCATTATTTTGTTTTTTTTTATTGCCCAACAAATTTAAACTAATTCCTAAGAAGTCTTCTACAAAATATGATAAGAATCCGCTTAACCATTTCAGAGATATAGCCAACCCAGAAACGTTACCCCAACAAAATCTCGAATAACTTCGCAACGGAAGAAAAAAAAAATTCAAAATAAGGCACAACATTTACTTCATCTAGACAACTAATTTTATAGCTAGTTTTTATTTAAATATTCTCATTAGAAAGAAAAAAGTCTGGCTGGGGTAACGTTACCCCAGCAGGAAATGTTTTTTCGAAATAATTAAATAACTATAAGCGCAACAAATTTAAAAATGTGCGCAACAATTACAGAAGCCACAATACTAATTATCTATAAGATTCAAATTATCATTTTCGACAACTTCTGGCTGGGGTAACGCACACAGTCACTGCTAGATCTATATTTTATGAAGGCTGAAGTGATAAGCAGAAAAAGGTATCGACATTTGTACGGGATGAAGTTTGACTACTGGTGCTGGTTTTAAAAAACAACAGTTTCAGCTTTCAAAAAATGATTTCGCTAGCGACAAAAAGCCTATATAGCATTCCTCGAAAAACTATCTATTATAATTAGAATCCTAAAATAGATTTATTCAAATCGGTCAAGTATTTCCTAATTATATCAAACAACAAAAACTATAAATCCTTGTAAAGTTACTTACGACTTACGGATATCACGAGTACTACTACATTCACTATAATGTAACTAGAGACATGAGAATACTTACATCTAACGGCTGAGGTGCCGGAATAACAATAGGAAAATTTCTTAAAACGCATTGTTTTGGATAAAGTAAAGGCTCTCCGCGCCAAAATTGAATCGAGTAGAAGGCAGACTCATCTTCGGGTAGTCGATATCCATGCTGTCAATATAACGAAGCTGTTACAGAACTTCAGTTGAGTGTTATCATAGGTACCCCTTACCCTCTAGGCAGGTGAGTATGCTTTTACGACTTACAATATTTTTCCAGTGGCGACGCAAATTTTTATAGGATTTGAATTTTGACCCTTGAGGAAAATCTTTATAACAGTCTTCGACAATAGCCTTGTTCAAGCTAAAACGGAAAAATATAATGGCTGCCAAGTTATATGGTTACTTATGGTCGCCTAACGCAAACCACCGAAATCAAGGTTGCTTAGCATTGATATTATAAGTAAAAATTGCTTATAATATCACTGTCCAAATTTAATATGGATTAATGAGTAGTTTCGATTCGAGGCTACTGAAAGAAGAAAGTGGAAGTAATGTTTAACTTTCATGACTAAAATTTCGACCTTGGCAATACTCTTATCCATTCGCCAGGCAAAAATTCTTCTTCAGTTAACATTAAGTTTATCTTTACAGCTTTAACCTCAATAACAGTGTCGATATCTGAAAGTAGAACATAATGCGAATTATTCTAGTCATAGCTACATTTACATCATTAGCAATACTATGCTGAACGAGTAATACCGACCGCAGTGCCATGCCGTTGCCCTATAATATTTTGTGATTAAATAAAAAAGCTTACCATTAACGAGAATATTATATTTAATTGCTTCTTGAGGTCCTCTTGTAACTAGAAAATCTCTATTATTTATGAGGTAACAGTCTTGCAATGTATTCCACACAGGTGCGACTCTAGCAGTCATGGTGTAATGAAAACATTTTTGGTAGGTCTCTGGAGTAGCTGCTCTTATGCCACCATTCTATACAACATATTTCATTAACGTAGGTAGATCTACTTGTCTAATAGATGAAAATCCAATGAACTCAATCTCCACTAAAGATGTATGAAATAACCTTTGTCCTCAACGATTTTAAATAAGATTCGGCATTTAATTTAAAGAGACAAGGTATATTTTTACTTTTGTATGGGTATTTGTTAGATTCTAGTTTTTTTTATGAGTGATTTAGGCTTTATAAAATATCTGGATGTGCTGGGCTGTGATGAGTAGTTCGAAAGAGAGGTGGGTGAAAACGCGGGAAACTGCGGAGGTGAAAATCAGCTACTGAATATAAGAATGGAGAATTATGTTTTCAATTTTAATTTTCAAGGAATCAGCTTAAATGCAAATGTTATGATAGGTTCATTACTTAGTAGTGGAAATTACAAAAAAAATGAGATGTCGACAGTAGGTTACTAACCTGGATCAGAGAAAACTTGACGAATAACGAAATTAATTTATCGTAATCGTCACCTGTCTTATTAAAAATTATATGAACTTGTTTAACATCAGTCTTGTCTGGACAAGCCATTATTGATGAATTAGAGAAGATGATCATTCTGAAATGTTGTGTAGGTATCGTTATAAGGAAGTCAATTAAACATACTCACAAATAATGGATAATGGTTTCACTAGATAATAATTCACTATCATTTTTAGACCTGCATTTGAGTATTTTCCAATGGTAATCTGATGGTGCGGATGTGTCGTGCTTATCTTTAATGTTAGCAATAGCTACAACGTAACCCAATTCATTGAAATCCGGATTTTCAATTTTTATTTCCATTTTTCCTAGTTGATGACTGATTTTGTCAGTTTTGCGAACGAACGTCGGTATTTGCTGAGGTAGAAAGATATTGTATTTTAGATCTCACAATCTTAACGAATGAATAAATAAAAATTACTGTAGTCAAAAAGGCGCGAAAATTTATTCTATTTTTGATTTAAATGCTTTTTCTTTCTATTTATGGCAGCTAACGACAATTTATTAGTTTTTTTTTTTACTTTTTTCTGGCTCGAAACTAGTAAATGGCATACAGACAATAGGCATAGGCACCAACGTTTCAGTGTGATCGACATTCTGTTCTGAATATTTGTAGTATGTATTGCTTTATTCATTGCATGGTTTATTGCTATCATTGACTTGAATATTTTATTTTTTCCTGGCGTCCAACAAAGCACTCTCCAATGCTTTTAACATTCCCGAGTTTGGTTCCCAGTCCAGTGCATATTACGATATAGCTTAGAAAATTAGAAATAAAACAAATTTTTCGATTAGGATTTTAATCAGACAATATTATTATTAGAAATAAAGACAATTCCATCAATGAATATTTTTCAAAACACAGGTATGCATACTATGTTGAGAAAAGGTATTCAAATACGTTATACCTAACTACATGTTTTACAAGTAATAAATTAAAAAAATCTCAATCACAGTCCTTGATTCAGTCAACAGTAGTAATATTGGAGCAGACAATTTTGTCTTTTAATTTGATATATTATAAATGCCAAATTTTTATTCAAATTATCGTGAATAACATAACATCAAGTCTTCAATTCAATATAATTATCAAGCCTGAAGAACCAGTAAGACTTGTGATACTAGATTGAGATTCGAGAGAATGACAGTTTATGATTATGTTTATTATTGTACTGTAAATCAAGTTAATCTTTCCTCCAGTGGTTACCTAACCTATGTATTTATAACTGCCTATGTTTAAATTCGTTAGCAGTGTAAGTAATCTATAAAAAAGTACAAAATTATTCAGTCATACTCTTGACACACGGTTCCATTCAACCATCCACATCTTATTGTCGATTATATCATAATTATAACACAAAGGTATCTTACATTGTCATATTTTTTTTTTGTGCAGCCTTGGATGAGGAAGGATATCCCTAGATTATTTGAATGAGTCTTGATTTTCGAACTGATCACGAGCTTTGCGTAGCACTCCTTGAGTCTTGTGTATTTCTCTACAAATAGCTCGTTGAACACTCCTCTTACGCATGTTGGCGGCATTTAACTGCATTAGAGTTTCAGCGAGCGTGGCCTTGGTCCTCGCGAGCTTCTGCTTCAACGTAACATTCTCTTCATATAGCGAGCCTGGAAAGATGTTAAAAGAAATTTTTAATTTTGCAGTCAGCTTAAGAATTATCGAGTTGAATTCATTCGGACGCTGTATTTCGACATTGGTGCTTTCAAACTACTTTGAAAGCACTGTTCATAGACAGGACAGAAAACTAATTTTCAGTTTTTTTCTAACGTCGAAGTTGTCACAAGAGAATTTAAATATTTCCAATATAAATCACTAAATATATCAATAAAAAATAGAGTATACTCATAATTTGAAAAATATATAAAACTTACGTGGTGACAGTGCAACTGGATCGTTATGTTCTAAGCTTGACAGTCTATCACTGTCGATACCCTGATCTGGCGAAGTTGGTCGTTCCTCTTCTGAATGATGAGCTTCGTGTACAATAGCTACTTTATTATTTGGCTCGAAAGCCATTTTTCGTGTTACTTCTATTTCAAGGCGAGAATTTATTTCTAATGAGTTGGAAAGCTTTTCGCGTGTTTCTTCTAGTTCTCTTTCTATGCGTAGCCTTTCATGTTGTGCGCGAGCTCTTTCTAAAGCAGCTTGTGAAGCTTGCACGGTGGCTTCGTCAGCAGCACGCTTCAAGGAACGTTCTGTGTCCATAAAAGTCGCTTCCAACTCTTGTCTCTCTGAACGCATTTTTTCAATTGTTTGTACAGACTCTGAGAACTTTTGTTCAACATCTTTGAGTCGGCATTCCAAGGTCGTCACTTTAGTCCTTAACTCATCTATGGTTTTATTTGCTTCAGTGAAAGTTAGTTCATGAGTCATCAAATTTTGTTTCAATTCTTGGTTTTCAGTAAGCAGTTCATTGATTTGTTCTTTTGAAAATTCCAGTTTATTATTTAAATCATTGTTTTCTTCCTCCAGTTGTTCATTTCTTTTAGTGAAATGATTCAGTTCCTCTATCAGAGCTTCACTAGAAGGTTTATTGTCTTCTGATCGAGAACCGCATGATATACGAGCTCGCCGTGAGCGAGCTTTACTTATGTCAGTGCTGGATTCGCGTAATCCGACCCCTGTATCGCATAGTCCGACACGAGCCAGCGAAACATTTCTATCTGGTTCTGACCAGCATTCAGACTCCGATATAACATCTGCTTGAGGGAAATGTTTCATTAAGGCTTTTCGGTGGGTCGAATATCTGTTATCATCACTGCATACAACATGGTGTCCAAACATCATAGTAAGATCTTCAATTCTTAGCGATTGTGATATATCTAAGTTGCTTTCGTCCATAGTAAATTCTTCTGGTGCCATCGATTCATCTAATTCTAAACCTACAGGCAAGGCAAGACTCTGTTCTAGTATACTCGCAGCCAATTTTTTCTTATCTTCTCCAAGCACACATCTGTAAAAATAAATATAGGCTGACTTAATATTCATACAAATTATCTGAAAAGCATTTCGTTCACAGTAGAAGAGAGGCCTTTCAAAACTTAAACGAACTGCAATTTTGATACATTTGAAGAATGCTTAAGGGAAATCTGCAGTAATTAAAAACATACAAGAGTCATACATACTTGTGTGATAGTAATTTATCCAGAAAATACGCCAATCCTTGTAGTCTTTTAGTAAGCAGCTGTTGAAGATTTCTGGAACAATTTAGATTGTATGGATATTAGTTCCAGGTAAAAAAATAATACTCAGCATGTAATGGTACTGGGGTGGTATTCTTACCCAGAGTCAATATTATCAGTTTTCTCGAAATGTTTTTGTAAATCCCTGACTTTGCCTTCTAAATCTTTAATATGTTCATCTTTACACTTTAAGATTTCTTCATATTTTTCTAATTGCGAGTCACTCACGTGTGCATATACCAATTCCTTGTCCTGGAAAAATAAATCATTTTGTTTTATAAAAAAAAGCTTATGATATTATAGAGAAAATAAATTACATGAGCGTGGTTATACACATAATTGAATCTAAACTTACTAATTTAACTTTTTTAATTTCTTTGTCCTGCTGCTGAATCTTTTTCATACATCCTTTGATCATCTGCAGTGCCTTTTTGTTTTCTCTTCGTAATTTTACGAGTTCATCCTGTTATAAAGAGTAATTTAAGAAATATATTAGTATATTAGGATGATGTATAGATTCAAATCAACGAATTCAAAGGGCAATTTATTAGGCTACATTTTGGCAAATAGTAAAGCTATTCGCTAAAGAAGCGATGTTTAATTTAAGATTAAACAGTTTTTTTTTAATACATGCCTTTGACTTTAATTATACAAAATTTATTTTAAGAAGTTGTAACATCTGTAGGTATTCATGCAATAAACTTACCAAGTCTTCATTATTAACCGTTACAGCCAAATAATCCCTGTAAATACATTGTTTCAATAATGAATCACATCAAATTAAAAGATTCAGTTTTTTTCTATAAATAAACAAAATAGATTAACATTTCACATACCCGGCGGATTCGGATTCCGCACACGTGTCATCAGCAGGCTCTTTCTTTTCAGGTTCCTGAAATAAGTATAACATATAATAGGATACCTTAATTTATGTGATTGACCAACTTAAAAGGATTATGTCTAGATACCTACATCTACCACATTTACCAGATCTTGTGACGTGATTTCTTTTTTTACAACATTGCTGTTATTCATAGATATTTCCACACTATCAGTTGATATAGAACCCTGTTGAAATAATTTAAAAAAATATTACTTCCGACATTTTTACGTAAATACTGTTACCTATTGTCATTCAATACATACTTGTTGTTCTAAAACATCGATAGCTTCTGCTGCGGCAGCGAGAAGCTCTTGTTTATCAGTGAGCTGTCGTCTCAGTTCTTCCACTTCCACTTGAAGGCGAACATTGTGTTCCAAAAGGCCCTTGAAAATAATATGCCATTTTATACGTATTAAAAAGAGTTCTGGTCTATATCTGTAGTTGCATTTTATGATAAACTAGCGTTCGCCCGCGGTTTGCCGGCTGGCTTTTCCCAAAGTTAATAGATAAAATACTTACTTGTACAGCTGGTGGAGATCCAGTGCCCAATTTTTCTTCAAGAAAATATATCCTCAGCTTCAAATGGAAATTTTCCTTTCTTAAGCCATTGAGTTGTTCTTCGTATTGCTTCATGCTAATACCGCTTGCAGTGGTAACATCTGTTATAGAGGATTAATTGTGTTAGCAGGATGCACTATACGTCAACCTATTTCGTGAGAGTAGGCCGGTCGGTGCAATTCGGCCGAAACGTCGGAAGAAAAGAGGTATACCTAATATTCCTTTATAATTAGGTACTTACATAAAAAAATATATGCATTGAATGAGAAGAAAAAAGAAAACGAGATTAACACCTTATGTTGTTTGTATCGTTATAAATAGTTATATTGTACGCACCATGTCCTTCAGATGGAGGCAGCGCCATTTCTTGTAGTTTTCGCGGGCTGGTACTGTGAATCAAAGAAACGTTTTTGAGCGTAAGTCTTTTCGATACTCCAAGTACAATTTTTCGTATTTTTTTTCATTGTTTCTGATATTACAAGCATTTCAGGACCTAAATCTCCGCCCTGACGACTCTGGAGCATCTATACTATACCGAAACAATACTTTGAACACAAGTAGAGTTGTCCGAATTGGTAAAGTAATTGACATGCCAAGCTATAGTAGGTTCATTTTAACATGGATCGGAATCATAATGTGGCTGTCAAAGATTGCCCGCCAGATATAGTTTCTATAAGATCTGATAGGCATATGCTTATAACTTGTTAGTGGACCCACTCTAGCGCATTAAAGTCCAAACGCCAGCACATTAGGCTACCATAATTTATCAAATTTTCTCAATATATTTTCAACTTTACCGCTGAAGCATATGGCTCGTAGATTGGGAATATTTGACAGTTTCGGGTAGCTTGATGTGCTGGCGTCTGTACGTGACGGAATACTAGACGGTTTTACCTTCAAGACGAGTCAATAGATGTTCCAAATCAAAAGAAATCTCATGTATTGTTTATATTGTTAGTGTTTGTCTTTACACATTAAGGAAAGAAAACAAACATGTAGGTAATTGGAGACTTCCCAAGACTAATCCTCCAATAGAAAAAAAAGCGTAACGCAATTAATGCAACTGCACCAGATAAAACAAATACTTTGCAGTACAGTTCTGTTTCTTTACTGTATTTTTTTACAAATATACTTTATCATAGCGTGTTTTGCGTGCTGGTCGAGGGTAAACATCATCGATAAAAACAATTCACACTATCTACGTCTGGGGTTTTTGGACCTGCTTCCTTTCAACGCGTTTTGAAATTAATAAAAAACGGATACTTATAAAATAATGTTTTAAATTATAATCCTAATGCACATTTAAGCTTACCTAAAAGGGGATGATATACCAGCTGCCTGTTTACAATTATGCATTCTCGGTAATGTTGCCATTTTAAGGGAATTTGTTATATAACTACACCATTTAATTAAATGCACATACGAACATTAACACTACACATAGGTACAGTTCTATAAGTACCGAACACAACACGATGTATATTTAACTCACATCGAAGACTACTTATTTATGTTGAATACCAATTAACAGATAACAAAATGTTATTGTGCGCAAGAAGCACGATTGTACTTTAAACTTCGTTATTATAAGTGGTACAAAATATCTCATCAAAATTGTAAATAAACAATGGCGTAATTAATAAATCACTTTCATTTACATTTGACGTGGTTCACGATAGGTTACTGAATTTAGGACGGCAAGGATATGGGACTTCGAGTGGCATTCGGGAATGATCGCATAACATCGGGAGTAGCTCAGCGTGTTACGCAGATAGCCAGCGGTTGGGTACATATTTTAAAGGGGATAGGAAAGGAAAGAGATGGATGCTGTGTTGCAAGACAGAGATAAATGGTGAGGCGGATACTGTGAACTGGACGATATACAGAAATAGAAGTGGTGGCGCCATTAAGCAGTTATGGTTGTTCTAAATTACAATTTATGCCTTACTTCCTACAATAATGTACGCTAGACGACGGCTACCAATTTACTTTGAAAAAGGCGGGTATTTTATTTTAGCAACGTAACGACGATGGCGTAAAAATTTCTACGAATATTATAAACGCGAAGGTTTGTAAGTATGGATGGAAGTTTGTCACTATTTCACGTAAAAACTGTTGAATGGCTCTTGATGAAACTGGGCAATAATATAGCTTATACATATATCAGAATTAGACAAATGGTAGTTTTTAGGGTTCCGTACCCAAGGGTAAAACGGAACCCTATTGTTTTCGCTCCTCTGTCCGTCCGTCCGTCCGTCTGTCACCAGGCTGTATCTCATGAACCGTGATAGTTAGAGAGTTGAAATTTTCACAGATGATGTATTTCTGTTGCCGCTATAACAACAAATACTGAAAACTAGAATAAAATAAATATTTCGGGGGGCTCCCATACAACAAACGTGATTTTTTTGTTAATTTTTGCTCGATATCGATAACGGCAACAGGTAGCTGCTTGAAATATTCACAGAATATGGAATGTATTACTTACTTTAAAAATATGTCATTTTATTAAAATTAAATTAATATTTGAGGGGGGCTCCCATACAACAAACGTGATTTTTTGTCCGTTTTATAAATAATGGTATGGAACCCTTCGTGCGCGAGTCCGACTCGCACTTGGCCGGTTTTTTATTAAAGTACGGGAAGTTGTTTCCTCAGGAAGCGGGTGAAGTATACAAAACGCATGTCTTTAATTAAGACGGAGGTTGGTTTCACCCTCGGCCCTTACCTTTAAAGAAATTTCATACAGCGTGAGAGCGTAAAAAGACATTCATATTTAGAATACTGTATTTTGCCAGTGACTTTGCGCGTGTGACTTAATTTGTCGTCCGTTGTAAAAAGAAAAAATCTAAAAACCGGCCAAGTGCGAGTCGGACACGCGCACGAAGGGTTCCGTACCATTATTTATAAAACGGACAAAAAATCATGTTTGTTGTATGGGAGCCCCCCTCAAATATTAATTTAATTTTAATAAAATTACTTATTTTTAAAGTAAGTAATACATTCCATATTCTGTGAATATTTCAAGCATCTACTTGTTGCCGTTATAGATATCGAGCAAAAATGGACAAAAAAATCACGTTTGTTGTATGGGAGCCCCCCAAAATATTTATTTTATTCTAGTTTTCAGTATTTGTTGTTATAGCGGCAACAGAAATACATCATCTGTGAATTTCAACTCTCTAACTATCACGGTTCATGAGATACAGCCTGGTGACAGACGGACGGACAGAGGAGCGAAAACAATAGGGTTCCGTTTTATCCTTTGGGTACGGAACCCTAAAAAGGCCCCTCGCCCACGGCGACTTTTTGTAGCTGCATCGCTTTTACGGCCCGGCCACAGCTACAGGCGGTGCGGCGCGCGGCGCGGCGAGCGGCGCGGCGGGCGGCGCGACTTGCGGTGGTATGCCACAGCTCGATTAGTTGCGACCGCGGCGGCGTCAGCGGTGGACATATTTAAGAGAATGGCCCCATCAAAAGAATCAAAAGAATGGCACGGTATTGCCTTAATCAAGTGTATTCTTAGCTCAAGTATTCTTATTTCAATAATCTGTAGACTATAGCTAAGGTACCTACATACCTAATACTCATACATGAATACACAAATAACTCGTAGGTAACAATCAATGAATAGGTAGATAACTATCAATGAAACTGTAAATATCTACGAAACTAAATTCATCACCTACTTATCTAATTAAATTGCCTACTTGTAAAAAATAGGTAATAAATACCACTATTACCAGGAAATTTATGATTTATTTCTTCCCACATTTTTTTAATTATGTGCCTATACTTATGATGTGGATGTTTTGACATCCATATTGCTGGTCTACACAGTATTTCAGCAATGAATTCTTATGTATCCATATTCAATTATTATAAGAACGCGCGAAAAAAACAAAATGATTTGTTTCGGTCGCGCGATGACCAAACGCGTCCAGCGATGCCGCCCCGCGCGCCGCTCTGAGCTGTGGCCACCTCGATACTCGCTAGTACATTTGTTTCACTCGCACAACGCGCCGCCCGAGCCGCCGCGCGCCGCTCGCCGCTCACCGCGCCGCAAGTCGCGCCGCAATTCGCTCCGCCGGTAGCTGTGGCATACTTCATAGGTTTTCTACCATTTGTTTTCGCCGCTCACCGCTTGCCGCGCCGCAATTCGCGCCGCAATTCGCGCCGCGGTTAGCTGTGGCCAGGCGGTTACGCGTGTTAGTCGCGTTTACTGAATCGCGATTGTATCGATACAAATGCGCGACAGCATTGGACGACATCGGAGAAAAAACAGAGGGGGAGGGAGTGTGCCGAACATCAGTAACCGCATCGCGACCGAATCGCGTTTGCGTCGCGACTGAGTCGCGTTTATATCGCGATTGAATCTGGTCCCGTGGGCGAGGGCACACAGCTAGCCACAGCTGCGCGTCTGTATCGATGTCTACGCACAACAGTATCGCGACTACATCGCTACAAAAAGTCGCCGTGGGCGAGAGCCCTAAAGGCGGCTTAATGGTGGGCTGAGTAGCAGTGAGAGTCAAGGTCCCGTAGCCATGAGCCTTGTGGTTCTTCCGGTGTCTGAAGAATGAGAGAGAATTATCGCTGCAGCCCGGCCACAAGGCGGCCCCAGTGCTCGGCGGCGACCAATTGCAGTTTGTGTTCGACTGTGAGGCAGGCGGGTCACAATGTGTGTGGAGCGACCTGTGCCTATGCGCAAGGCCAATAGAAGAAGAGTACTAAACCTGCCGGGGAAACTTCGCTGGCCCCGCACTAGTAGCCCCAGGGCCGACTCCCGGCCCAGAACCATTAGAACCGGGACTTTCAATAATAATGGGTCACTACTGTGCCCTCAGATAATACGCCCGCAGGACTTCTGTAGCGGATGGCGGAGAGTAGCGACCCCGCGGGTACCGAGTGCTCGGGAGAGGATACTGTCGGTCACTTTCGGTCGGCCGGACTGAATCACGACCGCCTCTGGCTTGCCTTCATTGACCGTCGAGAGTGGAGCCGCTAGAGCCGCTAATACCTCTGCTCGCATGGTGAATGCCTCGTTTTAAGTTGCGAGTTGGTCAGAGATGCTGGGCCTGGCCTGGAATTTGAATTCCTGCGAAACTACGCGCACGTAAGACGAGAAAGCTGTAGTGGTTTTGGCCAAGCCCGGCAGGCCCCCTGCCTTTTTCCAGTCTCTCTCCTTCGTAAATAAACACATTTTATTGCGGTTATAATGCAAATGATAGTTGAACCATACGAGTTAGATCAAAATAAGCCTGCCACTTTGTATGTTCATACACCTTAAAGGATCATACACAAAAAAAGTCTGTGATGGTATACATCTAACTATTACAGTTTTGTCATTATGGCTACTTTATTTTAAAAGCTTTTATTATGATTTTAATTTAAAGTGCTGGTCGAATTTCAAAGCCCAGTATTTGTACCTTGGAATTAACCTTTATCCAAATCTATATACGTCATATTCAAGGTAGTAATTTAGGAGATATTAAAACAACAAGACTAAATAAAAGAAAATACTTAAATACAAGAAATAAGATCCACATATGCTCAACCTTGTCTTTCTTGTTTACTTACTATAGCAGACTAATATTAAAATAATATAGGAAATATGTGTATTTTTGTGTAAATGTACACAATGGTAAATGATTCACCCCCAAGTAACATAAGCCTATGTTATTTGTGTACAGACACCAGCTGTTTAATTAAATAACTAATTATGAAAAGCAAAAAGTTTAATATCTTTATATGATTTAAATCATGATCTTGCCAGTGTGTTTGTGAATGCATATCAGAATTATAACTATTCTGGTGTAACCACTAATCAGAGGGGGGCCTGTTTGATTCCCAGTATGGTGAACATAATATTTTGTGCAGGTCTTTTGGCTGTGGTCTGCGTGGTACCTGTATTATGTATTTAAATGTATCATATAGATATATTTAGGGAAAAGTGAGTGCACCTATGACTGTGCACGAGCATTTGCTTTCAATTCAATTTGTGTTTCAACCTGCTTCAGGTTTGTTCACTTAGAACTCATTAGAGACTCAAATACATAAACTGCTAATTAAAATAATGTTTGAATTGATTGAGGAATTGTCATTGTTGTATCTACATTTATTTTTAAATGCACTTTATTTAAACACTAGTTTATGAGATTATAAATATCATGCCATCAATGTTATCACTTATAGTATCATTGACCTTAATTAAATTAATTAATTAATAAGTAAGTACCTGCACAAATACGTTGAACCGACTTTCAAAAATATAGATAAGAGAAAAATACTTGCATCTGATACCTGAAACAGGTTGAAATAATACTAGCTAAATAACAAAATATTTACTCACATAATACCAACTTCCGCAGGCATTAATTCAGCCATCTCAAAATCTTTGATCCTTTTCAAAGTGTCAGCTAGTAGGTACGCTGGAATGAAAACTAACGTCATAAACCTTTTCTACATAAAATATTTTTAATTTAGCAAAGAATAAATACACTTCTGATCTCAGCAACAACAGGAGTATTACGTGATTATAATGAAGATAGAATGAGATCGTACACAAATACGAAAACTTACGCAAATAAATCACACAATGCTCACAATCGTATAATTGACGTTTAAATCATAAGTCGTCCGTTACTTAATTCACAATTTTCGAACCATTGACAAAAACCACAAAAACTGTGCACCACGAGCCACGAATAAAATCATAAAAGGCCTTCTACACGATCCATAACCAAACCAACCGCCTACAGAGGTCACCTTATAGACTGGTTTAAAGTTATAAGTGTTATAACTTCATGAATACAACCAACGAACATAGCAATAATCGACGTAATACATTAATACACGTTCATGACTCTGGTTTCTACTGAATAATATATTCATCGGTGGCACACTACCCACATCCTCATTATTGGCCACGCAGCATTTTTATAAGAGGATTGTGGCAGTGCTTGCAAGTGGATATTAGTGGCGCATGCATTTTTTTCCATGACTCCTAAGTCCAATACTTGCAGAGCATTTTTTGCCACATTTTTCGCAGGTGAAATGCGCATCCACGGGTGAGGCAGTGTTGTTATTGGTTCAAAGCCTTTTTGCTTAAGGTTTGCCGGGCCACGCTTCATCGTGTTTAGCAGTCTCATTTTGTAAGTCACGTCTCACACTACCCTCATCCCATAGATAGAGTATAGTCATTAGTCACATTTTGTCAATGCTCACTCTTACGTATAGTCGTATTTTTAATTAAACGGTACAAAATGACATTAGCTAATGTCACTTTGTAAAATAATGTGGCCACATTTAAAGTAATAGTGATGGGTTCAGTTCTCGTTCAATCAGATGAATGAACTATGAGTGAAGCATAATTATACATTTGAAAATTTTAAAGAATATTATGTGTAAAATAAAATAGTGAAAAAGTGCTCTGATATAAGTTACTAGTAGTATGTACGTAACTACAATCCGTTTTAGGTCGGCTTATTAAAAAGCGCAGCTTATTAAAAATAATTTATGTAATAAGCCTTGTTTTTTTTAATTTTTATTACCTTCCTAGTACCTATCCTACTACTATTATAAAGGCGAAAGTTTGTAAGTATGGATGTATGGATGTATGGATGTATGGATGTTTGTTACTCTTTCACGTGAAAACTACTGAACGGATTTGAATGAAACTTTACCACAATATAGCTTATACATCAGAATAACACATAGGCTATATATTATAACGCTATTAACTAAGGGGGATGAGCAAAAAGCATTTTTTGGTCAGTTTTAACTAGACGCCATCTACATATTTTTAATTACAACACATTTAGCAAATTTGACTGTACCAGCTGGGTAAATAGTTATTACCTGCTGTCATAGATGGAGTTAAGCTTTTCATAAATTAAACCGGGCTAAAAAAATCAAAATTTATTTTTCAGTTCAAAATATATACCTAAACATGCTACATATGTTATTTCGACAGATTAAAATAATTTAAAGACAAAAGTATTAAGGCAAGTTTCAACCTAACGCCATCTTTAGCTTTTCAAAACAATCTAATTTGACAATCTGACATTGTTAGTAATTATAGCTGATCATAGATGGAGTTCATAGTTTTATTTTCATAAAATTAAATTGTACTGGGGTGTCTTCCATCCAGTGTACAATCGTAGTCACAAGTATTAATTTTGATTATTCAAGTTCCAAGATAACACTCACAATCGGGGACAGAGGATGAGAGAGAAAAATCTGTCTTTGGGTAAGTTAGTCATTTAAGATCAAAGAAGGAGTGCTGTACTTTCTTCATACAATATCAGTCTGTGGTAATGTTAGCTAAGCTTCCAGTACCTATACCACACGTAACAAAGCAGCATGGCTTATCAATATTTTTATTTGATTTTTACGAACGATTACTGATCAAAAATACATATGTATGACTAAATAATTCTAGAGAAAAGGTCAATCTCTTGGAAACGATTCAGAAAAGAACAGATCTCTTCGAATAGGGTTGGCTGCTGTTCTGACTCTAAGTGGTCGTAAAAGGAAAGGGAATAAGTAATAATCTAAGGATTGACATAGACTAAGGGCTACATTGTAATGAACATCGTAGTTCATTACAATGTAGCCCCTTAGATAGACATCTCAAATTAGAAAGGCTAGACTTCTTTCTTCATCCATGTCCAGCAGTCATTTGTTGATATAAACTGCCTCCTAATAAACGGTCAGCGCATATAAGGGCGTCTAAGATCAATTATCTGTGTAAGTAGTAAGTATTTGTGTGGCCACAGGTGCACTCCCTATTTCCTTACTCTCATAGCCCGACACGGACGACAATTCTGACATAACCGGAGAGAGATTAGGCACACGATCGATGTTTACGTATTCTCCGATGTATCAATCACCAACTTTCAGTCTTTTTTTGTGGGATGTCGTAAAATAACCTCTCCAGCTAAGGTTGCAGCTGGAGGAAGTGTCACTTTTACTGATTAAAACCTACTATGTGCCTTCTGGAGATCCCTGTATGCCAGGGCCACGGTAACTAAGAGGCCCATGTTGCTGACATATCTTCGAGGAGCGCGTGGAATAGAACGCGCCGCCGACACGGGCTGTCGTCCTTAGACGTACGGACGGTGAACCAACAAAACCCACCGCCCACAGACCCACGCCTACGGTGGTCGGGAGTCATAGATTAAACACTAATACTGGAAGTCGTCCCTCGACACTCGGCGCCCGCGGTGTCGACCAGTACCAGCTTTTCCGCTTCGGCTGGAATGGGCGGTGCTGTTTCTAAACCACTCCGCCGCCTCCTTCGCTAGCATAATTGCTTCGCAGAAGGAGGCGGCCGCTCCCATTCTTTCAGGCTCCGGACCATGGCCTGGACCAGGGCCGAATGCGAAAGCTCGCCGCTGTGAGGACACGGTGGTGCTCCGCCCAAGCAGAGCACATACCCACCGTTTGCTCCACCGTATCCTTTACCAACTTCCAGTCCCCGGGCTGCTTTTTCAGTTTCCTAACACTCACAAAGCGATTTTGGTTCGACCGAATCGAACCCGATACCACGTCGTGCACAGCAATTATTATGTTATATAGGCACTGAAAATGCGCTCTTTATCGCTAGAAGAGCGCATTTTCAGTGCCTAAACCAAATTTATCGACCTCGACGCGATCGACCTGCAATGTAAGTTCGAAGTGACTACAATATTATTTGAAGTAGTGACGACATATAATATATACATTATTATATACGAGCATAGGTTCAGAATGTATTCCGCAACAACTTACACATTTTGTACCTTCGAAGTTCGGTTCAATCTAAGACAAAGACCAGAGCGAGAAGCAGCGGGAGGCCACACCTGCATGTCCAGTCTTAGCAAACGACGCGTGTGTATTGTTGTGATATGAAAACATAAGTCAAATGTCCGCCAAACTTTGCAAAGTAAAATCAGCCCCAGAACTCTAATGCCCACGCGGACGACGTCGCGGGCAGCAGCTAGTAATTGATATATTTTATACATCTATTGTTTCAACTACATGATTTACTGAAAATAGGACAATCCTACAAGTTTCCTCCCATTGTTTTCATTATTTTTTGTGAAATCAATCTAATCAATATAGGTAGTATTCAGAATACTATAGAAACATATAGTCGTCTAAAACTCATTGGTATGTACTAAGCACCACTAAAATGCGAACCCCTTACCGATATCAGTGGTTGGCACACTAATCATTCACTAAGTAATTTCATTAATTCAGGAACTTTTCCATTCATTCACTTTTTCGCAACACTATTTTTATTTCATCAAAAACTGACAACACAGTAAACGTCATTTTGTATCGTTTAAATAAAAATACGACTATAGTATATTGTATACTCTTTGGCTCACTCAATGTCAATGTTTGTCACTGTCACTATTTGAGGTTAGGTTTTAAGGAGTGTTTTTGTTACAACCATAACACCTTATTATCGAGAAATCAGGGTTTGGGAAATTTTGAAAAGAATCTGGGCACCTATTAAATCCTAAACTATGGCACTCTCATTTAATCTCCGATCACTAGTTAGAAAATTGGTAGTGTCTGATTTTAGAGCTGGTGTTCGTTTTTATGCAGATCAACAAGAGGAATCTAATGAAAACCAAAAAGAAGTTGATCCGACCAAGGATAGAACCAAAATTATACCCGTTGAAACGAGCATAAAGTATATGCAAAGTAAGGCTTACCAGCAAGCGTACGGCGATAATGCTGTTTGGGTTTTATACAGACGCAACCACAAAGGCGGTCTTGCTCCGCGAAAAACCAGAAAGACGTGCGTAAGAAATGGAGTAATATCTACTGGCAATCCTTGCCCTATTTGTCGAGATGAATATTTAGTTTTAGATCACAGGAATACACAACTCTTAGAACAGTTTATCTCGGAGTACACTGGACAGGTACATCACAATTATATTTTATGACTCTGAATAATAATTTCTATCCTATATTTTAAATACTTAGTGGGACCACTATAACCATTGATTGCTTACTCATGTACAAAGAGTGTGCTGTATGCTTTTTGTCTGACTTGTAACATACATTTTATTCTATTTGCAGATATTAGATGCCTTTCAAACTGGACTCTGCCAAAAAAAGCAGAAAGAGTTATTAGTTGCTATTGAACGAGCCTGGGACCATGGCTACCTCACCTATGATGTACCATTCAGGGAATATGATTACTCACTTTATAATAAAACAGCCAACCATGTTTAAGACCACTGTACTAACATTTTTAGTTACAATATTATAGATGTTGTTGATTCTTTATGAGTTTTTATTGGATACATAAATATCTGACTATCCTTAACAGCAAACAGCTTTAATTTCTTAAGGGTCAGACTAGGCATTCTTACACAGCAAATGATATTCCATTACTTACAGTGTGCAGTAATAATGTGGTATGTAGAGTTGTACATAAACATTGGAATGCCTAGTCCGTAAGTAGCTATGGCACAAATTTTAAACTTTTAATTATTGTAAATTAAAAATATTACACATTGTTAAAATTTAAGCAAAAAGGTAACAGGCAGAAGCTAGTCTTTTATATGTATGAACTGCAACTGATTAAAATAGCTATCCAACCAAACGGCTAGTCCTTTGACTGAGTAATACCTTTCATGTAATATTGCTCATTTTCAGTGCCTTAATAATGAAACAAGTGATTGAAAGGGCTAAATTGCATGTTATAATTTATTGGTTATTTATTAACTGGAACATATAAAAGCACAGCAAACATGAACACGGAAATATTGTTAATTTGAAAATATTCAGTCATAACAGTTGAAACCTTTTACTAGTTACATTGTTTTTGATGAAAATTAAAGTTACAAATTAGCTCGTGTCTTCATAAGTCTTGAGATAAACTAAGCAATACGAAAATGCAAGGAGATAAGTTCTTTGCAAGATCGCCAAAGGAGGAGTCGGCCAAGCTTTGCGCGGAAGCCTGCGAACATACATATTTTAACGATCGCCTACGTAAATTGACTCCGCTCCAGTTCTGCCAAAAAGGCGTCAAGGTGAAAGCCAAGTGACATTTTAGAGACTGTAGTGAAAGCCCTGTCTCATACTTTAACAATGAGGATTGGGTTTTCCAGATAGATTAGGCGCCGTTTCATAAGGCAAAAACCACGGAAAACTTGGTTGACTGAAAATGTCTGCCTTCATCGCGGCTATAATATCCTATGTACCCCGTGATTCCACCCGCCGCCCGAGGGAACTACATCTCTTACCAGGAAAAAAGTAGCCTAAGTCCTTTCTAAGACTTTAAACTATACCTATGTTTACCAAGTTTTTTTTTTAAATCGGTTCAGTAGTTTTGGCGTGAAAGCGTGTCAGACAGACTGAGTTATGAACTTTCGCATTTACAATATTAGTAAGGATGGAGTGAATTAGAAAATCAGGGCCTGCTAAAAGTCCGATCCATACTGGCAGTCGCTGAATGAAACAAGCCCTTTTCCGAGAAGCAAGTGAATTACGCTGGAAAAGATTGTGCCATCATTGGTGATTGGCCCAACCGTCTAAGGGTATGTAATTATATTTTACTTTTAATAAATTACTTGATGTTTACTGAATATTTTATTAATATCAGTTGATTATAAAAAAAATAATGCAATTTATATTTCGTCTCAAAACTTATGGACACGCAAAGTATAGTACAGTATTATAAAATCTGTGATAGTACCTTAAAAATATTGGCACATTCCCCTGTTACAGTGTAAATAATATAAAAATATAATATAATATGTATCAAAATAAAAAATATATCATCTTCATCACTTAATTATTGAGTAAAAATAATGATGTCCCCAACGTGTCTGGATCTCTGTATAAAATTACGTTGTTGCAATAAATATTGTTTAGCAACAACACAGACACACAAATTATACAGGTTTATGGATGTAATAAAAATATTTCCTTTCCCTTGAGTATCTAATATTTTTAATTGTTTTTTGAAGGTGGTGATGATTGTATCTATGTAAAGGTATCTATTAATTTTGATCTGTTTCTTTGAAGTAGCAGTTCTCTTATCAGTGCCGACTTTTCTCGTTCCAAAACTGTTATTCTCTCGTTTTTCCTATTGACTTCCTGTAAACAAAATATAACATTAAATCACAGGTCACAATTAGAACCTCCATTTTTGAGTTGATTAAAGCTCTAAAACCTTCTCCTGAATTTATTTTTTTTTTTTCGAAAACCGCATCGAAATCAGCCGAACGCGAGAAAATCGCGGACAAACATACATACATACAAATGAAGTCGCTTAAAAGCAAATGTTAATTGCTAAATATTTGTTCAGTTCATTTCAACATCAGCATCTGATTGAGAGGAACCGATCGTCCAATAACACTGCGGGGGATGTTTTTGGCGTATATGTAGTTTGGAACATGGGCTGCATATTATTACCTTGATATTTTTTACAAAGCAGCCCAGGCCGAACCGACATTAAAATATGAAATCATAGATCAATCCTGAAACAGTTCTGCACATTTGGCTTATACAATACCTACATACCTCTGCAAGAATACGATTTTGGGATCGTAACACTGTCGCATTGTTAGGGGTAGCAGTAGTTCCCGTAGCGGAGAGCGAAGCTGCTGGCAGTGCTAAATTCATGTGGAGAGACAGCTGCCCATGTCGCCAGCCGGCTGCCAATGCCCCCAATTGACGATTTAGTTCGAGCACCCGTGCTTTTAGTAACTCTAACCGTTCTTGGTGCGCCTCACTCCAAGGTTCCTGGAAATCAAAGGATTGTTTTTTTAATTAGTAGTTTCGAGTAGGTACCTATGCATAAAAGAAAGACTGATAAAAATAATTAAACTTATGAATCAGACTTTAAAATAAACAAAAGAAGACATATGTACCTATAATCAAAATGAACGTATGGTTTTTTTTATGAATTGCTATACCTACTTAAACTCTCTATACTATATTTAAAGAGTCAATTAACAATATTTTTAAACCACTTAATATGAATGCAATGCATATGCATGAAACATCGCAATATTACGACAAAACAATGAAAAGACTGGCCGAACTCCTGTTAAGACCAAGCTGCGTACTGCCGGATTGGCAAATTAAGGGTTCGATTGCTGATATGGTCGACTTTTGTGTGATGAGCATGCTTGTTGGATGTGGTCTGGTTGTTATAATATGTATGTATTTATAAATATATATGTGTAAGGATAAATAAATAAGCATATGTAGTTTATCTCTTGTGTAAGCAATTGTGGGTACCTACCTCGGGGCTACCGGACCGAGTGTGAAAAGGTGTCCCGAGATTATTTTACATATTTTAAACGCCGTTAATAGCACATTTTTCACCCGCGGTGTCACAAAAAACAAAGAATTTCTATTTTGTTTTGAATTAGTCTCTTTTGTTTTTAACGAATTTCAGCGTTCCGGAAAAAAAGCATGAAACTTTCATCCTAATGTCCTAATTACGTAGAACAGGTTCCTTGATCTAGCAGACGCATTGAAAGCTTTCCTTGGTAATCCTATTCCTTATTAGGATATTTCCCAATGCCTACGTCGCGAAGGAAAGCCAAAAATCGCTCTTTTACGTTGAAGGCGACTTTTTGTCTCAATCGGTTCAGCCAGTTTGACCGTAAAAGTATGTGGTAATAAATGTAAATATAAAAGTATAAGTAGGTACCCGTAATAGCTGCTTACCACATATGCACCCATTCTACCGGCGTAACGCATTTTTTCCTGTACTTCTGCTAATTGTTTTAAATACCATTCTCGAGCTTCTTCCACAGCTGACAAACCTTGCAGTAAAACATCCTTTTCCTGTTCTATCTGTTTCATACGTTTTAGGAGGTTATAGTCCACTCCGTTATGTAAGGTGTGGCGGCGAGGTTCCCGTCGCCGTGAGACGCGCCGCATTTGCGACTGGGTTTCGTTCGCTGATCTCCCATCACCTAGTCCTCTGCTCTGTTCTTCTACGGCACGAGACATTTCTTCAAAATCAATTTTTTCAACCGATATTTCCTCATTGTCAAATACAGTTTCCTCCTCCGATTTGTAACTAGACTTGGATGTTTCGTTTCTTTCGGTAGATTGTTTTTCAAGTCGTGGTGGTTTTGGCGGCGCGTAAACTCTTCGAGGCCCATCATGTTTCGAAATAGACATCGAGCCTAGATGTCGGGGTTCTTGAGCCATCAAATCTTTACGTCCTATCAACTGAGGCATACTTAATGTTCTGTGTTGTGAATTTTCTGAGCTTTTCATAACTACCCAATTTCGGTCTATGTTTTGAGTATCATTTACATCTAATAAAGGTGCGGAAGGTGGTCGGTGTGTTTGAGAAACTACTGGAGTATGCAAACCTGTAGTTTCGATATCGTCATTAAATCTATCGTCTTTGCCAGAAGTTATTTCTACTTGGTTACGCAACAGGCAAATTTTAAGTCCAGTGCAGAACCTTTCAAACGTGAGCAGGCCATCGTGAGATGCGACCTTCTGCAAGCTTTCTATAACTCCGCGAGGCAATCCTCTGGTGCGATCGTCTCTCCAACGATTTTCAATATCCGTGAGCTTAACATAACCGGTGTGTTTATCATCCATAATGTCAAACAAAGTTCGCATCGCCGAAACGAATTGTTTCGGTAATGATTCCATGTTTTTAGAAGAAGCACGATTCATGTTTTATATCATTATTGTTGATATTTTTATTTCACTAAGGTTGAATATATATAAACTGTTCACAAAGTCGCAACAAATACACAAATTATTAATTATGTAAACACTTAACGTTACATAAGTCGGACAAAAATATATGTTTTCATTAAAAAGGTTTTAACATATTATGAATCGAACACAAATATTAAGCAGCACACACAAGTCCAACTGTGCAGCACCAACGTCTGAGATTGTCCACATGAGGACAAAAATCTGACCGTTTGTCAAACGGTACGTGTATGGTCGGCGAACCAATCGGCCGCTGGGAGGGAATTTGCGAGAGATAATAGCCCGCGAGTGCGAGCAGGAGAACCGGTCAAACAGCATTTCGGTCACATCAGCGTCGAGCAAGCAAGCAGGTAAGGCATAGGACAGCGCGTGTAGGTGTTATGGCGAGATTCCACCGGTGTGCGGCACTGTGACGCACACACAATTTGTGTCACATTTAATGTGTCTTTTGCGAGTAGAACTCGCTCTAGCAAATAATACCTAACAAATTGCGTGCGAAACTTTTGAAAACATCAGCGAAATTGCAATTTTTGTGCGCACACATGCTGCGCCGACGGCGACGCTTACACATTTTTTGTTTGCTTTAAAATGTGCGCGAACAATTTCGGTGCAATCTCGGTATAGCAGTCTATTTTCCTTAAGTTCAGTGACGAGTTACAGGATTACAATATGCCGATCGAGCACAAAAACAGTCTAGAATTATGTTATCGCAATCGTTTCAAAATATCTTATATATATGTACATGTATGTGCAATATGTACATTATAATGTAGGTACCTAAGTAGGTTGGTATTTCCACGGCACTGTGTAACCCACAAGTGAGGACATTGACCTTGTGACCATGGCTTACGCATTTTACAGAACCTGGCTGACAGTGTAATATGTACCTATTTATTTTCAAACGGAACGCGTTGAAACTAGATAGATAGATAAATATATACCTATTTATACATAGTTGAAACTAGGTACTAGGATATAGATATACTGTTTTAGGTAAAACAATTTACAAACAGTTTCGTCTTTTAAAAGTAATCCATGAAAGTGTCGGCCGGCCGGAATCAAACCCGAGACCTCGTGCATAGTTGTCACGTTTTGCTACCGCCAGATCAACGCGCAACGGGACACACATCACAAATATAGACTTTTTTTTGTAATTCGTTATTACAAACTTTGAGACTTTTCCTATATGGACACACACAAGGCACAACAGTATTTTTGTCTCAAAGGCGAAACCAGGCGAGACCTATAACTTATTTTACATTATTTGACACGGAATATGTATGTGTTTATGTGTATAAAGATTATGTGATTTCTGTGGCTTTTCGTCACACAGTCTAGACGTTCCATTTAATTGCGCATTAATCGTATAAGGTTGAAATTTAAGATTGAAGTTGAAGAGAGGAGTCTCTCTGTGTGTCCGCTTGTCTACCTGTGGCACTATGCTCTTAAATGGATGAATCGATTTAAATGCGGTTCATTTTCGCAATTTAATGTCTCGTGGCGCTCCCATTTTACAGTTCGCCCCTTCCTACCAAACCCCTTACTGCATACAGTCATTCCTAATAAAGATTTTAAATTCAGACAGAAAGCCATTATCAGCTGTACGAGGCCGCCCTAGACTTAAATCGCGTGAACCTATTGACCAGAAGCAAGACTCAAGAATATTAATTTTCAAAGACAAAATATTTTACGAAAAAGTAAACTCTCGTGAACTCAAGAGAATGAAAGGAGTGAAAGAAAGTATTCTCTTTGTGAAAGAGTGAAACTCGGACTTTCATTGATCTGAGTAATGAAACCTCAAATGTGACACAAGATTTAGAATGACATGACATCGACAAGTCTTGACATAGGAGATTTAGAATCTGTGCGCTACATACATATATTAATAATCTGTGGTCTGTCTGTATTACCTCCTTTTGCCCTGCCTTACATTTTTTATAATACATCCAAATTATCCAATATCTCTTAGATTTAAGTAGGTATTTCAAATCCATTACTACGGTATTGTATTGTAAACAAAGTATATTTCTTAAAGTACAAAACAATTGCAGCCAGAGTTGTTTTATTTACTTAAAGTGAGATTACAATTGAAAAGATTATCGTTCTACGTAATAATCAATCGAAATAAATAAATATAATTGCAATATGAGTAATGCTGAAATAACTGAAGTAAATGAACTAAATGGCAATGTTAATCAAGATAAAGTACGAAAAGGATGGGTGAAATTCGACGACGAATCTCCTAAGTCTGCAGAAAATGATGTGCCACCCAGTGCTTCATCCCCAGAGGGAGCGAGTACATCTGCAACAGCTCAGTCTGCCGCAGTATTGAAAACGGAAACCGTACATATAAATTTGGAAAGAGGGGATAAAAACATTGAGCCCATAACATTAGGTACATTGTCAAAGAATGTAGAGTTTGTTAATATTCGTCAAGGATTTTGTAAGTACTAAGCATAAGAAACCATTTCATGCTTTCCTATAAGAATATGTCATTGATTGGATGTTAACATTTCCAGCTAATGGTGATATCATTGTGACTCTTCTACCTGTAAACACAAAATGGCCATGGGTGACAGCAGCACACTTTCGACCAGAACTAGTTCCCGAGGAGCTTATGGCGCAGGGTCTTACTGTAAGTTCTCTTGCCACGATATTCACTCAGTTATCATCAGTTTTGTTTTGGCATGTTTAATGTGTTTTGATAAATTTCAGCTCACAGTGGAGGAGTATGTTCATGCGATGGAACTGCTTATTAATGATGCTCGTTTTACATTGTACAACATATGCTACAAGCGTGTGCTTGTTTGTTGGATAACGCTTGCATTCCTTGTGCTGCTAGCACTGTTGTTTTCTGGCCTGACTGGACTGATATTGTTTTCATTGGGTGTGTTATGGCTGATTCTCAATGCAGCTGCAATTTTCCTGTGCATGTGGATAAAATTGAGATTATCTAAAGGATTGGAACAATGTTTGGCAAGAGTAAACAAACTTCTGAGTAAACATAAATTGATTCTAGCTCTTGATGATAGAGGAAAAATTTCATGTCATAAAGTAAATCTATGCTTTATTTACTTTGATTCTGGACCATGTATTGCACACATACAACAATTCATTGAAAGTGAAGAAGGTAAAACGATTATGCAGGGCTGGGAACAGAGACTGGATGTGCCAACTAATGATATTGTAATCCAAGGAACACAGTCAACCAGGTTGTCCAGAAAACAGGTATGTATATTTAAAGAGTTAGAATCTTACTTTTCCATTAAGCGTTACAGCTGCAAAAGTCATCTAGAGCATTCTGAATACTAGTTCAGAACAAATTGTAGTCACCAGCAGAACTTATATAAAATGTGAGATTAATGAATATTGGTGGTACACAAATAGTTCATTTGAACTGCATAACATTGAGCTAGTACTATTTGCATTCCGTTGAAAGTTTATATGTATGCCATACCTTAGCATTCTAATGCTATCAATTAATATCCATTATCTAAATTACTAACAGCACCTCTCAGTTTATCAGTTTACCAGCAAATAATATTCATATAATGTTGTGAGGAACATCTTAATTTTGATAGTTGGAACATTGATATTTTGCTTTCTAATATGGCTATGCATGAAACTTATGTGGTGTTGGGCTTTTAAAATTAATTTTCAGAGTTTCTTTGCACTCGGTTTCTGACCACCATTATAGGCAGTTTATTCTTTAAAAATAATGGATAAGGGTGCTCAGAAAATAGCTATTAGTCTATTGTTTTATTAACGAAACATTCTAACAATATTTAAAAATATTAACACTTGAATACTGTTTAACTAACCCATTACTCCCTACTATATATTTATTTATTATTATTTCATATAAGTCTGTGGTTTGATAGAAATGCCAATTGTTTTACATCAGCTTTCTATTTATTTGGATTGGTTTATATGCTACAAAGTAAATGGGTACTAAGAACATTGTAGTAATGTATTGTAGCTATACATATGTATGTATTCTATAGTAATTCAACTCCGGTTTTCTACTAGTAATCATCTGTATACATAATTAATACATTCTGAAAGTCAGCTATACCTCAACACTCGCACGAGTCCAATTTAAATAATGCATGCTTTTAAATACACGAAAACAGCAATTAAGATATTTTTGAAAATACCCATTATCTGTAACTAAATTTACAGGTACAATTAACAGCCCACATAGTTTTTTTTTTTTATATTTCTGTTTAGCAAATTTAATGATTTATACGCCCTATGTCAAATACGTAAAAGATCAGACACGCATGTGGTTAGATCGGTAGGAATTCTTAAGGTAGCGCACAGACAAAATCGAAAATGGATCGCACCCGTATTGCAAATATCGATCTATTGTTCCGAATCGAGACGATTACGTTACGATTCCGATTAGGGTGCGTTGTAGTAGGAAGTTACATATATGCAAATGGTACTGAACAGGTCTAGCTCTGACGATTCCTTTCAGAATTTATATGTTCGCTAAGTACCCTTTAAAATACGTGGAATGCCATAAACGCTGACAGACACACAAATGAAAAGATGAACGACATATTAAGTTTGCAATTATTATTTTTTTTTAGTTTTCTATTCAAAATACATCTCAGGGTGTAGCAGGATGATGAGTGGACGTTTATTGGTTTAAATTTATGGAAGTTATTGGTACTTTTTTACGTGTCTTCGAAAATCTGTCCCTACCGGTACAAAGGTGTGCTAATACTGTGGATATGTACTATTCGTAGGTATATCTAGGCGAGCACTGTTTAAGTAAGAATCTTTGTGGCTTTGTAAGAAACACACGAAGTAGCCCGCATTCTGGAGGTTGATGTTCCCCGTGCCGTGGACCCGTGCATCGGAAAGCACGTAAATGTCGATCCTACTGGTGAACCTTCTCCGGTCGTGTTGGATTGCCGTCCAATCGAGCTATGAGAATGAGAGAGTAGAAAGTGCACCTGCGTTTGCGCAAATTCTTGTGCATCCTTTTCCTTTCGAAAAAGCACCAGTGGCCGAAATTCGGCATGGATGGTAGGTTAGAATACGAGTAACAGATAGAAGGTTGCCTAGATAAAGATTTCTGGGGTACCTACTGATAAATTGCACGTCAGTGCATTGGTTGACGTTTAATTGATATACAAACGTAGTTCAAGGAAATTTAAATGTATAAAAAAATGTGAATAAAAATGTTGTACCTGAATTCCCATTTAAATGGCGGCGCTTACTATTTTTTTGTTTTCGTTATATTCCTGTCTGAACTTTTACGTGTCTAACATAGTTTGTATAAATAAATTTAATGAAATAATAACCATTAACTGATATAAGGTAGGATCATAATGTTTTATTAATGCTTAGGCGACAAAATGAATCTGTTATTGAATAATCATATACAAATATACTCAGTTTTATATAATCTCCATTCCTTTATTATCGAAATTAAGGCAATTTTCCTAATTTAAATATTGAAACCAAAAACTTAAGTGGGCGGTTGATTGTGCTAGTATTTAGATACATACTGCTTTGACATTTTAGTTTTATTTAACACAACTAGTTTGGTATTCACGTATGTAGTTTTTGGTGGGTAAGCAAGGCATACGAATGTGCAGGGTATGGCAGAGCAAGTGTACCTCCGGTACCTGCAGCGCTGGGGGAAAGACTTCTTGCGCCGCCGGCTCGACTGGACTCTTGACGAGGAAGGCGGCAACCCCGCTGCCCCGCGTCATTTAACACAGGCGCTCTGCCCTTGTCAATATGTTGAGGAAGTATTGCGGAACAAAGAGCCCAGAGATACACGCGCTTGTTGCCCGCTCTGCAATGATTGGCTCAGGCGTCGCGGTCTTGATTGACCAAATATCTACATTTTTGGCAAGTCCTCAGATTTGTTATTGTATCGAAACCATAAATTAGTTTTATTTATCTTAAGATTTATATAATGAAAATTTTATCTTTCGCAGGAAAGGGGGTGTCTTCTATACTTGCGATACGCAGGACGCTGGGGGTCACAGGCTGTTAAAAATCGACTTAACCTTAGTAGTCACGTGCCTGGTCGCCACGGCGAGAAATATGTATGTCCTTGTCAGTTTATAGAAGAACACCTTAAGGTTAAACCCCCTGCGGGTATTGCAAAATATTTTACACTTCCTAACCAGAATGTTCAAGTTTATTAATTAACTCCAATCGTAAACCCGTATTTTCAAGTATTCGCTCATATCAAAGTACTTATGTGTATCTGTCCGTCCTTATAGTACTAATAACATATCATTATAATTAGCAATAACGAAAAACGTACTTAATGTTTACATATTGTAATTGTATATTAATTATTAAGGTACATTTTATCTATATTTATGATTGCGCATACTGCAATGGTGAAAGAATAGAGCTCTCATCGCTATGATAGCTATTTGGATGCCCTGGTTTTGTTAACTTTGATGGATACCAAAAGAAACAAAAACTAAAGACATTTTTTTATGAATGTTGCTAAGAGGTAAACAAATGCAAATCTTGTAGTATAAATGTAAGGATACCAGCGAGTGGTAGTTTATCTATAGTTGTTCATCATAAAATTAGTGATGAGGGCTGTTCTTAAAATCATAACTGTTGCCATAAGTCTACTTACGAATTCGGCCAAAGTTTGGGTAAACAAAGATGTTTTTTTTTGTTATTATTATCATACGAAATGCTCAATTTCTATCAAATTATCAACGCAACCATTTTAAGATGAGATGCAATATACATATATAAAGTTAAATCTCAAATGTAATCTCAGTATAGTTATGTACCTACTAAGCCTCAATTAAATTTGAGTTACATGTACTATAATTATGATAAATTTATATAATTATGTTGTTTTATCAAGTATTTATTTCTAGTGGCCATACATTTAAGATTTTACTGTTGTACAGAAATAAGTTTATTGGAAAATACTTAAGTTTATATAAAATATCGTTTCTAGTTTTGAAAAATCAGAAAAGCGGCTTTTTGTCGTATTATTTTTTATAAGTTTAGCAATTAAGCATATTTATTGAAGTACTATTTACTTGCGGGATAAAATATGGATATTACCTTTATAAAAAACATTCTTATGGCTATTGCCATGACTACCAGTAGGTATTGCGAAGTATACGAGTCTCAAAATGTGTAATCAATGAATTTGTAATGCTATACCTACACACTTAGATCTGGAAGCAATAAAATCACAATTGCACAGCCTAGTCATCACCTTCTCAAGTAACTAGAACACCAAAGCTCAAAGTGTGAAATTGTTTCAGAGCGAATTATTTTCGAATTGTTATTTTTTTAAGATGCTTTTAAATCATTAAAAACAAATAGCATTAATCAAGGCAAAAAGTTGATATAATTTTATTATTGTGTTAATTAGAGATAAATAATGTAAGCATTATACTTACCGGTTTTAAAAGGTGTATTTGTGACATACATTCCATTTTAAAATATTGTATATAATTTATATGCGTGATTTCGAGAGATGTATATTTAAAAAAGAGGAGACAATATACAGCCTTTCTATTACCATAGGAACGTGGTAATAGCATACTATCTAAACGCGATTACTAAAATATAAGTAAGTGAGCAGGTATTCTCAAAGTTGTGATTATTGTAAACTTATTCCGTCCTAAATATGAAAAGTAATAGGAACATAAATATATTAATTAGTATACCTTTACTTACCTTCATATTATTATTTTAATGTAGCTACATAATATGTTGAATAATATATACATATTTTTAATTTTTGTTTTATTGTTATTCACTGGCTGTTTCTTGCGGTATCACCTGCGACCTGGGGAAAGTTAAGGGGAGAATATGCGTCGCAAACACGCAATACGGCCAATAAATATTTCTAGCAGTTAGCTATGACTTATACTTACGTCTACAAATAGGCAATCTGTGATTGTTTAAATTCCGGTTTTCTGTTGCTTTCTTCACACTGGAAGCTAACCCTGATTATGTTGGGAACAAGGTTTAGGAAGGCACTTACACCAAATAATAGTAGGGACTTCTGAGGATCTTTTGCTGTGAAGTAAAGAGACTCTGCTTTACCGGATATCACCAGTTGAAATTTTGGAGTCTTGCGGTAATTAAATAAAATTCAATGTAGAATAAAGCGATTTATTGGACAAAAACTATTAAAACAACGACAACTATACATTCCAATTCCTTAACTGTTCACTAACGACGGCACAATCGGGTAAGTACTTTATTTTCGACAAATTTATGATTCAGTGGAAATTAGCTCTTAAATGAATATAAAGAAATAATGTTTATTACATTATGAAACCCAATACTTCTAAAAATATGTAAGTTTACTAGTTATATATGACGTACCGGAGAGGCATGAGGTAGTGGTCTGACGCCCGACGATTTTCATTTCTGTTATTTGTATAAGAATATTATTATGGGTATATTTAATTCACAAGGGATAACAAGACTTATTATTCTAGTGCAGTGGTTCCGAATTTCTTTTTTCTATCTACCACTTCAAGAATAATGTTATCAAACTTGCGTACGCCTTTTTACAGAGACGGCTATGTTATAAATAAAACAATTGTTGCAAAAAAAATTGGGGTATCTATTAGCTCTAAGTAAGCAAGTGTTCCATAGGATCCCTCCCTGTAATTGTTCAACTTGTTTCGGCCTTTCCAACTAGTTAGATATTTGTCATGCAGGCGGGCTCTTTCTTATTTTTAAGGATTAATCTCGCTAACCTGGGGTGGTATACATACATTGTTCTATATAGTCCATATGAAGCTACGTACCGTTCTACCTGATTCTAACACTACCAGTGTTATAACAAATAAGTCCGATCATAAAACATAATATGTTGGCAATTGTTAAAGAGTTCATAAAAACAGTCCTTGAACAATGTCTAAAATTAAATATACGTGCAAGGGCGAGTCTAAAGCGCCTTTAAGTTGAAAACTTTTATGTAATTGCGTATACCTACATACATTCGAATACAGGGAAAGAAATTGTTATTCGCGTAATAATGAATGAAGTCGTCTATTAGCTGTACCTATATTGTAATGGGCTATAGATAACAAACTGTTTTGAAGTGTCTAATTGTGAAACAATTTTTAGCTCAACTCTCAACTTTTTTTTAATAATAGGTACCTAATTATCAAGGGCGGATCTACCGCTGTATGTACTGTAATATAAGTACCTATATAATATGCAAAATGCATGCCACTTACCTTATATTTAGGTACGAACATTTTACGAAAGTTGTCTTATAAATCTCGATTGAATAAAAACGAGCAACTAGCAACTATTACTTATAGAATAAAAGTAGTTACAAACTGCAGGTTTTGAAACTATGAAAGCCAAGCGTATATTAAATGTTTTATTCGAAGTAAAGGAAATGGTGCAATCCAGTTTATTAAAGAGAGAAAAATCCTATTACTACGGATAAACTAAGCCTCATCCCGACTAATGTTGCATTTCTGACTCATATAACCGTGTTATGCAGGTAGGTGGGCTCCGGCGCCTATCGGCCACATTTCTCGGCGCAGAGGCATTTGGGCTGGCAAGTCGAAAGACGATTATCAGAATACATAAAATTTCTTACAGATCGAATAACTCGATAAAAAATAGGAAATTAAAATAAAAAAAACAGCGTATCCGCAAAAGCGCAATTTTTTTTCTACCGAAGCAAATATTTGCTGTAACAATTTAAATTAAGGTCTAGGGCCGGTTTCACAGATTCTTATGAAATTATCTACCAGACAAACTATCTGGCACTTATCAGCATCCGGTGAAACTGGCCACTAGTATTATAATTCATACATAAGTATTGCTTATTGTTTTAGCACCAACTGTTTTGATTTTAGGAAGTAAATAATTTAATTAAATCTTAAGTTTAAACTCAATACCTTTATGATGACTCTGCTAAATCCTTGGCACAGACATGTTACATAAATTATAAAAATATTAATCTAATTAATACAAGACATTGACATATTATTTTTTAATTTAAATTATTTAATCCTAGCTTCTGCCAGAGGTTCGTCCGCGACACGTGCGAACTACTCCTCGAACTGACTCGTCACGTTCAAACAACCTAACTCGTCAGCTTTATAATATTAAAAATAGGTTAAAAACACGCCTGCATGAAAAATCTCTAACTTAAAAGCAGAAACAAATGCAGTTGTATAAAACAGCTTTCATTATCAAAAACGATTCCAAAATGGTTCATTCGTTTAAGAGCTACGGTGCCATGGACAGACACACGTAGCGGTGAAACTCATAACTCTTCTTTTTGCGTCAGAGGTTAAAAATGATGATCGTAAAAGTAGTTCTCATAATATGGCAGTTTGCGCTAGATAGGGGCAAATAAAGAAAAGGAGTGGGTAATTTGATTAAAACATAGGTAAATTGAATCACAGTACAATTTATTTCAAAATAATTATTATCAAAATACAAGGTAAAATACTTAAACAAAATATAAGGCTTTGGTACCTATTTATAAAAAATTATATTTAAATTACGGTTAACATAACATTTATTGTTTCATTAAACTTGGGTATGGCGTCAACTGACGACACGGCATTGCATGGTATTTTTAAGCCGGAGCAACGTAGTAAAACATAGCTTAATAGTCAGTCTAGTTACTTAGCTTAATACTGTAATTTCAATTTTATTTTCATACTATCAATCCAATTCTTATTTCGTTCGTCGATTAAAATATCTTGCCGTACGTACACACAATAAGTTATACAAAACCAGTTTGTCTTGGATTCGTTTTATATGGTGTTTCTACAAATTGAACGGTCAGCTTATACTGGTTTTGTATAGCTTGATGTGTAGCTGTGTGTACTGTACCATGCCGTCACTTGACGCCGAGCCTCATTGATTTTACAAGTAAATAAATATCACAGAAATGATTTTACTACGAACAATTCTAGAATTGTTTTCAACAGAACCTGTATATGTTTTTCCCTGAATTTTGTAAATATAACTTAAATAAAACAAGTAAAAGCGAGATCGGCTAATAGGTTTTTGAACGATGCGGTTTTTTAACTTCTAAATGGGTAGCTACGCCATTTTGACACGCAGCTAAATGTCCATGTCGCATCATTTTATGTTATTACAAGGTTTAATTCGTTTTATTATTTATTAATACAATTATTTAAGGCATTAACGCCTTGTTGTTTTAGAAATCACAAATTCATAAAATAAAAAAGTATGTAAAGGAAAATATAAAATAATTGGCACAATATAAATAATAACTCAATTCTACAAAATACTAATAGGAATTAAAACTATGCCTTGAAAATTCCTTTTTTTAATTTTATTTTTTTATAGTCACGAAAATTGATATGCTGGTTGGAGCAGCATCTTTTTGGAATTCCGAACGAAATTACCCGGTTCACGTGAGATACAGATTTGTAGAACCTAGTGTGTAATAGTAATACATATCCAATGTTGAGTGGTACAGACGCCAGCACATCAGGCTACCGAAACTGTCAAATTGTCCCATTCAATTTTGAACCATAATGATTTAGCGATAAAGTTGAAAATCTATTAAAGAAATTTGACAGATTGTAATAACCTGATGTGCTGGCGTCTGTACAACAACTACTTAATGAACTTTCCTGAGAATTATCCTGTCGACGATTCTTTGAAAGCAAGCAAAAAAAACTAAACATATAAAAAAAACAGCTAATCCGCACTTATTACAAGATTTAGCTGAAAAATTTAATGTAATTTTAAACATAAAAGTCACTAAAGTGGCTCGTAAAAAACTATTATCTCTCTTTTTAACTAAAAATTTTTTTTTGTAATGTTAGACCACGTGCCTACGGCAAGAAAAATCGCTGAATCTATGCAAGAAGTCTTCTTTTCAAGACCTTTTTCTTGTACAGCGCCAATGCAGAGTACCTACATCATAGTCGTGTGTAGAAACGACACGAATTCTTGATAGTTTGACACGCGGCCTTACAATTTATAAAAAATCATGAAACCCCTATGAAAACAGTCAATCTAATGTAAAAAATAATTAAATTCGTAGGTATTTGTTTAACACAAACATATTATAATCTGATGAATAATTTATCAAGACTAATGGCCAGTTTCACAGGTTACGGCTAGCTACCTACTATCTACCAGATAAATTCAAAAATGGAACAGAATTTGTATGAAATTATCTCCTATATAAACTATGTGAAACTTATCAGCAACCTGTGAAACTGGCCGTAATACTATTATTTTATAAATTCATAATTTGAATATAAAAATGGCATGATGATGAAGTTTAATACAGTTGAGCAAAATAAATTCTGTGTTGACACAGAGACTCCCACATAATCTAATGTCTGCGCTTTTTCTTGGGCATCAGCTTCGATAAGTCGGTGCATGGGTATGGATAAACTACTTTGAAATTATTTTGTTGATCTTTCACTTGGGACTCCTTATCGACTGGGGAGATAATGTCTTCATCTTCCCTTGTATCACCGGGGCATACGAGCGACTCCAGAGAGGTAACGGTGGATGTGTTAAGCAGTGTCTCACGAACGGACAAATCAAGGAATGGTCGATTTTCTACTTCCATGGCACTGTACGACGAAGTGGAAGGCTTGGGGAGATTGAGGAGATCGTCGAGAACTGCCTGCTGCATGAGGTCACGCTGCGACTCGCGAGCTTCCATCAGGAATATGCTCTCCTGTTTATTGCCACAACACAATTAAATAAAACAACAAACCACATAAACATAATTCCCCATTGTAAACGCTGACTGTATGCACTAAAATTAGTATCAGCGGATTATTTTAGGTGCTAATTGAGGCGGGACTGAGAGTGTTGGCTCAATGTCTGAGCAGTACAAACGACATAACTAACTGGTTATTTTTAAACAAGTAGCTTCTTTAGAAAATCAAAAGAACGTATTTTAATTTAAACTCATTTCAAATTTTCAAGAAAAATCGTTATACGTAGATTTTTATAGAAACCGATTGTGCAAATGACGAATAAAAAGTATATACTTATCTTAAGTAACACCCTAGTCTTATTGAATATTTTATCCTTTTTGTTAAATACTACAATATGTAGTTTCAATTTAATTAACAAAAGTAAAACTCGTTACTGTCAAATCAATAAAAAAAAATATTCCTTTATATTATCCTATTTTTTTTCTATTTACGTATTTTTTCTTACTGAAACAGAAACGCTTATTCGCCCTTTTATCGTCATACTTTTTTTGTGATAGACGCAAAATCTTTACTACTACTAAGCATTAATACAATAATCTACTGCTACTTGGATGGTAAAGCAAGCAACGATCTAACAAGGTTAACGATAAATTCCTTTTGCAAGACTACGTATAGAATGTGCTCAAAATAATAATATCTAATATGTAAAAGTTGTGAATCAATTTACTAGAATGTGTAAAACAGATGCAAAAAGATGAATTACCTTCACTTCTTTAGTGGTGTATTGGTCCAGTTTGTCATAAATGACAGCATGTAGACCCATATCTTTGAGCTTCTTCACGACGCTTTTATTGTCAATGTCGTCACCCCAGCAGAATATTATCAAACCAGCGTCTGTGGCTAATTTCACCTGATAACATGAAATGAAATTTAATTAGATATGTATGTATTAATATTAAGTAAAACTCTTTATATTTTAATTAGTGTTCCTTCCTTCAGTCAACAAATCCATCATCATCATAACAAATTCCACCTTTTTATAAAAAGTGGTTTTAAAAAAGTACTAGCTTTAGTACTAGGTTTAAACAAAGTTAATGGCCTAAACCTAGCTATAAACCCGGTAATTTCTAAAACGACGTTTTATAATAGGGGGGAATTTTTAATTAGTTCTCCAAATCCATTATCATCAAAACAAAATATTCCAGATTATTTAAACTAAACCTTTTGAAAACAAAACTAACAAACAGATATGTGTAGCTGGGGGAGTTTGTTGCGCTAGTTCTTCCCAGAGAAAACACATAGGAAGTGATAAATGACGGGCGTTTTGGGGACTATCTTTTGTTTTGACGTTCGAAATGTGTATCTATCAGCCTAATTAAAGAATAAATGAGTTTCTAATTTCAGTTTTAGTTCGTAGCCCTTCATTGACAAAAATAAGTCCAAAATATAAATAATTAGGTACTTCATAATTTCCCATTTAAGGACCGAGGGAAGTAAAAAGCCCCAGGATTATACTATCAGAAGAAAACAAAGCTATTGTAACGCGGGATGGCACACGTCACAGTCGCGTACCTACGCATTGTTCCGCGGACATTAGCCGACATTGTGACTCGTCACGTGCAACCGTCAATTTATAAACAGATCGTTTGGATCGAGGTCACGACTGTATTGTGCACGCGATATATTTTTTTCATATTAATATTGCTAAGACCAATATGTACATTCGTGCTATCTCATCTTATCTACGTTTCAAATAATAATATATTACTTCGATAAAACATGATATTAATCCTGTGAGAACTACTCCGCGTATCCAGATTAAGTTAGCCTTCATTGATAAGTGGGCTATCTAATACTGAAAGTTTATTAAATCGCTCGAATTGTTACTGAGAATTGAGATTTATGAGTTTATTTACCTGAGTCGGGTCTCTGAGCAAATCTTCAGTGTGTACCACAATCCCCAATATTTCAGTACTAACTGCGCTCTGTACCGCGAGTGGTATGCTAGAACATCTGGGATCACGATATGGTTCATAACGTTTTGTTATACCCTGAAAATATACAGCAATATAGCATTTAGATTTCCTATCCTATCATCTCAGAATATTATAACAGCTACAAAAGTATCTATATTACTTTTAAATTTATCATAAATACTTACAATAGTTAAGAACATGACGGGATATTTATTCTGCTTATATCTGACCATCGTGCAAATATCAGGATTGAAACAGGAAAAAACTATGCGGCGATCCCCGGCGTGCTTTAAAATTGTTTCTAAAACCTGGAAATATCAGTTTTTACATAATCGTTGGGCCTGCTGCAGTTTCTGTTGACTCGTTATCTTAATACTATGATAACACAAACCCGGGCTGTTGGTAATACGAGTAGATCAATCAATCGTATCGTGTTCTTAGCAGCCCTTAATTTGATGAACGACATAGATAGAAAACAAAGTTGGGAACTGAACGCAAGCTTTGGCACTGCCTGGCCTGCGTCGTTTTTAATATAGAAACAGCTTCAACCTCACTGGGTGTCAATCAAATGCCTACTCTAATTAGATAAACGATATTTCTAATGGATCCACAGGATATGTCAGTTATCCCTATTAACGCGGGACTTTGGACTTCAGCGCTCAATAAGTAGATCAAAGAGCCCTATTATCCTTGGTTACTTTTTGCCTCGCCCAAGCTCAAAGCGTGATTGTTTCAAGTAGATAAAATTAAAAATGAAATATTTGGAGCATTTTGATAATTTGGCAAAAACTCCGCTCAAACAGCTTGAGGTAATAGGTAGGTGCCTAATGATATTTATTGATTTTGGTTGCGTTTTACCTTATCCACGTAAGTGTTCATATCGAACGGGTTGTTCAGTTCGAAAGTTCCATCTTTTAACTCCATAGTCCATTTCAACTCAACATTAAAACCGACATGTTGGTCAATTTTTTTCAATGTTTCTTCTAAAGTAGGGAATGGTTGGTGCTCTTCTAACTCATCATCGAAAAACAATGTTTCTTGATTTCGACCCTCGACTAAGTGGTATACCTGTAAATAAGATTTTGAAATCATTGCTCTGCATACTACGTACCTACCTACTTATAGCATGCTATAGCCATGTATGTAGAAAAACGTAAGATTCACAACCAGCGATTCGAAAGTGGTCCCAAAGGTCTGTATATTGACGTCACTCGCGCTGACAACAAAAATGCCAAAATGTTTATTCGTAAATTGCATAAATATTAGGTACGCCCAAAAACAAAAAAAATGGAATATCGTATTCATTTAAAAAAAAAAACACAAGATTGTAAATACGAAGGTAAATTACCCAATAAAGGCAACTCTAGAAAGCAGAACAATATAGCAGCGAGAGATGCGCAGAAGCAAATCGGCTAAACGTAAATTGTTACACGAAGTAGGTAAATCCAGTTTTTATAAGTAGACAGTAAAAAAAAATAATGTACTGCCAACAAAAACAGTAACAGTCGTGTGTGATACAGTATTATACACCATCCACCTTATTATAAAGCGTGGTTTAAAAAAACCCGGCGTCAGTGCTAGGTTTAAATCACACGCGACCTTATTTTAAACGTGGTTTTAAAAAGTACCGGGTTTATTGATAGGTTTAGGCCATGTACTTTGATCGAGATGGCGGTTTAAACCTAGCACTAAAGCTTGTACTTTTTAAGACCACATTTTATAATAAGGTGGCGTGAGTCGTTGAACCTCATTTCGACTTTAGCCTGGCTAATTACTTATCTTTGTGGCAATATTTAAACTGTGTCAGTGTACACTGTACAGTCAGTTTAAATTCGCATTACAAAGGTGTAAGTACGTGTACCCATACCTACCTTAATTTTGAATTTTTGGTTTTGATAGAAGGAATACTGCCGACTACTGAGCATACTTTAAAGTTAACACTGCCAAGTATGTAGGTTAGTTGCCGATACGATTTAGAGCTGAAATATCCTATATTCAAGCGCTGAGTATTGCAAAGGAGACTAATTCCCGCGTCCGTCCGTGTGTCCCATAATACATGTTATATTCTCGTAATATTAGGACCTGGATGTCTGCAGATAAAAATATCTGGGTCATACTCATAACTCCATCACTATGGGCAATTAATAAAAAGGATGAACTATTTACGTGTTTCTAAAATACAAGTAGTTAGAAATACTATTTTCTGATAAAGCGACGATAATGGGGCGCTGCAATATCACAAATAACACGTTGAATGAATTCAACTGTCTGTTTACATAATCAGATGTATGATAAGAGAAAGCCTGCCTACAACTTTACATAATTTGCGACTGACACACCTATTGAAATATATTTTTACGACACTGATTTTAATTATTGTTTCTGCAATATCACTGCTTACGCAAAGTTTTATCGCAACCGTCTGTTGTATGCGCTGTTCTTCAAAAACTATATTTTTTTCAGAAGGGCTAGAGTCATTTGATGTCAGGCAATATATTAGGTGTAACAAAACTAGTGCACTCTATTTTTACGGGTCATTTAGTACATGCTAAGGATATGTTTACCACAAAAAAGTTATGAAAATAATAACATTTTTTACTAAATTTATCATCTCAATCGCCAAATTGTACCTACGTATAACGCCGGTCTTTATGAAGGCGCTTGGTTGTTAACCCTTTGGCCATTCAACTTTTTTGCGGTAAACATGATCCTTAGCATGTACTAAATGACGTGTAAAAATAGTGTGCATTAGTTTTGTAACACCCTATATTGACCTCCTACAATACGTCGAAAGATATGCGCGGAAAACTGATTTTTCTGACCTTCCCACCCTTGAACTTGCTCCACTGGTTGATCGATCATAAGGTTAAGCAACGATTAGCGCGTCGTTCCGTGAACGGGTACGTGAGCATCTTGTCATAATAAGTTCCTCCATGTTTCGGAAAGCATATTAACACATTTTTAATCCAGAAAGACTGACAACAAGTCTTAGTCCAGATAAAATACGCATTAAATATGCCTAGTATGTTGATAATTATATTATTAAAATTTGCCTTAAAATGAGTGATAATAAAATATAATAAAAACTAATTTTCGTTAAAAAAGAACACAATGGTACAGAAACCTTCCTGTGCCAGTCCAGTTGCTCTTTTTTTATATACAAAATGTAATTCGTCCGCCTAATAAGATTCACAAACATTTAGTGTTATTTTTTCAACAATACAACCAGGCTCTTCAAAGATTTATGTTTGGTACTTGTACAAAAGGTGTCAAGTCATGGCTTATATCATAAGAATATTGCAAGCATATTGTAGTTAAATAATTTAAAAAGTCATACCTTCAGTTTTTGTAAATGTTCCAATGTCAAATCCTTCACTGGTACCTCTAACATTTCTGTATGCTCAAGTTCTCTCTTCCGCTTCATAGATATACAAACATAAAAGTCATGATAAATGACCGGTACCATGTCTTTACTCAACTGCACATCAAATTCTAGCAAATCTGCACCACTAGCAGCTGCTTTTTTAAGTGAAGCTATGGTATTCTCACGAATTGCATCTCCACTGAAAATGGTAATGTATGTATTATGTAGTTAAAGACAAAAGAATAGGTAGCATGCCTATCTCATATCCTAACACCAGTAAAATTCTAGATTAATGTGTTATGACTTAAGAACCAGGCCAAAATCAGAATATTAAAAGTTTTCTGTGTAATACAACAAGGTAATGATATCTCAACCTACTTACAATAAGATTTTCATACACCTGGGCTAATTCATAGATTATTCAAATAATGATAAAACTCACTCTTTGGTTTTAAAACTGGCACCCAATCCTCGATGTCCAACTTCGAGGCCTGTCCAGGCTGGATCCCAAAACTTTGCTAATGACATCTTCAGGTCGCATAGCTGCTCGGCCATAGGATTAACAATTAAGTATCCAATATTTATTGTTCCTAAGGGACGATGTTTCACATTACAAGTCACAGGCAGATCCAGGGTACCTTCAGATGACTTAAACATATTTGGCAGCACATATGTATAGCCCACATGGCATGGAGGATCTTCTGGTCCAGCCCGGCTGCTGTATGAATATAAATCTATTAGGTATGCTAGAGCTTTTATATCAGGAGCTGTGACATTAATCAATAATACATCATCAGGGTTGTAATCTCTTCCAAACTGCTCCTGTGGCTTCATAGTACAAAGAGCTGGGTCATTGTGCAGCGTAGAAACATCAACAAGCACTCCTGAGGCCACACTTCCCATATCCATACTGAGGGACGACTCATCCGCCTGGGATTCAGTCCCAAAGGACAACTTAACAGGAGTTATTTTTATTCTCATAATTCTTTTAGACAGGCAGCTGTGAAGTTTTAAGGGATTGTTCACAAATTTGAACTGCAGTAATGATGTGCCAGTCAGCCAACCAGCAGAAACTGTCTTTTTACCAGCATGGCGACCATATGTGTCAGTAAAAGGATGAAGAACTGATTCTTTTAATATTCGTGGCTGTTGGTGCGTTTCCCATTGGCGAATAATAATATTACTAGGATATTCTTCATTAACAATACATTTTCCATAGCGGTAGAGTATATCACAGGTGTTTGGAATTGTTATTGATTTACTCCACAAATTCGTACCTTCTTCGTGATCAAGCAAGACTATTTTATTATAGTCCCACTCACCAAGTTCAGGAGTACTGCCTGTTATGAACATTCTTTCTTTGCGTCCAACATCTGGTGAAGATACCGTGAAGGTCCATCTTTGCAGTTTCACTTCGCCTACGGATTCAGGTTGTTTATCAGCCATTTTTTTTGGTCGCTTGTATTTAGGTTTTTTCGGGTCGTCTAAAAAAAACCAGCGTTGCATCTTGTTAACTTTGGGAATATTTTTTTGTTTTAGCACATTGTAAATTAATGATTTAAACATGAAAAATACACACTGGAATATTAAAACCTTAAATAAACATTGTTTTCTAATCTATTTGGCTGTCCTTACTCTCTTCGAAGCTGCGACCCAGCCACTCCAGCCAGCTTCTTTCCAATACCGCTGCGATTCCAATACAATTCGTACAATACAAAGTCTGACAGCTGACAATGTCAACAAGTCAGTGTCAATCAGCTGATTATGCTGTCAATAAAAATCACAGCAGCAAAGCATTCATAGACCAACCGCACATATCCGTAATAGACGGTCTCGAGATGATTAATTAAATTGCACTATTTTATTTGTAACATTTACAATGAAATATTTTATTTTAATGTTATTTATAATGACATTTTGAACAAGTTTAATTTTTATTGTACAGACGCCAGCACATCAACCTACCTCAATTTGTCAAATTTATTTTATATATTTTCAACCTTATCACAATACCGGAAACTTAATATTCAATTGGTAAAATTTGACAGATTCGAGTAGGTTAAGCTGACGTCTGTACAGACGCCAGCACATCAAGCTACTACAGTCCGTCAAATTTCCATAATAGATTTTCAACTTTATCGCTAAAGCATATTGGTTCAAATTTGCTTGGAAACAATTGACATTTTCGGTTAGCTTGATGTGCTGGCGTCTGTACTTTTTATTGCAAAGTGTAGGACGAATACTGCGCAACATTCGTTTACACCTAAGGGAAGCCTTCACGAAACATGGCTGATTTAAAAATATTAAAGTTTTTTTTAGAAGATCAATCTGCTACCTATAGTATTTTTTGATTCAACATAAAACCTTGCTCAGTTCATATTATTGTGGAATTAATTGGTTGTCTGGGAAGGAACATCGATCCTTTATCCAATGATGTCCTAGATTGTAGGTCTAGCAACCACATTTAGATGATGATAATTATGATTTTTACAGTAAAATACCATTTGGCCACTTTTATTTTTCGTTTGACTCAGGCATCAAAAACGTAGAGCGCGGATTCATCGATATCGAGCTTTAGGACAATATTTCATCTTCATTTTGAGACGCAAAGTTATGTAATTATACTTACGTAGTCTAGTCAATATATTATTGTGTGTGTGGATGGTGCTATAGCATTTTCTTGAGTTGTGCCGTGTCGTAGTGATATTGTATACTCTTTGTCGTAGTGTATCTACGAGTGCCATGACAGTTTGACATGAATACTGAATTGAAATGCAGGATTTGCCAGCTTGTTTGGTGATGAATGTGAAGATTGGTCTCAATCCTGTTTGTCGTTGGGCCTGGAGGCTTATCCATTTTGATAATTTCATTAAAACTTAATGATATAATAGAAATTGTTCGAATGCTAGAATTTTAATGATTGTGTTTCAAAGATGATTAAACATAGCATACATTTTATTGAGACGCCAGCTCATCAAGCTACGCCTTTTTCCAATCAAATTTGAACCCTATGCTTTAGGAATTAAGGTTGAAAAGCTACAGCAATTTGACAGATTGATAACGTCCATTCATAGAGTTAATTTTTTTATTAATCAGTGTATTTACACCATCCCGTAACATACATATGCGTTTAGCCGGGACTTCCCCTATTTGTTTGAAAGGCATTTTATACTTTAAAGCTTTAAACTTTTTACAAATTATTTTTTAATAGGTACCCAAGTACTCTTAGGGTAAACTCGCATAATTATGTGAGTCATCTAATTGTGTGATTGGCAGTGATTAGTGACTTTGGAAGCTCCTAGTTGTTTACGTTGGTGTCTCTAAGGGTGGTGTAAATCAGTGTAAATTAAAGTATTTTTTTTTTGTATTTCACTTTCTGTCACAATTGTGCGAGCGATTTATTTAAATTAGTAATAGAGCCTTTTATATACCTAAAACTTTTAAACTAGGTCTCCAAGGTTATTTTGCTTGGATACTGGGCTAATGCAACATTACGGGAAACCGCGTCCCACGACTCTGCCCTACAGACCATCTTCCGCACCACGGCCGGCAGCGACAGGTCGACTCCTAGTTTGTTTGTGAGGACACGGCGCTGCTCCTCCCAAGCCACACATTCTGCGAGCGTGTGTGTGTGTTGGCGCAATGGACGCAGTGGTGGAAATAATGTTTCTATTGATTCAACTAAACTAATTGTAAAAGCAGTTGCCTGATTCGATGAGGTTGGGGCATATTATTATTACTGTTCCCAGGTCCACCTTGTTTTCTTCCTGTTCTCTGTGGAATCGTGAACCTTTTATTTCAATTTTACTATCCTAAAATGGCTTTTCTTATATTCTCATTGCCTTATTATATCATGTATGTAGTGTAGCATAGGTATGATAAAATGAAAGTAAATAAATATACTCAAATTTATAACTTTGTATTTCGTATAAACACTTATGAATATTTTTACATTATGTACATATTTTATACTATAACTTAGATAACTATTTATGTTTAGCAGTCTTTTTGTGTGTCTATTCTAAACTCTACATAATATCTCCGGCTCGGCAGCAGGATTGTATAACTGCTGATTTAACCGTAAACGCTTAAAACTGAAACTATCTTAATGACTTATTTATTTACAAAATACCTTCAATCCTAATGTAGGTACACACTCTTAAAATGGACAATTAACACCTGGGTGTAAAAATGTACAATTGTCACCTTGTCGACAAGATCCTTTTCGCTGGAAATAAATGCATACCGCTTTGCGGCCGCCACGAGCGCCTCCTCTTCCGCGCTGAGGACCATCCCAACTTCCGGCGTTTTTACCTCTCCAATGTCCGCCATTGCCACGGCCCCGCATGGCTCCTCGGAAATTTCCCATACCAGGAAAACCATCTGGGCCTGGAGGTGGAGGCCCTTGTGGTCCAGACATGTTGAAATCCATTGGAAACATGTTTTGTTGCATATTAAATCCTTCTGGTGGCACAGGGAACATAGGATTTGGTCCTCCAAACATTTCTGGAGCCATCATCATATTTTCTGGAGGCATCATCATCCCCGGCGGTAAGTTACCGGGTGGAATGGCTCCAGGTGTCATGGGTCCTGGCATGCCATTGCCCATTATATGCGGTGGTACTCCACTTGGCCATTCAGCGGGAACCATGTTACCACCTTGAAACCCTGGTACACCAGGGAATTGCGGGTTCGGAAAAGAATTGGGAAACTGGTTCATGTTTGGTGGGAACATATTGGGAACATTCATGTTAGCCGAAGATGGTGGCGCATTACCTTTAGGCTCTGGCCATGGCATGTTTCTAAAATCACTTATATTGTCTTGGTTACCAGTAACATCTTCAAGAGGTATAATCGTTGGTTCTGCATAAGGATGCGTTTCTGGATCAGGTTCAAATGCAGAGTCGGGGATCATAGATTTGGAGAAATAAAGTGGTTGTAATGTTCCTTTTTGTCGTATTGCCTGAATATCTTTTTCTTTACTATTTTTACCATGCTCCACCTGTACTTGCCCATCGGCATCAACAGGTATTAAAGGCCTCCAATTAGTCTTTTCCTCCATGACGTCATCATTACTTAGATTTCTTCCTTTCTGGAATGCATCTCTTTCGTGAATCCTTTCTAAGTATTTCATATCAGTAAAGGTTTTCGTTACATTTACTCTTTCAGTTTCATCAAGTTCAAAGTATTGGATTTCCTCCAATTCAGTATCTGGTTTCCACTTAATACTTTTTTTAGGCCCCTTTCTTTTATGATAGCACAATACTCCTTTGAGTCCATTAATGGTCAAAGTGTGAGGTTCCGACGTATCCATTTTCTCTTCATTCTCTTCCTTTGTAACATTTTCGTCCGTATTTTCATTTGCATCCATATTTTTCTCCGAACCTTTTTCTTTACTCTCTTCTGTTTCGAGCGTGTCTTGATAAAATCGTGGTGGTACGGACTTGCTTTCACTACTTGGACTACTCATATTCGTGGGTGTGTGTGGAGGTGATCCATCGTTTCCTGAATTGCCATCCTTGGATCCACTTGTACGTCGTTTCCTTTTCTTTGGATCTCTTTTGTTCGTTGCTGAAGCATTTAGCGCATCCATAAACATATCACTTTCTAACAACATTATTGCTGAAACAAACAAAAAATATTGTTAGATAAATATTATAAAGAAATATTTTGCACCTTAAGAATTATTGAGAAGTAATAGAAAACAAATAATAAAGGCAAGTCTAAAATAAACATTAACGGATTCCATAGAAATAACAGCTTATCGATTTTAGCATATAACGAATAGTGGATGATAAGTACTTTTTATAAAATCTAAGTACGAGCGTAGTAATTCTTCACAATTAATATTTATCCGACTCTCTAATTAGCAATTTTGTAGGTAGAAATATATAGGTCGTAGACATGGCGTATTTTTTGCAATCCGTATCGCAAAATAAGGCCGGGCTGACTCAAGGACGCGGCTCCAGCTGCTTATAGAAATTAAGACATGTTTGTAGACTCGTAGCATTATGTTTACCTATAATTTTTCGAGTAATTGCCTCCAGTAGGCATTTATTTTTACGATACCTATATAATTATCTATTACTTTATGATATAAAATAGCTATTTAAAAAAAAAAGACACGAAATATATTTGGTACAAGTGATAAGAAGGTCGTCCACCGCAAACTTGCATAGGTACTTATCACATATTACTCGCATAGTCCTGCCAGTTTTTATTTATGCAGGTACGTGTTTAATCTTGGACAAATTAAGCTGGTTATTAAAGGCAAAGAAACAAATACGCGAGCTCTAATTCAGTTGGATAAAATGCCCTTCAGGTCACATAAGAAAATAAACGGGTTGGTAATTTGCGTTATGCGGTATTTTTCACTCGTAGGATGCAACATAAAAAGACGTGACGTACCTATATACCCTATTTGACGGAGCAGACTTGCTTTAAAAATAAACATCAGCATGCAATGGAATACGTCATCAAATTATACACTAATTAGGCAGGTACTTAGTTCCTAATCTACATAAGAAATGACTAGACAGGATACAAAAACAGCAGTCAGGTAAAGAAAAACTGCAATTCTGGGTCATTCGTACGATGCCTTTACTAATGAATTCTTGAGTTCAATGACCAAACAGATAGTGAAAGTTACTTCGCGTAGCGCAATCGTGATCAGCAGCTACTCACAAGTATAGGCAACAGAAAAATAGACACTAAATAAATTACTGCTTATTGTAGTGAGGCAGAATATAGCTCATTACAATAATAATTGACGCATAACTACATAGATGCTATGGAATAAATACAAATAAGACTCGTCGAAGAAAAGATGTAACGATGTTCTTGCCGAACTCGTATGTTTTGTTTTTATAGTCATGTTGTGTTCTGACATGGTGATTACTAATTAACTACTGAAAAAAAATAAGATATGAACTCACCTTGCGGTAGGTTAGTTCGTTCTATCTACTAGGTAATTACAATAAACGTCGTTAAAGGTTTGTAGAAATGTGAAAGGAAAAAAGCAATTAAAATGTCTTCCCATTTTATTTTATACAGTTCATAAAACTATTAGACTTATTTTTATGAACCACCTTAGCTATCAGGATGAGTTTTAAACAATCACGAAAACATTATCGTTGTAAGTTACTATCCCCCATATGTGAGAGTAAAACAAACATTCATCGTCACACAGATACAACTTCCGCAGCGCTCGGCACCTTGACCTTATATTAATAATCCAGTCTCGAGTGTCCGAGTTAGTTGCATTTAAACTTCGCATTAAATATTTTGTAGAGATTATATGAGCAAGCTGTAAATTATTCTTAATGAATGATGAAATTTTGTTTCTCGAAATAATTATAAGACACTATTATACTGTAATTATAGCCCCACATCCTGGGACTGGACTTAGGGTTTGCGGGTTCCTGCCCCTATTTATTTATCGCGGCTCCACTTTTTGTTTGTACCTATTGGTTAACGAATACATCTCACAAAAAAATCACCTGCCATAATGTATCCACTTTTTAATAAGCGTCGTGAAAATTAAAATTAATATAAGTTAACACATAAGTAGGTAGGAATATTTAGCTAAGGCCTAATGATTAAATCAACGTATAACATTTCGTATCCCGTACGACATACGGTTGAATATCCATTGGTTGAAATAAAACAACCTTCTGTCCTCCGTTACCGCTGTGGTTCGGGTTCAGATGGTGTAACCTTGATTCCATACACCAACTTTTTTTTTCAAATGTACTTATTTGTAGCGATAGATCAAAAAACTATGATAAAAGTGCATTAGTTCTAACCTAAAATAATACATATCGTCTCACTCGTTAAGGCGATTTATTAGATTCTAGGTCACCAAGAAATCACTTTTATCATTGTTCTTTGTTAGGACATCTTTAGGTTGACTGAGCGCTGTGTAAAACAATGACCAACTATAGCATCATCAAAGACATGACTACGCAGAATGCTTTAAACACCTAACATCCGCGGAACGACAATAAAGAAAAAGCTTTGTTAATTTTTATAACGTAGGTACTGCTAACTGTATATTATTGCATTAAAACACTATGAGGTAATAATATAAATACGCTTCACCAATATTAAAGCGATATTTTATAAATTAACTAATCTGATGTAGTGAGAACGATTAAACATTTATATACGCATAGGCACGCAGAAATAATGACGTAGCTTACTCATATCAATTCTAATGGTGCACTGTGTTTATAAGATCAACAGTATTGCTCTGTGTAAGAATGCCTTTGGCCATATATTCATTCATAAAGACACAAAATAAAAAAAGTGTCCATTATTATGAATTAACTACCTATTTATAAATAATATCTTAATATCGCAATCGCAAGCTCGGGTTTTTAATGAGTAAAATAATCGCGCATTCTTTATTTACAGAAGGGATTTATCTGTTTATTTTTCGTATACGTGAGTATTGTATAGGAAGCAAAGTTAGCTTTCAAACGGATTCGGAAACTAAACTAGTTATTAACATTGTTTGTTTATTAAACAATAAATAATAATTATGCGCCATACTACTTTGATAAAATCTATATCTACACTCACTACGAGGTTGCACGAGGTTCCAGCTCAGAATATTTATCATAATATAAATGAGTAAATGATTAGTTATATTTAGTAGGCAAATTTAAAATATATATCTAAGGAACAACAAAATAGTTTTGTTTATCATGAAATCTAATAAGTTAGTAACCATCGCAATGAGTGCAGTTTCAAGCACAGTTTGTCCCTGAATTTGTTTTTTAAATGTTAAATTAATAGCCAATAATAGAATAACGTTACGTGAATAAACCTACAACTAGATTTCTCACTAAATCAGATTTTAAAATATAAACGGTTGCAAGAAAATATTTCAAACTTAAGCGTTTAACTATTAAACATCTTAATTTCTTTTTTATTCCAAAACATTAAGATTTAGTTAACCAGACCAGATTTATGATTTTTGAAAACTATGCGGGTACCTCATCTTCAAAGACGTTATAACACTACGCGATGAACTACTGTGATGTCCGGAAAGATCTTTAGGTACGGTGCCTTACAGTTACATCTTGCGTCCTCCTAACATATTATTCGATTTGGACCGAAATATTATTTAAATCTTCGTCTTGTTGGACAAAGGGATCTCCAAGATATGACAATAAAGTAACTTGGCTTACGTAGTAATATTTTATTAGCTTACTAGCCTAATAATTTACCATTTATATGGACAAAATTGAATTAAACGTTATTAATTACTTAATTTCAGTACTAAGTAGGCCAAAATTATTATTTTTCACATTAACTTGTTTGTCAAGATTTGGTGCCAGTTTCCTAAACTGCGTAAGGTATGCTAAGGCTAGTATATACCTGATACGTAGGTTACAAATAGCATGTATACGAATAGCCTTTCTTTACACAGCTATAAGTGTCGCACACTACGAGAATTTCTTTCGCATTAGTGTTTTTTTCGAGAAAAATAGAGTATTTATTTTCTTCGTCGCGTATACATCTTATTTGTAATAAATTTGAGTACTAAGTACGGATTTAAATATATCAAGTACCTTTTTATTCGGCAACTGAAGGTTCAATTTCTGGACTCTGACTAAAGGCACATCCACGGACGAGTCGTCCGGGGGCACATGTGCATTTTCCTATGCCAATCTACGATATATGTATGTAGATACAGTAGTACCTATGTATAGCTATTCGACGATAGTTTTAGAAATCAAAATGAAGCATGGATTGTTTGTTCAGTTTTTTTTTTTATATTCGATCAGTTGTTGTTCTAGGTAGGTACAAATCTTTGGTTTCCTACTCTATCAAGATAAGCAGATACAAGTTATCTACCTACAATAACTTAATTCATTATGTAGGTACTATATCTGCATAGCAAGGTAGGTAGGTACCTACCTAATCTTTTCAGTAAAATGGGTTTATTTAGCCTTTGTTAGCCCAAACCTTCAACTGTGATGCAACTGATTCAGAATAAACTAAAATATCCAATACAGACCTACTAAACGAAATAATTCAGGGTCACATAAGTCCTTTTGTAAAGCTGCGTTATGTAGCACAGCAGGACTTTGTCATGAGTTTTCTTTCTCTATTATCAATAGGTAAGTTAATCTATGATTTTTCCAATGTTATGGGTAGCATAGTAGCGTATTAGTAGTCGCTTATCTTGTGTAGCAGCATGTCGTTTGGCCATTGTACTGCCAAAAATGTATAATAGTAGACTGCGGTTTATTTTCAGGCACCTATGCCAGTTGCGGTATCAACTGTCATTGCGTAGGTAGGTACATATTATACGGGTGATAACGGTAAATAGTCACCAGTGACGATTGCACTAAGAACCTACGCTTATTTTAATGTATTGTAAATTCATATTATTTTGCACGGTTTATGTAATATGAAATTTCTTATTGCAATTTTATAAAAAAGTAATTAGATCTACTACATACTTAACTGTTAAGCCTATTTCTAGCCCTAGAGTTAATTGGAATGAAATAAAAATAAACTTGGTAGATTGACGTTGCTGTTGTTACTAGGCCTTTAGATGTTATATTGCTAAGGCGTAACGAAATCTACAGCAAGACAAGTATTTGGAGTTTGTTAAAAAATCAATGATTCTATAGTCACGAATTAATCTCGACTTAAAAATGTATTACACGTCTAGGCTTAAAATTTATGGTATCTGCTGTTGTTTATATCTAGCTTTGATCGACACGCAAGCGATATATTGGATTTTACTGTTGTTACATTTATATCGTTTTAAGAAGTGTATAGTCAGGTATAACTCGGATAGGTAATCACACAACACGAACACGAATTTTGATGCATCTTATTCATAGGCTGCGCGAAGTGTCCATCAATCACCAATAATTACTTGTAGTAAGCGGGTTTGTCTAGCTTTATGTCGATATGTCAGTGGACATTTGACAAGTTGTTTCGATAAGACTAACTGGTCTGTTTAACTAATACTGTAAATTATAACCCTAACAATGGAATCTTGCGCATCTAAATTTATTTTTTCTAATATAAATGATATGGTATGTAGCAGACATCTCCTAAAACCATGTCGCAGTCGTCTACTGTTATAGTAAGTCTGGTTTGTTTCTGATTACATGGATTGCTGAAGAACTGACTCCTGGAGCGTCGTTCTCATCAGCTCTGCGGCGAGTCCCCGGACGGATCCATTGTAGGTGCGCTGGTATTTTCACTTCACGACTAAGTCTTTAACAAATTTAGGATATTAAACTTGAACTAAGCATAAAACGGAAAAAGTCATAGATATTGATTTCAATATTTATTTGAAAAAAATACTTTACAAGTGGTAAAAACACTTTGGAACCCGTTAAGTTATACATTTTAGACTTACCACTGACGATAACGCAACCTAAACAATTGAAAACACTTGGTGACATTAATGGAAGGCCTTGCCACCACCACTGAAAATCTGGAAAAAAAGAAAACATTAGAAATATATCAAACATGGAATATATAGAAAAATACTTACGTTTGGGTTTAGGAGGAATTAATTTGATTGAACCCGGTTTTTCAACAGGTTCTATTGTTTTTGGTTTTTTTTCCGGAGGAGGATCATTATGAACTGGAGATGGTCGTTTTGGTATTGATACTGTTGGCGGCAATACAGGTGTCGATTTCTTTGTTAATACTGCTGCACGTGACGGTGGTGGCTTTACTTCTTCTTCAAGTCCATGTTTCCTAAACTTAGAATTGAAAGTTTTAACCGTTTTTGGTTTGGGTTCATCTGGTTTTCTGACTTCTATGGATATTGAGGGTTTTTCTTTTTTAGCGTCACTCAGTTTTGGTATTTTGCCAAGTTTATGAACTGATGGAGTTTTATCATCAGACTTATCAGTTGATTTGATAAGAGAGTTATCTTTACTCTTTTCACCTTTTTCGTCCTTTCCTTTGTCTTTGCTTTTATCTTTATCGGAAGACGTCCGAGAACTGCGATCTTCTTTTGATTTGCTACTGGAAGACGACGATGACTTATCACTAGATTTTCTGCTACTACTGTCACTCCTCGATTTAGAACTATGAGAAGAATTCCTATCTTTATCCTTTGACCTATCTTTACTACTGTTATGTCGGCTAGAACTGCTTTTGTGACTTTTATGTTTATCACTTGAATGAGATCTACTTGAATGTTTTGAAGAACTGGTCGGCTTTGAACCGCTATTACTACTGCTATTTTTATCTTCCGATTTATCTTTACTCCTACTTTTTGATTTTTCTTTAGCCTTTTCAGAATCAGATAAAATTTCAGTTTTACTATCACTATCCTCATCTACTTGCGATATAACTTGTTTTCCATCCTTTAGACTAATCTTAAGAACCGGTAATGTTTCAGGTTCGTTATCTAATTCTTCTTTTATTTTTACATCATTCAATTTCTTATCATTGTCGACATTATTAGAAATGCTTTTTTCTAATTTGACACGTTGTTCACTATTTATTTCAATGTTATTTACAGTATTTTCATAATCAGCATTATGCTCAGATTTTATTAAGACCTCGGCATCAGACTGCGCTTCTGTTATTATTTGAGGTATTTCTGTAAGCTGGACTGGAACAACTTGCTCGCCCTTTACAGTTTTTAACCACTGTTCAACTAACTTTGAGGCTAGGGCTCTGATAGCTGTAAAAAAAAGGAATCTTCATAAGTAATGTGAATATTTTACTCTTATAATTTTTTACCGCTGTAAGGGTCTAAAACAAAATAATTTCATTATGACTAACATTATAGATACTATAGAATTAGTGAATTCGTGAGGATTTCTTCGAAAACAAAAAATCAAAGCATCGATATCACTAAACCGATTTTAATGTGTTTTTATTACATGTATTTTATTCCAGAATAATACACACGGAAATATCCTTAATACACACGAAGTTTCGGGGAAAAGCTTTAATAAATGATGCATATTCTTACCGAAATGGTTGTCATCCTTTGACAACTCCTTGACTAACTTTGGGCAGTTGTTAGTTTTCAAGCGATCTATATCGACAGGGCATAGTAAAAGCAGTTCCAATAACTCCTTTACCAGCGGCCAGTTTTTTGTGACTATACTTTCAGTCAACCACATGTGTACTAAAACCCAGCCACCAGAACCCATAAATAAACCAAGTAACTCAGTTTCAGTACATTTTAGTATTTGTATGTAAATACATTTGGATACCAATTTCTTCGAAAACTTAGTCATAAGGCTGGAAGAAAAACAATTAAATTTAATCAAATTGGCAATTCGTCTTATTGAGGGTGTTTTACATACAACATATTCATTAGCATAGTTATATTAGATTAAATTGAAAATATTTTTTTCATAAAAACACGATACTGCAATTTGGTTTCAGTGTCTAAGAGGCAGGGGGTAATTTTTTACGTTTTTACTCTGGCGGAAAATTGCGCTGATAGAAATGGAAACGCTGAAATTGTAATAGAAAAGTGAAAAAAAAAACTCACCTAGCCAGCCTCTGGACTTCATCCCTGCTTTTTATCCCGCCATTAGGTGATAGTAGCACACTCAGGCAGTTCAGTAATTGAATTGGATCAATGCGCGGCTGTAACAAAAAAAGTAATACATTATTCCAACTGATAAACAAGCTGAACTAATTTGGACAAGATGTGGTTTATCTGGAATAGAACAATCTTCAGCAGGATATAGAATACATGAAACCGCGTGCATTAGGAAATTACATAAATGAAAATTTCAGTTTGTTTAATATTCAGATGCGGCAGAACTGCTAAGCGGATTAAGATATAGTAAAGGCCACTTTTAAGTTATAATGAAAGCGGAAGTACGGTTTCGTTTTGTAATGTTTAAATTCAAAAGGTTCATAAGACAGTAACAGAATAATTAATGTCGTCGCATAGCTACGACCTACTATTTAGTTCATGTAAATTGATTGCAAAAAAAAACATACATAATTTGCACGAACACGAAAAAAAATTTTTTTTGTAAAAGTAAACCACTTTCTTGACGTCTTATTTTTTATAGGGGGGGAAAATTAAAGCGCAGCTGGGGCACGTCTTCAGTAATTGTTATTATTTTGACTAACCATATTTGCTAGAACTGTGTAGTGGTAAATGGATTGTTAAACAACCATATACGAGGGATTTCACATTTTCCAATCCGATGTCGATGTCGGACGGCGATACTAGACAACTGATACCAAAATAGTTCAGATTCGGCTCGATAGCTTCACTTCATTAGGCTACGCGCACACGGAGACAATTTAAATACACGTATACACGATATCCAAATCGATATCAGGCCCAGCAGTATGAAATACAATATATTTCTACTCATACATTCTACTCTAATATCGGATCGGCACCGGACACCGGTATCGGATCGGATAATCTGAAAACGCTTTAATTTGGTAGTGTAATGGCCGGTTTTGCTTACGGATGTTACTTTTTTGACATCGGTATCATCAACTTATTTATTTAGGAATATTTTATACGAATATACCACGACTGTACGTGTTGTACTTTTTTCACCCGTAAGGCGGCGTACTCGAAGCGAGCTGATGTGAGCAAACACGCACAAAAAATCATCACAACACTATAAGTATGTTTTGTGATGCTTACTACCGCGGTTTCACTAGGAAATGGCTCACCCAGATGAAACTTATAAATCTAATAACCCTACAGCGCCCGTCTCGTTAAGCGTACTATGTAATACTGAAAATTATTCAATTCAAAATGGGATTATAGGAAATTTATACGCTGCCTTGTTCTATAAGTGCGCAATAAACTAATACCAATCAGCTATTTTTATTGCCGTTTTAATTTTATCACAATCATCTTACAAAGATGCTGCGTGCTGTCAATTAGATGAAATGATGAGATTTAAATAGGTATAAAGAAAAATAACATGCAAATGACATACATTAACAGCCCATATTTATTTTTCTATTTAACAAACTACTAGCCATGGAATAATAATATACCTCGTGTTCACTTAACACTTAGCTTTCACTCTTATCTAATTTAGATTGTAATATTGAAGTCAGTAAGTAGATGCGATTCTAAAAAAGGAACATTCCTGCTCTCGACTAACAAGGTCCAAAGTCCGATTGAGTCTACAGGCAATTAGGAATTATGGGATAATACAATTGGAAAGGGAGAACGGATGTAATTATTATCCAGATAGATTTTTATTTGGCATAGCTAGCTAAGCGTGATTAAAAATTCTAGGTACGTGTTCAGCTCAATGAAGTCCACACCTATTTCATTTCATTTTCAACAAAGGAATCAAAATGGTCGACGATGACAAAGCAGATTAAACTTGTCTTACGTCACGTGTCGAAATAACATCACGTGATACTGTTCTAGAAGGTTTGTTGGAAGGAAATCCAGTAACTATACCTATTTGAGTGCGTAGAATAAGTTTCATAGAATGATGATAATAATATTAGCATGTTATACCTACTTTTATTATAGGTACATATCTAGAAATAATTATATTGTGTGGATGTCCTCATAATCTGAAGAGGTACGGTAAATCTATGGTAGATAGGTAAAAGGTACATTATTAAACTTACCATTATTTTTTATGCTATAGTACTTCAAAAAATAACACGACACCCGATTGCACAATGTTTGAAATGCCACGCCTTATGCTCCAAAAACAACATGGCGTCATATCATTGTAGCAATCTAATAGTCTTGCACGAAGAAACACTTATTTTCTAGGTTTTAAGTTCATCAACAATGTAATTACACTATTTTAAAACGTAAATTATATGATTGTCTGTATTCACAGCAAAGACAGAATATTGATTTGATAAATTGTGCAACTAATATGATACGTGGATCATTTTAATATTCCTACATTTGATATTCTGTTCTATTAAAAGCCTTATAGAAAGGGGTTCAATTAAATTAAAAGAATACACTTTCTAAAATTCAGTGAGTTGGCAGATTTCCAAGCTAAGGCCAGCTAAGACGTTCGATCCGAGTAAACGGCTGGCGAGCGGGGAGATTGCTTGAAGAATGAATTGAACAAAATTTTATACGATTGAACGAGTCTTGGCACGAATGGGGAGAATGGAAAAGGAAATAAGAATGAACTGTTGAGGTCCAGTTGCCAGGTAAAAATTAATGTACCTAAAAAAACACCGTCGTAGTGGTTTCGGATACAATGTTTTCTTTTTGTAATATTATAATTCTTAAACTGAAGGTAGACTGAGCTACACTAGGTATCTTAAAACAAAATTAGCTCATGCATCTATAGACTAAATCCATATTATTAACAATAAGCCGAGGGCCACATGATTACGATTTTAAAATTAAAATAAGTTAATTATAGGTCCCAGTTTTTACTTCATGGTCAGTGCAATGACCTCTATAATACCACCGGACTGGCTATTCCGTAAGTTTCGCAGCTACTCTTTTGTGCCTGTTTGAATTTCGCCATTATCATAAACCGTATAGGGACAAGTGTGCGCTGCAATAAAAAAGACAGTAAAATATCATTTCACAAGTTTATTTGTACCTAATACTTTATATTCATGTTCTTTATTGCATTCCATAATGCACTTATAGGCTGTTAGTGTTATGTTGGAGTTAGGTGGCATAAGCAATTTTTAGAGTAGTAGTATGTGGAGATTCATGATTTTTTTATTGGCCGCATTGGGGCACGATTGACCGAATGATTGGTTTTAGTATGACAGTCAGATTGACACATTGAAAGTATGACACTGAGGTATGACATGACAATGCAATGACATGAATGAGAGTGACTTTCGGTAGCTGAGTAGCACGGCGAATTACAGTAATTCCTTGGCGATTTTTGTGTATACTGTTGGAAAAGCCCACTGTATTAAGCAGCATTAACATGTGGAGCGATTCTTTGCTTATCGTATTTATTTCAATTTGTACGGCTTTTTTAGGAGAAGGTTAGTGTTATTTCATCTTCAGCACTTTAGCACACAGATCTTTCATAAGCCTATGTTCAGTCAGGTTTTATAGGTAGCTATGAAACCCTAATCATTATCTTCAAATTATTTTTCAGGTCTCACATGGATACTGGTTTATAGAACAGAAAAGTATCAAAAACTGAAAGTAGAAGTAGAACGTCAAAGTAAAAAGCGTAAGTTGACGGGGACAATATTAACTATTCCAATTCTGGTGGATTTAAACAAAATCCTAATAAACCTAAACCACAGGCTTTAGTACTGGGCCACCTTCATTTGCTTCTGTAGCAAAGATAGATATTTAACATACAGCACATGGTGATGATTCCAAGCGAACTATTGGTCTTAGTCAGAGAGCTTCCTGCTGATTTCTGTTTTATTTTAGCTATTTTATGCAATACGAAAATAGTATCCCTTGCAACAGTCCAACCAAGTAAACAAGTTTAGTTACTCATATTAGTAATTTTGCAAAATGTGTGATCTACGAAACCTGGTCCCCTAATATATAGTTGCTGTATATAGCTCCCTATATATATTGGCTATATATTAAGTACATGCAATTAACTTATTATGTTGTAGACTGACTTGCCTCTAATGTAATTTTTTCCTAACTAAAATATGTAATTGTAATAGTCATTGGATTGAATATAAGAACGCAGGAATTTTTGAAATAATAACTCATGATTAAACTGTTTTCTTTTTGTAGTTGAAAAAAGAAAGGAAGCTCATGGGGACTCATTGGACAAACAGCACAAAAAGAAAATTGAAAGGGAAGAGGAAAGACTTAAAAACAACAACAGAGACCTCTCTTTGGTTAAGATGAAGTCAATGTTTGCTATCGGTTTTGCATTTACTGCACTACTGAGCATGTTCAACAGCATGTAAGATAATACTTTTATTGTTACTTAAAAAGAATTTGTTAAGCCTGCTGTGGACATTTCTGGTCTGTAATATGCCTTCCATGTCAGTAGAAACATAACATTGTACATAGTGTAAATTATAAAAGGTTCAGTTCCACTAATTATATATATTGCTTTACAGATTTGATGGAAGGGTTGTGGCTAAACTTCCTTTCTACCCAATATCATGGATACAAGGTCTCAGTCACAGGAACCTGCCTGGGGATGATTATTCAGACTGCTCATTTATTTTCTTGTACATTCTGTGTACAATGAGTATAAGGTAATTTTGTTATATGTAGTAAATTAAATATGTTCAGTCTTTCCCAACAATCTTGGAGTTTTGTTCCACTATAACCAGATGCAGTCACTGACCCTTTACTTTCACAAACACTAGTGATGAAAAAAGGTTAATCTTCTATTATAAGAATAGTGAAGTGAAGAACTATAAGAATAGTGTTTGGTTCAGCCATTATGATATGTTAGATTTAAGAAGATTTTAATTTGTGTGTGTAATTGATTGTTAAATTGTGTCTGTGTATTTATTTACTGTGAATATTTGTTTTCTTCCAGGCAAAACATCCAGAAGCTTTTAGGGTTTGCTCCATCCCGTGCTGCATCAAAACAAGGTGGAGCATTATTTGCAGCACCACCAGCACAATTTAAATAATTTTTTGATTCTATTTCAATTAATGTAGAGACTTAAGTGTGAACAATAAATGTTTATTAATTTATTCAAATTACTTTTTTTCTTAATATCCTCATCAAGGCAAAGGCTTAAAGGAAAAAGGCTTAAGCCGATAAAGATGAAATTTGGTAGGGACATTACGGTTATAGGGGATTTTATCTGAGAAGTATTTGGGATTCAGGTGAAAGAACATTAAGTCCATAAATAAAACCTCATGCACTATAACCTTTATAATCTATAATAGTATTATTTATGATATTAAGGGCCAGTTTCACAGGTTGCTGATAAGTTCCAGATAGTTTATCTGGTAGATAGTGGCTCTCAATAACCTGTGTAACTGGCCATAGAGAACAGGTATTCAATAAACATTAAATTCAACAATTCTCTCATCAAGTAAGAATCTATCAAAGCTAAATCTTGTTAAATCAATAGTTGTGAATTGACTGTCAATAATTAGTTCAGTGATTGCCCTTCCAATGCCAGGTGCGTGTTGACAACCTGAAAATAAAAATTAACTTGTTAATTAAACAAATATGTTTCAAACCTGCTGATAACATGCTCCTTTCTCATTGGAACCATGCAACTGACTTCACCTTTCATAAGAGCCTAAGCAGCCCTTATTGAAAGAACTTTATTTAATTTAGTACTTTATTTACACACCTAATTTTCCAAATCCAGCTGCAATATATAAGTTGTTGTGGTAAGCATGTGGTCCTAGTATGCCATTGTTGTCGAAAGTATTGCAGTCATATATTTCAGTGTTAAACTTCTCTATCTGAAAAAACAATTAATATATTTTACCTAGTGTTCCTTGATTTATCAACTCTTAAGGGCCTGTTTCACCACCTTTGAATAAGTCCAAATTGATAGATAATTTCATACAAATTCTGTTCCATTTTTTAAATTTATTCTGTAGGTAGTGGCTATATGGACATTGTGAAACTGGCCATAAATATACATATTTATTTGGTACTTACTTTACTCTTGTGACAACTTGGAATGCGGTTTAGTAATGAGGGCTCAATAATGGATTTGAAGTAATCACTTTTAGCCACGTTTCTTGCATCATCTTTAATAAGTGGTAAATTTCCACAGAAAAGATTAGTTTCTAAACCATTTCTCATCAACCACAGTCCTGTCGTATCGGCAACCAGAGGGATGTTCAGACCTAGTTCTGATGCTTTTTCTTGAACTGAATATATATCACATTCCCTGCAAGAATTGTTATTATTATTAATTACAAAACATACTTTAGAAATGCGTCAATTTAAATTAAAGTGAACTTTATCCCACCTTCCTTCAATGGACAGGGGCATACTTAAAATTCCATCTTCAGTCCCGATTTTAGCCAGTTTAGATAATTCTCCAGAATTATGACCAGCCGCTAAGACACAAACTGCAAATTTGATAGCATGCTCTTCACCATCTTCTGATTTGTACACAACCTTGTTTATTCTTTCATATCCTCCTGGTGTTACACCTTCCATGAGCACATCCTTTTGTTTTTCTAAATCAAAGCCTATAACTTCCCCTTTTACATAAGTGGCCCCAAGTTCCCTTGATTTACGTATTGTTGCCATTAGTAAGGCCCATGAGTTGAAGGTTCCTTCAGCTTCTATTGACATGCATCCTTAAAAAAATAGGACTAAATATTATTTAAACAAAGAATATATAAGTGTATAATCGACTCCCATGAGACATTTGACTGCCATTGGACACCACTGGCAGGTTACTGGGAGCAGTTATTACGAAAAATTAATTTCATAGTTTAATGTAGCAAGATGAATATTGAAACAAAAATAATGGGTTTATTCAAATGACTCTTATTTCATATTTGGAAATTAATATTTATTCTTGAAGATATTTTTATTAACAAAAGTTAAGTAGTTACCTAATTTAACATCTTCCGTGTTAATCCATGGAAACATACTTTTTATTTCTGCTGCTGTTAATAAATTATTCTTTACACCAAGTTCATTCAGTTGAGTAACATTTTCTTCCAGTTTATGAGCATACTCCTCACTTGCTAAAGTGATTGATCCTGTTGGGATATATTGAATGTCAACATCCAGCCCCAGGTGCTCTTTTATATTTCTCAAGAACTCAGCAGTGTATTTGGAGAGATGAATATTTTCAGGCAGAGAAAAGTGCTGGGTCAATGCGCCTAAGGAGACATTTTTTTGAGACGATTTGTACTGAAATGAGTGAAAGTATTACTGCAGGATTTACAAGTATTGTTGTTCTTAAGGCATTTTGCGAACTTACCTAAAAATACTTACAGAAAAATCTTTTTCTAAAACTACAACAGATAAACCGTCACCAGTCCTCTTTTTCAACCAATACGCTACTGCTGACCCTATGAAACCCCCTCCTATTATAACTACATCAGCATGCTCAGGATAAATGTAGGTTTTATCTTTGGAACCAACTATTGCAGGCATATCATTTGCTAAAATGTTTAATGTCTTTTTTACAGGGTTGTAGCCGTAGGTTTTGGAATACTGGCGAACGCCGATTATTTTTTGGTTACGGAATACTCCGAGAATTTTTTTGAGTGTCATCTTTATTTCGTTATTTATAAGATTGATAGGACGAAAAACTCATCAACATATTAGCGTAAAAAGGAGATGTTATTGTCAGGAAGAGCTAGAATATCAGAAGCAAGCAGATTTATAAATTCTAAAATTGTATTTTTCATCACGTTTGACTATGACATATGTATGACACACATGACGTAACAGACGACGGACCAGCTGAGCTGCACAGAATCAAATAAGTAGGTGGTTATGTCGAATCATATATATTATCTGTGTCTGTGATCAAATGTCTGTGGTCTTGTTGAGCAACACTAGCTATCAGCGAAAACAAAAAGATTTTTAATGGATGGTTTCTGCACGTGTTCTCTCCCTCAGTGTTTTATTTTGTGATATATAATGTTCTTGAAGGTGTATTATGCTACAACATGAGAGGACCTTGTATATATTAGTGATGTTGTTTTCTTTCATTGGCCACTAGCATTAATATAATGTAAAGAAGAATATGTAAAAAGTGACAATATTTTCCAATTTTGGTATGTTAAATTAAATTTTCATCAATTCACATTTTAACATATTTATTAATGTTTAACTAATAAAGAAAAGGGTTTTGTTGATTTGTGTATAGCAATTGACAGCTGTTTAAATTGAAATTACTTTTTCTATGTTGAAATTAAGTACTATTTATTAACACAAAATCTGTAACTGTACAAGAAGTAAGATACTGACCAACTTATCAATCAATCAACCCACAGATGAAACTGTTGCGCATAGCAGTATGGCACTGCACACATTATCAATGTTTTTTGATAAACTGGACCAAAACATACATTTCATAATTCATTCCCTCTCATAATGATATTGTTGAGATAAAACCTTAAATTAAACATAAATACTTTTTATAAAATGACAGATGTCTGCGTCTTCTTCGTTATGTTCTGTCTTTAGCAATAAACCGTTCGAACCAGACTACTAAATTATTTAATTTATTTTCCTCAGGTTATGGGCCCAGCCCATGCCTGTAAATAAGTAACCGGGTTTGAAATTTATTGCTAATAGTACCAGTAAACAATATTTCGCGAGTATCTCATCGATTCACATCGTCTCGTTTTTTGGAAAAAATGGCTACGTCAAATATTCAAATAGAGAAATTACTCGGACGAGAAAATTATTCGACATGGAAATTTGCTGTTAAATCTTATTTGGAACATGAAGATTTATGGGACTGTGTCTATCCCGGCACCGAAGTCGACAGCAAAAAGGACATTAAAGCAAAGTCTAAAATTATATTGTTAGTAGATCCAATTTAAAATAAAGGATCTGGGAGAGATAAAGTACTGTATTGGCATACATGTAGAGAGAGATAGGAAGGATGGAATTATATATTTGGATCAGAAGAAATATATACAAGAAGTTCTACAGAAATATGGGATGTCTGATTGCAAAAGTGTCAAAGAATCAGACCAGCACTCCCTACTCTCCGGAGCAGAATGGGTTAGCGGAGCGCATGAATAGAACGCTGGTTGAGCGGGCGAAAAGTATGCTATTTGAAGCAAAGCTGCATAAACATTATTGGGCCGAGGCAGTCGTCACAGCAGCCTACGTTATAAACAGGTCTCCTTCACGTGTTTTGAATGAGGTAACTCCCTATGAAATGTGGACGGGTAAGAAACCAAACATTTCACATTTAAAGATATTTGGTTCGAAAGCTATGGTACATATTCCAAAGCAAAACCGTTTAAAGTGGGATCAGAAATCTCGAGAATTGCTGTTTATGGGTTATTGTGATAACACAAAAGGTTTCAGAATGTATGATTCAGTTACCAAGAAGGTTATAACAAGCAGGGATGTGATATTTATAGAAGATAATGTCAATGATATGACACCGATATCTCACGAAGTACCACAGCTAGTTAGTGTACCTATTGATAATACACAGGCAAGTACTGAATCGACATCTGCTGATGCCAGCCCACAGAATGAGACACTTGAAGCCGCACTGTCACCTTTGACTGCTGATACATCTTTTGATAGTTGTGCGACAACTGGAATAACCGATGATGATACATATTATCCCAGTGCAACTGAAGACAGCAGTAGTGATAGTGGTCACACTAGTTGGAATATGACGTTAAGATCTCATCAGAGTTGTAATATACAGGAAAATAATTTTATGTGTGTTCAACCAATTTTAGATCCTGTAACTGTCGAAGAAGCTTTATCAGGCACGGATGCTGAACTGCAGAAGGTTGAAGTAGAAGAGGAGATTTATATCCTGCAACCACTTCAGTATAGCAATGCTGATGAAGTATGTAAACTCAAAGAATCCTTGTGTGGATTAAAGCAAGCAAGCAGAGAGTGGAACAAGGAACTTAGTCCTATATTGAAGGAATTAAGACGACTATCAGAAAACAAATTTAATTCTACAATTTATAGTAAAGTTCTAATCAACACCGATATGCTGTTTTTAGGTATATATGTTGATACATCTCACTGGTTAGCTCTGAAGAGAGTTATGCGCTATTTAAGGAGCACCGAAACTTATCGAATGAGATATAAACAGAACATACAGAAGAGGAGGACTTAGAAGCTGGAATTGTGTTGTGAGGCATCATTTCGGGCGTGACAAAGTTGCTGAACGTGTCATAGATGTGAAGTACATACAGTCCAACATGATGGTAGCTGATGCACTTACTCGATGACGATCTACTGCGCATCCAAGTTGAAGATTGGATTGATTTATGTTTAAGGGAGGATGTTGAGATAAAACCTTAAATTAAACATAAATACTTTTTATAAAATGACAGATGTCTGCGTCTTCTTCGTTATGTTCTGTCTTTAGCAATAAACCGTTCGAACCAGACTACTAAATTATTTAATTTATTTTCCTCAGATATAATAAAATCATATTCAATGAAAGTTCATGATTTTTTATGCCTGTTGCAAAGAGTGGGTACACTGAGTACGACCGGTTTTGAGCCTGACGTGAAAGTGTAGCACCTTTTTAACTTTTAATAGTTGGCATGCTGTGGTGCCTGCACGGGTGTTATTTTAATTTAAAATTTAAATTACATTCTTCAATCCCTTCTTTCCAGACACTTAAAATGGATTCAAAATATGCGTCTGTTGGTTTGGAAAACAGCCTGAAATCCAATGGCTTGAAAAGAAAACATGCTATTGAAAATATAAAAGTGAAGAAGATAAAGTTATCTAACAATGTCAGTACAATAAAGAATATAAAAGTTGAAACAAATGGCCATAATAATGTTCAAGAAAATAAGTTAGTAAATGAACCTGTACAGGACCTACAGGAGGCAAGGAGGCAGTTGCCCGTGTATTTGGTTCGGAACAGGTATTTGATACTTTAAAACACAAATTAGATACAGCCAGAGCTGTTATTTGCCTTTCCTGTATATTATAATTTCAGTTTTATTAGTTACAAATGTATAAATTATACTAGATTTTAATGTTAAATCAACAATATATCATGATCAATACAGTGGTCTGAAATACATTTAAATCTCTAACTTGTAACTTGGGGTAGTAATTAATTTATTTAGTGTCTACCAACAGCTTCTTTGTATAAAAGAGTAATGTATGTTTTTAATGAGTCTTAATCTAACACAGTTGCCAATTTATTTTCAGACTTATAGAAGAGATAAAGAAAAATGACACTATGATTTTAATTGGTGAAACTGGCAGTGGTAAAACAACACAGATCCCACAATTGATTCATGAACAGCGTCTAGAAGGCCACGGTGCTATAGCAGTGACCCAGCCACGCCGTGTGGCAGCCATCACAATCGCTCTTAGGGTTGCAGCTGAAATGAACACTGAGATAGGATCCATCGTTGGGTAAGGAACTTTATTCTGTCTTTTAGATAATTAATTAAATTAATAAGCACTTTTATTTATTTAATAGATTTTAATTTACTTTCATAGGTATTCAGTCCGGTTTGAAGATGTAACGAGTCCGAGAACCAAAGTAAAGTACTTAACTGATGGCATGTTGCTCAGAGAGGCAATATTAGATCCCTTGCTCAAAAAATATTCTATAATAGTGCTGGATGAAGCACATGAGCGTACTGTGAGCACAGATGTTCTATTTGGCATTGTCAAACTAGCACAGAGAGATAGAATTGAACAGAAGTTGAATCCTTTGAAGGTAATTTTTCCATTATTATACAGCATTTGTAATGTAAATACAATTATTCCAATTGTAATACTTTGTACCAATGTGTGTATTTCACCCCATTGCATTTAGATGTTACTTATGTCATTAATTAAATACAGTCTTCTTTTCTCAGGTTATTATAATGTCAGCCACTATGGATGTTGACTCCTTTAGAAAATATTTCCAAAATTGTCCAGTAATATATTTGGAAGGCAGAACATATCCTGTGACCATATATCATTCAAAGAAGAAACAAGAGGATTATCAGTATGCTGCAGTGTGTACTATATTCCAACTTCATGCTACTACTCCTGCTGAGTAAGAAAGAAAGAAGTTTTCACTTTATGTTTATTCACGACCTGCCACTAGGCACACTAATAGAATTTACTTAAATAATTTCTATATTTCCAGCCATGATTTTCTCGTATTTCTAACGGGACAAGAAGAAATTGAGACAGTCATGTACAATATCAAACAGATAGCAAAGGTAATTTTTTGTATAATAAAGTTAAAGATTTACTGTAGTGTAGAACTGAATATCATAATTATGAACAATTTACAATATAATTACCATTGTATTTGCTTTTATGCTAGATCAAACATTCCAGGAAGCTACAGGTCCCCCTATAAGGGTATGTCCCCTGTACGCAGGACTCCCGCCAGCGAAACAGTTGCAAGTGTGGCGGGAAGCGCCAGCTGGGACTCGAAAGATCATTCTTGCTACTAACATAGCCGAGGCTTCCGTCACCATACCTCGCATCAAGTGCGTTATCGACACAGGAGTTGTGAAAGAAAGGTAGGTCAAGTAGTAACCAGTCAAGAGTGGACATGGGCAAAATTATTTTCACTGGTAAAGAACAGCAAATAATGCAAGTACACAATTCTTATGACAAACAGCAAAATGAGTGTACACACGGCTACACATCAAGCTATAGAAAACTAGTATAAGCTGACCGTCCAATTAGTATAAAGATCATATGAAGAGAATCCGAGACAAACTGGTTTTGTGTAGCTTGATGCGTAGCGGTGTGTACATAATATAACTTAAGTTTACCTACCCTACGGGCATAGTTCGCGAGTTCATTCGTACATAAAAGGCCTTCTACATGATCCAAACCAACCGCCGACAGAGGTCACCTTGGTGCAGTTGGTGTGAAAATCTACCGTGTAGTCCGTGTAGACGTTGGTCGGCTGAACAGACGTGGGCGGAGTCAAACGACTTTGAACGACCTTTGTCGGGAGCTTATCACGACTGGCTGCGTCCGTGGTCAACCTCAACCGTGTGGAACGCTGTCGGCCAACGGGAGACGCGTGCAAGGTCACCTCTGTCGGCGGTCGGTTCGGATCGTGTAGAGAGCGTTTGACACGTCATGTGTCAGGTCGTGGTCGGGTGGTACGGGTGCGGAGCGGCTGCGGGTGTGCGCGACGTCGCAGGCGGCGGGATGGCAGCGCGCCGGCCGCGCGGGCCGCACGCAAGCCGGCTCCGCATACCGGCTCTACACCGCCGATGACTTCCGCGCGCGGCCCCTGCACCACACGCCTGAAATACTCAGGTAACTATTTTATTATACGTAGATTCAGATTTTTATTTTCATAGCAGTGTCATCAGACATAAACCCGAGTGGCAAGTTTATATTCTATGCGTGCTTAAAATTTTGAGAGTTGAGTTGAAAGAACATGTATAGTTTGAATTTCTTTTCCAGGAGTCCATTATCTTCAACCCTGTTGCTGCTAATAGCCGCGGGCGCAGAGCCCAGTACATTTCCACTTATTGACACGCCGCCACCAGAATCTGTTAAAGCTTCCCTGGCCATTCTCAAGGAATTAGGTAATTGAATATTGAAGTTAAATCGTAAAAAGCAATAATAATTCTTAAATTTTTCAGGATTTTTGAGTTATTGTGAACAACAATCCTTTATGTAATATATACTATTTTTATTAACACCCTATTCTTATATTTTATGTTATCTTCAGGTGCCATTGACAAAGAGACCAACCCTAAACTGACCGTCATAGGAAAGAAGATGTCAACATTTCCTATAGAGCCTAAATATTCGAAAGTTCTGTTGAGTGCACCGGAGTATAACTGTTTGGATGAGGTATTATTGTTATTTAAAATTGTATTTAATAAAATCTCTTGTTAAAGTAATTAAGGATGAATATTTCTATATTTGTGTTTTCGTTTTTAGGCTCTGAGTTTAATTTCGGTGCTATCGAGTGAAAACGTGTTCCACACTCCAATGCACAAAAGGGAAGAAGCTTTCAAAGTGAAACAGAAGTTCCTCTCGCCTTTAGGAGATCACATCACTCTTCTCAACGTGTTCAAAGCTTTTTGTAAATCTCCTTTGAAAAAGGTAAAATCCCATCATCTTAATTCAATCACACTGTTGATTTTGGCCATTCGAATTATTTAGGTGATTTGTTTCAAATGTGTGTGTATTTTTCCAGCAATGGTGTAAAGAAAATTATTTGAACCACAAGAACTTGACGTATGCATGCGAGGTGCGACAACAGCTGCTTGCGATCTGTCAGAAACTGAATATGACCGTCACTAGTTGTGGTCAGGCGTATGATCAGGTAATTAGTCTTCATCAAATCATCAACAATCAAAAAATGTGGATCATCATGGATAACTAAAATTGTATACTCTGATGTTTACTGCGTTATCTGTGATACTTCTCACGCAGCAAATACACAGGAACAGATAATTAAATCTAAATTTCATTACTTATTTTTTTAATTTCAGCTACTCAAATGTCTGCTATGCGGTCTGTTCACGAATTGCGCGTGGCAGCGTGGCGCGGGAGGTGCGGGCGGTGCCGGGGGCGCAGGGGCTGGCCGCTACGTGACGGCGGCGGGCGCGGCGGCGGCGCTGCACCCCGCCAGCGCATTGCACAGCATACGTCCCGCACCACCCGCGCTGCTGTACACCGAGCTGCTGAGTACCAGCCGCACCTACATGCTCACCGTATCCGCCATACAGCCGCAGTGGCTGCATCAGGTCGCGCCTGAATACGCTCGCCGATGCCGCGCTAGTCGGTGACGAAAACTATTCAATATATTCTTTACAGTTCCTGTCTCATAACTTTGCTTTTCTGAAGTCGGCCGTAAGACGCCTCGCGCATGCGCTGTGTCTTGTTCATACATTTTGACTATCGTGAAGTCACTTCGGACAAGCAAGGCGACATGACCAGAACTGTACTCTTTATCAGAACTGTGTGTAGTGTGATGGAGACTTCTCATAATCGCAATTCACCCTGGTCATTATTTACTTCATCCTCACCTAACGAGGGCATCGATAAAGCGTTACGAGGGTGTTCTGTCAGTGTTAAAAAAACATTTGAAGATTTGCCGCTTTAGTACATAACCAGCTCATTTTGAGTTTCTAATGCATTTGTATTTAAGTTTCGTGGTTTACTTTACTTATAATTGTTTTATAATGTTCGTTAAGTAAACAATATGAACTAAGCTTGCTTGTTACATTTAGCGATATTGTGTGATATAAGAATAATTTAGTTTTAGGTTTTATCGTTTTATTTTAAGAAAGATGATTAAGTAAATACATACCTAAATCCACCGTTTAAGAAAGAATTTTAATTAATCATGGCCGACAATTTTAACACACATAATAAATAATCTTCATCGATTTTTTTTTGCTTAAAATAGTTAGTTTTTAAAATGTGTTTATAAAGTTATGTTGAATAATGTATAGTAATGTCTTACATCAGCAATTATTCTATTGAATTGTTATTAGATAATTACCTGGTGCTAAATACGAGGTTTAGAATATAAATACATACTTGATGTTAAAACATGAAACTGTAAATAAGTGTAACATATTAAATAAAATTTTACCAAAAACGAAGATATTTTTTTCAAGATATTTATGAAAGATAACCTATTGAAATTTATTTCTCAAATTAGCGTTATTATGTAAAGCTGAGCGTATTCTATTACATGTTGTCCACTAGAAGTACCTAAAGAAAAATACGATTGCGGGCGTATTTAATTGTTTATCATCAGAGCAACAGAAAAAAGGCCATTTGTGAAGGCGTTCAGGGGCGCTCGGCGACTCTCTTTCTACCGCGGTATCAGGGTTCACCGCACATCCAACACCATAGGTTTGACGCCTCCGGGTATATCACCAGAACGGCAGAGATAACACATTTGACAGCATGCCTTATACTTGTTCTGCGCAATTCACGGGATTCAATTTAAAAGCGTACAAGTTACAAATTCTCTCATTTTTTGCGGCAATATTACAGTGCGATTTAAACTCCGCGTAGGTAAGGTAAAAGGGTTCCCGCGACAAAGCACAGTAACAGAAAGACGAACGGATAAAAGGGCTGGCGAATCTCTATAGAATATCGAACTCTTTATAGAACATTTTTGTTGTATTTTATCGACTCGGCGCCATGAACGGGTTAATTATGTAAGTAGCATTTATTGTTCCCATAACATCCTAACTCTAGTTTCGAAACATTGTAGGTAGGTACCTAACTATTGCGCAGATTGCGTTCAACTTCGTTCCTCCATTTTGCAGATCTGATTTACATACTAACAGATCAGAATGTTGCAGTCAGATTGAAATGAGATCGTAAAGGAGATTACTTTTATGGTTCCCGTTCCATATTCTTGAATGCTTTGTAAAAAGTTTCCATTTCAGCTTCTAATTAAAATAGCTCGCTGCCAAATTTAATTTCCTCGCGCACTTCTTTAAAAGTTATTCTGTAATAAGCAGCATTGGCAGTCATAAAAAAAGGATCCAAGAGAGAACTGAGGACATTCCCCTCATTAAAATGATTCCAGCTGGAAGCGGAACAATGTTAATTCGATAATTATGCAAATTTCAGGAATAATTCATTAAAATTTATGACGTACAGTAGGTGCGTACTAAAGGGAGTCGGCTGTTCTTGTCCTAGGTAAGTAGGTAAGATCGATTATTATTTATGTCTAGGATATGTGGTAGGTACATTTCGCGCCAAATGTTGATTGATAGTGATTGATTCAATAATTTCTCAAATAATTTACATGTACAGATAATAAATACCCCCATCTTACCCTAGGGGGTACCCTATCTTGCCTTATAGGTGGGGCAAAACGGTACGAGATTTTGTAAAATTCAGCAGCAATTTAAATATTTTTAATGCTTGGTTATTATAGAAGAGTTAACATTACACTCTCTAAAGTGCATTACAACTTGAAATGAAAAATAATTGTATGTTTTCTTTACACATAACTCTTTATCGAGAGTTCTTCGTACATATACATGTCTACCGTCTACCATTAATAGGTGCAAACGCTGCGGTCCCATGCCCGCTGCGGCTAATGGGACTTTGGAATGGATGCCGTCGTCGATAACGTTCTCCCTCGTGTCTGGTTTTTGTGTTTTTAGCGCTAATTGCCTAACTTTCATATAATAAATTACTTGCTTTTGATAAGTCATCAATTATCACGGGTCCTGTAATGAAATTAGGCTATTTACTAGGTACATTATAATTTATGCTTGTTCTTATGTTGTTAGGTACCAACAATTTTCCTTATTTTTTATTTAACACAGTAATTGTCATGTTTATGACAACATGAGATGAGCTCATACTGTGTTTGTACCTATAAATAATAAACTAATCTCTAACATGTTAGCGTCTCGATCGCTGCTTGTTAGAAGAAGATGATAACAGAATATAAAATGAGTAGAGCCACGTGCTCGTGTAGGTATATATTGGCACTCGTGCGTACAAGTAGGAATTGTATAAAAGCTTTGGCGAGCAAATGGAGTAGGCATAGATATTTCCACAACAGTTACCTCGGAAGGGTCTGCTGTCTCTGGGGACGAAGTTTGGACCGCACTACTCCACAAGGATCTCGTTACGTGTATCGTTTCAACATACATATATCCATATTTCTAACTTTACTCTGGTTAGAAGGTAATTCGATCAGTTTTGATAAAAGATCAATGCCTAAAAAATGGTTGCCTCAAAGTATTGGAGGTTTGACTTCATGATAAGCAGCTGTTTTCCTCAATCGGATGTTAATCTTGTAGACGAAAATGGACCTTAGACGTATAATTTTCCTGTCCTGTATTTTGTGTGAAATTGATGAGAGCGCTGAAAACATAAATTAATAAGTAGTTGGTTCGTAACGACGTGCTTTGTAACAGTTAAAATTCTCACTCAAATTTCCCAAAATTTAAAAATGAGCTTATTTTTATTTCTATCTGTCGAATTATAAATTCAGCTGCATCGCCCGTTCAAACTTACATTTACCTGTGAAGCGTGTGGTACGTTGAGTACCGTGTGCTAATAATGGGGTTTGTTTTTCACTGCGTTTCCGTCGACGGCAGCTTTAATTCGAGTTTAATTAAAATTCGCCCGCTATAAATTACCTTCTTCCGGACAAGTTGCGTTTCACAATACACGAGCATATCGTCATTTGTTTTGCCAGTGACGTATTTTTCAGGCCACAATAATGTTTCAGTAAAATACCTAGGTGCTCAATATTATAAAAAAAACTGATATGTACGAGTCGTGCTCGTCCAACGAAGGTTCTGTACCTAACAGAATGATTCAGTACAAAATCATAATTTGTGGTCTGTAAAGATGTTAGGTACTTACCTTGTTGGAGGAAAACGGGAACTTTTCCGAATGTGCATTTATTTGTTGAATAAACTATCGAATCTCTTTTAGAGTAAAGTTAGTTTTTTTGTAAATCTCATGGGATCGTAGATCTGATTATACCGTTGCAATTTCATCTCGATACTTCCGCTCCATCCCGAGATAAAGGGTGGTGACAGATGGACAACAAAGTGATCGGATAGGGTTCCCTTTTTTGCTTTCAAAGTACGGAACCCTAGAAATGCATATAACGCAAGCTATAGTTTTGAATGAATTTGAATATCTTCTATGAAGGCGTAGCTACATGTAAGTATTCATTTTTATTACGCGAACGTTTATTTAGATAACTATAAAATGTCAGTGTTGCGGAATATCGATAGATACCCAGGGGAAATAACGAAACAGCTTGCAATGGAATGGTAAACGTACGTACATAAGTGCCAACAAAATTTTATCTGAAAGACACTTTTCAAATCTAGTCGCGTGTTGTGCGTCTCCAGTCAGCACGCTCGTTGCGAATAGTTTAGAAATTCGTTTACAAGCTAAAAGCTTTCCATTTGGTGGGTAAAATGCTATAGGTATGACGTTAGGCGTCCTGCTTCTCAGACTACATTTTCCTCACTATTAGTGTTTCAAGCTTGAAAGTGTCTATTAACACGTACCTACTTACTGCAGTACCAACAACGTACGACCTTTTTCATATGTAAGTTTTTTGGTACTGAAATTCGAAATACGAAGTGACCACATCAAACGTATTTTCGACGTTCCATCTTATAGAATTCTCTCTATAAGATGAAATGGGTGGCTCTTTGTGGCGACTCTTCGGAAGGTTTCTACATATAGGTCATGACAGAATGAATTAGATACCTATCTACCCCCATAAAAGGACAATTTCAATGACCTAATGCAATCAGAAACAGTCGTATTTTGTTATTAAAGAAATCTTTGAAATTCTTTACTTTAATCAATTTCCCTAAATGGTCGTTCATTAAGTTCCAACTGAGCATTAATTTCTTTCGTCTCCGAAAACCTATTGTTTTGAAAAATCTCATTACAGTCCCTACTTAAATAGTCCCCGCGGGTATGCTGCGGAGCAAAGTAATCAAATCGTTAGAAATTTATATAGATATTTAAGATATCTTTTAACCAATGACGCGAAAAATGGTGCCGCTCGAAGGTAGAGATCGCTGTGAAAGTACTTATTTGCATCCAGATGAGAGAACGAGGAAAAATGAAGTGTTGAAAATGGAGCGACCCAAATTGTTAAGTTAATTGCGAATTCATTATAATGAACAGTACTTAGCATCATTTTTCATACTGCTCAATCTTTAGAGTATTGATTTACCTTATATTCACAGCATAAAATTAAAAAAATATATTTTATACCTCGGCACTTACGGTGCTTTCATTTGTGCCTCTTCATTTCATAACGTCACATAAATCATTATGTCATAGTGATTTAGAGAAAGGAAAAGTAAGGAATTGGGTGAGAGCTCAAATTGTCAGCAAAGGGTTGGAATTGAAATATCTACTAAGAATCGTTGTTATATGTAGAAAGATATGTACTGTGGCTGGTCATTAGAGCAAGAACTCTTTATTACAAGCAGTTCTTTATTACCAGATTGGGACATACATTTTTACTGGGCGGAAGTCCCGGCCAGTGGATCAGGCAACTTTTCTCTAAAACGATACTGCAATGGCTCTTTGATTGGATGCTTCCTTCCGAAGACTTCGGACACCGATAGTACCTGTCTCCTACATTGTGTCTCAATAAAGCTGCGAAATTGTTTTGTATTTTATTGCGTATTTATTGTATTCTATGTTGCGCGAGGCAAGTATTAAGCATTTAATATTTTATTACGGATATATAGACATTGGAGATTTACTATTTCCAAAGAGTTGGGTCTCGTATTCTCACAATCCTGTGGTATTTATTATTTTTATTATGTTTGAAGGTTCCAGAGAAAAGCGTTGTGCTGTTGGTATTTAAGCTAATGACTCAATAAATATCAAGGTAAAATAATTAATTTAAGTGAAATCGCTCTCAGAGACTATCTAAGCACAAGCTGGTAGGTACATATAGTCCGATTTTACTGAGGCAACCACAAAGAGGCGTAACCTATCTATCTTTGTAGACAGTGGGTTTATTTCTCTGTCGATCTAGGTTTGCTATTGAACTGGGTGTTCCGAGGTGGTCAGCTGAGTCCAGCTCACTACACGAGAGTGTTGGTTAGATTACATCCTCAATGTCAAAAATCTAAAAAAAATAACTGCAATATTGGTTTTCACCGATTTTTCGATTTTAAAATTCATATTGCTTTTTCATAAACCTACAGTATTACTGAACTAAATTGAATTTAGAATTTCAGGAGGATGGTTAACAAAGAAGACACAAATGTCCTGCAAGTAATCGCCGCAGCAGCAGGACGAACGAATTTGGCAATGCACCAGATTCGGCTCGATACGAACCAGCAAGATCAGAAGCCGTTACTATTGAAAATGCACATTTAATCCAGATTGGTTTGAGAAACCTAACTTTTTATTTGCGAAAGTAGACAGTTGCAAATGAATATTATTTAGTCCTTGTTTTTGTTGCAGCTTATAGAAAAAGCATAGTACAGCTATCTCGTAGAACAAACTAGCGGTGTAATGGATATCTACTGCAGTTCCCACACGTTTGGGTGAATGGCAAAAAGTTTTCAGCACGTTGTTTTATGTAGTATTTATTATTGTGGAGCACGAAAGTGCAATTCATATATCGTGAGAGAACTAACTGAACATCGACAGAGCCGTCATAAATGGAGGCAGTTCGCCTTACATTAAATTCACATTACATCATTCCTGTGCAATGTTTACACTTTAATAAAAACGTATAAGAATTTTTACTTTCAAATTGCGGTACTTCTATTGAATTATCGCACCCCAAGGAACAAGTAGGTAATTTACGCGTACATTACCGTTATATAATGGCATAAACGGATTTACTCGCAGGTGAAGGCATAAAGGTATTTGTCGCGAATGCGGAGCGGCACGAGGCGACGCGATGCGGCGGACGCAGGGCGCGGCGCGGGCGAGGAGACAATCTCGGCGATGGCTCATTCACTGCTGCAACGAGCCGAGCAGAGAATTGAATTGGAAGCAAATGTGCCGTACGGATACTACCGTCGAATATAAACTGAACCACTCCCGAGTAAGCGGCGCTGATCATGAAATAAAGAAAGCCTCAGAAATATTTTTTCTAAATGCCGACCGGTTTTAAAATCGGATAAGGAATAATGGGAGAGAGGTGGCTCACTCCTCAGCTTAATTAACGCATGGAAAAGGAATTGGTATATTATTATTTATACCTCTGCATTAAGTAGGAGGAAAGGTATGTAATGAGAAGATGACGACTCAGTTTTCTGTCATTTCGTCCTGTCAGTGGGGCGAGTCGGCTTCGCAATAATGATGATATCGCTTGTTTACGCCTGCCCCGTCATAAAACGTGGCATTATAAGTATTGGTGTAAAACGTTATATTATAACTTAGATAAGATACTCATAAAATGGCGTTGAATGAGTTCTACGTATATATAGGTATGTACATATGTTCTATACGATCTGTTTAATCTTGCTGCAGTATCTGACCATGTGTCTAAATTTATGTTAAAGAGTTGAAGTTTTATCTTCACTTATTATAGACATGCAGGAGCACAGAAGAGACGCCAGTGGTCGCTATTCCGGCGAGAGGTTTAACAAACGGCTGCGTGCAAGCTGAGGAAGCGTCTGTGGGCGGCTTCATTTCCGTGCGTGCGTTCGCGGCTACGTCCCTATTTCCTCCACGCTGATAGTCCGTTTACGACCACTCCTTCGACTGCTTATGCATTTATGTTCAGCCATATGTGCATACTATCTTTGAAAATAGAATTGTTTACATCGCAGAATCAGTTGATCGGCATGATTTGGTTGCGTTGAACTTTTTTATACATAAAGCAGATTTATAGTCATATTTTTCTCAAATCAATTTCATATTTCGTCAGTGCAGAAGATTGAAATAAATCTTGAATGACGTTACAAGGGTTACGTACCTGTGTGTGCATTGAAAGCCACGTCAAAGAAAGCCATTGAATTCGAATAATACCTATTTCAATATTCGTACGTCTCCGATTTACTCTATCTCATATAATCCTATGTGAATTCCTATGAACCTCTGATATTCAATGACAAATGAACTCATATTTGGAATAAGTTTCAATATGAATATTTTCTGTAGATCCCTAAGTAACCAACCCTGCTAGAAATGTGTAGACATATTTTACATCTGAGGAGTTTTGTATTGCTTCAATTAATATTTAGGTTTTTCTTACAATCGAGAAAATAAAAATGATAAAGACATAGATAAAAGTATCCGGTGCGGTAGTTATTTTATACTAAACTAGCTTCCACTAGCGTCTTTACCCGCGTCCAGTGGGAACTACTTCGCACACCCGGGTAAAACGTAATTTATTGCGATTACTGAGTTTAAGCAAACAAACAATAATTTTCAGTACAGGTTTCCGGACGCTACAGACATTCGACAAGGCGCAGAAGCTATAACATGACTAAAAGTTCCATGGGCCATAATGTATATTGTACCTCATGATTTATGACTTAATATATGTGTAATAGAGTCGTGGTGGCCTAGTGGTTAAAGAGCCAACCTCTCAAGTGTGAGGGCGTGGGTTCGATTCCAGGTCGGGCAAGTACCAATGCAACTTTTCTAAGTTTGTATGTACTTTCTGAGTATATCTTGGACACCAATGACTGTGTTTCGGATGGCACGTTAAACTGTAGGTCCCGGCTGTCATTGAACATCCTTGGCAGTCGTTACGGGTAGTCAGAAGCCAGTAAATCTGACGCCAGTCTAACCAAGGGGTATTGGGTTGCCCAGGTAACTGGGTTGAGGAGGTCAGATAGGCAGTCGCTCCTTGTAAAACACTGGTACTCAGCCGAAACCGGTTAGACTGGAAGCCGACCCCAACATAGTTGGGAAAAAGGCTCGGGAGATGATGATATGTGTAATTACTTAATTTCTTAGTACGGGAAATGTTTTAGTTAATTCACTAGCCAATTTACCCTTCAGCATGAATTAGAACGCAGCTCAAAAACGTACTAGAGTACGTTCTATCTGAAAAACCCATTTTATTTTCATTTTAATTGAAATACATAAGTAGAGGTATTTAGGGTCAAAATAAAGAAGCGTCTCAACCGAACGGAACGTATATAAATAGATACGGTCATTTACGATATTAACGATACCCAGGGGCCTTGGTCATCGGTCCTTTACCGGAAAACATATATTATTTGGACCCTTGGTTTTGTTTCTTATGGAGATTTGTGGATGTATAGCGGCAGTTCTGCTCCTCTTCTATTGGAGTTATACTGATCCCAAAATAAAGATATCGAGTTTTTGTGTACTTGTATGATGATAAGCGACGGCAGCACCCTCGAACAGCTCTTAAAAAAGCTTGAGCATTCATTTTGAAAATAATGTCTCTCACAATATTCACTAGTTGTAGTAGAAGAGACTTCAAGCAATATGACGTCGTTTGAAGCAAAAGGAGGGCACTACAATTTGTTTTAGTAACATTGCTTTCAAAACGGCGAAGGAAATCAAAACTGACGCTACCTAGAACTAACGGCAGTTTAAGACATATGACGTGTATTTTTGACTTTACAAATATGTACCTCTTAAAGTGGAACGAATGGTGTCTGACAGAAGGAATATAGATTGGTTGATCTTTTGATGAGCTTTGTAGAGCTTGCGCCTGCCGCCTATCACTCTCTTATTAAGTCAGTTACCAGAGATGATGTGCGTTTCTGAAGGCAGCGACAAGCACCTTCAATTATCATACACCAGACTCCAAATTGATCCAAGCGGGCACTTATCAAACGAGACATTAGGACCGCTGATGCTGCGGACAGATAATAATTACAGACTATCATACACGTAGCATCTACCTACTGTTAAGGGATATCTCTATGGTTTACCATGTTATAGTAAGGGAGGCGCTCATTAAAACACGACATCATTACAATTCCCACGGTAGGCGCTTGTGTCTCAATGACTCTGAACGCGGAGAGATAATAGCCGCGCCCTCGATACGTGATTTGCAACCCTTCTCGTTCTATGAAACGTATACTTATGTACGTACACGCACTTAGAAAAACAAGGTCATTTTGATTACTGTATGTACATAAAGTTCGTAGGTATTTTGCTTTGAGTCAAAATGATCAAATAAAATGAAATAGTGGATGAACTTTGTTTTTCTTATCTATACTTATAATAAATCTGTAGAGAGGTCAATTCTGTACATTGAATATATTTTCAAAATAACTATCAGGGGGTGATAAGTGATCGATACTGATGCCAAAAATGCAATCAGTAAAATTTTTGTCTGTCTGTCTGTCTGTCTGTCTGTCTGTATGTTATTAATAGGAACAAAAAGTACTGGACGGATTTTAATGAATCTTGGTACAATTATTCTTCATACTCCTGGACAGGTTATAGGATACTTTTCATCACGCTACAATCAATAGGAGCAGAGCAGTGAAGGAAAATGTTGGGAAAACGGGAGAAGTTACACCATTATTTAAGCTTTCGTCGCGTGTGCAGCCTTAATGGTTAAAGCTACATAGAAATCATGTATGACGGAAATGTTCTACATAAAATTGTCTAAAAAATATTCCACAACAGCATATGTCTATTTTTAATGGTTGACTCACAATAACACGTATAACTCCCGATAGTTTAGCAGTTCGGAGCTTTCTGATTATTTATTATTGATTTGTTTATTCTTATGTTTATAATAATCTCGCTTATCCCTAATTAACAAAAGAGAACATTATTACATATTCTATAAAAAAATAATCATAGAAATCGGTGTAGAAATACCAAACTTATACATGAAATACGATAATCAGCGGGTCGGTCGGTAGGTATAATAAGGCGGGAGGTCCGAGCGCGAGCTTCTCATCCCGACAAAAGTTAGGCTTTGGTAGCGGTAATCGACATCCACACTGGCGTAGCCGCGGGGGTCCTCTATAGGTTATATATCAGAACAACACATAGACTACTTTTTGTCGCGAAAATCGACATCCACGCGGGCGGAGCCGCGGGCGACCGCTAGTTTTGAATAAAATATCATATTTTACGTTAAATGTTTAATCTATGTTTTACACTTCGTTAAATGCATACAAAGTAGTCTGTTTTATCTGAGCATTTTTATTTTAATGACAAAGCAAAATATTGAGAATTAAATTAGCGTTTTTATGTTTTTAAAAACTTAATATTCAGAGACAAGAGTAATATTGTTTTATGAATATTTTTCAGATTATTTTAAATACATTAGTTGTATTACTCTGGAAATATGAAACTGTTGCGAATATTATCGCGAGCACGATAAGTAAGTACGTAGCAACAAATTGTTTGTTTTTGGATGGGTGAGCACTCACTGGTTTTGATAAACACTCATTTTTTATTCAGATCGTTAGGCATTTTTCGTACGCACTTCGTATGTGTACAACTCATGTATATGTAATGTTTATGTGTTGTACATATTTCGTGTAACTCTTGCGAGAGCGACTAAGGCTATGATTTAAATATAAACAAAAAACACAGACTGCAAATAAAAATTGTTTTATAGCACATTGAAAATGAAATAAGAAGGAAAGCTTTCACTGTAAATAAAAATACTGCAACGTGGTCAGCAAATATGATATGTGTAATATGTATATGAGTTATTTAACCCCGGTCTGTCTTATCGCTTGGTTGCCATTTGACAAGGACCCTGTACTGTAACCAAGATTTTATGACTTTATTTTGGCAAATCTTTACATGAGATTTTAATTTTAGTTCCCAGTTTGGTTGACAAAAATATTCATTAGCTTAAGTAGCTGTTTCTCTCTGTTTCATCCGCGTCCCCGGGAACTTCTTATTGAACCCGAATATGTTAGTTCGAGTATGAATTTTTCAATTCAGTTTAGTAGTTTTGGAGCCTATACATATATTGCATACAAACAAACAATCAAACCTTTACAACATTAGTAGGTTCAGTCTGAATAAAACGATTTTCCTCAATAAATGGGCTATCTACACCAAATCTGTCAAGTAGTTTCTGAGATTAGAGCTTTGAAACTAAAAAAATCTTCAGCTTTATAATATTAATATACATATGTTTATTATATAAATATTAATATCTAGCTTATGACATCTTGAAAGTAGGGAGCATGTATACATTCGACAGTTCAATAATCACGCGGGAATACAATTTTATATTCGGACAAAATAAAAGAAATATATCTGCCAAGGACGGACCAAACGCCCCGCAGCTATATTTTGGGACGAGTAGAGCACTAAGGTTCCGTTAGCGCTAGACAAAAGAATACTTACATACAATAAAGAAGTCAATGTAGAGATCTAAAGCGGACAACGGTTTGTTGAAAACCGCCTTTCCTTTGTGAACGGTTCTCTTTTATGCAAGTTACTATACCGTCTTCCGTTTAAGCAATGCCATTACCTCTCGATCGAATGTGAAGTATTCGCTTTAATGAATCCACTCGACTCGAGAAATTCTCCACTTGGTCCCTATTTGCAAGAAAAGAGTGCATTACCTTCGTAAGCACAATCACGGTTCGTTAGATGGCCTACTTTTTGAAGGATCAATAGATGCGTGCGACCATTTGTTTGTAAACTCCTGTGGTTTAAAACAATCCATCCATCATTACTTCATGCATCAAATTATGGTTGTTAAAACTAAGACTAATTATAACGTTATTCTTTTTCTAATATAAGTAGAATGGGCTTCGTATGTCATATTGCGTTTTAATAGCTGAATGGGCGATAGACAGCGTATTTGCATAGCGCAAAAATTAAAGAAACGTTACATCAGCTATTGTAAGCCGCGCTGATCCAGTGAAATATGAAACATGTAGGGGAGCTGGCAGCCAGCCAACTGCTTGCATCACACTATAACAAAGGGTTTCATATCAGGAAATTGTTCCTAGAACAATAGCAGAAAATATAAGCCTGCTTGTATTACAAGCTCGAATATCCCCGCACTTGAAAATATTATCGAAGACATCAGCCGTTGCTCTCACATTGAATAAATAGTGGATAAATTGAAGGTCCACTGTGTAGTCACGACACGATGTAAATGAGCGAGGATTTTGTTTGTTTTTCACTCGACAAAAATAACTCACAAACGAATATCTGTGCATGTTAAATTTATAAAAATATGCAACACAACAACACGTAAATATGTGTAGGTGTGTATGTAATAGCGCTTATATTTTATGCATTTAATTTTTAAGCTTTGATGTGTTTACTTTGAAACTCAGTGTAACTTCAAGAACAATTATTAACCACGTTACGTTTTTATCCTGTGTACCTACGGTAAGTAATTGGTATTAATATTCCTTTGTGTATATTGCTTTGGGTATAAAATAAACAAATGAACTGAAACGTTGGTTTTCCCTCGGGCAAATAGCACGAAGCAAGTGAGGAAAACGGCTTTTATTGGAGCTGGTAGGCGAAGGAATAACAAATAGCCAACACTTGTGCACTATTGCAATCTTTTAAGCTCAGTACATATTGCTGTAATAGTTGTAATCGGTGTGAAGGTAATGGGCGCTCTGTGCTGACGCTGCTTGCGATATCTCGACCACTTAAAACTATTGACTAACATTATACCTCGTGAATGACTTATTCCACCAATAGGTTTAAAGATAGAGCTTATTTTAGTTCGACGATGTTTCATGTGTTAGTAGAATTAGTGTAGGTCATAGCGTCGCTTGAATTGAGTTAAGAGCGTCACAATCCCGACGAAGCCGCCAGTTGGCCGGGGGCCATCCTGCCGACCGGATCTTTTTATTGCTTTTTACAATACAACAACAAAATATCTGTTGAGGTCGTTATGTACTGTGAAATGTTCACTTCAGACACGAATCATTTAATACACGAGGACATTATGACATACATTTGTTCGGATTTGAAAAATATACTTTTAAAGTTTGCAGCTTTTAGAAGTTTGTACTGTACAAAATTCAATAAATAGATTTTATTTCATTTTCCTCATACTTTAACCTTACTTCTTCGTATTAAAGTAATATTTCTGATTCGGACGGCAAGCTCGTTTGTATGTACCGTGGCATCTTGCGCTTTCTTGCTACGGCGTAGTCAAGTGCACGAGATGCTACGACAGCAGCGTAGCACTCGTAACAGACAACTTGTTTGCACAATTTATTGCTCCCTCTACTGGGATATGTTTGACTGGTTGTTTCTGAGACAGCCCGAGTTGACGAGTGCTTTTATTTTACACAGCAAACACGCTTTACGTACTTCATGTACTGGACTTTTATGACTTAACCAGAGATAATTTATATTTATGGGTTTTGGAAAATGTTGAGGTTTATCTATGTGTACTTAAAGGAATACGTTACTTAAGTCACATATAAAATACGTACCTAGAATTCATTAATAAGCATCAGGTTAACATTTAATTATTTCACATAAATATGTACATATAATACATAATAAATAGCCTCAATAAAAATGTAAGAAAGAATAACAGTTTGCGATTGCGCTCGCGTTCTGAACTCGCCATAATACACTTTGGCAGGGAGACGAAGCGTGTTCTCGTATAAGCGTGAACGGTCATGATAGCATATCTGATTGACTTCAACCGTATCTGGCTTCTGCTGCCATAAAATTTAAACGAATATAAATAGTTTAGAAATACTTTTAGGAATATATCAAAATGATGTAATCAAACCGATCCAGTCGATGCAATGGATATATTTATACTAGAATACTAGTTGGTCGCCCGTGACTTCGTTCGTGTGCACGTATATTTTGGATATCATGTGTATTTTGGGTTATCTAAAGTAGCATAAAGGATTAGGAGATTTAGTATTTTTACCAGGGCTGCGGGATGGTATTTAAGAGCTTCCACGGCCTAGTAAAGAAAGGGCTCCAGAAGGGACGAAAGTGGTTCTGACAATCTCTCCGTGAACAATACTATGTATTTTTGGAAATGATTTCTACATTCAGTTTAACTATAATCACTATAGTTAACCATATTATCTTATTTTTTTATAGATTTGCGAAAACTATTCGCATTATTCAATGATTTTTTTGTATATTACGCAGTAATATCTCCATTTTTTATATTAGGATTTTTTCATTTTAACTCCATAACCGTAGCCAATTCCGAGAAAAATATTCCATTTGTCGATTACATATTTAATGGAATGACGAATGCGCGGTAAACATAAACATACATACTTTCTGAACGCATAGTATAGACCGACCGAGCTATTTGTCCAGATCAGTACTGCTACCGTTGACTTGATTTTGCCATTTTATGACATTGACCAAGAAAAACATAATTTAAAAGTCAAAGACAAATCTTTCAAATGAATTTTGAAAACTCCTCAAGTTATATAAAGACCTCACAGATTTGTTACTTATTGTGGCATGACGCAGTAGCATTAGGTGACGTAGCAACAAGGTATGACTTCATAATAATATCATTTAAACTAGTAAATAACAATCTCTCTTTTGTTTATTTTTCAATTTGCAAGGTCTGATTGTACAGACGCCAGCACATCAAGCCACCAGAAACTTTCAAAATTTTCCAATCAACTTTGAACCATATGCTTTAGCGATAAAGTTGAAAATCTATTAAAGAAGTTTGACAGATTTTAGTTGATGTCTGTACTAACCTTAATGTCTGTCAAACTTTAGTTCCTATTTTGGCCGACTGCATAGATCGTGCGGTTGGTCTGTAGGAACGGGCTGCCTTATTATTTCCCTTAGCTGCCGTAAACGCGCACCTCCGGGACCGCGCTCCGGCTGGCGTTATTTAAACATTACATTGTGATTAGCAACATATTACAAGTAGTAAGGGAGAAGATTATTATGATATATCCGCATAAATGTTTGCTGTATCTGGAGTTATGTTTCATTTGAACTGCAGTGATATGTTCCTCATCATCCAGTGTAATTATGACATCAAATTTTTTTTGCTTCTAAATTGATGTGTTCACTCAGCTCGACCAATAATGGTATATTTGAAGATTGATAATCAGTACATTCAGTCACTAGTTGTCCCCAGCGGTTTCACCCGCATCTTTGGTTACTGCTCCGCTCCCGTGTGTCTTAGCGTGATGGTATATAGCCTATAGCCTTCCTCGATAAATGGGATATCTAACACTGAAAGAATTTTTCAAATCGAACCAGTAGTTTCGGAGATTAGCGCGTTCAAACAAACAAACAAACAAACTCTTCAGCTGCAAGCCATTTAAAAATGGTTTTACTAAGTATACAAAGTGAGTTTTACAAAGTGAGATGTAGAATATCATCTATAGGAGAATCGTATACAGAGTCATGGCAATATAAAATTCATATATTTATAAAACCTCCTATATTTGACGGGAAACCTACTGAGTTTGGTGCGCAAGTCATATGAATAAATCGTTGCTCCCATTCCAAGGATATCAAACACACAAAAGTACATTTCCATTTCGATTATAGGTAATTTTCTTGCTTTGAAATATTCGAATAAAAATCAACGCATTCATTTAAAAATTAAAAAGAAAGATTACAAGAAAAATGACATATACCTACTACTGCGGTTCATCTCGTTTCCATATCTTTAAAGTTAGTTAAACAAGATTTTTCATGCAGGCGGGATGTTTGGTGATGAGCTTGATCTATAACGTGTCACGTATCAATGAGTTGCTATATATTCCTGTATTTTTATTACATATCTTAAAACACGCGGGTAATCGAGACGAACCAAACGATACTGAATACTACTATACTACTGAATGATTGTTAGGTATAATCCGTTTAAACAGAGATACGAGGTAATGAAGAATATTAGGAACATGCATATAAGATGCGCGCGTAAAATATAGCCCTTCGTGGCAGTCGAGTGAAATTTCTAACGAATTCTCATTCTCATTTAATGTGTATTATATTATAAAGCTGAAGTGTTTGTGTGTTTGCTTGAACACGCCAATCTTAGTAAGTACCTACTGGTGCGATGAAAAATTCTTATAAGTTACATATTTTCGCTTCATCATTGACGATATTATGGATTGTTCCTAGGCACTCTGATACAATAATACAATGTGAGGTTCATTGATTACAGAACAAAACAGGAGTATATTCGATAAAACAACACAACATACATAATAAATAGGAGTACAATTGCTTTGTGAACATTGTATTTATAAAATCTATTTCATAAATATCCGCTGATATAATGTTTTCAATTTACGGTTTATGAGGTTTCTTGTGACGATCTCTGTGATGATATATAAACTTTTATGATTAATATTTCTAAACAACGATAGCTTTTATGCTATAAAAAATTAAGGCCATTTGATTTTAATGACATCGTTTTTTATTTTCTGATATCTTAATACAAGCAATTCTAAAACTTTGTTTTAACTTATATTAGTGATTAAGAATTAATCAGAAAAGTGAATTATTTTATTCGTGTTTATAGTTGTCTGCTGTTTTAAGTTTATACTCTATCATGTAACACTGACATAATATTTGACTGCATCGGTGGTCTCGTTATTGCCAGGCGCGACTACTGTGCACGGTGTCTCGGGTTCTATTCCCAGTTGGGGGTGATATCGCTTTGTGGTTTTATGAAATTTTGACACAGGAAATTGTTGGTTGGCAGGTGGTCTGAGCACCGGAGAACACGTAAATGTCAGTCATACTCCTGATATCTTCGCGGTCGTGTCCGATTGCCGTCTCATCAGGCTATGGGAGAAAGGGAATAGAGAGTGCATCGGTGTCTGCGCAAATACTTGTGCTTTATAAAATGTCCTGGCAGCTGGCTGATCTCCTTAGGTAGACAGGTCTTGATTCCATGAGAGACTACATCACTTTACAAGTTTTGAGTTCGCGTATTTGATTTGCTTAAGAGTTAAGAGCTTAAGAGTTCATTTTGAATGTTAAATAAACTGATATTGAAAACGTCTCCTATTTAATGAAAACAAACGTGGTACCCAGCTTTATCAGATAAACGACGTAGACATTTAACTAGAAGCAGTAAAATCGCTACTCAAATGGAATACGTTCAGAAAATCGTTCTAAGACAAATATATAGAACTCATCTGGCGGAATGCGAGCTCAAGGACAAAAGGACTTTGGGCAGTAACACGATCTGCTTGTTTGAGATTAAACTAACCCGAAACTAGATGCGCGTTAATGCTTCTAATGTGTATGTGTGCGTGTCATATATATGTGCTATTAGCTTTAGTAGTGTGGAAACCGAACTACTGAACCAGTGGTCCAAATATTATTCGGACTGTGTTAATGATACCTACTCTTTAATTAATTTCTTCTATCCATTAACTACTTTCATGTGATTTTGGCTTTGACATATTGAGATAAAATATCTATCCTACTTTACTATATATCAGATACTAATACACTCTTGAAATACAGATTTCTCATCCAGAACCAAACGTATTCAAAGTCATAGCTTCGGCGGTAATACGGTTTTCCAATAACATTTATACTTGGGCATGTAATAATAAAATGAAATGGAAATCAGTAACATACTGACCTCTTTGAACGGGATTGGAACCAATTTTCCCGAGAGAAAGATCGGGGAAGGTCACGATGTCGATTATATTATTGTCATACCAGCGCTGAGCGAAGTATGCAATACTAAATAGGTACCAAGAAAAATGTCATTTAGCCAAGAGCCTTTGTAATTAGGATATGTCAAGGCGCTGGATGGCTTTTGTATTGTATTCTGTCAGTTGTCTGTACCGTTCATGTTACGCCCAGTGAGTCAGAAAAGTTGTCACGAAATCAGAAAGCAAGTAGGATCATAATTTACAAGATGAAAGGAGTCTGCTTGTGGTGTCGTGTGCATGAATAAAGGCCGAGAGGGGCAAGGCAGAGCCTTCCAGTTTATTCCTGTCCGCGTAGATATATAAGGGCGTTAGTCGTAATAAATGGTGACGTAAAGATTTAGCACGCGCGCTATACTCGTTCGTGCTGCAGAAAGATACAGGAACTAATGGTATTTAAAGATACTATTGTGTGAACGAGTCTATGATTTACGATTGTGATTTTTAATCTATAACTTAATTCACGTTTATTTTTCTTCTTACTTAATATTTCGAAGTTTTGGGTTAACACATCAAACATAATGTCGTAATTTTATGTCTCGAACAAAAAGGAGCATTCAACAGAATCAATAGCATTTTTGCCTTCATCGAACAGAAGGTACTTGGATCGCATCGTAACATGTATAGGTACTATAAATATTTTGATAGCACTTTATTTTTCGGTAATGTCGAGGTGATTGCTAATATTAGTAAAAGTAATTTAGTAGGCTATTAGCCGTGCGGCGCAATGTCATCTAAGCCTGACCTCTCTACCAGCGTGCCTACTTTTATGGTTCACATAAAACTTTACAGGTTCTTACACTCACTTTATTATGTGTTAAATATAAACAGTCACTTCTACTATTAGATCTTACGTATTTGTTTCATAAATCGATTCGAGTAAATGATCTTCTCGATGCAAAAAATATAGTAATTATGTAAGAATTGATTGACTTTTCTGGGACAAATTATTAAGGTTTTTAAAGTTACCGAGATCGTTGCTGGCCCTGTGTAATTAAACGAGTCAACATAAATCTGAGGAAACGAGACGCGCGGAGAAGTCCCCGGCCAGCCATAACTTTGTTAGTGAAGCACACGGCGATAGCGGAGCGCGCCCGCCGCCGCCGCCATCATCGCCTTCATCCTTCCACGCAACGAAATAATTCTCAATAAAATCTTTCGACGTTATATTTCTCTCGGATCCTCCCTTAAAAGGAAAGTCAGATGAGGGATTTTATTTAAGTTCTTTCTTGTTTATACAGTTACGGTGTAATGGAAATATACAAAGTACATAGTTTAGTACCTACCTACTGCAGAGTTCGTTGTATGGAATTTGTGTGCACATTCTTTAATCTGAATAGACTTCACTTTCTTCTTCTTACCGCTGCAGCTTGTGTTAAGATTAAGGATGCTTGTTGCAGACAAGCGGGTGTTAAGGTGACTCGTGGGGCCGCGGGTGCTGCCACTCTGCACCGAGATTACCCTGGGGGACGGTTACCAGAGACAGTTTATCTGCTAAAACCTTAGCGCTGCGATTTCTCCTCGCTTAATGCATACAACTGGCTAGATTTCACTCGCAAACGAGAGCGACAAAAGCGTTTTAAAAGAAAGAACTTATTTTTATATTTTCTACATTAATTTTGTTTCTGTACGACAAATTAACAAAGAAAAATAATGTGAAAGCAAAGGACAAAATTGGCGTAAAGCATCATACCTTCTTATAGAAATGAAAATAAGACACGAAAGCGTGGCGAAAGCTCCTTTGATTTGGTTTTATTTTATGCCACCCATTTCCGATTTCGATTACACGGTAAAATGCACACAAAAACATTCGAATTAAAAATCTTTCTTTTTGAAGTCAGTAAATAGGTATTATCATCGTCTTGCTAATATCTTTTTGTTTATCAAAAATATTCCTATTGATGTTTTTGATTCAAGCAAACAGGATTTGACTGAATTAATTTACGAAAATACACTCGAAACGTAATGGCCGTTCGCCCTCCTTCCAATGACTTGTTAGAAGTCAATACAAATGAAATGCCATGAATAACGATTGAGATGATCTAAAGTAAAAGGGAAGGTGTACCATCAATAAGTGAGAAGAGTTTAATTTTTTTGTAAAATTACTTGTTCAAATTGTACGTTGATGTAATATTTATAAATACAAATATATTATATAAGTAGGCGATTGATACATTCGTCCATCGGAGAGCCGTCCAGACCACTTGTGTTGGATTGCAGGAGAGTGTGAGAATAGAGAGTGCACCTGTGTCTGTGCAAATGTTTGTGCATTAAAATATCTCCAATCTTCTTACAGATAACAGCCACCATGGGTGATGATCGGTCTGGATGCCATTATTATGTAGCATGTATTGTCTCAATTCAATCATCTATGAAGGAAGCTGTCCTTCATAGATGATCGCGTTAAATTTTTACGAGCCACTGGTAGGTACAATATTGTAATTACAAAAACAGCTGTTTTCTAATTTTTGTGTTAACAACCGACTTCTTAATTAAGAGTACCAACAGAGAAACAATTTTTTTAAACTAAGGTGAATGCTACGACTGGTAGCAGGACACTCAAATACATATAAAAGGGTTTTTTGATATTTAACCCAAGTTGTCATCAGATATGAGGTAGCCTGAAAAAGAAGCCTGAAAGCTACTCTGAAAGTGTGCAAAATTTCAAAAGGTAAATTTAATACATGCGCAGAATAAAATGCAAAAGAAGCATTAAACAAAAGCTAATAATAATTTCCGTTTGTAACGTTGGCGTAGCGGCGCTGGACCAGCGCAGATTACTGGGACTTATATATACGATAAGCTAACTTGGATGTTAGAATTATGCCATAATGTTTATTTAGGCCGTATTGTTACTTATTTACAAATTTCCATTGAACCCTACCCGAGTGTTCGAGATGTTTAAATTGTTCGGATAGGTCCTAAATAGCGGAATGTAACGAAGTTTCCCTAAAATGTTTTGAGGTTTATACAAATAAACATTCACCATAAAATATCCGGCTAATCGTTGGATACGTGTGCTGTGCATGTTGGGTAAGAAATGCCGAACTAAAATTGCCGTGTCGCAATTACACTGATTGTGTGGTAAGGAGTTCTTGGCTAAGTTAAAGACGAAAGAGTCAATCGATCATAAGGTTAAGCAACGCTTAGCGCAGTCGGTTGTTGGATCAATTCATTCAACTATGATGATACTATCATACGCCATTCCTCGTAGTCCAATAGCTACGAATAATCAATCTAAATAACTAGCGGATCCCTCTGAATACATTCTATGCGGTCCCACTCGGCAGTGTCGCATGGTGTAGCATTTTCTTTGAATGACCATTGACATGGCTCTGGCAGGAGGACTAATGCAAAGGCGCAGAATGACAAAAATGTATCCCCGCTGTCGGACCTGCGTCACTCAAGATTTTCCCTCAGACCCTTTATTCAGGGCAAACTTACAGAAAACACGCAAATCATCTTGGGGCACGTAGTGTTGTAATATATTGCTGAGATTGCGTAAATATTCCGCCATCATTAAAACGTTTAACAAAACATGGCAGTTTGTCTTGTGACAGGTATGTTGCTTTTGAAATATTTGTAAACAATCTAAATTGGTTTAAATAACGTTAGTTAACTTTATGTTTTTAGTGTAACTCATCAGTTTTCTCTGTCATTTAAAAGAACAAATTTATAATCTTAGAAATATATCAGCAGTAATGAAACATACACTAGCCACCAATCAGTTTCAGTTAGTTTCCAATGTGCTCCATTGGCCGATAGTCAGCCCAAGTCCAATAATTTTAGTGGCCAACAATGATATAAAGTCGGTGCAGGTTATTCCCATCACGTAGAGATTATATGAGACATCGCCAGTTCAACCGCAAATGAAGAACTTGGGCCGCACGTCGATGGAACATGGCTGTTTCTATTTCTGGAAATTTATCCAATCAAGTCGGAGTTGGTCATTAGTTTAGTTTCGGTCTGACAGCAGACGCGTTTATTACCGCCCTACATAGCTAACTCAAACGATAGGATGCCTCGCCTATACAAGTTATTGCACGCTATTACGTACTGAACATAACAAAAGTGGTTTTTAGAAACACTTTGCATTTCACGACAATACGAATATTTGTGTTTGCCAGGGTGTTTAAAAAAAATTACTTACCATATTGTAGTGTACAGATGCCAGCACATCAACCTTCTTCAATTTGTCAAATGTCTTTAATACATTTTCAACTTTAATTGTAATATCTGGTATTGACCAGAAGGTTAATATTCCATTTGTAAAATTTGGCAGATTCCGATACGTTACCTGCTGGCATCTGTACCTTACTAGTGAAACTAAAAAATGTTCTAAGCATAAAATTTTATCCTAAAAATGATATAATATCTATGTAACCAATAAACCTTTTAAATTCCTTAACATTAAATGCAAAATGGTAATGGTGGCTCTCGAAGAGCACTCGCAGCAGATTTGTAAAACCGAGTGATTTGTGGAGCTATTGTTGGACCTGTGTTCGCCAGTGAACTGCAAACGGCAAGCGAATGCAGATGGAACATATTTATCAAGTGCACCTCATTCTGCATTTCATAAAGCGGCCGCTTTTGGGGAAATGGATTTCTGTCACAGACATCTTCGACAAGTTTTGATTATGTAACTGAATAAATATTACACTATCGATATAGAGACAGTTCTATGAGAAAGTTAAATCAACTTGAAAGTGGATTAGTTAGTTGTAACAAAATACAATTAGGCGTTTCGTTTGTCATCTACAGTCCATAACCAGCAAGATTCGGCGAAACAGAGTTAAGCATTCATTTTTTTTTGTAATAAATTCATTTTTCGCCCTTTAAAGAAAATTTTTAGCCTCAGTTTCGATGTCAAAAAAAAAATGTTACTACATAGATATGATATTATCCTGTAGCAAATGTGCCTATTGGTTTTACTTTGGTGCTTTTTGCTGCGGCGTTGTTAGCACTGTATTGTGTTTGATCCATAGTACTTTTTTATATGCTAGTTTTAAAAGTGAATTATAATTGGCTGTCAGTTAATCACACACCTATTTATTTTAATTCTATTTAGTTGTAAGTTACGCATAGTTTTAAATAAATAAAGTTACTATTAGAATGAACAGAAGGAACCCAGATATTCACAGGCTTGGGAATAAGCGCTCCATTTCATGTATTTCTAATGAAATATGATCTGATACATGTATCACTAAGATAATATTTTTTTTATAATGGATTGATTTTTATTTTATTTAAGAAATTATTTATTGAAAAGTAGGATCACTCTTTCAAACTACAGTTCCTGTACGTATTAGGTGCGTGGATCATGTTATTTTGAGCAAGCCGACTAGAGCGACAGTTTCCTATCGACAAGATATCGAGAGCGCCCGAGGCCATGTCGTGGAGTGCAAAGCGAAAAGGGATATGATGTATCTACATGTTAATCTCCACGCTATACTTTCCTCTTTGGTGTGTGAAAATGTATTTGATGTTATCTTAAAAATCAAATTACTGTGAAAGGCCCCTTATCTTATATGCTTAGGGTATTTGCGTGTAGTATTATTGGGTTGGTTTATTGTCTTAAAGTATCGGGTACTCAGTGTCTATGAGACTTATTTGTTTTGCTATATTATTAGTCTGCCTGCTTTTATTGAATGGATTATAATTCATATTAGATGTTATTTTTTGTATTTACGATACTAAAACTATTTTCGAAATCAATTACAGAAAAAAACCTCGAATGGGTTAAATATACTATTTAAAAAATAAACTTGATATTCCAAACATTTCGTCACATAACAGGCAACAAGTAAATCATCAGAATATACAGGCTTTAATTAAAGCATTAGGCGCAGAGCCTCGTGTGTTTACAAATGAACGTTGTACACTCATAACTGGTGCGGGATGTAGGCCACGTATCACGCATAGCGCTCCCCAGCATAATCAGGCGGGCATCGAATCATTTGCGCGCACTCACTTCATTTGCTAGTAATGACCAACTATGCCTCTCGACGCCGGCGCTTACTATTCCTTTCCAAATATATTACCCAAACATTTCCAATCAAGCCGCTTATATAACCTCTATTTGCAAACCACCAGAAACAAGACGAACCTACCTATATTAGGATAAGTTTAATTTTTATCCACAGGAAAAAAAAAACAATTTCTATTTATATAAATAATGAACGGAGTATCGTCTCATATACGAAAATGTTACGAACACACAAATAAAATAATTTTCTCGTATTTCTTTCTGACGACATCGGACTCGACGACAATAAATGGAAAAAAATCGGGATGGATTGATTCCGGGTTGTGTGCGTTCCGTTTGTCACGCTATTTCATCGCCACAAGGAAGTCCTTGTTCCTGTTTTTTGTTATGTTTCTACAGATACAGTTTTATTGCTGAATTTAACGGAATTATTATTTGGTATAAATTATGTGGGGTATATATATATATGTCGAAAATATATCGTAGAAAAGAAAGTGCACGCTTGACGGTGCGATTAAGCATTTTTTATCAATGTTGAGTATTTAATTCTACTTAGTAAGTTGAGAAATGCCAGTTATGTAGTCTTTAATTCGATCCGTAATTAAGAGCCCATTTAAGTATTTTATGATTATTCCAACAATCCACAGAGTTTGAAGAAGGTAATTCCATAATGAAATTTAATGATCCGGGAAAAGGGAACCTATTTATCTGTGGGATTTTCTCTTTGTTTATTTCAATTCATTCAATGGCATATCCATACACTTTTACTTATGCATGATTAGTTTCAGGGTGTTACTAGCTAGCTACTAACTATCGATTGATCGTTAATCGACACCGTCGATTGTTGGTAGAATGGATTGGTCCACGCTATTAGTGCGGTGAAAACTATCAATAGACATCGACTATAGGATTTTAGTACCGATATATTGCATCTATCGACAGTCGATCGATTGGTCTGGTCCCTAAGATAAAAGAGAAGAGAAAAAATATTTTTATAAAGTGCGAACTGCATAATATAAGTCCGTACTTACAGTTGTAGTAACTGATGTTAGTAAAACGTGCAAACTCCGTATAAACATACATGCTGATGCTAAGACCTCCGTCGTACTGGAGCAAGTGAATCTTTCCACTTTAGAGTTAGTTCGGCACTCAAGTTTCAGCAGTCAAGTTTTATGCGTAGATTCGCGCGGGTATGCCTGCAGGCAAGGTCCTCGGCCTTGTGAAAAGATCGAGTGGCATCGTGACTACGTGGGGACATAATGAAATTTATGTCAGGGTACGTAATGGTGTCATTTAAAAATGACGGTGTAATCATGCATTTGTATATTCTTTGTGACTGGTATTGGTATAGGTTTATCCATTATAAAATACCTTTTAATAAAATTTTGTTAGCGATGTATTTCAATCAACATAATTTCCGGAAAGTTGAAATATTCAGTTGTCAGTAGCGCACTGAATGCTAACATTCGCCTGTATACGATGCAATTTTAATTAATGTTTTTGCGCCACCCGAAGCTTTGTGCTTACTATGGCATTCAACCTTATAAAATTCCAATCTGGCACTCCATCACTTTGGTCACCTTGGTTAGTGGACCGTCTATTCAAAAAAGCTTTTGTCACCTTGGTGAGCACAAAAAATTGTTTACAAAATAAAAAAAATCATCAAACTTGTCCTTCATTTCGTTGTTTGTCGTTTTGTATGTGAACATGTATTGTTATATGTGCTAATATTCTTAGGTGGTTTTTAAAGTAGGCTGTTTTTATAGGGCTTGGAAACACAAATCACAGAAGCACATTTAAGTAATCCCTAAATTTATTTTTTAGGAGTGAGATTAGACTGTGTGCTTCGTTAGTCTACTATTCCCATTGCGTGACTATGCTTTGGATGTTGATACCGAATATTATCGCTCTTCTGTCAATAATATCCACTGCCACAGTATATTTGCATCTTTAAGGATAGCTAGACATACACGTATAATGCACTTACGCCCTTAACAGGGTAAGTTTGCTCGGTATTTAATCTATCTAGTGGCGCCATATATCGGGTTATCGGGGTATTTGTAACATGCAAACGTGGCTTCTTGGCGATGTTGTTGTACGCTGCTTTATACAAATATTAAGTTCAGTTAGAAAGGGAAATATACGTTTACGGCTCTGAATATATAGTGGATATTTATTTTGATTGGACGCCTGAGATTATCAGTAACAGTATAGTCTTGAATTACGTGAATATTTTTCTAATTAAATACTTGCTTCGGAATATATACCTACGTAAATGCGCACGAATATTATTTCCTTTATAGTACCAACATCAAGTAATAGCTGAATAAATGAATCACAAAATACAATAATAGAAATAACGCTAAACACACAGCTGTAGCAAATGACAGCCGAGGTATAATACTGTGAGCCATCCCGACAATTCTCGCCGTGTCGAGATGTAATGAGAATGAGACAAATGATAATAAAAACTGCGAGGTTATGGCTACAGTCTAGACGGCTATTTGTACAAATAAGTCTGCGAGGAGGTGTGCCTGAACATTGTGAATATGAGATTAGTTTATTCAGAAAAGAATATAAATTACCAGGTAGGGAATACTTATGTTTATTTTAGGAGGCAATAATAGCGCAGCTGGCATGGTTTCAGTTCAGTTCTCGGGACCAGCGCATCGTAAATTATGCAAGCGTGCATTGAATACAATGAACTATTCGCGACTGGGACGGCAACAGGTACTAAAAGGTATCTACTTAATGTACAACAGCTTGAAATATTTACCATGGATGTATTAGAGTACGCGACTTAAATGCAGCAGCGGGTGCCCGATGGTATTGTGTCCCGGTAAACAGTCGTATATTGAATATTTTAAAAAATGACGTCCTTTATTTCATATATATTTATTTATTGTGTATTAATTTTATATATGATTATGTTTTATCTTTTGATGAGTTTTAAGGGATGCTATGAATCCTAAAAATAGAACATAAGTAATAGAAACTAAAAAACTATGTAAAGAATTTGGTTTGGAAAATATGTACAATATGCACGGCAATGCCCGTACGACCTGCACTTTGCCGCGTGTAAAAATAAAGTGAAAAGACTGCTATTTAGAAAGCATTTTTCTTAAAAGCTGTCTCAGCATAGTTTTGGACAGGCAGGGCTTTTAATATGCGACATCATGCATATTATGAACTGACTAGTTTCCGCGAGCGGTCTCACACGTGACCCATCTGGACTACTCCACATATCCGCATAGAATGAAGCCTTACAGACTATTCTTCGATAAGTGGCCTATCTAACACTGAAATTATTTTTTAAATCGGTCTAGTAGTTCTTGAGATTTGCACGTTCAAGCAAACAAACATACTCTTCATCTTTATAGTATATGTATGTACACATATATGATTAGAACGCATATAAAGGAGAAGTGAATGTAAAAATGTGTGGGGTTTATTTGTATATAAGGAGTTTTTTTAAAATAAGACTTTTCTTCGCTTCACGGTTCTTAAAATAAAATCAAATTCAATTACTATTTATAAGCAAATTAATGTTTCTATTGATTTAGTTGTCACTTGTTTATTTTAGTCATAGCGTCTCGTGATTCAATTAAGCGGAGTACGAACGAAATTTATGTCGTAATCGGAGTCGTCTTCTCATTTTGCATTAATTGGACGTTACTCGCCAAGGTTTAAGCGATAATTTGTTTTAGTGTTAAAGTAACTGTTCATTAAGTACTGTCGATATTTTCCAAAGGCGGAGTAATAAGTACCAACTTTACCAGACTTGATTACTCTTTGAAGTATTAATTGTAAATACAAAATTGAAATTAAAGTCAGTTAGAAGTTGATACCATATAATTGACAATCAGGATACGGATGTCACTTATTATTTGAAGACAATTTAATTGTAGGAATTAATGCTGGAAATTGTCAAGGTAGCAGAGCGTGCCCGTTTGAAATTCAAGAAATTATGAGGAGCGGCGGCGTTTAATCGAAAAGTACTCTCCTTTGATCTTTGTCGAGTTGCCGTCTGCGACGACGCCTCCGCCTGGCATGTTCGTGCTCGAATGAATAGTGGCTTGGAATAAGCTGCAGCGAAAGAGGCGCCGTGCAAAGACCTTCCAGTAATTTCCTCCGCTATGCGAGATTAGCGAATCGATACCACTGCACCTATAGAACGTCATATTTGAACAACAAGACTGCGACACTTCAGCCCTTTTAAGATCGCATTCACGAGAAAATTCTATTTAAATCAACATACATTTAAGTGCACACATTAAAATGTAATGATCACCCCCATCGTTTGAAGTTTCACATAAAGTTTGTGAATTAATTCCGTAAAATAAAGCGTATTTCAAAAAAAGCGTGTTATGTCAGATACGTGAACAAATAAATCAGCGTAATAAATAAAGTTTTATCTGAATTATGAAAATATGAAACCCTTGGGAGAGCAGATTTATGTGATTTTTAAAACCTTAATCTTGGCTCATTATGACAGCTATTGTGAATAAATAGAATAAATGCGACTTGACTGTTAATTGGCGCAAGATATTTATATTGATTTTGAGTTTACAATCAACTCTCAGTAGCTTTTAGTACACACGGCTACACATAAAGCTATACAAACCAGTTTGTCTTGGATTCGCTTTATATGGTCTTTTTACTAATTGAGCGGTCAGCTTATACTAGTTTTCTATAGCTTGATGTGTGGCCTGGCCTTGTGTACCTCTTAGAGCTATTACTAATGGTTAAAAAATACCAGTAACAAATATAAAATGACAACGTAGTATGTAGACTGTTGGGTTATCATATATTTTCGGGTGGCCTTTCATGAAGAAGCTTATATAGTTATTTCTGCCGTTGGAATGTGTCTACAGCATTTTTCGATTTATATCTCCTTATATTTCTACACCAGATACGATAGTATATGTGAATCATTCTATAATTTTAACATTTGTAATTACCATATACTAAGAAATAAACGATATTCTATTAAGTGTATAAGTGAATATCTGTTGTTAAGATTGATCCAGGAAATAAAATATTAGAATTGTGACTAATATGGGCTCAAATCACCGGACCACGCTTTCTGAGAAAGCGATTGCGATCACTTGATCAAACAGGGCATAACTCGCCACGATCACGCCCTATTGTCCAAAACCTGATTGTTATAGTATCTATTCATTATTCAGTATTTGTTCTAAATTCAATTTTCGCTGGAATATTGAATGTTATTGGAAGTAAAGTAAAGGTTTAATGACGATGTGAGTTTTGTGTTCCATGATGTGGCTGTAACTATGTGAGAACGGCGTTTGAAACGTTCGCTGCGGTCGTTAAACACAAGTTATGTTTGATCCCTTCTCTTGTTAGTGCAGCGTCGAGTCAGCACCTGCTGGTTCTAATGCTGGAGCTTCTTACTTATTTGATTTATACCTTAATTTACATGGAATTTTTGTGGAACAGTTTATAATAAAGCTTTGTTAATTGTTTTGAAACAGCCTTTGGTGTATATCTGAAATTTACTGCATAGTCAATGTACGTTCAGCTAGAACGAATAAAATTCAACAGTAGAATAAAATGTATCATGGGATAGAGCCTCTCGTTTTCTCAGTAAAAACATTATTATGATGTTTAGTTCTTGTAAAAATAATAAATCAAATCTTTTTCCGATAGCAAAACATTAACCATCAAAAAAGGACGGCCAACCTTTATCTTAATTCGAAAGAAACCCGCCTGGCATCCATATTTATCCATATAATGTATATTTGCACATCCATAAAAAGATAAAGTGGAGGTATTAGGCGATGTTATCAGTGTAACGCTGTCAACAAACAGTGGCCACCGGCTATCGCGCACGCATCTGTGTCGGCCGGCCTCCGAGATTTATACACCCGAGGAAACACTATAAAACTTACTTTATTATTCCATCAAATAGACCGCTGACTCGTACACTCTCAGATTTCACATATCCATGCTCAAGCCCTCATTTTAACACGCCAAGTTTTATTTTTATATTAAGGTATAAAAGAAAAGTAAAATAAAGGTCCGCTCTTGTATAAATACAAAGACCGGAATATTAAATCTTGTGGAACAGCACATTATATTTATCTTTGTTTGTATCTTTTCTTAATTATCTTAAAAAGCTGAAAGCACTGAGCTTGTTTATTCGTCTAATAATGTTTTGTTGGGCTCGGACGGTCGCGTGGTCGTATCGTAGCTAGCGTAGTCCCTGCTACGATGTTGACGTAGCAAACATTTTGCCATAGCTACGAGCCACATTTACCGCTACGGCTAGCGGCTACGCGACAGGCGGCTACTCATTCATATCGCGCTGGTAACTTAAATTTGATCTCACTTTGAGTTTAATTTTAACAAATAAAAACCACAAACAATCCTTTAATGTAAAAAAATGTCATAAAGGAATTATATTGTCGGTTATATTTCAGACTTGGTAAAAAAATATTGGACGATGTTTCATTTTGTATTTCAAAATAGAAACGCTCGAGATAAAATCAATCTAATGGATTTATCGTTATTGGTAGGTAAGTACTGAGAAGCTATTAGCTATACGCAGTAAAATCGTAAGCGGCAGGACGAGTGAGAATCTTGGTTCATTAATATTCATGGGCAAATTATTCCTTTCATTGTCTCTGACATAACGAATTGTGAGCCAGAAAGTAAAATAAACGTGTTGGAGTGAAATACTAGCAATTGCGTACTCATTGTGTTGTGTTAGCTCAAGAGCTTTGCCATCGGGCGATCGAGAGCGCGAATATTATAATTACCGCCGCGGAACGCGACCGCGGAACGCGACCGCGTTTCTCACAACAATATATAGAACTACTAACTCTCCGGAGTTCGATTATTTTTATATATATTTTTTTATCTTTGCAACTCTTTCTAAAACGTTGTTTTGTAAAAAAACGTGAGCGGAAAGTTTGCCTCGAAACTTTTGTGTTCAGTTTTACATAAATGTGGGTAGTTTGCAGTAGGTGAGTTAGCCGGGATGAAAGTAACCTACATTTTAAGTTAGTTAACTGTTTACTAGAGACGGAAAGTTTGAGGGATTAATTATGTATTCGCTTTACCTGGTTATAGCGCTCGTGCGCGGCTATCCGTAGTTTGTTGCCGACACAATGCGTGTCACAGACTCGTGCATTGTATGATGGATAGATGATAGAGGTGAGATAGAATCACGGTTCTATCAACCGATGATAAACTTCAACCGCGTTCATTGTTAGTAGACTCTTAAATAAGCTCTTTCTCACATTTTGATAGTTTATTGCGAGTAATGGTGACGAATATTTTTATTTTTAATGTGAATCAATAAATGATGACTATATGAATGTTAACGATCACTGTAGGTACTATTTTTATAATTTTGTGTACTGTGATCGCCTTGGTAAGCAATACACGTAATCAATAACCAACGAACACGAATGACAGATACAAATTAAAGTTACAAAAAAATGGTTATACGATGAGAAAATAAATTAAATCAAAACAAAAAAGTGTATGATGGGAAAATGAAAAATGAATACCTCCATCGTTTGGCGTTTGGTGGGAATATTGATGACGTCAAGTGTGCCTTTTTGGTTTGGTCTGAAAATTCAAACACAGTTGTTATTGGGTTGTGTCGTGTTTGGAAAATAAACGGGTGAGATGAAGTAGTGACGGTGGCACGCGCCGCATTCCGCTAGCGACGATTGGTTTACATTTTTTCCGCGCTCTGCTTACAAACATGACGCCGGAACGTAAACAAGCATTCTACTCGAGACGCTGCTTATTATTCCCGAAGGTGTCACATTGTCTATCGCGGAGAGGAATGACATGTTTTAATAACAATCGGCATCAAGTAATGTGATAGACGCTGATCAAGTGATTGTCAGTATTAATTATCTCTTTTTTAGTATGTCTACAGAATTTTTGGTAAACTGATTAAGATATTATATTAAATTGAGTTAGATCTATTTGTTTATGTTACTCGTATATTAAGTAGATATTTTGGCGGTAGTAGCCGTTGGTCACAGTAGTCGCAAACGCGACGGCCATGCAGGGAGTCCCGGGTTTAATTCCTGCGTCTGACCGAAATTGCTTTTCATTATATTGTAATTAATCAGCCTGCAGTTTGGAAGTTTATTATACCTCCTGGGAAAGCATGGAGAGCCGTCGATTCCGATACTCAGTAGCAGTCATTCATTGTAACAGTTAAACGTCAGAGAAGTTCAGGCGAATTAAGGAAAACACAGTTACTAGGCCTTGTTAGATGATTGGATCTATAACTCAATAAATAAGAAGACCTGAACTTGGACCAAACGTACTCGCGACTTCCATGCCTATAAAACCTAGGAAGAGACAAAGGCTGTCGTACTCTTTGTAGGGAATAAGAAACGAGTGCAGTTGGTTTATTTTAATTTTAAAATCAGCATGAAAATAGCGATGAACATGTACAAGTTATTCTGGAAGTCGGCACAACGCGAGCACCGCAGGACAACATGCCGAGTTTGTGCCAAAAACTTTAATATTTTGTTATTTCATTTGGTATGCGGTCACATGTTTGGTGCTGAGTTGTTAAACAAAAATAATTTAAAAAGAAACTTCATTCGACATTATAAGGTGCTAGGTGGAAGCGAGCTGCCAACTGCTAGTGCCTACTTACTGGTTTATATGTAGGTATTTATATGAAACATGCAGTCGTCCTTAGCTGTCGACTGATTCCTGTCAGCCATCGATATAAGAAGTGTCTAGATGCCTAGTACGCGCTGTCAAAATGCATTATGATCAGAGACATCAATTTGGCTTAACCCCACCCACAGGCCGCCATTACGCGACAGACGTTTGCCGCGTGTTTACATTGTAAATTTTTCAAAAAAAATTCAAAAATGACGGTTTGTGTAGTGAAACTTTGTAATAACTACACTGCAAAAAAACATAAGGATACGAACATCTCTTTTCATAGGTAAGTTTGAAATTTTATGATAAATATGTATAGATATCTATGCATTTCTTTGAAAATATTACGACGGCAAAATAACAACAAAACGACTCCATATTGTTTGAGTATTGCCAAGGTATGAAATATTTTTACCTTCTTTTTTGATGCTGCGATTAATATTGTAAAATGGTATTACGAAATCAACATTATTATTTTATTGTAATTTAGTAAGATACTTATTGATAATACATAAGTTTATTTCTTCAATAGATTTCCGACTGATCCTGTGACATCCAGTCATTATATTTATATTTATATTTATATTTATATTTATATTTATATTTATATTTATATTTATATTTATATTTATATTTATATTTATATTTATATTTATATTTATATTTATATTTATATTTATATTTATATTTATATTTATATTTATATTTATATTTATATTTATATTTATATTTATATTTATATTTATATTTATATTTATATTTATATTTATATTTATATTTATATTTATATTTATATTTATATTTATATTTATATTTATATTTATATTTATATTTATATTTATATTTATATTTATATTTATATTTATATTTATATTTATATTTATATTTATATTTATATTTATATTTATATTTATATTTATATTTATATTTATATTTATATTTATATTTATATTTATATTTATATTTATATTTATATTTATATTTATATTTATATTTATATTTATATTTATATTTATATTTATATTTATATTTATATTTATATTTATATTTATATTTATATTTATATTTATATTTATATTTATATTTATATTTATATTTATATTTATATTTATATTTATATTTATATTTATATTTATATTTATATTTATATTTATATTTATATTTATATTTATATTTATATTTATATTTATATTTATATTTATATTTATATTTATATTTATATTTATATTTATATTTATATTTATATTTATATTTATATTTATATTTATATTTATATTTATATTTATATTTATATTTATATTTATATTTATATTTATATTTATATTTATATTTATATTTATATTTATATTTATATTTATATTTATATTTATATTTATATTTATATTTATATTTATATTTATATTTATATTTATATTTATATTTATATTTATATTTATATTTATATTTATATTTATATTTATATTTATATTTATATTTATATTTATATTTATATTTATATTTATATTTATATTTATATTTATATTTATATTTATATTTATATTTATATTTATATTTATATTTATATTTATATTTATATTTATATTTATATTTATATTTATATTTATATTTATATTTATATTTATATTTATATTTATATTTATATTTATATTTATATTTATATTTATATTTATATTTATATTTATATTTATATTTATATTTATATTTATATTTATATTTATATTTATATTTATATTTATATTTATATTTATATTTATATTTATATTTATATTTATATTTATATTTATATTTATATTTATATTTATATTTATATTTATATTTATATTTATATTTATATTTATATTTATATTTATATTTATATTTATATTTATATTTATATTTATATTTATATTTATATTTATATTTATATTTATATTTATATTTATATTTATATTTATATTTATATTTATATTTATATTTATATTTATATTTATATTTATAAGATAATTTTATCACCTATGTCAATGTGAATAAAACTGCACAAATTTTAATTTTCCCACATTTTGGGGGTAATCACTTTGCGCTGGTATATTAGAATGACACGCACACAAATGCAGACGCGATAATCATACACTTTCGGCACTCACACGCGCATCAAACATGCTGTCAATATGAACGTTCCGTTTTGTACTAAACACTCCATCTAGTCTTTCCTATATCGATGCTGTCAGCAATTGCGGCTCGTAGCTAGACTCCAACTAGTTCCTATAATGTAAAATTTTTCATTTTTTTTTCAATACATACATATGTGTGACGAAAATATACGTACTATCTTAATAGCTATATAATATTATTTATATTTATTCTCATAACTCAGTATTTAATTCTAAATTAATTTGTAATAAGAGAGGGAATACTGGCATTACAGATTGACAGCTATAACGCAAAGCTCTCATTCTCTCCTGTTATATGTTATAGGTATATGTTATTCATTTATATTGGCTATGTCACCTGGGAACCGAAAAATATAACGAGTTATCACCTTTCAGTTTGTGTCAAGTTATTGTCCAATTTGGACAACACATGAGGCATGACACAATATTTTATTTACCCGAAACACTGGCGAGGGGAAGGGTTATAAATCTGGCTGGGCATAAATGTATGTATGAGATATGAGATAGTTAAGTGTTATAAGGAAAATAGCTACACATCAATTCTTACTTATAATTTAAAGTAGATACGCAATAGTGGATACAGACATGGCATCTTCTTGACTTCGATTTCTCCTGATCCTGGACCTGATACTAGAAGCATTTGGGAAACTAACAAAAAAGGATTGTTGAAATAGTTTGGTTAACGACAGAACCTTTTATAACTTAACCTCTGACTAAAAGTTCACTGCTCAATAGAGTTTTATAAGCTTACAGTCAATGTAAGCTACCTTTCAACCTAGTGATATGGGTGGGAAACTCACCAATACATCTATGTATATACCTACCAAAAATAGAAATAAGTGAAATTCTTTGTCACTAAGTAGCGCGACAGGTGATAGCTTGATGGTTAGCGCGTCGGTGGGGGGCGGGGGTGCGCGCTCCGGGAGTGTTTGTCGGGCAAACAGCGCGCGACTCGAGCACGCGGCAAATATCGCTCGAGCACTCGCTGCGATACCCAACGTTACAGTTATGCTTACAGCTCCAACGCAAATATTGTACTCGTAAACTCACTTTTATGACATTCTAAATTAATACTCCTTTTTATACTTTCAGCATTAACATAACAACCTTATACACTTATTTAGTTGGAAACGGCATTTTAACGACATAGGCGTATCTTGTTGCGACGATGGCACATGCAATCTTCTATTCTTCGAAAGCTTCCAAAATACTGATATACACAAAGACTTCTACGAAACAGAATGATAATGAAAGGACTTAGATAGAAATACACATCAAATGGACTAAAAATGAATGACGTTCGTGAACACTGAAACAAACTCAATGATGCGTGACGGCACCAAACGTGCATCGCTCGCGCGCCGCTAGTTAATATCCAATGCTGTTTATTGATCTGATGTTGCCTAATGTGGCTTTTGTCATCCACTAAGCCGTGAACCTATTGAATCTGTGCTATAAATGTCGCTATTAAAAGTTTAGCAATTTATTTGAAAAAGTGGTCAATTTGAAACAAAATTATTTTTGTGTAATACAACACTGCGTGCGGCACTTTACGAAACAATACAAACAGTTTTATTGCGTCTGCACACGACGTAATTGTTTTTAGTTCTATCCATTACTTGGATTAGTTCCGCAGATTGATATAAAATGCGCATAGCAAATATATAGGTACCCTGGTGAGGTGCTAAAGGGTGCATAGCAAATATATAGGTACCCTGGTGAGGTGCTAAAGGGTTTATATTCGTCGATAGTCTATATCGATCTGTCCAATGATCTGTGAAGTGTTTTAATTTCATCTATTTGAGTAATAATGTTTATCATTGTATCTTTGTATGTATTATGATTATAATATAAACTAAATTAGACTTTTCGCATTTTTTAGATTCATTATGCTGTTAACAGTTTTTTCATATTTAACATTTGTGTGTCAAAGACATAAATCAAATTTGAGACGATTTTCCCACCCGTAAATGTGGAAATGAAAATGGAAGGCAATTTCTGTCGTTAAGGTTTTCACGGTTATTTTCTTTTATGAGTTCACCGACGAAAGTCACGTCATTTTAAAAATAGGCTGGTAAATTAATTACTCTCTCATCTAGTCGCTCTTCCTTTTTTAAAGCTACAGGTGTGAAAATAAAGCGCTATTTTGTTTTTTTTTTCACGTTAATGCTTTTAGGTTGTTGCTTTTACGATAGCGCCGTTCCTTTCAAACTGAATTATTATTTATCGTATAAAAATCTCATTTAGGGCAATCTTCGAATACATTGTGTGACACTGAATACTTAAGCAAAATATGTTTAATAACGATGGAAGGGAATAAGTAACGAAACGGTAAAACGAAAACCAATAAAAGTTGTTTTATTGGCCGTCGGCCCAAACACCTGCCACATAATGAGTTTTTAGTTATTCCAAGGTTCCATTGATTAAATTCAATAAACATTTTTATGCGTGAAGAATTTGGTATGCAAAGTGACTATGTGGATGTAACAATTGGGAATATAAATAGGAGGATGGGTATGTACGTGGGACGATGTTATGTTATTTTTATCCCTGGAATACAGAAACACGCATACAATTGGTGGATTAAATTTATTCGTGTCAATGACAGCAATCCTTACTTGTATTATATATGCGAAAGTAACTGTTTGTATGTATGACGCACTTTCACGCCAAAACTACTGATTACGATTATAAGTTAGATAAAATCCTTGGGCACGACTGAAACGATTTACTTGGAAAGCAATTATAACGAAACTAGATCCCAAAGCGTATTAACCCTCTGGTTATCATATTTAAATATGCAAAATATTTTGTCCCTCCCAAACATGCCCGCAAACATAAGACACTATCTATGCCCTTACACTACGAACATTTCGAGCATCGAAAGCATGAAAAAGTGCCATTATTTAGTGATTTCTATTGTTCGGGTCGCATTGGAAAGTATTGTATGATGTTTAGCATCTCACCTCGTAAGTTCAGCCAGCTGTTACCCGCGTCCTCGCGTGCGTGTAGCGACCTGGTCACGTCCCGCCCGTGTTTGGGATAATGTTTGAACTCCATACACTGATATATTCTATTTACAAAACCTTCATGACGATATTTTAGTTTGTTGATTCTGTGAGGCACAAACCGTTTATGTTACCAAAATACTAGCACATACAGTATTATAAATATTTGTTTTGCATATTTTCTATCTGCTATGTATCTAATCCATTTGATAGTTCATAGCACTTATAACCCTGTGATCAAATGAGATATTACAATACATACATATGTGAGTATTTATATATATACATATACACATAATTCATGAGACATAAAACTGTTATAGCTTAGATGATTGTTATTAATGAAAACGGTATGTATTACAACAAAACAAAAAATCGTCATTGTCTTAATGTGACCTACAATCATAAAAAAGTGACCAAATAGATGGTATAATATTCAGTTACACATCATAACTTAATCCGTTAAAAGAATAATGAGACATTTAAAATTGTAGACTTCATTTGCCAGCACAAAAATATCCTCATATAAATAGACTTATCCTCTTTTATTAAGGGTTAAAATAGCTATTTAATGAGTTAACTGCTGACGTACGGCGTGTCTAAATTAAATGACAATTGTGCCTTGTTTGAAAGCAGGCAGGTAACAGGTGTTCTGTTTAGCCGTATGAAAAATGAGCTTCATGATATTTCCCTAATTCAGTATTTTATTTTATCATTATTACAGAATTTCAGTCGAGTTTTATGAAGTTGGAAATGTTTAATTTGTTAAATGCTTACACGTTATTCAATACATTACATAGACTTTATGTGTTTATATGTTAATTCAGATAGGTGTGAACGGCCCGAGACCAATTTATCGTTTAAAATTAATTGCTATCCGCAGTCCAAACACAATATTGTAATTTAGTTTAACCTTGAGTTTTAAAATAAGCTCAGGCTATAAAGTTGGTTGCTTCTCAATTAATAACAAGAGCCAGAAGCCTGTCCGCTCTAAGAGATACTGTATAAAAGATTATCGAACGAAAGAAAAACAGTGTTCATATTGCTGCGGCTCCAGGGTGTCCTTTCATCACGTTTTATGTACTCCTTAGGCAGTTGAATGGAAGTTTTTTCTGGTTTAGTGGAGGTTTTTGTCGGAGTAATGCGGAGGGACGCGCCTCCCGCATGCCTCCTCACAGCCGAGATGAATATTTTCTGATTTTTACGGGACAACTGGTTGGGGATATTTATTTGATGAAACTTCTTGATTAGGAATGTTACCCACGACTAAGATGTGTTATGCTAACGTATTGATACTTCAGCTGTTATGAGTGCGCCATCTTGAACTTTTCATGGAGTTAATCGTGTCTGATTTATGTAAACGTTTGAGAACTTTTATTTTGGAAAGAGTTCCTGTTTTTTGGACGAAGTCTAACTAAAAGAAGTTACTTGAATATTTTTTTGCTTTGGCAACAGAACAAAGAATTGTAGATCAATTTTTAGTTCCGTTCACGTATCACGAATTATTCAAATATACCTACCCGTACAATAGACGTGAAACACAATATACACATAGGGCTAAAGAGTAAACGCTCTCAAAACATCAACGTCATCTGATAGCGATGCATTGTTATTTGTTACTGACCTACGGCGCTCGCCTGACTGACAGATTGGGTACACATCAAACGATGCTGGATCAGCTTCAATAACCGGTAAGTAATGGCTACGAGACCGACATGCACGTGCTTAACGATATGCTTGTTAGCCCATAGCGATTACAAGCGATCGGGATGACTGATTAATAGGGTACGAAGATTGATATACAAGAACGTAAGTAGGATTATTTTTAATTGGTTGTAAAAACTATTGTACAAGAGAAGCTTAATACAAGTTATGTATATATTTTCCTTTTATAATTTTATGTACGTAAACGTATGTACTTTGCTTGAAAGTTTAAGTTAATAGAATTTCAAGATTTACCTCAGTATTTGATCGCTAAACGAAATCTTGGGATTGCAGAGCTCCACGAGACTGATTTCTTGCTATCCGATTTGGTGTAACGGTGTATCGGCGGTGGAGGGAGCGGTTATCGGGAGCTGATTGAGCGCGCAATAAATTTCGATTGCTTTCCTACGTGTACACCACCCCTATGATTCGCCGAACGCACTAATACAAAATAACTGGTACATTTACTTTACTAATACAATACAGATACAGTCATAACTCATAGTGTACAAATAAATAACACAGACATAACTGTATCGTAATAAGTTATCGAATAAACGCGTGACGTGGGGTCGAGCACTTTGTGTGCCTTAAAATTGATGGAGACACTTGATATAAGAGCCGATGGAACAATAAAATGTTTTTAGTTTTTTCATACATCATTATTCGTATTGGTAAGTTGTTAAGCTCTTCATAGTATTGTAATGGCATTACGTAAGCTTTGTTGTGCGAATGGGGAGAAGAGCGTAAATAAATTAAGCCAATTACCAACTTAAACATGAAAATGTAAGCGCGTTTGTTTCATGTAGTCACTTCCTCCAACTTATGAGATTACGTACAGCACATAAAAGAAAATGGCAACCAACAGAAAGGTGGTAATAGAATTAACCGAGCTTAGGCGTGAGACTACGTTTTGTATACATAAATATGATTGCTTACATTTGTTTTTATTTATAAGTTTTTTCAATAATTTAAACTGGCTAAAGCCTGTCCATGTAACTTGGGATAGTTTTCATTTGATCAGATTTATAGATACTCAGTTTTTGCAAGCTTTCTTCGTCCACTTGAACAACGATAAATTAACAAGTAGCCTGGCGGGTATTCAGAGCACACGTGGTGGTGCTCGATGCTGCTATATTTGGTATACAATAAACCGATATGTTTATGGGGTAGATAAACTAGACGATATAATATCGTGTAGTCGTCAAGTCGAGCGGTCTGGTGGAGTAAGTAGCTGGGCGGGCTCGCACTTGAACGCTTTCGAGCATGAATGTACATATTCCGCGTAATATTAAAATATTGTTTGATGTTCCCCGCTTGAAGAAACAGTGAGGAGACTCACAATGGTCACTAAGTGCCTTTTGCGAGTTCGACTCCATTTTCTGTATGTGTGTATTTATAACGAAATTTTAGGTTTAAATAGAAGCAATAATATAATATAATTTCGAATTTTTTGATGCACTATTTTAATTTGTCTCTTTTTTATTTTCTTTGTATATAGTATTATATTTATAATTAAATTGTAAATAATAATATAAATTGTATAAATTATTCTCTAGAGAGCAATAAAAATATCAATTTGTGTGTATTTCAATCAACTGGATTGAAAACTGGTCCATAGTCATTTGAAAGTTTTTAGTTTGTACTAAGAGGTGACGGTGAAGGAGACTCAAAAAATCAAGGCACGCGAGAGAAGCGCACGCTTGGTGTGCGTGTGTGGCGACGGGGTGCGCGCATGGTGGTGTGCGTGAGGGCGGCCCCGGCGGGCGCAGCAGTGGTTTGGGCGGGGTGTATCGATCCCCGCGGGGCGCGTGCGCCGCGGCGGCGCGCGGGCGGCGGCGAGCCGAGCGAGCGCGACCCACCCGCGCAGTCCGCAGCCGGCCGCCAGCCAAGCGACTGCCGAGAGCCGCGGGACCTCCGCGCGACGCGAACCTTCTGTCGCAACGTTTGACATTAAACGCGCGACAACACGAGCACAACCTCAAATCGCCTCTCTCATAGGAATTGCTTTAGTGTTATCGCATTGAAACTATTAAAAACTAGTAGTCATGATCTTAATTCATTTATAATCTTGACTTTAACTTGGTATTTTTTGAAAAGTGAGAAACTTTATTTATTTACACACTTTACCATATTTCGAATGTAAAACTTGATACCAGCATACATAGAGAATATCTGGAAGCTTAAGTTGGTGTTGTGATGCAAATAAAAAAAGGTGCCAGTAATCTTTTGAAGTGATCGTGTTTGTGACTGAAAAAATAAAACAGACGCTGGGAGCGTTGCTCACGAGTTCACGGGTCGTTAATTCGGTGGAAGAGGGAATCCGAAAAAAGAGGTCTCGCTTACGTCCGCTCATCAGAGTGATAAAATTTATGATAAACGGTAAGGAGCATGTATTGATAAGGGTAGGGTTAGGTTATCTATGCGGGCGGCGGCGCTCGCGAGTCGCTCGGAGCGAAGCGGTTGCGCTAATTACTGGTGGGCACCTCACGAGGCGCGCGTCTCCATTAATTATTCTTATCACACTACAATTACATATTGCCGCCGTTACTGTCCGCTGATAGCCGACCCTCCCGTGATTTACTTCTTAGGAACATTAGATTACTCTTTATTGGCACTTAGGGTGGCCGATTTTTGTAATGTACTTACATCGCAGAGATAGCAATTGAAATGGATTCAAATCGTTCTTCATAACTACGACTGAGTAGCATAACCTTTGAAAATATTCCCGCCCTGATACTTGAGTCGGAAAATGTAACTTTGGTACGTTTTTCTTTACGGAGTTTCCTTGAACCATAAGATTGATTTGTATTGTAGAATAAAAATACACAATCAGATACATAAATATTAAGAAAAAATACATTAGTTTATAGAAAATTAAGAAAAAATATATTAGTTTATATTTTTTTCTTTTCTCTGGAATACTCTGGTACTATGCAGATTTTCATTTTAATAGTGCATTGTAAATGGAAGATTCTTTCAAATATGAGCTTAAGCAAAGCTTTCTTTTCAAATACGAACTACTATGTTCTATCATAAGTAATGTGCCTGATATATACGAGTATTTATATATGAAGAGATGATCTCTGTTGCCATATACCTATTTTTGTATATGCTATATTAATACACGACTGTAGGTGGTTTCATTAGGTCAAGGAACAAGAAAGTGCTAACATCAATTTATCATGTCAGAAAATTACACAGAAATACAACGACATTCGCAGTAGTTGTAAGTAGTATCATTAGTCACACGTTAGGTATTTCCCAGCTTATTTACTTTATTTATTCAACTAAAGCAATTCAGCTTCATTTCGCTTTACTTTATACAGAAAGGCAAATTACCACGAAACTCTGTACCTACTAGGTATACGTAGTGACGGAAAAGGGACTTGTTAGCCTAAAAATATTCGTTGTAACAACGTCGCGGGTTCAAATTTGCGTGAGGATTTATGCGTGTGTCGTATGTCTTGCGAATGTCTCGATGTCGCGAGTGTCGGACAGCGGACGGTGTGTGTGTCGGTTACAGGGTGCCGGTGCTGAGCCATGCCTCAGTCGACCTTTTTAGAATTCCATTTTTGTATTTGTCGCTGAGATTAATCGTGTTATGTTCGGATGCTAAAATTAACTTATTTTTTTCTTTAGAAGATTCATAAGCTTTTTTTGTATAGTTATATCTCTCACTAACAAAAATGTAAGAAGCACAAGACAAACTTGATTAAAAACGAAAGTTTTCTTATTTCACCTCCTTTTAGTAGCAACATCTTAGAATTGAAAGTGGCATCTTAGGGCACATAATATTCTTATTCTGTTTGTAAATATTTATGTTAAGTGCCATGATTGTATAATCATGAAAACAAAAGAAATACAGTCGGGGTATTGAAAATAATTTAGAGCGCTTCTTGTCTCTTACCCAAGTTCAAGCAGTGACTCACCCTCTGGGAGCTGCGAAAAAAGACAAATTGCCTACTTGCTCTTTGTGCGCTCATGGTATTGATAGATAAATGGGTTTTAAAGCTACTAAACTGCAGGGATTTTTCCACAAATTCAGGATTTCTATACCTACACTAGATTCTTTATGTATCGGTATCTCCAATAAACTTAATAAGACGTTGAGACAAAAATCTATTTGAGAATCCCGTTTCAGATGGAAAACTTCGAACAATAGAGCGCACCAGCCATAGACATAAAATACCTCATTACTTTTTATAACTTGGTGAAATAAAGGAGAGGTCGCCCTGGGGAGCGGCATGTTTCCATCAGGCGTGTTACTGAATAGTATCTGTTTGAAAACGTTCTTATCTCCAGACTAGACCCCAAGCATGTCCACAAAATAAATCGTCCGATGACACCCGCGGTTCAATTTTGTGTGAAAATTACGAGTTTAGGTACGTATCTTGAGAAAATTTGGACGAACAAATAGATAGTAGGCAGAGGTCGGCGTGATTCGCGTCACGTCGCTCACGACCACAGGGTACTTTAAAAATTCGTTTCCCGACCTTCCAACGAGTTCGTATGGTGCGGCGGAGACCTTTCCTTAGAGTGCTGCGACCCCACCGGTGGCGGTGAAACGAATTAGCAGTTTTACTCCTAATGCATTTTATTCAATCAAATGTTTACCAAACAAGTACCCAGAGGACCGTGTTCTGGCGAGTGAGCATTGACGTAAACATTTGGGGACCCTGAGCACTTAAATTAATTCAGTACAGTAAGTTGTTCAATGTGTTTATTTGTAGGTAGGAATACCTAATAAAAGCTTAAGTAATCAAGTATTCGGTTAGAAACATGGTTTTACGTTTCACAAAAAAGGAATCAGTAATAGTATGAAACTGATGAAGTATGGCAGCTGTTTTTAAGTAGTTGATCTAGCTACGCTTGTATAAATTATGAGATTGTTTAATTAACTAAGGCAGATTACTAGTATCTAAGGGCTCTCACCGCTCCAGACTGGATACCAATCAGCCTTCTCACTACAATTATTATGGAAATATTGACCTCGCAGCCCTTTCTTGTATTCCATGAAGAGCACTTTATGAAGGACACTTAATGGGGGAAATGAGGAGATCTAAGAGCTTCCAACAATTGCGTTTGAAATTTAATTAAGACCCTTAAGTGCATTCCGTAATATTTTATATAGCATCGTATATATGTAGATTAATAGCACTTGGAACGTAATCCGGTATTAATTAATGAGGAAACCAGAAAAATTAAGGGTCTACGAAGATAAAGCTGGTGGCCGCCTGCAAGTTTCGTTGTAAACTTAATTATCACAAAATCCGCGTCCGCTTTTAAAGTCGCTATCAGTATTAGGAGCTCGTCGTGGTGAGCATTCAATCTTCTCTCATGAGGTTTCGGTTCGTTATTTTATTCAGTTCGTGAATCGAACTGTAAGAAGGTGTTAAAGAGTAAATTGGCAAAGGGAGCGAATGAATGGAATATGCGAACAGGTCGGCGCGTTGCTTCCGATCGCCATTCGCAACTGAATAATGAATGCTTCGGGGACGATAATACTCACCGTGGCGCTGCCGCTGTTGCGACACACCAAATGGGTACACACGAAAATATTCACTTTACGATCCATTGCTCTAATACCTCAAGTCATACGAAATTTAAACTGCTTTCGGTCGTCAAACCAATAAAATGATCTTTCTAGGCGCAGTAATCAATATTGTTTTAAGCATGATTATGATAATTTAAGTAAATCAGAAACAAATCTGCTTTAGAAGCACCATGTTATTAATATTATGTAAATTAATCAGAGTGCTGAAGATTTTCAGGATATTGCTTTTTATGCAAAAATATTGAAAAACCCTGGTATTATAAACCCCTCATAAGAAAATGCATACTTTGAATAAAAAATATTTTTTACTGATGTATGTAATTTTGTTAAAATTATAAAAAATCGTAAGCCCCAAAAATATTGGTAAACTTTTCAAGTTACGGTATAAGTTAATAAATAAGAGTACTCAGTAACTATTTTTGTACGTCAAATCACCCAGGAACTCCACTATACCTATAAATCTCTAAATATAACACATTACTTTAGTGTGTTTTTCTTCCACAAATTGCTTAAATCAAAACTTTTTGTTTTGTGAGAAACTTTATACTGAAAATATAAATTTATACTACAAATTGACCCTGAGTCTCCACCCTGAGTCGTAAAATATTATAGTATAATCGAAAGGGTTGTCGGTTGGTACCAAAATTTATTCAGTGATATAACATCACGACAATTTACAGGCCCATTAACTTCTCGATTATTACCACAGGCATTCGATTATTGAAGGTACACACGACAGCACATAAACCTACCTCAATTTGTCAAATTTCTTTGATAGATATTCAACTTTATCGCTGAAGAATATGGTTCTTAGTTGATTGGGAAAATTTTACACTTTCGGGTAGCTTGATGTGCTGGCGTTTGTACATGAAAAATACAAATCGAATATTCAACTCGCGATATGTTACGTGCAGTCTCAAGTCGGAGGGAATCGTCTCACCTTGTCAACATTTTGTCGAATGACACATGGTATCGACAGGAGCCACGCGACATTCTGTTCCCAACTTTATTGTGAATTTAAAAGGCTTTTATTAAATTTTCGAGTTCGTATCAGTAGCTCACAGAAAAGCGTTTAAATTATGTTTCATTTCAAATCTACCTGAAGGCTTAGCATAACAACCGTAGAAACAAGTTTTGTCTACCCGAGAATGGACATAATGACAGAAAAGTGCCAGATTGACGTAAGATTTCTTTTGACACGTAGAAAAGCAACTTTTCTTTTCTTCGATCGACATAAGTCTACAAGTGATTATATGCGAGTTGGTCAGGTCGCGCCATGCTCGGGCAGAAGACATGTTAACATTGACAGAAAGAGCTTGGTCTTTTTTTGATAGAATAGACATGGAATCACTGTGCTTAACCTGCTGATACCTTTACTTTGCTACTAATTGTTCATTAAAACGTTATGACGTCATATACTATAAGTCAAAAATTTATTTCCATACCTACCTTAATCTAAATTCTAATTACCATAGTAACTAGTTCAGCAAGACTGAAACTTCCACGCACTGAATTTTGTATACGTTGCCGGGTTTCTATTACCTCTTTACATTTAATGATGTGAAAATGTTCAATGTAGTTGAAATTATAACCGAATTCTGGATAAGACTGTCATTTAGCTTTTTACTAACATTCCTTTGTCCTTGCATTCATTGTTTAGTAGCACTGACCTTCATAGAGGACACGTATAAGAGAATCTCAAAAGAGATCTTCTAATAGAAGTGTAAAAGGTCCCTGTACACATTTATTTTTAGAATTGCATTAAAAGCGAAGCGTATCACACAATACATTGTGTGGGATATTGCCGACCAAGTTCACAACGTTTATAATAAATATAAACATCCGCTTGTGTTCGAAATCTTTCCTGTTTTTAGGTCAAACGAAGCATCTTACGAGGAGGTATCGGTATTGAATAAAATATAAATATTTTTGGAACGTAAAACTTTCACGGTATCTCGTCCTTGTGAATATTATGTAGCTATTCATTCGAGTCACGCGTGCCTCTGCTGTTTATTCACATTCGCATTGGCGGACGTAAATAATGGGGTAACTTTTTCAAGTCACCCGACACGCAAAAGACATGCCTATATAATATTTACTTTAAATCATGTACATTGTATTGTTAATACGTAAGCTGCTAGACAGCGGCAAATTTTTACGAAGACTAAGCCGAATATATCACGTTCTATGGTTATTTTGAAAATATGGTCCATAAATCAATGCTCATAAATAACACTAAACAAAGAGTATGAATAAAATGTTAGGCTTTGTCAGACTTCGTATCAGTATTTATGTACGTCGAGCATCCGATGTTTAACTTGCTCATAATACAACCGCGGTATGTATCCGAATACCTTAAAATTGTGTCCATAAAGATAAGAATTTTTGCGACTTCGTTTCGCTAGGCTCGAGATTCCCTAAAAATTTATGATCACATTTCATGACTTCGTAAGAGTTCTGTTGGTTTTTCTTAAAAAAAATGTGATATCCGATGTTCTCATTTAAAGGAAGCTTTATAAATTGTCCGTAAAGTTGAACTCGACCCATTAAATTATGCTACGAGTGCTACGGTTTTTCGTAGCAAGTGCGTAGGCTGCGATAAAAACTTATAACAAATTTGGAATATAATAGCTTTCAGGGGCAAATTTATGTAGGTAACTCACCTTACTATTCCATTGTAATGCATAGTGGGATTTGCCATTAAGTTGATGTGCCTACTTTTATACAAACATTAAACTGCATTACCCATTGTTCTAAGAATTATTCGTCGAGATTTTTGGTAAACAATGGAATTATGAAAATTTTCGTGAGCCGCGGTTTTGTTAATGGCCTACTAAAAAGGGACGGGTTCTAATTGCTTTGAATAATATAAGGATGGACCTATACATACTCGCTCAGTATCGGTATTCTCACATGGTGCTGACCGTTGGCCTTTTGCTAAACCACATTGAATTAAGAGTTTGTTAAGTATTTTACTGATTTAAAAAGTATAATCAGTAAGCGTTAATAAAAATAACAAGAATACAAAGCTTCATTATATAGTAAACTTTTAATATCACTCATATAGGAAGACTTGAGTATATCGCGCAAGTTCACTCTTGAGCTCGTCTTATGAATTATGGGCGGCGTGGTACGTCGCCTGCGTCGCGCACTAATTGATTCCTGAATTTAACCCTCGCGTAACCTCGTTACACGAAGTGAATGTTAAAGATGTCAGTTAATTTTAGACTTAACAGAACTGTCATTTCGTTCCTTACGTACAAGGTAGCGATGCGAATACACTTAGCATATTTTCCTCGGCACGTTTTTCTTTAGTCAAAATGATTTTCTCCTTAATCCATCTCGCGCTAGAAGCCACTTGACACCCGTCCTTTAATAAATTCGTTAAAAACAATTGGAATTGTGCGCCCAAGGTTAAGTAATACGACAATCTGTGATTTATAAAGTCGCATTAACATTTGACCTTGGTGAGACATTTGAAAATCTTGAGAGTACGAGCTGAATCAAAATGTAAGGCTTTTTTGTCAGTACTCACTAGGATTGCGTATAAGATTTAATTCTTTACGGTCTAAATAATACTGATAATTAATTAGTATACTATTACATTTTTTTCATTAAAACACATATGGGCTACTCATTTCTTATAACATGTAGTAAAATATTGTTTTTCATTGACTAGAGTGGTAGTTAAGTCAGTTTGAACACGTTCTCTTATGGCAACTTGAGTTGAAAATTTGTAATGACAGAAGTTTTCTATCTAAAAGAGCTTCGGGCAGATTAAAACTTTGCATTAGTTATGTTAATTTGTACTATACGGTGCTTTATATAAGACAACATTTTGAATGAACACGTATAGCATCAAAGTTCGGTGCACGTCGCTAAGATAGGACATGCTAATCACGGAGAGCGGGATCTGCATAGTGTGGCCTCAACTACTCATACAAAACACCGGCTGTGACAATGTCAGACCCGAAGTTGTTCCATTAAGTTAAAATTCCGCGTAACTAAGACGCGCCGACGCGTTTCTACAAAACTCACAGAGAAGATGGAACATGGAATAAATATCAAGCAATATTTTTATAAGATGTACCTAGTTTTAATTCTACGTATCTTACATTTTATGAATAAATCGATCTACTTTGTGAGCCCATTAAACACATGTTGCATAATTAATTTGATTAAACGATGTTGTCAAAGGCTTTGTTATGTATGTAACTGAAAATACTTAAATAAGAAATGAAAGCGAAGGTTCATTTTTAGAGCTCTTGTCAGCAGCAAAAAAAAGTCGGCAGCATCGGAGGACCAAGGTCTGTCTGGGCTGCGGGTTGTTCGTAAGACTTACCGAGGCCCTGGCTCACAGGGATCTTTAGAAGGAAAAAGTGGGGTTTAGTCAGTAAGAGTCTGAATCTCCCTCTAGCTTCATCCTTAGTGGGAGGGTCTGGGTCTGGGTCTTCATTTAATGATTTGAAAATAAAAATAAATTTTCTGTAGATGGTGGAGTAGTACAGCACAGCACAGCATACTTCTGTATCCTATTCAATTCTGTGTGAAACATACTCCTGCTGCTTATTCAAGGACCATATTTATGAGACAAATCTTTCGCTTTCCCAGTTTAAAGAGACTCTGTCTTTTTAATATTCAGGGATACTGTGTCACTCGAAGTGTTATTATTATTGCATCCGCACACATTATCCCCCGAGGGGGATTGTTACTACTTAAAAACATGGAACCATTGTTTTCATGGCGGGCACAATCACTTAGAAGGGCCACCATTTTGTTTTGTTAAAATTTTGTACTTTCTATTAACTTCTCTTGATTTTTGGTATCTGGGCTGTTTTTGTCCTAATTACACAATAAATAACTCAATTATATTATGGGAATTGCTTTTTTGTCAGAAATAAAAAAACTAATTCAATTTTACTGAAGCTGTATGTAAAAAATGGAGGTTCTATAACTTAATTAATAATTATAAATAAATAACAAAGGTTTTTTATATTCAAAATATTGTAGACTTATAGAATACATTGCTTTCAAGGAATTCTTTTGTAAACTTATTAACATAATTACTTTTTGTGCTGGCTACCAGCATTCTCGTTAAGAAAAACAATAAGAATATGTATAACGATATTACATTCTACGAATACCTAGAGAGGCGAACAATACAAACTTTTCCATCTTCTTCGTATAGCTAGGTTGGTTCCAAATTGTTCATGGTTTTGTATGATGGCATCCAGGCCGATTGTCGTCTACGGCGGCCGTTCTCTTTTATGGAGATCAGCCAGCTGCGCAGGACATATTATAGTGCACAAGCATTCGCGCAGATACAGGTGCACTCTCTATTCCCTCACTCTCATAGTCCGATAGGACGGCAATCCGACACGACCGGAGAGAGATTTACGAGACATTTACGTGCTCTCCGATGCACGGGTGAATCAATCACCAACTTCCAGAGTCCAGGCTGCTTTATGAAAGTTTCTCAAAACCCACAAAGCGATTTCGGCCCGACCCGGGATTCGAACCCGAGACTCCGTGCACAGCAGTCGCGCCTTGCGACCACTAGACTAACGAGGCAGTCAAATGGTTTTGTATACTACTAATGAAAAGAGTATTTCTTCCCAAACGTATACTCCGTAACCACGAATGAAGAAACATCAAGTTCTCGAGATATCTATGAAGATACGATGATAATAGATACAACAGTGAGATTGCACTGAAATACGAAAGCGATTCAGCACGTCACAAAACATAGTTATTCACAAATTAGTGTGCGAAGCGAGCAATTTAATTCGCGTTTCCCCGGGACTGTTGCCTTCGTCATAGTTTGATAAAGTTCCTCGAGAAATCTGCTTAAGTAGGCCAATTGATAATCAAGTTTTATTTGTTATGGGAGTCATTAGGAGGGGAAATCTTGTTAGAATGAATTTCGAGCGAGAAGTTAGTTTGGAAGCCTATGTGCGGGCTCTGGGTAATTACTGATGACGATGTTCATGTTTCACCTATACCTCCCCTTAACCGCGTCCTACGAACATTGTTTATTGTTTATGATGTAGGCAAGTTGCGACATTTATTACCCCCAACTAGAGAAGCTGTCTAGATATTACTAGCGACATCAGTGTATGTAACAACAATAGTTGGAATATGTTTGCTATGTCAACGTACTATTATGTATTGTTTGTGAGGGTCGCTGCTGTTTACTAGGTTAAAAACATTTTTGGTAAAGGGACGCGCGTAATTGTGTGTAACAGTACGAAATATAACAAGTATACGTATATATTTTGGGTCTGCGGCTCCACTAAACGAGTGCTCCTGTTTATTGCTCCATAAAGTAACGTTTCATTCTAGAACAGTCCGCGTATACTTTATAGGTCGTTGTAACTGATCGAGCACATCACTTTTACACTTTTACCTGTTTTGTTCGGTGACATAATCATGGTTAAATTTTTTAAAGCGCCATAAATTCTTTAATGTTCCACGTAAAGATTGGTCATTCGGGTCAATTGTTTTATAGTTTTATTTTCAAGTTAGTTGGAATAAAATTGGTTTGAAATTACGAATTGAAGGTCGAGGACGAGGACGAGGTTTGTATTTCAATATCTCTTTCCAAGTATAACGACTCCAGAGACATAAGATGTAAAGAGTGGTGTATAGTTATAGTAAACAATATTATGAAACACAAACAGTGCCTGAAGGCTACATGTCATACTTATCGTGCATCATTATATTCTCATCATTCGGGCCGCCATTTGATAGCTAACAGTCACGTTACTAAGATAATAAAAGCGGCCCTAGATATTGAGGCTTTTGGCGTGTCGTGTGAGTCAATACGTATCCCGAGCTGTCATGGTGTACAGGACAGGGGTTCTCAAGGTCTTGTGAAGGAAACTCCCATCAAACACAGAGGGGCGGGAGGAACATTTTGAGATTCGAATACGGTGAAGAGTATTTATATTTCATAATATATAAACGTCTTTGTGAAAGCTACAAGCAATTACGAGAGAAGGGTGCTTCAATTTTTTCAGCAATTTTATGTAAGAAAAACAGACATTCCTATTTTTGTATTATATCATTAAACATGGACGTAATATGTTTATTGATTTTCGAATTCCACGGAATACTGGTAAAATTTCTTATGGAACCGCAGTTTGACAACCTCTGGTGTATAGCCATCGAGTTTATTGGTAACGTAGGAGCGGGCGGCGCCGCGCCGCGTCCCTAATGTGGTTTATTTTTGCTGCCGCACGTTCGTGCGATGTTAAGTGATGAGCGTCACATGCGTACATCTACTTCACTCGATGTAACTGTACGGCACGATTCAATGACTTCATACATATTTGGATTATGTTGTACATACATTTCAAGAGTCTCTCTTTAAGATAATAAATAATGTAAATATTCTATGAGTTTTTTTTTTTAAATATCTAATTGTTTTTAATGAAAAGTGGAGCTTTAAAGATGATAACTTTTATTTATTACTCCAGTTTTTTTAATCAAAGGATTTTCGCCGTCTTAGTTCTAATTTCGAACGAGTTTTTTTTTTGTAATTAAAGTCTTAAGCCGAATAATAGAAGAGGTCGAACTAAAAACTTTGAAGATACTATTTAACTAATAGTTTTTATTTTTATTAATTAATTTTTAAAATAATATTCATTTAATGCTGAAATTATTGACAAACTTGATCTCATTCATTTGCCTAGCCTGTTCCCAAGCTATGTTGAGGTCGGCTTTCAGTCTTAATCGAATTTAGCTGAGTACTAGTGTTTTGCTGCCTTGCCTATCAGACCTCCTCAATCCAGCTACCCTGGCACTTTTTGGTGAGATTGGTTGTCTTTCTGGCTCCTGCCTAACCTTAACGACGATGACTTCCAAAGATGTTTAAATGAAAACGTGTTTTTCGAAACACATATGAACTCGTCGTGTGAAGATAGTCTCCATTATGATCGATCGACCCGTGTGTTAATTCCGGAATGCTATGTATAGTTATTACATAAGTTTTATATATTTTTTTATAATTGAATTATCGAGTTATACATCGAATCACTATTACCAATATTAGTATTCCAGGAATAATTTATTCAAATTACCTGTTGAACGGCACTACTATTTAAACACGATTAATTCTAAATGCATCATGTTAATGTCGTGCATTGATATCACAATCTAATTCGTAACAATCTGAAGTAAAAAGTTCATTGCAAAAAAGTAGTGTCCTTTTTTTTTTTGATACGTTTATTCATATTTTTTTTAATAAATTATGACGTTTTCGAGTCAGCCACATTGGTCAGTACCCCTCAATCTTTTTTAGTGGAAAGAAGAATAATTAACCGGTTACGGATTAATTTAAAAAATTAACATTTTTCCAAAAAATAATTATTGACACTTTTGTAAGCCTTTTTAGTAAGAATTTTATCAATGTTTATTTTAAAAGATCTGTACGTTACTTCAAGCAGATTTAATGGAATCCTATTATGAATACGAAGAACAAATGAACCGTGCACTTTGTGTGAGTATTAAAATTGTGCACATCACTGTTATTGCCAAATGATTCTGTATTTTGCCTTACATATACTATGTTGGCGTAGATGTATTAAGCCACCAATATCCTTAAAGCGTTCCTAAATAGAACCTCTAACACCAAGTCGGTACATAGCACGGACAGCGCGCTTCTGTAACACGATGACACTATCGACGTTGGCAGCATTGCTCTACATAAGTTACAAATATGTAATCAAATGTTTCACCTTCACAAGAATAGTTTCTGCAGTGCCTTACTGAAAGTCAAACTTTGTAAATATGTTTCTACATCATATAGGTGCTGTTACTACAGTATATACTGTATCCTTGTACTACGTATAAGAGAGTACTTAATAGTTTGGAACAATCTTGAAGCAGGCTGGTTGTAGAGGCTCGTGTGTCCTGTACTTTAGTAATTTAACTTCAATGTAATTAATGAAGTGACCGTCTGAGGCGCACCTCTTCTCAGTCATTAGTCAGTACTTATTCATAGCATGGCACACAAATACATATATCATACAGATACTATAAATACATTCCTCGTACATATTTCAGTGGCTGGCTCGTTCTACACAGCGAAATTCTAACATTACGTACGAACTGCTATCGTGACACTAAACGACTAAACAAATTATGTAAAACATAGGTTTTATGAAGCAGTGTAGATATAATTCTATTTTATGACCTATAAAACTGATTAATTTTACATATAGAGAGGATATTATAGGAACTGCTTGTAGAAGCGTTGTCGGTGCCAGTATATTTCAGTTTCGTTGTTTTTAGCTCCTTTAATATTCGTTTCAGAAACTACCTACATAACTATTACCGGGCAGAGAATTGTGTATAGCAATGTGAACATTTCTCATATATGTATATCAAATTCAATAACGCGAAATTCCCGAATCACAGTTCGTGAGATGTGGTCGCGTCGCAGTAAACGTCAACTATAAATTATTGTAGAACCACATGAAAGCAGGATTAGAACATAGTTAGTGCGGTTGCTTACACGAGCTAATTATGTTCGTATATTATTGTTACAATGACAGTCTTGCTTGCTTACTGGTAAATCAATAGGAGGGTAATATTCAAATTAGATACAAATTTGGCTCAGCCACAGCTCACTCTGGTGTGTGTGTAACAAGCACTATCAATTTGGTGCGACGGCAGATAATAAATATTTTATTATAGGCTCGGACGGCTCACGTGAACCGCAAAATCACTGTTACGGCGTTGTTATACGGATAATTTGCAAATATTATCGTAAAACCGGCAATGACGACTGTTACAAATCACTACGGTAATATATTGTTATAAAGTCGCGCATTTAATATCTGTATGATATTCAGCAATGTTCGGTATCGATATTATATTTCAGAATTAACATTTCGTTGCCTCAATTTTGTCCTTAATTTGTATTCAGACCTGTTTAAGACGATACAGCTATTGGACGAGACATTACGGGTAGATACTAAATGTTATATGCTTAACGCAAACACAATACGAAATCCGGAACAATAGGGTAGTTTGGGCTACTTTAGTATGTATTATCGTATCTAGCGAGTTCTCAGCACGTTAGTAGGTATTCAAATAGCTCGTGAACCGCGCTGCTGATATCGGCACGCTCTATAGAACATTAATTTTGATTGTTTGAACAGTAGTGTGATGGTGATATTATGCGGTATTGGTCATCGGTAACGCGGTCATGTGAGGCTCAGTGATTCGTCGGCTGCTGGTGAGTGGTGGAGCAATTATGATAACGTGGAGCCGTGCGCTGCCCTGGCGAGGCAAACAGCCCCGAGCGCGCCAATTATTTGATCACTGCCTACAAACCAGATTAACTTCTACGTTTGTTTACGCAACTGTTGGTTGGTTCTGAACTCATATGAAAATTCCGCGATTTATCAGAAAAAGAGCGGAGTGAACATACTTATTGCTTTAACCGTGTACTCCTTCGTATACTTTTATGGTTCTATGGTCCCACTTCAATGTATAATAAAGTTTGATCAGAGAACATTCAATACAAACTATACCGAATCGAACAGTAAAGTAATGGTTCAACAAAACCCTCACACTGAATCTGCGCACATTTTCGGCCTTTCTTTTTCTAATAAAACAGTTTAATCAAAGTAGACGCGGAAACGAAGCCAGTTCAACAAAGGCAAGCAAAGTAACCCGAAGTTTGAATAATTACTTTTTAAGTTTGTCATACCTACGGTTTGTTAATTAAATTACGGGAGAAGCCGAGTTATTTTTGGCGGAACAGTGAACCTTTTGTACAAATTGGTGGTTACTAATTAATGTTATTCCATGGGAATTTGAAAAGGAAATATGTTACGCTCCTTTTGGGTTTCGTCTCAGTTTCGCAATTCGTACAGACGGCTGTACATCAAGCTGACAAATTTTCCTAATCAAGTTTGAACCATATGCTTCAGCGATAAAGTTGAAAATCTATTAAGAAAATTTTACAGATTGTAGTAGCTTGATGTGCTGGTGTCTGTACACTGTCAACTTTATAATGAGCTAGCTACCAGCAATTGGTTTGCACGGATGTAAATTGTATAGTTCAACAACATTCTTCACGAATAATATATATTGATGAAAGACTGAATGAAAATCTATTCAGCTGTTTTCGCCGATATACTTAAAGAAATAAACAAATAAACTAACTATTCGAACCTGGGAACTTTTATTTAAATAGCATATAATTTAGGAATCGAATATCTGGATTTAGTGTACATAGGCATAATAAATAATACTGAGTCCAGCTTAGATGAAGTTTTCTAAATTCTATCGCAAATGTTCTTTAATTGCTATTACATTCCTGACGTGACGAATTGGTGTCACCTGTCAGCCCGCCGTGAGACATCGACTGACGCAGTATGGATATGCTGACGCAAGCTAGCATGATCTCTGCCAACAGACTCGTGATAAATGACGTTTGAATAACTTAAGACATAGACACCTTACTATACAAGGTGTAAGGGACAGCCCTCCGCAAACTGATAGGGTGGGTTCAGTGTTCAGTTCAGTTCATACTAAGAAGACTGGTTCATAAAATTGTTTCAGGAACCTTATGGAAATCCAATAATACTGTTTTGTTTTAAATTTACAAAAAAAAACAGCTGATTTCAAGCGTCGATCGTTACGATTATTTCAAAATCCATGCAGTTTTTTTATTTTATTTAAAAAAATGAAGTTCTGCGTACAAATAATGTAATTTTAAATTGAAAGATAGAAAAAAACATTGAATAATCGGTAAAAAATAAAAAAAAAACTGACGAAAATTCCAGTGAAATATGATTCAAAATAAGGAGCTGAATGCACCCTATTAGTCTGCGGAGGGCTGTTCCTTACACCCAGTATACCTACTCGTGTAACCTATTGTTTAGGTATCATTTGTAACATGATTACCCGTCGCTTAAGTAATGACACGTTATTCTATGAAGGACCTATTTTTCTAAAGGTAGAATTTTTTTCTTCCTCCACCTTTTTTCGGTACATTGCTTCTCAAATGTCTAGATGCTGTATTGTTTTTTTTTTCTGTTACAAAGCTTAATATTATAATAAACCTATAATATTTATTGTTTAGGTTAAAGTTTCGGAATACATTTATTTTATTTATCGTCGACTGGAACTTTTATGTACGTCCACTTCAGTTCACTGTTTATATTAATTCAGATATTTCTTATTTGTTTCCGAAATATTATCTGAAGTCGTTCGGCAAATAAATGAGTTGTTAGTGCTCCTCTTTTTTATGTTCCTTGTCAATATTCAAATGTGAAACTTAAAGAATTAAGCTAAAATACTTTTGTTTATAATTTAATTTTGCTTTAGCTATAGTTTACTTGAGCAGTTGTAGGAAGGACCAAAAAAAAAGAAAATCTTATATATAACTTAGGAAAAACAATATTAAGTAATAACATAAAAACGAGATAGCAGAAGTTTTACGAAATGTATTATAAAAAACTATTATAATTCTCTACGGTTTCATTTTATGTCAGAGAAAACTTTAGTTCTCGTAAAACGTTCATTTATTACTTCAAAGAGTTCATATCATTGTTTCTGTTGTAGTCTTCAATTGTTTGATATAAAACTTTTCAATTGTTTTCAGTATCTTGAGAGCTTTCTTTTTTATAATTCGTTATAACTTGAAAATATTATCTAGAAATACGTATTTTGAAGTTACAATTTATTATTTGAATTATAAACCTTTGTAATAATTTGTCTCTTTGTCTCTTTTTGTATATAAGGGTTCTACGTATGTATTGTTAAAAGTAACAGATGAATATAAAATATGTTCGAACTATGTATGTATGTATGTATGTAACAACAGTAATTTTATTGCAGCAATAAAATAAAGAAATTTTCTAGGAGAACATCGTAAATTTTTATATTCTTAGAGTTTACGAGTGTGTGTCACCAGTACACACCATTATCAAATTTCCTATTAGGCATTTTTTTACATAGTATGTAAATAATCAAAACTTTACATATTTTAGACTGAGTTCTTATAGCCTAGTTAAATTGGCATAAAAAGTGAGTTGTGCACACATGGGATTGATGGGGTATTTTCACAGTTCTATTATATTTGTATCGTTAACATTTATAATAATTTTAAGCTTTCTGAACAAAGGACTGATGTCCATTTTGATAGGATCATAAATTATAAGTCGGTACGGTTGGTAGTAATTTTTTGTGTGGTTAGTACTTGATTGTAGGGAAGCTTGTTACTTTTTTGTTAATTAATGAGTATTTATAAATTCAAAAGTAGATTCTTAATATAAACTAATTTTGACAAAAGATGTAAAACTGTTCAGCAAACATAATATGGTACAATTTAGCTGACGCGCATCTACTACGATATCGTAACCAGCGTAGCGCTGAGGTTGCTACGGCGTAGCAACAATGTAGTACTTTGCAATATATTTTCAGATACTCCAAATTCTACCTCTAGACTCTGCTTCAGCGGGTGAAAATCAGTATTATAAGCTGAGTTGGCGATAAGAGGCATCAATACAGATGAATACTATCTCAGTGACCCTTGGGAAATAATGGCCGGTCTAGTTGAAGCTGAAACCAGATGCCACCTCTGGAATAGAAAGTATCTCATTTACAGTTCGCGCCAAATAACTTGACGTTTCTGAAGTTAGTCTGACGCCTCAAGCATGCGTAGTAGTAGTTATTTTGTACGAACAAATGCGCAAGGAATCAAATGGCTAACTTAAGAAAAGCATATTTATCGCGATTTGTACAAAACTATAGTGAAATATTGTGTACAAAAAAAAGCTTACATGGTAACGGATTATGGTCACATTAATTGAAAATTATAATTAACCGCTTGGAATACGTGATAAGAAAAATATATGTTGAGAATGCGGTCTGTGTCCAATTAAGTTCTGTACCATCCGACGGTTTATTTCGCCTCATTATTTTAGGATTGTGCGGGACGATGTTATTTTTGCTGGCTCTATAAGCAAGCATGTCACGTCCGATACAGTCGGAGAAACTATAGGTGTCTAATTGACTTGCCGGACTGTGCCTGTATGTACCCTGACACAGGGTCAGCGCGGCCCACGGCCACCCAAATTGAGGCCTCCCGATACCCCAGCCGCCTCTAATCGATCAACAGCACGTTCCCATTCAAACTTATCCTTTGTTATCGATAGAGAAAAGGCTTTTGAAATGAGATTCTAATCTCATTATGCGTAGGTAGGTACGTTATCCAATAAAATTTGAGTATCCACTTGAAGAGATCATTTCATTTAAAAATATACGGTTTAAGCCACTTTACTTGAAGATTTAGAAGCTTTCGGTTTTAATTAACGCGCGGTTTTAAATGGAAATGTTACTTGTCTGGCGAGGTCATGTGGTCTGTAGATACTAAATTATTTTCGTTTTATATATTTTTTCGTTTTACACAGCTTTGTTCATTATAAATTACAGCCTTTGTTTCATCTTTAATTGTATGTTCGATCTAATATACCTCATTTATATTTGTTATAATAATCTAAAGATTATATTATATGTTTGTTTATTCTACTTTCCGATGAAACATTTCGTATAAAGCCGAATAGAAACAGAACGAGTATAAAATAAATGTTCATCGATGTTTACGGACGCAAAGCGATACAACCGTCCAATTGACTGGGGCGGAATGGTGACCGTGATAAAAATAATTAATGGACTTATTATTGGAAAATACTTAATAACGACTGCAGTTCTGCAAATGATGTCAATGAACAACCCATATTTGTAGCTTTAAGTGGTGTTTAAACATCTGATTCAATTCGCTGTAAGAAATAAATTTCAGTTTCTACGATAAAAGGCAATCCACTTCAGCAGCAATGAAGGCTCATTACGAAAGTAATCGTTTTTGATATTCACTTAAAATACGAGTACGTACTCAAAGTACTTTTCGTATCTTTCACTTTCTTTTTATGAAAAATAAATCACTTTTTCTATTTGTATATGTACTTGTGATTTTTATCTATTAAAACGAGACGTTCTCTAATTATACAGTATGAGATGATAACAATAAAAAAAGTTATATAAGTGTTTTTATCGTAAAAGCCGAAAGAGAGTCTATTTTTGGCCAAAATTTAGAACTAAAAAATAAATTTTAAGACTAATAGTCACCACATTGCAACACAAGGTTTGACCAACAATAGATGAACTTTATCGAGCTTCGAAAAACTGTTCGTGACTACGAGCATTGATATTCAACGCGCGGATGCAATCGACAGCTCAACTTGATAACAAACAATGCCCACAAAGTAACAGTCGGTCCAATGTATAAAAAGAGATCGCACATGCAAAACTTGACAGCGACAACGAGCTCTCGAATGCTGAAAATAGAACTACAGGGGAAAGAAAACAAAAAACGAAAATGGCGCCCGGAATCGAGTGCAAACACATAAAATACCAGAGATAAGGATGGAATTAACGCTCACTGAATTAAAAATAAAGGGATTTTTAAAACGAGTTGCCGCGAAACCGGGAATACTGAATCCGTGATCCTGCTGTCAATTACACGTTGAATAACGATAAGTCATATTGTACAGTGAGCAATCGAGCATTATCAATTTGTGGGGATACGTGGTTGACGGGAGCGGCCGGCGACGGTACATTTGTCACCGTGATTAAATGACGTCACCAACAGTACACCCACACGCTGAATGTTTTTTAAATGACAAAATCGTCCCGATAAAACAAAAATACAAAAGCTAGAGCTTGTACTTTTTTGCTTGTGAACTGAAAGTTGAAATTCGCATATTTGTTGTGTGATAAAATTGGAGGAAATAACCTGTAACTTGATGTCTGTTAATAGCTCGGTAGTTTTGTAATTTCTTCATATTTATGTGTAATTTGTTTTAAGAAGCAAAATTCTACCTTGGTTATCATTCTCATGTGACCTGGTGTGCTAAAATCTATTCTATATACACATTGTTTGGGGTGTACAAAGTTTAGAAGTACGAACTAAGAGAAATAGTTATCGAACTAACTCAATACTTGGACAGGTTTCTAGCTGAGCAAGACGGATAGATTAATGTTTCCACATATCTCTTAAGATATTCACAATAGAATCCAACCGAGTCTTGCACAATACCTTATTCAAATATATTTTTGAAATAGCTCGCTTCTCACCATTTCCTGAGCCCAATTCACTTTAACCTAAAGTTAAATATTTTCTGGTCGGCACTGAATACAAACAGCTTCTCAATTCTGCTAATAAGATATCTGAGTCGCAGTGGAAACGTAGCGGTTAAGCGTAATTGTGTCAATATTGGTTAGGGCTGCCAAGCGCTAGGTTTTGTGAGGCTAATCCCGACCTGTCGACTGTTACATATAGCTTTAATTTCTACAGAATTTCCAAGAAATGCTGGTAAAAGTTAAATTTGCTTTATGTGGGTAATAAGAAAAGCTAATATTACGAGTAATAACGCCAGACTAGTACAGACTTTGTAGGAAAGCCACCACTTAAGCATGTGTCATTTTCCTGGGTAGGAATATAAGAGTATGCTTGCATTAACCGCATGAAACATTAAATATATACCTACCTATTTTACATAACTCCTTTACATAAATAAGCTCTTACCTTCCAACGTATATACTAGCTTGACACAGATGTACGACAACGCACTTGCCTCGCCAGGTAATAATTTTGATTATAATAAAATTATTTGGCACGGCGACACGTTCAGCGAGCCCACAGTTTATTACTTTGAACAAACAAAATTAATAAGGATCTCCCGAAATCCGTAACTGAATGTTGATAGACACGAAGAACAATTCCGTTTAGAATTTCAATTAAGAAGTTAGAGTCCTATTAAAATTCAGGAGAGTGTTGTGGACGCGAGAGCGCAGCGAGAATGCGATTGTACAGAAATAAACGTTAGTGTTTGGTAAACGAGTTTGAGGGTCTATTAATGAGAGCGCCCTCTTTTATTCCTTAACATTGGCTGACTGTGATTTACCGAGATGAGATAAAACGTGTTTTGAACTCAGTTTGTACGTGCTTCTAACGCCTCTGCCTCTAAAGCTTTTCATTAGGTACATTAAGATAATTTGTTTATTCTTTTTAACTCTTGTTTCTCAAGTACATTCAATATATGGAATTGTTTTAAAAGGCTGTTTTTATATACGCAACTAAGTTGTTATTTATGTTATGTCCCACAAGTGAGGCGACCTAGACTTTACAGCTCACTGTTCACATTGGGTAATGATTTCTTACGCAAAATCCGAATCCGATGCTGGAAACTGGAGTCGCGTTCCCTTCTGGGAGCAGAAAACCCTTTTCAAAGGTCGTTACTTTTTAGCTGTGGGTAAGTCACAAAACTCCTTGGGGGGAACATTTACATTTGTTTAAAATGCTAGTACGTTGGCAACATTTAATTTTGTAACGCGATGCCGTATACATATTAATTTTTTGCTCGCTCACCCTTTAGTGAGGACCATTATCAGTTTTATAGGAGTACTTTTTGTGTTACTTTTAATACGGGATTAGAATAAATAAAACGATGAAGCCTACCTTTTAAATTATTAATTAGTTTGTGTCATTGTCTCTTGTGATCGCGCGACGGCTAAGCCGCGGTTGATCCCTAGACTTAGACTGTAGTGGTTTATTCTAAGTGTATATTTTAGAAGGTGACACCAAAGACTTCAAATATGTATTAACTTGATAAAAACATTCTTAAGACCTCTCAAAAGAAATAAAAAGTAGCAATCCTTGTCAGACAATGTGCAGGTCTGTGCTACGATACACTCGATCGGTCCACATGAAATAAAATGATTCTTATTGTACTCTCAAGACCACTTACGTTGCGTATTGTTTCGTATTTGTACGAGAATAAATCAAGATTCTGTTTTTAATGAGTACCTAATTAAAATAAGTAATGTTTAGCTACAACCACTCACAAAATTATTGTAGCGTGAAGTTTCTTACCGTTTGAAATACCTTATATATTTTATAAACGAAAATGTTTTTACATACCTGTTTATATTAATGAAATTATTAATTTAGACTGTAAATAATTTCAGTATTCCACATTTATTATTTTTAAAATAAGTAAAGATTAAAAGACATAAAGTAAAGAAACTAAAAAAATACAGTACCGATTTAAAAACGATATGCATTGGTCTCAAGACAAAAAGTAGAAGAAAAAATTCATTCATTAGCAAGACAAATGGCAGAAAGTTATTTAGGATATTCCGTTTCTGCTAAAGAAATTTTCATTTTCTGTTTCATTAGTAAAATTTAATCTTATTACGAGGGAGGGTAGAAGCTACGTCTTGAAGGAATCCTTGTAACGAGTGCGGGGAAATGTTTCTTGTTTTCTTCGCTATAAATTTTGAGTGCAAGTTACGCCTGAAATTGGAACGTCTTCGCAAACTTCTGATTAGGGGATTTGATTGTGAGGTAATGTGAACGTGGTATATGAGTAATTGATGTAGGTACATTATTGATGTAGGATATTTGGCAATTAATTTCACGTGTGTACAAATGAGTCTTTGTTCCACCTTTTAATCTAATCTATTGTATTAATTAGAATATTGATGTCAATGGAAGATATCTTTGTTACGTTTTACAGGCACATTTGAACAAACAACTGTTTGTCTCCGAATGACGAGCTTAGTGCATTGTAACATTCGACTTTGTAGTTAACGTGATGTCACATCTGTCCAGTGTGTTATTACAAGCTTGTCACTTGGAAAACGGAGTCATTATCTGCCTAGCCTTTTCCCAGTGCGTCTTGGTGTCGGCTTCTAGTCTTGCAGCTGAGTACCAGTATTTTACTGGTACTCAGCTTTTAGCTGACCTCATCAACACAGTTATCTGGGCAACCCGATACCCCTTGATAAGATTGGTTGTCAATTTTTCTGCCTACTGACTATTCGTAACATCTACAAATGACAACCGGGACCTACCAATTTTGTGTGCCATTCGAAACACGGAGGATTTCGTCATTGTCACCCATCCACGGACGGAATGCGCCAAGCGTCGCTTAACCTTATTAATCGACCCTTGCGGTTATTACTTAACCACGAGCTCCTGAAAAATGGAGTAACTCTTTTATTTCATAAACAGATGTTAATTAATGTCAAAGGTATCATAAATTGTTGGCATCTGTGCAATGAAAACACTATTTAGTGTAGGTTGACGTAGTAAGCGAGCATGCAGCTGAAGCTCAGCTAGTTAAACGAGGTGATTGTAGAGATATGTCGCAGTACGTTTGCCGCTTCCGTTGTTTAATGCGCGGTTAGGTTAGCTAACTGCTAAATTACTGGATATTTACCTAATGGCAGCGCTGGCTATCTTGATGCTACTGATGTACTGCTATTTCGTTCTTGGGTCCGTTTGGGGTATTCGTACACTAATTTACTGTAGATAGGTTAGATTTATTACATTTCTACCTACACCACACCATATCTGAGATTCAAATTATGATCATGGCACCCAGGCCGATTGTCGGCGGGACATATTATAGTTCATAAGCATTCGCCCAGATACAGGTGCACTCTCATAGTCCGATGGGACGGCAATCCGACAAGACCGGAGAGAGATCAACCGCAGGACAGAAATTTACATGCTCTCCGATGCACGGGTGTATCAATCACCAACTTCCAGACTGCGGGCTGCTTCATGAAAGTTTCTCAAAACCCACAAAGCAATTTTAGCCCGACCCAGGAATCGAACCCGAGCCCCGTGCACAGCAGTCGCGCTGTACGACTATTAGAATAACGAGGCAGTCAAACTATGGAAGATTATCAAAAGATAAAATATCCATCAACTGTGATTGAAGAGATGTTCTTAAAAGGGCTGCATCGGTGGAATAGATCAGGTGCGAGCTTGGAGGGATAATCGGGTTTATTCGGGAGGGTTTTAATGAAAGCCATCAGTCACGACACCGCCGCCCGGTACATGCCAGCTACCGTGTTCCGTTAAGCTTGGTACTGACTCCCTTATACCCATCTGTGTACTTACTATAGAACATTTAGCTTAATGAGCGATGTCGACATGGACCGGGCCGCACCTTTGTATGTATATAGGATAAGCTTACGGACCAATCTTATCAAAATTATTTCATACCTACGGTTTGCATAATTTAGTTGTTGATCGTTTTAAGATAATTTACTTTAAATATGGACGTGTTAGACTAGATTACTTGAAGCGTAATGAAGTTTGGTGGTGCGTTTCAAGGTATTTTATCTATCTACAATGATAAAGACGAATAATCTCTGAAGATGCCTCTGTGATAAATGTCGCCTGTATTGTAAAGACGCCAGCACATCAAGCTACCCGAAACTTTTCCCAATCAACTTTGAACCATATGCTTCAGCGATAAAGTTGAAAGTCTATTAAGGAAATTTGACAGATTGAAGTAGCTTGATGGGCTGACGTCTTTACTATTCCACATAGTGTTCTGTATCTCGCACATATGTTTATTTATATTCGAATATTCGCCATTTAGTTAATGTAGAGAAGCGAGTAAGCTTATACGCCAAGGTCCATTAAATTCGATGTTGTGTTTGATTAGCCAATTAGCCTTCCCTGTAAGTGAACGCCTTCGTCTCAGAGGCAGCTAGATATCCTACTGTTCGACGATGTAGTAAATGCTTAGTTAGTGCAATACTATTATGTGCCTAGAAATCTTGTTATTGTGTAATAAATGTTTCTTACCCAACTGCTTAGAAGGGTTTATGTTTTTCGCGCGTTTCATATATGCATGTGTTTAATATCTCTAAAATTGCTTAACGGATTGCAATAATCAAAGTACAATTGGATTCTAATGTTTCCATGTAACCATATGGCACTTGTGTGACGTCATACAATAAAGTAAAAAAATTAAGAAATGCGATTATTAATATCTAAACAAAATGCAAGTACGTCGAGGGGATGAGTAGGTTGGTTTATAAATAATATTTTATATGCTTATTTGTTATATGATGGCTTCTTTTTGCATACCGCAGACTAATGATATAAATTATTCGCAATTTAGCCAACAACAATTGTTCTGCGGGGTGCAGTTAAATCTTTTAAAAGTTCTCAATTATCTTTGATGTCTACGACCCTTTTTACCTTTGACCCGCGCTTATCCAAAGGTTCTTTGCTGTCCGGTGACTTCAAAGCGAACTATCTCTAAGCTAGCTCACCCTTTGTGCGACTAGCTAGTAATCCAGACATTGTCTGTTTCAAATTCGTGTTTGACAGATGTTTTTTGGTCGCGTCAAGTATTTGGTACGCCGTACTTACCTAATTGGTCTCGGCTTGAAAGACACGATGACCTCGTTAGCATTCCCTTTAAAACGAAACTTCTGACGTGTTCTACTCGTCTCCCAATATCATCATCATACTATTTGAGAATGAATCCTAAGTTTGGTCTAACGAGCAATAATCTCAACTTTGATTTATTACCATTATCTTCCACATCAATGTAAATAGAGGTGGGTATCCAAAAAAAGTTAAATCGACGGACCAAATCGTTTGAAGCAAGCGAAGCTTTGGTTAAATTACCCAATCAACATATAAAGTGGCTACTCAGTAAATGGCGCTTGGATCCAGTCACTAGAGATAAATAATTGTCACTGATTAGATACTAAAAGCTCAGTAATCGATTCGGCTGTTTGCCGGCCAAAGCTAATTTTAACAGCGTGATGACAAACTATCACGCAAGCCATCAGCATTGTGCGGTAATGTGTCAATTACTCAGCGCAAACATACGTAATACATAAAATGCTGCTACTGGCTGTTATAACGCAACGTGTATTATAAGCAACATTGAACAACCAACAATCCGATTTCGAAACTGAAAACAATATCCAAAGCTTTCATAAAATATCAAAATGTATTTGGTAAAATAAAGTAGAGAAAAATCTAACCGAAATATGACCGTGATACCGAAAAGCTAACAGTTTTCCTCATTACGATTTCCACAACAATGACAATAAACTATGTCGCGACGGCTCCATTTCTCTTGTTTTTATTATTTCAGGCCATACTTACATGATCGATATCATTTCTGACTTTTATATACAAATATATATACAGATATATACAGATATAGTTCTCGCGCAGAAAAGCAACTTACACGAGTACATTTTGGTGCGAGTAAATTCCGTTGATTTGTGTCAGTGGAAGTCATCAGTGCGCCACGGTACATTAGGTAGCTGAATCGCTGTCAAAGCAATCGCACGTTTCTGGTGGCATTCGGCTGATACCAACTCATTATGTTGTTCAGTCGTGCGGCCGAATAAACAGCGCCTCGTCGTCGGCGGAGGTCGCACCGCCCGCCGCGGTCCCATCGATGCGGATAACGGCTACCAGTAATTCCCCGGCCGGATTTTATTTCCATAGATAACATCAACAATGTAGGGGAAACAATCGCGATTCTCGATTAATTCAGATTAAGCGATTATCTACGCTTTCTTCGTTCGTTAAACTCACATAGGTGAATGTTTTTACAGACACGTAAAATATTTAATTCATTTACTGCAAAATGCAACTGTTTTTGTTTAGACTAAAAGTATAATTATAGTGTATATATGAGTATTCATTACCATAATGCCATATACAATTACGAACTCGGGTGCCAAGCATGTTGATTATAGTATTATACCACAAGACTGCTGATTGTAGCAGTCTATAGGATAAACCCATGTTTAGTGGCGAACAACCACATAAAGGATCTGTATAACCAATTTAAGATCGCTTCAAAAAATATTAGTACCTAATTAAACAAAGCGATGTAAGAAAGGCGTGTTGCCAGGGAGTCTGTAGTGGCGCAAGAAGTAATTGGCTAATTTAAGATAAGAATTCGTTTTCTAAAGCGCTTGTTACACAAAGAAAGTGGGATGGGTAGAGTGTAAACTTGTGTACCTTCCTAAATAAACATGTTGCTGTATTACACGTTAATTAGTTGCCGCTGAGACGTTAAGTTACTGCGTACTTATCTAGCTCGGGTATCCATTGGATGGGTTAGGTTCTTCGTTTACAAATTTCTACGAGCTGGTATTCAGTATGTCAATAAAGTAACAAAGTTTTTGTTATCGCAGCCATTAGTCGCAACTATTACGGAAAAGAGAAAACAATAGAAATAGAAAGCTATAATGTTAAAATGCATTTATATTTGATACGTTCATTCCAAATACTATGAATACATTTGAGTACGATATCAGCTGATTGTGATGTCTCAACCTCCCACACATCGCTTATTATCATGATAAACACATGTTCAAGTAAAATAAACCTTAATTCACAATAACAACACGACTGTATCATTCGACAAATTAATAGTAATGCCAGCTTAATTATATATAACATAACAATTAGCAGAGCGAGTCAGATGCTTCCAACTTACTGTAATAATATTCGTATTGCAATTTGCACTGTGCTACATACAACATTGTGGTAACATTTGCTCGAAAATGTTATGTCGCAGAGGAAATCTCAAACTTTCAACCATATTTACTTACTTAAAATCGTGGTATTAAATTTTTCATACATAAATGTATCTAATGTACCAATTATAACATGTTCATGAGTTTCAAAAATACCGTAACAGGTGTACGTGTAGCAAATTATGTGACTCTGGCTTCATGAAAATGCAAACAGGCGAAAGTTTCAGGGGATTGCTACGAGTTCAAACAAAAATTGAAAAAAGATCAATACGCCCTTTATCGGTTCTAGTGACCACGAACGAGGCGCGAGGAGCACGTTTTGTATTTTTTTACTTGTATGAGCAAGCTATTTGCTGTGATGTATGAAAGGTAACACGTTCGGAAAGTCCCGAATACAATATTTCAACAAAACTGCGGAAATCATCATCACTTGAAGTTCAGTAAAAATGAAAATTACATTATTAAAAATAAGAATATTGAGAAACAATACAATGTGTCCTGAGTATAATACGGATGTATGCTCAGTGGAAAATTAATGGAAAGTTGTAGGAGTATTCAATTTAAGCCGCAACTTTGTTGTGAACTTGTTGTTTATGTGTACCAATAGGGCCCAATTTTGCGTGAAGTTGAATATACATTTGAAAATCGCAGCAACAAGCCACAGGAGCGGCGTGGGCGTGCTGTTGTGTTTATATTTATCGCCATTGTGCGGTGCTCTCTATACGCTACTATATTCAGCTGCAAATACAATTATAGGGTTTGCTGAGTTGCGATACAGCTTTACGGAAACTGAATCCGTACAGTATTATGTAGGAAAGTCAGCGGATAAAGTAACATTTTTGACAGTAGTTTGTGGTTGGTTTATAGTAAATGTTTGCAATAAAACTGAATTTTAAACTTACATTTAAAATGAGTTACAATATGTTATGAGTTGCACAGGCGAGCATGCGGTTGTCCGAAGTTAGATAACGGGTAAACGAGTCCTATGTTTGAGCAACCTTAAGTGCACATGCAATGAAGCTGTTTTAGTTTGTATCTTATTGTTCAGCTCCAGCCACGTAGGACACAGTTTCTCCCGTGATGTCGCCTAATTTAGACAGCTGTCCTAAAGTCCAGCATCCTAATTTGGCAGTATACTGTTTCGGGGCATGACTGTGTTCCTAATTGGTTTTACGAAATCCCTTGCGACTTGATAAAAGATAACAAGGTTCTTATTGCCTTACTTCTGGTCCTGTTAGGCGCCTGCTGCCTGAATAAACTCTGATTGTATGCCGGCAACCAATTGTTAGCCCAAAAATAAAGGCTTTTTTCTGATAAAGCCATTGTTCACAGCGCACAATCAGAACTCAATCAGGAATAGTACCTTTTTGAGTTTTTGTTATATCGAAGTTAAACATAAAAATGTTTGTGGGTTAAAATGTGTTTTCTTTGAATTTTTAAGAATGAAAATTGTTCGAACAATTCTTGATGTTTATGTCGTGATTAAACATTAAGCCTTACATGATGGTGGTTACTACGGTGGAGCCTTTTTATGACGTATTATTTAATCATTATTTATTCAATTTAATAACTGCCTAATAGTGTGTATAGTACATAAATAATTAGGCAGATAGCCGTTTTTTGGTTCCAAATGTGTATACAACTCTTTTTCAAATATACACGACCGCTGTGTACGGAGTCTCGGATTCGATTCCCGGGTTGGGCCAACATTGTTTTGTGAGTTTGAGAAACTTCAGTTGTTAACGTTAGATTTTTCCTTTTTCACTTAAACTGAAGAATCGTAGATGTTGTTACAAGTAAGCTTTGTTTCAAAATTTCTTATACAAAATTAGGTCCATTTAGTTAACAATTTTATTGTACCTCTAGTTTACGATATAAGATGGCTGTCATAAATCATAAACCGAGCAGAAAGCTCAAGATACAATTTCTCCGTAGTTACATCGTGAAAAACATATTTACTTTTCTAAGGTGCTTTATTACCAAGGATGATTTAAAGGTCAATTTACGTTGGCAGGCATCTAATATTATTTACAATGTTAGAGTGACCTTCAAGGACAATTTAAGAAGATACACTCTCATATTATAAGCTCATGTTGACCTTCCCTAGATCGTAGTTCACATTTAGTTTCAAGTTATTTCGTCAGGATTGCTAGGGATTTGGAAGTTTTATTTTCTAAGTTTATCCGACGACAAAGAAACTGGATTACATGAAGCAGGTAGGTACTTAGTTTCAGTCATAAGGATTTGTGAAAAGTTCCACTTTTGTCTATGTACGAGTGAGTACATTATTTATCTAGGATTTGTTCTAGTTATTTATAGTAACGTCGACTTAGCTTTTGATTATGTAAAACATTTTAGTACGTCAGGAGTTATATATAAGATTTAAGAAAGCATGACAACCAGCCGGAAAGTTTGATGCTTTAAATAATGTCATTTAGGGCCTGTTTTGTCACCTACAAATAAGTTCCAGTTAGTTTATCCGATAGATAATTTCATACAAATTCTGTTCGATTTTTGAATTCGGTAGATAGTGGCTACTCGGACATTGTGAAGCTGGCTCTTAATATGTTCTAAAATAAAAATTAGATGCACACAATTTTCCTCAACATGAAATTAACTCTCTTGTTTTACAATAAAATATTTTCTGAACTAGAGGAGAAAATTTTCGAAACAAAATACATATTTTAGGGATGAAATTCTTGCCGTACCGTGGTATATCGAAAAACTCTTGGGATTTTTAAAATAAAACTCCATTTTGTAGCGTTCGCAGTGCTCTGCTCTAAGTAGCAGACACGCCGGGTGGCCGGTATGAGTTTATCCAGATACGCTAAGACTTAAGCTGTACTGCAATGATTTTATCAAAGAAAATCATATCTGTAATTTAGATAATTTAAATGGTGCATTATGACAGACAGACTAGATACAGAATATAACTGGCCACGATTTGGAGTGATTCTTTCCCCTGGCTGAAGGCCTAAAATTCTTTAGGTTTTCACAGGAAAGTCCGGTTAAGCAGTACACGGCCTCCTAGGCTGAACTGCCAGAAGTCAAAATAAGAGTGATTCTTTATTTTTGAGTGACATCTTTAATTGAACTGAAATTCTGTTCGTTTTTCAATTTTAATCATACTAATGAAACACAGCACGTATTTTTTAAAATTGAAAGTGTTTTATCAATGAATGCCACTGGTAAAATTATTTCAAAAATCGTTTATAATCCAAATAGTACATGCCGTTCCTACCCCAAATATAATTAGGATAAGAGCAGGAAGGAGGGTGGTGATGATCATAATTTTAATTATTATATCAACTGAAGTGATAGCTGGAAAAGTCTAAAGAATCCTTAAAGACGAAACTATTTTAAAGAGATTTATGTGAGCGAAACGAAGTGTACATTGAAAATAAATTCTGGCAGGTAAGTAAACAGGCTGTAAACAAGATAAATCTGTCAGAACCGTTTAAAGACGGTATAGGGAAGGCCTCAGTAATTGTTTACGAAAAGGTGTGGCGCGGCCTTTTCAGTCAGATGAGATAATACTTTGTGTCAAACTAGACCAAACAGCAACCACCCTCAACCATGTTTTTTTGACCAATTGAGACTACGAGCAGACGTTTTAATAAAAAAAGTTAAAAAAGGACTATTAGTCACATTTTTATGATGACGGTAAGATGTTGTGGAATGCTATATATACATATAAATGTCGTGATAAATGTGCGTTGGAATGATTAGACAGAAGCGACACTGATAAATGGCATTGTGAGGACGCAGAACATCTGTTATTCACAAGAATAAGATAAATACGGAATGTTTTTGTTACATGAAAAGCTCGCCACTTTAGGGGCTCATTGGACAGATAAAGGTTGCCCTGTATTGTTTGCACTACGAGTCTACGACCAAAGACTTACATATGTGTAGGTTATGTAAAATCTAATACAAGAACCGTTGGGTCAGAGTATCTACCTTTTAAACCCTTTTTATATTGCACAATTTTATAAGAAAATTATTCAATTGAATAAAAATGGCTTAGAACGTTTTTTTTTTAATATGACAGATTTGCTTAATCGAATTTAACTCTTAGCCATTGTTCTCTTTTATTCTCGTTCCGAATTCGTAATATCCTGGTAAAAGTAAAAATTCTGTAACTTGTTTAATTATTTTTTTGAGTTCTGCGGGTTTAATTTGAAACCAGTCCCATTGGAACTACGAACCGCTCGTCTTTAATTTTTTAATGTTTTAAGAAGTAGAACAAAGTCAAAGCCAATAAGATTGCTACGTTATATTCAGAATAATTTATCTCTTTGATTTGTACGCTTAAAACAGAGATGAATATTATTTTGTATTTAAAAATATATGTGTAAATAACTTTTTAAGACTAGTTAAAATGTTAAAACTTATAATTAAAAATGATTTCTAGATATAATATGATTCGATATATAATGATATTGTATATAGCAATAAAGGACAAAGCAATGTATCTGTAGTCAAGCTCCTAAAACGATTCTTTGTGCGGTACAATAACACTTTATACCTGATTAGTTGCTATGTTCGTTATAAAAAAATACTTGTACAAATACGAGTGTGCAGCTTACTTTTGGCGGTATTCGGTTCAGAGTAACAACAGAAGCTCGTTCGAGCAATTTGCATTTTTGTCAAACTTTATGGAAATTCTAATAGACTCGTATTATTATTCAAATGTACAATTCGCAATGTAAGAAAAGTTTCTTTTTTATTTAAACATACGCATCTTTAATGTTTTCTTCGTCTCTTTCCTTTTTCATGAATTTAAAATTTTAAAGAGATATGTCTGCAATACATAATATTAACATACAAATCGTGGAACAAATTTTGAATTTGCTGTGCCAGTCTCTAGAGGGCGCACCAAAGAGCTGAGTATTAAGAATATACAAATATAATGTAAAAGCAGATTTTATAACGGTAAAACGTTAAGTAAATGTTTATAATAATATTAATAAGCCTTTCTATACTCAACTTAACCTTTTGACCGCCATGTAGATACGTGCCCTCAGAGCCAAGCTAAGAATTCATTCATAAATACCTACAATATTGTAGTGAGTCCGGAATTATATCGATTGAAACTCACTTTTTATTTTAAACTTTTAAAGTTTGTCATGTAGTCGTGATTGTGGCGTCCGGGGCACTTTTTGGCTTCTCATTTATACGTGACAAAAAGTTAATTAAGTAAGGAAAAAATCCTATGAACGAACACCTAGAAGTATTCTTAAAACAATAGCAGTAGTGTAGTGTCCTCGTTAACGAAGCGAATCTGATGAGGCTTGAAAGAGAAGCTGCATTAGCTGATATTGTCTGTGGTTATTTATAAGAATTTTCTTATGCAATATCTTCGCTTCGCTTGCAACTGCAGGAATAACGCTAGAAAATATTTTATTTTTAGAAGCTTGCAATTATATTATATCACATTGATAGTAAACTTTAATGTTTGGATGAGAGTAAGAATATGCGGATATTTGTTTCTCTACCACGTAAAAAAAACTACTGTCTTATTTTCATTAAACTTTACTACAATATATCCCGGGTTCGGAATGTAGCCATTTCGGGGCGAGTTAAATCGCGGCAGTATTTAGTTATTAATAAAAGTGATTTTATTAGAATACACGTTTTCAGTATATATTCGAAGCTACGTAACATTAGATTTAATTTAAAAACTAATGGCTACCGTAACCGTTTATACCACATAATTACAAGTACCCCAAGATAAACCATTTGCAGAACGAAGTGCCCGACACGCTGGAACACATCGTAACACAGATTACCATAGTAAGTATCTACCGGAGAGGATTTTTTATTCTATTGTTCCCGGAAGACGGGAGAGTAATAGTTTTTCCATTAGGAGAATTGCAAGGCTGATTGACTAGAGATGTAATCGCCGATCGGAGATTCCAATCTTTTAGCCAATTTTACATTGCTTCAAAATGGTTTTTGTAAAGTGAATCCGTATAGGTTGAAGTAAAAATATTGAAATATGGAAATTGTGAAACCTCACATTATTGTTGTCATTACACAAACATTACCGTTATCCATATTCATATTCTATGCAATTCATGAAAGTCAATTACGGCATTTTGTGACCAAACAGAGGTTTAATAACAATTCAGTGACGCGAAGTTTTTACATTGAGTGTCAAGGAATTTGGGTCACAACAGTTTCAGCAGTTTAAAATAGGATTTATAAAATTGTGAGCAGAAAGTAGTGGGATCACAGACAATGCTCAGTGGAGTGTAAATCGCAGTGGTGAAGGGTTGACACCCAATATGTCCAGCTTCAGCCGCGGTTAGTTCAGCTCAACGTGACACGCGTCTGTACCTATCGCCGCCCCGAGAGCACACGCCCGGGTACATGCGGTTTTATTATTAAGAGGATTTGCTTCTTTTCTCATGTCTCCATTTTCACACAAATTTTATTAAAATATCTCTTCATTTCTTGTTTCAGAACTATGATTAGTTTGAGTACATCAATTTAATTCGTTAATAGGTTAATTTGTTTAAAGGTTCTCATAAACAGGCCATAAACTACTAGCTACCTGTTCGTTTATTACGTCTAAAGTAACAGGGAGTCATTAACTGAGGGTAGAATCACGGCAAAACTTGTTCTTAATAATTCAAACATAAGTTACGGTTCCCGAAGACGTCATTGGCGTCGCGGGCACGATTAGTTGAACTACTTAACTCGGGGTTGGCATTTAAAGGGTTAATAGTAATTACAGCTTTTAATTGTTTTTCCTCATCAAGTTAAATAAAGTCTGTTTTTATCCGTCTGTTTCGCTTAATGGATGTTTTGGTAATAGAACGGGTTCATCAATTGGGGTTCTAGCAATTGGCTTCTCGTAAACTCTTAAAGGCTAAAGCGTTAATTGGGCTGTGTCGAATTACAGGGTTAAAAACTTTTTTTTCGTCGCGATGTAGGGGCGCAAAATAAAGGGTGATTTCGATTTTTTTAGTTTTTACACTTATTTGGAGTCTCTTAGGGTGTGATGTGGCACCACAAAGTCCAACAGTATGGAGTTTAGAATTTTTCGGGTAAGATTTGCGGTGCTGTGGACCAGCGATTGGAATGCTATAAATAATTTTAGAAATTCTGCGATCCAGGTCAATTGACCTCAATTTTAAGAGCGCCAAGTTCCAAGATAAATATGCAATTCATATACATAATATAATATTTTAGACCAAAAGCGAAGTTCTCAGTATTAGCCTATGAATATAAATATGCTATGTAATCGTATCTTCTTTTAAAGTTAAATATAAAAGCGGAGAGCTAAATCCTAAGGTACGAATATTGTTTTTACATCTTAAATATTTGGGCTCCTGAAAGGTAAAAATAACAGGAAGAATTACTTGTTTTATTCGCAAGGGATTCGTAACTTGTCATTCTAGTATTATATTATACCAAAGACAAAAGAAATAATGGCAAGAAAAACAAGCTACAAAAAAAAGAATGAATATATATTGAGACTGAGACTGTTCGTCGAATTTCATCTTCTAATTTTATGTGACTTTTAAAATTCAGAGACAAGTTTGGTTTTGGCGGGAAATCATATGACTTAATGTATAATGTTTATGTTACTTTTTTATTTTTAACTTGCCGTGTATGTATGTACATTACGGTGGATTCTTTGAACTCAATTTTGAAGTAGATATCTTCAATCGATTGAGCTGAAATTTTGTATACACGTTCAGTTTGGATGACTATGCACGATATAAAGCTTTTTTGAAGTTTTTTCTTTTAATTTATATCTATTATGTTATTTTTAATAGTGATTACTCGTATATGTTGTAATTGTTACATCTTTTATGTCGTTAATATGAGTCATCAACGCCGACGGACTTTTGTGACTTAATTAAATACTGTCCATTTGTGACAAGAACTAGTGATACTGTATTATTCTAAAAGAAAATATTTCACACTCGTAAAAACAAAGCAAAAATGGGCTTCAAAATAGTTTTTGTAAATCCTCTCTCATAGATGGCGAAGTCGTGATAGATTTCACTATTGACTAGACAGACGTAGGTGTTTGTGAATAAGCGTGGAAGGGTCAGTGCGGCTCAAAGTGGCTTTGTTAAATTGATTTTACGTGTATTGCGGACTTTGTTGGTCCGCCCGCTCTTATGTCGGTTCTCGGCGTCTGTGCCCCGAGAATGTAACAACTACTTGGGATTTACTAAGCAATGTTTTGTTTTTCCAATTTATTTACAGTTTGTTCAATCCACTTTCAGATAAAACATGTATTTGCTATCATCCCTAGAGGAGATAACAAACAAATGTTTTTTTTTCGTATTGTTAGAACAGCAGTTTTAGTACAAACTGCTATTATAAAGCCCATGGACTCGTGTAGAAGGCCCGATTACATGAAAAGGGCCAGTGACACGTTCCACATTTGATTTTCATTAAAAGTTTGGGTTACATAATCCTTTTACTCTGACCTTTAGCAAATACCTTTTAGCGTTGAGCTGTTACTTTCATAAATAGGTATTTACAAGGGAAACCAACATATTTAAGTGAGGAGTTCTATTAATAGCGCGCTCGGCTCGGACGGAAACTTATTTGCTTAGTCCGCGTAGATATAAAATGATACATATCATTACTGATAGTGTAAAGATAGGATAGTAGGGTATTCTAATATGTTATAGTTCATGTTTCCACGTCTTACAAACATTTGCTAGCCATTTACTTCTCAAAAGTACTACTAGTAATTATATTTCCAATCTACATACTTAGTAATTTAATGTGTAAAAAAATAGCTTAACTCAACATATTTATTTTGATCAAATGTGAAGCAAGGAAAACCTTTTAATAATTAAGAACGTGTATCAATTTTACATAAACCAAATGAAGGTAAATACTGAGACGAAGTCGCTATCAAGGTATCTTTCGTATAAAATTTCTCATAAAATTAAGATCCAACTTTCTAATATCATTATCCGAACTTGCACAAGCGACTTTCCATTCAATTTTATGAGATACTCTGTATAATATAGTAATTCCGGACATAGGGTATATAAGGTCGCTTGGTTAATCTAGTTTGTGCGGTGAGGCGGTGGCGGTGGGCCGAAGCGGAGGGTGCTCGACGCGAGAGCAGGCCTAGCACAAATAGCCTCGCATTTCTTCCCACAAGCCTCTCGAGCCGACAGCCGATATCGACCGAGCCTCTCCACCTTTATGAGGCAAGCATCGCAAACCCTGTGTCACCTCGGCCATCTACTGAAAAGACATGCGTCACGCGCGGTACATTTTTAATTATTCAAAATGAGCATAATTGTTTCGGCTCCAGTAGAATATCTCTTTGTAGTTGTAATCTTTACAATATGTATAAATTATTCTATGAATTTTCAGATGTATAATTTAAATGATAAGCGTTTCTATGCGCACATGTCTATTCATATGGCATCAAGGATTACCTCCTACAATAGGAGCGGTCGTAAGCGGCCGGCGCGCCGCGGTTGCCTGGAATTATGTAAACGGCCGTTGGTTTTGAGATTTGATTAATGGCACTTCATTTAAAACAGCTATTTAGCGGAATTCTAATGATATGGAAACCGGTAAGCGCAGAAATTTCAGAACAAATTGTATTAAATTAACTAGAGCTTTATACAATATATGCATACACTTTTATAGAAATATAATCCATTTGGTACATAGTTGACAAGCGGCTGACTGTATCGTACAATTTTGATAGCTAACTGATTAAATGACAAAGTAATTTGGTAACAATTAATAAAAGTTCTGCTGAAGAAAACAACAAGAAAAAAAGATTTACGAGCCCCCAATGACTGTCCGTTTATTATTTCATAAGAATTTTGCGAAAGTTTGTTGCTAATATGTGAAACAGTTTGTACCCACTAAAGCTAGAATTTAAACGGAACGAACTTTGTTGTTAGAAGTTCTGGTAATATTATATTGATTAGTACGTCGGAGAATTTCTTTCGGATCTAAACTTAGCTTAGAGGCAATTTCATTGAGTGCCGTAAATAACTTTTTCTTTGATGTTTGTGTACAAGATGTTTATCAATTAGCGGTTATTTTGATTAGTTGTAAAATAATACATTATCATCCTCCCGTTTGTATCCCAATTATGCATTTGCAATTGTTTTCAACTATAATTTGTCTTTGTATCACTTGTCTATTCACAATTAATATTACTTACATCAAATCCATCAATCGAGAGAGAGATGGAAAATAATAATTTTGTAATGTTGGACAGTTTCCTTTATTGATTAGAGTGTTGCGATAAGTTCTGATGGGTCGCAAGTGAAACCGTAGGCAGAAACTAGTACGGATATACAAATAATTGTTTTGACACGTTCATATAGGATTTCGTCAACTTGTAACCGATGTAGTTGTTGCGGAATGCTTAAAGCTACCAGCTAGGTTTAGCACTTTTGCGTCCATTAAGATCCCGTCGACAGTTAAAGTTAAACTGGGAGACGCTTTGAATTTTCATCTGAATTTGCAATTCTAATGTGGGAGGTAGGAATTGACGTAGATTTTTGGAAATGTTATATTTCTGTTCACAACTTTATTATGCTCTCAAAGGTATATAATTTTAGACTTTTTCGATTTGTAATTAGAATTAATAATAGACAGTGTAGATTGAACTTTTACCATTATACGGCTACCTGCATTTTAATCATGCTTCTTCTCTTTCCATTTATTTCAAAATATAGAAAACAGAAAAACATGACGGAATTAAAAACAACCCCGATGGCGCAAAGGTCACCACATCGGACTGCCAAGACATCGGTCCCGGTTCGATTCCCGGCACGGTCGACATTTGTGTGCTAAGCATGCTTTTTGGCTGCATTCTGAGTGTTACGATATGTAATGTATTTAAAAATACATTTAAATGTGTAAAGTATTATGTAGTTTATCAGTCGTGTTGGCACCCATAACATAAGCTAATCAATAGCTTACAATGGGGCTAACCAATCGTGTGCGAAAAATATACTTAAAGCTTCAAATTTCATTAAATATTCTCGATCACGAATCGGTTTATGACCATTGAAGCAATTTGGAATCTAAATGTGAATGACGTCACTCGCCAGTTAGTCCAAATGTTCTGGCTACTGAAGTAATCGACGTGGAGTTGATCAGAGGAGCGTGTCGGGGCTGGAAGACGAGCGTGTGCCCATTAAAGCTGTGCGGCGGACGGCTGGTGATTGATGACGCCAATTCGCCACTTGTCCAGCCTCGGCCCGTGCGCGCCGTTCCCGCTTCACCGTCGTTATGCGACTTGGCACCCTCCGTCCCATTTAATTGGTCATTTTTTATTTCAAATTAGGGAAATATGATAGTAAATTTCGATAGCTTTTATAAAGAATAAATTAGCTGCCTGAATTTTTTAATTTAATAATTTGCTTAGGTTTTAATGCTGGCTAAATAATATTAGGAACTATTTTAATTTTATATTCACGCACTAGCGACTGTATATCGATTTTAATGGAGTTGGTGTGCCAGCAGATATTTTTTAGCTTAGTAAGACTTTACGGATGAATATTTACTAATATTACAATGCAGTGTATTTGTTTGCTTTATCGCGCTAATATCTGCAATTAATGCTCGGATTTGATAAATTATTAATTGTTAGATAGGTCATTTATCGAAGAAGACATACTATACTTTTTATCCGAGTATACGTGGTAGTTTCCAGTTCCAGTTCCCAGTTCCATATTTAGCATCAGTAAATGTCATAATTAATTACTAGAGTAATTTTGCTTACCACCCACTTCGACGAAAATACGTAATTATACCAATAACAATTCAACAACCTACTTGTTAATTTCATCAATTACAGAGTTACAAAAGTTTATCCACTCCAATTAAAATTCAAGCTACATAATCATTAACAACGTGTTCTTTCATTATTTATCAATGAAACGTTACACGAAATAAATTCTTGTGTATATAAATTAATTAACACTTTGCGAACACCTGCGCGACGAGTTAGATAATCTAACTTTGAGGATTTAAACTTTGACAAATAAATTGGAACACAAATTACAAATGTGTGCTATGAGGTCACAGTAAATACTGTTGTACAATACTCGTATACTTTGAAATGAAATGTTTTACTTTGTTTATACTGGTACTAATATTATAGCATTCTCTTAACCGGCACAAGGGATTAAAAAAGAAAACATTTTGAATTAAGAAAAGGGAAAATATTGCTTTAACATAGTGTACGTTGCTCACAAAATTCCCTAAAGTAAGTGTAATATTTTCGCCGTAGCTTATAACGTTTATGCATCAGTTGAGTAGGCAGGCGATCGATCACAAGTGATCCCGGGAGCGCGGGCTAGGTAATCGGCGTGTTATCTTGAGCGCAGCGTGACACCCAGGGCTCGATCACGCTTAAAAAGATTAACATATTACCCGCAGATTGATGCCGACACTTTCGAAAATATACCGTCCAGATTTTAGAGCTCCACAATATGCAATTAATAACAGTATATCAGCTTTCCAATAAGAGAGCTCGTTCAGTCTTTAAATTGGCTATTACTGAAATGAAGTAAGCACGTTCTTCGTTATAGTTGCTAGAGATAGGCAACAAATTACTTTAATAAGCGATAAGTGTAATAAAGATAAAGTTATTTCTATAATTGTTCATCTAGTGATATTGCTTCTTCTTATTTTAGAAATGAGTATCTATTTAATTGATACCGTAGTTGTTTATGAGGTGTATGTAATTTCGTGAAACGTTTAGGGATCAGACGCACAGCCTCCATTCCACGAAACGGGGCTTTCGCGTGAAATGTACCAATTTTAAACCATTGTTCATTTCGTAATATTTTCCATTATTAATTATATCTCTTACTGTCCAAACGTAATTAACGATTTTATCAGTTCATTTAATTTTAATATTTATTTGATTAATTAACACATTACAAATTTAATTATTTGACTGTGACAGTATGTGTGTAAATGTATTAAATTTAAAATGAAAATATCAAAGATTGATAATGAAGATTACGCCATTACTTTCAATGTAAAGGTCTGTTATTCCCGAGGTTAATTGGCGTCATTTAGAAGATTCCATCAAGCCATTTTTAACATTTCTGTAACAACATATTGTTGATGAAAACATTCGTAATGGTTTCGTTAATGTCTCGGTTTTTCATTAATTCGGTGACCTTAGCAAGATTCATGATGGTGGAGCATGGAGCTAATGTCCATGAATTTTAAAACCTCGCACCTATTTTGGAGGGTAATTTTTATCATGCAATTTTGCCTTTACTGGCTGAAAAGACACTTATATTTATTAAAATATTTCAGATTGAAAGGTCAGCGGTGACATGGTATCAATAGGCGTGCAACAAAATGCGGGTCGCTCACAAAGCTTCTGCATGTCACGCGGGTGATTGATTGTGTCCCTCACTAACCACTAGGGTTGTCAACTCTGTTTACATCGGAAATAGCGTTTTGGGAAACCATAAAATGGAGCGGTTGACCTTACATAAATATATTTTTAAACACCATATTTGGGATCAACATATAGCTGTATCCTTATATGTATATCTACATTTTTGTTGGTTAAATAGATAAATCTTTTTGAATACTAGATAAATGATATTTATCATTTAAAGACATATTTTGGTATAGGCATAAAATATAATAAGCAATAATTGAAGGGTGGGCAGCCCTACAATCTATGCTCTTTGTGGCCCACTTGCGCAACCAAATGCGGCCGTAAATACCAGCACTGTGTCACCAATAAACGTCTGCTTCCATATAATTGATGTCCGTCATGTAGCCTCCGTGTTGTGTGATGCTGATGTGACACTTAATTGAAAGATTCTTAGTCCTTTGTTGGTGAACGATTTAAATTATGTAGAATGAGGATAGTCATAGATGTTATCAGGATACCGAAGTATCAAGAGCTCTATAAACGTATTAATTTTCTTTATAATTACAAAAATACGATGTTGCATACCTAAGGAATGTAATATTTCTTTAAGAAAAGTGTGAGGGTAGAGAGAATTCAATTAAAGTATACAATAAAAACCATCGCAATACTAGTTGAACCACTAATGAATTTCACGATAAAACAAAGTCTATTTATATGTACGACGTAAACACTAGAGCTTGTAAGACTCATTGAATTGTGTTCGCATTTAATTGCAATGAAAATCAGTCTTTGGTTACATAAATGAAGCGGAAGTGAACGTCTGCACGAGCCGGGCTCGCGGTGCGCGGTGTTTGGGTGGAGCGGCGCGGCGCGGGCCCGCCACGGAAACGGCAAATTTCGTTTAGAAATGCGACGTTGTTGTCGTGTTTGTGTTACATTAAATTACAAACGTCGGGTTAGGTCCGTTAGGTAAACATTTTCTATTACCTACTCTATTGTCCGCGCTCCGGCTTACTGCGCTCATATTTGATTTAAATGATTGAGAAAAATTTGCTTCTGCTAAATTAGAGAATGCTAAGCAACTGTTACAAATTATTTTATTTTGTTGAGGTTCCCACCGTTAACGGAGCTTTTTTATTGTTACAGGTTGAGCAAATGGTTAACCTTTGCAAAAGTTTCAGTAGTACGACAAAACAATGATTCGGGTAAGTGTTGTTCGTAGTTTGAATAGTGCAACAGTGGTATTAAATGCCGGTGCGTAACGCTATATAATGTCAGTGTGCGAGGGCGCGTGAGAAGGGTGTGTGATGAGCTGGAGGCGCGGGGGGCGGTGCACGCGCGCGTGTGCGCTGCGGGCCGCGTGATGCGCAGCGGCGCACGCGTAGCCGGCGGCGCGTGGCCCGCGCCCGCGCCCGCCGCAAGCGCGTGATGCGCGCGGACCGCGCCGCGCTGCTCGCGTGGCTCGTCTGCTGCGCGGCCGCGCTCTCTTCGCACAAGTACAGCACGCGCGTCGTTCGCACCAAGTACGGCCCGCTGCGCGGTATCGTCGTGCACTCGCATCCGCAGGTCGAGGCCTACCTCGGAGTGCCGTATGCTACACCGCCCTTAGGTAGTCTAAGGTAATACTTTTCTCTTTTTTATCAAACTCTAAATTGACATAAGTTTCATCCACAGAACAAAAATACAGTGGAATAGGCTTAAAACTAAATTATAACGGGAAGAGGTATCGTTAAACTCTGAAAAATACATTACTCATTTAATTATCTTATACAATATACTAAGCAAAAGCTTGGTTGTTTTATCAGTTCAATTTTAGTGACAGGTATTTGTATACCTATATATAAGCATATAGCATTTAATATTTAATGATTTATGTATTGTTACAAGTTTATGTTTTTTATGTTATACTTAGTATAACAATTCACTGTGGTTTATGTAATTGAATAAATAAATAAGTCAATTACCTTCTTAGCATTTCCACTGTATTTTTTATTCCATGGTTTCATCATATGACATAGCATATGATAAGTTGAGTAAGCAAAATTATCAATTTGAAATTCGCAAGTAATATGAGATAAGAATTAAGAAGAATACCTAAAAATATTTTCTAAAGAGATGACTCATCGTTGTGAATGACTCATTTTGAAAGGCGATTACGACATGCAAGAGATGATTAATGAAGTATGCAAATTACAAATTGATAATGACCGCGGTGCTTTAAGTCGTTAGTCGCATTATCGATCTCGGTTTTCAAAGGCTTTCATTTGATAAAATTAATTTAAAAAATAAATATATTCACTTCAAGCAATTGTAGGACAATAAATAAAATATGAGTAGATAGTTGTTCAATATGTGTGCACAAATTCATGAAAGGCAATATTTACAAAAGGCTATGCCCCTATTGACTAGATTTGATATGACCAGAAATGTTGATTTCTAGAACTCGCCGATGCAACTGTTTTATATATACTTTCCATATGTTGCTCATATGATTTTAAACCTACCATTTTTAATTTTTATGCATTTTACATAGTATATATACTGAAGTTATATCAAAAGGTTATGTATTAAATCCTAAATATACATACGAGTACTTGAGCTAAGACGAACTACTTTGCGAACTTCGTGGATTTCGTCTAGTTATCTGCTGATGAATACAAACTCTGAACTTGAAACTGAGCAATCTTGGAACATGCCAGCGAGTGAAACTCTAACATAAACAAAACTATTCGTCTCAACGGTAGTGTAGACTTGGCTTAATGATGTGTAATGGTCAGAAGAAGGCAACCCAACTTTGCTGCGAAATATTGTAGAAAAATATTATGTTGTATCGTATGGAATGGGATGCAAAAACATTTCGGTGTCATGCATACAGAGAATACATATATATTTTAGCCATATTAAAATGTACTCGGTTCTAGGAATCTGTTGTTATTGAATCGAAAGGGTCGGAAATTCGATCTAGTGTAATTATATACTTCCATGAAATCGAACTGTAACAGGAAAATATTTTTTTATCAATATTTTGAGGCTCTAAAAACATAGCAAGGTAAAGATATTCCGAAAAAAATATGAATTAGAAACATCATTGTGTCGTAGATACATGCCGCCGGTGACACCATCGCAGTGGCGCACGACGCGGCTGGCGGACGCGTCGGGCCCGGCGTGCCCGCAAGTGCCGCCCGCCGCGGCGCCGCGCGACGACGCGTTGTTGCTGCACCCGCGCGCGCGCATCCGACAGCTTGAACGACTCCTGCCTGTGCTCGCCAACCAGAGCGAAGATTGTTTATATGTCAACCTCTACGTGCCTGTTAATGGTTAGTAATGTTATTGTGTTGTTTCATATTTCAGGACGTTGAACCCCTGCTTTTGTTACCAACATAGAATTTGTTATTTTTGTAGACCTTAGGTCTGACTTTGTAATGTTTAAACTTTACTTAACCGTTTTCTTAAACTAACTAACTTTTCTTGAAAGTATAAACCCTTCTTAGGTATTAGGCTGGACGGGTTGTTAAGCAGAAGGAGTTGAATCCATCTTGATTCTGTTCAATTGTATACTTAGCGGCTTATTAACTGACATTCAGCGTATTCCCTTGTTGCTGTGTACGACACTCGCAACACGACAGCGTCTGGTCTTACCTTAAACTCTAGCGGATTATGCTCCAGATATATGAGAATTACAGTCAGGTAATTCTCAAATACAGTTCCGCGGTTGGCAACGTGCCCAGTGAATGGCGATACCTTTGCCCTCTTCGCATACACTCTCATATCGCAGTCGGTGAACTCGTAGTGCACTGAAATACCTCTGCCTAATCCTTCGGGATTACCGACGCGACAGTTATGTATATTTATACAATGTGCACCAAGCCTTTTTCCTCTTCTTTCTCGTATAGCACTTGTCTTATAGAGGAGAACAATGGTATCAACATAATAGAGCAGCCACGGCGACGAGGGCTCGCTGCTCATTAATCCTTGCCAGCGGTTTATTCATATAATTTATTCACGTCATTTCCCAGTTAATTCACTGTCCGTTAAACATGTCGCTTTAAAAATGTATTAAGCCAGATATTTTATGTGATACGTTTTCTGTGCTCTGAGCAGGATTTATTAAATGTTTTATTAGCTTAGTTAATTAAAATGTCATACGCAAGCTTAAAAGATAGCGATGGTAACTATGGGTGACTTTTGTGACTTTTGTTTGTTTATCAAACACGATTTTCGTAGCAGTAACAGTCGTAGCACCGTAGCATCGTAGCACTGGTTTTGTCACTATCATTTTGTACTATTTGATTTAAATTTAAACTATTGAAATTATAATTGCATTATACAAAGTAGCTTATAGACAGGTATTTGCATAAGATTATGTATGAGACTATATTCTAATAGAGACAATTAATTAGTAGTATCCAAAAACGCAATATGCACTACTAAACAGTTGCCTATTGTAAGTTAACGAATGAATCGTGTTACAAATAAAATATGTACATATACCATCCATGTACTAAAACGTTAAATAGCTTTAAATCTTACTTAAACGTCGTTCTGTCGGAGCAATTTACGTAAATATGACAGAGATAGCACGATGTTGGAATTGTCTTTAAAATTGTGTGATATTTTAGTATTCGGTCGTAAGGCTTGTTACTTATGCGAATAATGCTTTTTGTGCTACATAGTTTGTTCTGTTTATTTTCCGAGCACGACACGAAGCGTTTTCTTGAAAATTCCATCCACGGCACGGGAAGCTATTCGCTAGGGAACTATGTTTCGATATGAAAGCTAGCACCCTTGTAGTTAAAGTCGTGCGGAAAATGCACGTCTCCCCAATTAGTATGTAATGCTGTCAGCGTAAAAGGGCTTTCGCTCAGTCAACCAAAGAGTGACGAAATGAGCTGAAAATAAAGTGCGACCTGGTTTCCTTATACTAAAAAGAACATTTTATTTTAGGTAGACAATGTTTAGGATTCAACTGATAATCTTACATTCAATAGATCATCAGATCAAAGTAACACTATTTCTACTGTAGGCTATTAGGTTATATCAAGTGCCCTTATCAAGATTGTAAAAATAAATATAAGTTTATACCAATGACATTTTGCTATAGGTATCGATGCATGTACTTCCAGTTCTAAATGCGTACTTATACGTATTCTAATGCTAAAAACACTTAAATATTGATGTACAAACCAAATTTTGGCCCGAGAACCCGTTGTAAGGGGATATTTTGAATAGTTACCTCCGTCTAAATTTGACACGGCTATAATTTATGCAAGGCCGGTTCAGCTGCGGAGCACTTAACGCTTCCCGAGTTATAAGCAAATACGTCAGCACTCACTTGTGTAGAGAAATGAAGGCAAGCTCTTACGTGAACGCATAAGATGACACAGAAGATGCATCGGGAAGAGGAAGTGGGGGCTATCCGCGGCGGAGGGTGTCGAGGCCTCAATTCCGTAGTGCATTGCAGTGCATCCTGCCCCCTGCAAGCAGTGCGGAAGTGAGGCTGAGACACCCCATATCCACCAGGCACAGCCGGCGAACTCGCGACATCAATAAAGTGAGTATAATACGAACGCCGACCGTTATTGTTATTCTGACATATTATTGTACGCTGTAAAGTGCACAAGTTTTATTGTTTGCGGTCAAATAATTATGGTTTGAACTAAATAGCTTTATTATATATAACCTTTTAACCAAATAATGTGTTTACTGTGTGAATCTGTTACAAAAATTGTGGTTTTAAAAGCCACTTATGTGTGGAACAATGTTATTTATCATTTGTGTAAATTACGAGTTTGTACATCAATTTCATTTTGGTAACATAAGTAAAAAAGACATCGAATAATGCGAGGAAATAACAGTGGAATTGGAAACGGAGTCCAAACTACTGAGACGGTCAAAACCCCAGAGAGAAACCTCCAAACAATTAGATTATGCTATCCGTATTGGTTGAATCTCTCGGCCATCAAGTCATTGGGTATATCGAATCGACGAAACAGTGAGCCCAATTTACTAATCATTCAGCTTTTCTTATATACATTTCATTAAAACTATTAAACAATAATTGTGATCTGTGAATCGTTGTGTGTTAATTTGTGTTGTTAAATTGTGATATTTGTAACTAGACATAAGCTTTTTAATATTAAAGTTAAATTTTCCTCACGTTTCTTATATGTATAATACTTGGTAATGTACCTAGTTAATTAACAATATCGGATACCGCTTTGTAATTTATTAGAAGCTGCCATGAAATGCTTCCTTCGTGATAATAATCTGGACCCTTTAGGGTTTCGTAATCAAATAAGAGGATGTATCATAAACAAGTAAAATACGAAACTTTGTATGATCGGAATAACATCAACAGTATTCCGATATTAAAGTATCTATATTTTTATAACATTTTTTCCTTATTTATAATTATTTATCAATCCTGTTTTCCTTATACGTTTTACATCAGAACCTGAAATAAATAATGTACAACAGAGAAGTAAAAATATACAATTGAAAAATAATTAAGTAATTAATAAGCTATAAATTAACATTATAGCTTAACAGGTAGTCTTTACAAGGTAATGGACATTCGTGGTACAATCTAGAGTTGTCAGCCATGTGGTGGTTTCAGATTAGCCCGTTTTGTACACGCGTATAAGCTCGTTTTCGGAAGTGCGTTTCCTTTTTGATACTTAAACGCAACTCTTACAATTGATGCACTTATAAGATCGTCAAGATCCGAGGACGCACTTCCACCGGTTTCTAAGATCACATATACATATACACGATATTTTTTTTTTGAGCGCGTTTCTACTGCGAGGTTCTTCCATGACGTACTTTTGCGCGTAGAAAATAATGCTGGTCTGAAATCGCCTTTATGAATGTTTGCGCGCGCAGGTGGCGAGGAGGGGGAGAGCGGCGGTCTTCCGTGCCTGGTGTTCGTGCACGGCGAGTCTTATGAATGGAGCTCCGGGAATGCGTACGACGGTACCACGCTGGCGGCTAATGGCAACATCGTTGTCGTCACCATCAATTTTAGGTTAGGTGTTTTGGGTAAGTTGCTGATGCTGTTTTGTTTTGTATTTAAAATAGGCTAATAATTGGACGTGTGGTAATAATCTGAGAATAAAAAAGAATAGTACGTTTCTTCTATACCATCATAATGAAGCTGACAAGAGTATTTCTAATCTATGCTTTGCGTATTACATGAAACAATATTATAATGATTTGAAAAAGATTTATTTTAAATAAGCATCAAAATACTACCCGTAAAATATTATGATCGTATTTTAGGAGAGGTCGACTCGTATTTTTATATTTTACAGTTGCGAGCGACATTTGATGCAGCTGTAAAAAGACGATTTCGAAAACAATAAAACGAAAATTCTGCGTTTCACAGTAACGAATATTATTTTCTTTGTGCCATTTTTTAAGTCGTAAACTGATATCGATTTATTTTAATTAAAAAAAAGTGTTCAGGGCATTTTTTCACACAAAGTATTTGTGTGCAAATTCGGGCTTGCATTTTCAATTTGGATTTGCGACCAAAAAAATTGATATGCTGGTCAATATTTTACATCTGCGACTATTTCATAACATAAAGACCAAAATGATATACACCCTACACGCAATTCCAAATATTTGTTTTCCAAGTCACTACTCGAAATTGATGTGATAGAAAATATTGATTCACTTGTGAACAATTTTCGTGAGAGGAAACTTTGAATAACGATGACACATCTGGGGGATTGCAGGAAACGTGTAAGTTTTCGTATTTACATAAGCATTGCTATCTACTGAAGTGTATCTTCTTAGACGAGCATGTTCGTGTGGTGCGCAAAAAATACATTATATCATAATTTATTGAAGTGGTCCCGTACTGTTTCCAGCTCTTGTTCCGCTAGGCGACAGTGAAATATTTTGCATTATGACTCACTATTTCTCAGCTGCAAGGCATCGTCGTAATGTGTATTTATGTGTACATTTTATGCTTTGAAATAGTGTATATTCGCGGGAGATTATCGTCGGTATTATGTCACTTTGTTATTCTTTATTGCGATTTAGTTTTTAAGTAGTGGTTGTTTGTTAAAGGTTTTTTAAAAACTGGTGCTAAGGGGTCGGCACAGGGTAACTTTGGTCTGATGGACCTAGTGGCGGGGCTGCACTGGCTGCGGGAGAACCTGCCGGCCTTCGGGGGCGACCCCGAGCGCGTCACGCTCATGGGACACGGCACGGGAGCAGCGCTTGCGAACTTCCTCGCCGTTTCGCCTGTCGCTCGGGGTATGAATTGTTCTTTGAATCATTCGACTGCCAAAGAAGGATGTGTTTTAATATCCTAAAATTATCAATTTTCATTATTCCAACCCGCTTTCGATAAAAAATGTTGAGCAACTGTTGCTGGTATTAAATTGTGCACATATTTTATACTGACCGCAATTATAAAGACCTAAATATTATCGAATAATCCCAGAACGTCATAAAATTAAATTAATTAAGAATATTTTTAATGAACTGTCAGCGTAAACAGAAAGGGTTCCGAAGGGCGCGGGGCGCGCGTGTCGGTCCGCTCACGTGCGAGCGTACGCGCGTGGGACAGGCATTGTGCGTAATTATACCGCCCCAGGCAGATTTCATTATTCCGTGTCACCATCTCGTTTAGATCCTCCGTCACTTAATGCGATTAAAAGGGTCACATCAGACACACATGCACAAGAGGAAATCCTCCTCCACGTAATTTGAAAGTAAGGTCAACATCCCTCTTGAGACTATTCTTATAAGTTTTTTAATTTAATTCATTTACGGCAGACATATTAAAAAAAATATGTTGTTTATTTTGAATATCTAGAATACACTGTTATCCATAACCGGGTACTGTTGCTGTTAACACACCATCTAACTTAAGGTCGAATTTAAGTCGCATGTTACAACCCCGGGTTTAAGACAGGACTTTGAAAAGTTCCTCATTATATAAAAAAAAATACAAGGAACGGACACAAAAATAAAAATGTTTTTCTTTACAAAAGATTTCATTATCCCGGTGATCCTTGTTCAAAATGACAAAATGAAATTAGGTTATCTGTTTCAGAACTACTGAAGCGCGTCATCTTGTTAAGTGGGTCGGGGCTGAGTTCATGGGCGCTGCAGAGGGAACCGCTCACGATAAAAAGAAAGGTATCGTTACGTTTAAGAACATCGGGTGTGAGCTTCCTTTGAAACCGGCGCGTTGATATTGTTTCAAAAAATAAGGACCCCATATTACAGACGAGCAAAGTTTCCTTGCATTCAACTTATCCAATTTGGAGCGGAGAAAGTGAAAGTATTTTTATATTTTTTTTACGTAAGGATAACTTTTCGTCGGTGTTTACAATGTGAAATACATTGAATTCCGGAAACACGATATTTTTATTTTGCTTTAGACACTTAAAAAAGGAGAGGGAAGGAAGTTACTCATTCAAGTCTTTAAAGAAAAAAATCTGTGTTCAGGTGGCGGAACAAACGGGGTGTCATGGGGACTTGCTGGAGGATGACCTGGCTCCGTGCTTGCGCAACAAGCCGCTGGCTGAGTTGCTGGCGGTGAGGCTGGACCCGCCGCGGTTCCTGCCTGGGTTCGCACCTTTCGTCGATGGCACCGTCATTGTAAACCCTTCCGTGAGTCTGACATTGAATACACAAAAGGCCTAGACCTTACGATAGCTGAACAGACCGTATAAGTTTTGGTACAATTGGCACAATTTAAGGATATTATAAAGTTTTCGGAGACAAAATGTTATTGAGGAATGAAATTCTATTGATTAAAAATTAACTTTTCTATTCGCTACGTTTTTGTGGAGTCTGGACCTTATACTTGGAAACGGGGATAAGACTGTTGCAATTAATTAAAAAAAAAAAATCGAGAGGATGTATCAAGCACCCAAGTTCATCTATTAAATAACTGTGGATGCTCCACGCCGAAGCATATAATCTTTGAAAACGTATTGCTTTTTTCGTTTCGTAATTACAAACTATGACAAAATTGTTTTATTCTCGTATTACGTATTTAGCCGTAGAAACTACCACCGTACAGTCTGGTTTATTAGAGTTTGCGCGTGTTTTTCGACCTATCAGTCTTTTGAGCGGCAGCATCGCAACGTGCCTGTTTTCAACTTCGGACGAACTGAATTTCGGTCGATTTCCTTTTGTACCGAAATCGCAAATTCATCGCTAATTAATGTACTGGCTTCGGCCGAACAAGCCCTTTGACGAAATTAACAGAATGTTTTCGTTTACAAAATTGACGTCGCACCTGTGACAAAGTATCAATGTTGCGGAAAATATGACGCTTGATTGTGTGTACGTTTCTCTTTGTTTTTATTTACATTTATGGCTTACTATTTTTTGGTTTATTCGGCGTTTGGGTTGTTCTCGTATACTTGTTGGTTTGGGATCCAATTAAAAATCTGTTTGTACGCGTAATTATTTCCAAACGTGAATAAGCTATAAAACTGTAAAAAATATTGATCCAAACTTCATAGACCTAATTAAGGAAAAACATTGAAATATTTAACAAAGTAACACAAACACACTAATTATATTGTATTCATTAAGCTAACCAAATAAAATTAAACGGATGTGGGTACTTTGATTCCGATGTAACGGTATTACAATTGTGGATTTACATTTCAATCAACATCGAGAGCCAATTAGAATATGGAAGCGTCTAGAATTTCACATGATTGCCACAGTTTGCAGGGTATTGCGTACTAACGGTCTACCTGAATAACATTTGATGCCTAACTATTGGCCTTCGAATACTAATTTGAATTCTGGATAATTAATGTTAATACGTTTCAATTAATGTTAGTGGGATATGGAGCTGCCCATCTTGATTTTATGAGAACGTATTATATAGGGGTTGAATGTGTCTGACCCAAAATTCCTGTTGTGTGTTGGGGTCATTCAAATGTTGCTAGGGGTCTTTAAATTTGTAATCGTTTCTATTTAAAGGTGTTTAGATACAAATCTTTGAACATCACTTTAGATATTAGACTTTTTATGTTCCGTATTTTAATGAACCCTTTTTAAAATTTGTAGACTTAAAACTTTTTGTGTAAAATTGTATTCTTAAAACGTTATGCAACAATCGACTGATACGTATTGTGACGAACAAATTTCTGATGAGTTTATGTGACTTGTTTTGAAATCACTAATGTTTACATAAAACTACTCGTACTTTTCAAGGAATCAACTGTTTCCATTCTTTCATAAATTGCGGCTTCTGCTTTTTAAAATAAAAACTTCCAATCCTGCAAGAACTCTCTTTTCTACTTTATAATATTATCATTTAGTATTTCTTATTTCACAAGGAAAAGCTTTTATTTCTATGCTGAGAAAATGAATTTATTCCAATTAGCGTGTTTATTGAATATGGGGTATTGTATGTATACTTTGAATATAATTGTTATGATCTTGCATTAGCGATACTGTATGGTCCTTAATCTGAATATGTGATTACTAGGTACCACCACAAAAAATTATATCTGTTTTTGTTAGGTATGTAAAATTGCAAGACTGACTGAATGTTTTAAAGTTCAGAAGTTCCTGCATATGTATTTTTGCACAAAGTTACAGGATACAGAGGTAATTTGAATTCTATTAATGTTTCATAATAGTAATAAACATATGCCCGCAGGGCATCTGAGGCGGATGTCGGGGAGTAGCGACCCCGCGGGTACCGAGTGCTCCAGGGAGAGGATACTGTCCCTCATCTCCGGCTCGCCGGAGTGAACCCTGAGGGGGGACAGGTCTCCCGCCTCTGGCTTGCCTTCATTGGCCGTCCAGAGTGGAGTCGCTAGAGCAATGCTCGGAGGGTGAATGCCTCGGGTAAGTGGCGAGTGGGCACAGAGATGCTGGACCCTGGCTTGATGCCGGTTTTAAGGCGCGTGATCTGGGTAGAAAGCCGGCCGGGGCAACCTCACCCTTCAGCCGCTCACGTCCCCGTTGCCCCCTTGTTGCGACTTAGCGACTAGTTCCCGGGGGCCCGGTAAGTGAGCTGGCGAGTCTCCTCCTGACATTTTTACATGTATTTATTACATTGTTATCGGCAGGGGCCATAGTTCCCATAGTTTTCCCTTCCCTAGTCCACTAGCATCCCATCACAATAACCCAAGTAGATTTTCTTCCATACTTAGCAATAGTTTAGCACAAACCGGGGGTTGTCCTTGGGTACATTTCCATAGTGTATACAGAGTTAATCGTCGGTTTTGTGTCACCATTACATAATATTAAAGTTGTCTTAAAAGGGCTTAAGCGTGTTGGCTTCGGCCCCACGTTCGCCTTCCAAAAATCCGGGACTCTATAGTCCCGTGGTCGGAAATAGACATACAAAATAATAAACATATTACGCAATTATGAAAATACTTTTTCTTTTTCCTTTCAATGAAAGCCAGTTGGAGTAAGCGTGTTTCTTTTTTTTATTACCTACATACTGATCCGACTTGTGACGAACCTAGTTTTTACTTTGGTATGGGATTAATGTACAACTTTTTTTTATGTTGTCAGGCACCGCCCCCCACAGACAGCTCCCGATTAGGCGCGGGCGCAGCAGCAGTAGCCAACGCTGCCGGACACGAACTTGCCGACTTCTCACACAGAGAACTGCTCTTTGGACTCACTACTACCGGTAACAGTTACAATCAATTTTCTACAAATACCCAAGCTGTTAAAATATTAGAGAATTCGTTACATTTCTATCTACAAAGCCAGCTTTTCCAACTGCCTGCTTGATTCATTTCATGACATCTGAAACTTCTTGCTTGTTGCCATAATAAACAAACCTATTCACACATTTAATGTTCTCTTCATTATGTACCAGATGTATTACTCAGTGTACAAATAAACAGAGAGTGATGTACTATGTTTATATCTGTCTAATTACGTCTTCATTTAAATTTATGAATTAGACTATTTATTTTAGTCCCGGTTCATGTGCTTCGTTTAATAGTACGACATACTCTAGCTTGTGTTTTATGGATCCAAGTATTGAGATTGTAATTCACATAACATTAAAATACTTCAGAATAAATTGAATGAGGTTCTCGAAGCGTATGATAAATAAATGCAAATGAGAGGCATGCCTTCCTTGCAGAATCTTACCTGGAATTTAACGCCCAAGACTTGGAGTTTGGCTTCAACGAGAGTCGACGGGATCGCATACTTCGCACATTCGTCCGGAACGCGTACTATTACCACCTGAACGAGATCTATTCGACCTTGAAGAACGAATACACGGACTGGGACAAGCCCGTGCAGAACCCGCTCAGTGTGCGCGACGCCACGCTCGAGGTAACCCACTGCACACATTAGTGTTAACACCCTGTATTATTGTTCACGGGACACCTCGACGGTGTTGCTTATGTTGTAAAGTGTATCACAATTTGTCTGTGTGCGTAATTTAAGTTCACTTCCGCGTAACATATATAACTAAAACAGTATATCTCAGCTTTCGCAAGTTGGTACCCTTATATCACAGTTTCAAGTTCATTATCCTTGCGTACCAGGATTTCATTACAAAGTAATTTTGTTGTTATTAAAAACAAAAATATAATTTAGGCCCATGGCAACACTAAAGCGCACTTGTTCCCTAAAAGCTCATTCGAAGAGGAAAACAGTAGAAACATCATTACGAACGTAATTGAGAAAAGCTTAGCTAATACAGTTGCTACAAATAGAAATAAGAATGTGATATTAACCGTGTACCCTGGCGTGCTTGAATATAAGAATAACAGTAATGTTAGGGGACCCTTCTGAATATAAATAGCTAGGAGTTTCTTACTTCCTTATTGTTTTTGTTTCTGTTTTGTGAACAAAACAGTACAAAATACGATTAGCATCATCGATAGCGAAACTGCTGAAAGTTGATAACTGTCGGTTGAGTTGACGTTAGTGGAGCGGCGCGGTCTGGGCGCCGTCGGCTTCGCAGACGATCTCAATTTAAGCCTCAAGTGGTTTTCGCTACTCACCGAACGCTCCTTCGTACAAAGGGAGTTAATGACGCCGGCGCACGATGAATACACGATGGGCGCGTTGAAAGGCTTTATTGGAAAATACTTGCAACGCCTAATAAGGGCCTACCGCGACATTGTTTGGATTCAGATGGCATTGCTTGTCTCAGCTAATGCAGAAAATTGTAGCGACAATGAGCAGTATTTGATGTTACAATCGATTATCATTACCAAGCAATATAGCATTATGATTTAAACGTAGTTTTAAGGCAGGCGATAAAATTTAGGGAAAATGTCCCTAAATTTTAGCTGACCTTTTCCCTCTAAAAATCTTTTTACACGAATTTCTAATTGAATACAGGTGCTAAGTGACGGGCGGACCGCGGCGCCACTAATCCGGCTGGGCTATTTACACGCGCTGCGAGGTGGCACCACTTACTTCACGCATTTCCACCATCTCTCGCAAGATAAGGATTATCCACAAGTAAGCTATTATAACGCTATATTTAGATCTTTTTTGTTGACTTTTGTAAATTCTTATTAATCGCGAGTACAAAAAAAATATTGGTGCTTTTTTTACAATTGTAAGACAATGTTTACAGCATTCAAAGTTTTCGGAAATTTATAATAAGAAACTATATAATGTAGATGTATTATCGAGTTAGTATAAAATGTACACAGTCGACATGCACACTCAACAGAACGTGGATCTTGGCAACGGCTTATCAACCGGGATGGTGGCACAGCGCTTTTCTTCTCCAAAGTTGTTAATCTTCTTTTATGTCGCCCATAAAGTCGGTTTGAAAAGATTCACTAAACTGGATGGACAAACAACTACTTATATTTTGGAAAAGAACATTTTCAAGACGGACAAAAGTCGTTTGATTGACGGGAACGGTCAATATAGGTACAGGCCAGTAGACATTATACAATGAACTGAGTCTCGAAACTTACTTATTTCAAGATTTTTCAAAAAAGTTTTTCTTATTTAATATGCATCTTAATTTAAACATCGCTAAAGTTCACTTGTTTTCAGAATTGATTGAGTAGCAAAACGCAGTAATCTATACTGCGTTTTGCTTTCAACATACCTGTATCAAATTGAAATTTATGTTATTATTCAGAAATCCCATGACTCGACATGCGCACTTAGTTGTTAAAGCAGCCGTTGACAGGGCTGCGGTTGTCGAAACGTGTCGACGCACGTGCGGTCGCGCGGTGAATTGGACTCTGTCTGTATACACCTGTTTGTTATTTCGACAACCCTAGTGCTAGCACTTCAATGGACTTGTTAATAGAGCTATGCGGGCTTTTGGTTTAGATTGGGGTCAAGTTTGATGCGAAGTGGTAAGGATAAGCGTAATTGTGGTGGCACTTTGAAGTTAAGTACGAATATCAGCTTGTTTTAAGCGGTGTTAGATATCATGGTAGGTTGAGTTCCCCAATTTAATTTTAGAATCAAGGGCGATGACGTAGTAACTCCATGGAGGTTTGCTGCATAGTTTAATTACGTACATATTCTAATTTATACCAAGTTGTTATGAGAAAATATTTAAAGAATGTTCATTATGTCCAGAGACCAGGATCAGTGCATGGAGAGGAGCTTCCATATTACTTGGGCGTGCCAATATCTCTAACGCATCATCAGCAAAACTTCACGCAGCAGGAGCAACGAGTGTCCAAATTATGCATCCATTATATCTCCAACTTCGTCAGATATGGGTAACTAATGTCTTTCATCAAATACACATACATAAAAGTAATTTTGAATAAACAGCAGGGATCATGTTATGTACCTTTACTTTAGAAATTGATGGATATAATACTCCGACGCAAATTACAAAAACTAAGGGTCATTTTACTTTAGTTATGTTATCTATATGTGTGTTTAAATAATAGTTTATTTTTTTCATGGGAGCACATCTTGTTAGACTTAAAAGTATTTTATAATCTATCATATATAGCAATCGTGGAAAGTCTTTAGCAAAACAGCTGAGGACACTTAAAAACCGTATGCCTTGAGTTAGAACGATGATGAAAAAGATGGGTTTCTACTCTGATACATTTGCGTTCAAAATAATAAAAGATATTTGTCGTACGTAAGAGCATTACACTTTTTTTCGTATTTTTTGTTGATCATCGTAATTTAAAGTTAAGTCCAAAAGTGGCCCAAATATGAAATAAGCTGATGAGGTGAGCTGATTACTTTTTAAATATTTCTTTGAATGTAAGTAAGCTGTATTTTTTTAGAAATCCAAATGACCCATCAGCTACTCCACCTCCAAGTCCGATGTTAGGCGAGACGCCCAGGCTGGGGCCCGACCAGACGCCGTACTGGGACACGTACGACACCATCAACCAACTTTACATGGAGATCAGTGAGTAACTCGTCATATATTTTGTTACGTCGGCGGAAAACTTCCTGATTAGTTTATCGAATAATATGTAAAAGGATAGTTTATGGCCCCTTCCGATTTTCTTTTATAGCTCCACTATTCAATGTCGTAATAATACACATAAACTATATCGTAAGCTTCCTTGTACGTACAAGCATTTGCAAAGATCAGCATTTTGTAAACACAACAACATATCACATTAGTAAATATAGCAACGTTGTCTCTAGGCGCTTGGAGTTGGGCATTTAAAACTTTAGGGTCAGTCTGGTAACAGCTGCGACTGCGGGTCGGACTCATTTATTTCAATTGTGTGGATGCTCGCAGGTAGCAAACCGGAGATGCGCAGCCACTACCGCGGGCATAAGATGTCTCTGTGGCTTTCACTCATCCCGCAGCTACACCGGCCTGGCTCCGAACTGCCCGACGCTGCCATGCGCCACCATCACTTCCAGGAGGACAACGCTAACTACTACGAAGGTATGTCATCACATTTATATATAGCTAATCTATTTTTCCTATTGAATAATATGACCAATGTGTAATGTGATGGTACAGGGGCAGTGCGGGCGCAGTCGATGTCGCGCGCGCACGTGCCGCATGTGGTGGAGTTGGAGGGCGGTGCACGCGGCGCGCGCAGCACCGTGCCACCGCGCGCTGCTGCTCCTCGCCCTGCGCCCTCAGCGCCTGCCTCTACTGAGTGCCCGCCTAATGCTACCGCGCCAACTGTTCACCCTGATGATGCGCTCCTGCGCCGCCTCGCTTCCTCACACTACCAATCGTACACGGCTGCACTTACCGTCACCATCGCCGTGGGCTGTTTCCTCTTACTTTTAAATGTGCTCATCTTCGCCGGGATCTATCATCAGCGTGGCTCGCGGCCACGTCGTTCTAAGGATGACCTGGCTGAGGCCGGCAGCTCTTCGTCTTCAGATAACTATGATGGGAAGCTCGATTATGAAGTGCGCGCGTTCGATGGCAAGGGTTTTGGTTTCGAATGTAAATCTGCGCATGTGCCGCGCGGTGTGGGCTCTAAGTTTGATCTGCGGACGTTATCGGACTGCGGTGAACCGACATTTGGCGAATACAGCTGTTACGACGAGAAGCACCGGGCGGCTCGTAGCTCTATGCCAGACGTGAGTGTGGGCAGCGCTATTGAGGCGGGGAGCGTCGTATGTATTGATACACAAAAGCCCGATATCCAGAAGGTGGAGGGGCGGCCGGGTGACCCAGTGGGGCGCACCAGCACGTTCGAGCCGCGTGTGGTGGACAGCTCTACGCAGGTGAAGTTCGGGCCGGAGGGTGCTGAGGGGACGGGCGACGCGGGCGCGGAGGGGGAGGGGGGCGGTATATTGCGTGCGCCTCCCGCGCCCGCCGCCCCCGCGCCGCCCGGTATTATGAAGAAGCGCGTACAGATTCAGGAAATATCTGTATGAGGGTTCCTTGACGCCGCCGCAGAGGTCGTAGTCAACAAGCGAACTAAGTTGTGATGTGTGATGCTATTCAAACGTGTACATAGGATCCCGTGTGAACTCATCTCGTGTGCGTGTAAATATAATTGTATCTAATAATTAATATTATTATTTTAAGAGTGCGTGCGAATAAAAGAACCGATGCCCTTGTGACTAGTTCGTATTTTCTATGGTTCAGTGCTGGGACGTAGTATAATAGCGACCACGTTTTCATTTCCCGAAGGACTACACTCAATGTGTGTAAGAATATTAAAATCGGGTAAAGTGAGCGTCGCGCTCGATGTGAGGTGATTCATAATGGAAAAACATTTTCATATTACCTACGCCATGAATAGACGCGGTATCTGGTATTACACGAATATTTTTCTGGTGAATGGGAAAATCTCCGTTAGACTATGTCAAACGTTTGGCTAAAGTTTATAATAATAATCTATTGCCTACGATATGTTAAAAGATTCGGTTTGATGGCCTATTTCTTGATGTTGGTGTGAAAGAGAAAAGCCTATATTCACCGTGAAAGGCAAACTTGGCTCGAGTCCTACTCTATCCCTGTGCTGTTTATATGACTTGACTGGGATTATCAAAATACAAGTTGCCTTTTATGGTAATAATATGCCAGTAATAATTTATTTCTACTGTCGGGTATAGAACGAAGGAATTGTAGGCTCTTGTGAATATACGTATTTAATAAATGTGAATATAACAATAAATTAGTGACAAAAGACTTAACAACCAACCGACATTAGCTGTACATACTTATATCAAACGACGTGTTTCAGGTATGTAGGGTAAATATGACTATTGATAAAAATTGTTTAAAAAACATCGCATATGTTGTAATTTTTTGTAAAGTTACTTTTAAGTGAGGTGTATTGATTTTGAGTAGTTTTTGATAAGTAAATATTGAAAACTTATTACTTAATGGACGAGTACACTGAGTGTTTCTACACATTAATAGCAATTAGTCCACGCTTATCCCCAAGGCTCAAAAGGTAATCAGGGTAATAGACAACATTGTCTACTCTTCGGTCCTCTAAAAGTAAGCCCCACTGAGTATCTCTCCGGAGGTTTGTACAACACAGATAAGCACGTATTCGTATCGTCAGGGCTCGTTTCATGACCCAATCATTTTCTTCCAATCGTAAAAATATCAAAACGACAGGGCTATTCGATATTCAAGATATGATCAATTAAAATGTTATTGTGCGTGAAAAACATTTCTTTTATATGACTCTATTACCCGCGATCGTGCGTTATCCAAAAATAATCATGTGTCTCTCTATATAAACATCAAACGAGTGGTAGGAGATTTTCTTATGATTACGCGTTCGAGGAAATTGATATAGAAACGCTGAATTCGCTGGTATTTTTCGAATTTCAGTATATTACACTCGCATCTTGTTCAGAGTTAGATAATTCTCTAGTACTCGTCCATATTTTTATCTTCACAGGAATTGATGATGATTAACTAATGGTGAGTAATATTTAAAACTTACACCATTTTCCACATTGTGACAAAATGTGAACCTTTTATATATATTAATCTTTTATTTATTATATTATATTGTTGTATAATTGATAAATTGTAAAACAAATATAAATGTAGGTAAACTGGAATTGACTTTCAGTGTAGGGGGACCGTTATTTAAATCGCATTTATTTTATATTTTAAATATATTTTAACGAATTATGAAATGCCAAAATATTTTCACGTGCCAAAGTCCATGTAAAAATATAATTTAATTTGCAGTCTATAGGATCCTGACGAACATAATTTGCTGCAATGAATTAATTAGTAATAATTTATAAAGCAATTTACTACTACTGTAGCATATGTTTATATGCAAATATATATGTATACTATATATAAAGTTATTTATTTTCGTCTGAAATATTATAAAGCTTAAATGATTTAAATCACGGGCTCTTTAATACTTGATATTATTTTAATTATAGTAGAATTTATTGTTATGATACTATTCGTGAGTACCCGCATAATACTCGTAACTAGGAAAGTGAAACTTGTTTTTACGACACATCAATAAAGTAAATATTTAAACCAAATATAATTTGACATCCTTAGAGGAATTGTGTAATTAAGTTGTTATGACATGTTGAATAATGTTGCACTATAATTTTATGGATTTGTTATGAAAAATTAGGTTATAATAAATATGTAGTTTAAAAAGATTTATATGCTGAACATCAACATTTTGTTACAATTTGGTGTTTAATGGAATGCATAAATATGGTGTCGAATAAAGAATTGAAATTAATTACTAAGTTTTTATTGAAAAAAACCCGCAAAATAAACCGTAAAACATCAAAAATATTAGCAGTAATTTCAACCAGAGTTTCTTGTACAAACGCTATTCTTGAATCTTACTATAAAAGCAAAACCCGAGTACTACATATTATTTTAAATAATTCAATTGGTTGCGTTCGTCCTTAAATAAAAAGCTTGAAACTTGCACGATTTCAAAGTGGATATTAATTATAACGATACAAGTCTACGTAGTTTATTTTAGTTACCTGCCAAAAGGAAATGAAATATGAGTATTCATTGCTGAATAAACTGGTGGCTGAAATAATATCAAAAACTCTACTTTAAGGAGGTATTTAATTTTGAGCTAAACTAACACGGCTGTTTTCACGCAACCAACTAGGATTAATAATAAATGAAAATTCCTAGGAAACTACAGGGTAGAAAGTTAATGAAAGTGCTGATTCCCGAGCTCTGGCGTCGCGTGATCGTTCATTTAGTTCATCCAGTTACTTTGCGACAAAGCGAGGTGGTGTGTTTGGAATTGCAGTGGTCTAATTTGCCTCGACACACACCCAGTGTGATTAATTCACGGCGGACCGACTAAATCTATTTCCACTATTCAGAGAGATGTATGACGAGAGGAATCAAAGGCCATTAATTCTGAGCGCACATCACTTGTTGCTTATTCAAACACATAAGTTATCCCCTGGATTAAAAATATCCGTACAACCTTCAGACGGGTAATATGAATAAATTAGTTAATCTCATGGAAACTCTGTGCAGTCCCTCGTTGCTCGCCTGTTGTCGGATGAGGCTCACACGTAAGCTTGTTATGTTCGCAATATTGGAAAAGTTTTCCGAAGAATACAGGATTAGAAAAGTTCTAGACGGCACTGAGACGACGGAACATCAACTTTATAACTTTGTAGGTATCTAAGACCAACCTACATCCCTTTCAGGTTTGTCAATGCTTATTGTATTGTCATAGAACTGGTAGGGTTCCGGTAATCAAGGGGCGCAGCAAGGCTCCAGACGGATTTATTGCTATTATGCTAATTCAAATTATGCGAGTAATATTTAAATTCATAGAAGTATTCATCAATTTTCAGCTTGAGGAAACTTGAATTTATTCCGAAAACTTTCGTGAATCTGAAGAAGGGAAACTTCGTCTAGTAGTTATTTCAACTTCAAATTCTTCTTGGGATAGTCCCACCACAATACCGCTTTATTTTAAGAGCTCGTGTAGTTTGTTTTGTTGAAGTTTATATAACAACTCAGCGATTTTAAGCACGACAATAAGTGCTGATGTTGTGTTAAACAAATTTGCAGCATAACACACCATTATAAAGTACTGCACGGCTCCGTCATTTGCCTACGGACACTTACGCGTCCTTATAAAAGAAGTCTCAATAACAGACTCTTATAGACTAGTTTGCCGCAAACTTAAATCATTGAGACCTATAAACCATTTACATGTGTGTTAGGATTTTAATCCTTCATTTGATTACGATGTAAACAAGCGAACTTCCATTATATAAACAAGCAGTGTGCTCGACAGCGATAAACATTTAAACATACCAAGTTACGGCAAAATAATTGCGTTTCCATTTGTATATGTGAGCGAGTCCAGCTTGTAACGAACGGGGAGAGCGAATGAAGCGGACCGCGAAACCTTCAAATTGAATTTTAAGCATCCAATTTGTTTGCGCGGTGGTGCCGCCTGTACCGGGTTATATCAACGCGGCATCGTGGCTGTGTCGGCGCGCTACCGCCGCGTTCCCGCCGCGCCGCGCGCCCTCGAATTCCCACTCTCATAAACCGATTTTTGCCAGCCGCACTGTGACCTCGAACGGGATTTCGATGAATTATTTATGCATCTACTGCGTCCATGTATTAAAATAAATACCGCGTTTCCATTACTCAATATGAGGTTTAAACCGATTTCATCTAAATTGTATCGTAATGATTTTATTTGGATTTACATTCTGTTAACGAGAATGCGTGATAGGTTTTTGATACCTGTGTGTGCCGATCCGAACGAGCTTATAGCTTTAAGTGATAACGTTAATTTCGCATGATTTAATTCCTGGGGCGTCAAATTCTTCCATGTTCGTAAGTAAGTAGGTCGCTGAGGTAAGGTTGGTATTTTATATTTCGTGGAACTATTTCACGCCCTCTTGGAATTTCACTCGAATATCAGTTATCTCCAATTCTCAGATACCTACTCTGCACACTTGAGTGCAAACGAATTATACGAATGTGGATGGTATAAGAAACTACGTGGTTTCTACGTATCTCATACATTATGTTTTTGTTTATGTACACAAAGTACCTATGTAGGCAAATGGACCACTTGAAAATAAATTTTGCTCCCTGGAAAAGGTATGTATCTATCCAAGTTGTCGAGTGCCTTTGTTAAACTTTAACTTAAATAAATAAACATGTATCTGAAACTTTGAACTCTCAATAATGTTATATTGGATGATTTGTTATCTTGACGTAACCCCTTTCATGAGATATAAGAAGGAAAAATATATTTTGGAAATGTGAAGGTTTGATAAATGATTTCCATCGTTTCCGATTTGATAGGTGGAGGAAAGAAAATAATAGTTCGTATCTTTATCTTCCTCGTCCGCTTTACTTTCATATAAAACTCAAGCCAAAAGTAAAAAAATTACGTCCAACAAACTGGTACCCACACATTTATGTGGATAACCCCTTTGTGGTTTTCGGCTATTAGAATCAGAAATGTAGGTACTTAGTGTACAGACGCCAGCATATCAAGCTACTGCAATCTGTCAAACTTCCTTAATAGATTTTCAACTTTACCACTAAAACATATGGTTCAAAGTTGATTGGGTAAATTTGACAGTTTCGAGTAGCGTCTGTACGATATTAAAAGGAGGATTTAATAAAAATAAAAAACCGTGACTTTTACATACAATAAAAAAAAGAATAGCTTCATTTAAATTGAGAACACAAATTGAAGGCGTACTTATACAAAATACTATAGCGACGACAGTAAGATAAAATAGTTGTAAAGTGTTCCCCAACTAGGTGCGCTTAAGACCGTCAACGCGTTGAAATAAAGTTGTAGACTAGGCAACGCATTAGAATTTCAAAAAAGCTTCGCTTTTCAAAGTGTCTAAAGACTTTTGCTTCCTGATCAGTACAGATCTGCAGCGCTTGAGGTTCTTTAGCAATTGCATAGGAAAAGTTTTTTGGCATAACCACTTGTCTACGTAGTACATTACTTTTGTGGACTTGAAATTTATAGACTATTGTGTGTTTTTTTGCTGCTACGTAAGTTTTTTTTTATCAACGGCATGTTTGATGGCAACAGATCAAGCTGCCCAAATTTCCCAATCAACTTTGAACCATATACTTCAGCAATAAAGTTGAAAATCTATTAAGAAAATTTGTCAGATTCTAGTATCTTGATGTGTTGGCAACTGTACCATAATTACTTCTTGAAGGTCAATGAGTTCTCCTAAAATTGAATTGATGATGATTACGCCCAAAACCTTGTTCACCTACGGTCTACGGTCATAACAACGTGTCAAACGTTTCTACTTTAAATCTTTTTAATTTTTATAATTAGAACTCAAAGTAAGGCGAAGGCATAAAAAAGCGGTCATTACGAGCCATTTACTCGAATGCGAGCAAATTAGTCGTGTGCAGGTAAGACAGCGAGGCGGCTGAGTGTTACATAATTCACGGTTCTTCAAACACACTTTTATTTCACGGGTTACGCGCCTCTCTTGATGTGCTCACAAATTTGCGAGAGATCTATTTACAAAGCGCGCGAGACAGTATTGCATTAGCATTGTGTGTTTTTATTTAACTGTGTCAACTGAAAGTCACTCGCGCACTCACTTACACTCACAAACTGCGGCAAAGCACTTAATCTATTTTTCTGTGAGCTTTCCAGCTAGGGAGGAGTCATCTTTTTAGTTTTTCTAATTTCTAAATCTAGTAGGGATCAGTCGCTTTAGTTTGAAATAACCGTGCACTATACTACTAGGTGGCATTATTCAGTTCTAGGACGAGAATGACATGAAATGCCTTAAAATGACGCAGACATGTCTATTTTTAGACGAGCTAAAAGTTTTCCACTTGCTTAATCTTTTGGCCTATATCAAATTACATGAATGGTTCAAGTATCGCCGTAACAAAGGTTATACCAACAAATTGAATAAATAAACAGTTAAGTAGATAGAATTTCAAGAGAGTTTTAACATTTTTACTTTAAAACTTGAATAGCGCTGCCTAAAGGTGAAGTTGTTGTTCTGTAAAAAGTAATGAATAAATAACAATATCCTTTCTCAGATTAATTACACCAAAGACGGGATACAATTTATTGTCAGGAATAAATTTAGCGCTAAATATTGTTATAGGTAACTTTATCTATAAAATATTTAATAAGCTTTTGTTGATAAGGATGATCTCCTACTTAACGGAAAACAGAAAACAATACGATAAAAGACATACCGTGGTCTTAGAGTAAAAACCTCGAAAATGCATTTTAGCTCAAATTTCATTGCGTTTCTAGAAAGGTAACGTCATTTAACACATTTATGTCTTCGTCCTGAAAAGCTAGGCCGTTTACACTTGCGATATTTTCATTCGAAGGCGTCAATCAAAAGCTTGCTGTTTCATTGACAGTATCTGTCGAAACGATATTGTATATAAAAAAATGTGACACTTTTAGAACAAATAATGCCTAGCTGATATTTTTATTCGTCAAATAGTTTTAAAGGTATGTTAATTTTATCACGTAATATGAATATTTCTGTAGATTAGTATGCGAGCGGCGGTTGCAGGTGCGCTGAAAACTGATCGCGGCATACGACCCTACGTGATGCGCCTTCGACGAGGCTGTGAGCATCCGTGAGGAGACAATTGACCGCTTTATCGCCTCACTAAATTTCTTAACTATAATCTTAGAGTGAAGGATTCTGGTTTCATGGCTATTCTACTGAACAATTGCTCGGATGAGATTAAGTCACTATGGTTTATAGTTTGGATTACATTCTAGGCCATTGACTTCTGGCATGGATTTGTATTTTACATTAACGAAAGTTGACCAAGATAAACTAGTAATACCATCACAAATTTTATTTACAATGTATGAAAATTCACGCCAATAAAATTAATTAGCTACGTTTGTGCCAATAAGCTAATAAAAACACTTTTTAAACTCCACTTTTTGCACTGATTAAATAACATCCTCACAGAATGTCACCGCTTGTTGCTAAGGATAAACAGTAGACTTGGCAACGAGAAGTTTTCTGATCCGATTTGAGAATCACAAAAATAGTCAAGCAAAATCTAACACACGGATGACTCTTTGATATCGTGTGCTAAGCTTGTTGCTAAACAAAATTCAAGACCCTAAAATATTTACACTATTTAGAACCATCTTAAAAGGTCTTGGAATGGACAAAACTGTTGAAATGTCGTGACAGGAGCGACTAACAAGGATTAGTGTTAAGTGCTAGGATTTATTAATAAAGAAATACTCTGAGGAAGGGCGGAAAATATTGTCATAAGAAATTATCGCGATCTTGCTAGAATAACTCGAGGAGACGTTTATTTGATCGTAAGGAGTAAAGTAACAATTTGTCAATATTTGTACCAAGCGAATCCAGAGTAAGCGTTACTCAAGAATACAAATATTAGGTAGTACTAGCTTCCGTCGGCGGTTCCACCCTCGTCCCGTAAGAACTACTTCGCGCACAGTTACAAAAAGTAAACGTATCTAATACAGAAACATTTCCAAATTATTCTTGTAGTTCTTGAGGTAAGCGCGTTAAAGCAAACAAATAAACGTCAGTTCTATAAGGTTAGCATAGATTGCTCATATTTTCTTGAGGCAAAAATCTAAAATTGGTAACTTTATAATCGAAAATTGGTCTGGGATTGCATTACTGAACAAAAAAAAGTTATTGTGATAACATAAAAACTAAAGTTGCATAACACAATAACTTAGTTCACAACATCAGGTTTTGTAATATATTCATTAGAAAACATCTCTATCGGCGTCACAGTTTATGTTCAACTAATAAAAAGCTATATTGTTCCGAGTATTATTCTCTACGGAGGAAAAACAATCTTATTTATCTATTTATGTTTTATATTCATTTTAGAAAAGAAGTATAAAGTAACAATGGGTAATTTTTATTTAATAATCACGTCGATATTAACATATTATATTTATAAACTTATAAATTATATAAAGAAAATAAAAAAAGGACAAATTAAAATAATGCATCAAAAATTCATCCGCATCGCTGTCAGTGGGGATCGTGCCCAAATTTGGAGCGTTGGATGGCAATGCTGATTCGTTGACAATAACGTACGTAGTATTGGCCAAACACAACTCCAAATTACAATTGATTTAAGACTTATATTTTGTTAATTCAAATTGATATGTTTGAGGATACGAATCCAATGTATGAAATTAAAAGTTGAAATCACGCACGGAACATCATAATGTAGATAATATTATGAACATCTCGTGTAAAATTATATCGCTTTGTTATGGAACGTGGTTTAACATTATACCAATATCAATTACTTGGGTTATTCACCAACTGGACACAAGAAACTGGACACACGTGTGTCCAGTTGGTGAAACTCAAAATTAGTACCACTTGTTATTTCGTCATCTGGACACGCCAAGATTTTCATTCGTGTCCACTTAGTGAAACTTAAATTATATCACTTTTATGTTTTCGCCAACTGGACACAACCAATTTTTTTTGCGAAAAAGGGTACAGTCAGGTTCATAATCGCCTCGATTTCATGAAAAAGCTGCCTCACTTATTTTACTTGAAAAACCTTATTAGCTTCTACGGGTATTTAAGACAATTTTTGAAATAAAACAAATTTAAATAATATTATGAAAGTGAAGGAAAGTATACTTAAATAATGTTATTTTTTGATTACCTGTAGGTGCTTTTATAACATCAGCGTGACAATATTCAATATAATCTTAATATACCTATTACTTTAAAATCATCACTTCGAGGGAGGGAAGGTGGTATCTTTCCTTCCTGTGCTTGTGTAAGTGGGCGGGAGGGCGGTATTGCATGTGCATCCTGCACCCAATGCAAGATTTTTGTCTTGCGGAATTAAAACTAGATATTCTTTTCTAACATTAATTAATGTGCTTGACTGTACTTTATCTTGAATTCGGGGGAAATGCGAACATGTGGTCAGTTGGCGAAAACATAAAAGTGATATAATTTAAGTTTCACTAAGTGGACACGAATGAAAATCTTGGCGTGTCCAGATGACGAAATAACAAGTGGTACTAATTTTAACTTTCACCAACTGGACACACGTGTGTCCGGCCTCTTGTGTCCAGTTGGTGAATAACCCAATTACTTTAGCTTATTGCCAGTTACCTCTTGTATTGCTAACACAGGTGTATGTCAGTGCAATATTCGAATATTACGAAATAACACACTGAACAGCTAATATCATTGTAATCAGATAAATTGCATCAAAAGCCAAACAATAATTACGACAGCGCAAATTGCGTATTATATAGGTTATTCAATTTAGTACTAGTTTCAGGCAAATAAACAGACAATAGCGCACAGTTATTCAAAACGTTATTGAATATATTTTATTTATAGTATTTGGACGTTGATTTTAGTTTTGCAAAATCCCGATATAAGTGAATATTGGAAATATTGCGAATGTAAGTGATTAAATTATCGTTATTATATACAAAATATACATAAATATGTACTATTTAATTTGGAAATTAAGGTAATTTTTCTAATCGATGAATTGTACTCGGAATTGAAGTGAAATATTAAATGATAAATTTTTATGTTTTACATTTTTTATGAATAATTAATATTGAGAATACCTAGATATATGATAGATGGTATTCCAGTTTGTAGAGACAGAGATAGACAAATATACTTAAATGGTTGTTTTTATGCCTTTTTTATTTTCTTTGTTTTTATGTCATTTAAAAAAACTTAATTGGTGAAAGAATCTGCTAGTATTAGCTCATGTGTTTCATTTCATGTGTTATATGTAGGTATAACATATGTATATAACACAAGTAGATATATTGTACATGTACATCAACGAGCCGCTGGTGTCGTCGCGTTCGTGTAATAGCAGTATCGTTTGGTACGGCTGAGTGCATAATTTATTAGGTCTGGCATCAAATTTATGTTTTAAACATACGACATGTACGTATTTTGTGGAAATAACTTTCTCTTTGTACTTCCCTATACACATTGACGCGGCTCAAAATAAAACAGCATAATCTTCACACAAAAAAACCGATAAACAGAATATATGTATTTATGAAAAGAAAAAGTTCATAAGAGAGGATCGCGAACAAGCCAGAGACCCCGTGATTAATGATGAGCACGACACCATTCAATTTAATTCCAGAAATTCCTATCCAATAAGATAAAAAGAGAAAGTTTTATGCCTTTTTTATTTATTTTTAATGAATGCCCGGCTTTGTCGTGTCGAAAGCTACGTGACTTCAATTAAGATTTAAGTATTAATGATGGGGTGGACGGTGGACAAATTTTCCCAAAAACCATTTTAGAAATCATTATAATTTCATTATCGACCGACTTAATTTATGCATTGAAAGTTGCGGAGACGAATTATTTATTAAAGAACGCCCGTAATTAACATAAATATTTTATAAAAGGAATCCATCTAGTTAACCCTGTCCTTGTTAGTTTTTCTTGCTTTTTACACTTTGTAAGTAGACTGAACTGAACAATTTATGGTTATAAAAATTTTAATAGTGAAACTTTGATCTTAAAGTCTAAGCCACAATACACTGCGCGTTATCAGGTCCGGACGCCATAACATCAGCAACCCGAAACTATCAAATTTTTCTAACCAACTTTGAACCATACGCTTCACCAATAAAGTTGAAATTCTATAAAGAAAATTTGACAGATTGTAGTAGCGTGATGTGCTGGCGTCCGTCCTTTATGCATCCAAGCCACGTACAATACGTATTCACGGATCGGTCGATCTAATCTACACATTTTCAAGACAAAATAATCGTGTTGCCACCCAAGATAATCCGACCACGTAGGTACGTAGGTAGGGCACATAATTACGTGAGGCAATACCACCCATCCCTGTCCTTATAAAGTGGAGATTGTGACTCAGCTATCTGGCTTCATCCCGTCTATATTAATCTTTTTGCTTCGGGCGCAGGTTAACATGACTTTATTCGACAATTGAAACATAGTAATTGAAACACCGGGTTTTTTCTACTTGTGTAAATAATTTCGTCAATTCTCATGCAGGGAATTGAATTTAAAGCTCAACAGAAAAAAATTGGGAACTTCAGAGAAAAGCTTTGTTAACAAATCTTTTCTTTTAAGGTTCTCAGTGAGCATTTGCCTGTAATATGATTTTACAAATTCAAGAAATATGTACCTAAGGGGAGGGAAGGGAGATCAAGCTATACCTGTAATGATTCAGTTTGAGCATACATGATCGGTGGGAGCAAAGCCGTGAATTTTATTACAACTAAACTGTCAAAGTTTAATCTCTAAAGTAACCCGATAGTAAAGTAACATTAACAGGCGAATTCTTCCGGTTTTCTCATCATGTCATGATTTTCAAAAGATTTTTTGTCAATCAATGTTGCGATTGACTGTTTATTTTTTTAACCGTACCAATTTCGTACTTATGTAAGTAATCCATGATACTGCCTGTTTCTTAATAAAGTCTAGTCGTGAACTTGTTAATTTAATTTAACCCCGTTTTAGGGTTGAAACTATCAGGCTTAGTACATACTAAAGTTGACTTTGTATTTCCCTCAGCATTAAACAGAGTTTTAGCTTAACTTCAAATACATCTTTACGGTCGTCGCTGTAACATTTTATGGGCGTCGATTTCACTTGTCAATTGTGTAATAAACTTCCATTTTGTGAGTTCCATTCCTATTTGATTTAAGCTCACTCCCAGCAAAATTGTATCCTACTTATTTATTTTATTGCTCCATGCCTAAATTAGTACTTTGAAGCGTTCCTTCACATTTAGCGGCAAATGTATGCATATGAATGATAATTATGTTGAGAATGCTGAGAATCTCCCTATAATTTTGAATTGTTACATGTTCTTTTAAGTCTCGACGGCATGATTACCATTTCAAATGCGAATACCGCAGTGATATAAACGAAATAATGTTGTTTACTCTGCGAGAGCGACAAGGCTACACATTACGATTAATATACTTAGTACAAATGTTACTAATAAACAACACAGATAACATTTACCGAAGCCTATCTGCCGACAAATGGCAGAAGTTGGTCAACTTTTAGGGAAATACTAAATATGTTCGTCTTAAGTTTCTTTTTAGAATCTATTGGACACCGAAGTTATAATATCGGATCCCGGGCCAGAGCGTCGTTTACTATCACTTAACTCATTTTTATATTCGCCATTTTGGCTTGTTCGCTGTCCCAGATTCGCTATGAATACAGAGTGGAGCCACCCATAATACGATACATGGCCTACTTTGAGAGGGATTCTCGGAGCCGTGCTAGTTGTTTCCATTGAACTTGCGTGTCTCGTGCGTTTGTAGCCTCACTCGCTTCTAATATTTGTGTTTTTCCGTCAAGCTGCAATCGACACGTAATAACTAAATGCGCAATATTCGTTAAGTCTTTAATATTAAACGTCTTGCTTTGATTGTGGAAGCTTAAAGATATACTCAAAATAATCAAAAGTTATATTATAGACATATTGAATGTAATTTTTTCAAAATCACAAGATGGACCTTACGGAAAGTCGAGTTGGTTCATTCCGGAATGTATTTTTCACGCTTCTTTTTTTTAAAAAATAATTTTTCAATAATAGATTCGGATCGGTCTATTAATCTGACAAAAATACAACACAATAAATACAACAAATAAATGTTCTACGATTGATACATTTTGCGACGTATTTACGTTAGAATGTCGAGTCTAAATGTTGCGCCTACCGGTTTACCGCAAGCCCGTAACCCGTTTCCTGTTTCCCTTACTTATAGCGACTCGGCGGCCTACACTCTGGGTAATGTATAGCTGACACTGAACTGGGGGTTTCAATGAAAGGACGACTCATTTCTCTGTAAGTTTTTTGAAAATGCTTATTCCGAGTCGTAGTAGGGGTAATTAAGTCGTAGGTGCTCCGCATGTCGGAATTTGCTGTGAAACGTATACGAGTGCATTTAGTGGAAGAAGATAATTAGGCAACTACATATAAACGTCACGTACTTCCCAGGATAAGGTATCCTTAACCTGCTACACCAGTATGATGTCATAATAATCGTTAATATTGAGAATAGTTGTAAAGCAGGGCATAGAGGCATGACCCCTCTAAATCCTTATAGTTTATAGGTGCACTATATTGAATAGTGAATATCTGGAATCCGGGTAGCAGTAGGCGACCGCAAGCAGAGCAATAAGGCGCGTGAAGCGGTCGGGCCTTGTCTTAATTGTCAATAACCGTGAGTCCCGGAGCGCCCGAGCTCGCTCCCGCCGAATAATTAACGAACTTCCGCGATTTTCGAGTTTGTAAATTGCCTCATGGTCTCGTCGACCCGCGTCTTGGTTTGCTGATATAAATTATGTGCGCAGAAAATTAATCTTAGTGATTTAAGAACACCCTTTATTCTCAGGCTTCCATTTAAATCTTATTCTTACGAAGTTCTCTAATGGCAAGTTTCTGCATTACGGAAAGTGCCATTTCGTTATGATATAGTTAGCGTTGCTACAGACCAATATTCAGATTAGCGAAGCTGGTATTATTGTGAAACGAAGCCGACAGCTATCGATAGCGCGCCTTATTTATTTCCCCTTGATGTTTCGAAATAAAACTCATGAAAAAATGGGTGAGGTTAAGGTATAGAATTAAATTTTCAGTTCGCCCGCTGCCTTTTGTATAACTCCATTACTCTATGACAGCCAATATAATTGCACCTTCAGACGATATTGTATTCATTTAGAGACATAACATCTACACATGACGTAACTTTAATACTGAGCGCGAGAGTCTACGAGGAATTGTGGGATCAGGCGCGAGTGCGGGCATAAACAGAGAATTTACAAGCCCACGCCTTTCATTAAAATGTAAACAAGCTTCCATATAATTCGTGGTACGTAAATACATCAGCGGGGATCACAAGGGCGGGGTGCACACCACCTAACTGCGGGAATGTTTTATGGTCAACATTAACCGCAATACGGTTGACCCTGAGAGCACATCTTCCCGAAGCTAAATGCGCTTTAACCAGCGTTTTAATACTTAAGGCGTGCTTGTGAATATTTACTCTACACAATATTATGGCGAGATTGCATCAAAATTGTTCGCGCACATTTGCACGCGAACAAAAAACTGTACACGTCTTCACGCATCCCGCGTAAAAAGGTTGCGATTTCGCGGACATTTTAGAAATGTTCGCACGCAATTTGTTTCTGTTTGTAAGTGATTAGACCAGAAGAAACGTTTGTATACGTCCCAATGCCGCACCCCGGTGAATCTCGTCTTTGTGTTATGATTTTTGACAACCAACCTTTGTCATCTACGAACTATATAAGGCAAAACAATTTTACAGTCACGCTAGAACCTTAGCGTATTAGTATAAGTACGAACTACTTATGTGGCTTGATAAAATAAAGTTTATAATACACAAATTTGGAAATCTCTCTTTAACAAACACAAAATGTTCTTTTTGTAACATTTGTATAAAATAGAGTTGTAGATAATGCAAATGATATGGGCTAGTTTCCATGAAGTGGTTATTTTGTTGTAAAACAACAAGAACTGGTAAATAAATCAGATTTATGTTCTCAGGCACTTTATAATTGGATACCTGAAAAGGTTCTAACCGTTTGTTTCGATGTTATTATTAAATTAAAACATTCTATATCGACCAAAATTCAGCTACACAAACACTTTGTACGAAAATTGAAGCAAAAATAATAGTTATTTTTGTTAGTGGATAGAGTGGTGAGCGTTCGATTTTTAAATGTGAATATTTTTTTTTTTATCTGGCCTTACTCCCGTTTTGTATCGAGGTTTTATGTTAAATATGTACGCTTCATAATAATTGTATCAAAAGCGAAGTAACGACGAAACGTATGAAATCTTGAGTTACGGGTTAAGTATCCTCGAAAGATTGAATGACCCTTGTTTTGTTTTAGCCGTCACATACGCCATTATTGAGCTTCAAAATGGAATTATTTAGATAAATATAGCTACATTTTGAGTGTACTGTCACTAAGTATGAGAATTTAAAAGGTCATTTAAAAAATATGTTCATTTCATGAATATTTTTTATAAATTATGTTTCTATTAGATAAGGATTCGCTAGAAGATATTAAAGTCAGTAAATCACTTATCATTAGACAGGTCATCAATTTATTTATAAACATCACACGTAAGTACAACAGAGGAACACTTGTAGGTTGTATTTTTCTTAGATACATAGTGCACCCTCCCACTACTTCCAAGTCTGAGAAGTTTTTATTCTTGAAGTGATACAAGCGCAGTTCTAGCAGAACTTAGGAGAAAACTCGAATAACGTTTAATTTTCATTGAAAGTTACTTGTTTTGTCTATTATAAAGGTTCATAAACTTTTAATAAGATAAAATTACCTGAAGCTAGTCTTGTAACAAAGGATATTAAGAGCTCGTGGTGTTTTGATGTAATAAATAATACTGGCCTGTTAGTCTTGTTGCAAACACTCGTAGGTAGGTGCGGCGGAAATATTAATAGCTTACTCGGTTATGTCTAGTTAGTAGTCACGATTTGGCTTTTAATTTCAACATCTTATATTTCTTAATGTTTTCATTGCTTCGATATATTAGGGTAACCCGCTGAAGATGTCCATAGTGTTTTCAAAGTGCGATAAAATGATAAATAATAATTTTATATTCAAAAATTTTATTTGTAAAATAGAGGGGACATTTGATGATTTCCCACTGAAAAAAAAACTACTTGTGGTGAAATAGCCAAACAGCTACTTTAAATGAAATGTGACTTTATTGGTTTAAACCCTAGTAAACCAAACCGAAATAGCATACAAATAAATACTACGGAAAACAGAGAGTTAAATATCTTACCTACAAATTACTACTAAATTCTACTGAACTATTTAAATGATTTTATTAACAACAATTTGCTTCGAAATCGGCGAAGGTATTTATTAATTTAGATCCTCAGTAAACCGTTAATCCACTTTAGTGAGTGCATAGGATTTCGAGAGCTAATTGCCTTTAATAAGTAATCATTTATCGTGGTAGGTATAGCCAATAGTCATTAATAGGTGATGTACAACTACTAGGTCAATTGCTTGATAACATAGGCTTTAGAATAATATATTGGGATATAATAAATATACGTTAAAAATAAATAAATTTAAAATAAATGAATACAAAAATATATAATATATCGGGACACTTTTTCAAGTACGGTCGATTAGCCCCAAGGTAAGCTATTGATAAGCTTGTGTTATGGGTGCTAACACAACTGACAAACTACATATACTTTACACATACATATTTACATAATACATATTATAAAACCCAGACCATAGCTAACAAGCGTGCTCATCTCAAAAATGTCGACTTAACTGGGAACCCGGAATCCTCAGCTCGGCAGTCCGGCGTGGTTACCATTCCGCCAACGGGGTCGTAGAAATTACGATAAACTTCAAATCTTGTAGCAACATTTTACTGAAAATTACACCGCACGGTCGGCCAATGACCTCAAACCTCCCACACCTTGTACATAAGCTCGCTAGTTCTTAATATTGAAATAGGACCACATTTTAGCAAAATTCAGTTTCAACATGACTAGTCCCGAAAAAGGACGAACGTCCGGTCGGCTAGCTTTTATGTGTGCTACCCTTTGTAAGTTATACGGTAATACAATATCACCCGAGTGTTATTTTGTGAATGGACAAAATAAATAAAGGTGTTTTTTAAGTTGCTAAAAACTGGGTACCCTGTATTTCATTCATAGTCCAACTTGCATATTAATTGAGGGTTTTATAATTATTTACCGTTTTTAATCTTTAAGATAGGCACCAATACAGACATAGGAATGCTCCAGGGAAAAATCGTATAGTCAAATGTCAACCCCGGATAACAAGCCCAATCCGGTACCAGTACCCCGGATATGATAACATACCAGTCACTTAACACATAATAATAACCCTTTAAGTACGAAGTTCATTAATATGTTCATTAAGTTTCTCATAGAGTGACAGAATGTGACTCAGTCTATAAGATGTATGTATGACGTCACTACGAAACCCATGCGTGTTAAGGTCGTAGCATACATGACAACTTCGAAGTGGATCTTAAACATATTGTGGCGAGGCGAAGCGATTGTGTTATGATTCCAATTAGTGTGCCAACGCACTAAACTAAACCCTACAACAACAAAGTTTTATTTAAATGATACTGACCGCTCGAAACTTATCATATCATCTTATCATCGAATATGTGTGTTACAACCCTTACTGTGGACATGCCTTGTCCAGTTGACCCTGATACTAAGGCATTTTACAACGCCATATTCCACTTTTCTCTTTATTAAATTATTCAAATTCATTAGTTAGAAAAGAATAGCCCTTTAGCTTCTAATAAAGTCTCCGTGGCTATTATAAATAGCTACTGAAATTGAGGTTTACTGAATGGCTATTATTTTATCCACTTCAGAGCTGTGAATCTGGGTCGGTATCATATTTTAAAGTCATTTCAAATAATGAATAACATTTTTTTATTATGAATGAAATTTTAAAAGCTTCGCATGTTTTTATAGCAATATAAAATTTTATCATCATCATTTTAAATCTATAACAAAATGTTCTTAATTTGATTGTATCCAATTAGGGTGCCAGTAATGTAAAAGATTATAATGTACCAAAAACAGATAAGAGGCTTTATCGTATAAGTGAATAGACAGCATCGAATAATCCTCCATTACAACATTGAACAATCAAAAAGCAAATTACTGTTTGTAACAAGATTATTTTAATTTAATCGAAGGCAATTAAGGACCCTCTACAAATTTGATTAACGATAAACTAATAATTATTATAAATGAATGGGTTTATCGAAGGTATTGTTTCATGTAGTCACGTTTGTTTAATCTGTATGACGTATTACATCGATACGTAAGTAGATTATCATTAATCACGGGATGAAGGTCCTTGTTATTGGTGGAGAAATAGCTTGCTTAGTTGAAGTATTAACAGATGTAATTGAATAAGGACAATTAAGAAAAGAAAAATGTAAGAAATATGCTCTGTAATGGTTACGTGTAATTGTTGTTTATATACAACAATATAAGTAATAATTGATATAATATGCTTGTACGCTGATGGATTATACCCAGGTGGACTTTTAATCCATCAATGTATTGGAGACATAAATTGTATCGTCGAGAAATGAACCAATCTTTATTAAACATAGTAAATTATTCTCAATATTCATTTATATACTAAAAAGTCCATCTATTGCATCTGCTTATAGTTGCAAGTTTAATAACAGCTGATCTGTTGGTTCTCTCGCAGCATAGTCAAGTCAAACTTTAATAAGAAAAATAATATTTAGAAATAAAACTTATTTTTATAGTATCCAGTCTACATTTTAATGACTGATACAAAGGTTTAGCGTTAACCACGCCAAAAATATATTTCCTCGGATTAAGAAGAGCTTAGATATATTATTATGTTATATGTAGCTTTAATGTAAAGTAGACAGAGAATTAAGGTCTCAAGTAATTCCCATATAATTTGCTTGGGGAAATTACAATTTACTCAGTCTACAAAATGTATTAAAGAAAAGTCAGCCAAAGCTAAAAGCATAAATTAACCCCGAAATATCTGTTACGCAAATATTTGTACACTTGGGTTGTTTATCTTTGTAGACGCAGTAATTTGTTAGGAAGACAATCAAAGCACGTATTGGGTATCGCGTCGTTCAATCCGAGCGAATTTTTTCTTCAAAGTATTTTGGGTAAGGTACTATTATATTTGGATCCGCATTGTGTGATTGACCCGCATAGCGGTGCTGGGTCCCACTAGATACTGATAACGCAATAATGAGGGTCTGTTTCGCAGTCCACTGACTCTATGACGCGAGTTATAACTACTCCATTGTGCTCAAGGATCCTTCTGTATCGGGTGACAGTGAAAAGAATTCCAAAAATATTTCTTTGTTGTACACTTGACTGCAAGGAGTCTTTTAAAGGGTGTGCCTCTCAGGTTTATTCTGCGAGGTACATCCTTATCGCTATCTCAAATAGTTTGGAGTCCGGTGCGGACTGTGCAGTAAGTCGCATTGTGTTCAGTGGGACGTGTAGCCTCGCGATAGAAACTGTGTCGGCAGTGCAGTGCGGACTTGGACCAATTTGTAGTGTGAACTTTATATTTGCGTGTACTACGCAAATACAGTAACAAGAAACTTTTGAATTAATTTTATTAACTTAGTTATGGAATGCATGCTTAGTTCCCCAGCCAGAGTTTGCATATTTTATGAAATTATCAACATCGAATAATGATATATATAGGATATTTAATAGAATGACGTCATGTTTCTTTGATGTGAAAACCAATTAGAGTACAACGAATGCTTTTATCTGTAATTTCTGTGGTGTTTACATTATAAACTCATAAGCTAGGAGTTTGCTGCGCACCTTTTTCTTCCCAGCAAAAACACACAGGAAGTGGGTGGTGTTTTGGGGCTCTTTTTGTAGCTAACAGACGAAAACTGCTGATTTTCAGCTAATGAGGTATTAATTTTAATGTTGAAGGATACCCAAGTTAGTTGTTAGTATTATGTATTAGTAGTACGTATTTTACATAATTAGACAACATTTCAAAATTGGTTTAATATCTTGTGACTAACTTTCAGATTTTTTTCTTCATGTGTATCATTGTCAATGTTCAGAAGTAAGGCTACAAATATAATATTGGTAAATTCTTGTTCATGTATGAATGGAACAAGGTCATCGTCTGCATACTATGTATGATAGGTTTTTATTCAATACATGAAACCGTTTATAATAAAATCGAAAAGCTTGTTACTACAGAAAAACAGAGTCGTACATCGTCATACGTTTGAATTGAGTGAAGTGGGTTGCTTATTACTGTGAACGACGAATATGTATTGACAAGTGTAAATATACCAATGAATGTATATATAATAGAAAGCACGTAACGTATTAGCATATATGAATGTATGTATATATTTTACCACGGATTTCGTGCACGTAAAACTTTAGCGGGAAATTGTAATTTATGTACGAAATGTGGTTCTGATATAACTTTTCATTCGGTAGTTATTTATTAACGCTTGGATTCAGCGAGCTATCTCTCTTTAGCTAACCGCTCATATCTATGTTTAGTATCATTACAGCGTTGAAAGTGATATTATTCGAAGCCGAGCGCGACATTTATACGCTTGAGTTTGATGTCATCCTGTCAGGTGTAACTCTAGTACTTGCTAGTTTATTTGATGTTTATACTGTAGTGAGTAGTGAGTTATTCTAGTTAAATGTCGACGTAATAGTGAGTAAAACGTTTATACAAGACTAAATCTGTATAAGAAATTTGTAATTCGAATATGATGCAATGTTATGTCTTCACATTATTCAGTATTAGTTTTATTAGTTTTATAGAACCGTACAAAATTCTTCGTAACGCCTTCTAAATTAACTCACTCGGCAAATTGTTTTACACACTTGTCGACCCTCGTCAGCCAACAATAAACTGTATCTACACGTAAGTTTCATTCGGTATCGACACACTCCGAAACGGACGACCTCGTATACATCACGCAGAATTGCTTCCTTGACGATTACCTGCCTAAATGGAATTGATTTCGTAATTCGTATTACCGGCTATACCCACTCTGTTATTGTTTCAGATTTATGGGGATAAAGGGATTGCCGGTGGTTTTCACTTACATATTTCAATGTTCATGTTTGTGAACTCAATATGTTTGCCTTGTTCGGGTTTTTGTATTGAACACGTATGATTTTTGGGGACTTGCGTTATTTTCTTTATGTTGAACGGCTTTTTTCTAACTGTTCAGGAGCTCAGCAGCAGCAGGATAAGCTATCGAGATTCATTTGCAAAGTATACTCAAGCCTATTATAACTTACAGTTCGGAAACTCATTCGTAACAATAGGCGTTCAAGATATGTTTTGACAGTGTGAAAAAGGGTAGTGAGTTGTCGCGACTTTCGTATATCTCGGAATCATGAATTTCATACACATACGTTGGCTATACTAGCGCGGGTCGCGCAGAATTGTCACGCCTCTCGGAATTTTGTCGAAAGTCTGGTCTAACTATTCCTAAATTGGTGAGTCTGTCTCTAATTTGTACATCTTTGGCAGTCGTTACGGGAAGTTAGAAGCCAGAAATTCTGACAACCACTCTTACCAAGGTGTATCGGGGTGTACAGGTAACTGGGTTGAAGAGATTAGACAGGCAGTTGCTTCACCTAAGGCACTGATACTCAGCTGCATCCCGTCAAGACTGGAAGCCGACCCCAACATAGCTTGGGAAAAGGCTAGGCAGATAATGAACTATTCCTCTATCGTATAGATAATTGGCTACGAAAATTCATAATAAAACACAGTTTTAGCATTCACTTCGACGCGCGTAGCTAACAACCGTCATCGGCGATGGCTTAACGTAATTATAATAAATAATAATATTAGCATCAGCTTTGTTGATCCAACGCCGACGGCAATATTGGCATTATCGGCGGCGGCTCATCAAAGTCACTTTAATGATTGAACTCAATTACAAAGGCTAAAATAACCCTTTTAAATTATACCTTTACTTCGTTAAAGTCAGCATGTTCAAGTATAACAAATTATTTCAATTGACCTGAGCAGCTTTCAACATTGAAAATATGGAAATAACTTTGCAACGTCATTTACAAAGAAACATCAGAGTAAATGTTGTAAAATCGGTTTAATTGTAAATAAGGGGTTGCTTAACACTGTTAACAGATTGTTAATATTACACGGTATTTAAATAGCAGCATAGTAAATATTAAGCTTCCGTTTGGATGTTATGATAAATACGTTTCGAGCGCTGCACAAAGAGGTCTTTATGTTTAAATTCGCGTGTGGTTTGGCCTGAGTCGGTTAATCTGGTGCGGCTTAGTGCCTGTACTCGCTGTGACTCACTATAAATTATTGTCTTTGTGCCTCACTTGTATGAGAGAGGATAAACTTACTACTTTCGCCTTTTGTGAGCCCCTCGGAGTTGGAGTAGCTAATAATACCACTATTTTAGAGCACTCGCTTGGCTAAGTATGCAGTAATGTGCCAGTCTACTGTTTACTTAGTAGATATATTTATATTTTTTACTCACTGTGGCTTGCAAAGTTTTGTTTCAAAATAAGTTCATAATTAGGTTTGAAAGTATGTTTAAATCTTTTCAGTTCGTTCATTGTTACCCATATAACAAAGCGTATAAGTTGAATGTCTATAAAGGATGAGTAGGAAAGCCGTAAAATCTGTCTTTATCTTGCGAACAAAGGCCCAAGTGGGTCGGTAGTAGCTAGTTACAAACAGTTAACTTGAGCAGTTTAACGTGATCTAATATTTACCACCTTAGACTCATAAGAGCGAATGGCAGGAGTTCGCAATGTTATCATGATTAATTCATGTAGTTAAAGCCTCAGAAAGTCGCTGCCGGCGGACGGTTTAAGTGTTTGAATTGTTCGTAAGGTAAGACCGTCAGAGAGTGATGTACGATCTGGTTGAGACTCCGAATTCGTCAAGACTAAAGTACACGCCACTTAGGAAATATGAGAAGGCCATAACTCCAGTAAATGAAGGACGGCCGGTTGAAAACGACCTCCCACGCCGGAAACGTAATGGAAGTGACAAGGGTTCCTCAAAATGATGGAAGAAATTGGGACGGTTTAGCTGAAGAGGTGCGTTTTATGAGTTCCCACTGAAGATATGTATCAGTCGGTCCACATCGACGTCTCCTATGTTTATATCCATCAAAATGAGCGAGAGTCGAGCGATTACAATCGCTTCGAATCTCGCTTCTACATAAGCTATCTTTACGACTCATCTGCGCTTGCTCAAGATTTTAGGTGCGTGACACTTACTTAACCGTCGTGAACATACATAACGTGGGTACGCTATGTATCTATGCTTTGTATAGAGTATGTACAGACGCCGAAAAGTCGTGGTGGCCTAGTGGTTAAAGAGCCAAACTCTCAAGTGTGAGGGCGTGGGTTCGATTCCAGGTCGGGCAAGTACCAATGCAACTTTTCTATGTTTGTATGTATTTTCTAAGTATATCTTGGACACCAATGACTGTGTTTCGGATTGCACGTTAAACTGTAGGTCCCGGCTGTCATTGAACATCCTTGGCAGTCGTTACGGGTTAGTCAGAAGCCAGTAAGTCTGACGCCAGTCTAACCAAGGGGTATTGGGTTGCCCAGGTAACTGGGTTGAGGAGGTCAGATAGGCAGTCGCTCCTTTTAAAACACTGGTACTCAGCTGAATCCGGTTAGACTGGAAGCCGACCCCAACATAGTTGGGAAAAGGCTCGGGAGATGATGAGAGTATGTACAGACGCCAGCACATCAAGTTGTCTGTCGAAACTGTCAAATCTTCCCAATCAACTTTGAACCATAAGCTTCAGCGATAAAGTTGATAATCTGTTATATAAATTTATCAGTAGCCTTATGTGCTGGCGTCTGTACACATGGAATGAATGTACACTCTGTTATATAACAAATTCTGTTAGGTATCACAATAAATAATTTAACACAATTATATTTATTTTCTTTGTTTAGTCAATATTCCGAATTACTACATACTAAAAATAACAATATTTTTGCCCATATTTTAAATTCTAAGCATTCTTTAGTTTAAAATCCGATACCCAGTTTACTTCATGCAATTAATAAACTTACCTTGGAACTGAGAAAATAGATTTCCAGTCGTCTGTATAACGTCGCTACAGAATAAATACCTACTTACGAGTATTGCAGTCCACAAAAAGTAATTTTATTTCCTTGTGTTCAACCCGTTAATCCTATAGCCGTAGTTTGTGTCTACGCCTAAGGGAAGGAATAAATGAGCCCATTGTCCCAGACTCGAGCCCAACCCATTTAAAGATAGACAATACCCATTGTCGTACAGTCAAATAATCCTAAATTTGTTGGGATGTCTTTCTCCGCTTCAAAGTTTTCAGACCAGCCGTGAAACCGAGCAATTGACGATTCTACGCACTTTCTTACTCAGTTAATGATTTGTTGATTGAAGAAATTAATGCTAATGAAGCGGTAATAAGATGATTTCATTCCTTTATGTGTTGTCGGATAAAGAGTTACTTGACAATAACTTGATTTCAATTTAATAAGTTTGGGATCTACCTACTTTAGGCAGCTTGACGGAAATATATGTTAAATATACACGCCCATGCTATAAGCGAAAATTCTAAGACATATTCAGTTAGTTAACATGAATTATAGGCAGGAGGGGTTAACGCTTAAAAGTTTACTGCAGTCTCTTAGCAATTTGAAGGAATTACTTCTAAACAAAGGCAAGTGTGTTAGATAAACATAGAGACATATGAATCAACACATTTTAATCAATACTATATGACTTTATAATAAATCTATAGGTATGTAAATATACCTTCAACTGATATGACCAAAATGGCACATCAAAATAATGACATAAAAAGCCAGAATTGTGTGAGATCTTTGTGACACTATGAACTAACACGTAAAGGCAATTTTATAGCAGAGCTAAAACTGCGCTCGTAAACTTGAAAAGATGCGCACTACACGACGCCTAAGTGAATGTTTTGGGGTCAAATCTCGCTTAAAGGACTAAAGTTTAACTTTTAGTTAATAATTTGAGTGCTGCTTGATCTGAATTTCAGATGAGTAGGTAGTATTAAAAATTAGTTTCGATGGAAAAGAAAGAATACACAACAAATAGCGAAGGGGAAAGTTTTACGTGCGTCTTCGGGCCGACGACGCTCTCATTTTTGAAAGTAAGCAGCAGATTGGACGTCAACTTTTCCTCTTTTTCCTCCCGCGACAGACAGTAGGTATACACAAAGAACTCGCATTTTCCAATGAACAGAACTTTACCCTACCTTGGAGCTTCAATATTAAAATTTCACTTACGATGATAAAGCCAGACAAAGTAGCTCACACTAATATGGCGGTTACTTGCAATTTATTACACGATTTGCTAACTTTATCTGGAATACATGAATCCGCCTAATGTGATTGGACTGGCAGTTGCACTGATCTGAAAGGATATACACGTAGTAGTAGCACACTATGCGCTGTTAATTGATTACTCCGCCTGTAGTTATTTGTGGAGTTGGCAATGTAGGTACATATTTATACATAAATGTATTTACACAGATGTTCGGTAAACAGTTATTTGCCGATAGGTGTCGGTGAACTGTGAGGTACTATAATAAGATAAAATTACACCCTTCGCTGAATTGCCAATAAAATGGAGATGAAATGTACTAGTGATGTTCATTTTGTGACAATTTGATCACGGGCGGTCATTTACCATAATGGATTGCGCCAATTTTCAACACTGTTAAATTTTAATGGTCGTATTATTACTCGAATTTGTGCTATTGCATTCATTTTGCATTAATGGTAGGTGGTCGTTATACCCACTTGTAATAGCAGAGAAGTTTTTTGCACTATATTTTGTCTTAAAACGGAAAATTACACAAGGTATTGCCTTAGGTAGAGGTAGCATTCGGGAGGTTAACCTTAGGCTGTATACTGTATAGGAACTAAGTTTTAATAAAATAATAGATTTGTCTTATTGGTGCTTAAAGTTTTATTGATTAAGTTCATAAAACATTTTTACCGAGGCAAGTTTTGTTTTGTAGATATGTTGTTTATTATTGAACATTCTAACATTTAAATGAATAAAACACCAATACACTTACATAATATTCCGAATTTGAAAATGCCGTACAGCACCAAAGTTAAATCAGGAAAAGCTTTTAAGAAACAGGTAAAAGTGACATCAAAATCTGTAAACATAACAACAATGCTCTCTGTAGGATTAAGCTTCATCCTTGGAAGACGACAAGTGAATTCTGTGGGAAGTAGGAGACGCAAAATCATCGGCGGGCGGCGCGAGGTCTCGAGGCGCTTCGAGGCGAGGCGCGTGCACCGGCATAAGCCCGAGGCGCAAGTCGCGCCACACATCGCCTCTCGCTGACACTCGACACGATGTCTACGTGACCGCGCAGACAGCTGCACTAATCTCATTCCCGAGATGTGTAAGAGCCGGGCTAAATACGGTTATGCTTCCGAATACGACCTACATTCTGCTAAAACATTGATTTTTATTCAACATCCGCAAATTCTGTTCAAAGTAAATGAAATCGCATTCCATGTGTTTACCTTTAAGGTCGCAGGTATTAAGAGGAAGTTACGAGATTGTTTCATTTCTAACAACTAAGTACAGGCTATATTAGTATAGCCTGTTGTACTAGTTGTAAAAGGCCCATAAAAACATTTTTTAGTAAACGAATTTTGCTCCTGGTCACGTTCGAAAACACACTAATGCACGAGTTGAACTTTTTCAGTGCCCCTTTATCGATGACAAAAAGACCAGCCAAAGTGAGAAATAAATGGTGTGGGAATGTCGAGGCGTGGTGTTTTTGTATTGAAACTTCGTCACTAAATCAAGAACTGCTTTCTGTACGGCCAAGTTCAAGATATGTGAGATACGATTAGATATACTATGTTTAATATGTAATCTTCACCGCAATACGCAGTAAATGTTTTATCCCAAAGGTATCAAATATTTGAGCAGAAGTCGCAATATTTATTAAGTTCAGACCTTTCGCAAGTCAGACGCGGGTTCCGGATGGTGAATGATAAATGTACAATCATATTCTGTATGAAGGATTGAGCCCTTATATGTGTTGACGAGCTGCTGATATAAAATGTACATATTCGCATATACAGTGTTCCGATATTGTATGTGTTGTGTTTATCTTCCCAGATGCCATCGAACTCATTCCGTCTGCTTGCTTTGAAATTAGTGTGGAAATATTCTCACTGATTAAACTGCCTTTGTACCAAAGAAGAAATATTTACCTTGTTAACTAAAATCTACAGTTAGAAGTAAATTTTATAGAATGATATAGTACTTTGTATAAATTCTAAATAGTAATTACACATTTTGTAGGTAGAGCAAAGACAACTTTGAGTTAAAATTTAGTGATCATTCGTTTTGATAATCTATACTTATAATAAATCTGTAGAGAGGTCAATTCTGTACATTGAATATATTTTCAAAATAACTATCAGGGGGTGATAAGTGCTTGATACTGATGCCAAAAATGCAATCAGTAAAATTTTTGTCTGTCTGTCTGTCTGTCTGTATGTTATTAATAGGAACAAAAACTACTGGACGGATTTTAATGAAACTTGGTGCAATTATTCTTTATACTCCTAGGCAGGTTATAGGATACATTTCATCACGCTACAATCAATAGGAGCAGAGCAGTGAAGGAAAATGTTGGGAAAACGGGAGAAGTTACACCATTTTTTAAGCTTTCGTCGCGTTTGCAGCCTTAATGGTTAAAGCTACATAAAAACCATGTATGACGGAAATATTCTACATAAAATTATCTAAAAAATATTCCACAACAACATATGTCTATCTTTAATGGTTGAAACACAATAACACGTATAACTCCCGATAGTTTAGCAGTTCGGAGGTTTCTGATTATTTGTTATTGATGATTTGTTTACTCTTATGTTTATAATATTCACCCTCATCCCTAATTAACAAAAGATAACATTATTACATATTCTGTAAAAAAAGAATCATAGAAATCGGTATACAAATACCAAACTTATACATGAAATACGCTAATCAGCCATCGCCCCGTGTCGTTGGCGCGCTCGACGCGGGTCGGCCGGTAGGTATAGGCCGAGCGCGAGCTTCTCATCCCGACAAAAGTTAGGTTTTGGTAGCGGTAATCGACATCCACACAGGCGTAGCCGCGGGGGTCCTCTATAGGTTATATATCAGCACAACACATAGACTATTTTTTGTCGCGAAAACCGACATCCACGCGGGCGGAGTCGCGGGCGACCGCTAGTATGTACCTAAAATATGTAGGATTGAAGAAATAATGCATAAATTACTTTTAAATAAGTACATCGCTCTAGAAGTCGGTGTCCAAATAAATACAGCTGCAGCTTCTTGACACCGAGAAGAAGAAAGAGAAGTCGTTTTATTTTTTTGTTAAAAGTTTTTTTATAGTTTTATAATTTGCCTTTACAAAAACTCTCCCACCGTTGCCTTTTATATTATGTTTTACTGATAGAATCACGCTCCTCCAATATAAGTCTGCGGAATAGGGATCTAGCTGAAGCCAAACGCCGCGCCCGCGCCCTTACTACGTTCGACGTACCTACCGGTCTTAAAATCGCGCCTGATGCGATCGCACACTTTACGATCCAACGGCTCCCGCACCTGATCGAACAATGTCATTCCATGTCTGTGACAGTATAAAAAATGTGATGACTCAACAGAAACTGTCCGATAAGACCTGCCCCTGATTTATGGCAAAATAAATTAAGAGCCGTATGCTCTCATCATATTTTTTAAAGTATTAAAATTATTTCAAAGAATTTACTTTAATAACATTAAATTATTTCATGATCTTACTTTGGATACTAGAAATAACGATTAATTGAATGCTTGGATTACTCTATTATGAATCTACTAAACGTATACCTGTCAAAATATATAAATGAAAGATTACATTCATTTAGATTAAAATAATACAAAATGAAATTTAAATCTAAGCTTTAATTCTGAGCTTAATGTTTCTGTGGGTGGCCTACGGACACTGAAAGATATTATCGTCTCGCCCGTGGAAGCAACATTTCTAAAACTGATAAAAATGTCGCGTTTTTTTTATTATACATCTTTATATGTCTCTTTCTAGACCACGGGACTATAGAGTCCCGGATGTTTAGAAGGCGAACGTGGGGCCGAAGCCAACACGCTGAAGCCCTTTTGAGACAGCTTTAATGAAAGTATTTACACAAAACCGACAATTATCCCTGTATACACTATAGAAATGTACCCAAGGACAACCCCCGGTTTGTGCTAAACTATTGCTAAGTATGGAAGAAAAACTAATATTAAATAATAGCATTACTTATCTAGGACAATAATGTATCATCACAACATCATGAGTTTTTTGCTTGTACGCACTAATATCAGGAACTCATCATCATCTGCCAAGCCATTTCCCAGCTAAGTTGAGGTCGAGAGCTCAGGAACTACAAATGCGATTTGAAAATTCATTTCAGTGTTAGCCCATTTATCGAGGAATCACAGCCTAGGTATTTTTTATCTGGATGCGCGAAGTAGTTCTTGCAGGACGCGGGTGAAATCGCTGACGGTACTAGTATATACATACAAAACATAATAAAGTAGTACATAGAACATAAAAAGAAGGCATTTTTAATTAAGCATATAGTTCCCCGTTCCTTATTGGAATTAAAAGTCGAGACCATTCGAGTCAAAAGGAATCCTTATATCTAAGAGCTTTGCAATCACCTCAAATGACTATAAGACAAAGAATTTTATCATCGAATGAAAAAGGAAAAAGGGTTTGAATATTAATATGAGAGGTGAAGGAATTTCATATTTGACGCTGGACAAGAGAAGAGTAGAGGAATTTTGTATTTTGATGAATTGGGGATAGCAGATACTAAGCGATCGAGGTATATTTCTTTATGAGCAAGAAGATAACAAGTTGACGATATGACGGCACATTACGTTAATAGCCTTCTAACTTGCTTATTACCCCATACGTTCATTTTATCTCCCGATAAGCTAAGTATCTCAACCATCTGGGAAAAAGGTATCTTGCTGCAAACAACCGACCGGTACGTTCCTGTTTTCTGTGAAGTACATTTAAAGCAAAAAAATACGTTATTTATAAATTTGCGCTCTACAATAAAGATAATAAATATAGAAGTTGTAAGTTGTTGAGAGCGTTATTGTGGCTCTTCACACAACAGGTGAGGCTATTCTTTACTCAAGTATCTACTCACCGTAAGTAACCTTTTACGTGGCAACCATTCGTACTTATTACACCCAGCCATACATTTGACCGTCCGCGGGAACTTTAAAATTCTATTCGTGTATAACTTCGAAAACAAAACACAACTTCGTTGATGTGGAACAGAGAGGATGTGTCGTGAAGTTGGCGAGTTGTTCCTTTACAATGTAAGATATCATATTAATTTCACGTTTTCAACTTTGCTAAGAATGTAAACAGTACTGAGCCCGGAGACTGCGACAACAAACCATTAGTGTGGTCGTTTCTCATCGCAAAGTGCTGAGGACATTAACTAGGTAGGTCTGAGTGGCGATGTTGGCGCGTCTCAACCAAATCGCTCGCTCTCTAATTTACGTTCCAACTTTGGTGACACGTGTGTTCTATTGATTTGGTCTACTCGTGGGAAGGAGCCCTGTGCTTCGCTTTTTGATTGTCATCCAATTTTCAATGTGATCTGGCTTAGAGCTTGGAGATGCACTCCTTTATTTCAGGTTCCCATGACGCATTTATCATTAAATGCGTGTAACGATTTACAGCCTGACGTAAATAAAAAAATTACTATCTATAGGTAATATAAATGTATAATTATACATTTCTGTAGAAGTTTGATTTATATTTTAAGTGCAATTTATTTATTAAGTGGATGATTCACTAAGATAAAAGCAAGAAAGTCTGACAACCGATCTCACCATTTGTACTTAGCTGCTGTTTAGATTGGAAGCCGACGCGGCGACGTTGGGAAAAAGCTATGCAGATAGCAGAAGATACATATATCTTGGTGGTAGCGGAATAATGATGGACACTTTATCCAATCGTCACCATGGAACATGTAAGAAATAATAATTTTAATTTTTCTTACACAGATCAATGTTATCTGACTACAAAGTTAAAATTTTATTGCTCTATTTGTAATCTTATTTTGCTGAAGTATCTTGATATAAATATCAAAAAGTTCTTGGAAAGAAAAATCGCTTCAAGTCGTTCCAAGAACACTGAGCGGTTGACATATTTTGGTTCCGGTAGGCACTCTAGTTGTTTATATGAATATTCTTTTATCTTGGCAAGTTATTTCAACTAGCTATGTAACAAAATAACTCTTGAACAGCATAGTCTTGAAGTGAATAAAATTTCAATGTACCTATGTATATTTATTAACGGCAAAAATTTCTAAAATTCCACTCGATAGGTCGATAGGTAAGTCCGACCCAGTTATCACATTTCCCAATCACACTTGATAAGGTTAATCTTTTTTGAAAAGCGATTCGTAACCCTTCAACTTTATAAACAACTAATAATATCAAGGACTTGCAACTGGATAAGGGTTACTTAGGGTTTCTCTAATAGGATATCAATTACGGGATTTTTTGTCTATCGCCCCAAGAGCCGGAAAATGTCAGCTTAAACTTTATAAGGCAAAATATCTAACTACGGTGAGGCCATATTTTGGCTAAAAGGTAAGCCATAATGATGTGAACGTACCGAGTACCTATCAGTGTGTAGGTATATTTATCTATAGCACAGATTTTAAAATACTTGATATATATTATTCTCTGTATTTAAACTTTGTTAATACATAGTTAAATGTGCATGCTGTGGTCTCCTACAAGTGAAGGAGCACACATAAAAGAACCCTCTGTTGCATTGCTGTGTATACTGTATGTGTGTTATTTGATGGAGATCCTAAAATAAATAAATATGAAAACGTAATTGGGAGTTGGTGCGCAAAAAAAGAACTACCATAGTAACTTACTTTGCAATAATATATTATTAATTTGCATTATATTAACTTGCAATTAGCCACAGTATTTATTTATTTAGTTCGGCTCATCAACAATGAGTACACAATTACTAAAAATATAATTATGTTATATTTTACCTTATAAAATTTTACATAATTAATAAAACCTGTAATAAAGCTATAAGAAAGTAATAAATGAAAATGAATAACGGTCTATCAGACTGTCTATCAAATAACTAGGTCTCGTATTCGTGGCAGGCGTGCGTGACTTGCAATCAAACCAACGCTAAATCCTTGTCATTTAGATTTCGTACCATGTACGATACTGATAAATCAAATCTGTCGAATAAAATCGAATAATTTAGAGCACAAATCGTTAAGATTAAAATAAAAGTGAATTTAGAGTTAAATTTTAAAAAGGCTTTGGATTTTATCAAGGTGTACTGAATCAAAATGTAGTCTGCTCATTTTTTATTAATATAATAGTTTACTTTAAAGTTTCGGCGTAGATTCTTATTATTCATGCAGGGTCCATAAATACAGCAATTACTTTTAAACGTTAACAAAATTCGGTGAAGTGTTACTAAAATTTTAAATAATAAAAGAGTGGTGCGACGGTTAAGCATTTTGCGTATCTTAACTGTTCAATAAAGTACATGAATTATTATAAAAAATTGCTACTGAAAATTTTCGAGTACTTACATGAAAATGATTCTTCATAGAATGCCATGGTTTGCTTGGATTTTTACTCACATAATAATTACTTTGATGATACTGAAAATCAAATATTAAGATCGGTTTATTGTATCTATTATACAGAGCATTATACATCAAGCAAAACTGTCATTTTTTTCCAATCAACTTTGAACCATATGCTTCAGCGTTAAAGTTGAAAATCTGTTAAGTTTGTGGTAGTTTGGTGTGCTGGCGTGTGTACAAGCAAAATCATTGGCAAAACAATAACATAACAGCGAGTATTCCATTTACATTATAGAAGAACTAATTACGTTTTTGGCCTCTCCAGTAAGTTAGGTGTCGCGCTGGCAATGAATTACCAGCGGGACCAGAAAAACTTTAGGTATCGGAACGGCATCCAATCAACTAGAAGTACATTTAGGTAAGGACTTGGAAATTAAATTGCTCCCTAGTGTGCATGTTTTCATTATAAGTAATTTGTTAAGTACGTAACTATATACTCTGTGAGGTACTTCGATTACTCTTAAACAGTCGGTATGCCGTCTTTCTTGGGACGGCGGCGCTTGTTATACAACTAGGTATACAATTATTTTAGTCATTAAAAAAGATAGCGACAGATATTTCAGTCATAAGACGCTCATTTGTAATCAAAATTGCACGAAGACAGAAGAACGAATACTAAATTACGCATTAAAAAAAGTTTTTCTGGTCCAAAACCAGTGACTAAATCTATATAAGTAGTAAGAGTATAAGTTGGTACGGATAGTAAAAGAAAGAATGAAAAATAAATTAAAATTAACTAGCAAGCGTACCGACGAAAAATAGCATTTCATTTTGGAATAATCCTCTATCAGTGCCCGTACTCTGTACCAGGTTCTATCTCCTGCAAATGTGTTTGTATTTTATTTGTAGGAAATTAAGAAACGCGGCGAACCACTTCTCGTGTGCATCGTTCAACGCCGCACCCGTTACCTCAACAGCGTTGCAATTTCCATCCGCTACAAATAAGCAAAACAATATTTAACATTACATATGACATTATTTCCCGAATAAACTCTACTAACTTGTGTACATTACGTTCCTAGTGGTCACCAGTGCATACTGGCGTCGATCTCATGCTAAAGATAAAGGTAGGGTTGGACTTGTTTTGTTTTTTTTTTCTTTTTATACTATTTTTAGTGTTTGGTTTTTTAATTATTAGGATCTAAAAAAAAAAAAGAAAAATACAAGCAGATTAAAAAAAGTTTTTATTTCATTGCAAGGGACTCCTTTTAAGTAGGTATATGGAATACCTGTGCTAGGAGACCCCACTCTTCATAAGAAAATTAGTAAACATGACAAGGTATATACATAATAGTAGATGCATTTATTAACAACAGACTCCAACATTTTAACCATTCTCCTCCCAAAACTAGTAAATCACAACAAGATTAGGTGCAAATTACTGTATAACACCCATACGATAGAGGAAGAAGGGGACGAAAGAACTTGACATTATATCGTCAAATGCCTTTGTAAGGAATGTCATGGACAGGCTTGTCACCCCACACACTATTTCCACGTAGAAATGTCGTCACTTCTCCCGCACGAGCGCTCCTCTAATACAAAAGACAATCGGCTAAGGTATCTGTTACGTGTCAGAGGAAATAAAAAAAAACTGAAAATGATTCAGTGTTGTCGTTGTACTTGAATTCAAGCGGAAAAGATTCTTGTATAGATTCCTTTGTTTGTTATGGAAGACGGTTGACTTAATACAAAAACTTATTAGACTTACTGCTACAGTTTTGTGATTTTTTGAAGAGAATTCACAGCAAGTGGAGAGTTGGAAAGATTGTCATGCTGTTTTACTGCTACAAATGCATTCGATTGTTTTTACTAACTATCATCCTGATATGACCGAAGTAGAAACAACACACGGTTACTCCATGCCTTCGGCAAGTCATTTATATAAATCAAAAACAAGAGACATCCAATTATACATTTATTTGTTTGGTTGTATTATTTATATTATTATTTTCTTTTATCTGACTTCACTATTTGTTTCAGCAGGCTTAGCATGGCAACCGTAGAAACAAGTTCTGTCTAAAGGAGAATGGACATAATGACAGAAAACTGACAGATTGACGTAAGATTTCTTTTGAAATTTTTTGAAGTAATTTTTCTTTTCTTCTATCGACATAAGTCTACAAGTGATTATATGCGAAATGACAGGTCGCGCCATGCTCGGGCAGAAGACATGTTGACATTGACAGAAAGAGCTTCGTCTTTTCTTGACAGAATAGATATTAAATAGCCATGCTAAGCCTGATTGTAATTAAAGTCTTATATTTCTATATGTTATTAGGCTAGAATTTTTTTGGAAAGAGTTTTATCATTATTTAATGATATTTATCACTTCTTGTATTAGAACATAAATGGTCATGATATTGTTATTGGTGTATAGATATTTCTGGCACTCCAGCAAGCAAGGACAACTGCGACTGTTCGATGGGATTATTTGTGCCTATGATCTACAGGTATTTTTGTCGGATCTGAGTATTTGTGTATCTCGTATGTACAAACACTTACATGAGTGTTTGTGAACCCACTTACGACATGATTCGGGAGGAATACTTAAAATGGTGTAAAAGTATACATCCACAGAAGTTCAGAAGAAGTTTTTTTTTTTCTATTTCTTACAATTTTACGAAAGTCAAAATTAGAATCACCAAAAAAGTTGATTATTTTGCAGTCATAAGATCATATTTCAAAGAGTTTATTACTTGATGTCTGGAAAATGTCAAATTACTTCGTTTAATTCTGCCCTCAACCATACTTAGGCTTAGTTCTTAAACGAATCTGAAAGAACATAAATAAACAATTTAAGCAGTGCAAAGGTTGTTCTACGCGTACATATTTTACAGTTTACGTCTCATCGATCACTATTAATTTAATTCAGACCCTTTCTACGTGAAATCTAAGACCTACAAACATACATATGTAGACCACACACCTCTATCAAACCCCTTCACACATCTACAAGATTAACAACCCTGTTGTTTCATTCTAACAAACTAAATCTGTGAAAAAAGTGTAAGTCGTGGTGGCCTAGTGGTTAAAGTACCAGCCTTTCGAGTATGATGGCGCGGGTTCGATTCCACGTCAGGCAAGTACCAATGTAACTTTTCTTATGTATGTATTTACTAAGTTTATCTTGGACACCAATGACTGATTAAAGGTGAAGGAAAAACCTTGAGGGAACCTGGACTATACAGTCTGAAATCACCAACCCGCATTGAGCAAGCGTGGTGATTAACGCTCAATCCTTCTCCGTAGGAGAAGAGGATTGTTCCCAGCAGTGGGACTATAAAAAGGCTGTGATGATGAACACTGTGAAAATAAATAAGGTAGGTACAAAAAAGTATTCAAGTTCAACGTGATTAAGGATATTTAGGTAAAGTGTACTACGCCTACAAGTTTTTACGGCGTATTCCGGACCTAATTCTGTCAAAAACCGCTAGTAGGTACGCTTTTTTCAGAGCTACCAAGATAAATTAAGAAAACTTAATCCAGTTTACTTTTTCTATATTAAGGAATGTTGTTTTAGTAACACTATGTATAAGTCAAGAACGTCTGAACTGATTGGCCTGAAATCATCATGAAGAAGGATATAAATCCTAGAATCGCCAATCATAGCTGACACATGCGTTCTCTTCTATACTAATATTATAAAGCTGAAGAGTTTGTTTGTTTGAACGCGCTAATCTCAGGAACTACTAGTTCGATTTGAAAAATTCTTTCAATGTTAGATAGCCCATTTATCGAGGAAGGCTATATACCATCACGCTAAGACACACGGGAGCGGAGCAGTAACCAAAGATGCGGGTGAAACCGCTGGGGACAGCTAGTCAGATATAGGAAGAGACTTTGTTGAGTAGTAAGATAAAAATCATGAATGTATCGGTAGGTAAAGCCGCCAGCACATCAAGGTTCCAAATTTTGCCAAAATTTTAAATTTTTCTGCCAAAATTTCTTGATAGAATTTATTTCTAGCAAATGGCTAGAACTTGATTGAGAAAATTTTACAGTTTCGGGTAGCTTGATGTGCTGTCGTCTACATACAAATCTGACAGTGGAACAGAGTTTAGACAATAACTAATATCAGTAAGCATACACAGACAGCAAACAATTTTAGTTGTACAAATATCGTCATGTGTTCGAATAATAATAAGGTGCTAAGTTATTTTAAACTAATACCTACGTATAGAATTCGCACATTGTGTGAATAGATGGTGTTACCACATCAAAGCACCGACTGGCACGATTACATTAGTAGTATGTATTCGAATTTCAAATACATTATTATTCACATATTCGAATTTATGAACCACATTTTACTTTTAAAAAATATCTAAAATTAAATTTATATTTAGGGCCAGTTTCACAGGTTGCTGATAAGTGTTCCATTTTTGAATTTATCTGGATAGTGTTATTAGATAGTGGTTATCCGTTACCTGTGAAACTGACCCTAAGCCTCTCAAATCCGAAACCATAACGTGTTTTAAAACACAATCCCCCAAATACATAGGTACTGTAAAAAAAGAAAAATGCACCAGAAAATGTTTTTCATAATGACTTTGAGTACAATATTGTTTTAAAATTGTAAGAAATAAAAACATTTATAAAATTAAACTGTGCATGCACAATTGGGATTAATGCTCCGTCAATTACAGAGGAGCCCGCGGCGATACAAAATGTGAAAAATTATTGGTTAATGGGCCGCAATCATGGAGTATTTTGTTTCACTTCTCAGTGGTAATAAACAAACACTCTCCCGTGTACTTTGTAGCTGAGGAAAGCAAACAGTTTTCTAGCAGTTTATTTAATTACCAGCTTACATCTCGTGTATAGCAGGATATTTTAATTTTTACAATCGTGTATTCAGTTTATGTTATATTTTTTTACACTTTTATTTATTTTATTAGAAGTATTGTTCAATCAACTAGCTTTCGCCTGTGGTTACATTCGTTTTCGAAAGAAACGACATCCCGGGCAGGCATGATATAAAAAACCTGTATACTATGTCCGTCTCCTACAGGCTTAGCATGACAACCGTAGAAACAAGTTTTGTCTACCGGTGAATGGAAATAATGACAGAAAAGTGACAGATTGACGTAAGATTTCTTTTGACATTTTTTGAAGTAATTTTACTTTTCTTCGATCGACATAAGGCTACAAGTAGTTATATGCGAGTTGGCAGGTCGCGCCATGCTCGGGCAGAAGACTTTTTGACACTGGCAGAAAGAGTTTTGACTTTTCTTGGCAGAATAGATATAAAATCGCGATGCTAAGCCTGCTGGTTCGCCATCGCTATCGCCCCACCGACAAATCACAACCAAATCATTTCAGCCGTCTTTCAACGTCTTCTTTTATCAACTGAGTACTTATATTAATTTACGTTTAAGTTGAAAATGTTCTTGTTGCTTGTTTGCCCAACTACATTAGAGGTCGGTTACAACACCTACGCCGAAGGATTGTGTACAGGGTATGTCCAAAAATATAATTTCTAACTTCTATTATACCTTGAAATATCACAGTCTCATAACTAGAACGGACAATTCCTAGGAGTAAATACATTTTTTTTTTTATTTTGATGCTGTCTTTGAACAATTTGTTAAGTTCACAAAACCTGTAATATTTGAAATAGAAAGAATAAACTCCAGCTTGTATTTTGTGTAGGAGTGTTGTTATAAGTATATTTTGTACACACTACACAGATTCATACTTTCATGAATCATCATCATCAGCCTTTTTATCTCGTCACGAGCCTCCTTTCACACGGAGAAGGATTGAGCGTTAATCACCACGCTTGCTTAATGCGGGTTAAAGATTTCAGACTTTTTTAGTCCAGGTTTCCTTGAGATGTTTTCCTTCTCCTTTTTAATCAGTCATTGCTGTTCAGGATATTCTTAGAAGGTACATACAACTTAAAAAAGTTTCGTTGACCTGGAATCGAATCCGTATAATCATAAGTAAGCTGGTGCTTTAACAACTAGGCCACCACGACTTTTATGAATATGTAGATGAATTAATTACGAAGTTTAGCGAGCTCATGATGATATCAGGAGGCTGTGCATGTAACTAAACTCATAACAAACACGGATATTGCCGTAAGCCCGTCCTAGCCGACAGTAAATTAATGTTGTCGTTAAATCTGTTCGTGGTTTCATTTAGTTAACTTGCCTATCGTGGGATAGTGGTTTGTCGTTTTAATATATTTTTGACCCGCGTCCCAAGGTAACTGCTTCCAAGCACATGGATAAAATGTGGCTTATACATATGTTATCATAACATATTATAAGCTAATATATATTACGGACAATTTCCGTCAGAATCCTTTCAGTACGTTTAGCGTGTAAGAGTAACAAACATATTAACACATACACAAATTGTTTCAAACTTTCCTAGTTATAATATTATATATTGGACTTAATTCGATTATGATTACTAATAAAGGAAATATTGGAATACAGCACATTCTCATAACTTTAAATCTATGTTTTTTGCTTAAGTAATTAGCTGGGTTATCAATCTGTAGGCTTGTTGAATTGTCGCCACAAAGTTAGATACAATCATTCAGTCAGTAGGACGTATCATCAGATCTCGCTACAGTCGTGTCGGATTGCCGTCCCATCGGGCTATGAGAGTGAGGCAATAGAGAGTGCACTTACATATATATTATTTTAGTTTATTTTTAGACATCATAATTAAGAACGTCATCTTATAAAATAGTAATTATGAAGTTATTGCTTACCAAACAGAGCAATGAAATACATACCTACGTATACTTAATGAAGTTTTATATGAAATTTATTTGGTGTCATAAAATGAAATTGGAATTAATATAATTACATTTGTCTGGATCTGAACAGTCCTTGTTTGTTTTCGATACCTCAAGAAAATTTTGCGTCGACAATAAACTAGAGCAGTTAATGAATGAATAAGATATAGTTTTATTATTCTCGGGCAGACCGTAACTCCTTAGCGATAACGGGACCTCTGTCTCATCGCTATGTTATTTACGTACTTGATTGATAGTGATGAATATTCAGACGGGCGGCGCGTCGACAAATCTACTGGTTCGTCTATAGTTCGCAGTTTCACTCACACCTTCTTGGATTGCTACATAAATCTTTGTCGAAAATGGATACTTTGGTTCGCATCATTGCCCTTGTAGTCATAAATAATACCCTGTAACAGAATTACGTTGGCCGGATTAATCATTAATCTCCAGCCTTAGTGATCCCGATACGCACAGATGGCGTTGCTGTTTAATTGTATTTTGGAATTGCCAATATACAGAGTCAACCACTTTTTATTTCGATTTATTAGCGTCGTTTATTATGTTGATCTGTTCTTTATTTATTTAGATTTCAATCTGGGAATTGAAGAAAAACAAATGGGTATCAGTATTGCTTTCCTCTATACATGGCTGTTGCTGGTCTCTCAGATGTCGTGTAAAGTTGTCCACACAATGGAGCAAGTTGTACAACATCCGACGATGAACTAAATTGATCACTCTTGTATGAATCGAGGGATGGATGGTATTCGTGGACCATTGAGCACCATTGTGCACCATTGCGCACCATTATGTAGGTACAGCGTAACGTAATTCCCCGTATAATGTAATGCAAATTGTTCGCTTGCACGCCGATAAGGGCGGTGTATTTAATGTTTGCGCCAAACTTGCGCTGACCATCAGATGGTTTTTGTTTGTCCATAATGGCGTACGTAATGTAAGTAACGTTTATGGCTTGGCCTTTATTCGTATTTTACGGGGCGGTGGATTTCACACGTTAAAATCTCGATTGGCTATCATTGTATTAATATTAAATTCTCTTTTTTTTTTAAACTGTTCTTTAATTTAATCTTTATTCCTATACATTAACATTACATTGTAGACCTCTGTTGTATAAACCATGTACTACTACATTTAACGTGTTTAAATTCATGCGCGTTCCCAGTGAAGTTGAAACATTTCTGAAATGTAGCTGGGAGTCGATTACGGAACATTCACAAGTCACCGTCACCTCGCACTATATCCTCGGCATTTAGCTCACTGTCAGGCCAGCATCATAAATTTACTCCAGAGAAACTAGAGAACGTTGGCAAGGACTCTACTTGGAATCCTACCAAATTTAAATATCCTTTTCGAAATCATAAAGATCAAATTACGTATGACAAAGAGTACTGCATCGTTTACTTTGTGCTTTATAACTAAAACAACAGAATACAGCATTCAAGAAAATTAAAATAAATACTTGTTGGTAAATAACATTTCCATAATATAATGAAGGGAGGAAGCTAACACTTGACAACATCGTTGCGTGTATATTTTATGTATCCACAGTAAGTTACCGCTCCAAGTTTAGAAAATATTCACAGTAAGTAAGTTGAATGGTCATTCAGTGCAGACAATACCGAGTCTTGGGACCCCAAACTCGGTTTAGAAGTGTATACTCCAGATGCAAAATACGGCAACAAGAGATTGGAGGCAGCCTTTGCGGTTTAAGGCGTTTTCTCATAACGTTTTATGTCGACAATTCACCGAGGTTTAGCCGGAGGGATCTGCACAACAATTTGTTTGAACTCCCGCTTTCTGGGCATCGTAAATAAGACCCAACATAGAACAAGGCAAAACTATCTAACACGTACGTTCGGTGCAGCATTGCTGTAATAAAATATTTTATTACAATTTTATATTCACTTGGTATTACAGTGCCTAGTAGAGCAACTTTCTCATTAGGTAACATTTTTGTGTTCCACGGACTGGACTGGTTATGTATACAGAAAGGAATGCCTAGTTTTATACCTATCATAAAATATCAGATTGAAAACATTGGTGTATGTATAAGGAAAATCAAAAATATTTTACATACGGCAATTTTTTTACGGAGAATTGAAACGATGGCATTCAAAACGTTCAGTACATATGTATATACCTACCCTGCATGCCATTGATTGGGTACCTTAATTAAGCATTTATGTTTAATGCACTTTTGGTATAAAAATCAAAAACAACTATGGGTTCTTTGTAAATATTGCAATTTCTTAATATAATAATAGCAATTGATACTATTACTAGAGATAGATTTAAAACTAATTAGTTGGACATCATTTTCTGAAAAAAAAAATAATTTTTCGAAAGCGCTTGACGGTGGTCTGTCAATCATGTGAATACCTGAGAATACAATATTACATTGAGTGTTTTCTGGGCGAGTCTAAGTTACGGATTTGCGTTTTAGCAAGGTAGGTATCCACGCGCTGCAGTTTGTTCACAAGAGTTACCGCGGCCCTGACACGCAAAGATCTCGAGAAAGAAGTCGTAAAAGGGTTTTAGTCAGTAAAAGTCTAATACTCCCATTGCATCCACAATAAGAGGAGTAATTTGATGGTTTCTTACTCAAAAACGGGTAGTGTTCGACGAAATTTTTAAGATGCAATATCTACGGAAATTCATTTGGCACTACCTGTAGTAACTGTCAACAATGTAGAAACATTAATGAGTTTTCTTGGTAATAGTGGATAACATATGCCTCGTCTTGTCGCCACCCCAAATGCACCGTGGGGAGCGGTATGGGCTGCGAGCTCCGCTCGTATATTTCTATCTTGCGGAGTCAATCCAATTTGCGGTGACAGCTGAGTGGCCGCTACACCCGGCTTGATTTGTTCAACGTGTTTCTCCCTGAGCGAACGAAGAGATCCAATATAGCGAACTTTGTACCCCATTATATCTGAAGCAATTTAGCGGTATAAGTTATCATGCAGCCAAAATTATATTGGTATATGTTGCGAATAAATGTTAGAAATTGTTTCCCAACTTGAAAACAAATCGTGATAACTCTCGACTTGAAAACCGTAAAATTAGAATTCGTGCTTGAAACTTCAATGAGCGATGAGTACGTAGCGAGTTTCATTACAATCAGTTGTATTTTCATTAGCTTTATGATGAAACGCTGTTGGTGTTTGTCTTTGTGAATTTCGTTTTGTATTTGTTATGTTTGGGCTTGTCTCTAGTTAATTTAAAATACCTATTATACATTGTTATTATTTGGAACTTAATAATGCTGTTCCGTATTTATTAATTAGATGAATAAAAATACGTTTGAAAGTATTGAAGAAAACACCAAGATTTCTGTACCCTATATGTATTTAAGCGATTCAATGAGTATCAGGCAAATGAATGATTTCTATATTCGTATTTGACTATTTCTTTTTTGTGTTGGAGCAACCTATTACTGAAAATATAAAAATAACATAATGTTCTATTTTAAAACTAATTATTTTTTAGAATATTAGCCTACCCTTGTAAAAAGACTATTACAAAAAATATGAAAATAATTTTCCTTGTAGGAGAAAACAGTAAATAAGGATAATAAGCTCATATTTTTAAATTAAATCCTGATCTTGGCGAAGTGAGTATAGGTACAGGGTGAGATAGTTAAAAAGTTTTATCGCGAAAAATAAAGAGTTGAGGATCTTCAGCGAGGCCGGTGGCTGGCGCGCGTCTCTGGGGCCTGCTTCCGAACCAGCACCACTTCTGAAAGCTATCCGAAGAAAATTGCACTTTCTTACGAATTGTGTAGTTGATACATTTTAACAATACTTTTATGTAGTGGTTATGCTTTTCGTTCATAATATATAACATTACTGGTGGACTGCTATTCTAATATTTGCAATGGTGACTACTAAGCAGTTATCTAAAGTATATATTTTGAAATTCAAATAACGTAGGCGCCTTCAGCTATCTTTGATAATATACCATTGTTCTTGGTAGGCTTATAGCCTCATAGTTGGATGGAACAGAAAGATGGCAGCTATGCCCGAGGGCTAACGATGTGACAAAAACAGGCGCCTTAGGAAATAGTCTGCCCTTGCGGTTATACATTGTTTGAACTTATTGACTTTCTTTTCATGTACAAAAATCTTTCTGAGGTCCGCATCTGGGTCCAACCTTTTCATATAAAAACCTATCTCGGTATATGAATACACTGCATGATTTCCACCTATTGAATGAAAAATCGATTTCTATCAACTTTACAAATTCTCATTTTATTTAGAGTCAATTCACGTTGGTTTATTGTAAAAGATTTAAAGGTACGTTTAGGTGTAATTCAAATTGTAGCAAGCTTTTCAAACTTTAGGAACACACTCAATACCAATTCTAAGCGTTGTTTTAGAATACTGTTTAAACTGGAAAACGAGGTAGCAACGTCCAGCAGTACGTTACTGCGTAATGCAATGCCATTAATGTCAAAAGCATTACCACGATTAAATCGATATGGATAATTTAATACACACCTACGCGAGTAACTACCCCCGATGCGAACTACATGATCCACTTACAAGTTTACATGAAAACGATTAATTAAAAATTTTACGCTGAAATCGTAAATTCATAATTATCGTTTTCATTAATTTGTATTCTGAAAGCGAATAATCAAGAGCAGTCCCGCTGTTCCAATTATTACAATGATCACGTTCAGGCACGCCACGGCTCTGTGACGAACCGTTATCAAAATTTAATTCGATCGAACCATTGACATTGGATCTTCAATAATAATTGTGTACCTGTCTTCATGTCGACACAATATGCAAGGACGGAAAATCGGCTACTACCTTTACAAAAATACGAGTCAAAATTCAAAATGTATTCAAATAGTTTATACTTATGCAGAACATGTTAAAACGAATAAAGGAAATAAAATAATTAGTTCCAAAACTAATGTTAGAGGAAGTAACTATGAAAGTTGTTACAGAAGAAATGACCTATACTAACATTACTATCTATGTACATACATCTGTGAAATCTGTCTATTTGTCAAAAAACATATTCATCTATTTTTTAAAGAAAGATCATTGTATAAAATAATTTACGTAATATAGTCTATTACGTATCAATGAAATTTATCACTACAGTATATGCATCGGGAATGCGTATATCTTCCTTTATAGAGATCATTATTTGAACAAAAAGTCTTATGTCCAGAAACCCTTGCTCGCTCATTGTGTTTAAAAATGAGCGTATACGTGGAATCAGTTCGCAATTGAGACAAGATGTTCCAGCTTATAATTTGCATATCTATCATATTCAACTGATGATATGGAAGGCAAACAGTTTATTCATCGAACAGGCCCAGGATACAAAGAAAATCGTTTTTACCGCATAAAGGGCCGTTAAGGTGCTTTAGAAATACTGACGCAGGGAAGGTGAAGGGTTTTGGGCCCTGATGGCATACCACGTAGGAGCTTTAATGTCAATATTACGCGAGGTCCTTAATACTTGCGATGTTGAAGTACGAGTACTGCTTGCGTGTTCTAACATTATGTTAAGAAATCGATTGACTTTTATTATAAGACTAATATTTTTACTGTTACAATTACTTTTCGTCAATTTTTTTTTTATACAAATGCTTTTGACTTATACATATTTGTACTAGCTGTTACCCGCGGTTCTACCCACCGGACTTACACCCGGATAAAGAGAATCTGTGGTAGTAGTAGTCCTTTCTAGGGCTCTACACTAGGTACCTACCAAATTTTATTCAAATCGGTTCAGTAGTTTTGGTATGAAAGCGTGACAGACAGACAGTTACTATCGCATTTACATAATTATGTATAATATGGACGAAGTATGGAAGTAAGTATAAGGATAATCAGCCCACTCACTGCTAGAGTATTGATCTGATATCGAGCCTCTTTGTATATCATTCATCCATCTTCACATATCATTCGATAGTGTCAGTACCCCTAGCAGAATACTGGCTAGTTCTAATATAAAAATATGTATAGGTAATATGATTTCTTTTCTTTATTCAATGTAAGAAAATGTTATTAAGACTTTCCTGATATTTTTGTTCGTAAACTAAACCTATAAGTAGTTGAACTATTTGAGTACATTAAAGAAAATAAAACTATGATATAAGTTTCACTCGCATTGAGCGGATATTATCTAAAGCTGTCAGATTGTCTTTGCAAAGGAAATTGAGTTCAAACAACAATAACGATAGCCTTCAGTTTCCTTTTTTACGATTCTCAGTTTAATTCTACATCTGTGATAGTTCAGGTCCCTTTATGAATAAATAGAAGGGATGTTTGTTCCAACATTGATATTGTAAAGCAGATTTACGACAAAATGTCGAGGTTTAGTAACATATTTCAAATTCGGATATCAATCAAATTAAAGAAAGTCAAAGGATTCATTTGCACATGAATACGGTAGATACAGGTGTTACAAATTTGTTAGTGTCAGTCATAAGATAATGACATACAAAGAGTTACACATATAAACAGTCAAATAATCCTATTTATTGTTTGGACATTTGTTGAAAATATTCGTCGTTTTTATACATATTATTCGCCTTAAAATCAAAGGTATGCCGGCAGTTTGAGATACAGCCATAGATATGCAAATCACAGGAAGTGAGGTGACCGAGTTTCGGCTCCAGAGGTTTATCCAGGTTTATCTGACACAATATGCTCCTCACCCTTTCGTATGGCTAGGTATATAGCCGGATAAAGTGTTGCTAAAGATAACAATTTCACTTGAATGCGAATAATATTACGTAAAATTATTATAGATTGATAAAAATAGGAGCAGTTTGATAGTAGTCCAAAAATACTTGGTTTCTTGGTTTGATATTTTTCCTGTGTTTAATATAGGTATCCATGGACGTTGCGTAAAAGGCAACACATGTATACAAACAAACGCTGGAATTATTACGGTCCGGGTCCCGATTTCCATAAAGCTACGTTAATACATTATATACGGTAGGCACCTGAATAATTTCATATTTGCATGGGCCTCTAATTCCTATTCCGATTGAATTTTGTTGTGGCTGCAATAACATTGTTTTTTAAGTATATAAAATAAAGATTTTCAAATATAATTTAATGTGCTACTCTATGATGTTGTGATACTCTATGGTCTTTATAAGGTTTAACCTTTAAAATTTAAAAGTACTTCCCTGGCTCGAGGCCTCAAAATTAAATCTCTAGGTTCCCAGAGGAAAGTCCGGTTAAGCAGTACACGGCCTCCTAGGCTGAACTGCAAGAAGTCATATCAAAAACAAAAGTACAAGTAGTTGGAACTTCTCGTATTTTTTTTAACTACTCTTTACATACAAATTAATTTAATACAAACACATATTAATTAATTACTCTTTTCATACAAATTATTAAAAAATTGTGTAGATCTTACTTATAACAGCTAGTTTTGAATAAGGCTTCTTCAATTTTATTCTCATAGTGATTTGAAACTATTATGTAAATAAGTCATTACACCGAAAAATGCAGCCTCTCTTAGTAACGTTTGCAGGCGTTAACGACACATTATCCACCATGGGCCGAGGGTCGTTATCGTGCGAAATGGTCACTTTTATGAGGTTATAAAATAAAGAAAATCTTCTCATACCTCAAGCAGATCCCCTCATGACACTAATAAGAAATTATAACTATTGTGTGATCCTCCGCAGACTATACGGAAAGTAAAACAGAAATGATTATGTTTTTGCTTGATTGTGATTCAATAGTCCTGAGTGTGATGAAATAAATTATACTAATAATAATATTACTTATTTTTATAATGAAAACATAATTACAGCAAACGTTTATCCGATGGGAAAGAAATGGGGTATGAATATAAAAACGCTGAAAATACTTTGTATAAATTATAGGTGTACCTATTTTAATTAATTAACAACAACATTAATAGCCTAATTTTAAAAAATTAATGGTCATTATAAAAATAAAATAATATCATTGTCAATATAAATGCTGGTTCCAGAAATGGCGACCGAGTCAGCCCGCTATCATTGTTTTATATTGCACAAAGAGGAACAATATGGAATTAAGAGTTCAGCGAATTGCAGCAGAGTCCTATTAAAAAAAACAACATTTATAAAATAGCTGTTGTTTTTTTAAATCATCATAGCAACAGGGGCTCTTTTTAGAAACCTTTCAAATAAACTTTCAATGATAATTTTATCTTTGCTTCATTCGACAATTAAGCTTGGCCGCTCGATCTCAGCGCCAATAAAATTAAAATACAGCTCGAATTATGGTATACATTTTAAATTAAATAGATATTTCAACCGCACTATAGAATAACTTTTTTTTTTAATTAAATATGTAGATGGTATTATGATGAATATAACTTTACTACTGCGAGGCAAGGCATTGGTGAAATTATATTTATCCTCCTTCGTATTAAGTTAAAAATATAGAGAGTATGGCTAAGTATCTAATAATGGTATGAGCTAATTACTCTCGTGAGTTTTTTTATTATAAACTCAAGCTAAGCTTCGCATAATACACGTTTTATTTCTGCGACTCATTCAACAGGAACAACACAAGTTTTCCATATTGGAAAAGTTGTGTTATTTGTACAAATGTTTTATGTTAATTAAAAGTTTATTCGTTTTGATTCTCGATGAACCATAAACGTAAGGTTCTACCTTTACTGAACGCGGACACGTGTACCTACGTAAAATTGGTGACATTTGCTTTTGATCCTTCGTGGTGACACATCTCTGCAAAAATATACCTAATTGGGCTACGATAAACCTCTTCCAAGTAATTTGCGATGATATTTTTTTATTTTAATTTATACTTATTAATAAATTGACATTTAATTTAATTTATATCTATTAATAAATTGACATTTAATTTAAAATACGTCAGCATAAACTTTGGACAACATATGTACAATGGGATATACGCAGGCGTGTCGTCGGTATTGTGATAAATATTCGCGAGGCATTGCCTTCCTCAAAATCAATTTATCTTCCGGTTATTAAGCTGCCAATCTTTTCACTTGACAAATACATTATTAGCCGTTTTTCTCATGCGTGATTCAAGCGTTTTCCCTTCAATTTGGGTAAATGTGAAAATGTTGCCATAAATACATGGGTATTTGTTGTAACATTTAGTAAATTATTTGAGTCACTTTAAGTAAAGAAAAACAAAACTAAGTAAAAACAAGCACATTTATTTATTTTAACATTTTACTTTCTATGTTTCTTACACGAGATTAGGCTTTGATTTTGAAGTACTCTAATTACAAAGTTCCTTACTTACTTTAACTCCACCAAAACAAATGCATGTCTATTATTCAAGGGATTACCTACTTCAACGATTAAGAAGGTATCCTATTTGTACACATGATTTTAATTTATTGATAAGACAAAACTTAACTTACACTACGATGGCCCAGAAGTTGGGTCCAATAACCTTACTGGCCTTTAGAATACAAAGTGGGTTCAAACTTGGCAGGCGCTAATGGGACTTTGTTAAATTCGTGTGATTGAAAAGTTATAGGTATTTTTTCGTAATTATATAAAATTAATAGATAACATAAGTGGTAGACAATTAAGATATACCTACGTGCAAAATTGAACTGTAACTAAAATAGGAGTACACGCAAATTATTACACGCATTCAGATCTATTATTAAATTTCGACTATGCAATTTGTTGTTTGGAGTAAACGTAAAACTGGTTTAAAAAAAATAGTGGTCTGTGTATTTACGTTCTTATTCATCTTACTAGAGATTACCGACTTCTCCGAAGTGAAAAAAAAATCTAATAAAATTCAATTTGTAACTACTTAGACATACGTACGTTCGCATCATGTCAAAATTAACGCTTCCAAAGAAAGCTGGCATCGGTAACCCGTGCAAATGTGACCCGGTTACTGCTGTCCCAATTGACGACGTTTCCCCGAAAGAAACCGGTTTACTGACCAAACTTGGCAAGCTGCTTCGTACTCCATACTTATTGCACTCGGCCGAATTAACGACGCCGCCCACCGTACCGAGAAATGGGTTTTAAGCATCGTGTTGTAGTCTCAGAGAAAAATGTATTAGAAAAATGTATAGGGTCCAATATAAGTTTTGTACATTGCTTATGTGTTACAAGAACGACGTAACGTGTTAGTATTCAAATAAAAATTACCTACCTTCACAGCATTTATTGCAGAAAATGTAATATGTATGTACATCTTTCAAACAAGACTTGCTGTATTTCAACATGAAGCGGGCTTAAACTAGCGAAACACAAAAGCAAATTTCGAAAAGACAATTATTTGACAAGGAGCGACCCAAGCCCCAAGGCCAGCAAGGTTACTTCCGAAGAGATGCAAACTTGAGTGTTTAAATCATTTTAATGCAAATGGGTAATTTTGTTTTTCCTAATTATAAGCCGAAGGTGAATCTCATTACGGTACTTAGATTAATAACGACGGTCGGGCTGTCCCAACTTTGTCTGTTGGTAACTCTCAGTGAGTAAAATTAATTGAGAAAATTTTCACTGAAGTGTAGGCGAAACGTGATAAATTTCTAAAAGTTTGAAGCACCTGTTTCGGACAAATATCAACTACCTGTCGGTAAGCTTAGATATGTGTATCTGATTTATCTGGCGAACGCTTCACAATGCCGAAATGTTGAGAATCTATGAAATGTTTTATAAATCATTGCCTTCCATTCCATGCTTTACCCGCGTCTGGAGGGAACTATTTTCCGTATCCAGATAGGGATAAAAGATATCTTATGTCCCTCTCCTAGTTCTAAGCTACCTACCCACCACTTTTCAGCCAAATCTCTTTAGCCGTTATTGACTTATAAATAGTGTAACTGATACGATCTGTAGACTTGCTCAGTGTGACAACAAAAGATCTCGATAATATCAGATGACATCCCTCAATAATTCGAAGTTTTGTACACATCATGTGGCCCAGTATGAATCGTACGTGATACAAATGTCCGACTTTCACCTCGATTTAAAAATATTTTTTACATCTTTAAGTTTTGCAAGATCGTACAACTCGGTCAGAAGTCGGATAGTCTCCTAACCAGCTCTTTTCTCGTTGTTAATTAGTTTATAAAGTCAATCAAAACAATTTCGCTTGGCCTGCAGCAGTTTTAGACAGTGTAATTACTGAGCTGATTAAAATAAAATGGCAGTGTTTATTAACTATCGGCAACGTTTGCTTTAATTGATATTCGTTTGCTGGGTCCTCTTGTTTCTCTAGTTCGCTTTATCTTATTTTATATTCAGATGATAATGTTCCCTAAGATAACTCAATTCTCCGCGATCAACATACACGTCTCGAAATAGAGCAGGCTCCATATCAGGTTAACTCGCTGAAGTAAGCACAATTACGAAAACAAAAAATACCTATACTGAACGTCTACGTCAATTTCAAGCTGTTCGCCGAAAATCCAATTGATAGGATTTAAGCGTTTAGAAATAGATTTAGAGTGAGATTTCCACGTGAGTAGATAGCGAGGTCGGAGATACGTCGCCTCGGGTCCTCGCAGGTGATACCTCGTAACAGGGTGCCTGCGACCCTTTGACCTTTATGGAACGCGATGTTTCCTTTTATGGTTCGGTTTGGAAATGTACAACACTATTTCGTACATTAATACATTATGAAGTATCCTGTAGGATCTACAACATAGATTTACTATCGTTGCTTGTTTACCTGCTTATGATTTATTTATGAGATTAATCAACAAACATTGTATATTTTTTTGTTAATGTACGAGACAAGTCACAAGTTTGTCGATATTTTTTTTGATGTAAATAATTTTTCAACCAGCTTTTATTAAATTTACCCAAAATAAAACCTCATGTTATGTAGATCATTGTTTACAGAGTCAATAAAATTGTAGAAATCGGGGCATTATATATTTTATTTAGATTAAACGGGCTTTGTCTACTTACCCGAGTGATCAACTGTTATAACGCACATTCACTGGTTCAATTTGCAAAGTTGTCGCTGACTTGTAACGTGACGGAATCGCTACACAAAGATTTGTTCACCTCAAAAGAGTAAAACGAAGTAAATAAGTAACTTTTACAGCAATTACTCACAGGCATTCAAATAAATACAAATGACGCCTGTGTGAGTACATAAAAATCTTTACGTCCCACCAAATATGTAATTCCAGAGTAAAAATGTTATCCGTAGGGAAAATGTTCATAGCCGCTAAAACTTCTTATATTAAAAGGTTTTTTTAATCTATTCAGAGAGAATTTAGAGGGCCGTTAGTGTCAAAGCTCGCCTTCACTCCTTTCAAGTCTTTTCTTATGACGCTGAGAATGTTATCGGAATTTTTGGGTATCACCACATTTCATGCGTGATAACAGTCCCTTTATACAAGTACTTTGTACTAGAACGATATTAAATTTTCATAGTTTTTTATTTCGTTTAGGATAAAGACGTAAATCATTTTTATAGCGGTCTCAGGGTTATAAGGTTACAAAAAATGTGTTTATGAGTGTTTTTCTATCGTAATATTTGTGTATGTCATATATCTTAAAATAATCTGTACGTTGATAGGCTTTCTATAGCAAAACCCATTCATAAAAGTTAGACATGTATAGATTTATTGATTTTTTTAACATTCGTTATGAAAGAAAATAGGACTGAAATATACAATAAGCCATACTGAGACAATACTATAATGGCTTATTCTATTCAAATATGTCTATTTGAAAATTAATCTTGTACTAAAAACGTTACAATCTCCGATCTATAGATGAGCATGGCTATTAATATGTACATATGTAGCGTCGACTAAGCTACTGACCATAAAACCGAATTATCTTTTAACCAGAAAACTTTATATGTAGCAAGTTTGTCACATGCACACGATGACCACTTCACGCACGCGCATCAACTTTAATTAAGTTTATTTACAGTAAATAAAGAATAGTGAGCGTGTGGGTTAGCTAATAAACTTAAAAAGTAGGCAAGTACGTACGGAATGAGACGAGTGTGGATTTAATTAAACTAATAAATGACCACAGTCCGTGTGGAAGCACTTATCTGTCGGGTGCGCAAGTCGCAAAGTGAATCCTCTTAATTGCACCCAGAAGTAATTGGAAATCTTCCCCACATAATATCGAACCGCCCTCTCAAAGAAACTAACCATGATCCGTTCATTAAGATTTCAACTTTCGATTAAATTAAAAGTTTTTTTTTTTAATTCAATTTCTTTTGCTTCTTTCTCGTTAGAGAAGTCTTCTAAAGAAAAAGTTCGATCTATGGAAAATAATTATTTTTCATGTAAAGCGCGTTCGAGCCGAAAATCAATTTTAAGAGAACTTGTAACTCCATAAGTATGTTGTCCAATTATTTTTGTACAGAACTTACGTACCTACTGAATAAATGTTTCCACGCAGTACAAAACAAACAAAAATAGAAACAAACTATTTCACTGGTAAAAGAGGGTCACCCAATGATGCCCGTTCCCAACTCAACGTTTTAAACTAGGGTATCATTTATTTCGATGGCCAACAGTTCCTAGAGATGGTGTAGCCGGATATCGGCTTATAAATCAGGGTGTGCATCCAGGCGCGCGGTGTGCGGCGTAAACGGCGCGGTGCGGCGCGACACTGTACGGCGTGCCGTGCGCCCGGCCCGATCTCGTGCCGACACCTTTCCTGCAAACCAACAGTTTGTACATACACTCAAACTGGCGATACATTAGTATTCTGTTACCATTCACAAAATTATAAATAAACACAATAATAACTTATTTTGTGAACATTATGTCACGCTTAAATTATGAAACAAATTGAATATGATGTTATCTGCAACAAACAATCAAAACATTTTCACATGATGTATTAATTAAATTTTAATCCCGATTTTAGTATTTAAATCACTTTTAGATAATTAACATCAAATGGACAACTGCCAACCAAACTGGTTAGATCAAAATTATAATTGTGTAAAGTTAACAGACAGGATTGTTCATTTCAAACCGATGGCTTCTATTTCAATAGACCTTTTAAATGAGCTTCACATTGTGTTCAGTTGAATGCTAATTAGCCCTTGTTTTCAATTCGCATGTTCTATAGAAAACCCACAAACGAGCATTCATTCAAAAGAAAAGATTTTTTAGTTACATGGCTATGTAATTGACATTAGTTTGTTTTGAATACGGATGTAGAAAAAATGGATACGGCTTCACATTGAGCGATGGTAAGTGAAAAATGCAAAATAAGTTAAGAAAGAAAAGCGGGCACCATGAAATATGCAGACGTGCGCAACACAAATTGCGCTAACTTGAGAATGAAATGCAAAACTTGAACGTTGCGGAGGCCAAGCGCGAGTCAAGTGAGCGCCGACTCTGTAAATAGGACGGACAGACTTGGGCGAGTGCGCGCCGCTAACTCGCCTACAATATTATTGTGTGCTGCTAACTAACTTGTTTGTCATTTCAGACACAGGCATGACTAGTGTGCCACGGTCCGCACGGAATGCCTCGAGGAGCTATTCGGTCGGTTTACTCGAGCTCGCTATCCTTGTGGAATACAATGTAAATCACTTTGATTCATGTGCTTTAAACGATAGTGTGACGGTGAGAGTCGGATCTTTTCTTTGGGGGCGGACCTTTGTCCTGCAATTTTTCTTTTAAGTTGAATAAATTAGTCTGGATTGAATGCTTCAAATGCTCTACTGTTTTATCTCTGTCTATTTTTCCTGCATCGGTATAAATTTATTTTGAAGTAGTTCCTCCTTAACTCACCCCTTTATATATAATGTTGTATATAAATATGTATTCAAATTAAACCAGAACTAATAAATTATTCTCTCGCCTAGTACACGTTAAATAATAAAACAGCTCTCGAGTAACGGCCTCCACAGATACGGACGGGTGCAGACACATAATTGAAAAGTTCAAACATCTTTCATAATATCTGCGGCACTCGTCGTCGGTCATATTTCAGCAATCTTGTTGTTCATTGCAGTGCAAGGAAATCTTTTCAGACGCGAGCGTGTCCCACTTTTTTAACGTTGTAGTAATGGCGTCGACTTGAGAGACTTTTATTGGAGTCCATTCGGTTAGGATTTAGGGGCTGTTAGCGTCATATAACAGCAATTTTGCCGTTCCGCGTGCGTCACCGCAATGTTTTCAAATAATGTTAAAATTACCACATTTCATACGTTACGACCTGCTCGCACTGTTATTGTGGGGTGTTTCCATCGTGAACTCTTCATATTACTTCATAGATTTTTCAATAAAGTACTTACATATGATTTACAAACACCGATGTTCAAATTACTTGTATCCCTTCTACCGAGGCATTTTTTATAATAATCAGAATTCGCCAAGATGAAGTAAGATCGATGCTTAAGAACGGGTGCGTACGGGTTAAGAACAAAATGAACTGGATAAGATCTTTATAAGTGCCAATATGATATTTAGTTTCTACAACTAATAGAATAATTTATCGATAAAATATTCAATCAGCACAAAACAATAGACACAATTCGTTGGAATTAAGTAAACTTTTGATTCAAAGATTTATTTCAATAAGTAACTTCTGTAATAAATATCATTGGAAATAATTAAGAATGTTATAACATATTGCCTAGAGAATAGATCCTTATGGTGCCACCTTCGCTGTTCTATCTGCCTTTAAAATACTTGAAGGTTGTCATTTAATTAAAAATTCTACATTCTCTTTTAGAAAGACGTCTGATCTGATTATGTACATATGTAGAATATGAATGTAAGTACAACGTAGCTGCATATAATTTTGTGGCAGTAGTTCATTAACACAGGCTTCCGAAGTAACCTCATGCAGAAGCTCTTCGCGACATTATCCAAGCATCATATTCGCATTGTGACGTCATCCGCCCCCCGTCAAATCTCGCCGCCGTCGTGCCGCTCATTGTAGCCGTCCCACTTTTTAATCTGGAGACGTCGAATAAAAGCACAATACTAAGATACATCTTGCTCGGTATTTGTTCCTCTTTTAATCAGCAAGTACTCAAATGTTTATTTCATAAAAATGTTTTTAAATCATATTTTATGGTATCCGTCTATTGCATTGTATCATATTCGATACATATCTTGAGGGAAGCACATAATAAATGACGTTCGGTGGAAGAAAAACTACACGTCCAATATTAGCGGCGAAATATTAATCTCAGGACGAGGCAGCGTCGTGCGACAACAACACGTCTTCTGGTGTAGGATTGTCAGCGGCGAGGGGATAAATCATAGCCATATTACCAAGTCAGTATGTGGCGGTTCGTAATATATCAAGAGGCATAAAGGAGCAGGCTCGCGGCCGGAGTGCTGCTGGAGTTCCCACCTCGTCGTGCCGCGTGAGGGGAATGCGCTGCTGTCGCGAGCCCGCCGCTCACACAATTGAGATGAATGTTGCAGGGTTCCGGCCCGCCACTGAGCCATACATTTATATTTCACTCCGTATTCTTACATTGTCGCTACAATCACGAGCCTCAGTTTCGTTTCCACAAACGTCGATTGCGACCATCCGCAGTGACACACAGCTGAGTTATTAACATGTAAGAGGAACTGCGATGAGACAAAGTTTTTGCAAAACCATCTGTATGTGAGCGAGCGCTTTGTATTAGCAACAAAGCCACACCGGGACTTGCATCGCTGGAGCTTTTAGGCGGGCAGTTATCGTGCCAGCCACAAATGCGAATTTACGCTTTGCATTTTGAAAAATTAAAAGCGACATTTTCAATGCAATTGCGAGCGTTCTTTCCGCAGTCGGCGCGGGTAATGGCCACTCCAATCCGAAATTGCGCGGTCTTTTTTGTTGCCGACGCTTTCGTAAACACTCATTTGTACCTACTATTTACAGAACTCTCCACTTTTACTAAAATACAAGTAAATCACTCCATTTTCAATCAATTACTCTGTAATGTACAAATCCTTAAAAGTATTCGTGTAAACTTTTGACTTATGTTGGATTAGGAGAAAATGGTGAGCCAATCAAACTTTTTGTAACTTTATTAACAAACTAATTATGTGATTGCTGTGTAAAGTACCTAGATAGGAGGATCTTTACTTCTGTAGCATTAGGTGTAAATTCGAAAATGTGGGTGTTACAAAGAAACGACGTACATTAATCGTGTTTTATTGCCCAAAGAGTGATTGCAAACATTAATAGACTTAAATTAGTAATTAAAAATAATGTAAACAGAATCTACTGCGATTTTTAAGCGTTATTTGTATAATAAAATTAAAGTACAATCCATTTGGAGGCACCCTTTCAATAGCAACATTGTAATGATGGCAATCAGCTTAAATACTCCATTTAAATAGCCAGCTGTCGGATGGGGCTGTGCGTCGGCGGCGCTTCGCAACCCGATCGGCGCTATGCCTTCAGCCGCGCGCTCCACGTGCAACTGCCGCCGAGAGCTACGGCCTCCTTAATAGCCACTAATAATAAAAGCAAACGAGCGAACGACTTATAACAAATTGCATTATCTGCCGAAATGGCCCTTGGAAAGCATTCATGTCGCCCGCCGCTCCGTTACGTTAACTCTTTTCCGTTTTGATGTTCGCAAAATTGAGTTTGGAAAAGCGGATCAAGCCGCTGTGTTTCTAAAGAAAATTAAGTAAATTCATCTTGTTACTTATTGGATTAACATTTCAGTAGAATTTACCACCACGCACACTGGGGATAATTCACAGAAATGTTGCATTGGTGCCACTTAGGAAGTTAATGTATTTAAACATAAAACTACTGACTATTTTTCCGCTTGTGACAATTAAAAACTACTCAGCTGTTTTTATAGTAGGACATTAAATTTATCTTCTTAATTTTTTTGCAAAGTGGAAACCTTCAGTGGGGCAAGAGATTAAATTAAAAAATGGTATAAAAAGTTGACTTTCCGGGCGAAGCTGCATTGCAACGACATTAATTCAAAAGTCGCCGCCTAGAGCAAATTGTCAAGCTGAGTGCAGACACGCTGCGCCTTATTCCTAGCCAAGTTTAGAAAGCTAGATAATGTAGGCGGCAATGTGAACCTAACTTTACGTTGAACATTAATATGAAGTAATAAGCCAAAGTAATATGTGGCGCCGAGTGGAGCACTCAAATAATAGTATTTTCGTACTTATGAACAGTGCATACTGATATTGGTGCTGTAAATTCTGCAGTATAATTCTACGGCAACAAATAAGTAATAGAGCAATAAATAAAGCTAACAAGGTGCAAATGCATCGATATTTTGTTCATTATTATCGGCGGTTCACGTTCCGACTTGGCAAATACTTGAATTGTGATGTCGTGCAGCGAGACAATGAATGTTTTGTTACGAGTTCTTCATTCTTATTAGAACATATTGTAGATACATAATAGATATACATATAATAGAGATATAATAATAATTTAGTGGGATAAAGGATTTTTTCTTATTTTACTCAATATTTCTTTATGCAAATAAAATAATATACATAGGTAAGACACACAAAAATCTGGAATTTTCATTGATCCATAGTTTATAGCCAAAAGTTACATGCTAATAGGTTTTTTACAGTTGAGATAACCTTTTGTACAATGGCCATTTGGTCATTCTTGTGACTATTTTTAATGTACGACATTCATAAGTGGGTCCGGTCATAGAGTACGGTAAAGAGGCACTTTCTTTCCTTTTGATTGCTGTAAGCACACGACTTGAACATAATGTATCTTTTATGTATTTTAAGTACCAGGAAAAAATTTGAATCGTTGCAAACGAAGATAAAGAAGTGCGCCTTTTTCTGGCCGGATAATCTCATTAACTTAATCTGTAGGGAAACCTTCATTGGCTCAGATTACTCTGAGAATTCACGTTTTTGCCACTTCAAAGAAGTGTAACTAAGAACTGTAAGTATTTGAGAACTCTTTTGTTTAAAGCCTTTATTGATTTTGCATTAAAAGGGGTTTGTTAATGACATAGCATGCTATACTCATTGAGTTACAATTTGGATATTACAAGAAGTATAAGATGTAGCGATCTTTGAGCGATGTCTCGCAATGTCTTTAGAGTGAAAACTCATTTCGACACACAGTTCGTTAATACTAGCTAGTAGGTGAAAGACGAAGAGAGAACGCGTGAGAATTTTAAAAATAAAACTTGCCGTTCCTATTTCAAAAATGTCGTTATATCTAAGGCCTAATAAAAAAAGTTACAACCAGATTTCTGTTGGCTACAAAACGCAGTGGAATTTCCTCAGGTTAGATAACTCGTTTTATTTCTACATTCCAAAAGGAAGTAAAAGCAAGAAACATTGCCGGTGCTTATCAGGAAATCTAGTTATTGTCGCGCTCCGCTGTATAACGATATTTTGTGTTCCACTATTTCTTTTGCGGAATTATATGGCAACACTATTTTTAGGTCAGGTCAAATATAGATTCACATATTCAGTTATTCCTATTGCTTCTACACCTACAACATATACGAATTGATGCATTTCAATTGGTTTGTAAATTGAATTTTATAAACTAAGCGTAAGGTTCAAATTACAATAAACTAAACATAGGAGAGTACATCTTTCTAATATAAAGCGTGGTAATAATAATGTGAAATAAAAGAGCCGCTAAAAGCATACGAAATACCTTCGTGCTGCGTTAGTTTTATTTTTGGAAAATTATCGTAGCTCGTAGTTCGTAGTAACCGTAGCACCTGTAGCAATCGTAGACATTATTCATTGTGAATGGTCGGCGTTTGTCGTCTGAGCTCCTCTTTTTATTTAAAGGTAACTTCAAACCGTGAAACTAGTTAAAATATAATTTATTTTAAACTGTAGTGGATATAGCTTAATGTATAATTATATTATACCGTGCATATAGTGCCATATAGTATACTTAGGAGTTCCAATTAAGTTCTATCGTTTATCGCGTCAAATTGAATGTTAAAGGACTGACCTGTTAAAGGATCTTCAACACAATTAGAGGGATTATTTATATATCTAACTTTTTCCACCCGCGGTATCAACCAGGTTCCGGCGAAACTTCTTCCCGTAGGTATTAACAGTGTACATAACATGATTTTAAATACGTTTTTATAAAAAAAATCAAAGTAGGCAAAAAGTCAGCACTTTTTGAAGGTCAATTTTACAAAATACGGCCCCCCAGAAACGCCGGCCCTTCACCACTCCCTATGTGTTATCGCTGGGAAGAAAAAATGGTGTAACAAAGCAGCAAGAACTAACAAGACAGAATGGTGTACTATAGAATAATATTGGCATATTTAGTTTTTTTTTTAATACACGTACACACTGGTTAATGCTTACTTTAAATATAATATTGCGCAGATCAGCTCTGAACTGCTCGGGCCACAAGAAATGGTGGCGTACTTAGCAGCGTCTTACCCACCTACCGGCTTACAGCTAGCTGTAAACTTTACCGACGGGGATTCTCTGGATTACGATGCATACTGATGCTATGGGCTATTCTGCATACAAGTGTGATTACACTCCTCGGCAAAGCCTTTCCACTAATAAAGTAAAATATATATTAAGGAATTCAAAATTATTAATATTAATTGCAATATAATACCCCTTTTTTTGTGGTCGTGGGAAATCATCAAATTACCCCTCCTGCTGAGGGTGCAGCCGGCCGGAGGGAGATCAGACTCTTACTAACTAGAACCCGCTATGTTCCTTCTGAAGGTCCCTGGAGGCAAACCTGCCAGGGTGACGGTAACTCTTGTGAACAACCCCAGCCCTGGCAGATCTTGTCTTCTCTTCGGAACGGGTGGAACAGAACGCGCCGCTGATAATACCTGTAATATAAAATCATTCTAAAAAATATTATATTGTATCAGGTGGGTAGAAATAATTATTTCTTCAATGTATCTAATGATAAGGCAACATGAGGACCCTTTTGATATACATATATAAAAATCTTAAATCTTATACCGTTATTATTCTAATTCTCAGTAATATCGCACAACAAATTCAGTTCTTCCCTTTTAATGACTGGATCGTCTTACCTTCATATTATTATTAATTCAGTATAGACATAACATATTACACAATAGAAGAAAGTTACAAAAAACTTTTCTTGCTGATGAAACTGTGAAAACATCTATAATCACTCTATAATGTGGAGGCTTCAAAAATTAAAATAAATGATTAGACTATGATAACAATCAGTACTTGCTTAATTATGTTTACGAGTAGTTGTTTTAAGCATCTGTAAAGCCTAGCGAGTACTATGATTTCAAATCGCTTGGCAAATTAAACTAATTTTCTAGCAAAAAGGTAATGAATAAAATCCGTGTGAGAGAGCGCGCGGTTAGTTTGTTGCTAAAATCGTAACGCGCTACAAAAAATGGTAATGTGCGCCTGGCCTAATTGTCAATCTGTTGGTGAGCTGTCATGATTGAACGTGTCATCGTACAGTCACGGATTTTGCGGATAAAGCGATGATCGCGATCATGTAATTGCGTAATTAATTAACACTTTCGTTAATGCGCAGCTCGTTTGACGTTCCTGCGATAATGTGGTACAGTGATACTCTTCGTACCTATGTTTGTCAAAATTTAAGTTGAATTATCTCATTTTACTACAAAATTGGTTAGAATTTTGGGTATTAAAGTAAAATCTACATAAGTTTCACACTTCGTTCGATTTGAAGTCAATTGGTGCTGCAGCGGCAAAACCAGCTAAAATGCTTTTAAATGCATGACTCGTAGAGATCTTAACAGGCTTAGCATTGCGATTTTATATCAATTCTGTCAAGAAAAGACAAAGCTCTTTCTGTCAATGTCAACATGTCTTCTGTCCGAGCATGGCGCTATCTGTCAACTCGCATGTAATCACTTGTAAACTTATGTCGATCGAAGAAAAGACAAATTTCTTCAAAAAATTTCAAAAGAAATCTTACGTCAATCTGTCACTTTTCTGTCATTATGTCCATTCTCCGGTAAACAAAACTTGTTTCTACGGTTGCCATGCTAAGCCTGCAGCACATTACTTTCTAGATATTCATCATATTTAAAACTATTTGCATTTAATGAAGTAGTTAATGGAAGCATTTTTTAATATATTTAGATTGCATTTCTGCATTTCATTTTCAGACAAATAAAATCATTTCCACATCTCAGTTTGAAACTGCTAAATGATGTTATGATAAAGTATGTTACATTGCGTAGCTATAAATTAATTTGGCAGAGTTCCAACAGGGCATACACCCAACCTCCTATAATAGCTTTCATTTTAATTCAAATCTGACCTCAAATATTGAGTGAAAGTTGAATAATATGCCACGTGTATTTTTCCATAATAAATCAAACGTTTATTTTTCCTGTTGAGGGTGAACCTCTTATACATTTATTCCTCGTTGTTAAAATACTCAACAGGCCGTTGCAAAATATTATTATTTATTTTTATTTTTTCTTATTAAGTTTAAATATTCGTAATTATGAGGCGAAAAAAATGATGAAAAATTAAAAAAAAAAACGTCAGTCGTAAACAGGTTATCTTAGTTTTTACTACCTACATGGTGTTGTGTGGGTGTGAGGAAAATTGTACTTTTCCATATAGTTCATAACGATGTGCAGACGCCAGCAGGTCAACCTACCCGATTCTGTCAAATTTTACTAATTGAATGACTTGGTATTGTGATAAAGTTGAAAAGCTCAAAATAAGGCAGCTTGAGGTAGGTTATAATTTTGATGTCATGGTGTATCTTTATGCGACACACTACTTAACCTAAGTAGATGAGATTTTATTTGGATTCTTGAATATTTTACTGTCTAATAAAATGGGGTAGGAGAGGCGATTGAAATCTTATTCTAGACAAAATCTTTTATATACCCCCCAGTATATCACTTGCGGTAATTCTCGAACAGTAAGCAAATAGAAAAGCTCTCACGACAAAATTAAATTCCATACTTGTCGCCAGCATTCAGCTGCACCATCTGAACCGCTTTCGGCGCGCATAAATCTCATAAATCTCTTCTAATAAAAACATTCTCATTCCACTTCGCATTGCAAGAGTAATATTAAAGTATTAGCAATATTAGAATTGTGTAGTGAGGTTTCGAAACTTTCAATATCTCAATATCAAAATATAATACACCGAACAAAAAGTGAGAAAAAAATATACTAAAGAGTTAAGTACAAAAACTCATAAATCAGAAGATTATGTTGGAAAAAAGAAAAGATATTTTATATACAATATTTCAAAAATATTGAAAATAACGTTTGTTATTTATAATGCAGACCTACGTCGTAAAATTCGATACTTTGAGCTTTTAGATCATCGAATATAAGTTACAGTTGGATGTAATTCGATTTACAAACCGTTCGCATATCAATTTGTCACAGTCGCGCACTGTGACAAATGGAGATAAAACTCAATTAGATATAAATAATGTTAAATCAAACGAGAATATTTGGCAGCTCATTGCATTATCCGGTTAAGTTAAATTTAAAATGGCGAACCATTTGTCCCAAACCCTCGTTAGTACTAAATTAGACTAATTAACCCCAGTGAGAGTAATAACTGTTTACCAACTCCAATTACAGTATTCGGTTCAAATTATTGAATCGGTAACATATAAAACGGATACAATTGTTTTGATCGTTTACTTAAACGGTCGCTGCGATTGTCGTCCATTCAATGTTGATTGGGGAAGAATACATTTTAAGTAATTATTAGGATCGCTTTAGAACTAAAAATAATGGACAATGGGTACCTGGTGAAAAGCACTCAAGTAAACTAGATTTGATTGTTAACTATACAGCTACTAATTGACTGTTGTTTTTACCTCGTTAAATGAGAAATAGTTTATAAACTTGAACAAGAATTTTGGGAATGAGATGGTTAGTTATTATTATATCCACTTATACCACCCGCTGGTTCACCCACGGCCCGAGACATGTGGAAAACTGTGTATGTATAGGTACTGTATATGCAATGTGTTAAGTTAGATCTATGTATGTCAAAAAATATTCCTGTCTGCCGTTTAAAAACTTATTGAGTAACGAAGAGAATATACATAGATATAAGAAATTCTCAGAAAGGCTTTACGTTCTAAGAAGACAATTATTATAGCGTGCAAGAATTGACGCAGACAGAGGTGCACTTTCTATTCCCTGACGCTCAGCTCGATGGAACGGTAATCCGAAGTTACCAGAGAGAGGTCAAGCGAAGGGCTGACATTTACGTGGTCTCTGAGGAACAGGTGTATTAATTACCGACTTCCAGCCTACGTGCTTCTTTGTGGAAGTTTCTTTAAAACCAAAAACGTTATTTCGTGCTATACACAAGGACCAGCTAAGGAACACGGCGCAGCATACGCTGGAAGTGTGCTCTACTTGGGAGGGACATCGCTATGTCCTCGTGTCGAAAATTGGCGGCGGCGACCTCTCCTGTCCGGCCTTTTGTGCAAGTCATGGTTTGAAGAGAGAAAGAATGGAATGCCGTCTCCTCCTTCTTCGAAGCATTGTTGCTATCGAAGGAGACGACGGAGCGGCTAAGCTCGCTGGTCGCATCAGAGCTCTAAATGGCAGACACCACGCGCCACACGGCGTCCGTCACCATCAAGGGACAACTCCCGGTCACCATGGTCGCGGATCTGTGGCGACGACAGGCTCGCCCGAGGCGTCCTGTTCCACGTCCTGTATACGATAAAATTCAATGATTGGCATTCTTGATAAAAAATATTCAACTTCATGTAATATTCTATGACATGATCCTCAAACTTACATAGACATTGCGTAAACAATATTTTTACAGCGTAGTAAACGGCGCTTGTGGACAGATAGCATTTAAAATAAAATCTATTTGCATTTCTATAACTCTCTAGTGTGCGGTAGTTTCTAATTAAGAATTTACAAACAGTTTTGCATATTCATAATAAATGCTCGGTACTGAAATATTGCAGTGTGACTGGCGTCAATCACGGATGGACAGGTCTAAAATACTCGGTGAAACAGTGAGATAAATTGAATTCTATTGCCGCTAAAAATATCTCGCGACCTATAAAAAATATTCGTTTGAGTTATATATTTTACTGACCGAACCGACCCGATGTTCAAAACTCTGCTGTTAATTTTTGTTAACAAACAATCAGTTTAAAAAATAAAATAGAATTCAGTATCGAGTGGTTCTACAACCACTACTGGTTGCAATTTGCCAAAGTGACAACGGATTAGTGCATGCGAGAGTAAAGAAAGGCAACTCTTACGAGAAGAAATGTTAAAAGCACGAAAGAAAGGCCTATATTCAGTAATTCGGAACAATAAATTATACATTCAGGGAGAACTAATAAATAAGAGGAATAAAACATACCAACAAAACAATGAAACTAATAACACAAACGATAATACATTTATAACCCAAAACAAAACTCACAGCAACGACCAACACAAGGAAACAATAACTAACATAAATACAGAAAACCACTCCTTTCGAAGCCACAGGACAACATTTTAACATTCTATTCCAAAACATACAAAGTATATATAACAAACAAGATATATTTGAAGCTTTTATTGAAGAAAACCCATCATTTAACGCAATATGTTTATCAGAAACCTGGTTATCGTGCGAAAAACAAACCATGATACAATTTAGCGGTTACAAAATAGCTTCCTCATACTGCCGAAAGAATCGAGGAGGTGGCGGCGTATGCATCCTGGTCCAAGATCACATAGAATTTATAGAGAGGAATGATATTACAGATATGTCCATAGAATATGTTATTGAATTATGTGCAATTGAATTACCCAAAGAAAATATTTTATTATTAGCGATATATTGGAATAAAAGAGAGGAAGATATATTTATAAGTCAATTAGAAATAATTCTAAATTATATAAGCAAAAATAAATATTCAAAATTTGATATTATAATTGGCGGAGATTTTAACATAAATGTTTTAGAGAGCAACAGAAAAACTAGTAAATTCTTAGACCTAATGCTAGAGTACAAACTTACACAACACATAAAAAAACCCACACGTATTACACAAACTACATCCACATGTTTAGATTTAATATTCACAAACTGTAACATAAATAGAATATGTACAAAAATTGAAGAATTTGGTTTATCAGACCATAGCGGAACAACACTACAAGTCTCTATGCCACATGTAATCACATCTCAATCTACATGGTACGCAAAAAAAAGATTATTTAACGACTCCAATATATTAAAGTTTAAGTCTGAACTACAAGACATAGACTGGAACAAAATAATATTAGAAGACAAAAATATGAACGATAACTACAAAGCATTCAATGATACCCTAACAAATATCCTAAACAAATGCATACCATTGCGTAAAATTAAATTAAAATCAAATTTTAAGAAAAAATGGCTAACCAAAGGAATCAAAAAATCTTGCAAAAATAAGAGATTATTGAAAATATTTACACTCAAAACAAATAACCCAATACTATCACAACACTATAAACAATATGAAAAAATATTAAAAAAGTCAGTAACAACAGCAAAAAAACAACAGTATATAGATAAAATAAAAAAATCTAATAACAAAGTCAAAACGATGTGGAATATTATAAACGAGCGAACCAATAAAATCATAAAAAAAGACAAATTTAACATAAAACTACAAACAAACAATAATATAACCTCAGAGCCAAAGAAAGTAGTCACTATATTTAACAACTTTTTTGCATCTGTCGGTGAGGGAAGTCGAGTACGAACTAACGATGAGTCGAAAAGCATACCAGTAACTTCACAAACCGAAAATACAATGTTCCTCAGTCCAGCAGACCCTTACGAAATAAATAGAATGCTAAAAACGCTAAAAAATAAAAAAAGCCATGGCATAGACGAACTTCCACCCTGTCTACTCAGAAAATGCGCTGATGAACTTACACTGCCCTTCTATAAATTGCTAAGTCAGTCTTTTGAAGATGGCGTATTCCCAGACCAGCTGAAAATAGCGTTAGTAAAGCCTCTACACAAGAAAAATGACAAAACAGAGCCAAGTAATTACCGTCCAATAGCTTTACTGCCTACAGCTTCAAAGATCTTCGAGAAAGCAATGTGCAATCGCGTGTACACTTTCTGCGAAAAATATCAAATATTTGACGAATGTCAAAACGGCTTTCGAAAAAATCGATCAACAGCGCTAGCAGTTTATAAATTTATACAGGGAGCCCTAAGTATAATAAATAATAAAAAATACGCAGTAGGGTTAATGCTTGACATGACCAAAGCTTATGATAAAGTGCAATATGATATTTTATTAAATAAATTATATAGATTAGGGATTCGCGGTAAAGCATACGAATGGTTCAAATCTTATCTGGAAAATAGAGCACAGCTAGTAGAGATAGAATACTTCAATAACACTACAAACGAACTTCAAAAGTTTCGATCTGACCTAAAGGCGATAACCGCATCAATACCACAGGGTAGTGTTATTGGATGTCTTTTATTTCTCATTTACATCAATGATCTCCCAAAGTTAATTGCAGACACCGGACCTTGCGTTTTATTTGCGGACGACATCTCCATTCTCACCGAATGTCATGACAATACAAACTTAAACAGTACCCTTAATGAAACTCTCGTTAAAATATTAACGTGGATGAATGAACATAACCTTGAAATAAACTTCCAAAAGACCAAACTCATTACTTTCCATCCCCACCAAAAAACTCATCTAAATGTACTATTTTCCTTCAATAGCCATGTAATAGAAACAGTTAATGAATTCAAACTACTAGGCATAACAATAGATAAAAATATAAATTGGAAGATACACATACAAAACATAAAATCAAAACTATCAAAATTTATATATGCTTTCCGGGAAGTTAAAAAAACCACAAATTTACAGACTGCTCTGGTTATGTACTACGCCTATGCATATGCATCGGCATCATTATGTGGGGATACAGTACAGATGCCCCAATACTATTCACCGTTCAAAAGAAACTTATCCGTATCCTGGTAAATATACAACAGACAGATAGCTGCAAACCCCATTTTATAGAACAAAATATCTTAACTCTGCCTAGTATGTACATACTTGAAATATGTAAATTAGCCCACAAACACCAAGACTTTTACACTAAACGAGAAGATATACAAACAAGGTACACACTCAGACACAAAACACGACTCAACCTACCCACATCCCGCTTAAAAATACATTCTACAAGTCCTCTGGTAATGTCAATAAAAATATATAATGTGCTACCAGAAATAATTAGAAAAGAAAAAAAACTCCATTTATTCATAAATAAATTAAAAAACTTATTAATAAAAAAATCCTACTATAGTGTCGACGAATATTTAAGTGATAAATCTCTAAAACTTGAAAAATAAAGTCATTACAATTTTTATTCAAATTCTAATGTTTATGGTTTTTCTTATTTTATTTTATTGTACTTAAATGATAAGTCCTCTCCACACTTATTTATTATATCTTTTGCTGTGCCCGACAGGGTCCACGATTGTTACCTACCAAATAAATGTTTACCACCTAAGCTTACATTGTGGAATGCAATAAAGAATTGAGTATTGAGAGTTTGATCCCGACTTTGGGGTACATGTTCAAAATATTTGCCAAAGATTCGCAATATCTTCCATTAGACGAGGTAACTTGTATTAGCATTTATTCAAAGATATGGGTCTCAGGGAAATTTGGGTTCAGTACATTCATGCTAGCATACATAACAACACTTCCACTGTTGGGGAACAAAACATCACCCAACAGTACTTAGGTCCGTTGTTATAGAATCTAATTTGCATTACGAACGTAACAACCTGTTTTTAGCTGTTTCGCTCGGTGACGTCACAAAGAAGTCGACTAATTACTTTATAGTTTTATGTAAATTTCTACGTTACTTACAGAAGTGCTAGTTACTCATGAATTTAACACTTATTTTACTGAACGTTTCAAGTATAATCGGTAAAGTTTTGTTAGCAAAAAGCCTTTTGGTGGCTTTAAATAACCGAGACTACGCTTGTTTAAGTTTTGGTAAAAAGTAATTGAGCAGAATTCAAACTTTTCTTAGCAGATAAAATTGTATTATTATTAGTAGGCGATATAAAGATGGTTGTTATATTTGTTTGTGGTAGTTATGTCGACGATGAATTATTTGATAGACCAACGTTTGCTGTAAGAATTTATAAAGTGTAGATGTTTATAAATTGTTAAATACTTTCATCATCATCTCCCGAGCCTTTTCCCAATTATGTTGGGCTTCCAGTCTTACCGAATTCAGCTGAGTACCAGTATTTTACAAGGAGCGACTGCCTATCTGATCTTCTCAACCCGGGCAACCCAAAACCCCTTGGTTAGACTGACGTCAGACATACTGGCTTCTGAATACCCGTAACGACTGCCAAGGCTGTTCAATGACAGCCGGTATAATATATAATGATAATTGTTAATTATTTTAACAACTAAATATTGCCTGCCTACTCCAAAAAACCTATCAAGCGTTTAAAAAAATATCTCTCAGAATATGTTAATCCTAATAATCCTATGAATCCTAGTCGAGGTATTATCTTTCGCGAACATGACAGCAGCCGTCACACTCAACCTGAAATATGATTAAGATAGATTAATGGCGGCTCGGGCGAGGTATTACTGATTGATGCTGGATTGCTGGCCACGAAAGCGATGTTTCATAAAAGTCAAGTTCAACTGACCATAAAGTTTCGAATAGTATGATAGAGTAAGGACCAATTTCGCCGACACTCGTTTATTTTTATTTTACTCCGCTTAAGTTGATCGATATTTTTTTTTAACTATGAAGATTGAATGTTTGTGTTTTTTTTTTGTCCTAGCATGCTTTGTGAGGAAAAGTTCCAAATAAATTGTTTATATAACACTATTATGTAAGATTATTTTAGATTTTAATTTATAATAAACAGCCATTTTCCTTAATCGCACGTTTACCTCGTTGGTGAAAATAGACTTAAGATGTATTATTAGGCTGCGGGTTGTTCGTGAGAGATACCGCGGCCCTGGCACACAGGGACCCCCAGAAGGAACATAGTGGGTTTTAGTCAGTAAAAGTCTGACACTCCCTCCAGCTGCACCCTCAGCGGGAGGGGTCATTTGATGATTTCCCACGAAAAAAAAAAAAAAAAAGATGTATTATTAGTAAACCTTATACCGTATTATAAGTGTACAGCTGCTACTGGTTTCGTTTCATATTTTTAGATAATTGGTTTCCTGTCTAGTTCTGAATAGGTATAATTTTATAAAGTAAAATAATATAAAAATGTATAACTAACGAACAGTTTTTTATACATAAGAAGATACGTATCTTTTATAGCCAGTACGTATGCGTATTTGATTTGGGTGATTAACACCCAAATAAAATGCTCATAATATGTTGACCGTACCGAGAATTGAATCCGAGAGCCCCAAAATTGGCCGTCCAGCATGGTGACGATTTCACCAACGGGGTTGTGTCTATTCATGAAAAGGATTTGTAAATATTCTGAAAAAAATATACAATATCACCGTTCTGGATAGCAATACTGAAATACCTTTTTCTTGCATTTCGATATTATACACGTCCCTACTTTGCATTATACGGACAATAGACACACATGTAGGTATATAGTATGGATCCGCCATTTCCCTTCCTACCCTTTTTGTTTTTCCTGAAGAAGAGGGGTAAGTTAGGGTTCGGTTCTGGCCTTCATTAGTGTCTCCCTGGAAAGAATTATGGAGGAAAGATTTTTGTGAAAGTGACGACGAGATTGGATTTTTTATATTACTTGAATTGGTATTTTCTCTTACATGTTAAAAATAAAATATGGTATATAGTTATTTTTGAGGAGCTACTTTAATTCAAACTAATAAAAACAATATTAAGTAGGTACAGACACCAGAACATCAAGCTACCCGAAACTGTCAAATTTTCCCAATCAACTTTAAACCATATACTTCAGTGATAAAGTTGAAAATCTATTAAGGAAATTTGACATATTGTATTAACTTAATGTGCTGGCGTCTATACAATGCGCAACTGAAATGTCTGCCAAATCGTAATATTACGTCGCCAAGAGGTTTTAATAGCATTTTAAAATCGGAATTTAGCACCAGACTCAATTGAATTTTGCATACGGCTAATTAAAAGATCCTGCAGATAGTCCGGTCGGTCACCAAAATGGGTTTTATTAATATTAGACCGGCTTTACGAGAAAGGGCTATTGTATAAAACGATCTAGTTGGCTATCTTTTCCTGCAAAATGGTTTACTTCTCGCCTCTATTCAAGGGAGGATCGTGGAGGCAACATCTTTACAAATTTTGTGTATCGCCGAGGGACGGCACAGTTCCCGATGTATCCCGGTCGGGCTTTCCGAATACGAAACTCCAAACTTGAATAGAAGATCCAGTTTGTGAATATACGATAGACTTGACTATCCGTTGTATACTTGCCATTCGTATGGTTATCGACGTCCATAGTCTGTACTTAGTATTTGCAACTACTTTGTAGGACTTAAAATTTTTATTAACTGTGCCTTTCACGCTTAATTCACTGAACCGATTTCGATAAACTATGGTGCAAAGATAGACTAGAGCTTTTTTTTCATGGGAAATCAGCAAATGACCCCTCTCGCTGAGGGTGCAGCTGTAGCGGACCATCCCGGACAGAATCTTACTGACTAAAACCCACTATGTTCCTTCGTGAGGTCCCTTTGTGCCAGGGCCACGGTAACTACTGCGAACAACCCGCAGCCCAGACAGACCCTGGTCCTAAAGGGCCAAGATAGACTAGAGCTTGAGGCAATTTAAATTGGATTAAGGGATATAGGTAGTTCCTTCAAGATGCATGTGAAACCATGAGCAAATACTACGTCATTAAGATACGTACCTATATATAAAATGACTAGCCGGTATCTGGTCCGGGTCCTGTGGGAACTTATTCGTGCACCCGGATAAAAGACGATAACCTTTTTGATAAATGGAATATCTATCACAGAAATATTTTTTCGAATCGTATTTTCTCAGTTTAGCTTTTTCAACCAATATAAACTCTTCAGCTTGAGGCAAAATATTAGTACTTAGTACTTTTAATAATATAATAATTTAATATATAAATTAATTAATATGTTGCGCGTTACTAAAAAACAAATGACTAGCCGCTAATAAAAAATAAATTGACGCATCAGTGATTTTCATTCAAAGCTCGGGAATCATTAAAAACTGTTAGTTGCAGAAACAAATTCATAAAAAAATGGATCTCAATTCGATATTTTTTCGCTCGAAAAGGCAATTCGCAGAAAATGTCGCGTATTAATATGAATATAGCTTGTATAGCTTTAATATTATCGAGGTGGGTGCTGGGTTCTGGACCCGCTATCGTCTCGTACTCACAAATAATTGGTAATTATAACTTCTGAACTAGAGATTACCCTAAACTAGTTAAGTCTAATTTGTGTTTAAACGGTGTTACTATGTCGATGGAGAAATAACATACACACGAGTATATTATATAGTTAGTTGATAACTTTGTGGACGCTCTATAGGTAGCTTACGAACGAGTAATTGAAATGTGCAGAAGGTAGGTTTTATTTGCATAAATAATAAAGTATTTATTTCCAAACATATAAAAACTTTTTCATAACAACATAAAATGTTGAAATAAAAATCTGCTAATAAAATATTATGTATGTCATGTTCGGATGAACAATGACACATTCGTTTGTTTTTTTTTTTATTAATTCAGCTGGTTGTAGGTATATGGCCAGTGAATAAAATATTCTGCGAACTAGCCATGTAAAAACGCCGAGCCAGAGGCTAGAAAATTTTTGCGACTTACGTTTTCAGCTCGTGTGAAAAGGAATGCAAGGCCTACGTATTATTATTCTATTTTCAAAACAAAATTTAAATTAAAACCATAAAAGTATCATGTTTGTCTTTATGGTTAATTTGAAATTGTTCTTCATTCAAAAAATATTGCTCTAACCTACAGAATTTCATTAATATTCATCGTAAAAAGCTCGAATTTCATTTTTGACATTGATTTAGGAGTATGCGCGAACGCTTGCGCTACTGTGCCCACATAATAGATCTAACAGATTTGTTCTAAACGTTACGCATACATAAGAGTTATCAAAGTTAAAGCATTATCATTAATCATTTCAAATACACGTACTTTCATACTCAATCATAAAATACGATTTTTATGGAAATAAACTAGCAAAAGAAAATATATTGTTTGCTATGGTCACTTATCAAAGTGTGTGGAAGTAATTACCCGTAACATTTTTTTTTCTACAATAAATACAGACAATACACAATTTTCTCGATACAATGGGGTTTTTATTGGAAAATGCATCGCTTTTTTATAGTTACACGCTGGCCGGTCGTGTATTTTTAACTGAACATTTTTATGTAATGTTTTCATTTGCTTTCTATAAAATCCTTTTGCCGTAATCAGATTGAGTATTGTGTCAATATCGATACTTTTTTTTTTAAATTACGTGCGCACACAATCTTCTGGATGAGCAATGGCGATTCTATGTCTATTCTACCAAGAAAAGAAAAAGCTCTTTCTGTTTATGTCGACATGTTTTCTACCCGAGCACCTAACTGCTGGTCTAAATTCGAAATGCTGAGATAAATAATATTATTTCTTGACGATCTTCAATTATACCAAAATGTGGTTTTATTGGAAAGTTCTAGAGCACTCGTATCATTATTTAAGAATCATTATGTATTCAATAAATCGTATGTAGTAAACGTACTTTTCCACTTTATGAACACACCTACCCATAAATCGCACTTAATTACCAAACTCTTTGCAGTAAATACAGTCGGCAATCAACTTGAACATAAGATTGCCGCTAGTAGTTTAACTAATGTAAATTGTGTGTGTCTCCGAACGCACGGAGGTAGCAAATTTTCCCGTATGCGACTTACATTTCCTTTGAATGATTCTCCAAGTTGCCTCATAAATACACGAGACCGTCTCGAAACTACCAGGGTCTTATGAAATACTGTTACACGTTTATACTAATGTCGTGACGTCGCGGTTGCTTTCATGTTTGTGGACAACTTGGCCATGTAATTGGGTACGTGATTAAACTATTTATATAAAACTTTTTTGTGAAAAGACTAGGCTGGGTCGTTATCTTGATTTGCATGATACGTTATTTCAGAGTATTGTAGAAGCATCCCGAGAATTCTAATAGCGTAGAAGTAGTTTTACTATTGTGTGGGGTTTTAAAATGCTTAGCAAAAAAGACACTTATTTCAAAATGTCCTTTATAATATGATATCAGTGATAAAATAAAATAAAAATATTTTTCGTTTGTTATAGAGACAAAGGCGACGGGTACACTCACAAAGGCCGCTTTAAAGTTTTATGTCCATTCCGGTAAAGTAAGGGAAGTAAATCAGTAGCTTTGTGGATTTATAGTTAAAAAAAAAAAACCCATAAACGATTTCTATATAGTAAATAAGTTAAAAGAAATTTATATTAAAAGCAGTAGAATTCTTACTATGCAATACATGTGCCTCAAATCTTTATTATTATCATTCAAACAGAAAATAAGGATAAGGATACAAAGTCTGCAAACGGAACACGGAAAAACTATATAAAAAATATACTTTGACTGTTAGAATTCAACATATTTTATAGTTCTGAAGATTAAAAGGGAAACTAAATAAGATCACTCGTTTTTCTGTCATATTTGATTTTGTGTAGCTTGATAAGGGTGTTCCGCCTTTTTACACTTATAAAGATCGTAACCAATTTCTCTAATTGAAGGGATATTTTAAAAAATATGTAATTTTGTAAATGATCACATATTATTGTTGGTTTAGCTTTAGCAAATAAATGAAAAGACTACCGATCTTTATACGTGTCTAGTTTCGTGCTAGAAATATTCCCCGAATATTAAGAATATGTTTTACCTTAAAATAAGAAATAATATTAAAATAAAATAATAATTATGACGGTTCCCAAACAAAAGATAATAATACGGAACCCTTCGTTTGCGAATGAGACCTGTACTTGGCCGACTTTTTTCCCAAGTTCAGTTCTAACTAGTTTCACTCCAGCTTGACTTATGGCAAGTTCTTTTAAGAAAATTAAAAAAGCGAATGCTTCTTTGGTCAATTTAACATTTACAATTCACTGTGCAGCTATTGTAAGCTCAGCATTTTGTCTAGAAGTTATACTCGTAGCACATAATAACATCGAATTATCTGTAAACTCTCTACCTACTGCAAAAATTATATTATAAAAATTAACAGAATAATTTTGAAATAATGTTTATTAGGTCTAACAATACTAGAGTACCATATTTTTACAGGTCATCTAGAACATGCTAAGGATCATGTTAACCACAAAAAAGTCTCATTTTAGTTAAATTTATCATCACAGTCGCTAAATTGTATGCATAACGCCGGTCTATATGAAGGCGCTTAATCGTTGACCCCTAGGTCATTCAACTTTTGTGGAAAACATGATCCTTATCATATACTAGATGACCTGTATTACTATTGACCTATTTATGAATATCAAAGTATTTTTGTAACTGAATGAATATTAGTTAACGGTTGTACATTTATAAAAACCGCATAATAAGTATCCACTTAGTTAATTTCATAGTCATGATGGTCACTCCGGTGTCAAACGCTAACTGCAATTTAGTTTAATTACAAACCTAACAACTTGTAAGTTATTTAAACTGTCGCTTCTTTGAACGATTCTAGAAGTTTCGTATCGAAGAAAATTGTTGCTCTTTTAATGAATATATAAATGTATATTAAATGTTAAGGTTCTGTAAAGTTCAGTTTTATGAAGTTTACGTTAGATAAAGTAGTTATGATCGAATTGAGAACCTTTTTTTGGGAGGTGAGTAAAGATATGTACATTAGAAGACACAAGACCTTCAGAATTAAATTCTGTATTCCAAAAATTTTAAAGTAGTATTTTTTGATTCTAAGCATTTTCATAAAATGTAGTGCCTACAATAGTGTTCTACTATTATTTGACTACATATCTTCAATGTGCAGTAGTATAAGTAGTTTTAATATTTAATGAATCAATAGATAAATACTGATTATCGTAGTCTAGTACAATAACTGTTCCCCGTGGTTCTAGCCGCCGTCCGAAGGTACAGATAAAAAATCTATGTTCTTTCCCTGACTCTAGACTATATATGTCTACCAAATTTATTTTATTTACTTAAGTCGATCCAACTGTTTACACATGATGGCGTAATCAAGGGAAATAGGGATTCTTTTTAAATACATCGTATAGACATAGATAGATTAGAAACTAAGGTCCGATCAATATTAAGCAAACAATTATTGGAGATACACATCCAAATAACGGAATCCACACCAATCTACTGTTAATATAAGAAAAGTAACAACATAAATAATATTAATAAAACAGAAACGAGAAACAAAGCATAGAAGGTACCTATATATTAGCTCGGCAATTTGTAAGAGTCAACCGTGGTAAATGAATTACTGGGGTGCTCTTATACGATGGTAAATAACTACTATTTTCGACTATATCATGGCTTTTTCCCGTTTATTGAGAGTAAAAGGTTTCCTTAAACCGGTCCCCATAATTAACGAACCGTTGTTATTGCACGGGTCATTGACGATTGACATTTATGAACGGCACTTTCTCAGGTATTTTTTGACTGTGAATGTTATATAAGTAGGTGTTTGGGTAAGCATGATAAATCAGACTCTCAGTAGTTTGTAGCACGGGTCATATAAAATTCAATTTTATAGTTATATTTTTTTCAGCAAAGATTCAAATATCTTATATACATATATATAAAAAAGATTTAAACATAGTATCCAACCAGCATTTGGAACATGGTTGAAGATCTAGCGGTCAGTGCACCTCAGATGAAGCACAGCTTTCTGCATCAAACTCTTGATCCAACCGTCTAACATGAACTTCTTTAAGTGCGAATCGAGGCTCTTAGCTTTCCCCTTAGTTTCCTTTTCATTGTTTTCTCATACAAAACTTGTGTAGGTGAGTTTGACAGGTCCTTTAATAATACATCACAAAATTAAATAATGGACTTAAATATATCATAGCCGACAACTCCTTTTCCTAACTGAGTGTTACGCGAACGCCGCGGGCCAACCAGTCTGTTTTAAATACAAATTGGAGCGAGTAATGCTGACCGAAGCTTTTCTGGGAACTTCATTAACAGACAAAGTGCCAACTATTAGTTTTAATTTGCTTATAATCATACTTAAAATATACTAGGTTTTTTACTCGGATTCGCCCGAATACTGAAACTTATGTAGTGTGTCCGGATAATAAGTAAAAATCCTTCCAAGCAATGGTGTCATCCTATTATCTTATTTAAGTTATACAAATAAATCATCTCTATTGGTTCTGGTCATGAACTTACATGTATGTAATTAATTAAGTACTAATATTCTCTATTTACATTGATAATCTTCACTAAAAGTAATGCGCACACGATGCACTGATGCGCTCCATCACAGATAGTTAGCCAGTAGCGCGATACAGGTACACAATACACATACAGCACGTAAGATTTAAATTTCGAATGAAACAATTTAGTGTTTGCTATTTTATGAGTGCTCTCATAATCAAGTACAAAAAGGTAATTTGTCACCGATTTCCCAAACAAGGAGGTTCTCAAGTCGACTGCGTACCTATTTATTTTCCTGTGGGTGTTATCCAAGTACATAAATCAAACGGCAGGTTTCAGGGAAACACGTAAACTTAGTACTTAGTTAAGCGTCGTAATTGGACAAATAGATTTTCAATAATATTATGAAAGCAGGCTTTGAAAAAAATAAGGAATTGTTTATTATACTTCTGAGAAATTACGTCTCAATGGCATCGTCATATTTTCATTCTCCGTATTCGCGCTTACGGTCTTATACCGAAGTTACCGAGCTATAAATATTTAATACTAACAGTTCTTATACTCGTATTACTTCTCAGGTTGACTACTTGCGTCTTAAATTGCTCGTTAATTTCCTCGCTCTTAATCGATTCCCATCATTAATACTTCTCGCACTTATAAAATGCAAACTTCTCACAAACGCTCGTAACGAAACTAAAAATCGATTATAAAACACTTAATGTTAGGAAGTAGTTGAAAGTTCGAGCACTACTCCGGTCACTTCACTATACATTTATTTTAACGATTAAACTCCAATTATAAAAAACTCCCTTTATAAAACTCTTGTACAGCGCAGCGTTTGATTTTTCACATTTTTTGTAGAGTGTGGTGCATTAATTACAAACGAAAACCCCCAGGTATAAGTTTAATAGCGAAAAAAATCCAGTTTGACAATATTTCAGCTTTATGAATTATATTTTCAATCTGTGCTTATGCGCGCCCGTTTGCGAAGCACTTAGCATTCAGCCGGCCCGACCGGTTACTTTATAGACAAATATTTCACTCTAACATACGAGCAGCGCAAATAAAGCTCAGCATTTTTTCTCAACATTTATTATTTTATTTTCCCTGTCCTTTGAAGTTTATTTAATGCCGTTTTAGTTCTTATTTTTCCACTTCACAATACAATAGACACCTTTAAGCTTTACGTACTTGAAATTGAAATTATAGTCGTACGTGGCCACTTTGAGCACATTCTACACTTTCAACTCAAGTCGTTACGTTTTATTTCTGCGTCGAAGTAGTGGCACCCCTAGAAGGCTAAATAAGACTTAAGCGCTCTTATAATAGACACCGCTATTTGTCTCAGCACTAAATACGTTCGACTTACAACTTAGTCCGCGAGTTAATATTCTAACAAAAACAAAGACGTAATTTCCTCGTCTTTGACTGGCTGAGAACTTAAGTACAACAGTTAACCACCCGCCACACGAAATACTCGCTCTCAGTTAAATTGAGTGATTTTAATGTGATGATTATATAAAGTTTGTTTATTTAGTTAACAGCAGAAAATGATGGATATATTATGACCTACTTATGTAATGATGATTCATCAAATGGTCACTATTGTTTGTGCTTTAAATGTACCTATTGGGGACATTGAAAGCACAAAAACCTCATCTACAATAGTCCGAGTATAAAACAGTAATGTTTTGCCTGTTTAATTGCAATTGATTAAGACACTTCTTCTACATCACTGAAAGATAAGAAGCGTTGATAATTTCTTAATTATAATACCGACTAGAATTGTCGTGTCAAATTAGCGGCTCCGGCACAAGTGTCGTTGTTATCGTTCATTATAAACACAATGATACGACAAGCATAATTATGAGCATCTGTCTATGAGGGATGATGTTATGTACTGTCGAGTGGATGCTCCTACCAACTGCCGAGAGCCCTCCACAATTTACACAGAACATTATTCGGTGTTGCTCAGACTACTTGTCTCGAACCACTTAGTACCAACCGCAATTGAGCGAAAGAGAATTCAAATGTATTTAATGCTCAATACTACCAGCTTTTAAGAGATAATTTGTGAACAAAAATGTTCAGCCACACTGAACGATAGCTGTTACTTGCCTGCTATTAAATGTTTTTCGCTTTCCCAAATAATTTCCTTCGAGTTCTTTTCCGATTTTAAAATGCGAAATGAATGTGGTTATAGTTCATGTTCCTCATTTATTATCTTTATGCAGCAAGTTAATGTAATTTCTACGTCGTTTATTGAATAAACAACTTGTAATTAATTTATAAATCGGTACTGGTTTGTTCATAATTCCAACTACGAGAAATATTAATTTATGGTTAGCAATATCAGTAGTACAGTTGAGATTGCTCGGTTAAAGCTCATTACCTACGAATGAGATGTTTCTCATAGGTATAATGAGTTCTAACCACCAATATACTGTGAAAATATTATTAATAATTATTTTAATCCAGTTTAATTAAAAATACGACAGGCCTTGTACAATGTTCGAGGTTTTTACTACGCCTGCAGGCAGGGGTAGTCAATCCGTGACCGCAAGCATTGTAACAGGCCGGGCAAAATAAACACAAATAAAAAAGGAATAATATTTTGTTTCGGCGTTGACAGTGCAGCCAAATAAACTTTGCTTGGTAAGTGATGTGCAATGCTTGATATTCACATATATCTAGATGATGTAGAACCACGTACTGTACTGTAGTGTTGGAACAAAACGAATTTTTCGGTCCAAATTTCACTATGTCACGTTAGATGTGCTACAGATATATAGATATGAAACTGACAACCCCTGGCGATACTTGAATGCGGTGAATTTAGAATGTTATATGTCAAGAGTGACGAGGGACTCCTGCAGTAATAAACACTGTAGGAAGCTGTCAGGTGGATCAATTTTGGAGGTCATAAAGGTTGATAATCTCTGCACAAAATCAATCCATTTTAGATTTGGAAAAAAAAAGCGAAGAACTGAAACATTTTGCTTATCTGTTAAAAAAGTACTGTTAAAGTATTAATACAAAAGTAATTACAAGAATGTGATTTTGTTAATTTTATTTTTCGTTATTAAAAGTATATTTATTCACGTTAAAACCCTTCCACTTATTTTAACCTTATCAAGTACAAAGCAGATTATTGTTGGTTATTCTTCATGCCGTTTCTATGTTTTGTTTTACGAGATACTTACTCGTTACTAAGAAATGCTGGAAGCTCTCAATATTGCAACCACACGCCTTTATACCGCATTCTTGATACACGGCGCTCCTGACACCGTAAATAATAGTAAGTGTTCGTATAAATATCCGCAATCATTGAGACACACTCAAAGATATGTTTTCAACTTCACCATTAACCAAACAGGAAAATTTGTCGATTTACTTTGCGAATAGTTTTAATTTGTATTTGCCTTGCTCTTGGAGAGTGGACGATCAAATAACAAAGAAGAAAATAGGTTAGAAAAATACAAAAGGATAGAAGCGATTCGACTGAACTATGTATGTGATGTATTATGGATGTTTGAAGGTAAATTGATTGTTACCACATTGTCGCACGGCGCGGTGGTCGAGTTCATGTAGGGTCTGTCCTTTATTCGTCATTATATTATACTAGCTTCCGCCAGCGGTTTCACCCGCTTCCTAGGAGAACTACTTCCTGAATACTTATAAAAAGTAGCCTACATGCTATTCTGTTGTACAGTCTAGTCTTCGTTCGGTAGTTTTTGCGTGAAAGAGTAGAATACATCCATGCATCTATTCTCACAAACTTTCACAATTATAATATTAGTAGGATAAGATTATCTTTATAGAACTGCCATAACTGGATAAGGTACTTACATATTCATAAGTTTAAGGTCCCTTTGATTTGGTGATATTATGTAGGTACGTACAAAATTAGTCTAGATTCGACCAAGAACGGGATTTAGGTAAAATATAAATAAAATTTATAATTTTATTGCTGAGAATGTAGACACTAACCAGTGTACTTCATACGAATTTTCAAAAATATTTTTTCGATGTTTTTTTAGCACAAATGTAACTATTATTAATAATATTATATTCATGGCTTATATTTGCGTACCTACAACAATTCAAAATCATTGTTCGAAAAATATTCATGTTAATAAAATAATAAAATAAAAAAACATAAAAGCTTTATTGTAGGTAAACCAAAATGTAATGGACGGGAAAATAAAATACAAATTCTATTTTATAAAAGGTTTGGAACGAAAAAAAAATAGTCTAACGTATTTTAACTATAAAAATAGTCACTACAAAGACCATGTGGTTTAGTAAATAAAGCTACCTTTTGCTTACTGAGTTTCGTACCCTTTGTTTAATTGGAAAGGTACCCACACCTACGAATGTTTGCTCACTCGACGATGTTTCTTTATTTACGTGGGCTCCACCTTCTATCACAACAGTGAAGTTCTAACAGGCGAAGGCTGATTTAATTAGTATTATTGGCACAGTTGTGCGATGCTTGCAAATAATCTGAGTTTAGTTCGGAACAATGAGGTCGCCACGGTACGCTGAAACGCCTGCCATTTCTTCATTCTTAACACACTTAATATTGTCAACTCATGGATTGAAACTAGGCGTTAATTAATTTGATCTAATTAAACTATTATCTTATAAGTTTCGAATAATGGAGTTTATATGGTTGTTTTGAACTATCAGGATTAAAAGACCATACGGACATACATACATACTATATAATGAATAATTGTAAAAACAACACTAGGTCCTTCATTAAACCTTATAAAAGAACTCTTAAAAGAAAATTATACAAAATACACAATATTACAAAAAAATCAGACCATAGATGAATAATTAAAACTTAGCTAAATTATCCAACGACACGTTTATCGTCAATTCAAAAGTGAGTATCTGTGAAAAAGCATTAATTAAATGCCTCTTAATATTACAGTTTTCAACACTACAGGCTTACTGTTCTTTCTCAGCGGAGGCTTGGCAACCCTTTCAAGCAGTAAACTTCCTCGCACCCAGAATACAATAAGTATCGCAGCTTTACTCTCAGTTGGAATTTAAAATACCTGATAACAGGGGCTTCGAGTATAAAGTAACTTTATCGATAATAACCGCATTTCCTACTTTTACCTTGCAAGCCACTCTAGTTAAGTAGACATTTATGACAATGGCACCGGCGTAATAGATACCTGCTCCTCTGTCATATTACGTTTTCACTTCATGAAATATATCTGCAGCACTACTGCCAACACATACCTACTTCTCTAGAGAACCTTCATTGTTTGCAACAAACACTGCGATTAATTCAATAATTCAGCGAATTTGTATAGTCACTTCTGGATACTCACTGATATTTTAAAGTAATTTAAAAAAGGAAGCAAATGACAGAACCAAGCCTAAAAAAATAGCAATCTATATTTAAAAAATCAGAAAATGATTTATTGTGTTTTTTTTTCCTTCGGTTTATCTCGACGGCTATAACAGTGTTATCTTTGACATTTCTTGAATGACAAAGCGGGGCGGCTCAATAACCATCCAATTTGCATAACCTAATTTCTCGTGGCTGCGTCAAATTGCTGACAGATCTCAGAGCCCGCACTCCGATCATAATGGATGGGACGTCGATTCCGATAAGACCGTAAACTGACAAGAATATATCTGGTCATTAACGCACGCTCCGACGTATCTATCGATATCGCTTACTGGTCAAACTGCCTCCTTATAATATCGAGCCGATTTTGCCAAATTAGAATATCATTCTTAAGATTTTAGTTTATGATGACTCAGAATTGGTAGACATCGACCGCAATGATTGCTTTGTTAGCAGGAGTGAAAATCATCATTACCACATTCCGTTTGACTTTCCTATCACGATTGTTAGTTCTGTTTTACTGGTTCGTTCATTATCTCCATGGTAAGTTCTTCCCAATTTAAAGCGCGTATTTTTAAGGTCTTCCCAATTAGCATTCCTTTGTACAATAGGTAATACACAGGTCGAATTTGTATTAGTAACTAAAGATGAGGCTTTACAATTCCAATTAATGGGTTTGTTTAGGGCATATATAATAGAATAGATGGGTTCAGTATCAATATCAAATTCTTAAGGTACTCTAATCTATACGGTAATAGGTTCAGTTAAAGTTACTTGGATTTTAACATTTATGTAAACAAACAATATATCACCATAAGACATCTTGGGCATTTAATAAGATCATTAGCGTACAGCTAATGTACGATACGCTTGCATGCTTCTGAGTGTTCAGGAGGCATGTACGAAGGGGTCAGGAGATAACCGAGTCAAGATATACCTATTTGGGATACTCTGATACTATCAAGATTATTTTATTTCTAATTAAAGCCTGACTGACAGTTTAAGATTTTGTTCTAGAAAACTATTTCGTAACACAATTTCTTAGTAATATGATTAATATTAAATAAATAAGTTTACTCCTCATGATCTATTTTTGTTGTTCCTCCGAGATATTTTCGCGGAAGTAGACTGATGGACTCCACGATTTCATTTTAACTTTAAAAAAGTGAATGCAGGGAAGTGCATCCTTACCGAGAAAAATGCGAGTCACAATAGAATTGTCGAAAGTAGTTGTCTAATACTTCGCATTTCAGACTTTCAAGAGTTGTAATAATAGTAATGGCATCCAAGCTGCTCTGTACCCTAAGGAACGATAAGCAGGAATAATAATGGCGTCCAGACCGATTTTTGCAACTGCGTAGGATTATGCATAAGCATTTGCGCAGACGCTGTTAGCCCGACATGAAGCTCAGGACCGATATTTACGTGCACTCTGATGCATATCCGAATTACCAACTTTCAGACTCCGGACTGGTCAGTTCCGGCAAAGTCTCTTGCCCATCGAAAAATCGAACTCGAAACCCCGTGCACAGCAGTCGCGCTATGCGACTAGTAGACCAACGAGGCCGTTGTATAGTAACTAAGCAGATAAGCGGTACAATATAAGTCAAATAACAAAAAAATAATCATTTCATTGTTTCCCAAATCACTCATCAACTCAAGTTTTTTTTTGAAATTGCACGCGAGTCATGTCGCTTTACGCCACTTTTTAATTTCTTCCCAATCTACCAATCCGCTTTAATATGTCAGTTGAAGTCACGCCTAAGCATGAGCCTTTACTCTCCTAATATACATAATAACTATACTATACATATGTATATATGTGCGTTACATAGTTATTCCCTATTAGTGGGAGACAAGTCATTATTGTTAATTGCTGTGGCCTCGCAATATGATTTAATCCAGTGTGTCACCAAATTGCTTGTAGAAATGGACGGTACAAATGATTATCCCTTCAGCTCCCTTAGTCACTTCACTAAGATATCTGTGTGTGCAATATCACTACCATCGCAAAAAGGTAATACATAGGTATGATGTTCTAGATCCGTATTGAAGTTTACGCAGAGGTAATTAGGTCGTTCCATTAAAATTTGTTCATATACGATTAGTCAGATTATCTAAAATCTATTTCAGTTGGAGAAAATTCGTTTCGACTACGTACACTGGTCCCCAACCTTTTTGGAAAAAAATATTTCCATGGAGACGTACTTTTGTGCGAAAAAGCAAGATATAAAACTATGATATGTGCGACCCAATCTATGGCTAGCAATATCGCTTGAAGGATCGCGAAAAACAAATGAAAAGGACAACGTTTGAAATTGCATGCATCAGGGATTACACTACCGTGAACATGCACATGGTGCCCAATTGTAATGTATGCTATTTCGGTAACAACCGCTTTAATAAAAATAATGGCACCACGTTGGTGCCATAGGAACCACGCCGGTCTCCCGAGCTGAGTCCCGGGTTCGATTAACGGCACGGTCGTCGGACATTTGTGTGATGAGCATGCTTGTTGGCTGTGCTCTGGATGTTATAATATGTATTTATAAATATATGTGTAAAGTATACTCGTATATAATTTATCAGTTGTATTGACACCCATAACACAAGCTAAGCATAGTTTACCATGGGGCTAACCGACCTTGTGAAAATAAGGTGTGCCGATATTATTAATTAGCCGGATATTATTAATAAAAAAATAATACAAGGTAATATATACCGTAGGTATTCAATAAGCTGAAGTTGCGCCAAAGTTGCAGAAATGACAGTCTCTGGGTTTTTATAAGATTGAAACGCAACAAAATATCACTTTAGTCACTTTTTGCAGCTGTGAGTACTGAGAGAGAGAGATATTTACAGAGAGTAATTGTAAATCTTTTTGTGAAGCCAGTAAAAAAAAATATATCAGGAAACATTACTTTTTTTGCATTTAATTTATGTCATAGTACACCAAGCTACCCGAAACTGCCAAAGTTTTCCTAATCAACTTTGAACTATATGCTTCAGCGATAAACTTGAAAATGTAAGGAAATTTTACCAATTGTACTTGATGTACTGGCGTCTATACCAATAATCATCTTGAAAATACATACATACATCATATACATATGTATTATTGTAGTCTTAACCTGTTAAAACAATTATATAATGTACCTTATTTTTATCTTAAAAAATGTTTCCTTAAGTTTTCTGAACTCCTCTTTTGTAGAAAACATTTCAACTCGATTGAAACTTCTCATGTTTGAACAGTTTGAACGATTTTCTTCTGACGGATAATGGATTTAGGGATGGATATGGATTTTTATTAGGGGCCAGTTTCACAGGTTACGGATAGCCACTATCTACCAGATAAATTAAAAAATGGAACAGAATTTGTATGAAAATCAACAACCGGTGAAACTAATCAAATAAATGCAGATTCAATTCATGACAAAAATGTTCTAAACTCTATGCTATTGTTGTGTATCTTCGAAACAAAATATATATTTTCACATTCTGATGCTATGACGTGAAGAAACTATTTTCTTTAAGAGATATTCTGTGAGAATGTCTCACAGCTCGTATCATTGAAGTAGGTGCAAGTCTTGAAAGGGTTTACTTTGAAATTCGGTTTCGACTCAATCTTCAATCTTCATGTTTGCACTAAACCGTTACCCAGGTCAATGATTTGACACATTCACAAAATGTTTATTTAGTTTCAATAATTTTGTTAAAACTAAGTATATTAAGTTATTTACCGAAGTATTATGATATAAATGTTAATTGAAATATTGTATAATATTAAAAAATAGACTAACTACACTTCTGTGTCGACTCAAACTTGTAAAGACTTTTAAAGTTTACCTTCCACAAAATTGACGAGGAAGACTGGTACCTAAAAAGTGAGTTTAAGCTCAGAATAAATCCAGGTTCGGGACTCTGCTAAAAATGGAGCAATTCTAAACTGCACTGAACAGGAAACCTCAGCCTCAGTAGTTGAGATTGCGACCACTAACGAGGTGTCAGTGCTAAATCGTATAACAAACTTGCTGGAATGGGCGTGCCGTGCAACTAACTAGAGTAATAGGTTCCTATTACTTCACCTGAACTGAAATGTATTAACAACTTTATTCTATCCTGTTTGAGCAACCGTGGGGATAATTTCTTCCAAATGAAAAGATACCCGGGACCAGGCTGTGATGTAGTAAAATATGATATCGATGACAATGAACGACGATCCCTATACATACATAACCAGTTACAACACGTATTTTTTCTGAAATGTAGCTTCTGTATAGCAAAATATTCGCAAGAGATAATCTCATGTCCTGTCCAGGCTGTGGGATTGTTCGCAAGAGTTACCACGGTTCTAGCATGCAAAGGACTCTAGAAGAAACAAAAGTGAGTTTTAGTCAGTAAAGTCTGACACTGCCTCCAGCTGTACCCACTGCGGATTTCACTTATTCAAACAATAATTTAATGATTTCCCTCTTAAAAAAAAGAAAAAGTCATATCTATCTGATCTACATTATTTTCTAAACTAACATTGCAGAGAAACGTTACTGGGTTTAATTTCGTGTGCCCAAAAATAACAATTTTAACGCATCGTAGACAAATGCTAGAGGAGACATGGCATAAGATTTTATAAATTTAGAGATTTTCCCAATCAATTTATTTGTTTGCTAGTCGAAATTACTTGGCTGTAAAACAGCACTTTTTGAACGTCAAAAATTACAAAAGACAGCCCCCAAAACGCCCAGCCTTCACCACTTCCTATTTATTTTGTTTTACAAACTAATTAAATAACAATTTGCTTTTTCTTCAAAATATTCAGTCGTTGCTTTGATTCTTAGTAGATTGTGCTCCATTATTATGTCCGAAAATATGATTATCATAAAATAGAAACCCATCCTTAGCCTAGTAGTCATATGAAAAGCATTTAGTTTGGATTTGGTGCGGTATTATCATACATTTCAATAGTCATAATTTGGCCTATTGCGGTTGGATGCACGGCGGATTACACGCAGTGATTCCTCTCTGAAATGAAGCCATCAATTGCTATTGATTTCGTACATTTATATCACGTACTATTGTCGGACGTTTAAAGCCAGAACTTTTGTCTCTAAATCCTTTAAATGACGGCTCTTACAACAAAAATATCAACACTACTGTTGCATGTTTTGGTTTCGTTAGGTTTGACAACGATTTTCAGACTCAGTATCGACGAGAAAAAGTACTAGAATTACAAGCATTATAACAAAGAAATCTTGAGAATATAAATACGTACCTATATAAAATAAAAGAACATCAATATTCTTCCAATAAAAAAACCCTATATACCTAGTATCTCCAGTAAATAAATACAACCTCTCTCAGTATATTCATCTGTACAAAAATATGGGACAATCGTCGAGGCTCTATTGAATATCGTTGGACAAGAAATCTGTATTCATGGGTCAGCTAGCCGTAAATTGAATACGTCGTGACTTCGCGGCCACTGTCAGGAATCCGAGGGAAAAATTAAATTCCTTGAGACGACCAGCGCGCCCAATGCATGCACTCACGTGCTCACACAGCGACCACAGATAATTAATAGCTAGACGTGGTAATAAATAAAGTCAAGAAATGACTAAGTTTGGTTGGTTAAAAACTCATGTACTGTAGAAACATTGTACTTATATAATTTTTTTTCAAATAGTCATATTATGCTATTAAATTATATCTATTTACGTAATCCAATCTGATGTCAATGTATATCTAAAATGTTCCTATCAAAATATAATAATAATTTTCTCTTTATAATACAAAAATTAAACCATCAAAAGCTGGCTTTCAAAGTCAAACCCGAATAGAAAACGAAGAACATTCTGATTAAATACGAAATAGCTACAGTGATACAGAAACAGTTTCAAAAAACCAAACACAAATAGTTTCAGCATCGGAACTATAACGAGAGTTCCAAGAAATATCGTGATAAGCTAAAAAAGTAATAATCTATTAACTCGCCCAGTACGAAATAAGTAGATAAAGAAATTAAAAGACTGAAATCTTCAGCAAAGTGAGCAATATGAGGAGAGGCTCAAGGCTACTCATTGTAATCCAGCTTCATAATTCTAATACTTCATAATATTCTTTTTCTAATGCAGTCAAAGTGGGGCAGCGGCTTAGCGTCCGCTGTAAGTTGTAAGGCGCTGAACAAAATTAATGGCTTTCCTGCAGGCTCCTTGCGCGCCGGCAGGCTTAATCCCACCAACACGTGATGCACTGCCCGACTTCGATCATGGTGGAAAAAAACAACTGCTACAAGTTTGCCGCAGGAACTTCGTGAACTTTCAAGTTTTAAGCGAAAAAGGCAAGTCTTACGTCAGCGAACTATTCATTCGTTTTTTGATCGGTGGCGGTGAAAGTATGCATTTTTTTTTTGTTCTGCGCCTCTTCTTTGCAAGATTTTTAAGTGAGAAATAAGTTTAGCCTTTTGAACATTTTATATAATGTTGTAATACCTACATGAAGAGTGAACAGTCTTGTTCCGAACCAACAAGATTCAGGAAGAATTATCGTGTAAAATGGAAGCTTCTTGCATTACACGGCTTTATCCCTCTTTACTAATTTAGTTCCTAACATTTTACTTACGAACGTGCGGGCACTTTAGCGTCCAAGTTTTAATAGACCTTAGACGTATAAATCTATGCAGGCACATATGTACATACATTGCCCGCTTACGTTGACCAACTCTGCAATGGATTGTAACACGTAAACACAACCATTCATTTCGTTCCAACTTTGGTTTACATGTCAAATATTGTATGTATGTATGTTTCTCAAATAATCAATTACTTAACATTTTTTAGATAAATCCCTAAAGACTGCTTGAATTTGGAATAAAACGCTCTTGTTCATTAAATAAACCATACCACCAGTTACATTTATATATATTTTATTTATTTTTAATTAAATAAATCGAAAATCAAGTAACTGTAAGTACCTAATCGAAAATCGACAACGTTAAATCAGTAGACAATTCGTGAATTTTATTCGCGTATATGTTGAAATTTATATAACAAACCAGATGAATTAAAAAAAATACAGTTATTTTAAACATTAATTAAACAGATGCACAAATATTTCAGTATAATCAAATTAAGTATCTTAATAGATAAGCATGGCAGCTGCTTTTTACCTTTTATGCTTCATGGTTGCTACGCGGCTACGGTCACGCATGCTGGCTACGGCACCATCCTATATTCACTTAGGGTTGCCCACTAGAGCACCTATCCGAAACTATGTGGGAAGTCTTTATTCGTCTAAAGATTTATTAGGACTGGGGTTGTGTTGCACGCTTTGCACGCAATACGGGCTTAGCCTGTGTCGCAAGTGACGTTATAAAACCACGCGGTGGTGCGTGGGAGGCAGCTGCGGAGTTGTGGCTTCACACTAATTACGCACAGAGGCGACGAACGAGAACATTCTGCTTCTTTATTCTAAGTATAAATAACGTAGAAAATTACGTTAAGAAATGTGGGGACTGTGATGACGATCCAACTTTCCACTCGTAATTAGAAATTTCGCAAGAAATATGTAGGTGTAACTCCATTTTCATTAAGAGAATATTTATAATGGAATGCCCCTATTTTGTGTTATTAATAAACATAACAATAACTTTATTTAAGGATTATTTAATTAATTAAGGATTAATTAAATTAAATTTTGGTATTTAATTAAGGATTGCTAAAATGAGTATTTCTCGTTATCATGGTTTCACTGAAATTAATATTTATGAGAAAATTTTACTATACATGGTAAATATGATAAGCCACATTGGTTGACCGATGATTTCAAAGAGCAATATGTTTTATGTATCCAATCTGTAACCCCAAAAACAACCAAGTCACAATAATAACATACAAATACAGACGGCTTGAAACCACTCAACGTACGCTGTGCTGTAACTGCTATTATGCCTGATGTAACAATGTGTTGTACATGTGCTTATTTGTAGTTATTCTACTGAATGGCTGCGTCCACCTGCGAGAAAGTATGGGCTGAAACAATAACTATTTTATTTTTACAGCGATGAGAAAGGATGAAGCAACAGAGCGTAGTGCGAGTCTGCAATTTAGAGGTGGTTGATAAGTAAATTATTATACGACTTAATCACGTAGTATTCTCATTTAGAAATGTTTATTTGAGAGAAGCTGTCGTTAGATTTTGGTCGTATTATAAAGGCTTTTGCTTACGAGTTAATCAACGTTCAAGCTGCACCTCATAGAAGAACGAAAAATGAATGAACGCATTTGTTGAAGGTGGAGCTGGGCTATTTGCAATATCGATATAGTGAAAGTCGGTAAAATCTTAAAACATTTAAATATTATAATTTTGTTTATAATTCTGTACTTGTGTAAGTACTGATTCATGATTTCAAGGAACAAAACAGTGAGCGCAGACATTTTGCTACACAAGCTTTCATGAGAAAAAACACTAATATCCACATATTATTGACAATAGAACTATAAATGCTCATTCAATAGATTACAGTTTTATATGTGAATAATTTTACTACGCGGCATATTACGCATTTTTTAAGCTTATGTACATCTCTATAAAAGTTCTACAGGCATTTTTGAGGCAGCTGAATACATACATATATGTACGCATAGGTAAGTTTCACTAGCGTACGTGCTTGCCTGACCACTATGGCGGTATTGTGACTGACAAGTCCGGATAAAGGACCAATCTGTTCTGCATACTGATCGTCTCGTTCAGCATCGTCTCCTACGGATAAAATGCAAGTAGTGTATTGTATAACACAGAATCTATCATAAGATATTGTGTAGCATATCGTCTAAACATTGTCCTAGGATCCATCGAAGAAAGATCTACAACCAATTCAATTTTCAGCCGTCTGCCAACGGTTTCGCCTTTTCCCAAGCTATGTTGGGGTCGGCTTACAGATGCAGCTGAGTACCAGCGTTTTTCATGGAACAATGGCCTGTCTGAGCTCTTCACTCCAGTTACCTGGTCAAACCGAAACTCCTTGGTTATAATTAAAAATAAATTTAGGTATTGTAAAATAATTTTCTCGCGCGTTATTATCATATGTTAAAACTGGTCTTCAATTGGGAACATAATAAGCTATCAAACTAAAACATCATGTCCTTTGATTACGATAAAGAAGAATTATATAAGCACAAGTACAAGTAACATTAGTGACTAATGTTGACAATCAAAACTAAGCATCTTTACTCGCAGGTGCAGCCTGATCAATGAGTATGTTTGGGTAATAACCACTTGCATTCATTTCGGATGTAGTATAGCTCATTGTATTGCTTATCTGGAAAATACCAGTTTCTGATACTAAGGAGTATGTATGTATAGTGTATAGAGATTACAAACATAAGCCTTTCTGGTTTTGCATTGAAGGTAATTCATACGTAACGATACGAACGATAATTGCTATGAAAATTGGGGTTATCATTGCACTATTCTATCAATTCACTACTGATGAGAATCATTCTTGAGTGTAGGTTTATCACGTTGCTAATATCAAAAAACAACCATTTTTTTACTCTAAGAAATATAAATGAAAATAGCAATTGTAGTGATTTAAATACTTAATAGCCTAATATTAATATTTAACTTAATAGTTAATATTAATTACAAATAGCTTTACTTTCTTGGAAAACAAATCATTTTTCACTGTGCTTATATTTATTTAGCTATAAAGGGTTTTTCGTAATAATATACTTACAGTGAAGAAAAGTCACAGCCTTAGGTACTATTAATAAAGCATGGAAGCTATTCCACATGCCGAGAGGTTCTGGTAATATTTCCTTATCGTTGTCACGGGGAAGTCGCAAGATATTTCTCAAGGTTACGACAAATGCAGTTGTGATATCAGTATCGCGGAATAACAATAATATCAACTCGCCTAATGTAGACTCTCTGATCATGATCGCCTTGGTAGATAAGAGAATCGTTTATTGAAGACTATAAAAAAGGTTAAATATTTACGTATCTATATAAACACATACAAGAAAAATTCGTTTTAGTTCTCTCTTGTAACTCTAGAACGGCTGCATCGATTTTTCAGAAAATTCGTGGAGAGTAAGTTTTGAACTAGGAGACGGACACAAGATAGATAGACAGATATATTGTGTCTTCATCCAGGCACAAGAGGTAGTTCTATCATGAAGCGAGTGAAACCTAGGGCGAAAGCTAGTCTATAAAATTTCCGGGAATTATAAGATTTTAAAAATATTCCTCTTTCTCAGGATCTCACTCATATTTTATATATTAATCCAAATAAAACCAACTTCAGAAGTAGACAGCGCCATCTGTCTTATGTGATACGAATTACAGGAACGCGCTCTAAACGAGACCGCGTAGATTTACATTCAATTAAAACATCCTTCTACCCTGTTGGGGATTAAAGACGGATGATGTAAAACCTAACCTATTATTACTTTAGGCACAGAAGCGGTTTGTTTTCCTAATTCCTATTTAAAATTCAGACCCGTTTTGCTGCCACTAATTTTAAAGTACAAGGATAGAAGTAAATATTAAAAGACTACATGACTGTGTAATATCTAAGTTTCTCATCTGCCTTTCCTAGGCTATGTTGGGGTACCGTGAGATACCGTGGCCCTGGCACACAGGGACCTCCAGAAGGAACATAGTGGGTTTTAGTCAGTAAGAGTCTGACACTCCCTCCAGCTGCACCCTCAGCGGGAGGGGTCATTTAATGATTTCCCACGAAAAAAAAAAGGCTATATTGGGGTAGACTTCCAGTCTAAACGTATGCATCTGAGCACCAGTCTTTTATATGAAGCGACTGGCTACCTGACCTCAACCCAGTTACCTGCGCAACCCAATACCCCTTGGCAAGACCGGCTGTTAGACTTTCTGACTTATGACTACCCATAGCGATTGTCAAAGATGTACAACTGACAGTCGGGACCCACACGAGATGGTTACCCATTCGCGGATCGGCCGCGCCTAGCGTTGTTTCTACGACCTCCTCCGAGGCCTGTAGTATCTAAGTAATTCTGCAATATTATCAAAAGGAGTATTAAGTTAAATCATTTAAATGGTTCGTTGATCGACGGTTGTAACGATTTTCCTTGGTGGTCCCTCGATTTTTCGGATTAAATTTTACGCGGTGACGCTTTTCTTGTATAAAGTTATCTTCTGTTTCGATACTGATTTTCCTAGAGGTGTCAGCGTGAAACATAACTTAGAGACTGCTTTGTAAATATGTATCAAATTTATGGGTAAAAATAGGTACAAAGTATTTACTTTATAATTCATATTGACAGAGGAACCTTCTAGTAAATAATTTAATATAAAACTCAGCTTCTTACTAAAGACAGAGCATCAACTGCTTAAAGCCACGTACAACGGTAATGTATTGTGCAGGGTTGAAAGTCGCCGTCCCGCACGTCCGTACTACCCGTGCTATCCGTTCCTCCCAGTTGGCTTCACAACTTGCTACTCTATTTCGAATTAAAACACGTTTCGCCTTACTTCACGGAGGTATGAAACTACTTATGTGAACTTAAAACCTATGCAAGTCGAACAAACTAAGTCTAGTAAAACAATGTATTTGAACTCCTGCCTTTTGGTCTTAAGAATAAGACTCAAATAGTACACAAGTATGGTGTTAGCATTTTACTAGTTGAAATTCAGTTAAAATATGTACAGACGCCAGCTCATCAGGCTATCCGAAACTGTCTAATTTTCCCAATCAACTTTGAACTTAATGCTTTAGTGATAAAGTTGAAAATCCATTACGGAAATTTGACAGATTGTTGTAGCCTGATGTGGCGTCTGTACCAAATAATTAATGGATACCTAAAACAATGTAGAATCTATCGATTGATTTATTCTGTTGCAAAATCGATTTACTCTGTTATATCTACAAACCAATCAACTACATAATGTATACTGTACCTTTCCAAAATTAGGTACGATGAACGTTCTTTTTCTCGTGTATGAAACGCGGAATTAAATCCATTCAGTATTGGCTCCGAGATTCAGGGGGGACGTCACTACGCCAAGGAGATTTGATTTATTACATCAGGAAATATAAAATGGCTCTCATCGTAATGTTAAAAAGCTTTTTCATCGCTGAAATGCGACACATAAATGCAGACATGGCTTCTCAAATCTTTCTCCATAATTGATTCTGTCCTGTGATATATTTTATTCTACTATAGCGAAACTCTAGGGAGCCGATTTGTTTTCCTAATTTTTGTTTTGCTACAAAACTTGTTCACATAGTTATTACAATAAATCAACTATACTCCGAGAATTATTGTGTAGCTTGCGAGTTTATTAGAGTTTGGTCATTCTTATAATTAATCGAAGTTGGCAATGAATTTGAGTGTATTCATACTTTGTTGACTTGTTGGATGACATTTTAAATCGAATGAGAAACCTAAAATAGGTTACCGCTTTAATATTTGCTTTATGCTTTAATTATCATGATCACTGCTATACAAAACTGTTCCCAATTTTTGTTTAACGGCGCAATTCTGAAAGGAACCTCCAAACATGTCTGGCCACAATATTGATACAGACAAAATGAGCAAGCCACAATTATGACATCCCAAATAGTTCCTAATAGCGGCAAATACAAGCAAAGTCGTTCTAAGGCGTGCGGCTGTTAGCGAACTTCTACCGTTAAGTTCTATTGGAACATGCGATTATTTAGTTTCAGTGGTTCTGGCTGTTTGAAGTATGACTTACTGACTTCTTATCTTTGAAAGTGTTTGGACAAGGAAGGTTGGTGTAACATAAAAATTTTAACAATCCTGGAGAACTCGCAAAACATCTCTGTATGGTCGTTGTTTGTAGGTACTAAGCATTATTGGGCCAAATAGGCTATTAGACGTTTTTCAATTGTTTGTAAGTAAAGACTTGAAACAGCCGCTTTATCTCATCGGCAAACACACATCTACTCTACCGTATAAAACTCTAGACTAGAAACGTGATTCACGTAGTCCTATCCCTATAGCTCTTACTTAGAATTAGAGCGTGTAACCATAAAAACTAAGGGGATGGTCACCAATACGCTTTCAGCAAAATTGCATCTGGACCAAGAGTCCATAACCCGCAACACAGTCAGCTTACCGCTTATATAAAAGCTGGTTGAAATTTGATAAATATTAATGCATGGAATATTTCATTTTGTGACAAATCTGTTATATAAAGGGACCGAGGAAACCGCCGTCCGGGTCCTACCCACGCGTCCGAATTCGGTTTCAGTGGTATTTATGGGCGATGATAAATAAAACCGCTCAGAAATAATAACTACTCCACCAAGCCTGTACGAAATGACTTTTATTAATTTCGGACCACGTATTTATGGCAATTTTAACCACAATGTCCATAAACATTTAACCCAATTTTTAGCCAAGCTTTAAATAATTTTATAGTATTAATCGCAGATCAAAAACTCGGCTGCAAACAAGCACTTTTACGCTATTGCAGTGCTATTTTGTAAAAACTCCCTATCCAGCTATTCGTATCTGCATTGAAAGCAGAGTTTTTAAACTGACAATGACAGTGCGGACACAAAAGGGAGTTTTTAACAAAATAGCTTAGTAAATGCGATTCAACATAAAACATTCGAACGCTGGGGTCAGAATCGTAAAGCCTTATAATATATAACCAGATCATGTTGGCGGTTGGACAATTCAGTGGTCCATAAATTAAAAATAAAACATTGTGACTACAAACAAACGTCACGTTTTGCTACATTTGTGAAATAGTGAGTTTGAACGTGAAGTGCGCGGGTTTACGATGCGCCCGCCGCGACAGATCAGGCCGCCCGTAAATTACGCCGGTTTGGAACGACGGACGTGCCCTGTGCCGTGTGAATAATTATGTGTACTCGTACCTGCGTGTGCTGCACCCCTGCCTTATTCAAAATCACTAAATGTAAGCCCGTAAATATGTAAGGAATGCCTAACAATGGATTCCTTGATAATTGTTCTCACTAACAATGTATAAGCGTACAGGTACATTGTTCCAATAAACTCAAACATGTTTTCAATAAAACTACTTCTACGAGTACCTATGCGCAATCTACAATTGATGACTCAATTCAGTTCTTTACAAAATCATTTGATATTTCACCAGCAAAATAAATACGCAATGCAACTTGAAAACAGCTTTAAAAGTTTTGAAGTCTTAACAAAATTTAGAATGGAGCAGTAAAATATTTTTGTATTTTCATCGGCATTGTACTTACAACGTAAACCGTTTGAGTAAACTCTGTAAGCTAGATCTGCGTGGAAGTTTGCGGTAATAGGGCAACTCTTTCCTCGTGCTATACGATTTCGTCCGCGCGCAGTTTTTGAACTCACTTTGGTAAAGCAGTTCCGAATTACTCTTGTAACTTTCATTATTCTACTCAGAATAGGTGCGGACTTCGAATCGTGTAATGAAGGCATAACTAAATTAATGAAATCTAACGATTATTTCGGCTTAGTCCGTATTTGAATTGTCTACCGAGACAGATTTATTAAATTAATTCGGTTCCCGGCCACTAATTGTCTTTTGTATCAATTCAATTGGAGGATTAAATTTGAATATTATTGCAAAATAGTTCTATGGTATATTGACAGCTGTTTCCCACAGATATGAAACATGAATGTGTCGATTACATATTCATAAAGTATGCAAAATAACAATGAAAATCTATAGAAGAGAATTCATTAGCGGTATGTAAATAGATAACATTAGTACTTTCATTGAAGCTGTGGAATCGATAAACAATGTGGAGCGTTGTTCACAAGTAATTGCTATACCTAGTCGTTACAGGAGTTAGTTCGACTGGTCGTTAAATTTACGCAAGTGCTTTGTTGTACGGAGAAAACTAAGTCTGAATTAGGGTTGTTTCTGGGTGCTTGACTCAGAGGCCTCAAATATCCGAGTAAACTTCAGAGCTTCTTGAGAATGCCGCACTGCAGTGACTGTAACTTGTAAGCATATGAATATCACAAGATAAATATTTTATTACACATGTCTAACAAAAACTGTATCTCTTTGTTGTTCTGAACATTAAAAAGATGCGTATTTCAGAGCTTCTGAAGATAAATTTTAGATTGTTTTGTACGTAAACTTTTCATAACGCTCGATCGGGTCATTGACACGCACGCAATCGCGATTATCTTATCTCCCTGTCCGATTAAGCAGTAAATAGCCTCCTAGCCTGAATTGCGATTTGCCAATATAAAAAAAATGTCTTGTCTCAAAAACAACAAAGAGTTAAAAAAAAGAATGCATTCCAATAGATTGTAGAAACTATTTCAATAGCCGTAAGTAGCTCTTAAATTAATACCGAACCAACAAATTAATTAATTATTGTCTGTCGCCAAACAAGTTCATAATAACTGGTACACGTCTGACGTCGGAGATTGCATGTAACTTGCCTTTCAGAAGTTGTGTAACAAACTGACCGCTTATAGTTGGTCCTTTTATATATTTTTATATGTTTTATGTACTCGGGCGTAGTGCCCAGTTTGTTTTAAACGGGGACTTAGATTTATAACTGCGGTAATGTCGTTTTGACTTACTTTGTACGAGTATCTAGTACATTCAAGTATTTATCCGCAAGTTTTATCTTTGTAAGCATCAACGTGGTGCTTTGAATATTTGTGGAAATTAGTTGTCCGTTAGATGTCTAGCAGTTGAAGTAATTTGACTCCGTCCAGAATTCCCTGAGCGGTGAGCGTCGCTTCCAACTTTACCAGCCAAGTATCTAATGATTTTACGACGACTAAGCCATTTTCATAATATATAATATACAATAGAATAAATAGATGGGAATTTCGAGACTATAGTAGACATTGATATAAATTGTATTTATTTTATAGAAAATCAAGTATATTTCTATAAATGATGGCGTGGTGGTTAGTGAACCTGCCTGCCACGCTATAGGTCGCGGGTTCGATTCCCGCATAAATCAAACATTTGTGTGCATGAACATGGGTGTTTGATGTAGTCTGGGTGTTTCTACGTATAATATGTATGTAATTACGAAATAAAGTATATAAGTTTGTTTATCAGTTGTCTAGTACCCATAGTACAAGCTCTGCTTAGTTTGGGACTAGATGACGTTGTGTGAATGTGTGAGGTATATTATATTATGATGTTGGAAACACTGTATAATCATGCCCTAATAACATTAATTATTCTTATAATCTTAAGCAATGAAATCTAAAAAAAAATTATTATGCTGCTTATAACGTAATATCGTAAATGTTGACTGATTAGGTATATACATCGCTCTAGCAAAGTAAAATATCAATATTTAACTTTAACTGATTTATAGTTACCTATAAAATAAAAATAACAAACTTTTGCCTCGTTAAGCAAAGCATTAAAATCCATTTCGTAATCTTTCGGTGCTCGTCAAAGTCGTCGCCCGCAAATTATCTTAGTTTTAATTAGTACGAAAGCAATCAAAATGTTCCAGCTACCCAAGACTTAACCACGTTGAAGATAATTTATATCTCCAATGTAGTTATGAAGGATACTCGAGTTCTTTTATTACTCAGTCTGTATTATTATGATTAACATTTGGACACTCCTAAAAGTGCTCCGGGTTTAATATAAACAACTGATAAGATGTGATAAAATTGCCTTGTCTCCCGCGAGTCTCTCATGACGAGACGTATGTATAATACCATCATCTCCCGAGCCTTTTCCCAACTATATTGGGGTCGGACCGGATTCAGCTGAGTACCAGTGTTTTACAAGGAGCGACTGCCTATCTGACGTCCTCAACCAATACCGGGCAACTCAATACCCCTTGGTTAGACTGGCGTTAGACTTACTCCGTCTTATTAATAAAAATCCTCTATTCCAAAGCTCATCTGATGTTGCACTTGGAGTAGTAACTATCAGTGTAACGGAGTATTAAGTAAGCATATTAATAAACATGGAGGAGTCTTGTAGTAACAATACATTCCTTACACCGAGAGTAATGTGAATGCTATGGCAACCCAGTCAATTTAAAAGTAAAAAAACTGAGCTTATGAATAAATCCTCAAATAAACCTCAGAAAAATCGGCCAAGTGCGAGTCGGACTCGCGCACGAAGGGTTCCGTACCATTATTTATAAAACGGACAAAAAATCATGTCTGTTTAATGGGAGCCCCCCTCAAATATTAATTTAATTTTAACCCCTCAAATGTTTTAAGTAATAAAAAACAAATGAGATATGACATTTCCCAATTTAATTTGAAAATATTCACATTTACAAATGAAAATTACCTAAATACTTAAGTTTTTTATATATATTTAATTTTCATTATTCATAGGACAAGTGGAGATTTTTTCTTTTTTTTCTTATGTATACATGGTGTTCTTTAGACAGTCGAGGGGTTAATGCAATTACTTATTTTTGAATTAAGTACTACATTCCATATTCTGTGAATATTTCAAGCATCTACCTGTTGCCGTTATCGATATCGAGCAAAAATGAACAAAAAAATCACGTATGTTGTATGGGAGCCACCCAAAATATATATTTTATTCTAGTATTTGTTGTTATAGCGGCAACAGAGACACATCATCTGTGAAAATTTCAACTCTCTAACTATCACGGTTCATGAGATACAGCCTGGTGACAGACGGACGGACAGAGGAGCGAAAACAATAGGGTTTCGTTTTACGGAACCCTAAAAAACAAAGAATGACACTTAAACGTCTCGTGAAGTTGTCTATCAAATTGACATAATCATTGAATTTTCCTTTGTGCCGTTTTGTAAACAAAAAGTTTTTTAGAATAATTATGTGTGTCCGAAGATAATAATCTTAATCCGAAAACCTAAACTTGATACAGTGAAAACTGAGCCAAAAGCGCAATCGTTCCATTAACAGGGATGAAGAAGAAAATTGAATTCTCATGTTGATTTTGAAATGACTACGCATGTTGCGTGATAATTTATTTATTTGCCGTTCTCTGATTACTTTTATTATTCCAGCAATTATTCAGGACAATCCTGATAGATTACGAGCATATAATAGAAAATAAATCCATATTATTTACAACATTATTACTTTGTGTATCTTTTATATAGTGTGTATGTGGATTTTTTCTTATTAAACATTGTTATTTTCTTAAATCTGACTTGGCTATACCAAAAAATAGGGACTCCAGACCCTGTCGATATCCCGCTCGGCACTCCTGATTCTACAAATAAAACTTTTTTTAACTTAAATGTCTTTTATTTATGTACAGACTCCAGCATATCAAACTACTAGCTATAAAGTTGAAAATCTATTAAGGAAATTTCTGTCTGTACAGAAATAGGGTTCAAACTAAAATTCTTTAAAATTTCTTATTGATAAATGCTGCACGGACAGCATCGCCTCTGTAGGAACCGCTTAACCAATCTTACTGGAACTTCATGATCACCGTCTTCATAAAATCTTGTCTGTTCATCATATCAATTACTATGACAGCAGAATAGGTAATAATCTCTTCGTACCCAGGGCCGGCCCGTCCATACGGCGAACGGAACAGCAGCTCCAGGCGCCAAATCCTAAGGGGCGCCAAAATGGCAGTGAAAAATATAAGTTCTGTATTTAGTTATTCTGTATGTATTTATTCACAAAAAAGAGGCGCCATAATTGGATCTCGCTCCATTCTAAAATTTACTTCAGGCCAGCGCTGTTCGTACCTATTTTATAATGCTTTATGCTCCTCATCAATGGCATGAGGTTTTCAATTTCAAACTCAGTAATATCATCTATTACCCTCAAATCCAAAATTACTGGAAGGCGACCCCAACATAGTTGTGAAAAGGCTCGGGAGATGATGACCCTCAAATCCTCAATAAAATAATCAATATCAATCGTTACGCAAACCTAACAAACAACACCAAAGAGTATACAATATACTACGTAAGAACAACACATTCAACAAATCATTAACGCGTGCAAAGCAGTAACCTCACTGAGGTTTTCAGGTTATGAAAGCCGTCAAAAGTCAAAATCTGTCAAAATATATATTTATTCTCTGCTTACTCACTCCTTAAACTAGGTAGTGCGAAGGAATAACTTTTATTCCGAGAGTAGAGTTAGAATAGCTTACTATTTTCTTCCTCCATGTTTATTAATACTGAATTTGATTACTCTTGACGTATACCTAACCGGAACGTTATTCTCGCCTTACTCTGTGTTTATTAATAAGACGGAGTGGGTTTTGACTACCCGTAACGACTGCCAAGGATGTTCAATGATAACCAGACAGACCCAAATTCAGACATAAATTCTTTATAATATGTATATCTATTAAACTAGGCAAATAACCTAAAATCGCTTCAGTATACCAAAAAATAACTAATATCAATAAATGTAAAAATAGAAAAATAGAAACCTAGTTCCACGTTCGAAACCTTTTACGTTTTAAACTTTGTGAAAAATTCACATGCCTAGTGCAAACAATTTTAAATTGTAGATAGACTTTGTATTTCTTTTTAAATGCACGAAGGTGGATTAATGTTATACCAGCTTTCATTGCTTATTTTACGATTCCAGCCGAAACTTCACATGATTTCAAAGAAGGCATGCAATACTTTAAATGTATTTGATGCTATTTGAGAGTCAATACCCACGTATTATATGTATAATAGAATAGACTACCTACAACTGTATAAAAGAATAAAAAATATACAGTTCAATTTATTGTTTCAGTTCAATCAGAGAATAATAGTTACTTTTTCGCCATCAAAGTTTGAGATTGACTTCTGAAGAAATAAACAAACGAAATTTCGAATAAATAGGCTTAAAAACTGAAGCAATCTTTTATTTGTGAATCCGTGACTTTCTCAAAACTAAGTTCGATTTAGGGCCATTAGATCGACTTATGGTGTAATGTACCGTAACCGCTCGACTATTGGCCCAAAGATTTTAAAAGAGAGAAAAATACTTAAAGTGATTTTGCTATTTCTTATCCCGAGGATTTTGTATTATGGTCTTCTATGGTCTGTGTATCCCAAATCTTAGACCGATGGTTAATCTAAAATAAATGTGCTATCTTGTATAGTTCGCTTCCCTATAAATAATCATTTATACACCATATAAACTTTTTATCATTACTTTTATGATGTTCATGTTTCTTTTACGATGTTGTAATTTCTCTGGAGAAAATCAATTTTCTATCTTGTCTAGTAATCGGACCCGTAATATATAGTCATATAACAGAATTTTTAATTATTAAGATGCTACCCCAGCTAAGCTGTTAAAAAAAGATAACCATTTGAAATAGCTTCTAGTTAGTTGTGTAGAAAGTCTAACAAAGTTTAAGTGTTAATCAATAAAAAGTTTTTATTAAAATGGAATACCCTGCTACACTCTACCTGTAAACCCTACTGACTTTCCGTCAGGTCGTCTAATTTTATCCTAGGTATGTTATGTACTTAGATTTTCTAATTAGCTCCCTAAACAATAAAGTTACCGCGAAGAAAATAAATTCGCTCCCTATTACATGCGCTTAACAAACCTGCATACAAGTCTAACTCGTGTGTACAAAAGGCACTCTTCTGCTTAGAGAAAAATGAAAAGAATATTGTGTTTTGTGAAAGAATAGTTAACATTGCAATACTTGCATCATGTAAGTCGCTTACGGTTCGTTAGGCACGGCTTTGCTCTAAGGACCAATTGCTCAACGCGCCACACTGCAGCGCAACGCTACGTTGTAATTCTCCCAAGATAAAATGCACCTCCGTTAAGGAGGTTAAGACCTGGGTCTTGTAATCTTCTTATGTTCCCAAATCTTGAATTACTTTTTTTATTATTATGATGCCTGTATCAAATAATTAGTTCTGCAATTTTATCGTAAATCCGTGACACATAAACATCTTCGGTTTTTGTTCTAATTTCAGAATTTTAAATGAGATATAAATAAAAGCTTTTAAAAATTATATTAGCACATACTCAGTGTGTCGTATGTAGTAAATAAAATTTTGTAGAAATCAAAATCTTTTATAACCAATTTTCCGCTTTAAAAAATCTTGATTCTTTTAAGTTTTGTTGTCATAAGTTTCAAGGCTTTGTCTAGAGGGCAATTGAATCACATTTTGTCTCGGAGACTTAGAGAAAATATTTAAATCTCGGCTGAACTTAAGATTTCATAGAAAATGGGTTATGAATTTATTTTTAAAAGTATTTGTGTCAAAAACATTAGCTTTAGACGAATATTACAAGCTAGTACTAACAAGTTACCTCACAAAATTGCGGGTTTTTTTTAATACAACAAAACATTGCACTAGTATTGCCTACAATACCTACTCAAAGGCGCTAGAATTTATTAAACTCACATGCAATAAAGACTTCCTTCTGAGATTTTGCAAAACAAACTGCTGAAAAACTGTGACTTAGATAAAATAGAAAATCAGATTTGTGTAATTCATTTTGTTAGAAACTGAAATAATTGCCAACCAGAGATATATTGATTAATAGTTTACGAGGTACCACTGAAGAGTGATAACCAAAAGCACTATGGAGCGAAGCTTAGGTCTAATTTCTAGGCGTTCCCGATGGACCCTTGTTCTTAGTTACATTTATTCTTGGAAGCTCGAATACACTGTTATCACATTGTTGTTAACCTGAAGTTATCAGTATAATGCATATATATAATGCATAATGCAAGATAACATCGCTTATTTAGTTCGGACCAGAAAAATGTTGGTTCATTGATTTGAAATGGTGAAGAATTTGAGATGAAGTATGCCTTTCTCAATAGCATGATATTCAAAAGCTATTTGAATATAAGTGATGAACTATACTTCTGTTTAAACCGTACAAATATATCCTATTCTACAACCCTAAACCCCTAGTAAAGTGATATTTCAATCATTATAAATGCTATGTTTAGCCGTATTAATTTCCAAGAATATTTAAGAAAGGTCATTAAAAACACATTAAGCACGTATAATATCTAGCCGAATATTCATTCCCCGCTACAAATGACATCACCGTATGAATACTTATTGTTTCAAGGCTTTAGAGAACACGGGACTATTTTATTCTCGTTGTCTGAGACGATGCTTGACTTAATTTATCTTTGCTGTACACAATTTGACCTAGTACTGTCAAGATATACATAAAGCTTTACATTTGAACTCTTACATTTTAATGCTTATACCTTACAGTTGAGATTTTATTACTGAAACGAGAAATTAATATATTTACTCTGTCATTATAGGCACACAAGCGGTGCTCATGGCGCTTCCCTAGCTGGCGTCAGGTGTTCCTAAACAAAATGTAAATATAGGCCTGATTATTCGCTGCCGACATTTTGTATTCGTTAAAGTCAGCGGAATAAAACGCTAAGTACGTTATCCGCTTAATTTCACTACTTTGTGAACAGTTGTGTGACAGCGAATGTGATATGTTTGTCTTTACGTACGCGATTTTATTCTAGGGTCAGACATAGGAGGTTAATTAACAATGAACTAGATTCAAATTGTTATTAAATTATCGACTTATGTTTCTGTTTAGTTCAACTTATCTTACAATTAAAAGAACTGCAATAAATGGGAATAATAAAAAATCTTCACTAACCTCAAGCCCGTTAACACGAAATGAAAATGAAAGCATTATCATACACATGCTTGCCGGGACTGCAGGTTGTTAGCAAGAGTTACTGTAGCTATGGCACGCAAAGATCTCCAGGAGGAACATAGTGGGTTTTAGTCAGTAAGATCCAACACTCCCTACTGCTACACCTCAGCGGGACCCCTCCCACTTATTTGAAGATTTCCCACGAAAAAAAGGTTTGTCATTAGCGTATAGGTTGGAGCCACTCTTCAATGCAGTAACACACCAGCTTATCGTTCCAGATTAAGGACTATTGAAGACTCTGTGCTATGAAATATAAAGAGATTAGTCCTTGAACTTTCAATGTCATATAAACGGTCACCATTAATGGATTAAAGCTTCATTTTAATGAATATTCCTGTTCTAATAAAACCAAAACCTGAAGTTTTCGACTTAAAACATAATAAGTTCTTAACAGAATTAGCATAATAATATAGAGACTGAGGGGATATTCAAACAATATAGTTTATTTCAGTAATGCTATTCTTTAACTTTAAATGAGGCGTGTAGGCCTGAACCAGATAGTCTTGAATTAATTTATTAGCCTAAGAAAGCGACTGCTGCTTATTTAAATGGTAATTTCTAGAAAGGTCTGAGTCTAGCCAAAACTGCTTGTAAAATTGATGAGTTTTTCAATATCGCAAAATAATAGCCATTGTATTTTATTTATTAAATCATGAAAAAGATATTGAAAAAAATCTTGATTTTATAATGAATAGCAGACTTTTTAGATTTTGGATTAACATTAATACTTAATTACATAGAGCATTTCATGAAGTGAACAAATCTATTATATGGCTACGGTACATGAGTATAAAAGTTAAGAACTTGTTATAAGCTTATATCTTTTACTTATACTTTTATCAAAAATGTTTGATAGACCGAATGAATTCCCAATTTCATATAAACTGGTAACATAAATGCAATACTGATAAATAGCCCTCTCATAAAAATAAAATATTATTTTATGAGTTCGTCCATACGTATTTCTTGGGCTGTTTCCCCAGCTTTTATTTGTTGGGTAGTGTACGAGCGAATGCGAAGGTGGTTTAGTGAGAAACATCGGATGAATAGGGTGGATGCACCTGTAATTAGCAGGTTCCGCGTTCCCGCCGCGCCAACGCCCGCATCCTATGGTTTATCAGCAACTAGCTCCGCCACCTTTATTAAATAAACTTCTAAAAGCGTCGGTAATTATTTTGAAAGCACGTCCTGTAATCTCTGATCCTGTTTCTGAACTAAAAGATCGCATTTAGTTTGATAAACTTATTTTGTACTTTGAAATGAAATGTATGGAATTTTGTGTGATGTTACATTTTCCAAGCATAAGAGTATTAGTGCAACTGCGTATTAATATGAAAAGATAACATTTTGTGCTACTTTTCAAGCAGCATTCGAAATAAACCGGTAGAGAAAAGTTGATAATTAGAAAAGTTTAGCATAATTTTGTTTATGACAATTCGTATCTATAAGACTATACGGCTTATGTATGGCTCACGAATACCAACTTTATAAGATTATTTCTTCACTTGACAGCACCTACATTTTATCTCTAATTTTATGTACCTACCTTTCTTAAGTATTATGGTTCCATAATTCCAGTGCGTCATTTTAGTTTACACTAACTTAGCAAGACAATTTACGTCATAACCTCAATTCTTTAGATTCTTTTTATCTGAGTTCAATAATATTGAAATATGACTTAGAATAATAAATTAAAAAGTTTAATTTTCAAACTCAAATGAATGTTAGATTCTAGATATTAACAAATGTTTGAATGATTTTCTCAAAAAATCACATTTTTAATATTAAATTTATCTGAGATTTTTTTAAATATTTCTTTGAAGCTGTTTAGTTCTTTAGCCAATGGAACAAAATTCAAGGGCGATCAAAATTTAACCATCGCTTCATTACAATTAATATTTACGAAATAAAATCGAATGTATGTATTACTTATTTCTTTATTCGTAAATATATTGAATAACTTTGTTGGATAGACGCGTGGGATTTTCTTCCTTCTCGGCTTTATGACGTCAACCAGCTTCGACATTAATGGCGAAATGTATACTTTTATCAAAATAACAACTCCACGTATTAGTCTTCCTGCGATTAAAAAAAAAACCTCAATAGAAGAATAATTTAGCTCAAAACCGTTAAGACTAACTACCGGTGTACCCATCTCCTAGAACATCGGGATTGGTCTGTGATTTGCATGGCCATTCAAACCGCTTTCCAGTTTCAGTTCGTCGGAATGGCATACGGAACCTATATTTGTAAGTAAAGGCCCGGCAATCGAGGCGCTTCCTTTGTCAACTATTGCCATGCTTTAAGATTATCCTGTGATGGATAGATAGCCATAATGACATCCCTAAAAAATGAGATAAAATATCTGCGTTATTTTGGATGACCCTATTGCTATTTTTGGTATTTTTTCCCGAATAACGAAATCAAGAAATGGTTTTTCTTTATGTTTGTGATAATCGTCATGGAGTAGATAAAATTGCGGTTTATTTTGAAAATATAACTTGAACTTGATAGTCTGTATAAGACCGCTTTAAGCGGTAAGACCGCCCATTGTGTAACATGTACCTTTCTTTATTTTGTTGTTGTTGTAATGTTTATTAGTGTACATTATACAATATAAGAAAGAATCTGTGACCTTAGCCTAGATGTCTTTTGTCATTTTACTAGCGTTTACGATTATAGAAAGACATCTTGGCTAAGAATAATAATAAGATATTTAGTAGTAAATAAATAACTCTAATGTAATAATTTTTAAGTTACGTTCGTTTTTTCCGAACTAAACACAAGTTTTATCATCACTGTTACTGATTTGATATTCATTAGGGTTGTCCATCCCCTTGCTACGTCAGCCCCCATACATAAACTCAGTCACTCAACAGAGCATACAGAACAATGTTCCAACTTTTTCTAACTAATAAAATACGGTGAGGGAAAAATTGGTGAAAGAAAGTTACCGTCATAGCTCAAAGAATTAGTTAAGCCACATTGCTTGTAGAACCGATAACAGCTGTGGAAGAAAAGTTCTGCATGTCGACCAGAACCGGAAAAATATTACGTACCTACTTACGTACATAGTTCTACAACAAAAACTGAAAGGGGCGCTGTTATATTAGGGGGAACCAAACTCTGATTCGCTTAGCCAGACTTAATATAATTAGCATGGTCGTGATCATTTGTAACAAGTTCTTCTTAATTATTTAGTACTTTACTATCCGTTGTTAGTTATTTTGCACAAAACGCAAATAAGGTAAGGAACAAATAAGTATGTGAACAACAAAGCATCAAGTGAACCATATTTAGCTTTACAAATAAACTTATCAAAGAACTCGAGAAATAAAAACCACGGAATATCAAGACATTCTACCTCGCAATCAGCGTTGTAAAATCTTACAAAATAATTCAAAACCGAAGCGGGGGATACAATTTCAAAATCAATAACTATTCATACGGCCCGCTCGGTGCCTATACAAACATTATTCGAGAGCTGAACTCTTTGATAAATAAGAATATTCTTCAAGCCGACGTCGCGATGTCTTTACGTACCGCAAGAAAATCCGTCGGAACAAATCGAGGACCGACCGCGGTACTATTATACAACCCTTGGCAAATGGTTTAGCTCACTCAAACGTGCCGTTTACTTCAGAAAACTTAGGAAGGGTCTAATCGAAATTATCTTATAAGAAGCTTATGTCATTACGTCTATTGAAATAAAGGTGATAGCTGAACTGTGAAGCTGATTTAAATATCCAAATTTATTTTGGGTTAACCTAGTCTGTGACTTGATGCTATAAGCGGGAATTAATTTATGAACTTTTGATAAATCAAATAATTTATTAGAAGTCTTCCACAATAAATATAGTAATACAGCAATCTGAAGAACCTTTTGAATGAGTCTCTTTTGATGAGTCTCGTGAGACTAGTTGCAACTCTGATAGAAAAAATAGGTACAAATAAAATGTTTGCAAAGGGATCCATTACTGTCAAAGATAGAAAGTCTAACACCTGCATGAACTCGTGTTTTTTTACGCGGTACACTTCTGGTTTTCCATTCCAGAAATGAATAGCAAACATGATCGACGTTTCCTATGGTTTACTAAAGGCTATTCAGCGAGATGAGTTGAAAAATGTAAACAAGTTGTCTTTCAGAAGGGTTTGAAGCGAGCGTGAATCTGTAACAGTATGTCCACTCGGCCTGAACGATGTTTGATGTTTCATGGCAGGGCAGCGCCGGACTTATGTGATAGTTTTTTGAAAAAAGTACGACAACGAGAGAATATTTTGAGCGGGAAGAAATGTTAATGACATTCCTCGTACCTTTTAAAAATAAAATGTGTTTATCTATGACACAAGTTTATTTTTAAATAACTGGGTACTAAAACAAAATACTGCTAATACTTAGACCCCGAACTTGTTAACATTGCCAATAACAATCGGTATAGATAACCTCGCAGATATCTTTTCCAGAAGTGCATAATTTCCATGTATGTTAAAACTTGACCAGCATAAAGGTTAAACCATTTTTTAACTCAACATTTCAACATTTTAATTTAAAAAACTCTTCATACTCTCTGGCTATCTCGTCAAATGACACCAACATGTTTCAATTATTAAAACCCTTAGAAATATACCAAAACTGCCTGTTTTTCTTTTGAAAAATAATTTACATACATTCTAAAGTTCGGGAAATCCTTTATCATGAATTTGAATCGTCTTTGATCGTGAACTACGTAATGGTCAAACGGGCCGTTGTTGTTTAACTGACGGCCATGTTTGTAACATTCAAACGTACTACGAGTATCATTTGGTGGGGCATCGAATTGCTATCGGTAAAGGCTTTTAATCCGCTCTGTAGGCTTACCTATTTATTGCCTTAACAGACCGCTATTTCATGGGCCATCATTCCCAGAAAGGCATACTTTGGGTCATATAGAGTTCGGTACGCTGCTATAGTGATTCAGTGCATTTGACTAATGATAAATTAACGACATAGGGACGTATAACAGTTACGTAAGTCTATTCTACTTTATAGGGTCAATGCAGTGAAAGTAATGGTCCTTGTTAAGATTATTTAAAAAAGCAAAGTGCTCTCACCTTCCAGCTAACCGACTTGCATAAATAGTTACGTACAATTTATATAAGTTTAAAATTTCATGTGGCTCACAAAAGTCGTCATTTGAAGATCTGATTAGCCGCAAGCACTCCAATGGTGACGTGAGGCGCATTTGTAACCAAAGAGTTCATGCATGTTAAATATGCTAAGGAGGTCTACAGTCGCCGAGATAAACGACACCCCTTTTTTTCGCTTATGAAAAGTTATTTTTGTATTTGGATGCAGATATAAGCGAACCATGCATTTTTGTACCAAAATCATGATCTTCCTTACATCTCTGCATATTGAATCTCATATGTAAATTTTCCAACAAAAGCTGATCGTTATATGTAGCATCCCTGATGTAAAGACGTGGAGTTTGTGTCGCTTTTACAATTTCTTTCTTGGCTACATAGCTACAGCCGCCACCCGTTGGTAAACCACGCTCTTTGCATCTTATAGAGACCTGTAGATTTCAAAGCGTGTTGCCCTCGGCCTGTCTTTCAAAAGTTTGCTACTCCTTTCATATCTCCGCTTCAATTTTGCAGCGCAATTTATATGCACTTTGTAATGCTGGTCGCTCAAAAGCACCTCACCGCACCGTTTATTCGTAGAGAGTGCTACTGTTAAACGCCGTTTTTTCTCCCGAAGAAGAGTCGTTGATGACGGCGTTCATAGTTAATGAGCAGCTAGTATCCGGCGGGTGTTACTGCGCAAATTGCCCGCTCTTTACAAGCTCGCCGTTTGCCAACTCGACGGGGGCCGTCTAGCGTGAAAGACGTTTCCGACCGTACGTTATTGTTTACCGCCGGAATGACTTCCTTTTGCTAGCGCATCTAACCAACACAGAGATTGCAAGTTGTTGCAGCTGCACAAACATAACTTTTTTGCGTACCGCGAACAAAATATAGTCATCAATGTGAAGCTTTCCGCGTTAATAGCTCGTTTTGTGTGGCCTAATAGCTTCAAGCTTTGAATACACGTTTTGCCAAGGAACATTTAATCATAGGGTAGGATGCAACGTTTCCTCGACATTACTTTTCTGTACATGAAAGTTACTTCTAAACGTTTTATTTTTATTTAGTTAGCGAAATTAACTCATACCGTTCATAAAATACGTTTGTAACATCTCGGAAAAACTAAAAATAAAATTCCATTGAATTTGTGCCAAGTCAGTTGAACTAACATGGTTGATAATCTTTTTGTAACAAGGACGGTATATGTTAAAAACACGTATAGTGTGTTGATGTATATTGAAAGTTAATTAGTTGATTAACACACAAAATTGTTTGTAAGAAACAAATATCAGTAACGCTAATGTCTTTTAAACAATACGTGTACCTACATTCCATGTAAATAAACGGCTCAGCCATGATGAATGGGCTTGGGTTAATTCAATATGCAATAATTGACATGAGCCTATAATCGAACTATGAAGTGCAGCCCCGTTTTAATTCACTATCGGCGAGTTGACGTTCTAGTGGCCAATAAAATATATTTTAATTTTTCTTTGTGTTTTATGCTTTCCGATAATATGGAATGGAAACATAAAAAATAGTGTATATGGTAGGTGCTAAAAAACATCGATTGTGCGTTCAAATTATTTTAAAAACAAATCCTGAAAATAATAGACATTATTTGTTAGTAAAGTATTCCCACACATTGAAGAATAGTTTCAATGTTTTCATTTTTTGTCTTAATATCAAAATGGGTCAAGTTTCATTGAATGTGTAATAGAATACGAATGTTTTCAAATACCCGTCCTTAACATTTGCTTGTTAATATGATATATATGTATATATTTTTTCAATAACCTACTTTTTTAATATTATGATTTTAAATAAAAATTACAATGCTTTCTCTTCAAATGTTTCATTGTTGAGTAAAATTCCGTAGAAGCAACAAAGCGAGAAAGAATTAACAATAATTTAAATTGTATTATTAAAATAAATCAATGTCCACTCATGAAAGTCTAGTAGGTACAGTGACGCTGTAACATCGTCACTCGTACGAGTGGCGCACACGTTTCATGTTGAATAATTGTTACCGGTTTATTTTCAAACTGAGACGATTGTGTGCCCACATACTTGTACCATCGACATATTTCAACGTCCAGTGATTAATGTATTTTCTATTATGGCAATTGAACGTAGTGCGCATGCGACGAATTGTATTATTAGAGGGACGCTAAACGTGATCACACGGGCTCGTCGGTTGGTCCGATTCACGAGTTAAGTGCTTGCCGTGCTTTCAATGCAAACTATGTGTTGTCTACGCTGAAGCGCTTCAGTTCGATGTGTTTTTTTATTTTCATAAATTAGTAAATAGAAGTGTATGTGTGAATTGTGAAAAAGGTCACGGAAAGATGACCGCCAATAACTGTGATATTGGTAAGTGTATTTTTTTTTATTACTGTGATAAAAAAACCACTCTTTCGATATATGAGTTAAAAAATAATTATAAAACCAGTGTGTACTATATAAATTATATTAGAAACTATACACTATCATTTGAAATATTAAACAATCAATCTACGTTAAAAATGTTTCCTTGTTTCAAAATTAGAAGAAAAATAAAGAACAGAAAAAACTCCGTAGTAATAATATCATGAAATAGTATTATAGTCTAAATTAGATATTATTCCCCGCTGCCGGCTGCTCAAATTGTTATAGAGCGTCCAATGTTTTTGTTTAAATAGATAACAATGGTCAGTAGATCCTTTCGACGGACCGTACCTATAATAATTGAATTCAGCTTCATGCTTATTAAAACTCACCGGTTTTATTGATTGTTTGGGATTATTGATAAAAATTTAAAATGTGATTAACGTAGTTTGATTGCAAATCCATTTATACTACAGCTCGTAATATTTACGTAACTCATTAAAGTTACTTAATTTCAAACCGTTTTCTTTCCTGCTGTTGTTATTTCATAGTTGATAAGCAACTGAAAAGTACCTAACTGTTTTGGTTTCTATGTGCCCCGAAAGAAAATTGTGCTGTGATAAAGTAGAATTAACAGCTGACTTAAAAATGCGAAGTGCTAGAATTGTATACTACAATATTATAGAGCTGAAGAGTTTACTTGTTTGTATGTGCGTTTATTTGAACGCACTAATTTAAAGATCTACTGGCCGATTTGAAAAAAATATTTAGTACTAGATCGGCATAGGGCTACTTTTCATCCATATTTAAAAAAAATGTTAGTAGGTATCTGTTTTTGAAAACTTTATCTAATTGAAATTCCTACAAAATTTCTTATTATTTTTATCAAATTTCATACGTGTAGTAATGATAATAATTAAAACAAAGTATCCGTCCATAGTATAAAAACATAGAATATCTAATATACTTCACACCATTATTTTTTTGTCGCAAAAAACACTCACGAAACATATCGATCAATCAGCATTTATGCAAATTTTGTTTATATTTTAGTTCGCTTCATTACATTGCGAATCTTATTGTGACCCTAATAAATACGCTCAGTGCGCAAATAGAAATTCAAATATCACGAAATTTAAATATTTAATGAGAACTCACTGTTGGCATGTGAACATATTCATTAAAAAAAAAAAAGTAATCGTTCTAATATTATAAAGCTGAAGTGTTTGTTTGTTGGCTTGGACGCGCTAATCAGGGGCATCTGGATTGATTTGAATAATTCTTTCAGTATCAGAGCTCATTTATCGACGAAGGTACGATGAATCCCCTGGTAGAAGATAGTATTAATTGATAAAAATAAGCATAAGTAATTAAAACAATTAAGTATACTAGACCAAAAGATAAAAATAAGAGGAATTAGATGCGTTAGTAATCTTTATCGTGGCTAAACAACAGCCACACTAGTCGATTTATCATAAGGCTAAACAACGCTTGGCGAGGTCGGTTCGTGGATGGGTGACCATCTTATCATGACGTGTTTCTCCGTGCTTCGGAAGGCACGTTAAATTGGTGTGTCCCAGCTGTCATTTGTACATCTTTAGCCGTCGTTACGGGTAGTCAGATGCCAGAAAGTCTGACAACCAGTCTTACCAAGGGGTATCGGTTTGCCCAGGTAACTGGGTTGAGAAGATCAGACAGACAGTCGCTTCATAACAGCGGTATCTGGTGAAGACTGGAAGCTGACATAGCATGGGAAAAAGGCTAGGCAGAAGAGGATATATTCTTCCGGTCACAATTCTAGGTGAATGTCAGAATTTCTATGTACAATGGCAATTCTAATTGATACACTAAAACAATAGTCAACCAAGTTATGATCAGTTTTCACACGACCCTATGTCCGGACGGCCCCATCATATTACAACTATCATGAGAATCATTACATAGAGTGTAGTCAACTACAACATATTAGATAGTACACCTGTGTGTGCACTTTTAAATATAATAATTACTAAGTTCCATAAAATAAAGTGTTAAATAGTTTGCCTGCAGAAGTTTGTTAATAATTCAAAAACGTCAAAACAATTGACGAAAACTCTCGTAAACAATTCAAACGACGTAAATTCACCGTCGAAATACATTTCGTGGAGAAGTTTTATCCATAATACCTATGACGTACTATCGAATATGATGCTGCTTATTGAAGGTACTTTTATTTACTTCATTTTAAAATTCAAGACTCACACGACAAGCGTCGCCAGATTTTCTATGACCTTTTTAAAATTATTTAAAATCAGCCTGCATTTTCTCACTGTGGGAATATTTGACTCCATTCTAACGGAAGCACCAAAAATATTGTTAGATCCAAAAAGATATCCTACTGCTGAGAACTTCGCTGTGCCGACTCCGAGACGCGACACACTGGTCCTGTGCCAAATTTATTCTGATCCTTTAAAGAATTCAATTCACCGTATATAGCTACAATATATTTTGTCATGAAACTTTAATGTAATATATTTATACTAGTCTCATAACATATAATGGCGTCGAGACTGATTGTTGGTCATGAGGGCTATTCTCTCTTAGGAGATCAGGAGATAACGAGAGCGTAGGATATTATTTTGTAAACAAATATTTGCGCGGATACAAGTGCACTCTCCATTCCGTCGTTTGTCCGATTGGGCGCCAGTCTAACACGTCCGGCGAGAGATCAGGCGCAGGATAACGTTTACTTGATCTCCAATGCCAAGGTGTATCAATGTATAACTCCAAAGTCCGGGCTGCTTTGGTGAGTTTTGTAAAATCCACAAAGAAATTTCGACCCGACCCGGGAATCGAACCCCAGACCCCGTGCTCAGCAGTCGTGCCACGCAACTACTAGACCTACGAGGCTACATAATAACCATTACATGGTTTGAAGTCTCACGGTTTTCAGTCTATTTCTGTATTTTTCCGCATTTTTTGTCGCTGTGTCACCTTGTAGAAAAAACATACTTGCACACGTGTTCTCTGCTCGCTTATAACACGAATCATAAGTAACACGTGGGCATGTGTCCTCCATATGTAACAATATTATATCCCTCCAAAATTGGTCCGAGGCTGAATATGCCCTTGAGCTAAACGTGTGCTTAAATAATTCCATTTCTAAAGGCCGTTCTAGAGTTAAAAAAAATACGGTTTTTCATTTTTTTTATTTTTTATTCATCTAACTACCACAAACTGAAAGGCCCTTTCAGCTCATCATAAGAGGCAAAACTGTCATTCTTATAAAAGGTGTAATGATGCGTAGTAACCGTTGATCAGACAGCCCTCGCATGCAAGATAAGCTACATCAGAACTGAAGGGGCGAAAACCACTTAAAATATGACACGTGCATACTTCAACTATAATATAATAGACATGTGTGTCTCACATTACTATGAGCAATATAGTTCACGTGATGTACGATACGTTTTATATATGTAGAGATATTAATAATCCACGGTACAAACTCAGGACCTTCTCGATTGTACAGTTGACACCGCCAGCCAGTTGAATTGTATTGATACTCTTTAATAGCTGATGTCAAAACAATACTCCTTATAAGTTTTGTATTGCAGTTACAACTAGTTAGGCCTTATAAAAGATCAAAATCATTTTTATAGCTTTAGATTTCAATGCAAACAAAATTAAAATACACCTCTAAATTCTGATTATATAAGGGTGAAAATATTTTTATTTCAATTAAGTGAAATGATCTTTTAAAAGAATCTCGACGCTCCCTAATTATTTCTAAACTTTTCTTGTCATCGCTTCGACAAAGTTAACACCTAATGTAATTAACAAGACTTTTAAATGGTCGTTACGTGCATGCCGCGTAATGACTTTTGTTTTGTTTTGCTTAAATAAGTCGACAAAATTAATTTGTTTTACATGTAATACGCTGCCGTCTTAATTGAAAAGGACACAAGTAACATTTTGTAAATTTGAAGAAAACAGTACTAACTGAAATTCTTTGAATGGTATTACTGGTTTGTATACATGTGTATACTCGAAGTACATATGAGATCCTGGCCATAGATAATAATTATTATGCTTACATATAATAGATATGATTGATTTTTTACCTTTTACTATTGTGCCCTTTACATGTTGGTCAAGAGCTATGCAAATAGAGATTTTTTCCTGATTCCAAGTTAATCAATTTTGCAATAAATATACATGCGCCCGTTTTAATTAACACGGCAACATCTAATATAGTGAAAATATATTTCACTAAATATACTTCAAATAAATAAATATTAATCATTAACCCTAGTAATCAATCACTCTATTTAAGCACTCTATTTAATAACAAACTGTGCTAAGTTACCATTTAATGGCCAAATAATGTACAACTAAGTAGATTCATAATAAATACCTATGTAAAAACAATACATATTTTTAAACAATATGACTGTACTTAGTTGACTCACGTTTGGATGTTAATAAGAAATAACTGTTCAGTTCCCCTTAATGTGCATATGCGTTTGGTTAAGTGCCGATTCCGTAATCAATAACTTTTTATTATAACAAGAGTAAAAGAGAACTTAGAAATAACGCCTATACAAACACCTTTTACTTATCGAAAGTATAGCTTAATCGACCTATGTACATGATTAATAAATATTAATGAACAGATAATACAGAGAATGCCAGGACATCAAGCTAGTACAATATGTCAAATTTATTTAATAGATTTTCAACTTTATCGCTGAAGCATAGTATGGTTCAAAGTTTATTGGAAGAATTTGACAGTTTCGGGTAACTTGATTTGCCGGCGTCTGTCTGTACATAAATAAATGTTATTTTTCTTTTGTTATCCCAAAAAACGAATTTCATGAAGTCTTTCAATATATTCTGATAAGACCATAATATCATCTTGAATATTTCTCATTGTTCCGGTATTTCCTAGAATCATGTTCTACAACAATATAATCTATAGTTTATATACATCAGTATATCATATTATAACAAACGCTAATAGATACAGTAATAAATCAATTAACTTAAGTCTTCATAATGTATCGTTGTCAATGGCTTGATGGTAGGATTTGCAAAAAAAAAACGTTACAGAAATATTATTTCTAAACTACAAAATGCTGAAAACTGATACGCCTTAAGGGCCTTACTACAAAAGAGTTAGATGTTCAAAATTTGTTTAAAACAATTCTGTATACAATTTTTTCTTTAAACACGCCCTTCATATATGTATTTTATTGTATCTCTATTCTCTATCGATTGACGAATAGTTGGTATTAAAATTGTGATTGTTACGCAACAAAGCAAAACCAACTCTAGTACCCACAACTTGACTCACGAGAAGCCGATTCAAAGTGATTACAATTAATATGTTATATTTTATCGCGTGTATTAAACAATTTAATAACAAGAAATAGGTAATATTTCTTCCCACATTTACCTCCCGACGTTAATTAACGCCTGCGTGAAGTGTTGGAAATTAGGATGACGTCTTTCATAATATTATATTCGTTTATACCTACGTGTATATATGTATGTACTCGTATAATGTATAGAAAACCTTTAGCAAGCAACATTATTTATCATTTATTAAGTTATTTATTTTCTACTACATATTTTGTAGCCTTAACTACTAGTACTACAATATATCTAAAATATCGTACAGAATGTTGATAAATAATCATACTTAATATAATAATCAAAAACCTAATACATATTAAAAAAAAAAATAAACATGTATACTTCATTTGACTGGACAAATAATAATGTAAAAATATGTTGTATTCATATACATTTTATTGAATTTCAGATAAAAATGAAAACGTAAGAGCAACCAATATAACCACCTTCGAACTTGGTTACGCCAAAACGTGAGTAAGTACATGTATGTGTATATAATTTTTCCATTCAATCCATAACTTTCTTATCTTCTAGTTTGTTACAATAGTAAATTATAGAGCACGAGTTATATATGCTATCTCACATTCTCTGTTTCAGTACTCATCCTGAGAAAAATGAAAAGAAAATATTCCTTGGAAAGTTGTTGCAGACACTTCCCTCTGTTTCCGAATTAAGACAATACATCGGCGTCTTTCTTTGTGGTAAGTATGCGAACAACAATGATGACAATATCTCGACGAACAATAGACTATCTTATTCCGGTGCGATTAGAAACTCCCACACACCTTGACCGAAGTATTCCATTAATGGAGATTGCAAATGTTCAAGAGGAAGTTAAGAACTCAAAGATGAAAGACACGATATAAAAATAGGACAACACAAGCATATTGCTTTAGCTGTATACAAAACAAAATTAATCGCCTTTATTAATACAGTTATCTGCCAAATGAACGTTATTATTTCTTTCGTATCTAATTAATAAGCGATCACATTGCCTCCGCCAAAAGTGCCGTCCCTGATCAAACGGCTCGAACATTTTTATTAAATATTCTGTTGATCCGTGTAATTGATCTCTGGCATGTAGTTCGTGTCTAGGGTTGCCACCTCTGAGAAGAGATTATCCCGGCTGAACGGATGATGAGCACTGGCCTGTGAACTAATAACGTTACGGAGAGATCACCAAGCTAACAGACAAGCGTGATGACGTCTAGAAAGACGGATCATATTGCCTTACAACAACTCTGTGTACCATGCATATATCGGTCTCTTGGTTTATATATCTTTTAGGATCTACGTACCTTTTGATATTTAATTATGCACGTCTAATGACTAAGTGAAGATATATGCGGGTGCACAAAAAGCTCAGTAATTCCATTTAGAGAAGTCTCAAACAAAAAATGCCGTAAACGCTCTTGATAATGCAAGCATTTTTGTATAGTTATCACTTTCATAAAGTGTCAGATTCACTTTATAATTTTGGGCTACGTCATAGCGCCTTTGACAGCACCTTTTAGCGTTTCCGTGATGATACTAACGACATTTGCTATAGAGCGGCCTCCTTATGCAGCTCCCATTTAGAACAAACCTTTTTGAAAGTCTGGGGCGATGAATCCTAAATAAATTACAAAAATACTCTGAGATAAATAAACATAATGTTTTGAGTTTAATGCTCAAGAGTACTTAATTACTATCTTCATATCTTTTAGATCTATATAAGTTTGGTCAACTATAGGCATCATAAGTACTTCCTACCAATAATCTTAAAACTCCACCGGACCACACCATTAACAAAATGTTATTCTTTATATCTGTGTTATTAATACTCAGAAAATTCCAGAAATTCATCATGCATAAGTATTTACCTGATAGTAGATACCAAGCATTTTTAGAAACTCATAATATGAAAAGAAGTTTTATAAAATGAATCCCATCAAGTTAATTCAATTGACATACCATAGTCGGCAATAAACTATAGGGCTACACCACCCGCCAATTAAGGACACATAACCTTGTCATAATATTTGACGTGCATATTAATTAGTTCTAACTCGGTGCAGCCGAACATAGTACAGTTTGTTTAGCCGAGCCCACAAGATAAACTCAATTCCCTGTAGCACTAAAGTAAGCTTTGAACACATACGAGTACAAACATCAGGTTAACGATGGTAATAGGTTTGTAGCAACCTTATGCAGCCACCTCATTATACAAAACGTTACAGCAACCACACGGTTAAACAGTGGTAACCACTTTGTCACATTTGTACGAAGAGTATGTTTTCTCTAAATGAACATCCCATTTTTAAACAAAAGCGGTTTAAACTTTGTTGTACGTCTCGTAATTGAGCCTAAAGCGTTTTACCTTTAAATAATTGTAGAATTATTAAATTTTATTTAAATATAGTAGTGCACTTAAATATATTACACCACGACTTATAACTTAAGTGTTATAAGTCGTGGTGGCCTAGTGGTTAAAGCACTTGCCTCTCAAATATGAGTATATGGGTTCTATTCCATTCAAGTACCAATACAATGTATTATGCATTTATAAGTAATGTGGACTTTCTAATAGGTATGTCTTGGACACCAATGACTAAAAGTCTAAAATCACCAACCTGCATTGAGCAAGCATGGTGATTAATGCTCAATCCTTCTCCTAGTGGTAAGAGGCCTATGCCCAGCAATGGGACGGTTAAAAAGCAGATGATTAAGGTGCGTTTTAGCTTTCGGTGTGACTTTTATGGGCACTTAAATTTTTACCATGAAACAACCATACCATTATTGAGTTATGTGTTATTCCGTCCAAACCTTTTTTATTCTCCGTCCTTTTAAGTAACCATTATTTATGACAGTCGTTCTACTTGGTATCCAGAGCATCACTAATTACCCCTTCATAAGGAAAAGAATTTCGGCCCACATTCTCAGAAAAGGGTGTGAGTCTGATCGGGACAACGCTATCTTTTATTCTTAGGGTTCACGCAGTACGAGAACAATAACTTTTGTAGCATTTATTAACATAATTAAGATGGTTTAGTTGTATTATAATGATTAAGCTATACTTACAAGGACCGTCAAGCTTCGGTCCCGAGCTCTATTCCCGGTACGGTCGACATTTGTATGATGGGCATGATAACTGACTGTGGTCTGTGACGGTGTTATAATATGTATTTATGTAAAGTATATGTAGTTTATCAGTAGTGTTGGCACCCAAAACACAAGCTAATCAATAGCTTACCTTGGGGCCAACCGACCGTGTGTAGAAAAGGTGTCCCGATATATTATTATTACTTTCTATACGATTGCGCTTAATCTGATTCCATATAAAACATACAGCAGGCTTAGCATGGCGATTTTATATCTATTCTGTCAAGAAAAGACAAAGCTCTTTCTGTCAATATCAACATGTCTTCTGCCCGAGCATGGCGCGACCTGTCAACTCGCATATAATCACTTGTAGTCTAGTAGTCTAGTAGACAATCGAAGAAATTAAAAATTTCTTCAAAAAATGTCAAAAGAAATCTTACGTCAATCTGTCACTTTTCTGACATTATATCCAATCTCCGGTAAACAAAACTTGTTTCTACGGTTGCCATACTAAGCCCGAAGGACACCAAAGTTTATTGTAGATCAGCGCTACGATAGCTGATAGACAAATAAAAAAAGGTGTAAAGTCAATTGTTTCTATACTTCAGCCAATTGCGATAATTACACTACATTATTATCTTAGGCTCATCTTAGACAACACGAACGATACATCGCCGTTTAAATCAAAAATAATTTATGTCTCGTGCTCTCGCTAACATAAGGTACACTTTGTCATTTAGCAAATTAATTATAGCACAAGCAAGAAAGTTGCTTCAAAGACCTCACAGACAATATCGAGAGTTCGAAGAACTTATGTTTCTGAGTGTAAGTTCTGTTGAGACCTTAGAAAATAAAGGCCACTTCCTCACTTTCAATTACCTTTGAGCAGAACTTCGCAAATTGATTTAGTATTTCGCAAATAAATTGACAATGGGAAATAGTTTTTGTACTACGCTGTGATCATTCATTTTCAGTCAGCGACCCCGTGAATACTTGAAAAAAAAAACAATTTTTAGTACGAGTTAACTTTGCATGAGATAAAAGCTTTTAAAAAAATCGTTGCAATATATCGATATTCAAAATCTATATCAATAATCAAAATAAACTATGATTGAGTAATCTCTGGTTTGATTTTATCTACGCTTCGCCAGCTCGTTGCAAAATCTTACACAATGTACGAGAAATATGTTCATTCAATTGAAGTTTCCATTTTTATCATCTCCCTCAAACAAGGTGAATTAAAGATGTCATTTGTTCGGTAGTGAATGAACAGAGGACTGTTTCGATTGTTGCTCTCAGCTATAAATTACTTATTAAACATAAAAGTATTAATATTTTAGGTAATATAAACGAAATAATATAAGCTATTATTTAATCAAGACAATTTAAATTAAATATAGGTAAGTATAATCAGAAAGTAGTAAAGTGGCGAAGTTCTTTAAGTTAAAAATAAAATGCAAGCATTTTAAAAGATGGTGAGAAGTATTTCCGAGAAACTGTTACAGGGTTAAAAAGGAGCTGGAAACGGTTAAGTTTACAATAATGAAGTGTTACAACTTTTTTTTTTCTGAGTCGATTTTATATTTTTTACTAAATAAACTTTCAGTTTTTCTTTCAAAACAAAGGATAATATGACATAAATTAAATAAATATATTTAATCTGTTCGCTAACCCCTCCTTTATTGCAAATGAATTCATATTTGGGGAGGGACAAAGTTTTCTGAATTAATTGCTTATAATAAATAGTGACGAAATAATAGATAATAATAGAATAATGACGAAGAATCGAAAATTTTAAGATTTTGGTAATTTATCTTTTTAAACAACATAAACTGATATAAAATAAAACTCAATAATTATGCTCCATATGCCATAGACTCAAGTTGTTATGCTAAACCATAATGAGCTAATAGCATTGTAGAGAGAGAAAACAACCATGAATCCTCGTTGTTTACAAAAAGACCTCAAATGGTATTTCAAAGCAATTGTCGACCTACAGCTGGAGAATAGAGTTTGTTTTATTAATGTAAAGTGCTATAAACCATTGTTGTTACAGCACATTTAATTGAATTTTTTACTTTGTACAATTTAAGTAAATAAAATAGTTTTGCTTTTTGTTCTAATTAGTTGCAAGATTTCATCATCATCATTATCTCAGTCATAGGACGTCCACTGCTGAATATAGGCCTCCCATTTAGATCTCCACATATGTATACAGGTTGGAAGCGACCTGCATCCAGCGTCTTCTGGCGACCTTTATAACGTCGTCTGTCCTTGACCTTCAAGACTTGCTGAATAGATTAATGAAAAATAAAAGTATAGAAATATCATCTTTTAGGATAATTTGTATATTCAAGGTAATGATCTAAAAATATACAAATTGGTGCGTATGGTAGACAGGATATACAAACTGAATCAATTTGAATAACTGGATGTTAAATTTGCTTCGGGCGCTATCACGTTGCCGTATGCAGAACACAGGCGTTCGCCGTAAATATCCACAGTGTAGACGCTAGGCAAACAGTGCGCGGTAGTGTCCCATACCTAATATAGCACTATGTCCACACTGCAGCCTAAAAACCAATGAAAATGTTTTTTTGATAGCCAAAGTTCATTCACTAGAATATTCACTTTTTCACCGAAGAAGCAATATACCAGTAATACAGAGGCTTTTTTTAAACGAACACTTTATTGTCTATATTCTATTATTGGATTTTTTACAAAGCAGTGTATACAAATATAGGGTCAAAAAGTACTAGAGTGGAGACCACGGACTAGCAGGCGCAGCGTAGGGCGTCCACCAACAGGATGGACAGACGACCTTAAGGTTGCCGAAAGACGCTCGATGAATGCCGCTTCCAACCGGTATATGTGATTATCTAATAGGGGAGAGCTATGTCCAGCACTGGTCATCCTATGGCTGAGATGAGTTACATACAGTTTTATTTTGAAGGTACTATAAACTTTTGACTTCTAGAGCCATGTTAATTTTTTTTTCTCTTTCCAGTCGTTTTTGAAATCATGTCTTATTTCTTCGTTTTTATGTTTTGCTTTTTGTTTCTGGGCCTAGAACCACATTATTTTTTAACTTTAACCCTAAATGGCAATCATATCCCATGACGATGTGTAGTCTTTATCGTTCTCAATAAAATAAAACTTAACCACCACTAGTAGCTGCTGCCAACCTTTAAAGAGTTCCTTAAACTATATTTTACTCTCATTAGGGCCTGTTTCACCACGAATAAGTTCCAGTTAGTTTATTTGGTAGATAACTTCATACAAATTCTGTTCCAATTTCGAATTCTTTCGGCTATTCGGACATTGCGAAACTGGCCATTGGTCTTATTGCCAAGCCTAAAGTGGCAGTTTTATCTCCTTTCCGACTTCTGAGTCAATGATCTGCGGATAGTGTGGTAAATTTTACGTGAAACTACGTCACCGGTCCAACAATAGCCCAATCGAAGTCAATGTCCACATGACAATTGCAAAGTTCAGGCGCCGCAGAAACAGTAGTATCAGAGAATATTTCGCGTTTGATTCGAGCACAATAGGTAATTTACACTTTAACGAGCCTCTCATTAACGACAACAGATGGATGTAGTAGCTCTATGCATGCATGTGACTTCAGCTGCAATATTTACCTAGTAACAGAAATTATGACGTACTTTACACCGCACAATGTAAAAAAATACCGACCAAATTGAGAACCCCCTCCTTTTTTTGAAGTCGGTTAATAAAATGTTGAAAACGCAATTGAGACACCTCTAATGTTAATGCGACTACTATCTCTTAGCAGCAGATAAAGCGTGTACGATCGAGCTGAATGAATTTGACAAAGATATAATTAATTCACCCTCGACCATCAACGATAAAATATTTACAGTCAGAAAAATATGATTGGTAGCCAAAACGATTTCATTGCCAATTGGCCTCGTTGTCAACCAGGAATTGTTATTGTGAATCAGTGCTCGTGTCATAATTTCGAAATGCTTCCACATTGTCTTATCAAGTCGTAAACGAGAGAGAATATAGGTACAGTCATAATAATATGTAACATGCCTGATAGGTTATAATTTTATAGCTATGCACAGTCTTAATGACTGATAAACACCTTACATAATACGCGGGGACTTACACCCGACTAGTAACTTGTAAAATACCTCCCATATATCATGTACAGACGCCAGCACATCAAGCTACAATAATCTGTCAAATTTCCTTAATAGATTTTCAACTTTATTGCTAAAGCAAATGGTTCAAACTTGATTCGGAAAAGTTTTCAGTTTCGTGTAGCTGATGTGTTGGCGTCTGTATATACCGTCAAAGTAATAGGAAAAATCTAGAGCCTCAGATTACCTACTTTTATTATTTCTCGTCTCTATTCCATGAAATTGTCCTATAGACAAAATATTCTTTCAGGCGGGATACTCGTATAGGCGCGGGTTATCACCAGAGTTATAAAACCGGGGTTCGGTTTTATTATACCGTTTCTATACCTGCTAACATAAAATGTCTAGCTACATTACAGACCGAAAAAAAACGAATATCAAAGGGTTTCCTGTTTGAGTATTTCAATCAGCCAATCAAAGCTAGTGTAGTTTCATAGTTGCCAGTTGTACAGTGTCGATGTTTTTAAGCCAATTTGGTCTACGCTATTGGAATGGATTCACAATGGATCACTCATAGAAACATTCAATAATATACAAATTCAATAATGTATTTCAATCATAATATAGTGTATAGGAATTAATTTATCATGCTTAAAAAGAGAACGAATACAAGATTGTTTCAATAAGCGATTAATAAGAGCTCTGTAGCGATTATTGACAGTCTTACTTTAAGATAAGTAGATAAATCTGTCCACAAATCTCCTTATTGGTAACAGTATTATATAAAAATACTTACTCTTACTCAGCAAAAGATAAGACAAAAGAAATAAATTGAATAATCACAAACAGATGGATGTAGATTCAAGAACCCTTACTATCGGGATATCGAGATCTATATCACGGCTATAATCGCTCTAACATTAAAACAATCTTGCTACAAATGAATACTCATCATTTTATTTTATACAAAATTGATCTGCTTCTCCCACTTTGTATGGATAATGGATGGAGTGACGGAGGCTTAGTTTGTCATTTGACAGGCAAGACGATTGTAACAATGCCTCTCCGAAAACATTATAAGGCCCATTTCAACAGATAACAAGCTGAGATTATGAGCGCAGTCGGTAACTTTGCTCCATATTTTATTTGAGAGATTAATAATATTTCTTGGTTGTTTTCATGTCGCTATAAATTACTTTTCCGACAATAAATTTGGGAGTCCGCAAATGGCATCAAACAACAGCTGGTTATTATGACCCTCGCTTCTAAATCGTGATATTACTGGACCTTATTTTGAAAAGTAGGGTTTATTTAAATGAATTATGTTAGTATTTGCTTCATTTATTATCTAACAAAACCGCTAATATTCTTAGGCATTCAGCATTGTGTTTTTAATCGCCAAACGGGTATTTTCAAAATTCTATTAGGTTTCAGTGTAGACAATTTTTACGCAATTATTATATTAAATTATGACGTTTTTTTTTACTTCACCAATGAGATATAAAATATAAACTTTAAAATATATCTATAAATGAAATTTGTGTTAAATGCATTAAATAAAAAGCATTAGTAAGTAAAGTAAGGTAAGATATAGTAAGATAGATATAGTAAGTAAATAAATAATGTGTGTCAAACACAGTGGTATTAATACCGACTAAAACTTTATGTAATATGGCTCCATTCTATATTCTTGGTAGAAATTAATTAGTATTAGAGCGTTAATAACATTATTATTAAGAACACAGGCAGGAGCTCTATTAATTTAGTAATTTATTACTTACGTTTAATAAATAAATTACCAATACTAGCATAGGGTTGTACCCACCGCAAGATTTTTTTTTCGACTATTCATCATGGTAATGATGAATAAAGGGATAAACCCTTTTTACCATGACACTACCGGGCAGATTCCCCTTCTTATACGGAAAGCACACTTACCTATATATTCCAATATTATAAAACTGAATAGTTTTTATGTTTGGTTGTCTCAAAAAGTACTTGAAGCATTAGATTCATTAAGTATTCTTGACCGGGTGTGCGAAGTAGTTACCACGGGTCGCAGGAGGGACCACAAGAGGAAACTAGTATTGTATGAACTTAATATACATACTCATACACTTTGGGAGTAGAATAGCTACTTACGCAACGCAACGTAACAACTACTTGAAAAGAGCAAAAAAAGCTATCATAAAAGATATAGATTTTTAGAGCGAAATAAAACTAGAAGACGCTATTCCTATATATACGTATACATGGAAAGATCTTCATACTCGCTCTATGCATATCCTCCAAGGATGGAGACTTATTTTTTATGTTTCCAATTTCCTTACGAGATTTTCTGGCACCCTTAGTCAAAGGCAACCTAAATGAACCAAGAACGTATTTCATAATATATATTTTTAAGGCACATTTTGATTCGGTTTTCTAGTGCTTGAATATGATGCCTGGATTTAGCGAAATTACGACATTTTTACGTGTTTATTCCGAGATTTTACTATTAAAGAAACTGTTTATTGTGTATTTCTTTCTTGTTTGCTCCTGTAATCATATATATTGTTACATACAGTATTTGTTATTTACACATTTAGTAATACTTCGTAATATTTCTTACTTTTTCCAGGAATAACGCTATGGGGTTCATCATGGTTCTTATTAAAAGACGCCGTACTCCCAGACGGATACTTGTTCAAAATGGCCGGAGTAGTCACAGCCGGGTACATGTTTGGTCACACATTAGAACGATACACCACAATCAACCCAGTCGTCGGGATGACGTTAACAGGAGCGCTGTATAGGCATTTTGGACCACCGAACTTTCTAGAAAGTCCCACAGCTGATCTCATTGATTTCCATTTAAGGTGAGTTGTTTGTTGTTAGCTAAGAGTAGATATTAATAGAAAGGAATATTAAGAGCGATCATTAGTTAGAAAACCAACACATCAAACAGCCTGTGCGAATCTTCTGAGTGTTTCGTGTTCTAGGTAGGCTGTATGGGCGCAAGATTGTCGCCGCAGGTCGCATACCCTAAAGTCCTAGCTATCTTTACCAGAAATAAAAACATACTAGCTTGTCTCTTGCCATCGTTCGCGCGCCAAACCATTTGCTTCAAGCACGGTTGAAACGCTGACGGCAACAAGAGCGCGACGATTTATATTTGAAATTATAAAAACTGAATACCATAAATTCGTAACGACGTAAACACCACCTGTACACAAAACTTTGTTAATTAATTAAATAAACTCTATAAGTCCCAGCTTTCTTAATGACGTAATAAATGACTCTGCTTAATTGATTCGGATCTTTGCCACATCGTAATTTTGTAACTTAATTATGTGTACAGGTACTTATAACGAGTTGCCGGCTCATATAATGGCTGATAATTTAATGGGGGACTTACGTTAATTTTGCTAATAGAAGTACTACATGATACCAAGGCTGGGGACCCATTAAATTAATTACTTTGCGTCAACGTGCTCATCATCCTCACCTGCCTTTTGCCAGAAAAATATACTCATGAAAACTTTTTTAATATTTTCGGAGAGATATATTATTGGGCATTACTCACTTTTAAAAAAATAACATTTTTACATCGTGCTCGTAATGCTTTTTGATCGCAATATTTAAAGCGTTTCAGAGTGCGTTTTAATGTGTAGACACGCGGAGTAATTGTTCGGCAAATACAAATATTCGCAGCGTTACTTATTTTATTTAAGGTTGATAGTGTTCCATCTTATACGCATTTCAATATGAAGTCACTCAAAATTACTTAACTTTTATAACAACTGTGAAAGTTTTGCTTTTTTACTGTAGATACATTATACATATGTACATAGCTTGAATGTACTATTTTGTATTATGACAGGCAAACATAATAAATATGTATATAATTATCGAAACTAAAATGTACTCACACGTTAACAAACATTGTAAAAAATCCCCCAATGTCTGTCCCAAGATGTCCACCAGACTTTTCAATAATTGTAGTTTGTTGAAATTTCATTACCTACACTTGAATGAACAAGTTTTTATTATTTCAGGCGTATCTACCCCGTCATTATCTTGACGAAGGGCCCGCTCACTTGGAACTGGGAATATATAAAAAATAATTCAGTAAAAGTTTTCTCATTGGCCACACTGCCTTGGACCGTCGAGTGTTTATCTACCGCCTTCTTCGCCCACATACTACTCGAGTTTCCTTGGTACTGGGGTAAGTATCGATACCAACTTTCAATTTCTCTAATGAACTATAATTACTGGTTGCTTGTTTACCCGAAATACATATTTAATAAAATTTTCTATTTAATACGTACGAGTAATAGTCCCTATTAAAATTCTTTACGTTGCTAACAAAAAGCTCAAGCTGAAAACCAGCTCCGGTTATTGCTTGAAAACGGCTCAGTGACTTCATTCACACAAATCCGCATTCATCTGACGACAATTGAGCCTTGTGTGAGTCAAGAATGTTGAATAACATAAAGCTGAATAATTCAAAGAAAGCACCTGTGCATGTAGTGTGCCAATATTTTAAATCGATTATGCTGTTGTTGAGAAATATTTTCTTGTGTTTGCAGGCTTGCACTTAGGTTCCATCTTAGCTTCGGTGTCACCGGCAGTAGTCGTGCCAACAGTGAACAGTTTTTCTGCAAGAGGTCTAGGGAACAAAAACCAAATAGCACTTCTTGTAGCGAATGCTGGAGGTCTTGATACTGCCTTTACAGAGGGCGTGTGTGGAGTCATCAACAGTGCCATATTTTATCCAGCGCCACTTGTTTACCGAATTGTAAAGGTAATCCAAAGTTATCGACTAATTTGATTTCAATAAACTCCAACAAAAGCAATAAATATTACTTACAACACAATTGTGACGATTAATGTAGCATCGTTTATTTTTTATCACTCAAGCTATTAATGTTAATGGACGAACTGAAATTCAGTTTCAACTCGTAAAACCATTACGAAACCTAAATATTGCAGCAACATACTTTATAAATAGGCCCGTCTATCCCTAAAACGTTTCTGTTTTATCGAAATGTATTTTATCTTAAACAATAAATTCAAATTTCGAAATCCATCGTACTTATCTTGAGATCGTTTCAAAGAAACACTCGCAACTACGTATTCTTTCAAATCAAACCGCTTTCTTTTAGGTTAGATATAAGGCCCTTTACCTTTTTGTTCGTAATTTTGGCAGGGTCTGCTGGCTATATTCGTCGGTATCGCTGTCGGAATATTCTGGGGAGTGTTATCAGACAGTCTGCCGGATCACAGTGACATATACGCGCCTACTATACGAAGCCTGCTCATTTTTGGCGGCGGTGTATTGCTGACTTACGCCGGTGGATATCTCGGATGGGGTGGTACCTGTAAGTATTCGCGTGTTTATGAACAGTTTACACGGGAGAATAATTCCTGAGCGTTTTTTAAGAGCAATGTATCATATCTACACTAAAAGCATTATATTTCATCAGTTGGCTGAAATATTACTCATATTAGACACGTGCTTTGTATAATGATTGTCCTTACATAACGTTATTGATAAATGGCCAACTACTAGGAGAATCAACTGCCAATATCTATATTAATATCATAAAGCTTAAGAGTTTGTTTGTTTTCTTGAATGCGCTATATCGTTAACTACTGAACCTATTTTTTTTCCTTGAAGCAAGTTTTCTAAGAAACCGGTTTTCTTTTTGAATTAAGTACCAAAAGTCATGAGGATAGTTTATAGGCTATTTGAATCCACTGTGAACATTATTCTGTTTAAACTTCACTTGCAAAAAAATATACATTGGTAGGCTTGATGGTCAAAAGGAGATGAAGACATAGGTACAAAAAAACCTCATCTTGTTGTTGTGTCTTGAAAAAAAAAATAAACACTACAGTAAAACTTAAAAGTAAGACTATTGACTGCAATAATAAAAAAGAGAGCTGCATTAACATCTCAATGCGTATAACTAACAATTCCGCTTACATATAATAAAGATAATTTTGTTTACGATGCAAAAGAATCGTCTTTATTATAAATAGCTCCTGTATGTTATTAGTTTACCTGAGTAAACACGGTAATACGAGAATGTGTGATAAGAAATGTAAATGTGTTACGTATGTACGTCATCATGGGAAATAGATGGCAGGTCGATGTAATGAATTATTCCCTCGGGTTACGTAATCATTCTCGAATTGTCACAGGAGTGTTTTGTCATAGAACTTCTTATTTTTTTATTTATATTACACAGGGGAGAACCAAATCAGTCAATTTAAAAAGAACTACTAAAGCCAAATATTTTGGTCAACTATTTACGAGTAATATTTAATTGTTTCCACCCGTGGTTTCATCTGCGTCCCAAGTTAGTACTTTCTGCTCTAAGTATTTTATATGGCAGGCTCTTTTGCTGCCTATATACCAAGTTTTATCACAGTCCATCTAGTAGTTTTAGAGTGAACGAGAATATACAAATATAGATACATATGTAGCTACATCTCCCGAGCCTTTTTCCCAACTATGTTGGGGTCGGCTTCCAGTCTAACCGGATTCAGCTGAGTACTAGTGTTTTACAAAGGGGCGACAGCCTATCTGACCTCCTCAACCTAGTCACCCGGGAAACCCAATACCTCGTGGTTAGACTGGCGTCAGATTGGCTTGGCTACTGACTACCCGTAACAACTGCCAAGGATGTTCAATGACAGCCTAGACCTACAGTTTAACGTGCTATATACATCGCTACAAAATTTCGCATTTACAATATTAGTAGGATTTGTGCCGGTCAGATTCACATCAATTTGCATACTTTTGAGTTTCATTTTTTATTTTCATGTTTGTAAATATTTAAATAATTTGTTGATAAATAAAGCAATAGGTGTTTCAAATACTAGTTATTTTTTTAGAATATTTGAAGTAAAAACACAACATTTTGTTAACAGTGAAAATTAAATAGAAAAAGCTTTATAAAATGAATTCGTTGGTGTCTTTGGGTACATAGAGCTAAACACGGTTGGTGAAATTTCAATTCACCTACTATGTTAGTAGGTATCTTTCTTTTTCGTGTCAAGTCATCAAGTAACCCGTCCAGTAGGTGCAGCTGGAGGGAGTGTCAGACTCTTACTGACTAAAACCCACTATGTTTCTTCTCGAGATGTCTGTGTGTATGTCAGGGGCGCATTAATTTTTTCGAACAACCAGCAGCCCCGGAAGGGAATCTTAGTACCTTCGATCGATAATATTATTAATATTAAAATTAAGCGCAACGTTATAAAAAATGTAAAATTCCTTCAGAAAATAAGTAAGGCAGATGCAGATGATCTAGATAACACTGTCGATCATTAATCAGTGAAGCGTAGCTGAGTCAGACTTGACAAAGAAATGACTGAATATCTTGTACGCAGTGCGATAGAATTACTGTAACACGTGTTTAGCTAAACATACGTCGTGTTTGATTAGCTAAGCTTATAGCAAATAATAAGTGTGTACATTTGCAGAGGTAACAAACATACTTAACTATGTGCCAATACTTGTCTGTTGGTATACTCGGTATGCAGGCATGTAAAATAATTATTTTCTTAATCTAATTGTCGATGCCATAGACTTTTTACGATTTTAGTACAATTCACAATAATTTTGAATATAAAGCAATTAAGTTAGTTACGTGCAGGGCTAACTAGTTTAACTTTGAGCGATTCTAAAAATAAAAAAAAAATACAGCACTTAAATTTACATTTAAATTTGATTTAAGCATCATGCTCGGTTTGTTTTATACAGAGATTTGAATAAAATTTTCAAGTTTAATGAAAATCTTAAACGAGTATTTCAGAACCGTGGTTCAGTTTCGTTTATTAAACTATTCGTCTAGGACTCTAAGGTCTTTTGTCTGCTACATACATACATATCCTATTATGTCAAGGAGTGCATGGATTGGAAAGAGCAAAGCGTTTCGATATACCGCAAACGGCAAGGTTCAACCTCGGTCAGTACAGGACTTTATACATGGGTGACCGTTTTATTAACATATCGAGTGGTCTCAATATATTGCTTCGGACACGACACGAAGGACCACAAAACGCCAGTCTCGCGGTCCTTCTACCCTATCGTAGCCGATTGACGTCACATCGGACAATGCTAGTGTGAAATAGAGGGTGCTCCTATGTTGAATATTCCCCTACAAGATTTATGTTTGATAAAGTATATTTAGAGAATCCTTAGTTCAACTTTCATAGTGAAAATGTTTCATCCTCCTAGTCAAAAAGTGTAAGTACCTTACCGTAAGTTACCGTGTATAAAAATGGACAAATGCGTGCGGGTTTTACCTTATTACTGGGTCCGACACGTAATAGCTTAAATGACTTTCTTGAATAGTTGCTTGAATATCAGTGGGAGAGGATAAAGTGTGTGAGAGTGTACCAGCTATCACTGTCTGTATAAAATATAAACAATCAATTGTAATCAAACGAAATTTTGCCTTTAAAGACAGAGATAAATAAAATTGTTGTAAATGGTACCTACTTTAAATTTTTTTTTTTATAACTCCATCTTTGAAATACTACATTACCTTTTAGTACACCTATAATTTAATGAACACTTTTGTGACAAGAACAGTAGGTTAATCACGCAAATACAGATTAAGATTTACAATATTTAGATCATTAATGTCGAACTCTATTCTGTCCCACTTAAAAACCCAGTCACGTAGCAAGAAATCCTCTGCTTTCCTACTGAAGCAAATAACTAATTGTAATCAAATAAACTTACTTAATTGGCAATACTCAAGTTTCCCGAGTATTTAATAGAATTAATGAACGACACAACAAATTGTAGGTACAATAAATAAACGTTACTTCGTACCAAATCATTATTTAACCAATTAGGCAAATACAGTTTACAGTTTTCACATAATGTTACTTAAGTATCATTTGAGAATTAATTATTTTATTTTATATTGTTATAATGAAGTTTTTTATATATTGTATTGCTAAAAACCCATTTTATATAATGAATTTATTTTACAATAGGTAGCACAAGTTAAAACCTTAGTGGTTTTCTGGTTGTTAACTAAAATAGAGGTAATAAATAAATTTAAAAAAAATGCGCGTCAAACTTTATTTATTTTTTTGTTTTACTTCGAATATGGGTTTGGATATGAATCCTTCATTAGATGCAGGATTCATATTATTCAATTTTTACGGGCTAAGAAGCCACTAAAAATTAAGTGGTTAATTTAATGTTTTTCTTACCATTGAAAACATAATGTATATTACATAAAGCTGAAGAGTGTTTTTGCTTTATTTGCTTGTACGCGCTTATCTCAGGAACTACTGGACCCATTTGAAAAATTATTTCAGTGTTACATATCTAACCTAGGAAGGGTATAGGCTATTTTATTGGCTTGTGAAACCGTATTAGATTAATATTAAAATAAAATACCAGGAAAGTATTTTGCTTCAATTTTTGTCAACAAATTAATGCAACAGGTATTTTCCGTAGTAATAAGATCCCACGCCAACGGTCAATGGCACTTTCTATAAGGAAATATATTTATACCTGTGAAATTTTACCGCTTCAAAGGTTATAAACAAAACATGATAAGTGTAGATTAAAATAAATTACGTATTCAAAATAAAATATTCAGGCATCATTTGTCCATAAGCAGGTTTGTGTGTGGAATCAAGATGACCTTTCAAAACAATAGCAGTCTGTAGAGTGAATAGATTTCATACTGAACTACCACATGATATTATAAAAGCTTTAGAAGCTATATTGTGTAGAGCAGGGACACCAAATAATTTATTCCTTGGTATCTGTCGATATTAGTATCAGGTATTTACCTCGCGATATCTCTTCTTTGTCGCTTACAATAATATGCAGCAGGTGCTAGCTGCAATAAAATACCAATATTTTACAATCGCTTGATCTTCGCAACACACTGTTAAATGTGTTCAATGTGCTATTCTGAGTATTTAGAAGTCCCTGTATGATAATATAAGTCACCCAACCTTTGTTTGACAGCGGCAGACGCAATTTAGTTTTTATCGAGCGATTGTAATGTCTATTGCTGAGCACCACTATTTATGTACATATGTACATGATTTTAGATTAGATACACGTATCTATATTACTGAAGGTTACCTAAGCTTAACTAGATTAATAGTGAAATTACGAGAGTACAAAGACTGTAGCTAAAGAAGACAAAGTGAATCTTTGTTACAAACCCTTTCCCAAATTATTTTTGGGTTCGGCAGTTATGAAGCGACGCGAGGATTTGGCTCCAGCGGGTTATGAGCCTGACTCGAGCAAATGCGTATAAAATAGGAATTTCACTCATCGTTCTTATACGCTGCGAAGGTTGACGTTAAGAAGTCCCAGGAATCCCGTCGTGAAATATTACCGAAGATAATCCAGTGAATACGTTGGAATTTTTAGAGTATTTGTAACTTATACCATTTATTTAGTGGAATTCAGGCCTAATTTATACCTGCCTGGACTGCGGGTTGTTTGCAAGACTTACCGTGGCCCTGGCACACAGGGACCTCCCGAAGGAACATAGTGGATTTTAGTCAGTAACAGTCTGACACTCCCTCCAGCTGCACCCTCAGCGAGAAGGGTCATTTGATAATTTCCGATGAAAAAAAAAGACCTAATTTATACGCCTATTTTTACAGGCAAAAACAAAAATCGAAATATTTAAACTATGCAATGACAAAACACACAGTCACTGAAGTATTGTTATGCTAAACTTAAATGTTATAACAATAAGCAATTAAAATTCTATAAACTTTGAAAAGTTCTTTTAGAAAAGCGCAAACATTAATTACAACTTTATATTCAAGCTATCATTCATATTCCATTGATAAGTACTTTGGTAAATATTTTCTTGTATATTCTGAATAGCTGAAATATTTATCTAGGTTTTTAACGCTGCGTAGTGATCCTTTAAATTAAAGACGGCACTAGTTACAGCACATTAGCTTTATCACGTTAAAGAATTCAAGAGCATAATTAATTAAGAATCTCTTTGTTTTTATCACCAAAGGAATTAGTCTATCGTGACACGTAGTGGATACTTTATCCATTATTGATACCACGTACCATATGAATACCACTGCAACTACTTTCTTTGACTTTATGATAAATGATTTATTTCTGTGATTATCGTGTTGATAAGCATAGCTTTGTTTGTGAAGTGACACCATCGTTTATCTCAAACGTCAGTAGAGATGAAAACTTTAAATTATTTCTGTAATCGGTTATAATCGTCTTGTCTCCTCTACTAATAAAATGTGCTATATTGTACTCAAATTGATAGTGTACCTAAGCCTAAGCATGCCAGTATTTTTTTTGTAATGTGGATTTTAAAGTTTTTTTTTTAATTTTTGCGGCTGGTTGACGCATCTCGTGACCAAAACGCCTCGCCACCTTGGACAAAGAATAATAAGTATTACCTGCCATCCAACGTGGTCACGCTTCTAGTCGACAGTCATGGGGAGGAAGTTTTTGACGTTCCTTAGTATCTAGTTCTTTTATAATATCTTTGTAATTATCTTTATATATAAAAATGAATCCTTATTTCCCATATTCGGCTGGACCGATTGTTTTTGTAATGTTTGTTATTGTCTGAAGAAGATTCTTCTGAAAGAAAACAAAATAGGACTTCGTCTATCGGGTCAGCTAGTCTTAACAAAATTTTAAATTTACTTCATTCCTATTCCTATTCCTATCATTAGTAATTACTATCATAATTGCAATTTCCCAATTGGCAAACATAACAGTGGCATTCACTACATACATAGCACAACACAAGCACACTTGAAGTCCACAACATCATCCCATTAATTAATTCTCGCGTCGTATGTTAGCCTTCCTTCCATTTGACTTCAATCAAACACAATAATTTTGTTCGAGTTTCTCATGATGCGATTTAATTTTTGAAATTCCTTACGAGTGGTTAAGAGAAACCATTGTGCTGGTAGCGTACTTATTAATTATGTCACGGGATTTTTTTATCAATGTCTGAAAACTGTGGCCTGCTGCAAATACGAGTAATGATAAGCTACATATGTATGTAATTCTGTCATGTCCAGATTGAAAATTGAATGAGATTGATAGGTTAGCTTGAAATTGCTCGATTCACATTTTGCCTAAGCGTTATATTTTATTATTCTTATGTAATGAAAATTTTGTAAATATGCAGAGAACTATTTAGTTTTAATTATTTACTAATGAGAGGTTACATCTTCTTCAAGAACAAAATATGCATGACGAGTCTTTTTCGTTTACGATACTTAACTAACATACGTTACGTTTGCGTTACTTAATTTACCATGTACCAACTTTCATCATATATGGTTCAGGTAGATTCTAAGCTTTTTTGTTCCAGCGGGTGTCGCGATCATGGTGTGTGCCGGTGCCGCGGCCACGCGATGGGCTCGACGAGACTGGCCGCTCGCCGACAACCCCGTTTGGGAGGTCTACAAACTGTTGTGGAGGATATTTGAGCCAATGCTATTCACCCTCAGCGGGTATTTCTTAGATGTACATATCGCTTTTACAATATTTGTGCATAAATTAGTAGAACTATCAGTGAAATGTGACTTTTCTTAGTCTTGCGCTTTATGATTGTAGTTTCTAGGAAGAAATATTGTTAAAAAAAGGAAGCAGGTTGGTAAGGATCCTGATTGCGATACAAGGACTGTTTCAAAAAAAAACAAAATCGTGATTGGCCTCCCGATAATTTACAGCTGAGCTTAATAGCTAAGCGTCCCAAGAGACATGTCTTAAATGCACCTGAATACGTATTCTTGGAGCACTTCTGCAAAGCGTCTAGACAGAAAGATTTAACTAATTCGTTCTAAAGCCAGCATCATGATTGATTGACACAGGTTACGAGGAATCCTGGGAACGATTTAAACTTGGTTTTATTTCACTGTCTGGAAGATCGTTGAAACTGGTTCTTCCACTGTCGAAGGTCAACAGTCGTTTGTTTTTATACCATCTTTCTGTGTAAAAAGTTCCATATGTCACTTTAGAGATTTAAAACTTAAGTTTTCGGTCACGTTATTTGTCTGAGTTCAGCTAGCCATTTTTTTCATTCGTTGAAATATGGAGCCTTATAATACTTTTTAGATATCTTTTGAGGTACTAAAAAAGTCCCATCAATACTTAATAATAGAATAGTAAGCTCAGTAAAAAGAAATTACGAGTTTTCTACCTCGAAATCGATGAAAACTAAAAACGTGCATTTCTCTAGGTATCACAAATAAACGTGAAGGAGCTGTGCCTGATCCTGGGATGCATCTGCTCGGCGCTCGTGCTGCGTCTGCTGACAGCATTCCTCGTGGCGCTGGCTAACGAGCTGTCGATCAAAGAGAGTCTTTTTATCGCCGTCACTTGGATACCCAAGGCTATTGTAGAGGTATGCTATTTATTTCTGTGTTGGTACTATTGTTTGTGAAATGCTTCAGGTAAAACATTGTGGGAACATTATTGATTGTTGTCGCGATGTCTGTCGCTTGTCAGTTTTGTTTAGATATTGTTTTTATCTCTTTTTTTAATACTGACAGCTTTCTCTTATTTATCAATTTAATTTAATTTAGAATGCGGTTTTATTCATTGAAGTGCGGTGAATGAAATTTATATTTATGTTATTGTACTTTACAGAGCAGAATACTTGAAGTTTAGGTTTAGAATAATTTTGTTTTCTTAATCAGTGTAATTTATTTAGAACACATTTTAAATTGAAATAGAATGAAAAGTTTGTAAATTAATAAAAAACATTACATATTTCGTTTACAATTTATATAAACAACTGTATTATTTTACAATTCGATATCAAAAACCGCTACATTAACAACTAATTAAAAATGTAGATGCGTACATACATTTCACTCACAAAAGGGTTTACCTACGCACGTGGACAGCGTGACAGCTATTATTAATAACGACTCTCGATCATAATCCATCATCAGTATAGCATTGGGACCTTGGGACCGCGTCTATGACAACTTCCTAATCCTCCAATCACGTGCTCGTTACGTCACTCGTAATAACAACGTTTTAATAAAGACAGGCATTTATTTGATTTCGTTCTAATTTTGAAATTCAATTATATAATCATTGATCTATTTTAGAATACTTTCTACTTACAAAGAATATTTGGTAATAAATCACCTTTTTGTGACCATAAATGACTAGCCGATGTGAGTAAATACTCTATAAAAAGGATAAAACATTTATTTATAAAATGAAAGTACTCTGTAAGCGATTCAGCTAATAATTGCCATTTAAACTGACAATGCGGTGATCTCTTGGGAACTTCAGCAGTTGACAGCGATTGTAATGCGTTTTTTCCTCATATATCGGCAGTGGGTAACTTTATTTGCTCCCCAAACGTATCAAGAAATTATTTTATTTGCAGCGACGAAAAATTAAACTCAAATGACTATCTTTGGGCAACAAATATTTTTATGAGCAGATAAATGATAGCAAGCATTCTTGAAATGTGAAGAGACTCAGACCACGTGGAGATTGATTAAGGTTAAACTTCGCTTTCTGCGGTCGGATCGTGTGTAGGTAACCATCCATTTCAAACCGAGAACCCTCCGTGCCTCGGGAAACTCATTATCCCATTGGTCTCGGTTGTCATTCGGCGATAATTGACTATCGTTATGGGTCCAGTATGTCTGAAAATTAGTCTGTAGAATATACCATCGTCAAAAAACTTAGTTGGATGTGGAGATCAAACATGCAGTGTCTTCTACCCAATATAGTTGCAAAACAAAATAACATCGATAAGGCAGACAGGTAAACTAATTCAGTAATAAAACTAGCGATCAGTTTTGCCCGCGGCTGTAACACATAAAGTGGACTCGCCCAGCCGTACCGTCGCGCGTCGGTCTCCGTCCCCGATACTACTTACTTATACAACTTTAAAGTGATCTTTTCATTAACGACCAGAAGCTACACCAACACTCGGCCAACAGACTCCAGTTTAATTCACTTTGAGTCGTCCAGCACTAGTTTAGTAATTTAAGACTTGTTTACATCGGAGCTATGGCAAATATATACCTTGGTCTACTTTGTAGAGGAACATTGCACCTTCGTTTAGTAGTGGAAGTTCTACTTAAAGGTGAGCTGATATCTCCATATCGGGTGCCTAGGTTTTTTTTTTAGGTAGAATCGCATTCTCATATTTTAACAGGCTACCACTTAATAAATGTTTTTTTTTATACCTAGTTCTTTATAGACGCAGACTGCTTTGATGTTCTTACTTTATAACTTAACTTGATGAAAACTTTGAGATTATTTAATATACAAACACAGAAATGCTTTTAAAACTAATAAATATTTAAACAGCCACTCGTTTTCTATCAACCATTTCTACGAAATATAATGTAAATCGTTTTTAAATATAAGCTCCATTTTATTTTTTTCAATTGCATTAGCTATTTACAAAAGATAGCTGTATGAAATACATTCTAGGGATATATAAGCCTAAAATGTTATGTGCCTAAAACAATGTAAACCAAATATAGCATTTTTTATCTCAGGTAACACTGATTCACTTGAAATTCCGTTTCACACAGGAATAAAGTACACATTAAAATCTCCCTCACCGCTGTCAACGAGTAACGTAAAAAATAAAGCAAAATACAAAAGATTGGCAGAATTGCGACGCTAAAAATATTTTTAGCATGGCAAGTCTGTCAATCTCCTGTCACTTTTTTATTTTCTTATTGGCTTGCGTAGCACACGGAAATGTGGCCCTGTAACTTTGTACTTAATTTATTAATTTCAGGAGAGCGCCTATTTTCCGTTTAATTGATTATTAATATATTACGAACGTCTTTGTTCATTTAAGTAATAACCTAAAAGCCCACAGGCTTACCTAGGCCGTAATGAAAATGAATGATTTACGTCAAACAATTGAGAATCGTATTTCCGCTCACGGGAACGGGGTATAAACCGTTCGATATCATTAACTCGCCTGCAGACAGTCGAGTGAGATAGTCAAGTCAATGCCGACAATACCGGTATTGTTCTTCGAGAAAAAACCTTTGCTTTACTGTTCAGGTTCGTAGCGAACTTTTGAAACTTCTCATTGAGTGCAATGAAGTATAAAATTTTGTTAACGTTCGCATTTTTTTTACTATGACTTATTATCCCATGACTTTTCTAAACCAATGTGAAATAATAGTCTGATCTGTCAGTCCCATTATTTCCTAAAGTACAGTCAGCTCCAAAAGTCGCTGAACAGAATTAATTTTGCAAAATACCTGTTCACAATAAAACGCCATAAGTTATAGTCACAACTAGGAAACAAAATAGCCTAAACACCAGAAATTTACAAAAGTCGCTAAACACGACACAAACAAAAGACACGTCCATGACGTCACGCGCGAAATGAAAGGGATATATTGATGGATAAGAAAGAGATGTTAACCGCTATTCGAATGTTTAAACTAAAACAAAACACACGTCAATGACGTCACGCGCGATATAAAAGGGATAGATGATTGATAAGAAAGAGATAAAAATACCTATTCGAATCATAATATCATGGACTTACCATGATTCGAATATTTAATCTAAAACAAAACACACCTCAATGACGTCGCGCACGAAATGAAAGGGATAAATTAGTTAATAAGAAAGAGATGAAATCATATTATTTACATTTGGATTGATGGTGTACAGCGACTTTTGGAATTTACTAGTGCACAGATACTATTGAAAAAGTCGTGTTTAGCGACTTTTGTAAATTTCTGGTGTACAGGCTATTTTGTTTCCTAGTTGTGACTATAACTTTTGGCGTTTTATTGTGAACAGGTATTTTGCAAAATTGATTCTGTTCAGCGACTTTTGGAGCTGACTGTACACAGTAACCTGTACACAACGTATATAAAGTGCAAATTATATAAATCTATAGCAAAAGCGTTGATACCTATACGCGTTATATAAAATTGTTTGCCTATCAAAAGTACCTATGGCATACTTAATACGGCGGTGTCAGCCTGTTTCCTTCATCAGCGTGAAACCGCTTACGTAGCAAAACCGAATGGGCCCAACGCGATTAATACGCGTTCCCGCTGAGCTACCATAATTCCTGGCTTCATCTTCAGCAATCCTTTCATACAATGTTTTAAGAAAACGTTTAAACATTACCTACAACTATGTCTGTTCTACAAACGACCGAAATATGAATCCAAATTTATTAATTTAAAAGTGGAACGTCTATCCTTGAGACGTTCCATTTTTAAAGTTCGTGACAGCCTATGGGCTGTCAGAGCTCTCCCAGATACCAGATTGATTATTTTTTTGTTTGGGGTTTAATTGTAAGCACGTCACAAAAAAAGCGCTTAACTTCCAATAAACATTTAACAATGTGTTCTTAATCTAGTTATTAGACAACTAAGTTTTTAGTATTAGTTATTTGATAACTAGATTTAAAATAAAACATTACGTTATTAAGCATTTTGTAAGTAGCTCCTAAGTAAACGCTTACTCGTGCCTAAATATATTGTTTTGAGAACATTGCGTGGGCTGAAGGTACAAATATATTAATCGGATTAATCCTACCTCCTGCTAATGACATACAAAGTATATTATCACATATATTACATGGAACATTTTGGAAATCAGATTGGTATTATTAATTTCGGCTTATAATTATCCCATACATTTGTAGACCCACGAAGAACGCACGGATAAAATAAAAAAACTTTATTATTGAGGTACTTATAGTATATTAGGTTCCATTATATAAATATGTATGTATTATAGGTGTATGTGTTCTTGCCAAACAAATCAATGTGCAAAGACACAGGTGCTGTCTATTCCCTAACTCTCTTAGTCCGATAGGATTGCAATGCGATACGAATGAGGGAGATTAGGCCCGGGAATGACGGCTTTAAACGTGTTCTATTAGCCAAGAAAACGGTCACCCATTTAATGACAGATCGGAGGAAAATCAGGATGTTAAACAAAATCTGCAATTTTATAATATTTTTTATGAGTAACTACTACAATTATAAACACCCATCAAGGAATCTTCATAGCCTTGCTGTTGTATGGAGATTCCGACATTACTTTGTAAACATCGATGCATCTTAAAATATTATGGTCCCTTCTTTACTTCTCAAGTACCATCCATAATGGCATCCACACCCATTGTCGGCCACGGCGGCCATTCTCTCTAAGGAGATCAGCCAACTGCGCAGGATATATGCACCTGTTATAATATACCTGTGCACTCTTTATTTCCTCTCATAGTCCGATGGGACGGCAATCCGACGACTGGAAAGAGATTAGGCACAGGACTGACATTTACGTGTTCGCCGATACACGGGCTTCCAAACTTCCAACTTTTAAACAGGCTGAAAGTCTCTTAAAACCCATAAAGCAATTTCAAGCCTGACCCAGAAATCGAACCCGAAACTTCGCGCACAGCAGTCACTCTATGCGAGTACTAAACCAACTAGACAGTTTTTGAAATAAAAGATACAGATAAACATAAGCACATACTCGTATGTAAGTACAATTAAGTCAACAATTTATGTACCTAAGTAAAGGGCGCAACCGCGGACAATAAATGGCTGAATGTAAAAGCCACTTACAGACTAACCGACTGACTTATAACCTTAGATTACTAACCTTAGCCCTTAGATCTTTGCTCTTGACAATATTGTGGCTTTAAATTACACTGAACTGCAATAAACTAGGGCTAGAACCTGAATGGCCACTACATGAAAAACAAGCCATACGTACAGACCGAATATTCAAAACGACTGGATGATACTCATAACTATGTATATTGGATTTTGACTGTAGTTACCATTATTGTGTTACTTTTAGGTATTGTAGAAAATGTATTTTAAAAGATATATTCACCTCGATGACACACATAGTTTTTGAAGTAGATAATGAAAAAATCAAAATCCTTCCCGAACTTATCTTCCGTACATAAAATAAGGTTAAACCTACAACTAATTACATACAAAAACACTATGTTTGATGAAAATATTATGAGAATTAAGTTTCTTAATATCTTAAAAAGCTACTAAGTAATTGTGACGTTCCCACTGTCCCCGTAAAATAACGTAAGCGCAAAGTGCTCTATTTACTTTAAGAGCAGATTTAAGTAACATTCTTGCTTTCTCCACATTTTTATCTTCAGTTTGCTTTTTTAAAGATTTTGGTCGCATGGTCAAAGCTGGACTATTGTTGGTAAAGACTCAGGCTCTATTAATGGCTTGGGCAAAAAGTTTTGTCAATAACAAGCCATTGTCTAGATTTCGTCAAAAATTACATAAGGTCGCGCATCGTTATTTTAACTAACCAAATCTTGACATCGATGATAAGGTCAGGTCCTATTTAATCATTCGGACTCATCCGACCGAACAACTCTGATATAGAAAATAGCATTTTTAATGCAAACTAAAAAACTTTCTTATTAAAAGAGCGAGGGACGCGTGTTAGCTTTTCTCAAGAAAAGACCAAAGAATTCACTCAAATATAGTCTTTAGTAAATAGTGATGAAAGTCGCTTTAAAATATTTTCAGATACACGAATTTATATGTTTGTCGAATACTCCAGAAACATACACACGAATAGGAATAAAAAGCTATTGAAGAAAATCGTAAAAATTAAAAATAGTCTTTACAATTTTCATAGTAAAATGTTTAATGATATGCTACACAGAAAAAACTTTAATTCGATAAGTAAATGATTGAAACCCGAAATTATTTTATCACCATTAATGTATCGTAAATTAATTTTCTTATAGCTCTTCACAAGAAGACATATAACTATCCTTTGTAATAGATATCGGTTTCGTTTCATTATTCTAAGTCTGTTAAATTCAGGAAGCCATCATCGTTCAGTGAACATGTCCCATTTCTTACAACAAACGCTATTTGTCGTCCTTGGATGTGATATTATATTATGACAAGAGATATGTACACAATAATCGTTTTTTCTTTTTTCAACGAAACCGATTGTATTGTATAAACCACTTCACAACATTGTCGATTGTTTATTTTTTTCCACGGATACTTTTTATGGTACCAAACGACACATTTATTATCAATAATTTATTAACCTAATGCAACGTAAACCCTCCACAGTGGTTTTCTATTTCCTATCAGAGAGACTAGCAGATATTCATACGGAGTTCAGCACATAGATCCACTAAATATTCGCAAACGGTCGGACATTTAATATTCGAAAATGTCATTTGATCGTCGACGATGCCGCCAGCTTCGACGTGGCCAAGCCGAGTCGATAACTCGATAGGTGCCTAATTGATTTAACGGTATCGAGGCAAACTACACACTGCACCAAGGCTGTCCGGCGTCTTCGGACAAAGCATATTCTGTGGTTGAGTTGACCCGTCCGTTAATAGTCGTTTACGGTTTAATCGGCCGTGCTCCCCGGGCAGGTTATCGCAAGCCGTCATACGTTGTAATGGCATGCGGTTGTATAATCACTTGATTGGAACCGCAGCTGAGCAGCATTGATTGATGTAGTATCGGGAACTATTGAGCCCTCGGGACTTCATTTCCGTATGCACACTACGTACATATATGACTAGTTTACCCTGCAGAATAACTAGATACCGTAATAAAACGATAACATGCCATTTTATGATGTAGATGTTGATGATCAAGTCATAATTTAAGCTGTTATTTTATATTATCCTCTCAATAATCAAACCAACAAATAGTCTATCCACATCGTCCCGTAAAGCAAAGAAGATATCTTCAAAGAAGTAACACCTTACTAATTTAAACATTTTTTAATTTACTCCTTAGAGAATAAGCCGGCTCTAAGCTGGAATAATGAGACGATAATAATTAAAAACTCATTAAATAAAAACATTAATTTCAGGCAGTCCTCGTGCGGGTTGCAATGGATTCCCTGTGGGTGGACGCTACCTCAAAAGACAGGCGAATAGCTGCGCAGCACTCTAATATCATCGTTATTGCAATACTGATAACGTCTACTTTAGGGTCAGCGCTGACGACGGCGTTAGGACCTGTCCTTCTCTCGCACGATTCAAGGGTCGCCCCTGAAGGTATGTACCTGGTCTATGGGATTAGCGGTATTAGATGTAAATGCGTAGATATACTTTCAATTAACAAAGTGCTTAGCTTGAGAATTTAAGAATAAGGATGTTAGTCAATAGCTTTATTTCAATCTTTTAATGCACTATAATTGAGATTATATTATTATGTACATGGATTTTCAGAACAAAACTCCTTAGTAAATATCAATGTCGTTGATCTGTTAATGGGGAGATTGATAAAGCTGGTGATTACATTATGATTAACGTTGTAAATATAGAAAAAAATATAGGTACATTATGTTCTGCCAGTGTCACAAATGACAACAATATATAATTATATTTTATGAATGAAAATACCTTGGGGTCGTTAGTTTTATTAAAGACTGAATTAAAGAAAGAATATAAATACACCACGCAACAACTATACCTATATGTTTTCCGTAGGTAAAGAGTGGGATTCTTCTCAAAATTCAAGCTGGCAACTCTTACAGGTTAAACGTAACTTAAATAAAGTTTGGAGGAAATTTCCGTTTCCATTTCAGAAAGAACCGTACCCAGAGCTAATAAATAAATCACAAACCTATGTAAACGGTTTCGTTGTCATAATACATAATGTTAGCCGAGCTACTACCTATTTGCCAATACAAGCGTTTTACGACCTTTCCTCATTGACATGATCGGCCCACTATCGGCCGTGTGACCAAGTCAAAACTCAATTGGCTACATGACATACTTAAATATTTAGTACAAATTTTTTATGACTTCATTGACACAATGGCGTGGTGACCGCCGGACTGCCGAGCTGAAGGTCCCGTGTTCGATTCCCGGCACGGTCGACATTTGTGTGATAAGCATGAATTTTGGCTGTGGTCTGGATGTTATAATATGTATTTATAAATTTATATATGTAAAAATATGTGTAGTTCATCAGCTGTGTTGACACCCATAACAAAAGCTAATCAATAGCTTACCACTGGCTAACCGACTGTGTGTGAAAAAGGTGTCCCGATATATTACACCTATGTCCCGATTTAACAATCTTAGTTCACCGAATTGCCTTATTGCTTTATTCATAAAGATTGCCTTAAATCCTCTTTACCGCAATTCGAATTATTATCTGATAATTTGAATTGCCCAGTCGATTATGATAATAGTATAAATAAGTATGAGTATGATCTTTCTAAATATATTTGAAGAATTATATTTATAGTCTTATAGGTGTTGTCATGTCACTAAGTTTGATAAACGATAAGGTGTGTTGATACTATACGGCGGAGACGCTGGGAAATACTGACAAAATACACTAATTTTGTACAGCGTAGTCTTCATAGAAGATATAAACCGTACCGGAATGAAAAGGTTCGTGACCTCAAAGGCAATGCTTGTTTAACTAGTACTGCCAAAAACGATTAAGCCAACATAACAGTGTAACAAACAGTACTGGTAACGTTTAAATAAGTATACATATCTATCGAGTACAGCTTATAAGCTGTTCAGCTAAACCGGATAGTACTGCCAGATATGAAAAATATAAATCACCCATGTTGAAAAAAGAGGTATAGATACATATGTATATATTTCATACTAGCTGTCGTCCGCGACGTCGTCCGCGTCGGCATTGGGTGATTAAACATTCAAGGTACTTACAAAAAAAAAATTGTCCAACTATTGTTAAGAAGGCTTTATAGGTAACCATACAGTAAGGAGCCCCTCAGAGCCTTAACTTGCTGAGGCTTCAGGATTGTTAAAACGTTTTCCAACAACTTACATACTGTTATCACACGTCATATTCATTTACATAGTTTATATTTAACAATTTTGTACTATGATTGACTACTCAACTGTTCTTGCTGTGATTTTTTTCTAAACAAACACAGCGTTGTATTGTACTATGACCTCAGATAAAAAGCGTTACGATTATATTTAACGGTTCAAGGAAAAAATTAACCACACAGTTTTTTCTCGTAGCAACTCTATCTGTACTTGCATGTATAACATACATATAATATCATATATTTATTTAGTACTTATTTTCTCACGTTTGGATTGATCATTGGTTCAAAGAGTTCAAATCTCTTAAAAGCACAGTAGGCTGTACTTGGACCTCATTTTGCTCGTCACTACGTTATTAAAATCAAGAGGAACGAAACGAGCCACTACTTTTCTTAACATACTCCACATGAAGTAACTAATGTATAATTGACATCAACCATTCTCTTGTTTCACAGATTTCTACCGCACGCAGACGATATCCCCGCCCGTGTCATCGAACCGCGTCCGACGAAACAATACTCCAAACTCACTCCAGTGTATAAATGTTCAATAAATTATGTATTATGCTAAAATATATATGCTTTTATTTCATATGACCCGTCTGCACTTCAACCTCAGTTCACCTTGCCGATAACCTAAAGGATAACCGATGAATATGGAAAAAACCAACTTCGCCGAATCAAGGATTTGATCGAAAGGCTATTTATTAAAAAACTTTGAACCAATTTGAATTTAGAACACAAAAAAAAGCTAGCATTGATTGGCTTCCACTCTCAAAATCCCCAGTAGTATCAGGGTATTGAATTTTCAGAAAACTATGAAACTTTTTTTTATCTCGATATTCCCATTTTAGATTTGAGTCATACGATTTAAGCAAACTGAAAATCATATGACTTGCCAGGTTTTATTATCATAGGTCTTACGAAAGATTAAATTGAAGGTCAATGAACATGTGCAACCTTTGGCTTGCTGCCAATCTTATGTGACATATTAACTGGTATGGACTGACGTACTTAACGTAAGTAAATCGTTAATGAATTAAATGTTTTTTTTTATGGCACTAAACTGCATCATTATTTATTCCGGGGTCTAAAACCTTATGGCCAGTTTCACTGATTCCGAATAGCCTATATCTACCGGATAAATTCAAAAATGGAACAGAATTTGTATTTAATTATCTACCAGATAAACTATCTTTAACTTATTCGTAGGTGGTCTAACTAGCCCTTAATCTAGTAGAATGAGTAATTTACTGTTAACCTCGTGATTTGAAATCCGATTTTATAGATTCTAAAAAGCAACATAGAATACTGAACGTCAAGACTGGTCGCAAACGCAACTTAACTAAGCGATGTCCAATGCTTGATCCCTAAAGTAAATTCTGACTTGACCGGCATTTCCCTTGTGATATTCGTCAGAAAAACCTGGAGTTTTGACTTGTGTATAGCGCAAGTCCCGGGTAACGGGAATCTGTGCTACAATTTTTGTTAACAATGAAACAATCTTTTACCCTGCCGACATAAAGTACAGCTATACAAATATAGTTCATAGAGTGACTGGTTTAGGAAAGATAATAGCCCATGTTAGGACAGATCATTATAATCTCCAAATCTAATCTAAATAATGTCTATTATTCTATAGAAACACGCGGAAGCTTGATACAAGGTATAAATTTCCCCCATAGACCAACCATGGATTTACAAGTTCCTGCTTTATTTTTATTTTGTTAAATTTAAATTTGATCAAGAATAGGGCGAATTCTTTTCTGAGTTACATTATTATTTACTCTCTTAATTCTAATATCGGGTTTCTAAGTTATTTACTGGAATTTTCCTCCTTTAAAAAGATTTATCCAGAATTTTGTGGTTTCGTACTAAGCATTAACAGTAACAAGTACCTAGCCTGTATCAATTCATATATGTACACGTAACCTTTTGGTACAAGTGGTGGTGGCCTAGTGGTTAAAGGCCAAATAACTAGCGCAAGTGCGATTTCACGTGAAGTAAGTACCAATGTAACTTATCTTAGTTTTAACATGAAATAGCTAAATATTCGTCTGAGTTATGGTGAAGGTATAAGTATTATAATATTTCTTAATCAGTTTTAATTGAAAAAGTATTTAAATTCTTATGAATTTATAATATGTTAAAATAACATCTCTGATATATTTCTTCTAGGATATTTTGCATTTTCAATTTTAAGGCTCAGTTAACTAAACCAGCTTTTAATCAATTAGTTACAAAATTAGTAGTATGAAGTAATAAGCAGGACCATGCCCTCTAAAATCCGATCTCTAACACATTTAAATTCTGTTTGCAACGTTTGTAATGATCATTTCTGAATACTAAATCACTTAGCCTACAAATATCAAGGACGTAAAAACGGACAGAAAAGCATGTATGGTGTTTGTCAAATGTCAGTGATTGGGTACAATTATGAACTTACGCACTATTTGTGTGTTCTGCGGACCTAACGCTATACTTGTTCACTGCTCTCGCAGACACTGACGTACTCATTGGGGATAATATTATATAATCGTTACTAGGTAAATAATCAAAAATCTAGGAAAGATCTTTCTGTTTGTAAGTAGGTACCTGTGAGATTAAATAACAGTGATAAAGTGACAGGAATCTTTGAATTTTGTGCATTTAATCGGACAGTTCCGGATAACAGTTGCAATCTTTATGAAGCAGTGAAAATTACGTAGCTAATTGATAATAATGGGTATTTATTGTTGGTGTGTGTGACGTGCAGGCAGGCAGCACGATCTGCGACAGACAACGCTCGCCACGGTGGACTCGTCCTGCAACCATGTTCCTGAACACCATCGTCTGTGATTTCTGAACGACAACTCGTTCATAGATGAGTTTTTGTTTTGTGGAAAATATAAGTGATCAACACTTTCATTTTCAAACTGAAAATGACAGAAAGTAAGTTATTTTTCAATATTTTTAAATAATATATAGTTTACTTAAGAAACATTTGTAACAAATATTCAATTTGAACAATAATGTACATTTCTCTAACAACCAATATACCTGAAACCTCATTTAAAATAACAAACGTTTGAAATATTAATTTCAATGTTGTCATGTCCCACTCCGTAGTCTTGAATTTTGTACAGTACTGGTTATAAATGAAGACGCCGCAGTAATTAATTGTCTTGTCGCCTATAAAGTGTGCGCTAGTAGAAGTAGTTATTTCGAACAATAATAATAAACGAGGCGACTTACGTATCGCGCAATTCAGAATCAATGTCTCTCAATGTTACTTACATTGAACCGAGTTTAATAATAAAATAACGTATGGTACCATACAGGGAAAAGATTTGTGCCTTAGTGATTACTTACATTCAAGAGCGGGAAGCGATTTTGCCATTAAAATGAAGTTCAATGCCGTCACTGCACCATCGCGGTCACGCTCTAATTACAAAGTATTTAAAACAGTAAACACAAAAGTATTGATTTACAAATAAGATTGTATCTACTAATATAACTGAAGAGTTTGTTTGCCTGCTTAAACACACTAATCACAGGAACTACTAGTCCGATTTGAAAAATTATTTCGGTGTTAGCCCACTTATCGAGGAAGCCACGCGAAGTACGCACGTGATGAAATTGAAACCTCAGGCATAAGCTAGTCTAGTTATCTAGAACATTCTTGAAGAAGTTAATCCACGACCAAATTATTGACGGTATATTTTAATAGTGTTTCTTCTTAGCCTCTATTACCCAACTACTAGGTAAAAACTTGTTAAAAACCTAGTTTACTTCCACCCCTTCCAATGTTTCGAATGAACCAGTCCCGGTGATAGGCATCCAGCAGGCTTAGCATGGCGATTTTATATCTATTCCATCAAGAAAAGACAAAGCTCTTTCTGTCAATGTCAACATGTCTTCTGCCCGAGCATGGCGCGACCTATCAACTCGCATATAATCACTTGTAAACTTATGTCGATTGAAGAAAAGAAAAATTACTTAAAAAAATCTCAAAAGAAATCTTACGTCAATCTGTCAGTTTTCTGTCATTATGTCCATTCTCGGGTAGACAAAACTCGTTTCTACGGTTGTCATGTTAAGCCTGCTGGTCGTCCCGCCATCTCATTAATAGTAATTTACAAACTATAATTAAAACGATACATCAATCTTAATCAAGGTATAAAATGATATGACTTGCAGCCATTGTTTATAGTATAGCGTGCAAACTGTTGATATTTTCTCATGAGATGTCTTCGCCATGACCCGCTATAAATATCAAGTATATTCTTAATTCTTATTGTTTTCTTTTAATTTATCGAATTAAGGTTGAATATTTACTTGAATTTTGTGATGATGTGATGTACATCTTCTTTGTATTTAACGGGTTCTTGAAACCATGCAGACAGAATTGTGTTGCTGGGCAGTTTGTTCCCCCCTGTCTTATTCCCAGCGATAACACATAAGAGGAACTAAAGGGCGGGCGTTGTCTTTTGTAAAATTGACCTCCTGCTTTTCAGCCGACTTTCTTTTTATCTTTATCTCAATAATCGTTGTTCGTAACACTAAATACGAAACTAGCATTCTAGAACATCATCATTATGATTTTAATACGTAGGTGTGATTGTCATTTCAATAGACCTTGTGTTTTTCTGATTTATAAAAAAAAATATATCAATATGGATGGTTAAAGTCAAAAATGAAAAGTACCCACTGATGTAACTTCTTATCTATACATACTAATACGTAAATTATATCTAGGCCTCAGGCTACCTCGTTATTTTGTTCTCCATGCTCCGCATGCATCCGGGTGCGCGAAGAAGTTCCCACGAGATGCGGGTAAAACCGCTGGCGTAACCTATTATGGAATAAGTCCTTACAAAGTTTAAGGAAAACACTACTTATTGCGCAAAGTAACATTTTGGAAATATGACCACTTAAGAGAAGTCTGAAATTAATCATTCCAATTAGCCGTTAAAGGCACTGTGATCGTTTCTATTAACTTTGCTATGTCCAAAAAGACCAAGCGCAGTCTTGAGACAGTTGTTATGCTGGTAATAACGATCAATACACCTTTGTGAGTTCCCTTTACCAATTACGAAGCATGAACTAGGTTTTTGTCAGTTAAAGTTATGTAGCTTTTGCAAAACTGGTCGTTATCAATGTTACAATTTTATAATGACCTGTATACCTACTTTAATAAAATATATCAGTTTTGAGAGATTTCTTTGTAAACATAATATGTATTTTTTTACAGTAGGTATACATATGTATAAGTATCCAATGTTATGGTTATCATGGCTTTGTTTATTTACATAATGCTCCAAGAGGTCCACTGATTTACATAAGCTTTATGATGGATTTCCACGAGGAAGGCTTCTATGACATTACCGTGGATTTTTTGAAAATAGCTACACCTTTACTTGTGCTTTTAAACCAACCTAATTCAAAAATTATTGGTTTAAGAACGACATAGCCATCACTGGCCATCGACTGCTTTAAATTCCAATTTCAAATATGTATTTCGATCCTTTGTTCAAAACATTAATTTGCATTTTGTTCGAAACCCAATTTATACCACGAAGGAGATAATACACATGTTTCGCGTTAAAAAATATATTAGTCCTTCGGATGTTGAACCCCAAAAATTATAAATTTTACAATAAAATGAGATATTTTCAAAAAATATTAATATGCTTCATATTCATTCATTTAGCTGTGTCATGGCGTCTAGTTATGACGTCACGTACACACGACTCTGATAGCCTTATGCAAATATAACGTATTAAGTGATATTATGGCACTATTTTCTGATAAATATAATTTAAAAATAAATTATTTAGGCTGCATAAAATGACATGTCTCAGTACGACATCAGTTTTTAAAATCTCCTTAAAAATAATTTCTGTAAATTAATTACTAGAATTCCTAGTCCTAACATGCCTATTTAATTTAAAAATACATAATTAGCAATAGTAATTAAAACACGGAAAATAAACAATAAATTCTAAAATTCAAATCAAAACGTAAAGAGATTATTAGACAATTTGCCTAGACCTTGTTTCATAGAATTTCAGAGACGTAAAGTAATTCCCCTGAATTGTGTTTTACGTAACATGACGGTATGCTGTAATTTATGGTTATTTTCATTCAGATACAAAAATATCTCACTTAAATTACGACAAAAATGCTTTTACCAAATCTGTGAATCCTATTTTATTAAATTAACCCATTGTTTTAATGATAGCGAATTCCTGGAAACATGCCTATTGTCAAAAAAAACCTATTAATTTCCCAGTACGATACATTTCCAGTGTATCTATGGTTAACTGAGGGATGACGGCTTGCTATCTTTTACTAACTCTGTGGTAAACAAGTTACGGTGCACTATGAATATCTCGAATTCCCAGTGTACGGAGCATCGAACTTAAGAGAACTTGGTTCGAATTAAAATGTTACCGACCTATGGAACAAGCAGACATAGCCAACTACAATTTTCCTACCGACTAAATGTGATTTTAAGTGCTCATCTGAGACATCTTGCTTAGGTCAAGTAAAGTAACTTCTAATCATGACAAACACGTTATATGCAAGAATGCAAGTATCAAACACTTAAAGGACCAATTAGTGAAATAATATTAAAAAGTAAAATTAAAAGTTGGCTAAAACATATTTGTGGTTAAACAAAAGATATATCCGTAATACATTAAGTTTCTTTTGACAACTGTAACATTCTATAATATAAAAGTACAAAAAGTGAGATGGTGTAGGGCGGCCTTTGGTAAAAGTTCAAACGCTTCCCAAAATTAATTGCCGGGCTCAGAAAGCCATTTTTATTGTAATAAAAAACTTAATAAAAACCAGTCAAATGCAAGCGTTGGTTTTTAATTTACAAATTACTTCTGAGATCATTTTATTTGAGAATCATTGTTTATATTTCACTGTTATATTCTTTCCAAAATTTATAGGCAACAAACTCAATGAGGTACAAGTTTATGTCATGAAACATAATACCAAATACAATGTAACCAGGAATTAATCACTCCTTATTTATGCCTGAAAGAGGGTGAGAACAGAAAAAAAATATAGTCTATGGTTAAATTGTTTTTCTTTTCCCGCGTTTAATTTTCCAGTTAAAAAATAGCTAAAAATAGTTAATGCTAATATTTAATTTTAAATTTAGAACGCATTTAAATAAAGATATATAATATATGTTTATATAATATACATATATTTTTTTTGCAATAAAAAGCATATGTTAGAAGGCTTAGGCTTAGGCTTTTTCTGGATTTTTAAAAGACCTGTCTTGCTAGGATTGACTTACGTTTTATGCGCACTACATTGGTCACGGTGAGTAAGTTAGCAACTCAACAGCTAATTAAGATGATTCGATCTTTGCTTAAGAAAAGTACGTTTTGTAATGCAAATGGTGAAGATAATAAAGGTATAACCATTTGCATATGTATACAGCAAATCCATCTACAAAGAAACACTTTAAGGGCGATAAGATTGTGTACAATGGATTTAAATACCACAAAGTTTAACTTTGTTTTACTATTTACCATTGCTTAAGATCATCATCATCATCTTTTTTTTTAATTAGCCTGTGTTGTCCCACTGCTGGGCAAAGGCCTCCCCACTTTGTTTCCACACCTCCCGATCTTGAGCGTGTGCCCACCAATCACGGTGGTAGGCGTCGAGGTCATCCCGCCATCTCTTCCGGGGCCTACCACGTTTGCGGTGGCCGTCTTGGGGAATCCACTGAGCGACGATATTGGCCCACCTTTCTGGATGCATTCTGCTAACGTGTCCAGCCCAGTCCCATTTTAATTTTGCTGCTTCTGCCGGTGGTTTCAAATACTTTGCATACCCGAGGCAAAAGTAGTCTATAGCCTTAATCAATGTGCCACCTTAAAATGAAAGATTTTCTAAATAAGTCCAGTAGTTTCTAAGATTATTACGCTCAAAAAAACAAAGCAGCATTTCCAGAACAATAAATGTCAGCCCTTTTTATCGTTCCACTGCTGGGCACAAGCCTCTTGTACCACGTTTGCTCAAAGCGGACTGACGAGTTCAGACTTTCAAAGTCCAGGTTTCCTCGAGATGTTTTGCTTCACCTACATTCAATCATGGATGTCTAAGCTGCACTTAGAAACTAACTGTCAAAATCAACAGTCAATTGACAAAACACTCGTGTTTGAAACAAACGATCCTTTTTTGTTTACTTTTAATTACTGTGAAATTAGTTTCCAAATTCAACCTGCTCCTGTCATATTGTTATACAATTACAAACAATTTATTCTTCGACAAATTATAAAGGAAAGAGGAAAATTATTTTCCCTAAAGATTATTGTGTCACTGTTATTTAAATAAAGTATTTGGATTTAAGACATATAAATTTTAATATTGGTTACCTACTAAAATAAAATATTTAGTTTTATGATAAGAAATAGTGTTTTATTCTTACAAGCCGAGATGCGGGGCGCCAAGACCGGTACGTTTGGCGCTGATTGAAAGAGGCCTAACATCGGCGGTCGATAGCAATAAGCTGATATGATTAGAGTTATGATTTAACAGCATCTCCTGCTTAAAGCATTTAGCAATCAGCGCTTCTTAGTTACACTCGAAAATACGTATAAACAGTTCCACACAAATATTAGTTCAGTCCTCCAGTTGGGCAATACTAATTAATCTAGTTGTTTCAGCCTTAGCTATGCGTTAAATTCGGTAGTATTTGCTTAATAATTTTTATCCCTAAATACGCGCTGATAAGCTCTTATTTACATTGACGCAAATTGTACTTGTGTTAGACAAATATATTTTTTCGGTAGCATGAGAATCAACTCGTTTTATTTGCCATGTGTATTAGATAAAGAAGTAGTTGTAAAGGTTCGTTTATACATGGAAGATAGAGACCAATTAAAGCGATCTTTGTCGGCTGTTGATTGATGTATTCGACAATCTGTGTTATCTGCTAACGCTACGTAACATATGGATAAACGAATACTGTAGGATGGTTGTAGTCTTCAATCACATTTAATGATAAACTTTCTAGGAGTTTATAATGACAGAAAATCCTAAAGCATTTTTGCGGAGGTGCGCACTATAGTATTATTTCTCCTAAAACAAAAGCATTTTTTTTTCACTATTATTCAATTGTTTCGGGGAAAATAAAAAAATGGTAGTGATTTATTTGCCTTGCTTGACGATGAATTAATATAGGTTGGTACACGTTTGTACACTTTGATAAATGATGCAATTTTAGTATAAAATTGCCTCTTTCTACACTCTAGACTGAACTGCTAGACTGAATTAAAGAACAACGAGTAAATTACCTGCATTTTATAGAACGAAAGCTAGGTTACATACAAGTATAAAAAGGACAAAGAACTCGTAATAAGGTTATTGTATCCGTTTCAATCTTTCTCAACCTTCAACTGAAATAAAAATTGTCCAGAAACGTTATAAGGTTGCTTTCATTTCTACACGGAAGAAAATGTTAAATAAACTGTAATGATCTTGAGAATACATGACACGATTAATTTTCAGATAAAAACGCAACCACAGCCTTAGATAAGGGTGTCTATATTATACACAACGAAGACTTTAAAACGTAAGTAAGTACTTTTGAGTGTGCGTATGCCTCATTAGATTGCATTATTCTATTTAACAGTATGAACGAAGACGACACGTTATTAGTAACAATAACGAGTCGTCAAAGTACAATTATGCGAGAATCTGTGTGAGTGCTGCAATTTCAATTTAATTGGAACTATCAATTATGTTCGTATAAACGATGTTGTTTTCCGTTTAATTTCAGAACGCCTGAATTAACGTTCAATTATAGTTCTGAAAAGAATGTTAGCGACGCGCAGGAAAAGGAAAATGCTGCTTGCATTGCAGCTACGGGAACTTTTCTTCATTATTTTGTTTTGATAATATTAGGTAAGTACCACTTCGATTTATGATGTACAATTTTAATAGAACTTTTTTAAGTTTTAGATTAGTATAAATATACGATCATTCATTGACACATTTTTGAAGTGATGCGAACTTTTATGATGTTTTTTTTTTGTGCTTCACTTGTTATAACTTTTTTATTGTCTTTTAATGCTAATTTTGTCAGCTCTTTTAACTGCCACGAACCAGTGAATTAAATGTCCATCTGTAACAGCAAAATAAAACGAGTACAATTTACTATTGAAGAAAATTTAATTAAATTGTAATCAGTAGCAGTTTTACGATATATATTTTATACATATACGGACTATGTACACGGACTACAGTGTGTTCATAGCATTTTTTTTTTTCTTTTCGAGATATTTCAAAAATATATTTTTTATCTGTATGCACATTTACAGAATCGTATACAATTACAGGGAGTCTTTTATCATCAACTATGGGACATAGACCTCTCATAGAGTGTGTGTAAATATAATATTATGTAATAGTAGCGACAGTCTTTTGTCTACAAACAATGTTCACGGGGTTAACCTAATACTGTCCCATCAATCATAATGTCAGAATGCTAATATTATAACGGTATTGAACTTGAACTTGCGTCACAACCACGCTTTAGATAAATATCTATTTATTAGCTTCTCACATGACTTCTTGTATACTTTATATCAGTCAGATAATGAAAATTAGCGATAGGAATCTAAAGAGATATAAGTATACAGTAATTACTTCAATAATATTCGTATGTAGAAAGTACATATATTTTTAATAAGCAAATATCCTAATTTATATAATTTAACGTTTATTTATGTATTAAATAAACAATCAAATAAAATATGTAATCGGGTCAAGAGTGGAAAAATGGAATGGCGAAATTGTTAATACCATACAAATAATCCCCAAGCAACATACTTTTTAAATCATTAAAAGGATTTGGGCAAAAAAAAATATATTAATATTCAATAGATTTAGGGATTTTTTCCAGAATATTTTGAAAATAGCTACCCCACTGGTCAGTCGTGTTTTCCGCTAATCTGTAACAAAGCCGCTGTAACAAAGATTAAAACTTTTTAATTCATGGATAATGGTAGAAGGCTGGACGAACTATCAACAGTATATAAACGTAATTTAACCGAGTTTTATATTTTAGAATATGAACATAGATATTTTCGTCTGTTTTCGCGCAAAAATGTCAAATAATGGGAACGCCATTTCCAAAATTGGCTTCGGTTTTCTCAAAAATGGCGCAAGTATTCAAATGTTCGTCACATTAATTTAATAGAAAGAAAACCTTATGCGACAACAATCAGCCGCAGCTTCGAAAAGCTCTTCTTCAGAAAACAGCTACATAAAATGATTTTCATGCCATTTCATTTTAGGTTTAGCATCATGGAGTTTACTATGGTGCGCGTTCGGGGAGGAGTGGAGTTGGAACGGCCGGTGGTTCAGGCCTGCAGTGGTTGCGGCCATAGCCTGGGGCACTGGAGAAATACTTCAGATGACAACCACACTCCCGCCTCTTTTAGCAGCTTTATTAACCGGCATCGCAGCACGAAATATAGGATATCTTGATATGCGACACCACACTGCAATCGATGGGTTTATGAGGTGGGCATAATATTATTTTTAACTAGATTTCGCGCGTGATTTCGAACGCGTTCCATGGGAACTACACCTCAAACCCTGTGAGTTTAATTAACAAACATAAGCACTTTTGCATTTAAAATATTAATATAAACTACAAACGTAACATTACGAGTTTAAAAGAATAATAATGTTTGTTTATTAATGTTTGTTTTCAGTCTAGGCACTACAATTCGTCAATTCAATCCACAACTTATTCATATTTCCTTTTCTTTATAGAAAAATCTACCCAGTAATGATTCTGGGAAAAGGCTCTCTCGGCTGGAACTTGAGCTACATGAGACAGAACTGGAAGCAAGTGGCGTCACTAGGTGTATTGCCCTGGACTGCCGAAGTAGTGACGCTGGCCATCTGCATGAACCTGCTGCTTGGATATCCTTGGATTTGGGGTAAGATAAAATAGTAGTTACATTTTCGGCATATTTTACGTCATTTCCAGTTTTGAAAGGGCATATACCCTTGCCAAATACGTGGTTACGATCCCTAAATTAGACAGTGAGACTGATATATAAGACATTATTTTTTTTATTTCAAATAAAAACAAAAGTATACTAGCTACCGTGTCTGAGTTCAATAATGCTCAATCACAGCTAAATTGTAATGTATTATAAACTGTTCTATTAATAGCAAAACGTGTCACACATTCGTTCTGATTAATCAAATGTCTCATAGACTATGCACATTGACACCTTACTTGTGATATTCCGAGCAAAGGCAGTGCAAAAAAATAGGAAAGCTCCGTCAGCCCGCTACAACCGCGGACTAACATTCGATAAAACGCGAAACACCTCAGACCATGTAATAAAATAAAAATTGTCACGAACGCTGAACACAATGGAGCGCGGTGTGTGCGCTGTACAAAGCCAATTCAATAAATTCTGGTGCGGAACTCGTATTGCAAAAGATTTGAATGCATTTTCGCCGCATGACGTGAAGCGTGGAGCGTGGCGCGCACTATAGAGCCGCGCTACAGTCGCCACGAGCCCGCAGCCGCCACGCCACCGCGACGCTGCGCCGCACGCCCGCCGCTGCGTGCGCACACCTGTAATTACGAGTACCTACACGTCCCGATTTTCCGGACAAAGCATCAAAGCGAAAAAGTTTCCAGCGGCGACTTTTTGTTTTACTTTCACGCTCTTATTTACCCAACCCGTATGTATTTCGTGCTACATAAACATCGACAACGGACATGAACCGGTTGATAGTGTTATCATTTAATCGTATTGTTTTTTTTAACTTGCCACAGCATGTAAAATTAAATGATAAACATTTCATCAATTTGTATAAGCCAAATGATATTTGCTGAATAACATTAACTGTGTTCACTGAAGCTTGACGTCGGTAAAGGTTTACGCTTCCATGCTATTATTTGTCAAACCAAAGAAAAAGTGTCAAGGTACAGTTCAATGATACTGGTATCTACGTTATATTTTATACAAACGTGTATTACACTTAACTAATTACTTTATTGAATAAAACTCACAAACGCGATTCATTCATACGTATTTTTATAAGACAGATAGCTATACACTACTTGGATATAACAAACCGAAGCTATTTATCCACATTAGGTACACGTATTGAAATAAACATAAATTTTAGTTTCGATACGTCTGTATCTATCGTATATTCTTGTATGGAAAACTAATCATGAATAATGGACCGGAAAATTCAATGCATAAAGCTAGAACGCCACCTTACTATTTTCTGAAACAAGAGGATGGTGACTTTGTGAATGGTTTAAAACCTATCATACAAATTGAAGATTCCTTTGTGAGTTCGATTAATTCCTTGTGAAAGAGCAGTTAATTACTTGGACTCTGATCAATGAAAGCGCAAATCTTTTTGTGAAACATACACTTTCTAGAGATATTAAAAACTATTTCATTCTTAAAGCAGGCTTTTGCTTCTCAGGTTTCCTTCTCGGCTCAATCTACGCCTCAGTGTCATGTCCCATCCTAATGCCAACGATCGTCAAATTGACTGCTGGGAAGAACCTGGGTCAGAATTGGCCGCAACTGATTTGTACCGCGGGCGGTACGGACACAGCGCTCAGTGTCACCGCGTTCGGAATCATTCACAGCTTTATCATGTACGATGGCAATAATGAGGCCTACCGATATACTAAAGTAAGTTATTGATGTGTCACGGCATGAGCTGAAATTGTCAGCTTCCTTTTTCCTTCAAACGGGTCGTGCTGTTCGTCGTGGTAGCCTAGTGGTTAAAGAGCCAACCTCTCAAGTGTGAGGGCGTGGGTTCGATTCCAGGTCGGGCAAGTACCAATGCAACGTTTCTAAGTTTGTATGTACTTTCTAAGTATATCTTGGACACCAATGACTGTGTTTCGGATGGCACGTTAAACTGTAGGTCCCGGCTGTCATTGAACATCCTTGGCAGTCGTTACGGGTAGTCAGAAGCCAGTAAGTCTGACGCCAGTCTAACCAAGGGGTATTGGGTTGCCCAGGTAACTGGGTTGAGGAGGTCAGATAGGCAGTCGCTCCTTGTAAAACACTGGTACTCAGCCGAAACCGGTTAGACTGGAAGCCGACCCCAACATAGTTGGGAAAATGGCTCGGGAGATGATGGGTCGTGCTGTTAATCCGGACTTGAGACGCACCTTCCCATAGAGACGAGGTGCACCGGCCAATAATGACATCTTTGCCTACAGCAAAGATAAAGATAAATTTATTCGCAAATATGGGTACAAATACAGCTTTATAGATAAATAGACTATATTGCAAATAATATTAAATTACTAAAGTTCATTTATATCTAGAAACAGTTTAATCTCCTTATAGAATTAAAAATCAATAAGGTCCCTTAATAGTTCCCAAACACCATCAATACATCTTTGGACCACGTTACGGCTAACAAATAGGCCATAATCCTAACATGTTTACAATGCACTGAAGGGCACAAAGTTGTTGTAGTAACTTGAGCAAAATGTCGGTTCTAAGTTAGCCGTGTTGCAGGCGGCGTGCGCGCTGTTCTTGGGCGCAGTTGCGGGCGTCATCTGGGGAACGCTTGCCAAGTTTATGCCGCACTCGCGAGATGCTTACGTCACCGAGTTGAGGGTGCTTTTCGTGCTCGTTGGCGGATTGTGTGCTCTCTTCATTACTTCGCACTTCGGGTGGGGCGGAGCAGGTTTGTATTACTTTATAAAATACATTTAAATAGTCACATTAATAAAATCGTCATATACGGAGACAAAGGTTTTGTATGTAGCTACGTCCACACTAAAAAATAACAAAATTCACGCAGACCTGTTGCTATTTACAAACGACGTAGAGGCGTTGTGGTGCCAAAAAATCTAATGAAAAAGTCACACGGAATCCCCTTCAATACTGGTCACTTGAGCAACAAAACAGTTTTGCACGATCATAACAATGCCACCACGCGCACTGCGTTACGAGGCTCTAAATACTCGCAAATAACTGAAGAATGTATGATATTTATATAAAATATTATATTGCATATCCTTTACAAAAAGTGGTTCCTACAATATATTTCACACAACACCAGCTAGCCACGTTCTTACTATAATTTTTAAAGTAAGAACGTACGTTTACTCGTAAATGAAGACATAAAATACCAAAGCGCATTTAAAAAGTATTTTCAATATGATCACTTTAATGTAAAAAAATACATTTATAAAATACACTCAACGGCCAACCTCTTTGTATATTGCATAAGGACATCTTAATCTCGTGATAGCCATATGAATGAAACAAGATAATGAAGGATTTCTGACCTTCGACGGGAAACTTTAATTCCTCAAGTACATAACAAGTCAACAATGTCTTGTATGTAGGTGTACGGTTAACCCCAAAATTTTATGAACACATCCAATATTCCAAAATTCCAGAATTGATTTCAAGTTTAAAAAAATCGAACGGTTAAATAAACTTTTTAAACGTAATAGAAAAAATAATTTTAAAATATATTCATAAAGATTAAAATAGTACTATAAGCACTTCTATCACTTACTAAAACCACCAGTAATTATGTGTTTTGAATCAAATATTATAACTCCGTATGTAGTCTACGTGAATATGGTAATATAGTAAACGTAATATATCATGGGAGACCGGGCACCAAGCACAGGTCTCAATGTTCCTAATGTCAAGTCTACCGGGATTTTGAGACACGAAAGCCCCGGGATAAAATCCCTAGATTTTTCTCATACCATAGTGTAGAGATGAACAGTAAGTCAATGTAAGACATGCATTTGAACTATTCATAAAAAATCTAGTAGTAAACTTCGGTAAACAGGAAGATGCAATATGTTATGTTTTATAGTTAGTTATTATCAATTGTTACAACCGAAAATACTATTTTTTTCAATCATTTATTTAATGAGGCTTGAGCACTTCAGTGCTAAGTTAGCCTTGTTAAGTCAATGAATTAGAAAAAAATACAAATAAAAAAAAGTTAATAACAACTAAAGAAACACAAACGGAGTATCCCTTCAAAATATTGCGCATCCTACACAATACTATTATTTCAAGTAATTTTATAAACAAACTTTCTTAGTCTACTTTACGAGTATAAGCAAACCTTCTTACACAAATATATTTTTATTTATAAAGCTACATCAATATAAAAAAAATCTGTGTATAAAAACTAGACTTTTAAAATAGGTCATTCCCATATTACTTCTAACAAAATAAGCGGTGTTCGAACCATATTACTTTTCAAATGCAAATACCCAAGCTGCATTAAGGATACACGAATACGCGACACAGTAATGCAGAGAGCTTTCGGCAGAGCTTTTCAATCATGTTCTGTACATACATCAATATGCTACGACTTTTTTCGAGCTACTTAAAACACACATTTTACATTTTTCCGCAGAAACATTAAATACAATTGAGGAGTCTGAAAATAAACACAGTGAATAAATACCTTTGTTTAATATTCATAATAAACCTATGTTACCTATTATGCTAACAATTTGCATTTATCAGAATATTGGTAAAACAAAATTTTAGTTTTGAATACCTATTAAAATCGCTTTATTATAATATTCAAGCAGAAAAGCTGATTATGGCTATATTTAATTTGGTAACATGATTGAAATGTTATGTAAAATGAAACAGAATGTTGGAACCAGTAATTTTTATTGTCACACAGCAGGACACAAGCTTATTCTCATACAGCGAAATAAATAACCACAGTTTAATGTTAATAACCACAGTTACTCAATGCGGATTGGCGATTTCAGATTATTTAAGTCCAGGCTTTGTCAAGAGGTTTTTCTTTACCTTGATATAGTCAAGTGGTATATCTATATATTCCACTTTGCCTTACCTGGAATCGCACCCGCACCGCTCGCAATCGCAAAGTTAAGCACCTGCCTCTCAAGTACGGGTTACTTGAGAAGTAGGTGCTTAACTTTTAGGCGACACGAACAATTTATTTATTGTAAGTTTGAATTGCCATACTGCGTTATTGTCTGTGGCTCGAACAGCTGACTTTTCCCATGCACTGTCGCCTCGTTGCAACATCTTTCATTTCAGTGATTTAATATCACAAGAAAACATAACATTTTAGAAAAACACGCTTCGAAATTTCATGTGTTTTATTGTAAATGTGCTATTTAAGCTTACACGTCTAGAGGTTTACTCGAAGATTTTTTTTTTAATAAATATAAACATTTGTTAATAAGGTATGTAATCGTGTATACACTACAAAGAGTCACCTGAGCGCGAGTCATGATAATAACAATTACTGAGCCGCTATGATTATAAGATATTATCATTGCAAATATTTGGAACCAATACGTCTACCTCTTGATAAGTACTAGATAGTAATTTAGTTAGTTCTCTATTTGATACCGACCTATTAAAAAACGTGATCTTAAAAACAACTGGCTTTAGTTTAGTTTTGCACCATCGATAAACTTCATGGTTATGTTACCTCACTATACCTGGTTGACAGACAAAGCTGTTTAATAAGATAGAATTTTATATCGACCCATAATAAACACTATGTTTATAAAAGGTAAATTATAACTTAGCTTGATACGCTCCCGCGTGTCTAGATCAAAAGATTCAATATTCATCATCATCATCATCATCATCAGCCTATCGCAGTCCACTGCTGGACATAGGCCTCTCCAAGTGCACGCCACTGAGATCGATTTTCGGCTTCTTAAAAGATTCAATATTATCGAGAATAAAAATAAAAATAGGACAGCAAATATTAAAACAATATTTGAAAAAATAACAAGCTTTATTAATTTTATTTTTTTGCAGGAGGTATAGCAGTGTTGGCCTGCAACGCTACCGCGGCGCACCACTGGGCCAAAGCTGGTTGGAAGCTGAATAACAACCCTGCGTCCACCGCATACCGCATCATGTGGTCATCGGTCGAGCCGCTCCTCTTCGCGTACACCGGGACCTTTTTCGTGGTAACTTTATTGATTACTGGCTTGCGCCCGCAGTAACTACTCATCGTACCCAGAAGATAAGCCTACAGCCTTTCTCGATAAATGTGCTATCTAAAACTGAAATATTTTTCAAATCAGTTCATGATCCCATGTGATTTTGGCGCGTTCAGGCAAACAAACAAATTCTTCAGCTCTATAATATTAGTATAGATTTACGGTTCCCAATAAGTAATTTATATAGTTGTTCCCCGTGGCTTCATCCGCCACTCGAGGGAACTACTTATCGCGCACGGATAAAAAATAGCCTAAGTCCATTCTTAGACTCTAGACTACATGTCTCCCAAATTTTATTTTAATCAATTCAGTAGTTTTGGCGTGAAAGCACAACACACAGACAGACAGAGTTACCTACTTTCGCATTTATAATATTAGTATGGATGTATGGAAGCATTTGTTGCATATGTCACATAAAAATCATAAACCAGGACGATTTGATACAATTCAACCCGGTCACAAAAGAATAAATTATAAAAAGATAAAATATATTAATTCATAAAAAAAGTATTTTATTGGCACAATTTATCACGATAACGTTACCAAAATAGCAACAAAATGAACGTTGTACCTTTTTTTTATGATAGAAACAATTATGTCAGACGGTTATAAAATTGGCAGATTTTAGTGCAAAGCAATAATATGTCGTGTTTTATTACAGATACATCCGTCGCTAACGAAAGTGATGCTCGTAGGGTTTGGCACACTGGTTGTCTGCTTGGCAGTAAGACTGATCACCGCTTTCCTCGTGTGTCCTAGCTTGTCCATAAGAGAAAGGTTGTTCGTTTGCTGCGCTTGGGTGCCCAAATCTATAGTAGAGGTACGTATATCATAGGGACATATAGTTTTACTTTATTTTTTTAATCATTTTAAACTACTGCATCTTCGTGGACAGGGGATGGTTTAATTACATTTTGATAAATCAAGTGAATATCAAAATATTATAAACAAAGAAATAAATTCTTCTAAAAAATGTATTATACCTCTAAATTTCTATTATACTCGTATCAGAAAACTTGTATCCTTTAGAACAGCATAAAAATGAGTATCGTAACGTTAGTGGTAGGTGACCCGACGTAATAAGTCTAAGTGTGATTAACCTATTGTTTTGATCGCTTATCGCTGCTAGCAGGAGGATATTCCTAATGTTTTGACAACCCCAATCTAACATCACAAACGGTCACTGACCTTTAAACTTATCTTTGCAAGTTATTCACGGTTAAAATCTTAACTTTGTGAAACTTGAATTTAACTTAGACGGATCATCTTTATTTCGTTTGTGCATAATATTATTATAATTCTTCATTTGCACGCTAAATATTCAGACTCTAAACAACTATGACATATTAATTAGTCTAGTTGAAAAGTCTGGAAAGCTTAAGGCGTGTATGCCTAGCGAAATATTCTGCGGATTTTTGTCGAATTTTCGCATCATTTGACTTGTTTGTAGATAACATTAAAATCGAATAATGATATGACAATGTTTTATACACGGTACACAATTTAAGGATAAAACAATTATTCATTAATTATCTTTATATATTACAATGAATAATAAGAAATGAACGATCCTATACAATTAAGCCCACGTTATCTTTTCAGGCGGTCCTGTGCCCCATAGCAATAACAGCGTTTATTTCAAGCGGCAGACATGATAAGGAACAAATGGAGTATGCAGAAACGCTCATGAGGATAATAGTGCAAGCCATATTGATTACAACACCTATTGGCTTCTTACTCACCAAGCATTTGAGCCCGATACTCTTGCGAGAGAAGCATAAAAAGTGTGAAAATGGTAACTTATTTTATATAAAAAAAAAAAACAGTTACATGAGACTATCAGGAAATTTTCTTCATACATTATGATAAACTCTACTTCCCCCACCCGGTAAAAAAGGAACCAATGCCCTTTCTCTGACTGTGTTTACAAAGTTTTGTTTAAATCGGTCCAGCCGTTCACACGTAATGGCATGATTAAGGGAAAGTCATTTTTATACCTACACATATGTAGATAATGAAATTGTCTGTTTTAAATATAAAAATTTTAAACTCGTGTTATTTTCGCCTGTAACTCTCATCGGCTAAACAGTTAAAACTGCCTTCTTCATTCGTTTACTATTGCATCGCCCTATTTATACAAGTTAACATTTTATTATTTCATTACAGAATCAGAAATTTAATAGAAGAATAGCAACAAATGGATCTCATTAAGGAATAATTATTTATTATAAGTGCATAAGTACCTCTGGTTACATACATATATCCGTATAGTCTTCGGCCAGCGCTCTAATATCTTCGAAGAAAAAAAGGATAACTGTAGGATTATTTTAAGAAGAAATACCTACCATTGATCATTCCAAACAGTCGCTAATTTGTGTGTAGTGTAGTCATGTATTAAACCCACCTGCCTACACCCCTCATTTTATAAATCAAAGCAAATGTAACGTCAACAGGTAGACTCCGTAATTTTCTACGAAAAAATACGCGAAAATTCAAAATTAATATACATAAGTACATAACAGTTGGTTAATATTGTTCATTGTTCGAATACCTATCAGGGGAAACCCACCAACCAATGGTTATTGAGTAAATCACCGAAAATTTGAATTATTTTGTAAGTTTTATAAATATCTCTGTTTAGAGACGAGACTAACAATATAAAGAGATCTGTGAATCTTTTAACAAAAAATGAAAGATTATTATTGTATTTTAATAGGACAGGAATACAACTGTAGGTACTATATACATATTATGTAGGTATGCTGAAAAAATGCAGCACATTCTCAAAGTGATTTTCTGTAGTCAATGATCTTCCATGATAATCAGTTACTTGTAAGTAGAACAATAAGTTTTTTAATATAAGTGTATGTGCCAACTTTTAACAATTTAAGTAAGTAGAAAATAAATAAAATACTTTATATCAAAATGTGTCTACGAGTTTTCTTTCGTTTTCATGGTTACGCACGCAAAGGGAAAAACAGGATCATATTTCTAAGACTTTGGTGTCAGTCTGTCTATCTGTAATCAGTCACCAGGCCACGAACCATGGTAGTTGGAAAGTTTGTCATGAAAAATGAAATTGGTATTTAACTGGACTACCAAACAACTGACATGATTTTTAGGCTGTATTATTGAAAACTGGATTCCTGCCAGCTGTTTCACCAACGTCCCATGACATGTCCCATAGCTTGTACAGACGCCAGCACATCAAGCTACCCGGAACTCTAAAAAAATTCCAATCAACTGAACCATATGCTTCAGCGATAAAGTTGAAAATCTATTAAGGAAATTTGACAGACTGTGGTAGCTTGATGTGCTGGCGTCTGTAGCATTCTTCAATAAGAGAGCTATCTAACAAAAATAAAATCAGTACCAAAACTTTCAGAGATATAGAAAAGTTATTTTCTTAAATAACTAACACCAAACTATGCGGTTTAGAAACTGGCATTAAAAGCCAGTTGTCAAACTACTTGGTTAAGCAATTGTGAATCTAGGTAATGCCAACATTACTGATGTAAGGTGGTTATAATTCCATCCCGCAGAACCAGAATGATACTTTTTAACATAATGCATGGTTCATAACTTATAAAGTATAGAAAGAGGTATTATTTAATTAAAATATTTAACTAAGGAGAGCTGTCTATGCCTTAAAAGATTCCCGGTATTTTGTTAATCACACTATAATGCACTATACCGTAGCGCTCACTAAAATATCTCATCTTAGCTCAACCTTCGGTAGAGTAAGTTGGTTGACCACAGCATTAAGTGAAACCATCGCTATCTTGTGCAAATTCATGTAACTAAATCTAAAAACACCTCACATTCAAAATAATACTACTTCGGAAAATTTATCAACACGGTAACGCCATCTCTTAACATTTTCCCGAACTAAGTAGACAGTTTCCACTTGAAGTTGTAGATAGTATTCGCTGAAGGTTGCATCCACTTAGTACTCGCTAGAGGCTTTAACCAGATGGCGTCACTGTCATCTTAATATTATATTATGATGAATTATACTTTTAAATGTAAATAAAACGACTTTACGTGAGTAATGTAAGATTGGATTTATTTGTACAATATTCAATCAGTGTACTTAGTGCAATCTCGTATTTGGTTTCGAACCTACTCGCACTACACAAGTTTACTTTCTTACGATTTTGAGCACATGGTTTAAGCAGGTGTGATCATAAAAAATTAAAAGAGAAACCCTATCCATAGTGAGTAGGCTCATTACCATAGCATCATTTTTTTAATTATTGACCGTTTTTTAATCGGAAAATTGTAGAACTGTCATTGTGGGTCAGAAGCAATAATTACTGTGCAGTGCATTAGCGTTAATGACGTTGTGATAGCGTCTCATCTAATAGTGTCATATGAGATCCCTTCAATTAACAAAGTACGGAGATCAAACAAGCGGCACAGGAGTGCGGCGCGCGCGCTGCGCCCGCGCCATTCCGAGCGGACCCCGGCGCACGCCCGTACACCGCCACGCGCCACCACTTCATCTCGACAATCGTAAATACTGAAACACACGTCCGCTCGTCAACGCCGCGCTGTAAACACGCTCCCGCGCCGGTTCAAGGGCTCTACGTGACCACCTCGAGGTGCTAACATAAAGGGTCATTTCTGTCACGTATATACTTGATTTGTGTATTATTTTTTATCTAAGCTCTTTTACCTTCAACATACAAATATCTTATCTCGAGTCAGCTTCCGATTGAATTGTGTTCGGCAGTAGCGAGCCTATCGGTCAATGTTTGAGTGAAACCTTAGAAGAATGAACTTAAAAATCTAAGATGAAGACGCGTGATCGGCGAGCGAAGCAGGATTTTCGTGGAAAGCAGGACAAAAAGGGAGTCAAACAAGATATCTCCCGTAGTGGGAAGCGGCACGCACACTCGTCTAGTTCCGCGGAATCGGCTGCTGCTGCTCGTGAACGTACCAAGAGGTCTGGCGTGGAGGCCGTCAAGCTACACCTGCAGGTGACCGGCGACCCCGGGAGGACATCACGATCAGCTACATCGGTATGTACACAATATTTTCGTAACACAACTGTAATGTTTCTAAAGAACAGTAGTCTTAGATAGTATATCAATTAATTCACTGACGTGGTTGCAATTAACATTAATAAATACGATTGTGCGATTTAAAACTTTAAATTAATTCTTAAGGAAATAGGTACCTACTGTACATGCATTAGTTAAGGCAACGATTCTCGACGGTCCTCGTGATTCTGACGTACCTATGCGGTCGAGAATCGTAGACAAAACAATCAAATTAGCGCTTCCATGTAATACAAGACTACAGCACGCACATTGATGTTCCATAAATCATAATACAATCGTACATAGTACAATTGACAAATATTATGTACCAGTAAATTAAACTAAGTTCTGACATGTTATAGGTATGAGTAGGTTTTTCATTTATTTAGTTGTACTGAACATACCGTGACTTAAAACATGTAGCTAAAGTACCATTTTATTAGATATTAATTAGTATACTTCTAGATCTCTCGGTAACATGTATGTATATGAAATTAGCTCTGATAAAAAAAATCTGTTCACCATATTGGTGTATACTTTATAGTACCTATTTATTTTATGACAACGTTACAAGTTAAAAAAATTACCAAAAAAAATATATAATTTATCTTCAATATTTGAGACAAAAAAAATGCCCTGACCGTATTTTATCTTAACACCTTAGATAAATGATAAATGCAATTGCTTTGACTTTGACGAGAAAACCATGTGATCCATTTATCACATTTACAGAGATCGTGACAAACGGAGATTACCAGCCGATGCTGGGGCTTACTGATCTTATCACAGCGAAATGACAGAATATACTTTGCATTTTATATAAATCTCGGTCACTTGGTTGGTAACAAAAAATAATAAACACAACTACTTTGATGACTGCAGGATTTAAAATCTAATATGCATTGGTGCGCTATGAGCTTTACCAAATCCACTTCTGACAGGGAGTTGTTGATCTCCGATCATACAAGGGAAAAATAAAAAATCCCACAAAACCATTACGAACCTTCATGTTAGCGTTATAACCGAACCATCAAAAAAAAGTAAAAAAAAAAAACAAACAACAACCATTTACGTTTTACGTGACAGTTAACAATGAGGTGTAATTATGAACCATTGACGACAAACACAGGTGACAATAGCTGTGAAAATATAGCTCTTGGAAATGCACAACAATAATTTATAATGAACTAATTGTGGTTAATCAGACCCAATTCCGTCAGTCCTCGATCAAAAATTTGTTTAAAAAATAATAATAAAGTATCTAATGTCCGAATATTTCTTTAACCATGCGGCAGTGATTTTTCTGCAATATCTATCTACCAAGCATTGTACATCTGCAGGGTCAGCATGGCGATTCTATGTCTATTCTATCAAGAAGAGATAAAGCTCTTTCTGTCAATGTCAACATGTCTTCTACCCGAGCATGGCGCGACCTGTCAATTCGCATATAATCTACTAAACTAAAGCTTGTAGACTTATGTCGATCGAAGAAAAGAAAATTTTCTTTTCTACGTGTCAAAATAAATCTTACGTCAATCTGTCACTTATCTGTCATTATGTCCATTCTCTTGTTTCTACGGTCGCCATGCTGAGCCTGTTGGTCATTATTATCATTGTGAAATTACAGGGCATATTTGACACAGTAACATTTTACCCAATTTAATCGATGTTCAAATACAAGAACATACCAGCTATAGTTCAAATTAAAAATTTGCATTCATTTGTCCTATTCCCAAGGACAAATGAACGTCACATCATGCTCATATACTTGAAGGTTAATTGTTTTTATTGCCTCATTAGCTCATTGATGAACGCAAGTTTTAATGTCTGATAGATTTTATTGATAACCCGCATCTCCACATTTTACTTTTACCTTACCTATGTACACTCTGTGGTGGATTCCTAATGCTGCAACGTACTCAATATCAGTTTGCAATCGCAGTACATTTAATGATACCATACTAGAGAAAGAAAGTAGTGAAACCTGTCTCGCAAGCTATCCAATAAGCCTGACGGTAGAAACTCGTTGGGTGACACTCAGGATTACTATTATTTATTCCGTAATATTACTCACACTTTTTCCATCGTTTACATAAGATGGCATTTTCTTTTTATTACCGTTTTCATATACATAGATCCTACCATACATATAACACAATATACTTAAATTACTTAAAGAGTCTATTGATATAATTAAATTACAAGCATTTGTCAAGTTGTACTTATCAGTGCAGTAACAAACGCACTCTATATAATACTCACCATTGAGTTCGCCTACAGTGTTTGTGTCTGTCGTCTGTTAGACGCAGAGTCAGGAGCTGGACAAGTGTGGAGTTGAGCTGGACCTCAGTTTTTATTTTCTTGAATACGTGAGCGATGTTTACTTCCCAAACATAATGTGCTGTGTCCTCTTTAATCGAGACAAGAATGTTTAATTGACAATTATTGCGAGACTGCCATGGAATCTCATTGTTGATTGAGAAGAACTATTACTTTGATGACACATATTGCATTTAATTATCTTGTGTATATGTTGGTAGCCTCAATGGCTGGTGTAAACTTAAGGATGTTCTCAGTTTAATTACCTAATCAAGAATAAGGAAATGCTAAATACAAATTCTAGATAACTTAACAAACGTAAATTATAGAAAATATGATATATTACATATATAAATTCTCCGGTAAAAAATGCTTGAAACTAACAGACCATTTTTTTAAACTAACTACATTAGAAAATATCTAAGAGGTCATAAAGAACTGCATTTTAGCCAGCGACATATAAAAGTACAGACGCCAGCACATCAGTCTACTACAATCTGTCAAAATTCCTTAATAGATTTTCAACTTTATCGCTGAAGCATAAAGTTCAAAGTTAATTGGAAAAATTTGACAGTTTCGGGTAGCCGTGCTGGCGTCTGTACATAATATATCGATGATGTGAGCATATTTCCCGGTGATATCTCTCTTCCCTATTGTTTCGTTAGCCGGCCCAGTCTTATTGAATAGATAAGATGTCTCGTGATCTTATTAATATGAGTGATAACAGTGAGTAGAGTGGCACACTCTACCCGAGAGCGCACTTTCTTTAATCGACGGGACACTTTAGATAAACCCAGTACATTTCCCAAAGAGGAATTTCTGTTGGAAAATCAGTAAGAGTTAAATTTCTATTAGTATATAATATAGTAGAACGTTTCGTCCGTCGATTTCACTGAAGGTCAAGTTAAAAACGGCTTGTTGGCTTTCCTTAGTCCTTACGTATTAATGGATTTAATTTTTCAGCCTGAATATCTTCAAGTCAAAGTGGGCATGACGATTTTTATCCCGTCATAATTCCTTTTAATATAAGAACGATAGAGTTACGGATGAAAGACGAATATGTAAATAAGGGTAGGGTATCCCGTTGAAATAATAAATCAAATAAAAAATAATCTTTAAAAGTGAGATACTCACTTAAAAATATTCATGTCCTAAAAACGATATTCATAAGTTTTTGCGATTTCTAATAACATATTACGGCCCGGGTTCAACACTCGCGATTTTCAGCAATACAAATTACAATTTGTCTATAACTGTTTATTTTGATAATTAAACGAAGGCAATCGAAATGAAAAGGTATTTGAAATGGCATTCAAGCGCTTATCTGCCATGCGGGTCATAAAACTCGGAACCAACGGACATTTCATGACGCTTTGTTTGGAAATGTACTTGCTTTTAAGAAAATTAATGGTAGAAAAACATGACTTTAATTGAACAGACAAACAGCGGCACGATTGAAAGAAAATACTTAGCAGACTATGAGGCGGACCAGCCTCGGCGGCCGTTCTCTCTAAGGAGATCAGCCAGCTATGTTGCTATGGACATAATACACAAAGCATTGCACAAGCATTTGCGCAGACACAAGTGCACTCTCTATTTCCTCACTCTCATAGTCCGATGGGACGGCAATCCGACACGACTAGAGAAGACAATGTAAGACAATACTTTAAGGACGAAACTATATTGATGCCTACATGATTTGATTTAATCAACTGCCTTAAAAATAAACCAGGTTATCTCTATATTATTGACGAATACCCAGACATCTATAAATAAGGACACGATAGCGTTTTGAGATGAAAAAAAAACTCTGTGCAATGCCTAGAAAATTGCTTCAGCTCTTGCGAAAGGTCACATTTACCGGGCCGTTTGACTTGCCGCAACATAATCTATAATAATACTCTTCGTATTTAGGTTACTATTTTGGTTCTGTACGTTGAACCTTTAGATTTTGTATTTTGCATTTATAAATCAATACGCCTAAGTAACAGACGCAAGGATCAATCAATCATAAGGTTAAGCAACCCTTGGCGCGGTCGGTCCATGTATGGTTGTCTATCTGACTATAACCAGCTCATCCGTGTTCTGCAAAGGACGTTCAATTGATGGGTCCCGGCTACCATTTCAACATTTGACAATCGTTTCGGGTCAGAAGCCATAAAGTCTGACAATCGGGATGCCTGAGTAACCGGGTTCTCGAGATCAGATAGGCAGTCGCTACATGTAAAGCACTGGTACGCGGCTGGATACGGTTAGACTGGAAGGCGACCCCAACATAACTTGGGAAAAAGGCTATGCAGAAAACTCCCGACGTACATTGGAATGACAGATGTCAATAAAAAAAATATAGGTTTATCTCTCAGTTATCTAACAAGTTACTCAGAATGATTAGAACATCATCACATCGGCGTAATAACTTTCTGTCAATTTTTTTTTTGTTTCTATCATGCTGACTGGTCCCTGTACAATCCTCACAGTACACTTTAGTTTTAAAGCTGTCATTCTCATCGACGTACACTTTGAGGAGTATACGCCCAAAATCTAAATACTGGCTTTGGAAGTAAACAAACACAATTCGATAAGACAGTACCTTCACGTGATAACAATATGACAAGCTGCGACCACTTTAAACTGTCCAGTCAAAAAAATATCAATTTATCTGATCTGATCTTATTTAGTTATATAAAACTATCATTCAATCATGAGTTACACTTTAGTCCATCTTGCTTTGTGTTCTAGAAAATAAGTCGACAAGCAAATAAGTGAACAACTAACGTAACATAATTATGAATTAGTTCAAGTAATTTTCTCTCCGCTAATTTGTTATTGCTAATTAGCAGCGGTGGTGTTAATAGGATAAAAAATACTTGTCCAGGCTCCTGGATTGTACTAATTTTTGAGTAAAGGTACGTAATTTTATTAGCAAATATGTATGTGTGTATAATATTTAACTTTTCTAAGATAATGTTTATATATTTACGAAAACAAAAATAATTCAGCTGTTTGGACTTGAAGATAAACTATACTATTTCATAGTAAGGTCTTTATTATATTGTGATTGCTAGTAATGTTTCAGTTTATTTAAATAAGCTGTCAAATTTTATTTGGATTCGCTTAGACCTATGTATTCAATGGAAATTGGTTTTCTAAACGTACATCGAGATGTAGATAAATATTCAGCCGATTCGCCTTCTTTAAATCTAGGGTATACTTGGCATTCTACAATTCTAAGATCCACATGACGACAACCGGATACATTATTATTTCAGATCATCATATCCAGTTGTATCAAGATTCATGACGTTGACTACTTAAATAATGCAAATTGAATTTATACAAACTAATTGTTTACTTGTTTCCTAGGTGGTAATCACATCACGACACAACCTCACTAAAACGTGTAAACGGATTTAGTAAAATGTCGCGTCGGTCGTTGTTTGTACTAATAAGTTGAACGTGCTCTTTTTGTTAGGAAACGGAACTAACAGCTTGTCTGTACCTGACCTATTTTAATCTACATTCATTGTTTATTTCTAGTTATTATCCACGTAGATACCTTTACATCGACTAGCTACTTTCAGGGAATCAATGTCTTGGGATAGTGTTGAGCTGTCGCCAACGAATCATTATCGATATAGGTCTTACATAACTAATGAATAAATGCAATATGAACAAAGCAATTATTCTTTACGACACAGACGTTAAAGACACATTTTTGCTCGTATATTAAAGACTGTGAAATATTGCAAATTGCACTATAAATACGCAATCAAGAAAATTTTAAGGCCGTTTTACCAAATGCTAGTAGTATTATTTCCATTCTTATATGCGTTGACAACACAACTAGGTATCTTCTGAACCCACAAAAGCAATCAGGCATAGGTGCATTACCAACATGAACTACGCGACGCTCCAAGGTCAGATTAACTATTGTAAAAAAACTTCAAATAAGAATCCTGATTTATTTTCCTAGTGCTCTCTCCTAATGCTCTCGCGTAAAAACGACACGCAACAGAACTTCATCCCTACATTCACAGTATCGTCTTCGATGCACACTTTCTGCTCACTCTGCGGTAGACACGACACGCGCGTCTTTAGCTTTCTATAAATTCATTACGTTAAGTCTACTGTTTCGTGTGGGATACACTATAACTACGGGAAATATACGAGAGCAGTTTCATGTACTGACCTAGGGTATATAAAACGTAACACAAAGTATCTGTTCCTTTTTCTCCACACTCACCAACATCAACATTTCATCAAAAAAGAATATAATAAGAATCTTTACTTGGAGAGTGACGGATTTTATAGGTTAAAAAAAAAACAAAAAGCTAAATCTTGTAGGACTCACCATATCTACACTAGTAAAAACTCTTACATAATTATTATAGTTGTTTCTTCACCTTCCGCAAGCAAATTTCCCCTACCACAACTTTCTTTAGGCCGTGCAATCGGAGACCTCCCTGATGGCTATTGTAATCCTGTCATAATCCTTCTTATGTCATATGTATATGTCGAGTCACAATTACAAATGATGACACAATAGCGGAAAGATATGGGACTAGCCTCCTCTTGACTGATAACACAGACTGAAAATCTACTTAAGCCGCACGGATTACTTATCACAAACAGTAGTAAAGCAGACTAAGATATCAAAGTTTTGGGGAAAATTCTTAAACAAATAAAAGCAAACGTTTAGCAAATAATAGTTGAGCTCCTTGTGAAATAATTTGTGGGGGATGTAATACTTATTTACGCCGGTAAAAAAAAACCTATTAGTTTGCCAACAATTGTATACACTGATATAAAACAAATGAAACAATTATGCAATTCGGATAAAGTGTAACAATAACTTATAGGTTAACTCTGGTGCACACGAATCATTGTTGTAACTTATATAAAAAGAAGAAAGAAAAAAGGAATTGAACATAGCCTAGAATGAACACATGAGATATGAACTTGAATATGACTATAAATACATACACTACATATATACGTCAACCTGCAACCACTTTGTCATTCATGTTGTTTAAGATCAGAAAAGAAAACTTATACCAAGTCTCCGTCCAAATTATCTAGCAAACAGTAAATTTCCATTATCGTGATGTACGTAAAGTAGATAGTTGGTTAGTCGGAGACACGTAAGCTTAATAGTGCGCCTCGCAATCGGAGCACGTGATGTCTCCTTAATTTTCCTCCTTCCGCTTTACATATTATTAAACTCGTTGCCATCATGTGACCGTTTGATTGCTCCTGATCTAAGTTCCCAATCAAAATGTCGAAGCATCTTCATATATTTGTGTTAGTCTTCGTTATCATTGTATCTGCAGGCGATCACTTTGCGGTGCATAGAGATTGAATACCTATTTATTATTATTATTTCGATTGAATAAATCACTAAAAAGAAAATACTCGCATACTTTTTAACGCGTCGTTTACGCATTTTGTCGTTCGACTAACAGAGTTGTCTAAAGTATAATCTTTAACTAAAGTATTTTTTTCTTATTTCATAAGAAACAATTCAGGATAATAAGATTCATAACAAAATAAGAATTAACGAAATCGGTCCAGCCGTTCTGCCGTGATGCGATAACCGAGGGAAAGAGGGATTATTTTTTTATTATCAATCATGTTATATCAATGCACGTACTCAACTAATACGGTTCGTGGAAAAACGAAATAATAATAATATGTCGTTACCTAGCATGACTACTGAACGAACTTTAATGACACAAAAGTTATACTTATGATTCTAAAAACTTACGTTACTTGATTTTAATTAAAGAAAAATAATTTCGGATGTTTTTGTTAATTTAGGATTTTCAAATAATCAACCTCCCTTATATTAAATAGACAATGTTAACTAGTTAAATTAGCAAACAAATTCTGCTAAAAATCACTATTAGCATAATAGGCCTTTTTATGAAATGTGTTCAATTTAAATTATAAAGAAACTATCTAAGTTAATGAAGATAAACTGTGTTTCTATTAAAAAAGCGTCTACAAACGAACCGTTCAATTTATGTAAGCAATAGACACCTGCAGAGGCTAATACATCATGCAAGTGCATGTCCTTCCACCAGGCTATACGACTTATGATGAGTAGCGGTATTTTTCATGACCTAATCAATGCGTTACAGTTTGACATGCAGAACGCGTCAGCCTAGATAATGTAGTGAGATTACGACTAAGAGGAAACATACGATAAAATAAAAACACTAGCTAGCCTCGGCATAACACTGGAATTCATTCGATCTAAAATTAAGGAAAACCTGCGGTAAAAAAAAAAAAAAATGACTCCTCGTTATGGTACACAAAATAAAGATTAAATCAAATTTTTACAATTGTTATATTATTTGGCAAATGTTGAGAGACCCTGTTTTTGTGAATCTAGTTATAACTAGTTCATAAGCATGTAATTTAAATACAACAGTTGTACACATGTATACTACGAGTACAGTATTATAAATCTGAAGAGTTAGTTTGTTTGCTTGACCGCGCTAATCTCATTTATCGAGGAAGACTTCTTGTGCTTGTGCGAGGAGTAGTAGCCACGGGACGCGGGTGAATAACCGCTGATAGAAACTAGTGGTTTCATAAAATACATAACGCAAAAAAAACCTTCTGAATTGCGCTTGAATGTTTAGAATCATTTGTCCGTATGTTAGAAAATACTTTCAAGCTTTCATAAAGTTTTATCAGTCATATTGTAGTCAAGTAAAGTCGTCTTAAGTCCCTGTTAAATAATATCGAGAACGAATTTAATATTTCATGAATACTTAGTAACTTCATTTGGCTCTCACTCGGGGAATTTCATATGTTCAAACGATGAGGACGACGCCCGTTATATGCCTCCTAATGTACCCTCGTAATATCACAAGACGAGATTATAAACGACGTAAATATGATTTTATGTGAATGGAATAACCTTAGAAACATAAGAAGAACTTCAGATATGTAAATACGACGATAGAATATCACATGTGAGTCGATTGGAAAAAGTTATTACTGCGTAATAGCAGGCATCATGCGATGATACGAGAAAACGAATCATTACACTATCAAGGGCCAGTGACTACTTGAAAATTATAGTCCAACTATGTAAATAACAGTCATATTTACCATAACAGCCATATTAAACGCAGCGCTGAGCTTCATCTCTATTGTTTACATGAGCTCCGTATAAAACCAATGGTAGCGGTGGAAATGCAGCAGTAGTGTCCAAGCTTCCATGTTTCCAACTCGTTTTCCGGGTGCTAATCGGCCACCATCTCGTGACCAAATAGAATTAACACTAACCTCTTAATCAGTGAAACAAAGAAAATCCTTATATGACGTATGGAACTGACATCAGCTTTTGTGCGTTATTGTGAACTGATTGCCGTATAAGAAGGTGTGAAAGCAGAGTGGCGAGCACGTGTTCCCTAAAAAACCGAGGTCGATTCAAAAGTGCAGACGTGAATTATTGTCGAGTGCCCTTAGTTGGGGCGATCACGTAGCCAGTCAGCTGACAGCCAAGATCCCGCCGCTGTGCCGCCGCGGCAGTCCGCCCCGTCCGCACCCGCGCCGAGCTCTCGTCCGAGCCCTTATCGCCAAAGGTATGGCCTCGTAATTCGGAGATCACACCTGTCGACTTCGACGCGAGATAGCATGCTATCAACCGTTCGGATCGAATGTTTATTGTGGTTGTTTATTATGTTAATTGTTATAAGTATATCTGTGATGTAATTTACGATGTTCGCCGTTATATAGAAAAGCGTTCGTTCGTTAAACATCATTTATTTTCAAGTTGTAGTACGTTGGATGACAATGTGCCCGACTAGCACAACCGTGAAAACGGCTGGTATGTAATATTCTTCACATAATGTATTTTTCTAATTCATTTAACGATTTTTTTCCTAATTTCGTGGTTGTGATTTTAATAATTTTGTAGTGAATGTGAATTACACAAAATGGTGTGCCAATGCCAAGTTCATTAAACTTTCGAAATCTTTGTACAAGTTTTCTGAATGTTGTCATCAATATTTGGACTTACTATGTACATACATATATGGTCATTGTATTAGTGTTCTCAAAAAAATTAAAACAATATCGTAACTGTTAAAAAAGTAAGTAAGCAAATTTAAACGCACCCATATTAAGATGTTTTACAAGACTTTTATTTCGATATCAAAAATAAATATCTTCCATGTAAGCGTAGACGTAAACAACGAAAAATCATTCAAATCTCCAGTCATTTTTTTTACTTAAATGTTCATAGACTACATTATTTTAATAAATCGACTTTAATATATATTTAAATTGAGTAAACAGAACGGAACGGAGATTTTAATGGTTATAGGTCTTAAATTACATTACATAATTACAAAATTTCCATAAGCATTGACATAAAACCTCTCGGAATGTGCCATAAACTGTGGAAGCCTACTGCGAAGCAAACTATACGTATAGTGTACTCGAATACAATGTATATTTATGTGTCTATAGGTATCTAAACATCACGATGTAGACTCTCAGGGTTTATTATACATATTAAGAAAAATCACATAACAAAAAATCCTTATTAATAAACAGAATCAAAAAAAATCGCTGTCACTGTGCTATGAAGCTGTGTGACGATGAAAATATTTTCATGTTCATATTCAGAATTTATCAAATCTTTCAAATTTAATAAGAAATTTAAATTTAAACATCATCTCCCGAGCCTTTTCCCAGCTATATTGGAGTCGGCTTCCAGTCTAACTGGATTCAGCTGAGTAAAATTTAAAATAATAAGTACTAACGAATGCCTGAAAATAAAAAACAAACTAAATATTGTTAACCAGCTTCGTATGTATATCTACATCAGTTTACTAGAACTAATTTACAACGCTAAGTAGGTATTGTTAATGGGCATTATTACAATATCTGCATGAATAGATTGTCGGTGGATTATTTTAATATATGGGCGTAGATGATATCGGGACTATAATTTCTGGTATTTATTTTGATTGTTTTAAGGCTTTTTAATCATTATTGAACGATTAAAACCGTGATAAGCTTCACATCTTTCTATTATCTCACTGAATAATAAAGGTTGTAAAATTCGTAACGATTTCTAGACTTAGTAACAACATACAGCTGACTGTATTATTTTATTGAATAAAACTAGTTTTGAAGATGTGTTTAGGTTCTGGAGTGTATAAATGGATGACGAAACACGATTTCGGACCTTGACACTAAAAAGCTAAAAATAAAAAAATCTTTTTCCAAAAAAGAAAACTGACTTGTAAAACACTGAAAAGCTAAAGAAGTAGCTGTATTAATTTGTACACCGACATCTAGAGCGATGTACTAAAGAATATCGGTCCACAATTAGCGGAGCTATAGCGTAACAAACATACCAAAAAAATACACTTGAATTGATAACCTCCTCCTTTTTGACGCCGGTTAAAAAATACTTTCATTTGAAGTAACCATTGTAAAGTAAATTGTAAGGTCCACAAGTGACATAACAATATCATCGATACAATTGCAAAGTGTAGGCGGATACAGACTCACTTAGAACTCATTTAAAAGTTAAGTCACGCGGCATAAGTTATAATAATTTGAATTAAATTAACCATTGATGAGTTAATAGGAAAAACACTACTCGTGGATTATTAGCAAGTCATTAATAAGGGAATTGACATATTATATACTACTTAAAACATACCTTTAGGCTTGGACCAGAAAGTAAATAACTATTTTAATCATATATTATTGCAATAAAAGTAATTTATTAGTTATATTAATTGATTTAATCTGACTTAATTCAGGAAGACAAGCATGTTTGATCCTAAAGAAACTTTCTCTTGCGCCAGTACTTGTGAGCGTTCAAATAAACGCCCTTTAAGAAAAGTAGTCTCATCTCAATGATATTTGAACAGTCCTGTGTCTACGGCATTTAGTAATGTCACATGGATAATTTGACTACGTCAGGACAGCTAGTGACGTTTAGCATACGTCAGCATACAATGTAATCGATAGGTTCAAAAGGATTAGGCCCATGCCTCTGTCAGCCCATACGTTGAATCAAAGCCGAGTTGAATTGTGATTCAAATCCCAGTTGAGCAATCGGCAATTTTCACTATTTTATTAATTACATTAAACGCTGCTTACCTGATCTATTTATAACGTCCGAAATTGATGCTGATGTTAAACTTTCTTCAAATAGTTTCTGCTATAATATAATACTAATTTTATAGGATGTTGTATATCGTAGGTACTTCATAATACACCATTTATTATTATTTATTTTAATTTTACCAATTTCATCCGGAAATAACTCTAGAGACAAGACTATCTAAAGACAAGATTTTACCGACAGTACCTGCTACTAAATAATGGCAAACATTGTAACACTTTTTACAAAAATCCATTAGACACACATATAAATTAGGCTTGTATTTGTAAATTAAGCTAAGTTAGCTAAATAAATAAATATTAACAATACCTCTATAACTTTTGATGAACCCCACGAAACAATTATTGTGTACTCGACATTTCATAATTCTAAATGATATTACCTTGGGAGACCGGCCGTCATACAAACAAAGTTACGTATCTCTAAACGGAATAAGAATATTAATTACAAAGGAAAAGTACAAACTTGCCTTCTGTTTCTCATTACTTCCTACTGAGACTAAACAATTTACTTATGTCTCGTCATATTGCTGGACATTGTTAGAAAATCTTACTGGGCTAGTCAAATTGCTAACCTTGAGGGTTCAATTTCAAATTCGTAGAGTTCTTGTTTTTACTTAAACTTTTGCCTATATATAAACTGTAGATTGGCAAAGAAATCTATCCCAATATCTTAACTGGTAAATCGGTAGAATCTATTCCCTATAAATATGTTTGTAGGAAATGTTAAGTTTTAGAAGTTTCTTCTAACACTGATGAACCACGATAATTTCAATATAAAAAAAAAATTGTGACCTTTTAACCTTGAACATCTCATGACGCTGACATGAGGTCTTGTGAGACTTTCGAAGGAATAAATTAAAGGCTAATAAACTTTTAACAAGTCGTTGAAATCAATCTCTAGATTTATTTTCACGAAATCAGTGAAATTAAGGAAATGAATGAATTCTTAGACTCAGTAAGACAAAGTTATAAATACTTTTGCTTTATAAAACTTACCATTATTCGTACACACGAAACATCCGTCAAATGCATTCGAATAACTTAACCCATACGAAGGTCATTGCAAGAGTCACCTCGACCCCATTCCAAACACAAATTATCGACGATGATGTTGGTTTAGCACATAAACATACTCAAATACATTATTAAAGAATAAAATAACATAAAATATGTATTGCAAATAAATTGACACATGTTTGTGAGGTCGTATTGTTGGATTGTTAACGTTACTATGATCCAATTGGCATGGATAGGACGAAGCGGGCCAGTGCAACGACCAAGTGGCTGGTCGTCAGTGTCCCCGCGTAGTAGTGTGATCACATACCTAATCGACAGGACGCGCCACCGGCCTCATGGCAATCGCCACGTTCAATTAATTGTTGGTCATCAGACGCTATGAATATCTCGAACTGAAAGTAGTTCGCCCTAGTGACAGTGAAACTAATCAACGGCATCACAATGGTCTGTATTATTTCGTCTATTGCGCTCTGTTTTGTGATATTTGCACTATATTTGTATCGTGGTTCGCGTGGAACGGGACGTTCAATCGGGACTCGTTCGCATATATGTGAAGGCAAATTAAAACAATTGATGGCCTGTACTGTAAATGTTCTGTTATTGGTGTGTGAAATGTAAACAACTTCCAAAGACAACTTACGCTATGTTTTGTTTTTAACAATCCCTAAATATGACGTAGTGTGTGTCAAAATAATGGAAAATAACTAATTCTGTAGAAGTTCTTGATATTTAGCATACTAGTGTAGTTTCGATTAAGAAAAGAGATAGTAATTTTGCTTCGCCCAAAGAAAAGACTTTATTAATCTAACCATAAAAACATCTTTTTTTTATGTTGGGAATACTTTTTTTGAGCTTTAATCTCTTCCACGTCAAGTATAAAAGTTTCAGTTTAATTTATGTCAACGTAAAAACAGGTTACAATAAAATGAAATTGTCCATGACTTTTGATTTAAAATCCATTTCATGAGGCAGCATAGACTAGATCTTTAGATTGTACATACTCGTAGAGTGGAAATAATACCTACATGTGTCCGCAAGGTTTATTTTCAATCCAATCTAAAGCTTTTATCATATTGGTGGCCTAGACAGCGCAGATTCTCTTGAGTTTTCAACGAGTTGTCATAAACTCTTCCTGAACATATAAAAGCTTAGTGCTTTACAAATCCCTTGAAGCACCTTACTTTATATTTAACCTTAAATCTAATTATAACAGCCAGCAAACTACTGATTAATGACGATTCCTAAAGTCTGAAATCACCTTTCATATAATGTAGTCTTATATTATACTTACTGCAAATTCTTCAATTAAGTTAAATTAAAAAAAAATCTTAATAATACATAGCCAGATATTTAACCGCAATCTCATAAGTGACAATTCGGTCAAGAATGAATCATGTCTAACTTTTAAGTATCCAAATCGTGTTTTATTAACAATTTCTGCTATTTGCAGTATATAAACTGCTGTGGACGCTTCTTTCAGTTTTCAATAAAAACATATTTGCTTTGTTGTGATTGTTTTCTGAATAATATTTGATTCCGCTTCGAGGCTTCTCGATAAATACAACAATACCTTTAATCAAGGAACAAAACAATAAGTGTACATAAGAATACCTTTCTTTCTGGGTACTGTTTCCCCCAAGGTAATACATTGTTCATATTTGAAAAGTTTCCATGAACCTGAAGAAAATAACAAATATGGCCGATAGCTACAGGCAATAAATATGAGCTTATCATAGTTTAAAACACACGATTATTAAATAGTACTAGTCATTGTGTACTTATTTCAATACATGACCAATGTGGTACAATGCATATAAAAATAGTTTCATAAATATGAAAGACGCTCCAGTTATCTATTTATTTATGTAATTTATAGAAACATTTTCGGTGATCAATAATGCAATTTATTCTGATCACAGGGTTTTGACTCTGATTTCGTGCGGCAATAGTTAATTTAGATAAGCATATTAGTTTGACTGTGAAAATGTCAAAGGCTTAATTAAGCTTAGCTAAATGAATAAGCATGTTAACAACGAAAATGTATTTCGAGAAAAAATAAATAACATCGGAGTTCATAATTAATTTTCCTTTTTTAAACATTTGTTCTACATAAATATCAAATACAATAATTGTCTTTTGTATTTTTCTCTCAATAAAGACATGATCCACGTTAGTTTAGAAAAAAACATAAATTTTCGTCATTTATGTCACGTCATTAAAATAATCTACAATATCATCGTCGTAAAATAGTTACACGAATAGATTAAGTGCTTAAACAATATATCTATAATATCAAGTCATAACCACAAATGTTTTTATTGATCAATTACAGCTCAATATACAATACCTTAATACTAATTATCGACAGAAGCAAGCCATTTACTCGCACATTATCATTATATTAGAGCAATACAAATAAAACTTTAGTACTATACAAATACGATGCATTATAAGCTTAACAGATTAGCGGATAAACATTGTTGTTTCACTTTAAAGATGATTAGTTTTAATGAAAACTTAGTACAACGGTACATCTATATTATTTATTTATTGAATATATTGAAATTTGTCATTGTTGGTCGCTTGTGTACAGATCGTGATGATTGAGTTATCCTCTGCCCTCAAGCCGGTGTAGTGCTAATCATTTTGATGACTCGGTAAACACGTTGGAGCTCAGACCTTTATTTATGTCCTTCTGTCACATGAAAGACATTAGTACTACATACGAGTGTAATTCACACCGACACAATGGTGTCTTTTCAAAGGATTTCTTTATGAAAACATAATACATATGTATAGTATATTCGTAAACGGAGGAGCCCGTGGCTAAGTAGTAGCCGCATGGGTTGATCGATCATAAGGTTGCTTAATCTTAGCGCGGTCGATCCTTGAAAAGGTGATCTTGACATGACGAGTTCCTTTCTGTTAGGCTGTTAGGGAAGGCACGTTAAATTGGTGAGTCCCGGCTCTCATTGAAACATCTTTGTCAGTCGTTACGGGTTTTCAACGGGTTATCAACCATTCTTACGAAGAAATATCGGGTAACTAGGTTGAGGAGGTCAGATAAGCTCCATGAAAAGCACTGGTACTCAGCTTCATCGGATTGCGACTGGACTTTTTTAAACTTTGACTTTTTTTGGGTTTAGGAAACGACTGGGCAGACGATGATTCGTAAATGGTTGCTAAGTACTAAGGAATAATAAAACTTCCACTGATATTTTAAACTCTAAGTCTAACGTTAAGTTTAGGAGAAAAGGCTAGCTACTCAGAATTTCAACACATGCAGGATCTTTAGGGTACTGAAAGTTAAAGCCAGTTCACGATCGATTAAATTATTTATAGATCGCCTGTATATAGTAACACTCTTGAAGCAAGCTGTTGTATTAAATACGGCATATTCAATTCTGTCTTCATGCAGTGATTTTATTATAGTAATAACTATAATTAGATTTAATTATGGCAATAATAAATAAAGCACTATTACTTACTTTAACTAACCCGCATTGAGCAAGTGTGGTGAATAACGCTCAATCAAATGATGATGATGATGACTTACTTTTTCATCTTTCCTCTTCACAGCCTCTTTTATCGTCCCACTGCTGGGCACAGGCCTCCTCTCCCACGGAGAAGCATTGAGCGTTAATCACCACTCTTGCTCAATGCGGGTTGGTCTTGATGACTTACTTAAATTGTATTTTTGTTTTGATTTTTACATTCTTTTTAATATTCAGTGAGTCGTTCACAAATAAATAATTGCTCATGTTCGCATGTTACCAAAAAAAAATTAGCATCCTAAATTATGAATGTTTATTTTTCATTATTACACTTAAGGAGCGGATAAGCAATTCGGGAAAGGTCTTTGTAATCAATCAATTACCATCTACCCATTCTAAATAGAGGTACTTAAAAGGTTTTCTTACACAGGGATTCTCACGATCTGCCAATATTTGCTTCTTATTAACTGACTTTATATTTTGTATGGTAACATAATCATGCATTACCAAAAAACCCTATAACGCGGCTATAGAAATAAGTTATTCAACCCTTTTCTTTCATAACTAAAAAAGAATGCCTTTCACTTGTTTGTACATTTTATACCACATCTTTTAGTTTATTCATATATATATTTTTATAGCAGCTATTTATTAATTAATCTGTTTAATGAGAACACAAATGAAACTTCAAGAGTTCGGTTAACTAAAGTTAAACCCTTTGTTTCGATCATATAACTCAAAGAAGTAACCATTTAATAACTCAGGAATATTGGTAATAACTTGACTAATACTTCCAACAATGACTACAATATGTACATATTTACTGCCTGTTTTAATGAGCCATTAGCGAAAAAAGCGCCTTTGTTTCTTTACAAATTGAAGATCTTCGGAAACTCATTACTTTTGTCTTGGCGTGAATGCAGCAACACGTCTCAATATGTATAATGTATATTGATCGTTTTAATACAATATAACTTAGTGCATAAGACAAAACATATTTTTTATCTCTATTTATCACAAACTGTTCAGATGACCTACATTGATATGAAGAAAAGGACAGGAAAATTTCAAAAATCAAGCCGTGCGTTATAAACTAAAGGCATCCATTATAATCTTTGAAGCGTAACGTTTAAATATTTCCGAAACTGTCTAGCTGAACAATAAGTACACTTACTGTAAGGTATATGACAAAAAACCGGAACATTAGTATATTCATTGAATTAACCGTTTGACCAAGGAAAATATCAAGCCTCTTTTGTGATTCATGTTCAACACAGGAAACTCATAAACGATATTCATAAAAATAAAACTGAATACTTTGCCTTGCTGGCCTATAACATACCAAGGGCCGCTCGCTCCGCTCATGGCTAGTCCACAAAGGCCATTGTCCTTTACCTTTTAATTAAGATCTCATAACACATACGTCACGAGGATGATTGGGTGAGCAATCTTTTTAATTGTTTGGAAGCGATAAGCGTTGCGAGAGCGCATGTCAACGCATACGTTTGTATGGACATGATTGGAAACTCGTGGTCGCCTTCTCGTGAGTGATCATGTGACTGTGATGAGGCCACTTAAGCAAATAAACGCCGCTGCTGACACCCGCCACCGTAGCTCCAGACGACAATTAACTTAAGACACACTCACCTAAATAATTCAATGGGACAAGATTGAACCATGTTAACTTAGTCTACGCTAACAACACTACTGTGGTAATCATTCGCGAGATTTCACTACATAAAGAATGTGTGGATTTACTAATCTGTGTACATTCAAGTTATAAAAGCATAATAATATAAATTAGCGTATGTTATCAACATGCATGTGACTATACACAAATATTGTTGAGTAAATATGGATTTTTTAGGATATGTTATTTATTCAACTTATTTCGGAGAGATATAGATTAAAATAGATTTTGACATTTCCTTGGCAACAAGTATTATAATGATTGATTGTTACAGGAAAATGTTTATCTCGATCTCTGTGTGATTTAAACATTCTGAATATATCTTAGACACCGATCACTGAGTACAGGTTAAGGAAAATATATTGAAGAAAGCTGGACTGTAAAGTCTGAAATCGTTAATCTGCCTTGAGCAGGCGTGGTGTGTGACGCTCATACTTCTCTGTATTAGAAGATAATAGATAAAAAGGCTGATTATAAAGATAGGTTATCTAGACAACACTCATAGATTTGATTTAACAGCTGAAGGTTGGAAACCAAAGGAAAACTCAAGCGTAAAAATAAGTGCACAGATGGCCAAGTTCAAAATCAACTTATCATCGTGGAAATGAAATATAAACGATCACAGCATTCGATGAATGATAATGTATAAACAATAAAATCTAATTATAAATCCATTGAACTATTTGTTTATGTTTCAAGAAACTTAGATCTTTTTGTTGTGTGAATCCAAAAGCTTGAAACTTTATTACAGTGTGTAATAAATGATGGCCTTGAAATCATGCGCTAATCTAATCTGAATAAATAAACTATTTCTACTAAAACATATCTGTCGGGATATATTGCAGAACACACGTTGGCGTCAATTTTTATACACAAACGTTTCTTTTGTGGACTTGGTTGCTACACATATATCTAACTTAGAAAGGGACTTTTTATTTTAATATATGTAGGTATTTATGTATTTGCTGGATTATTTTAATTTGCCTGTTTTTATTTCCTTTGAATAATAGGGATGCGGACAACTAGTCAAATTCAATACTTTTATAGAACTGTCAAAAACAGTTACTCTCTATGTTACTTGTATGAAAACACGACATATGACGTCACAGATTTTTTACAATAAAAAAAACAGTTTTCCATTCAAAACGATAAATTAAACTGACATTATTTTAAGATGCTTTACAAAATGAATATGTTGAAGTATTTTATTTATGACCTAGTCCACATCCCAATTATTACGTTTAAATATTATTTGACTAATTTGTTGGATGACCTTTTGAATAGGAGACAAACCCATCTTAAAGACCGCGAAGGAGCAAATAACTAAAGAGATTTTACATTAGGTACTCTAATATTATTCCCTTACATTTTATAAAATCTACTTTATACACAACTGTACAACTTGTTGACTATTGATATCATTTTTATGTTGACTCGTTACTCACATGATTGAAACTATCTCGACTGAAATCTCATTCCTGAAGGTTATGTTTCAATTTGTTTATCAATATGTTAAAGCAGGTCAATACTCTGTTGTGTATTTAATCTTGATCTGTTTTTCCTAACACTTACCCGTAATGTTTACACTAAAAAATACTGGCCAATTAAATTCGAAACCTATATTTTTTAAAAGGTTTTATTTAACTTGCCGTGTATGTATGTTACGGTGGATTCTTTGAACTCAATTTTGAAGTAGATATCTTCAACCGATTTAGCTGAAATTTTGTATACACGTTCAGTTTGGATGACAATGCAAGATATGTTATATGACGTTATTCTAAATCCAATATGGCGGACCGTCCAAGATGGCGGAGTAGTTATTTTTAATAAATTTCAACAATATGGGTATCAAATGGAAGGGCTTATTGAGAGTGACTTATAAATAATTTGACGTTATTCTAAATCCAATATGGCGGACTATAAAAGCTTTTTAAAAAAAGATTTTTCTTTTAATTTATTACTGCTATGAATTTATTAATTGACAAATAGGGAGACAGTAAAAAGACAAGTACTGTTGCCATCGAAGCTTTGTTGTTACCTGATGACAGATAAGATATAGTAGGAGGTGGATCATCACACTATCAACTTATAAAATACTCTCTTTTTATTTGCATATAAAGGACATGTCCGCTTTTTGTATGGACGTTGGTTTTTTATTCCGAGTAAAATTTAACCAGCATCAATGTTTATTCATATAAAGACGACAAAAATAAGGAACTTAGAACCACTGAAATAATATTTTTAAACCCCTCCATTTTACAGAAAATTCAAAACTTAATAATTGAAGTTATTATTATTCTTTTAATTGCTGGCAACCCTTGAAAAAGGTAGTTTTTATTTAAAGTATCGCCACACTGGGATAATGTTATATTTGACTTTAGATTATAGACCTATAGATGACTAGATGTAACCATGAGACTGTAGGCAAATGTGGAAATGAGAAGCATATATACGAAATAAGTAAGAAAATTGAGACAAAACATAATATTCTCTGTCGCATTCGGCGTGCCGGGTTTTGCTCGGCCAACATTTAAAAGTTGGCCCAAACAAAGTCCTGGATCTCTATCACCGAGAGGTCGACTCAGATCATTTTTTATGTTTTTAGAAAAGTTTCGGCAATTAAGTTCTAGTTTTAGTGTATATAATTATGAGAAATAGACTCCTGTAGTTGAGTGTTTAGTGCATTTTGAGTTTTATAGTGCTGTCTCATGTGCAGCCACGTGGGTGCTCCATCTATAGGTATTATAATCTAAGTATTTGACAGAACAAATTATTTATCTGTCACTGACAATAGAGATGGGTCAACTTACGATTAGACTCGCTTCAGGTTGACTCGAATTGAAATTCATGTGATTCTGTAGTTTGATAGTAACAATTTTATTATTTTATGTATCAGGTATAAGAGAAGACCATTTGTTTTCTGAACCTATTTTTCATTAGAAAATAGATAAAATAGTAGAATAAACTTGTCACATAAGAAATCAAACTTGCATGCGGTGTTTACCTGTAAAGATTGTGCATTTAGTTTTTAAGTTTTGAATTTATTTTATTGGGTACCTAAATATGTATCACTGAAATAATAGCTGGTAAAACTAAATAAATAAATAAACTTAGTGGATAAATCGATTTCATTTGCAGGATAAATCGATTCTTCGATTAATTAATCGCACCCCTATTGGCTCCCCTGCCGTTACAGTATCGTTCGTCCGCTATAAGAGTGCTTTATTATTATCATTGCGCTTTACTGATTTTTCCGATTTAACTGACTTGAGCTTTTCACAACTGATTTTTCCACTTAGCAGATGATTGTTTTATAAACCTATGACTAACAATTATGATTTTTCGTACCGATATTTGATATTGCACGTGACGAGTATTAGACCAATTATTGAATTTATTTATTTCTCAAAAACACCAACATTATTGTACTTAATCATATTTCGTTAGTGAGTAGCAGACAGTATAAAACAGACATCTTGCTAGCTCGCCAAACAAGAAAAAAAACATATGTTTATTTATGTATTTTATTTACAGTACGAATCGCTTGCATGAGAACATTAAAACACTGAAGCTTAATATTAAACAGTTTTAAATATAATTTTCGAAAGGCTTTTCATTCACTCATCTTGATTTCCAGTCGAATAAAATCTCAGTTTATATCAACAATGGTTCTAATCGGTAGATAACATTATTATTCATTTTCTTCGGCTGATTATAAGCTCTTATGTAGTATGATGAAACATGCATTCCTTTTTGACTGGGGTCTAAGTAAAATATTGTAATTTACACGTGAACAAACTCCATATCCTTGCGCAATTCCAGTTGGAAGATTGTGTATTTTCTATGTTCTGCTGACAGTTAGTAACTGTCATAAATTGACAAAGAAAAACTGTCCTCCTATGTCAATTTTACTTTTTTTTGGGGTGCGTTCGATTTCCTAGCCTAGATAAATCTTAAGGTTTGTTAGTTTTAGGAGTAAATTCACACTATATTGAAAAAATATTTTTTCGGAAATTGGAGGGCTTTAAAAATGTTTGATATGGTCAGAAGCCCTAAGTTTTTACATGTCTATTCAAATATATATACTTTACCGTGGTTAAAATTATTCAATAATAAAAAACCATTTCTGGACATGTCCTTTGCTTGTCTTAACTGATAACTTAAGACCTAACTTAATCAATGTCAATATTATTATGTTAATCGTAAAAAAAATGGTGAATTGAAGATTCGAACCCCTTTTTACACTAGCTGTATTGCTAAATAGATATATTGGTAACGTCAGACATGGCAACCAGGAATGAAAATTCATCATCATCTCCAGAGCCTTTTCCCATCTATGTTCTGGTCGGCTTCCAGTCTAACCGGATTTAGCTGAGTACCAGTGTTTTACAAGGAGCGACTGCCTATCTGGGCAACCCAATACCCCTTGGTTAGACTGGCGTCAGACTTACTAGCTTCTGACTACCCGTAACGACTGCCAAGGATGTTCAATGACAGCCGGGCGGGACCTACAGTTTAACGTGTCATCCACACAATAAAAAGTATTCAAAGAAATTTTAACCGCAACTATCTTATTTTTAAATCATAATATTTATTCATTCAGTTTAAAAATAGCTTCAGCCAAAGATATAATGGTATCGAGGTCGAATTGAATAAGTAAACTTTTTAAGCAGATGTGGACAATAAACGCGGTTAACATCCACTATCAACATACCTTTGGGGAAACCAATTTATTTACTTTATCACGACTCGGATAAGTATACATAAAATGCCTAAAAATATATTCACATGATTTTAATTTACTTTAAATTATCTAAAAATACACAATAAGGTACAAATTATCGCCTGGCCGCAAATAGATTTAAAAGATTGTATAAAATCCATAGTTGAAGCTCAAAGGCGTTCTTACTTTAACTAGCCGTTTTGAAGCACAATCGTGTTTCATTGTGTGCAATTTTCCAAATGCATGTGCAGTGTTATATACAGTACTCCTTTGGAGAATGAAAACTAATTGAAGACCATATCAGCCCAACAAAAGCACAATACATACAATAAGCACCTTTTTATTTAAACTCATTGGTGATAAACGTAAGATATTTGTGATGAAACAAGTGATTAGCGTCATTCAGTACATTATGTCCCCACTAGTTGTTGAGCCATCGCCACTTAGAACTTATCTGTTAAGTCGGCAGGCTTCTTTGCTGAATTCCTGAAGCTGAAACACTCGATCGTATTATTGTTCAGTCAACTGTCAGACATAGGCAGGCGCGGGCGCAGCTTTTATCGGATAATCGCGCGCTTTCTAAAGTTTTCCTATCAAGTACAATAAAAATAGTCAACAACATGTGTCGGACTAACCAACGAATAATGCAGGGTGTGTGCAAAAAAAAAACATTTTTAAAATCAATATAACTTAGCCCTATCTGGTAAAATGAAAAGTAGAATTTGTGCTAATATTTTGGATACCAAAGTGTCGGCTATTTTAAAACAGTACGTTAGATTAACAAATGTGTTTAAATATGCAAAATCGTTCTTTCATAGGCAATAATTTGTGTTTCATATACTCCGTTTCATGGCAATTTAAATTCTTTAGCCAAATCATTTGCCAGGTCTTAGATCATCTGTGGACTCCACTAAGGGCTTGATTATTTATATTTATGATTGACTACTTAATTTTGTCTACCTTCCAAGCAACAGCTAATTAAGTAACACATATTGTAGCTCGGCCAAAATACTGCATGAACCTAATTTTGCATGATACAAACGAATGTCCTGATTTTCAAAATAATTTTATTTAGTGTCATTATTTAATATCATCAGGGCTCATTAGCATTGCAAATTAAACACGGATATTTTAGATGTTTGCCCTCTGTGGCTTTCCTTATTTCCTAGTATCCGCATCACCGTAATCTTTTTGTGGACAAATTAATTCAAAACAAATGAGAACTAAAAAACTGTTCAAAGTTATGATTTGAAAAATAATGTATATCATCTTAATTAATAGATCCTGTTATTTATTTTCAGGTTCGTAAGACGAGCATCCGAATGACTGCTATAAAGGAATATCCCTTCGACTTGAGCGATTTACAAAATCAGCCAAGCGTCGTAAGCGAATCGCGCCCAGCGCCTGCGCCTGCGCCTGCGACTGCGCCTGCGCCTACACCGAACCAGCCTGTGTCCGCGATCAAACAGCGCGCGTCCGTCCCCTCGCTAGAAGGAAAGAGAAAAGTGTCCATCATGGCCGATGAATCCAGCAAGGATAGGGAAAATATGCCCTCAGACAGGTATGTACTCAATACATAAGAGGGTCTCGCCCTCCAAACATAATGTTTATTTTCAAACAGTGACCACCACGAATAATAACAGTAAAGGGAAAACTAACATGAATCCTGGATAGATTTAAGGTAGTTACCTCCTGGATGGTTTACCGCTGAATCCTTCTCTGTATGAGAAGAGGCCTGTGCCCAGCAGTATGACGATATGAAGGCTGATGATGAAATCCTGAAAGGACTTATGTTAGTTTAATCCTGGATGAATTTAAGTTAATTCACTAGTTAGTCGAGTTGTTACGTTCACAAAAATTCGTTGGGTACAAACAATGTATGTATTTTCAGATAGTAAAATATTGCTTGTAAAAGATTTCTTTTGACATTTTGATGTAAATAATTCGTGAAGTCTATCCTTCCTAATTAATATGTATTATAAATGCGAAAGTAACTCCATGTGTCTGTCTGTCGCGATTTCTCGCCAAAATACTTATCAGATTTAAATAAAATTTTGTACATAGATATTTTAAAGTCTGAGAATGTCCTTCACATAGGCTACTTTTTATCCGGATGCAGGAAGTAGCTCCCTCCAAACGTAGGAGGAACCGCGGAGAAGTTTCATAAAAAAATACTCATGCACACTCAATGGATTCTGCTAAATAGATATAGGATTAGTACATACATAATATATCCAATATACACAAATACAGGACAAGAACATATCCTGCTAATAAATTGATAACAGTTAAAAACTTCCTTATTTAAACTATGCAAGTAATCATTTCTATGTGTTCTATTTTATGGCCTTTTCAGCCGGCGGGCGTATCCACCGTAGGTTCAATTTATCGTAACAAACGACCCATCAATTCAAAAAAATACATAAATACCAGTATTTCAATATTTAAAAAGTACCATAAGTATAAAAATAAAATCAATATCAAATGCGTGACGAAACTTAAATTAAATATTATTGCTTTACATACTACTTTGTAACCGGCTGTAAGAAATATGTGTAATCCTGAAATCACGTAAACTGGCGCCACCTATAATCTAAGCCCGGCACTAAATCACGGTACTAAAGCGCAGCGGTATTGAGCATTCAACTAAGTAATTGATATCGAATAAGTACAGCAAAAGTCTACCGTAACTGTTCGTAGATGGCGCTTGCTGCTGATAGCCCCGCACAATATACATACATAACACTCCTGTTATTTCTTAACTTGTCTAATTATATTATGATTACACTTTTTGTGTAAAATTAATGGAACAAAGCTATGTTCAAATACTGCAAATTATGATTTAAATGATGATTAAAATAAAAAATAAAATAATATGTCAATAATCCTCTTGTATTGAATTCATCAACTTTCAAAAAATATGAAATCGTGAAGAAAACCTATAAATTATAATGTATCTTAGGTACTGTCATAAGAAAGGAAAATGGTCGAATAACGACAAGCGTAACTGTGAGTATTCTTCGTTGGCTTAGTAAAAATATTCTTAACGATACTTTTTCCAGATATTATGAGGAAGGCTTATATTTTATAAAACTCCTGCTGGTCTAAATGCGCCTTTTTATGTGCCTTTTTTTATGCTTCCCAATAGGTTTATCTGATAGTCGCCTCTAGTTTATTTGGCTGTTAGAAAAATATTGTGGGAAAAATATGAAGAAATGTTTAATTGTACTGTAAAATTATTTGTACAAGACAACAAATTAGTATAACAGAAAATCTGCAATAAAAATAGTTATAATGCTTCCGATGTTTACATCATTTATAAGTTGTTACATGTTTCAAACCGAGCGTTGAAGTCTTTTATTCTTGACCTATTTAATGTTTAGACGTTACATTGTTTTGCTAAGCTTACAATACGAACTTATCACACTACATATGTTATCCCCGATAGTAATGACCGTAAGTTCTATATAGAACACTACTGGATTATCACAAGTAAATTGTCAAATAAAAGGATTTTTACATCAAACATTAAACAGGCGACATTCGACCATAAGCGTAGCAGACAACGAGTGCTATGATACGAGTGCTTCTAACAACTGCGTGCATACCTTTCACTGAGCAACTGCCCATACTGCATACTCATCTCAATACACACATACATATGTATGTATATGTAGTAGTTTCCTACGCCCGTCACGTGACAGCTGTTTGTGAAAGGCTTAGACGTGCCCAGTCACTAGAGAACCCTGCTGACTCATAATATATCCCTTTGTTGTCTGTTAGAAACAGACACGGGAGGGGATAATAGAGGTCATGTTAATTGGTTACTTCGAAGACGTAGGTATCACATGACCGGCGTCCAAACAATATTGTATTGCAATTATATGATAGATAGGCGGACTTATACGCATCACGTGCTTCGACTCTCAATTAAATGTAATAGCGATTACATTTTTGTACGGACCCGTTATCATGTTTATTTTTAGATCCGAAATGCTACAGTTCATTTAAGCCGTATAAGTTAACATTCAATTAAGCTTTATGACCGACTAATAAATTAGCATAACGATTGAATTTTTTGATGCATTATTTTAATTTGTCCTTTTTTATTTTCATTGTATAAAGTTTTTTAAGTTTGTAAATATATGTAAATATAACTGTATTACATAAATGCAAATAAAAAAAATAATAGTAAACTATAGAAAGGAGACAAGTTGATATTTTCGAAATGTAAAGAAATAGTCGTCTGTAAATGTAAACAGTAAACAATCGTCGACGCCTGTTCACCTTGCCGGCGCAGCCTGCGAAATGGCAAATGGCAACCACATTCATTTTCCCACTTCTGAACACGCAAACGTATTACTAATTACCGCAGGCGATGCTACATTAGCATAACACCTTTTCATAAAGGCCCACGGACGTAATCATAAAGGGGGAAAATTAATCATTCTTGTTTTTCTATGGTAAAAATACTTTTCACAATAAATCAAACAATCGAAATTCAATGTCAAAGTCGCGACGAATTTATGTAAATGAGTGTTCAGCGTTTTTGTCAGCTCTGTGGAAAATGGCAATGAACTTTGCGTTTGTCCTGTTTTTCATATTTTCAATATTGTACCATGTTTTAAAAGATATTTCTGTTTAAAAATTTCGATAGAAATGTTATCAGAACCTATTTACACTTAATAATAACACGCATGCCTATTGTGTACCGTACGATATTACGACTTGCACACAATACCTCACATTAGTCACACTTCGATAGTTGTTGGTGAACTAGTAAGTACTCGTACATATGTATATTACGATTTTTTTGTTAGGACGTTCTAGAGCGTGGATGTAGATAAGTGAGGGACGTGGTGCATTGGTAGTATACTCGTGACCCAGAGGCCTATTAAGACTGAGGACAAATGACCCATGACTCATAACTCTCTCGACAGAGCTGAGCCCATAAAATCAAACTCACCTCTTTCTAACGTCCGAAGTCTCAAAGATTTAACTACTGGAATAATTATCACAACCTTCAAGGTATGCAGTAAGGAGTAATCTAATTGCAGGTGATTTTTAAGATTAATCTTGAAACCCGAGACTAATTTAGTCTAATTGCACAAGATTTATTAAAGACCGCGTCGTCTGTTGTGTTGTTAACCTCGGAGAAATTAATCATTACGAGTAAATCTATTTATTTTATTTTATTATACTTGTTATATTTATTTATTGCCAAGCCTATTAATTGCATTGTAATTACGTGTTTCAAAAATCTATACCTACTTTAAATTCATTTTTAATATTATTTAATATTATAAAGCTTGAGTTTGTTTATTAGCTTGAACGCGCTTATCTCAGGAAATACTGATGCGATTAAATAAAATTGAGGGTCTAACACATCGATCGAGGAAAGTTATACTTAGGCTATGGGTGCGCGGATTCGTTGCCTCGGGGTTAACCACTGCTGGCGGACGCTAATTACAAATAAAAGTAATTACTATAAATATTATGTTTCCATTAGCATTAGCGTGCAATATTAAAACGGAAACATTACATACAGTATAGAACATTTTTTCCTTTGAGTTTCGCGGTCCATGTACTTAAAATATTAACACAATTAATTACATTATTAAAACTGTGGAAAAATAGTAAATTTTCTCGTACAATTTACTATATTTATTTTTCTATGTATATAATAAAAATGTAGTAAAAAATATATTTATAATATTATTTTCAATAAAATCCAAAGTTCCTTTTTTTTAATAAATAAATCAGAAATGGTAGGCATTTAGTTTTAGATGATCCGTTCCTATTCCATCAAATTTCTTCCACGTTATATTTATAGTAAACAGGATATTAACACAATTTCCTCGTCGCGGCTTAAATAGGTATTTTCCTTGTTTTTATTATATCGGTAGCACATGGCTTGTACGTAAATAGACATTGGTATTCAGCCATACATTTCCACACTGCTAAGTTACGACAATTTTAAACAATTAACAAACTACTATGACTAAGACATGGAATATAGTAAAGTGTCTCGCTTACAATATTTCAATTAGGAAACAAATAGGTACTTCCAACAATAGGATTTAATTTTAACTTATGTCGTACGTACCTATTCAAGCAATTCGTTTCACGCACTTATTCGTTACGGTTTATATTTACATTAGGAATTTATTATTTTTATATGTTATCGCATGAATTGTATCGCTTCATACCGATGTTTCAAACCAGCTCAAGCAAATTCAATATCTATTTTTTAATTAATAATTTTCACAAAATACTAAGTTCTTTTACTTGCAGTGTGTAATACAGCCACCTTAATAGATACAAGTACCTTCCTAATTAAATTAACAAAGGTGAATAATTAGTGAAGCGTATAATTAATTTATTATAATGAACACTCAAATGACGAGCTACCGTTGTGTCGCTGCGAGCCGTAGCCCAACACAAGTAATAATTAGACAGCGAGCGGGCGGTTTGTGTACCCACGTAGTTCTGAGTATTCATCACATGCCTATGTAGTTATCGTTAACAGACGACATATAAAACCACATGGAACAAATCACTTGGCTGTTTTTAATCGCGATTGCACACATTGTATCGATGCGTGCGGAAGAATCGGAGGCAGCGGGCTGTGCGGGCGGCGCGGGCGCCGCTGTTATACGAGCGTTGTTTGCAGTGAATAGTATAAACACGGCCGCGACGCCTCGGGCTCATTTAGTCACTCATCACCGAGTCTGCGCCCCGTGCAATAGTTCGCAACGCATTTTTATGGCAGTGGGCCTACAGTTGTACTTTAGGAAAATTTTTGCACGTCGGCCAATGACCGGCCTGCCGGCCGGCGAAACTGAACGTACAGAGGCAGTCACGTGCCCGGGGTGAGGCGCGGCGGCCGACTCGTTCGCAGCCGAACCTTCTCTTATAAGATGCACATTCGCCGCGGCATAGGTGTGGAGCGTGCTGAGCCGAGCGGCATGCCCCCGCGTAAACCAGTCCTCCAATTCGCTCGCTAATCTAGTTATAGTGAACAAGACTCTCTGAGTACCATGTAGAATGTCTCACAGCAGCTTAAGTTGTCACTACGACAGCTACCTACCGTCAGATTCATCCCTCGAAACAGACGCACTCAACCGTCATTGGTAAGTTCAAACAAATCCATATAAGATAATAGAAATTCAGCAAACTTGAAATAAAAATATTTAAAATATTTTTTTATAAAAACGTGCAAAATTTTAAAAAAGAAGTGTAATTATCAATTATTATATTTCGACAAAAAACGTCTGTAGATTCTAACGCTTTTAAGTTTTCCTGAAATAATAATATGTCCATCCTTCAGTTCTGAAATATAAATAAACTTTTGGTTACATTATTAATATTTGTAAGAAATCTCGTTGGTAACAGTACTATTATCAAGGAATGTGTCGAAGCATAAATATTTTATTATTCGGATATATGTATTGTGTTAAATTGTGACATCCGTTGGCGGTGTAACTGGACGCATATAATAGCGGCAGCTTATCCTTTTAGTAGCACGTTTCAGCGCGAGAACGCTTTCGTCACTAACTTGTAGGTACAAGAAGATGTTAACAGTTGCGCGTACCGAACAGTGAACACCTGTGTAAATTTCTACTGAAAAATTCAGCAACATGTGAACTTGAGCCACCTACGATATCAAACGTCTTTACTATCTACACACATGAATAAATTACGTTTAACATGTGCTATTTAAAATCGAAGCCATGGCTAAGGTCGATGTGGACGCATATTTCTAGTTATATGACCCACATTTACTATCAACAATCCATCGTATAAAGATTGCTTGACATCTTGGCGGACAACACGTCATGGTAACGTACAGATCGTACTACCGACATGTTTTATCCATATAAGAACATCGATATGACTCCCTAGAGAGGACGGTCATCCTGAGACCGCCATTATCTTTTGACAACACAATAGGTTTATGTTTTCGATACGCCGTATTATTAATACCTGCCACAATATAGTTGTAAAGAATAATTTACTACCGATCCCTTTTTAATCTGTCACAGTTTCTTGTTATTACTCTCGTGAAATTGTAATTTCATTGAAAGTTCTTATACTACGAATTAATTAAGAGTAATGCTAATTCCATTAATTAGGTACACCACAAACGTGAAGGTGTTTTAATTAAAAGTACATGTTAACGTGTTCCGCTTAATCGTTTACTGAGTCAGACGCCAGATTTCAATGTCTCTTAGGGATAATATGATAAATTGCCTTGATTATGTCACACATCTGATTCGGAGAAACTCTCGTTAAGTTAACCATAACCTTAAGACGATAAATAAACATTTAAACCTTCATATAAACAATTACAACATCTCGAAGAAGGAACGCGAATATTAATAACAGTATTTATTTACTATTTATTCAACATGATCAAGATTAATTTCATTCGGATATTGCGGTTAATGTGTGCGTTTATTAAAGGTAAACATTTCTCGCGTCGAGAGTAAGTTTCCAACAATTGCCTGTTACATTTAAGTGACTAAACATTGACCCACTGCACTGCACGTAATTTGCTGTCGATAAAGCCTTTACCATGAACTCACCTTGCGCCATGGATTGATTAAACAATACCGTTGAATACCGTATAATTTCTGGTCCACGTTACTGTAACACGTGGCTTGTTGCAATATGGCGGCAATATTACATGTTGCATGTCATACTGGCGCGTTCTATTGTCACATATCTGTGCTATCTACATACACAGACATAAAAACGCCTAAAAATAAATTTACGAATGAAAAATATTTTTAAGAAATATTTATAAAGCATATTTATTCCAAATTAATCATGAAAAATCCCACATTGTTATTGAATCTGTAATTTATACCGCTCCTTGAATGAAACCACTTGTACAACTAATTCTTAACGGGGCATGAATTATGGCTTTACATATTATGAATGTAAGTAGATTATTTTTCCTTTATTGAAAATTAAAAATATTCCATATGAGCAGTACAAGCCAGTATATTTGCATGTATGTATGTAATATAAATTATATTGCCTTCGATGCATGTGTTAAAATGTAACGCGTCTTTGAGTCGGTGTTATGAATAGTAAGTATGTGGTAGACTGTTATTTATAACTTAAAGTCTAGTTTACAGTGACCATTCCTCCATATGTTTATAATATATGCTTTTTACGAATTAAAAGATCCTACATGCGTATTTATTTAATTTCAGATTCAAGATAGTGTTACATGTGAGATCTTTTATTTACATTATACTTGGTTTTCAGCCTAAAACCTTGAGTACTATTTTTAAATCTTAGATAAAACATCTCGAGTTGTATTCTGTAAACATGAATTACTTTCCATTGATGATATTCATACTATACCTAATATTGTAAAGCTGAAAAGTTTTTGTTTTCTCAGGAGCTATTGAACCGGTTTGAAAAATTCTTTCAGTTTTAGATAGCCCATTTACCTATGAAGGCAAGGTTTTTTTTTTATCCGGGAGCATCGAGAAGAACTTGTTGTCAACCAGAAAAAAATATATAGGTATATTCTTGGAAATCATAACCGGCATTTCAGCTAAACAAATGCTCATGCACAATATAATTCAAACCGTGGGAAAATTATAATTTCTAGATACAAGGAAATTAAATTTAACAGAGATTTAGTGGTTAACTAGTATATTAACCTTTTAAAATAATATTTTTTATACAAGAATTCGCTATATTGTGCAAAAATTGCTCGGAGCGTAATTAAATTGATTCAATTAGTGTTTTACTTTAATTTTTATATGTTCAGTGGCCTAGAGTTTACTTACGAAATGTTGATGTAATATTATGATTTCAGATAAGTTTTTAATATACGGCTTTTATGCGCAGGAGCGGTATATAATAATTTTTAATGCGATAAATTGAGATCTTATTAAAAAAAATAAAAGCTTTTAATTACTTATGTATTATATAAAATGAGGGCGTGCCTCTCAAATATGAGGGTTCGTTTCCAGGTCGGGCAAGGGGTATTGGGTTGCCCGGGTAACTAGGTTGAGGAGGTCAGATAGGGATAGGCAGTCGCTCCTTTTAAAACACTGGTACTCAGCTGAATCCGGTTAGACTGGAAGCCGACCCCAACATAGTTGGGAGTAGACTCGGGAGATGATGTGTTATATGAAATGTAAATAAGTGAAAACATATAGTCGCCCATGTAGTCTAACGTAAGTAACACATACTTACGATGTGTCAAGCACGTGTTCAGCATATTAGGCACACATGGCAACTAAACACAAAATATATTCTAAGAAATAAATTGTCATCACTTTTTATACAACCACAATAAGCACGTGATCATGATCCTGTGACAAAATTAATGACTATAAAATCCGCAGCGTGAAAACATAGTTTATGTAATTCAGCACTGTCAATTGTTCGTGTTGTATGTGACTAATGGTTCTATTATCTTTACATACAATAAAATCGTAGAAAATTCAAAACTGTACATTGAATGTATTTTTAAAAGAACAATTGGGGCGTGATCTACAATCGATATTGAAGCCAAAAATATAGTTGTTAGAAATCTTGTCTGTTTCTCTGTATGTATGTCCGGGCTAATCTAAAAAGCACTGCGTGGATTTGCTTCAAATTTAGCATGAATATAACTAAGAGATAGGGTCAACATATAGGCTACATATTATCACGCTATCACGTACGGGGAAGGGTGAATGTTTAATCGCCTAATGCCCACGCGGACGACGTCGCGGGCAACAGCTAGTAACAAATAATTCGTCAAGGTGACACGCGCTTAAACAGATACGTAAAGATAATACGACAAACCCGTAACGGCAATAACTTGTGTAGGGTATGTCACGTGGCATAGTCATTGTTATTCAGGCCGCCAGAAGCTCTGCTTTTAATAATAAATACCGATGTATGTGGTAACAGGCAAACCACATAACAATAGCAAATTACCTTATCCATAACCACCGTCCATATACCGTTGATTGGTTTACTGGGTTGATAAGCTAACTGAAAAATGTGTCTGTCCTGTTGTCTGTTCTTCTCGAACAGTTAACTCTGCCGGTTTTTTACCAAATCCTGTGATAGTAAATATTCAGACTTCTCATTTATTTAAAGTTACTACCTAATTAAGACCATATTAATATTTTATTAACATCATAAATAAAGAGGGCTAATACTAACATAAAGCTAATTTTAATACCTAATAAAAATGACAACCTTGAAATTAAAAAAAAAACATTCATTAACAGAAACCCTATATGAACAATTGCTTATAAATATCAACATCAAAGTTGCGTTTTGATAGATCAAAATAAAAGCATAACCTTAAGTCATAAAACTCAAAGAATTAAAAATAATTTCACCTTGTTTAAATCGAAATTACACAATTTGATACGCGTGTCATAAACTGCAAATTTTCTTAGAAAGTGGACACTTTTTGGAGGCATTTTTGAGTCGTTGATTGTTGATTTAACTAACCGTTTAAAATATGTTTATTTACCTTATCATACGTTATGCGGGTGCCAATCTATGGCTAAGGCAAGGTAAACAGTTCGTAACAGACAAAATTCAAACACGTGTAAGGATTCCATTATTCTTTAATCGCGCATTGTAACACAAACCGTTCACAGTTACCGAGAGTCAAAACTTGTGGCGACAGTTTACACACACGATCGACACGTGTTCCAAACCAGTTGCATGTGAAACTTAGGTACATATTCAGATAGTAGAACATCTCGATAGTTCTTACTTTAGAACCTAATGTAAAAACATTTTATTTCTATTCACAGGAATGGAAGCGTATCAGCAAAAGCAGAAGGGCCTTCGCGCCGCAAAAGCAACCTTCACAATGCCATGGCAGCAGATATGGACACATCTTGGGGTAATTTTCCATTACAAGTTATTCATGACTACCTCAATGCCATTTAGTTTAATTTTAAACACAATTACTTAAGTCCTTTGAAAGGAACGTGACTATTGTAATTTATGTCTCGAGAGTCAATTTTATATCTTTCAATATCTATGTATTAAAATTTTCCACTCACTCCAACAGCATAGCACGATAGCTCCTGACACAGTTTTAGAAATTGTTTTATATACAAAAAACAATGTTGAGAGCCAACTAGTGACCGGAACCATTATAACCCAGATTGCTGGAAGGCTCTAGACCTTGTTATAATTTTCCATAAACCTTTTTGCAATTTACTCTATAAACACAATAAATGAAACCAATTGCAAGGTCAGTTGACAGATAGTAATAAATGTACGATGTAGAAAGAACAGGTGTCTTGTACATACTGGCTGTTGATTCCCACAATTTGATCGATCGCCATGCTGACTGGCATTTGCCTGCTAACGCTCGACTGCTCACTACACAGATCGCCAGGCTCACATCGAAGGCAGGTTTAAGAAATATTCCACCACATCTTCCGTGTACTCCAAGAAGGCTCTATCACAACAAAGCGAATACGTTGAAAGGTATGATACTGCATTCTTACAATTGACAACACTTATCAAATTAACCAAAATTCTCGTAATTTTTTAAAGTTCTGCGTAAACCTGCGAAAGTTTTACTTTCTATTCAGATTCCAATCAATTGGCTAAGGTCCAGGAGGTCACGAAAGCTAGGTATTTGTTATAGTGCTAGATATAAAATTAGTCTCAATCTCAATGAACCACTTTGCACACCAAGCACTTGATTCAGTACAGAGATCCTTCTACTATAGTCTCTCTCAGAAAATTACTGGTGACCAATGTCTATGTTATAGTAGGTCATAGGAAAACTGTAGATGATTCGGATAATCCACACCAAGAACTACACGACATGTTTCTCACGCACCGAATTATAAAATGCTAATCCAGCAGTTGTGTCATGTTAACTGCATCAATTTTACGATGGAATCATTATCCCAATATTTGAAAACATAGTTTTAAAGTTTTAATAAATAGTGGTAATACGCGAGAAGTTAATAGTAGGTGCACATATGTGATTAAAAGTTATCTAGGCCATTCTAAGTAGGTCAAACCGATGTATTTTCAGCGTACAGCAGCAATCTGCTATAACATAAGTATCACTTTACGTACCCTTAAGTAAAGTGTTAATAGGAACTACATTACTTGATGGGTTAAAGTGGGCTGTGTGAGAAGTTGAGGTACCTATGTGCTAAAATGTGCATGCCATAGAAACCTTTGAATAATCATACGAGGCTGATATAGTTTTTTGCAATTTTGTATACGAGTACTTCAGAAAATTAATATTTTCCTCTAAACGTTAAGGTTCTATTGCAATAATGGTTATAGCAAAAATTATTCGCACATATCCCGCATGGTAAATTACCCCGTGTGGTAATTTTTCATAACTAAGAAACATGTTTGACATTTTGGTCTCGTCTATTCAGATCTTGGTGGTTCGCGTGTTGTCAGAAGTGTCATTCAGAGGACGCCGGCATTCCCTCGTGGGAACCACCGAACTGGCAGAAGTTCTGCCCCTTCCCACTATGCCCTTCATATCGGCAATTCGCACAAAACGTCGCAGTATTAATCATTGGTAAGTATTATTGACATTTTACCATTGAATCAATTTTGAAATATTACCATTTTTCTCGGTAATGATTGCATGAAAAAACTTTGAAATGATATTGTTTGTTCTTTGTGTTTATCGTGAAATCTTTGAAAGTAATGTTATTTTTATTAATTAATAATCATTTTGTTGATGAGGAGCTCGTGACTACATGCTCATAAGTAACAGCGGCACGGATCGATCGATCATAAGGTTAAGCAACGCTTGACTCGGTCGGTCAGTGGATGGGTGACCATCTTGACGAATTCCTCCGTGTTTCGGAAGGCACGCTAAATTGGTGGATTCCGGCTGTTATTTTTACATATTTGGCTGTCGTTACGGGTAGTCAGAAGTCAGAAAGTCTGACAACCAGTCTTACCAAGGGATATCGGGTTGCCCAGGTAACTGCGCTGAGGAGGTCAGACAGCAGGTTAAGACTAGAAGCTGACCCCAAAATAACTTAGGAAAAATTTATGCAGATGATTAATTATTTTTGTTGAATAGGTTTATTGGTATGGCTGACGCTATGGATACTGATGGGCGACACGGTCGCGCCCGGAGGCCAGTTATTCTCCTTCGCCGTGCTCACCATCATCGCCTACTTCGGTGGCTGGCTCATGCAAAAAATCACAACCTTGCCTGCGCTCATAGGAATGTTAATAATGGGCATCGTCATGAAGAACGTCGGTCTTGTCAATTTTGACGACACATTTCAAAATGTTGCGTCTTACATCAGGTAGTTATGCTTGTCATATATTTACTATTACAGTCTAAGGACACATATTATGCATTTCTTCCGTGTTCTTATCGATTCAAAAGTAATAACACGACTATGAAAAATGAAGCTCTCAGTTTTTAAATATCAATTAAGCCAACTAACACTTCTAATAGATTTTTCATGCTTGGTTCATGCTGTTAAACTACAAATTACAACCCACTTGTACGAAACTGAACTGAACTTACCTTCCATACCATCAAAAGCAAAAAAAAATCATAGACGTTAGGAAAATTATTAATATAAATATGAATGTGTTCCAGAAAAATTGCTCTAACGATCATCTTAACACGAGCTGGTCTGGACTTGGACCCGAGTGCTATGAAGAAATACTTCTTGACTGTCATCAAGCTGGCCCTCGTGCCCTGGACCTTCGAGTGTGTTCTCTGTGCCATTCTTGCTTATTTCTTCTTGGGATTGCCTTGGAATTGGGGTAAGTTTATTTTAACTACCGAAGAAGTTGCTATAAAATTATTATTTTCCAATTAGTTCCTAACTTCCTTTGGTAAATATAGATACTGTTGCAAATCCTTCTCAATGTCATTAATAAATCAGTCATACTCACAATAGGCTTCCATGACATGCTGAGTCAGTTCATGTAACGGTTCGTAAAATTTATACAATGAATGGATCTAGCGTAATATTGCTATGGATACTCATACATATTTACTACTAGCGGATCCCCGGGGTACCACCCGCGTCCCAAAGGAACTGTTTTTCGCAACTGGATAAAAAGTAGTATGTATCTTATCTCAGGTTCCAAACTGTCTGTGTGCCAAATTCAATTTAAATTGTGATTTTGATGATATTGGACGTCCCTAAAAAAAATCTGATGAGAGTAGAGAGAAGTACAAAGAGACACACATTTAGCTGAATCCAGCCAGGCTCTTTCACTCACAATCCCTTAAGGCAAGAATGTGTCTAATTTGTACATATGTTTCGTAATTTCAGCATTCCTTCTGTCATCAATAATCGCGGCAGTGTCACCAGCGGTCATCGTACCGTGTCTGTTCCGGCTTCGCGCGAAGGGCTACGGAGTGTCCAAAGGCATCCCGACACTAGTCCTTGCGGTGTCCGGAGTGGATGACGCGGCCAGTGTTGCCGTCTTCGGAACTATTGTATCAATCATGTTCTCTAACGCTTCGCTTACTATGAATATTATTCAAGTGAGTATTTTACTTTCACTCACAAAGGGTAAACGTACCAAAAAATTATTTATAGAAAAATGGATTAAGAAAAAGTAGCATGATGAAAAAAAGACAAAATGATCGAGTACATGAAAATACAATATATTTGTGAAGCAAGTAAGTTTCCGTAAAGCTAATTAAAAAGTTAAAGTTAAGTAAATTATAAAAATACTGCATCAAATAGGAACAGGATCCAAATGTGTCTGACGTTGTAACTGACATTTAAAAAGAAATTATCATTCTTATATCTGCATAGATTTACAGTTATGAATCGGATTAGATATAACACAATAAAATTGCAGAATATTTATTGACATACTTAAGTTGAAATCCAAATCCAGCTCGATTCTTGCCCAAACTCGAACCCGACATATTAGGTACCAGGCACACTGCAGATTAAATCGTCGACCGACACTTGGCTCGGTGGTTTGGCTGTCAGTTTATTATGAAGGTAATAGTCGTTCGTAAATACAATCCAGCTTTTCAGTCGGTCTGATACCCGCTCGGATACTGGCCGTTGTAATGTGCAGTCATCATTAATGAACCCGATCAAAATATCGGCCGACTGAGATTTCGCACTATGCTTCTAGATCAGCCCCATTTCCAGTGTCAAAAAACTCCTACTAAAAATGAAAAAATATATTTTTTTTAAGTTTTGTTTACCAAGTAAGTTTGTAGGTACTACATACTGTGAAAACAGTACATTGCCTACCAAAGAGTACTTACGCCACTCGCAGACTTTGTTGCTTTAACGACGCAACTTTAGGTATCTAGTTAGGACACTGTACGAAGGACAACAATAGCACAAGTCACCGCTGTGATTAGCGAACAAAAGGACATCCTGTTTCATCGTTACACTATTGAATTCGCGCCGTAATGAAATATTCGCGCGAATGTAATGAAATATTCTGCGCAGCAATTACAGGCCAATTATCACAAAGTTGATTTTTTAAAACAATAATCCGACTGTTAGACATGAGCTACATCCCTTCTAATTGCACGTATGTAATAGATATCACTTTAATCCAAATGAACACCCAGGATCTGCGTGCATCGCAATCGTATTTAATTGTGTAACCTTCATGAAGGATTGAGCTTAGTTTGTGTGGTTTGTAATAAATACTTATTAATTCATATCACATATCTGGTGGATCTAAGCAAAGCCTTTGAGCCCCTTTCGAATGATTTGGGCAAGATAATGCTAAATTGTTGCTATAGCTTTTTTTCTAGTATGAAAGTAATATTCATGTATAATTAAGGTAAAGACAACTTGAACATTTTGAGGCTACAAGAGTTTAACACAATCTAATAATATTCTTTATTTGAAATTCCAGGGTCCCCTCAGCGTGATCGGTGGCATCGTAGTAGGAGTGTTATGCGGGTACCTGGTGAAGTTCGTTCCTGAACGCAATGACGCCTTCTTGGTGCCTCTGCGAGTGCTGATGCTGTTGATGGGCGGACTCGTGATGGTCATGGGCTCTGAGGAGATCGGCTGGGCTGGTGCTGGTACGTATTTTTTTTCTTTGCATAACGACAACTTGTTATATAAAAACTATCAGTCAATGTCAGTGTCTATTCACACCTTTTTTGTTCTTTATGTATAATTTTACTTATTATTTTTAAATTATAATTCATTACACTTTTAAAATGAAAAATATATAATTGTAAACTAACACAAAAACAACTACCTTCCCTCAACGTGTAGATCATAAACTCATTATTCCGTAGAATTTACAAACACAAGTAGACGTAAAGGCGAACACGTTGGTCTTATTAACTGAGTAATTGTAAAAACTGTAGTCAACAACCACGGATGATTGTTTTCCGCGTGTAGTGGTTAGCTTTCACCGAACAATGCCTTGTTGTAAGTCAATGACTTTGTTGACAACCGATAAAGTCAAGGAAACAATGCGAATTGGAAAAGGGTATCATACACTTGGATTAACTTCCCGTTAAGGGAACATGACATTGAAATGATTAACAATTTTAAGGAATGATAACGATGAGTACTGTAAATGTGTAAATTGTATAAGAGTATTCCACCATCAGTCAATTATGTCACGAATCTAAGTTCATTGTCATGAAATGCTTCATACTCACGCTTAGTTTTGAACATATTCTCATGTTACATTTTCTTTTATTTCAGGACCATTGGCCGTCATCGCGTTTGCTTTCGTAGCGTGCAAGAATTGGACAGAAATGGGTTGGGAACTAGAAGACAACCCAGTGGCCACCGCTTTTGAAGTCTTCTGGATGTTCTTCGAGCCTATGCTGTTTGCGGTGACTGGTGCTCAAGTTGTTGTAAGTATACATATAATTATTTGAACGAATATGTGAAGAAAAAAATTATAAGCATTATACCGTTTTGGCATCCAACTGCTACAATTCTAAACCTCAAAGAGTGGTTCACCTCTCACTTTCCTCAGGAGCCTCTTGAATATTTAATTCCCTATTATCAATTCAATAAACCACTCTTATGCATAAAACATCCGCGATATTTCATGCAAAATTCATAAACTCGCGAAATGTTCAGACCACCAAAGATGGGGTACAGACCATCGATATTCGAAACAAGCTTTCGAAAAATAAAAGATAATTTATTCTTATTCAATGCACCTTCTAGGTCAAGAAAGTAGAGAACCTATTCAATTTACAAGTATTGAAAGATATAACATTTTTTTTTCAGATTGCAGAGCTGGAGCCTCGCTTGGTAATGATTGGAGGTGGGATTCTGATCACGTGTGTGATATTACGTTCTATCTTGACCAGTATGTGTGCGGTGCGCAGCAATCTCAACATGAGGGAAAAGATATTCGTCGGCCTTGCCTGGATGGCCAAAGCTACAGTGCAGGTGATTAAACATATTATATTCTTAATTATAATTGATTTCCAAAAACTTTAGAATGTTGGTTGAATTATATCATGGAGTTAAACAAAATCAGTGTATCTAAATTGCGAGACTGCTTGATTTCATCATCATCATCAGCCTTTTCTCTATCGTCCCACTGCTGGGTAAGAGTCTGACTCTCCCTCAGCTCCGCGCTCAGCGTGTCATTGGATGATATCAAGATTCGAGATAAAAGAAAATACATTTTTTTTATTTAACATTGTTATTTTCACAGGCTGCCCTTGGCCCAGTGGCTTTGGATCAAGTGCGTTATATGCTCGTCGACGGGAAACCAGACCCCCAGCTGATACAATACGCAGAGATTGTTGTCACGGTGTGCATCTTGTCCATTGTCATCACAGCACCGATTGGAGCAATCGTTATCACGTTAACGGGTCCGAAACTGCTATCAAGAACGACTAAACCACCTGTGTTGGAAGGTAAGGTCACCACCATTCATTTAAATTTCGCAAACAACGCAGGAGTTGTGCCTAGCTATATTATATTTTCTTTATTACGAATTCTTTATAAAAAAATGGTACTTTCGATACAAAGGTTTGCAAGTTACTGTGGCAGAATTCTATCGCAAATATACTATTTCGCATCATTCAATTCACACATTAAAACAACTGACAGGAGCAACGAATATTGTTGATCGTTTAATTATAAATTCATAAGTTACATAGAATCATAAAATCTTGTTAATTTTTTTAACGCACGTTTAAAAATTAGTAACCGCAAACATAATCATTACCAAAAATAGAATGAAAATAACAACACATTTGTCGCTTTAGAAAAACACGACTAATGATAAGAAAAATGTTGTGGTGGTACTCGTCGTGGATCATATGCTTGGGCCTGATTATTCTGTGAAGGATAGTTGGGGATACTAGGATTGTAAGTGTGTGAACCATTTGATGTAGGATAATTTGTATTGAAATTAGTGTTACCGGGATACTGCCCATTAGATCCTGGGTAGTAAGCAGAACCATGTGGCGATGTCGTATTATAAGATCCTTGCGATCCATAAGGACTGTAAGGAGACGGTGATTGAGCACCAGGATTGTTGGGATACTGAGAGTTACTGGAACCAGGCCACTGTGGTGGATTAGGACGAGAATTATTATAAGAAGGATACTGATTTGGATTGAAGTGTGGGCTATGGCCGGTTGAATTTAATCTTTGATAGGGATATTTGTTGCCAAACGGTGGAGGACTGTTATAAGGAGGTTGACCTGGGTAGGAAGTATTTCTGAAATTTGTTCCTGTTTGGGCATTATAAGATCGGGGCGTGGTGTAGGTGGATGCATTTGGAGGTCGGTAGCTACCTGTATGTGCTGGATAATTAAAGGTCTGGTTTTGCACAGGATATTGTCCGTTTGGCGGCCTGTTGTTTCCAGAAGAGGAATAAGGATTATATGGGCTTTGATTAGGAGTATGAAAACCAGTATTAGGATTGAAGTTGTTCGTTGGATAACTTGGTTGTGAGGAGTTGTGGCTGTTTGAATTCCACTGGTGAGGCTGCTGGTTGTAAGGTGATTGACCCGAGTGGTTGTAACTAGGTTGTTGGTGATTAATGCTTGGACCATATGGATTAAAATTAGGTTGCTGCTGGTTGGTGTTTTGACCTGAAGGATTGTAAGACGGTTGCTGCTGATATGGGTTTAGACTAGAAGTGTTATTACTTGGCTGTGGTTGATACGGGTTCTGGCCATATGGATTAGTATTAGCTTGTTGTTGGTATGGATTATACGGAGGTCCTGATGGCAGCTGTGGATACAACGGTGAATACGCGTGAGTTGCTTGTCGCTTCGTGCGTGGTTTTACTTCGTCAACAGCTTCTCCACCAAGAATCACACCAATTATTTCATTCTCTAATTCTTCGTTTTGAATGAGTTCAGCATCGTCTGCTACGAATGACACGTGCGTCTCGTCCGGAGGTATAACTTCAACATCATTTGAATTCAATGATTTGACCGGTTCATAACTATTAATTTTCACATTGTTCAGCAATTTTTCATTCACAGTATCTCCTTGGTTTATTCTTACACTATGAATACCACTGCATAATATTAGTACTAATATAGCTTTATGAAGACCGTCTACTGTACTCAACATTTTAAAAACTATTAAACATTACTCGCACAACGCTCACAAAATAATGTTATCGAATAAACTTTGACCTAACTTATCTCACAATTCACAGTATGCGCGATAGACACAAGTGCTCACGACCTAACCTTGTTTGTAATAGCTGATATAACTACAAATGTTTTTGTTTAATGGTTATGTTTTTCCTGTTGTGTGCTTGTTGTTATTTACGGAAACATGTGTTTATTGTGAATTACTTTGTTCAGGTTGGCGACAAACCCATCGGCCGTCTATTCGAGACATTTCGATCATCGACGAGGAGGAAGTGGCGGAGCGAGACGCAGAGGCGGAGGGCTCGCGGCCTGACAGCCCGCGCCCGCGCACCGCCGCCTCCAGCCCCCCCGCGCCCATCACCGTGCAGCCCCCGCACAATCCTCCGCAATAACAAGCCACGACCTACTGCGACTAGTGATGCCATTCCATTTGCAACTTGCTCGAACCGACTTACTTTCTTGTATGCTGTTTTTAATAATAGCCTTGTACAAGTCATTTTATACAGGGATTTAATAGTAAATTTCAAACACGAAGCCTTTCTGCAAATGATACGCTACTAAACGATTTTTAACATCATTCGACTATCGTAAATATGACCCTGTGTTTAATCGGGTCGCAACTCCATTCGACATTAGTACACAAAACAAATTCGAATGCCTGGAATCGTGACATTAAATAATGTAACGTTGCAGACGTCAATTTTGATTATTCTTTATTTGAATAGCTTGCAATCAAAAGATCAAATAACCTACAACCTGCAAGTTATTTTAGATTTTAACAGACCAGCACGACCTTATTTCATCAATTTCATCAATCATTGTGAAAAAACAAGGCCGGGAAAATTCGCTGTTCATTCCAAGTAGCGTTCAACAGTTCGTTAATCCTTCGTCCACAACAAAGGAGCAACACTGTTGAAAAAATCCTGAGTTGTCTGTTACAGTCTATTTAGTAAAAATTTTAAATCTTTTTTTTTTCATATTTTATTTTAAGTTTCTTTATATTTATTTAAAGTAAAAGTTTGAACCAGTAAAATTATTTCTTAAAGAAATTACATTCGTTTCGAAAGAGATTGTTACTAAAATATGATTTAGGTACTTAGAGGGTTTAGTCTAAGATATTTTTAGTTATTTTAATTAATTTTCATGTGATAAAGATGTATACTTATTAATATTTGGTGTCTTAAAACCTCGCTAGTGAAGTTTACTTATTACAATTTATTATGAAATATTACCGCTGTAAGAACATATTTAACTTATAAGTACCTTCGTTTGTCGAATATATTCCTATAAGTTTTATTTTACATAGTGGTCATCAGTATTGCTATTATTTATGAAAACAATTTAGTTTAGGTAACAGGGCTGTACTATAATATGTGTTATTGCCATCACTGCTCCAGTGTAGGAGAGAGATGAAGCTATACCAGACCAATAGCACCATCCTTTCTTCACACAAGAACAGTCTTGATGTTAATTAATATTATAGTAGGGGTTTGGCACGAATATTTTTAATATTATTCGGTACAAAAAATACTATCTAATATACGGATCGATGCAGCATATCCATTGCTCATTGTTGATATGTATTTTAGTTAAGTAGTCTGTATATTATGTGTAAAAAATGTTTCTTCGGTTTAACGTGTCGTACGTATGTACCTACGTATTAATTTGTATAACATATTCCATTTGTAAATAACTTCCCAAGTCACATAGTTATTGTAAGTACTTATTATGCATCATGGAATTCAAATATTTTAGAGTGAACTGTGGGACCAATTTATTTTAAAATAATACCACAATTAAATAAAATGAATTTGTAATATTAATATAATATATCAGCAGACATCGCCTATCCGAAGAGTATTATTAAATAATATTTTAAGATCATCACTGTCTGTTTTCAATATTGTTTCAATCTATATCAGTTTAAAGAACGTCATTTTATATGAAAAAATATATGTAAAATATCATGATGAAATTATTAAAAAAAAGTATAAAAGCAATAAAATATTTACAAAGATATGAAATTGTTGTCCGTTTATTTAATATTTCCTGTAAAACCCATGCAAGGTATATCACATGAGCATATTCGGACTGCCTTTATTATTTTCCCGATTATTTAAAATCTTTTGACAGTAGTATACAAGTTTCCGGAGGATAATCGTGCATACCGTGAAAATAACCTGACTTAATAAAAAATATTTAAATTATTTTGAGACTTTTTCTTAGACTTAAAAGTTCTACAGAGTACTTTGACAAAATGATCTAGCCTAAGAATTTTAATTACTCGTACCTACTTATAACTTATAACTAATGCTGGTGTCGGAAGCAAGAGACCTTTATACTTTACAAATATTATTCTAACATGAGAAGGGTTGATAAATAAATACAACATAAATGGAATGAAGAATGTTTAATTTTTTTCGTCTTTTTCTCTTTCCTTTTTTTATTCTAATTCAAAATCAGATTCGTGAAGGCATTATCTTAGGTGTAGTATAATACAAACGTAAGGACAATATTCAAAATTATAAAATACTTCATTGTGCTCATTGAAGGTACAGACGCCAGCACATCAAGCTACCCAAATATGTCAAATTTTCCCAATCCACTTTGAGCCATATGCTTCAGTGATAAAGTTGAAAATCTTTTAAGGAAATTTGACTAATTGTAGCAGCTTGATGTGCTGGCATCTTTAATTACTTATTACAAAATACAATTAAGGGTAATATAAACCTAGGGTAATCGTTAAAAAGTATTTTCGTAATGTAGACAATACACTTTAGAGGACGTATGAAAACTAAAGTTACAAATATTTAATGCTAGCATTCTTAGACTCCACTAAGTCTTACGTAAACAATGCAAAGAAATATGGATGCAACCTTTAAAATACATTATTCAAAATATTTATGGCACCGTTCTCCTTTTTTATGTTAAATATAGCTAATAGTTATCGAAATAAAGCGAAACAGTTATGGTATCTATATCTATAAGTGCACTTTCACATGTTGCAGACTATCTGTGCAGGAGTGCTCGTTTCCAACATTTCAGTCTACAACCCAGAAAAGACGATGCATTAATGCACACTTTTCATAATACTTTGGCCAGTGAATCGACAAAATATGTTTGATATAATGTGCAGAGTAGGCTCAAACTATGTCGACGTAAAAATATGAACTGATTATAAATTCATATAAAATTGATTCCGGTGTAGAAACCTTATTCTACTTTCTCGAAATCGGAAAAACTTACTCGAATCTGTCAAATTTTACCAATCGAATATTAATTAACCTTCCGGTATTGTGATAAGGTTGAAAATCTATTAAATTAATTTGACAGATTGAGATAGGTTGATATTCTAGCGTCTGTAGGTACTTGCAATTCGATGTATCCATAGGCATGTAAATACTTTGCGAAATAAATCATAATGTTTATGAACTATTATAAGTATAGTGATATATTAATGAGACATAAAATATAGTCCTCCTTGTAATAGGAAAACATACTCATTTAATACTCATTGAAAACGGCCGGAGACATATTTTCTTGGTGTAATGGATAACTGACAATCTGTATAATAATGCATAAGTTAATCACTTCTATGTTTTGCATTCTAAGGCAGTATACAATGTATACATAAGATTGAACACCACGTTATTAATGTAATATAAAAATATTACGTACGCATCTAATTTTGTATGTGTGTACAAAATATGACAAAAGTATTCTATAGTATTAAAATAATTGCAAAGAATAATCGTTATACAACCAGTTTTAACAATACTATCATAGTATACATAGTATTACTATGTAGGTAGAATAAAAATAAATATTTTTTCTCATAAGACAAATAAGAGACAAATACTAAAATCAATACTGTTCCAAAGATTACGGTTGAATCAACACATAAGATCTGATATTATCAATCCTTAAAAACCTTCATAAACTAAATGGAATAAGATTTTTACTCTTAAAATCTAAACAGTTTATAATATAAACATTATTCATCATTCTATAAAGCTTCCATGAGCTCATCATAGCCAAATAGTGCTAACAGGCAATTCATTCATACTTAATTATATGTTAGAATCCAGCATTCATACGAACAAAGCATCGTTGCTCATTTCAAGTAAGTACTAAAACATAAAGAATGGCGACACTATATTAATTACTTAATCTATGACTAGACCAATATTAAAATTTCGAAGTTATTCAAATGAAAAAGACGATTTTTATTGCGTACAAAAACATGCTATCATAAGCGTGTTATTGTGTCGAGAACTTGACGCTGAATCCCTACTATTAGAAAAAAAAACATTATATTATATAAATTCAAAGAGAGAATCTTTTTGCCGTGATGTTTATAACCAGTAATAATATTAAACACAATGGGACAATATTTCGTAAAATACTTATAAAACTATACTTTATTTCGGATCAATTTCGACCAGTACGTAAACTTTTCTCATTGAATTTTTATCAAAGCTGCAATTTAAATAATTAAGCCAAATACGATTAAGTTTTTCATAAAAATATCTTATTGCATTAATTTGGTTTTTGACCTTTTCACGTTTGAATGAAAAAGGAGGCTTCAATATATAATTACGTGCATTGGTGCCAGATTCTCAACAGCACAGTGAAGTTTGTCTCATTTAAGGCTGTTTGACGTTGAGAGACATGCGCAGGTTGTTCCGCTCGTCCGTGCTGATCGCGCGCGACAGGAATGTGGAAGACGTCCGCGCGGACGAAGATGCGCCATTCTTCTGTGCGTCCGGCTTCTCCAGTCCTGTCGTATATTAGTGCAATATTAGTCACCAGCAGCTTGCATACATAAGGGGGCCAAAATAATTCAAAAAAATTAACGTTCTTTTCTTTAAGGAAATTGTTGTCGATATTTTGTAAAAGGAGTTCACAATGTGCGAATATTTAACTCTAATAAGTAACAGGATTTATTGAGGCACATAAGACGGTATCGCCCAGTCCTGGGTAGCAATATTAAAAAGTAAAAGTTGACATAAAACTAAGAAGTAGTCTTTTGGAGATTCCTTTGTAAATAAAGTGACTAGCCATATTAATTTTAAGTTTATCGGAATATTTACAAGTTTTTAAACTATTGCATAGCTTGTTTTTTTTCTGAAGTTCTTTGACCCACCCTGGGGGACATTAAGGATTTTATCATTTACATGGTGTCAATAACTATATACAAAAGATTCGTAAAATGTTCAGTAACAATTAAGAGATGTTTCAGATTCTGTCAAGGATAAACTTATTGGCGTCAATATAGTCTTTATCCTTATAACACCATGTAAATGAAATATTTTTTTAAACTAGAGAGTCCATACCAACAACACTGAGGGTGCATTTAGAAACATTCATTAGACATGTGAGAAGTATTAGGCAGATAACGGTATCTAAATTAATTAATAAATAATTTAACAATGCGTGAATACCTAATCCGACATTGAAAGTTAGCTTTGTTTGTTAATTAAGCGAATCGTTCATTATAACGAGCTTGGCGGGCCACGTTCAAAGTGGCATTTGCTAGTTAATTTATAATTAGAAATTAGACAACAGACAAAACAACGTTCAAATATTAATTAATATTTTTTCTAATATATACTTGATTCAATCGGTATCCTTGAACAACCTGAAAACAATAAAATCATCTCTCACATAATTGTGATAAACAATGATAAAATAAAGTTATCGGTTTGTCGAATTTGAGTCATACACTTGAGACAAGCAGTTCTGTGAACAAAAGTACACCTACACACACCTAAAAGTACATCAGTACTAGCAATATGAATATATTTGGCATTCATCATTCGTACTACACTTATAAAGATTGCGAGAGAAAACCTATAAAAACACAATATTACCTTCGGCGATATTAAGTAGCTTTAATACAGTAATTTGTATTTTATTTCATTTTACTTCCAGCCGTAAAACTAGTGTCGTAAAATAGCTTTATTGATAAAACCGAAATTAAGACTATGAGTAGAACTACGAATTTGTATGCTTTTAACTGTCTTACCTAGCCTCTTTCGTATCAAATAATATAGCTTGGGTTTCATAACAAGTATGAGGAAGATAAAGACTCCTTGCAGCTCGTTGATGAGGTCGATGATGGTCCACAGCCACGGAGGTTCCGACACGATGGTAGACAGCAACTCGGAGATCCACCCAGCACCCATCACCACCCAAAGTTTCCCCGTCAACACGTACCTGCGGAAACATTTTCCGTAGCTATTATAGTAGATGTATAGAACGCACTAATCTGTTTCGGCAACATCAGTATTGGCTTATCTGATGGGATCAAATCGACTATACAATGGCACCTATATCTAATATCGAGAGCCCGTTAAAGGAAAATTCCAACATGAATGGGGAAGCGATCGAGTACCTACTCGGAGAAATTTATATTCTATGTATCTTAAGTGATCCTATGTTATCCTTCTTCAACTAGGTAATACCAACTGCTAGTCTATCCTGTTTACTACGAGGAAATTGTAACCCATACTGATGTCACACCACTTAATAGGCTCTAGTTTTATAGTTCTTTTGGCGGCATACGGGCGAATGTTAAAACGTTTTAATAATAACTAATAAACAATTTTATAGCTCAAAACTGGGTGTACTGCATGTAAAGTGCCCATTAGCTGCTGATTATGAATTAATTCTCTGTCATTGTCTTCTATTAAACTATCGTCACTGTTGTTGGGTGTGACGGCAAATGCAAAATAGACTGGTCAAAGTAATTTATATCATCAGTGATATTGCAACAGTATTTTCCTGATAGCATTGTGAGATTGCTGGTCGGTAAAACACACGAATAAAATATTGCCAAGCAATTGTTACTGAGTAACTAATAGAATTAGCACTGTATTGTATTTGCTGATATTGTTTCGCTTCAAACGTTTAAGTTCGCTAAACTTGATTTTAGATGTAGGTAACATAGTACGGTCATGTATTCACTTCATTTTATAATTTCGCGAATTCTGTAGCAGTTGTATTTCACAGTAAATAAATAAATAGGTAGATAAAGTTAACCTTAAATATGAACCCAGGACTGATATACAAGAATAACATTTTATCTGAGGTTTAGAAAGAAACAGTAACATGTTATTGAACAAAGACATTTGCGATTTATGACTACATAATGTGTAATTTTTGCTTACATTGAAATTAATGTAGCAGGTAAGAAAACTATTTGGTTCTGGAACTATTTACCTGTTCTGATCTGAAGAAACCTGACTTTAAATAAGTACTCACTAACACACATACGCTTCGTGCACAATAAAGATACTTTGACTTTGTTTCTTAATTGAACTCCGGAATATACATATTCTGTATTCTGATAAGACGCATGAAATAAAACCGTCTTCTGTTTAATGGTTACTACTGTTCTTCATATTAAAATAGTTTATATGTATATAATTGTAATATTTAGATAATAAACCAAATATTTATATCACAAACATTTATTTTTATCTAGTAAGTACCTAGGCAATATTGCTCTAATGTACCGCCAAAAGATCAAACCATTCGCGACGTAAAAAAAGGCAGATATAATTAATTACATTTCGTGTGTACATCATTATGAAGCATTTTAACAAGGTATCTATTTCCCTCGGGTCCTTACAAAACTACATGCGAGTCTCACATGAATGTAAAGTTCATACAAAGTTCATGCTAAATCATTGTTTTTAATTATACAAAACACTCGTATAATGTTGGTACAACTGTAGGTACTATATAATTCCACAAACGTGTGAGCGTCCTTTAGCATTATCAAAATGATAGTATTATGAACAAGTGAGCAACGATAGATTTGTCACTAATGTGTATTATAGTGTAATGATTCACCAGGTTGCCCTTTTGATAACTTGTTATCTAAAGTGCGCACTCCTGAACTAATTAATGCAGGACTTATAATTCGAACTTCGATATTACTATGGTTTTTGCCATAAAATAACAAATTGTTTTAATATAATACTGAAATGTACCTTTAAGAAAAAAATGTGCTTAGCAAAATATCAACAATAACATTGATTACACCACTGGCTAAGCCGAGGACGCGCCATTCATGTTCAGCAATCCTACTAAGTTACACTCAAGTGATTACCCAACGAGGACGAGTAATTGCCATTCGTGACGTCACACAGCCGTCCACTTCATTCATTAATAAACTCCGTGGATGTGGTCATTTGTTTAACACGCTTAAACGCATGATATCCCCATGTAGACCAAATTCATATTGTCATAAGAAATCCCAACGTGAATAAAGCTATTATCATAACACATTCGATTTTCGAAAGCTTCTCTCCTTTGTATATTATCTAAGCATATAATTAATTAAATATTATAAACAAAATTCTCCTATGGACATCCGATAAATAATAAAAGGAAATACCCTATTACGTATTAATTCTTTTAACATTCCTCTTAATACTGTTCCCTGTGAGAAATATGTGACATTGTTACCTCAACGTTTTACCAAAATATTAAGACAGCTTTACCTACCAAGGATTACAATTAGTAAATAATAAAAAATGTGTCTTCTGCTTCTAACCGCAAATCTATTCTGTTCTCCACAAATTCTTTGATCTCATTCTTTCCAGATTCATGTTAGCAATAGCTATACAAAAATAATGGGTACGCACTAACTGACAACCGTTTGATAACGGTAAAAAAATACTTAAAAAGTGAACAAATGAAGCACTCACTTTGCTCTGTCGATGCGGAATCGTCGTTTTGCCCGATCACCGACCGAGCCTGCTTGCAGTCGATGAACCTCAGACTTGACCCTCGCGCAGTGTCGAGCAGTCAGCACCCATAACACGAAGTTGGTACAAGTCACCAGGCCCATAGGTATTACGAAGTAAATGTAATGCGGCCAATCTGTCCCCGAGTTCTGAACTGTAAATACAAATGTTCAATATGACTTAGCAAAATAGTGTTCAGATCACAATCGTTAAATAAAAGCTTTTAAAAACCGCTTTATTTTAAAGACAATTATGCATTGTAGTGCCTGGACGGGTGATTATCATGCCGTGCCTAGAAGACCTTAAACCTATTTTCGGAAACTACCTGGGTAGTCCATTTATTTAGGTATCAATTTTTACAACATTACCAAAAATACAAGAACATCGAATTCAGACATTTTATTTAACTTACTTATTAATTTATTGTTCTGAATTTAGTATTAAAATGTAAATAATATAAAACTATATTTATAAACATAGGAAGTAAAAACAAAAGTATGAAAAAAAATGTTTTAAACTAAATCAAATTGAGATTGACATGATAAAGATTACTTGAAGTTGAGTATAAAAAAACTCTATTCATAAAAAGCTGCCATTATTCACATGAAATACAGCACCAATTACGTCATTCATAAGGTGAACGGCTAGGCGAAATAAGACATGCATTGTTTTCAAACAGGAGTTTGGGGATTTCTGTAAAGAAGTTTTCTATGAGTTACTGACTTACTATGAAGAATTTACGCAAATTGTACTATCTCATCTGCTTACAATCTGCAGTTTCTTAACAATTTAAAGCTCATAAATTCGTATCTGCATTTAAATTGTATTCAGGGTATTTAGTACAGACGCCAGCACATTAGACTACAACAATCTGTCAAATTTCCTTAATGGATTTTCAACCTTATCGCTGAAGCACATAGTTCAAAATTGATTGGGAAAATTTGTCAGTTTCGGTTAGCCTGATGTGCTGATGTATTTGGTCTATTCAGCACTCACTTTAAAAGCTATATAACGCAATCTTGAAAAGTGTCCATAATTTACTCATTATAACAACGTCTATGAAAGGAAACAAATATTACCGAATATTGTTGAAACTTTTATAGCTACTACGTTCCGTGACGTATTTCTCCTTACTTTATCGTAGACAATGACTCAACACCTACGTACGTGTGGACGTATTTATCAATTAGACAGATATTATGTGTACCAATTATTAGGAAACGAGTCGCGCGTCTGGCTGCCCCAATTTCTAAGCGTCCAAATATTTGTCCTTAATACAATCCCTCCTTCCTTACTTATTTTTTCTGGATTAAATGTGCACAAAGTAATTGTGTTCTACCAGTGTTTGTGTATAATAAGCAAAGGATGGGATATTATGAAAAAAATACCCACAGCATGTATCGATATTGTTTTGTTTTTATCTTAATGAAAAGTACATGTGTTAATGTTCTGACGTGTGTAAAAAATTCTGTCAATTCGCTGCTCCGTTTCCGTGTTTAAAAGATCACGTTTTGTTATATCCTATATGAGTGTAATAAGAATTCAGTACACTACAAATACAAAGAAACCTAAATCCATTTCTTTTATACATTATCGTTGTGTCTCTGTAGTAATAATTATTATGTATTTGTAAAAACGACTTAAGGCCCCTTTGTATCATGATCTGTAATGTTTGCATCTGCGAAATATTTTTTCGAACTTCGTGTTTACATGTCACCCATAGAGTCCATACTATCGATTGGAGTGAATTTAATACAAGTAGTAAGTGTACGTGTCCATAATATTAAAGAATTATTTAGAAGATAAATAAATAAACTAATGGATGCTAAGTTAAGTTCGCGGAATCTAACGTATTTTCTTATGACCTCCGTTAACTTTAAAGCGGAGTTTCCATGTCCTTGTTTGCTTCCAATCATCAGTTTGAAAATATTCAAAACTACTTCTATTTGTAGGTACAAATTTAACGTACATGTAAGTAGTACACAGGAAATTAAATTTATAAAGACATCAAAATGCATAAAACGCGAAAGATTCGCGAAAACTGTAGTTTTAAGAAAAAAATTACGAACGCAAGCCCGTTTATTATTTCTATTGTACGCAGAATTTGACCGAGAATTTACTTTAAAAGCGCGGGCGTTTACGGAAACTGTATAATGTATCAGTAATGAAACATTCTTATTAAAGAAATATCCATTATATTTTGTATCTGCCTATGTATATGTATATTTCATTGTGACTCATCGTGGTAGCGAGCAGAAACTTCCAAAGTTTGTACTCTGAAATTGATGAAGATCATAAATCTTCACAATATTTTTGTTGGACGCGCTTGTCTTAGATTTGACACATAAAATAAATTTCACGTCCACAGCTCTTCAAGCTTTTGTTAACTTTAACCAAATGTTCAATATTTTACGCGGAATATGTCCGTGACTAGTTGTTATACATATGTATGTATATTTGTACGTTGCCGACGCAACACAGCATTTGTATTAAAGACTTGGGTATTTCGATCGTTTACGCACAACTAACAAATGAAAGATAAAACTGGATTATTGGAAACATAGTGTGTGTTAAAACACCCCGCACACTGCAAGCTAATTTATCGACCGATAGTTGGGACGCTTGTAGGTTTACAAGTAGGTAGTAGTACAGTTACAGGTAGTAGTAGGTAGGTAGGTTATTCTGAAGGTAGTCCTGAATCTAATACAAACTTTTTAGTCGATATGATTCCGTATATCTGATCGTTGTAATACGCTCACTTCCGTTTATCTCCATATTGGTTTAAGAGCTCAGCCCATCCAAACTATCGGCCGACTAAAAGTTTGTAGTGTGCGAGGGCTCTTAGGTGTGATTTCGTAATCGGAATTTATTATAATCAGTGTTGATGGGGAGTACACTTACTGATTACGTGCGTACATCCTACGTGAAAATTACTATAGAAGGTAAATATGACGTCATCGATATCCATCGAAGATATGACTGGGAGAGGTTCTCCTTCCGAAAAGTATGTCAAGTTAGGTGATGATGTAAGACGATAGCTGATTCGTATTTTCACATAATTATCGTCGTGTTGTATGGGCAATTAATTAGCTCGATTTCGACTGAAGACCACCGACATCAGTAAATAATCTTTGATAAATATTGTCTAAATGGGTTTCACCAATTCCTGCATAATAGGTTTGTACGTTCAAAATCAAAATTATCTCATAAAAAAAATATTTTAATCAAAGTACCTACCATATATGTTTAAGCTAAATTCGTACGTGTGTAATATCTTTGCTCAAAATAGTTAAAGACATTCCCGCAACATTTTATATCAATAAATAAGTAGAAAATCAATACTCACGTGTTCCGAACCAGCACATACCCTCTCCCATGTTGGCGTCCAAGAACTCAGCGACGGGGTACTTGTCGAATAGAAACATGACGAGGGTGAGCAAGATGGCTGTACTCCACGCGTACAGGGAGTACCACAGAAACCGACGCAGCTCGGCATCGGCTTTGCGCATCGGCTGCACTGTGCGGACACTCCTGGTGGACAAAGAAACCTTGCTATTATGAAATGATGAAGGCACTTAACCTTTTGACCGCCACAGTCAGGCATAGTCACAGGCCAAAAAGTGCCCAACACCCCAAAAAGGACAGCCAAAAAGGTCACATCGACTTTTAAAGTCAAAAATTAATAGTTTTAATCAATATAATTCCGAACTCACTACTATATTGTAGGTATGTATGGATGAATTCTTAGCTTGGCTCTAAGGGCACGTCTTTCTATTTTTGACCTGTCGGTCAAAAGGTTAAAAGTATTTCTATAATTATCTAAGTATATAGATGCGCGCGTATTCTCTACGACATTACATTTGTGATCTTAATGCTGGCTACATATTAACAAACTTCTCATGATAAAACCATGACACGAACCTGATCTTGTTATTGAACCAGACCCTGGTACACAAGGCTAGAGAACGACAAGGTAATCCCAGCACAATGTCATCGTTTAGAAATAGACATACAAATGACAAAAGTAAATATATATCCACTAAAGTAAACAATAAAATTGTCACATCTTAGAAATCCCCAAAAGATCGTACTCACTAAAGAAACAAATGAAGAGTTTTTCACAATTGTCATATAATATTATGACGACAAACAGATTAAAAACCTAACATGCTTGAATATAAGTGAGTTAGTACATTATTTGTTTTTGTTATAATAATAATACTTCTGCCCATTACTTTTATGGCGATTACGGCAAACATAGAAGTCGTAACGGGACGTGACGTGAGCTAATAACACGTACCTATGGGGTCTTTATTGGTTTTTACTGCTCCCATTAAGTCGGCCGGGTCATAGGGATTGACTCGCTAATCACGAGGATAAAGCACTGTGACAAAATATACGATAACAAGCACCCGGCTTCAGATAAACATTAAGCCATAGATAAGTAAAGCTTCGAACATAATAAGTTCATTATAGAGCACAGATACCCTGGGCATGCTTCCTATCGCGTAACCATGCATACTTCAACTGAACTATGAAATTGTAAACACGACTGTGAGCGTGTTAACATTTACCATACGGATGGTTTATGATTGTTATCTTACTCAACCATAATTTAAATAAAATATAGTTAAGTACATGATGAGCTGGCCCGTGAAGGGTTCCGTAACGGAAAGCGATAATTTCAAAACAAATATTTACGATTAAGGACAAAATCTTACATCATTTTAAATATCACGTTGTGGTTACGTCATTAACATATATTCGTCGTACATGTATCGATTGGTTACTTTAAGTATCTTCAAAATTCTGTCGTTAATACATCTTACACCAACACAGAACAGTTAACGTCGGCATTTTTAAAACATAGAGTACCCTAATTTATAAAAATATAAACGGAACGTCCTCAGAATGCTTATATTACGTGTAATTTTTATTCTATATTGTAATTATTCATGGTATCGCGTCGGAGTGGCCGATGACGGTCTTAATTACTGCCCCGCCCGCACAGTGCCACAACATAAAGTGCGTTTTCCTATAATGCCGGTTTTCATTAACGCCTAATCGTAACCTGCACGCTCGGCCTTTTCTATTACACATTAGACACCATCAAATTAACAACTAGCACTAACACGATTCTTTAATAAAAACTAATTAATAAAAATGTATGGAAAATAATCGTATCTCTTGCTAATTCTGTTCGCGCGAACTGTCCCAGCCTTATATAATTTTGCTAACAATATTGTCAAATATTTGGGTCACGATGCAAAATTAAACACTCACGGTCGCGAAAAGTAGCCAAATAGTTTTGATATAATAATTGTAATAAAATATATGTATATGCTTAAAAATTGAAATAAATAAACACACATACAAATTTGCGGTAACAATAGCAACGATAAAAAAATGAAGTATCTAGAGTTTTTGTCCTATTCACAAGAAAATATTGCTGGTTTTTCTCTAGTTTAGTAAAATTTCCATATACACGTCATCGCTTTTCCAGCCAGACCGACGTTCGGCAACGCACGTTGTTACTGAAACTTGCGGAGGATATTAGGTAACGTTCTATGGGGTTTCCCAGAAGATACCGTCTCTATTAGTTGCGATCGAATATTCCTGTACACCTTTAGCTTCGAGTGATATCAAACTTAAATGATAACAATATTTTAATTAACAAATGGAATAGTATTACATAATATTAGAGTAGCCAACGTATATATCATTGTCCTAGGTCAAATCCCAGTGCAACATAGTGCAGACAAGGATTAGCAAACACTAATGGAGTGACACTCATGCATGATTCACTCAATATAAATAAATCATATATCGTCTCACGATAATAAATGTTTTATCACATTTATCATGCAACCTAAGCCCTATTATATAACGTGCATACTTTATCCAATAAAATTAGACCAACTCATAATTCTACATAAGTATAACAACATTTTTTGCTATTATTACCTCACATATTTTAACCTCCATTAGATCATTGCGGTATTTAATATATTTGTATATTTATTTTAGACGTCTTAACGTGGCCCCGGGGTTTCTTGCCATGTGCAAATATCAAAGAGCCGGTGTGTAAACTCATCGATAACTAAGACAAAACAAACATTTACCCACATTGCGACAAACGCTTCGAGCAACACTCTACGGATTTGTTTAATCAATTATGACATTAAAGTACCTACTAGCAAATCATTTTATTTATAAACCTAGAAATTTAATCGTAAATATTCGGAAACCATTGTTTGTATTCCTGAAAGAGGAGCTGTTAGTCACAAAGTATGGCAACGTCTGTATTCCTGGCTTAACCGCGACTAGCTCAGATAGCGTATTACGCATCCGTGAAATCCGGTTGTGTAGGCCGTGGAACTCACTCGTTATCACTGCCTAATACATCATTTGCTCGTATTTGTAGAATACTACCTAAATAATAAATAACATCAGAAATTTTGTAGTATAAACATTTTCATTCAATGATCACATAATTTCGAGGAAACCAGCCAGTTTTAAGAAAAATGAGATTTCAGGAATTAGAAAAGATTTTTTGCTTTGGTAACCACAATAGCGTATGAACTTGATTTTGATACACTTCGGTATGTAGTCCAAGACTGAATGCATCGCAGTGTCTGGCGCATTACACGGCCGTGTATATTCTTTAACGTTATGATATAAACAAACTCTCGCTATCTGGGCCCGATATGTGTACTCAATCTGAGATTGAAGTGCGAAGTAAAGTTTTTGATGGCAGGAAATTATTTGTTTAACGTTTGCAATTGTAATAACACTACAGATGCGTGTGATCGGACTACGAATGGTGGTAACAGGCCGTCATCCTGTGTAACTGGGTTGGATACTCTATAAATGTGCATAACTGTCGTGGCGTGATGATACACATTATGTAGGAGTCTTCAATTCACACGTCATTTGCATAGTAGCCAGTGTTAATGTTTGTGTTGATTCTTAACAAAACTTACCCAAATGTCCACCAGATGTCGAAGCACATGACGTTGAGCCAGGCGAAGGCGGCGACGAAGCCGAAGTAAATCCCGTACCCTGTGCAAACAATGAGTCTTCATGTAATGGATCAACTATGACTGGCGAACCTTCCTACAAAATGATGTACTTTGATTCTCAAATTATCTCAGTTACGCATTGCAACGTGTTAGTGTTATAAATCCCAATGTCTTACGCTTAGTGAATAATGTGGTTTTGATCAACGATATAGAAATATGTACATAGATAGTTGTACTGTGATAACACCTAAGCTCAAAATGCATTAGGTGCAATATAAAAAAATATCAATTCCATTGAATTAGGTCAATATAGGTAATCTAGGTATATATTGCTATCAATTGGTGCATTATTTGCACCTAACAATAGCCACGATAATACAATAATCACTGGTGAAACCGCAGGGAACGGCCCGCGGTTTTACCCACGCCAGGGAATGACTTCCCGTTACCGTATTAAAAAATTGGTTAATTACCTATTTACCTAAAGAATACGACAACTTAACTTTTAAATATGTACCCATACTTATCAAATTGAACTTTATGCGGTTTGTATTATTGAATAGTTCAGTCGAAGCCAAAAATTACCAAAACTTATTATTTCTTATAAAACAGAGTACTGGCTGATTCACCAGATCCATTCTTAGACCCAATTTAAAATGGATTGTTTAGCAATTTGTTCCTTCGATGATGTAATCAACACTTAAATAGCATGTCTTGATTACACAGGTATGTGTGTTATGATGAGGCAAAATACCATAACAAAAATGTATAACAAACATAAATATATAATGTATGTATGTATACAATATCTAGCTTTACGTTCCTTCTTCTTAATAACCATTATAGAATACGTCGAATCCCAGCCAGACTTCAGACACAATGCAAAAAACAAAAGTTTCGAGGCCACCGGGGCCTTCCAAACCTAAATGTTATACATTATCTTTAATATATACATCTATGTCTTTGTTAAATAAGAGACTTAGGGCCAGTTCCACCGGTAACGGATAGCCACTATCTACCAGATAAATTAAAAAATGGAACAGAATTTGTATGAAATTATCTGCCAGATAAACTATCTGGAACTTATGCGTTACAGGTGAAACTGGCCGTCAATGTAGAAATTAAAAATGATTTCAAAAGCTAAGTCGATCATAAATTCAATCGTTGATTGCATTTATCAGAAATATCACATCGCGTCGTGTTTAGTAAGAAATCAATCATAACCTAACAGTTCTACGTTATTTTATTCACGGTATGTAGTTCAGAGAATACATTTTTTTTGTTAAGTTGTTAGAATTTCCAGAAATTGTAGATGGTATTACCATTATTTTTTTAACTTTTTTTTGTAGTCTACTTTGAAACGGCTGGACAATAGATTATATCCCATCATTCAAAAATACGATACACCGTTAGGTCAATCTTTGGGAATATCCTCTTAATGAGAAGTGTTAATTACTTTTATTTTTTTGTGTACCGCCTTAATTAGTTTCAACGAACACGTCCGTTGTCCGACGTACTCTAAAATAGAGTACCTATTGTTCTTGTCTTGTTCTTGTGTAGGTGTACTTATTATCTACGATGCTAATAAAATACTCTTGAATATTAACATATCACACAGTATTTATATGTCCACAGTTACTAGTTATGAGGACAGAGACTAAATAAACATAAAGATACAATTTATGGATACTCTTTTGTTATTCATGTTACTGAGAAATACAATAAAAACTTTATCCGTCCTGAATAAAAGAGACAACCTAGGTATGGTCGAGAATAATCAGCATAACATTTGTATAACGTGCCAATCTCGGGTTTTAGTTACCGTTGTTAAGAGTAAATATAGTGATCTACGTAACTTCTATGCAACATAATCTTGTCTTCATCAACTGCATGCAACTGCATTATATTTACGACGCCGTTTATTTTATAATACGCCCTAAAATATAATTAGATAATGTCGCCACTTGTATCTTCGATTTATATTGCGACCATATGTTATCAACTTTCCGATAAAGTTAATTCTGTACATAATATCACTTATCGTTTCGTTTATTAATTTCTCTTTAGCGCTCATGAATATATCGAATCCAATTTTCAGGAATCAATGATTATCTACACACTACTTCGCGTACTTTACTCTCGTGTGCGATTAATATTCTATTTTTTAACTCATTTGCTTTTCTAGAATAAGAATGTAGACTGTTACGTACGTCGTTGCGCAGATTGATAAGCATCACACTAATTCAGTCATCACCCGACTAAATTGAGCTCTAAGATTCTTTTAATTTAAACCACTTCAGTTCCCTTAATTCGTCATAAAGAGCCTAGGTATGTGAAAGGCTCTATGCACGGAAACCCTTTTAAGCGTTAAGACGTAATACGCATGCGCAAAGAATTCTGGTAATTATAAAATATACTTTAAGGAAGCCTTTTTTCTACTTCTGCTTGTTATAATATTTTTAATTCGCTCGAATACCAGACTTCGAACTTGATAATGCAACCGTTTATTAAGCTAATACTTTTATGAAGTTTTACATTTCCTCACCATGCCTCACACCTCGGAACGCGAGTCCACATTACATCCAGAAGTGCAATGCTGCGATAAAAACCGCGGGGAACAGCTGGAGGTAGATCTATAAAACACAAGACTCACCCAGCAGCGTGCAGGTGGTGTTGTCGGGGACTCGACTGTATTGCACGCGCGCGAGGCAGCCGAACGCGAGCAGCATCATGCTCACGTGGCAGATGAGCGTACGTCCGTGCAGGTTGCGCAGCTCCGGCAGCGCTATGTACACCACCAGCGTCAGCGCCAGGCACACGCTGGATATGCTGATCAGCTGCCAGAAAAAATATCAAAATTCAAATACCTTAAGCCACAATACACTAATATTAAAGAAGCGTTCCCCTTATCGAGTAGGCTTCATGCTATTCTAAATGCTCATGCTATTTTCATTCTTTCATTCCAGTCAAATCATAGAATTTAGTAGGGGTGATGGCTATCCTCTCATGCACCACCATTAAACATCGCCATCTAAATCGTCAACGGGAAAATTTTAACTCACCGAGCGGTTTCTTATAAACCAGTGAACCATTTTTGGTCGTTTCCTGACAATCTAAAAGGCTATTAAACTGTAAACTTCTAAAAAAATCATTGTGTTTTGAAAATTTAAAGATTCGATAGAATTTAACTATTCAGACAACTCAAATGTTGAACGTATTCCTGACTAAAACCGGTTTTTTGCCTTTTGTATCCAGACTGACACAAACTCGGCTGTAAGATTAGATCATCGGCATGAAGGGAACTCACGCGAACTGTTTTAATCTGCGATACACAGTCAAGACCTCTTCCGGCCCCATCATCATTAGTTTTAGTTCAGAGATAACCTATTTCGATATTTGTATCACAAGCTTAAGTTGTGAACGCGCCTTTATTTCAATTTTGTTACTCACACAATATCTCCCGAAATATGTCCCTATTTATATCAGTGAAGGTATTATGCTTATGATAAACATTTGAAACACTCTTATTTAAAGATAGAACAATCATATTGGCATGGACCTAATCTATGTCGATGACTTCGGTGTCAGTTTTTCGTATATTCTCTTATCGAATTACAATACAAAGGAAATGAACTCGACAGCGTACTTATATATCGTGATGAATTAGATCTAGATTAAACAGTTATAAAATTTACCTACATACGCGTAAAAAGTTACATAGATAAGAAAAAACACTCAAACAGAAGTGGCTACCTAACTACGAATACATTCCTGCATGTCGATAAGTTATGTCGACGTCCAAAATTCTGATTGTACAAAACCTTAATTCCTCACGACATGTTTCATTTTTAACTCGACCGTAATGAAAATGAAATTAATTAAAACAAAAACTTGAAAATGAAAGAGGTTTTTGTTCTTGATTTGGTATACCATTAACAGCCCCCTAATTTGACAAATCTGATCATGTTTCACTGTGTGAACAGTGAAATATTTAACGGAGGGTTATGATTACCGCCAATGTTATGACGTCAGCCGCGGCGAATAATTTCACCTTATTTGTTTATGTTTTGTATGATGGTTTCCTTATGGCCTACTTCGCCGATAATAAACTAAACATGGTCTTAAAAAACACCAAGAAAGTTAGACGTCAGTGTAGGAAGTCATGACACGAATAACAATAACGGGCTACTCAGAATTCGTAGGTGGTGTAAACCAAAATCTATTTATATAAGTTTTATAATCACTTCTTAAGTAATTTCCCGGAATCGTGATACGTCTGAGTCACTGATAGTTTGTTTATCAGCACACGAATCAATCTATTCATGTGATCTATTGACTCGCAGATCTATCTAAACAAACTTTAAAAAATGTATCGCATTCAAAAAACATCTATTTCCGTCGTTTAATCTCAACAATTTTCAATAATCCATCATCAAGTATTCCTTTGAAGATATACAATCGTAAAAATCAATTAGGTGTTGCAATAATCGTGAAATATTATCACTTATGACTTACGATGAAAGACATTTGGAAGTTTTTCACTTCTTTCGCTTTCACGAAACAGTTAACGGCAGTGATGAAGATATCGCCATCAGGACAGCTGCGGCTGTCGAAGGCTTCGAAACAGTAGGAGTCTCCGACACTGATCGGGGAGATCAGACGCCCGTCCGGCGTCAGTTGATGTCGGTCACGTTCAACTGACTTGTTCAGCACCACGCGACCCTCATGGCAATGCAAGTCAGTGCGAATTCCGATGATATCTAAAATAAATCATACACAATGTTATTCTCTTTTTGCTTCAGGAAGTCCAAGATATTTTCCATTAAGCGTTGTGTCCAGTCCTTAGTTCAGGGTTATCCTCTCTTTTTAATGGTGTGGTCAACACGAAAAAAAAGCAAAAGTCGAGCATAGTAACAATATGTTACGAAACCTTTCGGTTGTGGATATATTGCCATTGCAGTCTTCATTCACACCATCTCAACTGTTATGACAAACTTACCACACTAGTATCGAAATTACCATTTAAAATAGCAATAAAAAAATCGATAGAACTAAAACAATGTTTGAAATCGTATGGCTGTTAATACATACATATATCTAAGTACAGCTTATTATTCTGAAAACAGCATCTGTATGACTTTGTGCATAATAATAATAAATATTATTTGTTAATGGCACACAACTGTTTGCAATAATTGAGGAACCTATGTTCATTACAAACACTTTCAAATTGTCAGCACGACGATAGTTTGTCCACATTTCAAATTGTTTGTAAACGTTATACTTTGCTAACAATTTGCACTTTGAAAATGGTAGGAAAATTAAACGTAATGACATCAAATGTACTATTTGCTCTTTAGTGTTCCGTAGTTAACGGATTACTTCCTTCGTTTTCGTATTTTGCATATAGAATTTCATAACTGTCGCAATATTTATCCAATGGATGTTCCGTCCTGACAGACAGTGTGAAAATATTGGAAGTTTGTGTAGTACTTTCAACTATTTTTTATTTATCATACATATTTACACCTTATTTACAAATGTTTATTAATATATTAACATTTAAAAAAAATTACAACTAATTATGAAATTTAAATCAACAAGAAAAAATTTACTTCCATTCACGGGAGACGTTATTTATAAAATAAAAATTGCTGATGATTTCATGAATCAAGTTAACTGTTGTATTTTTTTTATAATATATTTGATTTGAATTATAAATAGTGCTTCAGAAAATAATAATAAAATATATTGAACTAGTAAAATTCAATTCGAAATTTAGACCCCTTACTTTTCTGGACTTGACTACAAAACTAGGTATAGTTTTTTCTTATACTAGTAGTCTATAACGTTGTTACTTGCCAAATATAATAGTTATAGGCTAACAAGGACTATCCTACGTTGGATTCCCTGGAGTGTCAAAGAGTGTTTTTTTGGTGAAAAACGGTCTTACCCCTTTTTTTACAAAAAATTATATGTTTGATTATTCGCAACTTCATAGGACCATAGACCTGAACGCACTCTCCCGAAATAAAGGGTCCTGAAACAACATTCCCGATTCTCCTATTGAGATACAGAACCTTAAAATACTGTATGTAGTAATATTCCTTATATTAAGAACTAGCTTCCGCCAGCGGTTTCACCCGCTTTCTGAGGGAAGTACTTTCCATACCCGGATAAAAAGTAGCCTATATGTTATTCTGATGTATAAGCTATATTGTGGTAAAGTTTCATTCAAATCCATTCAGTAGTTTTTACGTGAAAGAGTAACAAACATCCATACATCCATACATCCATACTTACAAACTTTCGCCTTTATAATAGTAGTAGGATTAATGGACACAAACCTTGGTTTATTATAAGTGGTACAAGTCCGTTATCAGTTTATTTGTAAGCATTAACTACGAAACTTCAAAAAAAATATAGGGTCTTTAAGAGTAGTTTTTCATATAAATACCTCATTTTACGTAGCACTTAAATCATTCTGATTATAGTTTTTAATCAACTAATAAAAGTTATGCAAACTTTTAAATAGGTGTTCAATTATCCATACATTAAAAGTCACGGTAAAGTTAAAAACTTACCTGCGATATCTGGATCTTTACGTTGCAGAGGCTCCAAATAGTCTGTAATGTTGAATAAGATGTCGTCGACGTTTGGTGCACATTTGCTTGCAAAACTTCCACATCGTCGAGGCTTGTAATGTTGCCCGATGGGACAGCACTTCCTCACAGCAAATGCACCATATTTAGAGTAATCATGAGTACACACACGAGCCACCAGCTCCGTGCCGGAGTACTCTCCGTCCACACACCACTCTCCTGGCAGTGCCACTGCATCACCTTTTCCTTTTCTGCTTGAAACTTTCAGACTACTGCCCTCAACTTCTAACGAGAAGAATTCTTCTCGTAGCTCTACACTGAACTCGTCTATTTTACAATTCAATCCATGATCAACTTCATAAATGTCATGATTGTTCATTCTCAACTGCTCCAAAAGCCAATCTTCGGTATTATTCACATCAGTATCTCTACACAAATGGAAATTAGTATCGTAGCTCTTTCCCCTAGGACAACATTTTCGGTAATGCTGTATAGTTATTTTCTGCTTAGATATCTTCAAAGTTTCATTTTTAATACACCCTAGCTCTACTATCTCAGGAATGTTTGGTTTCAGAGTGCCGTTTATAATTTCAAAATCAAGCCGGTCATGACAGGTTTCTGAAGTTTGCCACCGATCATCTAATTCAGAGGATACCATATGCACCATTTGCACAGCATCACACTCTGTAGGCATTCTATACTGCACCGGAACATTTTCACCAATCAAGAGAGGTGATATACTTATATTATAACTATTCTGAGCACTTTCGCGATCTATGCACTGGTAAAAAGCTGCGAAGTCTTCACCATCTGACACTTTTATTAAACTTTGACTGTTCGGACAACACTTATTAAACACCGTATCCTCCTGGACGCTGCCGGCACTGACATATACAATTGCAGTCACAACAATTAAAAGCCGCATTGTTAATAAAATACCCGGAGCCCGGAGCGCCAATACCAACATCGAGAGCATAGAACGTTCACAACAGGTGGTGGGTGTCGATCGGCGTGCTGGGCATTGTTTATTTTTCGAAGCCAGACATGCGAAACGTGTGTTGTGGCAAAGCGTCGACGGCGCAATGATGCGGCTTTGCGGCGAGCTCCACTCTGATCAGCGCCGGCCGGTAGGGGCTGCTGCGCCCTTGAAACCGTCCGCCGATGACGCGCCCTGAGCTTTTGTTAAACTTGCGGTTTCCTTTTCTTTATTTTTAGATAAACGAAACAATTATTCACTTAAACTTCACGTTTTATATGTGGCTGCTTAATGAGCACACCGAAAACAATAACAACCCAAAAGATATTGAAAAAACTGTTGTTTTTGTGATATCGTTGTGATTCAACATTCCTTCCCTACCGAAACACTAATCGACTTGATGTCGCAAATGACGCGAACGTATTGTACAAAGAAGTCGACTCAAAATATTTATCAGATATCTAGTGATAAAAACATGAAGCGACTGATTGTATACTAAGAATTTGAAGTGTAAACAAATATTCTATTTGCCACATTGATACGATTTTATTGATAACTGATTTGATTTCTGCTGAATGAAATGATGGAATGAAAACAAGTGACGATTGTGTACAGTTTTATAGGGGTAGTCGCGTGACGAAGGCAATTCGTCTTCTCCATATTAATTCAAATAATTGAAGATACTTTTGTATAACATATTTTATGCGCCATGTCATTGATATTCAATTGCATGCACAATGCAAATCCGTGGAGACCTGAGTATGCGACGGCAAATAAATTAGTCTAGCAACGTTTTCATTTAATGCAATTCGTATTAAGAACCCTTATATCGATTTAAGTCGCTTGAATAATAAAAGAAGAAAATACAAACTAGCTGTTTTCAGCGGTTTTGCCCGAACTTATATTAAAAATAACCTATATTTGTCTTCAGAATCCGATCTACTACCATACCATTTTTTTTTTCCTTGAAATCGAAGTCAAATCTTTAAGTAGGATGCTGAATTTTGTACACTGTAGGTTACCTACCTTTGCCAACCTTTTAAATTATAGTTGTTACTACACTTTCTGAAGTAACAGTAGCCATAAAAGTACATTAGGATATAGTAACTCGCAATTTATATAGTTTTGAAAGCTTATCACGTCGAAATCAAACCGCCTTATATAGATTATTTCGGTCACTTTCTGTTAAACAAATACACATTTCGCTTAGGCATTTCCATATACACCTTAGTTCTCAATAACTACAACTTAAAAGATTAATATAAGAACAGCCATCACACAGTTACGAACCTGCCTGATCACTTGTAATTATTATCCTAACACATGTTTTTCTAGCCTGTCAAGTAGTACCTAAGCAAACGTTTTCAAACCGCGGTTTTCTTTTGAAAATACAATGCGCGGACAAGGTTGTACTTACTTGACTTGATATAATAGGTACACCTTTACCCAACTTTTCGGGGCAAGCAGGTTTTTTTGTATTAGCATCAAGGGTCAGAATAGTATCCAAATTGAATTCAGGACCTCGCTTTTCACCCTTTATTTGTGGGAGACAAATAGTTTCACAGTTTATTTGTTTGACCTTCGACCACCTTCTACAAATACAAAACATATTTGCGCCAAACATAAAATACCTTCCTGTCAGGTTTTCGATGTGCCATTTCATACACATTTATTACGCTAGTCTAATGACCAGTTTCACCGGTTGCTGATAAGTTCCAGGTAGTTTATCTGGCTTATTTCATCCAAATTCTGTTACATTTTTTAATTTATCTGGTAGATAGTGGCTATCCGTAACCGGAACTGGCCCTAAACGTTATAAGCTCTAGACAAACATACAGAATGTATAAATAATATTTCATTGAAATTTAATGTATAATTACGCTAATGTAGACCTTATTGTATCTAAATGCAACTAAAAAATAAGCTAATGGTGGGTCGAGAATCAAATTAGTTAATAGTACCTACTACACTATGCAGGTTCATTAGACTATGTAAGTTAAACTGATAAATACAAAGCTAAACACACGATACATATAAAACAATACACCAGGGTACTATATACAAGTAAATATTCTCCGATGAGCCAATTGTTTACTGTCTGGAATAGGTACCCATCAGCTATCTTATGTTGTGTATATTATGCAGTTATCGGTGCCTTGCAACATCAGTTGCAGTATAAATTACAACAAACCATTATATTGATACTCTTATCTGCAAACAGATTTACTACAAACACAAATGTTAAATACTGGATTCCTAGAAGTCTAGATATAAAAGAACTTATTTGTCTGTAATAAAATGTTATTAAATGAGTGTGTTTATTATGACTACGACTGTTGTGTAATTATTTTCCACTGTACCATTATGTCAAAAGATAATAATTTGCAATAGACGACGTATCACGAGTGATGATAAGCTTACTAACAGAATATGAAAATAAATTTAAATTTTGTATACAATGATACAGCATTTCAAAGTTGCACAAAGCGCTTTTTTTCGTGGAAAATCATCAAACGACCCCACCCGCTGAGGATGCAGCTGGAGGGAGTGTCAGACTCCTACTGACTAAAACCTACTATGTTCCTTGCGGAGGTCCTTGTGTGCCAGGGTCACGATAACTCTTACGAACAACCTACAGCCCAGGCAGCTGCACAAAGCGCTGAGATTGTATCTTTGTACGTGCAGCTATTTAAACGTTTTTCTTGCTAAAACTAGATAAAATCTTACATAAAAAATAAACGGGAATAAGTTAGGACAATCTTGCCATACGTATTTAGTCGTTATATAATTTTAAATATGTCTACAGATTCTTTTACTATCATCATCTGCTTAACCTTTTCGGGTCGCCTTCCAATCTAACCGTATGCAGTCGAGTACCATTGAATGACAGCCTATCTGACCTACCTGACGGACCTGGCTACCTGGCTAACCCGATACGCCTTGGTAAGAACGGTTGTCAGACTTTCTTTACAATATTTTTCGATATTAATAAACTTAACACATAGAATGATTTAATGACGGAGGTACATCAAAACACGTGTAAAACGTAATTCGCTTTCTGAATATTAAAATCAAGTACCTACAACAAAGACACCGTCGTTGTGGGATGGGAGAGACATTAGCAATTTCATAGACGTTCGAGACTCTTAGAGGAATCAAGTAGCATGCTAATGGAATGGAGATCAAAGCTATAAAGTGAATCGACTACATAATTAAATATAAAAAAAAAAACGATAAAGTTTGCAATCGATATTGCATGCATGTTATTCTCAGGTCAATCCCCAGACCTACCATTTTGCTAATTGATCGTTACATGGAGTATCAACTAATACTTACTTCTATGTATATAAAATTATTTTCTATGTTACTAAGGGCTCTTTCAGTTAACTTTGCTGCTGGTTGTATCCCGCAGCACTGCCGCGTTTCTTGACAGACGCCTGAATTATAAGTGTATCTGATCACCGTACATGTTTGAGTGATGATGATTCTGAATGATGACGAATATTTAACAGCAGTCAATTTAAACAACCTGTGAGTGCTTTTGTTGAAAAACAGAAACAAAAATTTGAACGGCAATCCGGAAATTTTGTTGTTGTCCATAATCTTTACCAAGCTATTTTTAGCATTCCATTCCTCAAAAGGAAAAAACCGAACCCTTATAAGAATAATTAATTTGTTGTCGTTCTATTAGTCTGTCACCATTTATATCTGAAATGCGTGGAGGTATTGACTCGAATTTAAACCGTAGGTATACCTACTTAGATCGACGGCCATAAAGTGGGTTATTGATCTTCTTTACGTAAAAAAAATACTGCTATTTATTCAACAAAGCATATTTCGACTCTCAAGGAAATCAAAACTTATAGGAAGTACCCCGTTGACCTAGAAATATGAAATTTGGCAAGTAACACCAGAAATACACAGAGCACAAGTGCAGTACATGAAAAAAACTCAAAACTATACAGTATGGCTACTAATTTAAGTTACTTAAAATATGTCAGTCTTCGAAGGACATGGTATAGGAGGGCAAAAATTATTCGAGTCTCGCCACAAATATGTATAAAAACCTTGATCTTTATTTGGGATGTAATTATCCTGCAAAATTTTCCAGCGCGCCAGTAATGAATTTGTAATCAGCAGAGTAAAGTATGAAGGAAAAAGGGAGTACTTTGACTTAAGCGACGCTTGTGCATATTCTGCGATAATGATTGAATCGCTTACGCGTAAGGGTTTAACCATAACGAATGGTCATTATCATTATCTATAATTTCTTCTTTATTGTTAATATTATTGGTTGTATTATGTACTATTGTAGATTTCAATACCTATCCTTATATTCTTCATCTAAACCTGTAAATTTTTAATCAAACTTTAAAAATAGGCAGTCTTGTTTTTAGGGTGTCCTATTGCAGTATAAAATTACTAGTTCAAATGGTTTCAACGGAAGAGCTTATTGTAGACATTGTGAAATATATTTTATTATGTTTTCGTAGCGTTATTTATAATGAAAAATATAGTCTAGTAATATCAAAAATTACCACAAAAATCAAAAATCGGCACAAAGTTTAGCTCATATTTTCAGTGGATGCAGACACGATGTTTTAAATATCGAAGGTCTGGCCGTAGAGCTGTTGGGTCATTTAATACCGATAAGAAATTCAATAGTTCTCGCCTCCACTAGTCAAAATCAAAAGCAAGTTGATTTTATCGTATATTTAATGAAAAATAGCAAATAATGAAATAATAAACTTCACTCATCAGTCATTTGCAGATATACTATTAAATAAATATATTTAACTAGAATCCGGAAGTTCCCAAAGTAAAGCTTTCTTAAGAATCAAATAATACACTTCGAAATGTTTCTTACATAGCGAACATAACAACTCATTTGCATTCTCTCGAATGAACGAACGAAAGGATGGTCGAGTTATAAAAATGATAATTCTTGTTACCAAGCCAGAGGGGTTCACAATCAGTAATAGCATTTCCGTGAAAGTCTTTTATTTGATTTATTTAAGTAATTGATTACGATTAAGATACTAAGATATTAATATGAAAACATTTAAAAATAAAAACATGATGAAGTTTGTAGTAGCTGCATCCATATTTCAACAAAACAATACTGGTCACTTCTATCTTCTATCATATTTTTATGTTCTAACTTGGATTATCAGCTGAGTTCCTTGGGTTCAGGTCATGAGAAAAAAGTATGGACACTAAAAAAAAAATTAATATAATTTTATTTCTTCATTTATTTATAAATCAGATCAGACAGGCGTTTACTTAATAATACACAAACTTAATACTAATTATTGAGTAAAGCTTCGTAGCTTATTGTTGGGAGACTAGTGTTTTTGAATACGTTGTGTGGCGATCAATGACAGCCGCAGCTTTTGACCACCATGTTTTTGTATTTGCGAAGGATGACGTTCGAATCATCTGTGTAGTACAGCACCGATATCGGCGACAACTTGATCGGCGCACACGATGGTTTTGGCACCTAAAAAGTTTAGACGGTAAATGTTATATAAGAATATAATACACGACCGGATAAAAAAAGGTTAGAATGGTACCTGCGCGAATGGGATTTTGGCAATGGAAAGGGATTTTTGTAAGCGTCTTTCTAGAAGCGACGTATACCACTTTATTTTGAAAAAGGAACTACAGGGGCACATAATAGTGAATGATTCAATTATATTTTTACGGAATACCCGTGCTCAGCTCATTTCCGGGGTAGCCCTAAACCTACGTTATCTCAAAGATAATCTTGGAGCCAGGAGCCTGCTATCCTTAACCCATTGAATAAAAAAACAAATACTAAATACTATCAGCATCTTCAAAAAAACTTGTACACAGTTCAGTTCTCACCTTTGTTGGGTTAAGTAGATGTACAAGTGTCTGCACTATGGCATGGTTGGTAGCGTTCTTGTGCGCATTCAGTGGGAAATTGCATTCGCCACTGCAGTAAAACGCTCCGTACCCATCTGGAGCTATGATCCAATCCTGTGACATTTTCAAAACATACGACTATAAGAAATATGAATATGAAAATAATTATTATGAGTCATCAAACTATGACTTGAGTTCATATGATGAAATAAAGCAGGTATTTACGTCATTGCAAATCATTATTACATTTTTTAAACAAACTTAAATCAACATACAATAAAAATAAGAAGACCATCGGGATTAGCCTAGTTGTCTTTCTACAATAGTAAATGCTAGTAGAAACGAAGAACATGTATGGAAAAGACATTTCAAATCACGTTATGATCACGCGATTTATCAATGTGAAATGTCATTTCCATGATTTTTTTTCGTTTACTAGCCTAGCGTTTACGATTGTAGGAGGTGGTGTAGGGTGGGCGTTTTGGGCTGTCTTTAATTTTTTGACGCTCAAAAAGTTCTGATTTATCGGCCTAATTTGAATAAATAGTTTTTGATTTAGATTTTAGATCTTGGCTAATCCCACCAGATAGTCAAATGAGTACCTCAATAAAAAAAGAACTGAATACTAACCTGCCATTCCAAATCCTTAAAACTAACGTAAAGTGTTTGAATCTCACAGCTTCGCGTCGTCCAGTGCGACGTATCTGAAACGGATATAAAACATTAGGATGTCAAAATATATCTCAGTAGGTATTTCTCAAATATATTTTTGTACGTGAGTAAAGATAATAGATGATAAGACTGATAACGGACCGAAATATACGCATAATTCGCTTCAGATTAGTTTAATATGCCTAACATTAGTCATCAGTTCCGTGAAAGCCTGTTAGCACCGTCATTACCAATGTTTTCAATGATCACGAGAAAACTATGACCTTCGTTAATTCACTTACATTATTTTCATGGCGTTTACAGTCTTTATTGAGATCAAGTAGAATTCGAATAAGTATGTAGGTAAATATAAAGGCACTGAGTAGTCTGTTCAGATCAGGTCAGATAGTTTTGATTTGATGTTGCCATTGTAAAACCAAAAAGACAAGAATTAAAAGGCAAGGGACTGTCTTTAAAATAAATCTTATGTTATGGCGCTTCCACTTACCACGAGCTATTATTTCTGTCGAAACACAGCTATATTAGATGATGGGAAAACTACGATTGACTTGATTATAATACAGTATTGAAAAAATAACATATTTTTTATATAGGTAATGGCTGAATTTCCGAAATCTGGTAGGACTGATCTCAGTGCATGTTTATTTATTTCCTATTCTGGCAACCAGCTGCTTCGACAGGCTTGAATCAAATACTATTAATACTGTCAAATAATAAAAGCACACCCATCACGATTCAAACCGAATTTAGTACAGTTTTAGCTTTTAAACGTTTAAGTTAAATTACGAAACGATCATAACCGTATAAAGTGATTAAAACCGAATAAAACCAAACCTGTTAGTGGATTCCTGAGATAGTTCTCGGAATATCCGTGAGAGCGCCAGCGTCTCGCTTCACGTTTTCGCCTCGCACCAGCGTCTGCGCCCCCCAGCTTTGGCCCGCTCTTAAAGAACGCCACCAAAAATGGCTGCTTTCCCTCCACTATCACCCCTCGAGGTTCTTCTAAACCAATCTCCTCAGGTTTCACGTGACGTTCTGAAGATAAATAAAGAGGAATCTTTATATGACAACCCTGTTGTCCCTTTGAAAGCTTTTGCGTTGTAGTGCGTTTTGAAAAATGTAGTCTTACGAAAAAAAAATATTTAATATAGTTTAAGGTATTTGTCCGTTCTCAGCTTTATGCTAAGTCAAACATCTTCACGCATGCGCTTTTTAATTTCAACAAGCAATAAATTTGAAGAAAATTTCTCAAGTGATAGTTCTTTACCGGGCTGTGAGTGTGGATGCAGAGTGATGAAAAAGCCTCTGTTATCAGCGGGTGAAGAGAGCCACGCCCCTAGTGCACTGGTGACATTCAATTCCAACCAACCCTCAGCGCCCGCGCTCGTGTTCACCGCTGCTACTTTCTCCATTTGCAAGCTCCTGGAAAACAACACAAAAGCATTTTTTAGAGATGCGGATGAACACAATACATTTTATAGCACCTAGGCACCCCGCCACCTTTGTTATTTTCTTAAAATTTATGAACTTTAAAGAATTTAGATTTTTTGTTCAAGTACCAAAGACATAGATAGTTTTTGTAAAGGTACTGCATGAATTTAAGTTTTGTTAAATAGCTTGCTAACGGAGAAAAACACATTTTCAGGTATAAAGAAAATAAAAATAAAAAATAAAATAATGTTTATTAACTAGGTAACTTTACAATGCTTGTGTTGCCATTGAGCCACAAACTAAGCACAGCTTGTATCTCCTATGGTATGCACATAGAGATAACAAAAAGAATTGATAGACTTCCTTGTAAGTAGTTAGCATCAGGTAGGCTTACCCCATATTGTCCACACTAATAACTCTGTGTGCAACCACAGTATACAGGGCAGTGGGGTCCTCCGTGTGCGTAGGCGCTTGGTGTAGACGGAGCTCAGCAGTCATTAGCGCTGACGCATCGCCTGGCGCTCCTGTCACCTCGAACCAGACGTGGCGTCCGTGGCCGTGACGTAGTGCACCGAGGTGATGTCCTGGAATCATAATATAGAAGAATTAATACAAGATTTTCACTTGCACAATTTCATTTGGTATCTCGTTGATTGTTTCGTAGGCAGCCCTTTACTAGTGAATGGTATGCTAAGCGTGGCTGGCTAAGCTATCAAACAGATCACTATTATGACTATTGAGTGATATATTTTTCTATGGCACTATGCATAAATCTGAAAGACCTCACATAATACCAAATACGCCTACATTACAGTCACATGTGCAAATCGCAATTCTTTGCAGGTAATAACTTAAATAAGCAAATGTTAAGGAAATTAGAACTACTTTAAGTAAATTTTATGTCTTGGAACGTTCTCGTTGCTACGATGGCTACGGAAAATGATACATAAGATTGCATACCAAGAGTTATATTTTTATGGTCGATACACACGTATCCGCATGCTCGATAAACTTGTTCAATTCATCTCGAGCAAGTACGATCGTGTGTACCATGCATGTCTCAAGACAAATGCTCGAAGCCTCCATCAATTTTATTAATCCTCGGATAAAACATGCTCATCGAGCATGTACTCTAGCTAATTTTAGATTTCGTAATCTGCTGACACAAATCTTAAATTTTCATAAATAGTGTTGAAAAATACCTTAGTTTACTTTAAAATTAGACAAAGCTATGGGTAACAAGGTGAAAATGTTTTCCTTCACAAATACGTGTTATAAAACTATGTTCTTTAAATTATGAAGGAATTTCAATGTAAGCAGGTACCTACATTATATTTTTATTTATTCAATTCGGTTTGCATGTTCGTATTTATATTTTGTAAGTGTGGTCCCATTTTCTTCTATTTTGTTTTTATTGTATTTATTTTGTATGTAATATTATTTTTAAATGTTATGTTGATGTTAGAGGTTCATAATAAGTTTATTCATGCATGCATAAAAACTAATATTCCACACCTAAACTGTCGTAATAGCTTAAAAATATATATTTCTATTAATTAATTTTAAAAGCATTGTGACCAGGTGTTCTAATATTCCGGTTGTAATTTGACTCCAACTACAGGTGTATATAATAAATAAGAAATATAAAGTTTGACGTTAAAACATAGCATTATGTATAATGGATAATTTTATTACGGAATTATGATTATTCATGAGATTTAAACAAATACAATCAAATGAAGTCAAGAAATCTAGTTGCGTCGTAGAAAATATCGGTATATTATTAGAAATGTCATCAATGTTATTTCCATTAGAAGTATACCGGGTATTGTATGACGGGACATTATTGAGATATTTCACATTTTGTACAGAAAAATTCAATTAGTCTGTGAGAATCTGTGGCGGGCAGCTAGTAATTTATAGGAGGTAGTCAAAGTATGATGTCCAACGTAACTTGTTGAGTCTCAAGCATAGAATAATTCAAGAAGTCTCAAGTTAGCTGCCAGTAGACAGATACCATAGCATAGGTACTTAGATGGTATGTTTAGAGAGTATCATACATTTATCTACATTTTTGACGGGATATTATAAATTTAATTTAACGCTCAATCCTTCTCCGTGGGAGAGGAGGCCTGTGCCCAGCAGTGGGATGATAAAAAAAAGGCTGTAATGATGACGATGATTATTAAATGACCCCTCCCGATGTGGGTGCAGCTGTAAGGAGTGACAAACTTTTACTGCCTAAAACCCATTTTTTTTTCTTTTGCCGACATTTGCGGTTGAATCAGATGATAGGTACTTTTCTAAATATCTGTTAATAAAAAATGTGTCACGGATAAATGAAAAAACTAACCCTAAACAACAATGCCAAGATCACCCTAAATTTACATAATCAGTGGATATAAATTTATGTAATAGTAGGTATATAACAATATTGTTTATGTGCGAGCTATTCATTATTTTCCTTGAATAGATAGCACTGCATTGCATTCCAGAAAGAACCGGTGGCCAGCAGACACGTAAGTATATTATGTTACAATTTACAATATTATATTCTCACATCATTCATCATGTAGTTCTTATAGCTTTTTTTACAGAAACTGCACAAGTAATGACCATACATTCATGAAAATTATGATTTTCCATATTTACAATAGAAAGTTGAAAAAAAATACATAAGAGGGCCGGTTTAACTTTTAGATTAACTTTCTACGGAAAATAATGGCACGTACCAACATATTTCAATACTATTTTTTAAACATAATAATTAAAAATAGATCGACTTAGATCTGTGATGCCCTAACTTCCTAGGTAGGTATTACTATGTTACTAGTCTCTGCCAGCTTACCTGCCAAGTATTATGTACGATCCAGAAAAGTGTACGAATATACAGATACAGGTATACTCTTAAGCTTTTTTTTTCAAAAGGACGAACAAAAATTACTACGACATTTTTTTCAAAGACCAGCGCCGATCAAATCACAATCCAGCCTATTAAACAATTAAATCGTCAATTCTACGTTACCAAGAATATTTACCAAACTGATGACTCAACAATTTTGTCTACTAAGTAATCTTTTACCTGAACCTCTCAGGTAGTTTAAACGGAATGTTCTTGTATCCTTCTCTAAAACAAAAGGTTTACGGAGAACATAAAAGGGCCATATTCACAGCATGTGTCATTAAGTTAAAACAATTTATTTTACCGGTACTGTCTTGTTAAGTGATTAAATGAACCATTAGTTATTTGGTGGCTGCATCCTCTTTACACAGGACAAAGAAACTAATATTTATACTTTAAAATCAAAATTGGCTTCTTCAAAGTATTAAAATACGCATAACTAAAATAACAACTTTGTGAGAAAAAGAACCTTATTAGTAGACAAACAAAATGAGATCCTTTATACTCTAACACGATAGCCAAAATTTACTCCATTACCTTCATTCTTCCATCCAGTACAAAATAAAAAAAGCTGCACAAATAATGATAACTACTAAATATTTGCTAATTAAACTCACTCTTGCTCTGAAAGGTCATAATGAGGTCGCTCTCGTCGATGGCGTGTTGCTCATCACCACTGAGAGCCATTTCGGAGCTGCGAGTAGGGCGGGCCTGCTCGTGTTCCTCAGCCAGTTGCTTGTATACGTCCAACAAGAAACTAGGCGCCGAACGGTCCAGTGGAGGTGCTCCAGCTCGCCGTGGCCGCTCTCCGAGACCTAAAAGCTCCAGGATTTCATGTTCAACAACCATCCGTTCGTGTCGTGTCATCGAGTGATGGATAACAGTCTGATCAACGCCATTATCGATATACAATCCAGAGAGAGTGGCCTCAACGGCAACAGTAAACAAAATGAAACACGCGCACAGACATGCCGTCTTCTGGCCAGCCATGTTCGCTGTCGGAGCGCTCACTCGACTGGCGAGAACTGAGCGCAGAGGCGCGCGGCGGGCCCAGCCGGTGAACCTGCCCACTCAAGGTAGGCCGCCGCCGCCGGCGCCGCACTTGCCACATTCCTCCCCGCCTTCGCCTTACACACATCGTCCGTTTTAATAACGTAAACACTAAACATCGAGCCGGACACGTCCAGCCAGCCTGACTGCATATATATGTTCATATTCTGAACCGAAGTGCGATGCAAACAAGAACACGTCACTCGGTATTATACAACGATTTGCATATGATAATACCTCTGAGGAAAATGATTTCAACCTTAAAGTGACTTAGAAGAACTTACTAGTGTCTAAAATTGTATGGCCTATCATTTAAAGCGTAAATCACGTAAGTAGACAAATTACAGCAATTTCTAAATGTGTTCAAAGGGTTCCAAATATGTGGATCCCATGGTTGGTCAAGAGCCGGCAAGAAATTCCGTGCACACTCTTTTAACCAGACTGCCTAAACTTTTTAATGTTTTTTAATAAGCTCATCATCTAGTACCGGTGTTTGTGTTTAATTAAGCTTTGTTGTCTTTGCATAAGCTTTTCTTAAAAAATACGTCTACTTCTGTACACGAGTATATCTTATATTGGTTGGTACCTACCTTCCTTGCAAGACGATGTACTGTTGGACAAAAAAAGTTTAATTAACTAACAAAAAAGGTTGTTCTATAAAACAGCTGCCAATCTAGCTAGGAGGTCCGTCCCCCAACTGCGATTCTTTAACATGTTTCTGCATTTTTTGGCGTACCTACCTGCAATTATTACTTTAAAGTCCACAATCCTACTCAGTCATCCTAGTCACAAAAATCTGTACGACCGTCCATGGCATCTTACAGACGCCAAGTTCGTTTCTTTTTAACGTCATATATTTAAGATTAAGGCAATTTCAACAATTATAGTTAATTATTAATCCGTTCGGTCGTCGAGGATATGATGCATTTAATATAGAATAGGTATAATACATATGCATACAGATATACAAGTCAAGCGCATAAAACCCATCCTTTTAGCAAATATTTATAATGGCTATACCTAATTACATTTTTATGATATCGATAATTTACTTGGTAACTTTTTTATAATATCTATCATTATAATTCATCTCCCGAACCTATTCCCAACTATGTTGGGGTCGGCTTCCAGTCTAACCGGATTTAGCTGAGTATCAATGTTTTACAAGGAGCGACTGCCTATCTGACCTCCTCAACCCAATTACCCGTGTAACCCAATATCCCTTAGTTAGACTGGCGTCAGACTTACTGTCTTCGAACTACCCTAAACGACTGCCAAGGATGTTCAATGACAGCCGGAACCTATAGTTTAACGTGCCATCCGAAACGCAGTCATTGGTGTCCAAGATATACTTAGAAAGTACATACAAACTTAGAAAAGTTGCATTGGTACTTACCTGACCTGGAATCGAACCCACGGACTCATACTTGAGAGGTTGGCTCTTTAACCACTAGGCCACCAAGACTCCATCTATCTATCATTATAATGAATACGAATACGTAAATATATTGTTATTTTTTTATTACTTTGAAATAGCTGAGAAAATTAGAACGGTCATGATCATCTTATAGCGTAGAAGTATAGATCTTCGTCTGGAAGGACAGTGATACCAATCTTGTTACCTAGGTAGGTACGTTCATTAGTTATGCCAATTCCATGGCCCAATTAAGTATTATTGAGTAAAGGACGCCTCAGTGCTATTTGTACGTACCTACCTACGGTTGGTGTAGCTATTTATGAGTTATGAAATTAGTATCTACCAGAGTACCTACACATACTTAGTAATGTAGGTACTCATACCTACCAACAAATAAATGTTTTTTACATAATAATTTTAGACTTGAGTTTAATGTAATCTATACTAATATTATAAAGCTGAAGAGTTTGTTTGTTTGTCTGTTTGAACGCGCTAATCTCAGGAACTACTGGTTCGATTTGAAAAATTATTTCAGTGTTAGATAGCCCATTTATCGAGGAAGGCTATAGGCTATATACCATCACGCTAAGACACACGGGAGCGGAGCAGTAACCAAAGATGCGCTGGGGACAGCTAGTAAATAATATAAGTAATGAATGACAGTAAACTATTGTCTGAAACTGATAAAAAAATCTTTAAGTTAACCGTCTTGGAATATGTATCACGTTTTTATGGAAAACTAGCTTCCACCAGCGGATTCACCCGCATCCAGTAGGAACAACTCCGCGCATACGGATAAAAAGCCTTCCTCGATAAATGGGCTATCTAACACTGAAATATTTTTTCAAATCGGACCAGTATTTCCTAAGATTAGCGCGTTTAACTAAACAATCTCTTCTGCTTTATAAGGGTCAGTTCATATCTGACGTAAAATACGCCGAGCGTATCATCAGTCGTACTATCATCAGTTGAGTGTGAACGGTTAAGTGTTTTTCTATACGTTTGTCAGTTCTGGCATTACGCGACCGATAATACGCGACGCATATTCCGTTAGATATGAACCGACCCTTATATTAGTATCGATGACTTGACAATCTGTCCAGTACCTTCAAGTGAATAAATAAGGTATATTTATACGCGAGTGTGTAAAACCATCTTTAGCTTTCGACCAATTTAGGAAAATTTTATATGGGTGAAACTAAAAAAAAAATGTTCTTACGAATTATTTTTATTATAAAATTATTTTACTACTAATTCCTTACGAACTAAAACATTTATATCTAGTGTATTTAAATTTAAATCTTATATTGATATTAATTCTAGGAAAGTTACAAAAAGAAAAGTAAATATTATTTAGATCACATTTTGCTTTCTGACCTACATACAACTATTAAATCACATAAAACCCATCAATGGAAACAATATCCAGAGTTCTAAAGTTATTAAAAAAAAAGGATTTTCTGTGATTTGATTTTAGAACAAAACAGTTTTAAGATACATATTCTATGTAGCGGAGGTGCAACATAAGCACGCAGTATTTCGTAGCTGTTGCGCTAACCGTTTCAGCCAGGATTTCTCCATAAACAACTGAACAGACGTGAACACTATAAAAATATATTAACTAGACACAAATCAACTATAAGAACTTAAATATTCTCAAAAGTATAGTCATCCATTGACTTTACGTCACCTTATTTGTTTGCTTTTTTTAAGCTATAATTTTCTCAATCGGAATGACACCTCACAATTACAGCTAACAGCTATGATTAAAATGTGTACTACAGCATCATCAGGTCATGATTAAAGTTATACAAATTGTCAGTGGAATTAGCTCAAACTACTTTACATACTTCTCCATAAATTTCTTATGGAATTCTGATCTTAATGAATCATTGATGAATGTGTTGCCTTTCTTCTCAGGCTCTGACCGGGCACAATTTTTAAAGACCACATCATCATCCCATCGCCTTTTTACCTGTAACAAGAAATAACAAAATCATAACTTGCTTTTTTTATCATTGCATAGTCTCAATTTATTATGCATAAATTAAGAAGAAGAGAGAAGAATTAAGAAGCCTTTATAACCTCTTGACAATAAAATCCACTTACCTTTAAATCATTTTTTTGTCCTGCTGATGAATAATTGAGTAATGGATTTCCAGACAGGATATTCTCCATACGGATCCTTTCCTCCTCCTGTTTTCTTTCCGCCTCCTGAAGAAAGTAGGTTACATTATCAGTACATAGTATAATGCATAGTCACTCAATCAGTCCAGCTGCCTGTGTCCCTATGTATACTTAGGTCTTTCTCTATAACTATCAGGTTTTTGAATGGGTTTTTTTAAAGATTACGTGATTCATAAGCAGAGAAAGGTTACTTATATGACATGCAATTTAGTTTAATTTAGTAGGGAAACTTAAGAAGTTTTTAATGTAATCTACATGAGGTATGTTTGCATACACACATTTCTGATAGCTGCACCAAATTGAATCTATTGTTCGTAACTATAAGGACAAGATTTGTATGAAAATAAATTGTACAGAAAATCTAAATTACCCTATGCAATAATAGGGCCAGCGGTTAGTGATTACTAAATGACAAACTTTAGCTCAAGGATCATAGACATAGACATATAACCTAGATTAAAATAAAGAACATACCTTTTTAGCTTGTTCAATAGCTCTTTCTTTTTTTATTTTATTCAACTCTGCTAACAATGCTGCAGTGTCATCATCAGAATCATCAGAGTCTGACGAGTCTCCTTCCAGTGGATCATCAGCATCTAAGCTGGCTGCTGGCACTTGGTCTACTTTAGGTCTCTTAGTGACAGGTTCAGTTGCCCTTCTTGTACTTGAGCTTTTGCCTTCCTTCTCCCTATCGTCCAACTCTTTCCGGAAATCCCTTGAACGTAATTCATCTGAGGTGCCCTGTCCTTGTTCCCTGGGATAAATAAACACTTTTGTTAGTTAAAAACACTTCATAAATAAAACAACTGTGCATTTGAATTTACCTAGGTATCTAAATTAGTTAATTAGTAATGGGTCCATTCTTCACAGTACTATGTACGTAACAACGTTTAACACTGTGTCGCTTAATATCATAATAACGTTCAGTCTTATTCTTTCGCAAAGTATTCTCCATTAGGCTCTATACCATATTAAAGACAACAATATTACGAAAGAAGGTTTCAACAGTGAACTCCATTTAGCAGTCTGTTAAAAGTTAAATAGAATATTAACCTGTATTTGAGCTTAGTGTGTCCAGGTAGATCTCGACTGGAGTATTGACGAGATATTGCGCTAAGGTCCTTTTCACCACGTCCCGTCCCTCCCCTAGCTGGGTCAAAAGTAGGCCTTGCTGCTGTTGTCATATCTGCAGTTTAACCTAAAACCAAATACATTTTTAACTTAAAATGACTGCCATGTAAAAAAAATGCAGGTTTAAGAAGAAATTAAAGTTTGATTCCAGATAAGCAGAACGCATAATGCTATTGAGATACATCACGCGCCATCGATTAACACAATACTCTAACATCAAAAAACATAACGTACCTTCGAAAAGTCAAATTATTACAAAAACAGTTGTAAGTATTTTTTTCTTTGACTAAAGAAGGTCTATTTTTAAGATTGATCGCAAACCACACACGAATGCTAATCACACCATAACTTCATTCATAATGTCATACACTGCACAGATGTCATGCATGACATAAAATTATAATTTGACATTGGACACTTAATAGTGACATTTTATAAGAAGAAAGGGCCAGGGCCCCTCTTGGGGGCTCTCAGATTAATGAAATACATGAGTGAAATACAGAGGGCCGGATTGGCTGAAAAATAATCTGAACGCTCGTTTTTCCGTACATTTTACGCGTTCACAGTCAAAACTCGCACACGCCGCAATAAGATTCTGATTTTTCTCAGTCACGCTGAGTGTTGATAAAAACGGGAGCTGCAATCATATTATTCTGTAGTATATTCGGCTTTAGGGCCCCTAGCCATCCCATAGACCTAAAACATCATTGTGCAATATATGTTAACGTATAATAAGATTGAAAGATACCTTTATTCCTAACGTTCAACTTGTATTTCACAATAACACAAATTGCATAATGTTGTTCAAAAGACAACTTTTATTAAAATAGTTTATTTCTTCCCGATTTCATAGATTGAAGTGGTGTTTTCAGAAGGATCTTCACTCAACTTTTACAGAAGTAAAGTAAAGCAACTTGGGTTTTATTTTGGGTCTAGAACTTCCCCAGAGACGCGACTTAAAAGCTTATAAAATGAATAACAATTTGAAACTTTCTCCATTGAAATTAGCCGATTTGAAATTAGTAATTGAAAATATTGCCGACTGGTAAACAAAAATCAAGAAGATTTTTATGAAGATTTTTATTCGCTCGAGCTCCATTTTACAATATTCTGATACGTTTTTACATTTTCATTTTACGTTACATTTTCAATTAATATATTTAGTAGTGTAATAAATATTTTTTTTTATAAAACAGAATAGAATAGCTTTAAAAATGTTATTTTTGGGAGTTATCTACAAAAAAGCGGTGTTTGTTTTTTCGGAATTAAGAAAACTTTATTGGCAGCACTGTTGAGTGTTCTGTGAGCTTGGTTGCTTGTGCTACGTAATATTAATAATCTGTGTTGCCCAATGCCCAGTTGCCCAGCTTAGGACAAGAAATAAATGAACAAATTATCGCCAAATCATTGAGAATTTGTGCTGTGCTCTTTAAAATAACTGCAAACATCAATATAAATTACAAGGTAGGTGTATCAAACTATCTATTCTTGGTCAAATTATAACCGCAAACCTGAAATCAAATTCACGAGGGGATGCGTCAAACAAACCATATTGCAAAGACGCCATTTTGTGCTCATGTGCTCATTTAAAAATTTCCTGCACTTTCACTTGAATTACATAGTTAATAGAAATAAGTCAACAACCATAATTTCTATTCCTGAATAAACTACTTGTAGAAAGGTAGGTCTACCGTTAACCGTTACCAACAAAGTAATGAAACTTCATCTAGGGTTTGTATCTTTTCCCGGTAATATGTGATTAAATGCTATAAGTTGAACCTTTTATATTGATTAATGTTCTTGATTATGCAGTTAAAGCAGCTACGAGTACAATCACAATTAGGTTCAAGCCAACTTCTACAGAACCTAGTTCCTGCAGACATATTTTTTCTAGAAATTTGTGAATGTTTCTTCAGCAGTAATATTGTATACTGTTTCGACTGAGGCACATAGGAACAACGAAATTATTATTACGATAACAATTCAGCACTAATCAATTCTAGGAATTATGCATTCAATATGCATTGAGACAACCCCAATTCCTTTTACATAACAACAGCCTAATGTCTGCTGTTGAAACTACTACTAGGTACTCATATCGAGGAAACTAGTTACTGATCAAATCTAAAGCAGGATAAAGAATATACTCTTCAAACAAGTATAAAGTTATTGTTCTTAAAATATGTGCTCAATCTATGAAGATAGGTAAATGATAAATATTAACTTAATTTTTCAAAAAATCCTATTGGATTGGGACTTATCACTCTTAGGTGTAATATAAAAATATTTAATTAGTATTTCTATTTCAGCATGGCAGAGGATTTAGATGTGGAAGCGATGTTGGAGGCGCCTTATAATAAATCGGTAAGTTTCTCTTTTATTTCTCATCTTATCTTGTTGGTCAATGAAACAGCTCATGTTAATTCTACTAGGTACCTTCTTATTAAACATTTAGTAATATTCAATAAAATCTTTTTACTGATATTGTTGAGTTTCTAAAATAAAATCTCTAATGTACTGTGCAGACAAATTTGGAAGTTTTATTGTTCCCAGTAATTGTTTGAATTCAAATATTGTGTAATCTTACTCACCAATTTTACTTCAATTTAAAACAACATAATGTAAATACCGTGTTACATGCAATTCATTTTTCTTATAATGTGTAATAAGTTTTATTATGTAAAGAAGTTGTATTGTAAAAATGAGCAAGTATAAGTCAGTTTTAGGCTTATCTCTGTTTAAAGATGTTATAAACTATTTTTATCGGGAGATTTATATCTTTGTAGTTCAGAACTAGTTAATTGCATCTTTGAACAGCATCTGGCAAGAATAATAAAGCAAAATTACATTTGAGAATCATTTCTTGTATTTATAGAACTTTGTGGTAATAGTCGAGCATACTTCACCGACCTGAACAGACAGAGAGGTATCCACTACTATACTTACCTAATTTTTTATTATTTGCAAATTCAACACATCCTAACATTTTTAATTGAATCACTTTAAATTACAAAGTCAAAAATAAGATTTCCATAGAGCGTAATTTTTAAAAAAGACCATGAGCTGATGGGTCGTAAATCTTTTGCAGAAGTATCCCTGTGTGATGTTAGCGCTGTGTGCATCCTTTGTCAGTGGTTTTAAGAACGGTAAGTGTAGAAAGGGCAGCGAGACTACCATGACATGGATGAACATTGGCTGGTTAATATACCAGCTGTCAACAGTAGCCTAGGCAAAGTAAAAACCATCAGCATTTGTGTTGTTTCATCAGTGACATTTTAGCCAAAATGCCATTGTTGAAATACTGCAAATGTTCTCCATGTTGTTGTTATGAAATAACTAATGCAATTTTTATTTATTCACTCGGCGTGTGTTGCTGTGGCGCTGCTTCTACCTTGTGCTTTGTGTGACAGGATAACACTTCCTCTTCAAAGCATCGATCGGACAAGTATTCTGATAAGCACAAAGATAGAGAACGAGATGGGAGCCGAAGGTAAGACATAATTTTGTACACTTGGGTGCAGTAGATTTATATCGCAGATGGATTGTAAAATCAGGTGTAGCCAACTGTTTCAAAACAACTATGTTATGTAATGCATTTTTTTTTCTCTGTTATCCATCTGCGACAAATATATGAAAACCGGCCCTTAATTATTTGTTTTTTGCCTTTACATACTACATATTAATGTAATATAAAACAAATCGTTTACAATTATCTAAACACAACATTTCAAGAGGTCATTTATTTTTAGACGTAGCCGTTCAAGAGACAGAAGAAGATCGAAAGATCGAGATGTACGTCGATCAAAAGATAGAGATGACAAAAAGGATAAAGATCGTGAAAGGGACAAAGACCGCAAAGATCGTGATCGCGACCGCGACCGCGATCGCGGCGGTGAACGTGATCGCGATCGTGGTGACCGCGACCGTGACCGTGGAGATCGTGACCGAGGCGATCGTGATCGGGAACGCGATCGCGGTGATCGCGAGCGAGATCGTGACAAGGATAATAATAAAGATAGGGATCGGACTCATAATAGAGATAAAGACCGGGATAAGGACAAGGAACGAGAACGCGACAAAGATAAGCGAAGGAGTAGGGATAAGGAACGTAGTCGGGAACGTGATCGAAGCAGTCGTGATCGCACCTCCAACAGCAAAAGAGAAAAGACTATTGAAAGAGACCCCGCCAAAGAATACCGATCAAAGTCTAGAGGTCTCGAACCTAAGTTAGATGACTTGCCTCCAGAAGAAAGAGATCTTCGCACTGTATTTTGTATGCAATTATCACAGCGGATTCGAGCTAAAGATCTTGAAGAATTTTTCTCATCAGTAGGCAAAGTAAGAGATGTAAGATTAATCACTTGCAACAAAACCAGAAGATTTAAAGGAATAGCTTACATCGAATTCAAAGACGCGGAATCAGTGCCTTTGGTAAGCAAACCATATATATTTTAAATATTCCCACAATATAGAGGATATTACTTCTTCACTTGCTAATTATTATATGAAAATAAAATGAATATTTATGGGGTCTCTCATACAACCGAAATTATTTTTGACTGATTTAAAGATGCGGAACACTCCTTGCAGGAGTCTGTTCTAAACAGGACCAGTTTTTTTATGGAATAAACTGTTAATTAATCATTTAATTAATTAATGTTAATTAATTTTATTTACAGGCTCTTGGTTTGACTGGACAAAAATTGCTTGGAGTACCTATCATAGTACAACATACACAAGCAGAAAAGAACAGGGTAGGCAATACATTGCCGAATTTAGCACCAAAGACCAGTAACGGACCGACAAGACTATATGTTGGTTCATTGCATTTTAACATTACAGAAGACATGCTCCGCGGAATATTCGAACCTTTTGGAAAAATTGATCATATTCAACTTATGACTGACCCAGAAACAGGCAAAAGCAAAGGGTACGGATTTCTTACGGTAAGTTTCATCTCAAGCTGTATATGACGACTAGGCCCGAGAAAAAAATCCTTTTTTGATATTTTACCTAATTTCACGTCAGATATTAGGCACAATCTTTGCATTCGCTCTAATAATTCCTAAAACTAAATTTGGATGTCTTTGTTTAACTCCAAAAGTCAAAAAATAACCCAGCTTAATATGCTTTATAAATCTGCAGTGCTTAGGTAAGACATTATTTAATTCACAACATAACCTTTCAGTTCCATCATGCGGCTGACGCGAAAAAAGCTATGGAACAATTAAATGGTTTTGAATTAGCTGGACGACCTATGAAAGTTGGTAATGTGACAGAAAGAACTGATGGCGGATCAAGCACTCGATTTGACGCAGATGAGTTAGACCGTGCTGGTATTGATTTAGGCGCAACAGGACGCTTACAGCTAATGTTTAAACTCGCAGAAGGCACTGGATTACAGGTAATAACACTAACATTTCATCTGTGTGTTCTGATCTTCCTTTACTAGTACACATACATTTTAATATTCCTCAAGCATGTAAAAGGGTATACATTGAGTTCTAATAAAAAATGTGAACATGTGTTTTTCGGTTAATTTATGGAGTAAAATACTAATATCACAATGGCATTAATTTCAGATACCTCCTGCTGCTGCATCAGTATTGATGGGCGCCGGTTCTGCTATGGTAACTCCACAACCACAAGTAGCGCCACCAATAGCTACTCAATGCTTTATGCTCAATAACATGTTCGATCCGGCCTCGTAAGTGTCCTTTATTATATGGGAACTACATGATACAGATACATTTAATTCTTGAAATCGAAATTAGAAATGTTATTTAGGTTAGTTCTCTGTGTGAGGGAAGGCCTGTGCCCAGCTGTGGGACGATAAAAAAGACTGATGATTATGAGTTTTTGCTAAGGAATTTGAAACATGTATAATACACATATTTTTTTCAAATTCAATAGATTGATAAAATTATTTTATTTTTCAGAGAAACAAACCCTAGTTGGGATATTGAAATAAGGGATGATGTTATCAGTGAATGTAATAAGCATGGTGGCGTATTGCATGTGTACGTAGACAAAGCATCTCCACAAGGAAATGTCTACTGTAAATGTCCAACGATAGCAACAGCAGTTGCTTCAGTGAACACCCTGCACGGACGGTGGTTCGCTGGCCGTGTCATTACAGCCGCGTACGTGCCGCTCGTCAACTATCACTCTCTATTTCCTGATGCTATGACAGCACTTAGCCTGTTGTTGCCGTCCCGACAACGATAAACTACAGCAATAAGCATTTATTTTAATAATTTTGGTCTTGAGTGTATACTGATTGTAATATCTAGTGATGACCTAATTCTATTCTAGATAATAAAGTTATTATTATATAAAGATTTAATGAGTTTAATTTATTAACCGCCTTAACATTTTGTTTAAACAGAATTGACGTGTTTCTCAAAATGCGCGCTCGTTTCCCTAGTGCAATAATCTTGTCCCACCTGTCAACCTACTCTTGCTTTTCTGTGCTTACAACTGGGGGGGGGGGGGACGATCGGATCGAATATGTTACTAGATTAAGGGCCAGTTTCACAATGTCCGAATAGCCACTAAATCTAAGCCACTGATCTACCAGATAAATTAAAAAATGAACAGAATTTGTATGAAATTTTCTACCAAATAAACTATGTGTACTCTCTACCAAACTGTCTACCAAATAAAAATAGTGCACCATATTTTTACAAGTGATCTAGTACATGCTAAGGATCATGTTTACCACAGAAAAAGTTGAATGACCTAGGGTCAACGATCGAGCGTGTTCATCAGAGACTAACATTATTATGCGTAAGAACGCAATTACTAATTTATTAATTATGTTATTTTTTTCATGATTTTTTTGTGGTACCAACATCCTTGCAACAAAAAAATTGAGAATCTCCTCCATTTTAATAAAAACTGAAGTTTGCCAACGAAGTTACTTGGCTCTATGTTTGAAACGTTTGAACAGCAAAGGACATGTCCGCTTTTTGTATGGACGTTGGTTTTTTATTCCGAGTAAAATTTAACCAGCATCAATGTTTATTCATATAAAGACGACAAAAATAAAGAACTTAGAACCACTGAAATAATATTTTTAAACCCCTCCATTTTACAGAAAATTCAAAACTTAATAATTGAAGTTATTATTATTCTTTTAATTGCTGGCAACCCTTAAAAAAGGTAGTTTTTATTTAAAGTATCGCCACACTGGAATAATGTTATATTTGACTTTAGATTATAGACCTATAGATGACTAGATGTAACCATGAGACTGTAGGCAAATGTGGAAATGAGAAGCATATATACGAAATAAGTAAGAAAATTGAGACAAAACATAATATTCTCTATCGCATTCGGCGTGCCGGGATTTGCTCGGCCAACATTTAAAAGTTGGCCCAATTAAAGTCCTAGATCTCTATCACCGAGAGGTCGACTCAGATCATTTTTTATGTTTTTAGAAAAGTTTCGGCAATTAAGTTCTAGTTTTAGTGTATATAATTATGAGAAATAGACTCCTGTAGTTGAGTGTTTAGTGCATTTTGAGTTTTATAGTGCTGTCTCATGTGCAGCCACGTGGGTGCTCCATCTATAGGTATTATAATCTAAGTATTTGACAGAACAAATTATTTATCTGTCACTGACAATAGAGATGGGTCAACTTACGATTAGACTCGCTTCAGGTTGACTCGAATTGAAATTCATGTGATTCTGTAGTTTGATAGTAACAATTTTATTATTTTATGTATCAGGAATAAGAGAAGACCATTTGTTTTCTGAACCTATTTTTCATTAGAAAATAGATAAAATAGTAGAATAAACTTCTCACATAAGAAATCAAACTTGCATGCGGTGTTTACCTGTAAAGATTTTGCATTTAGTTTTTAAGTTTTGATTTTATTTTATCTGTGTACCTACATAATATGTATCACTGAAACAATAGCTGGTAAAACTAAATAAATAAATAAACTTAGTGGATAAATCGATTTCATTTGTAGGAAAAATCGATTCTTCGGTTAATTAATCGCACCCCTATTGGTTCCCCTGCCGTTACAGTATCGTTCGTCCGCTATATGAGTGCTTCATTATTATCATTGCGCTTTACTGATTTTTCCGATTTAACTGACTTGAGCTTTTCACAACTGATTTTTCCACTTAGCACATGATTGTTTTATAAACCTGTGACTATCAATTATGATTTTTCGTACCGATATTTGATATTGCACGTGACGAGTATTAGACCAATTATTTAATTTATTTATTTCTCAAAAACACCAACATTATTGTACTTAATCATATTTCGTTAGTGAGTAGCAGACAGTATAAAACAGACATCTTGCTATCTCGCCAAACAAGAAAAAAAACATATGTTTATTTATGTATTTTATTTACAGTACGAATCGCTTGCATGAGAACAATAAAACACTGAAGCTTAATATTAAACAGTTTTAAATATAATTTTCGAAAGGCTTTTCATCCACTCATCTTGATTTCCAGTCGAATAAAATCTCAGTTTATATCAACAATGGTTCTGATCGGTAGATAACATTATTATTCATTTTCTTCGGCTGATTATAAGCTCTTATGTAGTATGATGAAACAAGCATTTCTTTTTGACTGGGGTCTAAGTAAAATATTGTAATTTACACGTGAACAAACTCGATATCCTTGCAAAATTCCAGTTGGAAGATTGTGTATTTTCTATGTTCTGCTGACAGTTAGTAACTGTCATAAATTGACAAAGAAAAACTGTCCTCCTATGTCAATTTTACTTTTTTTTTGGGGTGCGTTCGATTTTCTAGCCTAGATAAATCTTAAGGTTTGTTAGTTTTAGGAGTAAATTCACACTATATTGAAAAAATATTTTTTCGGAAATTGGAGGGCTTTAAAAATGTTTGATATAGTCAGAAGCCCTAAGTTTTGACATGTCTATTCAAATATATATACTTTACCGTGGTTAAAATTATTCAATAATAAAAAACCATTTCTGGACATGTCCTTTATTTATGTGGGTCATGTTCGGTCTGAGCTGTGAGTAGCCGCAGTATTGATTTATTTGGACGATCTTGTGTAGCCTCCAATATTATATAGGGATGTTGCCCACACAGGAAAACGAAAACAAGGGATAGCAAAAACTTTATTATTTACAAATTGATAAGGTTAAACTGCTCTTATCCAATCGATTTCTAATGTCGCTGGTCCTTTCTGCTTTACTGGTTGATAAACACCACCGTACATCTGTATTCCAATACTTGTAATCTGAGACAAATCCAATACCTCATTATTGGTTACTCTTTTACCTCTGTAGTAAGCCTTAAATTCGGAAAAATTCAGATTTCGTATTGCGAAGTCGTCCTTTGGCGCCTGAAAAGACGTAATTAGATATACAACATAAGTAAGAAATGCTTTCTGTATGCACCTGAACATAAACCTGGTTTTAGCAAATATCTCTTGATCTAAATCATTATAAATACGATAAATAGTTATGAGGTTAAAACGTTTGTTGCTAAGCAACAAGTTGTTCTGCAGTTCTGAAATTCTTCCGTCGTCTTTAGGAGTTGACTGTACCTTTACAATTTACGTTTTGTCCGTAAATTAAAGTATGTAATTGAGTGGCGATCTATAAAATGCTAACATCATGAGTTTTGCGTAAATTTGGGCCATACCATAGCTATGATGCATGAATAAAAATACTTTTCATTGGTAAACAATGTTGGGCTTGTTACCTTTGAAGTTGCTGATATGTAGTAGTAGGTACCTCCCTATCTATTCATAACAAGCATATCTATTTACAAATTAATGTTATCATTATAATAACAATTACCTGAAAATATTGTTCGAATGAATAGTTAGGTTCATCATTTAATCCCTTGTGCCGTAAAGTAACTTTGAAACCATTGAACTGTCCTTGACCTCTACACTTGATCTGAAGTTTTGTGTGGTCTGTGAGATTCCATGTTTGAATAGCTCGTATACCAGCAAATCCCGCACCGTTCAGTTGGGGATTTAGGAGAGCGAAGAATATAGCTCTCCTGAAGCCAATATTTTTATGAATTACAAATATGGCCTTAGACATGCCCACATCGCGTACTGTATCAGACTGTTCTTGCCAAACATCTACGTCATCGTTCTTTGTAAAATCGAACAGGTATAAAGCGTCATCTTGTTGACTGGTGCTGTAAATAACAAAGAAAATAAGTAATTTATTCATTTTGTATGTGACTCTGCTGCGTTTCAAGAGCACTAGATGTTTTTGTTGTCTACATATAAGTACTACAATACCTAGGTACCTAACCTAAGATTTTTAAGTTAAACATCTGTAGATACCTACATACTTATGGTATCTACTCATAAAGTCATCCCAATAGTTCTTAGGCCTAATTAAAAGAAAACGCTATTAGAAAGCTAGATAAATTGAATATAACCTAAAATGCTCTTTTACTTGGAACTTATCGACTGTTATTGCCATATTCAGTGGGTAAGTAAGTACTTAACTTTCATCATTGGAGATATCTTTTAAATCGATCTCACTTATTCCGCACGTGTTACTTTCGATAGCAGCCATTTTGACACTCAGAGGTTACCTTATCAACTGTGTTTATGTACTAGGTACCTAATTCATATGATAGCAAATCAGGTCACAAAATAAGTTTGTAGATAGTTAGGTATCAGGCTCTCGTACAGTCGAAGGATGCTTAACTAAAAATCAAAAATATTTTCGGTGAGTTAGGTACATTTTGTTTGAAGAACACAAGAAGGGTGTAAGTAGCTACCTACTATTAAACACCCACTTAAAAATAAATAGAACTCTACAGATGAAAAAAGATTTCACCGAGTATAGCTGAGATAGCTGCCTATAAAATAAATGTCTATAAATTGAATTGGTCCTGGTGAAGTAGAAGAGCATGCGCAGTAAGAAACACTGGACGGCGCATGTTGACACCTACCTACCTTCCTAGATACAAGCATATTACATATCTTAAGTCGTATTTGTATTTTCTTTGGATACAAGATACAAGTACTTACCTACCTACCTACTTATTCACGTTGCGTTGACATTCAACAGTTTAAGTAAGGGTTGCCATTTTATTTTACAAGAAATAAAGTAGCTGTATTTAAGTATGAGAAGAATATTTAACCGTTTTTTTAATTTATATTAATAGCATTTTTTACAACTTATTAATATAATTTAATAAGTATTTTAAAACTTCACACACCTTATTGCAATTATGGCTATAAATAAAATAAAGGAGATAATTAGCTAAGAGAAGTTGCTCTATTTCTACCCTCGCACCACTTTGCATTAGTTACTGAACAACCGCTCTTTCATTAAATGGTGAAGTTGCCGTAAAATACATATGAGAATGATAAGTTCTTTTTATTCTTTACCATTAACTAAATAAAAAACCAATATATTAAAAAATTGGGTCACCCAATGTATTTAAAAATTCAACGGTCCAGAACTTTTAGTGAGGACTTTTTTTAGGACTAAAATAGGCTAATCGTATACGTACTGAGTGTGAGGTTACAAAACTTATATCCTATACAATATTATTGTAACTACTAACCTGTTATCACAGACACCACATATGAGGGTATAGCAAAGAAATATGTAAACACATGCCACTTTGTCACTAAACATTTTAAATAATGATTTATAATAAAGTGAATAAGTACAACGTATTTAGGCACTATTACTTCGACTACACTGTATCAAATACTAACTAATAAGTACTTATAGATATGAATTATCGCATAATACATTTATTTGAATAAACAAAATGAATTTATGTAGTAATAATGAACATTTGACACTGTTATCGTTTCATAATGTTATTGACGTCTTTACTTTAGAGATGGGCCGTAGCAATAAGTGACCGTTAGCTACGTTCATAAACAATGACCTAACTACCTACCTACCTACCTAGGTACCTACATTAAACCTGTATCTAGTTACTTATGTTTGTGGTTACTTGCATAAAGGTAGTTGCGTGGCCTTAAGAGTCACATAAATGTACAAAAAATATTAAAAAAGTTATTGCAGGTAAACTGTAGTATGTTAAGGTTTGTAGATACTCAAATAGATACATAATCCGAAATAATACCTTTTAAAAATTGGTTGTAAGACGCAATCAAGATAACCAAACACAATTACTTTGTATAATGACGACATCGCAGCGCTATCGTGTCTCTAGAATTCTGAAGTATGTTTTTTTTTATGAATACGGAGGTCAAGTGAGGGTTCAGTGTGAGAAACATAAACTTTATTGCAAAAAAAAATGAAGCACTCATCGCTCACTCGCGTTATAGCAAGAACGTCATTATATTGTAAAATGTATCGATCTACAAGGAGTCCAATCTGTAAATAGTAAGGTAAAAGCAAGATCGAATTAACCATAGCAATAAGATAGAGAAAAAAACCTGAGCTGACACCGAGGCAATAATAATTAATGGATCGTTAATCCAAGGCATTCAATGCTTACACGCAGTTTAGTTTGATGCGTTGCGTTTTCGCAGTTTTTCTTCAAATTATTGCACAAGTGACGTAGCTAATGCTATACATATAACACGTTACTGATTCAAGTGCTACAAACGAGATAGGTACTGCGAATACCAGTGTCTGCTTTACAACTTTGCCGTGTTTTTTTTTATATTTAATTACACGATATTATAGGTAAGTAACTAATAATAGGACTAGTAAGCAATTACATAATTTACCAGAACGCGATCATTTTATACCTGCACGTACAAAGATTATGATTAGGCTTTTATCTACGCCTATTTGAGACCAGGTTCGATCAACATCTGCCAAGCCTTTTCCCAACTATGTTTGGGACGGTGTTCCGCATATCGGGATGCAGCTGAGTACCAGTGTGAGGACTGACCAACTGGAGCCCGGTTACCTGGATACCCCTTGGTAACACTTGATTGTCAGACTTTCTGGTCTCAGCTTACCCGTAACGACTGCCAAAGATGTCCAAATTACCGTCAGAGCTCACTAATGTAATGTGCCTTCTGAAATAAGGAGGAATTCGTAATGACGAGATGCGTCAACAATCCACGAACCGACCGTCATAACCCATTCGCGCCAAGCATTGTTTAACATTGTGATATATCGACGCTTGCAGCTGATACATGAGCTCTACAGAGCTTTCCTAAAGGCTTTTTGCACGTACATGCCGGCGATATAGCCGCGAGGTTTATACCTCAGATTAAGGATTCGTTGTTCTGAGGGTTTATACGTACCGGCTATGATCTTTTGTGTGGCGGCTGGCGGCGGCTTTGAATGCAGCCGAGTGCACGGCGTCCCTGTATGTCCCTTAAGAATAGTTAACAAGACCGCGGCGCGGACTAAGGAAATTTTCAAAAAATCGACGTCGGAGTGTGGCGAGTAAGTATCATCCCTATCTTAGACATTTATTTTTTGTCTTAGAGGAACAATTATTAACATCAAGAGGTCGCGCAAGGGAACGCGGCGGTAGCATCGATCAATGGCGGTAGTAATATTTTACACTTTGGTGGTCCCTTTCCGGCAGCATTCCCTTGCAAAAGTATTTATAAGATTTTATTTTTTTATAGAAATGTGGGCAAAATTAAATAACTGTTATGTAAGAATACTTTATTTAAAATTTCATGTTTACATTTATTTCCCTCCACCAGTAGTTACACTACGCTTTAAAAATCCAATATTTCTTAAATGTCGCACAATGAAAGGTGTAGCCGTTAGAGTAATTGCTATCCTGAAAGGAGCAAAGAATTTGTGGACTGTATATGCTACGACAAAGGTGCCAGCATTTGATCCTGCAGCCTTCAAAATAGTGCCCTCACTTATATTTAAGTACTTTAGCAGCGCCACTAAATCTAGGCCACTGAAAAAGAAAAAGCATATCATTATATAATCTATTTATAATTTAAGAGGACTTTCAAATGAGCAGATTAAAAAAGCCAGTTTTTCTATGCAGCAACTCAAATCTTAATAACTGATAACTACAGATTGGAGTGATGAGCACGAAACCGTACACACAAGTCCGCTAGTGTTCAAGCACTCAGGTAGAGTTACATTAACTCAGTAAACACGTCTAATCTCTGTTATGTTAAAATACTAGCTTCCACCAATGGTTTCACCCGCGTCCGGAGCCAATAACCTTCCTTGATAAATGGGCTGTACATCGGAGTGTTCCAGCAAAAAAGTAACATACCATAAACTCTCTAGCCATATAATATTAGTATAGATATGACTTATATAATATTTAGATTAATGAATGTATGATATGAGGTTGTTATAGCATACAACATACCTAGATATTAGAAGATAGCAGGTTCCCAATGATATCAGGGAAATGCAAACATGAAATACAATCACAGTTGAACCATACTCTTTGATAGCCCTTTTCAACTTTTCTTTTGAACTCAGTGGAGGCTCTGTACTCTTTGTATCTGTACTCATAAATCTTGTGCCAACAGCTATGCTTTGAAAAAAGTTTTTAAAAAAATTAGCAATCTCATAAAAAAAGGTCAAATGTACTGATAGCGAAGCCAATAATGGATTACAGAACAGTTAATAAAAACAAATAAGAATCTTTTCTTTTTTAAGCAAAGTGAAAATTGTAACTCTTGACAACCTTATCATGGGTTTTTGAATTCCATAATCCTTCAATGTTAAACAAAGAAATATTATGTAAATATAAATAAGCAATTTTCATCAGTCTAAAGTCTAAGTCAAATCACTTATTTCATTTACGCATCTACAAGCATGAATGCAAAAATGTTCTGCAACTATGTAGTTAGCATGTTGGCAGTATACCAAAAGTAGATACAAAATTTCATCTACCTTGATGATCAAAAATTTATAATATATTTATTAAACAAAAGCAATGAGGAATGTAATATTAGTAAGTTATTATATTAATATTATACATGGAATTAGCCAGCTTATAATCTTATTGGAATCTTTAGGACTTTCGATTTAAGAAAGGTGTGATAGAACATTAAATTGCTTACCTTTAAATAGGTGTGCTGGCTATGCCCATGCTTCATGCATTTCAGTTACATGCAGTATAGACAAACCATTACACAGACATACAATGTCTTATCAATAAAAGATAATATGTATCCATAAGGCTAAGAATACTGCCCTGAATATAAATGGTCTAGTGTCAGTAGTGTTAGTGAAACAAACCAGGTATTATGTATACATACCGTCTTTCATTACTCTTGCTCGGTACTCATTTCTGAGTGTCAAGTAATGAGCACTGTGAAGATGATCAGACAAGTACTTGTGGCCTTGCCCCCATTGTGATCCAGGCATATTAAGATGCGTGTGGTTGCCACTGAATGGACTTGGCACATTACTTTGCATGGAAGAAGACAAACTGACTGCCCCACGGCAATCATATTTGTTAACGTGAGGATCTGGTTGTACAGTTATATCGATTTTTCCCAAGTCAATCTGTTTTTGGTAGTAAGAACTGATAACTGGACCAGAAATATCTCGTTCGCGCAGAGGTGAGAATCTGCCCATTTCTGACGCATTTATGTCGACTACATTTGTCGGCAATTTCAATGCTGCAGCCGGAGGAAATTTTAGACTCGTTGTGACATGTATACGGTTTACATCCTGACCAATACTATTATTAAATCCACCTGAAAACGTTGAACAAATGCAATATTTATAAATTTTGTTCCTTTGTGTACAATAAACAATTTTGAAGGTCATGTTCAAGTCCACTTACCAAACACTGGATTTGCCAAATAATGTTGTCTACCGCTAAAACAACTTGTGGATCTGGTATATATTTTATACATTTTAGAATATCGATTTATTTCCAATGAAAAAGATGTGGAAATTTCCCGTTATTACACGTAACTATAGCTGCACCATAGAACGAACACACATTTTGACAAATGACGTACTAAAATGTGAACTAAATTGAAAATTGACATAACATTTAACAATGACACTGACAGAATTATATTTCTCTAGCTAGTCTGAGCTCTAGTCTCAATAAGCCCGAAAAAAAAATACTAAACCAGCTTCTATAAAATACTTTTTGTAAAGTTTGCTTATTAAAGTAAAAATAATGTTAGCGTATCGCTATAACCTAGCCAAAGAGTAAAGTAAATATACTAGCCCTACACTAAATCCTATCGGTCGTATGTTAGAAAGAAGTGTGATATTTATAATAGGTATAAACCTTGTCCTTGAATAGGTAACTTAAAGTCTGGCTATAGGCCTAAATGTTTAGGTTCCGACAGGAAAATACGGTTATCCAGTACACGGCCTCCTAGGCTATGAGAAAATAAAAAATGAATAACTCAATCCATTTTAAAATAAACCGCAATAGAGTCGGTTGCGTAGTTATACAATGTTTAAGCATACTAAAGGAGTGACAAATATTAAAACAAAATAGGTAAATAATAATTATTTTCATAATTGTATATTTTAATCTAGTATAATGTAACGTAAATTTATATGCACTGTTCTACTTAAATCGTAAATCGGTTACCAATGCTACATGGTCAGAAGGAAATACAACACTTGGCAAAGCTGTGTGTAATTTCAATTCATCTACAGATGGAAGAGGAACAACCTGCAAAAAAAATAGTATTTGAAATTCATATTTAGTAAAAATATATAATTTTACCAAACAATGAGGAATATACCTGTTCCACTTCTAAATTTAACTTTTCATAATATATGTAATCCAGACAATCTGCAAATTCTGCAGTATAATTAGTATAGGGTGGTGTTCCACATGCACTTCCTAAAGAAATGTTTTGTTCCAAACTTAAACCATGTACAGCTTCATCTATGTCTAAAATGGAAAAGAGTTTATTATTAAAATCAACAATACAATACACTTATGGCCAGAAACCTCCCCTCTCCTCCCTCTCAATTATTTACCAAGGAGCCCATCGTCCTTCAAAAATCTACACAATTCTATATTTTGCAAAGATCCTACTATGACAAGGGGCTCCTTGGTAAACAATATAGAATTGTGCAAAAATGTTACTGTGCAGATTTTTCTAAGTAGTTTTCATTCTGTTAACAAATGATACTTCACAAAAAATATTATAACTTGAATTATGTGACATTTTTATTACACTTACTAGATTTCCAGTCTGCTAAAGTACTTGGTGATGAACCAGTTGTGTACAACTGATATATACCACATGAAGGAACGCTGTTGAAATCACCACAAAGTATAAGACTTATTCTTTTATCAGGAAACTGAAATAAAAAATTATTATAATAGACTTCTCTTGAACATTGCTCTAGACTGGATCACCATGGGCTATTTCCATGGCACATATTTCCTACCTTTGAGATCAATTGTTTCCGAATATCCATCAGCCAGTATATAACAAGACCTCCTTGTAGCAGTCTTATATGGTCAGCATCAGGGTGAAAATATAAATGAGTGTTAGCAACTATTAGAACCTCATTTGGGTTGTCAATTGACTCAAGAAATGTTGCACTTGCTACTGTTGATCTATCTAACAATCTTTTAGTTAGAGGATCATTATCTTTGATTTTTTCCCAAATTGATTGAAGACACTTTTTAGTAGTCAAAGCTTCAGACAAGACTATCGCTTCATCTCCAAAGCATCTGAAAAAAAAAAAGATTTTATGATTATGTTATACTAATACTAGTTTTAATATCATAAAAATAGACTTCATCATACTTGAATCTATCTTTATTGTAGAAACATGCCAAGCCTTCAGCAACTTCTTTTCCTTTTTTATAGAATAACCCATTAAGTCCAGCTGAATTCATTATTGGAGTTAAACAACTGTGAAATATTTTACGGTCCACTTCTTGAAGGCATATTATGTCACTGTTATATCCTAAAATTTAAAGCACAATTCATTAATGAAACCCTTATTATCAGCCTATTGAAATATTGTTCCAAAACTTCTTATTTCACAATGAGATAGTATTATAATAACATCGAGACATACATATCGAAACATTATTTTCAAATTAAACTATGTTTCTTACCAAGTAACTCCTTTAAAATAAGTTGTTTTCTATAATCAATGTGTAATGCATATGCGGGGCAGTATGGATACAGGACTGTTCTTGTGTAATCAGAATCACAGTACAGATCAGCCAAAATATTGTAGGATACACATCTAAAGCTAAAAACAGATAAAATGGTTTTAATTAAGTAATCAGAAAATTTACAGTGGAGAATATTGTAGATTTTATATATGTATTGAAGAAAATAGACCAATTGTTACCTTCTTTCTTTCAGTTTCTGTGTTGTAAACATATGCCTAGTTTCAAATGGACAGTTGCCGGGTCCAGCTTCTATAGGATTCTTAGATATTGTCTCAACAGCAGGGCCAACCATATCATCATTTCCTGTAACAGTCCAGTATTTTGAAATAATCAAACAATATGACAATCAAAAGTTCAGCATGCTTTCTCTTTTCAGGTTTGAATCCGTCAAGGTTTATAGTACATAGCTTGCTATGATGGATATACTGAGTAAATAATTTCGAAATACCATAGCAATTAGGCACACAGGTCTGATATGCCACAGGACCAATCACATTCACATCACACCATACATCCTGTGATAACTACTTCCTGTAATGTCTATTGTGGGTCTCCACATCTAATACAGCCTATTATACTCTTGGATAATGAAGTAATATTTTTTCAATCCTCTAAAATTTTTGAGAGGCTTACAAAATTACAGAGATAAATATTCTCTTACTATTTGTGCAATCTAACCAAAGTTTAAACAACTTACCTGGTATGCATTCTAATTTTAATTTCATGCCAATTTCTTGTGCACATGGTGTGTACGTAAAATTGTTTCCAGTTAGTTCCCATTGAATATTTTGTTCATTCACTGGATTTCCCTTTTCATTTAATGATATTCCTTTGTACCAATTGAAAGTACACTTATCAGATTTAGCATTTTGCGTCTCAAAATGAAGTGGATATACTGGAAAACCAGCTAAAATACTTTGAGGCAAATTCATACTTGTCACCCATGGAGAGTTAAACACAACTTCATAAAGATTATCAGACATTTTTAATTTAACTGGACCATTCATGGCAAAAAGTTCATTGCAAGTGATATTTGCATCAATAGGAGCATTGTTAGAATCACAAAACTCTATGGCTATATTTGTATTGCTTTCATTGCTTTTCTTTTTTTTATTACCCTTGTCTATCACTTTAACAATGTTGGTTTTCATGCGACCTAGTAAGACTTCCAAAGTTTCTGTTGGTTTTCGGCTAAAATTGAATTGCCTTACCAAACCTTTCACATCCAATAAGAAAGAAATGTCTACTTTATCTTCATGTTTTATGTATCTGAAATAGCATTTATTGATGTTCATGATATTTGATTGTGAAATAACAGTGGCGTAAAGTCTTATCTTTAGAAATCGAAATAGCATAATATTGTATTAATATAATAAGTAACGTAAAATCTTTCAGTGAAACATAACCTAGTCTAAAATTTGACTTTGACTGTGACAGACGACAGTCTGTCAAATCTGTCTGTGACACCTCTGTGACACCTCTGTGACACGCACAGTTACCTACTTTTTTTTAATTTATTTTTGGAGTTTTATGACCTGGTAACTTCTCTTACACAGGACATAAGCAAAAAGGAACACAATCTGAGAGCAATTTCGCTCGCTGTACTGTAATTTCGGCCGACCCTTTTCCTAAATAGGGTGACCATAATTTTAATTAACCCAGGATGTTGCTGTTATATTGTTGCTTTCAATTGGTTTTTGTTTTTAAGATCAACTGTAACGAAGCTGTTGGACTACTGAAAAACCATGTGAAATGAATCGCTTCATGAGCATACCTCTCTTCTGCATTGGGTGCGATGGATTGGGGCACGGGGCCCTCTACTCAAAGGGAATCTATGTATGTAAATTATAGATCTGCTACCGTGTGTTCTCTTCTTTATAATTTATTTATAATTTCTATCTTTAAAAAATATTCTCTGGTTATATAATTATTTTATTAGTGTATGAGGAAAACTATAAATAATTATTACTGGCAACATTGTGTGTCAACGTGTCAAGGCGATTTGTACGCGTTGCATGTTGTTAGTTGCCAACACGGTTCACAGTCGTTCTACTTTATAATTTTTGAGAGTTAAATTAAAACCTGACAGACTGTTGCTGTGTATTTTGAGTGTTTCATAATTGAAGCAGATCGTTTTTAGTTATGGTACGTATATTCTTAAAAAATATAGTGCATATTTTAATGGAATTATCTAAAAAGAATATTGGTTAACAGAAATAATATTCGTGGATTTAATCTTTGATATTATGTGGTTTCAGCCTCCTTCACCTAGCTCTACGTCGGTGGGATCTGGTGGTCGCTCACCAAGCAAGGCGACTACAGCCCCACGGTCATCCAGTGGTAGTACAGTTCGCCAACGTAAATCTACAACGACTACTACTGCGGCCAGAAATCGTAGCACAGGGGCCGGATCTGGAGGCATGTGGCGGTTCTACACCGATGACTCTCCAGGCGTTAAAGTGTAAGTTGACATAAATACTATGATATTTAGTTGAATACCATTTTCACCACTTATCTCAAATCTATGCAGATAGGTAGTTTCAATGAATGAATTGCTGAAAAGTGATAAGATTTGTTTATCCAATTGCAAAGACACTCTGTACTGGTATGTTCTAGTTATGTTTTACAATTATTTTATTATCTCCTGTCCTCTAGCTTTTTATAGACAGTGGAATATGAATATTGTGTCTTATATAGGCCCAGATTTTGTGCATACAAACAGTTAATCCCATATTTAGTGTAAATTATTTCTAGCCATATTAAACACATATTGAAATAGTAAAATAAAACTCCAGATTTCATTATTCAGCATTAATTTTACTGTTTTCTTTTTAATTTCCAGGGGTCCAGTTCCAGTTTTAGTTATGTCTCTCCTGTTCATTGCATCTGTGTTTATGCTTCACATTTGGGGTAAATACACAAGGGCATAATTTCCACATATTTATTAACTGGTTGTTCGAAGAATGAGTGAAAGTACTAAGTGATTGATAGGGAGTTGGGTGTTAAGATATGATTTTTTAATAAATTATGTAATTTAATCTTATTCTGCAATAAATATAAGTTCTATACATAAAATATTTATTTTACTGATCCTGATACCCCAATGTATTAAAAACAATGTACTTATTGAAAAATATCCCCTTAAAATAGTGCTGTATACTTTATATTATAACTCATGTGATAACTGACAGCTTCACTGCAGCAGTTTCACTGGTGTCCCGTAGGCACTACTTTGCAACCCTGAATATAAAGTAGCTTACACCCTTTTCGATAAATGGGCTATCTAACACTGAAAAGAAACATTCTGAATCCGACCAGTTGTTCATGAAATTAGATTTTTCAATCAAACACTCTCTTTTTATAAAATAAGTATGAAGGGAACATAAGTACCTAAGTTTTTGCAGATGTTGTAAAGCTTTTGGTTTAAGTTTCAATTCTTTTACGGATTCATCATATAATTTTACAGACAAATAGTGGTGAAAAACTACCTATTCAAGAAATGACAAGTCATAGATAATTAGGTAAAATATTGAAACTAATGAAAACCCCATAGGAACTGAGATATTTGAAAAAAAAAACTATGTGTCTTCTGACCTCACATAGTAGAGACGCGGTCATTCTTCTCTATGTAGGTTCTGAGACAAACTTTAGAATGTCAAAAAAATAAAAGTTCTGGCATCTTAAATTCCAAGTGCCTATATGACTAAATGGCCATGAATCATGTAATATTAGAACTCTGAAAATGTTAGGGTTTATTTCAAAATAAAAGTAAGATTAAAAATACAAATGATTTTATTTTGATTGATATTTTATTATTAAAAATAATTACGAAAAATAATCTTAAACCTAAGACACAATTATTATAAATGAGAAAAAACTATTTACAATATCAGCCTTATCTTGAATATAAAAAAATATTAAAGAGTAATCTCAGTACTTGAGTTAATAGCTGCCTCACTGACGCGGACGGCGGGAAAGAAATGTACCTATTATTTCAGCTGCAAATGAGACAATAATTGAAAGCAATTCACACATATGCTTCAACTCTTCTTCCTTTAATTTTATCGAAAAATTGGCGCCAGGAAACTAATGTTTTTCCTGACCATATCCAAAAACTGGAAGTAATTCCTACAATCATAGTCATTAAGTACTTAATCATGAACATTTCAAATTTTGGTCGGTCTGTTTCTCTGCGTGTGAATGGGCATGGAATAGAATACAAGGGTACAGAACACATATCGCGATGCCAAGTCACCATCCAATCATCGAAATTAGCTTGCTCATAGAAAAGACATGCTATCACTATTAACGCTGGTACTGTATAGAGGACACCAAATACGCCAATACGAATCATTAGTTTCTCAAGTTTATCAGTTTTGGTACCATCATGTTTCATAACAGTTCTTATGCGGAACAGTGAAACAAACCCTGCAAGCAAGAAAATTGTTCCAAGAACTAGGTACACACAGAGGGGTGCTAAAACAAATCCCCGCAATGCTTCAGCATCCCATAGTCCAACATAGCATACGCCAGAGAGGATGTCACCTGAAACAAAAATAATTTATATGTACATGGTATAAATGCCTGTATCTGTGAACCAGAATAGGAATAAATAAGTAGAGGATACGGTTTTATAATATTATGTGGTGATTTATATAACTTAGGGACTGGAGTATATCAAAGTGCATATTTTGGTATTCCCAATTACATGGCATTATCCAATAATGATGCATTTTATTATTACATGGGTTGTTACAAAAATAACAAGTGTAAAGCATAATTAAAGAAAGATAAACAGCCCCTTATAAAGGTCAATCTATACAAGTACTATAAAAGAGGAAGGATTTTTTGTTCTAAAAAAGCTCCAGTACTACTGAACCAATTTTAAATGGTGGGGAGCTACACTATGCTTAGTTGGCAGAAGCTATATTTCATACCAGTATGAGAAGCAGTTTTCACAGAACTCATGTGAAAGCGCATTAGTTTCGTTTTTTTTTATTTATGCTGCAGATTTGAAATAAAATATGCCTGCCATGCTAGAGGTCACGGGTTTGATTCCCACATAAGTCAGACATTTGTGTACATGAACTTATGAAGTGTTTGACTTATTCTTGGTTCCTTTGTATAATATTTCAAAAGAAAAGTATATAAGTATGTTTATCAGTTGTCTAGTACTCATAGTACAAGCTTTACAAAGTTTGGGACTAGATGATGTTGTGTGAATGTGTGGAGAATATTATATTTCCTGTGGCCTGTTCTAATATTTTATTGGGGTTGGTGCAGCTTTTGTTTCCACTTCCATTCTTGTAATCAACCATAGCATACATACCATACAATATAACACAAAATGATCACAATAGTCTTAAAGGCATGGGATAATACTTCAAGATACATTATTAAATCTTGAACTAAATGGCAAAATAAGTAGGCCATGTTTTGTTTAAAAGTATGAATTAATCCCTAATGACAAATGAGTATGAATTCTTTACTAACCATCAACTTTTCCCATGGCCAATATTGATATGGTTTTGATAGCAGGCACAGCCCATGCAGCCAAATGAAAGTATTGAGAATTTGCTTCTATTGCCTCATGGCCCCACTTGAGACCAGCGGCTAAAAACCATGTCAGTGTTAGAATGACCCACCAAATACTTGATGCCATGCTAAAAAAATAAACCACCATGAAGAGTATTGTGCAAGGTTCATGCTTGGTTCCTTGTGTGATTACTGAAATGTTGGGTAATCTTGCACCACTTATAGTTGATGGAAATGGACCTTGGCAGCTAACACTGTCTCCTGCACTCCAGCCCATAACATATGCTGCAGCCACCATAAGGTAACATACAGACAGAAAAATAATGGGCCTTTCTGGGTATCTGAACCTGTCTGTGTCAATGAGAAAGGTCAAAACTGTGAATAGGCAGCTTACAGTACACAATGTTGCCCAAATACCAATCCATAATCGTGCAAAATTCTTTTCACCCTGGCTGAAAAACATTCCAGTGCATGGTGCCCCACAGTCATTTTCAACTTTCTCCCCAACTTTAAGTGAGTACTCTAAGTCCAAATTTTTCGGCACTTTGAACTGTACAGGACATACAAATCCATAATCCTTAGCTCCATGAAGTTTTGTTGGGTCTTTGTCATTGTTGTTCTTGAAGTTCACTTTAGGAAGTTTAGTTTCAGTGTGTTTTCGAGATTCGTGAGTAATATTGTTATCGCCAACGCAAATCACGTTTTCATCAGTGGCAACGGGAAATTTTGAACACTCCAAATGTTCAGGCCAATGAAATCCAAAAGTTATCATTATCTCGTCACAATTTTGTTTGGCCGATTCACATAGATGTCGACACGGGGGAATGGGCGTATCTAAAATCGTACATACCGGCGCGTATACTGAACACAGGAAGAATTTCAGATCTGGTGAACAGTTTACCTTTATCAAAGGTGTGTACTGATGGACTTCAGGCCCCGCGTCTTCTTGTTTAGCGTGATTCAGTAAGTTAGGAAATATGGTTTGATTATATCTTATTTGTTGACAAAACTGAATAGTAATCGGCTCACAACGACCATGGTGAGGTAAAGTATCACCAGGGTAAACAGTAACACGTGAAGTTTCCGTCGTTACAAAAAAATATAACACTAGAACAGTAAACGCAACCTTCGCTTTTTCCATTATTATACCACTTGTAAATCAATTAAAATAACAAAAATAATAACTTAAAACTGTATGTCCCATTACAGATTATAAGTAGTAAAGACTTTGTCTCCGCATTTTCGCAAAAAATGCGATTATTAGTACAAAATATCAAATAAAATTGTTTTCACAACAACATGCATTGTAGATGATGGGAGACTCGAGTTCCAATGTTACCAACTTCTACAACTAATTATCCATAAAGCTTTAGTAAAAAAACCCCAAAATAACCACAATAACCTTTTCAGTTTGTATAATATACAAAAATGTTCACAAATTGCTGGTTCATACAACGGTATAAAATAAACATCTTAATCAGTAAGCCTAGACAACAAATCACTCCGCATTCTTAGGATTCTTAGTATCAAGAAACCGTAATAAATGACGAAACGCCGATTGACAAATAACTGCTTTACTACCATTCGTGGTCGGAGCCCAACCGACCGTAGATTCTGCGACTAAGGTTGCGACCACGAACATAACGTGGTGATGCAAATGTATGATAAAACTTTATAAAACTTACGAAAGAAATGGTAATCGCGACGAAAGAGCAGGTGGTATGGTCGAAGGACCTTAGCCTGCCCTACAGGCAAACAAAAAAATAAATATCAGCTGGAAATTTGACATCTGTCAGTAATAATTCGCAAATTGTTTCATGTTTGAAGAGGTAACGAAAACTTGAATAAAATCTTGTTGACTAGAAAACTCAATATGGAAATAGGTGGCGAAAATTTAGATTTCATGAAACTTATTAATGTTAAGGGTAATATTGAAAATATTACTCCTCACAAAATAGCAGTAGTAGCTTTTATTCGAGAATATGGATTGTTGAAGATAGAAGGTATGTTTGTTTACTATTTTGGACATTACCTATTCTATAATTAATTAATACTTTATAAGTTTTTAAATGATTCTGTTGTTTATAACTTAAGTGTCTATATTAAAAGTATTCCATAAGATTTGTCTATTGTTCATTGTTTCAGCAAACAGGATGATAGATTGTACCGTGGCATCTAAATATAGGAAGGATTTCTGTATGCTTGCCTTAAAATTAATTCAGGTAAACATTGTCTCTTATATTGTATCTTATAGTTACATAATGAACAAAATTCTATGTAGTCTAACACATTACACTACACATTAAATAGGTACCTAAAGATATGTAGAATGTTTGGTGGCCGTAATCTTTTTTTATTTAAGCAATATCAATAAGAAACTTAAATTTTTGCTTCAATATAGAAATTCAAATTCATAATTTTATTGATGTCACAAAATTAAAAAAAAAAGGGGATTAAAAAAATATTTTAAGAGAAGATATTGTGAGCATACATTGAATAGTTATTTTTAATTCTCAGCATAATATATTAAATGATAAATAATAATTATCATCTATTGCAGTGCCCGGATATGGAGTTTAAGGAATTGGAAGCACTACTGACTGATGGACGGTACAACCTGCTGAGTGTTCACCTACAGAACTTCTGTGTCCGTCTGCAGAACATATATGTTAATGGCGTTAGCGCTCTGACAGACTGTGTTACTTCTACAATAGACAAGCTAATGATTGAGTCCAATCCTTGCATAATGGCTAGATATAGTGTATTAGGTAAACATCTAACCAACTTAATACATTCATAATGTAACATCACATATTTTAAATTGCAGTTAAAAAAAATATATCTTTCAAGCTGGTAATATTCGTCTGTTTCAGGACTGTATTTACGAAGAATATTACTCCACTTAGATAAGTTAACTTTTGTTCAAGTTGTATCATTGTACAAGTCATTTTGTCTGTATTACCAAAGAGGCAGGCCAGGCTTAATGATGAGGTCTTTAAGCAAAGAGGTAACTAACATGTACACTTTAAAATTAGAATCTATTTGTTTTGTTGTTTTTTTATTTTAATGATTAACTTGTTGTATACTGGAAGCATAGAAACAAGGTTTTATTTTGTGTTGCAGAAATTAAACAATATGGAGCAGCAGACAACAACTACATCGCCCATAATTCCTGAAGATTCTAAGCCATTGGAATTGTCAATGCGAATGAATATAATAGACAGAGATAAGTAAGTTACAGTCTTTATTATAACATAACAGGAAGCAGACGTGGCTGTTATTACAATTTTGTTTAAGCTGATGGTAAACTGAAATATGAAATGCCTACACATATAAACCATGTGAACTATGTATATTTCTTGTAATGTATTATTATTGTTTCAGCAGTTTTGAAGAATGCCAGTGGTCAAGGAAACAAGCTGAATTATTCACAGCACAGCAAGCAAATTTATTACAAATCAATGAGAAGAAAGCCATGCCACCTCGACAGTTACAGAAGACCATTATACAAATAATCAATGACATACCTGAATACCCAGATATAGTAAGTAGTTAGCAATACACAAGCGTTGTAATTTTTTACCATTCCTATGCTTTTAAATTTTGTAATTTCAAATATTCTTTCAGCATTTCCTCAGTTTTCTAAATTGTATCCGGTCAAAAGAGTTCAGCGGTGCCCAGGACTCTTTGTATAATTATTTTGACCGAACAATATTTAACTCAACGGGAAACAACAATACTGGCAGTGATAGAAACAAGAATTTTCGTTATGCGGCTTTGAATAGAGCAGCAATGCATACACATTTTGGTCACAGGTGAGTTGTTAAGGTTTCAGCTTTTTGAATGAGTCAAAAATTCTAGACTCAAAGAATGGCTGGTGAGGGTTAAGTTACAGTTCGACACAGATGCAATTGCGGAAAAATTTCAATCCACTGTGGATCGCGGTTTTTTTCCCCGTCCGGAGGACATTATTTCCAGGACTGATTAAATCAGCTGACCGGCTGATAGTCTGGGACAGGCTTAGCTTTGGTTTATATCCACAGTAGTTATTTGGTTATTACACTTTTCTGTCGTATTCAAATGTTGCGCCGTTCGTAGGTCAGTAGCAATGGAGGCGGTATGCGAAGCAGTAGCGCGCGCGCAGGAAGCGGCCGACCACGCTTGCCTGGCGGGCGCGGCCACGTGGGGCGCGCTGGCGGGCGGGCGCGCGCGCCGGGCCGCGCTGCTCACGCGAGCGCCGCGCGACGCGCCGCCCGCCGCGCTCGCCGCGCCGCCCGCGCCCTCCGCCGCGCCCTCGCACCCGCGCCACACCGCCGCCGCCGCACAACTGCTTGCCCAGCACGCTGCCGTCAACGGTGCTAAGCCTGCCTACATCTTTCAGGTAAATTTGATGGCGATACATATCATTACGAGTTCTTCCGTATTATGGGTAACCAGATGCCAGAAAGTCTGACAGTCAGTCATACCAAAGTGTATCGGATTGCCCAAGTAAGTAGGTTGAGGAGCTGTTGTACTGGAAGCCGACCCTAAAATTGTTGGGAAGGTTAGGCAGATGATGTCATTAAAGGCACTTGCACTTTGTTAACAGGTTATTATGCGGGGAGACTCGATAAACTATCTGCACTCGATGACCGACCTCACTATGGCCGGGTTAGCCAACACTGCTGCATTATGGGCCCTCTACGGCAAGACCGAGATGGCATCAGTGGCCTGTCAGCTTCTACTTGGTCTCAACACTAGTAAGTTATATTATTAAAAGTATAAACGTAATTTAGACGGTTTGGTTAATAGTCTTCGGCTGGAAAACTAGCGTTTCAGTTTTTTCAGCTATGCACATAATGTGCATAGCTGAAAAAACTGAAACGCTATGTGCAGCACATATTAAAACCACTGGTGATCACGCACCGGATATCCCGATATGTCCATGTGTCTCAAACTTGGCCACGACTTCTTCTTTAGTGATATCATCGACATGTAAAATATTTAACTATCCTGATAAAGCAACTAGCGAGCCTTTGATTTGCCTCTTTAGCCTTTCATTTCTCCGTTGCAAAAAGTCAAAAGTTAAGTTGCTTCGCGAGGCTGCTAGGTCAGTCAGTATGCGGCTACTGACACCAAAATGAGCTTTCAACTTGAGAATGTTATATTGTCGGTTAGAGTGCAAGGTGGGTAGCGGCAGCGTGTGGCACGCGACGGAGGCGCTGAGCACGGCGGGCGCGGGCGCGGCGGCGGTGGCGGCGTGGCGCGGCGCGGCGGCGCTGCAGCACGCGCTGGCCTCGCACCTGCCCGCCGCGCGCCTGCCCGCGCCGCGACACCGCGCCGAGCGCGCGCTCTACGCAGGTCTGTCGCTTGTAGTATGTCTATGCTATGCCTAATGTTTCTATGATATGAGTTGCTATGATAACCCATTTTTTACCCGAGAACCGATTTTTCTTGGCCTTACATATTTTATTATAAGCCCTTAGGCCTTATTATAAGCTAAAATAATTGATACCACTGCTACGTGAAACGATTTGTAAATAAAAAGTAAATAATCCAGTTTTAAAATATTTACTGTTTCTACTGTTTAATTTGTATTCATTCATTAAACCAATTTTATATAACTGAACTGAATTCAACCTTCGATAAGACGTCTCAGGGGGACCGACACACAAGTTTTCGCAAGTATATACATACATAGTAGACATAGTAGTTAATGCAATAAATAGTTGAATGTCTATCATTATGAATCTGACAGTCAGCCGAAAATAGGTACTTGACCGCCATGCATTTGGAAAACCTTATTTCAGGAAAGTGGGAGGAAGCGGAACAGAGTATCAGACAACTCGCGTCGTCAAACAGATGGGAGAGTCAACTTTTAAAAGCTGAAATGTACTACCTAAAAGGGGATGCGACCGAGGCGCTTGAGTCACTATACGACGTACTGGATTACTGCAAGACTGAAGACGACAGCCTGCACTTCGTATCCCTCAGAGTTAAAGCCATGATATTGATGTCTCAAGTCCAACACTCATTCAGTAATATACAATCCACAAATATAATGTTACTGAACGAAGCTTTATGGTTGGCCAAGGGTTATCATTTACATTATTTAGCTGCTACAGCTGAAATGCATTTGGCTAATGTACAAATAAGTATGGGATGTGCGAAGAACGCGTTGTCACTAGTCAGAAAGGCTTTACCTACGATTATGGCGGATGGCAGTGCCTACGACATGGCTAGAGGTAACATTTACTTAAAATAGATATTTATATGGATAAATTAAGTCAAAGAACTTTGCAATTCTGAAGATAGATTTGATGGCTTGCGCATGCGCAGTAGTCTTTGGTTAGTATATTTTGACTGTCAGTCATAGTAGCTAAACCATTTTTTTGCACTTCACGGTTTTTGATAGTCAATGACGAGTTAGTAAACTATTTGATGGGTGATTTTCATAGGGTGAAAATATATTTCAGCTATGTTGTTGTATACGAAATGCCGCATCGCCACCGCGGCTCCGTGTGGTGAAGCGAGGCTACAGGTACTGCAGTCGTGTTGTGAAGCTCTAGAATTTGTGAAAAAGAACTTCTCCAAGGTTGGCGCTCATGTTCGTTTACTGCAAACATGGTATTTACAGGTAAGCTTTTACGTTCTTATTGACACAGGTCAAATTAGAAAAGGCGGCAAACAAAAAATAAATAACATTTCCATCACTGGTGTTACTGAAATATCTCTGCAGGGCAGACAAGCTCATCCATTGTTACGTTTTTATTCTTCAAGAAAACGAACTACAATCGTGTTCAGACTACTGCATTAGGTGTTGAAGTTTATGAAATCGAAAAGTGTTATATTTTCTACTTGTTCCAGGCTCAATTATACCACGACATTGGTAACCACGCGGCAAGGAATCAGTGCGCTTGGATGTACAGGCAGTTAGAATTACAAAATTCTGTTGAACCATCTAATATGTTACTGGTTATGTATTAAAATATTACTGAATGAAATCGATGTGATTTTGATTTCAAATGAAATCCATATAAACTTAATAATAATGTTTATTGGTAATTTCTTAGTACATATTTTATTTAACATTTTGGTCACTTATTTAATAGAGTTTATCATTCAATAGAGCTTTTTCGACAATTTCAGACATCGTTACTTTTATGTCTCTGCATAAAACTTCAGCAACTAAAACCTTTGATTCAGGTTGTACCTCTGAGGGTACGTAGGCTCCTTCGCCCAATATACTGGTGTCATTCCAGCAGTGACCGAGCGACGCTTGAGACTCGCATATCCTCCCTAGTTGTAACAACAGAGAAGTTATATCTTCTAACAGAGACGGAAATGCGGTACAGATTCTCACTAGAGACTTCAGTACTGGCTGGAACAGTTCCAAGCGCAGATCACTTGGAAGAACTGACAGAAGTGTCGACAAAGTGTTGACGCATAATCTCGCTATAGACATCGCTTTCGGTAATGCATACTGTATCGACAAATGCGATACAAGATCAACAGCGAATATTTGCTTCTCAAGTGACGCTTGGCTAAGAAGCTCTGGTATAAAGTCCAGGCATATGTGCATGGAAGGTATTCCTTGAACTGTGACCGGCAGCAGTTCCCTTGGGTAGCCTTGAAAATGTACCAATTTAGCTAAAGATGGTTCAGATATAAATATTTGATGAAGGAAAGAGCAAATGATGCTTCTAACTTCACGAAGGGCCCACATCAATTCAGGCTTGGCCTCGTCATCTGCGGTCTCCAAGCATGCTTCGAGTAATATTTGTAAGGCAGCACTTTCTTGGGCCGCTACTAATGCATTCTTCAATTCTTCTCTTTCTGCATCTGATGTTAGTTGTCCACTTTTTTCGAGCAATGGTTTATCTAATAAATGTCGACTCAGCTGGCTTCTTGAAGCTGCCAAACTAGCCTCTAGTATTCTTAGTATAATTTTTAAAATAGGGCCGCATCTGAATACTCGTATATCGCAACGCAGCACTTGCAGTGGATCAACTAAAACATTCTCTTGTGTAATGGTTACGTTCTTGACGCCGCCATTGATATCCAATAATGCATTGATGGTCATAATCCACAGACATCGTGGCAATACTGTATTTAGGCGTAACCAAACTTCGTGATATAGCTCCTGTATGTGCCTCGGCACTTGATCTCCCAGGACGCTTTTGAAGTATTTAACAAATGTTTCTGCATAGGGCCATATATCTGTAGGATTTTTGTTAAGCATAGCTTTCAAAATCTTTCCAGTTTTATATGGGTTTTCTTCTATCGTTTGGAATGCGTCATCTATGGCGGTTTCCGAAAGATTTATGTCAACTTGGTGACGATTAGAATCTCCAAATACTTGATCGTCCATCCAGTCATCAACTAGAGACAGTTGTGGGAAGTGTGTGGCCAACAGCCTCAACAAAGGACTGAATAAACCTCCATAACTCATCTGGTCTTTTTGAGCTTGATGTAGTAAATATTTTATGGGTAATTCAGATAGAAAGGCTGCAGAGTAGCTCTTTACTTTGCGCCCATTGGCCATGAGTGTCGCCGTGTTAGACAATCTAACATCTTCATACAGCAGAAGGTAGTATATTAAGAGCAACTGTGAGGCCAAAGTTGGTTTCTCTATGTTAATGTCGGTCGAGGTTTCTCCGTTATCGACTTCCATTGGTGCAAATGGTTTACTTTGTACATCAAAATTAGCGCCAAATATAGAATTTCTAAAGACTTTTCTGATTTCTTCTTCCATTATGGGCTTGTTTACATATTCGTTTGTGCCTTTGTTGTTCACGATAAGGATAGAATTCACGTAAACTTCAACTAAAGCTGGCATGACGGGATGCAGAGGTGCTGTACAGTTGCATATTTGTCTGTAGATCCAATTTTTAATTGGCACTTTATGTTTGGAGAAAGCTCTAGACTTTAAGAGCTGATGAATACAATGAACAGGCAAGTAGCCAGGAATGTTGCTGTTGAGGTTCGCTGTCACCGGCACCTTGACGGCATGTGCTGTTACAACCTGTAAAATTGCATGATAAAATATCAATTAAATAGAAAGATAAAAGAATTTAACAAAGCTCGTATTGGACCTATTATATCATACCTGTTCAGTAAATATTTCTTGTGTGAAAGCTTGTTTTATTCTAGCGAGGCCATTAGGTCGCACAGGTACGCGCATTCCTAGCGTGGCGCAGACGAGCTCGCCGACCGCAGTAAGTTGGCCAGAATGGAAGTGAATAGCTATCAAAAGTAACATTTCACCAAAAGATGCTGTGACACCAGAATTACTGCAAAAAATATGAATTACATGCTAAACATTTTCATTACATATTTTAAGGCAGCTATTATGTATATGAAGTTGTTATTATTACCTTTCAAAGTAAGCTTCTTCTTTGACCAGCCACTGCACCCATTCTATAGCCTTCTTTTCATGTTCAGGAGCAGCTGAAAGAAAAATGTTCAGATAAGGCATATGGAAGATAATTATAAAGATTTTGTTAATAAAAAAAATGCAAAAGCCTTACTATTGGCCTTGTCTATTATAACAAATATGTACATACCCATTAGTGATGGACAGGCAAGTATCATACAAAGACTCAATGATACAAATCTGACTCCAGCAGGTGTAGGAGGTGGCTTCTGCGTAACTAGCCTTAGAAGACCAGCCACCTCATCATCTTGGAACTTTATGCCTGCAATGCCTCTAAGAGCACAGTACAGTCGCAATAGAGCTGAGGCTTCAACGCCAGCGGTGGCATCTTTCAGTCTGTTCAGCAGCTCTTGGCGCAGTTTTGTTAGAGCTGCATGTCCATCGCCTTTGCCGCGCTTATGAGAGTTACGCAAAAAAGTAGCGAACCATGCTCTTGTAGTTTGATCTGATCCTAGTAGAAGCCCTGACATGAATGAAACCTGTGAAGATTAGAACTCAGTTTTATATCACAATTAATTACTCAAAGCTTATTGATTTCTATGCATTTTAGTCCTTCAGGCTTCCTGCAAGGATTAATAACATGTTGATGGAGAAGAGATATTAACTCAACATTTTGGTGACTTTACTTTTTTTTTTTATTACTTTAAATAAAGTGTGTTTATGCAAAAATGAAATAAAAAAGGTATAGAAGCAAATTAAAAAAACCTAAAATTGAATGTGTCAAGTTATAATTATTTACCAACTCTTCAACATTGATATAGGAGAATTAAACAATGCTATGTTGTTGAACTTACCAAGTCATCCTGGTGGTGTGTCAAGGTTAGAGTAATGACCAATGAGGGCAGTCTCGATGCTGAAGCTGCTTTGGCTCGCACAGCAGCTGCCAAGTGAGGACAGGCAGCACACAAGGTGGTCAGAGTTTTAGCTCTAATGCCACCTTCTTCACTCCTGTCTGCATTCATTACTAGTGATTCAGCCACTGAAACATGAGGAAGAGTGGCCTGTTTTAGAAGTTTTGATAAAAATCTTCAAAAGGAAAGAGTACATCTTTCTACATAAGCCATTATTATAATTCTTTTTTCTGTTCTGTTTTCTTAAATAAATGCAATGAAAATCATATTTTTTAATAAGATATGTCAAGGCACTTAATTTTATATTCCATATATACATGATGTGAAAACAAACTAACCTTCTTGTAATGTATCTGGCATATTGGCTACTACCCATGATATGATGATGGGCCCTTTATTAACATACAGTAGTACTTCAACAATGTCACAGACATTCAGTAAATTGGGTAGTTCTGCCAAGCTAATGTTGATCACATCAGTCACCTCTTCCAGATACACATCATTGTCGAAGAGTTCCGATGGCTTTACACTGCATTCAACATTGGTGTTCTTGTTTTGGTTATACTCGGTTAGCTGAGCTTGCATCAGTAACAGTTCCGATAGCACCAGCCGAACTCGCCGCGGAGAGTCCGACTGCTCGAAATCGTTAGTCATGCCATTCGTAACACTTTGTATCAAAAATGTTTCAGTACACTGAGAGCCACTTTTTATTCTGAAAAAGAGAGAATTAAATAATAAACTGGTATTAAAAATAGTTGTAGGGAAACTGAATACCAACACGCTACCTCATTTGCTGCTCCTTCTTCACATCAGTTTCTAGAGCATTAAATTCAATAGATAGAAGAGAAACTATGAAGTTCACCAAATCTATGCCGGACAACATGGTAAGCACGTCTTTCTTGGATTCGGCACAAGTCCTGGTTGTGTCTAATGGAGCAATAAGTGCCATGCGGACAAGACATGGTATTATAGGTCTTAATTCCTCCGGTGTAAACTTTTTAAGTGCTTCGATATCCAAATCTTTGATCGCCTTGAAGACGCTAGGTTGTACGGGTTTCATAAATGTTATATCCATGTTTATGGAGATAAAACACTTATATCACAACTGTTAGCAACTAATTATTTCCTTCCATTAATTTAATTCGAATTATTCCCCATCGAATCACTAAAATCTAATTTTTTTAAAGTAAATCAAACCAAACATCGACCATGTCAACAATCTTGACATGTGTAAAATGTCAATTTGCCAAGTCGAAATGACAATTCAAAAAAGTTACCAGGAATAAAAATTAAGATTCAATAAGCTGAAACCACTGGTGAATGTAATCTAAAAATAATCAGAATTATATTTGATCGCCAAATTTTTTTTTTTTTAAGAAATGTTGGAACTATATACTACATACAAAATTATTGAAAGTGCTAGTCTTAGAAAACAATTATTTAAGTTCAATGCCAGTAGCGGGAAATTGAAATATAAAATGGAAAGACCCGTGAGGGGTCAACGAAAATCTATTATTGTATCTTTACTTGTCATCTAAAAGACGCTCACGGTGTTTGAACATGATTAGGATCTGGAAATTGGAAATTATTAGGTAGGCAACGTATTTTGATGCAGCATTCAGGTCAGTATATAGATTGTTCAAGGGTTAAGTTTATTCGAATTACCTACAACACAATAGATTAAAAAAGGCTAAATGCGTGAGCTTCAGCGCCTATCTTATTTCCTCAACCTTCTTACTAGTACAATCCGATACCTCTTAGTAAGACTGATCGTCAGACTTACAGCCAAAGATGTACAATGGAACCCACCAATAAAAGGTGCCTTCCGAAACTAGGAGGAACTCACACGTCGTGATAAGATGGTCACTCATTTATGGACCGACTGCGCAAGCGTTGCTTAACTTTATGATCGATCGACCCGTGCGGTTGTTACATACCCACGAGCTTCTCCACCATCTACTGCATCAATATTTACTATTAAATAAATTCATTCTTAGTTCATTATTTATGAATTCTGTACATATTCAGCTCATCTTAGCTTGGCTTTTGATTATATGCCAAAAATCTTAATTAATTCTTAAGGAATTCTATATTTCCCTACTTTGTTCCGACGATATAAATTTAATTAGCAAAAAAAATAAGGTAAAAGTACAACTCTCGTCAAATATCTTTGCCGCTCTGAAGTTGGTCACTAGTGACTGTAAAACAGTGAAAATGTTTGAATATAAGGTGACGCGTGGGCGCGAGTTACATTACTGAATTAAGAGAGCTCGGAGAGCATATATGTATGTAGGTAATGTTAATAGGATAATGTTACTTGACGAGATAGGTGTAGTGATATTTTTTGGTCAAATTTAACTATCACGTCACCATTTGCTAACTTTTATGTAGTAGAAAAGTTAAATTGTTAAAAAAGTTATAATTGAACAATGTTTGGGAAGAACCAGAAGTCGTGGTGGCCTAGTGGTTAAAGCACCAGCCTTTCGAGTATGAGGGTGCGGGGTCGATTCCAGGTCAGGCAAGTACCAATGTAACTTTTCTAAGTTATACGTACTTTCTAAGTGTATCTTGGACACCAATGACTGATTAAAGGTGAAGGAAAACATCTCGAGGAAACCTGGACTATAAGGTCTGAAATCACCAACCCGCATTGAGCAAGCGTGGTGATTAACGCTCAACCCTTCTCCGTGGGAGAGGAGGCCAGTGGAGCAGTGGGATAAAAAGGCTGTGATGATGATGATGAATGTTTGTGAATATGAGAAGTATGCAATGCTTATGGATGGTATAATCGTCTGTTTAGATGCTACGATGATACAGAGGTATGCGTGCAGACATAAAGGAACCCTAATAAAGACCCTACTTTAATTCAAAACTTAAAACTTAAAACAACTTTTTGCGGGGTTATTAATATTTTTGTATTTTAGCATATTACCTAAAAGGACAATTTACTTGTTTACAAAGGTGATTACACCCTTGGCTTATAAATTCCACGAGGACTATTAATCTGTTTTTAGCATATTGAAAATAAAAACAAAATAATTAGGCTAAAGTCTATTATCCCAAAAGGCTTACCATACGTAAATATGTACGTTAGTAGGTTGCTACGCAGCGCCTACGGCGTAGTCAGGGTCTAATGGGCGAGGGAATCAAAATAGTTTTCTGTAGTATATTTTTATTTGTTTTAGGGCCAGTTTCACAGGTTGCTGATAAGTTCCAGATAGTTTATTTGGCAGATAATTTCATACAAATTCTGTTCCATTTTTGAATTTATCTGGTAGATAGTGGTCATCCGTAACCTGTGAAACCGTCCCTTATCTAGTATCTTATATTGATCACTTATATTGTTTATGTTAATTATTTTATGTTAAATAGAATTTTACATTTAACTAATCGATATAAAAATTTGCTTTGGTTTAGTGAAATATTGACACTTTTTTATTTTTCCTATACTGGAATACAAATGTGCCTACTCTCTTAATCTGACAAATAATGTCAACTATCATGAAATTAATTAGGAAGACCTACATCAGAATGCTTTGTTCCACCTACTTTCACTTACATAATGCCGCGCTTCAGAAATTCATGTAATGCAATTCAGTGTCGAGCTGAAGTAGGTTAACTAAGATTATTTAGATTGATGTACCAACATGAAGTTTGATTGTTTAAGATACCGTTTTAAAGATTCAAGTTAAATCTTACATAAATCGTGATTTGATTGATTACGACTTAAAAATACAATCAAGTATATGCCCAAAACATTGTGCAGTCTCAAATTCAAAGAGTTTACGATCGATATCAGAAATTATATTTTATGAATTAAAATCAACCTCGGGAAATATGGAAAGTAGCGGCTGACAGACACAGGCTTAAGTGAGCTTCCTTGACCTTGACCAAAATACTTTACAAATGTTGAATAGGGTTCATATTCACTGTTTCGTATTGGATTTGAAATCAATATGACATGGTGACGGCGAGAAAGCTTTTGGCCTTAAATCTGTACCCCTACGCCATATGTAGGCACCATACGTAGGCACGTAGGCACCGTAGGCGTCTTAACTAAACCGATCGTAGTTTTTAGCTAAGAAATCTAACAGAAATAAGGGCAAAAATATTAGAAGCTGATAACATCGTAGGTAATATAAGAAAGTTTTATAGTGTGTGACAAAAGTCTAGTCATAAAACAGTTAGGGAAATGCTAACAAAATACAGTGAGTCGAATCAATGTATAGTGGAATGAGCTAAAGCGGGTTGTGTGGGGTGGCCGGGTAGCCGCGCGGGCAGCGCCGGGCTCGGGCGCGCGGCGGGCGGAGCGGGCGGCGGCCGGCGCGCGGCAGTCGCACGGCAGCACGTGCGCGCACCGCCCTCGCGCCGCCCGAGCCGACGGCGCCCGGCGCCCGCCGCACCACCCGCGCCCTGTGAATCTAACGCGCTCAATATTCCACACAATTACAAGTTCTCCTGTAATTTCTACATAAAACGTACGGTTATCTGTTTACGTCGATCCTGAATTACGCCCGTCTTGTAATGTAAGGGTCATCCTCCCCCGATTTAAATATTTATGGGTCAATAGTAAGAATTTTACTGAGATTGCTTACATCATCGGTACCGTAATTTAGGCGGGAAATACAATTCTATTAAATATTTAATGAAGTAATCGGTAACGTTACTGCGACGTTCGTAGAAAAAGGAAATGACAAAATGTTTTTTTTTTCATGACAGTGGTTTACAGCGTACTTTACCTAAATTTTTATGCCAAGTCTCTAGTTATAGACACGAAGCGGTACTTCATGTCTTCAGTCGCCTACTATCATAGCCTTATGTTTGCTGAAGCTGATATTCAAATATAAATCTTAAGCGCCCGCAGCCCTTTGTTGACAATAACGATGTCTCCATCCAGAATGTCTTCATAAAGCTTTGTGTGATCGACAAATTGATTATTTGGATGCTTGATTCGTATTTTAGCACCATTATTCAGCTAACAATAACATTTTATTTCTGTAAACCTAAAATATTAATCAGTGTTGACAAAGATGTAAGTTTTAGTCATGTATGTATGTCTAAGTAAGATAATATCAATAATTATAGTTTTTTAATGTTTTTTTTTCAAATGATTAACATGAAATTAGCATCATACATTACCTTACCTTTGCGACTCTGTTATCTTGTGTCGTTAAAGTAACTGGATTTCTGCTTCTTTGATTAGCATTTATACATAATTGCCTAAAACTAAGAATTTGTAAAGATAAACTATATTCAATAACCACCGAAAAGCTCCAGAGCAGATTAAAGCCTGTTTCTGAGAAGGATAATTGATTAATAGTTTCCGCTATAAATTCCTAAATTACATATTTCCCTGAAACTTATTAGCTATGTATTTCTGTTTTACAACATTTTATATTAAAACTTTCATAGCTTAGATACTTGTTTGCATCCGACAAAATATCAAGTATCCATTAGAACTTATAATTGACATCTATCAGGTGCACTTTAGCAGCTAAATTGTAGTTTTTAAAAGATTTCTGGATTGAGTTATGAAAATTCTTCATATTTTGTTGCCCATCTCCCGAGCCTTTCTCGCATAGGTTGCATAGGTATGAATAAAATTAAAACCCGCAAGTGTAAACTAGATTGCCGTAGTTTTACTTCGGAAAAATAAACAACTGAAACGCGAGCTTCTAAGAGAATTTATGGTCGTATCGTAAATAATAATTATCTCTATGCAAACGTTTTTCCTTTTAAAATTACTTGTCTTTCGTTAATCTGAGAAAATTACGGAATCGCAGTATCTTAAAATCTCTAAACACACTAGCGAAAGAATAGAGATAAAAAAATCTGTCAAATAATGTTAGGGGTTCACTCTTTATAAACAGTTCAGTAGTTTTAGACTGTACCAAAAGTAGTTCACCAGGAAAAAATGTATTGTTGAGCTGTGTTCGTTTAGGTTTCAACCTTATCTTGATCAACTGTTAAGAGTCGTGAAAGCTTGTATTGTGCTCAATTCCTGTTGAAATCGAGTACCTTACTTAAGTTTATTTCCAGTCATTTTCTACCTAAAGTGTGCAGTAATAATTTGTTCCGATTCAGAAAACGTAATTTGTGACATATAAATCAATATTAAGAATTTGATTGCTGTCACGATATGGATAAAATAGCGTTTAATTAATTTCCGCGTTTTCACGTACGACTGGAATGAGAAACTACTAAAATGTCATTTAACACATTTTATTGACTCGTTATGAAAGTGATGACCTAATTCAAGCTCATATTATATTATTGAATAGAGTAAGAATATGGTTTTACGGTTCTTTGGATATCAATTTTTCAAACAAGCCTTTTAACTCTTCAGTTCCGCAAAAATATAACAATTTATACGAATTTTCTTTAACGTTTTCAAATGTATAGTTCCTACAAGTTTAGTATTTTGCTTAATGCATGAATTTTGGAGTTTCAACTCGAATATAATGCGTGACTAATTAGCTCGTAAGCGCCGGAATGAGCAAAATAAGTGAAACAAATAACTTGTGACTTAAGTTTCACGGTCACATCACTGACATCCATCGTAACAATAGTCAATATTGAAATGAGTATGGACCAAACTATGGGTACTTTATGTATGTCTTTAAACGGCCCAGTTAATGAATGGATATCGGAACAATGTTTCAGCGTGTAATTTATTCATTACACAGGCGTCCTCGATCAAGCCGTCTTGCTAACGGAAAGTCTCCGCCTGATGATCTCTCTGACGTTCATTCAATAAGACGATGTGACACACATTGTTTTAGTTCTGCCTTTTTTATCACACAGATCCTCAATGTTTATAGATTAGAGCGAATATTTGATGATGTAGTCTTTGTTAATAGATTTTAGACATTTGATGTATAATTCATCAAATGTACGTGGCTGTACTCGTACATGTACCTCATTTATGCGTCATGTTGCCGTAACTAGGGATCATTACACATTTCATCAATTTTGATATCACAGATTAGCTGCACAACATTACACAGGTTTTCATTATTTATGTATTGCGAAAATATTGAGCTACAGACGTACCTACCTTACATGAGTCACGGCACAAACAGCCCATCTCCACGAGTGTTCATGAAACGTAGACGCTTGCTATTATCTTAATAGTAGACTATTGCGTTTGTTTATAAGCTGTACCTACCTACAAATGAAACTGCGTAAACTTTTTAGACAACGCTTTAACTGTGGTAACATTGATTTTTTAGGTTGGTGTACGTTTGGAAACTACCTACCTATTAATCATTAAAACAATCTTGTCATTTCCTTTCGATCGGACCAACAATCAATAAAACGAATTCTTCAAATAACTATCTAAATCTGACTCAGGTGTTACCTAATAATTCTGTATTTCAGTTGTGTTAAATAGTAATTTATGAATACCGCCATGACAATAATGGAGAACGTTTTTAGCAATAAATGGCTTGAGTTGGTGGAAATAAGTAACTGAAAGCAATGGAGAAACAAATGCAGGCTAGAACGTTGAACAAATCAACGTGTTGGATATGTTTAGTGCCACCATGGGGATTCACAGACCGGGAAGAAGAAAAGTTGTACTCGGCTTACACGCAGCGACAGCGGCAACGAGCTGTGCCCCGGCTGCTGGCCACCGGCGCGCTCATGCAGGCGTTCGCGGTGGTGGTGCCGGGGGAACGAGACCTGTCCTTCGCGTATGCTTCTGTCGCCATAGCATTGGTAGCTAACCTGATCCTTGCATCCGCATATGTGTGCGTGCGCCCTGCGCGCCCCGTCCTCAACCATGTGGCGTGGTTCGTGCTGTGGACTCAACTGTTAGTGAGCGCGTCTCGTCGATTAGGGGATTCGTACAACGAGTTACTGGGCTGGGCCGTAGTGCTTCAATATTTCACCCTCGCCACCCTACCTTTGCATCACGTGCTGCTGATATTGTACAGCTCAATTTCGTTTTGCGGGTATCTCCTGGTGCAATACTACAATGCTTCAACGTCAGAAAGCAGACTGGCTGACGACTTCTACTTTCAGGTATGTCATTCATTGTAATACTTTATCAACTAGGTACGCACACATAATTGGGTTTGCCTCAAAATTAATAATTCTTTGACAGCAAATTGCAAATGGTGCACTGCTACTTGGTGCAACGATGTTGGGGGGCACGGCATATGCTATCAGTGAAAAGCAACAACGTAGTTCATTCCAAGAAACCAAAAGAAGCTTACGGGATAAACTCACAATTGAACAACAGAGTAAAGAACAGGTGACCATTTTTTACTTAACGTATCCATATTACTATTTGTGTATGTTTCAGACATTTTCTGATATATGAAATAATCTACGGAAATTAATTGTCTACGGGTTGCTTGGTTGGTTACCGCATTTCTCCCTTATTACAAGGCTAAAAAAGATCTAAAAAAGTATTTACCGATTATCTCATTTTCACGTTTTCAAAATACCGCGGGTAGAAATTATAAAAATTAAATGATTTATAAATGTCGATCATCAGACGACGATATTTTCCAAATTATTTGTAACCAGTTTCTGCCCGTACGTAACTACTCCACAAACCCGGATAAAAAGTAGCCTATAGCCTTCCACAATAAATAGGCTAGCTAACTCGACATATTTCTTAAATCAGTCGAGTAGTTTCAGATTAGCGCATTCAAGCAAATAAACAAACTCTTTAGCTTTATAATATTTTAGTACCTTCAGATAGATTGATGGAAATGATTACAACTTGAGAACCATACTATCTTTTTCAATAGATAAGGAGGCAGCTGAGTTTCTACTTTTGAATTAATGTAATTTTGAACTTTATTTTCCAAGGCTGAAATGGGAATATTTTATTGCGAAGGAAAGTTTGTTTCGTCGATTTTCGCCAACCCTTGAAATGAATTGTTCGACTTTAAGCTTAAGGTTTACTAAGTTTAACATTTGAGGTTTTTGAATTGATGTGAGCAATTAAAGAATCATCATCAATTGTGTATAGAATTTCGGCTAATATTGCAGGTATATATTAGTTTATCTTTGTTTAGGTATTATAGACTGCACTTTTAAAAATATTAAATAGAAGGATTAATTTTCCTATGTACCTATACCAGGTTTTATTGTAATTAGCCAACCCGCATTGATCAAGCGTGGAGCATAACGCTCAATCCTTCTCTGCGCCCAGCTGTAGAACTATTTGTACGACAGACGCCAGCACATCAAGCTACTACAATCTGACAATTTCCTTAGTATATTATCAACTTTATTGCTAAAGCATATGGTTCAAAGTTGATTGAAAATTTGGCAGTTTCGGGTTACTTGATATGCTGGCGTCTGTACATCGTCAGTCATCTGGCTTGATATAAAATTGCGTCTATGAGAGACGGGATCCAAAAATAAGTAATATTATTATAATTTAAAAGTTGCCCTGCATATAACTAATTATTAAGCTTAAATAAAAATGAAAAAAAAAAACAAAAGTCAGTCATAATGAGTAGGTATATGGGACCTACGTAGTAATCGTTAGGTACATTCTTGTTTTGCTTAAAATCATAATTAAAATGAAAATTTGTGATATAATTTCCATATTATTTTGATTTTGATGGCTTACGGTCAATCTCTTTAACAATTTATTAAAACTGAACTTTGTTAGAAAAAATAATGCATGGAATCAAGTAGGTATGTAGGTATTGTGTCCTGTTCTAACAGTCTCGAAGGTTTGTTTTGTCTCATAATCCAGCTTTACACATATTTGCGTACACTTCATATAGGTAAATGACGGATGATAAAGTTTCTTAAATGAAAGGACTAACCCAATTTTGACTAAAAGATTTTGGGGAAGCTGGCAAGCTACTGTTCAATAAGAGCCAATAGCTGCAATCAAATCGTTTACTGCCTGTGATCCATGAAATCACGGGAAACGTCAACGAGTTGACTTTATGCGCAGTGATGTGTGGCGATGACACACCTACTCACAGTTATGCGTAGTTTCATCATCCATGAGAGGGCGCATCAACTAAGGGAAGCGATCAGGTCGTTCAAGTTAATGATTACATTTTTACACATTGTGAAATTAGGGATGAAAATCTCTTTTTCTTTTTTTAATATGAACACGAGAGATCGTAGAAGGCACAAAATCTATGTCTGTATTTAAGCCAGATTAATGAGTAACAAAACATAATCTGAAATATTTGATAGTCTTGAATTTATGAGCTTTACAATATATATTTTATTAAAATTGGAATATACTGGCAGATATTAGATTTTATGTTAAGTGATGCTGAAGTGATTGCCTGCTACGAGTACAAGCGCAACAACAATACATGCAGATAATAATAATTCTAGGAGCGGCTGCTACTGTCGGTTCTACCAGAACACGTCGCCGTTCAAATGCGGAAAGAACTCGGTCTCATTGATACGCAGTTCAAAAAAATTTATATGTCTAGGCATGAAAATGTCAGGTATGTCTGCAGCTTATAATGAATGGTTTATTTCGGCAACTAGATAATTATATACTAACATATTAATTCTGCGTGCAGTATTCTGTATGCGGACATCGTAGGCTTCACTGCCATTTCCTCAACATATTCAGCACAAGATCTCGTCGCCATTTTGAATGAGCTGTTTGCTCGTTTTGATCGACTTGCTGAGGTAAAGAAAATTTAATTTGTTATTTCGTCTCCAAGACTCATCCGCGCTAAATTAATACGCCAGTCTCGGCTTCCGTAAATTGTTATTTTATTTTGTAGAAATATCAACAGCTTCGCATTAAAATTCTGGGGGATTGCTATTATTGCATCAGCGGCGCGCCTGTTGAGCGTCCGGACCATGCCGTGCTCTGTGTGCACATGGGACTTTCTATGGTAAAAGCGATTAAGTAAGTTATAAAATATCTTTTAAATAATGGAATTGTGGAAATGTATGTTTGCAGTCTATATGTATTTTTCTAATTGTCCAGATACGTTCAACAAACCACAAACTCGCCAGTAGACATGAGAGTGGGCATCCACACAGGTGCAGTACTAGCAGGAGTACTTGGCCAAAGACAATGGCAGTTCGACGTATACTCACGAGATGTCGAACTGGCTAATAAGATGGAGAGCAGCGGCATGGCTGGGTAGGTAGCTACTGTCGTCTGTACAACATATCCGTTTCCAGTGTAATTTTTTCATTGCCTTTAAATTTCATTGCCTATGAAAAAAATAAGGCTTTTTTACGGCATAAAAAATTTTGCCATATTTTTTAAAGAAAAGTCGTTTTTCTAAGAATAATACATTTCATACAATTGGCATCGTAAAATTCTGTCTCACATAAAAAGTTCCATCTTTAAAAAGTCCTAAAGTCCTATCTGTGTCGCTATCGACACAATTGATACATTTCAGTGTAGATATCTAAACACAGTCAAAAGTGTTTATACACAAGAAATGCGAAACAGACAAATAAAATCATCTAAAGGTGGTTTACTCGTTTACTCTCTGTTGTTATAAAAGTTGTATTTATTCAACGACTTTTGTAGCTGTTTCTATTTATGTGTAGGTACGTAGTTATATTCTATTTATAAGAGTTTTGTTTACAGACGCGTCCATGTTTCCGAAGTAACTCTGAGTTTTCTGAACGACGAGTTTGAAGTAGAGCCCGCTCATGGTGAACGACGCGAGGAAATGCTGCGCCAAGCTGGCATCAAGACGTACTTCATTGTGAGAGTTCTTAAACCCGTAAGTACTTTATTAACATAAACAACCTACGCCACATTATTCGCTCTTTTTTGCCTTGATATTCCTGCAGGTACTTATATTGTAATGAGACTTTTCAGTAGCTTTCAGTGTAAGCATAATATCGTTAGAAACGTGTAGTTTGGTTGCTACGTACCTTTGTGCAGTATGAAATAAACATTTACTCTAAACGAGGACGTGCGTGTTTCTGAGAATTACTCGTAAGCACTTCAGTTCCCACTTTGCAGATGATATTGCCAACGAATTTACCTAAGATTTTTGTTGTTACAACAAAAATAACTAATATCCTTTTCAAGTGTATGAATAGGTACGTCTACGAGTATTATAAGACTTATTGACACAGCATTCATAACAGCAATTAAAATTATCTATCTATTATCAGAAATCTGAGCAACGTTAAAAATCTGTCTAAAATTGTTATTACAAAATGTAAGTTTTAGAAATAATTTCATACTTGACAATCACCTGTACCTGTGTGTATTTGATAATGCTTAAAGGTGAGTTAACAATAAAATAAATTCATATGAGCAAACACATTTAGAACCCAATCGAGCAATTTGCCAATAACGACATTTTCCGTTTTCAACGCCTTAATTAGCTTGAACAGTCTCGACTGCGATATGATATATGTATGTTCGTACATCGGGGAACACGGCTGTGATTGTGAATACATTTTTGATTGACACTATGTGTGTAATAAATACCACTTCGCTACCGAATTCCGAATGATACCGTTCATTCGTGAAATGCGTGGGTTTTATGCGAATTGTTTTCTGATCAATTTGCCTCCAGTGAATTACTTTCATGCACTGCAATATGCCAATTAATTTCAACAACTTATATTATTACCTATTATTTTTATAAGACAGATTTATTTATATGAATTTTAAATCTATATATGTACATACCTACAATTAAAATAACTATATGTATATAAACTTTTATTCTTATTATATTTCCAATATTTTTTAATGTACTTGAGCTAAGCGTAATCGATTATAGTGTAAACGGTGTAAGTATCTTCATCAAAAATCAAAAAGGAAGTCCACGTCTTAGATTCGAAGGTCTCTTCACGTATTTACACACCCTCTCACGGGCTGCGCTCCTAACTCCCGCTAGTAGCAAGACTTAAGCTGATTATGTTGGTCTCTATCTAAACGAGCCCTAGTTAGTGAAGAGCTACTCTTATATGTGCTCGATTGAATTGTTATTTCGATTTAAACCTGCTTTTATTTCACTTCCGTTCAACAAGGAAGGAGAAGTTGACGTTCAATAGTTTAAGTACGTTACTATTTGGCGGTCAATCAAAAACTGCTTTTTATATATAGATAACCTTAACGAAATGCTTGGAAGTATTTAATAAACGTTGCTATTACACAGCTGGAAGAAATCCAAAATATTGCAGTTTACATCGTGTACCAATATATCGAAGGTTTTGCGGTTATTACAAACGTATGTACTTTACATTTTCAACTGCAATTCCATTAAAGGTGGAAAATATTAATCTCCTAAAAGAGGAAATAATAAGAAATATCGATAAGATAACGACGTGTGATGAGGGCATTAACCATTACATTTTTGTTAAATCTATTCTGCTCTAGAATAAGTTACCCTTCGAGATAAGGGAACTATATAGAGATCACAGTTTGAATAGAAAATTCGAATTCGTCAATAGGAAATTAGCAGAATCATTACAGTATTATGTTTTTTTCTTCCCTCTTGATAAATGCAATATTTATTTGTTCAATATTATAAAACACATTACCTGTTCGTAGTTACCATCTCACTTACCAACTTAACCAGAATGAAGTGTTGCACCTACCACCCAAAGGTAGACGTAGAAAAGCTAAGACCGTTGTTGTACATACAATTTTCAAAAAAGATTTCATAATTAAATTCGTATTTCCGTCAAAACTAAAGTAAACCTACTTACTGAACAAGTTGGCAACATGAATGCTTTTATTTTTCTATCTATATGGAGCGGACGCCGAGCCAAATTAGGTCGACAAAGCTTTATGACAAGGTGAACAAAGTGAAATGGAATATCTATGATTCTCTTGTTCATTCTGCAATTTGCTTTTATTATGACGTGAACACCCTCCTTTGCTAATATTTATCATACTAAGAACATTATTTGAGAAGCTATGATCTCGTTTCCCTTATAAAGATGGCCATGATATTTTGAAAACTAGGTTAATCCCAACCAAACGGGATTTAATTACACGAGTGAGCAGGGCAAAAATAAAATGAATAAATCTGAGCGACTTCGTTTCAGTTCCTGTTGCTATTAGAGTTATGTTTACTGTAAGTGTGATTGTATCGCATAGTTTCAAGGAGGCGAGGAGAAGAGTGCACCGGAGGGCGAGGCCGCGGAGGGTGGAGACGCGGCCGACACGCTCTCCGACCTCCGAGACGATGACGAGGACTCGGTGAGTGCACTACTGCGCTTCCCCGCCCCCGCACCGCTCCCGCGCCTCCAGCCTAAATAAATAGGACACTAGGGCACTAGGCGGCCTGCGCTAGATAGTTCCTAGTTTAGCTAACGTAGCAGGTTAAAATAATCTCACTCGAATCGATTGTTCATTATGTTCGGACATATGTTGATTGTTAATGCTACAAGTACGCGGATCATGTGCTCTCATATATTGATTTCTCGCTTGTCAATTACATAGACATGCTTCGTACATTATTCGTAGGTTCTGTCGCCACAAGACGAGAGCAAGGACAACGAAGAACAGAAAATACTTAGCATGTTGCAAGAAGAGCTGGTGAATAGAGACGATGACAAGTAAGTTCACAGGTTTTGCACAATATTATTCAGTCCTTTGTTGTAGGTACCGTGTGTAATAGCTATGTGAAGTGGAATCTTGAATTTTAATTTGAGTCTTCATTTTTTTTATGATTTTATTTATGTCATAAAGTTATTTTTAAGGGCGAGCTGTACATAACTAATGAGTAGATCAACGAAGCCCATTGCAAAAATATTAAAACAAATGTATTCAAAATGCTAAATCAGCATTGTGTACGAGTAAATACAGATATAGGAACTGCTGTTTGTTTCCAAATAATAAATCCAACAAGTTCACTGATCTGTATCTATATTATTTTGTGTATCTTTGAGTTTTTTCTAGTCCTATTTTGGTCGCTTTCACCGGAAACTATTAACGGGCAGCTCGGTGGTAGTCAATTTTCCAGTTTTCCCTTTTTATTTTATTTCTGTCTCCGACTATTACCCAATACAAAAATAACACTAGTTTACAAAAAAAAACTTTTTGTCGAACGCAAAGATTACATTAATTGTTTTTGATACATTACTACCCTACATAAATAAATTTAGTATTCATAAATTTTTATCACGTCAAACTTTTTAGTTAAACATTAAAACATTTTACGACTACCCGCGCATAAGTTGGATTGTGTAAAAAGTGAAATAATTTGTTAAAAAGTGTCTTAATAATAATTTTGTGTTCTAAAATGTCATCGAGGGTTTGTAAAACTAATCCAGACCATTTTTGTTACATTTGTGGCAAGATTGTGTTGTCAAAAGACAGAAGAAACATCACGGACTCAGTGAAAAGAGCTTATTTTCATTATTTTGGTTTTTCGATTGGAAACCTGGACAAACCATGGGTCCCTCATGTAGTTTGTGTGAGCTGTCAAAGCATTTTAACCAACTGGGAAGCAGGCAAAAATAAATATTTGCAGTTTGGAGTACCAATGATGTGGAGAATGCCAACAAATCACCATACAGATTGCTATTTTTGTTTAACAAAATCATTTGGTTTCAACCGCAAAAACAAAAGTAAGGTTCGATATCCTGAAGTTTCTTCTGTGACAATGCCTATTTTACACACTGATGGCATTCCATTCCCATCACCACCAGGCTCATCATCTGGTGTAACTGAAGAAAGCAGGCTAATAAGTCAGAGTGACTTGCAGATTGAAAACACCAAAGAGGAGATCAGTTCTGATGAAGACGAGACTGACAACAAGGAACCACAACTTATAACACAGTCAAGGTTGAATGACCTTGTACGAGACCTACAACTGTCAAAGAGCAAAGCAGAGTTATTAGGTTCACGATTACAGCAATGGAATTTGTTAGCATCTGAGACTAGAGTCAGTATTTATCGCAGCAGAAGTGAACGTTTCTCAAAATATTTTCAGCGGCATGATGAATTTGTGTACTGTTCGGACATTAATGGCTTATTCGTGTGTATGGAACAGGTCTATGATTCCAACGAATGGCGTTTATTTATTGATTCATCCAAAGCAAGTTTGAAAGCTGTGCTTCTACATAACGGAAATCTCAAACCGTCTATTCCTATTGGCCACGCTGTAAATACAAAGGAATCTTACGAAACGATGTCAACGTTAATCAAACTTATAAAGTATCATGAGCATAACTGGAAAGTATGTGGCGATTTAAAAGTGGTAGGCTTACTCTTAGGTATGCAAAGCGGTTACACTAAGCATTGTTGCTTTTTGTGTCTTTGGGACTCGAGAGCAAAGGATCAACATTATGTTGTGAAGGAATGGCCTAAAAGATACGAATATTTGCCAGGTACCAAGAATATAAAATACAATCCGTTAATTAATCCGAATAATGTTATTTTGCCACCCCTCCACATCAAACTAGGTTTGATAAAAAATTTCATTAAAGCCCTTGACAAGAATGGTCCTGCTTTTACATACTTAAAAGCTATTTTTCCTGCTCTTTCTGAAGCAAAATTGAAGGAAGGCATCTATCTCATAGGCCCTCAAATACGAAAATTGTTAAAGGACGATACATTTTCGTCACATTTGACTCAAATTGAAAATGCTGCCTGGATATCTTTTAAAACAGTGGTTCAGAAATTCCTCGGAAATAAGAAAAGTGTTAACTACGAAAGTATTGTTGCTGAATTATTACAGAATTACCAAAAAATGGGAGTAAACATGCCTTTAAAAATACATTTTCTTCACTCGCACCTAGATTTCTTCCCTGAAAACCTAGGGCAATTTAGTGATGAACATGGTGAACGTTTTCACCAGGATCTGAAAATGTTTGAAGAAAGATACCAAGGATACTGGGACCAAAACATGTTGGCAGACTATTGCTGGTCAATTATAAGGGAAACTGAGCAGTCTGATTACAAAAAAAAGGCGAAAATAAGTCACTTTTAATTTTTTTGTCGACAATTTTCTATAGAAGTGAAGTATTTTTTGTAAATTTCAATTTTATTAAATATTTTTGAAACTAGACGTGCTACATTTTTTTAAGTCACAGATTCGTAACCAGCATAAAAAAATCTATTTAGGCACATGTATCTCATCTCTGCGTTTTTTTTCTTGTAAACTAGTGTAATTTGATTTATTCGCAGCGCATCGTAATGTTTGTTTCTTTTAGTATTACACAAACCGAATAGGCTGGAATGTGAAGGGCAAACCCATCTCGAGTATAATTGATAGGAGCGTTTGACTTCTCATTAGCATGTCTGTTTTTCCAGTGTTTGCTCATCAAAAGTATATAATTATAATGATTCATTTATTGTGATCGACCCACATCACCTCCATTATGTTTATATGCACCATAATCTCAATAATATGTTAATTGTGACAATATTGATGGAAGACCTCTAAGCTCCAAAATACTGCATGAAAGATTAAAATTCATTCGTTCTCAATAGAATCTAAATGAATCTGGATTGCTGGATTGCTCTTAACGTTAACAAAGCGTAATAATTTCGTATTCCCTTTTTGTTGGGTGTTTGTAAACGTGTAAGGCCAGTGAAGATCGATCTGTTCGGATACAGCGCGTATCGCAAATAGTTACAATATGCTATTTCAGGCGCATGTAATGGAACCGTGTCAATAAACACATTTACCATACCAGTCCTCGGCCTATGCAGCAGCAAATTGTTTTCTTTACCATAAGCTGCAGTTTATTATAGTTTATAAACCTAAAGTGGTTATGGAATATGTACCTTAATTTGTAGATAACGCAAAGAGGACAGACCTATCTCCAAATTTAAGATCTTTTGAGATTTGAGAACATCTCGTATGTATAATGTTTTAAAAGTAAAAAAAAAAATCTCTCAATGTATTGATTGGTGTATGTGACACCAGGGAGCTAGCAGACGGGACGACGTTGTGCCTGACGTTCAAAGCTTCGGGAGCGGAGGACGTGTACGCGCGGCGCAGCGACCCGTGCCCGCTGGCCATCGCAGCGCCACCGCTGATGCTTCTACCAGCTGTGGTGACGCTGGCCAGCTTTGCGGTGCCACCCACTTGGTCACTGCATGCGGTGTACCTCGCGCTCGTGCTAGAGACCGGCCTAATAAACGTCGTTTATTACACGTGCTATCGATATTCACAGTATAAGGTCAGCATTTCTAATTTAATTTCTTTAATATTTTAATAGGGATTGGTGATTGTTTTAACCACGGTGCCTATACTTTAAGCACAAATACACAAGACCGTCAAATTAAGAATAGTATACATACTTATATTGTAAAGTGCATGACCCATGACATACTTAATACTTAGATTACAAGACACAATTTGTAATATTTCAACAAGGTCTTAGTGCCAAAAGGTCTATGTAGATGAACGGAATAATAATCGGCTCATAGAAAACCTTAGCCTATAGCTTATCGCTATGGGGAGCGTGAAGAATGTTAAATGTCGAAGCGAAAAGAACGCCATTCTCATGCACTGATGTAATGATAAAAGCCTCTGTCTGACACGAGTGCTAAAGTGTTTTTTTTACTTTTTATACTTTTTTGATAAACTTTTACAAATGATCAGACAATTATTTGCTGTAATGCCTAACGACGAGCAAACTGCGTGTGACTGAAAAATAGCAATCCATTACTCATTGTTGTATGTTACCTGAATTTCAATATAATTAGTGATTTGTAATGTTCCAGAAAAAAATAGTGAGTCCTTATTGGAAGCTAACATGCGGAACGTTCAACATCGCGATGTTTGTGGCCGCGAACATTGCGCCACTGGTGAGTGCGCTAACACCATCTAACTATCTTCACAATCGCCGCGACTCTCACTATCATACTCGTTATTTCTATTTACATCGCGACGAGTTTCCGTCACGATTAATTCACTATCACTACAACTGTCGCTATCGCCGCGCATGGCGGCAATCCGTCTTCATACCCACACATGTCATGTCAACTTATTAGATTGCTATTTACTTTTTAAAAGTTTTCTATAACATTGGAGAAACTTTTTCTGACACTCCATACATCATTATTTTTTTGTTTACTGTTGGAAATGTTTGTGCAGATAATTTGCGGTAATTTCGAGACGATGCTTCTGGAGGATGGTCTCCGAGACGACGCGCCCGCACACAGCGGCGCACGGCGCTGCATACATCCTTCTTACTACTATCATGTGAAGTACCTTTTCTACTTTCACATTTACATACCGATGCCAGACTGACAAACAATACGCCGATTGGACACATCAGCTTTAGCCTAGACAGCTATTAAAAATTAACAGATGCATGTGGAAATGGGCACTAGAGTTGACTAGACTCTTGCGTAATTATTTTCGTGTCGCAACAATCAAATTTAGGTATTCCACTTAATACATAATAGTTCATCAAAATCACGAGTCCGTGCTAAAATGTTTATAATAGTCAAATTAATTTACTATGGCTTCATACTTTTCTATGAACGATGTCATCATCTGCCAAGCTTTTCCTGACTATTTTGGTGTCGGTTTCCAGTTTAACCACATGTAGCCGAGTACCTACCAGTGTTTTACATGTAGGGCTGCCTATTTGACCTCCTCACCTCAGTTACCTGCGACACGATACCCCTTGGTAAGACTGGTTGTCAGACTTTCTAGCTTCTGACTTACAATAACGACTGCCGAAGGTGTGCAAATGACACCCGTGGTGCATCAATTTAACGTGCCTTCCGAAACAAGGAGAAACTCGTCATTTTGTATGAACAATGTAAAGGCTAATTTAACTATGCAGCTAAGAGTTTAGAGAAATTAAATAATTTTCAACAGTTGCAGATTTATTTATTAGAAATTACATAAAGCAATCGAAATACCTAACTGCTATCTATCACATACAATCGGTACTTCTATGTTTTCAGTGGCATGTTGTATAACGCGGTTGACCTTTCAAACGTCGTAGCTTTCTCACATAGTCGTAAATAGTTACTGTTACTTACACCAACCAAAGTTCTTTAGGTTAAACGAATGCAACCAAACAACAGTGTGAAGCTAGTGACAGGTTTCTCATCGTTGTCGCTTGAACAAAAATCATAGTAACCTATTTCCCCCGTTCGACTTTTTTAATCTCGCATCGTGGGAAGACAAACAGCTGATGTGCACAGCTCGACCTTATTGGTATTTTTTTAGTTCAACTTGACAAATCATGAATCAACATTAATCATTTTAAATGCAATAGATGCAGTAGTAGAAGGCATATTGGATTGATTTATTATTGGGCAGACACTCAATGAAAAACACTGAAACAATTTTGGAGGTCCATTTAATTACTAACACTACTTATGTATAGAAACAACGATAAGATTACAGCCACGGCGACACTGTGCCATTTGTAACCATATACTTGTTTATTTAATTCATTAAAGACGTATATATGCGGAGGAAGAATAAACGACCCTGTTTTTATTAATTAAGCTCAATTTTCGTACGAAAACCAACTTACCCATCCTTACGTAATTAGTACTTGTCAGCTCGGGTCAATGTCACGGAAATTAAACGTAAACGTAATTCTTATTATACTTGGTGTAAATTGGTTTAAGCAGTACATTCACATTAAAACAATTAACATTTCTATATGGTTTTTAGTTAAGAAAAATATTTATGTGACAATATTTTTACGATGAAAAATTAAAGGGTACTAAAGATTTTTTACAGAAAATAACCAAAAAATATTTGAGACCAATATCTTATTATATCTTAATGACTTGTTTCGCCTTGGTCAGGTGGGTGCGGGCGCAGCATGTGGCGCGCTGTGGGTGTCGCCGCTGGGTGTGTGCGCGCGCAGCTTACTGCTGGCGCTGCTTGCGGGTGCGCACGCCGTACCCGCACTGTTGCACCCGGCGCTGCTGCTGTCGCGGCCTTCCCTCGACCGCGACCCCTACCGCGTGCGATACAACGCCACCACCGACTACGATGAAGACCTACTGGCTATACTGTACGTACTATCACACTAATCTAATGAAAAACCTAGTTTTTGACGTGATCTTTAACGATGCTCATTTGATTGCAGGGCCCGCATTCATGGCGGACGCAACATAATTATGCTGTTCTTCATAGTCGTGGCCCTCCTGATATTCAACAGATACGTACGTATTATTATGTACCTCGTATGCTATACCTATGTATGCTCCTACCAGGCACAACTGACATCTAAAACGGCACCGCGGATGCCAATTAAGGAAAAAAAAATAGGGTTTTGTGGTGTTTGAAACAGGTGGAATCTCTGGAGCGTGCACGTCACTCTCGCGGGGAGCGCATGCGAGCACAAGCGGAGCAAGCTGGCGACCTGCGGCGACGCAACCAGGCGCTCATCCACAACGTGTTGCCTCCGCACGTGGCCCGGCACTTCATGGGCGCCCGACACCACCACCGCGACCTATACAGCCAGAGCTACGCGGAGGTCGGCGTGCTATTCGCCTCCATGCCCAACTTTTCAGGTTAGCTTTTCTGTGGTGTGCCCATCCCATTCATATTGAGGAAAAATTAAAAGTATTTTCTGCAAGTCGATCTGCCCAAAAAGAAAGATGATGATCAATCGTAGACTAGGCTGTAGGCACACACTAGTAGACGATTGACAAGATATTTCTCGATGTGACAAAATAAAAAATATTCCTGACAGTTCAGTATGTAAATTATTATTTTCAAAGGTCATATGTTCTAAGGTTTTTACATGCATCTTCTTCAATACTATTACAGAAAATGTCGCTTTCGTTGTTTGCCTTGAACAGTTTTGTTACTAGACATATTAATGAACACGTTTTATATATTTTTTTTTTGTGCTTATATAAAGATTTAAAAAATGAATTGTGTGGTCTTTTGCTTTTTTTATTTAATTAACCTTTTCATAAGGAGGTTTTATTAACTGATATTAAATTAACATGTCATGTTTTGTTTGCCTTTGTTACAGAGTTCTACTCCGAAGAAACAGTCAACAATCAAGGCCTAGAATGTTTACGGTTTCTGAATGAAGTCATATCAGACTTCGATCTGGTATGTAATTGTTAGCTTTGCATTTCACAAAGACACATTCCGGGCATAAAAGGCATACGTACTATTTAATATTCAAACATCATGAATACCTGTACAACTTTTGTTGCGTCACTTATCGATCGTGCAATCACAACTTTATAAAGCACAACTTCATTTTATTGTTTTATACGAGTGGAATTTCGTATGATAGCATAACATTAAGTTTCACAACTAACATACTTACCTACCATAACTTAATTTTGTACAAGAACATTGGAAAAGCGATTTTTTGACCAGACAGTTTTTATTTCCTGTAAACATATTGCGTATTGTCCCTTGATTTTAACTACACGATTTGAAAGTAGTATTGAGACTTCTGTCGAAAGTCATTAACTACCGACGGGATAAATATTTTAAATAGAATCCAAATACTGGATTATCTATTATGCAAGTTTTGGATAAAAAAATAACACTTTCAATTTTATTGCCCTTCATCACAGAATACTAAATAGTAACTAGCTTCATAAAGATAATTATATGTAACAAACTAGGAGTATTTAGTCTGTCCTTCCGGGTCTTTACGAGGTTGTATAGGAAACTGCTTTTTACTTGACAACTAGGTAGGTATTAAATGGTGATTGAAGGGCAGACGTACTAATAATACAACTACGTGTCTTTGTTTGTTCTTTATACATGATTTTAATTTGCATACGAATAAACTTTCAATGTTCGATGCTATTACAAATTAACAATCATAAAAATTATACACCTTATTATAAATCGTGGTTTTAATAAAATTATTTTTAAATAAAACAAAAACCGACTTCAAACCCCTTTAAACACTTAAAAATAATATGAAATTTAATAACTTTAATCAAGAATAATTAACCTAAATAACCTTACCTAACTATAATCTATTCTATAATTTACAATTTAATAGTTTTTGGAGTCGGTGCCAAGCCAAGCGTATCTTCTAACAGGGCTATAAAATATTTTTCTTTATTTTTTATTACAATAGTTAACGACAGTAAATTAATATCATATTATAAGGTACTGATATTTTACAAAGCTGTTAAAGTTTTAGTCAGCGCTCGATAGATGGCGTTCTACCGTTTTCTGAATCGCGATATGGTTTCGTTACCGAGAAACCTATAAAGACGAAGGAAGATTAAATTGTCACAATTTGTGTACCTTATAAGTTTAACATTTTGTCCGCAAGTTCGCGCCACTATCCGAACAAATAGAACTTTATCGTTTTCTGCTGTTGATTGTGAGATGTTGTGTTGATTTTATTTTCAGTTTCGTTGAGTCTTTATTCTGTGTTTTAGATAAATAGTAGATAGTCTTTTAGGTTAATATTTTGTGAGTGTGGGCTTGGCACCGACTCCAAAAACTATTAAATTGTAAATTATAGAATAGATTATAGTTAGGTAAGGTTATTTAGGTTAATTATTCTTGATTAAAGTTATTAAATTTCATATTATTTTTAAGTGTTTAAAGGGGTTTGAAGTCGGTTTTTGTTTTATTTAAAAATAATTTTATTTTATAGTTTTTAGTTCTAGTTTGTACATAATTCATAGTTTAAATTTGTTTTTAATTTTTTAATATTAATAAAAATAAATTTTATTTTGTTTAATATGGGTAGGCCTACTAAACGCGCTGCTCAAATGAGACAACGCCGTTTGGACGAAAGTAACGACGAAAGGGAAGAACGTTTAAAGAAAAGTAGGGAAAGAAATACACAAAATATTTCTAATGAGAGTGATGAGCAGCGAGAGTCTAGACTTTCTCAGAAAAGAGCAACAACGAAATTATCAAGGCTTAATGAAAGCCCAGAAAGTCATGCTCATCGTCTGGGTGTAATTCATAAACGTTTGTCTCACGAGAATGAGCAGCAACGTGCTCATCGTTTATAATATAAGTATAGACTAGCTTCCGCCAGCTATATTGTGGTAAAGTTTCATTCAAATCCATTCAGTAGTTTTTACGTGAAAGAGTAACAAACATCCATACATCCATACTTACAAACTTTCGCCTTTATAATATAACTAGCTTCCGCCAGCGGTTTCACCCGCTTCCAGAGGGAATTACTTCTCGCACCCGGATAAAAAGTAGCCTATATGTTATTCTGATGTATAAGCTATACTATTGTGGTAAAGTTTCATTCAAATCCATTCAGTAGTTTTTACGTGAAAGAGTAACAAACATCCATACATCCATACTTACAAACTTTCGCCTTTATAATATAAGTATAGATATAGAAGTATAGATATTTTTCTAAATTTTCAATGTCGAGTTCCATGAACTGTACTTCGTCTCCATCATCGAACCCACAATGACAATCAAAACTTATCTCGATGTATAGTACTCATCAATACGAATTAAATTAGCCCAAACACGAGGTACTTGGCACATACCGTTGAGGAGTTCCCTCGACTCTCTGCCTTCTCCTTAATCAGGTCAGCATTTAAATCAAAACTTATCTCGGTGTAAAGCTCTCATCAATACGAATTAAATAAGCCCAAACACGAGGTAGTTGGCACGTACCGTTGAGGAATTCCCTCAACTCTCTGTTGTCTCCATCATCAAGTCAGCTCTAAACCTTCAATTTTTTGTAGAATTATTGTATATATACCTAAATGTGAAGTTTTTACCCCATGCATGCCTACAATTTTCGAGAGTTGCCCTCGATTTCTCAGGGTTCCCACCATCAGATCCGAAAGTGGTGGCAATGGGACCACCTCAGAAGTGTCTCCTTTCGAACAAAAAAAGAATTTTGAAAATCGGTCCACAATTGGCGGAGTAATCGCGTAACAAACACACAAAAAAAAAAAAAACATACCGTCGAATTGATAACCTCCTCCTTTTTGAAGTCGGTTAAAAAGGACTAGATTTAGAGCATTTTTGTTCAATGTGATGGTTTAAAGCTAAAACTAAAGACGGTACTTTTTCGAGACTACTTTTTACAATAAGGTGACTTATGGACAAGGCAACGTAACAAAAATTTTTGACTGGTTACAGTTACTTGAAGATTCCAAGTTCAGTAAAGATATAATCAAAATAAAAACGATCAGCTCCACATACATGGCTGCGTCAGGCCTAAACCCAACGCGACAAATGCAGGTAACATAATTTAATTATTATTTAAGAGAGGAAATTCTTTTTCATTGAAATAATATGATAGAATAATTACTTAAATTAATGAATTAATTATATTTAAAACTGAGTTTATCAATAAGAAAGGATATATTATTAAAAAAACGAGTTACACAAGTTTTTATGAGTGCAATTCCGAACAAGTTTGCAAGAAAAAGCTAAGTACCTATTAATAAAATAGTATTCATTTAATTTAAATGTCCTTTTTGACGCCTAAGTTGCTAGTGGCTACATTAACACGTAACAGAATCTAACAAACATAGCTAGTTAAGCTTTTGTTAAGATGGTCTCAGCTAACATTTTTGACTAATTTGAAGAATTAAGATAATCGACGCCATAAGCAAAAAAAAATGATTTCTGATACAGCCGTCAGACGGGGTGCTAGTGCGATGGGCGCACCTGGCGTGTCTGGTGGAGTTCGCTCTAGAGCTTCAGCGCGTGCTCGCAGCCATCAATGAGCAGTCCTTCAATCACTTCGTACTGCGCATGGGCGTCAACCACGGGCCCATCACTGCTGGCGTCATCGGCGCGCGCAAGCCCCACTACGATATATGGGGGAATACCGTTAACGTTGCTTCTCGGATGGAAAGCACCGGCAAGGCTGGCTGCATCCAGGTACCTACTGCCACAAAACTTATCAACTGTTTATAGAATAAAAATAATTAATGTCTTATGTAATGGCAAAGTTTAGTAGGCACTACGTTTTTCCAAAGTTTGAATTGAAACAAGTATTAAAATGTTTGAAGGTCAAGAATTTTATTTTATTAATCAGTGAGAAAATTCTGTTCCATAACGTTCTCCTTCTTGCTGCTACAGGTCACCGAAGAGACATGCGAGATCCTGCAAAGTTTCGGCTATTACTTTGAGCAGCGTGGCCTGGTCGCGGTCAAGGGCAAGGGCCAGCTCATGACCTACTACTTGCAGGGCAAGCGCGACACGCCCACCGGCCAGACGGACAAACACAGTGTCAGTAACTCCAAATATGAACATAGAATACATTTCTATCTAATAAGCTACCAAATACAAATGTTAATAGCACGATTGAGGAGCATAACAAACTAACCGCACTTGATCTAAATAATTGACCTCCATGGGACGATATTCATAATATATTTACTACAAAAAAGAATGTTGAGAACTTAAGCTTAAGCTCGGGAAGGTATGTTAACCAGCTTCTGTCAGCAGTTGCACCCATATCCTGTGGAAACTTCTTAATGCACCCGGATAGAGAGTAGCCTCCTGTCTTTCTTTATCAATAGGCTATCTAACACCGAAATATTATTTCAAATCTCAGACGAAGTTTCTGATCACGTTCAAGCTAACCAACAAACGCTTCAGCCTTGCAATATTAGTATCTATAATCGCTATTCTAAATAAAATTTTCATCTCCAGGCCTAAGGCACACAGACGCAGAATTAAAGGTCAAATGTGAAATGAAAGTTCGTTAGCAATATGATATGAAGACATCTATTAGTTACACTGTGCGTCGGTGTGTCTTGCCTCGAAATCTAACATTGTGTTCATGCGAGTTCCCTCAGACATAACGGTCAATTACAAATAACGTAACCGTCCGATGTTATGACATCATAATATGTGTAATGTTTCCATAACGGATTGTCGTCGGAAGTGAGGAGACGCCGTGGGTGCTGGTGCGCTGCCACAGACTGCTGGGGGAGTGCAGAGCGCGCGCGGTGGACAGTCTACCCGGACAGGCCGACTTGTTTCTTGTCGCACTGGACGGGCAGGCCGCCCGCCTCGCACGCCATATCAACTTCGCCGAACCTCAGCTGCTAACTACTAACCTTTGATACTACATATTTTATTTCTGTAGGTGCTTGTGCTCGGTGCAAAGTACCTGCGTAGTTTCCTGTGTTCTCGTACACTTCCGTGTAAATGAGTGCGCAGGTCGATTGATTTTACTTTTATTTTCACCGCGTTCAAGCACCTTTGGCATGTGGTTATAGGCGTTAACAATTGATTGTTGCGTGTGTACCTAAATCGTGTATGTGTTTGTAAACATTGCATAACCGCTGTTTCACAAGGATGTTACTCTCGCTTGCAAGTTTGGACCATAATATTGTTACATTCATCGCAGTTTGACCTTTAATGGAAGTGAAACTAGGAATTCCGAACATCGAATTTGTGGTTATGTCCAGAGGGCTATTCCATATACTACCTACCTATTAATAGTCTTATACTAAATAACTCTTTGATGCTCCTTAACTGAAAGTGAAGAAAACATTTTTTTTTATTCAATAGCATAACCATGCCCTTACAAGTTTAACTCTCATTTTGTCACGTACTCTTCTTTTTCAGTCTCATTACGACCTATCTTCTGGCTTATTTTGTTAACATTGTATTAAAAATACAGCTTTTTAGTTGCAGCAGAATCGCCATTCTAACACGAATTATTTATAATTATATTAATCATAAATTCACACAAGGGAAATGTTAACAGCAGTATCATTGTTATTTTTAGTATAAGTACCTATTACATGTACATGAAGATTGTCTACACAAAAAAAATATTGTCAAGTTGCTTTAAATTCAAATCAGGATTTCAATCAGATTGCACTACCTATGTATTGCACTGATGGAGCTTAAAAATCTGAATTACAAAGCAGTGTCCACTTTTTTCCCGATTTATCAGGATTACGTAAATTTTGTACAGTGAGCGTTGTCCGCCATTACAGATGGAGCCTCCAGCTCCGGAACCTGGAGTAGGCGACGCCTTGCTAGTCAATGGCGATGCCGCAGACAATTGTGACCCGCTGCGGCCCGCTGCCGACGCTGACCGGCCCCTACTGCCAGCCTGAACACTGCCCCTGCATTCCATATAACATAAAATAATATAGACGTAATAACCAAATCCATTGTCAAAAATTATCATTACGTTTCTCGCAGCAATAAAATAACTCTTGAAAATATTGCCGCCAATTATATGAAGTGGCACCATTGAGTTAAGTTTGTTTCAAAAGTGGATTAGCAAAAAAAGTAAATTGTTTACGTTAATTTGTCTATGTACAGCGCTATTTTCACGTATATTGCTGTGCCAGTTTCAAAACATACCTGATGGGTAAATGGGTGGGTGTGTGCAGCTGTTTTAATTCCATAGTTTTCATAATGTTGCTGTTTGATGTATGGAAAATAGTACAAAGTATGGGTCAGTTCCTGAGTACCCTGATTCCGAGCACCCCAATTTGGAAGACCCCGGTCTTGTTTTATCGGATCTAAAAAATTAAAAGTTCAAATTAATTAAAAACAATTACTTAGTTCCTATTAATTCGTTTTTGGATTGAGCACAGTACCTACATGATTAGCCCCAAAATTCTGACTTAAATAAATTATGAAACTAATAAAATTTTATTTAACATAATTATCATCTACGGTTGTTTGGGTATTGGGCTACTCAAGAACTAACCCCAAAGTATGAAGAACATTCGTCTTTTAAAGTGTCCTTCTTTTTCTTGGATTTTGTATGAAAAGAAAACTACAATGTTTTGGTATGATGAGAGGTATGATCGATTGATGCGAATAAAACAAAATAATTTAAAATTTTAGGTCGTCGCTGGCTAACTGTATCTATGTATAATTATTAACGAGGTATAGGTAGACATATACTGCCACATTCATGAAGGCCTTGAGCTCATATCATGTCATCTTTCGTTCTTGTTAGCTATTTGTAGGGGAACCTGTTGTACCTAGGACGGTATTTTAGGAATATTATTTTACATGTGATGCATTGTCCACGAATTCATGCTTTACAAAAACTCACATTGTATAGTAGTGACGTATCTATTACTGCATACTAATAGAATGTACCTATGTACCATTACGGAAATATTTAAAACGAGCCTTGAAGCCTTAGTATAAATAGTGCAAAGATTCAACAGGTTCCCCTACATAGTTTCCCTATCCTTTTAAAACCGACAAAGTGAGTATGAAGTAACTTGTTTAGTTATGTAGTGAGAGGGGTTTGCTGATATTTATTCACCGCTAGGTACTTTCTTTTATTGGTTGGAACTAATACACTCGACAATCTGTTGAGAAGAGCACGCTGTTCGCCGAAATGAAGAAATATATCTACCTATTTATTAAACTAACAACGATAACAAATAAGGTGAACTTGTTTATTCAAAACCTAAACTAGTTACCCTAAATCAAGTTTCGACGGAAACAAGTATTCTTAGAACACAAATACTGCTCAACATTATTTTCCTCACACAGACTTGTGGCATTATAAGTATAACAATTGGTAAATATGTATTTATTTCGTAAAATCATAGACGTAGAAAAATTATAGTTAGTGCTTGAATATTGCTATCATGATATCATAATTGCTAGTTGCCTATTAAGTTTTGGTTAATAATAATGAGAAAGTGAGTGCTGTCTAATGGTTGTTACGTAAGGTGTATATGAATACTGCTTAAGCCTATGACGTTTATGTGTAATTGTATTGTATTATCTATACTGACGAAATGACTAATCAAACTGGTAATAATAATAATTCTTTTTTGCAACTCAATATTTGGACGATCAAGTGATATGCCTCATAGTTGGTTTAGTTCATTTGCCCTTTTGGATATTCATTAACGACATCGACAACTTTTGTAATACTGTTTAATATCTATGCAATGAATGTGACTTTTAACTTAGTATTTAATAACTTAGTGATGTGATCACGATGTTATATTATCCGTTGGCTCTTTGTATGCGGTAAGGGCCCACAACTATGATAACTTGTAGAAATAAACTAGTGATCTAGTCAAGTTCTTCAAAATAAAGAGTAGCAATAATAAATTATAATTTAAATTATATTTCAGGGTAATTATCAATTCGAATAGCAACAAATCTAAGGGTATATCAAATGATCTCATAACTTATCATTTTGATAATCCGCAGCCTTCTACTAGGGTGGGTTGAACTTAATATTACAATGTGAACATTTTGTGTTCGATTATTTATTGTTTTGTGCGAGCTGAATTCAATTTATTATCATTTAAGTGCCTTAGGTAGGTTCTAAACTGACTTCATTATTATGATAAAATATTCTTGTTTTTATTATACTTCTGATATAATAATTCATCTAAATTAATTAATGCATTATGGATGATATTGCACAAGTCTTGACCCACCCTACTAGTGTAAAAAGTATTGTGAATTTTAAAAAATAAACACATTAAGCATATGTTTTCTATTATTTCAGTTTTAAAAGCAATTGTTCAGCAGCCCGAAATTTTTGTCAACAAAGGTAAAAAAGAAAGCCACTCCACGTTAAAAAGTGTTATAGCTCTGCATCTAATCGCAATAAAGACCAACCACAGCATACAGATGATAATGAACAGATGATAATGAAGGTTCAAGAGCTCACCAATTCATACACATACGCATTTTTTTATGTCAAATAAAGTTTTGTAATTTCCTTATACGTATCTAAGCTTTAACAAGAATATTGTGTAATAAATATCAAAAATATTTTACATTTCGCAGAAAACCGAGGAAAAAATGTGTAGATTGATTCCATAAGAAACCACAAATAGCATTTTTTGTCTATAAACCCAGTTTTGTTATAGCCTGTCAATACGAATAAACTCCTTTTTATTACTTATTCAACCATTTATTGTATTAGGTACAATGTACATCCGTACCTGTTTTAATAATTTTATATCATGTACAAACTGATTCGATAAAGACTCAAAATCGAGCCCACGTGAACAGATACAAGTTTCGCAGTTACATAACAGTGTTTTTGCAGTTAATCTTATATAGTTGGTGTTGCCTCATCTTTGGATCTTCATGTATTTAGGTAGCTATATTGTGATATTGATTGTTAGGTACTTAGAACATTAGTATCAGTGTCGCTTGAATCTCATAAGACGAATGCGTCTGTGGCAGTGTGTAATCAAATAAGAGTAGAATATAATGTACTACGTATTAGAGTAGGTGATAGAAATATAATGTAACATCATTAAATCTGTGCTTTCATATTTCGCCTAGAATATCTTCTTAGCCTAAGTATTTATTGTGTACTTTTGTATTAGAGTATAATGTATCTACTAGGACATAAATATAGGTGTCATCTTCCGGGTAGGTTCTTGCACAGATCTATCATAGATACATATTGTTTAAATACATATTATGTAGGTATCTCAGTGGTGATATTATTACTGTAATTCGTATTTAGGTGTATGTAGAAAGATGATTTTATTTTCTTTCTCTCTAGTGATATTACCTATTTCCTGTGATTTGTGACTATTCATAATTTTATACATGTTCTAGCTCAAACTAAATCTGGAGGTTGAACTTCTCTTGGCTATAATTTTATTAAATAAAGCAATATCTACATGGATTTGTTTATTTTGTGGATACAAATTGTCTAACAACGACCTATATTCTAACTAGACATCTTCAGCACTCAGGATTTCTCTCAGAGTAGTCTGAAAACTTGCGACAATGACAATTATGATGACCTTTTTACACTATTTACCTTTATTACTAAATCTATATTTTTTATTTTTTTGCTACATTAATTTAAAAACGGAGATTTAACAAGAATCCCGAATAGGTACCTCATCTGCAGCCGCAGGCTATCGTTATCATGGAAATAAAAAATAATTTAATGTTATGTATGGTATTACGCTAACGTTAGTCATGGTTATCTACATGCTCATGGTTTTACGGTAGTTTTACGTGTTGTTAATACCTTTGGTCACGCATCTTACTCAACATCAGATAATACTCTTTTTTGAAAAGGTTTTTGGTAAAAAGTCGTACGTTTATTATAGAAAATAGAATTCCAAATAAGATGACAATGATTAGACCAGTCTACGAGATTATAAAACAGACTTTAGCAATATCTGTTATTTTTCATATTAGTACAAAAACATGGAACCTTAACGCATTGTTTGAATACCTTTTTGGAATCCAAAGCGTATCTTTTGTTTACAGCCGGTACCAAAAGGTGTCAAATTTAAATTCTTAACATTTTACTTTTCGCTAATGGAACAAAGATGATTCAGATTAACTCTTCTTTTAATTATTAGCGAATTAATATCGTAACGCAGCGTGTTACAATATTTACACAGGGTATATTTGAAATCTGTCTATTAAATTACGAGTAGTAACGAAACATAAAAAAATAAAAGTCATTCCTCAAGCAAAAATCTCAATTTTGTTGCTCCAATGACTAGTACCTACTCCGCACCCTTTTCAACACGTTATTGAAGAAATTCCGATGCAATTAATTGATATCTTAAAATATAATCTTTATTAGTAAAAAATTTAAAGAAAGCGTTCAAGTTATTTCTACCTGCCTACCTAACCAGAAGGTAAACACATTTAGTAGGTACGTTAAGTCTCGTGATTATTCCATTCAAGTAGATGGAGATAATTTAAACACACTGTATCGGTTTACTCAATACGTTTATTAATATTAACGAGGTAATTACCTAAACTATATATTATAAGTATGACACATGGAACTGCAACATTCTTTAATCATCAGATGAATAATTAAACTCCAGCTCATTTTGTCATCAACACAATGGTATTTTATTCACTCAATGCCAAATTACTTTCCGAACCCTTCTTGTGATTTTCTAGTTGTGATGCACGAGCAGTTAACTGAGCTTCTTGAATTTTCATGCTGTTCATAAACTTGTCTTTATTTGTGAGAAGAAACATTCTGCCGACAGGTTCATAAGTTTTTGTTTCCGATGAAAGTTTACTGAATTCTTGCTCAATAATATGTAAATTGTGCAAAAGTTGCTTTACAAATTCTAGTTGAGAGTCTATTATTTGATTTCTTTCACTTGCTTCCAACATTTTGAAATAGTAAACAAAATGTATTTGTTAAGTTTCCAACAACGTACGGTAAATATCCAAATTAGAAAAAAGTAAGGTTAGTTAACTGTCATACACACAAAAGTTATCAGTAAATTCTATGATCGGATACACTTCTCTACCACAGTATAAAAATGTACCAGTATTAACACTAAGCCTAGCTGTCAAAATAATGACGTAAGCTCGATTGAAGCAATAGGGTTGTCACTTTTTTTGGTTAACCTTGTTTTTTTTTTTTAATTAAAGCACTATGTGTTCCTAATTTAATTAATTTTAGAATTTCTAGCTGTATCCATCTTAGATTTATATTTTGGCAGCACTATCGGCATGAAGACCCTCCAAACTCATTTCTGATAGGTTCCGTTACGATAAAGTTGATGATAAATGATTTTATAATCTTTTGCGGCCGCCATGTTACATTCGTATTTTCCCGATTGCAATTTCTTACACTATTCTCACCTTTCAAAATCAGCACGAAGTTTAAAAACATTAGGTTTGGTTTAGCCGAAACCGCGTTCAAACAAGCGTAGGTATGCCACGATATAGGCTTGTGGCAATTTTTAAATCGCGTTACTATACTTATGGTCAATCGAGCAATCTTTTCAGATCAGAGCTGCTCATCCGAGATTGTGTGTTTTGATGGGATGTTTTAATTTTTTTTTAATTCTACTATCGATTTACGATAAATTCCTTGATAGATCATAACTGATAGTTATTGTGATGTAACCTAGGTAATATTATGCAGACACTTCACCTCTAATTAAATAGAGAGTTGTCCATAAATCCCATAATTTTAGGTTAGGTTACTATTGTTAATTTTTCTACCAAAATTTAAAAGACATCGCATTGATGACAGGCACGATTTAGTGGTCTGGATTCGAGAGAGAGAAATGATGCTTTATGCACTATAACATATTTCTTTTCAAACACTGGAGGCCGTTGATAGATTGTCAGACGAAACAGCTGATGGTCAGTAATCTGGATTGGTGTTAATGTCGGGTGCACTGTTTGTTTTCAATCTTGCCTTTCCTCCCGGCATTTTATAGTTTGAAACTTTATTAAATCCTACTGAAAATAATTTGTTGAATGTCTTTGTAACACAAAACGTTATATTTTTCTTATTTTGTTGTAAAGTACCTACATAGTATTACTTTAGACAGCGGGAAGGAATTTTAGTAGGTAGTAAGTTGTGCTAAATATTTATTTTATAATATTTTTACTCATAATCTTTTGATTAAATCCTTTTCCTTATCAGTAACATTATTCGTATTTGTTCACATACCAGTTTCACCATAAATTATGGTAAAGTCATTATGGTCCATAATGACTTACGCAAGTATAGCTTAGTTAAGAACCACTAAAGGAAAAAAAATCCACAAAAATTAACTACAACTCATTACTAATTACATCACAAATTCTTTAAATCCCGCATTATACTATTACGAAATGAGTTAGAGAAATAACGGAAAAGAAAGATCAATTAGTACAATTCATTGTCACTTTCTATCTAATAGACTAATAAGTTAATTATTAAAAATACCTGAATATCTATTTAGTTATTACGTGATTAAAGTCCGTTACGGATTACTAGAAACTAATTTATAAGGTATTAATGAAGCAAATACATATGACTAATAAATTTCTGTAGAAAAATACAGCAGAAAAATGTAGGTAATTTGGCATGTAACTTGTCGACCTTTTTTTCGTGGGAAATGAAACCCCACTATGTTCCTTCTGGAGGTCTTTGTATACCGAGGCCACGATAACTCTTGCGATCGACGTAGATCTTTTTTTTTGTGGGAAATCATCAAATGACCCCTCTCGCTGAGGGTGCAGCTGGAAGGAGTGTCAGACTTACTGACTAAAACCCACTATGTTCCTGCTGGAGGTCGCTGTGTGCCAGGGCCACGGTATCTCTTACGAACAACCCGCAGCCCAGGCAGATCGTCGTAGATCTCAAGTATAGGAAATAACTAAATATCAATTTCTATTAAATATAAAAATGAGGTCTGGGTAAAATACAGACTATTTTTAAGGGTGGTTCGTTTCATATTTAAACTGTAATATTAAATAGCGTATCATATCTTCTTAATCTACACATTGCGAAATAAGTTTTATATAAAAAATTACACATTTGGTTACAAGGTGTGACAATTTTTTCGTTACAGTCGAGATGGTATGGACGCCCGAGCTGAAGGCGAAGGCGTTGTAAACTGTTACTGTAATGTTAATTTTCACACTTTTCAATTTCCTTACATATAAGTACATAATACATTCGATTTCATTTCGCAGAAATGAACACACATAATTAATGGTTTTCTGTTGGATGTAACATAATATTATCAAATAGTTTTTAAATTAAAATCTCAACTTTAGTATTTGTTAATAAATTTTCATTAATTAAGGTTTATCAAGTTATCCTTTGCTGAAACTAACATAAAACGAGTGCTGAAAGAAAGCTGAAATAAAAAAAGTACTAAACTACGTTCAATTTAATTTATAGTCAAAAATAATAATACATTCATGTTGTTCAAAGTTTTCATTGTGAGTCTGGCTAAGGCACATCTGCAACTGCCTTGTCATAAAATAGAAAATTCTAAAACTTAATTTTAAAGTAGAGAAGGCAATGTCAGATTGAATATTTCCGAACATTTGTCGTGAAATATTTTTTTTAATGCGATTGTTATTAGATACACAATTTTGATTACCGACACACTTGTTGTTAAGCCTAGATGTTACCAAAGCAACTCCTTCCTTAAATAAAAAAATAGAATGTAAACTATTTTGCTCGAGTGCTGTAAACAGAACTTTACGAGTCTGAAGACGAAGTGGTAAATGGCAATTTCCATGTACTTAAGTGTATTGAAAACAGTTTGTAATGAATGTTTTTGGACTTTCGCAACTTACACACATAATATTATACACAACACACATGAAAAATTATCGGGAGAAATAGAGGTAGTGTACAAAATGCCTTTATAATTTTTCATTGCGAGTAAGACACCCGTAAGACACCCTTGGTGAGCAGTCCGACTCGCACCTTTTATTTTTTTATTTTGATTCGAATTGGGCTTATCAGATATCCATTAAATATGGGTAAATGAAAGAAAAATAAATTGGACAAACAGAAAAGAAAAGCTTTTATCACCATGACAATATATTTTCCTACGACAGATAAAAATTTACTTCACAATTTTGTCTTTGTTGTTTGTAATTGCAATCACATCTTCCAGAAGAATATGACGGACATATTCAAAGGATAACATTACTAAAATTCTCAGGAAAAATGTAGGTAGATTAGTTCATAGTCCCACTGGGGTGATCTTAGAAGATCTCGGCACCCATACTGTGTTCCAACATCTTCCAATTCAATGAAACTCATATCCAGAGTTGGTGGGGATATGAGATCTAAGTACTGAGCTGTATATGTGCGAGTTTGGGGGTTCGCAATTTTTACATGCACTTAGAAATATTGATAATGAACTCTTATGTACAACAAAGTACTGCTATTGATTTGCTTTGAATACACAGTGCATTGCGTACTGCCGCCTGTCACAACAATTCATAATTTTATGATTTTTCACATTCACCGTTTTATCTATTATAAACATTATACCTACATAAGGGTTTGTAAAGAAGATTTTTCGATTAAATCCAAACCGTTCCACTCCATTTCTATGCCATTAATTCATTATAATGGAATATACATATATTTTTAACCCCAACAACACATTGAATGAGGGTAGGCAGTATAGGTACACCACTACAGCAAACAAAGAAAAATATTTAGGTTATTGTTAAACTTATTGCTGTACTAAAGCCATCCAGATGCTTAGTCGTCTATTATATTCAAATTCAAATATAGACTACATCTATATCACTTAACGACAATAATATTATTGTTACTAGTTTCTGAAAAATATTCTTATTAATATTTACTTATAGCAGAATGAAAGCCAATACCAGCTCGTTGTCCTGGTTTTGTAATAAAATATTGCTGATAATGTATGCAGTTGTACCTTAGCGATACGAAAAGCGATGAATCTTCTTCATAAAATTGTATAATACTTACATAATATTATGTGTTTTATTTATTTATTTGGTGTCGCAAGTAAGGATAGCTAAGCTGTATTACTGATTATGAAAGTGTAACTATGAGGTGTACGTAGATGCAGATGCGCTGCAAGTCCTCATGATGCAGGTGATTCACAGCTGATGAGTGCGAAGGGTGTCGGCAGAGGCGAGCGCAGTGGGCGAGCGGGGCGGGCGGGGCGCAGATTGAGGCCACTATTTAACCGCACGACGGCCGCGCAACGACCTGTTGTGATCCCGTCATGGCGCGCTACGCCCGTGTCGCTACTCTGGCCGCGTGTCTCTTGTTCGCCTGCGGTGAGTCCTAACCTTTATCTTACGCATCCAGACACCGTCCATCTCGCGACGTCACGGGTGGCTCGCCGTCACATCCGCTCATCTGCCAATAATTTAGTGATTGCGTCAATACAGTGTCGCACTTAGTGAACAGTGAAGTTGCCCGTTCTCGACGATGGCGAGATAGACTGTGTCTCCGCAGAGTTTACCAATGAATGCAGCCGACCGCGATCGCCTTGCATCGCACGACCAAAGGACATCAACGCACAGTGGCTCGAACCCTTCAAGGATAGTCGCTCACGGCATGCCACTATCGTGTATACATGTATCTTTTATTCATTTGATTCGTTGTTGTGAAATCAAAACATCATTCAGCTAATTTCGGTAATGTAACTAGTAAACGTTTCGGTGTTGCAGAAACTCGAATGTAATGAGTGGCATTTAAAGTTTCCGTAACAGTTGTTGAACATTCGGTTCAGAGTACTTCGTTGCGATGTTCGTGATCGAGGTTCGGGTTTGAGTCTAGACACGTCTGGTGAGATGAACTCAAGAACTAATGGTCGATTGCTTAATCTGAATAGGCTGTCATTAGGACGTGTTTAGTTGAACTATTGGTTAGCACCTGCTGCGGCTGAGCTGCGGTTGCGGAGAACTTTCACATTCGTTCCGTGTTGCGCTACGCCTGCGCCGGTGACGTCACACTCTACATAGTGTCGAGGGCAGCGAGACTGCTGCGACGCGGGCGACGGCGACGTTACATGAGCTGGCCCTATTGATTTCTCGAAATTTACATTTAGGCCGACCACTTATGAATATGCCAGGCGTGTAACATAAAGATCAGATATCATTCTGAGTTTCGATTATATTCTAGCTTCTACCCGCAATATTGGCAAATGATAAGCAGCTTAATGATGTGCTTCCTTATAAAATAATCGAAGCTAAAAAAAGTAACAATCTATAGCCTTGTAAGAGTCTGAGAGTCTGTACAAAATAAACAAAGGAACGTATTACTCATATAAAATGCATATTTTGCTAGGATTACATTTGTCCTACAAAGTGTCACGATACCAATAGATTGATAATTACATATTGTAAAAAGTAATAGATTCACCAACTGTAAAAATAACATCACTCAGAAGAAAATGCCGCAAGTTATGAAATAATGTAGACATTGTTTTGCTAGTCGATTGTTTGTACTGTATAGGTTAAAGTTCTCGTTTGAACTGTAATCACAGATTTTACGATAACAATTAGAGTCTGTAAACTTTACCACGTTTTAATTCCCGCAGTGATTTCGTCAAACGCAATGAATTGTTGTAGTGTGCGCTTTACGCTGTTGGTCTCATTCCAATATTGATTTCTTCAGTTTGAGTATTGAGAAAATAAACAATGACAAAATTGTCTGTTTTTTGTCTGGTAAAATGTTGTTTACTCAACAATCAAGTCAAGTCTCGTTAAATAATTTTCAACTATTTACGAGTTAGCTGAATTTCAATACAGGAACAGAAGAAGTTATCCTTTCAAACGACCTCAAAATTGTTTTGGAGGATATCAACATCCTTACATCCGTAAATCTTTTGTCTATCTGTTGCGCTTACGCGGTAGAATTGCTGAAACTATTTACATCCGATAACGTATGGAAAACGTTCCCCCGGGGTAACATATAAGACGATTTCATTCCGAAATATTTCAAAAGCGAGAAGTAACTTAAATAATAAAGCATTTTTTTTCTTAGATAAAACTGTCGTGATCATTGTGTCAGCTAACACATAGGCGACATATCTATCGTGCTCAGGTGCGATCGCTAAATGTCAGGCACACAGTTCACGTGAACTAAGAGTCAAGTGTTCAAGGGCGTCTCCAATAATAGCTTCCTTTCAATTATAGATAAACAACAAATTATCTCATTTGACCTTGAATTTGCGAATTTTCTCATTTATTAGTTTACATAATTTATGCGGTTCATATCTTTGTATAGACGGTATGCTTTAATAGTCTGCCTTCACTTATTAATGCAGTAATATAAGCTTCAAAAATCTGCTTTATAATTGAGTGGAAAATTAATTGGCACCGGAACGTGAACGATCGTTGTTAGGTAGTTACGAGCGAATGGTTTTTAATAATCAGTTGAATAAATTAATTTATTGCTTTATTATTTTAGCATTCAACCAGGTCGCTTGATTATTAATAATTTGTCTACTGTATAAGTAGCAGTAATAACTACCTACAAACCACAATTGACACGGTGCTAATGATTACGATTTCAGTCAACTATGTAGTAATAACATATGTATCTCCGCGATGTTATATTATTATGATAATTACGTTCTTTATAAGTGAATAAAATCAGTCTTCTCAATGAATTTAATTGAAAAGAACATTTGACCAGTTTATATAGATTAATAATTTGTAATAAGTTATCGTTGAATTGTTTTCAGTCACCTACTTATAGTTTCCAGATCTTGAGGTCTGTAGGTCAAGTTAGTTGCGACAGAACCACCACGTGAGACATAGACAGGCTCCGGACAGCTGCTCGGTGTCGAAATCACATCGATGCATAATACGAGTGCGCCAATTAATGTAACATTTGAACGAACTACTTATGTCTAATAATGTAGACTACGTTCACGGTTTGTTCTAGTTGGGCAAATTGTATTTGATGAAAAAAAAATCCTTGAACAGAATTGCACAAATAAACAAAATAGGGTCGTCTTTAACGCTTAAGTATTATGACGAGCAAGTTATACTGATCGAAGCAATTTGGTAGTTGACAACTAGTCAAATTCATTACTTTTATTAAGCTGTCAAAAACGGTGACTTTCTATGAAATTTGTATGAAATATAACTAAGACGTCACATTTTTTTCATATCAAGCCGTATACTTATTTTACTTAAATAATCTATAAAAAGAAACAGTATTTCCTTCAAAACGTTTAATGAAAGTGACATTATTTTTAGATGCTTTTCCAAATTAATATCTTGTAGGATTTTATTTTGACCTAGGCAACTACCCAGTTCCTATGAGTTCATCGTTATCCGCCGTCGTGTTGGCTCTAAGTGTGCAATCTATTCTAGACAGTTATATAAAATTTGTTTAAGTGAATGTTGAAGTTACTTAATTTATTTGCTTATCACATAACACTTTTAAGTTTCATTCGTTGAGCTTAATCATTTCGTATTATGAGCAGACATATGATAAAATGATATGTACAGCGAACTAAACTAACTACAGACTATGAGTTCTTTCATCACGTTTATGAAGAAATGCTCAATACAGCAATCACGGCCTCGGTCAAGTTTAAATATAGTATACATGTAGTTCACGTTACAGACACTAATGTATTTCTGGCACGTAGGTACGTGTAGGCACTATTTTGTATGGGTTTTCCACGTTAGCTATTTTTTTTTATTCGGCATCATGTTAAATAGAATTTAATAAAGTAGTGAGAAGATAAAGAGAAACGGTCAGTTGTCGCGACACCCCAGAGGTCGCGGCGATCGCATGCGAGTGACGCACACAAGGTGAGCGCTGTTTACTTCCGCATACGGAAACGCCAGTCTCCCGTTATCACAAATTGACTTCGCTTGAAGGGAGTGCCGCAGAAGGAAAGTCGAGCGGTGGCATTAAATATTCATAAGGTCGGCCGTTGGTATTCCAACAACGCGCCCGGTCGACGCCCGAGCTACTCGCATACCTAGTTGTTCCCGCATTCGTGCTTTATTATTCATACAATAGTTCATTCTGGAGGCACGGTAGCGCTCCTGACAAGTTTGATAATCATCGTGAAGTTATCATTTCTAAGAGCACGTCGCCACAATAATAAATTTTCTCGTTGACAGAATATAATAGGACTTTTACTTGTTCACAGCACAAATAATCAAACAGAAAATGTCATTTTCTTAATGAAATCTAATTTACATAGCTATGATCTAACCGTAAACTACAAAGTACTAAGAACCTAATTAGACAGATCCTTAAAATCGACATTAAATAAAGGTCGTCTATGAACATTCATAATTCAGTACAATAGACATCAACGCGCTGTTTGCTACGAATATCAAAAGTTGCTAACACTGAGAGAAACTTTATTTCGACATCAATATTGCGTTCGCTTTGTCGAACCTAGCATTTCTCTTGTGCAGGGCTAATTTACCAAACCGAGTTGTGTTATCAGTATCGTATCTCACACGTGGCAGATCCGGGTCATAGAGAACCAGTTAGTTTTTACGACTCTGACCAGAACTGAACAAATAAAATAATAATTTCGGCCACGTTTGCATGCTCTTTTCGCGACTAAAACTAAAATTAAATGAACTGGTTTAGATAAGATGATATTTTTGCAAATATTTAGATTGTAGGCATAATCCGGGCGCCATTTATTAAGATAATGGTGTCGATTGACCACTAAATTAAAATAATCAAAAGTTGAGACCTTGAAATGCTACATTATGAAATCGTAACAAATTTATAGTAATTATGTATCTCTTTGAATCGACTGCTTATATAATTTATGATAAATAAGTAAGCCGCTAAAAGAATACCATTCAAGCATTTTGTGTTACATTAGAAGTTGTTGTGCAAAGCTGTTACTATACCAACAATGAAAATAATATAATTATGTATGAATGTTCATGTACACGTTAGCGTGTCTTGTATTAATCGAGCTATCGATTGCATTGGCAGCGTGCAACATCTAACCCACATAGCTTGCCTTTTGAACAATCATGCACCGTGAGCGCCACTCCAACTCGTTGGCCCAAGTAACCGTCTGCAGCTGAAGCGTTCAATTTAGACCATCGTTTACTTAGGATGTCGTCTAATGAGAAATCTTTAATTTAGATTTAAACTAGTGCGAACTGGGAGAATGTTCGCCAAGCGGTGCAAGCGAGATAGTTAGATAATATGATAATGCGAGAGCTGGGTTTCCTAGTGTTACGTGCCGCTCGCACGCGCTCCTTCGCCTGCCTCTAGCTTGTTTCCCGCGCACACATTACCCAAGTGTGCACTATACAATTGACAAAAAATGACATCGTCGCCAACAGGCGCATGTCTTTATGGGAACCTATTCACACGCGAGTAACTGGGCTAGAACATCGCGGTTGTTAGTAACTATTTCGCTAACATTTTGTAATGTGAAGAGTACTTAGCGCATTACAGTTTTTACAACAGGTTTTATAATAATAGTAGTTTCTTAATAGGCGCATCGTTAAGTTTCCTGGAACATGATGATGATTCAAGGAAATCTACTATTCCGTAACCTTTCTGAATTATAATAATTTCGTCAGCCTAATCGGCACACAAATCAAATGCCATGCATAATGTACAATTTTGTATAGACAGAAGACATAGAAAGAGTCGTCCTTGTCGCTTGCCCAAGCGCTGACATTTCGAAGCGAGTCAAATGTCACGAGCGCTCACCCCACCTTTGATATTTAGATACTCGTACGGTTTCAAGTGACATTTCGGTTCTAATACGAAAAAAAATGTGAATGTTTTATTATTAACCACAACGACCACGTGTTATGTAAATGTAGATTATTACATTGCATGTATTGGAAAGCGAAAACCTACAAGAATCCAAATCCTGAACATATTTCCGGACTGGCGCTCGCGTAAAAAAAAACTTCAGAATCTTCAAGAATATTTATCGAATAGAATTTCAGCAGCAGTTGTTCAATATATGTTTTTGTTTGTTTAGCGGTTGCCGATGGGCACCGATGGCGGCGACAGGCTGATGATCGCGAGGCGCCGAAGAAAGACGACAGCTTAGAGGTAGAGCTATGCAAGGACAAGGACGCCGGCGAATGGTTCCGCCTGGTGGCCGGCGAGGGCGACAACTGTCGCGACGTCATCCAGTGCACCGCCTCGGTCAGTACCTATATATAGGAACTACACTTTTACACACGCATTCTCTAGTAAATATGTCCTTATAACTTGTAACTGCAACACCTGGAATGTGAGCTGCTTTGAAACCCGCTTACATTGAAAATACCGAATGGTCAGTATGGAAATATTGCTGCGCCATTTTGAATACCTGGTTATTTAATAGTTAGTTAATTTGGAATTTTAATACGAGTGCAAATAAGGCGGTATAATTAAATGTATGAAGCGCAATAAACATTAGAAATTTGTCCTCAATATAAACAACAGAGCATTGCGTATCGGTGGGTATGTGCTAGTGTTGCGCTCTTACGACATTCAAGGTAATGTAAGAAAAAGCCGCACACTGCGCCCGCGCCGCCGCGCCGGCCGGCTTTACCGTACGTAATAATGAGAAAAGCTGTAATTGCTCAGTTTGTTATCATAGCGCGCACGGACATCTGACGAACAACTATTGAATGTGCCGCATTCACGAACAACGTAAACACATTCATTTCCCATAAACTGTTAAAGATAGGTACTTTTACAGTTTACAAATTAAGGTAGTTACAATATGGTAGTTACAAGTTACAGGCATAATTTATTTTATAAACATTAACTATAATTATTTGATTGTATTTGTACAGGGTATCCAAGCTATTCGTTGTCCAGCTGGTTTATACTTCGATATCGAGAAGCAGACCTGCGACTGGAAAGACGCCGTCAAAAACTGTAAATTGAAGAATAAGGAACGTAAAGTAAAGCCATTGTTGTACACCGAAGAGCCTTTGTGCCAAGATGGATTCCTTGCGTGCGGTGACTCCAACTGTATCGAGCGCGGACTCTTCTGTAACGGCGAGAAAGACTGCGCAGACGGCTCCGACGAAAACTCCTGCGGTAAGTGCATACTCTAAAATTTACAGCATATATGCCTCAAATTTATTAATGACTTGGAATTTGAACAGGCATAATCTAAAATTAAAATACGCAAATGAACTTGAACAGACAAATTCACAAATACGGACTGGTTCGTGAGGCGTGACGAACGACCTGCCTGAAATGCCAATCACTTGGCCTAAAAAAACATCTCAATGTTATGTCGTAAGACGTAACATAAATGTGCTGTTAATTTAATGATGATAGCATTTGGTTTTATGGTAATTAGATGTATATTCTACAAAGTATGTGTGAATTCAGATAGAAAGCTCACCAGTACATAAATATAGTCTCACACTTGAAGCAGTCGTCAGTATGCATCGTCTCACTTGAAAAACGATTCATACAAACAATTCCCCGCTTCGCTATATGACTTGAAATCACGTTGAATTGTAATTATGTACATGACAAGGATACAAATTTCCATTCACCAACCGCGAAGACCCTGGTCTGTGGCGCGACATAATACTTCTAGCTCACGTCTGCGAACTAAATCTATGTACATACTCTAATGCCAATTCGCCGAACGGCTCTGGTTACCTAATAAAGCAATTAATTACGGCTATGAATAACTAATGTGAATAGAGTCTAGAATCGTCTGTTTTTCGAGTAATTTTGGAATAATACATACCTCACATTCCTTTTACTTGTGGAATAAATTGTATTTAAATATATATATGTACCCACGTTATTATACGTATAAAGTTGTGTGGGTACATGTATGTAGATACTTACAACATAGTATTACTGAATCAAAAGTGAAATCCAACGTGTGTCAGCTGTGTCGAGTGATTTGACCAAGCGAAAGTACCCATACTGGTTCCGACTCTCGCCCCGCCCGAGATTCATGCGCCTCTGCAACTGCACATGACTCGATCGTATTTAGCATCTCTCAATGACATACTATATCACAACACCAACAAGCTTCTTATCACGTTTCAATAACAATGGCAAATTGCGTAGACTTACAAAGAATTGTGACCGAAAATACATTAATTTCTTTGGGAGACATTTCATAATCTCTTGCAGATCCGACGATTGCGTAGTTTGAGTGGGTTTTCTCACGATATTTTAAATTGAAAGTTAGTAATTGTATAGGTATTGGTATAAATGTATAATGGTGTGAATGCCATATTGTCTTGTCTTAAATAGTGTATTGAACATAGCTTTCCGTTTGTCATAGATATCGACAACGACCCTAACAGGGCTCCGCCTTGCGATGCGTCGCAGTGTGTGCTGCCTGACTGCTTCTGCTCTGAAGACGGTACAGTGATCCCCGGCGACCTGCCCGCCAAGGACGTTCCCCAAATGATCACCATCACATTCGATGACGCCATCAACAACAACAACATCGAACTTTACAAAGAGATCTTCAACGGAAAACGTAAAAATCCCAACGGTTGCGACATTAAGGCTACATACTTTATTTCGCACAAGTACACCAACTACTCGGCCGTTCAGGAAACTCACAGGAAGGGTCACGAAATCGCTGTACATTCGATCACGTAAGTTAAATAACACTTGCAATAATAACAATTAATTGTCCCTTTCAAGTACACTAAATTGTAGTTTGTACCAAAAGTTTAATTTGAATGTGTTTTAAAATTGATAATCTGCATTTTGTTAATTATTTTAACTGTCCATTTAGGCACAACGATGACGAACGCTTCTGGAGCAACGCTACCGTTGACGACTGGGGTAAGGAGATGGCCGGTATGAGAGTCATCATCGAGAAGTTCTCTAACATCACTGACAACAGTGTCGTGGGTGTGCGCGCGCCTTATCTCCGTGTCGGTGGTAACAACCAATTCACCATGATGGAAGAGCAAGCTTTCTTGTACGACAGCACCATCACTGCTCCCCTCTCGAACCCGCCGCTATGGCCATACACTATGTACTTCAGAATGCCTCACCGCTGTCACGGAAACCTGCAGAGCTGCCCCACTAGGAGCCATGCCGTGTGGGAGATGGTGATGAACGAACTAGACCGTCGTGAAGACCCCACCAACGATGAGTATTTGCCTGGATGCGCCATGGTTGACTCTTGTTCTAACATTTTGACAGGAGATCAGTTCTACAACTTCCTCAACCACAACTTCGACAGACATTATGAGCAAAACCGTGCTCCATTAGGTCTTTACTTCCACGCAGCTTGGCTTAAGAACAACCCTGAATTTTTAGAGGCTTTCTTGTACTGGATTGACGAAATTCTCCAAAGTCACAATGACGTATACTTTGTAACGATGACTCAAGTAATTCAATGGATCCAAAACCCTCGCACTATCACCGAAGCTAAGAACTTCGAGCCCTGGAGGGAGAAGTGTTCCGTTGAGGGATACCAGGCCTGCTGGGTACCTCACTCTTGCAAACTCACCTCGAAGGAGGTTCCCGGTGAAACCATCAACTTGCAGACGTGCGTGAGATGCCCTGTCAACTACCCCTGGCTGAACGACCCCACGGGTGACGGCCATTACTAGAAGAGCCATGATCTCACGCCTCTCGTGCTCTAAGTAGTTGATATAAAATCTGAAGAGTGATTTGCTTGGATAACATAGGCGCAGTCAGCAATCTATACGACAAAATAAGTTAAAACAAAGCTTTCAGTACCTAAGTTAAACCACATTCCACTGCGATTATGTTTTCCAGTAATTCCCAAATGTACCGGGTCATAATCCCGCCCGTAGCCTAAGTACCTACCTTACTGTATGTAATATAGACTCACATAAATATTTAATAGGTCTTTTTAATAGTTTATGTGATTTTTCTAATGTAAGTCTGTTTTATAAATTTATAAAAAAATATAAAATATAAACATTTACTATTGTTTCCTTTTTTTTCATATTCCAGTCCATTGCGCCAGTGTCCTGCTGGTAATTTAGGGAAATTCAAATATAGTTACGACATGATGTAGATATCAACACAATGAAATAGTGTCTGCTAAAGTATTCGTGTCACACTGACACTGGTTACTCAGAGTTACTTTTCCATTAGGATGGAATATTGGCAACATATTGAATTGATTAAAAATACCACTCGAAAGTATGTCAGAGGGCGTAGTAATTATTTAATATCATGGCATATACAACAAAACCGCATAATAATTGAGCTGTTTAAAGCAAATCCTAAAGTTATATTGAAGAAAATATTTTTAGCGATCAACCGTGCCAGCTTGTACGATATTTGAACAAAGAGCAAACACCCGATCGGTCACTGACATGCCGGGCCACATGAGCTTATACTATGTGCACATACATACCTGATACTCGTATTTCAACATCGTTGTTCGAGATTAGACTGTCTAATGGCACTATTCACCATTTCTGTTTTTCATTTTAATTTTAATAGTTTGTTGTTTCAATATATTTTTATATAAAATCGCAAAATTATTTACTTTAGACGTTGGAATTAAATATATTTATTATATAGCAAAGTAATACCTACCCATATTGTTTTTGGATGTTAACAAAGTACAAAAAAATGCTTCATCGACAAGGCTAACATTGGATATTAATAAAAAAACGACAAACTATAAGTTCAATTACATCAAAGTGATTAAATGCTCAATAATTATGCGGTAATTCACTCCATGTACAGTTTTTGTAATGTAACACACCAGTAGCTTCTTGACTTTACGTTACTTGTAGTCAAGATTATCCAGAAACATCGAGACAAATGTATACCTATATATGATGTAGAATCAACAGTGTAAATACAAGTACTCGTACATAGTATCGACATGTTTTCTCGAAGGAGTCTAACCGCGAGTACACACAGCTCAGCAGATGGGCGCTACGCGCGCTACGCTTGCTACGACGCCGCGCTCCGCCTGCCGGTGTTCGTTCGCGTCACAATCCTGCGATGTTTCTTAAATTACTCATTACACTAGCATGTCACAGCTCAAGGATTTTTATTAGTAAGAGGATATATAAGTTATACCAACTGATTCGTGTTATGATTTAAGTACACGTGGTAGAATCAAATCTCTATTTTCAGAAATATTGTTTCAACTTAAATTAAACCAAAACTTAGTAAATAAGAATACACATATTAATATATAGGTACGTTACATTTGAACTAAATCAACGTTTAATCTCCTAACATGCAAAACTATACACGTACTTATTTTCTGACACTTTCGTGGTCTTCTGTCTATCAAGTTCATTTCAAACTTTGTTTACAAGGGCTATAGTATACGTCCAGTATGTAGTATCTCGCTCACTAAAAGCATGCGACATGACGAGGGTCATGCGACTTGGGTCGACTAAAACAAAACACATAACTTCTTGCCTACCTGGGTGCAAAAGTCATTAGCCTCTCGTGGAAAGTTTTTACTTGTACGTCGGTGTGTATCCCGAACAAACATCGATCGAACGGCAACATGCAAAAAATGCAAATCAGATTTAAAAGGGTATTGACCAGATTTACGACTGTTAGATGCAGCACAATATGTAGAAGTAGGTACCCCGCCTGTTTTGTTAAAGCGTAGATGATTAAAACCAGTGAATAGGTATCGTACTATTTGGACTATTCAAACAGCTAATTCAAGATGGACCTTTGGCATTTGCTCCGGTAATATCCTTAAAATGTTGTTAAAGATCAGCTAGAAACATACGCACATACGTGCATGTTTTTTTAAGCACCAAAATATTACTGCCGACCTTGCCCGTCTCTTGGTGATCAACAACAGACAAAAAGCTAGCTGCATCACATTGTTCGGTGTGTCTCAAAGTTCTGTGAAGTCTCATTGTGATAATATTACCACATTCCCGCTTCCAAATGTCATCAGTTTGTATGAGTTTGACACATCAGCGTGGTATGCGTGCGTGACAGGCCGCCAGTGGAACAATAGACGGCGGGCGCCACCAACACGTTAATCTCCCCTGACATCTGTGGGCGGTTACTTGCGTTGCACATCATCACCTCCACCCATGTAGGTACATATCCTCAACTCCAATACCAACTTTCCATTTTGTTTTGCAACGCACTACGTTTATCGAAGTAGAGAATAAGGACAATGGAAACAATTGAATTGTTAGCAGCATCTAAATAAATAGAGAGTCGGGGCAGCGCTCACGGGTGGCATGAGGCACGGCAGCACGGAGAGGCGCGATGCAGCCTGTGACGGTGAAAGCAGTGAAAGTGTTCCTCAGCCTCGCCGCTGCCTACTCGCATTTGTTGTTAACACTTATTGTGAAATGACATTTATTCTTAACTAATATCCATACCAAGTTATCTAAATATATTTTTTAACTGATATTCGTTTTTGTGGCTCTGTAGTAGACTCCCAAATTATAAAAGATCCCTATAACAACTTCGTGATATTTTCGTTCTCAACTTGATTCAACTTGGAATACTACCTTATCTATACTTATAATAAATCTGTAGAGAGGTAAATTCTGTACATTGAATATATTTTCAAAATAACTATCAGGGGGTGATAAGTGATCGATACTGATGCCAAAAATGCAATCAGTAAAATTTTTGTCTGTCTGTCTGTCTGTCTGTCTGTCTGTCTGTCTGTATGTTATTAATAGGAACAAAAACTACTGGACGGATTTTAATGAAACTTGGTACAATTATTCTTCATACTCCTGACTTCACTTAGACAACACGATGTATTTTGCGTGCAGACAGGTTTTTTTGCCTCTCAAAACAGCTATACCTAGGTATGTGAGCTTATCACAATCATATTTGAAGGTGTAACCCAGTAGCTATAATACCTGTTCTGTAATCAGAATAACTTATGCCATACCAGTGCAGGTAGGTACCTATAGTTAATCATAAAATATACTGGAACTTATGAATATTTCAAATAAAACTGAAACTTGCGAAATATTTGTAAGAACTCAGATATTAACCATTATCCTGATTCATTTGCAAAGACCTTGGCCGCAAAACACCAATCGATTTTTATGTAGGTACCTTGCAGGCAAAGACCTACGTAGCTAACTATACTTCTTGGAACGTTAATTGTTTTTGCGGAGCTTTTAGAATACTCCAGAACACTGAAGAAACGTCACACATTAAAGGTTGTTGAATAATTTTCTTTTAATTCAAATATCGCATCGATTTGTTTGAGTTCAACATTATTATAAAAGCCAAATTTATATAAAGCTTGTTATAAAGCTTATAATATAAAAGATGTATTGTAATCCTTCTTGGATGTTTCGGTGATTTTTATTAATTCAAACTTGTCTCAGACTAAATAACATATGAAGTCATAAGTTTTCCTGCTCTCATACGCAGTGAACTTAAAATAACAAGGAAAATGTTTAAGTATTTAAACTAAAACGACTCAATTTGATTATTTCACAAGGCATTCCGCGAAGTATCAAAATCCGAACAGAATAATTAATTATCTACATCAATGCGGTAAAAATGTTACTACAATAAAGCGTTTGGTATAGGATCATGAATTTAAGCTTGTGTCTCTGATCTGATAATCGTCATTTGTTTCTCTATGTCCTGCAAGATAGGTATAATCCACGAGGATATGTCTAATCTGTAGCCTTCACGGCAGTAAATGAGGTGCATATTTATTTAATATCTATAAATAAACCGGGTAGCTATGTTGTGATGTTGGCACAAGCACGCCATACCTATCCGTACCAATACGTATAATATCTATGCATTGTCGTCGCAAGTGAAAGGAAATATCTTGTGGAATCCTTGACTTGTGCGCGCCTACTTGCGACGCAGGCGCAGTGGCTATGACTCTGAGCCTCCACATGCTCTCCTCGTGCATCTTAGGAAAGTTCATATGACTGATTACTAAACCCACGAAGTAATTGTGTCATCTGTACCTACCGTTAATTGAACCAAATTAGTCATTACTTATGCAATAAGTTTAATGGGCTCCTAGATATCCGCTAATTAATTATTTGGAATGCCATTGCTAACAATACTTTATTGTACTTAAGTATTATTAAGTAAGTATTTTTATACTTTTATATCCTAACCTAATTAAAATCGATATATAGGTATTATTTCGCAATATTATTTAAGAATTATAAATTTATTCCGACAAACACATAAATATGCAAAAACTAAAGCTGTCTTCATAAACAGAGAGCTGGATTTAAAATCATGCATAGAAACTAGTTAGGTATTCCTTTCTTATGAGATTCTATCGACCTATACATATACCATTTTTTTAATAAAGTCGTTATAACTATTAAAATAAAAGTGGTAGAATTGCACAATATACCTGTATGTTGAATCAACTTTAACACTAGATGGAAGTGTAAATTTTGAAATTAATGCAACGCCAAACGTTAATTATTATTTCGTGATTATTTACGTAACATTAAACGTCACCTATAAACAATTAAAGTTGTCAGATATTTGAAAAAGTATTACTTATCACACAGGCCACAACCTAGGCTAGAAGTAGGTCTAACTTTAACATCCAGGTCAACAGGTACACGTAACAACCGCATATTGATATGCAATTGGCAGTTTAAATGTTAAATCTTCAGCATCTTATGCAACAAATAGCACATCTCACGAAAGTGCAAATGATTGACTAGGTAGGTATTTGCGTTAAAATGCAGAATTTATTTACGGCTGCGGCAGACAAATTAATAAATACCAACCAAAAAGTTATTGTGTGTGGAGTTGCGAAATAAGTATGACATTGTATTTAATCTATGAAGCGTTAGGTGTATATATATATTTATACAAATACTTATACAGTACAATAACACAAATACTCATAAAAATGAGGGTGGTTGGTAAAAAGAGTACTGATAATCTCCACCATTTAGTTGCCGCTACGATCTTTACAGATAGGTTTATCTACCGTAGGAAGAAGACTTCTTATACGAAAGGGTGGGTAATTTCATCTGCTGAGTGATCTTTAACTTTACAACCTAATGTGTGACTATTCGTCAATTATTCTGACTTACCCAGACTTACCCGTTAATGGAAAATATGCTTTGCATCTCTTGGTTACTAAAAGACCTGGTAATATTAATCAATTAAATCTACTTTTTTAATATGATTACGAGTTGCTGAAGATACATTTAAAATAATGGCTTTACACGGATTTTCTATTATGAAGGCAGACGAAGTCAAGCCATTCACTGGCGCATCATTTTGACCCGTTGTGAGATAAGATATAGCTAGATATATTATAGAGTAGCGCATTGCGATGTATCGGCGCGGGCGCAGATACATGCGCGCGCCTCGTTGACCCCGCGGCCGCAGCCGCCGCCGTCCGCCGCCGACCGCCTGGCCGTATGCCTCGTGAGCCTCGTTCCTCGAACATTACATAACTCTGGTACCCGGATGTTGCCGCAAGGCCATCCATACATCAACTAGCATTTAGTTCCAGTCATCTTAATATGCTGGTAGTTTCAAAAATGTATATTGAGCTCGGTATATAACGGTCTCACCATTATTCTACTGTTTAACTGCACTCTTTATTTTTGGCTATCTATCACTTATTAAAATTAACTGTATCGTTGACTACTATGAAGGCATGCGTCCCGGATAGTAATTTAATTCATTATTTACGACCCATTATAACGAAACTGAGGTATGTAGTTTATGACGGTAGCCAGGTAATACCTTCGTGTGATGAAAACTTTTGAGTTCCAGATTGTTCCACCATACTTATAAACGAAAAAAAGTATGCGCTGCATATGCGACGCATTGTTAAATTGTGATTCATTCAATTCTTGTTAATCATTTTCATTACGACAATCGTATCGTTTAATGTACTACTACAGTGATGGCTGTAGGTAAAGTAGGAAGGTATACCGTTATAGTTATTGTTATTTACTAAGTTTCATGATAAAATAACTGAACCGATTTATAAAACTGACTGGGAAATAAGAGGACGCTTTATAGTTTTCATCCATGCTTCCTCAGGCTGCGTAAAAATAACACCTACAGTAAAAAATTAATTTATGTTATACTTGATGAAGAAGCGACTCTAGTCGTCCCAACTTATACTTACTCATTTAACATAAAGTACGTATAATGCACTAGTCTACCTTCATTATGACCACAAATAGAACATCTTCTTAAGTATCGGACATACTTATTTATCTAGGTTTATGTAATACATGTAATCTCCAACGTCTCTAAAATAGATACTTAGCTTAACAATGGCATGTTGGATTGTATAACATAGTACGATAGTACTTCGTCTTTAGATATTTATACTGTTCAGTTAGACTCCGCTTAGTAGCCAACGTATATAAATTTTATACTTAAAATTTAATTTTCCAAATTATGTTAAGAGATTTTGATGCCCTTGACTACTGACAGATATATATTTTTAATAAGTAGGTACCTATATTTAAATAGATGTGACCTCTGAATACATTGACATTTTTAGATAAGCTTTTACATTATATGGACATTTGAGAGTGATACACAGTTAAGAATATTTTACTTTACGCCTAAAAAAACGAATATTTTGCCGTGCTTCTAAAGATTTTCGAAGCTTTTTGGACCTAACGTAAATCTTACTATTAATTATCTTTTACCATATCTTCCATCATAGTGTAACTGTGATAGTGTTCTCATTTTCTTTTCAATTACAACACAATTCTAAACATTTATCTCTTTTAACTAAAGGAAGGAAAACATGAAAAGTTTCTTAAAGGAAACTTTTATTCTTTACATTAAAACTTGTACGCTAATAACATTTAAGCGAAGCTCAAGTTAATTAACATAGGTATATTAGGTATCTATATATCGGGATCTTCTTTCCACCTCCATTTGACATTGACATAAATTTATATAAAACAGGTTCCTTCGATAATCGAAAGTGAGTCTCACTCAACAAGTATGCAAAAAAGGAACGTAATACTATACAATGATGCTAATATTATAAAATAAAATAAAAAAAAACTATTCATCTCTGAAGGTCTAGTCTAACCAATTAAAATATTATACCTAACTAATACGTTCGTTAGTAAAATAGTAGATTGATTGAATGTTTAAAAATAATTTTCAATAAGAAAATGAAAATTTGGATGGAATCTTCTTTTTGTAAGTATTAACAGCTGACAAATATGTATTACACTTAAAGTTTTATGTCATTAACCTGACCGAAGAGTAATTTTTGATGGATTAAATAAAAAGGTATTTTTATTTCATTTAAGACAAAAGCAAAACGAGTAAAAACTTCACATTCAGGTGATGAGACTTCAACAACGACGAAGGGTTTGGAGTTGATCTGATGATGGAGACGACAGAGAGTCGAGGGAACTTCTCTAATAACTACCGCGTGTTTTGACTTATTTTGTTCGTATTGATCGAGAACTATACGCCGAATGAATTTGACTGCGATTGACGGGTTATAGCAGCTAGCTACCTCGGGTTTAAGTTTACAGTAACATAGGCTATAAATAGCCATTACGGGTATGAAGTATATGACGATACAAGAAGTGAGGACTGAATGTATATGTACCTGAGGTGGGTTGAACAAAACAACCTAAGTAGGTATGTTACTGTTCTTGCACGGTAACACAGACCATGTCCCAATTATGTGGGACCTCCACTATCCTGTAATCCAATAGCCCTAAAAACTGAAGGTACTCACAATTCGTAGAAAAAAATAGACTGATAAAGATGTTTTAACATGAGAGTTGTTATCATTCGCTATAACATAAATAGTCACCACCTACTGGTCGACCGATCAAAGTTCAGCACGTGGATGGGTGACCATTGCTCAGCCGATCCATGTGGATGTTCTATAGCCACTAGTTCCTCCATAATATAACAATAAATAACAATTAATAAGTCTAATAGAACATCAACATCTATTTCAAACTTTTTGCCTTTTAATTATAAATTATACTGGTGATCAATTAAAAGAATTTCGTTGTCCTTCGACTTTATGTTGAAGAACGCAAATGTGGTAGCAAATTAAATAAATTTCCTTTTTAATTTATTTTAGCACCTTGCTATTGTTTGTTTCAAACTTAACACTGTCTACAGATTCCTTTTCATGCGTGTAAAAGCTCTTAGTAATATAAATCCAAGTGAGTTTACTTCGAATAAATTCTGAGAAGCGTATAGGTTGACATATCCACATGTTTGCTTATGTATGTACCTAGAGTCTTGACTTGTAAAACAAGTTGGTGATGTTGTTAGGGGCCCCGTTATACCCACCCGCCTGCTAGCCAACTATGATTACCATTTATAAGTATTCACATATGAAAGCTCATAGGTATCCATGTTGGTATTAGATGTATATCTAGGTAAATACTAGGAAGCAAGCTTGTCCGAGGAAGTTACAACATAACCTTATTTTTCCACGAAGCAGTTCCTACTAACTAGTAACTGAACAAAACTGCGTTCTTCAATTTAAAGTCTTGGTAAATAGGTGCACGTAGGTACCACACGGTAGACAGACTACTCTGGCGACCCTCGAGTGCTTAGTGAACAATACAGCTAGTTAAGTTGTGTAAAATATTACATTTTACTAGTAAAGATTTCAAGCGACCCCATCCCGAGGGAACTAATTCTTGCACATGGATAAAAAGTTGCCTTTATGTTTGTCTCATCAACATCATCAGCCTCCTGCCCTTATCCCTTTTTTTTGGGGTCGGCGCAGCATGTTTTTGTCTTCCACGCTCTTCTATCTACCGTCATCTCACAAGTTACATTCTTTCTAGCCATATCAATTTTCACGCAATCCATACATCGTTTCTTTGGTCGTTCCCGTTCCTCTATATCCATCCACATTCATGTTCAAAACCTTCCTCACAACATGATCCTTATCCTCATGTTTATCTGATATAAGTTATATTTATGACTGAATCATTTATCAAAATCCTTTTCGTAGTTTTTCATGAAAGTGTGACAAACATACAGACTACAGACTTATTTGCATCTATCAACTATCACGTTTTTACAATACTTATTAGGAGGTTAAAGTGTTGCTGGTCAATGCTTGACTGTTGCTTGCAAAGTCACATTTGCATAACTTTTTCTAGAACCTATTGCCAGTGTTAGTAGAACATTATGGAAACTACTCGCTTCACTTACCAACAAATATTTTTACATTTAAAACGTAAAAAGTTGAAAGGTTCCCAAGTGAAGGCATTCTACAAATAATAGTTTCTTCAGCTAATGTACAACAAAGTTTATGCTCTTATCTAAAGGCATGATTGAGCAGCTCCAAACATAACTTAATCACAAAATAACAATAGAAAGACGAAACTAATAAGTTAAGGGTAGATAGAAGCTCAAGCTTTCTACGTATTGAAATTAAGCGTTTGATTTTTCTAATAATGAAAAGGAAATCTGAAATACGAAAGTTATTATGTAGGTACGTTTAGATAGGCAAGCAGATAAACTTTCACGACATTATTTCTTATTTCTAAATGATCACATGGAATATTCTCAATTTTTTCCTTTCAGCAGGATGACATATATAATGATGTAGGTGTGTGAATAACTCAACAATATTCATCTTCCGCTTGTCTAATTACAGGCACCGTACACAAAACTTCCTGATTTAAGTTTCGTGACAAATGACGTCAGACTATTGTATGAACAAGTTTACAATTTTAAATCGTTACCACATTTTATTGTGATCAGGTATGTCCTCTATGTACCTAATTACCTAGATGACTGCATAATACTAAAACTACAATGACCTAAGTATAAATATAAAATGAACACAATTTTCTACACAGAGACACAATTCCTGATCATTTGCGATAAATTATCAGCAAGATGCAAAAATAAAACCATAATTTAAATTCATTTTGTAAGCTTTCAGTTTACCATCCTTACATCCTATGCACCGAACAACCGCACTTGATGATAATGCAACGGATTTATTACTACGAAAAAGAAAGTTTTCGAAGGTGATTTATTGAAATCATTAGCATAGTGTCATTATCATTTACGTCGTTTCCATTCAACGAGGTGCTTATTAAAGCTGTAATATTAGTACAATAGCTTATATCCTCCTGAGGCGCAGTACCTATAGGACGGCTGAGGTGTCTGAGCTTGCTGGGTGCCGACTGTACGCTGCCTGGTTATATAAATACAAATAGGTGAAGAGGGGCAACGGAGACCTCTTGCACTTTCTTGACGGCGCACGTCGCAGCGACCAGTCCTCGCCGAGCATCATGGCTCGACACGCGTGTCTGTGTCTTGGTGTGTTGTTGCTCAGCTGTCTCGGTAAGTTACCTTTTTTCTCACGCCCGACATATTGTGCTGTTAATTTACAGTATTTATAGATACTTAAAATATACTTTTATAATAAGGCTTTGTATTTTTTTAACGATTAGATGGTTACGTAATTGTAATATTTTATTTATATAATAACATATATAATAAATTATTATAAAATTATTCATACAGAAATTATACGTACACCGGTTACAGCATAGAAACAATATCGTTTCTTCAGTAGATTTATATTTATATGGCAATTACAAATTTAAATCCTACACATAAAAATTAAAAAATAATTAATAGTACTCAACTGTTTTAGATTATAAATATTTGAATTTTTTGACTGATATTTTTCAAATAAATTGTTTAAGTACCTACTTTTTATAAATTTTTATTTTCATTTTTATTTATGAAATGATATCATTATACTTATAAATATTTTTTAAAATATGTAATATACAACTTGACAAAGTTAAAGTTCGTTTCAAAGTAACAAAGAAAAATCGCCGGTTACCGACGTGGCTCGTATACTTCGCTTGACCTCGATTTCTTTTCAACGTTTCAACTTTCAATGCCGACATGGAATAGAGCTGCAATTTACTGAGAAGATTCTAAATTTAGAACTAAATAATATATCGCTAACGATAAACTGTTAATGTTGGGAACATACAAGTTCTGTTAAGCGAGTAGTTACATACCAACGTAGGTAATGACTGAAAGCTTTCATTTTTGTGTTGCATACATACTAGCACATACTGCATTCGTGAATATAAAAACTAAATTGATATTACCTAGTTACTGCAATTAATGAGCACGGCATGTATCTATATACCTATATGTATGTATTGCACTGCAACGAAACTGCAGGTACCTACTACATTCCATTACCCGCGGTGTTGTAATAGCGGCTTACGTTAAGTGGTGTTACCTAATGGCCATGTAAACACTGTGGGGTAGGACTCCGTTTCTGAATCGAAATATTAGCGACTTAATTACGTTATATAAGTCTTATTATATTGTAAAAATTATGAAATTAGCTAAATACTTAATTGCTGCAGTGAATGGCGAGACCCGGGTTAAGCGGCAGGAGGAGGATGGCGGAGATGAAGTAAACGCAGAACAGTTGTGCGACGGTCGCCCGGCTGACGAATATTTCCGTCTTACCACCGAAGGAGACTGCCGCGATGTAGTCAGGTAGGTTTTGCACAACTACGTCTTAGCATATTTCATTCGTTAAACATGAACATGCCCACGTTGTGAATGTTGTGATATAGAGATTTCGAAATATGACTGGGTTGCAATGTTATTCTGTCGTCATAACTTTGTTATGTTTCTACCACAGTCTAGAGAAAACTGGTTAGAAAACGAACCAGTATCACAAATCAGTCAGTCGTAATGAAAGCTTGCAAGGTTGACTTCATGGGTATGTCATGCGCTCAGTACTAAATGTACCTCTATAAATTACTTACAGCGGAAAGTTAGCACAAAGGCCGACGCAGTAGATACCGGTTTGTATTTGCAGGAGCCCACCTACCGACATTTTCTCCTCCGAATTATTCATTTATATGTACCTACTTAGATAAATTATATAATTTAAGCTGTAAATGTAACCAAGGACCGTTGTGTGTCGCTAGATTTATTTATGGAAACTGTTTAGTATTCACTCAGCCAATGACTTGATATTCCAGTCTGTGTACAGAACGGTCACCCTCGTGCCGTGAATATTAGAATGTAATAGTGAACTTGTACAACGACAAAGCTTAACTTTAGAAATACTGATGACTAATATTTCGACGTTATACGTCTGAAATGTACTACACGTAGATTCTTTTTTATTTAAGAAGTTCAACAACAATATAGGTAGGTACAACCACGAAACAGCATTTTCTGTTACGTGTAACTACTAGGAATATTATAGGTAGGTAAGTACAGCTAAGGAATACACCTGATTTTACAGATGAGCAGTGGATAGTAGCCTATATACTATAAGTTAGCTTGTGGCGACACTAGCTCTCATCATGTCCTTTAAATTTACGTTTTCATTCAAAATTCCTAGAATAGTATTTTCAGATGTTTTTTGTTACACGTGTACTTCAACATTTTCTTGGACCATTACAATCTAGCTGCAGAGTTGTGCAATTGCGCTTGATAGTCGGCAAATGTACCAACTAGATGTAATGGTGGGTCGGCCGCTTATACAGTTTGCTCAGAGTATTGCTGTGTACAGGTGCGACAAGGGCGGTGAGAACGGCGTGACGCGGCTCGCCTCTGTGCGATGCCCCGGCGGTCTCGCCTTCGATATCGACCGTCAAACTTGTGATTGGAAAACACATGTTAAGAATTGCGATAAAATAGAAAGTAAGTTCCGCCGAATGGCGGAAGTGGACGTGCGGAGGGCTAAGCTTCCGTTATGGACCCGGCGCAGCGTCGCGAGCCGGTGTACCTGTTAGCCTTCCGAATGTCCACTTCCTGCTACAATGCATTTAATTAAATGTCACATTTCTTGTCAACGCAGGTGCACTAGGTCAGGTCTTAAACAAATCACTTGCCCGTCTGGACTGGCTTTCGATCTTGATAAACAAACCTGCGACTGGAAGGGTAAAGTGACCAACTGTGACAAACTTGAGAGTAAGTGCCGAAATGAAGCTATTGGCGCGTAGCGAGCAATTAGGCTTGGGTGAAGGGGCCGCGTCGCACTGTAGTTAAGGTGTATTGCATGAGGCCCCGGACAGAGGGAGCGGCCCGCCGTGGACCGCCCCGATTACTACGCATTAACATTATTTCTACAACAAAAGTTACACCCGACAGACTATTAATATTTGTACACACTTCATTGTAATTATTTACATGTAACATATTGCACACATACACGTAAAAGCATTCAAACCCTTCAAGTTTTTGGCATCAACTATGTTGATGAAACTAAATTAACAAATCTGCGTCTATTGCTGAAGTCACAAAGTCTGTGACTGAAAGTTGATCAAATATCTTTCCAAAAATTTCAATATTTGGAATAACGTTGCACATTCTGATCGACAGCAAACAAGTTGTAGACACTGCATTTCTACTGCGCATTCCTTCAAAACTTGCTAACTTATGGCTTGAGCTTCATTACCATAACTGACTAACTCAAAGACATGATATCTTTTTCGTGGAGGGAACTTACTTTTACTAACCTTTATATAGTGTTTACAAAATTGACTCAGCTACGTATGTATTATACACATTCTGCTTTATTGAACCGATCTAAAAGTTTGCTATATATAACATAAGGTACTTCTGAAAGTTAATTGAAATTAAACATTTCATTTCATACCAAAAACTAGCATGCAAATATATTTATAATAGACAATCTGTTATTCCTATTCCGTTCTTAATACAGTATTCATGGAATCCGAATGCTAAATTGATTAAAATTCACTTATATTTGAATGCTAGTTTACATTCCAATATTTTAATTACATAAACGTGGTTTAAAGGCAACTTAAATTCTGAAATATTCTTTCATCGACATAAAAATTTCTTATTACATCGTAACATCTTGAAATCATAATACGATACCTCTCAATAATTATTTCTTTACTGTTCGATAATTCTAATAAATCTGAACCCGTTTCATAACATAAATTTAATTCAAACGATAATAAATACCTCTTTATTTATCAGCTATCCTATTTCCTACTATTTTCGTCTTCTGTTAACTTGATCATTGTTTCATGCTTGTATTTCTTCTATTTTCTTATTGACCCTTTAAACACTGTTACAATGAAAACACAAACGTAGCAAATTTATGAGGCACCTGCGTAAGTGTATAAGCGATACACTGAAAACCTCCAAATAAAATAACTTGTGCTATTTCCTTAGATTTACAACATCATCTATCTTTCAGAACCAAGGAAAGTGTTGCCTATCCTGAAAACGGATGAGCCCATCTGCCCTGAAGGAAAATTAGCTTGCGGAAGCGGAGACTGTATCGAGAAGGAATTGTTCTGTAATGGAAAACCAGACTGCAAAGACGAGTCTGACGAAAACGCTTGCAGTAAGTATTCATAATGATCGATTATTTACTTGGGCGAACCATAAAGAAATTCCTGTCAGGACAAATATATATGAATGTATAACATAAAACTTTCCATTTTACAGCGGTCGACGTAGATCCGAACAGAGCCCCTGACTGCGACCCTAACCAATGTGCACTTCCTGACTGTTTCTGCTCGGCAGACGGCACTCGTATCCCAGGAGGCATTGAAGTCAACCAAGTGCCTCAAATGATCACCATTACATTCAATGGTGCCGTAAACGTCGATAATATTGACTTATACGAGCAAATATTCAATGGAAACCGTCATAATCCCAATGGTTGCCAGATTCGTGGTACATTCTTTGTCTCGCACAAATATACAAACTATGCTGCTGTACAGGAATTGCACCGTAAAGGTCACGAAATCTCCGTATTCTCTATCACTCACAAAGATGATCCTCAATACTGGAGCAGCGGAAGCTACGACGACTGGCTAGCTGAAATGGCTGGTGCACGTCTCATTGTTGAACGTTTTGCCAACATTACAGACTCATCAATTATCGGCGTCCGTGCGCCTTATTTGAGAGTTGGTGGAAACAAGCAATTCGAAATGATGGCTGACCAGTACTTTGTATACGATGCTTCGATTACGGCACCTCTTGGTCGTGTTCCCATCTGGCCTTACACTCTATACTTCCGTATGCCCCATAAATGTAATGGTAATGCTCACAACTGCCCATCTAGAAGCCACCCTGTTTGGGAAATGGTAATGAACGAACTGGATAGAAGAGATGACCCAACGTTCGATGAATCCCTTCCTGGTTGTCATGTGGTTGATTCTTGCTCCAACATCCAAACCGGTGATCAGTTCGCGCGTCTTTTGCGTCACAACTTCAACCGCCACTACAGTACCAACCGTGCCCCGCTAGGTTTCCACTTCCACGCTTCATGGCTCAAGTCTAAGAAGGAGTTCAGAGATGAACTGATTAAATTCATTGAAGAGATGTTGGAAAAGAACGACGTTTACTTCACTTCTCTCATTCAAGTCATTCAGTGGATGCAGAACCCTACAGAGCTGACATCGCTCAGAGATTTCCAAGAATGGAAACAGGACAAATGTGATGTGAAAGGACAACCTTTCTGCTCTTTACCAAATGCCTGCCCTCTCACAACTCGCGAGTTACCAGGGGAGACTCTTCGTCTTTTCACTTGCATGGAATGTCCTAACAACTATCCATGGATTCTAGATCCTACGGGGGAAGGCTTCAATGTGAAGAAGTGATCTCTTAAGATAAATCAAAAGACTGTACACATGTAAATAATACTCAATAATGTTAATAATAATTACAGTAATTATTATGAATGTGGCAGAGCGTCATCTTGCAGTGAAATTTGTTTTAATTAGATACATTAAATAAAAGTGAAAAAGTGACTACCACTCAAGTAATACCTACTGCCGTTACTGAGTTTTAGCAAATATAGGTAAAAACTGACGTTTCATAATTATATAGGTTATTACGTACCTACAGTTATGAACAATAAAATTTTTAATTTTAATTAATAGTGTTTGATTTAGACCCAAATTAACCATTTCTAACAGAGGGAGAAGGGTGGAACCTGAATTTACCTGTACCTACAGGTGCATACAGATTCGGTGAATGTGCCGGTCGTGAGATCAGGTGGCAGGTTTGCAAGAGCTACATAGCTGATACCAGAATAACATAAGGACTGCTTTTTAATCGGGTGTGGGAAGTAGATCCCCAGGAAGCGGGTGTCGGATGATGCTCTTAGTAAAAGTTCCGTTAAATACGGTTCGGTAGGAGATAGGTAAGATAAATAGATGGGTTTCAAGGTAAATAAAATGAATGGGCGCTAATTTTCATCTCAATTTTATCTAAAACAACACAATATATGTTGACATAATATTAGCGACCTAAATATAAAAGATCCCATGTATTTTACATCAGCAAATTAGATCCTGATTTGTTATTTAGGTCCACATTTACAATTATATTCGAATAGCTATCTATATGAAATCAGCAGCGCAGGACATGCCTATTAAACGCACAAGCGTTCGTGCAGACAGAGGTGAACTCTCTAAGCCCTCACTCTCCTAGCCCGATGGATTCGCTATCCGACACGACCGGAGAGACATCAGGCGCAGGACCGACGCCAAAGAGTACAGTAATATAGACGACCGACGCTTATGTGCTCTCCTATGGCCGGGTCGTATCAATCACCAACTTCCACACTCGATCGAGGAGCGAGATCCAATTCTGGCGCCTTATTTATGAATAAATACATATAGAAAAACAAAACTTATATTTTTCATAGTCATTTTGGCGCCCCTTAGCATTTGGCGCCTGGAGCTGCTGCTCCGTTCGCCGTATGGACGAGCCGGCCCTGACTGTAACCCCGTGTTCAGCAGTCACACCAGCATATGACTAATAAGAGTCCAACGAGGTAGATGAATTACATGATTAGATTTTGAAACATTTAAGAAATAAATTTTGCATTTTAAATAAAAGCCCTTTTATATTTATGGATGCATGAATTTTCCTCGTCTGGTAGCACTGATTATTATGAACTGCACAGGCACAGACCGTTCCGTCAATCTGCATGACGTGTGAGCTCTATTTCTTTCATGTATTTTAAACTTTAGTTTTTATGTTTTTAATTTTAAGTTCTGTTTCTATTTATTGTGCAAATATGAGAAAAAAGATTTGTGTAGACGCCAGCATATCAAGGTACCCGAAACTGTCAGTTTTTCTAATCCAAATCAAATTGAAAATCTAGTTAGAAAGTTTGACAGATAGTAGCTTGATGTGCTGGTCTGTACTTACGATCAAAATTAGTAAAATCCTAAATTACTGCAGTAAGAGCAGTTTTTTTATCTACTGATTCTGCCGTCCTTAGTAAAATTTAGGATTTTTTTAGGAAAACTGCAAAAGCTAGCCACAGCTACTAATATTCTCATCATCACAGCAGCGCCAAAACTGGCTAGGTAGGTGGCACCTGGTGGAACTAATACTGGTGAACAGCGGCATGAATGCTAAGGTGTCAAATATCTGACGGCTGACACTTGTCATTAAAATGTCATCCACCTTACGTTCATTGGTCAATAGTAAGAATTCATTTAACTTTCATACATACAAGCCAATCGATAAATTATTTTATTTGAAGTGACAAATGATAAAGAGTGTCGTGTAAAATACTGAATTACAGTTTCTATACAACGTTTTACATACCTATTCTCGCTGCAGTTGAAGCAGTAAATAAAAAGAAAGGAAAGATTGAATCTCAAAGGAACGAAACTACCATACATTCAAACTGCTTAAGTTTTCCATCAACTTTTGAAAAACTTCAGAAAGTCATGTTCTGATTTAGAAGTATCATTGATATACCAATTAGCTACAAGAAAAAAACAAACGAGTGATATATTAATTTGACAGAATGTCATCTCAACTAATTGATAAGTTTAAGCAATTAGATGCCTACGCAAAAACATTAGAAGATTTTAGAATTAAAACTGCTACCGGCGCAGCAAGTAAAATATTTTTTATGTCATACAGTTCTTATTTATTTATTTAGTTCTCTAACGTTGTCAGTAGAAGAGGTCTTTAAATATATAATTCCTTTTTTGAATTGCAGTTACTGTAACCGGTGGACTGATTATGATGTTGTTGTTCCTCTCAGAATTGTATACTTACATGTCACCGAATATTTCGGAGGAACTGTTTGTTGATACCTCAAGAGGCCATAAACTAAGAATAAACTTGGATATTATTGTTCCTACCATTTCATGCAATTGTAAGTAATTTTGCCCTTTTATGTTAAAACTGGACTCTCTCACAGACTACTCAAGAACAAAATAACTGTTTACTGCAATCATGCACAACCACAATCTGAGAGAGAATAGATAGATACATAATAAAAATAATAAATATGCACCTACCTACAAACTCAAAACATTTATACAAACTTGGCTGTAAAACAGCACTTTTTGACATCAAATATTACAAAAGACAGCCCCAAAACGCCCACCCTTCACCACTTCCTATGTGTTTTTACAATTTTTCTTGTTGTACTTGAATAAAATTCACCTAATGAATGCATAGTACCTGGTGGAGTTTCTGGGGTTAGAAGATTTATTTACAACAGTTTTACCTCTTGTAAATAAATCTTTTTGGTTGAGGTGGCATTTTTTATCTTATACCATAACTTGAAATGTTTACCAAAAGTTTTTCTGTGCTTTAATAAATTTCATACTTCATCAAAATGTGACTTGAAATTAAAACAATATCTTAACAAACAATAGCATGGGGGCTTATACCCGAGCCACATACAAAAGACTAATAAAATTGTTACTACTATGTACAAAACAGCCTATATCTACAGTATGTCTGCTATCTGTAGACCAAAGTTTACCAAAGCTGGTTCAGCCACTTGAGCTAGAAATAATAAACATATTTCTGCTTTAAAATAGAAGTGTACTATTTTTCTAATTACTATGAAATACTTTTTTCTAAATCAAGAGCACAATTTTTACTATGTAATCTTTTTTGTACAATAATATAAGCTAAACATTCAACTTGTTTCTTTCTATTAACTATAAATTATGCTGCTTTCAGATTTAGTACTTGACGCTATGGATTCATCAGGGGAACAGCATCTTCAAATGGAGCAAAACATCCATAAGAGGAGACTAGATCTGAATGGGAATCCCATAGAAGAACCAAAAAAGCAAGAAATTGCGACATCTACCACAGTAAGAAAGAATTCTGGACCCAATTTTTTCTTTTATTTACTTTCATATAAATTATTATTTTTTACCTACTATTATAAAGTGCATACATGTACTGTTGGCTTTCTATAAAGGAAACCTCAGATAAAATCATTTTGAAGCCACTTGTATACATAGCTATTTTAGCAATTCTTGTTTTTGTTCAGCTGTTGCACCATTTAGCTATTTATTGTAAAGGTTTGTATCAAAATAATTTCATCATAAGTTTAATATACATGCTAAATCTAAATTATCTTATATGTTATTTTAGATAAAACAAAACACTTCTGAGGTAGCAATTGTTGAATGTGGAAGTTGTTATGGAGCAGCACTTAATGAATCTCAGTAAGTTTATTCATTCAGTTCTTTTGCCCTGGCTACCAATATGAAAATATTGTTCAATATTATTCCATTGAAATAATATATATGACTGATAAACAATAGGGTGTAGCCATTGAAAGTTATGAGTGCCTGCATCTGCATTCAGATGATTTATCCTTATTAGTTCAGATAAGTATTAACACTTTCTGTTTTTATTAGATGTTGCAATACTTGTGAAGAGGTCAAAGAAGCATATAGATTACGGAGGTGGGCATTACCAGACTTATCAACAATTGAACAATGTAAAAATGATGATTCCATAGAAAAAACTAATTTAGCACTCAAAGAAGGTTGTCAAATCTATGGCTACATGGAAGTCAACAGAGTATGTATTCAAATTCCAATTTTTAACCAGATTTTTTTTAGCATTTATTATTGTAGCAGGATTACAACTTTATACTACATTTTTAAATAGCAATTACCTTTTTATTACTAGTCTATTTTAAGGTTACTAATTATTTTGATCAAATAAATAAAAAAAAACTTTCAATAGATGAAATTACACATACAAAATTTCACCTAAATTGGTTCAGCTGTTTAGGAGAATTTAGCCTATTTGGAGAAGCACATGTTCATAAGATTGGGAAAACAATTCTTCATGATGAGGTACAATGTAGTGTACACCAAAAAGAGACATAGGGAGAGCAGGTATATGCATAGCATGACAGTCAAACACGAAAAAAAATCCCATGTGAAACACAATATTCATGGTGCAATATTATATGAATAAGTGCTTTTAATAACTCAAATTATTGATGTGTTTCTCATTTCTGATGCCTCACTTAGTTCATATGTATAATGCCTAGTTGGTCTAGTAGTAGCTCAGAGAGCACGGGTCTAGGGTTTGATTAGCTTCTCGAGCAATAACTTTGTGGTTTTAAGGAACTTTAACAAAATTAGCCCAGAGCTTTATCAGCTTGTCAACTCATCGGACTAAGAATAAGGAAAAGAAAGTACACCTGTGTCTGTGCCAATGCTCGTGTTCTATACTACCCTGCACTGCCCTTACCACCTACCAACCTTCCTTGGAGAGAGAAACGCTGTCATAGCCAACAATCAGTCTCGACGCCATTATTATTGGGTTTAATTAATGGAAAGTTTCTCATACAACTTTCATTATAAAGGAAGTTATATTTATCTAATTTTTAGGTTGGAGGCAGCTTTCATATAGCCCCAGGAAAAAGTTTCACAATTAACCATGTGCATGTCCATGACGTACAGCCATACTCATCATCAGTATTTAATACAACCCATTTTATCAAACATTTATCTTTTGGCACGGATATTGAAGGAGCTAACACTGCACCATTAGATGGAATAAATGGTGTGGCTAAAGAAGGTAAGGAATACCCCTATAATTGTCCCTTATTATTTTCATATGGTTACCAGAAACACTTTTATTTTATTTTTAAATTATTTTTTTATTATTGTTGTTGTTTTGGAGATCATATTTTTTGTACATCATTACATACTTTTTTATACATGTGCGGGATGTAGTTTGGGACATGGGTAAAAGAAGGGACAGAAGCAAATACAATAATAGTTTTTTCTAGATTGGTTAAAGCATTTTACACAATTTTTTGTGTATCCTCTTTTCAAAAATATAAGAGATGATATAATTATTGACCTATTTTCCTTAAGCTATGCAAGTTATTTGTCATACCTGTGGTCACACATAATATCTGATATATCTTGTGATTTTATTTAAGAATTCTATAAATTCTGAAGTTGTAAAAAGTGTATATTGCATTTGCACTACAAAGATAGTAAATAATATGAATAATATTATCAATAACAATATTTATTAAACAAATTTGTTAATGAATCAATTATATTAAAACACTAATAAAAGCAAAGTCAAGTGCACTATGCACTATAAGTTTAAATTACTGTATGTACAAAATGGGTATTTGAAGAACTAAAGTATTAACAACGAATTCCAGTACCAATGGCCATAAAGGTCCCAAAAGTTCCACCACCTTGAAGCATTACTTTTCCAACGGAATGTACTAATTCCCTCCCTCTGGCTCCATATCTGTAACGATAAATTGTGTTACGACACAACCCAGTGAAAGAAAAAAAACAAATAAAATGACATCAAACCTAACCTCAAAGCTGTAAAACCACCGAAAAGGCCGCCGCTCGCCATTCCAACACAGAAACCAATCATAAAACCCATTTTCATTTTGTCAAAACAAGATGGTCCTTGACTTTGGTATACTCCGCCTGGTACGGGCATCTTTGATCAGGTTGTTCCTTTATTTGAACAGTTTTGATTGTAAATCTAATGTATTTATCAATACTCGAGCTCCTTACGAAATACGAAAAACTTATTGGGCATAGACATATATTCATGACAATTAGCAATGTATGTTGCCATATTATATTAATGAAACTTATTGGTAAAAATGGTAAAAGTACAGTTTGTCCAGTTAATTAAATGAAATGAGAAAAAAAAATAGAGCAAATAAACTGCGTGAATTTCTATATAGAGTCCCGGTTGCCAATTTTTGTTATGGATAAATTGAATATTGTATGTGCATAGACACTGGTTACCTTAGAGCTGGTTACAATCGATTGACCACTTAGAAAATTGACACAAAACCTAAACCACCTCTTTTTTCCTTTACTTATAAAGAACTGCCTTGGTCTAGTACAGCGATACACAACCTTTTTTTTTAATGGGGCCACAAAAATAATTCGTTCATGTTGAGCGTGAGCGGGCCACATATATATATTTTTAATTTATCATATAGCTACCATACCATGGTCGATTTTTTAACCTTCATGGGATGAAGACCAAGCTAACTTTGGTTGTTTTCTTTAAATACTAATACATTATTTCGAGAAACATTATATTTGCTTGAACGGATTCATTTCAGGAACTAACTACTGGACTAGTTCTTAGATAGCCCATTCATAAAGGAAAGCCTATACGTAGACCACTTGTTATCCGGACGCTCAGAATAGTTCCCGGGTTAATGGGTCACAAGTGGGACGAGATTTTTGATGATAAACTGATATTGGTGTGATGAACAAAATGTATAAACGCAAATATAATAAGACACCTTTTAGTAGTAGCTTTTTATTCTTAAAATAATCCCAATTTTAAATGTCCATTTTTATGATAAGCATAAATAATTATAAAGTTTCAGAATATTAATTTGCACTTTAACAAGTAACAGAAGTATTGTTTCTCTAGTTACACTCAATATTTTAGTATACTCTAAATAACTCTTTTTGCTAACTTCAACACCAATGCAGCAATAATATATGAGACGGAAATTGAACGCATATGGGTCAGTTCATACTGAGATGTTACGGGATATGAATGAATTTCTGCTTTACGTAATCAGGGCGTAGCACTGTGTTGTAGCAGCGCAAAAACATTCCACTTATTCTCCCCTCTGTGTGAACTAATTAAACCTGTTGAATGAACTGTAAATCATATTTCAGCATTCAAGGGCTAATCTTCTTTTACAGGAGCTGTTATGTTTCAATACTATTTGAAAATAGTCCCAACTATGTATGTTAAATTGGATAGGACTGTCTTACATACCAACCAGTTTTCTGTAACAAGACATCAAAAATCAGTGTCCAATATAAATGCAGAATCTGGAATGCCAGGAGCATTTTTCAGCTATGAGCTCTCACCTCTTATGGTTAAATACACCGAAAAGGAAAGGTAATTATTATGTTGCATTTGGAATGCCGTTCTGGTAACAACGCTATAGCTCTCGCTAAACTCAATGGCGATCCGCATCTAAAATCCCACCACACGTAAAATCATGTATCTCAAACCCATTACCGCGAAAATTAAATTTTTGTTTTGTATAGCGAATCGCGCAATGTCCCGTGACGACTAACAGTTTGGTCAGTATACATACTGTTGGCTTAGTGGTAATCACGCTTTTATTCTTTTCAGATCAATTGGTCATTTTGCCACGAATATTTGTGCAATTATAGGTGGAGTATTCACAGTTGCAGGAATCCTTGATGCACTTTTATACCATTCTTTGAATGCCTTCCAGAATAAAATGGTACTGGGTAAAGCTGGATAAATTATAATGTTTTTAAAAATATGTTAAAGTCGTTAACACTGCATTTTGCAAAGTTTTTACAAAACTCAGCGTCCGTGTCTTCAATCATAGATTTAAGTGGAACATAATTCGGCTTCTTTGGATCATACTGAGAACGGCCAAGCTTTTCTAAAAATAAATGCCGTTGTTTTAATCTAAATTTTCTACACATTAATATTTCAGGTGTCTCCATTATATTTTCGTGAGATATTTTCATAATATTGTGAATATAATTGAATCTCTCCCCCAGAGCTCCCTGACCTGAAATAAATATTATTTTTATAAATACAGTAAGTAGTATTTTATTATTATTTTCCAACTTCCTCATCCATGCCTCCAGAAGTGTCAAGGCTTTGGTTCCAGCTGTAATTTTTATATCATTGACAGATGTTACTGTTAGTCAAAGGATCAAAATTCTAAGTCATAATAAGAGGGTATCATTGTATTGCCCTGTTTCTGTGTTGCAGAGGTCAGAAAGGCAATCGCTCCATGTAAAATACTGATATTTAGCTGCATCTGGTTAGACTTGATCCCAAAATAGCTGGGAAAAGGCTAGGCAGATGATCATTTTCCAACTTCATTAAAAGTTACTTACTCAACATGAGGAGTTTGGGTTTCTTTAGCACCAATTTTTTCAGTTCATCATCATTAAAGCCCATCTCCTCTTTTATTACGAACAAGTTGCATTTTACATGATGTAAATTGTATGTTATTAACTTAGGTTGCTTAGTAGCCAAATCTCTTAATTCATGGCCACGCAAGTTAAGACATTTTTGTAAGTAGCCCAATCTCTTGTCAATCCTTACAGTACTGGAAAAAAAATATTTCAATAGTTTTAACTGTAGTGATGATATGATCCTGTATATTTATGAATTTGTAGATGGTAAAAGATACTCACCTGAACATCAACCAAAATGGATTTTTCACTATAATTCGTTTAATTTCATTATTTGTGAATGCTTTAGATTGTAAATAGTTAACTCTTACTTGTAGGTCTTCCAATGGTTCACATAAAATCATGGGGTTCTTGGTTAAAAAATTGCCAATTTCATCCATTTCAACAAAGTTATTTAAATATATTATATGATTTTTCATATCTTTTTCAAAATCTAATGTTAGAAATTTGTGTACTATGTAAGGTTTTTTTTCAATTTTGCTTAAATTTACATTTAAGTTAACTAAATTCTTCAATGTTTCAGAATTATTGACATAAGCTGCTAAATTAAAAGTGTTTGGAAAATATGGTGTTACACTGGATAAATCTTGAGATACTGGTCTTAGTGCATTTTCACCTCCTTCTAAATTCTCGGTTACAGATAGGCTACTATTATGCAAACATCCAATTCTTTTGGAAACTTCCCTAAAAGTGAAGACTTTTAATGATCTTATAAATGATGATGATAGCGCCATTTTAATTTTAGTTTGGATCGTTTTAAATATAATACAAATCAATATTCTCTTATTACGTTGTTTATTCTAAAAAATCCAGGAAGAAACAAGGAAATTTGCACGACAAAAAATAGATACAATTTTTGACATGCCTGTCCTCTTTGCCTCTACTGACAAGTGACAGACTGACACTCATGAACTGTGCTGCCCTCAGATTAATGAAGGACAAGTGCTGCCAGTTGCTGCCAATAATGCCAAACTCCAAAGTCATAATGTTACATTTTGCTGCGAAAGTCTCATCATTGTTTTTTTAGCGGTCGGAGGTCTATCTAACGGTTTTTTTTTTGAGGATTTAAAAATCATCATAAAATGGAGGTTGATGTTATCAAGATGATGCGAGCAGTCGGAGCGTGTTTTACATACAATTGTGTTACATTTTTCATAGAGAATTATTGATTGTAAGATAGGCACTTATAACATGACAATTTGAGTAGGCGATAAGTATAGTAGAAGAGCTCTTTATGCAAATATTAAAAGAAATGGAGATTATATTATTTATTTGGATGCGGTATGGTAAGATTTAGCAAGCTGGCTGATTCAGATTCAGCCACTCATTCATCCAGCTGGGAGCTGACGTCCCTCAGCAAGTAAGATACAAGAAGATACAGTAGTATCTCTAAGTAGCCTGTGGATACAATAATCTGTGACACTCGGTGACGACTACGTGCGGCTGTCAAAGTGTCAAAAATCTGTCGGTGTTTGTCCGCTCTGTCGTTGTAATTGTAACGTGGTAGCCTATATTTACGTACGAACGTAAGCTTATCTCCGAAGGTCCAACCGGTAAGTGAAACACTAGATAATACTTGAAAAGTAGATTTATCTCGAGACAAACTATTTTAGCCCCGTCATAATTTTGACGAAATTCTAAAATATTGATCGAGAACTTCGTTTGAAACGATATTAATTGCCATATGGTTGACAGTCGATGATACATACTAATAAACTATTAAAATTACTAACTCTTTATTTTAATGATACTGTACATTGAAAATGGGTCAAAGGCCTACACTTTGTGTGACCTTTCTAACATAGCCCACTTAGTATCCATACATAACCGTAGCACGCATATGTTGCACTAATCACTGCATGATGCAATTTTAACTGTAATGTTAAAATAAGAAAATTAATCAAAATAAAAAGAACTTATAGAATTCGAAAAACAATTAGGACCTGTATACAAATAACTAATAATGCTTCAAATTAATAAATTCCAATATAAAAGACCTATTTTCAAAAACTAAAATGTTTTGTTAGATAATATCAATGCCATTCTTACTTACATAGGTAAATAATATATTAATATGTCAAAACTGGTTAATTTTGCCTTAGGGTGGCCGCCATATGGAAACCCATACCATACTATATGACAAGACCTTTCACCTTGATATCCTATGGAGTTAAAATCTTACAGGCAAACTGAGACTACAATTGTTAAGGAAATGGTCTAGATTATTTTTGATCTTAACCAAACATAAAATCGCATAGGGAAACTAATAAATATGATGAGTAAAATGAAATGTAGAGCAACTCTAAATCAAGTACAAGTTAAAAACTAACATTAACTTTTAAATTAATTCTTTAAAAACATATTAGAAATTAAAAACTAGTGTAAGCATTTAATACAAATATATAATTTACTAAATATGCATACTATGCCAAATTGCATTATAATAATATTGCACATATTTTGTACTATTAACAATTTTACTTATAAGTGTGTCCTAAATAAATATTTCCATACAAAATTCTGTCTCAATTGGTATGGAAATCCTACCATAAAAGTGGATACAAGCAAACAAGGGCTTTTTAAATATTTCAAAGAAGTTATGCATTTATGCACCTGAACTGTACCATATTACTAACACTATTATTCTATTTACTTTTCAGGTGAAGCCCAAAAATGGATACCTCAATGACTGGCAACCAGATAAGAAAGGCTTTTATTGATTTCTTCATTAGTAAGGGCCATAAGTATGTCCATTCTTCTTCTACAATACCATTAGATGATCCGACGCTTTTATTTACTAATGCAGGCATGAACCAATTTAAACCTGTCTTTTTAGGGTCGGTTGATCCTAATTCCGATATGGCTCAGTATGTGCGAGTTGTTAACACCCAGAAATGCATTAGAGCTGGTGGTAAACACAATGATCTAGATGATGTAGGCAAAGATGTTTACCACCATACATTCTTTGAAATGATGGGTAACTGGTCTTTCGGTGATTATTTTAAAAAAGAAATCTGTGCATGGGCCTGGGAACTCCTGACTGAGGTATACAAATTGCCTGGAGATCGGCTCTATGTCACTTATTTTGGAGGAGACTCGGCTTCGGGACTCGAACCAGACCTAGAATGTAAAGAAATCTGGCTAAAATTGGGTGTACCTGAATCTCACATTTTGCCTGGAAGCATGAAAGATAACTTTTGGGAAATGGGAGAAACTGGTCCATGTGGCCCATGCTCAGAATTGCATTATGATCGCATTGGAGGACGTGATGCTGCTCATCTTGTTAACATGGATGACCCAGATGTTTTGGAAATCTGGAACTTGGTGTTCATTCAATTTAATAGAGAAACGGATGGGTCATTGAAGCCGCTGCCCAAAAAACATATTGACTGTGGATTGGGTCTGGAGCGACTTGTGTCTGTGATACAAAATAAGAGAGCCAATTATGATACCGATTTCTTTATGCCAATATTTAAAGCAATTGAAATAGGCACGGGTGCAAGGCCTTATTCTGGAAAAGTTGGATCTGATGATGTCGATGGGATTGATATGGCGTATCGCGTTTTAGCTGATCATGCTAGAACATTGACCATTGCTTTGTCTGATGGAGGCTGTCCAGATAACACTGGTAGGGGTTACGTTCTCCGAAGGATATTAAGGAGAGCTGTACGATATGCATCTGAAAAACTTAATGCTAAACCAGGCTTCTTCGGCTCACTTGTCCATACTGTTGTTGAGTTATTAGGAGACGTTTTCCCGGAAATTACTAAAGATCCATTATCACTTATTCAACTAATAAATGAAGAAGAAATTCAATTCTTAAAAACACTTTCACGTGGAAGAAATTTACTAAACAGAACAATAGAAAAGCTAAATGGTAAAGTTATACCTGGAGATGTTGCCTGGCGTCTTTATGATACATATGGCTTTCCTGTTGATCTTACACAGTTAATGTGTGAAGAAAACGGACTCACTATAGACATGGATGCTTATGAAAAATCTAAAAAGGAATCACAACTTATATCACAAGGAAAAGTGGCAGGTCAAGAAGATTTATTAGCTCTAGATGTACATGCTATAAATCACTTGCAGGAATCTGGTGTCTCTACAACAGATGATTCACCTAAGTATAATTATGTGGCAGCATCTACTGAGAAAGAAACTGTTTATACTTTCTCACCTTGTACTGGAACTATTGTGGCATTGCGAAAAGACAAACAATTCGTGAACGAAGTCGCTTCCGGCCAAGAATGTGGAGTTATACTTGATAGAACTAATTTTTATGCTGAACAAGGTGGGCAAATTTATGATGAAGGATATATGGTAAAGGTTGATGACGACAGTGTTGAATTCATGGTGAATAACGTGCAAGTTAAGGGAGGATATGTATTACACATCGGAAAACTGGAAGGCTCGCTCAAAATTGGGGATAAATTATCATTACACATTGATACTGAAAGACGGAGACTAGTAATGAACAACCACACGGGAACTCATGTCCTTAATAATGTACTAAGAAAAGTTCTCGGAAATGATTCTGATCAACGTGGTTCCCTGGTTATGCCAGATAGGCTTAGGTTTGATTTCACCAATAAGGGTCCGATGTCTATCAAACAAATAAAAGAAACTGAGGATCAAATTAAAGAGATCATAAATAAAAACAAAACAGTTTACGCTAAACATACTAGCTTGAACGACGCCAAAAAAATAAAAGGTCTTAGAGCTATGTTTGATGAACAATATCCTGATCCAGTCCGTGTTGTCTCTGTTGGTATACCGGTTGAGGAATTAGAAAAGAATCCTGATGGCCCAGCTGCTTACGAAACGTCTGTAGAATTTTGTGGAGGGTCACATTTACATCAGACCGGTCACATTGGAGATTATGTCATTGTGAGTGAAGAGGGTATTGCAAAAGGAATTCGAAGAATTGTTGCTTTGACTGGACCAGAGGCCATGAAAGCTATTAGTAAATCTAGTATACTAGAAAATGAAGCCAACAATATTGCTAATTTCATTAAAGATCAAAGTGACAATGTAAATCAAAAGGAAATACTCAGAAAAATTGTCGATCTCACAAACGACATATCTCAAGCTCAGATATCTTATTGGAAAAAAGAAGAACTAAGAAACATGCTTAAAAACTTGAAGAAACAACTTGACGATAAAGAGAGAGCAGCAAAGGCAGTGACTATTACCCAGGTTGCAGAAAAAGCTAAGGAAATATGTATGGAAAAGAAAGGAAGCCCAGTGATTGTTTCCGAGTTGAAAGCTTTTGGTAATACTAAAGCATTAGATGGTGCCTTAAAACAAGTAAAGACTCTTTCTCCAACCACAGCAGCTATGTTCTTTTCTGTGGACGATGAAACCAAAAAGATATTTTGTCTGGCTGCTGTGCCTAAAAATGCCATTGAAAAAGGTTTGCTGGCTTCTGAATGGATTCAGTCTGTTGTGCCAATTATTGGTGGGAAGGGCGGTGGAAAACCGGAATCTGGTCAGGCATCGGGAAATAATTTTACCAGTCTTATGGAAGCAATAAAAATTGCTGAGGAATTTGCAAATTTAAAACTGAGTTAAGCATTTTACTTCTATTAACATAATTACTTATCTAATGCATTTGTTGCTTAATTAATAACACTTTATTTAAATGAATAAACTCTACTAATTTGATTCGTCTATTACTTTTATATACACAAACCTTTACACAGTATTCGGAAATCTGTCAGATCACTTGTAAAACATTCTCTATCAGTATACATTATACAACTCTGAAAGTGAAAGGCTGGTAGTAAGAATGAACCCCTTGAAAACACAATATCCGTCTTAAGAAAACTGTAATAACGATATGATATAAAATTTTCTTTAGCATATTATATGATAATAGGTATTTTGCTACTCTCTCCCAGCATTGTTCATTATTGAAATAGAGTATTGCGGAGATTTTGAAGGCAATAAAAAATTACTTACATGACTGGTCCCAAATTATCATCTGCCTTACCTTTTCAAATCAAATCCATGTTGTCACCAAAACTAGTTGAGGTCGGCTTAAAATTGACATGACCTAAAATACTTATTCAACGAGGTTTGATGATAATACCATACATAAAATATACGAATTCAATGTATACATAGAAAAAATTACACAACTTACATAACTTAGTTTTTATTTAATTGAAATACTGATTTACTTTTAGGTAGTTGAACACATGGGATCAGACTAGGGCTTTTTGTAGCGGTAATCGCAGGCAGAGAAAAGCAATAAAAACAGGAACACTGTTTAAAAATTATTTAATGAACTTTAGAAGAACTTTGTTTTAAATGTAGTTCAAACAAATATTTCTTAAACAACCGACATATTACACTAACAATATCTACATAGTTTTATCATAGAAGTAATTTAATAATACAAATATATTCATATAATTATTTGGTTGGTCTTTTAATGACAGCACCAATTCCATTGGTGATTACTCCTCACATTGAGGTGGTGCATGCATATAATAATAATTTACAGTCACTAGTTAATGATTCTAGTAATATTATATAACAAAATACATTATTCCTGCCCAAAGCCTTCAGTTTCTTCAATAGCAAAATTCAGTTTTTCACATAACTGCTCATAGCTCTTGTATGGTGGTAGGTCGAGTCGATTGAAGCATGTATGTGACCGGGGTAACCAAGTATCTTTTCCAACCTAAAAATCAAAGACATCTTTTAATATAACATCTGCATATAGCTAAAAGCAACAAACAACAAGGCAATTCAGTGAAATACAATTCCTGGTATTATATATTGAGCCAGCTGGATGAGAGCTGCATTAAAATTAAGAATGCTTTAGCATGCTGGATCCCTTTATCTTTGCAATTGAGTCTAGTTGTCTAGTCTGTCCACAGAAGCGGGGCGTGGCTGTAGTGCGGAAATACGGAGAAATATAAACATAAAGATCTAGAAAAAATAATTCTGTTGACTAATATTCCTCCGCATCGCGACGCCTCGCTCCGCTTCTATGGACAGACAGCCTTAGGGTCAATATTGCTAATAAATGTCAAACAAATAAATTCCCTGCTAGAGTATCTATCTATATTTTTTTACCTTTTCTATGCAAAACCTCTGTGGACCATTTGATCCCATAAGTTCAGCAAATCCACCGACAGGAACTCTACAAGTGCCAGTTACAAATTGTAACAATCTTGCGCGCTTCTCGTTATCCATTTGACGCACAAACTAGAAAGAAATAAACAATTTGAACTTTCTTAACATTTCATTTTTAACAAGGCTAACAAGTAAGCAGTGCAAGTGATCTCTTCACGATATAAAGTGCAGTTAGCGCTGCGATAGGGACATACAAAGTCTTACGAATCCGCCATAATATAAAATATTTGACGTCTGAAATAAATAAATGTACAAACCTGCCAAAACCAAAGAACTTGCTTGCTTGTACGAGTGTAATGTCGGTAAATAGTATTTCGCTGCCAATCATCCACATCCACCTCCTGCATTCCGCACAGCATCAACTCCAACTCTCGCTCGTCGAAATATTTGAGCCACTCTAGAGGTACAACCTGAAATTCAGTCAATTATTATTTTCACGTTTCTACTCTATACATTTTAATTTTTAAAGAAATTAATTTTAAACATCTGTTGTTATTCGTGCAATGTTGACATTATTATCTTCATCAGTGTAATAAACATACCTCATTGAATCCATCCAGGAATGCGGAGGTTTGTTCTTCTATGCCTCTAGTCATTCGCCACTGAGTGACTAACTGAAGGTACTGCTCTTTATTCGTCTACAAATAAGAATTAATATAAGTATATATTATATTTAAGTGTGTTACGAGCATAGAATCAACATAATATAAACAACATTACCTCAGTAACACGTTCCTTATCACCGGATGGTTTGAGCTCGTGGTGTATAACTTGGCCTAGCACCTCAAAGTCCACGCTAAACCACATCTCTAGGCCGCATTCGTCTATATTATTATCTTTGATCCAAACCAGAGAATTGTAAAATTCGGGATCTATAGATTCAATGTCTTTCATTGTGAGTTTTTTGTTTAACATTCTTTTATAGAAGGGCATTGTGAATCCTGAATAAATAAATCTACCGTGATACAATGCCATTGCTATAAACCTGCCAATGAACTTGAAATAAAGTAGATGGTCTGGATTTACGTAACTGGCAGGATTAATTTGTAGGCTGTAGTTGTTCTTGTTAGCATACTCGAATAGGCAGTACATGGGGTTTAGGACTTCGTGTGACAGTAAGAAGAACCACTCTCGACTCACACCACCATAATCTAACCCCTCTTCTCCACGGAATATTATATATAATCGTCTGCGCAACTCATAAGCTGGTAATCTCATTATCTGAAACAAAGCAGAATAAGCACTCTAATAAATTATCCAACAACAACTCACATGTTTCAACATTGTTATATGTTTATTCAGACTCTGTTACACTTCCAATTTTTGTAACCTGCATCCTAATAAAAATTAAAAACGTACCTGGTGATAAGAATCTTCGAAAAGCGACTGTCGCGACAGCGTTATTTTAATATGACTGGGTAGTGCATTGCTCTGGCAGAGATAACGGAACTGGCTGAGTTTCCAGCGGAAGGACCGCTCATAGGCGCGCGGGACGCCGTAGGCCCCCTGCGGGCCCTTGGGCGCGCCGGGCCGCGGGTCCTGGAACGTCGTCGTGCGCGTGTTGTGGTCCACGAAGTACCGCGTACCCTCCTCCGTGAATCTTATCTCCCAGCCTGGCGGCAGCGCCTCTTCCAGGGCGCTCATCTCTTGACCCTATTCAAAGAATATAATTATTAATTGCTGTATTGGTTTATGATCGCCGCGCTGTCTTTTGTACAACTTAAACAGTCGTTACACGTAATCAGAACCTGTAATTCCGAGTTCAGGAGACCCAAGATGGTTAGGAAAGGGTAAGCTAGGAAGATTATGGTGTAGTTACCTGGGTCCGAGGGTCCTCCCACTGCGTGGTACGGTTCTTGTGGTTGACGTAGTAAACGCGGCCATCGGGCTGCACGCGGCGCTCCCAGCCCGCGGGCAGCGCGCCCAGCGAGTCATCGGGCGCGGCCGCGCTGCCGGCGCTGGCGGGGCCGGGAATGGCTGGCACCGGTGCCGCCCCTGCCGCCGCCACGCTCGTGCCCGCAACTGCACCACTTCCTATAGTCAAATGTTACTTCATGTAGATAAGCACCCAACAATTGGGAACATGCACGACCGCAACGCTATCTGGAATTCGAAACTCAACGGACTTCGAGGACGTTGTGGTAGTATTTCCCTCAGGACGCTCTGGACAACACTTAATTTTGAGTTTATGTATCTCAAAGACCGTGTTAGGGGTTCAAATGCAGGCAAATAACTACGTACATATGTGACTGAAATGTTTTATGAACTTTTTGTGTATCATGATTATTGTATAAGGCCTATACACTATCCAAACCAATGGCTGACAGTGGTCACCTTAGTCCAGTTGGTGTGAAAATCTACTGTGTAGAAGTTGACCTGCCGACCAGATATGGACAGAGTCAAACGACTTTCAACCGTGTGGAACGTTATTGGCCGACGGGGACGCCACCAAGGTCACTTTTATTGGCGGTTGGTTTGGATCATGTGGAAAATGCATTTTATGCCTTCTCTTTAAGAGAAGACCCCCTAACGAGCATACTCGTATGTTAATCATGAATCCAATTTTAAGAAATATCGAGGCATGCTTACGTACCTCTAATAAGGAATTCTAACAAAGAACCCTTTATTTCTTGTTAAGTCTCATATTACAATAGGTACCTATTCTTATTGTTTGACGATAGTTATTTAAATTCTTAAAAAACATTGATATTTCGAAGTTCTGGCGGTATAAGTGATGCAGCTATTGTTATGACATATTGCGGGATTGCAATGCAATGGAGATAGTCATGGTTTCGCGCGTAATAAGAAAGGATATTACTTCTTCTTTAATATAAAATTATTTTTTTAAATCAAAGAAAGTTTTTTTAATAGATAGGTACCTAATTAATTTGGTAACGAACGTTCTAAGACTTATCTTACTTTTCCTGATAGTCCAAATATCTAGGCGGAATGGTATTAAAGCGATAAGATTATAAAACGTATGATAGCGACAAAATATGCATGATTATGTAAAAATATCAGCAAGAGAACGACATATGGGAATACTTTTTTAGTCCTACTAATAAATACGAAAAGTTTGTAAGGATATATTTTTGTAGGTAGGTCCGTATGTTACCTAATGTTTCACGGTAAAGCTATTTAATGGATTGTATGAAACTTGGCAGTAATATACCAGAATAACATATAGACTAATTTTTATCCATGTGCGTGAAGTAATATTAATTCAATTTTCGGGTGAATACCCAACCTAAGTTAGTAACTACAGAAGATGTAGGCTTTCTTTAAAGTACCTACTGTTAAACATGTACCCAGGTCCACAAGATAAGGTTTTTTTATTGGAATACAACAAGCAAATGCGTATTTACCCGAAATAGTTTTTAGGCCTTTCATAAATATATAAAATGATAAATAACAGGAAAAAAGCTAAAAGTCGGCTAAAGTTGGTGTTGGTATTATGTGAATGGGAATTAGAGTACCACGTGGTGGAGGGAAAAGGGTTAATATTATTAATATGCACATTGTCGAAATATTTTAAGCCTAGGTAGTTTTAACCTTATATTTACCAACTCTTTTTCTTATAGACTAAGATCCGAAGGCCAGCTAACATCACTTATTTTCTCACTAATGAAACCTATGACATAAGATGTACTTTTAAACTCAAATTACAAAATCGTTTATTCAAATGAGGCATCGGCAATCCTATGTGTCCTTGCATGGGAGAAGAAAGGGCGCAACAATCTCCCCAGGAATTGAGTAGTTAGCCGACCTGATAAAAGGAAAATATAATTATAGAGCATACCTGCGGCGGTGAGGTCGTGTTCGGAGTCCGGCTGGTGCGGTGGCTGCGGCGGCGGGTAGAGGAAGCGCTGGTTGCCCTGCGCGACCACGTGCCGGCGCTCGCCACGCCAATGCTGGAAACGCGCCAGGCGCTCCGTGTCGGGCCGCTGCCACGTGGTGGTGCGCGTGTTGTGGTCCACGTAGTACACGCGCCCGCGCCCATCGCGCCGCACTTCCCAGCCCGGCGGCAGCGGCTGCGGCCGCTCCCACGATGTCGACCGCGTGTTGTGGTCCACGTAGTACCTGTACAGTCCGTCACACTTCACACGATGGCCTTCCTAATGTCGGATTAACTATAATAGCACGAGCAGCAATTGCTAGAGCCCGGGGTATAGTGGCCAAAAGTTTGCTTCTTTGTAATATCGAGTCAAACTTAAAACAACGTATCAGAATGTAATGACTACTGCTGGCTAAGCTACCTCCGCATCCGTTGATCATTCAAAGTTCTTGGTGCGCGGTGGGTCCATGATAGGCATCTAAAGCCTGGCTGTCATTAACATAATGTTTGACAGTCTTCACGAGTAGATAACTTCCTCTTGTGACCTTGCCAAGGTCATCGCGCAACCTGATTACTGGGTTGCTTTTGGTTTGGTTTCGTTGATTACAAAGTCGGGAAATTATCCAGGAAGGCTATTTTACGTGCAAATGAAACTCGAAGGAAAGAGTGAAGGGTACCTCCGGCCGTAAACGTCGTATCGCATTTCCCAGCCAGCAGGCAGCGGTTCCTCAGCGGGGTTCGCATAGAGAACAGCGTGTCCGGGTGTGCCCGCATCCGCGTCCGCATGTGACGGGCCTGCGCCGCTGTCTGCCGCCGCACCCGCACCCCCCACTACCCCTGTTACTCCCGCGCCCATCGCCCCGCCGTGCTGCAGTGTGCCATTGCTCAGTGGAGGCGGACCCGGAGGAGGCTGAAGATATTACGACTTTAAAGTTTCTCCTCAGATATCTCACAAATATCACAAACATTTCTAAACTATAACTTACTCGTAAAGTTTGTGCGCGAACTACTGATCTCATTGCAGACTCAGCATTGCTCCGCACCCTGATCCTTGCCCGAACTCCATCATTAAGAGGACCACTATTGTTAGTAGACTCTCCGAGTATCTCATGTGACTGACTCAGAACAGATGGATCAACTCTCAAGCCGTCAAGAAGAATCACTAGTTCAGCTGCTTTGACTTCCCCGCTTACACTAGAAGAGTTTTCTTGGGACACTGTTTTCATCAAATCTAGAAGATACACAATTATTATTTTATTTCACCAAAACATTGTAACAGTTAATTGTTTCTCTACACAACGTAAGAAATATGGTCTGTAATTACCTATATTCAGCTCCACATTATCACATTTTCCATTGCAGTATAACAAAACTTTTAACAAATTAACCCTTTTTTCTCCAATAATGTTATCTTTCCTGAAGCTATGATAGTCTGCCAACCGGAACAACAACTGTGACTGAGGTGTAACCAGCACTGTAAGATCTTCCTTCCATTTTGGGTGCAAAGTACTTTTTATGACTTCGGTACGTCTTGAAATCTTATCATCGATTATTACTTGTAAATATGGATTTGGTTTGAAAAGTCCAGAATTTTTTATATTTGCTGATTCAACTAGTGAAAATACAGAAAAAAACAATAATTAGTTATCAAGTCACTAATAAATTAAGTCTTCATACTAATATGATTAACAATGGAGAGATCAAATCATAAACTGTTGACTGCTAAGTAAAACATACACCGCCATAAGTTTTATACTAATGGTATACATGTAATGGGTTATAAGTTTGTACTGTATAAACTCAAAAATTACTGTTGCAATCTATCTCTGAGTATCATCATAGAGATATCTCTGAGATACATTAGAAACATGTGAAAAAGCTAGTTCTGTATCTATAGACATATACAAAACTCATAGTATTTGAAATACACCTTTACACCTAAAACCTTTACAAACTATATCATATAGATAGATGCTATCTAGTTTGAGTGTATTTGTACAACTGTATAATTAGGTTTTGTTAGGTGGTTTACCCCAGAGACATATTCTTTAGTTAGACCTAATTTTAAAGAAACTGATGTTACTAACTGATTATTTTTAGTGTGAATTTGTAAAAATAAAATTTTATGAGATACATAATTAAATCTTACCTGTAAGACTAAGTTGATGGTATGTTGATAAAGAAATTGGTGTTGTTAAAACTGGTACACTCTCAGTCATTGTGACTTTTTTCAGTTCATTTCATATTACACCAATAATACTATATCCCATGCTAGTTTTGCAATTTATTCTCCTAAAATAAAAAATAAATGAGTAAAAAAGGTTCTCACATTTTAGATCAGAGGGTCATGGTACGGTCCAAACATTCTACACGGGATATCCCTTTGAATGAATTTCATTGGTCTGCCAGTGGCATGCTATGCAGAATGCCACTAAAAGAACCCTCTGACATAACATTGTGATCTTATCACAATACTAAAAGTACTTACTAGTTCTGGAAGTCACAGTTTTTAATTTAACTTCGATAATCTTATGGATATTTCACAAGTAAAAAAAAAGGATCAAATTAATTGCTTATGACTAAGTAGATATATCAAGTGATATATGTTTTCTTTGCAAAGATAAGGCAGAATACGTAGAACGAATACTTAATTAGCGACACAGAAATTTCGTTCTGATTATCGTTGGTAATTCGTGGTCTACGTGTAACATAGTCTAATGCAGTGAAGAATTCAATAATAATTTATGAACATATTATGAATATCGTAATATTATTAACTCTATTGTAATATGTATGAACACAGTGTATTGACGACTATTGCAAAATAAACATCATGAAAGTAATTATTAATGACGTTATTGTGGCACCTATTTAGAAGAAATATATCATGTAAATACCATTCATGAGGCAATCCATTGGATAGAAGTCCTTCGAGTTATCTTGTAACGTTGTTCTTATCTCACTGAAGGAAAAACACAAATAATGTCGTATCGTCACGGAACATTCATAACGCTGTTTTATTTTAGTCTTTTATACCACACTGAAATATCACAAAGAATCAGTTAAAAAGCTAAAACTATTTTAGATACAAAAATGATTTGAAGAACTATTGTTAAAATGATTTTTAAATTGATTAGAAATGCTAAATTCCTGAAATTATTAGTCACTGCACTGTTGTTGAGTGTTTGAGTGTTGTGTCTTTATGTCTTGGTGTTGGTGTTGTGCTGTGCAGAAATAGTTCACACACAATCGTTCATTAGTTCTCACGACAAAAAAAAAGTTATCGATAGTATGTGCCAAAAAGTTAAACTTACAGTCGAGTATGTAATTTTTATATTCCAAAAATAAAGATATAAAAAGTATTCCCCATGTTACGTTTTACAATATTTGTTATTTTAGTTCAGTCGGGCCCATGAAATGTTTATTTAAGGTAATACTTAAAGTTTTATTATTTAGGAAGTGTTGTTAAAAATGTTAAAAAGCTAAAAATAAATTAAATGAAACTATTTAAATGTATTCAAGTTTGTTATTTTATATTAAACGTTCAGTGAGTACTTTTTATATCTTTTAATCATTATAGCAACTAGGTGGTGCTCTGGTGCTATATGCTTCTCGTCAGAATCTACTCCCCGGGAAATGCATTTCCAGACATTCCCAATGGAATATCTGACATTCTCCGGCCCTTAACCATCTTAAGTACTTAATTATAATAATAAATACGGTTTCAGCTATAATATTAAACTCGTATGCTATGCGCATCAATTCTTTTTTTTTACTGGTTTTAATTAATATAACAGCTAAATCGATTTTAGGACAATTTTACTCTGTAGATTCGAACTTAGTGACTGAGAGTAAATCTATTTAGTCTATGGAGGAATAAACATCTGTGTGCATTGTATTGATTTTTTTCCAGCACAATAATTAAATCCAAATTCTTCTTTCTAAATACAAATGTGATTTGTTTGTATTCAATTTAAAATACGTAGCAGGGTTTATCCGTGTTTTATTGATCTCCAAAACGCAAGGTAACTAAGCAAAATGTGGTTGTTCCTCTTTAAATGTTATTTTAACTCCAGGATGAAATGACATATTGATTAGATCAGATGTAGAAATATTTTTTTCTAGAAAACCATCTTGTATATGTAGAAGTTTTGGTAAATTACGACGTGAATAACGTTAAAGCAATATCTACCTCAAACATTTTAATTATTAAGTCATTGTGTAATCTCGGTATGCTCATATTACACAGTTTACCTTGACAGTATACTTTCAAAACAATAGATAGTTTAGATAAAATACCAGCAATAACGCTACCTTACAACCTGGTTACATAAATTTAACTTTAAAACACTATGGTCTATGAAGAAAATCAAGTAAATGAACCTATTATAAGCATCTCTCTAAACTAAAATCTCAAAACAAAATAAACCAAAGTTTATGGTTCTCCCCTCTCCATTTTTACATGACATACTTTCCTTGACTAATATGATATTTATGAGACCTTGACCTTTTAGATTGATGTTTAGGTATTTATACTATTGTTATATATAATACTGAAGAGGCTTTGTTTGCTCGAATGTATTCTCAGGGACTATTGGTATAATTTGAAAAATTCTAAATTTTTATTATTTCAAATTTGGTGTTAGATAGCCTATTTATCGAGGAATGCTTTTTATCCAGGTTTACGAAGTAGTCCCATTGGACACTGGTGAAACCACAGGCAGAAGCTAGTTATCAAATTCCTCATTTTTTATGTTATGTTGCACATTATTACAAAACATATTTTAACATTCATAGGTTACTGGCTGCTAAGAAATTAGGTTCCTTTGAGGATGAGTCCAGTGGAGAGTGTCCCAGTAGCTGTATTAAATTGCATTGATGATTATGTAGAACTACTCTATGATGACATACCAGAAAAAATTAAAGGATCTGCTCTGATTCTGCAGCTGGCAAGAAATCCTGATAATCTAATTGAATTGGCCCGAAATGGTAAGAGAAAATTCATAAAAAAATGTATGAATTCATAAACAATGACTCTAACTTTGCTACTGTATTGTTTTGTGTAATCACTACTGTATATACATATATATTAGGACAACCTATACTAGAAATGACTTTCTAACTTGTTACTATATGTATGTTTCTAAATTGCAGAAGCTTTGTTAAGCGCCCTGTCAAGAGTTCTAAGAGAAGAATGGAAAAGAAGCATTGAATTAAGCACAAATATAGTCTACACATTCTTTTGCTTCTCTACTTATAATGAATTTCATCCAGTCATTATTCAATACAAAATCGGATCTTTGTGTATGGATGTAATAGATTACGAACTGAAGAGGTATGATCAATGGAAAGAAAAAGTGGAAGGAAAAAAGCAGGTTGTAACACCAGATAAGGTAAGAAAAATTTTGAGGGAGCTATTCCTTAGGTACCACTCAATAAGCAGCCATTTTAATGTAAAAGAGTCTCAAATTAAATTAATTTTCGTTTGCCAAAAGAACTGCTTCCAACATAATTATTATAGTTACGAAGAAGCCTATTTCGCTGTTTCGCATCTCGAGGTCTATGCTATCTTAATACCAAATAACAATTAATTATTGTAACAAGGTAATATAGCAAAATAGGCAAGTATGAATAGTAAATATTCGGCACTGGCACCTTTAGAATGTTATTGATAATATTGACTAGTAAAGTCTCTGTCATTTTTCAATTGGAATATCTCTTTTAGAGTGAATTGCCGAAAAGCCGTATTCCTGAACCAAAGCGTCGTCCAAAGTCGGGAACATGGGCTGTCGCCGATGTAAATATGCAAAAGTCAAGGACGCTAGTATCCAGTTACCATGAAGACTTATGTAGTGCCTCTGATGACTTCTTATCAAAAAGCGATGAAGAACAAATGAAGCGCAAATTAAAAACACTATCAAAGCGACAGGAACAATTGTTGAGAGTTGCATTTTACATGTTGCTAAATATAGCAGACAACATTAAAGTTGAAGAGAAAATGCATAAGAAAGATATTGTAGGCTTGCTTATCGGTGCGATGGAGAGACATTCAAATATCGATCTACTCATTCTAATAGTATCATTTCTACAAAAACTATCAATCTTCATTGAAAATAAAAATAGTATGGCATCCCGAGGAATAGTTGAAAAATTAGCCCCATTGCTGGATTCTTCAAATGCTGATTTAGTTAACGTCACTTTGAAATTGTTGTTTAACTTGACATTTGATACAAAACTGCGAAACAAAATGATAAAATTAGGCTTACTCCCAAAGTTTATTCAGTTTACAAGTATGTGACAGTTATTATTTATTTGAAAATATAGTAATACTACTAATATATAAACTTGTAACGTTCATATTAAAAATTGCAGGCGATGACAAACATATTAATCTGGCTATGAAAATTCTATACCACTTGAGTATGGATGATAGAGTCAAACTGATGTTTACACAATCAGACTGTGTTAAACTGGTGAGTGCAGATCAAATTAAAGCCATTATAGGTTTATACACACGGTTTACAGAAATAAATTATTAGTTGACTCTTTATAAGGGGTCACTCAGCCCCTTTTTGACTTTACGAGTGTTATTGTGTAACAGCCTGTATAGGTATCACCATCATCATCTTGATTTCTGTCATCATCCCTAAGTTACTATGGTGCTAAGTGAATGAATAATAAGCGTTGGTTCAGCTGACGGACATGTTGCTGCTGAACGTGGGCACGGAAGGCGCGGGCGCGGGCACGACGGACGTGCTGCTGGCGCTGTGCATCAACCTGGCGTGGTGCGAGCGCGCGGCGCAGCAGATGGCGGGCGAGGGCCGCCTGCGCGACCTGCTCGCGCGCGCCTTCCGACACCGCAACGCCATGCTCATGAAGCTCGTGCGCAACCTCTCTCACCACGCGATAAATAAACCTCTTTTTGTTGTGAGTTGTTTTTAATAATAATAAGAAAAATAAACATTTATTTATAACACAAGACGGGGTATTATAACAAAAGAAATTAACGGCGGCGTACCTTGATGTGATTTTTTTAAATGTAGGTATTGCGGAAGGCATTCGTCTTTTTTCGGTGTTGAAATATTTTCATGGTTGACCCAAACTAACTAAGCTTCGCAAACTTTTTAGTGACATTCTCATGATCTAGGCAGTTTGGAGAAAGACCGTCGCCAGCGACGGGACATTAAGTGTGACTTAGCCACGCGATCCTCTCTTTATTCTTAGTTTGTAAGATATACCTTTCTGTCGCAGGAATTTGTCGGAGACATTGCAGGAGCTGTCACAAACGGAGATGCCAGCGAAGAATTTACCGTCGAATGTTTGGGAACTCTTAATAATATACTAAACATTAATAACAACATCGACATATTTGCAGTCGTAGAACGATACAATTTGATTCCTTGTATTATGAAGATATTGGATCCAGGTGAAATTTACATATTTTTTTATTCTGCGTATTATGAGTATATAAATACTCTAGAGAGTCACAAGCGGCTTGCCAGCGGTTTCGCTGGTGTCCTTGGTCTCTTCGAGTAAATTTCGTGCTTCGGACCAAGCAGTTGATAAATCGCATAGTACCTATGTTAGTCTGTTTATTCATATTGATACGATAATAAATTCAGCTACTAGCAGGTTTCACAAAAATCCCGACAAATTAAACAACTTGAAACAGGCTTTAGCGTAAGACTCGTTTTATCTGCACCGCCTGGAAGGTTGAGGTCACCTCAGGAGTTGTATTTCGACGTAAAACAAGTCAAGTCAAACATTTGAGTGCATGTGTCTATGTACAGAATATGTTAAAAAATATGAAATGTTGGTGTCAGAGGGCACGGTGGACCCGGAGCTAGTGCTAGAAGGCGTGGTGGCGGCGGGCGCGCTGAGCGGCGACGAGCGCACGGCCGCGGCGCTGCTGCGCGCCGGCGCCGCGCACGCGCTCGTCGCGCACCTGCGCCTGCGCCAGGCCGACGACGACCACGTGCTGCAGACCGTCTTCGCCTTCCGCCAGTTGCTGGCGCACCCGCGCACCGCTGAATACCTCGTGCAGAACACAGGTGCGTAACCCGTGCGATGCCACTTACACAAAAAAATCTTTTTACAACAACCAAATAAATAAACCGACTTCACAAAACACTTAAAAGGAAAAAAATATATTTTTGTCATGGCTGTAGAGGTCTGTGTCTCGAGGCTGGTATTTATGTGGTTTTGCGATGGACTTCTATATATCTACTTATACCTATCATGCGCAGACAGCTGCTAATGGCAGTCAAAAGCCAGGTTAGTATATGGGTTATGGCTGTAAAGGCTAGTTCGCATTAGGCTAGTAGTTTAGTCGAGTGCCGAGTAATTTAGTAGCTAAACTACTCGCTACTGCACAGAAATCGTTCGCATTATGGTCCAGTACAGTACACAAGTGTGTGGTGTTTTGCAAGATGAACGCGCTGCAGCGTAATGAAGTTAATAAACTAATTAAGCTAATCGCAATGGCTATTGTAAAAGAGGTGGAAGAGGAAATTTTAGGGACAAAGAAAAATAAATTATGGGTGCGAAAATGGATTGATAGAAGAGACAAACTAGGTGCTACTAATTGTCTTCTGAAGGAATTAGCATTGGAAGATCCCAAAGAATACTTCAATACTTTGAGAATGTCCGAAAGTTGTGTAAATTTTCTGTTAACTCGACTAACCAACAGGTTCAGACTTGTTTAGCCGATAAGCCAGTGAGCACGGAGGAGTAGTGGGGGATGCTACTCGCCCGATAGAAATAGAACAAAATGGATTGGCTCGACTAAATGACTTACCAACCTACTTGACTAAATTTTTGGTGTTCAGACACATTTAGCTACTAAATTACTCGACACTCGACTAACCTAATGCAAACTAGCCTTAATTGATTACACTAGTTCATCAATACAAATATAATAATTCCAAACAGAAGGTAGCAGCTATTTATTTCCTACACCTCCCTTCATATTACCTGTACCTCACCTTCATTATTAAGTTTGCAATGTTCGAGAGTTGCCATCAATTTATCAGGGATTAACATCGTCAGATCCTGTGACCTGATGACAATAGGACCAAACGGCATGTGTACTCTTTCATATGAAGAAAGAACGTTTCAAATCGGTCCAGGCGTCATCCTGAAATCGAGTAACGAAGACAAAAAAAAAACATACAGTGGAATAGAGAAACTCCTCCTTTTTTCCTTTTTTGGAAGTCCGTTGATAAACCACAGGGGCTGCTAACTAACTTTGTTTGTATGTTTGTACCTATGCCTGAATGGCCCTTGATTGTGATTGATTGACCTTATCCTAGACCCTATGTATGTATAATATACATGTATTTATTCAATTAAAGCAATAACGATTACTTCACAAGTAGGCAGTTGTGGTAGTGCTGTTCGATTGATTAAAGCTAAGGCAATTTTGTTTTGCAGAAGCTCCAGCATATCTTATCGATCTCATGCAAGATAAGAACTCGGAGATACGTAAAATGTGCGACAATTGCCTTGACATCATTTCACAAATGCAGAACGAATGGGCAGCCAGAATAAAGGTATATTAAAATTTATTAATTTGACCAAATAGAATTTTGAAATTTATGAAGAGTTCTCCACAAACTCAATGGCGGTCCGCATTTAACATCCTACATACACTACCAATATCCACTCCTCTGCCACCTGCTGACTCCTTAGAATTTGTTTCTTTGCTGCGACGGCGGCGTCAATATACATATCTATATGTCACCTTTCCTGTCAACTGAGTTGTTACCAGGTACGCACGGCTGTTTGCTCAGTCAGTAAGCGGGTTGACTGCCTCGTTGGTCTAGTGGTCGCAAGGCGCGACTGCTGTGCACGGGGTCTCGGGTTCGATTCCCGGGTCGGGCCGAAATCGCTTTGTGGGTTTTGAGAAACTTTCATAAAGCAGCCTGAACTCCGGAAGTTGGTGATTGATTCACCCGTGCATCGGAGAGCACGTAAATTTCGGTCCTGCGCCTGATCTCTTTCCGGTCGTGTCGGATTGCCGTCCCATCGGACTATGAGAGTGAGGGAATAGAGAGTACTCCTGTGTCTGCGCGAATACTTGTGCTCTATAATATGTCCTGCGCAGCTGGCTGATCTCCATAAAAGAGAACGGCCGACAATCGGCCTGGATGCCATCAAGCGGGTAATGTGAAACGGACATGTATTCGATTCGATTGGAAAACAATTTCATCATGTCATAGATAAAATAAAATTAATATGTTCGAAAAACTGTGAGTGCCTGATACCTAAACTTAGATGCTGACTATTCCAGTATTCTCACATACATATGTTTTTCACTTGTTTTTTGTCTAGGTGGAAAGATTTCGATGTCACAACGGCCAGTGGCTGTCAGTAGTGGAAACTCTCGGCGCTGAAGGCGGTACAGGCGATGCTACAGACGACTTGCCTCCCTATCTGTCAGCTGAGTACCTTACTACACATCGCCTTACTACTTCAGGTATAATTACTAATATATATATTACAAATGAAAAGCTGCCCTCGTTCGTTTGCTACATGTTAATCCTTTAACAGCCGAACCGATTGTGAGCTTTTCAATCCCATATTGAGGCACCCATTAAACAAGGTACTTATCGACTTTTTAAAGTCGTCTGCATGCAAAGTTGTCCGCTTTAATGAGAGAAGTCCCTTCCGGTCTTTAATTAATATACTATTCTAAGATTTATAATTTTTATATTAACCTTTGTTAAGTTCTCCGTGGATAAGGATGAATGATGTCATCTGAATCTGAACAATTAGCCCAGTTTTAATTAAACACGATCTTGACAGTGTTTTGTAAAAGACAAAGATAAAAAGGTGGCTATTTTTCCAATGCTGTTTGGCTAAGAATAAGTTCACGTAGTATTTAAATGTTTTTTTATATCACTGTATATTTTTTGTTTACAGATTCACAAAATTCATTAAACGACGACTCTGATAGCTTTTCTGGAGATGTTAGTTTGAATCGCGTCAACAGCAGGTACGTATGTCGTGTGTTAAGGTAATTTAGGTAAAATACTCGGTTTTTTTTTTATAATTGCCGTTTTTATTATTAGTGCAATCAGACCAATACTTTAAAACACAGAAAAGTTAGTTAAGTCGATTCGAATCGATTAAAATTATTTCGTACTGAAAGTGCTCACCGCGTCGTTGCCATTCCGGTATAACTCTGCACTTAGCGGGCTATACACACTCCGGTATACCGGACGTGTACCGCAGAGGTTACCTGAGCACGTATACACGCGCGTGTATGAGACGTTCCGGTCTACCTGAGCGGGCTTGAGTTCTTTTTACGATGACCTGAGAAATCATTCATTTTCGATTTTTCTACAGTCGCCTGCGCAAGTTCAAAAAACTGTACAGGTCATTCCCATACACGCTACGGTCTGCCTGTGCAGGTACGCCTGCACCTCTTGACGTGTTTTTCTATTGATTTCGGAAAGTCTGTTGTGACTTATTATTGAACAAATGACCATCTCTGTAAAATAGTAATTCCACTATTAGATTCTTGAATAAACATAGATGTTACTAATGGGTTCGAAATTTATCGTTTATTAAAACATTTAAAGCTTTTTGTTATATCCATTTTTAAAACTTATTGGCTAGGTATATTACTGTAACGTATTTTACTTTTTATAATTATTGTGAACTTGAATCAAAAAGTGATTGTAGGACTATCATTACTTACATCATTGTTTTGTCGATGAATTCAACGCATTGATCTAAGGTATTGTTTTGCTTTAAAAAAGCACTTCCATAACCATCCTTTTATCGTGAATTATTACATTTATAGATTACGTTGTATACGTGTTTGCAAAAGATTTTTCCTCGGGATACGAGCGTAACCTTGGATGGAAGAAGAAAAAGCAAATAACGTCAATTAAAAAGTTTTTTTTTTCAGTAACACTTTCGATGACCGAGCTGATGAATTTTACGGTGGAACAGATAATTTAGTAAAATCTACTGAAAAAGATGAATTTACCAAGGACATTAACGTTTTCGCCTAAAGAGCATGCAACGACGAGCAGAGGGAAATTGAAATATAAAATATTTTATTTTATCTAAGTTAACTTGAAGTTGCAACTTGAAAATTCTTCCAATTCAAATGTTTCCTGATAACCTTTTTAATGCAAAATCTAATAATATTTCCAGGGATATTTGTCTACAAAGAACTTGCAGAGTTAAGCAAAAATTAAAAATAACTGAGATATTAGTGTGAATAATCACGTTCCACATCTGATGATGAATTTTGTATTAAATTTCCTGCTTCAGTCGGAGCATCTGTATTAAATAGTGTTTCATTTGCAATATTTACATTTGTAATACCCATAATATCTATGTAATGGCAATCTTAAATATTTTGAAACAAGAGTTAAAATAATAAAATTAACCAGTGCAATAAGTGTATAGTTTTATTTAACTTTCATAGTGATAACAATGGATTGCCCTTATTCGTATTGGATGAATGCAATGGCCTTACCTATGAGGAAAAAAGATCCCTTATTAGATCACTTTGTTATCTATCTGTCCATCAATACAAATAATTATGTACTATTTAAATTTCAATTCAGGCTATGTTTTTAAGTAATTATATCCCCTTCAAAAATGAAAAATTTGACCATTTATTTTGTTTGGTGGTATCGAAACATTATTTTATTAATGAAATGGTTAAAATAATGAATTGATTTCTCTCTTAATGCATAGGTAAAGCACTATTGAAATATGGCCATATCTTTATTTTTTATTCAGTACCATTCATATAACAGCCAGAAATTGAGTATGTGCATTGGAGGAATTTATTCCTGTATTAATGTATTTCTGAGTAATTCGTTTATTCGTAATTGCAGCAACTTTTGCTTCTGTATTGTCAATTCTGCACTCATTGTTTCACCCAGGTCATTAAACATTTTTTTAATGTACTCATCACTGATAGTGCCAATAAATTTATTAGTCATGGACCCTGCAGAGTGTTCAGGTATATCGCCACTCATTTCTGAATCACTAAACACTATTTGGCCATCTGGTAATATTTGTTCAATATCATTGTCTTCTTCTATCATTGTATGTGATCCAAGTGAATAATTTTCTTCAATTGTGTCATTGTCATCTTGATTTTCTATCTTAATATTTTCATCAATTATAAGCTCACTTTCTAATTCTAAATCTGTTTGTGCAGATCTATTTGCTTCCTCATTTTTTTCCTTTTCTCTGAATAGCTCCTTTAATTTACGTTGTATGGCTTTTTGAACTATGGGCAAGAGAAGACTCATATCAAAGCTCTCTGAACACTCTGTCCTGTTTCGTAATAAGCATAAAACTTGATCATGTGTAGCAATATTAATGTTATATTCAATACCTTTATTTTGACCATGCTCTAATGGTAAACCAAATATGGTGTTTATACTTCTGTGGATATGAAATGGTATTTTCGAATAAATTTCTTCAGTTAGGTATGGATTTAAAAAACTTAGACTGCCATCTAGAAAGTAGCTTGTTTCCTTGCAAGCAAGAAAAACTTTCTTTGATATTGTTCCAGAATCAATCAACATCATTATCTTTGCATAAGTGTGAAACAACCTAATCCACTGTTCCCTGAAATTTTTATCTGCGAAGAAAAATATGATTTTAGCAGTTTTAAGGACTCCATATACAAAGAGTAAAACAAGATCAGTAATAGTACTACTTTTCAAAAGATTGCAGTGGGTTTTTACTATTCAATATGTTTGGTTCTTGTTTATTTTACTTCTACTTTTTTTTTATTTTACTTATACTCAAAATGAAAACGAAAATACCCAAACTTACGTTGTGGACCTAATTGTAGTCTAACTGCCTCCCAGGCAGCCTTCAAATTATTCTTGTGTTCAATGAATGTTACATCACTTGGCGCTGGTTGATAAATAATCGGATGTTTTTGAACAGCTTTTATTAAATTTCCTAGTTTAGCGTTTTTAGACATGCTTTATGCCTTGAACATTAACCTTACAACTTACACCCACAAACATCTAAAAAAAATTAGAGAATTATTTGATCACTATTATACTGTACATTTAAATTAGGTACAGAAAGTAACTGACCAATTAACACACATCTGAAATCCTAATGAGCCAGAATGCAATGCAATTAATGTACCATCAAGGGTTGTTTTGAAAATCATAAAAAACACACGAAGGTGAAAAATACTATTTTACCCAGTTAATTCACTTAATACTGTCAGAATCGGGGTTATAAAATTAAATATCACAGAAAACTTTGTAGCTGGCGATACAGCCGGTATGCCATTATGTACATAGTATTAATAAAAAAATAAAATAATCAAGAATCCATTTCAAATGAGATTTCATTCAAACCTATAATATAATATATTATTAATTTATTTAAGTAAATTAAATATTATTTACTTTACTCTTTAATTCAAACTAATTTCGTCGTTCAAACTAATAAAGTCGACACTTTGACAAAGCTTTGACATATACCAAAGAAAGTTGACATGACATCACAGTTCTATGTCACAGATTCACAGACCATTTTTTTTTAGTTCTGGCACTCCACGGTTTGAGTTAGCCATTGACGAGTTCGATTTCGTATGGTAAAATTTGGAAAATGTTGGATCAGTTAGTGAAAAATATCTACATAGATCAGCTATAGGTTGCAGTTGCTACTAGTTCTAGTCCTTTTGGAGGTTTTCTGTGAGTCAGGGCTACGCACGCACGGTAACTCTTGCGAACATCCCGCAGTCCCGGCAGGTAATATTAAGTACATGGTCCCGGCAGAAGGTACATAATATTATTTTAATATTACCAATAATATCACTGTGACAATTTGTCATCCGTGTCATCTGTTCTGCAGCTGTCTGTCAGTCAGTCAAACCACAGAGTACATTAAGTCAAACAAAAGTCAAAGTATTCATCACGACTTGCGAGATATTTTAGCAGTCTATTTGCTTTGCGTTCATAAAAGTTATTAAATAGTAGATAGATATTAAATTTTAATACAATCATGAACAGAACATTGTCAAAACTCCATATGAAACCATACATTTTGCTGAGCAGAGCCGCACCATCTACAATCCGATGCAAGTCTACCATTGAAGATGTTTCTACGCATACGGGCCAAGTACTAAAATGATTTGTATTTCATTATAAAATATTGAATAAGAAACATTTCATTAGAATTAATAACATTGCTCGAAATTTGGGTATTATTTTATAAGAAGAAACATATCCTGAATATGATCATTCTTACATAACAGGATAATAAATAATAAGAGTTAATCGAATTTTTGAGGAAAATAATTATTTATCTTGCATACCATAATTTATAAATACACATTATTACATGTTAATAGAGTTCCGACATAGATATTTCTACAATATATTTATTATAATTTTTAATTTTGAAAAAAGAACATGTTTCTTTAACAGAAATGGCAATCTGATGACTACAGACTAGTACGGTTTATGAATGCCCCCAAGCAAGTCAACCCCAACTGGGCAGTTAATTTAATAGCAGAAGTACCACCAAAACAAGTCAAGGAAAGGGTAGTGTGGTGTGACGGTGGCAGTGGACCTGAGGGCCATCCAAGAGTCTATATTAACTTGGTAAGTTCTGGTCACTTTCTTTTACAATCTTCCTGCTCTTATCTCTCTGGCATTAGTCTCAAATCATAAGGTGTACTGTACATGCAAGTATATACAGGATGTTCAGTAAATAATGTGATATATTTAATATATTCACTATTGCTGTACCTCACACAATGTCATATGTTGATGTTCACAGTAAAATTTAAATGTGTTATGATTTAATTTATATCATAATTTAATTTATGTATGTACTGTTTGAATTCATATTATATAGGTTTAGTTGGACAGTTTCTATTGATGACAAAACATACCAAAGATCATTATGCAAAAAAGGCTCAAAGATAGTTTCTCAGAGTTGTGTATCTGTTTTAAAGAATTAGGTATAGCAGATTTGAAATACCATGGCAGTTATGCATATGGGTGTATTATAATTCTTTCAGCTAGATTTGTCTTGAATAGTGAGGTTTTGGACATTCACAATAATTATTAAATTTTAATAACATTTGCATAAATTTATGCTGTTAGTGAGATCCTATAGCAATTATTCACAATTTATGATTATATTTCAGGACAAACCCGGTGACCACTCCTGCGGATACTGTGGGCTGCGTTTCGTCAAAAAAGATGGTCACTAAATAAAATAAGAACATTACATACATTATGTACAGTAGTGTGTACAGTCTCGAGCAATAAAATAAAAACACACTCCATAGTCGTGTTTGTTTTTTATACATCACTGTGAAACCACAGTCACTGAGAGTTATTCCCTCTCGATTCTTCCGATTGGTCATCAACAAAAAACGTGTCCCAATTCGTCATCGCAAAAGATATTTTATTGAAATATTAAATGATATTGCATTTTACCGATTCGTCATCAGTATACGTAACTGCTCAGCATGTACTAGGTCCGCATACATAGCTTACAGTCGCCAGCGGGAGTTTGATGATTTTACGAATTATTTTCTTACTAATTTATCTATAGGAGAATTTATTCACATATACAAATTTACGCCAGGTCGATGAATATAATCTCCTTGCTAATTATGGACTCCTAATACTTCAGTTACCTAGACAAAAAGTATCGAGTCACACTTTCGGGTGAATTAATTTTTTGTGTGAATCATCATCATCACATATTCTGTTACCTTACTGCTAAGCCAAATATTATACCAACCATTGTGAATTTTACTATTCATATGAGAGTGATTAACACCTTTGCTTACCTACATCGTTTTTTTCATTAAAAATGTCTTCTACTTTTGTTTCTGACGGTACCCTGCAATGTGAAATTTTGTCCCGATGACGAATTGGGACTGAAAATTTAAATGTTAAATTATTTATTCTTATGACGAATCGGGAATTGATGTATGGAAAATATACTTGCTAACTAATCGGGAATAACCCGTCACTAATGGTAAATTAATTAAGAAAACGATCTTGCACATAAAAGTATATGTGACAATGCATTATAATATATTTATTGCTCATGACTGTAGAACAGTGGTTTCCTAATTAATTGATTTGTTATAGTAGTTGTTGAATGAAGAATAAAATACGTACAAAAAGCAATAACATACGTATTTCATTTTCATCGTAAAGAAAGACACGATCAATATTGTCTTCGATATAACTACTGTTTACTCAATGCAACGAGGTAAACTAAATTTAACAAACTGCCCCGCGCCCGCGCCTCAGTCGTCCAAACAACGCTACGTAACACTATTCAACCCCCACTGCATTTTGCCTAATTTACTAACCAGTGCTCTATCATTATTGATTTTTGCTTGTTCTGTCTGTGCCTTTGATGCGTCTAAAATGAAACATTCCATAGGTATATAAGGTAGTGTTCATAAAGGCTCCAATTGATAAGAAACATATATGTTGAATAGCTTAGAGGGCTGTGGTTGGTGTAGTGTCGCTGCAGTTTCCCAAATGACAAATGATGAATACCTGCAATGCAAAACTTTCATAAAGAGTAAGAGTGCAACCCATGAAAGTTATTATAAAATACCTATAATGTAATATAAACTGCAACAAGCTGAAATGGGTCACTTTTAGGCAGATGCCCCAGGAGAATTCTTGTACTACCGTTCTATTCGCATCCGTGTAAAGTATATCGGCTTAATAATATTTGATAGTTTTTTCCTAACTAAAACTACAAAAGCCCGCTCTTGGGCTGCTATCGGTACTTTCCTTATGATCTATGCCCATTCCGGTCTTGTCATCTTTTTTGCGCACCAAAATGATATCATGCGCGATCCTTCCGAAAGCGTAATTTACATTATTAAATAATTGTCTCATTACGCTATATTTTGACACAGAGTCGGATGATTCCTGCCACGGTCTCTAATGGCAGTGCCACCATCCTGCTGCAATATATCAGAGGCCTTTTCTCTACTGTACTTGACTTCGCTTCTGATGAGAAATCCTATCCGGTCTGATTATCTCGATTACATTCGTACCTTGTAATTGTAAAAACTGAAACATAGCCACTAAATGGGCAAGCGTAGCAAGCGCGACTTTTTTTGCACAAAATGCGCGGCAAAATTTTCGTTGAGGACAGTGAGCTCCTGAGCAGTCGCACACGCTTTCTGCTGCCACAATTTGTTTCATGGCATACTAAGGGTTTTACTAGTCTTATCGATCAGCCATCAATCGACGCCATCGATCGTTAGGAGAATGGATTGATTCACGCTATCAGAATGTTGGAAAGTAGCGTTCGACGTCGATCATCCATTTTAGCGTCGATAGATGCCATCAATGGACAATCGTTTGTTCTGGTAACACCCTTATACAGACAGGACTATAATAATATGGGAAACTCAAAATACATGGAGGCAAAGTAACATCAATAAAACTTTTATTTAAATAACATAATGCACTAAAGATACACTGATAAATAAATTAGACACACTTGGTTATTACATTAGATACATTGGATATGAATATTTTATTATATGTATTATAATTTATTTATCAAGCAAATACTGTTTATTGAATGCCGAATATTATTTCTCATTTAAATTAATTATTGGGAGTTGGTTCTGCACTTTTGTTGCGTAATTCTTGCCTAACATCAATATTGGATTGCAATAGCTCTTTCAACCTTTCATGTATGTCATCGTTTTTTTTCTCCAAATAATCCAATGCCGTATTTAACTCATCTAATTTCGAATCCAACATGATGTATTCTGAAACAGAAGTAAGCAGTTCTGTGATTTTAAATCTATAAATACACCTATTCTTCGCATAGTAGTACCTGAGGAATGTCTGGAAGGAACTATTTTCAGGCAAAAAGTAGTTTGCTAACTGAAGGTCCACAGAAGTGAATGTGTTACACACACGTACACCTTTGATCTCGTGGTCAACGGGTCGTCTTATGGGCGGAGAGCATATCAATTCTCCTTGAAATTGTAAAAGATAAAACACCGATGAACACCTGGCATAAGTTACGGGAAAGTATGGACGTATTGAAAGTTAAGTAAAAAGGCTCTTTGCAATCTTTCTTGCTGAGTGTTATGCTATATTATGAAGATTGTGGTTACTACATTGTTGAGTGAGTAATATAACGAATCCCATTTGCTTTAGAAGACTCCGATTTTACCTTCGACAACAGTCTCCTCCTCGGTATCATTCTGTTGCGTCGGTTCTATTTCATTGTTGTCTAAAACACCATTTTGGGTGCCGTTATTCTGATCTTGACCAGCCATTTTTATCTATTTTATGGATAGCAGTTAGATTTGAGCTATTGTTCACCGTTTTAGGTAGGTAATTCAATGTAATCGACAAAAAATATGCAGCTATTGGCAAAACATAAAATAATAACTCAGTTAGAGTAAAGCATAGATGTCATTGCTGTCAAAGTCAATGTCAACACAAAATTCTCACGGGATCGCCAGTGCTGCCATTTCAAGCTACCATTTTTAGTGGGAAATCCTAACGAAAGTTCTTCCTGTTGGATTCCTATATGTGCCAGGGCCGCGGTAATCCTTACCAATAATGCAACGCTTCAGCCAGCCCTAAAACTAAAATAAAATATGTTGGATCTCGCTAAATAAGTGTATAGAGTTTTGTTTGCCGTATACAATGTTACCATTTCAAATGAGATTTTTATTTAATAAGGCGATCGGTCAAAGAGAAGTAACGTCACTATCTGTGAATTTTTAAATGTCTATTACAGTTCACGGTTAGGTTCATGGACTTAATATTTAGTTAGGTAATATTAAGTCCATGGGATTGGACAATCCATCTGTGTCATAGGGTCCCGTTTTACCCTTTGTCTAAAATCCGCGTCTGCTCCGCTCTCGCTTACTTTTTAACCTAAACATTTTGTTTCTGTTTGTTTTAACAATTCTCTGATCCGTGGTTTTAACCAACACTGCTGAAAAGTTTGCGCCTTCTCCGGGAATGCGACGACTGGTATAAAATAGTAAAATATAAGAGAGGCCTATGTCCAGCAGTGGACTGCGATAGGCTGATGATGATGATGATGAAGTAAGAGTTACATTTAAAATTGAAAGATCTATCGGAGTTAAACAAGAAAGAAACGAAAATTAGATTAGTATATAATTATTATCGAGAATAAGATATGGAGCATGGTTTATGTTAGTAGTTAAATAATCAGAAGAACATTCTATATTTGAATTTCCCGCACCTCGTCGTGCAACACCCGCATCCACAATCCCACGTATAGGAATGCCCTTGAAATGCCCATCATTGATCATTCTTAATAGGTAAATACGACTTGTCAGTCGCGGTTGTTGTCTGCGTCAGTAAGCCGCGTCCGATAATACGTTTCCAGTTTAAAGGCACATAGGCCCAGGCGTGTTATTATAGCTCGACAATATCGCATGCGGTATTGCGTTAATGCGTCCCGATTCCTTGCACACAACTGCGTTTTTATGAGAGAGCACCGCGCCGCGACTACACTATTATACGATCTCTCTTGCGTCTCGGGTATGCAAAAGAAGTCAACGCAGCGCATGCACCTGCAAGGAAGACCACTCTGAATCATCATCAAACTCTTTAAAACCAAAAGCTCTACAAGTACTAACGTTATTTTCGTAGGTCATAGGTGTGCGTACGGTCTTTTGCGTCCTAATACAAAACATTCTAGAACTAATATCGGGATATCGCAGGATGGAGAAACGCAACGTCCTACTTCCATTGCGGCGTTATTATCGCAGTAGTGTATAACGACATGACCATCCTAATAAAGAATGTACTGAAGACAAAAATAGCAGTACTTAACACATACGATAATTCTTATAGCCATATAATGACGCACCTGTGCTGGGGACCCTTAAATCTGAACGGTAAGTGTGTTAACAATAACGTCAAATTTTAATAACAATTCAATGTTCCTTAACTGCACTAGAAGCCTGGGAACAACTTGACCTTCGGAAAATCTAGAGAATCTTTTGAAGGTCCGATTCCCGCATGTACATGAACATTTATATTTTTTGTTTTAGTCAGGGTGTTTCGTGATTCTATGTATTATATTTACATATTAGTAATCTGTGACTCCGGCTGTGCTAGGCATGTCCTCAGAAAAAGGGGCATGTCAGGTACTAGGCCGGGGCCTAACCACGGAACAGAGAATTAAAGTAAAAAAAAAAATATTCTCTGTTCCGTGCTTGTTCGTGTCTTACGTAGTATATTGTATACTCTTTGGTTCCGTGGGCCTAACTGACATATTTTGTACAATGGCAATTTAACAGTAAATACGTCACGTCATATTTGATTTGACGAAAGAGGAAGCCTTTGTTTTGTACTCAGTGAATTCGATTTACATTGAAGGAAAAAAATTTGATTCCATAAAATTAACACGTTGCGTTGTTGTTTAAAATCAAGTAAGATACCAGTCTGGAATTAATTCTTTAGTTTCATTGTGTGGTTATTGACTTCTTAGTGTTTTCGATAAAGGTAAATCAAGGACGTAATTGAGTGATCACGAAATTATTGTGTTCATTTTATATTGTTAACTCCCACAAAAATCCGTTTCTTTACAACCCATTCAAATAATGAATGTTTAATATAAATTAAGCACAGTATAAACATATAATCAATGTGTGGTGATGACTCATATGTACCTGCATCAATTATTTACGGAAAGTTAAAACATGTCATGAAAATCTCATTATCGGTTTTGATTAGACAATACAATCATGTTCTATGGAAATATATTATTTTATTCTTTAGGGACTGCCCAAACACCGTCGGGTTGTATTTTGTCATAAATAACTGTTCAAGTGATATTAAATACTATAAAAACGAATCATAAATCTGATGCCACTGATGGCAATTATGCAGTTTTGCTAAATGTTAATACGACTATATACACAGTAACTATAATAACTACAAAATAACATCTGTTCAACTATCTGATTGGTTGGTCACCTCATCTACCTAGCATCAGTCAATGTTGGGGTTGGCTCCCAGTCCTAACCGGATGCAACTGAGTTCCAGTATTTTACCTACTTGATGTGACTGCATAATATCTGACATCCTCCACTCAGTTACTTGGGCAACCTATAAGATTAAGATTGATTGTCAGACTGTCTGGTTTCTGACTTTTTATTGGCAAAGATTTTTAAAAATGACAGCTGGAACTCGCCTTTTTAATTTTCCCTGCTGAAAAAAAGGGGAATTGTTAAACATATGCTGATTTCCTCAAAAAAAAAAAACAAGTGCTCTTGGTATGCCTGGGTTCCCGGGTTTAGGTATTCAGATATGCTGTCTGTTGCTCCATAAAAGCACTGGTAGTCAGCTGCTCATCTGCATGCAGTTAGGCAACTCCAAGTTAGTTGGGTAAGGGTAGTCAAATGATTCTCATCCTTATTCTGTGCGATAAAGATGCTTGCCACTTACCTTGTTTACTCGCAAATATGAAATTTAGTTCTTATAGAAATGAACGAAATTTCAGCTGCTATAATTATAATATTTGTTATACATAATATATTTTATCTCATCATATTATATTGGATGGGAATGGAATAAGGATAAGGATAGTTATTTAATCTATCTAAGGATGTTAATTATATTGATAATGTAATTAATATCCTTAGCAGTTGTTACGGGTAGTCATAAGCCAGTAAGTCAGACGCCAGCCTAACTAAGGGGTATTGGGTTGCCCAGGTAACTGGGTTGATGAAGTCAGATAGGCAGCTAAATCCCGTTAGATTAGAAGCCAACCCCAACATAGTTGAGAAAAGGCTAGGCAAATGATTGCCATATTTTGATCAATATTAGTTATAATATGGAATCTTTCAAGCATGACCCGCCTTGAACTTTGCTGATTTTCTATTTCCCTTTTTTCCACCTGTGACTGTTTTCGTTTATGCTTACCTAACTAATTCATATTTTTATTTATTTTCAGATTCAAGATGACATCAGGACCATACAACTACTCTTATATATTTAAATACATTATCATTGGTGATATGGGAGTTGGTAAATCATGCCTATTGCATCAGTTCACGGACAAGAAATGTTTGTATAAAAAATTGTAATCTTGTTGCATTTTCACAAAGATTCTAGTAACTAAAAATTGTTTTCAATGCTAATTTCAATCCACATGATTCAAGCGGTGATGACGTTAAGCAACACTTGGTTCGGTTCTTCGCGGTATATGTGAATGTCCCATCGTGAGGCTGATGTGGATACTTAAAAACCAAATGTTTCTGCAGCTGAATAATCGTTTGATCATGCCAATTTGTTATTTTCAGTCATGGCTGATTGTCCGCACACAATCGGCGTAGAATTCGGAACCCGAATCATTGAGGTTGCTGGACAAAAAATAAAACTGCAGATATGGGACACAGCTGGACAAGAAAGATTTAGAGCTGTAACCCGGTCATACTATAGAGGGGCAGCTGGAGCTCTCATGGTATATGACATAACCAGAAGGTGATTATAGACCAATTACGAAATTACTGAATTTCATGTTAACCTTTTATCTGTGCAGTTGATATGTTCCGAACATATCAACTATATATAAAGCTTAACATTTTGAACAAATTTATAAACTGTCCCGCCTATGGGCTAGCTTATTTTGAAAATACTTCACCATGTTATACGGTACTCATACTTGCTTGTTTCCTCTTGCAGATCCACTTACAATCATCTTAGTAGCTGGCTTACAGACACACGTAACTTGACCAACCCCAGCACTGTGATATTCTTAATTGGTAACAAATCAGATTTGGATGGCCAAAGAGATGTAACATACGAAGAAGCAAAACAATTTGCTGATGAAAATGGGCTTATGTTCGTTGAGGCTAGTGCCAAGACGTAAGTTTCTTTTGACGTAAGATTTAAGCAACAAACTACTTCACACCTTTATGTTGTTAGCTTCCAATTTGAAAAAAAATCTAGCACCATGCGAACGAACAAAGACGAGAACGACAAATAAGAGAACCGCGTTAAAACGGTAGGATGTACAACGTGTGACTGTTTAAATATTTTTTAAATTAGGTCTAGGGTGTAAGTTGCATAAAAAGGTCTATCATATACCTCCTTACCAATTTCCAACACAACAGTGTCACAGTGTGTTCAGTATTCACCCGTATTTTGTCTGACCGATTCAACAACACATCAAGTGGTTCTGTTGACTGAAACTACGTCTACAAAGTTAAACTTTACTTTTGACATGGCACAAGGCTGAAAAAAGTGAAAGCTACGAGAAAGAAAAATGAAAGTTACGAGGGTGATATAATTAATGTTATTGAATTGTCTGTGATTACAGTGGTCAAAATGTGGAGGAAGCCTTTCTTGAAACAGCTAAGAAAATATATCAGAGCATTCAAGACGGGCGACTGGACCTGAACGCAGCAGAGTCGGGCGTGCAGCACAAGCCGGCGTCGCCCGGCCGCCCGCTGGCCGCGCCGCCCGCCGCGCGCGACAACTGCGCCTGCTAACCGATCTCGCGATACTATACACATATACAGAAATCATACTTAATGGTTAAGAATTATTATCCTAGTAATAAATTTAATTGTCATACATTTTGTTTTGTTTTGACATAATTTATATTAGTGTACAATTGTACATTCCACGTTATATTGTTTAGAATGTTCCGAGCCATTACGCACAATCGATGGATCATTGGCGATATTAAATTTCAATTGATAATTACGAACATTTGCGAAACACTCTTCTAATTAACAACGTGGCACAAATCGGTGCTGTGCGTCGTCGCCTCTATAAGTAATCTTTAGGCGACCAGTGATTAATTTCTTTGTATTCAGCAAGTATTTAATATTTTCAGCCGTTTGTCTCCGAGCTACGCTAACGGCTGCGGAGATGCAAAATTCCCAGCAACCAGTCGATAGTGCGTAATGGCTCTAAAGGTGTACCATGAGAAGCGCACGTTTTACCTAGATTTCGACATAAAATGTTTGTTATATGATTTTGATAGAGATTTATACTGTTAATAATATTTTTATCAATGATTATAACAAACCATAATCTAAATCAAATTGAATAACGCATGAGCCGCTTTTTAATTTTTTAATTGCTTTCGTAGTACAGAATGAATAAGTCATATTAGCACGAACTCTTAATGGGACACCTTTAAATGCTCTAAAAGTGAAAATGTAATTAGTAGACATCAGATTATTATTATATGCATTTGCATGCTTGCATATGCAAATGAATAATAGCAAACGCCACTATTACAGCGATATGGCATATATTATTTTGGTATTTTTTTATTTAATAGTGCATATTTCAGGGATTGTACATGTACCGAACTCCTGTTGTATTTTTCTGACATGGCGTTGAACTAGGGACAGCAAGCCCCTGCGCGTGTCTCACGGACGCTGCCCAAATGGTCTGATTTAATACAGGTACAATTTTATGAATTTTTAAAATGAATCATGCTGATATTTTCCCATGGACTACACAGAGACGTATTTATTAAAACAAAATTAGAAAATAATTTATTTTTATAGACATGGTAGGTACATTTTTAATAATAAATGGAATTTTGATGAGTGCAAATATATTGAATATATAATCTGATGTCTAGTATTTAGTCATTTTGACAGTGACTGGTTTGTTTGACAAAGTATTCGCTGCAAGCTCGTTTGAGACGTTTTGTCCATATTGTAAATGGTATTATTTATGATCTATAACATATTGTTAATAATTTTATAGGTACAGGTATATTTAGATTGAATCGAGTAACTACAAATGGAGACGATGATTAAACAACAAAGGCTTTCTTGCACGAATCTTTCTTTGAAAGTGGTAACTTCTGTAAAGTATTTGAATAGTGCAATTAACTTTATAGGCCATGAGCCTTTGGGACTGACAAGTCACTTCGTGTAAAATGTTTATCTTATTTAGGGATAAGGTACTATTTACACCGCCTGGCAAGCAGCCGCCTGTATGCTGTGAGATGATCATTTCGGCACCGTCTGTTCCGCCTGTTAGTATGGCGAGACCGCATACATTGGCAGTTTTAAAAGACCAAAGTGCCGAACATTCGTCAATCACGTTAACGATGAAGAGATATTTTTATGGTGGCCGGTGAGTCGCATATTAAACTTAAGTTATTGTGACGATTTTTTATTTTAAATGCATAATAAAATACCGCTTTTTTTTCATTTATTAGTATTCGCCGGTCGGTGGAAATCGTATCATATCGTATGTAAAAAGGTTAACAAACTATGTATGTACTATGTTTTACACATTAGGGTATACGTTTCATTTATAAAAGTAGGTACTTTCAATCATTGTCTTGATAACTATGTAACACATAAATTTATTTATACTGCATTTAAAAATAAACTTTGTTTTTGGGCAATTGTAGTTATTCAAACGCTATTTTGCGTGAGACACACTTTGTTTATGTAAACCATTAAACCACACTTGGATAGATTCTAATGAGTTTGCTGTAAGTACTGAATTTGAAGCGGAACCTTATTATAGGTTTCCAATTTTGTACTTCGTATGTATCTACACATGTGCAGAAATATATCAAAATGTCACCCGAATGATTTTTTTTAGATATCTATTTAATTAGTCGTAATCCTAGCAGTGACGCGAAATTGTGCGTTGAAATCAGACCAGCATAATTAAGAGAATCCGTGAAGTCGACATGAGTATCTAAGCATATTCATTTGCCTACCGACGTGCTTAGGTGATAAGTGATTAACCAACTTATGTTTTCTTTTTATTTTTAAAATGTATAGCCCCTCGAAAGATTCGTGTAAAAGTACAAATCGGAAACGGAGGACTGAGCGGCACGTGCCTCATGTCCCATTAAGATTGTTTTTAAAGCGCGGACAGGAGCGGGGAATGAAATGGTTTTTGATGTTTTACCTAAGCTATTATATTTTGTATTAAAGTTTAACGAGCGACATTTAAATTGAAAGAGCATTCGGCGTTAAACAAAAACATCAAAAGTAATTTGAGGTATATTAGCGTGAATGATAAGATGACGCCCCGTATCTGATTTTAACTTGTTCAATTACCAAAAATAATTTAATATTTGAATATCCCGCTCCAGTTGTAGCGTTCATCCCAAGAAAACGTATTGGCTGGCTAACATCTGCCATCGGCGGCGCGCGCCTATCGAAAGCCTCACTTTCCCATACTGTGACTATGATAGGAGTCTGCGTGCGGCTGAAGCGAAGTGCCACGCTCCGAAGGATGGCTGAAGATCGATATTGCTTGATAATTTTGTTTATAATGATTCTGCTTTCGCTTTCACTGCATACCTATTTGCACAAAGTTAAGTAGAAAGACAAAATCGGGCCATTAATCAGAAATAACACTAAAGTATTTATTTCGACTATTATATCTGCGCTTAATAAAAAGCATCGTTATAAAATATATTTATACATATCACTTATCTCTAACAATCAATATATTAGTGAATACAACATAAACCATGATATTTTTATTGTTGTCCATCAAGTGTCCGGGAGACCCATTAGGTTTTTTGTGGGTGGGTAATAAATTGCAGCCATATCAAAGGTGTTGTTGCGCGTATTTCAGATTGAAATACAGAATTATATAAATAAAAAAAAAAACCTTTATAAAAACAAATATTTAATAGTGTAAATATAAAAAGCATACAGGTACATAGTACAGTAATAACCCATTTTAGTTGATTCGCCTAGTTGTGTATGCCCATTTAACATTATTTCCTAGCGGGAATTTCCTAATTATTTCTATAAAGCTCAATAAGTAATTTGTTTGAGTGATCGCGCTAATCCGTAAGGAGGCTACTTTTGCTTTTGGTCCCAATGGTTATAGGTAATTATGTGAAAAAATATTTTGATATCTATCTATAACGACAATGGATATTATTATACTATTTATTTTTAGATAACGTAATTACAAAATATTATATGAACATACACTTAATAGCCAATTCCAGAATAGCCTTACAGCTGTCGTGGGTTATCCTATACTTTATAATACTTGTTTTAAACTTGTATACATTTTTCCTTAGGTATATTTTTATGATCAGGTTTTCCACCACCATGAAACATCAGAAATAGGACAGTAGGTGTATAATAATATATCATAATATGTTAATCCCACAACCATAAATAAAAATAATCTTTTAGATTTCGTTAATTTTAGAAGTCATGACAGCTTCAGAAAGCGGGCAATGAATGCCTGAAGAAGTATGATAAATTCGGGTAGTTTGTTTCCTCTTTGCATGAAGATGACTTCTTCATAAAGAAAAGGAAATAAAATTTTATCAGCCCGGCGTGACCATAACGTAACTACGCGTGGGTATAGTTCAAACTTAATATGTAGTGACTTGTAACTATCTCCCGAGAATCGGTTATAGCGTGTGTGATGGCCCATATACCTCGATGTACTGGCCCCAGCTCATCGAGTTACCTGTCACCGTAACTGTAAAATTTTCCCATCAGATTTAAGCCATATGCTTCAGGTTTGGTAATGATAGTATCATGATGTGCTGGCGTCTGTACATTTAACTGGGCAATAGAAATCCGAGATCTATGCGTAGGTAAACAGGTATCTTATTTGCGACAGATAAGTAATATAGTTAATGTCATGACAAAAATTTACAGTCTTTTAATATAAATACCTAATTAGTTGAAATATTTCATGATTTAATGAATTCAAAATGCATTTTGGCAGTTTTTGTTTTTCGAGTCTTTTTTGGGTTTGAAATGGGATTTCGTAGCTGGGTTTTCAAGTGAAATAAGCTGTAATAGAAAAAACGCCAAGAACGTTTCATATGCAATTTGCCAAATCAGTCTAAAAACGATGTTAACAGTAAACATGCTTCATATTGCAATTTACCCGGGCTTTCTCTGCAGTGTCTTTCCAACAAGTGATTTTGTTTTTTGTTAAAGCTTTACCTATATGAAATAACTGTGTTAACCAGACGATGGTAACAACTTTATTTTTTTTTACTATTTTATTGGTTTTCATGTTGGATAACAAAGGGGTATAAAGATAAGGCGTTTTGAGCATTTTGGTTGCTATAGTTACTGAGGTAAAATTTTGGTTTCTCAGGATGGCTCCAAATTGAATATCACTTCACTCAGCTTTTAGTTTCCGCATTGGCACTTTAATCCCACTTCAAGAAACCTGTTGAATAGGTATATTTGCCGCAACCATCTGCTTAAAATAGCTATTTAATCAAACAGCTAGTCGTTTCACTGAACAACGCCACTCAGTCACTCGTCTAGTTTCTTAATTGAATAGATGAGGCACTTAAAACGTTCGACATTACTACTAGAGCTGAATAGAGCTAAATAACAAAACCGACCGTATTTCCGAGTCGAGGTGCCCGGAATCCCGAGCTCGTAATCTGGTTGTAAAACTGAACAAGCCAGGCTAAGAGTCGGCTAAGCGATGTTTAACCTAAACACACGTTTGAGGGACGTTGTTCAGTCTAACGTGTAGTTGTTAGTTGAACGACTATTTCAACCCAGTTGCCTGCGACATATAGGTGTACAAAACTTTTAAAGTTTCGAGGTGACATTCTTGGATAATACTTCATGCATATCTTTAAGGGACTGTTCCAAAGCATTCCTGTATTTATCACAATCGGTGTCAGGATGTTTGACGAATGCGGCGGTGGCGAAATTGATATCGTTGTCTCTGGGGTTGTAACAGGTTGCGTAACCGTCCGGTACCAATGGTCCATAACACATGAATCCGTCACATTTGCAAGCCACCTAGAACAAAATATTATAATGGAACTAATTGACAACCCTTTTAGACTTTCCTAAATTCACCTTTTACTACTTCAATGTTCCTCTTCCGTTTGGTGACGGTACATTTCATTCCGAGGTTCTATGCTGATTTGATTTTTGTAACATATTTATAAAGAAATTTATACTCAAAAAATATTACCTGACTAGTCGAAATCCTCATGTGAGCGCTCTTAGTAAATCCTGGGTCAGAATATAATTTTGGTATTTCTACACCATTTTCGATGGCAGTTAATTTCAATCCTAGTAAATGTCTGTCAACACCGAATCCTTGAAGTGCCTGTATTAACAATCACGTACATTAATAAGTAAGATTAATACGAGGATGGGATGAAACATATTATTTAGGCCGGCTTTATATAGTCGTTGTATCTCTCTGTAAACACGGTATTACATAAAAAATACTACCCTTCGCACACATTAATTACTCATAATAATAATTTATGGGTACTATTTTAAGGTCATAATAGCTCACTTAAAGGACTCTGCTTCCACCCGGCAACATATCATCATCTCCCGAGCCTTTTCCCAACTATGTCGGGGTCGGCTTCCAGTCGAACCGGATTTAGCTGAGTACCAGTGTTTTACAAGGAGCGACTTCCTGTCTGACCTCCTCAACCCAGTTACCCGGGCAACCCAATACCCCTTGGTTAGACAGGCGTCAGACTTACTGGCTGACCCGGCAACATAATATTCTTCTTTGGGCTTTCCATTAGGCCAACTAATTTAGCAGACAAGTACGATGCCGATAAAGATTTAGACCTATAGAACAATTTTTGCGACCTACCTGCACTGTGTAATTTTTGTGAGAATTTATGGCACTTTTCAATGCATTTATCTTCTCTTTCGGGCTTTTTTGAGGATTTAGCATAGTTTTTGCAAACTCTATGGATTCAATTGAGCATGAGCGTATTGTTTCTGTCCGCCCTCCCACATACATTCTTGTTGCTGCGGATTCGTAATGAGCTCCAGGTACTTTATGTAACCTGAAAAGTAAATGGCAATATAGGTTTACCAACGTTATGTATGCGTTTTTAATTATTTTATAATCATAAGTCAGGCAGTCCCAAGCTAGCGAATAACGTATTCGCAAAGTAATAACGGAAAGCAAGTATTGTTTAATGCATCAGTGGCATCGTAGCACTTAAACAGATAAACCTGTGTGGTGTTTATTGTTGAAAGCTGGTTTTCCAGCGCTCGTTCTTACAATTACTTATTTCATAATTACCTACCTTTTCATTTCTATCATCTTTAAGTAATATTACCATATTATCATTGTAGCGCCTAAAAGCTTACGCCGAGAACACCCGGGAGCATTTTTCCAACATAGTTGGGAAAATAGCATGATAGAAACCTCCGCCTAGCCTCAGCAGCAAACATAACAAATCGTCTATAATATTATCTTCAAGCTTCTTACCTGAAGAAGGCCAGTTGCATGGCCATCTGAAGATAGCTGTCTGGACTTAATTTTTGAGTCTTAATAAAGTTTTTTCCATATTTGTCGTACTGGAAACAGTTCAATTGTAAGTTTTGAACTAAGCTGAAACATTGAAATAAGACATGTGAGTCTGATATATGAGGTATTTTGCCTAGCCAAGCCTAGCCAAGTTTCATAAAATCCGTTTAGCCGTTTGGGCGTGAAGAAGTATCGAACTAAACACTCACAGACTTTCGCCTTTATAATAGTTAATGTTCCCCCATTGGTCGTATTGTTCGCTCGCGCGACTCCCTTTCGATTCCTGGGTTGTGGCGAAATCGGTTTGTGGTTTTTAGAGATATTCACAAAACAGCGAATGCTACCAACAGTCGTTGCTATGCCAAGTCAAGAGGCGGTTGTGAAAAAACTCTGCCACTAGGACTTCTTAGGAGGTTAGACCCGCAGCTTACTTGGTAAGCAGTGTGATATGATGTAATGCGAAGTGTACTAAAAATGTTTCTTAAACTAACCTGTCTAAATTATTCTTAGCTTTTTGTATCATACTTTGTACCTCCGTATTTACTTTAAATTTCAATAGTGTAGGTTGCCTGGGACTCGATGAAGACGTTTTGGGTGCTTTATTTTCTTCGCTAAAATATAAAATGTATAATAAATTCAAGTTACATATAAGGTCTAACAAAAATAGTGCACCGTATTCTTACAGGTCATCTAGTACATGCTAAGCGTTGAACACAAAAAAAGTTAAATGACCAAGAGGTGAACGATCGAAAATGTTCATAGAGACCGGCGTTATATGTAGGAACACAATTACAATTTGGCGAATGTGATGATAAATTTATTATTACTAGCATGTACTTGAAGACCTGCAAAAATATGTTGCACTAGTTTTTTTAAACAGATATGTTTTGTATATACATATCTAACACTAAATGTGTCCAGAATTCTTTAATCGGAGGTAGGTACGTACATATACTTAATAATAAAATCCGTTAAGACAGCTATAGGCTGCCCTTCCGCCGGTGAATGTTCATAGGTTAGCCCGGTTACACCGTCAGCGCCGACTATGAACTGAAAAGTTCGACATAATTGTGATAGGACCACAGCAAAAATGTTTTCGCTATAACTTTGCAAGGCAATGCCAATGATCCTTTGGTCAGACCCCAGCACATCAAGCTACTCGAAACTGTCAAATTTTTCCAATCAAACTAAGATTTCATTTGACAGATTGTAGAAGCTTGAAGCGATCGCGTCAAGTCAAAAACAGTAATTTATTCAATGTACCTGCATATGTATTTTATCAATATAAAAAATATTTATTTAAAGGCATTCAGGGTGATGCACAAAAAATATTCAGTATAGTTAAAACTTGTGTGAACCTACCTGTACAGTTTTGTCAAACCAACGGTTACCGCCGTTGCTGGCAGAGCCGCCGCCGTGTATTGTCTGTGCTCCGGCTAGGTTCCTCCGAGCGTTTGCATCCTTACACTTCCACAAATCAACAGCCCCGTCCAAGCAGAGAACCACTAAACTTCTCTCAATGTCTGCTAAAGATTCACGGTTTGTTTTATCTGAAACACAATAATCATGAATCATTCGGGTAGTGGAAATGTAGTTTTTGCTACAGGATTAAGCAAACACGAAGACAACTTTTTACATAAAACCAATCAAATAGCTGTTTACATTAAATGCCCGAGGGGATTCCGTAATGTATGTCAGGCATACAATGTTTGATAAAACATGTTCCAGTACGCCACGATGCCCAAAAAAAAATCGGCAGTGCCAGAACATCGTATACGAAAAATTTAACAACCACATTCAAACAAAACAAGTCACATTTGGGACTATTAAATCCCTGAAATCAACGGAACAATTTTACGATGGTTAGGTAACTATGTAAAGTAAAAATGCGAAATTGAGTTTATAGTTAACCGAAAATGATAATGAACGGATTGTATTTTGTCTATCTCGTGAAATTTTAAGTATGGCTGGACAAATTTGGCTTATTTTAATAATTATTTTTATATATGTATGTAATTTCCTACAAACGCAATCCAAGACAATAGCGTTACCTTCAGCAAGGAGTCGATAGGCTTGTGCCCAGGAGTCGCGATTTTCAGATGTAAGTATTCCAATGCCCTCATTAGTAGGTGTCCTAGAAAGATCAACCACTTTTTTCAATTGTTCAACAATTTGGTTTTCATTCAGTAATAAATTGTCGTCACCCGTGAGGTCTACATGAAAGATCTGAAATAAAAACAGGATTTTAATAAAGCCTGAGTAATTTATATAGCCTTAACAAACTTACTTTTACTGAAACATTTCAAAATGTATTTCGAAGCCATTACTGCTTGGATTGTAAAGCTTTGTGAATGGAAAGCAAAAACAGACATACCATAAAAGATACCTACATAGGTATGTTACCTCTCTATTACAAATAATCTTTCGTTACTCTTTTTCAAAGATATTTAAATTTTTTATTAAATTTTCGGCGGGGTTTATTCTTTTTTTTAAGTTTAATCAAATTGTAAAAAGGAATGCTAAGCCTTTTTTTATCTGAATTCAATACTTTTTTTAAATATAATTTCAACGATTATATTATTGGATTATTGCTGCAGATCTATAAATGCATAACTGTTCCTTGGACGAAGTTCGGCGAATTTTGTAATGTTCATTATGTTGAAAGCAAGTGGTCTTTACGACAAGGTCAACTTCATAATGAACGGAGAACACGTTATTAAATTGTATTCCTTATTATTAAACTCAGTCTCAATAACAGCCACTCAATTTGATTTCTGTGAATATATTCAAATACCAACTTCGAATTATTTATACCATTGCATTTAATTTCGTTACATCATGAGTAAAAAATAATAATCGAAAAGCCTTACGTGGTTGTTATGGATAACCGTAACGTGCTTGCTATTGGTGTTAAAGGATAACTTGTCACGTTTTTCGTGTGGTATTCTACATGTTCCAAATATTTTCTTATATTGTGCCATATCCAGTGGACTTTTTCCCATCATTTCAACTGGAATTTGGTCGCTAAAAATAAAAAAGTTCCTATAAAGTATGTTATGTTTCTCAACGTCTAAGAAAGTCGCGTTAGTTACGCTACTCAACTCAAGAACGTGGGAACGTAGGTAGGTAGGTTGGACGCGGGGGAAGAACATTGTACATATTTTTTTATCCCGTTTTGGTAAGGGAAGTTGTTCCGTCCGGACGTGGGTGTACTGACAATTTTAATCTGCACTTTCTTATCGTGTTCCATTCCGCTATTGGTTTTATCAATTAGGTTACAGGTACATGGGTAAAGTTCTCTTAAAACTCAATAGTGTTACGCAATAAAGTTGTGAGCACAAGTACCTACCTACGCGCATGTCGCCCCTTATCCCTCCCGCGCAATGTTCAGTGACGATAATAAGGTTGAAGAGAACAAGAATACATAATTTATATAGTTCGTGCCAAGTTTTGCGCGACCATTCACGCCTTATAAAAAAAGTGTTTTTTCAACTTACTTATCTATTAGAGACTTGTACTCCAATGCAGCCAGTAAAGTTTTAGCAGCATAATGCAATTGATCATTTTGTGTTTCAAATTTCCTGAAAGGAAAAACTAGGCCAGGGCTAGAGAACACAACAACGGGATCACGGTATTCCAAATAGGCGGTGTTTAACCACCAATCCTCCAGCCAGTTCAGATGTTCCTGAGACCTTTTTTCCAACAAAACCTGGAAAATATAAGGTTTTATAAAAATATCTGCCACGGTTTTAATAGGAGTATAGAACTTTCGTACCCCGGAACAGTTAATTCAATTTAACATTGGCAGAGTATTCTGCATAACGTGGTTTAAAATTTACGCGTAAAAAAATGTATGAAAGAAAATATGACAAATAATTTTAATTTATCTTACTACTATAACGTACTACGTATATCGAAAGCATGTTCAAGCTGTTGTTATAAAAAAATAGAACAGAAAAAAAAAAGACAGGAAATTTCCTCCCAGGACATCAAAACTGGTCAATACTTGGTTCGCTGACGTGTAACACTTGCTTGGTCGAAATAAAAAAAAAATGTCATTGAAGTTGGATAGTAGAGAGGGTTGAATATTCAACCATACGATATTACCTACATAAGTAATTTCTGACCTATTCTTCGAAATTAGTGCAGCTAGATATAAAGTATCATCTATACTTACGTATATTATAAAGCTAAAGAGTGTTTCTTTGATCGCGCTTATATCAAGAACTCAGTACCGGTTTGATTTGAAAAATCTTTCAGTGTTGGATAGCTTATTAAGAGGAAGGCAAAGAAGTTCCCACGGAGCGGTTTCACACCGCTATTGGAAGTAGATAGATGCTAAATGATATTTGAGCTTTAACGGAACTCAAGCAACAGAAAACTCTGTGATTAAATGATCTATTTTTTACAATTGCTTTATTGTAAAAATTCCAATTGTGGATTCCAAAGTAGTTACTTTCTTAGAAAAATTGAGTTGTGGCATCTCCACGCGACATTTTGTTCTGACGGACTCCACTAGGTGACCTCCGATATCTGCAACAGGATCCAAGCTACCGGTGGATAGGGCCCCAGACATCGATATTAATTTTTTTACCTATAAGGACTGATGGGCTGATAATGCGACTTTTAGTAAAGACATACATATACTGAAAAACAAGTTTTATACAGAATACGGAACATGGCTATAAGGATAGAATAAACCAAGTATTGACCAGATTGATTCTTTCTAAGTCAGCCACCTTCCGAAATGTAGATGAGATCCACCACGGTATACATATATGCGTATGGATAAACAAAATAAGCCAGTTTTAATATCTAAGTCATTAGGCATGTTACAGAGGATGTTAAAGATCAGGTAGACGGAGACATGAATCGCGAGCAGCACACTAGCAGCTAGATGCGATATGTCGGCACACAGGTTCACCCGTTGTGATGGGCTAAGATTACTCTTTTCAAAGCTTCCGGAACTTCAACATGGGCGCCCCATGAGTTGGGCCTCAGTTGTCCTGCGAGTGCGACGTAATAACGGTTACAGAGTGCTGTTGGAATTGCCGAGATTTTGTAGCGCGTTTACGCTATCTTTTAACCTACTTGTAATTTTTCTAACCTGATTTAGGAATTTTATGTGTCGTCATGCCTACATCAAGAAATATAATATTATACTTACTTGTAATTGCTTTCCTGATCCTTTCTCAAAATCTTTAACGAGCGAGGACGTCCTTGCAAATTCCTCATCGTTTAGAAATGGCCTGACAGTGAGTAGATACTTCGCCAACGTGTCGGATAGTTTGGGTACCGGTAATCTTGGCAACTTCTGAACATTGCCACATGATTTAGCAGCGGTATAATTGCAAGACAAGTTAATAGATGTGACATAGGGTTCTAATAAATAACCTTTATGTCCACACTGAAATTTAAATTAAATAAAAGATGGTTAAACTTTCATTTTTGTATTGGTATCTAATAAATGCAGGAACAAAATCATTATTTTCTAACTCGTTCGATAAACACGCTGGAAACAATTATTTTAGTTACAATCTAATCTTATAGCTCACTTATTTATTAAGCGATAGAGCGACTGTCATTCTTAACTTGTAAATATACTTATACCTACCCACGTCCTAGTTATAGTGAGTTAAAAGGGAAGCGTGCATTTGTTAAAGTGTCGACGGCAAAATGAAACTTCACACTAATTATTCAATTATCTCTTATCTCAATATAATTAGGCTGTTACAACTATGTATATCACATTAGGGAAATGGAAACGGGCAAACTTATTCTATGTAGGTACCTACATGCTGACGAATTCGTTATAAAAAAAACAATATACTTACAACTCTATTAATACTGCGCAGCATTGTATTTTTATCCTAAAAATTAAATAGAATCCATGATTATTCACTATTTTAACAGGATTAGGCATATTTTACAATATGATTAGCAAATCAAGTGGTTGTTGCAAAACTGTGACTGTGACCTTCGTAATTGCGTTAGAGTTAAGAAAATGTAAGACGCCAGCACATCAGGCTACCCGAAACTGTCAAATTTTCCCAATCAACTTTTAACTTTATGCTTCAACGATAAGGTTGAAAATCCATTAAGGAAATTTGACTGTATTGTTGTAGCCAGATGTGCTGGCGTCTGTACATTTCAGCTATCAAAAACAACTAATGCTTAAAACTAAAAACGGCACCTCATGATAAACTGGGTGTAAGGGACAGCCCTCCACAAACTGATGGGGTGCATTCAGCTCCTTATTTTGAATCATATTTCACTGGAATTTATCTCAGGATTTTTTTCCGGTTGTTCCATATTTTTTTTCTTTCTTTCAATTCAAAATTGCGTTCTTTGTACGCAGAAGTTATTTTTTTTTTTTATAATACCGCTAATATAAAAAATCGAGCAATGGATTTTGAAATAATCGTGACGATCATATACATAATTACGTAGTCAAATAAAGTATAATATAATGAATGGCGTTGTATATGCCTTGTAAATAACTTCTGATAAGATTACTGATTTCTGAAAAAAGTGTAATGGGACCGACAAAAATGTTGAATTATCGGTCTTTCGGGGAACACTGAGAATGGGGGCCCTGGGCACGGGCCCCATCTATGGTGAAAACGGTTTTGGACAAGTTCGATCCGGAATTGCGCACGATTGATTCCGTAAACCCATAATAAAACGGTCATCAGAAAGTCAGATCTGTTCTATTGGAGCCCTCCTAAGATAATATTAATTTTATTCTAATTTAATTATTGTATTTTAAAATAAGTAATATATTCAATACTGTGTAAATATTTTATGCATTTACGTATCGCAGTTATCAATACTGCACAAAACGAACAAAATTTTACGTTTGCTGTATTCGAGCCCTCTTAAATATTTATTTTGTTATATTTTACTGTTTACAGTATTTTTTATTACAGTGTAAACAGAAATACATCACCTGAGAAAAAAAATCTTTAAAGGATTATCTAGACATGTACGATATCGGCGGAGGTACCATGACACCTGTCTCCCCCTGGATGGACCCGCGACCCTCATCTGTTTCTTGATGTCTATTCTCAGAGGTATTATAATTGACGCCCACTATTTATTTTTGATGATAACTCGGGCGTCCAAGCACCCACGGCGTCAGTGATCGCAATTTAAATGTTTGACGGTTGTTATTTAAATCATGGTTTTTTAAGCAGAATCGAAGTTTTAGTCTGTAGTCAAATAAAAAACATTTAAATTAAACCGGCCGAATTGAGAACCTCACAATTTCAATTTCAAGGCTATTTTAAAGTGCTCAGATGGAAATTCTCGAGTTTCACAAATATTTTCAGTAAGTCGGAGCATGACATGGAAACCTTTGTGTGACGCCTTTATCTCGGCTATGTATGTAATTTTATCATTTTATGTAGTAAAGTAACTTATCTTTGTAGATTACATGTAAAAAACGTGCTCGGACTGCTGGGGGTCTCTTGCTCATTTCAACATTGATTTCTATTTCTATGATTCCTATTTAACTCCTCAAGTTACAAAAAAGTCTGTTTGAGACCTTTATTAGTGTAAAACATGTAATATAACTTTTGACACAAGCACCCTGGCCACACTGCATTTATGTATTCGCGGATAGTTTTTTTATTAATCACAAAATGTGCGGATGAACAAAGATATTTTTCTTACTTGGAATAAAAATAAAATTATATCTAAGATTAAAAAATTTCAAATGGATGTGGGGAATGTTGGGATTATACTGTCCTATTTATATCCTAACTATTGGTATAGTACACCCTAAGTTTATCACCCAGATTTCAACCAGATGTTTTGAATTTATCAAAAATAAATTGAACACAATTTTTTTCTCGCACTAACACATCCTAATACAGAGATATCAAAAACAACTCTTGAAGTTAAATGTTAAGTAACTTTAATATTTCTTAAATAACAAAATATATTTATTATTTAAGAAGGGACATAAATGTATATTTTTTTTTTAAAGATTGATGCTGTAATGTAAATGAGAAACTATTTCAAGAAAATGCAAGATTCCCTATCATCCAACAAACTTTAATCTAGAGTCATTGGAAGCGCCTGATTCATTAGGCAATTATTATTGTTGACTTACGCCCCAAAAGACGCAGTGGTCGCAAGAGCGACTGCGGTGCACGGAGTCATGGGGTTCGACCCCTAAGACCCACTGACCAATTCCTGCATTTTAGAAACTTTCACAAAGCAATCTGGAGCCTGGAAGTTAGCAGTGTTAATCCCTGCCTTCCAGACATGGGGACGTAAAGAATGCGTCGCCAAATGCTACTGACTTGCAGTCGGTACAATTCCACGTCAGAGGCCGGCAGGCGAATTTGAGAAAACTCTCGACACGGCTTCTTAGGACATTAAACCTGCACCTCACTCGATAAGAAGATTTCATGAAAGTAAAGACTTTATACTTTAATGAAACTCCTACAAAGTTAACCGATTCAGTTTCAAAATAATAAACAATATTTCTAGCTATCTACGTTAACACTCTTCGATCTTATGTCCAATAACTGTACCTACTAAAAAGAACTTACTTCAGAATCCTCCTGATAGCGAGATTCCTGTACTTTGACACTCTTGAACATCTGTCTAAGTATAAACTATCTAATAATTATCTAAAAGTGCACAGTACAGTTTCTTGGGCGAAAGTTTTGTGCAGTTGACAGTTGCTGTCAGTCAGTGCTACCAGAAGAAGAAAATTAAAACACCCAGATTCATATTCAGATTTATAATTATGTTTATTATTTATTGCATTCCTCATTCCTATACCTACCTAAGACAGAAAATTAAAAAAATATTGTCACAATTTATAGACCCAGATGGGCACAGCAAGGGTGATTTAATAAATGTATCATATGGGTGGTTTAAAAAGAGCACCTCAGAGCCTCACCCTATTTAATATTCATAATAAATTATGAAAAAAAAAAACATTTCTAACTCTAATCTCATCTCTCATATTATATAGGTGTATTTATTGTTATCTTCCGTCACATAATTATCGAGGTTCATTATTATTTAGCCAATAAATTTATTGTTTAATTAATAAATTAGTTATTACAGATCCGTGTGCCTGTTATTTTAACCTAGAGTTCCTTTCCCTTTTCTCCACATTCTGGTTTCTAAACATACGCAATCGTATTTTTGCATAGGGCCTTTATTTGGACAAGAATTTGAATTTCATATACACCACAACAAGTGAAGCTGGGTGACTAATGCTTCGCCTGGCAGCACTTTTCAGTTTTTGGTACATTCTACACTCCTGCATATTCATAATAGTTAAGTAATGTCTTTCTACCTGTCTTTCCTGCACATTCATCATCTAGAGGACAAAGTGGGAAACATCTCCTTCACTACCTGACTTTCACACAATCAATTTTTCAGCTTTTTTTATCGAAGACACAACCAGTCTCACTCTTACTGCCACATTAGAATACCTACATCACTTTAGGCCCCTCGCCCACGGCGACTTTTAGAAGCGTTTGCTAAACGCGCGACTGTATCGATACAAACGCGCGACAGCGTTGGACGACATCGGAGAAAGAACAGAGGAGGGAGTATGTCGAACATCAGTGTAACCGCATCGCGACTGTATACGATACTTATAAATAAATAGCAATTTATCTCTTTCAGACAAGGTGCATTTATAACATTTGCTAGCTCTTTTCCTCAACTTTACAATCTCTCTTTTCAATGATATGACACTGCTGGGGTTGGCAATGTTTTTGGCTTTGGATATATGTACATATCTATAGTTAAGGCAGTATTTTTTTCTTCATTCAAATTAGGCCCAATTTTACAAAAGTACATTGCAGTCCCCTTATGCCTTATAAAAATACAAACAGAGTCCTAAAATAAATTTAACAAAACAAAGGCTTACAAAGGCTCTACAACTTGTTGGCCGCATCAGATTTAAGAAAACCTATAGATAGACCACTAGTTTACAAATTATGCTGCAGATTAATCAGTAACTCATAAGGATGCAGGTAATTACACCAGATCAAAGAAAAGTCATCTTGGTTAAAATTGTTTTAATTTCCTTACTAGTGTTTAGAGAGGAATGTTACCATTCAAATAATTCTAACAGACAATCAGAGAAAAGCATAATTATAAAATTTGTACAGAGTTATTAATAGGGTGATAATTTTCCTACAAAAAATACAGAAATGTCTTCCTGCATTCTGGTGGTAAAAGATCTCATAATGATCATGTTGTACAATTTAAGTTTTGGAATGAAACTATGTTAAATGCAAAAACTAGGGATCTGGAACAAGTATTTATACATGTACTAATGGTATGATATAAAAAAAAATAACAATATAGCACAATTCAATAAAAATCTGAACTTACTTGAATACTATAGATGTTATGAAAATATTTTTTCTTACTTATTGGGTAAAGTAAACAATTATACCACTCCAAAGCATGACATTTCACACTATGATAACAATGGAATCCCAAATAAAGAGTACCACTGTAGTATTGAGTTTTTCATCACCAATGATGACACTTATTCATTACAAACTGATAATATGATGTAATAAATTAAACATCATCTAATGTAGGTAGCCAGAATGCCATGTTGGTACAGGCCGAGGCAAGCATCATGAACTTAGGGTTGAATTGCACACATTGTATTGGGGCTGGATGATCACCATTCAAGACACATACTTTATAGCCTGTATCAGCATTCCAAACATGAACTCTTCCATCTGTTGAGCCACTAAATATATATTGTGAGTCTGGACTAAAGGATGCTTCTATAGGTATCCCTTTATTATTAAGATGTCCAGTAAAAGTCTGCAAAGGTGTGCCATGATACGCATCTACTAATCTTATAATAGACCCATTAGTACTGATCAACATTGTTTTCCCATCTCGGGAAAATTTTAATCCAGTCCAGTCACATTCCTTTTCTTGATTAAGTTTAAAAGTGACAAAGGGACCTTTGTCAAATGATCTTAAATCATATAATTTTATACTTTCTGAATTAACTCCAGCTGCAAATATAAGGCCTTCAGGATCGTAAGCTGCTACAGGTCTTCCTGACAAGTGCATTAAACCTTGACAATTAGGAGAACGCAAGTCCCATAAGCGAAGTGTTTTGTCTAATGATCCAGACAAAAATGTGTCCTCAACTGGTGACAAACACAGTGTCACAACTTTTTTTGTATGTCCGGGAAAATACCTTATATATTTATTATCATGAAGTGATAAATATCTAATAGTGTCATCAACTTTCGTCGAACTGTGGATAGCAGTGTTCTTGGCATGTGTGAAATGAATAAGATCAACACCATATTTTTTACTGTTAACTGTTATCATCTGTGTGCCCTTTTCACAGTCATAAATAACGATTTGATCATCTTCGCTGCAAGATATCAATGTTTCACCGCTTGGAGAAAAGTCTATACTGTTTATCTTGTCTGTGTTTTCCCGAAACACCTTAGCCACTTTAAAACTGCGAACAACCGGGTCAACTAATTTCATCATTTGTGATAATTTAAGATAATAATGAGCGTCCAAAAGTATTCCTCAGAGAGTTATTAACACAACACCAAATTATAACATGTAGATTGTATAAAGTATCTTTGACTGAACCGTACGGATCTTTTTCAATGTCTTCTTTCGGCAGATTCTTTCGCGTACTCATTCCATGGTTCAGAACCTAGAGAGTTCAATATTTTTCAACAAGCCTCTTAACTATTTTCAAGTCAAAAATAAAGCGAAATTTAGCGGTACTACAGCTAATGAATGCCGGCCACCATCTTTAATTGAATGAAACCAAAGAGAATACAAATACTTGAATGAAACAGACGGACAAGAGGCTGAATGACAGGACAGCATTAGTTCGTTTTGGTCTTGGCGCTGCTGTAGCAGATTCGAGCTTAGATTCGAGCTGTGACTGTGAGCTGGTGAGCTGTAGACAGAGAAAAGGTGATTAGGGCCCTGACTGAAGGCTCTGAAGTGATTCGGGTTATGGATTTATACTAAACTAAGATACTGAATGACGATTACCTATTTGCTTTCACTACAAATGGGTGTCAATTTACAGTTTTTTTTCGTGTGAAATATGTAAAAATTGTAACCCGGTCTACATGAGATAGATATTAGTAGTAGTGTGTCCTTTTTACGCATGTTGGCGGCTGTAAAATGTTCTATAAACAATGTAGGGTGTATTCTTAGGTAGGTATAAGGGTAGGTATTGGAAAGGTATTGGATCTTTGGATACTGCGAGTTCCCAGTACCAAAAAAATATGTCTTTCATTATTAGGCTTTTAATTAATTGTATTATATTAGTTTTAAGTATTTGATAAGTGTTTATATATTTATATTAAAGATGAGCTTGTGTAATTATTAATAACAAAAAAACTATCAAATAAAATAAAGTGTTCATAAATTATGATTATTTGATTTTTTTATTATGTTTACGTTATAACTAATTAATCCGTAACTCAAAAAAACAGTACATTACATTTTGAGGAGAAATCTTCCGTAAGTATACCATAAGTGGTGGGTTTTAAAAGATGCGGACTCAAGCACATTAAGTGCTGCTGTGTTATTTGATGAACACATTTATAGTGTCAACCCAGGTTGTGTTGGCTTGTGCAAAAGCAAAAGATTGAAAGAATTCAATTAATCAATAATGGTTATGAAGCTCATTTTATTTTTCCATAATATGAAAACACAACTTTAGATGTCTAAAGCGATGCCGATAAAGCTACGACCATAAAACCTGGATGTCGATAAGATATTTCAATAGCGTGTTACATGGAGAGCAGTACCTATACAATACTATGGCTGCACGATCGCAGCACTGGAACGTATTAAGTGGAAATAAAGCTAAAGCCACAAAGACTCACATTTTGTGACTTCCTAGTAGGTATGTAATTTAAGTACCTACACTTAAATTATTTTCTTCCCCAAAATTATTTATATGATTCCTTCCACTGCGACGAGATCACTACCAAATCAGTGTACTAATACTGTGAGTTGCAGTACCTACTAATAACAGACCCGTAAATATCCCAAAATGTTCATTTCCTTCTACCGGTCGCTCGAAAGTTAGTACCCGCGCTTGGAAGGAAATAAAGGTTTGTGAGATCAATTTCATTCAAATTTATTTAATTTTATACACACTCATTGAAGCATTTTGATTACGTAAATGTTTATTATTGACATCGGGCGGCCGGGCCGGGGATCCATATTTTTAATCGAGTTTTTTTACAAATATAGCAACACTTAACTAAAGCGCACATTGTCATGTCATGTAAAAAAACTCATTTTGGAAACAAAATGGACGGTGTTTAAATGGCGTTTCTCGTGTTTGTTAGTGATGTGAGATATTATGCTTAATTGGGCATATAATCTTTATATACGGAAATCAAATATTAAAAATCATTTAAACCGTTAGATAACTCTGCAAACCGTGACCATTTTTCATTAATAATTATATGGACCTACATTTTTGGAGTATGGTATCCATTTTGTGAACAACTTGTTGTGTGGCGTTTAAAGTGAGTACGATAATTTGAGTTAATTATTTGCTAAATACATGAGCAGCGTTTAACTTTTTATAGAAATTCATAGAATATAACATTTGTACTGTCGTATGTTAATTAAAATACCACCGACATATGAAAGACATTTATTAATTTTGCTTATGTTCTTTACGATTTTGATGTGTTGGTTATATCAAGAGTCCGAACTGATTAAAAGCCGTATGAATACATACAGTGTTATCTGAACTGATATGACCCGTAAATACATATAGCTGTTATGTTTATGTCGATGGAGTATTACGATGGTGTCAGAATTTTACATTTGCTAGGCTGCTCTATGTATGTGCTGCTCTGAAAAACATCTATCGTATTTTATGTATTGCAATCGCATTGATTAACACGGATTCATTTGTGGACTGTCGTCATGAAATTCTGAGTAGAAAGTTATTACCTAATGTGTATTTTGTTTAACTGTGTATTCTTACTAATATTAGAAAAATGTGAAAGTAACTTAGTATGTCTATTTAATGGTAAGTACCTACTTCACAGTACATATTCATAATTGTTTCCAGGGTAACTATCTACATACTAAATATCATAAGTTGGTAGAGCAATGGGGTACTGTGTGTTGTATCAAATAAGTGATAGGTCTTCTAGTTTATGATAGATCTGTAGTTATTTAAGTTTCAAAGTTAAGACTGGTGAAGAAGGAAGATAGAATGTTATCTTTTCTTTTAATGATGGTTAGTTCTATGTTTGTATCAGCAGCTAGATACATAGTTTCATTCACAATTTAATACAATAACCACAACCGCAATAGGAGGATCCTCCTATTTAGAAAATTTTCTCATTGATTGGTCTAGTGAAGCTCATATCACAGTTTTTGTGTTCTTGGATAACCTATTATTTTCTGCACTGCATGGAGATTGCTGTGTAACTAAACGGGAGAAGTTGTACTGCTATATGTTAATAGTAATGTCATAAGCGTATAGCTTTTCCCCTTGGTTATGCACGCCAAAACCGTCACCAGAAGTCTTTGGGAAAGTGAAACTGGAAGAAAACTTTTGGTATATGAAGACAATCGTGTTACAAGTTGCAAAAGCACATTAATTCAAGTGAATTTATATGTATACTTTATGAATTTTTATATATACATTTTTGTACAGGTTTTGCACCATGTCGGGTGCAAATCTGATCTGAATCTGTGAAAATACATGGTATTGTACAAACTTTTTTAAAACAATGTGAATAGAAAAAAAGCTATGCTGTCCAAATATTTTTTACCTACATCTTCATGCATTTGGTTCAGATTTGGCACAAAACCAATTATAAAATTGACGATATGTTTGTTATAAAGGTATTTAAAAAAATATATTGCCGCATTGTTATAAAACAGTATCACAGAAACATATTATTTTGTTACTTATTCTGACATGCTCTTTTCGACTTTCTAACTCTAACTGAAGTGGAAAGTCGAAAAAAGCCTTTGAATGGTGTTCCCTGGAATGAAATTTGGTTGTCTAGTATGTTTACAAAAACCATAAGCTGTCTCATTGTAAATTACAGCTGATATTTGAGTAATGATTCCCCTACATTAAAAATGATAATATAACATGAAAGTTTGTGTATAGTTATAAGGCTTAGTTTATATGTTTGAAATTTTCATATACATACTTATTATCATGATTTAAATGCCACAAATGTCTGTGAAATCTAGACTATTTAGGAAATATTGGTTTCAAAGATAAATTAAAATACTCATATCTTAGGAAATATATACCCTCACTAAGAATTGTATAAAATTGGCAAATTTGTGTTGCTCCCATTGCCACCACGCCAGGATCTATCCTAAATTGTTGGAAAGAATAATGTAAAATATTTAATTGGAAATTAACTAGAATATCCCTACAAGTGGGTAAGGTAACTACCGAATTATGCTAGATTGTATGGAACAATATATATTTCGTCAAACTGAGAACTTATTTTTGGGAAGTTGGTTAAAACCAGGTGCAAGCGATTTTCGACTTTATTAGCACATAATTTTTTTTAAGGTCTACCCACGTTCAATGCTAAATTGAAATATGTAATAACAAAATAACATTATGAACAAGCATTCAACTTTATTTCTTTACTTTATTGGATACCTATACCAATTTAAATTATTAAAAAATGTGAGATCTTATAGTAGGTGAGATTTGACTTGGCCAATTTTTACTTTAAAACTTTTAACTTTAAAAAATGACTGATGTACCTAATGAAAACTGGCCAAGTGACATCTGAACTACAATAAGATCTCACATTTTTAAATAACAGCAATTGGTAAAAAATATTTTTTTTTTTTATCAGAAACAAAAGCTCATGCTTTATGAATCAAAGTTATAATTTCCGGTTTCTAAAAAAGTACTATAACTCTAAAACTACTGACTGTATCTCACTCAAACAAATTGTTGATAGTTTTTCTTGAGAACTATCATCTCAATCTGCCGATCGGCTTCCAGTCTTAACCGGACGCACAACCCAGTTGCGTAGGCAATCCAATACCCCTTGGTAAGACTGGCTGTCAGGCTTTCTGGCTTTTGACGACCCATTAGTAACGACGAGACCCACCAATTTAACGTGCCTTCCGAAACAGAAGGAACTCGTCATGACATGATGATCACCTATCCACGGACATAATTAATCTAAATAGAAATTAACTCGCGTAGCCAAACCCATAAATAGTGATATTTGACACTTCGGACCTCATGCTACACAAGTTCCTGCAGAGGCGATTTTAAACGCGGAAGGGACCTCATTAACCACATTAAGTCAACATTGTGTGTAAAACATCCAAGTTTCTCTGCTAACCAAACAATTGTAACAATATCCGTGTATGCCAGCTCTGCCAGATATTTTAAATGTAAACATGATACTTGGCTATTACAAAAAAGTCAGACGCTTAAAAAGGTCCCAATTCAAAACATATATAATGGTGAGGGCCAATTACTCCATAGAAGTTGTTCAAATTTTAAACAAAATGGTAAGCGCGGTTTTTGTTAAACACGATCTAGTGTTGTGTAGTAGGCAAAGAAAAAAATACCGTCTTAAACAGTGATGGGGGGGGGGATCATGTAATTGTTTCAGGAACGTTATGGAAATCCAATAAAACTGATTTGTTTTAAAGCCTCAAAAAAAAATTAACAGCTGATTTCACGCGTCGATCGTCACGATTATTTCAAAATCCATTTTTTATTTTAGCGGTATTATAAAAAAAAATATAAGTTCTGCGTACAAAGAAAGAACTGACTTGTACTAATTTTTAGTTTAAGTTACACATAGTCTAATTTTATCACTTTATCACCAAAAACGTTGTTATAAATGATTTAATCATGTAATCTTTCTTTTTCGCAGGATAAAATGGACGTCCCCAATATTCATTGGATACTACTTGAAGGCAAAGAAACCATAAGTCACTCTTAATAGAGTGATGGACTCATATAATTTATTTGATGATGGAAGCGGTATGTTGGAAGGACTTACTGATCTTGGTGGATCAGACAGCTTTGCTGGTGGCTCTTCGGCTGGAGTAACAGGAGATAGTAAAGATACACCTGATAATAGGTGATTACTTAAGCCCAAATAAAAGAAATATAATTTATTATATGTATACTATATATAATTTGCTCTTTTTAGTTACAGACAATCTTATAATCAAAATACTGTACCACAAGAAGGATCAATTCAGAAACTGGCTTCGTTTGGAGGGCCTCCGGCAGGCAGTGCTCAACCGGTGCCCAATCCTGGCACGGGGCCTCCCGCGCCCGACTACCATGACTACGGAAGCTATCCGCCACGTCCTCGCTTGCCTCAGCCGCCTCACGGTCCACTACATCCGCCTCATCATGTGCATCCTTCACATTCTTACCCAGGATATCATCCTGGCCCAGAACCAATGTATGGAATGCCAGAGCAACCAGGTAATTAACATTATCTTTTGCTGAATAAGTAGAGCCTGACCAATTTTCTGTTTCGGTCGAGTTTCGCTAAAAAATGGGTTTCGGTTTCAATGGTTAAAAGGGCCGTCTACCTTATTCGGTACCCTGGTCGCATTAGATTAAGGGCCCTTAACAGGAAAAAATTAATGTGTTCGGTGTCATGTAAATGACGCGGTGATGTGATCTCGACAAAACACTATTTTGTCAAAATAAATAACTAACAAAAAAAATAAGCTGTTACAATCAATAGATATTAGTCTACAAAAGTAGTTTTCGGGAACTTAAAACGTAAAAGATAAGGATTCTTTTCTATCTTCCCAGGAGCTTTGAACTTTTAACGTAACAGTGCTCTGTTTATCCCCTCCATGGTAGCGTTTAAGGTTTTAGCCCAACATGGAATACAGTTTAGAATAGAGTTAGAATTTTATGCTAGCTGATACCTAATTACTTGAGGCAAGGTTCGAATGAAATCTTGGATATACCTTATTTCGATATGTGTAATTCAATGTCATACAATTGATTTTTAGGTATTGGAGAAATGGGGGTATGGTCTGGCCCTCCAGGCGCTAACAGGTATTCCCCGATAACACCGAGCTACCGTCATAGCTATGAACACCAACAAAAAATGCATCAATACCCTCCCCAACAGGTAGGTGTTAACTATTTAATTCATTTGCATTTACAATATAGAGAAAGATAAATAAGAAAATACATAATTTGGCAATTAATTTAATTAATTTTACCTTATTATCTCTGACAGTTTCTTTTTTAACATTAATTAATAGGGGGCGGGTATTGGTAGTCTACAAGCACAAAATGGGACATACATACCAAGGCAGCCTCATTTTTCACAACCAACATCACAGCAACTATATGGGCAACAGCAGGTAAATTCAACCATATATACCTAAAATACATTTTCAAGTTATGTTTGTAGGTTGAAATTAACGTTTGCACCTAGGTTTCCGTACAGGGCGCCGTAACGTTACTCCAACTGAAAGGAACTGTTGACCCTCTATCGATGCAGAACGCGCCAAGTTCATCTATATTTTTTTTTTCATGTCTTTAAAGACAGCAGAGATACTGATCTGGTATTTTGTTTAACAAATGTTTGGGCATACTGTCCAAAACATCCGAATACCACGATAATAGAGAAAGATCCCCCATTATTTTCTCAGAAATTAAGCTTAGTACACAAGATTGTATCTATTATTGCATAAAGTATATTATTGTTTTCTTTTTTCAGAACTACCCTAACTACACACAGATGCATCCACCAACTCCTTCTAGAATAGGTCAACATCCGACATATCATCAACAAATGGATGTCAATCCACATCAGTATGTTATACCTCATGGACAACAAGGCCATGCACCAATCCCTCAGCACCAATCTCATCAAAGTATGGGTGGTCATTCCAGTGGTATGACACCAGGAATTCAAAACCATCCCAATGTACATCTTCACCATCCGGGTGCGCCTCCTCTACACCATGTACCTCGTCAGTCACCAGTGCCGCCATCTTCAGTAGCGCCGTCTCATTCTTCTGTTCCGGCGCAAATGCCTTATGCCTCACCTCATCATTCTGTCTCAATGAATTATCAATCTCATCAAATACAACATCCTTTGGATGTAAATGTTTCAAATCAGTATGGTAATGTGAAACAAACAGGGATAGAAACTGGGAGTCCACAATATCGTCCACCGTTTCCACAGCTTTCTCCTCAAATGTCTCCTAGAGCTCAAATATCTCCCCGACAGCAATCACAATCTCAACTTTCTCCACGACCTGTAATGTCTCCTGTGAAAGGCCCTAGCGCATCGCCACATGGATCTCGTAACATGGTTCAGTCACCAGTTTCTTCAGGAACTGCAACAACACCGGGATCTTTTCCATCGCAAAATACGCTTCAGGCATTAGAGCAAATGGTTTTGCCATCGGGCTCAGAGTATCCATACCAACGAAACCCATCATCTCCAGCTGTGACACATGTTGCGTCTTCGCCGTCTCAGTGGAACCAAAATAAAATTACTCCAACTAGTAGTTTAGCCTTAATGGAGAATAGCGAGCAGATAGCCAAGTCTTCTGAGCCAGCAGTATCAGTACCACCAATATCAGTGCCACCACTAAAATCAGAATTAGTAAAAAATACACCCGTTACTAATACTGAAACGAAATCTGTAGAAAAATCTGAACCAGAGACTGCTAGGTCAACTGAAACTGTTACATCACGGACTTCTATAGCTCCGCCTAACTCGAACAACTCAAAAGATAACGTGCCAATTACTGCATCGACAAGCAGTTCTACAAATATTTGTCACGATTCGCCTGCTACTGTGGAGTCAGCAGAAAATCATGAAAAGATGCCAGGACCTCGTCAGTCTACAGACAGTAAATTAGAGAATGCTCCAGTACAGGGAGATGAAAACGTTGATATTAATTTAACAAAAGTATACAGCAGTGAACAAAATTTGGAATCCCAACAGAAATCGTCTGACAATCCTAGTACTCAAGAAAGTAACACTGTCAATCCAGTGACGTTGCCCCTGCCTTCAGTTACAAATACTAATACTACTAATTCGTCACCCTCTCAACAAATCCCAGTATCTCATATGACAAATCCGAATAACCAATATGAAAGCATGTTAAATATGAATATTAGTAGAAATCCAGGTTATCCAGCAACAAACATACAGAATGTTTCTGTTAACATGCCTAACGTGACACAGGGCTTATCAGCCAATATACCAACTAGTGTTCCGTCATCTGTTCACACTACTGTTACTCACAATATATCTTCTACTTTTCAAAGTGGCCCTACCTCTGTTACTCAAGGTCTGCCTAATGTACAAGCAAATTTACCAATGCAACATGGCAATTTACCCAATACTGTAACATCGACCATGTCAGTTCATAACCAACAAAGCAACATGTCAGTAATTCCGCCAATACAGGGAAATATACAACCAAATATGCCGAATGTCGCTAGTAATATTCAATCGATTGGACAAACCAATGTGCCGGCGAATATTTCTAACGTTCCGGTGGGATTACCCTTGAGTGTTCCAAATATGCATGCTCCAATGCCGCCCAACCAACCTATTATATCTAATATGCCTCATAATATTAACCCAATGTTAATGATTGGGCCAAATTCAATGCCTCATCCTAATATCTCGAATATATATCCAGCTTCTCATCAACAAGAGCGGATGTCTTTACAGCAACAAATACAAGATATTTACTGTTTGCCACCTTCAAATGAAAATCAAGAAAAAGTTCGTTGTCTCCAAGAAAGACTAGCCTTAATCCAACAGCATGAATCGAATGATAAGTGTAATGGGGGCCCAAACTGTACTCTACAAAATCCCGTATATGGATCAAAAATGGTGGAAAGTCCTCAAGTTACGAGTACAACTGGGCGTGGCCGTGGCAAAGGTCCAGCTAAGCCCAGGAAGCCAAGGGCGAAGAAAGAGAAATTTGTGGCAACAGCCCAGCCATTGGATCAACTACCTGTTTCTGAAGATTGTGTGACTGCTGGAACTGGATTACAAAGTACATCAGAGCTTGACTTGGAGTCTAATGAAGATGTTACTAATCTAGACAGCAGTGCAATTTCTATGGATGATATCAGTGGTGGTAAAGTAAGAAAACAAAGAGGACCCCGAAAGAATAAAGAACGAAAGCCACGGACACCTAAAGAACCTAAACTGAAGGATTTAACTGATAAACCTGTGAAAGAACGAAAAAAACGGGAACCAAAAGATCCAAATGCTCCCAAGAAAAAAAGGAATTCAAAAAAAGATGCCATTGAAATTCAAGCGGATACAACTACTTTAGAATTGTTAGAGACGGATAAGGACACTGCTTGCGGTGAAGTATCATTGAGTCAAAATATATGCAATATTGAAACTCCTAATGCATCAAAAAACTTGTCAGATCTTTCCTTGGAAGAGTCCAACGTTACTGACTTTGATGATATTCCTGTTTCAAAAATTGCAATCAAGGACCTGTTGGAAGAGGCTGAGGCTAAACGCGAACAAGTAGAGAAAGACGATGACATTGATTCATTCAATCAAAAAAGGAAATCGACAAAAAAGCGTTCTTCCGTCGGTGGAAGTTGTAAGAAATTGACTCTGAGGAAATCTTTAGGCGGGAGAAGAAAAAAACGTGGTGGGTTAATTCCTGACTCTGATGGTGAACCAGATGATATGATGTCTACCCCACCACCGTCTCCGCCACCAGAAGGTGACGATAGTTTGAAGAGAAGATCTGCTAGGAACACGCAGCGTAAAAAATATACAGACGATGTCATGTTACGTTTGTCAGATGATGAATTTACAATGGCTACCCCTAAAGTTGAAAAAGAATGTAAGTCTGAGGATTTAGATACCAAAGAAAACAGTAGATCTGAAGGTGTTCCTAAACCTAACTATATCTATGTGAATACAACTGAAGAAGACGCCATGATTGTCCAACATGTTTTAGCTTGTCGTATGGGAAAAAGAGAGTTTAAAATTGAAACATTGGCTAGTGAAATTTCACCAAAATTAGAAGCTGGTAAAAGTGAACCGATACTAAATAGTTCTAACGATGAAGTACAAAAGATTGAACCTTGTCAAGATACCAATACTGATGATAAAACGATTAATTATGAACTTCGAAAAGAAGTTGATGAACAAAATATAAGTGAAAAATCTGAAGTCCCTGAAGTAATCATTAAAGCAGAAGAACCCCCCGTAGATGGCAATAAAGACAAATCTGATGGTGAAGTTAAGAATCTGAAACCGGTTATGGTTGATGTTGAAGAATATTTTGTAAAATACAGAAATTTTTCGTATCTACATTGTGAATGGAAAACAGAAGAAGAACTTTACAAAGGTGATAAAAGAATATTTTCGAAAATTAAACGCTTCAAACAGAAACAAGCTCAACAAATGAATATCTTTGAATTATTAGATGATGAACCCTTTAATCCTGACTATGTTGAAGTGGAAAGAATTCTAGATATGTCAGAAAATCAAGACCCCGCGAATAATACAGTAGTCAAACATTATTTAGTAAAATGGAAAAGCTTACAATATGAAGATAGTACATGGGAATTAGAAGAGGATATTGATGTAGATAAAATAAGACAATACAAGACATTTAGTGAAATACCACCGAAAGAAAAGTGGAAGTTTAAAAAACGACCTTCGGCCGATCAATGGGTCCAGTTGAAGGAATCCCCTCTGTACAAAGGAGGAAATACTTTAAGGCCCTATCAACTTGAAGGACTTAATTGGTTGTTATTCTCATGGCACAATAATCGTAATTGTATATTAGCAGATGAAATGGGTCTAGGAAAAACGATACAAAGTCTTACATTTGTCAATTCTGTTTGGGAGTATGGTATCAGAGGACCATTTCTTATTATAGCTCCTTTATCTACAATACCGAATTGGCAAAGAGAATTTGAAGGATGGACAGAAATGAATGTAGTTGTTTATCATGGTTCTCAACAGAGCAAGAGTATGTTGCAAGAATATGAATTTTATTACAAAAATGAACAAAGCGAACCAATTAAAGAAATTACCAAATTCAATGTTCTTATAACAACATTTGAAATAATCGTGACAGATTTCCAAGAGTTGAAGTCCTTTAACTGGCGAATATGTGTCATAGATGAAGCACATAGACTTAAAAATCGTAATTGCAAACTCTTAGAAGGATTAAGACAGCTCCATTTAGAACACAGAGTTTTACTATCTGGAACTCCGCTGCAGAACAATGTAAATGAACTTTTCTCTCTCTTGAATTTTCTAGAACCTTCGCAGTTTTCTAGTAGTGATGCTTTCTTAAATGAATTTGGCCAACTTAAAACTGAATCAGAAGTACTCAAGCTTCAAGCACTTTTAAAACCCATGATGCTCAGGAGATTAAAAGAAGATGTTGAGAAAACGTTGGCACCTAAGGAAGAAACAATTATTGAAGTTGAGTTAACTAACATACAAAAGAAATATTATAGAGCGATACTCGAGAGAAATTTCAGTTTTTTACAAAAAGGTACTGCTTCAGCAGCCAATATCCCTAACTTGATGAATACAATGATGGAACTGAGAAAATGTTGTATACATCCATATTTATTGAATGGTGCAGAAGACCAAATACAATTTGACTATAAACAGGCTAATGGGGAAGATAAGCAAGCATATTACAAAGCCCTTATTGATTCATCTGGTAAAATGGTATTAGTTGATAAATTACTTCCCAAATTAAAAGCTGGAGGTCACAGAGTTTTGATATTTAGCCAAATGGTAAGATGCCTAGATATTTTAGAAGATTATTTAGTATTCAGAAAATATCCTTATGAAAGGATAGACGGGCGTATAAGAGGCAACTTGAGGCAAGAAGCTATCGATAGATTTTCTAAACCTGATTCAGATAGGTTTGTATTTTTGCTGTGTACGAAAGCAGGTGGGTTAGGTATCAATTTAACAGCGGCAGACACTGTTATAATTTACGATAGCGACTGGAATCCACAAAATGATCTGCAGGCACAAGCTCGATGCCATCGAATTGGTCAACAAAAAATGGTTAAAATATATAGATTAATTTGTCGTAACACCTACGAAAGGGAAATGTTTGACAAGGCGTCGCTTAAGCTTGGCCTTGATAAAGCCATATTACAAAGTATGAATACAACACAAGGTAAAGAAACGGGAATAAAGCAATTGTCCAAAAAGGAAATCGAAGACTTGCTGAAAAAAGGTGCATATGGTGCTGTGATGGATGAAGATAATGCTGGTGATAAGTTTTGTGAGGAAGATATTGAAATGATATTAGCACGCAGAACTCAAGTTATTCAAATGGAGTCAGAAAAAGGGTCAACATTTTCTAAAGCTAGTTTTGCTGCAGCTGACCAGCGATCAGATATTGATATCAGAGATCCTGATTTTTGGAATAAATGGGCTAAAAAAGCAGAAATTGATACTACAGAGAAAAAAGAAGATGAAGATTTGATAGTTACCGAACCAAGAAAACGAACAGTTATCAAGAGGTATGGTCATGATGATGGTCCCATGGAAATGTCAGACATGGAGGTCACACCAGATTCAGATGAGGATGAGGAAGGTGAGATTCTTGAGACTTTTATTCTACTAGCTTCTGCCAACGGTTTAATCTCTCGCATCTTGTACTTATAGACTTCCTTGATAACTGGATTGTCTTACACTGTTTTTTTTTTACAATCAGTCCAGTTGTTCCCGTGATTAGCGCATTCAAACGAAATCGTCACTTTAATTACATCAGTATGAATTACTAACTATTCCTTGCGGTTTCATTCGTGTTCCGAAGGTATTTCTCGCAACCGAATAAAATTTATATTAACTAGTAATTTAACATCATCAAATTTGTGATAAGTGTGATGGGATTACCAATTTTTCATTTATCTTTTTTTTTTTCAGGAATAAGTTTAAGAAGTAAAAGAAAGAAAGATAAACTTGGTAAAAAAGGCCGCAGGTACGCAAGTGACGATTATATTCCCCGTCACGAAGGTGTGCCTGTTGATGAAGAGGTTGTGTATGGATCATGGACACGATCTGAGTGTTTTAAAATAGAAAGAGGTCTCCTTACATTTGGGTAAGTGCTAACTGCATGTGCATCAAAAAGCTTTTGCAACTAAATAAACCAAACAAGAAAATTTTTAAGACAAGCTTTTACGAAAAAAAAAGCGTGTTAAAAAGAATACTCCACTTGATATCATTTCGCAAAAATATAAAAAAAATCCAAGGAATTTCATTTCTATTTGCTCATTTTAATGCCAGTTTCTTGATATTTGTTATGAAATGTTTTCTTTTTACTGATTAAAAAAGTCATTAGTATTAAGAAAAATAGAGCTATAGTTTAATATTTAAAGAGTTAAGTTTAATATTTTATGAGATTAATAAATTCTACTTTGCGTGCGCACAGACAGTGCTGTAGTGATAGTTTTAAAGTACCTGAGATTATCGTAAATTATGCTTTACACAATCTGTTTTTTATTTAATATCATACTAATTTGGTTTGCTTGTGCAGGTGGGCCCGATGGGAAGAAATTGTAGAGAAAAATCAATTTAGAAAAGGTTGGACAATTCCTGTTATAGAAGACTGTGCAAGAATTATTGTAAGTTTTGTTAGTGTAATAAATATTTATATGCAGGATGTAACTAGAGCAAAATTTTTTAAGGAAATAAGGCTGAAATAGCAGTTCCATATCTATACTAATATTATAAAGCGGAAGAGTTTGTTTGTTTGTTTGAACGCGCTAATATCCGAAACTACTGGTTCGAATTGAAAAATTCTTTCAGTGTTAGATAGCCCATTTATCGAGGAAGGCTATAGGCTATATACCATCACGCTAAGACACGGGAGCGGAGCAGTAACCAAAGGTGCGGGTGAAACCGCTGGGGACATTATTAGATATTCGAATTTAAAACAATATTGAACCAATATTCTAAATTTTAAATTACTGTCTATGTATTTCTTATCTCTGTTATTAAAATGATGCATCAATCTTTAGCTGAATACATAGTATTGTACCGCTTACCTACTTTATGTGGCCTTTGAAATTCGCGTGTGGCAAATGCGTTAAAAGTCATGGTCTGGGAACATATGAGTTCCTTTCCGAGGCGCGCGTATTCGCAACAGAAAAGCGTAATGCAATGCGGCTGTTCGCAACACGCCAGTATTGGTACCTTAGTGTGCAGATTACATACTATAATTGTACGCTGTCAGCGTTAGCGCATGTTGAAGCAAGCTTTCTATTGCACAAATATTGTCTTCAATTCCCATATGATGATTTGCCATGCTAATACCGAGGAAGTTTTAGACTTTCACTGAGTTGAAATGTTGCCTGACTATTTAAACAAACTTTATCAAACAAGTGATATACTACACGAATTGATTAAATGTGACGTTTATAATTTGCAGGTTTTATATTGTTTGCGGCATTATAAAGGTGACGAGAAAATAAGGAATTTTATATGGGATCTAATCGAACCCTGTGAAAATGGTGAAGTAACAATCTCTAGAAATCATAGTGGACTACATAATCCGGTACCTCGAGGAAGAAACGCTAAAAAGAAAAACCGACCAAAGGATTTGCCAAAATCCAATGACCTTCAAAAATGGGAAGACGCAAGTCACTGGAGTTCTACTGAAAAGTATGACTGTGAACTGTATCTTGAAAACAGTTACAAGAAGCATTTATTTAGACATGCCAATAAGTAAGTTGATTTTTTTTCATCTAATGGACTTTTATGTATGTATGTTTTTGTTGCTAAAATATGTAGACATTGCTTTCTTACTAATTTTATCTGTCTGTCGGTTCAGTGTTCCTGAACCTTTGATGACTATGATCAAATTTTGGCATAGAGGTACATTAAACCTTGTCATTGGATGTAAGATATTATTTTTTCCCAATAAGGAAAATAAATGTCGCTTTAACGAAGTCGTGGGCAGAATCAACTAATTTGTAAAGCTTAATCAAAGTTCTTTTTTTAATTATTGTGTTTTGTAGGGTTTTGCTGCGTGTACGCATGATGTATTATATCAAACATGAAGTCATTGGTGATTTCGCCACACAAATTGAAAGTGGAGTTCATGCCAGGTAAATAAATATAATAATTATATTAATATATGTAAATTAAAGAAAGATTAAATAAAAAAAGGGAAAACAACATGAATCAGATCTTGTAATATAATATTCGACATTTTGCACTTCCAATGTAAAGTAGTACAATTTTATAGTAAATTTACGTTCACATAAATGTGGATCTTTGCTCTCAATCAATACTTACTTATGTTAGCCGCCACTACTACAATATGTTGCATTAAGTAATTTGACATTTTCAGTTCTACAGTCATCTAACATATTTAATATTGCATTTTACTTTGTGATTATCCAACATGATAGCAAAGCGATTTGATAATTTGTTATATTTTGAATGTTACATTTTTTGGAATGGGGTTTTTTTTATTTCTAAGGACATGACTCCTCACACCAACATGTTAAGGGAGAATTATGTAACTAATAAAATTATATTTTTTCAGTACCTTAGGCATGCGTGTACCGCGCGGTGTAGACAGCACACCTCCACGCCTGTGGTGGGATAGTGAGTGTGACGTATCCTTACTTGTTGGTACATACGTCCACGGTTACGAAAATTATTTGGCTATGCGTTCAGATCCACAACTTTGTTTTGTAGACAAACTGGGGCCCCCTGACGATGCTGAATGCACAGATATCAAGTAAGTATGGATGCTCGAAGATATTCCTGTTCAAGCTTATAGGAATTATATTTTTGTTATGGCAAGAGGCAGACTTCCGCAGATTAGCCTAGGATTGGAGGATTTTTCACGCTATTTTTAGTGGATACTGCACTATCACAGATAGACGAGTGCGATTATTGTAATTATTTATGTAGACGCAGTATTGAGTATTGAGATTTAATTATTGTTAACCATGTTGAAAAAGTGGGTAGTGTTCATATAAAAGAGTTCTTTACTTTGATTGACTCAGAATTGGTACCATTATAGTATTATCAAACTGTAAAATATTTTAGGAGTGAAGAAAGAAAAGTAAGAGGCAGTGTGGTGGGGGACGAAGATTGTACAGACGATGTGTCTAGCGGTGCTGGTGCAACATCCCCCGCAGCCTCTCCTCGGCCTGATGATGACAGTACTCAAAGCAGTGGTGGTGGACATTTGTGGCCATCAATGCAAGATTTGAATACGAGACTTCGCAGACTAATCACAGCATATCAAAGAAACTACAAACGAGAGGAGCTTAAAATGCAACAGAGAGCTAAGGTGCGTAGAATGCTGGATTTTAAATGAAAAAAAAAAAACATTCCTCTTTATATTACATGCTTTAGGTTGGTTTTAAAGACAGGAACATAGTAGGCACTGCCAAGCAAACATAATAATAGGTTTTTCAGGAAGCACTCAATAACGCGGAATTGATACCGGTCCGCCGGATTGTTTCGATTTGACGCAAATGCAACCTTACTAGTGGTTCTTTGACCAATAGGTGGATGAAATTGTAGTATTTTTTTTTTATTACTGGTCTTTTCTTTTCCATAATAAATGAATCCCAGGAACTTGAAATCTCATGGCCGAAGTTTGTTTTTGTTATAGTGTTATGTTGATTGTTAACTCGTTTAGTGTGAATAACGTTCTATTGAAAGCGTTAGCCTAATTTCCTAATATAGGTATATAGTATTAAAAAAAATGTATCACTAATATGAATTAATATTTAATACGAGATAATTGACTAAGAATTTCGTTCAGAAGATGGAGCGAAGAGAACGTATGGATCAGCTGGCTAGAGATGAAGTGTCGCAGTGGCGCTGGACGCGCGCCGACGAAGAAGCGTTCCGACGCACTGTTGCTTCCTATGGGGTTGAATTCGACCCAACTACAAAAAGTCTTCGCTGGAGTCGATTTAGAACACTTGCACGTTTGGATACAAAAAGTGATGATGCTTTAACGGATTATTTAAAAGCTTTTATGGCGATGTGTAAACGTCAGTGTGGACTTTCTGTGGGAGAAGCTGAATTACCTACACGAGCAGATTTAAAAGCAGAACCGATAGGTGAAGAGAGAGCTATTGCTACTCTGGAAAGGTAATTTCACAAGCATTTCAATATACTTCGCTAATCTATAACACTACAGAAAAAAATATCTTTTGAATAAAAAAAAAAAAACAATAATAGTTTATCAATCGTTACTTTAATATCCAAACTAACAAATGTGTTAGTCAGTTTGTTTATGACGCCGTCTCTGTAAAACATCTGAACCAATTGAATTAACTTTGTGAATGTGAAGACAGGGACCGCGGGTATTAGGTTGTTCTTAATATTATGCCCGGTTGCCTTCTGCAGTTTTTTTTTGTGATGCGTAGAATACAAACCCTGGGATGCGAGAAGAGGGCGACGTGTCACGCTAGCGACTTACTCTCATATTATCATGATTTTGTATGACATGTGACTGACAAAAAAACAATATATTCTTACTGGATGTTCTAATTAAACAGGATTGACCTTCTACGAGTACTAAGGGAAGAAGTTGCTCCACATCCTGCACTAGATACTCGATTGGCATTATGCGAACGGTCACCTGACACCCCCCCATGGTGGCAACCAGCTCGACACGATAAACTTTTAGTTTTAGGTGTTTGCAAGTAAGTATTATTTTATTATTTAATTTTAATTCTAAAACTGGAAATAGACAAGCATTTGTGACTAGTCGCCGTAGTAAACATTTTTCGCTTCCCAAGACCTATGCAATGGAATTATAACACAACATTGTTGGAGACCCTGGCTTACAAAAGGCTCCAGAAAGAACAAAAGTGGGTTTTAGGCAGTAAAGTCTGACACTGGAGGGATCTACCTGCATCTATAGCGGAAGAGACATGACAGATATGAGGCCCACTCAAAAGAAGTTACCATAACACCCAATGTTATTTACGCTAGTTGTGGAACACTTACTTCATTTATACAAGTGGCTGATTCTCAATAGTGTATTATATTACTCAGTGGTATAGATAATTATAATAGTTCGACGTCTTCTTACACTTCCGTACCAAATGAAAAAAAAAACTGAGCCGTTACAAAGTTAAAATTGTGTCCAGATCTGTCTGTTTATCTTGACTTTAAATAGGGTATCATTTGAAATCGCTTGTGGGTTCGTTTATATTTGTTTATTAATTCGAGATTGTAAATTGAAATTCCGAGAGTGGACAAGTGAGGTGGCCGTACTTATGTTGACTGTATAACCGAAAAATATTTCGTAAGACTTGTTATAATACGAGAAATGTAAAGTTCTATGCTCATCAAAAAAAAAAAACACATACAAAACCATACCAAAATTAATTGGATTTCTGAATTGAATATCGCTCTGACGTACGTAACCGGTAACGGTGGGCGAGTTATAGTTGACTTTACATACGGGCGTATGTATTAACCTAACCCCACTACTCTTATTTTAACCAATAATAATATTTTTCAGGCATGGTTTAGGTGACACTTATAGTAAGCTGTTTTGCGATCCCAAAATGCCGTTCGCTGATTGTGCCGGCAAGTGGTATACTAGTCATAAGAGCGTTACTAGAAATGAAGCACAAAAATTATCGTCCGATGAAGAAGACACCGCTGTCTCCGAAGACGCAGCAGGTGAGACCCGTATGTCGCTCAGACGTAGTAAGAGAACTTCCAATAATTGCGATAGGACGGCCGAAGATGACACAGATGCCCTATCGGAACTAGAAACTCTCGCCAAGCTAGGTCGAATCGAAGAGACGTTGCCTCCAGAGCGCTGGTTCTCAGAGCGGGCGCTAGAGACGCGCCTGCATCACATAGCACACGCGGTGCAGAACCGCGAGTGGCCCGCGGCCGCCAAGCCGGACACGCGCGCGCCCGCCGACGTGCACGACGAGCGCAAGCAGGGGCCCAAGCGCCACATCGCCATCGACGTGGAAACCGACCGCGCCAAGCTGCACGCGCTGCTGTCGTCGCCGCAGGCCGCGCACTCGGGCGGCGCAGCCGGCGCGGTGACCGGGGACTCGGCCGCGCCGCCGCCCGCGCACCAGCGCGTGCCCGCCTCGCCCGCGCCCTCCGCCGCGCCCGTCGACCTGTCGGCGCCGCTGGATCTCAGCGACGTGCATGACTTCTCTGTGGGTCGCCGTACGCCTCACAATGATTCTGCGCCTTCTTCAATGCCTTCTCGCAGCCGGCTCGATGATACTCTTTCCAGGCTCATGAAGAGAAAGAATGTGGTAAGTCGAATCTTTTTTAAGCTATTTTAAAACATCGGATACACACAGTACAAGAATAAAACCAAAGCTTAATGAATTAAGAGGCCTTTCAAACTAGAGGAGATACTGGTTCGATGGTTAATGGCAGGACCGCGTGTACAGGCGTCAAACTGATTTAGTACGAAAGCGCTCTAAGTTAATACCGACACTAAAAGTACTACTACTTTTTCAAAAAGATGTCTAATCTAAATTTACTTGAAAAATGAAAAATGAAAAAAAAAAATACAATTTCGCCAACAAAATAAATTATATGACTAAAGTCTAAAAGTTACATTGTATCGAAGGTACCATCTTACTATATACACTAATTACCAGTCACCCTATAAATATGATTTTGCTGTACCTCAGACACATCATAAAATTTTATTATTTATTGTATTGATATCTAATATATTATTTTTTTCTTATCCTAACATCATCCAATTTATTTGCTGTTTATGTAAATGAGACGATTAATCAATAACATACTGATTTATGTTTAATATTACAGCCAGCGCCTGAGCAAATTGTTGGAAAAGAAAAGAAAAGGAAGAAATTGGATGAAATTGTATTGGGATTATCAGCGGCTAAATGTAAAAGCCCAACCACTTCATCAGATAGCCTGCGCGGACGTAGCTCCAGCGTGCTGCCTGACGTGACTGTAACCCCAGCTGCACCTCCAACTTCATCCGCAGCATCCTCAAATCAGAAACCATTTTCGGTCACGGTGACTAATGTACCGTCGCCACAGGCTTCTTCTAAAGAGTTATCTTCGTTTTTGCAACAATCTTTAGAACATACAAAGGTTCCTAAAGCTCCAGTGGTACCCCCAATGAAATCTTATTCCCATGAGGCAAAAGTAAACAAATGGCTAGCTGAACAGGCTAGCGTTGATACGCGTCGTCGGGGTGTAGCGCCTCGTCTTGCACCAGAAGAACACGTGCCGGTGGTGCATCGTGTAACGGGCAAGCGTATAGTCGGTCCCAAAGCGCCGCAACTTAAACATCTAGCCCAATGGATAGCTGAAAATCCTATGTATGACATAGACTCCAAGTGGACGGAAGGAATAAAAGAGCATATTAAGCTGCCTCAAGACGTACGTAGTCAAAGACATTCTCCAATGCAAGCTAGCGGAAGTGAACGGAAAAAGGGGCGTCCTCCTACACTCGATTCTCCATCTCCAAGTGTGTTGTCATCTAATTCTCACATGAATCAGAACTTGGCTGGTTTAAATCCCGCTATTTTGGCCAGTTTATCAAGTCTTAGCGCATTTGATCCAAAAACATTAGCTGCAACGCTTTCAAATTTAACTGGATTTGATCCAAAATTGTTAAATAGTTTTGACCCAAAACTACTTTCTAGTTTGGGGAGCTTTGACCCTAAGAATAATCCACTATTAAATTCATTTAATAGTATGCCAAATTTGTTAGGTAATATAGCTGGTGGAAATATATTTGCGAATTTAGCCGGATTAGGACTTCCTGGATTCTCTTCATTAGACTTAAATAATTTAACTGGATCCGGTATATCAGGTGACAGTAAATCAAAATCTCGTAAAACCACTGAAACGGGAAATCCGTCTAGTTCTAAATCTACCAACTCTCAATTTCCATTTGTATTTCCTAACCCAAATATGTTATACCCACAATTAGGACTAAGTGGCTTAAATCCATTTGGAATGCATTCTGGTATGTCGTCAGCATATGATGCCTTAGGTTTATTGAGTAATAACATAGCAGCAAGTTCAGGTGCTTCTACATTACAAGCATCGAGTCATAATGCTTCACGCAGCACGGCAAAAACAACAACACCGCGGTCTTCTACTATAGTTACTAATTCATCTACGTCTCGCCAACAAAAAGTTTCTGATCGGCAGCAATCAAGTCAACTACCGCAAATTCATTTGCCGCCAGATCCGTATCTGTTAGAATCTTTGTCGAAACAATCTTTAAATTACGAATCGATCATGAGACCAGAAAAGAGACCGCGGGATAATGATAGCCAAGAAAACATAGCAACGGATTTATCAAAGACTGATAAGAAAAAACTGCCATTTGATCCATTGAGGTCTCAAGTCCCACCGGAATTTGCGGCTGTACAAGAAAAACTCTTGAAGGGTGATAAAAAAGATATTGATATAAGCAAGATGTTGTTAGAGCAAATGGCTTCGGGTGCTCTAAGTGCCAGCCTTGTAAGTTCAGCAGAGTCTAAAAAAGCTAAAGATGACAAAGATGCTACTGAAAAATTGGTTAAAAATTCTTCAGAATATATTTCAAGATCCTTAATCTCTGAAGATGGGGGATCTGGAACTTCCTTACACAAACGGAGTCATGAAGAACTCATGAATGAACCAGAAAACTTAGCACTATCCTCAACAGAATTAAATCCCACTAAAAAGCTTAAGGAGAATCCTAATTCTGAAAATAAGTCTGCCATGGAAAATCAATCTGATCACACAACTCATCCCGGGGAAATGGACCTTGAAGATTTAATAGCTCCTTCAACCGTAATTAAAACCGGAATGAAAGCAGACTTTGATACTACTGCCCCAAAATTTACTCCTACAGAAATAACGACTACCCCATTGAGTAAGGATGAAAAATCTCAATCGAAATTAGCAACCTCTTACCCTGAAGGTTCTATGGCTTTAAGCCACGACATAGCTTCAACTGATGAATGCACTGAAAAAAATGATGATGAAATGAAAGGCAACTGTTCCAATGATGATGACACTAATATTGGAGACAATTCCACTCATGACGGTGCACGTAAATGCAATAAAAAGAAAATCCGTAAGTCATCTGAAGAAACACCTGCGACGTGTCCGCGTCGTGAATTAAGGTCTAGCTCTGGCCGCCAGTCAACAGAATCCATTAATACAAATCATTAAAGCTACCTTATATTGAGAGAGTAACGTTTTAAACAACCAACGCAATGCATTTTTTTAAATGTACTCTGCTAAGATGTTCCGCCAGTGGTTCCGATTCTTAAAATGAAATCGACGTACGAAGTTATTCATTTAACTTTGTTATTTTCAATATATATTTTTTTCGAATTTCAACTACTTTATGATGAAATATTGTAGTAGATTATGAAATATATATTTTTTAATTGTAGAATGTCAATTCTATAATTTGTATTACATTAATATTGTTGAGTCGGGGTGGCCTAGTAGTTCTAGCACCACCAAGCCTCTTAATTACTTGTGTGTGGGATCCATTCCAGGTCAGGCAAAGTACCAATGTAACTTTTTCAAGTAATATATACTTTATAAGTTTGACTGATGAAAGGTGAAGGAAAACATCATGAGGAAACCTGGACTTTAAAGCCTGAAATCTCTTATCCGTCTTGAGCAAGCGTGGCGATTTAACGCTCCGAGGCCTGAGCCCCGCAGTGGGAAAAGGCTGAAGAAACTCGGATTTACAGTTACACTGACGGTTGTACTAATTTTTTTTCAACTGAGGACAGTAGTCGGATCAAGAATGTTGTAAAATCTTATGCTATTTGAACAAATAAGGCACTAGCAATCACATTCAGAAATAATTATATACCTGATTGTGGATTAGAATTTCCTTGCGTTATGCGATAAAAACTATTGACACTATAGAGATCTCTTGCAAATATTGTAGCTCAGTTTCTTTGGACTACTATTTGTTTTTAAAAGTAAGTTATAAATGTTGAGTAAATAATAAATCATTAACGATGTGTGGAAATGTGTTAAAATTATTCCTGGTTTAATTTTTATTCTCATTTTATTAGTTATTATTGTAAGATTTAAGTCAAACACTGAATGTGATAAGATTATTTATTACATGTATTCTTATTATTTTACACTGCTAAATCGACGAAATGTATTATATAATTATTATGTGACAAATCATAAATAAACCTAGAACTTATCAAATTGTTTTATTTTAGTAACTACCTACTTAATGTCCAGATCCAGATCTTACGATGTGGCTGGCCAGTGCATAATGGCACATGATGACCAATGGTGACTAGCCAAGGCTGGAATCTCCTTCAGGGCTGCGTTGACAGATATCAATTTATTATAGACATATATTAAATTCAGCTTTTCAATATCAAGGTCCAAAATCGTGTCTCATCATACATTCCTGAACTTCATGCATGCCCGCTAAAGCTATGACAACTCTCATTAGTAGGAAATTGTCTTCAACCAGCCATACAGAAATCTATACTCTTTGCAGAAATCGGCTAAAGATTATGGAGCTCGTTTCAAAATCAACTAGAAAATATATGAATTAAAAATTATGTATATATTTGTTTCATGTTGTTATACTTGTTTCACTATATATATAAAAATATAGTGAAACAAGTATAACAACAGCAATTAGCTAAAAGTATCAATCATTTCTAGTACACGCATTTAATCGAGCAGTGCAAATGCATGTTTGTCTGCCAATTTATGAGCAAACTAACACATCCCAAAATTGGATTGTCTGGTTATAATATTAAATTAACTGATTTTTCTACAAGCAATTTTTGTCTGTTCCGGCTAATTTCTGAAAAGGCTAACCTAGCAAGAGTAACTTGGGCTACTTTTCAACCGGGTGCGGGAAGTAAGTCCCTTTGGACGCCGGTGAAACCGCGGAGAACGGCTAGTAAATAATTATTTTATTATATATTAATATATTTTATTTCTCGTTCAATATTTAGTCAGCATGAAATTATATGTATATAATATATATATTTTTTTGCTCAAGTGACTCTGCGCTTCTATAGAATCTAGATGCCAAATGTCGATAGACTAAAGCTCGTGAGCTAAATTAAGATATATTATTAAATTCTTATTCTTTATAAGCTTTCGCTAGGTTAATCATGTGGCACGGTGATGTCGATAATCATCAATCAGATTTACCGGTACTAAAATCTCACTAAAACCACTGCCGCGACGTTTGGTTGCTCGAGGTCAAAACAGTTTTTGCTCCACGAATTCTCAGTGCGACTTACTACTAGAGAGAATTTTTTTCTCAGTATTATCTGTGTATCTACCTGACTGTCAAAGTGACAGTAACTAGTATGACAATTGACAATGACACATGTGAGTGAAAATGTTTATGTGGCCAGTTACGAGTGTTTTATACATACTTTGATCACCAAAATATTTTATCGGTGTTACAAATCATATCTCTACTAGTGCAAACGTTTGAATGTTTCATTAAAAGAAAATAGGTAGTCAGAGGTCTCGTTACAACTAATAATGGAAGATAGAGCAGCCAAGCTAGCATTAGCTCGGAAAAAGGTGAAGTGTGTGCTTGAATATTACTTATCACTTTTCTTATTTATTATACTGGTATAAAATTTACCCATGATCTATAAAATAGACCAAAATAGTAACCGTTTCAGGGCCTTTATATGCTGAGGTCCTTGCCTCGGCCTTTATTTGAAACAATTTAGATTATGCTTTATTCAAAAACTCATATAGGTAGTTAGTATAAAACTAAAAAACCTATTTTATCAAATGTTAGTACATACAACAGCTGTAATGTCAGTATAACATTTCACTTTAAGTTATTACTTATATACATTTTTCAGCTGAAAGATCATCAAGAAAAGAAATTAGTTTCTGGACAAAAAGATGATACAATCTCTCGAACAGAAGACATTGTAAATGATAATAATAATTCTGAATTGAAATATGATGAGGGGCTTAGTACTCAAAGCACACAAGACACAATTGATAGCCATGGTTCTGAGTCTACTGATAACAATAAACCTGATACTCTAGTAACGACAAATATAAATAGCCAAATGACCAACTTCACAAATGACAGTTCAATAGCAACTGCAGAGAATGTTAATGTAACAGAGTTTTTGATTTCAAACAAAAGAAATTTGGAATTGCAAGTATCTCAATTACAGACAAAATTGGACCAACACGAGCAGAAGCATGCCTTAATACTTGAAGATTACAAAATATGCAACCAAAAACTTAATGATTTAGAAATTGAAAACAAACAGTTAAATGATAAATATTTAAATGCCATGCAAAAAATTATGATACAAGATACTAAACTCAGTGAGCTGAATACATTAAGGCTTACTTTATCTGAAGAAAACAATAATTTATCTGAACAAATTGAATTTACAAAAACTGTTTTAAATGCTAAAGAAGCAGAGAGTGATTCCTTACATAATCAACTGTATAATTTACAGAACCAATATGATGTAATACATTTGCAGCTACAACAGTTGACAAATGGATCAACTGCAAATGCAACCAATGGGTCAAGTGCCCCAATTGGAAAAACTGCTAGTGAGAAAATTGATGCGCTTATACACAAAAATACAAATTTAGAGCAACAGTTGGGATTATTACAAAAAGAACGAGATCAGATTAACCAACATTATGAACAATATGTTTCTGAATTGAATGAGCAATTAAGGTGTGTAATAAAAAAAAATGAGGAACTTACCAGAGAAGTTGAAAATTTATCTAATAGAGAAAACAGTTTAATTGAGCAGATAAGTGACATGGAAATAAGGATACAAAATTACAATATGAACAAAAAGACATTTGAAGTAGATCGTAATACAACTACAATGAATGACTTACAAGATCAATTAAAAAAGGCTCAGGTAAATATCAAATACTTTTAATCTGAAACTGCTATGAGAATATTAGGAGTTAGTAGCTCGAGAATTTGAGCCTCGCTATGAACTTAAAAGAAGCCTGTTGCATGTAAAAACTAAACTTTTTAAAACATAGCATTATGACATAAGTATTTTGTCTTAAAAGGCTACCATGTCAATAATAATATTTACTAACCAACTTTGCTGTTGACGTTTTAAATAAAAATAATATCAATCATATCACAACAAATTAATTATGAGATAAATTATTTATTATTAGTGAATAAAAGTTAAAATAATGAATATGGATACTTATGAAGACAAGATATTATGATTTCTATACATTATAATGAATGTGAAGAAAAGTAGTTTTTGTAAATTGACACTATAGAGAAAAAAAATTAAACCTGTGTTATGGATACCCATCATTTGTGTTTGTGTGAGCACTTCTCACCACTCATATCTTTTCTGTTCTAGGATGACCTAAATGAGTTGCGGAGCAAACATGAACTACTTCAAACCCAATATACTGAGAGTGTTGCTAAAATTCAAGAACTATCTGACGTTAAAGCAACAGAGTGTCACCATGACAACATTAGTATATCTAAGTTAAGTGCAGATATGACCAGCGATAAAGTAGCTGCACAAAGAGCTACTGAGCAAAATAAAAAGTTGAAACAAGATATGCAGGACTTGGAAGATGCTTTTGTAAAAATGGTATGTACTTCTTTATTTATTAATTTATAGAAAAGAACATTATTTTTATAAGTATATTTTATATCATTCTGATACAGAAATTGTAATTAATTAGTGTAACTAATGAGTTTTATCAATTGTTGAGAGAAAAACGGTGTTTCAAGTTATCAATCAAAACACACATAACCAGTGTAATATTCTCTGTACACCATAAAAATTAACCTGGGGACCTATGACAATGCTTCTTTAGCAGGAGTAGCCATAAGTATTGAAAATGGTCTAAACAGGCAACAGACAATATTCGTATTCAACCATGACCTCTTGCTGTGCCTTTCGCTTAAAGGACGTGTCCTATGGCTTTTCACTTTTCATTGCAAGACGAGACCTTCTAGGCACTTGCACCAAAGGCACATTTATTCCTTTGTCTTAGGTTCTTGTTTCTGTGGCATATAATAAGATGCGAGACCGCAGCGATTTCATAAGACCACACTTTTGAAAATTTAGAAATTACCTACTCAATTTGATTAATTATGTATATTAGAATTCCATTTGATTCCACTGCCCCTTTGACTCTTCAATACGACTTGTAACAAAATGTTTTTCAATATTTTCAAAAAGATTTCATTAAAGTTAACTTGCACAAACTTTCAGAGTAAAGACAAACTGGAATTAACAGAAAAAGTAACAGCTGAAAAATATTTAAATCGGGAGCTTACGATTAAATTATCTGAAGTAGAAGAAAAAGCTAAAGACATGCAAATTAAATTGAAAGCCAAGGATGAAGAAATGATAAGATTACAAGCAAATTACAGAAATATCGAAAAACAGTGTGAAAAATTAACGGTGCTGGAAAGCAATGATTTAAGTACAGTTTCAGATGTTGGACTGGACTCGGAAATAAATAATGACGTCATAGAAGAATTCGTAAAAACTTCTGAATTAGAATGCAAACCTTTAAATATTACGGATGATTACAATGAGAAAAAAAGCAATATTCTTCAAAGGGCCGATGCAATGACGAAGCTTCAGGAACGTTTCCTAAAAATAATGGGTGAAGTTGCTGATTTATCTGATGAGAAGCATAGGCTGGAACATATAATATTACAACTTCAGAATGAGACTGATACGATTTGTGAATATGTGGCACTGTACCAACAGCAACGGAGTTTGCTCAAAAGGCGAGATGAAGAAAGAAGTGCCCAGTTAAAGGTTTTCCAAGAAGAGTGTGGAAAACTTAAAAATCAATTGGAAGAGCTTAGTGGACTTTTATCTCGGTTTGCAGAAGATAAAGAATTATCATTTTATTTCGAAATTGAGTCGAAGCGAATTGATATGGAAAATGTTATGAGGTTATTAGACAGTCTTAAAAATAATTCTTTAGTAGATATCAATAAGAAAAATATAGAATTCAAAAATTTTTATCCTTGCAACTGTTGCTCAGGTAAACTTATTGATGTGTAAAATGTTCGACATACCGATATACATATATTTATGTATAAATAGTTGTAATATTACGTATTTGTAACTAAGACTAAGATATACCGAAGCTAAGATATATACAATATCTTTATTGTAGATATGCCGTGGCCATATCGTAAATTACCCACTTCATGAAATAGTCGCGTTTCATGACAAAATGTATGTACTGTCATAGTACATTTCACCTCTATTTTCTTTTTTAAGTTAGCACTTGACATAAAATCCTTCTTTTTTTCTTTTAACTAGCTTTGCTCTTTTTGTATTCCTGCATTATGCGTATATAATCTTTGTTGATATATTATTTTTTATTATGGAGTGATTCTCGTGGAGGTTTAAACCGCTATATTAAAACATTATTGAATAGATACTTAATATAATATACTATAAAACTATGTTTCTTAAAACCCGGTCTCTGTTTCTTACCTATGTCACCTATGTAAACCAAATTGAATGTGCACTGAAACATCAAAAAATACTAAATTACACAAAAATCGTCATGTGACTTAAATTCAATATGGTGGTCAAGCTATTTAAAATGCTATGGGTATCAAATGAAACGGTCGGCTGTCAGGAATACGAAAAAAATAGTCCCATAAATAAATCCAAGATGGCGGATATATAATATTCTTGAATCACTCTATTTATTAAAAAAAAAAAAACAGTTTCAAAATCCGTTGCATAGTTTTAGATTTAAGCATACAAGGGTCATACAGATACAGATAGCGACTTGACTTTCGGCTCAATTAAATGGCATTTATTAATTGCAAAATAGCACATTAGTACCTATGCCCTATATAAGGGAAAATTCGAAATTGAGCGATCGTTTCAGTAGGCTCGTGATATCCGCGCGTGACTATTGTCGTACGGGTTGTGGGCGGCTAGCGCCAGCCGCCTCTCTACTAAAGCAGACTAGTTTTAATGTAAATAATGTATATCTCTGATAATTTCCTGATAATACATACTATTCAATCCAACTTTGAATACCCAAATTTTATTTCACAATAACTGAACAGTAGCGAGTGACCTGGGGCCTAATGCTGTTAATTTAGTTTAAAGAACACGCAATTGATATTCAACTGATACTCAATCACGACTCCATGTCGATTGAGACAAATAGGGCATTCCGAAAAATTTTGTTTTCAATCTCAATTAGAGTCATAATTGAATTGTTATGTGAGTCTTTATAGTTTAATGGTTATCGGTGTTGCTATTCTAATTCTACCAAAAGCTAAGTGGTGAATGATAGGTATATTAGGTATATTGTTTTTAATAAACGTTTTGCGTATCAGTGGCAGTTCAAACGTAGACCATTGGTTTTAAATTAGTAACCGAATACCCCATAAGGTAAAAATTGCTATTAAGATCCAATTAAGTTTCAATTGACACAATATTAAATTAGCAGCATCAGGACCCTGTAATAATGAAGTCCTGGGGGAATTTCAAGGAAGTGTACGCGCATGCAGCTATACCTACCTCTCAACTCGACCTGGGGCCTACTCAATGTTTAAAATATCTAGCCAAAAGCTGAACAAATATCGTGAATTGTACCTAGTTCATTTTAATTTTCAAAATTATTCCTCGATTCGTCATTGGGCGTTGCGCAAGAACCCTACTAAGCAACACTATTTGGGGATCGTTGGTTAGTGTAACTGAAACAAAATATGAGGTTTGCAAATAATATATTATCAGTATTATATATTATACATTTACTTGCAGTAGGCATGAAGGTTGTATGTAAACATTAGGTATTATAATTTAAAAAGATTTTGTTACCTACTCGTTGACTAACCTAAACATACTTGAGCTAGGAGTGTTTCTGGGCATTTCTCGATGGGATTATGTTACCTACCTAAAATCTATTAAGAATATTTACATATTGACTAAGGAATTAAATAACTTCATCCGACTTAGGTGAGGTGGGGCAAGATGGATAACTTTTCAGATAAATTTTGCGCACTGATTACAGATTACCTTTTTTATGTTACGTCGACCTGCCTCTGTAACTTTACTTACAAGGTACCTACGGTCTTCATTTTTAGGTACGATTTAAGCTAATACAAAATATATTGATCTTACCCCACCACCGTTTCATCCTCATCCTTTTCCGCTGTAGTATAAAATAAATATATTTATAAATCAGTAATCTACACAAGACGGTAGATTCTTTGGTCTATACGCAGTAAAAATATAATTTTAATAGAAGGCTCTCTACAAAATTCCGAATACAACACTGGTCTGTCTTAGGCATCTCATCAGAAGATTGTTTCAACTTACCCCACCTCACCTTACGTGTATACCATACCCCTAGATGCCTAAGTATTATTATGTTACGATGCCCTCCCAAAAATAGTGTGTAGCACATTTTTGCTCAACAGAATTATAACATTACGCATAGTTTCACCTCCGTCAAAGCTGTGCGGAACTTTTGTAACCATGCCACTGTTCCAGTGTGTTGAACGAACTGTCTCAATAAAATTTCAGTCGTTTATTCAGACGATCAATTATATTGAGCAATATTAGGACTAATGCAAATTTATTGACCGTATGGAGTTGCTATTAACATTTCCCAATGATTGAACAAGATTTGGAGCAAATTTAGTTTATTGCGTCGTGAGGGACAATATTCGAAAGGAAAATCCTGGAAGAGACATCACTCCCATTGATGAAATCGGTAGAAAACATTTAGAAAACAACCTTTAAGAAATATTCAACGTAATATCAAAATTTGTAATGGAATAACTTTCTTTTGATACTATATTAAACAGGTAATATTTACTTGGTGATAAATATGGATAGACAAAAAATAATTACTATGGTATTTTGAACAGTCCTATTATGTAACTTGGGCCACATATGCCATGTGATTTTGTTCCTGAGCCTCAAATCTAGTGTTTGATCAAAGGCTCTTAAGCAATAACATGGCAGAAAATTGGCGCTTACAAAAGTTACAAAGTGGATACAGAGGCTAAACGAGATACAAGCCCAGTACATGCACTCCTTGATTTAACTGACACAAAATGTAAACACAAAAAAACACATCATTTACTGGAATAGCATTTACCATTTTCTGTCGACAAGTTGAAGCCCCTAACCTAGTAGTGAGTACTAGGCGTGGATGGCATGACCTTTTGCGATGCAATTCTGTGACATTTTAGGTAGTTCAAAGATATGTGAGCACCTTTTGGCACAAAAAACGAGTTTTCTTCTCGCGCTAATTTAACTGGATTATTATGTTCTTTAAGTATGCCTTGAAAAGGCCTAACTACACGCGAATATAATATATTCATGGGTTAAAAATTAGGTTACCTTATCATGTTTAAAGTAAACAAATCAATAAAAAAATTGCGTCCTTCAAGTGGAAGATATTTTTCATTTTGTTTAAACACACATTTCGATAGTTGAGCATCTCGATGTGAAATGCATTATGTATATGTATAAGAATCAACTCTCTTCTTTTTGTCCTGCTCCCGATTTATTTGGGTTCGGCGCAATATGTTTTCCGCCTTCCATTCCTTTTTCAGGTAATATATATATTTTTTCTTCGGTCTGCCTCTCCATCCATTCTGGTAGCAAGCAATTCTTTTTCTTTTTTTTTGATATTTTACCTATGTTGATATCAGGTATGAGGCGTCATCATTCGCGTTAGTAATATTCCTTGAACATTTTTTGTTTTCTTAAGTCCGAAAGTTCACACAAGTCAAATGCTTTTCGAAATAATATTATATTTTGCATGAAAGTTTACCGTTGAGTGCACTAAAAGGACACTCATCTCATAATATACACTATTATACTCACATACGTACGTAGGAACATATTCGAGACTGAGTGACTCTTGACAGTAAAAGCAATTAGCATTTTTGGAATGCTTACCAGTCTCCTTAGTTAAGATCGGGAACATTTCGATTTCATGGGTAATTTTGTAAAAACCCTTTACAGTTAAATGGTAACTATGATATAGGGCATGACTGTAAAACACGGCCAGCCATTTATTAAAAAAAAAAACAAATTATTTTTGGCTAACTCAAGCTCGTTTCAAAATGAAATAAATTAAATAGGTACATTATGGTCATTATTTCTTTATGTTTCTGTACTTTCAAAAACTTATTTGATGTAATATAATAACTATATATAAGCAGTTTAATGAGGGTCGATCTTACTTGGGACCTTACAGCCTGGCCAGTATTTGGTGAAGCGGGGCGCAGTGCGGCGAGAGGCAAGGTGAGCAGTGCGAATTACAGTGATGTGCCACAGCTCAACTAATTGCGACTGCGGTGGCCGAGTTTTTTGACATCTACATTATTGGTCTACTCAGTGTTAAACTAATTAAGACAATTATTGTTTTATTTGCTATTCAGACGACATATATACCTACATTACGGTGAAAGTATTTTTGTTTGCATATGATGAACAATACTTGAACATTTTTAGCCGACTGCCAAGAAGGCATGTTTTTTTTAATAAATTTAATCGTGTTGTACTATCGAAAATAAATATTTACAATACATTTAGAATTCCCTAAATATGATAAGTGGCAGTATAGTTAAGTACCTATATCTTTATATCTTAAAACGTAAAATCTCGGAATGTTACAGTTACATTCTATTAAGTACAACTTATAAATTAGGCGTGTCAGTTTTCAATCATAAATAGATGATGGAATAATAGATAAATTATACGTTTTTAGTACAGCCACAAATTTGAGACGACACCATGACGGAACGCGTATAGTTACACGCATAATTTATGCCATGTTTGAATTATGTATTTCGTGTCTCATCTATTATCGCAGCTTACAGAAGACAATAGGTAGGTACGCCTCGCCACATGAGTAGATAAACATCCCGAGAGTGGTACACCGTGACAAGGAAACCAGGATCTGCTGGCATCCCAGAGAAACTTTCGAAACTCGTAGGGGCAAGATTGGCAAACTCGTTAGTTACACTTCCATGGTCTGCGAGTGGCGGAGGTCGCAGTCAGAAAGATCTGCTATTATAAGATTCTGCCCACTACACAAATGCGCGGGACGGGGTTATCTGATAGCACTGTTAGTCAGGGGTTACTCCCAAGCTTCTTGATTTTATAAAAAAAAATTGAAACGCGAACATTCATTTCTAGGGAAAGAGAAAATCATTCTAAAATTCGATGTGTTTTATTTATTTATTTGTATCTGCAGCCGGATCTGTCGAAACTTTGTGGGACGGATTTTTTGTGAGACGCTTGTCGTGTCACTGTTCCATTCTCGCATACTAAAAAGTCCGCTACGGGTTGTACGCCATATGCGTCGTCTTACATGTGATAACCCTACCAAATAGGTAACAATTTTGTACGTTCCAAGGAAACTACCTCTGTTTGGTTTATCTACTAATATGGAATATCATTGAAATGCTACTTGAAATTCCACGATCCTTTCTGACAAAGAATTAGATCAATGTGAGCGGTCAATAGGTACGACACCGAAATTTGGCAAGTAGAAGAATATTCCTCTACTCGGATTTCATTTTTCATAAGCTAGCAAGCATCACTAAACCGAATGCTCAAAACATATGCAAAAATAGGTGAGCGGTCAATATGTAGGTACACTAACTGCGAGATGACGAACGCCCAAATTCGGCAATTAGAAGAATATTCCTCAACTAAACTAGGTATGTTTTTGCATAAGCTAGATAAGCCAAATGCTCAAAACATACTCATAAATTGGATTCACTTTTACATACGAATTTTGCATAGATTTATTAACGCCAATAACGAAATAAGTTTTGCTCCCTTAACAGATATTTTTTCATACCAAGCGCCACCATCGCCCCGCTTCGTTCATGTCTGGGTGAGGTAAGATCGATCAGACCAGTAGCTATATTCATTGGCATATATCTTGTCAGGACAATCGCAAAATTTTAGCTAAATATTCGCACCTAATGGCGCAGAATTCGAGTATAAGATAATACCGAACAGCGCGTGTCGGTAGCATTTCATAAGAGTATGGTAAACATTATAATAAAATAAGATATAGCTTATATCTTATTTTAAAGTCACACTCACACAAAACAATTATCTAAGCGCACTATCCTATTTTGACTTTTTGAATGTTCATAGAGCCATTCGCATCACAGATGAATGAATGTCTTCTTATATCCAACATCTACGCTCTGAAACAATAATATAACATCACAAAATTAATGACAGAAAATTATATGTGTCTAAATTCAAACACTAATATTGCAATAACATAATGGCCGGTAGTGATAAACAAGAAAAAAAAACCAACGGACTACCTGTTTTTTTTTATTATCATATTATAAAGACAAAGGTATGTACTTTCTAAGTCTATCTTGGACACTAATGACTGTGTTTCGGATGGCACGTTAAACTGTAGGTCCCGGCTGTCATTGAACATCCTTGGCAGTCGTTACGGGTAGTCAGAAGCCAGTAAGTCTGACGCCAGTCTAACCAAGGGGTACTGGGTTGCCCAGGTAACTGGGTTGAGGAGGTCAGATAGGCAGTCGCTCCTTGTAAAACACTGGTACTCAGTCGAAACCGGTTAGACTGGACGCCGACCCCAACATAGTTGGGAAAAGGCTCGGGAGATGATGATGATGATTATAAAGACAAAGGTAAAAACTCGCCTAAAAAACACACATTTCATAATTGCCAGAATTATTTTCAATTTTTGAAAATCGAAAGAATGGTCATAAAAAATGCTCTCGTTAGTAGTTTTGTTGATATCGCGAGGCTGAACAACGTACGGCCGCACAAAAATTAAATTATAATAATAAAGGACTTAATTATTACTTTATTTAGGCTTTCTGTCAAAACAATATTTCTTCGCATTTTTATTTTATTGATTTTTTATTTAAAGCATAAGTGTTTGTTCACACGCTTTTACGGTTAACGCTCTTTAACCGTAATTAATTGTTATGAAATTTGGTACTGTGATAAGTAGGTATTCTGGAGACAATTATCGGCAACTTTTAATCCAGACTAGGGAAGTAGCTGCCTCAAGACACGGGTAAAACGTATTAGAACTGATATTATTTGACAAAGGGTATACTCACAATTAGTCAGTTTTTTTTGGGCTCTCTGCATTGGACTCACTATTTGGCTGAAATGAAATTGACAAAACACTTAATTTCATGACTGTGATTATAAAGACCAAGTGAGAGTCGAACTCGCAAACGAAGTTTAATTTTGCAAAGCCTTGTGAATTTGGTTTTTAGACTTTCTGACAGTTTGCCTACCCGTAAATTAATTAGATAGCTTATTTAAAGAGAAAGGCCAACAAGTTCCTATGGGACTTTGGCAAATTTTGGCTGATGAGCAAACTGTTCGGTCACGGCCTCTTGCTTTTTTAGATAAATTTGAAAAAAATATGCTAAGTAGGACCTTTTTATACAGGATTACATATTAGCTATTGCTCTCGCAAAACTTTATGGCGGCTCAGAAGATGGCATCGCTGCGCCGAGACCGTTTTAAGTTACCAGTGGGGAGAGGTGAGCGAGGGGAATGGAATACATGCGCCTGCCGTAGTTGCGAGCCGCCATTAAGTTTGACCAGTTTTATAAGTGAAAAAATATTTCCTTACCTCAAAATATCTATGGTAAAGCACTACTCCATAAACACAGCCAATTGATACTAAAATTTGAATGACTAGCCAAACAATCACATTGCACACTTGAGCTTGGCCAAAAAGTTCTTTGCCATTTTTAATACACAGCATAGATTCTGTGACCATGATGGCTCCGTAAACCCAACATTGTGTTCCAACTCGCTTGCAGTTCGGATCCGTCACGTAAGTGTAATATTGTCTGAAATAGTAGTAAAGTGTAGTATAGTATGATTCAATTTAAAGTAGAACAATCGAATTCATATTGACATTAAGGATCTCAACTGAGTAGCGTATTTATAATTTACACAAGGCCAAAACGCATTCAAAGGAATCCGGTCGGGTATAATTTGTAATGAAATTTCTGAAGCACTCGGTACTCAATTCTAACAGACTTGAATGTGTAATTATGTAATTTAACTTTAGTCTTAGTAGCCGCCGGGCTAGAGCGAATGCGAAGATATTAGAAGCTATTAGACACAGTTTTCTTGCTTATAACGTAAAATGAAACGAAGTCTACAAGAGCAATGTCAGAGCCACGGTAATAAGCAAATAAGGAACAGAATTTTTATGAAATTATCTACCAAATAAACTAGCGGGAACTTATTCGTAGGTGGTGAAACAGGCCCTAAGTGAAGTTATTTTATATTGATTCTTTTTCTATTAAATAAAATATTTAATTTATATAAATTAACGGATATTTTTTAGCAAGCAAAGGACGTCCCAGCTTCAGCACGGAATGTCTCGCATACTCATCATCTGACTAGTATGATGGTATGGTGGTACAGTTTCGTAAGAAGGTTACTCCGCTCCACTTCTGCCAACAAGGCGTCAAGGTAGAAGCCGAGAGAGTGACATTTTAGTGCCTATTGCGAAACTCGTCGCTTATTCTTTATTTTACAACAATGATTGGGTTTTTCAGTATCGCTTCAGCGCCATCCCATAATTATGACAAAAACTACCCAAGCTACTAAGTTACTGAAGCCCGCTATAAAAAGATTAGCGCCGTGAATTATTACTCACCAAATCTTCTAATTAAAAAATGGCCATTTTAAACAATAATATATATTATAATGTCACTAATTATCTACATAACGTTTACTGAAAATTTTACTTGGCTGGGGCATTGCCGGGCCCTCAAATATTTATTAAAATTTTGTTATGCAACTTTTATTTCGTCTCAAAACTTATGAACGGATTAGGTAGATGTGTAAGCGTAAAAATATAAGAATTATGAATAACACATAATATACCTTACCTTACAGAAGGAGCCACAATGACACCTATGAGACAAAGTCGCGCGATGACCAATGGATGCGAGGGTGGCATCTCAAATATATGTTTTAGGAAAAACGTATTCAACTCAGAAATTTGCCAAAACACCACCAACTGGCTTAAAGCGCAGAATCTCATGTATGTGCTTGTAGGATCCAACCATCGGACTGGTGTCCATTGTACAGGAGTAAATTGCAATATTGCTCGCTTTATTTTTCCAGTAGTTGAAGAAATATCCCTAAAATTATTCAAAACAAATTAAATAAAATTTAGAATACTTACCTACCTAAAAAATCTTTATTTTTTCGTCTATCAAGCAAGGGAATCAAAATCTTTAACTATTTTACTTTTGATAGGAAGTCGAGAACTTATTCAACAACTAGCTTCCGCCAGCGGTTTCACCCGCTTTCTGAGGGAAGTACTTTCCATACCCGGATAAAAAGTAGCCTATATGTTATTCTGATGTATAAGCTATATTGTGGTAAAGTTTCATTCAAATCCATTCAGTAGTTTTTACGTGAAAGAGTAACAAACATCCATACATCCATACTTACAAACTTTCGCCTTTATAATAGTAGTAGGATACAGATAAACGAGATTATTTATAAAACCGACTCAGTACGAATCGAATTGGGGCACGAAAGGTTCCTTCCTTACCCATACACACAACACCTATACGTATAATGGCCAAAAATAATGTCTACTACATGGAGCTCCTCCCCTCCCCTCGTAGCTTGTTTTCGTTTTCATATATTTATTTACTTTTAAAGTACCTAAATAAACTCAGTATTCTATGAATATTTCGAGCGTCTACATGTTGCCATCATTAATACAGAGCAGAAAGGGTAATATTTCATTCTAGTTTTCAGTATTTTTCGGTATAGAGGTGAAAATTACAAGTGTCTAACCATTCTCCCCTTATTCTTTCACGCCGAATCCTCTGTATTTGGTTTCATGAAAGTTGGCTTCTGCCAGCGGTTTCACCAGTAACCTGAGTGATCTATTCCTCGTACCGATATTAATTTTTTTTTTTTTTGACTAATGGTGTATTTTTGTGCCTGCTATAGAAATGAATACTAAAAACAATTTTATTCAGGGGGCTCCCATACACCTCTAACAAGACTAGTCTGGTACAAATTATGGATATTGATAAAACTACTTTAAAAGTAAATAATTGTATCAAAATAAAACAAATGTTTGAGAAGGGCTCTCGAAGACATGATTTTTAGACCTTTCGTTCGTAGGTAATGACAGGATTCCCTACGTGCGTGAGTCCGACTTGCAATTTTTAAATGTAACTTTATAAATACTTATGTAAGCAAAGACTTAAATCTGGATGCATAGGTACAGAAGTCGAGGGGGGGAAGGCGTAATTTAAAGAGGCCATTCAAAGCTTCTAGTAAAAAAATTAAAACACCACTAAAATGTTTACCAAAATTGCATATTTAAGTAAGGGTGAGTAGAAATGAGAAAATGCCCAAGGCTCAATTAAAGAGTCTCAAAATAGGAGTACCTTAGCGTAATATTTAAATGTGCGAAACCTTCCGTGCGCGCACGCGTATTTCGCATTTAGTTCGTACATAATAAGTATAGATGGTTATTCTATATGTTAACAAAAGTTATCTCTACGCAGTCTAAGCGATCGCGATGAATTCATAAATATTATTTGATATACAACTGCATGACTCTTTTTTACCACACCGTGCGACGCAAAATATCCAGCTTTTTTTTAAATATGTTGAATAACTAAGGTTCTAACATTTCGACCATAATGGTTTTCTTGGGAACAACATGTATTTGTGAAATAACCAATATTTAAATAAAGCTTACCTTATACTGACCCACTTATATTCTCTCATTTCTAAGGCTTTACAAATCTTTAGCCCACACCATATCCCTAGACCGTTACAAATTAATACATCCAAGATTACTGAATCCCACCAACATTCTAAGAAGTTAGGAAGCAAATGTGCAAATGCTATTTCGGTTATTTCCCACATTATAGAAATAGCCCATAATAATCCTGCATGCCTGAATAATATGGCTTTAAACAGCCAACCTAAAAAGTGTCCCCAAGCAAATACGTCTACATGAGACCAAACTTTTGCCAAGCTTACATCTGAACAATTGACTGCATATTCCTGAAAAATATAAAATTTAATATAAATAAAATTGTAGGTACAAATTAGTTAATAAATATTTATTATTATAGGATGTATAAAATAGGGACGACAAGAAAGATTAAAACCACTAGAAAAAGGATGAGTATGGATGATAACTTGGTGATGTTCTTTTAGTATGTAGTGATCTCTTTGATCACTTGAATGAGAAAGTCATAGTAAAACAATATTCAATACTTTTGGAGGTCAATGAGTATTTGATAATACACATTTTTTTTTTAATAATAGTTTATAAAATGTAAACTATAACATCATCTTGTGTTGACTTGAGTCAACTGACAACAAAACCAGGGTGGCTTCTACATATTTTTTTCTGGTAACAAGGTCTTTATCGTGTACTTATAAGAATGTTGAACTGATTTCTGTGTCTTATCAAGAAGTAATATGTTTTCATACCCTGTTTAAATGAGAAAACTTACCTTATCCATATCAATGTGGAAATTGCGGAGATTGGGATCAATCCAATACATTATTTCGTAGACCGTAGAATAACTTTGAAATAATAGAAACAAAAGAGCCAATAGGTACAGTACTGATGCGCCAAATACGATTCTCCATACAGCTGGATGTGGTCTTGTAAAGGGACCATTAGGAAATGTCAGAACTGATACTATGAGGAAGAAAAATACTACACAGCAAATTCCTGACCATATATTGTCTTGAATACTGGATTCATCTCTGAAACAATTTTGAAATTTGTTTATGGTTAAATTAGCTAGTGTTACCGTCTTGTTCATAATAAGAATCCTACTTCAACTTCATATGGTTATAAATGACATGGGTTTTTAAATAATCAAATGGTAGAGACACAGGCCTACCTTATATGTACTGTATTGATAAAAACTTTCTAGAAAAAATTTGATCAGGATTTTCATGGGAATAATCATAAAGACAGATTTCGATATAAGTATTGGAAAAATGACTTGATGAAACTCAACAGAAAGAAACAAAAAACAAACCTACTTGAAACCTTTTCAAAGGTCTATTATTTTAAATCTATTCTTTATTTTTTTGGTAGTATCAAGAAGTGTGGTTACATCATCGCAAATAAGTTTAAAAAGTATACCTTACAAATGCTGTGTAGATTACTGATGCAATCGATACTGCTAACAATGTAATAGTATGTGGTTTATAGAAAAATTCTAAAGAAATATCGTCCACCGGTCTTTCGTTTATAGAGCTGAAAGCAGCCGTATAATCATTACACAGCATTGTGCTGCTACCAGACATTGTCCTCTCTTTGGTGTCCTTCATGTTTATATTGTGTGCGGTGTGATTCTCTTATTATTAACACAACGCACGTGAAAAGTAAAGACAATCACATTATGATAAAACTGAATAACTCCTTGACACTACAGTCGCCCGTGCGCTGCCCTCAGACCTCAAAAGACAGAATACATTCAGAAACTTATTTCAATTTGATAGCTGAAGCAACTAGGTATTTGACAGAAAGATTAACACACTGAAACAGCCTGAAAACATTTGTCATGTCACGTCAGTCGTCAGGTGTCAAGCAAGCGGCTTAGGTTATGGAGGATAGAGGCATAGATTATACACTTATACTGATTCATAGAGATATGGAGTATGGAGCAAATTGGAGTAGGTATAATCCTCTGTTCCGTGGTATCTATGGGATATCCGTGACCCTACTCTCAACTCGACATTGACTAAAGGTAAAGGACTAACCTCAGATTATGATTAATGCTTCATTAATCTGAGGAACTAACACCTCACACAAAACGTGAAGTGCCAAAACAAGAAAAAAAACTGGGTAACAGAGAATGCACTTCATACACTTTTCTACTTATGTTTAAGATAAAGTTAAGAATTGTTTGAAACTGTATTTTAAATGAAATAAACAGCATTTTTATTCTTTATTTAATTTACTCCTATTCATGCCAAAGAAGCAAATCTATGCTGTACCTTTTGAGATTATCCCGGACATACATACAAACAAATAGGTATCTAAAAACTATGTTTGGCTTAGATATCGAATGTAGATCCTATTAGCCCCAATTATTCTTTAAAAAAAATATTCAATGTACAGTTTTGACTTCTCTACGATTTTTATGTATGTATAGGTATAGATTTTCGAGTGCACTAAAAAATCCTCTCCGCTGCTCTCCGTTCTGTCTGCGTCGAATCTAAGCATTTGTCATATTTTTTTATGGAAATGTGTATGTGTACAGTCACCCGCACATTAGTGGAAACATTTGAACTGCGAAAACAGCTATGTCGTAGGAAATAGAGGCGGTCTTAACTTCTAAGTGTGTCTACTGATGTGCGGGTTACTGTACCTACACCGGCTTTGATGTTGACTGTTCCTACCTACTTATATGTTAAAAATGAAACAAGTCTAATTCAAATATCACAACTTTAATCAATTATTATTTTTAACAAAATTTTCTCTCATGAAAGCATTGCACGACATAATTTTCGTTGTCTGTTTAAAAACAAGGTTAACACTTATTAGTGCACGAGAATAATAATAACGAGTAAGAATTTCAATAAATGTCCTTTGTTCTCTTCCGTTAATACCTACCTCGTCAATTGGGAATGTTTCGTTATGGTATATCAATACGGATTTGTGTTTGATTTCACATTTTTCTTTACTCAAACTGTGATCGTGATTCTGTTATTTAGGTACTTACAGATTCAATTTTGATTTAAAAATCTCCTAAGTTCACCGACTACCATAACAATATTGCACCGACCAAACAGATTTAGATTATTAACCCTTTCACCGCCTGAATCAGATTTATCCAACAAAACAATTCGGGCTTATTACGCCCGAGTCGGATTTATCCGACATAAAACCGTTTTTATTTTAATTAGTGAACGTATTAAGATTTAGTGTTCGACTCAAAGTGCAGGGCGCTGGTAGCACGCCAACTGATAAAAAGTCGGGCGGTTTAACTGTTAATAATCAAAATTGACTAACATACCTTAGGTATATCCACAAAAAAGCATCGGACTAAATGCGATTCTCCTTATACAAAATGTGTATAGGTATACCAAATAATAGTTGCCAAAGGAAAGTCGACTGAGCCCTCCAGTCGGGGCTCCTTTTTCTGAATTCAGATTATACAAAAACGTAGTGCTTGCGTGCCTCTCACAAAAATTAATGTATAACTATTTTAGGAGATACTCATTAATAATTGTGACCATTTTGTGAAGTAGCCACGGGTTTAGTTCTTTATATCGAGAAAAGATTCCTTTTCATTGATCTGACCAAACCATACAAAGATGTGGTTTGGGACAAATAACTGATGGGCGAGAAACATTTCGGGAAATTATCAAGCATTTCATTACTTAAGTCATTCCGCAAACCAGGCACATACACGGCGCAGAACACGGTCAAGTTAGGGCCATCACTTCACACATCGCTTCTGATAAGGGGCGCAAGATAGACACTCGCTAAAGGTGCACAAGTCTAGTTACATCGCTGCATAAAGTGATCGAATATAAGGAAAATAGCTGCTATTTGGCTTCTAAAGCTTTTTTATAATACTGAAGTATTACCAAAAAATCCTGTGAAGGTAACCAAGACATCTTTCAACAATCGTGAGATCTAAATTTATAGAAAATGTACAACATGTAGAATGTAGATAAGTTATAGAAATGACATTAAAATCCATTCCATTCATATTTATCGATTCTGCTAGCGTACACGATTCTTTCTATATATAGGTATATATCTTGATTGATGAGAGATATCTTTGCTAATGCGAAAATTAGTGAAAAAGGATTTTAATTTATCGCGCCCATAATTGTATAATTCACATTTACTTCACGGGTGTATAAAAAGCGACTAAATAGTTACATCACAAGTCGTGCATTTTATGCATACATATTTTTATTGCATACAGCAATGTCATTTCAGTGTAAAATTTTTGCTTACTTTGGCCAACAAAGTATGGTAACAGCTTCACATAATTTTTATTTTGGTTATTTTTACACCCTCGTGATCATACAAAATATATGAAAGGCTATATCTAGATTTAAATTTAGCACCGGTTTATTATTATATTTAGGCTAAACACGCAAATCTTATGAATTATTTGCACCAGTATAGGCGGACATTTTTAGCCCACTTAGTGACAAAAAGTAAATAAATATGTATTTAACGAATAGGTGCTCTTAATACCAGCTTTTCTCTGCGGTTTCACCAGCGTACCAAATGAACTTCTTTGTGTGTGTTATTGTTATTGTGTGTTATCAAGTACCTACACGCTGAGGATCATGTTTACCATAAAAAAATCATGAAAACATTAACATATTTTATTTATCATCACATTCGCCAAATTGTAATAATAGTGTTCTAAAGCATAACACCAGTCTCTATAAACGCGCTCGATCGTTGACCCCTAGGCCATTCATTTTTTTTGATGTAAACATGATCCTTAGCGTGTACTTGATGACCTGTAAAAATATGGTGCACTATTTTTGTTAGACCTTATATATTGCATTTCATCCAAAACTTAAAAAAAATATTATGAAACATAGAAATTGGCACACACATACTTACAAACTTTCGCATTCATAATTTGAAACAGACAATAGGATAGAAGCTAAGCTGCTAAATCCGACAAGTTGTAGACAAGGGTGGTATTATATATTTATTAAAATCTTGGTCCGATGTACTGTAAACCATTTTGTCTATAAATAAATCCTGACTTTCATTTGAACTCGGCATCTCCACGCGATCCCGAGATAAATGGTTGTGACATAACATGTGTGGTAGTTCCTCCGGGACGCAGGTCAAAACGCGGACGGAAACCAGTACTAATATAGATAAAAGATGAAACAATTGATTGTTGGGTCCAACGGCTTAAAGTAGGTACGTGTTTAGGTACTTATTGACAACGCATGAGGCGTCTTGTTTGATAGATGTCCCTTGATTATCTCCTATTCTCGGATAGTTATTGAATGCATTATCTTTTGTTGGTAACTGTAAACACGTTACATACATAACAAACAATTGACGTTATTAAGTATTCTTAGGCATACATATTTGCTTCGTAATCCTCTATACTACAAAGCTGAAGAGTTTGTTTGTTTGAACGCGCTCATTTCAGGAGTTTCGATTTCGATCCGATATGAACAAAATCTTTCAATGTTTTGTAGGCAACACATTTGACGCGTAAGGATAAAATATTTTATATCCGGCAGTAAGTAGGACCTACGGACGCAGCCGCAGGTGAAACCGCTGGCGAAAGCTTATCGTAGAATATATATATGTAATTCATAGACTAACAATTTTTTTACAAAAATATTACTTTAAACAGGAAACTGTGTAACGTAATAAAATGTTTATCTAGCGTTATTTAATATAAGCCACTTAACTTAGGTACGTATTTCACAATTCGCTTTCATCTTAACAAAGTATTAAACCTATTCTTATTAATTGATTCAGTAGATGTGGACGTGTGTTAGTATAAAAGTTTAGATTACGTTCAATAAATACATCTAGGAACGTTTTTGAGCCCACTTCATATCGTCAGCTCGGGGTTTACAACCTGTAAGTGCTTCTATTATGGTCTCTAGAGTGGACCAGAAGTGAAGCATTTCTAAAGGCCAGTTGAGCCAACCGGTGGTGATGCAAAAGTAAGTCTCGTGCGGCGCTACGTGGTGAATTCGATGATGACGACGCGGTAACACTATGTGCCATTCTTGTAACCACACCACCCACATAGGTAGGCCAAAATATGTATGAGACCATTTGTGAATCTGAAATATGTTCACAGTAATTTTAAGAAATATGTATTTGCGCGTAAATTGAATATATTATTATCATAGTTTAAATTCAGAGATTCAAATGAAATATAAGTACCTGATTTGTCATTGCTACAAAGATACAACACAAGTACCAATAAGCAATCCAGTGAAATTGTGCTTCGATGCTTTCATCCTCATAAGTGAGCAGCTGCCATACAATTCTTGCTAAGACTGGTATAGTTATGGCGAAGTTGTCGCCATTTGTTTCGATAAAATCATGCCGAGTGATGGATGTTGGGTCAATATGATGTTCACGAAATGGGCGCAGGAAATTCTGTAACAGGTTATGCAATGACATGAGTAATCAAACCGGCGGCATTTGATCTATAAAAAAGAAGGAAACTTTCAGAAACATACATTTCTAAATAAGCAACTAGCTGACTGCTTGTTTGCAGGATCGCAGGTCCTTCCATATGAGCATGTTGCACTAAAAGATTTCCAATATTGGATCGCAGACCACGTTTTTTATCCTGAAGTGCATTTCGTTTTAGTTTGTACAGGTGCACACGGGCGTTGAACATTAGGTACGTTTGTATCGAATTAAACGCATGAAAACGGCGCGTCTTTGCCGATACATACATACATCACATGTTTATAATACAATAAATTGTGAATAAATCATTCAATACTGTATCGATTGTATGCGTTACAAACGTGCGACGACCGACGCGACGGCGAGTTTAAAAAACGTGGAGTACAAAGGCCCTACTTAGTCATCTAAGTACTTCATTTATTATTCATTCATTCTTAGCTGTAGGTAACATAAAATATATAAGTAGGCATAATATAATGATATGATATGGTTAGAATGTTGAAATTTTTATTAACATGGTGTTTTGAATGTTAATGGTGCTCACATACGAGTACAACGTACAACAAACACGATTTTTTGGAGCCCGACATACATATAGATAATGAGTAAGGAACACGGAACCCTTGCGGTAGTTTAGATTAGATTTGACTTGGCCAATTTTCATTATGTCAGTCATTTTATAAAGTTATTCAACATTTTAATTCTTTTAAAATCTGGTCCATCAAATCTGACTTACTTTAAGAGCTCATGTTTTTAAAGAACAGCTATTGTTATAGGTATGTATCCAATTAAACAAAGAAGTAGAGTTTAATACTTGTTCATAATGTTTATTTAATTATATTCTCATAAATACATATTTCTATTTTTTATAGAACATGGCACTCATTAGTCATGGTGTCCTAGTCGTTAAAAGCCTTTCGAGTGCGGGCTCGATTACAGGTCAGGCAGGTACCAATGTTACTTTTCTAAGTTATGCGTACTTTCTAAGTTTATCTTGGACACCAAATGACTGATTAAAGGTGAAGGAAAACATCTCGAGGAAACCTGGACTATAAAGTCTGAAATCACCAACCCGCATCGAGCAAGCGTGGTGATTAACGGTCAATCCTTCTCCGTGGGAGAGGAGGCCTGTGCCCAGCAGTGGGACAATAAGAAGGCTGTGATGATGGCACTCATATAGATCTGCATTATTTTTACGGCGAAGCCTAAATCCAAGATTAAAATTGTATTGAAAGTTCAATTTTCTTGGCTTTCCTTTTTTACAGTTTTGTTTTTAGTGGGTAAAAATTACTAAATACTAGAGGGTGTAAGTTATAAGTCATATAAGATAACTATCCTATACATTATACACGTAAGGCTTGAATCGTTCTATCTATTAAAAAAAGTTTCAGAATCCGGTGCATACTTCTAAAGATTTAAGCATACATAGGGACAAACAAGGACAACGACAGCGGCTTTCTTTTATATGAAGGGATTTTATGGGTTACACAGGTTTTTTGCATCAATTTTATCACTACTAATTTAATTAAAATTTTCTAGTCCGAGAGCCCTTAAAAGCTGAATGAAATAAAAGAGTAACGCAAAAGACTATGTTTTTCTTGATAGTAGACACAGTTTGTAATTGTTCTCATGATAAACTAGACGCGTTAACTAGACCCTGTTAAATAGTATGCTTTGAAAATCTTTATAGTCCTTAAATATTTCCATACCAAATATCATCACAATCGATTCGAGTATATCATGTACCTATTTGAGTGTGTGTGTGTAATATTTTTAATTACCCCTCAATTGAAATCGAATACCCCTAATTAAATAATGGATCTTCCTAGCGACTGAATTGATTACCTATGACAATCATCAAGGTATGCTTAGAGTCGTCTCGATACTCTTATAATTATATAGATGGTAGGTATTTTGTTCAAATTACATTTGTTTGTATGACCTACAGAAAATATATAGATATAAAAAAGAATCGAAGTAAAAATAGTTCATTCATTTTAATTAGATTCTGTTTCAATTACAATTACCTTAAAAAGGCACAAATCGCGCGAGAGCGCGAATTTAGATTTTTTTTTTTGACAAATTTTCATTAATAATTTACATATTTTTCGTTCATAGCATTGCGTAACTACATATTTCCGTCTTTTTATGTTGATTTTTATCCGGTCTCTAATAATAATCTATCTACATTCCACGGAAAAATAAGAGCAAGTGTAATCTGCCCGTGCGGCTATTACTAGTGGGTCTACTAGACTGGAACAACAATATCACTGTGCTCATTGCATGACACCTATCACTGTGTATTGTGGTTTGTTAATGAAATAAAATAATTATGTGGCAAAAGGAAAGTGCTGCCTGGGGAAGAAGGCATCAGGAATAGTTTGTTGGCTTTGAGCTGCCCGGCATTCGTTTTACTCTAGTATCACAGTGCAACGCTAACAATCAGTCTAAGTATATGTATTGATTCCTACAAAACTATTTATCTTATCGGTGTCGGTATCAAAGTCATGTGTCTAGAAATAACAAATGATTTATAAGAACAACGAATTATCTGCAATGAGTGAGAAAGATAAGCAAACGGTAACGTGATAGCACAATTACAATGACATAGCCAACAGAAACTAAAGGTTAAATGAGAATATTATTACTTTGCCTATTACAGGAAGATCAACAGCTCCCCAAGTGTCAGCAGCCCAATGTACTACTCCTGAAGCAAAATCTGCTGTTAATACACCAGAAATTGCTGCTAAAAATAACGAGGCATCCGCTTGTACGTGTCTGGCCATGAGAGCACCAGCACAGACACACAATGTGCAACAAACCACCACACAGACCCATTCTTGTAGTCTTTTGCCTGTTAAAACAAAAATTACATTCAATTCTTGAAAAAAAACCTAGTACAAGAAAGTAAATGTTAACGATAGATAAAATTGCCTATACGTGAGCCAATATACTGACTTAATCGTCAATTTTGCATTGTTTAATGACTGCATAGTACTTTCGGAACTAATTCCTAATATTATAGGTAGGTATAGTAGGTATATGGAACATGTTGCAATGAACACATCAACAATTTAAACAATATTAATTTATCCTTCATGGAAATTAAGCCTTTTAATGGAATTTCAGGTAAAATATTGTCTTTGCTCTTAGTATTAAAAGCTAAAAAAAGTAACTAATAAAATTAGAATAATTCCAAAGCCTACCGGGTTCTTATGAATGTTTGAAAAAAATATGATCTTGGAACATCGCTTCAGAGGAAAATAAGTAAAGACTGAAACTTCCTTTCTACTCTGCCTGCAGCGAAGCGGGAAATTGTATGATTTGCCGACTTGAACAAAGAATAGTTTTAAGCATGTGGTAAGTTCGCACAATTTAACAATAATTTTATTTTAAAACTATGGTTGAATTCTGCCAGCAACTGCTAGAGCCATGTCAACAGGACTTTTTATCTTACAGCTTACAGTGTGTTATGAAGGCGGTTTTTACTCGTAAAATGATTAGAGAAGTGAGTGTCAGTAATACCCGCATCAATATCAATAAAATAAAACCCAACTGCTATCGACCGGTAGTTTCCCAAACTGTATTTTACCCTAATTATTGAGTCTGAAGCGTAAGTCATCACCTGTTCAAATCTAATCGATACAGACATGCGTGTGTATCGATACAAACGACAACTGCTCTATAGGACAAAAATGTGTCGATTACGTGCTTTAAAACGTAGTGTACATAAGCCCTTACGACTTTCCATCATCCGAATCCCCCATGGTAGCAATGGGACCAATCCCGGAATCAAATCAAATCAGCCCATGCGTCATGAGTACGTACCTATTGTCGAATTGTGTTAAAACAAACAATTGTAAATAGTGGAAAATAGCACCTAATACAGGGCGCTACACTTTCACGGCAAGATACCGTGATCACTGATGCAGCACCCCGACGTGAAAGTATAGCTTATTACTTATCATTTTCGACTTTGAAAATTTTAGCTTTTCGCGAAAGGAAAAAATGAATCGTACTAATCATACTATAGTATGAACAACTTGAATGACTTGAAACTAGTGTCATCAGAAACGATAGACCATTTCTTATTGTACTCTAAAAAGGTTTAAAATCTATAAGACATATCAATAATATCCTTCCTAATCGATTTATTTCAGATTTTTTACCGATTACTCGGAGTTCGGTAGCTTTTTTTTTGAGTGGGCATCTCGCAGTTCAGCCTAAGGAGGCTGTTTACTGCTTAACCGGACAAAGTTCGGTAGCCCAACGCTGATACAATTAATACAGAGAGAAACTAAATTATTATTTATTACAGAGATACCTACCGGACAAATGCGAATCGGACTCGTATACGAAGAGTTAGGATTAATATTAAGAAATAATAATATTTAGGAGCACCTCATCACATTTATTTTGTTTTAAAATAATTACTTATTTGAGGTAAACAATATCCTCCACATTGTGGGAATGTTTCAACCCAAAACCACGCTACCACAATAATATCGTCACAACTATGCATGTCAATTAACTTTGAAATAATAATAACGTTTTATTTCCAACAAGAAAACTTCTTGTAATTGTAAGGGACCCTGAAATATTGAGTAATACTCGTATACTTATATTCTGTGAATATTTCTTTCTACACTTCGTAACACCTGAAGCAATTATCAATATCGAGCAATAACGTCCAAAAAAATCACAACATTTGTTGTAGGTATGGGATATCCCTAAAATATTAATGTTATTCTTGATTTCAGACTGATACAATGTGTTTTCATTATGTATGTATGTGTGTATGAGTTTTATTTTTTTAACTAGATATCTAACTATCATGGTTCGTGAGATACAGAGCCCGGGGACCGATGGACAGAACTCTTAGTAATAACCCTGACTAGCGCAGTTGTCACAACGTAAAATCTCTCAAGAAATCAGCGTCGCCAAAAAGCAGGCCCGTATGCGCGGCGTATTCTGATCCACGCGCTCCGCGAAGAGCAGTCAGCAAACATTGCAGGGGCCTCGTAGGACCGAGGCCTGCCAGGGTTGCGGGTCGTTTGCAAGAGTTACCGCGGCCCCGGCACACAAAGACCTTCAGAAGGAACATAGTGGGTTTGTTTTGTAAGTATCTGAAACTCCCTCCAATTACACCCTCAGCGGGAGGGGTCGTTTAATGATTTACCACAAAAAAAAAAAAATAGAACGGGCGTTGGCTTCGCCTACCTTGGAACCCATCCATCTTTTTGTAAAATGGATGTTGTTTGGGTTGCCACCGACTTCTAGAGCCATTTCATAAGCAATTTATTTTTCCCTTTTAAGTGTTTTGTGAAGTCGGAGAGTGAGAGCGGAGATGCCACAGGGCAACCAGACTGCGTTTGTTTGTGGCATAACCGCTCGTCATTTTGTTCTCCATGACACCATAATGGAGGCTATTGCGTGTGCAATCACAGCAAGGAGCGCTTATACAGCGTGAGGTCTCTGAAATGTCAAACATAGTTGGTGGGGTGAAGTGGGTTTATTGCTATTTAGATTAATTTTGCAACTGTTTAATACTTTACCTTATTGTGCTAAACATCTCAGAATCTACATATAAATGAATGCTGTGTGATGCTGAGTGAAGATTCTAATTACTATACTAACTGATAAGAGTTATTCATCTTGGTCTCAAATAATATGATCTCATATTATTATGTTATGACTGATTTCAGGTATAATATGAGCAATAGACAATAGAATGGCTCACAATTAGACAATTAGACTGTAATGGATTGAGATGGGGGGATGGTGTCATGGTATTAGATATAGTTTTAAAACTATTATTTTTCTGAAGAACAATCAGTCCTGAAGGTCCTGAGTCCTATGAAGTTATATGGGAATCTAGATTAAGATTGCATTACCACCACTACTAATAAACCACATTTTCAAAGTAAACTTAAATAAATTACAGTAAAAGAATTTTTTACGCATTTTTCATTACGCTTATTATTCTGTTAAAGACTTCCTAGCAGATATAATGGCTTGGGAGTAGGCTAACTAAAAATATTTCTCATATAATTCATTACTAATAAAATTACTGGTTTTCCGGAACAGGTTTTATTGAATAGAATTATTTATTCACATGTAATAATTCAATTAGAACTGACATTTATTTTTTATTTATGAACAACAGTAGGTTATCCTACTGCTTAAAACATAATTTTTTTCCTCATTACTCTTTATTTACCTATTGTGAATGTGTGAACCATGTGAGTTTTATTTATTTTTTATTTAGGTATGTTATTCTGTCTGACCGTTTGAGTATTAAATTATAAGTGGCCTAACTAAATGTCCCCTCTGATGGTATGTTCATCGGATTGTTGAGTTGCTATTTTCTGTTGAGTTTAACAAGGACTGATAAATGCTTACGAGCTGATTGGAAACATATGTATATGTAAAAAGGTAATTTCAGACATAAGACTTCATTGCTCACCAATATTGTAGTATTTCATTTATTTTTATGAGTGGACTTTAAAAGAGACTATGACCCTTGACTTTATTTCGATATTCATTCGCAGGCTCGTCATTAGGAAATGCTGACCTAATTTTGTTTAAAAAAAATGTATTGAAATGATTTCGATCTATTTGCAAAATAAATATCATTTATATATACAAAATATTCCTGTGAAAAAGAATTGTTAGATATACTTAAGTTGTACCAAAAAACAAACTTTGCTGTTTCAGTGTGTTTATAAACTATTTTACAACTTTATTCACTTCTTAGATCTCTGTGTCTGTTTGTCAAGAACCTTATAATCAGGAATTGATTGATGCATTGATGTATAAGGTCGTTACTATATAAAACAGAGTTATATGAACACATGTCTACAGCTTAATCTTGGTGTGCCAGAATATTCTTCAAGACAGATCAATATTATCAGTGGATCAACTTTGTTTTAGCAGACTCATTTTATTTCAACCACGTTAGTTAAATTTTGTTGTAAAATCTTTTTCAGCTAGCCATTAAGCTTAAAAAACCTTACAAATAGCTCAAACTTGGAACTAGCCTCATTATGAACTTTGTAGTAGTCGAGGCACTGCACATAGAAATACCATCTGATTTATTCCAACCATTATATTACACATACAATAGGACTTTAGTATCCCTAGATTTCAAAGATTTAAAGTAGAGCAGACTCCATAGTAATCTAATATTCCATGAAATGACCACCTACAACTGGTGGTATATTTGGTCTGAGAAATCCTACCCCTGCAATATTGCTAGGGTTGCAAATTTTGTGAAATCTCTCAATCATTGTTGATATGTTCATAGTACATGTGACAACAACCTACAGAAATAAAACATGACTAATTTTAGCAAATACAGATATAGTGGATAATCACTGAAAGGCAGTATTAAGGTGCCTTATTTAGATAGTGGTATATTACTAACCTGGACTATAAAGTTCCGCTAATTCTTGAGCTCCGCGATGTCGTGGTCCCCACCGGGGCTGCTTGCCTACCACACTAGGTAATTGTGTATTCGCATTCGGGTCGTCTTCCGACATAGAATGTTCAAGGATTTGACGTTCAGTTTTGACCGGTGCCAGCAATGTTGTTGCCATAGTACTAGCATAATCAAAATGTTCACAACTTAAGCCACTTAGACCATCCCTGTTCGCACACGGCGGTATAGGCAGGGGCAAAGCCATCGCTTGAGTAGGTGCGTTGCCAATGACGATATCAAACTGAAACAATTGGAAATACTTTCAATAAAAAAATATTTGTTAACCGTGTGAGAAAGCTTTATCAACTGTAAACAAATATTATAATTCGCAAATTTGGCTAACAGAATGGATACTAGATAAATCCTTACAATAAAAACGATTCGAAGTCAGGGAAATACTATTTATACAACAATTAACTTCTCGTAATTAGTCGCAATAAGTCATTATGTCATATCCCTCCTTCCCACAAGCAAGATATGTCATAATATGTCAAAGTCAAAAATTATGAGCAGTGCTGCCAATGCCCATCTTCTAGATTACCCTAAAATATACTGACTAATCCTCAAATTAGTGAAAATAAAATTCCCATCCTGTGATAGGAATAATTTCACCACTGCAATTTCAATTGTTCATTTCGAAACAAGTATAGTAAGTTGTCATTACAAAGGAAGTGGTATACTGTAAGTTAAGTCGAAAATTGTAATGATTATGTCCGTATTATGCATACTTTAGTGCATACTGATCTCTCTCAATAAACTTACTAAGAAGCTGTCATATGATATCATTGCCAAAGTATGGTTGAATTTCATGGACTTAATATAATTTAGCTTTATCTTTTTCTGCGTTTTGCGGACAAGTAGACGTCATAGCACTTTAAGGGCCAGTTTCACAGGTTGCTTATAAGGTCCAGACAGTTAATTTCATACAAATTCTGCTCCATTTTTTAATTTATCTGGTAGATAGTGGGTATCCGTAACCTGTGAAACCGACCCTAAGGTCAGTATTGTACGATGTGGTAAATGTCAAGTGTATTTAAGATTATGTTTTTGTCTGTAAGCTGTAAGCATCGCTATCATCAATAAAATCCTGAATTTAATAATCACTAAAGCACTACATAACAAAGTCACTGTCGTGATCGGTATGTATGTTCCTGCGTATGCTTAAATCTTTAAAATCGACGAAAGACTAGGCGGTATGGTCGAAGGACCTTAGCCTGCCCAAAGGGCAAATTAAAAAAAAAAAATTAAATCTTTAAAACTACGCAACGGATTTTGAAGTGATTTTTTTTGTTAGAATGTTTTTTTTTTTTATTAGCCAGCACATCAAGCACGCACAATCTGTAAAATTCCATTAATAGATTTTAAACTTTTATGATTCAAAGTTGATTGAGAAAATTTAACAGTTTCGCGTAGCTTGATGTGCTGATAAAATAAATGTCGTTATATAAAAATAGCTGCAGATCGTTTTTGAATTTTTCGAACTGGTTGCTTCATTCAAGACATTCTTCGATATAATCTCTTCTTATCTTTCACATTCTCTTTTACATTCTTCTTATCATAATAAAAACTACACACGAGTAAAGATATGGAAAGCTTTCCGGTGGCGCCAGTGCCGGCCGCGTGCTCCTTGAATGTTTCACTGCCTACGTGTATAATCGCGAAGGGAGCGGGTGGCCATTATGTTGAACTAACTTGTTATTGCAACCCCTGTAAGCTTTTGTTCTGTTCGAAGATGGTAGAACCGGCTATCTATGGACACTACTGTGTATCTTGAATAGTCTGCTTTTGATTTTAATTAATATTTTTCGATATTGTTTTTATTAAAGGACCAACGTTTCATGAGGAAGGTAGGAACCGAAACCATTTTGATCTATCGGTTATTGAAAATAAAATAAAACTCCGGCATGCAGTAGACACTCGTTATTTATTTGTTGTCATGACAACCACAATACCTAACCAAAAAGACAGTGCGCGCGCAGGCTCACAGATCCGCGTACACATCACTCCTCCAACACTATTACAGAAGTAAGAATTCGTAAACAAATAAGTAACTAAAAACTAAATAAGACAAACATAACTAACTTCATTGTTAAATAACACAAACACAATTACAATTTAATCCTTATAATTAATCTTACGTCTACAACTACGTATCGGCCTTGTACGCTGTGGTTCAAGGACAGGATCGCCTCGATCCTCGATTACTTCGTTATTATTATCAGAAATATTTTGCTCATTAGCATCGGGTGCCTCTTGAGCCTCAGCCCACTCATCCTCCTCCCCGATATCACTTTCCTCGCCCTCTGTTTGACGCGCTTCATCATCCCGCGATGATGATGGCTGCGGTCCCGATACTGGCGAAGGCGGTGAGCGCGGGCGCGGCAGCGGCGATGCTGAATGCGTGGGACTCACGACATCAGCACGCACGCCATTCGTCTCGGGCGAACCTGTATATTTCCTTACCTGATCAATATGCCTTTTACAATTTACATTATGATCCTCAACGAAAACCTCGAACATGCGATTGCCTATCAATTTGATTATTTTACCTAAAACCCAAGTCTCTTTTCTAGCTATGTACCATTTTAGCCAAACTCTATCGCCAATGCCGATTGTTCTCTTCGTTTTTAAATTATCACGGTTTGTTCCATAATTATAACTATCTTTAAGTAATAGGTCCAGTCTAGTCGTTATATTCCGGCCAAACATAAGCTTTGCTGGGCATTCGCCGGTTGCACAATGTGGTGTTGTGCGATATTCAAACAAAAATCCTAATAGTTTTTCGTTAATCAAACTTTGCTGGCTGTTATCGCTAATAATACATTTTATCATTTTCTTGCACGTTTTTACAGAATTTTCTGCCTGTCCGTTACTGCAAGGATGATAAATTGGGGATGTTACATAACGAATCCCGTTCATTTCACAAAATTTGTTAAATTCATTCGACTTAATTTTTGCGTCATTGTCGGAAACTATGGTCTTCGGTATACCGAACCTTGAAAACAATTCTTTTAATTTTGTTATTAGTGCCCGACTGGAAGTACCGCAACCCATATGTAAACACTCCAACCATTTGCTATATGAATCTATGACGATTAAATAGACCTGTTGGTTTATGGTCATATAGTCGATATGCAGACGGCGCCATGGTGCGAGGTCGCGCGGCCAGCTCAGCGGCGGCGCGCGTGGTGGTGCGGCGCGGGTGCCGGCGCATGTGTGGCACGCGCCCACCCACTCCTCTATGTCCTTATCTATTGATGGCCACCAAAATCTACTGCGAGCTGCACTCTTAGTTTTGACCACCCCGAAATGACCCGAATGTAATTCTTTTAATAATCTACTTCGATAAACGGCTGGTATCACAACTCTATGACCTCTGAAAATACAACCGTTCTCTATCTCTAAATCTGTTTTGCAGTTAAAATATGGCAAAAGCAGTTTACAATTAACTTTACGCGGCCAACCTTCCTGAACGTATTTAATAACCTTTTGTAAAATTTCGTCCTTACCCGTTTCGGTTTTAATATTGCAAAATGTTAGCGGTGCGATGTTAGCATCTAAGAAGTTTAGTAACAATAAATCATTTTGTTGTTCCGTTGCAACGTCCGCGTCAGATTCGGGCAAAGGCGAGCGCGACAAGTAATCTGCTGCGACATTATTTTCGCTTTTGATATATTGAACGTTATAATTATATGCGGACAATATGATCGCATAACGCTGTAGCCTTGATGCTGCCATGACCGAAATGCCTGTTTTCTTTCCGAATATCGAAAGTAAAGGACGATGGTCAGTTCTAAGTATGAAAGGTTCCTGACGTCCATACAAATATTGGTGAAAATATTTTACACCAAAAATAATAGCTGTCGCCTCCTTCTGTATCTGACTATAGTTTCGTTCACTTGCAGACAATGACCTAGAAGCGAAAGCCAACGGTCGCTCGAGATTCACGCGCTCGCTGTCGCGCTGCGCTAGTACCGCGCCCAGGCCGGCCGGCCCCGCGTCCACAGTTAACACCAGCTGCGCTGTGGGATCATAGTGAGCTAGCACTCTTTCCGATGATAGCTCGATTTTAACACTGTTGAATGCACGTTCGTGACGTTCGCCCCATTGCCATTGCGCACCTTTACGCAATAGTTCATGCAGCGGATGCAACTTAGCTGACGCGTTCGGTATAAAGTTACGATAATAATTAATTAATCCTATAAATCGCTTAACTTCTGTGACATTGGTAGGTCGCGGCGCGTTTTTTATTGCTTCCGTTTTTGAAGGACACGTTCGTAGTCCATGTCTATCTATAATGTAACCTAAATAGGTGACACTATTCTGCAAGAAACGACATTTATCTTTATTTAATTTTAAACCGGCTTCTTTAATTCTGTTCAGTACTTCATCTAGCCTGCTGAAATGCAATTTCCTAGTCGGTGCAGTCACACAGACGTCATCCAACCATATGCTGACACCTTCTATGCCTATTAATAGTGATTCCATTGCTCTTTGAAAAATGGCGGGAGCATTTGCTAGGCCATATACAAGTCGGGTGTATTTGTAAAAACCTTTAGGTGTACTTATCGCAGTCAACTCTTGCGACGATTCGTCAAGAACAAATTGATTATATGCGTTACTAAGGTCTATTTTACTGTAACACTCGCCTCCACCCAACTTGGCAAAAACCTCTTCTATTCTAAGCATCGGATATTTTTCTATTTCTAGATCTTTATTTAACGTTATTGAATAATCGCCGGCTATCTTGACCTTTCCGTCTTCTTTTAATACTGGGACAATGGGTGTACCGTATTTAGGAAATTGAACAGGTTGTAATATTCCTAAACCTACCAGTCTATCTATCTCGTCTTCCACCCTTTTTTTTAAAGCGAATGGTATACAACGTGGCTTGAAACATTTCGGCTGGGAACCTTCTTTTAAAACAAGTTTTACTTTAAATTTGTTGAACCTGCCTAACTCGTCAGTAAACAGATCGGAGTGTCTAGACAGGAGTTGCTGCACTTCCTTCGTGCCGGGGTCGGTTACATTTTGGTATTGAATGTTATTGACCTCTGTGGAAAAATACATCCCAAACTTTGACATAAAATCTCGTCCAAGTAACGGTGGACCTCCATTCGACAAAACAAATATTTTAATGTCATGAGTATGATTTAAATACGTTACTCGGCCCTTAAAATACCCCAAAGGCGAGATTTTATGACCATTGTACAGGCACATTTTAAGGTTAGATTTTGTAAGATGGCGGTCGGAAAAATATTTTTTAAAAATCGTCTCTGAAATTACACTAGCTCCCGACCCTGAATCTAACTCCATATCTACTCCTATCGAATCTATCAGCACATTTATTATTATAGGTGAATTACTGACATACCGTATGTTGTATATTTCGCATTCCTCACAGTCACTCTGATCTGAAATGTTTTTTTCCGTATTCAGGCAGTGTAGACGAGATTCACCCTTTTTCGCACTACACATTTTCTTTAAGTGACCTTTCGCACCACACACTTGGCACCGATAATTTTTAAAACGACACTTTTCCGCGTTATGATTTTTAAGACCGCACACTGTACACCGACGAATTTCCTCGGAACCGTTGTTCGAGCTGCGGTTGGCCGCGGCAGCGGCGGCAAACTCGCCGCGCGCGCGTTGTCCGCTCATCCGGTACACATGTTCTTCCTCGATCTGCGTGGCCTTGGCGATGGCTGCCGCCGAATCCAATGCTGCAGGAGCCTTGGATCGCGCCAGTCTGGCATATGCAGCCTGTTGAGCCACTTCCAGCGCCTTGGCGAAAGTGAGTTTGCTGGCATTCTCCTCAAATAGTCGGTCCCGTTCTCTACACGGTGCCAACCCGAGTATGAAACGGTCTCTCAGCATCATATCCAATGCCTCGCCAAACTCACAATCGACGGCTAAGCCTCTCACCCGCGCCGCCCATTCCTCGACGCTCTCGCCCTCAGATCTCTTCGCCTCATAAAATTTTTCCCTATCGGCGAATGTGCACCGTTTCGGTGTAAAATGTTTGTCTAATTTTTCTACGAGGTCTTCGAAGGTGACTTCTTCCAGCACTGCGGGGTGTAATAAGTTTCTTGCCAAACTGTAACTATTGTCTGATAAGTGTGTTAGTAATAACGCACTTTTACTTTCACTTTTAACACCATTAAGTTTTATGAATTGCAACAACCGACTTTTGAAAATTCGCCAGTCTTGGGCGTCGTGGTCAAAGCTTGACAGGTTGCCTATTATGTTAGGCATTTTTTCTGGATTCTTTTAGTCCTCGTCGCCAGTGATCTATCGGTTATTGAAAATAAAATAAAACTCCGGCATGCAGTAGACACTCGTTATTTATTTGTTGTCATGACAACCACAATACCTAACCAAAAAGACAGTGCGCGCGCAGGCTCACAGATCCGCGTACACATCACATTTACGAACGTGCGAAGCCGGAGCGGGTCGCGAGTATAATATAATTAGAACTTTGAATTGTGTTTTTACTTTTTAACGACTTCCTAAAAACCGAGGTTTTCAATGCAAATGATTGTTTTTTTTTTGAACCGCGCGTGACTCCCTCCTTTATAAACCAATTTGAAAAAGTTCTTTTGCCTGTTACTCTCTGCCTCCAAAGGCACACATCGTACAAACTTAGTCTAGCCCTTAACTAGGCCCCGAATAAAATGGTAATGAAGTTGAAGAAATGAATAATGGGATGTATTTAATCATTAGAATCGTTTATCGTGATTGATGGTTGATGGTGATGACACAAAACCTATATAAACAGCTGAGAATTAGATGAGATCGCGATATAAAAATTTATTAGGTATGCAGTCTGTGTACCAAATTAATCTCTTCTGCCTTTAAAAATATTATAAAATTAACAACTTATTGATTACGACACTGAATAATGTGTTCTAGGTTTTTGTATCTTCTATCACACAGACACGGTAGACACACTCATCTTTCCACGCCACGATAACCATCAGGCCATTACCTACATGAAATCCTATGCAGCTATGTAAGATAAATGATGCCTAAAAGTACCTAGCTAGTTAACTACTCCGTATCTATTTGTATAGTGAATATCCAATATACACACCGGCCAGCGTTGTTTTAAGAATCTAAAAATATCCCAGCGTAATGCGCATGCGCAATAAGTTGACGTATTTTTTATCTTAACACACAAATGTGGGTGAAAATAAACGCTTCTCGTTTCTATGGTTAACATACATAATAGTGGCAAATCATTCAAATTTCGTGGCATAAATTTATTATTTAATTACATACCTACCCATTCGTCTAAAGACATAAGTAACGAAGCATGTCGGTGAGTACATACCTAGGTACCTACACATTAGATATTTATTTAATTCTTTACTCATATGGCTACAAGAATGCATAAATTATTAGTTTGAATCTCGTAGAGACTTGCATATTTAGCTCGCAGTTAGCTAGTAGGTACTAGGAACTATCCAGCAAATTGGTGCCGGCTTGTCCGTCACAAATATGATGTAAGTAAGAAGGTATTCGTATTAGGTACTTCTGAAGTCTTTCTTCTCTAGTTATAATTTTTTACTTTTGTCTCAAAATCTTATACCGTTTTTGCTACAAGTGCAGGTACTATAGCTACCGAGACCACCCTTTCTAACAATAAAAATATTATCTCAATGGGCCCAGATAATTTTCGCAAACGAAAAGGAAGTCGTGAAAATATTTGCTAGGGTCGCGATACTAAATCTGTTATCTTACATTTGCCCTGAACAGTAGTCTGAGCCCAAGAATCACAAACAGTAGCAGCTATAGGTACTTAGGTAAGAGTAAAATTTAAACGACCGCGCACCGCTTTTATAAACATCTCGTTGCTCAGTTTCGAGGGAGCACAGCGCAATGAATACATTGTCAATGTCGTTTTGAGACCCCTAATAATGCTGTCCCCGCCCCGCTACGTCAAATGTTTCCTAGCGGCCGTTTTGCAGCGTGTCCGTTTGTAGAGCAAACCTAGAGTCACTGATCGCCGCAACGGGAGGGCTTATGTTTAACTTCCCTCCAGATATGCTAACATATACCTAACAGGGTTTTTTGTAGAACGTCGTGACTATAATTTTTACAAGGACACACACTCAGTAAACAAGAATGAGGCCCTGCGTACCCGCTGTGGGCTGTTGCAGCTGGAAGAAGTGTCAGGCTTTTATAGACTCATCATCATCATCATCAGCCTATCGCAGTCCACTGCTGGACATAGGCCTCTCCAAGTGCACGCCACTGAGATCGATTTTCGGCTTCTCGCATCCAGCTCCTGCCAGCCGTCTTGCGCTTTTATAGACTAAATCCCTTAATATTTTGTTCCTTCTGAAGCCCTTAGTAGCGCATACGCGCAAAGTAACTGTATTTTCTTTGACTTTCCAGGAAATAATGCCAAGATACAAACAACCGAAAAAACTCGAGACTCTAGCATTAAGCAGGCTTGGAGATTGGGTGGCACAGCGAGCTGAGGAACAAATGCTTCCTATTGCAATGTTATCGCAGCGCGACACTAACGAAGCACAAACAACACTGTCACGTAATGTGGACAGCCTTCGATCGTACTTAGATATAAACGTACCATGGATGTTACACGATTTACTGGTAAATGAAACTATCAGAGCATTGTCAGAACTTCTTGAGAAAACCAAACAGTCATTAGGATTTCGGGGTTGCATGGGAAAATTTGTCAGCCAAATGAACGTAATCATAAAAATGGCAGAAGTTTTATTTACCAAAAATTTAACAGTAGTGTCTATTGATGCCATTCCAAAGATATTACGTTCAATCTTTTATTCGAAGTTGCACATGCTAAAAGGACTCGTTTCTCTAAATCTAGGTTCACTGTCTGGAGGTTGGAAAACTGCAGACATGGAAGATGCAGTTATTAAATCATTAAAGGAACTACACTGCTTAAAATACTTAACAATGAGTTATGATTGTACAAATAATATTCTAAAGTGTATCGTTGATAATTGTAAATTAATCGAAAAATTGGACGTATCTTGTTCAAAATGTATTACGAATGAGAGTATAGAAATTGTAACGAAGCTAAAGAAATTGCGAAGTATCCAATTGTACAGAACTTATGTTTCTTTTGACGGTTTTGTAAATTTGCTTTTAAATTGCAAAAATTTGGAGGATATTGGCAGGTGTGACGATATAGGGAGAATTTTAGAGAACATTGACTCAAATTACTCTAAATTGCCCACATTTAACTTGAAAATATATGTAAGTCGTTACGCGACAAGTAATCAGTTGCAGTTAGCAGTACAGATGTGTCCAAATATAAGAAGTATGACCGTTTTTCATAATAGCCTGCAAAGTGATTTAATGGTTCTTATAGGTTTAAGAGATCTCATAGAACTGAAATTACTATCATGCGACTTTTATGCAGACCAAATAAAGCAAGTTCTTCAAGTGAAGGGCTGCAATATAATAAATTTACATCTGGAGCATGTTGATCAAATTGATTTAAATGCTCTTATGTACATCAGTCAAATGTGCCCATTTTTAGAAAACTTAACCCTTTACAATTGCACCTTGATACAACACACGTCATTGTATACAAAAAAGCTAGAAATAACACCATTTCGCAATCTTAAAAAAATAACTTGTGTATCAACGTGCACAGAAGAGCAGTTATTATTTATTTTCACTAATTGCCTAAATATACAATTCATTCATTTAGGGACAGCAATACAACTTACTGATGACCTTTTGTTAAAAATTTTAGACACGAATCCGCTAGTTTATTTAAAAGAACTGCGCATTATGCAATCAGATTCTTTAACAATGATTTCAATAGAGAGAATTATTCAAAGTTGTATGAGTTTAGAGATTTTAGTAGAATTAGAAAGTTGGTCTTTGTTAACCGATAATGATCGCGAATACGTTAGAAACTATATAAAATTGAACAACTATAATATCGACACTTCTCCCATCAGAAGATATGATTCATAATAGCAAGTAAAATTCCTACATGAACCTATCGATCGTTTAGTATTGTGGAATTGTTTATAAAATTCGAAAAATATTATCACTCCTATCATAATATCGCAACTCACTGTCTGTCCTTCATGTATGCTTAGATCTTTAAAACTTCGCAATGGTTTTTGTCACGAGTTTATGATGTGATCACCAATAATTTTAGAGGTTCCTAATGTGATGAAAATAAACTATATTTTTCCGCTTACATTGCAATCGCTGGCTGATACGAGATAGGTTAAAATGATCAATTTTATACACTCAAAGCTACAAAAACTCCGCGACACCGTTTTTCTATTTAATTATAATTCCTCATTATCAAAACTTTTAAAAATTAAAATGATATTCGAATTTAGAGCCTGGTGCCGACAATAATGCCTGCCTACTTTTTGTAATAATATTATTTAATAAACCTTTTTATAAGATAATGGTTTTTTATTATTTTTCATTTTATCTTTAATAAAAAAAATACAAGTAATCAGATTGAATTGAGAACCCGAGGAGGTTCTCAATTCTGTATTTTTCTGAAGTAGTAAGAAGAAGTACTAGGTAGTAAAATTGTCTTTCATTAATCTGAGAATTGCAGGTACACTTAGAATCAGTTTCACCGGTTACGGATAGTCACTATCTACCAGATAAATTAAAAAATGGAACAGAATTTGTATGAAATTATCTGCCAGATAAACTATCTGGAACTTATCCGTAACCGGTGAAACTGGCCGTTAATATTCTAAAATTCAGATTGTAATTTGAATATAATCATATTTCATTTCATTCATTACATTTAAAATAACATTTTATGGTGAATGTGTGCCTATACAAATTAATAGAAAAAAAATGGAATTCGATAAAAAATACAAAATACAGGCGACAAATTCAAACTTTCTATGTATGAAACATCTGTTGAAGGTTTTTCAGTTTTACAAGTACCTACATTGACCTCCCTTCGGATGAATACAGGTATACCTCTTACCTTTCCGTTACAACCAATATAATATAGGTACATATACCTACTATGAAGACGTGGTGGCCTAGTGGTTAAAGAGCCTACCTCTCAAGTATGAGGGTGTGGGATCGATTCCAGGTCGGGCAAGTACCAATGCAACTTTTCTAAGTTTGTATGTACTTTCTAAGTATATCTTGGACACCAATGACTGTGTTTCGGATGGCACTTTAAACTGTAGGTCCCGGCTGTCATTGAACATCCTTGGCAGTCGTTACAGGTAGTCAGAAGCCAGTAAGTCTGACGACAGTTTAACCAAGGGGTATTGGGTAACTGGGTTGAGGTCAGATAGGCAGTCGCTCCTTGTAAAACACTGATACTCAGCTGAATCCGGTTAGACTGGAAGCCGACCCCAAAATAGTTGGGAAAAAGTTTGGTAGATGACATATACCTACTATACGCCATCGAATTGAGAACCATCTTTTTTTTTGGGGAGTCGGTTAAAAAGAAAAAGAAAAGAATGCATTTACTTTCCTTTACTATTTACCATCCTTCGATATTTGACCGACTTCAAAATAATAGTAGTAAAAGGTTGTCAATTCGTATGATTTTTATGAGGTTTTGAGATGGCAATTTATTTTTCGTAAGGGGATATCTATAGGATGCAAAGCTGTCACTATACGAATGTGAGCCCGAACACGTAGTAGCTCCTATAAACTCTTAAGGAATTCCCAAAGCTGTACTTTATCGTCATTATCGAGTATGTTGCCCCATGCATTTAAGGGGTGGTTACTTTGGCAATATCCATTGCGGTACCTATTTCGGTTCAATCATTCAATCAAGGCAATGGCAAAATAGATCGATCGCATAGTCGAGCACATAATTAACGCAAGATGGATGAAAGGCGGCGGGTAACGGGAACCTACTTGTGGCAGACCTGCTGTCCCATATGGCTCAGAGTTCGCCACAAAATAGAAGAATGAAAGACACCTGCATGATGCAGCATAGTTAGAATGTTAAGAGGAATGTGTGGTGCTACGCGAATGGATACACGAATGATTACCTATATAAGAGGAAGTTTGAAAGTAGCACCACTATCCATGGTTTAATTTTATTGCTGTCGATTCTAGCTTGAGTATGTAGTACTCTTCTTCCTTTGTGTTTGTCCTTTTTCAATAATTACTAAGTGTCTCACAGATAAACCAAATGGTGCCATTCTCTACACCCGGCTTGCCCAATATACCTAATAGCCAAATGGGTGAAAAATAAGGGAAAAAAAACAACTAGTTACTGGCACTAAACATTTTAAGAAATAAAATTAAAAATATTTAGCTTCCAGTTATTTCATAACTCTAATTTATTTTCTTGTATATGACAATTATTAAGTTCTTGATTTGAGTTACATGACTTTTCTAGTTCTTTAAAATTGGGAACCAGGGCAAACATGTACACTGGATATATTCCATTAGGAAAGTTTGTTTGTTTACATTGCTTGATTCTTTTTAAATTACACTTTTTAAAAATTGATAAATATTGCTTGAATGATCTTGTTACTGAAGAATCTGTTGGATCCTTTTCAACTTTCCCCGAAGAAGTAACATTTTCTTTTACTACTATGACACCATTTTTAGACAGGGAATCCCTGAAATGAGATAAAGTTTAAATTATTCACATAAAATATTTTGACAAGTCTGATGCTTTTACAACAAGCAGTTAGAGCTTTTAGTAACCAAATTGACAGCTAAAGCCTATCAAATTCATAAGTGATACTCCCAGGATCCACAAGTGATGGGGCAGCAGGACAGGGTACATCTCTGTAGATGGTAACAGAACCAAGCCACACTAAGTAGACAGTAGGAGTATGTTTTAAAAATTTAGTTTAGTAGCTTAGTTCTAATTTGTTACCAACAAATTTTATAGTATGCCTAGGAAATTGTATGAGGTAGTCAATTATCATTTTGACTGTTGCTTGCCAAGTCAAATGTGTTGAATTTTTTTATTTTCTTAGGAAATTCCGTTGGTTGAAGATGATGAGGAGATATCCTCCCCCTCCCCTGCCCCCAACCACTTACAACCCCTTAAAAAGCGACGTATTTCGAATTCAAGGTCCTACAAATAAATTCAAATTATGTTTAACAATTGTCCAATGATAACATTTTTATACCTGCATCTTATGAGATATGCCTCTAGATCCTTATCTGTTAGATAGCCAAGTACCCACTGATTCCAGATTACGTCATATTTCCTCACAGGCATAAATCCTTGCAGGCCGACCTGATATAACATTCCAAGTTTTGATGCAAGCTCTCCCACATATTGCTTTATAGAGTTAATAAATTTTTCATCAGGTTCAACAACATCAACCATATCAAAATGTGGTAATAGCAATTGTTTTGAAATTCTTCCAATGCCAGCGCCACAGTCAAGAGCCATTTTTGTAGATGGACTAGCCTCAGAGGACAATAATGATTTTAGAAAGAGTTCGGATCCTTCAATGTCAGCCTCGGAAATAAATCCAAATCCACCCAGTACTCCATCGACAGTGGGCGGAATATCTGCCCAGTATTGTAGAGATTTTTCATAATTAATACTACCGTTCATGCTCAATAGTATATATTTTTTTCAGGTTATGATATGAGTAAGTAATGATAATATATTCGGCTTGATGTAAGTAAGTTTATTAAAAGACTATTATTCACACAGTGGCTTTATGTTATTAAATACGATAAGCATTTTCCATGAATTATGATTCAATTTCAATAGGTATGTTATGTATAGATTGCAAAGAGTATACAATATACTATAATCATTCATTGTCGTTGTCAATATGACGTTGACAGTTTTTTAGGGCAGACAAGCTGTCGTCTTTCGACCATACAGCCTACTATGACATTGTCAATAATAATAATAAGCCCGCAGGGCATCTGAGGTGGATGTTGGAGATTAGCGACCCAGTGGGTACCGAGTGCTCCAGGGAGAGAATACTGTCCCTCACCTCCAGCCAGCCGGAGTGAACCCTGATGGGGGACAGATCTCCCGCCTTTGGCTTGCCTTCATTGGCCGTCCAGAGTGGAGTCGCTAGAGCACTGCTTGGAGGGTGAATGCCTCGAGGTAAGTGGTGAGGGGGCTCGTGATGCTGGAACCACAGGGAGCACGTGATCTGCGTTTAAAGTCCACCGAAGTAACCTCACCCTCGGCCGCTCACGTCCCCGTTGCCCCCTTGTTGCGACTAAGCGACTAGTTCCCAGGCTCCTCTTGCCATTTTTACATGTAATACATTGTCATAGGCAGTTTTCCCTTCCCTAGACCACTAGCATCCCATCACAATAGCCCAAGTAGTTTTTCTTCCATAGTTACCAATATTTTAGAAAGAACAAACTGAGGGTGGTCCTTGGGTACATTTCTATAGTTAATACAGGGATAATCGTCGGTTATGTGTCACCATTACATATAATAGTTTCAAAAAGGCTCCAGTGTGTTGGCTTCAGCCCCACGTTCGCCTTCTAAAAATCGGGAACTATTATAGTCCCGTGGTCTAGTAGAGATATAATTAAATAATAATCTTTATTTCAGGAAACTTATTCCCATATCACATTGATGCACACAAATTACACATACCTACATTTAACTAAATAATAAAGTAACAGTAAAAATAAATAACTTCTTCAATAATCAATATACTATATACTGTACTTCTATCAACACGTCCGCGCTATAACAATGAAGGTACGTAAGGTTTATACAATAAGATTGAGATATCGCACTTCGAACACCTACTTGAAGCAATATCTACCCATTATTATCTTGATGCTTTTTAGGCCGACTAACGTTTAAATACACGGTAGATTTTCACACCAACTGCCAAGGTGATCACTGTCTGATTTTTCATTTTTTTTTAGAATCTAAGCTCCGAATAACATATCTGAACCTATTCTTCTAGCAGCACTTACGCTATAGCCTTTGTCCAGCAGTGGACGTCTTTCTGCTGAAACGACGACAAATAAACACTGGAGTAAGGCCTCGTACAGCCTTCAGTATTCAGATTATTTGTTAAATATTCTCATTTTTCAAAATATGAAACTCTGAAAAAACTATATGTACGAGGAGAATAAAAATAGAATTCACTAGCCGTTTCTCAACGAAATCTTCATTACTATATCTTTTCTTTCATTCTTTGATACCCCCTTAGTTGGCAACACAGATACTTTTTTACTTTTTTATAGGAACTTGGCAACACTGGTCGATTCATATTTTCTTTTACGTACGTCAAAAACGCGAGTCGAGACGTTTTCGAAATGGTTGGTAAAAATAAATGTTATCTTTGAAATTATGACTGATCCTGCAGCAATGATGCACTATCGAGGGTTAACTATTTTTCTCGAATTGCGTTCTGTTAACAAAATGATATATTTTGTGAATATCTTGTGTATAAAAACTAGGACCGGTCCATACTGCTAAAATGTTGTGCCTGTGTAATTTATAGTGATTTCTCACAATGTTAGTGACATTGCATTTAGATTCTATAGAAATCAAATAAACGCGATGTTTTTATTGATAAGTGGAGTGTCTAGTTATTTTAAAAGAGAAAATGTTTAATTTTCAGGGTAAGGTTAAGTGTTCGGAGTTGCGAACGAAAGACAAGAAGGAGCTGTTCAAGCAGCTCGAGGAGTTGAAAACAGAATTGACCAATCTTCGAGTTGCTAAAGTGACTGGAGGTGTTGCATCTAAACTTTCAAAAATGTAAGTACAATACTAATACTATACCAGAAGAAATGCATCAAGTAGATTTGTTTTCAATGCATGGTGTGATGTGACAACCAATGTCATCATCATACAATATCTTTGAAGGATTTGTGAGTGGCTTTAAAACAATTTAAATTAGTATCCATGATAGTACTTTTGCAATGATTGCACAGCAATGAAAATGTTTATATGCAACGGTGGAATGCATAAGTATGCTGTTTTTCAAATTTGTTTGGATGTATACTAAGAATACATACATATATTGATCTTTTCATACTGTATAACACAGTCATAATGATCTGTCAACAAAAATATTATTTCTGATGTTCAATGTTAGACTAGAATCTTGTTGGTACAAACTGCCTTTATTTATTCTGTTAGAATTGGTTTTTCAACCAATGTTCATTTTTAATCTATAATTGAAATATCACACTAAAATGTCACATTAAAATCATCCAAGACCCTAAAATAGGTATTCTAAATAATGGGCGTAGTAACACAAGAATTACAGGCCCTAATGTTTAAAAATCAATGTGTTCATTTTTCTACTGAATATCACCAAAAGTATTTCTGTAGCTATTATTCTCAAAATACTATATTATTTCTAAGAAAGGTGTCACTTCTTATGGTTATAAAATAAGCTAATTACAGTGCTTTTATCTACCTTACTGCTGATCAGTTTTACCACCTGTGTTGAAGTTTGAGTTGTGCTATTTGCCATGTTCTGGTCTCCTCCTGAATTTAATATTTTGTAAAATTTACAAAACAATATTGTATATCCCATCAAAAGTCCGATGGTACTGGCATATACCTTGTATATAAGATTAGTGTCAGAAAGGGAGGTTTTTGTTGTAGCACTGAAATCTGAATGAACCACATCTTCCTGCTGTTTTGTTACTGTACAGTGATTTTTTTTTTTGCAGGTTGCACAAATATATTTTTATTTTAGATTAATCACAATCCTTGTTTATTTGTTTCAGTCGGGTGGTCAGAAAAGCAATTGCAAGAGTCTACATTGTGTACCACCAGAAAATGAAGGTCAACCTCAGAAACCATTACAAGAACAAAAAGTACAAGCCTTTAGACTTGAGGACTAAAAAGACCCGTGCTATGCGTAAGGCCCTTAGCAAGCACGAATCTAAAATAAAGACAAGGAAAGAGATACGAAAGAAGTCCCTGTTCCCTCCTCGTGTTTATGCTGTTAAGGCTTAAATAAAGTTTGTAATCACTTTTTGGGTTTCATTCCTATCATCCTTTTAAGGCGGGATCTCTAAACCTGCTGCATCTCATCTATATTTATTTATTTCCTTTACCTATATAACATAATTTATTTCCTATACATATATAACAGTAAAAAACCTGTCGGTACATTTAATATTTTATATGGATAGGTTGACTGGTAATAAGTGACCTTTATTTAAACACGTGATTGTACTCATGATTACAAACAACTTTCCTGAAGAAACATATTTGTTATTTTTTTTATCATTACAGCATAATCCAAATTTCGCGCGCGCCGTCGCCCCTACAGCTGTTAGCGGCGAGGCCCCGCGCCCGCGTTGTCAGTAAATTTTGCTGCAATAATAAAAAAAAAACAAAAAGGTTTCTTTGGGAAAGTTGTTTGTAATCATGAGTACAATCACGTGTTTAAATATCGGTCACTAATTTATCAGTCACCCAATATATTGAATAAGATAAGTTATTGTTTGTTTTTACACGCTAATCTTTGGTTTCGAATAACTGAACAGATCTGAATGATTATTTTTTGTTGTTTAGGTGTTAGGTCTGGGCAGCATATAGGCTAAAATTATCTAGGAAACTTGAACACCTGATGCAGAACAGCAAGACCAGCTATACTAGATACAAAATACTGCCATAGGTAGCAAAAATTTCTTAAGTGATGAGCATTTTCTGCTGTGAGAATAAATTTGAAGATCTGTAACACCTGTTTTGGAATTCCAAGCTCACAGTTATTACTATAACATATTTAGAAATTACGTTTCAGCAAAAAAAAAAATCGTCTGAACGGATTTTGATGAAACTTTCTAGTAGTATAGCTAATACATCAAAATACTATTATGGAAACTTTCATAAAGGAGTCTGGAAGATGGTGATTCATTCACCCGTGCATCGGTCGGGAGCACGTAAATGTCGGTCCTGCGCCTGGGGCCTAATGCTGCTAATTTAGTTTAAAGAACACGCAATTGATATTCAACTGATACTCAATCACGACTCTATGTCGATTGAGACAAATAGGGCATTCCGAAAAAGCATCAGGCCCAGGAACATAAGATAGACGACGATTTTGTCGACGCTGTTTGCTTACATTCTGTATCCATTTATTCATTCAACATAATATGTATTTTAATATTTTTAAATATTTTGTATAAAAAAATAAAACGTTAAAAATTATAATATATATTTCATATGTATACATTAAATGCTTATATTATTTTTATGCGTGAATTTGATAATTTTTAATTTCGGACTATATTTTATAATATAATGATTATTTTTGATTTCCTAATTTTTAATATTATAAAAATTAATATACAATAATTTGCACTCCCAATAGCGACTATCGCGCAAGTGTGGCAGGCACACGAACATTTGAACTATGATCCCTTTGACTATGCCTTTGATGTGCACTAAGAAATAGACACGGAACGGCAATGCGCACATGTCTGGCGCCGGTCTAACACTAACGGCTAAAATTTAATGAATCAACCATAATTAATAATACTGAAAAGTAAAAATAAAAAAAAAACAAAAGTTTTGAACCATATTATATGTTTCAGCGATAAAGGTGAATATCTATTATGGAAATTCGACAGATTGTAGTAGCTTGATGTGGTGGTGTCTGTACATCGCTTTACGCGTTCTTGTTTGTCAGTTGTATTTTTATAAAAGCTTTTATATAATAATATAAAATGACTAATCGGCGAACATAATAAAAAAGAACAGACTTAAATTCCTACTAGTAATTATTATAAATGCGAAATTTGTATGAATGGGAGTAAAATAGCTTATACTGACATGTATATCAGAATATCATAGGTCATTTAAAAGACAATATCTTGATTTTAATCATTTTAGTTGTTCTTGGTAATGACAGCGTCTGATCGAAGTCAGCAGCTCTGTAATGAATAGTTGCCGGTGGTTTTACACGTGCTATGACGTACGTCAGCTGGTTGAACTTATAAGTATTAACTTAAGAATTAATATTTGCCTTATCTAAAAAATTACAATTCTACATGTTTACTTTTTCTTCTGTATGGAAAAGACCAAAATTCAGAAGGTAACCCTCTTACATCTCTTTCTCTCTTCACAAACGCTGAATATGAAGATACGCAGTTGCCAATAAAATAATTAGCTTGACCAAGAATTGCTAAGTCCAGGTGTGGATTCGACGGCTGTAACCTGACAACGGATACTTCAGCATGCTTTAGTCCATTGTCAAATTCTTTAATCATATGATTAGAATCTGATGCCACAAAGATGTACTTTATGTTTTCCTGTTTTTTGAGAGCCCTCTTCACCTGCCTGTAATTTTTAATAATGTCTAAGTTAGCAAACATTTTTCAGGCTTATTATTTTTTTCAGTTCATATGTTATTGGATATTAAGCTTAAAAGCTAATTGTTTGTTTGCTTGAACATCTCAAGAATAACTGGACCAATCTGGATAGATAAGGCCATTTATTTCTTTCATTTAGGTTTTATCTAGGTGTGTGGAGTAGTTGCTACAGGATGCACGTCAAACCACTAGCAGAAGCTAGTATTATTAGATTCTGCATTGGAAAGTATATCATTATTTGATTTGAAAAAACTTTTGGAGTTAAACAAAATTATTTTGAGGTATTACACTGAACTACGTGATTTTATGGGCTTTAACCTAGTTAAAGTTAACAACCATTTTATATTATTTTTTTAAATACGAATCCAAACATTCCTTACTTGATAATATCAGCAGGCTGCGGTAGGCACATAGATAATGTTAAAGGTCCTCTTTCGTTTTTATAACCCACACACTGTGGTGCAGCAAATAACATGGTGCTATCCTGTACATGCTGACAGGCCTTAACCCAATCTTGTCCATTTCTTAAATGTATACCTAAGAAGCCACCTCCACTCATATTCTTCTTTATAAATTGTCTTGACCTAGTAGTAATATCATCACTCCATGAAAGGTATTTTTGTAAATGTACATTTTCTTTTTGAACTGGAAAACTTGCAGGTGCCCCTGTAATAAAAAATAAATAAATTTATCACCATCACTCTGGTTCTGTCATCCCTTATTGGAATGAGTGCTTCATCTTTTCAATGGGCCACTTGAATTACATACCTTATGCTTACAGTAAGGTCAATTAACTTTGAGTGCAATTTTGTTTTGAACATCATAATGGTACCATTTTTTAAGCTAAGAATGCCTGAAATGCATATGGGCATTTGGGTGTCAAGGCCTCACTAAATTATTTTACTTTTATTGCAGTATTCCTCATTGTACAAAATTTGAAAGTGTGATAAGGTAAATAACACAGATCTAGAAACTACTTACCAGTGAAAGCTAGAACAGGCCACTTTGATGAAGGATATTTTTGTTTCCACTTTTCTACCATTGCTTTGTTATGCACATCATAGTTCAAAGGTCCATAAAATTCAGAGTAAGAAAAATCTATACCAAATGTATCCCAAAATGGACCAAATGGATTACCAGATTTTGCATTGCAACTGTTTTCTTGTTCACCCATTCTTTGAGTATAACAAAATGAGATTCGTTTTGTGACAGGCCAAACAACAGGAGCCACTTCCTTCATAAACTTCTCCATAGTAATCACATTATGATATGTTGCTAGAGTTTCAACTTTGAAATATGTGTCAAAAGGTACTTGTATAGATTTAGGTTCACCAAACCTGTACTCTACCCATGGAGGTACTACCAAGGTTCTATTTAAACCTTTACTGAATGCTAATGCTCCCAAAAAATTATCTGCCTGATTACCAAACCTGCCTAAAAAATGAAACTTTAGTTTTTCACACATATCATTATAAATCACCTTAGACTAACATAATTATTGTTATACTAGCAGTTTCTCACAGTTTCTACTGTGTCCCCGGGGAACTTAATCCCATTCCCAGACAAAAAATAGCCTATGTTTGCCAGGGATAGTGTAGGTTCACAAGAGTGAAAGTTTGTTTCAGTTTCGTAGCCTATTCAGTCAGGAGAAACAATCAACTTGTTTCTCTTTATAATAATAGTATACATAAAAGTGAACTAATGGCTCATTGCGAGATTATAATTCAACAAAATGATCATGTACACTCAGTGCTAAAACTAATAGGTATCATAAACATAAGCCTATTTCACGTTAGAAAAATGCTACCCAATGTAGTAAGTAGCTATTCTATTTATAACTGTTTAACTTACCCATACAGGGACAATATACAATGAAACCATTGTCATCGTAACAATTAATACTTATTATATTCAGAACCAAAATTATAAAATGTAAAAAAAGCATTTTGATGTATTATTTTGATCGTCTTATAGTTCCCAATAAATTTACACCACGCGGCTAATTCACACTCAATATAATTTCAAATATTTTACAGCAATACACCGGTAAATTTAGTTTTGTTTGTGGCTACCATTTCCCACAGTATACATTTACTTTATTTATAATCGTACAAATTGCCGATTTTAGGTTAGATGTTTGTCTGTTCATCTGCCTGTTGTGTGTATGTTTATTAAATAGTCGTATTTTTTATTAGATGAAGCTGGATGACAGTAGCTATTTTTCAATGATATTTTCTGAGCTATTTTTAGTAAGACGAAGCTAGCTGACGTTTACTGTGTTGTCAGTTTTTGATGAAATAAAAATAGTGTTGTGACAATGTGAATGAATGAAAAGTTTCTGAATTAATAAAATTGCCTCGATTGTCTAGTGAATAGTTAATATGCTGAACTACTGATATCGGATGTGGGGTTCGAATTTTAGTCTTGCTTTGTACATAGCAACGAGTTTTCAACAACAATATTGCTAGCATTTAGCACCTAGCATTTTCACTAGAATCACTTAAATAACATGCATATCAATATAGTCGTCATTAACTATATGCGAGAGCCCTAACAAAAAAGAAACTTGGATGAAATCCAGGGATAAAACACTTTTTTGCAGTAGGTGTATTTACAAAAGAAAAGTATATGAGTACGTTTATCAGTTGTCTAGTATCCCTTTGCCCCTCGCTGGAGGCCTTAAATTCTTGGCTAGGTTAAGCAGTTAAAAAATCTAGTATCCACAGAACAAGCTCTGCTTAGTCTGGGACTTGATGACGTTGTGTGAATGTGTGAGGAATATTATGTTATATATTTTTATTATCACTCATTGTTCATTCATCTGGTTGAACGAGAACTGAACGCATCACTATTACTTTAAATGTGGCAACATTATTTTACAAAGTGACATTAGCTACTGTCATCAAGTTTCGTCGAAATAAAAAAAATACGACTACAATGTGGTAATGTGTACCTACGCATGTCACTGAAGAATAATAAAATTAAATGTAAATATGACGAAACATTTTAAGGAATTTGATAAGAACTCCTCAGATGAGGATAGTTCATCTAATTATTCAAGTGAAGGAGATAGCTTGTTGGATAATGGTTAGTCGAACTTTATTATAAGAATTCTGTTATGGAACCAAGTATTAGCTGCAGTTTTGAGGTTATGTTACCTTTTTCTTATCGAGTTATATGTATCCATTATCAATCATTACTATATAGTATAAATTAATACAACGTACAATAAGCTACTTTAGGTCCTAGCTTATAATCAATTATCTCTTGCAAGGGCTTCAATAGTTTTAATTTTTTAATTACTCACTGACATGGATATATAATACATGGATGTGCTGGGTCATGTAAAAAGATCAGTGTTCTGATTATTTCTAATATGTATCTGTACCCACAATTTGAGTATTGAAGGCTTTAACATAAACTGAATCTTAGTATTCATTGATACAATTTTTTGGGTAAACACAAGTTTCAACCAAGAATTCTCAAAGCAATAACAAGCTAAGCTTGGGGATACTGTTCTCTTGTACAGATTATGCCACTGTGTACCATCATTTCAGTCCAACCATAAACGGTTTTTTCAGAACCTGGTGAAAATGATATGAGTGAAGATGAAACTAGTGATAATAATAGACAAGCAGAAGAAGAAGAAGAAGAAGAAAGTGATGAAGACGATGTTGTTAGGGCTATAAAAGCTGAAAAAAATAAGCAACGTGATCATCCTCCAACAATCATATGTGAAGATTTTATTGTAGATATATCACTTCATCCTTCTAAAAATTTAATAGCAATTGCAAACATTGTTGGAGATGTATTATTATATGAATATAACAATGATGAAACAAAACTAATAAATACATTTGAATTGCACTTAAAAGCCTGCAGAGATATAGAATTTGATGATGAAGGGACTACTTTATTCTCAACCGCCAAGGTTAGTAATGTTTTTTAATATTTAATGTTTATTTGTAAGGAATAAGTTTTTTAACAATACTATATCAAAAGTAATTTATTTAAATTAGGCTGATAAATCAGTACTTTTCAAACATCAAAACAAAAGACAGCCCCCGAAGCTCGAAGAAGAAGTGGTACACAAAACTCCAGCAAAGAATATCCATCTGTTAGGTTTGAAGAACTAGATTTTTACAAAAAACTAGTCCAATATCAAATTATTTGAGTAAAAAAAAAACACATAATTATCACATGATAAACAATAAATAAATTAGATTCCAAATTCACACAAATTAACACATAATCTTTATTTTCCACCTCATAATCTTTTGTATTACAAATTATAGCCAATTCATTAACTTAAATTTGAATTGTTTTATAGGATAAGGCAATTATGGTAACCGATGTTGAATCGGGGAAGCTGAGAAAATGCTACGAAAATGCACATAATGAACCTGTTTACAGACTTTTGAATCTAGATAAAGATAAAATCGTTACTGGTAAATTGCTTTAGCTTAAATAATATAGTACTTTACCTATAAGGTTTCATTTTAAAATGTCCAAATTTATGTTTTATTAGGTGATGATGAAGGAACAGTTAAATTATGGGACTTAAGAAAGCCAGAACCAGTGTTCAGTATAAAAATTGGTGAAGAAACAGTTTCTGATATGATCACAAATGATGCTCAGAAGTATTTAGTTTGTGCAAGTGGAGATGGTGTTCTTACATCAATTGATCTGAAAGGAAGGTTAGTCAGCTGATTTTAATTTTCTTTTAATACAACAAAATTAAAGGAGAAAACTATTTTACTCATGAAATGTTCCTTTCGCAGAATGTCTCCTTCCTCAAACCCACCTCACCTACTGGCTCTTGACCAGTTTTGTTTATCGATCAAAGGTATAAAATAAATGCCTGTTTGAGGTAGGTAGGGGACATCCTGCGAAATGGACATTTTGCTACCTGTAGTGATTTTGAGAAGTGGTCATTTTGCGATAGAGCCCCATAGAGTTTGCCGAAACCCATAATTCACCTATGACATTATAAGAGATTATTACCTTAGTATGCGAAGGCCTACCTACATACCCACTAAAATAATTTTGCTGTTATTCACGATCTTTACGCTAAGGCCTTTGCCGCATCCATTGGCAATATTTGCCAAATACAAGGAGATTCAAGGTTGACAAAATGATGTACAATCTTACCACGGAAATTTACGCGGACGAAGCCCAGGGGATCAGCTAGTATGAAATATACAATCTGCCAAACTTTATCAGCACGGCACGTTTATCGTATTAAAGCTCGGTGAGAGGGTATGCCCGGAACCCGCATTTGTGGAAAAAGTATGGCATATAACTTAACTAGTTAAATGTTAGGTTTTTTTTATTTATACGTTTTCGTATTATGTATCCTTTGTCTATTAAATCAAATAACCATAATAACCGGTAGTTTTATCGAATAATTTAATAAATTTTGTTGTTGCAGTAAAATTTATACAACATCTGAAGAATATGACTCAGAGTTAACTTGCTTGGGACTGTTCCGATCAGATACAAAGCTGCTTGTTGGCTCATCAACAGGAAAATTGTATCTCTTTAATTGGAAAGAATTTGGACTTCACAGCGACGAATATATTGGGCAAAAACATGCCATTCAATGTATGCTGCCTATTACCCAGAATATTGTTGTAACATCAGGTGAAGATGGCGTACTAAGAGCTGCACACATGTTCCCACAACGTCAGTTAGGTGTTGTGGGGCAGCATAGGCTTCCAGTGGAGCATCTTGACATTAGTCATGACGGTCAATATGTGGCTTCATGTTCTCATGATAATGATGTTAAATTTTGGAATATATCCTACTTCGAATCTATTGATTCTATCATAGATGTAAATCAAAAACAAAATAAAAGGAGAGACTTGAGCAATAACTTACCATCAAGTAGTTTTAAGAATGCATCAGATTTTTTTTCTGGGTTACTTTAAATAAACAGTGAAGTACTTATGTTTGTTTTACTTTTTAGTGTTTTGTGAAGTTGGTTTCTATTTTTTTGTAAGTTTTTTATTTTCTGCTTTTTAGTTTCTTAATCAAAAATTGACGATATCTTCTTTCACCCTTCCTATTCATACTTATCATCAGCATCGAGTTTCTAGTGGCATTCATAAACCATAATAGTACGTAGGTTATGGCTACAACTTATTACGCCAAAAGTCTTCATTAACTGCACTGCACCTGCATCACGGACCTTGCAGTTGAGGTCGTTACCCATCTCGCTGTAAAGATCTTGTCAACACGAATAAAATAAGCCCAAACACGAGGTAGTTAACATGTACCGTTGAGGAGTTCCCTCAATCCTCTGTCGTCTCCATCATCAGATTTGCCCTACACCTCCGTAATATTGTAGTCTCATCAGATATACACATAAGTATCAAGTTTTTACCCCATGCTTTCCTAAAATTTTCAAGAGACGCCCTCGATTTCTTAGGATTTCCACCACCAGCTCCTGATCTGACAATGGGACCAAATGACAAGGATACCATTTCAAATAAAAAAATAATTTTTAAATCGGTCCATACGTCTTTGAGAAATCATTAGTAACAAACATTATAAAAAAACGTGTAGCCGAATTGAGAACCTCCTCCTTTTTTTAAGTCGGTTGAAAATCTAACACTAACACTTCCTAAACAGCAATCGGAAATTAAATAAGTGACTTCAAGATTCAATCAATTGGTAGGTACAGCCGACGAATCTGTTTTTTACACATGGAATATTAATCCTCCCTTATTGTGATGTTGAAAATCTATTAAATGAATTATATAGATTGAGGTAGGCTGGTGTGCTGGGGTCTATACATCATTATAGACATACCGGACCCTTGACACCCCTGGGTAGTACATGTAAGGACCCGTAGCATCCCCTAGTCAGAATGCTGTACAAAAATATATCCAGAGAAGTCCCTACCTACCTGAAACCCTCTACGTATACTTCAGAATTCCCACCTCTTCAGTTGAACAAGTAACGGCATAGTACTGAATCTTTATAATTTTATGGGACTCCTTATCTTTCAAGTCTAAACTTATCACGACGAAGACTTATCATTCAAGTCTAAAGTTCTTGTTGCCAATATTTTATCTCCATCTCAGAAGCAAGAAGAGAACTCACGTTCCTTTCGATGCCGCATGCTTCTGTATTGTTTTTTACCAAATGATTATGGATACCTCCGATAAGTATATATTTTGATTTATTATCGAGGTATTTTAATTAAGATTTTAATGGATAATGCTAAAAAATGTGGCTAAAGAAAAGATGAGGATGATCCTCATCTAAGTCACTACGCAACGCAGCTAGGTACGCAGCCTTAGATTATATGTATATCTAAGTACGCAGCAGAAAAGCAGAAATAAAGCTGTCACTGTCATTAGTGTCATTCCCCGCTCGGCGCTCTGCTCCCCTCAACTCCCCTGGAAAGAAAATATAAGTTAAAAACATAATATAATAACTCAAGAGGGCTAGAAGGAACTAAAGGCACAAAGTTTATTGGTACATGTATGGCTTGCTATAAATATTAATCTGTGAAATACAACAGAATTACACGCGCAGTATATGATAATATTTTTATTATTGTTGATCTTGTTTGCCTGTTTATCATAATTTTCACGTACGTGTAGCATATAAGCATATTGGCCTGGTGACAAGCTGTTTTGTGCTTATTGTTCGTCCACAATATCTACCTATTTGGAAATATAAAATTTTCATGGGATGAAGTTAACAGAAAAAGGGAACAGCTCAAAAGGTAAGTTTTTCCTCTCTTCTATCTTGTTGTGGCAATCAGCGTCGTAGAATTTTATAATTTACCACCTTATGTACATATGATATAATGCAATAAAGAATCTTAATATGAGGCTTGATTGCAGTAGATATTAAAATTTAAGATGACTCCGTTGGCGTAATGGTAAACACGCCGGACTGCCGGATTACCGGTACGACATTTTTTCCATGCTTGTTGCCTTTGGTCTGGGTGTTATATGTTTATGTCACATAGAATGTACCAACTTGTGCTCATACTAAATGTTACCTACTGATTGACGGTTACAGTAAACCTCTTTGCATTTACTAAAAATGGAATGGAATGAAATGGTTGAAACTGGAACGGATGGATTCCTTAGTTAAAAAAAGAATGAGGGCTGTTGTACAAAATCTTCAAAGACAGTTTTCCGCCATTGAATTTTTATACCAGAACTACTAGGATTGTCGCAATCACTTGCATTATTATTATTAAAGCATGTAATTCTGCATGATTACAGCATGTAATGCTGGTAAAATATTGAATATGTTTTCATCAAAGGATTCAAAAGCCACAGAGCATCCTTAAAACACATATCTTTGTTGTGAGAAAACCGGTAAACCATCGATTCAGGCACTCAATATTCGCTAAGTATTTCTAGAAGTACATTGCCAGGACAAATATGGTTTGTCAGGACAAATCTGTATAGTGGCTTCGGTGATTATGGTAATTTGAGTGGATTCAATCCATACTGTACTGTGAGTATAAATATGTTAATGAAAATTCTTGAATCAGCTTCTAAAGAGCCCTGTAACTTGAACATTTGTAAATGTTTACGTCAACATAGTTGGATCATCAAATCCTCCACAAATGTACATCTCGCAGTTTTCTTTTACTTGTGAACATTTGTAAATGTTTACGTCAACATAGTTGGATCATCAAATCCTCCACAAATGTACATCTCGCAGTTTTCTTTTACTTGTGAACATTTTGGAGCATTTGTGAAAATAAAGAGAATGAGTTGCAATTTATTATGAATGTTAGTAAGAAAAGTTCTACAATCACCAGGAATATTTATTTAATAGTTTTAAAAATATGGTAATTTTGATGATCTGTCCTTTACTCTGTAATTTTATTTTCAAATATTTTGTAGAAATATCCTTAAATCTATCAAATAATCCATACTCTCTTGACGCCAAGCAAAGTAAAAAATCCATAATTTTCGGAAATAATTTTAATTTAATATAATTTATTATTTTATCTTACGAGTATATCTGTTACGGCTAATCGTAGGTGTGAATATACTTAGCTTAGCCGGCTAGACCTAGGTTTATCGTCGAGGAGGATAACTCCTCCGTTAGTTGCCGTCACTCAGATTTTTGCATACTCAACTACCTCTAGCGCCTGGACCATCTTGTAATTTCTGGGCTTCGACATTATACGCGATGCGATGATTTCTAATTTTGTGGAACCCATTTCTCGAACATGGTGTTTTTATTTGAAAAACTGATAGACATAGTCAATTAAAAGCTACGAGTAGAATAGCCGAGTTTCTAGATCGCTAACCCGTTAATCTTTTTAATACAGAATATAAAAAGACTAGCTTCCGCCTGTGGTCTTACCCGCGTCCCGTGGTCCCGCGAACCCGCATTAAACGTAGTCTTTTAGCCTATGTCGATAAATAGTTAATATAGTATCTAAAACTATACATATCGGTCCCGTAGTTCCGGACAACACGAACTTAAACTTTACCATATATGTATGTATATCGAAAACCGTAAAGTATCAAAAAACGTTTGAGTTGGACGATTTTTTGGGGTAAAACAAAGACATCAAAGTATTTTACTAAGATAGATAAAGCCGTAATATAGTTATTTTACTAGGGATATAATTATACACCGTAACATAGTTATACGAAAGCGAAGAATTCTTTACTATCTCTCTAGGAATACACTTAGTTATAAAGCGGTCCAAGTTTAATATAAAAGATCTAAACTTGTTGATAAGAAATAAAGATATCTTAAAACTGTATGACTTTAAAGCTTTATCCTTAATCCCTAGGGATATAGTAAACTTAATAAGAGCGAATGATAAGATCATGCCTCAAATCTAACTTAGCTAAAATATACCAAACGTGAGGAATGCATGACGACAGAGTAGGGTAGATATGTAGATCGATTTTTTAATTTACAAAAGCTTCAAGTATATCTATATACAGTAGATAAACGTTACCCCTTTATTACTGAAACTTTTACCACAATTACCTTGGAAACTCGACATTGCCATTCATCTTTGTCGTATCGTTATACACAAAAGTAGACGGACGTCACCACTCAGAGGTAGGGGAGTGGGAGAATTACGTAGGTGGCACCACGGTGAGTTGACGATACTCTAGCACGTGCAGTGTACACGCGACCGCGTGAGCGTGACCTACTGTGCGCATAGGATAACGTTGTTTTGCTCACGTGGGATACATAGCTTGGATGTTTCCCTGTTTAATGCGTAATTGCGAATTTTAGTGTATCCCTTCTATGTAATTTACTATTTACTGTAGTGTTTTCCAGCAGTGAAAACTAAATAAACAATATTGTCGATGAATTCACAATAACGTTTGTGTTTGTGATCTTTGCGGATAGTATTATAATCTTGGAGTGTGTGCGTTGTTGTAATTGCATACTAGGAGTTCGTGTATAACCAATTTTTTTTCTTCACCCATGAGTAAGTATACAATTGGTCGTGAATGAGATAATTATAACAAAGGAACTAAATCTTCAGCGTTCAAAATGTTACTATGAAGTTCAGACGCCAGCACATCAAGCTACCGAAACTATCAAATTTTCCCAATTATTAACTTTGACCGTATGCTTCAGCAATGAAATTGAAATCTATTAAGGCAATTTGACAGATTGTAGTAGCTTGATGTGCACGTCTGTACATTTGATAAAAACAGACACAGCCTTAATTAGTCGCTGCAAATTGTGCAATAAAGTAATATTCTTTGATTAGTTTGGCTGTCATAATTGTTATTATCATTTGGATGTTTCTACTAGACCACGGGACTACAGAGTCCCGGATTTTTAGAAGGCGAACGTGCGGCCGAAGCCAACACGCTGAAGTCCTTTTGAGACAACTTTAATATATGTAATGGTGACACAAAACCGACGATTATCCCTGTATTATAGAAATGTACCCAAGGACAACCCCCGGTTTGTGCTAAACTATTGCTAAGTATGGAAGAAACACTACTTGGGTTATTGTGATGGGATGTTAGTGGACTAGGGAAGGGAAAACTATGGGGACTATGACCCCTGCCGATGACAATGTAATGAATACATGTAAAAATGGTAGGAGGAGACTCGCCAACTCACTTACCGGGCCCCCGGGAACTAGTCGCTAAGCCGTAACAAGGATTATTATTCAACACGGGGCAACGGGGATTATTATCATCATTATTTTAGACAATTACCGACCCCTGTTGAAAGTGTTATGCCACCGGTAACTTTCAGTCCCAATTGCAACTTTGAGGCAATCTATGTGGGAATTGGAAAATATCGGATTTGCCTGAGCTTTATTTGTTTTTTTTTTTTTCGTAAGAAATCCGATACATTATCGTAAAAATACGTTTTTTATTGACATACCAAAGCAGGTTCTCAATTCTGATGTTTGTATTATTTTTAACTTAAAAGTAAGAATCGTATCATATCTCGAGCAATCATTTGTAAAGTATAATTTATATAAATTGTTTTTAAGTGAAAATCTAATGAAATACTGTTTGTTATAGATACAAAATGGAATGGGTTCTACGAAGTCCGCAGATTCACAGTACATTCAGCAACCTTGGATTTCCACATGGAGATGGATATCACGTGAATGAAAATTGCAATGGTATGTATTGACCTGAACTTATTTCTACAACGCCTCAACGTAATAGTCATTCACTACAGTGAATTTCATCTATTTCAGCTGCTTTGGAGACAATTCTTCATAATATTCTAACAGAGGATAAATATTTGCGTACATACCGAAGAAGTATAAGTTTTGGACAGAATATCAAAAAAGATTTAATACCACTGTTACTGAATGCCAAAGAAGAGTCAACCATAGAACTATTGATTAGAATCCTAGTAAATTTGACAATTCCTATCGAGTGTCTGTTATCAGTTGATGTCATTTCAAGAAATGATTTTGGAAGGCATACTATTTTTGAAATTAACAACTTACTTGGATCTACAAAAGTAGCTTTCACTGATCATCGGGCGACTAAAGTCGTAATAGAATTTTTAAAGAAGAATGTTGATTGCGAACAAAAAGCTAAATTAACAGCAGAACAATGTACAAATATAAGTAACGGGCTTTTGTTACTACGGAACATCTTGCACATCCCAGAGGAACCTAGTGGCCAAATCCCTAGCTACAGTGGACCGCCTCACGCTGTACAGAATCAAATCCTATGGAACATATTTAGCCAAAGTATTGATAAAATTCTCATTAAGTTAATGATTATTCCTGATGCGGTAAGTGATGCAAAACTATTAAAATAAAAAAAAAAACATATATTTTAAGGTAAACGTCATTTTATGAATTTTACTATTACTAAATTATTTATTAAGTGAAATTAATTATATTTTTTATGTAATTCAAAATTATGATAATTGTATTAATCTGTTTTAGACTGCATGCGTACGTCAGTGTCTGTCCGTGTTTATCGTTATATAAGAACATGTATGAAAAGTTGGTATGCGAAACAGTTTTAAGAGTCGAGATGTGTGTTTTGTATTTGTTTTTCCTTACAGAATAAATGGGCCGTAACAATGGTTCAATTGATAGCCTTGTTGTACAAAGATCAACATGTTGTTACCCTGCATAAACTACTGAACTTATGGATTGAAGCCTCTCTGTCCGAGAGTTCAGAAGATAATGAGAGTAATACTTCTCCTCCAGACAGAGGTACTTTTCATTGACTTTGTGTGTATAGGTACTAGCTTCGGATTCCCCTTCGTGATTTAGATCCCGCTTCGCGATGAAACTATTTCCCGCGCCCGCCATACCAAAATCCATTCGGTAGTTTTTTGCGTGATATAGTAGCAAACATCCATACTTACAATGTTACAAAAAATCGCCGACCTAAGTATTAAAATCTCAATCTCAAAAACTTCTATATGGTTACAGGTAGCGACTCCTCGCCAATGTGTACCTCTGAACCAACTTCGGATTCATCTGATACGGGTGGCAGCGGCAAGAGTAATGACGATTCTGTTAACAAGGACTGGGACGCATCCTCTCAAATGAACAACACCAGTGAGAATGGCAATCCACCGTTTCAGACGCCCGAAGAGAAGGAATCAGATACGGGACAAAAAAATACTTCCATACAAAGTAACAACGATGATATTGTGCGATCCGATAACGTAAGCTGTATTTTAAACATAGTGCCTATAGTATTACTTTAAACAAAATGCCCTTATGAACACTTATTTTAATATTGTAGGGAAAACCGACATCATGCAGCAGTGGCGTCCAATCTAACAGAAACAACCAGGGACCTGGCTCAGGTAATACCGAGAAGAAGACTGTTATATCGGAAAATTCTGATTGCGGTTACGGTACACAAATTGAAAATCAAGAGTCGATATCTACTTCAAGCAATGAGGATGAGTTACCTGCAAAGAAGCCAGTGCACCAGAAGCCGCACAATCCCAAGCAGCGCGCCAACAAGGCCCGCTCCGGCACCACAATGCAGGATCGCAAACGGAAGAAAATTGTCAAGCGAGGGAAATCTAACATGTACGTGCGCTCATTCCACCCCATCTACCTGTGAGCTATTCGCGCTACTCACTATATCGTATATATACTCATGTGATTGCTATTTCAGAATCAACGTCCAGGGATTATCCCATAAGACACCCACGGATGACGACATTTCTAACGTATTAAAAGAGTTCACCGTTGATTTTCTTTTAAAGGGATATAATTCTCTAGTCCAGACTCTACATAATCAAATTCTCACTAACCTCCAACTAGAAATAGATACATCCCACTTTTTCTGGTTAGTCACTTACTTTCTGAAGTTCGCTACGCAAATCGAACTCGACTTGGAGAATGTCAGCTCGGTTCTGTCTATCGATATTGTGTCGTACTTGACTGCAGAGGGAGTCAATCTCTGTGAACAGTTTGAGCTGGCGATTAAGCTTGACGGTAATGACCTGAAGCCCAATATAAGGCGTTTACATTTGGTAAGTAAAACTGATGTACTTTCTTATACTTCTAGGGTAACTGAAATTCTATATCTTTTTTAAATCTGATACGCGTATTACTCTTTCGTTGTTTAACATTGTATAAAATAAGTAAATTCTATGTTTTTACAGGTAGTTACCGCAATAAGGGAAATAATACAAGCCATTGATGTGTACAAAAAGTTTTCACACATATGCAAGGATGACCAAGACGCACTTCTTAAGTTACAAATTAAAATGTGTGAGACTGAAGAGCTCAGATCACTGCTCGTGTTACTGCTGCGTCATTACAATCCGAAGTATCATTCCAAACAATACTTACAGGTAAAACTTTACCGAATTGCGTCTTCATCAAAAAAAAAAGCACTGACGATTATCACGAACGGTCAGAAATTACGATGGCTCGGGGGCTTTAATTTTGCATCTACTAAGATGCACTAAGACGGGATTTTGCATTTGTGCAAAGTTTGTATGGGAGATAGCGACTCTATGGCCCGATGGCCTTGATATATTTTCTTTACTTGCGATAATGAGGGTTATCCAAAGTTGTTTAGTTTACCAATTGATTTAGATCGTGAGACGTGACTGTCAGAAGCTTTGGTACAGACGCCAGCCTATCAAGCTACTCACAATCTGTCAAATATATGCATATGGTTCAAAGTTGATTGGGAAAATCTGACAGTATCGGGTTGCTTGATTTGTTTCCGTCTGTAGGTCCATAATTCCAAACAAAAATTTAATTTCGACCAGTTCAGCCACTATGTTTGGTTAGAATTTTATATTTTGTCGTCGGCTGCATTCGTACCTAAAAGAAATCATTTCTTTTTTTCAGGATGTGATAGTTACAAACCACATATTATTGATGTTCTTGGATAGTGCAATGAAATTGCCGGAATACAATGGTTCCACCAATATGCTTGATCACATCAGACAGTAAGAGATACACATTATTTAGTATGTTTGAAGGCAGTAATGAAGGGGGTTTATAAACGTGGGCGGATTTCCAAAGTGGGCGTAGACATCGATGTTCATCGTCCCCCGAACAGTCATTAGCACTTAGGCGACGTTTCATTAGGAGATTGTATGTTGTGGCATCTCCGTTCGTCATTGTGTTCGCAATGGTGGCAGGAGGCGTGTTACGTAGTATAACGATATTTTTTATTATGTTTTAGGTTTGCTTCATCAGAAATAATGTACCAGTATGGGTTGCTGCTCGAGGACTACGCCGGCAACGGGGAATTCGTTAACGATTGCATATTTACCCTCATGCATCATGTGGGTGGAGAACTTGAAAGTTTAATTACTTTATTTCAACCAAAAATTTTGAAGACCTTTACTTCAATTTGGAAATCGGAATTCGAAATTTGTGACGTAAGTTACCTACAATTTACAATTTGCCTGAACAGAAATTGGAACTTGCTAGTCGGACAGAAGTTGTTTCTCATGGATATTTTTGAATGTAGTTCGTGATAGGGAATTTGGTATTTGTGGGAAAAGGCCAGACAAATATTGATAAAAATCGCTTCCACCTTACTTTTATATTAAATCACGTATTTTGCGTTGTAGGATTGGTCTGATCTCATTGAGTATGTTATCAATACATTCATCAAAAAACCACATTCTCTACAAAGTACTGCAAACTTTTTACTTGATACTGAGAGCTTCGAAGATGTTAAGATTGCGCCTAAGCCTATCACGCCAGCCTCCCAAGCCAAACCAGAAACCATTGAAGCTGACGATAAGAAGAGCCCCGCTAATGCTAACACAATCTGCACGTCGAATGGAAATGAAGAATCCAGGTATGTTTGTGATTACTTTATAATTATTTCGCGTGCAATCTGTTCATAACTTTAGTATATAGTGGTGCACAAATTAAAGCAAATAGATTTGTTACTTTTAGTAAATGTGTACGTTTATACAGCAGGTGGACAGAGGACGAGCTTTCATCGCTAAGTTGGAACTACATGCAGTGCAGTGCTCTGCCTGATGTCGTAGGGGAAATCATCACGCTATATAAGGAAGATGGCATTATAAAATCTCGAGACTCGGTTATCAAAGAACTTTACACACAAAATCTAATAAACAAAGAAGATTATGATAAATATGTAAAAGGCGAAACCGACAGAAATATTAAAACTGTACAGGTTATGAAAGAAATGAGAGACGACGAAATCAATAAACTCTGTGAACAACTAACACAAGATGGAAAGTCCAAATTTTTAGATTGGGTTCAAAAAGTGTTACTGGAAACCTGTTACGTTAAAATATACTTGGATAAATTATCTAGGCACAGTGAAACTGACAGTAGCGCAGATGAAAATGAAACAAAATTAACGAAGCTTAAAAAAACCAATGATATGCATATATTGTCTCCAGTCTCTTATCACTCTCTTCGTAAGTATCTATTGATTTTTTTTTGTCCCAACTTTATACTTGTTCAGTAATATTCTTGTTTGATTTAATTGCGAAGATTTCGTTATACAATAAAATATATATTATAGCTTATAGAAATTAAAAGATTCTTAATAAATCAATCAATGTTAATCCTTTAGAGATTCCTATTTATTATTTATGTAAATGATTGATAATTAGATGCATACCTACGCATTTGAAGAGTTTTTAATGTGTGCTAATTTTGGTGTATTTTTGTAAACGTCCATAGTCCTCAATCAATCAATACCATTGGTACCGTGGAACTGCAAGCAGGCGTCTATATGTAAGGACCTCAAGTTTCTGCAGCTGCTACACAAGTTGGGATTCCACATGCCCGTAGATTCCGGGAAAGTGTTCATTCGGATTCCTCACTTTTGGACTGCCGATTTCCTGTATGATGTCGCAGGAAAAATTTCGCCAATAGACAAATGTAGGTTATTATTACACTTCTTTCATATTTCATTCTTAAAAAATTTAAGTATTTGTGTATTTCCTCGAAACACTTTTTCATACATAAAATATTACACGTAAGGACACGTTTTTAAAATAGTTGCTTTATTTATTTACAGCTAAACTAAAGTTCTCTATTAATGATATATCGGACAGCAGTATTTCGAAATCGATGCAATCGGAGAGCTTATTACTATTGCCTGATCTCACAAAAGATATCACTATGATGGAAAGCTCCGAAAACTTCTATCAAATCCACAAGCAGAAACACCTCGCTACTATGGTTAATTTCACACCCATGTGAGTACTGACTACATTATAATTACATAGGTATATTGTTCTATTATCTTCTGCTATTTTTTTAAGACATACAAAATTAACGAATCGGTGTTAACGCTCCTTTCGAGAAGCAACACCTGATTCAATTATAGTTTTCTTAGATATAAGATTTAATTAAAATTTTGATATGTATCTATACTATTATCATTATAAAGTTGTTTGCTTGTACGTCTTTATCTCAGAAACTACCTTTTTTTGTACTTAGAGGAGAGGGGGTAACACTTATGATATGTCTGCACCCTTCTCCTGAATGGTTTTGGGTTGGGAAGGTATTATGTTAGTAGTAGTAGTGGTAGGTTGGGTAAGACATAAGGGTTGGGTTATTTCGGTGTTAGATAGCTCAGTTATCGAGGAAGTCTATATACTATTTATCCGGACCTGGGGCCCTTAGTTCGGTGTTCATTGGGGCAACGGCGTCGTCACAAACAAAAAGTTCTACATCAATGACATCACGCCACAGAGCCTTTGAATGAATGAAATAAATTGCGTTGGCTCTTGCAAGAGCACCGCAATCGGTTGCCTCTGCGGTGGCATTCTATTGTGAAACGGTGTCATGTCGTGAAGCAGTTTTTATGTTAAAATGACAATCTGTTGCCTTGATGTTCGTGGTTTAACAAAATTATGAATAATATTTTGGTAGCATTAACCAGATATTTTTTTTTATTGAACTGCAAGTACCATAATGATACAATTCGATACGGAACGTTAATCAGAATATATTATTACGTGCATATTTAATGCAAGCTTTTACAAGGTGTGTGTATGTTTTAGGCCTGGTTCTTCGTTTAATTCTGAAGGTGGTGATGGCGACAAACAGAACTGGTTGGAAGTAGTACAAAAATCACAAGAGTACAAAATAGCACTGAAATTGGGAAGGTAAGTTTAAATTATTATTTTGATAGTAGGACTTATGCTATTTTATTTAAATTAGTAATCAACGAACGCGTTGTTGAATAAAATTATTAAAAAAAAAAATAAGTTTGGGTACTTATCATCTTCAGGTAGTTTCTTAAGCATTGTGCATTTTTAAAGTGTTCAAATAGAAATAAAATCATATTTAAAAAGTTAGCAACATTACGACTCGCCTTACTTTCTTGTCGAGGTAACTCTTCAGTTATCATCGATTTAGGTATTGCTTTAAACTTGGCGGCACCCTACGCGAAAGTAAGAGTTGGCTTAAGTTTGTTTTACTCAAATTTGAATCCATCTTGGGTCAAACTTCACAGAATTCTACCCACTCCGCTTTGAGCGCATACGATGGACTAAGCAACAAATGTATTGCAGTCATGGGCTTTCTGTCTACTATAGAATAAACTATCCCACGTCAAAACCCGCGGACGTCGCGAGGCGCGCCTTTCGGAATGCTATGCTTAGAAAAGTAAACCTTAGCGAGATTAGGTGTCACAAAAACTTTTGCCAAACTGGTTGTGAACTTTCCGACCGATCGACAGCAGTTGACCGAGAAACAATATGACTAAGATATTATTTTCTTCTATTAGCAATATAATAAAGAGCGAAGACGACGACCAGTCAGATATCGTGATGCAGCTGCCCGTGAAAGACACGGAGGTGTCGGTGCCGCCGCTGCTGCTGAGCGCGGGCCCGGCCGCCGCGCCCGCCGCCGCCGGCGCCTTCCCCGCCGCCGCGCTCATGATCCCCACCATTATGAGCATCAAACAAGAAACCACTCACTTTAATTTACCCGTTCCTGACTCCGAACATTATAGGTATGCGTCAATAATGTACAAGGTTTTATTTTGATTAATTGTTACACTTAGTTCTTTTTCTGTCTATAAATTATTATAAACTAGCGACCCGCCCCGGCTTCGCACGGGTGCAATGCTAATACTAAAATTATACATATAAACCTTCCTCTTGAATCATTCTATCTATTAAAAAAAGCCGCATCAAAATCCGTTGCGTAGTTTCAAAGATTTAAGCATACAAAGGGACATAGGGACAGAGAAAGCGACTTTGTTTTATACTATGTAGTGATGCGCTTACCTAATCGTTATCATAATTTTTTTCCTTTTTTTTAAGTTAAGAGTTTGCAAGGTTTCCCATTAAAATACTACGTACGAGAATGTGTAAATAAGCGATGTTTAGGCCATATTGACCAAGGTGTGATCTGGACCCTGAAGTATTGTATTATGTACCTCTTATAAAAAGAAAAACTTATCCATCACAGGGTGAATTAAGCCGAAAATCGGCTATATAATTGCTATGTATTTCCCTAATAGTACTTACCTACAGATTTTTATAAATTTTTCATCAGTGTGTGCGAGACGGCATCGGTTGCTTCAGACCTGACGCGGATGTACGTGTCGGATGAGGATGAAAAGCCCGACGTGGTGCGGCCGCCTATCATCGAAGTCAGCCCCATTCCTATTGTTGATGAGCCGTGTGGACATTCGGATGAGGACAGTGCGGGAAAACGCCCGCGCGTTACCTTTTTTTCTCCATTTTAAAATAATTATAATTAGTTAACGTAACTGTGTGTTATTTAACATTGTGATGTGATAGAAAATATATTTCAACTGTGGAACTGTATTATAATAATCCTTTTCCCAGATTTTTGTATGTGTCGTTACCATTACGCGTATACCCGCTTATACAATATCTAATAATGATATACGTTACATAAAAACAAGATAAGAGATTGCATTTTTGCAAGAGAACGGAATCATATTTGTTGGACAGTGCAGTGTTATTATTATACAACTTCATTATGTAACGTACGTATCAAAAGGATTTCCTGCCGCCGACATTAAGTACTTTATGCATTCCTAAATTTTAGCGACATTATTTGTAAGATGTTTATTGGGTATTAATAATATAATATAAACATTATATTTGTTGTGTTATGGTAGTGAAATTATATATCTCTATGGTCGTCATGACACGAGTCCCATAAGGGGTACCTTTAAAAAATATATTTTTATTAAATGTTTAATTAGTTATAGATGGAATAAATGGATTTAGTATATACACATTTTTTTAATATTAATAATTAATACACAAAATAACAATCATATGCAATACACATCTAGCAACAACAATAGAAACAAAAACAGGTTTAACAATAAATATTACTGTTCCAACACGCTCCTCGCGATACAATTCATCACACTTATAAATATTAAAATTACGTAAACAATTACGTTGCCGATAGTTTCGTTCCCCCTAAGAAATTGGAATAATCCAGAATTTAGAACTGAAATTTTGATCTTATTTAATTACTTCCGCAACATTATAAGTAGGTTAGTCTGTCATTGTATGTGTTACACAAGCATTATCTGTAAAGCATGTTTCGATTTACACACTGCTAATTTATTTCAATCTATAATGCTTTTGGAAAAAAGTTCGGAACACAAAAACCGGTTTATCACAGACAAGAGTTGGTCTCGTTCGTAACAAGGTGGATATTTTTTTAAAAGAAGAAACTATTCAGGTACTTTCCTATAAACCAATTGGTATGGTGAGTTAGTGGTATTTGAAAGTGTTGAGCTCAGGTGTTTTTCCATTTAGGTCAGCTTTAAGGGGCTTCACAGCTTGATTGTAATTTCTGGATTCAAAAGATTCAGCATCGCTCCCGCCATAATAACTGGATGGCGATGCTCCGTAAGAATTACCAGATAATCCTCCAGAAGAATACTCATCGCTGTAGGAGGGTGCAAAGCTTTGGCCGTGACCGGAGCTGCCTCCGTTGTATGATTGACTTTCTGGGCCGAAAGAGTCGCCGTTTAAGTGACTGTCACGGGAATGTGCTTCCTGTACTTGATAAGAATTTCCAGGATAGTAGTTTCCTTGGCTTCCGAGGGCTTCGTGTTCGTGCAGTTTCGGATGGCTTTCAACGTGGGGAACTTTGACTATTTGTGGCACGGGAACAGGGTACGGCTTGTTGATGTGAACAGGATAGGGCACCTTTTCGATCACTTTTACTGGATATGGCACGGGTACCTTGACAGCCACAGTTTTGGTAATTTTGACCACTCTTACCGGAGTTTCAGGAATTTCTACGTGTTCACCGAGAACTTGCAGTTCAGTTTCGTAGTTTTCCACGGGTATGGTTTGGACGTGGTTTGAATGATGTGATGCAAAGCCGTAATATGAGCAACACAGCAATATTATTAATTTCTGTAAAAGAACAAACAAAACTTAGTAGCTTATCAACGATAAATAGTAGGCATACCTATTCTAAGATCGCAATAAAATACAAATTGAAATTGACATTAGGTACAGTATAATAACTTGTTTATAATTTTCCTAATTTACGTAGTCAGCACTAATCCAAAAGTTAGGTACAGCTGTGTTGAGAAACAAAGCTAAGTACAAAATCACAAAATTTTCTTTTTGTTATTAAATTACGCGCTGCACTAATTCTGCTAATATTAAAAACGCGAAAGTTAGTAAGAATTGGTGCATGTATGTTTATTCCTCCTTTACGCTAAACTACTGGGTGGATTTTGATGACATTTGACACACGTACCTACACATCAGAATAATACATAGGCTACATTTTAACCGTCTATGGGAAATCGAAGGCGCTAGCGGAAGCTAGTAAAGAGTAAAAGTTTGGACTAATATTGCAATGGTATAGCTAAATTCCAGGAGCCATTATTAAATAGGGCCAAATTAAACCATCTTGCTAAGTAAGGAACCAAAGAAGTTAGTTGTTTGAAACATTTTAAAGTCTAGGTTCTCATAACTAGATTTTACATGAAAGTAACTACCTATTGAGTTTGGTGTACATTGGTGCCTAGATTGGTACCTGATTTCCTTTTATCACTCACTATTCTAGGCTACCCACTAATTACCTACACTTACGCAACCGTTTTATAGATATTGTGTCAAATGTCCAGAAGCACCAAATTGTTTTTTTCCTGACCTACGTAACACTTCGTATAAGAACGGGAAGTATTGATTATGCAAGAAGTTATACAACTTCGGTGACATAATTAAATAATAAAAATAAAAAGTATCGAGCAAAAACGTATAGCCCAATAAAAGCAACTGAATTGTTTACTAACCGGAACTTCCATTGTCGTACAAGTGTGCGTCCGCGGTGCAGTTAAAAAACTACCGAATGGCGAGTGAAGTTAGTGGCTTATATATCGCACATTCTCTCTTGGCGAGAGACAGGCTGCGTTCGACGCTGCGATCGTCCATTTACTTTCTTCAGTAGCCACTTGCGCGGATAGCAAGTTTCTGCCAGCAATAGACTCTCGGGAACAGTTATCCGTGTCACTTCCGTCTGAAAAATCGCTGGGTCAAAAAAGGATGACGGAAATATTATGTGTAACAAAACATAATATGTAGCTACATATGTAGTGGCGAAGAAAGTGCCAGGTGACGGATGGCCACTATCTACCAGATAAATTAAAAAATGGAACAGAATTTGTATGAAATTATCTGCCAGATAAACTATCTGGCACTTATCAGCAACCTGTGAAACTGGCCCTAAATATTTGTTAAGTCTACGATTGTTTTAACACTTAGGTAGGTACTAAATTAAAACCGATGGCATATACAAATTCTTAACTTTTAACTTTAAAATACTACCGCACTCCAAATTAGGTAGGTATTTACTTGATTCGTCAAAAAATATTTAAGTCTGCTTGATCACGATAAGCACAAATTAAAACTTGGCCGGAATATTTAAAACGTTTATCAGTTTGTCATCAGTTCCCAAAGTAAAGCCGTAAAACCGAAGTAAAGAGTAGCTAAATCAAAGAAGAGTGCGTACGACACTCTTCGTGTACAGTACAATAATGCATTCCGGGCCATGCTCAACCTACCCTGGCGATGTAGTGCGACTGATATGTTCGCTGAGAGCAGAGTCATAAACTTCTATGATCTCATAACAAAACTCAAGACGTCCTTTCACACACGAGTTGCAGCAAACAACAACGAGCTTGTCTCTACCGTGTACCGAAACGTATTCCTACTGAGGAGGACAAAACAGATCGAGTCACTGGCGCCGAATTGATTTGTCCTTCTTAGTAATCCTACACGATTTTTTTTATATTTTACATTATATTTTTGTTAGCTGTTTTTAAGATTTTAAATTCTGTAATTAGTTTATTTTTGTATGTCTTAGTGTTATTATGTATGTAAAATATGGGTGTATACCTGAAATAAACGTTTATTATTATTTTTGGTTATATACATCCTAGTATCTCAGTATAAAATATACCGGGTTTTTAGTTTAGCGCGGGCCGAAGCCAAGCGCTAACCTATGTGATGAAAGAATTAAGGTGTGATGAATTGGTTTGTGTGTTTTGGCTGCGTGATTGTGTGTGTGATATCTCGTTATCGTTCTGTAGAAATTTTCGAACGATACGGCACGTGTTTAGAATTGAGGCTTTTTGCATAATTTGATAAGTATTAGGTGTCAAGTCTAAGGTTTTTAGCGACTGGTGTAATTGCTTTGGTATAATCCCAGTTGTTGACAAAACTATAGGAACAATGGAGACACTGCCTAACCGCCACATTCGGCTTATTTCAATCTTGAGGTCTGTGTATTTAGAAAGCTTTTCTGCTATGGTATTTTGTACGTTGTGTGTGTTCGGTATGGCGATATCAATTATTTGTGCGGTTTTGTTGATTTTGTCTAGTAAAGTGATGTCTGGTCTATTGTAATGTGTCGTTCTGTCGGTAAGGATAGCGCGGTCAAAGTAAAGTTTATGTGTGTTATTTTCAAGGACTGTTTGTGGTGAGTATTTGTAGTAAGGAACTGGTTGAGGGGGTATCAATTTATACTTTATTGCTAGTTTCTGGTGAATAATGTTTGCTATCTGATCGTGTCTGTGTTTATAGTCGGTTTGCACTATAGCTTTGCATGCTCCTGTGATGTGTTGAATTGTTTCAGAGGAGCTGCTACATCGCCTACAGGTGTCGGTAGGAATAGGGGCTCGCATGATGTACTTTTGGTAATTACGCGTCTCTACAACCTGATCTTGAATAGCTAACATGAACCCTTCAGTCTCAGGAAATAAATCACCTCGCCTTAACCATTCGTTCGACGCGAGTTTGTCGACGTTTTGCTGGTCAAGGTCCAGGCGATGCCTTCCGTGTAGAGACTTCCGGGTCCATTCTGTTATTTTGGTCTGTCTTTCTATTTGTTTTTCGTTGTTCTGAGGTGTTTTATCGTACATATTTAAAGGAGTCAGTTTTCGGTCATTGTAAACTATTGCTTTATGTAGTGAAGAGTTAGAAGTTTTAGTATGAAAGTATGTTCGTAATGTAGTTATTTGCTTGTTGTGTAATATTATTATGTATGTCTCTACTAGACCACGGGACTACAGAATCCCGGATTTTTAGAAGGCGAACGTGGGGCCGAAGCCAACACGCTGAAGCCCTTTTGAGACAACTTTAATATATGTAATGGTGACCCAAAACCGACGATTATCCCTGTATACACTATAGAAATGTACCCAAGGACAACACCCGGTTTGTGCTAAACTATTGCTAAGTATGGAAGAAAAACTACTTGGGCTATTGTGATGGGATGCTAGTGGACTAGGGAAGGGAATACTATGGGGACTATGACCCCTGCCGATAACAATGTAATAAATACATGTAAAAATGGCAGGAGGAGACTCGCCAGCTCACTTACCGGGCCCCCGGGAACTAGTCGCTAAGTCGCAACAAGGGGGCAACGGGGACGTGAGCGGCTGAAGGGTGAGGTTGCCCCGGCCGGCTTTCTACCCAGATCACGCGCCTTAAAACCGGCATCAAGCCAGGGTCCAGCATCTCTGTGCCCACTCGCCACTTACCCGAGGCATTCACCCTCCGAGCATTGCTCTAGCGACTCCACTCTGGACGGCCAATGAAGGCAAGCCAGAGGCGGGAGACCTGTCCCCCCTCAGGGTTCACTCCGGCGAGCCGGAGATGAGGGACAGTATCCTCTCCCTGGAGCACTCGGTACCCGCGGGGTCGCTACTCCCCGACATCCGCCTCAGATGCCCTGCGGGCTTATTATTATTATTATTAAAGAATCTACATATTTCTTTGTACTACGCTGGCTTTACATTTCTGGAATTACTGGACCGATTTTAAAAATTATTTTAGTGTTAGGTACGTAGACCAATAACCGAAGGAGGCACTATAGGTTATTTATTATGGCGAATGCGCGTAGCTAACTAAACTATTAGTCTAATAGTTCCCACGGGGCGCTGGTGTATCCGCTGGCGGAAGCTAGTTAGAGTGCCCTTTATTTTTAGGTTACGTTTAAAGTTCAATTATTTACGTACAACTCATGTACAACTTGTAAGCCTGTCTCGTTTCCTGTTTCCATAAAAAAAAACCTAAAAAACGTACAGCCAAATCACATTGAGTAGGTAAAATATCCTATCTTAATTAATTATCGTTTGATTACTTACCTATGTAAGTATTCGTAATCACCAAAAAAAGCTTCCTCGTACATACATACGTTCTAAATGCAAATGAAAAATAAAAAGAGAACTAGGTAATACTAGATACCTGCACATAATATCGGACTGTCTGCAAAATTATGCAATGATATCGTAACTACCATTTTTTTATCTTTATTTTTAGCGTTTATGATAATTATAAAGCTTAAGTTTTTGTTTGTTTGAATGCGCTATTCTCAGGAACTACTTGAGCTTTCAGTGTTAGATAACCCATTGATTGAGGAAGGCTAAAGGCTAGTTTTTTATCCAGGTGTGTGTAGTTTTGTGCTCATAACTCAATCGAGTTGAAAAATATATTATTTTGTCTTGAAAGGGTTTCTACTCTCTAAGTGGACCCATTGTCATCAGGTCCACGACCTGTTCATAGAAACTCTTTGAATTGAAGGCATGCATTAAGTATATCTCTGATGGATTACATATAAAATCATGTTTAACGATTTTCCTTTCCACAGTTTAAAATAAAATAAAGAATATGTTAAGTCTGTAAGTTTTCGTCAACCGGAATTACCAAAGTGAAGTCGGGATGGAGCCTCTTCCTTTTCGGAGTCGTTTATAAAATACCTATAATCTAAACCGATCGCCTGAGACGCGCCTCTGAATCGAGTACACAGCGGCTACACATAAAAAAAGTGCATGCAGCGCCTCTACCTTAAAATTTATGTAGCTACATATTTTACGGTATGATCCATTTTATAAAGTCGCCGCGCGTTTAGGTGTCAATACAGAAAAAAACATTTTAATGGATCTTGGATCTGTTCAAACCGGAAATGTACAAATTACAATATGATTGCGACAAATATTTCGGGTAATGATAACTGAAAATGTATTGGTTAAGCCTTGATCAAATTAAAATACGGCCATCTAGAATGAGGCCTATCCTTTTCTGGTGCAACCAACAGCTATAAAATTATGAAAGAGTAGTTGCTAGACTAGCTTCAGTACAACCTAATTATTATTAGGTATTTAGAAAATAAAATGTACATTATTAAGTCATATATAAATCATTTATTGCGCTTTATAAATAAATACTGTTATAACAAATCAGTGACATGAGTTACACTTTCATGCGATCAGAGAGTACCCTGACTATGGAACCAGAACCACCAACATTAAATGCTTTCTCATGCCATAATAACAAATGCCCACTTGATCCTTCGGTCGGATTCTCAAAACCTCTATAAATATACTTCATCAGAATGTCTACATCATCTAAACACAAGTTTCCCACAGCTTCTTCAATCTGAGTAGACTTTATTGCAAGTAACACTTTCAATGTAAGTGCCAAGGCATTATCCTGAAAATATAAGCAAATAAAATTTTACTATACCATAATAAAAAATAAATAAAAAAGTACATGATGAAGTTTGGTATTGAATACTGAAACAGGTATTTTGCTAAACAGTGATTATTTTAGCCTATTACAAAACTTTATTAATTTTTATCTGTTCAGTTTTTCCATTTAATATGTATAGGAAATTACAATTTTCATACCAGTTTCCATTCCATAACATGACAAGGTTTGTGTTCAATGTGACAAGTCAATGTTGAAGAAATGTTTAACCATTGTCTAAAATATGCTTTGTGATCAGACTGTGTAAACACATGTTTAAAGTCTGTTTAAGTTTGTGTAAAAATATGATTTGAGAATATTCTCTCCGATGTATTGAATAATAAGATAAGTGCTGATGCTGACCCATTTAAGATGGACATAAAGGAAATTTCAAAATATCTATTCATTATTCCCATGTGTGAAGCTTTAACAGATTATCCAAATCGTAAATATTTATAAAATTAATAACTCTTTTGTTATTAGTAAGTTTTATGTGATCACTTATAAAGGTCGCCGGAAGACGCTGGATGCAGGTCGCTTCCAACCGGTGTATGTGGAGATCTAAAGGGGAGGCCTATGTTCAGCAGTGGACGTCCTATGGCTGAGATGATGATGATGTGATCACTGATGCTACATGGTTATGGACGATCAAGAGCCAGTTCTTTCAACTTAATAGCTACACTACACATTACTTCTTATACATACTTTGACTTGCTGGTTAGGTGATCCTAATGGTGCATTGTTCAATACAACTTTCAGTGCTTCAGTATATCTGCCTGTATGAAGGAGTTAAGGACTTATAAAAATAATGATTATTACTTATAAATGAAACACTATTCAATTCTAAAAACGCCTACAGATATTAAGGTTATATGTAAACAATGAAAAGTAATTCAACATTTAACTGGTGACTAGTAGTCTCGGAGGCCAAACACAGTCAGTGAAGGGTCAGTATGTAGGAACAGCTGTGAAGACGATTCAGGTTTTTTTTTTCTTGACCTTGTTCTTTCCTGTAAATAAATATGGAAGGTTGGAAGACTACGTGTTTTCAGGAAAATAATCTGTTTATACTGGACGCCATACTGATAATATGCGATGATTCATGCCTTGCTATTATTCTAAAGGAAATGTAAAACTATAAGCCATCTCTGACATTTATGACCAATAGTCTTAAATGTCTGAGTTCGAAAATATTAGCATATAATGATCATAGTTTACTATTTAAAAGGATATTGATTCAACAAAGCGCAAACTTCTCCTTCATCCGGTCCGGTGGGTACAGACTGTTCAGCTTCCTCTTCTCTAAAGTTATCTTCATTATATTGATCGATATCAATCTTACGGAAAGCAGAACTAGAAGTATTTTTCGCCATTTGTACCAGTTTTTAAGTTACAGTGTTTTTAAGCTAAGTTGAATAAAACAATACACTTCAGTGAACACTATAGAAATGACAATTGACGTGACATTTGCTTTACAGGGCTGCCAGCAAATAAATCCCGCGCGGCTATATTGCGGCGGTTTAGTATATGCAATTATACGAAATGAATTCATATTAATAAACGTACGTCCCTATTATATTATTCAATAATTAATTTTTATACGTAATTTCTTAAAACTTATATACTGTTGTGTATCTTCTGTGTGTGATTCTTTATTTATGTTTCGTTTTCTTTATAACTCTTTAAATCTCCTACAGTATAAGTTGGTACTTTGTAGCTTAGGTCACGTTATCTCCATCTCAGTAAGAGTGCACATTCCTGCTTCATGCCATTTCCATGTTATCAGCTGTGATCTGCACCTATCTGCACAGTATACGCGGTGGGACTGTACAGGATTAAATTGCGTCGTATCTAAAGTAAATAAAAAATAATAGTTACCAAAGCAAATGTCAAATGTGACAAAAATTGATATGTCAATGTCTGGTTGAAAGTCAACTGACATCACATCGTTGCTGACTGCTGTTGCCAAATAGTTAATTTTGTCAATATCCCTAAAATCTTGATCACTATCTTTTTGAATTGATAAATCACATTTTCGTAACCACAATGACAATGGGTGATGAACTCCCTGTTACTTCTTTAGTTTTACCCGTTCTAATACGTCCAGTCTTAACTCAGGTATGTACATTGTATTCATATCTTTTTGTGCTGTCAAGAGTCTAGGGAAATTGTAAGTATGTTTTTAGAGTATGTCATAGTTAGAATAATGATAATAAAATAAAATTATTGGTATGACGGATGTGTGTTATAAAATCACATTGATTTGCATTGTAGAAAGTAACATTTCAATGACTGTTAGTAGGAAGTGATTGCGACACAATTCAATGATATTAATGAGTGTTTTTGCGAAATGTTACATATTTTTATCATTAAGTTGGTAATTAATTAATTTTTCCTGTTTTGCAACAATGTTGAGTAGGTATGTTTCTATAAAACATATGTAAGGAGGTATTAGTTATGTCATCAAATGTAATATAATTGTAAGTTCCAGTTATCAAATTATAATCATAATTTTTGATATAATAATAAATTAACTTCCAGTTAGAGAAGTATGACCTGGGAGCTTCTCAGACACTCCGTGCAGCTCTAACAAAGGCAGAAGCTGCAGTCCCCGGTCTTAACTATGACTTGGTGGCAGGTATCATGAGAAGAGCTGATATACCTGTTAACATGAATGAGAGCTTGCTACGACTGCAAGGAACATTAACTGAAGCTGAATGTAAGTAGTTTGTCTATTATGTCATTATCAATTTTAAGTTAAATGAAACTTCCTTCATTGCATATTACAATAGTTATAGAAAGCTCTCTTTTTTTCGAATTGTTGCAGTAGGTTTTGACTGATAAGCCTTCTAGCAAACAAACAATAACGCTTCAGCTTTATAATATTTCCATAAATTACAGTGAGTATTTTAAATACTTATATTGTTTTTACTTACATGCAATGTACCATTCTAGGTGCAGATTTGAGACTGAACAGAACTGAAGAAGCATTCCAAGAGTTAAACAAAAAATCAACAGCATTAAAGAAAATTCTGAGTCGCATTCCAGATGAGATAACTGACAGAAAGACCTTTTTGGAAACTATTAAGTAAGTGTTCAGTTTTTTCTTATTATTGTGAGACAATGCATATTCTTAGGCTAATAGGTCCAGAATAATTGGAAACAAGTAGATGGGCATAAGCATGGGGATTAATTATTGGCGGCATTTATTTTCTCCATGCAATGTAGTATGCTGTTTATTAGTTTAATTATTTTAATCTCTATTAAATTTAATGATCTATCTATAAAATTTAATTAAATGGACAAAACTAGACTACACAGTCACCCCCGCAACAGCAATTACAAATACATTGTTGTATTGTTCTTGTTAAGAGGAACATTTTTATGGCAGCTTTATTGAAATATTTGTCTATCTGTTGTGGAAACTTAATCTTAGAAATCATTTAACTCCTTACAGGGAAATTGCTTCAGCAATTAAGAAGCTTCTGGATGCAGTGAATGAAGTATCTACCTACACACCAGGAACAGGGAAGCAGGTTCTAGAACAAAGGAAGCGGGAGTTTGTGAAATACTCCAAGAGATTCTCTAATACATTGAAGGAATACTTCAAGGAGGGACAGTAAGTTCTCATTGTCAAATGTTTTACTATTAGTTTCTTTAGAGACCGTTTCCTATATACAAGAAACTATTTGTTTTGTGTAGGGATGGAATTTAAACTGTTTGTTCTGTGTGGATTATGTCAATACTACCATAACTAAATATAATTATTTGCTTGTTCATACTGGGCATAAGAAAGGGTGTTTAGCGAAACCTCCAAACAGTTCCATTGGTTAACTTTTGTTTGATTGTAATCCTATATTTTTTGCCTGGCTAACACTTATAATGCTATGTTTACAGGGCCAATGCAGTGTTCGTGAGTGCTTTGTACCTGATACATCAAACCAATCAAATCCTTTACACTGTTAAAAGTAAGTCTGAGTAACATGCATATGGGACAGTATTAAAATTTTAACCAATTATATTATGTAACACTGTCTTAAATTATAAATGCATCTGTTACTGTTTTGTTGTTAAATAAGCTGGGCACGCTAATATATATTTTTGTTAATATATTTTGGTAGATGGGGAGGAGTTTATCATAAAAAGAGAAATATGTAAATAATATAGCTATTCCTATGTACCTATGATTGTATTATTCATAGAAATATTTGAAACATAATTTGGCGTGATATTTGATAAGTATTCTTATTTTCGGTATCATTGATTTATTGTGAAGTACATTAAAGTAGCAATATTTTTTAAATGGTCTGTTGTAATCATATGCATACACCTAAAGCTATAGTTTAGAGTACCTAGAGGTTCGAATTGAAACAAGTGGCTATCTAGTTATTTTACTATACTTCAATATTTCCGGTATAATATGTTGCTTGGTTGTTTGCAATATAATAATTAATTAATATGTTAATAATTTCAAAATTTATTTAGCACTACTACTAACATATTTTTAGTTTAATAACGATATAAAATAAATCACATGCCATTTAAGCCTGAGTGAATTCTTACCTTTTCAGACTTGATAATTGTTTTGAAGTTGTAACGCGAAACTAAATCATAATACCTATTATCTTACATGCATTTTATTCTAACTGTATAAATAGAAAAAAATATAAATAATATTGAAGGTATTTTACATAGCCATACATGGTAAACAATCAAAGTTGTCACACGGAGGATGGAAAGATGAATGGAGACAACCCACAACCACAAGGCATCCAGACTATGCAGTATCAACCAGTGCATGAAACATCTTGTATCTTATCTTAACGTTGTCTCGTTTATTTTATTACACCTGTAGTCGAATAGATGCATTACCTACTTTATTCTTGTTGCCATCTTTTGGATACCTGATTAAGTATAAGAATTTGTTTTCAAAATTGCAGCTTGAAGTCTTGAACGTGCTATTAGCAATTGTTATGTTGCCTTTTAGTCAGTGAAAAAATAACCCACACAACAAAAATTCTTTATTTCTTCTTTCTCTGTTCGTATATATAATAAACATCGTAAACTCAACAATTCGATAGCGTCTACGTCCCTACAGTTCTAAGGACAGAATGATGGAAGATGTGTATCATGTACGTTGCGCATTTGTATAATCTTTCGCTGGACTTTTTAACTGCCAAATTTTGGGCACCATAGATTTGACTGCACCAAAACTACGTTGCCTGTGTTTGTATTTAGATTATTAAACATTAAAAAAATAGTGAACATTGTAATTCTTTATTTTACTGCCTAAAAGTACTGGCTACTTTCACAATAATTATAAAGATTTTACATTTTATTAGGAGACTTACGTTGTGGCATCTCCGCTCGTCATTTGGTTTTCCATGACTTATCGACATGTAAGTATATCGTGCGTAACGGCTATGGACCAAAATATGTTTAGGTTTGGGTTAACAAATTCGCTTTTTTCTTATGACAACCAATATAGAAATCTATTTATTAGTAGTATTCATATATATTAGTATATAGGTACTCGTATTATTTAATTATGTAAGTTAGCAAAAGTTATTAAAGTATTATATAAGTAAGGAGGCAAATTGTTTAAAAATACTTGATTAACCATTATTATGAAAGGGTTGTAGTGGTTACAATCGTCTATTCTTTTATTATATAGTAACAATAAAGTTATTGTAAATAATGTGTTTAATTATTTGCCTCTGTAGTTTGTAGTTTGTAGCAGCGTGCGCTCCACCATGCGCGGTTATGTAGCTATTACATGTATTCAAACCATTGTATTCTTAACAAACCTAGTTAGGTAATTTTGATTAGTCTAAAGATAAAACTATCCTTTTGTTACGCGAATTAAACTGTTCGTGGGTCTTTTCGTCATGCAGTATGAGGACTTGGTAACTTTACGCCACCATCTTGTTCCTGAATGGACAACAAAAGCCCTAGTCTGTCGACGTTGCGGTCCGTCAGAATATCATTTCGTATTTATAAAATGTCTTGACTTGAAAGTTTTGATTTCAATCTATTTGCAAAATATGTAAATATTATTTAACAATTCAATTGAATTCTATCAAAATTTTAACTATTTCTGAGTAACTATTAAAATATCATCACCCTCCTGCCCTTCACCCAATTTTATTTGGGGTCGGCGTAGCATGTATTCTTCTGCCGTACCTACTGTTCTATTCTGACGTCGTCTTAAAATAAAATTCTATTCTAGCCATATCTTCTACCACATAATCCATCGTTTTCTTTGGTCATCCTCATCCTCTGTATAAGTCTATGTTTATGACAAAGCGTACCTATCGTAATTGAATAGTTTAAATTCCTTTAGTTGAGCCTTAGTAGGCTCAACTCACATTAGGCCGGAGTCGAAGCAACTTGACGAGTCATGTTCTTCACCCATAGCATAATGAGTATACATCTCTATTGCTCCATTACTATGCTTTCTGTCACGTAGGTAACCAAAGAGTTGTCCATAAGAGAATCCTGTAAAAGCTAACATTTACCGTAATACGTCGGTAAATGAGAGGATCTATAACAAAACTAAGATTTTTCCCTTTATAATTTGATAGATATATTATAGGTGTTGTATCTCTGACTGTTGGTAAAGGTTTGAGCTGATTTCTAGAGGTTCGCTTGACTGTTAAACGTGTGGAGCGCGGTGCCATATGTCACCATATTTTATATTGCATTTTTGTCGACCCAAAGTAGCAGTAGTAAGCTATAAGTACCTATAGTAAAACTATTTCTGGCGGCCATGGGATCTTAGACTACCATGCAGACTTCCCTAGGTCCGAAGTCGACCGTAAGAAACAATTCTCAATTTTGATCATAGGTAATCGGAATAGTTTTATAGTGAGAGTTCGTGGGAACAAAGTTCAATTTTTGGCAGTTCAAGTAGTTTGTGACTGGTGTCGGTGGTAAAATGATTTCGTGACCGCGTTTAATGGGTCATGATGCCTGCTTTGCGATTCGTCTCGTCGTGCGATCGCGGACAATGGCTGGTCGTGCCTCCTGCCCTCGACGCCCCTCCGCTCCGCCTGCCCGTGACACTTGACACAGGAACCCGCACTCCACGACCTCCAAATATTTCCGCGTACACCTTTTTTATCTCAGAAACGTGGACTACCTACCTACGCATCAATTTACTGAACCAAGGTAAAAACGACATCATCGACTTTAAAATTAGGAATGAAAAAGTATCGATTGATGGTTCGATTAAAATGACTTTGTATCAAGAATGTGCTTCTAGTTGCAACCTTTTTTTTTGTATTGTAGCCTACCTATGCAATGTTACTAAAATAAGAACCTTAAAAATAATTGCAACTTCAGATTATTATTAAGATGTGTCGTGGCTGTATGAGAAAGAAAACTAAATGATTCTCTGTGATTAACATTTCGGTCTTAAAAGCCGAAAATCTGATAAAAGGCTTTTGTAAACTTAAGCAAATTATTGTTAAATCAATTTCCTATTGGAACTAGGTATTGTGGATAATTTTGGTTACCTACTAAGATATGTATGTTTATTCCTAGCCACGACAAAAGATTACTTTCATTTCGGATCAAATAAGAACGTTAGGTAGTTAGATACTAGTGATACCGAATCTTAACAATGAGTCAATCACACGCATCAGTTAAAATATTCATAGCTTTAAACCGGAGGCGTAATCGATTTTAACTTCCACGCTCTCAGCCCTGTGCTGGCGCCGCACTCACCAGATGAAAGTGTCTGATATGACACCATTTAATATACTTGATCATGATTCATAGTGTCACGTTACCCTCATAAGGTACTTACACTACATAAACGCTTTACCCTCGGTTACTTCTTGCAGTAGGATAAAACGTAAACGATAAAGCGTTTTATAAGCATTTATTGTTCCTGATTTAATAATCTCTCCTTCACCTCCACCATCTTCAGAGTAGGTTGAAATTGGCGATCTAAACATGAGGTAATTAATAATATGTTAACTTATTGCCTTGCTGTTTCACTGTTTAGGTGTATCCATGTTTTTCCAAGTCAGAGTCTGACAACCAGTCTTAACAAGCAGTCTGATGTTTTTGGGAAAACCCTGCAGCCTGGTGGAGGTCAGAAATACCTAGTCGCTCGAAACCTATACAATATTGGTACTCAGCTGCATAAGTTGGATTGGAAGAATAATTGGGAAAAGACTAGACGGATGAATTTGTGATTAAATTCCCCTTAGAAACATGAAATGTAGAACTTCATCATTTCATTAGAATATTGGCATATTAAAGTTAAAAGAGATCATAAAAATCACATTTGATATAAATGTAGATACACGATGTAAAATGTAAAGTGGGACGATGGATTGGTCCTGTGTGTTACCATTTATTTCCACTTACATATTAGCATCACAGACTTCAAAAAAAGCTGTTTGTCGATGCAACACATTTTGAATGTATGCTTCAGGAGCATCCCGTAATTGTTGCACATCAATCTCCGTTCGTAGTTGCAAAAACAAAACATTTATTACTGAACATTATTATGATTCGGTTACCGAAACTGTTATCATGATTTATACTGACCATTCAAATTGGTACATTATACAGATCGAAATGCATGAAAGTTCAACGACGAGTCGACTGCTTAATTCAGGACGGATGACGCTAATGTGCACGGACTACATGAGTTTTGTACGCATCTGAATATTGTCTGTTTAAACCTACCTGTTGTCAGATATTAATGGGCTGAAATTACAAGTTACAAGTTTGCCTCACAGTTGTGTTCTAAAATGTTAAAACTGCAACACGGACCTGAGAATAATCTCTGTTCAATATTAAATATTGCTACCTGAATAATGAAACTCACAATTATTCATCACAATATTTTCCAGTGAATACCTACGCATGTACAAGTGAGAGCGTGTTTTGGGAATCATAGATGCATCTTCATCATTTAAAAAACGGTTGTTGACTGTATACCAGACGTGTGCATGCATAATTTATGTGTCCATGTCTAGATTTCCCGTTTAATGAATAGAAATCTAGGAAGATATTGATAGACATCAGTAGGTACCACATAAATTTCCTTAAATGTTTTTCGTAGTTGATAAATTTCCATGTTTCAGTAGACAGATGTGTCGCTGAAAAGTTTGGTGGTATAGCAACCGGACTATAAATTTCCGTTTAATGTTATGCCTGATACAATATTAATGGAGCATCTGCTGGATGGCGAGGATGGCGGGCAGGCGTCGAGGCGCGGGCCGGCGTCGCATATGCAATGGCGTCTCATGTCATCGCCAGCCGACCCATGAATATACGATACACGGTCACTAATGTGCTGTTTTGTCGGGTCAAGTGTCTGATTGCTGTATCACAATTTATTACTTATATTTATCTACTTCAAGTACTTATTATTGTCATATATAAACACTTCTGTAAGCATACACTTGAGATTGAACTGCAAGGCCACTTTCAGGTTCTTGCATTTTCTCAACTTCCAATGTTCGAAAAGGTTTAGGTATGTTCGGGAGTTTCTAAAACAATTAATAAGAGAATATAGTCTTTGTTTTTATCAAACCAGTCATTTTTTTGTTTATCTGATAATGTTATCAACTGTTTGGTAGACTTGGTATTTTATTTATAATGTAGCTTTTTTTATTTTTTCCTCTAGTTTAGTTCAGTCATTTTACCGTAAAACAAAATTTACATAACTACCAATTTTCTTTTTTTAGCTAGTAGGTATATTGTTCACTTACTTCGAAATTATTTCACTTATTGTCCATTTCTTGTTAAAGTACCTTTATTTCTACTAGGGCCAATACAATAAATATGTAAGAATAATAGAATAAAAAATAATATTAGAAACCGAACTGAAGCTTTAGTTTGTTTGCCTAAACGCGCTAAAATCAGGAACTACTGGTCCGAATTGAAAAACGCTCATTTATCGAGCAAGGCTATAGACTACTTTATCTGAGTGCGCGGAGTAGGTAGTTTCTACGGAAAGCGGATGAAACCGCTGGCGAAAGCTAGTTATTTTATATGAGTATTTTCTGCAGTTCGTGGACGCCCTTTTTGTCATTTAGGTATTTTTATGCCTAGTATATCTTAAATTCCAAACATCAGTGGGAGTTTTCGTGAAACCTAGGTACACTCCTTTTTAGTTATCTGCAGAGTATCATTAATATCACACAATTAAATAATTATTTACAATGGGTAGACACTAGAGATGCAGTCGACATAATTGTGCAACATTGATGGGCATTATTATTCCCACAGCGGGTTTATTCCCACAGGTCCCACGGGGTGGGGGTCACTGTGAGACAACACTGTGAGTGACAGTGGCTGCGTCGGGTGTCGGGCGTCGGCCGCGGCCGGCATCTGCTCCCTGTCGTGGGAGTGCATGCGGAAACTGATCGCACCACCGCGCCAACAATAACACACAAATCAACGAGCCGACCGTGCCGGCTCACCCCTCTGGAAGCTGTGGGAACCACGCAATTAATAATATCATTCGCAAATCCCCATCTAAATCTAAACAAACCGTTCTCGAGTGCGATGTGTGGGGTGGGATAATGGGTAAACTTTGGTATACAAGTACACTGACCGGAACCAGCTTCGTGTGCTTTATCGAACAATGTACGCGTATTGAGATTGCTCAATGAAACTACTTTTTTTCTAATGACTAGGCAGGGAATGTTTTTATAGTAGTAATTCAGGTAGGTAAGTCACGTGACTGAATCTTGCATTAGTCTTTCATGCCGAACATTTCAGATAGCTATACAGTATTCGTCTTTGGTTTTTCAGCTCAATCAATAACCTATTATTATTACTTTAAAAGGACCTTCAATTAGGTATTCACCTTTACTTCTAATCATTCGAAGGAAATTTTAGGAAAACTCTACACTTTCTTACTTTTTTAACTGCTATTATCTGTGTATCACGTTGGATATATCTATGCCAAAGCGTTATGTTTGTAGAGGGCACTGTTCGTTATAAATAACAGGAAAAGTATTAAATTCCTTCAGCTGAAATGAGAAAATCATTAGAATAGAAAAGCGTCCCTTTTGCCGATTTCATCTCTAAGAATACACGTAGTAGCGTGTTTTCACGCAGATCAGTTCAATCATAAAATTATGGAATTTATTATTTTTTAGCAATTAGCGTGCATCATAAAATTTGATATTACTTTGAAATTGGGCAACAAAAATATTAATTAATTAAATGACGTAATATGCATTCGGGACTGCATTGTTGGGGTGGCAAACCACCACCTGACGCCCGTGATGAGCGCTGCGTGACCGCGGTAAACGCCTGCGCACGGACGATATTATCATTTGTATTTAATACTACTTACTCATCCACTCTTTTGTTATACAAAAGATCCTAGGTCTGTGACTGGTTATGTACTTATTATTTAGTGTCTTATTTTCTGACCATCTGACCTTTACTATCTACATATATAGGTATTTCTATTATCATCAGAAAAGAAAATAAAAATTCATATAACATTTGGTGATTCATATCTGCCTGGTATTATTAAAAGGAAATTTTTGGAATGTAGGTATATATAATTTAACTTTTCAATGAAAATGTATCTAAACAAAATACAGAAAACAACACAGAGTATAATCACCATAGTATAATAGCGGGGTAAATAAATATACAAGCGAAGTGACTAGTGTCACGGACCATAAGTTTTTCGATTAGATCGCACGCGTGCGCGCAGGGCGCAACTGTCATCGGTCGCGTGCCCGCTTAATAAGCTCTTAATGAAATTAACGAGTGCACCATATTGATGGGGATGACCGACGAAAACGTAACAATTACAAATGTACCGTGTTGTTTGATACGCTACCCTCTGTTGTAGTATAAATTACTGTTAATGTTACCTGCATGCTTGTTGCACTACATCGGAAATGAAATTGTATTATCGAAATAACAATATGTAATTATTTTTATGATGGTTTTATAAGGTCTACCTAAATGATTATTTTGTTTGTGTAGTGGTGATTGTGACTAAGACACTGTTAAAGGATGATTAAGAAAATATCTGAAAGACTTAAGATAAATCAATACTATCTACAATTAAAATAAAATTTGTTTCATACGACATCAGGCTTATCACAGTTAAGAATCCATTGGATCAAAGTCTGCCGAGGCATCTTCACCCTTCAGCCGCAGATGTCTCCGTTGCCCATGGTTGCAATTTTCGCTACTAGTTTCCAAGGGCAAGGGAAGTGAGCTGGCGAGTTTCCGCCTGCCATTTTTACGTATATTAATAACATTTTCATCGGCATAGTTCTTCATATTTACTTCACTAACAGCCCATCATAATAGCCCGAGTGGTTTTATTCCATAGTTTTACACTTCTACAGTGCATTGTGTGATAATTGCTCGAATAGGTATGTTTTTTCCTCCTTCTCCTTAAAATTGTATCAAAAGGACTACAGCGTGCTGGTTTCGACCCATGATTTCTTCCATAAGTCCAGGATTGCGTGTGCGTGATTAACACCTGACACTCATTGAAAGTTCTGTACAGTAATGAGTATAATGACCCCTTTTTGGATCAACCTAGGGTGTCTTACATATGATATACGAATACGATAACATAATCTCCTGAACCCATGGAAATTGAAAAAAAAATGATATCAGATTTTCACGCTCTACATAGTGGTAAGTACATGGTACACCGGTGTAGTATAAGGATTTTCTTTGTAAATATTATCACGTAACGCACATGGGTGGTGTTTATCTTTGAGTTGCTTAATGTGGTACACACGGAGTGCGACCCTCGAGTGATGGGTACGTGAATGAACACGTGCGGTCTCGCAAACACAAGTGGGCAAGTCTTCACACTGGCTCCTTTCAGACCCTGATTAGATAAGGCCCCGAGGTAATTAACGGAATCGATTGATGGCTCAGATGCTTAGATAGTGAGTGGCACATATGACACTACTAAGATTAGGGGTAAGGACTATTTCGCAAATCAACATTCCCATGATTCGTAACAACACACAAAGTTACTGATATGATACTTAATGATAATTTACATATGATGATGAAAGCTAGCATAGTTGAATTGGAATTCATTACTCCCTAATATCTTGCATTAGTATTATTAGATATGCATGGGTTCTAGTAACCGGCACTCCATCGCGTGAATGTCGGAGTCTGTATCCAATTGCTAGTTAAACTAATAGAAATTCGTACAACCGACTTAATAATTGCCTTCCAAAAAGCAATATTGGAGTACTTCACAGATTAGTGTCTTATAACCTTAGCAGGAATTTAAATTGGGTACTTACAAATAAATAGCTGATATCCGGATTTTTAATGAAAAAACTGGTAATTTTACACATTCGTACTGATTATTGGGCAGACTTTAAATATTGAGTTTCAATGAGTTTCTAGATTGATAAAGAAACATTTCTTATGCTACGTGCAGTATTTGTGGGCCCAGGTATCGGCAAGGGGACGCATACTATATTTAAATTCGTAAGGGTAACACATGTGGTTCACTTGGTGATTCGACTAAGTGGATTTCTCCTGATACTTTTTTTGTCATATACATATCTATAAACAAACATGAATGTAGTTACTATATAGAATACACTGTATAAAACTTATCCAAATATAAAGACGCTATCATTTTCCTTTTATTCTGCGGGTGCGGCTAAGTTGCGGTTTCGTTACGTTTCCTCATTACTTTAGTAAGACAGGTCATTATGTCTATGTCAAGAGCCAAGTCTCCTGGCCATGATGACCTGAGTATTGAACACCTTAAGCATGCCGGTCCTCATCTGCCAAGAGTCTTAGCATTGTTATTCTCCTTGTGTATAGGACATGCGTATCTACCTGAAAAGATGATGAGGACGGTGGTGGTACCAATTATAAAGAATAAAACCGGTGATGTTAGCGATAGGAATAATTATAGGCCTATATCTTTGGCGACGGTTATTTCAAAGGTGCTTGATAGTTTGCTTAACACTCAGCTGGATAAACATTTAAAAATTCATGATAACCAGTTCGGTTTCAAAGCAGGACTATCTACAGAAACAGCAATATTGTGTTTAAAGCAAACTGTCAAGTACTACACGGATAGAAATACACCTGTCTTTGCTTGTTTCCTCGACTTATCGAAGGCATTTGACCTGGTTTGTTATGATCTACTGTGGCAAAAACTGAAGCAGTCGTCAGTGCCAGACGGTCTTATCCGTATATTTCAATACTGGTACAACAATCAGGTCAATGTTGTTCGGTGGTCGGGGGCCTACTCGGCTCCTTACAGGTTGGAGTGCGGCGTGAGGCAAGGAGGGTTGACCTCACCTAAGCTCTTCAACCTGTACGTTAATGAGTTAATAGAGAGGCTCAGCAGCACGCATGTCGGTTGCCATGTTGGGGATGTGTGCTTGAATAATATCAGCTACGCCGACGACATGGTCCTGCTGAGCGCCTCTGTTTGTGGGTTGTCGAGGCTGATTGGTATTTGTGAAAAATATGCTAAGGAACATGGTTTGCTGTATAACGTCAGTAAAAGTGAGTGCATGGTCTTTCGGGCCAAGAGGTGTCCAGATTACTTAGCAGCAATTAAGCTCAACGGAGTCATACTTAAGAAAGTTGATATTTTTAAATACCTTGGACATATATTAACCTCTGACCTGAAGGACGGTGCGGATATTGAAAGGGAGCGTAGGGCGCTGTCTGTTCGTGCAAATATGATAGCCCGCAGATTTGCTCGGTGTACAAGGGACGTCAAAATAACCTTATTTAGAGCGTTTTGTACGTCCTTTTATACTGGCAGTCTGTGGGTGGATTATACGCAGAAGCAGTACAGCGCTCTACGTGTCCAATACAATAACGCATTTAGGGTGCTCTTGGGGCTGCCTCGCTTCTGTAGCGCGTCAGGGATGTTTGCCGAGGCGCGGGTTGATTGTTTCCACACTATAATGCGCAAAAGGTGCACGTCCCTGGTGCGCAGGGTGCGAGGCAGCCGCAATAGTATTCTGAGAGCTTTATCTGACCGATTTGACTGTCATTACGTGAACCATTGCTGTATGGTTCATCTGCTGAATAATGTAGAAATATTATTTTAATAAATGTTGTGTGGAATTTAATTATTGTAATGTAACCTATTGAGATTAATTATTATTGATTTTTATTATGATAAGTTTAATTCATTGTATTGTTTCTAATTTATATGGGTGTAAAGGCCTGAAATAAATGATTATTATTATTATGTATGTCTCTTGCATGTACTCGGGACTATTGGAGTCCCGGACTTTTGGAAGGCGAACGTGGGGCCGAAGCCAACACGCTGAAGCCCTTTTGAGACAACATTAATATATGTAATGTAATGGTGGCACAAAACCGACGATTGTCCCTGTATACACTATAGAAATGTACCCAAGGACAACCCCCGGTTTGTGCTAAACTATTGCTAAGTATGGAAGAAAATCTACTTGGGTTATTGTGATGGGATGCTAGTGGACTAGGGAAGGGAAAACTATGGGGACTATGACCCCTGCCGATAACAATGTAATAAATACATGTAAAAATGGCAGGAGGAGACTCGCCAGCTCACTTACCGGGCCCCCGGGAACTAGTCGCTAAGTCGCAACAAGGGGGCAACGGGGACGTGAGCGGCTGAAGGGTGAGGTTGCCCCGGCCGGCTTTCTACCCAGATCACGCGCCTTAAAACCGGCATCAAGCCAGGGTCCAGCATCTCTGTGCCCACTCGCCACTTACCCGAGGCATTCACCCTCCGAGCATTGCTCTAGCGACTCCACTCTGGACGGCCAATGAAGGCAAGCCAGAGGCGGGAGACCTATCCCCCCTCAGGGTTCACTCCGGCAAGCCGGAGGTGAGGGACAGTATCCTCTCCCTGGAGCACTCGGTACCCGCGGGGTCGCTACTCCCCGACATCCGCCTCAGATGCCCTGCGGGTTATTATTATTATCTCTTATAGACCACGGGACTACAGAGTCCCGGATTTTTAGAAGGCGAACGTGGGGCCGAAGCCAACACGCTGAAGCCCTTTTGAGACAACTTTAATATATGTAATGGTGACACAAAACCGACGATTATCCCTGTATACACTATGGAAATGTACCCAAGGACAACCCCCGGTTTGTGCTAAACTATTGCTAAGTATGGAAGAAAATCTACTTGGGTTATTGTGATGGGATGCTAGTGGACTAAGGAAGGGAAAACTATGGGGACTATGACCCCTGCCGATAACAATGTAATAAATACATGTAAAAATGGCAGGAGGAGACTCGCCAGCTCACTTACCGGGCCCCCGAGAACTAGTCGCTAAGTCGCAACAAGGGGGCAACGGGGACGTGAGCGGCTGAAGGGTGAGGTTGCCCCGGCCGGCTTTCTACCCAGATCACGCGCCTTAAAACCGGCATCAAGCCAGGGTCCAGCATCTCTGTGCCCACTCGCCACTTACCCGAGGCATTCACCCTCCGAGCATTGCTCTAGCGACTCCACTCTGGACGGCCAATGAAGGCAAGCCAGAGGCGGGAGACCTATCCCCCTTCAGGGTTCACTCCGGCAAGCCGGAGGTGAGGGACAGTATCCTCTCCCTGGAGCACTCGGTACCCGCGGGGTCGCTACTCCCCGACATCCGCCTCAGATGCCCTGCGGGCTTATTATTATTATTATTACTGCCCTGATTACCCCAGAGAATAACTTTCTTATTTATTGAGTCCCTCTATTGGTTTACTTCTTTCTTTGGCTTCGTGAAGGGCAGAGTGCAGCGTTGCGGAGTATTTAGAGAAGATCTTATCGTATATATTCTTGCTAATTTGTTCATAAGCGTCAGTTGTTCAAGGTTGTAACCAACTTTCTGGGCAATATAGCTGATACTTGAGGCCTGTGCACTTCAGTGGGACGGTAAAAAGACTAAACTTAAACTATCAGAATTTTCAGATTCAGAGTTTTAGGGTTCTTAGCAGATGATCTTTATTATACACATGTCCGATACCTGTTTGATATATAAGATCTGTGTTCATTATATAACTACATACAGAAAACAAAAGGCAGCAATTTTTCTTTTTATGAATAGATAGGATAAGATTCATTCAGTTATATAACAAAACTAAAGTATTGTTAACGTGAGAGTGAATTCACTTAACGTTATTTTATGAATATTCAATAAAAAAGATTTATTGAATATTTGTGTTCGTTATTCAGTAAGTGGTCCACATCGTGTGATCTTGGCGACGAATTGGGCTCACCGCACACCTGCTTACAGCTTCCGATTGAGTACTTTGAAAGGGAGAGCCCGTTCGACCCAACAGCCAGTCATCGTTATTTTCTCAAACAATAGATACTGGTTTATAATTAATTCAACATAAATATGCACTACTTTTTTATCGAGCTTCTTTTGTTATCTGCCCATCGATTTTGTCGAGGCGTACGAGCAAACTTCTCAATGAACGTGGTATATTGTTACTGCTTACAAATACATTCTTGCACCGGGGTTTACGTTCCAAATACACAGTATTGACCCGACTGCGCCAGAAGAGCATGAATAAAAAAAAAAACATCAAATATAAATATTAGTGTTACTACTGTGAAAGAAACATATTTCTTCATATTTTTTGCTACGGTCGTTAAAAAAATTAAATCTAAGGTACTTCAATGAGAAAAATGAAGCAATCTTAGTAATGGGCTAGCAACTGATTTCTAATACCTAATAGCTTTAGATAGAAGAAATAAAGTATTGAAGAGTTTTGAAGTACTTACTTGTGTACGCGATAGTAAATCCTACGAATGATTATTTGTTAAATAAGTACTATAAAAAGTTTTTAATTATAACTAGTGTAGACCCAGGATGTCACAAGTATCTTGGGGTGCCAGCGAGTGGCCTGTAGATCACTGAACAAACCCGCTTACATTGGACAGATCACATTGCTATGTCAATAAATCATCGGAAGTCGTGGGCAGGTGTGTTTAATGTACTCGTATAATATCCTATTGCTCCACATTACCGAAATAGTGTGTTTCATCCGTTATCGGTACAATGCCCACACTAAGGTCCTACATATTGAATGTGCGGCACATGTACCTATGCAAATAACATCAAGTTATAGGCACCGGAGTCGCCGGTACATACTCGCTTCTACTCCGGATGTGAGGACTTCAAATACAAATCGTATTTATGTAAGAAGCGAGGGCACATACAACACGTGCTCGTGCTCGGCACATAGGTGTTCAGGTGAAGGGGGAGCGTACAGCTGTTTCCACAAGAGTAACATTAGACCACGCCCGCCTTGTGCAACGATACTATTAACAGTCGTTTATTGTTGCTTATTGTAGAAAAACCCGTTGAGATGTCTTTTTTATGGTAAAATGGCAACTACCTTGTTTATTATATAATTAATATTATTTATAACTTGAATTAAAGTAAGGTTAATTACGTTGATACCCCTTAAAACTCAATAGATTGATCCTGGACTACTATCCTTCTAATCAGCATCCTGTCTAGCTACTAGTAACGCTATGTGTGTGCTTATTATTATTTAAAAAAGAATATTTTATTTCATTGTTATGTTTAGTGTAGGTAAGTAAGTTTGATATCGACGATAGAGGACTAACATATACGTTAAACAATCACAGCGCCAGATTGTGAGGCGGGTGCGTCCGAGTAAAGGTGAATTTCTTTGAAAGTGAGACCATTTGCAGCACTGCTCTAACCTGTGAAGAATCGATTAGGCATCAGGGGAGGATCGGACGCGCAGCTACTACTATGTATCACGACATAGATACGAGAACATTTATTATTTCCTATGAATCGTTTACGATTCAACTGACGTTATAACGTAAGTTTATTTCAAAGTACGATCATACATTACAATAAATGTTAGAAAAGAATATCTAGTTTTAATTCTGCAAGACGAATTGAAACTAGATATTCTTTCCTCACATTTATAGACTAGAGCTTATAACTATTTTGATTGTAAGGTTTTCAGTTTAAGCGTTTTGAATGAAAACGTCATAGCTGCTATTTTATTAAACTTTGAAGAATTGTTTGGATTTTATTTTACGACATTTTTTGCGCTCAAGAATTTATATGAAAACGGCTTTTATTTATTTTTTGACATAAAGATTCGATTGTATTGTGTCGACGGTGCTACCTGTGCGTCGGCACATGCCAGTTTTTGTGCAAATACTTATTTGAGGAATGCTTTGTGCATATACATATGCCGCTACGACATACCTACTGCATCAGGACAATATGTATAACGTCTAGATTTTTCTACAAGTCATGTTTTTCTAGTTTTACCATTAAGTTGCGCAAACGTCGCCAGATCCATCGCACAGATAAGCGCGCTCGTAGCTTAGGCCCTGAACTCAGCTAACCTAATTGACAAGCGGTGGCCGCGCACGCGCACACATCATCGATCAACTTGACCACCTCACAATCGAGTTACGAAATTCACATTCGTCTAGATACTGATCCTGTACAATTACCGTAACAGCTGGAGCTGGACTAGTTCCATTACGAGGAAGTTTAACGGCATTTAGGTAATGTTTTGTTGCTCATAGGTATCTTACAATGACAAAGGCAGTTTGATATTTCGCCTTATTTTGTATCGAATGTACCGAGTTGGTACCAATAAATGCCAAACGTAGTATTGGCATTGGTTTTATTTTTTCGTTAAATTCTGGATTGTCAGTTTAAATCTGTGAATTCGAAACATGTTATTATATCCGTAACACCAATAAATAACAACGCGACTTACGAAAGTTATAAATCATTTAAAAATATTCTGTTTATTCAAACGTGTAAGTACGACGAGATCAAAGACAGGTCATAAACAAGCATTGAAATATTTTAATATTAGACTTTATGGTAAACAACCTTTTGCAAACGCGTAGTCATATCTAGTTGGGCACCAGTTCTTGGTAGCGACGACGTAAACCCAATAATAGCAGGATTTATTATTTATTGCAATAGTTATAGGACTAGTTATAGAACTGGCCTCTATTTCCGCAATTTTGCACGGATTACAAACAATGGAACAAGTGGCTCGGCTGAAGTCAATCCGCGCGGCTTCTCGTGTGTCGTACAGTGCTACGAGATGGCGCGTGCGCATATTCGACGGTGCGCGCCAGTTTTTTTCATGAACTACGTCAGTACCTCAGCTGGCACATTGGTCGCTAGATATATCTGTAGCCTGTTGTTAAACTGATTCTCTGAATTGGCTAGACCGCATCACATTAGCATGACATGATACATTATGATTCATTAATGTAGACAGATGTGGTCTAGAAAAAATCTATCTTCAAATACATCAATTATTTAAACATTGACCGTAAACACCTAAGATAACGGATTTCGATGCTATTTTTTTTTGACTACAAGTTTCGGTTCACTTCGTGCTTGGATACTCCTTAGGCAGGTACAGTTTATAAGGTGGCGTAGTCCACAAAAAGTCATTTGCGAAAGTAAATTATGTATTTCACAGATTTTAATACCTTATGCACATGGTTTTGTAATAAGCTGCCGTTAAATGAAGTTAAAGTCAAAACTGGACAGTTATGTCAATATATCTTATTAGCACATAGCAGTGGATGACATGTCGCTCGTCGCGCCGGACGGAGGAACAATCGCCGAGCGGCGCCCGCGCACCGATCTGATCTGCACTCCTGCGCCGCGGTCCAAGTTACAGACGCAACATACATTCAAAAGTAGTTCTCACTCAGAACAGTAACTATGTATTACAGTTCTTTGTTGTTAACATGCATTGATTTGTCCTATTTTACTGTTGTCCTATTTGTGTGTAAGTAGGTACTAAATGATCGAATGATTCGTCCCATGGGTGCAGCCGAAGGGAGTGTCAGACTTTTACTCACTAAAACCCACGTTTGTTCCTTCTGGAGACCTTTGTGCATCAGGGCCCTTGGTAAACTCTTGGGAACAATTCCAAGAGGTATCGCAACCCCGACAGACACTAGGCAGCCCCGGCAGTGTTTATTCGATACATATTCGATAGATATAGTTGATACCTAGCCTAAAAAAGATCATTTTGTTCATGTGACAGGAGCGGTGACGGTGACCTCACCAATATTCCCAATGAAGGTCTTTCAAAGTTAAGTGAACCTTAAAGTCCTCCAATAATGTGACAGTGTGTAACTTGTGGCACTGTCTAAGCGCAATGGTATTGCTTACAATCGTTTCCTGCACGCAATGCGCAACAATATTATACGTACATCATTATTTCTTGTTACTGACAGCGCAGATAACTGAGTGAAGATGTTTACTGACGCGTCCAACTTATTATATTGTTACAATCTGCACTTCATTTCAGCCGTACCGTTTTTGTGTGATACAAAGTTGACAATCTGCTGGTTTGATTGACGTTAATCGGTGAAAAGTTGCTTTGGATGTAGCCGAGGAATTTAAAGCCTGTATTGTATTGTATCTGGAGATAGGGACACTATTTCCACTCTCATTAAATAATTGCTGTTCTAATTGTATCTAGTCAAATATCTCTTAAATTTTAGTAGTGAAGGAGTGACTCATGCCATTTACAGAACTTATAAAAATAATTAATAGCACGGAATAACTTTAAAATCAAAGCGAAGTTTAATGTTAAATAGTATAGTTGAGACAGGTCATGACCAGGAAGTACCCACCCTAATCAATAGACAATAAGTGTATTAGAATTTGTAATGGTTGTATCATTTCGAACAGAGAGCCGGTTTAATATTCAAACGAGATTCGCGACTGACTACTATGAGTAGCAACAGTAACGAACATGACTAATGAACTGATTACGCTTACGGCGTCTCGCGGGAAAACGTTAGGCGTCAGCAGGTATTCATTGATCGCGGCTATCAGATTCATTCATAGCGTATTTGTCTGTCGCCGTTCATTCCATGATGTTAATTGCATGACGTTAGTAGTTGGTATTGGATCAGCTATCGACAGATACCGGCTGTAAACACGTCGTCTATATCGCAACAATCTATTTATAATCACCGGCCGGCTAGACCACTGTGTGTTAAATGTCTGATATTTACGATTACGAGCCGAGACGCCGGCTCTAGTGCGGGTTGACCCTGCCAAATTGAACATATCGATACTTTTGTATTCCGGTTTTCGTGCACATAGAAGAAAGTAGGGTGCAAGAAATTTTACTATTTAGTATCATTGCTCTGTTACGTTAATAGCTGAATAATTTAAAGGAATGCAACTAAAGTACAAAAAAACAACCGTAAATCTTTTATTAATGTATTTTTACTTTTAATAATAATTAATTGAATGGTTCTATTCAGAAAAAAATAATATGAAGTGCGTAGACGTCGAAGCATACTCGTTGAAGTCTTTTTAAGGAGATTGAAGTGAGTTATCAAAATGTTGTGTAAATTGGTAGCAACAGCGTGTATACGTGTGTAATTAGCACTTGTCCATCATTATACGTGGTGGTAAAGTTATCGACATGATTTCTAGGTAAGGCACTAATCTGGGAACGATTAGCGCAGCCGCGACTGCGGTGCGGCGGCGAGGCGGCGCGCGCACGTGCGCAGCCAGCCGGTGAGTAAGCTCGCGCTCCCACTTTACACAGGTTACTTTGTTTATTAAGCCAAACTCCAACATCACATAATACTTATTACAACCGCTTACGGTTCAAATTCAACTGACACATTCCTGCGACATATGCAAATATGATATTGTCGCTGCACTGGCCCTTAGCACAACTATCTCTAGACTGTCACGCAAACAAAATCCAAGTAAACAACTGTACGGAAAATGTGTCTCGAGTATTGTAATTGTAATAATTGTAAGCTGTGTACGATAATTGACCAGCTGTTTTTGTTAAATTTACCTAACGCAACAACATGGCATTCTTGCAATAGCAGTGGATTCTAAAATATACATTTCTTATGACCAGCATGCCGTGCCTGTCCTTTGCTTTTGAACCAAGGAGGTACCAAAACCATTTTATATTTAACTGAGAGCTTGTTTGTCTAAATACAAACCTGAAAACACTGTTCTACAACTGGACAACCATGCTCCTCTGGATAATGGTAACAAACAGTAACAAAACTGGTCACAACCACAACATTTAATAAATTCCGATTTACTATGTCTCTATGGCAAACTACAATTAGTCACTAATATGAAAAAATAACATTTATTAATAATTTTATTAATTAACCATGATAATAAATATAACATTTATAAGCTGTAACGGAAAATGATAAGGTATTTAAAACGATAATTATTTAATCAATGATATATTCAGTAAGGTCAAATTCAAGTTGTACTTTCAATTTCAAGAATTTTGAAACTTAAAAGTATAATTATTGTATAAATACTGTTTTTTGTTAATATTTAACAAAAGTACAAAGTTGCATTTGCAGGACTGTTATTAATAGTAATGTTAGTGGCGTAGGTATCGCACGCGCATTTTGCGAGGTGACCCTACAGCCGGCTGCTACAGTTACAGTATAAGATACACAATGAATCAATGGTTAACAGAAAAAATAGCGATAGATAGGTACAAAGCGCCACAGATGCGCGGGATATTGTCACCTGCGCGTACGCACGTGCGCCGTCGCAACAAACACGCTGTGACGTCAGACTGCGACTTACAAGCAAACAGATTGTGTAAAGCTACTCTGTATTTAATTTATTTACCGGTATAGTATCGTTATACTAGAACTTTTCAGATAGTGAATTCACTGAAAGTATATTCGTATTAAGCTTGTTTATTATAAACTAGCTTCTACCCGCGACTTCGTGCGCAGATCCTGTTGCTTATGGCAGCGACAATGGATCGTCAAATTACCCAATATTAAAATCATGACGTGAAACTAAAATGTGCGGAAAGGTAGATACGGGATAGGGCGAGCTAGCTTGTTACGGGATTTTTTAAAAGAGTTACAACGGCTCTGGTAGAGAAAGGACTCCATAAGGAACAAAGTTGGGTTTCATTCAGTAAAAAAGCCTGATACTCCCTCTCTACCACTGTGAGAGGTCATTTGCGGATTTCCAGTCTTAAAAAAACAGCTAGGTACTGCTTGACTCTCTCTAGACTAATCTATACTACTGAAAGAACCATAATTAGGGTCTTTGTTCAAAAAAAGTTACACTTCATACTCATTGTCCAAATAAAGTCCTATTCGTGATATTGGCTCATAAAGTTCAAGAGTTTTTCCTTGAGCCAACACACAGACAAATTACATTAAATAACAAAATACGTATGTGCCGAATACTACTAAAAAGTGATAAATAACATGCAGTTCCAGCGGCTGTTACCTGCGCAGGCGCATTAGTGCCGCTCATCACATCACTGTTGCGGCCGCGACCACCCCTTCACTCCATGCGTGGTAGTCTCGATTAATTTTCATTAACCAATATCCATTTACGTTCCCTAATGAATTTAAGATGATTCTACGCTATTTTGTTAGTTCCAAGTGGATTAGTAAATGTTTAATTAAAATGTTTTATTTCTTTTGGTCTCACTTTTTCAACGTGTTTTTATTCATATCAAATGGGTTCAGTATATTTCATATAATTAGTTTGACGGCTCGTATAGTCATTGTATGTAAGAGTAGTGTATTAGTCACTGTGTTATTGTATTGCGTTCGTTGTGCAATGCAATATTTATTTTCTCAACGGTTAGAAGTTACAATTCCTTTTGTACTGGATTCGATTAAAGAGTTAAATATCCAAATCACTTATATTGTAGGTTTATATTATAAAACGCATTTAACGTAAGCGCTACCCGTTATTACAATTTTGATCCCCTCATTAAAGAACAATCGGAAATTTGAATAATAAAAATATTCTCATGGGTGTACCAGAATTAGAATTGCTTCATTTCAAGTTCACAGGGGAGAGCGATTAGTTATCGACAAAACACTCACTCAACTCGAACAATAGGAAATTGCACCTATTATTATATGGAGCCGTTAAAGTTTTGTGTCCGCAAATTATTTCTAGCAAAAGGGTACAAAGGAAATTATTTCCCATATAATTCCTTCAAATGTACAAATAAAAATCAAAACTGCTTAGTGCTCAAGTTCGTTTTTTTTTAACTTTCAGAACATTTAACAAATAGTCATTGGAATTGTTCATATATTATTTTTCGATATTATCATTTAAATATCATTCATACCTAATTAAATTTCAGTGTGTCCACTACATTTGATGTAAGTGATTGACGCAAGATACTTCTTAAGTGTATATATACGGTTATAAGCGGATTTCGTACCGGTTCTCCGCGCGGTCTGGCGGTGTTCGTGCGAAAAGTTTCTGCGTATTTTATAGGAATTAGAACAATCTCTTCTTTATCTTGCTTTTCATCTTAGATACAAATAAAAAATATTTGATCTCAAACTCTAAAACTGTAAGTAATATTTTCGATTCGTGAAGAAGAAATCATAAGTTACACTACGTACACTATAGGAAAATCTAAACAATTTATACGATCCAATGATTTCAAATGATGAAATCGCAGTAGAGTTAGTTAGTAGTTATATTTTAAATAGTTTTATCAAGCTTTAATGAAATCCCTAGCGCAGTACGAATGGCAATTACCCGCCTCTTTGTCAAGCGAGATAAAGGGCTTGGCAGCGCGACACTAAATAAAAGATAGAAAGTGGCTTTATTTCACTACAAGAATAGATTCAAGGAGCTAATTTACCACTCGTTTATATCGCGCAAACTAGTTAGAATATAGCTTTGCTCTTATTGCGCTGCTTGCGTTTGTTTTTCGCTGTGTACAAGTAGCAAACATTGTTTGTTCCTCTTAGCTACACAGTCCACTTTCCATGGTACGTAGAGGTTTTTCAGTGAGTTTGTTTTTGTCCATCCGACTTTACTGAGGGATTTGATTCGAAAAATAATTTAGAAAATATGTTACAGTGTAGGAAATATTGCAGTTTAAATAAACATTTTCTATGTCCTTACACCTTAGTACTGGCTACGACCGTTTTAGGCCTTTAGTAGACTTTCCTCATATAGGTATTAAAAGGCAATGCTTGTACATTGAGGCATATCTAGTTAATATTAATTTAGTCGAGATTGAGTTAAGTGAATGTTGGAAGCGCAGGCGGCGGCTTCGCAGCGCTACGATAAAGCCTGCGCCACGTTAGCGCTAAGTGAGCCCCGATAGCCGCTGACGAGTCAATCGCGCCCACGCAAACTGTCGCCGCCGCTGTCTTTAATAACGTACCCCAGTCCGAACAGAACCTTATAACGATTTAATTTAAAACAGCTTCATTGTTCTTCAAGTTTTGCAACAAAGTAGGGTTCGTTAGCTCAGCTCTTACTCGACGTCGCTACAGAATTTAAAAGCATTAGAATAATTCAAAAACATAGTGAAAGCCTACGGTACAGAATGAGTCAAATTAGAAAGATAGCCCTGGTTAATATTATACGTACTTACTTAGTTTTTCATTACATAAATAAAGAAAGATGTCTTTCTCCAGCTTCCTACAGCGTGCAGTACACAGATACGGTCAACAATGATAATAAACTACGGTATGCATAAATCTCAGTTGACCTTATCTGTAATATCTAAAAGCAAGCGCTTACACTTATTCCATATTTACATGTATATTGCGACGGGGCTTAAATAATTAACTGCCTTTTAAGTTATTCTTTTAGTCTTTATTTGTGCACACAAAAGAGAAATGCAAGCGCGATTACATGTTAAATGCGCTTATGGCGGCAAAGGCGCCGCCGGGCGGGCGTAGGAGCCCTAATGCAGTGTCTATGTACGCGGATAGCTGGCGGCTATCTGCCGCCTGCGCCCGCCGCGCCGCGCCGCGCACCGCTACTCACACAGAATTACAATCGATAACCCCACGACGAAGCTTCCAAGATCTTATTTAAAAGCCTCACTAATCACCCTCGCCACCTTACTAGGTTTCTTATGAAAATTAAGCCTCTGCTATGTATTTTTTAGAAATCATTGTAGGTATCTTTTTTGTCATATAATTGACAGAATTGATATAAAATCAATTGAATTCATGATAAATTGCCTGTCATGACTGGATACAACTAACATTAAAAATTGCAATCGCGTTTCATTGCTATCGAAACATAATACTTAGTGTCAGGCGGTACTCTATCGTTAGAGATTTAAAACAATTGAAATATAAAAGACTTCAACAAAACGTTGTTTCACAACACGATGATAGGCGAAGTGTGATGGCGAAGTGAGTACCTACGTATTCATTAATTGAAAACCGTCTGCAAGATGGCGTGTGGCAATAACGCCAGCAAGCCACAATTATCTCGTCACAGTTCTGAGATCAATCAAACCATATCACGTTATGTGGGTCATTAATTACTGTAAACAGTAATTACTTTAATTATTCTTGACAGTCTTTGTGTAAAGTCGTGAAGTCGCCGCACGCCGTCGAAGGTCGGCGTGGTGTCTATTACAAAGAAGACTCGAGAAAGGTGATCATTCTGCTGCCCTGTCAAATGCAGTACTTCAGAACAGTACTTATTTCTGATTGCACAATTGAAATATCTCAAAATTTGCTAAATGCCATTGCTAAATCTATTTCCTCCATCCAACTATACCTCCGCGTGTCGAGTCACGGCAGTGTGCCTCAAAATGCATTATATATAATGTTAATGGTTTAAAAATTAACAACTTGGGCGGATAAAATTCGTAGGTATCTCAGCTGGGTAAAACTTTTCATCATAGAATAGCATAAATATTAACAAAGGTACAATAAATAGTCTGTTATACTGTGTAAAACAAGTTCATTTTCACTTATAGAAATAGGTTTCTTATTGTGCATTCTTATTATTACCTGAAATTATAATTAGAAACTTTACAGAAAATAAGTTATTAAGATGTAATATCTTAAAAACTTATTTTCGAGGTTCGCTTCACACGAAGTTGGTTTTTTGTTGCTCTCATTTTTTGCTTTAGCGGGTAAACGCTAAATTGCTACCTTTTTGATTATAGAGGCATTACCCTACGGGCTGCAGTAACAAGGTGCTAATTTTGGTGTTTTGTTATAGCATTCATCACGTCATGTGATAAAGCTCGAGGTTAGTTTTACGTAAATGATGATTCAGTTTGAGCAATTATGTTTTTGTTTGAAGAGTTATTGCTTCGGAGCACGGACTGTATACTTATAAGTCACAATAGTGTGTAGTGTGTAGCTAGTTAGCTCAGACACAGTTAGCAGTCGGCGTGCAGCCTGCAGACTAGCGTAGAGGAGCGCGCGTGCGTGTTGGTTCGCGCGCTGTCAAAAGCACCCCGTCAGGTGATCTTTGGGTCCGTGACTCAACAGTTACACTAACGAACCGGTGCACGTTGCGGCGCGTGCTTCATTGTGCCGTATTATCTATCATTATCTCGGTTAGCCTAGATACAGACGTATTCAATAACGCATGTAGCAATATGAAATGTAAAACAATAAACTTTTAATAAAGAGAATGCTTACCGCAACTTCTTGTGTTGAACCGGATTAATAAGTTGTGTAACTTTGATCGCTGTGTCATGAAAGGTTGCTACAAGCGTAGCTGCGGGTCAATGATAGAATGTCTAATACTTTTATCATTAATTGTTCTATGATAATTACGAAATTTGCGTTCAACCTTATTTTGCTCTGTATGTTCCGACGAGAGCAATAATCTCAACGGTAGATAGGTGGGTTGTAGGTGCAATTGGCTGAACGATATCGTACCTAGCAGGTGGAAATATAAATCACCGACAGATTAAAGATACTCACCTAGTCCGGCGAGTTGAACGTTTAAGGTCCGTGATTAATTCCATTATGTTCACGTTATGATACTTATCAACAGTTATTATGTTTCATTAGCGTTGTAAACTATCGGTTCGGTCAAAACGATCTATCAAGGTGTTAAGTAGACTCATCGGCATTTTGGGGGCACAAAGTACTCGCCGAGTGCGTTAGGTGCGCAGCAACACCTGCCACAGATATCCAATCGATACATATGAGTCGATCACATTCATCGCTTCGTTAAATCATCACAGTCTACGTACAGGGGGGATCATTTTTGGGGAAACAAATTGATAATAATGCTACACCATGCCATTCCTGACCGCAATAACATTATCAATGTAAATCAGTGCAGTTGTAAATTACCTTTTAAATGTAAAAGTAAATGAAATATTTTGTTGCTCTGGTTTATGATAGCACCTAATATTTTAATTACACAGATATTTTAGGAAATCTATCATTATCATATCAAATATTTATTTATTTATTTATAAATTTATTGTTATCATATAATTAGTTAACAAAATGTGTAAAGTAAAACATTGCGATTTTTCTTGACAAACGAAATCTAAATTTTCATATAAAAAGTCGCTAAAATCGGTAAATTTTGTGCCAAAGCATGTATATATCATGCGGTATCATCCTGTATACTGTTTGACTACGGAATTGATGACGTGGCAATCTCACACATTATTTAGATAAATATGACTGATACTGGAATGATTTCATATTTTAATAGGTTTACTTTTATACGTGAAATATGAAATATTGTTACTTTAGTATAATTTGGTATTGATCTCAATGTCTTTTTTCAAAATGATTCAATGCTTCATTTCTTTACTAACCCTTAAATAAAATCGCAGTAATATACATATAATACATAAAATATGTACATAAATTATGTAGTTACCATACATTTAAATATATTACTTAAATTACTCTTATAATGTTATCAAAGTTAAGCTACCTACATGCAATAAAGATTTAAATGTCAACACTCAGGCGTGACTGAACTTCAGCGGAGTGGTCGCGCTTCACGTCGCTCATCTGGTATCTGCTTGCGCATGCGCTCATTTTTTGAAAGCCTCGCTGTGCAAATGATTGCTACAATATTTGGCTTTCTGTCATCCCAACATCCGCTCATGTAAACGATGAGCCGAAACCGTTAGTCACGATCTGAAGATTAATAATATTTTATGCGGTGTCGCAGTTGTTATCGGGACGAGCGAGGTGACTTTTTCACAACGTGCTATGTGTACCGGTACGAAGAAGGAGGCTAAGTTCGGCATCACGATGTCGCTACTCAACTTTCGACTACGGCTGTCGATTAAGAATCACTTGCGACAACACCGGGTTGATCGATGTAGCCCTTGGCATTTGTGCGACATAACTGTACACTTTATAACAAACAGATGACACAGATAGTACACGGCACAGTTACGAGTGTTGCTCGATTGACACAATGTTTATATTGATTAATCACAAAGCATATACATACGTAATGAGAGTGGCGGTGCCGAGCCGCAGCGCGCACAGATTAGGAGTAGGTGGGCCATCTCTCAGACATAACACAGTACCTGGAATTCGCCAAGTGCTTTTATCCAGATGCCTTTTAAATCTGCAACGTGAAGGCATTTCTTGTCGTACGTATAAACAACCGTAAAACGGGTAGCCTCTTCTTAATAAGCTTAACATGAGAACGGGTTGTGGCGACCGCACGTGGATAACCGCCGTGGCCGGCGGCACATCAAAGCAAACACTCGTTTAAGCCAATTGTGCGTGCCGGCGCGCGCGCAACTACAACGTGTAATTATACGGTTATAGGGCGCACCCCCGCGCGCCACGCTCAGCGCCCCATCACCGCGGCTGCTAAAAAACAACCATCTGTTGAACTGCGGCCAGGATAACGCCTGCTGGGTCAGTAATTGACCGCCGACATTGTGTTTTCTATATTAACTTTTTTCGTATGTAAATGATTACGAATGAGTTAACTTATCATTATAACTGAGTCGATTAAGACCTTATTTCAATTAAAAATACACATAATTATATTGATGGTTACAGTTTCAGAAGCATACCTGAAATTTGAAGAAAAATATATATGTGCTCAAACAGTGGCACCTGGTTATTTGGGTATGAACAGCCGCTGACAAGTGTTTTAGACATATAAAATTTAGTAGGAAGGTAAACATTTCAAGGAATAAATATTAATTGTAACTAACAAGAATTAAGCTTTTCATATGCACGTTAAAAGAAACAATAAAAAGGTTCGTTGGTCATAGCCCAATTAATAACATCAACCTAATCACTACTTTATCTGTTGCTCAGCAATCATAAATTTCGTAGCCTTAAAATTAATATTTGTTTTCTTAAGATCAATAAATTTCCTTAGATAAACGTAACTGCCTATAATTAAATTGTGTCTATAATTATTTTTTTGGTGATACAGGGAATCGTTTTTTACTAAAAAACCGTTCCTACTGTAACGTGATATTAATATTATGAAAAGCATAATTTAAATCAATTTCCGCCGCACGGGCTAACCCTTTTAGTGAGGGCGTAACAATCATTTATGTTTCATAATAGTGTGTAATCGCCTTATGATCTGTGGCGCTCGCACCAGCTGTGATTCTAAATGAATTTGGTTTTGGTCCACCTTGATGGGTGTTATGATTTTATAAACCGTATCAATTATGAAATAGACTGTTTTGACGCGGTTATCAATACAGAAGTAACATCGAAACAAAGCAAGTACCCATTCAAAAATAATTTTAATGTACCCAAAAACATTTTTATATAAACAGATCAAAGCACTACAGCTTACTTATTTGCTTACGCGAGTCCAGTTACTCGCTTTGTAAATATCTGTTGAAATTCGCCTCGGAAAATAGAAACACTCTAACAGGATGGAGTTTACCAATGGTGGGTTTACCGATGGAGTGCTCCAAGTCCACGACATTGCAATTGTGTTAAAATGATTTCACAGAGTGGCTATAGTTAACTTTACGTAATGTACTAGTTACGTTAGGTCATTACCTTAAAATCAGCCATTGTTGATTTTAATAATTCGGGTAGGTACTATTTTGTTTATTAAAGGCAATGTAATTCAACAGTGCCAGACCATTCTGTCACAATAAAACACAACTTACAGCGGCTTGCAACTTGACACAAGAATTAAGTTTTTCTACGATTATGAACTATTCACCCCCATGTTATTAACGAGATACACACTCATATACAGTCACTCAGAAATTACAATTGAGATTAAACAATACTGCATTTTGTGGGCGTGGGAAGTCTCATACTTTGGGACAGTCATATGTATTCAGGGACGAGGGGACGTTGGTAGATCTCGTTGTTTGCATTTGAAGAAATTAAGTAAGTTGTAAAGTAATTTAAATCAGGTGGACGTGTTAGTCACTTTGCCTGTATTGGTACTACCACGTGCTGCAGCCGACAATAGTATGGCTGGGCTGTGGTCCATTGTTCGGGCCGTAAAGCACGGCAGCGGTCGGCGCGCAGCCCTCGCCTGGCCGCCTGGCTCGCAGGTGGTGAAAACATCCTTGTTTTAAAATGAAAGTCAATTGTTTACGTTTTACGATTATTACTCAAGATTTCACACTGCTTTTCTTAATTATGTACCTATTTTTGGGGAATTTCTGTCTTAACATAATTAAAATTATTTCAGTCCATGCCCGTCATATAACGATAGTCGTCCTTAATACGTATATATCCTAGTTAAAATACATATAAAAAAATAATGAGACGATGACAAAGTAAGATTTTTAATATCGATCGTGGTCGCAGCTATTACCATCTATTACGTAGATAAACTATTAATAATTGTAGGACCATCAATCACCGTAAGGTCAAAGCTGCACGCGGAAACGGAATGTTCACTGTTAGCAGTGTTTTTATGAATTGTTTTTGTGTTAGATATCATTAAGTATGGAAGTGTACCGGCCGACGTTGGTGGGCGCCGGAGTGACACGTAGCAACGGATTATTTCGACGGACTATTTATAATGTGGAGCTCGGAGACGCGGATTGCGGACGATGGAATCTGCTCCTTTGTCATTGGAGCAACCTGTTCTCTCGGGTTGGAGCTCACAGCAAGCACAATGTAATATAACGGGCCACCTGATTAACCGCCATTCCGGCCGGCTATGCAGATATCGAGTGCCGGCGAGCCGCGCCGCACCACCGCCACGCCGCCTCGCTGATCACTGATCGTATTAATTTCAAATGATAGATTGCTTTTATATTGTTAATGCCTTATTATGATAAAGATAAGACTTGAAGGTTACTGAACTTTCTACGGCTTAAATCGGAGGCGTGCACGATATCGTACTTACAGATGATGTTCCTATGATCGATAAGGCACTGTGGGAACGGATCTCACAAGTGCATAGCTCTAAATACTTTTTGTATGTTCGTACGTACTCATCATAACCGGCACCATTTATGCTTCCTCCTTGTGTTTTTTTGCTTTGAGTTTTTCAAACGCGACACTGTAGCAGGTGAAGGGAATAAAATTTCACACGACTTATGGTTCAGAGTCGGGGGTTGCTTGAGCTTATTTTACTTAAAGTTGTTTAACGGGGAATAGTAGCATTTACTTAGTCAAATTTTAGATCTACGTCACAGCGTAATCGAGAGAGGCTATTCCACCGGTTCCGTAGTGTGGCATATCATACAGCACAGTCACTGTACCGAAGATCAGTTCTCAGGATTCACCGAACAGGAGACGAAATCACCCTTAATCCCATTTCATCAATATGTAACACTTATAAAAAAACAGGGGCACCTTTTGCAACATCCGCTGTCAATTCTCACGAGACAGGTAGCAGCTTCCGTTGAATCTTTCATTTAACACACTGAGGATAATGATTACCGAGTGTGCAATGTAGGATATGGGTAACTGTACCGGTCAGGTAACATTCCCGTCTCGTGATTCAAGCGAAATGTATCTCAGTTAATGAGACAAGACCAATTCAATCTGGCTCGGCGTCCGACTTCAATTGAAGCGATATCAATATGACTTATCGCATTTACGTAGCGCTATGACTTTGTGTTATACATACATGTAGGTCAAAGTTCCTTCAATGTGCGTACTAATAAAATTAGGTTGACTTCATTTCTCTATTATTTTACTTAAGTTCTATATTTTGATATAACATGTAGAAGTATGTGGGTATATTCTAAGTCCTATTGCGAAGTTTACTGATATTATTACACATCGAATTCATTAAACAAATTCATGGGAATAAAATAGATCGTATAATAATTTTACCAAATTTAAATTTGTAATTCCTGAGTAACCTACATAAAATTATCATCAACAGTATAATTTTCATAAATGCAAATTTTGAGGAAGGTTCCTTATTATACGCATATATTTGCCTAAAATATAATATGCAAAATCTATTATGAACTGCAACAATTAAAGTATTATTTATTCAAATGATATTCCGACTGTTACACTTAAAATATTAGGTGCCTTCTTTATGGGAAGATGCAGTGTTATGCAAAAAAAATGCATAAAATGAATAAATAATAGAGGAAGTAATTTGACAGGTCACCTTAGTTCAGGAATTGGTTCACAGCAACAAGTTGTAGTCGTCACGCAAACGGGACGGGGAGCGCCGCCGGGACCCAGCCACACATGTATAAAACGGTTGTAGCGAATTGTCTACTGACTCATTATTAATTTTGTAAATAAACGTTCATCAGGCATTTGGAGAAGAAATGTACGTACTGTAAGAAACATGTATTCATTTTGACATTTCTTATTTTAGGATAGTTGATGATTTTTCAGGGTCAGAAAAGAAAATTTAAAATTATTGCAAAAAATTACGTCTATAAACAATCGGTTCATATTTAAATATTTTTTGATTTTTTCTACATGAATAAATTAGAAATATTATAATTTTAACATTTAAGCACGACTTTATGCCAATACAGTACAGCATCATATACAGTACACCACAAAGCACATGAATATTGGTCGGTCGGTGCGGCGAGGTACTTGCAACCCTCCATCCATCCGTGCTCACTGATGTATTGTTTGCGGAGAGAAATGAAACGAGAAAAAACCGTGTTCCCAAACGTAGCGTGAGAAATCATCAAATGCAATCCCATTTCGCTGGGAGATGAACTACCAGGAATCAATAAATATCATGTTACATTGAAATCGCCGTCATTACTACAGCCATATTAGCATTTGTTAAAATTGCACTAATCATTATTTGTTAATAACATAAATAATTATTGTTTTAACCAAAATTTTACGTTTATATTTCGCATGGGACGAGTCACTGGTCAAATATACGATTAAAAACTTAATTTTACGAGTATTATAAACCTTTATACTGTGATATAAATACAAATTCACAATGATAATTGTTGTACTAGTTCTTTGTGTAATATGTAATAGTGAATAAGTCGTTGGAGTACCTTTATAATAAAATAAAAAAATAAATAAAATAAATAAATATATATTATTATGTTAAAGCCATCGTGATATTATGTGTATATTTACTTCTTTCACGATAAGATGATAACTATACCTGACAATTAATAATAATTGATAGTTTTAGAGATGCAATGCTTTGCAAGAAAATGGAATCGATATTTGTTGATGGCTGCTCAATGAGGAAAGTTCCATTTCACGCTTCTAACATTTTTCTTTTAATTAACTAATGTTATTAATTAATGTCTTTTAATGAATTATGTTATTTTATTTATTTAGTGTATTTAAGCGTATTTCTTCATTTGAAGTTCTTATGCATTGAATTGAATTGAATGTGAGTCTGATGTTTTTCAAATTTGACATTAAAAAAGACTAGAAACGTAATATATGGACATGACAAATGATACATTTCAAATATTTTTTTTTTTATAGAATGGAACGCTCAGAAATTTTTGTGTGCTTACTTATTTACCTATATATTTTTGCAAACGTTTAATTTATGCAATGCCCGGTCTCAGGTGTTCATGATATCTTTAGTAAAATACTGTGTTACGTAACTGTAAACAATAGTATCTAACACAAAAACGAGTCATTCTGGCTACTGCAACAACGCTACGCGCTACGCAATCCTAGATCCTGTACGATTGGACAAACAATGACACCACGAAAATATTTATTCTATTTGAATGGTAAATTATATTAATACCAAGGAGTATTCTATGACTTACCGTCACATATTACCATATCCCATATCCTATTCCGTTGCGTTTAGTTTTTGTTTACGTTTTGTCGCATATTTGTTTGTTTTTGGGCAGCACCTTCCCACCCGCAGTTTTTTGTAGTTCCGTTACAAGTGTCGTTCCCATCCCTTTTTTACGTCTTATTTTAATAAGTTCTAAAAATATGGATGTTTAGTGTTCTACATTATTTGTCAAAAAAAGCGTTAACTGTCGTTTATTACTAAGTGCTTGAGATATTGTTGTCTTTAAATAGATAATATGTAGTCTTCATAACTTACAAACTGCTGAACTTTTAGGATTCTGAACATTTAGGAACTTTTAGGCTTATATCAGGAAATATTTCTTAGGAAGTCTAAGCTGCTCAAAACCATGCGGGAGAAGAAATCCTGTACGAAGCTAAAACATGAACAGATGATACTCGTCACTGGAGCTCATTCTGCTACTGTCGCGGTGGTGGCACGCCAGGTTGCGCCACGGCGGACCGGCGCGCACGCGACGCAGCGCCACTGTGCCGCCGCCGTACTGACTCATGCCCATGGATTCCTGTTTTGTACCAACTACCACGGTACTATCACCGTAACATTATGCCCAAACGATCTGCCAACGCATTGTCTTTGAACTTACTGTTTGGCGATAAATGTCAGTGTTGATTTACAGTTGTTAAACCTCGACGACCGGCGCGTTGTGAGCCGTTCTCTGAATACTATATTATTGGCAAAATTATGATTCGGTAAAATTATTATTGCCATTTTATTACAACAACTTGGCAAAAGGCTATCTAAATAGGGTAGTGGTGGCGTAGCAAATCACTTATCTAATAATAGATTTCATATTTACATGTTACAGAACCTTCGTAGGAGGTCTTTCCGACTCTGTTGATTAGTAAATGCATAGGTATATGCATATAGTCAAATAAGTTTTCTTTCTTCGTTTTCCTTTTTTTTCAGTTATAGCAGTATTTTACCTTATTTTCCCTAGTAGTTTTTAACCTCATTAACATCGTATGGCAGCACATAATCAGAATCACAACAGTGAAATATCTGGTCATTATATTGCTTAGTGCTTAATACATCGTAAGTCAACACTTCTCGTAATACGACGGTATTTTAGGTTTCAGCTATCTGGGACCACAGCTGCGTCACTAATAAACAAGCGCCGTCTGTGGACTGTCATATTGTACGAATATACGATGTAGTTATAGTATTGACCTACGTATCGACCTAATCGGATAGTTCCATTTGTGAACGTAAAATATTTTTTTTCAAAGCTTCTTAAACGCAATCTTCTCCTCAGATTGTAATTTCTAGATGGTTTTGATTGGCGATCGATTGTTATTGCTATGGGCATCTCCATAATAATCTTTACTTACTGGTCACAGTCTCACAAGCATCACCTTTAGATCGTTAACCAGGTACAACCCACACGCGGTGTTGCAAATGTCGACCACGCCTGGAGCCCATACGCCACGCTCTCGACATATTGTTTTGTGGCTATCATTTGTCACAATTAAAAGTTTGTCATTCGGGCAATATATTATAGAGATGGATTTTGACTGAGATCATTAAAAATATTTATATATCAAGGCGCAAGTGTTAGTAGGGCGGGAGAAGCATGCGGCGATTGACGCGCAGAGACGCGCGCCTGCGCAGGTACTTCGTGGCCGCGCTATACTTACTTTATTGCGATCTTGATTAATATTTATGATTCAATTCTTTGTACCACTCGTGAATTACATATGACAGTACGGTCCGCAAGTCCGCGCTGGCCGTAATTTGATAAATCGGTTTAGGCAAACTCTTAAGTATTAGCGATTCGTAACGCATTTCCACGGGTGATGTAGGTGTGCAAGAGTCGTAAAATCAGCATGAATCATGATTAAATATAACAGTAACTAACTTGCAAATAAACCTATATTTAAAATTGCTTTCACCGTTTATTAGGTTTAATTTGTCAAAAAAGGAAAATGACACAGCTTTTAAATATTTTCTTAGGTACCTACCGCCTCATTATTATACTAGGCAATAAAGGTGCTATAAGGTTTTTTCCTGGAGATATTCTGTCGCGAGTGTTGATATGAAAGTAACAATTGTCCCAGTCTGTTGCAGCTGCCCACCCACTTTGCGTCTTCTGATAGAACAACTTTCTCGGTTTTTTTGTTCAAATTCAAAGGGTAATCCAATCTGACAAGCACGAATGATTTGCGACAATTGTCAATCATGTTCCTACTTACAAATAAATCTGAGATGCCAATAATTACCTAAATACTTATGCAAATTCCCGCACGTGGTGCTATTAGAAAGTTGGGAAAAAATAGTGGGTTGTTCTGAGTGATGGACAGCTGATAGTGGAGTGCGGACATGTCCTCGATGAGACGGCGGAGCGGAGCGGCTGCGCGCTGGCGGAGTGACGGCGCGCGGACGCGCCCGGTAGCCGGTAGTAGCGGCTAATAAACAAACGCTCCTGTTTGACAGATACAATCAGCGTCCGCGCGCCGCCGATTGTCAGCGAACCATTCTATTGTGACAGCCACGAACTGTGCCAAAAAGAAAAGTCAGTACAATTAACCGGTTACATTTTTAGTTCAACTAAGGTGTTCATCTATGTGCACGGTAGGTATACACTTATTCAGGTATCGATAACGTTCGGTGCAGTATTTAAACAATCATTGTATCCACTCAGCTAAAAAAATATTTGGCGGTACATAAAACACAGTTGAAACTTGGAAAAACTGTTTTTTCCCAAAAATATTGAGACTTTCTCCGGCGTCCAGTGCGTCTCTTACCATTCACCTTGCCATCATGATCAGTCGCAGCAGTCTGTATTTATCGTGTCTAAGCACGTGACCAACTAGTCACTACTTCGAATCCATAAATGGAAATTGCATGTTTACATAGACTTATACTAAGTAATTTCCGAAATCTTCAATGACTTTAACAGGACAGGAAGTTAACGATAGGTACATTTTGAGATATATATTTATTTAAATACTATAACTTTTTTGGTAAGAAAAGTAGGGCGAACTTTTATCTCTCATCAAGTCTCCTAAGAATGACTGTAAAGGTCTGCTACAGATAGTCTAAGATATTTCGAGAAAGTTGAACACAATGTCTGCTAAGTCCGTCTGTCTGGTAGATTAATAGGTGTATAGGTACTACATGTAGTATATGTCTACTTATGGATATGTGGATATGTATTGCTTGTCTTACGTCGCCATGCGATTGAATTTTTTTTTTACATTTAGTTCTGGATTTAAGGACCTGCTTTTGCTTTTTTGTTTACGTTATGTACAGACGTCATCACATCAAGTTACCAGAAACTGTCAATTTTTTCCCGATTAACTTTAAACCATATGCTTCTGCGATAAAGTTGAAAATCTATAAGGAAATTTGACAGACTCGTTTATAAAGTTTTCTTTGTGGGTAATAGTTTTGTTAAACTTGTTCTTAACCGCACTTAAATTGTTTGTTAGCCGCCAGTCAGAGCTTGCGCTTGACACCCGGATCCAAGGAGCCCAGTAACAAAGCTTTAATTAACCATTATTATGAACACAATGCAACATTTAATAGCGTCGTGAATTAAAAGGCTCCGTTAGCCTGCTATTTATGAATTGATCGACTTCTGTCCGGTGACGAAAGCAGACCACTTCGTGATCAACGGTGCTCCAAAATCAATGCTAAACACAGTTGTCCCAAGCTTATCTTTACGACTGGATTGTATGGGTACCCACTTACAGCGGAATTTTAATTCGTCATGAATTCTTTGTATCTTATCTGACCTATTGAGGCTGTGTTCAAAATATTTTATTCGTAACGAGTGTAAATTTCGATTTGACGTTTTCTGAAGTGATATCAATATACTTACTTCGAAAAGCGTGTAGCGATTGTATTAAGTAAATTAAAAATTTATTAATTTTACGTAAAATAGACATCTACTTAATAAAAATTTTGTGCAAAATTTCAGAGCGCAAAAGAACAGTTTTATTAACATCATCTTTGTGCTATTATTTTTTAGTATCTAGTAAAAAATGATTAAAAAAAAGATACTGCCGTAGACGATCGTAGTCGAAGTAGCAAAATGTTGTTTATTGCGGAGCCGGCACACGCTAGGCTAATAACCTGTCGCCACTTACGAGTTACGCGTAGTCGTGACCTTTGACCTATCATTCATTGCCTTACTGTCGCTAGTTGTTACCGACCGGTAGCGTAGCAAGCATTGGTACAAAATAACTACCTACACACACTATCTAGATAACAATATAATCTACAGTGACAAGGTTTGTATTTTACATTTTTTATCGTTAAAAAATAATACTTCAGGAGTGATTTTCCATCTTAAAATTAATTCAACATGAATATAATCAATCGATAAAACTGTAAGTAAATCAAATAATTAGGTACAATAACTTTAAAAAAAAAAATATTTTATGACTTCATATTCGGACAAGAACGTTAAAAAAATCACTTCGACGAGGATGGGATTCGAACCCACGCGTGCAGAGCACATTGGATTAGCAGTCCAACGCCTTAACCTCTCGGCCACCTCGTCTTTTATATGTCCGTACCAATACGAAAACCCAAAGTGTGCACTTAGCACCTTAAAAGAAAACAGTACAAGTATGAACGATCAAAAGATTGTTAGGATACAGACCAAATACTCATACAAGGTCTAAACTTCAACGTTCAAAGTTTAAATTCATATCAATATTCTATTAATACCATAGTACAATAATGCCATGCCGTATAGGTACCCAAAGTACATATTTTATGGTCCTAGACTATATTATTGCTGATCATATGATATCCGGACAGGGTCCTTATCTTTATTGCCTTTCTATCTTTGTTCATGTTTGCCTTCTATCGATATGTCAATTTAAAATCAAAATATACGCATATAAGATGGAATCAATTGTATGGCAATTGTTTACTTTGTTCGTTATCTATACTTCCGGAGACGTTCGAGATCATTAGTACTTAAATACGTATACGTAGGCTCTGCCGCTAAGTTTGGTGCAAGTAATGAGGTACATTTGGAAACATTTGTTTAATTTAGTCGGACCATTGCGAAAACCTATTGATTTCCTAAAAATCGACCAACAAACCATAAACCATCTAAGCATTATAAATGTTTGGTGGCTCTTTTCGAAAAAAATACTTTCATAAACAAATATATTAACTAACTGTTTACTCGGTATTCTAATGAGTTAGTTTTCTTTTCTTTCCAAAATGTGATGAGTTTTTTGTCTTCGGGGGTAGGCGCGTTTGATTCACAGGAAGTCTTCTAGCGACGTTTGTATGTGTGCTTTGTAATGTGTGTTCACATTCTCGTTGGTTACGCACGTTCCACTGCCCTCCCGAATATTTTCTCGTAGGTGACAGAAAAAAAATTAAAGAAGTAAGTTGTGTCGGGGGTTGTTCGCGCACGGTCAACAATTTACATTCCTCACGACTTGAGGTCGGCATGCCGGGGTCGGGTCGATTTCTACATGTAAAGGATCATAAAAAATCGTGACAAAAGAAATCATTAGGAATTTACAGAAACTTGCGTGGTTCCATGGAATGGTAGTTAAACTGACCATAGCATTTTTTGTGGAAATTGGTATACATTTTCAATTGATGAGAGGTCGTTCGGTTGTACTAATCAGATGAGGGCACGAGTTAAACAAATAGCCGGGAGTAAGGAGGAGGCGGGGCGCGGGCGCCGGGGAGCGGTCGGGCAGGATCAGGAGGTCACGCAGCGTGCAGTGGCTGCCCGATTAGCTAGAGGTTTAGTACGTCGTGCACCCTCCACCTGACTACTGGATCTGCCTGACTACTGGTACAATGCCCTCACAACACAAACCTCACATTCATAAAATGTTGTCTGCCAAGTGATTGCGACGATTTTAAACTGTTGTATTTTTCAAATATGTAATCTCCTCACTTTTTTATTTTAAACTAAAAATATGAAAAGTAATAAATGTCTGATTATGTTTATTTGAGAGATGTATTCAACTTTTGACAATGAAGTTATAATATACAAAATAATTAAATTGTAAAATAAAGTATACGTAATATGGTAATGTAATTAATTAGGAACTCCTACTCTTTTGATAATCTGTTTTGTGGTCTCATTTCAATATCGCAGAGTACCGCAGCACCGATACCGGTCAGAAAGCGGTTACATCAGGCTATTGTTTCAGTTTATTGACTTTGCTCAGATAAGTGAGCTATTAGCCTCCGATCGCCTCTCGACAAATTTGGCAATACATTTGAGTTCCTCCGCTTCGTGCAGGATTAATGACATGATGTCGCAGTACAGGCCCCAGGCATTCAGAACTCGTAAGCTATTGTATCAACTGCTGTGATGATTTTTGTTTACCTTTATAATGTAACCTTTTATTTTAATGTAACCTTGGGAACTTCAAACATTTGTCAAAATTGTCACTAAGTACATATATAAAGGACATTCCAATAAAAAAAATCAATATATAATGGCTAAGAACGCCGAGGGTGTCTTCGGGTAGCAAGATGAACAATGAGAACTAAGTCCAAATCCCTCATTTTAAATACACACGCACAACTATTTCCACGTAGCATTACGACTTCTCCGCAATGTTCCTGCCGCCACCCAACCCCATTCACGGCTACCCAATATCAGCGTCCTTAGGTATGCTTACGACTGTCAAGGCTCTCGAAGCAGCCGTAAGGTGCCCGAGCTGTACCGGGCCCATACTATAGTTTGATCATACTTAATTTGAAAGCGTGGACCATCTAGACTTGGGAATCGAAAACTTCATCATCGATAAACGCGTGCTCGCTTAAACTCCAGTAAACAATTGCCTGTACCTACTAAAAATAATTTATTACATTACAGATTATATAAATTATACATATACAGATCAGTAACACTGCATAATAATTTGTGAATGAAATGGTTTTGAAACCCGGTTTAATTGATCTTAATTTATAAATATACTAGGTGTTTTCCGAGATTTCACCGGTGTGCCAAGTACTTTGCGCACCATGCAAAACGTAGCTGTAAAGTGTTAGTAGGTATACATAACAACTCCAAGGCAAAACCTTTTCTTTACAAAATTAATAGCTGTGTTACCGTGAAAGAACAATAAACTCATCAGATCGTCACAGTTTATAACAAATACCTGCCTATGTAAATGCTGAATAACATATTTCAGTTTTATAATTTGATATAATCGCCCAGCTTTAGTAGTCGTCGCACGCGCATTGCTACTATGTATTCTTAATTAACATTAAAGGCATCTAGAGCTATAATTAAACTGCAATAAGATCTGAATGTGTCATTATAAGAAAATATTGTTAAATTCTGAGTCCTGGCACGTAGGCACCTCAATTAAATGAAAATAGTCGCATGCGCCGATATAAACCGAAAAGCGGTTTTTAATTTATTTACTTAGTCTAATGAAAAATATTAATAAATTGGTTACGTGGCGTGAGAAAGTGAGTAACCAATGAGTATACAAGATGTGATATGTAAATCATACCTTACTGCTGCGCGTCATATAATAAATAAATGTTTAGCTTAGTCATTTTTGGACCATCTACGTTTAATTTGTCGTTAGGAAGCGTTCTAAACTAATTGAATTGTTCATCATGAAAGGAAAAAATAAATTGAAATATAGCAAAAATAATGCTCCAGGTGAGGCTCGAACTCACAACCCCGGCATTGCTCACGAACACTGTCTTATAAGTACCGTGCGCTAACCAATTGCGCCACTGGAGCGATGGTCGGGCTGGCCAAATTACAATATGGTTTCCACGTGCCCCCTCCTCCCCGCTCCTCGACCCTTGATGGTCCATCCATTCATGAGGAAGTCGTAGTTGAATGACTTTGAGTGTTGCGTCATAATATATGTAAATTATTACAGCGTTATGTTGTTAGCACGTATCATAGTGTTTTACAGTTGTTTGATAAATATCCATATAAAATAGTTACTGTAGTAAGTAACATTATTAATAAATACCATTTACCATAGAATAATTGTGGCGATGGAATCGGTTTGTTATCTCGTGACCATGTAACTAACAACATTAATTATTATCAGTAATGCCGTATGCGTTGCTAGTTAGAATTTTATCAAACAACATGACGTTGCATTTTTATAAATTAAATTGTGTCTCTATGATTGGTAAATGGTAGATAATAACGCGTTAATTCAATCCGAATTGAATCAACCAGTTTGGCATGTCTCCCTGTGCTCCAAAGGGACTAGGTATTTCATGCTCCAGAACAAAAAAAGAGACTGGAAGTCACGCGTTGAAAAATTCTCATCAATACCTGGACTATGTTTCATTTTGAAATTCATTTCTTCACACATAAATGAATAAATGACGGAGATATGGACGAAAATATTAAAAAGAAATCTTGCTAACGTCCGAATTGAGAACCTCATTTTTGGGCAAACGTTTAAAAAATAGGTTTTCGATGTAGGTACCATTTATGTAGCTATATTGTTTCATACAGTATTCTTTTCACATATTCCGTGCTATGGTGAATTATGTTGCAATATTTTCCGCCTGTGATTCCCGCTATTTAATGTAGACATCGGATGTACGTTGGTATTATAATTAAAATAGATATTATTGATGAAATAAATTATACTTAGTTCAGTATAAGTAGTAGTATAATCACGAAGCAAATTATTAAATTCATCGTACTACTAACTGCCCATAACGCTACTAACTTAGTCATTGAACATGGTTTGTTCCGCACAGCTTCGCTAGTTGTATCGGTTTACAGCAGTCAGGCTCAGCCGGTGCACACCCGCGCTTGCGGCCATTCGATTAGCGCACCACAATGATATGTTAATGGCCTATCGAGAAATATAGTTTATTGTTCCCAGACCTCAAACGTGCATCCTATGCTGCGGCTGCTACCAGTTATTCGTCGGTGTAACTTCATCATCGCTGCAAGCACTATTAATGATTTGTATCTGTATAATTATTTTGTACCGTGTTATGGGAATAAGCGTAACAGTATATTAGGTTCTTATGTGTTAGTGAATATGTTTGTAAGTACCTGAGTACTTACTGAAACGTAATATTGAGCATTGTGTTCTGGAGGCGTGTTAGCTTTGTTATTACTCATACCAAGGTATTGCGATTTTAACTTATTTAATAGTCATCATGTGATATGTAATCAAACGCAAGTAGTCATTTTTTATGACTGCGCATCGGTAATGTGATAATCAGAATCAGAATCAGAATCTAATAATAATTTTGAAACTTAATGAAAGCTCAGATAAGCGCATGTAAAGTAATTCATGCGAGAATTGCGTCGTACGAGGTGGGCTAATGGTATTGCGTAGATATATCGAGCGGCGGCAAACTGACTGATCAGACCGATTGAGCAGGACAATTGCCCTTAATGAAAGTAATTAACACGACGCGATCGGCCGGCATCGATAGCGAGCCGCCATGGCACGCTGCGCAAGCGCAACCGACCGCGCAGCCAGACACCACAATATGCGCCTAAATCAACCTACAAACGCTCCGATTTAATTAGAAAATAAATCACTCTTCTATTACACCCAATTCGATTACTATGGGATGCAGGACATCTGCACCTGGACCTCCGATGACATTAGAAAGTTACGACTCGCCTGTCACGTTGCCATGTTTATTACTGATCCATTATTATAAGTGCACATTGATATTTCTCCCACAGTAAGGTGCAAGTTTCTCAACGCAATTTCTATTCAACAACAGGTAGTTGCGCTGCAGATCATTTTTTCTGTGTTCATTCAAGCCGTTCAAATTCTCAAAATCAGCTGATTCAGGTAAACACGTTTCTCAAATACATTCGGTTTGTTAAGACGATTTCGGTATCATCGGCTGACTGCGTGAGAAAGTGTATCTAGCCACGACCATCATGTCAAAACGCCAATATGTATTATATGTATAACAAAATGACGAATGAATGATTAATCGAGATTAGCCCTAAGTTTTATTTTTATGTAGCATTCGACAGTTTTAACTACGCAGTTGTCGCGAAACTGGATGGCTTCCATTTAACTGTAACTATCATCCTTGAAGTTAATTCATAGTAGGTAATATTATTGGTCACAAATATTAAATAATTCGTGGAATACGAACCAACAAGAAGTACACCTACCCACCTTTGTTTGCTCATATATTCCAATATCAAGATGTGTGTAGATCAAGGTTACGGCTGCATTTATCTTTTATGGGCCTGTAAATCAAGAACAAATTCATCGATAAAATGGTATAAAGCTAACAGTGCGACTTGTTGATCTGTTTATTTATGATATTCTACACTTATCTATGCATATGTAAATATATAAAATAAATATTAACTATGTCCCGGCCGAATTATTCAAGGTTAACTGTTGAAGTGAAGGAAAAATTGACGTTATTTAAACATGATGTATATCATGAAATATATGTATGTTAAGGAATCAGTAGGTTAGGTGTATTTATCGCGTGTGACCTTAGGGTCTCAGATGTTTCGAATTGAAGTTTTGAGGTATGAACTTAGTGCGAAAGTAAAAAAAAATGCGCAGGCGAGTCGAGTGGTAGTGTCGGGTTTAAATGGGCCATCGGTATGCGACAACGCCCTGCCTGCAATGTGTTGACCAGCATTTTATCAAGGTTGCAGCCAGCACGTGACACGCACTACTAAAATATTATTGAACTGCAAATTACATCTCAAAATGTCACGTGTGACAACTAAGTTGTATTTCTGTTTGAACCGTGATATAATAAGTTCAATGAAATCAATTCCGTAATAACATAACGTAGGTATATACCTATTACAACTTACAATTCTCCAATTTCATAATATGTTTACTAAGTACCTTCGTCCGATGCACTATAGGTAGTACGACAATTTTAGCTTATAATGCATTTGTTACTTACACCTGTGCTACGTTACAATGCTTAGCTACTTTATTGATATAAAATGAATTGTATTTGTAACTTTAATTAGGCACTAACTTTATGTAACTTGTGAGTATCTACTTACATAAACTTTGGCTTAATAAGTAAAGTAAGTCAGTGGGTATTATTATTTAATGTCGTCCATGTAGACCTAAACATGCGATCAATAAGAAAATCTCCATATCGATGGTTATGGGAGGTTTTATGTCGAGGCACGACCGTATCGTCAATGTAAAATGAACGAGACAATAAAAATAAGATCGAGTTCGGCCAGCAAATATAAAAGAATTCCTCGGCGAACGATGAATGAATCTGGGCATCATTCTCAAACAAGCATGTAGTTCGTTTTGTTTGATTATGTGTCCGTAATGAAAAAGCGCGTCTGGGCTCAGGTGCGCACCTGTTGAGGCGCCGAGGCCGTGGGATACGGCTCATGCAGGTAAGGAGACGCGCAAAAACCGACCTATTGTACTTATGATCTGCCTGCGTCGATCTAGGCAGATTAATTAATCTGCAATTGTTAGGTAGGACCTATTCCCCATATCATTCCCGATATTTGGAAAGGTAAACATATTTAATTTATTATCAAGTAGGCAAGTAGTAAAGGCGTTTGATGAGAGGATTTGTAAATTGAGTACCTACCGACTCTATAAAACACTTTGCTTAAATAGAAATTTGCATTCATTATATAGCCTGAGAAACCTGCGTGATATGCAGTCCGTCGACAAGATTTTATTTTCTTTACCATACAGGGGCGGAACATAAAGAAAGCACGAACGCAACGCTTTTATGTGTAGGCAGAGGCCCACTCAGATATGTACGTTCCGTGTTTCAATTTTTGCCCATATCTGGCCGCGGCGTTGTGCCGCCGCGTGTAGACAGATTCAGATATGCTAAGAACGTGCAGATCGGCGAGGCAGGCGCGAGCGCCGCTGCAGCGCCCGCGATGTAGGCGTGAACAGCGCGCACCGGCCGCAGCCACTCGACCTGCAGATTTATGCACACAGTTCCAACACTGCCTGCACCCTGCGCAATGCCACATACCTACAGCATAACGCTTCAATCCCACTCACGAATTTGCTAGCCGTCTATCCCACGCACAAAGCTTCCCGGCTGTACCGAATTTCTCTTTGTAGAAATATTTTTCTTAAACATTTTTTCTTACCATAAGGCGTAAATATTTTTTTTACCCTATTATTGAATAATCGGGTATGTGTGATTTAATGCGTTGTTGATTTTATCCACATTCTTCGCCGTTGTACAATACGCCGACTGGCGCAATGCGAAATTCCATTAAGCTTTTTGAATACGAATAAAAGGAGATTTTGGAAAAAATCCGACGCTGCACTCGAACAGGTTATTGTTCAAGGTTTAAGGAGGAACAATCGCACTGTTGTGTTTCCAGTTAACCGTGACAAATGCGTTGTTTAGTTTACCTGTGGACTTCTTTGTTACTAAGCTATTTCAATTGTTGCATGATTGTTTTATTGATTTCCACTTTAATCAAAATGTGTAATAGAGTTGCCATGCGCAAAGTATTCGATGTCTTGAATTGCTTATGGGTGACTATGCATAGGTCTAATTTATCTATTTAAGACAAAAAATATACTGTGCAAGAATACTAACCGGTTAGGTGCCGTTCATGCTGATCAAATAAGTTATCATCATCAGCCCTTTTTACTGCTTTTCTACCTTTTCTTCTCGTACAAAGGAGGATTTACTTGTCAAGGCGGTAATTTCAGGCTTCCTCAAGATGTTTTACTTCATCTTTAATCAGCCATTGGTGTCCAAGATACATAAACGTAGAAAGTGCATCTAGCTTAGCTACATTGATACTTTAAAAAAACTATTAAGTAAATAAGTACATTGTATAAATAAATAAATACATTCATATTATAAAATAATTTACCATCATTTTGTAATAGAGGTAAACTAGGTCAAAGTCCTCTGAACTCTAAAACTCACGTGTTCCTAATACATAATATCTTTGAATCTGCAATAAATCTATCCAGTATTTGCTTACTGCGCTGATTCACTGTGTAGTATTTTGTACCGAATAATCAAACGCCATACTCACGTTTCTACAAACGTGTGACAAAGAAGAAAAAAAAAATTCATTTCTTACAAATATTAATCACGAGACCGACGGAACACGCGACTTCATCAGTAACCCATGTGAATTTTTATTACCTGCTTACATACCGCTTATATGTCATATTAAGAACAAAGTAACAATCATTTATAATTCCGACGATTTACAGTGCCTAACTAACATTAAAAGTAAATATCATAGCAGTGGTAATCTGAAACGATGGGTGAAACGCTTGTCAATGTTGTTGCATAAATGATTGTGATCTTTGAAACGGTACAGCAGTACCTCACGATGATATCATTTGCAATTTTGCATGACCCATAATAAAAAGAGAGCATCACAAGCTTTTATATTATCTTTCGGTGATATTATTGTCCGGTGCCCTTGATATGCACAAGTCTTCCGTGTTTCATACGTGATGAGGATTTGAAACGAGCATTTTATCACGTGGTCACCGATAGGTCGATACGATCGCGATGAAGACAGGGATGCGCGATAATAAAACTGTGTTAGCTGGATAACGCACGTCCGAGCAACGTGCGGATGTCCTCGCCAACAGATAAGCCCCCACAACCTGTCCGAGCCTTATCGATGTACCTAAGTTCAGTCAACAGTGCCTATGCAAATAACACGTTCATTTAATTTTATTATTGACCTCCTCAACGTACAATAACTCAGTGCAACTCTGAAGTGTCAATCATGTGTATTCAGATATGTTACCAATGTGTATTTTCACATGTAGATAATAAAATTCCCATTGCACTACAGTAAGAGGTAGTATTGATCATTCCATAATTAAACAGCGGATGCATCTAAAATATATATGATTAGAATACTAATATTAATCTAATCGTAATAGCAGTTTCTATACTCGTATTGTGTTTATTCGAGACGATTGGGTTCGTTTTGATAATATTTAGGATAGGTAATAATTTCTTTCGGGAGGCTCAGTTAGTTTGTGCTTGTTCCTTACATCGTAAATCGCGTCTCAATTTGTTTATAGCTGCCAGTGGTGGCTGCTCTCGGAGGCAGGTATTGACAATGACATTGGCTGGTTACGAGTTACGAATGACCGACCACAACTCTGTTGTAAGCACAATGTATTTGGCGCGTTCTCTGTTGGCTCTCTGTTGCTTGGCGAAAGTAACAAAGTCGTAGTACAAGTGGTGGGATAAATAGATAGTATACAAATACGCGAAGGTCGCGGTAAGTGGGTCGATGTGAGGCACTTCCGGCCGCGTGGACGGCACGTGCTCGCAGGATGCGCATATGCGCAGGAGACGCCCTTCCGCAGCGCCGCAATTATGTAACGAATCAGACTCTCATGCATCGTCGTATTGTCAACGCTTACATATCTACATATCGCGTAGCGTAAAGCACAAATAGATGTTAATCTGCAAATTACTTGAATTCACAAATTACACGTACCCATGAGCTGAAAGCAGGATATAAAAGACAAAAACTCCCCGGTTCGGTAATGCTTCCTCGTGGTGTCAGCGAGGTCGCACTCGATGTATTTATGTGTAAGTAAAGGTATTCTATTTTGGTTACGAAAGATAGTCGTAAAACATCACAATTTACAATTGAAAAGCGGTTACGAAAGCGCAACATAAGAAGGAATATTTCTTTCCAGTTGTGATAAACGACGACATTCATAAAGGTGAAGAAAAAAAATTAATTCGTGAATTCCTTAAGTTATTGGCACAAAAAGGGAAAATTTAAGACGTGCCAAGTCAGACAATGCGGAGTGGTGTTAATCTTGCCACGATCAATAAACTCTCTGATTACACATTCATGGAATACTTTGTGGCGTGTCCCTCCGAGCCGTGTCGCGTATGTAAGGACGGACTATGTACACGACTGCCTACTTACATTGTAATGTCGTGCTATGCATATAACCGAATGTAAGTAATTCTTTAAACGGTAATAAACGGTTTTTTCTGAACTTTCGTCTTGCCTCAAGTTCTACCAAAAAGCTTTCGTACAAATGGAGATATCGGTATTAAAGATAGGAGCAATGTAGCGAGCTGTTAGTTTTGGTTTTGATTTATCAAACATCAGTTAGGTATTTTAAAATAATTACCTAAATCACAACGAAATTTCATGATTTCCTTGAGAGTTTACAAAATACTAATAATTTATAAATTAGGTAACATTCAGATGAATCATGGTCATCACAAACGTCATGTTATTGCTATTATCCTATTTATATACATATTTCTACTTTATTAAGTTTTAACGACCATGATGACCTGTTTCATTTTAATTTATAAAGGGCAATTATTATATAAGTGTGTCGATATCCGTTACGAGACATATGGGTCACCAGACGCATAAAACTCGACCAACTGAGCCAGATTAGTGAAAAAAATATGCCAGCTGACCGTTTCGTATGCAGCCGATATTAATTGCTGTAGGGAGGCGGGCGAGGTGACACGGGCTAAATTGGCACATCTGTCATTGCTCACCTAGCCCAGGCGGCCAGCGGCCTGAGGGTTCGTGCCACCAGCGGCCCAGCGGCATCTGCGGACTGCGGCGAATGCGCTTCTAAGAGTTATTATAACACGTATTGTTTGTGAGCTGCCTACTCAATTAACAGGTTAGACTCAAAGTCTAACTAGAGCGCTACGCTGCTAGAGGAGAGATTTGGCAAACTGTGGAAATCCACATTAATTACGGACCTAAGTACTACAGTAAGCTACACAATTCATAATTTGTCACCATGCTAGGTAATAGTAGTTATAGCTCATGCAGAATTCGCGTCATTACCATATTTTGGTGATGTAAATTATATTCTAGTCAGCATTAGATTAGCGACGCGACAAGACAATGCTTGCTAAATAGACAATTGTTTGTGTTTATCTTAAAACAAATTCATTCAACACGAAACATTTTCAAATATAACTCCTAGTAAAAAAGGATGAATGAAAATAAAGCCTTAGCTCATTCCCATATGAATGATGCTTGTAAGCTTTTCTATGAATGCCGGGCCACGCAACGGCTAGACGATCTCACGCGCAACAAAGTCCCACATGTGACAACATGTCGCTCTCTATAGTAAAATCCGATGACACGTCTCGTTTCCTCATCGCTCATTTGAAGCCGGTGACCATATAAATGATAATCTCCAAAGGCATTTTATCGTTTTATTTATTATTTCACAATGCCTTACTGACTTCCCTTAATTGAAGTCACCCAATCCTGTGCCCAATCGCTTTCTAGCAATGTTATTATTCCGACCGTGATTTATACGATTGTTGTAATAACGTAGATAAGCGATTAGATATTAATGGCTTTTTAGCTTTTGAACAATTCATGCAAACAAGTTTCTACTGTTTGTGTTACAATCAAAGTCAAGATAATAAAGTAATTAACTATTCAGCTGTGTATTTTAGTATTGTTAAGTACCTACGGTACTGGAACTACGAACTTTCGATAGCTGTGCATTGAACAGTCTAAGCCAAAATATATTATGAATAATGTTCAGGTTACGAGACGTCAGAGATCAGCGACCGTACACCTCCTCAGACACACCTGCTCTCTATTCAGAACGCCAAACAGCGAGCACAATAAGACCTATTCAAATGTTAAACAAAAATGGCGTTCGATAGACAGCAGCACTATATTGAATTAACTCGAAGGCGGAACAATGCTTACATCGATATCTCTACCTACTTTCTTTTCGAGAAAGACAACAAAGTTCCTTCTTGCGAGGACGCTGACAAGCGAGCCGCGACACAAAGAAGATCGACGGCGGTTGCCCGTAGTGCACAAAGGTCAGCTCGGCTCGAGATCACCTTACATCGGTCGCAGCCGCCCGCACCGCGCTCCTCGCGCCGCCATCGCCTACCACTGCGCATCGTGCGCCCGCGCCGCTCTATACTTTTGTGAGTCGACGACGACGAGTATTATCGCGCGATCTGGGAGCGGAGATGCTTCTCATAATGCGTCCAGATAAACCCGCTTTGTGTCGTGTGCTCTCTATAACAAGAACAATATTCCATGAAAGGAGTGCGCAACGCAACAGGTACATGCCCCCGCGATTATCTTCTAGTTTAGGTGACGTGTGGTCGCCTCCTTTCAATTCTCTACCTAAACATCTTTTCCTTTTGACATAATAAAAACCACCTGTACATATGTTCTTTAAACACACATTATATTTTATACTAAATTACGCCCGCGATTTGTTTGAATGATTTGGCTTAGCATCCCCATACTGAAACATTATAAGCTGAAAGCAGTTCCACACGCATCCGTAGAAATTCCGGAAGCCATTGCTTTCAAAGTTACGCTCATCGATCAAACTTGCGATCATTCTGTCTGCTGTTGTCAGCTTTTCAGTTTTATTTTCTTTTCAAGTGCTAGAGATATTTAATTGATTATTAAAAATTTTCCTGAATTTAAAACGATACCAATATCTGCCTGCACAAGATTATGAATCAAAGCACTAGTAGTGACTGGGCGCATGCGCCGCGAGCCACGAGCCACGACACGTTTAGAAGCACTGAATTAAACAATCACGGCTGACTCATAATACCGGTTGGCTATAAAGACAACTCAAATAATCTGTGTCTAGTTTATTTCTCAGACAAAACGCCATGTTACTGCGATAGCATAATTTAACATTGTTTTATACTTACTCCCAAAGCTTAAACAACATTATCGCTGATTCATAAATCGTTACGAACGGTGATTCAAAATCATCCAATTTGTTCTGTGAATGCGTTGGTAGTGTAATACATCGCTCGCTACAGTAATCGAATTTTGTACAAAATACAAGATAGATGCCGATGTTATACATGTATGGCACATATATGTATAATGAGTAAAGGACATTAATTATTCCTGCTACTAGCGCTTAGGAAAAAGTGTTTAAAGGACAGCCACAAGGATCGTCGCGGCCTCGTGACTATCAGCCGTAATTCCGACCTAAGAAAGCGAAACAAATTGTGCAAAACGTATTGTCTGCGTGTTTATGTTCGTGGTGTGTGGTGCGATGCAGCGGTGCAGCGGTGCAGCGGTGGTACACTGGTACCTGCGGCGAGCAATGTGGAGCATGCGATAGAGCGGCCCACCCAGCGCGGTGCACCAACAAAGGCAACGCGACCGTGAAGTGAACGCATTCACGCAATCTGCGCACCAACCCTAATAAGTTATCTACCTACCCGCTGTCCGTAGTGCACTAGCGCCCGGCTCCCGACACACTCTGACGCACTACCTTCATGCTAGTTTATACGTACTGTTTTCTTAAGACTGCCGGCCACTGTGATCATACGTAACTATTCTATAATGTTACATTATATCTGAGATAACAAAATGAGGGTCTTATAATCGCTACACGCGAGGCAGTATCTCCTACATGTTCAGAATTTATTTGATAGCTTGCTATATGGGAGCCATAAACATGGGGCGGATATTGTAGCTGTGTCTCAATTAGTGCGTTTACAGCTGAAAGTTGCGCGACTGGTAACCGCTTCTGCAGTGCATTTTACCCAAACATATGTATTTACATGATCCTTCGTACATAAAATAACTTTAAAACAACATGCAATACTGAAAAGCACTAGATTTATACTTAACTTAAATATAAATCGACTATAATTCACCTTAAGATATCGATCTAATTAACTCTATCTAATGCTAATGGCGTTTTACGAGCAAGCGGCTGTAGGCAAATTGAAGTGATTGAATGTGACATGCAAATAGTATAGGTTTGCATACATACACTTGTAGCTGCCAAGTGGCGAGAAATTGTGCGGCGAGTCGAAACAGGCCAGTTGCGAGTCACCGTTCTGTGTGGTACAATTAAATCACGAGAAACAACAGCGCTTGCGCAGCTCCCGAGGGTGCGGCCGCCCGCTCGCCCTTGCTACCACTATACCATTCCGAATAGACTTTATAAGTTTCTTATGCAATTTTCCACCAAATCTTTTTGAACGATTATCCTATATTTATTATATTGTTTGCCTCAGATACATTTTGCATCATAACTCTTCTCCTATACAATGTTAAAGATTTATAGCTTATAATCTGTAGCTACTAAGTAGGTAAACAATTTTCCAATAATGATTACTTAATGCAAACCTGAACGGCTAATGAGATCTGATTAAGTTATGTTGTCAGTGAATATAGATCAAGCGATGCGGTAACTTGACGTCGCAGCATTGATTTCACTGTTTCATCGGCGGAGCATCGATTATTGTGATTGCGCAAGCGGCGGCTGAGCTCGCCGATGCCTGCCCGTGCCCGATGCGGCCACTGTGCAAATCGGTCCAATTATGCAAGTGACTCGATTAGAAAATAAGATGGCCTGTGCGATATTTGAACTCGATTGATTTACTTACGTAATAGATGCCGGAAACAACGTCAGAGCTGCATTCTCAGAATAGGATTGTAACAATGGTTACAAATGTCATGCTATAATAAATAGGAACGCATAGTATCTATGCATATGCTTACATGCAGCATAGATATATTCGGAGATCAAGCACAAGCTGCTAGTATACAGATTTTTTTTTTAACTTGGGCGTGCTATGTTTATTAACTATTATGGTTACCCATCTGTTATATTTACCGCGGAAGTTACTTCTACTTTTAATCGGGTCTAATAAAATGTACCATGAGTAGTTTTTTATTTATTAAGTGTCAATTACGATAATCTTGAAATTAAAACTTGCATCATTTATGTTAAGAATTGCCTGTTTGAAGGAATTCTCGTAAAAATGGGAAGGTACGTATACTTTATGAGTAATTTGAAGCAAATGATTTACGTAGGTATGTGCAGAAAACCGGTCGAACAATCATGCGCACACGCATGTCACGTACTCTCTGAGAGCTTACCATATTAGACGGAAAATTAGTTCGCTTCTGACTAAGGTAAAAGTTTTTCGGTCCCATCATTTAGCTAAACAACGCAAACTGTAGGATTGTGTAATAAAGAACCTACTCAGATGCTACTTCAAGCTTCCTTCTATTACTTAAGTCACCTTCATGGGAATTCTGAGACATTAAATTATTTTAATAACCCACATATTTCCGTGCTTGCTTTAAAATTAATGTTCTTTTCGTCAAATTATCTATTTAAGAAATAATCAATACGAATGGCAGAAAACAGTTTAACTACGCGAGAAAATTGAGATGTACGGCACAGCCATCATTACTTTAATCAACAAATTATGGTGTTGTATGTTTCAATTACAACATAACCACAGTGTGGCCACCATGTAATTGGTGTAAAGGCTTCTGTTGTTACGGTTTGCCTACACAATGGAGGTTATTGTTATTGTTTTAATTCACTTTAAATTGATTTTATATATAAGGAGGTCAATTTTTCAGTAAAAAACTCCTTAAAGAATATTGTATGCATTGTTTGTAGATACTAGTTGAACGTACCAAGATTTCTTTTGACAACGTATACAGAACATTACACACCTGAGTATTTTTTCTCGATCCTAATATCCTGCCATGTGATACAGATCGGAAGAGATCGTAATTCTCACTAAGCTTAGTAAAAGTAAGAGAAAGGTCAAGAACATATGGTTCCGATATTTTTGAATTTCATGAGGGGAGCAAGCTGCGCCGCCGGGGTCAACGCCCTGTTTGATGTAAAGGAGGGTTGTCACCGGTGCGGTGCGACGTTTACGTGGGATAATACGTGAGGTCGCCTTGTGTGAGTCGCACTTCGGGAAGCGCCTGCGCAGGTGATAAACTCCTACGCACTTTTGTGAATGCGCCATCCCTCTCCACAAAAATTCCGCAACACAATTATTACAGATTGTAAGTTTTAGCCTAATGATCTATTAATTTCACGCTTAATCTTTGACTGTGATTGCCTAATCGGATTTCAGAAACTTCTTTTAAGTAATTATGAACTGATCTGAGTGACCATTAGGAAAATGTTAGTTGCACTTTATTTAATACAACATAATTTTTCACGCCTGCGTTCGCACTGTATCACATTGCATCGTGGTTTTTTCCTTCAAAATGTATAAAACTAAGCCACATAAAAAGGCTTACATCACCATTATTTTTATTATGTAACAATTACAAGTAAACAATATTATTTCATACCTATATCAGTTTTCTTCGCTTACCTAATAAATTGTTAATAACTTTATAAAATGCCTGTTCATTAACAACAGTATTAGGTACATGTTTATACAATTATATGTCCCAATGTCCCAGTATGTTATTGAGTTCCTTCGAAGTATTGAATCATGTGTTCACTGTTTATTTGTACCTTTAAGTTTGTACAAGAAACTTGTAGACATAGTACACGTAGTATTGTTACAATATCGTATTTTACGAAGCTTAGTGACTGGATCGTGATGATGATTTATAACGTTTGCCGATTTTACGATATGTATTGATGTCCTGTTAGATCAGAGAGACATTGCCAATAAAATAAACAATAAACAGATAGATGTATGTACGAGCAGAGCGATCTTGTTCGCGATATCAGCCGGTGTACGATTTCCTTACAATGATATTTAAATTTTATGGTGCGTGCGCTTGTTAGTCACAACATAACGTTAACTATCCCAAAGGTTTTCTACATCATGTATATGTGATGTGATTTACATGCTTGCCTTTTAACGGGTATATTAAAAATGTTAAAGTGTATTTGAAGAGGTTTTTCAATACCCAAAAACTAACGTCAATTTTAGATGTTTAAATGAATTAAAATTATGTATAATTTCTGCAGTTGCCTATTTTATGTTTTGCAAAATCTTATTATTTGTATATAACTATATGCGACATGTAAAATTAATCATAATTTGGTGTGTCGATCAGTTGGTGTATGCTGGTGAGGAAGGTGGCGGGCGCCACAAGTGGCTCCGAGCCATTAGCCGCCGCGGTCGGCCGGCGGCCGCGCCTGCGCTTGTCTCATGCGAACGCCATAATCTTCGCTCCACTGCTCTTTATAATCGCTCAGTATTGTTTCCAACTCCATTATATTGTCAGATATACTCCTTCGATAAATTTAGCCGTCGTTGAGCAATATTGTGTTTGATTGAGCGAAACAGGATACCTATCAAGTTAATTTCCTCAAGACAATGAATGTTCAACCACTTTTATGAGAATGTGTGTTCGCTGCATAATTTTATGTAAATAAAGCCTGAATAATCAGATTTAGTATCCTGATCGCATGATTGAGTGAAAACCTGCGGAGTGGCAGTTTGTGCTAAGCGACGCTATTCAAAATGATGGACTCGGTCGGTTTATCAGCAGCGACAGACGCAGCGAGCACACAGATAGGTGAGGGTGACAGTAATTGACAGGTCGGCGGGCGCAGGACACTTGACGCACGTGCGAGAGCGGACTCGGGCCCCCGCACTAAGCAGGATGTCTTTAAATAGACTAAATGCCTTTGTGAAGGCATGCCCTCCGAAGGGTGGCGGCATCCGGCTCCGATCGCGCACACGATTCGCTTCTAAAGAGGAAACTTATAAATAACTTCTTCAATTATTCTGAACCATTCAACTATAAACATGAAATACTCGTTGCGTCTGAATCAATGCGAGCGCGGCCCAGGCGCACCGGGAGTCGTTTGCGCCGCTACGCTACCGGAGTACCGGACCCTTATCGAGCATCTTGCCGACACACTGTTTCACGGAATGCCTATTGTTTGATTAATAATATCTGTGAACAACTTGATATATTATTATTTGTCGTAAGTGATGTAACGAGAACTTCGTATAGATTGGCCGGTGTGGCCTCATTCTGTCTTAAACTTGTTACATTGTTTATAGAACTGCGTCGTTGTAAACTATCTTGACATATTTTGTTCAACAGAGATAGAAAAGATTAATGAATTGCCATTAAACGGATGAAATGAATCAGCACATAAATTAGCGGAGCCCTATAAGGTAGATGAAGCAGCAGCAGCAGAGGTCCTTCCACTGCTAATCCGCAAGACCGTCTAGATCATCTACACGTGCATAAGAATGTCATTTAGCGATATCGTATCTTGAACTACACACTGGATGTCTACTCATGTGAAAGACTGGTACACATTCAAAGAAGAACGACGCAATAAAATCCGGATCTGAGTGAGGGGATTACGATGTAAGTACGTACACGGGGTGCACGTGTTCATGTAAAGGGTCCCGCGGAACTCCTCCGGTGAGTATGTGCGCAATGGGAACCTACCTGCGCCGCACAAACAAGTGTTTCCGGTCATGGCGCGATATCCGGCGGTTGCGTTACTTATGCTACGATTTATCGGCGGATCTTATTTCAGTTCGAGTGTCATCGTCACGAATACAGCGAACAGTTTATAATCGTACGTTTTAGAATGACTGATGTTTGTTACTCTAGCCGGTGCCGCTATGGTTTGGTATTACGAAATAATGTAGGTAATATGAAGACATCAGTTAGTACTACTTTAGACATTATTCGCCTAACATATTTATTTTTAGGGTAATAGCTATTTTTATGAGCTATTGTTTCCCCAAATTTCAATCTGTGCCCGTCTGAATTCCTGAATTCATAATACCAATCTTAGTTACGTAACTGGCTACAGTAACATTTCATGATTTGACTACGTAATAAATTATTTACGCGGGATATGTTTCAACTAGCTATCGTCAGGAGTTCCACCCGCGTCCGTGGGAACATTTCCACGCACCCCCATCAAAAAGCCTTCCTGGATAAATAGACTATCGAACACTAAAATAATAATTTAATTCGCTCTACTTTAGTTTAGTTGCTTGACGCATTATTTTAATTTGCCCTATTTCATTTTAATGTTATTGGTAATAAGATTTCGTTAGATAAAAATTGTAAATATTTAAATACTTAATATTTATAATGAAAGTAGGTAATTTACAATTGAACCTGAGAGTAGCGCGCTCAAATTAGTTTTATTGGATTTCCATAACGTTCCTGACACAATTTCATGAACCAGCCTTCTTAGTATGGCATACTGAACTCACCCCATCAGTCTGTGGAGGGCTGTCCCTTACAACTTGTATATAAGTGAAGGATTTAATCAAAATACATACTCTTATGAAGCCATGTATGTATGTAGTTCCTGTACGTAATAAATACCTGAAAATAAATACACCGACCGGTTTCTTAACAAATGTATTGGCTGGGCTTAGGGACCGCTTTTATCATAATATGAATAGGTTCTGGACATATTCAGATCGAATAGGGAAACCATGTTGTCCTACCGTATCAAGACTGCTGAACAAAGAAAATAAACATTGTAATTATACAGGTGCGGAGAAAAATATTTTCAAAATAAAGAAAATATAGTGAATGATCTTCATGGGATCATCAGATGGGTAAAAAAAGATAAAGCGTGGCTCTAATTTACAATGATTATCGAACCGATAAAATAGCCGTAGCGCCCTCCTACTAGTAAGCGTAGCGTTTTCGTAGCGATTCCGTAGCGTTTCGTTAACGATATCGTAGCGTCATCATTAACAACATTAACAGAACTGAATTCAAATTATTTAAAAGCACTCGACTTTTTTATTAATGTAAATTAATATTGAAGTGAGTATTAATTGTATATTAATACTTACATATATAAATATTTCAAGTTGTGAGTAATAAACAAATGTGGTGTTATTTTTATAGGAATTTATTTTTGTTGTGCACACTTCTAGGTGGTTCATAAAGTGCAGGACTCGGGGCCACCCTAGTGGGGCACCCCGACGCGGCGCGGCAATGCAGCCGCGGCCGCGTCACACCGCGGCGAGTCGCGGCGCACTCACAATAACAACGAGTCCCGCAGGTGACGGCCGCTCAATAGCGCTGATTACACCGCCATTCACTACACGAACAACCTGTTCCTATTAATAAATCACTTTTATACGTATAATCAAATATGTAAACTTGTAAACCCATTACGTTTCAAATGTTACCGGTTTCAGATAGTAAATTAATCTTATACCTCTAATACATCCCAGAATATAATTCTTTAATTCTTAAGGATAGACGTTGCGGCGAGTCCAGCAACTAATTATAAGAAGATAATTTTGGTTAAAGAAATAAAGATTTTTGTATTTTGTATTTTTCCGGCACCAGTTTTCGTCTTTTCAGTTTATATCTTCAAACTCCAATATCTACCACGTATCAATGTGGTTTCATTAAACCGATCTATTTCATCATCATCATCATCATCATCTCAGCCATAAGACGTCCACTGCTGAACATAGGCCTCCCCTTTAGATCTCCACATACACCGGTTGGAAGCGACCTGCATCCAGCGTCTTCCGGCGACCTATTTACCTATTTATTGAAATCTATTTCAACAGGTAATAATAACATATTTGCACCTCGCGTTTGATTAGATAGCTTGAGGCTAGTCTGGCCTTTTAGTGCCATAAAAAGTAACAAAAGGATACGCGTAAGTAAAGTTTACGTAAAACACGAAGAGCCATCCAAAGGAAAAGTCATAAATTTAAAAACTACCAACACTATAACTGTTGCAGCTCAGGGTGAACTGCAGAGGGAACATGTTATCACATAATGTTATGTGCCTACTTATCACTAAATACATGTTCTTTCCATGCCATACTATGTAACGACAATATTCAATGCAAATATTAAAGTGCCATTTAAAGTATTCGGTTACAGTGTAGATTTATTGAATGGTATAGCCATATCCGTTTCCGCTGCGTAGTGGTGCGCACGCGCCGCGCGACTCTCCCTGAGCGCTACTTCCGCTACTTTCGTCTGAACGCCTCATCTGCCATTACTATACAAAGACTTGTAAATCAACTGAAACATTCAACCCTCACAATGACGCACGTGCTTAGTGTAATGTTTATTTGAATCATTTATGTTCATAAAATTTAAGAGAAAGAGATTGCTAAAAAGTAATAAGAATAAAAATTATCGAGATTATTACATTTTGATGCGACTGATGACTGTCGGATACTATTTGTTCACAGATAAGGATCGCAATAAGTTTACTGAAACAAAGCGTCGGTATGTTACATCCTCCGACGTCGTCGCCTCTATTCGAGCGAGTCAAGTTCCAGTCAAGTGGTAATGCGTAAGTGCGAGCGCGTCGCATCGAGGCGCGACGATGCGCCCGCGCGCCCTGAGGAACCATCCCATTGTCTTCCATATCATTAAGGCCATTATATTTGCTTGTTCAAGCGTGCTTTTATCGTTTGTTATTATAACTTTGATCAGTGGCTGACATCTTCATAATGATTTTCAATAATCATTGTTTTATGATTCACAAACAATAGCTGTAATCACAATGCTAATAATAACTTCGACTCTTTTATAATTTGCTTAAACAGAATTGAAAGCGATATCGGGGTTGCTCCGGGTACGTAGGATGTGAAAAGAAAGTGGGTTAGATGAGACTTTCTATTGTTTCAGACGTTTGCATTAATTGATTATGATGTTTGTGCTGTCTATCAATATGGCTATCGAGTAATAATCATCGGAATTATTACAATAAGCATAAGTACATAGAATAATACCTACCTATAAACAATAGATCCTGTTCATAAATAAGTCATGAGTTAACAGTTTCTAAGCATTTTATTGCAATTAACGAGGATATAAGACACCGATCGTGGCCACAAGTTTGGCATACATTTTTGTAATTGATTCCACTCAATATTGCGACAAATTCCTGAGTCAGGCGATGTAAAGAGGTCAATGACAAAGTACAAAGGAGAGTTATTATGTAATAATAAACAACGACTCAACTTGAAACCGGAGTCCTTCAATACATTGTAATTTTGTGTCGATCTCTTCATTAAAGTATTTGCATTGATCACAGACTAGAACAAGTATTAACAGGTATGGAACAAATCAAGCGGCGGCTTGGAAAAATACTGTAATTTTTCTTTTTCTTGTCAGTTTATCAAATACATAAAAAAATGTTTGATCATCTTCGCCCATGAGCTTAGGTCGATTTGGTTTATAGAACTGTCAATTCAACTTTTATTCAACTCTCCTTAAAAGTTATTTAACTGTATTATATGTAAAGACACTCGTACATTAAGATTTTTGTCGTTTTCAATCTTGAAATACTCATACAAGAGTGTGATTATTTACTATTAAATTAAATCTGTAATATTTTCGAGAAATTACCGACTGGTCGTCATTTATTACGAGCCCAAAATATCGAGTCCTTCTCAAATCACGGATTTAAGTTCAAGACACGTCAAAGTGATTTACCTTTCTTTAGCACTTAAAATTCGAAGGCCATTAAACCGAACGAGATTTCAACGGAGACGATGGTCCGTAAAAGTTTCGCAAGAGTCGGTCGTAACCCATTTTGGTTATAACTCGCCGTGACGCGCCGAGCTTTTACACGGCGAGCGAAGAAAATAGGGAGACGGGCATCGCCGAAAACAACAATGAGGTACTGTTACCATAATGACACTTTATGAGCACAAACATCGGGCCGCAGCCGAACACGACACGGTCGCGGTCGCGATGCACGAATGTGGTCCGCGCATTGTTTCCGCATTATACCCGTACCGCCAGCAACGAGGACGACATTGATGCCTCGCGGACAAAGGCACCCATTGCAACAGCCGACCCGCCGGAGCCGCCCGACCTCCATCCACATTCAGATCGATTCTGTGAAATTGATTTGATTGCTGAACTCATAACTTATTCCTTCCTTAAGATAGAAATGTATTAATAAACAAACCGCATCTAGTCAGGGATATTATACAACATAAACTTAGGTACTAAGGTTTGACCAAAAAAATATTAAACGGGTCAGTAAAGTATAATCAAAATGTTTAGTCATATAATGGTTTCGTCTATGATAAAGCATCTCCGATTTATGACGAATATTAAAATCTGTTTTAAGTACCCTTATTACAAGTCGGCTTTTTAATCGTTACAAGTAATGTAAACCACAATATTGGTATCATTATGCAAGTGAATTGTTGTATCGTACAACCCAGCTCACGTCTGCATCTTTATGTCCGCAATGATGAAGTTATAAATAAATACTTACGTAGCCACAAAATTGGATGATTTTACTCATTCCTATATACGTGTAAACGATAATAGCTTTAAATTGAGATATAAACTTTCTGATTTCATGTAACTTTCTTCGTTAATGATATCTTGGTAAACGGTCATAGTGGGTCAGTGGAATATCCTGATGGTTGTGTTTGCGCATGCTAGGTAAACGACTGTAGGTATCGTAGGATATGAGACCACATAGTCAGTGCTCGGTGGGCGGTCGATAACATGACACGTATCAACATTAGCGTACACGAGGACCGCAGCGTCGCGGCTCACCGTTCAGCGCACGCGCACGCAATGTTCTCTGCACAAAGTGACGCCGTGTGGCTGGCACTGTGCGCACAAGATCGCCGGCCGTGTGGTCCTGCAGTTAACGCTGCACTCAGCAGAGCTCCCGGACCTTACTAATGTTACGACATCGTGTGTCCACTGGATTGTTGCGAGCATCCACTGGGCATTCTATAAATGATTTCATTTATGAGGTCTACATGCGCTTTAGCCGATATGGTTTAGCGGTTAAGATTAACAGTCTCAGAAGTAAATTCATAAATAACCGTTTATCCAAGACGCGTAATTTCGACGCGTATTGAGCGTTTGAATACTTTCCACAAATCGTTCGACGTGATCATCATCAAATAAGATGCGTAACTTTATTGTATAAAAAATATTGATCTATTTATTCAGACCGGAATCATTAAAAGGCATTGAAATGGTAATTATGTAACGGATTTAATAGAAATAGATTTTATGAATAATTATGCAAAAACATGATTAGGGCAGAGGATACAACGCCTGTGCCGTATGTGTAAGGCGGCCCGCGTGGGCCAGGTGCGCGCAACAATCTCGGCAGTTGTCGCTGCGCACGCGCACCCTCGGTGCGCTTTTAATAAATCTCAGTGCCTATAAAAAAGGATCTATCAAAAGATGGCGAGTAAATCAACCGGTGTTCGGGTGCAACTATGCAGCGCGGATCGGTCGCCCTCCGCGAACAAAACACCGCTTGTTGGGTGTGTAAACAAGTTCTGATTAAATGAAAAGGTGTCCCGGAACGGGTGTGTCCGTCGTTTGCTCAAAGTAATTACATTTGATTCGATATTTGTTCCTAAATACATACAAACTGTCTTTTATATAATATACCATATTCGTCAACAAGTAGAAAAACCAATTGTATGTACATAGTTTGATTTATTTTCCGAAACAAAATGCTCTACCAGTACGTTTACAAAATTGTAAATCAACATAATAATTGGTATATTTTTTCGTTCAATCGTTTTTCTCCCCTCTAATGGGTATTTCCGATTGTAACTTTGATTTCTCCTCAAAAATATCAAAAATTATATGTTGATACACTTTGTATCTTAATTCTGACATCTTTACATGAATTAATAATAGTACCCTATTTTGTACGTGATAAAAAATTGTAATGTAACCGTTATTCGTCATTTACGGTTCTGTTAATCCAATACCGAATGATCTACTTGTCGTAGCTAGCTCCGGCGCATTGGATGCAGCTGTCCCCACGACCCCAGGTCCTCTCCCCTTCGTACCGTAACACTATAAATACCTTTTTGGGCTAAGAAATGCAAAAAAATCGAATCCATATAACGGTGAGATTTTGGAAAAAAATCGAATGTGGGAAACGGACGATTCCCGTTTCCCTAGATTGCAATGTTATTGTTCCTACACTTTAACAGTTCGAATTGTATCAGATACGTCACGCTTGTCACGTAAGCCCTTATGCATAACCGTTACCGTATGTGAATTATTTTTCTTCCTCAATTAGCTGGATCCACATGTTTCTGTAAGCCGTCATAGGTCATCTGTAGTGAAGATAGTTTTGATTCATAGCTATTGCTGGAAGAGGTAACGTAAGTACATATATTAAGATCCATCAATGTTCAAATACATCTCCTGAATAATAATTATTTCCGTTAGCGTTATTATTATACCAGGTTAACAAAATGAATATAACGAAGAATATGAGAACTAAATAAATCTAGTCAGTAACGTAAGTATAATCTACATCTGAAGAAGAATACTGTGACCTCGTTATTTTCTTCTCCATGACTGTGACCAAATTATCTAAAGTATATATAAAAGTTTGTTTTTTGTAGTTGCCACGTAAAATTATATATCTTAAAACCTTTCCCAAGTAGACCTTACATGCTGAAATTAATATGCATCTGTATCTCGAAGGCCTAAAAATTAAAATAAATTTATTTTAGAATGTATGAAGCTGCGAAGAGATCATAATTTATATGTTCTAGTAGTTACCTACTCTACCATAATATCAATTTGAAAAATAATTTAAAATAGATTTTTTAAATAGAGTTCGGTGCGTCGTTTTGTAACTTTAATTCGAGCTGGATTTTAGTACTTAGCGGTGTGTAACAAGGCTTTCTGATGTCCGCACTGTTCTTAATCGTCTTTGTAAGCCATACTGACCATTGCTTCAGTTAATCTAATCTTCTCAGCTTTGCAGATGACATGATAACCCTCGAACTATAGGCAAAACACAAAAAAAAATATAAAATAATATTTTGCGAGCGAGCATGGATTTCAATAAACTTTGTAAAGATTTCTTATCTTATCTTACCTAACAGGTAAGCCTAGACTTTTTAATAGGTATAATATAAACTAGCTAAACGTTAAAGTAAGATATACTGATTAGCTATAAGTGTTGTACTGTATGGCTATCCATGAAAATTTATAGTTAGCTTTTTGTCTCTTAATCCATGAATTTAATCCATTACTTTAAATCAAGTATGTCTGCGATCAACCATTTTAACCGATACTTAAATACATACTTCGTAAAGCCATATCTTCCCCATGCCTACCTCAACAGATCACTATACATAGGACGTTGCGCATATGCGCAGATATAAATAGTTAGTGCGCATACAAGAAGGCCGCAAGTCGCAAGGGAATGCGCGAGGGGTGAAAGGTGGCCGGTGCGCAGCGGTGACGCACCGGCCGCGTAGCGTGTGCCCAAATCTCAGCTGTTGCTGCGACAAACTATACAGCATGATGCTTTTCGAATTTCAAATTTAGAATTTAAATACAAGCCGTTTTTATTGTTTCCGTATTATAGTATAAATATGCTGAGTGTATGTAGGTAGCTAAGTAACAACCGGCGACGTAGCAAATTAATTGTAATGTTATGTGAGTGTACAAGTCAATTTGGTATATCAAAACACTTACCCTTTATAAACTTATGTTTTTAATATTTGTTTACAGTCTAATATCTAACTTTGAACTTTCAGGTCTGCACTCGTAATTCTAATGAAACATTGGAAATTAGGTACCTAATTACCTACCAAAATGTTCAAAATATAATACTCATAAAAATAAAATACCCCGCACTAATAAACAGCCTGTATAAGACTCAATCCATCTGTATTAAAAGTGTTTATAAAAGCGTTGAATGGCCCTGTGCGCTTTATATAGAAAACTCTACAGCTATGCCATTATTTAAAATTAAACTACTCACCTACCTGCAAGCAACATTTTGGATATCAAAACGTCAAAAGTCGTCAACCATTTTTCCTTAGCATTTTGAACCTTAGCACCAAACATTTATTTTTAATTTGCTACCCCTCATTGCACGATAAAATACCATATTGTAAAGTACTAAGAGTTAATCTTCGCTTTTCCCCTTCACACAACGATGTAACCGAAAAATATTATTTCCATTTTTAAACTGACAATATTACTGCGAACCAAGCAGTACTTGAGTCCTTTCGTTACTAGCAATCGAAACAATGAATGGGGGAGACCCTAATCGACTCGCTTATTTTCAGAAGGTACTACGTACCGCTGATTTGCTGGGGTTGGTAGGGCGCTTAGAGCGTTTGTTGAAAAGACGGCGGTTCCATGCAGATGTGCGATTCGGGTACAGACATGTGATTCTGCACGCGCAGCCAGCTGCTGGCATAGCTGTGCACTGATTCAATACAATGCAGGGTCGGACTCGGCTCGTGGGTGCCTACGCTTTGTATAACATTTGATGTGTAGGCAAGCTCAACAAACAATGATACAAATCCGTACAACAACAATGGTAGGTATGGTTCAGGTGTGCCATGGGTCGCTCCTTACTTTGTAATAATAATAACAAATATTGTCTGCATAAAACTTATAATTTGATGAATTCCTAAAGTAGGTAGCTAGGAAATCAACAGAATTTAATTATTATCTGCACATTCATTTCTGAAAATACTTTCCTGATACATCTTGGCCGAAGATAAATAAAATTAGGTAAAAATTCTAATATATCCAAAGATTTTTAAGAACGACAGTAATGATGCTTGCTCGTGTCTAAGACGTAATTTGCAGTTCAACAGTTCAACAATCGATATACCTAGGTATGTTAACTTAATGAAAGTAGTGGTAGTGGTATGATGGAAACCAAACTATTTAAAAAAGATAAAAACTAATTCATCGCACATAATGTTCATTTGTATGTAATGTATGCGAGAAATTAACCGCCAATTGTGTGACATTGAGAGCGCTGTAAGGCACCACCTGCCCCGGGCGCGGCGCCCCTGTCCATCGCTATTTCCGCCATACTCCATAGCGCACGGCGCGCGGCCCCTGCGCTTGCGCTCGTGCCGCGACCGTTACGCACGCGCCCCTGCCCCCGCGACATCGCACCTGGCCGCCGCGCAGCCGCCCCGGCACATCACACTTGTTAATAACGAAGATACGATGACACCAACGTATTTAACACATATTACTTAATCGTAAAAAAAAACATAAGATAATTAAAAAAAAAACTAACGGAATGAATTATTGTCATTGAGGAATTAGCAAAGAATGCTGAAACACACAGTAAAAATTAAGTACATAGTTAATTTATACACAATTTAAATACTCCATTCTACGAATTAATTTTCATTGTTAGTTCTGACAATTATGTAAACAGGGTGATAAACGTTTAAAGCAAGACAATTTTATTCCCCTAACGAGTTGACTAAGTACTTGTCCATTATCAATACGCTATTAATTTCGATAAAACAATATGTCTAATGTTGTTTAACATCAACCATCTTCCGGTGCATGTTTACGTTTCCCAAGCGTAATCGAGATAACGTTTCATTCACAGGGTCTCGAAATAATTAGCTAATGAGTGACATTCTGTTTGCTATAGACGTGTCATTATCGCCTACTTATAGCGTCGAGAGACATTCATGACTCGATAATGAAGAGCTCTCGTTTTGGCATACCGAGTATTATTGTTGATCGAAGCGATTAGTCACTGTTTCATTAAATACAATCGAGATGTTGATGTCAATTGCACGTCGATCCCTTGACACATACTCGTATGTGCGCTGAGTCACGAGGTGAATTTCACCTCGCACCGTGAACCTCGTCATCATGATATTATGAGCAAGTTGAACATCTTGCATAGCCAGCATATACAAGAAATCATATCGCAAAGATAATTTCCTTGATTAGTCATAGAAGCCCTTTGTCCGAATCTACGTACCTATATGATTCAAAGACATATTTCTTTCTGATCGGATCTATCTACAGACTGAAAAAATATTATATTGGTGGTTCATTTTATGCAGAAAGTCAATAAAAACAACAAAAAAAATACTCTTCAAAATAGAACAAAAGAAATGGTGATTTAGTTTGCCGTTGTTGTCGTGACTAATGACAATCGGCAGTGTCACGGTCAAGCTTTACGCATTGTGGTTTTTAAATATGAATTTAGTATTTTATACCTTGCTAATATTTAGCACCCGAAATGGTTGTAAAAGTACATTCATATAAAATAGGTACCTCGAAAGGGATGCACATAGCCTTTAACTTTTGTTACTGTGAACTTGTTCTGTGAGAAACCCAAATTGCCCAGCGAACAGTCTGACCTGTGGGAATTAACACTGGTGGCATAAAAAATGTAACAAAGACTCTATGGACGTTATATTTCCGCGTTGGGAAGGGGTTGTAAAAATATCTTGTTTGGTTTGATACACACAAGGAACTGTTTTTGTTAACGATCTGCAGTATAAACTGGTTCTCAGCCTTCCGGTTCCCGTTTATTACTGTTATTGAATTAGTAATCCGTTAGGATCGTGTGATTTTTACAGTGGACATTGCAACAAGATTCTGTAGCTAACTTTATCTCAAAGGTATTGTTACAGCAAAGTTCAACTAAGTTATTTTTCAATTTCACACGAGGCCGATGAAGACATCTGAGGGCGACCTACGTATACTTGAGACAGATTCATTTCTGACCTTTAGCATGCGTATGAAATAGTAGCAGAGTTATTACAAAAAATATTTAAACCGCATGATCGTGTTTAACTACATAGTGCTTCACAAATTTGACACCGTTTAACACAGTGTTTATTTTTGGCTAGATATTAATAAAAAGCATTATCAAGATCGTATCTAACCAAAACCACGCTATATATTCGGATGGATTCAATAAGTAATTCAATGAGATCATTATTTCTATACCTTGGTAAATCGTAGACAATGTCCAAGGAGTGTTTATTCTAATTTCATAATAATACATTAGATCTTTTATTTATATCAGGTCAAATTAATTGAAGTCAACCGAGATGTAAATGAATGACTAAGTAAGTATATCAAATGAGCACGTTTCAATCTGCGCCACTCTGTCGTCGTGAATTTAGATGCTGAACAAGCATTCCTTCCACAACATGAAAAAATGTTTTAGTTGGAACCGTTTTAAAAGGCTAGTGTCGGTATGATACGCAAATAAAATTGTTTCCATGTAACTTGTGTAGTCGGATATGATAAGCGCTTCTCTCAGGTACATACTCTTATGTAATGTATTGGAAAAACGTAGAAGGAAGACGGATCGTAACAGGAAGGAGGACAAGGTCAAATGACACGATAACTTAGCCCCGTGTCAAACAATTAATAATAAGTCGTCGTGTGTCATTATGGTTTCATATAACATACCTTTTGCGCTAACTAGGTCGATACATATCGCACTTATATGATTTTGATTACAGTAGCTTTTCGATCATGTTTCATTTTATCTTTGAATCCTGGCCGTGACGTGTGGAAGTGCGTTCTTTGTTTGGTGACATCTCAGGTGTTAAGTAGGTAACTAACCATTGACTCATGTTATTATTTGCTTTGTTTTAGGTTTCTGTTCTTCATTAAGTAATTCTTATCGATTGTGATTAATCGCCGTTATCGAAAGGTCAATATTTTATGTATTGGACAAGTATTGCAATAGACACTTTAAATAAAAGAGGACCTTTAACCTATGTCATCTTATGTACACAAATATCTCCATTATAACCTACTTACTTCATTGGTCGTTGAATATATATGAATAATTTTTGTTTTCAATACTTACCTCTAAGATTATTAGAGTTTGTAATTTTAATCTCAACTGGACTAACTTGGTTATCTCCCGGAAGTGTACATTCGCGGACTCAGCACTTAAATCGCGTCAACAATGAATTCTGTGAATGTGTCTAAAGTGTACAAGCATTGGACTGCTTATTAAAAAGGCTCGTATTCTTAGCTGTTAGCACTTTCTAGAACTTCTACATATGGTAAGTGTTAGGTGTGCTACTTTTGTTTGATCAACTAACTATAAATACTATAAGATAGTTCAAATAAATAGTTAAGATGAAGGTAGTTAAGTGTAGTACTTGCGTACATAAGTAGTAAATAATTAGTAATCTAAGTAAATAGATTTTTAATTCAGAAAGTTTAATTCAGACCATAGAGCAGAATACCGCTGGAGCTCGGCTTAGAAAACGAGTGCGATGTGGAGGAATAAAGTGATCTGTAATTTAAATGTGTAGATAGGTAACCATTTCCCAATTACGATTACATGTTACTAAAATCTGTACTACTTCCATACGAGAAACACAAGTACAGCTGTTTCTGATGTCGTCAAGTTAAATTTACAATAGATGGAACCGAACAAAGGTATCAGAGGCATTTCAAAAAACGGCAATGATTTAGTTCAAAGGTGCTTAACCCCAAGTTTAGTGCAAAAAAAGGTTTCATTTGCAGCGAGAGCGTTGGTACCGGTGCGATGGAGAAGCTGGGCATATCGCACTGAGAGGCAGCGGTTCCGCCGCACCGGGTGCGGAGGCGCAGGTGCCGGCCGCCCCGCGCCGCGCCGCGCCGCCATTGGCCGCGGCCCCGCGCCCTCCACCGATTGGGTACGGCGCACGTGCGAGGCCTACCCGCCGCCACCTGGCCGCGCTGTTGACGGGGAGCGCTTTATAAGCGGCGAACCTTCCCTCACCGCACCACTCGAGCTCAGGACGCCGACGAGTGCACGTACACGTTTGTCGCGTCTCGAAAACGACTCTGTTACCGCGATATTTCGACGATACCTTGTGATGTTTGGATTGTTACGATTATAAGTGAACTTGTGATAAGTTATACGAACATATTTTTGGAAACTTTTTATCAGTGTCAGTGAATATTGTGCAAGATGCTCGTGGAGGATTCGCAGACCACTAGAGCTCTGATGACGAAGAAGTACGCACATTGTCCGCTGAAGAAGCGGCCGGTGCTGGTGCGGGAGGAGCGGCCTGCGACGCCGCCCACTACGCCGCCTCACCCCGCCCACCTCGCCACGCGACTTTACTACGATTATCATTGTAAGTATCGACTTAGGTGTCCAATTAATTAATAGTTACCGTAAAATTAAATCATCTTAAATACATTGAATTAATGTTTGTGCACTTGTTCAATTTGAAGAATTATGATTTCTAAGTAGGTAAAGTAAAAAAATATTTTTGTCTAAAAAGTATTGCTTTTATTAATTTACGAACTAAAATATTTTTTTAGTTATTAGCACATAATATATGTATCCGTCATAAAAATAAACATTTACCTTCCGTAGCAGCAAACTATAATTTTCTTTCTTTTTTGTCCTTAGGTGATATAGAAAACGACGAACCCCAAAATCTTAGTACGAAACCGGAAGATCTTTCTAAAACTGGTAACTACCCAAGCAAAGCTTCATCACCTGTTTCGACCACAGCAGTTAAGGTTGAACCTCGCGAATGGCCCCAACATCAACTGGAATACTTGGCGGCGTGTCGCGCTCGCCTCGAGCCTGCGCCGGCTGAGTTAGCCCGCCCCACACCTCAGTACGCATACCTGCCAACACTGTACGCACCCTACCCTCTTGAAGAGTTATACCCGGCAGCACCTTCACAGTCCCCGCCTGCGCACCCACAACTTTACGCTCACCATTACTCACCGGCCTCACCACCATCCTCTGTGTCACCACCGCCGTGCCCAGAAGACCTGCGTTCACCCGGATCAGTCTCCTCCGACTCCGGTATATCAGTATCAGCACCACGACGCCCTCGCTACCAGTGCCCAGATTGTGCAAAGTCGTACTCCACTTACTCTGGGCTGTCGAAGCATCAACAATACCACTGCGCCGCCGCCGAGGGGAGCCTTGCAAGAAAATCGTTCAGCTGCAAATACTGTGCGAAGGTGTACACATCTCTTGGAGCTCTTAAGATGCACATTAGAACTCACACCCTGCCCTGTAAGTGTCATCTTTGCGGCAAGGCGTTCTCTAGACCGTGGTTGCTGCAGGGTCACATCCGCACCCACACGGGGGAAAAGCCGTTCTCTTGTCATCACTGTCGTCGTGCTTTCGCGGACAGGTCGAACCTGCGCGCCCACCTACAAACTCATTCAGACGTTAAAAAGTATTCTTGTTCCGGCTGCGGCAAGACGTTCTCTCGCATGTCCTTGTTGAGCAAGCACTTGGAGGGAGGCTGCGGAGTCCCCGGCGCTTCCCCGTACGAGTACCGGCCCGAGGCCATGTCTTCACCGCACTCTCATCAGCCGCTCCCTCCGCCAGCCCCTGTCCATGCCTATTAAAAAGACTGAGACCCGCAGGATCCTCGATCTCTTATTTAGCTGTATAGTCCTGTCATGTTAGCTCTAGCTGAACGACGCTCTAGTAGTATAAGTATTTAAAATTAAATTATTTTTGTAAATGATTAAAATCTCAAACAGTGTGTAAATTTATATTTCTACGTTTCAAGTATAGGGGACCAATGTAAATGTAGACTATTAGACTTAAGTTAGTGTAAGTTACTTGTAAGGTTAATATTCAGTCACGTCACCCGTGGCTTCGCTAGTCATATGGCATTTGCCGAGTGTCATACACTTATTAAAATTTATATTCGTATCCTAAGCCATGTACAAAGTGCCTTAAGTATAAATATTAATATATTCTGAAAAAAGTATAACACAATATGCTATTATTTTAATGTATTGGATTAAAATAATACCTATCAATGAGGCTATAGTTAAGCCAATGTTCGGATTGCGTTCCTTTCTGTTACCTCCATACGCAGAAAATAAAAGATGTCATAAACTGAATTATCTGTATTCTTTCACTTTACCCTTTCCTTAGTAGAGTATTTCACAAGCATCACTCAACTCGTAACATAATATATGTAGTTACGAAATAATGGCTACAATAGATGCTATTACTTGGGTACTGTTAGTTCACCGAATGCGGGATGCGCGTGATCACGATGCGTGATCTCCATTTTGGGAAATAAGTGCTTTTACAAATTCGTCATGTAGAAATCCTATACATATCAACTTCGACATTACTTTTGAAAACTAAAAATTATCCGATTTGGAGAACTGGCCGTAATTTGAAAATAGAAAAACTTTATTAAAGGAGTCGGTTAAAAGTAGGTATATGAAAAATTATAAAGTTCCTATTTTCTACTACTTCTATTTCAAGCTACCAATTTAAAAGGTCAATACTCATTTATAAAATGAGAAGAATAAATTACTAATCCATCATATTTAAACGTTAATACATTTTTCTTAGACCTAGGTATAGCAAGACAAAACAGAATGATAGTCTGATATATAACCCATATAAAAATCAGTGATAGATTTTCTTTCTTAGAGGAAACCGCTTAGGTGAGCCAGCGGTTTTACCTGCGCGTTGTGCTACTTCACACAGCAGGATAAATACACGCCTGTAGCCCTATCTATCACTGAAAGTTTCTTTCGAATGGGCGCAGTGTTTCCTTAGGTTAGCCCGTTCAAGCAAACATATAAATATATTTTTATCTCATTATTCATTATTTACGTTTACACTCATGTGTATGTTAGTCCCAAAATATACTGACATGCAAACAAATAAACTCTTAAGCTTTATAATATTTCTAGTATATGGTCCAATAAAGCTTATACAATTGTCACCCACTAATTAACACGACAATTGAAATAATATACAGCGAGTACACTTCCGTCTATTTAGTTCATCATCTCGTCATTGATCGGAAGGTAATTAAACAATAATTCTTATGACCCGATTTATCACTACTTCACTTACAGCCCAAATAAGATTGTTACATAATTTTATCAAGTACCTACAGGACGATCTTATTCTATGGAAATTTGAAACCTTTATCATTTTCCGCTAAATAAACATTGGAGCATCAAAATCTAAACTATAAACCATAAGCAATGTTTTAATAGGCAACAAACAAAGTTCGCGTCGCGTCTACTTTAGACGCAATTTGTGGTTCAGTAAGTGGTTATTTAGCGGCAGCGAGTTTATCGAGACAATAGCGCAAAGCACCGGGGCACCGGTCTGATGTGGGTCGAGCATTAGACGGTGGGCGCCACGCCGCCGCCGACGGTCACCCGGCCACGAGGTCACCAGCGAGCCCGCACCCGCGCCACCTCCCTATGCCTAATTAATGGAAATACCTCAAATGTCCACCGACATTATTCAACAGGGTCGAAACTTTCTTCGGATCGAGTTAGATTGTTCATGAGTCAATTAGCTTCAAGTAAGAAATTGTTAGAAATGTAGTTAGAAATAGACAGAACAGAAACACTCCTTCAGGCGAAGAAAAAACACCTACTTTTGCTACATAGGTACTAGATTCTGTACCTGTATTTTTATTTCTTGACGCAACTCCTTGAAAAATTCAACAAATTCGCATAAAGGAATTTACTGTCCTTGAGATATCAAGGCCACCGTTATATCCACTTTTTGCTTGCAAGCGCGCGGTAACAAGTAAATACTAAGTGGGTATGCAGGTACTTTACAGTTTGCTTGATTACCGTAGGTTTAAGGCTTTTCAAGACGCACAAGAGGAAAAGTTTTAAAAAATAATAGACGGCCTAGGATTTGAGCCATGATTATTTTGAACACTATTTTTATGATAGTTTAGGTTCTGTGTTAATAATAGTTTGGTCTAGTACATATACGATTCTGGCTTCCTGCAGCGGTTTCACCAGTGTCTCATAGTAGCTCCTCGAATACTGAAAGATTTAACAAATCTGTCCAGTAGTCCCTAAGATAATCGTAGTCCAGCTAACCAACTAACTCCAGCCGTTCTCCATATGAGAAGAACTCTGCGCTCTGCATTGGGACAATAAAAAGGCTGATGGTGGGGAATTTGCCAAAACCAGCACATAATTTCGCAAACTTAAAAAAAAACTTCTGACTCATTCAATTAGTAAATACTCAAAAGTTTAATTGACGTCATAATCCAATAAGTTTATCAGAACACAAGCAGATCATGGGGTTACTAGTACGATAGTTGTCCAATAAGATATTGATCTCTCTTAACCTTTGACCCTGTCAGGCAAGTGCACGTTTCTTAAACGTCAGATAGGTACTTATTATTGGCACTTTTCTATTGAATTGTTTGAAATTAAGATATTATCGAAACTCAGTTACACAACTAATATTGTTACAAGAAGTATCGAGACATTCTTAACCCCTAGCGACATCTGTTGACGAATTAGTGTAAGAAATTAGTGTCGAATCCTATTAAGTATTGTGTAACATTCTTTACACATTGACATAATACAAGTTGTCATATATGTACTATATCATTAATTTTATCTGATTAAAGTGAGAAGGAAGTTAAGTACTTACCTAGTACATTTTTTTAACAGAAAATACTGGAAGAATAGTATTTGATCTAATTAGTTCTTCATTACGATTCGATATTCCTTTGTCAGCACAATCTAACTGGCCCAGGTAAATTACGGTCGCGATAGTACGAGGACACACGGCTGCAATAATGGGATAAAATACACATTATCTTATACGAATGCCAATTAGTGGTAGTCAGTGAAGACGTGTTGTTGTTGAGTCCGCGAATGCGTGTGCGACTCGCAGTGATTGGTCACCGGCGACCACCGCGGCCGCCGCACGGCACGGCGCGTGCGCAGCGTCCGCGCACTACGGCCAATCCAATGCATTCTCATTAATTAATTCTGTTCCTATTTGCATCGTGATTATCTAATCCGATATCGATTGCTGATATGCGGTACCAATTAGAGTTCACACCTAATAGTCTAATAGAACTTTGAACTTTTCTATTAGTTATAACTTATAAGTGATCGCATTAAAGATAACGCAAACGGGTTTCGACACTAATTTGACCTCGTTTGAGAAGAGCTCTGGTATTGTTATATTTAATTATTTATATCTTTTAAACTAGAAACATTATTAATGTAGTGCGGAGATTATAGATAGATAACAACGTGAACGTGTGTGTACGTAGTGGGTCGTGAAATATAGCAATTTGCAATGTTGCGCAAGGCTCCTCGGTGCGACGTTACCGTTCGCTGCCATGTTGTGTGCGGCGCTGAAGAGGCCACGCCGTACGTAAATATCTAGATCCGTCTAGATTTAGGGCTGGCGGCGGCAATGGACCAAGTCAAGCTGCGGCGATAAGCATGATTTGTAACGTCGCGCGTCGGCGCGTGCGCACAAATAAATGTGATTTCAATGCGCACCTCTCAATAAATTATCTAACCCACTCTTGATATGACATGGAACGATTTATAATCTCCTCACACACTCGATACTATTTGATGTTGAAGATTTCCGCCTGCAAACCTTTGTCTGGAACATGCAGAGACGTAAACATGATGTATGCTGTCAGAGCCAGCTCTTCGGATCTCTTCGGATAGTATTACCATAGAAAATCTGAAAAGACAGTAAACATTTCGTCCACTAACTTAATAATGAAAGTGTTGATAGCTGTTATTAAATCTATATGTGTTATATTAGTCGGCATGTCTATCTCGGCATTACAATTACACAATAATATAATCGAAGCACGATTAATCAATACTTTGAACACGGCCAATAAAGTTAGTAACAGCTACATGCACTAATCATGCATTTGCTTCTCGTGCTATAGTTATTATTCCAACAGTTTAATAGTACCATTAAAATACTATTAAACTTATTAAGTTGTAAACATAATAGGAAGTTCATACGAATAATAAAATCAAATTCATGTGCCATGCATAAAGTGACTTAACGATATCTACGACAACACTATAAATAAAGTTCATTATTTTTGAAGCTGGTGCTTCACTAGAAAATCGGCCGAAAATTAATACAAATTGGAACGATTTCAAGCGATACAGGTTTTCATTGTGGTTGGAAATTCGAAGCTTTGAAAACACTACGTCGACATTTTTCCTATATGTCTATGGGACTGCGGATTGTTCTCCGGTTGTTGTACCTGGGGTACACGGAGATCTCCAGAAGGAACAAAGTGGGTTTTAGTTATTAAGAGTCTGACACTCCCTCCAGTTGCGCCTACAGTGGGAGAAGTCATTTGATGATTTCAAAAAATATCTACTGTATACTGAATAATATACTACAGACATCCACTAAATAGTTTGTGTAGATTCTACTAAACTAAGATACATTAAAGGACTGTTTAACTGTTGACCGATAGTTGGATCACAGTTTAATTTGAAAGTAAAATAATCGTAAATACAATGAAAGTTTTAGTCGGTCTGATATATTGGCTGGTTAGCAGATCATTGTAAAGTGCGCACCATTCGTCGCCAAACTGATGTACGGGCGCGATCAACTATCGACCATCGAAAAGTTTGCAGTGTGCACGGCTCTTAGACTTTGTTAAATGAATAGTAAATTCACATACAGACATTATTTACTTTTTATTCATGATTTAATTAATTTACTAAATATATACACGCTTATAAAGAACTTACAACTAATATTACTATAATATAAAACTAATAAAGAGCGTATAATAATTAATGTAAATATGTTATTTTTCTTGGCTGAATAAATATATAAATATTATTTTACTATAAATTGAACAGACCTGAACTTTGTATTAGTTTCGTTGGTTTAGCACGAACATTACAATCCGCAGTCAATTCGACAGCCGTGTCACAAAGTCACAGCACATTACAGAACCATAGCCAATAATTTATAGCTTTGTTAATTGAGTTTGATATCCTTTGCTCCGAGTTTCATAACTAATAACACTAATAATATTGATCAGATTCTGAGTACCTATAAAATGGTAATATCATTATTGCGTTGTAAAACCGCTAGACAGTTTCACTTGTTGCACCATTTTGTGTATTACATAACAAAAAGGAGTTCAAACTCCTTATATGATCTATAAAATAAATGTTTTGTACAAAAAAGGCAAAAGATCTAAGTCAGGTTCTTTTAAAATATAATGTCATGAATATATTAGCCGCGGCCGACTACAATCAGAGAACAAACACGCGTGAGTACGTCATCTTGTACGTTTTATGATTACGCCGGAGACAGATGGCGTCGTTAGCGCGCGATGATCGAGGTGCGAGCCACGTGTGTCACCGCTAGTGTCGCGAGTGTCGCAGTGTCCGGATTGCGAGTGTCGGGGCGGAGGTGTGACGGCGACGCGATAAATCGCGCGATCCTGTGCCAATAAGCACGACACAGCGGCCCGTGAGCTATGGGTAGCGCGCGCGTGGGCGGCGACGTCGCGCTTCAACGACTCTGAAAAGATTATTCACCGGTAGCGATGCTTTGTGGATCCGCGTAAATGGATTCTGATGCTTTATTTCCTTAAGCTTGGACGTTGTGATTGCGCAATCTTAGTTTTGTATCAACTCGATAAACAGAAGTGAAATAAAAGGAAAATATTTATAGCTGAGATGTCTGTATTGTATTGTCTTTGATGACAAACCTGGCACTTTAATTTACTTCTTCAGAATTTGGTCTACTGATAGCTTTAGGCAGACACAAAGTGTTTTAGTAACTTAACGATGACATCTTAAGTAAGATTCACCTCGGCTCCATTTGTTAGCATTTTAGCGCAGTGGCCTAATACATGCCAAGCTGGACTTCAGAATATATACTCCTAATAAATAAAAATCTTCAAGAAAAAGTTTTACTTTGCAAAAAACTAAAAGCTGATACGATTTTAATAACAAGTGTACCTAGTGATGTATTAGGCCGACCAGTACGTGGACGGCCGCGCTCTAACAAAAGACATCAACGGGCAGAACTTTTCGTCATAGAAATGCGTGACACGTACCACGGGACTGATTTTCAAAATATCAAACTTTAAAATATCATGATGATATAATACCATAAAATCGTAAGTATAAACTGTTTTTTGTAATATTCATCATGTATTTTTATTTGTTACCAATAAATAAACATTGATGGAAGTGTGTAGGCAGTATGAGTCACGTGTGGAGCATCTCGCGACCGGCAATAAAAACATACTTAAGCATAATACTTGGCAGTTGAGCAGCCGCCGCTAACATTAGCATCCGATGTTAATTACGAACCTCAGTCGTCCTCGTCTCTCACTGCAGTTATGCGAACAACATAATAAAATACATATGTATAATATATACAGTCATTATTTATTGTCCGTTTTTCTTATATCGGTTATTAGTTTGTAAAGGTAATATTTGGTGCCGCCAAAATTTTTATAACAAAGTATAACATAGCTAAATTCCACAAAAACTCCGCGTGATATATTATTTATTTATCAGGCTTCCACAGTAAACTCACAAAACTAGGTTTCAAAATAATAAAAAAATCCTCGTGTTTCCCAACACACGGAACGCATTTGCAAATCGTCATAAAGAAAACAAGACTCGAATCAAACGAGAACATAAATCCGTTATCAACATTTTCTTGAGTGACGTGACATTTATGTAAAACTGTGATACGAATTAAATATGATTATTATTACAAAGCGCTCGGGGCATGAGTTATTTTTTACATTTCACATTGAGACAGTTACTCGGATCAAATCGAAGCGGTCTTTTGTTCTCGGTTGGTTTCCTTGTACGCTAGAGGGCGCGGGCGTTAATACAATAATCTGGTGTCTGCATAAAAATTAACCGGTGTGTAACGGTACCGCGCGTAGGAGGCACCTCGCCGCCGCCTCACCTCCGACCTGCTGCGCCCGCGCCGTGCATCAGGTTCACGTATCACTAATTATGTCATGCCGGTGTTACGCATTCTGTTGCATGCTTAAACCTTGCCGATTAATATATTGCAAACAATCAGTCATATCAATCGTCTTTTAACTTAGAAAGATGAAAAGCCTTAATTAATAAATCCGATAATCATAGTCTAGTACAGCACCAGCTATTAGTTTTCTTAAAATAAAATCACGGGATTGAATTGACAACATTGATGTCTTTGTTACGATTGATGATTTTTACTAGTAAGTAGGCAAATGTGCCTAAATCAGGGTGGAAATTGTGGCTTTAAATAGAAGCTATATACACCAATATCATAAAGTGTGTATTTTTTTTATTATTATTAAAAATTATTATATGTATATCATTAAAATCACATAAAATCATAAATTTAAATTTACATTAATACTACTGTTGTTTATTGAAAAAAAAGGCTGTAGGATATCTTTATTCGGGTGCGCGGAGTATTTTCCAAGGCACTGCGGACACCGCTGGCAGAAGCTAGTTGAAAGATATACCGTGTGTTCATTCATCAAAACACGAGCCGTTGCTGTAGTAAGTTATGTAACTATGATAGTTATTATGAATTCAGAAATGAATATAGACTTTCGCATGTTAAAAAATTGACGATACGCATAAGTTTATCATTGCAAGCTCATAGTTTAGCTCAGCTTTTAACTGCAAGCCCTACAGCCTACAGCATCATTACCACATTTGTTAAAGAAATGACTGATTTATTAAATGGAACTTCGATCGTTATAAGTTAGTCAGCCTCCACATGCAGGTTTTGTATTAAATACTAAGTTTTGCTAATATCTTCACTTTGTGGTCACTTATTCAAAAATACACAATGCTTTAAATTTTTTTTAAGGAGCAGCACTTTCAGATAGCGTAAAAAAAACCCCTGCTAAAAGCGTAAGAAAATGTACAATGAAAATGGAATATTTTCAATAGTTAGTGTTTCTCGATCTCGAGGTTCAAATTGTTTCCATTTTATGTTTTATTAAACTTCAGAAGTTTACGATTTTTTAATGTTTCTTTTGCGTACAAACAATTAAATATGTAGAAAGTATATCCTGACATGAGTCGACGTTAAATTGATACCCCAAGAATATTAATAATTAATGAAAAGGATCATCAATATCAACCAAAGGAACAAGAACATTTATTATATGAAAGTTAAACATTAATGGTAAATTGTGTTTTACTTTCTTTTTACATTGTGTATCTGGACTGGTGGAACATTAAAAACTTAATCATATCAATTAAATCGGCACCGCTCACTATAAGATGAGATCGTTACACGTGCGTGTTTATAAGGAGAAATCAGCACGGATATATAGTCTCATCATTAAGAGCCATTCGTTAAAACCTACAGACAGTAAAATCTGTAACAAGCAACGTAATAAATGCAATAACAATGAATAAAATGGCAATAATAGCAGGTGAAATCGCGACAGGTCCGGGTCTCGGGTCGTCGTCCGTAATTATAAATAAAATACGGCAACCGCGCAGCTCCGCCGCCCCCGCGCGCCGCACCGAGCATCGCCGCGCGTCGCCAGCAGCGTCGCCGCACCGCACCGCACCGCGCCGCGCCTCGCGGTGCCGACACCTAACCTGTACCACTTTACTCACTGCTTTCAGAGCACAATAGTGCATTATTGTCCTTATATGGACTTTTATACACACTCGTTCCAAATTTTGTTACGAATACAAGCTCACCCACTAATGCAAGGATAGGAACGTTATTTGTTGTTTAATAAAAACTCGCTTGCTCATTCCGTTCCATGGTTGTTTGTTTGTGAATTGTCGAAAACCTTGGTATACAAAAAGTTTAACTTCATGTAGGTAACGGAGATGTATCTATGCAAACTAGCCAACACGGTAAGCTGGTACCTCTGCGTATGCTCATAGTCTGACTAAATTGCGAGTTTCTCAAAAGCGTTAGAGCTAGGAGATAGTAGCTAAACCTTAATGAAATGTTTAATTCTTGAATATAACAGCAATTAATATTTAATTTGTAAAACATTATGGGGTGAGTATCATTGTATATGAGCATGCTGGTCTCGCGCCAGTTGATACATATGAATATGCACAGTCATTACTTACGCATCCCCCGTTGTTTAATTACACGGACGTGTGAATGCCGCACGTTATCAGTTATCAGCGTCTAAGTCCAACTGTCGCGCACATGACGGTTAGAAGACTATTTAGTAAATTTGTAAAAACTGGTAATGTAGAGGATAGGGGTAGAGGGTGTGATGCGGTGGAGCGTGGCGGCGCGTGCGCAGGACATGCGCGCCCGCCACACGACCAGCACGTGCTGAATTCATCAATTTTTCCACCCACAGAATGTTGGACGTGGTTCCTTGTAGTTTCAACAACTGAAGTAACGATCGCCAACTAAAGCGTATGTTGCGTAAAGTGTTTTGCATGGCAACTGGTGGTCGCTGATAACCTTTGGCGCCTGGCTCAATGAAGTTAGCGTAGGCGATCTAGTTGTTTGTTCACAGCGGCCACCCAGTGTGCACATATTATCCTTCATATTTTTACATGTTTTCTTGTTTTATTGCTTTTCTTTATGGTCCTTTTACAAATATATCAATTATTAAACCCACGCTGTTCTCCATAAGTAAAATAAGTACTTTATTCTAGACTGAGAAGTACGAGGATACTACTTTTAAAGAAAATTTTATTTATGCGCACGGTTCAGTCTTTAAAGACTTTTGTAAAACTTAATTCGTTCTCCTTCAGCTTTTATGGGTATTTGAAGTTAATAAATACATAATTAATACCCCAATGATCATTGAATCTCTACATATGTACATCTGATCTAACTACATACATCGATACCTTTGATTCGCGTCAAATAACTCTGCATGTCAGAAATTTTCCATTTAACGCCCCACTCATACGCATTAGTGTTCATACACTTTTCGTAACAAACTTCTAACAAGCAAAGCTTCTAATGTAAATGAGTATTCTAATAAAAACGGCCCATGAAGAGAGAATTACTAGTTTGCTCCTCGCACAGCAATAAAAATACATTTATATCTTCTCTACACATCTTGTCTAATACTAATAGAAACAGGTGAATAGGTAGCAGATACGCGGGTACCCGCATGATTTCTAAACACATGCGACTTTCTGGTGGAACTGTTAGAGCACTTGTTAGCACACTGGATATCATTTATTTTAGTATAATATTACCTATAGGTATACGGTATTTCTATAATCCACAACCTTTTTTTTTTTTTTTTTTTTTTTTGGCGCTGGGAAAAAATGCTATTACGCATCCCCTCCCCATCGGGGGACGGGAGAGGGGTATGTGGGACTCCCCGGTAAAGTCACCGGTATACCCACTAAAAATACCCAGCGGCACTCCGGCCTCGCCTGAGTGGAGGGGGCCTGGGAGTCTATGGCGTCCAGTCCCCCGCCGGCGAATGCCCGCCTTACGGCAGGCCCCTCACGTCCCCTCCCAATAGGAAGGGGCTTTTATAATGGCCGGAGTACAGGGGGTGGGTCCTGTGGTGCAGACGAAGGCACCCCCGCGCCTGTCGCTCGCTGATCACCCCCAGGGGCGGATGGAGACAGACGATGTGTTCGCCGTCTTCCGCCCCTTCTTCTTCTGCGGAGTGGCGCCGCGAGAGGGTCGTTCTCCCGTATGCGCTCCGCCGCCTCCTTCTGTGACATTACGTCCTCACAGAAAGAGGCTACCGCTACCCATACCTCCTCACTTCCCAGCATGGCTGCAATCACACTGGGGAGTGAGAGATCGTCCCCGACGGCTGCCACCAGAAAGCGGCGGGGTTCAGCCCACGATGGGCACACCTCCAGGGTATGCTCCGCCGTATCCACCGCGGCTTCGCAGTGGTGACATTTTGTGGTCTCCTCCCTCCCAATCCGGTGCAGGTAGGATCCGAAGCACCCGTGCCCGGACAGCACCTGCACCAGACGCATGGAGAGGCAGCCATGCCGCCGATCAAGCCAATCTGTCAGGACGGGCCCGATGGCATCCAGCGTCCGACGTCCGAAAATTGCGGAGGCAAGATCCTCGGCCCAATGCTGAGTTATTGCCTCCCTTACCTCCTCCCGCACTTCCTCCCGTTCTGTGGGATCTGGGCGCCGGTTGAGCGCCCTCTGCCTCGCCGTCCAATCGTACACTCTGGCAAGCACCCAAGCCTCGAGCTCCCAAGGCGGGGTTCCCGCCAGAGCGCACGCCGCCGCAAAACTCACTGTGCGGTACGCCCTCGCCACCCGCTGTGCAATGGCCCTTTGTGGCCTGCGGATGGCAGCGGCGTTTCTCCGTCCGCACAGTGAGTCCGCCCAGATAGGGGCCCCGTATAGGGCCATACTCTTCAATATGCCGGCGTATAGACGCCGGCATTGATCGCCGGGTGTCCCGATATTCGGGAGGAGCCAAGAGAGGGCGCCCGCGGTCTTCATTAAGCGCGTCGACAGCTCGCTGAAATGTTCGCTGAAGCGCCACTTGCTGTCGAGCACTAGACCCAGATATTTCATCTGGGCCTGCACCGCAATACGGACACCCTCCACATGGATATGGGCGTCGGGTGGTTGGCACTGCCGAGGCCCATGAAAGAACACAGCCTCGGTCTTGTGCAGCGCTACCATCAGCCCTAGGCGAGAGATACGGTTCACGACTCGTGAACCGCCCGCCGAGGCCAAGTTGGCCGCCTCTCCAAAATTTCTCCCCCGGGCAGTCAGAAGAGTATCGTCTGCATAGCAGATGATAGATGTGCCACGGGGGAGGTTACCCCGCAAGAGCCAGTCGAATCCGATGTTCCACAGGAGTGGCCCCAGCACCGAACCCTGTGGGACACCGGACTCGACGCCGTACTGTGACGATAATCCACAACCTGCAGTATAATCTGTCCATTTCTATTCATTACACTAATCTGTAGATTAATAATTTCAATTTGTTCGCTGAGTAACTTGGCAATTGAAAAAAAAAAAAAAAAAAAAAATATTTTCATTAATTTTAAGAGCTCACAAACTAATTCTCCTCTCTTATGCTGCAATTGTTTCGCTAGTCAGTTATGCAAAGTGCAGTGAGGTTATCAAACGTCGTTCAACTAGTCTTGTTTAACATAAGTACCTTGTCGTAATCTGGTCAGCAGAGTTCGTCATTTTGCTGTTCACTTACTAATCTAATCATAAGTATCTAGGCAAACAACCAACAAATGTAAACAAGTTTAGTGAAAACTTAAACACCTTATACATGGGAGGAACCGTGCTTAAATAATGAAGTCACTTTAGCCAGTATATGAAAGCTAGTATGGAAGGCTGTTAGGGGAAATAATGGTCAGGAATGGCGACTAAAAACGTTATGTTAAACGTTGCTACTTCCAACGGTTTACCCATCTCAAGAACAAACTGCTTTGAAGACACAAAAAGAAAAACAGTATTATCGTCTCCAAAATACCTCAATTTAACCATACAAAATTTTAGTTTTACGTGGTTAACAAAAACAATTTTTGCGTTTATAATATTGGTAATTACAGAAACTTTCCCTACATCAAACAAGATGCTCATGTATGTATGAGCCTCTGGGTTTGTATTTGTTCAGAAGTGGATTGTCATGGCAACGTCCCGGGTGACGCTATGCGGCTACCGCTGCGTCAGGTGCTGTCCACGGTGGGTGCGCTCGGCGGCAAGTGCAGGCGCCCGCGCCGGCCACGGTTGAGCGTCGCTGGCAGTTGGCACGCGCTGCGCACGCGACAGGTGCGCGTCACGCAACGTTACATACATGTACTAACGTCACTACTTCACTATTAACTTACACTTATTGAAAAGGCTACAAAAAAAATAAATGGACAAGTGCAAGAACTGGTGCATCGATAGTTCCGAACTATGAAAGAGTATGAGTATCACCGTTCCGAACTATGAAATTTATTTTAAACTATACTTCGCATTGGTAACAGGGTCCAAGATACAGGTGGTTAGGGCCGTTTACAATACGCTCCGTTTCAAAGAGTAGCGCCTTTTGAATCAATCCCTTTTTTTAACTACTAATAATATTGGTAGGTTTATTATTCTTTATCAGGAAAATTTTCCAATTATTGTCAACTGTTCAATGCAGTAGAAGCCATCCCAGGTTATTGATAAACATATTAATAACAATGTGTACTTATGCCTTGTAAACGCCGTACTAAAAGGTTCAACTGAAAGTGACCTTGTAGCGACATTACGAGTAGAGTGCTTGATCTTCATGCACAAAGCGACATTAACTTTTTAATATCAATTTTAAATGTTACAGAATTGGATCAATCGTGAAGTCATGACAAGTGTAAGTGAGTCGCATGTTTTGGCGATTTATTTGACAGCCACCGATCTTTCCATTTGTGAGTGGACGCGTCCGGGGGACGGAGGTGCTCGAGAGTGCCTCGAACTCACGTACCACGATTTACAACTTTATCATTCTTAATAACACGTTTGTAAGTACTTCGACAACGCATTAACCTCGCGAAATTCGTGAACTCTTTCATATATTTCTATACATAAACAACATTTATTTGTTGTTTCATTGCTGAAATAATAAAAAGGATCTATAACATTATCTTAACGAGTATTCTTAGATAAATATCTAAGTCCAGAGCGAGGCGTTATTTCCAGCTTAATAGTTTTTCGAATACGAACATAAATCACATGATACCGTGAAGAATGTTTCGGAGAACATGAGTCTCACGATAAACAAGTTCAGCGCATCGGGTGTACATCTTGGATCTTCAGATAAAGATCCTGCCGTTTGCAAAGATTTTGAGTTCCAAGGATCCGAAAAACTCTTTAAAACTCATTACATGACCGTTATGGGCCGATAACAGCGTGAAATTCTGGTAATTGGTAATGTCGAGGTACCTGTACCTACATGCGTACCTTCCTCATCTTTATATTCTTATAAATATGACAAGCTTACTGTAATATTAAACATAAAAGCAACCACAAATCGTATAAGTGAACTAAATATAATCAGGAAACTTTTTTCGAGGACTGAAAGTTAGCAATATGCGGAAGCTCTTAGGCTACAAAACTCGGAAACGTTAGCCAATTTTTAGTGACCCTATTCTAGTTTAAACGTATAATAATTTCGTACGAGTGAAACATCAATCAAAAATCATAAACGTTTATTTCGAAAAACTAGGATCACGTTACATATAATTTATTAAATGTTAATTCATTGTAAATTACCATTCGAGAATGCATGAATAACAAATAAAAAGTTCCAACTACATCAAGTACTAACTGAAATATTTGCGCTCGCATTACAAATTCCGTAGCGTGGTCGCAATGGTATTTAAAATACCGTATTGAGTGAGTCGCAGTCAGGCGTCGGTGTCCATTACGTTATAATCAATCATCGTGTACGTTCAGGTTTCAATCTGCTTTGCGCCGCTTTTGGCCAGGCGAGGCTTTCGACACGGGCGCAATCAATATAGCAGATAAGTACGATAAGATCGGACGCAGCCCCGCTGCCGTCGTCGTCGTTTTGCAGCGCACTTCCGCGCCCCGCGCCCTCCCTCCCCCACTCAACTAGCTACAAGACATCTTCATCTGAAGCATTAACTATCCGCTGCGCCGTCCGGTGCTATATGTAGCAGGTGAATTTATAGCCCTATCTACGTCAATTAAAGGGGTTTAGTACGCAGTCTCTTATTACCAGCACCGAAAGCAATTTTCTTACATTTGTTACTTAAACTACGCCTCACTCAACATACCACCAGATTTAAACCTAAATAAAAGAAATGAAAAGATTAAGTTTACGTTTTTCGATTGACCAATTATCATGACTCAACATTTGTGGAAAAAAACATATTTGAATCCGCCGTAATACGTACTGAGTAAGTGCAGTGGCAGTAGCGCGTGCGCAGTGTTATGTGAAGTGCCCTTAACGACTTAAGTGTTGATGTGCGGGAGTGGGATCATTTATTATTTTATCGTATGATTGAATCTTGTTTTTGATTCAATTCATGTTACAGACAGACATATCTCAGATATTCTTGAAAATACATTGATTCAATTTAAATACAGCCTCATAACCATACGCTTTATGTTTAACATACAACGGTATTTGCGTATGCAAGCCCTTCGGAATAATAACGTTATTTATTAACACTCGAAGAAAATATTATGATTAATTACATACATTGAATCTTGGTATCTAAGTACCAATACAGAATAAAATTTCAGTATAGGACGAGCCTTACTTCAACTTTCTATAGCATAATCTGTGCAGTATATTGCGAGATAGTCGGTGTTCGTGACAAACGCAGAGTTGGAAGTAACAGGCTTCTCACCTGATATGGTGATGAATAGGTTCATTACGCTGCATGTGGCGTGTATGTGTATGAGTGTACGATATCGCTCGAACCCACGTAATAATAATAAATCCAATCCCATACATAAGTATGTCGCGAGTGGACGAATGTATCACGCTGTGTGCTTGTGTGATCATCATTTACGTAGAAGCGGGCATGCGGGCACAGGTGCGCACGCGCCGACTTCGCGCAGGTAGCCTCTGTGCGCCTCACGCCTCGCATTTACTGTCCACCTGTGTTCCTAAACACTGACCACCACATCTAAAACTAAAGATTAACAAAAAAATAATTGCTTCCACAGATGTGGTGATTAGCGTTTATAACCAAAGGGTGTCAAAAAACAACAAACGATAGAATATCTTTAACGGTCCCGCTGTGTGCATTATTAGGTTATCTAATAACGTTCCGCTATAAATATAAGTGCGACGTAACCTAGCTCTCTTGATTTCAAATTGTTATTCAATAATAGGCGAATGAGATAATTAGGTGCCTACCAGTCTCCTAAATAACAATGTGAAATGTTGTTTGAAGTCGATTAGTAATGGAAACTATCCATTAATGAGCGACATGAGACGGCTGCTATCGTCGGCAATAAGTTACACGAGCATTAGTAAACTAGGGAGTAATTGCGGAGGCGCACGGTGGATCGAAAATCGGCTGTAGAAGACATAGGATCTCGATGTCTTAAATGTTTTTTTTTTTGCTGGAAATGACTTCTGCCGATCATTACTGTTCTATAAAATGTCATATGAAGTAATTGTGTGCACAAATGGAAGAGTTATAATTTTTATAAGAAAAAAATGTATGGAGCTGACATGAAAAATGAGGATATCTCTGGAATCGCAAGGTTGGCCGTTATATCCTTGCACTCTGTTATAGTACTATTTATTTATGAATTTTTGACATACTTCATATCGCGGCATCACTTGCGATTTTTTTTTAAATCGTCAAAATAAAAAATGTTTATAATATGTTCATTTTAATGCTTAAATATGGCTATGCCAAGTGTAACTTACAATATTTTTAATGCTTATTTGAAATGACATGGTAATTATGACTTACATAATAATGTAATCTTGACTAATACCTCAAGTCCACATTAACTAATGATTAATAAAACTTAATACCTATATACCTGTTAAAAGGATACGTGCCATAATGAGGGTAATTAGATAAACGTGATCATTACTCAATTACAATAAATGGTAAACTATTGTATGATTAAAAATAAAAGTAAATTATATAAAAAAAATGAACTTAACCTACCCTAACATAAACAATAAAAGTTAACTTATTTTATAATTCGTCACCATCAGAATCCACTTCAGAATCAGGCTCTACAATAGATATAACTTCTAAGAACTCTGTCGGAGCTTCCTGATCCTGAAGTTTCAATAGTTCTACTGTTTCCTTAAAGTATGTCTGCCGCTTGTGGGCATCTAATTTTGGTCTTGTGAAAGAAATTAGAGGATCAGAAGAGATGATAAGCATATTGAGGATATCCTCGTTTGATGCTTGTCGACTCTTTTTCCTCGAATGGTGTTCTCTGAACCTCCTAAAGTCTTTGTTTCGGGCCTCTGAAGCTTCTTCCGAAAGACTTCCAATTAGTACAATAGCATTTTCTGCAATTATGTCCCCTCCGTGAATCAACAATTTGTGGACGGTTGATGACATATAGTACCAATCATACAGTTCCACGTATTTTTCAGCGGTTGTTCTAGCGTATTCTTTAAATTTCGGCACGTCTATAATCTCTCCAGATGTGATAGCTTGCAGAATCACAGAAAATCTGCGTATTAGGTCTTCATCTAATCCAGTGATCGCTGCAGTTTCATCAGGAAATTCAAAAAACCGCCTTGCTGTGTTCCCGTCATTAGTTGTGACTGGTCCTTGCTTAACGATGTCAATCAAAAGGTTGAGATCATCTTTGAATCGATCTTGAATGAGTTTTTTTCGTGAATGCAATAACTCTTGATGACCTTCTCCTCTTGCAGACCACTTTTTGAAGTCGAGACGATACGCTATGTGTAAAAGACATTCCATCACATTAATGCGGGCATGAAGTGTTGATAATCCGAACTCATACACACCAGAAGAAATGGTTTTTGACGCAATGACATCTAACTTATTCATTTCTGTAGGCTTAGCCAAACACAGGTAGCAGGCCGCATTTGACTTAGCTTCAGACAGATATGTACAAATTTTCATAATTAATTTGTGACTAATTTCATGTCCTTGACATTTTGAGGGAACGAGAGCTTCAATTTCGTTATCCATTGCAGTTTTTTCATTTATGACAACGTCTTTGGTTTCTTTCACAAAACTAAACTGGACTGGACGGCAATACATAGGTGAGCAGGGTTTTGGATTCACCCATACGGTATCACCGTCAGCTGTCAACTTTAATGGAACCAAAGACGTCATAAATATGCTGGAATCATCTTGACCACTCTCTATGTTTTGCTTATATCTACTTTGGTTAGATGCACCGTCAAATCCCCACTTTGATATTAATATCAATTGTTTATTTTGTATCGCATCAGGACTACGAATAGTTTCAAAAATTCTGTTCACTGTTAAATCTAGTAACGCTTGTAGTGCAATCTTAGCAGATGATCAAGATACATATTACGTAATTCATAATTACCATAAAATTTCAAATGAAAATCACAAAGTAGGTAATACGACTTTGTGATTTCTTAGAATATTTTGGTCTAAGCATAAAAAATATTGTAATTTACACTTGGCATAGCCATATTTAAGCATTAAAATGAACATATCATAAACATTTTTTATTTTTTATTTTGACGATTTTTTAAAAAAAAATCGCAAGTGATGCCACGATAAGAAGTATGTCAAAAATTCATAAATAAATAGTACTATAACAGAGTGCAAGGATATAACGGCCAACCTTGCGATTCCAGAGATATCCTCATTTTTCATGTCAGCTCCATACATTTTTTTCTTATAAAAATTATAACTCTTCCGTTTGTGCACACAATTACTTCATATGACATTTTATAGAACAGTAATGATCGGCAGAAGTCATTTCCAGCAAAAAAAAAAACATTTAAGACATCGAGATCCTATGTCTTCTAGAGCCGATTTTCGATCCACCGTGAGGCGGGCCGATTTCCTAGCTAGTGCCGAAGCAATTAATACTCACAACGTGATCAACAGCGCCGATCCCTTCTTCGTACTACATTACGGAGCGATGACACAGTTCACAAATTACGATGTAATTTATCTATGTCCCACACATTCCTGCCTTATTTAGTTGTTATTAACCGACGGACAATATTCTTACCGTAAACTCGACCACTTTGCCGTAATGTTATTAACTTTACCTGTACCGAAAATTAAAAGTTCATACGCTCTACATGACGTCGAATTGGTTTAATTAAAGAATGAACCGTTTATCAATACAAAAGAAGGAACAGGAACTAAGGTGATGAGATGACTTGACACGTTATTTAAATTTGAAACAGGTCCATGCGTCCGATTTTTTATTCGTTGTTTGATTGTTGTGTTGGTGTGGTTCCATCCTGTTTTTGCACAGGCACACAAAAAATATTGCACCATATGGAGTGTTATCTTCTCTTAAATAGGCTGTTTAATGAACAACGAAAACATATGGCCAATTAATTTCTGCTAGCTTCGTAATGAACACATTTGGAACGAATTTGAAAGGTGCAATAAAATGTTAGATCTGCACTACCTTATGGCACGAGCTCAGCGCTGCATTTTTTATAAAACCGTTTATTTAAATAAATACATAGTAATACGGTTACCTATACTGGTAAACAAATATATTTATGTAACATCGAGAAGTGCACACGTAACATTGGAAGTCAGGCACCCAGTGGTGCCGTACTGCCTGTGCTATGCAAATTTAAGAATACACATGAGGAATTACGACCTTGAATAAATTTCTCCACCTACAGTGCAAGAGACATTTGGCTGTTCACAGTTCGTAACGATTAATCGTATTTGTTATTCAATTTCCCTGTATTCAAAAGCGCGAATAAATATGCGTGGTAAGTCACAACCTGCTCAAAAGCGGGTTTCTCGACGCGTCGAGGCGACCATCTGGTGGGCGAGAGGTTTTTTTATTTTCCAAACGTGTCGTCTTGGATTCTCGTTTTTTGCACTGGCTGGCGCTCGCTCCTTTTCTTTTTTTTATATTGCTGAGTTGCAGTTAACAGGTGGCTGGCCGAGTGCAGGTGAGACCTGAGATTTTAACTCGCGTCAGGTTCACCTCAGTGTGAAAAATTACGCGTGCTACCAGGCCAATTAACATGTTCCAAATTTTTATTTAAAAAACGATAATCAAATTACAAGTTTTTTGTGGAAATTCGATACGATATTTAAAGTTTGTGTTTATTTTAATATGGCATCGAGTTTAACTATTCCATAAAATATGAAACAACAGATCTCAATGCGAATTCACCCCAAAACAGACTACTTAACTCTTAACATTGATTTATCTGAAACGGCACTGTTTCATGGAACTGCTCATCAAGTAATGATTTATACTTTAAAGTTAAATGTGACATAGACGCATTTGTAACTGCATTCGTGCTTCGTTACGTAACACAACACAACATGTCATGTCAGACGAGATGAATTTTAACGGATAATCAGATGGGTGGGTCGCTGCGAAGGCTTTGTCCACTGGTGAATTAATAAAGTTGAGAAAGATTTATTTTTCAATGACTTTTACTAACAGTAATCATCCTTATATCATTATCATGCAATTTTTACTGACTTACTTTTCATCCAAATCTGTGCAAAGTAGAATTCGCACAAGAAACTAAAACCGATCCCTATTTGCAACGAGTTAAGCAAATGATTCCTATATCGCCTATATTGCCTATAACCCTGATAGAGATTCGTGATGATAATTGAACAATTTACAGATATGTATATTTACGCAGTCAGTTTTGCATCTTAACGTCAAATAAGACCTTGGCCAACAGCAAAAAACAGGACCAAATAAACACAGGTATTTACTTTGGCGTTTAATAAACAACATGATCAGCAATCCGGGATAATACATCATTCATGGGTTTTGGACTTAACCGGTATTAGTGTGGACTTATGTGAAAGCTTGAAAAATTGGGCCTATTACAGACAGCGAACTCAATAGGCCGCAGACCTGCACCGTTAGACTCCAGATCACGACGCGGCGGATTATTTGAGAACACAAAGAGATCGAGTGCCGAGCGACGGACGGACACAATCACTCATAGCGCTGCGTTTGTCATAGAGAGCGCGACAACGACGCGTCGATCACCGGCCGACACGCTTTGTCAGCCGCTCCGATTTGTTACCGCGCCACTCCGGCCCGCGACAAGCGTGCTTAAATATGTCGCCCGATAACCTCACGAGGATACTTGATATGAAGCAGCTGCCAACAAACATCCAGAGCTATATGTTATGCACTTATATACTCTTAATATCTACATAATTAGTGGATAATTCAAATGTATCATGAAAAGTCGACAAGACGCGATAAGTTCTTTGTAATAAGGAAAACTGGGCTTTCTGAATTGTCAGATCATTTCGAAACCATTTCAGAAACTTTCTACATCGCCGTAGTCATTTGGATTGTCTGCGAGAAGGCTGTAAAAATCGTTCACCCATAAAGTGAAATATAGGTTAAGACGGTCTCTCTCTCAAAAATTCATTCAAAGTACCGTAATCTCGTCCTTTTATTTTGTAATTTCTTCTTACCACCAATTTTGAGCAGTCGTTTAACATTTTAGGGCTCATTTTATGGTCTCGTGTCTGATGAACATCCTCTTTTATTTCTTGTTTTGACTCCACGAATACAAATGCTGTGAGTATAGTTTCCTCGTCCTGCAACCAAACTTCTTCTTGAATTTATTGTAATTAATTAATCTGTCTATCTGTAGCTATTATAACTCCTCCTCTCGTATAACTAGCCGACTGCTATTGGTGTATAAGTAGCACACAAACAACTGTTACTTGTCAAGACGATTTATATAGACATATGCGGGCGATTTTCGGATTACAGCAGTCGAATGTTAAGGAGGAACAATAGGTTTGTTAATTTGGCGAGCGCAGATGAGGCGGTCGGCGCGCACGGGGCCGCATTGTCGGGGCGGAGTACGGGAGCCGCGCGCCCACGCCGCCGCTGCACCCGCGCCAGGAACAGCGCATGTCCGTGTCAGCGGTGCGATGCTCAGCCGCTTAAATATCTTACTTTCACAATTGTAATAAGCGCACGTCAAGTTCCCATCATGTTGGACAACAATAAGGCACGCGTCACCGCGGCCACGTGCACTGCGATTTACAATCTTGCAATGATCAACGTGGCCTTTTACATCCACAGATTTTATCTTGCTTAAATAAAAGTTATTGTCAAGAAACCGTTTAAGATCAAATTTCACGCTTAATATCAAATATTTACAGGTCTAGGTTACATTAATTTAAAGTCTGTCATAAATGAATCAGTCAGAAACAGAATTCAATAAGTAAGTACTAATTGAACAGGAATAGCTACATATTTAAAAGTAGGTATATCAACGAGCCTTTCTCAATTAGGTACTTATAGATACTAATACATTCTCCGCAGAGATATTATTCTATTATAATTTTGATGGCTGGCATGATAACTATAGCGTTTAAGATATGCAAATAAAGAACTTTCATTTCGTTGTCGGAACAATGGTGATGTATTCGCGGGGGTTTGTCTAGTTGACAGTGGAGATAATAATACGATGAATAATAATAATGTGAAAGCACTTATTTTATAGTTAACACTTTATTATTATCAATGATAAGTAAGAATTCGACGAACGTGTGTTATGTCAATGAGTTCATAGAGAAGTTCTCAAAATACATTCACTTAATCTAATATTATGATATCGTTCGTTTCATTTCAAGTCAAAACTCAATTTAGAAACTTAGAATCTAGACAAGATATTTTCAAAGTAAGTGTACTTTGGACACTATTAGCTAAGGAGAGCTTGCGAGATCAAGACGTCAATGTATTAATTATAATAAAAAGGCTAATTATTGCAAAAAATTATGTCGATCAACTTGTTTGATTTGACAACTTTCTTATTAAAGTAGATATCGTCCCTAAACTTGACTGTCATTACCTATAGCCACGTCAATACCTCATCGAATGATAGTACATATATTTCGTCAATGTTTAGATAACAAGTAAAATTCTGTCTGCACCCGGCCTTAATCATTAGACGCAGTGGTTTATGATGGTACGAGACACGTTGCTAGCACATCTCACCACGCCCTCTTCCTTCGAACAAGTGAGTGCACTAATGAAGCTCAGCTAAATATTCATGGAACCAGTCATCGCGCTTCGTCCCAAAACTGGAAGGTAACATTAACGCACGTAGAGCGCCCTCTAGAAAAGGATCACAGGGATATGCGCACGCGTCTAACAGATGCCTACACATGACATGACAGAAACAACCACTACTTAATTGCTAAGACTTTCTAAGGAATACCGCGTAAGTAATTGTTTAGTTTTGTTGGGACAGAACAAACGTTTAATGATAATCGCTTTAGGCGCAGGCACATTCTTATTTTCTTTTGTTACGAGGTCTACGGTACAGCTTCACTTTTTACACAGGGATCTGAGGTGATAGAAGGGTAGCCAGAATAAAAAAAAAACAGAGTGTCCCTAGATAAAGTAAATGCGTTAACATAAGTCTAGCATAATACCTTTAATATACTTACGATTGTTCGTCCGTATATTAAAGGCGTCCGTATATTTACTTTAAGGCGTCCAGGAAATAGTGGTGATTAATATTAAAAGCCCTAACTTTCTCTGTCAACAAAAGTTCCGGACTGCATAGTAGATACAGATTGAAGAGCAGAGGTGGACTGAGAAATAAGCACTCGAGATTGCAAATCAGTACGGAGGTCGCGCGGTCTCGCGCCGGTGACTTGAATGACTCATAAACACCTTGATTTACTGAACACAGCGGAGATTTGTAGTGTATTAATTCCAATGTCGCTGGCCGGAAGATATGCCTGCGCCGCACCGTCACTTGCATACACATTGTAGATATTCTGCCGCTAGGATGTCCTCACAAGTACAAACGAATTTCCCCACCGACATCAGCAGTCATTAAATCACGGGTGGCACGAGCTCTCCTGATCAACATAAAAAAAATCTTATCTTTATTATCTCATTGAAAAACGTATGCGAGTAGGTAACACACGTATAAAAGAGACAATATTTACGACTCTGATTTATGGATGAAATATTTTTTTCATGTCGTATTTCTGTGTAATCCATCGTAAATTGTTTTACACACATGCCTCGAATCGTTTACAAGATATCATAACACAGGTGATAGAATCGACACACTTGTACTTGTAAGAACTGGCTATAAAGCTGGATGATGCCAACGCTGATTTATCTACCTCCACACAGAAGTCATTTTAACCTAAGACAGAGATATTATTGAAGTTCGGCTGAAACACACTTAAACAGACACAGGTATAATGATGTTTCGCACAAATATGCTCAAAATTATAATCAAAGAAAAAACAAAATAAAACTTGACCTTATATTGTAACATCAATAAATATATTGTAAGAAGGTGAGCAACCCTAAAGCCCACATATTAAAGTGGAACGTAATGCTCGTATTAATTTGATTGCTATTATAGAGCAAGCCGCAAATCAACTATTGTAAAAGCAAACTTTGTAAAGGGACGCAGTACTCGCAAATAAAGCTACATCCACGAGCTTGATTCTTGAACTGCATTATTTCAATATTTAAAGTGTGCATGATGCAAAATAACTTGTAGGTAGAACTAGGTACTTGTCTATTCTTAATTAAAACTACTCCGCGCACATGAATAAAAAGTAGCGTTCCTTGTTAAGTGAGCTATCTAATACTGAAAGACTTTTTCAAATCGTTCCAATAGTTTTTGATATTAGCATGCTTAAGCAAACAAGGGGACAATCTCTCCAGCTTTATAATATTAACATTTACATAGATAAGATGTTTTGTACATATTACGTTAATTCCAGAAAGTAATTTCGTACTAGGATATTTACCTTTAGAATGGTGTTCTACCGTGTACTAGAGCCCTCTTGCTATATAAGTAAAGCACAACATTTTTATACTAAGTTGTAAATCAGCGTCCTTAGTTAATGTACTTACTAATTGCACGATGTGTTGAACAACTAATTAGAGTAGCGGACACTCTCCTAAATCTGCAGAATGATTTACAGTGTAATAACTACATACCAAAGTCCTCGTACATACAGATCTATTACAATGATTACTTTACGTTTACGGGTCACTTAATGTGTGCGGCATAGCTCGTAATGCAGTAAACGTTTAATGCACTTTGTTTATCCATAAGTAACACAAACAAGCAAAGTCATGGCGTTGTTGTAAGAAGCAGTGTTCTCCACGTCATAACATTTTACTGCAGTTCGTGAAATCTAGTCAACAATCTACGTACAACATTACCATACCTAAAATAACCTGGCGAATGATGCAATGTTTTCTCTTTGTGCAGCGCTGCATCTCAACATCCACATGTGACGTGACGCAACGTACTTACGTTAAATATCAATGGATGCGTAGTCGAATCTCTTCCACGAATATAAATATCAGCATAAATTAATATACATATTTTCCCTTTAATAACTGTGTGATACATTGTGATCGATGGTCGTCTTATATCAAAAACGTCTGTAATTATTCAGATGAAATCGGACAGTTAAGTCATTACGGTGTGACTAATTTGTTGTGGAAATCCGCGCGCCGCACAAATTATAACATGGGACAGTGAGCAGTATTGACATGTGCTGTATAAATACCAATGGTGAAGGCCCCAGAAGTTAGACATTCGTTAGTTTCTGCCGATGGCTTCGTTCGATATTTGAATATTTGTTAGTTATTCAAAAATATTCGCCCTCGTTATTGACTGTACCAGCGGCGTGAGCTATTATTGCCAGTTGCTCGAGGAATTCAGTTATAGCGCTTTTGATCGACATCTATTTGGGTTTCCAACTTAAGAACAGAGCAAACACCCATTATTATATTAGCGTGTAATAAAAACGAGTCGTGAACTCTGTCCGTCGCAGTTTAGTTAAAACCGTTATAAAGATCACGGTCAATCGTCCTACAAAGCCCGGGTTTAAACAATATTGTGATAGGTGCCTTTCTAAATTATTCCTTTTTCATGACTCCATTATGATGAGAAATTACTTAAGAGACGATAATAGTTTTAATAACAGTAGTTACATAAACTTATATGGGGTTTGATCAGTACATGCTTTATCTCTGCGTTCTTTCTACGTTTTGAAGTTGGCGCAGCATGTCTGTTTCAATAAAAATCATATTTTTTTTCAGCAAATATAATTTAAGAGCGGTAGCAAAATACTCCAAGACAGGTTCATATTATAACTTAGGATAAAAGGTCCACTACCTTATATATAGTTCGAAGTGTTAGTACTAATGTCACTATTAAAATGACGAAGGGATGATTTTTACGAGTGTCAATAGGCATTAAGTGCGGGACTCGCCATGTTTATAGAGCCGTACATTCAGATTAGGTGCCATTAGTACGGCGCGCGCTGGACGCCGCTCGTACGCCCCGTATCATTAGCGTCCATAGCAAACAACATTACTGCGATATTAGCTCATGAGACCGGTTCTTATCGTGCAATTGATAAACTCTTTTTATATCGGCTAATTTATTTTGCTGAACATCGCAAGTACAAGATGAAACTGAACTTTTTGAGCGTGTACAATGTTGTAGTAGACTCCTTTATTGATCTGCATATCGTTACTACAGTTCAAATACAAGTCATAATAGAAAAAACACTGGCATTATAGCAATCATAAATTAATAAAGCGTGAAAAGAAAATAGCTAAACAGTAAATAATTTTCTTAAAGACAAGAAAGCTCGTCACACTGGAGTTGTGGAAGTACTCGTATGTCTGGAGAAAGCGCGTGGAGCCGCGAACCCGACACGTGTCGTAGTTGCTAATTAGTGTTGGGTGTCGGGACGCCGACCGCAGCCTGCAACGGTTAGTTGCGGCCGCCGCACCGCTGCGCCGCCGGAACGAAACGGAACACCGCACTCCGCAACCTTACGGGGATCACATGCCGGCGACTCACATGCTTCCTGAAACTTTCACGGAATTTCTTTGGTTTTTCATCAGTACATGTTTTACTGGGTTTGGTAATTTTCACCGCATACTGAAGCTTTTAGAGAATGCCTTCCCTTTTTCATCGCCACATCGCTTTACTTGGTTTTCGTTTAGCTTTCGTTACCACAAATTTTACCTAGTTCGGTCATTCTGAAGCGTTTTTTAGGTTGAACGCACCTATGTCAGTTTAGTGCTCTTTTTAGTTGGCAAAGTAGTTAATTGTAAGAAAGTCCATTTAGTGTTCAGTCATTTTCAAAGTTTCTTCAGTAGTTTTGGAAAAGAAAAGCCTCCTCAAATCTTTAGCAACAAAGTCATATCAAACATGTCTCGATTATAATATTATTCCACCAGTGATTTTTAGCTGCATCCCTTAGGAGATATTTCGCGCATCATCTAAAAGCGTTTGTAACCTTCCTCGATATGTGGGCTAAATATCTAACACCGAAATAATGTGTCAAATCAAAATTTCCAAAATCTTTTAGTTTATTAAGCAAAATAGCAAAAAATGATCAGCTGCATATTAATATTAGTAAAATTAATATATAATTGGTTAGTAAGACATATACAAATGTTTTCACAATCTGTGATGTATCACTTTAGTTTTCCCAGAGTTGAGTGAGCAAACTTTTGATGGTTAATATTCTGAACTTTTGTCTGATCATATTTAAAAGTTAATGATAAGCAAATGAGTTATTATTTGATTATATCTATGCACCTATAACTTCTTTTTAAAGCATTAAAAGCGTGTATTGTGTTAAGTAACTTAACGTTCGCTAAGTCACGTTTAATTTTATCGACAGCATCGCATAAATGATGTCAGAACAACACAATTATGTTCCGATCATAAAGAAGACACTGATATGTTCAGGACATAGTGATGTTTGCTCTCATCTCCTCTTGAACTCCTTTGAGGCTCTTTTTACGTAAACATTTAAACAAGTAAAAAATGTAAAACTCGACCATTTTGAAAAGAGCAGTGAAAGAATTTCTTGCCTATTCTTCACCACAAGACCTCTCCTTAAAACTCACAACGGATTGTGACGACGTTATAATGAGTGTGGAACCTAAGTAATTGATTTTATTATTTTGACAACGTGTAGATTCGAAAGTCCGAACAAAAGACTTCAACGACATCGATAACACCAATTGAGCCAAATCAAATACGGTAATAATATTTCAATAGCCGTTATAACAATTTGTCTGGATCGTTATAAAAAGTATCTAGTCCACTCTGTGTTACGATCATACGATGCAAGTCCATTTCCCACATAGTTGGAGGTCCGTACTAGAAGAAATCGAAGGTGGTTCGGCATAAATCGTGGGAAGATCTACATAGTTAGCGGGCGCGGGATCGAGTCGGCGCGTGTTACCGCGCCGCGCCGCTGCTGGGGTGAACGTCTCACTTAACTGTTGTGTGCACCTGAGCACCTCGCCGGCCGCCACTTACAACCCACTACTACGTGTTAATCCATCATCGTTTAAAACGCTCCTAATTTCTTTAATCACGTCAAGTAGCCCCACAACATGAATGATGGCATATTTATGCTTAATGAAGTAGGTAGCCTGAGGATCGTTGCATCAATGATTTCATTAGACTAAAATCACATAGTAGATTATGTCTACAGGAAACTTGGGAAACAATAATTGCAACTCATATTTCATTTTTATAAATAAAGCATTATATGCAAGCTATTTTTGTTGTGCTAAATAAGTGTTTGTTTAGGGCGACGTCATGAGATCTTTACATAATAGGCACCATAAACCATTACACCATTTGAATGTGTAGCAACACGATATCTTTCCATCAAACAAGGTGATAAATCCTACGTTAGATAGATATGTATCGAAAAATTACCCTCGCTGGGCACCGGCACAACAATCGAACATCGGCGCTTTTGAGACGCCGCCGCTCCACAAATACTTGGAACAAATATTTTTATAATGAACATACGTTACGTGTTTTCTATAAATACTGGCAATTCTTTATATAACAGGTCGTAGCTATGTGAAGGTGTTTGGAGATCAAAACGCGACTGTGAATGTAGGCTATCGGTGAGCATAAACAACACGACTCTTTGTCTCGCTTCTTAGAAACTCCAACGAAATAAAATCAAAATACCATGTTTTTTACAATGTAGCTATAGGCCAAGCTTATTCGCCTGTCAGCGTCCTAAAATTAATAGATGTTATTAATTTTAACATAAATGTTAATTAGTTATTTTCTGTTAAGATACTTAAAATTATAACTGTTGCGACATTTTTATGATATTTAAGAAACAATGTGTTTTGAAACCTTGTATTAGTAGTCTAAAAAGACAACGGCTATTATGGATACATTCTGTACGACATAAAAACGAATGTCCGTATAAGACACAATAATGAGTAGAATGTCATCTAACCTTCTCGAGCATAGTATGATACTAAATAACATAAACCATGGGCATAGCACTGAGAGGAGCTCTGGAGGCCAGTTGACATAGCAACTAAGACTATCTATTAGCTACCTTACCAGCTAGTGTTCTCTGTTTTTGGAACAAAACATCATAAAGTAAAGATTGCGCAAGCGTCGCCAGCGGAACATAGCCATCTACAGAGACTACATATTCATTCTCAAGGCTAATTCCTAAAAACCAGACAATATACGTAAAGCATGCAAATGAAGTGAATTGTAGATCGATTGAAAATAGATCGTGTGTCAGCGATCGGGAGGCTTCGGGGCATGATCATCGGTCCACGAGCGCACGCGCACGATCTACGTACCGGCCCCTGGCCCGCGCCCCCTGCCTCGGCCCCCGGCGACACTCGCATTATACAACCATACATAGGTACCTACCCTAAATTCTGCTAAAGTTCACACAAAAAATATTTGCCTCTCTACAATCTATGGTAGGTGTCTAATTGCTGGCATGTTCATGTTTAAATTAAATTATCAACTCAATGATGAGCTCTCTGGCAGTCAATCAGACCTATTTGGTTCCTGGGATAAATATCAGCAAAGTTATATGAAACTTATATGAAAAAAAAACTAGTATCTCCATTAAAGCAAAGTTTGTTACCAAACTATTATTTGTATTTTAAACCAAAAGCACTATGAAAGCGGCCGCCATTCTTCAAATTGCCACTTTTGGACAACACGTTTTATTGGTGAAAGTGCATTTTTAGAACAAAAAATAAAACGATTTCCCACTGACCTTACCTATTGTTCGTGAAACAAAGGAGATCGAAGTAACCGCTATATAAACACGCAATTAATGATTTCTAAAATAATAATTTATATTCGAAACTCACAGCTCGCCCGATAGATGAAATTTGTAGCCGTACGAACACATACTTTTGCGATGTTATCGTGTGTTTCATCGTATTAACTCAAGACTAAATTCACAAAAGAATAACTTAATAGAAATAAAGTAAAGCAACTGTAGGTATAATACATATAAATACAGTGTTCACATTTATTAAAATCATCTTATTTTGGATATGTTCTAACGTATTTGAAACGTCTATTTACAAATCAATGCAATATCTGATATTGATATTACAATTCGGCTTCAACGTGAAATTGAGGTCGATAAATCTCCGCCATCCTAGCTGTTTGACATTGAATTATGGAAACACAAGGCGCCAGTTGAGTAGGTAAACCATGAGTACAACATTATGATGAAATGTAATTGCCTATTTCATCCAAATGTCCGTCTAAGGTGTCCAAATGTAATTACCAAAAGTCAAAATGGTCCCGCCCACGAGTGCTCTCACGCGCCGTGAACTCACCTCCACTGACAACCTGCTCACAAAAGCAAATTACACCACTATATTTAGTGGTCTGCTTTTTGACTATTATCTTTATTATAGGTTTGTAACATAATGGCTCATTTTTGTTGGTATTGCCAATACACACGTACAGCTGAGGTCTATCGATTACCTCGCTCGGTTATACTGGCTATAAACAGTCCATTTAGTTAAAATCTTTGCACAAGTTTTACGGAATTAAACGTGAACTTTGTAATATTTAGCAAAGCGTAATTCGTGAAATGTTATATTTCTGCAAAAATATATTTTTCATTACTTTAAACTTAATTACTTGCTTTCTATCGCAATATTGAAATCAGTGTGTTGTCTTTATTTGAATATTATCATACGCATATTCCCGGAGTAAGTCATGAGCAGTCACGGAGCCATTTATCCTACTGCAGGCCACAGGCCTCTTCTCATACAGAGAAAGGTGTAGCATCAACCATCACGCTTGCTTTAGACAGGTTGGCGATTTCAGACCACTAAGTCCAGGTTTTCCTTAAAAATGTTTTCCTTTATCTTTAGGTACATACACAGTCAATGGTGTTAAAGAAAAACTTAGTTTTGTACTTACCTAGCTTGGAATCGAACCTGCACCCTCGTACTTAACGCTGAGAGGCGGTGCTTTAACCACTAGACCACTACGACTGGGTGGGACGGAATGGGTGATATCACACAAAGCAAATGTGCTCGGTGGATGGAGCGCGTAACTCTGCTGGAGTGACAAGACAATCATTGTAGTGCGCCAGTGTACGACGCTCCGCGTATATCTAGTCAGACAAATTTACGTTTGCTCCGATGATAGACAAACAATCCAACTACAAACCTTGCTATTCAGTCCTCTTGGTATTCTCCAATAAAACTTCATTTGTCGAAATACTAGCACATTTATTTCTTAGCAAATAGATTACACTGATACTGAAATGAAACAAGCGAGTCTATTTATTGTGTCAGTTGACGATTAAGACTCATTCTAACGTAGGGATTCAACATTAAAATGAGTTCGGCTTCAAAATGTTTACGAAACATAAGTATTCATCCTCTGGTTTATTACTGGAAATCGTTTTACTAACTTTTTTTTACACAAACTACTACACTCAGGTAAAATAATTAATACTAGATGGGAACTTGATTTAATAAGTAAACACTCCTAAACAGTCATTGCACTGGTCGATATAATTGTACATTCTCGCATTCGGCAGGCCCGCCCGCTCCACTCAGTTCCATCAATTAGAGTGACCATTTAATCGGATAATGATGACAGATACCTAATAATCTCGAGACCGTTAAGATATTTTAAGCGTTTTAAAATAATAATGGCTGACATTAGTCTCTGCTAGAAGCGAATTATTATTTATTATAACTTTACGACTTTTTAATCTTCAGGCTTCATGCAGCGTGAACTATATAACCATAGAAAGTAAGTAGGTATGTACCTTCTAAAGTATACGATGAAAAGCTAAAAATCTCATCATCTGCCTAGCTTTTTCCTTGCCATTTATTAGTTTTCTTTTAGTTTACGTACGGACAAATACATAAACACTGCCTATAAAAACTTCCTCCAAAAATCTGTTACTGATCGCTAAGCGCTATGGCTACTGCTGAGTATCAGATATGGCAGCTAAAAAAGGCCTAGAACTAAGAATCTTCTCTATAAGTGCAAGAGAATCTTGATATGAGGGACTAAGAGACTATCACAGACTGTGGCTAGCCCACCTACATTATCTCAGAAGTAGGACATGTACTGCAGAGCATAGGCCTCCCCCATTGACTTCCAAACGGACTGTTAATAAGCGGCCTGCGTCCAGTGCCTGGTCCTGCGACCTTGTATCGTGCGGATCGTCTGTCTGACCATCTCGTCACCAAGCTCACCTTACCCTTTCTCAATCGACCTATGTGGCTGTCACTTAGCCTCGATTTAACATATCCAGCTGTTCAAAAACAACCTATCTAAGAATCGATTTTCAATAAATAATAACGTTACCTAAGTAGATAACGACTGTTCAAATATATTTGGTAAGTGGCATTTAAGTTTACAACTATCAAACATTTATGCTGAGCCGTTTAGATGTTTTCTTTTTAATAACAACCCTAACAATACAGATCAGCTAATGGCAACCTAAAAACACCGGCCATTACTTTTAGATCTCAGCTTAAAACATCACGACATTGTCTCGGTTGAAAAGTAGATGGTATCATTGCATCAGTGAGTGGTGCGGAGTGCGCAGTGCTGGCTCCCGCGCCTGCGCAGTGCGGCGTCCGCGCCCGCGCCCGCCGACAAGTGAACGCAATCACTAATTGAATCAGTCGCTAGTCATCGCCACTGGCATGAACTGTGTAGGGCCTCCAACTATGCTTCTAAATTCAAGACAATTATTATTGATCGTGCCATAACTCACACCAATTTGGATAACATAGATATAATAAACAACAAAAAGATACTCTGAAAAAGTTCCAAATTAAAATCGGAAGTACCTAAATACATTTTACATTATATTTTTCTTTTCAATTAACTTTACAGTAGGTTTATTCCGAATTCTATACACAATCATATTGAAATATTAATCCACCATAATATTAAGTTAAATAAGCAATAAATTCTATCTACAACATATAAAATCACACAGTATGTGAACACTAATGCTAATTATTCTCATCGCGTGTTTCGTAGCAGCTACGCAACTTGTTGAAAGCTACGTAGTTTCTTTCGTAGCCATAACGTAGTTACCTACGTTAATGTGCAATTACGTACAGGATATTTAGAAGGCATTTTTTATCTTCAATATGAGGTTAGTAACTGTGATCCGGGCTATGTCCCAGCAAATAGTAAACGATGGTAGCCATAGTCTCACATCACTTTTAGTTGACGAAATTATGATTTCTTCCGCGCTATCACACTTATAGATTTAGAAGAATCCTCGATGAAACTGCGATATCGTCGACAATGCGTTACTATTAGTGGTCCAGTAGCAACCCGTGGCAGCAACTAAGAATGGTATGAACATCTTGAGGCGCATCTCGTTTTAGGGGAAAGTATTATTTTAAGATTTTTAATTACGTTTTAGAACTGGGTGGATCATTAATGGTAAGGTCGTCGCTTAACGCTAAATAGGTACGTATAGTTAGGCATATTTTGAGTGTATTCTTTTATCATAACTCTGACCCGCCATCGTCATCACTCACAAACACTTGTTACTCGATACTTTACTCTGACTCACTGATGCACTTAAGTTGGCCTGAAGTACCGCCCACCTGTAGAGGAGCATCGCTATAATTTTATAGCTAAAGAACATTTCCTGTTTGAACTTTATTTAAATCATCAATCTCCTTAACTAAACCAAACGGTTTCTATCTGTAAAAGTTAAGTCATTCACATGTCTACTAACAATTTAATTTCTGTCACTTTTCGAAAGCAAAATTACCATACAAACCTACACTTCATTGACTTGATAAGTAGATAGGTACCGACATGCGCGTGGATTTGTTACAAGCCGGTGATAATTATTATTGGCCGACAAATCTTCACTTAAGGGAACCGTTACTCGTGTTTTGTTGCAGTGAAAACATTCATTACTTCATTTGCATACAATGGTCTGGTGCCAAAAAATATTGGAGTGTAAACGCTTACCACGAACGCTTTTATGAAAGTTCGCTTTAGATTTATTATTATGAATAAGTTTATGCATGTACATTGTAACAATATAGTACAAGTTATTGTTATGTACGCGTCATGTAGGTAGTACTTGTCGATGCCTAGCACCGGTATGTATTATCTCGTCGAGGTTTAACTAAGATTAATGTAGCTACCGCTCTCGGTTGACATTTTAAGCAGTTGTATTGACGGCATTTTAATATTGAAATAAGTGGATGATATACGATAGCCTATTCAGTTCTAATTTTTTTTATTGTACCTCTGATAATATTATTCTGGATAATAAAATATAAGCTGTTTTCAGAGGTTTCGCCCGTGTTCGCATGTGAAACCGCTCCAAGGGAAATACTTTCCACATTCGGCTAATTAAAACTCCAGGGTCTCATCCTCCACCCCCTAGCCCTATATTCAACTCAGTTTTATCGAAAAATTCAATTTTATCGACGTTCATATTCATTATATAACTTAGGACATGTTTATATAAACTCAGTTACAATTTGAGAATTCCGTAATATATCATACTTACAGAAAGTAAAAAAAAACATTCTTTACAGTATTATATCGCTGAATACAATGTATGCATTTGGCTATACATTACATTAAACAGGTCTGCTACGCTGGCCCATTCACATTTGGACCTGCTATTAATTCATATAAAAAATAAACCGTAATTAAATCGGCCATTGTGATTCCTACGTGTGTATGCAAATGTACTTTTTGTTGCTCGGCTCAGATACAATAATATGGAAACAGAATGTGAGTATTGCTTCTGAGAATGGAATTCAATAAATATCAACTAAGTAAAACTTCATCAACGCAATGTTGGATCGGGTGTGTCTCCACAAATATTTTATGGACAGCATCTCAATTGATTTCCACTTGTTCGTATTAAATACAACTAAACCCTGATACAAACAAAAAGTATGTACTTTATTTAAAAGGAGCCATCTCCATATTTGCGAGCATTGTCGTAGGACTTGCGAACGTTCGATCTGGTGATGGTCGATAAACATATTTCGGCACGGAGCTCTCTTGACGCAGATAGAGTGAACTAACGGAGCTTTTGTAAACGCAATTGTTTTAAACTATTAATTGTAACGATAGTGGCACGAACAATACACGCACTAAGTAACAATGAAACCGGAAAAATCTTTACACTGATGTAAGGTTTGGCCTCTTAAGCGTCTCGCCATGCGATAAATTACGACCATGCGTCGTGTTATTGCACTACGTAGTTATTATATTTCATGCATATTTAGTGGTTAAAACAATTTGTACAGGTAGGTGCTTGTTTAGTTCAAGATTAGATACAACAATACTTAGCGGTCTTCGGCTACTCGTATCACGTCATGTGTAACGTCTTAGTGTTTCAGGAACATCCACTTTCATAAATTGCATTCGGATCAAGTAAGCACCTGTAGGTGCACAACTTTCATAATATGCAACTTCATAAAATTTACGCAAAGTAAATGACAACTTTCACTGTGTCAAGTGACATTACTTGTACATCCTTTTTGAACGAATTGCGTCGGTCGAATAAGTTTTTATGTCCGTCATAAAAGCATAACAGCAAGTGTTGTAGCCTGTAGGCCGTGCGTATATGTGCTATATCGTTGGAGATTAGGAGTGTGGGGCGCAATGATTCGGTTTCGCGGGCGGAAACGGGCGCGCCCACGCGCAGGTCAGAGCAGTGACCCCGGAGCTCACCTCGGCTGCGCACGCGCAGAGCGACGCTGCATGCAGCCTCCTCGACCCACCTCCCTACTACCAACCTGTGACGACTGACGAGTGCTGCTGGATACACCTGTATACTTCAACTTGTTATCTTAATAGTTAAGTTACCCGTAAACTACCTTCCGCCAGCGGTTTCAACATCGTCTTGCTGATACTGCTCCGCATGCCTTGATAAAGGGTTAATCTTATATTGTAATATTTTTTTATTCAGTCCTATAGTTCCGGAGATTAGTCCTTTCAGGTAATTAAACAAACAACTTCCACTTCAGCGTTATAATACATATTACCTAATTATATAGATGGTACTACGATTTTTGGCAAAATAAACCTTTTTGTACACAACGTTGTATACAGTTTTGCAATTAAAACATAATACACTTCCTTACACCAGCTGACTATATAAGGCCTATAATATTTTCAAATCAATTATGTTTAAATGTATAAGATCTAATAGAATATTCAGTTTACTTATTAACGAGCATAATAAATTTCACAAGTACCAAATGAACTGAGCTAAAAGTCATAAGCACACATTTATTGTCATGAGTTATTCGGTGGTTCGCACTGTCATCTACGTTCGTCCCAGTCATTCCATATTCATAAGTCGTTGAGTAAATCAGCTGTACAATGTCCGTCCACGTCGCGCCGGGTTAACAGATTGGAAATTGCAACATTAGAATCCTACAGTACACATACACGCATCCTGCTACAGACACGTTTATATTCATCCTTATGTTCTGTTTCATTTGCAGTAGATATCAATATAAAACTTGTAAATAAAAGAAACCGATTGTATTTCATGTGAGTGTAAAGATCGCACGATAGGAAGCGGTTAAATTACCTCCAGTAATTAGAAACAGCAATAGGGCAGAACGCCCATCTCTGCACAAATTACACCTGCGTTACTAATACGTCTGGCACGGATATATGTTCTCGCGAGTAATTCTTTGCTCCTAACCGTGCTCAAATTGTATTTATGACCACCATCTGTCACTGCGGTAATGACTGCCGCGTGATACCTGCGCCGTGCATCAAACAATCTATTAGCCTGTTTGAGAAACACGCCTTAATGATGTAAAGAAAAAAGAATCTTGCCCCTTAATACATTTCGCTAAAATTTAATAATCCATAGTTACTTATCATTACTGGGAAAATGGTAGAGTAAGGGCCGATTTAACCGTTACATCATAAATTCGTTGACTTCGAGCAAAAATCTCTTACATATAAACATGGAAACGCGTAAACCGGAGCATTACAATCAATATTTTCGTTTAAGCTACAGTTCGGATCTTGATTTATGGATGTGCGGCTTAAATCTGCGCCTGCGGTATTATTAACAAGTTGTAAATCATTGATCGAAATTAAGACCACGTTCAACTGACTGTTCAGGATTTGCTGACGAACACGATAATAACAGCTGAAATGTGTGACTACAATTTAAACCAGAAACTTTTATACTGATAAACCCACAGTGACGGGCGATAATAAAGAAGGCTATTTGGTTCTGTTTTATCTGATTAGGATTATTTATGACCTATATTTGTGAATATTTAATAAACAGCGCCAATATGTATTGCTTACCGTCCTTGTATGTCTCAATGGATCCAACCTGGTTTTACTATGAAGTTGTAAATCTCTAAATTGCTTATTATTATCGGTTATCACACATACCCCGTTCAAGCACCTAGTTCCAAGGATTATAAAGACACGATTCAAAACAAATTAAAAATCAAGAAACCTGCTCCTAATAAAACAATATTAAATTCGCTACTGCATTTAGCTTTCGCGTGTTGAATTAAAAAAAAAATATTGGTGGTAATCCACCATCACCGCCACAATGCGGACGGAATTATACTGTATTATAATATCCGTGCTAATAATTTGCTGATCTTTTGGTTTAAAACAAACGCTTACAACCGTATTAACCCTTAAAAAACTGTAAGTGGACAAACTTACAGTAAACAGGTAAGTTAGGGAAAAGACTTAAGTTTAGGATATGCAGCTAAAAGTAATTCTTTGCATTTACCATAGATATTTTGAAACCAAAAGACCGTGTTTAGAAATACTGTACTAGTGCAAACCTCATAATTTGAAAACATTTCGTGGTACTTTGAAAGCTCAAACAATATATTGAACTAAATAAATTTAAGGCACATACGAAATCAACGATGATTGTTGAAGCTATATTGGAGAGCGAACATTATGGGACACGCGGCGACGGTGGGCGGCAAGCGCAAATGCATCACGCGCGATAATGAACCAGCTCGTGTGCACGACTGCGCGCGCACTCACACGTAATCCACTATCCTCACCTCGCCGGTCGTGCTCTATGCGGCAGCCTTACCTTATACAACCCTCCGCATGATATTCGGCTGAACTACAACTCAACTCCCAGATACTATCGCTAGTAGTTTGCAATTAGTACTAAATGTTACTGGCATGAGCTATTATGGATTACCGCACTTTAAATAGTCAAGGCTAGGCAAGAACCAAACATGACTTAAATAAAAACAATCATTTAGATATCGACCTATGTATACAGTATAATACCTAATACCAAGTAGGTATTAATTCAATTCTTCACGAATAGATCAAGATTAAAGTAACTCAGTTGCAAAAATAGGTAGCATACCTATTATTATCGCAACATTCATATTCTATTTTAATTTTACTAAGAAATATTATTGATACTGTAATAGCCCATTCCATATTTTACTCTGCCGGCTATCTCAAGTACATTTTATTGTATCCATATTTCCACATGGTAAACTATAATACCTGTTTAATGCATTTCCAGGACAAAGTTGCAGTGAAAATGGACGCCATTTGTGAACAAGACAGGATCTCGGATTTCTTAAACTGGCACCTCCCACGTGGTGTCTTGTGCCCTTAACCTTTGCAACGGCCGTATCGCGGTTTATGCGCCTTATAATGCGCTCTCCTTACAGGCTTATACGGCTGCGAGTTTTGTCTAAATTTGGAGCAATAGCTACCACTTCACAATTAAGGAAAAAAGCGTGTATAAGAATACACGTCCAATGTATAAGTAATATATAAAATGCAACAGGCTTTTTAGTAAGGACTTTTCTATTATAATGGTCAAATAGAATCATTCTGCTGTCCGCAATAAATAAATGACTACCAGTAACAATTATATTTATTTATTCGTATAACTAGAGCAGTGTTGCTTGTGGGATCTGCTTGTTTGTATCCCTCGCACCTTTTAATTAAATCTTAGTTTAGTCAGCATCGTTGTATAATAATGGCTAAATTAAAGGAAAACACTGTACTATAAATGAACTTTGACATTAATAGTAATCAAATAGTTATAAGGTAGGTAATATCCGTTAGTGCGTAATACGAAACCTAAGTGTTGAACCCATGGACATTTATTGATAAATCACCGGGTAATTTTACAAGCAATCAATTGCAATAGCGTAGTGCACAAGTGTTCAGAGTTTGATCTCGTATTTAAGTTTAATGCTGTGGCGTTATCTGAGACCGATCCGCGACAATCGCGCGCACCTGCGCCGCGCCGGCGCCGACGCCGACGCACTTTCAAAAAAGGCTTACGTACAGTATACGGACATAATAACTGAACGTTGGCCATTTGTAGTCGCTCTATTTCCCACTTTAGTTAAACAGGTGCTAAGGAAAATTCTGCATGGATTCATGCAAAATAAGCAGTGCATAACTACCCGTTCGCTTTGCCTACTGCTCTATCAAAACTTTGCAGATCAAGTTATTTTCTTTACTATAGATAGATAGGTATTGTGTATTATAGAGTCAGTTTTTAAATATTTACTAGGTTTCCGTGAACCATGAATAACAACAAGCATCTTTGACTGTGTTAAAAATATCAGAGACAGAAATCAGTAGCGTAGATTGTATGAAATATTTTATTTAGTTGTAGCAAGTCTCCCACGCCATTGGATTCAATTATGGAGGAAAGGCAGATAGGTCGGCGCGCGAGTGGTCCGCTCGTGACCCGTAAATTGGAACGGTCCGTCGCACGCCCTTGTCGCACCTCGGCCACGGCGGCAGCGGCCATCGCTGTCCCGCAATACAGCTCGATACATATTGTAACGGCATCCCAATCTACATCAACGCTACAACATACATTCAGCACTGCTCTTCACGCTCGACAATTTAGCAGTTTCCCGTACGTGTACCTAAGCACTCCTTTTAGGCATCAGCATTTTCCTCTTATAATTGTACAAACACCATAAGCCTTCAGCGATTTTTTGCGAAACATACATAAAAAGCAGGCGCAGCTTAGTAAAACTAGTTATTTTTATTCTTTTTAGCAACATACGTATACTCATCATAATATGCAATCCAGTAATCAAGCCAGCCTCTACTTTCATACAGCCATATTCGTTAAAATCACTAATGAAATTACCATACTGCGCGGACTTTCTAAGTTAACTAAGTAAACTGGTAATACATTTATTAGACTACTAAGTTAATAAAGTAGGTTAAGTTAGTAAGGTATCGGGCAACACTAACAGGTGTGCGCGCCGTATTTGGGCCATAATGTCTCAAACAATAGTCGGGCCGCTGGGACTCGGGCCTTAACAGAAATTCAAATCATAACTATTCTTTATTCAACCGTGTTCAAATTCGTTGCCTCTCCTAGCAAACGTCTGTAACAGTGTCGTATAATGAGAGAATATATCGTACTCCTATTTTAGGGAACGTGTAGGTAGTAGATTTCTATTTAATTGTCAACTAAATATTTCCGTTCCCAAAATGGGATTGGTAACGAATTACATTCAACAACAAATTGAACTGAGATCATGATGATTCAATTGAACAATGGTATGAATCATCTTTTTCATATTTCATTGGAAAGCCTTCAATCTGAGATTTGATATATGAACCTAATTTTGCAATGTAAAATTAATTTTGCAATAAAAGTAAGTGTTGCGAACTATGACTTCTAAGTCATAATAAAATTGCTTCCTGAAATACTTACGGTTGAATGAGGCCGTGTTCAGCCTGCCGAAATGACATATGTATTAGCAAAATAAAACATGTGGTATGATTATTATGCATATACTACAAGCACCTTCGTATAATATGCGACCCTTGGCTTAAATCGCTCAAACATCAATATAAAACCAATAAGCTACACATTAAACCGATTTATTTTGATTAATAACATATTTTCAGTTAAAGTAATTTGTTCCAGGTTAAACAAAAGATTTAACAATATATGTATATATGGCACAACAAGACAGAGCTATCACGGTAATCTCATTGCCTTACTGTCAATTAGCCATACTTGGCGGCGCGGAGTATTTAGCTCCAAAAGATAATATCTCACTTTTAACATGTCCGTAGCGCAATGCAACACACGCGAGTATCAAACACTCTCTGCATGTATTTACGGAAATGTCCACTGTTTATTATAGTAGCGTTTAAAGCAAGGTATTTAAGTTTAAGTAGATTATTCTTGTTTTGTTTAAGAATTATGATTGCTTTAATTGTCGGCTCTGAGCTGCCGGCGGTTAGCGCATGCTTCTTAGCTAATTTTCCAAGTACGCTAATAGTGCTTGATTAAGTAAGAATGCAACAGGTCTCGGCGCAGTTATGGAATAGAGATGCGACTGTATTGTATCAAACAAATAAAAATAAAAGAGAAGGTGCAGAGTTAAGTAATCTTCGTAGTAGATATTGAACGTAAATAGCTAAAGTTCTAAGGACGTACATGATCACGTCAAGCTAAAATTATTTTAGTGTTAATGTCACTAATTCGAACTGAAAAGCACCATAGGTCAATGATTAAAATGTTGTAATGATGTGTATAAATAAATAAAAATAAGATAAATAAATCCAAGCTGAAACGCACGGAAATCATATACGAATTAAAAAACGCAACCCTTTAGCTCTTTCTCTGTAATAAATCTTATTAATAACCATAAACATTCCAAAACCGCAATAAATATAAGGAAACTTGATACTTTTGATTCATCTTTGTACCCAGCAGATCTTATAAACAGATAAAATGGATTATCTAAGTAAACGAGTCATAAAATGTCAATTACTAGTGCCGCTCTATCGGTTACGGGTGGTATGGCGCGCGGTGGCCAGTGGTCGCGTGCCCGCTACCAATTACAGTTTACCGCTTCAAGAAAGTACAAAAATTGAAATACTTTAAATATTTTATTTTCTTTACATGAATATTATCAACCTTTTAACTAGTGTTAATGAGCTGCTTATCTTGTGCTTAGAACTACTGGTGGAACTTTCGCACTCAGGTGCCTTGTACTAAGACATATACAAGCTCTCTAAGTATTGTTGGCATTTAAAAAACGCGTGTATAAACGTACGATTTTCTGAATTAATTGAGGTCTTCTTAGTAGCAGCTAAATTATGCTTATTTTTTTCAAGACTGATAATCGTTGTGGACACAAAAATTGTGAAAACTCGAACTTAATTGTTAAATAAGTACGAAATAGAAGGCAAGAATATATGAATGCATGACTGTTTAGGTAGGTAATTGTTAGAATCTTCAAACTAAGTTACAGTGACTCTTTTTTTTGTACCTACACACCGAAACTTATTATTGTTCTCATTCCGTCACTTCTCTGTGATTTTGTCATCTTCTTTAGTTTGACTTTCATTAGTTCGCCGCGGCCGCAGTGCCACGCCCACGTCGAGCATGATATGCCTCCAATGTCTGCCTCCATGTCCGTGTTTAGAAGAACACATTTCACGGTAAGCTCATCAACTATCATTCGCACTATGAACTCAGCATGTACTACAATCGATCGGGTAGTTTATTTTCTATAATCTCAATGTTGAATCTATAATAAATACACCGGTTATTCTGGATCCAAGCAAGACTGAATAGATAGAATTACACTAATAATAACGCCTGGTTACAACCTGCCTCTAATACCTATTTTATATCTAAGTACCTCATGGAGTGGCGCTTAGGTACCTAATTATGTTAACATTATTGTTAAGTCATACCAAAGCCTTAGTTTCTATTAATTCAACTTCGTGTTGATACAGTGACTCGTGAGGCACAGAACAGATACAAAATTATTAATGTCGCCTCTTACGAGATTATTCATTCTGCATCGTCATCGTAGAAAACGTTCACTAAGCCCTCCCTGCATAATAATAAGTGTTTGTGTCTTAATTATGTTATCATTCAATGACGAGGGACCGAATGGGTCGCATTCATAAATATTTAAATAAGGTACACGTTTATCAGAGCCGTCAAGTTGTTCGCGGAAAGCGGCAGGCGTGGTCGCCGACTCCGCAGCTCGGCGCGAGACACTATTATACCGCGAGGCCATTGTTCGCCGACTGCATACTGCTAACGACGATGCTCACATATCATCCCAGATACATTCATATAATTCATAAGCACCACCGGGAATAATTAGCCTGGGCACCACCACCCTCACCTGTCCTACATTAGTTTATAAAAAAATCACGTCAACTTCGTCTCACCGAAGAAAATGAAGCGCAAGTATCAAAGTAATTGAAAGTAAGTATTACTCAAAAGATACTGCTTACAACGAATGTTGTCAGAATAAAAAGACGTAATTTATGGAAGTCGAACTTCGAATAATAAATGAATCGACGCAATAAAAAATTATTCACGTCGTCAGCTTTCCCTTAATACTCATGTCATACATATTTAACAATATGATTTTTGTTAAAACAGTGCTCTCTGAAAAATGCGACATTCGTATTGCTACATACCTACATAATTTAAGGTACTTAGTAGACAGACACGTTGTTGCTCTCAACCTAGTACGTCGATGATCGAAACATCAACGTCACTAACAATCAAAGATGTTTTGATTGTTCGAGTTAAATGTAACCAGTCAAATAATTGAAAATGGTAACGGTGTGATTTATGCAAATCGATAGCTTGACGTTCAATTTAAACTTTGAGGCACGTTGCGCCCGCGGCGATGTCGGCCATTAGGCGCTTCGCAGGACACGCGCTGCCTCCGCCTTATCTTGTGCATCAGACGTGTCCACATCCACAGCAGACGCCACGCACTCCCTATCTGTGCTGCATCACATACTACGTCATGTTATTACCATTCTCAAATTGATAATACTTAACCGTAAACTCAGAAACTACATGAAGCAGAGAAACATTCAATTGGTGATAACCACAATCTTCCTGTTCCGAAATCTAGATGAGGTCGCGTCGGCGAAATACCCTTGACGCTTCCATTCTTCTCTGCCATCCAACATAGTATCAACATTCACTCCCTTTTTGTTCGTGTCACCTTTCAGGCAATCAATCCATTTCGTCTTAGGGCTAGAGTCCATCTTCAGCTATCCACGTTTATACTTAAGACACTCTTAGAGGCCTATGTTTCTTCCTCCAACAGTATTTCTTGTATAATCGTTTTATAATATACATACTTGTGTTAAACCTAAGTGTAAATAATAATAGGTAGTACGTAACATTTCCTGTAAAGCCATTCAATAGTCAAGTATATGCTAAGCAAGCTACTGCTAATTAACATAGATCAACGCAACGAGACAAACTATACTACGAACACTTACAGTGTGACTGAGTCATCCACCTGAGTGAAAGCGGCGCACAAATTTCGATCAAGATACTAAAATCGATAGCACCTGACAATCAACAATAAATTACATATATCGAAACCACATAAACATATCACACATCACTGCATGGCCTCGATAGATTCTTAAACTAACAATGCTTTGGTATACCAAGTAAACACTTGAGAGTGGTAAAAGAACGAACATTTAGATACCACAATAGCTTGTTGGAGAACCGCACGTGGACAAAAGGTTAAGAGCCATTGAAACCTTTACTCAGTTCATTATATTTTGTTTACCGACGGGCACCCACGCCACGCTCAGTCTAAAGATTTCAACTAGTGCATTCAATACTCTGTAATCAATTCTAATTGAAATTCGATTCTATTTGCGCTACTTTACTGTCTGCACGTTGTTGCTGATACATGCCTCTACGACACTGATGTCTTCATGCAATTCACATGCATCATCCCACGAATCGATTTGCAATATACCTTGGTAATATTATTCCTTTATAATAGTTCGGTACATTTAGAAGCAATTTAATGTATCTATAAGTTTCATCACAGTTAAAGAAGATTACTCATTGAAATATTCACAATAGTTGTTAATAGAGCACCTTGCAATATGTGTGAAACTTTCCAAGCAATTGACAGCAAGTAACCTTGCTTGTTTAATTGAGTGCTACTTCCAAACAGACGCTTATTGGATAGATGTGCGAGCTCCGTGACACGTGGGGTCATTCACTGAGTTTTTGCTTTTATGCGTAGGTGCGAAACTAAAGTTGATTGACGCCAAATGTAAGCACAGCTCACCTTTGAACTTTTAAGAGCATCTATTCAGATATATACTTGTTACAGTCACAACTCTTCTATTGATCTAGTTTTAAAAACTAGCTGTATGATATGATATTCACAATTGTTTTTATTGAATTGCGTAATATAATTTGGATAATACCTACCCTTAAAATTTGACATACTGAACTATAAGTACTAACAACCAACCAACCATATAAAAATCCTTGTTTTTTTTTTTATATTAGAGACAAAGAAAAAAAAGGGTAGTCTTTCCTCGATATCTGTAATTATTTAGAAGCCAACATGACATGTTGGAAGGGCAGTTAGTATATTTTAGACCTCTGGCACTAGCAAAGCCCTTTGCCGAATATTGTTTCGGAGCTTACAATCTGTACTAATATTATAAAGCAGGAGAGTTTGTTTGTTTGGTTGAACGCGCTAATCTCAGGAATTAATGGTCCGATTTGAAAATTCTTTAGTGTAGGTAGCCCACTTTTTATCCGGGTGCGCGGAGGTTTCCTACGGGACGCGGTTGAAACCGCTGGCGAAACTAGTAAAGAATAAAGTAGATGTGATAAATTATTATACATCGTTTTACGGTCGAGGCTGAGTTCGTCTCACTATAATACCATAAAAAGTTCATCTAATCATAAAAAGTATGATGATGCTGATTAAGCAATAAGGTGATATCGGTTGCAAGATGCGCATTTCAATAAACACCTTTTGCCTGCCTGGACAGGCGACAAGTTCGAGGTTAAACGTCAATCGCACCTAAATGTTGTGAAATTCAAGTAGTAAGGTAATTGCGATTTGAAATTACTGGATACTCAAACCTATTTGTGAGTTAATTTTTGTATCGAAAATGACATTGACCTTTTACACGATTTGGAAATCTTATGTTATTACTTTCCGAAAGTCGCCAATTATTCTGTTTGTCAAATGCCTAAAATTGAGAATCTAATGAAGTAATCATTATCTGATCAAATCGCTTATGATTTGTCTAATTAAAGTATGTAACTTTTTATAAGTCGGAGCCTAGCAACCCATTTCAACTGAGTTCAGGTGGGACCGAAATCAACCATTAAAATCTGGACTGAAAAATTTAAGTAATTTTTAAGAATGTACGAGAAAAACATTTACCTTTTCAGAACAACATGTCTCCTTGTCTAGTCATTTCGAATGAAAAATCTCTGTATAAATTGTAAGATTCTAACATGAGTACCTATGTTTGTTATGAACGTTCTAAAGCAAGCTGTCAAATTAATTAATTGGGCCAAACACAGATCGTGCACCGTGCGCAGTACGACATGCTTAGAAACAGGAGTTGGCTGCAGGTATGAGTTATTGAAGCTGCCCGTGAGCCGGTGGGTGAGGCGTCACGTCACGGCACGTCACGCGTCCCTCGCGCATGCGCCGCGGAGCACTTGCGCCCGCGCCACGGGACAGCGCCGCCACCCGCTCCACTGCATCGTGTCGCCGCTATCGCTTTCACGTCGTGGTTATCGCCCCAGTGATAATCTGCATAGTGCGAACCGTTATTGAAAGCCACGGTACTAGTTTGTGCGTGAAGGCTACAATAGCGGCACTTTAATCTGATATTTATTGACCGAGAGATCGAATGAAGCTGGCTGTACTGAGAGGTGACCTAAATATGCAAGCTAATAATGTATGTAGCGTTGATACCTACCCACATAAACAATACCTTGCCAATTGATATTCTTCTAGCACTGAAGTTGATCACAATATTTCACATTGAAGTTCCACGGTTTGTTGAAATCTTTATAAAATATTTATTTACAGATAGCTATTGGTGTTATTAAAATAAATTGCCAATTTTCAGTTACAAAGTTCTTGAAATTAAAAAGAGTTAACATTGTGATGGGCGTGGGCTGGTGGCAGGCGGCAGGACGCGCGCGCGCCTCCTATCAATGATCAATTTTGGTTCCGGCGAGATTATCTTTTGATCGGAGCAATTTCTCTTCGGTCTTATGTCTGATAACATCTGGAGAACAACGGTTTGCATCGTTCTGCATAATTATAAACCTGGAATTTACTCCGAGATTTTACCGTGCGAGTACCTACATGAGCACTTATGGCATTCGTTAATATTTTTGTTGTTATTGCTTAAATCGAACACGAAGAGGTCATTAACCTTCAGAACACAAAGTAGCTATTGTGATCAAAACGCTGCTTTAAATATTTATAGGAACTTAATAATAGAAAACTCAAACGCAACCTAATAAGAACCAAACATTGATGGGAATTGAAATCGAGTAACGCAATTTTAATGCGGCAGGAAGACAAACGAATGATACCAGTACCATAAGTACCTAATAAAAATAGGAACGTGGATGTCGAGTAGGCGATCAAAGTAGGTAGAGAGCGAGGCAATCAGAAACAATTTTCTATTAGTATTTCTCGTTGGACATATTCCGACAACAAACACGATCGTCCCGAGAGCCGTGGGAATGCCCCAGTCGAGTAACGGACGGACGGACAAATGATGTTGGGCGATCTATTGCCTGTAATTGATGACGACTATTGTGTGCCTTTGAAAGAGCCACGAATGTTTGTCTTCGTTCTGTTACCTTCCGTTTGTTTGTTGCTATTGTTAATCTGGGACTTGTTGCCTTAATTCGCGCTGCTATTATTTAAATAACTGCTCGTACACCAAAGATTAATTCTTTTACTCGTATACACTTGGCATTCTCAGTTGCCGTTAAACCACTTGACATAGTTGATAGCAAACAGGCTTCAATCTTGCTTCAATTGTTAGTGTAACTATCGAGGATACGAAAGGTTCGATTTCTTCTACGTTTGTAATATCTAAATATTACATAGGTACTTTTTTTGGTAGGAAATCATCAAATGACCCATACCGCTGAGGGTGTAGCTCAGAAGGGAGTGTCAAATTCTTTCTGACTAAAACCCACTATGTTTCCTTCTGGAGGTACCTGCGTGCCCTGCCAGGGCCATAGTAACTCTTGCCAACAATAAGTATATTGAGTAAGGCAAACTGCTACGAACTAACCAGTAGTATTTTTATTAAGTAGGCAAAAGACGGGAATTGCCGTTGGAAGCACTGGACACTGGGCTGCGGGTTGTTCGCAAGAGTTACCGTGGCCCTGACACACAGGGACCTCCCGAAAGAACATAGTGGGTTTTAGTCAGTAAGAGTCTGACACTCCCTCCAGCTGCACCCTCAGCGGTGGACACTGAAAATTCAATTTTGGACTGGAATGTGTGCCTGGATCCTCAGAAGCCTATTACTATTTTACATACTCACGGACACTAAATTTTACTTTAACGTTTTATGACACAATGATGATGCCTGTATCGCGGGATACAGTGCCCAATCGGAACCGTTCGCTGTTCCTCATGTACCAAATGCTTTTCCATAAAACTCATGCTCATGAATAGGTAATATAAAGAAATTGATGCACTACTCGATGAACACGAAAGAAGTGCGAGCTTCTGTATTAATTATTTTTACGTGTTTTTTCCCAGCATGAAAAAGGAATAATAATAATCAAACCTTTGTTTCAATAAGGATCGCAGATTTCGAGTCAGAGGTCGAGTCGTATTTAGGTACCTACTTACGTTCCTACGTAATACCTCCGCAATATTTGATAAATCTATATATGAATATTACCACATCAAGTTATTACAAATTCATTATACTTACTTATTAATTTGTAGGTATGTATAACATAATACACGCACACGTACGCGTTGGAGATAAAGCTATCCTCCCCAGCTAAATATCTACATACTACATCCACCTGATTAACTTGTTTTCCAAGTAATACCAGATTATTTTATTGAATAATAAATATTATGGATTCATAAATCAGATCCAGCTCCAGATCAAGCTACGATCTTTTCTTCGGGTAGAATTATAGATGCCTTTATTCAAAACCACAGTACGCGTGGTAGGCGAATACGAATGGTGATAAATTTAGAAAATAGCACTGGGCGCCGGCGCCTGCGATAGCTATCAGCGACATGAATCAGCGTCGTCGCATCGGCGACCACCCGGCTCTACGCCACCGCGCGCCGCCGCCCGCCTCTGCTGTGGGCGCTGCCCCTTGCCCTAATGTTCTAATATCTACACACGCCCTCGATATTATTCAACTCAGACACTATATTATGCACATGAGTTCAATATTTTGCAATATTAAAACTACAGCATCAGATAAAACTAAATATGAATCCTGATTCAAAATGTAACTATAACTTAATGGTGAAAAGTAAGAAATTAAAATGGATAGGTTAGAAATTGTTTGATACAAAAACAAATGTATCTATATGAAAACTTTTATTACAAAACAAAATAAAAAACATTAGATCTTATTTACTAGGCAAATAATTGCAGAGATAAAAATATATGAACAATATGTATATATTGTTCAACATCAAATATCTAATGAGATGTGAACAAATACCAATTGTTAAAAAAAATAAGAAAGTAAATGCATTATTTTGCTACATATCACTTTAACATACGATTAAAAACGATTCATAAAAAATAACTATTAATTCGAGATTAATACGTTTCCCACATAGGCACCTCCTGTTTATCAGATCACAGACATGTTAATTTTATATAGAACTAAGTAACACTAGTCATCAAATTTAATTCGAAAATGAACATTATTTCAATTAACTACTTGATTTTTATTCCGCGATACGATCTGGTTATGCCAAAAAGTTATGAGCGCGAACGCCCGAGGGCGCGCACGGGCATCGCTCATTAATTTCCCTCTGTAAATATTGCCTCCACATTATGCGATTGTTTTACGATTTAATGCTCTCTCCTCCGACCTCTTTTCGATTTAGGGGCCCGTGATGTGTATTTTACGTGAAGAAATTCCGCTTTCTTTGTTCAGTGTAAAAGTAATATTATACCATTTCAGCCTTTTCATAACACTGCCGACTGTTTATTTCAAATATCATAAATTGATGAATACGATATATCTTAACCATATATACTATACTCATATAAATTATATTATTAAATATTCAGTTATCCAAATGCCAGATTCGGTCAGATCGGAAATTAATCAATTCGGTTGCACATTGTCATAATTCCCGTTTATTATATTTTTTTTATAATTCGTCTTTACTATAATACAGTGGCGGAACGAGTAAGTTCATCGTTTTTTTTTTAAATTGATTCGTTTAACTTATCGCAGGCTCATCTTAGAGGAAACTGCTCGATAATAAGGTTCAAAATTCTCTTGTCTGTATCTTATTTTGTACAAATTATTAATAACATTAATGAAATTATAAGGCTTCTAAGTGTTAAAAGAAAGGGCAGCAATTGTTGCTAAGCATGAAGCTACAGTCAGTATATCCCACAGTGATACACACACACAGTATATCCCACAGTGATACACACACACAGTATATCCCCAGACATATGATGTGATATTCTGTATGAGGAGACACTGGCGAAGAGGAAAAATGCACACGAATCGTCAAAGTAGTTCTTATCGTGTTAAACTGCCAAAATCAACCTTAAGAAAGCAAAATGAAGAACACGGTTTCAATGATAACTTATGGCAATAGAAAATATACATGATTAAAGGAGGCTTTAGAAATTATTGAATTCGGCAGTGGTTTTCAGCAAAAGTGTATGAAATATTGGAAATTATTCCATGAGAAAGGTTGCAATGTCTGATTCAAACAAATTAATGATAATATTTATTATACTTAACAAATTTAATTAAAATTATTCATAGTTTTTATTTTAATTTAGTCTTCTTTGTTCAATTTAGTTTAATTGACGTTTAATGACGGGATAGAAAAACTAGGTAATCCTTATAGAACCACAACGTAAGCGATTGATGATAACGCTATCATTATGATTATTTCGGCGTTGTCATATTAAGACATGCTCATTTTAAGGTGACGAACCTTTTATTATATTTAATGTACTTGCAATGTATGTAGATCATCGGCCACATTGCATCTTTGTAAGATGATTGTGGCAGTGCTTGTATGTGGATTTTAGTGGCGCATGCATTTTTTTCTATGACTCCAGAGTCCAATACTTGCACGGCATTTTGCAATGTATGTAGAGAGCAAATAAAAATAACCCTGTTTCGTCCCGCTTCTGTGAGAAAGAGGTTGCTATGTATTTGTCAAATTTTGTTTAGTTTCATGGCAATAATTAACAGAGCCTAAATTAACTTTGAAAATAATTAACCTTCAGGCGTAAAGGAAAAATGTAAGATACAAAAATCTAAACCAAACAGTGCGTAAATACTGTTACCGTATAAGCAAATAAGTCAAGTGGACCCGAGCTCGCAGTCGATGCGGAGAACATTTATCTGAATATCGCAAACTGTAATTATGGAACTTTACGTTCGACGCGCGCTGTTACAATTAAACTAGCGGTGCCTTCACCAAATAATAAATTAAACAGATTACATCAACAACATTCATTGTAATTTTTCAACGATTATTACCTGTAAGTTACTGCTGACCTTCGTTATAAGCTTTTGTAGGTTGCATTGTTAATGTGTAATCAATAACTGGCTTATGATGAGCAGATTATTTGAGCAATTCGAAATTAACATTGAGTAAATTTTAAAATTAATTCAGTTATTGTGATTTTTAAACTAACTCTGTTAATTATAAGTTATATTATTAATTACACAAAACATTATACTGTAAAAATATAAGTATATGTCCCGACATTTTTTTTTCTCAAAAGGAAAATAATTTATGAATATTTTCTGCTACAGGCGTTTCAGTATTTCGATAAATGAAGGGAGAAATGTTTTTTTTTTCTGTAAACGCAATCTCGATATTAATACTCATAGATTTATTGTATTTAAATAAATAATAAAATAAATATAAATTTAAGGGTCGATGAACGCCTGTAGCTAAAGCGTGGCAGATGCGCCCTGTCCGGTTAAGCAGTGAACAGCCTCCTAGGCTGAACTGCGAGTTGCCAGCATCAAAAAAAACATTGGCCGATGTGACAAAAGTCTAACTCTGTGAATGACGGCTCCTTTTCCGATATTAAGTGAAATACAGTAGCCGATAACTATTCTGGCACAGTGAAGTCACACTTTATTTAATTAGTTTGGCGTTCGACCTACTTACCCCATTTATTTTGCCATTATAAATTTTATTTCCCTTAAAATTCCAGACAATACAACTGCATGCCCATTTGCTAAATTTTCGCAAACTAATCCTAGAACCGAGTTGCTTTTTTCAATGTTTTTCAACTACCTTACGGCGACAAAAAATCCAGCCAAACTTTACTGGAGAACATTTTATATCAGATCAATTACGAAATTAACGGCTGTCACCAACTAGGGTAGCATTTCCATATAGGGAATGTGGATTATAATGAATTTAATTTCATAATGAAAAATTTCAAATTTTCCATGTGATATGGTATGACCACGGCAGTATGTTTGTTGCTATTAAAATATGTACAACTTTTAGCATATTGATACATCAAGCGGCATCTCGTGTCATTACGGCGAACTAACGAGTTATAACTCGATAAGCTTTTGGTAATACGTTTCAGAAATTGCACTAATTTATAACATAATAATACTTGCAACAAATAAATCACAAAATACAAAATTACTTATTAAAAACCATTGAATTTACTTCAGCATTGAGCTTACTTATTCTCTAATAGATGGAATGTTTCATTGAACAAAGTAAAATAAAAATTATATCACAAGTTAGGAAACAGAAAAATTGATCGCCTTACAACTCTTCGTGAGCTCTTCTTACTCCAGACGCTTCTAGGAAAGCATTGAAGGCTTTTTGTTGACGTACATACTCGGCACATTTCTCCACTAATCTCAAAAACTCACGCACGTCAAAAGAATAATTGGTGAATTTAGCGTGAGAACCTCCGCCAGGCCCGTGACCCTGAAAATGTATATATTATTAAATAATATATCCTAATTTTTTTTTTATTAAAAATTAACATTATGGGTTAAGAAAATTTCAGACTGTTGCCTATATTTCATACTAATGCAATGTATAGACAAGACTTATTGCAAATTCTTTTGAGAAGCCCGATTCTCCATGGCCAACTCCAAACTTTAATGTGAGTTTGGCCTAAAGAACGTAGTAAGGAGCATCGTGTGGGGCATGTGGTGGATTATGATTTAAAAGAGGAACGAGAAGAGATTGCATTTCACACAGATAAAAAAATTGTGTGGTGAGTGAGGAATGAATATATCAGAGAAAACCTGAAAGTAGCGCCAGAGACAGAGAAAATAAGAGAGGCAAGCGTTTGTCGTAGTATGGGCATGTAATGAGAAGGTGTGAAACGGATGCTACAAAGAGTGTGTTAAGTATGAATGCGAATGGATGGAGAGGTAGAGGTAGACCAAGGAAGAGATGGATTAATTGCCTGAAAGATGACATGATTAAGAAAGAAATGGATATTATGATGGCTAACAGAGAAGAATGTAAGCGGGAAAACATATTATGCCTATCCCAATTAACTTGGAAGAGTGTGGAGTAGCACATACAACAGAATGTTATAGTTTTGGGTAAGGTCACCAATATAAATTAATATTTTCCCACAGTAATGTGACTTGTTTCTCTTTACATATAACATATGTACTTGTACTTTACCTCATCTTGTTGTACCAATTTAGTTTTATCTTCCCACGTTACATATTTAAGTCCGCGAAGTCTGGTTAGATCCAAGTAGCAGTTAGGGTCCTCGCAATTGTAACTGAAATAATGTGTAACTTTATTAATAATGCTCAAAATGGTTGTCTTTTACATAATATCAATTATTATGAAATTCACAAAACTCAGTTTAAAATATGTTTAAGAGACAAAGTTTGGTGCCAATGAAATTGATATACCTACAACAAAAACAACAAGTGATTTGTGGCATTTGTGTGGTTTTACTAGATTTTGTTTAGTGAAACGACATATCACTGATGATAAATTAGTGTTTTTTCATATCACTAAATACTTTTAAGGAGAAGATGTAATAAACAAGAGTATTCAACATCTACCGGGACTTCGTGATGTCTCTAAGGATTTCTTCATTTCCCGACACATACATATTGTAAAAATAAGTATGTTTTCATTACATTGTTCACTTTCAAACTGTACGCAGGTACTCACACTTCGAACACGGCAGCCCAATCTGGTAGGAATAGGAGATGCGTCAAGCCCGCGCCGTGCATGCCAACAAACACGTCCGTGTTATGAGTTATTTCTAACTGCTTCAGAAAGGGCACAGTTTTGTCGTACACCACCCTTCTCACATCATACCCCTCTACTTTATTTAAAGCATCTATGATTGCCTTCTCGTTCAATATTGAGCGGTATGTTGTACCTCTCGACAATAGAGTCACTCTAACTTTGTCATTAGTCCGAGGATGTAGTTTTATATTTAGAGAATGAATGATATGTTTTGAGAAGGCATGGAACAAACCACTTCTTTCACAACCATATATCTGAAATAGATTTTAAACTGAAATTAATTATGACAAGTTATAACTCAACATAATATTTGTTGGCTTTATTTAATTCAGGCTTAAAATATTCGTTATATTAAATTATTAAAAAAAAGAACATTGAAAAAGAATGACTTAATTTCAATATGAATATAAAAATTAAATAAACTTACCAAAGGAGTATTGTAATAAAGTCCAAAAATCATTCTAGGCAGTAAAGGTAACACAACATTTTTGAAGCAAACTACTTTGCCCCTAAATGTTTTTAAATCCCATATAGGATTATCAGTAAAGGCTTTGAATGTGTCTTCGAATGCAGACTCATAAGTGAATGTTTCCCAAATCAATATGTGATTGTCTTTGGAAAATGTTGAAGGATGAGTTGAGTTCACATGCAGAGATGCATACAAGTTGAAAAAGTCACAGAAATGATGGTACATGTTTACAGCTGAAAAAAAGAAACATCAATAGGTATTACTCTATGTAATTAATGCACTCGCACACAAATTATGTGCACAGTAAATAAACATACCCGCATCTAATTTCATAATGTATGTTGGTTTACGTATAATTACATCACACATTCCATCAGCTATGGGCCTTTTAGGTGTTTTAACAAAATGCACAAGTTCAGGTGACCATGACTGTAAGGCACTCATATGTTCTGCTTCTTTCATGAGCCGCTCCGAGTAAAAATTGCAGAAGCCACCTGTAATAAAATATATTTATAAAATTTTAAATTACTTAACTATTATTGTAGATATTTATAAAGACAAGTTTCTTTATGTTTGATAAATATTGGTTACAAGTAAACATAATACAATAGCAAAAAGCAGTGAAAATTTTAGTGAACATTAAACTTAATAAGTTCCCACAATAAGCCCAATATCTTTCATTTAATGTGTTACAATTTTATAACAATGAATTTCTATGTATATGCTTATTAGAAGCATTTAAATATGTATTTCTGAAATAGGTGAATAGTTACCTATTTGACCAGGCCCAAGAATATCCATTTTGTATCGTAAGTTGTCTCCACGGCCTACAAGACCAGTAAAATTGAGCATCATGTTCCGACCTCTACAAAATCTGGAAATTAAGCAATCATAAATCAGGGCTTCATTTAGTATTCTTCATCGTCATTATTTTTCTGCATTAGAAATAATTATACATAGGTACCTCAAATATTTTGAACATTCCAGGGAAGTGTCATCAGGATAAGTTGCTTCACACATGACCATTAAATCATCTATCTGCTCTTTCACATAACCTGAAATTGAACACACAAAATTTTATCACTTATTCTACATTTTATAAAAGTAAATAGGGGAATGCATTAGTTTCAATTTGAAAGGATATGGGAAAAATTGTGATTTGAATGTAGGTACATGTAGACAATTATGGTGTCTTTTCTACTATCTTATAAACACCAGTCACATATCAGGATACTATATACAAATATTTCTGAATGTACATACTTTTATATTTTCCATTTTCCGAACACTTTTGTTGAATTAAGGTGAAACGTAGGTGAAAACTATATAGTATAATATAATTAATAACTTACCAAAATCTGCCTGTGTGAAGAATGTATCATACTGCGCCTCTTTGGTCTTCACCCAGCCCCGATGATCACCAGGACAGACGGGTCGTATCGGATATGAATCATCTCTATTACAGTCACGTTCATAACCCCAACATCTCTTAAGCCCAGTTAAATCTTTGTATATACATTTCGGATCTGCTAAACAAGCTTTAGCTAAACTAGGGAAAGCATTGAAAACATATGTTACATGTTCCGGCGGCACGTTCAATTTATGAAGACCTATTGAAGTAATGCTTTTAAATGATATACAAGTATAGAAGATATATAACGGCATCCACATGTTTACGTTTTAATTGAAAGTTTTTGTGTACTTGCCGACACTACTGAATTTTTTAATGTTGAAGCTTTCGTGACCGTGACCTGAACCTGAAAGCTTGTTGATATTTGATATTGACAAAAACATGACATTGACAACGTCAACCGGAACTGAATCATAGATTCCAAGTGATTTTTTTATAAGAAATAGAGGTGTTCCCTGGTGTGCCCGGGCACACAGGGACCTCCAGAAGGAACATAGTGAGTTTTAGTAAAGAGTCTGAGAACCCCTCCAGCTGCACCCTCAGCGAGACTGGATGAAGGGATAGGGGAAATCATCATTTGATGATTTCGCACGAAAAAAAGGGTGCACCAAAAAATGTGTTCTCAGTTTTTCAGTCGATTCCTTTTTGTTCAAAAGTGTTCAAACCATGTTCAAACTCACCCAGACTGCGTTAAATTCTCATCAAATAGGTCGTGAGCATAGGTTGGCGTTGTCTGTGCAATATGTGCATTAACTAAATAAGGGAAACTACCGTATTTTTGTTTCTATTTGGAATGCTTTTTTTATAAAAATAAAATCACGATAGGTAGGATCAATACTTAATCCTTAACGCTGTTCGTCCATATCTCAGGTTCATATTGTACTCAATATTATACATAATTATTATGAATACAGACTTTTTTCTTGTTTTGACACTCCACGATTTGCCAATGATGAGATATCCAGGCATAAACAAATTAAAAAGTAATTTTGTGAATTGCCAACTAAAAAAAAATACCAAATAAATCTCATTTTATTTCATAGATGGCAGTATCTTCAAAATTATTTGGCGCCTTTTCCTGAATACAAAATTCCCGGTGGATGCCACCACGATTACCACGTGAACACAACAGCAGTGTCCAATCAGCTGGTAAATCATAAAACCGCCCGCCCGCCTCTGTCTATTTACTCTTCCGTTGATTTAAATTGGTCTTTTATGTGCGTTGTATATACGTTCCAGATACGTTTTGCAAACGTGAGATAGTTGAGCGTAGTGTAATTAAAAATAAAGTGATACTTTGATAAAAAGTATAACATGATTTGATTTTTCCGACCTTCGAAGTTAACCCAAAAGTAATGTCGCCATTTTGACCATACAAATCGAGTTTAGTAGGTATTATTATTTTGTTTGGTCATCAACAAATGTTTAAATGCTACATTAGTGAATTGCGTAAATGGATGTTTATTTGCGAAGAATACGGAGAAAATGTCTCAGACGAATAGTACTGTAAATTTTCTTATACATGACGCTAATGGTTAGTAGCTAAGCTATTCTTCGTGAAGCTTATTACTATTTTAATATTATTTTTATTTAGCAATTGTAGTTTTGCTCGTAACTTTCCATGGTCATGCAATTCTAAAAATTCACAGCGTCCGTAAAGTACTTTGTTACATGACGCGCCCGTTTGGGCAGTCTTTCCCGTCAGTGCATTATTTGTTCTCACCAAGCAAAGTCATTTTCAGATTGTATATGTATCCGTTCGTATGATATTTTTGTACTAGCGGCACTACATAGAGCCGCTATCCTAAGAATAAGGGACAAGTTTCATAATAATATTTAATTTTAGGGCATCCTCAGATGGTAAAAGTTGTTCAGAATACAAATAATCAGTCAGTTGCTCAAATCAAAATTAAGCCTAATCCTGTGAAAATCATAAAACTGCCAGCTACAGCTGAAGGAAACATTAAGGTATGTGGTATGCACTGTTACAATTTGGTGAATTAATGTACAGCAACCTAGCAAGTAGAATTTTTTGTTATAGTTAGTTTTTGGTGAAACAAATTATTAATAAATTACCCTATAATGTAACAAATGAAAATGTGTATCATAATTCACATGTTTTTAATAAAAAAAATTCAATTGGAATTTTGTAAATTAATTATAAAGATTGCAAATGACTGACTGACAACTGAGTATAGAATTAATTATAACCTGCACTGGTGGGCTGTTTTAAGATTACAAATGTAGCTAATTTGTCCAGCACATCAGTATTGCTGGTATTTCAATCACCTTTTGTGTTGTCATTTTGTTTCATCACATTTCTTTAAGTTTGTATATCATTAACATTAGTTCTGCTGCTAGATGTGTTCTTTGCTTCTCTTGCTAATTTTTAAACCGGCATGAGACTAATATCTATTCCATATCTATTAAATCTATGATTAATCTCAAATTCAGTAAAAAGTCCATATCATTTTGGCTAGCTCTTCCATTATGTAAAGCATTTTGAGAATCTATTAATAGAGAGTAGATCCCACAAGGAGTTCCCCAACCAAGCATAATTAAAAACCATTATATAATTTAATACTAACAACAAATGTAGTACTGACAAAAATGAATATGGAATGAATCTTTGGGTTTTATTAAAGGCAAGTAAAATTAAAGGATCTAAGAATGGGGAATCCCAAAACGACTTAAGAGCAGGGTTTTGAGAAGTATTATGTAAATTTGAAATTGAGCTGGTTTTCAGCACAGTATGAATTTTTATTTTTAAATTCATTTGCATAATCAGCTTCTGTTTCCCAAAAGGAGTAAGTAAGGAGTTTAGTATTACATAATTAGGTGTGCCTTCATGCTTGTGCCAGGTTTTCAGAAATGCATTTATGACTTGAACATTTGAAATGTTTACCAATAGCCAATTTACTTGCATTACCAACATAACTTGAATCGCATCTCAACAAACAGTAATTGACATCCACCAACATAATATGTATTTATGGGATGTATTGGATCATAAACCATTTTCCTGTTAAATAATGTAAAACCCATTATCAAACTCACATTACAGCTTTACAATCTTTTGAGTGCTGTATAAAATATGATTTTCTAAGTACCTCATTAGGAAAAAAGGAACCCTTTTCACAACTTGATTTCTGGAATGTGTGCAGGTGTTGAGTTGAAATTTTATCAAGGTCCACGGACCCATTGGGTTGAAATTTAACTTCTAAGTTTACAAAAAAGGTTATGGCCATTTATTTAGCAGAAAACGCATATTTCGACACCCTCGATCAAAAGTCTTAGAATAAATTTGGGAATTAGCATGTTTGTCGACCACAAATATAAATAAAAACCTACAAAGTACATTTGTATTATTATCGTACGGAACCTTCAGTGGGCGTGACCGATTCGCACTTGTCCGGTTTTTAGGGTTCCCAAAGGGTAAAGCGGGATACTTTTACTAAGACTTCGCTTTCACGCTGTATCTCATGAACTGTGATAGATTGTTGAAATTATTAATGAAATACCGCGCGCACACATTTCCAATTCCGCATACCGGGTATCCCTGAATTTGTAATTTGTATCTCGTAGTTTGACGTAGCCCGGTTATTCGTGAACATGATTAATAAGTGACAACAAGATGTCTAGAATAAAGATTCTGTATAAGATTTTTTTTTTATACAAGACCGTTTGATTTTAATTAAAAACAGATACCTACAGATGATGAATTGACGTTCACTAAAAATAAATCATGTTTTGGGAATTGCTATAATATTAAAAAAAAAAATGTTTTTATCTGACTTCCAAATCAAAAAAGATCAGAATGTAAAAAATTCAAATCAAATGTTAAAATCCAATGATAGATATTGATAACGGCAACATGAAGACACTTGAAATTTTCTCAAAATATATATTTTGCGTTTTATAGTACGGAACTCTTCGTGCGCGAGTCCGACTCGCACTTAGCCGGTTTTTTTATCGTTAGCTCTTGTTTTCAACTAGCACCTTTACGTTTAAGGAAACACCATTCACCTAACAATATAATTCATATATTTTGAAATATAGGTTTAAGCACATATTTACTTCTAATTTCCTTTCTCTATTTTGCAGACATCGGTCTACCGAGCAGTGAAACTGACTGGCATTAAATGTGCATCAAGTAAGTACCAAATTCTACATTTCAATCATGTCGGCGACTGCATGTACCTATATGATAACTTTTACTCGCATCGCAAGAAACTTCCTCAAACATCCGGTTATACGTAACTTATCTCCGTCTCCGAAGTATTTGCCAAATCGCTTATCCAAAACGTTTCAAGCCGTTTTAGCGTGAAAGCAGTACCTTCACACGAGCATTATAATTTGTGAACACAAATTAGGTTTAAAATCTGGGACACACACACAAAGTACGTGCGCCACGCAAAAAGGTCTTATATCCCAGACAGTTCTTAATACTCTATACAGTCTACACTACAAGTGATATGTATACGTGATTCTCGTGTTTATCGAAAATACCAAAAACAATTGGCCCCAACTATTGGCCTAAAAATAATTTAAATAATCACTTGACTGGTTAAGTAAGTCTGACGCCAGTCTAACCAAGGGGTATTGGGTTGCCCGGGTAACTGGGTTGAGGAGGCTAGATAGGCAGTCCTTCCTTGTAAAACACTGGTGCTCAGCTAAATCCGGTTAGACTGGAAGCCGACCCCAACATAGTTGGGAAAAAGACTCGGTAGACGATGAATCACTTAACTGGTTAAAGGCGTTAGGAAAATAATGACACGATTAGACGAATGGGTTTTATAACATCTGCGCTTTTTCTGATTATTCGTTTGCCTCTATTCATCTGAAGCTCTTAATTGTTCAGTGAAAAAAGGTCCTGTTTGCATAAACAGCGCCATTAACCTTTGAAACAACATAAGTGACGTCAGGCAGTTCTGAACATTGATTATTTTATTAGAACTGTCTCAATCAATAGGTTGACAGGAAAAATCTCTAAGCTAAAAGTTATTATTAAATACTATTTCTTTTTTTTTTTCAGAGTTCCTGCATGTGGACAATATCGCGAATTTACCAAAAATTAAGGTTGAGCCAAAAGAAGTCGAGGAAATTCAGGTATTTAATAAAAAATATTCTTATAAATTAAACTATTTTATTACTAGGACACTAAACACTTAATAATTTATATATTTTTTTAGGTAAAACAAGAGCCACTTTCTGAACTGAAATTTCTTCATACTGTACCGGATCACACCTCAACACCATCAAAATCTGAAAACCAAGTAACAAGCACTAGCACTGCTAACAGCTTGTCTCCGACTATGTCTCATGCCTCGCGAAGGCGACACGATTCTGACAATGATCCCCCTGCAGAATAGTGAGTATTTATGTAGCATTATTGTTTTTATAAGGGTTCCGTATCGTAAGAAGGTAACAAGAGGCCCAATATCGAAGGGTCTGCGTCACCAGTCTGTATATCAATTTCACAATAATAATCTTCGTAATCTCTTTAAACCATTGTGATTATTATATTTTCAGTACTACCAAGCGTCGTAAACATGCAGACAAAGTTGGCAAAGGTTTGAGGCATTTCTCAATGAAAGTTTGTGAAAAAGTCCGAAACAAAGGTTTCACCTCATACAACGAAGTTGCAGATGAATTAGTTCTAGAATTTGCAGCAGGAATGCATGGTTCAGCCGATAGCCAAGTAAGTATTACCGGGAGAGGGTTTATTAGTATGTTCATTAAACAATTGGCACCAACCCTTTTATTGTGATTCTAACCGCTATTTATGTATATTAATGTAATCTTTATTTTATTAATGCCAATACTGTACGTTCCTTGTGGATTTATAATAATTATATTATAACTTTAGTTGATCCAAATGATATTCAGAGTCAATTTAACATTACAGCAATATGATCAAAAGAATATCCGCAGAAGAGTGTATGATGCATTAAATGTATTAATGGCTATGAATATAATATCTAAAGAAAAGAAGGAAATACGATGGCTTGGACTCCCGACGAATAGTGTGCAAGAGTGTAATGCATTAGAAAAGGAAAAGCAAGCTAAGTTAGAGCAGATTCAAAAGAAAACACAACAGTTACAAGAGCTCATATTACAGGTACTTTCTCTTAACACGCCTTACATTAACACAGTAATGAAAATCATCATCATCATCTCCCGAGCCTTTTCCCAACTATGTTGGGGTCGGCTTCCAGTCTAACCGGTTTCGGCTGAGTACCAGTGCTTTACAAGGAGCGACTGCCTATCTGACCTCCTCAACCCAGTTACCCGGGCAACCCTATACCCCTTGGTTAGACTGGCGTCAGACTTACTGGCTTCTGACTATCCGTAACGACTGCCAAGGATGTTCAATGACAGCCGGGACCTACAGTTTAACGTGCCATCCGAAACACAGTCATTGGTGTCCAAGATATACTTAGAAAGTACATACAAACATAGAAAAGTTGCATTGGTACTTGCCAGACCTGGAATCGAACCCACGCCCTCACACTTGAGAGGTTGGCTCTTTAACCTTTAATCTTTAACACAGTAATGAAAATATTATTTAAAAACATTTATATAATTAAAATTGTTTCGTTCCAGCACATTTCATTTAAGAGTTTAATAGAAAGAAATAAAGAAGCAGAGAGCAAAGGAGTCAAGCCATCTCCATCTTCAGCTATCCATTTGCCATTCATTGTTGTGAATACTAGTGATAAAGCTTTAATTGACTGCAGTATTTCTAATGATAAGTATGTGCCAGAATTTTCACTATTTATCTTAAAAATGCTAAATAACATTTCCTTCAATCAAGTAAAAGTTTTATGAGTACTGTAGTTAACAAGTAATCTGTTTGATTTTTGCAGGACAGAATATATGTTCAATTTCAACAAAAGGTTTCAAATACACGATGATATCGACATTTTAAAAAGAATGGGTCTTCTTTTTGGTAAGTAACAACAAAGTTTATACCCACATTTTCTGAAAGTAGTAATTGCTACGGCGTCGCACCGTCGCACCATGTTTATGCATGAATTATCATCGATCGTCCTTATCAGTCTAATAAGAACTTTTCGGGATCAAAGGATAATAGCATCTTACAATAATTATACATTGTGCATGTACATATCTGTTACAGGTTTAGATAAAGGAGAATGTTCAGAAGAGGATATTGAGAGAGCTAAAAGTATGGTCCCCAAATCCTTGAAGACATATGTAGAACGTGAGTATCAGTAGCTTATAAATCAATTAAAACAGTGGAGCGCTAAAGATCTTAATTGCCAAAAATAATTAACTGACCCATGTATATCACATGCCGAATTATAAACAAAAACTATTGCGTATCTTTGATAATATCTTGATTTCAAATTGAAAAAGCAAGGTAGGTCGTACACGGACGGCTCGAGCAGTTAGCGGCTGAGCGACGTAAACGGACAGTTCGGTCGGTTAATGACTGACTACTCGAGCTGTCGCTACCGACCACTCGAGCAGTTGATTGTCTACCACAGTTGAGGGCAACTTTTTTTTCCGGACTAAAGAGGTCGGGAGAGCTGTCGACTTCTCTAGCGCAGTCAACGGCTCGAGCCGTCCGTGTACGGCCTCGCTAAAACCGCGGGAAGCAACTATTTGGAAAAATTATATATATTCTTAAAAATATTTGACAAATTTCGTGTCGCAACGTGTGACAGTGAATTATATTTCAATGTCTTATTTTGTCATAGTTAAAACCCTAATAGCTACATACATTGTAAATTAATTCAGTTTTTTCACTTCATAGAAATGGGCAGAGGAGTGATAACAAAACTTTCAACCATGCTCGAGGAAGAAGAGTTGGAAGATGAAGCGGGTGAGGAGGAGGACGCGATAGAAGCGGAGGCGGAGGCCGAGGATGAACACGATGAACCCGACGGCAATGACTACAGCGACGACAGCAGTGACGTCGATGTGTAGCCACCACGCCTCATTCATTACTATTTTGTTTATATAAACTAGGTGTTACTGTTGCATGTCGGCTATCTTTATGTAATATGCCACATAAGTTCAAACATTATATTAGCTTAAAACATATTTTGACACAATGTAATAATAATTTAATATTATTATATTTAAAACAATTCCAATTATACAAATATGATTTTAAATGTTTGTAATATAATACAATTATTAAACATTTTGATCGTCACTAATCATAAATTTCTTTCACTTGCATAATTAGTTTATGATCAGCTCTCATCTCCAATTATTTAAAGTTCGCGATTTAGTGACAAACTATAAACTAGCGCATGTAAAAATGCTTTACTTTTTCGTGTGTGCACGTTATAAATTTTAGCTTCAAATGTTGCGAATATTTTAGTATGTATCCAATATATTTTTATTTACAATTCTTAACAAACTATTGAAGGAGGGCAATGTAGTATATAGATATAATGATATCTAATGAAATGATGCGCACATGGCATGAAGAAGTTATATATATTTTTTTTTAGGTTCAAATTTATACATAGTGCTTTGTCATTGTTAATGCACATTTTAAGATATTCTAAATATACTGAAATCGTCTGACACATTGTAAGATAATGAGGGAAACCTAAACACCCGCATACTCAGATCCAGTTCACTCAAGCAGTTTTTGAAATTGAGACATTGGACGATTCCAGTTCTATGGTCCAGAAGAATTACTATAACCAACTACGCATTAACCTTTTAACCGCCAGACTTTATCAGTTGGCGTGCTCCCAGCGCCCTGCACATTGAATCGAACAATAAATCGTAACATCGTAAGACGTTCAGAAAATAAATATATATAAAAACAGGGATTTGTGTCGGATAAATCTGACTGAGGTGGTCAAAAGGTTAGTCTCAATAGGCATTCAATAACTATTACCCCTTATATGACAAATTTGTAAAAGAAAATTGTCATGTTTCTTATTTTGATTGTTGAAGATTATTTTGTATGGAATTGTTTTAATGATAAGTGAAATAAAGGTCAATATAAAAAAATCTTATAATTTAATTAACAAAATTAATCTACATTAAAATTTATTACTTTTCACTTCAAATCGTCATCATCAAACAAGTCTTCAAAATCTGAAACAAAAAAGTATTATTATAGTAAAGATAGAAATTCACATGGTTTTGTTCACCTCCCAATAATAACTTAGGAATTCTAAATGAATGATTTACTTTGGTATACTCAATCTCACGTGGGGATCACTCATTATCTTATTAGGGTCGGTTCATATCTGACGTAAAATACGCCGAGCGTATCATCAATCGTACTAACATATCATCGGTTGAGGGAGAATGGTCAAGCGTTTTTCTATACATTTGTCAGTTCTGGCGTTACGCGACCGATAATACGTGACGCATATTCCGTTAGATATGAACCGACCCTTAGGGTATCATGCACTCGATAAAAGTAGTATTCACCATATCCCTGCGGTTAAAACTGGGAGCCTTGAGACAGGACAGTCAATATGACTGGAAATAATAGTAGGTAATTGAAAGATAACATCATTTAGATAGAGGAATATGAAGTGGAGCTATAGAAAGTTGGGATAAGGATGACAATTTACTTATTTTTATTAAACAATACTGATTAATCACATAATTAATTTGGCCAAAGTAGAAATGAAAACCAACCATTGAAGAAATCTGAATGTACAGCCTTTTCATTTGCAGCCAAGTCCATTAGAAGGTTAGAGGGACCACCAGCCTGAAATAAGGGTGATATTTTTGTTAAAGCACACCAACAACGTAAATTATACTAATCATAAGAAAATAGAGCTGTAAAAAATTCGATGTCAGTATTACACAGTGAACATGTACCACCTTAGTAAAAAACATGGCTATTGACTGTATAGTATAGACTGTAGTATATATATATTTCAACCTACGACTGCCATCATGAGGGAACTATGGCCCACACATAAAAAGAACCAAACATTTCAATTGGTTCAGCTAGTTTAACGTCGTTAACTATCTATTCCTAGAATTTTAACAACAATGCTACCCTCATCAGGTTGACAACAAGAACAGTTGTTATAAAAATATTCAATGCTTCATTCATCACTACGGGGTGATTTAATACGCACTTCTTCTAAATCCATATAAGGTCCAACACCTTCAGGAAACATTTCATCAGCAGCTACTGTTGGCTTCATGTCTGAATATTTGAGCTGCAAAAAGAAGTACTTGTGATATAAGATCTAGAAGAATGAATATAAGGTAGATTAATATTATGTATAATAATTATCCACTCTTCAATGAGATATTTATCTTACAATAAAAACGAACCTGTATCAATTTCACAAACAAAATAATAACTTCGAAAAAACACTTGCTCTGACAACTTAGATTATCTGACAGACAAGCAGTTGACAGAAAACCACAGAGTATTAATGAAAACGTTGACTATGATCCTAAGATATATATAATCTAAGATCTACTGAGTTTCTGCGGGTTGTTCGTAAAGAGATACCGCGGCCCTGGCACACAGGGATCTCCAGAAGGAACATAGTGGGTTTTAGTCAGTAAGAGTCTGACACTCCCTCCAGCTGCACCCTCAGCGGGAGGGGTCATTTGATGACTTCCCACGAAAAAAAAAAAAGATTTACTGAGTTTGCAATAGCATTTTTGCCTTTGATTAATTAAAGAGTTGTTTGATTATTTTAAATTAATCGGAGGATTTCTGGCGCCGGTTGAGTTTTTGACTTCGCTTTTGTCTTTGTTGCTACAACTTTTCTGAACAGTTAATGTCAGTGTCAATGGTGTCAACGTCATATTATCAAATGTCATCAACTTGCCAGCCATGCCACTCCACTCTGATGTCTGATTCAGACCAACTGATAAGGTGCAAATAACTTGAAAGGTGGTTATTCGTCGTTTTATTGTTAAATGATTATACTAATCTCATCTCAATTTTATAGAAAACACGCAACTATCTGTTTTATTAGTCTGTAGTTATTCAGTGATTTTTAGGCGACTAAAACTGCAACATAAGTTTATCTGACGTTCAAGTTTAGTACATTATCTTATAATGATATCTTATGAAAATAAATTAATACTCGCGCCTATGGTGCGCATAGGAACTTTACCCATGCGTCTCTTGGCTCTGCGATACGGCGCTGATTTAGTTTATACTGAAGAATTAATTGATTGGAAGTTTTTAAGATCCAAACGTCAATACAATGGTAAGTGCTTTTGCCACCCTTTTTATCGTAGTTGGATAATGTCAGGTACACTTGCTTATTGTGCAGTATATATTTTATTTCAGAAATATTAAACACTGTTGACTTTGTTGACCAAACCGACGGAACAATCGTCTTTCGTACATGTGATGAAGAAAAGGATAAAGTTATACTACAGCTAGGAACATGCAGCGCAGAAAGGGCTTTAAAAGTAGCCAAACTAGTGTAAGAATACTATTAGCACTAACATGTGATTAGCTTTTTAATGTTATTGGTATTATTATAATCATTGACTGTTTTAGGGAAAAGGATGTGGCTGCTATAGATATAAACATGGGATGTCCAAAAGAATTCTCCATAAAAGGAGGAATGGGTGTTGCCTTACTAGGACAACCAGAAAAAGCCCATAGTATTCTAGCTACTTTAGTTGAAAACTTATCTATACCTGTTACTTGTAAAATAAGGATACTCCAAACACCCGAAGAAACTTTGAAGCTTGTAGAGAAATTGGTGAGTTCAGGAATTAAGGCTATTGGAATTCATGGCAGGACTAAGGATGAGCGGCCACAACATGCAGTACACACAGACATTATAAAGTATATTGCTGAAAGGATTTCTATTCCAGTCATAGCAAAGTATGTCTTCTTTTGTAAAGCTTAATATAACTAGCTTCACACTGAACAAGTTTTATGCCTTGTTATAATTTGATAAAAGATAATTTTATAATTAAAAATTTGATAATATATTTCAGTGGAGGATCTAAAGAAATTGAAAAACACAATGACATATACAAATTCAAAGAAATGACAGGATGTTCAAGTGTGATGATTGCAAGAGCTGCTGAATGGAACTGTTCCATTTTCAGAAAAGAAGGATTGCTCCCAATGGATACTGTCATAAAAGAGTATCTTAAGCTTGCTGTTGACTTTGATAATTCACCTTCTAACACTAAGTATTGTGTACAAAATATTTTAAGAGAATTGCAAGATACACCAAGAGGAAGGCAATTTTTAGATTGTCAAACACTGGAACAAATATGGTAGGTGTATGTATAATTAATTTCTATTCTGATACCAAAACTATGTGCTTCAATTATATACTTTCTTAATTTTTTAGTTCAATTTGGGATTTGGGAGAGTACTGCCGAGAAAAGCAATCATGCTATCAAAAGAGGGGTATACAGGGACGATGGCAAGTTTGCCCACATGATTTGGAGCCACCTCTAAAAAAGATGAAGTCTATTGAAACTGATCTTACTGATGTTCTTGAAATGAAAGTAAGCAGACACTCAAGCTAAAATGTAGTGTTTATTTGGACCTTTTTTATATCTTTTAAATTAATTATCTTCTATCTTGTTTTAGGTATGTTTTGTTCGAGCTCATTTTAATGATCTTAATTTGCCTAAATCTAGACTGCACGCATGGGCAGGAAAGAATGGGCAGAAATTACCAGTGTATGAAACCCAGCAAGTGGAAAAGTTGTTTCGTACCATAATTACATTCAATGGCAAAAAATACACATCCTCTTTTTGGGAGAAAAACAAGAAATTTGCTGAACAAGGTGCAGCTCTAGTTTGTTTATTCCATTTAGGAATAGTTACCGAAGAAGATTTGGTTAAATTTGGCAGTATAATAAAATGAGCTTTTTTTACACACAAATGGACTTCTACATTAAACCCATTACATTATGCTGTTATCCAATGAGGATACAATATTAATGAATGAGCAAGCCTTATGTTGGCAAAACCATAGTATTACAAGTATTTTGTTGGGCTATATTTAATATCCACTATGAAGATGATATCAAAGTAACTCTGTTAAGTTTTAAATTTATAATAAAAAAGGCAAATTATTTTATATTTACATAATTTATTGGGTGCTAGTAAGTTTACTAGACTTACATTATCTCCCAACTTATGAATTGGTTAATTATTTTTCTTAATAAATGTTTTAATCTATGTTTGTTTTTTCATATTAGCTATATTTTCTACCAATTTATGGTTCAATTCGTCAAGTTTTGAATTTAGACCATCTTGTTTCATTACGTCCTCTTGCAGCTGCTTGAAGTTTTTGTAACAAGAATGTGCATTGATCAAGCTTTCATTACCTTCAGTGTCTTTAATAGGATGATCTCTTTGTTGCACTATTTCAACATCAAATATATCTTCTAATACTTGTTCAGTGGTAGGAATGTTTGGCACGGTATATTTTTCCATTATACTTAAATGGTTTTTCGTATAAATTCTGTAGTTATAATTTTATTATATTTTAACAAGAATAATTCGAAGTATGTCCAAATAATACAATAGAAGCGATTTATTGGATTTATAATAGGCCAATCAATGTTTTTATTCGAGTGATAAATCACAATTGACAGTGACAGCCAGTTGTTGATGTCGAATTTTTGAGGGATGACCTTTTGAATAACCGTAACTTCCAGGTAAATTTAGTCGAATATATGTTACATTGTTCGATCCGCAATTTGTAAACATAAAATTATTTTGAACATTTTTGTACATACATTTTTGGGATTTACTTATATTTAAATAAATCGATTGAAAGAATGTTCAATGGAAGTCTGGATACGGCATTACATTACTGTATTTACCACTTGACGAACATAGATGGCGTTAGCAGCACAAAAGCAAAATAATATTATTATTACCTGTTTTTTTAATGGTGAGTAACAATAGTACATATGTATTTTCCAAAGAAATTATTAATGTCTTTGTTCAAAAACTTCTGTCAATTCAAATGTTCTCGACATATTATCTGTATATATAATAATGAATCCCTATATCCCATGGTCATGCCATCACGCGTAAACAGCTGAATAGATTTAAATTAAATTTGGTAGAAACAGACAGAGAATGGATATAGGCTACTTTTTAACCAGGAGCGGGAAGTAGTTCCTTTGGGCGACGGGTGGAACCGCGGGCTACGGCTAGTTGAGTAATGAATAAATTAAAAGAAAAACCTTTTTTTAAAAAGCTTTTATGTTCCGCCATATTAGATTTTTAAGCTTTTTAAAAGCTTTTAAAAATATTGGCATGAAAAAGTTTAACGAGTAATATCGAATTGTAAGAACTTTCAATGCAGTATATAGATCCGCCAAATTGCACTGCGGCTGCCGTGCGGCTGCGATGCGATTGTCGTCCGGCTTTACTTGTTTATATACAAAACTGGCATTGCGGCAAACTTGATGCTTATGGAGCGATTGTAGTACCGACACCGTACAGATTCCGCACCGCAGCTGCACCGAACTGTGAGTAATTTAAGCATAAACTGGAATATAACCGCGCAAGCGCAGAATATATATTCTGAAATCAGACTGAACCATACTCTTGTCTTGAAAACGTAAAGCTAGATACTTATCTGAGTTTGTGCGTATTGTATTGCTTATAGATATAGAACAGAATACGGTAGGTACGTTACTAGATAGACAATAGCCCCCTTATTATAAAACGTGGTCTTAAAAGTACCAGCTAGCCACTAGGTTTAAACCAACATCTTAATGGCCTAAACCTAGCACTAAACCCGGTACTTTTTAGGGTTCCGTACCTAAAGAGTAAAACGGAACCCTATTGTTTTCGCTCCTCTGTCCGTCCGTCCATCCGTCCGTCTGTCACCAGGCTGTATCTCATGAATCGTGACAGTTAGAGAGTTGAAATTTTCACAGATGATGTATTTCTGTTGCCGCTATAACAACAAATACTGAAAACTAGAATAAAATAAATATTTTGGGGGGCTCCCATACAATAAACGTGATTTTTTTTGTTCATTTTTGCTCGATATCGATAACGGCAACAGGTAGATGCTTGAAATATTCACAGAATATGGAATGTATTACTTACTTTAAAAATAAGTAATTTTATTAAAATTAAATTAATATTTGAGGGGGGCTCCCATTAAACAGACATGATTTTTTGTCCGTTTTATAAATAATGGTACGGAACCCTTCGTGCGCGAGTCCGAATCGCACTTGGCCGGTTTTTAATTTACTTTTTGTTTCTGAGTATAACATTTTCAAGTTTCTACTGCTGAAAAGATCCAGCCCCACATATTTTGTTTCTGCTAACCTAACTGATGTACGAAGGTAGATTTTATCTTAGGTTACAGACTCCAGCAGGTCAACCTACCCGAATCTGTCACAGTTTACCAATCGAATATTAACCAATATTGTTATAAGGTTGAAAATCAATTAAGGAAATTTGTCTGTACTTTAGTAGGCGATCAATTAACCATGCAGATTTAAAAAAGAACATGGAGATAATAATATAAAGCCTTACTTTATCGAGGATTTTCTATAAAAATATTACTTCAAAGGTTTCAAATACTTGTGTATGTTGATTGTTAAAACTTTTATAAGTATTTTGTTGTGTTGGCTGTTCAACTGAATAAAAAACACAGCGCAACTCTGGCTGCTCTGTAGTTATTTAGATGGATAGCTTGCGGTTTCCTGTGGTAACCGCGACTGGATCGACCTCGATTTCATGAGCTTATGTTACGCTCATTTACTACAAAAATAAAATACGTTCACGTCAGCCGCTGCAAGATATTACAGATATTAAAGTATGGTAGGTATCGCCCCATCTTTAAATTTGCACTCAGTATAAATAAATATATCGGGTCCCTAAGTATGTAGGTACCTTTTTGATAGAGGAATTAAATTAAGTTATTTTTATTTATCTTGATATCTTTATGTTTTCGTATACATGCAACTAGAACACATGCAGCGAGTGTTTGACTCGCCTACGTTCTATATACGGAACTAAAATCGCTTAAATAAGATTTTAGTCGTATTAAGAGACCATTTCACGCATGCGATGTGGTAATTCTTGTACATTACAGAGGAAGATCAAATTTGTTGCATATTGATTTTTATTAATAAAAACTAGATTTAACATTCTGTCTGTTTCGTTCCAATCGAGTGCGTATGCGCACGGTCTGTGAGATAGCTGAGCTGAGAGACTTGACTTCACCCGACCACGACACGTGTGGTCTCCAATCTATCAAATAGTTAAGATTCGATACTAACCGACAGGCGTCGGGTTACGCTCTGACCGTATTGTCAGGAAATGCTTCTGTGATTATTATAGGTTATTTAAATACAATGTAAACTTTTGTACAAAGTAATCGTAATGTTTTGGTTTTTGAAAAAGCTTTCACGGTGAATTATATGTACGTAAAAGCGATTCAGAAGCAGATCTCTGATCGTATTTAGCTAATATTCCAAAGTATACCTTATCGTCAATTCTGTTTCAGGAATGAACTGAGCTACACATACCTTTAAGATATTGCTAGAAGAAAGCGCCAAGAGCATAAATGCCATAAGAGCTGTTACCAGTCTAATGAGATTTTTGATTTACAACCGCTTTTGCCTGCAGTCAATAAAAGTCTGCATATTTAGGAGAAACCGCGAAATTACAAGAGAACGTAGCCATGGACAGCGACAACCGCGGCCTCACGGCTGATTGTCGACCCAAACCGCAAATTCTTCGCCTCAAGGCCCGCATACATCTCTCTGACACAACTATGAAACAGAATTTTGTCTTAAGAAAGATTTGCTGTTGCGGTATTTTATGACTGTAGACCACAGATTATGATGAGCCTAGGCAAAAACAAAAACATGACAAAATCTCTCAGAAAGGTAAGGCTGAGATAATATAATGTAGGTAAGTATACTATCATATATATATATATATATATATATATATATATATAAACATTTCAGCCCTAAATCTCAGAGGGAATTAAATTATGATTAAATCTAAATGTCTATTAGATAATTCAATCACAACAAGGCGCACTGCCGCGATTTCCAGTGGTAAGCGGATTTCGTAGTGGTTCTACACCATCGCTTTCAGGCAATGTTCATGAGAAAGTTGAGAATCGATTTCATAGAAGCTAGAAAAACAAAAGATTCGCGTCACCACCAGCCGGCAGAGCACGGTGTACGCCACCGCGCTGTGAATCACCTTCTCATCAAACAATCACATTGATGTCTACTCATAGCTGGACCCAGAAACTATCTCAGAGGCTTGCTACCATTACCTCCAAGGAATATAAATAATAATATATTTCCACAGTGAGTTGGTATTAAAAAATATCAAGTGAAGCTGGGAGCTTTGTTTTGACTAGACAATGACAACGGTCCTTCTGGCACTCGTGATGCGTCACCCTACATTGTATTGCATATTTAAATGACAAGCAATGCGACACTGGTGCGCAGTTGACGTGAAAGGACATAATATTTTTAACAATTCAATGAATGCCTCTTCAAATCAAACTCGAAGCATCTCATTACTTTATGCGACGATGAGGGTGATATAATTAAATATTTTAGTTGGAAAGCGTTTCAAAATCATAGGGAGTTAGACAGTTTAATATAGTACAGAATTTTCATTGGCATATCTTATTTATAAATACATTCTTAAAAAAATTGTATGTACCTACCTAGCTTTTCTTAAGCAGAACTAACAATATCATTGCCGCATTTGTTTTGTGCGTAAGTACCTACGTAAATGGTATATTGAATGACCATTTTGATCTGCTGCTACTCATCTATTGTGCACATCAGGCATTTGGGTCAAATATTGCTACTTATATGTATGTACAACCATTTATTATAAGAACATATAGGTAATCTTTTAATGGCAAGTATGCGGTAAAAGCTACAAACTGTAGTAAAAAATGTCGTCAAATGCTACGGCGTAGCCCACACTGTGGACAAAAAATCTTCAAAATATGCATCAATTGACTTATGTATGTATTTGATAAAATATGTCTATACATAGGTATCCGTCTGGTACAAAAGTAGGCATGTAGCGATTTGAATGCGCAAATGTCTGTAGGTAGTCTTGATGATGAATTTGGCTACCATCCATGAGGTAGTTGTATTAGACAAAATGACTTTCAGGGCTGTCGGAGTAGGACCTACTCCTATATTAAAAAACATTCATTTGATTTGAAGTGAAGATTGAGTACCTCCTTCTTTATGGGAAATCGTTAGGCAGTGGATGGCTTTCTCTATACTTAGGTATTCTAGATCTACTTTTCTAGATGCTACTCCAACGTTGGATTTTCTTTTCATTACCTATCTACAATTTATTTTCCATTCATATGAGAACTAAACGAAATCGTCATTCGTTGCATTTACTCAATTTTATTTATCTAACAAAAGGTTTGAGATATTTGAGAGATTTTATTTACATAGTTGAGAGCGATTAGGCCGAGACGCGTGTCAGAGCATAATCGGTAGATCTCATAAATAAACTGAGAGCTTTGTATAGAAAAACAAAAGGGGGTTAAGTTATTAGTCTCGTAGTGTGCTGTCTCGGAGGGCGCGTGGCGGCGCGGGTGGCGATGGCGACCCGCCTGCGCTCCTGATAATATATTGCTTTCGGAGACAGATGATGCAAACGAAGAATGTTATTTTAATACATTCTGTAGCAGTTCACTACTTACTTAACATTTCTGAGACAGCATTTCATTCAACTAAACATCTGCTCGAAATCGATTTTCCTAATTTAAATTGATACAAGAAACGTGATTGCAGTAAATTAAATATTTCTAAAGTCTGAAGTTCTTGCCACTGAACTTTTCGTATGTCCTTTTTAATATTTGTTAAATAACAATCAGGCCTGATGGATGACAACATAGTAAGCTATTCTTTGCACGCAGCTAAGTAAATTAAGTAGCTGTCTTAAGTAAACATTTTATGTAAAGTTTTTCAAAGAAAATGGCCTTTAACTCAAAACTAAGTCGAAAGTATTTTTAACTACATAATTAGTTTGTAATATATTTTTTTAACACTCGATACTTTTTGTACCATTTATTAGGCAAAGATTGAAAGATTCTGGTATGTAGGTACCAAGCTACTTTTTTCCGCTTTTCAACTGTGAATTAGGTATATTTTATTTTAACACGAGGACCTAAAGCGACGAACTAAGCTTCTTAAACATCAGATTAAAAGGATTAATCACAGCTATTTATTACTTTTAAACTTAAAGAAAAACAAACATGTTTGGACATTTAAGAACTGACTATATATGTTTAACAGCGACACGAGCCAACTGCTCGCTTGTGTGGAATTTACGAGCGCATTTCAACACGGCAAATACATTTGTTAATAGACACATTAGCCGTTAAACTCCTGCGCCAGTTCTTAATTGCCGTCACGTTGGCGAGCGTCGATTGTCGTTCCTCCTCTCAATGTGACTATTGTTGCTTCAACGCCAATTAAAATACTACTTAAACGTTACAAATTGATATGTGTATACATATTATGTTGGTTATGTTTTATCTGATACTGTTTCACCGGTTACGGATAAGTTCCAGATAGTTTAGGCAGAAAAATTTGGCAGATAATTTCATACAAATTCTGTTCCATTTTTTAATTTATCTGGTAGATAGTGGCTGTTCGTAACCTGTGAAACTGGCCCTTAGTCTCCTAGGTTGAATGTTTTTTTTTGTAACACTTGAACCGAAATTTGGTGGCGGATTTATGGGCAACTAAAGATAATTTTTGTATCGACAGCTACTGTCAACAATTTCGTAATGCTTCGTCTTCAACGGCCAAACTAACAGAGTTAGCATAGGCCTACTGACTGATGATGACTGTAAGTCTTTACAACAATATTTTTGCGTGAAATATACATTTATCAACAATAAAGCATACGTGAAACTGTTTGAACAAGAAATGTCGATGTAGTAAACGTTCGCGGGCTGGTACAAAACGGCTCGTGTGCGCAATTAGCGTAATGGTAACGTATTGTTTTAGTCGATTGTGCAGCGGGTCGCTAACGAGACTCAAGTGGCGCGTGCGCACTATACTGAGACTACTTGCCTTTGTTTGAAGCATTTTGTCCTCCCCCATTGGCAAAACTTTACACATACAATTCTCTAATTAATGGGCACATACTATTCAAAACAACAAAGTATTTACCCACAGAGAATAGTTTGAGACAATGTGAAGGTTAGTAAACGTATAAAGTTTCTTGCCTGCATTTTCTTCATAATACTTAATTGAGAAATATCTTACTTTAAGCACACGGGCGTTTAAATTTTGTTAGTATGTGCGAGAACAGTGAAGCTCTCCGGCTGAAATAACATGAGAAGCATCTAAAAGGATTTCTTCAAAACGAGGTAGTTTCTTAGCTACTATTATAAACGTAGGTATCTACATCTAAATGGACAATACTAACAATATACAACAAAGGAGTGACGACGCTGTGTCTAGCAATCTCAATAAGCGAAGCATTCCGGTAGAATGCACTCGATTGAGACTCGGATAACGAGGATACAATGAACACTTTTCATTGATTCTTAAGTTTTGGACAGTAAAGCTTTGCTTGGTAAGAATGTAAAAAAAGTGGAGGACATTGATGGGCAGTGAACGCGCGGACCACCGGAGTCGGCGGCGCTTCGCAAGCCGCGCGGTGGACCGTGAGCTCAGCTACACTATTCACTGAACACCGTAATGTACAAGTAGTATGTCAAACTACTGTCACTAAATTGTAAGTAAGCCAAATCCATTGGACTACCCATAAAAGTAATCAACTCAGAATAAAGTAAGTAATAATAGATAGACAAAATTCACTCAATCTATCTATGTACCATTTATTACGTCTCGCGAAATACATTTTAACTCTCATGTCTACCTAAATATTTTTTCAAAATATTGAATTATTATTGTGAGTTTGAAAAAAGTAATTAAAGTATCTATTTGAAATATAAATTGAAGTTAAGTTTAGTACAAACTAAACGTTACAATAAATAAGTGTACGCATAAGTAGCAGAATGATCACATTGTGAAGGGGCCATTCATCGTACTGCCATTGAATACCAATCAATACTTGTCTGAAGATCTCTTATTCACGCATACTTTAACAAACAACAAACAATATTGCAACTTGCTCATCGCACCTCTAGCGCTGGGCTATGATTTATTTATTTAACTTTGATTCTTATGTACAGCAACATTAGGATCGATTTGCTTAAAACGTTTGTAAAATGGAGGCGGCATATCATGACACAAGGTAATGTTACCTTTTCTTCAATAATCCATTGTACAACTTTAAATCCTTAGAAAAACTTTTATTGAAATGTTTGGCTCTACTTTAGTAATTCGATAAAAGAAAATCCGTTTCTGAATACATTTAGAGCGCACAATAGTTCTTTTCAAACATAGTAATTGAGAATCGAAACATACATTGGTGCGCATCATTTTTTTCCATTTGATTTCATCAGCAGCAATATATAATAATTTCAAGGATTCATGTAGTTGTGAAACGTATGAATTTACTACCCTGTGATCCAGCATCCATCATTCAGAAATATTGTTTTAGAATTACAATGTACCTAGATTGAATTTTGTATTGGCGGAGACAATTATGTGCGTCTGCATAAAGGCAGTGATTACGGCAATCGTAATCGGCTGCCAGTTTACGCCTCACCTTAGAGTGCAATATAAAACGTGATGCAGCAAGTGGCACGTCCGCGGGACTGGCCCGCCCTCGCACGTCCGCGCAGACGCAGACTAAGCTTCTGTTATTTGCCAGCGGTATCCTCACATTATCTACAATTGTAATATCAACGGAAATTAGTTTAAGCTACACAGATTTACAACCTTTGTTTTGTTATTAAATTGTTTCTTTAACATTTTACATCCTTATCCGATCACGTTGCGTTCTTTTAAATAATCAGAAAATAACCATTTAGCATGTCTGATTACAGGATGTTAAAGTAAATGGCTCTGTAAGACATTTATGAAGTGTTACTAGAGAGGAACTGTTTTGCTTTACCAGGCAGATAAAAAGCGGAAACAGGCGTTTATCTATTTGACTTAATTGTTGCCGTCATATGTTAACATTACAATAAACGAGGTAACAGAGTCATTAAAGATCGCTCAGCAGAACGCAGCGCGGCCCGCCCTCCCCGGGCCCGGGCACTCGAAGGCAGACCTCACTATATCATCGCATCGGTCACGCGCGCCTCGCTCCAATTTTATCCCTACATAAAAAAGCGCAGAACAGGAAGGGTTGGATTTTAATTACGATATTTTTCCATTATTTTGTGAGCTGTCTTAGTTTCGGGCAAGGGTCGTGAGATGCAATAAATTCTGCTTTTTATGAGGTCACGGTTAACCCTCCTGATAACGTTTATCGCACATCTGGTGGAAATGAAAACTCTAATACGAAATAGATGTTAATATTGAAATAATGCAGTTTCCCTCCTTTTTTTAAACTATGATGTAACCTTTAAAGATTTATATTTAACAAGATTGGTCAAAATTATTAACAAGAATTACAGGTTGAATTAAATTAGAAAGAATTCCCTAAACAAACAATTTCAGTATCTAGTTTTAAAATTGAAAATACTTATATTAATTGATCACAAAAAGTAGTACGTGTATACACGTCAGGCTGGTAGTATTGATGCTCACTACATATACACGTTACATGTGACATGAGAACATGTCACACCGCGCGACTCCGCCATGCATGAAATGAAGAGCCCGTTTTAACATTTTCACCCGATTGCGTCCGGGAAGCGTGAGTTCGGATAATTTTATTGATTACCTAATGCACACGTCCCACTGAATTCAATAAAAACTTTATAAAAGGGTTTAATGGATACTAACCCTGGCATTGTTACAGCTATTTATGTTATGATCCGTGACAGGATGTGTCTGATATGATAGCTTTTACTTTATGGAGGAAATAACAGCATGAGAAACACTGACTAATTATTACATCTACACTGGGCAAATTTTTATCATATTTCAAGCTTAATAAAAAGTTCATGCGATCGGCAGCAAGGCGCGCAATATGCAAACACTGTATGTAGATGGAAAGGATTGATGTCGGCGCGGCTATGAATAATTATAATTCGTTAGTCGCGAGAATGGGATTTGTGTACTTAAGCGATTAAAGTTATTTGAATACGGCTTTGTAGCAATGCGCGTAAGAGTGGGAGCGCCATACGCAAATACAGATGTTCACACTTAGGGATAGCGCGGATTGTTCATAGGTACACAGCGATGTAAGCCCTTTAAGCTTAAAATTGAAACTAATGGAATAAAAAGAACATTATAACACAAGAGTGCTTTCGATTAGTGGCGTAAAAATTATGCCTTTGGACTGTTAAAATATTGAACAAAAAATATGATTTTGGCACAGCACTGCTGGAGCCGGATCGAAGGACGGCATTGCTCAGTGATCGATCACCCGACACGTGCTTGCACATTAGAACGTTTTTTGTTAAAAAAGCTATTTTGTCCAAAAAACATTCCAAATTCAACAAAAGCTTAGATCGCGATAAAAGTGGGCGCATAAAGATAAACAAATATTTGAGCGAGGGCGTAGTGGAGCATGAAGCTCACGAACAAAAGCATTATCAGCGGATTAGGATGGGTATTAACGTTATTTGATTACTTAGACACATACACGACGATGAGAATGTTGTAGGTGCCTTTTCTTAACATTACATAAAAACTGACTATCCTGTTCACTTAAGAGGATTAGGGCGGTGGAGTAGCCTAAACAAGCAAATTCTTTTTAAGATGCTACTGCACGAAATATAGCAGCACATTTATATTTTCCGCTATTACTTCAATATAATAAGTAAAAACAAGCGCATCAATATTTTTCTGAAATAGCGCAAAAGTCATAGGTAGCCGTAGCGCTGCGCGGGGGATGCTTGCTACGCCTGCGTAGCCCGCGGCGATCGATCCGTCGTGTACCGGCGTGCGTAGTCTGGTGCAGTTCTAGAACAATACCATTAACTTACCTTTAATGAAAACCGCTGAAATATTCTCGAAAGCTTATGCACTAGCTAGAGATTTGATCTTGCCATGCTTCACACCGATCCGTGAGCTTTCAGTTAATGGTGTTTCTAATATCAAAATATTAAGAAAATACTCTTAGGAGCTTGCTAAGCCCATTACCTATCATTATCCTATGGCGTGAGTGAATCAAATTCTGAATTTGTCCGACTTACGTCTGTATTTGATAAACCTTATTCATTTCGTGTTAATTGAGATGTTCTGAGTTGATATTAAACTTTATTTGCCCATTAAAAACTAAATGAGGGTGATATAAGTGTAGATAGTGCTTTGTCTCCTTAAATGGCAACGCCCGGCGGCGCGTGCCGGTTTTCAATTAACATTCATTAATATGGAATCTTTCTCATTCAAATTGCTTATGCTGATTTTTATTATAATATGCAGGGCTTAAACTATGTACTTGACGAACCTTATTCAAACTAATTTGTATGAAAGAGAGTCTTCAATAACTTTCACATTGTAAGACAACTTTTCACACGTTATAACTAAAATGAAATGAAAGTAATACTATCAAAATCGGTAAAATATGGAGCGATAAGGCACTGACATTAATCACTAGACTAGCGTAAAATCAAATTACCGTTTACCAGTCACACACTGAATGAAAGGGTTGCAGCCGCTGCACACTTTGTGGATCCAATCCCTACTACGTAGTCAGTCCGTCTCGCTTTGCCATTGACGTTGAACGGTTGGATGAAAAAGGACAAATAGTTTCAATTTTATGCGGGGACCTCCGCCGACCGCAAATCAAGAATTGCGCAAATCTAAAATGCAAACAAATTTGGACATGAAATCGGTTGTGTGTAGGCGATAAAATAAGTTATTATTGTCGATAATAAAGTTACGACACGGGGTTAGACACGCGAATAACGTTTTGATTTTTAGCTAAGCTTCGACTGTGGGAACGGTTTATTAAACAAACAGGTTGACTATGAGTTCAATATGACTAAAATCAAGAAGTACCTATATATTTTAATATAAAATCATCATATCAGCCTTTTGTCGAGTATTGAATGTTCCCCAATGAGCGCCAACCAGCCCGGTCTTAGGCAGCCTGCATCCTTCCCTTTCTTCCTGCACCTTCTTCAAATCGTCAGTCCACCGTGCAACAAGAAGTTCTACACTACGTTTGCCCAAATACAGTCTCCTTTGAAAGAAGTAACTGCTCCATCGACCGTCCGTGTCCGTGTGGAGATGTAGCCGGCCCACGTCTACCTCACCGTGCTATTCTGCGCACAGTGTCGGTGACGTCAGTTTTCTGACGGATCAGTTTTCGACGTCTACGTCGAATTCTCGCTGTCCTACCCCTCGACGATTGGTCTTGTACTCTGCTCTTGAACATGAACGGATATTGTTGCAGCGTCATAGAGATATTGGTCCGGGTGATTATATCCGGGTTTAGACCAAAATAGTAGTAGGAATAGCTAAACCAATTAAAATATTTCTAAAACCAATACATATCAAGGGAGAAACTAATCTCTTTAAAATTGACGTTCTAATAGCAAAAACTACAAAAGGCCCTAAAAATAGTTGGAAAGGTCCGTTCACGTCAAACTTTAATCCCGCGATTGACTTTTGTAAATGAGGGTTCGGCGTTTAATTAGAGCGAATGGCCCGTCCGGAGCGGGCGGACGTGATGGCACAATGCAAAAGTGATTGACACAAATTACCTCTAATCGAGAACATCCAGCCAAATGGTCGTTCCAATCGATAAATTTAAACCCATTGTCGATAGCTTTTGCACAATTTTACAATAAATATTTTTTGTAGAACTTCTGCGATTTTACAAAATTGCTGTTATTAAGATCAATGGAAACTTATAAGTTACGCAGTTACGTGCAATTCACTAGCACGTCCGGGTCTCGCAAAGGGTTGAACACATTTTGTGCTCAATTTAAAATTAAATTTAATTGTATTTTAATCCCGGCGATAAACGTCAATCAAGGCTCTCTTGCGACTGTGATACATGTATCAAGAGAGCTCAACATCACGCCGCGCCCCCATCTATCGCCATTCAAAACGGATTTTGAGCAAGGGTGAAATTAAAATGTCAAAATAGTAGCGACCCGGCGCGTTGTATTTGTCTCCGGCTTTATCAGACGCTATTGTGCATTTTCTATTCTCTAAAGCTTGCATGAAAAACGATACCGTTTAAGCTCTTTATTATCTGTAAAACTAACGTTAAAGAACTCTCTACCTGCAACTATATTATACTTGCTACAATAACGTAATAAAACACTACGTATACAATACAGCGTGTACAAATTCTTGTATCTTTAAGTTGTGAGCGGGCAATAAAATCTTAAACAGCGTTTCTTATAAACAAACGATGCTGCCGGATATATCGTAAGAATTTATGACACTCCAGTATTTCTCTGTATTTTAACAATATTAGGATACATCGTGAATTGCACAAAAATTCTGTACAAGTGAAAAAAAAAATTTTTTTTATTGCAATCTATGTATAAAAATATTTACGTAGTTAAAAGTTGGGTACCTGATTACATTTTTAAAAATATGCATAATCAAGGTAATTCAAATATTGTCATGCGATTATTATAAAGCTCAAAAAAATCTTATCTTTTTATCACTTCTTTTCGGTCAACGGATTCAAAAATCACTGGACCATTTTGTTTACTTGGTTTGCGAATAGTTGACCTTCTTACACATTTTACAAATTTGGGACCACTGTATCTGGGCAATTATTGGGCGATTATTGTATGTACAGACGGCAGCACATCAAGTTACTACAATCTGTCAAAATTGCTAAATAGAATTTCAACTTTATCGCTGAAACATAAGGTTCAAAGTTGATTGGGAAAATTTTACAAGTTCGGGTAGCCTACAATTAAGGATTTGTATACGTTATAGCACCCCTTATTACGTCACGACATTCATTTTTCTTTTCTTTTTAAGAACGCACATTGGACTAAAGAAATCACGAAATTTTAAATATGTATTAATTATCAATAATGAAATGTGATTTTAGTCAATTCAAATGTATCTTGGCATATATTAACTGAGTTTTACAAAAGGTGCTCAACTCGAATGGTCGGTCCCGTTATCAATTGGTCATGGAAACCCTGAAATCGAGGGCAAGTCTCGTAAATTGTGCCTGGGCTGCGGGTTGTTCGCAAGAGTTACCGTGGCCCAGGCACACAGGGACCTCCCGAAGGAACATAGTGGGTTTTAGTTAGTAAGAGTCTGACACTCCCTCCAGCTGCACCCTCAGCGGGAGGGGTCATTTGATGATATCCCACGAAAAAAAATTGTAGGCACACATCGGGTAAAAGCTTGAAATCTATTTCTATAACTCATGACAACACTAACGATGTAGGTTTAGACCTGGTCTGATGATCGTGACAACAGACAACAGAGAGGGAGAGTGATCTGCATTATGTTCCTACTACCCCTTTGAGGAATACAATTGGTATGATGATATACGAATTTGCTGATTTAGGACTTAGACACTGAAAAGCAAGAAATAAAAAACCTACTCCTAAAAACTCAATCTACAAGTGCACTTCTTAAAGTTCAATCTATTGAAATAAATACGGCAATCACCTCTAGACACCAACTTCTAGAGCTATATATAGGTATCTAAAATTATTTTCCTACAAAAAATATTTAAGTATTTCCCACTACAGAACTGGTCGAATTAATGACTACATAATTGCAAAAAACCTGTCTTTCAATTGAAACATTGACATGCGAGTTCGCAAAGTCAGTCTTATTCAATACATTAAATTACTGTTAAATAAACTGAAGAGGGCTTTTTTGTCGCAGAAAAAAATGCCCATGTGTTAAATAAATATTGAGTTATCGAAAACCGGCGACTGGTAAATTATGTTGATTTAAATGAAACTTATTTTTTACACTTACGGATAGCAGTACTACAGTATTTCGACGAAATTCTGATATGGTTGATAACGTAGCTTTATGGTTTTGATGCACCACTGGTAGCTTAGTTAAAAGTTCTTTGTCTAGGGTACCTTATATGAAAAAAAAAAAGAAAACCTTGAAGAATCTTTGCTACAAGATTTCCCAGTTCATTGAAATGCTAAACTGATTTAGGTATAAAGTCAGTATCTAACATTCTCAAACTTTGTCAAAAGTTCGAAAGTAAAAATGTTATGAAAGGAGCTGCGTGAAGTAGCAACGAAATTTCAAATACATAGTACCTACGTAGAAGTTGTTATGCAAGCCTTTATTCCAAATACAAATGAAAAGAAACAGCAAAGATATATTTTTTAATTTACGTGAAAAAAAAATCTCTAATGCAGAAAAATATATATAAGTTCGAATTTCAAAAAACTTGTGTATTGCATTCTCTTTGTATTTATTTGTATGGCTGTTGAAAGGCTGAGTGGAGGGGCAGCGAGGGTGTAGAGGGCAAATAAATAATTACACGCATTCTGCAGATATTTGCCTCGGGCATCCGTGGGGGCGAGGAAGCTGGCGATGGTATACTAGGGGACTCCTGCCTGCATAACATCTCTTTTTTATTAGAGTATTTAAAGAATTCCATTTAATAATGCTCTTTGCCCTTTCTAGGATTTGAACATTATTCTCTGAGGCTTAATAAGAATAATAAGTATGTCAATAACTACCATCTTTAAAAAAAGTACGATTAGTTTTACTTTACCTAATTAATCGTCCTTTTTTACAGGCACTGGCCATAGATTATTATGTTGTCTGTCAAAATAAATAATTAGGTATACAGCGCCATCCTACAAGGTTCGCTGAGTGTAGATTACATCCAACTCGAGTAATTGCAGTATTGAAAACTGAGCTAGTTACAAACTTTGTTGACACTTAACAATAAGATAATTAAACTCAACTTAGTTACTTAAATCCACTTTATGTTAATGGTAATCCACCTTATTGTTCGCACTATTGAAACTGAACTAAATCATGCACTGCGCGCGGATAAGAAAATACATTACACTTTTTCAGGTCTCGTCTCGCGCTACCTATTTATCTGTATAAAACATAAGCCGGTTTAAACATACAGATATAATTAGTTTAATATAGTAATAGTAAACACGAAGTATCCCATAGTGCTAAAAATGGGAACGAGGAGAACGCTTAGTTTTTTCGCGTTCTCAAAAAACAAGTTTATTTTTGTTTTAAAAATTATAGGAAACATTGTGTTGTGACACTTAATGTGTGTTAATGTAAATGGGTTACACATAAAAAAGTTGGCTGTACGAAATGAAAAGAAATAAATCTATAGAAAATAAATTAACTTTTCGTTTGTCATACAATATAGTTAGAAAAATGGAAGGGCTCGGCGGAATCAATGCTTTTATGCACCATGACGTATTTTAGTGTGTCAATTAGAGTAGTGTGTACCGACGGCCCAGCGTGAAGTGACGGCGCGCGCGGCGGACGCAGTAGGGCTCCGCCACCCCCTGCCCTCTGCTCATTGCGTATTCAGACAAATTGATCGTGTTGTTTTCGAACAAAAATCATTTTGCACATGTTTATTCGTGCCGTTTTGTTTCCGCGTGCATATGTTTTCCTTACAATTCCAAAATGTGTTTTTATCCTGCTGAGATATTTTCATATTTGGTATGGCAAAACGAAAAAACAATCGTCACACTTTTATTAATATTGTTATCATAACATTACTAACACAACAAAAATAATAGCAATACAGCTATGCATTGGAATGATGAGGTATAATGATGATAAGGATCTTTCAGGTCTTCCAGTTTCTGGATTCGTAACAGTATTCTGGATGGTAAAAAATCGATAAGATACACATAAGTAATGTAAGTTTGCAATAAGTGGTCTGTCTGAACTCGCTTTTACTCACCCACATGCAAAAATTCTTAACACAATTTCGTGTTAAAGAGTAATTATTTCTTCTGCGAATTTTATGGCGACAATAACAAAGGTACGCACAAAAAATGTTATTATAGCTTACATGTATAGACGAAAAAGCAATTATGAATTTGTCCATAGTCGCTTCTATTAGTATGGGAGCTACCTGCTGCGCTGCACTATAATTACACCGTGAGTGACATTTCCAAAGCTTTTGTAAACGATAACGCGGAAGCTGCTACGAAAACTTAAAAAACTAAGTAAGTATTGTTGCATTAATGCATTTGGGAGTAAATATTGAGGAGGCACAAAGCGGGCTCCGACAACCCTTAAATATAGTCCGCGGGGTGCCATTAGAGCGGTTCAAAGAGTTGGGTGGTGCCCACGGAACTGCGAGGACCGACTTTGTAAATCTAATTAAAATATCAATATGTTCACTGGAGTTCGCGTTGACAATTTGATTTCACGCCTTATGCCCTCGCTACCCTGCAATGCCACGATATTAAATATTAATACATTGTTACTAGCTGGCATTGTTTTTTATTTCATTTAAAATAAATCCTAGATTTATAACATGGACGGTTGAGTATGTAAAGTAAGGGAAATATGGTATTATCGAAGTATACCTATGTCCTACGGGTGAATGGTTATTCCTTATAAAATTGAACAAAACGAGAATTCTACGAATGAGCATCAATTATCCTATACTGACGTGATACTTTTGAATACAATAAAGTCAACGACTCCTCCATGAAACTGTCATATATTTCTTTGAGCGGCGCGCAACGCTCCAAACTGTCGACGCGTGAATCGTAATCAATACGAGCGGCCCGGTTTTTTCTTTATAAAAGTTCAGGTAGCAATACAAACAACAATAAAAACGTGACATATCAATCGCCCTTTTTTCTGTCAATGTCGCAAATTCGCACAAATCAAACATTGAAGTGTTAAAAATTTCTGAAACACAAAGGGCTTTTAAAGTTGGGTGACAGGGAGCGAGCAGTAACTTTGTCACACGGAATCATTAGTTAGCAAATGTCAAGCCCGAATCCGATTCTTTTATTGCACAAACAGCCTTACAAGACGTTAAGTCAAACAAGTAGGTAAACAACTCGCAAGCTGAACCGTGATTTATGCTCCGGTTTATACTCGTATTGATCTTAAATAGTGTATTTGTATTTCACCTGTTACTGTTTCTTAGGTGTATTTTACTCAGTAAAAAATAAATTACGGTTTGGTAAATACATCACATTAAGAGTCAATAGGTGCTTATCAGTAGGAAAGTATTTAGGTGTTATTATTTTAATGTCATAGAGTTCGCAGCAGTTTATCATAAGCCGGCCCTAAGAAACAACTGTTACAAAGCACGGCTGGCGCAATATTTCATCGCATCGTTTCGGCAAAAACGTAACCCTTTTTTTGTTTTCTATTACAATTGTCACCCTTTCTCTGCCATTTCAATTAAATAATGTCTGGTCATTTGGGCCGGGCGGGAGAGATCAGCGCGCAGGACTGCCAATGTTGCGCAGTGTCGTGTTCGCGCCTCCCTTTACCCTCGGCGCAAAGTGCGCGTCATCCTGCAGGCACATTAATCACTCCTATTATTAAACTTGTTATTGTGTTCATTTGAAGATAACGTTTTATAAACGGTGCCGTCCGTTCATAACAAAATAAGCTTTATGTAATAACGTGTAAGCGAATTCTTTCATAAAAAACCGTTGATTAATGATATTTTACGCTCTAATCGATAACAACAAATCCGATTAAGGTTGTGGAATAGTTTCTTTTTATGACAAGTTATAAAAACGTTATGTTTGTACTTATAGTTGAAAACCTGTTTCTAATTCGCCAAAATGCTTTTAGCCGTGCGGCAAAACCCGTAACATCGTATGACTATAGACAAGTCTCAAGTCCATTTCTTGCCGGGCAAGCGATTCTGTTTACTGTACAATCTGTGCCACGACTAGCTACTGCTACAACACAGGTGTGCCTGAGTTGCGCCGAAATAGACAGTCACGATGAGGAATTTCCGATCACTGCTTGATGTACATAAGTGCGCGCTATGTCGAGGCCTGGCGGAGGCTTGGCGCGCCGTCTATTTCTTAGAACCACGTAAAGTCCATCGTAACGCCCGCGCCGCCGTTTATTGAGAGTTTTCCTTATTTACTTAAGTTATTTAGAGAATACTAATATGTTCAAGTGAGCAACTTCAACTTTGAACACTCGTAATAAAAGTGTTATCACAATAAAACTAGAATTAAATTCACACTACTTTCTAAACAAATTGTTTAATGGATCAGAATGTCAGATGGATTGAAATATACTTAACATATGTCTAGAAGGATGATTTGTGGAAAAAATAGTATGCAGGAAGCAGGAGGCCTCAATCAGAATAGAACTCGAAAAGTTTTTTAGCTTAAAAAAGGTTTAGGTACCTACTAAGTAGTGGTAGTCATTTCTTTATCAAATAATAGTTAGAATTTTCGTGGGTAATACTAGTAATCACAAGCAATTAGTTCTTGGAACTACTTAGCTAACTTAAGGCTTCCACATATCTACATAACAAAGATCTCGACCAATTCAGCTGTAATGCTACCGTATACCAAAGCTGAGAAACAAATTCACTGTATCATTCACCTGATTTACAAAAGAAATTAGTCAGAACCATTTTACAAATGCCCCATTGCATAACGTGCTATCAAAAATGTAAGCATTTAGAAATATTTGCAAAATCAAACGTGGCCTTTGAAACCATAAACGTAACTTTCTAGATTTGACTTTACACACTCCATGTGACTCAGGCTTGGTAGCAGGCGGACTCAACCGGAACATAACCAGTCGTTGCCTTGTCCAATTATGTAAATAGCTCAGTTGTACTGGGATTTTACGATAATTATTCAATACACACGAGAGATATTGACCGCGGAATAGGGGATTTTTGACGGCTACAGATCAACGACACGTTGTTGTTTTTTTAATATTTTCATCGATTTCGATATTGTACTACCTATGGCAAATTAAAATCTATAATTATTGTAATAATTGCCTATGATTAGGTCTTAAGGTTTTGCTTGTACTCCCAGGGTTATATTTTCTTTATAACTCCAAGATTCTTGAAATACCCCCATCATCTCATCACACGCCTTTTTATCGACCCACTGCTGTGCACTGGCCACCTCTCCCACGGAGAAGGATTGAGCGTTAATCACCACGCATGCTCAATGCGGGTTGGTGATTTCAGACTTTATAGTCCTGGTTTCCTCGAGATGTTTTCCTTCACCTTTTATGAGTAGGTAATTGGTGTCAAAGATAAACTTAAAAAGTACGTATAACTTAGAAAAGTTACATTAGTACTTGCCTGACCTGGAATCGAACCCGCACCCTCATACTCAAAAGGCTGGTGCTTTAACCACTAGGCGCTAACTAAGCAACAACTAAATACACCAATATTAAGTAATCGTGCATTTCTAGTGCGTTGACTATCTGGAACCTTATCGTGTTGGAAATACCTTTTTAGACAGTTCTATTTCAAGTTTCAATCCGATAGTTATAAACTTGTAACCTAGTTCGCAATATGAATAGATAATAGGCTTATCATGTCGAACAGTTATGTAGATATAAATATTGCTGGTATTCCCCCGATGCAGGTATTTCCGGAGCTCAAGAGTTCGAATACCCAGTTAACACTTACGAGTCAGATGTTACACAATCAAGTGGTATAGATTGTATCAGTTTTGTAATTTGTAATATGGAGATACATAGGTATACCTATATTAAACAGTTAGACGTCCATACTGTAAGTTTTAACCATCATGTAAGCCGTTGGATGGAATTTTCAAAAGACATTCTTGGTGTCATTATTTTTTTAGGATTAGGAACTTTTTATGTTAATACGACCCAATTCTCCTAAGTATATAAATAATTTATGCTTAGAAAAGTTACGCAAATAATTAAAATACAGGGTTGTACGTTTTTTATTGTCCCATCATTTTAGGCGTCATGCATGATAAGGCCGGCTTTACGAGATCATTGACATACAATAGCTCATGTCAATGGCACAATGAATAAGTTACCTACTTATGGACAAGGACACGCCATGCAGGGAATTCCAAAACACGAATAAGGTATGTACCGCGTGTTCGATGGCCACACAACTGTTGGACCGTGTGGTGAACGTATTCACTTTCACAACATTTAATCAAATATCAAACACATTTTTCCTTAAAGCAGTACTAGATTATACCACGGCACTGCTTGCGCGAGCGTAATTTTTATTTTATTTTATGTAGGTACAATATTGAACATATAATTTAGATAACGTTTTAGAAATTTCATGTCGTCATCGAGCAGAAACATGTAAACTTAAAAGAAATGCAAAAAGGTTTGAAGGTTGAAAATCATAGTAGGTAGGACTTAATAAATTCTTCATAAAGCTAAATTCTTAAAAGATAAAAAAGGCTTATCACTTAATTGATTTGCAAATGAAGTAAATATGAAAAATGAACAGACTGTTAATCAGATCTTGATATGCAATACAGAATCAGGTAATTTATTCCTCTCAATGCGGATCATAAAATACTTTGGACATTAGGAATATATTCTGAGTCACATTTCTAGTTACTACATACCTACTTGGTTGATATTAGTATTAAAACAAAAAAAAATCAAAGGAACTCCCCGAGGTCGTCACGTCATATCGAACAATCGATGACGGCAAGATGTCGACGTAAACGGAACTAAGTGAACCGGTTGGAGGCATCTAATCGTACTACACATTAGTATTCAACGTGTCCGAGCTATGACTCACACATGCACACCGTCGGACTTATGGAGAAGTGCAACCACGTGACCATTAAATGCCGATTTCAATAACCTATCGTCTGTTGATTTGCCTTCTAGAGATAGGATTTTGAAATTGGCTCCATACAGGCAATGTCAAATTGCAATCTCTAGTAAGTACCCGTATATGAACAGATAGATAGGTTATTTTTAAGTTCCTAAAGTAACCATTATACATTTCCTAAATGCATTTGGTAAAAGTTTAAGAAAAGTACCTATTTATAAAACCTTTCGCGGCTATGAAGCAGAAGTGAAAGTTTGTTCAAAAGGAGTAACAATTGTGTATTTAACACTGTTACGTGTTCGCACTGTTGGCAGGTATCCAGCAAGAAAACAATTACAAAAAGGTACCGTTGCACCCTCATTATAAAATAATAATAGTTGAATGCTACACGCCCATAAAACAATAGTCCGCATAAAAGCGGAGCCGGTCGGAGTCGCTCGGCCCCGTCAGTAAACTATGTCTGCAGTTTACACGTTTACAGTTCTAAATTTAACAAAAGCTAATTTTGTTGCATTTTATTACTTTGAAATAGGATCAGGACCCATTAGGGCACTTTTTGCCACGCCTTTTATTAGGGTGTCGTCCGAAGGCCGCGCGGCGAAAGACAAAGCATTGACCGGAATTGCTCGCATAAACAACGTCTGACGGCTTCTTTGCCGGTTTACGACCGTCCACGGGCGCTGGTTTGCAGTGGCCCGCTTTAATGAAACTGCCATTACTTCGAAATTTGCACATGTATGCCTCGTAAAATTAATGCGTTCAATACTAAATTAGAAGGATGTGTGTACAAGGTTTAATAATATTATTTCGAATTATTATCGTAAGATGGTATAACACAACTTTCACTACATTAAAGCTGTCATGTCATCTTAGAAATATAATTTCAATTATTTAGGATGTCTGTCTTGATTTCTGTTTGAATATCATGCCAATGAAGTCGTGCTTAAAGCTTCAAGCTTCTCAAGTATGAGTGTGCGGGTTCGATTCCAGGTTTTCTGAGTTATATTTACTTTCTAAGTATAACTTGGACACAAATGAAAGATTAAAGGCGAAGCAAAGCATCTTGAGGAAATCTGGTGTACAAAATCTGAAAATGTATGTAGGTATACCAAATGCATTTAAACTTTGGTTCAGCTGTTTCTAGATAGACTGGAAAGCCGACCCCAAACTAATTAGGGAAAGGCTATACAGAAAATTTTTGATGGTAAAGAATTTCAGTGAAGCTTCAATATCAAAACACGCTACAATATGTTCCAAAACAAAATTATTAAAGAAATTAAGGAACAAAAACGTTTTTGGAAGGGTGGCAATAAAATAAAAGATTGTAACAAATGACTCAACTGCCCGAACGCGCCTCACATTAAAATACATGTTAATGGGAACACGTTGTAACCCTTTTCTTTATTGTACACTTTTTGTTTTATTCAGGGGTCATTGCGTACTTTTTATTCTACAACTATGAAAAGGTTTATGAATCAATTAATTAAATGTCTCTACGGTCATTGTCACTGTGTAAATATGTAAATTAGTCAGCAAGTAACAATGCTGTGATTTATTGGTCATGGTCATAAAAAGCTTGTACCATTACCCGAGGTGAGAAATACGGAACAGTTGTTCAGTTCAACAATTCACGTTCACAACAACAAAACAGGATTACAGCAGACTAGGCCCATAGCATGAATGCGGCATGTAGTAATTTAATGAACATTCTAGAAGCATTAATTCTTCCTAATAAGTGGAGGTAAAAATTTCCAAATTCTTCTTTATGGTAAAAACAAATAACGCATGTCAGACTGATACATCAAATAGGTAGGTACATCTCAGCAGATAAAATAGTTGTTGTGTTGCCTTACAAACCATGAACTAAAAAAGGGAAGGTCCAATTATGCGTGCTAGCTATTAACAATTTTGAAAAACTTGCATTCCGGCAAAAGCGTTTTATGAAAACATATATAATTTCATTTTTCAATTTCAATTTATATAATTTCATTCTTTAGTTTTGTTATAGTATAAAGGTGTACCTATTTCATATTGTAACTTATAAAAACGAAATCTTATCACTCTGAATAAAAGCTACATATTTGTACAAAGCGTAACATTAAATCGAATCCACTTATCTAAAAGGATGTGGTTTACGTCGCCTTATCACGTTAACAACACTATATAAAGCGTTCTAGGTTATTATGGCTGGCTAGTTAGTATAGTTTATAACATTTCACGTCATCACCATCATCAGCCATTTCTATCCTCAGATCACGTACAAAAAAGGAATGAGCGTTAATCACAACGTTTTCTCAAGGGGCGATTTCAGACTTTTTAAGGTCAGGTTTCCTCAAAAACTTTTTCTTCAGTTTTCATCATCATCCGAGCGTTATCCCGGTTGCAACCTTTCGGGCCCGGGGTCCGCTTTCCTGCTCCTTCTCCTCCACTTCGCACGATCTTCGGCATCCTTGTTTGTCATTCCATTGGCACGCATGTCACCCCTTACGACGTCCAGACAGCTTTTCCTGGGTCTACCCAGTCTGCCACGTCCGGGCGGAGGTGCCATGGCCAGACATTTGTTCCACTTTTGTATAGTCAATTGGTGTCCAAGATATTCCAAGAAAGTAAATATAATAATATAGAAAAGGTACATTTGTGCTTGATCAGCATGTTTAATAATGTAAATGTGATTAGCAGATGGCCTCGGGCCCAGTTTAGGAATCGAAGTAGCTATTTGGAATTGTGGATTAAGACTTATCTTTTTAGGACTCGTAGGGGTTCATTTTTGTACAACAATTGATACCATAAGATATTTTTATGGAATGGTATTTTTTCTGCGTTCCTGTATTATTATATCTCTTTTTAATATTTTAAGCCTCAATTTAATTACAATATTTAACATAAGTTTTTATAAATCATCTTAAATACCATCCTTACTTCCTTACTAATATTACAAATGTGAAAGTAACTCTGTGTCTCTGTCTGTCACGCTTTTACGCCATAACTGCTGAGTCAGTACATGGCTACTTTTTCATCTGCGAGCGGAAAGTAATTTGTTCTTCTAGTTTCTCGAACCGCGGAGAACAGCTAGAAATGAATAGAGATTTGATTGTTTGGTTGACTCTTATAAAATGGGCTCTAGATAAAATGGGCTCCGAAACTCTTGAAGCAGTTTCGAATTTTTTTCATTGCTTGGAAGATGGCTTGGAAGCTACACTACCCCCTACATGTAGTATTTTTTTTTTGTATGACTTGCAATTCAGCCTAGGAGGCTGTGTACTGCTTACCCGGTCTTTCCTGTGGATTCCAAAGTTTAATTTTAGGCCTCCAGCCTGGGGCTTATATAGATTTAAAAACTAAACGAAAGCGCTAAGGGCACCGCCAGTGGATATATATAGTATTTGGTGAGCTAAGCTATATATTATCCGGGTACAGCAAAAATCCCATCGGGACGCAGGAGAAATTACGAGCAGTAGCTAGTTACAAATAAATTTCATTTTACATTCTGCCGAATTGAGAACTTCCCCATTAATTATGCAAATACCCTTTGGGCGAAATAAATAGATTTAACAAGCAGACGCCTCCTTGTAATATGGAAAAGAATATAATAAGCTGTAACTGCGTGCCTAGGTATATAATATGTATATTAGGTACCTATACGAATATAAAGTTTTGTTTTAGTTTGTTAGCAGTTTGGAATTTCTATTTCATGTGGATTTTTTAATAGCTGTAGACACCACTGTTGTATTGGGTAATAATGTAATGACAGTGTTATGTTTAATAAATAAATAAATAAAATAAAGTTTTTGGTTGTTACGCTTTCAATTTAAACCGCTAATCCAACTGACATGAAATTTGGTAAGAATAGGTGAAATTATGAAATCAGTTATTGGCTTTGTATCCGTTGGTATGATCTGAACCCGCAATAATGGATATTGTAATTTCAGAACCGATAGGTAAGGTTTTGTTTTAAATAAATTATGAATTTTCTAAAGCCGAATCTCAATTCGTTATTTCAGTTTGGTTAACATTGTGTTATCTGCTTCTACCTATATAGACAGCGACGATGTGACTTGTGGGCGTGAGAATATTTTTGTGGGAACTACGTTATCAACGACATGTTTTTATAGTATTTTTTAATATAATTTTATACATTTAGAACAATTTGATCGAATCCTATAATACAGTTATTTTCAGGGATGCGTACCCAAATTCAAAACATGACCCTATCACTAAGAATTCACTGTCCGCTGGTCCGTCCGTCCGTCAGCAGGCTGTATCTCATAAACCTTGATAGTCAGACAGGTGAATTTTCAGACATGATGTATTATTATTACCGCAATACCTAACAACACTTAAAATTAGAATATAATAAATATTTCAGGCTACTCTCAAACAACATCAGGTTTAAAACAGCAATTTTTTATATTATGTATGTTTCTTCAACACACCAGAAACGATTTCGAACCTTTTTATGCTTCCTATGTGGCTACCAAAAGATGATCTAACGTTGAAACCCAAATGCAACTTTCGATTCGAAAACAAGAGCAACTCTCGAAAATTGTAGACGTGTCTGGTAAAAACTTAGCAAGTCGGACAATGAGCTTAAAATACCCAAGTATACCCTGAAAGCACATCGTCGTGAGGTAATTTATCTCTGTTGTCTATAAAAATATTCATCAGATTCAGAAATCAGCACCCAGACTAGTATCACGTTCGGTGGCACACAATTTATCCGGCAATAACTCTTTTCACAGACACCTAATTCATTCAGGTATTACAATTAGCGCACTAAAAGCAATTAACAGATTTTCTATAACTTTTCTGTGGTTTTGGAAAGCAGATCTCTCTTAGTTAAAATTAACCCTATAGGTATATTCATTACCTTACTGTATAGTCAATACCGATTGGTACTGAGAAGGATTAAAACATTATCTGGAAACAGAAAAGGGCCTAAAACAGAACCCTGAGGAACGCCCATTTCATCCCTAAAATTCTCTTCCGTCTCTGACAACTATGATAAAAATATTGCTTATGCCGATAAAATCTCAAAATGAATTTTAGTGACACGCGGGAGGGTTGTTACATATTTCGTCAGAGCTTTGCATTACAGCTTGCATGGAGATCAAACGCCGACGCGCCCGCCACGTGCCCATTCGTGCACAATAAACAGATACGTGACGAATTCTAATATTTCTGGCATGTTATTGGAACAATTTATAGATGACTGGTCTTTGATGTTGAGCACGAAGTACCATCTCATTATTACATGTCAATCGTGGAAGTTGCAATACCATTCTTTTTTATAACATTAAGACAAATATCTTTTGCCGAACTTAATTTTATCACATAGACTTTAAAAAAAGTACAGGGTCAACTAAAATCTACATTTAACAAAACTACTAGTAAGAGTTAATAGTTTCGTTACATTCATAGTAGAAGTATGCAGATTTAGTTGACGTATCTAGTTTTCGTCACACAAATTTCTTAGTACGACAACAAAACATAATATAAAGTAGCAACAATCCCAACACTTAACGATTTATTATTGAGAGCCGATCGTACTTGGACGCTTTCAAAAGCTGATACATTTCACAAAGCGCGCCGCTCTTTGTCACCAAACAGACACATTAAACGGTTCGCCTGTCTGTGATCACTGATATGTATCACTTCTGTCCAAATGTATAGATTTATATCTACTAATTGACACTATATTTGTCTAATCCACCACTCCAAACGTACATAGTAAGAAGATTTAGCAAAACAGCATTTTATTCTGTTAAATGCGGTGTTTTAAGTTTCGGGTGATTGAATTACATTTTTTCACTTTATTCGCTTTTTCAACTTTTTTTACTTTCTTCTACTGAGATTTTAGGCTTTCGTAGGTTTTATGATGGGTTATCTGTTATCTGACCGTGATCTGGATATAAAGTTAAAGAAATAAATTTTAAACACAAAACAACCGTCTTCAAATAATACTGACATGGAAGAAATATACCTTCTGACGTGGTTCTAGAAGTTAGTGCTAAAATTAAACACAAAATCAACATACAGGCATCTTCTATAGCCATATTTTCAGCGTTTTTTGAAATTATTTTGTTGTAACAGCTTTTTTATCTTCTTACCATATTAATGTTGTATGCTGTATAATTTAATTATCACTTTTCTACTCTAATTATAAAAAACGTAGAACACCCAGAATCCCAGAAATATGTATGTATGAGTTATTAGGATCAGAGTAAAAAAAAATAACAATATTCATAGTAGGTACCAAACCAGTGCCTTAACTTAAGCAGGTAAGCCAATTCTAACAACTAAAATCTTGGATATTTGAACAACGATATTAATATCACGTTTAGGGCATGTTAATAATACCTAATTAGTAAGGTACGAGACCCTTTTATTGAAATGTGTGCCATGATGGAATACAATTAGGCAACTGGGCGTCCAATAAATGCAGCTTACTTTCGAGGCTTACAAAAATATCACGTTTCACAGTGTATCGCATCCTGAGATCCTACTCCCCTTTTATAAAACTGTATATAACGTACATTTATCTCGTTACAAAGGAACAAAGGATCTGATACAAATACATAAAACACTTCAAACGTCGAAAGAGGATAATGCCCATCATTATAAATTCATGTGTTTTGTCGTTTACAGTATTTATTTTGTACAATTTCGAGGGGGAAAACCCTCTTTTCGCTTGAAAGCTCCCGAAAGCGCGTTGAGAAGGCGTCGGGCGGTGCCGCTTGCTCCCGTCATTGGCCCAGTGCTCCCCACCAGCCAGAGACTCCGCCCTAGTGGAAATTCTCCCTCTGAACCTTTGAGCAAGCGTGCATTCAGTAAGCGTATGCCGCAGTGGCAGGTAGTCGTGTCGCACGAACTCGATCATTGCGCATTAACACCCATTTGAATCATCGGTGTCGCTGACTCAGTGTGGTGTGTGTTGAAACTTGGGTGTGATGGTGAAAAATATTTTGGTGCGTTTCTAATATACGTGTAATGCACGCCATGAGTGATCCCGCTGCTTTGGCAGGCATGTTGCCCTTCGATTCTATTGGACTGTACGAACAGCCGAAACCACGTTTTATCTTTAAAATGCCGCGGGTAGTTCCAGACCAAAAAGCCAAATTCGAATCTGACGATCTCTTTAAAAGACTGAGCAGAGAAAGTGAGGTATGTATAGGCCTAATTAATTGTACTTACGTAAATTAAAAATGAATTAAATAAGAATGTAGTTACTGTTGTAAAATGGAACAGTTTTAATCGTTTGTGAACAGGAAAATTACTTATATAATTAAGTCATACGTTTGGAAACGAATCATTATTGTTTTAACTGTATTGTTTTCCTTTTACTTATTTATTTTGTTATTTTTCTCTGTTCTGTATTGAATTTTGTGTTACGTAAAAAATGAACGACAGAGATATTTGCATTCCTCTAATAGATCTAAGACAATGTGAACGTTCCTACCAAAAGGATGCTGAACGCACATCGTTTTGTTTCTTACCTACCCACTACATGAGTTCCTCCATATTCTAAGTGATACAATTAGTTATTTCCATTTGCCAGGTGAGGTACACAGGCTACCGCGACAGACCCCCAGAGGAGCGCCAGATGCGGTTCCAGAGCGGTTGCCGCGAAGGCCACACGGAGATTGCCTTCACCGCCACCGGCACCAACCTGCAGCTGGTGTTCGATCACTCGCCGTACAACAACCGAGGTTGTGATTTCCAGAAAGAAAGCGGCAAGGTAATTAGATATGTTATTGTTTCATTTTTCTTCTAAACCTTTTATCAAAATATAATTGAAACGTGATGTGTGTAGGTACATATATAGCTCATTATTTAGCCCTAATATAGTAGTATTAGCTCTGCACCTAAAGGACATCGGCAATTGGCTCCTTGCGCATTTGTTCGTCCAGATCTTTTCAACCAGCTTTGCTAGTTTGAAGTTAGCTGCTATTGACTTAACAATATATAAAATATTATTAACGAAACACTAGTTACTTATTTAACTCCCTAGCACGTCAAACCAGCCCGCGAGCTGAGCCAGTGGCTTTAAAACATAGTCCGTAAAAATAATTACAAACAGATCCAGCCCGTCCCTTTGATGTCCTCCCCCCAGCGACGCCCTGAACCAAGGTCCTTATAATAGGGGGTGCCTTTATCGCCGTCGTTTAGTTTTTATAAACCCCTAGCTGGAGTCACAAAATTAGTTTAGGTTTTCACAGGAAAGTCCGGTTAAGCAGTACTAGGCCTCCTAGGCTAAACTGCGAGAAAACACAGAAAAAATACTTATTTAGCGCCATAACATTCTTCGAAATATTTAAAGTCATCGCGCAGGTCGCGGTTTTTTCCGTGGTTTTTCCATAGTTTGCGGCGACACGCTACGTAGTGATAGACACGTTGACATAAACAAAGGAAAAATTGGAAATCCATTCGCACAACTACCCTGGTGTGAATTCTTAACAACTGAAATATATTTTAAACCCGCAATTAGGTACATTCAGTAGTTTAATTAATTTTAGTATACCTACTAAAGTAAATTTCGTTAACGTAAAGTGTCGTCTGAACTTGTTTTGGTTTAGAAAGCAATAAAGAAGAATAATTGATATTATTTGCTTTATTAGGTTTAGTACATAATGATCTGCATCCAAGAACCAATTAATAATTAGTAAAATTGTAATTTTAATAACAATCTCTGCGTAAATTAATTAATGATGTAATGAAAACTGACACTAAAATTGCCTTATTGTTTTCTTAAATAAGAGATTTTTTAAAAATAAATGTTGTTGAAAAGTCACATCATTAATAATCTTAACGAATAAATGTACTCTTTATTAACATTAAAGTTTTCTACTATCATCTCTCTTATTTCTTATTCTTCTAGAATAAATGAGCGAAAATGGGAACCTATAGAAAAGAACCTAAACCATTATCAATGCAATGAATTAGCATAAGGTACAAATGACTTAAAATAATAAGTAATAATAACGGGAAATGGCTATCCAGAAAATTTACCAAGAAGTCCTATCCTCCTATCTACATAATAATTACTTACCGTACAACCAAGCTGGCTATAGAATAACATGCTTTTAGTGCCTTTACCTAATTTACAGCATAAGATTCCAAAATTAACTCGTATTTTCTCATATTTACGTAGACTAAATAACATGAAGGAAACATTTGTCAAACACAACATAGAGAACAACTTTTAATTGTATGAATCACAGTAATAACGTCGAATGCTTGCTAATGTATCATTGGGTACTTAATACTTGATAGCCTCATTCGTCAGCCGTCGTCATCAGCGCACAAAACTTCCGGCCTACATTTTCATAATCAAAATGAAGACATTAATAACATGAAGCCGCTAATGATAAAATATAAAGGCGTAACACCGCATGTAACGCGTCGGTCACGCTCTGCCGTACCTTAATACACTCTCTGAGTGAATGACATCTTTTCTACAAAGCATAATTCTGGTTTGTGTAATGTGCATGCTGATGGGACATGCCAACGAATTCATTAACGAGCTTACTTGCAATGTCATAATTACCGATTGCATTCTTATACGCGTTTTGAAGTCTAGAAGTTATATTATAATCTTAATCAGGTGTGAATTCTTATGGATTTAATTTTCAAATGTACCTATTTACTTCATTAAATATGATTGCTTCAGTGATTTTTTTTTACCTAGGGACACTTGCTTCTTTTTTTTAAGATAAACAGTTTGATATAGACGAAAAAAAAACATGACCTTTTCCTACAAAATCTTAATCGTAGCATTTGGTTTACGTATTTTATGTAACTAAAACAGATGTCTTGGTCGGTGTCGTGGTTGGTAGATGATGTGCAGAATTGTTGGAAGTAGCTACTCTTTATTCTGACGTTTTCTTGCTGTGTTTCTCCGTTAAACACGACGTAAGGCGTTCTGAGAAAATGTCACCATAGGTTACATCACCACCAGTAATCTCCTCACCTCTAGACCTCTTCCCCTATACCTGGCGTTGTAACACTAGATATGCATTCCTTTTTTTTCGCATTTTTGGACATTTTGAATGTGTTGAAGAGAACACCTATCTCAAAAAAATATACCAAATCCTCGATCACATCGATATACCTCGATCGATTTTTGATTATGATCAAACCTTTAAACCTCATAAACCACCTACTTTATATATATTTACCTATTTTATACTTTATATATATATGAGGTAGGTATAAGAAATCGAACTCAATTCAGTTTTAAAATGATGTGCTTAGCATGAATTGGATTCTTCGATAGCATGCGCACGCTGCCTAGCCAAACATAGAACCACTGGAGCTAATACATACATAGGCACCGGTTTTCATCGTTCTTGTGCCCAGTCATATGTATTAAATATCGATGTTCGTTATATTATAAGAGGAACCCATTTGATGCTAGTCTTTATTGAATTGAGCCCCTTCCTCACTCTGAATCCCGCCTGCTGAGCTGTTGTATGAATACTTATATTTATTTACACTCGGTTCATTTAACAAAGCCCTTGAGTGTGCTCGAGCCCTCATCTTGTAACGATGTTTTATTATAGCATGCTTCAAACTACTCGTAGATTTCGGATTCGATTTAATACATCGATATTGTTTAATAGTTTCAAATCCTTACTTCGATACTAGACTACAGACGTACTTATTATGTATGTTATTGATTGTTAACTTTGGGCTTTTCTATTTATTTTTAATTTAAGAACGTTAATAATTAGACAGGTTTGATAATTTAATCTAGTTCGGTCAGTCTCGTTTTAAAATAATTTAATCAGTACCTGTATACGTAGGTTTCACACGTTATATTTGACATAAGTAGCTGAAACCCATTAGATTTTTATACCATTAGTATAAAAATCACCCAAGAGTTATAATTTGTCGTCACAGCCTGGTCCCCTTCGATGTACTTGTCAGTGGGGTGCCCCCATAACAAAATAATGACTTTAATGTAAGTCCCTCGGGAAAGGGAGAAAAGCTTTTTCCCTGAAATCAATAGTGGAAAAGCGTCGCCATTGGTGGGCGTCCGTAAGGCGCGCCCGCCCAACTAATATGGCCGCCATGTTACGTCACGATGTTCCCTTTTCATTATCCTGGCTAATCTATATTGTGTATGAATAAAACAACTTTGGATTCTAGGATCTGCTCCCAAATAATAGATGGTACCAATCTATTTCGTGCTGGAATAGGAAATACTAAAGAACTTACGTTTCATCCACGTTAACTTCTGGCAGAAGAAACAAGTAGTTTTGCTAGTTTAATTGTATTATAATAGATAGGTACACATAACGAGACAGTATACAGGCATAAGAAATTTTTGATTCAATAGAAATCTATTTACGCAAATTGGTAAGTCTATGTTAATAAGCAGGAGCCTATTAAACGTAGTGATAAATTTATTAGAAAAATAAAAAAAAAAAAAACAGAAAAAAGCAGAGTTTAAAAATTAAATAAAATGAGGCGCTATACTTTCTCTTCGGGGTACCACTTCAGTTTTCATCGATTAAGGTTCGCTTCAATCTCGACGTGAAAATAGATGTTTTGAAATGCGATGTTATGAATGTTTTTTTTGCGATGGGGTTATAGGTTTATTTCTTAACGTTTTAAAGCTACCAAACCCGAACACGAAATACTATATAATATTTTATTTAGTATCTAAAACCCCTGCCGATTTTGATATAACAGCTTATAACTTGAGTACAAATGAGCTGATTTTGATTAATTATGTCTAGGAACCACCGCTGGAAACCCATCTTCCAACTTAAGAGCTACGGTGCCACAGAAAGACAAGAAAGACACATAGAAATCAAACTTATAACACCCATAATTTTGTATCGGGGTTAAAAATAAGAATATGACGTTAAAATTATATATTTAAGTATTATAAACTATATAGTAGTACTTGTATTGTATTCAAAAATTGCATTGATAGGTGCTCAACAGATAATGCTAATTATTAACATACGGCAGGCGATGGTTTTTTGTATAAAGTGTTTAAAAGAAGCTAAAGAGAACTCGTTATTAGGTAAATTGCATCCTGGTCGAATGTGTGGCACAATTAAAGGTTTGTTGGAAGCGGATGCGGCAGCCGGAACAAAGACAGCACGCGATCTGGATCGACACACGTCTGCCTTATGTCGCTTGTCCTTCTGCTTTGTTACCAACACTCACAACTTCAAAAATAATTATATAATTACATTAAATTCGTTCCCAAAACATATTTAAACCCAGTTACTTAGTAAGACAACGCGCATCCGAAAAAGCCTTGTCCAAGAATGGACCCACTACCTGTACACTTTTTTTAAGGACCACTTCCGAGCCATATGTGACTGACAATTTCAACTTTGCCACCAACGGCGTAGATGTTTTTGTCTTTCTTTTTTGTGCAATTTTTAAAAGTAGCTATTTGTCATCAGGCCCACATCGTATCCCGGTTTATAATGAACGGCGTGTGCGTGAGGTGGCGTGGCTGGATAGATTTGGAGCGCCTCGACGGCGTCGGGTGTCTGGAACTTGACGAGGAGCGAGCAGCGATTGAGGACGCGGCTCTGCGCGACCAGATTGAACGATACAACCAGAGGCTCCGGGACTTTGAGGACAAGCAGCGCGCGTATCGCGAGCACGGCGAGGAGCTGCGCGCGCACTCACATGTGCACCAGCGCTGCCACCAGCCGCGCCAGGCGCCGCACGCCGCGCACCCTGCTCACCCACACCCGCCGCACCCGGTGCACATCAAGCCACACTCGCAGGGTGCGCTTATCTCATAAATACTCAAACAACCCATGAATGAAAGAACCTGCAGACGTAATTAAGGTTTTTCGTGATCCAATATTCGTCTTTTTTGTATTAAAATCACAATAAAGTTATTCATGGCAGATCTTATTTTCGTCTGGAGAGATGCTTTGTAAAAAATCTACTATCATGGTCTTCCAACTAAGCAACAACTTCAATTTGTGATTAACGGGGTTAAAAAATAAATAAAATCTTCCTATTGTAATTTCATGATAGAAAGAAATAAAAACTGCCTATTATAACAATTTTCATAGTTTGTGAAAACTTTGTGAAAATTGCTGTTTTGGTAATAATCAAGTAAAGTACAGCCGTTACTTTATTACAAACAGAACTGCCTCCAATAGAGAACAATAATTTCGACTATCATTCAAGTTGTTTTGACCATGTTTTGTTTTGAAAATCAGAATAAAGTATAGTAACAACTTCAGATTATATACAATGGCTTTTATCAAGCATTTATTAGTAGTAATAACTCGTCATGATCAAACATTGGCGAAATCTGCAATGTTAGTTAGTAATTGACTAGTTTTAAGTAAATCTAGATGATAGAAGAAAACCTGACAAAATGTTTTAAAAATACTGACCTTCGATCAATATCCCTAGCAATCTTAAACTCACGTCCGAAATAACTTGAAGAGTCTGAAGGTTCTTGTCTGCGCAGTAGAATTTCAGAAGTAGTTCTTCGAAAGAGCTATATAACGGGCTCCAGAAGTAACAAAAGTGGGCTTTAGATTTTTTTGAATGACAAGCGCAGTCAACAATCTTCCGGCTTACTAAGTATTTCAGACTTAGTTGGTTTACCTATGCAAATACTTGTAACTATAACCTCTTTTGTACATGGTAGAATTGGTGAATTGAAATATGACGATAATACAATGGTGAACTTACCTACTTTGGTGCATTAAAGGAATAACTTACTCCTTTCATCATCATCATCATACTTTTCGTAGTTTTCATTTATTAACAGTGAATACAGTTTAGTGTCGTTCAATATGTAGCCGATAAGCAAATAGTCCTCAAAAATCATTTAAATATGTACCTACTTGCTTGTTACTAATATTTATTCACCAGTTTATGAACAGTCTTTTGTTTCAAAATACATACGTAGGTACGTTACGTATTTCAGTTCATTACTAAACCTGCACATTCTTAGTAAACTTTTATATACCATAGTCAATAATATCTTATAGCATAAAGCATACCTAAGAACAAGTGTACCTATGCCTAGGATAGCAATAGAATTCTAATAATATGTACTTAGATAAACACTGTTGGGAAATTATTTTTTTCTCATTATTTTTAATTATTATTAATTAAAGTTCTCGTTCAGTTTGCGGTACATGTTATTTATTTTTAAGTTGATTTTATATGTAATAAAATATATTGTGATAATAAATGTAAATAAATCTTTACTGAATTTAAATTGCTATTGAATCATTCATGTACGTTGTAAGCACAAACATTATGTAGGTTTTTCATGTATAGACGCCAGCACATAAACTTACCTCAATCTGTCAAACTTTAATAGATTTTCAAACTTGTCACAATACTGGATGTTACTATTGCACTGGAGGTTAATATTCGATTGGTAAAATTTAACAGATACGGGTAGGTTGACCTGCTGACGTTTGTACCGGTCTACTATAGAATCACCTAGCATTCTGTTCAGATTAGTGTCGCTTAGGGTCTTTTAATATATCATTTAACAATGATGATTCTCCTATGATTACATATCTCCTGTATGTAGTCTTACAGCTATATCCGATTTTCTAGACTATTTATGTACCAAATTTCATTTAAATCGATTCAGAAGTTAAGGCATGAAACATGACAGAGTTAGTTTAGCATTTGTAATATTAATAAGGATTGTGCTGCGGGCCTTAACTCAAGACAAAAACTCAGACATATCTCCCAAGCCATGCTGGGATACCGATCTTCCGTTCTCTTACTACAATCCCTTCAGTTTAAATTACGAGTTACCTGGATTTACATGATATCATATTCTACTGATTCTACGTTCAAATTATATTTAACACTAGCTGTTGCCCGCGACGTCGTCCGCGTGGGCATTAGGCGTTTAAACATTCACCCCCGTACGTGATACCGTGATTATATGTAGCCTATATGTTGACTTGACCTCTTAGTTATATTCATGCCAAATTTGAAGCAAATCCATACAGTACTTTTTGAGATTATCCCGGACATACATACAGACAAACAGACAAAAAATCTAAAAACTATATTTTTGCATTCGACATCAATTGTAGATCACGCCCCAATTATTCTTTTAAAAAAATATTCAATGTACAGTTGTGAATTTTCTACGATTTTTACAGATAACTTGGGAAAAGTCTAAGCAGATGATGTTCAAATTATGTTTAAAATTTAAACACCCTTGGATTAAAATTAAACACAATATTATAAACAAATTATTATCGTACTGATAGCACTCTGATACCTGTTGCCAGTTGTGAGCACTCCGATGGTTTCGTTAACGTTTAATTATAATATGAGGGTGGGCGATCCCTCGACTTATACACGCTAATGAAATTTAAGATAATTAGCCATCGCATCGGTGGCATGTTTCGAACAAATAGCAGTCGCAGTCATGGTGCCCGGGTCGCGGCACCGCGTGAGGTGCAGCGGAGCACGCGCGCCGCACCTGCGCGGGCGCCCGCTACCCGTCCCCGCCCTTGCTCATTATACGCAATTTACCCGTCTAAGGAAATGTTCATAAAATATTCATGCTCGTTAAACACAACACGCATTGAATGCTCGTTTTAAAGTTGTTATAAAAGTATAGTGTTTTCCTACTAATGTGTATTAAGTGCACATATAATTACCTACACGATCATTTCCTTACACCGAAAACTAGATAACTGGAATGTGTAGTTTCGTCTATTTATTAGTCTACGGCACCCTACTTGAAGAATAGTGCCAGCAACTGAATGCCTTTCAAGATATCACTGTCGTGAAGCTCATATACATATGTATAGTACTGATTTGATTTCAATTAGTAATCAACAAATAATAAAAAATGCAGGGTTGATTTTTTTTATGTGTTTGAAAGTACATACGGCATTTTTGTCTATCAATTTAGGCAATTCGCTAAAGCACCTGGCCGATTAAAACGAACTTCACTACTGATAACTAATGTTATAAGGACTATTAAGAACAAAACAGTAGTACAAATAGTAGCAGAGTACAAATTCAATTCTACAGGGAAACAAGTAAGTAAGTACATACTAGGTAAACAGAAAATACCTCACATGTGTACAACAACCAAACATGGTAAAGATTTTTGATAAATGTAGTTGTGAATATTTGTTCGGCACTACCTAATCGTGATAAAAATCACGATTACCTTATAAGATATTGCAAAATTATACGCGGAACTGAACATTATCCGGACTATACCATTGATGTTATCGTAGGGTTTTATTGTGACATACGGCACCTTGACCGTCAAAATTGGGCAGGTACCTTCTTTATTGGACAATGTCTCCAAATTCTGTGATCGATGCTACAAAAAACTTGGTATTTTACAAAGCATCGGAGAACGCTATCCAGAGGCGGCTCACAATGAACCCGTGATTTATCGGAGCATTCTTTTTGCGCAAAAAGCTCAGGTCAGTGTCGGAGCGAAGCACCAAAAGGGCATTTCGTGTAATCCTCGCGCAAACCGTGGGAACGCCGCGACGCACCGGCTTATGTAGCTATTTGATTATGATACTACTTCTTTCATATCGAACATTCATCAAGTAACGATTACACCATGCGGACAATTGGTCAACTTCGTTTTCAGGTGCGAATTCTATCGTTAACATTTATCACTAGCCGAATATGTTCTATCGGTAGGTTCCTATTACCCAATCAATTCACTATTATCTATTTCGGAAATAGGTTTGAATTGTGCCTAGTTGATTTCAAAATTAAAATATAGGAGGTACTTTCTGCATATCATTCAAACTTTACAGTTAACAAAAGTCGACAGGTACCTAAGGTAAAAAAGTAATTACCTACGTCGCATGAGAATTAGGCACATTTCAATAAACAATTGAAGTTACTTAAGAGTCATACTAATTAAACCATATATTATATTTACCCATCAAAAGTCAATGAGATAACCTGGAAAGTTGATTGAATGTGATAGCCATATTTTAAGTGACACATATGAGGCTTCCCTAAGACACGTGAGTCGACCAGTCTCGTCTCACACTTGAGTGACGCGAGTGCACACGTACCCTTCTCGTATGTGTCAGGCTTCCCGGTCCAACGACTAAGTTGTTAAGGATCTACTTCTCTAAACCTCTAGCATCTACATAGCTCCAAATAACACAATTTTAACTATCACTTTTTAAACTGCACCTTAGCAATGAGTCCTAATACAAATAAAAATCGCGCTTTGTGATCATTTACGTATTAATTACCGTTCTAGGTATCCTCCTGTCAGTTCTCGATAGAAGTATGTCAAGTGTATAGATGGAAAATAAATTTCATTAAATATTTGTATTATTTATCATCCGTTTAATTGAAATCAGTGCAGACATAGGAACGATACCAAACTACAAAGTCAATGTGTGTTGTGAGATGAAGACATTATTTACGTAACTCGACATTTTAATCATGTGAAGTTGTAAAACGTATTAAAGCTGTTTATTTATACAACGTTTCTAAATGACGGGGCTGCAGAGCAGATACATCAAATGTTAGAGTTTTATAGCCGACGAGTCGCCCCATCGCGCCAGCGGCCAGCGGCACTTTGATACCGAGTACCTACTGCCATTTCATCCATATGTTTCCTCGAATTAACGTCTGTTTTCTACGAAGAAAACGGCTGTCATAAAACTCGTTATAGATTTTACGTTCAGGCACCTACATTAAACAATAAACATATTAACTGCCGGTTTACGATAAAGATGAAACTAGATTTATTTCGCCGATTGTAGCCTATAGGTAAATATTAAAATGAGTTTAACGTACTTTATACACACTATACATATCTCTTATTTGACATAAAATATTTACATTATCTAATCTATATGAGCCACTGAAAGCTTTAAAATTATTTCATTTTGGTTTCGTAATGACCGTTTCGTAGAGAATCCATCTTTATATTGTCATACAAAAATCGATTGAATACAATTAATGCAGGTATTTCAATGGAGCGCGAGGATAGTAAAATCTAATCCTGCGCCACGTGCAGGATAATCTCGGCTAATTGAGGGCGAGCGGCGCTGATCCCTCGATGATCAGGTGCTCATCCTCCCGGGGTGGCAGCGCGCGCCGCTCTCACACCAGTGAAACGTTATTGATTAGCGTCACTATCCGCGTTCACCATCAAGTGCTTTATACTTCACGTTTTACGCAAAGAAATCAACTGTTTCGTGAAATGCTTTATAATATACTTTATAATATGTATATACTAGTAGTCGATCGTGTACCTGCACATTACAACATTTCAAATGCAGGCTATTTTGATCTTTCTCATTAGTCATCAACAAGTACCTACGTCACCCAGTTTGTCATATTGCTTTTTAGACCAATATCAGAGATACAAGAACAGTTTCTTTTATAATATTAGATTCGCTTTCTCGGATATGCTTGATAGTCACAAATGTCTTTCTCTAGCTGTTCCCCGCGGTTGCACCCGCTGCCCGAGAATCACCTCCCGCACCCGAATAAAAAGTATATCCTTTATCAGACTCAAGTCTACCAAATTTTATTTAAATCGGTTCAGTAGTTTTGGCGTGAAAGCTTGATAGACAGACAGAGTTATTTTCACATATATGTAGGTAATGCAGACGAATATTCCCAAATGGGTCTTTTTTTAGGAGTGTGATATGTGACTTCGAAAAGTATAACACCGAAAGTCATATCCCCGCAAGTTTATGAGTTCGAAAGTCTTAACAACGAATGCACGCTACCTCGAAAAACTCGAAAAAGAATGCACATTACCTCGAAAAACTTAACAACGAATGCACGCCATCTCGAAAAACGTAACGCCGTAGTCATGATCTCGAATAACTAATCTCTAATATTCACTTTTTCGAAAGTCTTAACCACGAATGCATCTTCCTCGAAAAACTTAAGTCCATAGCCATGTGATCTCGATCATAATATAATTATGACTTAGTTTATGCTTGACATGATATTGTTTAAGAAAAATTGGATGCAAACGCGATTAGAGTCAATTATATAAAATTAATTAAGTCATAATTATATGGATAAAAAGAAAGCAAATTTCGGATAAGCTCTATTTTTTTTTTAATTGGGAGTTTGTTCCACCATTTTTTATTCCAAGCGACAACACATAGGAAGTCGTGAAGGGCGGGCGTTTTGGGGCTGTCTTTGGTAGAATTTATTTTAAGCCTACTTGGAATAAATGACTTTTTATCTTTTAATAAAAAAAAAAGAACTTTTCAGATCTTTTGCAATGTATGCAGCCTCGCTCCCCTTCTGTGACAGGCAGTCTTAGTAAGTACAGATGTCCGCCAATACACTAACAAAAACTAAGAATTTTGATGTGTATAAACAATTGCGTATCTTTTGAACAACGGCTCACTAAAAAAAGACCCATTTGGGAATATTCGTCTCGATTACCTACATATATGTATACGCAGTAGGACGACTGTGGTAGGTACCTTATTTATATATCCTTATAAACGATGACACTAAACGGCACGAGTTGATACGGTGACGGTACACGAGATTATCTTTAAAAAATAATTATGCATGATAACTCTAATAGGAAAATTACCAGTAGGTACTTACCGATAAAAATCCAATTATAAATCACTACTTTTTAAACCATTACTTTTTTAAATTTAGAGAGCAGTGGAATTACGGAACAGAGAATTAATCATAATTCACCTTATTAATCATGACGACGAAAGACTAAATATTATATGGTCAAAAGACTAACAAAAAATATAATTTCATGCTTGCAAATGCCGATGTAACTTTTTTGTTATTATGTACTTGTATATCTTGGACACCAATGTCTGAGTAAAAATGAAAGAACAACTCTTAGAAATCTTTAGAAGTTTGAAATCGACTATTTATCTTGAGCCAGCGTGATGATATAATTGATAAATGCTCGTGCCTCCTCTCTTATGGTGAATTTAATACTTACTACTAAAAAACGAATATTAATTTAATTTCAAAACGAATAGCTATTTATTTATTGCAGATTTTAATTGAAACATTTTTAGTAAGAATTTTACGGTAACCAGCAAGTTCGAACGGCTAAGTTCGGTTTTAACTGCTTAAAATTTGACATTGACATTATTTTATTGATATGACACCAGCTGGCAGCTTTAAGAAAAATATTTTTGTGGAATGTGGAAATAGCGTACTTACAATACAACAAAAGTGGGAAACTTGTTTATTTTATTATGAACGACGAGATGAAGAATAGTGTTAAAGAGACTAGAGAGTTATACTCCATAATTCACCAAGAATATGTGATTATGGCAGAGTAGTAAGTAAAATTTCATGCTAGTTATTCTAACTTCAGTAATTAAAGTTTTCAATCACTTTAAGTTCACATGACTATACCGAATCACTTACTGAAATGTATTGCCTTTTCAGTCGTATGTTGCAAACTGAAAACCTGCAAGGAATATATGTAATTCCATCATATGAGAACTCGTTTTGTAAGTATACAATAGAGTTAAAAAATTACAAGCTCGAATATAGATAATAGTACCATAAATAATCATCATTTCCTGACGTTTTCCAGTGTGGTTTGGTGTTATTTTTGTAAGAGCTGGTCTTTATGAAGGAAGTGTTTTTAGATTTACAATAACCTTGCCAAAAAAGTTTCCAGATGAAGAAGTTCCTGTAAGTATTACTAGGAAATTTGGTCCAATAATAACTGTGGGTTAAATAGATAATGTAACAAACAGATATGATTCCCAGGTTGTGACATTTACATCAAACATATACCACCCAGCTATTGATGCTCAAACTGGTGTTTTATACTTGGGAGAGGTATTTCCACAATGGGACAGAAAATATAATCACATATGGCAAATATTGAAATATGTTTATTCAATATTTCACAACTTGAATGTAAAAGCACCAGCAAATGTAGAGGCTTCAGTTGCGTGAGTATGACATTGTGTAATCCTTGTAACATGTATATTACTATATGTACTGAAAATATAATATAAAATTATTTTTAGGTACAAAAGCAACAAAAAGACTTTTATGGAGAAAGTAAGAGAATGTGTGATGTTAAGTATAGACCATGTATATGATGACCCACCTACAGACGATAAGCATTACATAACTTTTAAGCCATATGACCCAGATGTTCATGATACTGTCAAAAATTTAATGCTTAAGACTCCCCCACCAAATGAAGGTGCTAATCAAGGTATTTCTTGGGTACAACCAGGGTCATTTCAAGCTTTTTCAAAAGAAGAAACAACATAGTTTTATATTATTATCAGAATATATTTTATCATACTATCTAAATAATTATAAGGGTATGTATACAATCACAAAATTTCATTTGAATTCGCCATAAATTATATCCTGTGATAATGATAATACATATTGTTCACTAATTTATTGTTAAAACCACCAAATAAATAATATTGTTCATTATGTGGTATTTTTATTTATTGACCTAAAAATGTACACACAATTTATTTTTCGTAATTATTATTCAACTAGTCTGATTCAGACCTTATAGATAATTTATGTTTTGTTACTTGTTCCATAAACCAATTCTGATCTAGCTCATATGTTTGGTTTCGCCATGTAAAGTGTGTTGGTGCATTTGTTTCACTATTATTGAATTGAAAATTTTTACTAAATTCTATTGCTAGCTTTGACTTCACTAAACCTACACCACCATACTTTTCATCAGAAGGGTGATAAACTCTGCCTGTGCTAGGCAGCATATAAATTTTATCTGGCTCAAACTTAGATCTCATTAGGTCACCTGCATATCCATAACATAAAAAATCTGTATCATCAATATTAACAACATGAGTATAAACTATAGGAACATCATCACAGCGTATAAAGTTCCTCTCTCTTCCACATAAAGAGATGAAAGGAAAGTCTTCTTGATATCTTCCAGTGTTATTGAGGCGGATTCTCTTGAAAAAGAATTGTAAGAACTTCTTTTCTTTGAAGCATGATGTGAAGTTTTTCATTTTAGAATCATCTAAAAACAACTGAACAGAAAAAATAATAAGCATATACTTATTTATATATTTGCAATAGTAATAGTAGTCATTGCAGTTTATTAATTATTATACAGTGTTAGTCTTTCTAATATATCCAGTTCCATATAAAATTTCATACGACGGAAAAAAATGAAATAATACATAATTCATGTTTTTTTTTACTATTTCATTATTTTTTTTCTTTCCAAAAAAAGTACTTGAATTTCAGAATTTTGTTTTTATTATTGGAGCTATATTTTTAAGACCATCAAATATTTTCCGCTCTAGGTATAATATTAACTCAAATTCCTTACTAAGGCATGAATGTATATAAAACAGTTAGTTGCTTACCATTCCTTGATGATCAATAAAATAAAAATATTCTCTTATTTTTGGTTCTGGTTCCTGACCTTGAATATAATGAAGATGTCGCACTTTACAATATTTCGTTGATAATAGTTTGGAAAGTGATCGAAAATTATATTTCAGGACCATTTTTTATAAAATCAGTGCTATACTAAAAGACGCAGAATCGTATAGCAGTTTGTTTTGGTACATTTATAACCTTACACATTTACCCCCGTCTCTCCTCTCTTCCCTTCCCCTAACTCAAAGTCTAAACTTCTAGCCAGCCTAACAGCTTGCCAACAAAAAACAATGTGTGTTCGAGCATCGAGACAGAGTCGATAACAATAATATAACTCTACTCAAGCTCTACTCCCACGATTAAGAGTCTATTATTCGAAATGCAAAATCCTTCCACAGTAAAATAGAAACAACCATGAAGCAAAAACACTTTTATCTGGAAACAATCTAGCATCATTATGAATATTATATAAATGAGGGTGAGATAATAGCAAAATTGTAGAAAGGTCATAATCCTCTACGAGTCATACGCACTTTTACAGACTTAGGGCCAGCTTCACAATATCTGAATAGCCCTATCTACCAAATAAACTAACTGGAAATTATTCATAGGTGTTGAAATAGGCTCTCAATAATTATAATGTTCGTCACCTTCGACCAAGCTCGTCACGTAAAAATATGCGTTCTTCACTATTTTTGTCTGGATTTCTGGAAGAAAGCGCCTCTCTAAGCATGGTATGACAACGACAACTGACAGTGACAGCAAAAGCAAGCAATTTCTGTTTGCTGCTGTTCAGTGTTCATCTTTTGTGTGACAGATGTAAAGAAAATTGTGAGAAGGATCAAACCATACACAAATAAATAAGGACTTTAAACAAATATGTAAATTACTATAGTGCAATGTTTAAATATATCATACAAAATTGATGTCAATCTTTTAAATAGTTATCGTTTTGAATATTAGTTTGAAGCGAATATTTTGTTCGACAAGGTTACATTTTCCGTACATGGAATTCACATGAAACAATATCACGATGGAGAGCGTACGACGATCATGGAAACTGCGTATGTTTAATTTACACAGCACTTAGTAAACAAGGAACATCAAAATGAAAAATTAGTTAATGTTGCGTGACTTACCTTTGCAGAGGAATTCGTTGCTCACAAAGCAAATGTCAACTGTCTGGCTATGGGCCACAAGTCCAATCAGGTGCTAGCGACTGGTGGTGATGACAAAAAAGTTAATTTGTGGGCTATCGGAAGACAGAGTTGCCTTATGGTTGGTAAAATTGCTAATGTATTTTTGATTGTTTTTGTAACTCAGTTACCCTTTATATATTATACATACAAATTTCCTAAACAATTTCAGAGTCTAAGTGGACATACAACTCCTGTTGAATGTGTGTGTTTCGGTCATTCTGAAGACTTAGTTTGTGCAGGATCACAAACAGGTGCCTTAAAAATATGGGATTTGGAAGCAGCTAAATTGTTAAGAACATTCACCGGACACAAGGGGGCTATTAAATGTATGGACTTTCATCCATATGGCGATTACTTGACAACTGGCTCATGTGACAGTAATGTTAAGTTGTGGGATACAAGAAAGAGAGGATGTATTGTTACTTACTCTAGCCACCGCCTTGCAGTCAACAGCCTTCAGTTTAGTCCTGATGGACAATGGATTGCATCTGCTTGTGAAGATGGTATGATTAAAAAAAACATTAACATTAACATGTAAATGTTGATAAATAAATGTTGTATTAATTAATTATTTATAGGCTTAGTCAAAGTGTGGGATGTGCGTGTTGGGAAAGTCCTCCAAGAGTTTATGGAGCACACATCAGCTGTGACATGTGTCAAATTTCATCCACATGAGTTCCTGCTAGCCAGCTGTGGAACTGATAGAACTGTCAATTTCTGGGACATGGAAAAATTCCAATTGGTATCCAAGTTTGAAAAAGACAACACGTCTATTAGGTATGATTACTGCAACCTGCATTATTGCATTATATTTGCTTTGTTTTATAATACAGCTGAATGTAGCTTAATGTGTTATTTCCATTGTTCAGACACATGGTGTTTAGTGATGATGGTGCAACATTGCTTGGTTGTGCTAACGATGGGTTGCATGTCATTGGATGGGAACCAGCCCGAGTGTTTGACACTGTTCATGGACATTGGGGTCAAATTCATGATATCACTGTTGCACAAACCCAATTAGTAAGTTAACTGCCACTCTTCCTAGAATCAAAATTAAAAAGAAATTTATAAAATTGTATCAATATCTTATTTTATTTTACTATTACAGATAGCTGGATCATTCCATTCAACTTATGTGGTTCTATCCGTTGTTGATCTCAATAAAGTCCATCCTTTTGGTGGCCCACCTCCTGTATCTCCTCCAGTTGTAAGAGATCTTTCACCTTTCCAAAAGGGTCATTCAGTACGCAAAAGCTTTTCAAAGGAAAAACCACCAAAAGAAGGTTAGAATTTTCAAAATAATATTTATTTATATTTATGTTCTAAACTAATCTAACTTTTTATATTTTGTCACAGTTATGCATAGACCAACTCTTCTTGATGAAAAGACTGCTGAAGAATCTACTTCAGGGACGGAAGCAGATGAGGATTCAGGTGCTGTTATACCCAATTTTAATGACTACACTGAGATATTCCGACCTTCTAGAGCATGTGAGTAGATAACATAGACCCACCACCCATCCACACAAATGTCATGTTCATATGAAGAACATCATTATTTAATTTTTCTCACGTCAATTTATATATTTTTCTAGTAACACGCACACCTCCACCGGCCACAAGTTTGTCATCAGAAGATTATTCAATAACAGGTGAAATTAATTACTAAATATTAAAAAAAAATACAGCAAAATACAGGCAACACTTCACACTATTACAAAAACAGCTTCGTTAGTGCACAGGCAGCTTATAATGTGCTCTTACCACTTGAAACAATAATTTAGTATACCACTTGATTTGAACTTTCTTGTAAAATTTATAGATGAATTAAGTTTTATTTCATGTTAGCACATATTTTGATAGCAATAAATATGGTATAATCATTGGCATATTCCAATCACCCATAGTGATGTTTGTATTGGGTAAGATCAACAAATAATTTGTATGTATGTTAGCACCCGAGCCGACAGAGAAGGCAGCTCCAGGGCCAGCGGTGAACACTTCGTTGCGCGACCTGATGCTGGACGAGCCCGTACCGCTCGCGCGCCCGCTGCCGCAGCCTTCGCCGCCGCAGCGACAGCGCTCTGACCACTATTCGCGGATACCGACCTCCACTAAAGAGCATTACAATGTTGTCGAAAAGAAAACGGAAGGTTTTACAAGTAAGATTTTTCGATTAACATCCACTAGATACGTCTTAACAATAAATTATATGTGAGCGCTTATGTTAACTATTTTTCTATTATGGTGGGCGGCGAGGGGGTGCTTTATTCTTTAATGTTTTTACGCTTTTATTAGCAATATTGGGCGAATAGAAGACAAAAAAGAAAGGAAAAGAATAATTCTTTAACTATACTTAGTTAGCCTTTGCATAATATTATACATGTTCAAGAGGGTTTAATTTAGTTACAATTAATGCTATTTGCTTAATCAGGGGTGACGGACAACACAAAAGAAAATAATACATTCACAACAACGCAATCATTAAGAGACTATACTGCCAGCCCGCTCACGGCGAACTCGCTTAATCGACATAATTCATACAAAGAAACAAAGTCTACAACAGATTTGTGTAAGTTAAAAAATATATTCATTTAAGTATTATTTCGATGCAAAATAAATAATTTAGTTAATAAAAATAAATAATTTAGAGTATTTTAAAGTTTTTTCTATTACTTTCACAGCTACAACTAACCTCCGACCAAGTAATAGTGAGATTTCGTTGGGACCGCCAACCTTAGGACCTAGATCTCTATCATTCACCAGAGCTCCTAGCGAAGCTCCGAGGTAGGTATAAAGTAAATGATTGTGTTGCTAATTATTGTATAAACTACGTAGACCTCATAAAAATAACTTGAATTTTCAGAAGAAGAGTTGAGACTGTTAGTAGAGAAAACGTGGTAGTTTCTCGCAGTGTTGAGACACCGGAGGCTGAACCTGAGCCGGAGTTCGTACCCTACACTACCGACAGACCTGTGGGTCTTGATCTCGACGAGTTCTTACCCGTAAGTGAAACTGATCTTATTTCTTACATATTTACATTATCTTAGTATACTAATCAACATCATAAAGCAAGACATCTTTCGAAGATGGCTACTGGTAGAACACTACCGCAAACCGCACTAACTGACTTCAGAGTGGCAAATTAATATGACGTTGATTTGGATACGAAATTATTATTTGACTTTAACTGTAGGGTTGTTAACTATCTATTGTCATTATAATTATCAATAGTTCTTTTAGTACCTACCTACACAGCTAAGAGTACGTATGAAGGATGTATTGCGTTGTTGCAGCGCGGGCTAGCGGGCGGCATGGCCCGGCGCGGCGCGCGGGGCGGCGGCGCCGAGCCCAGCGAGCAGGAGGTGCTGGGCGTCATGATGCGCGGCCACGACTCCATGATGGCCGTGCTCACTGCTCGCCAGCGCGCCTTACAGGTATACCACGCCTGATCTCTAGTCTCTTAACGTCCAATCAAGTAATTAAAAAGCGAACTGAATATAAATCAATTAGCCATTTCCGGGGAAGGATTACAGAGTGTAGGCGCGCACGACCTTCGTGCCTGCCACTAGTGCTGTCTCTGCCAAACTGTGCTTCTCATCTATGTTAATTATATTATTAAGGAATCACATTCTGTATCTTTCCAGATATTTCATTCCGTCCGAGTTAATAAAAGTCTGAGATCTGCATTAGAGTCTGTTATAGCTCTTGAAGATACTTCAGTCATACTTGACATACTAAATGTTATGGCACATAGACCGTAAGTATTATTATCATACATATTGAATTCAAGATATTCATTTCCATTATGTATTGAAATTCCTCCATTTTAAGCTTCTCTCCTGTAAGCAGTATATTGTGTTTCAGATCATTGTGGAATTTAGATATATGCCTCTTAATGCTGCCCAAGATATATGAATTATTGCAAAGCAAATATGAATCGTAAGTATATAATACATAGTATTATTTTTTTAATCGGGATAGTATTTTTACAATTTGCTAACATCAAACTAGAGTGGCCAGATTTGTGACCAAGTGATGACCTAAAAGAACAAAAGAACTTCTTTTGTTTAACATTCATTTCTTTTACTACAAAGCTAACTTTTGTTTTATTGATCATCTTCATAAATCTTTAAGCGCAGGCCACACCGCCAGCTGGCGGGTGGACGGTCTGGGCGGACGAACATCGTTTCACCTCTTTAAATACTTCGGTTTACACCGCGAGCTACCGACTAACCTAACGAGCTAAGCTAACAAAATATCCGACGATTCCTCGTTCGCCCGCGCTTCGCTAGGTTAGCCCGCCCGCCCGTCCTCCCCGTTTCGAGTAGTCTAGTCGACGCTCGTCTTTCGAATAGCAGTGTAGTTTAGTTTTGTTTGTTTAGTTCGCCCGCTCCGCCCGTCGCTCGTCAGTCCGTAGTTTTCGGTGTGAACCCCATGGTTTGGCTCGCCAATATTTCGCTTAGTTATAGTTTCCTTCGTTCGCTTCAACCGCCCGCCCGCCCGCCAGCTGGCGGCCTGCGCTTTATGGTTTTTCGACACATAACTTTTAACGAAATGAACTGTAATTACCTAGCATCATTTAAAAACTTACTATACTTCAAAGCAATTTCCTCGAGCATTTGAATTTAAGAAAAAATATATTGAACTCCTTTTTCTTGAATTGTAGATATATGCAATGTGGTTGCAATGCGTTAAGACTAATAGTACGCAACTTCTCCTCTGTGGTGAGAGCGAATGTGAGTGCCCCCGTGAGGACGCTGGGTGTGGACATTCCTCGTGAAGAGAGGTATGCTAAATGTATGCAGATACATCGGCTACTGCTCGACGTGCGCGCGTTTTTGCTCAAACGACAAACGCTCCAAGGCCGCCTCGGAGCTGCCTTCAGAGATCTTCATAACCTTATGCAACAAGGTCTTGACTGACATGTTGAATAATAATGTCAGGATGAGTTTTACAAGAACTGACAAGATAATTACCTTCCCATCCTAAGTATTATTTAATATTTTTATAAATCTAATAATTATGAAATTTTCTCTGTTGACGTAAACTGACTTAGAACTTACTGTTTCAAAAGCATACATACAGCAACTTATATATTTATTAACAATAAAAAAATATAATTATAAAGATGTTTCTTTATTTTAAATAATCCTGTACATATTTTCACAATGCTATATTTTTCATAATCAAGATCAAGCAACAAGTAGTCACAGTTTTAACAGTATATAAGATGAACATCAAACAATAATATGTATTTTATTCACATAAAACTATGTGTTAATTATTACACAAAGTGTTATAGTCTACAAATAAGATAAGCTTTGTGTATCCATTTGTTAACTTCTAATCTTCCAACCTTTGAATCCTTAGTAGATCCTTTTTTGCCTAGCCATAGCACTACTCTATTTACTGCATATAGGTACCTGACAATAAACATATTTTTTGTAACACATAATATTTACAGATTTTCATCAGTTGTCATGTGCTTTTCTTTCCTTCGTTTATTATTAGTTACTTCAGTAACTGGACTATTGCTAAGTCTTTTCATCTTATTGAACTTTGCCATTTTTTTGGCAAGAATATCATCTGAAACATCTTTAACCATTTCACCACTGTCGTCTTCGTTTTTAACACCATTTTCAAGCTCCATAAGCCTTTCTATCTCAGGGTTCATACCTTTAAATGATAATCGGCCTTCGAGCATTGTTTCACAAAATATGAAGCTTGACTCCGATATAAAATTACCAGAAGCACTCCGCATTTCATTCGTAATTATATTCGAATATAAACTATCCAGGTCTTGTGTATTTTCTATCTCTTTTTCTATCCTTTCTTTTGTCTTCTTCATGAACTTCATATCCAAAACAGATTTGGGTAATTGTATTTTTTTGCTTCGTCCTGCCATGATTATGTCGTTGAAACCAATATAATATACGTGAAAAGTTTGTCTATTTACAAGAGTTAAGCCAACAGGGAAAGAATTTTAACCTGTTTCACTACAGTAAGAATATCCTTTTTAGTCCATCTACAATCCCAAACTTTTAATTATAATATATTGCCATTATAATAGCGCTTCGGAAACTTAACTGTACGAAGTATTTCATATAATATCTCTAATTATTTATGTGACTAGCACCGCGCACCCACGCGAGAAGAGAACCTTGTTTGCCTCTTGCTTGAGTGAAAACTAAATCTGTCATTTGTTACAACACGTCAAAGTCAAACAAGCGTCAAATATCTGATGATGGTATGTCAAAGTGTCGGTTTTTAAGGTTTTTAATATTCGTATTTCCAGATTTCCATACATGGTAGAAAAGTATCACAATATTTTAAACGATACAATTCTTAAGCTCCACTTGCATGAATTTCATAAAAGACAATTTTAGTATCTTTCATTCATTTGAGGGACCAAAGGATGCGATATCAAGTTTATCTACATGCCTTTCAATTTTCTCTGTACACAACACAGTATTCGTTCTGTCATGTTCTTATGTCAATGTCAGCCCACACCGTACCAAGTCAAAACATAGAAGCATGTTTATACGAAATATCGATACATTATAAAAGAAAATTGTGATTTAACTTAGGAACTAAGCTTTATGTAACAAAAACAATGCAGTTGTCTGAAATAGATAACGTTAAGATCTATAATCTTAGCGTTGGAAAATCTTTGCCAGACGTGAGTATTTTCATCCAGAATAACCTCAACTTTAATGATCTCAGAATTATTATATTATTAATTACGTTTGTTATTTGTAGTGGTTAACAGAAAGGAAGAAACGTGCACTTCTGAAAAAAAATGTAGACCTTAGGCGAAGAATTGAATTGATTCAAGAATTTGACATGCCAGGTGTAAGCACCAGCTTGCGAGTGTCTAAAGATGGACAATATATAATGGCTGCAGGCATCTATAAGCCAAGAATTAAATGTTACGATGTGAATAATTTGTCCCTAAAGTTTGAACGGTGTCTGGACTCTGAAGTGGTCACTTTCGAAATATTAAGTGAAGACTACTCAAAGGTTTGGAACAGTTGTTATATACGACCTTAAGGCATGAAGCAATATTATTAAAAGTGATTTTATATTAATTAATTGATATTTTCAGATTGTGTTTTTACAATGTGACCGTTATGTTGAATTTCATGTGGGACATGGGCGACATTATCGCCTAAGAGTACCCCGGTTTGGAAGAGACATTGCATACCATCGGCCATCATGTGATCTTTTTGTTGTTGGTGCTTCATCAGTATGTATTCAAATTAATTGTAATTGCTAAAATGATCACTAATTGGATTTGTAATAAAATCATATTGAAATGTATTATTTTTTCTATTTTTAGGAAGTGTACAGATTGAATTTAGAAATAGGGCAGTTTTTGGCACCATATGTGACAAAAGCAAATGAAATAAATTGCTGTGCTGTAAATGAGGAACATGGGTTATTAATACTTGGAACAGAATCTGGCCATGTGGAGGCATGGGATCCACGGGCTAAAGCAAGACAGGGAATACTAGATTGTGCTATGCACTGTACAGATTCAGAATACAGGTATGTAATAACAATCTTTGAAGTATAGAACACATGCATTTCTTAACATGTAGACATAATATGTCAATACATCTTTCAAATTAGATTTCAACGCAGTAACAAGCGACAATTCACATTTTTTATTATTATTTAATAATCATAGTTATGTTAAATTTACAGAAATGACAAACTGCCTGCTATAACTGCTGCTAAGTTTGATGGCCCCCTCAGGATGGGTGTAGGCACGTCTACAGGTCATGTGCTATTGTATGACATAAGATCAAGTAAACCTCTTTTGGTAAAAGACCACATGAATGAAATGCCAATAAAAAAAATAGAATTTCATAAATCAATGAATTACGTATATTCAATGGATTCTACTGTTGTGAAGATATGGGAGAAAAATACAGTATGTTTATCAATACCATAAAATGTTTTGTAGTCCAAAGAGGATGTTTTTTTTTTAATTTTAAACATTATTATTTTAGGGCAAACAATACACAAGTATAGAATCATCAGTTGATTTCAATGATTTGTGTGTTATACCAAACACAGGACTAAATATGATGGCAGTTGAAGACCAAAAAATGCAAATATATTATATTCCTTCATTAGGTATGTGCAGCATGAATATAATATAAAACATAATAATTAACTAGGGTGCTAATTAAAGTGATACTGTAAAATAAGCGGAATGCACTTTGCTACCCTCGTAACAATATTCTTTTTGCAGGCCCTGCTCCCAGATGGTGTGCTTTCTTAGATAATTTGACTGAGGAATTGGAGAGCTCAGCATCACAAACAGTTTATGATGATTACAAATTCATCACTAAACAGGAATTAGAATCATTGGGCCTAGACCATTTACTGGGAACTAATCTTTTAAGAGCGTACATGCATGGGTAAGTAATATTTGGTTCAAATATTTTTATTTCTATATAAAAAGTTTTGTTTACTATACATTCGAATTTCATTAAAATTATATAAAAACTTGATGTCTAGTAGGTACTAAAATAAACATTTTCATATATGTAATGAATGAATCTTAAAAAATCTTAGTAAGATTATTTTGATTACAGATACTTTGTAGATGTCAGATTATACAAGAGGGCGAAATCGATTGCGGATCCATTTGCATTCGAACAGTATAAGAAACGTAAGATTAGAGAAAAGATTGAACAAGAAAGGCCATCCAGATTAAAGGTTGATGACAACTTACCTAAAGTTAATAGAGATTTGGCTTCTAAACTTATGGAAGATGGAGGGAAAAAGAAGAAACAATCTGCTAATCTTCTTAAAGATGACCGTTTCAAGGTGGGCTAAGGTTTTAATGAAAAATTCTATAATTCATGATTATATTTTGGCACTTAAACTTATTTTAACCTTTTAGGCATTGTTTGAAAATCCTGACTTTGAAGTGGACAGAGGGGCAGAAGAATATCGTTTACTCAATCCAGTTTTGTCCAGGCTAGATAAAAACAAGGAAAAGAAAGTGGAAACTGAATCATTGCAGGTAAATAATTTATAAAACTATTGACCATAGTCTCAATCTCGCTGATCACTGCTTCTGCTTAGATGTAGACAAATAATATTAAGCTAAGTGTTTGCTTCTTTATTTTAACGAGCTAATCTCGGAGACTACTATCTGATTTGATAAATTATGATTTCCATGATAGATGGGCCATTTTATTTGGGTGCACAAAGTAGCGCTCACGGCCGTGGCGGAAACTAGTATATGTATACTAAGTATAGATTCTCTTTGCAAATAAAGCAATTACTTATTTTCCTCAGGTGGAAGAAACAGAAGATAAAGACTCGGATATGGAGTTCTATGACACTAGTGACGGCGATAGTTCTGATGAAGACCGAACATGGGTTAAGGAAGTTAAGAAGCAACACAAAATTATTAGGAATAATTCCAGAAAAGAGGATGAATCCCAATCTAACGAAGAGACAGTTAATGACTCAAATAAAGCGCCAAGAACAACACATACTATAAAAAGTTTATCACGGGTTAGCAAAGCTAGCTTAGGAGATCGTTTAGCAAAAGAGAGCTTTTCAACAATGGTCACCAACATTGGGGGTAATCGCGAAATGAAATTTAGCATGCGAGGCAAGAAATCAGACTCTGAAAATAATAGAAAGATGAAAAAACACCATCAAGAGAGGAAACAATTTGTACGACGAACGGGATTTTTAGCTAAAAAGAAAATTCCAAAATCATTTTAGCATGACTATAAAGTATTAAAAATAAGTTACAAAAATAAATTGCCTCAATGTTATTTCTTTTTTTTTCGCCATACCTTCCATCCTTTACTAAATATTAGTACTCACTAGTCACTATAATATGTGTGAGGAATATTATGTTATATATTTTTATTATCACCGTTCATTCATCTGATTGAACGTGAACTGAACGCATCACTATTACTTTAAATGTGGCAACATTATTTTACTAAGTGACATTAGCTATTGTCATTCAGCTTCGTCTAATAAAAAATACGACTATAATAGGCAGTATAACGAAACGTAAGTGTCAAAATTGTATTGTGTTGTGTTTGAGATTGTTTTGTTTTGAACAGTTTTGAATTTTGGACCGTTTGGGACGCTTTTATTTGTTTCGACCGTTTGTAAAAATTATATGCACTTTTTAAAAATGGAAAAACAAAATGGAGTTATTTAAGCGCGAAAGAAGTACTAATTTTACTTCAGAAGAAACTAACCTTCTGCTTTCGTTAGTAAAGACAAAAAAAAATATCATTGAAAATAAAAAAAGTGACGCTGCAATTTGGCAAGCCAAAGAAAAAGCCTGGAAAGAGATCGAGAAGGCTTTTAATAGTTCGTCGGATTCGGTGTTTCGTGATCACAGACACCTGAAATTAAAGTATGAGGCAATAAAGAGGGATACTAGAAAAAAAAGTGCCATTTTTCGAGCTGAGCGCTACAAAACTGGTGGAGGAACAAGCATGGGTCCACCACTTACTCCTGCTGAACAAAAAGTTAAGGAGATGGTTTTTGAAATGATGTCTACCGATGGAAATGAAAGTGAGTTCGACTCAGATTTGGTTTTGCCAAGTAAGTGTTGCATTAATAGTAACTGTTTATCATAGAAAACGTTATATTTTTTGAAAAGACACATCCAAGTCACGCTATATTATTAATTTAGGTACTTCAACTTAATTACAAAGACATATTTACAAAGTGAAGATTTTATAATGTAGTAATGTAGATGTTCTAAAAATAATATTTTTTGTGTTGTAGACAAGCCAAAAGAAAAAAGGCCTTTTGATAGGCTAACTGAAGAAAAACTAGAGATAGCAAAAATACAAAAAGAAGTCATAACTGAAGAGCTGGAACAAAAACTAATTCAACGGAAAATTTTAGAAAAAGAATTAGAACACAAAGTAGTAATCCAGGAATTGGAAAAACAACATCTTCTTCTCAAAATTGAAATATTAAAAAGAGAGTTGGAGAATAAATGAAAACACCATTTCTTTTTGTTCTGAGGATGTAAACTTGGAGTGCTCAGTCCAAACAGCACTTTTTTCCAGTATCTCTCTTTATTGCCTCATACTTATTAAGTTCCCAAATAGTTTATAGTTGCAATAATATAACAAATCCTTTTTATTGAGAATAATGTGATTTTATAAGTCTTGTTTTATTTTTATTGTGATTTTGTACATTATGATTATTATTTTGTATATTATATTTTTTATATTCAATTTCCATTTTAAAGAGTTATCTAAGCGGCTGGTTGACGCTTCCAGTGACTCAAAGGCTGGCTATTACTTTGGTCAGAGAATAAGCATTGCCATACAATGTGGCAATGCTGCCAGCCTCTTTTTGATGCTTTTTAGTTATTTCTTTTTACTAGTTATAGTCAATTAGTTTTAAGTATTTTTTTATTTTTAAATAGTAAGTATTGTACATATTTGTAAACTAGCTTCTGCCCGCGACTTCGTACGCGGATCCAGTCGCTTATGCCAGCGACTACAGGGCCGTCAAAATCGAAGATTTGAAACGTCTGATATCGAATTCTATGAGTCCGGGGACGGGAAAACAACAGGATGCGCGGGACGATTTCTTTTTGTAATGCCTCAAATTGAACATTTTGTTAACGTCAATCCCAATGGTTAACAGTGTAGCTGGGCGCTTGGAATACCATAACAGTTGTTCCAGATCTTCAATTTTATACGTCTCTTCCACTTTCTAACTGCTTATGAATATTTCGTTATGTGCTTATTCTGGATTATTCTGAACAGCCTCATTGATGTAGTAGTCGCAAGGCGCGACTGCTGTGCACGGGGTTTCGGGTTCGATTCCCGGGTCGAAATCGCTTTGTGAGTTTGGAGAAACTTTCATAAAGCAGCCTGGAGTCTGGAAGTTGGTAATTGAGAGCACGTAAATTTCGGTCCTGCGCCTGATCTCTCTCCGGTCATGTTGGATTGCCGTCCCATCGGACTGTGAGAGTGAGGGAATAGAGAGTGCACCTGTATCTGCGCGAATGCTTGAGCACTATAATAAATGTCCTGCGCAGCTGGTTGATAAATTTTTAAATTTGATAAATAAATAAAAAAGTTGGCCTGGATGCCATCATTCTGGACAATGTAAGATAATCTCGATCAGAAATTAGTCGTGCATTAGGTTAATTACTGCTTTCATAAGCGTTAGTAGATGTGCGAATACGCTGAGAAGTCAAGCATGATTCTGTATCGGTAATTGGTTTCTCCGAACCAGCGGTCAGTGGCGCAACATACCCTTCTTTGGTCTCTTTATAGAGAATTGGATGTGCTGAACACGCAGGCGTAATTCTCGATCCGAAAAGGTTTCAACGGTGCGAGTTGCAGCCTTATGTCCTCGAACAGCATCAAGCCTCTCCACACTTAAATTAGCTCTTCGTTGGATTCTAGGGATCTTATGATCCGATGAATCTTAGCTTCTTTGGACAATGGAAACAATTTAACTTTTTGTAAGCATAGTTATAGTTTTGTTGTGAAGATACTTGATACTTAAAAATCTAAAGTCGAAAGAAAATTAAAAACTGAAATAACGTAAATGCGAAGGAATATTAATGCGATAAAATAAAAAAAATGGGAGTTTTGGCCGGAATCTTCAACGATGCAGCACATTAAGCTACCAAAGTCAAAATTTCCAATCTGTTAAATTTCCTAAATAGAATTTCAACTTTATAAGTGTCGTGGTGGCCTAGTGGTTAAAGAGCCAACCTCTCAAGTGTGAGGGGGTGGGTTCGATTCCAGGTCGGGCAAGTACCAATGCAACTTTTCTAAGTTTGTATGTACTTTCTGAGTATATCTTGGACACCAATGATTGTGTTTCGGATGGCACGTTAAACTGTAGGTCCCGGCTGTCATTAAACATCCTTGGCAGTCGTTACGGGTAGTCAGAAGCCAGTCTAACCCAATACCCCTTGTATTGGGTTGCCCAGGTAACTGTGTTGAGGAGGTCAGATAAGCAGTAGCTCCTTGTAAAACACTGGTATTCAGCCGAAACCGGTTAGACTGGAAGCCGAACCCAACATAGTTGGGAAAAGGCTCGGGAGATGATGAGAATTTCAACTTTATCGCTGAAGCATATGGTTCAAAATTGATTGGAAAATATTTATAGTTTCGGGTAACTTGATGTGCTGGCGTCTATACGAAACGCAGTCCTAAACTGTTACAGCTTTCACCGCGCTGAGGTACTTTCAGCTGATGTTGTTTTTAACCGACTTCAAAAAAGGGAGGTTCTTCACATCAAATGTGTCTGATCTTAGATTTTAATAAGTCAACCGGAAATGCCTATCAGACCGAACAACTTTTTCTAAGACGTCAGTCCTATATGTTTGATGGTGTAGCTGGGCTCTTAGAGTTCCATAGAAGGTGTTCTAGATCTTCAATTTTTATACGTCAACAGCGAGTGCTCATCAGGCTGAACAACTTTTGCTAAGACGCCATTTCTATATGTGTAATGGTGTAGCTGGGCTCTAGAAGGTCCAAAACAGCTGTTCCAGATCTTCAAATTTTATCTCGCAGAAGAAAATGCTCATCGTGTGGAACAGTTTTTGCTATGGCAGCATTTCTCTATCTCTTATAGTTAAGCTGGTCTGTTGCTGTTCTGCATCAGGTGTTCAAGTTTCCAAGATAATTTATAGCCTATATGTTGCCCCGACCTAACACCTATACAACAAAAAAAGAATCATTCAAATCTGTCCAGTGGTTCCGAAGATTAGCGCGTACAAACAAACAGACAAACAGACAAACAGACAAACAGACAAACAGACATACAGACAAACAGACATAATTTTTTTTTCGGATTCGTGTTCTATTGCTTTTTCTAAACCCCCCTCAGTTATTATTTTTGTCAATATATTATTTGTACAGACACGGATTTTTTACTGTTTTATTATATGTATAGATAGATAAGTTGAATAAATTTCCATTTTAGTTTTCTTGTTTGATGATTTTTCATGATTAGAATGTGTTTTTAATGATAAGAGTTGAAGTTTTATTTATTTTGCACCATAATTTTTTCAGGTCATCTAGTATATGCTAAGGATCATGTTTACCCCAAAAAAAGTTGAATGGCCAAGGGGTCAACGACCGAGCGCCTTCATAGAGACAGGCGTTATGCATACTATTTGGTGACTGTGATGATAAATTTAACCTTTTGAACGCCAATGTCGGCTATAGCCGACATGAGCAAGCGTGCCCTGTGCGCCAACGACGGCTATACTCGACAAAAAACAGGTCGCAGAAAAATACAAAATAAACCTATTAAATCATTACTTTTATGTATTTTATTGATACACCTTAAAAGCTGAATGTCTAAACATTATTTAGTTGCATACAGTAAACAAAAATGCATATTCCTCATTTAAATATTTGATGATAAAAAGTAAAATAATTTATGGTTAAAAAAGTAAGTCCCATGACGCCAATGTCGTGCAGAGCCGACTGCTAGTGATGTAGTATCATGTTGACGTATATTATATTCTTAAATTAATTTAGGTAACTTAAGGTATTGTAATATTTGTAATTACAGTTTTTATTGTTCTAATAAAATATAAACGATTGTAAGCACTGAGAAAAAAGTAGTTTTACTATATTAAATATAATATAATATATTTAAAATTTTGATTTATTTTATACATATAATTAATCTGATTAGTGAGAATATTAGAAAGTTCCTGTTATAAAAATTGTTGCTATGTAATAATATCACGTGATAATATTATTCATAAGTGACATGTAAGTAATATGATCTCAAAGTAATTATTAATAATATAACTCAATAATTAAACTAAATGATTGGTAAATAAATAGTTTTATTTGCATTCAATCCATTAACAACCCAAATTGTTGCAATAAGTGTAAATTTCAAGAATAATAAAAACAAACTACTGTGGCCTTTGAATTTAATTAGATACTAACATCGATAAACTGTATGACACTATGGTACAACTCTAATGTACATGCAACGATGTCTTATAAAAGACTCGTCGACGGCGCCAATGTCGGCTATTCCCGACAGTGAGGTACATCAGTACTGAGAATAGTGCTGTACCTAGAGTTATTTTCATTTTAACTGTTGTGTGTCTTAATCATTGTTTTTATGTTATTAACAACTTCGGAACTACTTGAGTGGAACGTTGTAAAATATTTAATATTGGAATGTTCTTTTTAACATATTAATGATCGACCATTTATCTGGCAAGTATTGATAAAAAAAATAATAATAATGGGTGTCGATATAATGTTGAAATCCCTATTTTTTTGTAGGTATTTAATTAAGATTTTCGGGCTTGGCGTACAGGGCATAGGAATACCGATATGGCGTGGCGGTGAAAAGGTTAATAAAATATGTTGTTTTCATGACTTTTTGTGGTAAACGCGATCCTTAGCATGTTCTAGATGACCTGTAAAAATATGGTGCACTAGTTTTGTTACACTCTATATATAAATCTAAACTTATGTAACTATATTTCATTATCATTACAAATTAATAAGAGATGTAAAATAACTTATTACATTATTCCTTACAGTATTTTTGACTACCCTCTGTAACTTAACTACCACTAACTAAAGTTTCATCAACATCGTGAATTTCATATAAGCAAGTGTCTTCTCTCGTGTTTGTAGCTATATTATGGAGCACTGCAACAATAGTTACTTCTACTTTCCAAAAAATGCAAGCTGATTTATTTCGATAATACAGGAAATCTACTCTTCCGGACGCCATATATACCTTTCTGGTTCGAATTTGTGACTCATTGTTAGAGTACGATCGAAATGAAATTCATCAAATGCGTCTTTTAAAAATTCAAATAAGTCCATGACTATTTGAATTCTTTAAAACTATGTATGTTCGTTCCCGCCACTTCAAACTTTTTTTTACTCTATACTATTATTTTAAACATGGTAAACTAACTACATTACGCCTCTCGACGCGGATGGGACGAACAGTGCTTGGTCCATTACCGCTATACCGCCTAAAACGCAATAACGAACTTTTGCCATTTGAAATGCGGTCTATCAGATTCCATTTCAGCCACTTAATACAGCTGATAACTTTATCTACCAGATATCGCTATCGGACACCTGTGAAACCAAAACTTTTAGTTTATCTGGCAAATAAGTAGGTACCTGATAGGCTATCAGAGACTTTATCCTTAACAGGTGAAATTTTTTCTTAATATTATTAAGTAATCGTATGATCAATGCTACAAACGATTATATATACATGTTCCAAGTGCTTGTATAGGTACGCAATTGGCTAAACAATAAATAAGGCAGGCAAGTGAACGCCCAGAGCATGACAGTAAAATAAGCTAATAATGAAGGCAACAGTTATGTAAGTAATTGATGAAAAGATATTTTTGAATCTACTTATTACCTAATATATTTGAATATTATATTAACCCATTTATCTCTATCAGGGTTTATCAAAGTTCAATGTCCGTGCGTATGGTTTCAAACGTTTTTACGTCCTCTAAAATGAAAGTGTTCTGAAATGCTCAATTAACTTATATCAATATGGTTTTATTAATCTTTCAAAGGATTAATCAAAAAATGCTTTATAGTCCGCTTTACAGTTACACTAAAAAAACTACACGAACGTAGGGTCTCTTTGTACTCACAATGACATTAAAATTATCGGAGTTAATGCACTGACTCAGTGCAATACAAGTAGATATTCAATGATGTTATTACATACTAAAAAAACATTGCAGTGAATCGTTATCTGTTGTTGTCAGTGTATCCTTTTTACTCTCCTCGAAAGTACTTATAATTTGGTAATAAAGCTATATGTACCTACCTACATATTAAAGAGTTTTAAGAAAAAAAAAATGCAAAATGACAACGCATCGTACGGCAGTGGTAAGCGCAATAAGCTTTTAATTACCTACCGTCATTATTGAGATCTTAGTTGTTTGCTACATAAATGTTCAATTATTAATATATTATCATTTCGTATAATGTTCGTATTGGTAATTAATGGGTAGATATGGGCAATAAACTGGATAATGTAAATTTTTTAAATGATTATGTAGCTAGTGATTTACTGGACAGCCATGTACTGGGGAACGACAAGCTTGCCGAACCAGCGATGGAGAGATCTACCAGGTCCAGTCTCGACGCTAATAGTGTGGACGTGAGTAATCTTCCTTTTATTATTATTTTATACTTCTCACAATGGCTATACCTACTTATCTACATTTTCTCTGCCGACGGCTGATTATGTTTTCAAGTAGCTACATACCTATATTATTAAAAAAATATCACGACCAGCAAACTCAGCTATTAGATAGTACGTACCTATTTCTGGAAAAACTCTCTGCCCTAACCTGGTCTAGCCTTATTAGGAAATCCTGATCATATTACGAATTAGTGGCAAAGGACATGTCGGGTTCTAAGTGCTACATTGACATAAATAGTACCTATTACTAATTTTTACCATCAGTAACGGATGATTAGTATTTGAAGTCATTGGTACCTAGATACTGATCTTGTAAACATAAGTATACCTATTGACTATGGTTACACCTTGCTCTGTTCCAGATTGGTGAAATAACGGAATCCCCAGATACTGAATACATGAGTACTTCTGCAATATTACATTACTGTAAATCAAAGGTAGACTTTCCTAATTTTTTCTCATTGACGATTCTTCTTAACTTGGTCTCGTTCATAATGATCTGACCATAGGTATTTGTTCATTCTGTTGCAGATATTACTTCCTTATTTAAAACTATTAACTATTATGGGACTACGGCCGGTACTAGATGTATCGAATTCTTCAAAGTGCGCAATATGTTGTTCACATTTTCACTCAATTCAGGTGGCAATACTTATGTTTTTAGGTTACGTCCTTCAATATATGGCTTGTTTCAGGTAAGTTTTAGCATGACATTCATAATAACTAACTTAAAACGTTATACCTTGACGCTAGGCCATTGTTATTTTGTACAGGTACGTTAGTACCCCTCTCTTTGAACTTATAGCTTTGGTGCGAAATTAAGGTGTAGGTACTAGAACTTGGAGGGTACTTATATAGGGCCGAGGTCTGTCAGGGCTACAGGTTGTTCGCAGGAGTTGCCGCGGCCCTGGCTCATAAAGACCTCCAAGAAGAACAATTGAGTTTTAGTCAGTAAAGCTGACATCCCCTACAGCTGCACTGGGGAACGGGAAGAGTCATTTGATAATTTCCCCACTGAAAAAAAGGTGTTCTAGGACGAATTTCTACCCATCCTACGTATGTCTAGGTACTAATTTTAATGGGTGTATGTATGTGTTTCAGGCGGGACCGAGGATTCTGTTACAAGTTAGTTCCGCTGGCGCTGACATCCACTCTAGAATATGACAACTATAAACAAGTGTGCTATGGAAATGTTATCTTCACGTATATCGGACCCAGTATATTGCATTACGTGGGATTTTTATACGCTTTATATTTATTTAGAATATCTGATAATGAACAATTACAAAATCTAATGGAAAGGGTGAGTACCTAAGTAGTTTGATATAGCCGAGCCTCTGTTTGTAAAATTAACCGTGATTCAGGAACTAAAGCACTCACATGATGGAGCCAATTTAACGACACAATTCACAATTAATACTCACTTTCTTAAACTAAGCAATTTAAGTTCTAAGGTTAAAATAACTTTTTCTAATTAGTTTGTTTATATATTGTCTTCTCCTGTTCAGGTATTTCTACTGTCGTCGTATTCACCGCAAGGAATGCCCACTACTAAGCCAAAACGGCTGTTACACATGTTGTGGTTTTTTATAATATTAAGCGTCCTGTGGATGTGCCTGTCATTATGTTCAGTTAATTTGATGTTGGCTAGAGGCAATATCATCTTCAGGTGGATGGAAACCAGGTATAGAGAAGCAAGAGAACCTACTTAAATTCAGCAGTGATAAACTTCGTAGTTTGGAAAAACTTGTAATTATTACAGATTATTTTGTAACTGAAACGATTGATTAATTTCTTACTCACGTATCTTCTTAGGCATATTTCAATGTTATTTTATTTTCTTTATAACTATTTTATTTCAGTTCATACGAAGTCACAATGTTGCTAAAGATATTACTGATAATATGTACATTGATTCACGACATGGTGCAAGCAACCATCATTACTAGTTACTGCCTGCAGGCACAATTGCTGCAAGCTCATCTCATGTTTCTCAAAGAGCGCCTTCTAAATCGAACCATTACTCCACTTAATTGGATGAGAGTGAGTATATAACTTTACAAACAAAAAATATTATTCGTCTTAAGACGAGTGCAAAACTAGACAGAGAATTTTTTTTATGCTATTTTCCAGGAAATAGCCGAATTCCGTAAACTTCTAAAATACCTGAATGACGATCTAGCGCCCGCAGTTTGTTTGTTCACCATAGTGAACATCTCATGGGCGACCTCTGGTGTCATGTGGCTGCTCAACTTAGACAAGGTGGACACTGAGACAGAGCCATTGGTGGGCATCAGCATTCTCAACGAGCTTTTGTGGATCTCAGCGGTCGTTGTACCATTTGTTCAGGTAAATTAGTTAAAATGAGAGTTTTAGGAGTACTTAATGAACACAAGAATACGTCTTGATATTTGTGTTGAACATGAAGTACCGTAATAACACCGCTAGTTGCGATGTTATTATGGTCCGGTGTTATTTAGTGAAAGTAAAGAGTAATTTAGCAAAAGTGCATTGAAAATATATTTTTTTGTGATATAGGCAGCACGTCTATCAAAGGAGTGCCGGCGCACTCAGTCTGTGGGACACGAGCTGTGCGTGCGGCCGTTCCTGCACCAGGACACGTCGCAGGAGGACATCACGAGCGTGCTCATGTACGCGTCCACGCTGCGCTTGCACGCCAAACTGTTCCACTACCCCATCGCCGGACGCTACTTGTGTCTCGTGTTAACCCTCACCGTAATCGTGCTGTTCTCACTCGGCATGTGCCATTTATTACAATAATGTACCAAAATATGAATATTATTGTTAATTTTAATTGAATTCTAAGACTGTTTTGTAAATACTTTAACAAATTACTAATGTAAATAATTTAATTTCATTTAATTAGTTTAAATATTAATTGAATTTTAAAATTTAAATTTTAAATTTCAAAATCATGCCAATGTAATTAATGCGAAATATTGGGATATTGAATTGATTTATTGAATAAAATATCGAATTATTGTTTTCGAGTTTTTATTTTCCAAATATTTTGGCACTAACGTATATATAAACTATATTATGGCTAACATTAAATAAAGGACAATGGGAGGGTCCGGTCAAAATGACGAGACCTATTCAAGTAAACATTCCGCTTGTAAAAGCAACTATATTTAGCGGACATTTTAGTTCTCGTTTGCAGGCCTCGGGAGTGGTGGACATTTGGACCAGCCTTCATAAATTTTTATCTATCCAAATTCGGTGACAACTTAGATTTCGATGTATCTCTTATTCATTCTACACTACAATCATAGCTACAAATTAATTAATTATCAATCAATTAATAAATGGTGAAATTATAACAATTATATAAGAACGAATATAACTTTCTCATACTGGGGCTACATTAGCGGGCTGACGCGAATAATTTCGTCATCGTGTGACATATGTGGTCGCGACTATGTGATTACATCTGCTTACGTCTCCAACATCTACGGAAAACAATGCAATCTGGCAAGATTGATCTCCGCCCCCTAAAGTAAACAAGAACATAGCTTGCACCATGTGTACGCTTACACTAACACGACCCGAATCGCCGCCAACTTGTGTAGCTTAATAGTAGTGCACATAATACTTAATTTTAACTTACCAACTACTGCCTTATTTTCCTGTCTCATAGAAATACCGCAGTGATGATCGTCAGTTTCATTAATAACTTCAAAAAGAAAGAAAGCTTTTCGGGGCGGCATCCATTCCTCAGTAACTTACAATAACCAAAAACTTCATACAACCAAATCAATTACAGTTCTGGTTGTTTTCATTTTGACTATTATCATTCTTTATAATCTGCTTTATAATCTTTAAAAGCGGTCATTTGACACTAAAATCCTTAAAATCTATCCACAAACAAAGGAAAATATTCTCAAGTTATTCTCGTTATTAAAGCCACTTTTATGGTTTCATGGTTTTGAATTATACAAGAATATAACTAACCTTTCTTTTGAAGGCAATGAAGAAAATAACTCTGATTTTGGTTGATTATTTTCGTATCAGTAAGGCGGCGCTAGTCGCAGTCGAGCAGCGCGAGGCGGGAGACCTGCGCGCCCCACCAGGAGTGCACGTCGTGCAGCGCGGGCAGGTCGCGTGGCGGCGCTAGTCGCAGTCGAGCAGCGCGAGGCGGGAGACCTGCGCGCCCCACCAGGAGTGCACGTCGTGCAGCGCGGGCAGGTCGCGTGGCGGCGCTAGTCGCAGTCGAGCAGCGCGAGGCGGGAGACCTGCGCGCCCCACCAGGAGTGCACGTCGTGCAGCGCGGGCAGGTCGCGTGGCGGCGCTAGTCGCAGTCGAGCAGCGCGAGGCGGGAGACCTGCGCGCCCCACCAGGAGTGCACGTCGTGCAGCGCGGGCAGGTCGCGTGGCGGCGCTAGTCGCAGTCGAGCAGCGCGAGGCGGGAGACCTGCGCGCCCCACCAGGAGTGCACGTCGTGCAGCGCGGGCAGGTCGCGTGGCGGCGCTAGTCGCAGTCGAGCAGCGCGAGGCGGGAGACCTGCGCGCCCCACCAGGAGTGCACGTCGTGCAGCGCGGGCAGGTCGCGTGGCGGCGCTAGTCGCAGTCGAGCAGCGCGAGGCGGGAGACCTGCGCGCCCCACCAGGAGTGCACGTCGTGCAGCGCGGGCAGGTCGCGTGGCGGCGCTAGTCGCAGTCGAGCAGCGCGAGGCGGGAGACCTGCGCGCCCCACCAGGAGTGCACGTCGTGCAGCGCGGGCAGGTCGCGTGGCGGCGCTAGTCGCAGTCGAGCAGCGCGAGGCGGGAGACCTGCGCGCCCCACCAGGAGTGCACGTCGTGCAGCGCGGGCAGGTCGCGTGGCGGCGCTAGTCGCAGTCGAGCAGCGCGAGGCGGGAGACCTGCGCGCCCCACCAGGAGTGCACGTCGTGCAGCGCGGGCAGGTCGCGTGGCGGCGCTAGTCGCAGTCGAGCAGCGCGAGGCGGGAGACCTGCGCGCCCCACCAGGAGTGCACGTCGTGCAGCGCGGGCAGGTCGCGTGGCGGCGCTAGTCGCAGTCGAGCAGCGCGAGGCGGGAGACCTGCGCGCCCCACCAGGAGTGCACGTCGTGCAGCGCGGGCAGGTCGCGCGTCGCGCCCGCCCCGCCCACGCCACTGTTGTGACTCACGCGACTCACACTTTTCACTGTTGCTGTACACAACATTTCGTATTTTATTGTGGGTATAATGTTTTTGAAAATATCTAATTGGGATTGTCTGTGCCAAACAGGAACAACTGGAAAATTTTAACGCATACTCACATTTGCAAGATGTTTTCTTGATGAGGGCGGGGTGGGGATCACTTAGAGTTGGCTGTAAGTACTTTTTGATTGGACTCTCGGGTCTGTAAGAAAAGTAGTATATTAGAGTACTGAATTGTTGGATAGATATCGTTTAAAAGTAACAAATTATCACAAAGTTGAAATCCATGTCAAAATAAAGTAAATCATTGTACATACGCGAGCACATCAAGTTACTACAATCTGTAAAATTTCCTTAAGAGCGCTATCACCGAAAGTTGGCAACGTCGCAAATAGCTGTCAAATATTTACACGTTTTCATTAATTTGGCTATTTTACTATATGAAAGTAAGACATATGCTCAGAGAGCTCCCTAACACATTGAATAGGAATTGCAATTAAAACACTAAATTTGATTTTTTTTAACGTTTTACTTGTACAAAAGGCACTTGGGAAGTTTCCAACTACGTTTTTTACATATAAAACTATATATTCTGTGTTACGATATTAATAATTGCAATTCTTATTCAATGTTTTAGGGAGCTCCCTGAGCATATGTCTTACTTTCATATTGTAAAATGGCCAAATTAATTAAAAGTGTAAATATTTGACAGCTATTTGAACGTTGCCAACTTTCGGTGATAGCCCTCTTAATAGATTTTCAACTTTATCCGTGAAGCATATGGTTCAAGGTTGATTGGGAAAATTTGACAGTTTCGGATAGCTTGATGTGCTGGCGTCTGTACTCTTATGATAAACTAATTATATTTACCTCGGTATTGTAACGGACGGTAACCCAGGCCGCTTAAATTGACTTTTTGTTGAAGATCTTTTCGGTTGTGAATCAAAAGACGATGAGATGTCTATAACATTTTAACACACAATTTAGTATCAAAGTCCTGTTTAACTTTTAACTTTAGAACAAGTTGATACTCACTAGATATAACAGGCTGTGAAGTGGATTCTGTGATTTCGGTCCGGCCTGCATTAGCAATAACTTGCTGGAAATTAAAACTTAAAGTAAATAATTCATTTCAATGGAAAATAAATTGTAATTCAAACCAAAGACCATGTATTAAAATATTAAAGAAAGCACATAAATTATACATAATCGTAATTGAATTGATACAAGCCTGAGTTTCAGTTTCCAGTTTTTCTTTATCGACTTTTTCGTTGCTCATGTCAACTGCTTGTTCGTTAGTTTTCCTCAAGCCAGCAATCAAACTCGTTTGCTGTTTCTGTGGAACAAATTACCATTTTAAGTATACCTTCGTGATTTAAAACAAGTATGTATTGATTTTTATCAAATTGATGGTATGATATAAGAATCCCTTACGCTACTGTTGGCGCGTATCTTCTTGAGACATCCTTCGAGCCACGTTCTTATAGTTTGCTTGGCAACTTCCTCTTCGATAAGAAATTCGAACTCTTCTCTTGCCAGCAACTCTTCCATTTGAAGTGATTTGCGGATGTCTACCGTACGGTATGATAGCATACTGGAAGCAATTCATTCCGTTACATACCCAACAAAAAAAGCATATTTTATGTAAACAAAAAATATATAACGTATAGTACAGACGCCAGCAGGTCACAGTACCCGAATCTGTAAAATTTTACTAATCAAATATTAACCTTCCATTATTGTGACAAGGTTGAAAATCTAATAAAGAAATTTGACAGATTGAGGCAGGATGATGTGCTGGCGTCTGTACATACGTACCTACTATAACCAAGAGAAAAAAAAATAACTGGTCATTCTATCACCGCCAGCTTAAATACGGTAAACGTGCTTACTTGATGACGTCATGGAAGGTAACATCTTCGCCGTTATGAAGTCGCTCGAGCTCGTAGCACATGTACTTAAACAGCAACCTCTCTTTGTGAGTATCGCATTCCAAACGACCTTTCAGTAGACGTAAAATGAATTTCACCTAAAAATTATTGTACAAATTACTAAATACTGCTTTGTACTGAATAGGTTTCTACATATTACGAACATACCTTCCTAACTGGAATAACGCCTTTCTGGTGTACATCGACCACATTCCATGTATTCTGGAAGTTTCTTATATCAGCGTAAGATAGCAGAGCGTCTTCCTCATTAGAGTAGAACAATGAAAAGTTCTCCATGATTATAGCTGTAATAAAGATAGTATCTGTAGTGACTATTGTTTGTTATAGTATTATTGTCGGTACTGTAGAGATGTAACCTCTTACGTTATATTTTATGTCTGGCCGAAACATCAGTTAAATAAAGAATCTAAATAAAAACAAGTAGCTAGATTTAAATCAGTAGATAGTAAGTCGTTCGCCAGCCCTCAAACCGAAAATAAACACTTTAAGTTTGCCCGGAGTTTTCTTGGTATACCTGGATACCTCGTAACGCAGCCAACGCAGTGCACTACAGTACTATTGTTTAGTACTTTATAATGAAATTAGATTTTTAAATACAGTAATGTTTTGTATGTTTTTGACACATGTTTTTGAGTGCAATTTCAACTGTAAACCCTATATAGAAGGAAGTTAGGCTCTGTCTGCAATTTTCATCCAAATCGGTACAGCTTTTCTTGAGTTATAAATAGTGTACCTAACGCGACTAGTTTTTCACAAGACGGGAAGAAGTAGCGGTATGTGATGCAACTAACCAACAAGTAAGTTGAGCACGATATACGTGATGATGACGTAGAATGTGCAGAAGTAGGCGAGCGAGGCGGTGAAGTTGCCGCAGTCGGTCTCCCAGTAGTTGTCGGCGGGCGTGCAGTAGGGCGGCGCCACCATGCAGTCGTGCATGATCTTGTTCCAGTCCTCGCCGGTCACGATGCGGAACAACATGGCCACGCTGTGGATGGGCGAGTTGAAGTTCGCGCGTCTGCAAATTGTTATCGCTGTTAATGTTATGTATAGAAAGAAAGTCTCACGTAACCAGTCTTACTAAGTATATGAGAAGAGTAAGGGATGAAGAAGGATGATGATGGAGTAGGTATTCATTGAATATTGTATTGCAAGACCTTTTATTTGACTGAGTATAAATATTTTCGCGTCAAATTTTTAAATTTTCGCGACGTAAGCTGATCAACGCTTATTGAAAACGCAATAACAAAATATTTTTAATATTTATTAAGTATAGTTTACCTTCCAATTCCCTCGCCGTATTTCACATTGCCAAATACTATAGTACCAGCGAGTGCGTAGAAGAAAACGAGAAGAAACATGCCGAATATGATGAAGAAGCTCTTGCAGACACTGACGCCGACGGTCAGCATTAACATCTTCAGCGTGGTGTGCTTGCCCGTGATTGTGAAGAAACGCAGGATCACCACCATGAAGCCCACGAAGTAAGACAGGTCGTTCTACAACATTACAATAAGTGGTAAGGCCACAGGTGTGTAAGAAAAAAGAAGAGAGGGAAAATGGTGTAATTATATATAATCTTTTGGCGTCAGTCATATCTTCCTTCAAAATGTATTCTGGTCTGGTTCTAATATTTTTTTTATCGTATGGGAAATCTTTAAAAAAATATTTAAATCAATTTTAGCCGGTTTTCCCGAAAATATATTGTTTTAACGTTCCCTATAACTACAGCAATTTCCTTATCAACTTTCTGCAGCGTCCATCGTTAAGATACATTATACAAGGTGTTACAAAAATATTACAAAAATTTAATACAAAAAGCAACTTATCAAAACCTAAGTTAAGTATAATAAAGTTTATATTTTTTTATTTTGTTTAAATCCTACAGTGATATTACGATTAATAAAAGCTTTCAATTGACTCTGCATAAGGGCAATTCAACCTCGGGATATAGAAATATTTTTGAAACAGCCTGTAAAAAAATTGCAATTACATAATGGCTAAAAATAATATAATACCTTCAAAGTAAAATGCATAAAAATCCAGATACATCCAGCGACGGTGACGAGCAGATCGTACCGGTTGCGGCGGCTCTGCCAGTAGCCGCGCGGCGTGAACGCGATGGTCTTCAACAACACTTCTACCACGAACACCAACGTTAGTAGAGCTGATGTGAGCGCTAGTTGTTCCGTGTACGGCGAGTAACGGGACCACTGGAAACATAAACATGATCGTTTTTTTTTAACTAAAAAAAAAAGACGGTTGTTTATGTCACGCTTTTATGATCAGTTTTCCAGCTTTGAGCTTTTCAGAATTCAGATTCTACTTTGGGCCATCGTCTTAGTGCTAGATTAAACCAAATCGTTCACCAGGTATTCCGTGCTAAGTCAGCAAGTGAATAAAATCGAAACCTGAAAATACTGTCTTCTTTCAAGTCTCAAAAGTCATACTTTCGGAGATTCTTTTTTACACCGTATCTAAAATTAGATCGTTATCAATTTTCCAGCTTTGAGCTTTTCAAATGCAGTGCCAGATTAAACCAAATCGTTCATCGGGTATTCCGTACTAAGTCAGCAAGCGAATAAAATCGAAACCTAGAAATACTCTCTTATTTCAAGTTTCAAAACTTTCATACTTTCGGAGTTTTTCCTTTATACTGTATTTAAAATTAGCATAAGTACAAACCGTAACAGCTAACAGTCCACTGTTAAGGAGCACAACGATAGCGATCACCCGTTTGAAGCTCAAGTTCTGTGTGACGTCATAGGCGAAGGCGCGAACTTTGCGCTTGTTCGGTCGGGGTGGCAAATGTAGGGGCTGAGCGATTTTCAAACGCTTCTTCAGATCGCACCTAGAATTACAAATGATATTATTTTATAACTATATGTATCATATGGGGAATTCATAATAATATGTATAAAAATAGTATAATAGCTTACCAACGACGCTGGTCGACAGTTAACAGAGCAGTGCCTTTGTTTTCCGAATAGTTCGCAATCACTACACCGACGAACAGAGTGAGTCCAATCATACAGCCAAGAAATATGTAGACGTGTATATAGATTGCATGGACCTAGAAAATAGTAAAAAAAAAAATATTTATAAGTATGGTGATACTTGTAATGGTCCATTAAATATTTCATAGAGGTGTATACTAACCGGTCCCAAAGCCTTGATCAATACATCTCGAACATCCAACCAGCCTTTGAATGACAGTACTTCAAATAACGTTAACAGTGCGTCGCCAATGTTATCGAAGTTGAAACGTTTTGGATTAGCCCTGAAATAGTTTAAAATTTATATGTCTTAAATAAATATTTGTAGGAATGAAAAGTACACAAATAATTACTTGTAAGAATAAACAGTAGTTAAAATTATACACGTGTATTATGGACCCTGAAAATTGGCCAGACTTATGACATAATGAAATTTTAATCTATAGTTATACCAAAAACCTGAAGTTTGTTAGTTTTCTTGAACACTCTCATTTCAGGAATTACTAGACAGATTTGGAAATTCTTTCTCTTACATAGGCTGATATATAGAGCTAATCTCTTGTTTTATGCAATTACTTATATCGATATGTAGTAATTAACGTGCATGCACATACCAGACTCTGGGGACTAGCATAGAAGGGAAGGTCTCGTTGGGCCCGGGTCGGATCTTCATCTTAGTGACGAACACGCGTCGCATAAACACGCCAACACAGTCCTCGCGCCGCGTTATCGTGGGGTCGTTGCATCGTGCAAGTCTGAAATGTACTCGCAATTATATATTTTATGCCCTGTCTATTTAGTATACAATTGCATTGTTAAAAAGCTACAAGAGGTATAAAAACGAGTAGGTCATATAAATATTTACTATTGTAGCTGCATTCGTCACGAACTCCCACTTACCTGCCACCATACAACTGCACTCCATAGCTCGCAAACACGAACATTAGAAGAATCAAAAGTGTGGATACCTGTTGAAAAGTAAAGTGGGTCATAATTTAAATGTAACTACCAGAACCCAAACTAAAGAATGGGTATGTTACATTGGTATTGTTTTTTTTTTTTTTCATAATAAGAAAAGGCACCACTCACGAGTAATATCTCCTTGAACCCGCGGCACAGTTCGTAGACGACCTTGCGCATGTGCGGCACGAGCGTGAAGATGCGCAGCGGCCGCACGCAGCGCAGGATCATCAGCATCTGCGCCGCAGAGCCCGGCGGCACCCGCACCGGCATCCAGCACAGGAAAGTCAGCGACACCTGCGCACATGCGAACAACTTAATTTTTAAGAGCTGGATATCGGCACTACTCCCGCTGTCTATAGTGGAAGGCAGAGTCAGCTTCTAATACATAAGTTTTAATCATTGGATATTGTAAATTAGTAATGATCTCAAAAGGTTATATACCCAATATTACAAAAGACCTATCAATGAATGCAATGCGTTCATACCGTGGTCTACTTTGTCTCGGAGGCTGCAAATTCAAGGTGTGATATTAAAGGCTAGACTTTGCACTTACGATGTAAATAAAAACGTCCAGTACTGCGGCAGCGTCTTTGAGATAAGCTTTAGGCGTGAAAAACAATCCGTCAGCTAGAATTTTCAGCGCCAATTCCAAGCTCATAAACACAACAAATCCATATTCGGCAATCTAGTGAAAAAGACAGCAAATTCATTATTATCTGTCGTCAGAATTCGGTAAAGAAATTCATTTATTTGACGCCTAAGTTAAAGGTACCTGCAAAACGAAGTTTTCCATAACCCTGTAGGTGGGTGTTTCGAACATCATTGAGAGGCAGGACAACGTTGTCACCATAATCATAACCCAATCCATATAGGTCACTAGTCCCAGGAAATTACTAGAAATGAAATAAATAATTAATAAGTAAATATTCAGCACGATTTTGTAGTAAAACCAACATGTACCTACGCAGAATATGCAGATAGAATGCTTACTGAAAACTTTTGTAATGTACTTTTCTCTCGTTGCCGGTGACGGGGTCTCGCAGGCGAGCGTCATACCGCGCGTCTACTATGGCGCGACAAATCTTCCTGAAGCGAGATTCTCGAGGGACTATGAGCAGCGGGGTGTCGAATAGCGGATGATTCTCGCGTAAATCCTCTTCACGTTGATTCCTGAATAATAATAATGGTCTATAATTTTTTTTTACTTTAATTTTTCAACATATGGCATTTTAGTCGTCCCGATTTTTTTATCGACTCTATCGTTACCAACTATGAGGTTATTTCGTTTGAACCGATATTTTGGCTTTTTGGTTGCGTTGGTTATTTGAGTAGATAACCTGAGTGTGCCTAACTATAAGACGTTGATTGTACCACTGACTTGAATACCTAACTGAAAAATCGATAAGAATAAAATCAAACTTAGTGACTAAGTAAATACCTTCTCATTTCCGCTTGCTGTCGTTTAGCCTGCAGCAGGCGTATGTCGAGGTAGGGCGGGCGGGCGCGCGAGGACGGCACGACGCGCGACGCCGCGCCGATGTCGCCGTTCTCCAGAAGATGTTCGTACGTCTGCTTCAGCTTGATGGACCCGCTGCGCACCGACCGCCGAATGGACCGCGACCCGAACCTGAGAGCCATATTATTGCTCACTCGTTAATCAGGCCTTGTCTACTAAATGCCAGATAAAAGAATTTACAACCGAATTAAATACATACTTCTTCTGATCGACCCGCAGTTGTTTTGCACTCGATATTGTTCCTTGTGGCTTCAGGCCAGATTTGCCTCCGGTTGCTAACATTGCTGAGTCTCCCAACAGGGGTCGATGGTTATTAGAGTCTCTGTAGTGGCATATACAAGATAATTTAATTATTTTAGCGCGATTATTTATTTATTGAAATAATAAAAAAAGAGAAAAGAAAAACCTGCATCACGAGACTGTTAACTGCAACAAAATCGATATCTGCAAATCAAGAACAATAAAATAAATAAACGAAAGCAACGAAAAAGAATATAAACAACATTTAAACACCAAATAAGCGATAAAGGCCGTATTCTAATTGACTACCTATATTATGCAGAAGTCCTAATAAAATCCTAAAAAAGGCGATTAAAAGTTCATAATAGCTCTTTTCTTAGTTAGGTACTGAATATGTTGTAAACGCGTGTCGAACTCGGTTAATTGTTTAGGTAATTTGTCCACTTCTGTGAAAGCAACTAAAAAAATATTTTCTCGTACCGGCCGTCAATCGATCGTTGGCTGGGCTCAATAATCATGAAATAGTACTATACTAGTATAGGCGACATACTCGATGATGGAGCTGACGACGTGACGGCGCAGCGCGGAGCTGGGCCGCTGCGAGGGCGGCGCGACGACCAGCGTCTTGACGAGGCAGCGCTTGCGGTAGGGGAAGGCGATCTTGGCCACGCCGATGTACTCGAAGGCGCGGCGCGACACGTCGCCGCCGCCCGCCGCGCCCACCTCCTCCTCGCCCTCCACCTCGCACACGAACTGCCGCATGAACGACTCGCGCACCTGCAAGGGCCCGTCGTACCAATATTATAAACGAATTTTGATGAAACTTTGCAACTTTTAACCGAAGGTATCGGGAAGGAGTAGTTTCCTCGTGACGCGGGTGAGACCGTAAGAAAAATCTAGTTCCAAATAGAGGTCATTCTTTGTTTTCTACGTTTTGAGGGAACTTGGTGCAATGGGATAAAAGTAGTAGAAGCTTATGTAAATTATTATGTTGGCTTTTCTTTGGATTTTTTTCTCATAATCAAGAAGAAATGCTATTATAAGTAGAAATATAGGAGATTGCCTAAGGTCGTAAGTCTTAACAAGTACTGGATTAATATCGCACCTTAGGTAAATTAAAATCGCCAGGGACTTTGTGCAGCTTCGTCATCTGGGGGCTATCAGGAAATTTTTCAAATATTCTTAGTCTGAATGGCAGGCTCTCTTTAATTTCCGCGCTTTGTTGTCTGTACCGGAGCTGTTTCAATTTTTTTATGTCTTCATCCAGTTCCAAGTTGTCCAAAATAACTGCTACGAAAAGTGACAGCACGATCTGAAATTACATATCTCAATATAGGTACCTTTCATGATACATCATCATAATAAACATTATGTATATTTCTTACCAAAGTAACAAACAGATGGTACAATATGAAGTAGATGGCAACTAGAGGGGTTAAGGTCTGGCTTGTCCGTACCATTGTTTCGTCCATTACCTCTACCCAGGCTTCTTGAGTGAGAATTTGGAACATAGACATGAAAGCCTGAAACATACATGAATAAATATCATTATTATAAGTAATTTAATAGCTATGTCTAGTTTAAATAGTCGCATAAAACATACATTTTAATGTTTTTCGGATTTTTAATAGTAATAATACAAATAAATTACCTCATCAAATGTTTCAAATTTAGTAAATTCACATAAGAAACAAAACAGCTGCATTGAAATAGAAGAACTGATGATGAGCAAACACATTGTGAATATAATCAGACTACCCAGTTTCTTTCCTGGTCCAAAGATTTTGTACACAAATCCTTCCAATAATGGTGATGCTTTTATCAATCGTACTATACGGAGGACCTGGAAAATATATTTTATCAATATCAAATTGTAAGTATATGAAATATTCTTCATCTGTATTTTCAGATAATGTTCTTACCTGAAAATATGTGAACCCCGACATGTATAACTGAGGGATTATATGGATAGTGGTGCCAATAGCTAGAAGTAATTCAAACTTGTGAACAGAGTGTTTGAAATAGCCTTTCAGTCCTAAACACCATATTTTGATTAATGCCTCCAAGTCCAAGAAAATCGTAAAAGCAATCTGCAAATAAAAAAAAAACATGTTTCACATATTGTGTCACATAAATAAATAGTGAGTGAGAAGTTGTTTCTTTACCTCTATGTAATAATATTTTTCATAAAAGAACTCTCTGGGGTTGTCATCATGTTTGAAATTCATCGTTGCTGTTATTATGCCATTTGCCAGAACAACACCCATTACTAGCAGTCGGAAATACGCAGACCTTAATAGTTTATGGAATATTTCTGGTGCAGTGCCTGAAATTAAAAAGATAATATAGTTCTGAACTTTCTTGAAATTTATATCAATATAATAAAATGGAATAGAACATTACCTGAATGTTTATTTTCATCAATAGTCACTAACTTCCAGCCATTATCATCTCCAGTGAAGAACTGAGTGGTGCTGCCTTTAGTTATAGGGTTCCTAACACCCCACATTTGTTGGAACTGAACCCTTATTTCATTGAATGTTTCAGTTATCACAGCTATGAAAACATTCTTAACCAGCCAAGCCAAGAAGAATATCATTGTACTGTAATAATATAAAACATTTTGGTGAAAATGATTTTGCAGTTATTAAGGATTGTGATAAGTATATCATATTTGAATTATCACCTGAAGTATAGAGCTGATCTCCATGTTGGTAAAGAGTCTATAGCCCGATACATTATGAAGACCCAACCTTCTTGAGAGGATGCTTGATAAACAGTGAACAAGCTTGTGGCTGAACAAAAATAAATTAATAAGTAAATTGTAAATACAAAATTATTATATTTTATTCAGAATTTTCAATGGTACTAGGTTTGTGTCTACTTACTGAACTCTTCAAAACCATTAAATCCCATGATATATTTAGATAAATTCAGCTTCATGCACTTCATACCGGGTGGACATTGATATCCTGAATCAGGATCAGGAGAGCAAAATGTATCAGGGATGGCTAAGGAATTTATTGTGATTTCACTGAAAAACAAAAAGCATATTATGGCTATAGACATAATAGTAGTATGATGATATGTCTTTAGTCACTATGATAGAAATAAGATGACAAAGCCGTGTAGAAACATGGATTTATATCCTAATCCTAATACTATTATAAAGGCGAAAGTTTGTAAGTATGGATGTATGGATGTGTGGATGTTTGTTACTCTTTCATGTAAAAACTACTGAATGGATTTGAATGAAACTTTACCACAATATAGCTTATACATCAGAATAACATATAGGCTACTTTTTATCCGGGTATGGAAAGTACTTCCCTCAGAAAGCGGGTGAAACCGCTGGCGGAAGCTAGTCACTATATAAAAGTAGTCAGTTTATTTCAATATAACATATCTTTCAAAATACTCACTATGGATTGGTATCATTTCTGACACAGTGATGAGTTAATTCTCCAAAAAATTGCACACCTAGCAAACTGTACAGTGACATAAAGAACAGGAAGAACAGGGTAACATTATAGATCTGTTGACTTGATCTCCTGCAAAAAATAAATTCAGTATAAGCTATTTGTAACATACATAGAAGTGAATAAGAATTAGGGGATAAATACCATATAATATTATTATTAAAATACTAGCTTTTCCCCATGATTTCAATTGTATCAAAATCTTTCCAGCTACTTCAGAGATTAGCCTTCACATACAGATCGACAGACAGGAAAAATGTTCTTGAATAGCTTTTTTTGTATGTCATGTACAGTGTAAACATCCATCTGAACTTAGTAAAAAGCTGTATTTTTATATAACAAACAGACATTCCATTTTGACTTATTTGTTTAATGTAAAGATGTCTAGACATCTATCATAGAATATCTAGATATTCATAGTAATATGTATAACAATTCTACATAGGTATTTGGTAACACAATACTTACTTAAAAATCTGATTGATTCTGGATTTGGGCATGGAGAATTTTAAAAATACTCTCAAAAATCTTATCATGATCAATGGTCTGGGTGCTCTTAATATACTCAGATAACTGTATCTTGGGACTATACCAGTAAGCTCAAACATTTGTAATAGAACAGAAACCCAAAGAAAAAATACCATAGACGCATCAAACTGACACCAGTGGTCTTTCAAGTAAGCCACATCACCCTGAAATAAGAATACCAATTATTAATTTACCCCTTTTTTGACAACAGGTATCAGCGTTTATAAAAAGTATTTTCATGCATAATAAAAGTATGAAAAATAGCTGTGCTAGGAGAAATTATTTGATATTCATAAAGTAATTTTATATTTTAGTAGTAAAATAAGGAATATTTCTTTAACAAGATACATACCTTTAATATTCCTCGTATGTGCATCTTGGCTATCATTTCTGCAGTAAATAAAAGAGTAACACTGCAGTCCACTGCAAATGTTATTGTTTGCAGAGATGGGTACTTTTCAAATGATTTTGGAGTATTCAGTGAAACAGACATTAAACTTAATAAAGCACATAATCTTAGAATTCTTCTGACCCATAACTGTAACAAAAATAGTATTATTTCTCATGGGGAAATAAATAAAAAATATAAATGAATGAGTACACTTAAAATGGGTCTCAATTGTTTATTGCTGGACGTTTTTAAAAAATAATTATATATTCAAATTGTAAAATATTATAAGTTCGATTAAAATCGGAAAAATATACTATCTATTAAACATTTTTTTTGTGGTTTAAGAAATGTTATTACAGAAAGCCTTTTTGCAGTTATAGCATACATGTAAGTTTATATTTCAGAGTTCGTATATTCAACTCCAGGCCAACTAAAGACATTTTCAGGCTTCAGAAATCAAATATCAAACCTCAAATTCTGTGGCACTTGACTATTGAAGTATAGCCAATGATTACCTTGTTCACCCATTCTATATCTGCACTTTCATTTAATGACTCCTCAGGCCCGTAGTCTGCTAGGACTGGTTCCCCTTTTAGGCTTTGTTTTCGACCCAACATTTTCATGAACTTAATAATTATTTTGTTTGAAATCTTGTGTTGAAAATATCGGCTTTATAAGCCGAACTTAAGTATAATAATGGTGCAAAGTTAACAAAGATGTAAAGCTAATGAACTGTGATAGTAGACATTAACGTAATGATTTGAAATTATATAAAATTAGTATTATTTGAATAAATTGCGACAATCTCTTTGACATGTTTTTAAATTATTGATTTCTGGATATAGTTGCCATATTATGGCGATTGCCGAAATAGTTTTTAAAAATCAATTTGGAAACATTTTGATTTTGGTAGATATCGATGTTAAGGCCTAGACTCCAGCAAGATGCAGTGTAGCGGAAGTTGTTAAACAACCAACAGATTTTTCTTTTCAAACTTCTCGTCTCCGAGTATTTTCTGTTAGTATGTTTCTTTGCTCAAATGACCTTAGCTTGCCTTAAGGGAAAATAAAAAAATAACGAATGTCAATGTCAAATTGTCAATTTCGTCACTATTTGTTTGTTGTGGCGGCTGTTTCGGTCAGCGTCGAATGTAAAGAATTTTTTACCAAACAGTAAATGAGACAATGAACTATCAAAAGCTTAGCAGTATTACTACTTAATATTTTTACAGTCGCGTCGAAAACTGAACGGTGAAATAGAGTACCTACTGTGTCCATTTTGACGGTCGGGTGCCTCATCTGAATACTGGAAAGTTTTTTAAACTTTGTAACAGGTCTTGATGTTATATATGGTGCGACCTGTGTTGCTAAATTAAACAGGATTTGAAGTAAATATTCAGACAAAATGTTCATTTATATGAGTAAGAAGGTAAATAGTAATCTGTTGTTGTCGTCAAATGTTACCATAGTGATTGTATGGATTTGTTTACTATAGGTGTAAAGTACCCTACATTTTTAAACTTTCTATTTATAATGATAACACAATCTAATCATCAATAACCTAGTAGGCTACCCATTAGTTTTGTAGTACGAAATTTTTGTTTTGGTATGAGAAATTAATTATTATTTTATGACATGAATATTTTTCCTTGTAAACTCTATTTAACTAATAGGGACAGTGCCACAAGGTTCAAATTTAACCCTGTGGCTGCAAGATAGAGCAGATGGACGAAGGCTTTACTAATTTAATCTTTAATGATCCTGGCACTCTTTAATGGTTACTTAGCTGGGAGCGCAAAAGCACTACTTTGTACATACTTCTATTTCTATTTAAAATCAATCAACCTCGTGTAAGAAAAGGTGTCCTTATGAGTATGGATTTATTAAAAAGATTTAAACCTATGCTTTTGGCTCATTATAAATAACCAGTATTTTTTTCAGATTGCTATACCCAAACAATCAAATGTTACTTGCATATCATGGAACCATTCATCTGGGTATATTGCTGTTGGTGGAGAAGATGGCATGTTAAAAGTGCTTAAACTGGAATCTGGTAATAATTTATAGAACACCTTATTCTAACTACGTAATTTAAATAGAATAGCTAGAGTAATTTAAGAAGTTTAGTAGCCCATAATATAACCCAATTTCCGAATGACCATATCATGTTGTACTGAGATCTTGCCGTCTCTTTGAAGCAACGGCATTCTCTCTCACCATGAACCATGGCTTGCACCAGTGCCAGACGCCAGAGATCGCCACAACGCTCCTAATTGTCACCACAAGAAAATTGCGGTGCCCTGCTAAAGCAGAGCGCACGTCAACTCTACACCATCGTGAACCTGGCGCGAACCGCGAAGGCTGATTTTTGTTGTGCGCAAATTGGTATTTTTTTGACGTGGTCATGTTAAGTTCTTATGAGACAAAGATATTAACAAATTTGTAACTGCAAATAAATATTAAACTAATAATACACCATTGTGATCCTGTGATTATTGTGCCTATTAATTAATAAAAATTATTTCTATGTTCTTCCAGGAGGTGGTGGGAATCTCTCAATGAACCTGAGCTTGGAAGGCCACACTGGTCAGCTGTGTGTAGCCATATGGAATGAAGTCTTTCAAAAGCTGACTACTAGCGATGAACATGGTGTCATCATCGTTTGGATGCTTTACAAGGTAAACCACTGTTGAACAAAGAATAAGAATACTAGTTGGTGACAAATTTGTTCCAATACTATTATTTGTTACCTTAAACTTTCAGGGATCCTGGTATGAAGAAATGATAAATAACAGAAATAAGTCAACTGTGAGAAGCATGGCTTGGGGCTCTGATGGGCAAAAAATTTGCATAGCATATGAGGATGGTGAGACAGTTGTCTGATTTGTTTAATGTTTATTAATCTGAATACCATTTTTGAAGCACAAAGCACTAGGGCCCAGATTGCTATAATTGTCTATGAACTTAATGGTGTTTGGATAAATACCAACAATGTATCAACATTGTTGGTATTGGTAGTCTATATATTGGTAGTCTCAGGTGATAAGATTTTTTGACTCATAGTGTTATTTTATTGCAGGTGCTGTTATTGTGGGCTCAGTGGATGGCTCCCGTGTATGGGGCAAGGACATTAAAGGGCCAGGCTTAGCTGCTGTCCAATGGTCGCCAGACAATTCACAGCTGCTCTTTGCACTTACCAATGGAGAGCTGCACATTTATGATGATCAAGGAAATTTCACTGTATGTATTTTAGTTCGCTAGTTTTTTTCATCACTCACTAATTTTTATATTTGTGTTTTAAATCAGTGGCAACACATTTAGGGTTACCATAATATGACCATTCCTTACAATTTCGGAAATATAAGTCTTTCTATAATCTTAAACCGGAACTTCCACAATTGTATGAAGAGAAATCTATACTACTTATATTACTAGAAATCTTAGGAACTACTCTGCCAATTAGTAAAATTAAATAGGTGCTAGGACCTTGTTGGTCTAGTAGTCGCATGGTGCGACTGCTATAGGCGGGGTCTCGGGTTCAAATCGGGTCCGTGTCGGGAAGAAATTGCTTTGTGGGTTTTAAGAAACTTTATCAAAAGCAGTCCGGTGTCTGGAAGTTGGTGATTAATACAACCATGCATCAAAGAACTCGTACATGTCGGTCCTGCGCCTGACCTCTGTCGGCTTACCGACTTTGGGCTAGGATCGTGAGGTAATAGAGAACGCATCCATGTCTTCTCAAATGCTCATACACTTATATAATATGTCTTGTACAACTGGCTGATAGCCGCCATGACCGAGAATCGCTCTGGATGCCATTATTATTTTCAGATGCCAGTCGCTATCCATGGTGTGTCAGGGTCAATGGATATTGTTACAATGGACTGGTACTCGGGAAATGCCCCCGCCAGCAGACCCGTACTGGCAATATCTTACCGAAGTGGCGTCATACTGCTAATGAAAAATTGCAACGAGGAAGGTAAAAACATAAATACTTGAAATTTTACACTTCTTTAATTGCTTGGTCTGTTGTGGTTACATCATTCAATACCTCACCTAGAAAACAACAAAGTTTGAGTGCCTAATCACTACATAGTATAAAACAAAGTCGCTTTCTATGTCTCTATGTCCCTTTGTATGCTTAAATCTTTGAAACTACGCAACAGATTTTGATGCGGTTTTTTTTAATAGATAGAGTGATTCAAGAGGAAGGTTTATATGTATAATAAAATACATTAAATAGTGGAGAAGTACTGTTATTTTTGAGGTTTCTAATGTGATGTCGTAAATAATTACATTTTCTTTAGTTAACAACGTTCACAGTTTTTCTGTAGTGTATTTAGTATCAGCATTGCACCCGTGCGAAGCCGAGAAGTAAAATATAAAAACAAAACCCTGCCTGCATGAAAAATCTCTAATAACGTACTGAAAAGGTAGGAACAAGTTTATTTGAGATTTTTCACTTTCAGATAGTGTCGTAATAGAATCAAACATGACTATAATTGATTGTCACTGGAATCATAACGGCACTATATTGGCCGCGGCCGGTTGTACGGCAGACAAAACCAATGTGGTTCAGTTTTTTGGTGCATATGGAGAGGTATGTGCAAATCAGACTAAACTTTTTACAAAGCAATAACTGGATAATTCAATCCTTCGAGTCCTTGAATAATAAAAAAATTGACATAATGATTGTTAATGTATTATTTTAGCACATACGAACGTTGAGAGTGCCTGGCGGTAATATGAGGGCATTGTCGTGGGAGAAAAAGTCACTGCGCCTCGCTATAGCTATAGACTCCTTCATATACTTTGCTAACGTCAAAATGGACCACAAGTATGCTTTTTATGGAAATACACTGGCATATGTATCTGGAACTGAAACGGTTACCTTTTGGGATACCGTAACACACCAGGTATAATGTCCTCCATTAATTTTCTATTTTTATAGATCACTAGCTGTTGCCCGCGACGCCGTCCGCGTAGGTATTAGAATAAAGATTCACAGTTGCTCCCCTGTAGGTGATAGCGTGATAATATGTAGCCTAAATGTTGACCTGACCTCTTAGTTATATTCAAGCCACATTTGAAGGTAATCCATGCAGTACTTTTTGAGATTATCCCGGACATACATATAGACAAACAGACAAAAATTCTAAAAACTATCTTTTTGGCTTCTATATCGATTGTAGATCACGCCCTCTCAGTATTCTTTTAAAAAAATATTCAATGTTCAGTTTTCACTTTGCTACGATTTTATTATATCTATAGATTTGTACTTACAGAGCTAATAATTTTTTTCTTTTTTTAATTCCTTAGTCTTGGATAAATCATATACCTGATGTGATCGATATGTGCGCTGTTGACGAGTTCTGTGTTATTGCTACGTTAGGACAAGTAATAATATCCAATCAGCAAGGTATTCAGTGTGATGGTGAGTACATAATTAATGAAGGTACATGCCCCAACGTGGTGGGGGAAATTCAACAATGAAAATTGGTATGTCATGTCATTATTATATTACGTGTAATTGTTATAATTTTAGCCAAAGCACTAAGTATTCCAGTGGTATATGTGACCATCAATAGCAAAGCGATAGTAGTGGCGGCGTCTAAAGAATCCTTCATTATATGGAAGTTCTCTACGCCTTCCAGACCTCGTAAGTACATATTTGAAACTAAAACAACCGCAATGCTGTTAAGGCGCCTACTTGCGTATAAGTGGCCACTAACTCCAGTGTAATAAGAAAATTTAAAATTTTTACACAGTTTAGTACGCACATCAAATTTTATACTATGATGAAAGTCTAAGAGCCCGGATCCACAGGGTTTTTATGGAAGTTCTCCGTGGTTGCTCCAGACGCTCGAGGGAACTATTTCCCGCACCCGCAGCCTAAGTTCTTTCTCAGAGTCTAGACAATATATCTACCAAATTTTATTAATATATAAATCGGTTAAGTAGTTTTCGCGTAAAAACGTGACAGACATTAAATTTATTTTTACTTCGTGATATATTTTTTGCTTAAAGTGTGAAGTGAATTTTTGCTTATTATTTCAGGTTCAACAGAACATTTATATCAAGCAGATGGGTCGCCGATGTCGTCAACTGACGCAGGATTTCACGACGACACAATAAGCTGTGTCGCAAGTTCTGACACCCATTTATTGATTGGAAGAGATTCGGGCTCCATATTACTATTTTCTTTAGTAAATTTTAAGAAAATCACATCAATAAACATGAATTCACGGCCCTACAGGTTGGGCCTCAATTCTAATTCCAGGTATGAGCTACTATTTGTATGACTTACTTGTTGCCCACCCCATCTTCGCACGGGGTAATTTAGATTTTTTAGAACTCAGAAAAGCAAAAAATAATATACTTTTAAGTACATCGCTCTAGAATTCGGTGGCGAAGTAAACAAAACTGCAAATTCTAGAATTATTTTTTTACAAGTCTGTTTTTTTTGTAGCCACCATTTATTATATATAGTATTGAATTAATTCATAGACATTTTTTGTTGATGTCTTTACTTATTTGTAGCAAGTTCTATGTGATTGACCAGCCCGGCTCGCTATATTTGTTGGAGACCGACATGGCCAACAATATAAGTATAGGGCAAGCACTACGCAAAGACGTGTGGAGTGCGCTTTGGGCATCCGATAACCCACAAATGTTGGCTGTGGCTGAAAAAGCCAGACTTTACGTAATGAGGGATACTGAACCAGAAGAGCCTTTGACAATGCAAGGGTATTTGTGTAAGTTCAAGGTACGTCATTCACTAGTGGATCCTATACGGAGCTGTATCGTAAACTTAGCGTGATGATAGTTAACTTGCTAAACCTATATTGTAAAGTTGCATCAAGTTAATTTTTTACATCTTAAAATACTTGAAACAGCGGTTAAGGAGGTACTTTTTACATGAATATGATCACATGAACGCTTTTTGTCAACACAGAACTCTGTGTATTTTTTTATATAGTTGTCGCAGTAATTACCTATTTTTCTAGGAATTAGAAATCACCACAGCGCTTTTGGACAATGTTGAAGACAAATGTACGCCTCAACACATTGTAAGAGTAGAAGTTAAGTCTTTGAGGGACACGCGCCAACTCATCGAGAAAGTAGGATTGAAGGAAGCGGAAAATTTTATCAAAGATAACCCACATCCGCAATTATGGTACGACTTGTCTACACTATTTGCAACAATATCTTATGTAATAAATACGAATACAATACATATCACCTATGATCTATTCCTAACATCGCTTTTCAAATAATGGAGCAACGTTATATTTTCAGGTTACTACTAGCAGAAGCTGCTCTCAAGAATTTCGAGTCTGAATCTGCATTAGAAACTGCCGAAGCTGCGTTTGTGCGACGCAATGATTACGCTGGAATCAAATTTGTTTCCCGTTTAAACGCACTACATTCAAATGCTCTTAAAAAAGCTGATATACTCGCTTACTTCAAGGACTTCGACGCAGCTGAGAAGATATATCACAATGAAGATAGGCGGTATGTTCACAAACCGTATTGTGTTTATTAATTGAACGTGCGAATTAGAAGTATATTAAATTGTTTGTTTTATAACATTTAATTCAGGGACTTGGCTATAGCTCTTCGGAAACGTTTAGGACACTGGTTCCGTGTGGTTGAGCTGCTCAAGATGTCTGCCAGTACTACGGATGCGCAGGTTAAACAAGCGTACAGTAACATTGGCGACTACTACATTGATCGACAAAATTGGTACGTACATATTTTTAATTCCTAAAGGTTAACAACAAAAAAATTGCGAAAGTCAGGAATGATTAGGATATTTATAGCAATCTATTTCATAATTAGCGCAACTTGAAGCACTTATAGCATTAGTAAGGATTTTGCAGGACAAGTGCGTTAGAATATTACATAATGTCGAATAATACTGAAGGTCTCAAGAAATGTTACATGGCACTCGAAGATAATGAGTCCTTATCTAAGTTGTATGCAGGCTCACCAAGAGGCAAGGTAAATACAATATAACAATTATCCAAAATCAAATTATGGATACAACTGTCTTGTAATAAACTTCACTTGTGCCTTGTTATTAGGAAGTTGGAGTACAAAATCAAAATCTATTAGATGACTTAAATGATAGTGTTGGGCAAGCACCATCGATACAAGGGATTATGCAACTAAAAGAAAGCGGCAGGTTGACGCAAGCGGCGGAAATGGCATTTCAGGCAAGTGCATATTTTTATAATTATTATCTGTGTTACGCCAGCGAAAAAACGAAAAAAGCAAAATGGTTTAATGAAGTGTTCTTTTTACTGTTTCCAGTTAGCTAACTTAGAGTCTTCTAAGAAAGCATCACCTTTGAAGATCAAGAAACTCTTTATTTTAGCTGGTAACTTGTACAGCCAAAGCTCTGTCGGTTAGTAGAAGTTGATTGCTCATTATTGCTTTTTTTTATTTATTAAACGGCGTAAGCTGTTACCGCTGTTTTGTCGGCGCCGTGTCGTATGCAATGCTTCTTGCTAACGTCTAATGTGAAAGAAAAAATAGAAGAGCTCTCAACTTGCCTAGTGTGCTAGCGCTTTTGTGTAACTTGTATTGTTGTGCAGAGGGCGGCGGGTCGCGCGGCGCGGCGCGGTGCTGGCGGGGCGCGCGCGCGGCGCACTGGGCGGCGCGGGCGGCGGGGCGGGCGCGCGCGCGCCCGGCGCGACCCGACGCCGCGCTGCGGGCCGCCGCGCGCCTGCTGCAGCACCACCACGCGCTGCACCACAACCAACACACGCAGGTCTTTCTGACACCTTTTTTTATACAGGTTAAGGCGAAAGAGCTCGTGGCTTCGTAGGCAGTCGCTCCGTGTAAAGCAATAGTACTGGTAGGGAATAATCTAGCGCACACTATACGAACCATATTTCTTTAATGTTACAATAATCATGTGGGTTGCATTATATTAGATATCACCCTTTCACGAAATTTTAAGTTCTTTTTTCAGTTTTGTCTTGAGTTCATTTGTACAATAGATGAATATCGAACGCAAGACCACACTGTTACAGGTTTGGTGTACTATTGCCTCAATAGCGATTCAAGCACGTGCGTTTGAACTGTGTTCTAAAGCATTAATCAAACTTGAAGCGCTGGATGTAAGTTATACCTTTTGATAGTGAATATTAACAACTCCAGATTGCTAGTGTTTTTATGATGATAAAATTTCTTTTTTCAGCCTGAAACATTTGAAAATTTGGCAATAGAAATATTTACAAGATATAAACCTAAAGATGCAAAAGGAAATAAAATCGAATGCCCGAACTGCGACGTGAGCATGCCCGAATGGTAAGCACGAGGCTATTGTAGTATGTAATAGTTCGTTGATAACATTAAACTCGAAATCCACGTCCGACTTGAATTTAGGTACAACTAAAACCCCATTCTTGTAAAACTTCTAATAAGATAAAAAAGTCCTCTTCGTCTTAAGAGAGTGGTAACCTCAACATCTAAAACGACTGGCAACAGCTGATGCCATGATTTTCACTTATATGTATTCTCTGACAATATGTATACGTAGCGTCCTAACGATACGCTCACTATACGACTATACTTGCGTCCTTATGTGAATCTCGTAGGCATTTGGTGTTGTACATACTTATGTACGTTTCGCTGTTTATTGAATAAAATCTTATCTTTATATTTATTTTGACGTGTTTACAGGTCTGCGTCTTGCGGCGGTTGCGGCAGCCAGTTCCCCGAGTGCGCGGTGTCGGGGCGTGCCCTGGTCGCGCCGCACACGGTGTGGGCGTGCACCACGTGCGGCGCGCATGCGCAGCAGCATGAGCTCGTGCTGCGCCACTCGTGCCCTATGTGCCATGCACAGCTCGCATAGCACTAAACCGCACGGACAAACATAGTTCTAACCATTTTTTTCTTTGCTGCTCTAGTGACCGAAACTGTTTGAGGAAAATTTAATTACGAAGATTTCTTGGTTAGTAAGGAAAGTTTTAGTAATATGAACTATAAAACAAAAAATGGAGATCCACCCTCAAAATGTACTTATGAGAATAATCACGAACACTGGATTACTGGCAAGTTGCCACCAAAGGCTCCAGAAGAGGACGCTTCTGCTGCATCCACAACAGGAGGGGTCATTTAATGATTTCCCAATCAAAAATGTGATGACCCCATTACATGACCATTTTACTGATTGGGTAGAATTATGTGCTAAGTAATTTTTGTTAGAATTATATAAAAAAAAGATGTATATTTATCTAAGTTTTATTCAATTAAATAGGGTTCATAAAGTAAGAATGTTTTCTTTAACTTGATCATTACAGAAAATTATAATTCTGACTAGATATTCAAATAAAAATGCACCATATCACCCAATGTTTTTTGTTTCAATTTAGATTTTGGATGAATTCTCTCATACCCATTCTGGACAGTATTTCTATTACTGTATTAACCTGTCACAAGGCTAAGGAACTTCAAAAAACTCACATTTTTATGCTACTTGTTTTGTATTATTTAATTTTATGTGCACATCCCTTTGTTCACATACATATTATGTGTTTACAATATAAATACCAAAAGTTACTCTGTAAAAATAATTTCTACATAGAACTCAACATTTTTTCTTCTATTATAATGTAACCTACTTACGTAATGCCAGTGTTCATAAAACTGGTCAACAGATATAATTATTCAAAGTTGAAATAAACTAACTGTATGGTACACCTAGCCCAGTGAGTATTAAGTAATAATAACCCCACAAAATTTATTTTCCACAAAAATATTATGAAAGGATAAAGTACTGTGCTGTACTCAGCTGTAGGTATGTAATTGTATGAACAATAGCACTGTCATACATCTACTTGGATGAATATTGAATGTAATAATATTTTAAATAATCATAATTCTTTTACAACTACAATATTATTGAATTGTTTACTATAGCTATACAATCTTTGATTACTAAAAGTACAACTGAAAAAGTTCTGCAAATGTGCAAGTAGTTTGATTGGTTTGACATATTATTCCAATAAGTCAATATTTACAAATAATTTGACAGTACAAAAGGCTTTCTGCATGGTGCAATTTCTGTATACTATTAAAGTGAAAAATTAACAAACAGGTTATTTACATCAGTATGCAGTGGTCATGAAAATTGTGGTGAACATTTAAATAACACAAAGCATATACTACGGTAGAATCTGACAAAGAATTTCAAATAGGATGTTATGATAAATACAAATATTTCAGAAGTGTACCATCACTAGATTAGGCAACAGCTACGTGCCTGACAGAATTCAACAAATTGATGTTAATGATAGTGTGAGTATGACATGTCATTGGTCAGTTTTTCTTGTGGTTTTGCCTTTACATTTTCTTGGGTATAGGATTTAAGAATGATATTTAACATGTGCTTTTAGTTAGAAAAGTTTATTGAAATGGGGTAAAAAATAAATCTAAATCTGATCTGTACTACTTAAACGGGATGTATTTTCATGGAATATTGTTTCCCCATTAATCTAATTCATAGCTTTCATTGCTTCTTTAACATCAAATTTGTTTTTATTTTACTATAACTGACCCTATTAATCTTAAAAACCTCAGTCCCTTTCATCAACAATATGCAAATAAGTTTCAAATTGTATTGTTACTGCACAAAGTTATTGTTTGGCAAGTCCATTTTCGAAAACTGCAAAGTATTATCAATTATTTGAAACAACTCTGGGGGCTGAGGAATTCTTCCTGTTTCCAATTTTGACCACAGTGGAATGTTGTTGAGAGATATTTCAAATGCACCAGAAGATACCAGTTGACCTTCAATCATATTAGCTAAGAAAAACATCATCATGCATGCATACAGTTTGTTTTCCAAGCACCAGCTCCACCATGCAGGCTGTGGTTTGTTGAGCCAGGCAAATATGTTGACTCCACTCAGTATGCACATGATCAGGATCATCTTGCCAAATCCCTGTAAATTATAATAATTTTGTTAGAATAACTTTCTAGGACCATTTCATGTGAAATGAGGCGGCAAATTGACATGTATATGGATATTGGTTTACTCACAATTAATCTGGATAAATACATATTAAGACCAGGGGGATCATAGTTGGCTCCAATGACAGATATTTCTGGATATTTTTGTTGTATTATTCCTGCATAGTCTTCAAATACTTTTCTATATCCGCATGAGTAACTGCAAAATACAATGCATTTTATGAAGGTATAGATAACTCCCGTGTATCTTGTCCCCTGAGTCATGATAACCTTACCAGTAGTAAATGTTCATAATGTGACCTACACCTTGACCAATTTTTGTAATGCTTTCGGCATCATTTTCACTAGCTTGCGCATAATTATCGCTAGATAAAACAATACATGTAATAACTAAAGTAAGAAAACTTAAAGAAATATAGTAATTAGTTGACAAAGACATTATCATAGTATCTTGACAAACTAAAGGTTTTACTACAGTATTATGGTTACACAAAGATTATACACATTAACACTGCGTTATAGAGTAAAGAAATAGTATTTTTAAATCACAGTCAGGTCAAATTAAAACACTATTCATAAAATCATCACACGATTGACACGATCTATTTAATTCATAGACAAACGTAGACTTATCTATCAAATAGACTGACTATAAACTAAAAAGAGAGGAGACAAAATACGTAGGTCATGACTGGAGAACAACGTAAGTCAATGAGCAGAGGTTAAGGTACAAGGTTGTAAGTGGTTGTAAGGCGGTAGAAATAGGCCTCCATCTTGATCTTAAAATTCCCACCCTTGCTTGGTACATACATGAAGCGTGTCGCCAAGCCTGAGGTGTCTGAAGAAGCCTGATAAGTGTCCTATAGTCCTGTAGTAGTACTCTGTGCTGATAAGAAGGATTCACCCCCCCCCCCCCCCAGGCTCATCCTCAGCACACACGATGATACGATAACCCTCTTCCAATAAAGATAGTAATAGTGATAGTCGTACTAGTATACTATAAAACAAGTATAAAACAGACGCTACTGTCTTCTCCATGCGGTCATGTCATGTCCAGCGATGACAAAGCCGAGACCCGTACGTACGTACCCACAGCGGGTGCCCTTAGCGCGATCACTATTTTTATTAGCATTTTTGCCGTTGTTGGCTGTAGGCTTTAGCTTCTAGGCATCCACAGGGATCTACCCGGAATAGCAGTACACAATCTCCTAGGCTGAACCGCGAGATGACATACCAAAATAAAAAAAACAGCTGATCATTAGATTGCCTCTGCCTCGTAATCTCGTGTCAAAATAAAAATGAATAACCTAGTACTTCATTCAAATAGCAGATAAAATAGCTAAAGAAAACCATATTATTCTTAGATATTATTACTAAAGCAATAGTGCTGAAATTATCGCAAGCTTTATTAATCTCGGTAGATATTGAATTGTACTTTTTGTGTTCATATAAGTGTGCAGCAGTTATAAACAAACAAAAAATGTCCCATCATCATTGTCATCATGATCATGATCATGGCAATGCCGACGAGCTAGGAATACAGTATAACTTATATGAAAAAATTGACAAGGAAAATTTGCAATGCTTGAACGAAAGTATCGAAGGGTCCGGTAAAACAGTTTTCAAATCATGGGACAAACGACTTGACAGAACTAACGTGAGTAAATTTTCAGAAAAGTTGTTAACTTTTTACTGTTGAAAGTAAATATAATTTTCATCATCAACTTTTAATGCCCAATTGCTTTGCAAAATTAGTCTTCCTTCAGAATTGAGCTCGGATAGAGAACTGATAAGCTTTCGCCATACTGTAACTTGCAGTATATTTTTAATATTTTTATGCACCTCATTTTCCAATCTTTCCAAATATTTTTTGTTCAAAATGGTCCTATTGTCAGGTCTCAGATCTGATGATGAAGGTCTAATAAAGAATTGAGTATTGAGTATGATGAAACCTTAAAAATCAGGTAATTTGATTGCTATTTTAGACTAGCATTTTAATTTGACTGATTATCCATTTTTCCCTAGTATATGTCAAACATTTTATTTATAATAATTAAGTTGTTGTATTATGTTATGTATAGTAATACCATTACGTTTTATATTTTTTTTTACAGTATGTAGAAAGTGATGCAGATGAAGAACTATTATTTAATATACCATTCACAGGAAATGTTAAATTGAAGGGAATAAAGATATATGCTGAAGATTCTGACTCTCATCCAGCTAAGTTGAGATTGTAAGTAACTGATTGTTAAGTTATATAAATATACATACATTTTTAATTATTATACCTACATATAGTATAAATAAATATTTACATTACAATGAATATCAGAACTAATCAAGTTGTTATGCTTTCCAGGTTCAAAAATAAACCCAATATGACATTTGATGATGTAACAATGGATCCAGACCAAGTATTTGAACTACAAAAGGATAGCCAGGGTGTTTTGGAATATTCACCAAAGTAAGTTTCTAACACATATTATGTCACTTGTACTATAAAAATGATAGTTGTGATGTTATTTTTTTTAAATTACAAGGATACAATTTTATTAGTAGTCAATATATTCGGTATGTATGAAATGAGAAATGGTTGAATGAAGGAATGAAAATCTGTACCAAAAGATTGCTGATGGGGCATTTATTCTTTTGGTTTGTGATATATGGCACTTGGCCCGGCCTGACCTGGCTTGGCTACGGCTACTAAACTAAAAATGAAGCAACCCTAAACTGTCAAATTGTCCCAATCAACTTTGTACCATATGCTTCAGAAATAAAGTTAAAAATTTATTAAAGAAATTTGACAGATTGTAGTAGCTTGACGTGCTGGCGCTTGTACATCGGTCTAGAACTCGGTGGCGTAATATCTAATGGCGAATATATAAATTCTTCTGATAGCCACTTTATTGTAGGTATCGTTCAATCTCTTTGGAATAATGTAATGTGAAATTAATTCTTATTTTTCAGAATTGTAACATTTTCTTCAGTTTCACATTTAACAATGCATTTTCCTGCTAATTTTGGAGCTGAAACAACCAAGATTTTCTACATAGGATTAAAAGGAGAGTGGACCCCGGGACACCGGCATGGAGTAACTATTTGTACATATGAAGTTAGGCCTAATCTTGATGATCACAAACTGAAGAATTTAGATTCTGTCTCTAAACAAATTGAATAGTAATACAGATTTAAGTAAGACTATGCATTAAAGTATGAACTGGCTGTAATTTTGCATACAAATATTGAAATGTAAATAATTTATTTCTCATCTAAAATGTACATAATATTTGTTTCCTTTCTTAAGAAAATAAAATGTTTTTATAAACAGTATTTTTTTCTATTTAGTTACCAATAAGAATTAATTTACGTCTTTCAACATGTTCTCAGACTGCCCCATACAAAAGGTGTATTTTGTTGTATAACTGCTTTAATTCTGCCATTGCGTTGTAAGCGAGTTAAACTCAGGGATAGTAAATAAGGGGCTGCGGGTTGTTCGTAAGAGATACCGCGGCCCTGGCACACAGGGACCTCCAGAAGGAACATAGTGGGTTTTAGTCAGTAAGAGTCTGACACTCCCTCCAGCTGCACCCTCAGCGGGAGGGGTCATTTGATGATTTCCCAAGAAAAAAAAAAAAAAAAAAGGGATAGTAAATAAGTGAATAATGCAATCGCCTAATAAAACGTGTACGATAATTCTGATTCCTTTGTGAGAGTGCTGTCCTAACACCTCTCATATAGGATAAGGCTGTCTTTTAAAACCGCCAGTCAAACCCCATATTATTTTTCGAAATACATGAGTTGCTACCAACTGCCTATAGTTGCTATTAATTGCTGCTCTCATACCTACCCTCATTGTTTCGAAAATAATCAATGACTTTATCAAATGTGACCAAACTACACAAAAGTATATATTTTTTTTAACCAAACCAAACTACGTAATCGCTACAAATATATAATTGTAAATGACCGAGAAAATTAAAATACCCATCCTATAATAAGGCCATTACGTGGCCACAGGGATCAGGGATTAATGAAAGGGAGGACACGTGGCGACTGTACGGAACGACATTTAAATAATTTATATGCAAGATACTTCATACATAGCGGCGCCTTGACTACCTCTTTGGTCTAGTAGTCGTAAGGCGCGACTGCTGTGCACAGGGTATTGGCTGCGATTCCTGCGTTGGGCCAAAATCACTTTGTAGGTTTTGAGAAACTCATAAAGCAGCCCGTTTACCCATTTACCCGTGCATCGAAGAGCACGTAAATGTCGGTCCTGCGACTGATCTCTCCGGTCGTGTTGGATTGCCGTCCCATCGGACCATAAGATTGAGGGAATAGAGAGCGCACCTGCATCTGCGCAACTGCTTGTGTACTACATATAATATGTCCTACACAGTTGGCTCCATAGCCAACAATCTGCCTGGACACCATCATCATCACATAGCGGCGCGGCGCGGTCTAGCAATTTTGTAAGAGGAGAAAGCACGGCAATAGCGTCTCTGCTTAGTAAAATTATATAAGCACTGAAATTGTGTGAATGATGGTAGATTTTAAATAAATAAAAGAAATATTTTTCTTCATTTTATTATTATACTATTCGCAACTAGGTCAATTATTAATATATTTACAACACTATTATTATAATAAAGTGCTTTATATTTTACAGGGACTGCGTCCCGATAAACAAAAATGTTTCAAGGAGTGGAACAGGAGGTATCGAAATAGAATTACTTTATTATGGTTCAGAAATAACCAGCTAGATTATTAGTCAATAAGACAATTAAATTACAAGAAATGTATGTAACACTCGTCTAAATTTAGATATTAAGATAATAAAGTCGATAAACAATTCTGTGTCTAACGTTACAACTTAGGTACTGATGGCTTGACATCCGATTTGTGATAAAAGATTGCTATATTATTGCCTATATAATAAAATTAATTAAATACTATGTAAATAGTTACGTCGTTATATGGTACTTAGTTAAATTTGGCAGTGATATCTATTTTTTCCATGTCGCTTCCCTTTTCTTTAATTAGTACAGAGAAATACATCACAATTATTTATTCCTAAATATAAGGTTTTAAGTGAATCTCAAATAGTTAAACAATTATTTTCATTGTCGGCGTCTTCCTCGTACTCCGCGGCGCATGTATGGTCTTCGGGAGTTGTATGTGCGATACGGGCGACGGATAGCCGCATTGGGCACTGAGTTCAAATCACCCACTGGAGGCAAGCGTACCGAGCTCTTGTGCGGCACAGGCCAGTCTCTTATGCAAACAGCACACCTGTAATACAAAGCAAGTGTCATTAATTGAAGATAATGTCTCGTGCAGAACAAGGGGTGCAATGTCGTATGAGAGGACTGAATTAACATGTATATTTTGGTTCTACTTATCATTCTTGAAACAATAAAGAAAATTGTGTTTTGGGACTTGCTTAATGGCGGATTCAAGAAATCGACAACTTACTTAAATAATGAACATATAATATTGTAATTAAAAACACAATAACAAAAAAGACATAAAAGTGTAAATTCTATTGGTGGAATTTTATGTTATTAAGTTAAACCATTGTATGCATACCTGCTAACTTTAGAAAGTAGATTGTTGTTTTTCAATGTTTGCTGTTCGGGTCTATCAAACATTCTATTCTCGTCTATAATTGACAGCCAGTATGAAACTGCAGTTGCAAAATAGTTGCAGCGACCGAGTCCGTTGCATTCAATGAACGGTCGGGGGCGGAACTGACTCAAGCACGATCCGGGAGATATGAGGCTTTGTCCTGTGGCATCTGCTCCCGCCGTATGCTGGAAAGATTACCACTTGTATAATTTTATTTTAATAACTGTGTACTATATTGGGTATATGCCTATATATTATGCTTTATATATATTATGCTGTATTTTTTCCGCTGGTCACGGTAGGCGAAACGACGCGAAGGGCCTTGTTAGTTTCATCTAAGCAAGCATAAAGGTATTTTACTTTCTTATGTATTAATTAAGGATACGTAGCTATCTCGGACCGCTTTACTTATGTCCATGGTTCGGTACCAGCCTACTTTATTTAATTAAAACCTAACAACCAATGTTATTCTTACCATTAAGAAGCTGTAACCTATCCACAATTCTCTCCAGCCTTTGGGACATTCAGGTACTTGGTTGCTTTGACTATGTATAGCGATAGTTCGTGTGGGTGCTTCGCATACCTGGCATCTGTAAAATAAATGAGGATTGAAATGTAAAAACAGTACGCAAGAAAGCACTAGTTTTTGAGGCGATTCGGATTCAGGGCGGGACTAGAGGCTCGGTCCTCCACAAGAGAGAGAGCGAGATGACAAATATAAATTGATTTGAGTTTTCCCTGTAGGTACATATGATTATATCCGAATCAAATTAAGAAGATAATTTTAATGCGCGTCACCATCACTACAACACAGTAAAAAACAAAGTTGATTCCCGTTTGTCTGTCCCTATGAATGCTACGCAACGGATTTCGATGTGGATTTCTTTTAAAGATATTATAATAGGCAAGAGATAACATGCATAATATAAGAACATTGGACTAAACTGGAGAACACAGAGGTTTCTGATAAATGATGGCGTAAATAAACACAAAAAACATATTTTGCATCTACATTGCAAATTCATTAGACTTTTAACGAGACTTCACATTTTCAACATCATCACATTTAAGGTGACTTTCTTATCATTCAGAAGTTTTATGACACGTTCGATGTACTTGATTTCGAATCGATCGCAATTATGAGAAAGCCTCACCTGGATATATAGTTTCCTACGTCTTTAGCTTGTATGGGTGTCATAGACATAGGCATAGGTTCTGGAGTTGATAACCAGAAACTGTAATCTTCGCGCTGAGCAAAATTACAAACTTCGTCGAAATTGCAGAACATATAAGGCATTGTTGAAAATTTGCGCATGCAGCTTCCAGAAGCACCTGAAAGAATACGTTTATTGGTACCAGACATTGCATAATTACTAATGAAGGTAAACTGAATTAATGTAATACATTTAAAACTTACCTAAATCTTGTCCGTGCGCTTTTCCGTTTGCAATAATATGAATAAGAGAGTACCCACTCCAAAGAGGTGAAGTTCCCGATGGACATTGTGGAATCATTCTTTCTTGTGAGTGAACAGCAAAATAAAAGCCTCTAGATTTAGGTGTTGGCTGTATCGCTGGCGGACCAGCAGACCCCTCGGCCCCACGATAGCCTTCGAATCCTTGTAATCCTTTGATACCCTTTAAACCTGCGAATCCGGTTTGTCCTACAGGTCCTACTGAACCTGGGTAACCTACATCTCCTCTCATCCCCTTGCTTCCTGGTATGCCATTGCGGCCAAATTCACCTGGTCTCCCATCTTGACCTTCTCGTCCAGGCAATCCACGAGGGCCCATGTCACCAACCTGAGCGGGGATAATTTCAGAAGCAGCTAGTAAATCACCTGCATCCCCTTTTATACCTTTAAGACCAGGTGCTCCGTACGGTCCTTCTTCACCTTCGTCACCTTTCAATCCTTTTAATCCCTGAGGACCTATTTCTCCTATACGTCCAGGTCTACCAGAATCTCCGCTGTCTCCTTTTTGGCCAGTAGCGCCCTTGAAACCTTCGTAACCTTGATCTCCCCGTTCACCTTTGGGGCTGTACGAGTCACCTCTTTCTCCTGAATCTCCTTTTAATCCGCGTGAGCCAGGGCTTCCCATCGGTCCAGGACCTCCTGGTCGTCCAGAAATACCTCGCGGTCCTGGTGCACCATCCATTCCCACCATACCCTTTGGTCCTTCAAAAATAAGACCTGGCGGACCTGGTAACCCTATAGGCCCGTTAATACCGTATTCGCCAGGTTTGCCTTTTTGACCCATAGGACCAGGCCAACCAGGTAAACCGTCAAATCCAGGCTTTCCTTGCTCACCCCGTGGTGCATTTACTCCGTTGAGTCCAGGTAGACCCGGTGGTCCTTGATCACCCTGCATTCCACGATATCCTTGTAAGCCAGTGTCTCCACGTTCTCCTTGTAGACCTTCGTCTCCCCGCATACCCTTGATACCTTTAAGTCCAAATAGACCAACTTCGCCAACATCTCCTTTTAAGCCAGGTGTACCTTCCAAGCCCATTTCACCTATGTCACCTTTAGTAGGAGTCACATATGTTGTAATTCCAATATCTCCTTGTTCGCCTTTGATTCCAGGCCGGCCTGGACGCCCTCTTGGACCCATGAAACCAACATCACCAGGTAGGCCAAGAGAACCCATGCGCCCAGGTCTACCCGCTGAGCCTTGATCACCTTTCATGCCAGGATATCCAACGGGTCCTGGCATCCCTTGCTGACCTTTGCTGCCAACTGATCCAGGCCATCCTGGACGACCAAACCGGCCAGGATATCCTTTATCGCCTGGTTCACCGCGTTCTCCAATGAATCCGATGTCTCCGATTTCTCCCTTTCTTCCGGGTCTGCCGAAAGCTCCTGGATATCCAGAATTTCCCTTTTCACCTTTTAAGCCTGGCATACCAGAAATACTTAGACCTGGAGCTCCTTCATCACCTTTAATGCCTTTGAAACCGTCCTTGCCCGGTTGTCCATCAAATCCTTTATAACCAGCTTCTCCTTCATCACCTTTATGACCTCTTTCGGCATCATCACCTCTCATACCCTTTTGTCCAGGTAAACCATAATCTCCTCTTGCGCCTTTGAAGCCTTTAAAACCATCCATTCCAGGGTAACCAGGAAAACCAGAATCACCGGTCATACCTTTACGACCTGAAGGCCCTTGCAGACCAACTAGACCGGGCACACCTTTAAATCCTACAGGGCCTGTATCACCCCGATCTCCCTGGCTACCTTGGTTTCCAACAATTCCGGCTAATCCCGGGAAACCGGTAAGACCCATAAGACCATCTTCACCCGGCATACCGCGAATACCAGCAGGTCCTATATTTCCCTTCATTCCTTTGGGGCCGATATCTCCAAGTATGCCATGGGCTCCTTGTAAACCTGGTTCTCCAATCATTCCCATGCGTCCAGGCCACCCAGGCTGACCAGCTGAGCCAGGGGCACCTTGTATTACTATTCCTGGTATTCCCTTTCTGCCCTGGATTAAAGTAAAAGTAGAACATTAATTTTGACTAACTTCTCACCCAAAAATGGTTTATTGAACTGTTCTGTTAACATACAGTTACACTGTTATTTGGAATAGAATAGATAGGTAACTTTGCTTTAAAATAACTGCTTCCCGCGGTTTCACCTGCATGTTGCCGCCAGCGGTTTCGTCTAAACGGAACTACTTAGCGTTACTGGATAGCGCACCTAGTAGGTTATAAGTAGCATTGGCAGAAGTTCTTGAGATATGCCTTTTCAAGAATACAAACAAAACAAATAGATTAGGATCTTACTAAAATAAATGCATATTTTACCTGAGGTCCCTGTGGTCCCTGAGGACCCGCATCTCCAGGCAAACCCTGCTCTCCTTTATTTCCCATGGAGCCAGTTCGACCCGATAATCCCGGATATCCTGCTTCACCCTCATCCCCTGCTTCACCAGGCAAACCATCGAATCCCTTTTCACCCATTATGATAGCTAAACCTGGGCTTCCTCGTGAACCTTTTTTTCCCTTACTTCCCAAGAAGCCCTCTGGTCCAGATTGTCCTTGAGTACCAGGAATTCCAAAAGGCCCGACGTCTCCTTTTCGGCCAACAAAACCTTTGAAACCCTTTCTTCCTTGTATGGATCTGCCAGGAGGGCCTTGATCACCAACCATGCCGGGAATACCATCATAACCCATTTCACCTCGCTCTCCCTTTGCTCCAGGGAAACCTAGTAAAGAATAACATTTTTAACAAAGATTTGATTAAATAGTTCAAAAATACAAAACATTTGCTATATCACCCACATCCACGAGGACCTTACCCTATGTTTATCCGGAATAATAGGGCAGCCTAATGGTGGAAGTAATTTTTAAATCGGTTCAGTGGTTTTTGAGTTTATTCGTTACAAAATATTTAAATAGGTATGTTATGTTTTTTATATGTTTCCAGTACGGGGATGAAATACGAATACAAGGAGTACCTATAGCTCCCTATTATTATTATTATTAATTTTTTTTAAAGTAGATTCGCGGATTACACCTACAAAAGCACTTACTTTATCTCCTTAAAAGAAGCAAAGAGTAGTTAAATTACAACTGTCACAAACGCTAAGCTAAGTAAGATTTTACTTCAGCAAATATATAACAATAATGTAATGGCAAATACTGAAACGTCACTAAATTTTATTAAAAAAATACTAATTCCTGTCACACTAACGTAAACAGTTGAAACACTTTTAAGTAGAAGTTGAAGTTTAGTAACGTTTGAGTATGTTAAGGTTAGTCCTGCCCTACGTCTGTGACTGTTTGCAAAAAAATCCTCAACGGCTGGACGGCTTTTGGTCGAATTTCACTAATAAAAAACATATTGTTAATAAATATTCTTTAGGTAAATACTGTAGAGATTTGACCTCTACGTTTTTATTGTAGTTTTGGGACTGGCCTAAACATAAAATAAATATGGAATAAGTAGTTAATAAATAAATAAATATAATAAATAAGTAGTTAGTTTTTTCATACTGATCATCAGCCCTCGTAAGCAAACAAATACAAAAAGTCACATATTAATGAATATTTTATTTAAGGAAGTTGATCCCAATTTCGGTACCCGGTACCGCCTTCACCATATTATGCCTTTGTCTTCAAATATAAGATACGGTTTCCTCAGTACCTAGTGTTCATTTATTTGTTATCTATATATTCTACGACTCGAGTATATTCACTTGTCTCTAATATTCAAAGTTTTTTATATCTTTTTCTGCTCTTATTTATCTTAATGGATAAATATGTATAAATTACATCCATAGCTTTAGTTGCAAGTAGTTAAATCTTGCTCAGCTCCTCATTGTCAAAAAAATGGACACTCAATTATTTGAGTGTCCATTTTTTTTCGAATATTATATCTATTCTGGCAGTCGTTGTTCTGTTGCTAGACAACTTATGAGTACTAGAAAATTGCGTGGTTTTTGAAAGTTTGTATACTTTTGAGGCTGATTTTACTATCCTGATGATCATTGGTATTTTAAAAACTATGGCTGAGGGTACCTTTTGGTCCTTGTGGTCCTGTAGGGCCTTTAAAGCCTTTGGCATTGATTCCATGGGCCAGTGATTCTCCAACTTCACCCGGAAGACCATCCTCTCCAGGTTCACCAATTTCACCCCTGTCGTAACATAGGTTATCATTAATTTTAAATAACTGTCGCATCTATTGCTTTCATTCGAAAGTTGTCAAACGTATACTTCGAGCTTTATCTAAAAACACATAGCTGAATTGAGAACCTCCTCCTTTTTGGAAGTCGGTTGAAAACGTACATCATTGTTGAAGACTATTTATTTTACGCTCTGTGATGCAGAACGTAGAGCGGTTGAACTCAATTTGTTTATTTGCCACCACCTGATTTATCTAATTCCAATAAGAAATTTAAACAATGATGGAAAACTGTATATAAGCAATGATTACTTCGGTCCGGGTTCTCCTTTTTCGCCAGTAAGGAATTGTATAGGAATCGTTGCCGAACGGCCTGGATAGCCCGGTTGTCCATCGCGTCCTCTCGTTCCGTTTCTTCCCGGCCTACCAGGATATCCGTCTTCACCCATTTTACCCTTTATACCCTTGAATCCGGAGTCTCCAGTATATCCTGGCCATCCTGCATCACCCGGAAGGCCTTGAGCACCAATAAAACCTGAAATATTTATAAAAAATATTATTTAACAAAATTGATTTTCCAATACCATAAACGAGTAACACAGCGAGTCGAATCCAAAAAGAGTGATACTGGCTCGGCTTGAAATCATTCATTTTCCTATGCCTAGCTAGAGTTTTCTAAGATTTCTCTTAACTTACTCCTGACTTACTATCAATTTCAAAAACTTATATACATAAAAGTAGCCACAATTTTAACTTTGAATCATTTTATACTAAAATATAGTTTCCATTTCATTATTCAGGGTTATTGCATTATGGAATATAATTTATTGATAAAATAAAATGTAAAGCTGTGGCAAAATAAACGGTGTTAAAATTTCATACCTTGGTCTCCTGGTTCACCAGTATCCGCAATGATGAGGTCTAATGGTGGATAAATAATACGTCCTTTCGGTCCTTTTGGCCCTTGAGGTCCAGCCCCACCGAGTATGCCTTTGTTTCCTTTGGGTCCTTTTGGTCCATTTGCTCCAGGGACACCAGAGAAGCCTTTAAAACCTTTAGAACCAGATGGGCCTTCCGGTCCTGGGAATCCCTTAGTACCCGGAAAGCCATCGTCTCCCCTCTGTCCTTTTGGTCCGTCTGAGCCTGAGTGCGAAATATAAAATGGAAATTAGGTTACGCAAACGTACTGTTTGGTTTTTGCCAAAAGAAATTTGGCATCAAAAATCTAAATTGACTGATTAGCTGAGCTAATTTCCACGGCTGATCTACCCCTAAATTCTTCCTAAAAGACAATAAATACATGTATTTTTCTCCGTAGGTAAGGTTTTTAACAAATGACGGTAATTCTTGCTGCAGTAGCTAAGCAATCGAAAGCGTTTACAAAACATAACTACTATTACACTAACTCAGCTGCATCCGGTTACACTAAAAGTGGAAATATAAGTTTATAATTAGAACAGGCTAAGTAGATAAGCGACATCGATTGGTAAAAACATACAGCTAATTTTTTGTTTGGAGGCGCAAAGAACAAACTTCTTAATATCTTTGAAATGTATGTCGCCCAAAATGAAATACCTAAAAGTAAAAATTGAAAACCTACTTTTGGTTAAAAAAATCGGTACTTTTCACTTAACACCGTATAAAGTGATCGGACATTCCGATGTCAAAATGGGAAGTCACCTTTAAAAAATATTATTTTCAAAACCACGAATGACCCATCGTTAGTCTCAATTATTGTTATCTGCTAAGAATTCGTATGTATTTCTAGGGAGACGGTTAAAGTAAAGACAAGTATTAATGATTGATGAAGTATTTTGATTAACATAATAAAAAAAGTATTACCTGATCTACAATATGGGCAATCATCTCCACGTTCACCTTTAGGACCAGGAAAACCTGGACGGCCATCATAACCAGGGTCACCAACGGTTCCTGGGATTCCCGGCGGTCCTCTTTCTCCTGGAGGGCCAACTCCATGTACGCCTGTGCCTGGATAACCTTGAGGACCCATATCCCCTGGGTTTCCGCGGTCTCCTCGTTGGCCATGAATGCCATCCATACCAGGGACACCTTCTTCACCATCTGGACCAATAACTCTCGCACCTTTGAAACCTTTTGGCCCAGTAGGCCCAGGCAATCCCTTAAAACCAGATGGTCCTTTAAATCCACGGAACCCTTTGAACCCATCATTACCAGGTTCTCCTTTTGTAGATGTGCCTGGGACACCTGGCCTGCCTTGAAAACCTTTTATTCCAGGAACTCCAGGTAGCCCTTCAATACCAGGTAATCCTCTAGGTCCATCAAAACCTGGTGCTCCAATGGGACCCAAAGGACCCACGGGACCTTGGGGTCCTTGGGGCCCTTGTGTTGGTGGTACATCTAGCCTTTCGTCGTAGATGCCTGGTTCTCCAGGAAAACCTTGTGGTCCAGGGTTGCCTTGTTCCGCATCTTCACCTCTTTCTCCTTTCCATCCATCTGCTCCATCGCGCCCTACATATCCGGGGGCACCTTTTTGTCCTTTAGGTCCAGGACTGCCATCTCTGCCAGGGTGACCTATTTTTCCTCTGGGCCCATCACCACCTTGATCTCCTTTTACGCCTTGTATACCGTCAGGACCATATGGTCCCTAAAATAAAGAAAAAAATATTTATCTGTAGTCCGCTAAATCGTTATTCACATATTATATTTAGATAAAAATATTTAACAAACAAAGATTTGGGGCGAGAGAATATGCTTATTTTCGGTGATGACTTGAGTCAGAACATGGATTTAGAACATATGTATATGTATATGCTGTCAAAATTATAAACTTTTAAAGTGCCTGTATGGTCACAAGTTTCCTAATGACTCCTACATAATTATTTACAGCTCATATTAATGTACTTGTAACATATTTTGAACAAAAGCTTACGTTCCTTACCACTCCTTACCTATTCTAGACGTTTTTTATTTTTTATATTGATCTAAAGGTGATTTCGTCACCTTAATTTATTATGGTGTATATACGTATTACTAAAAGGATAAATGCGTGTGTTGGCTTTGTGGTTGTAATGGTTGTTTATTGTAAACACAATGAAATAATCTTACCGTTTGACCCCTTGAGCCGGACATTCCTTTGAGGCCCTTTACTCCTCGTTGTCCTCGCAATCCTTTTTCGCCTTTATTACCCTTCGTTATTACTGTAAGGTTCTGACGAACTTCGCTAGTTATTATAATAGACGCTGGTCTTCCAGGTTCTCCAATTGGTCCCTGATCTCCTTTTTCTCCGGGTGGTCCGACGGTATCTTCACCATCTTTTCCTACATCTCCTGGCTCTCCCCGAAAACCCATAGGACCCTAAATTCAAATAATGATACGAATTAATTACATCAATTAAAAGTGTTTCTCATTTTATGCTTTAATTATATTCTTTTAATAAATAAAATAAAATGGTTTTGGGTCGTAACATATTCTTATAATATTCTGTCATATTCCATATTTGCGATGTCATTCTTTGTCGCTACATACATATGTATATGTCCACTATAAATATTGGTACTCTTAACTAAACAAAGTTACATAGATTTTTATCTTCAAATTAAGTGTATTTAAAAAACTATAATATATAAATATTGTTACTTTTTTTAGTTTTTTGTTTCTTACCTCATCACCTTCCTCCCCAGGGAAACCACTGTCACCTCTGTAACCCATAACACCTTTAGGTCCATGTGCTCCCGGTCGACCGTATTCACCAGTATCTCCTTTTGTTCCTCTTGAATTTACACCTCCTTCACCAGCCATACCTTGGGAACCCTTTTCTCCTGCAGGTCCTGGTTGTCCTCTATTACCAGGATATCCCTGTCGTCCTGGAGGTCCCATTATACCATCAACCCCACTACATCCGTCCAGCCCTGGTATTCCAATAACACCTTCTAAACCAAATGGACCCTGGAAATAGGTATTTAAACACATTCAAGTAAATGAACAATTAAAATTGTCATGCGTAAGAAAGTTGTGTACGTTAGAAACATCATACTTGCGGCCCCGTGTCTCCTCTTGGTCCATAAGGTCCATCGATGCCCTAAAAATACAGAAAAGAACTGGTTAGTAAACAAATATACAGATGTTTTTGGAGTGTGAAAAGTATTTATACGCTTAAACATACATGAATTCCTTTATCACCGTAATCGCCTCTGTCACCGATGTCTCCGGGCGCGCCTGGCTGACCCATGCGGCCTATGGGTCCATCTTCACCATAGTCCCCTTGCACGCCGGGGACTCCGGGGGGGCCTATATCACCCCGGTCGCCTTTGATGCCAGCACAATCGCATACTGTTTGATTGCACACCACCTGAACAAGAAGCAGTATTTACCTTAGATACTCTTGCTAAATAAACATATTATATCGTAAACTTAGAATAGATGCATTAAGTTTGATTGTTGATGTTTCACAGGAATTAGTCGTGTCGATATACAGCTTATCATATTATTTTATAAAACTTAATTATAAATCACAGAATAATAAAATAAAACCAAGGGATACGCCAGAACAACAGAAAATATTGAATAAAAAATTTGTCACTTCTAGAATTGTCACTTCTAGAAGTCACTGGTTAATTTTAGTAACCGACTTCCAAAAAAAGTAGGAGGTTCTCAATTCGGTCGGTATATTCTTTTTTTTTTTAATGTATGTACACCGATTATTTCGAGATTTCTAGTCCGATTAGTGTAACACAAGCACATCATTCTAGAAGTCAGTGGTTTATTTTTTTTGTTAAAAAGTAGTTTTTCCTTATATTACATTATTATTTTACTATCTTTTATGATATTTATTTATAAAACTCAAACATTAATTAAAAATACTGCATAGTAGAGTAAGTAACAAAGAACGTGCCTTATCGTCGGGACCTCTGACATACATTCGACGCAGAGCAAGTGTAAGAACATTGCACTTCCTACTTTATAATAGAGCATGAAAATGAGTTTATAATAATCTTGGTCATTAATCTATTTAAGTATTATCTATTAGCACTTAATTCCTATGTAGATAATAATTAATGAGTCAGCAGTTGGATTGTCGTGCATCCATGCAAACTAAGTGGAGTGAGGCTTTTTATGTTGAAATTAAAAAGTCTCAACTGCAAACAGAATACCAATTCATTCTTAAATGTAAAATAGTTTTAATTTTACATCAACATTTGGAGAATTGGTTAACTAAACTTTTTTAACCTTTACTTATTTCTCTGATGCATAGAAACATAGTTTTTATTATTTAACTAGCGACCCGCCCCGGCTTCGCACGGGTGTAATGCTGATACTAAAATTATACATATAAACCTTCCTCTTGAATCACTCTATCTATTTAAAAAAACCGCATCAAAATCCGTTGCGTAGTTTCAAAGATTTAAGCATACAAAGGGACATAGGGACAGAGAAAGCGACTTTGTTTTATACTATGTAGTGATGTTACGTCCACTAAAGCGAGGTACGGTTTCACCTAAGAGGATACTTAATCGTGGATATTAGTTAACAAAGGAGTAAGTAATTCCCCTTGTTGTGGCTGTTCTAAACTCATTACATTGCAATCTGCATACCCAAGAAATAAGATTTGCACCGGTAGGTGCATCTACTGTCAAAAGCCGAACTACTTTACCGTTCACGAGTCGAAATGGATTTAGCAGTGTGGTTTATGGTTGAAGGATGATGTCAGCGTTTTGCATTACATCATCTTTTGAACAAACCAGACGTTAACCACGGCTTCTTCATTCTAGTTTTATTGTGGTCAAATGGAATTGTATCCTTTAGCAACATGTGTATCTGTTATAGTCATTCAGATGGTCATTTTCAGAAGTGATTTAACATCCCTACATGCTACCTACCCATATTAAAAATTATCGGTGTACTTATATAATGAGTTTTTTTTTTTATGGAAGCAGACAAAAGCTTTCATGTGAGTTACATATTAAACTACTAAATAGTATCTAAGTAAAAGAAAAAACATTTTTTTAGAAAATAAACAAAACTGACTTCTGTTGACACTGAAAATCAAATAAAAAAGGCTTTTAGGAACATCGCACAAGTAGTCGGTGTCCAGAGATTGCATCTATGTTTCACCGCGTTTATAAGAAACTAATAGATAAGTTAAGTAAAGGTGGTTAAGGAATAACACATTTGTGGAAAAGCAACAAAGTTTAGTACTTATAGTACCGTTTTGTAACACTTGAAACTAGACATATGTAGTGTATGTTATTACTTATACGTACCTACGTTTAGAACACGATCTTAATTTATAAAGTATCAAAATTAGACGTATCAAATAACAACATTGTTAAATTTGCATGACGGCGCAATGCAATAGCGCGCATGTCTTACTAGTTTTTAAATGACAATGCGACGTTGGAACTACATATGTTAGAGGCGGGGAATTGAACAAATTTATCCTTACAATTTAGATTGTTTTCAATTACTCATAATATTAGGTATGCTTATCGTATCAAAATATTAATAGAGTTCATGCAATGACCTAAATGCGTCGATTGATGGACACTTCTCACTATGCAATTGCCTAATGTACCGTGGTACTGTCAGCGTTGCTTGAATCACCACATCAGCCTTAGAAAGTCTAGAAAATCATGATATAATATAATTATGTTTAATTAAATCAACAATATTTAAATTAATTAAATTTACAAGCACATCTATGTTATTAGGTATACAAATATACATATCTAGCTATTGAATGAATACTATAAATTAAACTTATTGTCTTTTAATACGATTGCATTTAAAACTATTCTAGTTGGACTTGCACACAAAGGCAGGGTTTACAAACTGTACAATGAACAATACTTATATTTAGTTACTTATGGGAAATTTCATTTTTATCTACTTTTTGGAGAAAAATAATTTCTCCAATAAAGTCGAATGTAACAATCCAAATAACGAATTTCAGTGTTTGTGGCCTTTTTACTTTCCAGATGCCGTACCCTAGCTGTTGACATTTAAAGTTGGATCCTCGCTTTCTTTATTTTCTTTAACTCTACTATAGGAAATTCGTTCTTAACCGTTATGTTTTGTAAAGTTTTTAAGTAACGGCCAACAAACTGATTCAATAAGGGCCTCGTTTCAGGTGTCAGTAAAAACAACGAAATGAATATGAAAAATATAAGTACCTACAGAAGGTTTTAATTGTGTAATATTTTCAATTTATATATTTCACAATTCAGTTGTGAAGTTCAGGGTTGAGTAATGTGCTAGTGTGGTACATGGCTTCCGGACAGAGCGCGTGGGAGGCGCGTGCTCTGCAGCACTGGCAGCATCGTGTAGTTAGTATACACGCGTGTGTTTCACCAATATCGAGTATCAAAACATTGCACAGGTTTCACGGGAGGTATAACAGACCTTGCTGTTCGGCTTACGGTGATACTGACATCAGCTTCTTACGCCTACTTTGAAATATGGTTTCACATGGGTTTCACCTCCTACAGTTTGCTCTAAGTATAATTATACATTAAGTTAATTTATGTGCCCTTTAGCGAGACAGGAGTGTCGATTTTTTTATATATTTAACTGTTTTATTGAGAAACTAGTACTTTTATCCATCTGCAAATTCCCGAGGATAGGATACGTAGTCCGCAGCCTTCCTTAATGGACCATCTTAAATATTAAATTTGAAAATGCCAAGCTTTCTATGAAAGTTAACATCGTTAAACGTTTTGAGAAGACCTTATGGAAGCCAAGTGCTGTTCAACTTACTTTTTAGTTAGAAATCAACATTTACCGACTGTACCAGTTTTATTGATATTGTCATTACAGTGACTTGGCAATGAGCTCAAATTAATATGTATAAACCAGGATAATATACCTCTATCAAAGAAGACTCAAGTTCCTGAAGACGCGAACCATGATGTTCAATCTTATGAAAGGAATTAGCTTTTTTTCCGTAATTATAACATGACAACAAAATATTGCTAGCATATGATTATAGAGCGAGTGAGTCATTGGTTGCAATTCAAGGAACAGGCTGGATAAACAATCATTGCAGTGTCCAAGGCGATAACGACCATTCGCACATCCCGCAGCCCGCGCCCGCACCCCTGCCGCTTCCCTGCACCCCGCTCCCCGCTCACCATCCACGTGTATGACAATCGAATCCAATATACTACACTGTCGTATGAATTGTCTATTTTATTTACTTCCAGCTTAATTTAACTTAGGCGTTACTGTCTGCGTAGACCGCCGTTGCCGCAGACGTCATCCAAGCGTGATAGGCAATTGATGCTTGCTTGCACCTTGTGCAGAAGCAATCCAATCTCTGTCCACATAGGTTGCATGCATTTTTCAAATGATGCAATGTAAAAATTGGGGTCTTAAGTTTGTTTCGTGCGTATTTCTAGGTAAACTCAGCACTTTAACAAAAAATGTAGGTTAGTATCTCCTGAAACTTTCACTCAATGCTTACTTCAGTAGTCAAGTGATCATAGGGATTACAAATATGTATACGTACAAAGCCAGACGCGATGCGCCTCCCGTAGACAGAGATTTAAATGGTTCTGCTCAAGGTGCAAGCAAGCGTCAATTGACTATTGCGTTTGGATGCCGTCCAGTCTACGGGGACAATGACTTAAATTATGATTGGAGTAAACAAATTAGAAATTTGCAAACTATTTTTAATTACTTATTAGTATTATGAAATACGTCAGAACGAGTTAACTTACTTCGGTTTACGGAGGTTTACTTTGTATTAGAATGTAGCCCTAGGGGAAGAACATGAGGTAGGTAGGTACTGTGTATCAGGATGGATGGCAAAATGCGGGCAATCACGTGGTATAAAATCACATTACAACATACGTAACTATAAATATTAAGTTCCGCGTGTTCAGTAGTCAGTTAGTCACTGCTGTAAATAGAGTATATTACTACCTTATTATTTCTAATAGTTTCCGAGATTCCGTAACTGTCACGAAATGTGAAACAGTGATTAATGATGATTTTGTAGAAATTCCTGCAAATATCCTTAGTTCGTCTAAGTACAAGTGTATAACATCACAGCCAAATCATTAATGGCCATCAGTCGACTAATAAACAAATCGAGTTTCCTCACTCCGAAAAGTAATGCAGATTTTTCTACCAGACTACTGAGTCATTGCAAGGAATATCAATTAGTAGTTCAATCGACCGTGTTATTTTATGTTTATGACGTAGGTTCTATAACAAACACTGAGTTGGTGTACCTATTCATAGACAAGCTATTAATTAATATTATTGTAACTATGACATAGTTACAATAATATTAATTAATATAAAAAAAAGTAAAAAACCGGAGCATACTGTTGAGATTTACGAGCATTTACCGGAATCTGGTGACCCGTCGGCTCATAAACGCGTTCCCGATATACGCCCGGTCCGAGCACGCAGCGCGACACGCTTGCTTGCCACAGCTTTGTATACCGGCAGTTTCCTTTGTAACCGATACAAAATGTTTCACTAAAATGTTACTTACGCATACCATTTCGTATTACACATTGATAGATTTGTTTTTCTTATTAACAACGACATCGTAATTATCAAAGACATGTCATTCTTTTTTTATTAATATAACCCAAGTCTGTTCTCATAGTGACATACCAGGAACTCGGTTGAAGGGCACCTAACTATAGAATAGTTGTTAAGTCCGGTAAATGATTTCTAAGTATGTAGGTACCTAAGTCTAAATTCCGGCCTCCTCTCCACTAACGGTCGCGTCGTCGTCACACGATTCACACAAGTGCAATGCGGAGCTTTTGCAGTGTGATTGTAAGCTTTAGCGTTGAACTACTTTGAAGCCGCCCGCGCCGGCCGGAATCATATTTCAGTTTTTTCCGCAAAATAAACGTAAAACATATGTTTTGGTAATTGATATATGTATTAAGTATCTATTATTAAAGTATGTTTTCTTAACGTAACGTAACGTTAAATTTTATGACATATCTTCTTTTGTGTGGACAGGTAAATTGCAATGACCAGTTCATTATATATAGGTACCAGTTACCAAAAGTATTATCTATATTAAAGAATTGATGGATTAGCAATTAGATACTAATTATCACTATTGATTCTAAATTAATCTTGTTACATTAATCATCGTGGGCAGCAGTTTCTCAACTAGCATCATACTGTCAGCGACCTGCGCTAAATATAAACTAAGAATATAGCTGCACATTCAACTGGCTTTTGTTACAGTACTGAAACTATTGACCTATTTCACTTTACTGGAAGTAAGCAATAACTTTCAGTGCAACGCTCGCACCATAAAACCGACTGGTGAGTAATCGAACTGGCGACTAGCAAACACTGACAACTAATGAACCTAGCGAACTCCTACCTTGTCTCGGATGTACCTTAATAATAAAACAACGGACGAAGCTACAGCGCAGTTTCTCCACTTCCGGATAAACGTTTCCGCGTGTAAAATTTTGACAAATAAGATTAAATTTTACGTACAGACGCCAGCACATCAACCTACTTGAATCTGTTTAATTTAATACTGGAAGGTTTATATTCGATTGGTAACCTTTGACAGATTCGGGTAGGTTGACCTGCTGGTGATTTTACCTAACCGTAAGTTTGAGAAACTCTTTAAATGGCCACGAATTATTGAAGAAAGTTGGGGTCATGTATGAAATAATAAAGGTACATTTCAATATTTTCAATTAATAGCATCATGATGGGGAGCTGGAGAGTCAGTTAGAAATATTTTACTACATCCAGCTGACAAACTTCGGTGATGACGGCAGATGGTTACAGGTCTCTGAGGGTAAATACACTCCGTTGTTTCTCTAATGCAATTCGGCCTACTATCAAACTCATCTCATTAAATATAACCAGTGTGATGAATAGTCAACATAACATACATCATGTTGTGACTATATTTCTAAGATTAAAAAATTGAACTTGTGCTACTGTTTTGTACCGGTACAGCATGATGATGTCTAAGCAGTAAGCAAATTATAAATAACTAAATTGAAAGGATAGGATGTCTACACATGAGATATCATTTTGAAATTGCGTATAATGTTTACTAACTTTATTAACATTCATATTATTGTGCAATTTTATTCAAACCGTCCGTAAATTATGTATATGCCCATTTACGTTTTAATATTGTAATTTTCAATATCTCCCTTTGTCTACAATTATTTTAGTATGAAGCACTAAAAAATAGCAATATGTTTGAAGTTAGCCGAGTACCTACACAAGTACATAATCTACGTACACCAAGTACGGCAAGTAGAGATATCTACAAAAAAATGAGGAATATGGAATAGTTAGCTTTGGGTTCAATGTTCTGTACCAGCCGACGTCACGATGATAAAAGAGGAACTCATGAATGAGCTCGTGCATTGACAGGGCGACTCACCCCGGAATAGTATAAACGTTGACCGGCCGACTTTATCAAAACAAAATGTTGTATTTATATAATGTAAGCAAGTGCCCCACCTTTAACATACTGATAAAAAGAAAAAACTTGGGCTAAATTAAAAGATCTTCTCTTGCAGGATTTTTTAATTAGGTATGAACTGAATAGTAGGCTGTATAGTTTTAATTATACCTACAGAAGTAGGCATTTAAGTGTCCTGTTATCTGTTGTCGTGAAGTTTTATCACCACGACACACAAAACCTTACATTATCAGCCACAGATACCAATTCGTGGGAGTTATGTTATTATTTCGGCAATAATTGCAAAAATTCTGTTTTATACATAACGACAAGTTGATAGCAGCAGCTTCCTGTCACTTTGATAACAGATGCTGCTGTTGTGTCGCGGCCCCGTTTTTAAAGCTTTGTCAATGGAAGTTGATTTTGACCCAATTTCAAAACGTTTGATAGTCCGCGTCCACGATCTAAATTTTGCGCTTGCTGTATGCTGTCAGGGATTCGCGGAATTAGTGCTTCCTAACGGGATATGAGCCATGTACTACATATATGTATAATATAATAATTAAAACGGACATTATCTAAGCTTTTGACATCATCACATTAGATAGCTACGAAGTTCATTGTGTGTGCATGTTTAGTTTTTGATTATTACCCAGTATTGCGCAATGTGAACAGAATGGATGTTCCAACCTGCGCCGCCGTAGTCGAGTTGAAAGAATGGCAAGTGCTGTTAGTTTTCCATCTAGGTTTTCACTGATTATGTTTCTTTTGTTCTGTTCACTAATTACCCAAAGTCCAAATGGGAAATCTTTTTTTATTAAAAGGGGCTACCTCAAAGGATATTGATGAAGTCCAGCCAATCGCCCAGTCAATCTGGCCAGTGATGTTCCTAATAACGTATTTTGGTTGACTTCAACCACATAACTTTAAGGACAAGTTCAATTTCTTTTTTTTTATGTTACCATTTATTTATTTAATTAAGTTTTATGAGACTGGAAAACAAAACACCTGTTGTAAATATGTAGGTACTAGCTTCTGACAAATATTTTTTTCTTTCAATTTCATAGGTGCGAAAATTATAGAAGAAAAACCTCTCTGCCGATTTTCTACACTAAGGAAAAATAAACTATACAAAAACAAACTTAAAAAAGACGATATAAGAAATTAAAAAATAATTGGATATATGAAGAAATTAAAAAATGATTGAATAAAAAAAAACCGAATTGAGAATCCTGGCTTCATTGGAAGTCGGCTGAAAATGCAAATGCTGGAATGCAGTGCGTAGATAGGCAGGCAGTAAGAGCACAGTTAAGCATAATTTATAGGTATCATAGTTAATGTGTAGGCAATGTATACTATCAAGGAAAGGACTCAGGAAAAGATAAGTGCGTAAGTCGGTTGTTAACAAAAATAACTGTTTGTTTTGAATGTAACGAAATGCAGGTCAAACTTGATTGTTGCTATAATTAGGATAGGTACTACAAACTGGGTCGAATCTTTAAAATAAGTAGGATTTCGTTTATATTCATGCGTCATTCATCCGTCAGTTTATCGGGGGGTTATAACCTTAAAAATCAAAATTAGTTTAATTATTTTGCGATAAGATAATACAGCGCTTCTTTAAACATGGAATCTATATTAAATGAAATAGAACGGTTATATAGCGGAAATATTGTTTTCACGTAACCTATCATATCATCATTTATTTATTAAATTATCTACCTACTTAAGTAGGTACATTCCAACTGTCGTTCTTAAGACGAGATAAACCTAAACTACTGAACCGATTTAAATAAAATTTGGTAGACACAGTCAGGAAGTAGTTCCCTCCTTCTACCTATCAATGGATTCCATGGATCGATGCATACAAAAGACTTTATAAAATCTGTTTTGTCATTTTTTTATTATAAGTGGAGTTCTATTATAACTATTAAATATCATATATTTCAGAGTTACACCTGCACTCTGAAAACATTTACACTTTAAATTACTTAATACTGAAGAATAATTCTATACTCTCTACAATTTGCTGATAACCAGTCTTACACACACACTGGGTATCGGGTTGTATTCGCTCCATCTCCATGTAAAACACTGGTACCTACTCGGCTGCACCCGGTTAAGGCTGGAAGCCGACCCCAACATAGTTTAGGAAAGGGCTTGGCAAATGATGATCTATTGGTCGCTATTTGAGGTCACTTATCAAGAAAATATCAGAACGAGGTCCGCGCCACTACTTTGCAGAGATAATTTCGGGGTGCCCTTGATGTAGCGTTTATTTTCAGTAATTAACCAACTTCGGTAAAATGACAAGTTTTTGTCTATTCTATTTCTCCATCATTTGTTAGTTCAGCTGATCTGATGATGGGGATGAGAAAAAGTCGAGGGAACTCACCTCGCGCATCTATCTCATTAAGGATTAGTTCATAACACAAAACGCTTTATGATTAGGTACAGTGTAGGGAACTCCTTAAAAGTTTATAGCAGCTAACACCTATTCTTATCTATGTGAGCTTTGAAAGAAGAGAAACCACCTTCAAAAACACGGAACAGATTTTCTCTTTTCTGTAATTTGTTTCAATCGTCAATTCATCAAAAATCAATCTATCGAAAAAGCTCACTATGAACAGGTTCAATAGGCACGATTAGTTAGCATATTCGTTTCAACTTAACCTTTTCAACTACCTAGTTTCATAACAACATAATTATTTACTTTGTTTTTATTAACAAACTCAGGACAAAAGATTTTTAAAATAATTAAATAGCATTTTTTTAGGTCACGAGGCTATTAAATGATAAACGATGTTGTTGCCAGTTGATATAACGTACCAAATAAAAACTTATAAGATAAAAGCGCAAAGGTTACCGTAACATCTGATTATTAGAGTAGTTATTTTAAATGATATATTTTATATTAAGCAATATTCACTTCACTATTATAATAGTTTGGGTGTTAGTAGCTATAGGTGTGAAAAATCCCGATACTGATCTGGATATTGTTCTATTTAAGGCATCGTTATTCATTCAAAGGTTTTACACATTTGTTTTGCCTAAACGTTTTTATTGTCAAAGAATAATTAATTACTGCTCATTACGAACTTGATATTCGTATAAATGGTAATAAAAACTGTTAAATAGTTAGAGATTGAGATAGATGGGACCTCAGAGGTTATGCACCCCTGTACCACACATGTATGTAAGATAGTTTCCTATAGGCTGAGTGTCATCCGGGTACGCGGATATCAGTATAGATCGAGATTTTCTCTATATTTAAGTTACGTATTTCATTTTTCCACACTTATTTTCATGGAAATTGTAGAAGTACGTGGCTAAGGAAGGTTTGTGGTTGTGTAATAACAGGAACGGGTCGACAGATATGCTATAGTATAGCATATCTGTCGACCCGTTCCTGTTGAAGTAAGTACCTATAGCAGCTATAGGTACTTACTTCACTTCCTAAGTGTTCTGAAATGCACGGAAAAGGGTAGGTCTTGGCTGTAATTTGAATATCTTTGGCAGTCATTGCGTACCCCCGGACGCGATAGATTAAAGCCAGAAATGCCGACAACTAGTCTTACCATTCTGTCGTATTGCCCAGGAGGGCTGAGTAGGTCAGATCGGCAGTATGCTGGTACTTAGCTGAAATCCGACGAGCGAATCACACTGGACAGATGTGTTACATACATATATCAAAATTCAACAAAGGTGTAGTTAACCATGGGATTATCTACTACGTCATAATAATTTAGAAGATAAAATTTCACTGTGTGGAAAACTGAGCAATCATTTTATGATTTTGCAAATTATAAAATGATTGCTCAGTTTTCCACACAGTCATTTTTTTTCTTCCATACTTTCTCGTGAGACTTGAAACTATCGAGGCAGAAATCGCCTCTTTCATTTCGTTTCGGTGATTTTGATAAGTTGTAGAAAATGCGTGTTAATTGTCTTTTTCTGCGGACTGCACTGATTGTTACCAAATCGGTTGATAAAATTATATCTTAATGTAAACAAAATGTAATATGAATTAAAAACTTACCAATTAAAAATAATTTATCAATCGTAAAATATTTCGATTGACCTCTCTCGGAATAACTACTGAAGCAAAGATAATAATAAAAGATTATTTCATCATTTCTGGTACACCGTGACTTGAAGTAGAATTGATATTTTTCCATGGAGGCAACGCTGCCTGACCTAAACATTGCACAATTTGTAATTTGCAGCTGAAAATTCGTTTATTGGAATAATCTTAAATCTTCTATCTAGCTAATGTGACTAACAGTAAAATCGATGGTCAAGAAATAGACTTGCTTTTTCGATTTGATTCGCCAAAATATGCAATGAAGCCACATAGGTCACATAGGCGCGAACTTTAATGTGCGTTATCCTACAATGACAGTACTTAATTATTATTTAAAGTTTATAATTAGGCATCAAATGATGACATCAATGTTTTATATATACGATAGCCTCTGTATGGCAGAGAGCTTTATCACTCAAGTTTAATTTAACAAACCGTTATTTTTTGTTCGGAAGAGGATAATCGAGTTTGAGGTCAAATGGTGCCTCTATATTTATTAACTGTTTTTATTCTGTGTTGCTCATTCTGCAATTAAAAATTGTACATCAAGAGAATATAGAACTTCCTCCTGGAATTGTATACGTAATAACTTGTTTTCATTGTGACCGGATACTGATTATCGGCTCAGTAAATAATTTTCATCAATTATTTTAACTCCCATTTGCGCTTTTGAATGTCAAACCAAATTAAGAAGGCTTTCATTTAAGAAAACCTTGTTTCCCACTTAGCCTGTATGCTCCTCGTAGCATGTACGTCATCAGTATATACACCTACTACACTACCCACATCGCATGGTATCGAATTTCTATGATTGTTGGAAAAGTGAAGCTATGAAACATTACACTGTAAAAATACCATGCGAATTTATAGTCATCAATGTCATGAACGGTAGGTACCTACTATTCCTAATCTGTAATGGGTCGCGATACTTGACTAGACAAGTAGAATATTGTCTCAAGCTCTAGTTACCAATGCTCTATCCAATAAATTATCAGTGTCGTTCAATATTTTTTTAACCCGATTATTCCTGATATATAGTACCTATGACATGAATGTAATGTTTGGGAAAGCCAACAGCGACTTTTTTAAATGAGGATTGAAATATACTGCAGGCCTGTAATGCGTATGCGCAAGCGCACGTTCTCATGTTCTCGAGAAAACAGCGACTTTGAGTTTGTTTCATGAATAAGACAATGGTAAATAACATGAGGCTAGGAGTAGGGTATTACTACTGCCAAATAAACACTGAATGAAGCGCCAAAACTATGATATTCAAAATTATGCATAACGAGAATAAGCTGTGCAAGAGATAGATTAAGTTATAAGTATATTGACTTGACTCATTAGGTTATCGATATGCAAAATGTGGATATGCTATCAGGACAACGTCCTACCGATCGTAATCGTTGTAAAGGCCAGCGGTCTTTAGCACGACCTTCGAAGATTCTCGTTAAGCAACAGGATTTTAGACCTGAGTATGATTTATTACCCTTGGACCATTTTTAGGATTTCGGAAAAAAAACTGCAGGCAAACAAAGGAAACTTAATTAGTTATTCGGTCGTCACTACTGAATTTGTTAGTGCTCATAATAGGTACTTTTGACTTATTTCAAACAGTAGTATAAACTTGTTATCGGTTGTCTATTATGGTATTGTAAATGAAAAGTAGGTGAAACACTAGGGTTTTAGGAATAAACATAAGTAGTAACGGATTTGACTAGCGCATTCTGTAGTGTAAGATCCACTATAGCAGGATCAAAATAAATAAGATGGTAAAATTTTGCAAGAAACACAAACTAGGTCTTTCTGTTCTATTGAGCTGAGAGTTAATTACTTTAGGTCAACATAAAAATCCATAAACATCGTATTTTTTGCTTGGTTGTAATTGTGTACACCTATATGCATGGATTTATAGTCTTCATAATGAACGCTGACTTCAACGAATCATCTATTAATGTATGTTACTAAATACCAAATTAAGTATTGTTGTCAATCGCGTCCCAAAAAATCGAACACCCAAATAAAAAGTGCATTGTAAGAATTTTTCAAATCGGACCATTAGTTTTTGATTTAAGCACTATCAAACGAACAAACTAACAAGTTCCAGATGTTTTATATTGAGTGGGTCTTTTGATATGGACATAGTTAATGTTCTCCATAGTTAAGAATATTAAGAAGGCCTAAGGCAACAAAATATTTTCTCCATTCTGAAAAATCTGACGTAACATTAAGTTAAAACAAATGAAAGTATCCCATTTCTAATCATAGAAGACAATCAATTAGCTCAACAATCAAAAAAATCTAATGATTTGGTACCTAATAACTAAAGTTGTAGCAATTGATTAGGTATTCCTTTGGAAGGTCAGGTGTTTTCTGTTATTATGATGCCTCAGGTAGGTACTACGCGGTCGTTCAGGAATCAGTGGACTACCACTTGCTATCTCGCTTGCTTGGACCCAGATAATGATGATGATAACGTGCTCACATTTGATTCTTGAACTGCTATGACATCGCGAATCTAGATTAATGTTTGTTTATCTATTGATGGCAGTCAATTCCAGCTGATATTTGTAGTCACTAGTTTTACTCAATAGGTATTCTTTGAACTTATAAAACCATATCTTCCCCAGCTATCACGAATGTAAATGTCTTCTTTCCTTTTAGTTTTTTCATCAATTTATTTAAGTTGATTGAATGAACTAGGCTATTTAGCCTAGGTCTTAAACCGTCAATAATTTTACGTTAATAGTAAGTATATTTGATAGCAGCAATGGCCGTCATGTTGTTATACATATAGTCATCTTACATAGGTGCAAAATAAGCCAAAAGTTAGTTTGGGTTATGTTATACCTAAACCCTAAGTCTGTATGATAGTATTTAAACACGTTTAAAATTAATGATTTCTAAATACATTTGATAACTACAAATTGGTCGGCTACACTTTGATAAAGACTAAACATCGAAATGTTTTGGCAGTTAACCTAAAAATTAAAATAAATATTTGTTCTATTCTATTAAGCTTTATTCTTCGAAGTTAACGCTTTTGTTAAGTTGTTCTGCTAGTCACATAAGAGTGACGTGCCGTACCTAACGTAGTATCAGACAGCAGGATCGTACGACCATTATAAACATGGCACACCGACCCAAGTCTACCAGTGCAGGTGTAGGATTCATTTTATTTGATGCGCCTGCATCAGAACCAAACAATTGCATTATTTTGAAAACAAAATTGAATTGCCACTTGAACTTAAAGCTTTCCCTGGAAGCTTAGAATATTTTAAGGCGTGCAAAAAATTGATTAATTCCTCGCTATTCAATCTCTATAACCTGTTATTTGTATTAAAATTAAATATGAAAATAACAAAACACAGTTTGGGTATTACACAAAACGTTATACCCACTAGGTACATACTTAGACACTTTGTCAAAACTTTCAAAATAAACACTTTCTTTTGTGATGATTGAATTAAATGCTTGAAGTTTGCGAAAGTTTACTTTTAGCAACTTTTTAAGGTACTGAATCTCTAAGCTTTAACCTTAGGTACGCGTGTTAACTGACAAATATTAATTAAAAGTTGTCAATGAAACTACGCGGATATTTCCAAATGCGTTTTTATATTATGTGCGAAAATCTGAAATTTTTCATTGACAATGGATTAGGTACTTGATGTAGTTCAGCCACCCATTAAACAATAAATTGTTTTATAGTTGATATCTTTGGAATGACCTAACGCGTTGATGTCTTTTTTGGCAATCTTATAATGTTGCAAACACGTAGGTAATGGGTTAGCAATACCTGTAAGATAATTTAGGTAGAGAAAGCTATTGTACTTACTGCTGAAGAAGGAGTAGGAGTCCATGACAACAGAAGAAGTGTGGCGGGCACGAGATGGAGCGCGAAGAATCGCGCACGCGCCGGGCCCGACATGGCTGCGCCGCCACTACTGGATGCGCGCCCTCGCTGCCAGCCCGGGGCCGCAGGCGCCGCGCCCGGCACCCGCGCCTCTGCGGGGCGGGGGTGCCCACACTGCTGGCCGAGCACTCTTCTATCCTTTAGTATCCCGGCACAAACGGCGCGCGCGCACGGGATTCTGGCGCAGCGCGCTCCGGGCTATGGCAGTGTACGTGCTATGGTAAGAGTTTCTAATCACATTAAGTACTCCAAATTTCTTGCAAGTTCAAAAAAGTCATTTACTTTTTCTAATATCAAACCATTTCATGAAATCCTTATTCTTTACTATAGTACTACCTGAAAACTTTAGTAGCGAATAAACTTTATTAATACTTTTTCTGAACAAAATTTTATTTTATTAATTAGGTTGGTCGCTGCGATAGCACCGCTACTAGGTGTGAATGCACAAGTAAGTACCTATCATTTTATTTTTTCCAAAATAATTGAAGTTAATTGTTTTATATTGAAATAAAACGTATAGACAAATCGTGAGTGGAATTTGGGAATGTTGCGAGCGACGACAATGGTGAAGTTGCGAAGGCGCGCGGCGGCGGCGGCGGGCGAGTTGACCCGCCTGTCCGCTTTGACTCGTCCTTTTGCAATTTCTCCAAAATGCTAACGCTATCCTTATTTTGCGAGGACCAAGAAAAAGTTTAATAAGGTATCAATATAACAACTGAATTAAAAAATAATTAATTAATATGGAATACTGATGTAATATTGATGCGTTTTCAGTTTATTCGTTTATTTTTATTGAAAGTGGTTTAGTAAAATGTATATAACATAGTAATATGGAGGACCGACAAAGTTTATCATCGTTCGGATGCAGTTCGTCGGTATTGCGCAAACCTACTGTTTCCTATATATAGTTATATTATGACACATTGTCTAAGTACCGTAAACAACTTTGTTAAATCCTTAAACTTAATTTAACAACAAATGTAACAATCAGGCTGTTTTTTTAACACGTAGTCTAAAGATGTACCTAATTAATAATTACCTGTTTAATTAAAACTAACCAACAAATATTCGTAATAAAGTCAGGTGACAGCCTAGTGTTGATTCGATTTAATTAATGTGGTTTTTCTAAAGCCCAAGTAATTTCGTAAATAATAAAATCTATAAGTATTCAATATTAAAATTAACTTAGTGTTGGTGTGACTGTGTTAACACCGCGTGTAATACTAACGTCCAGACCGATTGCCGGCCACGGCGGCTGTTCTCGAGCCTAAGGAGATCAGCCATCTGCGCAGGACATATTTTAGGACATGTTCTCTCACTCTTCTCACCTGAAAAACAGGATTTCCTAGTTCAGGCTTGTTAGCGTCGCATTAAGCTTTTATTTAAGACTGTATGTTATTTATCCTGTAAAGATTTTTTTTACTCTTAAAGTCCGATAGGACAGCATTTACGACAGGACCGACATTTACGTGCTCTACGATGCAAGTTTCAATCACTAATTTTCAGACAGCTTTTAGTTTCGTAGTAGATATATTATATAGCAAGTTTAAAAAAGGTTGATTAATTCTATTCTCTCACAATATACTATAGAACTATACATAGAATAGAAAAAGTACTCTATTAGAGCTCAATCGCTCTCTGTGTGAGAGGAGGCCCGTGCCCAGCACATTTCTATTCTAATAAGTGTTCAGATATCAACCCGGGCTGGTTTTTATTTCGGCCGAGCACTAACAACTTTTTTCAGTATTTTTTTTTATTTGTGTTTCGTAAAATATACACATATTTTATTAATAAACATACATTTATAGCTATATTGTTATAAAATAATGAAAAAAATATCCGTAATAGCCAAATTGAATTGTTAGTAAGAATTGAATTGTTAGTTTAATCAGGAGTACCAGTAGCCGAATTTCGTATTTATAAATGACAGATACAGTCGCGCAACAAATTATGACAACAAGTATCAATTTACTGCTGAAAAGCTGACACGACGATAGATCGTGTATCGGGCTTAGGTCAAAGTGCGTAAGATATTTAAGCAATATATTCAATAATAAGATACGAGTCTTTTAAATTAATACACAAACAACACATATTTAAGAGCGGCTCCCGACATAATTTTTGGCCGTGTAATAGATAATGGTACGGAACCCTTCGTGCACGAGTCTAAATCGCACGTTAGTGGGTTTTTGGTTGTAACATAAACGTTAATAAATTGTGCGTTTTCATTAATGAGATAATTACTTTCCTTTCGTGAACGGAAATATTAATTATCTAGGTTCTAGTTAATAAATCGTTCATTATTTTATTATCAATCCTTCTTAAAAAGCATCCAAATCACAAACAGCATTGTGGATTTATTATATACTAGCGACCTGCCCCGGCTTCGCACGGGTTCAGTGCTGATAGTAAAATTATACATATAAACCTTCCTCTTGAATCACTCTATCTATTAAAAAAAACCGCATCAAAATCCGTTGCGTAGTTTCAAAGATTTAAGCATACAAAGGGATATAGGGACAGAGAAAGCGACTTTGTTTTATACTATGTAGTGATTCATTATTTTATTATCAATCCTTCTTAAAAAGCATCCAAATCACAAACAGCATTGTGGATTTATTATATACTAGCGACCTGCCCCGGCTTCGCACGGGTTCAGTGCTGATAGTAAAATTATACATATAAACCTTCCTCTTGAATCACTCTATCTATTAAAAAAAACCGCATCAAAATCCGTTGCGTAGTTTCAAAGATTTAAGCATACAAAGGGATATAGGGACAGAGAAAGCGACTTTGTTTTATACTATGTAGTGATGTCATATTCAGTTGGATAGACTACAGAGCATCAAAAAAAGGAAATCTTTGAAATTTAATCATCAAGTTAACGGATAAAAATTAGTACAAATAGATATTTAACTACCTATAAAAGACAGTTTATTTCATAAATGACTAATTAATATTCGTAAATAAGGCTCTCAGATTTAGAGTAGAGCCAACCACTTCGATTTTTTTTGGAAGTTTAACTTGACTAGCGATCGAATCAGTTTTCTTTCAGTCATTGAAATGATAGTACAAATACCATATCTTCTCAATTTGATTGATGTTCTCATAAAAAATCATGCGAATAAAAAAACACTTGATATTGTATCACAATCTAAGGCCGCTCAGTGGCAATCCTTTAGTGACAGTTTCATAATGTCCGAATAGCCACTATCTACCAGATAAATTCGAAAATGGAACAGAATTTGTATGAATTTATCTACCAAATAAACTATCTGGAACTTATTCATAGGTGGTGAAGCAAGCCCAAATCACAAAAAATCTCAGAACATAATTGGCTATCTTCAAATGCTCCTGGGTATGAGGGTATTGATTTTGCGTTGTGACTTCACTTTTTGAAGTGTATGTTGTTTTTAAACGTGAAATATACATATGTTATAAAAATACTGAAGTCCCTCATGTCTACAGATATATCTACAAGCAGGAGGATAGGAAAACAAAACGAGCATATAAGGATTTGGTAATTTGGTATTAAAATGTAGTTTGATATTCTCTTTGTTATTTAGTACAGTTCAAAGAAATAAATAAAACTTCTTATATTCATTGCAATTTCCTTATTGCATAAACAAGTAGGTCAGTTGATAGTGTTATTCTCATTGAGTGGTAGTCGTTCTATGAACTGGCATATAATGTAAAACCAAATATGAAATATGTAGGTACGTACTGCGGAAACCTATCTTCTTCTTGTGAAGATATAGGCTTCCAGGTACTGCTTTTGGGATCTTATGTAAAATCAAACTATTAAACTTCAAGTTGTATTCGTTGTTTGGGAGCTGACGGGCGACTTAGTGTCAAACTAAATACTACTTTATTCTTTAAAAAATATATATTTTAAAAATTCACAAAATATAATGTAAGATGTAAGGAGATTATATCTCTACATTACCTACCTACATATAAACTAAAAACTCACCCCATTTTATTCCTACCGGTAACTAAACGGCGAAGAAAAATCATATTTTATTTCTGACAATTTTATCGGTATGAATAAACTGATAGAAACATTTGTTTTCAATCGACTTCTAACAAAAACCTAAAAACTGTCTTAAATACATATCTGTGTTATTTAAGTCAATAACAAGAACAGCGATCGTCAAAAACATATTTTTGTTTCTTAAATAAAAACAATATATTGGGTATCTTGTACGAGCTAAAGACATTATCAAAAAAATAATAAATTCAAAGCGTAGCCCGCTTTGAAAATATAGGCATATGGTTGACGTTGTGTAGTATATTATTTTTCTTTACATATATTTTCATTCAATTTGGTAAACCTGTCTTGTGAAATCGCGAGCGAAATCTAGTAGGTACTTTTTTTATAAATCTATATCTAAGATATCTAAGTTCACTTTGTCTAGATACCTACTAAATGTTATTTAACAGCGTATTTTTTTTTTCAGCAATATGACCCAGGGTTCATAGGATGGAATAATGCAGTGCCAAATCAATGGCAAACCGACGAAAGACAAGATGAAAGTCTTTACCCGCCCCAACAGCCCACACATGGCCTGTACAACAGGCAAGATGTCCCACCGCTTCCGCCACCAAGCAGAGGTCTTAATTTCGCTGTGTATGACCCTGTGACCAGACAACGGGTGGCGCCCATTGACCGTAACTGTACAGCACCCGGCTGCTGTGTCCCAAAATGTTTTGCCGAAAAGGGAAATAGGGTAAATAGCTTGCCTAAATATTCAGTGATTTTACTCTCTAATATCCTTCCATTTATTAAAATATACCTCTATTTTTAGGGCTTCCCAGGCATGCCTGGTCCTCCGGGTAGTCCTGGTTATGCTGGACATGAAGGTCCAGAGGGCCCGCAGGGTACAAAAGGACAAAAGGGACAAATGGGCAATCCAGGACCAAGAGGACCGAAAGGAGACAGAGGAAAACCTGGTGATCGAGGTTTTATTGGTAGGATTGGTCCAGCTGGTCCTCAAGGTGAACCAGGTCTACCTGGTATACCCGGCAGAGATGGTTGTAACGGAACTGATGTAAGTATTACATTTCAAAATATTAAAAACATTGTGTATTTTTCCAATGAGTTAACACTTATGTGTAGTTGGCGTCTATTGTCATTGAATTTTACGAAGGAAAAGACACAATCCCACAATACATAGGTAATATAAAAAAAAACAACATTTTGTTGCAAAAAATTATACGACCTATCTATATTAAAGCTTAGCTTAGCTTCTTTGTTTGTTTGCTAGAACGCGCTTATCTCAGGAACTACTAGACCGATTCGAAAAATTAGATGTGAAAGTTGTAGGCTAATTGAGCTAGCTTTTTTTGTCACGAGTGAAGCCGCTAACGACGGCTAGATATTAATAAAATGCCATGATAAAATGGTACTATGTGTTTGAGTTACATTATATTTTAGATACCAAAATGAATTATTTTTTGGCTAAAATGCTATTCAGTCCGATGGAGAGATTTTTTTAAGTGTTGAGAAATGTGTCCTAATTGTAAGGTAGTTGTAGTTGCTTTATAATAGTTGGCGTCTTTACTTTATTGGCACTCGATTTAATATCTTATATTTCTTTAGGGAGAACCTGGGCAGCAAGGTCCACCTGGAATGCAAGGACCTCGTGGTTTTCCTGGACCAAAAGGTGACAAGGGAGATAAGGGAGAGGCTGCGCATACTGGAAGAAATCAAAAAGGTCAAAAAGGTGAACCCGGTGCAGACGGAATGCAAGGAAGACCAGGGCCTGTTGGGCCAATAGGTCCCTCAGGTTTACCAGGCCCTAAGGGTAGCAGTGGTCCTATGGTAAGAAAAAGAGGTTTTTAGACAATTATTTGTATATCAACATTTCTGTATTCATCTTCTGAGTCAGATTTTAAATTGTAAATAATTAAAACTTGTAAGTAATTATTCACCTCCATTTTATATATCTATAATTCAAAATATGAAAACATTATTTTTACTAACTTTTCTTTAAAACGCAGGGTCCTCCTGGCCCTAAAGGTGACAAGGGACTGAAAGGTTCTAAAGGTGCAGCCATTCACGGAGACAAAGGTGACCGAGGTGATCCTGGTGACAGGGGTCCCAGTTGTCCTCCTGTTACTCTGCCATCGCAAGGCGATAAGGGAGCTATAAAAGGAATACAAGGCGATATGGGACACAAAGGTGACAAAGGAGAACCTGGACCAATGGGCGATAAAGGTGATACAGGACTAATGGGTGAACCAGGACGCCCTGGACAAATGGGTATCAAAGGAGAAAAGGGAATAATAGGCAATCCTGGTGAAAGAGTACGTTCATTTAAATTATATTACTTGTGAAATATGTTTATAATGTCATTACATTAAACTATGTAGCAATAAAAAATACTTTCCAGACACAGGCCGACAACTGCTACAAGATATGATAAATAACGCTCTCTACGCATCTATCTTCATTTGTAGTGTTACGAGATGGGATCACTACCATCTTAAATCCCGTGGTTTAGCTTCCCTATTGTTTTTCTTCAATATTGAACTGTCTTATGTTGCTTGTTATTGGAGGTAATTCATTAAAGTTCTAGAATGATCAAGAACATAACAAGAATGTTCTGGAACTCTTTTCATTCAAGATTTTGACGTAGTGTTCTACCATTTCTTAGACATGAATCGTTAACTTCCAGATGCCTAGATACTTTTAGATATGCGTTTAGTTGTGGGATGTGTTTGCTATAATTTCTTTATATATTTTTAGGGACGAGACGGACCTTATGGTAATCCCGGACCAGCGGGTCTGAAAGGTGATAGAGGAAATGATGGGCTGCCTGGTTTGAATGGAAGACCTGGAACTAAAGGAGAACCCGGTAGAGATGGTTTACCAGGGCCAAGAGGTTTAAAGGGAGTTCCTGGACCAGCTGGTGGTCGCACTGGATCACGTGGACCACCAGGACCGCCAGGTCAAAGAGGTTACCAGGGTAGACCTGGACCTAAGGGTACTGATGGCTTGCCTGGAGAAAAGGGTGATATGGGACCAATGGGGCCACCTGGAGGTCAGGGTGAACCTGGCGCCCCTGGTGTTGAAGGCAAAGCAGGTCCTAAAGGCGAAAAAGGTGAACCAGGACGTCACGGCTCACATGGAGAACCAGGTCCCCGTGGTTTTGACGGACCTCAGGGTCCTGCAGGACCCAGAGGACCTAAGGGTGAAGATGGTCTGTCAATACCCGTAAGTTATAACAGGACTGATTAAATGTAACGTGGTTTAGAACTTTATAATCACGAGGAGATATCACTCTTTTATGGTAAAACAGCTAAGGCTATTGAAAATAAATCGTACGCGCCTACTTTTTTCTCTCGTGCTGCGGGTACAGCAAGTTACCAATAAATGTAAAACAGTTTTTTTCGTGCCATGAAGTTTTAAACCGTTAATGATAAAGAGTATAATATTATTGTTTATCTAAGAAGCGATATTTTTTTTTTTTATTTAATATATATTTCATATTGATATTTGAAGGAAGTTTATGAATAATACTTTCAATTTACATTCTAGGGCCAAAAAGGAGAAAGCGGACGCGATGGACTTCCTGGTTTCAAGGGTCAAAAAGGTGAAAAGGGTTACCATGGTCTGCGAGGCTTACCCGGAAATTCCAGTTTAGGAACAGCCGGCAGTCCAGGAGAAATAGGAGCTCCAGGAGAGAAAGGTGATAGGGGCACACCAGGTAGAGATGGAAATCCGGGTTACCCAGGAGCTAAAGGAGACATTGGTGGACGTTGCAATGACTGTAGGCCTGGAGGTCCGGGGCAGAAAGGAGACCGCGGTAAAGATGGTAATCCTGGACCACCTGGAGATATGGGAAGACCAGGACCTCCTGGATTGACAGGCGAGAGAGGAGCAGACGGTCTTGACGGAAGTCCTGGTGCAGCTGGAGCTCCGGTTAGTATATATTTGACTGTTTGGACTTTTCACTCTGCATTTGAAATTGTGAAGGGTCGTTTCCTCTGTTATTCCATGTGTATATGTGTATGTCATATGTGTTATAAATACGTTCGAATTTAAGTATATCTGTAACTGTTTCACGCTTAAACTACCATACTACATTATAATATACCTTATTTACTTTTTATTCATGTGCGGGAAGTAATTCCTATTGGGTATAGGTGAAACCGCGGGCGTATGATAAGTTTGAATAAATGCAGATACAAATCACTACTACTACTTAATATAAAGAAAATTCTGACCGCTGATTGTCTGTCCCTATGTATGGTTAGATATCATTTTAGAATTGCGTTTATATCTCATCTCTCTCTCATTTTTGCCTTTATATTGCAAACGCTGGCGTGACCTAACGAGTTATTGCACAACTTAAATAAGTCTGCGACACCATATTAAACTATTACCTAAAGTTTCATAATTGTGAATATTTCTTTATGTTTGAAATGAGAGCACATTTTATATTTATTTAACAGGGTGATCGTGGTGACGAAGGCCCAATAGGACCACCTGGTGATCGAGGAGCCGATGCAAAAATTACTCCATCGAGCCTTATTAAGGGACAACCCGGAGAAAAAGGTCAACAAGGGCCTAAAGGTGCTACTGGTCCAAAAGGTGAAAAGGGAAGCTTGGGATTAAAAGGAAACCAAGGCCAAATTGGTATGCCTGGACAGAAAGGAGACCATGGTTTAATGGGACCCCCTGGAAACGACGGTACGCCCGGTTCAGATGGCAATCCAGGTACTCCTGGAAAAGACGGTGTCTCTATTAAAGGCGAAAAAGGTGCACAAGGTAGTTCAGGGCTCAGAGGAGATAAAGGATTCCCTGGTAGACCTGGAATAAAAGGAGCAGCCGGTCAATGTCCAGCAAACATAGAAAGATTAACGAGAGGAGACCCAGGCGCACCAGGAGCAACTGGACCGCAAGGAATGCCTGGTAAGATTTTGTTTCCGCAACATTACATTACATTTTTATAAAGTTTTGGTGTCATTTCTATCGACAAAGTAACTAAGTAATAGATAATTAAAAGTACATATGGTGGTAATGTTATTTCCTCATTCGATAATATTCGTTTAAAAAATGTAAAAAATCACTCGGATATTATAATGTATTGCTATACTTAAGAATGAACAAATTGTATAATTTAACCAATTTTTTTAGGTGAACCAGGGCAAAAAGGTGACAGAGGTTATTCGGGCCGGCCAGGAGCTAAGGGAGATATGGGCTTACCAGGAAGACAAGGTCCGGTTGGTCCGCGAGGAATTCCTGGAGAAAGAGGAGACACTGGTGAAATGGGTTCAATTGGGTTCCCAGGTACTCCTGGAGAAACAGGGCCTCGAGGTTTTCCAGGTACACCAGGTCCAAAAGGTGATAAAGGTGAACTCGGTTTATCAGTGGCTGGTCCACCCGGTCCTCCCGGCTTACCTGGACTTAAGGGCGATCAAGGAAACAGAGGGCCTTCTGGAGTACCAGGCTTAGATGGATTACCTGGACCTATTGGATTACCGGGAGAAAAAGGTGATCAGGGTCTTCTCGGACGTCCAGGATTCCCAGGAGTGCCAGGTCAAAAAGGTGAACCAGGCCCCGTTGGCCCACCAGGAACACCAGGAAGAAACGGCCTTCCCGGAAGAGATGGACCTAAAGGTCAGCAAGGTTATCCTGGACCGGCTGGAAAACCAGGAGTTATTGGGTTGCCTGGTAGTAAGGGAGAACCGGGTATGCAAGGTATGCCTGGACAAAAAGGATTTCCTGGAACTAGAGGTCGGCCCGGTCGAAACGGCCCTCAAGGTATTCCAGGTGCTCCTGGAGAAAAAGGAGACAAGGGAGAACGTGGTTTCGCTGGACTATCTGGTGAACCTGGTTCAGATGGTCCTATGGGTCCTGCTGGTCAAGATGGTGCTAAAGGAGATCGAGGTAACTCTGGAGCGCCTGGAATCCCCGGAAAGATGGGTCTACCTGGTGACAAGGGAGATCGAGGTTCTAACGGTTTGCCTGGATTGAAAGGAGAGCCTGGTTTTGCTTCAGATAAAGGTGATAAGGGTGAACCTGGTATTCCAGGTTTTCCAGGGCAAGATGGCAGACCAGGAACTCCTGGAGAAAAAGGTGACAGGGGTGATACAGGTAAACCTGGCTATGGTTTACCAGGAATTAGAGGAGACAAAGGTGATGCTGGTACTCCTGGAATGAGTGGAATGCCGGGAGAGACGGGACCAAAAGGAGACCAAGGTTATCCGGGAATTAAGGGAGATAAAGGTTTTATTGGCATGCCAGGAGAACCCGGAAAACCGGGCTCACCTGGAATGAATGGCCTTCCAGGACCAAAGGGAGATGTTGGTTTAGAAGGACCTGCAGGCGTTAAAGGTGAACGAGGTGATATAGGTTTACCAGGAAGGGATGGATCTGATGGTTTACCAGGTCCACGAGGTCTAACTGGTCCAGAAGGCCCAGAAGGAGCACCTGGATTCCAAGGTGAAAAAGGAGATCGAGGTCTACCAGGAGTGTCAATTAATCAAAAAGGAGAAAAGGGAGACATTGGTTTACAAGGCATACCTGGCATGAAAGGAGAAAAGGGAGACAGAGGCCCTACTGGAGCAATGGGATTCCAAGGAGAAAAAGGAGACAGTGGTTTCATGGGAATGAAGGGAGAAATGGGACTGATTGGTCTTCAAGGAGAAAAAGGTATTGATACATTATTATTCAATATTGATATTTTTCCTAGAAGAGCTACATATGTATGTGGTACTTTTTAGGCAAAATGGTCCGACCGCTAACGTGAAAGCGATTATCGTCAATTTGCTCGGTCACTTAGATTTGCTCGCTCGATTAATAATAATAATGTCATTTGGCTCACGCGCGCAGGTTTACACCACAGAACTGCACGATCATGGAAGTGTCGAACTACTCGGTCCCCACTGATCACCATTCGTTTATTACTCGTAGTTTCTAATGTTACTTCTTATTCATTTATTGCTAGCCGTCGGACCGTTGCCCTAATAGGTAAAAAGAAAACTTATCAAAGAGCATTGTAGTGCAAGTATCTCATGTTGTATGTTGAAAGCTCAACTATTGTTTGAACTTTCAAGTCCAGGTTTATGCACACCTTTTTTGCCTATAGGCTTTGTCGGCTGGAGTATTAGCTACCAATAGTACTAATATGCATATGCAGTAAGGCGACAGACTTTAACTAGCAAATTAGCTCCAAAGAAAAAAGAAATATTGATTTTACTAACAAAATAAAATTAGTTTTTTTCTATATATACCAAAATTACCATCTTTCAAACTGCATCCTGATCAAAAGTTAATACACACTATGGGATGAATTATAAGCATTCACCTATTTGTTTAAGCCACCATGGCAATAACATATTAATTATGGAATTGTAACATAAATGCTACAATTTCAGGTGAACGTGGCCCTGCTGGACCAAGCGGAATTCCAGGCTTAACAATAGTTGGCGAAAAAGGATTGCCTGGAATACCTGGAAAACATGGCCGTCCGGGCCCGCCAGGATTAATAGGAGAAAAGGGAGACCAAGGTCTTCCTGGACTCCCTGGTCAAATTGGACCGGCTGGTACACCAGGTACTGTGGGACCTCAGGGACAAAAGGGTGACCAAGGCCGAGAAGGTGCAGCAGGTCCCCCAGGCTACGATGGAGCTCAAGGGCCGTTTGGACCTCCAGGTGTACCTGGATTAAAGGGAGATAGGGGTGATAAAGGTGAACCAGGATTTAGTTATCCGGGAGAAAAGGGTGATCAAGGAGCCCCAGGTTTTCCAGGTATGGTAGGAGAAAAAGGAGATAAAGGAGACCGCGGATTAGATGGATTTAACGGAATTACTGGTCCTATGGGTCCAATGGGAGAAAAGGGAGAACGAGGAAACACTGGAAGGATTGGTTTGACAGGAAGTCAAGGTTCAAAGGGTGACAAGGGTGAAGCTGCTGGTTTCGTTTTTGGAGAGAAAGGTGACCGAGGGCCTCCTGGATTACCGGGAGCGAATGGTTTGCCAGGAAGAGATGGGGAACCAGGTCGTCCAGGAATGAACGGACTGCCAGGTATAAAAGGTGACCGCGGTCCTCAAGGTCCGGAAGGCCCACCAGGTCCACCTGGACGTCCTGGTTTGCAAGGATTACAAGGAGAACGGGGAGAAATTGGATTAACTGGACAAACAGGAGCAACGGGACCACCTGGAGCCCCATGCGTTGAGACAGACTATTTAACAGGTATACTTGTAGTGCGTCATAGTCAAGGCAGTAACGTTCAAGAGTGTCCTGAAGGACTGGTTAAACTCTGGGAAGGGTATTCATTACTATACATAGATGGTAACGAAAAAGCCCATAATCAGGATTTAGGACATGCTGGCTCTTGCGTTAGAAAATTCAGTACGATGCCGTTCCTGTTCTGTGACTTGAACGATGTATGCAATTATGCTAGTCGCAATGACCGAAGTTATTGGCTGTCAACAAATGCCGAAACTTCGATGGTTCCAGTGCAAGGAAATGATATCATAGAGCATATCTCAAGGTGTGTCGTCTGTGAAGCACCTGCTAATGTCATAGCTGTCCACAGCCAATCTAACAGCGTGCCAAGATGTCCTAATGGCTGGATTGACCTGTGGATCGGATACAGTTTCGTAATGGTAAGCGTTCAAAATATTTACAAGGTTATTTATCACACAAGTCTGGGAATTTCAATTCTAAAACAATACAGAGCCTATAATTAAAAAAAAATGACCATCTTTTAGATTAGTAAAATGTTTTGCACACAGAGATGCAATACCAGTAGCGCTGCATTTATGTGTTGCTTTATTAAATATTAATTAAAAAAAATAATTGGTAAGGACAATCTTTTAATGTTTATGGTGTTACTTTCTAGCATACTGGCGCTGGAGGTCAAGGAGGTGGCCAAGCATTGGAGAGTCCAGGATCGTGTTTAGAAAACTTCCGCTCTGTGCCATTCATAGAATGCAACGGCGAAGGCGGCACATGTCACAAGTTCGCCAATAAGCTCAGTTTTTGGCTCACGACTATCAGAGACGAAGACCAGTTTGAAATGCCGGTGCGCGACACATTGAAGTCAGGAAACCAACTCCAACGTGTTGGTCGATGTGCAGTTTGCATGAAGAACACCAAGTAGTGTAATGAACTATTTTAAGTAGGCACCACCGATCAGGATTTCTTTTGCAACACTAAAAAACCATCTCATCAAAAATTGGGTCTAAAAATACTATAGGAAGATAAAATACGAAGAGGCTGCAAACTATAGGTGTCTTATTTGTAGACGAAGTCAATAACGGAGTTCCTGAGTATCCAAAACACACCAAAGCAATTTAACGTATAAGCTATCTTATTTAATTTTTATAATAAATAACATCTTACAAGTTATATTATTGCACTGTTACTTAAATTCCTTATAATTCTTTTGTTTAACAGCGTACCTAAGCAGTGTTTTAGATCTAAATTTATAATGTCATTAATCTGGCTGTATATTGTAACTACCTATAATATTATACGATAACACAGTTTGATTGTCTGGGTTGGTTCGCACTATAGTACCCACAAGTTTTCATCAATACTACAGTTAGGTATGTTAATTGTTATGATAGTATATTAATATTTTCTTTCCGTTTCTAACTGTGTGTAATATTTCACTAAACCTACTCTATTTATTTGCATTAGACATAGTCAAATAAGATCCATTAAGCAGTGAAGTGTATAACAAAAAGAAATCGGCACCTTGCCTGCCATTATTCGTTCTGATTTAGATAAGTACTTTAAAATGGTTCAAAAGACTTTCTATCCTTGGTCGGCCACAATATTTAATGTGACAGAGGGAAAATAAGGCAACGATTTAACCTGACATTTGAAAAGCACGCGCACAGATACACTCGATTTGTGATAATTTAGATTTTCCTAATTGTATATACCTAATAATAATGATTATAAATATATTATTAAATAAAAATTAATTATATGATATAGGATTTACATCTTATCTATGTAGCAACACTTATTGCTTAGTGTCCTGTCTAGATTATTGAACTCTTCTTATTTTCAATGGTAGGTACTTCTAAAATCATTTAAAAGTCTTAGATATTTTAACGCAATAATTTAGATTTATGCGATAAATTATTAGACAACTTGTCTTTCTCGTCTTCTATAGTAAAACACTGAATATTGTTAACGTTTACCAAAAGAATTAAGCAATACCTACATTTAATACAACACTGCCATATTGTAGATAGATTATTTCTTAATGAATTTAAGATACAATAAAATTAACTTAAAAAGTTCTTATTTGTTTTTCATTTAACCCTCCATCTACTACGTGTCCCATAATAGCGAGGTATTTCTGGCGTTAAATATAATTTAAAATAAATAAATCGATAATTAGATAATTTAGCTGGTCTTCAAAAGCCTTAACATGACGTCATCGGTTCCATTACTGTTAAACCTGGTTGAAAAAGTGGGTACCTACAGTGCTCATGCCTTTATTAGTGCCATGTGAGTACAGTGTGAGCTATAGTTGAGTGGGACACAATAATTAGGGTTCAGAATGCGTTATCTGGTACGTACGCAGAACATATTTAGAGATCATCATCTTCCGAGCCTTTTCAATCTGTCAATTACGCAACGAGTCACTGAGACTGATGCTTTAAATTTGCCTCTATTGATTTCATAAAATCAACAAAAAATCTGTAATCGCTAATTTAAAACACAAACAGAGACAAAACTGGTACATCACGTTCTATACTCCACCAACGCAGTCGGTCACCCTCTATGGTAACTATCATTAATGTCTTTTTCCTCTGTGGTATTTATGTCATGTAATTTGTCAATGTCAAAGTAGCGGGAATTGAAATATTGAACCACAACCTCACGATTGATTACATTGAAGGCATTTAGACGTTTTCTATATAATATTAATAGTAATCGATGAAAAAAATATTTCAGTATAATTAATTTAGGCAGCAAAATGTTTGAGTGGGCATACAGTGGTGCCAATAAAGCTGTTCCCAGAAACGTGGGGCCTGAATGCGCCTTTTTCTTATCCACTAAACGACAAATAATTGAAACCCTAATTGTGATTACTATATGTGTTTATATTTCAGTAAGTATTCATTAGATTAATTCTTATTCACTGCTAAACTTCTTTTATAATAGGTACAATTCATTCAAAGTTCATAATTAATTGGTACAAGGTATGCTATAATTTAATAAACACCTCCATGGCTGCAATAGCGTATCGTAAAGACGTAACTAACTTTATGTTATGAATAATTGTTACAGATCAAAACCTTTCCGAGGTTGTGTGTACCTCAGGACACTAACTATGTTAAAAGTGATAGAGGGGGCAAAAGACTATTATTAATACTTCTATCATTGTTATGGGGCATGGAAATTGGATTTAAATTTGCTTCAAGAACTGTAATATATCTGTTAAATCCTTGTCATGTGACAACATTGATACAAGTAAGTCATTTACAATGTTACTTATATAAAGCAAGAGACATTTACAAGAGTTCTGGATATGTTTTTACCAAATTAGTAAATTTGCTTAAGATCTATATTCTGTTACAGATCTATTTACTGGCAGCCCCACCAAGCAAGACTGTTACAGCATTATTTCGTATCCATTTAAATTTGTTAAATGGACCTTTGTTGGCATTTCTGTTTCCAGAAACAGCATCTAGAAAGGTATCACATTGCACATTTAATATTAACAGATAATAATATACATGATTAGCTAACATTTTCTTTTGGTATTAGATCTTTGCTGAGGCTGCTCTTTACTGGATCCAACATGGAATGATGTTTGTCATACCATATTACCTTCTACGGATTGGTGGTGTGTTGAATTTTATTACTAACTTGAATACCTTTTTTTCATGGTAATTTATAAATCTCTTCTTCTAGGTCCTTACAACATAGAACCCTTTTGGGACTTTAATTGGGCAATATTCAGTTATTGTCTCAACTTGATTTATCACTTCATTGTGTTACAAGTTATTGCAATCGTAAGTAAATAAATTAAACTTATTATTGGCTTGTAAGAAACATTAGTCACAATAAACTGCCTTCTTTGACATGTAGAAGATATTTTGTCAGTAGAAGATTTGTATAGTAACACAGAAGGATATTGTATAGTTTTATCTGTGTATGTAAATTTATATTTCACTGATATATCAACATGTTCAGATTATTACACTATTTATTAATATATGTCTTCTTTCAGCCTGCTCAAGTAAATTTGAATCATATGCTGTGCCCAGCTATATTAGATCCATTTGATGGACCCTGGTACAGAGTAGCGGCAGTTGTTCACCAGGCAATGCTGTGTCCTTTGCTGTGTAAAGCTTTTTGTCTTATATCTGACTTCTGTCTTACGAAATTTCCTCCAACAAAAGTCAAGCCGTATATGAAGGATTCTCTTATGGACAGCCGTACTATCGAAAAATCAATTGACTATCGCCATGAGGAATAGTAGCTGTTGCATTTGAAGCAATACATGGCTATAATCCCTCTCAGGGTGGAGAAAACTATAATAAAAATTGCCTTTTGAGTTGGAGAACAATATTTCATCGCGTCCATTTGGTTTTGGTGGTTAATATATTTAATAAGGTAAGAATATTAACTAGATTATGAACTTTTGCAAAGATTTTGTGATGCAATTTGTTGGTATTAGGTCTAATGTAATTGTAAAGTTTGATACCACTTATCTCAATTCAACATAAAAAGCCTTTGCTATCTTAAGACATAGCTAGACAAGCTTGGCTCATACATACTAATAAGGACAAAGCAGTTATATCTGTGTGTCAAACGTACATGTTTGAAAAACATTTAACCATAATTATTATTATCAAGTTGTTTGTTGTTCCTTCTTCTACATTCTTATTAGAGCAAAAGTTTACCAGACTCCCTACATACTAAATATTTGCCCATCATAAAATGCTTATAATAATGTAACTAGTAGATTCACAAGTAAACAAGGCATAGTGGAACAATCAGTTATTGTAGAAATGTTGATATTCCAATCGGCTAAACTCATTCCAAAACGCGAATTAAGTAGGAAGACAGCAGCGCTCAAATGCCGAAATTATCGTATTAACGAAAAAGATACTAATAAAATAATGGACTAGACATAAAGTATAGGTTTTCTATTTAGCTAATTTTTTTTTTTTTCGTAAAATGACTCCGATTAGAGATATCGGTCAAAAATGATGGCGCAAGCGGCAGTAAAGATACGATATGGTAAGGAGCAAAATTAAAATTCTATAAGACCACTTATTTTCAAAACTGGTGCCTTGGTGATCTCTTGCAAAAGTAAAGATATATACTGAAGTCCAAACTTGATGATCGCGATGACCTATTGCGGGCCATGGCGTCTGTTCTCTCTTAGTTCAGCCAACACAGGACATATTAGTGCGTACGAGCATTTGCGCAAACACAGGTGCACTCACTATTCCCTCACGCACATAGCCCGATGGGTCGGTGATCCGAAATGATAGAGATCAGGCGCAGGATCGACATTTAGGTGGCCCCCGTGGCATGATTGTATCAATCACCAATTTCCAAGCTCCGGCCTGCTTAGTAGGTAAAAGTTTCTTTAACCCACAAAGTGACCTCGCCCGACCTGGAAATGGGAACAGAGACCCCGTGATTTCATGATTTCCCACGACAAAAGGCCCGTGCAACAAAGTAGTGGCAATTGTCAGCCAGTTGTTTTTACTTAATTTTAAATTTGATCTGTTAGGTTATAGTGACTAATATAATATTGTTTCGGGGTGATAATTTTAGAGAGATCTGAAGCCAGCTTTAGTTTTTTAGAATAATAGAAACGCAGATGTTTTGGAAAGATGTTTTGATTTCAGAAAATCAGCAATACAATATAAAGAATAGAAGTATTGTAAGATATTTTAAGCTGAATGTTTCGCAGGGTAACTGCACGATAAAAGTGTCCCACAGTGAGAATTCCGTTAGAATCCTAATATCTTCTTCACTTTTTCTTAGTCATCTGATGACTAATATAACACAAATAGTTGAAGAAGAAGTGTGCCTTGACAAACAAGCTGCTGGAAGTGCGACTTAGTAAAAATACTAATGGTTATTTTCGGCTAAACTGGACTGGTGAGCTGACTAGTGATGAGGTCAAAGCTTTCAGGAAAACCTCTCCAATGAAATTTCCACTGCTGTTTACTTGCGAATTTTCGATGTACTTACCTACCTATAATATTTATTTCCTAATGTAAGATTTAAATATGTAACTGGTGAAAGATATCTTTAAAATTTTAGATTCGTTTTTGATTAGTGACAACGAGGATTACGAAAATTTAACTATATTATGGTCCTATAGAGATTTTTGTATTTTCCTAAATTAAGGCTGTGTATTTTTTAACCCGTCTAGAAAATAGTTTGTTCCGGTATTACAAAAGTTTTGCATTACACTCATTACTGATAGATAAAATATACTAAGAGCGGTTTCACACATACATGAGATTAGAAAACCCAGCTGATAATCCGCTAGTGTGAAATTAAACTGATCCGCGTTTAAAATATTGAAAACTTCATTGCGAGTTAGGCCTACTTGAAATTTCTCGACCCCATTTACCTTTCAAGCTATTACCGATGACTAAATATAACGTATAATTGCTATTATTATGACTTAAGGTATGTGCACTTGATCATGACATTTACTTACTATCATAGGCACACAGTAATATTTGGTAGCTATTAACTTCGATCTTCAATCAGCCAGTCATCCGTAAATCTCCATTTAGGCAGAGTTTCTCCCTCGCTCTGCTGTGGTTTTGCTTAAACCGGGGGTAGTGCGAACCGCTCGTAAAACCTAGCCTGCTCCGTCGCGTTATCTACCGCACGTACAAAATGTGCCTGAATACTCAAGCAAGTATTGAATATTGAGATTAAAATTGAACATGCGTGCGCTTCACTTGTAAAACCACACTTAGCTCGAGACCGCTCTACCAGACGTTAGATGATTAAAGCGCGCAAGTACTTGAGGCCTGCCTTAAGTATTTTTGTAACAAGTAATGGGTACATTTACAATATTACCAAACAGTATTATGGAATGGAAGTATGATGTAGGTACCTGCGTCTCGTGTACCGCGCATTTTAGTACCTATGCCTAGTCATTAATTATATTTACACTAAGAAACAGAAGAATCAGACCTACATGGTTATCAAACTGTCCTCATAGGGTAGTCTTTAGATCTGCAGAATCGTTTTAAAATCTTTTGCCTATAGAAATATACGTTACTTGTTAATGTTATAGGCTATGGATAGAACGGAAAGTAGTTCATTCGGAACACGGTTGGAACCGCGGGAATCGGGCTGTACAATAATGTTTGTAATTATAATATTTAGATACCTATTACAATGAATACTTAAATACTTCAAACTATTCTCGATGCATTTGACGCCATATTCGCTCTACGTATCTATTGATACCCACGATGTAGATATTCATGTGATACCTACAATTTGCAGAATGTCGGAATAAAGGGGTTCGCTCTCCCTTGCATATAGGTACCGGCAAAATCAATATAGGCAACATACCAGATAACTGATAAAGAAATAACTAGTAAACTGTTAAACCAAATTTGAACAACGCATTGACAGTCACATAAATCAGGCAATATTGCCATATGTTGGAAAATCCACAAGAGGTTTTGATATAAAAAGCCAAAATAATTTTAAAATGTTAATCATTTAATGTGATCGAAAATACAGATATAAATAAATATATATAAATAGAGAATAATTATTTCAAATGTGTCATGTGCATTTCGCCTTTTCGGTAATGTCTCCTTATTCAAAATGTTACACTATCTCTAGCCACTGTATCTCCTCATATTATGGCCAGTTGTAAAACATTATTTCCTCTTACTTCTGTATATTCAATATGAATACTAAATGAATCAATGTGAAAAAACAAGGATTCCTTTAATTCCGCCAATGTAGCTGCACGATTATTTATTTTACTCTAAGCGTTAAGTGAAATGAAATAAAAATATTTGCATCCGGTGCCTATAAGCAACTGAGAGTCGATTTGCTTAGTGATAGTACATTTGTAACATAGCCTCATAAAATAAACGTAAAAAATTATTGCCCATAAGCATTGCTCCTTGTTTACAGGATGTCACAGCCATTAAAAACTATATTCTTATTTGTATAACTACATATATTTTCATTGATAGAGCGTTAAGGTTGTGACTAAGGTGATGATGTAAATATAGGTGACATTGCACCTGCCGCAGAAAACTGCTAGAGATAGCTGTTGAAATCATACATCTATCGCCATGACTCAACAATGGCTAGCTTTTTGATTGAGTGGCTACTTTAACCAGCTGGCTGCGACATAGGTACTTCTAACATTTTAAATGACGTTGCAGACGTTTGGAACGAACTAGGATTTTAGATGAAATCAAAATAATAGTATAATAATATTTATTTTTTATCATCTGTCAATATCTTTTGCATCCTCCAAAAAATGTTTATACTTCTCTCTTAGTTAACCTAGCCACAAATACAAAAAAAAAAAAACAAAAAAATAAGTTTAACAAATATAAATAGCTTAATAAGCACCAAGCGTGAAAAAAATCCTTAGAAGAAAATACGCACTTTACACACTATAGAAATGTTAATGGTAACTACCTAACTACATAAGATACCAACGATAAATTACTTATACGTAGGTATAAATTATATATAGTAATTATAATAATAAAATAATAATTTAAAACCATGTCTTCATGTATCCCACTAGAGCGCTAGTAAGTAGCTATTAAAGGTGAAAATTCTTATTTCACTACTAGCTAGAACACAAAACATTTAACTTTATTTATATTCAGTTTTACGTAACAGCTAAGTCAACAATATGAATACGCAACCAATATTCTATGTAATCCATAAACATAAATTATAAGCTGCTGGTACATAGTACCCAATATTACGATAACATAGTGCATTACACTTTTACCTAACTTATTAGAACGATTATTTTGGTGAAAACTAGATCATGACCTCGAAATAAAACTACAAGGCAAAGTTTAGTACAATTGTGTAGTTAAGTCTTTCAGTCCGATGTACAGCTCTAAGAGGGTGGGAATATGAACACATGATGGTAACAGTTCACGTTCACTGATTTTGAAAGAACATTTTACTAATTGCCGAATGCTGAAATGCTACTCAATTTTGTAAAGACTGCTTAAAAGTCATTTAATTTATTTTACTTGGCGTGAATATCTTCGACAGAAACTTTTAAGTAGAACTTTATAATGTCTAGGTTTCTAGTTTGAGGGAGGTGGACAAGACATAAAGCCAAGTCCCTTTTTCATGCTAGATCCTTTTATCTTGTGGGAATACGGCCTATGTATGCCGCAAACTGTGATTTTATCTGGTTAAATATAAAATTGTATTCCGAATTTCTATTGTAACTAATCAATCACAAAGGTACATATTCGTGAACATAACTCTTGAATGCATTCGTGAATAAAGACACATTTTATCATAAAATTACCAGTTGCGGCAGGCAACCAGTTTTATCTCCTACTCTATTAGAGCTGCGACAACATAGGTCTATGTTGGCTGGATGAATCAATTAAATATTTCTGGTTTATTAAATTATTGTAGTATTTGGTTTCAATTACTTTTTAAATACCATTCATCTGAAGTTTATTGGAAAATTGTGCAAGAAAGTTATACTGCTAAAAAACAATAAAATATAAATAATTAACAAAAGTGTTTTATTTAATAACAGAAATGTACAAATACATTGTTGGTGATTATTAAGTTAAATATATAAGTACACCTACTTAACGTAAGGTAGAACCTATCTACAATTATTACGATGAGTATCAATTTATTTACCTAGTACATTTATTAAAACTAATTATATATTCGGTTACGTAGGTCGTCATTAAAACAAAGTTTAAATTCATCAACAAAACATAACATTAAAATCCTATTAAGAAATTTTATTTTTATCTCATAAAATTAATTATTTCACCAAATAAAAATAGACATATGTACATAGGTATATGGAATGATCTTTTATAACAACTTTGTAATAAATCAAAAGTGTAAGTGTAAACAATCTTGGCAAGTCTTTTACCCACTAAGATGAGGGTAGCCAACCGATTTTTAAATGCAAGTAAAATTTTAAATGACTTCAAAATTCTTTACACTGGGAGGCATAGTAGATAACCACTTAAAAATATATAGGAAGTTGAATTAGAACCTCCTTTTGGGAAGTCAATTAAAAATACATCAATTTGAATTAATTTATTCCGTCTAACCAGCGGTATAATGAGGTCGGCCCCAATTGCAAGAATAGCAATTCCGTTTCGAAAGACTTTATTTATTTGAAGGAATGAAATACAATGCGTAGTAAATTGTACAGCATTTTATTGAATGGACTGCTGTCGCAGATTACACTTTTAGTACCTGTGGATTAGACTTACAAAAACGAGTATAAAGATAATAAATTATGCAAATATTTTATGTTACCAGTATTATATTTGAATAATTTAATTTTATCGACTTTCTTTTGTAAGACTACAATAATTAAGCGTGTGTAATATTAACCTTTGAAATTATATGGAGTCTATCGGGACGGAAAAAAACAATATATTTATTATATTATTTTATGGTTAATTTTTCAGCGGCGCTCAACACGGATGCGGTACATATAATGGTATTTAAAATTAATGGCGTGTAGACCGATTGTCGACTATGGCGGCTGTTCTCTCTAGGGAAATTATCCAGCCACACAGGACATATTATAGTGACAAGCATTTGCGCAGGCACAGGTGCACTCTATTCACTGACTCTCATGATCCGATTGCACAATAATTGAGTTTTAGAGACTTGCATTTATATTGTACAATGTCCGGGTAAGTCTCGCAATTCAGTACGTATTCTACACATGTCATAGAACGTGAATAAACCTATAATAATCACTTAGGTTAGGTGCCATAGAAATGCCAATTGCATCCTAAATTTAAAAAGCTGTAGAATTGTAGCAAGCTTGGATAGAAAATACATAGGTAAGGGAAGATGGGGAGAGCTGCCTTGTTTGTTACCTATCCTTTTTCATTGATAGATTCGTACCTATATATGTAAATGTTTCTTACACATAAACCTATTACAAGGGCTTTTTAGGTGTCGAATAAAAATAATCGTTATAATAGAAAATTAAATTTTCAATGATATGGGAAATCAGGTCAAATCGATAGAATTTCCCAATTTAAAAACGAGGTATATCATTAGGGTGGCTCAGGAAACCGCTGGTACTTTGGTACTTGCCTGACCTGGAATCGTACCCGCACACTCGGACTTGAGCGGCTGGTGCTTAAACCACTAAGCAACCACGAAAATAGAAGTTTCAAATCAGAATTAGCATCATTGTCATGAACAGCTTAGGTACTTAGTAACTGTATGCTACGGACATAGAATATGAGCATCAGTACCGCAGTTAGTTTTGTAGGACATTATTTCCTTATTCTAAGTGTTATTTACAAGCTGGCTGGTATTGCCGGGCCGGCAACAATTAGGTATTTAAAGAAGGTTTTACGCTTTAAGTTGGCCGTTGGCTGTAAAGCGGCATAGGGTTCCCAAACATTCATCTACATACAAGAACAAAAACAAACCCTTTGAGGAGAGGAGTTATTTCGTGTCGTAAGTAATACTTAACAAAATTAATAATGAATGATCCAAATAAATCGGTAAAAATATCGATGAGATATCCACAGTGCAGAAAAGTCTGTCAAACTTGCTAGATAACAAAAATAATAAACTTCGAGATGATTACATCATAATACACAAAATCGATTGCTGTTATCACAATGCAAAAGTTTGTATTAAGCAATGAATGTAGGTATTAGGATTGTATTCAAAATAATCAATACATTACTACACACAAAATTACTTTCCTCAGTTATAGGTATATATTAATAAAATTGTTACTAACCACTCTTCAAGCTTATAATGTAAAGTAACTGTGATAAAATTATATAGCCCCAAAATTGTAAATTATATCACATTATTGCATTTTGACTAGAAACTGGCGATTTTCTAGACATGTAGATTCACTATCAGCCATCCACGGGTGGGCCCAAGTATATCATAGACACTTCAGTATTACCATACACTGCTGAAACTGTTGGATACAGTTTCTTATTTGGAAGGCCTACAAACAAACAAAATACATCGTTAGCTTAGGTCATCTACAAAACTAAATATGTCCGCTCGCAGCTCTTGTGATAGCCTGGCGCGGCCGAGTATCATTAGTTAGAGTATGGAAATGCAATCGCGACCCACACGCGGCTATCGCGTATCTCGATATTGCTTTCATACATTCCCAATCGTTGAACTCATATTGACGGGCAAATTGCTTGCCGCGCGAGGCTGTCGCGAGCCGCTTTTCTCGATAATCCGACATAGTGCGGATTTTAATACGAACACTGGATTGTAAAGTTGCCAAACCCTAAAAATATGAAATTGAAAAAAAAAATTATTACCTCTGAATGCAACTCCTAAGAATTCATAATTTCTTTCAAATGATAATGTCTTATCTTCACAATCTAGAATGACTCTTATGCGTTCACCAACCTGAAAATAATTCTTGTTACACAATGTTTTGCAACACAGATGAAGAGCTAATGTGGTCCACAGTGTGGATATCAGTGCTGTATACTTTCAAAAACTTCAATAAAGGCTCAAGTACTGGTTCCAAAAGGGTTAGAGGCACTTGTCAAAACAATTTAGTCCTAAGCTAAAATGGAAATGCATGGAGACATTACACTACCTGGTACTTTGGACAGTTATTTAAAAGGGGATAATGTCCTTGTGTATCACCATTATGCAACAAATGATTGTCAACTAAATTCCAACCCCAGCTCTGCTCATCTGAACCCAACAGTCCAACATATCCATGGCATTCTAAAGGAGCCTCCTTTGTTGATATTCCTACTACTGCTACTGTACCCAAGGGTCCTTCCCATATTACTTCCCAGGCATGTCTTCCATGATGAAATCCAACCTTTCCTCTACATGCATCAGTACTTTGAGCTACTGGATTCCTAAAAAAAAAGAATTTTATAGCATCAATGGTAAATATATATAAATACTAAGGTGGTATAGTAAGATAAATTGATTTAAAGGGGAGAGGAAACAGGAAGAGGTTCCCAATTCTTATTTTATTTACATTTTTGACCACCAAGTCAAAAAAGAAAGATGTGCCCTCAGTGCTAAGCTAAGTATTCATCCATAAATACCTACAATATAAAAGTGACTTCAGAATTATTTTGATTAAAACTGACTATTACTTTTGAACTTTAAAGTTTGTCATGTAGTTGTGACCATGGTGTGCTGGACACTTTGGCTTGTCATCTGTACATGACTGTGGCACTCAAAAGGTTAAACAATCAGTTTTCACTGATATTCTCTTTGATATGAAAACCAACACAGAAAAACCTGTCTATTGGGAAATATATCTGTTTGTGTAATATCTGTGTTTACCTATTACTAAAATCATTTATTCAAGTAAATCGGTAACTCATTTTGTTATTAACAATTCAAGTTATAGCAATATTATTAATACATAATTATTTATAAACATAATCAATAACACATATTATCAATATAATCAATCAATAACACATACAATCACATTTTATTACGCAGCAACTCCAGCAGAAATGTTATTACATATATAAATATAAGTATAAAATGATTGTTAATATCTATGTCCTAAGGCAACCTTTTGACCTATGTATGCATATACATTTTAGCTCACCTGTGTAATGTAAATCCATTTGCTTTAACATATATGTTTCTAGAACAGTCATGTGGATTCCATGCATGGAAAAATGCTCTCAGTTTCGACTTGTATGTATTAACAGTGGAAAGTAAATCAGATTTCATCACTTCTTCCGCCAATCTCTTAATACAATGTAGCCGCCAAACATCATTGTTTTCATCACTAAGAATTCTATACCAACTCTTACACACCAGAGCACAATTGCGGAGATCTTTTAAACGGAGAAAAGAAAAAATATTTTCTAAAATGTGATCAGGAACGACCTCTGCAATTGCATAGTCATCATATATGTCGAATTCATTCATTATTAACATCTAGAAATACAAAATATGCAAAACTTAATTTTGCATTAGATCATTATACATATATCATTTGACTGTTGAATCAACTTATATTATATTCGTACTACCTTAATAACCAAAACTATATAGAAATTAGCAGGTACAGACAACGTTAGGCTTATTTCTTTTCTTCTATTAACTTGCCTGCCTCACCTCAAGGTTTGCTCAAACATTGTCAAACATAAACATTAGCTGTCAATGCCAGATACCCAGTCTGTTAGTTGACTTGACATTGTGTTATAGAGTTCAGATATAGAGTTCAGTTTAGTGTTCAGAGAGAGCAGTTATAGAGTTCAAAAATTATTTAATGTGAATAAGAACAAAAGTCACTACCTCAGTCACTACTGATGTTCTTCATCTGCACATTATAAGGAGGAATGATCTTTCAAATAACAATTCCTATTTTCTTAAAAAATCCTATTTCCTTTAGCCACAGCATCACGCAAATAGCTTTTAGTACTAGGTACCTTTCTGAGTTTGTTATTTATTTGCGTTTAGGTGTCAAATTGTGTAGCTGAGATTATAGCAGAAAACATACGCTTTTGCAGCATTCCAGGAAAAGCTACATAACTTTTGACTCTGACTGACCATGCGCATTTTGAAGAGATCTCAGGTCAGCAATATAGGACCACACCCCTTAGGGCCAGGGTTTGCCTGGGGTGCGTTGTTTGTAAGAGTTACCGTGGCCCACAGGAACCTCTAGTCTAGAAGGAATCACAGATTGTAGGAACATAGTGGGTTTTAGTCAGTGAGAGTCTGACACTCTCTCCAGCTGCACCCTCAGCGGGAGGAAGGCGGGAGCGGTCATTTAATGATTTCCCACGAAAAAAATAAAACAAACAAAGGGCCCTGGCAACACCGGTGAAGTGGTGTTGCCAAAAATCCGAATGACTTATTTTTCTTGTCTTGTCCGCTTGACATCGCGTAGTTGACATTTAAAATAATCGAAAGATTTGTTTGAGTTTCAATTTCAAGTTGCATTGCAATGTTTTTATTATAAAAGTTGTATATTTATTAAATCATTACCTACTTTACAGCTGTTATTAAGCTAAAAATTTGTTTACTGTATCATAGTGTCGGATAATATCGGAATAGTAAAAAAAATATTACCAGCATCTTTGCTGAAGCTGAATTTCAACATGCCGGGAGTCGATACAACAGTAAGTGATGAGGACTACATCATAGCAAAGGCGAAGGACGCACAAAAGTACAATATTCACTCTGCTAAAGCATGGATGCTGACAGCTAAAACTTTATTTCCTACAAATTTCAAAATACAATTTGAAGCTTACTTAATGGAAAAACAATCAGGAAATGTCCAGGAAGCTGCCGAATGTTTTAGTTCATTAATGAAATCCCGACAGAACTTACCCTCGTTATTGCCTGAAATATCATCCATTGCAAATGCTTTGAGATCATCTGAAGGAAGCTTTTTGAGTCAAATGTTTGATAACATTTGTCCAGATATACAATTGACTATACTTAAGACAAGTGTTGAGAATAGTGATGATACAATGGAACATTGCCGTTTATTAGTTTTGTTGTTAAAGAAATTTCCACAACTGGGGGTGGACAGCCTAGTGAAGACATTAATAAATGCAGAAAAATTCTTTTATGATAATCGATATGCTAGACTGCTTGTGGTGGAGACCTTGCCTCTACTCAGCTCTTTGGAATCACCAAGATTGTTACAGCGCTTGGTCATTAAAGCAATAGACTTCTACAACAGCTATGTATATGATGAAAATGAGCATGATATCACAGATCCATGGCAGAGACTTTTTGGCGTTTTAGATTTAATGGGTAGACAATTAGGTTGGGATTCATTTTTTGTTACTTACAGTAATAGTTTGAATAAGGAGTCATACTTCCAGAAATTGTTGACATTGAGGAATAGTGAAGACTGTCGTCAGCTTTTGTATTGTGGAACCACTTTTTTCTTAAGATCTCTTTATGAACAGAAATCATTAAAAGGCAACCATATATTGGTGGAAGCTCTGTCAGATCCTGAAATATCACCTTCAAAAAGAAGAAAAGGTGATCTGGAGGTTACTGGTATATCTTCACATCAGTTTCAAGCAGCTGCTAATTGTTGGGAGTTGCTGCATAGTAATGAACTAATTTCAAGAGAATTCACTAAACTAGCTAATCAATTGCAAATCAAACCATGGTCTGAAGGGTTTGCTGAAGAATTTGCATTATACAGAGGAAAATATGAGGAGGCTATGCCTCATACTACTGTTACCAATGTGACAGCTAGTATAGTAAGAGTGTCTATAAATTACTTCCAAAAGAACTATACTCCGTGTATAGAGAATATTCTGGTTGCCATACCACAGTTACCGAATGTGGAAGGTGTTTTAGAACCTGAATTGATTGTGGGAGGAAAACATAGGCACTTACATTTCCTGCCACTTACTAAAGTTGCAATTATGCATTATTTCTGTACCTTACTTATTAGAATTCTGTTGAATTCAGGTAACACCACAGATTTGACATATGGCCACATGCTAGTGCTGATGCAACTAGGCTGGCCACAAGAAGAAGCAATATTTATTCACATTCTAGATGTCATAAGACAAAAAGGTGTGTTTCATTACCATCTATTTTCTACATACATAATTCACATAGACATATTAGAAGAGTTGAGTTTCATTTGGAATGAACAAGGGAATAATATTGTGCTTGATATAATACCAAATTCTCAGCAACATTTAGGACAGAGGAGAATTGGCACTCGAGGAGCAGATAAAGGAGTAAAAGAAGATTTCAAGCAAGCAATGAAAGCCCAGGTGGCCAGAAGTAATGAGTCTGTGTTAAATTTAATGACCCAATTTATTACCTCTGAAAGATCATACTTTTTGCAGATATTGTAAATTATAAATAAATGTTGTAATTAAAAAGCATAGTGTTTAACAATCCCTGTTGATTTCGGTATTATATTTCCAGTATGTCAATCGGAAAACATTTCCAGTAGACACCAGGGGGCAAAACACTCGGCTCAACACTGCGATGTTGCGGTCGAGGATTTTCCTTGTTCGAAAGCTATTTCTGTGGTGTGTGCATCGAATGCTTTTCAGCTCTATAATATTTATTCGCGACCGTACGGACGTTCATGACGGTTCAGAACGCAACAAGATTTCCGGTTATAGAGCTCCGCTTTCCGCTTCCGCTTTGCCGGATTTATTTATTAGTTGATTAATTGAGAAAAAATAAATCAAACCAGTCTGATATAACGCTTTATTGATTTAAAATATTTTATACGACATAAATGTGACCGTCATTAACTTTATGAACTCCCTTCATAAGACCCAACAGCAAGCAAAAGATTACGTCTTGTAAAATGTAAACCTTTTATCGGTGAATTTTTTGTTGCAAACGATCGCAACAAAAACTTATCCTCTTTCTGTACAGTGTTGTTAGCACCTGCCTCTTCGCCATTGGCCTCTTCTGTTATTGCGTTGAAATCCCATAATTTTATGCTGCAATCTAAGGATCCTAAAAAAGATAATTAATAATAACATTACATTTCGATACAAGGTTGATACGGACTGGCGAGAATCGCAATTATATCCACACAAGTAGTAAATACGTTCGATTTAATTTCGCTCGAATCAACAATAACAAATTTTAAGATTCATAAATTAATTTAATAGCTAGTTTTTTCGATCTACAACCGGCCTACTTAACGAAAATTACTTTGTTAAGGTCTAAACTTTACAAAACACTATGTGTAGACGATGTAGTGTCAATTTTTAGGTCTAAAAAATATATTTAATTTTTTGGGGTTTCTATAAATTATGTAGCATGTATCCTTTCTCAGGCTATCTACGTACCAAACATCATTGAAATTGGTACAGTTTTGGCGTAAAGCGCGACAGACAGATAGTTACTTTGGTATTTACTAGTATAATATTAGTAAGTATTTATTTACCTGAAGACAAAATAGTGCCATCGCGACTAAAAGCCAATGCATGAATAGGAGCAGTATGCAACTGCGGCAGTATGGCAGCCGGGGCTCCTATGGAAATATCCCACACTATGAGCTCTCCATTACCGCCCGATGCAAGCCATCTCCCACATACCGAAAACGCAAGTGTAAATATGGTAGACTGAAATAAGAATAATAAGTCAATATACAACATTCCTTAATACAATTATGTAGTTTAATTATTGCTTATAAACTATAGCCACGTACCTTATGCCCAGTCATGATTCGAACTTGTGTTCCTGTCAAACAATCCCATAACCGAACTGTTCTGTCACTTGAGCCAGTAGCAACGTAGTTAGAATTCGGATGAAACTGGACGCACTGAAACATAACAAAATTACAGATACACTAATACGCACTTTTTTTAATGATGCTTCGAGGAGAGACTGGTTTTGGGCTTTGGGCTGGGAAGGTATTATGTAAGTGTAAGTGATGAGATAAGTACATAATTTGGACACATACTATTAAACGCTAGAATATTATAAAGCCCGTTAAGTTAAAAAAAAATAAATTAATTAATCAATGAACTGAAAATACAGAAACAAGGTGAAAAACCGTATCTGGTGGGCGTTTACGAGCCTTTTAATTTTATTATATTGCAGAAAACAAAACACTTTTTTACTTCTAACTCTAGGATAATCGAGACAAATCCAACGAAGATCCATTCTAAGATATGACGTTATAAAGAAAATTACGTCCATACGTACGGGATATGCGTGAAAAACATATCCCCCCTTCTTGGCAAAAAGGCGCTTTCACACTGGTTGATTTTGTCGTACGTGTGCTCCGTTTGACCTACGAATGGCACGCATATTCGGGTGTTACCTTTTGTTCGAAGTTATCAGTTAATACGCTCAGCAAGCCCATTCGAACCGGGCGTTGTATAAAACCTGTTAGTTTGAATGCACTCTAAATGATTTAAACTTCACATACATCAACATCCGAGAGATGTCCTGCAAACATTCGTAGTGGTTGATGATGATCAGTGGCCCACAAGCGAGTAGTACGGTCGTGTCCAGAAGTCACAAAGTAGTGGCCATGAGGAGACCAGCGCACGTCCCACACGGGCCAGACGTGGCCACGGTACACTACGAGACACGTCCAGCACTGGAGAGACCACAGTCTGACTGCAAAAACAGCGAGAGTATGTGTTTTACATGCAATAAGAAGAAAGTCTAGGAAATAATGTTTAAAAATACCTAATTAAAAGTATCACTACAATGATTCCTCCAGAAGTTTTTAGATTCTCAATTTGGATATTTGTTTTTAATCTAATGTTTTTTTTGTTACCCTTTACTCTTCCACTTGCTGGGCAAAAGCCTCCCCTGCTATCATCTTTTTTTATTGAAAGCTTCTTACAGAGAATCTGCACCAAAGCTACCAAATATTTTATTCCATCATTGTGTGGTGATTGTATCAGCTTGTCCAGGGGCATTCGGCTAACATGGCTCAATTATATTTACACATTTTTTAATAACAAGTCATATAACATACCAGTGGAGTCTTCAGAACAAGATAGTAGCATTGTTTTAAAGGGATCAAACACAACTTTGTATACAGGTCCAGAGTGTCCATAGAGAGTGCGACATGTGTCTCTATCCCTTTCTTCCATCATTCTGACCAGTACATCACCTTTAAAATTAATTAATTCAATGAATAAAAATAACAACCTAAGCATGCGCTTATTTACATATTAGAAATATTGAGCTGTGTTGAATTAGTAAGCAATGCCAATTACATAAGACTTGTAACTATCTGTTTACACACACCTGCCTCTCTGTCAATATCCTGCAACTTTTCTGCTGATTTCATGCCACGTAATTTTACTGGTGTCAATGTCCATACCTGTGTAAAATAATTTTATTAGTTTTGTGAACAACAGGTATCATTACTCATGTAAAGTCAGTCATATCTTATGTATAGTCAATACCTTGATATTTGAGTTACTGAACCCAACAGCTAAGAGTGTGGAGTCATCACAAATATCCGTACAAATGGCAGTGTGACCACTGTTTAGTAATGTGTAAAAACAGATTGATGGTAAGCTATCTGGTCCCAGTTGGATGCGCTTTGATGCTTCCCGCAAAGCTTTGCCTTTCTCTATCTTATCAGTCTCTTTTCTGAAAGCAATTTAGGAGTTACATTCTACATGTGACTTGATTTTATAGAAACTGTGTATAAAAGAAACACTTACAGTTCTGGCAGAGGAATTCTGTCATTAGGAGGAGCATTTGGATCCGATTTAGGCTTTTTCATAAATATATGCTCTTTTTTTGCCTTTTTCTTTTTTGGTTTGTCAGGCGTTTCTTCCACTTCTTCCTCATCTTCCACAGGTGCAGGAAGTACTTGAATATCAGGCTCTTTTAGAAGTCCATAATAAACTTTTGTACGATTTTCTGTATTGACAAAACTTGAAATTATTTTATGGTATATTAATGTATTTCCATGGTATACAGTAAAATGTATGTTGTATTTTTTTTGTATTAATCATAATACTAACCATTTCTAGTGGCTTCTCCAAGCAGTCCTCCAGTTGTGGAGCGCACTTGAGCCTGTGTTCTCCCCGGTCCATCATGCACATCAACTTGGATGTGGTTGTTTATAATGTTAATTATAACTGTTGAGCTTTTCTGCTCTTGCAAGAAGCGTTTGAGCTGAGATGATGCATCTCTTGACAATTGCACCACAAACTTGTTAGTGCTAGAAAACAAATTTTAATATGAATGCCAATTTTATAGAAGGCCAAAATAAGAAAGGTATTAATATAACTTGTACTAAAATATTAGGTAAATTATATAAACAGATTTTACCTGTATATTTCAGCTAGTTCATTTCCTTTGATTTGGTCCTTATGTTTTACTATGGACAGACGTTTTAAATCTTCTTGATAATAATCTTCTTGCTCAGGCCCAAATTTGTCCAAAAAATTAGCAGCATGTTCATTGTGGTCATATAATATGAGTGCCAGATACATGTGAACAAACACGGGATACAACAGGGTTGAAAGTTCATACTGAAAATTAAAACAAACTTGTTATAGGTACTTTGTGTCATACATTAAGGGATACAGCTAAGGTAAATCTGAAGTGTTTGCCTTTTATATATTTAATTTAGTTTAGTTCATTACCTTATAAATATCTAACGAGTTTTCAACAAACTTCTTCAAGTTATCGTAGGCAAATTCGTAGCTGTATGGATCACTTTCAGTGTGATGCGATGTAAGAATGCTGGCTAACTCGACCTCTGGAAGGTCTAAGTTTTCAAACTCGACATCGCCTAGGCTAGCTTCTTTCCTTAATATATCCTCAGTACCCTGTAATTGAAATATCGAGTAAGATGTGCTGTAATATGGACCATGACAAAAAATTTTAAACTCGTAATAATGATGAGTTGATTACCTTCAAATTATATTTCCTAAGAAGCTGTAGCACCGCTAACAGAGGCGTATTTTTTTCCCCCATTATTGCGAAAACCTTATTTTGTTGTTACATGTATGCATTAATACAAAGACACGGTTTCTTATTTATTTTGATAATCACTTGTTTGCTTTGCTGGATCAGACGGGATGCCGAAGAACAAGACGACCACAGATGATTAATCACTATCTACCTATTTTCTTAATAGCAGCTGCCATCCAGTGTTGCCAACAGCGGTCGGTCTAATATTACATTAATGCAAGGAAGACTTGACTAACAGCCTGAATTCCGTTTCTGAATTTAGGAATTTTTATAACGAGTAAGTCTCTCCTGATAGTTTTATTTTATTTCCGACATCTCGCAGTTCAGCCTGGGAAGCTGGTTAACCGGTCGATTTCGCGATACGATGATTATGATAATAATAGTTATTTAATATACGAATATCGAATTGGGTCCCAAGGAAATGGAAATAATCGATTTTAAAATAGACATCTTTTTGACATTTTTTTGTCGATTCCGCAGCATTAAACTATTCCGGCGGTTTGAGGCCGCCCATGCCGTCTTTGCCATAAGTAAGGGTACACCTGGCCCGTGCCCAGAGCCCCCTTCTCAGGGGCCCCGAAGGACCGTTAATTTCTCTCACACTTATTCTCAAAACATTTTTTTCGGGCTCATTACACTTTTTTCGGAAATCAGTAATTTCGTATAGGACTGTTTTTAATGCCTACAGTTTGGACGGGAAAGAATAAACTCCGGTGTGACTGGTAAAGTATGTATTGTGAAACGAAAATATAAGCAGAGTACACGGTAAAAACACTAATAAATGAACACAAAAGTATATAGAGTAAAGCAAAGATATTGAGCGACGCGAAAAGACACTTTTGAGAGCACGCGCGGCGGATCGAGAGATATGAACATTATAGCTGCTTCTCGCGCGCGGCTCCTGCGTCGACTAACAAAGTAACGGTCGTTCGGTCGCACCGCGCCGCTGATGAGTTGGCGCGCGGGGTGCGTGACTATCTGTCCCGCTCTCACACCTCAAGTGACACGGAATCGAGCGGGAACACAGGCATAGCGGCGGCCGGAAATGCGAGGGCCAATTCGGTTTGCGACAGACTCCCCCTCTAGTACTGGAGAGCGTCCTCGTTCCTGGACTAGCTCAGGGCCCTGGCATTTCGGACGTCCGCGCCGCCGTTTAGAAAGAACAGGATTGGGTGGTAAGCTACTACCTGTACCACTGTCCACGAATGGCTTCAAATCCTGAGTACGATATTTCCCGAGGGATTCAGTCGGATTCTCAAATGGCGAGATAATATAGGTGGTGGGGCTTACTTTCTCGGTTACCACATATGGTCCATCACGTTTAGGGAAGAATTTGGCTGTTAGACCCTTACTCCCTTGGCTTAGTGCACGAGTCCGGACTAGAACCTTATCCCCTACCTTGTAACTTCGACTGGGCCGACATAATTGATCGGCGACCCTCGTGGATTGAACTTGTGGAACTTCAACTCTTCCACGAACGGCATTAATCTTGTTAGGATCGGGTGAGATGCCTTGGTGGGAAATGACACGACCCAAGTACTGGCCACTCCCCCTGGCAATGACGCACTCATCCCGATTTAGATGTAACTTGAATTCGGTACGGTGCGGGGGTACCGCGATAGGAGGGTACTCACCTGTATCAATGCGGTGCTCAGCAAACGGGGTAAGCTCCCCCCCTAGCTGGAAAATGTCCTCATTGTCAATCAGGGTCTGCTTTAAGAGGTCCCGTTCCGGTGGATTTATAACTGTACCTTCGTCCTCCTTGAGTACAACCGCCGAGGAACATGCAAGTTCTGGTGACAAAGCAGGTTCAAAACGCATTGGGTACTCGACGTGGCGAGTCTCAGAAAAGTACCAACATTTTCGAGGAAAATCCATGATTATGGCGGCTGCAAATAGGAAATCCATACCTAGCAGTGTCTCATTATCACGTGATTCAGGGAGAATCAGGAAAGGAATCCGAATGACCTTCTTCTCTAAATGCACGTCAAGGTCAGTCATTAAAACATCTACGTCGCGCACGAGTCCATCGGCGAGTTTAATACGTCTACGGGCCGGTTGAAGTGGATGACCCTTGCGACGTAGGAGGGCATGTAGTGTGTGGCCCGCAACACAATGTTTGGCACCGGTGTCGACTAAAGCGGTTCCCGACGCGCCTAAGATTTTTATATCGAAAATAGGACGCGAAACTTTTCCAAGTTGTTGGTCGGTACTATCACCGGCGCGCGTGCTCTCTACACAACGTGTGTCACTACACACCTTAGAATTAATAACACTATCCTTAGAATTAATATGAGAACAATGTAAATCACTTTGTGAAAAATTACAAATAATACAGTTACCCCGTTCTACATTACGGGAGTTATTATTAAAAACATTCAAATAATGCGAAGGATAAGAAAAATCGCTTTTACGCCGTTGCGCATTACAAACGTTGTCGTAATATAAAATATTATTTGGTATACAAGTACATAATTGGTGCTTGCACCCTAATTTATTATGAGCGTTTTCTACACAAACATCGTTATTCATATAATTTGGTATAAAAGTACAGAATTGGTGCTTGCACCGTAATTTATTTTGAGCGTTTTCGAAACAATTCGAAACAACGTTATTGTTATTACAAGAATCTGCACAAGTATTACTATTATTTACTCCGTTCAATACAAATTCGGAATCCGGAATAAACATATCATTATGTATTGGCTCAGAAACACATCGAGGATTAATACTATAAAAACTTTGTTCGTTATTACACTTTTTACAATTATCGCGAGTTACGTCTTTTGTTCCGCACTTATAACACGACACCGAGTTTTTAGAATTATCAGCTGACTCACCTGCGGCCGTGTTCGACAACTTACGGCACTGCTCCCGCTGGTGACCGTAGTTCTTGCAGTACACACAGAACGGCCGCGATGGCGGTCTCGGTGACGTCGACTCCGTTGACGCGGGAGCTCGCTCGGGCGGAGCGCAGGGCGCTCGCGTGCCTCGCGGCGCCTGCGGTTGCTCGTCGCGCGGGGAAGGGCGCGCGGGGGGTGAAGGTGCGCGCGCTTGAGGCGGGGCTCCGGTGCCGCCGCTGCGTCGCGCGACGGGTGCTCCGTGCGGATCCGCGCGTGCTATGTGCATTGCGGACTGCGATTCATCAGTCTTTGCTTGCGAGGCAGCGGGTGTGGAGTTAAGCGATTCGCTCTTCGTTGCCTCGGCGATGGTTTCTTCAATCAGTCTCGATTTATGTAATAATTCTGAGAAATTACTGAATTCTTCGCGACGTAATCGTTTTCGAATTTTGCGATGAAGCAGGCCGTAAACCATATCGAGCTGTACCTTCAATGATAGGTCGCCCGCTGGTAGGCGAGTTAAAAGCGCTCGGCTCTGCGCCACGAAAATGTCCGTTCGAACATTAACGGCCTGTTCCACTCTAAATAATTCTCGATATATTTTGTGTTCGGGGCGGCGATCTCCGTATGCGTCGCGAAGGTATTTGATAACGTCCTCCCACGACGTGACTTCCGAACGGATGCTCTGCCACCAGGTTGCCGCTTCTTTCGTCAGCAACATGGACATGCCTTTTATGGCCACGTCATCATATATATTCGTGCACTCCTTATATGCTTCAATGGCATCGATGAAAGTATCGACATTTTCTTCCGCCGATCCGGAGAACCTGGACGAGCATCGTGCGAAGTTGCCGGTTTTCTCTGCCGCGCTCGGCGTAGGTGCCGGTGACTGAGCGGCCAGAGAGAACGCCGTCGTAGACAGGCGCTGCAGCATGCGCTCGCAGACCTCCGCATTGGACTGCTGGATTGTCGACAGCAGTGCGGTGAAGTTGTCGCGAGACATCGTGACGCTGTCGTTCAGCTCTTCATCGTGCGAGCCATTGAGTGATTGTCGTTTGCGTGTTCGCGGCATTTTCACAACACGGTACACAAACACGAAAGTTACACACACGAGTTTACAGCACAGTCACACTATAGGTACACTGACTTTATTAGTTCTCGGAACTGTAACATTAGGCCCCACACGTTGGGACGCCACTTTTCGTATAGGACTGTTTTTAATGCCTACAGTTTGGACGGGAAAGAATAAACTCCGGTGTGACTGGTAAAGTATGTATTGTGAAACGAAAATATAAGCAGAGTACACGGTAAAAACACTAATAAATGAACACAAAAGTATATAGAGTAAAGCAAAGATATTGAGCGACGCGAAAAGACACTTTTGAGAGCACGCGCGGCGGATCGAGAGATATGAACATTATAGCTGCTTCTCGCGCGCGGCTCCTGCGTCGACTAACAAAGTAACGGTCGTTCGGTCGCACCGCGCCGCTGATGAGTTGGCGCGCGGGGTGCGTGACTATCTGTCCCGCTCTCACACCTCAAGTGACACGGAATCGAGCGGGAACACAGGCATAGCGGCGGCCGGAAATGCGAGGGCCAATTCGGTTTGCGACAGTAATCTTATCAAAAGGTCTTCTTATCATACTGTATTTGATTACCTGTAATAAATAGTCTTATTTAGCTTTTTTACTTTTTAAACGGGACCCAAGTACTTGTGTGCCCTGGGGACCCAGTCTAGTTTAAGGCGGCCCCGGATCCAACCTCAGAAAACTACTATTATAGTAATCTGTGTCTCAGATTAATGAGCCGCCGTTAGGACCGAGTCATATCGCAATGGCAGCGGCCGACAGCGGCGCGGTGAGCACATTCAGTGTCAAATAATTTTAACCTTTGACTACATACAATACTTCAAATACTAGTATCGCTTGGAAACGCTCGCGCGTCTTATTGAGGTCTTGTTGGTGTTTTCGCCCGCGGCTGTCAGCGGTGACCGCCGCGCGAGTGGGAGTCCGGGCGAGGGCGCCAGATACGTAGTATCTATAAGGTAGTCTGTGGGCGCCAGCGGCCGATTCAACGAGCAAACCGATTCTATTCGAAAGTTTTGTCGGTGGTAGGACTTATCACGCAACATTCCGTCGTTAACTTTAACTGATTAAGCACTGATGATGACGATAACATTATTGATGTAGGATGTAGGTATCTCATGAGAAAATAAAAGTAGCATTTGTAATTGCGTACTTTTGTAGGTACCCATAGATTTATAATACCTACCTACATTTTGACCTGCACGTATGAGGGTGCATTGAATGAAACACGTGTTAAAAATAGGTGTTTATTGGATAAGCTATTAAAAAAAAAAATATCTAGTTGGTTATTCCAGTAAATTACAATGAGTTGATATTTATTAATAACAATAAGTAATGAAACCACTACTTTAAATCAAAATTTAAGATTAACATAATTGATTTTTATATCAATGGATGATTAAACTATTATCATTAGGTAGTAAATAAGTTGTTTTGTGATTTTCAAAGATTTTTATGTTAGTAATATTTAGATAGAAGAAAACTGTGATATCCAACGCCACTCACTCTAGAACTCTTTATAAAACTATGAGAAAACATTCTAAAAGCAATACTAGGTTTTACAAACGTATGTTTTATCTAGCGCGATGAATTTATGAACATTTGTATCTAAATATTTTATAATTGGTTTTATAAAAACGATCAAATATCAAATAGAAGACAAGGTTTCTGCTTAGCAATTTATTAACATTCGCCTAAGTTCAGGTAGGTATTTAAATGAGATATGTCTCACAGATAATTAATTCATATTTTCTCATTAATAATTGAGATAAAAATATACACAAATTGTGACCAGCAAGGACATTAGCGTAAGTCTTCCCGTGAGGAATAATAAACACATCTTAAGATATAGAATGTAGTGCGTTACTTTAATTGTTTATACTTATTTAACATCATAGCAAATGTACACTAATTTATTTCTGAAACATTTCAGTCTTAAGATCCGTCTATTATAACCATTGTACTGACAAATATTAACTATTTACATTAACAACTAATATTGCGTTAGGAGGTACAAAATTCATGTGACAAGTATCGCACGCATTAACATAAATATTTAGGGACCTATCTGGCCGTCAGCCGACAGTCGTTTTGTTCTTTAGGGACGTTAACACTAAATAAAAATTTGTGGAAAGCTAATAAAAGATATGAATATAGGGTATAGGCCAAGTGCTAAAGACTCTTGAAGCGGGGCGTCGGTTATATAACATGAGCAAATCCTGACTTCGAAAGAAGTTAGCATTTGTGCTTGATGAATGATGAGGTCGGTGCATTGCTTTTAAATTGGGCCAACTCGGTCAGAAGAAAATTAAGCTTAGGAAAAGTGGTGCTGTGGGAAAGGTTAATGCAATCACCTGGTGGATATATTCAGGAAGAATGATATTTTTTCTTACCTACATATGGAATTGTTATTATTGAGAGATTTTTTGAATAAAACTCATGAGGTTAACGGTGATATTATGATTGAATTATACGTTTAGGGTCTAACAATACCAGTGCACCATGTTTTGGCAGGTTATCTAGTACGGATCATGTTTACCACAAAAAGAGTTGAATGATAGGTCATTCAACGGGTCAACGATCGAGCGCCGTCATAAAGACGGGCGTTATGCGTACAATTTAGCGACAGTGACCATAAATTTAATAAAATATTTTGCTGTTTTCATGACTTTTGTTGTGGTAAACATGATCTATAGCATGTTCTTGATCACCTGTAGAATATGGTGCACTAGTATTGTTAGACCTTATATAATAATATATAAATTATAATAAATTAATCATAGGAAGTAGGGACATAGGGCAACTCTGCAAAAATAACATAATATTTTTTACAGTCACGGCGATACTTATGACATGGATCATTAGGGTCCATTCTAATTTTTCTAATATCTACTACGATTAACTATTATTATTGGTCGTTGATAAGGTAAAGCTATCTGTGTATACAGTGCGTTTTTACATTTCCTACTTTATACGTTTTGACAGTTTCTCTAAAGTTTAACTTTTTACTTACAAAATTTGACAATGCGGCCCAGTTTCTGTGAAGACAGTACAATTTACGTTTCATGCTTTGTTCAAGACATATCTGTCTGTAATATTAGGATTAGGCAATACAATTTTACCTACCGAGTACCTGGCTATGTAGAAATCATAATGGTACAGACGCCAGCGCATCAAGCTACCCGAAACTGACAATTTTTTCCAATCAACTTTGAATCACATCCTTCAGCGATAAAGTTGAAAATATATTAAGTAAATGTGACAGACTGTAGAAGCTTCATGTGCTGGCGTCTGTACCATGTGTAATACAAGTATAATGTATGTAGCAATGTTTGTGAAACTTTATAAAAACACACTGTATAACTATAACATATTTTTTAGAATAAAATTATGATATTTAATTTATCTTAATGACTCAAGTCGTCTTTAAGGTAATATTAACCCTACCTATGTATTTAATTAAACTGTATATATCTTACTGCATATCGCATTTTTGATTGGATAATTAATCAGTATTTAAAAAGCTTTAAGGTTACATACATATAATATATTGTGTAAATGCATAAAACACGTACATAATTTCACATCTAAAGAAATTAGTCTCCATGTTTTAGTTAATAGTATCAAATCACATCTAATCGGACGAGAATAATATTACAGGGTACTAAAATTATAATGTAGGTTTCTAAGTAATAATTACACTAATTTATTAAAGCTTTATAACAATACTGTGGGCTATGGGGTTTAGTGGACTGTATTAGAATTGATAAAACAATGGTTTAGAAAAGAAAATATGAACGAAGCCGAGGGAGCGGTGCGCAAAACGTTCCGCGCGATGAAAAAAGACAGTTGAACCACATTAGTTCCCGCTTGGTGTGCTAGGTGTCGCTAGTGCCCGGCGATAACACTGCCGGTCGGTCCAAGCACCAATCCCCGCTCCGCGTTCCCTTTGACAAATGCGCGCGCATTTTTCCCTCGGCGTCGTTTCATAACTTTAATATTATTTTTATTAAATACAAAATATAAACACAACAAATAAAACACAAAACAAAATAAATTCTAAATAAAACCAAGATTATCTGCATCGTTTACATCCCCCACCCCAGTGCGTCAGCACTCATCATCAGTAGGTATGTGAGCGATTCGGGCCACCGGTCGTCGCAATATTCCCGACTTCGTCTTAACTTCGGCGACCCGAACACGGCCGTCCTTTCCTGGCATCACTTGCTGGATTACTCCCCGTGGCCAAACGTTTCTAGGGGATCCGGGGTCCACAATCAATACTAGGTCTCCAATTTGTATGGGCCTCTCCTCTCGCTGCCATTTCATTCGTGGACGCATGTCCGGCAGCACCTCCTTGACCCACCGTCGCCAGAATAGGTCGGCCAGTCGCTGTGAAAACCTCCACTGTTTTCTCAAGAACGTGGCTGATTCGTCAAAGGAGCCGATAGTGGGTAGATTTGATGATGAGCCCAGGAGAAAATGATTGGGTGTTAAGGACTCGTCCGTGTTAGGTTCGACGCTCACATGGGTAAGAGGACGACTGTTCACCATGACTTCCACTTCTGTCATAAGTGTATGTAGTACCGCTTCTCGGGGTGCTTTCTCTTTGAGTACAATCTTCAGTGCGTTCTTTACACAACGTATAAGTCGCTCCCATGCCCCACCCCAATGTGGGCTGGCAGGGGGGGAGAACGTCCAGCTTGTTGTCATGCTGTAGCTCTGTACTCCGTTGGATAGCAGTTCTTGGTCAAGCTCGGAGACACACTTTTTCAATTCCTTGTCAGCGCCTCTCAGATTGGTCCCATTATCTGAAAAAAGGTGTCGCGGCCAACCGCGTCTCGCAGCCATTCGTCGGAGAGCCATTATTACGTCATCAGTTGTGAGACTTCCAACGAGCTCAATGTGTATGGCTCTCACGGTGAGACAGGTAAATAAAACACCGTACCTTTTTTCCCGTCGTCTCCCTATGGTCACTTCCATAGGACCGAATAGGTCTACTCCAGAGTAGGTAAAGGGTCGCTGATGGTGTGCCAATCGTCCTTCAGGTAAGTCCCCCATTCGAGGCGGTCTAGGTTGAGCACGCCTGATTCTACACAGCATGCATTTTGAAGCGACATGTTTCACAGTAGGTCTAATACGTATAATCCAGTACTTCTGTTTCAGCTCATTCACCACCATCTCCTGGTTGCCGTGGAAGGCTTTTTGATGATAATGCTTCACTATCAAGTGAGTAATGTGACTGCGACCATCTAGTATAACGGGTTGTTTGACATCTTGTGTTATTTCAGAAGCGGCGTCGATGCGGCCTCCACATCGCAGAACTCCATGCTCATCAAGGTAAGGTGATAAGGTAAGTAGCTTACTAGAAGTAGGTAACGCTTTAGATGCTCTCAGCAGCCCAATCTCACTGCCGAACGATAATGCCTGAGAGTGTCTCAGCAGCAAGCGCTCAGCTCGATCCATGACGTCGACTTCAAAATTACAGGTACTCTGTATCTTATTTCTTATAGTTTTCAAAATGTTGTCAACAAATGTAAGTACTCGCTGTGTTGCTCGTAGTAAGCGTAGCCACGAAGAAAAGCGTGCAGGCTCAGGTACAGGTAAGTTGAGACTTTCAGTAGTTTTATCCGTTATCATTAAACATTCTAAAATGTCTTTGTTCACAGGGTCAATGACATCTAGCGGCCAATCTTCCGGGTTTTTATATAAGAAGGCCGGTCCACGTAGCCAATCGTTTTGTAATATCGAGCACTCGTAGTTTTCCCGGGTGGCGATATCTGCGACATTTAATTTAGTTGGAACATAGCGCCACTCATGTATCCGAGTCAACTCGTCAATCGCCGAGTCATCACGTGGGGCGACGGCGACGTTCGAGATACACAGTGCGGTGTGTTGCTGAGTATCTTGTGTCGTAGGTATTCTCCCGTGGAGGCACCAACCCAATGGAGTGCGGGTGGCGCACGGTTCGCTTGGCTTGCCTACTATGGTTTGTAAAGGTAAGATTAAATGGTAATTATCTTGCCCTATAAGTATATCGGGTTGTTGTGACGTGAAACACACTTTATTTTTGATGTCACAGAGATGTCCATAGTTCTCACATTTTAAGTTCGTTGAGTTTTGTTTAGGTAAATTAAGTTCGTTTACACTGCGCACACAAATGTCATACTTTTCACCGAGTTTGTTAGACAGAGTTAAGTCCACTAGTTCTGCCTCACACACTAGTACGGTATCGTTCCATGCACCCCGAACTTGCATGGTTTGTTTACGTCCGCGCAGACCGGCGCGCGCACCCAACGATGCACTAATCATTGATACGGTCGAGCCGTCGTCGAGGAGTGCGCTTGCACTGAATACACCATTAGGTCCATGTATGTTGATGGGAACCACTTTTAACAGCACTGACCAGTCATTGTTCGCATTTGTTGTTACATGAGTTACGATTTCACTAGCACTTGTAGCACTTGTTGATTGAGACGGAGACGCCGGCGTAACAGCTGTGCTTAAGGCGCGGTCGACGCCCGCGGTGGTCGCCGCTGCTGCGTTTAGGCGGGAACTTGGTACGTAATGCAGCAAGCGATGGTGCGACTGGCCGCAAGCGGTGACGTCACACACTGCGGCGGGACACGTAGTATTTAGGTGCCGTGCAGATAAACATTTGAAGCATATGCCGTTGCGTTTCACATAGCTCCATCGATCCTTGCGTAGTGCTTTTTTGAACTTTCTGCAGTCGGGTAACGCATGTTGCGAAATATTGCAGAATTTACATTTGTCACTGCTTATGTTTTGGTCGCAGTTTACTAACACTGTTTGCGATTTTTGCTTGGAATAATCGTTATTATTTTTAACTGTCGGCTGTTGAAAGTTAGGTAAGTTAATGTTGCACTGTGAGACCTTTTCTGCTTCTAGTTTCAGAAAATCTGACAAGATAATGAATTTCGCTTTGGTTCTTGCACTTTCTTTGTAAATGGGAAAACTATAATCCGTCCATTTAGATAACAAGATTGTAGGCAATTTTGCCAGCACTGCCGAAATGAGCGTCAGTCCGTTTAGCAGGTCTTCGCAGCCAATTGCAGTTACTGCTGCCACGCAGTTTTGAATTTTTACTGCGAATGGAATGATTTCCATTCTGTAATCATGGTGTAATGGTCTTAGCTTGTGGATTTCCAGCATGATTCTTGACATAATCGTGTCGGGGTTCCCGAATTGCAGCTGTAAGGTCGAAATCACCACATCTGGAGAGGTGGCACCTATCAATAGCGACATGACAGCTTCCTTGGCGCGTCCGTGTAGGCATTTACGCAGACGCCATAGGTTCTCCTGGTCGCTGAATTGGCAGACTTTGGAAGACTCTTCGTATGCTTGCTTAAACTGCAGCCAATCCAGCGGGTCACCTTCAAATTTCGGTAGCTCTTTTGACGTGCACAGTCGGTTGAGCATTTTCGTATTATTATTGCTTGTTGCTGCTGCGGCGAGGTCCTTGACCGCGCAGGCCAACATATGCATTGTGTTGTTTTCTGTGTCGGGCTGGTTGTAATGGGAGAGGGTGTCGAGCCGAGGTAGCGGTGGGCTGGCGTTCTCTTGCTGCAAGAGCGCGTCTTGCCGTGGTGCCGGGCCCAGCACGTCGTCATTATCGCAAGTGACGCGCTGAGTTTTCACCCACTGTTCCGTTCGTGACTCTCGTTCATTATGTTCCTCCGCATCAGCTAGTAACTGCGTGCCGCAGCTGTCCAGCTCCGCCAGGTCAGCGGCTAGCTTCTTCTCTATCAAATCCATTTGGAGAAGCGCCTTTTTTTGTGCCGCCTCATAAACTAGCTGCGCCCTCCTCGCCTTCTCTGATGTCCTTGCAGAACGAGAAATTCTGCTGGCTTCAGTCTTTTCCAATGTAGGCGGGGGACAATCAATTGGTTGGTTAGCAGATTTCATCGCCTCTTCGTCCTCGAGCTTTCGTCGTGAAGCGCTTCGCGTGCCCACCATTTTGTTTTTTCTTTGCGGCGGTGTGCGAATCATGCGATTTCTTTTGTAATACAATGACTGGTGCAGATCCGGCTCGAAGGACCAGCGGATGTGGGCTATGGGGTTTAGTGGACTGTATTAGAATTGATAAAACAATGGTTTAGAAAAGAAAATATGAACGAAGCCGAGGGAGCGGTGCGCAAAACGTTCCGCGCGATGAAAAAAGACAGTTGAACCACATTAGTTCCCGCTTGGTGTGCTAGGTGTCGCTAGTGCCCGGCGATAACACTGCCGGTCGGTCCAAGCACCAATCCCCGCTCCGCGTTCCCTTTGACAAATGCGCGCGCATTTTTCCCTCGGCGTCGTTTCATAACTTTAATATTATTTTTATTAAATACAAAATATAAACACAACAAATAAAACACAAAACAAAATAAATTCTAAATAAAACCAAGATTATCTGCATCGTTTACAAATACTATTTAGATTGATAACCGCATTCCTTATATTATGGGGTTTGGGGACATTCCGATATCTAAATTTTAACTTATTTCATCGAACTCGGTGACCATATGATCAGATGTAACCCGACCTAAAATTAACCTCACGTTTCAGATTCTTTAGGTTTAGAGTATTTGTAAATAAAAAAGTAATTCGGCATTAATAATAATGGTTCGAGAGATTATATGCCTAAATAAGACCTGCTGCGGAATGGCACTGTTTTTTTTTAAATAAATCAAATTTTCTTTCTCTCTCACACATTAAAATTCTCGGTATTCCATTTATAATACCTGAACAAACTAAGACAAAGTTTGCTGGTTGCGCGATGACAGCGCTATCTACCGTTTAAAATTACTTCGGACTTTGAAATAACGGTCGATCGACTGCCTGCATTTAGGTATTGTGGGCTATGGGGTTTAGTGGACTGTATTAGAATTGATAAAACAATGGTTTAGAAAAGAAAATATGAACGAAGCCGAGGGAGCGGTGCGCAAAACGTTCCGCGCGATGAAAAAAGACAGTTGAACCACATTAGTTCCCGCTTGGTGTGCTAGGTGTCGCTAGTGCCCGGCGATAACACTGCCGGTCGGTCCAAGCACCAATCCCCGTTCCGCGTTCCCTTTGACAAATGCGCGCGCATTTTTCCCTCGGCGTCGTTTCATAACTTTAATATTATTTTTATTAAATACAAAATATAAACACAACAAATAAAACACAAAACAAAATAAATTCTAAAAAACCAAAATTATCTGCATCGTTTACATCCCCCACCCCAGTGCGTCAGCACTCATCATCAGTAGGTATGTGAGCGATTCGGGCCACCGGTCGTCGCAATATTCCCGACTTCGTCTTAACTTCGGCGACCCGAACACGGCCGTCCTTTCCTGGCATCACTTGCTGGATTACTCCCCGTGGCCAAACGTTTCTAGGGGATCCGGGGTCCACAATCAATACTAGGTCTCCAATTTGTATGGGCCTCTCCTCTCGCTGCCATTTCTTTCGTGGACGCATGTCCGGCAGCACCTCCTTGACCCACCGTCGCCAGAATAGGTCGGCCAGTCGCTGTGAAAACCTCCACTGTTTTCTCAAGAACGTGGCTGATTCGTCAAAGGAGCCGATAGTGGGTAGATTTGATGATGAGCCCAGGAGAAAATGATTGGGTGTTAAGGACTCGTCCGTGTTAGGTTCGACGTTCACATGGGTAAGAGGACGACTGTTCACCATGACTTCCACTTCTGTCATAAGTGTATGTAGTACCGCTTCTCGGGGTGCTTTCTCTTTGAGTACAATCTTCAGTGCGTTCTTTACACAACGTATAAGTCGCTCCCATGCCCCACCCCAATGTGGGCTGGCAGGGGGGGAGAACGTCCAGCTTGTTGTCATGCTGTAGCTCTGTACTCCGTTGGATAGCAGTTCTTGGTCTAGCTCAGAGACACACTTTTTCAATTCCTTGTCAGCGCCTCTCAGATTGGTCCCATTATCTGAAAAAAGGTGTCGCGGCCAACCGCGTCTCGCAGCCATTCGTCGGAGAGCCATTATTACGTCATCAGTTGTGAGACTTCCAACGAGCTCAATGTGTATGGCTCTCACGGTGAGACAGGTAAATAAAACACCGTACCTTTTTTCCCGTCGTCTCCCTATGGTCACTTCCATAGGACCGAATAGGTCTACTCCAGAGTAGGTAAAAGGTCGCTGATGGTGTGCCAATCGTCCTTCAGGTAAGTCCCCCATTCGAGGCGGTCTAGGTTGAGCACGCCTGATTCTACACAGCATGCATTTTGAAGCGACATGTTTCACAGTAGGTCTAATACGTATAATCCAGTACTTCTGTTTCAGCTCATTCACCACCATCTCCTGGTTGCCGTGGAAGGCTTTTTGATGATAATGCTTCACTATCAAGTGAGTAATGTGACTGCGACCATCTAGTATAACAGGTTGTTTGACATCTTGTGTTATTTCAGAAGCGGCGTCGATGCGGCCTCCACATCGCAGGACTCCATGCTCATCAAGGTAAGGTGATAAGGTAAGTAGCTTACTAAAAGTAGGTAACGCTTTAGATGCTCTAAGCAGCCCAATCTCACTGCCGAACGATAATGCCTGAGAGTGTCTCAGCAGCAAGCGCTCAGCTCGATCCATGACGTCATCCTCAAAATTACAGGTACTCTGTCTCTTATTTCTTATAGCTTTCAGAATGTTGTCAACAAATGTAAGTACTCGCTGTGTTGCTCGTAGTAAGCGTAGCCACGAAGAAAAGCGTGCAGGCTCAGGTACAGATAAGTTGAGACTTTCAGTAGTGTTATTCGTTATCATTAAACATTCTAAAATGTCTTTGTTCACAGGGTCAATGACATCTAGCGGCCAATCTTCCGGGTTTTTATATAAGAAGGCCGGTCCACGTAGCCAATCGTTTTGTAATATCGAGCACTCGTAGTTTTCCCGGGTGGCGATATCTGCTACATTTAATTTAGTTGAAACATAGCGCCACTCATGTATCCGAGTCAACTCGTCGATCTCACCCAGTCTATTAGCAATATATATCTTGTAATTACGAGCGTCATTTTTAATCCAATGGAGCACTGTGGTAGAGTCACTCCAAAATACTCTGCGTACGGCCTTCATCTTGTGCTCGTTAGTTATAGTGTCCGCGAGTCTAGCCGCTAAGACAGCTGCTTGCAATTCGAGGCGCGGAACTGTTATCGGTTTATTCCCCGCTACTCGGCATTTACTTGCTATGAATGATACGTGTATGTCACTGTCGGAATCAGCCCATCTCCAGTAAGCCACTGCGCAGAATGCCTTGGTAGACGCATCACAAAATATATGCATCTCGAGGTTTCTATAATCACTCATATTCATTATAGTTTGGTTGACACTTTTTTTTACCTCGCTTGTTCTCACGCTCGATTGGTAAAACCGAGGTAGTTTTACATCACGTAAAGATTTTAGTAAACAAATCCACTTTTTCCATTTTGTAAATATTTCGTCAGTAATTAAATCGTCCCAACCGATGCTTAGACGCCATGTTTCTTGCAATATTATCTTTCCGTTAATTGTGAATGGTGATAAGAAGCCATAAACATCAAATATGGACATAACCACTCGTAACATTTCTCTCTTAGTAGGTTTTCGTCCGCACTCAATAATTTCTGTTGGTATCTTTTTGAATGACACGTCGAATCTTAAAGTATCGTCGGTCGTTTGCCATATAAGACCGAGTGTGCGGGCGCCGTCATGTTGCTCGCCCAATTTGAACTTTACGGCACAGTCACCTAAGGTCGATTTTGGTACACTGTCGAGCACCGCTGTACTGTTGCTATTCCAATTACGTATTTCGAAGCCTCCTTGCGAATAAATGTCCGTTATCTCTCTTACCAGTTGAATAGCTGTCTCATCATCGGGTAGACTGTCTATGTAGTCATCCATGTAGTGCTGCGTGAGTATAGCAGCGACAGCTTCAGGTGATGATGACTCGAAGCGCTGAGCGTTTTTGTTCTTAACGAATTGAGCGATGAACGGTGAACAGTTTGCCCCAAATATTAGTGACGTCATGACGTATGTTTGTATGGGTTCATTTAACATGTTCGGGTCAAAATCTTTATCAGGGTTGCCTCGATAAATGAATCTAAAGGCGTCTCGATCTTCAGGGCGGATTTTTACTCGTAAAAACATATCTTTTATGTCTCCGGTTACGGCTATTTTGTTCTCACGGAACCGTAACATAATTCCAAACAGCGACATAAGAAGGTCCGGCCCTTTTAGTAAGTAGTCATTTAAAGATATTCCCGATGTTTTGGCGGCGGCGTCGAAGACTAGCCGCAGCTTCTTCTTGTTGGGGTTATCGACCCCAAAGTGAGGTAAGTACCAAACTTTCTTATTATTTTGATTATCATTTGTTGTTGTTATTTGCTCAGCGTAATCATTTTGTAACAAATGTTGTATGCGTTCGTGATATCGCTGTGCGTAATCATTATTTATTTTCAGTTTGCGTTCCACGCCTCTCAAGCGCGACACTGCTGTAGGTAATGAGTCGGGCATCGCACAATCACTGTCTTTCCAAGGTAAGCCGACATACCATCTGCCGTTGGACAAAATCGAAGTTTCTTCTAGGTACTTCCAGGCACGTTGAACTTCAGAGTTTTGTCGGGGCTTCGCTGGAGAAGCACCCATCGACTCAACGGCGAAGTACCGTCGCACGTCGTCATTGAGTTCGTCGATCGCCGAGTCATCACGTGGGGCGACGGCGACGTTTGCGATACACAGCGCGGTGTATTGCTGAGTATCTTGTCTCGTAGGTATTCTCCCGTGGAGGCACCAACCCAATGGAGTGCGGGTGGCGCACGGTTCGCTTGGCTTGCCTACTATGGTTTGTAAAGGTAAGATTAAATGGTAATTATCTTGCCCTATAAGTATATCGGGTTGTTGTGACGTGAAACACACTTTATATTTGATGTCACAGAGATGTCCATAGTTCTCACATTTTAAGTTCGTTGAGTTTTGTTTAGGTAAATTAAGTTCGTTTACACTGCGCACACAAATGTCATACTTTTCACCGAGTTTGTTAGACAGAGTTAAGTCCACTAGTTCTGCCTCACACACTAGTACGGTATCGTTCCATGCACCCCGAACTTGCATGGTTTGTTTACGTCCGCGCAGACCGGCGCGCGCACCCAACGATGCACTAATCATTGATACGGTCGAGCCGTCGTCGAGGAGTGCGCTTGCACTGAATACACCATTAGGTCCATGTATGTTGATGGGAACCACTTTTAACAGCACTGACCAGTCATTGTTCGCATTTGTTGTTACATGAGTTACGATTTCACTAGCACTTGTAGCACTTGTTGATTGAGACGGAGACGCCGGCGTAACAGCTGTGCTTAAGGCGCGGTCGACGCCCGCGGTGGTCGCCGCTGCTGCGTTTAGGCGGGAACTTGGTACGTAATGCAGCAAGCGATGGTGCGACTGGCCGCAAGCGGTGACGTCACACACTGCGGCGGGACACGTAGTATTTAGGTGCCGTGCAGATAAACATTTGAAGCATATGCCGTTGCGTTTCACATAGCTCCAGCGATCCTTGCGTAGTGCTTTTTTGAACTTTCGGCAGTCGGGTAACGCATGTTGCGAAATATGGCAGAATTTACATTTGTCACTGTTTATGTTTTGGTCACAGTTTACTAACACTGTTTGCGATTTTTGCTTGGAATAATCGTTATTATTTTTAACTGTCGGCTGTTGAAAGTTAGGTAAGTTAATGTTGCACTGTGAGACCTTTTCTGCTTCTAGTTTCAGAAAATCTGACAAGATAATGAATTTCGCTTTGGTTCTTGCACTTTCTTTGTAAATGGGAAAACTATAATCCGTCCATTTAGATAACAAGATTGTAGGCAATTTTGCCAGCACTGCCGAAATGAGCGTCAGTCCGTTTAGCAGGTCTTCGCAGCCAATTGCAGTTACTGCTGCCACGCAGTTTTGAATTTTTACTGCGAATGGAATGATTTCCATTCTGTAATCATGGTGTAATGGTCTTAGCTTGTGGATTTCCACCATGATTCTTGACATAATCGTGTCGGGGTTCCCGAATTGCAGCTGTAAGGTCGAAATCACCACATCTGGAGAGGTGGCACCTATCAGTAGCGACGTGACAGCTTCCTTGGCGCGTCCGTGTAGGCATTTACGCAGACGCCATAGGTTCTCCTGGTCGCTGAATTGGCAGACTTTGGAAGACTCTTCGTATGCTTGCTTAAACTGCAGCCAATCCAGCGGGTCACCTTCAAATTTCGGTAGCTCTTTTGACGTGCACAGTCGGTTGAGCATTTTCGTATTATTATTGCTTGTTGCTGCTGCGGCGAGGTCCTTGACCGCGCAGGCCAACATATGCATTGTGTTGTTTTCTGTGTCGGGCTGGTTGTAATGGGAGAGGGTGTCGAGCCGAGGTAGCGGTGGGCTGGCGTTCTCTTGCTGCAAGAGCGCGTCTTGCCGTGGTGCCGGGCCCAGCACGTCGTCATTATCGCAAGTGACGCGCTGAGTTTTCACCCACTGTTCCGTTCGTGACTCTCGTTCATTATGTTCCTCCGCATCAGCTAGTAACTGCGTGCCGCAGCTGTCCAGCTCCGCCAGGTCAGCGGCTAGCTTCTTCTCTATCAAATCCATTTGGAGAAGCGCCTTTTTTTGTGCCGCCTCATAAACTAGCTGCGCCCTCCTCGCCTTCTCTGATGTCCTTGCAGAACGAGAAATTCTGCTGGCTTCAGTCTTTTCCAATGTAGGCGGGGGACAATCAATTGGTTGGTTAGCAGATTTCATCGCCTCTTCGTCCTCGAGCTTTCGTCGTGAAGCGCTTCGCGTGCCCACCATTTTGTTTTTTCTTTGCGGCGGTGTGCGAATCATGCGATTTCTTGTCTAATGCAACTGGTACAGATCCGGGTCGAATGACCAGCGGATGTGGGCTATGGGGTTTAGTGGACTGTATTAGAATTGATAAAACAATGGTTTAGAAAAGAAAATATGAACGAAGCCGAGGGAGCGGTGCGCAAAACGTTCCGCGCGATGAAAAAAGACAGTTGAACCACATTAGTTCCCGCTTGGTGTGCTAGGTGTCGCTAGTGCCCGGCGATAACACTGCCGGTCGGTCCAAGCACCAATCCCCGTTCCGCGTTCCCTTTGACAAATGCGCGCGCATTTTTCCCTCGGCGTCGTTTCATAACTTTAATATTATTTTTATTAAATACAAAATATAAACACAACAAATAAAACACAAAACAAAATAAATTCTAAAAAACCAAAATTATCTGCATCGTTTACAGGTATGCCATAGACAATATCAATATATGTGTTGTAATGTAATGTGTTGTAACCCAAAAATAAACTAGTAGTCTCTCACAGAACACCTGTTGGAGTCAAGCCGAAATCACTGAATCGAGCTGCACGAATCTCCAGTGTTATCTACAAGCAACCGTAAAGATGGATGCAGCTGATCAACGTCATGGTATCCTGTCATCAGTAAGTCATTGTCGCAAAAAAATACTCAAAGTTAGCAGAATGATGTAGGGTGAATGCCAGTGTGAATTTTAATGGTGATGCGTTCTGATGACCGTTCGACAATAATTATAAAAACAATAGGTACCTAAATAACGATATTAGTAAATCATTTCACCAAAAACTTTAAAGTTAACTTGGTTTTCTAAGAAATACTAAAACAGTTCTATTATAATTTGATTTGGAGTATAAACTACCTTGTAAACGGTATTTTGGACAGAATCTCCAAAAAACTTTTGGTCACTAAAGATGCAATAGAATGACTCTATCATACCTACTGTACTTTTTGCATCCATTTCATATATTGGTCAGATAAGATAACCGCTCTTTTTTTTAAGTAGTGTTACTTATTTTTATATCTCTCCAATTTAAATTCTGTCAGTCAATTTAGGTTTCGATCTTTTAGTAGAGAGTACCCTTTTTGATAACAAAAAAAGACCATTAATAGTTAAACTGATCTTACTTGTGTTGGTACCCCCAATTTTTTAATAACAATCAATTTTACGTACGCAATAACTAAGTAATGGAATGGTGATAGCGCCAGTATTATAGTACAAGCACTATGTTTACAAATTGATTACACACTATAGGTAAGTAATGGCCAACTCGTATAGTTGTGTCCCGGCCGACATTGGACTGAGATAGATCACTATTATTTATTACATCTTTGGACCGGAGTAGCGGGCTATCGAAACTGTTCTGCTCACTCACCCCGTCGCTAAAAGGTAGAATTAAATATGAGTAAGTTTTAGTGTTGGTGTTATGTATTTTCATTATGAGTAATGAATGATTATTTACGTAGAAATGGTCTAGTCAAGCAGAAATCTATTAGAACGTTACAGTTTGACCAATAGCCGATTAGGTACGTTGATGCCTAATTTGTGTCCAGAATCCAAAGGCCATGTGATTGTTCAATATTTTAGTAAATTATACCCTGCTATGACATTCTCTCAACCCCCGCATAAACCATGAAGCACCGAGTTTGACGAAACGAAGAAATTAACAATAAACAAAATATTTGTTATACAAGCTAAAGATTATTTATTCGTAAAGGTGACTTTTGCAACTAGTCGCGAATCGTATTTAACGTTAAATACATATATTTATAACAACATGATATCTCACGGATCTCACTACATCGTCTGAAAGTGACAGTGTCAGGACAATGTCTTAAATGTATGTATTTATCATTAAATGTATTTAGTAAATAATTACACAATCGGGCCTTAAAATTTTAAACCTAATAAATTTTGAAAAATTGTATTAAAAAACAAACTAACAGGTAAAGTAATTTTTTCTAAGATTGTAGTTGAGTTAAAGATCCAGATTTAAAGGTCTTGACTTGAACAATTGTGAGTGTCAAATGGTTTCGGTGCGACGTCTTCATAGGGCGCCACGCGAGCAGACGCGAGGTCGCGGGCGACGCGCTCTGCTGCTCCCATCACGCGGAGAAGGTTGAGGCCAGCTAACTTTCGAAGTTCATCTATGCTCCATCCTTCCTCCATAAGCTCAGCGAATAGTAGTGGATACGACGACACGTCCTCTAGGCCTTGTGGTGTACTAAACAATAAGCGTTGTTTGTGATATTAAGCCAAGATTAATGTTAGGTCCGTGCCACATGTGTACTAATGACGCAAAACTATTTATTATGAGATACAATCTATAGGGATTAAATACAATAGTGTTGTAGGTAATAAAACAATTTGTTCGGACAGTTATTGAAACTCCAACGATGTCGCGACAGCTACTATAAAAATGTTTTATGCTCATAAAAGTAGGCGGGTGCGATATTAACAGCTTTAAACAAAAGTAAAATAATCAAGAAAATGTAATACATCATTAAAATATTAAATCTATATATTGTTTCAAGCATGCTGGATGTCTGTAGGGTTGCAGGTATGTAGCTACATGTAACGGTATGTACTCACTAATTAATGCCGTCGTAGCCAGCGCCAAGGCCTACACTGTCCACACCGGCTACATCCCTTATATGATTAATGTGAGCTGTAAGAACATTGTATCAATTAATTGTTGGGATTTAAATATAGTATTCACACATAACAGAGACAGCTGTACTTGAAAAATAGCACTCACTGCGATTCTAAACTATAGAAAAAATAAAGATTCTAAAGTGGAGCCACAATAATATTTATAATTATGATAATAATGGGAAGAGTTTTTAAATTGAATGTATTTTTTAAAAAGTGATTGCTCCTTTGGTCTTGTGCTCGCAATGCAAATAGGGACACGGCCTAAATCTCTTTGTGGGTTCTAATTAAGAAGTTTTACTACACCCTGTCTCTTGTCGGATTGCCATCGGACTATGACAGTGAGGGAATAGAGGATCTATGTGTCTGCACGTATGCTTATGCATTACAATATGTCCTGCACAGCTGGCTAATCTCCTTCAAGAATAGTCGTCATGGCCGAAATTCGGCCTGGACACTATTTTTAATATTAAAACTATTAAATTAATTGTTTTCCGAATATGTAAAAAAAAGTATTTAAATCGTCAAATTTATTTAACTGTGTTTTAAATTTTTATTCTTTGATTTTCAACATAAGGTTTTGTATTTCTTCTATCTTACCGATGGCATCTTGCACTGTCGCCGTGTCCTTGCAGGTGAGAAACGAAGTGTAGAAGTTGACCATGATGAGGCCCTTGTTGGCGGCTAGCAGGCGCAGCACTGTGTCGGGCACGTTGCGGGTCACGTTGCAGAGTGCGCGCGCCGATGAGTGCGAGAACAGTACAGGCGCTCGCGACACGGCCAGCGCGTCGCGCATCGTGCGCTCCGATACGTGCGACAGGTCCACCAACATGCCCAGCCGATTCATTTCCTTCACCACTATCTGTCCGACCGATCAATAACAATTTGTGAGCGTAAGATTGATGACCGTAAGGGGGAGCGACTAAAAGAGAAGACGTGGTTTTGCTTCAACCCCATTAATAGCGGTATTTTGTTTTATTGGAAAATTAAATCTTCAAAGGTCAGCGCCTTGTCAGAGACGGGGCAGGAACGTGCTTTGTAAGGATTCAAAAAGGTCACATATCCGGGCCAGCAACAAAGTGTTCCTGAGTGTATAGAACGAATGTTCCTGCCTCGTCCCTAACACGGAACTGGTCTGTGAGGATAGACTTTAAGCAGCTATGCCATTTGAACAAAGGACGAAAAGAATGCTGTAAAACACTTCTGCGGTATAAGCTATTGAAACGAACTGCAAACACGGTTCCGGCTGCTCCTGGCCGTTTGCATATTTATCATAAAGTAAGTCTCTATTGTTCCAGCCGCTTTGATGTTCGTATGAGTTTGCGTTGCTTTAAATTAATTGCTAACTTCTTGGAACCTTTGTGGTTGTGAATTCAGTAAGTCGAGGAATTTCAAAAGACAAATTGTCGTAGTTAGTCATATATAGTTTTGACGCCAGTGTCAGCAATTAGACGATAAATTTGGTATTATGTTGAGACATTAATGTAGATACATTTGAGCCATTAATGATAGGCTTAGTATTCAGCTAAGCTCAGAATCCACGAACACTTCTGCACCTTACCACTTATATACCTAGTGACGAAAATGATACTAGTTAATGGAACCTACATATATTCCCGGAGATTTCAAAAATGACTAAATAAGCTTTTTACGAAGTTTTACACAGAAGCAGCAGTTTTACAAGCAACAAATCAAAAGAAAGGGGAACACAGAGATCATACCTCTAAATGACAGGCCATAAACTGACTACTTATACTTTATCGCCATCTTAAACTCAGCGCCCGCACCGTACAGCGGTTGCTCCTATTAAGATAAGTACTTCTAGTAGTTGCAATTGTTTTAAAGTAGCAGCAACTAGTAAGCTGGCTCAAGCAAATAATGCTCAGTTCAATAAATCAAAACAGTAGAGAGAATAACTAAAACTACTTCGAACCGTTAAGCACGACGTGTGGTTTGCTACTTAAGCTGGGTTTAACGTACGACGCAGCCTACGTTGCACGCAGTGTGCAGTTTAAACAAAAGAAAATATTTCGAAAAGTATCGTTGCAGGTAAACAAAGAACTGCTTTCGCGAGCAGCCCGAGTTCATACAAAGAGAAATATTGCGGCGCGCCAGGATGTTTATGATTATGGCACACTCACTCTACTCGACGTCTCAATCTTTACGGTTGCGTTCTGACTACTTAGCTACATGTATTTTAATATTCTTTCGTATGCTGCAAGATTGCTCTTTATGATCACATATGTTATCCACATACCACACGAATTGCTCCGTAAATACTTTAAAACGAGTTGGAAGCCTACTTCCGCTTGATACAAATTGACGTAAACGGCGAGCATGTATTTAAGACACTAAATAGACTCTTAACGAGCTGCCATTGTATTGTCTGCAAAGAGGATTATAACTTCATCTAATCTTGGGAATTAAGAAAGAATTAAGACGCGATATCTCACAATTTAAACCCGTAAGATTAATCCAAGTTTGAATGTTTTTGTGCATTCCTTTTATTATGGAATCTAACTTTCTAACAAAACAAATTAATTGATTTAATGGGGACACAAGGGCATTTTAATATAATTACTATTAACCAGGACCTTGTATATAATATTGATAAGTAGACATCAATATTATATACATGTCATAGTCCTCACATAAGATAAAGCTAATCATAACAATGAATAAGTTTTATAGGAAGTTAGAGAGAGAAAGAGACATCTATTGTTAATATTGGGCATTTATATCTCTTTTAAATAGTCGCATGTCACATTATTGATATTTTTAGATTTTAGATCTTAACGGCCAGATTGCTACGCAAGACGCGTCGTAGCATATCGTAGCCCTCGTAGCTAGTCGTAGCAAAATTACTTAGAAGGCTACGAATAAAAAATACAAATAAATTCTGCTAAGGCCAATCGCAAATCATGACTTACCTTTCCGAACGGTGTGAGTCCACCTCGTGGGGATGGTTCAGGTTTATCTGGAGATGCACATTCTGCCCACGGAGTGTCGCACGTGGAGGTAAGCGTCAGGTATCGGACACCCACTTGGTACAGTGTCCTCAGGACGCCAAGAGAGCCTCCAATCGCATGGCCACCTTCCACCCCCACTAATGAACACAATCTGTGGTTGGCGTGCGCAGAAATTATATCTGTGACAATAGAGAAATTGAAAAGAAAAATAAAACAAATGAGAATTTGAGCACCTACAGGGTTTTTAGGCAAAATGTACATATTTATAACCAAAATTATTGCTTTTACTTTAAAATCTGTTTCACTAAGTCCTACAGTATAAAAAAAATCACGACAAGTCTTTCTTTATCGTATGAACAAAAACATAAAAGAAAACCGACCGATTTTTAAAAAGCGTCAAATTTTAGGGACGAGCGGAGTTTTTTTTGCCGTAAGTGCTTTTTCTTTATCTTTTGGTCCGAAGAAATGAAAACATCAAACGGTTTGAACTTATACTGTCACTCATGTTTCAAGTCGTCGGCTTCTTGTGTTTGTTTACATTGTGTGCACAATTTCTCAAATCTCGGGCTGGAAACAGCAAGGTGCGGTGAAGTTAGAACTCAGCTATGCTTATTATGTCTTACTGAACGTGATTAATGACTTGAAAATGATAAGGATTTTCGATATATATAATATTACATAACCATGTGCTCATCTTCGTCGACTCACATCTCTGATAAGACTGTTCGCTATTAATACTCCTGCGAAATTATTCATAAACCGAAATATGCATTCAACATTTCAATCGAGCAATAATAATTGATTTACATTTATTATTTTTTATTTATTTATTTAGTACGTTATAAGTTAACAGATAGTCCAAAGCACTTATAATATCAAAAATACGAAAGGCCTTATCTAAAATTAATTTGAATTTATTATACAAATTATAGTGATTTAGATACGAAAAAGGACCGAATATTAAATATTTTACGGAGTAACTCCTACTGTTCAATATTTCAGTCAGCATGATCTAATACCTGTTTTTTGTTAAAGTCACATAGATTCCTAATTTGAAGCTACTTGGATAAAGGGCGGCTACTGGACTGAAAATTGCGTTTTTGTTTATGAACAATACCGAATAAGTCCAAGAGGACTTCTATTTTATTTGGCTTCATTTGAATTACAAACAGAAACAATGAAGGTAAAGGAAATGCAAGAATTAATTAAAACAGTTTAATTTTTTAAGGCTACGGAGTGAAAACAATGGGTTTCTCATGCTAAACACCTTGCGCATTTACATTTTGTCCGTTTCAGATTTGGTTTAGATTCGTTACGTTCGATGTAGGCATGGTCTCTTCTAATGGCATTATTTCATTTGGCAAATGAAGAAAGTTCAAAGGAGGCTTCGCTCAGTAGCGAAAAGTTACTTTGTAAATCAGTTAGAATGTTATGTTGGGGAGCAAAAACATGCTTCTTAATGACGCTTACCTTCAGCAGAGGTGCACAACGTGAGCTGTGGGTGGTATTTGTCCGTGAGTCTTTGTATCAAGTCGATCTGTTCAAAAGTGAGCTGTACTGCATCTCGGTGCTGCGCGTCGCACGGCACGTACGCCGCCCAGAACTGCCGACAGAGGATCACTTTGACATATTACTGATTAAATATCACGCACGACTTGAGTACTGCGCTCGGAATATGAAATCTCCGAGATACAGCGAACAAAGATTTTAGAATGGAATCAGTGATGGCAAACGTGAATTAACGGATGGATAACTCTGTGACACATATCGTATTGTAAACGTAACTACGTATTACAAACAGATCAATCTAATGGAATTGCGCGATGAAGCTGAAACAATTGGCTCACTATCATTTCTGTTTCAGTTAATTGTACTGTACACATGACATATGTAGGCAATTATAATTTTAAATCATTGTTATGGTCCAGTCAGGGCAATAATCCTGATTAAAATTAGTCTGACTGTTGTTATTATCCATTCACTGCCTATACCTATTACGACCATAACTGTCAGTAATTTGGTTTAGACGGGAAAGTTGTACACCTATTTAGAGGTACATACTATGCAAGTGCACACCAATTTACTGTCATATAACTGTTATATATAATATAAATATTTAGCAAGATTATTTAATCACAAAAGCATACGGCTTATTATTTGGTTAAACATTTTAATTTAAATCATGTTTCCCCGTGCCAATATCTTTTGAGGCCACAATAATGTGGTCAATGTGATCCACAAGCCACATATTATTAATCTTGCAGAGGTATTACGTTGAAATGACCCACTTTATTAAATGAACAATTAATTAAATCGTTCGGTTTAAGGAATTTAGCTCACCTGTGCGGCCACTCTGCCCTGTTTCAGGCGAGGCAGGTCTGTGTGGCTCCACGAACTTGTTGCCCACGGGGAGATGGTCCGCAAATCCTCGTCAAAACTATGTAGGTAATTTTATTTTATTATTGAACAGTTGATCTTTCGTTGAAAATAAAGTTAGTGGCTGAAAGTAAGCACCCACGTGGAATTGCTGTTAAGAAATGTAAATCGATGACGCGCGGTTACGGAAGGGTATTATCATTCAATTTGAAATAATGTTTGGAAATATACTACAGTTAGACACTATTGCGATTGGTTTTAAAGATCAATCGAGGCTCTCATTATGTGTATTATGTATTTATATTTAAAAAAGAACTGTGCTCGCAATTACAAATATTTAGAATACCTATCATGCCTTAGAAATGAACTACTAGTAATGGATATAAAGACGGATTAGAACCTGATGTGAATTCGGGGTTTAACAATGTTTGTAAACAATTCACGTTTAGAATATGTCAAAATATTTTTATTTTCATGTTTGTGTGGGCAAATCTAAAGATATAATATCTTCCGACGTGAAACGAGAAAAATCTAGCTAGCGCTGGTTGCAGAATCGAATCTCGCACCACACGCGTCGCCAACGACCTGGCGCTGAGCCAACATGTCTGTCAAGAAACATTTCAATTCTTTACGCTACGTGTGAACTATGATTCCGTTGTAAGTGCTATTGATCTGAGCCTTGAATACGTAATGTACGGATTACTTCGGTAACGTTATTCTTTTATAGCTGAGATATGTAGAAGATTTCCTTTAACCCATTAAGTATTTATTTGTATGGTCCCGGTATTTCTTCGATACAATTTGCATATATTTTCCAAATATCAGATCTCGCTTCTTGCATTTTTTATGTAAATATTCCCGGGAAAATTACTGCAGGTAGTCGAATCCTTGTTGTAAACCAAAAGTAATCGTATCCGAAATATAATAAAAATATCCACATTCTACTCAATAATTCTGTTAGGTACCTATTATATTAACATGCCTTTTTTCAATAATAATTTGATCCCTACATTATGAATACACATATTCCTAACACGAAGCATCGAAAACCCCCGATCACTGCTATTCTGCACTAGGTATACATATGTATTTAGTAACGAGAGCGGCATTACGCCTCACAGATTTCATTAGGTAGTTTAAAACAGTTCAAAGGCTCTTACAGTGCGCTAAGTGGATTGATTCCTCTCTCAATTTTTATGCCCACTGGTAACCTCCTATATATTTTTTAAAGTCCACCGGTTTACCCATCTCTTTGTTAAAAGGATTAAAAATATACTTTCACACTAACACCTGGTGGTAACTCGAGATCTCTCACGAACCAACGTCAAAAGCTACCGTATGTAAGCAAAAAAATGACTCTTTTTTTAAGATCCCACACTCCTTTGTAAACGGCATTAAATTAAACTTGTAGAGAATTCATATACCTTTGTATTCTCTACAAGTTTAAATAATTACCTAATATGTTTTTGTCAAATGCTTACTTGTGCCAAACTTGTGCACTATAATATTATGTCCTGCGCAGCTGCCTGATCTCCACAGAGAGAGGCCTCGGAGGTCTCGAAATATCACGCTCGTAATTTGAATATGCAGTTTTTGTTATTATAGAAAAAATATACTTACTTAAAATCTTTTATTCTATTGTGTAGAAACTTCCTTATGTTCCAGGGTAGGTCGTTGTGTCCGTCTATGAGCGGTGTGTCGTGCAGCAGTCGCTCGGCTAGTCGAAGTCTCTCATGCAGGGGCGCCCCAGGTGGGGCCCGCAATGCCAGGGGCCCAGCCACACATGCGGTGCCCGCCACCAGCACCAGGATTGCCACACAGCACCAACGTCGATGCCACGCTGATAAACCTATTAAAGTTAAAATGTTATTTTTTTTGATGGCCTTCTATCACCACGTAGCAGGGGTAACTTATCAACCCGTTGAAATTGAAACGTAAATATTGATCGCTATCAAACTATTAATACGAATTAAAAAGATATTGCTTTGCAGGTTTCACAAGGTATCTATATTCCGCACATGGAAAAAAGCATCCTGTATTCATATAAGCTATATCTAGTACTGTCAAGTTTCATCAAATCAATTCAGTAGTTCTTGCATGAGAGAGTAACAAACACACATCCTTTCAAACTAACATTACATAATGTTAGTAGGATTTAAGTGGGATTGAATTGGTCAAATATATTTTTTAAAAAGATTTACCTACATAGTAATAAAATAGTAACGAGAACTTAACTACTTTATTAAATGACTAGCCTGTCGTCTGCGTGGATTTCGGGTTATCCAAAGTAGCATATAAATTGGACTAAGTAGCTTACCGCAACAGATACTTTGCTGATAAAAGGCGTGGTTAACTACATCTGCGTTTTGTCAAAATACATAGCAAATAATTTTGGGTTTGCAGTTTGAATAAAAAAAAATTGCATATTTCGGCACATCTGAAGCCAGTCGTATAGCCACACAGAGGAATCACTTAAAAGAAAAGTGATAGAGATAGTGAATCATAAAAAAACCCCTATAGTATCAATTTGGGTCATAGCAATCGCTCGTTACCGCGCTCCCCATAATCTTCCTGTCAGAAGCAAATACTCGATCACGACGTCGCGAGCCTCGGATGCAGCGGCTTAGCTACACGTTTAGAAACACTATTGGGAATACTTTGTGCAATAAAATGCATCATTGCCATAGTATTAAGAAACTACATTAACGTTAATCAGAAACTTATCAGGATATGTTCCGCCATAGCTGTTTTTATTTTCCTAGTATAAGTAAGATTATCAGGCCTAACTTGTTTTTGACTAGTCCTTTGCAAATCGATAAGGGACACTTGTGAGGTCCCATTGATTATATTTAGGGTGCGGAGCAGCGTACTTTTCCGTGACGGACTATTTAGTCTGTGAAAATAGTAGTATACTTGTAAATTACCAAAGTTTACCTTAAAAAATAAGATACAGCAAAAGACGCATGCTTCGATACTCTCAAAGCAATCAAAGCTATGGAGTTCTTCCCGTTCACCTAGAGCTGTGAAATTTCGCAAGTAACACGGAGTTGAGTAAAAACTATAATAAAACCTCTATACTATTTATGTTCGTGTATTTGGCGTTTTCTTGGCGGAATTTTCAAGTGGAGATATTTCTTTAAATGGATTATCTGATGAAATGGCTTTATATGCATTATATAATAATTTGGACTCATTTTTGATTATATTGAAATATATGAAAATCACCAAAAACCTTTGGTTTGCGTATCCGACTTACACTTGTATTATTATTAGCTATTCCAAACAATGAATGAATCAAATCATGGATTATAAACATAAAATTGAAAATTCATTAAGAGGAAACCTATGTTTGTTAGTTTGAATTGAATAAGCCCCGAAACTACTTGACCGATGTCTAACATTCTTTCACTGTTGGGAACATGTTGGGAAGCTACACCATTCCCGGTGAACATGGACTTTGCTTTATCCTTGTATGGAAAGAAGTGCCCCGTGACGCGGGAAACTGCTAGTGGCTAATAAAATAACACTTGTAAAAGTCAAGCAAGTACTAACGGGAAGAATTTCCAGTGGTGGTGGAACTGTGGCTGGTGGTAGATGTGGTGCCGGTGGACAGCCACTGCGGGGACTTGCACGCGTTGCACGAGGCCACGCGTCCTTGCCCGCGCTCCGTCACGTCAGGTGCTGGCGTGGCCCGCTTTTTACCCTACGTCATAGTTTTGACGATTAAAACATAGAACAAAGTGGTACACGCTCATACACTACGAATGTTGCCCTTTATAGTTCCCCTTATCACATATTACAATTTAGCAAAAAAAAAATGGGATAAAGGCAGTACGGTGATGATGAGCTCCTGCATAGAAAAACCGAACGTTTCAGTATGTATCTTGCGTTGTCCCTGTACAAATTCTATCTGGAAATGTAGCTCACAAAATATATCTTGATCTGTTTCGTTAGCTGATCTTTAAATACTGCTAGCCTCTGCCTTCCTCATTAATAATCTCTACCGTTTGATTTTAGCAACAGTAAGAACGTCATACTCCGGACTGTTTGAGATAATTATTCCTTAATATTTATTCTACTTCTATTTAGAATGTAGAAAAGAAAACAATCATTTGGATTTCAAAATATTTCATATTAGTTTTCACCCAGTTTGGTTTTGAGTGTCTACAGTTAATATTAACTGATTGAACTGAGACTAACTACTAACTAGATGTTACTAATCTGATAATAACACTTAGAAAATATTATTACTCACGTGTGTATCATAAAAAATGGATGGCAGTCTGGTATCTTGTGGCGCTTCGCACGTGCAGAGCGCGTGTGCACCGCGCGGACCGCTCATCGCCATGACGTCGCTCTCGAGGAACGTTTGTGCGTCGTCATCCACTAAATCACTGCGAGTACTTCTCGACTCCATCGTGCTCTCGTCTCGCGTCCAAGACTCCGATAATCTATCTCTGTATCTTTCACTTGGAAAATCGTTGTATGACATTTGTCTTTTTATACCTTTACACCGACTACGATTGTCTAAAGTAGAAAATTTTGTTCTTTCTAAAGCTGGTGAATTTCTAGTAACAAGTATTTCGTTATTATCAAAACTTCTCATTTTTACCATTTTTTGTGAGGTGCGTCTATTTATGTCTGAACTTACATTATAATCTCTTAATTTATCAAAACATTGGTCCACATTCCCAGAAAAATTTGCGTAGGTAGAAGCGTTGCTCTTCAAATCATCCTTCCCTTGATAGCCCGACGACGTGAAAATACAACTTTGGCTGTTTACTCTCCTTTGCGACTTGTCGGCCAACGACAACATCGATGTTTTCTTGAGAGAGCTCGTGGAGCCCGATGTTATCTCGGCCAGTTGGACAGCGTTCTGATGTTTTTTTGATATTGCCTCACCGCCTATCTTTTTTAAGTTTGATAGCTTCCTTTTTATCTTTTGCACAAGTGTGTTCCTAGGATCGTAAGATATCAACTGTTTTGAAATGTAGTTTGATACGCCGATAGTCCCACTTTTGTTATATTTTCTGTCCAGACTGCGATGTGATCCGATCGTGAGTTGACTTCGGCCTGTGTCCCGTTTGATTCTTTCCAAGTCGTAGATGTTGAGAGTGTGGCCCCTCTGATTAGCGTTTCGGTGGCAATTGACAAAATTATTTTGTTGGACATTACAGTTGCAAACTAGGTCAAAATCATGTTTTGATATGTGTTCATCTAAACATTGTCTTTGTGCGGCAAGAGCAAGGCAAGCTTCGCAGTCTACACCGAGCAGGAGTTCGAGACTGGTGTTTCTAATGAAGCCGTCGCTAAATGTGCGTGAGCGAAAGTGAGCAGCATTTTGTGTGAGCCGTGTTTCCCAGTCCGTGGGTGCGGCGGGTGTGGCGGTTGCTGGCCCGCTTGCCTCGCCGTCCACCATCGTGGCAGCATCGCGGTTCACCGTGATGACTCGCGGTTGCCTGAACACTCTACTGTCACTTCGTACGGAACTCCGAGAAGGCGATGGCGATGGACGCTTAAAGCTCTCGACTTGAATCATCTCTTATGCTTAACTGCATGCAGTTTAATACATGGATCTGTAACAAACCAGGGTTCATAAAATGTACCTTTACCAATTTATAAAGCTTTTACAAAAGCTAGGATAAATTATACGTGTATATACAAAGGTTCTGCCATTTTACTGATAAACACTGCGAATGGAACGTGATGTGAATTCATGTTGTGATCAGAACCACAAAAAATAAAAACCGCATCTTATAAATGTGCCTGTTATATTAATAATTCAATTTATGGTATATACATGGTTTGCCTGTATTTATCTGAAACCAGAAACAATCCTCACATAACTTCAGTAACTTTACTTGAGAGCTCTCGGTTTGGGGGAGAATAACAAACGCGTGTAGTCACAGCTTAATGAGTGATGACACAAAGAGTGTTGTGTTACCCAGATTATACCCGAACTTCAGGCATAGTAACAATGGAAGTATTACTGAGGCTAGCCCGCTATTATATTCTTCTTTCAAAACACAACGAAAAGATACGTAGGTAATATGTACCACACATAATAGGTACTCATAGATAGACAGGGGCCATAAACGGCTGTGAATATCATAACGATCTGTGAATTTAGAAGCAGGGTTTAATTGTTTATTCTGTTATACACCAAACATTTGAGGGCAAGGATAATCTCCAATCCAATTTAGATGATTGGCTTTGTCTGATACGCAATAAATATTCGAATTTTCATTTGTTAAATATACGATACAACGATATTACCTAGCAGATTTTTTGCTTTATTTTCAAGTGGCATTAGATACACACATTGTGTTGGGTTGAATGTGTTACGAAGTTGAAAACTTTTGGGTGTTAAATACTTCTAATGCGTGAGCCCAAGCTGGGTATTTGTGCCCGTGAAGCGAGTTTACACATTAAACTGCTGTAGATATGTTGTCAAGTGAATCATCAATAAAATTTATCACTAATTTTCAACAACTTTTTAAAATACTTTTATTTACTTGTATTTTATACTGCCACGTATTCGAAGCTTAACAAAGAGAATTTTATACCAAAATTTATACCTAATGATAGCTAGTACAATAAGAATTAATGGTGAAGGTGGCAGTCGTCATATGAAGAAAAGCGGAGCGTGAACCTCATATTCGTTATCCTCATATAAGAAGTTCAGAAGGATAGGATAAGACAGAAATAATTAATTGAATACTAAAAAATAAGTTGTCTATAATTTTATCTACACCAAGATACGTTGTATAGCATGAATGGCATAAGAAGAACCAGACTGTACCGCAAATTTAGGCAGCAGCCTGCAACTGAACTCCGTGTGAATTTATTAGTGTTTTAAATGACCCGAACTCTGACTGCGTACCTCTCGATTCCCTGTTTTTAACATTTACTCTGCCGTGTAAGTTCGGCGGCAAGTCTAATTATACCCACAAAAAAATTATTTGAGGACATAATCAGAGATACTATCTTTTCAAAAGAATTTGGACTTTCAGTATTAAACATATTTGTACCATGATCTGAAGAATGAAAAAAATTTTTTTTTCCTCTACTGACAACAATACCATTTTATTATAAAACCTTACCATTTTCAATAGCAACGAGTAATTGTGGCAATATAGATATCCAAATAAAGATACAAAAAAGCAAGAGATTGAATTTGTCGCGTAATATTTGTGTAACGAAACATCGAATGTATATAAATCGCTTCATATACATTTGGGAGTGGTTCTAACACTGGACCACGAAATAAAAAATAAAAAAAAACTTGTTGCGATTGCGCGGGTATATTCCGTGGTGTAGCAGTACGTAAACAGACATTTTCCATTTTGTGGTGTGTCCCAAACCACGCAGTGTGCGAGTACGATACAGTAACTTGTGTAACTTTTTCTTTTGAGTATGTTGGTTGACCACTTCTGCGGCACGATCACACTCTACAAACATCCCTTGTCTGATCCTTGTTACGAACAAGATTTACTATACAGATCTCTCAACTGCCACTTTAAACCGCTTTTACTTCGCCATTGAAACCTTAGTGGAAGCGAACTTAAAGGTAGGTATGCTTCGAGCTCTAATTAGTTTTCTTTACAATTTGCGACACAAAAGAGTGTTAGACGGATACCTCGACGGCTTTTCGATGATATCGGCATGAAGTTTGTCGTAATTCTAAAATGAAAAAGGTCTTCTGTTCTTTTGTGATTGTATAATTTTAAGCGTGTTACTTGTTGTTCGTGGATATAGACAGTCGAAAAATAAACAACGTGGGTTTCTGTTTGCCGTTATCGAATACCCAAATACGGATTGACTTCGTGTCAATAATTCACATTCTTTTTTCATGATATCATCATTCAATATTAGTCAGTGTTAAAGGTAAAATAACACAAATGAAAATAGAAAAGTTAAATCTTGAAATTTTGCAGGCGTATTCTGGAAGGTCCGACAAACGATCCTAAAGTGGGTGTGTCAGGTCAGTTATTGTTACCATTTCTCAATAGAACTAGCTTGTACGTTCCAAAGCAAGGTGGAACTATTCCGCCGAGCGAACACAACATGTAAACAGGACGCCAGACGAAGACCTATAGCAAACAAAGTAGGAAGCAATCAACGTGCGTAATTTATGTTATGAATATGTATTTATATAGCAAAATAAGTATTGTATATAAAAGATCTCATCATAGAAATTAATAATAAAGGAGTTTACGAGTTTACATTCATAATGAAACAGATTATAATCAAATAAAACTTTTGCTCGCTTCTAACCTAGTTAAATGCTTGTTAATCAATAACACCTTAACGGGTGAATGGATTTGATTTAATTAGACACACAATTAGGCTAGACTGTGACCTGGATGGACAACGGATGGATATACCACGTTATTATATGATGATGCTTAAAATCACACAGCTCCTGGCTCTCCTGGCAGGGTCGCCATATAAGGTCAGGTTTTGGACAGTAAATGAAACCAACGAACTTCTAGATTACAACCCTAATATATAGGTTACAACTACTACATCACAAGATGAAAAATCCTGAGTTAAGTTATTGTAGTTCTAGAAACTATAGCTATGACATTCACGAAGCTATCTACGAGGGGCGAGTTCAGTCCACATCGAGACGAGTCGCAGACTTCGACGACGGGAATAAGCCATTGCTGTTTTATGTCCGTGCCGTTCAACTACAATGCACCTTTTGTGTCAACGTTAATTACTAAGATATTTTGTGCGAGCCTGACTAAATAGCTCAGCATATTTTGATTTAAGAAGGTTGGCAATTTTAGTTCTACTGTGTAAAGAACATTATTATGTCATAAAAATAATTTAGGAAAACCACAAAGAACATGCGATACCTACAAGTATAATATCCGTAAGGTATTCCTTGTACCGTTTTTTTATCAAATATTTTTTGGGAAAATATTTCAATAAATTATGGTACAAAGGATTAATGCTTTTATAAAACCTAACATTACCAAATAATTTAAAATGTCGTTTATAAATTTCAAATAAAAAGGGATTGTTTAGTAAATTAACCAATTACATGGACTTAATAGTTAGTAATAATAAGTCCATGACCAATTATATTTAATTAAGAAATTTACAGTAAGGTTTATGTTAACTTATCTTCCTATCATAAGTATATATTGCATGCATCTACCCTGGCTACGCAAGGTATCCACAACCTAGTGAAGTAAACACACACGCCGTCCACAAAACTATCCACGAAAATCCACGCGTCTTACGAATATCAACATCTTTAGAGATAGGCTTACATTGTTTGACCATCTCTGAACACCGTTCCATTAACAGAATAATGGAAATATCTTCGGGAGGAAAATAAAATGTGGGGAAAGATTTCTCTGCAGGTAACTAAGCGGTCATTTGTAAGCGGTCGAGAAAAATGCTCACTCGTCCAGAAAAAATAATCTAGTAAACGATGGCAGCTTGTACCTATTGCGGTTTGCAGAATGGCGAGCTTTAGCAATTACAGAATTAACTAAAACAATCCCCGTCTACAATTTAATAGCTTACCTACTTTGATGAATTAAATAATTATTGGTACAATACACTGATTGGCGGCTTACGCCAGTCTCTGATTGGTAATCATTCTCCGCTGTTGTTCCCATTCTACTGTTTACTCAGTTAATAGAAAGCGGAGATGAGAGTCGATCATCAAACTCGAAAGTCACTCTACAGGATTAATAAGTCGATTACGCGAAGCGATCTTTTTCTTAATTTATTTTTAGTATGTTTGGGTAAAAAGAAATGTGATTAATAATGTACGAGTATATAGGTATGTATCTACCACGAGTATATAGGCATGATACCTTTATTGGTAAATACATAAGGGATATTTTGCGGCAGGTTAACAAACGTGTAATATCGTTCCCGGGGCATTGGGGACATACCATTAAATTAATATCAGTGTTTAATTACAACATTTCAGCTGGCGTTTTATTAGAGCACGTAAATGGAAATTCGAATATTTTCTTTGAAAATGTACGTGTAATTAACGTAGACTTTGATATGTAATCATTAAGTGGGTACCATTGTTGTTGTAGAGGTTGTACCCTAAAACTGCAATTAAATCAATACATTTCTTTGTGTGGATACCTCGAAGATAGGTTTGTTGTGTCCATGCATACCTAAGTTTATAAACAAATATAGTAACATAGAATTATTCAATTCGTTTTGTAAAAGTTAATTTCAGACTTTAGTAAAAGCTTATTTTGTATTGTATTCAATAATTGTATTTGTTTAATATTAAAAGTAATGTCATGTCATTAAAAGTAATCTGTAATTAAAAGCTTGTCTAAAATTTCGTTATAAAAATACCAAATTGTTGAAAAGTAAGTATTTTTAAGTTAAAAAGAGTCACACGCCCATAGCAATGAATGAAAACAATAGACATAATTCAATCAAAATCACATCGAGTATAATCTTATCTTGTCAAATTGAAGCCCAGAATCGGGTTCAGATTTAATTGTTTGGAAATATAAATACTTTTACATCGACATATTACTTAAGAAAGCAAAAAAGCAAAATAAATATACATAATACATTTTCTTTTAAGTAAATGAACATATTCACTCTAACAGAGACATATAACACGCATTTAACAGAGAATAATAATTCAAATCAGTTAACTTAGGAATTTTTCAATGAAAAGTTATCTAAAACTTTTGTTTATGTACTAAGTTTCGTATTTACATTTTGGTGAACCACGTAGCTACAGCTTCTCCTTATATTTTTTATACTTACACGCAAATGAAATAATAAAGAACAAATCACGTGAAACTTTCACAAATTTTAATTGTTCCACAGGTGCTTCCCATGATATTTTAATATGACATTAGTCTCGTCATTTGAACACAATGGTGCCCGTATTAGCAGCGGCATGCTTTTAATAGCGTCGGTGTAGCCGAGCCCGGTGCTACGGGTGGAAGGTTACATTAGGCGCGCGCTACGAGCCAGCGAGCTACGGACGTGCTACGCGTGGTTATAAGGCTACGACGAGAACGCGAGTGCGGAGGTCGCCGGGCACGAGCGGCCGCGGGAGGCGCGAGGCTCGGACTGGCTCCGCTCGCTGCTCGCTGCGAATAATCCATACCCGAGAGGCGAGGAGGCTGTATTTACCGGACCGAAGGGCGGTCGGGCGAGCGAGCTGCGACTGCTCCAGCCACCGCCGCGCCGCAGCCGCCCGCCACGGCTGCGTTGCATGCCGCGCTCCTTCATGTTGACACAATTTCAAATAATGTCACATAATTTAGGGCCCGTACACTGATTGCGCTTTGTACGGTTACGTAAAGTCTCTATCGAGGAATCTGTCAAACGTCAACGACCTCATTATCGATGCAGTTTTCTATAATTCAATTTTTAATTTAGTTTCAGTAACTGTTTAACCTCCAATAGTCATCTATTTATGTAGATTTCGGCCGCAGACACACGCCACTTTACTGTATAATAAGTCTGACTTAAGATAACTTAAACTTTTAAACAATTATTATTGGAAAAGTTATGGGGAATTTGCAAAGAGATAAGTTTTAAACTAGGAAAGTGATACTAAAGAGGTTCTCAGAAAGGGGAGAGATACCTGACTGCGCTTATCTAACTTACAAAGAGTTGAGAAAAGTTGAATTTGCAAGTTTAAAAGGCATGGTTTACCACCTGCGATAAGCAACGACTGAGGATCATTTTTAAACAAGGCTTGTGACTAAAATATTATTTAAATGTTTTTTGCAGCCAACTTATCTTATTTAAGGGATGAGTTTAAAAACAAAACTGATTTCTATTATAATATTTTTGTGTAACTCAGACCTTTGATTACAAACCAAAAGACAATTATTTATTTTTTAAATCTCTGTACTTGCAATGTGTCACTATTTACTATGATAAAAAAGTGGTGAACGTAATCACCCCTGCTATAAGTATACATAATACTTATTTAGGTACACAAAGATCGAAGGGCGGAGGCAACATAAATCACACGTATACGGTTAAGGTAAATCATAAAGATGCGATCGGTAATATCGTTTTCATTGCCTCCTCTTGTAATTTAGCAAATTCATCATTAGCACCTTTAATATTGGAATAATGCCAACGAGTCGCATCTTTTGTCATAGGTAATGAGGAGAATGGTAAGCCACGCGACGGGATTTTGAGATATTAGTGTAATTAAGTAGTTGCCATTTTTTATGTTCCAGCTCGAGGTTGACTTTGTGCTCGGAATGGAGATAAGCTCTAGCGCTTTTGCTGTACAAAAAACTGAAATATGTTCACAGAGCACTAGGCAACACGGGTGTAACATATGTCTATGTAACATACGTACAAATTATACGAGCATTTCATTTATGTACACAAAACGTGATTTTCTTTTACTTTGGAAATTCGCGTAATTTGGAGCTTTTTTACTTCTTAATTTGATAAAAGCCGAAAAGTGGCGGAGGTGCAAAATAAGTCCAGTGGCGCGAGTTCTTGTTCTTTGTTGTTCCTATAACAATAAATAACGTTGACGTGACCGGTTTATTAGTAGCTGCATTATGTGAGGAAGGTAAGCTCTACGAACAAATGAGATAGAGGGTATCGGACGCGCGGTTGCAGATAGAATTCCTTAAATGGGACATCTGGGAAAATATGCCAACAAAATAGCGCAAAATATAAATTTGTCCGCCAGTTACTTCACTCCGATCGCAGCTATCAGTGCCGAGTCCTGTTTGTTTATTGACCATATCCTTTGTGTCCAAATGGCTTTTGAGAATGATTTAATGCCTGCGTACTCCCGGCCCGGTCCGTTTCGTACAATTTTTATTCATAACCGCAAACAATAACCTTTAGCAAAATCTAAAATATTCATTTTGTGTACCTAACGGTATGAAATATTTTTATACAACGCACTCAAAATATTTTATATTCTGATTTCTGATCAATCCAAAACTTTGGGATAAAGAGTAAGGCCAGCACGTAAAAAGTTAAGTTTTATTGCTGAAGGGATTTTTTTCTGAGAAATATATAAGATTTCTAGCGATTCTTGTAGGAAACAGCGGAAAGGTAAGGCAGGGAGTAAAGTGTATGACATGAAGGGCATCGGTGCCTCTTGAGAGTACGGTGAGAGATGTTTGGGTCGCGCCGCTGACGTGTTCGCTTATGAATGCTTCACACCCTTTTCAATACACCCACCAAAAGATTTTACACGTTGATGCTTCTTCAGTAACCTCAGGCTATTGTTATTCTAATAGAATTTGGAGATATTTCTGTGGCTATTGTTGATATTTACTTAACTACGCGATCGTAGTCTCAAATATACGTACTTACGTTTACATTTCTTTTCAAAAAAATATTTTATTGATTCATTATTTGCAGCGACTGCCTCGTTGGTCTAGTGGTCGCAAGGCGCGACTGCTGTGCACGGGGTCTCGGGTTCGAATCCCGGGTCGGGCCGAAATCGCTTTGTGGGTTGTGAGAAACTTTCATAAAGCAGCCTGGAGTCTGGAAGTTGGTGATTGAATCACCCGTGCATCGGAGAGCACGTAAATGTCGGTCCTGCGCCTGATCTCTCTCCGGTCGTGTCGGATTGCCGTCCCATCGGACTATGAGAGTGAGGGAATAGAGAGTGCACCTGTATCTGCGCGAATGCTTGTGCACTATAATATATCCTGCGCAGCTGGCTGATCTCCATAAAAGAGAACGGCCGCCGTAGCCGACAATCGGCCTGGATGCCATCATCATCATTTGCAGCGAGAAAATGTAAATAAAATATTAGTTATTTTAGCTTGTCAGAGCTATTGCGATCCACCTCATTATTTAATTGAAATTGTTATTAATACATTTACAATTAATAGATATTGAGTGTGGTGTGAACAAACATGGTAGCTTGTTATCCGCCATTACTAAACATAGTAACTCTATTAGGAAGGAGCGTTTATGCAGCATAGTTAACGTTAAGCCACCGTAAGCCTACGTAACAGTAAATTTACCAGGATAATATTGTTCGGTGTGAACGTGAACACGGCTCAGCCGGTCGACACGCCGTTTAAAAACTACGTAATTTTAAAGAATTTTTGGTATATGAAACTTAATATCGTGGGTTAATTTTGCGAGCTCCTGCAGGGTTTCAGATTAAAAATTTACACCGTAGACATTGAACAAAGATTTATAAAATCTAGAAACGTCATGCAGTCAGATTTGTTTGAAGTGTACGTGGTTTTTGAATATTTTTTAAATTTTAATTACGTTGTTTTAACAACTGGAAAACCTTTTGACAAAAAAAAACTCACTTCACTTTTACAAAAAAAAAAACACTGAAATTAAAAGAACAAACGTTTGAACTGGCTCTAGAAGTCGGTGGCGAAATAAATAGAAGGAACCCATGAAAGCATTAGAAGTCATACATAACCCATCTCCCATCAACCCATTTCGTGAATATTTGTATACAAAATGATCCCAAATGTAAGGTCTTTAAGTCTCCATAGGATCAGGTCCAGACGTCCATTTTATTGTAATGTCGTCAGATGATTACATTAAAGTCAAGTTTCACTTTCATGTGTTAATTCTTTTCGGAAGTCGGTTGTTAAGTGACATTAGATGTAGAAGTCTCCAGTCTTCGCTACCTTGAATGACTCAACTTAAAGAAATTACACAGCCAAAAGTATCACATACCTAAGTAAATACGATTTCAATCGATGATCAATAAGAACAAATAAGATATAGTATTATTATGATTACGACAAACGGGACAGAATAAAAGAATCGCCATAAAAGATTGACAGCCAGACACCAATGCAGTGATTCCATTAATAATCATTTTACAAATGGCATGGAAACGTTGCTGTGAAACATAGGTACAAACATATATGCGAATGATAGACAAAATTAATGTAGTTGGTAAAGTTTTCGTTCAATCGGCCACGTTTGAGAGGGTGAGATCGCTCAGCATACATTGTCTGCACTTACTTTGTGTAGATTTGCTGTAAGAGCAAATGTTTGTATTGACTCCAATCGACGTCACCTTCCAATCGCTTCAACATTTAAGTACCTACATCTAAGATGATCACGACGACTTCCGAGCTTACTTGAGGGAAAGTTCGGTAACTGTAATATGTGTACCCACACTTATTTCTTGAAAGGGTAGTTCTGAGAACCCCTCTGTGTGCTTAGGGTGGCCGACATCTGGTTTTGATTGGTTAAGCCTATCACACTCAGGGTCTAATCATGAGGTTAGGCAAATACGTATACATATTTTTAAATTGTTTTTAAAACAAACCATTAATTTTTGAAAATGTATCAAAAATCGAATTTCCGTCACCTGTAACAAACCATTTAACCTAGTTTTTGTTCGGCTTAACTATTAAGCACTAAACGTATGACCAAAAAAATGTGGTGTGCTTTGTGAATTTAAAAACTAATTCTCCTGTGACAGGCAGCACGTGTAACAACATACATACATATTTAAACAAAAACATGGCATGCATGCGTTGCACTGCACCCGTGATTATTATGAGTGATGGTTTCATACTAATAACCTAGAATTGAATAGAAATAATCAAGCACACAGCCATTAACACAACCAGCCATACTTACTCTGGGATCCATTGGCTCATTGGTCCTACTGATAAAATACCACTAAACGACGTAATATCTCAAACTGAACGATTAATTATTTATGGAGTCAATGGTTTGGAAAACCAAACTTTCGCTAACTTATTTTTTCACCGTGGTGGTTGGTGACTGGTTTATGATTCATATATAACCACAAGAAATTGTATGTTAAACTTTATGATTTATATTTTATGCCATCCGAACCACTGTAGAGCGTGACTACATAAGTTTTAGACTTTAACAGGTTACATAATGTAGTGTTTACTGCGAAGTACAATGTTAGTTGATACAACAAACATTATCAAGCGCAAAATCAATTAGGTAATGTAATGCTGAATGCTGGGTGGAGCTCGGTGTGTTCATTCTATTCGTAGCCTCCAACGTAATGCAAACATTACTTACGGTACTTCCAGAGTAATATTAGCTTCCACAAGACGTATTCTTTGACTCGCTAAGTAAACGCACGGCGCGAGTTACCGTACCCCAAGACGTCGACTATGTGATCAGTTGAATTAAAATTTAAAAAGCACCGTCGGATACCTCGACTCGGCTCTTCTAACATTCTAAAGGGTAACTTTATTAACTTACAGTGTAAAAGATTTAATTGTTTTCTTTCAACAACAGTATAAAGCTCTACGATTGTTTTTATTATAGTCTAGAAACATTGTAAGTTGAACATTTCGTTTGGAGGGTCGACAGTACATTCATTTAACGGAGAACTTTTTATGGTTCCGTCAGCGAGAAAACAACCTTTGCTAATAGGAATTCCTTCGGATACTGTAAATAGGAAGACGTGCAAGGGGAGCACTGTTATCTGGACTCATAATATTTTCTCGGACTTTGCTTTTGGCTTTAGCGGAAAACCTGTTTTTATGTTGGTATCATTGGGTATGAAATGCGAATCCGCATTGTATGTCAATATAATACGTAGTTGAAGCTTTTCGGGCTCACAATACATAATATTTTGTACGTACACGCCAATATGTTGAAGCTGTTTAATACGTTATTTTCTCACAGCGGAGCTTTATTATGTAGCACAAGTTATTAAAATTATACGGAAATGAAAAAAGATTTTTAATAATTGTATCCTTTTTATCCTGATTTTGTGTTATTACAAAAATACACTCAAATATATTTTTCGTATAGAATAACATGCAATACCAATGTTGTAGGTTCGCTCTCAGCGTGGTATAATAAAGTGTGCGACATTATATCAGTATTCATTAATGTAATTTCTCGTTTGCCAAGGTTTATATGTGTGTCAGTGCCAAGACATTCCTCCACACATAAGTGTGCGGTGGCTAGGATTATTACAACTGTAGCCTGGTAATAATATCCTTTCTGAATCCCCTTTTTCCGGGGCTGCGGGGTTGTTCGCAAGAATTACCGTGGCCCTGATATACAAAGGGCTCCAGAAGGAACAAAGGTGATTTTTATTCAGTAGAAGTATGACACTCCCCGCTACATAAACAGTGGATCTTATAATTTGATGATTTCTAAACAAATACCATCATCTCTAGCACGCACACACTATTCATGTGTGTGAAAGGTAATCTAACTTTAGTACTGCAATATCTGAGAGACCAGCAGCACACCAAAAATAAAGGAAGCACTATTCCAAAATAAGTATAACGCTTTCAGTTCTGCAAGTTAAAGCTCTGCTGAGTTGACCTCACTTATAACAGACGTAAAAGAATGAATAAAACCTCTATATTGAAAAATAACCTTATTTGTTGACGTCTAGTATGCTTGGGAGAAAAATAAATTTGCTCGGCTGGATATGGGGAGCCCGGAGCACTCGGGGCACTCGCCAACGACATCTTATTGAATGCAGATCGCCGCCTTGATACTCGCCTATTTATTTAGCCAATTGTGTTTCCCGATAAAGTTGGATATTTTAAAATGTTTGGGAATTATCTACTGGGACTAGCTGTTTCTCGCGGTTCTACCCGTATTCCATCAGAACTAATTCCTACAGCCGTATGAAAAGTAGCATATGTCCCCCTCACTTTCAAAATCCGTTCAGTAGATTTGACGTGAAACCGTGGCGCGCATTTGCGACATTTACTTTTGCAATTAAAATATGAGTAAGTAAGGATATAACATGTACCTACTTTCATTGCATTTCTGTATTTTACGAGATCACTTACTCATTTATCAATACTTACTTGTCATTTTTATTATGAAATCACTTTTTAAATTAAATATTACATAAAAAGATTAAATTTTTGTGTAGGTCCACGGCACCTACGTGTTAAGTCTCAAAACATTTACACTATTTTCCGGCATCTATATATCAGATCAGCTTATATATAATCATATTTGTGTGTGTAAATAACCTCATATTTTATTTATGGTAACCGTAAGGTATTGCGTGTTGGCAATTGATTTATCGGTAGATCGGGACTATGAGATGTCCCGCTTCCCACATTATTCACTAAACACATCATACAAATATTTTGGGCGCACCATTCGGAAATAGGGATATATTACTTACATTCACCAATATATTCGAAGCCGTATTTGCTTGGAGTTTGTAGATTTATTTTTCGGATTTGTGTTTTTAAACTTTTAATCCCGAATGCTTTTGGTGATTTGATTTTGATGGAAAAATACATGAAAAATGTGAAGCCCGTAGTGAATCATTTTATGATTCAAAAATGTTATGATTGATTTATAGATAATATATATTGTTTAATTACCTATCATAGCACCACCTACGACGGTATGCAGGAATAAAGGAGACAAAATTGGATAGAGTAACACTAATTCTTATTGCAAAATTGCTTTAAATTAAAGTTCATCCTTATATTTCAAGAGTTGTAAATAAGAGCGTCCTTCATATCCTTGATAGCCGATGGTTTCAGCCGCTTTCTTACACTTTTCTTCAGTTTTCGGCATTTCTGGTATCTTAGCGAAAGCGTAAGCCGTCAGATCCTCACAGCACATCATGGCCAGGTACCGATCAACAAGTTTCATCCTCACGTCTGCGAACTTTATCAACGGCTCCGGGTTCGGGCGCACTGGAATATAAACCATTACTTACTCGTCATACAACTTTCAGTTTGTGATACCTACTTATCCTGTTTCAGTCGTACTCGTTAATCTAATTGGGAACGACTCAAACACGAAATATCATGATACCATATAATAGTATAAAGAGGAATGATTTAATTGTTTGTTTACATTGAGGAAGCTCCGAAACTACAGAACATATTTGAAAAATTTGTGTACTATTGAGAAGCTATACTATCCCCGGGAGATAAGCTATATTTTATCAGGTACGGGTAGAAGTTTCCCCGGCACACAGGTGAAACAGCGAGAAAAAACTAGTTAACTTTAAAAATTTTAAGAATAGGATTCAGTTTAGAATTGTTTATTATGGTGCCTATATAAAAAAAAACTGATAAGGAAATATAACCCAAAAAAGCTTTAGTTCCCTTCTACTTAAATGGACCTGGCTGTGTAGTACAAAATTTAATGACTGAAACAGTAAAGGTCATTACGAGAAGACCATGAAAACCAAAAAAAAATGTTTGAAATGCGACGTGTTTATTATCATTATGAGCCAAGTCGAGCGGGAAAAGTTAGGAGCGGAAATGGCGGCAGGAGGGTGAGCGGGGGCGAGAGCAATATAGCGCACCTTTATCGCGTTGTTCTTTTTTGACGATCGCTCGAAAGGCCCCTGGCGTGCTGGCGTACAGGAACAGCACCTCCACGCCGGGCCGCGGGTTCATGAACAACGTTGCTTTCTCCCATTCCACTCCCAAACCAGGATTCGTGGTCTCAAAAAAGTCTCTGAATTTTCTGACGCGCTATAGCATAAAAGTGAATTATCTTAAATATTGTAAAAGAAAATTGATCAAAGATCGTCAAGCAAAATTGACGATTGCAATTTTCTTATACAGACATGAATGGCCCGCATTTTATGTGTCCGTAACGAGCTTCATAAAAGCAATATATTTCACAAGCTCTTTCAGTTGCTGTCAATTTCAAGATTTTACAAAGTAATACCTGGACGGAAAAGGATTGCAGTATACGAGGACAATATGCAGACAAAATAAGAAAATTGGGTTCCATCCCAATCTATCCAAATGTGTGAAATGTGTCGCCCTAAAGTTCAAGGTTATTTTTGACGTGGGCAGGGAGATCAGTAGTAGGAGGAAATCAGTAGATACGAATAAAACAGTAAAATGATTTTCTGAGAATAAGAAGAAAAAAAAAAATCTTACGTTTTTACCGGCTAGCGAAAACACAACCGGCGTCAGTTCGGTGTTATTTGACCAGAAATAAAATATCTTCCACATTGAATCAATAAGCGCGTACGGATTGAATTTCGCTGATTGTTCAAACTGTTCGCAGGTCGTGATGTTGGCCGGGTAGGCGGACGGCTGGGCCCGGCCGGGGCCCGCCAGCGCCGCCAACACAACTATGCCGAACAGCCACGAGCACGTAAACATTGCTGTTGCCGTTCAACTGCTAATTACACTTTGCTGTTTACACATACGCCTTTATATATAGCGAGGCAGGCCATAGATTCGCTAACTTTGCAGACAGTATTCTGTACATGCTTTTCTGTTTTGAGTAGGTACTAATGAATTAAGTTTCATAGATTCCAATATAACTCATGGATATTATAATTTTATTGTAAACTGCCAAAGAATTACAGTGAAACAAAAATGTTCTTGGACTGACGTTGATTATAGCATACCAATTGTTAGAAATAATAAGTAAGTCCAATTTTTTTATACCTATCTATTATGTGAAAGTTGATATTAGGTACTCGTGTATTATTATTTTTAACGAAGAAATGTCGTAAACTGTCATGATAGTCATTAAATGGGTCGTCGTTCTGGTCGATAAAAACACCACAGTGTAAACAGTTAATGTGCAATACTTTGTAACTTGTGGTGGTATAGAAAGTAAATAGTATTTTTACTTATTTTCTCATCACTCAATCAACCATAGATCTTATTTATACTTCAAAAAGAACAGAAAATACAAAGAATGCGGACTACCCAACTATTGAGAGTTTGTAGACTCTAATAAGGTACCTATTTGATTCTATAAAACATAACGCGATCTGGGAAACGTGAGCTGGTCCAAGCAGTAGGTACTTAATGGGAAAATATATACGTGTGTACGAAACATATAGTAAATGAACATAACTTCGAAAGTAAAAACGAAATAGGCTATAGGAAAATCATTTCTCCTAAATCGTCACCTAAATAATTTTCAGCACCATTAGAACTGGTGTTATATTGTAGTCAAATGAGTTTTGGACCAGTTTATTAATCCGAAAGAGTTGAATTGAGTATAGGAATAGCTTATGAATTAATGGATTTTATTAATTGGCGCGATGTCAGTAGTGATCGTATTAGTATGTTAATTTATTTTTAGTATTTATTTTTATTTTTGTGTGTTTTTAATCCATTTGGTGTAGTGTTTCAAAACCTAAGGATTTGTAGATGTCATTGTTTGACACATCTTTTGTTAAGCCAGCGTCTAATACTCGTACTTATTGGTTTTTATCAACGTTTGTGTAGAGTTAATGTTTTGCACTTGTCAATGCCGAATTGCATGTTTATTACATCTGAAGGGGTTTGAATGATGTTTGCAAGTACCTAACCGAAGTCTTGATATAGTATTATTATAGAGTGTGATATCATCCATAAAAAATAAATGGGCCAATTAAAAACAGCTTACAGTTCCTGAACTCTAAAATTTTTAATTGTAAGACTGTCAGAAAAGTTCAGAAGATTATATGAGGGAACCAGAGTATAATTCCTCGGTTTTTGATCATGGGATCTAAAACAGATGAATACTCTTGCATTCTGGTGCAAAAATGGAGTGAATCGAATATTGTTCTAACCTATTACTTTCTTTTAGTCTTTGTTATGTCGACCAGCTCGAATTTTGCTGTCGGAACTACAAGTATCCAAAACATTCTTCAATATCCGAAATGAATAAATAATGCATTGTAGCGAACTTACTCACTTCGCAGAAATCACAATAATATGTTGAAAGGAAAACATGTACATCCACAGACATTTGCAGTTCTGTTCGTTGTATTTTGAGTGGTGAAATAATTGGAGCCTACGTAACAGTTATTTTCCGAATATGTAATGTAAGCTCCGACATGTTTTACATAGTCCAACATAATACGTGTATATTCGTACGTACATTGCACGCTCGTGTTTATTGTAGGCGAAATCTATTTATTCATTTCAAAAAGCTCGTTATTCTGTCGGTATCTTTTGACGTTATATTTATCACTAGCACAACTGAATGTCTTCTGTGCAATTTGCACTAAACATTCCTTCTCGAGTGCAGCTCGTAAACCACGTCACCTGCTCTCCACGAACTAGGTACCGAATGAAAGTAGAACTGAGAAATTCGAGACTTCATTCGCCATTTCGCTTGAAAATATATATTCGGAATATATTTTGTTTAATCCAGATGAGACCCTGACCTGTTCACGTGCGCCTAGTTACTTAATTAATAAAACCACTTTCATCTCCAAGATTCTGGGTTCGACAAATTAAATAATTTCAGATTAATAATGACTATTATAAATTGAATAAATCATAAGTTTTTGAGTTTTTCGTCATCATCATCACAGCCTAATTATCGTCCCACTGCTGGGCACAGGCCTCCTCTCGCAAGAAGAAGGATTGAGCGTTAATCGTAAAGTCATTAAAAAAAATATCTGCGTAGTGCCGGTTTGAAAGTTTTCCTATCCATTTATATAAATATTCACAACTTCATATACCCTCGTCATTATTATAGGGCGGATTCCAATGTGAAATTTTCGGCTATATTACCATTCCACTGAAAACCAATCCCATAGCTAGAGCGTACCTTGCCTAACAAAGCATGATACCTAACGTCTGTATCCCAGCCACCTTCAGTTAGTATTATTAAATATTAGATACAGTATATTCTAGTTATTCGCTTTCTTTCACAATTGGTTTATTTAGTTTATCGTTTTACATAAGGTCTTAGATATAAATCGCTTGAAGTCTAAAAGAGAAATTGAGGTATGCTTCGTTTTGAACCGATGCCAGCAAGTTAAGAAATAGAGAAAAATTGCTAGCGTTTAAACGAGAAGGTACAACCGGCGTGGACAAGAAAGACTTAAGTTTCTTATTATGCAGTCTACTTATTGCATTTAGGAATATTTCGTCCGAAGAGGGTAGACAGAGGTTAAAGCACTGCTTAATGGTTAGGGATGGGGAGATAAGCGACCCCTTCGTCATTAACCGGACGCTGTATCAAACATCCAGATGTTACGAACCAATTCTGACAGAAAAATACAATAACGACGGTTTGGAGGCGCGCGTACCGTACTCAATAAATATCGGCAATGAAAGTATTTATACAAAAGTAAAGATGATTTATTAAAGACAGATTTTAGATTCCTATGTATTATATTTATAAAATATGGCTTTTGTATTTTTTTGGCAATAAGTAAAATATTAAGCTTGAGAGTTATATGTCTGAAGTAATCACTGAAATGATTAATTCCACTCAAAGTGTTTTCCATGGGAACGTATGTACGTGATGGTGTAGGAGAATTATTTTTATTGTTGAATTATGTGTATGGTTTAAGTATCACAGGTATATTGTAAATTAATTTATATCATTGTTCTTTCTACGGTATGTTACTAAAGTATACACGATAAAGCACAGCAAAAAACCCAATATTGGTAATAAATAGTTCATGCCATAATGAGCCCTTATACTTCCGCTCTTGATTTGTCTGTCTTATCCGATCTCATATCACAAACTCATGATGCCTTCAATTTGTCACCGCTTATATAAAATTTCACGGGTGAATAAAAAATTGCTATTCAAAAGATTTTTTATGCCCGAGAGTCAAAGAGGAAAAACATATTTGTGCTTACATTGCACAAATGGACCTTCAAGACAGCGTTTGAAAATGTTTATCAGAAAAATAAAATCTACCACCTCGAAGGAAATACAACTTCGAATTTATGGCTTGTGCAGATAATGTAGCTTTTCAATGGTGAAAGCATTTTTGAAATCGTTCCAGTAGTTTTTCGTAGTTTTAATTAGTATTTTTAATCGTTATTAAGTAATTAGTAGTTTTAATCGGTACAACTTTTTCTCTTTATAATATAAGTGCAGGAAAACCGAGAATAACACTAAACCCGAATCAAGGTGGACCTATGTTAGCATCCATGGCCGTCTTTGAGGTCCCTACTCATCTCTATAGGTATTTCAGTACAGAAGAATTGTTGCACACAGACTTTTCATGAAACAAGAGGTACAAATGTCAATATTAATAAATAAGAGATAAGCCATGGACGATCTATTGAAGCGTATTCTACCTCTTAGTATATAAATCAATATATTATGTACTTTACTCCAGAAATCGAATTTCCATTTTATCTATCGATGGATCAAAGCGGAATTGTTTTTTCAGGCGAATGTTTTTATTATTTAAATGGTTTCTCTCTACCTCCCAATGGGACAACTTGATTAAGTAACCATGGCGCGAGTATCTGTAGTATGTCGGAGAATCTCCGGGAAATTGATTCATAATCAGTTTACTGGTCTAGATGCTAATCAAGCGGTCATAACAACAATGATGAGCCATCTGACCTTGCGGTCGTCCGCAAAGCTTGCCAATTAGATAGACATTGGTTAACATACCTAGGTGCCTATTATTATATTATACAAAATGTGAAAGTAACTCAAACTCAGGGCTGCGGGATCGTTCATAGGAGTTACCGCGGGCCTGGTACACAAAGCTAACAAAAGTGGGTTCAAATCCGTAGAAGTCCGAGGCTCCCTCCAGCTGCACCAACAGACTCTATTTTTTTATGTTGAACTGCTAATGCAATTTGGTATAGGTACATAATGTCAGCAGAAATACTTAATATACTTAAAATGGTTTTTGAACAGACATTGATTATCTCTATAATCAAATTAAAACGATGACAATGTTGCACCAAAAGACGATTGACACACTTCACTAATCGTGCTATTAAGCTTTGTGCCAGCTAAAAATATATGGGTTGATATATAAATAATACCTAGAATCCAAAGTTTTTCCTAAATGTAATATTAATGATTGGGATTTAAATATGAGGTCAACGCCGCTAGATACAGTTTATCACGTCAGGAGGTACCACCCGTCCCGCAAAAATATATTAATCTGGTTTTTCTCCGGTTTGCAGGCACGAGCATACGAGACAGACTGCACTGAAGCTTGACGAACTAATGCAATTGCTCTTGTGTTCTGCTTTTTACACAATGCAAAAAATATGTAATATCTCAAGCATGATACTTGGTATTTTGGATCCCAATTTACGATTTAATCTTTTGTGAGTTTATTCAAAAATAAGTATTGCAGAGCTCTTGTTTAGAAATATGACAATTTTTAATGGTTTTTCTGCTTTTCTTTGGAGAAACGTGATCGTATCAGAAAAAAAAATACTAAAAATATCGTCTCTTTAAGTAGCATTCCAATGTTCCACTTATTAAGTGCGCTTGATGTGCCATGTTTCTAAGAAAATGATGAATAAAATAATACCGGACAAGTGCGAGTCGAAGTCGTACACCGAGGATGTAATTTTTTATGATGATTTATGATACTTATCATTATATGTAAACAAAATGATGCGTCGGAGAAATAATAACATATTTTGCAATGTGCATATCTAACCCCTTCATCTTATATAAAGAGATACTATAAGGGCCCGTTTTTAATCTCGTTTTGTGATACAGAAGCCTAAAAACCGTTTATCATTGTATTTTTATACACACAGAAGGTACAGGTAGGAAGGACACGATCGCCTGCAGTGTGCGCAGCGCACTGGGATTTCATCTGTACGAAACCCCCAATCACCACCGTAAATAATAATATATTATTCACCACCCTGATATATATACCTACAAACCTAGAACTTATACTCGCACCGGACTTTTGCAGCGCTTTCTCAATATTCAATTTCGTTGTTTAAACAAAGAAATTGGATTGTAGGAAACGATTATGCCCGTGCAGCAAAATCTTGCAATTTGAATTATTGATGAGGTTATGACGTAATAATAAGCTGTGCCAATACGAGCTCAAATGTTTTCTCTTTTTGAAAATTCCTAGTATTAATGTTCACATTACTCATTTTTTCTCCAAAAAGAATGGATTTCAAATGACCAAAAGGTAACGAACACAAAAATACGCATGTGCCAATTTAAAGTTCAGCTTATTTCTCAAGCTTCGAACGCTTCGTGTTCAATGAGCTTCGAAATATTATACAATACGTTTAGTTAGGTCGTTGTATGTTGTCAGTAGCATGGCGCAACTGCTGAGTCTATGTTCTCGGGTTCGATTCCCGGGTCGGGATGAAATTGTTTTAAGGATTTTAACAGTCACAGGGCCGATATTGAGTCGAACGCCATTATTATGATTAATCTTAGTTTCACTTATGTTGCTAGGTCGCTATTCATTAGGGAGATAACATTGATAATATAATCGACTGCAAAAAAGAGATTTTGTGGTTGAGTAGGTAGATATATGTTCTTTATGTTCGGCTGTTTTCCGATATCCCTGCTAATTACTTGATTGAAAACCCACTCGTTCAGTACTTATAATAGTCAAATTGTCACAAGAATATCAAATTCAACACCGTTAAGTAAGAATAATATGTTCTTCATTCTTTGCTTTTGATAAATTTATTTTTAGTAAAAGGCTTTCGCGAACAGTTATCTACTGAAAACAAAGAAATATATCTTGATTACCGAAACTAATTATCTTATCATTAGAATTACACAATTCTATTATATTATAGATATCCTTTTTCATCAAAGATGTAGTAAGGTCTTGCGCAACTACTTATATTTGTTATCACAATATTGTGATGCCGTTCTCGCAGCATTTAATTGAAAAGATAAAACAAGTGAGCATGTAGCGAGTAGCGACGTCTGCCGTATCTTGTGTATCTGCTCTCCTAGACTTTCAACCGCACCTACTCTATATAACAGAATTAAATTTTAATTCAATTTCCTAACGAAATAATCATGTTTAATAGTTCTGAGCAACTGTAACTCGCTCGTACTGAATTCATATTGTATCACTGTGTTCATATAACTAACCTGGCGGCAGATAGACGTAATTGACTTGCATGAGACAGCTATTGTGATTTGACTAGATATCTATGTAGGTAATACAATTACTTCTGCTATCAGATATCCGATGTGTCTGCCAGAAACGTACTATCGTTTAAATTTACCTTCCTTTCGATTTGATCAGATTAAGATATCTGTCTGTATAAACATTGCAACTATGACTACGAGAAATTCATACTGTAACAGACCGTTGCATACTACTGGTGTTGTAGAATTTTGCGTGAAAGTATTGTTGAAAACTTGCCAGCGCATATTGTTATTATGAACGCAGTAGGTATACATGTAGACAATTTTCAAATATAAAGCCGACGCGTGGTGAATGACCGATAAAGGTTCAACAGCTGCTACTTGGACAGGGAATATTACCTTTAGCACGAGGTAGATTCATGGTATTGTCATTAACGATGTGGGTAAGGCCCTTTCATTGACTAGGGTCGCTACCCGTCGCCTGACTTTTTATAACACGACCTCAGTTGTTTGCACTTATTTTTATATGTGCGTTTTACACAAGGCATTTTGTTTTCATTACCATATGTACCGGGAAGCTCGATTTAGACCCGGTCCTTGTAAACAAAAAGGGATTCGTTTCGCTTTACATACATTATTTTTTTACAATTTATTATATTGCTTATGTCAAAAAACTACCATCTGTACGCAAAAGGAATCGTTTTATTTTGTGGGAACCGGGCATAAGAATTCAAAATGGACATAAGTAGAGGATAAACACGTCTTCGGAGATCATCTCATTTATATCCACCACTACGTTAAGTAGAAAGATTTTGTAACAAACATTTATTTCAGTAGATAGTATGGTAACGTAATATTTAGCGTATGCATTAATGTCTTGTTAGGGAGACGCATTTTCGTGGTCAGTTGCGGAGCAAGCGAGTCGCGAGTACATTGCTCCATGTTGATAACTCTATTAATATCTATCTGGTGTCCCGAAATGTACTCCGAGAGCCAATCAGAGGCCATCGCGACGCACAATGCGCCCAGTGTATCGATCACTGGAAAAATACTGGTTGACAAGAATTTCTGATAGGAACTTATTGAAATTATTTTATTATGTGACGTCTTCGATATCCGTCCTTGTATGCATAATTTTAGTTAACTATATAAAAAAGACTATTGTTAAATGTTGATGGGTAAATTAGTTTAGGTAAAACTGTAACTAACATGAATATAATAGGACTATTTTTTTATGTTTTTAATATTTTGGTAATTTTGCAACTCTATACATTTATATTTTAGTAGTTTTTTAATGAAAATATAGACATTAAAAAGTCTATTCAGGAGATAATTATTATCCCCGAGGAGTTGCAACAACATTATGTATATAAGATAAGCACGGATAAGTTTAAATTTCTATTGTCTTAGTCCTGCCCTAATTAGATATTTGTGGAATTCTTAGCGACCTTTGAGCTCGATTAGCTGTTCTGAGCAAACTAAATAATTAACGTACGGACGATTAACAAATAATAACACAAAGATAACGGATAACTCAGCTTTGTGATTAAATATTCATTTATGTTAATTTATTCTCCTGGAAGCGACGCTCGTAGAACGTTCAACATTTAGTCTTGATCTCGTCGTCAAATCGTGTATTTAGTTTATTATCAAGATAAATTGTTCACACATTTTTTCTACAGATTTAATATTTCGGCCCAGTGTGTGGGTATCACGCTGTAGATACGAGCGTCGCGCGTGTGTTCACGATAGTGCTTGTTTGCGCGTCGCTTAATAGTCATGTTTTTCTAAATAAAAAGAGTATTTTAATTCACTTTCGGTGAACTTTGATAGAACCGAGTAGAACACTCAAATAAAAGAAGCAAAAATGTGAGTATATTATTAACATTTAAATATTTTATAATGCGTACAATAACAATTAAATGTTTTAGAATTTGATTTGGAAACTGCTTGGCAACGTAAAGATGTTTTTAGTAATTTGGTCTTCTGGGTCAAAATGCGTTTTTAGGCGCACTACTGTTGGTACGGAATAAGCTGCGGTATCAAATTGATATCAAACAAGGCAGGTTTTATTTGAGTAATTTTGGTGTATTGTATTAATTTTGTTTACATGTTATGTGTGTAGAGGACCATTTTATCCAAAGTGCGTTCGATTGTTAGTTTACAATTAATTATTAACATGACCACGCATCGGATATTAATATTCATTTCATTTTCACGTAGATAGAAAGGTCAAATCAATAAATTTTGCCGAGTCATGGAAAACGTTTATGAACATCACACTTCCACATATTTATCTATTCAAGGTAGCTATAAATATACCGATAGGTATATACTCGTAGTGACCTTCGTATCACAGAAATAACAAAACCTTTATTTTTAATTTGCATTCAAAGTAGGTAATGTGGTACATGCTTAAAATTCTTTCACAGAATTACAATTCTAAAGATAATTAATGTCAACAGACAGTTGCCTAAAAGATACTCAACATTTAGAATCGTCTTGAGAGTCAGAATCGAATTTGTATATCAAACAAAGTGTCTAAAAAAGAAAAGAGTCTAAAAAGCGAAATGCATGTTTGCGAAAGTTTTTAATTGCTCTTACTTTTAAGTTTTTCTTGCAAATAGAAACAATGTAAATACAGCTTCGTTATAAAGTGTACAGTTAGCCTTATTGTTGTATTATACATTTATTTTTACAGTTTTAAGTTCCTGTAAGAAAAGTCGTTCTTAAAATCGTTTTAAAAAATCAATTCCGCCGTATAATTCGCATTGACTTCATATAAGGATATAAGCTTTTCGTGGTGTATGCAAGCCACCAGGACGTACAATAACTCATTTCGGCGCCCTTCGTGCTCAGGTGTATGCCGAGACGCTTAAAATATTGTTGTCACCGAAAACCATATTTCTTTAGCTGCAAAATGTCTCAACCGCTTTTATAGGAGGCTCCCCAACTTTTTTTGTAGTGATTTATGTTTAATTAGAGTGTCCTTCACATTTTTATGTCATTCCAAAATAATTTAAGAACTTCGCGACGCGGGCTTCGGTAAAGCTCGGCGAAAACTTCTAAAACAATTATGAGTTTGTCAAGGGGAGTTATGATACGTAAATTCCTTTCGTTCCAGTGTTACATTAAACAATGTCGTTCCGTAACATGCATTACTCAGTGAGTAGGTATAGGTATAGTTTTAATTGTAGGAGATAACCGACTAGTGGGAGAACAGAACGCGGTGACCTCCGCTTTCGTCTCCGAGTCACGTAACTACTGATAGGTTCAGACAGGGCCAAGAGATTTGTCATTCGCTTAAACTTGTATTAATTCCATTTTCTCAATAAAATACGAAATACAATCGTCAATTTAACTCATACAATACAATTGGATATCACGTCACTTGTTAAGGTCACATTCCCAAATTAATAATGATAGGTATCGCACTCGAAAGTGTAGGTTGAAGTTCAAAGATAGTACTTAGTCCCACCCTTGGAGTCTAAAGTTACAGATTACAGATTTTATTTAGATCTGCCTGTGTCGGCCACACGTTTATGTAAATCTTATTTGTTCACCAGCACGCCGTTGCAATATGTTTTATGCATTTTTTGACGGGCCTATAAATAGCAGCCTAACAACGATTTTAATCCAAAATTCATATGCCACAAGCAAACAATAGTTTTGTGTACGATAAAAGAGCAGAACTTTTTTCTTGTTTCTTAATTAATGTATCATTATGCGGTGTTTGTTGTTTTTCTTTGGAGATAAGAAGTACCTAGTCGCGACTTCAGACTACATAAACACTCGTTATTGATTGTACTGAGGTCTGTGACCATTTGATTTATTACTTTTTAAAGCAATATCTGAACTAATTTATCGTTTTGCTAATTATGTACCCAGAACGTTACAACAGATATCTTCTATATTTTTAGCTATTCTTGAACAAATTTATTATTTTATAGCTTACTAATGGACATGAACTAATACTCGTATAATACCTTACTAAGTATTTAATGACCTTCTTTAAAGTTTTACTGATTTATGCGTTTTTCATTTTTCACAAAAACGATACACAGGTAAACCTAAACCTAGTAAGTGTTTCTCTATCTATACTCTATTGTAAGCGAAACACGTTAGGCTAAATTTTAAATTAACTAAATCGAAATATTAAACTATATCACTCTTTTCATTTTAGAAAAAAATGTCTATCAAAATATTATTCTGTCGCGGCATAAAGAAACATCTAGGCACATACAGAATCACCATGACTTAAGTGAACGTTGCCTAAGTATCCACCAGCCATTAGCCACCTAATTACTGGTGCCTTTGTCAATGCAACACCGCTCCATTCGGCTCCCTCGGCGACAGCTCTCACCTTGTGCGAGGCCGACCCGATAATTATCGGTCACTTATGAATTACGTCTACATACGTCTGGTGGCTATATCAAATGGGTTTCAGTTATTGTTCAAAAGCATCGGTTGTTGGAATAATAGTTGACAATATTTCTCATAGATCGTACCCCTTGATTAGGACAAACAATAAGAACATGATAGTAGCAATTAATATTTACTGTTACTACCTATCATTTGGAGGCAAATGGTATTGTCTGGTTTGTGTTAACATTTATCTATTTAATTACAAACGGATATGTAGGTAAAACATTACAAACAAGTCACGGTATTATGTAATTTAAGCTGTTTAAATTATTACCTACATGGAACGATATTTCACAATTAAACAACGTTCGAATGATGATGAATTTAGAAAATATTTATTTTGTCGGGTCTCGATAACTTTTATCATCCCATTTTGAGGATGTAAATGATATCGCAATTAATGAGAATTTCACCCACATAATAAAAGAACCAAAATAATTGAATATAGTGAAATCCGCAATTCTTGCAGATAACATGTAATAACTAGCAGGTCAACCGCCATCAAAAAGCATGATCATTCCAGCAATGTACACTAACTATGTATTGTGGGTAAATATAACATAACTCGTTCATTATTCTGCATGGTAACACCATATTGCACGAATCACGGTAAGGTAGAAGGCGGTCTGGAATGTGCTGTCAGATGTTAGTTATTGTACCCAAGCCATTGCTGATATGAGCTATTAATATTGGCTCAGATACATTGCGGAAAAATGCGAGTGGCGCTCGTCGGAGCCGAACGTACCACAAACCAAAATTGGCTGGAATTTAGTGCGTAATAATCGATACTGTAGGTTATAATTTTCCATGGTACGTAAGATTGACAACCTAGGCAACTTGGATCCATGAGGCACGTGGTGCCGTAACTATGTTAAGTATATTTTCTAAATTATAATATGTTTTCTATCTCCTTTCAAAACTACTGTAATAAATGTATGTATAAAATAATAACCCGTATTCATAAACCGAATCAACACTATACAATTGTATATAGCTATCTATATCTGTCTGTCTGCAACCACTGTGCCGCAAACTCTACTGGGACCCCAAACATAAACTTATATACATTTCGTCTATTAGGGATATTTGACAGTTTACATGTATTTATGGAGCTTTGTTAACATTATACGAGTACACATAGACCTACTTATCTTGTTCGACTAGACGTACTTAAATTGAGAGAGTAGGCACGCGTTATCATAGTAGGCATTCATAGGTCATTTAAGTTATAATAATAATTATACATAATTATAAGTATAGTCGAAATGTAATTTCAATCGGGGTTGCAAGAGACAAGTATGTATGAGTATCTACTGGTATTGATTGACACGAACTGCTAAAGTTCAATTTTCGATTTTTTATAAAAGTTGAACATCGATAACAGACCGGATAAAACTAACACCTTCATCAAATGGCTTAAAACAAGAATGAAGGTTTTGTTACCAGTTATATATGAATAAACGTATTCAGAGTATTGTAATTTAGTAAAACAATAAACAGCCAACCCATTGTTTTGCATACTACTACACTTGCAGAAATGGGTATGCTTATTAAGATTCTAGATGCAGTTTCTGGGAAATAGATTAATTGAGCCAAGCAGTCACAGTACGGAACGTATTTGAAACTTATATTTTGTTATTTCATCATAATTTCACGTAGCATACGTTACTTAGGAATGTGTGTTGCCCTCTTCTTTTAATTAAATATAATAGGTACCGACTAGCGGTTCCCCGACATTTCTCTCGCTTAATGAAGGGACCTCATGCACCGGACTCATCCATTTATTTATTTATTAAATAATTGATGTTCGAGGAAAATAAGAAAAAAACGGAACTAGCAAGAATAAACGCCAAGATACTGTTTACTATTCTGCATTTAGTAGCTTTTTTTGAGCTGCTATGGCAAATGATTGTTTTTCAAGAATTGCTGTTTTCAACTCCCGACGTAAAAACGACGTGTATGTCTGTTTATGGCATCGTAGCTCCAATACGGATGACACGACTTTGATTTAGTTTAAAAGGCGATTTAGTCAGGATTGTTCATAGATAAAGATAGATGGAAATCGGTCTTAGTTGGCCGCCGGTACAAAATGGTGAACTTTTTTTACAATACATTAGACTTCTCTTATTTTTTTAAGTATTTCGTATTCCTATTAACAGAAGCAAAATTGCTTTTCATAAATCTACATACTAGTGGAAATGTTCTTTTCCTTAAAACAATTGATCACGTGAACAATATAAGAGTGCTACCTGATGTAGCTAACAAGTTACCATTGAAGCACTGCTAGAATCGTCCGGCTAGTGGTGGAGGTATTCATAAAGCTGTCTTTACACGACCCAATTCCCTTCGAGATCTACTTTGATGAATGCCATTGTATACGAACCGAGCGATGGACATAATCCACTGCTCGATATTCGTCCACTTGCAGAGGTAGTCCGATGCACAGAACACATTACGTTTAGAACGAAGTGACAAGCAGAATATTCACTCGGAATACAGATATAACTATTTTACGAATACATATCGTATCTGAATGCACGGTTCAATGGATTCCAGCAAGTTTCAATGAGCGCTGGACAGTCGTCCTTTACCCGAAGCGCTCTGTGAGAATTTTTGCAACTCAGCTTTAGCAAGCAATCGGATCCCGACTTTTGCTATGATTTACTTTAAAGATTTTCTTACACTTCTTGGACAGAATACATTTTACTTTAAGTTGTAATAGTAGTATCCCTAACAGTTTTTCTTAGGGATTTGTTCAACATTTTTCCATAATAATTAAAATTGCATGACATTCTACCGATATAAAGTGTTGTTTTGAGTCGTCATTTCAGTAACTATGTACCTATACAATAGGAACAGGGAATTTAATAATTTGAAAATAATAAAGGGCATCAAAAAATTGGTCCTCATCTTAGTAGCAGTCGGTAACCTGGTTTTTCCACTTACGTAATAATAATTTAATTTCAGATCACCACTCTTGAAAAATGACTCCCACAAACGGTGTGGGTCCTGAGCCTCCACAGATTGTGGTGCTGGACGGCGGGTTCTCGACGCAGCTGTCATGTCACGTCGGTCACGTCATCGATGGAGACCCGCTGTGGAGCGCTCGCTTCTTGTACACGCACCCCGAAGAGGTCGTCAATACACATCTCGACTTCCTTAGAGGTAAAAATACAAAGACTATAAAATGAGACTCCTTCAATAATTGTATGAAAGTTTATTATTATGCAAATATTGTTGTTAGATAAATGCGTTTTCATTTATTATTCAAGTATTAGTATTAGGTAAGCAAATCGTCTATGATTTTTTTTGCGGTTCTAAAAGTAAACAAACGAAAAGGTAGTATAAATAAATTAATATTTATATATTTAACGGTTTATGTACGTCATTTATGAGATAAGAAGTAAAATGGAACAATCAAGAACAAAGGCACTGAGTAGTTATTTTTAAGATATCCAGCAGGCCCGCTATGGGAGAGTTGGAATAAGAAGAGACAAAAACGACTCCACGTGGATGAAGGGAAACAAATTTTGCGCAACACCTAACCAAAGTGGGCGGACACGTGCCAGAAACGGTTTGGATAAGCAATAACTAGCACCCACATTCGCCACACAAAATTTGCATTGATTACAAATACTATATTAATGTATAATATCCTAATACGCTAAAATCTTCCATATTTCAAAATTAAAACGTAGAGCTGTCTAGAGCATTAACACCCACAAAAGTAAAGTTGTAGTACTGAACTTTACCGAAAATGTAGTTACTTACCGACATGTTTGAATGAATCGAAAGTTGAACAAAACCCGCAAACGACCGCGAAGTTACACAAATACTTCCACAGAGCCGCAAAACGCTGCGGCTAAGTACAAGTGTACATGCGTGTTTTGACGAATTACACGTTAGGTCGCTTTTAGCCCGTCATCTCCATGCATCTGACAGCGAGAGTGCGACCTCGTCTCGTGTCATCGTCCTCTGAAAGCGCTTTTCTTCGCCACAAAACGGACCGTTTCTTTTCATAAGGAAAAGCTGAAAAGTGTCTGCAAGCAAATAACTCCCTGGAGGGAAAAGCCTACTGCCTTGCTTTGCTGCCTCTTATAGAAGATATAATGTAAAAATACAAAATATGACCGCATATTTTGTACGATCATAAACGTTTTGCAGTCCGTCATTTTGCAAACGCCGGACATAAGATAACGGTGACAACTGTCACTACGTATATATAGTAGCTATTAGAGTCGTATCGTTCACTATATATCTGTGCTCAATAATGTATTATTAATGTAACGTAAACTGCCAACAGATTATGTTCAATGTATGGTCCATAATGTCGCAAACTCACATATTTTCTTGGTAGGTAAGTCGCAGCTGCTCCGCTGTGATTATTATGATTGACGCTGTAGCAAGTTGGCAAGTGATGCCGCTATTTCTCCCTCATCCACTAACTACTTCACATTTGCATAGTACAGGCGGCAGGCGGCAGGAGGCGCGACTCCGCGCTGCCTGCTCGTATACAAACTACAACTTCGGATACACAGCGTTGTTGCCATTAATCACCTTGTCTGTCTAATACCTTTCCATTCGCAAGCCGTGCGCCGTCTTCTATTTATTACATAATTATTTTCTTCGACAGAGAACGGTTCCCGTAGCCGACCTCGCTTCCGTAATATTGAACAAGCCGGGCCCGTGTTGCATTACTAAGTTTTAATAATATTAATTGTTTACGCCTCTAAGCCGCACCCCGCTCACACTCCGTAGTACTAACAAAGTTCAACTTCAGCCATATTTATCGAACTAGTTTCGTAATACGGACTTCGGAGTATGTGCCCTATTAATTAGCGCTGACACGAAAAGCATGGAGATATTGGTAACACGAATAAAGATATTAATCTTAGGTTTCATTTGTTTTCATTAAATGCCAACCTGTGTTTAATATGATTAACGCGCTCAGCGTTATGACTATTTGTGGGCTATAAAATGTGTTTAATGTTTATGTTTCAGCGGGAGCAGATTTAATAATAACGAACACTTACCAGGCGTCGGTGGAGGGGTTCGTTGAGCACCTGGGCGTGACTGCGGAACAGGCTTTCGAGCTCATCGTGCGCGCCGTGGAGCTCGCCAAGCGCGCGCGTTCGCAGTACCTGGAGGAGTATCAGGACTATGTGCAGAACGGCAAGTACAATACGTTACAATAAAACGCGCTTGAATGGGGTGACATATTTCAAAATGAATAGCGAGACGGCAGGCCTCCACAGTAAATGGGAGACTTTAAAAGATCAAATGAAAATGACAAATGGTGCCTTGGCCAGTGAAATTACATTTGTGGTAGATACAATATGTAGATGTTTTTTTTTTTTTTTTAATTCTTATAATTTTTATTTATATACACATTATTAATAATATTTATATTACAATAATACTTAAACTACTATCTAAAATTAAGTTAAAACAAAAAATATATATATGTATCTAAATTAACAAACTAATATATACATCAGGCATCGAAGTATTCCTCCGCGTCACTGTCATTCGGAAACGTGCCCAGAAGACTGGCTGCATTGCCACGTTGAATGGCAATGCTTAATCTTTGTCCGAAGAACAAGCCAGCCCTCTGGTCACGCGAAGCGTCAATCAGCCTTTTACTGATTTCCTTAAAAAGTAGTCGCGAGCTCGGACCCCATGATCCGAGTGTTTCGACTCCAAACGGCTCAAAAGTATAGTTACCAACGAGATTACTATATTTGCGCCGTTTGGAGGTCTCTGCAGAAGCAGCGGCCGCACCTGCACAACCTACCGTACTGGGAAGATGTGATGGCGCCAGGGTATCGACGCAAGTTGCGTCCCACACCAAAGGCCTACCTAACTTCCAAGGCAACAACGTCATACCGTCCGGTCTCTTCCCATCGTCACGTACCAGGCCATTAGGCTCTAATACGGCTGGTACGCCGGCAGAGGAGAGAGCCCGACGGATAATGTCGTTTATGCTGGCGTGTCGTGAAATCCGGCCAGCACTTCTGCAGCATGACAGACCATGGTGTCCGAGGCCGTCGACGGCTTCACCGCAATGACAGCGATGCGGAGCAACACAGGGAGCGCCTAACCGTAGACATGTAGCGATGCGAAATGTGGTGTCATCCAACATAGTGCCTATGCTGGATGAAGGGATCGCTTGTAACCAAAGACCCGACTCCCATTCTCCCACAGCCAACAAACGGGCTCGCTCAGCAGCATTACTTGACGTATTTAACAGGTTATTCCGTATAATGCTGCAGAGCGGCCCGTCCCATTGTCTCTGAGAGCAGGTGTCGCCGGGTACATCCGTATTGGGACTGGCCATTTTCCAAGCATTCACCGCATCGGTCAAACACGGTACTTCAACATTGCCCAGTGAAGCGTTAGACAAAATTCTCCTGGTCAATATATCGGTACTGTGAACCGAGGAGAGGAATGCCGGTAAACTGATACTTGAAATTTTGCGAACGCCGAGACCTCCCAGGCGTATTGGGAGTGCAGCTTGCTGCCAGGCTCGGTCGTCCAAGGCCACATTGAGGATGGAGGTGAGAGTGCTTCTGAATTTTGTCTACTTTGTCCAAAAGATGTGGATGCTTCCATATATGAGAGGACCGAAGACTATAAGTAAATTTTGGACCAAAACAACAGTACCGAATCAGAGTGAAAGCTGAATGTAAACTGATTTTAAATAATCTTTCTGAAATATCGTTAAAATTTTGAATTTTCTCGTCTATAAAACTAGAGAATGACTCATCGAAGATAGGTGACCCTAGGAGGCGAAGAGAACTTATTTCCAATATTGTTATGTTTGGGGCTATGGATTTGAATTTTGATAAAATATTTTGGGTGTTATTGTTGTCGGTAATGAAAATCTCACATTTAGATAAATTTAGTTCGAGGCCTATAGATTTAAAATTTTGTATTAGGGTTTTTAAGTCATCTAATACTGTAACTGCATCACCTCCTAGGATACCATCATCGAGGTACCACACGTTAAATTTAGAATTTAGCTGTCTAATAATTGGATTGATCGCTAAACTGAAAATGACAGGCCCCAGGGGATCACCTTGTTGACATCCAACGGCCGAATCTAAAAAGTAGTCTTTATATCATAATTTTGTAGGATGTCTGTAACACTGCCAGAGGAAGTTGTAAATGTCGGGAATTTCGTTTTTAACTTCTGACAACAAGATGTCCCTGTTTACGGAGTTAAAAGCGTTCCTGATGTCAACCTTTAGAATGACCTCACCTTCTTTACTATTGGCATAAGTAGAAAGCGCGTGTACCGCAGCCTCACAGCCCCCTTTGGAACCAAAACCGAGTTGTAGGGGCTGGAGTTTGCTGACCAGGGTTTCTTTGTAATGGGCACAGCAAACTTTGGCTGCGATACGGCGATATGTGCATCCCACGGCAATGGGACGGATGCCGCCATCTTTTTTGTGAAGAGCGCACAAATTTGCGCCATATAAAATATCAATGACAGCTCCGTTCACATTGCCGGAGAGCATCAGGTTAATGAGAGCTGTCAACTCCTTGAGAAGAGACTCACCAGCTTCCCCAGCGCTTGGGCACGTCAGGTCTTTAATGTGCTGCGGTGTCAAGCCGTCAAGGCCGCCAGCGGAGCCGCTCCTGAAGGAGCCGACAGCCGAGCATAATTGATTAGCTGTAATTTTTAAAAACTGTGAGTCTGGAGCAGGAGGTTCGGGGAAGGTGAGGCCATCCGCTGCAGCCGGATGTTTACTCTCCAGAGCTGTAAAAGTTTCTGGAGAGTATGGCGCGACCACATCGCTGCTAAACAGGATCCTAGCAGCACCCCTTATATCACCTTCCCCTAATTTAGATTCTACATGATGCAAAAGCCCTTTGTGGGATAGCTGAGTAGGAAGTTTTGGGTCAAAAGAGACATTGGAACTATTACAGTTTTCTTTTATTTGAGTTGTAAGTGTTTTTTTTGAAGACAAATTTTTTTGGACATGTAGAATCTTATAGGGGAAGGTGAGTAACTGCTCCCAAGCACGCTCAGAGTTCTCTCGGACGACGAGGGAGACACATCGTGCCAAACTTGCTGCTACAGACGGCCTCGCGCCTCGAGGAACTCTCTTTAAAATCGGGACGGAATTTTCCAATTTTGATAGTTGTTGCCAGAGAGAGATGTGCACAGAATTTGTGGGGGTACTGGGTGTGGATCGGGGGGCCGAAGGTACACTGTGAGATTTATGAACCTTGCCACAGTGCACCCTCAGACCCCGTTCACCTTTAAAGAAACGTGCTTGTGAGCAGTGTGGGCATCTTACTAGGCTGTCTAGCGATGCGGTAGGTTGACTTCCAACATCGCTACATGCATCATTATGAAACATGTAAAAAGAAACTAAAAAAAACGAGTACTTACACTATTTTATATATGATAATATATATACAAAAACCACAATAAAATACCACATCACTCGAAGCACATCACAGAAAAAATTTGACACAAGTCACAGGTGACGTCGCCACAGGGATGATGTTTTTAATTTAATATTCATGAACCAAATAAATCGTCGAAGTTTTTGATCATCGAAGTATTTGCGTCATGCTGGGGAACCTAAGTACTTAGTTTAATATTCACATAGCAAGTTTTGTTCAGCTAGAACGGGAACAGTGACAAACTAAAATTGATGTACCTACCTACTGAGTTGTACTGAAAACCCTCTGCGCAAATATCTAATTTTAACATTCATTTCTCAAGTCATCGTTAATTTTCTAGTAAACAGGCAAATAGGCTATAAAACCACTCGAAAACACGCTTTAAAAATCTTTATCACGGATTTATCATGTACTTTATGACCGGTATAACTTTTTAGAATGACAAGTGGCTATTTAGAACATAATACCTATTACTGCCTGCTTTTAGATTGTACTTTCTACTTTATAAAAGATAGAATCTTGAAACATATTAAAGTCAAAGTAGTCAGATGTAATTTATTATTAAAATTTATAAAATTTCAAGAATGTTTGTGTTTTGCTGTAAACAAAGATTGTTGGGTCCGCGCCCGCAAGGGTCGGGTGCAAGCACGCATTAATTACACTTTGCAAGGGTTGGAAGTTATGTGTATTCCGTAGATAATGTAAGAGCATAGTGCTGGAGATATTATAAACTTGGTATATTTATGGTGGTTTCCTGGTTTTAGATCGCATCCCGCTGATCGTGGGTTCGGTGGGGCCGTACGGGGCCCATCTGCATGACGGCTCCGAGTACGACGGCAGTTATGCAGACACCACTTCTGTTGAGGTAATTGAGGTTCTTTCAAATATCTAAAGTTTAGCTTTTGAATAGAAGGAAAACTTTATTTACCAACACCTTACCTAATATTAAGTATTATAAAGCTGAAAGGTTTCTTTGTTTGCTGACTTGAACGCGCTAATTTCAGGAATTTGATCTCAGGACCGATTTGAAAATTATTTCAGTGTTAGATTCGTCGTATTTATCGAAGAAAGCTATAGGGTTTTTATCCGACTACACGGAGTAGTTCCTACGGGACGCGGGTAAAACCGCTTACGAAAGCTAGTCTAGTAAATAACCAGTACTTGTAATAAATCCTTCTATGATATAATGTGAATCTGTGGAAAAGTGTAGTTACAAAAGTTTTGTAATGATCGGAAATAAATAATTGCCTGTTACGAGGCCTGTATGTGGGTAACTTATGTTATCCGCACAAAACTAGTCGCTTAGAAATAGTAAATAATTAATGAGTTTGGCCGGCGCTAAATTGGTTCTTTGTCTATTTCTATGTATTGTCATTGAGTGCTTTTAGGGCGGCAATCGGTTGAATCGATCTTGTTCAAATGTTAAAGGTAAAGCTTTCTAACTAAAAGCTCTGAATTCACTGAGTGAGTATTTTTATTATTCTACATTAACTATGCTGTTCGACTTTAGGGTTCCGTTAGGTATGTGTTCACTGTAGGTACTCAAAATTTAAATTTGTCGAAAAAACTGTTTTTTTCTGGGGACGTTAAACTACCAATTTATCTCATTGAGAATTAAACGGAATCGTACATACATACCTAACTATAATTCTAATGAGCAATACCAAGGCAAGTATAAGCAAAAACAGAAACGTGACTAGTTATAAAATATCCTAAGTCGAACAACGCTGGCCAGGGAACAGCTACAAAGTGGTGGACCAGCGTGAAACCACTAAATAAAACTGGCCAGATAATAAAAAGCTTAACCATGTTTAATAATTTAAAAACATACCACGGAAAATCCCTGGTAATTTAATCATACACCATTATTAGGTAAATATCTACCTGCTCAACTCAGATATTCATTCAGTTGAAAAACTACCTTCCTATAACAATTCTGCGCAGTCGTGTCTAAACCCTAAAGTAGACAATTTATAAGGGGAAAACAGTTTTACTCTCCCCAGTACTCACCTGGATATAAAGTAACCTGTTCTTATGCAGCAAAATTGAGACGATTTTTCATGCATCTGCAGACAGGCTACATATTTCATACCATTTTCATAGCTAGAAAATCTCCTATGAAAATACGTAAGCATGCACCTCTATGTTTGATATCTCAACTTTAATATATCTATATTACAGAGATTATAATAAATAATCGCGAGAGTGTCTGTAACAACTGTTAAATCAGGTGCTCGATCATTTGTGCGGAACCCCGGGCGCCATGAATGCATAGCCTAATAAAGGCCATTGAAAGCGGCGGCTAAATCGTAAAGAGGGCCGTAAAGTTGCCTGCAAATTAAAATTTACATCGGCAATATGAAAAACTCCACTCCATTTCTCTTGTTTTTTTCCTGTACCGACAGCATTTGACTGGGGTGGACAGTTAATTAACGAAACCTAGAACAAATGGCTATCTGAAACAAACATGAAGTAAGAAAATGTGCGCTCTAATTAATTTGGAGTTGCTTTTTATTGTTTTAATAATTCCATGTTTTAGTGTAAATCAGAATGAATCTTTTGTCTTTAAAAGCTAGAAGAAAGAAGATAGTAAAAATATTTTTCTGTTATGATAACCAATATTAACTCTGTTCCAGACTATGAAAGCTTGGCACCGACCTCGGGTTCAGGCTCTCGTTGAAGCAGGAGTTGACCTCCTGGCGTTGGAAACTATCCCTTGTCAAGAAGAAGCTGAAATGTTATGTGACCTTCTTCGTGAATTCCCCAATATAAAAGCTTGGATCGCATTTAGTTGTAAGGTAAGTGTTGCTACGGATAATGCTCCATTGAAATTCTCATTAACAATTCTCGCGAATTCTGATTGATACTGAACGGTAAACGGAATAAAGTAAATATTGCAACCATAACGGGATTCAAGTATCTGAAACGATTGATCGATGAGTTACATAATAACTTCGATAAGTTCTCTAGACTGCAGCAAACCGCTTTTGAAATTCTAAAATAACAAAAATCATCGATTTGTGGCAGCGTGGTATTGACATGTTGCGTTACTGGCCTGTTGTGTTGGGGCTCTGCGGAAGGGTTATTTATTTTTTTACATAGGTATCCGAACACGTTGGCACACCGTGAATACCTAGGCAGGAAAATATTCAAATGAAGTTTGTTATTCTGTTCGTACGAATAGCCTGGATGGGGAACAAAAAGCCGATCACCTCAGATAAAAGATTTGATAGAAAATTTTGGTGCGGCGAGCAACATTTTGTATCCAATCCACGTGCCTGGACAAAAGTTATTTTACATATTCTATTACCATGTCAACAATCACGTCCAAACTTTTTCAGAAAATACAATGTTGGATTCGGACACTGATTCATTCATAACAGCATTCGTATCTGCTAGTTACTTGTATACTTACTACGTAGATGTGGTTGTAGGAATTATCATCTAGCAAAATTTTACAACTTTCCCGAAACATTAACCACTTTAGGTACATTGTTGCTGCAGTTTTTTGTTCATTTCCATAAAATTATAGTTTTTACTATCGCAATGCGGTCACTATTTCCATCTATTTTATTGACGTTTGTTACAGGACAATCAAAGCATAGCTCACGGTGAAAGCTTCCAAAAAGTAGCAAAGAAATGTTGGGAGGCGAATCCTGACCAGCTCGTCGCTGTGGGAGTAAACTGCTGCGCGCCGTCCTTTGTGTCGAACCTCGTGAAAGGCTTCAACGACGACCGGCCACACGACCCCATTCCGCTTATCGTTTACCCCAATTCGGGCGAAAAATACAACCCGCAAATAGGGTAAGATTTCCGACTGGGATAAATTATCTACGATTTAGTTTGTACCGTCTCGATTGAATGAAAACTGAAAACTCTTACTTTAATTGGGTAAACTGCTGACAGTAGATTTTGTCTGTAACCTGTAACTAGCAAAACCTATACCCACACAATTAAATTAGCAATTAAGTTACACTATCTAAAGATACTCGTACAGCACGGAGAGGCTGGATAGGTAGGTATTTGGTCCGTGTTCAACTGTCACTATGAGAGCTAAGACTGCAGCTTTTCATAGCACACCTGTGGTGCGACGAGAACTCTACTACGGCTACAAGTTATTATTCTAACATGTTATTTTATTTTTGTTTTTTCACGGTGGTAAATATTTAACAGATAGTCCATTTTTAAATAAATAAATAATTCCAACAATAATTGCATCAAAAATGTTATGAAGTTCCATTATGTAAATGCTTGAAGATGAGTTATATCAGTACCAGTTGCACTACGACGTAGCCTTATGTAGCACACCATATGCTACGATGTAACCTCAGCTACGATCATACTACGCACTTAAAAAATATAAGCTTGTAGTGTGCATAGTGCATAAAGGATGCTACACATTCAGGAAGGGTATAATAATAATTAGTCAGATCTCCATTGAATGAATAGTCCAACAATATCCTCCATTACTAAAGATAAAAGTTATTCCATTGTGAAAAGTTTAATTCCCGACTCGCTACTGGACACTTTCAACTTGGGCTCGCGGGCATAATGAACTTCACGTGCAGAGCCGTGTCTGCTCATCATTAAAGTTTTAAAAGTTCCTTAGTCCTAGTAGCAGGTACTTGGATCTAATTGAGTTGTTGTGTATCGCAGATGGATAGATCGCGACAAGTGCGAGGCAGTGGAAGTGTTCGTGCAAGAGTGGCTGGACTTGGGCGTGCGGTATGTCGGCGGGTGTTGTCGGACGTACGCGGCCGACGTGTCGCGCATCCGCAACCAGGTGCACTGTTGGCGCGACCGGTTGCGCTTCCAGGCCAAGTACCCCGACGCGCAGAACAACAACGCTGAGTAAACACCACTACGGTTCAAAGTTCCTTGGCGGTTTATTGCAAAACATCATTTTAGTGTGGTTCTTACTTCATGAAATATACATAGATACCTACGAGCAGGATTACCTTTTAAACGTGCCAAGCTAGATATTATTTTTCTTCTTGAAAATGCGCTCTGGTGTTTAGCATAGCGGACAAGCGGAGACTGTCTGTGACTAAATATGTATGTTGTATTGATGTGAGTGAACTTAATCAAAATGAAATATATTTGTAATAGACCCCTCAATATAAGGACTATACATATAATAATTATAATACCTATTTAAAATTTGTATGTGCCATCAACTTAATTGTAAGTAATTTACGAGTGTTTACTTATTTTTGTAAATGTAAAGAACAAATTATAATATTTTATTCGGTTTATATTAGTTTTATTTTGAATAGACTTTTGAACTTACCTTCCTTCCATAACTACCGCATGACTGAAGATGTTGGTAAAAAAATCAACGTACCTAATCCCTGACTACCCTGAGTAACTAAATCTAGACTTGAAACGCCATTTAGCGGTATCACATTGTGTACCGATGCGTAACTAGCGTTCTCAGTCCAAATTACTTACAAGACGTGAAATTGAAAGGACACTAAGTACAAAGCGAACTCGACAAATCCTGAACCTAGTTTACAATCAATGGCTCTCAAGTTCATCCTTATAAGTTTCAGACTGGTCATTATTTATTGGCAATTTACTGTCACGGTGTTTTTACAAAAAATAAAAAAAATCTACTAGGTAGTAGTTTAGTTTACTGAAATCGACTCCTGAACTCTGAATGCGGGGTCAAATTGGACGAGACATCAACACGAGCCGCTCTGTAGCTCCAATACCAAAACTAATCTCTTTTTGCATCAATGTTTTTTTTAATCCCGGGTTCATTTTGTTGCGAGTCATTTCACGTACATACATCGTATATCTAGGCATCTACATAAAACTTTTAACGAACAGCTACAGACGACAGCACTACAATCTGTCAAACCTAAATAGATTTTCAACTTTATCGCTGAAGCACATGGTTCAAAGTTGATTGGGAAAATTTTACAGTTTCGGGTATCTTGATGTGCTGGCGTCTGTACATGAAGGTACTCTTGCAAAACGTAGTTAATGTATGGATGGGAAATGTGAATATCTTCAATGATTTACCAAACAAATAGCTTATTATAGCGTTAGCATATGTATACATACATATACACCATCCTCGAAGAGCAGTCAGAAAATTGGTAGTTCTGCGCCCCTGGCACACAAAGGGCTCCAGAAGAATTTTTAGGTCGGTTTTTCATTTCATTCGAAATAAACAGATTTTTCACAACGAGTTAAGTTTAATCCTAACTTCAAACACGTCGTTATTTATGTACGGAAGTACGGGTACGAACAGCGAACAGGTACGCAGAAGTGGGTGGAAATTAAATTAAAAACGGCATCGTGTGTTGTTGGTCATGCCGAGTTTTCGAGACATCGACGCTCCTCAGTTGCTACAAAGAAATGAAAACATTCCAGCGTTTTATCAGCTAGAACAGTAGGAATGACCGACTAATTGGATCAACTTCTTTTATCAAAAAGTAGGTATGTACCATAGAGGAGAGTACCTAATACAGAACAATACAGAGGGCAGTTATTATGATATTGACGTAGATAAGTACCTACGTATTTCTACATCAATGAAAATTAGTTACTTACATAGTGCCTACACATAATGAGAACAATTTTAAAATCTACGTATGTTTTTTTGTGTGTAAGTATATTTTATAAATTTTGGTGCCATTTAGAATATGTTAGGAATAATAATTAACCTAAATCTTGACCACCTATTTATAACGCTTACATTTAATGTTTTTGAACTTTCGCGATTTGTACACCTATTTATTAGACACAACACACGAGTCTTACACGCGATGAGAAATTATAAAGGCATTGTACGCTACCCGGTGGACTGGAGGACCACCCGTGACCACGGTCGGTGTAATTCGGCAGAAACGTCGGGAGAAATAGACGTAGCGTACATGCCTATATTATTTTTAATCGCGAGTTAGACCCGTGTGTTGTGTTTAAAATTATGTCATTTACCTTCATACTTTTGAACTCTGATAAAGAACTCGACTTTTCCTGTCTAAGTATCGACTCCCAATGTTAGTCTTGTAGATAATTATTTGCGTTTTCTTACCCTTTTCTGAGATCAGAGATCGGAGAGTTTAATTGAACGTAGGTATTTATTCAACCAACTAGGAGCTAACCTATATTTAAGATAGCTGACCCACAAGTAATTGCGGTGACCGCTTGATATTCGATGTAGTCGCTTGACATGGATGGTTCGGATCATGAATTTCAAGTCCAACACGTGTATATCGTTGTATTCTTGGCATTTCACATAGGTATTGTTGACTATACCCACTCTATTTTGTTCGGCATTTAACGAATGAACTATCTTGATTGATATAACTTAAAAACTCAGTTTAAAAATAACATGTAGCTAAAATCTTATTTAATACCTTGTTAAATATTGTTTATTTATGTAAAAATTAAAATAGTCAACTATCTCGGTTCTTTTAGTTAAATGTCTTGTCTTGTACTTTAAGCAAATGGAGTATAGATATGTAGGGACCTCCCTTATAGCTGTAAAATATGAAAACGAAACAGCCCCTAAAATTAAATTATTATTGTACAATTTGGATATACGACGTGCGGTGATGCGTAACTAATTCATGACTTGATTCAAATTTAGTCAATATAAACGGCATTATGTATGTAGGTCTGAAATATGTTAGTAAAAGCACCAATTTAAAGTTTCAGCAAATTCGTCCAGTTTTCCATTTACTGGAAAAAATAGACTGGCTATCCATCATCACTTTCAATCCAGTTATTATATAAGTAGGTAGGTACCTAAGGATGCGATGAACTGCAACGGAAACACTTATGAGTGGGTGTTTTATGCAAGAGACATTAGTTCGTCGCTGTGTGCTTTACGCCTACGTGGGCGATGCACCCCGATGAGCGCTCGGTGAACCGAGTCACCCGTCACCTGTCCACTCTAACCTATGTAATAGTTTAGAATAGGCCCTTTGCGGTAATTGTGACAGGCAATCTATAATAGGTAATTAATAGTCCATGCCTATATTAATAACTAGACGGTCGCTTGCGACTTCGTCCGCGTGGATTTCTGGTTATCCAACGTAGCATACCTAAACAAGGGCTTTTTTTTGGGAAATCATCAAATGTGGCCCGCTGGGGGTGCAGCTGGATGGAGAACAACGTTAAAAGTTAACAAGGGCTAAGTACCTTACCTAGACAGGTACCTACATTGCTGGTAAAAATATAGTCTACGTATATCTAACTATTGTAGGTAGTAATGTAGCAACTCAAAATTTTCGTTGTAATTTTACGAAGTATTTTAGTTAGGTACTTATTTACTTCTGCTTTAACACATTCGTCAAAACACATGGCCCGTAGTGTCGATTACAACCAGTTTCTCTATCTTTAAACCAAACAAACACAATGAAATGCCTGCTGGGGCAGGGAATAGAACAACTCTGCTTGGTTCTATTTGTGTATCGTTTGGTTTTCACAAAACCTCGATAAAGAAATTAAAACGCAATGACAAAATTGACAGTGATTTTCCCTTGAATATACTGTTTATACTTTACCTAGGTACGAACCTTATAATCAGGAAATCACTGTCGATGGATTTCAAGAATACGGACCATTGTTTAAAGGTCTAAAAGTCAAAGAATAAAAGTAATATGTAACCAATACGGTTTCTAGCTTCTACCATACCATGAAATGAGGCACTTAAATAAAAGGCGAAAATATTACAATAAAGTTTAATACTTCTTAAAAAGACGTTAGCATTTGCTCTCTTTTGCGTCCATCAAAATGTTTCTGGACTGTAAAGTGGCGATGGCAAGAGTTCGGTCGTGTTTTTCTTCGCTCAACTGAAGTTGTAGGTTCTTGACCTCCATTTTCAATGTCTTTACTTCATTCTGCAGCCGCATTACGATCGTCCATAAGCTCGGCGAGGCCTGGCTCGAGGTGCTGTGTATCGGCAGCGACGGAGAGCGCACCAACGCTTCTAATGCCGGATTCTCGTCGTCGCATTCTGAAAATACAATAACATCTATGGAAGTATAAAATTATCTAAGAGTGAGCTTTCGATGGATATTTTCTTATCTGATACCCACCTTGTAGTATTACTTTTTCAAAATATAAATGTGTTACGAGTACTATATCTACCGCATATATTTTTTTCTAGTTGTAGAAAATTTATTTGCGAGAAAGTATCACTATCAGATATCATGTTAGTGCAGCTATTACTGGTATTGGAAATCAATAAAACATTAACGAATAGTTCGTGTAGCAGCATTTCAGGCATGGCAATATTACCGAGGGCTTATTAAATTGTAGAATTGATTTCGAGATGTTAATAATAACTACAACAGTTTCATAGAAAAATAAATATAATATTGTACCACACAATTTCGTTAACATATAAAGATTATTAGGATTGTAAATATATAGTAGGATAAATGAATTTTCCAATAACTTATACCTCATCCATGTATAAATTAAACTAGTGCATCCGTATTCAAAATTGTGGAATCAATATATTCATTTAATGACAAATATTTTAACCAGACGAGGAACAAGTTGCACAATATGATCCTTACGATTACACAGACATTCAGAATGTAATGCAAACTTCAATAATATCAAAATATGTTATGCGCGAGATTTTTATCTCAAAAATCTAGCAGAAAAGCAATGAAAACACAGACAATAGTATGAGGCTATTATATTAACATACATAATTATATTCCAATTTGGCGGAACTAAATATGTTATACATAGTTCTAAATTTGTTTTTAATAACATAGAAATGACTAACAACACAACACATATTTAAACAGAAATTAATGGATTATATCCGACTATAAAGGCATTCGTTTGTTAGACATAGTATGTATAATTGTTTAATACATAACATAGGTACACAAAAAATACACACTATAATATTGTTAATATACTACATACATTGAAAATATTTAATTATCGTTCATATAATAAAGTTAATAATAAAATTTATCTTTGATAGGTACATATAATGTCATACATATAATTTGATAGGAACATATAAGGTACCTATCAAAATAAATTCAATCAGCAAAAGCAGTTTAACACTTAGAAAATTTACATCTTTTCAAACTACCTAAATGTATAATATCAATTTTATCGAAACACATAGCCAAAATAAATACAGGTGAAACATTGCACGCACCATTATATAAATAGATATGCAATATATTTTACTTTTATCGATAATGTGCTAATTTCATACTAAATAAAGTCAAAAGACTATTCAAACACTCTTCAAATAAGAGTGCACTTCACAGTGTCAGATCAGAGCAGAGTAAACTAGGCACCGGCTTTGTAGGTTCATTTAGCGCGACCAACAATAAATCGATAGCTCCGTGTCAATGATCTCACCTAGTGAAAGCAAGGCAATGTCAAAGCTTTGCAACCGCACGTTACTGTTGCTACGATAATTTATCACGATTTTACTGCGCAATACTTAAAAATATTACATTAAAACAGATTGTATTTAATATTGTCTTAATTTTCTGATTCAGCATTGAAAGAACGCAAAATGTAATTATAACGAAATGAGTAAAAAACTCGCACATGCTGAATGAAAATCTACAGATATTCAAAGAATTTTAAATTTAAATATTTAATTAAAATTAAAGAGTAATCAGTGCAAGAGCCGATGTATGCGAGCAGCATAAGGCGGATTTCCAGTTTCCACTTCAATTAATCAGTGCCAGCATATGCTTGACAAGCTTCACTATTTTTAGCCCTTTTCCCTAATGGGCTGTGGGAATAGCGCTCCGCTGAATCAGTTCTTATAATATACTTGTCGGTGACGCAAATTCGTACCTAGCGCCTATACGTAATGCCATCTGTTTTGAGATATATCTCGAACCAAGTCACTACAATATTTAATAATACTCGTACAATAATAAGTTTCTTGAGATTAAATCTTTCGAGACAAGAAAGTAGTAAATGACAAAGAAAACGTTGTATAAGATAAGTGATACAATGAAACAAGTGGCAGCGCAGGCTATATTGCAGTTGGCACTGTTACTAACGTTCGTATGTAAATGTAGCATGCAGTGCATTGCGCTATCCTGTTCAATATTAAATGAATGGCACGCGGCGGGCACTGCTGCCCGCTGTGATTACCCGCCGCCGCCGCACAACCTAATAACTTGCCTCACTTGTCTCTATTAGCCATGTCCCCTACGAGCACACACCTCCTTCTTGTGCTTAGACTTCTATCATTTACAATAATTAATTATAAAAGTTCTAAATCTGGGTTAGAATAACTACTTTGTAATGGTAATTTGTTTGAAATTTCTAACTAATTGGTTGTCATTTTTTATTTAGTTACTTATAATAAACTTTTACAACTCTTATCGCATATAATGATACCTTGTGATATTAATTGTGTAAAACCAGAGCCTCGCCTTTATTAACAAAGAGGACCAAGTTCAGTTATTCTCTGCGAATTAAACAATACATAATAATTCTTTATAATCAAAATCTAGTATATATTTAACAAATTAACGACGTTTTAATGCCTTCTAATACTTAGTCGTCTGCGTAAAAAGCACCATTTGGCATTTAATGGATTTCAATCATAAAGTCAAACTTCCAAGAAAAATAGCGTGTCCTTGGCATCATTCCATTATTGATTCACAAATTCGTGAATAAGTCTATAACATACATACATACACATTTAATATATTATTTTACTCTCCTTACAATAATCTACAACTTGCGGTAAGCATAACCATGCAAATTATGCTATAATTTAATGCACCACAACAATATATTTATAAAATATACAAGCAATATTTAAAATTACTCTGTCTAATTACTAAATAATACTGCACACATGCATTTTGTATATGAAAAAACTATGTAAACATAGATAACACGCTTATCGTCGGTTACACTAAGACTACATCAATGGCACGAGTACGAAATTGAAACCAAAGCGAATATTCTCACTCAAGCATTCGCCTTGCCTGCAACTTACTTTGCATTACACATTACATTTACTTATAATGGTCAGCTACAATGAAATGAGGATGCAATTATTTAAATAAAAACAAACAAATACAATATTAGTCAATGGGATCAGCTTTGGTTAAATGTAAAATTTGAAAATGAAACAGATTCAATGGTCACACCTGACGCGAGAATACATGACGTGGTTAAAGATAAGGGGGTAAATCCGAGCGAACAGCGAAACGAGTGATATGTAGGAACAATAATTGAGCATATAACTAAGTTTTCTACTTATGTCAATCGAAATGATGGGATTTGGTAAGTTGTTTGACGAAGGTGCCGCAACACCAGGTGGAGGAGCGCGCGGAGCGGGCGGGCGCGGGGGCGGCGGGCGGCGCGGGCCGCGCCAGCCGCAGCGGCGCCAGGCTGGGGTGCGAGCCGCTGCGCCGCTCGCGCCCGCACATCAACTTCTGTCTCCGCTCTTCCGAACACTCCCACAGGTTGGGATTAGAGCGGTTCATGTCGAATTTTCTGTCCGATAACAGCCTCCTTGTGTCCGGCCCTCGATACAAGTACGCGTCCGCCGCAGAAGAGCTTTTGTTACGTTTTACTTTGGTCGTTTTAGTACAGGCGGAGTATTCGGGCGTGTTACTTCGCTGGACGGTCGGAAGTTTAGTGTAGTTATAGTGAGGGATGTTAGTAGCGGGTGCGTGATATTGTACTTTACCGAGCGATAAGTGGCCGCAGTCCACTGCAGGTGCGATATAAAGGCAGCCGCATGTAACAAAATAGAAAGATTCAGACTACCTGATCAAGACATTTCGGGCTTCAGTGTCCGTATTAGAAAAGATGTTCCGGCCTTAGTATATTTAACACATCAAGCGCAGATTGAAGAGATTCTTGCGATTTGTTAGTGACAAGATATACTTTGGTGATGCTAGTACATATGCTAAACAATAACTATTCACGATCGAATAATCGAGATTCTATTCATTGATACGGATACAAAATAAATAGTAACCTCTACAACGACTAGCTACTTTGTACTCATACGAACTAAAGATACAATAAATAAAAGTTCTATAATAATTAATACCGTATCTTAAAGATTGATAATAAATAATACTAACGCTATCAGATCTACGAGAACTAATACAGTGTACAAGAGATTATCAAAGCATGCTGCACATGCACTTACGAGTTGTGTGCCTAAATAAATACCGATAATATGAGAGAGATACTGAGTATTGTAATAAATTAATATACTGATACACGGAGTGCTTAATTAATATATAGTATCGTCATTACACCAACAACAGCAAACTTGAACAACTATTATTTTCAAGCGCTACTTTTATGACTAGCGGAAGATTTGGTTTTATGTATAAATACAGAACTTTCATTCTAAGAGCCAACTGATAATACGGTTTCTTGACTTCGCATGTCTCCTCCTTGTCGACTCGAATATCTCCAGCGGAATATTGGGTACTGCATAATAAATACGCTGTGTTAGTGTTACCTTCTACCTGCTATGTGGATCATTTAATTACTACAACCATTACATTATAATTTTAGCAAAATGATTCAATATGAATTTATCTGATACTTAGCGAAATCGGTCTACTTTTATTTCAGCATAATTATATTTAATATGCACGAAGGAGTCAATAATACTGCACAAAGGTTCTATATTAATTCCGCCGAACGAAGTAGGATCTAATGTAAAAATTATTAAAACTAGTTTCATTGTACAGTTTACAATAAGGAGGCGTGTTTGTTATTAGTATTTTGTACAGTAGAATAAATTATAGTACTCACCTGAACTTACAGCGTTCCTACAGCGCGCCGAGGTGCAGTAAGCTTCTATAACCTTTAATATAAGGGCGTCCTCTTCATAAGAATTGGACTTTCGTTGATGCGGCGCATAAGGGTGCGTCGGTCCAATGTTTTCGTCCGAACCGACCGTGAATGATTGCGGCCGGAGAGGCGGCGCCGGCCGTAAACATGTTATGCTCCACCCTACGTCAGCAATAACCAAATATTGCAGTAAGTATCCAGTCAAAGCTTAATTATATATAGACAACATGATAGAAAAATAAATAAAGCTAGCATCGAATATTAAAATCACTTAAAAAGTGCGAACAATTTATATGAATTGTCCAACGCTAGCACAGAAATGATTGATTTATTAGCGTCGTCAAATTTTATCTAAAATTAAACCATTATAAAGGTGATATCATCCACCAATTAACGGCGTAAAATTCATAGGTAATTGCTCTATACATACACCTAAATAAAACACATGTGCTAAGTAAATAGGAACATCGTTACCTTTATTGCTGTAGTTCGATCCAGCCGTGTCGATGAAATCAACAGATGAAAACTTTTTGCCGATAGGAGTTTTATTTGGCTTGGCGGGTGATTGGTCGAGAGAGTCGCATGAATTTAATAGCCAGCGCGCAGACTGATTCTTTTGTTTATTTTTCTGCGTTTGTTGCGTATGTTGTGTGTAGCTTTGATGATTGTTGAATGAATGTGATCTTTTGTGGTTTGTTAGACCAGACGATAAATCAGAGTTATTGCTGTCGCTCATGGCCATCTGTTGGAAAACAATACTTGTTATTAAATTAGAAATTTCTACTGTGACAACTCATACATAACATGTATTTGTTAACCGTTCTGTAAAGTTAGCAAATAGATACATTTGTGCAAGTTGTTTAATGGAAATTTTCAGTTTCTCCAGCATTTGTTCAAACATGTTTATCTTAAAAGCAAGGGTATATAGCGGGCAGTCGCCAACTGACTCGTCATCGCAGCATTTCAAACATCAGATACAAAGATAATTCTGGCATTTTATCACATCCAATTTCTTCCATATGCTTACTTATCTCTTTAGCGAGTGTACCTCAAGTCCCAGTTCAAATGGGTTTACACTTTGACACTTAGAAACACTTTGTTGTTCAATGTATAAAGAAGACCAAATATTGGTGTGAGGAACGGGTCATTAAGCCTTACCATGCATTATATTCGTCTTAATAGGTTAGTGAAATTACATGATATCTACTTGCGGTGATTGTTTTGTAGTTAGTATGATGAATAAACACAGGCAAGGATGATCAAGTAAAGCACTGCAACACTGGGGTAACTATAATGATAGTATTAATCTAGTGGTTACAAATCCTCAAGGCAATATTATCTTCAAACCAGTGACACAAATCAGTAGCTCTTTACAAAAGAATAATCCTTGCCTGAGTCGGTGACCACGGTAATGGGTAATTTTGCTTTCATCCACCAGTGTGCGTACAAATCTGAACGATACACCACAAACCCGCTTTGGGCTTCAGCTAGACCCTTCTGCACTTTTGCTAGGTCCTCACTGCGAGACCTCGTTTTCCGCATTTGCGCGTTACTCGTATCCATGCTTTGTGCATTCTCTTTGTTAAACAAATCACGATTGCGTGGTGCGTTAGCCCGAGATTGCCTTTGAATATTATTGGCTTCAGGCGTTTCGCGATAGATACGCATGTGGTAGTGCAGACTAGGCTTTGTTCGTTCTGTTATGTTCAAAGTGCTCCACTGGCAAGGCATCGGCTGGCGCACGTTCTTGGGAATCTCTATGTGTGTGCTGGGTTTCCTGTATACTCTTGGCGGGGGTTCAGGTTTTAACTTTATTTCCGGCACATAACGTTCAATGTTTCGCCTTATAGAGGTTCGTTTAATCTGTGTCGTGGGTACGGTTGGTACAGCTGTGAACGTTGACGTCACATTCATGTTCGACGAGTCTATGACATCTAGACTGTTCTCCGAAGTAACACTAGTCACGCAAGATGTCCTAGCAGTAGACCCAAAAGGCGATGTGCATCTGCATTGGTCTTCATAGGTCGCCGCCTCTATTTCAGACAAGGTTACTTTCTTCCGGTGACCAGCATCAAAACTGCCTTGCGATAAATTAGTTAAAGACCCTTTGGAGTTATCAGAACTTTTGTCGTGATTATCTGAATCATTGCCTGTGTTCCCAGAACTCGAATATTCATGCATATTTAACTCTGGCGAGGCTAAATTACAACTCCCAACGACGCCCGAATCAGAAGATCGAGGACTCGGACACACCGATCTGTTGCAACATTCGCATTTCCTATGCATTTTGTGGTTTTCTGACTGAGAGCTCATCCTATGCATTCTAGCGTCTTCACTCCTGTGGTAATTCTCAGTTTCCACCATAGACCTAGACATCGATCGTCTTATTCTTTTGTCTGAGTTCAATGAATGCTTACGGAAAGGCACGTTTGTATTCAGATTAACGTTGATTATTTTCATGTTTTCCTCTTCGTTTCTAAACATAGGCGGCGGGTCTATTATAATAGATTCTATGGGACTGTAGCTCTGTTTTGGTGACGGTGGAGCTATAAGCTGTAATACGTCAGATGTCAATTCCTCATCAGCACGTTCTTCTTCAGGAGTATAGTTTTCCTCTGTTGACTTCCAAAGTTTCGTAGCAGTTTCATTTTTCGCGCTTACATTTGGGAAACTCCGTCTTGTTGTTATGAAGTCTGTTTCTTCATTGCCAAGGATATCAATTTGTGTACTTTGATCCATATTAACTAAATCCTCACAGGCCATGTAACTTCTTACTTCAAAGCTGGAATTCTCAGTACTTTCGGAATGTTGAGCAAATGGATACAGATTGTTTATACCTAGTGCTGTCTTGTGGTAGTTTTGGCCACTGTCAATGGTTTTTATAGTATTATTATGCGTCCTCTTCGCAGCTTCAAATAACTCGCGTGTGCAATCGGCCTTAGCTATAGCTTGACTTTCATCCAAATGCATATCAGCCGAGTTGTCAAAATATCGTACGTAACCGAAATTACTGCCCCAGCTACTACAAGATGATATGGTTCGCGGACTTTCCATAGCATTCTGCCTGAGTATTTTAGAGCAACTAACAGCTTCTGCGTCAGTACAGCTAGAACTCGTATACGATTCAGTCTCAACGGTTTCTCTATCGCTGTCATCACTATCAGAATATTCAGTATCTGCGCCTATCGTGCCATCATTCTCTATTTTTAGACGAATATGATTTTTGTGTCTTCGTCTCACAGGCAATCCCGTTAACTCGAATGCTTTCGCCCATGTCCTTTCATGCAAGAGTTTGCGTAACATTTGCCTCGTGATTACTTTTTTCTTAACGAGTCTCGCGAAATATTTGGTCAACGAATAGTAAGGCGATGCAGAAGGGTAGCTAGGCGGTGGTAACGTGACGTGATAAAGGCTGCGGCGACTAGTGTTGATGCTAGACAACGCCCCTTCAGAAGGAGAGCGGGTCAGCTATACAACCAAAAATAAACCTTAGTCTTGTGTGTAAACAAAATATATTCTTGTAACGAGTGACTATTAGACGCGTTTAAGAGTAATTTATATTTTTAGCAAAGTGGGTCAAGGTAAGCGTATACTTACATGTGGTAGTGACTGCGGTTGTCCAGGCTCATGAGCTGGGCTACTGGTGTTAGAGTGCTTCTGTAACAGGCTAACCCAATTGTCAGCTTCAGCTCTCGTTTGACAAACTGCCACAATAGTATCTATCATTGGGCCGCCTATTTCAAATGCATTCTTTCTGGTATCTGTATCATCTAATTTGGAGACAGTTATGCCTGTCAGGGGAAGACAACCCTGCAAAATGCATATTATAAGTACTTATATACTCAAGTTTAAAAGGAAATGTGTGAAATATTTTACAATGGACTTACTTCATAAACAAATGCCGACACCCTCTTGCTTACAGACAATAGCAGTAGAGCAGAAGGGAAGAGAACGAGATAGCGATCCTGATGCGAAGGGCCAACAGCGACGCTGCCCATGTGCAGCACGTCACCGAGAGAGGCTAGCTCACCACCAGGCCAGCCTCTCACCTCACCAGTTACTACCTGAAGTTCTAACTCTTTTTGGCGACGTAATGCTGCGCAACCACTCTGAAAGTAGATATTTGTGAGATGTTACATAACAATCTTCCTTGTATTTGAACCTGACATTTATCAAGACGATGATGATGGTCTTTCTATAAAGCACTTGTCAAGTCTCAAGTATTATGATAGGTTAGTTATTATATATGTAGCAAAAATTTATTCATAAAAATAATGAATGTTAGTAACTAAATGTACTTACAGCTATATCCTTGTATACAACTGATGCTCGGTGAGTATCACCCCTATCAGGATGGGCCTCATGGACATGTCTAGCCAACTCTTGTAGCATTGCTGGGTATTTGCCCAATCTTCGGAATGGCTTGGATAAGCCAGCTGTCAATACTAGTACCCCAGGACAAACAGCACCAGCATCCTCCATCCATGTATTCAGTTCCTCTCTAACAAATAAAGTTACAGCATTTAAGAATTAGTATTAAGTAAGTATTTAATCATTATTTCAAAATTGGCAGTTTTAATTTTCAGTAGTCAAAATATCTATAAAACCAGCTACTGACCAAACATACTAGCACACTATCAAAATAAATACTGAAAAAGTATATAAGTAAAAATGTACCTACTTGTACTTATCAAGAATACAGACAGCTTTGGGATGGCCCGCACAGTAAGTTTGGTGAACAGTCTTAATTTTAGGAGCCCATTGTAAAAAGAGCCCTCCAACCCGCTGGTCTGGCCCAGTCTTAGTAGCACATTCATCAAGCAGGGCCAGGAACTGTTCGTGTACTTGGAGGACCTCATTGATATTGCCTGTCAATTGTTTGAACTCATCCCTGGTCAGCCTAAAAGTTTACATAGTTAATTTAATGAACTGAGAAGATAAATTGCAATAATTGAGCAAAATATTTGATTTGACCTAAGAATTGATAGTAAACAGTTACAAGTGTAGTTTTGCACATCAAAGGAGGTTTGATACAGATGTTTAATAGACAAATGTTTTATACTACACCCTCTATGCTATAAAATAAATGTCTCAGATCTACACTTACATGTCACTTTTCTCCAAGGGTTGTAAGAAATTACTGACAAGGCCCTGCATTTCAGCTACATGAGCCTTTTCTGAATCTATAATATCTTTGAGAACTACATTTCTGAATGCCTGTATTTCTGATGCTGCCCGTATTGGAGATGTTGTCACACTTCCTGATGGATCTGTTTTTACATGTAAAGATTGAAAGGGATTATACAAATAGTTACTAATGTCATCTGATTTAGCTAAAAACTTAGTAGAATTCAGAGAGCATACCTTTATGTTCGGTTACATAGTTGCTTGGAAACCAGCCTGTTGTTTCACCTAAAGTGCCTTCCCACCATCCACCTTCTTCTTTTTGGGTAACAGTAATAATATCGCCCTTTTTGAAACATAGCTCGTCATTGTTCTTACCCTTAAAAGAATATATTGCCTTCACCAAGCAATTTTCAGTTGTCATTTTACTTGTTTCCTGGCACCATGTTATAAATTCTAGAAAAATAATTCCAAATCAGAATTGGACAATCAGTACTGCTATAGCACTTGTGCGCACTTATAATAATACGTCTGACGTGAAGACTACGTTGATGACCAAATATGAATACAAATATAATAAATGAGTAAACATTTAACTAGGGTACGCTATTTGTTTCAGATTGAAATATTTTTTGGACAGCTCATAGAAATAACAGGAAGTGTTGGTGTCAAAGCAAAGAGTTACATTACATAGCGAAGTGTTCGATGAATTATCTAAATAACTAGCACAGTACTCCAATACACTTAAATTATACATCAACAATATAATTTAATATCTTTTACTGATTTAATAACGTACAAAAATGTAATATCCTCGATTTTCACGGACTTCAAGTTCCAAAAATAAACAGACCACAGACTAACTAAACTATTTGACATTCGTAATATAGACTCGTTATGGAAATGACAAAAATAAAGAAAACCCTAGAAGAATGGATTCAGACTGGAGCCAGCGGATTGAAATATTTGCTGTTTCTAAAAACGCAAATCTTAAAAAAAAATTACAGCCATCAATAACTTCGTAATAGGATGTCCATATATTTGTGCTAAATAGACTACATCTGGATTCGTGAATCTAAGTTAGGCAAGCCGAGCTGTACTGCTGCACCGAAGGTAATTATGACAATCGCAACAATAGATTGTTCCCAAAACTAGCTTTAAATCCGAACTTATAAATCTAGTGAACTGGTTTTTATTACCACTCTTCGAATTTTATTTTATGGAATATAATTGGTAGCAATTCTATACTAATGATGGCATCCGGCCCGATTGTCGGCTACGGTGGCCGTTTTCTTTTTATGGAGATCAGCCGGCTGCGCAGGACATATTATAGTGCACAAGCATTCGCGCAGATACAGGTGCACTCTCTATTCCCTCACTCTCATAGTCCGATGGGACGGCAATCCGACACGACCGGAGAGAGATCAGGCGTAGGACCGACATTTACGTGCTCTCCGATGCACTGGTGAATAAATAACCAACTTTCAGGCTGCTTTATGAAAGTTTCTCAAAACCCACAAAGCGATTTCGGCCCGACCCGGGAATCGAACCCAAGATACCGTCCACAGCAGTCGCGCCTTGCGACTACTAGACCAACAAGGCAGTCATATATTATATTGTAGTAATTATACATATAGCTATAGAAATACACACTATTCTCAGGAACTACTAAACTGATGATTATTGAAAAAAAAAATTGTGTTAGGACAATTTTTAGAAGTTACGTTTTATCCAGATATGCAAAGTAGTTCCAAAGGTAAAACTGCTGGTAAAAGGTAATCTTAATAAAATACAATATTTAGTACAAATTTTAATAAAAGAAAAATTACATAAAAAATATAGGTAATACCTATTGCTTAGGTGTAATTATTAGATATATTATTTACATTATCTTATGTATGTAAGAATGTTATTTAAAATTATTACTGAGATTGTTTCTATTATTTTTTGTCTTAGTTTTACAAAAATTCATCACACCAATCTTTCAAACACTGATAACAGTCTGCTGATTGTTTGGAGTTGGCATTACATGTATCCTTTAACCACTCTTGGAAGAGCTCCTTGTCTTTCTTCAACACTAGAAACTGTCCCAAAACTGTGTATGCCTGAAAAAAAAGAACCATCTATTAAAATCTATGAATTTCCTGTCACTCATCTATATATTTCTACACAATACAAATCTGCATATTTCTTATCAGCATATTTCTATGAATTTGTTATTTTATCTAAAACTCAGCATCCGTACATAGCATTTAACCTACAAAATCCGTTAACTAACTGTTTCAGCGTGTACTTGTACACTCAAAGATGGGTTCTGAAAACCCAATGCTTGGCTATTTAACTGAATAAGACGTGATATTGCTAGGTCACTATCATGTTTACTTAACCATCACAATATTGGATAATATTTTTGACGACCAGATGACGTGGTGGTTAGTGAACCTGCCTGCCACGCTATAGGTCGCGGGTTCGATTCCCGCATAAGTCAAACATTTGTGTGCATGAACATGGGTGTTTGACTTAGTCTGGGTGTTTCTATGTATAATATGTATGTATTTACAAAAAAAAAAGTATATAAGTATGTTTATCAGTTGTCTAGTACCCATAGTACAAGCTCTGCTTAGTTTGGGACTAGATGACGTTGTGTGAATGTGTGAGGGATATTATATGAAAAAAAAAAAAAAAATATTATAATGCCATGATACACACATAATTTAATAGGGCAGAAAATCTGTTAATAGTATAAAAATAATTAATTTTCACCAAAAACTTCAAATGGGATGTTGTTTATAACATTGTTGTTATCATATCATCACGAAAACCGTTAAAATATATAAGTACCTATTAAATTAAACGTTTGTCAACGGGTAAGAGGTAATAAATAGGTACAATAAGCAATAGATGCAAATCACGCAAAGATCATTAGTGGACGAACAGCTATTCATCGTAGTGATTGATATAGTTGGTTTCGAGTAAACGAATTGAGCTTAAATACGCATACAATCGATACCAACCTTATCAAATCCAGCAACTTCCAATCTTTTTCCCAATACTTCACCGACGCCCGCTAATTCGGTTACTGGCTTTTCTCCCATGGGCTCGGCCACGAAATTTCTGTGTTTCTGTGATGTACTAGACATTGTGTTTGCAGCTCGTTTGTACTTTTCGATACAATATACAAAGATCGTAATAAATACAATCAGTATTCACTTTAATTTATTGAAAAGATGCTATGAAAAATGAAATTAACATTTACAGCCAAGAAGCGTGCAAAGCAAACAACCACAGATAACTTTAAAATTCTATACCACAGAGTACATTCCACTATACCACAGTCAAGAAATTATATTCTTATTACCGCGACCTCCGCTACCATGGAATTTAGAAACAAACAGGACGCAGCGTTAGACTCTTGAAGGATTTTTGGTTTGACTAAAAATGTAAATAAAGAATGCAAATTTTTAACTAAGTTCTGACTTGATATGTTGAAAATATGACAATTACTGACCCCCTGTCTACTACTATTCAACATTTCAAGTTACCTTCATACAGGGTTACTGGGTAAGTCGACCTAGATCCGTTAAGGGCGTGCAGTACCCATCTTTTCTGACTGATTTCACTATGAAACACCCTACCCCAAACCTAACCGTTTTCGAAATAAACGAATGTTAATTTTTATTATAAAAAATGCCGATTTTTTACCATTAAATATGGTATTTCAAAATTAGTATGCCTAATTATTATTATTTTTTATTTTTTACATGCTGGTTAAGATGCTCCATGAACTTAGTAACCAAAATCCTACGTAAGTTAACTAAATACATTGTTCTGGACGATTGAAAGTTCAAAAAGTTATTTAAAAAAATTACAGTTTACATTTCTCTAAAGGATATTAAAAAAAAGTTGTATGGCAGACGTTCGGCAGATATGCCTAAAAACATCTACGTTTCATCAGCTATCCAACAAGGTATAACAATCTAGGGTCTTATTTAAACTCGTAAAACAAATCTTAATTTCATAGGCGATAGTGGACGTAAACTAATTACGCGAATTGATTATTCTTTGGCTGGCCCTAGAAACTAAAACAAAACAGCAGGTCAGTTTGTACAAAATAACATTCATTAACGTCCCAGATTAAAGTTCGTGTTCAACATGTCCGCCTCTGTTTTGTACACATCTTCGCATTCTTCTGCGAAGCCCAGTTTTTATTACTCCAGTGGTCAATGTTCTTCTAATTTCGTTTGCGTTGATTATTCTGCCTTTCAATTCTTCGACAGACGCGATTGGATTTCGCCTGATTTTTAATGATTTGCCACTGAATCTAATTAGGGACATGTGGTTCCAGCATGATGGCTGCCCTGCACATTTCCGAAGAAGTGTCAGACATTGGCTGGGCACAACTTATCCTCATGAATGGATAGAACGAGGTGGGCTTTTACCCTGACCAGCCAGAAGTCCGGATTTGACCCCCATGGATTTTTATGTGTGGGGGCACATGAAGAGTCTGGTCTACAGCGAGATAAAGCCAATCGCGTCTGTCGAAGAATTGAAAGGCAGAATAATATAATAAGCATACTAATTTTGAAATACCATATTTAATGGTAAAAAATCGGCATTTTTTATAATAAAAATTAACATTCGTTTATTTCGAAAACGGTTAGGTTTGGGGTAGGGTGTTTCATAGTGAAATCAGTCAGAAAAGATGGGTACTGCACGCCCTTAACGGATCTAGGTCGACTTACCCAGTAACCCTGTATACTATATAGTACAGGATTCCAGTTATTATTGTGAGCTTCTTTGGTATTCCACACGAGTATTGACACCTGACACAACAATGACAGGAAAAACAACGACGAATGGACGAATTAAAATTGTCAAAAATGAAAATATCTTTTTATAAACAATAATAAATATTAGTTACAGCTTTTCAGCTTGCGTTGATTTTATAAGACTTAAGTACATTTAGATACAAAAGGCTAAATATGCAGACTATGCAATTCATAATGTTTCTCATGATACCATTATTGATTGATTGAAGACATTCGGAAAAATAATCAAGACTTATCAGAATGTTGAATTTAAATATTTCAGTTATTATTATGATTGCAGGGATATATATTAAGGACATAGATATGTGATCCTGTTTAAATGATAAGAATTCTGCTTTCTTAGCATGGAATCCGCAATTGAGGAGAGTTTATATCGTGCAGTGGTTGCGGAAGATCAGGAAGCTGTTATAAAGGCGCTCTCCAAAGGTTCCATTATTTATAAAAATATTAATTCGTTTTCTTTACCATGGTGTTGCCCATATTGTCTGAAAATACAATAACACTCAAAAATAATGTGGTTTTCCAGTATCTCAACAGATAATTTTATAATATTAATATAGATTAACATTTTTTATTTAGAGATTCTATATTTGAATATTGAAACTATATTTATGAAATTGCAGGTGCTAATCCAAACAAGACTGCCAGCCAAGGTAAGACCAGTTTAGGAGAAGCCGCAAACAATGGGAACATTGATATTGTTAAACTATTAATAAATGCTAGTGAAGCAAAACGGCATGCTCCTGTATCATATACAGGGTCCTCTAAGAAGCGCCTTGTTAAATGTCACAAACGAAAGCTAAGGAACAATGGACAACATGATGAGACAGTTGTAAAATGCAAAAATTTGAATGACAGAACCTTCAAAGATTTTCATTTTGGACAGTATGAGGCAGTAGGAGTGAATGAAACCAGCTCAAAAGCAGATACCAACCAGGGATACTTTGTGTTCATACACAGTGAAGGATCTAGTAGTGATGAGAGCAAAATAAGTATGAAATCACCAATTACTTCATCATCCTTGACACCCTCACCACAAGCTGACCTGGAGTGGGATGAGGACATAGGCAGTGTGGCTCCAACTACAAGTGAAGATGAGACATGGTCTTCTATGTATAAGTGAGTTTATCCTTTTTTCATATTTATTGATTGCTACTGTGTTTATTCAAAATAGCATATGTTATGTAGTGTACTAGGCCTTTGTATTTTTTTTAAGATAGTCTATATTTTAATTAATTTTACATTTAAGATGGTATGCAGCAATACTGGAGTCTACAGGAGCAGCCATTGCATCAGCGTCTGTAGTGACCAATGGAATTGACCAACATGATGCATTTATGCAAACCGCCTTACATTATGCTGCTGAGCAGGGTCATGCTGGTGTTGTTAAATTACTTATAGAAGCTGGTAATTTTGGTTAACTGCTGGTTTTTAATACCATATTCTATTTTTTACAATTATTGATTGTTTATCCAACAAATTAATCTTCTTAATAACTTTGTGTATAATTACAGGCTGTAAAGTAGATGCTGAGACAGGAGATGGTGTGACAGCCTTGCATGTAGCAGTAATTAAGAATTATATTGATATTGTAAAGATACTCATAAAGGCAGGGAGCAATGTCAACCACAAAACATATGATAGGATGACACCTCTGCATTTCGCTACTTCAAGAGGTTTCTTAGATTTGGTAAGATTAGCACACTCACGCATCATTTTAGTATAGACGCCTGCACATCAAGCTACCTAAAGTGTAAATTTTTCCCAATCAACTTTGAACCATATGCTTCAGAGATAAAGTTGGAAATCTATTAAAGAAATATGACAGATTGCAGTAGCTTAATGTGCCATGTCTATTCATAAGATCAACATTATATTTTGATTGATTAATTTCAGGTAAAATTTCTAGTCAGTCACGGAGCTAGTTTAGAAGCTAGGGATTCAAATGAGAGGACAGCTTTGTATATAGCAGCTGGTCGATGTCATGAGGATGTGATCAAATATCTTATAGATGCTGGTGCTAATGTTAACAGTGAAGAAATACATGGTTAGTATTTTATTCTGCAAATTTTTACTGATTGAAGCTAAAACTGGTACTTTTAAAACATAATTATGCCTCGGTCACAATACTTGCGCGCTATAATTACTGATTGCGCGCTCTCGCAGCAATCTTGGGCCAATTGATCACAAAATTTTTGGTTTTCGTAAGTGAAATCTATGCACGTTATTCAATTTTAATCGTTCCTTTCGTCCGTTTAGGTGCATTTTTGCTTGGAGCGTTTGCTGAAGCTCTGGCTTATATAGCAGTAGCTAGACATTTTGTAGAGCCACCTGTATTCAGTCGCTACAAATAATGGTTTATGAAAAATAGCCCAGTAAAAGCGAGACTGGACAGCAAAAATGTATTACTGCCTAGTTTCGTCAAAATCCGTTCAGCCGTTTGGGCGTGAAGAAGTAACAAACATACACATAAACTCTCCCCTTTATAATCTTAGTGTGGTATAGTTTTCTAGTGCATATTTTTGTTCCAGGTTATACCCCTTTATGTGAAGCTGTTTGGCAAAAATTTCCCGCGGGCGTAGAACAGTTATTGCTATCTGGTGCTAGGATAACCCATTCACATAGGCTCCTACATAATGCAATAATACAAAGACAGGTATGGGATACTTGGGTATCTATAGGTGCTTATTTTATACTCCTCACTTTTCTTACCTCTACTGGTTGTTCTCATTATAACATAGGTGCTTTATGAAATTGAACAATTTACTTATATTTATTGGAAAAGAGATGAATTTTCTCATTGCCTCTGAACTGGATTCTTTGCAATTTTTATTTTTTGTGATTCGTCAAATTTTATTTCCAGGTGGAAATAGTGGAGCTTCTCACTGCTTATGGCGCGGGAATAAATTTATACAACGACAATGGTGATACTCCTTTGCTTTTGGCAGCGAGACTGTCGCAGCCTGAGGTCGCAAAAATTCTGTTACGAAAAGGTGATTACTACTTTCAAGTGTGGGATTATTACATGCTGATTGCAGTCGTGTCATTAAGAAATAAAACTGCAAATTTTCGCGGATTTTATTTGTTGGATTTCTACTCTAAAATTATTTTGTAGTTATTGGAAATATAGGCCTAAAATCTCAATGTTGTTATTACAGGAGCAAATGCTAATTTGTGCAACAGTATAACCGGTGCTAATGTGTTGCACATCGCCGTTGAGAGTATAGCTAGTCCCGAAGAGTTTGAGGAATTGTTACAGTGTGTGATAGATCACAAGATTGATATGAACGCCACAGCACTGACCGGCGACACTGCGCTAAACAGGGCTCTTTTGTTGCACAAGTAAGTATGGTACTACTCAGCTCAGCTCGCCGCTATACATAGATATTGAAGTTAGAGCTTCTGTCTGCGGATTTATCCGCAGGCCGTGGGAACTAATCCGCACAACCGGATAAAAAGCCGAGTAGGCTATAACCTTCTACGATAAATGGGCTAATGTAGTGTTGAAATTTTTCAATTACTGACATTACTGGAGAGAGATCAGAAGATCAGGCTTAGAACCAATGTTTCCGTGCTTTCCGCTGCACGGGTGTATCAATCACCTTCTTCCAGATTCCGGGTTACTTTTCTGATATTTACTTAAAACCCAAAAAGCAATGTTGGCCCGACCCGGGAATCGAACTTAAGACCCCGTGCTCAGCTATCGCGCCATGCGACTACTAGACATTTTCAGTTTCCTTCATTTGTTTTAGGTAATTGCAATAACATGTCTCATTTTTTTGTTTTTAATACGATTGTTCGTCAAACTAAAATTAATAGAGTCACTACAGAGTACAAAACTTTTTGATTGAAAATTATTTTGGGTGCTTTCTACGGAATTTTTCGAGTTTTCAAATATTTTGTTATTTACTTGATTATCATTTTCTTTCACATAACCAGTTTATGACAAAGTTTTAATTAATATTTTCCTTGTTTCAACTTATTTTTTTTCCTTGTTTCAGAGATCATGCTGCGGTTTTATTAATTCGCTATGGAGCAGACGTAAACACTTGCGATTTGCATTCCTGTGGCTTAGACAATCTCTCCATAGCGAGTAGACGGCGATCATGTAGCTTGGCATCAATGTTACTGAAAGCAGGTCACTACGTCACGGTTCCAGATCGAGGCGCAACTGTTCCTAAATCAGGATGCACAGCGTATTGGTTATATCACGCTTGCAAACAACCACTTAGTCTCTCTGATCTCTGTAGGATTAAAATTAGACGCGTAGGCGCTAATACCAGTGTCGCGTTGTTTAGATTCATTTCGTCTCTGCCTCTACCAAAGAGCTTAAAAAGATATCTTATGATGGAAGACGGAGGTCTGTATTGATAGTCATGTGATTCAGTTACAAGTCTGGGGCTAAGGAAATAAAAATAAAAATCTATATGCATTTTTATTTAGTAAAATTACACAGTAGTACAAAGGTGTACTTAGGGTAAAATATAAAATATTTGTTGATTAGAATATCTATAATTAGTGACACAATATAGTCCATAAAATCTTCGAAATGAGTTGAATTGTTTCAAACACCTAACAGCAAAGTATTATTATAATTTTATGTAGGTATGTTATTACATTATTTTAAACTGTTATGGAGAATGAAAAAATAAATAAGTAGTTTTATAGATGTTTACATTTTCTGAGAGCTAAAATGGTTCAAGTTTTTATATTTGGTTGTATACAATCTAATGTTGATTATTTATATTTGTTATAAAATGTATCATATACTTAAGTGATTTAATTTATAAAGAATACAATATGTAGCCCTTATTTCGCTTTACGGAACATTTTTTATGTAAAAGCTGTCCAAGTACTGTGAATTGTTTGGAGTAAGAATCTAGTCCTACACTTATTAGTACATGCTTTAGTAATAAATTTAGGAATTAAAATAAATGATATGAATTCAGATATAATAATACATAAAATAAAGCAACACCTGTTGCTGGTTAAGCCTACTTACACAGGGTGAGTAAATTATAATATACCTACCTATTCTGTTACTAATACAATGTAAATACATATGAAAATACAAGTGTTTTAATCATATTCCCAATTATACTCAATTATTTAACGCTGATTCATAAATTGGTGTGATCAAGTAAGTGCATGTTTGAAACTTATTTTTTTTTACGAAATCTATTTGCTTAAGTATAAAATGTCAGTTTCTTGGTGCTGTAAACACCTATATAAAAGCTATATTAGAAAACGTTTTTTTAAATGCACGTATCTATGACTAACAACTAACATAAAATAATATAATGGACCATTTTCAACCAAGAATATAAAATTAACAATCCATTTTTTAATATAATACATAACATTAGAAGACAGAAAAACGTGATTAGTGTCTAGTCTAGATAGATATAGATTTTTCAGGTGCTAAACATTAATTCTTCATAATATATTAGTACTTTTAAAGTGAATACTTCTAATGACAACATGTACACACCTATACATTAAAAATCACAATAATTTCAAGTTCACTGAAAGTGAAACAACAAAAAAATAAATAAAAGGGAATGTTAACATAGAACCAATAAACATATTTTATAAATTATTATAACTTATAACACTGTTAAATATATTTTAAATTATCAAACTAAAGTACATAAGGTTACACTACACTTGCAGATTACATAATGCAAATTATTAAGGTAACAAAATAAATAGCAACACAACAATTGTAAATAGAAGGATAAAAACATTAATATATATGAAGAAATAGGGCTGAATGATTGTTCATCATGTCAATGATTGTTCATCATTAGAAGTAACTTGTTCTTGCCTTAAACTTTACTCCTTCGGGTAGTTACTGTAGTCAGAGGGGCAATGTCCTTTGATGTCCTTCATAGTGTTGAGTTTAGGGTAAGTCTCAACAAAAAACTTGACCAAATCAAAGTGTTTATTTTCAACAGCTTTGTGTAGGGCTGTTTGACCATCAGCATCTTGTGCATCAACACAAGCTCCAGAGTGAATAAGAAATTTTATTGTTTCCATTTTACCTAAAAATAGCTTTGAATGTTAAATAAGCACTTCATAGAAATCTATCAGTATAAGACCATTAATCAAAGTCTTATCTCAAAACGACATTGTGCATATGCCAAGAGTACTATAAAATTTATGGATAAGAGTGTGTCTATTCTCTCAACAATAGGTAATAAAACCTATGATGATAGGTAATATTATTAAGTTTTGTTCAATTGCCTTCCTTGGTATTGAAATGAATATTTGTGTACAATTCAAAATCATCATCATCATCAGTCTATCGCAGTCCACTGCTGGACTCTGGTCTCTCCAAGTGCACGCCACTGAGATCGATTTTCGGCTTTCAATTCAAAATACATATTTAAAATTAGTTACCTGCTGCTGCAGCTTTGAGTAAAGGTGTTGCTTGTCCACTCTTGGTCTTGGCATCAATCAAAGCTCCATTTTGTAATAATATCTTACATATGTTTACATGTCCCTTTCGAGCAGCATAGTGCAATGGCATATATCCAGAATCATCTGGCGTGTTCACAATATTTTTGGCATTGCCGGCTTTATCAATCAAAGATACAACTCTTTCTTCATCACCATAGAAGGCTGAAAAATTAATTACATGTTATGTTTTAGACACCGCAGAATTTTATCCAGCACACCCATTGAAAGGTGCCAAATTATATGAAGCTATCTTATCAGAGCTCTTAAATTGATATGTTATTGGTTGCATGTTACGTCTGATAAAGATTTTTATAACTCAATATATTTTGTAACTAATTACCTGCATACCATAAGCCCCTCTCCCAATGCATTTCAGATAATGTTTGAGTGACTGATGCATTAGCATGGGTGCAGTTTGAGTGTTCACAATTTTTTCCATGTTCCATATTCAAATAATTCCAAATCCAATTAAGAGCAAGGAGGATGGGTGTATATTTATATGATGCGCTGAAGGGTCCAAGTGATCTCAGTCTCACCAGTGCTTGAAATTATTTTGTAACCAAGTTGTCCTAATGAATTCAAAGCTTCAAGTACATTTGATTTTATTGAAACACCATTAACCACAACACCAGATCCTGGAAACTTTTTGGACAAAGCTCTTATCTCTTCTTCTCCAAGTCCAAAAACAGAACAATCATTTGCATGCAGAGACCCTTTGATAGCAATATAAACAACTCCGTCTTCTTCAGTCAATGGTATAGAAGCCAAGTTGCATGGGGACAGGTTTTGACTACCCTTTGTGTCCATAGTATAAAACAAAATAATCTTATCAAGATATGTTTTGTAATTTGATGATGCTGCTTACACTTCGTCGTCCTTTGTCTGATGTTGATAATTGCCCAAGTGCATAGCCTCCTTGCTGAAATTGTTTATATTATCTTGTTCCACAATGATTGAGGGTTCTGGTTCTGAAAACTCCTTTCTCATAGTCCACATATACTCATTATAGTCTTGTTTGACAGCTGTAGAGCTAGATGCCACAACCTTGTAACCTAATACCTGTAAAGTTATTGATCAATTTAGCACTGTGACAACATGACTCATAACTGCAATGATTAAATTAGCTGTTATGTAATTAGAGGCTGTAAATGATTAATGCCATATACCTCAAGTGCGCTAAGTATAACACAAGGATGTTGTAAGTAAACAATAGTTGAATCGTCGCAGTAGCCACCACATGCGAACCTCTTGAGCTGTTCTATGTCGCCAGCTATTCATAAATAAAGACATCATTAGAATAAAAAAAATATCACTCATTTAAAGTAAATAAAATGAGAAGAGGAATGTGAAAAGCGACTGTGAGAAGAAGCCTTTTAATTGACTACTTGTGTCCTATTTCTCATTTTACTTTCGAATTTGTCAACATCTACCTTTTAAGCCGGATACCAAAACACGCCAAGGGTTTTTGTGTCCATAAGATGCTAGATTACCTCTAATCAGAATGTAGGGCATTGATAACGGATAATATGTCACTTATATAGTATATTGTTACAATATCAAATAAAGTAACAAAATTATTGAATTACTTACGGCTGAACACAAACACTAACTGCGTTGTATTGCGCGATTCGATCGCACGCACCTATAATCAGAAAATTATCACGAATTGAGATATATTTACCATTACAGCAGGACAACCTTCTACGTTTTCCAGTAAGAGTAACAAAGAGAAAAACTAATATTTTTTATGCTGCAAAACTGAACAGCGCTCAGCATTCAGTGCATGTCAATGTCACACACAACTGTTGGCAGTGGCAGCTGTCACAACTGAATACCACAGGTTATAAATAAGTATAAATTAAATAATATTGCGGCAGCGAAAGTATTTATATTGAGACTTGTAGCACAAAGTTGATCATGATAAAAGAAATAGAAGTTTCACTTAGGAATTTTAACTTTTTGACCGCTACGTCAAAAAAAGCAAGACATAATGTATATGTCCTCAGTGCTTAGCTAAGAATTCATCCTACAATGTCTAATAAATTGTTGAGTTCGGAATTATATCGATTAAAACTGACGATTAACTTTAAACTATTAAAGTTTGTCATGTAATCGTGACCGTGCTGGGCACTTTTTGGCTTGTCATCTACAAGTGACAGTAGCAAATGGCGGTCAAAAGGTCAAATACTCAAAAGTTTTTGGTTTGGCAAAGACACCTCTATACCATTAAAATTAACCATGTTGATCCTTTTGACTTTCTTTAGGTCTTTCAAGGCTTCAAGGTACTTTAGCACATTCCATAAAATGTTGACTCTGCGTAGATTTTATCATTCTTGTGAAAACAGACATTTCTTGAACGTTTTGTACTTTTGGTCAAGGCTTCTCAGGCTAATTTAAAAATAAGTATGTTGGTGTCTAACGAATATCTAAATAAGATTTAATAAAGTGGCGGACTTTACATTTTAGTCGCCCCCGTAGTCTATTTAATTACAGCTCCTATAAAACTTTGAAGTTTTGAGTAATATTTCCAAACTTTTGGAAATTATAGAATAATATTAAATTACGGAATTAATTATTAAATTACTCAACGTTTAAAAATTACACAATATCTTCGATTTGTAGTCCAATTTGCAAATCTATGAAAAGAGCAAGCGTATTTTTTTTTGCAATTTAAATACGTACCTACTAACTTACTTACATAAAAGGTTTACAGAGGGGGTTAGAAAATTTTGAAAAATCGAGGGTATTAAGGTTGGAGAGTATTGAGGTCGGAAAGGGCCGATTTATATTCCATCTTGAACTTAGAGAGTTTTTGTGAAATCGATATTGTAGATTGGCCAGGTATGGCTCTTCGTTTACTTATAGAATTTTCGAAAACTCAAGAGCGATACTTAAAACTCTCGAATAATTCAATTCGGAGAGTGGCGAGGTAAGTCCCATCAAGAAATGCGAACATTTATCTTCTCGAGAATTACTTGATAATATATTATGAAGTGGAGACTTTTTTTCGTAGCACTGTGCTACGCCGTAGTAGACTACGAAGAAATGTTTTCCCACTTATATCATATATGTATATGCTTCATGTTACATTACGAGTAGGCATAATGACAACATAATTATGTTTGTGTTGTAGCGAGTGCCAAAGATGTTCAAATGACATCCAATTATTCGTCATGGCATGATTGATAGTTACCTCCTCACGGAACGACCGAATTTTATATTTAGGTATCACTATTTGATATTGTACCCTGCGGGAGAAGGAGTGTAGTGTAATTTTATACCCTATATTACAGCGGGGTTATTACGCCAGCGATCGTCATCAACATTTGAGAGAGATTTTTTTGGCTGTTAAATAGATTTGCTTGGTTGCAAGTTCTAGTAAGCACGTTCAAAATAGGACCAAATTATCGTAACCACCCTTCTACCTATAAGGTTGCAATATCTTTTCCACAACTATCGCGTTCAATGAGTGATCGTGCCACTTTATAATATCTAAGAGAAAAAGTCATTATCTCCTAGTGGCATACCTAATAATGCAGTAGCAGTTTTGAACGGCGGCGCTTCGAAAAAGGACCTACATAAGTGTAAGTTGCTATTTGTACATACAGCGCATTATTTTGCCGACTATACCTAGGTACCTACGTCCGTATGTAAGTGTTATGTTTCGGGGTAAACTTTCTACTTCATGGACGTCGAGTGTTTACGCTTGAGCGACACTAATAAACACTAGCGGGCGACGCTACTATCTTTCCTAAGCTGTTCACTACAAGTAATCCTGGCAGAAAAACTGCCGTATATTTATGGGGTATGTTTTACGGCTTGTTACTTTACCTTTTTATTGGGGACTTAGCTAGGTTTCAGTATAGTAGGCACTAAACCTCATGTAGGTACTTTGTGTTTTTTAGAAGTGGATTTTGAAATATCTGCTCAGGTAATTTATGTAACATGTTTGAGGGTTTCCTCTTTTATGGGTCTTGTTAACTGAAAAAATATTGTAAATGATACATTATAAAGTGTAAGCTGTTATTTATAAATCTATCCAGATTTTAATGCTGCTAATATCATACTAAAGTTTTATAATTAAAGGTTACATAAATGTAAAGAAAGAAATAACTCATATCTTAACTCAGATTTCTTCTTTTTGTAATTGTATTCTTTCATTTATCGTTTTGAACCAGGTGCGTTTATAATCGATACTAAACAAAAATAGATTGGTTTATCAACCCTAGAACAAGGCAGGTAATAATTAATAGTTCTATTCTGTAAATAAGCAATAGCTGTAAATTTTCTATCACGTAAAGGTTTTACCTACCTTTTTATTAATAGCCTATTATTTATTTGTGACCATAATTATGTAGATTTGCCGTTGCAAGTAAATGTTCAAAATGATTTATTTGTATTTGTGTTAAAGTATATGAATACTGCATGTCACTCATTCGTGTCTACGGAGAAATTATATTTCAGATTTATGTGTATATAGGTACCCTTTCCGTGTTCTTGAAGGGTAGTGTGGATGATTAATAATATTAGACTAGCTACTTTCTCACTCTCATAGTCGAATAAGGCAGCAATCCTGAAATGGTTTACGAGTTTAACTGCAGAATAGGCTGCTTGAAGTAAGCTCTTCTGTTTGATCTTTTAGAATGTTTTAAGCTACACTGTTATATATTGTAATATTATTGTATGCATCATATTATGCTAATGATGGGTGTTATTAAACCAAGTAGGAACTACGGCGTTGGACTGGTAGTGTTCCTGGTCTCGCGTTATTCTACTACTATGAACATAATAAATAATAAAAAATGTCAATACTTTTGCGATCCTATGTAGATATGCTCGCTATCAAGGCCTTAGCACTGACGGTGGTTAGGCAAAGAACAGTTAGCATTTATTAATGTTGAGGTAGGTTTTTTATTGGATGTGTTTAAGCCGCCTACCTTTTATTTTTGTTTTAGTAGTTACTTCAATGTTTTAGGAACCTAGGTATGCACGTAATGGAGGAACCGTTGCATCGTGTAGTGCCTTCTTAATGTTGACAAGTAGCTACCTTAGTTGCTTGCAGATGTTAATGATTCCAAGTCGACGTGAATGTAGCAAAGCGGCGTTTTAGTCGACTCAACTCTCAAACTCACGTGAGCGCTAAGAGGCTGTGACATTGTCGTGCAGTAAGCTTTTATTGTAATTGCGAGCTAAAAGTACATAGTTTCAGAGCTCAAATATGGTTGAAAACTTGTGATATGTAAGTCGACAATCTGTGGTATAATTTTCTCCCCAGCTTGAGTGAAGGTTTGCGTGTTCTACTAAGTTATCAGAGTAGGTAGCATGTAGTGGAATGGATGTCAGTTGTTATAATTAACCGTGCTCTCTATTGCCGATCTAACCGTGTCAGTATATCAATTCAATAATACTCAAGAGTGTTAAACCAAGCAGGAAAATGGGCTTCGTATTAATATTAGTTATAATATGATTTTCATAATAAGTACCTGCCTACTTGGTATGTACTGTTATGAGTGAATAATTTTGTGCGATTGCAAAAGATTTTTATATATATCTTTATTAGCTTACGTAGACTATTCTAGTCGTTACGTAGAGTCATTTCTCAGGTTTAGTTATGGATAATTAATTTTATATATACTTGTCCTCCAGAATAAAAAAGAAGTGAGAACTTTTATTTAACATAGCTAAAATTCGGGAAATCTTTCAGTTTCATAATTTTCTTCCCAGACTTAGGGCACAACTTGAGTTACTTATACGAAATTCTGTCTCGTGACTAGAGTTGAATATCAGGGTAACAAGACCTACCTACAACATAAATTGTAGGTAACCTTAGGTAACCTACTTATTTTATTTAAATCCTCTTCAATTGAGGTCAAGTGATTGCTGTTCAGCTCAGTTCTTACGTAGGTAAGAAAAATCATAGTTTAGACTATTTTAGAATGTAGATTTTTTTTAAACTTGAGCATGAGCCCACGGCGCAGCTTACGGGTCGATGATTACAACATTACAACACACAACCTCCTTCAATAATTACATTTTGATTCAAACCTTCCCAGGTAGACATGGATTAGCTTCGTAGGCATCTATCGAAAGTTTTATTTCGAACCTGCCTTTTTATTAATGGTTTTCGATTAGTAATGGCAGTGGCGATTTAACAGTGGCTCGGAACATTTTGATGGGTCTCGCTATTGTGAGCCATTTACGACGTCGATAAATTTTCAGATGGTTGGTAGGTACTTCACTCGACAAATGAACGGAATTGTTACTCATAGTTAGAAATTTAGTTAGACGTTATATTTAGATGACAAAGTATTACAAAATACTATTCTAATTGCTGACATTGTAGATGAGAATCGTTGGTCGATCGATGATATTATGAATAAAATAAATCGTCTTCATTTTGGGGTGCTTAAATCTTTACCTATAAGTTTTAGAAAAAAAAAACTTTCTATGTAATAGAAAAAGTTCTTGTGATATTAAAGACAGTATAAGTGAAAACAAGTTTCGTATTTGTTCTGCAATGGCCGATCGTGTTCGACCTAGGTAATTACATCGCACAACATTAAGGGACAGATTAATACGATCATACTTACATAGTTACCTACAAGTTGACATATGGTTTAGACATAAATCCCAAGGCACTTATCAAAGAGAATATCAATATCAGAGGTGATTAGCTACGTGTATGCCATCACGCTTCCATAGTTTACCATGTTTCGACGTAATGAGTTATTAGGGATATCGAGTTGGTTTAAATATTGTTTGAGCGGCTAAACACGTGGGGACTTCATGTCGACGAAAAAGAAGCATTATTTATAGAGTTTTGTATTTACAATGCAGATACGATTGGGATCGTGTAAAAATCGTGTTGAAAGTGTGCAAATATAAAATATTACACCAATAACTCCCTGGGAACTACTGGAGTACGTTCACGTTGCAGTAGCCCTCTGGGACTCGATGCGGGCTACTGAAGTTTTAAAAAGTGTTCCTGAACTGAAAATCGAGTGCCAAAGTGAATAAGTACCTACAGCTTTGTTCTATGTAAAATAGATTTATACACTTTGTTCAGATCTTTTTTTTTAAATCGGTAATCGATTAATTATCTATTATTGCGTAATTATTATGAACGTAAAAAACATGAAGTAGAAAACACAAATGAAGTGTTTGTATTTGCTTTAACAAGGTTCAAGCGAGTTTCCTTATTGGGAATTAAGGAAACCCTCTAGCGACATGATCAATTTCAAGTAGGTACCTAATAAGTAATATTTACTTCTTTTTTTCTTGAACTTTCACATTACAGAACTTGTAGATATGTACATATAGGTACGTGTGATTATTCAAATTTTAATGACAACCTACAATTGTTCATTTTCTAAGTTAATCGATAGATTAACATGTATTTTAAGCTTATAAATCAGCTTTCAAATTGGGGTATTTACTTCAAGTCTTTTAATGTTTTATGTATCATCCATTTTTATTTTAGTTAAATGTATACCTAGCTCTATGATTGATGATGATGACGTTTAGCAAAGTTTAATTTAAATCAAGCTTTTAGACTGGCTATTACATATATTATTATTATCTACCCACACAATATTCCACCAAGTGCATGTAGAAATAAGTGTACTTATCTCAATTTAGATTATTCTAAAAAAATAGCGTGTTAAACTGGTAATTTAGAAATCTGTTACCAAAAAGATGGCTTATCTTAACAGGCTCCGTAGAAATAAATAACCCTTTTCGCTTGCCCCTATATCAGTCCTGACAGCTAAACTCTTTGTATAGATCTAGATAATAATTAATAGGCTTCGCGCATGGAGGATTAAATTCCTTTAACCTTTAATATGATAACATAATTTGCTAAATCCCCATATTTAAGCGGTACTTTATGGAGGATTTTATGTACCTTTTTTGTTATTGCCTTAGACGTAGAATTTTGATATAATTAATAGCTCTCAGGTAGGTAAAGGAGTAGATCTTGTTTATACTTATCTACCCTTAATTCAGTGCTATCGGAAAAAGTATCAAAGATTTTTATATTTTGTTCCGTTTTTGTGTTAGGCCTGCGGTAACTCTTGCCAACAATCTTTTAGCCCAAGGAGGCCTAGGCCCTACGGGGTTTCTTCACTTCCGACTGCTCTTTGTAGAACGTGTGAAATATAACACGCCAAACGTTCAAGACGTCCGGACGGCGATCTACCCAAAACCAATGTAATGTTTTCCGAATCCAGCATCTCCTAAGAAAATGGCTAAGAAAATTTCCATCGTTGCGTTTCTGCTAGGCTGCCTCGTTGGTCTAGTATGAGTAGTGGCATAGCACAACTTCTCTCGCACGGGGTACTGAGTTTGATTCGCTGGTTAAGCAAAAATAGCTTTCTGACTTTTAAGAAGCTTTCACAAAGCAGATGGAGTTGGGAAGTGACTGATGTGCCCAGCATTGGAAACACGTAAATGTCGGATAAACTCTCTTAGTTCGGGTCGGATTGTAATCCCATCGGACTATGAGAGTGAGGGAATAGAGAGTGCACCTGTATCTGCGCGAATGTTTGTGCACTATAATATGTCCTGCGCAGCCGGCTGATCTCCATAAAAAGAAAACGGCCACGTAAATAATTGTGCACCAGGTACCAGGTCCACAGGGTGTACCACTGCTAATCTTCATAGAGAGAACAGCCGCTATGGCCAATAACAAGCGCTATGAATTAATTTTTTTACTGAGCTGTCTGGATATCCTTTTTAATTTACATACAAAGTTTGATCCTGATCCGGGCTTAGTTAATATTCTCAGTATTCATAAACGTGTAGAAGAGCTTGTTACATTTCAAAACATACTTTTTATAATGTTTTTGGGTAACCGCTGTCGCGCGGTTAGCAGTTTTCGCCGTATGTCAGTCGCTTTTTATTTTTAAGCCTGGGGAGTTTTTTAAGTAATTATTTAAAATATTCATTACATTATGGTATAAAAATGTATATTGTATTTGGAAAAAACCTAATGACGTACATAATGGCTAAATATTATAATACTAGTATCCGTCAGCGGTTTCACCCGTATTCATGCTTTTTTCGATTCGGATAATTACTTCTTAAAGCTTTTCAGTATATATTTTTTGATAATTTGTACTAGTTTTATGGAAATTTCAAGAATTATATTCAGGCGACAGATATAAGTCGTGGTTTTAATATTATAGAGTGTATTGAGTCACCCACTCACGTGAGCTATCAGTATGAGTGCCTATCAGACAATACCTATGTTAACAAACTACCATCTCTGTGTTACCAAGTAATTAGTGGTAGAAAAAAGCAAAGAAAGCATAGATCTTACTTATTGTGTCTCAAGGTATTCAACATTATTTTTGGGTATGAATACCTGACATGAAAATTGACAATATTTTCTGGAAGCACTGAAAAAGTTTTCATAGAATTCTATTTTATTTTGTTGAAGCCTGCTTATCGTCGTTAACATTCTTCGTAATATCTCTGTGAGGTGTCTTCTTAGTATTCACATCCTTTCAAAGCATAAATAGACACTCTTTTTTAACCCTTTTCTGTAGAAAGACTACGAGTAATAATGACGCAGAACATATGACAAAAGGATGTAAGTATGACTAAATTAAAATAGTAAGTTGCAGGGAAATTATGTATCACACATTGAGCTAAAATGCAACCAGGGCCTTATGGTTACTGCAAACTTCCAAAGTAATAATGATGACTAGCGGTCGCCCGCGGCTCCGCCCGCGTGGATGTCGATTACCGCTACCAATGCCTAACTTTTGTCGGGATGAGAAGATCGCGCTCGGACCTCCCGCCTTATATTATACCTACCGACCGACCTGCTGATTATCGTATTTTATGTATAAGTTTGGTATTTCTACACCGATTTCTATGATTCTTTTTTATAGAATATGTTATAATGTTATCTTTTGTTAATTAGGCAGAAGCGAGAATATTATAAACATAAGAGTAAACAAATCAATATCAAATAATCAGAAAGTTTCGAACTGGTAATCTATCGGGAGTTATACGTGTTATTGTGAGTCAACCATTAAAGATAGACATATGCTGTTGTGGAATCTTTTTTAGATAATTTTATGTAGAATATTTCCGTCATACATGATTTCTATGTAGCTTTAACCATTAAGGCTGCACACGCGACGAAAGCTTAAAAAATGGTGTAACTTCTCCCGTTTTCCCAACATTTTCCTTCACTGCTCTGCTCCTATTGATTGTAGCGCGATGAAAAGTATCCTATAACCTGCCCAGGAGTATGAAGAATAATTGTACCAAGTTTCATTAAAATCCGTCCAGTAGTTTTTGTTCCTATTAATAACATACAGACAGACAGACAGACAGACAGACAGACAGACAGACAGACAGACAGACAGACAGAAAGACAGACAGACAGACAAAAATTTTACTGATTGCATTTTTGGCATCAGTATCGATCACTGATCACCCCCTGATAGTTATTTTGAAAATATATTCAATGTACAGAATTGACCTCTCTACAGATTTATTATAAGTATAGATTACAGAAAATTATAGGAAAATCCGTGATTCAGACCACCTTTCAGTAGAAAATAAGGTACCTAAGCTATTGCACTATTTGTATACAGACTTGATTTGAAAAGCAATGTCGTGCGCGGTGGATGGGCTGCCATTTACATTTGTAAGAGCAGACCAACTGCAGCACTTATTGTGGATTCTATTGGACTATTGTGTTGATGAATATTCTGCAACAACGTGTCAACTACAAACTTCGTTAGTAGTACACGCGGTTTGTAGTGTTACGAACGCAGTTTGTGCCACATAAATTTCACTGTAATATTGTTTAATAACTTTGGGCAACAGCGGTATGAACTGGGTGCGCTGTTACATCCCCACATGTAACACAAATCAGTTGATACTCATACGCTATTTACCTTTAGGTCTTTGTTCCTTAAATAAAATATTTTGTGTCGTTGACTTCTTAATATTGACTGGCATTTTATCATAGGTTTTTTTATATTTTTAAGCATTCATTCGTTTGCCTTTCAAAGTGCCAATAAAGAAAAAATACATTCTTGAAAAGTTAAAATTTCAATGCTAGTTGTGATATCAGTGAATGCGAAGTAAATTGCATGTCAAAGGAGGATTTTCTAGACAGAAACATTATCTCCGGCTGTACTAAAAAAAAATTGCAGTCAGATGTGTAAGTACTTAAGTACCTATCTAAAGTCTACATATTTCAGTGACAGAATATGCAGGTACCTACTGGTAAGGTGTTACCAATCACGGGAAGGTATTATTGTTTTAAGTTCATTTTAATGTCGAAGGGAGTATAAATGTTTCAGACAAATATATTTATATATAAATTACCCTTGTTAAAAAACCGCTTCTAAAATTGTCGGGTGTGAATCCTTATGAACGTTGCCAATGACGAAATGATTTAGCGTTTTCCATCGTTAAAACTGGGTAAAAAAGGACGAAACCAAAGAAGGAGTATTTTATTTGTACTACTATTATTAAAAAAAATCTACATAAGTGCGAGTCAGACTCGCTCATCGAGGGTTCCGTACGAATACTAAGTATAAACAGTGTTTTTAAAACACGTGCATGTAAAATGACATAGCTTGGGAAAAGGCTACAGATGATGGATATGGCAATATACGATTTTGCTAAAAAAACCGGCCCTATACTCTTTTATGTAAATTTAGAATTTTGATTTATTCAGAATGTCATAGGACCTGATTATATCATTTGAATTTCAACTTGATACGTCCACGCAATCCCAACATAAAGGATGGTGACAGACGGACAACTAAGTGATCTAATAAGGGTTCTTGCATTCTTTTGTGTTGCAGAACCCCAAAATGTGCGAATGTTCTGGAAAACATTTAGGAAATTTCCAGAAATGGAAATATTACAATAATATAATGAGCTTTGTAGAATTTAAATTGCACGATAATTCGCAGTTTTGATAAAATATACGTTGAACCAAAGTGTCGTCTCAACTAAACCAATTATACTTTATTAGTCATCAAATAATAGTTATGATTATAGGGTAGTTACAAACTGTTTTCAGTTTTGTGAAGATTAATTGCGTAGCCGGTCGGTTAAGTACTTAATTTTCACACTCTAGAGACTAAACTTCTCCTCCAGTTTTATCGCTGAAAACCCAAATAAATCTAAACTTAGGTACAAGCCTACATACTGGTACGCCTCTAAAGTAATACTATTACCTACTTAAGTTATAACCCGAATTAAGAATTAATGATGTTCTTACGGCAACCAATTCCCAGAAAAATATACAACTTACATAATTCTTACTGGAAGACCTTGAACTGAAAATACTAAGCTTAAGCTTTGCAATAAACCCACGACCTACTGTTACCCTTAGGTACAGATGCCAGCACATCAAGCTACCCAAACTGTATTTTCCCAATCAACTTTGAACCACATACCTTGGGAATAAAGTTGAAAATCTAATAAGGGAAATTTGACAGATTGTAGTAGCTTGATGTGCTGGCGTTTTTACTTATAAGGAGGTCATAATCTAATTGTCACCCTATTAAACTAAAAGGTTATTGGATTTTCCTACACTGTAGTGCTAAATTTATAAATTAGCTTTTATTATAAAATTCCACGGCTAGGAATTTATATTAACAGTGTATATTAACATTTCTAGCTAGTAACGTTTTGGGAAATTAAAATGGATACTTTGTGGTTCCTCGCTGACAATGTTCCACCTACATATTTTGATTTCATATCCCAAGTGATAGTGTTATAAAGCCGAGAACTTTTAATCATAAAATTTTCACACGTGTGCCAAACGGCAATTATCTGTACAAGTCTATAAAGAAAAAATAGACAACACATTCGATGTCATGTTGTACAAAAAATTATTATTAATATTGCTAAATTGAGATCATAATTTGTTTTTTTTTTCGCGTTTGCTAGTTGCGTTGAAAGACTTCCAAACGCTAACAAAACGCAGGCTTAGAATAAGAATAGATTTAAATGTTCAATTAAAAAACTAAGAAGTCACATTTAGATTCGTTTCTAGATAATTTGATATTAGCAAATCATTATTCTATAAAATATTTAATTTAGTTAAAAACATTTTCTAGTCGAGTTACTTTCTTCAATGAATCTCTTTGCTGGAATTTAAGTTAGGCGTTGTAAATGTCAGTTGTCAATGATCCTATGTACCGAACCCTCGGTGGGCGATTCTAACTCGTACTTGTCCGGTTTAATTTTATTTTAATAAAACTTAAAAAAAAAACGCGAGCGGCGCGGCAGTTTCCCGCAGTTGGCAGCTCGATTAAATTCACTGTACCCAGTCATTGTTATCCATATTACTGGTCCATGCGTGGCCATGAATGAATTTCAGTTTTAGAACACTTAAAATTGTTGTGCTTTGGCGTGTTTCAGCGCATCTGTGGAAGGCCTGCGCTTTGATTCTCATTTCTCATTCAGTGTTCGTGTAGCCAGGCCCCGGTTCAGTGCTTTCGAACGACGCCGCGCGGCCCCTCGTGTACTCTCGGATATTCGACTAACTTCCGCAAATATTACGCTGCGATGTTCATAAAAGTTGTGTGAAACAGTTATTGGAATTTATTATTTATATCTGTTTTTGTTCATTTATAAAGTTCATGGATTAAAGCTTTATAAAATCGAACTTTATTTTTAAGGTAAGAGTTTGTGGCAGTTATATTTATTCAGCAATTTATTAAATAATATACCTCATTAACGGATTTGTTTCTTAACAAAATATTTATTCTATTAATTCAGTTATAAAATTTATATAAGGATATTATTTATAAAAGTTGCTTTATAAATTATGGCAACTTGTATTAGTTACATTAGAAGAAGCGTTGAAATAAGGAGGCTGAAAAGGTTTTCCTTATGTTAAATATATTGATTAAGACGTTCTACTATTTTTATAATTTAACTACTTATGTAATGGTAAAAAATATCGCAGATAGATAAACATCAAACCATTTTTCAGTAAAAGACTACAGCCTTTTTTTAATACAGTACCTATGTAGCAATTGCTTGAATGGTATCATTTCACTTCTGGCTGGGTCTATTATAAACAGTCCGCAGGTTTCTCCTCCGGTATCTATTCACGCCTCATTTAAAAAGCTTTAAGAAATCTCCACAGCATTTACAGCGTGAGAAACTTGGATCGCTTCGAAATTAATGAAAGGGAAACAAAATAACTATGAAATAGTCACTAGTGGGACAAATATTTAATTGATATGAGTTGATTTTACGATGATTTTTTATAGAAAACAATTTCTTATGTACCCATTTTTAATCTCGTGTGGCGTCAACGTAAGAGCCGATTGTGTTCCGAGGGATTTCTTAAGCAGATTTTTGGCAATGCCATATTCCAGGTTTTCAATATTTCTTATTGTCGTTTTCAGATTACTAGTACGAAAATAAAGTGTTCAATGTGAAGTAATACGTAAGCTAATGTTCGCCCTAAGAATGACATAGTATTTTTTTACGCACGTCCATCTTTTATCTTTTGAATTTTTCGGAGCATTAGTATCGATTTTAGACCATCAGTAATTTTGAAACTGAAAGTCATGAGGACGTGTTTTATTTCTTATTCCCGTATATTTTTGTAATTACGAATATCTCTTCCTATAAGTAAGTGAAAACCGCTTGAAAAAAATATTCGTTAGTTTTTTTAATTTAGGACACACATCGCGTCAAAAACTTCTTAAATTATCAGTGTTTCTATTGTGTGTTATATATAAATCATCTTATTGAATCATTCCTTGATACTTCTAATAAAAAAAAAACCAAAAAAATACGTTGCGTAGTTTTCAAGATCTAAGCACACAGAAGCTGAACTACTGTTTCATACTATTTAACGATAGTGAAGCAATACGACTAGGTGCAGGCCTGGCACTGATGGTTTTTTTTACGAAAAATTAAAATCCTTCTACTATTTGCATCAGAAGGCTATAGTTATTGAACTTCACTGTCCACACAATTTGGATCGCCCCGATTGTAATAGACAACTTCACATTGGGTTTCTTCTCTGCATATTCAACATTTTTCCGTGCCCCTAGAACAATGTGGAGCATGCGAGAGAAATTTCATTTTATGTATATCTACATATATTTTCGTCACCTGCGTTTTATTGGGCAGCTTATGCCTTTATGCAGACCGGCCATAGACAAGCACGTAGGCAGGCAATTTATGGAAATTGGAACCACAGACAATAGTTAAGTTATTACGGCACTAGCTATATTTTATAGCTCGTATCTTTCTAGTGAGTTAGGTCTACTGGGACTTAAGTTCAGTGAGGGTCGAATTTCAATTGTCAATAAACTTCTGCCCTGTCAGAACGTCAATCCCGTTAAAAGTCCTTTTATTATTGAAAAATCGGTACAAATACTAGGCTGTTTAAATTGGTTACACTGTGATATTAAATTAACTGGAGGGATATACTATGTATATAAATTCACGTTTGAACCTTGTTACAATTAAAAAAATCTAGTAAAACCTACGAGCTTTTGGCCCCTTTTGTGAAAAAGGTCGACCGAGTAGGTTACCATACCTGTGTGTAAGGTATTGCTATGCGAGGATATGGTTAGGTAAGGGCATTAGGGTACCCGTGAAATTATATTCAGCGGAAGATATTTCAAGTATGCGTGACCTTAGAGTGGGCAACGCACTGGCAATCGCTGTCATGTGGTATAATAAATATAGTAAAAAAATATCAACTAACGATTATGTCTTTTTTACGCCTTTATTAAGCCAAACTCCAATTTCAATTTCGATTGGATGAACTTAAATTTCAAGCTCATCTAGTATAGAGATTTTGTTACATTTCGTACGTAATCCTTACTTTTCAAAGCCTTAAATTACGAAATGAATTCTCATTTTAGTTTTAACTTTATTCCAAGCTCTGTTAGACAATTGACACGCGTGGAATTATTGTGTAAAGTCGTTTGTTTCGAACAAACTTTTTACTAACTTGCTTGTAATAATAATAGCGTTCAGACCGATTTTTGCCCATGCCGACTGTTCCCTCGTAGCAGACCAATCAGTGGCGCGGGAAATATTGTAGTGCACAAGCATTTGCACCGACATTGGTGGACTATCTATTCCCTCACTCTCATAATCCAATTTAAAGGCAATCCGACACATCATATCAGGCGCAAGACCAAATCATCAACTTCCAGGCTCCGGGCTGCTTTTTTGTGAAAGTTTTTTAAAACCCAAGTAATTTCGGCCCGACCCAGGAATCAAACCCTGAACCCTGCGCTCGGCAGTCGCGCCATGTTATTACTAGATCAACGAGGCTGCTTATATGTACTATGAATAGCTACGAAAAAAAAAACTACAGTAGCTTTTCATTATGTTTTGAATTTCAGACGCATTGTTGTAACCAAGGTTACTTGATGCAGATTACAAAGCTGGTGACCTGTGTGTCAAACTCCCAAGTGCGTGCGTCTCTTGCGTAAATAATACAGACATATGAATAATAAACTAAGTGACTTAATAAAAAATACAAACCAACCTAGAGTCACGTACAAAGTCTCAATTTACAAGCAAAATATAAAGAGAGGTAATTTCATTATAAAAGTTTGAGCTTTTGTATTCTTATTGCATTATGATTTACGTCTATGTTAGTCTTAGTGGAACGTCATGTTAACAATACGAACTAATTAATAAACTTTCGCACCAAAAAGTTGTTTGTAACCCATAGATTTGACAATTCTTATCTGTTCAATTCTAACAAATTCATGCATATATAATATAGTCTCTTTTAACTGTTAATTATATGAAATTTACTTTCATTTGCTCAGTTGACCGACTTAGAAACAAATGTGTTCAATGATATTGGTTAGTTATATGAACATAGCCTTATGGAAACCATTCATCAAAACGGAAACATTTTGTTTCTTCAAAAACCTTTCAGCGACAACTCTATAGAGAACCCATCGTATTTTCCTTTTTAGCACCGATATTTTTGTTTGGTTCATTGATTTATAATATTTTTAGATTATATTTTTTTTTGCATATGTCTGGTCAAACTATTATAATGCTCTTTTATTGGTACCTAATTGCAAATAATATAAATTACCAATTAAGAAGATTATGGTGATAACTTGCCAGGAAGGAGTATCGCGCTCAATTTGTAATTTTCAACTTCTATCCGAGCAATAGATTCATATTAGACGTAAAGTTTTGTTTACATGAATGAATCCAAAATGTTCTTCGCAAGTTAACTCAGCCATAGTTAAAGCTTAGAGGGTCCTTTATTAAGAGATGTCAGTTGTGCGACGAGGGATATCAATGATTTTCAAGTAGTTTGTTATTAGTTTGTTAAGCGTCCACTAAAATCGCCTAATAGGCCGTTACATAGTGGATAGATTTTGATAATAAAATTAAAATGGTCTTCTTTCTGTTTCCTAGAAAAGGTAACTATATTAGCTTGTTCGGTCTATTATTATACTTCTATAAAAGTGAGTGTCATCTGATCTGATATTTTATAAGGAGAATGCATTATTTCGTACCCACCTTTTAGTAGTGAAGAAACATATATACTATGAAAGCTCGTGGAGAGCACTTTATTTCACACTATAGCAGCCAGGTTCAACTCTAGCGCGAGTATGGTGTTTGAGACCATTAAGAAATTGCCCAACATGAAATATTGATGAAAACTAGTAAAAAAAATTGCATCTTTAAAAGTGCAACAGTGATGAAATCATATTATGAATACTCTTGAAAAGCACTTAGGTAAATCCATTTACAACCATGGTTGCCACATTGCTGTCTATCATTTAATTGCAATGAAAATTATCTTTTACAGGTTTCATATTTGTCAAGAGCTAAGAGCTATTCAGACCAGCGTATTAATTATATGCACGTAAATGAGCTTCCTTTTTCAAGTGCGTGCGTTTTGCAAGACCTGTAGGAGAGTAATATAGGCGTTGATGCGCTTGTAAGCTCAAATAAGTGCCAGTATGTACGATTCCATCATCGGGTTACTGTTTTTAAGTCCGATTGTTACGCGCGTCTATCTGAGCAAGTTGAAACCGACCACTATAATTTTCGTGAACGTGACCAAGTTATGAAGAGAATTTTACTTTTGTCAGCAAAGCAATCAATATATTTGGATGTCAAGGTCTAACGGGAGCCAACAAAAGTGCTTGGCTTTGAGTGCTTATTCCTTTATTCTTATAAGAAGGACCAGTCTCCAGGCATTTGTCCTTCCATAGCTGTAGGGACTCACCGATACAATACAAACACTTATTTATGATTCTAAGATGGCTGGTATTATCACTTATATTTTCTTATAATACACACTTACATTGATTGAAAGAGATAGATCGAGATTGACATAGCAAATCAAACAATGTTGAGTTTGTTTATTATCATAGTAAAATATATATTTCGTCATTTTCTTAAACTATAAATCAGTTGATTTTGATTTAAAAAAGTATTTGCAATATCAGGTCAAGTGTTAATTCAACGGGAATATACTAAAAGTTTGAATCGTAGTACCAACGCGTGGAGACCAATTTGGCTGGTAGTTTGTTTGTAAGATAAAATTCCACCTTTTGAAGTCCTACCTACCCTAAAAACCATCATTTCTCTAATTCACCTAACATTCTTCAAAAATCCAACTCGGAAACAATTCCTTTCTAAGATCCAATTTTCCTTACAAGTAATGAATTAACTTAATACGAATTTTCCAAAAGTAATTAAAGAGAATTTAACAAAGGAAGTCATTCCTAGAATAGCGCTAGTCACCTAATTTCTAGGATGGAAAGCCACAACTATTTAACTTGATCAACTTGACAACAACTATTTGATCCCCTATCCGATCTAAAAGCATGATATTGTCAATACAATCCGTATTATATTTAACGTCTAGTGCCGTGGGAAGTAACCTGCGCACCTGGATAGAAAGCTAGTTAGTATAGAAAGATAGAAGGTAGCTTGTAGCCTTCTTCGATAAATGGCTCATCTAAGATCCAAATAAGTTTTCTAATAGGTCCAGTACTTCCAAACAAAAAACAAACGCCTCATTATCATATTATTAGTATAGATGTACGATCTTTTATTTTGGATGACGCCGGCGATAGAATAGGGTGAGCGTCTCCATACTTTGGTCCAACCCGGGAATCGAACCCGAGACGCCGTGCACAGCAGTCACGCCATATTATTCTAAACCAACCAGGCAGTCATCAAATCATATAACAATTTACTGAATATATTGCTTATCGTTAATTCTGTAAACCTACGCGATGCAAACGACTGATTACTCCTAATGTCAAAATATTTCATTCTACACTATTGAATTAATAGGTAACTCACTGAAATTCGAAAGCTCTCAATATATTATGTAAATGTAATCTATTGACTAATCTCATGTAAGATACTTGATTGGCGGTCTATTTGAATCTATATTGAAAATCATGGGAGATGGATTGTACGGCTTTAATTCATCTGCCAAATCTAATTTCCATACAAACATTGTTTATCTAATCCTAAATAGCATAAACCACTGTTTGTTGCAACGTTTGGGATTAGCACTATCGTTTATGAGCCTTCCGTGTTCCATTGTCTGAGCTAATTATAATAATCTAAACCTAATTTTCACTTTCAAATTATAGAATATCCATTTGCTAACAAATCGATAGCTTTAACAATTTGACGTTATGTAAATAGTTCGGAAACTATTGCCAATGTAATTGTGTATTGAATGCCAATACATTACTTCATGCGTTCATACGAGTATAATGCAATGGAGTATTATTAGACTGTTGACCACTATTCGGATTCGACGCGTGCCTTTTTGTTTTGGTCCCAAATTGCTGAACGAATTTTGAAAATGTAAACAAGTTAAAGTTTAAAGGTGCCATTGTTTTAACAGACTAATTTGATCTTGGTGTTCCGATGTTTACGGATGTTACGTGAAAGTAGGTGCTTGAAGGAGGTGCTTCTTTTAATTTGTTTTTTTAGAACTTCAGTATAAGAATGCTTCAAGGATTATCTATATCTATCTTTATCATCTATGATTATCTATATATATCTTCGTTACATTACTGTTGAGTAATCTCCTGTCACGCACTGGGTATGTTGATCGTCATAAACGGTAACATTTTTCGAAATCCAATATCATTACAAATATTACATATATATTATATCTGTTTCTTTAAGAATATGTGTTTTTATTAAAGGTGCTTCAATGTTTTCTCTGTATTATATTATTATCTAGGAAACTTTGTACATATCTCAAACAATGTTCAATTGTAACAAAAATATGGTGGATTTATTATAAAACAATACAACATTACTTACACATAATTCTAAGTTAGTAGTAAATAAGTAAAAGCTGTAACAGTACTTTCACACAAGTGGATTTTGCGAGCGACAACGCACACGGTCCGTATGGGCGGTGTACGAACAATTGACAACTACTTGTTCAAACAATGACAGCGGAAATCGCGCGTGAGCTTTTTTGCCGCAAGAAATGTGTCACTCTTAAAAGAAACTGAACGTCAAATCCGCTGGTGTGAAAGCGCTGTAACACTGTGTTCTCATAAATTAGGTTGGATTAACGCAATATATGAGTTCGTCACTGGCACAGGTCATTTCATCAGGGCTGGTATTACAATGAGACAGGAGACCGTAATTCGGCCGCGGCACTCAGTGGGTCTTTACTTTGTTTATTGTCTAAATCCTGAATAGTTTCGTGCGATCCCACTTTGTGAGCTGGCTTGCGACGCAATGCCAGTTAATTCAGAGTCTGGAATGTCTCTACCTAGAATATGCTATCTTCAAGCTATACAAGTACCTACTTAGATTTGCATATGGTAGGTAGTAATTAACATTGAATTGATCAATTAACCCAACCCCAGCAATTCACAGCTGCATCCAAGTTGTACCTCAAGATTTGGTTCGCTGCCAGAAACCAGATATTATTAAAATAGTCTAAGCGGCAGTCGTGCGGACCAATAAGTTTTTGCACTCATTATTAAGAGGAACAAGGTACTTGAGATGCTGTTTTAACGTTATGTTATTGAATTTTTTCTACGAAAATATTTAATTTCAGAGTTGGGCTTCATCGAAATTAACGGACATACAGAGTTAAGCAACTTCCCAAATCGGAAATATATAAGGGACACGGTAAAATAATCGCTGAATAAATACCCCAAGCGTAAGTGGTGATTTATATTAATTAATTACATTGTGCTGACCATTATTCGGTGGAGCAGATGGCTCTTTGAGTGACGACCGTGAATCGGAAAACGTCGCGTGGGTTGCTAAGCTCGGTAGACCGGGTAACTGAAGAAAGTGTTTCTAAAACATGTGTGCTTTGTACTATCTGTTCAATTTAGTTCGGGTATTGTGGCCTGTAGGTACGGTAGTGAAGAACTATATAATACGATTGTCATGTATAAGTAGAGAAAACCTGGAGAGAGAGAATCGTACGCCTGAGTCACAGCAAAACTATTACATAATTTTAATTTTATCCAAATACCGGGCGTTTTTCTCTTGTTTCGGTAGGAATTCAACAAATGTAATCCTTTTCCTTTCACATATGTTCTAGGCACGTTTAACAAAGTAGGTGACCTTCCTGGAAAATGAAAACCTTTGTTAGACTTTTTACAATAAATCATACAAACTTACTTGTTATAGGAATGAAATGCTTTGTTATAGGAACAGCAAAACAACAGAATATTACTGGATATTTATAAACTTTGAAATAAATGAGAAAATATGTAGCACTTACTCTAAAACCGAATTGAAATAAACAATTCAGAAATTGTAAGATTAAAGTAATGTTTTTAATTGTTATTTTGTTTTCATTAATAGCGTGAAATAAGTTTCCTTTATTAAATTGGTGTTTTGTTCTAGTTAATTGATAGACCGTCAAATATGTAATTTAAGACTTACCTATTTTGAGATATTGAATTTGAAATTAAATTGTTTATAACCTTGTGCTCTATAGAGAATACAATAAACTTATTCCTTTAAAATAAATATAGTTAGTGTTCTCAAAGACAACGGACGGCGATTGTTATTACAGCGGCCTTTGTTAGTCTAACGTTAATAAATATTTATTGATGAAATGGTCGTTGTTTGCCATCTCCATTACATTTTTTTATATATTTATTAGTTTACTAAAGATATTTTGTGTTCCGAACACTAGACACGTGCTTGTTTTACAGTATTGATTTAACAGCTTTTAGTTCTTGATAGAGATATATTTTCCTACCTATCTCCTTGGTAGTTACTGTTAATTAATGAATGGAACTGTTCGAGTTGATATCCACCATTTATACCCTTACAATCTTACAATCTTACTGTTGGGCGCGGGCTATCTTTTTCTAACCTCATCTTGACCGTGTCTGATATCATAGATAAATTCTGTTCTTTAAATAGTTTTGCATTGGAATACAATATTTGTTTATTTCCCACGGGCGTTTATTATTATTATCAACAACAAAATCAAATGGTTACATATCGCACTTATTTATTTTATAATCTACCAATCCTGAGAAGTATACAGTACCCGTAGATGAGATGGGAAATCCTATTAATGGGTTCTGAGTACCTTCGCGTGTATGTCCCGTATTGATTGAAGGAAACTCGTTATAATATCCCATGATAGCAATTACCATTTGCTTATTAGATTATCAAGGCGCCCGACGACCTTTGAATGTAGGTGATTGGGTGATAGTTTCCGGATCGTTCATAAGTATATCTGATAAGCCTAAGTGATTACAGAGCAAGTAGTATAAGGTTTATTAGTTTCTCTTAAATTTTAACACTTAATGAAATTGATACGTTCTAGTAAATTCTTTAAGCTTCTAGTTAATCACTATTAGTATACTTAAATATAAACTATTAAATATTTTACTATTATTAAACTTATTTAATTTGATATAAAGCTAGCAGTAATATGGTACCTACTGAAGATGATAAGTTTTTACGAAGGTCAATAATTCTTTCGCTTAAAAGGTATGAGAAAACTGAAGAGGTTGTATGTTTGTACGCGCTAATCCTAAGAACTACTGGTCCAATTGATTTTTCAAGCAAACAGACAAATTCTTCAGCTTCATAATATTAGTAGATATTCATCATACATACATATCTACACTCATTACATGGGTAAACTTGTTTTTAAGGTTTTGTTCAGTTTTATACCTCTATACATTTAAACGTGAGATAGGTAAGATGATCATCAAAAGGCTGACAGAGAGTCCAAGTTTCGTAATGGCCATCAATAGCAAGAAAATTCTTCAGTGCACGTCAACAATCATTGAATTTTCAAAGTATTTCTTTGTGAACTTGGCGGCAAGCGTTCTTTACTTGAAGAAGTAGTATTAAGTGGTATTAAAATAAAACAGAAAAATAATCAAAGAGGAACCTGTGACTAGTAAAGTTAAGTAATCTTTGTTGCTTTTATTGAGTCAATACAGGTGTTGTTATAATATTTTATAATAGGTACAGCACATCAATCAGCCCATTTAGGCATACAATAATCAAGGCCTTATTAGGCATAGGAACTGACAAAATTAAAATCTAAAGCTAACTTTATGACAATAAATTGGTAACTTGGAGTTTATAAAATAAACGCGATATTATTTAATATTTTCAAGGACAATATAAACCAGAGGAGTTTTTAGGCCCAGTTTTGAGTTTTGAAATCCTATATTTATCATAGATCGTAGATCAAACTTAATTAGTAATTCATAACCAGCCAGAATATGTTAAACTATTCCAGCAATAGAAACGTGGTATAATTACAATTTGTAGTCTTCAATTATTAATTAGTTCGGCCGCTAAATGAAAAGCAATTTTGTGCGTACATAAAGCGCAGCGGATCACATTAGTTTTATATGATGTGCATTTGGGTCGGAACGGATATTAAATATCTTCAAATAAATTCTAGATTTTCTGCACTTTTTACAGCCCTAATAGCATTGTATTAATTCATAATTTCGTTAAGTCGCTTTTGCCGCTGTTAAGTTTTCGACCGACCGAGAATATTTCCGCGAGTGAGAAATCTATGTTTTATTCCGTATTTATTTCTTTAACATATTTTTACATTTTTAAATATTAGTTATATAAAAAAAAACATTTAAAAATACAAAAATAGTGGAACAGGGTCCAAGCTACCGGCAGTCAGGGCTCCATGGAAACCAACTGGCGATGAAATCTATGTAATTATTACAGTTTTTCTATCTAACCCCGACTTCTTTTACAGGCATTAATCTTAAGGCATTTAATTGAAGAGTTATTTTGTTTTGAGGAAATTTTTAGATTCACTAATTTTTTCCCCAGTAGGGTAAGATAAAATACCTATGTTTAACTAATTGCCTGCTTTATTTATGTAACCACGAAGTATTCTGATATTACGAAATTAGGAAAAAAATTGAGAATTTTAATATCGTTTGCAATTTATGTTAACAATTTCTCCTTCTCCTTCAACTTCTCCCGGTTCCACTCTTGCTAAATATTTGTATCTGACTTTATGTAATTTTTATTAAATAGTTTTGATAACACAGTAAAATAGTGTCTTTGATCTTTACTAAGAAAAATACTTATAATTTTAAAAGACGCTTATATGAGTTCTCTACAAGCCTTTGAGCACATCACTATTCGGTTCTGGGCGTCTTATCAAAAAACTGTTCCAACTTACCTGACTTAATAATGTTTACAGCTTTTCAAATCTGGTTTCGGAGCAAACAAAACCGTTTGAGCTAAGTGATTTTTTCGACGTTACAAGAATAGAAAATATTTTTTAGCCAGTAACGTTGCCAACTTTTTGATAGACTACAGAGAGTATTTTTTTTGCAATTTCCTAAACTTACACAATGATTTTCGGAGTTGATCTACTGACTCCGTAACATTATGTAATAGAGAAGTTGCAGAACTATCCACAAATGTAATTTTTTTACGATATGATTACCGTTGAAGCTGAGGGTGATTGTTGATGTGTGCTTAAAATAAATTCTTGCACAACAAAAGTATGTAAATGCAGGTTGTTAACAGTTATGGATTTTTACTCTAAATTAAATTTAACTCTATTTCTATTCTTTAGTCATACTTATAAAAAATGAATAAGCAATTTATTTCAACATTTGGGCAAGGATTATCCAAATTTAACGAGGAGGTTGTAGTAATTATAGCAGTAGGTATAACAACGCTGTTCCAATTAATTCTACATTAATTAATAATCGACCATCAGTCTGTAACTTCCGCGCCCATTTCACGAATGAGGTACTTTCAAACGTCATTATTCTCATAAATCGAACCTTTAGTGAACTGGTGCAGACGTGACCAAACTCCGAAGACGTACTTTAGCTTATTTGCTCAGTAGCGCAGGTAACTTGTCAAGTGTACAAGATAGCAAATAATTACATAATCACATACTGAACTGTCGTACGCAAATGGGTTTGTTCATCAAATATGTGCCTGTATTTACTTTAGGTACTTACATCAATCATTTTCATGGCTGATTGTTTCTTTGTTTATAAGCAAATTTTATATTTATTTGGAACTGTTTGGTAACAAACATTTGCCATATTTCTTTTGTAAGATACTGGTATCATAATATAATTTATATTTTAATGCTCTTATTTGAATATTCATGGAGCTCTTGCATTCAATGAGACCAATTTAAACTGCAGATAGTAACGAAATAACATCTATCTTTGTTTGATAACTTTTGAGAGCGCCGTCAAAAGCAATTTCGAGTGGAAGATCAGTTGTTTAACTTGACGGTTACCGAGGAAAAGTAAACTAGCTATTCCAGCTAACCAGATTTGGCTTTGTGTCGAAAATAACGAGCTTTTCATAACTCCAAACTTTCATTCACACAATACTTGGTATGATTGTGTTGATAACTTTCGGTGTTCGTCAATCCGTTAATGCTATCGGTTGAATTGATTATTTATAGAAAATCAGCTGAAAATCTGCTTAATCAATAATGATAAATCAACACTGGGAAATAGATTATTGATGTTTAATTAATAACCCACTTAGGATTCTGTGCAATGCTCACTATACTGTATTAAAAAAATATTATAAATACTGTACTATATTTGAGAAAACACGATACATAGTTTGGGGGTAATTTTCTCCATAAATAAGTTTTGCACTTTATATGCAATTATCAAGTTTATTTTTTAATTCAAAAGAATAGGCTTGAATAATTTTTCGTTTCCTTTGTTTTTAGTTTTTTATTTTCTGGTATTTATTTACGTAATATTTTACATAACCTTAAACTACCCAGGTGTTTAAAACAAATACGACTCAAGCTTTAAGTATTAACGACTTGTTGGCACATTGCAAGACAATACTCTCAGGTACTTATCGCTTGACATACTTTACCTCAAATATTATTTAATATGCATTTTTCTGATCTCGTTTGAAAAAAAAACGAAGAAATGAGAAATTGAATAAAGGATTTAAAGGGACCAATAAATCTAACATTGATAGGTAATCTACGAACTTTGCGTAACGGCCTTTAAACGTCTTCCGCACAACTGAACTTCATACCCGTCAATTGATTTTTGGGGATCAGAAAGCCAAGTCAGCCTTGCAAGAACTTCTAAAATTATTCTTCATTCGAACTTCTCAGACTCTATAGCTTTTAGACTGTATTAGCAAGCAACTAGTCAATGGCTTTAATCGTTTGTTCCTTCATTGCAAGTGAATGTTATAAAACATATACGCGGTCGAATTGAGAACCTCCTTATTTTTAGGACGTCGATTAAAAATATACATATATATATGTATATCTGAAGTCCAATAATAGCCATAAGAATCATACATGTAATCGTAGCTGGTTGCCGAGATAATGAATATTTACTTTCGCCTTAGTTTGAGGAGAGCCATAGCGGGTAGCGATCGCGCAAGGTTTAGTAACATTTATTAGGGTGTGCGAATGACTAACCAGCAACTTATTGACTTTTAGGGCCGGTGAACTAGCTTAATATTGTAGTTCGTGGCTTGACCCAACCGACCCGCATCTTGTTGATTCCGTAATACACGTGCCGTGTGTGTAAGCAATGTGCGAAATAAACGGAATGTTACATTCACCCCATTTGGTACGAATGTAGTCAATGTAAAAAAATATTCGCAGAAGAATTGAGAACCTCATTCTTTTTGGGAAGTCATTCGAAAATAATTTAAAAAAAACTGAAGTATGTATTGTTTTTGAGATACGTCACTGAAGATAACGTTTGTTCGTTCCATTAATGTATTTGAAAAAGCTTCTGGTATTCCCAAAATATGAGTATACTTACGCACTCGATAGAATTTACCTATTTACACTACTTTAAAAAATACTTTTTTCAAGACATAATCATATATTTTGTTACGTTAAAGTTTGATGAATGTGTTAGATATTATTTTTGTGCTATTATAAAATAATCAATCAAAAATAACGTCTGGTCTTGGATTTTATTTAGTGGGTATTTTTTATGTGGTGGCCCGTATAGCAGTTCTCATCCTATCACGAAAATGTAACGTCTTAATAATTCTGGTCTACTCGAAGTCCGTACGTCATTGTAGGAATCCAGCAGAATACCAGCGTCAGGTATTACACCTGACACATGCTGAGCTGGACCCCAATTTGGAGTAAAATTAAGACACAGCGCACCGAGTAGTTATATTTTTTTATAATTATAATCTTTGTACCCACTTTCCTTTTTTTCTCACTTTGTCAATATCTTTGTGTCTTTGTGTAGGCTGAATAAATGTTTTATCTATCTATCTTAATTGTATCGATTTCAATAAGTAATTCGAGGATAAAGGAGCCATAATGGAAGATCAGAATCAGGTACAATACTCTTTTTCATGCTTGCCTGGGTACAAGTACACACTTTATATAATACACTCCAGGACCGGGTATAGCTGTTTTTTCACAGTACTCTCTCCTAAATGGAGCAGACAGCGACATAATATGCCTCCTAGGGATTCTTTAAGACATTTTGAGATAAAATTCATGCCCTAGATTTAGGTTTTTTGGCGTCTCAAAATTGTTTTCTAAACTAAATTATTTTCTATATATAGGCACTCTAGAAAATACAAGAGATACAACCAATAAATTGTCGTATAACTTTAATTAGTTTCGTTAACGGGTAAGCTTCAGTGCGTTTGGGAATAATGTCGCGACGAACTTGTGGCTGTGACGAGCATAGATTTATTATCCCACTTCCGTGTAATAGATTGGCAGTGTGAAAACTAAGGTGTTTGGAAATGATATTTTGAAAATTATTTCGCTTCTCCTTATCTCTAAACATATCGAAGTAAAGTTAAACAGCACATGGTACGTATTTACTCACACATGAAAATGTCACGCACACTGTCATATTTCTGCTTCGGCTTCAACCAAATCAGTTGATTGCTAATCTATTCACCATTCTATATCTACGGTGACGACGCTATGTCCCGATTCAGTAATAGATTATTCTTGGCCACCCAAACTCAGGACGTGAGTCCATGCAAAATGTGTGTTAGTTCAACCACATAAGCGTCCATAAAGTAGCTGATTTATGTTGTTATCATAGTTGTTCCGTTCTCTATTCAAATTAGGGTGGAACCGGACGTGATAGCTTGTAGACTGGTGTTTTTATATCCACACGCCATGTGTTTTGTAATAAAGGCCTTGCGAACTGTTGGTCTTCGTTAGTTAGTGTTACAATGATCTGGAATAGTGTCATGTTTATTTTAAGAAAATGCTTTTGAGGTTGTCTATCGGTAAATATGGATAAATTACTCGTTTGCGTGTGAAGCGATATTTAGGTTTTTAGATTAAAATATTTTTCATGTGTTCTTATTAAAATGCTACCCATGGGTACAGCAGGTATAAGGTGATAGGTGCTATGAATTTGAGTGTTTATGAAAGCACTTATCATATAATAAAGTAAGTGCTGTTCTACTCATATTTTTATCAAATGTTTATATACCAAAAAGGTAAAAATCGAAAAATAATAAGTTTTGCCTTTGAAGTGGATCGTAACTTTTCGTGTCAGCTCTGCGGGTCCTTTGATCCTAATTCAATGTAACACAATGATAAAAAAGGTTTCTCAAACCTGAATATGTGGGAATGCGGTTTGGATTGCCTAGTGTGACATAGGCATATATGTATGTCTTGGTTCAAGAAGTGAAATAGGTTTTATTTTTCCTAGAAAGGCCGGAATTTGAATATAAGCGATTTACGAGTAGTACCGGGATAGAATTTATGACCGACATATATTATTATGTTTAAATTTTTGTCCCTATAATTTTTCATAGCTCAGTCAAGTACCAATAAAATTTTTCTAATTTTGTATGTATTTCTTTCTAAGTATCTTGGACACCAATGACTGTGTTTAGGATGGCACGTTAAACTGTAGTTCCCGGCTGTCATTGAACATCCTTGGCAATCGTTTACTCGGGAGATAATGATATGATCGGAATAGAATTTATGAATGACATATGTATAGTGTAAGTACATCCTTGGCAGTCGTTACGGGTAGTCAGAAGCCAGTAAGTCTGAAGCCAGTCTAACCAAGGGGTATTGGGTTGCCCAGGTAACTCGGTTGAGGAGGTCAGATATGCAGTCGCTCCCTGTAAAACACTGGTATTCAGCCGAAACCGGTTAGACTGGAAGCCGACCCCATCATAGTTGGGAAAAGGCTCGGGAGATGATGATGATGATATGTATAGTGTAAGTAAATTTTTGTCCCTATAAAATCGTAGCTACGATTTCTACAATATTGTCTCGCTACATATCATACCAATTGTCAAACTGGTCAGTTTATACCTACATACGACAAACGAAGTTGACCCCAATTATCTAGGGTGAAACTGCCTTTATATAATACCTGTTCTAATTCCATCACACGTGCAACCCAAAGTTTTGGAAGATTTACTTGAAACAGCTAATCAAGGGTTATTGTTCCATGTTACAGAGATATGGACACCACGTCCACTCTATATTACGACTGTATTTACGTCATGTCGTAGCTACGACGGTGACAATTAATTTAAACTTAGATAAATGAATATGGGTTTTCTAGAAACAAATAAATGGCTATTTTAAAAGCTGTAACTTATAAATAGATTCATAGTACAGACGCCAGCACATCAACCTACCCGAAACTGTCAAATGTTCACAATCAACTTTGAATCATATGCTTTTTTTTTCGTGGGAAATCATTAAATGACCGTTCACGCTGAGGATGCAGCTGGTTGATTCTGGAGGTCCCCGCGTGCCAGGGCCAAGGTATGTCTTACGAACAACCCGCAGCCCAGGCAGATCCAGGTCCTAAGGGGCCCCTCCCTTGTTGCTGACATCTCTTAATATATGATAAGCGATAAAATTTAAAATCTATTTAGGAAATTTGACAGTAGCTTGATGTGTTGGCGTCTGTACCTATATTTGCTTATAGCAATATAATATGATTGAGTCTATGTAAGCTCATTATGGTATATTTACAACATTGTGTGCTGTCTCATTATGTATGAATTTATTACTATCATTATTTACATAAAATGGTCCAATAAACATAGTACTCAATTCTAGTTACATTTATGTTTAATAATCGTTTTACTGTGAATAGGTTTGTTTACCTAATAATGGATATTATCATTGATGTATCTATTTGTGCTCTAAATGGAATACGTATGAAAATAGTCGTGATTGACAGAGTAAAAATAGTATATTAAGAGATAAAAATCATTTAAATATAGAAAATACTTTTACTTTTAAAGCGAAATCAACTGTCTCCAACCATATCTTTCATTATGTCAAATGTACATACATATCAACTGAACCAAACTGCAAAAGTAAAAAATAATAAAATATGAAAGTCTTTCTAACTGATTTAAGTATTGGTGACTTAAGTGGTATATAGTGTACTTTTCTGCTATACATTTGCAATGCAAAAGATAAATTATGCTCCTTTGAGACATATAACCCGGTTTTAAGTTAGCAAGCAAAGTTGCGACTTGTATAAAACATAAGTTAACGGCACTAAATTTGATAAACTGAAGAATAAAGAGCATTGTTTACGAGCACTAAGATGAGGTGGCCATTAAGCCAGAGAAGCCATCAAAGGCTAGCTGATCGTTGACTGACAAACTGACAAACAAGTAGTCATAAAATTCTTTATTGTGTGTAAATAGATATTAGCCGCAATAAAGATCCATTAGAACCCAGTGATCATAATAGAGCTATTAACGTAGATATGTATGTACGTATACGTAGATACATAGACATGGCGCTGTCTACTGGTGAATTTTGTCATGATTTAGTTCAGGTTAATAACTTTCACACATATTAGAACCTTCGAGATATAGACATAGAAAGATCAAGAAAACAATATTTTGTTATTTTTTAAATTTTCTTATTTTATAATGGTATATTAAAGCTCGCATAACTCCGAGTTGTCCTCGCAAAACATTTAATTTAGCTCGAGAGACTGAAGGCCGTAGTGTAAAAAATATCACCTTAATACTTCCAGACAATCCTGAGAAAAAGGGTGGTTATAGACAGACAACAAAATGGTCCTATAAGGTTTCCTTTTTAGGTACGGAACCTTAAAACGTAACCTTATGATGAGAACTTCGCACAATAATAACGAAATGTCGTTACATATTAAAGATTTTAAACGAAACTATTAGAAGTAAAATATGAAATAACTTGTTAGGTAGGCACAGAGCAGTACTACGTGTGTACTTTATACCGTGTTTGCGAGTCGGTTGCTACGAGTCAAGCCTAGTCCGTATAGGTGTTAGTCGGAAAAACAACAGGCGCGTCCGACGACAGACGTCCCTGTGTTTAAAAAACACTCATAAAATTATCTTCCACATGACTGCTCCATTGTATACAGTTCAAATTAATGGTTCGTACATTATGAACGGCCAGTTATTTTTGTTTCGCATTAAAACGGTTTTGCTTTTTTACTGCAGTATTTTTCGTAGCTGAGATAATATGATAGCTAATGGTTTTAGGGATCAGTGAGTCAATGACAAAGTAGTCTGACGTCCATATCTGGGGATTTATAAATGATATTTTATGGTATACATTTTATTGAAAACATTTATTTGAGTTGTGTAAGTAGGTTTTGTTTTTTTAATCAAAAGACAAAAAAAAAAGACTGACAAAGAAATTGTTAATTTATTATGTAGGGTAAATGACAGTGTGAATTTTGAATTAGGGAAAATTGTGACGGCCAAGCGCTATCCTGTTAAAAAACCCCGTGCTTCACGGCGACACCGTCGTCTGTTATCTGTCATCAGTCCCTCCGTCATGACGACCGACGCGGCGACCGCTGGTGCAATTCGGTTGAAACGTTGGGATAAGGAAAAGTACGTTTCGTACCTTATAAATAATATTGCATATAAGTCCCGATTGCGTACAAAGATGCGATCAGTAGTTTTTCTAATATACTACGAACCTCTTCATCAAATTAAATTCTGGTATAAAATCGCTAATGCCGGTTACCGAAGCCAAAGTAACGAGTTGTCAAGGGCTCCAGAAGGAATACAAGTGGGGTTCAGACACTAAAAGTCCGACACTCCCTCCAGCGGGATCCACAGCGAGACGGGTCATTTGATGATTTCCCAGTCAATCAGATAAAAAAACACGTTTTTTCAATTCCAGATTGAAAATATAAGAACACTGACGTTTCGTTATTGTGACCGAGATAAATTGGGTTCCACTTCATTTGTCAAAAGGAATAGAAACTTTGGATACTCCGAAAACGTTTTTAAATTTCCGTTTTTTGTCCATCTTGCCGATAAATCAAATGGATTTTCTTATTTATTTTGGCAGCAGGAGTAGGGGTGTTTTAAAATAAAAAGAAGCCAAAAATAAAATATATATCTTTGGAATGTTGTCTACTTATTAAATTTGCAAAGACTTAAATCTCAAATTCAATGAAAGGAAATGCGAATCATTTTTGGCCTTGTGTATTTTATATATTTCGAAACAAAGTTAACCTTTAACCCATAGTTCACATCACGATAAGCTTAATGTGTTTCGCATTATTTTCTCCACTACACTAAAGAGTACATTATTGTAAAACTGAGCTATTTGTTTTTCTAATAAATTGCCAAGTGTGAGTTGGTCTCTCGCACGGTGCTGCCATACCACCCCACTTCCTACTAATATTATAAATGCGAAAGCTTGTAAGAACGTGTGAATCAAGACGCTACTTTTTATCCAGGTTCTGTATGTAGATACATTGGAATCTGTATGTAGATGCGGACGACGGGGATGGGACATGAAACACCCATAAAATGGCCAAAAATTATGTCAGTTGTATGGCAGAACTGTCAATTTTACTTTAACACAGTTACTTAGTTTCAAAGTGAATTATATTTAACTCAATATTCTGTGTGCAAAAAAAAAATGTGGAAATAAAAATGTTTAAAGTGGCAACAGTTCATGAGATACAGCCTGGTGATAGACGTTACAGCGAAATAGGGTCCCGTATTACTTCTGGGTACAGAACATTAAAAACAAATTTTATCCGTCTTTGCTTCTCATAATCGTGAGGTGAAGTGTTCGGTGGCACAAAACGTGTTTACTTAGGCAACAAAAGATCCATTTTGTTTAAAAAGACCTCCGTGGAAGTGCTAGAGGATTTTGACTACAATATTCTCTGGTCGGTCGCTTAACGCCTTTCACGTGGCATCATTTTGTATAACCCTTCCTTACCAAAGCCACAGAAATCATAGATATTTTGTTTTGTTTCATTAAAATTACCTTTACTTATTTAGACAACTTTGTCACTTCGTCTTTGGGTTAAATCCACTAATTTTAGTTTATGTTGCTTTAAAATTGTGGAGCAGAAAAAAGATGGACAATGGACATTCTAAAATAGCAGACATTTTAAACACTATTAATTAGAAGATGTGTCTTAAAATGATACCCCTTTAAAACTATTTACCTAGCTCTTAATCTGTCAGCATGTCTAAGTATGAACATCCGCAGCGTTCAAAGCTATTGTTTTACAAGATTACAACATGAAATTCTTCCATCTATTTATACTCCAACGTATGTTTATAGCTGGAAACCATTTTCTCCATCTTCGATAACACGTGATATTGGTGCCACGTGTGTTCTCCATCATGGATATTTTGTTTATGTAGACACGATTAACGATCTGTGGAATGTTGAAAAATCATTTGTTTCATTGTGTATTCAGAAATAACGCTGCATACTTGCCAATTTTCGTTTTTTTTGGTAAGAAAAATAAATAGTAAATTTATTAAGTGCGTTTTAAATATTTGTTAATTTTTAACGCTTGGAATGTGAGTTTTCTATGCCGTTACTTTTGGTTTGAGGTTTCCTTTAGGCACGTTATAGTATACACACGTACATTGCAGTGTCTTACCCTAATTCCCAAGTGAGCTAGTGACTAAGATTGGAAAGCGCCTGGGATGTCAGTTGTCTTTGGCGTGTCGAGCTTGTCCACAAAACAATTTGTCTTATTGTTGAAAGCGTAACATAGAAATCACATTTCACGGTCAGTCCTACAGGTCACGTATTCACAGATTGGAAAAGAAATATCATATATCTGAATACATTTATGAATTTCATCAATTTATATTATATTGAAACATTATATGGGGTGGTTTCGTTTAGTTTAAATCATCCATCTACCCATCTTTGTGTCCTATGTCTATCTACCTAAGATTATGTATCACATTCTATGTACCGTGAAATTTCAACTGAAAAAGTAAAACAAAATTGCAACTTGCACGCTGTCTTGCATTGTGCCTAAATGTAGACGGAACGAACTAGTCCAAGCGACGCGGCGCGGCGTCCTATTTTTGTCGACAGACGACAGAACATTTTGGAGACAGATTACCCGAGTAATATACGAGGAAGCCGTAAAGCGTGTAATTACATATATCTACGTGCTTAGGAATTTATGAGGGATCACTGAACTTGAGAGTTCGATAAGATAGTATTATTATGTTTGGACCTTCCGTCTCTAATAGAAACCAATAAACAGTTTCAAACTCGGTAATTGTCCGTATTTCTGACCAATTTTCTTTCGCAGAGACTGTTGAAACTTTAATTATTTTAATAATTTTATTTTAGGATACTCGTAATTTTAATATTAATTTAATTCAATGGTTTTGCGAAAGTAGAATACATAAAGGATCCCAAACAGACTAAGCTTACAAAATTATCACTTATCACATTTCACATGGGAATGATGGATGTCAAGCAATTTCAAATGAAAGGAAAATCAAGTTATATCGCATCGTTGTTTCATTTTAAGCGTGACGTCAGTGACGTGTCATTTGTTTTCAGTCCCTTAAATGTAAAGCTTCCACACTAGCGGATTTTGTCGCGTACACAATACAGGTACTCGCTGGATTTTCTACGCTCGGCAATAAGCTTCGCGGTTTGAGGTGTTATCGCATGTATCGTTAGCAATAGTATTTTGTTGTCACAACACCAGTACGTGCGTAATGCGTACGTACGCCCGTATTTTTTTTTAATAATATGACAATTCAAATATGTTATTATACATGCCTATATCAGTTATAATTCGAATAAGAGTCAACTATCTATCTAATAGCTTGTACTCGAATGAGGGTCAACTGTCTATCTAATAAAGGTCTGCAATAGATTTGTATGAAAATTTACTAGAGACATTCTTAACATACATATGTATTTTATGTCGTCTCTGATGTTTTCGAGACTGTTGTAATACGATAACTTCAAACGAATTTTCCTGCAGTTTTCATAAATGAAAATTGTACGAGTGAATAACATTCTTTTATTTAGTGTTTGAGTAATAAAAAGACAATATTGTCAGATTGGCTTACCAGCAGTTATCGTGCAGATTTACAACTGTTGATTGTTTGACAAATTCGATTACCTACTTAATTACTGTTTCGAAACAATGTTTGACTTGTCACAACTACTTGAAATTAGTCCATATATCAATAGCACCCACACCTGAAACAAACAAAGATTATCGTTGGTACAAATATGAATTATTCGAACGTGGGCTTGGCTTATTCGCGATCGATAGTTGTTGCTATTTTCAAATAAACTTATTTTTCAATAATAATTTGACATGTTTCACTCTGCGCACATCTCATTGTTTATACATTACGTTGGTCTGCTTATTCTCGTTTAGATCCCGTTAAAAGCGAGTGAGATTAATCACTAGCCATCGATCGAATACAAGAATAATTTCTGAATGAAATTCCACATTTAGAGTTCAAATAAATTTCAAATATTTGACGTGCTACATCCGGAACATAACTTTTCTGGAAGTTGAAAAAGATGGTATAATTAGTAACTGAATAACGTCAGAATTATGATTCAAGTTTGGCTATCGTTCATATTTGTTGATATCGGATATTCGATAGAAGAATGAGAAAAGTTCAAAACTGTTATAGAAGCATAAAAGTTTTTCTTATTCTTACTAGGATTTGCATATCTCTTGCCTGTAACTTAAGATGTCGATAGTATGTGAATTATAGGGGTAGGTTGTTGTATCCATAAATTGGGTCCAAAATATGAATATATGATAACTTCACAATATTATGGAAGCCTTTTTCGTTTCTTCGAAAAAAGGAAAACATGAGAAACTGAATAAAGTCAATATAAACACGTTAAAGATTATATTTGAAAACAGATTAAAAGTGATGAGGCGACGTCGCTGTTGCCGATAGGATGAAAAATCTTTTTATGTTTTTTGTTTTTTTTTTTTGTGTGTGTAGCGTGATCTGTTGTGTTGAGATTAATGTTAGCTCAGATAATACATTCAGTTGGTTCACAATGGTTGGTTTCATCGTTAGCCGGATAGATTGGATTATTGAACTTCATCCGTTTATTTGAGTTATTGTTATTATAAATCTGACTACTGGGAAACCCCTTGGCTTATTCATGTTTATTATTGTTTTATGGTTTGTTTTGCATTGTTTGGATTGGTTGTCAAAATTAAGTTGCGTAGATTACATTACAAAAGCATACATGTAGGTAGTTTCTTTAAGATTAATGCACAATAATTGTAGGTTATTTATATAGGTAGTTAGCACTACTACTCATTTACGGGTAGTCAGAAGCCAGTAAGTCTGACGCCAGTCTAACCAAGGGGTATTGGGTTGCCCGGGTCACAGGGTTGAGGAGGTCAGATAGGCAGTCGCTCCTTGTAAAACACTGGTACTCGGCCGAATCCGGTTAGACTGGAAGCCGACCCCAACATAGTTGGGAAAAGGCTCGGGGGATGATGATGAGATAGCACTACTAGGAAATAATGTTTGTGGGGTCTAAAAGTAGATTGTTTAATTTCTTTTTAAGAAAACAAGTAGAAGGCGGAATCATAAAGCTCCGAATTCAGTAAACAGATTTAGAAGTCGTGCGATCAACTTATTTATTCAGTCTGCTTAATTCGGGCTTGTGCTCATTTATTTTTGTTTTTGTTTGCCTGTGGTTCAGACACCATTTTTTTGTAACACTACAGTTGTAGCGTTCGTTTGAGATCTCTTAAATATTTTTTAAGAATATTGTTTAACAATGAGTTTAATTAAAAAAGGGATTAAGGCTTTAATTGAATTTAAACGGAGATGCTTCTGAGAATATTAATCAGTTCAGTTTATTTATTGCATGACGCGGAAATAATATTTATATTATACTCAATGTGAAATTGAACAGCGGTTTTCATGCATTCTTTTAATCCTGGAAATTGAATGTTAAGGAGTGCCCTTTAAAATTTATATACTTGAATGTTGGCTTTTCTTGGATGAATTTATGACGTGAATGGTTTTTAAAGGGTTTTTTAAAGTCAACATTTATTTTTTATGATCAGGATATTATGAAAAAAAATCCAGGGCATTCCTACTCAGCTTTTATATACAGCAGGCTTTTCAATAACTGCCGTAATGCCAAGTTTAAACGCACGGTGCTTTAAAAGGAAATACGGACAATTCTAGCTTTATCCAATTATGCACATATAACCACCAATTCATACCTTATTAAACCACTGGTCGGGAAATATTGAATTAAACCATAATATGTTCTGACTAATACTCTGAGGTTATCGGCTAATAACGATTTACTATGTTAACTAACATTACTCTTTGTGAACCACAAAGAGAAGGCAAAGTGGACTCATTTACATAAACGGTGCAGCGTTTGTTTTATCTAGGTAAAATTAAGTATGCAGTCGGCACCCCTTCTACTTGATAGCTAATTAGTGCGTTAATTAATGAACTATAATGGAGGGAGTCACATGTAGATGTGATTTATTTTTATTAATGTATAAATGCTTATACTTCACTTGATTATTATTAGTTCAGTACCTACACTAATGGAGGAGCTTCTTCAGAATTTTGAGGATTGATTAGATTACTGTGTCACTAGGTGACATTTTTTTTTTCGTGGGATCTCCTCCAGTGACCCACTGAAGGTGCAGCTGGAGGCAGTGTCAGACTCTTACTGATTAAAACCCACTATGTTCCTTTTGGAAGTCCCTGTGTGCCGGGGCTATGATAACTTACAAACAGCCCAGGTAGACCCTGGCCCTAGGAGACCCCTCCTATGTTCCTTACATGAGAACGCGACGACACGAGCCTAGACGTACGGTCGGTGAGCCAACCAATACTCACCGCCCACAGCCGCGATCACTAGGTGCCTATGATTTATTTTTCAAAACGTGTACAAAAGTATCTAAAATCCATAAAATAAAAGTATCTAAATATAACCCTAAAAGGCACAAATAATGAATATATAAATGATTTTATTAAGATTTCACAGAACTTACGCTTCCCCTCGGTCGAAGGAATTATTGTCACCTTCGAGTACCTAAGCATCACGTAATGGATCATTAAAATTGATACATCCGGTAGTTACTGGGACATCAATTCAGGAGAGACACTTAAGTGATATAATTATCTTCAAGCTGATTAAAACTCTACAACTTTTCCGGTTAGTCACTTTTATATTTTGTCTTGATATTATTATTCAGAAATATTGTCTTAAAATAGCGAAGCAAAAAAAACTTTTGTTTATTTTCATAACAATTCTGGACATTTTCAAAACCATTCGAATATTTCGACTCAACCTTCTAGGGAAACGTCAGATGTTTTTATAATTTATTAACATTGAAAAAAAATGATAAAAAGTGAAAGAATATCTTTGGAATTTTTGTTCACGATAATATTTGGGTCAGGAAAACGTTTTTTTGGGTCAATACAAAATGCTTTTAACAGAATAATCTAGTTAATACCCCACAATGTTGCGTCTGTCGTTGGTTAAAATATTTAATTTGTAAATATGCATTATACTTAATACATTTTCTTAACACATCTTTGGCAGCTGTACATTAAAGAGGCCTTGATTGTTGAACTAGGCGAAAAATGAAATACGTAAAATACTATAGAGAAAAAAAAACTAATGTGAGCTATTGTGAAAAAACGTTAGACAACAGCGTTGGCTTATTAAATATTTCAGATTGTCCCAAAGTCACTTGGGTATGGAACCTTAGTCTATCTCGATGAACCAGACACTTCGTTCAGTCCCTTTGATACAATAAGTGGTAACCCTAAACTACACTAGTACCTACTATATATGTTAGCAGGCCTTAAATTGCTCCCTAATAAAAATTTGCGTTTGCAGGTAATTAATTGAGAAATGATGATTGGCGAAAACGAAATCTATTTTAATCAACTTTTTGATTTCATATAGAATTTAGCAGTTAAATTATCAACTTAATATAACATTTTACTATGAGATTTTTACAGAAGTTTATTGACTTTTCAAAAAGAGCCTTAAAATTCAATATAAGGATTGTCACCAGTAATCATTAAGCAAACAACCATTAGTCTAGGTGATACCAAAAAAGCAAAAAAAAAAAAAACATTATTATGAATCATAAAAGTTTTGCACTTATGTAACAACCTAGACAAAACTATCCAAACGGTTTTATTTTCCATAATATTTTTTGGTGATTAACGCTCAATCCTTCTCCTAGTGAGAGGAGGCCTGTGCCCAGCAGTGGGACAATGGAAGGGCTGTGATGATGATGATGAATATGTTTTAGTCGGCCAACAAAATTCTTCAGTAGTAACAGCCCAGTTAGGTCTTTAGCTGCGAAATGGAACGGCATTATCAGTGGTCCCACTTTCCTTTAAGCGAGCTAATTCTAGGGTACCTAATTGCCAACCTCAACCGCACGTTTTGCAAATTGCACACAAGCTGTACTGATTCTGATCACAAAGTAATCTGGAGGTTGCAACTTTTTAATAGTATCGAAAAATAGTACGAGTTAATACCCTTAAGTAGGAATCGATGTAAAATACATATTTTCAAGGTAAAACTAAACTGAACGCGACCCCTACTAGTGTATTACTCTATACAACTTTCCTCAAAGGTACTTGAAACCAGCAATTCATTAAAGGTTTCATTTCAATATGACTGTTTTCAAAAACCTTATAAAGTAATCATTTTGTCCCTACTAGGTAAGATAATCCCCGGGGATGAGGTAAGATAATCGCGCTACGAATTTTGCCTGAATTTATGTAAAAAAAATATTTATAATAAAAGACTTATAAAAAACAAATTAAACATGAACAAAAACTGTTATTTTTAAAGTAGTAATACATCTTACCTGCGTAACATTAATTATTTAGTTAACTGTGCAATAAAGTTAAAAGAAATACAGTACAATTTTTATTAAACAGACTTTAAAAGCCGAAGAACAAAAATGGTTTTAAGTGCTGACCTATTTATGTGTCTTCAGTCCTGTTTATTTAAATGATTTTGAACATTCTACACGTGAAATTTCCTTTTCTGTTTTTCTTGTCATTTCATAAAATTAGAATCATCACATCCTTCATTTACTGCACCAACAGTTATTTCATTTTTGTTTTTGCCTTTCGTTTCAATGACATTATTGGCTATATTTTCTACTAAAGCAAGTTTCTCCTTAGGGATCATATCGTACACATAGAGGGTAATCACAGCCCAAGACCTACATACTTCTTCATTCAACGTTTGCTAACGTATAAGTACATATAAGTACGCGACTATGTTTTTATGTTTATCTTTTGTCCCATAAATACTAAAATTAAGCATAATAGAAAACTTACACAATAGTGATAATATTTAACATTGTTTGCATAAAGGTAAAGTCGTGCTTATTTAGATCAACAGTTCACAATTTTTTCTTCTCTTTGAAGGATTCCTCAATACGATTTGACCGAGGCGAGGGAATTTTCCGACTTTATGTATGTTTTGTCTGTATTATTGTATATTTAAATTTAACTAGAGGGTTTTGGTGGTCTCAGCACAATTACAAAATATCATCTTACCTCCTGGGATTAACTCGTACTACTTTCCCCTACATGTATTATTAAACAGTACCTATTACTGCGATTAACTTTTAACGCCGACCCTAAATAAAATTGGGTTATGGGCGGGAGGATGATGACTAGGCATATACTTATATTTAAAGTTTTTAAATTTAAAATGGGCATGGTAGACTGTAGACCTTGTAAGTTTTTTAAAAATTATTTTGCTGGAAGGCTGAAAACTATAGTCACAAGCCTATAAGTACAGACGCCAGCACATCAAGCTACCCGAAACTGTAACATTTTCCCAATCAACTTTGAACTATATGCTTCAGCGATAAAGTTGAATATTTATTCAAGAAACTTGACATATAGACAAATTGACAGATTGTAGTAGCTTGATATTCTGGCGTCTGTACTTATTCCTATTCCTTGAGTATTACCTATATTTAAATAAATTAAGATAGAATGAAATTCAACAATACCTTATTTCAACAATGCAGGTATATAAACGGGTTTAATCTCAAAAGGCTTGCAATAACAATATGTTGCCCTTCACGCCGTGCCGCACCCCCTGGGAATATTGTTTGTTTTCAAAAATAAAGGTACCTATTGAATCGAATCTCAGGGCGAATAGACGATTGAGTTTGTTTTCATACTGAAAGAAATTCTTATAGCGTTCTGTTTTCCTTTTAATGGTTATTTCATTCATTTATGTACCCATAAATTCATCTAAAATTACTCAAATGCCTTATTTTTTTCGTTTATTATAATGAGACCTGTTTTAAAGGTAAACCAGTATTAAATTCACATAAATGTGTAAGACCAGTTTGTATGTGGAGAGTATGTGCAAAGATTTTTAATCTAATCCACCTCAATGAGTAAGTATGAGGCAAAGTTTCAGTAAGTCATCTACTTTGACTCGCGCTGCAAAGTGCTTACGTAGGAGTTTCTTCTATCTGGCATGTTTATAAATAAACGAGACTTTATTTGACATAATCCTATGGACGCTAAGAAGTTTTTTTGATGTTGATATATTGGAACTATACGTTAATGGGCACATAGAAAGAGTTATGTTTTAATGTATCTTGAAGCCTCAGATTCTTGAAGCTTTCAAAAATATATTAAGAGCCATTAACATATTACGTTATCTGTGTGTTGTGCACTGTTTAAATTTTAAATTCAGAACCTTTACCGGGGCCACAAATGGTGGCCAGTCATTGGCATTTCACTCCGTATCTCATCTCATTTAAATTCCCAAAGAGAATAGGTAAACACCACAAATTTAAATGGAAACGTAAAAGAATACAAACGTAATTTCCCGCGGAGCTGTTTATGACTTACCTTTACCAAATTTATTGCAGAAAATAAAGCTGATTCTGCGAAATCAGATAGACATACCCATGTAAAATAGCAAAGGGAAAATGTGGCAATGTAGCGTAACAAATAAATTATATTATTTCACAAAAACGGTTAGATATCATAGCAATGTAGTTTAGGATGATGTCTATTGTTTACGGCGATTTATTTTGTTGAAATAGGACAGTGTACTGTGTAACCCAAGCGGGCCCAAGTTATCCCTAGCCCTAGCCTCTAAATCAAATTTTCAATCGCCTTTTGTCCGGTTCGGATAAATTTGGATCTGAATAATATTTCTTAAATAAAAAAACAAGGAATGACCGTTCGAATGTGAATTTATTTAGCGTTTAAGTATAGTTTGACTGAGGTAGCTTAGAATGTCTTATTATAATACTTAACTCGATACCTAAGCTAAGTAAGCCGTACCTCCACGGCACGTCTGATGTTATTATATTTAAGGGTGCAATATATATATTTTTAATTATTAACGTTGCCACATTTAACCCCAGAAAGTTGGATATTCCTACAGCATTGGTTTACTATTTTATTCATTAAATACTTTAATTATTATTCCTTATTTTAATATAAGGCAGTTCTTAGTGTATAAGGCATTTTATTTTTCCACAAGGCTCCCAAAGGGCTCGAGCGGGTATACATTACATAATATTATTCTCGACCTTAATTGAAGCGCTAACAGCTGTATGATATAATAAAAGCTAGGCTGTCAGTTTTCATCAATATGATGCTCTCCTAGGCAGAATTTTACTAAAGGTATTTGGATGTTTTGCGTTCTATAGGATTATTAATTCAATCTGTGGAGGCCTGTAAGAGCTTATATTTAATTAATTATTCATTGAACTTACAACATAAAACTTCCTTAAGCAGGTACTTCTAAAGCAAATGTAATATGATTATGTGACGCTTGGAAAATGCGCAGGTCTTTATTTCCACACGACTGAGCACCTTTTGAGGATATAAAAGTTTTCCGTTCACTTACTTTGGCCATTCTTTGGGTTAGTATTCATAAAGTATGAAATTATTGTAATGTTATGCAATATAGAATAAGTTAAGTCGTCAGTTATTTTCGCCAGCAAATCAAGCAACCGAAATTTAAAAATTTAAAAATTTTCCTTATCACCTTTGAACCGTATGCTTTAGCGATAAAGTTGAAAACCTATTAAGGAAATTTGACGGATTGTAGTAGCTTGATGTGCTGGCGTCAGTACATAGCGTACACATACATACATATACTTACTTAAATTATCGTGAAATGTGTATTATAATTGTTACTTTAATTTACCGTTGAAATTTTTTGTGTTTTATAGGATGTTGATTTTGTACGTAAATTATTGGGAATACCATTTAAATCATTAATTTACTACGTATAGTTGAATCACCAAGCAGCTGGACATCAAACTTTACGTCATCTGTAAATAAGACAAGAGTATTTACAAATAATGTTCTTTTTACGATTTTAGACGATATATCGGCAAATATTCTCTATAAAAATAAATTGTGCTTGTCAGAACAGGCGGCCGGCCGAACGTTCTCAATGAATAGGTACCACTCAAGTCAAGTGTTTAGTGTAGTGTAGTGGAGACGAATATAGAAGTAGCTGGCGTACCTACGTAGACATTATATTATGTGTTAGGGCGTCAAGTGTTACTCGTGGCCTGATAAAAACCGGTCGAGTGTATGTTGAATGGCAGAGGTAGATATACCAACTCACTTATATAACCATATTAACAATTTGATACACGTTTCTATCAGAAATACCTCTGCTTCTACAATTTCCCTGGTAACATGTCGTAAACAACGGCTATGCTTAGCATTTATGAATAAATACATATCGACGCGTGACTTGCAACTAAATATTACGAAAATTTTTTATGTGTGCTTTTCGAAAATCTAATAAACCACCTTACAAGAGTGGTGTTCTAAAACGTCAATTTATCTGTTTTTCTTCATAATAAAGCGGAAACACGGACAAGAAGTTTGTTTTGTAACTCAAGCATGTTCCGAACCGTAATAAAAATAGCAATCAATCGTGTGAGGGGTTCTTTAAATATTCATTGAACGGTTAACTTTTCAATTTCGTTGCAGGCATGTTTATTAATTCAATGATTTCGCAATATGGATTGAATGCAATTTTTTGTAGCCACCAATAAGGATTTATGTTATTGTTGTGTGATGGTTATATTTTAGCTATCAAGGGTCTATTATGTCCTTCAATTAAGTAATTAGGTATGTGTTGGCCATAAATACTTAAACAAACTGTTTAGCGTAGGTTATTGTGACTTTTACGTACATTATCGCCTACGAAATAGCGATATCGACGTTCTCCAGATACACTTCTGTGTTAGTTACAAGTTTCCGTAGGTACTGCAGCTTAATGATGTCGCCATGTTGCCGCTATTTTCAACACTCTTTTTATTCGTGGATTTGTATGGAAAGCGTCGCTATAGAAAAAAAAACTTTTCATACTTACAAATATACACGTAATTACAAGTCTTGTTAGATTAAGCGTGTAAACAGGCTATATAATTAATTGTATTTTTTCGTATGCACCAGATCGTGCCTATTATAGGCGTAATGTAACGTGTCAATGTTAAAACTAATGAAGTCTAATAGAAGCATGAAGCACCGCTTCATGATGAAAAAATATATTTAATTATCGTCAGCGGTTTCACCCTACGGACTTACTCCGTGCACCCGGATAAAAAATCTTCCTTATGCCTATAGCTTCTTCAATAAATGGTCTATCTTACACATAAAAATTATTCAGATTTATGATATTAGTATATATTGTTTTTACAACTGCTATATTAATACCTCTCTTCTACGTTGCCGTGCCCTACAGGGTCCATACTGTACTATATTATTATGTAACACCTTTTAAACATATGGAGTGCAATAAACGTATTGAGTATTGAGTATTAATAGTTATCTTAACAAAAAAAAAATAGTTGATCAATAGCCTGGCTACAACAATAAAAGTAAAGTTATGGATGAATAAGATACTTTCTAAATAACCTGAAATCTGACTGTAAATAATGCAACGAGCTTCATTTAAATGAGGGTGAAAGAAATCTTGCATGCGTGTACTTGAAAGCACCATCCTCAGACTTAAACACGGAGTTGAATCCTGTTCCTGTACCTGAGAGGAATCCGAGGAAACAGTCTTCGTTCTTGGAATGATGGTAGCATGTGGAATTCTATGTAAAGTGCCAAAATAAATTACTTAATCCGTACTTTTAGAACGCTAACAGAATTTATCCAGTAGTAAGAGAGACATATGGGAGAATAAATATGTTATTCCTAGAAACGTTTTATCAAATATGAAATTGTGAAAATTACAAAATATAAAAGCTGACGCTAATTAAAATGTACGACGATAAAGACTGGAGTTTTATTCAGTTTTTGGTAAACTATGATACAATATATTATTTTTCAGAAGGCGTAATGTAAAAATTATATACATCGTTTTTTAATTTCTGTAGCTTATTTTGAAATTATATAAACGTTCGTTGTTTTTCCTTAGTTGTTATTTAATTTGGTTTGGCGTAACAGACCATCAATAAACTTCTATCGGAGTATTGATTATCTCAGTAGTGAATCGCCAACAAAATTCATTGCTTTCGTGTCTGAGAATGTGGTAGACTCAACAACAGGTATAACAGAATGTAAGTACGCTATACTATATGTGATGTATAGGTGTTCTAAAAGCCATTCTGTGTATGTTACACAATTACCCAGTAGGTTACGTCCTACTTTCATTTTGGAGCTTTAAAATGGCAATATTTCAGAACTGAAATAACTTCGTTTACATCACCTGGGTAATGTATGGCGCTGTAGAAAAAAGATTTTCTTGTTTTATAAAGAAATGTGGAAATGAAATTGTTTCGGGCAATAAAATATAATATACGAGTTCAGTTGAAAGTGTTTTTATTATATCTATTGTTTTAACTTGCTTCGGGTGCATGCAAATAGCAATACCTGCTTTAAAATTATTGTGTTTGGACGGACATGTTCACGTATGCAGGCATTGTTTCGGAGTTTACGTTTCAAACAGGAAAATAAATGTAAAATAATGGTTCTGAATACTGGACTTTTCTAGTCCCCTGTAAATCATTATACCCATGCATTAGAAATTGAATATTTTTATGAAATAAATAAATTCTTATCCCTATATATTATCTCTTCATTCATATGGTCCCGTACAAACATTATATAAAATTGGTTAGGCGATTTAAAACATTAATCTTTAAAGCAAAAAATTACAAGCTAATGCCAAGTTTAATATAATTATAATATCTATTTACGTTATGAAAAATCTTTATTACATTCTTATGGAATACTTTTATTTATATAAAAAAATTCAGACAATATAATAAAATACGAAATAATATTTAGTGCGTGCAATAGTTGTCCAGTTTGATTTAATTCAAATGAAAAAACAGCCTGAAGAACCACAAAACGTTAAGGTACTTTTCCTTACTTATCGCACCAATTTCCTTGAAGGACGGAATCTTTTGTTTGTCTTTGATTTCTGCGCATTTTTATGACTTGTATTCACTGCATTATAACGGACTTACAAATGCTATATTTTCAATGGTGACCCGTAATTATATTCTATTGTTTTCGTAATACAATTCTTATTTACTTTTGAGTGAATGCTGCCTAGTACAAGACAAGAAATTAATCGGAAAAAAACAATTTTAAAGATTTCAAATTCTGCAACCTTGATTCAGATAATGTTGGTTATTTTTAGCGACCACGGTAATCTGTTTACAACAAACGTTTTATACAATAACAGAAAAAACTATAAACCATAAAATAGACACGGACATTTATGTAAGACGCTTAGTTTCGCGGAAGCATAAATTTTGTTATGTCCGTTCGTTTTCCTCGATCCCTTACTATATAGTTACACCTTTTTTATTTGGAACTTAACTTGACTATACCTAAACATTGAATTCTTTAATATCACCAGTGAACACAGTACGTTCGATGGTGATGGTTTAGTACGACAATATTTTATATCAGCCGTAATTTAGTAATATCAACTTATCTACATATAGCAATCGAGGTAAATAGAAATATTCAGAATCATAAATACATACATCCATCTTTTCTCGAACAAAAATTTGAAAGACTATCGGTCCTATAAAGATACAAATAAAAATATACTCGTATTTTTTTGCAATAAGAGAGCTTTCGTTTTAATATCAATCCTCTTTTCTTCTTTTATTTAATGTTATCAAATTCTCCGGATTTTTAATTTCGTGCTGGGATTTGGGAGGGGAGCGGATTATGATGACGGTTTGCCTGTCGTCTTATGTTCGGAAACGAATTATTATTTGTCTTAACAACTAGACTCGGATTCATTAAATGAGCTGTTTCCAAATTAAATGACAGTTTAGTAACGCAATTATGTTTTATCTTTTTATAGATAAGACCTAGGTATTAAGCGGGGCAGAATAAACTACAGGGGTTTCTAAGTCCTATAATATTAAATTACTGGGCTGTCTAAAAAGGTTTGTTTCGTCTGGCAGTATGAGCATTGGGTAAATAAAAACAATAAAGGCCACCAAACAATAACTTTCACTGGTTACGGCTAGCCACTATCTACCAGATAAGTTAAAAAATGGAACAGAATTTGTCTGAAATTATCTGCCAGATAAACTATTTGGAACTTAACCGTAACCGGTGAAATTGGCCGTAAAGAAATTACGTGTTCATCTAGTTTTCAGCTAACGATGGAACAGTGGGTTACAATTGAGAGTGTTGCTCTTATGTTGTTATAAGATTTAGTAAAGTATTTCTACTCGACTCAATCCGTCCCCTAAAATGATTCACAAGAAGGTAAAAAGATTTCTTTAAAACTTGTGAGTGAGAACGGATCATCCTATTGATATTAAATTTTCTCGGTCGTAAAACCCAAGATGAGTGTCGAGATTGTCGAAGGTATAAAACCTTAATAAGATAGATCCTGGGATGTCCTTCGAGAGTAGTAAGAATAACATGAGAAGTAAAAGCTCTGTCTGTTTTCTCTTTATTTTTTTATTGATAACGCGATCTTTGTGGTTTAGTACAGGCATGGAAGGGTAATATTTCATTTGGGGTCTGAAGAGGGATGTGAGTGATTTGCGGAACGAGGTCTTTTGTTGGATGAACGTGCTTAAATACTAAGATTTTTCCAAGCTTTAGCATTTTTTCATCCCGAAAAAGAAAAAGAGAAGAAAAATAGGGAACCATGTAAAATAAATATTTATATAGAGATTTTACGTAAGGGAACATACAATGAAGGTTCCGTCTGAATTAGTTGAAAATGTTTAGTTTTTGGGCAAAATGATGCATGATGTTGGAATGCGTTTATCTTTGTACAGACGTTTTGGACTTCAATTTGTATGTGGCAGAAGTTAACAACTAAAATTCGTTCCGGAATGATATATGTGATATTCTGTGTACGTATATACATAGGTATTATAAAAAGGTTAATTTAATATAATGCGAGTTAGTACTGAAACAGATGAGAGGTTGAAGAAGATGATTGAGAAGTTTCTAAGTGCAACAAAGTCCAATTGTTCTTATTTAGGCAAGAAAACATTCACGAAAGGTGTTAAATATATTTACAAAACAGGCACTAATGAAACCCAGGCGTTTGTATTGAAATGTTTCTTATTGTAAGATTGTTATTTATTACTGCGCATGGATAGCAACACCAGAACACCTGTTTTATAAGAACCGCGTTATTTTCACCTGTCTCAATTAAAAGGTATAGCTGGCTACGGTTTTACAATCTGTAGAGAAGCGTTCTCTTTGATGTCGGCCGGTGCCGCGCGTATGTCTATTTATGCTGTCATCAGAATTTATGCAGCAGTTATCAACTATTATGCTGTCCACGTGGCCTGAAGCTTCGCGATGTTTTCCTGAGCGAATAGACTTTTTAAAAGTGTGAAGATTACTATGCTACCAACGATCAAAAGAACAAAGTAAGTTCAAAAACTTTAATTCCAAGAAGGTATGAATGTATCGATAAAATTCTTAGAAATTCATTATTTGTGACGATTTGAGACGTGTTTATTTTTATGATACATCAAATGATTTGTCACGTTTTAATTTGAACTCTTTAGAGGCAAATACACACACATTTGTGCATGGTAAGCTCGGCCCGATATAGGTATTTTAAACTTGGATGACGTATCCTGTAACACATAATCTACAGAACTATGTAAAACTATGTTACAACTAAACCCGCATAATGTTGAGAACGGAAGTTCTGAAGGCTCAAAGTCTCTTTAGTTGGTGTATCGCGGAACTAAATCGCGTATCATCAGGCCGTCCATTATAGTGACATAGACAACGATCATGTAATCCCTTTAGCCGTTGTACTCGTAGGTGCTTTCGTAATCCAGTCTGATGGGCTGGACCGCGACTGAATTCCACTACAAAACTGACGTAACGAGATTGCTGCGTATTGAATGTTTTCTTTCTGTAAACCTATTTACGCCAAAGACATCAAATTGTATTAAGGGGATAGTCTCTGAAACGTTTGAAAGGAATCGACAACTTAATCACTTAATCATTAATAGATATAGTAAGCTACAGTGACTTTATTCGTGACGTATAGACGCCAGTACATCAAAATAGAACCGAAAAGCCTAAACTGTCAAATTTCCCAATCAATTTTGAACCATATCCTTCAGTGATAAAGTTGAAAATCTATTAAGGAAATTTGACGGATTGTAGTAGCTTGATGCGCTGGTGTCTAAACTTTCTCATGTTATACAAGTATGTTAATTTTTTTACTGCATAAGACTTGATGCAAAACATGAAAAGTTGCGTTTCTTATATAGGTACGACTCCTTACTGGGTACTATAATTATAAGGTCATAAAAGGAATTAACTGGCTTCAGAAATTCACACGTTTCACACAACTATACATTGTTTATCCACTAGTAAATAAATAGGCCCATAATTATCTACGTGTTAGAGAAACATGTCTAAGAAAAACGTGTTGGAAATTTAAAAACACAAATAACCTCCATAATTACTGTTAATACTAGGATACGGTTGTTTATTTACGATAACTGTTCTAGTTGGATTTCACATGTTTGTTATTAATACGTGCACCGTAATTTAAAAATTGTGTATTTTGTTTTCCAACAACGTCTTACCGGACTGCGGTGTTCTAAAATAGTTGAAATTTCTTGTTTCAGAAGATGGCTGAGGAAGCGCGCGGATTAGTGAATAAAGAACCGTGATCGATATGTTAACAGAAAATATGTACGGTATCAAGTCATTCGTAAGCAAAGATTTTAGACAGAACAATGTTTGGGGGCCTATCAACAAGACGGAGGCTGTCGACGGCGTCGCTGTCAATGTGTCAAGAGTGAACCAGACAATATACTCCTCTAGCGATGATGAATACATATTCGATAGAACGGACGTTAGAGCCATATTTATTACGCTGTATACCATCGTATTTTGTTGCTGTTTCTTCGGTAAGTAACTAAAAAAAAGAAATAAACTATACATACGTCGTCCGTACGGGTCGTCCTTAGAAAATAAATCGTACAATTAACGTAAAATGCCTATAACTGGAACAAACAGTTCAGTCCAATTTTCATGTCCTTTTAAGGGATTGCTAGGAATCTCAATCAACTTAAATATCACATTTTACAAGGCAAACTACAACAGACTAATTAATATTTTACAGATCCGCATTAAAGACACGAGTCTCACGTAGTAAATAAGCTGATTTCTCAGACATAATTCGTACCTTGTTTTGAGCACCTTGTAATGGACTTTAATTAACACCATCGTCTTTAATTTGGAATTTATACAAAATAATGTAATTAAAACTTTCTTGTTTTAGCCCCATGTTGTAAATCCATGTTTAATATTCGGTGGTTGTTCGTACTTTATTGTCATGAATCTGAAACACCCGTATTACCGGGTGGATTTCTACGCCTTAGCGTGTATTTCCATAAGCTAACCTGCCAAATAAGTACAATAGAGATTTTGTTCTTCAAGATTTAGTAGCGCAAGTACTGTCGCTTTTGTATAAGGTCGTTTTTCGTGGAATGTCAGGGTAAAATCTAGGGCAAAATATTGTAAAAGGTAAAATGACGAGAATTTTCCCCATTTTATTTCTGAAAGTAATTGATTACTTTTTAAATACCTACCTACTTGGGTGCATGAAATCGGTGCCGTTCCGGCGTTCCTTTTAAGTTTTTTTTTTGCATTTTGAATATTCGGAAAAAAATAATATTTACGTACTGGCGAACATAGTCTTTTTTTAAGTACAATCTGGAAAAAATATTGCCACATTCTTTTAACAATGAATGAAAGTTTCACGGGTACAAAGCCGTAATGGTGTATTATCTGTCCCTAATAAACAGTATTGGGAGTCAAAATCTATTTGAAACTAAGTATACATACTATTACAAACTAAGTACACATACACAATCCGCGTATGTCTTTAATAGGTACGTACTATGCTACGAATTTGGCCTAAGGAATAGTGCAATTCCGATTACAAAGAGGTTGTACATTCTGCGCAGTGCACACACATAAGGCTGCACTGACCTTCATACCTCACATACGAACGAATGAAGTAAACAGTCATCAATTATATCTGTAGGTACTGTGACATCATTAACAGTGTCAAATTGAACTGGTAATTAGCCGGAGTTACCAGAAATCCCATATAGATGATTGACTATTCTGGGAATATGACGACATATTGCTCTTAGCGACAATCAGATACAAGTCAGATAGAATTATGTTCCACATAAAATAGACGACGAATCGAATTAAGTTTATAAAACATGCTTTTATTAGAGGTTTGATGGCAGAGAATAAAAAACAATAAAGTCATAATTTGCTATTTATTTATTATCTTTACTCTTTTGTTTATAAATATTATTATTCATAACTTAACCGTTCGCGAAGACCTACAGCGCTGGTCTATTAATTTATCATTGTTGTAGCATATGCTAACACAGTTTGTTCTATCATTTATCATTCCCCTTGTTGTTTTGTTTCTTTACCCTTCTTTCTAGTGCTTCGAAATTATATAAAGCTGAAAACACTGAAAATACCGCTTGCGTTCTCGAGGAATAAGATAGTAGAGACTACTTTATTAATTTGAATGAATAAATTAAAAGCGTGGTAAATAAAAGTAATAATTTTTGGTTAACGTAATCTTGACGTAAAGTAAAGTAGTTTCTATGTTACTATGAAAGTTGCAAAATCACTGCATTCAAGGAGAAAAAAATCCTAACTTCATACTGATAATAAAATGACTAAATTCGCAAACAAATGCTTAACACTGTAAAACACAACACAAATTAGGTACCCAATGTAATATCACATTAATTGTTGTGTGGCGGGTAATTACTGGCCCATTTTTAATGTCACTTCGAATGCTGGATTTCCAGACACTGAAACATTATAATATGAATTATGTTTCCATAGTTACGAACAGAACAAAATTTATAGCCGAAAGACCCTGGAGACAGAGCTCTCAAGCTTTCTCATTATGATAATTATTATTGGCAAATAGCTGTAGGTACTTTTTCGAAGAGACAACTTTCATTCACTATAATTATAATATTATTCAAGATAATGAATTATTATTCTTTGTAGATTTTTAAGCCATATATAAAATATAATCTATAGTATAAAATAAGGGACAGGATCTACTAGGAACTTAAATTGTGTGTTACATAGTTCTTGAATGAAATAGGTACCGTATGAAAAATGCTTGCTTTTATACCGCAAAATTGAAATTACTTATAGCGGTCAGTAGTTCATAACATACATTCTAGACAGTATAACTTTTTCTAAGAAAAGTAAAGCAGACTAAACTCGAATCTAACACAAAATGTCAGGTTCACGAAAATGACCGAAAACATTTCAACCATCATTAGTCAGTGACTGATTATTTCCGTAATCGGAAATAATTTACCCTCGTTTTTCACTTAGTCTCAAATTGATGAGAGATTTCAGAAACTACGTGCCCGTAACTTTCATGAGTTGCCAACAAAATTAGGCTTCGCCAGGCGTTACGGAGTTATAAAATTTTATTCAGAGAAAAACGATCAATAATGTCGTGTAGACAAGACTTTTTTCAAAGCGAATTAGATAGGTACATGAAATAGGTGAAACATATTGTATTCGAATTGTTTTTAGCTGGCTTTTCCCATTAAATTTTTACGAACTTAAAATAAAACACCATTCCACAATAAGAATTTCTTCAGAGCCGTGGGTGGGTTTATAAACAAATCAATCGTATGGTACGTAAACAGAGATATTGGACAGCTTCTGTTAGCCCATTCATTAAAAAGAGTTATCTGTTTATCTACTTAAATAAATAGTCTACCTATGGAATCTAATGACCGTCAAATCTAGAGCCGGCAACTGTTAAGATAAGATGATACGTGAGTCAAAAATTAGTAGGTATGTATGTAATTTTTTACTTAATCTCTCGTGAGTACGAATTGTAATCACTTAGAACAATTACAAGTGTAGCAGTTAAAAACATTCTCAAAGCTATTCTTATCATATTCTTCTTCTTTCATGAGTAGGTACTTACATTTTATTCGGATTCTAAAATACAACCAAATACGGTCTCGTTTTACTACGCAATATTGTTAACATTCCTAAAAATCTTCGTGTACGGTTACTAAATGGTAATTTAATTATTAGAAAATGTTTTCCCACTGCTTGAAAACTAAAACTATATATAATTTTCAGTCCAGAAAACAATTTTCATTACTGGAATTAGGTACGTAGGTATTAGGTACCTGTTAAGAAACGAATAAACAAAAGTTAGTAGACTTGAAAGGTGGGAGGTATATTTTACTGAGCTAATAACAATTTCAATTACTATAATTCATTATAAACACTGTTTTCTCTGCAAACTTTAAAGGAATTATCAGATAAAGTAAATTAATGATTTTTTCCATTAATGTTGCTAACCGTGTTGCTATGAAAGGTCGTGTTTCTCAATTTCAGAGTACCCATTTGTTCTTTACCAATATTTAATCAAAAAACGTACCTAATGATTATTTCTCGTTGCTTTATAGAGGAGAAGAAGACGTCTTTAATTTTGGTTTAATATTTTCTTTGGTACAATATTATGCTTACTTTACTCGAAGTGTTATCCTATCTGCTTCAATATACAGAGTCCCATATTTCATTCTGTTGTCATAGGAACGAGCGTCGTAACTTCAAATACAGACTCCGGGTTGTTAGTAAAACAATCTGAGAAAACCTGATATCACACGGTCAGACATGAACCTCATTTTCAGCAATTTACGAGCGTATAACACCGAGTTTAGTGTGTGATTTCCCATTGGGCGTCTTGGCTGCACTAAAGTGATATTTACTCTTTCTGTCTACAACCTATTCATCATCATCAGCCTATCGCAGTCCACTGCTGGATATAGGCCTCTCCTCTCTCTACAACCTATTATGTTAATCAAATCATCAACTACAACAATCTTAATCATAACGATCGGCCTAAAGAGTTCCATATCAAGCAGATTATCTAATTTATATGCGAAGTTGGAGTGTTGAAATGGCACTGGCACGTCCAGGCCGGTTATAATCATAGTGTTGTGGAGAAGTTGTGTTGACCCGCGATAATAGCGAATGAACATGACCGCTTGAAGTTCACCAGCAACAACTACTAAGTGGCTCTTTATACTAAACCCTCCATAAAACGAGCAAAGGGATAAGTTTTTATACTTGTGCAACTTGCTCGCGATTAGTGCTAAGAGATTTATATAAATGATGTAATAAGTCTGAGAATTTGTAAGACGATATTTAAAGCAAAATGTTCTACGCGATACTAAAATAACAAACCTAAAACTTTCTTCACAAACTTCTATTTCTAACAATATTTTGGAATAACTTATTCGGTATAAGGTTTCCTAACAGCATTCCTAGAAGCCATTGAAAGTATTTTATTTTTATTCGTTTCACGTAATTCACTACAATAACTACATCCAATTTATAAATCTTCCAAAAAAATAAGTAAAAACTTTGTTTAAAAAAGCTTTTTTCAATTTTCCAGCAAAAAAATATTGAAATTAATTAAAGCTGGTCTTTTTTTCATCTATCGTTGATCTTGTGGATAGAACAATACACCTACAATCTTTTCTAAGAAAAATAATTTATCTAAAGAATAAAGGGTTTATTTGTTTGTTAATTTCAGTATTAAAATATTATCGACTATTTCGATAACTAATGAAACATTAAAGCTTTATTCGATTATCAAATAAAAGTTACTAATAATTAGTAGAAAAATGTTATTTTCACAGTAAATAATTCCGGGAATTGATTATAATGGATTCATAAATAATGTAAATTGAGTTTATTTTCATTTAATGAGTACACAGAATGTTAATTATCTTCATTGAACGGGATTTGTTATCCGTCCATTTATTAGTTTATCTGGTTATTATGATACTGACTCGTTGGTCTAGTACTCGCATAACCACAATTTACTCAATATTAACTTATACGGAGACTAGAAATTGGTGGTTGATACACCCGTGCATTGGAGAGCTCGTAAATGGCGATGATCTGCCTCCGGTCGTGTCGGACTGCCGTGCCCATCAGATTATGAATGTGAGAGAATAGAGGGTGCACCCGTGGTTGCACAAATGCTTGTCTACTGCAATATGACCTGCGCAGCTCAAGGATCTCCTTAGAGAGACCGACTGTCGCAAACGTTGGCTATTCTCTGCCAACGTTTAACATCACAATTATATATATTTTTAACAATTATTTTTTTGGATTTTTATTTTTGGCTTAATGGACAACTGTTTGGCCAAGGGGTTTTAACATCAATCAGAGAAGGCAAGAGCTTCGATAAATACATTTACTCAAGTTGGATACGATTTTTCAATCCATTTTAACCATTACCCAACGTCTATTATGCCAATTTAAATAATTGTTTTTTATACCTAAGAACCATAATATCACTCTTTTAATATAATCACCAAAGTACACCTGTTTTTCTTATTTATTTGCTTGTTACGCTTTTTACACTAAAATGGAAGACAATTCGAAGATTAATGCGTCACTAGAGACTTTGTTTTAAGTTGCGAGTGAAATTGCAGAACAGCATATTTTAAGTAGGTATTTCGTAATATTAACTAGGTGTACATGAAAAACAATACGAGTTTAACTAGCAAGGTTTTTTCAAATAATTTATTTAAGTTACTTATAAGAAAGAATAGCTAATTCGTATGTCTTTTACTGTGTTAATGTTTCAGAAAACATCAATCCATTTGAAATTTCCATTCCCAATTGTACTGCTTGTCTGTCAGATGCAATTAAAAGACTATTATGTTCTCAGTTGTTTGTGCACTAGCGACTAATGCATTGTTAGTTAGTGCACACATTCGTTCAACGTGCTTGTAATTGTTTCATTATACCGGCTGCATACTATTATTCCATGACCTGCAGGGTAATTGCGTAAGCGTCGTAGTCAGTTTTGGCCAGTGATGGAATTATTATTATGAAGGCTAACTGTCAACATGTGACATTTGATGTAGTAAGTCACAATTTACATATTTACACGCAGACAGTGTTGTCATGAGTGACGAAAGAAAATTACCCTTATCGTTACATTAGTGTCGTATTCAATACCTATACGCCCTTTATATTGAATCTATAACATACTGAGGGAGACGGTTTATTATTAACGCTGTTGATACGGAGAAGCTTTAGGGGTTATTGGACAACCCATTCGTTTAGTGTTCTTATGTCTTTGTAGAAATAAAATAGTGCCTAAAATTAAATTTCACCCAGATGAATTGGAAACATTCAATGAAGTACGTTACGTATTAAGTAATCCAAAGATTGAATTTAAAGAAAATAACTTTTAAGACAATTCTTTTAAAAGAATGACAAAAAAACTTTGAATGGAAAATCTGACAGTTCCATTTTAATACGAATACTGGCTTAAAATCAAATAATCCCAGATACTCAATTCCTAATATATTTTGTTTGTTTCAGGAAACCTGCTCGTTATCCTCGTGGTTACTTTATCGCGGCGTCTGCGCTCCATAACAAACTTCTTTTTGGCGAATCTCGCCGTGGCAGATTTATGTGTTGGCGTGTTTTGTGTCTTCCAAAATTTAACTATATATCTTATACCGAGGTGAGTGAATCGATACACCAGGTAAACAGGTAATGGAAACATACCACGTATTTAAAACAACATGTTGAATGAATTAGTACGCATCGGGGGGTACCAAGTGGTTTAATTTAAAAATAATGACGGGAGGAAAGATGCTCGCGATCGTTATTGATTGTTGATTACTGATACGGAATACAGCAAGGAGCAATAACCTTCGATGAGTTACAAAGAAAAAATGTTTTTGATTGTACAGATCCAAATAAGTATTTTGTTTGTCTTATTGCAAAAATAAGAAATATTGTCTTTACAATAACGCGACGCAGAATTTGATATCTGTACACTAGATACTGTTAGTTGCTTCCAGTAAACTCGCACCCTAGGCGAACTAATTCTCTGCTGAGATCTAATTGTCAACGATCAAATGTCAACCGCCGTTGCTCCGAGCGTGTTGCTGCACAATCACATTTAATATTTGCATATCGTGTTCCACCGCCTAAGTAAACAAGGTCTAATGTCGAACGCGTTTCCGTTTAATTAATCCCAAATGAACATTTTGTTTACTTTTCGTAATAACGTTGACTTTTTTGATTATTCATACACTACAGCATTTTTGTGTGTAAGGCGAGGAAAATTGAGCGATTACATTAATAATAATTTGTTAATACTTTCTAGTTTTAAAGACTTAGTACATGTTCTCGAGAAAGCTTCTTAATGTACTTAATTAATCTGGTTTCAAGAATAGATTACTCAGAATTTGTTGTCAATTAGTTAATCACTTTTATTGAACTTAATAAATACGTACTCAGCAGGATTAATTCAGACGATGTTCAATTTGTCATAGATATAAATAAGTAAACCTTTCGTTATTTGTGGTCGTAACTAGACTCATATTATTAGGATTTTCGTTAGGCCTTATGAGATGGATTTCAGTTCAGTCTACGCAAAGAATTTTCTTAAGTCTTACCTTAAAAATAAATGGATCCGGACGCTCAATACGTAGGTTCCTAAGTAATCCTAAAATTCTTGGGAATGGATGTTAGGTTCACATGAAAAGTTTTTCTGTATCTGTATTTGTCCTAAATTGAAGATGAAGTGTACAGGAAATAAGAATTTGGCATTTACGCCTGCGCTCTAGAAGAGCGAGTCACAGTTGTTGAGGATAAGTAAATTATATAGGTATGTATTCAGTTACTATACTTGTCGCTTATCGCTCTTTCACTTGTTAAAGGGCACAGGATGCAAAAATCCTAGTTCGACTAGTAATAGAAAACACAACTGACTGTAATAAGGGTCAGGTATCGGAGTTCCTGTGGAATTTCACGGTAGATGCCGCGCGCCTGAATTTGTACCCGATAAATAGAAATGAGTTCGCCCTCATTACTGGGACCTACAAACCTAACTAGAGTATTGCTTGTGTCCTATATTATACACGCTCAATGTTTTAGGGAAAATAGGAGAAATGCCAAATTAATTATATCAGGGTTCTACCAGACAGAACGGTCCTAAAAATATCTCGGATTGCGGTCTGCTTCGAGAATTAGTCGATCCCCTCGTCACCCGAATTTGCCTCCAATATTCATTGTTGCAAACTAGTTTTCCTGAATGGAACTCCGTGTATTTTCCAGTACAAATAACACAGTCTCCACTATTCTTGTTGAGAGATTGGTCCGCACTCCGGATCCCGAAATATTAAAGGATTATGAATCGCTAGAAAACGTGACCAGCAATCGTAGCCAAGTGGCGAGGTGTATGATGATTGATTAGGGTTGTTTATACGTGCTGACGTAGCTTTTATTCATTAAACGTAACAAAAGACATGTATGCTTTCTCTAAAAATGACACTGAAATACACTCAGTACGTAGCAATGAAATTATCGTTGACTGGTCACGAATCCAGACCCTAGCAGATATTGAGAATTCCAAATGGAAAAACCAATAACAGTTTGCCCGACTTGAATTCTGAATTCTTTGTTCAGCAGAACTGTTCGCTATCACTAGATCAATGATACAACTACTAAAATAATAGTGGAGCGAGGGGCAAATTATTTCGACTATGTAATTTATATGTGTATCCAAACGGCTTTGTGTGAAAAATACGCAAGTATTTGCAACAGCAAAAACAATGATTCGGAGGTTGTTATTGAACCCATATTTACGTAATCTTTGACTATCTTCTCTCAGATACTAGAATATTTACGTATATCACAGAAAAATAATGTACTTTTACCCTTCCAATTCTTGATAGTAGAACTAGAATAAATGTAAGGAACGAATTCGTGTAACCTACTCCCCGGCATTTCAAAGTGTTAAGGGTTGATTGATTGTGCCTATTCGACGTCAGTAGGTTGGACTGTTAATACGACCAAAAAATATTTGTTTATCATATTTCAGGCTGACTAACGTAACAATCAATCATACTAAGCTGACACTTGACTAAATCAATTTGAAAAAGCTTTTATATTCAGGACTTAATAGTAACTTATAAGTGGGAGAAAATTCTCCAAAAAGGTTTCGACCAATGCTGAAACTAATCATGCAATCATGAGCTTTAAAATTTCATTTAAGATATCATTTGTTTCGACGATTTCGAAGTTTTTTAACACGATTATACCTCTGGGGCCTAGCCTGGCTTTTATTGGTAGGTACAGTAGTCCTCTGGGGGGCCTATTGGCCTAAAATAACGAGCCTTCATTCCGCACCGAGACCACTTTGTACCGCGGAAACTACGTTAAGCCGGTTGTACATTCATTTTAGACCTTTGACAGTCTAATCGTGGTATCTACCGTTCTTACTTTGTGGATGCCAAGTATATAATATTTATCTTAGTATTTATTCTTCTGGAGCCAGTTTCATTGGCAGCTGATTCTAAAATATTTAGTTGGGATAAGGCTAACATACAGTTTTCCCCAAGGGTGCGAACATTACGGTAGGTAGGAGTTATACACAGTATCTGAGCTATAATGTATTATCACTCTTAGCAGTAATAATGTACGGAAAAGGACACGAAGACAGTACATTTATTGCAAGAAAACGAACAGGCCATATGTATTGTGCAAATTACCGTTATTGATGTTAGACTAAGCTCGATGTTCCTTACGTTGCAAATCTGTGAACATTTGTTTCTATTTTCAGCTGGGTGTTCGGCGACTTCTTGTGCAAGATGTATCAGTTCGTGCATTCCTTAAGCTACACGGCATCGATATTTATACTGGTGGTGATTTGCACGGAGAGATACTTCGCTATTATACACCCCATCACTTGCAAACAAATCCTCACTTCCACGCGACTTAGGGTGAGATTCCGCGTGTCACAGACGAACGGCGAATGCGACGCGAGGGAACTATTTTATTTGAATTGACTACCCTTATTCCCTCAGATAGGCGGGTGTTTTTCGTAGAAAACCATATAAATTTCGTATAACATTCAGGTCGACAAACACCGTTCACTTTGAGTCCCAGTTCGCCGTATCGTCGTGGCTTTGATAAAACATTTGTATTAACAATTAGATAATAAAATCTTGTAGGTAAAATGTTTGCTCTCCTCTTCTTATTTAGTTTTCTTAAGGAGACAATTGAAAACAAATCGGTACAAAATATAATTCATTGCTTAAAGCTTTTATTAGCTCATAGTATATATGTACCTAGTATAAGTTAAATAAACAAAATACTATTATTAAAGAAACTAGTCGAGTTAACTAGATATCAGAGATTGAAGTATTTTTTGAGGATTGTAGCTAGGTGCAAAAGGCAAGAAATTTTGTGACCATGAAATGCAGCATGAACGAACTAATGCCAGCATAATCTGAACTCCACAGTGGCATCACTGTAGTGTAAATGTTATAATAAATTTTACTAAACAGGCTAGACTCGCACTAAGCTAGCAAGCGGTCTGAAAATATGTAGATTTTAGCCCGGTAACTCTAGAATAAATTAATATTGTTTAAGTAAATTGTTTAGCCAGCATTATTTCTCGTTCTTAATATGAAATTGAAGTAAGTTAATTTTTGAAATAAACTTTGCCTTGTGTCTGCCCAATTTTCCTGCAAAGTTCAAACATAAATAAGTAGTTTAAGTTATTTATGTTTTAAGGGCTCTCAGTAACCATAAGGCTTTTCACGATTTTTTCGTGATAGTGGTATAGTTTCGTTATCTTTTGTATGTTTGCTTTTGTATGTGACCTTACATGTAGGTAATAAAACTTCAAGAATAATTTTCATCATGACCACGGGAGTAGTTTGAAAGTATAATTTACTGAGGAAAAATCTTATTCTACCCGACGAGGGCCGCAATTTTTTCATGTCATGTATTTGTTCATTTGTTTATGTATAGTTGGTGATACTCGGCGTATGGATCACGAGTGCAGCCTACAGCGCGCCGAAGTTTATATGGGTGGAAACCATAACGAATGACCTTGGCGATGGCCACATGGAAACAATATGCATTTCCCACAGAAGAAAGTACAACTCAGAGTTGTTCGACATGGTGAACTTTGGCCTTCTTTACGTCACACCGTTATGCGTCATGACGGTGAGTGGTTTTTATTAAGTTCTAGATTTTCCCCGCGGTTCCACCCTCCGCCTGAAGGAACTACATCCCATACATGGATAGAACGTAGTCTATGTCCCTATGTGTTAACCAAATTTTTAACCAACTTCCAAAAAGGAAGTTCTCAATTGAACATGTTTATATATTTTTTTTATTTAAATCGGTCCAGCCGTTTTCACGTGATGGCGTGGCCAAGGGAAATAGGGATTCATTTTTATATAAAAAAATTATATAGAGAAACCCAAACAGCTGCAGTTACAGTTGAATGTGTTAATAAGGTATCTGCAGTTAACATTATATTTTATAGCGATACTCGTGTGATGTTACTATCACAGCTGTGTGTTATATCTCTATTGTTTTAGTACTACACATAATATGCTAAGAATATTCAATTTTTTATAAACGCATACGCTCTTGTAAACCGATAATATCGCAGCTGTGAGGCAGAGCCTCTATAGTACGTGTGAGTGTTCAAGCGCGATAAAGTGTGTTTGGGTGCCACTTCAAAATAAATATGGCATTTGAAAGTACGCAGCATTTTAAAAATACGCGACGTCATGGCCATTAATTTATAGCTCGAATACCCACAAGTTTTAATGGAAGTGATCGATAACATGTGTATCACAATATGTTCAATAAAGTAGACCTAACTAACTCGACCCTAACTCGATAAGTTTAGTGGGACAAGTGCCTTACTTTGCCTTAATTTAATAAACTTTGGCTAACTTTATCCAAGTGAGCCAAAATAGATCGGACATACTGACCTCAAAGATTCTATAGCTTGAACATCTATAAGCCAGTACATCATCGTATCAGAAAGTGTCTCATTTCTCGTTACGTTCATTTCATGTCCTGTCATTCTTTTTTTCTGACGTCACTAGTAGGGTGACAATCGATGGACGCAATTTGCGACAGATATTGGATGCTAGACAGCTGGACAAAGAGCTTATCAAGCACAAATCGTCCCAATATGGCGCTGCACTCAACATCACTATTTTATGGAGAGTAGCTAAATACGCTGATATTACACTACTCGTAGGAAGCAATAAATCGAGATCAGTTACATAAATCTTAATATCTTTTGTATTTTACATTTCAACTTTGGAAAATAATGAAAATCTGATAGTATCTACTGTCTCATACTGAAAATATTGAAGATCTGAGCGATTTTTGCCTGTCTGCCTTGTTCATGTAGAAGTGCCTAAAATTACCTGCAACTAGAGTATCCGAATGTAATTTTTAAATTTTATACTTTTCGTCATACTTTTCTGGATTTTATCGATTCAACTACTCGTGGTAAAGAAAACAACCAAAGAAACCTCTTACGTACGTGGCTTCAGAAATGTCTAGATAAAATGCAAGCGACCGGCCGCACAAAAACCAGAAATGTATTTGCGATTTTTCAAATACGTTGAACGGCATTTTTCTTATGAAGATATTTTTATCATTTTGCGATTTGATTCGAAGTGTAAAAAGATTTAGTAGAGGTAACTCTTCTAGTCTTGATTATAATATTTTATACTTACTTGTTTATTTATACATTACACCAACAGCTCCTGTATAGGTAAAAATTAACAAAAAAAAGTAGGAACTTAAAGGTGGGCTTATAGTGTTGCCAATAACAGGCGAACCAAAATTATTAAATATACCTACCTAAGTGATAACTCAAACTAAAAAAAAATTAGTTGTGATAAACTTTAAGTACATACATACATATAAATTGAATAGAAATGACAAAACTGAGTTATCATTAGTTATTACTTTATTAATTACTTATTGGGATTTCCAGTCTTTTAATTCATGCTCAATGCTTAATAAAGATGACTTCAACTGCCAATTTGCTTGGACAGCACTGGCATGAACTTTAGATAATAGCATTAAAATACGTTTACTCAAACTTTCAACAAAAGGACGTATAACGGACTCGCCGTTTAATCGTGACTTCGTTTGTATTAAACTCAAACGTCAGCTGGTGAATATTTTAATACAAACGGGACGTCCGTAAACCAGAATTTTAATGATTGTGTGGGCTGTTTGTGTACTCGCCAGGCATTTCCGACTTACATACAACGAAACATTTTCGTCAGCGCTTACTGAAGTACATGTTGGCGTCTTAATAAATTAACCATATACTTATACATGTACATATTTGTAATCGTTGTTAAACAGTTTGCTTCAATTTATTTTGCCGTACTGGCTGAAATCTATGTATCTCTTGGAGCAGACCTCGAAGTTCAACATTCGTACTCAAAAACGTGTATTTATTAGAATGAAATTCTGTTTATAAATACGTATATACTTATCAATTAACGTTATACTTACTTCGGCGTCCGCATAGTTGGTATGTTCGGTGAAATAACCTAATACTTTCTTAAAATATTCGTAAGTGCATAAATCAGTGGATCGTAGAACATATAAAATATATTTCATCATCATCATCATCTCAGCCATAAGACGTCCACTGCTGAACATAGGCCTCCCCTTTAGATCTCCACATACACCGGTTGGAAGCGACCTGCATCCAGCGTCTTCCGGCGACCTGGCATAGGTAAAAATATATTTAAGTGGTTAAATTATGAAATAAATACAGGAGATATGGAAGGTCACAAAGACTACGCAACGTGTTGTAATATATCAACTCAACCGCAAAAGTTTTGAAGAACTAAAATAGAAAAAGGGTTACTTTTGCAAACCATTTCGATCTACTTGCAAAATTCCCTTTTCCTTAAACTTTCTTAAGCTACCAATCTTTACTTTTATAGCCCTCTGTGACTATGTGGATAACGTAACTGTAGAATGTACGAGTAATATTAAAAATATAATATATTTAAACATTACTGTTGATACTTTTAACAATAAACATCAATGATTTTGGTCGTTAATTTGTTTTATTACCTCCGCAACGCTGGCTGGAATTCGTTTTACGATGATATTATGCTTCAGTAACAACGTAATCCATCAATTCTCCTTGCTTGCTTCGTTGTTCAACATAAAACAAATGAAAGCGCTACCTCTGATACACCAATGTTTGTGGTTTGATGCCAATAGGCTCGCCAATTATTACAATGGAACTTAAACATTTGTACCGGACTGCGTAGCACCTCTGCTGGAAATGTATATCAACTTTCAGGGCACGCAGATGTTGCATGTTTGCCCTTCATTTATAAGTTGACCCATTTAACACTAGACCAGTAAATATGTATTGGAAAAATTAAAAATAAATGCATTTCTCTATTCATCCGTGCTTTCACAATATGCAATACAAACTGCCGATAGTGGCATTTGTTCTTCGGATATCTCTGCCCGCACTGCTATTCATCTTTTGTTTGAAATAATGACTTGAGCAAGAGAGAATATTGCTGTTTTGATATCAAACAGAAACCTTACCCAGTTATCTCGTTTATAACGTATATTGAATGTTGATTTTATTATCTAACGAAATTTGCGATGTGAACTTATAAAACAATGTTCATTCGCTCAATAGAACAAAATGTATAGGGAAATGTTTAGAACCAAGGCGTAAACAAGGCAAGAGTATATTATCAGTCAAGATTAAAATGATTAAGTAGGTAAGGAAAACGCACTATACGATTTTTCCTGCCTTTCTATTATACGTACGTAGGTGTGCGTGGTTATATTAAGACAAGACCAGCATTGTATGCGACTGATTGTATGTAATCACTAAGCATGGTTCCTGACGTGGGTCCCCCGATCGCACACGTTTTTGTGGCAGAAGACTCTCGCCGCCAACCCTCTTTAAGCCGCCATTCTATTAACACAATCAATTGAATGAGCTCCGAGTCCCCACGAGTCTGCGACCTATGTGCAAATGGAACCTCTTTCATTTGCACAAAGTTCTCCCGAGTGCAAGTGGCTTTTGCAGGCATTTCACTAAACATTTCCAGATATTACGAAAATTTCAATATACAAATATTTGGAACATATACTCGCAAATAGTTCATCGTTTCGCAGCAAATTCGCCTACTTTCTCATTGAGCCCGTAAAACTTTTGCTTTTGATGATTGCCGTACAACAAATTGTTGAACGTAATTTTGGATCCTTTGTTTATTCCTTTGTTATTTATTTCATTAACATCGCGACAACGCTGTGAAGACATCACTGACAATAGAATCCAGTACCCCAGGCGCTCTGTCAAAGTACCAAATTAGCTTACCGCCAAGTATTTTATTATGTATGTAAATGTAAATAACATGAAAAATAAAGCAAAATTAATTCTATCTATGATTCACGCACACGGGGATGTATGTGTGTGTATGTAGATGTGTATTTAGATGTAGATGTATGTGGGCAATAATTTTTTAGTGTCTAGTATTCAAAGCTTTGAGGCTGAAACAACAAACCTAGTTAAAATGACAGATTTGTTACATAACTTTCTAAGCCTATAAGAAGTAGGTTATTTCGTAGGTTATCTTTGATTGTATTCAGCTTTATTAGTTCCTAATGTTTGTCGTGAATCATTATTTACCATAGATAAGTATATAGAAACAAGAAAAGTATAACCTTTAGCTTTATTGTTTCTGTATTTGATCTCCAAGAAATTGGTAGACAGAATAGGTTAAAAGTAAGTAAATACTTATTCTTATATATGCTTTTCAAGTAGTTTTTTTTCATACGAAAGGAAGAATTCAGTTAGTTTGATAGTAACAGGATTATCTTATAATACAGCATTATCTTCGTAAGCAAGAAGATATTCGGAACATATTGCTGATACCATGAGACGAGCGCATGTTATATCGTAAACGCATGGTCTTGCGTATAGCTGAGTATGATAAACTGTATTCGATTTCTGTGTTCGATTTCATTTATCATATGTTGCTGGTTATTCAATATCCGGGTTATTGGCCTTATTGGCATATCCCAAATGGAAATTGTCAGTCTGTTCAGTATTCTCGTTCTACATCTTGGTGATGGTGGATGTCAATATTTCTTGTACTTACTTGTACGATTATATTTTCTTTACCAGACACACACACATAAAGGCCAAGCTTATAACACCCCTCTTTTTGCAACGGAGTTTAAAAATAGAACATTTGATCCGTAGTTTAAAATTTTAAAATAAACTAAAACAAAAGAACGTCTAACGCAAAAAGCTGCAATTTAAAAAGTTAGAAATAATACAAGGCGTTATACTTTCACACACATGAGTAGAAAAAGTCTCAAAAATTGGTTTAAACTTGGCAGTACTCCGACGACTTTTTATCAGCGTGCGGGCAGTATTTTTCACGGGACGCAAGTGCAATGTAAAAACTAAGTATTCATTTAAATGAAATGAGTTGGTTTTTATGGATTTACAGTAAAATGACTGAACTGATAGACATGATGATTATTTTACTTTGAGCGAAACCGTTATGAAGTCACCTAGGTGACAAAAAAATATAAATATTTAACGTGCATTGTAATGAGTTGTTCTAAGAGTATAAAGGCGTAAATCGTCATCATTTAGACATTTACCTGCAATCACATTTAAATAAATATGAAGTCTATATTTTCCTTTTTAGTAGCAAAATAAATATAGGTTGATATAAAAAAGATTGTAACATAACTTCGATAAATATATTGAATGCGAAGCTATATACATTAGGAAAGGCCCTAAGCATAAATTGATTTGTTGGCATATCGAACGTTATGTGGGACCATTCGCCATTATCGTCATTTTTCAGAATAAGGTTAAATGTGAAAAAAGCCGTTACGCAATGTCGATATTCATTTTGTATCAAACATCGAGAGCGTATTTATTTATTCTTCAAAATGTACGGTACAATAAATATAATTAGATTTTTTTCGGCCGCCAACATATATTTTAGGCAAAATTTTGTTAATACAAAGTTCCCTTTTGAAGGTCCAATAATGTTAAAGAAATTCAAGAGTAATCTAATTAATTAATCTGCTTTTAATGTCATCGAATTACAAATACGTGATAACGTGAAAGCATTAAAATAAAATAAAGCAACAAAAACTTTTCGGTCTCAAAAATAAATCAATCCCGACGGGGCCGCCATTGAATGTTAATTCTTGTGCAAGTATGCAAAAGTATTTAAATCAAAAAAGTTATTCGTTTCGGACATTTCAACCCCGAGAGTTTTGGAACATAGTTAATAGAACAATTATTGCTAAGGGATAATTAGTTTTATTTTATTTAAGTATACTCCGTGTTGCGGTAGTCGTGTTTTGTCAATTTTCGGTAAAGACCTTATTATGTGAAAGTCAATATGATATTGTTCGTACAAACCTGTGTCGTGTCTTGTCTTGATGTGGCATCTATACATTCTTCAAGTTTATATACCTAGACATATATCAGTTGAATTGTTTACATTCATAAGATTAGACCGTATATTGTTCGGTCTTAAAAGAGTATGTTAATTTTGCCTCATAATAATTCATAAGTATATACAACCTGAATATCACGCAACCCACAGTGTAGACCTTTAGGCTACAACTCCTACGCAATTAGGTACTAAGTAAACAAAGCCAGGAATCTTTATTCAACATTCTATTTTTTTAAGAAATTTAAATAATAAATGCGGTCTTTAATAATTAGGTACATAACAGTGAGACAGTTAAATCTTATTTTATTTTAAATTCTGAATATCCATAACATCCAAGGTTAGTGTCTAACATTTTAATGAAGGCTCACAATCTTAAGACTTAAACCACTATGGCACGGACCAACCTGTTAATTTCATTCCATTATAACGTTTGAGGAGGGATATTTGTACCTTCACTCTCTGAAAATATATCGATTAAGAACATTGGAATAAAATGTCTGTATTATACAAATTCGTATTCTTATATTAGATACTTCTCAATACTTAAGGATCTCTCGATTTTCAATATATTTTTATAAACTTAACTGTACGATGTCGAAAAACTAGCGAAATATAATATGTATAAATAAAGGATTAGTGAGAGAGAAGTATTTTCCTATTATTTCATAATTGATAAAGTAACGGAATTATACAACAGAATCGATGGCTGAAATGCAAAAGTGATGGTAAACATTTTTTTAGGCCGACAAGCAAACATGTTGACAGCGGCACACTGAAAATCAATTCCATTGCCCGCTATTCCCATTTAAAAAATGTAAACGAATACAATTGTTTTTTAATTTAGTTTATTTATTAACAATATATTTCCGTAGGGAAAAATAAAACTGCAAATGTTTGAAGCGGATGTTAGACAAAAATGATTTAATAATTAAAATATTCAAGTTTAAATCGTACACTCTAATTTAAATGGTGATATTTTATCCTAGTATGATTTGAATTTCAATTTGTTATTTTATAAATTATGAGTCTAGTTACATTTAAATTTAGTATAAATATTGAATGTATAAGAAGTCTTGTGCAAAAATATTTTTTGCCCCTTACTCTATTAAATCTTAACGTAGTAGGTACCTACCTAAGTAAAAATAATTTGCGCTGACAGCAACCCATATAATCTAGTTAAATCCCAGTCGTTACGAATGTAAGAAGATTATCATATTTAAATATAATAGATAAATCTCGTCTCTTGGTAAAATATCATACGACCTTATTGGACCCCAATTTGTATCGAGGTTTATTCGCGTGCGAATCGGGAGCCGGGACATATAATTCAATAACAGGGTGGCAGGCACGGTATCCGTACAAGATGTTCTTAGAAATTCGAGCTCTTTAATGGATTGTCAATGTTAGATCTTCTCATGTTATTGGAGGATTATAATGAAACAAATTCAAACAAGACAGGTCCTAATAAAGGTGTTTGCTAAAGTCTGAAATAAAATATTACGTAAGTAGAAAAAGATTTTTTAAGAACGTAAAAGATACATTTCTATACACAGAAGCTGTTGGCAGACCATAACAAATAAAGAAATAAATTTTAAACACATAAATTAAACTTTAATAATACGCCTGTTATTTTATCGTTTAATAAATAAACAAAACTTTTACTAATTATTCAGGCATTCAGAATACTAGCGTCAACAATTTGTCGATAACTATTTTTGAATCTTAGTAAGTGGGGGCCTGAAAGTGGCAGTGGCAGGTGTTGAGAAATAGGTAATGAAGAATGTGAGCGAAAATAAAGATAACAATTTTCTGTAAGTGAATATTTTTCAGGTACTTATTGTAAATTTTAATAACATGATTGCGTCTTAGCCTTTCGTTATAACTGCGTCAATAAATATGTAAGTATAATAATTATACAAAGAAAAGAAAATTAAAGAAGGGTACATTAAAATAATGCGTCAAAAAACTCATCATATAAAGTTGATGTAAAACATTCCTTGCAAGTAGCAAGTAGTCGTATATATATGCTAAGATATATGCAAATGCTTATGCCAAGAAAATGACAGAATTCGAAATAATCAGCATATTTAAATATGCCAAATAAAATTTCCCCCGAACTTTGGTATTGATAAAATCTTTAACCTATTCCAGAATCAAATCAACGGGATTTTGTGTATTCCATAAAAACTTTTATGGTCAAACCAATATCAATAAAAAATAAATGAGTTTCGATCGTATATTTTTTTAATGATTTCTACTGGTATCATTGTGTATCAGTGTGTGCGGGAGTCATTGTGATTTTAATAAACAACATTTATGGTAGCAATAATAATTTTCTACATATTTTTAATTTAGAACAATTAACTATCAATAACGATATAATGAAATACACTAAACACTATAATGTATCTTTATAAAAATCCTGAATTTTGCATCCGCTTGTATATGCTTGCGTATAGGTATATACTTCTACAGCTATGTGTAGGAAAAAAAATAACCATGTATTTATTGCTGGCTTATCCTAATGTATTCCTAATACTGAGATAACCACAAATCTGTAAAAAGAACATTTAATTAAATATGATTTTCCACCGATTTAGACGCTAATTAATTTTAAAAAGTTTTTAATTAATAACAAATTAGTATGAAATTAAACGTACCTAAATATCTCAGTTGTCAGTCAAATGAAACTGAAACTCCATATATATTTGTTGCGGCCCACGACTTTTCGTAAAAACAATTAGATGAAATTGGGTACACACAACCCATTAAAACAATATATTAACATTATCAAAATACGTGTAAATTTGTAATAAGTAATTCTATAGGTCTTCCCAAAATCTGTTATGTGCAGGTGACTGAAAAATTTGCGGGAGAACGAAATTAAGTCTACGTTGCGACACGCGAAAAATGATGATAAAGTTTTTGATTAAAAGCAGAGCTAGTTTTTAGGTACAGAAAGTTGCTCTTTGGTTTCAATAGGATTGGATTGGTATTCTTGCCTAAGCATAATAACTATTATATTATTATACTTTATTATTATACTTTATTGCACACATAAGTACACATAACACATACAATTTGAAATTTAATGTACAAAGGCGAGCTTAACCCAGAATTGGGTTCTCTAACAGCAAACCTTAGAGCGATAGAGAGATTTGGTAGGGTAAGTCATAAGTGCGCAACTTTAAATGCATTAATTAGTTAACAATAATACATATGACAATAAACTAAACAAATACATAATAACTAATTTGACTTACTAATATTTTTCTAGATTGTAAAGTAGGTACAGAAAAATGGAGACATGATTATCACGAAAAACATGCGGCAGTAAAATTATCAACAATCTCTCAAAAAGTAACCTTTAACCACCATTAATGATTGTAAGAGGATATAAACTATGTATTCATTTAAAAAACATTCAACATTTGTTAAGGTAATACCACATCAGCTCTTTCGTTTATTTAAAATGAAACTTTGATGATGTGCATTGTCGGGCTATCACCTCAATCCTAATTCACAATAACTGTTATTTCACAGACCTAGGTCTTACTAATCTAAAGGCTAATGTTACGGTAATAGCTCCATTTATAACTACGTGGTTTGACTTTGTAGCCGCGCCTGGCTGGTGACTGAAGACGTAGTGGGTGGTGCCAAGGTATAATATTAAGTAATAACTGACATTATACGAAATGTGTGCTATTTCATTTATTTGTCAGGTACGGCGCATATGGGTTACCGCGTCTAATATTCCTCATTACTCTTTATAGGTATCAGGGGTATTATTGTATCTATAACAGTACCTACACCTTATTAGTTACCGAGTTAGAACGCGTCAGAAGAGTAATGAAGTTATCGATCTTTACGTAGTCGTGAAGGTTTATTTATGTAAAGGTACGAAGTAGCCTTTACCCGCAAAAAGGTAGCCTAAGTTACTCCTTGATATATCAGTAAACTGCTATTAAAAGTTTCTTAAAAATCTGAGATTAGCCGGAACAAACAGGCGGAAACACAGACAAATATTGTAAGAAATTACATTTTTTTATATGTACTATGTATATAATTTAATTACATGAGCATGTGGTGAAAAGCAATTATTTTAATATCACAAAAAAAAACTAAAATTTTATTAATATTAGGTATAGATTAAAAATATATTCGTACAAATGAAACTTATCCTTTTTTTATTTAAATTGAATATTAAGATACAAAACCGCGTCTTTTGCGACCATTCATAGCACGTCGCGCCCCATGGGACAAAATCAAACCAGTATTATTCGATATCCGGAAATTACTAAATTGTTAATCCCCTGTGTTGGTTTGAAATGGTACGGAACAAGCTAACTTGTCCTAACTTGTACTAATTGCCTTTAACCGTTGCATTCATTAAGAACAACCAAGTTTGGATAACTTTAAAGTTGCTGTTTAAGCCGAAAAAGTTTTTAATTTCGAAGATGAGTAAAAGTGCCCCAAGTAAAACCTAATTTAAAAACATACAATTTCTTGTCAATTTAGTTAATATAATTTTCAATGTTCTGTTTTCCTTAAAGGTAGTTTGTCAATATAGAATCATGGCATACCTATCAATGAATAGTTAGGGCATTTATTTATAGGTACTCAGCTCTTTATAACTAAAAGCCTTTAAATGCTAAGCAATTGTCGTAGTTATATTAAATCTCTTTATGTCCAATGACATAGGTACTGTAATTATAATCTATTTGATTCAGAACAAATCTAATATGTAACTAGAACGAAAGGAGAATCGAGGGCTTTGTTTCGAAACTATTTGCGGGCACACACACATAGACACTTGGAAATTTCGTCACGTCAATATGTTTAATATTGTCTCTTTCATATACTAAAATAGTCTATTTCAGGCAAATATGAAGTAAAGACCTAATATTGGTAAGTTGATTTTATTTTATGTCAGCGTTATCTCCACTTTTATTGAGGCGATTCTTTCAATCTCTTCGCTAATGAAGTCACAAAAACTCAGTATTAATTTGGCTATGTACAAGCGCCAATTCAAGCTACTCCAATCTGTCAAATGTCCTTAATAGATTTTCAACTTTGAAAATTTGAAAATTTGTCAGTTTCGGGTAGCTTGATGTAGTGGCGTCTGTACTTTGCATATACATATACATCGCATGGTTGGCAATGCCACGGGAAAAAGTATGTTACAATACGGTTAATGGTTTAATCACGATAATGCACTACAGACGCATTGTATCAAGATCTCAGATTAATATGGCTTATTGCGACTTAAAGATAATTACAATTTATCAATGTTTGTTCGCATTGACCAAGCAGTCACAAAGTGAATATAAAATATGAGTCTCTGGGTTCGATATCCATGCCAGCCAAATAACTATATCGGGTTAATACATTTGATTATATCATTACTGAAACATAGATCAGTAGATAGAGCTTAGTCTAAGTTTACTTTAATAATTTTAATACAAAATAATTTTACTTCAATATAAAATTTTGAACAGGCTCTTGTTACTTTTTGCAGTACATGAAGTAAGTAGGCGAAAAATTATAATTATATTTTATTATATCATATACTTCACCGAGAAAACTAAAAAGATTTAAATAACAAGTATTATTTAGAAACAAAATACCCGCCCACCTCTAAAACCTCATCTACAACAACTGTTCTATGCCGCACTTGCTTATCTACGTAGGATTTCTCCCAACTATTGTTCAATTTGTTTCTCCCTTTTCATTTCGTTGGATGAGATTATTTAGTTAATAGGTTGAGATTTTTTAGGTAGGCGGGTATTATTTTTTAAAATAATACTTCTTACACTACTTTATTTCAAAATTATAAGTTTTATAGGTGAAATATTTTTGATGTTATATAATTTATTCACTTTATTTTAGGTTCACGCTTATCACTTTAAAGTTCACAAACCTGTATAGCCATAAGCCTGACTCCAATGTGAATTCCGTTTGGATAATAAAGGTCAGGCAAAATACGATATTTTCCCAAAGTATTTTTATATAGTAAAATGATACCTGATATTTGATATTTTGGCATCCTCGAGGTGAGTCCATTAATTTTATAATAGCAAAAAAGTTCTATACTTCAATCTATGGCGTCATAAATTAGCCACGTTGCTTTCTTTCAATCTCACATACTGTGTTTACTAGAAATAGGATATTACATATGCCCCACTTGATGTCAACTTTCTATCCGTAGTAAGCAAATCAATAGATCTTGATAAGTTATGGAAATCAGCCGATTGAACGCTTGGGTTATTGAGAAAAATCTATCGAACACGCTGATTGTTGTAATCCGATCGGCTGTTACGGAAATATGAGGTAATAGAGAATATAACATGCAAGATCACACGTACTGTACCAATGTAAGGCTTAACCACTAGGCCACCATGACCAAAAAAAATGTATGTCCGCGGCAAGTTTTTTTTTAGTTAAGAAATCCGTTGGTAATTCTGAAATAATCTTAATTTTAACATTTTAATTGCTTAGAATTTCAAACGTATTTTGATAAGAACGCAGTAAAATACTTATCAAAATAATTTTAATTTATTAGCCTACTAAATGGCGTTCAACTTCGGAATTGAAGGTAATTTTAAACTAATTTGTAAATAATTTTCGTCCTGACGTCCTGTCGTACCAGTGAAGTCTCGTGTTCGGGTATTCAAGGTTAATCGTCCCAAAAATCGTTTTTACACAAATATCTCGATATCCTGGTTCCATACTTAATTAATCTTAAGAGTAAAGTTGTAGAGCGGAAAATTTTCCACAAGTCGGGAACAAAACATGTTTTTATACATCGTACCCCTTTTGGGATAGACGCTTCAGAATATATGAGAACATATGGTAGTCAGGTAAAGGCGGAAATTCCATACTAATATTTCAACCCAAAAAGGGGAAAGTTATATCTTCAAAATCAGTCTGTTATGTAAGTAGTTCGAATTCGTATTTACCCCGTTAGGGGGGAATGATCCTAAAATAACATTTTTGGATAAAATTTCACACTATAAAAGGTACCTTAAAGGGTAAATATCCAAATTGCAAGCTTCTAAGTGAAGTGGTTTAAGCCACAAACGCCCTTGACAACTATTCAGCCGTTATTGAGTGTTCTTCAACCTTCATCGCAAAAACTATAAAACGTACTAGAATAGGCATGTTTGATACATGATATGTAGATAATTTTACCCTTTATAAGTTTTGTCTTACAAGTAATTTAATATTCCCGTAAATCCGAATTTTGTGACCTTGAATATCTTACGGCATGGAAATGATATGTTTTGAGATTTTTAAGGGAAAAACGAATGTTTGCTGTCGAGGTACATATATGCGTATATATATCCTTTATAATATAACCTTTTATTTCGGGATTTAGTAGTAGTTTTAACTTTTGCTAATTTTACCAGGCTATAGTTTTCGGGGATTATCAACTTCGCTTTCTGTTTTTCACCAGCCTTCGCGTTAACTTCATAAAATATTGAAATGAAAATCACCGAAATTTATTAAATAGCACGATTTACCTTGGCACCTTCATCACAAAAGGTCTCCGTTTATTTATTATGTTCTGTAAGGGTTTGTTAAATGATTTATTGTTTATACAAATTCTAGTACATTCTGTAAAGTGTCAAACTTTTAAGCCTCTGTCTATAGTCTCATGTATAACCTAACCTTACAGCCATACATTGTAAATTTCAGGTCGGTCGCCATTAATAAAATATTATAACAAGTCCTCGTACATGATGTCAATTAATTATCTTTCTAAATATTTATTAAGCATAATAAAACGTATTTACATTAATTACAAACTTATTACTACACTAAATATATACCTACACACTTATAAAAACTTATAACTAATATAATAATATTATCTTTCTTACATATCATCCAAGTTTATGCTTTTCAAGTTAGTGCTGAAATACTACGCAACTAACTTTATTATTTATTCAAATGAAATATATCCCAGAGAAGTAAAATACTAATTGATAGAGAACAAGAAGAGATTTTTAAGTTTCTAAAATTGAAAGCTATGAATACCTAGTAGTATAAGTTAGTCATTGGTAAATGATAAATACTGAACTAATGTAATAAACATAAGTACTGAGAAATATTCACATTACTCCGAATTGGTAGACCAAACACTTCGTTATTGACGCCAAACTTGCAGAACTCTTAGGTTTTGACGTCAGAGTCTAGGCGCGCCAAAATGGCTGCGTTTAGCTCGGCTGAAAATTATAGTAATTTTAAATATTAAATTTGTTTTCAGCTTAACATTTTGTATTTTTCATGTCTTATATGTATTTATTTTTGATAATGTACTAGCCAGGAGATATGTTTAAAAACGAAATGCGTAGGTATTCTCTATTACCTTATTACACTAAGTACTTGTACATCTTACAAAATCCTCTAAGTGACTCTGACCAGAGCCAGTAATTGGAAAATGTAATTTCAACCTTTAAACCAAAACACAGCTTTTCAGCTTACCACAGACGCAGGAGTAAGATTAACGCAAACAAATTAACAGAATCCGTATTCCTAGAAATTTTACGCCAACTCACGCTTGTCCGAATGCCTCTGGTTAGAACTAAGGTACGTTTAGGAGTTTGGCCTCTCATTCAATATTTACTTCTAACGAGAACGCTAATAACCACAAGGAGCTACTAACGAAAACGTATTCAAGTTCATGCATTATTGAGGACTTACTTTTAAGTAGCTTGTACAGACTCGACTGACTGCCTCGTTTGTCTAGTAGTCGCAAGGCGCGACTGCTGTGCACGGGGTCTTGGGTTCGAATACCGGGTCGGGCCGAAATCGCTTTGTGAAATTCATAAAGGAGCCCGGAGTCTGGAAGTTGGTGATTGATTCACCCGTGCATCGGAGAGCACGTAAATGTCGGTCCCGCGCCTGATCTCACTCTTGTCGTGTCGGATTGCCGTCCCATCGGACTATGAGAGTGAGGGAATAGAGAGTGCACCTGTGTCTGCGCGAATGCTTGTGCATGTGCACTCTAATATGTCCTGCGCAGCTGGCTGATCTCCATAAAGGAGAACGGCCGCCCCGTAGCCGACAATCGGCCTGGATGCCATCACAGACTCGACAAATACATTCAAAACCGCCAGATAATTATTGTGTTATTAATCGGTTTAAAGAACACATGTAGCAGACAATTAAGATCTTTACGGCCCAAGTTCCAAACAATGTCAATAAACAAACATATACAAATCGGATTTAATATAGATTGTAATTGCCAGTTGCCAGGAAATCGGCATTAGTACTAATAACATAACACACGCCGTAGGTACTATAAAATGTCGTCTTTATGTTTGAACGAGAATAATTTCCACAATGGTAAAGCGTACTCAGGCCCTTTGCCATCGTAAATTATGTAATTTATCAAGTTGCCCTTATCATAGAGTAGGTATTAGGATTGTCAATTAACCAATTTGCTCACAGGTTATAGGTATGTCCATGTGGTGTGGCATCCGAATTACCTTGATTTCATGATGTGGACAAAAAAAAGAGAAAGAGAGTCAAAGCGCTCGATAAGTTAATCACTTATCGTAATTGAGCAGAGGGAACACTAATGTAATTTTAAATTAAATAGAGTTTCATGTACTTTGTTACATTACTGAAAATATATAAATCATGTAATATTCAGGTTTATATGGTCTATATTATCAAACCAAATATAAAATATCAAAGAGACCTTTTTTTACAAAAGGGTTTTTGGTAATTTTGTTAAAATTTTAAGTGATCTAGCTAATTAAAATAGGTCCTACAACCAAGCCATTGAAATCCTTTTAAAATAATTTGATCATATAGGCGGGTAAAGCGAGCATAGCGTTGTAATACATAATAAATTAATTGATGTCTGAAAAAATATTCTGCGTTGGTTTAGCAAAGTTTAAAGGTTTTACAAAGAGACACGTAGGTATATGTGTGGTATTTGCAGTTCAGAAAAGCTCATTATAAATCTTTAAACTCCAACCACTTTATTTAAAGAAGTAATAAAAACCTTATGCAATATTCATTTTTAATGGAATGAGGGATAATTGGGAATGAGTATAGTTGCCAATTAATTTGCTTTTAGCTAAGAAAACTGAACTTAACTAAAAACAATTATGAACATAAGGGAGAACACAATAATAAAAAAACAATTACATACAAAATCTTGCCGTGAAACCCAGAAATTCAAATAAAATGACAGAGCTTTATCATAATATTTTTTTAATATAAAATAAATAACAAAGTTACAATCTTAATGGAACATTATGCAGAAACAGATAATTTTGAACAAACGGCAAGTGTTTCTCAACAAAATTGTATGCTAGAATTAACACTACACAACGTCGTAGATTAAGGAGTCAGACAGTTTCAGTGAAGGAAACTATTCGCCTTGTATCCAGCCAATTTAAAAGTCTCAACTAAGAAATTTCACGTCAGCCACGAAATAATACATAAAATTTTAAAAGAGCTATGAATTTTAATGAAAGGGTGTCTAATCTACTCATAAATTTGAGTTCAGTAATTGTTTCTGTTCTTATTATGGATTTATTTTAATTTAGAATGTTTTAAGCTCTTTGGTAAGAGACATGAACAATTAAATGTTAGAAAAAAGGCTTAATTTTAACTTAAAAAAATTACGTACCTAACTAAAATATTTTGGTGTAAAAATAATTATGAAAAATATTAATATAATAAATTTAAATATAAAAATAATTATTATAATTTATATATAATGTTATATTAATATAAATGAAATTATAATTTTTTTTTTTTAATGATTTTTTTGAAGAAATAGCAAAATATTGCAACTGATCCTTTTGAGGAACGTGCAAATTATCATAGCATTACCACCAGTAATTGTACAAAGGGAAGTGAAGACATTTTTTGTTTTTTAGTCCTGTCTTCTCCTTCTTGTTAAAAGTAACAATGGCGTAATTAGATGCTGATTGAAGCTGGATCAGAAATAACATTACTTTGATCATTTATTCTCTTAAGTACTAAGTGAGGGGCGCATAGAGTGCATAATATATCAAAACACAACAAGTTTGTTCTACATTTACTTTCGAACAACACGCAGTTTTTAGTCTTACAAAGGTAACGTAATTACTTTATTTTACTTTCCCTGTATAGTGTGGTGAAGGGATTTTTGCACTGAAGTGATAGGGTGTGCTATTTAAAAGTTTTTTAAATTTGAAAAGTAGCTGAATATGGGATAGGAACGCGTATAGAATGTTATATACTTACTAATGATTGTAGGTATGCCAGGGGATATAACTTTACCTGGTGTTTGAGAAGTGAATGTCAGATAGGTAGTGACACATGGAACATTATTTCGAGGGAATTAGTTAGAAAAATTATTAGCTTTTCTAAAACCAAAATATTGTCATTATTTTCATAACGTACATATGTGTAATGTTTATTAAATTGTAGGTGTCCATTTTCCAATATACGCATATCACATAATTATGTAATAGATACAATTAAGCTCGCTATGTCAATAAGTTACTAAATCACAACGTAATACGTTTACAAAGTTAAAAGCCTCTTCAAGTCTATCCGAAATGTATAATCTTTAAAGCCTTCGTACGTAAACAATGTAAAATTCTGATGATATTCTAGTTGGCAATTTTGCTCGACGCTAATGGTCTAATAAAATGAGGTAGGTCAACTACCTTCTAAATAGATACTATTGACATAAACGTTGTGTTTATTCAATAATCCTGATTATTATTAATCTCGATGGCAAATTAAGTTTTCATTAGAATCTTTTTGTTGTTGATTTAGGATCCGTCGCAATCCAATCATTCTACTACTGTCCAATCATTTCGTTGTGATTGCTACGACCCAAATTTTACATCAATTTTAAGTTGCTTAGGGTGGATGTCACGATGAAGTGCGTGAAATTCAAATATACCATGTTTTTTTTATATTTTACCTATGTTAAATCAGATATATTTAAGGTTTAATTAATAAATAACTACCTCAAAGTAATTTTGATGTATTTATTATGATGGATTAACTTCATCACAGCCTTTTCATTGTACCACTGCTGGGCACAGGCCTCCTCTCCCACGGAAAAGAATTGAGCGTGAATCACCATGCTTGCTCAATGCGGGTTGGTGATTTCAGACTTTATAGTCCAAGTTTCCTCGAGATGTGTTCCTTCACCTTTAATCAGTCATTGGTGTCCAAGGTAAACTTAGAAAGTACGCATAACTTAGAAAAGTTACATTGGTACTTGCCTGACCTGGAATCGAACCCGCGCCCTCATATTCGAAAGGCTGGTGCTTTAACCACTAGGCCACCACGACGATGTATTTACTAGGAAAGTTTTTTGATTCAAAAGTCCCAAATATAGACTGCCTTTTTGAAGTATATCAGCAACTGAGCTTTTATTACGTTTCGTATAACGTGGAGGTTTTTATTGAATCAATCAGTACAAACATATTTGAAGAAATGTTTTATGTATTACACTTATCACGTCCGTATATCATATTATCCTGTTCTCGAAGTGGGGGCGTCGTAACACAATCATTAGTAACGGGATTTTTCCTAGGTATACGGATTGAACGTGAGTGATACACATTGAAGGTATTGGGAAAATATTTAATGTATATAGTGATGTTCATGTATTTGGGATGAAGGTTTATCACAGTGTAAGCAGCTGATATTTTTTTATCTGGTTTCATTATTGCCATTTGGATTTAGGTCTTTAAAAAACGATTTAGTATGAATTAGAACACATTTTAACAAATTGAAACAATCATCATCTCCCGAGCCTTTTCCCAACTATATTGGGGTCGGCTTCCAGTCTAACCGGATTCAGCTGAGTATCAGTGTTTTACAAGTAGCGACTACTTATCTGACCTCCTCAACCCAGTTACCCGGGCAACCCAATACCCCTTGGTTAGACTGGCGTCAGACTTACTGGCTTCTGACTACCCGTAACGACTGCCAAGGATGTTCAATGACAGCCGGGACCTACAGTTTAACGTGCCATCCGAAACACAGTCATTGGTGTCCAAGATATACTTAGAAAGTACATACAAACTTAGAAAAGTTGCATTGGTACTTGCCCGACCTGGAATCGAACCCACGCCCTCATACTTGAAACAATATTCGATATAAAGATGAAGTTTTGTACACTTTCTTGTTTCCCTGGAATTTTTACTAAAAGAACCTTTACTTTCATTGAATTGAAACGCCCACAATTTTCATTTACACTGGAATATATAAAATAAAGAGAATTTCAAAATAGAATTTTCACCAAAAAAAGGATGAGTGCAAACGCATTACATTCCTAGATGCTTTTATCATCGTATATTTATTTACATTAATTATTACTAAAAATATACATATATATACATTAACTATACTAGGTATAAATATATACAAGCTTATACAAAACTTACAACTAAAATAATAATATAAAACTAATAAATAGCGTCAAAAAACTCATCCTCATCGTTGCCACCCGGTAGTGTACCCAAAAGGCTGGCAGCATTGCCACGCTGGATGGCAATGCTTAATCTTTGTGCGAAATAAAAACCAGCCTTCGGGTCACGGGAAGTGTCAACCAGGCGCTTGGAAATATCCTTTGCGAGGATGCGCGCACTCGGTCCCCACGTCCCGAGGGTTTCAACCCCAAACGGCTCAAACATGTAGTTGCCGATAAGGCTACTATATTTGCGCCGCTTGAGGTTTTCTGCTTCCGCAGCAGCGGAGCCAGCACAACACGCAGTCCTAGGAAGATGGGATGGCGCAAGAGTATCAATATATATAATCATCATCGTATATTAGATATTTTATGGTATAATTTAACACTGAAATAGTCAAGATTAAAATGAATAAGCTCAGTACAATATTAATAAGAAGATTATTTTAAAATTATGCTAATTAAATGGATTTAAACAGCAGCATATTCCTTGTTTGTTCCCTTTAAAGACTGTAGAATATAAAAAGAGTTCTGAACAAGTAATTGTTAATTACAAAACGGCTAAAAATCACAATAAGATTGTTATAATTGCGACGAAAATACTTCAAAGAGTAGAGCCGGCTGTAAAATTTACATAAACATGAATAATTTAGCCCTTTATCGTTTAAATTTTCCCGTTAAAACGTAATTCTTTGTAAATTCTTCCGCCAGCGGTTTTGCCCGTATCTTGTAGGAGCTTACCCGGACAATTTGCTTACAGCCTTTCTCAATAAATGCACTAACTATCATTGAAATATTATTTTTTTCAAATCTGTCTTGAGTCATGAATCATTTACGACTTATTTACAAAAGTTAGTTAAAATATTAACATAAAAAAAAAATACTTAAAAATTGGCGTCAAAAAATTCTTTCTCACAGGGAGTATACCACTTTACGAATTCATTTCATACATAATTATTTCTTAAATAGATTCCAAAGTAGATAAAGTCCGCCAAATAATTATGAAACACCCGTTAGAACTAGACCAAAATGTGGAAAAACTTGAGCAGGATCGTACTAACTAACAATGTTTTACATCCAGCAATTCCAAAAATATATTTTTATTTACAGAACTTTTGCAAATTTCAATGAGATGTCCGTTAATGGTTTATAAATGGAATACAATGAAACCGTCATTATTGTTCACAAAACAATCACGTTACAAATAGCTTAACCTTTTGTAATGTGTGTTAATAGATACATTTGTACATTATAAAGCCTCTCTATCTATGTCCCATGTTAAGATACTTTGTTGTACCTAGGTAATTTTTTATTGTGGAAATTTCCAGAAAAATCTTTTGTAACATGAAAATCTTTTCTTTAATCCAAAAGTAAGTAATGGTCAACGATTACTTTTCTATAGCAGTACAGAAAAATTATTGTCTTATCAACATCCCCTTGCCTCAATAGCTTTCTAATCCTCAATCACTGGTGAGTGGGTCATTTAGTACCATCTTCTAGTAAAGTATGAAAATAATAAAGTTCTTTTCATTTTTTTGATGGGAAATCATCAATTCCCCCCCGGCAGAGGGTACAGCTGAAGGGAGCGTCAGACTCTTTCCGACTATAAGCCAGTTTATTCCTTTTGTATGTAGGTGTCTTTATGTCACGGCCACGGTAACTCTTACGAACAACCCGCAGCCCAGGCAGAGCTCGGCCCTAAGTGCCCTGCGAAAAATAATGTATTCTGAATTAATTTCCTGTATAGAGGAACGAATGTAGACGTGATGTTTATTTATACAACGGAATTTTAAATAAAACCTTTTGTTCTCAGGTACTTTATACCCGTATAGCAGTGGGTTTGTGGCAGAGTTCTCATGCGCTGCAGCATTTAGAGCGCGTGCAGTGCTGCGCCACGCAGTTCCAGAAGCCAGGACCCGCGCCATATGACGCGCAGCGCGCACTCGTCGGCAACAATGACGACAAAGTAAATTCAAGCATTTTTAATAACTATCTATTTAAAAAAACACATTCCTTAAATAAGAATAAGATAAGAAAGAGGATTTATATATTTTAAATAAGTATATGAAAAAAAAATACCACCACGGTAATGACGTACTATGAAGCTAAGGGCGCCCAACAATGAACATAGTTTTAAATGTGTCCTTAGCCTCATGAAATAAAATATTAAAAATAAGTGTGCCCTTATTCATGAAGGACCTAAATTATCCCTAGAAACTAAACAATTAGAATATATAATTAATTGTGTTTCTGTCTGTTATTACTCTCCCGACTATGAAATTATTCATGTCTAGGTAAGATCTAATAAGTATGTACCAGCGTTCGTACGTACAAATTAAACGCTACTGTTTAAGGTTACAATACAAAAGGCTTTATTAAATAAGAAACAAGTCAACCTACCTTTTGTACCCTAATCCCTATTTAGCGAACTCGTTAAGAGACCGCGAAAATGCTTTTGTTTTCATACAGTGCTTTCACACTATCGGAAGTTCCACTTAAATTTTCTAAGCAACAACGTTAGATTTGTAAAATATTACGAACTACCTGTGCGAAATTACTTTTATATCCGCGCGACAGTAAAGGTTTCGATACACGCGGAAAATCTGCTAGTGTGTACGCGCTTTTAACGTACAACTGCCAAATAATTATGTGGCTTACTGTCAGACAGCTTTCGAATTAACAAAACACTGAATGCCGCTTTCCATGGCCTCTGCCTCTTTAGCATAAATGGATACAATCAATTTGTGTTTTACTTTGTACCGAATTGTTTCATTAAATCCACTGCTGTTGTCAAAAGATCGAATGCTAACATGGAATTGTACCAACCAATATAAAAGCCTGTTTCCACCGGTGTTTACTCGAGAAAATGCTTTTGACCGTAATCTCCTTTGTCAGTTCGGATCTTAGGGATCAAGTTTCCGAATTATTTGCCAGGTATAAAGTTTATGTGCTCCAAACAGCTGGATCGTTTGTGTAACCATCTGGCAGCGGATGTGAACATGGATTGCGACGAGACCGCTTGCGGCGAACGTACGTTTACCAAGTGAATGAGCTGCGATAAATGCTCTATCCTTGTGAGAGTTTTATCTAAGATCTCCTTTAAACATTTTACTGAAGATGTAAGAGATATTCGTATTCAGATGGACTCGTAATCTAAATACTTTTTTTTGCTACTATTAAATGATACTTCAAAATCTCGCTAGTGTTTGATATTCTTCACGCATCCACTAGACTCAATTCATCTTACTTTATGCTTATCAAAGCCTGGGACCCTGGAGATACATAATTTTTAACCGTTTCACGAATAAAGTGGAGATTTCAGAGCGAACTTCCCTTGGCACGGTGTAAACTTCTTTCTCAGTAAACATTTTCGCGTCTGTCAATGAAAAGACGCTACTTGAAGCGTCGCGTCTCAAACAGACTAGCTGTGATATGCGAGTGTGTGGGCGCGGTTAGACATTTCATAAATATTAAACTAAACACAACAGGGTGGGCACAACAACATTTATTTGGGATATATGTTTATTTTCTTTTTGATTAAGGTAGAAAGAATTTTAGGATTCCCTTACATTGTTTATAGCACAAATAGGTACTTATATGTTATGGTTTTATATACGTTTCCCAGAAAGCATTTATATAGAAACTGGCGGAAATGGACATGGTATTTCTGTGTAGGTAATATTTATTCTTAAATTATTTTTGCTTGTACCAACACAAAAACATAATACCGGTATGGTACGGATACCCGAAGTCATAAAAGTCCTCACAACTTGAGTATTACATACAAATAAAACATTTCATAAAGAGGTTTGGAAATGAGATTTTTCCTTTTCCTGATTTGATTAGAAATATTTATTTCATTTTCGTCAATATAAATATATATTTTTTCCAAATATATCTTTTTATCACAAAACATATTTCATTTCGTTCGTAAGTAGGTACATCATCGTCGTTGGCAGTTCACGATAAATATTGAAAAGTAATTTTACAGCAGATGTTAACAGCATGAATATGATTTAAGCTTTGTGTGTTGACGTCGATCGAGCACAGATAAACGTCAAAAGTATGAATGTTGTTTGTAAATATACATACATGTAATAAGCAACTAGCTGATATAATAAGATACTATTTTTTTAAACATTAATTCAATATTGTTGTGTGTACAGAAAATGGTGACGATGAGCAGCAGTACTCAGACTGGTAAGACCAGCACGTCGAAAGCAACCCGCGGCCACGAGACGCGCAGCTGCCACCACCTGAGCCACTTGTCGCGCAACGTGTTGCGAGCGCGCCGCGGCGTCGTGCGCATGCTCATTGTCGTAGTGCTCACGTTCGCTATCTGCAACCTACCGTTCCACGCCCGCAAGATGTGGCAGTACTGGTCCAGCGGCTACGAGGGCTCCAGTGATTTCAGCACACTCCTCACACCGCTCACATTCCTCATCACATACTTCAACTCCGGCATCAATCCGCTCTTATACGCTTTCTTATCAAAGAACTTTAGAAAGGGCATGAAAGAGCTCATCTTCTGCAACTGTCACGGGAAGAGAAAAAGCGAAAACTTGATTTTATTAAACCCTGTTGGTGGCGGGGGACTGCGGCGGAGTTCCACCCGGTCCACGCGCGCCAACTGCAGCACGGTCACCATAGCACCCAATGGAGAGTCATGAGACATGCGTCGGCGGCGCTTCCTGTACAAGGTGGAAAACATAGATATTTCCTGATTAACGGAGAGCACCGACGAAGTAACGGACAGCAGCGGGTTTTATACGGTCTCTACCGTATCTAGGCGTGATTTGTACGACTAGGAGACCTGCTTGCTTTCGTTTACCCAATAAAAAACTTTAAAGACTCCTTAGTGAATTTTATGAAAAGAACCTTGACGCTGAGTGTGTGAGTGTAAACTTGGTGATCTCGCGAGCTTAAAGTATTAGAATACCTTTGTTATTTAATGTATAAATCAATTGATAGTGAGTGAGTTGAGACCAAAATAATGTAACATATCTTTCGCTTACCTTTCTGTTGATCCCTGATAAAGATTTACGACTATTTGGTTATAGATAGATAACGTTAACGTTTCATATTAAAAAGCTAAGTGTATAAATATCTATATGATTGTATAAAGTGTAAATATGATGTAATAAAAATATCAAGGGGAATATTAAAATTTGTGTAATCACACCGATACTGTTGGTAATATCATGAACCTATTTCGAAAGGAAATCGATATTTGTAGCAAATGGCTCCATTGAAAGACTCAAGATGAAATCACATTCAGAGGCGCGATATCGGCGTTCGAATTTGAATTGCAATATTTATGTTCAATACCGTAATACCGCTACCCTGCTATCATCGCAGTTACAGCGGCAGGCGTCGATTTACGCTACAACTAGATTGATATTCTAGGAAAGTGATAGCAGACAATATTATAATAACAATTTCATACCTTCGAGCTTCGAGTAAAGTAAGATATGTTCTAAAGCTAACTGGCTGCTTATAATTTCAATACTTACATCTTCTTTTTGTCTGATGTGTCGCAGGTTTAATCATCGCGTAAGCCCTAGTATCAGTTTTTTTTCAAATCCGCCTGACATGGCTTCTGACGTGATTCTAAAACCCACAAAGAGATTTCGGCCTGACCTAGAAATCGAACCCCGCGTATGATAGTCGCGTTTCTGACCACTGCCATCAACGTGGTAGTTAACGAGTCACTTACATAAGTAAATAATCTCTAACTTTTAGTAACGTAAGCGTTTTCGTTCTTAAATGAACTTGTAAATAGTGAACATATCGAAACATTTTGATACGTAATTTAGAATCACATACGGTTGTTTGTAATAGTTCCGCCTAGTAGCCGAAATTAACGAAATGGTGCCAATTAGGCATATAATTCTATACCACGAAGGCGGGGTTCGCCCAGATGTTTTTTCTACAGTCCTAAACGCAAGTAGACCTTCAAACAAGTACAGTAGGTAACATAATATTATAGTATGCTACGACGTCGGGATTTATTGATTTGAAATTTCATTTTCATACGTGTCAGTATCAACTTATTCCTAGCGTTTATTTTCGTAAAGCGTAATCCCGCAGGTCAGAATCATAATTATGTTATCAACATTGCTAACAGATGCTTAGAAGTCTTTATACGTGTAATTTCCCATCAATTATACCAAATGCTAGTTATACAAATTCGATTTGTACATTGTTGTATAGAAATTAATAAAATAGGTCCATATATCTTGTCGGGTGGAATTATCTACATTCGACTAACTGCAATGTTTCCTTATAGTGACAAGGAAGTCTTTCGGTCACAGGAGCAAATGATGTTCTAATGATGTCACAAACTATTGAGGAAAACGAAATCGGAAGATACCGGAAAGAAAGTAGGAAAACTTGTGAAAAGGCAAGTTTTGGCAGAATATTTGGTACCTACTACTGGTAGAGTTTTCCCGTTTTAGTTAATATAAGTATATTTTGTTTAATTTTAAGTAAACGCCCACTAGGTACTACTTCAGAGCCCTTCTTGTCACTAAAGGGTATTTACTAAACTATGTTAAAACTCATTCTCATGTTCTCGTTGTTCTTAACGATAAAATTCATGTAAATATTTGTAATATAACTAGTAGAAGAGAGAGTTCAGTAGAGGAGACCTGGGACAGTCGGAATACTTGTACGTGGACGCTCGCAACGGGGCCATTATGAAACCGAGTTCCAAACCATTAAATGACTTTATTTGTCCTCAAATGAGAACAACTTAAACTTAACTGCTGCACTTGGAAATGTTAGGTAAAGTAAATAGGCGCTTCTACATTCACGGGAATTTTGTCTTGGCTGTTAGCGCGTTATCCAGCAAACGCGATAGGAATAATAAAATGAATCCTTATTTCAATTGACATCATATAATAAATAAAAGGTATATGTAAAATAGGTTTACAGTTTTTTTTTAATTTCTTTCGAAATTTCATGTTATTTGTAATGTTTTTTGGTCAACTTACTGTATCCACAAACGCGACTACGGCCGATAAATGCGTAGCTATTCATGAGATACATCAATACTCGAGCTCCCTGTAGACCCTGCCCGACCCGTCGCTGTAAAGATATTTATTGCTGGTAGTGCAACAGCGACAGTTTGTTTCAACTGACCCAGGTTTACCCTACTGATTGTTACTTTTTTATCCATATCCAAAGTTAAGTATTTATTTTATTGTGGGTGAAATTCGTGCCACAGGTTTCTTGATTAAGTACGTATTGTTCAAATGGACAAACTGTTATGAAATTGAACAATTCTATTTTTCGTCTCTTTAATTTCACCGGGAAAAAATCTATTTTATTGCTTACATTTTTCCCCGGTGTGTTATACAATCCAGTTTATCAGTTTAAAATATATATTTGGATGTGATGTTCCGTAAAATACGTATAATTATTAGTGTAAATTACTTATGTATATTATTGATGTATAATTTTGACATAAAAAGTAATTAAAACTCTGATAAATAGACCTGATCTTTTTTTGAGTATTAAAAGTATTTTAACACAACCCTCTCGCATATTATCATTCATTACATTTTTTAATTATCGTTGAAAATGTGGAAGGGACCAGCTTAAACTGAACTTAGGAAAGGGTCAATAACTGTGTTTTTTTAATCGTTTTGAGGTGTTAAGAAAAGTTTTTGCAGCTCCCGAATTAGAATACCATACTAATGTTTTAACTTCTGACTAACCTTTTAAACCTAAAAACATGAAATATGGTCTAAAGATACATTATACACCGTAGATATCAATCAAATACATTTTTAGAAGAAATTATTGTTTCTAAGTAAACTGTTTTCATAAACAACTCTTATTTGTTTCCGAAGGACTGAAAAACCTTTTTCATCAAACAAAGTCGTATAAGATATCTCATCTCCCTAGCCTTTTTCCAACTATGTTGGGGTCGGCTTCCAGTCTAACCGGATTCAGCTGAGTACCAGTGTTTTACAAGGAGCGACTGCCTCTCTGACCTCCTCAACCCAGTTACCCGGGCAAATAAATATATCTACTGTCCAAATTTCAAGTTACGAGGTACGTGATTCAGGCCCTAGGTGATTAAGCATTTGTAGGATACTCACGAACGCCTGTGACAGCTGTTCAGGCGTTATCGAGTGTTCTTCAACCTTCGTCTCAAGAATGGTAAAAAGTATTAAAAATTCTTTGATGATTTTTGTTACCTCGAATGCGTCGTGGACATGAGTTCTTATGAGATTATCAAGAATTGAAAGTGACAAAAGGGAGGTATGTAGGTACAAATTTCCAGCGTATTAGGTACCTACACATCCTTTCGAGTTTTTTACGCCAAGAAAACAAAACCGCAATAGAAATAAAAGTTTTGGAAACAAAAAAAGGAACAGTTTACAAACGGCACATCTATGCAGCATAGAAGAATAGAGAACTTAGGTAATTTTACTGGATAACATTAATTTGAATTGTAATTACCAGTATCCACACGTCTGGATTCGCCCAACACTGACTATACACGTAGGTGCAACTAAATATACTCACAACATTAGTTTGAGTCATTAGTACCTATAGACAGACAGAGGTACAAAGTATATATATTTTACAGATGCCAAAGCACATCAACCTAATAGATTCTGGCAAATTTCATTAATAGACTTTCAACTATGTATTTCATTGAATTTCATTGATTGGGAAAATTTGTCAGTTTCAGGGAGCTTCATATGCTGTCCGTACCTCGTTAAACTGACTAATATTGTAACAGAAATATTAAAATAAGAATTTGCTTAAATGACATGGTTGGTTTTGAATATTATGAAAACAACAATAGCCGCGTACTATGGTTGCCGTTCATCTTTCTTTGTTTACGTAACACAATTTGTAATGTAGCTACTTGGATAAACATAACGGATTATTTTTCTTTTATACATTAATTATTATTAAAATAAATATATACAAACTTATAAAGTACTTAAAACAAATTAAATAATATAAACAAAAAACCCTTCATACAAAAACATTACCTACAATATTAAATCAAAATCTTATTTTTGTATTTCAAACAAAACTGTATAATGTTAACGCAATAAATTGATCAAAAATAACATAATTCAAAATAAAAACCTCAAAAGAACCATTTTATTTGGAAATAAAACAAAAACATGTCTACGTATTTGTAGATGAAAAGAAAATGGGAAAGGTTAATGATTGTTTAGTCTTTAGTACGTAGTAGTGGGTAGTAGTAAACTTTAGACTTGAAGTATTTAACCCTTAGGGAGGCCGTACACGGACTGCTTCAAGCAATTGAGACCGACTGCCGCACACGACTGATCGAGTAGTCGCGACCAACAACTGCTTGAGCGGTCGCGAGCCGTTGACTGCACTAGAAGCGTTGACAGCTCTCCGACCTTCTTCGTTCGGAATAAAAATGTTTTACTCAACTGTAGCAGAAAATCAACTGCTCGGGCGGTTGGTAGCAGTCAACAACCAACCGCTCGAGCGGTTGGCTTCGACGGTAGTATTAAACGCATTATCGAACAATAAACATCTTTTCTTTAACAAGCTACTCCCGTCCTCACATGCTGGATGCGTCCGTGTACGGCAGCGCATAAAACTCTTTTCTTTTCAACAAAGTAACTGATTCACTACCGACAAGAGAATTATGATTCAACACCACCTGCTTGAAACTAGATTATTATTTCATTTCTAGAAGAGGTTATAGACTAGATCATGATTGATGCGTTCCAAGAAAAACTTTCAATATTTTGTCCACACAGTAGGTCCATTTAAAAGAAAACTTTGTCTGTAATTAGAGAACTTGGATACCCTAAATGTAATTAATGTGAATGTTTTTTCGCGAACTTCGAATTGACTTTTATAAAGATCAAACAATCTTTAGAACTTGACCCTCGTCATAATTCGGATTTCGCTCTGTAATAGGCAGATCTTACAACGAAAACCTCAGTTTCTTAGAAACTTCTTTTAACGTACTTAATAAACGAATAGAGGTTCGGTAAACTCAGTTAGGTAGTCTCTTTTAACCTAAAGAGTCATTGTAATGTTTATTCGTGTTTTAATAGCGTTATTTACAAAGATTATTCACTGGATGCATTAGGTATTTGAACTTTGACACTGAAATTAGCACTTTGGTCTTATACGGGTCACGTAGGTTAGGCATTAGGTATTATAATGACTCTAATTCATAATAATCTCACGTGTTTCAAAGGAAATAGTACTCTATTTTATATCATTATGTACATATGTATATTCAAGAATTCGACCTGACCTTTAAATTACAAAATCAACACACACATACCTATCATAATTACAAGAATTGACGATAGAAACCTCACAAAAGATTTTCCAATTTCAAAAGAAAAACGGTGAAAAAATCAAGCTCATTTTTTTTAGAAAAAATATTAACTGTCACACGAACCGATAGCTCTTGTGTGTCATGTTGTTTTGTTCCCGTGAACAGCAACAATATGAGTAATGGCAACACTATCATCTATAATGTATCAACATCTCCATCACAAGTTTTAGTTTCGTTTGAGTTCTGTCAGTCAGTCGTTATTTAATAGTGAGAAGATAGACCGTTATACCGAAGGCCGACCAACTCCAATACATTTATATTTAGGTTGGATCGTCTTATATTAGTATATTCGAACTAATTTTACACCTAAACCTAGGTTGGTTTAAGGTTCAATATATGTGACAAAATGCAAACACCAACAGATTTTTTATCCCTTTTGTCCGAGAATTTTAAAATGACATGCTAACGAAAGTTATTTTTGTCAGGAGAACGGTTCGCCCTTTGGTCAACGTGCAACATAAACTGCGAGTGGAAAAAAGAGGGTGCCCGATATTAAATTTATTACCAAACTGAACTATTTTAAGAGAACCGAATAAGGTTCCCTTCGCTATTTGCGAAGTAAAACTAACATTATACAGTAGCAATTCCTGTAGATAGTTGTATGTTGCCTCTCAGTTATAACGAGCTCACAAACTTGCCAGCCTAATTCTACTCTGTAACTTTTCGTGGATTTTCAAGTAATCCTTCTACTTAGCCTTCTACTTGTGTTGACGAAATATAAAAAAAAACCCATTAGGTATCTAGTAAAACTTGTTATATTTGAGGTTTCATATCAAAAGTTTTCTTTATGACAATATAGATTACTTTCTGCACAAAGACCCGTTATTTGATATTCTTTTTGGGTCATCTTGATTTATAAACATAATGAGAATGCTGGTTCATCATTTTGCGTTATGAAGATTAATCATTTTTGATGAAATTAAAAGGAAGTGAAATAATTTTGTTACAAAATGTCGTATAAACATGGAATAAAGGTCCCAGGGCAGTTATTTTTCAGTGAGAGCTGTTAACGCGCGCTCCGATTTAGGCTTTATTTAGATACGTTGTAAATTCTTGTTAGATACGTTGTACTCACCATGGAAGGGGTAAGAGGATCAACCGTACGTTTTGTTAAAATAAGAGAGGGAACAATACACGCTTTCAATAAACCTGTTAAGTTATAGTAATCTTCTTTTTTCTAGGATGTGGGTGGTTGTGGTGGATGAAATTGTTTTCTTCGCAATAAAAGGATCACAAATTAAAGAAGAACTCTGACTTGACCGGAATCGAATTCAGAACTTAATCCTCTGCAGTTACGCTTAGCAACAAAACAATGTTTTACATGAGTCTAATAAGTTGCATTGTTAATTTCGCAAGGTTATAAATATTTCGGTCAAGTAGACAAGACCCCAACATACATAGATGAAACAAAGCTAGGCTAGGCTAGTTGATGATGATATTTGGGTCAATAGAAACCGGATCTTTATGATAAAATAAAGCTTTTTCCAATAGACCGAATTTAGAGCTCCCTGGTGTACATACTCAGCTTTTATTATCGTGCCACATGGATTTCTATTGAGCGAGTACTTAGGCACTAAAATAACTTAGATTCTAGTATTTCAAGACCTACATGATAATATAAGTAGATTGAAGTCTACAACAGACTTTTATTGGGGTATTCGGTTTTTGTTTTCTAATTTGTGTAGAAAGTACCGATGCTGCGATCCAACGCGACTTCATCGTCAAATGACAATAAGTCAATGAAAAGCGGCTAAAATGTTTAACTAACAGCCACTCTGCAGCTCAGTAACTTTGTTGAGCAAAGGATTTAAGAGGTGGGCAGTATAGAATAAGATCTGCTACTCGAAATATTATAGGATTACTTTTCAAATGGACGATCCTTTTCTAGGAATATGACTCTACCTACCTATACCTAACTTGTAACTGGTTAAACATAGGTAATAATGTATATTTCTTATGCTTTTGTTTTATGAAGAAAAAACTGTCTTTTTTTTTGGATTTGGTTTAGAATATTCGTGAGTAATTTTTTTATTAAGCAGACTTTTTTATCGGAAGAATCCATATTATTGCAGGTGAGAAGTGAGTGATTTTCTAAGCGTAGGTGTATGTGAGGAGTGTTTTTTTGGCAAGCTTCCGAGCATTAAATGAAAACATGTCGATATTTAATAATGTACTTATTCTTGTAGGTAGCTAACATTATTACCTAAATACTACAAACAAAAATGGCGCACATAAAGTACTACGAAACAATAACTTATAAGTCAAATGCCTGTCCAACTTTTTTAATTGACTTCATAAAAGAAGGATGATTTATGATGCTAATTTATGTCGATTACTAAAAGCTTAAAATTGAGACTATTCCACAATAAACCAATAGCAAACACCAGCGAGACCAATGGTAATTGCTAAAATCCAACGGAACTTCTTACCGGCTTCAAACGGATCGATTGGTCCCTACTAAGTACATTAAATAATTTCCAAAGTAAACTTAATAACAATTTATTTGAAACGTAACTGATTTATTCATTTATTGAATTTGGACAAAGTAATAATTTTATCGGTTCCAACAAATTTATTTGTCGCCGAAGCATGTTTTACCTTGCTCATTGACTGTGAAATAGGCAATCAAAACTGAATTTGTGTTCCCAAATGAAACTCATTTTTGGTTTATTTGTGCTATATTACTATTTTCTTTTAGTAAATTCAGCTTATATAGATGCGTGGGTAGACTAGGTATTAGTACTACCTACTTCTTCAATTGGTAGGAACATCTTAAATATTTTTAATCTTTGAAGTGTATTAGTGCACTTTGGACGTTCTATGAGCATCTACCTAAAATCCGTTTGCGCTTGAAACAAACTCAAACTCATTTATTCAAACTTGGCTGTAAAACAGCACTTTTTGAACGTCAAAAATTACAAAAGACAGCCCCCAAAATGCCCACCCTTCACCACTTCCTATGTGTTTTTGCTGGGAAGAAGAAGTGGCGCAACAAACTCCCCAGCAACAAATAAGTATTATATTTCTATGGGTTTTGTGGGGCATGGTATAGTTCTGATGATATTCTACCGTCTACAGTTTATGTTTGAATAAAGATTTTGTAACTGGACCGTATTTATTAGCCTCGAGTGTATAACTTGAATCGTTGACCGCAGTTTGTCACAATTTTGGCAATGTAATGAAATGAGCAGGAAATGTTGATTTCCATTGTGGTCCGTAATTTTCATAATTCATGCGATATGAACACTGAACAAAATGAATGCTAAATTAACATTATAAATACGTAGGTTTCAATAAACTGACTTTTGTTACGTTTAATTAGTGCTGCGACTGCGTGTTGATTTACAATGGATTTCAATAACCTATCTATCTATTGTTGATTTAAACTTTCATGGTCATTAGCATTTGAATTACTTATTTCGAGATTGTTACCATGTACCTTTTTATTGAGTTCCCGATATTTCGGCACTGTTGCAAGCGCCATGATCATGGACCATCTTTCATGGATTTGCTTACTGGAAGTACAATTTTCACATAGCTCCATACGAATAATGTCAAATGGCATGCCTATCTCTAGTCGGCAAATCAACAGATGGATAGCTTTTATAAATCCGCTGTTATTGACTAACTTTAAGCCAGTCGCATACGCACGTACGAATCTGCTTGAAAAACGAGTCTGCCTCTCGAAATCTGCTGATGTATGGTGACGAGAGACACGGATTTTCCTACCATCTACCCGCGCTGTTCGTGGTTAACAGGCAGTCGGTGCGTGTATTAAAAAAAAAACATAAAGTTTTCTTTCATTCTTCTGGATTTTTAGCACCAAACGGCGGCGTCATGTCTGACACTATGCCAGATTGATGACAGAGGTGAATGATCATCTGTGCCTAAACCTTTGTAAGCCAGCAAGCGTGGTACAACGAATTTTAATTCCCCATAAGCATATATATGAAACTTTCATATCGTGCTAAGTTTAGAACATAACGTTGAGACATTAAACTCGCTTTATCTTACTCAAGCCATATTTTGGGTTCCATAAAATACATGCGTGTATGAATAGATGCGGCATACCTACACGACGAGAGATTAAAACATATAATTAGTTTTATAAATAGACTGCGAATACATGAAAGTGTTTTACAGCTAATTAAAACGAGAACAAGGCCTCTTCCGATATCGGTTTCCTGGTTTGGATAATTTGAAATATTCCGTCTATCTTTGTCTATTGTTTTTTTTAGAATATCACTTACATCTTGTGTAAAATGGATCTCTTCCCAATATTTTATTTGTTAAAACTTGAGAAATTGGAGGCCTATTTATAATTGCTCCAATTTGTATCTTTGTATTCATCATTATCAGAACATTAATTACAGATCAGGAATGTTATTAAAATGAGGTAAGAAGATTATTGCTCCGCATTTTTGGAACTAGGCTACCTTATAGGTCTGTCGCATAATTATTAGTTATCTATATCTATACTTATAATAAATCTGTAGAGAGGTCGGTAGGTATAATAAGGCGGGAGGTCCGAGCGCGAGCTCTCATCCCGACAAAAGTTAGGCATTGGTAGCGGTAACCGACATCCACACTGGCGTAGCCGCGGGGGTCCTCTATAGGTTATACACCAGAACTACACATAGACTACTTTTTGTCGCGAAAACCGACATCCACGCGGGCGGAGCCGCGGGCGACCGCTAGTACTTATAATAAATCTGTAGAGAGGTCAATTCTGTACATTGAATATATTTTCAAAATAACTATCAGGGGGTGATAAGTGATCGATACTGATGCCAAAAATGCAATCAGTAAAATTTTTGTCTGTCTGTCTGTCTGTCTGTCTGTCTGTCTGTCTGTCTGTATGTTATTAATAGGAACAAAAACTACTGGACGGATTTTAATGAAACTTGGTACAATTATTCTTCATACTCCTGGGCAGGTTATAGGATACTTTTCATCACGCTACAATCAATAGGAGCAGAGCAGTGACGGAAAATATTGGGAAAACTGGAGAAGTTACACCATTTTTAAGCTTTCGTCACGTGTGCAGCCTTAATGGTTAAAGCTACATAGAAATCATGTATGACGGAAATGTTCTACATAAAATTATCTAAATAAAATTCCACAATAGCATATGTCTATCTTTAATGGTTGACTCACAATAACACGTATTACTCCCGATAGTTTACCAGTTCGGAGCTTTCTGATTATTTGTTATTGATTTGTTTACTCTTATGTTTATAATATTCTCGCTCATGCCTAATTAACAAAAGATTACATTTTAACATATTCTATAAAAAAAGAATCATAGAAAACGGTGTAGAAATACCAAACTTATACATAAAATACGATAATCAGCGGGTAGGTATAATAAGGCGGGAGGTCCGAGCGCGAGCTTCTCATCCCGACAAAAGTTAGGCATTGGTAGCGGTAATCGACATCCACACAGGCGTAGCCGCGGGGGTCCTCTATAGGTTATATATCAGAACAACACATAGACTACTTTTTGTCGCGAAAACCGACATCCACGCGGGCGGAGCCGCGGGCGAACGCTAGTCTCAAGAATATAATTTTACCATAGTTGCCAGGAAACCTCAATTAAAACCATTTTTGGATATTATTATTGTTGTAATAAAAGGGAAAAACTTTCGTCATTAAACAAAGACAAAAAAATATTTTAAGTACCTATATTATTAGCGCGAATGATAAGATAACGTCTCATATCTTATGTTATATAACTTTGGTAAAATATATTTAAAAGAAACTTTTTTTATATACGGCTATCAGTCATCGCATTCGCCTAAGAATTTTTTACCAAGGTCTAGTACATTTAAAAGAAATCTTGTGAAACCAAAACATAATAATAACATACGATCGAAAAACATATAAAAATCATGTTGAATTGAGAACCTCCTCCTTTTTGGGAAGCCCGTCAAAAATAAATGCGTGTCCTATTTCATATGTGAATGAGGAAGGGATGGCGAAGTGGTTCTCGTTCCAACCTCTTTAATGTTTCAGATAAGCCAACCGCTTACCATGTCTCTCTTCACTCACTTGTTTGAGGTGAGATCAGAGAATCCGGGTGATGTAGGGTTTAAAGGCAAGGATTATGTTGCTGGCTTCAGTAATAGCTTACATTACGAAAGTAAGTATTCAGATAAAGTTTTAATTTTTCATATATTATTGAGTCAGTTACAACATACAATAATATATACATAGGTAGGCACTACACTTATTTCACTGTGTATACTTTCCGTCTATACGTCTTTCCGTGCGGCCCGGCGTTGCCTAACCTTATGATCGATCGACCCTTGCGGCTGTTACTTAGCTACGAGCTTTACATCTAAAACTATATTATCATTAATTTGTTTTTCATCATCATAATAACATAATCTGACAGATTTCCCTCTATAACTATGTGTACGCATTACTTGTTTGTTTCCATCAAATATACTTTGCTTATACAAATAATATATCGGGACACCTATTCACACACGGTCGGTTAGCCCCAAAGTAAGTTATTGATTAGCTTGTGTTATAGGTGCTCATACAAGTGATTAACTACATATAATAATCTTGTAAATAAATTGTAAATATTATTGTTAAAAAAAAAACAACATATTATTACACAAAAACCACAGCCAACACACGTGCTCATCACACAAATGTCGACTGTACCGGGAATCGAACCCGGGACCCTCAGCTCGGCAGTCTGGCGTGGTTACCATTGCGCCAATGGGGTCTAAAACAAATAAAACTACTTACCCTCACAGGTACCCTGAACAAATAATCAACTGTATGTAGCAATATTGTTTTGTAACTTTATTTACTTCCAGAAAGAACAATTTCGACTATAAATGTACTTTGATTCCTGTTTATAGGGTGAAACGGATACAAGGAAAAAGCATTATTGAGGCACAGTGTGGAAGTTATTACGCCCTTTTCGATTCTAAGACATATACTCTGCAATGTTTTCTTTCGCTGTGATTTGCATAATCACTTCAAAAATCGAACTTCAGCAATGTTATTTCATAATACTACAGCACAATATGTTTTGTTTACAAAGTCTTTGATAATTTGAACTCTTTCAATCCTTTACTCATGTAAAAAAGATAATTTGCAACATTCATTTTACCGCCTTCAATAAGTTTTTGTGATATTTCTGGTCACGTTCACCGAAAATCGTTATTTCTGAACGTCTTTTGCAAAGTTACTTTCAGGAATAGGCTTTTTTATTTCTCTTTGTAGGACCCAGCCATAAGATTTTACTATAAACCTAGATAGAAGTTATGTCCCAACTGTTGACCAAAATTTGTGTTATACAACCTTTCAGAGAATGTTTGGTTTCAAAAGTAGCTCTAGTTTGTCTGTAAGTTCAAGTTAATATATACGTAAGATAAGGAATAAAATAAGTTTGAACGCTGGACGGAAATTCTTAGGATTCCAGCAGGCTTAGCATAACAACCGTAAAACAAGTTTTGTCTACCGGAGAATGGACATAATGATAGAAAAGTGACAGATTGACGTAAGATTTCTTCTAACATTTTTGAAGATTTTTTTCTTTTCTACGATCGACGAAATCTAAAAGTGATTATATGCGAGTTGACAGATCGCGCCATGCTCGGGCCTGCTCGGGCAGAAGACATGTTGACATTAACAGAAAGAGCTTTGTCTTTTCTTGACAGAATAGATATAGAATCGCCATGCTAAGCCTGTAGGAGAGATGGGAAGAAAAAATGTTGTATGGTAAGTTTCAATGTTGTACAATACGACGAGCAGAGCCAATGTTGGAGCCAACCTAGAGTAAGCGGTTTAACTGAAGCAAACATTAGTTCCGCCATGATCGGAGGTTACAGCGAGACTCCCGCCAGCCAGCAAACTCGCCTGCCTCGCTCGTCCCGGTCGTAAATAACAGCATCAAGACAACGCAATTAAAACTGAAACACAAAACAGAGAAGTATTTTTAGTATCGTCCATAATCTTGAGAAGAGAAGAGATGCAAACTAGTGTTTTACTGCGCTTTGTTAACTTTTTGTATCCTACCTAATGTATAGACGCCAGCACATCAAGCTAATACAATCTGTCATCGTCGTAATAGACTTTATCGCAAAAGCATACGGTCCAATGTTGTTTACAGTTTCGGGTAGCTTAATGGTCTGGCGTCTGTTCTTACGTTAGTTGGGTGAGTTATAAGTTTGGTGTAACGTCACATTAAGTAAGATCAACCAAGTGTGAAGTAACTTGGTTTTAATATAATTGGTTCTGATCGGCACCATTACTTGTTGTTTAGTGGAAATTTACATGTAATTCAAAGTTTACATCTTTAGTAGCTGTTGCCAAGTACTATTTGCAGGTAGGATAATTGGCATACAAGAATTTAATCTTTGATTAGAATATGTTACAAGAATATGAATATTTCATAATATTTCATCTTCTTCTATCTATATATATATATATATATATATATATATATATATATCTTCTTCTATCTACATACTTATAATAAATCAATTTAATTAACAAAATTTGGTAAAATAAAACTTATTAGTCTAGTACCACCTGAAAAAAACTCTAGACCCCACACTAAAGTTACCCAAACTGTATTGTAACTCATTATTAATAATAAATCAAAAATGATCTTCTATCACAGGGGGTACAAAGTATTAAGCTTCTTTAAGCTCTAAAAAACAAAATACATAAATTCTGGCTAAAGCCTTAACAATTGAAAAAATAACTCGCAAAATAAAAACAAGGGTCAAGTTAAAGGTAAACATTGTAGCCGCATGCGTTCATGACCTTTGGTTTGGGCTTACGTTAAATCCATTCTGAAAAGACGCCTACACTATTTAAGGAATGAAATAATAAAATGCAATATTCAAATACCGTTTTATAGGCAGGCAAGATAATAGCTACTGAGTGACACTTCTCCGCCCATAAATTACAGACGCGGCCTGAATTTTCGGCACTGTTTATGTCGGTTCAGTGATTTTAGCATTTATTTCACAAACGTCACCCCCATACGCAATCACGCTGTCATATGTATTAGTATACAACACATTAGCATACCACTATTTATATGAAACTAAAATTATTTGCGTATAAAGGTACATCACGCTACCCGAAATTATCAAATTTTCCCAATCAACTTTGAACCATATGCTTCAGCGATAAAGTTGATAATCTTTTAAGAAAATTTGACAGATTGTAGTATCTTGATGTTCTGGCGTCTGTACGTAGATAAATAAAGCAACAGGCTATGCCAAATTTGTGCCAATACGTATGTGACAATTTACCAATTTGAATGTTTGTGTAGCAAATGGCTGAAAAATCTGAAACAATATACTAAGTTCGGGTACACGTTTATCGTTTTTAATGTAATCAATAAAAATAATGCTGAAAATATATATTTTTATAGTACATTCGGTCTTGCCGATCCAATAGACAAAATCACAAAGTTGCGTTTCGTAATACGCATTTCTTATAATATCACAAAAAAGTTATGCTTAACTTTTTGTTAGCCCGTACCCTGAGAGTGTCGTATAATAATTTTAAGGTAACGAGTCCCCGGAACACGGCAATAAAGGAATCAAATGCCTTGATGTAGAAGATTGAATTTTACTTTAGGAAGCGACATTTTCATTCCATTGGATATTAATTGAATCGGCTTGATTTTATTACTTACCCAAATATCCCAATCCAATTATGTATTAATCTCAATTGGCAATTTAATACTTTGTTACAGAGTTTAACTCGACTGGAATTGTAAATAATATGACACTACCTCGAATCAGGTAATATTGAATATTCAAAAATAAATTCATTATTGTCATTAATGTATCAAAACACTTTTGAGTACCTTTTTATCGACTATCATGATAGCAATAAACAGGACCTCATTAACCTCATTATCACAGCCTTTTATAGCGTCCCACTGCTGGGCAAAGGCCTCCTCTCCCACGAAGAAGGATTGAGCGTTAATCACCACGCTTGCTCAATGCGGGTTGGTGATTTCAGACTTTATAGTCTAGGTTTCCTCGAGATGTTTTCTTTCACCTTTAATCAGTCATTGGTGTCAGATACACTTAGAAAGTGCGTATAACTTAGAAAAGTTACATTGGTACTTGGCTGACCTGGAATCGAACCCGCACCCTCATATTCGAAAAGACAGCGCTTTAACCACTGGGCCACCTTGACAGGACCTGCCGTGTTTTAATCAATTCTAACTACCTTATAATTTTAATACATGTGCTAATTTGGGTCCGATTCCACAAAATTCCACTATTCTTATAGATCCTTTCAATTTTGCAATATAATCTGGATCTTTGTGGTTTACTTGAAAAGTTTTTGAAACGGGACCTTCGTTGCTTGTTTGACGTCCCTTGTGACGGCCTCGAGGCTAATTAAAGTTCGGAGAACAATAAAAGTGTTATTCGTTTTGATGACCACGCTCCAGTTGAGACTGACTGACAGTTACATACCTACAACCTTGAGTATGACATAACCAGTAACGCCGCATCATATAATGCAATATTTGCTATCTTGAAAATAGAAGATATGTAACAGTTAAAAACTACTATTTATATTTAAATATGGTGCGTCTGTAGGTACAGGTTGTTTATTTAGGCTTGTAGGCGAGAACGAGGGTTAAACGAAAATTTTAGTTACAAAATGGTTTTGTAAATAGGTTACCCTATCGCTAATACAAAGCGTCCTGGAACTCAGCAAGCAAATCCATTAAACCAGCACAGATTATTAGGTAGATTTTAATGAAACGCCTAGTTAGGAGCTTCCTTATTTTTTATCGAAAAACGAGTTTCGTGCAACGCGCAATAGAGTTAAGCTCTATTTTAATTAAGCGTAACTATGAAAAAGCCTTTGTGCCAAACATCGTCATAATCGGTTTATCGGACAAGCTTTTCAAAGTGAATAAACAGTATTTTTGCTACAGTCTCGTTAACAGGCTTCGTTAACTTTTCCACATAGCTATGTTACTTTACTTCTAGCCGTTAATGTTGATTTGTGTTTATAGATTTGACTGTCGTGTGTTTACTAGCGTACATAGCGCCCTTATGTTTAAGTATGAAGTAGGTCCATAGCTAAAGCTCACGACTCACGATTGAGTCTGAAAAATAATTACGATTCCGTGCCCAAGGAAGATTTATATATGATCTGCAATATAAACACACATGCAGGCAAGGTCATCATGCATAATCACACCTACGAAGGAGGAGAGAAAACATAAGAAAACCCCCAACCGAACCTATACCTACTCTACACGTGTTTCGCCACTCCACGGGGCCTCTTTGGTTAATCAACATCATCATCGAACTAGCATTTCCTGAAAGTGCCCCGTGGAGGGGGCCACAAGACACGAGGCGAATAGGTATATGTTGGATTCGCGTCGAACATTTAATATGTCATGAATTTTCGCAAAGAATTGCCTGATTCATAATTGACACATTGATAACACTAATTTTCTAAGTATATTATCTCGAACACCAATGACTGAGTAGGTTATGGTAAACAAAAACATCTTGAGGGAACCTGGACTTAAAAAGTCTGGAATCGCCAATTCGCATTGAGCAAGCGTATTGGTGACTCTGTATGAAATGAGGCCTGTGCCCTGCAATGTAATAATAAAAAAAATAACGTGTATGACGCACCGGGATACACGAGGGAGATCGAAAAATAGTATCTACTAACGGTATCTCAAATAGAATGACTGATGTGGTTCTTGTCAAAATATGCATCTCATGGGATGGTGAATGTTTCATTTAACAATTATATATACACAAGGACCGTACTAGAAAATACTTATAATTATGTGCCTCCTTGTAAGAAAAAACTTTCAGTAATACTGTAACACTATGTAAATAATTTGTCAGAGTATATAGATACGATGAACATAATTACATAAGTAGGTACATGAAATTAAAATAATTTATCGCACATGTTACTTATGATAACACAGGACAACTATTCGAAATAGCGTTTGACGTGATAACGCATTACTTTTAATTAAAAAACTTATTAAATCATTATAACTAACAAGAACTTCAACGATATCTGTGTAACAGCTTACACTTATTGTAAGTGCCTAGCAGACTGACAAACATCTATCATGACAAGAACCTTCTCTGTTTGTAATACACGCATTAGTATTGTCAAGCGATTTAACGACACAGATTTACATTTCCTTGGAATTACAGTGAACTCGAACATACTTTTGATATACATATGAGCACACGTTCATTTAAGTACGGATCTTATATGGTATACCGTCTTTCCGCTTAAGTATGCAATAAATATAAATTGCAATGAAGAACTAACTGACTCTAGCAATATCTTGGCAAGTCTGCGGTGAAATAGAGAGAACTGTATTTCGGCACAGGAAAATAGGCTCATTTTTTTAATATTGTTATTTTTTTTTCAGATATATTTAACACAAAATAATAGTTGTACCATGTTTTAATCCTACTAAATTCGCGAATAAACCTAAAGAAGTTTTATGATGAACACATGTACGGACGTAAGTTTAGGTTTCTGTAAGTTTATTCCTTCGAACAGCCATCGTTTAAGGATTACCTGAAATACAGTCTTGCTTCAAGATGTTTCCTAAACCACTCAATATTACACGGGTATCCATCACTTTGTTCGTAGTCCAGTATTTAATGTTTATCCGTTTTCAAACAAGATATTAAATAAAATCACTCAATTCACCATTCTAGAAGTTGTTAAAGTTTCCGCAAACTTAAAATTTATTGGTTCTTCCTTGAGCGCGACTTTATTAAAATTTAAAGTATCTATTCAATTAACCTGGATTTGTTTCGGGAACTAACTGCCGTACTTTTTCTGTAGCTATCACATCAATCAATCAATGTGGCGAACCGCAGTCTATTATAATGGGCCATTGAACATTACGATTCACATCTGTCTGTATTTAATTTGGATCGTATAAAACCAGTTAAAGTGTGACCTAAGTGGGGTCCTTAAGCGCAGACTCCACAATTACAATTACTTAATCGTTTTCAATTTTGAAGCCATTTCAGGGACAGAAGATTTGTCAGCTATAGAACAATCCTTTGGGGAGATTATGATGAACAGTTTTCGTATCCAATATCGGTATTTTAGTAAATGACGATAGATGCAGATTTTGCATACAAATACCGATTTAAATAAGCTCAGGATTTATATATCGTAGTTCAAAGAAGGATGAAGGTAAGGTAACTTCTTAGGTCAGTGTTTGGAAGTCTTCTTAGGTCAGACTTCGAGTAAAACTATTAGTGACTATGAATGAAGTGAGTAATCAGGTACCTACATTACTAGGACTTACGTATAACGCTTTCTCTGTCAGATAAAGATTAGAACGAAGTGAAGTAACCAAACAACTAGTAATTAAAAAAAAACATTTTACGAAAGTCAAAGTAAATAGAGCCTATTTCGGTTTTTATCAATATCTATTTTTACACGAACCAATAAGGCAAAGCAAACAGCTTATGTACATTTTTCTGTTTACCAAAGAAAAAATCATTTCGAAACTGAAAATAAGTTTTGAGTTAAACATAAAATAATAAAATATTAGGTATAAAATAACTCTCTCTTTTCAACTCGACATTGGCTTACACAAAACGTGAAGTGCCAAAAGAAGAAAAAAGAACTCTATCTTATCGGTAAAGTTGCAATCAAAATATTCTTTCTTAGAATACATTTCCACTCCGACCATCAGGTATGCGTAAAATATCATGATATGTATTTCCATAAACACGTCTTGTGTGGCTATTCCTAAAAATACAGCCGATAATGTTCGATTCAGCGGTATACCTTAGCAATAACAGTATATTTACAAAGAATTTCTTCCATGGAATGTTAAGTAAATCTTATATTTATATGCTTACGTATATCGATTCTGTTAAATAAATAAAGACAGGTATTTGTTACATAAAAGAAATTGGAGCCGCTTGAACAGGCATAGATACGTAAGATGGTAGACGCTTGAAATATTTCCTGAATATTGAGTATACATTTCACTTTATAATTAGTAATTATGTTAAAATAAAACCCTTATTTAAGGGCTATCATACAATAAATATGATTTTGTGGCAGTTTTTTGAAATTTCGCCGGTATTTTGAACTAAGCAAGTAACAATAAATTCTTTAGAGCCTTTCTACAAATAGTTAGACAGACGTTTGATACGTGTTTAAAATCATTTTACATATTTTTTTTTCTTAAACTTACACTTGCCAATCGTCTATCCTACTTTTTGTAGTAAGGCCCTAATACATTCTTAAACGGAAACTATGCCTACAAGTAGCATAACATTAGCAATGCGCAACAAAGCCTTATTCAATAGGTATTAGTGCTAATTAAAACGTCAATGTAATATACATATACGAATGACACGAAACAATATTGTTTTAATTACATTTTAGTACAGATTGCCGTTCTAGTCTTCGGCGTTAAGACTTGTCTCGTAGCTAATGAGTTTTTAATTAATCAACACTCCGCAAGTACGAAATTTACACACGAGTGTACTGTGGTAACATTATTTTCGGTATTAGAAGACAAAGTTACCAAGTACCGAAATTGGGATCACTTCTATAATTGGAACTATTATTTATTAATATTTTACTATATTTGCGTGGTAAGAGCTGAAGTGCGACTCCCAACGTCAATATATGAAAATTGACTACTTACCTTAAACGATTCCATATTTTATTTTATTGAAGATTCGGCCAGTCCCAAAATAGAATTAAAAATGCAAAGAGGTCCACAGTACTACCTATGCCTAATCGGAAACACTATTTAGTAAGAAAACATTCATAACAGAGATACCGTGTCGAAGTAAAAGTGATGTGGGACACCCTCTAGTCAAGTGAAATAATTAAGTGTATGGCGAGAATCCACCAATCCAATTCGTTTCACATATGTAATGTAATCTCCACTTTTTGCTAGAACTAGTATACCAGAAGTATTTTGGTGCTTCACAGTGGCATACATAGTGGTATCTCACCTAGGTTTCAAACAACGGATTGAGCCAAGGTAGGCACTGTACAATATGTGACGTCAGTCTTAGTATTGCTTTCACTCAATTAAACTAATACCAGGGAACACTGCTATTTAAAATTTTGCTAACAAAAAATCAACAAAACAAGGATTTCACAATAGTACTCTTAAAAAATGATTTTGCATACAGCCTCGACAACTTTCAAAATAAGCTTAACACGAACTTTAATGTGTATGATATTTGAATTGCAAAATACAATTTATTTTGTCAAAAAAGTGTTGTCTTAAACGCGACAAGTACTTGAAATAAATTCATTAAATAAATATCACTTGTGAATAGAGCATTTTCATTAAAAAAATACATTAACGTCAAAACTACTAAATAAGCGTTATGCTCTTTACAAATATGCTTTTAGATTTTGGTACATGTATGTCAAATCTATTAAACGTGTTGTGTTATTTCAATTTTAAGTTTATTCATCTTTAAGTACAATTTAGGTTCATGAGGACAACATGAGTGATGTGTATCGTATTTCGAAAAGACAGGACCACAGTCCACAGTATTAGTCAATACTCAAATACTTCAAAGACATAATTAAAATACGTTTATTTAAATTATTAATCTAATTAAATTAGAACTTTTTCACGTCAATTACATTGGACAGCGCGTTTTATTCATCGTCATCCAGTTAGAGCAATGTTTTTTTTTGTTTATCTTTCCATAATGGAAAATAATTTATATTATAATTGTATCTCGACATAGTAATCATTAAAATTATACAAGTAACATGGGTTATGTTACTTTTTATTATATTATTTATTATCTTGTTATATCTTATATCTACATCTTAACCTTACTTAAATCAAGAATGTATTTTATAGTCACTGTTTTCCCGTTCGCTTCACCTTATACATATCTAATGTGATTTTTGCAATATTTATCTTAGAGAGTTTGAAGTTTTAAAGATGTTCAGGTATTTATTCAATGTTGAAATGCATAGATTTTTAACTGAAAAAATCACATTTCAGCACAGTTTTAACATAAAATGTTGTTTTGAGTATTAAAAGTAAAACGCTGTACTTCTAAAGAAACTTAAATATTTTAAAGGATTTTAAAAATTAATCATGATCAATCATGCCATTGAAATAATAATACAATCACTTCAATTCAACACATCAGAATAATGTGTCCCTAAAGTGCTTCATATTATTAAAAAAGTTTTATTCAGTAAGTTTGTGAGGTAAAATAAGGTTCAATGAATTGAAAAAAAGGATAAAGTCTACGACGTTTAGTGTGAGGTTCCGTCACGGAGGACAGAAGGTTCCGTAAAATATTTTAGTTAGACGAAGCTGAGAGACATTTTTAACGTCATTAGGTATATGTGATTCTGTCGTATTTTAATTCTGGATTTTTTACTGACGTTCTAAAGTATAGTTTTGTATAATTTTATATTTATTTTGTTTGTTTATTGACATTATCATATATCTATTTATAAGTTAACCAAGTTACCTATCTAGTGTTAAGAGCCTCGAAACTACGAATCAACTGTGATGGTAGATGGTACGAGTTTTCATTCTTGACTACGGATCCTTGAAAACGATATAGGCAAGGTCAATAGCCCTTAGCCTTAGCCTTAAGACCTCGCGTTAGCTTTTTATGTAGAAACAATTTAAAAATAACCTTTTCAATAGACAGCTATTAAATGCCATTCAAGTTACCACTTTACAGTTTTGTATAAGTGTGTGCTAGTGCAGTATATAAAATTTACAACAAACACGATATCGAAGCACTAATACAACAGAAATACCTCGATATTTATTCCAAATTCCATAATTTTTTGACCTAATTCCATCGTTAGTAGCTCCGTCCTTTCCGTTCCCGAGGCCAGGGCAAGAGTTACAAAATATTACATTACACAAAAGCGAATGTATGAGTTTTTAAATACCATTTTCAGTAAGGGATTCGGAAATTGTATCAGTACAATTTCCGGACGTTTAACGTTGCTAACAAATACAATATTTCGCCCGCGGCTAGTAAACCTTTTTGCTTAAAGGAAGACTTAATAAACGCAGAATATTTTCTGATCTTACATTCGCGTCAGTTCCTGTCTCCGAAGAATTGGCAACTGTCCAATATCTAGGACCTACAAGAATACGGCCATTATTCACCGTCGGACATAATCAGCGTCATCAATAAAAGCCTAGCCCGGAGCTTGCATGTCGGAACAAATTATCCCAGGTTCCACACTGCAGTGACCTCAGGACACAAATTCTCGTTCGGCTTATCTCGACTTAAAACAAGGTAAGGTATGAAAACCTTTTTGGAGTCTATTTGTATTCTCTATGCATTGATTTGCAGAAATACAATTTTGTAATGGAGGACGACCTTATTAGCATTTATCTTTAGTAAATTTTGATGACAGTGTATTGTCTTGTTAAGATAAGTTCAGAAATTGAACACAAAAACAAGTTTCAATATGCATTTAAATGCAAGTAAGGTCAAAGATTTTAGGAATTATCCGCCAATGTATAGACAGACATTTACATATATATGAAAGTACTAAAGCAGTTTTGATTGAATATTGGTACCATTAGTCAAACTCACGTCCTACGCCTGAGAATGCAAACTTTTCTTCTTTGCCTACGAGCAGGCATTATCTGCACTCTCGCAAATAAAACTTCTTGTTTTTGTTTACTCAAGCAAAAAGTTTGTTTATTCTGTCTAAATTGATTGAATAGGGTCTTAGTTGGTTAATAAGAGTAAAAATACCTTCTGCCAGAGGTGATTACACTCGTTTTTTTGCAGTTCAATGATTTGTGGAGAAAAACAACTTCACCAATATTAGAAATGCGAAATTCGTTTTATCGTTATTATGTTACACTTTCTCTTATAAATCACTTATCGCTGAATAAATTTTCGTGAAATACAATTTAATGAATTTGTTATGAAGATAAAGTGAAATCTCATCACAGCCTATTTATCGTCCCACTGCTGTGCACAGGCCTCCTCTCCCAAGGAGAAGGATTGAGCGTTAATCACCACGCTTGCTCAATGCGGGTTGGTGATTTCAGACATTTTAGTCCAGGTTTCCTCGAGATGTTTTCCTTCACCTTTAATCAGTCATTGGTGTCCAAGATAAACTTAGAAAGTACGTATAACATAGAAAAGTTACATTGGTACTTGCCTGAGCTGGAATCGAACCCGAACCCTCATACTCGAAAGGCTGGTGCTTGAATCACTAACTAGGCCACCACGACTTTTTTTTATGAATATAATGATAAGTGAAATCTAAGGAGGAAAATTTAATCAGGGTGCAAGTATGTAACGAATTCCTTTACGATGAAACGTAAAACAAAATTATGTTTTACAAAGACATGTGAAGGAATTTCAAGGGTTACATTTTGGTCCTAAGCAAATACGTACGATTTTACAAAAGCCTTTATTCTATACAGCAGCTAAATAGTCAACGTTTATTTGTTATACTGTAAACCTCTGAACTAATGAAATAACCGCGTAATTTGTGGCACTTGTTATTAAACAAAGGGAACTAGTTCGAGAACGACTGCCTACTTCGAGATCCTAAATCGAGAATTAATGAAAGGAAAGTCGTAAACATCACTATACATGAATAGTTACTTTACTTGTTATGCTCAACTCTTATAGTGTATTCTAATAAGCATTCAATACAACATATGATAAAAAAATAGCGAAAAATTACAGATAGACACAAAAAACAGAGGCACAAAAAAATAATATGCAGTGTTCATTACAATACTACGACACACAAACATTTGTGCTTTTGAAGGAAATTCCTCACTTAATAGTCTAAAATCCTGCACCCGATTGGCCTGCCCTGTAGGCATATAATGCTTTTTGTCAATAAACGTGACAATGTCGTCAGACGGAAAATTCAAGTGAATATTTTTTTTGTGTAACTTTTAGTAACAACATACTGAAAGTAAAATTAGAAAATAGTCAGTCTAACATATTTTTTTTATTTCAGTTACTAAATTAACTCAGTCTTAATATTTAACCTTTTTACATTAGTTTCAATTTCATAGGAAATTTCTATACAGAATAATGTTATTACCTTCAAAAACTAAATCACCAGCCATTTAATTTCATGTAAAATTCATAAGATGCTTAGTTCATTAGCCTACGCCAAACAGTCCCAGTGCTACGCCGTAGCGGCTACACACCACCAGGCTACGGCATTTAATTTAATAATTCTGACCTTTCGCAGACTTTCAAAATACGAACAGTTCGTTCGTCAATACTTGGCATATCATTTCAATAGTTGGGTACAAAGTACTTTATTTCTATTCAAAAGGATCTTGTTACTTAATGAAGTATCCACTCTCAAAAGATGAATGCTTTTCCAACTATTTTGGAGTACGTTTACAATCTAGCCAGTGAAACCTCGATGGCAATATTTAACATTGCAACGATTGCCTATTTCACAAGTAATGGTCAGATACGTACTTGTAGTACCTAGAACAAATTTCAAAGGCAGCCGGGAGCAAAGGCTTAAAATGTTTTCAGAATCTCTTTGAAACAGACGTTCACCCGTCCAAAGATTGACAGCGAAAATTTTATATAACCTTGATTGATCGACCCGACCCGCTGTAAATGAGCGAAGCGCACAAGGAAATAAAGCAAACATTATTTATTCATTGACGAAAATCAAGCTAAGGCTAAATTATACATATATTTTTAATAATACCAGATTCAGTACTATAATAAGAGAACAGAAATTGTAAGATCAATAACAAGCGTAAAACAATATCCAAAACAGAACTTTGAAAACACTATAATTAATATTTGAAGCTGAAAACTTTACGAACTATCGAGGTTCAAGGTCGAGTTGGGTACGTGATGTTAATATTTTAGAGCCGAACAGATCAAATAAAAGGCGGGGTACAAATTGTATTACTGCTAATTTACAAAGGTATCGAGAGTGTCCTGCGTTTTAGTTCTGAAGTAAATACGTTAAAAACTTATTTTTTGATAATTATATTTATTTTATCTTGGTTGAACGAAATAAGTAGACCGCTTCATAATAAAAAAAAAAATTATCCCCGATGGCGCAATGGACTGGAATGTTACCACGCTGGACTGCCAAGCTGTGGGTATCAGGTTCGATTCCCGGCATGGTCGACATTTGTGTGATGAGCACGCTTGTTGGCCGTGGTCTGGGTGTTATAACATGTATGTTTATTATACATATATATGTGTAGTGATCAGTTGTGTTAGCACACTTTACACAAGCTAATCAATAGCTTACCATGGGGCTAACCGACCGTTTGTGAAAAAGGTATCCCGTTATATAAAAAACTAACATTAAAATGTTATATCAATGTTTATCTTTGAGGCTATCGTACAGAGTACCGTACGCAGCGATTTGATCAACCTCGTTCATACCGTTGAACATTTTCTCTTTGGGAAGACTTTCTCAGTATTCTGATATTAATTCTTCTTTGTGTTCGTTTTTATCATTCTTTGCAGACATTTTTTGTTAAAAAAATGTTAAGGGTAGATACGTTATTGTTTGTTTGGTTTCCGTCCTCCGTGATAAGAAAGGCCTGCTCTGTCTTTTTCTTATTTGATTTTGTCAAAGTTACATGTCCAAATAACGTCATGGTTATACCATGTTAATAATATTGCCTATCCGTAGTTTATTTACATTAATTAATTAAAACCAAATAGGTAAGAATTAAAAATAATCTAGGAACACAAACACTTTTTGCTAGTTGTAATACAAGTTTCTAATAATTCAATATTTCCATATTCAGTACAGTAGCGTGCTTTAATTCATAGCTATTGCGTGGGTATTTCGTACGAATCGAGAAGCCACGGATTTTTCAATTTGTGGATATCTATTATTTGTGCGTATCGCTGCCGGCCTTTTACATCATCAGGAATTCCGGCACGGAATTCTCGATGAAGTCCGGTTTTGGAAGCGCGAAATATATTTGATATATCTAAAAAGAAACGCATCGGATCTCTACCGAGCGTATTATTCAGGTTATATCTTTTTCTATCTTGAGTTGCCAGCTGAGATTATTCACGTCAGGGAGAATTTCTACAGAGTTCTATTATATTTTTAAACATAATGCACTTGGCAACTAAATAATAAACTGGGACGACCAAACATACGGACGTGAACGGACTGTTTAGCACGAATCACTGTTCATATATTTCGAAGCTATGTAATATCGTATGCTGTTCGAAGGCTAAGTACGCGAAACAGGATCAAAAAGCACTCGAACGTATCAATGTTATAAATTATTTTATTGTAAGCAGTTCTTCCTCGTTTCATGAGGTTCCACGAATATACTATTTACATAATATGAATTTCAAAAGATATGAAATGGAAAAGTCAACACACATTTCTTGGTATCGCCACAATTTTCCTGAAATTAGTTTTTCTTTTGAACAAGACATGTATAGGGTAAATGTCATAAGGTTTCTTTAGATGCGAGCAATAAAAAAGTGATGATTTTAATGGGGTGCTCATTAGCATAAATGCTAATAGTATCTAAATAATTGACGTTTACCTACTTTTGTTATAAAACCAGTATTCTATTTCACTCAGAAACATATCCAGGTTACCTTCGCTTTAGTTTGATACGGTAAAGTTTGTAACGACATATCAGGAGACCACCTGTTTGGGACAAGCTTGCTGAATCTATATTTCTAGAGCGATCAAATTTTGACGGAGCAAATTGGGATGATCTAACTTTATACATAGATTTATTGAGCATAGGAATTAAATAGCCTTTTTTTCCTTTACTGTCATTGACCCAGCATTTCGTATAGATTCATAAAATAACACGTATGGTTATCATTTAAAATGGATAGATACAATTTCCTACTATCATACATACTATGCAAAATTATCTCGGGTTCTACTACAGAACAAATATAAAGGAATTTCAAGAGCAAAAAAAAGCCAAGACCATATTTTACCCATAAACCATCTATTTGAGGAAACAAAATGTCTTACTCGACACTGGACAGCTTTTCCAAGTCCCGAAAAGCGTATTGCGGTATGAATCAGCCGAAAATGACAGACTACACATCTGGCAGCTGGGATTACCTAACTAAGGCCGCAAATTTAGAACAGTGGGGCGTATAGCAGAGCGTTCAGTGGGGCGTTCGAGCGTTGTACTAGTACAGTCGAGTTTAGGTTCACGCAACTAGTTTTCGTTCGAGCACAGCGGGGCGGCGCGGCTGTCGCCCCCGGTAGCAACTGTCATGTATGCATGAACGCTGCGTGCGTATTTTAATAACTTTAGAGTGAAAACGTGTAGACTTCTCACTTCAACTATTCAATTTTAGTATGCTTCAATTACGTCCATGATAAGCAGTTAATAGCAATCTAGAGTTCTGCAAAAGTTGACCCCCTATTGTAAATAAAGTAAACGAATCCTTCCTTATCGGTAAATCTTCACAATTTAAAAACCCAACTTTAAAATAAAAATCTATTCTTTTAGAAGAGAACCTAATTAATAGTTCGGAGTGGTTTCGAAGTACCTGCCCATATCGAACTCGTTTATTATACTCAAGACCCATTAAACGGCTTAACTTAGTTCAAGTAGATACGAAGGTAAGTTGTATATTTTAAAAAAGTAATTACAGATAAGTCTTTCAGAAAGCCTGGGGAATACTTTCCAAGGATGGATCCTTAAAGATATTTGGATAAGATATTTAGACAAAATTCCAGGACGAGTTACATAATAGAAAGAAGCTGTTCTACATCTTACATAATCGTAAACCTAAAAAATATACTAAATGTTTGTATAAAAAGCGAAATCACATTTCACATTTAACAAAACGTATAACATTGAATATCACAATAAAAAAATATTTGTACGATTTGTTCGAAAGAAATATCAAAATTTAATTAGAAATACATAGCTTACGTTCATGTTACAAAAATATAAGAAACATAATTATTTTTACTTAATAAAGGTATAGAATCAAAATAACATAAATATAACATAATGTTTTAAGGGTAAAAATAATAAATTAATTTCTAAAACGCTATTAGTACTTTTCACAATACATATTTTTAAACAAGGAACACAGTGATGGATTTTGTACGCACCTCGTAATACGGCACTCACTTAGATCATTTAACCAATCGGAACCGCCATGAGCACAAATCACTTTGCGAAAAAGCGCCAATTTTAGAATGATAATGATAGCTCCTAAAATAATGATACTCATGCATTTTCGATCACATCATTACGCACGCACACGACAAAATTTACAAACACAAGCATAAACATGTCTCACACATGTACGTACAAGGATAAGCTTATACCTTTGGCAGAGAGGAAGACACAGTGATGGCTTCTCCGACAGCCATTTACGTCAATTTTGTTAAACTGGCTGACGGTTACATTCCGCTCCACGTACTTGATGGATTGAAGACATCCCCTTTCCTATCATTAAAACTTTGAACATAAAGACTACGCTGATCTTCTGTCGTTTCCATCTGATTTGGGCTGTGTGTAATATCAATCGTGTTGTCGTTGCTTACAACACCTTATTATAGTCCTAAAAATACCAACTTTAGTACTCGGTTTAAACTATTATCTCGAATAAAGTTCACTGTCCAAACCTAGCACTAAACCCAATACATATATTTTTATCTTTATCTTTTTATCTTTTATAGTTTTATGTATGACGTTTTATAGCCATTATACCATAATTATTAGTGGTTGATGAATGATACAGTTTTTCATCCTTTACAATTATATTTCTCTCTCTCTCTATCTTTTCTACTTTAATCTGAGGCAATGCGTTTGAAAAGGTCGTAATCATTTCAACTTCAGAAAGTCATCGTTCATCACTTATAACGGCCTGTCAAGATTTGTTAACAGACACTCTGATTTTGTTGTTTGTGTCGATCATATCCACTGATTTTATCCCTAAGTTTTATCCGTTTGTATGCAGAGACTGTTCACAAGTTGCTTTACAAGTAAGTTTTATAAAGTACTTACAACTTCTTCTATCACATGTAAGCTAGTATGTAAGTGTAATGTTCTCGATACTATATAGCATTTTTTTGTTACTATCAATCTTACTATGAAATAAATGATTTTTATTTATTTATATCATTATTTACCAATACAGTCGTCTTCCTTTTATTAGGCGGCTTCCGTGCTTGTTGAACCCCTTTTAATAAAATAGGTACCTAACGATCAAAAGCACGTCACGGTACTCCCGAAAGTTTCTAATTTCTGGTTAAAAACATCAAGAACGGCATTCGGCTCGTATCAAAAGAGATCCCTCCTCATCCATATTTCGTTTAGCTGGGAATTGACGAACTCTTCAAGGAAATAATAAAATTAGCTACAAGAAACGTAACAGGAAAATCAAGGTAAGAGTATGTCAAAATTTTGTCCTGAAATAGATATTTTGTAAGAATGAACAAGTTACTACGGCAACAAAAAATAAAAGCTCTTGTTCCCAAATATTCCTGAAATACCTTAGCAACTGGCAATGCTGGAGCCTTAGATGACTTATTGAACAAAATCAATTAGACAACTCTAAGAGACAGCGTAGCTCACCTTATTTGTATAATATTAAGTTACATAGTAACAACAATGTTGCATTCCCTAATCATTTTAATATAAATATGTGTGTGAAGAAAATAAATATACGGGGCCTCTCACTCGGCTCACTTTTACTATACACTGTGTCGTTTCATGGAGTTGGTACTCACCACGCTGGTAATAGACACATTAAGTACCCCAGTAAATATTATGTCCATAACATGAGGAGTATAAACTACTCATCCACTACAAAATTTCATCCCAACATTCTATTTTAGATGCGACGGGAACAGGGTCTAAGTTAGGTAAGTATAGCAGATTCAACTACATATAAAATGAAATGAAAAAAGTTAGCGGGAACTGCACAGTGCGCCCGAGTGTTTGAATATAACCGCTCGGCCGAGTTGAGAGTGTGTGCACTTTGACTTGGTGAAGTAACTTAGGCCTCTTGAGACTGCACTCTCAATACCTCGTTCTATTATATCCGCGGCGAACAAATACACTTCGGTCGCAGCTCTTTTATGTCAAAGATAATGTTAAGTAGCTATATTGAAATGTAGTTTATGTGCACATGCGCCCACACTATAGTCGAAACATATGCGTTGAATTGTGATTTATTATGCACGTATCTAACTACAAGACGAGTTAATAGTCCCTGTTATGTAAATTCGTAATGCTCTCAACAGTTTTTAAAATATTATACAATGTAAAAAGCTATGCTATATTATTTTTTTCTTAATTCACGGTCTTTAAAGACAACAAAAGAATATAATAATAACAGTTCAGCAAGTTCCAACGATAATTAATAAGCTTTAGGTATATTTAACTTGACAAAGCATAACTTAAATAGTTTTAATAACTTTAAATTAGTGGGATTAACATTACCAGTGCCTTCAAGTCTCAGTTTGTTTTACCTCCATGGTAGTTGCGCTGACAAAATCGAAATATTCTTGATTCTATACACAAATCGCGTTTCCTTTCTATCCACAACAGAAGACAATCGTATTTAATACGTCGCCTTTTTTTCCTTTTTTCAGCACTTAAGCGTGATCTCGTTTCAAGAAGGTATATTCTACGGGAATAAAAATAAAAACAATGGTATTGGCTTATATTAAATTTCAAATTTCATTTTAAAAATAAACATTAATTTGTCTCAAATTCGTTCTTTTTACCTTAAATTATTTTTACCCTAAAACCTTTTCATTCATATTTAAAAGACGAAGAATATAATTTTCACCTACCTGCTTAATATGTACAAACGCCAACACATCAAGCTACCCATTATCTGATTACTCAAACTTTCAAATTTTCCCAATCATCTTTGAACCATATACTTCAGCGATAAAGTAGGAAATTTGACCATATCGAAATACCTCCACACTACCTGTTTCTCGTCACTTCTGACATTGGCAGAATCGTGGACATCGGCATCGACATTATCATTTGTCATACCCAAAAATAGAATAGAATAGAAGAAAATTTGACAAATAGTTGTACATAGTTTGATATTCAAATTATTGCTCACTAAATATTAACTTTAGCAATTGATATACCAGCAGGCTTAGCAAGTTTTGTTTACCGGAGCATGGACATAATGACAGAAAAGTGACAGATTGACATAAGATTTCCTTTGACATTTTTTGAAGAAATTTTTCTTTTCTTCAATCGACATAAGTTTACAAGTGATTATATGCGAGTTGACAGGTAGCGCCATGCTCGGGCAGAAGACAATGTTGACATTGACAGAAAGAGCTTTGTCTTTTCTTGACAGAATAGATATAGAATCGCCATGCTTGGCCTCCAGAGCCCGTTGTATCACCAGATCGAAATTTAGTCACAATTTACTGATTCTGAATAACTTAGTAAGTTCCACAAGCAACTCAGGAACATTGTTAACATACGGAAACTTGTTCGTAAACATGACTGTGCTGTTTACTTCAGCTGCTTATCTACTATGATTAAATTTGATTTATCTAATTTTGTTCTCAAATTATAATCCTTGAAACTTATGTATATCGGAACCTAAACCAATTGCCTCTTATTCACCGTAGGATATATTTAGGATAGTCTGAGATAAATCCGGAACGATCTCTTTTTAACATAGCTGACTGTCTAAAGGATGCTAAGCAATGCTTAAGAGCTCGTTCGCACGAGCGTAAAATTTACGTCGCTTTAAACTCGGCGTTGGCGTATTATTTACGCCGAGTGCTAATACAAGTGCATTTTAATTAATCTACCGCTAAAAATAGAGCATAGTTCGATAAAAATACGCCGCGTTATAAAAACTTTATAAAATATCTAAATTATTATCTATATCATAGATTTACATGATCGAATACAATATTTGTTTTACGATATAAAATTGAAATTATTTGTTTGTTTACTTATTTTTCGTAATGTCTGCAGCCTATTATTTGACATTTCTTTACATCCACTGTGCAAACAAAGTTTCTACAAATGCTCCAAAATTTAAAAAATCGTCCAAAAAAATGGAAGAAGCACTATAAGCTTTGGAATACAATTCACAGCATTTTATGTTTTCCTGAGTGAGACTTTCTTTTCTGTTTTTTTTTTATCATTTTGATATTCTATATATTTATGCATTCTTTTTAAATGATTTTAAAACCCCCATTCACATATCTATTCGACGTCGCATTATGTAGCTCAGCTGCTCCAAGGAATAGTTCGATTGTAATCAATTTGAGCTAGAAAAGTATTGCAGAAGTGACGTTCATTTTTCCACAATAGAATGTCTCACACATTGTATCAATTTTCCTTCAAAACCAGACATAATATTTATTGCCTAGCCTACCAACTGTGGTTAAATAATAGTACCTAATATGACACTAATAAAGTTGTCTGGAGCTTGATCTAACCGCTGCTGCTGAAAATTTAAGACGAGATCAGTTTCAGTTATGAAATGAGAAGAGATTGGAAGCGTTATATTGTCAATTATTACGTTTTTGGTTACGAAATCAATCGGATATTATGCAGCGATATCTCATAGTCTTATAAACGATGATATAATTATATAATTGTAGAAATGTGTGTACCTACAGTCTTTTACTGCACATTTTCTGCAGACGCTGCGGTCGACACTTATACATATACATAGCTCGTGTAGCCTACCATAATTTTACGTAATTTAATTAAATAATGTTTGGGTTACACTATAACTGTGTAAACTACAATAGAGGAGAGAATTACCTAATTGTTTATTGTACTCACTGGTGCATTAAACAAAACATAACTGAACAAACATGTGTGTGTTCATTTCTCTTTATTGTTGGGATTTACGAACCCAACAATGTATGATGATAACGAACGAGGCTAAAATTCAATTGGTAAGACATTTCCCGGAAAAAATACAAGGTAGCAATTACGGGATAACACTTTGATTACTTATTATGTCACTCAATTCCGTGTCGGGAAGAACGAATTCGGTCAAATGGAGGGTTACATGTAATAATTATAACGTAGGTATACATATGTGTGGGTGATGTGCCGTGGTGTTCCGACGGTGGATATTCGTATGTAATTTTTTTTTAAAGTAACTCTACCCGAGAGTGAACGTGACCAATTATGTAAGCCAGCACGTCGGACGAACCGATTTTTTTTACGAAAAAAAAATAAGACTAAAAGCTCGATTTTTTAAACTTTAATCTTCGAACGTGCGTTGAAAAATAAAATCTTTCTTTGATTTCAAATGTGTTCTGAATGTCAACAATGAAAACAAACATTTTGTAACTAATAAAATAAAAGTATTCGTTTCATAAAAATCATAATAGGTATGCAGGTATATAAATATCAAATATTTTTGCATTCTCAATTTTTGGTAAATGAAATTAAATTGGCCTAGCAAAGGTTAACAGCACTTTCACATTAGCGGATTACACGCGGAAATTCCGCTAATGTGAATGCGCACTAAGAGTGTTAATATAGGTTGACATTTTCACTGCAAGGGTGACAAAGCTACAGAAAATAAAGATCTCAGGGCAGCCAATTTTTGTTTGAAAATTTAAAAATAATGTTTTATAAGCCGTTAACTTAATTAAATAACTAAATATGCATATATCACATTAATTCAAATATATGACACTCATAAGCCTAAGTTTAAGCCCACCCGTTTTAGTCCCTGACACAAAAAAAAACTGTGTGTTTCATAGTTAACCTTAGTTGAGTTATCATTATCATTAAAGAAAACCTCATCTCTCTTTTAATACGTAAGTACTTAGGTACAGGTATTTAATATATTATATGTAGACATTTCAAACGATTTTCCTATAAAGTTAATTTGATTGCGCCCACATCGAGACTGCCGATGATTAAAATTTGGAGAGCCTGTCCTGGCGTTTTATGGGGTTGAGTTTTCTCCGCGGCACTTGAAATCAGCAATTACATCATTCCAGGTGTTAATAATGTATTATATCGTGCTGGTATAAAGAATTCAGAGTTATTACACGAACAGTAATTGGTGTAACGAGAACTGTGTTGGAACTGGCATATTAATCAAACATTATTAATGTGTACTCTGTACGAAGGCCATATAATATATGTATAGTAAAGGTTTTCTGAAACAATACATTTATATTACCTACATTTGGAAATCATATGTGATTGTGGAGAGACGATTTGGACCGTTTCCTCGAGGACTGGCCACATAAAGCTTGCGATAGAGATAAGTGGAAAGATATGGGGGAGGCCTTTGCCCAGCAGTGGGACAGTACAGGCTATTAAAAAAATGTGATTGTCAGGATTTTTTACGAAAAGTTTACCAAAAAAAATGCTTTACCTGCTAATAGTATTATTTCAAATTGTGTCCATTGCAGTTGCCAAAATACATGCTATAAGTTACTCCGGTAGAAAGTAAAAGAAATAGCTAATAGGAAAATTAATCTCACATGTTGCAACTTTCTTTTTTATGGAGATTGATCAAGAAATCCCTACAGGCTTACAAAGTTTAGCGAAGCCCAAAACTGGATATCAACTGTGCATGATAATGTATGTAGGTTAAAAACGAGGAAAGTGGAATGGAGCATATAAATATTAAGTTTATTGTATGTTTGAGACTCGTGTGTAAAATATATAAATACCATTGAAACCGAAACAAGTATAAACAAACTTTACTAAATATTGAATATAAAATAACTTTGATATGACCCCTGGTTTGTAGGATTGATTAACTTACACTATAAATTATAGTTTGCATATCGAATACCATAAATACGTAAAAATATCACGGAATTAGCACGAGATTACGTGTGCTTATACCAGTCATACATAGAATACATAACGATGATATTGATTAACAAATTACGGGATAATTCTGTTGTTCAGAAGTTTCCTTCGAGGAAAACATGCTTTAAGTTTATACATCTCCCGAATAGTTTGGTCATTACGTATAATTTTTAATTACTATTATGTAAACCTTCGTCACCAACGCATAGTGGTTAGACGATCTGATAAAGGTCACCGGTAGGTGCTAGATGTATAGCCTGCTTCCAACCGTTGCTGCCGTCCTTTCGGAAATCAATGGGACGGCCTATATACAGCAATGGACGTCTTATGCCTGAAATGATTTTGATGATGAACATTTCGTCAGCGTAGGTCAAAGTCATTTATTTGTTTTTTATCATTGTTATCTTGGGTAACTGATAATAACTATTTCCAAACGGCTAATTGCAATCTATCTTAGTCCTGGGTGAAACTAGTATAGATTTTCTTATTTAGATGAAAACTATTTAGAAACTAGTAAGAGCTGGAATACCTAATTAATTACTATGTAATTAACAAACACCTCAGACTTCTAACAGCTTCTTTCGAAGAACACACATACTTACCTGCGAACTAGGAATAGGAAATCATTTATTCTATTTACTTAGGGATTTACAAGAAGTAATTAACGAGAAAACTTTTAGAGTTCCTTACCGCAAGAATAAACCCATTTTTTTTTACATTTCAATCTTTTCCTTCAGTCCTTCTGCCCATCCAGCCTTTTCACAGATTTCAAAATTTGAATCTCCTATAACAAGAAAGACTGACTTCATATTTCTCGCTCACAAATTCAAAGCACCGCAAATTATTTCGAACGCATATAGGTAAAAGGACATACATACATGTGTATGTATAATCGAGAGGGCAAACTTAGCAAACAATGCACACTTAAGATCCGCGTCGACAACTTGGAAAACATTTTTTTTTATTTACGGCTTACGTGACTTTCCCATACCATATAAATAAGAGAACAATGTTCTAATGATGGAATTTACTATGTACATACTCGTATAAAAAATAAATGTGTAAGTAATATCTGGGCGGGTTGCTTGAAAGAGTTACTGTGGCCTGGCATACAAAGACCTCTAAAAGGAACATAATGGATTGTAGTAGTAAAAGTCTGACACTTCCTCCAATTGCATCCTTAGCGGAGGGGACATTTGAGTATTTCCCAGGAAAAAAGAAAACAGATGTGTGTAATACTTTCCTATTTTTTTTTTGAAAATCATTCAAAGAAGGAAAATTATAAGAACATACCATACATGTCATACATATCAAGAAAAAAATATTTCAAAGAAAAGTTTGTAGGTACCTACGATGAAGAAAAGAGTGTACATTTTGAAGAACCCTTCAATGAGTCTCCCTGGGAGACTGACTATTAATACAATATTTGGTAAGTGGATTAATTGGTTGGTAACGAACATGGTGGAGCCGGGTGAACCCTATTCACCTTAATGTGCCGAACAATAGACGCCTGTTTACGATCGCTATTGTAGTCTATTTTTGATAGATGATATGACTCTAGTGTAATGTGGAAATAATTTTGTAGATATTCATTTCTTCTTGTGTTTTTTTTCCTTTTCGTGGGACATTTTTAGATATACCTATGCCAAAGTCTGTTCGAAGGTCTTCTGATAGAGATAAAAACGAGCATATGGTTGTGCAAATCTAAAATAATGCTTCTTTTTTTGTCAGTGATAAATTAATAGTAGGTAGATACTTTTAGATTTGTGTCTAAAATAAGGGTCGACACTATCTTAAAAAGTTCCCTTTTTATTCTAATGAAGAAAAATCGGGAGAATATCTTTTTGTAGGAGCTCGTTATCAGATGTTTGTTTATCTTTGCTGGCACACCGATACCTATAATACTCATTATAATATAATTTTGTAAGTTTACCAGGCTAAGACTTAGAAAATATTAAATCCTTCTCGCTGCTCCCACAGCAGAAGGTCATTTGTTTAATGATTTTCCATCTCCAAAAATAAAAGGACTCATGTAGGTAGATATACCTATACATATATTGTGACAGCAATTCAACTAAGAGTCATTCAACTTTTATTATGGGCATGGACGCCTGCCGAGTTACATTCAGGTTGGTAGAAACACTGAGCGTCAAATAAAAACTTGCTCAGATACTTCTAACAGGCTTCTTATACTTACTTGTACCAATTCAGAGTTTACGGATAAGAGCGGAAGCCATGTTTTATTAAAATATAAGGTTATTGTACCCTACACGTGTATGAAAAATAATATTCTCCATAAACTTGTAGGCATAAATAATTCAGGAATTATTTTAACATAATTTCGATGAATGAATAAGTAGCAATATGAATTCAGCTCCGAGCAATAAATTCATTAGTTAAAAACAATTAGGTTTCCGTCACAATTTAAGAAGATTTCTCAATAAACTGAGTTTGTTGGCCGAGCATTTCATTATAAGAAAAAATGTTTGCCGCCTCCACCCATCGCCTCTCTAGTAATTTATATTTGCCTAGAAAATTTAATTTAGGAATAATTAATGATCTATATTTATATTCAGTAACAGGGTCATAAGGTTGGTTTCATTGTACGAGTCATGTTTATGAATAAATTGATTGAAAATATAAAAAAAAAAATATTTAGAATATACCTGGCAATGAAAATAAAGAATGTAGGTACCCAGGTAAGATTATATTATGACTGTTCAAAGTAAGATTATTTAATATTTGCTTAATAATCCCGCTCCTATTGATATTATGAAAATGTTGTGAAAGCCAAGGGCACTTGTCAGAAGTATCATTAATTAAATTGGGATATTATTGACGGGAATTCAATCAAACTGGCTACTTATTGTTTGTTGTCGAAATTATTTGTCTGGACAAATAATACCTACCTACACTTTTATGACGAAATATATATTTTAAGGCGTAATTATGAAGATCTATAGAAATTGATTAATCAGCAATTCAATCTTTGTTTGGTACATAGTTAGAATAATTTGAGCGAAACTTAAAACTTTAAAGCCTTGAATACTAATTCTAAAGACTAAATGACCATCTATCGAATATATTGCTTCATTTTTCGACATTCGCTAGCCAATACTCCGTGGCAAAAAGAGACTATTACCCAAGCTTTCTTAAATAGTCCTAACTATTTTCTCTTCGGCCAAGTGTCTTATTAAATAAAAGCATGTTGGGTCCATCTACTTAATTATAAAACGAAGCAAAAATACGCCAATTACAATTGGATGATAGAGGAGCAACAAATTAGGGACTTGGACAGAAAGCTTGGCATTACGCTAAGTCCACCAGGCATGTCGGAAACGATAATTAACAAGCCCAGCTTTACCTTTAATGCTGAACGAAACAAAAACGAAAATCCAAAAAGAAAGCCATCCCACGTCTTACACAAAATGACGTAGGTAATGTAGGTAATGAGGGACTAATTTCATTAATTCCATTATTGTTTATTTGTGTTCAACAAAAAATCGATTTTATGTTTATCTATATAAAATCGTTTTTTTTCTACTATATATGTGAATAATATACTATAATATTCCTCACACATTCACACAACGTCATCTAGTCCCAAACTAAGCAGAGCTTGTTCTATAGGTACTAGAAAACTGATAAACTATGACAATGTAGTTAATGTGTGCAAGTGATTTTACAGATATGTACGTAAGTATTAGAGGATAATTTAGTGTAAGGACTAGTTCCGTCGAGGAACGAAAAAGTCAGTAGTACAGACGCGAGCACATCAAGCCGAAACTGTCAAATTTTACTAACCAACTTTAAACCATATGCTTCAGCGATAAAGTTGAAAATCTATTAAGGTCATTTGACAGGTTGTAGTACCTCGATGTGCGACGTCTGTACATTATCTTCTACAGGACCAAAATGTGTCATAGATTGACTCTAAGTCAAAACCACTCCGGCCTGACTAGTCCAGCGACATCACAACAGCTTTAAAATGTTTGTCACACGCTACAACCAAAACAAAAATGCTAACGCGATTAGTTCCAGGTTGACATTATTTAACTATAGTTTTGTCACGAATATCTTTAAAATATATATTCCAGTCTGATCTGTAAGTAAAAGCAGCTCATTTTAATTACTGTCTTAAAAAAGGTTACCTATGTATTTTGGCAAGTGCTTAAGATAAATTACATTTAGTGGCAGATATAGGCACTCTCCATGTGTATAAAATCGATTACAGTTAAAAGCTTTTGGATGTAACCTCCTTATATAGAAGGAAGCCTGATCTCTATCCAAAAGGAAGCCATATGTTACGAAATGAGATCCAGAGCTCCTTTTAGGACCCTTTATCTACCAAACGGCTCTTTAAAACTGGCCCTTGAACGATTGACCTTTTAACAAATAAATTAATGGTGTACAGACGCCAGCACGTCAACCTACTACAGTCAGTCAAATTTCCTTCATAGATTTTCAACCCTATCGCGGAAGCATATGGTTCAAACATGATTGGGAACATTTTACAGATTCGGGTAAGTTGACCTGCTGGTGTCTGTACCTATATGTTATTTTTCGTTAAATTTGATTTGGAAAACCTTATGGTGTAAGTATAGACGAGAGAAGAACTACTAATGAAGGTACAGACGCCAGCACCCGAAAGTGTGAAATTTTCCTAATCAACTTTGAACCATATGCTTCAGCGATAAATACGCAAATCTATTAAGGAAATTTGACAGATTGTAGTACAAAGTTTTATGTGCTGGCGTCTGTATATCATTGCGATAGGTTTTCTACACACGATAACAATAAAATCCGATACAAATACATTTATATATCACTTAACATACGAATTATGAAATACTTTGTCTCTGAACTCGAACAACAATAAAGACCGATTTTATACCTACGAAAGTTTATTTACCATAACAAAATCGTAATATGTAAACTTGAGGAAAAACACACAATGTCCCTAATTTCATGAAATGTCCACAACATGTATTTAATATAATATTTACTTTATTCTTATTCGAAACATGTTTAACTCGAGAGCGGAAATTAAAGGCATTTAATCCACACCAATGTATGAATGAAATCATTACATTATGGAACGTCATGACTATGTAGGTTCATAAAATTAACTGTGTTTTAGTACACAACAGGAAAATCGATTGTTTGCATCATGTGCATGACCGTTTCAATTTTGCTTTGTAACAATCGAAGTTAACAATACATAATTTACTTCACGGGTTTTCTAAAATGTATCTCATGTAAATCGCCCCGCGCGCTGTTGAGATAGTAACATGATTATCATGAGGTTCCTAGATACTTACGGCAATAAGGCAACACCCATTTGGAAGGAACATAACAGATTTTTTTAAGAAACGCGTGAAATTTTATGGGATTTTATGGAATTCAAAATATCTGGCGAAATTATGCCATATCTTAGGCAGATATGGCATAATTTCGCCAGATATTTAGTACAGTTAGTTAGTTCTTATCAGAAAAAAAAAAAAACAAAAACGCATCTACATATATATGTTATACATAGATGCGAATAACATACATATGTAGATGTTATTTCTCAGTCGCAACGATGAGTTTGAAACAAAAATTTAAAATGATATTCTTTTTGTAAATAAGGAAGAAGCCTTTGTTTCTTTTTGTAATTACACCTACTTAATTTAAAGAAAGATTTAGAATCAAATATGGGACAAGGAAAAATATTTTCAGGAAGAAATACATAAAATTTTACCTGTTTGTCTATTAAACTGTGTGTTGTTTGGATGTAGATACACAAACAGAAAGTTGTACACGACGAGTGGGAACAAAAAGGCAACACAATTGGTAAAAACTCAAAGTTCATTATTTTACTTACATAAGTATATCTCATAAATTATGGTTTTGAAATAATGTCTAGTCTTAGTATACTGATTTCTAATAAAATTATAGAGGTTTTAAGGATTGTGAATTCTTTGGGTTTGTTCGACTGCTGTTGAGAATCGGGGACGCCTACGCCAGCTTTACTTGCCAGGCACGGGGGTGGAAACCCATTGCTAAAGTAAGTACCCACAGAGCGATTTTTGTACGGCAGTCATGCTTGTGACCACTGACGACGACCTGTTTCTAACCGATTTTGTAATGTATTAATTCTTACAAGCTGACAGTTTCATCATAAATGACTATTCTAATAGCCAGGACATACATAATTACTTGCTCCTAGGTTCTTATTTAATAAACAAAATGTTCGGTTATACTTAATTGTTTACTAAATTGTGTGTTCAATGACTCACGGACACCGACCGTCGCGTCGGCGTCGCACGGTTAATTACGTTGCAAGTCTATCCAGGTTGTGTCTGGGGATTAGATAAATAAAAAAACTGACGTGAATTAAATAGGAGCCAAATAAGTCGGGGAAAAAAGGATGTGTTTTCTCCTGAAATAACTTTTCTTAAAGATTTTTTGTTTGTACATTGACGCTCATAAATTAGAAATAGCTTGATTACGATAAAGGTAGAGGAATGATTATTAGCGCTCATAATTAGTCTCTTACGGTAGGTTCTAAATATAATTTTTGGTATCCCTATTTTGTTTTATTTGGTATACCTACCTTTTAGAGAGAGAGATGAAGCTATAAATAGAACTTAATACAACAGCTTTGTCCTGGATCGGCACTGAAAGGAGTTATTTGTTATATGATAAAACAGCGACATGGAAACTTATCTAGTTTTACTTTAACTTATTATTCAAATGAAGATTTCTGCGAAAATCCTGAGATCTTTCTTACAAAAGGTTTCTACATAATATGCTTTATAAATGTGAGTTGATGAGTGTTGCCAGCTATATTTATAAACCTCTTCATTCAATTTGCTACAAAACTTTACTGGGAGAAATATTTTTTTATCATAGCTTTGTTAAGAAAACTGGTCGGAGTTCATCGACCTTCATACTAATAAATAAATGAAAAAAGCATCAATACACTTCTGAGGTTTCATTTTCCGAATTTCTCCATATTTTTCTGACTTGACATGGGTGTTATTGGTATACAATTTATGAGGTACTTTGTCACGTAAGCGTATACGTCGGTCATTGGTGAAGGTCTCTTTAAAAGAGGCAGGCATCAGAAAGCACAATTTGTGTCCGTTACACGCTATACAAGCTTTCGTAAAATGTAGTACTCTTCGCTCACTCAGCAACGTAATTCAGAAAGGTACACGTATAAAATTTTAACAAAAGGAGAGGATGCTAACGTGATCATAAAACCTTTAGTGCAATAGGTACAGACGCCAGCACATCAAGCTACCCGAAAATGTAAAATTTTCCCAATCTACTTTCAACCATATGCTTCAGCGAGTTTAAAATCTTTTAAGGAAATTTTACAGGCTGTTGTAGCTTTATGCTCTTACAGCAAACCACAAACAATGAATAATAATGGTAATGATGAATAGAAATGAATCTTATACCTATCGTCAGACCGAATAACTTTTTATTCGATTTACATTACGTAACTTCACTAGGCCGAGCAAATTTCATTGAAATTGAAGGCGAGTCCGGATTGCTGCAATAGGCGAATTGCCGCTATAGAACTAACTGGAAATCTGGTTCAGTATTGTGTTGGTTGACCCTTTTCTGTCTTTGGGTGTGCCCTATGTTATTTAGCCTCGATAGGTATTTATGTTCCAAAGGTCTGCGCTGCTGGAAACCAACAACAATATTTATTTTATCCTCTCGTCCCATTATTTCTTAGTATTGATTGTGTGACACCATAAAGAACAAAGAAGAAAATCTGAGAAGGCAAAACGAAGCTTTGTTTTAAAATGGACAGATGAACAGGTGGAAGACTAGGAAATATAAATAATAAGGAATAGTTCTCCAAAAATATCTAATTGTGAGAAAATTTTTATCACTAAGTCAAACAGAGAGTTGTTGCTTTTTTGAGTTACGAAATCATGGGTAGATTGTGCCAGCGGTTTAAACTTTTACTGGGAAAATTGGGACAGTGGTTCCTCAGATTAGCGCGTTAAGGCATACAAACAAGCTCATCCCCCTAATTATAAAACATGATTGTGAAGTACTGGCTATAGTGCAAGGTTTGGACCATTAACTTTGTTCAAGATGGTGGTTTATTATATTATTTAGTTCAGCAAAACAAATATACCACAATGTAAAGGCGACGTTAGCAACATTAGGTCCTAATTTGTCTCGTCATTAGAATACCTAGCAACAAAAATGTATAATATGTATACACTTTGGGTATGTGCTCTTGTTATAATTATCATGATCCTTACAAACAGCCATACGGTTTAAATACGTTGTGCGAGGCCTGCTTTCAATATTGATAATGATTCCGCGAAATACGGCACCATGAAAACTGACTGCGGGATTATATTATGGAAATGGGTAGCCTTATCCATCGGTGTACGGGCGTCATCATGGAGGCAATATTGCCAAAGTATGTATCGTATGATTATGATAGCGTTTGGAGGGGTATTCTATAAACTGATACGGTTGAATTAATGTTATCTTCATCAACAGTGTTTTGACTTATCGGAAAAAATATGAACTACACATTGAACAGCGATTTTTTGTCGCAAATGAGGGGAAAAATTTCTACGTAACTAGTACATTATTACGAGCACATTGCCACTATTTGGCAAGCAAGGCATCGTTAGACTCTTATTACAACTACCTACATTACAACTACATTCATCAATTATCTGTGATAAAAGGAATTGGTAAGAGGCGAATTCAACAGCTTTTTCTACTTGTAATTTTGACAAACAAATAAAGAGATTTGATAAAAACACTTAGCCGTGACTTATTGTAACTGTCACCTGCTGTCACCCACCATACGCTCAACTGTTCTTGGGTAACAAATCACGTTAATTTTTGTAATGAAATTCAACGAGATTGCCGTGATTTGTGCTCTTGAAATACGTAGAAGAAGAATGAAACGGAAAAAAAGCTACTGGGTGCGTTCTATGTACACGGAAAGTAAAGGAAACTTCACCGGCCGACTGACAAAAAGTCACCAGTCTCCGGTTGTCTGCCGCTGCAACTATTTGTCACCGTATTATCACGTCACCATAATGAGCGCACTCAATACAGTTTTCATTGCACTTGACTAAGTGACAAAAAGTCATGGTGACAAAAAATTGCAATCAGCGGCGGGCCTTAATGTCACACTTACAATATCGGCCGGAAAAAAAATCTAAATTTATTTTCATGTAGACTGCTTTTGTGTTGCCTATTGATCATTTTCATTCATCATTTCTTTTTTATTCTCAAATAAAAATAAAATAAAAAAGATCATTCGTGAAAGAGCTTACTAGAAGCAGAGAATACTAATCGTCCCAGCACGACCTTCACAGCCGTGATAAGGGACCACATACTCATTCATAAAGCGGTGACGTCATACATTGCTAAATGCATTCTTTTTCTATAATTAGGCACTTTCCCCTTCTACTGATTCAAAAAGTTTATATATTACTTAATTCTTACAACTTGATCCAGCAACCGTAAGATACAGAAGCGGTTACGGTTGCCGAACTATTTTTTTTATGGGAATCTCTTAGAAGAAGCCTGCATCTGTTCACATCATGTGGTCCCTATTGGAAAATTTAATTAAATAATATGACACTTGTTTCAAGAAATTGTTTTCCTTGACAATATTATAAATATTTACGAGGTCTCCGTACCAAAATTATTTATTTGTTTACTGAGCTTTTTGAAACTGTTGCTCAATACGGTACACCCAACAATTGCAGATCAGCCTTGCCCTTAATCCTTGGTCATCAAAAAATTGATTATTCACCTGCACTTGAACATAGAGTTCAATCTTTTTCAAAAAATAATACCTTGAATATTAGTAACTGATCGAATGAAATTCCCGATGTTATAAAAACATCTCCCATACTTCAGGGTAAGACCCGAAGTTTGCCCTGCTAAATTGCCATTTTATTAGGTACTTACGTGTAAGTAGTGACTCACAGTACCAGACACGGTAGTAAGTAATATTTTACAAGCCAAGTCTTTTCCCTGTATCTTCACGGCATAATTATTAGTCAGTCCTGTGTTATCTTATTGACATTCCAAAGACAAATGTAAATGTAGGTCGTCCTTTTAAAATGTCCTTCGAAATCTATAACGGTAACATTATAGGGAAAATATTCTGTATACTGTTTACTTTTTCCTCGCCCTATCATATAATTTTATATCAACAGCACAAAAATTAAATTCTCTAAACAATTATCAATATTATTTTTTCTTATTTAAACTTTTTTGGTACCAAGCAACGAGATAGGAATCTCGTTGCTTGGTACCAAAAAAGTTTATATATGTATGAATAAATAAGTTTAAGTTCCAGCAATAAATCAACACAGACGCACAAGATCTACATGAATGTTAATCGTGACCCAGAATGACGAAAATAACAAAAAAAAACAACTGACGAAAATAAAAGCCTAACGCCAAAACAGGTACCAGCTACCTGAGTATCAAACGTAGTAAAACGATTCGTCACAGCAAGCGTACGAGCAATATCACTACAATCAACGATCGATCGAAATCAACCTAACCTTGAGATTATGTTAAACACGCTCGCAAATCGATTGTAGTTACATAGAATCGAATAGGATACAATGTTGAGATGACCACAGCTTGTCGAATCTACAATGCAGCAAGCTGGCAAGACGGTTGAGAAAAGAATTCGCTGGTTGTGTACCATCCGGCATTTTTAATGTGTTTAGTTGATAACCGCGGGCCGCGCGCGTCGCTCGTGCCTACGCGCATCCCGCCGTCCAACCACGCGAGAGCTGCTCCTCTTATCACATACCAGTTTTATACGTGTTTTAACTGTGTTTCCCCAAAAAGTGGTTCCCCTGGCCGACTGTTACTAAGTGCAACAAGAACCCACTCGTCGTATAACAAGCCTGCGATCAACTGACACAAACCTGCGAACCGAAGCCGGTCCATATATCACTAGAAATAGTGCTTACAATTGACTCAAGGTATACCAAATAACTATCTATTCTCTATTATGTACATAAATGCATTATGTATTGGAAACGAGGGACGAATGCATCACTCGAATATGAATGTGACTAACTTTATAAGTATGGATTTATGCGACTATAAAATGCGCTTAACAGTAACAATAACAACATTCTCAATTATAGTCTCAAGAAATATTAATTTATTTACAAACCTCGCTAAGGCTAAAGCAGATATGTTATTTAGTCAAGCGTATGCTAGGTACGCAATCAATATTTCTTTAGACATAATTTGTGTCGAGTTTAGCAACTTCGTCATATATACAAAAAAAACTTGGTAGGTAGGAGTCTGCGCACTAGTTACTCCACGAAACACATTAATACCTTATATAAACGGAAAAGGCCACAATGTTTTACTTAATTTTATCTAGATTATGACAAATATGGCTAAGTTAAAGTCATGGCGTACACTTAATCTCGCTCCTCATACTGTCATTTTACGGTTCAAATTCGTGTGCATTGGCTGAGAATGTCATATTCGTCAAAGAACATAAGTTGTTTTCTTTAAAGGCTATTTATTATCACAAGATCATCTTACTTTAAACGGTGAAGACTAAAAAACTCACAGTTCAACAGAGGCTCTGGCGATAACACAATCGCTGACGTAAAAACCTTATTTTGTTCAGAAACTCCTTTTGCAGAAGTTCAACACGTTCAACTCTCGTGTGAAAAGATGCTGGCGTGCTAGTTAATTAAGTTCCATTTCCTTTAATTAGTTAAAGTTCAAATAATATGTCAGCTGTATGAGTTAGTTTCTGTACAATTTGTGCTTTATGAGCGCTGTATGTATTCTATTTAAATCTGCACTAGCTATTTTGCGCATGTACGGACGAACTAAAGAATGTAAATTTCTGAGGGTTATTTTGTCAGGCTCGTTTATTTAAAAAGTTGCCAAAAAGGGCAGGTAAAGTCCACCGAAACCCCACAATTTCAAAGGAAACTTTTTGCCTATGGATGAAAATAACTCATAAATTCTGTTCGAGTTTAGTAAAAAAAAATTGCCTTGTTCCACTTAATTCCTCCCGTCCTTGTTATTATTTCAGGTTAAGATCTTCAAAAAAGAAGACCCAGAGCTACTAAAATGTTTGTTCATATAAAAAGATTTCTCTTTTAGCCACAATATGCTAATCACAGTGAAGGTGTCGCAAATAATATCTAAAAATTATGATACTCAATACTCATAGATGACAAAAATAATCTAACAGAACTACGTGACTGCCAATATTAACTTATCGTTAGTAATAACTCATAAAAAAATAAATTATTCAGATCGTGATAAACACGTTATAAAATCTGACATCGGCGAAAAAACTGAATTCCAATAGTCAATTCAGGACCATTTAGTGTTAATATACGAAATATATTTATTGCTATTCATCACCTAAATTTGGTTGTCGCGAAGTTCCTTTCACAGTTAAATGCTTGTTAAAATTCCTGACTGGTAGCGACCTTGGCTGACACGCTTTACATACCTATTCACCATGAGAGTCCTTTTTGTAATATAAGATCTGTCCAACATTGGATAGTCACTGTTTTTGCTAGAAAATTCACAAAAAAGTCAAGGTTCCAAATGTCGTACCGCTTTAGACGGATTTTTATATCCAAACTCCGAAAATTACCATTCTTTTTTAGGCAATTTTTAGGGTCCCGTAGCAGTATGGCGAAAATCGGAAACCTTGTAAATTCGTCGCGTCTGTCTTTCACAAGCAATTTATTCCGAAAGTATCAGGACTTTCTCTTGTATTAGGAGTTTTAGACATAATACCATAAAACAATATGAGAGTATGTTTTTGGTGGCAGAATATTTAGTTGAAGTATTATTTACTACTTTTAATATATTATGTCCCTGATTGAAGCTTGCGAAGCCCTTCATGTGCGAGTTCGACTCGTATCTGGCCACTTTTTTTTTGTTTTTGCTTTAGCATACTCACTGTGTGCGCTGGGCTTTAACGAAAACTTCTCCGAAATAGGTCGGATAACCTAGATTAATATGAAAGCTGTCAGCACGATATCTGTTTTTTTAGGTCCCGGCTTGAGCCTATGTGTATAAAAGTTATGTACAACAACTTTCGTTTACATTTAATTATTCAAAATGGATAAAAAAAATATAACAAAAGTCTGTAAGTTTTTTGTTATTACATAAATAAGATCAACAAAAAATCTTTATATATAAATACTTTATATTTATTATACTTCTAGGTAATAATTTAATAAGTGAGTGACTACCTGCTCTACAAAAAAAGTAACTTCATCAGCATTTGACCAACAAAAGTTGAAAAAATATGCTGAAAAAGACGTAGATAAAAAAATACCAGTAAGTTGTATATAGTAGTTACTAAGTATTGAAATAGTATCACACAAGCGTCAAAAGTCTATGTACTACGTAATTAGCATTTAAGCATGTTAATATCTTAATCGCTGTAAGAATTTAATAAAAAACATTATGACAACAAGGACATTTTGTCTAATGATGAATGAAAAAACATGAATAATTACTAAAGCGTAGCAAAACTTAGAAAATATGATGTTATTAGTAACTTGATATAAAATTAAAAATTAGGAAGCCGAAGAACAAAGCAGCCACCGTTGTAATTATATTTCCTACAAAGCTTGCCAACAGAGAAACATTAGCCCTTTGTAGTAAATTAGGTTCCTAAATCGAATTCAGATTTACTTTCTTTCTAATGACTTGACTAAATGACTAAATATGACTAATAGTCCCAAGTGACCCATTAAGTTTTCCTGCAACAGTACATTCAACTGCCTCGTTGGTCTAGTACTCGCATAGAGCGACTGCTGTGCACGAGGTCTCGGGTTCGGACCGAAATAGCTTTGTGGGTTTTAAGAGACGGAGTCTGTAAGTTGGTGATTGATACACCCGTAAATGTCGGTGGCGTTTTACAGATTCTAAATATTATCTGTACTAAATGTTGAATGCTGTTTACATACTTGTTGTTTTCTTGAATGCGCTAATCTCAAGAACCAATGGATCGATTTGAAATGTTTCTTTCTGTGCTAGATAGAGCTACTTATCGAGGTAGGCTATAGACTCCTTTTTCTTATCCTACAGGAGAAACCGCCGGTGGATGCTAGTTTTATTATATTTGCTAAACTAAAGTCCAGCAGTAAGCATGGTTATAAATAAAAGTGAAAATAATTATATAATTCTAAGGTATATTTTCGTAGATCGAATTTCACAATTTCGACAACTTTATGGTCGGTTCGTCTCGTCGCTAACTAAGAAACAACTGAAGTGAGAATCTGAAACCGTTGTTCTACAAATATTTGAGATGTCGAGCTTTAAGTTGGATGTTTGGGGATTGCTTTGGCAGTTCGTTTATAACAATTTGCTTCAACCGAAATGGAATAAGTATTATGGTTTCTGAATGCATTTGTATAATAAGGTGTTGTTATTCTTGTATTGATGAATGTTACATGTATCCTTTAGAATGTAATGCTCCCTTTGCATATTAAATGTAGGTATGGTATTGAATGTTAAAGATAGCCTAGAAAATTATTAGAAATACATTGTGTTTGACAACATTAAAAGTACGCTTGTGCCTCTTTAAGCTTATTATTATAACTTGCTTGTTTGGATGTTATTTCCCCAGTCACACTAATAACAGACTTCTGATAAATGTAAGTGAATTGTACAAAATTCAAGAAAAATCTTCGGGAACGAAAATGCCATTAACAACCCTTAACAACTTAGAAGTGGAAATTATCTTAGGCTTTTTTTAAGTTTAAATCGATTTACAAATAGGTAAAACTGAAGACGGGCGCAGATAATAAATAATTCATCTTTTGAATCGAGTTTATTGAATGGGATTATCTAAAGTACCCTTTCCGCTTTGCCTGTGTCTCCTGCAAGAAGATTAAGAACGTTTGTATGAAGCCAGACAATAGCTTCGTGGCGTAAGTCTCAAAGTCTGAAGATACGTATTATCTTATGGAGAAAATACATATCTGTGACGTTTATAATTCTATAGTATATTTTTTTTTCAAAACCGGTACAAAAAAAACAAAGCGTTAATTAATTCACATGTGTATATTTGAATAATATCTGCAAGTATAACTTGTTCATCATCATAATTTTCATACGAACATTTGTTTGTTACAAAAACATTGATTTTAACAAATTACAAAGTGTAACTAAACAACATCACGGGTTACGTAACAGAACCCTCTCCCCTTTCATTGCTCGACTCTTTTTCGTAAATTAAACACATTCCCAACTGCTAATTACAAAATAATTATATAAATTAAATTGAAATGCCAGGAAATTCAACCTGATTTCATTAATTTGATAATTAACTTTTACATAAAATTTCATACCCTCCTCAGAAAACATTTAAAATCATGTTTTGGGATATGGTCTCGAAAGCATTAGGTACCTTTTAATTATTTAGTAAATTCTATTCCATGTTAGGTACAGTCACGAATAATATTTTGTATATATTTAGGAAATTCAATATATTTGGATTTTCCTGTATTTCATTAATTAATGTTTAAGGTTTTCACTAGCATAGTATTCTGGAAGCAACACTATTACAAATGAGTCCCATTATGTCAGAATACAAGCCTTCAATAAAAAAATCGCTTTTTTGCTAACTGAATACGTAATTACATAAGCATTGCTCGTGACTGTACCACGTTAAAATCCAGTACGATCTCTTATAGATTCACCGGGAAGCATTGTGATGTGAACTTAATTGTAGTATCAAGTTGCCAGCAATAAAAATATCAGAGCCCAGTTTAAGCTTCTCGAAAACCAGCGATACCTAGATTTCTTATCTTATTATTTATAAAATTTAAATCTTAATTATATCCCAATTTACAGGTGTCCAAGGGGACACCTGTTTTAATTAACATATAACACAAAAAAAATAACGGTAAACATTACTAATCACTAATAACTTTGAGCAGAATCAATATTGTCTGTGGTTTTTATGTCAGATAGTAAAAAATAAAATAAATTAAATGTTATTTTGTTAATCTTGATAAGTATGCAAATATCGATGTCAGGATAGTTATACGTTGAAAATAACTTAAGCAAATGGATTGAATTAATGAACTTATAAATAAGAAAGGCTAGACGCCTCATAAGTTTAGAACTAAGAGAGTCTTATATTTATAAGTGCAATAATAATTTACTTTTATTGCCTTAGTATAAAATTAAGCAGCTTGTATGTATATAGCGCCGTGACCTGTATAGCGCTGTGTCGGGTGATATTCTTGGGGGCTACTCCTTACCCAGCACGGAGGGTATTCTAGTATGGACCAGATACCCACAAAGTTTTTGCATTGTATATTTATATGTGTATATAAAGGTACTGAAATTGGTGAAGAGTGAAATAAAGATTATAATTCAGAAAAGGCCACATGTACTTGCAACTAAATCAAAATGTCTTTACACATAATATATACTAGCGTAAGTACTTTATGTACACAACTCTAGTCCCCAGCTTAAAGCTTTCCAACGTGAAAACTTTTTAAATCGGATTTTAATTTTTAATTGTAAAGCTGGAATCACAAAAGTTTGTGTTGTTGTTCTTCGGAGCTTTTTAAAAGTAAATCGGTGACTTTAAACCAAAGTATTAATCTGCAATCATTTGTATATGTACATTGCTATGTGCGTGAATAATACTTGCCAATATTATGAATGAAAAATTGAGTTTATTTTTTTTTCTTCCCTTATCCCAAGTTTTATTTGGGATCTCTTTTATCTGCCGTCAAAAAACAAACGAGAGTCGGAACCTACCATTTTAATAAATATACTGAAAAAGGCTATGATTTAGGTAAATATAATGTAAAACACTAATTACTAATTAATTTTACGGGGATCTCTCTACTAATACTAAAACCCATTCATTGGATTCTCAAAAGGTTACACGCTGAGCTGCAAAACTGTCTTACTTGACTTGTTTTTCTGACTAATGCATATTTCAGCCTTGAAAATACTAAGAAAACGTTGCCATGCATGAAACACTAGCGCATAGGACGTAGGTACTTCTATAACAACTAGTGAGAATACATTAATTTTGATGTCATATTTAAACGCTTTGATTTGATGAACTGTTTATCAAGATAAAAAGTAAATTATTACTTGAACAAAGCAACTTAAATGTTAAACATTTTAAATAATAGTTTTATCTACTTTAAACTCTGAACACACAAAATAAAGATGTTGTAATATTTTCTCGATTGTAAATTCAACTGTCCAAAATAATTGGGTAGATCCCAAATGGCCTGGCATCCCTTTCTGGTCTCAGTTCCGACAAAGCACAACAAATGAGGTGCCTTACGGGTACCTAAGTCCTATTTCACGAAATTTACACAAATCAAAACGTCCTCTTTATATTCCGCATGACACGGCTTCTCCTAAAATAGATTTTAAATTATTTACAAATTAATGAAAATAACAAAGACTATCAGATAATGAGTCATTCTGGTTTTATTATTTTGTACTTTGGCGTCTGTACCTGCATAAAGTAATAATTACGTGGTTGATTAAGAACGAGCTTTCATCCCTTGGGCAATATTTTAAAGGGGTGGAAGGTTTCCTCCTAATCCAATTCTTTAACACCTTCGGGTTATGAGTATCTGTTACCAGCGGTTTCAACCGCTTCTTGGGAGGAGCGAGTAGCCCTACCCGCATATAAACTAATGCATAAAACCCCTTGAGAAATGTCATCTAAGTCTATTTTGTAGTTTTTGTGTAACAAACATCCACACACTCATAGGCAACTCTTGCTGTCATATTAGAGTAATGTGATTAAGATTGTAGTGATCTAACCTCTTTAAACATACACAAAAAAATAAAAACTGGTATGTCAAATAAAAAACAATTTCACTGGCCAGTAGACAAGGAGTTTGAACAGATGTCAGCACATCAAGCTACTACAACCTGTAAAATTTCCTTAATAGATTTTCAACATTATCTCCGAATCTTATGGTTCAAAGTTGATTGGGAAAATTTGACAGTTTCGGGTAGCTTGGTGTGCTTGGTTGTCTGAACATTTAAATTGTATAAAAAAGGTTAAATCACTACATGATTTTCGAGTTCACTTAGTGATGGAACATTAGGTTAGTAGGGCAATTTACTTGGTTCATTTAGAATGGCGCTCATTTATTTTGCTTTCAAATTGACTAAGCGTGGGGAAGGACTCTTCCTGCTGGGGAAAAGCACACCGAAATTCGTTCCATTAAAAGAATATACTCATTTACTTCACTTTTATGAACAACCTAATTATAATTACGTTTCTTTCCTCACAGCAGTATAAGATATGTTTTCTTTAGGATTCACACACAAAAAAAACCTTTGTATAAAATAATAATTATTGTTAATTTTCTTTCGTTCAGTCTTCTACTTTTTAATAAGTAAAATAAAATACTCGGTTTCTCAATAAAGCAATACTAAACACGATATTTTCCCTGAAATTTATTAACACATAGAGAGTGACAATAAAAAAAATATTACAATAAGAATAATCGTGCCAATAATACGTAGGTCCGTTAATAAGAAGTAATAAAATCACTTAAGAACTATTCAAGGAAGGCAATGAATACTGCGGTAAGTGACACGCCTAATAAAAAATATTTATATGGTAACAACTTAGTATTCTTCCAATGTTTTTATGCCTGTAGTTATTTGGTGATTATCGGCCATAGCACTCTTAATGAAATTCTAGGACTAGTGGTACTAAAAGTGGTTAAAGTACCAGCCTCTCTGGTTAAAGCACAAGTGTGGGGGTTCGATTTCAGGCGAGCAGGTACCAGTGTGGTTTTTGTAAGTAATATATACTCTCTGGGTATACATATTTAGAAACCAATAACTTAGTAAAAAGGTTGAGCAAGCAATTATGATGATGATTAATACTCTTTCCTTCTCTGTAACAGAAGAGGCCTATGCCGTAGGTCAAAATGGGTCATGGGTCATGATCGGAAAAGTAAAAAATTTCCTCGCACAGCTGATAAAACAAAGTAATTACCTGGTTAATTTCCCTACGATATTTTCTGGTCGGTTTTTTTTTCCATTAATTCACAACATATAACGATGTGTTAAAAAAAAACTTAATTTATCAAGGATTACAATCGTAATTCTACATGATTTTACTTCGAACTTCACGTGAAAATTCAAACACACATCGACCCAAGCCCTCGGACTATGTGCGTTAACCTCAAAACTTCTCTTTATAAACAATTTTCAATTCAATGAACATGAAACATGAGCGACGTAGAGTACAAAACAAATCTAAACTAAAATACAGTATTATTAGACGAACCTAACAAATCAATTTAGCGGCACAACCGTGCGATGCGTTCAATGAGAACAGAGCAGTAAACAATTAAACTCCTTTTAAAAGTTTTATGAAGGTCATTTGAAGAACAGTGGTTAAAATGTATCTTTATTTAAATCTAACTAAAAGTAATCCACAGAGGAATGATAAAGGATTTATAACACTCAGAATAATTGAAACAGCGCAAATCGTGTCTACGCCGCCGACGCCGGATAGACGCCTGCGCTATTCCTCGCCTTTTGAGGAATTCTGCGTAACTTGATTAATTTCTGAGTAAAGTCCAAATTTTATGTTAGACAAAAGTTTCATAAAATGCTGTTACCCTACACGGCATTTACAAAGCTGAGAATCTCTACCATAAATTTAAAGCTAGATACAACATCTTAATCGCAACCAGTTTATCATTAAACAAACGCTAAAAACAACGCGATTACAAAATGCAAGGTAAACGTTTTCGTAATTAAAAAAACAGAAACAGTAAAGTAAAATTTAATAATTGTGTCATAGTTAGATAGCTGTTCCGTTTACACAGAGTTATCGCTGCATGCGCAGATACCTACAACGCATCAGCTTCCGTTAACGATCACCGACTCCTGCGCAGCATGTAAACAATTATCACTATAAACGAAGAACAAAGAGCACAATGTTTTTTACCGTCGATAGTTAGGTCATAAACTGCTTCTAGGCTAACAAAGGAGCCAACTAAAATATTATTAGCACATTAAAATTAGAGGCCAAGCTAAAAACTTTAGAGAATTGTATTGTTTCCATACTGCTATGTTATCACACTATGCTAACGATAAGTAAAGATAGAACTGTGTTTTCTACTTAAGACAAATTAGCGTACTCAGAATTACCAAAAAAAAAAAACACTCAATATAGTGCAATAACTTCAGTCAACAATTCTTACAAAACAATATATTTGAGAAGTTATCATAGATATATCACATCATATATAAAGTTATATAGAATACAGATTAAAAATATTGTTCTCGAGTGTCCAGAGAATACAATCAAAAGAATATTTCCATACAACAAGCTACAGAGCAACGTCGGTCAGACACAACTTTCGCGACAAGGAGTGTTATAAGACACAACAGTTATAACAGTTCAAAACTTTTAATACATAGTTATTGACTTTTGTAGTTTCTAGACAAAACAAGCATATCGGTTACAGTTCGCTTTAAATTAAACGACAAAGCCAAAATAATTGACAACAAATATGTGTCAATAAGTTAGGTATATATACTCGTATATATGTACATATATACATACATATCTATATATTTTTCTTTGTGATAATATTTTGATTTATAATTAATTCCACAAGAAAAACATCTTCAATCTTCTTTCCAATTCTTTCGTTTCAAAATTTAAATATAGAAAATTAAAATCACAATTTTTGTGCCTAGTTCAAATTCCAATTACTCATTCTAAGTGCTAAATAATTTATATTGTAGTCGTTGGCTAAGCCTCCTAGCAATTCCACAATAGAAATCTAGATCTAAATATAAACATAATTACAAATGTTTTAACTTGAAAGGTCACAGAAATACTCAAAAAGTTATTTTAATCACTACCACCCAAGATGTCATTGAAAAACTTAATATTAGTATTTAGCCATTAGAAATAATTTTAAGCATAATCTATCTATCCTTTTCCCAAACTACGTTGAGATCGGCTTGCAGTCTAACCGGATTCGACTGAGTACCAGTGTTTTACCTTAATCCTGCCTATCTGACCTCTTCAATCCAGTATTCAGGGAAACCAAATAGCCGCTGCGCTGGTAAGACTGGTTGTTAGATTTTCTGACTTCTTACTATCCGTAATGAATGCTAAAGCTGTAAAAATGATAACTGGGACACACCAACTTAACGTTCCTAACGAAATATGAAAAAAACTCTAGACGAGAGGATCAGCTATCCACGGACCGACCGCACCAATCGTTGCTTAACCTTATATCGATCGACCCGTGTATCTGTTACTCAGCCGCGAGCACCTTGAAATATTTCCAGGTATGAAAACTACATAATTATTTCATATGTAATGTCTATGAGGAGCCTATCGGTCAATCGCTACGGAATTTGTCCAAACATTATAATTAACTAAAAGTTATTCATTTATGTTAATATCGATAATTTTGCCAGACTTGTTGTAGAAGGAGTTATTGTTATGTAAGCTTACCATTTCTGGAAATAGATAAATTTTATAAGCACCTATCATGTTTTACTAGGAATACCTAATTTGTTAGTCATTATGAAGTTAGTGAATTCGCTCGATTCTAGGAATAATGGATAATTTTTAAGGTAGAAATGCTTTCGAAATTAAACCAAACAGTTTGTTATGTACGTGTTAGCTAGAAATGCACTTCTTAAAGTGCTCTCTTCATTATTATACTATAAATACTAGACAGTCATCGATATAGGCAACTATTTCATATTAATGCGATCAATACCTAGACTTAACAAGAAATTCAATTAAGGCACTAAAAATCCTTTCACTTCCTTGCCTTTACATTTTTAACTTCGTCTCTTCATGAAAATACACTCTTACCCGTTCTCATTATAATGGATTAAGTCCAAAAGAGTTGCTAACTGACATCCATAGAAATTATTTGTACCAAGCCGAGTTTTGTATTTGTATAGCAGAAACTAATTTTATGGCAATCAAGATAGTTAACCAGCACAAATAGGATTATAGCCTACTAATAAATTAAAGAAAACATTATTAGTTTGGCTTCTAGACCGATGTTTTTACTCAGTGACTGAATTATCTGACGAAGCTATAGAAAACTTAGATAATTTGGTACTTTAATTGTTTAGAATGTAACAGAAGTTGTATTGTTATTTTTTAATTTACCTAATTGAATATTTACGAACACACAAATATACACGAACTACGGTATGTGATGATGATGATGGCATCCAGGCCGATTGTCGGCTACGGCGGCCGTTCTCTCTTATGGAGATCAGCCAGCTGCGCAGGACAGGACATATTATAGTGCACAAGCATTCGCGCAGACACAGGTGCACTCTCTATTCCCTCACTCTCATAGTCCGATGGGACGGCAATCCGACACGACCGGAGAGAGATCAGGCGCAGGACCGACATTTACGTGCTCTCCGATGCACGGGTGAATCAATCACCAACTTCCAGACTCCAGTCTGCTTAATGAAAGTTTCTCAAAACCCACAAAGCGATTTCGGCCCGACCCGGGATTCGAACCCGAGACCCCGTGCACAGCAGTTCCAATGTCCTACGGTATGTACTGTGAAACTATATGAAACTTTTTGCTACATATTAAGACGCAACTCAACATACCATAAAATGTTGTTTTAGAATAGATCATTTATTTCTGAGTATATTATACCTACTCTTTTAACTCCTAACACAATATTTTTGAGTACCAAACAAATGTCTAAAAGTACAATTAAAACTGAATCACGGTCGTAGCGTAATTATATTACAGGATTTCAATCCGCAAGGGTCAAAAGTTTGAGGCGGGCATTGTTTCGTCTTTATTCTGTGATCTACGATAGCAATGGAATTTAGATATTTGTTTTAAGGTTCTTTATGAAGTTAAGTTTAATAAGTAGGTATATGTATAACGATAAATGGTGAAATAAAATCTATTTACAATACCCAGTCATTAAGTATGTACTAGTACAGACGTCAGCACATCAACCTACCTCAATCTGTAAAATTTATTTAATAGATTTTCAATGTTATCACAAGGAAGGTTAATATTCGACAGATTCGGGTAGGTTGACCTGCTGGCGTCTGTACCTACCTGCCTACATACTTTTTCAGTCCATGTTAGAATTATACATATGTTGAGACTGGACCATCTTGACCTACTGCTAAATCTTACTTTAGTAAAACTTAAAAATATTAAGTTATGGAAATATTAGCAAATCGCCTCATATAACCTAACTGTATAAAGCGACAAAGTTATTGTTAACTTAAAGAAACAAGTTATCACTTGACAATTCACTGCATAGACACAGGTCATCAATTACGAGGGTACACAACACAACCTACATTATTAAAACAATCATTTTCTGCGTTGTTATGTAAATGTTTGTGGATGTCAAGACGTTGTCTATGTAGGTACCTATTAGCCTATGCAATGTACCTACCTTAATATCAAGCAATAATCATGAGTCATTATGGCAATGTTGTTAGCGTCCACGAGCACAGATTATTATATATAATGATGTCAATCGCGTCATAAATCAAAAGGATGGAACTTTACGTTCACCCGCGTGTAAATCGTAATTATTTTAGAAAAGAAAAAACCTTGGCGATTTGCAAAAACATAATATTTTCATAACATTAAGTCGATGTTTATTACCGGCACATTTTTCAATAGGTATTATATTCTATTCCATTACACAATTTAATTTCATTTTATTATTATTATGTCAAAAAAAACTAAGGCCTCCCTTGTTTTAACTAAACACACTTGAGAGCTTACGCTTACATTCTCTAGACAAGCAGCATTAATATTCAAAATAACTCAATTCCTTAAAGATTACCTTGACTTACATATATCTGCCTAGCCTTTTCCCAAGTTATGTTGGGTTCGTCTTCCAGTCTTAACCGGATGCAGCTGAGTACCAGTGTTTTACGTGGAGCGACTGTCTGTCCTCCACAACCCAGTTACCCGGACAACCCGATACCCCTTGGTAAGACTGGTTGTCACTTTCTGGCTTCTGACTACCCGTAACGATGATGTAAAATGACAGCCGGGACCCATCAATTTAACGTGCCTTCCGAAACACGGAGAAAATCGTCACACATCCACGGACCGACCGCGCTAAACGTTGCTTATCCTTATGATCGATCGTGCGTTTGTTGCTTAGCCACGAGCTCCTCCACTACCTTGAATTAAATATAGGTAAAATTTTCATGACAGGTATTCGACCCTCTCACTATGATCGATGTGTAGCCGTAAGCCAGTGCAGATTTATGAAGATCACATGTCCGCAAATTTATGGTTCCAAGACGAGACAGTTTTCCCACGCTCTTTTCCTTCAGTTCAGGCCCTCGACATAATACCTTCTCGACAGTGTAGGTAACTCGGAAGACAGTGATGGAAATCAAACATAATTTTATAACAATATTAAATACGGATTCAAGAAAACTCTGAAGCTGAGCCTTATATCTATGGGTTTGTAATATGTTCATAAGGTTACGGTTGAACATAAATATATGAAAATAATTAGTCGCCGTAAATGTTTATGAAGACATATGAAATATTGAAATGAGGTTTGTATGTACATGTATTTGAAAACCCTAACTTCCTGGGACCGAAACTCAATTGGTTTTTAAGGAAACACATTAATAAATATCTGCCTAGTTAAATACCTAGTAGAATTTTAATACAAAAATTATATCTACGTAAGCCAAACTGTTTTCAGAAATGCCTCAAGCCTCGCAAATTGCGTGGTAATCTATAGGTACTATGTGCAACTCTGAACATAGTTTCAGTGAATACGAAAGTGTATCTATTTAGTCAGTCAATTTATTCAATAAAAATTTATTAGTTTATTCAAAGGGACGGTAACTTTTCTTTGTTTCTTTAATACGTGTTTGGAACAGTTTCGTGCTTAGAAATTCTACAGCCAAAATAACCCCTTCACACACGGCGTCTTTGAGTTAGCGTATTGTAACGCGCACACGAGTATGGACATTTTCAAACAAGTCCGCAGAGGAATCCGTGCTGCAGCGAATCATAGGTGTTAATTGTCATTGTGATAAAAAGAAAAAAAACTGTTACTTTCTTTAATTCGAGATTTTATCTGAATGGCAATTTTTAATTGACTATTAACGTTTAATATGATAAAAAAAAGACAATTCGTTTGTAGCATGTAGGCTTACTTACTCAAGAAACTTACGATACGATACGACTCTTTCCGTAAGCCAACACAAAACAGACGCACATCGATCACCTGAAACTGTCAAATTTTCCAAGACAACTTTGAACCATATATTTCAGCGACAAAGTTGAAAATTAGTAACAGCTCGATGTACTAACATCTGTACCTATACAAATCAGAATTGTTTTAACATTTATAATAAGCACGCCATTGACAACAATATCACCTGATAGTTTGCGATGATGCTGTTTAAAATAAAACACACTTGCTTTGAAGTAACCTATTCATTCTTGACTTGGAGACTCCCAGACTATTGCTATAGGACAATATTGAAATTAAGACTATTACTATAGGTAGACATTATAAGTGCCCAGACTTCTATTCATTCTCTATTAAGGGGACTTTTATGGTTTCTTAGTACAATACAAAGTAAGTCCAGACGCCAGCACATCAAGCTCAACTTTGAACCATATCCTTCAGCGATAAAGTTGAAAATCTATTAAGTAAATTTGACAGATTGTAGTAGCTTGATATGCTGGCGTCTGGACTTACTTTGTGCTTTCATTAGACACTTAATTGTTCTAAAAATAACGTCAACACAGAAGCTGCAAATATTTTATCGATTAAACAGTCTGCAATGATACCTACCTGATTGATGCATACAAAAACAAACGTACCGATTCAGATAATGTTGAATGCAATAATTTATGTTCATCAAGTAAAACACACTTGTATACCCACTGACAATTTAGTCCTAAGACCCTAATGAGGCATTAAAAACACATTAGCAATCATTTAATCATTGGTCGTTAATAATCATCAATTTAATGGAATCAACGCAACGGCAAGAGATATCGTAGTTTTAGACAGACTGTTAAACGAGAATACTAGTTCGCTGACGATCGCAAAAGTAAATATTGTAATTAAAGTGAGCCTGTGGATTATCATTATGATAAATCAAACCAAGTATCATGAATACGACGAATCGAGTGACAGTGACGACGAGCTTCGGATTATTCGGGAATACAGGAATAGAATAACCAACAAAAACAAACAGGTACCTACAAATTACACTTTAGCACTTTCTTATGTAGACTAGCAAGCGAACTTTCGTACTCCTCAATTGTGCTATTGTGTCGGTGCATAGTCGAAGTCTGTACGTGCTCTCTGCTCTTTCTCTCTCTCTCTCTGCATACAACTAGTGCACTTTAACCCGTCTAATCTATTCATTAACCAAGCAATTACTCAGTTTGAGGTCCTAAAAAATATTATACCAGTATTCCGACAAGATTGTCGAGTATAAGTGCAGTGGTAGGGGACAAAATTAATATCTTTGTGAAACGTTAAAAGAAAAGAGAATTATTTAATAAAATGGGTAAATTTTCATGGGCGCTTTTGTCAGCAACCCTGTTGAATGAAGAAACAACGAAATTAATCAAAATATCCTGCGTTAATAAAATGTGGTTTGAAATAGAATTTACAAAGTTTGTTGTGAGGTTGGGGCAATTACTTAAGATGTTTTATAACGAAAAATGTAATTATTTTAGTCAAGCTGTATCATATAAAAGTCTTCATTTACTCAGATTACATTACCTCTATTCGTATGAAAAAATATAACGGATTTATTTCCTTTGAATCGGTTCAGCGGTTTGGCCGTGAAAGCATGACGGACAGCTAGACATTGCTACTTAAGTAAGTGAGTATTTATAATACAGTACTACTCGCCACTGGCATGGAACCCATGCCTTTTTGATTGATAGTATAAAACAAATAACTAGGTATATATACACTAGATCTCTCTCATACTAATCTGTGCACGTAATATACTCAGAAAGGGCCCAAAGTTTACGCTGAACGTATAAATATATCTATCTATTGAAAGAAAAAACATAATGGAGCCAAATTATCTACCTAACGGTATTGAATATTAATTGGTTAATTAAAATGATTCATAACTAATATCACCTACCATAATTAATTGGACACTAATAATAAATCACGGGCTATTGTAAACTGATGAAGAATTATTATTACACGATTAACATCACAATATAGGAGGTAACGTATCATATATCACAGATAATTAAAACCTGTTATAATCTATCTATGGCCTACATATGATAAGCTATTACTACGAAATTCTGAGAAAATCGACCATATTTCTGTGCTGGACCAACGCATATACATTGAGACGTGAGCATGCATACAACGTTCTACCAGTAAGGGGAAGATACAAGCAATTTACAAACATGCATATTCAGATTGATGTTAAACCTCGCAGATTCTAGGCACATATTACCGACATATGCTGAGCCTATTCCTTGCAGCCAGTTGTAAGATAGAACCTGTTCTATTTTCAGAGTGCATGTTAGGCATCGCTGGATTCATCTAAGCCATAAACGAACGTAGCCACTCGGTGAAAAAAAAAAAAACTTAGGCTAGTTTGTCAATTGCGTTTTAGAAAATATTTTTTTCAAAGGGTGTACACAGTGGGTAGTACACAGATAAATTGATCGCCTATTATTAAGGAACCAGCCTCTTAAGTACGATTACACGGGTCCAACCCTAGGTCAGGCGTTTACTAATGTTATACTTTGGAAGTATATCTTGGACAACAAGAGTAAGATGAAGGAAAATATGTTTACGAAAACGGGACTCAAAAAAGCGGAGTAAGCGTGGTGATTAACGCTCATTCCGTCAGTATAAGAAGAGGTCCGTGGCCTACAGCGGAACCATAAAAAACTGGACAAGTGCGAGTCGGGCTCGCAGATGACAGCATCCGTAAAAGCAAGCCTAAATAATATTTGAATTTAAATTTTTCGCTAACCAAAAATTACTTTCTCTTTCACAGTGTTTTATGATATCTGTAATATTATCAAAGTTATTATTAGCTACACTTAAACTGCTGACTGTATCTAGTTATTTGGTGGTATTTGTTATCTTTGATAGTTTTATAGATTTTTCACTTGGGTAGATTAAAAGTTGCAGCTGTAACACAAGTTAGAACTATAAATGTGTCTATAGGTACATACTTGAAATGCTTGACTTTGAAAAAATACCTCTATATACTATGTTTCAATTACTTAATCGTAAAACTACGGAAGGACAGACAGACATGACAAAATAACGGTACGGCTACGGAACCCCAAAAAGGCTAATGATGATGAGATAGTTGGACTACTATAAATGATGTCAATAGATGGAAAACTTCCGCAGATGTCGCAATCACTATTACAGCAAAACTTTCGAATAGGAAAAAATAATCTGAAACTGTCAGAGCCGAACTTTTCACTCAGCTCTCTTTCATTTCAAAGGCCTGATCTTGGTCCCGTTCGTAGGTGTGTAAGTTGTCATCTCGTTAAAAAACGAATCCCGAAATACTACAAACGAAGTTTTACTTAAAAATATTTCTGAGATGGAATGATGTTTGAGCTGTTTAAAGCCCAGATTTTAGTACTCGTCACAGCCTCTTTAAATACATTATATAACAATTGATCATTCCAGTGTATCGTAAGCTAATTGCCACCTAAACCAGCATTTACGACATCAATATTTCAAACTTTGTAAAAAAAACATCTGAAAAACGCTAACAATACCTGACAAAAACACAAATGCAATAATTCAAACAATTTCATACTTCTGATGAATAACATAATGTCGGTAACGAGTTTACGACTCAATCAATATTGGCTGTCTCTCTGGATAGGCATGTTGTATGTTCGGAAGGTGCCACTATGTTCTAAAAATAATATTATTATATTTATCAATAAAAATACGAGACTTAGGGCCAGTTTCATATCATGTCCCAATAGCCACTATCTACTGAATAAATTCAAAAATGGAACAGAATTTGTATGAAATTATCTTCCTGTGTCTACCAAATAAACTAACTTGAACTTATTCGTAGGTGGTGAAACAGGCCTTTAGCATATTAGTTTTAGCAACAGCAATTAAAATACTGGAAACAAATAAAAAGTTCTAAAAACAAATAGGTAAATTGGAACATGAGGAGATCAGACTCTAAGCCCTTCGGAGAAAAAATAATTAATCTTAAGACAAAAACAGTTTTTTTTTTACCGTGAATACTAAATTTAAATGTTTTTTTTTATTATAAGATATACTATGTTAATTTCATTTAAAGATTGTGGTATTTAGATAATTATATTTATAAAAAAAAAACTTGAATTAAATAATGCTTTATTAAATTAATGAATAATTCTAATAAAATAACAAATCACTAACAACGGAAACATGCCTGTTATATGTAGATGAACATTTGTTTGACGGTATTGTTTACAACAAACACTTACCCATATGGCATCCACAGGAAAAAACAATGTGACCCCTAAAATTCATTCATTCCCCAAGTGATTTGTATCTGACGTGAGGTGACTTCGTACCCAAAGAGGTAAGGTAAAATTCTCGCAAAAAATATGACAGCAAAACCTAGGGAGAATGGTGACCCCACAATAAATTATGACAGCCATCAATTTCCGTAAGCCACACTAACTGGTGAGCAAAATAAGTAAAATATTGTCTAAAATTCCATCGGAATATGAAATTGTAGAGTAATATAATTATTTAATAACAAAAGTTCTATCATTGCTTTCAGAATTTATAAGTAATAAGTAGACAAAGCACGATCAATATTTTCGAGTTATTAAAATAAATTGTTGAAGTTAATTTCGAAAATAAACGGGTACATTATGAAATCATAATACAATTTGGCTTTAGAGCTCAAAAAGCAACTATTATAAACAGTTCATCAAATAAAAAATAATCATCTTCTAAAGGAAATTGCTAAACAATTGGAAAGTTCGCGGCGTTAAACAAAATAGCTGGCGCGATCCAATCAGCTCTGTTTGTTACAATTTACTATTCAAGGCAAAATGAAAACAGTGTTCCATTATTTTACAATTGAGGGATTATAATTAAAATAAACGATCCACAGAATTTTGGTTCCTCTATCTGTATTTAAAGTCGCTGCTATACGACCGACATCAATTTAAACTTTTCCTTTAGAATTTCACAACATAATAAGCTGCACAGCATATAATGTAGTTTTAAGAGCTATTGTCATGAAAACATGTATGTTTAGATAAGATGTATGATAGACATCGGCGCTCGCAACATTACCATTTGTGTTACATAGTTTACAACCCCTGTTTTGTTATGTAGATAGTGTCATTATTAGAACTCATTGTTCCGCACTAAGCATATGATTTATGCAAGTCCTACAAAAGAATACGTGACGGCTCTATTACTTGAGCACGCCGGGCTCTCATTCCTATTGACAATGGTTTACTTTATTCCTTTCTGTTTACTCTTTGTGGCTTGCTTCTCACGTACAGGAAATGAATTCGTAGTGCCTTTGTAAAAGCCTGCCGTGTCACGAAAGAATTTATATTTACTTTTTTGTTTCTCTTTTTGTTTTATGTCAATAAAAAACTACTTTGCATTTATACTTTGACCCAAAAGAAGTCATCAATTATACATTAAACCTTCCTATATAATATGATGTAGTTGGACTCTTAGAATATTTATATGTAGTACACATACAACAGGTTCAGAAACAATGAAAATATGCAGATTTCATCTCAAGTTCACAACATCTGACCCATACCGCAGTGCACCATTCGCGGTCAGCCATACAATACCCAAGACTACAAGTATAAGTAGCTATAACTTTTGAGCGCCATCACAACTGTTGTCACTTTGCAACACAAAGTAATAAGCCGGCACGTAATTCGTCAACCCTAATTTGTTCACATTATTTTCCTGATAGAAGTCCCGCGTTAGTCATGAACAGATAAAAGTATATCACCTTCATTAGTTATAGTTAGTTAAGTGGTTCTCTTATCAGGAACACATAAGTACCTGACTGGCATTATAACGGGGCAAAGCCCTTGGCCCATTACCTGTTCTACTCCTCCGCATTCCGAATGTATTTTGTTATGCCTACTACGAGTAAATAAAATGCCATCGAGAGAATCCGAATCAGAAAACGATTATTTCGCTTAATTAAAATCGATTAAAACTATTTACGTATCAAGATCATCGCGTGTTAGCTAATTATGACTGTCACAATTAAACAGGTGTTTTAATTAAGTACGTTCGTGTGGTACTAATTACTAAGAGACAACAAAACCACGACCTTCTGCTCGTACCGCTAGATTACATTTTATTAACAAACTGAATTTCATAGCCCATTCTACCTTTAAGATAAAGTTAAGTTAATGAAGAACATAACTTCATTAATGGCGATTATCGGCGATATCTCGAGTACTCACTTGAGACTTCTAACATCGTTATCCATTTATATCGTTGAGTTCAAATCGTGCACAGCAATTGGACACGAATAGCTTGATAGAACATCACAGTAATAACGCATTTCCTCCAATTGACTACAAATTGCTTTAACAATTATTTGACAAATTCATGCTCGTACTATATTTCCTTTCTGTCCAGATGTACGGATTAGATGTAAAGCAAAGAAATTATATTGCCGAACTCAATTCAACTTGCTTCGATTTCAAAGTTTGGTCTGACAAATTAACTCCGATGGCCTGAGTGGGTCTCTAAACCGGTGCAGTCAGTGGTCACAGAATAAATAAAAACAGAAGGCTCACATTAATTTTAATAAGTTTCATGAGATAAGATACTGTAGATTTAAAAAACGTTTGCGGTAGCTGTCAAAGAGAAATGTGTTTGAGTAATTGATACTTTTTACTTAGCCTATCAACAAATCCGTCTCGAAATTTTAAAAGTTTCGATTACAAAATAACTTTTAACTTGAGTAACGATCATCATAATATGAGGTCTCTTAACTTCTAGACCCTAACCACTGGCTATAGAATGCACATTTCATTTGTGTAAAATAAAATGTTATTTGCTAAAATTCTACGTGTTTATAACGTATACCTACTATAAACATATTGTTGTGAATTCAAAACCAGTCAAAAATAACAATAAGGGCCAGTTTGACGATGTCCGAACAGCTATATAGCGATATCTACTGAATAAATTAAAAAAACGAACAGTATTTGTATGAAATTATCTACCAAATAAACTAACTGGAACTTATTCGTAGGTGGTGAAATATACTCTTAGTTGCATATCCAGAGTTGATCTTCTGCATACATCTATTCTGTGGCTACAGTTATATCGTGGTCGTCGGATGCTCTCTCGATTACCTGTTCGGGCTCTTAGGTACCTTACTCCCAGCGTCATGTCAGCTCTTCGCTGTACTGAATTTCTTTCCAGAGCAATCGCCAATGTTCGCAAGTCGCTTCAGACTTTGTACATGTATAATACAAAATCGAGTAGTTTCTAAGTGTGTGTCAATTGCTAGTTGAGCTGTTCGTTCACTTACGAAGTTTAATTAACGTGTACAAGTAACGATAAAGTTGTTCGTGTGGCGAATCATTTATAACGCTGAATAAGTATAATACATTATACAAGCACTTACAATATAAATTATAATAAATATAACGTAATATTCGGTAATATAATGAAGTATGTAAGGGGCAGTAATTAAAAAGCGGTCTTGTAGAATCACCAAAAGATATGGGGAAATTTCTAAACAAACATAATTTATGCTTATTATTGTTTTTCCGGCCCATACAGGCGAAGCAATCGTCCTTCAAACAAAGACTGTATAATTATATCGGTATCACAAGTAGGTACACCGCCCTTGGAAACATCCAAATATATATATATATATATAATACACGTGTAACGTATTAAATTATTACCTGTGAGAAATTGTCGGCTGTTTAAATCGGCATTAGATGTATGATGAATATCCGATATCCGACAAAATTTACGGGATTATGAGCCGTGACAAACGAGGTGTATCGAGCTACCGTGTAAGCATGCCTTAGTAAGTAGATCAATATTTTTGAATATTTGATCGTCATTTTCTGAATATAATCATATTGAACTCTGAACTAGTTTAGTAAGTTATTATTGTAAATATTTCAACTATATACAACAGCTAATGGCATTACTATTTGGCCATTACAATGTCTATGAAAAAGACTTATAATTAAGGTTTCTATAAATTAAAGAATTAAAAGTTCTTTCGTCGATCGTTTAATTTCGAAAATTACTCATTACATAATAACTTGTAAACTTTAAGTCGTTGTAATGACTTAAATAGGCGACATTTTCATTTTATTTCCCAGGAACACCGCAATTAAAACTTGCTCCACGGATTCGGGTCTTAATGAAAATTCTAGACTTTACCCGTTTCTCCGGTTTAAGGGCTCAAACTTTCATCAACAAACATCTAGATATCATTTAAAAGTAGTCATTAGTTTAATACTAATTATAAAACTTGAAGCATACGAATATTAAAAAGCTGAAGAATTAGTTCGTTTGTTTGAATACGCTACTCTCGGGAACTACTGGGCTGATTTGTTAAATTCTGTCAGTGTTAGATAGCCCATTTATCGAGGAAGGCCATAAATCTTGTTACCGTGGCCCTGGCACACAGGGACCTCCCGAAGGAACACAGTGGGTTTTTGGTGGGGAAAAAAAAAAGGCCATTAACCTTTTATCCGGGTTTTCGAACTAGTTCCCGTGGGACACGTGTCAGTAATCCTAGTCAAGTATTTATCGCAACTTCATGAGCAATTAGCTTTTACAACATATTCGTAACATGTTAAAGTATGGTATCAGCCGGCTATCGTAACAACGCCATGATAAATTAGCCATTAGCGCAAGCAGGCCGCTGGAAAGTTTCGACACTGCGCCCAAATCCATATAGGTACATACGTGGAGAGATTAACTTCTATCTGCTGGATTAACTTACACGCATGCTCTGTAAGTGTACATATGGGTTAAAAATAAAACTTTTTGTGTAGTTTTGTGAAACATAACACTACTTATTTGGGGTTTTATTAAAATACAAATATGTGTAATTTGATTGTGTAATGTAATGCAAAATGCAAACTTAAATACTTATGTTTAGTTTTAATGTCGATGTCATTAAGAAAATTGTATTTTCATAAATGTTCTGTTTGATATGTAATATAACCAACTCTTAAGATACCGCAACTGGCTCTTACCTTCATATCCATCCATCATACTCGTAATATACATTAGGTACAGCTCCGCAATCTCATGCCATTTGCATAGCAGGTACGCGGAGACTTAATATTTGTTGAAACTAATTAAATTAATATTTTATCAAGCGGAAACATTAAATGCTATGTAGTAGTGAAATTTTCCCGGATCGACCTTATCTCTGCTGTGCATTGAACCTTTTAAAACCAATAACATTAAACAAACAAGTAGCTAAACAGAGCACCTCTCCTATAATAAAACCGTGTTACCCAATGTTTTATTGTTTACCCAACATTACCATATCGTACTTTTAATAGACTTTACGACGTGCCTACTTAAAGTATACCCAAAGTAATTTTCATTTTAAAATTATAATAGCGTAGGTCACGTTCCCAACAAAATCGCTGAACTGATTTGCATGAATTTTAAAAAGGGCCTTATAAGCACTTTTTTATCCTGATGATATGTGAGGTACTTCCTCAGCTCACAGGGAACTGTACAATTATGAGCAAATATGTAAAAGTCAGTTTTTCACAAGCCATGAAATACTTCGCTCAAGTACTACTTTTTTCTTGCGGCAACAATAAATAGATACCAACTGGAAATTGAGATGCCTCGTTATCATAAGTACCTTGTATTCTTTTTGAATAGGTAAACAAACAAAACAATTCAGATCTTTACTTTCAACAGATCTTGGTATTATTATTTACTGATGCTATTTCGCGAATAAAACTTATCGCTTAACTGCCTTGTTTACGCTCAACTTTGTCACATAATTTAACTCTTACTACACTAAATATAAAAGCTACCGCTCGAACATTCTAGAACTTCGAACCTACCATTTCTTTTTGCCTGAATAAATGTTAGTATTTCCTCGAGCTATCTAATTTGGTATTCCATAGCCATCAGATATATCAGCATAGCATTGAGGTGGAGTATTAGCATGGCCGACGCAGCTGCAGTCATGGTCGTTGCGACTGTGGGTACTTATAAACATTTTCCATCATGGCATCAGTTCCTGGCTGGCATCATTTAACGATACTATTTAACTGATGATAGAGTATAGTCATATTTTTATTTGGGAAGTACGTATTTCATCATCACAGCCTTTTTATCGTCCCACTGCCGGGCACAGGCCTCCTCTCCCACGGAGATGGATTGAGCGTTAATTACCACGCTTGCTCAATGCGGGTTGGTGATTTCAGACTCTATAGTCCAGGTTTCCTCGAGATGTTTTCCTTCTCCTTTAATCAGTCATGGTGTCCAAGATAAACTTAGAAAGTACGTATAACTTAGAAAAGTTACATTGGTACTTGCCTGACCTGGAATCGAACCCGCACCCTCATACTCGAAAGGCTGGTGCTTTAACGACTAGGCCACCACGACTATACGTACGTATGTATTTAATGATTTGATATTATAATGCTAAACTTATGAAGTTAGCAAGTATACAAGAAAAACAATCGATCTTCCGCAAAATCTTTTTTTTATACCTAGTTCAATAAAATTTCATGTTGTTTTTGTGCGGTCTGAGCTTTTAAGGGTAACATAATATTTACACTAAGTATGAACCCCTGCCGAGCTAAGTTGTTGCTATAGGCACTCTTTGCGATCAAAGAGTTGGTAGTATTACCGTTATTTAAATTAGATTCATAGGTACCCTCGCACACCCTTGAAAACTTCCAAGTAATAGGGTTAATTTCTGTTAAAATTACTAGTTACTACCAAGAACATGACTTTCAATATATTTATTACGTATTTATTTATCACCAAAGACTTTATCTTTATTATACTTACTTCTGCGAAGGGCATTTAAACTGTCTGTAGCTGAACATTATAATAACTTTTAATTTAGTTGCTCTAACGTTTGACTGCTGTTTTTCCATACTTTTTTGTACTTCTAATCGAATATTGCAATATATAATAGATTTTGTAAATCATCAGCCTGGTTTTTAATATTCTTTAGTAGGGACAGGCTCTTCTCTTACAGGTAAGATGTGCTGGGTTAAGATTAGTTTGGCTTATATGTGTTAAATATTATAGCTGTCATTTTGAATATATACTGGTGCAAATGACTCTATGATTCCACGAATAAAGGGCCGAGTCCAGCTGCTTCTATCTGAAATTGAACTCGGCGCCCTCTAACCATCACAATATCATATAGATATTCCGAATTCTACCACATACCTGCAATTTAAGGCTTTGTTTATATGTATTATCATTATCAGCACCCGATAGGCCAGAGATACCGATCGTGCACTTCATTGTGACATTGAAATCGATATGAAGCTTCGTTTTATTGGCATTTCGCACTTCATTGCACAGCGGCCAGCATTTGGGCTATAGAAGTACTCGATATTATTATGTAGATGTGTGCAAATTCCAATCTACTCCAAATTATGTTTATTTATGTAATCTCCAACATCATCTCTCAAGTCTGAAGGCGTGGGTTCGATTCCAGATCGGGCAAGTACCAATGCAACTTTTCTAAGTTTGTACGTAACCGGGCAACCCAATACCCCTTGGTTAGACTGGCGCAAGACTTACTGGCTTCTGAATACCCGTAACGACTGCCAAGGATGTTCAATGATAGGACCTACAGTTTAACGAACTATCCTAAATACAGTCATTGGTATCGAAGATATACGTAATATACATAATACGAACTAAGAAAAGGTGCATTGGTAGGTACTTGCCTGACCTGAAATCGAACCCACGCACTCATACTTGAGAGGTCGGCTCTTTACCCACTAGGCCATGCACTAGGCCATGGAAATTATGTTTATTAAAGTAATGAATACTATAATTCAGCCTACTCTTGCAACTCTTGCTGTAACGAGGTTTCGTTTCTAACTACAAACACAGGTCCACCTGTTTTACGATATTTTAATTAGCAAAACGTTTAGGCTCAGTCAGCCTTAGAACATTTATAGGTCTGTGTCTATACATCTACGTTATTAGTTAAATTAATTTCATTGGTCTAGCTAGGCTATAGTATGGCTATAGTAGTTTAATTTAGTAATTAAGGAATAAGTCTATACGAAATGGTTAGTGTTATAAGTGTTTTGGATAATAATTTGTTAACTTATGACATAAATTAAATAAATTAATTTATTTATTAAAATGGTTAGTTTTACGAATTTGAATTCGAAGTAATGCGGAAGACTATGCGCTGCTTTCAATATTAGTACTAAGTAAGTAGAATTGGAAACATTAAAAGGAAAAAACCGAAGACGTTAAAAATAAATTCTTGAGATCAAGGTTCATGCCTCTCACAAACCACGTGTAGTTTTTTTGCATAGACGTAACATTCCGTAAGGCACGGATTCTACCAGCTAGAGTCTAATTAATTAATGTCGAACTGTGCACGTTGATGTAAATCATACGACTAAACCATTATTTTAAAGAAATATTTTACCGTATATACCATCTCCGTTTTTATTAGATATAATAAATATAACCCTCATTAAAATATCCAACTCCTCCACAAAACTTTCACCCCCTGCAATCTTATAAAATAAACTATTAGATTAAAGTTCTGATATCTTATAACAAAATTAACAAATTTTCAAAATTCTCAAGTCTGCGCGAATCATCTGGCTTTTAATTATAGACATGTGACGCGTGAAACTCGACTACTAAAGCAATTTACCTGAGAATTATGAATTTAGTTCTATTGTAACCAATTACACGGTTCCATTAATCAAAATACAAAAAAAACATATACTTATCGTTTGTTTTAAATAACAAAACATTTTGTCTAATACAAATGGCGATGATGTGAAAAATCTACTCACACTCGTTCACGCCTAATATAACGAATGTGTTCTAATGACGCGTTCACACTAGCGAATTTTCTGTTCGGTTCTTGCGAGCGGCATTGCTCGGCTTTATGCCCGCACAAGCCGAGCGTTGTAGCAACCAATTAACAATTAAATTATTATGTTATATATGACTTCTTTCAGATCAGCCTAGGTGCCCGGACTTTCTTGTGGGAAACCTTAACAAAATTAAGCCTCCAGCCAGATTTAAAACCGTACGACAGACCTTTATGCACGCTCCGTCCGCAAGAGAATCCGTTAGTGTGAAAGCGCCATTATAATTGAGTATTGTATGACAATTTAACGAGCAACTCGTCTTACCGCCTGGCCACAGCTAACCGCGGCGCGAATTGCGGCGCGAATTGCGGCGCGGCAAGCGGTGAGCGGCGAAAACAAATGGTAGAAAACCTATGAAGTATGCCACAGCTACCGGCGGAGCGAATTGCGGCGCGACTTGCGGCGCGGTGAGCGGCGAGCGGCGCGCGGCGGCTCGGGCGGCGCGTTGTGCGAGTGAAACAAATGTACTAGCGAGTATCGAGGTGGCCACAGCTCAGACCGGCGCGCGGGGCGGCATCGCTGGACGCATTCGCTCATCGCGCGACCGAAACAAATCATTTTGTTTTTTTCGCGCGTTCTTATAATAATTGAATATGGATACATAAGAATTCATTGCTGAAATACTGTGTAGACCAGCAATATGGATGTCAAAACATCCACATCATAAGTATAGGCACATAATTAAAAAAATGTGGGAAGAAATAAATCATAAATTTCCTGGTAATAGTGGTATTTATAACCTATTTTTTACAAGTAGGCAATTTAATTAGATAAGTAGGTGATGAATTTAGTTTCGTAGATATTTACAGTTTCATTGATAGTTATCTACCTATTCATTGATTGTTACCTACGACTTATTTGTGTATTCATGTATGAGTATTAGGTATGTAGGTACCTTAGCTATAGTCTACAGATTATTGAAATAAGAATACTTGAGCTAAGAATACACTTGATTCAAGGCAATACCGTGCCACTTTTGATAGGGCCATTCTCTTAAATATGTCCACCGCTGACGCCGCCGCGGTCGCAACTAGTCGGTGGACGTATTTAAGAGAATGGCCCCATCAAAAGTGGCACTTGAATCAAGTGTATTCTTAGCTCAAGTAGTCTTATTTCAATAATCTGTAGACTATAGCTAAGGTACCTACATACCTAATACTCATACATGAATACACAAATAACTCGTAGGTAACAATCAATGACTAGGTAGATAACTATCAATGAAACTGTAAATATCTACGAAACTAATTTCATCACCTACTTATCTAATTAAATTGCATACTTCTAAAAAATAGGTAATAAATACCACTATTACCAGGAAATTTATGATTTATTTCTTCCCACATTTTTTTAATTATGTGCCTATACTTATGATGTGGATGTTTTGACATCCATATTGCTGGTCTACACAGTATTTCAGCAATGAATTCTTATGTATCAATATTCAATTATTATAAGAACGCGCGAAAAAAACAAAATGATTTGTTTCGGTCGCGCGATGACTGAATGCGTCCAGCGATGCCGCCCCGCGCGCCGCTCTGAGCTGTGGCCACCTCGATACTCGCTAGTACATTTGTTTCACTCGCACAACGCGCCGCCCGAGCCGCCGCGCGCCGCTCGTCGCTCACCGCGCCGCAAGTCGCGCCGCAATTCGCTCCGCCGGTAGCTGTGGCATACTTCATAGGTTTTCTACCATTTGTTTTCGCCGCTCACCGCTTGCCGCGCCGCAATTCGCGCCGCAATTCGCGCCGCGGTTAGCTGTGGCCAGGCGGTTAGGGCAAAGGCTTTCATTTCATTTTTGTTAATCAGACGTTTTGGAGATGTCTACTTATCTTATTTGTACACAACTACCTAGGTACAAGTCGCGACTAAAGAGCAATTTTAGGAGTCAACAATTATAAAAGGTCGTAGACTTTTGACAAATTTAAGTACATATTTGAATTCTGAATTCAGTTTTACTGTATGCAAAAAGTTTAAAAGATCATACGGTAGATAAAAACTCATCTGCCTATTATCCTTGGATATTTATGCGATGAGCGAATCCAATTTATCTTTGTATGTTCCTCGAAGTGCCCTTACAAGACAAAAGTAAAATATACTGAACCCAAACGTCTCGCTTTAGTGTGAATTGCCCCAGCCGGGTTTTATGTTACACTTATTTGCATTTCGTCGCAGCCATTAACAAAATGTTAGTAGTAAATAACTTTGGATGGAACTAAATTATTCTTTTGACGTCATAAAAAACTTGCACTGATTGAGAAGATAAATATTCTTTTTTGAAAATTAACCGACTTTGACGTGGGTGAGTCGCTCTGAATAAAAGATGTGTAGTGCAGATGCTAATACCGGCACACGCTCATAAATCTTAAGACCCTCCCGTTAGCAATTCTGCCGCTACACTTAACACCATTAAACCGGTCTTCGGGGTGTTATTAACACATTATTTGGGTTTATTATACAAAATTTGAGATGATCTGTTCTTTTACAAAAGTTTTTCAAATATTAATTCTGTACGCAGTCCACAAACATTTTACTAACTTTCAATGGTTTGAACGCTTGCTGCGTTAAGTTTGATTATATATTTTTTTAAAGAATCTGATTAAAAATGTGGTTGTAGTATATTAATTCAAATTCGCCTGAAGCAAGACCTCCTTGCTGGCTACTATGTTGAGCGTCTGCCAGTAGCCAGATACGCGCTTTTATAGTCCAGCTGTTAAATCTAGCTTCGCAAACAAAACTCGGTTAAAATACCTATCTATCTACCTTAGACACGAAAAATTATCTCATTTTTAGTTTCAAGATACATAAATAGAATTAATAGTGGCGCGCCGGTTCCTTTTATACTATCTTGACGAACTCGAAAAATTATGGATCTGTACATGCGGAAATTGCTATTTGGAAAACTGAAGTGGAACGCGCCAGCGTGACTATCTTGGTTGCATGGCAAATTTGGAGAGTGAGGAACAAGCCCTCGTCAATAGTTACACTAAAGACTTTGTAATGAATGTAAATATTATAGGTGTATATTATAAGCTGTGTGTGTTTTTCCTATTTGAGCCATTCCATATGGGCGTGCGTGAATGATTTCAATCAGGCCGTATGATTGTTTTCAATCAATAAAGACATATTGTCTAGCTATCAACAAAATAAATGGAACCATTGAAATTGTTCTGTTTTATGCCTATTGGGACTGATGTCTACAATTCGTGATTAGTGTAGAAAAGTGTAGGTATACTATGAATAGTCTGTTTGATGTCGGTTGCCCCCGGTTTACCCAGCGTCCCAAAGGAGCTATTTACTTCGCACGCCCGAGTAGAGAGTAATATATAGTCGTCCTCGATAAATGTGCTATCTAACACTGAAACAATTTTTCAACCCGTAGCAAATAGTTCCTAAGATTAACGCGTTCAAACAAAGGAACTCTTCAGTTTCATTTATAGATTGATACATCCATCTTTATCATGATCTGCTTAGTCTTTTTCTATTTCCTGTCTTATGTAACCACAAACTTGTTGTCAGGTAACACGATACCCATGATACAATTACTAGTTCTATGAGACGAATATTGTTTCAATTGAATGAACAATACGTTTAAACCGCTAAATCTCAGATCTACCCTTTCATGTTGTGAAGTTATATGTTTTACCGCCAGTATATAACCCACAAGAGTGGGTTACCCATTAATAGTTTCAGGTGAAATTAAGTTCGGTTCGGTTAGGCGATGACAGTTTTCAACTAGGTAGGTAATTAATTTCCTGGAATATTCGACTACGTAAGTGTAGGTACAAGACGTTCTATTAACTTCGTAGTCTATTTTGAAGTAGGTCGATCCGAACGATGCTGTATTTCTTTTTATACTATTTGACATGTAATCGAGAATTGTTATGTTCATAATAAATTAACTAAAACTGGCCTGTTTATCCACATTTCAATCTCAGTCGATTAAACGACAATACAAAACTTAATATCAAACAATAAGGCACGTTTAAACCCTGATTGGAAGTGCCACTTGGCCTTGCACTCGCTTAGGTCAGCAAAAAGCTATTACCCGACCCAAGATTTTCAAAGGATGAAAGAATTTTACAGAAAATTATGTTGTCTTGGAATTCAATGGCAAGTGGTCGTCGGCAGAAATAGGAAGCAAACTGCTGTATTGCGAATCAGCAGAGATGTAATTTTAAATCCAGAATGAATAAAATGTTATGAAGCAGCTTTTTACTAGTTATTTCAAAGGCACATAAATCCAGTCTGGTGCCGTGTTAATTTGAGTTTTTATGGATACGGGGGGATTTCGGTACGTCGGCATAGGTATACAGGTACGTTGCTACAGCTACGTAATTATTATCATTTTCGTTAAAACAAGCATATTTTCATTTTAACAAGGTTCTATTTTTTCAGGTTTTATTTTGAACACATTATTAATTAAAGAAAGTTTTTGTTTTAATTTTCATATATTTTGCTTATGTAATCTATTAACTTTTATGTAATCTATTAAATTTTTGTAGCTCCTAACTATAATTAAACAAACCTAACTAAATTAAATTTTTTATTGTAAATAAAGTCCTATAAACATTAAAGCGAAATATGTACCTAAAAGCGTGGTATCCCGTGGGTAAATGTTGAATATCTGCAGATGGCGGTACCTACATCTCGTTATAGCCAATAAAATATTGTTCTGACTGTGTTTACTGAATATCTACAATATCGAACAGCGCTTACCACAGGGGCTTTCTTTCACTTTGTAACGCATTTCCTTTGCTACGATTTCAATTACTTTAACGTTCGTCTTAAAGTGAACCTGTATGACTGTTGTAAAGGCAGGTCTATAAAAAACTATGATTTGTGGTTATATTGTACCTACCTATTTTAATGTTTGCGTCTCTGCGTCTGTTCTTTATCAGGTAATATTTTTAACTCATCAATCTTTTCAACTGATACTACATCTTCCGTAGTTTACGCCGAACATAAACAAAACGAGAACAATAAACTATATGCAGCTATTATTAGAATAATAGTTAAACATTTTGTTTTTATTTTACAGATAGGGCCGCTAACTGAGTCAAGATGGCAACTGGGTGGTGCAAGAGGTCAAGAGGCCAGCAACATCGCCATACAAGTCACTCCACCCGATGGCGAAGAAGATGACGAGTTTGTGCCGACGCTGCGCATGCGTCGCAAACTGAGCACGCCGCTCAGCGCGATGCCCGGAGTAACAGATGGACTGATTAGCTTACCAAGTAAGTCGACTAATGAATTAATATATAAGTTGCTAGTAACATGATACCTCTAAATTTCCGAGGAGATAGATAAAGGTGTATCTATAGTCCTTAATAATAGACATCCTATTGTTATCAATTAGTGAACAATCCAGGGTCCAGACAGTTAGTTAGTTCAAAAACTTATTGTCATGATTTCAGATCCTATCTACATATTAATTGACGTCAAATTCATTAGTAATCCTACCCTAATGAAGCAGTCTCGGAGGTAATACGCAATTCAAAGCTCCGAATATATTGTTTGTTGTGCCTGTAAATACTTCGTAAACGTGGTCTATAGAGCGCTTACTTGAAGGGCGTGACGAGTTACACTGTAACTGGGTAGCCTACACATTATCTTAAAAAAAATATATGAAGCTGCTAAAGTGTGTAAATAAGTCCATAGTTACATGTAAGCAGAATGTTGCTACTCCATCGAAGGGTAATTTCATAGAGATTAAACACATTGTTTAACTTCGCAGCCGTTATACATTACGTAAACTGAATTAGTACCCAATAGTTTTAGGTTTACATACTTTATAAATTTGAAGTTAGTATGTAACATTATGAGTAATATTCTGCGTAAGTAATAGGGACTCATCCTTCTGTGAAATTTAATTAAAATTTGTGGTGAACCAAAGAAATTTAAACCATGTGGCGCACGAAGGGTATAACGAAGGTTTAACTGGCTGCAGACATGTAAGACTGTCAAGTGTTTCACAATTAGTGGTTTCTGGTTTGACATAGATTGTACGAGTATATTGTTTTTATATACTCTTTTATAGATCTACGCGCTTCGCCAACGCGAGCACTGTCGCCGTTGGATCGAACGAAGCGACGTTTCAGCACAATGGTGTCTAGTGCGGCCGCCGCAGCAGTGTCCAGGCGGCTCTCGGCAACTATCGGCTGGTGCCTCGCCAGCCCCACGCAAGTCAAGCCGCAAATAGTCCGGCAAGGACGCGCGCTATGCTTGCAATACATAAAGACTCAAATTAGGAGATCAACATTATGTGCAAAAAAGGTAATCTAAGATTAATCACATTCCTTCTTGCAAATATGTTTGTATTCCATGACTCAAGGGATTTCGTTTTTGTACAGCAAATAGTAATGAAACGTTTACAACGAATGGTGGAGACAGAATGTGGGGAAGAGGCTGTGAGCAACTCAGAGTCGGGGGTACTGGCGGGGCTCCGGGCGCTATGCGCCGCGCTTGAGAGGAAGCGGCCGGACGCCTTCCGCCACGTGGCGCGGCAGGCCACGCGCGCTCCTTCTGCCATGCTCCGCTCTGACACAGCACTTGCGGAACTAGCTCTAGCTCTAGCGAGACGAATCACTAGAGAAAATATTACGTGGTCCAAGGTAAAATAATATAATATAGTTTCTAAAGCTTGCGGCAATATCACAACTTTACAAGTTTAACTAATGATGTCGCCTTTGTAGAACTACAGGACAAATACATACGTACACGTGTAGGTACTGTCCTTTGTTGTTTCTTGTGGTACCCATCTATTATTATATTATTGCCAAAGTTTTGGGGACCTAGTAGTTAAGACCTGTCCGGAATCAAGAACTGCGAAAATCGTTTAAACTTCTGCCAGTTTGACTTAAGCAGAATCTACTTCAATGAGTTTAATCAGTCCGACCGGTACCAACACTATCTGGAAAGCTTTGATCATTCGTCAATTAAAGTTGTTGACCTACTTGCTATTACAAATATATTTCAGTACCTATCTTTCATCTTGTTGCCTAATTAATTTATAATTTAAATCAATAATCACTAAAATCACAATAAAAGGAAACCGAAATAAATGTGCTTGTCAGACTTCATACTATTATTTCGGTTGAAACACTTCACTGAACCTTGAAGCTGAACCATGCAAAGGAACAAGATTAATTACCTAAATATGTAAATAACGTGGGTAACAGTTGTCATCCATCCAGTAACTGGGGTATAGAGTTTAGATAGGGAATTGCTCCATAATAAACAAAGGATTTTTAGGACATGATAGCATTTTTCATGACATCGATTTCTACTTCGTACTGTTGTCACAGGTTCTCACAAAACGTCAAATGCTAGGTGCAAAGATTAATTTAAAACTCGAACACTTAAAAACAAATTCAACAGAAAAAAACAAGCAATAATTATTTTAAAAGTTTTAGCTATGGCTCTGCAGCCTTTATTCGTATCTGAAGTTTGAGATTCCGAAATAAATCATGGCATTCCAGTCAAGAGATAATTTCCCCGCTCGTTTACTTTTAATTTAAAACCAACTAAATAAACATACATAAATATAAAATGAGATGTATTCCAGGTAGCCGTGATGGTTTCTAGGAATAGCCGCACTAGGTACTTACGATAACTAAGATTTTTTTCGTCAAAAAGCGGAGTCTTCTTAAGGGAATTGTTGTTTATTTACCTGTGTATATTGAACGTTCGATTGACAAAAAGTTAAAATGAAAGATTTAAATTTACAGTGCATATCGCAAAAAACTCTTTATGGGTATTTTTTTAAGATCTTTATTACGAATATACATGTTTAAAATCTATTACACTTCTCAATCACCATGCAAATTACAGCACATAAAGGTATCTACAAAATATTAGTCGAGGTTTATAAGGGCGCCTCGAAAGCGACTTAATTCTTGTTGGAAGCCTCTCTCAGTCTGAAATATGAAGTTCATTATTAAAGATTTTCGGACTCATCACGAAGCGAGAATTACTCACAAAATTTTGTTCTAATTTATAAATCTAACGAGACAAGATAAATCAACAAATTCAAAACGATTTATAGCATTTACGAAGATCTTCGAAATAAATATTCTATTGATTTTAACTGATGTCAATAAAATTATTGCAGATTGCAGCTGTGTACTGCGTTTGTGGAGCACTCGCGAGGGAAGCAGCAGAAGCTGCTGATGGAGAACCAGCTCTCGAGTTGGTGTCAGCGCCCGCCGCTGCCATCGCCGACCTCTTGCACGAAGAACCTGGATCTTGGATTGCGTCACATGGTGGATGGGTACATAAGCATATTTCCATAATTAGTCCAAAATTTCCTAGATTTCTAAAAGTTTTTTTTCATCTATATTTCGATAACTTTTCACTTGAGGACTTCACGAAAACTGAAATGCCGTCGCAAATTATGCCACTATTGATGACTGTTGGCGGCAATTATAAAGGGCCGTCTAGACGTCTAGGGCCGTTCGAGAAAATTCGCAGCTAGACAGCGTGCGCTGTCTAAATTCATAATACCGAAATTATGGAATTGGTTGGTTGAACGAAATGGTTGTTTAAAAAGCTAAAGCAAAAACCATGTATGTAGCTATCCCCCCTGTAGGTGAGTTTACGAATTTTTGGTGCGTTTGTTAAAATAAAACCTCCCGAGTTGAGAACCTCCTCCTTTTTTGGGAAGTCAGTTAAAAATGACACAGTCTTAATATTGTAAAGCAGTAGGTATTCAAGAATTTTTATTCTTATATATTTTTTTGGTGATTGAGGTTGATTGAGATTGAATTGAAATTGCTTTATGCATTTGCTATGTACCTAGAGGTACTCCTATAAATCTAATATCTATTATCTATTTCTAATGTCTATCTATGGTCTAAGATTCCCGAAGTTTACTTAATACTCGTACTGGGTACTCATTATGATGGGGTATATTGTGCATACAATGCCTCTGCTTGGGCAATATTGGAAATTAATTAATGAGAAATTTAATTAAAATATAAGTATCCAAGGGATAATTTAATTTACATAAGTAATTACATCGATCTTGTAATGACTGTACCAAATACCAAAATGTAAGTGATTTGATTAAAATCTCAGAATTTACCTACATGTAGTATTTCTCGTAAGCAACTATTTACCAATTTATGATGCTGTTTACAGATAAACTGAATACAAACTAGCTTCTAGCAGTAGTAGGCGTATACATTAGGTAGTGCTACATATATTTATATTTGTTGAGAAAGTGTAATTTTAAATGCTAGTATAAAATTAATGTAACAAGTTTAAATCCATTTTTAAGTCCTTTATGACAACTTAATATGATTATGGTAATCAACGCAAAACGCTACTGTAATAATCGGCCCTCAACAAAATGGCCGTCTGAAACTGAGTCGTTGACAAAAGTTTATTTACCATCAGAATTTTGCAGGTTTTTACAGATAACCACGTTTCGGTATTCAGATACGGAATATTTTATCCAATTATTATTTATATCAAAAAATAACACTATACAAAATTATAAAAAGAACGATATTTTGGAATACGACGAGAAATATACATTTATAGGGAAACTGTCAAATAACTGGAAAAAGGTGCACATAGTAGCATGTGACGTCACCGTTTATGAGATATGTGCAAAGAATAGCACGTGCAAAAAAGATAGGGAGGTGTAGTCACTATGGGCCCCTCTTCATCATACGAACATAACAAACGTTGATTGCTGCTCCATTTGTCAACCAACTTTGATGCTGTTTTCGGAAAGGAATTCCTCGTGTGTATATTTATTTGTTGTATGTAAAACGTTGAACAAAATCAAACACCCTATTGGTACAATGGTTCCTTTGTCAACGCTTAGAAAATTCCCCTATATTAAAATTTTGTCGTAAATCGCCGTCTACATTTTTTTGGTACCCCTGTCTTATAAGCTATTTATCTTCCGTCTCCAATTTTGTTTTACATACGATAAGCTTTGTTTACAGAATGGTTTAGTGGAGCGACTCCGAGCCAGCGAAAGAGACCAGCGATCAGAAAAGAATCTTCGGGTGATGGTGTCCTTCTTCGTGTTCGCGTGTCTGACCTTATTGCTGTTTCGATGGGTTCTCCACGCACATCCCGCGTACAATGAGTAGACCGCCATTTATTTAGCTATACTTAGGTACTTCTAGAAAAAAAGTTGTGACGCAACTTTGGCAGGTGATTAGTTTTAGTCTAGGTGAAATGTATTTGGCGAGAGGCTAGAGGTGCATAATATTTTTATTTATTTAATCGGTCCTTTCATCAATCCTCGCTCCGTTAGGTTCCCGTACCTCAAACGGATTAAATTCATACGGAATCCTAACTGGGCCAGTTCGACACGCACTTGATAGATTTTCCTAATGTAGGTAACTGCCGATAAGGTAATTTCGATTCAGACCTTCAGACCGATCTTACCAATTTTTGCACCACCCACTTACCCAGCCTGTATAAAAAGTAAGTATTTAAAAAAAAAATCATAGCGCTGTGTTGTTTTTTAATAAACAACAAAATTTTGTTGTTTGAATAAACGATCAAAATATTTTTACTTTCCAATGTTTTATAAGATGTCTTAAACTCCTCCATGTATTATATGTGATACAATAGAAAGCGTTCGTAGTAACTATCTATTCGTTATTTATAAGTAACAACAGCCTTATGGCTTAGACGTCGTTGGTTGGCATGGCGATCGAGAGGTCGTGAGTTCGATTGCCACCCACAGCGAAATTTACTTGATCCCACTCCAGATACATCCATATTATTTTGGCTTACCTACCTACATATTATTACTATAATTAGCTTGGATGTAGGTACCTACTACATCCTGATTGAAGGCATTATAATTCTTGTAAAATATAGATAAGTAGGTAGGCACGTAGACATAACTATTTTACCTACCTATTTTCAGTTTTCTAGGTACAGACGCTAGCACATCAAGCTACTACAATCTATCAAATTTCCTTAGGTAAAAGATTTTCAACTTTATTGCGGAAACATATAGTTCAAAGTTGATTGTAAAAAAATGACAGATTCGGGTAGCTTGATGTGCTGGCGCCTGTAAATTGATTTTGGAAATCTATCTGCTGGTAGATAGATATAAAATGTATCTACTGTTTGTCGTAGTCATATACGTATCTAATATGGAACTTATGTGTATCATTTTCGTTGATCAACAATTATCAAGGTCTACATGTGCCACAAATGAATATATAAGATGTTATATAAAACTCCAAAGATGTAAACTCTTAAATGATAAGACATGACATAGCCATATTGTCCAAATTATTTATTTTCCTAACTTTATTCACAGCAGATTTATCTTATTATGTAATTTATAAGTAGGATGGAAAAAATATAATATTTTTGAAGTTTCCTTAATTTGCCTTTTATTTGCCTGGAATATTCTTTCAACGTTTGGTGGCCCAAGCGTTTGTCTAACCGCGAGTTAGGTACCTAAGATTTAGGACTTATGAATATGAGCAATACTAAGTACATAAAATCCGACCAAGTGACGCAAACCAATCATAGCGTAATAGCTGGTAAAAAATTGACCTCTTCTATAATACCCCAACACAGAGCTACAGACCTAGCAGGCTAGTAGCTAGTACGCCATAGACCTACAATATCACTCAATTGTATAAACAGTATGATTGGAAGATACCTCGAATCCCAACGGTCAATTACCTACGTATAATAATAATACGAACTGCGCAATGTTCTCATGACCGATCTAAAATTAATTTAGTGGATTTCGGATCTTGTAAAAAACTTAGTAAATCTTTCCTCCCGGTTTTATAGACCGTAATGGTATTTCTTGAAAGATCTTCAATATTGACCATACACAATGCAATGAAAAATATGGCGTAATAAAATTTAAACTCTGTCAATCTTACATTCAATCATTGTACCATCAATAACTACCCTATAGGTAGGTATGTCCCGTGCCCTCAATTGCAAAATTAACTCAGGGTGGATACAATGGCCGCAGCTAATGGGAACTCCATGTGACAAAGGCATATCCCTCAAACTTAAGAAGATCTTATAAGACTGGTTGAACAACCTGTCCTGGTTCAGAGGGATAAAATGAAAGACATGGAACGTGCGTGCTTTTGCGCGACATGCGTTACATGTTACGCGAATGGATAAAGAAACTGAGAAAGGAATGATTGTCAAGAGACGGTTTGAAAGTGGCACCGGTAACCGAAAAACTAAGTAGATCAGACTGTCATAGTATAGGTACTAACCACACTAACTGCTTGGGATAAATCTTGTAGGCTTTATTTCAATAAACGAAACATTTTTGTTTTCACATAACGACAATTCCACAAGAAATGATCGCAGTCGTCAGATGAGAGGTGATAACATTAAAAGAAAGCTTTCTAGCGAAATAATGAAAAACCCAGGACGAAAACGTTAATTAATGTAGGAAAATAAAATATAAAACTGAGACATGTAGTGCCCTCTATCTTATTCGGAGCACACTTTTACAAGCATTGTGGCCTATGTATACCACTATAACCCGACACCCCTTAAGCACGACAACAACGGTGTTATAAGACTGAAACAGTATCAATGTTAGCATTTAATAAAAATTGAAAAAAAAACTTAGTCAAGACATTAGCTATAATAGGTATGTCACTATTATTTTATACATTTTTTTCACATGATTCATCGACACAGTGAGAACTGAATGTATGTTTATATCGAATATCCAGAAGTGTAAATTAAAATCGGTATTTGCCATTTTATTTCGAAAACATACATGACATATAAGAAAAATATAAGAATAGAACAGTCTACTTACACTTTTGTTTTGATAGCACTACTACTCGTAATAATAAACAGTATTGGTTTTTGTACAGTAATACATATAAATCATGCATCTAAACAGAGGGTTGATGAATCAGCACAAGTATTAGAGCTTTTAAGATTATTTTCCTATGAATAAACGAAATAACCATCAAAGTATATAATAATAAACCATAGAGATACGTTGATTCCTCAAGACCAAAAGCTTAAGGTTCAAATTCAAATGAAAAAGTGATTAAAAAGCAACCAGAATTGTTTATGGTCTCGTCAGAAAGCTGAAACAATTGAAGAAATAATAGGCATGCTAAAGCAGAAAAATACATGTACTATAATTATTGCGATAGTGAAATACTTGTGACCAAACTAGCAGTGGATAATCTCATTACTTGTAAGTTAATACATAGTTGATTAAAAGTGTTCTGTATAAATATGAATAATAGCCATTGCAGAGAAAAGGAAATCAAAAAAGAACGTCACACACAAAACGTGAGGTGGCGCTATTGTATATGGGGTTTCTTACGGGAGTGAAAGAGATGTAATTAGCTGTCAATGTCAGTACACTATTCACAAATATGACTGAGACTCAGAATTTATTATTTTTAATTGACACCTACTAGACCAAAATCTCTAAGTTATATTTTATATTGATTGTATCGGGCATTGTTTTGGTAGTAAAAGATTCTTATAATTCATTAAAAATATGGTAGCAACACAGTGAACTGCGGCATTATTTGAGGCCGATTTTTTTACTCGTTGTGTTTACTAAAACTCTCTTTGCAGGTGTAAATGAGAGGAACGATGTGTTATCGCGACAACAAATGAACAGTGATCAAATCTTCTTTAATTGTGTAGTGTTTCGTTGGTACAAAATATTGTAGCCGCAATGATGAAGAGTACGTTACCTAAGGACAAACCTGGCAAAATGAGGATTCGAGCTTTCCCAGTAAGTATCGCTGCGCCAAGCACTCTGATTAACATTTGACCAATTATTTTAGCAATTCGCACAAAATAACAATGTTGAATCACTTAACAACTCACATAAATTGTTGTTCTTCATAATAATGAGCAATTTTGCGATTGTTCACAAGATTTTGTAGCTGCGGTTTGGAGTACCCCGTAATTTATTGCATTACCCTGTGGTCAGTAATCTAGTCTATACTTTCAATCATCTCTTAAACTAATTGCTTGTATGTTTGTGTTATGCAGACAGCAGGCTAACAAATTCTTTATCACAATGAAATTTAAAATCTTCCTATGACTCATCAAAATAACTTGCTCTTTAATTTGAATGTTGTTTATTACTAAAGACTTACAGAATAGTAAGTACATAATTATTAGCATTGATAATCACAATTTAGTTAATTACATTTCAACAAAATGTCTTCTCTGAAAAGTAAGCGCCAAAAAATGGTTTGCATAAAGATATTCTGACATTTGCTACATTTATAATTTATCTTTTTTATCTTTTAAGTAATAAATAATAACAACAAACTGTTTAAAATATCAACTTGAGTACATAAGTTTTGTTACAAAAGAGGTTAGCACTGTAATCTTGATAGTATGGTAACACCTTTAGTGACTTAACTGTCAATGTGATTTAAAAATAGAAACCAATTTATTTTCCTTTAGAACAAAATTTTTGTATTCAATATGTCATAATTATATTTTTGATGACAGGAGTGAAAATCAATCCAAATATAAACATTCGTATTTTTGCATACTATATATACTAAATGTTTTTGAACTTCTATTTTAATATTGTACAATGTTTGTTTAACACCCAAAGATATTAGTTTTCAAGATGACGAGAAAATTTCAAGTGTGGAACTATTCCGAACCATATTACCAAATGTATCCAGACACTTGGGTCTGTACTGTTTAAACAATAAAGAGAACTGTTGTAGTGACTTGTGAAAAGTTTTGTGTGAATGATTCAAAACACTGTGTTAACATTACAGATGACTATGGACGAGAAGTATGTGGAGAGCATATGGAGTTTACTTAAAAATGCAATACAAGAAATTCAAAAGAAGAACAATTCAGGTCTCTCCTTTGAAGAACTATATCGCAATGCTTACACCATGGTTCTCCACAAGCATGGTGAGAGACTTTACACTGGGTTGAAGGAAGTTGTCACTCAGCATCTTGAAACAAAGGTAAATACTTAACAGTTTTTATGAATGCATGTTCTATGTAAGTTGTTGGTGCATGTTTACAGTCTATTATCTTATTTTCCAGGTGAGGGAAGATGTTTTGCACTCATTACACAATGGATTCCTGCAGACCCTAAACAATGCTTGGACAGATCATCAGACTAGTATGGTTATGATTCGAGACATACTCATGTACATGGACAGGGTATACGTGCAACAAAATGAAGTGGACAATGTTTACAATCTGGGACTTATTATTTTTAGAGATCAGGTTAGTAAATTGGTTTTATACAATCATATACATTATGGAAAATGTATTAGTTGCTAATATTTTCAAACATACTTATGCTGCTGCAAATAAAAAAGATGTACCAAAACTTTTCAATATAATAGTGGAATATATTACAAAGATAAACACACAGATGATTCTATATCTCCTAGACCAATTATTATGAAATTATATCCTATGACCTAGTAGTATAACTGGATTGACATGCAAATTGAACAAACCAAATGCAAAAGTACTTACATTTTTCTTTGAATATTGTATAATGGTGATTTAACCTATGCAAATGAGCAGTTTTGTTTTGCACAACCCATCCATTAAGACTTCCTGGATGTAAATTAGTTATTTTAATTCCTGTGTAGTTGTTTTATTATGAGAAACTTGTACCTAAATTGTGGCTCAAACGAAAAATGGGTTCAGTGAGATTGGTCCCTTTCTTCTTGGATTGAAATGACTATTCAACTGAGTCAGTCCATCTTTGTTTTAGCAGGATCCTCTATGAATTTCAAGAAGCATGTTAACAATGGTTCTCAGTTGTATGTTTATAATTCTTTAAATGTAAATAATATCTATAACCAAAAGTAATCTCCAGCCGTCTTATTATAAAACATGGTTTCAAAAACCAAATTTGGCACTTGTGGTTGGTTAAAACCATATTTTTTAAGAAAGTTAATGGTTTAAATTTGCACTAATACTGGTTCTTTGAAATCCAATAATAAAATTGAATTTGTTCAGTGGTCAAACAAAAAAACTAATTTAACAAAATTTGCATCGCAAGGTTGTTCGCTATGGGTGCATCCGCGACCACCTTCGTCAAACGCTACTGGAACTGGTGGCGCGCGAGCGACGTGGCGAGGTGGTGGACCGACTAGCCATACGCAACGCCTGCCAGATGTTGATGGTGCTGGGCATCAATTCACGCGCCGTCTACGAAGAGGACTTTGAGAAGCCTTTCCTGCACCAGTCTTCAGAGTTTTATAGGGTATGTGTAATACAAATTCTAATCATGATAATGGTGCCAAGCAAAATTGGCCTTTGTTTGTGACTTTTATACTGTCATAATGTTCATGCGTTTTATACTGTTTAGCAAACAAGTGCTGCAGATATTATGTAATGATTAACTTTTATAGTTTAAACAAATGTTTTAATTTGGGATCAGCCTACTGGAATGTAATTTTAGTTTTTCTTTTTCTATCAAATGAATATCAAACGATTTTTTCCGGGCGTATATAGGACACTTTTTAAGTTTTTATGTCGGACTGTTCATCGAATGAAAAATGTTCATAAAATGTCACCTACCACGGGAACCTTTTGATTAAAAATACACTAGACACTAGATAACTGTAAATGAACTGAAGGTCTTCTGCGTTAGTTAAACAAATAATGTTTGTCTACCCAGATGGAATCTCAGAAGTTCCTGGCGGAGAACAGCGCGGCGGTGTACATCAACCGCGTGGAGGCGCGCATCGCGGAGGAGGCGGAGCGCGCGCGGCACTACCTGGACGAGAGCACCGAGCCGCGCGTCGTCGCCGTGCTCGAGCACGAGCTCATCGAGCGCCACATGAAGACCATCGTCGAGGTAACCGCCCTCTCTCGCCTGCTTGTTGTACTTACACTTACTGTACTTAGTTATGAATTGATCCAGTCATCATTTTTATGAAGTTGATAGCAATAATAAAAAGTTCAAAACGACTTTAGACTATATATCTACCAAATTTTATTTCGATTCAGTAATTTTGACTTTCAAGTCAAATGATGCGTAACAGACATTTGAGAGAGTTACTTTCGCATATATAATATTAGTAAGGATAAAAGTTCTTAGGGTCGTCTTAAAAAGTCCGTGAAAATGAGATCTTTTCACTAAGAATTAGGCTTGTAAACTTATTTAGAACATACTGTACGACCCTGCTTGTGTTTGATACAATGTTGGTGGCAGATGGAGAACTCAGGCGTGGTGCACATGCTGATGCACACGCGCACGCTGGAGCTGGCGTGCGTGTACAAGCTGCTGTCGCGCGTGGCGGAGGGGCTGCGCACGGTGGCGGACGCGGTGTCGGCGCACCTGCGCGAGCAGGGCCGCGCGCTCGTCACCGACACGCACCACAACACCAACGCTATCACTTTCGTGCAGGTAACATGCTCATTTCTTCATTCCACTCTAACTGTTGTCCACTTTTTAAGTGTCCCACACTTAAAAAGTGGACAACTTATTCCCGCACCTGAATAAAATGTATAATAATATGTTATTGAGGAGCTCGTGGCTAAGTGACATCAGGAAGGGTCGGTCGATCATAAGGTTACAACAGCGCTTCTCGCGGTTGGTCCGTGGATGGGTAATAATTTTTTTATAACTACTTCCTCTTTATTTGGGAAGGTACGTTAAATTTATGGATCCCGGCTGTTATTTAAAAATCGATGACAGTCGTTGTGGGTAGTCAGATGCCAGAAAGTCTGAAAATCATTCTTACAAGGGATAGGTGGTCGGTCCCGGTAAACACTCATACTCAGCGACATCTGATTAAGAGTGGAAGACGACAATTTTCTTAAATACCTATGATTTCCATATATTTAGTTTTAAGTTTAATCTTTCTTTTAATATTTGTTACAGAATCTGTTGGACCTGAAGGACAGATTTGATCATTTCCTTCAAAACTCGTTTAACAATGATAAGATTTTCAAACACATGATTGCGTCAGACTTCGAATACTTCCTCAACTTGAACAGCAAATCGCCAGAGTTTTTATCGCTGTTCATCGACGGGAAGTTAAAGAAGGGTGAAAAAGGCGTAAGTACCGCCCTAAGCAAACTTACATACACAAAGGTATTTGGTTGTCTAGAACATCATTTTTCCACAGATGAGTGAACAAGAAATCGAAGCTGTGTTGGACAAAACTATGGTACTGTTCAGATTCTTACAAGAAAAGGATGTGTTCGAGCGTTATTATAAGCAACACTTGGCCAAACGATTGTTGCTCAACAAATCCGTCTCCGATGACAGTGAGAAGAATATGATCTCTAAACTGAAGGTTAGTTTTTAGTTAAATTAGGTCATCAAGCTATTCTCTATTATTTGCAAGTTATCCAAAATATGGACGCTTTGTTTATACATATTTTGGTTTTTAACCTTTCCCAGAAAGAAGGTTTACTAAAGGATGTTGAACCGCGAGATTTTCAATGTATAATCGGAGATGTCTCGCAAATAGAGAATTCCATAAGTGACTAAATGAACAATCTGTCCGCCTCCCCATCCTGTCCACATATTTCTGCAAAATTCTTTACCAATTATACATGGACATTTTCGTAAGTGTCCTATGTGTCTTATATACCGTTGGTAGTTCTTTTTCTATTGTAAAAAGTCTGCTTAAAGTCTTGGTGCATTGGTTCAAATTCTATTCTTTGCTAAGGTTTTCAAAATTAACTTGAATAAAAACCAAGAAACGGTCTAGGTAAAGAATTTTGCAGAGAATTAAGACTTTAAGCAGGGTTAAGTAGTCTGTACCATGTTGTTAGACTAATTATAATGTATTTGCATTAATTGTAATACTGTGCAGTAAAGTAGACACTGTTAGCGCACTGCATATACTTTATTTAAATACAATAATTCGTGTGTCTTTTTCAGACTGAATGCGGTTGTCAGTTCACATCAAAGCTGGAAGGAATGTTCAAAGACATGACCGTCTCGAACACTATAATGGAAGAGTTCAAGGAACATGTGCTGTCATCCGGGGTGAATCTTTGCTATTTTTTACCTTTGTCCGGCCGTTAGCGCCGCGATCTTGTTATCTAAGTCGAGCTGACTGTAAGTCGTCACTCGCAAGCCCTTCATTATGGAAATTATTTTCTTCAATATTTTCTACAAAGTATTGTATTTTCAGATCAATCTTCACGGCGTAGATCTGTCGGTGCGTGTACTAACCACCGGCTTCTGGCCCACACAAAGCGCGACGCCGAAATGCAACATACCTACAGCGCCACGGAATGCATTCGAAGTCTTCAGAAGGTAAAATCTAATTTCGGAAATATTAACACCATGTCTTTTAATCTGAAAATTTAATTGCATTCGTATGTTGTTTGACTCGTTACGCTTTTCTAGATGAATAAATGAATAAATTACGTAACCAGGACATAAAATAACTTAAAATCTATTATTCTGATAAAAGATAAAAAACTAGCCTCTGCCCATCTCCAGGGAACCTACATACTAAGGGATACCAAGCGGAACTAGTTTAGCATTTCTAATATTAGTAAGGATGGAGACTATAATAACAAAGCTGTTGTATCCCCCGTAGCTTCTACCTAGCGAAGCACTCGGGGCGGCAGCTGTCGCTGCAGCCGCAGCTGGGCAGCGCGGACCTGAACGCGACGTTCCGCGCGGCCGCCAGCTCGCCGCCGCGCTCGCCGCCCGCGCCGGCCGCGCCGCGCCGCCACATCATACAGGTCTCCACCTTCCAGATGTGTGTGCTGCTGCTCTTTAATAAGCGCGAACGACTCACTTACGAGGTATGTACCTAATATTTCTTTATTTACTGCCCCCTAATTACCTATTTTCATTTATACCTGTTACCTTCAAAGTTTGTCAGTGTGGATATCCTTTCATTACATCATAACGTATTGTGTGCTCTGGTTTTTTTTTTTTATATTACCAAGTATGATGTTCAAATGTCTCAGTGAGGTAATATCCATGAGGGAACTAACCTTACGAAATTTAATCGATAATTTTGTAATATCGAATAATACGAATGGCAAAGAAAACCGAATTGGAATTACCGATTTTACGATAGCAGCTCCTGTTTACTGTTTTTTGTCGATTTGACGCTACTGGTCAATCTTTAGGGACGTATTTTATGATTCATGATTGACCTTATATATTTACTGTGGCAGGAAATACTCAACGAGACTGATATACCAGAGAAAGATCTTGTCCGGGCCCTACAGTCGTTAGCAATGGGTAAGCCTACCCAGAGGGTGCTCATCAAACAGCCGAAGACAAAGGAGATAGAACCATCTCATCAATTTTACGTGAACGACGCCTTTACATCTAAGTTACATAGGTAAGACTACATAACCTTGTCTTGGTATATTTACTAAACTTTTTTTTAAACTTTGTTTTTCTGTCTATCAGAGTTAAGATCCAGACAGTAGCAGCTAAAGGCGAGTCTGAACCGGAGAGACGCGAAACACGTAACAAAGTTGATGAAGACCGCAAACATGAAATCGAAGCGGCCATCGTGCGCATCATGAAAGCCAGAAAGAAAATGGCGGTAAGTTTAAAAATGTTTATACAGGAAGATCACGAAATAACTCTTTGACGAAGTACAATATAATGTGTGGTATCGACAGCACACGCTACTGGTCGCCGAAGTGACGGAGCAGCTGCGAGCTCGCTTCCTGCCGTCGCCGGTGGTCATCAAGAAGCGCATCGAAGGGCTGATCGAGCGAGAGTACCTCGCCCGCACGCCGGACGACCGCAAAGTGTACACTTACGTCGCATAGGTTTGTAGCGACACTCAGCATTGCTCCGATCGATTTGTGTGAAAGCAGCTTCAGTTTATATTTACTGTCTTCTTTGCTTTTCAATATATTTTATTAGTCTAAAATATTCTTTGAAGATTAATTATGTAAAAATATTGTAAATACCAATATAGCAGTAGTACCTTAACGTCATGTACTATGATAGTTTACCTCATTTCCTTGATGCGGCTATATTAAAAACTTCCTTTATAACACAATGTTTTATTAAATTCTCTTTTGCCTCTTGGATTTCGCTAATACTTACGAGCACTAGTTGGGTTGACGTGGTCTAATTGAACCTAAAATGGGTTTTATTTTCAGGCCACCACAAACTCAAGATCGTTATGTCCTTGAAGGGGATGCCAAGTTAGAAGTGATAGAAGTAACAAAAGTATTTAAATTATTTCAAAATAAAAATTATTAGTTATTATTCAAGAGTTATTTTATTTGTAAAAAGCAATATTACACAACAGTATATAGTTACAACAAACGGGCTGGACATGTGAATACAGCCATTCTGGGGAAAGGGGAAGAAGAAATCTTTTGGTAAATGAATATTTAAATGTGGACCTCCAGCATACTGAATTACACTTGGCTTGGTCAGATCCACGAAATTAATATCAATAGTAATGATCATGGATATATCTTCTATATTAAAACTAACGTTTCTAGTTGTTACTTCATACTTAGCTGACAGAATTTTATTCTGACCCACGTTTGATCTTTCATCGACATTAGCGAACATGAAGGTAACAGACAGTCTGTTAATTATATTATAACAGTAAAGTTTAAAGGTGTTTTCATTATACTCTCCATAAACAGGATCACGATTATTGATGTCTATAAACAAATTTATCCAACTTTCATCAGCAATATCATGTGGATTCCCAAATGGAGAAATGGATACATTACTGTTAAGCCTTAAAAGTTCATTTATACCATTTTGTACCTGGTTGCATTCTTTGTTTTTTGGTAAAGTTGCGTGCGGATGTACATACCGGCATTTAATCCTTTTATTGATGTCAAATGTTACTATGTTGCTTGTTGTATTTGATAAAACACAAAGTCCGTTTCTGTTTTCGGGAAGTAACATATGCCCCTTCGTTTCCGAAGTATTATTGAAAAAATTGTCGGTATGATTACTCTTAACGTATGATGCAATAACCGGTAAACTGTGGATATATCCCGGGTTTCCACTTAATTCTACTACATCGTCTATTGATTTATTGGACATATAAAAATTTATATTGATCTCTTGTAACATGAACGGCAATACATACGATATATTTTGTATGTGTAGTTTTATCGTCGCGTTAACTATTTTTAAATCGTGATAATAGAACTCGTAATCAATTTTCAATGCTATATTATTGCAGGCATCCTCCGTGCATGTCGCTTCGTTCAAAATCTTGTTATAGTTTGCACAAACCCCATTCTCACATGCAAGGATTGTCCAATTGATGCAATGGAGATTTGTGCAGTTCTGAAAAATACACATTTTGTAAAAATATAATATTCTAGAATTAAAAAAACAAATATAATAAAATATTGTTTTACCAAAGTGGTGCTGTTAATAGTATTGTTAGTAGCACTGATAACCAAAGATTCTTCAGAAGTTTTCAAAATATTAAACATCTCTAAATGCTCAAGTTTCACATTGCATTTTATTTTCTCCTTTTTGATGAATTCAATTGGTACTCGATCAGTGCAGTAATGGTTTACCATTGGTGCTGGGAAATCTGACAAAAATATGAATTAAGTAGATTACACTTTATTGCAAAGAAACTGCTTTACACACAAGTTTCAGTATTTTATGGCATTCTAGTCAAAAAAGAGAATAGTCTCTCTAGTAATGCAAATAATACAAACCTAAATAATAAAATATCCCATTTTTCAACAACCAAATAGGATCACCTTGTTTATACAAGGTTTTCTTAAATTCATATGAAGGTTGCTTTTGAACAACATTTCGCCATGTGTAATAGTGATCTGTTGATGCCAGATTATACTGAAAATAAAATAGTAGACATTAATATAAAACTTACACAATATATCTAAGTAAATAATAAATATGTTAAAAAAAATCTACCTTCTTTAAAGTTCGCTTATTGGGTAAATTAGTTTTAACAACACAAAACAGGTTATCAAGCATACTGCCTCCATATCTCTGCTCATCTAATAAATGTGTAACACATCCATCAATTGCTATATCTTTACCCTTAATTGTATCTTGGCATTGGAATATTTTGAGTTCATTGTCAGAACAGTCTTGATCACAACAACAATATAAATCACAAACATTATACTGCAAAAAAAATATCAATTACGGATGAGTGTAGACAAAAAAGGAATTCTTTGTACATTGCCAATATGTACAAAGCATAGTTCTAATGTTGGTTGCTTAAAGTACTTACCAATAAGTTACATTCACAGTGTAAATTAAAACTAACTTTAGATGTAGTACTAGGTACATCGGATGATTTGTTTTTTATATCAAAGAATGTTATTTCTGTGACATTATCATATTCGGTGCTTGTGAAATAGACCTCTGTAGTGGAAGAAGTGACATCGGTATCAGAAGTATTTTCATCATAAAGGACGTCAAATATAGTGGTGGTTGCATCCGTTGTTCCTAGGGATGTTTCTGACAATGAGGAGTTGTTATAAATCTTTGATGGGGATGTGTTTTTTAATGATCTACTCATGATATGTGTCCTGTAGTAAAGAGCATGAGGCTTAACACTAATATTCTTCAATAACTCCCTCAGAACATCCTTTTGTGTTGTCACATTGAGAGTCACAGGTTCTTCAAGCTGATTTTTTTCTTGTATGTAATCCATGACACAAAACTGAATGAGTATTGATAGGACAGTAAAAGCTAAATATGTAATGACTTTCATGTTTCACTTATACTCTACTCCAAATTGACTAAAATTCCGGAGCAATATATTCACTTGCAGCTGAACTGTCCCTTTTGACTGAGTTTTTAACTTAAATCTGTAAACAAAATCATTTTTATAGATAATTTGTTTATAGAAATATCAGATGGTAAATCTATAATTTGCCATTCGCATATATAACTTACCGATTCAAACCTAAATTAACAATATCACTTTGAATGAGTTGATGAGATCCACCAAGAAAAAATTGACGAATCCTGTCAGTAATAGAAGTTGCAGTCGGTATCCAGCAGTTCACATTGATCGTATGAGGTCCTGGCACAGCAGGTAAGCTACAGCAACCATATCCTACTATCCAAGAGCGTCCTATGGAATCAAGACAACTAACTTGCACAAGCAGTTTCGGCCAACCTACACAATAAAGTAAGAAATCATATAAATATAGGAAAATATGTAGCTACAGGATTCATTTTGTCTTAAATAAACATACCTTGGATCCCTTTTGTGACGTAGTGGATATCAAGAGGATGAGCCCAAGTTACAGTCTTATCGTAATCCGCCTTTCCTGAAACTGTCTGCCCCTCAGGGCAGCCTGATACTAACGTCCAGTTAGGGCCTAAAACAACAACAAATTCTATATAATATTATGGCACTACCTAGTAGCTAGTATGATACGAATGTAAATCGAAATATTACGTAATGCAACAGCTTACCGGCTTGAAAGGAATATCGACAAAATAAGGAAGATTTGTCGTGAAAGTTAGTTGCGCACTGCAGTTGTCCTAAAATATGCAATTCTGCCATGAGATAACGTAAACTTTCGTCATGTAGAAGCTTATTCTGCTCATTATTCACTTAAACAGCAAAAGTTTAACATCAAACGAAACATTTTTGTTGATAAACTGCGTAACCATGGTAACGATCTGACAGTATTATCAGTGTTGCCATTTATAATATGGGATTTAAAAGCATGACGCACTAATAAATATACAAAGCTGTGCTGGTGCTGTTTATTAAATTTTATTTTTTTTCACATTTGCCCTACCCACCTCAAATTACAACCTCATCATCTGAATAGCTTTTTGTCAACCGGACTCGCAAACTCCGAGTACGGATTACCATGTTGACCATCAACCTCAAGCTCCAACGCTCAAAGAGTATACAATATACTACGTCATCCGCTTTTGTTTTTAAACAGTTCCAAGAGACTACAGTCGCCCGGGACGCCGGGGCTTCGGGGGCAGAATCAGAGGTGACGCTGATCAGAATAAGTTGTATTCATCAACCACTTAACAGCTTACTTATCCTTTTAGTACCAGTGTAATCACAACATAAAAAACCTTTTTTTTGGCTAGAGCGGACCTTTACGAGGCGCGAAACCCTAAAAACGAGTAATAAAAGACAGAAATAAAAATAATCATTTATTTGGTTCATGTGAAAATTAAATCAATATAAAATAGATTCATTAATTACATATGTACTTATATTTATTGATGATTCATAAAGTAAAAAGGCACGTGGATTACAAATAGGCTTGCCAGCCGTGGAAGAGACGGCAGAGATTAAAGGGGTCGGTGGCGATCCGCAGCAGTCGTGCGACCTGCCCGGGTACGGCGACGCCGCCAGCCACGCCGTCCTCCGTGCCGCTGAGCTTACTCGTTACCACCAGGAGCGCTCGTTCTGCCAGCCCGCTTGGCGTTCCAGCGTCACCTACACAAAAAGTATACGCATGCGTAGTGTTTCGTTATTACATTTAATGTCGGGTCGTGACTGTTGCGCATTCAGTATACTAACAGCTAACTTCGGGCGAAGTTATTTTACGTGAAATGTATATCTAAAAACTTTTTATTAACAAGAATCTTAACTCAATACACGTAAATGGAAGGAATCTATGATTTTTATTAAATAATGAATACAATTTATGTGGTTGGTAAATAAAATATTTATTTTATTGGTCGTTAATTTCTTACCGACAGCGCTAGTGTTCCTATTTGAGGCAGAAGCGTTTTGCTGAGCTGTCTTCACCGACCATGAGTAAAGTGGGTCACAGAGAAGAACTTCTAATATTGTCAGCAACGTTTCTTGATTGTCCCGTAGAAGTTGCATTGTTTTTTCACAGCACCTGTGGTGTATAAAACGGATTTGATCAACATGACCTATTTTCTACCTTGTTGTTGGTTTAATAAAGACCTTTCGTTGAGATGATATTGTCATGCTCAAGTTAATGAAAAACTCTTAAGTATGTAAAGTATTACCCTCTAAATATTCCTTCAGTGCCACTTGAACCAAAGCCCGCTATGATGTCTCGTGTCAAACGGAATGGCACTGTTTCCGGAGTCGGCAACGTCTTGCCTTGGTCGAATGCGATACCTTCAAGATATATTATTTTAGTGCAAGAAAAAGCAGTCGTAGACTTAACTTACGTCCAAAGGTAAATAGGATTAGTCAACATTACCTAAATCTATGTGAATAACTTCAGCAGTTCTCTTGTCTATCAGAATGTTGTAAACGTGTCTATCGCCAAGTCCCAGTATGTAGCCGACCATGGATGAGGTGGCAACACTGAAAGACCAAAAATAAGTGATTTATTGTACAATAGGGTCAGCAGTACTTCAGTTGGATTTTTCCCCATATAATTATTAAAGGTTTGTTATGAAATATTTTCATTATTTCCATACTTTTCTATCATACCTTTTTGTGTACGCCAGTCTACTTTGATACCACGTGACCGGGTCGAGATAATGTTCCGTAAAGAAGTACTGGAACACGGGCTTGAATTCATTCATGATTCTGTTCAAAACATTTAACTTTGCTTCGTGGCTGTCTCTGCAACTCTCAATTACTTTCCTTCGCGCCGCGTCACAGGAAATATCCTATAAGTGATTATTATGAATACGAATAATTTTATAGAGGAAGCTCAAAGTCACCCAAAGAGCAATGGAGAGGGCTGCGCTAGGAATTTCTCTACGAGATCGAATCAGAAAAGAAGAGATCCCCAGAAGAAAAAAATATTTTGATCCATATAAGACGTGGACGTAAATAAAGTACCTGAGGTCGATAACGTGCATGGGCGCCGCTATTGTCTTTGCCAACAAGATACAAGCCCATTGGGATAGTGCCCTCGCACCATTCCAGTACGCCTGATAGCCGTGACATTGGTACCACCTGAAACGTCAAATGTGATAAAAGAATTGGGATTTAAACCAATAAATGAGGAGGAAGCAAAATCAGTCTGGCATTAGGAAAGTAAATGTAAGTAAGTGTAAGTAACCTAGCGTCTATAGCATTACAAAATATACAATAAATTCTTGTAATAAAATGACGACCAGACGGCGTAATGGGGAGTGAATCTGCCTGCCACGCTAGAGGTCGCGGGTTCGATTTGTGTGCATGAACATAGGTGTTTGATTTAGCCTGGGTGTTTCTATGTATAATATGTATGTATTTACAAAATAAAAAATATATAAGTTGTCTAGTACTCATTGTACAAGCTCTGCTTAGTTTGGGACTAGATGACGTTGTGTGAATGTGGGAGGAATATTATTATATTATATGAAGGGATGTTTGTTACTTTTCACGCAACAAATACCGAATGGATTTTAATGAAACTTGTAAGTAATACAGCTTAAGTATGCATTAGAATAATGTAGGCTTTCTATGCGAGAAGTAGAAGCCTCAGAAAGCGAGCTCTCCGTTGGCGGAATCTGTAATTTTGATAATGTATATATTTTGTCAATCTTTTAAAAGTTTGCTTACCTTATACGTTCGTATAAGCAATTTATTTTTATTCGTCACAGGATTGTTCTCCAACAAAGTGTTGACTATGCTGAAAACTTGCTGCATTACTGCATCTTGTTTTAAGTCATCTCCACCCTGTAAAGAAAAAAATATCATTATGTAATGAATATATTTGGGATAGAAATAAAAAAAATATACTATTAAAAATATATAAAAATAAATACCTTTATTAAAAGCACGTTATTTTTACCAGACGAATCTAAGCAATTTATCTTCTTTGGACAGTTGACTCCGCCTACGAGTTCGTAGTGAGTAGAAAATGATTGTAAAGCTGAAATACAATTTGTAAACTTAATTTACTGTTAACACTTTTAGACAATTGCATGCATAGCCATAAGAATCAATAGATATGAGTTATAGGTATATATTTTTTAATTTAATACTTTACTTTAACCAGATGTGAACTAATAATACATCGTATCGTAAGCTAAATAGTTATGTCAGAATGTCTCCATACTGTGTATGTAAGTATATTTGCAGTCTTTCTTGATCGGCACCGTAACTGTGGGCACGGGGATAGATCGCAGATTGCGAAGTTTATGTATATTCTCCGCGTCGGGTATTTTGACTTTCTTCAGTTGTCGACTTTCCGCAGGCTTGTAGTTCGCGAAACTTATGATGGCTGTGAAACAAAATTATCTTTAAAAACATAGCAGTAATATAAAATCGGAGAGTGACAAGTTTAGAGACCTATGTTAAAAAAAAAAATTGGAAAACTTTGACATAATTTTCAATCTTTTTATATCAGTTTATTATTTAATTTGGTACATCACCAAACTCTTGGAAGCTCGGGGTTCAACAGAGATGTCGGCATCTCTATTGGTGATTCTAAAGATTTTTTCCGTTTAACCATTAAATAATAACTTTCTTAAAAAGTCTACTGTGCGCCTGCGCAACTAAAAAGCTAACATTACGTAAGACATATTACAACCGTATTGTAAACAATATGCGAATAATACACTGTTAAATACTCACTGAAAATTCGATTAAAAAAATAAAACAACCTACCATCACACATCTTCTCCATCTGCGTAATAATGGCGGCGAGGTCGTCGTTATGGTGTCGCAGTTCGGCGACCAGCGCGTGCGCGGCCGCCACGCGCGGCTGTACGTCGCGTGCGCGCGCGCCGCTGCCGCCGCGGGCGCTCGCGTTGCTGATGACGCTGTCCTTGTCCGAGTTCTTTAGCCCGAAGAGGATGGGCAACGTGTGGTGTGGATGGTCGATCACACATCTTTCTGTGTACAGTAAATTGATAAGGATTAAGAATAGCATTTTAATATGAGGAAAGATGAGGATCACACAGCACAATCACTGGAGCCAAAGCCGCTGGCGAATTGCAGTTGATGCTTATTTTTGTTGAAAGCTTGACTTTAATTTTTGTCGTAGTTCTTTTAGCAAGAGCTTGACACTTTGACAAACAATCAACTATAGAATGATGTCTTAAACTAATACAATAGGAACACAAATAAGTACTTATTATTTTCTTCAAATTATTGATGAAAGGAGTATCTTCGTCAGTTAACCGTGGTGCCAGCTGCGGTAAGACTGTCACGAACTTCCAGGACGGTATCATATTCAAAAGATCATCGAATGACTCGCCGCCATCTTGGAACTCAAAGTCTTGGTTGGCAAGCCACAGCGATATCACTCTGAACACTGACAGGTTGTTCTCGTCACACTGCTTCAATGAAAGTAAGTAATATCTGGAAATAACAAAATAGCAAAATAACTCAAACATTTTTTTTACAATTTTCTATTCGTGAACCCTCACGAATAGCCCGATCTCTTTAGTCGAGCCGAATTTCAGTCATAATAATGTAATAATGACGTCTAGACAAATTATCGCTGTGGCGGCTATACACTCTAATTAAATCAGCCAGCTGTGCAGGATATAGATAAACATGCATTATCAATTCCCTCTCTTTAATATCCCGATGGGACGGCAATCGTAATCGACCCGAGAGAGATCAGGCCCAGGACCCACATTTACTTGCTCGCAGATGCACGGGTGTACTAATCAGCAATTACAGAATCGCCCAGAATCTATGCTTTTGTTTAAAACCCCAAAGCAATTTCGAACTATAGAATACCTTACCTCATAGCTAATTGTAAGAAGTTTTCTTTTTCTACTTGTGTGTTCGCTATTTCGGCTTCATCAAGTTCTTTGAACTTTCTGTTGGTTGATAGGGCTCTTTTTTCTTCTCTGAAATTGATGACATAATAAGTTATACTAACACCATTTTTCTTTTAAAGTTAATTCAATATTTACAAACTTACATTGTCAGTGATTTGGATTTGTTTAACGATGACGCAGTGCCTTTCATATTTTCTAAGCATTTCACTCTGTTTTCATATATTGATGACTTCATGTAAGTCAATACCTGTAAATAATTGTAAAGTATGTGTTTGCAACCTACGTTATAAGCGTGTAAAACATAAAAAATCTAGAAGTTTCTGGTAACGTACCTGTTTGTACTCCGCATCGGCAAATTTTGCAATATCGTAATAAATTTTCAATCTAATATCAACATTGTCACCTTTCAGTGTATCGAGACTCTTCTTCAAATATTTTTGTATAATTTCACGGGGATTGTCGCGTTTTGAGTCCGCCATCCAGAGAGCGTACCGTCTACAGAAAATAAAATTAATTATCTATACTAATATTATAAAGCTGAGTTTGTTTGAAGGCACTAATCTCAGGAACCGAAACCGATTTTAATTTTAAGATAGGTCTTTCATTTTAAGATAGCTTTTTTATTAAGAAAGGCTACTTTTTATACAGCCTTTTTATCGTCCCACTGCTGGGCACTCTCCCATGGAGAAGGATTGAGCGTTAATTACCACGCTTGCTCAATGCGGGTTGGTGATTTCAGACTTTATAGTCCAGGTTTCCTCGAGATGTTATCCTTCACCTTTAATCAGTCATTGGTGTCCAAGATAAACTTAGAAAGTACGTATAACTTAGAAAAGTTACATTGGTACGTGCCTGACCTGGAATCGAACCCGCACCCTCATACTCGAAAGGCTGGTGCTTTAACCACTAGGCCTAAATAGGCTATAGGTTTAAATATTTACCGTAAAGAAATAGCCGCAAGTTTGGTATTGAGCGTCTGATCAGTGACAATGTTACGGAGGAGAGATAACGCTATTTCCTTGTGTCCCTTAGCCCATGCGATCTCACTCTCCACTAGTGTTATATCTTTGGATTGCTGCGATTTCTTCGCAACGGCTAACAACCGTTGTGCCATGTGTACCCTGCGATTGTTTAGCGCCAACTCTGAAAACGATTTTTTTTTTGGTCAGTAAAGGAGGTCTTTATTCTTTAGTCATTTACATTTTAGATAGCTGTTTAATTGTATTTTTATTATAATTGAGAAGTCCTCTCCACATATATTTATATTCTTTTCTGCTGTGCCCGACAGGGTCTACGATTGGAACCTACCAAAAAAAAGGTTTACAACCTATGCCTACGTTGTGGAATGCATAAAAAAATTAGTTTTTACTAAACAACTGCTCCCTGTTTTGTAAATGTAGACAATACCACAATGTTAAGGAAATAGCTATACTATCACTACATATCACTACATAGTATAAAACAAAGTCGCTTTTTCTGTCCCTATGTCCCTTTGTATGCTTAAATCTTTGAAACTACGCAACGGATTTTAATGCGGTTTTGTTTAATAGATAGAGTAATTCAAGAGGATGGTTTATATGTATAATAAGATCCATTAAATAGTGGAGAAGTACTGTAATTTTTTTTTAAATTGCGGGACGTAGAGTTGCGGCCGGCCGGTATGTTTTTATATACAACGTTCACAGTTTTTCTGTAGTGTATTTAGTATCAGCATTGCACCCGTGCGAAGCCGGGGCGGGTCGCTAGTTATATTATAAAGCTAACAGTTTTGTTTCTTTGCTTGAACGCGCTAATCTCGGGCCAGCAGTTCCGCTACTGCTCTGGTTCCGGTACTGGTGGTGGTGATGATTAATGATTTCTGGGCTAGATTATTCTAGATTATCTAGAAGATTAGATTAGATTTATCTAGAAAAGTTAAAGGCAGTGAAGTAGTTCTCACGAGACGCTGGTAATACCGCTGGTGAATACTAGTAAAATATAAACTTACTGGCATATTGAATTTGCAAAGAAACAATTTCGTTCAACATATTGCCGTGTTGTTTAGCTGCATGCTCAAGTATCAGCACTCGCTGCGAAGACAACGCCTCAATGTGCTTGAAATCATTGTACTGCGGCAACTTCTCGATATTCCATCTCTGAAGCAACTCCCACACTCGCAAGCGATTAGTTCTCACTAATATATACTGTTCTATATCGTTAAATATATGAAGTTTCTCCAAAACTTTATATATATTTTGACAGTTCTCCATGTTCAAATTCTGACACAATCTTGACGCAGCAAGTTTAGCCTTATTCACAGGCTCCAGCAGCTTACTTTCAAACTCAGGAGTATTTTGGATGTTCAAACAACTTTTTAGACACGCATACTGGAATGCCTTGACTACTGAATTTTGGTTACAGTTTGTATGCTTATACTTTTCTTCTAGCTCTCGAGTGTCCACGAAAGCGCTCCAATCACCTGAAATGACAATCAATCAATCAATGTAAAATTTTACCGATTGAATATTAACCTTCCGGTATTGTGATAAGGTTGAAAATCTATTAAAGAAATTTGACTGATGTGCTGGCGTCTGTACTTATTTTTAAATGAATAATTTTACTCCGGAACTTAATCATGATAACAGTCTATAACTTACCTAAGAATGCCAAGCACTCGTATTTAACATCATTGAGCTGATCACTCTCCGGCAAGGACTTAATATAGCGCAGTGCTAGATGGTGCATGCCCGACTTGTGTAGCGAGCGCACCACGCCCCCGTGCAGGTCGGCGTCGGCCGCGCCGCCACACGACAGCGCTATGTCGTGGAGTACCAGAGCGTCCGTGAACTGCCCCGTGTTGATCAGATGTTTTCGCTTCTCATTCTCCATTGTCAAGTGCTCTGTGCCACAGCCTTCGATAGCGTCGATTTCGCCGATTGAGACGTAACACTGATTGTGGCAGACAAAAAAATGAAAGATTTATGGAGAAGTAGAAAATGATAAGATGTGTCACAGTCAAAATTCTAAGACATTTTTGTAGAATTATTTTTTAAGTGCAGCATATTTTTTTTAGATTTTGATCAACAACTATCCCACGTTTCAGTAGTGGACTCCCCTACTCTTCCCAAATGTATCAAGATCGAATTAGCCGTTTAACCTATTAAAAAAATTATTATACATACAGTTCTAAAAATCCTTTGTAAGTTTTCTCCACCGGCCAAGCTCGATGTGGCCTCGGGCGAATTCGGCGACACTCCGCCATTCTGGAAGAGGGCCCACAGTTCGCCGTAGTAGACTGCTGTCCAGTTCTGGCCAACCAGCGCCGCCGCCCATGCTATTTTATCGTAATTCAGTTCCAGATAATTCAACGTCTTTGAAGCTCCTCCCGGCCTGAAATTCAAATATTTTTGAAATTAATACTGGAATGATTACGAATTTTTAGACTAGTAAAAATAATACTCACTTCATTCCATAATAGTTTCTTTGTATGCGAACAAAATCTACAATATCAAGCATATACTGAACTACGGTCTTGTACCCTTGGGTCACAACCCCAGCAGTTCTAGACTGGAAGCTATTGTCTGAACTATTCTCCAGTTTGTCGTCGAAAGTCTGTTCCCAAACATTAGCGAAGAATCTTCGTATGTGTTCACCGAGAGCTTTAATGTGTCTGTCGGTGAAACTTTGTAGTATTAAGCCAACAAGGGCGGGAAGTACTTTGCAGCAAACTCGAGACTAGAAATGTAAGAACATTTATTAGGAGGTGAGAGTTATGTGTACCATGGTTACAATCAATAAAGCTCTATCAAACTCACCTTCAATGCGCAAACTTTTGCCAAATTAATCAAGTAGTCTGTAGAAGAATGAACAAAACTCAGAAGAGTACACGTGACTTCTTTCAACCATTCAGAATCGCCCTTCGTGAGGAGAGCATTTAAGAACACACCATCAGGACATGCTTGGCAATACTCTTCAAACTTCATACTATCGGTAGTAGTATCAATCGTCCTTAGATTTGTACTTGAAAATGGTTTTAGTATGTCTTTGTCAACTTCCTCCAAATCTGAAATATAGCTACATTATAATAAGCAACTTAACGGATATTTAATTAATGAGCTCGATCAATGCGTTGATCGCTCCATAATAAGGTTAAGCAGTGTTTGGCGCGAACGAGCCACGTCCATACTTTTATGAGGGGTCCTCCGTGTTTCTTAAATCACGTTAAATTGGTGGGTCCCAGCTGTCATTTGCACATCTTCGGGATTACAGGTAGTCAGAAGCCAGAAAGTCTGACAACCATTCTTACCAAGGGATATAGGGTTGCCCAGGTAATGGTTACCCCGAGGGTCTCGAGAGAGGGTCAGATAAGCAGTCACTTCATATGAAACACTGGTACTCAGCTGCATCCAGTCCGACTGGAATCCGACCCCAACATAGCTTGGGAAAGGGCTAGGCAGGTGAATAACGGATATTGACTTTTAAGTCGGTATTACTTACCAGGGATATCATTAATGCCGAGGAATTTCAGTAGATCACTCATGGTTTCAGCAACTTCGTCAGTGACATTTGAGCCACCGGCAAAGAATACTTCTAGAAGAGCTTTTCCGACGACTTGCATGAAGTAGCGTGTTGGGTTGACAGTCCTCACAAGTTGTGTGTCGGCGGGCGGAACAGTCACCAGTGTCTTTAGATCGTAGGACGTGATCTCCGACAAACAGTTACACGCTTCCACTATAGTCTGAAAGTTTATTAAAAATGTATATTATAAATGTTTTTAGACTTGTAAACATATTATAAATAAATAATTATAAAACTTGTAATAATATTATTAAATTACTAGCTGTTGCCCGCGACGTCGTCCGCGTGGGCATTAGGCGATTAAACATTCACCCCCCTCCCGTACGTGATAGCGTGAAAATATGTAGCCTATATGTTGACCCGACCTCTTAGTTATATTCATGCCGAATTTGAAGCTATTCCATGCAGTACTCTTTCAGATTTACCCGGACATACATACAGACAAAAATTCGAAAATGAATATTTTTGGCTTCGATATCAATTGTAGATCACGCCCCAATTGTTCTTTTTAAAAAATATTCAATGTACAGTTTTGACTTTTCTACGATTTTATTATATGTAATTTTTTATAACTGAAGAAAGGGGTACCTTGTCGTCGTAAGGTGATTTCAGTATATTACACAGCGATTGCACCACCTGATGTATGATACTCGTCTCACAATCCTCAGACAGAGTTTTGGAATCCAAATCACAATACAAATTGCGTATGTGTTCTTTATTGGAATTTAAAAAGTGATGGAAATGCAGTAAAGTATCATAACTAAAAAAAAAAACAAACATTATTATTTTAAATCGATTAACACCATTCTTGGTACAGAAGCCAGAACATCAAGCTACTACAATCTGTCAAATTTTCTTAATAGATTTTCAACTTTATAGCTGAAACATATGGTTCAAATTTGATTGGGATAATTTGACAGTTTCGAGTAGCTTGAACTGCTGGCGTTTGTACATACCACCATTCCATACACGTACCTGGGGCGATTTAAACTTATTTTATGAGATTTTAATTTATCTTTGAATACCGTCAAATTGACGCAATGCATATCCTCAGTGCTTTGCGTCATTGAACTAAGGAAATCAACAACATCCCCGCTTTCTTGTAAGAAATCTTTCATATTTTCAAGTAAATCTTCTAAGAACGCTGAACATTCTTTTTCAAAACCCGACTCTTTCTTTATAATGAGAATAGGCAGTAATTCCAATAAAGATTTTCGCATCAGCGTTGCTGTTTCTGGCAACAAATGCTCCAGGACTAGTTTTAAACCATCAATGTAAGCCTTCATTAGATCTTTGCAATCACAGCTCTTAATGACCTGAGTAAAACTGTTACATACAAAGTTGCACATAAAAGCATCAGAAGGGTGCCCTAAGGGTATATACTTTATGAAAGTAACATATGCATGAAGGGCCAGTATCTTCAGCTCAAATATATTCTCTCGAGTCACAGCTTTCCATAGTTTGAACAATATCTGAAATACTGTCACTGTTTGGTTTTGACATAGATATTGAACTACATTCCCATCTGTAAGATGCTGAAAAGATTAAAGCTATGTTAGACAATACAATAAATTTAATATAAGGAAACGGTGCGATTTCAATGACATACTTCAAAATATTCCAGAATAGCGCTTAGAATCTTCTTTGGATAATAGTACTCTTGATTTCTTTTGGGCAATTTAACATGAAACAGCTTCTCAGCGTCTTCGCTGTCACTCATGTGAGTAGCGGCCAGTAACAGTAGCTCCCCAACATTCTCCACAAAGAGACAGCTCCATCTCTCATTTTCTAACATGTCACTGGTTATTTGGAACATCGTATTAGCATTGCTCATGGATTTGTTGAACTCGTCTCGTTTGTGAGGTTCGTGATACTCAATCTTGTACTTAGCGCTAACGATGTAAGGCAAGCATAGAGCCATGATGTTGGAGAAACAAGCCTGAAATATGAAATGGAAATTATTTTCGCAGTTTTTAAAAAAAGGGTTTTCTGTAATTTTAGGTTAGTAGTAAGTGTTATTAATATTTAAATAATTTTGAGTTGAAAGTTTTTTAAAGGATATAAATGAAGTTGTGTATAGGGATAGATAGGAATAGCTAGACCCTGAAGATGAATAGGTATATTTTTTATCCGTTTGCGAACCAACCAGAAACTTGGGAGTAATGTAAAACACATACCTCGAGCATTTGTTTAACGGTTTTCTTCTGTTTCTTCGCGACTTGTTTCAATAAGGTACTTTTGCTTACGTCTCCGTCTTTTTGCCACAATATCTCCGCCGCAATAAGCCACTTCATATGTTTCTCTATGAAACTATTCATAGTATCAAAACCAAGTAACGATATCGGGAAATCAGCCAGTGAATTATTATGAGAAAACCAAAAATGTGCTATCGGTACAATATAGTTATTCAAGTAGGTCTTTATGTCTTGTATTCCAACGGAATTGACTATTTCGTTCAGAGCTTTGTTGACAATGCCGTTGTCTAATGATTTCATTTTCTGCAATTGGAGAACCTGAAGTATGACGGTCAACACGGCAGGTTTGTTGGATTGCGACAGCGCCACAAAGGCGTGCAGGACTGTTGAAGTCCTGTTGGCCGATTCGTCTTTTATTATTGCCTCTCCTACTGTGGGTACCACCTAAATACAAAATAGAACATTGGTAATTGCATTTTTTTCTATAATAAAAACAATGATATAGTTCTAGCCAAACTCTGTGGCGGCTCGGTGTATCGCGCGAAACGCTGCGCACAAGCTATTTTTAAGTAACGGCCAGTTGCGGAGGTGCGCTTGGGTTGCGCAATGCGCATATCAGTGCTCGGAAGATAGATGCAAGCCGCCATTGAGTTTTACGAGAACGATTTTAGGCATCTGATTTTATTAATTGTAAATTAATATTTAAACTTACACTGGTAAAAAATATTTTCAACAAATTAGTCAAAAATATACTAATGTCATCTTCAGAGAAATTATTAACCAATTTCATCAAATAGCTACAATGAATACGAATGCTGTGAACAGTGCCCTTCATTTTCTTCATAAATGCATTTTCTAAAGCTTCTTCGGTGTTAGCATTTTGCTTACGATTGATTGTAATGATCTTCGCGACACATTCGTATATAACACCGGCTACCTTCGGTGGGTAGTGCATATCTTTACAAAGCATCAAATAGCTTTTAATCATGATCAAACAATTTTGCTTCATATCAGTATCGTTCTCGCAAAGCGGATCCATAATTTTAAGCAGTATTCTGAGCAATTCATAAGATACTTTAGAGTTTCTATACAGTTTTTGGCAAACGCACTGCATCATTGAGAAAATTAAACCTGGAAGAAACACAGAGGCATGTACAGACGTAGGCACATAAAGCTACCCGAAACTGTCAAATTTTCCCAATCAACTTTGAACTATATCCTTCAGCGATAAAGTTGAAAATCTATTAAGGAAAATTTAAGAATTGGCGACGTTTGTAGTGTGTTACATAAATGTTATTTATTTGAGAGATGTAACTTAATAAGTTAATGTTTCCTGCTATTTATAAAAAGAGTAGGTACCTATCAAAATTTGGTTATTAAATGAAACAGCAATATTATTAATTAATACACGATCGACGAAGAGAAAGTAGGTTGTGGTGGAGACATTTGGCTATCTCTGTTGAAATTACGCAACCTCATAGCAGTGGTGACACAATATTTTAAAACTTTGTCTGTTTTTTTTGAGTTTAAGAGTTTATCAATTAGTACTTTATATTATTAGCCTACTAGAGGACCTTAGAGTCTACTGTCTACCTACACTACTGAGCTAAAAGGTTTTATTTAAATCATACCAGCATTTCCTCAAGATTAGCGCGTTCAAGCAAACAGACTAACTATACAGCTTTATAAAATTAGTATTATAGATTTATTGAAAAGGGCTTTGGGAAAAACGAGAGTTGAAACAGTGAGTAGCTAAAATTCGTTTAAATATGCGAAAGTAAAAAGAGAAGATTATGAATGGTTATATTTATGAAGCAGTTTTTCGTTCTAAACAAAACTATACTGAATAATTTGCAGACATGATATGGCTGGACTAATTAGCCATCCGATGCGACAACTTACGTAACTCTAGGTAGGTATATTAAAATAATTATTACCTAGAGGAGGATGTTCGACGTTTGAATCTATCAGCAGCTCAATACACTGAAAAAGGCACTGGGTATAATTTGTAAAACTATAAATACTATCGTCCAGTATCAATTTTAATATTTCATCTCGATACTCGGCTTGCTTCCTGCAGTACGCGGCCAGTACCAATATACAATTGTGCTTCAAAGTGTCAATATTCATGTCGTCTTCGTCATCGTCAATGATGATATCACAATCATTTGACTGGACTTCAATAGTTAATATATTATTAATGGCGTGGAATACGTCTTCATTGATGGTAGCCCGTAACATGGAACCCATTAATGGATTGAATTCAGTGACCAGAAGTCCTTTCACTTCTTGTAGAACTTTAATCTTATTTGGGATTTGAGTATTACTTTCTAACACACGGCTCAATGCACCGTACATGTGTGACAAACTTGCTACCAATAAATTATATATCCTCATGTTTTCAACTTCTTCTTGAGATTTCAGTTTATATTTCATAACTTTATCAAGGTATGACAAAGCAATGGAAACCAAGTTTATACATGCTAGAAGATCCACATCAGTTCTTATTTGCTTTGCATTAATATTTACCAACTTTGTTATAATGTATTCATGCACTTGATTTTCAACATCAGAAATAGTGCCAACATGTTCATATACCGCGACTGGCTCTGGAAGCTTTATTGCATTGCGTATTTCAAACTCACTGAATAAAATGCACTTTTCCGGCGAGTCGTATATAATTTCTTGTAACTTATCGAACTCCGACTCAACGGCAGGAATGGAATTAAAATGTATATTTTCATCGGCAATTATTCTAAATATTAATTCAGGAACTTCAGCGCTATTTATGAATGAATCGCCAGATGTGAGCCATAAAAAGCATTTAAGTCTGAAGTCGTCTAAGCTACACTTGCTGTAGAATTTGTAGAAGACGTTATTTAAGGTTTTGACACTATTGGTTGTAACAGGCATATCATTTTGCAGATACAGTATGATGAGCTGTTGTGCCTGCGCATGCTCCAATATATCTGAATTTAATAAGCTCTGCATTATTGTATGTAATGCTTTATGTGACGCATTTAAAGATGTGCAATTTCTGAAACCAATATAACTTTCTTAGAAAGAAAAACTCAATGTGATTTTTATTTAGTCAAGATTTCTCTACAGTCTACAGTTATCAAACGAAACAGCAATAGCCTACCCTTTCACAAAACAGTTTTCAAAAAATTTTAAGGTAAAACAATCACCTTTTACCTTAAATAGACAAAAGGGTGTGGATGAAGGAAACTGCGTTGGCCCCAAATAAAAATTGTGATACGGCCAGGAGGACCTTTGACCTTCATATTGTTACGGCCACATGGTATTGACAGGGACTTTTAAGTTATATGTAGTATAATTATAATGTGAATTCATTTTCAACTTTCTGGGAATTTATGCAAGGTTCTATGTCTATTTTGACTGAGTTAAAACTCTTACCGGACACATGAATTCCATAATGAAACAGATGTGTTTTTGAATTCAATATCCTTGCTTGACGGTCGGGAGTTTTCCAGTGTCAAACAAACTAACTGTTCGAAAGCTTGCCATTCTATGTTGTTTGTATTATTTGCAAGCAGTGTTTGGAGACAATTCAGCAACGCTAAGTAATCGGCTGAGGATATACTGACAGCATACATTTTCACATACATGTTTATAATTTCCAACCTTAAAAAGAATTGAGTAATTTAATAGTTTAGCGCCAAGAAAGCGTTATATACAGATTTACAATAAAGTAGATAATTATTTTTGTTATTATGTGAGTATTCCAATCTGTACAGTGAGAGCATAACTTGGCAAGGATTTTGACTGTTTTAATGAGTATAGATTCGCGCATCGGGCGTTTAGTTACACAAAATAGGTATGTGCTTTATGTGCTTTCCATTAATCTACGGTGATTGCCAGGTTTTATTCGTAATCATGTCTGTTTCCAACAAATATGATCTGTTTTCTCCTAACGATTTTTGCCAAGTTATGTGCCGGGGACTATAACAGTACTTCTATTTGAAAAATTCACATACTGAATGATAGATGAAGACAACTTACCATGGAACAGGATTTTGCTGCAATTCATTGATAAGGTCACCAAATGTTTTGTTCTTGTTGAAGCTTAATTTCAATCGCTTAGCCAAATTCTCTGTGCCACTTGCACTTGTTTCGCATGTTTGAAAAACCTATTATTCAATAATTAGAAAGAGAAAGTTATAATCTCGAAATAACTACACAATGTAATAAAATAATTTCATACATTAAAATAGACCGACATAGACATAGGTGAGATACCATAATATACTTACAGCATTTTCGCTCGTACCTGTTACATGAACAGAATACCTATTGAAATTGCAAATATCTGGTTAGATTCGAAGTTAACGAAAACATTGTGTTTTATTTAGTAACTAGGTAAGAAAAAAGTTTTGTTCCTCACCTGATAATGAACTGAGGCAGCTAAATTGTGGAAATGGGGACATGGCCCCAAAAGTCTATCATTAGGCTTTCGATTCTTTTGCAAATGTATAACTTCGGTACATATTATTTCTGTCATACTGTTCAGATACTTGTTCCAGAGCTCCCAATTGTTTGCCAAACTCCCCTCTTCGTTTTTGGTTCTGCCCAATGGGTGATGAAGCACCACAGTAAGATTTAATAAGTTGAAAAACGAATTCTAAGAATGAAAATATTACAAATTACAAGTGAGTTGCTTATTAAGTGAGAGCTTTGCTTATCAAGCGAAACCAGCAATTAAATTTGATAGAAAATTGCATCGAAAAATGTGTGATCTGCTACTTCTTCTCGTTCATAAGGCAATTGAACACATACTAGAGAGAAAATGGCTATAATTAAAGAAAAACATTAACTTGAAGACTAATATTAAATTAATGGATATTTTTTTTTCAGGATAATTTCCCTAAATAAGTTAAACCCTATTATGCTAAATTATTGAGAAATTAAATAAAATTGGTAGTCATTTTGTCTCAAATAAACCTCAGCAACATCCAAATCAAAAAGCTTGGACATGACCTTGACAATCAAGGTTTCCAAAGTATATGGAAAATATTTCAGTATTATATATATTAAACCATTTATAGAAGGCTTTTTTGCTATGTGCATTAAGAACCGAGGAAAGCAGCTTGTTCAGAATAAATACTTTCTTTTATTTACCTTTTTCTTTTGATCCTTATTTGGGTCATAGCTTTTTAGTAATAAAGGCATAAGACTTTCGATAAAATGGCACATTGTTAACCTGTACTCAGAAGATAGCTAAAATGGATAAAATATAATTTTGATTATTACATCAATAGAAAATCATATAAATGTATTAAAAAATAAATGGCATTCATACATACCGTTTCAAGAAGCAATATTAAAATCTCTATTATGACATCTTGTACTTTCTTATCATTAAGTATATTTGAAAAAATTCCTTCTAACGATGATAATGATTTCATTAACGATCTTGTAAGCTGACAGTTATCTCTCATGGATTTCATTACAAGTAACATAAGTCGGAGTTTAGTGAAATTATCTAGTTTGTAATCACTTGAAGAACATGCTTCAACGGACACATCCAGTAACTCTAGAAAATTGGAAAATCAATTAAAATTATTTATCAATGGTTCCATATCATTATATTGACCAAATATTAGTACTTACCTGACCAAGAGCTAGGTTTTATGTTACAAACATAGTGTTCATATGGCAAAACATGTTTCAGCAGCAAATTCAAATAAGTATCACCAATCGCCACCACAGAACGATGATCTCTAAGTATTTCTATGCATCTTGAAGTAATGATATCACATTTTATATACGCCTTGCCTTTAAATAAAACAGATTGTACTTGATGATCAGGTTGTTAGATAAAGAATTTATGCTCATTCCTTCTCTGTAAGAGAAAAGACCTATGCCCAGCAGTAGAAAAATGAATATGGTCAATTTGAAACTAAGAGCTGAATGATTATGGAGTGGTATTCTGCACATTGATTTCAGACACAATATAGTTTACAAACCACTACTATGAACTTGATGAAATTAGCCTTAAGCACAATTTGTAAAGATTCCCAGAGGTAAAACATGAAATTAAAGATTAATTCTTCTAAATTTCTTTGGGACCGAATAAGTTAACAGGTTGAATTAAAAATAGGTACCTTTATTAGAGCCTGTAACACATTGGTACAGTATACTGGAACAAAGTGGTTTGGTGATGTTTTCATAGGTTTTAGAAGTCTCACATTTTTCAATTTCCTGTGAATTTCAAATGCATTAATAAACTCTCTGGCAGGAAATACTATTTCCTGAATAAATTCTAAACCATATAATAAGATTTTCATTTTGCATTGTATTAATGTGCATTGTTGTAACAATTAACAATTATCTGCTACTTACTATAAATATATATTCATTTATGTCTTCAAATAAATTGCTCCAGGTGTATCCTCTCTTTTTTAAAGTGTTTTCAGTTAATAAAGAAGGTACTGCATTTCTAGAGAGAAATTCTTTTAAAGTCTCTGCATTTTTCTTGCGATCTGTATGCCGTACAGATTTAATTCCATTAGCGGCTTCTTGAATTGATGTTTCTAAATCCATGACACTAAACCGACTAGAAGAACTAAATTATGATAATATTTTTGTTTTGTGTATATACATTTCGCAAACACAATTTCGCTTATAAATATATTGATGAGGCCTTGAAAACTATTGAACAGGTTATCCTGTTCAATAGTTTCTGTCTCTGGGTATTTTATGTGAAATATTTTTTCAGTTAAATTCAAAATAATAATTCAGAAATTACACGTCCATAATAAAACTTATGGCTCTGAAGGCGCGGTTCTTTCACATTCAAAAAATCTGACACTGACAGCATCAATATGACAGATCATCTTGAAACTGTCAGTGACAAAAAAAAAACTCATGAGTCTTTCACTAGGCGGTATGGTCGAAGGACCTTAGCCTGCCCAAAGGGCAAATGAAAAAAAAAAAAAAAATCATGAGTCTTTCACTCAGATTAAGAAATACATGTTTTTTATACTTGTTTTTTGTTTTATTTTTTAAGTTATTAATTTATAATAATTTTTAAATAAACTGTCATCATCTACCTAGCCTTTTCTTTCTTAGTTATTGTTGGGGTCGGCTTCCAGCCTTAGCCGGATGCAGCTGAGTACAAGTGTTTTACTTGGAGCAATTGCCTTTCTGACCTCCTCAATCCAGTTACCTGGGCGATACCCCTCGGTAAGACTAAGTAAAGTCTTCTTAGTAAGGTAAGTTACTTGGTAAGACTGGTTTTCACTGGCTTCTGTCTACCCGTAACTGCCAGAAATATACGACAGCCGGGAACCACCAATTTAGCGTGCCCTCCGATACACATTCACTATTTAGGGCGCAAATTCTTATTGCACTGTTTTTCTTGTAGACTCCAATAAGAAACAGCCCTGTAGTATTCTTGGTATGTGGACAGACTGATGTTCTTTAAAGTGTCATTTTAGAGTTTGTTTCCGTCTGATTTTCTGGTTATGCTCAAATGATTTACATTATTAAATTCTGACTGAATCTATACAATTCTATTCGATATATATTTTTTAATATTATTCAATAAACAAAATCATACTGACAATAACTGTTTGTGTTCTGTCCAAATATAAATAAGGAGTTATAAATATTACTACAAATATATTTTTTGTATTCACGTTCTGACTAACATTAAACCAAAGAGTATATAAATGCAAGAAAATACTACACCAGTCCCAGCTATTTGCTTTTTTTATTCATTAAGAAAATTAAATGTCATTTAGAATAAAAATATTGATATTGTACTGTTTGTTGACAAATATTCCATTTAAATAATTGTTTTAGTTATATTTTCTTCTATATTGTTTTTATTCCAACATTTAAAAACCGTGATAAGAATTAGAATTATGGCGTTACCTTGGCATATCCCGTTAGAAGCGGCAATCAGCCATAAAACTAAAAAGAGTAGACCACCGCAACCGTCTTTGTTCAAACATTATTGTAATATAGACATTCATACAGCTCCGTGTGAAGAGTTGCAAACAGGTATTATGTGTGATATTAGCGCCCAAAATCGAGAGCCCGCTATCATTCAAAGATTGATTGCGTCAGGAATGACGGTGGCTCGCCTCAATATGCGAGATATGGAACCCGATGCATGTGGGCAATTAATTCAAAGTATAAGACAAGCTGTTTATAATTATAGTGCTGAATTGGAATACGTATACCCACTCGCCCTGGTAGTAGACGTTAGAGGCCCCGAAATTGTAACGGGGGACTTAAAAGGTGGACCCAAATCAACTATAGATCTCATTCAGTTCAATACAATCCGTTTAACAACTGATTCCGGTTGGCGAGAGTGTGGCACTTCTGATTGTTTATACATCGGCTATGATCACTTAACTGATCTTCATTCTAAAGATGTAATTTTTATTGAAAGTCTGACTCCGGGTACCATCAAGCTAATCATTAATGATGTTGGTGATGATTCCATAGATTGTACAATCGCTGTTGGCGGAACAATCGGTTCCAAAATGACCGTTCGAATTTCTCAAACGCCGAAAGAAATTGAACGTACGACAAAACATGGTAGTGTTGATTCTATACCTTGCAGCGAAACATCGGAGCAGTCATTTGAACATATGCAAGAGCAAGTAGCGTGGGCTATTGCATCGGATATAGATGCAGTGATGGTACCAAATGCTCAGAACGTACAAGATATTCGTGTTGTAAGAGACTTGTTATCAGAGAGGGGAAAACATATTTTGATTATTGCTTGCATCGACTCAGTAATAGGATATGATCATTTTGATGACATATTAGCTACTGCTGATGGTGTCTATATGGATCGAAGCGTTTTGTGTACTGACTTGCCAGTAGAGAAAGTTTTTATAGCTCAAAAGGTTATTTCAGCAAAATGCGCTGAAGCTGGCAAGCCATTTATATGTAAAGCGGTAATTAATGAACAGATACCTACACTTTGTGTTTCAGATATCGCTAATCTAGTTATTGATTGTGTAGATGTAATATCTTTGGAATTGCATTATGATTCGCCTTTAAAGAAATTTTCATCTTCTCACGACGCTGTTAAAATGGCTGAACAGTGTCTTGCGGCAGCAGCTGTTATTTGCAGACATGCTGAAGGAATAACTTGGCAGCCATACATTTATGGAAACACTGAATTGATGCAGAGTACCCTTGAAGAACCAACTAAAGCTATTTGTATAAATGCAACCGAACTTGCCATGCGAGCTACTGCAGTTGTAATCATATGTTTAACCAATTCAGGAAGAACAGCAAAATTAATTGCCCACACAAGACCACACTGTCCAATAGTGGCTGTAACTAGAGCATGCCATACAGCACGGCAGTTACGTTTTTGGCGCGGAGTTCGAGCTATGCATTATTTCGAAGTTGCGAAAACTGTCTGGGCGGCAGAAGTAGAAGCACGTGTTCACGCTGCCCTCGATTATTGCAAAGCTAAGAGACTTTTGCGTGCAGGCGATGCATATGTTTTAGTAACAGGATCTCGACGTGGTGTAGGGTATTGTGACAGTGTTAGATTGTTATTTGCAAGTGCACGTAACACAGTTGTCGCAGACTGATTACTTTGACTTAGCTAAATTTATTGTCATTCATCAACTGTCGTGTTTCATATTCTATAGGAATCATCGAAAAGTAGAATAATTATTAATCTCACTTTGTTTTTATCATATTATTTTTATTATTGTAATCTCAACAATATCTTTACTTGTTCATAGATATTATTTAAAGAAATTATGTATTTTATAAAGTACATCTTGTTAATTTATTTTTAACTTGCTAATTCCCCGCGCTTTTACTGACGTTCACAAGAAGATTAAATAGCCCATGTACAGTGGTGGAATAAGTAGGCTCGTCGTTTTTAAAATTGATTCGTTCTTTAGAATCGAGATATTCTTATCTAAACCGCAACTACCTACGTACGCTAACTACGCAAGCACGCTTAAGATTTGAGACAGGATTATTTAATTTCCGATTGAACTAACACTAAGAATAGCACGGAACTTCATCACAGAGATATTCAACGATAATATTTTGAAGTTACAATAAAACAAATGTGATGCCCTAATAGATTTCTGCCAATATAACTCGATGGAGCCCTCGTTTATCTGCCCCTTCTTCAGACCATGGAGGCTAAGACTGGGGCAAAGCTAGAAGGCATGGTGGGGCACCTGGTAGCAGTGTGCTCTGCATGTGCGGAGTACGTGTTTCTACCGTCTGGCTCTGGTGCAAGCTATGGTCTGAAGCAAGAAAGAATGGGATGCTGTCGCCGCCTTTTGCGAAGCATGTTATGCTAAAAGTGTCGACCTAGGTAAAATATCTAAAAACCATTTCCTACCAAAGTTCTATCTCTTTAACAAACCCTGATGTGAAAGCATAAGGCCGTACCTGTATTGCTGGCCTCGCACGGCTTTCTTCTATGATGCATATTTTGAATAATGAGCACTAGATGGCCCTAAATGGAATCTCTACCTGACCAATAAATATAAAATAATTACTACCATAAGTATAATTTATTAAACTATGGACTGATACTTCTATATCAGTGATGACTGTGTTTAAAGGTTTAAAGGCAGCATTTATTTTTGTAAAAGAGGATAACAAAAGAATGCCAATGGAAGAGTCTGATTGTCAATTTACGCACCCGTTATATCCGTTATATACTTTATTACCACTTCAGTAGATGTTTTTTTTTGTGGTCAAACTACAGTTGCTGTTTCATTTGACACAATAATGATGACCTTTATTTTTTTTTATAGTCGTTTTTATAACGATTCTAATATTACACAAAATACAAGTTACGTTACTAACTCTAAAAGAAAATTGGTATAATACTATTTCCCGTTATGGTATATGGTAAGCTGCCAGATTCTTTCAAATTGGAAATTAAAAAAAAAACTACTTTGGACATAATAGTATCCATTTGTTATACATTACTTGACCTTAAGGCAACAGACCACAAACAAAACCCCACCTGGATTTTCCCTAAACTAAGCAAAATCGGGGAATCCCGAACGAATTAGCTTAGAATTTCGCCGCATGCCACTTTTAGTGTATATTATACTATAAAAACTGAATAATATAAAAAAAATATTTTTATGATTGCAGCATTAAAACGATGCTCGTTTTTTTACTGATCATTAGTTTTCATGAATCGATGAGAAATACCGTTTGTATAAGAGTTTTTCGTTTCTTAGTAGATTCTTGTTATTTTCCATGGGCATCACTGCCATAAAAAATAAAGAGCGAACAGCGAGCTTGCTTGACTGCGTGTCACGTTTGTCCATAGGCATAATAATCTATCAAGTTTGATTTTTATTTTCCAAACACACAGGAACTCTTCATTAGAATGAGTCGTTTGTAAATAGTGACTTTAAAAGAAACAGTGTTATAAAGACCTATGCTTACTAGTAATGTTTAGAATAACTTAATTTCTTTTACTACCATTTATACCTACTGTGCGACCGTGAAGGTTGAGAATGTTACGTCATTTTGCTTTTAGTGTGTGATATAAACTTACTTATTTTGTTCCTACACTGAGACGTGTTTTTAACTGAAAAAGTGTTTGATACTGTGCGTTGAAATAAAAAGTGTAATAAATCTGAAATGAGTGTAAACGTACATACACCGGCTGCGACGAGATGCCGCCATGTTATTTAGGATTCGCAGTTTCGCTGTCAACTACGAATCGCGGTTAGCCCTGAAACACTCCGAGGATTTATTTTCATTCTTGTACAACTGTAAGTAAACATTAATACTACAACGCCTTCATTAGTTTCTATAATTCTTACAAGATTATCTATGATGGTAAAGATTTCAATATATTGTTTACTGTGGTGTATTGACTGTCAATGCAATGACGTCATTATGTGTAAGTAGTTTTGTTTAATTGCAAAAAGGGAGCTAAAATCCAAGTTAACGAGTTTTAGGTAAATTAATAAACAAAATAGATTATTCTAACACAATATCCTCTACAGAGCTCCTTCAAGGTCTCGTTTTAGCCTTGATTACATCAAAAGCTAGGTTATTTTTTGTTCCATCAACAATCACTATTACTGTTTATTCACGCTGAATGTTTTATTTTATATTTACTAGTACAAAATTCAAATGTTACTAATCCCTGAGAAATGCCTCGATTAACATAAAGATAACTCTCCAAACAGCATTACCTATTTAGTAACTTATTTCAAATTAAATAAGTGCTGAATCTATTATTCTAATATTGTTTTTTTGTATGTACAAAAAATTATACATATAATGGTAAATTCAATGCTATGGCATTATGAGTAAAGGCTTTCAAGTTTTTGGTTTAATGCCATCATAAATATCTGGCTTTTAATTATATCATTGCATTACTCTTTTTTATCTAGTTACTAATACAGAAGTAGGTAATTGGAATAAAAATGTCTCATGTTCCTCTCTCTCACAGTACCCCTTAACATTTACTTGTCATACAGCAGTAAGATAAAGCTCCTAATTCTTTTAACAGGTTACTTATTCTATGAACACATAGTAGACAAAGCGTAGCACAAAGCAGACATACATGAATGTCCTTTAAATGTATGTGTTTGTTTACTTGAATAACATGAATATAAGGAACAGAGACCAATCTGTTCCTAGGCTGGTCGAACCTAGGTTTTGCAATGATGATTTTAAAGCTCTAAAGAACAATTTCGAGTGCACATTAAATAACACAATGTTTTATGTAAAAATATATTGTAGTTCAGACTCAAATGTAGTAAATACAGTCTTACAATGCATTTAATACTTCAAAACAACCCTTTAGCATTCCAAAACTAATTATGGATAATGTTTCTGTACAGATAATATTTTTTTTAATAATTCAATTATTTTCTGTATCCTTAAGGATAATTAAAATACTCCATGGTTAAGAATAAGAAATATACCTTGTTGGCCGTTTTAAGGACTATGTGGTAATAAAGTTTATCATGCCCAGTTTCAGATGTTGAATATCTAGAGACCTTCGCCTCCATAGTTCAAATTAGGCTCATAAATCAGCACTTTTTGAATGTCAACATATAAGACAGCCCCCAAAATACCCACCCTTTTCCACTTCCGATGTGAAGTTGCTAGAAGAAGAACTGGGGCAAAAAACTCCCCGGCAAGGATTTTCATTGATGAATCTATCACTTAATTGAACTGTTTGTTGAAGTTTATTCTAAAACCTGGTGAACAGACATTTAAGATGAACAACTTTAATATTGTACAATTCTGAGAGACGATGGATCATGCATCGACGATGGATCATTTAAGCATATAAAGTTTTGAAGTATATATTTTTGGCCATTTGAGATTGTGTACACCACCACATAACTATCATTCACTAATCCTGCATTTGAATTCGTATAATTCACTAATATAACTTACCTATGATCTTTTTGACAATTAATTGCTTATATTGTTTTCTGTATTATTGATCTGTTGAGGGGATTTTTGGAAACTGTCTAGACATAAATAGTGGTAAGACTTGGTATGTTTATACCTTGCAGACAATATCACAAAATGGTAATGATGACAGAATTGAGAGAAAACTTTTATTACTAGGAATTATTTCGTTCATATTGACCAGACCTATAAATGTTTGTGTTACTGTCGCTGCCAGCCATCATGAAATGTAAAAATTATTTAAAAAAATAAGTAGAATTTCGGAATACAATAAAAACAACATCTTAGTAAGATGAAAACCACTTCTGTGATATTGCTCTAAAAGTGGCTCTGGAAAAAACAGCAGTAACCTATGTAAGCCGATTAATCAACCATCTCACAACTTCTAAACCATGTCAAAATATATTTCTTTTAGGTTATTGTAAAAATTAAATTTGTTTTTGTCATACTATTATCTAGTAGAAGATATTATATAGTGTATAAATAACATAGATATGATTTGAAAACAAAGAATTATTAATAATAAACTAATTACATTATTATCAAAATGTGCAAATTAAGGTGCTAAATAAATACAGCTTAATTATTTAGAAGAGGTTTTTGATACAATTAAACAATATAAGTTTTAAATGTTTTACTTGGTTGAAGTATTTAATGATAATTTTTGAAAAGAAGAGGAAGATATGTGTAATGTCTCGAAATTGTGTTGTGTAAATATTAAGTTGAGAAGCATAGACTATAAAAGGAATGCAGAAATAATCACAGAAACATATTTATTTAATAAAGACTTATTTGGAAAATTTGGGGAATTAATTTCAATGGATGATATTTAATAATGTTACTAAAACTAAAGTACTAAAAACCAAAAATTGCCGGAATATTGCAGATATTTTCAAATCTTAACCATCTATAATTGAAATAATTTAGTAAATGAATTAAGGCATTTGGAGTTTAGTGATGACTACAAAGAATATTGAAAATAATCAATTCACATGGAATTATGTTACCTGTTGTTGTTTTTTAATAAGTCAGTTTTATTTACCCACAATGAGTAAACATGGTTGTTAATGCTTAATCCTTCTATGTGTTAGATGAGGCCTGTGCCTAGCAGTGTGATGATAAAAAGGCTGATGATGATAATAATAAATTATAAAATCACACTCAAATCCCGACCTCTAGTTATGCTGGTGTAATGGCTGGGAAATATGTGGGACTGGTTTTCAGATTTTAGGTCTTCTTCCTACCTGTTATGGCTAGCAAAGATTTAAAAATGATAGTGGGGGCCCATAGTTATGAGTTCCTTGCGAAACATGATAGAATTCATCACTATGTTAATAGCCACCCATCCATGAACTAACCGTGCCAAGTGTTGATTAGTCTTTGTTTGGTGGAAGGTGCAGCTGTTCCTTAGCCACAACTATCACTGTAATTTATGGCATTGATTAATGGAGTCTCTAGAGTTGCTATTTTTTGATTCGATTTTCTCTATAATTAATTTGGAGTTATCATGAGTTTCCTTATATAATTTCAAATTAAAAAATCAATACTTTTTTAAGCATGGATATTTATAAAAATATTATCTATGCCGATAACAAAACGGTACAATTCGATATTGTATTGGTTAATATAAATTGGTTAAAAAAAAGCGGAGTTTAGATGAATACAATATGATATTTATATTCAATAGCACATACCTACCTATCTGCGTATAAAAAAAAAATAATCTTTCAATATGTGGGGCATATAATAATTCACCTGTCAAACCTCTTTCCAGGTTATTTGGGCGTATTCTTTCAGCTTCCATTCCTCTCTGTCAGTCATCATACTAATATTCAGTCCCTTCTTGATTGATGAGTCTACTTCTGCCTCTGTATCCATCCACATTCATACTTACGCTCTTTCTACCATTAGTTTCGCAATTTCTCATCAGTTGTCCATACTATGACTCCTCCATCTCAAAATTCCCAGGTTTTTCTCTTTACCCACTGAAACTTTAGCTATAGTGCACGCTGTGGACCGGACTTGTGTACTGTATCTGCCGTACCTAGGTCTGATCAACTGCACATACTCTAAAAAACTATAAATAATGTCTACTTTATAGCCTACAACAGCCTCTCCAAGATGCATTGACCGTAGTGTCCATGTATCAACCAGGAGACCACATTTTTAGGGTTTGGTCCCCAAAGGGTAAACGGGACCCTATTAGTAAGCCTTTGCTGTTCATTTGTAATCAGACTGCATTTAATTGTGTTTAAAAAAATATATACTAATATTATAAGGCTGGAAGAGTTTGTTTTCTTTCCATGTTTATTTTTCGTTTCCTTGAATGCGCAGATTCAAAATCTCAGATTTTTTTGTGCAAATCAGGACCAGAGGTCATATTTGAAAAATTATTTCAGTTTATAAAAAGGGGTGTCCAAACAAAAACAACGTTTGCCGGGTCAGCTAGTTTAATCTAAAAACGTGTTTATTTCGCATGTTTTTGCTCTCGATATGATAACGGCAACAGGTAGATGCTCGATATATTCACAGAATATTGAGTAGGTATATTACTTTTGAAAAAATACTGACTAGTTCCAATACAGTGCAGTTGTACGAAATATCGCTTTAGTTGCGCGAACCATTGGTATCTATGAGATTATAACATCATTATCATTTTACCCGACTGCCATGAAGGGTTAATGAATTTACGAATAATTAGTTCCGTTTTCGACTAGGTACTTGCCGTGGTCGATTCGCAAATCGGTCCTAAATTATTAACATTCATAAGGTTAAAATGAAATTATCTGTTGGAATAAGCGATACAAATTTATGACCACCGTCTCCTCTGATACAGTTGAAATAATGAGTCGGTAGTAGCTTCTTGGTTTCCATACTTCAAATAATGGAAACTGCAGAGGATCGCCTTTAGTGCGGGCAACGAGCAGACGCAAGGGAGTCGGAACCTATTAATGATTCTTAACGCTGACATAAGGCAGCTAGTAAAGACAAACAGCAAGGTTTTATAGCACAAAGACTCCGTTTCAATCGGCTTCCAATCTAACCGGATTTAGCTGAGTACCAGTGTTTTACAAGAAGCGACTGCTTATCTGACCTCCTCAACCCAGTTACCCGGGCAACCCAATACCCCGTGGTTAGACTGGCATCAGACTTACTGGCTTCTGACTACCCGTAACGACTGCCAAGGATGTTCAATGACAGCACCTTTTCATACCCGAGCATATCTAGCATAGTTGGAGGAGTTGACAAGACTACTAGTTACTGAGATAATATGACTTTTAATCAGTTAGGGTTTTTCGCACAAACTGTACATTGCACCAATAGAAAATCGGTGAAATAAAGAACCGCAAGACTCAACCATCGATATACCGTGTTCGATACACTGGAAATCGAATAATCAATTCTGAAGACGCGTACCTTTCAATTTTGTGCTAGGTCAACCAATTTAAACTTTTTGAATTTATTTGTTACAGGATGATATATTTTCTTGAACGACCTTCATAAAGGTATCAGCGCCACGGAGCATCAGAATTCGGCGCTGACAGGCGCCAAACACTTCGATGAACCATATATGCCAGTACTGGCTATTGAAGATGCAAGGTAATTTTCTTTGGTTTTCCACCTTTTTTGCACTTAAGGCGGTTCGCTAACTCACAAGTACAACACTATTTAACTCAGGTACCATATTGCCACACGTTATAGTGATCCAAATTCCGTTGAGACAAAGAAATTTTGCCATTCGTCCCCATAGGTCCATCCAAAGACTAAGCATGAAATTGAATCACTTTAACGTTGGCTAATATGACCCTGAGTGATGCGGGGTACGTGATGAAGTTTACGCTCCGTAAGTCCGGTGATACGTTGTCGGTGTGTACATACCATACCACGTGCGTGTCATAGTTGATACTTACATCATTGTATGCAATACTCAAAATGGCAGCTACACACCACGTTCCGGTATAGGTACGGTGTACTCTGCGAACCGCATTAGATGTAGATATACATTACCTAATAATAAGCTGTCCCCAGTTCATAAGGTTCTTTCATTATTATCATGTCAGTTCTATTACAAGTTTCGTCCATTGTAATAAATTATAACTTGCCCGTGATTTTCGCGAACAGTGGTGGTTCTTCACAAACATGGAAGAAAAGTGAAAAAAAAATTGTCTGTTTCTTTGTTCATGACTTAAAACTGCACAATTGCTGCATTAGCTAGTATTTTAGAGATATAGTCGGCGACACATAACTTGGCAAGGATTTGGAGATTTTTTAATCATGGTCATATCGCGCATCGTGCGCTTAGTGAAACAAAAAAGTGGTCACTTTATATGCTTGTCATTATTCTATGGTTATTGCCATCATTTATTTGTAATCATGACTGTTTGAAAGACATTCTATACTTGTTTTTTGTATGTATTGATTTTTGCCAAGTAACGTGCTGGGTAGGTACTGTACCAATTTATATTAGTAAGGATGTGTGGATATATTTTAGTAGGTTTGTTACACTTTTATGCAAAAACTACGGAATGGATTGTAATGAAACTGGGGAGTAGTAAGTAATCGTTTTCCATTCTTTTTCGTATTTCTTAAACCGCCCTTCCGAGATAGATGTCCCGCGGCAGCCGCGCGACCATTGCTACAAAAGTCACATTATGGGAATTTGTGAAAATATTTTCGAGGCACGCGACAGCCGGGCAAGTCTCGCGACAATTCCATACTGTCACAAAAGAAGCGCGGGCCGCCACCAGGGTGCTCGCAACAGTCGCTCGTTTTCGAATTACATTTTCAGTATGAAATTAAATTACAAACTACAATAATACCTCTCATATATTGCGTTAATTGAAAATTCGTGTGTTACATAATTTATCAAAAAAAAGTAATAAGCTACCGGCCCCGGATTATTCTGTAAAGCTTGCCAATTCTGGAATGATCAATAATACTTGATTACTTTTTAGATACCCAGTACTTTTATAACATATTACGACGCTGATACTGATTTATTTTTTGCGTTCTAATTTATTTATATACAGTTCAACTACATTTTGTTAGTATTTTATGATATTTTACTTAATGTATCCAATTTAATTAGGTAATATGCTAATGTAAAATATTCACATGTAGAGAAAAGAAACAAGAAAGAAAGAAAGAATCTCAAAAACTATTGTTGTGTTAAGTAATGGAGAGGTTGAACTCATTGAGGTACATGATTCTTTTGGTATAATACAGTATCACCTTGTACACACAAAGAAACCTTACTCATCATAACTCCATACAATGCAGAAGTGATATTGCAACAATCCATAGCCTGAACGATAAAATTTACTGATTTTCGTTAACTAGGTACTTTAAACGAAACGAAACGAAAACGAATAGCTTTTTGTCGATTGCAGAATGGTGATCCGATTTTAAGGGAGTTAATGGTTTCTTAGTTTTAGTTATATAGCTTATGTCACAGACATGGTAGTCAGGATTTAAATTGCCCCTGATAAATAACGACATTCTAGTTCCCCTATCACATTAAAGAAAAATATATTATAATAATAGCATTTGCCAAGTGTCATACTGGGCTATTAATTTTGATTTTATTACCTATCGATATATATCTATAAATGGGTATTTATTAAACACCCATTTAATAGGATTTACATGTGATTTGAGCTATTGAATCAGCACGGTTCTCATGGCGACGCTACGACGGCGATAGCGGCAGACGGTCTCCATGACGACACTCCCTGGAGACTTCACACGCGGAGTAGGTACGGGTGCGATCAATCCCGGCCGGAGGAAGCCTGCGCTCACCGCGCCGCCATCGGCGCCGCCGTCACTACTGCGCGGCTACGTTGCTCACGCTGCGATCTCCGCGCACTCTTCTCAATATTTCTTTAACGTTTCCTCTTGAATAGAGAATAGCTAGAGAAAAAAGTACGTCGCTAAAAATATTACAATTTGAGGTGGTTATTTGGGTTTTGAACTTACGGGGCTTTAAAGATTATATTTTATTAGGTTCTAACTGCGAAGAAAACACATATTTCGGTCATATATAAAATTGAATTTAAAAATGATAAAATGCCAATTTAAAGTCATAAAAAGCTTTGATTAGGGTTCGATAATGGTTAAGAAAATTGAAGTAAAACCTTGAATTACTTCATATGTAAAAACTACAAAAAATATGGGTAAAACTACTATGTTACACACTGTACTAGATCAACGATATAAAACAGCAAATTGTTGGGAAATTTTTTGTTTATTTTTCTACCAAAGCCGTCAGTCAAATTCTTACCAAAAACAATCAAAATGTGGACTTCATCGCAATATAGTAATGTAAAGATACGATACCTTTTTCTTTACCCAACGTTTCGGTTAGTAGTCAATCGGCGACAACTACTATACATAGAGCATCCAGCACACCAACCTGGATAAAATACAGGTCTGGCAGTCCCGGTGAGTCTCGCTCTATAGGTTCATTATTAGATTTAAATTTTACATTATATTGGGAATATAGCCACTGAGTTTGACGCATTGACAAACAAAAAAGTCTTAGTGTTCTTAGCTCGTTTTCGATAACATCACATATTCTTCGTAACTTGGCGATGTAACTTACACAATAAACGTAACGCAACATGTATGTACTGGCAACGCTTCGTCGGTTTTTCCTGATCTTGGCATTGGTCCTGCTTTGTTTGTAACATGTTTAAAATACAAATTGAAGATTAGAAAACTTTTTATTTGCTACACATTACGCAGTAGTCTGTTCGATATGTAGTTAAAAGTTTATAAACTAATTTTATTTGTGCTAGTATTAAGGCCGTTTGCCTCAAACTGGAAGTGAGGCTCTTGATACACAAGAGAAAAAAATACTCTCGCATAGTTTTATAGGATTCATGGCTAAGGTGTGATAATGAGTATAATGTTATGTCACATAACAAGATCAAGATTTATCAACATGAACCATATGTTGATTAATCTTGAATTACACAAGATCTATGAAGATCTTAAAGTTTGTTTCTAATTAATCTTCCTATTAATTTAAAATTTATTCAACTTGATTCATTTATTAGGCTTGACAGGTAGCCTTCCCTCTGGGTCAGGTTCAAATTCTTAAATATAAATGTTTGATAACAAGCTCTTAGTCTTCCTCAATCTGTCCATTAGGGTAGTTTTTTTTTATCAAATCTAGGGTTTTAAGAAACAAGACGCAGATAGATAAATAAACATTAAATCATCCGCCCCAATAAATACCAATACACAAACACATATAGCTATCGTTCGTCACATAAGTCTCTATCTGTTTCTTTCGATTTTCGAGCATTCCCAGGGTACTACCCTCACATACACGGTTAAAGGTCTCCACTTAATTCTTTTTCTCTGTACCAAATTTCACTTAAAACATTTCAGCTGTTTATCGTGATAGCGTCCCAGAACTCTTATGATGCTACTTTTACATAAAGTGCTCAACAGTCAAATAGCTCTTTACAAACTTTATATACAGTTGTACCGCATGTGAAGGCGATTTAAAAAGATGTCCTTTCGTAAAGCCGGTTTTAAGAGTAATGTCTTAACTATGCAACATTCCAGTTTCTAAATTTTATGGTTTGCATATATGTATGTAAGAATAACGTTTAAAAAAAATGCTACTTTGCTTGGAGTTGAATTTGTAGAAATAATTCTACCTAGTTTTGGGTATTATAGGTAATATTTCAGTGGTGAAGCACGTGACCTTGACCCCAGAGCATAGGCCTAACCTGCCCCAAAAGCGTTCAGTTATAAGTTGGCGGTCGATAAATAAGATGGGGTTCGCGCAAGCGCTAACATTCCCGCTCACCCAATCGATCTGTCCGCCCACGTGACGCAACGCATTTGCGGGGATTCTTTGCGGACGCCTCAGTCTTTATACTACAAATTTACAATCGAGCCACTGAGAGACCTAGGCTTTCAAGGGAGACCAAAGAGGCTAAGAAAAAGAAACCATAGAAACAAACTATAGAATAAATTGTGCAAAATAGCTATTATTTTTCATTAAGGCATACTTGCTACGCTACTCATACAGATGTAAACCTTGAAATTAAGCACAAAAAACAATAAGAATGCAACGATCGACTTAAGTCTATCTACCTAAGGCTTGTTTTTATATTTGGTCATAGTCAGCGTGAGCCAACAATTACGAAATATCGTTATGACGTTAAGGTAGATGACGATAAATTCGTCATCCGTAGTCGTATTTTTAACAGACTATATGATTACACAACTTTATGAGAACTGGTGTTGTCCAAGGAAGAATAAAAGGTTACTCCCTACTGACTAGTCTCTTAACACTACCAAGTTTCCGCCCTAATTTGGGCTTCATGGAACCTATTTATTTTACCTATAACCAAGAAATTAAAGACTCAAATTTAAAGTCCCTTATTAATTTCTTCCAATTTTTTCTAATTAGGCATTTCAACCGCAGTCATCTTGTTAAAATAGATGAATCTAGAATCAACATCATTCTGATATTCCGAACCGAACAAAGAACATATTTATCTCTATGATGATAAGATAATAAGTAAATTCCTAATTTGAAGGTAAATAAGAAAACTGAGGGTTGATTCATTTGACGCGACGGGGACAAGACAGTCCACCCAGTCCCCAACCAATATATTACGCCATTTATATTCTCATTAGTTGTTTCATTTGATGAGATTATCTACGCTCCCTCGAGGTTGAAGCTCATCATTTCTTGTAAACATGATATTGGTTGAGTTTCATTTAAACTTAACAGACTGTAAAGATATCTAAGTGTGATGAGCAAAGTTTGTAGTCTAGTCATCAAACTAAATACAAGCAACATAAAAATTGTTTATACATAATGGGATAGATAAATTACATACCATTGACAGTAAGCAATAATAAAATTGATAGAGCGAAATTAAAAAATATAAATTGAAAAAAATAAATTCTCAATTCATGTTCAGCTAAATAATTCTTCTGTTCCAGTAAAGCCTCAAATTACCTGATATGTAATCAGTCATCAAATATGTAGTGTGTACCCTAATGGATCCGTTTTTAGTCGAATGATATATAGGAAAGAAAAAAAATCGGGATGTATCTACTACGGGCTTCCTACTTCAATTCTGATTTTGTGGCAAATGCAGACATGGCCAAAAAAAAATACTTTCAGTATTTTCCCCTATTAAATCAAAGTCGCATAAGAAATAATATCTTTCATGCGTATATAATATTTGTTTAAATCTCATATCTTAAGTCGAAATGTATTTCTATAATTAAGGACTACACGTTTTGTAGAGACCTAAAAGTTCCAAGAGGATAGTTTTAAATAAACAGATTTTAGGAAACTCATCCATTAAAGTTTTTTTTTAAGCCTAATCATTGATATATGTAATTCAAACTGTTAACCGATTTAATTCTACTAGGTTAAGTCCAAATGTGAACATTAAAACTTTCCTTCCTTATCAAATTAGCTGCAGGTTTAATCGCCTATTAAACCCTTGTGTGAGAGATTTCCTAATTAAATGGAAGTTTAACAAGGAGTGCCATTGGGTTATGGTCAGTGATGCCAGATTTACTTGTCCTCCTCCTCCCATAGGCGCGGGGGTGCAATACCATCAACTTCCGAACACCGGACGGCAAAATTAAAGCCAATGGTTTTAATTACAAATTGACCTATTACAGGTTCTAATGAAACGTCAAAACAGCTAAGTGCACTGAAGTTTCTGAAAATCCCACATGGCGTTTACTGCCCGAGTTTGAAATCGAACTTGGGCCCCGTGCACGGTAGTTGCAATAGCGACCAGTTATTTAAAAATGGGTTGTGAGTTGAAACTGTTGTTAAACTAAAATTCGTAACTTTTACTGTACTATACAATACGCACCTGTGTCTCAAAGGACTCACATGTTGGACCTTCATAGATAGCCATTTGTAAATAGGAAAAACCCACCTATAACCCGAATCACAAATTAATCAACTCATATTTCTCATTCTCACGTGAATCATTTCAGTCGGTCAATGTCAACAATAAGTATGGCTTTTGGTATTTAGTACAGTTATGTGTATTTCTGAAAACTTCTGAATGTAAATCAAAATAGGATTTTTAAAATTAACTAAATGAATGGGATAGATTAACGCACTAGCACACATGTAAATAAATAAATAGCCCTCTAGTCAACACGAAGATACCGGTGAAGCGGAATTAGAATGAAGTGCGCGGCGCGAGTCGCGGCGGCCGTGTGCCACGTCATTGCCGTGACCCACTGACATAGATCCGCGGGGCCGCCTGCACCGATATCTGCACGCGCCGCGCTCTTCCTCTACTGCCCCTTTACTCTTTTACCTATAATTTGTATTCCAATGAATTTGAATCATAATTAATTCCCTGTTACAATGGAAACTTATGATTTCAGAAATATTTTAATGTTAACCATGATTTTTAATAACTGACTATCCTCGTATCGATGTTGAAGTTATAATCGTTTTAATACTTTACTATATGTGTTATTACTTAGTTTAAGCGTCTGCATTTTTTTTTATAATTATAAACATGATTTAAAACATAATCACATATTAAATACATAATTATAGGTCATAAATGATGTAAAATGTTTCTTGTTTCTGGATCTCTGTATTGTTCCGTTGCAGTTAAATAAAAATCTCGCTATTGAGTTATGCAATGGATGACCTTGTTATCTAAATTGTGCACTTGACACAAATACTGTTCCATTTCACTTTCATGTAGGTACGAGTGCCTACGTCACAGCTTACAACGTATCGTGGTCTGTCGCGCGATTTAGTCGTTTATTTTATGTCTAGTGTTATAAAAGTCCTATTTAAAACAGTCATGATTAATAACAATAATTTTCAATTATGTAACAAAAGAGAATATAATTTATTTTACATAAGTCTTATAAAAACTAAAACGTAGAATACTGATTTTAATTCTAAACTAAACCCAAGATAATCTTTGTAATAATTATATTATTCCTTTTTGATAAAATAATTGAATTAAATACAATTATTTTTGTATCTCTGGCATTCGGTTGTGTTTCGATCAAATACGATATAAATAACTCATGATATACGAAGTAGTTACTAGTAGTAAGAGTATTCTTCTTGATAATATTATTAAGAATGTTAATAATCATTTACCATTTAATCCCACGTACTACTTAATTAAGTTTTTAAAAGGTTTGCCTACATCTTGACGTTATTTGTTTATAATATTTTGGTCGTGTTTCGCAACAAATAGATGGCTAATGAAATAGCAAACAATTTTTTGTTATGTATTTATACGTCGTACTGAATCGTATATACTCGGCTTTATTCGGCGAGTTCAGAGAGTCGTGTAGGTGAGCGAGATCGCAGGAGAGTTCGCTTAGTTCGAAGTGACGTTGGTGTGACTATAATAGCGATACTGTTCAGTCCGTCAGTCCACCTTCTCACGCTCTTGCTCTTAGCCTTCGCTGTCGTCGTCACCGTCGTCGCCGTCGACGTTCTGCGTCGTGTCGCGCCGCGCCGCCCGTCGTGTTGATAATTTGTAAAGCGGCGAACGAAAAGGATGTGTGTATATCTACGTCTCGCCTTTCAGTTGACTTTCATCGTCGTTTTGTAGCGAACGTTTCGCACGGATATCGATAGGAAATTGCACTATCACTACGTAATAAAGTTATTGCATGTTCTAGACGGCAAATATTAAAATTTAACGAGACGTAATTCAAACTTCAGTAGTTATCGGTTAATTAGTTTTGTAGCTGAATTAAGAGTGTGAATTTAGAAACCTTCATAGTATTGAAAAATAGCGTCGCGGCGGTCGTGGCGCAATGCAGTGTATGTTTGGATGCGGATACGTATTGTGCTGTTTAAAATTGATCCTGGGATACATACGTTTCTTAAATAGTGGAAGTGAACGCTTAAGTGTGTCGTAGCCATGCTACCTATGGTACAGACAGAACCTGTGCATTTCAATTGCGGGGTATCTGTCAATGTGGCCGCGTCCCCTCCGGCTACATTGCCACCCTCGCTTACACCAGATTCGGATGTGGATGAACTAGTCGACATCTTCTTCGACGTTGATGTTGCTGTCAACACGTTACCGAGGTAATGTGCTATACAAAACATTTGCAGATACATTGATATACTTAATCATTTTTGCATGGAGCTAGCTTGTGAAACATAATACAATGAGTTTTAGCCTAATATTATGGTGTATTGTACAGCCATAGCCTTAAACGTGCATTAAAATACGGCGTAGCATTATACAGCGTTGGAAATCTCCCGTTCTTTATTTCATGCTGAAATGTTTGTTTCACAAAGTTTACTCTGTGATTCGAAGCGATATTTTGTATTGTAATCAGTCAAGTCACAACATCGGACCAATGACATACAATACCGAGACCCAGAATGATTGCGGGTCACATAATGTAGATAAAATTAGTAATTACGAATGATAAGAAAATATTAAACCAACAATATAACGCTAATCCATTTGCTTGATCTTGTATTTGAGAATCAATATAAAAGGGGTTCATGAAAAAGTAAAATTAAAATTGCGCAACAAGAAACCAAGTACGCTCGTCTTAAAACCATGTGAAAATATCGTTATCGTATAGTTACATAAGTTTATAAATTTTAATTTTTAAACTAGTCGATAGAAGTGTGTCTAATACAAAATGTTAAGGTTTCATTATGAACAATACTCTCAAGATGTTTGAAATAATATGCCCCTATATTTTAAAATAATTCTTTTTGTGAATTTAAATACATTCAAATCAATAAAGTGATCGCAAATTCCATTTTGATATATATTTTCAGTGCATAGTTACCTTTATAATATCATAATAATTCTATCAGTTCAAGAAAGGAATCCATCCATGACTCATGTGTTCATCGAGCGGTTGTTTGTAAACCTTGCATGACATGTGAAATTTTCCATCACATAAATGATAAAATTTTATAAATTTATTGTAACCTACTTATTTTGCACATAATCTTCCTGAATTTCTATTTCATCTAACAAGAAATCAGGTCACAGTAGGTGCTTGATTAAATAAATCTCCTAGGAGCCTTAACTATAATTCATTGTTGATAATTTGCTGTCTACAATAATAGGTAAGCAAATATGCAATAAGGAGAAAATATTGCAACCAATATTATAATTTAGTGTGCAGAACTGTGCTCGGGTTAAATTTGCAATTCAAGCTCATTTCATTCTTTCTATATGTCTAATCAAACAATTGTAATTAAATAACGTTTTTTTTATAGCAACATATGCGAAGATTCATCAAACAAGTTAAAACAAGATGGTTTAATTTTTTTTCTCTGGCATTAAGAGCTAGACTCTAACAGGCACTCATTTTGCTGTCGTTGATGTCTTAAGCAGCAAGGTTGTTAAGTTATACGAAAAACACATATTTTCACGACATAAGATTAGGTAGTGTTGTGCTAATTTATAAAAGTCAAGATTATTTTATCTCTAATCCGTCTGCGATATTACACACGTGTGTTGCTTTAATTTATACCTACCTCACGCCGAGGTTTATAAAATGAAGACCTCCTTGAACGATTTAATCCATTTCCTTTCCGCAAGATTCGGCGATGTCAATTCAAACTCGCGTACCCAATGGCACATTGCTAAACAATGATTCTCAGCCGCATAGCATTCAAAGATACTAAATAAAGATGACGATATAGACGTTATTTGCTTCCATATCGGTAGATAAGGATTATTTCCAATCGTTTTTTTATGATTCGTTATGAGCAGTTGCGCCTACGACAACCTACAAACAGTTCACATATTTCACTGAAAATAATCATAATTAGATTGTAGTAGGCGCATGATAAAAGTTCTAATTCGAACGAGTTCATTCATGTGTGTGTAATGTAATATTAGTGATTAGTTTATAAGTAGCAAGTGTATTTGAGGTACATTGTAAAGTACAGCAAAGGCTTGAGCTTACAAAAAAGTGTGTAACACGTGTCCAAGCTATCAATTTTAAATAGTAACTTGGGCTGATAGAGAAGTATTCATATTCTGTACATAGGCGCTTCAAAATTACGTGTTTATTTTACAGAAGAAGAAACCCCAGTTGACGTAACTATGTATTCATCGTAGGTACTGCACCCTCAACTTTCAAAAAGTGAAAGTCTTCAAAATCGGCCTAGTAGTTTTTGCGTGACGCTCTAAGTGATAGAACAAATACTAATAGGCAACACATACAAAGTAATAGTGTTTCAGTTCGAGGAAGAGATAGTTTCGAACATGAAGGATTTTATTTTATATGTAATTCCGTGTATATGAACAAAAACTTGCCTTGCTTCACCATGCATATAGAGCATTGCTTGGTTTTTTAATTCGCTGGTAAGTTTAAAAAAATCAAATATTTATAGTTTTATACCATCGATTCGCACATGTAGAAATTAGCTGAAATACTAATTATTTACTTAATTACGCTATTAGAGTATATTATAGATTTTGATATTTATTTATTAATTATAGATTTATATATCACTAGACTGCTGAATTTGCTGAACACCTTCTTCCGGTTACATTATATTTCGTTTCCACTTTTCAAATATAAGGATAACGTTGCCCTTGCGTTGGGCGTTCCACGTAGCGCAGACATTAAACGTCACTTATTCGATTTAGGTTCGCAGGTTTAATTACCAATATCATTTGTTCCGAAAACTGACCTAAAATTGTCATAATCTTATCATCATGTCGCTCTTCATACATTATTTTTTCATTACCACTGTTGTTGCACTGTCAGAATCCATTATTATTGTATCACAAAACTCATCAGCGTAGTATGTCGTAGCAAATGCGTAGTATCTGAGTAGTGTCTCCGTAGCATTTGCGTAGAGGCCGCGTAGTATCGGCGTAGTGTCTGCGTAGCGTTTTCGTAGTGTTTGAGGAATGAATAGCTAAACTCTGAAGATATCCAGATTATTATTTATATCTGAAATACATTTCAAGCTGCTTTAGTGAAAAGAAAAAGAGCAACGAAGACAAATTTTGATTGATTTTTTAAAAGTATTTGTTTCTTGTTGCTGGAATCTAATATGAAAAACTCATTACAAGATATTGTTTATGGGTTTGAGAAGAGTTTATGACAGTGGTTTTACATATTATAGTGACAAATTTCAAGTAGATAGACTATAACACGCGTAGGAACTTGATTGTTCGATTATATCATTACATCTCACAATCATATAACCAATGTTTTTACTCCATGGCTTTACTTGCAGTATAAACACCTGATAATATTGACTCCAATTACTATTCTCATAAAATGTAAGATTGTTTACATTGCATGTACAGACGCCCAGCACATCAACCTACCTCAATATGTAAAATTTCTGTAGTAGATTTTCAAACTTATCACAATACCGCAAGGTTAATTTAATATTTGACAGATCCTGTCTGTATATCAAGTTTGTTAACCAATAAATTACGGTAAATAAAAAACAATAATTAATTTCACAACCCCCATTATTTGTAAATATGAAAAAAAAATACCCGACTGCCAAGAAGTGTTATGTTTAATAGGTACATGCTTAGTAATCTCCTCATTGTTAATCTTAAAATCTTAAATGTTTATACAAAAAAAAAACTCCAATAAAACATATTACGAACAATACCTACATACTTACAAGTCCTATAAACTATAACATTGTTATGTCAGAACTAGAGTCTCAGCAACACGACCTTACTCGATGTAATAATATCAGATACAAGAGCTTATAATAAAGTTGCTTATGTTGGTAGTCAAGTAGTTGTCTCGATGACGAATACCTGTTGAGTAACGATTGAAAAAGCGAAACCTTCGACCACGGAGCGCTGACAATGCTTACCAACTTTCACCTATTCGAATTAAAGTGTCAACTTAAATACAGCTTCATGTTAATATTCAAGTATGCTAATATAGGGAATCAACAGGGAAAAAGCTATCCGGGTTCGGTCCAATTAATTCGATCAATATTATTGATTTTGCGCAAATGATCCACCCAACGTGTATCGTCACTGTATATGGTTTAAATTATGCATTGAACTCGAAATCAGACAGGATATTGTGCATGTACTAGGAACTAGATAGAGGCTTCAAACATTTTCGAGAATTATTATACTATTTCTGGTCACGCTTGTGGCGCGTTGTTGTTATTCCGAACATTATTATTTCAAGGTTGTGCGGCCGTCGCAGTGAGGTTGCGTAGTGGGGCTCCTCGGTAGGCGTCGTTCAACTGGTATCTCTGTCCCTCTTTTGCATTAAGGTTCAGCTTACTCTGTACTTGGCATTTGATATGAGCCGCGTCAATGTGAACATAACTATTCCTTGATAGTCAGTCCATTACGATAGTGTACATCCTCACCTGGTTAAAGTTTTGATAATATATAAATACCTATTTTAAAACCTGAATAAATACAATACACTACTAGCTTATAGCAAGTATGACTCATAGTCTTGCACTATTATAATTATAAATTGATTGGGGAATCGACTGTATTGTAAAGAAAAATGCTTCCTTTGTTATAATTTGATTTAGAAGTAGAATTTTGTAGATTTTCACCACCACTGTTACACTATTTTAGATAACATACGTAGGTACCTATATGAAATAGAACATGTTTATTTTTCGCAAAAAGGAATGTCTTTATAAAATCACCATTCATCAAACATCATTGTATTGTACCATATATTTTTTTGTAAGTAATCGTTACAAATCATCATACTTTAATAATAGTTTGTTTTGTTTGCTGCTTCTGTAGAATTGAATCCTGTGACCTCCAACTGGGAGACACATGGAGGGGGATGCAAGGCAAGATGAGCGTGACAGCGCCGGTTAAGAAGATAAGAAAAAAGTCAGACAATAAGCCACAATCTCAAATGTACGTATAATACGCTTGATACATTGGTGGAAATGTCTGGGTTTTTAAATTAATGCCTATTTTCCTTAACGTATTGTGCTTGCATTATTTTCGTGTACACCAATTTCAACGGAAGCCGGAAATAGAGTACAGGCGTTAGAAACAAAACCTCTTTTGTTGGATTATCAATACACAGCATTAAAATAAGCCTAGTATTTTTTGAAAATTCGTTGCAATTAATTCAATGGCAAACAATTAAATGTTTTATAGCACTACGAACGTGTTTAATGCTGATTAGACGAAACACTGGTAGGTAACTTGGTAAATGTACTAGATATGTAGTTTAAAATATGTACAATAGAAATGTATGTGTTTTAAGTATGTATATGTTTGGGATATATTGGTATATAATATTGCAAATAAGGTTTTAATAGAAGAATTTCTGTGTTGAGTTTTGAAGGACACACTCACACCTATCGTTATCAGGAAAGTTTAAATTATTATTACTATCTTTGCACGATCAGTAGGTCAACGTGTCAAAATAAAACTTCATGAAGAATATTTTCTCATTTTATTACTTTGTGGCAATAGGTAATATATCCCCAATCCAGGTGAGCTATCTCGTGTATGTAATCTGTACTTGTTGTAATCATGTGTATGTATTATATGTGTATTTACAGATGTATAAATTGAATAAAGTTTTTCATGTTTGGCGTTCAAGGGTTGCTTTATTTGAAAATACAACTATAAGAATAATGATTTGGCAATTAAAATGCATTAAACATTAATTTTTATTCAATATCTCAAAGAGAAAAGTGTGCTGTTTAGAAGACTTTGATGAAAGGGAATTCTAAGTCCGCACAAAACGGTTACCGTATTGTGAGTTGTGGAGTTGCTGTGGCGTTTTTTGCATTGTGACGTCAGCGTGAAGTAGTTGTCTTTGTCTAGCAAACTATTTTAAATCACTAATATGTACGATGCTTCATTACATATTTCACTATGGCTGGTCTTCATATAAACATAAATAAAAGTAGAATAATATAGTTACATATATGGATTCATTAGCAGAGATCTGCAACCATTATTATCTTATTAAATTGTATTGTTATAATTATGTGTTCGTGCTATTACTATAAATTGTTTATTTATGCAAGTATGCAAGTAATGTTTTTGATATTGTAACTCCTTCATGCATGAATTATTATTTTAATCTTATGAAATTATACAAAGTGCTATTTCTATTTAATTACCAAAAAATGGCTATGTGGGTCGGAAAAAATAGAGGTCTTCTTCTTAAAAAAAGGAAATTTACGTTTCTTGTACGATCAATTTAAAAAAACAATGCTGTTCAAATAGAAACTTGCAACAGTCGAAATAGTCGTCTGAGAATACAGACATTCAGCATACTTTTTCCTTTTATGCGTTTTGAAAAAAATCGTAGGCCTTATTCATCTAGGATATTGGACGTATGTAACATTAAATACTATGAAATAGGATGAAATGCCTGACACCGAACACTTTTTCACAATCTATATAAATGCATGTGATTTATAAATGTTATTGGTTTTATTAATTTTATTTTGCTGGCTGGGTGTTATTAATATTGTGGTAGTCTTATTGTCGTATTGTGACGTGGTCTCGGAAGAAAATTACGTGTACTAAATTCCGTAATGGTGTCGTTTATTATGTTGTTGATATAAGGAATTGCAGAATTGATCGTCATGTGCGGTTATTAAAGTTTGAAAACGAAAATTGGATATCGACTAGGTTATAGTATACATGCAAAAACTTTTATCCGCTGTCAGATTATTTAGAGAATAAAGAAAAATCTCATAGTCCAGTGACCAAAAGCTGAGCTGTCAGTGATATTTTTTTGTTGGAAAACCGGAGGCTGTTGATGCACAGCTTTCTGACCTTATCAACAGCCTAAAAGGTAGATGAAACGGTTTGGGTATGACGGCGGGGTCCGGTTTAAGGTTCAGTGTGAGGGCTAGCCAATGGGAAAATTTTAAAGTTTTAAACGTGTCATAGTAAAATATTGTTATTTATTATAGAGAATTTTATTGCATTAAAAACTCACATATCCTGGGATGTGGTCTCTGGTTATACTACTCAAGGGAAACCGTATGCCAATTAATTGTCAACCATTAATTATCAGTCATGGCAGGATATGGTAATACTAATTTAAATTGCTTTTTACTATTTCAATCATGACAACTACCATTTAGAGTTAAGAATATGTACATTTTTGAGACCAAGATCCAGATTCATACAACATACGGTTTAAAGCTTTGTACGGTGTTGGGACTCATTAAAAGATATTATTGGTATCACTCTAGCTCTAGTACTTAAATGTGTTCGTTCGTAACGCCTCTCATTGTCGGCTTACCCAGCTAGAGAACTTGTTTCAGTATCCAAAAGTAGTTTCCTGATAAGGACAACGTTGGTTAAATTTAACCATCCATTTTCTAACAAATAATTTACTGGAACTAAATTCGTGGTCGTATCTCTGATATCTTAAAAATGCATACGATTTTACATGTAAGTCTTTTGTATTACAGAATATAGAAACTGTATTACCCAGGCAAACATATTGGTAATAAATATAGGTGGCATTATCTTATACCATATCATTTAGATATAGATATGTCTCAAAACTCGATTATCACGCCTATAATGATAATAAAAAAATATGATAATATTCAAAAAAATGATTACGAACCTCTGATAGTAATTCGGATCTTTATTTGTTTTCAGAAATAAGTGTCACAACGAGAAGAAGCGACGGGAACTCGAAAACGAAACCATAAATCAGCTTGAAGAGCTTCTCGGCACCTGTCTTGCCGAAGTAAAGCAGCCGGATAAGAACGGCATCGTACGGGAGGCTACTCGGCAGATCCAGGAGGTGCTGCGGCGCAGGCGGGAGTGCCCCGAGGAGTGTCCGCTGCGCGTCGCCCAGTGTCTCTCGCCTGTGCAAGCCGGCGAGGTTAGCTCCACCCAGCCGTCCTGCGCTGGATTACATTACTCCGAGCTCACCTCACTAATCGAGGTATTTTATTTCATTCATTTTAATAAGTTTTATCCTGTTTTGTTATATATAGCGTCTGTTGTCATATACATGTTTTTGTCAATGATCTTACTTTGGAAACTCGAAATTTTGACATTTTTAATTTGTTTTAAAGATGGACATATCATTGAATATATAAACATGAGATTTTGCTTATATGTTAAATCTGTTTGGTTTTTTATCAATATGCATACAAACATGCAGTAATGTTGCCAACATCCATGCAGCTGCGGCTATTGAGAATTTGAATTTTTCATCGTTTAGTTGCATGACAGATTTAGTCCTTGCTTTTCTCTTAGAACATGCATGTCTAGCAATATTTATCTATAAAATAAACCATCTCTTTTCAAAATTTCGATAACAAGATTTCATATAAATATTTGGATTTTAATTATATTTAACTGTTTTAGGCTCTCAAGCACTACACCGGCACCCTCGGCTGGGTTTTATTGGAAATAAACTCAAAGGCTGAAATAGAATGTATAACCGAAAATATTAAGGAGCTCACTCTGCAAGACAGAACTGAGTTATACAAGAAATCGATATTCTCGCTTTTGCATGTCAAAGATCATGCAAAATTAGGACCATTGTTAAGAAATATACAAACCTTTAACTGGGGTTCAGGAGAAATCGACAAATTTCAAGCCATACAAGCTCGTCTTCTTATCAAAAACTCCAATGGGACTGATAGTGCTGGGTAAGTTTCATAAAATATACTTCTTAAGATGGCTATTCAATAAAATACAATCATATAAAAAAACCTTCAAGGTGTTAAAGACATCGCGACATCGTGTAACACTATTGATATGGACGTGTTTTGCTATTTCATTGTGATAGTAGATGGTGACGGTCGAACGATAAGGGGCCGATTACTTGTTACTAATACGTATTAAAGTCGAGGAACGCAAAACTACTGTAGGAATCTATTTCACAAATAAGGGCAATACTGTGCATAACAATCTAGAATATTACGCAGTTGTAGGTACTAGTTTTAAATATTTTCTTTATAAGCGTATAATATTAAACAACACTGTTTATCGTCGTTTGAGAGTAACTCTACACAATTGATATTGAGAAGTAAGCTACGTAACAGACATACTTAATACCTACGTTGTGGGTAAATAATTATATTGCGTGTAATTTTGAGTTCGAGTTACAAAAGGAAAAGGACCACTATATAAAGAGAACTTAGATTGTCCGGTAGTGCCTATAAGTCTATAATGATATATCTTTACAGTGGGGCGTGCCTAATTACCAGATATAATCGGTGCGATAGGTGGTTTAAGTTTCGCATATGACTGATTTCATTTATGAGTCAACAGTTAAGAAAATCGCATCATTCAAGAAGGAGTAATAACAAGTCTTTTGATATACGTTCTATTTTTATACATACATTAGGGCAGGTTATTTTTACACATCAGGATAGTTGCATTTGCCTGACAGGTATGGAAACTGTATTGTAAGATGACTGTTTTCGGTGGACAGGTACGCGGAGTGCGTGATCCACGCTGCGCCAGTGCGTGGCTCGTCCTCGGAGGAGGCCGGCTCCGTCATGTGCGTCATCCGGCGCTGCGAGGACGCGTCGGCCGCACTTCTCCCCGGCGACGGCGGCCCGCCCGCCATCACCGCCAAACACTCTGATCACATCGTCTTCAGATTGGATTGCAACTTCATTATTTTATGTAAGTCATTACACCACACTTAACATTTTAAGCGGTATTCCCGGCATTTATTTGATAACGCAACTATTTCTTATTTCAGTTTGTGATTTAAGTGGAGTGGAAAACTTAATAAACACTTCTATACCCCTGGTGGGTACTCGTTATTTGGAACTAGTTGAGAATAGTGATCGTATTCGCGTAGCCGCGCACTTACAAGAGGCTGTGTGTCTTCCTGCGCCACCAGCTATCAGTGAACCGTTTCGGTTGCGTATCGCTCCTGACAGACCTTGCTTTAGAGTCGTAGCTCGGTCACGTCTCTTTAGAGCGAAACCGTCATCCGGCGAGCCGGATTTTATAATGTCCACGCACACCGTCCTTGGCGACGAAGACATGGACCTCCTCGAAACAGACGGTCCTCGGCCTCCAGTTGGCGGGCCACTCATGACATCTGTCGCAAATGGAGAATCCTCTACGTGTGAACCCCGATATCGGTCACCTATGAGTCCCAATGATGGGACTCCTTTTCTTAACGATTTCGACCTGGAACCTTGGGCATCAACTTTGCTCGGCGAAATGCCCAGTGAAGACTCAAAGGACCGCAAAGAGAGTGTCCCCGAAGGACATTCGCAACCCTTAACTCCGCGGGCACCTCCGACACCAGGAGAGGGGGGACCACCTTCGAATCAGCCGGCCGAGGAGCCCAATAGGCTTCGGAGTCTCCTTAGTAAGAAACCAATGCCAGGGACTGAAGCTGCGGTAAATTCGAACAACCGTATTCTAAAAGATTTGTTGAAACAAGAAGATGAAGAGGCTACGGGGAGCGAAACGTCAGCACCGCACACACCTCACACTCCGCATACGCCGCTGACGCCGCACACGCCGCACACGCCCAGCGCGGCGCTGTCGCCGCTGCACACGGCGCAGGCGCACGCCCGCCCGCCGCCGCACGCGCCGCACGTGTCGCACGCCTCGCACGTCGCGCACGGGCCCAGCGCGCCGCATCCCATGCCGCAGCAGCATCATAACAACTCCGACGTCTTGCTTAGGGTGAGTCTCCTACACAATAACCCGCAACTTCACTACTTATTATTATATTTATGATTATAAACAACTTTAAATCTCTTAGATATTAAACGACAAGTCCGACGAGGATGCTGAGGACAGTAGAAGAAATTCTGGTGACGGGAACCGCGGTGTGTCCCAGCCTAGCGCTCTTCTATCCCAATTGCTCTCCAGTAGTAATGGGCCGTCTGGCAACGGACGACAGCAGGACAACAGCGACAATTACATGGAAAGAATGGCCGGAGTGAAACGCAAGTTCGAAGAAGCTAATAAAGGAGTCGCTAATAATCCTAAAAGGGCTACGCCTGAAAACCAGCAGGTATGTACTAAAAGTGTATTGTGTTGCTATTTCATACAATACCAAAATTTAATAAACTATTCCTTCGACGAGACCTTCGGTGAGACATAGGTATAACCGATTATCGATTGATTTCGACACTAAGTTTTTTACTCAGTATAGGAAAATGAAATTATATATTTACTTTAGGTAACGTCAAGCGCTCTCCCCGCATCATCAACGGCGTCATCTACTGCCACGAGTCCGGCCACTAGCAGTAGCCCGGGCATGAGTCCGTTGTGTCAGAAGAACCAGATACTGGTGTCGCTGTTAGCGCGGCAGCAGACCACGCCCACCACGCCGCTGCCCCTCCCCAACCCCAACCTACGCGCGTACGGGCCCACCGCGCGGCCACGCCCCCCGCCGCCGCCACAGTTGCCACCGCAGCGACATTTGCACTCCACGCTGTCCAACATACTCACCGGCGCTAACCAGTAAGATTTTAATCGAGTCCTTTTTAAATGCTTACCGAACTATGCAGGCTGGCACGTTCAGTGACATGCGAATAGAGCTGCATAAGCTTCCATAGTTCCGTACTCTTCTTGATATTCGTAGCTATAGAGCCGCACCTCATGTTCATCCGCTGCGCAGGTCCTAACCAGTATTGTAATTTTCTAGCCGACCGAATAACATGAACGGCGGTGGCGGCGTGACGTCGGAGGGGCCGGCCGTGAGCATGGGCAGCTCGAGCCACCTGCAGATGGTGCTGCAGAGCGGCGGGCTGGCGGGCGGCGCGCGCTACCCCGCGCCGCACGCCATGCACTACCCGCCGCCTGCCGCCGGACATGTCTACAATAACCAGCCGCCGCCGCCGCCGCCGTTAGTATCATTTTTTTAGTCATCAGTCATCATTTAAATTGAACGGACGAATGCTCATTCTATCCCCATCCTATCAAATTATTATTCATTATTTCGGTATTCTTCCTACGATTAAAGATGGAATATTCTTAGAATGCTCGCTCGATTAATGATTAATTTCACAAGCACGTGCCCACTGTTGCTCAGAATGACCTCAATAAATGAAAGTGCTAGAATCCTAATTCTTGTATTTTCGGTTGAACTTTAGGCAAAAACGCTGAAGTCACGCATTTGTTTAAAAAAACTGTTTTCATTATAGAAGTAACAACGCGCGACCTCAGGGTGGCCCTCCCGGTGACAGCGAGGTACCAAGTGATCAGACACTATCGGACATTCTTGACGAAGTGATCGACAACATGCCCGACGCGGATCGCCCGCAGCCTGATGTCAATGTTCGGCAAAGACAGGTACTGAACAGTTATTGCATTTATTTAATTTTTTCCTTTTATAAAAAATCATGCTAAGGTATGGCAAATTCGTTACTGACTCTGTCATGTTACTCGTGGATTGACGTTACAGCGGGTTGCCGTTATATGCGTACAGCGTAGAAGGTTGTTCCCATTGCCTCTAAAACTTTTCCTTATACACATTCTCCTCCCATAGTTCAAACTGTACTTGAAAATGGAATTTTAGAGAATTTTTAATTCTTTACATTCATTGTCAAATTGCTGCAAATATTTAAAATTGTTCATTACTGTCCGATTATCGATGTATGACAATCAAAGCACCTTTCTTGTGTTATTAATTATTTTGAATCAAAATTCGCTGGAGGAAGGAATGACAAGTTTTTGAAAAAATTAAGTACTATAAAACAGAGGTACATCCCACGTGTGAGTGTAATCACCCTCGCAGTCTACGCCCCACGACAGCCCTGGAGAATGGGAGTGTCCCAGTCCCTAACAAATTTGCAAATCTATAATTAATGTTTTAGTGAAATATTTATTTGTTTAATCGTAGAGTCGCGCTTGACGCACTGATGTTCAGCTGGTTATAAGCGACTAGTTTATTCTGCTATGCGCAGCACACTTCCGTAGGTATAGTCGTACAACCACAGAAACTAGATTTAGCCATCCGCTTGGCATGTGAGATGGAAACAACATCAAACCCGGCTTGACATTTCTAAAATGATGTATTATTACAGGGAATGAAGGAGAAAAATGCGATGATCAATGCGATCAGACAGAGCTTGATGCAGTACGAGGCGGTGGGGAAGAGCCCCGGCGGGTCGAGCCCCAGCGCGGTGGGCGCGGGCGGCGCGGCTCGCGGCGCGGCGGGCTCGTACGGCGTGCAGAGCCCCGTGTCGCCCGGGTCGCCCGAGCCGCGCGAGCGCTGGCGCGCGCTGCAGACGTGCGGGCTGGGCGGCGCGGGCGCGCTGTACGCCGACCCCGCGCGGGCGCGCGCGCTCGTCGAGCAGGAGCGCGCGCGCCTGCTGCAGCTGCAGCGCACGCAGCAGATGCTCGTCTCGCCCGAGGTGAGCGCGTGCCGAGTTACATTGGACTGATAACTGCTGCAATCGAAACTGTTTTTTGAATAACTATTAACTGAATGGCTTACAAAATTGTCCAAAATCCTTCCATGATGGTAATTTTCAATATTTGCCCACAGGCTGCTGAGCAACCTCAAGCTGATTTAGGCTCCACTATCAACGCCCTCGTTTCCGCCACACCCCCTAACGTAGCTTTAACACGAACGGACTATCACCATCAGATATATCACCAGAACAGTAAGTGCTAATCGTGCTTCTTATACTGAACAAATGCGCAATATCTGCAGAGATAACGTCGACCATTGCTCCTTTACTGTCTCTTGAATGCAATATTATACATTTTTCAACATTTAAATATTGATTTATTATAAAGAATGTATGTCAATTATTTGATTAATGTGTTTGTACTTGTTTATTTCCAGATCAAATGGGTCCAAATTACGGTACAAATAAAATAACTACGTCGCAGCAGAACCCGATGCTCAGCCGACAGTTGAGTGTAAGTAAAAATACGTAAATACTGGGTTAATTAATATTTGAGTTCGATAAACAAATTGCGGGTTGTAGACATAATAAATAGGTTAATGTTTTTTATTGGTGTAACTTACCTTTCATAATTGATCGCCTATCTGCCATCTTTCGGAAATACCCCTAGGAGAGTCTGGAAAGACTTAATAAATAGTGCGGTTGAAAGTATCAGAGGACGTTCGTCAACGAGGTGCCCCATACGACCTAAGAAGCCACGCGGACTGCTCCGCAGACACAAGTTACAGTTAATACATGGTAGCCCAGAGAATTGGTGGCGAGAGACTATAAACACGTCACTCAGTCATGAGGATACGCCTAACAAGAAGAAGCCTTCAAGTGAATAAAATCTTCAAATCAAAAAGTGATGCTAATTTCGTTTGTATTGTGTTGCAGGTGGCAGGTTCAGGCGCGTATTCTCACAGCGGCGGCGTGGCAACGCACACTGCGGCCGCGCTACACACGCCCATGACACCCACGCCGCAGCCCTACCACCGTCCGCCTCGCCCACATCTAGGTAACAAACATACCGACACACACGCACATACACACAACACAACTGCAGGGTGATTACGATTGATACTTCACATCGCTATATCAGCGGCATAAAGAAAAACATGACTTTTGATTTCATTCTTACTGATACTGTCAAATATGAAGTTTTTATTATTGAATGGTAACCTGCCTTATATGGCGATGACGAGCGATATCGTAATTACTACGCAGTGCGCGTACCGGTGACTTTGTCTCGGTGACAACCAAGAAGGCTCAAATGTAACTGGAGACCAACCTCCCAAAGAGTATTGAGCTAGATGTTCCCTGTGCACAATTATAATTTGTATGAGTAAATTGAAGACTAGATGTTCATCAAGTTTTGATATATACTACTACAAATGTTCTAATTTTTTTCCAAAATAAACATGATTCGTTAAAGTTATAAAACGTGGACGTTATTTTGATTCAATAACTCTTTCCAAGGGTGGTCTTTCGTTGTACCAGTTACATCGCTTTTTGGTTACAACATTTAGTGTGCGTGACGTACGTCGTTTTACGTAAGGATAATTTTACATTTGGTTTTAATTAGAATACATTGACTTATAAAATTGTCATCGGGATAAAAGTTACCAGTGATCGTCCTCGTCATGACCATTCTACTTCGTTCGTGCAAAACTTAATAAAATAATCTTAGTGCATCATATTCAATTTTTTAATATTTATGATTATAGATGTACACATTTGTAGACTTTATACCTAATGCGCCAACGATTGTAGAATTTTGACACATTACAAATTTTATTAAACCGATACTGTGTATTTCGATTTCTTTGAACAGTCGAAGTTATTCTAAACAACGATAATTTCGAATACAGTTAAGTATATCGTAGAATTTTCACAAAAATATCAGAATGCACAGATCGTAGATTCATTAAAAGTAAATGATTATATATAGAAAGTGTACCTGAAAATTGTTTAACAACAAATTAAATATTTACTAACGTGCGCATTGAAATATTCAAAACCAGAAAGCATTAAAATTATGAGAGGGTGGTCTTGTGGTTATATTTTACTTATGTTTTGGAAGTAGTTTGCTTATCTTACTTAATGAGGTGATCAGATATTTATTTAATTAATACTTCATTTTATTAGTTTATGAATTTTATTATACATTGGTTTTTTGTACGGCTTTCCAGTAAAACTAATTATGATCATTAAAATTTGTAGATTTCATAGATTAGAAATTTGCCAATCGGTTTTATACTTCAGAGCATGAAATTAAATAAAGAAAAGCATGTCCCGTAGAAATTTAGAAATAGCGTGTCCTGCCATATCTGGATTATTTTCCAGAAATCTTAGACAAAAATACTTAATTGCATGTCTATGGCTTCACTATCCGGTATCTTTAAAATCTTATGAATGCAAGTCTAGTAGCAACGACAAGAAAAGCGCGGTGAACGCTAACTTACTTGGAGTTAGTAACCGCTGTGGTGACAAACGCGAGTCGGTCATCAGATCGGTCGGTATTCGCGCTTTCGACCTCGAGTCCCTTATTCCCAATTCTGCCGTAACGGCGGACAGGCGCATCGAATTAGGTAGGTCGGGCAACGCTCACCGCGAAGTGCCCGTTGCCCGTAGTACTTAACGCGGCGTGTGTGGCAGTGGGAGGCTACTACGAGGACGGCGGCGCGGGCGCGGCCGGCTACTGCGGCGACTACGCGCGCTGCGGCCCGCTGCCGCCGCACGCGCCGCACGCGCCGCACCCGCCGCACGCGCCGCACCCGTCCCTCGACCACCACGCATGTGAGTACCCAGCGCCGGGCCCCCTCGCCCACCAGACTCGTTCAAGCGGACGTTTACGTTAATGCCTTCCGTCGTAAGCCGATCGTCCCGTCGGTGACCGAGGTAAGAGATGGAGTAGTGCTCGAATCTACGTAGCCAAAGTTCTCTCTTCCGATATCTATCGCTCTGCATGATTAATATTAATCTCTTGCATTCTGCGCTTCAAAACCTTCGCTTATCTGATATGAATGCGGAACACGTTAGTAATTCGATGGTCCCTCAGTGGACAAAGCGAAAAACCGGACTCTGGGATAACCGAATGCATCGTGGTAGGGTCAGGCAAAGGTAGGAATAAATGAATATTTTCTACCTTCTGTCACGCGGAACGGCTGCGCCATGCAGGCCACGACGTGATAATTGTGTTTTTTATAGGTGCGGGTAACGGCAGTGGCGTGGGCGGCGGTGTGGGCGGCGGCGTGGGCGGCGGCACGTCGGAGTACGTGCGCAACGAGCTGCGCGCGGTGGTGGGCGCGCGGTCGGCGCGGCCCGAGCTGCACCCGCTGCAGCCGCCAGACATGGACTCCCTCATGAGCTTCGACATCACCCCGCCCGGTTGGTACACACTCGCTTATTCATGTAACCCCAGCCATTTCCAACGACGATCTTAACTTAAAAGCTGACTCCCTTACTGGTGGAAAAACTCAATAGGGTGTTTTTGTGTTGCGATATATTCTTTTCCTGATGTCAATGCCTCTAATAAATATAAATTCTATAACCAATTGACACAAAGGTAAACAATATATATATATATAAAAAAAACTAGAACATCGGACATATTCAAACCCTTCTAATCACTTGGTCTGATCGCGAGAAAATCAAAGGTATCAATGATTTGTTTTATTTTAAAAGCCCGTCAATTAATACACGTATCTGTTAAGCTGTGTCTTTGCAGCCGCTCCATGAGTTGTCTGTAACAATTATTATTTAAGGAAGAGATTTTGTTTATTTTGTGAGTAACACAAAGTAAATTATATCTCGTGGATTTATTTCTTTATTGAACAATGAAAGGGACTGTTTGTTCTTGTGTCAATTTTAGTTTAATTTTCATTTAGCAGTAATACGTATGTGAGTTATATTAGTTATTTAGTTAAATCTTTTAGGTGAAAATTAGGTCATCCTAATGTATAGTAGTTAAAACATACGTGTGGTGTTTAATTTTACTTTTTAGTCCGCCTAAAACGAAATATCTAACCTGCTTGGGATAACCAATGCCTTCATTAAGCTCTGCTTCAAACATCTATGAATATTGGTTATGCCTTTTAATTAAAATGTTGTTCATAAGTAGTCGGATATACCCCTTCCTATCCAGAATATTTGGGAACAATATAGGAACGTTGCTCTCGGTAGCGCGTTTTGTTGAAACATTGTCAGTGTAGGGGATAACCACTGCCAATGTATACGTGTGTACGTACGTAGGTGGCGGCAGTGTGGTGGGGGGCCGAGCGTCCTCGGCGTCGACTAATTCGTGGGAATCGCAACAGAGCACCCCGGTAAGCTTGGGACGCGTTCAGCGAATACAAAATATCATCTAGCCACTTCACTACTTTATAGGTTTTCATTATTCTGTAGACCTACCTATGATTATTACGTCTGCTCTGCTGCGTGTGTTGTCGATTCAGTCATCTTGATACTAGAAGCTGAGAGAAATGTACCAAGGTTAGCTATCCACACAAGCATCCTAGGCATTTACCTATTTTTGATTTTGCTGGGTTATACAATATAAAACGTAATGTTTTTGAAATACTGATAATAACTCGAAGATGCATAGAATAGCTTAAATTGGTACATTCCTGAACTTTGAACAAGCTTTTGTGATGTGATGTATAATAATGTCTCTTATACTAGTAAAACTATTTTAATTCTAATAATAATCATCTCAAATATTTATTTCTTAGAAACCTTATTTCAAACGTAAATTTATCTTAATATTAGTCACCGGATTATAGGATTTAACTTTTTAAAGGTTAAGCTTAAAACAAAATCGGGGAAGAAATCGCATGCGCAAACTATGAAGTGTGGTGAAGGTTTTGTGACGTTGTAGAAATAAAACAACAGCATTATATTTTTGCAATAGTTCGCTTATTGTCCGCTTCTAAAATGTTCTAGAACATTTTTCGTTGATTACGTAGATATTCAGGAGACGATTGCATGGCGGTATTTGAGAATTGAATCGGTTTATCCTCTTAGAAAAATGTGCGAGTAGCGATCAAAATGTTTTAAGTATTCACTTAGCTATTTAATGCTTAATTCGATATAAAGTTAATTTATCCAAAATGGATAAGTAAAAGTACCTATAGCACTGTAACAACAACATTATTATTATATGAAAAGTATTATGAGAAATAGCATTAAAATGTTTTTTTCATTTCGTTGGTACCTAGTATTAAAATACTGTTGTGTTCTTTAAAAAACACATAAATATGTATTGACATAAGTTAATGGAGATTACAAGTAAGAAATATAAATATTTTATATTTTGATCGTTTCTCGCGTATAGTACTTACATTTATCTTTGCTTTAAAAAAACGCTAATAATTAAAATAAAAGCTAAATTTAGATAAAGAAGCGTCTTTCATTCTTAAATTTTATTGAAATTGTTGATAATACAGGTCTTTGGATTAATCAATCCGCGTTATAAGCTGAAGCATTGGGCATTTTACTACATAAACCTAACAAAAAGAAAATTAGTTTATTTCTTATATAAATTCAGTGCTATTCTAGTCCAAGCAATTCGGCACCTAGTTTTTAAAATTAGGTAATAATAAGTAGGTATATAGTTTTACCTATCTAATGGCATCTTTAAGCTGGTTTTATTTTACTACTTTAAATTGATGGGTAGCTTCTTCAAATAATAGTCCCACTTTTAATAATTATTAAAAATCTCTAATAAACATTAATTTGGTGCGGTTTATAAATACTCATTTAACTGCCATCCGTCATCATACCAAAGCTCCCAATGAGAATGGCGATGCGCATGGCAGGTGTTCGGCCCGGCAGCCGCGCGTGGCCTGTGGCCGCGGGCGATGCCGGGCGCGCAGTGAGGGTGTGTTGGTTGGCACAGAGTACTACGGAGGCGGGCTCGGCGGAGGGCCCGGCGGCGGGCGGTGATGAGGCGCGCGCGGCGGGGGCGGGGGCGGGTGGCGCGGCGAGTAAGGCGTCGCTGCTGCAGAAGCTGCTGTCGCAGTGATCACCCGCGCGCCGCGCTGCAGCCCCGCGCTTTCAGCTGAACTATGCATTTATTATTTTCTCGCTTCATCGGATGGACGTTAATCGACGATCCCTAGATTCCAACGTAACGAACGTCGTCGTTCCGAGTTACGGTCTACGTGGTACCTCTGCGGCTGTAAATCTCACTTCGTGAGAATAATATAGTACATACGCGTATTTATAGACATCTATAATGTAGTCTAGTAGTGCTAGTGATGTTTTCGAGTTGTATAAAATCGTTTCGTTGATGATATATTTACTTCTAAGTTCTTTGAGAAACTAGGTATGGTCTTGTATAAATATGTATCTATGTATGTATCTTTAGTTATGCTCTAATTTTAACGAAAAAAAACGAATCGATGCGAAATTCGTAGCTTCCTGTGATGGAAAAAAAATAGTGATTAAACATATTTAATTGACTCGTACGCCCAGTACACATACACAATGTACAATAGAAATATACCGCGTGCAATATTGTATAGAAATATTAAATACATATTTTGGCGTTGTGAACGTTATGTATTATAGTATGAAAGTCAGATGTTACCTGTTATGACAAAGTAATTTGTATTATAGTATATGATGACGAGACGTCGAGTGAAATGTTTCTCTTATGGAGAATATTATTTTTACGTGTAAATAATATGTTGTTAAATTATAGCTGTTGCTTTATTGTAAATATTTTGTTATGATATTTCTTTGTGTTTCGTGTATGGTACAATATTCTTTTAATTTCAGCCCAATTATGAAATTGATTAAATAATTACAAATATTTTTTTATGTTTTTCCAATACCTGTTTTCTATATTTTTTTAATGAGTGACTAAGTTTGATGTTATAATCACAGTAATTGTTTTTTTATTCCATGAGATTGAGCCAAAATATTGTTAACGAGGTTACTTGGCAACCCAAGTATATCTATTTTGTGTACCTACTAAGTATATAGATAACATTTTGTAAAGCCGTTGGATATTAAATTAGGAAAAATACGCTACAAAAATATATAATATTTTAGCTCGTTATAAATTTATTAATTTGAAACTTATTTTATAACATTGTTTTACATTTTGAAATATCTGTGATTATAACATTTGCCACTTCTCATGATAAGAGTAAAACCCCCTTGTTTGGTCGATTAAATTAACTAATACATAGGCGCGGATTTGTTATAAATAGAAAATAAGAAAGAGTGATAATGAATTGATAAATATAATTTCTATTTTTATCAATTCAATGTATCGATTATCTTGGCACTCCGTGCATAAAATATATTGGATTTGATGAATATCATAATATATGATGACTCCAATTTTGATACGTATTGAAAATGACATGTGGATCATGTCATAACGAGATTGACATAAACATGTGTAAAAATTGAATCGCGGTCGTTATGCTACCGTTAGGACAAATATTTGCAACAGTCGGACAAACTAAAACCGCCTGCGAATCGTCGACCCATTGCTATTAAGATTCAACTACAATCTTATGTCTGTATGAAGCTTATGAATAATTGGTTACATTAACGAGGATTTAATCAATCGGGTATGTGAACTCTTTTACATAAAACAAATAAGCGCAGTCGAAGTAGTTGCAAATAATTCTAACGGATAATATGACACTTGACGATCGTTACGATACATGAACATCTGTGCGCTAATAAATGTACATTCTTAAATTTCACACACGCATTAACTTATCAACGTGTAACATACACGACGTTATTGGCTGCTGATAAAGTTATCAACATTATGGTAAGGACATTTTAATCGTACATGACACAGTCTTAATTATAAACGTTGTTTATATTTGAAATATATTTCCTTTGAGTAGTTTATTTACGATATTAAAGTTAGTGGTTTCTTCAAAATGATGTTTATAATTAAGTGCATTGAATGTTATAAACTGTGTGCGTATTATTCTTAGTTCTACGGTGGATGGTTAATGTTGAAAAACATCAATGTTGGATGTCGTTATTAGTAACTATAAATTAAATTTTAGGCACGAAATTAGCAGTATTTACTTCTTCGCCATTTCAGGCAGTACATGTTGAATCAAAATAATTCAAATATTTTTTATTGAAATCTAATAAAACATAGCGTGTCAATGGTCACAGATCACTAACATATTTTGCGAGTATAAAATTTTAGACCTGACTGTGGTAACCATTCGAAATGAATTAAAAAAGTAATTACTGCTTGAAGTGGCATGTACTTTCGACGTTAACAATTAAGCGTACTAGACTTGCACAATATTATCTAATAATAATAAATATACGGTAACTTTAAAGTGTAATAATATTAAAATATGGCTAAGACCTTTAGGTGTGGTGTGTATCCTAATAACGGTCTAATATGTGTAACTTAAATTTTTAAAATTATCCATTGGTAGAATGTTTAGCGCAGTTGTTGCTCCATTATTTTTATGTACGGGACCATAGCCTGGGCGTTATGAACGGTGCAAACCCAATAACAAACGTTGGTGGTGCACAACGATCTTTGATACTAGGGTACATGCTACCGCCTACTATGTTTTGATCAGGAATTGTCAAACACAACGGATCGCTACCCGTTGCACTTTCTATGTATTCCATTAATGGCAAGGACTTGATCGTCATGAAGTACTTAAACGAGTTCAGGGGGTTCACTCAATTTAGTTCATAAATATAAGTAAGTTTCCTTAAATGTATTAATTACTTTCCAATAATACTTTTCAAAATACCAACCATAACATATAGGGTGTAGTAGATACATTAAAGAAGTATATTGTGATGTGCTATAACTAAATAATGAACGTACAAAATATGTATAGATAAACCACAAGTCAAGTTAAACAAGTTATCTGACTATGAAATAATATATTAAAAATATTTTTATACCATACAAAATAAATAGAATGATGTGTAGGCTACTGACCAATTTAATTTGTCATTGTCGTTGATAAAATTGGACAAGTTCGGCTCAGTTGACGTCTTATAGATAGTGAGAAAACTAAGCTTTACGCAATCTGAAGACCATAGCAACGTAATCCATTCCACGATGGTTTCAGAGAGGCGAGTCCTGCGTTAATAAGTAAATTCCAAACCAATAAAGTACAAGTGATGGCCTTGTTACATGGAAATTTAAGCAAATAGGCGAGGAAGTAGTCGTGTCTAATACATTCATAATATATAAATATATGGTAACGAAATTTATTTACTCGTAACTGGTCGCTAGATGAAACAGCATATAATGCCGTCACTTACATAGTTTACAACATCTCGACGAGGGTTAATGTACACAAATGTTATATTTTTTGCAGATATACGGTAACATAACTAGTTTATGTAATCAAGACTATAAAATAACGTCTGAAACACGTCCATTGCATGATTAAACCGTTTAATTTTCTGTTAATTGTAAATAATAATGTCATGCCGTAAATAAAGCATCGGTGCCTGAAAATTAAAAGATAAAGAATATTTTTTCAATGCCACCTTTTAAAAAGTAATATGATACGATTATAAATAATGAAATTGAAATATTTAGTAAATGGATTAATGTCTTATAAGTCTGCAAACACATAGATTCCATTAAAATATGATAATAGCCTACACCTAGTTAAATCATTGTAAATAATCTACATCGAATTTAGAGCCGGTACGTACGTATGGGATGCATCTTCGACGCGCCCTTATCGTGAGATGGAGAATCAGCCTACACAGTAAATGCCTTTGCCATAAAGTTAACTTCAAACGGGACTCACGTCTACATAATGATAATATATGGAGACAGTGAAATCATAATATTGGAGAATTTTAAGTCTTCCTAGTATGAAAGTTTTCTGGACTGCGTCCTAAACTTTGACCTCGGATTGCCGTATTAAGGCCCACAGTAAGAAACCGCTATTAGAGTTCAGGTAATATATATATAGTACGTATACACAAATAAACTATAAATAGAGGAGGTCAGTTTAAAAAATTGTAGAACCATTGTATGTACATATAACCTGAATCTTTTCGCGGTTTGTTAATTTGGTAATTTAATGCGTTAATTGGGCAGAAATTATCTCTATAAAAAATAAAATGCTTAAAAAATATCATCAATATTTATTTTTGTCTCTTAATTATTATTCTCTGAATAATTTGTACTTGCTATCGGTACTGTTTAACTACATCTGTGTAAATTGTGTGCCATTTTGTAGTCGCTTATTTACATAACTAACTTGTTTTAAACTGAATTGATCCTCTTCCACGTACATATTTTGTTAAATTGTTCTTTGACATTATCTAAAGCCTGGTCTTTGAGAAATTTATGTCCAGTATATTAATGCTTATTTGCGCAGTTGAGCCAGTCCCGTGAGTTATTTCGATCATTGCGCCAATAATAAGTAGAAATCGATTGGACGATTTGTACAACGACTGTTATATTAAAAACGCACGTTTCACTTCACTTTCCAAACGCTCAATAAGCTATTTATTACATTACTTTTTCCTATTATAAATTCTAGAATACGTAATAAAATTTTCTAGTTAAATGGAACGTCATTCGATAGCGCACTGCCGCGCTTAATCATTAACCTCAACGTGCTCTTTGTTACGACATTAATGCAACACGTCTATAATCATCAACGAAAATTAGTATTCCTACCTATAGTATAAATAACTATTTTGATAACCAAACATTTAAATTTTAAAATGGGCTTTATAAATGGATATTACATGTATGGGAATCGTCTAGCTATAATCAAGTGTTAGAAAGATATTTGTCTTGGTGTAATGAATGAATACCTCATTGTAAGAATCAATTCGAACTTCTAGTTCATAAACAAAGTTGTACAAACTGCTACAATACTGTTTAAAACATAAGTTGAAGAAAGATCATTTAAAAACGCTAGTGTGTGCTGATATACCTGTAAGTCTTTTCTCTAATTAATTTAAGAATATATTTGATTTGCAAATTGTGGGTAACCCGATTTAGATATTGTTTTAAAATCTATGAATTTTTGGAATAAATAATTATGTCGAACATAAATTGTAAGAGCATGATAGATTTTACATTCTATAATTACATTTCTGGAGAAATTGGTATATATATTGAAATGTTATATATAATTTGGAATTCTATATAAGATGATTGAAAGAACGATTTCATTTTATGATTAAGAATATACGACCCATTGTCTCAGAGTAAATTTAATTAATTAAAATATAATTAATTGGGTCCAAAATTCCATCCAATCTTGCAGAAAAAATTCAATTGGACTGCATTAACAAATGTGATATATCGATGTGTAATAGAAATATTTTTTTATCATTCATAAAGTTACTCTGCGGCAGGGGCCTCATAATCAGTATCACTATGCATTATTGTGACAAGAAACAGAGACGGGTACGGGAGTCTTTGATTCTGAAGGAAAACATAATTAGTTTAAACGAATTTGTTTTTCAGTCTTATGTTACACGATGAATCAATTTATTTATAGTTATTGTTGATTTTTCCTGATATAATAATAAACAAAGGGTTTTCAAAAAATTCCTCTACTTAGAGGTAAGATTGTGTGATAAAATATTTATTATAGTAGGATGACAGTCGCTAACACAACTAGGCATTCCCGTACGTAGCTGATTTTATTTTTTGTATAAAATCATGCCTTTTGTCTTGGCCTGTCGTCTGAGTCAAGGGTATTTTTATATTGTGAATATTTTTTAGGTTTAATATTCTGTTATAGAGTTATAACTAAACTAATTATGTTTTTCTAAAACATTGCAAAGTGATCTTAGATCTGGTCGCTCACAGAATTGATTTTTAAGAATGTGTGCTTTATTAGTTGTACGGTAGAGCTGTGTGTTTCTATTCATTGTAGGAATAAGCTCAACAGTAGGTTTCCTTCAGTCACATGTTCCAACTGTATAATTTTATCACGATATAAAACGTCAATCTGATTTTAAAGAAAACTGTTGTAAAACACAGAAACCTAGTCCCTTGTTTCTATACGATCCTTTTTGTGAGTGGCCGTTAAGTCTGTGTTATTTAGTTGTTCAGATGTTAGGTAAGGCCTTTTGTGTTGCTGTGCATTTCTACGCATTGTATGTATGTATGTTTATATATTGTAAATAGCTAAAATACATATATTTTTACGATTAGCATACACAACCAAAGTTGTTATGAAGTGATGGTTGATTAAATAAGAAATTTAACTATAGGTCGTTAAGTTTATTTTAGAAGAGATACAAAGAAATCTGTACAGTTGCAATGTCAGTACATCCAATGTCTTGTCTTAGAGTTTTAAACAACCGCCCTGGTATTAGGAATAATGAAATTGTTATTTTTGGCACAAAAATAATGTCGAAATTTAAAATAATATAACAGAAAATAGACAATGTAAAGGAGTCGAGAATGTTTTTATACTCCTTTTGTTCCTAGTAGCTTGCTCCGGGTCACTTACCATTTAGTAACTGTCAATTAATAAAACATACACGTCACGTACTAATACCTTCAAAATGTTTGAACTGTAATATTTTATTCATTGATGAAATCAGGCATTATGAGTACATAACATTTAAGTTGTATTTTTTTGTACATTTTAGATTCGAAAATATATTAATATCTAAATAAAGACGTGTTTTTTATTTATATCACACCCTTGTCTATATAAGGTATCATAAATGAGCTATATTCATCATTGGCTGTGTACGGTTGAGTTCTAGGCTTTCTGAAGCTCAAACTATTTTGAATCCTTACTTAACGAACTCGACTATAATAATAATGGCGTCTAGGCCGATTTCCGGGCATGGTGGCCGTTTTCTCTAAGGATCAGCCAGCTATGCAGCACACAAATTTGCGCAGGCACAGGTGCACTCTATTCTCCTCACTCCTAACCCGATGGGTCGGCAATCCGGAACGACCGGAGAGAGGTCAGGACTTGTTTTCGTGGGAAATCATTAAATGACCCCTCCCGCTGAGGGTACAGCTGGAGGGAGTTTCAGACTTACTGACTAAAAACCCACTATGTTCCTTCGAGAGGTCGAGGTTGCGAACAACCCGTAGCCCAGTAGAGAGGTCAGGCCTATGACCGACATTTACGTGATCTCCGAAGCACGGGTGTATCAATCGACTTCCAGACTCCTAAACCCAAAAAGCACTTGCAGCCTAACAAAGGAATTGAACCCGAGATCCCGAGTTCAGGAATCGTGCCATGCGACTACTAGACTAGCGAGGTGGAATACAACAAAGGTAAATATGGAGCAAATCCTGCCCGAGACCTTAAATACGCTTTTCAATTGAATTTAATTCAGTGTTGGTAGGAAATTCACACGTTGGTAATTGTAGCAGGCAATTAACAAGTAGTGAACGTGTTGTACAGTGCGGTGTGTGCTGGTAGCCAAGTACTCATTATATCCGTGATATTCACATCAAGCACAGTACCGGGCTCCTCGCCGCCTGACACCGATCCTTCTACGAGTATTATCGAATTTCAAGGGCCTGTAAGCTCTAGTATGATAGAGCAATTATTAGATACTTCTGCATGGTTAATTATCTTTTTATTAACAGTTAGTTTAGTATTTTTGTGTAACTTTGTCAGTGTTACAAATATAATGAAATGGATGCAATGGTTCCGCAACAACGATAACTCCCTGTTAACAATTAACAAGGTAAGTGTCAATATTTGGATATTTTTAAATTCACACGAAATAACCATTTTTTTTTAATATCGTGGCTTCTTAGCACCCAACGCAAAAAGAGGGGTGATAACACCCCTCTTAACAAAAACTTACTTAAAAAAAAATTATAAAAGTTTGACCTCTATGTGTGTCTGTCTGTTCATCTGTGGCGCCGTAGCTTTGAAAAACATGAACCAAGTTGGAGGTTTTTTAGATATAAGCTTGGTGTTCCGGTAGTTCTCATTGTTTGTTCATATTGTACTGAATGCATCCAGCCAGGGTGCGAAACGCTTTGTGAATTTTTTTTCTTCTTGTGTTTGAATTTAAGTAGATATTTCTGGTTAGCGATGATATGGACGTCTTGATTGTATAAAGTGGTGTGATTTAGCGAACTTGGTGATGAATAATTATGAATTTTATTCAGGAGGAGGCATCTTTTGTTGTGAATCAATCGGATAACGTTACGTATATTATTGCTTTTAATATAGAGATATATTATGAACCCAGCCCCACCCTATCCACGATAGGTATGGGTCTCAGGATTGATGCTTACTGTGGTACCTAGGTAAGTAAATTAATTTGAAATCATCACGGCACTGGTTGACCCTACTCGGGCTCTTATCATTTTATGTATATGATGAAAAGATTCGTCTATCTATAGCAATGACGGCCAAAGGCTTACGTAAATGCTAATTTCGTATAATTAACGCATTTACCGTCGATAAAGTAAATTAATTGATGAGGTCACTTGAAATAGTACAAAACGTAAATTGCTCTGAATTCGTTGGATGAGGCGGTAATACGATAGTATTGTTTAGGCTGGATGGTACCTGTTGTTGTGGTTGTGTTTTTAATTGCTAAACGGATGCTTTTTTTCAATATTATGAATAAATATTTATTGAAACGAACTTTTAATATACTTTGATGTTGGATCGGATTGCTTTGAGAACAAAAGATTCGAAGTGTATTTATTTATAAAGTAAGTGTGGTATGTCCAATGAGTTTACGTATAGCCATAGGTATACTTGTACTTGAATCGAAGACTAAAATATCTTTGGAATGGAACGCATGAAATTCTTCGCGGTATTTAGGTACCGCACCGTACCGGCTCGCCCTTTCGTATTTCATTCTCGCAGTCCCGGCGGGGGGCGTGCGCCCGAATGTCGGGAGCGTTTGGGATTTCGTTTTAGTGTCCTGGAGAGGCGAGCTGGCTGAGCCCTGTGCCGTAGTTAGGTGGCGCGCGCCCGGCCGGCCGCACGCATGCGTACGCTCCCGTATCCTGTTGCACGCGTTACGTAGTCCTGTCACCTTCCCCGCCGCGAATGTTTACGCTATGTTAGATAACTACAGCTTATTCATAAACGTCTATGACGTCCAGTAAATTCAATGTGTTTGAACTATTACCCTTTATGGTTCTTTGTTAGACAGCTGTGGCGGTCAGTTATTAGATAGTTATTTAACATAATATGTCGTAAGGTCAGAAGTGCAAAAACGCTTGGCTAATTTAGCAACATGCCCTGGAGCTGTCCGTGGTCGCGGGACCGCCAGCAGCCACTTGCGGTCAGTCCTCCCCTGCAGGTGCTGTTGCAGGTTTGTCTTTATTATGTCAAAGTTTTAATAACTATTTGGTAGCTTTTATTTTTATTTGGTAGTTTTTATATAAGAGTTATTGATAAGATGCACTTTAGAGAACTTTAAAGTCGGCTTCTGTTCCAAATGGAACTCAAAGTCGATCAAAGTATCCAGTGTTACACGCTCTATATTTTTATTAGAAGATAGCGTAGTCAATGAACTCATTACCAAATTCATATGTGACAGCAAGATGCCTGTTTAAACGATTGGAAAGTTATAGTAGGACAATCCTAGTTTGATAATGTTAGTAGTCAGGGAGACGTTAGCCCGGGAATGTTTTAATGGATTTAAAGTGCTCTATGTGTGTTAATATCATGTCCATAAAAAGTTGAGATTGAATCCATGCGTGACGGTTCTACTTAAGTTTTCTGTGATTATAAATAAGAACATATTTCATCTGTTTTATATTGGTCTGGTATCTTTATAATTATGTATACTACCCAAAGGCAGTTAAATGTTCAATTTACCAAATTCTATAAGAAACTTTTGTAAAGTCAATGCGAAAACAATTATTGTCATTGTAATACAAATAATGTTACCTTCCTAGATACGTGAATATAATAATACAAACGTAAGGTAACGTCTATGAAAGAAGTCAGAACGGAAGAAGTGCCAAAATCGTTAACTTTATACAATAATAGTAATGTATTGTATTTCCTTACCTGAGTGCTTCGACGTGATTACAATAGAAATGTTTTATTTGACTTGAAAACTTTTTGTTGCGGTTTTACCGGAATTCGTAGGTTTATGAGAACATACTTTGAAAATAAAATAAAATATGTAAATTACCTTTTATTGATTACTTTATTTTAGTGTATAAAAATAAACATACCAACTAATAGCCAAAAGTGTCTCGAAACCATAAATCTTTAATTAAAAATGTGTTAGGGCCAGTTTCACAATAAATACGAATAGCCACTATCCACCGAATAAATAAAAAAATGGAAATTATCTACCAAGTAAAGTAACTGGAACTTATTCGTAGGACAGGCCCTTAATATCTTATCAAAAGAATCTTCTGTATCTCAGTTCAGTCTGAATTTGACACAGTGTGAAAAGTATCTGTAATCGTAAGTGAAGCAGTGATGAGGTTGAAGAGTGCAGTCAGCTGTCCGTGCGGCCCAGCTCTGAGCTCAGTCACAAGTTGTTTGTGATCGCGGGTGCGCGTATGTGCAGCCAACGGATACACGCACCAACGTGGATTTGTTAACCAATCATACATAGTGATTACTTGATCAAAACTGTAAATAAAAACTGTAAGAGGCTATGAACTCTTCTGAAATTTGTGCAATGTGAAATGTGATGAATAATATTTAGAATTAGGACTAAAAATTAGTTTTTAATTTAAAATGATTAGGATATAAAATGCCTTGGAACTGTTTATGGGGATATCAAGCACCTGCACCGGCCTGCAGGGTTAGCGGTCCGCTGCATTTAATTCTGCAGGTACCTACTTATTAAAATAAAATAATTATTCTTATCTCATAAATATTTTAAATTATAAATCTGCAGATGATTTCCTCTATACTCATACCTTAAATTAGTTATTGTTTAAACGCAGCTACTTGCGTTTACTTATAATCGGAAAATGCATGGCCAATTAACCACGGGTATTACGTACCTCCGCCATTAAATTATGAAGTAAATAAGAGTGATTCAACAATAGTAAAAAAAAAATAGTAAATGTGACTTAAGGGTACAAAAATTTTCACCTTTTTTTTTCGCCCTTCGTCATGGATTTCCTGCATAAAGATAGACCAAAGCTTCAGAATAAAACCTCCATATTTGGTTTTTAAGATTAAGTTGTTAAATATGGAGCCTGAAATATTTATAAAAAAAGAAACATAATTAATTATTGCCGCATAATATGTAAAGAGCAATTATGTTTATCAATATCTATTGATCAAAATGCAGTTTGCATGTGTTCGTAATTTCTATGTTACAAAAAACTACGTGGAATGTTATAAAATCAATATTTTTATTGTGTGATACTGACAGTTCGGGGTCGTGTCGTGAAAATGTATTTAATATGAACGAGTCTTCAAATAAATTCATACATCTAGGAGGAAAATCTAAATCTTATTTATTTTAAGGGTTGATATTCTGGTGATAATTAAGTCATAACGGTAACGCATTTTACCAATGCGAAAGGTAATTTATTTTATTACTGATCGGTACACATATTTATTTAGAATTCGTTCCAAACCTTTGTACTTCAGAATACAAAGACAGTATTCAATGAGGTTTATTACTTACTGCTTCTAGAATACAATAAGTATGTTTGTTTGACTGACCCAGTAAAGTAACTTTCAACGTTCTTTAAAGGTAATTGGAGCCCTACAACATACAATACTTAGTTGAAGTATCTTTTTCAAAATGTGTACATACTTTCCTTTCAAATAACCTCATAATATAATCGTTGGCAGAAAATTATGATAAGGAACCTACCTTTGAAGTAAATTTACTTAAAGAATAGTTTTTCCGTAAAATAGAATGCGCAACTAGCTTCTAAATTAATAAACAGTCTATTAATAATAAAGGTATTAATCATCGATCAAACATAAACTAAGTAATTTCGAATAGGAGTAAATTAATTTATGGTTGTCAGTCCACGCGACTCAGTAAAGCGTATAGCCTTCGTCATTAAAATACGGCGCAGGTCACAAATACTCGATATACATTCTATAATAATTTTATTGTTGTGACATCGTTTCATTAGGTTGCCTTACCAGGCACTGGAGGTAACGGTAGAATGCTAATGTGATGAGGCGAACTCGTAGCATTGTCGCATGAACGCGCGAGCGTTAGGCCTAGCTTCCCAAAGGTTGCGCAACCGCGGGCACGCCGCCCACGGGCCGGCGCCGGCGACAGCACCGTCACCGGTCGCCCCTCTAAGCAAATAACCCCAGACAAGTTCATTGTCGACCAATTCGAATAAATTATGCTTAAAATATCTTATTACACTGAGCAAAGAGACTTGAGAAAGTTGAGAGAGGTAATATTAATTTTACTTATAAGTAATGTGTAATAGCGATATTTCTCGCTTTTATAGTTAATTTTAAACAAATATATATTATTCATACAATAGCAACGTAATGTGGTCAGTGTGATTTATTTCTAATTTTAACTATGAAGATGACTGCAGTATTCATATTACCGGTTCATAGCTTGAACGCAAGTGAACCGCTTGGTTCGAATTTATTCAATCATTGTATCTCTAACGTTTATAAGTTAATTAGAAGCATGTGGGGCTGCGTGAGCGCATCCTGATGCACAATAAAGCCTTTCAGCTGTCGGTGCCTTTGTGCGCTTGTGTTATTAGTCCGATTATGTACTTATCAGTCCTTATTGTGTATAGAATATCTACATACCATAAGAGATAGAAATAAAAGTCACCGCACATGGTATGATCATGTCATGTATGTATTTTCGTATATATGCTATGTATTAAATAAGAAGACAAATCAGGATAGTATATTGAGAAGTAAAAAGCCAGGTTGAAACAAATATTATCCAGGATTTACCTATAAAAAAATATAGGCCTACCTTTAAGTCTTGCGTAAGAATACATTGTTCCAGTAGAAATCTCGAAATGATAAAAGTTCGCTCTACTACGCTACGAGGCGTAGCAAATTAGAATGTAGCAACCATCTGTTTACCGTCTTGCTGAGATTTATGGAAAATTGTAATATTTTATGTAAATAATTTAATATTTTTTCACCGACCCGAATAAATGGGAGAATTTCTTTGTTCGCGACTTACAATGATTACCTACCTGGCTTTGTAAAATGGCTTCATTCTTCATAGAACATTGTTGTAAATAATATTAAATAAGGCATTTGCCTTATATTAAGCAACCCTAGTATTTATTCCCTCGATGTCAAGTTACGTTCTGAAATTTGTTAATGATCCAAATTCTTCCTGAATGAAAATTTATAATCAAAGAAGTTTCATAAAAATAAATAATTGTACGTTTAAATAGGTAAAGCTCTATTGAAGGTGTCGCTTACCAAAAGAATAAACCGGACGAGTACCCTTTTCTTCAATTAGATACTTTTAATACTTAATGGAAAAGTGCTTGGTGCAATAATCAAGTATAACGAAACTGTGGCTGCTGGTTTAGTAAAAAAAGCCGTAGCGAACATTTCTGTCGGTGTCATACCGTCGCGCTCGGTCATTGCTCGTTCATGCTTCTATAATCTGTTGTGACTTTCATGTTGTCACGGTGTAACTATTTTGCTATGTTTTTTTTCTGCTTGACGCAATGATTCTTGACTGTAAGTACCTAGAAAATCCATTTAACGCACACCAGGCGACTAGCCGAACCATCGACGCTTTACAGAGCGGAAGTAGCTTTTGTTAATGGAAATACTTATTTTGTACCTACCTACCCATTATCAGACATCCAACATACCTACTTCCAACATCATTTTCTTGCTTAAAATATTGGAGTTCGAAAAGAAAATATTAAGTAAAACTTTTAAATACGTTCAACATAGCCAGAAACAATAATTGTTTGTTTAACTGGTAGCTCGTACGTATCAGCTTATAAATTAACGTCACTGACAGGCGGCAAACGGTGTCAGAAGGCGAGTCCGCCGCTAAGGGTTATAAGTAACTACAGACTATGAATTACGACATTCCTGCGCAGAGCGCGACGAGGATCTGTCAGTGCGCCTGCGCAGACCGATGGGAACAAAATCACTTCTCACAGATTCGTCTGGTGACAGACAAAGCTCTTTGTAGCATCATTGTTCGGACCACTTCGGAGACGTCAGGCTTAGTCCTGCGCACTTAAAATGAGGATTAGTCATCGCCCGTATCGTAACAAACAAATTGTATGTTGTACTTACTTACCAATGAATAAATATGCATATGTAAAGACAAGTATTTATTGCGATCTCTCTTTTCATTGTTACCAAGGTACCGTATTCGTTTCACATCTGTGCAAACCTATGCGAGGTTCTCATATTGAGTATTCCTTACAGTTTTAGATGTAAGTGAGTAGCTATTACGTAGCACTGTTACATAGCTTACGTTATTTTACGTGCATGCACTTATATAGAACTTCCCGGATCTTGCCGGTGGACCACACAATAGAAGCGTTCTTATAAGGCGAGGTACTGAAGCATGTAGTTTCTGAAATAAATATAAATATTACTCCAATAGAAAGCTTGCTTGAAAACCATAGGTAGCGGAGTTTCTGGTCGTTTTACCTAGGAAAATTCTAACTGTGTTCTGGTTAAGTTCGCACTTTTTTAATACGTCGTAACTTGAAAATATATTTTGTGCTTTCAATTTTCCATTATTTTTTATAATAATAAAATTATCAAAAATTCAAACAACGATAAAAGATTTATTTGACATTATTTACAATTTCTCTTTGGCATTATTCTACAAGGGGCTATAGAACATATGCAAAAAAAAAATGTAAAAGGTTTGCCATTAAATTCAAAATAATTTTTTTTCTTGATTCCCTTGTTATACAAATTCCTTACATCCTAAGTTCTGCCAAATTTGGAGCTCTGGCAACTCGACTACTATTCCTGACATGACCTTATGAATCGGGAAATCATATTAATGTACGCAATATGGTGCAGGCGTAAAATGTTTGCTTGCATGTTTATATTCGTAATTCCAAGCGGATGTTACGCAAGTGCGTTTTAACTGCCGAACTAAAGCGCTTGACCGGAAGTGAGGTCCGACGGGCGCGGGACGCGGGCTCTCGTTCACAGGTACTTAATGATGCCTCTAATGAACAGCACGGGAGCGGCACTACAGCACCGAACCTTATTATTGGTAATGCGCAATACATTAGCCACAATTAGTGCGGCAGCCGCCAGTAATTGCCGCATGCTTCGGGCTGGTTTCGCAAACCATATAGTACCGAGTAGGTATCTACTCTTTCTTAGGAAACCATAACTGTGATAGAGGTATGTCTAGTAAATTTATGGAATTTAAAGTGCGAACCTCGATTTATTACGTTGCTAATAATAATAAATTTTCTTAAATGTCTAAGGTGCCTTTAGACATGTAAGAGAATTACGCCACTCTCGAGAACGTAAGGAATTCTTGTACCTAGTAGGTACCTAGGAGATATATATCGTCATACATTTTAGGCAATAATTCACATAGTTTTACGCTAGGTATTACCTGCGATTGTTTAGCAGTCAGGAAACATAATATTTGTCGGTAGGTATGTAATGTATAGTGAAAGGATTACAATAGCACACGTAATTTAGAGTGGGTGTAGGGTTTCTTAGCTGTCTCAAATGTCGTTGCTGAAATTCAAATACGCGTTCAGCACAAGGTCTTTGCAAAAAAATCGTCACGGTTCGCGGAGCTTGGTCGGCAGCTGTCAAGCAGACATGCCGCGCTCGGGGAAACCATTCAGTGCTCACAGTACTACCCACCTCTACACATGTGTACCTACTCATCGACACCACGGTAATAATCAACACATGCTCCAAACGAACCCGATACTGAACGCAATTGTAAATTCTTGCCCATGAATCAAAACCCATGAAAGGAACTCATAAAATAAATTTTATTCCCTTATTGGTACATAAACACACAGTTTAAAAATAGTTGGGACCACCTGGTACACTCTGCTCCCAACTTCGAGTGCAGGGCACGTGATTTATGGGTCTTTAAGCCACACAATGCAACCGCAAATATAACCCTTGACTATTTTTCTTCAGAACAAATTGTCCCAGGGTAGATATTTCAAGTGGGCTGAATATTACTCTAACGGGAACAAAGATTTATTTATACGCTTATCGTTATTACCCCCTATGACAATATCGAGGGGTTATACATTAATTCGTTTAGACTAACTCAGAACTATTCGCTATTGTCGAATTGACTGGTTGATATTTTGATAGATCAAGTATTGTATTGTAATTTAAATTTTATAGGAATTGCGATATATCGTAGACTTAGTCATTATTGGTTATTGTTCACTCGTACATTATTCACGGCTGAACGGTGGCCAGTAATCCCAATCCCAAATGACCGCATCGCATCGATGCATTTGGTACTGAGAAGTAGATGCGTTATGGACGGTGAGAACATTTTGTGTCGACGTGGGAGGTCGATTATTTTCTCGAAATTCTAAATTACCAAAGAATATATTGTAAAATATTCTGTGAGTCCTTAATGTTATAATAAGCGTGCACTCTTGACAAATTTTACAGTACAAAACATGAAACCTAACATAAAAATATTACATTTATTTATTACAATATAATCGCCGTGCCCCAAATACTTTCACGTCTGTACCATTATTACGGATACCAAAAATGTTAAGCTCTTCGAATGATTAAAGGCACTTTAAAAAGAAAACGAAGCTTGTATCCGGCCACACGGGAACTATTGTTATGTATGATCAATGAATTAAGTTGCTACATAAAATATAGCAAACCAATTCATGAACTAAAGACGTGACTAATGAAAAAGCCAACCGGGTCCTAGAACTAAATTAAAGTCATTGATTATTTAACCATTGTTTTACCGCATTATTACATAAACTGTTTGTATCGGTATTCTAATGGTTGTTTGGCTGTAGTCGTGCCAGACGTCCTCCCCTCGTCACGTCACTCCTTTCACTGTTGTCGTGCTGACACCTCCAGCAATTAACTTGTCACTGCAACATTATCGTTAATACTTTTGAGCGCTGAAGTAAATATTTTATTAGATGTATCAAGTTAAACGCGGTCAAACAGTTTACAAGACTCTATAATGAATACAAGAGCTTTTAATTTTGGACAAGTAACCACGTAGTTAAGGCAATATACATAAAAGGCAACGCAGATGTTTTTCATTCTTAAAATGGCCAGATTGTTGAGACAATAAGAGGTTCGTAACGAAAACAAATTGGGTTGCGTCATTCTCGCGAGGTTTTCCTTTATGTTATTATCATCGCGTTAGCTTAATAAATAATAACATGCATGTTATTAAATCGTCCTTTTGTGTTTGTGAGAGTACCTACATCGCCAAACGAGTCCATGTGATGCTGTAAAGTCGCATGAAAAGCAAGTTTCCTGTAATCATGGCGTTGCGCAAGTTCGCCTCAGTGTGAACTGTATTACTGTACCTATATGACATCATATCGTAGTTTCAACACTTTACAAACAAAGCCGCAAGCCTCTGGCACACATTGTGTGCTCATTTCTAGGACAAACAATGAATTATTTGGGAAATAAATTAACATACAATATTAACCGAGCGGGAGGTACGATCTAAACGTCTACAGCTATCGTGACTTAACCCGTATAACCGAAGATTTAATTTAATTGAAGCCCTTGTGAAAAGTACTTTTTAACGAAGACTAATAGATTTTTTATTACTATTACTGAGATATTACCAAAATGTGATTGTAGATTTGGGTTTGTGGTCACAAAGTTGTGCGCTCAAGCAAACCCCATAACATCGAGTTAATATTCTATGCAGCCATATTCTACTTCGCTTTAAAATGAAACGAATAATTCAAATGCAGCAATTTGTACGAACATGAGGGACGTGTGGCTTACGTGTATGCGGTAATTTCCGCGTCATGCAGATACATAAGCTCTCCGCCACAAATATCACTGGTACATAGTACTTAGTTCATACAACGACCGCCATTACCCACGACCCGGGTGGTCTCCCGGAATACGGCCCACTACAGAGAAATTATCAATTTCCTTTTGGGTAATGAATGATGTTGTACACCAATCTAACGAAATTTTGAGCAGTGTGATAGTTTAAGTGCTTTCTTGATCTCCTATGATTTAGGTACATTTCCAGACAATTAAAAGTAAATGCATCACGTCTGTGAAATCTTGAAAACATATCTGCATTTGTGTGTGGCTATAAATAAAGAAATTAAGAGCCTTACGAAACGCTGGTGCTGTCTGATATACGAGTGTAGTCCAGCGCACATTCCATCTGAAATCGTGCGGTGTAACCGCAGACCCGTATTGGTTCCTACTGCATAATCAAATTACATTAATGGCCCGTTTGTGGACCCCTCTCAACTTTGTACTGGCAGTCTCGAAGCCACCTCGCCTCGACCCCGGAGTCAATAACATGAGATTTGATTTTAGAATCGAGGATTGTTGTTGGTACTTTTTAACATGATATGTACTACTTTCAAGAGCATTAGCGTGATCTAGACTTTCTCTATGGCACTGTATATGGAAGCAGTCGACTGTGTTCAACAATCATTTATGAGTAGATAAATGCAATAACTCAAGCTTAGGCACCCACGTATAAGATTTTAATCATACGTGTCTAAATCTAGAATGTCAAGGAACGAGTCGATTTCTACTTTTATAATTACTGTAGGATCGATTAAAACTAACTTATTAAGACATTTTAACTTAATAAGTAATTCAACCGGTAAAAGAATACAGCGGAAATAATTAATGCTGCTATAAAAAGGCCCATATGACGTTATGTTATGACCAAACTCCTCTGCCTTAAGTTAAGAATAATGAGAATGAAGAAGCCAAAACTTTACCGTACATAAGTGCCACTCGTAGGTAGTAGATATAAAGAAGTATTATGCTCTGAAAATGACTGCTAATGCAGTGCAATTATTCATTCATCATTCATTCATCAGTCATTATACATATTAGGACTGCATTAGGACTCATTCTCAGAGCATACCTACCTCTTTATTTCAGATTTTCCGCAAATAAATTCTAAAATTACATATTTACCACAAAATAAACACAATTATCCACAAAGATAGTGTTTGAGCCACCCAGAATCATTGCATGCTTGATATTGCAGCCTGCTATCGACAACTCTGTTATTGGCTACGCATAACGCAACGCGTGCACCGATAAAACGGTTCAATAGTTTATCAACAGAATGATTACAACTATTGTTTAATTTTGAATCGATCGAGAACTGTGAAAACTTACATAACGAAGTTTACCTTTGCCGTAAGCCATTACTTAGCCACCCCTGTGATAGGTGAGGGTCCGTCCCTTATATTGCCGTAACATAAGGGAGCGGCTACTCATCATCATCACTCACTAGGGTGAAGAAGACAATATTAGTTTATTAACCGGTTGTCTTGTCTGATAATTTAAAACAGCGTAGCGTTATCTTTAGTAGTCACGCAAACTTTTGTTTTTTAATTATTTTTAGTGATGTAGGAAATATAAAACAAAATAAAAATAGAGCAAAAACATTTCTAGCAGAGCGTGGTTTCGATCCACGGACCTCTGGGTTATGGGCCCAGCACGCTTCCACTGCGCCACTCTGCTCTCTGCAAGTGTGACGAAATTAGCAAGTAGATGATATTAGGTACCACGTACAGATTATGAATTTGAACAATGCTCTAGCAACAACACTAGAGCTAATACTCGTAAATACGACGGTAAACAATAATTAAATCTGATTTAAGTATTGATTATACTAATTAGGAATAAAGTTGACACTGATTTATATAACAATGCCAATTAATTGGCGGTTGGTTCAATTAAATGCAAACAATGCTATTTTATTTTACGTCTATGCAATTAGAATACTAACGCAAACTGGATTTGTATCTAGTCATGATTGATTCGTACAGCTACAGATATTGGGTTCCGTAGAATTTAGTCAAAATAATATGTGATTAAATTGTTAACAATAGAAAGGCATTTTGTCCGCAACGCCGTACAAAGGGTCGTAATTAATTAAAGTCAATGACCGAACCGTGGCCAGCTATTGTTTTAGTATATAATTTGTGCTACGATCTGTCTCCTTGAAACTAAATTGGTAGTGAATACCTCACTGGTAGAGAACATGTTGCGGTATTTATTACTTTTTTATCGGAACATGCGCACCAGTAACTATGCAATAAAGATAAGGCATACATACACTAGGTTATAAAAATAAAGGTTGCATTAATAAGTATTAAAATAGGTAGGCATTGATTTATCATTTAATTTCAAGGTTTAGGACATAAAGTTAACAGTTTTCTTTTTATTGCACATTTATTTTATTTACCGCTATCTACACGACTATGTACGACATATGTAAGCAAATAATAAGAAAATTTAAAATAACCTGTGGGTAGAAACTATCTCCAACAATATTAATTCATAAAAAAACCTGGGTAATATTTAATTTGTAAATATGATTAAACATTTTGTTGTTCCTAATAATTTCCTTGAAAAGAACCGTATTAAAAAAAAAAACAAAACAACAAAAAACAAAATGTTACTAATCACAGTTAAAATGGTGTTTTTATCTTAAATACGAAATTAACACGTCAACGTATGATTGTTTAACACCTCTCAAAAACAGTAGATTTGCATTCGATATTGACATTCGATGACGTCATTTTCCGGTTTAACAATTTAATGAGTTTCTAATCGATTGGACGCATACAATATTGTGTTCACGAAGTTGGAATTAATGTACATAGTAAGTAACCAGAAACAGTATGTTAATGTGGTGAGTGACAGTGGTGCCGATGCCAAGTGCCGGCCACTGCCGGGTCGCCGCGAGCTGTTCAGCGCGTGAGACAATTTTGTATGGCTTATAACGCCTTGATATTAAACGGATGTCACGTACCAACGCCTTGAGAAAGCACCGCTCCCAACAGATGGCAGATGGCTGCCTGCCCGAATATTATTGATATTTGACAAAGACGTGCTGAAAACTTAGCAGGCTTCGTGCATTCCTCCTGGTACCACAAAATAAATGCTATAGTTTTCTGGTTTAATTTGACAAGAATGTCCGCACGTGCGCCGCTCACGAAAGTTTCGTCGGAGCAAACAGATAACCGTAGAATTGGAACATCGTTGTACTTTACACGGCAATAACTTTGTTATCAGCACTACCTTCAATGTTATCTGCTCTAAAATAGTACTGTTCATTTTAATCCACGTTTTAGTATCTCCCTATTCGGGTTGTCCTATATACAAAGCACAGCATGAGTACCTATTGTACCTACAAATATTGAAGAAGAGGATTTTTTTGTCTATACTGCAATAAGTTGAGATGTAGTTTCAGAAAGGATCAGTAGTAGTAGTAGTAAGTACATATATATTTTTATAAAAATTTAAAAAATGACACGTAGCCTATATTTTTTATCTTCAAAATGGGAAATCAGAGGAGTGGGAAGTCAGAGGTTGACTCCAGATGATTGAATCACTTTTTAATGGCTGCCATTCTAATTACTTATGCTAGAAAATGCTATTGCATTTACATCTTTTCCAAATCTACACAATATTATTACGAAACATCACTTTGAGTAAAACCCCTCTAACGCGGCTCTCAGGCTACCAAAATCCAAACAAACTGTACTTGGATATAACTTGCCACTAATGTAAAATAGCGTATTCAGGTCTTTTCTATGATTCTCTTGTACCGCCGAATCTAAGTATTTCATCGATGCAATAATTTATACTTGTTTGTAATCTTCAACACGCAGCATTCGAATCAGAGATAACAGTAACAAACAAGTTTGTTTAACCAGTCTTTAATCAAGTAACATTCATATCTCCGTAAATTCTTAATAAAAGAATGTAGTCATTTAGTTAGTTATCGGTGTAGGTACCAGCGGTAGTAATTCATTACAAAACAATGGAGTTTAATATCAAAGAGCAGGGCGTTCGGTTGATTTATCATTCGGACGCCAAGCCCTTTGTCTTCTTCCACGGAGTACGGCGGCTTCAATCACATGTCGTTCGGTCAAAAGTTCGCCGCCCGACACCCAAAAAAATATTAATTTTAATTTCATAGACATTAAATTGTATGCAGCCTTCCTCAGAACGGAGTGTCGTACAGAGAATCGATGCTTCTAGTCTTAAAGCCTTATGTAGAAAGTATATTTTTTATCAATTTGTTCTCATTTCATTTGCTAGATTTATCCGTTTCTATGCATACCTGCAGATTAATTATAGATTATTAGAACATTAATATGTATTAAGCTCTGAAAAGTAAAGTAGAATCTTTTACCTTATTTGAGTTATTAAGAGGATTTTAAAGGATTTACCTACCCCGATCACATTTTTTATAGGCAGAGGCTTATATAGCTACAAGTTCGTCGGAAGAAATAACTCAATGCTGAGAGTGGTCAAAAAAACGTTTGTTGTTACAAGTTGGGAACAGGAAACAAAAAGTGTCATCACGGCGTTAGTTCAATGTATCAGCAATGCGGCATTTTTACAGATCTGGCTGTAAAAACAAATGGCACCGTAATATGAATGTTGTTTTGTTTTGTGTGGAGGGTGCTTGCCGAGTGCGGGAGCCGAGTCGGCCGGGCTCACCGGGCCCCCGCAATTACCGACTTACCGTAGGGATATAGCGAATTACTCTGTTGAATACATTTCCGGGAATTGAACGACTCAAGTCCTTTCAACATTCACTTGCCATTTTCTAGAATTGTAGCACGTTACATTGCACCAAGTGAACTGGCGATACTTGCTTGTTATTTACTGCAGACCATGCAGAGCTTACCTATTATTCTACGTTACCTATCTTATTTATTACTGGAGCAAGTTTCCATTCGAGATAAGTTTCTGTTCGAAAGCTATCGTAAAATGGAGATATCATTTGTCTCCACGGTTGGGTGGGTCGGTCTTTGGAAATATACAATGTTACGTCCAGATGTTCAATGAAATTTGATTCAGTTATTTAATGGGGCGCGTGAAATACGTGTATTGTGAGGATCGTGTCAATCTGTTCAGTTACTGCCTGCACCTTTTGTGCGGATGTGATTTTTTGTTAGGATTCGCTTGGCACGGGCTGCGTGGGCGCCTAGCACCGTGCACCCGCGACGGCTGTGCCGCAGTTGTTGTGATTTGAGCAGGTGATTTAGGCGCACGTGTCCGCTGCTACATTTCAATATGCATTCATGTTTATTAGCACGTGTGCACAGAGGTACCGAATGCAATCGGTTCGTACAAAAGTTTTTTTTTTAATAATAAATCTTTATATAACTGCTCACACATATCTTATTGTCTGTTATACAACAACATTATCTAGATAAGACACATCATTATTTAATATTGAACAGAAAATTACGAATGGATTACTATGAAAATGCCTAATCAAACTTACAATCACTACCGGTATAGTAGCGAGCTTTAAAAGCTCTTGAGAGCTTGCTTGCGGCTCGGGGAGATAACACAAAGGAGTGATTTATTTCAAACACCGATTTCAAGTACATACATCGTTCATGTATCATGTGCGCTGCAAATGTGGCGCCTGGAGCGTCGGCGTCGGCCGGCGTCTGCGCAGGAATCGCTGACGTCATCGAGTCCAGAACACTCCGACCCCATACAAAGAACAGTGGCAAAGCAATTTGCGTGCGAACTTAAATAATTATTATCTAGCAAAGTGATTGAAATGTGTATGGGTAGAAGTAGTATACTTACCTAATGTTTAGAGAATACGTTCAAACTAGAAGGAAATGTTTGAACCAGACTTTGGTCGTTAGAAAAATAAGAAACCAGTGTGTTGTATTATCTATAAGCGAGATCTGATTTACAACTGTCAGTTGCAATTTGCTAACGAGTGTAAAACATGTCAGGGCTTCAGATAAAGATCATGGCCCACTCGTATTATTGAATGCAAATTGCAAACACAAACGACAAGCATCGTATTGGAGATAGATTGAATAGAAACTAATTATTTACTCACGCATTGTCCTGTCAGCGACAGCGGCCCGTGTTGGTTTGGTAAATAGAGAAAATCCCTTTACTTAGTTTGGTTTGAATTGACTCGCCTTGAATCATAAATAAAACGGTAGGAAAGCTATGAAAGCGGCGACAACAATCTACAAGTTATCAAGGAGGGTTAGATAACCTAAGAATGATAGTTCATTTCATAAGAACAGAGAACAAAAAGTATCTGATGCTATACTTAGTATTAAAGAGTAATCTGTGTAGTTGAATGGGTTCGCCCTTTCGGGTATTGTCCGAATATTGACGAAGGGCGAGCTGGCGCACGGGCAGGTAAGGGCTGGTGCACAACCCGGCCGCGTCATAAATATCCGCCGGCATGCGTCCTGGGAGCCTGTGCTATCAACAATGCCCTGTCATTTCACGCGCTAGTGTTAAACATTTTCTAGTCTTGTTGTTCGCCTCGAGCTATTTGTTCTTGTTAGACCATGGGAAAATGTCGAGCTTAGAAATGACTTCCATGTTTGACAAAGACATCTTAGTAAGGGTAACTTTAACGCTTTGAAGCATATAATTTGGTAGAACACTTGTGATAAAATGTTTTTTTTTTTGTTGTTGTTCACAGAAAGAGGGTGTGGGCCAGGCTCACGCATTCCGTAGCAAGTCGTTCAGGAAACCACGACCATGTCATTGGTGTCATCAGCCGGTGCACAACACGGGGTCCTGTTGCAGAGGTATGTTTATGTTTTACCTTCGTTAAATAACAACTTATAGCGACTTGCACTTGAAATATTCGAAAGTTTTTCTCTTGACCGAATTATCTATTCGTAGAAACCTGACTTGCGATTCTATTAATCGAGAGCTTTGACATTCAAAGATCATTGAAGACTTGTTGACGACAGAATCAGTGTTTCTACAAGAATGAAATGTCAAGTTAAATATCAATTTGCTTGTCGAAGTTTGAACCAAATGTTCAGTGAACTGTCAGGAATTTTAATTTTGTGAATGCAAACCTTAGCAAATATTTCTCTGTAATGTTTTCTCCCACATACAAAGCGATCTACTTATTGAAAAGCATTTTTGACGTGGATATAACAGTCATTATACTCGATGATGATATTCGACAGACGTATGTACGAGAGGCACTTACCACAAAAATATGTTAATAAATTCGTATTTGTTTCAGTGTGCAAATATGTCTGCCACACAACGTGCGAAAGCAAGGTACGTAACATAAAGTTAGCGACATGCAGAATGCACATTACCATGACACGCGCCTGCGCCCGCTCTGGCTTAGCTGAAAACGGCGGACGTAACGTGCATGCAATTAGAATTATGTCTAGAATAAGTGCGATCGGTGCCAAGGTTCTATAGAATATTATAATCCGCACATGTATGTAGAACCGGGGACATAAATACAGTGGGTACGGTATTGCATAATAATTAGTCGAGATTTTATCCTGAACAAAGATTTTCAGAATTTCTACAATAACATAACTGCATCTCTCGAGATATTTGGAGGCCAATGAAAAAAGGTATAAATGTATGGTGTCGCCCTCTAGTAACGTTAAGATGAGTCATTATTATGAGCTGTGAGCATGGTCGCACGCGCAGAGCGATAATGGTATTCCAAGTTGTTATATTGTAAAGCTACCGAAAGATGGCGTCCGAGTACGCACACATAAGTATTTCGGTATTTAAATTTATAATAATAATATTGCGCAAAGAATACCAAACGTTATTTGGCAGCCCCCTAAAATATTTATTTAATTACAGTTATCAGTATTTTATTCTTATAGCGCCAACAAAAACATCATCTGTGAAAATTTCATCACGGTTATGCTATCACGGTTCGCGACAGACAGCTTGGTGACAGACTAACAGCGAAGTCTTAATAGCTAAAGTCTTAGCAAGGTCTTGTTTTACCATTTGAGTACGGAGCCGTAAAAGAACAGTAAAGAATATATATGTATCAAGAGATCATAACAAAGTTTGTTGAAACAAATTTATCAATTAAACCACTTATTACCAAAGTTCTCATAGCTACTATGTACAAGCGCACCCATTATCGTGTTGATATCATTGATGTTCGTGACCCGCCACGACGGTTGCTGGGCATACCGTGGGCTTATCCGAGCTTGCCTACTAAAATTTATTCATATGCTAGATAATAGTCCGGTTTGTTTCTCTGCCTGTCCATGTTTAGCGAGCAATGAGCATTTGATGGCAATCAGCTGGTCGCCGGCGGTCACGCTTCCATTGTTCCATGTCTCACCGAAATTGGCCGCTCAGCAAACAATGTACCAACACCGTTATAATAACGTGATGTTAGACACTGTCAATATGTACCGAGGGACCAGTGGTAATTGGCAATGTCAATATTTTACTAAGGTTTACAGTTTATTACGGCAAATTTGATTTTTGACTCATCCTTCAGTGTAGATAACAATTATCAGAAAAATTGCAAAAATACTGCGACTTAAAACTATTTTTATGTAATTTTAAGTAAAGTTAGACATAGATTTGATTCAAATAAAAATAAAATATTACCTTATCATATGTACCGGTATCGCCACCATGTCGCCCCTTCGCACTGTGTCGACAAGCCGCATGAAGACGCCTCGTGAGTTCATAGTGCAAGTTTATGTTAAACTGTAGACTACTTTATATTTTGTGCAAGCACAAACACAAATTGCTTTCGGCAGTAGCGTACTGCAAACAAACACGCAAAGACTTGCTTGTTTTTGTTTTGAAACTTGCCGTTTGTTCTTGTTGGAAACTGGCACGCCATTGAACAAAACTGCAATAGGACGCTTAAAGAATTTCAAACAGATACTTTTGCTACTTCGCATCGCATTTTCGTTTTTACTTAAATGTGAAGATATAATTTTCCGTTTAATCTGACTTTGTAGCTGTTGAAGCGGCGTTCGAGCCTGAAGCATGTAATTACAAGCTCCCTCGCTGTGACTCTGCTAAAATTAAACATTAATTACTGTATAATGTGCATATTTATTACTTTCTTTAATAAAGTAACACTTAACAGACGTTTTCAGTTGTTAATTCTTACAGCCTGCGTTGGGAGATTACGCTGAAAATTAAACAAAGAATGTGTCTTAAATATTTGATTGTCTGTGTTTGTATGGTTGTCTCAAGATATCACCACCTTACGATAACATTTTGTTCTACTATAATAAAACAAAACAATGATACGGTCCTTGTTTGTGCACCTCATTAACCGTACTTCAATAGCTTTGAGGGAACTGAAACAAACTTTAATAAAATAAATCTTACCTATGCGTCGCAAAATTATGGCAGCTTCACAGGTTCGCCATGACACTAGGTTATGCCCTGCGGCTTCCAATTTACGTGAATAGACTTGTGATCATATCCTCACAGTATTTCACATGAACGGGTACAACGTCAAAGGGGAAAGTCGATTTTTTTGTATATATTTTATTATCAAGAAATAAAAATTATATAGCGCGTTATTTACAAATATATAAAATGACAAAAAAATAAAAAAAAGGCGTCGAGAAATTCATCTCCATCGCTGACCACCGCAAAGCTTATTCTCTGTCCAAAGTAATAGTTAACATTTGTGTCACGGGAAGCGTTAACCAGCCACTTAGATAGCTCATTACCGAGACCGCTTACTCAGCTTTCAGTATTTGTTGTAGCGGCTGCATATAGGTATACATCATTGAAATTTCAATTGTTTAACGAGATAAGTTCATGAGATACAGAGAGGTGACAGACTATGGCCGGACGGTGGTAATAGAATCTATGGCCTACCGAACACTAAAAATTGCGAGTCTGATGAAGCATTTGGATTAAGAACATTTTTTAATGATAGCATACATAAATCTAACAAACATAAATTGAACTAGAAATAGTAATATTTTATGGAGCACACACTTGTCAGAAGCTCTCAGCAAAATGGTAGGTTACCATATAATATTTTACTCAAACGTGGTGAGTTCACGTCACGCTCATGTCAAGAAAATTCTTGCAAGAGAATTGAATAAGAGCTTTCTGATATTATTTTTCGAACGAGGCAACATTAAATTCGGTGGCCCGATTGTGGTTTATACGTGTTTGGAACTATAGTTAGGCACTTTGGTATCGTAATTTAAGGAAAACGTCCAATAACTCATCATCTGGTTAGTCTTTTCCCAACTTAGTTGGTGTCGACTTCTAGTCCGATCGGATGCAGCTGAGTACCATGGTTTTGAATAGAGCGACTGCCTATCTGACCTCCTTGAATCAGTTAACCTGGGCAACCTTAGGTAAATCGGGTTGTTAGACTATCTGGCTACTGTGTACACATAACGACTGCCAAAGATGTTCAAATGTTAGCCGGGACCCATTAATTTAACGTGCCTTCCAAAACAAAGAGGATCTCGTTATAGCAAGATGGTTGGCCATCGCTTGTGCGTTGCTTAACCTTGTGATCGACCGATCAGTGCGGCTGTTACTTAGCCACGAACTCCTCAAATACTTACTTTAGATAAATCAGAAAAATCATAATTTCTTGTTTTATTTGTGAAAACACTATCTACAATATGCGAACATTTTCAGTGTTATTGTAAAGCCGGGCGTTTTCTCGCGATATCGTCAATCTGCAATGCTAATGAATATTGCCCGTGTACCGGTATCAATAGTTATTTATACTCCTGCCGGCACAATGTTGAGTTAAACCTTGAAGTTGAATGAAGTTTCCTTTTAGTTAAAGGTTTTATAAAACGTGTTTTGTATATCCTTCTAGGATGTCGTTAGTTGAAGGTGAAGATCTTAGACGAGATTTATATTGAGTTCAATGTTGATTATTGAGGAAATAAAGATTTAATTAATAGTAATGATATACAATGATTTACAATATCGTTCAAACAGCATTAAGTATCATTCGTGACTCGTATTTATCTGTAGAATTGTCTGTCTTAAGAACGTGTTTCATTCAGGAACATTAAATAAGTAGCCAGAAAATATCTAGTATGCCACTAGTTATTGATGTTCATTTATGCAAGAAATAATGAACTACCTAAATAAAAATAAAATCCTCTAGAAATAGGTATAATGTGTATAACTGGCTACTATCAAACCAAATACATAAAGAAATTGTCGAATATTTTGTACTGCTATTACCGAAACACAGAGATCACTCGGAAACCCGTTACTTGGGCTTTTTAAATGTAAATTGAATCGTAAAATGCTCGTAAATTTTACAGCACAACGTAGGAGTCTTCTCGCGAACGAATTCTTCAAGCCACATACGTCCGAGTAAATTGTATTGTGACAATAGGCACCACATAAACTTACATTTAATGCTTCTTATTGTTAGGGCTTATAAAAAAAAGTAAAACTACGAAGGAGAAGTTAAGATACAATCATCCTATGTTTTGGTGTACATTTGCTTGGACAGCAGCTCTTTTGCCCCATTGCAGTCTCATTTGTTCGAACACCTTAGTGTACATCACTTAAATGCTAAAAATATTTATTTATTTGCACTTCAAAAACCAAATAGCCCATCATTTTGAAAAACAAACAGATGCTTCGGATTATCGACGAGAGTATTGGTATTTTGTGGACGTATAAAGTGAAATATTTCGATTGGGAAGTAACAGAAATAAGTGAGAAAGACAGTGCTGATTGTAGGACGCGGCGCGACTGGAAGCATCCGTATCAGGCACGATCAGCAATAACCGTTTCATTTTACACCCGTGTCGATTCTTGTTTGAGGGTTCCGCACTCACTGAAACATTGATTCCATGTGCGATACATTTTAATGGCCACGACGATCGGGTTGTAAAAAATACAGTGGTACTCCCTAAGTTTGATCATTATTTTCCAGAAATATATACTCAAGTATACGGCAAGAAATATTTTAGTTTTATATGCACACCGATCATTTTAACGGTCCTTCAAGCTTGAATGAAAATATACATATTTAAATATATTTACTTAAATAAGAATATTATGGCACCAAAGTATGATAATACAAAATTAATAAAGAATATTGTTGGCCTCTATTCACAGTATTTTAACATTTAATGACCAGTACAGCTGGCTCGGTTTTCTTCGAGATAATCAAACTTTACAGCAGGACCAAGAAAGCGGCTGGAACGTATTTTTTGCGTTGGTTAATTAAGTGTATTTTTAGCACCGCTGGGTGTAAAGTAGCTGTAATTACTGCGAATCTGGCTTAAATAAATGGTGTGTAGATAAAAGATTTAAATGTAAAGTCGTTCTTGATCAATAAAATGACATTCGCGGCAGTTTGCTCAACAAACATCACCTCTCTTTAGAATTGAGTTTTATTTGTTTAGACGACGACAGTAACTTTTTTTGGATAAAAATATTTATGAAATTCAATTCTCGCGTTCTTCTTAGATTTTATCTTAAAATATTATAATTTATAGCGTCTAGCTCTCATAAACAAAATGAGCATTTATTATACGTGTAGAGAATGTATGTCACAAACAAGGTGTTCATATTTCAGTAAGACGTTGGGGTATAAGGGTGTCATTGTGTGCGGTGCCGTTAACTCAGTGTCAACGTTCTGCGCACGCGTGACATGTGACGTCACCGCTCATTGAAACACTCCGACAAGCGAACTTGTTTTGGCATATAGCTAATATTTCATGCTCCACAATCACCAACAGTCCACTGAGTTTATGGAACGTCATTCTATGAAAGATATGGTCGCTCGGATTGATGGAGTCCTTCCGGTAATAAACACGTTTTCGATTTGACATGAATACTATATTATTATATTTGTACAACCTATTCAATATTTTTATTAGGTAAGTGAGACATATTGTTCGAAATGTAGACAATAAAGCAAGGCACGTGTGACAAAAGCTTCTGCGTTGCGATAGGTTGAGAAGCGCGAGTGAAACGCACGAGTGCGCGGGCGCAACTTGTAAATGAGTAATGTTCCTGATGCTTACTCATAGTGCTTACTGGGAAATCGAGAGGTCTGAAGTTTCAACCTACAATAAACGAGTCTGTGATCTGTCACACAACTAATTAGATATTGCGTATGAATTTAGAAGTCTGCGAAAAGCTCCACGTGTTGTGAGAAAGCTCTATTTTGGCTGTGATTTATTCATTCATGGAAGCATGAGCGAGGGTTCTTTTTTGCTATTTTTGGAAGCCAGTCATCCGATCTGACTTTAAAACAAAACTATTTTGATAGATATACCTACGTTGAGCTTTAGATTGTACGTAATTAGGCTGTGTTTTTCCAAGTAACGATCCCTAGTAATAGATATGTAATAACAAAGAAAGCAATGTGAACGACAGCGTGTTGGTGCGACATTCAGGATATTATCTCCCGTAATAGGTAGGTGGTGGTGGCGTGGAAGCTGGTGGCTGCGGCGGCCGCGGGCGCGGGCCGAGTCAGGTGCAACGCACGCGGCGTGCGCGCAGCCCGACGCGACCAGTGCCACCGCGCGCGTTGACTGGCCCACGCGCACGCCAAATCTGCGTTTCGCGATACAAATTCGCACTAATGCAAACAGCTTCCCATTTACAAACAAAATCCTTTTATAGTTGCAAAGCTCGGTCGCTCTATAAATAACGCCAACCGGTGGGCCGATGTGCTCTAGCGAGTTCGCGAAATCTGTGCGTATGTTCTTATGTTATAAACTTGAGATATTGGACTATTTTAACAACTCTGAACCGAATAAGGAGAGCTGAACGCTAGGCGTGCGTCTTGGGTGATTATATTTCCATAAATATTGAATCGATATTGTTTAACAGTATAGTTTGTAAAGTGTGCGTAAGAAAGAAATACACATTACGTTATTGTTGTTGCCAATTAATTGAGACTTGCAAATAAATTACCTATCATGAAAAGTCTTTTAACTGTACAGGTTTGTAGACACATGACAATAAAGCTCTCTCAAAAGCTTTTCTTAAACAATGTGTTTCTTTGAAATTGCTCGTAATAATTAAAACATCCTTGAGTAGATAATAATTATAATACATATCAACCAAAAAGACGTACTTGATGTTATCTTTTTGAGCGGCAACGAAAATAATGTTATCTCCTGAATTCACAAAATCTTTCGAGAATCACGAAGGCTAGCGTTTAGTGTTATCTATGCAAATGGTAACGCTGTCAAATGTCTGAAGATTTTGTCAGATTTTTCCGAACAGAATAGGTATAAAAGCGCTGAATGTCATCGTATCAATGTTAAAATATGCAATCGTTCAATCCGATCGTTCAAGGTGAAAACGATTTTTTTGGTTATCATTCTAAAATAGTTGTAGATATTACCGCGAATGACGATCGTTGCGATAACACTGTTGTGTTTCAGTTTTACCGATAAACTAACTCCTTGAGTCACGTAGCCATTGCTCAATACACAGGTGCTGTGTGCGACTGTAACGTTAGCCGACTGATTGACGTACTGTTAGTAAATATAACTTATATAATCCACCCGATTGAATATTATATTCTAATTTCCCAGAAGTGTATGAACACGGAGTTGTCGTGAAGTGCTCTACTTCGTCGCTAGAGCCGGTTTTAATGGTGTCAAGTGTTTATTAAGATGAAGACGGCAATTTAATCGGTCACTTGGAACAATGTGTACCACAACTAGTTAATTGTAACTAACTGTAGTAAACAGAAGATTGGTAACTCCATAAAAATTAAGAACTGGACTGAACTGTGTTGGAACATCGTGTGTGCAAAGATTTAGTCAGTGAATGCAGGGAACTTGATAAGTGTGTGTTTGAAATTGTATGAGGATTGAAAATGTATTACAATGGAAGATTGGACAGTAGCAGCACGTCATCGGGTAGTTCAGATTTGAGGGTAAGTTTCCTAAAGCTTGATTACACGTTTGCAGTTTTGTATGGCATATTCATCTTAACGAATGGCGATTCTTAAGGATGTTAAAGAGCAACACTGATTGTGCGTTGTAACCGCGATCTCCGGGTCAAAGATTGCATACAATGATAGGTTCGCGGGCACCGGGCACTGCCGGCCGTACGTTACCGCCTCGCTCGCCGCCTGCGCAGACGGCCTCAGCTCAATGCACAAATCGCTATTGAAGTGCAACATGGACGTAACATATACAATTTAAACATATTTTTTCTTTCTCTGCATAGTACTTTCGTCATTTTCGTTTTGCTCATTAATCCTATCGTAATCTTGGGCCCATGCCAGGGTAACTTGTCTGAGCTCTTTATTTTTATTTCGAGGTCCAAGTTTTTTTAAGACTAGTAGATCTCACATTCCGGTACTATTGTTAGTGGGTGTATTGAATAGCTTGAAAGTTTAATCGTGGTAGTGGTAGTGGTTGATTGTTAGTCCTCGTAGTGTGAGTACCATTGCGTTGAGTGCCACGTACCTCAATCTCAACTACCTATGTATGAAATAGCATAATTATGTACAAAATGAAAATTATGACTGTGATAAACATTGCACAGAGCGGGAATGCGCCTGCGCAGCCGTGGTGCGCGCCCTGAGGCGGCCGCACAGGCTCGACGGTGCAATACCAGCTAAACGCACATTATATCTCTATTTACCGTTGCACTAATAATAGGGCTCAAGTAACAATTTCAAAATAATTAATTAATAGCTTTCAAAAGATCAGGCATGTTGATAAAGTTGTACTTGATTCTACTTACCGTAAAGGTTGAATAATAACTGCCTCGTTATGGCCTGGAGTTCGGTAAACGAGCTATTGGCCATAACCATATGAGATTTTGTTGTTATTTCTCAATGTAGGACGTTAGAATTTATGAAACCGGTGTTTGGTGTGTTTGGATAACTTGACCACTCAATATATTTGGCTGGAATATAAATCCCTCGTCCCCAACGGATGTTTCAAACGATTAATTCTTGGTTGCCAAATTGGTGCCCCACCAACTAGCAAGTACGTAATCGACAATTGTTTTGACTAAATTGTTACTTCCTTCTGACTCTTTACTGTTCATTGAACGTGATGGCCAGTTTGAGGAAAACGCTCATGATGTTTGCACTCCCCTAAAACTGTGAGGGTTTCTAGTAGTGATCACGGCTAAAGCCTTCTTCCCAGGAGCCTCGAGTGAATGTGACGAATTCCATGCGAAGAAGTACGTAATTCATATTAAGTTCAATCAATTCATACTTACCTAGGCGTTTCATGTAACACCTTTTCCTATTTGCCTAGAATGTAGATTGACACCGCGCAGGAATGTCGTTACGGCGGTTTTACGTAATCATTCCCGGGAAAATCAGCGCACGTTTCGAATCTTCGACTACTTTTCTCCAACTCGGCTCGAATACATTTGAAATCGATAGAAAGATTAACTTGGAAAGGAACAAACTTTTAAAATTAAAATTCACTTTCAGCTACGTGGTTTTAAGTGCACGTCTGGGCTGTAATCTTCATCAGTCATTCAAGAGTAGCAATTCGATCTTCCTAGAGCGAACATAATAAAATTGCGGTCATCAATCCCTTCGATTGACCGTTTATTGTCAATTGAGCGGGCTATTAAGCCCAGTGCCTATTCAGGTTGTTATACGTACGTATTATGGATTTGGTAGAGCAAAATGTAGCTGAGTGACTACTCAACAATGGGAATGCAAACTGATCAAATCCTAGTGAAGTAACTTCTCTCCATTAAGTGTGGGCATGCCCTTATTGTAATCTGTATGATATATGTAATCATAATGATATTTCAAGTCCTGAACTGAAGCGTAGGTTTATACTTTTGTTGAGCTAGACTTGCGTGAAGTTGAACAAAGTAAAATAAAATGAGTCGGGCTAGGTTAATCAACTGGCTAAGTGAAAAGTTTTCGAATGTCCAATAGTATCCAAGTTATAGGTACCTCCTCTGAAAATCCTGAACGGGAGTGACAGGTAATTTATTCGTTAAACATAGGTACACTTCTCAGTATATAAATATAATATTGCCATCTAAATTCAACACCGCTCAGTTGACAGTTAAAGCCCTTAAGTAGGACCCAGCCACTTGAAGTTATAACCTCTTGAAATTTTCTTTATGCTGTAAAGGAAAATGCTTGACAAAATAAACTACCGAAGTAAAGTATGTTAATTTTAAAAGGTTCAATAGGTGCTTCAAGTCTGACCCTGAGACCGCTCGAGGCACTCGATAATCACAACGGCTCAGACAATCTGATTTCCGATATCGGATATATATTCAGATCGAATTTATTTGAATTTTCAATTTATTTTTAATCCGGGGGTCATTTAAAAATAAATTAACTTAACAACCATGTAATCCATGTACTTAAGCCGCTTTTGTGAAAGAATAATTACATGTATCTGTATCGTGCATGCGTAAAAATAAAATGTAGCAATACGTAATCTAGAATTCCAGACCAAAAGTTTCTTAAGTTTCGGATATCTCAATTAAATTAAATAGAAATCAAATCGGCCGTATAACTTTCTTCGCACGAACAGAAAATTAAAGTTATGTCTGATTGAAAGAAATTTTAAACTCTTTATATAAAATTGGTGATAGAATCCACCCTTAAATCCGGGTGAGAATCTCGTCAGGCCACTTAAGGCGTAGTTATTAGGTCGTCGGCAGTTCGGCACGCCGCTGTATTGGGGTGTGGTGAGATCTAACACCTCTTCTGCTGGGTCGGTCGATATTTTAAATGTCACCCAGTTTCCGGGTACATTGCCTCCTAACCGGGGAAGATTAAATACGAAGAGGACCGGTCTGAACGACACGAAGCAATGCTAATGTTATTAGCCCCAGTTTTGCAACTTGTAACTAGATAAATTGATATCTGGTAATAGGTATTGTAAAGGAAGTGTGGGAAGTTTGTGTGGCAGTTTTTGTTATTCTTTTATCTTAAATATATCCTATACATATGGAAATTGCAACATTAAGTACCTACGTGCAAAAAATATGGACATACATTATGAAGTTATTCAAAATTAATCCGTTGACTTATGTTTCAATAAATTGAAGGCTGTGCAATATTTATGTGAGCAATTTCTGAGTAACAGTGGCCATTTCCATTTAACATTAATCTGTAGAAAGTTCTCTCTAACTGTGTGAGCTCTTAAACTAATCTGCGTTGTTTGCTCTGTTTATGCAAAGCAACTTTACTTTGCTCCGTTAACTAAACCGCAGTGCAACAAACAACCATAAAAACGGTTCCGTATGTTTCTCGGGTCGCATCTCCCAGTTCGAGAATCGCTGGCAACTCGTGTAATATATTTGGACAAACTTTTATCGAGTCCACGTAATCATTCATGCCAAAAGAGTCTGGAACACTAACAATGCAAGGTCGTTTCGGTTGTTTGCGGAATTTTGCGAGCCTCGTGGTCTTGCAATGTAAGATGAGAATTTAATATAGAGGTGTGCCTTTGAAAAAAATCTTGTGAGATATATTTTTGACTCAAAAGCTCCTTTAACAAAGATGAAAGTCTGGAGAAAGAGATTACGGGACATATTTCCGAGATAAGTTGGTAAGATCGGTGAGACAGGCGTCCTTATTTATATCTGCCGCTATAGTTTACGGCCGTCTGTGGTATTCGTTGATTGTGTTAGTCTGTTTGCATGATTGTGGTGCCGTGTTTATGTAGATGTACGGCCAACCGCACTAAATGGCAACATTATTGGAATCTTTGCGAAGACATGCTGTATGCTTGGAATAGCTCAGATGTGCTTCTTCGAATTACTAGCATAGATCTGTACTTTAAGTCTTTATCGATGTTCGTCTGTTGAATAATAGAATTTTACAGCTAGGAAATGTTGGGTTGTGAATCTTATTACAGATGAGACCTACAGCATTACCGTACGTACCTATTTGTAAGCAGTGATATGCATAACGCTAAACTAAATAATTAATAAACAAGGACGAAAATCAATAAGAAGGTACATAAAGCGAATACTGCAAGTTGACAGGAATTCCATAATAAAACATGAGGAACATCATTTTTTTTGTAAATAAATATTAGTTATTTAACATAGAGTTGCTACGCATATTGTTAAAGTTTAGATTTTAGACCGTATTAATTTGTATGTTGGTAATATTTTTCAATTTGTGATCCGTCATTGATATTGTAAGTGTCAATATAATCCATCCTAGTTTGCCACAAAATAAGGATAATAGTGATTGTTATTTAATGAAAAGCATATCTCACGATTCTAACGGTTTGGCTCAGTTAGATAAAATGCTTTAGAATACCTAAAAATAGCTCAATAGGTTGGATTGTAATAATATCTAATAGTTAAATCTACAAATAATTTAATTTGGCATTTCCTTAAACTGTGTTCAAGTCATTGAACCATGTTTTTACTTACCAAAACTGTCTGTTCATTCATTTTATTTCTGTACTATTTTCCTGTACCTGTTTTTTTGATTGATACCTTTCTGCTTAATTCTCGTTGGAATGAAGTTAACATTCAATTTATTTATTGAAAATTAATTAGTAAGAAAGTCGGGTGAGTGCTGCTTATTGTACCATGTGTCAGGAGCTAGTTTAATTGTATTAATTTATGCTTGAGTAAAATATTGTCTTTTCCGAGGTCATTAACCTTGTCAAAACAGTCGTTATGGATTCCTTGCTTTAATGATAAATCATAGATCATGTGTGAACAAGGATATAGAATACGAATGTGCATGTGCTTTTTGAAGCTGCTTCATCTTGCATTTTCCAATGCTTAGTTTGATTCAGTTTGAGTCGAATAATAGAATGTGATTTATTGCTATGCTCGTGACGACGAAATTAAAAAATATATTGGCCGTCTCTTTTATCTCCTCTGACAAGCATTGCCCATTTCCATAAAGAGTTCATATCGTAATTGTACCAGTGTACGAATGAAACGAACATCAATGGACCACGCCGCTGGACCCGGAACTACCAGTCAGTCACACTGGCCGTACGAATTCCGAAAGAAATCCATGCTAATGTGTAGCCAGTTTAACTTGATCGTTGATTGTAGCACCACTTACAGGCTTTATATCAAAATCAGTATCATGAGATTAGTTCCCTATTTTCTCACGTGTCAAGTATTACTGGTCAGTTGGTAAAGTTTGAATTAACCATCGTATGCGGGTTGTGTCCGTTTGCTAATCGTTGTATGACGTGCACCTTTTTTTGCTGGTTGTTACACTTAAACCGTGATTCGACTAAAATATATTTAAAAAAATATTATAATCGATTTCTTGTTAGCAGTCGTTCTAACGACGCTGACGGTTAGAGTGCCGTTTTGAGATCACGTCTTAACAATGGTCTTTCGGATCATTTAATTTTATGAAATCGTTTAAGGATTTATGTTGTTAGATTTCATTTTAAATGACCTCGTTAGACGAGGTTAGTTTTCAAATCAAATGATATTATTGGAAACTGGAGACTATTGAAACTAATTTAAAAAATATACTTTTTTTATTTAAATATAAAATGAGTTCAACAAAATATTGAAAAGTAAAAAAAGAAGATTTTTCTATTATGTTTTTCAGTGTCCGAGTCGAGATTAAAATTGTAAATTATATAACATAACCCATGTGGGCGTAGGCTCAAATAGTGTAAAGATCATGTCGATACGAATAAAAACCCAAATGCGAGGCAGCTACAATAATCCGTTGAGAAGATTCCTAGATTCTCTATCGTCTCCGCCATCAGGTCGCAAAATATTTAAAAAAAACTGTCGAAATGATCTGGAGGCTCCTCTCTTTTGGAAAGTCGGTTGTAAATACGATATGTAATGTAACTTAATATAAGATGCTACTAATGCGAAAATAATTTCATCACAGTTATGTAATCACTCAAAGATGGGAAACTGGACTATGTAGATTATTACATGTAATCTGCACATGTAGGTGCCCAGCTTGATGAATGATGAGCCTCATGAAACATTAGGCTGTGCACCGGACCGGCACAAATTTGGGTAAATATAGCAACAACGTAAATGACAATGAAATTACGTACTATTTCGTTAAAGTACATTTACGATTCCCATGGCTAAAGTTTACGGCTTTCGTAGTAAATACAATTGCATAGATTGTGGGTGTAATGACTCGAGGGAAAAGTACAGCAAAACACAAGCACTCCGATATTTTGATGTCACATATTCTTTATTTATTGTCTTGATATCGAATGACCAAAGCTACATACAGACCGAGAAATTGTGTATTTTATTTTCACCCAAATATTTTGGTCAATCCCTTCACAATTTATCGCTTCGTATCAAGTGAACGTATGAAAGTTGGGTTGCGTCTGTATTCCGTTACGGCTTACACCTTAATTTGTGGAGACGGCCGATGTCATCTCGGCGAATTGAGACGTCTACGTCGGTCACTGCACGCAAACAACTTAAACACTTATTTAATATCGTTCATTTCCCTTTAAATTGTGCCTTAAATTATACTTCACGTCACGGATCGCCTTATAAAGCGAACTTCTACGTAATTTGAAGTGTCGTAACAGAAATGCGAACCAATTGAAAACGTTCCATAAAAATGAAAAATTATGTAAACTGCTATTATAAGATGGGGTTACACGTTTTATTCTGATAACCTGAGGTCGACTTTTACTCGTAATTTAGCTACGATAAAACCATCCGTAAAATAACATTAACATTATGTTTTTTTTTCTATATTTCGGCAGAGTCAATTTTATTCAAAAAACAAGTCCTTTTTCATGTCACCGAACCTGTTGATATATGTTCCTCATTTTACGGACAAAAACAATATTTCAGGTTAATTCACAAGAGGCCATAAACATGTTTCGAAATTAGTTTGTCAGAAGATCGCGCGAGCGGTCGGCCGTGCAGCTCATACCCCTGAGACGGGACCACCGAGCCTCGTAATTAATAACAGCATGCTTACAAATTGCGGCTTTACTGACACAAGCCGGTAATAGGACACCTTTGCACGTTGCCCACCGCTGAACATTCCAAATTATAGCCTGCCATACCGTTTGCGTGACTGATGTTATTTTGTTTTGACCACAATTTTTTTTAATAATCTTTAACTTTGTTTTGATCCCAAATATTCTTCATCTCGAAGTTTTTGTGCATTATAAAGTTAGCTGAAGCAAGGTAAATTTTGTTTTAAGTATCGATGTTACATAAAGTCACATCAAAGGTAACTCTGGACTCTCCCCTCAAAAACTTCAGTTTTATTGATGGTAAGTCTTTGATTCATCGTTCGTCGATTGGGATCTAATTTTGAATGGATGACGCGTAAGCGCAGAACATCTGAGAGCATCAAATGAAAATAAACTATATTATAGCTTCGCCATTTCCTGGTCGACCCAATAAACATAGGTAAGTGAGGTTCTGGAGTCGATCAAGCAACGTAAACCGGGTCGAACGTCTCCTTCGGGACGAGAGTGCTGCTCAGGTTTATTTTTACAGCAATGCGGCATGTGGAGTGCTACGGAGTAGGTCTGCATCTCACGCGTTGCTGGCGTTGTGCATTATCAGGACAAACAAATATGCTTTATCATAAATATATTTGAATTATGGGTATGAGGCAGGTCATTTTCAGTTTGCACCTACTATCTTAACGAAACCCTTTCTTCAGTAGTTGAAATTAAGTGTGTTACGGTCCAATAAGGTTCCTTAATTTCACACGTGATAAAGAACAATGCCACGTAACGAACGCGTCCGCTGTAACGCTCATTAGCTGTCTAAGTAAAAAATGTTCTTGGAAGGTGACCGATGGCTGGTTATAAGTTACGCGGACTTGGTGTCCTCCTCCCTCGTTATTTACTGTATATGTGATGAATTTCCTAAGCTAATGGAAAGTAATGGGCGATGGGCTCGCCGCCAGCTCCAGGAAATTAACCTTATCGCAAGTAGAGAAAGGGTCAAACGCCATTTTAAAGTCCAGAAGCGTTCAGTCGAGTATGTACTGAGCAGTTTGTTTAATACTGAGATTGAAATCGTTTTTATTTGTATGGAGAAGCAGCGACTTTTGTTGCGTGACGGCACATTGAAATATCAAAGTAAATACTTATGCAATAGTGATAAGCATTTAAAGTAACTGTGAGTTCTGAGAAACGATTCATATGTCGTTATCGTGACTCCTATGAAATTGTAATAAACTGTGAGTTATCGCAGACCTACGATCATTTACCGCTCTTTTGGTTTCTGATGAATAACTAGTTTAGTTTGATCTGTATGTTTAAGCAATTCAAATACCTACTTTTAGGTAGGTACTATTTTTACATCAATACAACTCTGTTTTAGAGATTTATCAGAGAAATAAAGTAAGCAAAAATATAGAAAACAGTGTAAAAAATAGGTAATCAAATACATATATAATTTACGCAATATTGATCGTTGCTCAAATATGGCGTTATGTTCATAATTTAAATTAATTGAAGGATTAATAACGAACATTCGTGGGAGAAATTATGAAAATCAACGTAAAATATTCGAGTTATTATTGCAAATATGGTGTCGGTCTCTTTTAAGGAGTTATCGCACTTATCACTTTATAAACTGTTTGGCCGAAGAATGCGTCGGCGCTTTCGAAGATGAGTTTTATAATTGCGTCGGCGGCATCCTACCCGCCGAGAAGATTGTGTCGTCAACTTGGCACCCCTGTAATTTTGCGTGGATTTCTCTCTGCTTTATGAATTATTAAGTGTTACATGAAGTTTTCACTATGAAATCTATCATTATGCTATTAACCTTAGTTTTAAACGATCATGTGTGTTTCACGGAAAACAATTACAAGATTCTCTTCGGTTATGTTTTTCGTAATGGGTCGTACTGCGTGCTAATAATTACCAATAATTATGATTGTCCACTAGAGTTATCATTATATAATATTGATATTTCTTACCATAAACTCTTTAGTTAAACTTTTAAGTCTTTCTAAAGCTTATGCTACAGTTTTCTCCACTCAATGTCTAAATGGCTATGAGTAGCGTCTTATAAATTTTACAGTTTTGTGGCCAATTCCTGCTGTGATTTTTTATTTTTAAATGCTGTGATTTGCTTGGAATGTTTTCCCAATGCCTTAAGGGGATTTAATTCATTGTGATTATGTCTATTGAAGTATTTGATAGGCAGGCGTGACACCACAGTGTTTATGTAGAGTTACAAATGCATAGACTTTATAAGTAAGTACGATATAATGAAATGTGCACTAAGAACATTTACGCTGTATCACAGTACAATGCAGACGGCACAGTCCCGTGACCAATGCAGAGATATCGCCATATCAGACAATACTTACAAATTATCCCCTCGGGGCGTTTTGATTCGCATGCAACTTCTCACGAAAACAAGTAAACCCACTTTTACGTCCGTTTGTGGACTATTTACTACTTTCACTTTGATTTTACTGCGTTTGTGTAATTTTCACTGACTGCCTCCGTGATCGGTGGTTGTGAACGCAACTGAGGTCCTGAGGGTGATTCTTAGGGATAAATAATTATTATATCTATGTATTAATTTATGACTCTATCCTTATCATATTTTAAACGCAAACAGTGAAATTGTCGATCGACATATAAATACAACAAGTAATTTTACCGGGCTATTGTTACACCAAGCATGCTGATTATTTATGTATTTTCTTAATCTTTGGGATTTTAATATTTGGGAGCTTGCACACTACGCGCACTCGAGCTGTTTGTGTTTGTTCAACCCCATTACGTAAATTAAAGTTGCGTCATATGTGTAAGGAAAAAAGTTACAGATACGTAATAGGTTTTTTCTTTCTTTAAAAATCTCATGGGACACTGAAAATTACTTTGTTTTTGTTTTTCATTTTCTGAAAGCATTTACCGTAGTAATTATTATTTTGTATACTATCAGAAAGCCATTGCTTTCATTTAAAAAATCAATGTACATATTTTTTCCTACAAATTATTTTTTGTGTACCAAAATAAGCCCATCGATTTTTTTAAAAAGCTGACGTTTGATACAAATATATTCCGGTTTTTAGGTTCCATGATGGGTTAAATCTTTCCATTAGGAAAAATAAAATGCCTTGAAATAAGAAACCGCATATTTCCAGTGTAAAAACAATTTGTACACGGCGTAAGTGCTGGGCGCGGGATCGAACCCGCGAGTTATAATTTATTACACTGCAGTAGCACGTAACGTTTTGGCAAGGTGAGTCCGAGACCAAGTCGCGAATACGTAGTAGAACAAGGTCGATGCGCCCTGCCCCAGGCGTAGCCAGCACTTTACACAGCTAGTTACTACCACTACGTGGCTTACATGGAATGCAGATTTTGTTTCTAACGCAGTTCTGACCTCGGTGTGATCATGGCTTTATTTCCGTGACTATATATTCGGTTATAGAAAAACAGGTTTCATATTTTCAAATCGTAATCAAGTTTAAGGAAATGACATAAGATGTTAATTTTCTAAAAAAGGCCATGTTTTTGTTAGGTTTATTTTCCTAATTTCAAGTACAATAAGAGGAAATGAAATACCGACATTCGTGGTCTGCGCGGAGTCTGTCCCTCGGGAACAATTGACCCACTTAATGTAGCACGAGAAATGTTTGTTTGTTTCAGGTGGCCGGTGCCGTCGAGCTGAGCGACTCCGCCAATACCGCGCAGATATTGGCGCAAGTACAAAACTCTGTAAGTACACAACCTTGTTCAACAAACTTTTTGATTTACCGTCCCTCTATAATGTACACCGCATTCCCTTATTTGTAAAAGGTTCCATATTTTTAACAGCGCAATTAACGTAAAAACGTCTTATCAGCCCCTACTGAAATTTTATAACTGTTATAATGTAAAAATCATATCGCGTGTGATGTTAAACGGCCCCGTGTATGGAACGTTTAACCGATAATTGCTGGAAACATGGCGTATAAATGAATTCGCTATAATTATTTCGGGAGGCATCTTCAAAGAGTTTGATCATTAACTTTCGCATATTCAGCTCTGAATGGATATGAGCTGCGAGATATGGATGATGTAAGGGTCTCTTTGGAGCAGAAATTGCTGATATTACTTCCCATTATGATTATGGGACGTGAACAAGAAAGTGGCACGACCGACGAGACGGGTCAAAGCGTGGCTCACGCCGCCATCCACTTCATTTTCACGCCATTTGGCAAATTTTCGGTATTGACGATGTGTATCGTGCTTTGTACATGATGTTTTGTATACGTCAGTAAAGGCAGTAGATATAATGAATATGCGTTAGGTACCTACTTATAGGAATACATCGGCTCTGTTTACAAAGGTCATAATACCGAGAATTACGTTTTATTTTTGCTTGCTCACCGACTGTGCTCTTTACTGACGGTATAGCAAGAAACTGTTGTTCATGTATCCAAAAGTCCAACAAGGATTTAGAAAGCTCTAACGACAGATCAAACATTGGCGGGTTAAGGCCCCTCAGCGTTACATTCCGGGCTCTACATTCCTCTTCCTGTTTGATTTTTGTACAAACATTAAAGGATGGTAAGTTATATTTTCTACAGCCGTGGGAACAGTTACATAATAAACTAAAAATAGAAATCTGTCTATATTAGAATACAAAGAGCAATAGGAAACTCGATAGGGAATAACTTGATTTGCAAAATACAGGGCTAATTTATATTTGTTTTATGTATGAGATAACAACCTTGCATGCTGATGAGTTAAGTAGAATAAATGACGTAATCTAATATTAATTATAATCAACTACTTTGCTCCACACTCATTGTACTTTAAGAATAAACGCACTCGACCATATGGCTAATGCCTACTTTTTCCGTCCTCCATGAGTTTGTTCCATAAACTACATAGTAGATATAATTTATATCGATGTTTTCCCAGCCAGTATAAAAACAAATGACGGCATTGACAGAAAATTTTTCATCGTTGTAAAAGTATAAGGGCAAAGTGCTTTCGATATTTCAGAGTTGAGCAAATTTTACATCGTGGCACCTAATTTGAAACCGTTTTAGCTGTTATTGCAGTTGTTAAATTTAAAGTGAAATAAATGGCCGACTCGCTTGGGGCCTCCGCTCTTAAAATCAATTAAGTATTATTTGCCGTTCATAATGGAATATCTCCGGTCTCGCAAAATGTCAATTAGCTGAGTAGGTGCTCCTAAATTATAGCCCGTAAATGTACCTTTAGAACTTAGAATACCCTAACGTTTCTAAATGTAATATTCTCTTAGGCCTTTGAATGATAAACGTAGATATCTACGTCCTAATTCCACCTTCATTGTTATTATAATGCGCTTCGAAAGCATTGGCAAGGCAATTTATGTGGGGTCACCCTACGGGCTAATTGCGTTAGCTACACACGCATAAAATTTTGAATCTTAGGGATACACATTACTGGATAATGTTGTCAAATAAACTTGATACATAGGTTTGCAAAGTTTTCATAGGTTTATATGATTTTTATCATTTGTAGCTATATAAATATGGCGATGAATAAGATAGTGTTTGTTCGGATTTGTACATTCGGTACCCGGGTAACTGTTAATTTCTGAAGAACATACGAGTTTCAGAACAAATGCACATAAGCGTATTGGAAAGATTATATTATTATGAGTACTTATAAAATGTAGGAGTTCAGTACCTGTTACTATTCTGAGAGTTGTTTTGGTAAATACAACGGGTACACAAATGCATGCATATCAGTTAGTAAACATGTTATGTTTAGTAAGAACACATCCCGAAATATTCACTTTCATTCGTTCTTTCACCCTTCAAATCTGTAATTTATAATTGTGCCGGCCTGTGGGGGAACCAGCGCAGTTTTATGTAATTGACATCTGTCAAACAAAGCCAGCATAGCCGTTCCTATTTCAGAATTGTTTATCCCAGCAGCGGATGCTGCTTCTCTATTTCATGCGCAAGTCCGTTCCCCAGTAATGGAAATTAATTCACATGTACTTACAAGGTATAAAAGTACCTACTTATCACCACTACATTATCTTACTAGTTTGTAGGTCAGTTTACGATAACATTTTATCAACTGAGCTATTTGTCCGATGGCTTGCTTTGCATAAGAATAAAAGTAGAGGCGGATTTGGAACTTTGGAATGAAAAAGGTGGAATCTTTGATTTATGAAAGGTCCTAATGGGTGGTGATGGAGATAAATGTGTAAACATTGGGGGGCGGGTTCACACGTGTGTCACGGTGTGAAGGTGACGCGGCGGCGGGCGCGCCCGCGCGGCTCCACGGTGCGGCCGCAGCGCGGACAGTGCGCGACGCGCTCGCGACCTGGCCGCACCGCATACCAAAGATATGCGCTGCTGAAGCGCGCGCCCGACTTCTCTATCTGTACTCGCGTGGCCAGATGCCGCGAAAATAGGCAGTTTACGCGGTTTTGTACAAAACCGCGGTTAACTTGCCCAAGTGTTGCAGTGATGACTATTCTCTTTGGACAGTCAAAGAGAATTAGTTAGGTTTTTGGTGTTTCGTAAATAAAACTCTTAAGTTAATGTGGCGTTGCTTGCTGGTAATGAGTTAGTAACGCGTCAGACACGAGCTGTAACTGGCGGGACACGCGTCCACTGCCAAGATGAAGTTGTTCAAGAGGAGGCTGTCGTTCAGTGCAGATAAACAGAAACAGGTTCCCCGCACAGACGATCCCTTTGAACACGAGGTACTTCATAGACCCATGTCTCATGACTCTACATCTTGTAGATATCAATAAGTATCCTAATGCATAAATATATACTAAGTAGTAATACGATGGTGCTATACTAGCAGCTGATATCATCACTAAAAGCAGCATCCTTGCAATAATTTTATAGATGAAATAAAACTGGATTCAACTTGAATAATGCGATTCGTAAAAAATACTTCTAATACATACAAAAATTAGTTCTTTTAGTAGTTTTAGTTAGAGGAGAACATGACGCGTTTCTTTTAAACACATGGTTGTAAATAACAAAGTGTAATTGATTAGCGTTACGTAGTGTTGTGTTTTCTGTGCTAGAAGTGAGTTCGCTTTAGCAAAGCAAATTGAAAGGCAAGGTTATCTTATCAGGCGGAGGCCGCGACGTAGCGCTCCACCGCGTTCAGCCACTTGCAATTTAATTCTGCGAATCGAAAATGTATGGCTTCTGGCGTCCGCTCTCAATACTTTAAACTAGCTAATACGTGACGCTAAAGCTAAATATTAGAAATCGGACTCACTATAAATTAGCCCACAGCCCAAGTGACACGTAGAGTAATTATCGAAATCCTGTTCAAACGTAGGTAGGTACTATTCAATATTAGTATAAAACTCCACTTAAATATCTAAACATTTGGTAATTATATACTAACAAAGCCAACATCGATTTTTTGCAAACTGCTGTCCGCAGTCAGCGACTGGAAAACAAAATAAAATAAACATTAGTTTGCAACCGTCCATGAATTTTCAACCAAAAACTGACGAATTGTTTTCGTCTCTCAGATCTTTGTGATGTTAATTTAAGCTACACCTAAAGATCTTACATTTATGATCTCACTATTAGCATGTGGACGTACTGTAAATTATTTATACAGATGTTTAAATCTGTTCGTCAATGCCGGTCGTTAATAAAATACAAGTCATATGAGTACTCACATACTTGAGAATTGTAGGCTGGAATGCGATCTATTGTGCTCGATTGACATAGGCAACGAGCTGTAAGACCCTAATGAGGTTTTGTCTGACCTGAAGCAGTTAAACTTAAAGGCCATAGATGGCATGACGGGATAAAGGAAGCAATTAGAGAGAAACGAGGTGAGGTGGACTGGTGTGGTTGTAGTTGCAATCAGCGCGCGCCATCGCACTGCTAATGCGCTGCGGCCATTTGTCCTTGGCCTCTGTGTGTTACGTGATCACACTGCATTGGGAATTTGTATCGCACTCTAACATTGTGTTCCTACTTCATTGTGTTACTGTTTTGCGAAAGCGCGGAAATCTTATGGAAAATTTTCAAGAGTTTATTTTTGCTTTGACTGTTAAATTACTGCCCTATTGTTCGATATATGTTATTGATAATGTGTGAATTGGTTTCCTCAAAAAAAGTTGTATATTATATGTCTTAATTTTCAAGGGATAGCATGTTCTGTCTAACCTTGTGACAACTATCTTTTGAAAGACATCCACTGTAATGGGATAATTCAGATAAAACAGGGTTATTGATGCTTGGAAGTCAGAATTTAACTGCTTACGTAACTGATAAAGATATAACAATTCGTAACAGATAATAAAAAGTTCAAGACATTGAATGTTTGAAACCGGTTTTATTCATACTTAGATGTCTTACACAGATCACAATAAATATATAGTTCTTTACGAATTCACTGTTAGGTTAGGTTTACTTAAAATACAAACACAAATATGTTAGAAAATGTCCAGTCACTGAATATAAGCTATACAGAGTATCAAGTTGACTAATTAATAATTCACGTCGATTGATTTACAACTCTTGTTTGTTCCAGTTTGGAATTCTTGCGGTTTTATTTGTGATTCTAGCTTTGTGTGCTGTGTTGATTTTTGTTCTACAGAAAATAGTAATTTATCCGTCTATATGTAGTTTATGACTTGTTTAATTGAAATTAATTCATACAGGTCCCTAAACAGACAAATATCTCAATATATCAGTAGAAATCTCAAAATAACTTTAGTTATTGGTATTGGAAAGCCAGAAAATATGATGGCATCTGCTCTAAAGTTTGAATTTCAATATTATCCAGTAGTTGAGATATGGAGGTCAGATGGCAGATGGCAGTGGTTCCATGTAAATATTGATATTTAGCCGCATCTAGTTAAACTGGGAGCTGACCCCGACCTAGTTTAGAAAAGCTTAGGCAAAAGAGAAATAAATCCTACTATTGAAGTTTTCAAAAAAATAAATTATAAACCAGATTTATTGCAGAAGTCATTTGTTTTATAAATCAAAAAATCAATCAATGCAATGATGCTGCAATGCAGGTACGGCAGGCGTGGGCGCAGCGTTATTTAGATTTTTTTAACTATTTCTTATACCCACATACATAGCCGCGTACTCACGATTTCTCCGAAGAAAGAAGCCGGGTCAACATTTGTACATATGGTAATGTGTACGTACTTAAGCTTGCTAATGCAAATGCAGTGGCAGTAACTACAAATAGATTTTAATGCCAATTATAGCAAACGCTTTCTTAATTTAGATTAAAATTAACATATTTGGCGGAATGCCAAAGATATCGTTCGCTTTTTGGACTTCCTTATTTCTTAGATTATTTATGCTACTATCTAGAAGGAATTTAATAAATTAAATGCTCCTAAACTGTATGTATATTGATATTGATTTCTGAGTGGAATCGTTACTGTTCAAGATAAAGGGATTTATGAAAGATAGATAAATCCAATTAAGCAACTTATGTTTAAAACCAAGAATGTCGATTGACCTAGTATGTATGTATGTATGTATGTAATGATAAACGTGTAGGTGCATTGAGGCGCATAAGTATTCTCTTAATCAAACAAGACCTAATTTTCCATGCCCACTAGATGTATACAGCAGGAAAATAAATATAATTAATAAAACGCTGAACGAAAATGATAATAATTGTGAAAAGGATCAAGTGAGAGGTTAACAAGAAGCGTGGATAACTTTATTAATACCTCCAGTTGGCTTATCTAGCCGATATGTGTTGAAAGTGGTAACGAAATGTTAAGTGCGTGCGCCCACGCAGGCTCGTGAACAAGGGCCGAGTATCGCGGCCGCTGCAGACACTCGCATCAGCTCACGTGGGATGCGCATCTTATCTATCCGCTAGCTAATCCGATGTACTATTTTCACACAATGTAGAGCAGTGGTTTTGAAATTCTGGAAATTTATAACAACTTATAAATTACGCATTGTTTGTGGCTCTTACAAAACAGCGCCATTCGCGTATCTACTCGCAAGTTATTTTTATATCGCGCATGTCGAACGTAGCTCGTCGGCGTAAACTTTACGAATGCACATAAACGCGATGCACGACTTGTTTAGATATTTTATTCACACTCTGTTCTCGTCGTCAACATAATATTTATTAACACTAACGATATTTTAACGTCGCCTTGATAAAATATTGTTTCTTGATAAATGTAATTTTCGAGTTTTTTAAAGAAATTTTAAATACTAGCCAGAGGCTATTTATCAATATTCCCGGTTATTTCGCTGAGGAATGGAAGGCGTTACCTTCGAAGTTATCAAGTAATCATTATTCAATTTCACCCCAATTAACTGGATGGGGTCTCGGAACGTTTGCACATAAATCAATCGCTCTCTAACCGTAGCATTAAACCAACACGTGTGCTGTGATTATGTAGTTGGACTATCCGATATGTAAAATTGGGAACTAAAGACAAGAAAAATCGTCCAGACAGTCAAAGGTTCCATAGTATGTCATGAGGTGACCTAGGCGCGACGTGTCTAGCGCCCTTTTTAGATAAGTTATAGCCGATATCCTGTATTGCTGTGGTTTGTATTACAAAGATGTCCAGCTGAGAAACCTCGGACGTGACCGGAATATGTAGGTGCTCATAGTTGGTGCGGAACCAATCAGTAAATATAATAAAACCAATCGTATTATGCACCGACCTCTGCTCACAACTCAATCACAGCGGCTGACGCAATGTAACAATCTCGGCATGATTAGCTTCTCGGCTTATAATTTTGTGATATTTCCATGCTCTGTAATTGTGTCAGATGGATATTAAATCGACTCCACTCATATCTCTGAATGTATGATGATTGCCGGTCCAAACACCAGTTCTTATAAACAAACTAAATTCATCAAAGTAAACAAAGTGGCAGAATATTTTTGCTCTAGAACAGCTTTAAGAACCTGTAGTCTCAAGTATAATTGGCATATCTAAAGATTGAATAAGATTGCAACAGAAGCAGTACGGTTTGGGCTCCAACCCGGATTTGAAAGCTTTTGTTCGCGGACACGGCTCGACAAGGCTCCCGGTGACAATACCGGACTACGCGTGCCAGCGTGTCTAAACACTTATTTGTTCTCCAACAATAACTCACTCGCAACATTGCGTCGCTTTCAATTTTCTCTACGATTTTTATTGAGCCTCTAATCATTATCGTCATTATCTGTCCGTATCACTCCTATGATGAATAGCCTAGAGACTCGTTAGATCAGTTTAATGTTCTGAAAGCCAAGGCGGTGTTCATACCTGAGAAAGGAAGAAATCATTTCCTATTCTGTGAATTTATTTTTATTTTGAAAACCCCATAGTATAAGCTATTTTACCATCATTTTAGTACTTAACTTGAATAATTCTTTCATTAACAGGACAGAGCTCGTTTCTCGGACACGAGCTGGCAAATTCATCGCACGTGGACGCGCAATGGCGACCCACTACCATTGTCGCCAACCCCTTCGCGCTCGCTGCCCGCTCCGCTCAACGCTCCACCGCCCGCGCCCTCAGCGTCCGTCACCTTACGCTCCGAACAAAACGGCATCTATGACACCATTACGGTAAGTGGGCTTATTGCTCATCAATATTTAAGGTGCAACAAATATAATTTCAAATAAAGAGAACATTATTTATATTGATTCATGCCTTGACCTACCATTCGTAGGAAAATTAGTTCGTGCGCGCGAACAAACGTCTTCTTTCATATGCTTTTTAACCTGTTCATGATTATAGTAACTTATTTAATAACGCTTCTACTGGCGCTGGTAAAATTTAGTACTCCGTGTTGAATGGTGATTCTTCGCTTTATATAACATCAACGTAGAGGGCTCAATAATCTTATGAATTAATTTTTTTTATCATTAATTTCGTATGCTCAATGTAGCTTCTTATCGAACAAGATTTATAATAACAATTACGGTGATAAGGCAAAAGACTTAAATGCTACGAAGATATAGGCGATTCATTTCAAGAGATACCGATGCATACAGTTTTATAATCTGTGGTCTATTACGAGGCTATCGTCGTATTCGTGTTTATATATCTGTCTAATGTTTGTTTATTTAATGCTTATCTGTCTCGAGTAGAGAGCCGCGTGTCATGTACTACATATTTATCTGCAATTATCTCGAGAGGTAAGTAATTGAGGAAACTTCTAACCATAAATCAAAAGTTCGCGGGTTAGCTAGTGTTTATTTTGTTTTGACATGATATTCTTGTAATTAACCAGTCATGAGACGGTGACGAATGATGTGTTGGCAATTTTACCATTGGAAATTGAATCGAATAAGCGGGTATGCGGACGTGGTATTAACCCGTCAAACGGCACCGCGCGCGAGGCAAGCGCACGCTCGTACACGAGCGACGGCGACATAGAAACTGAACCTCGGCTTTCGAACTATAGATTTGCATTAACTGGTCATAAATCATAATCTGCCGGCCCAGGGCTCCGGCGGCTTAGAGGCGTACTCACGAGCCGCGAGTTTCTGTTGTTTCGCTAATGTACCTTTGTGCTCGCACGCTCGTAAAATGAGGGTTAGTGGCCGGAGACCGCCGTATGCTGTCACTAAACCCCACTGTTATGTTACTAGCATTTTATTTTCAGTTAGACGGATATTCAGTGTACCTTCATCCTAATACGTGTTCATAACAGGAGTAGTATGCCTGTGACAACACAAAGCTCAGAAAAACTTAGTACCTACTAACAAACACAAAAGTCTTAAGGAAGTCGCGATTGCTTACCAAACACCTGTCAATGGAAGGCATCAATATTTCAGAAAGTGGTCATCATCGTTAGAAGTTACAGAAATGGTTATTGCTCGTCAAGTTACAACAAAGGGGCGACACTGGCTACACAACTGGGCCGGATGTCGGGCCCATTAATATTGCGAGTGGTTTAGGGACACCATGGAGCATGGCTATTTGTTTCATCACAGAGACTTGCGCCCACGCATGCGGCCGGCACTAACTATTTTCATTCACTCTTATTACCGAGTATTGTTTACTTTTCAGTAATTGTGTTATTGTTATATGTCGGCGAAATTCAGAGTCAGCGGAAATTATAGTTTGTGCAACATTCATTCAATTTTATGTATTTTACAAGTAATTTTATATAAGCAAGTGTATTAGTATTGGGAATACGGTATTTCATTGTGCATTGCATTTGAATTAAAAATGTGACCTTTAACAGCACTATAAACCTAATAAAACACTTATGAAAATGGATGTAGTACTCTATTCAGTTTAAAAGTAACGTTAGTAAGTTACGTTAAATAGTTACTATGAGGATCAATTACCGATTCAAAAAAGTCTTTAAGAATTCTTTGAAGATTGCACAAAAACTCTTTTAAAAAACAAATACATACATAATTTTAATATTCAATAGTCGTTATGTGACACGTTTTGAGCATTTAATAATTAACAAAGATATTTCTTTAAATCATGCGTTAGCCTTGCTATCATAGCTATTGTTATTATCTACGTATAGTTTACGCTATTTAGCCCAAGCGTAGACATTTGAATTAAGCTGCAAATCGATATACTTTATTAGTTGTAATATAATTGCCTCGCCATCGCTTCAAGTATTTATTTATACGACGATTAAAATTATTGTGTCATTGTGACTGGGATTTAAGGAATTTAATATCCCAAGTTAAATAATATAGGCCTTATAAAAATTCCCTCAAAAATGTATTAAATTATTGAAATACATAAAAAGACTATGTGGATTTTTTTGCCTAATCTCGATAACACTACAGATTCTTTTAAACGCGGATTAATCCATTTACCTAAACACAGCATAAATATGTATAAATAGTATGTACTTATGCACATTTTTTTTAAGGAAGAAGGTAAATGAAAAATGATGTATTAAAAGCTTCACATATTTGGCAATATTTATAGGCAAAAGTTCAAGGGTTGAGAGGTCGAAACCTGTCTATAGAAATGATTGTCCCCTAAGGTCGTTTATGACAATTTCCTGCGCAGTAGGTAAGTGCTGGCCTCGGGGTAGTTCCCCACTAATGGGGTAATTGTGCTCGCCAATAATTGATGAACCAATCGCTGTTACCTTCTGCCCTATTAATGGTCTAGTTCCTGTTACTTGTACATGCGAATTAGAACACATTTCGTATATTGATCAGTTTCTCAAAAACCTCGTAACTGCCATCGTTTGATTATGGCAATTAGGCTTGCGAACACCCGCTATATGTCAGCTTATATCTACATATGAGATGATAAGGTGATTAAAATTATGACGTCGTTTATCTTATCTATGGAATATTCAAAAGAACGTTATAGAAAATACTTTGTAGGTGCACTATATACCTAGGTTTTGGTTACGCCTAGCTCAAATGTAAGGGAAACTCCCAGTCCTCTTTTGAGAATAAAGGGTTCTCTTTATATGCATAGACGCACAAAACGACGACACGGCATTTCAATAAGCTTACCTTTTTACGCGCATACTAAGAAATTCTGCAGGCTTGTCCCAAAGCTACGTAATATTCTAAGGAATGAAGTTCATTTCTTGCTTAATACATGTTACATGCTAGAACAATTTCAGTGAATATGAGCTGGGGAGCTAGTTCCTCGGCTAACATATTTAGTAGATAGGTATTCCTGTATTCTCTCATTTGCCAAACTGGTTGAATTTGTTATGAAGTTACGTTTTACTACGAGTACGTGCCTTACATCAGTTTGAACTCTCTGAAAATATTTTCATAGTAATGCGACACATTTAATTATTTATTTACTTACACATTCTTTGAAAACAAAACTACCTACTTACAGTAAGCGTTTTACCAATTGTACAAAAAAAATCTTTATTAATTTATATACATATATAAATAATATATAAAGAATTAACTTATAAATAAGTGCATATTAAAAGTACCTGGATTTAAGTTTGCGGTTCCTAGACTAAGTATTAAATTGTGAAATTCCCGGTTGGAATTTCTTGCGAAGAATTAAGTTTAACTTGTGAATAAAATCACTATGCCGTTCCCATGAATAATGCATACGTTCAAAGAAAGGGATACGCAGATGAGACCGTATTTTAGCTGCTGAAGCCAAGAATGAATAATTGAGCCTGTCGAGGAAATGTCTTAGATTGTGTAGAGAGATACTGCAGAGGTCTCGGGGATATCAAAAGAATGAGGTATATCTTTTTAAGACTTATTTAGGAACTTATAATAAATATTTTAACGTTTCGAATGCAATTCCATTTTAGAATTCCATGTTTAATGTTAATTATGAAAACTTACGTTCTTTTGTTTTGCGTTAAACGTCTTTTTGTGGAAATTGTGAATAATAAAAGATTAAATCAAGTTTGGACGGCGTTGGTTAGTTCGTTCTACCAGTTTATTAAAACAACATGTATGTAAAAGTCATTGTGGTAAAAGTGTAAGCGTAACTAAAGGTAGCTTTCTAAGGTTCAAAGTATTTAACAATGGTGTTGAAATTCATATTACATAACGTGTTATTTATCTATTCAGCGAGAGGACAACTGCTACCTAAGGGAAGACTTTATGGAATTCTAATGTCTTTCGCGCCAGTAAGCTGACTGTCGAACATTTAGCATTGCAAATACAATGATCTAATCTCAGTTCTGACTGACAATACAATGCTAAACAGTTTTCTAGGCGTAGGACAGCGAGAAAACTGTTACGTAATGGGTATTGGCGTGGGCTTGACGCGCACTCACTGTTTGTATTGTATGGCCACATAAGAATAATTAATGTATTTACTGTTTAAGAGAAGGTATTTACTTTTTCGGTTAACGGAAGGACAGCGCTTTCTCACTGCAAAGGTAAATTTTAGTCACTATACAAAACGAAGGAAGTTTTTCTGAAATAATAATTCTGTTAACGATTTTCTCAGCAGTAATGTTTGACATTTAAATGTCCAATAAGTATGGAATGCCGTTAATTTATGTCTATAATAGGCACCTAATGCTGAATGATGTCACTACCAATATAAATAATATCTAAGGCCACATATTTCGCAATCAACAATCCACTATTTGTTCGTGCAAAATAACATCTAATTATCATAAACAATTATCTACCTTGAATTATTCTTGTACGTAACGTGTGTGTGAACGAGTACTGAATGAAATACCAATACACATGCGTGCTGCAGAACGCACTTAATAAAGTAGTTTACTTAACTATTTATAAACATTTCTTAATATTTATAATTTTGATATTATTATTTCAGTTCCTAAATTAAATTAAAATTTTTGTTAATTATGTGGTCTATGTTCTGAATTGTAGTCTGTGTGACTTAAGAAAGAGTTGGCCTGAGAGCGGACCACCCGGCGGACACGAGATACGGATCACGGCATCAGGTGTCGGCGCACAGGCCATGGCGGCCGTCCCCGACGTCGCCATAAATAAAATTCGACACTTAAACAATAGACCGGCCCGACCCGACCCACAGACCCGGAGATCGGGCGATACCCGCTCCTCCGCAATCACAACACTGCGTATTAGACAACCTGTTCTGGCTGCCGGTCAGCGCGTACAAGTACCCTCACGCCTCTCCACTCAACCGTACACACATCACTATTATCTACATCGTGCCTCATGCTGCGACCAACAATATTCAATTTGTAAACAAAATCGTATTTCAATATTCACATAATAAAATTGATCAAAACTAAAATAAATAGTTGCTCGTCGATATAGGTCGGCGTGGTGTAATTAATACAAATTGCTTTCGGCCGTAAGTGGCTGTCAAAGAGGCCGCGGGCCGGGATTAATGTTAGATAAGTGATTGGGCGGCGGATCGCGAAACTTTCTCACGATGGCAATTGCGATAGGAGCGCGCCCGCGGCTACGTATCTTCCTGGCTTACGGGAATACCGACAAAATATTGTAGTTCCTTTTACAGTGAGAGATAATGTTGTTTACTCGGACTGCACACCGCACTTTCGTTATTTAGTGAGTCTGCTTTAGTGCCTGCAGCGACCGCAGGGAATAAGTTTTCTCTAAAAGGAATTCTGCAACTTGTTAATTTAGCGTCAAGAATATATTTTATGTTTACTTACAATTATCTGCTCGTAAAGAGCCGTAAGATGCTAAAGTTTTCCCCATAGATAGTATAATTACTGAGTTCATAGTCACATTGATGTTGCTCTGTGTGTGTAATTAACAGCAGCAGTTAAAGAAGCAAACGGTAGAAATAGAAAGTTTATTCCGTAGAAATGAAATGTTATGTAAATATTAAGTCCGTGTGTAAATATTTGGGCTCCGACTCGTTGGTGGACGTTACGCTTACATTAGTTGCTTTTTAAAGTAATATTTACCTTCCTGGACCACTTTCAAAGGCGTGGTGATCTGTGCACTTGTATTTTCACGCAGCAGAACTCAATTTAAATAGAGTCACTACCAATGTATATCTAGTTGGAGGTGCAGCGAGGGAGGAATTGGGTTAAATACCGTGCACGTCTTCACTCTAACTACGTATAAACGAACATTCGCCTTCATATAGTTATCATATAATCGGTTGAATTCAGAAGTGTTAAAAACAGTATAATTAAGCGTATGGAAACCGGTTACGCGAGTATGTTCAACGTGTTTATAAAACTTAAGATATATGTCTACACACTTCCTATTTACAAGAATGCGTAAACAAATTGCTACTAATTTAGACGTTATTTTTAAACAGGCGCTAAGTTATCCACTATCTGATAAAATCTGATTACTTCGACTGATTACTTACTAAGATGTATGTTAAAGATATAAAACAATTTATTCATAGATTGATTTGGAATCAAACAAGTTTTTTATCAGTTTTACTGTTTGGGGCACACACAGGTATTTTATTTGGCATCATCAAATGAATATTAATTATGGTGTATCATTGTATCATCACCATCATTATGTTTTATTTAACGTTGTCTGTCATAGTTTTAAATACGAAAGATGCAGGCTAAAATTGAGAAAATTATTTTAAATATTGAAGGTAATCAAAGAGATAGGTACTGTGGAAACCTATCTTCTTCTTGTGAACCGCTCTTGGGATCTTGAGTAAATAAAAGATTAATATTTAACTTCAAGTTGTATTCGTTATTTTGGGAGCTGACGGGTGGGGCGACTTAGTGTCAAGCTAAAGACTAACTACTTTATTCTTAAAACTATTCTATATTTAATTGATGTTCCGGCTTGTTATAAAATACATATAATGTAAGATGTAAAGAGGTAACATCTCTACATTACCTACTTCATGAGAAATGAACTTGCGATTCTATAATTTAAAACAAAAAATATTCGTGTTTTTTCACTAATAAGTCCTGAAATATCCGTTTAAAGTGGACTGTCGATAATATTAGCGACGAAATGATAGTACAGGTACGTGATTGGCATTCACGAGTTGACCCTCACTTGGCGCAGGCCGCGGCCCCAGCAGAATGTCGCATTGTCAGGACACATCCAGATAAGTTCATAATAGGAACCGCTGAAGTCGGTCCCCGTGACGTCACATATCATAGAACTGATGCAATTAGTTGATAAGGAAGGACTCTACGTTATTTGTAGTCAGATTACCTTAAAACGTTCGATAGAAAAAAATAATGGTGTATCGATTTGGGTAAGGTAAGAGAAAAAAGATTAACTTATGACTACGCTTACTTTTTTAATATTTCCGCGTAGCATAATGTACATCATTACATGTATAGCTTGTTTAACTTAATTAGTAAGCGCAAAACTTTTTTGTAGTTTAATTATTGTTTTAGAACTCAATTTTGAGTTAAGAAAAACTTTGTAAATTTATTAAACTAGTTGATCCGCTTTTATATTGATAGTATTTATATTATTTAACTACGTGTGCACCTAAATAAAATAAATCTGAAACTATTATCAAAAATATAAATAAATATAAAATATAAATTATTTAATAAACATTGTCATTACCATAGTATGTCAATACTTATTCGTTCTCTAAAGATTAAGCCAGCCCCCTGGTTATGTCTGGTCTGATTATATGTATAGATTAGGTAATTTTAAAATTTAAAACCTCCTAAAAAGATTTAAATTTTAATTAAAATTCCATCATCAACACTCATAATCAACACAAAACGAAATAAGGAAAAATAAAAAGCGATAGTACGTAGGTAATAGGAATGAATACGTTTTTCATCAAGAGCTTAGTTAGTTAGCACGTGGATAGCGTCCCGGGCGCAGTGCACGCGCGTTTGTTTACGGAAGCCGCCCGCCCGACCGCCAGCCGCCCAGCCGCACAAACATATATGAATGAACCGGTAGCCATTGCGTCATGCACACCAATAAAACTATTTTACATCGAAATTACTGCACGCTTATTAAATAATACTTATATGGAACTTTTGCATTACTTTTTCATTTTAATGAATCATTAAATAAATTATCTCGTTCACACCCAACAGTAATTTCGACGCCAATTACCTGGAGCAACGTTATGTGGCTTGTGACGATCTATTTACCGCAGTTATTGAAGTAAGCATTAAACTAGTTCATTTATGTATGTATACGTACAGGCAAAATGATTTTATTGATCTTCATTTTGCTTTTATAGCGTAGTTTTAATTGAAATATTGGAAAGCGCCATTTTATGTGTGCTTGCGACTTTAATCACACAACCGATTGGTGCAATGTTCAATAATGCAACTGTTCAATAATAATTATTATATGGCTTTAAATTAATAATTCTGTTACAACTTTGAAGTAATTATCACAATATGAAAAATATTAACATTAATGATTGATTTTGAATAAAGATTAGGTAGTCTAGATAGAGTTGACGTTATTGCAGCAATTAAGTTATCAGTCTGGTATTTCCATGCCTCGCGGCGCCAAATCATGCTGAAAAAACTTGGAAACAAATTCGTTAGTTTAATGTAACGCTTGAGTGGTGCCTGCACCTAATGCTCTATAAGATAGCAGCGAAGTGTGTAGTGGACGCGACTGTATAGCGCGTCTGTTGCCTAGCAACGCTGTGACGCCAGCGTGCCGCCGAGAGCAGCGCCGGGACGCTGCGGCCGAGCGCCGCCAGTGCCGCTCCCGACGTCGCCTCACGCGTCTACCCGACACGCACGCAACACTAAATAAATCCACCATGCAGTATGGACTTCTTGTGAAACTTGGCTCAACACCTTTATAACAGTGCCAATAAAAATGAAGTGTCCCAAATTTTAATTTAAAAGCTAAAGTTTTTGACCAAAGTGCAGTGATAAGTTGACAAGTGAAAAAGTTTTTTGTATATTTACCTGCTGTGTGAAATATATTAAGAGTTTTCTTTGCTATGTGTGTTGAGGTCGCGGTAAAGGTTTAATACAAAAAAAGTAAATTTAATAACTTAAGCACAAACATTTCTTTAGGACAAAGTTTAGATAATTTTTAAATGAAAATCTATTTACATACTCAGACGTTTAAACATTCTTAGATAAGATAAAGGAGAGCAAAACAATGATTACATTACCTTGTATGCCGCTTTGCAAATTATGATACAGTAGAAGAGTCTTGGATAATTTAACTAATAAAGTATCAGCCTGTAACGCCCACGTATTGTTTTGAACAGTTAGGTAGTTCATGTGCGTGATGGAAAGAAAATTCTTAGCTGCACGATATTCAAAGAAACGTTTCAATCACCCGTACCGTTTGTAATCACGGCTATAAAAAGCAAAAAAGCTAGAGCAATGAAAAGAGTCGTCGGCGGCTCGGCGTCTCGGTGACCGCTGATTCCCGTCATATGACGGTCTTTTATTTAGATGAGGCACACCCCCGAGGTTATTCACCCCCGCGCGGTGGCACGCGCTTTATGAGGAAGGTCAGGGTTATTGCAGTGACGTGACGATGCACCACTCCTGCGAGCTGACTGATTGCCGTTAAAACTGCAGTCAGTATGCGGCTTACTGGCCACGTTTTTCCAAACAATAGAGCTAAATTATATTTTTCCCATGAGTATTTGATGCATTATTACAACCTGGTTGTAAAACATATTACTATCAGCATAACATTGCTCTCAATGTAGTGCAGCGTGTGTGCGCGGTTGTCGCAGTGCAGGGTTCGGGGCGCATGCCCCCGGGCGCCGACCACGCTGCCGCCGACACTCCATGTGTCCTATAAACCGCACGATCCTTTCACTACTCGTACATTCTTTGTTTTTGTCTCCACATCTACTATTAATATACTATTCTCTTTTTAAGTATTCTTTTCATCAAATGTAACAAAAGTCGTATTATGTTAGGAAAGCATTTTTTTTCATATTAACCCTCCCTCAGGGACACTAAAATGTGATGAAGTTATGCCAATAGCCTGAGGATATAGCGACTTAGATAAATGTCATCAAGGAACTGTAACAAGTTGATGGACTGGGTGTTGTGCGTGCGAGTGGGTGAAGATGCGTGGTCGCTGCAGCAGGGGCGCAGACGCGGCTCGCGCTCTGCACCGGCTGGCATTCGCGCTGTGGCGTGCCGTGTTCTACCTACAGCGTGCGCCCGCGCAAGCAGTTCGTCGCTCTCGCAGCATCGCTGCACACACCCGTACCGCTGCCGTGGTCTGTCCTGCCGATAAACTACTACGAAACGATTATAAAGAATACGCGACCTATTTTTTAAACTTTTATGTGTATCCGTTTGAACTCTATTTATAAAGTATACACGCGTAATACAAATAGTGTACTACTGCTACATCATCTTGAACGGTTTTATTAAGATCAGCAAAAACAAAAAACTGTCTTGCGAGAGCTGTGAGATTTAGGCATTATTTTTATGTTCGAAGTATTTATAAGTTCAATTAGTTTTTCAGTCATCACGTAGACGTCAGTAGTTAATGAGGTTTTAGTGTAGTTTATTCCTAAAAAATAATGAACGTAATATTTTTTGCAATGTTTTTATGCTATTTGTCGTCTGGAGTTTTCAATGCTGGTAATTTCCATACCTACGTACGGAATCATATTTTGTTTTTAAAGAGATACAGAATTAAAATTCCATGTTTTATTTTCAAAGTACTAGTAGTTTCTTTGACTTTTTACTAGAAGGGTTTCTATCTATCTCTATTACTGACAATAAAGTCATTAATTAATCTCTTAGGTAATAGGTATATTATAAAGCTATAAAGGCTGCAGTAATCACTTAAGCCGCGCCCAGTGGGGCTCATTTGTCAGTTTTATTGAAGCGATCCGGCCGTGCGGCCATCCGATCGCGATACACGGAACTGACGGCGCTAAACTTTGCGCCGCTACGTCTTGATACCAACATACCCCCCGATTTATTACGACAAAACTTTATTCGCAGTTCTAATACGAATTCCTCTGCCTGCAAAGCTTTGAATACCATTGGGTATGGTAGCCACGATGAGATGGTATGTTTTTTTACTGTTTATCTACGCAGATATGAAGCGTGATCTTATCATTCGTATAACTTTTGATGTCTTTATTTAAATCCGAGAGTTCTTTCAATTCAAATGTTTCTCAAAATTTAATTAATTTTGGCAATAAAAATATTATCAAAAATATTTGATCGACGTAGGAGTTTGCTACGATATCCTTAAAATGCTTCGAGTGGCGTAGCAGATTATACTATATACGCATTTTTTTTTTTAAGAATAGCTCACATTTCATTTTCGCTTAAGATCATGTTTAGGCTTGTATAATATGTATTACGTTGGTTATTATGACTCTAACTATCATTTTCAATCTACAGCTGACAGTTAAAATGCTTATTTTCAGGAATAATTTCAAATGATTTGAAAGAAAAATATTTCTTATTCGTTCTGCAGTATTTTCTTGCTAAGAAATACGCCTTTCAACACTCGTATGTACTAAAGTACCTAGATAACCCTATCACAAGATCACAACAGACGTCGTCAACAAGTTGTACAAAACCAGTTCTTTCTAATTGTCAATTGAACTGTCACGACCTACAAACTAGAAGCTGTACAAAAATATAATTACTTTCCATACAAAGCTCATATAATCAACGACATCTGATAGTGAAATGAAACGCATTCCTCAATGCCAACATACGCCATACAAAATAATATTTCTGTGAAATGAAATCCCATCAACTCAGCGCCGACATTGAGAAAAAAATACAAGGATTAAATTACTACTTTTGATTTCATTTTAATGACAGGCCGACCTCGCGGGGCTTTTCAAAGATTTATTTTGCAATAGTAATAAGAGCTTGGCAGTAATCTGTACAGCTGATGTTTTAATAACATCATGTTTTTATTTGGTTTTAGAGTCGAGCCGTGAGTGCGCCCGCCACACCGGCTTCAACCACGTTTTCCAGAGACCAGGTAAATATCTAAGTAACTTAAATTATGTTAAATCTATTTAAACTTTGCTCTAGAAGTTAGTAACTATCATGAACAGGTCATTTCAGACACAAGCCTACATTGCTCATCCATACTTCAGTATGTAATTTCTTTTTATGTCTGTACTTTAAAAGAGACTATGACCCTTGAGTAGTTTGTTTCGGCGTTTCTTCTCAAGGTAGTCAGTTAGGAAATGCCGGCCTCATCTCGTTTTTTATAAAAAAATGTGTTGACGTGTAAAAGTGTTGATTTCAACCTATTTGGAAAATAAATATAATTTATCATTTAACAAGTTCTTATGTAGGTATTACGTAATCATTTGCGACAAATTGAACTTTGTTACTATTGGTTATAAGGATTAATTAATAGTTGCTTGATCTTCAAGACATCAACAAATTGATAGTCACGTACCCGTGTTGTGGCTCAGAGAGTACTAATTGATTTAATCTGATCTCGCTATCAGTAATAATAGTAATATAGGACACGCAGTAATAACAACAAATGAGCATAATATTTTACGTAATGTAATCATAATATTCATATCACGTATTTTTTTGGCACGAGTCCAGACCACTTGAATGCATAGCGATGTTTTCTCGATAGCAGCTATAATACATTTTTATTAGAAGTAGCTTTTTTGCTATTATGATTTTTATGTAATTGTAACATTAGTAATTTGCAAGTTGAATTCCCACAGGAAATCTGTCTTCTCCTATTCTCCTAATAAGAATTCCCGTTGAAAATATTTACTGCAACAGAGATTTATAAGGACATTTTATTTCAAAAGGAAACTAAGCTCGATTTTCTGTAATTTCGCAATTATCTTTAATCAACCGTAATAAGCATTCTAATAGCCCATCAATACAAATAAACGTCTTGTGGCCAAATAGCCTTAATTTACATCTCATAGCAGCGGGGCTTACGCATCGACTACTCTAATCGGATTAAGTGCATTGAAGGCAAAGCTCGCAGAGTACGCCACTTCGCGTCGCCTGCGCCGCTGCGCCTACGCAGCGCTTGAGACACTTTCACGGAATTACGGCGCGCCTACGACCTTATGTTGGCTCTGACATAAACACTTATAAAAGCAAGACAAATCACGGCTTTTCTCTTCGCTGTCACCTTTCTACTCTAGTTTACCGTAACAACAGTATTATGCTTTACATACTTTACTAGAGGACTGGTTTCATTTCATAAAGTAGAAATCATGATGAGATTAGTGTTGTCGAATTTGTTTGGAAGCTCCGACAAATGTTTACGAGTCCTTCAGCGCGCAGCCGGCGGCAGTTACACGTGTTACAGCTGTAAGAGGGCTCCTAAAAATAACTCATTGTGAACGTTATGACTTTATTTCCTGCCTGTTGACCTTGGAATTCGTGGGACTGATAATGGGAATGTATAGGATGTTACCTCCTACACTTGAAGTTAACGTTGCTACACAAACCGGTCGTTTTGAATGTCGTAGGTAATAATATTCGTATTAAAATTGCATTGAAATCTTGTAATTACCATTAATTAAAAAAAGTGCGTATAAATAATATACCTCATAATAAATTAAATGATTCAATAACATTTAGGATATTGTGTGTTGCTCTTTATTGCTTATGATGAAATAGAAAACTCCTAAATATTTCAATAAAACGTGTACGAAAAACAGTTATTTACCCACAATTTACAATGAGCATCCTAGATAATGTATAGCTTACCATAAACTATGCTGCCTCACATCCGGAGCTCAATTAGCGGCCTTGCCTGCTTCCCTGCAACCTGGAAATAAAGGTCGGAAAAACACAATTTAGGTCATTTTACTCGTTATTCAAGATCTAGTCTTGAATGAAGATCTAATATTTTCCAGTCTTAAAAAGAACTACCTGTAGGTACTGCACTGTATTGCTAAGGTTATTACAACTCTGTAAAAATATATGCAATTTTGTCTTTAGAATTTATAAACCTACAATTCCTTAAATATATTATTATCGTTATCCTTCTGGCTTACTAAACCATTATCCTTTTGTGATCCAGGGCGGTTCCCGTTCAGCAAGCTACCCAACCGGGCCTGGCAGTAGGCTGGACCTGTGCTATGTGGCGGAACGAATGCTGGCGCTTCACCTGCCCGAGAGAGATGCCCATGCAGAGGCCCAGGCCGCGCATATGCTCACCAATAAGCATGGAGAACATTTCATGGTAAGTTAACACAATAAATTCGTCACTATCCTTATCTGTTCTATCCTAATTTTATCTGGGGTAGGGGATGCTGCATGTCTGCAGCATGTCTTCTTCTACCGTTTCTTAGGTAGTACCTATAATAGTTCTATCCTTCCTCTATATCCATCCACATTTATTTTCAATCATTATAAATTGTTCTATGTTTGTACTGACTTAATATAAAACGTGGAGACCGTATTTGTTCAAGTGGTGATTGCGCGAATGTTCTGGCGACTCATTAGTTCTATTGTAGGTTTGTGATTGCAAAAATTGCTTAAATTCAATTTGTTTCAACGCGTCTGACAATTATATTATTTTATCTAAGCAATTTTTTTTGTTCAATATTTGTTTGTAATTCCTCAACAAAGTTTGTATTCTGAAAACTGAAGATTTTTTTACTGACACCAATTGATCTCCGTCATTTGTATTTATATTATGTTAAATATTTTAATTAGAGGATGTGCTGCCCACGGACTAGGCGCGCCGCCGTCTCGTAAGAGCGGCAGCTTTGAAGATATATTATATTTGAAAAAAAATATATTTAATAAGACGGGCGTTTAATTGGTTCCTGTTAGTGTCATTAAAAATATAGAAGATTAGCTTCAAAAGATATTGCGTAGAATTTTTAAAGAACAATTTTCTACAAAACCTTTAAAAAAATATCCATCAATATATTGCAAATCGGTTTAATTTCATCATGTTATCTACTCGTAATGGTAGTTCTCGTACCGTATTCCACTCGTACAACATTAGACCTACAAAGTCTAATGTAAATTTGACCCGTCCCCTTATATGGAATTGGTTTATCTCTAATGCTACAAATGAGAGGCAGCCCAGCCTTAAAAGCCGCGAGGTGATGTTAGTCGCGAAACTTTAAGGGCCTTTTCACATCAACCTACTGAATACAACGACAACGAAACATTAATAGAATTTTCAAAATGTGATGTGGTTATTGTGCTTATGTCCTCAAATCTCATACCTGCATTTCTTGACGTACGATTAATTTGTTATTACAATCTTTTGCTGCTTTGACAATTTCAAAGCAACGGACTATTTCATTTTCTAAGCAACGTACTACTTCTTGTCGCTAAATAAAAAGATAAACGTACCATAACTATATAGTGAGTTGAAGTTACGTTCTTCCTAAGTAGCGTCGAAGTTGAAACTAAGTCGCCCTGTATGAGAATGGCCTAAGTTATCAAAAGCATCGTTAAGTAGTATTAAGTTAATGGAAGTTAGGCAAGTTACATAGTTTGTTACTCTCTCCCACTGCAAATGTCCATACCTATCGTTAATTCAGTGTCGATGTTAGGCATCTTTATGAATTTACTTAAGATTTACTTGCAAAGCTTAAAAAGAACAAGACCTACATATTACTTTTACTACATAGTACTTTTTAAGCTTTGTTAACATATTTTGTGACTTGGCAAATATCTGGAATAATGCCAGAAACGATTTTGAAAAGTCTTTGCTTCTGTTGCAAAAAGGCTTAGAAATTCCAAACCGTGTCTATTCGGACCTGAGTGGAATAAGAAGTTGTGAGCATCGTAGAGGAATACTTACCTTCCAATATATGCAAGTTTTTTGTATAGTAATAACTATTTCTGCCTTTTCTTCATGAATAATAATAACCTTCTTTCTGTCTTCTTCCAGGTGTTTGAGGTGAGCGGCGGCGACAGCGCGGGTGGAGTCGGGGCGGCACGCAGTGTATTCGGTCGCGCTCGGTCGCTCGGGTGGGCCGGCGACTTAGCACCACCTCTCGAACGCCTGTGTGCGGCCTGCAAGCACATAGAGAGCTGGCTCGCGGCGCATCCCAAGAACGTCGCTATATTACTCGCATGGTAAATATCTGACTCACAAATCTACGAGAATGTTGAGACTTTCTAGCTTTTGGTCGTCTTAGAGTGAAAACCTCGGATAAGCATTATTGCCATTTATTTCTTTTTTAGGAAGATGACATCGCGAAACACGTCCTATATCTTTCTCCTAAATATTACACTTACGAGGTTTTCACTCTAAGGTGTCATTATGTAGGCAGAAATGTTTTTGAATATATTCTATTATTTTTCTATAATAGATAAAGTAAACTATTATAGATACGCTATCAATAAACAGATTAATTCACATTCTAGTCGGTATATCGTGGTGGTCTATAAGGAAATTATGAGACTGATAATTCTTGTTTGCCATCGTTTTCCGGTGGTATAATCTGATATGAAATGATAGCAAAAACCCTTGATAGTATTATTATATAGTAGGTTATAAAATAGAGCTTTACCTACTTAACTCCCTACAACTATTGAAATGTTATCTATTAAGGTAAATTGTGTAAATGAAAATCTTTATAGGATTCTATAGGATTCCAAGTACATATATAAATTAGCTTAAACAGCTTGTTTATAATTCGTTGCTAAAAGATCATTTCCTTACTATTTCAAGGGGCAATCGTGAGCGCCTGGGCGTGTTGGTGGCGGCGTACATGCATTATTCGGCAATATGCGGAGCGCCCGAACATGCACTCGACAGATACGCTATGCGGAGATATCTGGACGACCGGGTGCCCGTGTTCCAACTGCCCAGCAATAAACGGTATGGAGAATGCAACAGTAACTAATGATATAGCTAAGTAAGTACAAGGGCAGCAGGGCCAATAAAAAAATCAGGCCCCACTACTATCCAATCTGGTTGACTTTTATCAATTTAAAATGTAAAATACTTTAAAAATGATTTAACGAGATTTTATGGTGAGGGTTCGGGGAGCCCTTAGCTTAAGGGCTAAAGGGCATTGCCCCGCCTAACCACTTGGTAGCTACCTACTCCACTGAGTGATACGTGTACGGTGATACCAGTAGCTTACCTAATATTTTCTATTTTTCGACTATGCCCAAAGATGTGAATGGATTTCTGAAAATGAAATAAAAATCTTCGGTCCATTATCGTATGGTGTACTTATTGAGGGACTTTACAAATCTAGATATCATAACGGTAGTTGGCCGACGTGAAAGGGCCATAGGGAAAAAAACACTATGTGCTAATGTTGACAATTATGAGAGCATTTCATCGCGGTCATGTTTTCATAGCGATAACAGTTCAAATTTTTGGGCAACCGGCGCCCATTCATTTGAACATATTTGACAGTCATTAGTTATCGATAGCCGAAAGCCAAAAAGCCCAACAATCAATATTACCAAGGTGTATCGTATTGCCCAGGTTATTGCATTGCAGTTCGGCAATCGCTTCATGTAAAACAATGACGACGGAAGGCAGTCATAGATGGGAAAGGTAGATGATGATATTTTTTTTCTGTGAACAGGTACATCGACACGTTTGCCGGGCTGCTGGCTGGTCAAATACGAGTGAACGCGGCCCCGCTGCACCTAACGCACGTAAGCGTGGCCGGCTCGCTGGCGTCCACCGCCACGCCAACCATCGCCTTCCTCAAGATATACGAAAACTTCGTCTGCGTTTACACATCAGGTGAGTGAACACAATCACTAAAAGGTTTTCACCTTAATCCATTGTTCCGCGACATGTATGTCGGCACATTCCACATAGTTGTTGAGGAACATGTTCCACAACATGTTGCTCCATTTGTCCCCTAGTGTATCCGTGGCTTTATTTAGACCTTCCTGCTCAAAAGGACATTAGTATTAAAATTGAACAAATCGTAATCTTCGAATCTTGCTTTCTTCATAGGTATATGCCTTGCAGCCCCTCGTATTAATTTCTAATTTTGTACGCAGGACTGTACATGGTGAACGGCGGTGGCTGGACAGTAGGGGTGGGACGATTGGCTCTTCGCGGCGACGTGGTGGTGCGCGCGTACAGACGGTCCGCGCAGGCGCAGGCTCGGCCGGCACAGCGCCGCCTTGTGTTCGCGTGTCAGTTCCACACATGCGCCGTGGCCGACCATACGCTCTCCTTCACTAAGCAGCAGCTCGATCATGCCGTGCACGGTAACCACCACCACATTTTCTGGCTTCCTAATAAACCTTGAGCATAACCTGATCAATACTCCGCTTTAAGCGGAATAATTTTGAACAAATTACAAGGATCGGAACATATCTAAGACTGAGATGGAATGGCTATCACTATCACTGCTAATGGTTTCAAACAAATAAAGAGTCTTTCTTTATAGAATGATAAAGTTGTCCCTAAATAATTGACATGTTCACTCAGAAAAAACAATATCAGATTTGTACTCGTCGTATTTTAGTCTTGTTTTTGCTGCGTGTGCCAGAGCTGCCTGTTGTATCTTTACTGCGTTCTTAACTATTCATATAGTTCATAAGTGTCATCTGCCATCGACGCGATAATAGCTACACTAATACCTAAGTATGCTGCTTGTCTACTATACCTAAACCAACTCTAATATTTCAATAATCTTGTCTACAACAATAAATTGTCTACAATTACGCCAACGTGATATAGTTATCAGGAAAATTGCTTTAACTATTAAGTGCGAGGTCAAAGTAATAAATCTACCAGTAAGGATACATTAATTTAGTGTTGTGTTTTTTTTATTCCAAATTACTCCATGTATTCGTTTTACATGACCGCAGAGTCTGTTTAAAAAGTTAGCCACATTTAAATCTCCAAAGTATGAATGTCCAAATTTCTGTAAAGGAAAAATCACACCTTACCTGCCACATAATCTTAGGAGTTGTACTTGAGCTAAAATGACGTTTGTTTTATCAGATCCGTCATTCCCGAGCGACGGCGCGGTGGAGCTGGTGTTCCTCCGCGGTGAAGGAGGCGGGGGCGCGGCGCCGGCGCCCACCCCCGCCGCCCCGCTCCGCGCAGCACCCGACGCGCTGGCCCGCGCAGACTCGTTGGAGCATCTGCGACCTCTGTCCACGCTCACCGATGACGATCCTGGTAAGTTATGATTAAAAATACTGTTATGTTTTTTATTTATTTTTTAGGCAATTCTTTATTTTGGCTTCCTAAGAAACATCCTCGTAAGTAAGTACTTTAAGAAATACTTAGTCAAAATTAAATTTTATTTTTTGGTTCATTTTCATATTATGTACATACATATATGTACGATGTCATTGTAAATTCTAAGAAAAAAACAAACTGACGCGCACGTTATAGTACTCTACCCAAAACTCGGGAGAGCTAAAAGTGCAATAAAAATAAGGCAAGAAATTAATAGAAAACAAAATCTGTATAAATTATTTTCTTCAAAATAATTGAAATCGGCGTAATTTAAGGAAAAATGCAAATGTTTAATTAAGACTTGTTAAGATATTGTCGGCATATGTTGCTAATCACACAGATGCATAGAGACGGAACCTTTGTTATTAAAGAGTACGCTAAAGTGCTTTTTGGGGACCTAAAATTTTTTTGGACCATCCAAGCAGTCTATAAGTGCAAAGAATCAATGGAAAAAAATCCGTCTCAATATTTTTAATCAAATATATTAATTTTAGCCTAACCTTACCGTACATAGGTACGTAACCTACTTTTCCAGCTTAAAAACATCAATCTTAAACCTTCGTGGCTTCAATATAAATCTAATCTCTTATTAATTATATGTCCGCTATGAGTATCGATAAGTATACTTAGCGATGAGCTCGAGCGAAGAGGCGTGGTTCAAAGGCAATTTCGCGGATGGGAAGCATAAATTAATAACATGAGTGCTAATCCAGTAAAAAGCTCTCAACCTTGACTGAGTGACTCGACCGGTCAGTGGGTCACAGTGGACGGGTAGTCAAAGTTTATTGTGCACAGTAGGTTAATTAGTGTTTAGTACAGTAGTTCTACTATACACAATAACACAATATATAAGTAGGTACAGTAATTATGTAATCGGTAAACTAATAAAAATTGCACTATACAATACAACAAACAACGTATAACTTAATGTTCATATTTTTTTCTAACGTTTATTGTAAACATCTTCTTGAACAAAGTTAATGCTCTAATAAATCTACGAGTAGTACAGTAATAGGGTATTTGACTCTTTTTTTATTTATTCATATCAAAAGTAACATTTTACAAAACTAAAAACATAAATAATTTTTGGAATCCGTTGAGAAATAAGTAATTTATAAACGTTTCAAAAGTCAAACAGTTAAATAATATAAAAAGGATGCACATAGCAGCTTGTGACGTCAACGCTATTCGATCACGCATGTGCAAAAGAGATAGCAAGATGTCCCCACTATGATCCCACTCTTCATCATACGAATATAAAAAATGTTGATTGCTGCTCCATTTATTAACTTTTGACGCTGTTTTCAGAAAAATGTTCCTTGTGCATGTTTACTTGTTTTGTTAAAAAAATTGTACAAAATCAAACACAAGACTTTTCAAGACAACGTTTTATAATAAGGGGACAAAATCTGTTTTATATATTTAAGTAACACACAACACTTTGTTTAAAACAGTATTGCCACCACTCGGTATTGTCCCTCGTCATATCACCTCGTAGATATTATGGCAAGGAATATAATAAGCAAAAAAAATTTTCTTTTTCAAATATAATTTTGTATTTCAGAAATAAGTTGTATAACATGAAATTAATGTACCTATATCATTTGTTTTACTATAATTTCTTGAATAAAATTTATTTATTTCGTCGTTTCGAAAACTTTAAACTTAATCAACGACAACTTCACATACGTAAAGAAATGTACGAGATTCGCCTAACTGCGTTTTATTAGTTCAACATCCGCAAGTTATAATCTATTCTGGTGAGCATTAAAAGTTTGTCTAACGATTTGTATGAGGGGTTCCCACATGTGGCCAATGCCAAGTGAAGCAGAACATCCGTCTGCCATTACTGGCAACAATGTCACTCACTTACTTCAACTAACTTGCGTAACAGCCCTTTTGACAGGGACTGGTCGAAATACACCCATTACGTATATCCTGTGTAATTTGAAATCATTTATTTGGTCAAAGTGAACTTTAATTGTAATGTCAACAATCAAATTTCATTGAACAACAGTGAAAGAAAACAATAAGGGTATAACATTAGTAAATATAAATGAATATGTCTAAAGCCAGGCTAGTTACTAATTTAATTAAAACTGGGTTAGTTTTCGTAACTGAAAGTCCCGTAACTGAACTGAAATGTGTCACGTGTGTTGACAAAGCGACCTAACTACACCGGTTAGCGAGAGGTCGCGGCTGCGGTGCAGGTGTCGGGCTATTTTAGTGATGTGTGTCCGGCCGCGGCTGACGGCGCGCCGCCCGCCCGCCCAGTACGTCCGCGCCCGCCTTGCGAGCCGCCACGCACGCGCACATCTCTAGCAAAAAATAGCGATACAAACTTTAATCATGACTTAAAAGTTTCGTAAATCTTACCCAACTGTAAAAAATACCTGTGAAATCATCAAATTTTTATTATTATTTAATGATTAAAACAATATAAACAATTAACAATTTCATTCGGATATTTTGAGGCTGGCTAACAAAATCACAATCGAGGTGAGTGTGACATTAATTTCGTTACTAGTGAAGCAGTTTTATGACTTCAAAATTAGTGAACGCATTTCCATTGGCCATTGAATTAGTGTTCCGATTCATATATGGAGACAGTGATTGATTATGTGTGTCTAAACCTTCACGAAGAGTGTGTCGGAATAAATTGAAAGTTCATACCGGCTATCATGTTTAACAATGGTAGGGTTCGAGCAAAGATAACAATAGGCGGTGTTAGTACTAACGACAAATGAGATTGGAGTCGGTTCGTCCGGCGCCTGCCCGCTAATTGACCGGCGTGGAGAATCGCTGATGTATGTCCACTGATCTCCAACAACAGCCTGCCCTTAGGGCCACCATTCGACACACATCAATTTAATTCGATACGAGAATTGAGATCGCCGGCATCTACTGCTCTTTAAGAAATAAATAATCGTGATCACAGTCTCAGATAGCCGAACAGCGTTTCTTATCTTGATTTTGTTTCGCAATAAGCGTGGATGTTTTTTTAATCAATGGATTACAAAAAAATCTATATCTCCTTACTAGTTGTAATACGTTGTGGTAGCGCCTAGTGTTTTTTTATCGCCGAAACTTAAGTACGAGAGAGCGGGTTCGCTTCCAGGTCAGGCAAGTAATACTAACGTAACTTTTTATCACACAATGTTATGACTTTGACAAAAACTTGCGCTAATGAGATTTAAAGACGCTTGCTTGTAGTAAGGTCAGCAGAGAATCGTACTTGTAACTTGTACGTGTGTCAGTCGTGCCGGGCCATACTTAATGAAGTTTATATTCACACACAAGGCTATGTTTACACTGACGTCATGCCAAACTGTGCAAAAATATGTTCCATGTTACTATCCTGTCGGACGCGTGTCGAATTAATCAATCTACTATGTAGGTACCCAGCCAGTATAACTGGAGAGTGTTTTGTTTAAAACACTAGTGTATTTATAACAAGAAATTTTGTTTGAGATTTGCAAGGTTGATTCATTGAACATTTGTTTGTTTGAATCGTACGTCCATTAGTTGATTCAGTGTGCCTTCATTTCATGTGTCTTATCACTGTTTGCTAAAGATTGTACAAACGTAACTACCTACATAATAGCGCGTATCGATCGGATGGGAGTTTATCCGCGCTTGCTTACCCTGACATTACGCACACATGTCCTGTCGCGATAACTATCCTATCCGTATTATTTTATCGCCAGAGCTTTCAGTTTTGATGTACAGTCAATACAACCCGCTCACGTGTGGCGGACGTGTGTGTTTGGTGCTATATACGGACTTTTAAAATCTTGTGTTTACAAAAACATTAAAGTGTTCTCATAAGTGTCCAGTACGTCTGTGCCCATTAATAAAAGCATTATCAATATCCACTTATCAGCCAATCAGCGCTAAGGTTGTAATGATTCGCAAATCTGCTCATATGAAGATCAAAATAAATGAATTAATATGCAAATTTTGCTCACACTGAACCACATTCCTTATTTAGAAAAAAAAGGCAAAAGACTTAAAACTGGTTAGAATTCGGAGCTAACGTAGATAGCCAAACGGTCAGTGTCGAATAATAATGCGGTAGAGCAGGGCTTAGTTTCGCAGAAACACAAGGTGGTGCCTGATGACATCACTGCGGCTGCGCGTTCTCCAGCACACGCTCACCTTCATAGGTAACGAACGTTATCGCAACATTGTTAAAACATACCTCCACTGTGTAAACACTATATATTCTTCTTGACTATACATTTCTGTTATACGACCTGTGAGTGAGACGCGGCATCATTACATCTAAATCGTAGCATTCAAAGCTTCATCGTCACGCTCATTTTCAAATGGTAACGAACTAAAATCTTGTTGAGTAAGAGTTAGTGTGACGCTTCAGCGACTAGTTGATTTAGCTGTCATACACTCTGTATTCCACGTTCACATTACCACAATATAACTTGTGGTCTTAAGTTAAGAAAACTTTTCCTCATTCATTAAATAAATTAGATTTATTAATTTATTTAAAATAAATTTAAATAAGTTAGATTTTACAGCACAGGAATTACAATCACTATGGCAGCATGTCCCTATAATTAAACTGATTTCTTTATCTCCACGTGTCGGGCTAAGATATATTGTGGGACGCGATCGGGTCGGCGCGGGCGAAGGCGACTCGCGCACGCTAGGGCGCACATCCTCTTCCTGCGCTGCACATTTCGTAACACTAGCCCTCGCTCCCAGCCCGCCGCGTTATTTTCGTTGACAACACAGAAATAACCACATCTTCCTTAACAGCGACCGACAGCGACGGTCACCAGACGCTGACGTTGATATCTTTACACTAATTGCGTTATTGACAACCGCACATTCAGTTCAGTTTCGAAGTCGAATATCGCAAACGGGAGCGGCGGTGCCAGCGCTCAATCTCATACGGGAAAATCACAAATGTGATACAAAACGTTAGCTTCGCGAGCGCGACATGCTCGTTATGTAAATTGGCGGAGTTATAGTGTCATTCCTCCTTATTTGCATTTAGTATTACACGCTTTGACACTTTAACGTCTTTAACCATCTTGTAAATGGTTGTTGGTCAAAATATTGTGTGGGTTGCTTCGATTTTATATACGTGTGTACGGCATAGCTGCTGACACTGCAACGAGTGGTCAGTGTTTCGACTTTTCATATCAATATAATGAAGTATGCTTAATTGCTTATTTTATAGGTACCTAGCTCTATCTCTATCTTAATACTCAAAATATATCTACATTACGATCACGTACATGGTGGTGATGATCAGAAAATAAACAGGTGTTGTGTAGAACCAATATTCTCATATGGCAGTATTTCCTTGAACTGCCTACCAAGCCCATTTTAGAACATTTCAAGACGTTTTCGTATCATGGGGTTATCACGAAAGGTCATTACCAACTTTTTTGCTATCTCCGCAATAATTATGACTCGCCTTTTAAAAATATAATTAACGAGGTAATATTGGATGGATCTTCTTGCAGACTATTGGAAGCACATAACGAATCATACATAGAATGACAGCTTTAACATTTATAATTTAGCTACATAAGCAGTGACGTCATTACCTTATTAAGTACTTCTACTGTATACTGTACAGTTCAGTTGCAGGCTCAGGCAACATGTGTTTTTATATCATTTCCGTATAAGAGTGTGCACTTATCTATAAGTAGGACGTCGTACCGGCACTTCATCAAACAACACTTAACGGTGGCATCCCACTGCTGGAATAACGGGAAGCAAACTTAGTCCTTTTTAGGAGTTGCTGGCTCTGTCGTTGCGACATTAACTGCACCCGCTACTGTACCAGGTGGGAATCGGCTAATTAAACACTCGCTATTTCTTTATGTTGGTGTATTGCCTGCGAATACGATATATACGTGTCGCGTAACTACCTATCTACATGTTAATTAATTCCGTCCTCGTACAAAGTGCAGTAGAAAATTATACATGTGCTAGCTAGATAGATTCCACGACAACATCGTTGCGAGGAGGCCCCGGTTTATTGGAGCGAATCGAATCCAATTTAAAAGCTATTCGTAATTAAACCGTCGCTAAACACATTGCCCCGCGGCAGATCTAATCACAACGAAGTTATGTTTGAAAATTTCTATGTTAGTAGCCGATCCTCTTATGTGTCCCAATTCCGCGCAGGTGAGAACAACGGCAGCGCAGAAGGGTCCGGGTCGGGAGGTGAGACGGGCGACGGGACCGAGGCGGCGCACACATTCGGACCCCTCGACGGGTCCATCTACGCCACGGTGGTGCGCGCGGGCGGCGGCGGGCCGTCCTCACCGCTCAGCGCTTCCATGGACTCGGGGATCTCGTCGGCGGGGCGGCGCGCGGCGCCAAGCCCGCCCGACGAGCTCGACGCGCTGCTGGGCGATATGCTGCGCACAGTGAGTGCGCTGCCAGACCCGCCGCCGGCGCCGCACACGCCGCAGTCGCACGCCGACCGACCGCCAGACATACCGTACCACGCGCGCGCAGACTCCGCGCCCTTCACCTACGGAGCGCCCGGCCTGCGACCAGGCATGCTGCGCGCGCCCAACCGCCTCGCCAGTCCCGAGCTGGTGCGACGCGCGCTGGGGGGTGACCGCAATTACCGCCCCATAGAGGACGACGACGATGAGCGCACAGTTACACCAGATCCTTCATCTCCACGCACGCCGCTGTCACCGCGCACCCTCAGGAAGCTCACACATGAGGAGGTTACAACCACCACATCAGCAGCACCGCCGCCAGCCTCTCCCATACGAAATGACAGGTAAGTCGTTTTAATAACAAAATTGAAAAATCGATACACAAAAATTAAAATAAGTACACGATCTATTTAAACATATTATAAGTAAGCACTCCAACAACTATATAATTAACTACCTTTCAAAACCAGTTCTCCATTTGCTTTTCTGTAGGCATACCTACCTGGAAAAAATCTTCGCCTTTCGAGAAATGAAACTTCGAATACTTCAAATAAACATTTCTTTGTTTACTTAAAAAAGAATATTGTAGGATGAAAATCAAACATCTGTACTTTGTGTTATATTTTTATTTATACTAGGGTCAAAGGCAAAACATAAAATTTATATTAGTGTAATTAAAGGAAGGGATATGGTGGCAGATGTAAACATGTGTTCCTGTAGGCGTGGAGGTCACTCCGCCTACACCACCGGGGACACTGTTTACATTCAAGTCACCGATCGAATTAGTTATAACAAAACAGAGTTGCTTGCGGTTCCCCTATAATCCAATTCCATATCGATAAACTTTGGAATAGATTTGACATGTAACGTCATGGGAACATCATACGACTTGATCAGCGTAATCTATAACAAATTGTTTGTAACCAAACTCACGGAGCATCGCCGTTTATTAAGCCGCGTTCCACTCGACCCACTTCACTGTCAATGAAGAACAGCAATAAAATATAGCATTACCAATGACGATCATTACAAGATATGTTAATAAACTATGTATTTATGGTGCACTGATTCATGTCGTAAACTAGGGTATCTGCATCAAAGGCATCTTTACCGATATAAAACATAGATACAAGCAAGCATGCCGAAACTTGGGCATTAATTTTTTTCTGTAATTGGTTTGTTTGTAGTTAAATGAAAAAAAAACGATGTTGTTTGACCCAATTTCCCTTTAGGACTTTATCTATTTTATATTTGCAATATACTACGAAGGACTATAAAGTTTTAAGTGCAATTAATAGTTCTTAACTCCATATCTTCACCTATTTAGAATGCACTTCATGACTCACTTACATAGAACGTAGATACTTATAAAATCTTCAATGTATCTTCATTTAAAGAACAATCTTTCGATGTTATCAGATCTACTTCTACAATAATCCACCAGTGCAGGTGTGCTATACTAATACTTAAGCGCGTAAGTTGTTTTATAAATATTTTATCTTTCAATTAACTCACGACAGGAAACATTGACATTGATGAGATTATGCAAGATTACACACGATCATTTAACATCTTTGTCTCTCAACTCTCAGGCATAAATTTAATAAAGATTTGATTAAAAACTTAAGGTAATCAAAGCTATTATACGTCGCAAATAAGAAACAAAAAACATTGTAAAAACAGTTCGATTGAACAAATGCTAAACATTAAATTATGGATTAAAGCGTAGGAGCCGCCAGCGCAAGTAGGCGTGCTTTAAATATACAATGATTACAACAAAAACTTGTTTAAAGTATTCCAATATTGTTTATGTGCAGTGCTACATTATATATTCCCAAAAAAATCCAAATTTCAAACTTAAATAACAAGTATAATTGCAATATTAAATCTTATCCTGCATAATTCAGTTTCAATCTTCGTAAAATGATCTAATAACAATATGCCAGCCATAACACGCGTTAACAATAAATTATGATGCGGCGTGACAACAGAAACAAGGAGTAAATTATGGTTATTATCATAAACACTGTGTGTGTGGTGTACTATGGCATAATGCCCTTCTTTGTTCCTACTAATATCCACGCCTAGGTATGTTTGGTTTCTCAGTGCACCAGTCCCTGCCTGCGCTGATGCAATGTATTGAAACAGCATAGACATTATCGAAACACTTTTAAGAATTTATATTATTATCATTCAACGCATTTTAAGAATTATTTATTTACGTGACCCTGAAACTTATCTTTTTGTCTGCTTTTAAGGTATAAAAGCTCGCAACGAGTCTGAATTTTCCTGTTTATTGTCAAGAAGTATTTCACTATGTAAATCATACCTGTTTCTAGCATACAATGGCACACGTCGCTCCTAACGCTGACATCAAAATGATCGACATTTTGATAAATGACACGATACCGATATCTGTGTTGTCAATCATATCGTCGTAATGCATTGTAATCACAGCACTTAATGTGAATGCTTTTGTTATGGTGAGTTATATTCACTCGTTCAGATAATGTTCGGGTACGGTTACATTTTATGAAGGGTCAGTTTTGCGAATGTAGAATCAGGGCGAATGTTATTATTTTTAATGTATAGTTGAGATAAAATAAATTATATCAATCGTATTGTTATAACTGCGAATAATGGACTAGCTGCATATACAATATACAACATCAAAAGGACATACTTCAGTAGATGACCATCTTGCAACGAGCTTAAATAACTCGATTAGGTAGGTACGATAGAGACCCTAAACGGAGTAAACAACTTTATCTAATTTATATTTCAATTAGCTTCGAATGGTATTTAACAGTGAGTCTAGAGCCATTTGCAATAGCATTAAGAACCGGAAGCGTTCGTCACATTAATTGAGTCGGCGATAGGCGTGGGCTGAAACCGAACCAAGTATCAATCCGCTCGTTCTGCAACATTGCCCGCCGCACATAACGTGCTCAGCTGAGGCTCGGCTACCTACTGCGAATTATTTATGTGGCGCCCGCTCAATGAATGGCTTCTTAAGTTTCCAGTCAAATTACTGACACGGCATATCCATTCCTGGAAACAACTTGAGCCAACAAACTAATATTTATAGCTTCTAAACTGCATTCAAAATCATTTCTAATCTGACCATATATAGATTGAATTACGATTTTTTCTGATTACATCTCGTCAACTTGTTCGTACCTAATTGCTCACTTCAGCTTAATGTAGTGAATAGTAATGATCAACAAATGTAATCGAGTAGTTAAACACGGCGCCATACATAGAGGCACGTCAGAAAGTGATGTCGACTGTCGACTCGCAATTCTCGATTTGATTTGGAGCGATGGTGTGTGATTGCGTCGCGCCATGACCTAAACAAGTTACTATTTCGAGATAAACGTGGCCATAAACGGGCGGGTGTCGAGCGAGCCACGACACTGCGACGCCTCACCGCCGCAGCGCCACACCGCCTCACGCACTGCGACACACTATTTACTTTCTAATAAAGACCGCTTTGTTCAGACCCTTTACTTCCCTGTTCAATTAAACAGTTAAGTTTCTGTTAAAACATGTGGTTTGACTGTATATCCTTTTCGTTTGTTCTCAATCCGGTGTCATTAGCTTTAATGAACCGATAGATAAAAACAAGCAGCATTGAACGCATTCCATTCTGAACGGAAGACTATTAATATTCAAATAAAATTCATTTTGTATAATATGAGTTATCCATGCTTACAACAAACGCCCACTATTTAGAGATTCTTAGCACGCGGATACAAGGTTTCCCATTGCCATAACAAGATCACTTGGACCTTCAAGTCCTACACGCAAATAAAAAAACACACTAAGATAACAACCGGCTCCAAGCCTTGACAAAATTGTTGATTTCGTCAAAAACTTAAATTATAACAGTCAAGGTTATGTCAAGCTTCAACATACTTATTAACTCCATTAACTTTTACGTAGTTTCACAATCAATGGATTTTAATAAGTTTACGAGTATAATCCCTCCCATCCCGAATCACAAACAGTTCTGAATTACGATAATCAAATCTCACCTGATCAAATCTTATTAGCAGATGGTTGAACGGTGAAGTAGAATGGGCTGAGCGGCCTGCCAGCGCAGCCGCAACTGTAAGGAAAACGCCACCCGAGAACGGAACATGGCGATCAGCGAGTACTCTGGGCTGGCACGAAAGTTCTCGAGCTCGGGAGCCGCGTCGCTCCGAGAGCGGAGTCGAAGGCAGTGCGGGCCTCACATGGCTCCAGCGTCAGCAGCAAAAGTTACGTGAAAGGAAAGAGGCAAGGGAAAGAGTCGCTCGACTACCGCTCGAGTGGGATACTGCTTCCTCCCGACAAGTGCGCCGCTCCGCTAGCCATCGGTGAGAAATGTATTTTTATGTTGAGTTGACATTAAGACAAGCCTATGAATATGGTGCTAAATAAAGCTTTAGCAAATTGTTGAACAGTTTTCACGTCGCATTTGCAACCTTTTAACATTGATGACGATTGCAGAGTGGATGGCTACACGAGTGACACGACGGCATTCGCAGACGATGACGAAGACTTCAGCGTCCCTCTTCACGTGAACACGCGCACACCTCTGAGGACTGATCATGTCAGTCCGCAAGCTCCAGACAGGTATTATATTAATTTTTGAGCAATTACCTACTAAACTGACGTGAATCTGAATTGTGTTGGTTGTTATTGATTTATAAAAAGAAACAAAGAATTATTTTTTCTAATTGAGTCCCTCTGATGTTTTCTAGAAGTTGTAAAAATATAAATAGAGGTGCATGCATATACCTAGGTGTTGCTTGATTGCTTTACTCAGAATCAGATTATTGCATTATAGCTTTTTGCAATATTTTCTGTTTGAAGAATGGTTATTGTTATGTCTACAGGACCTCATCTAGAAAGTTTATGTACGAAAAGATGACGCTGCGCGAGTGGAGTGCAACCAGTACACCAAACAGCACTCCCGCGCCTGGATTACTGTCGCTAGCGGAGCCCCCTAACACTGACACTGTCGTAAGTTACATTTGCTTATAGGTACTGTGAAATTGCTAAAAATTACTTTGATAACGATGGAGTATTGAATATTGATTTTATATCCAGGATCGTGCAGAAAGCTGGTCTCGCGCTGAATCCCGTACGGAATCCCGGGCAGGCACTCCAGCATTCCCGACACACCCGCGGACGCCCTATCCACCGACGCCGACTCCGTCGCTCTCCGCCCGCCCGCCGCGGTCGCCCTCCGTTACCAGGTACAATACATTTGACCTGGAGGACATGAGGTACAGAAAAATTGCTGATGCAATCATGGTCAAATGGCAAATCCTCTGACCGTGATTGCATTTACGCGAATCTTCTTAAACATTAAAAACATAGTCAGGTAAAAGACCTTTGAAATATGGTTTATTATTTTTATTTTGCACGTAGATGATAAGTAACTTGCAACAAATAGCCACACACCTAATCAATTTGCATTCTCTGTATCTTGCGTCCTCTCTTACTAAACATGGCATCCCTCCAACTACAGAAAAGAACGTGAAGTAAGCCCCGAGTCGGAGTACCGCATATACAACGGCAGCAGTGGGTCTCGACGGTCCAGCATCAGTGGGACTGCTGAGCCACAGCATGTTGCTCCGGACAGAGTGCGGTTCGCGAGGGATACCAGCCACTACTGGTACAAGCCTAACATTTCCAGAGACGATGGTAAGTTTTTAAAAATAAACGGGTTTGATACTCTGGTTACCTAAGAATCGTACCTTCAATTCATTTTCCCTAAATGGTTAAAAATACCTACTTTATATTTGTTTTCCCTTCCCAACAGCGGTATCAGCGCTATTACAACTAGAGGAGGGCGCGTTCATTGTTCGGGACTCCAACTCGTTCCCGGGTGCTTTCGGGCTTGCCGTCCGAGCGGGGGGAGCAGGTGGTGTAAGGCATTTCCTTATAGAGCCTACCGCACGCGGAGTGCGCCTCCGTGGCTGTCCTGATGAACCAGTATTTAGCTCACTCTCCGCACTCGTCTATCAGCATACTGTCACACCTTTGGCGCTACCCGTGCCGCTAAGATTGCCTGACAGGTGAGTTTTCTACCATTACGCCAATTAAATTTGATTAGGATAATCTATTCAGACTTGTATTCAAAGGTTATACCTACCTAAAATGTCGGTTTGATCCACAGAGACCCATGGACGGGCGGTGGTGCGAACGCGGCGGCGCGTGCTCTGCTTGCGACGGGTGCAGCGTGTCACGTGTTATTACTCGGCTCTGAAAACACCGAGGCGCTGACCGGGCCCGCTGCCGTCAAGAGGGCCGTCAGTAACATACTTGCTAAGAAGGTCAGTTGATATTTTTTTTCAATACCTGCTGACAGATTTCGGACTCATTCAAGTTTCTCTCTCTGAGTCTTGTCGTAGGACTATGGAATAGATGCTTTACATATTTCACAGTAAATATGTGGATGGTAATCATTAACTAACCATGTTTTATTTTCAGGGCCCGTCACACGTGGTGCACTTCAAGGTGTTTGGTGGAGGCATCACGCTGACGGACGCGGCACGCAAGCTGTTCTTCCGCCGCCACTACCCCGCCACTGGCGTGTCTTATGCAGGACTGGATCCTGATGAGAGGAGATATACACACGTCGATAATAATACGCAGCTTGAAAAGTGAGTTCAATTGTCATCGCTTTATTATTTGTTATCGAACACTTAAAGACTAGTGATGATCGTTCGCAAACCGCGAGGACTTAGTTCCAACGTCTATATATTATCTTGGGTTACGATGACAGTTCTTAAGACTGTGGTCTTCTTAGTTTTAGTTGCGCTCCTTAAAAATACTGTTGCTTATAGTTTTCTGTGGGTACATACCTATATATACATATATATTAAATATTTTATATATTTATATTATTATTGTAATTGTTTTCGCAGACGAATATTCGCATTCGTGGCGCGTGCGTCTTCAGGCGCCGACAACCAGTGCCACGTGTTCGCTGAGCTGGAGCCCGAGCAACCCGCTACAGCCATCGTTAACTTTGTTAACAAGGTAAACAACACGCAATTCTTAGTATGTTGTTTTATGAGCTTTTAAATCTTCATTATGATTTATTCTGTGTTTTTGTTGTTCCAGGCTTTACTGGGAAGCTCGCAGAAAAAGGACATCATCTAAATAAAATTCTGAAATGAACATTGGCGTTACTGAAATACTCACAAAATGATGTGTATAACACAACGATGGAATAAAGTTATGAGACGGAGTCATTTCAGTTAATTGTTAAAGATACTAAGTATGTTTTATTTATGTCTGTCACATTCTATATTACTGTACAATTGGATAGGGAACTTGGTTAACGGTTTATTTCCGAAGTTTATCCTCCACGATAGGTGTACGCTTCATTTCACCAAGTACAATTAACCATAAAATGTGTGTTAGCAAAAACTACATACATAATATAAATATAAATTATAACTTAGCTTAGGGAAGGAACTAACTAGTCTCATATTATTTAATATAGAGTAGTGATATTACGTGTGCCTAATGAATATTAGATAGTAAAACTAAATCCAGTGCATGCTATGATGGAGTCCCACCACAAGTGAATAACACTGTCAGTTAACAAGGACAAGTTAACAGCAACGTGCACCTACAAAGGAATGCATTGTAACAAGTACAACGAAAAGAAATCATATAATATTATAGTACAAGGCTTGTATGAATACAGATAATATTTCACCAGCAGGCTACTGCCGTGCGTACAAACGAAAATCGAATGCAGCTTTAATACATCAAATGAGTTTTATCATTCATGCATACAAATAGCTTTTATTACTTATAAGAAAAAAATCATTGCCTTAATTGTTAAACGCTGAGATATTAAAATGTTTGGCTTTTTGGTTAGAGTTTAAATAGTTTCCACGGGATAGATGTAATGACATCTAAATAAGCTAAAGCTGAAGAAATGCCTTTACTTTGAAGTTCAAGTAGGTACCTACTAAAGATTACCTTAAGTACTATAATGTTCGTCATTGTGCGCAGTTCATGACGCTTCAACATTGTAACACATTATATTATAATAATAACTGTTGTAAAATGTATTTATTGGGTAATAATATACTCATGGAAATAATCTCATGTGTTTTATTTCTACTTAGTTATAACTTACAATATTTAGATTAGATATACAGTTTTGAATTAAATAAATGTAATAAGTAGTCGTATACATATCGTATATACATATATCATTTGTTTTTATATTGGAGAACAGATCAGTGTGAAATATTTAACCAGCCCTTAATATTTCACATGGCAATTTTTTGTCAGAGAATCGAAAACATTTTATTTATGATAAAGTATACATTGAAAAAAAAACATGTGACGAAAAATAGGGAACTTCGAACTATATCTACATCTACAAAAATACTCTTAAATTAAGCGTTGATTTGTTATTAGTTAACAGATTCCGCTTACAAGGACTTAGGATTTAAGTACACAATTTGTCTGGCATTCGTTCTCCGTGCTGGACCGTGGGCAGATGTCTTTTGGGAGAGGCGCGCTTGCGTCAGTCGTCAGATCGTCCGAACCGCAGGTGGCCGTAGTCGTCAAATGCATCGTCAGCGCGGGCAGGCCTGCGGATCAAGCTATAGTCTCTGTACAGAGGCCGGTGCCTGAACTCCTCGTCTTCCTCAGGCAGGGCGAAGCCGCGGACGTTGGCACTCTCGCAGCAACGCACCAACAACGCCAACGCTACGGTTATCGCCATCGCAACAATCGTTACTACCCTCATTTTGGAAGATGTTTGGTTCTGAAAAATCAACAAGGTTTTGTAAAAAGAAAGAAGGACGAGAGTACGAAACGAAGGATTATTCAAACTTTGCAATTAACCTTTTAATGGATATGTAGGTAGGTAAGTACCTACTTAAGATTCCATTAATTAATTCTATAATTCTACTCGAAAACAGAATTAAGTCAAAGAGCATTTAGTCAATTATGAATAGGTAGCAAACTATCCTACAACATCTCTTCGATTTATGAACTTCGGCTAGGTTTACTTACCAGTCACAGCTCGCTAAACAGGAATGAATGAGAAAAACAGCTACCATGGTTTATATACTAAGTGCTCCCGTTAGAAAACAACACTCCCCCTTCTTTAATATTCCCCTCAGAGCCTGTCTGATGTTATAAATTCAAAGGATAGTAATTGACAGATTTCAATTATTATAACAGTACAAATTGATCTTATTACTGCCAAGGAAATATTTTCGTAATTTTCTTTATTTTCGCCCATAAGCGTTCACAGAAAACAAAAGAAATTAAATTTCATTGATTCTTAAAATAACTTTTGTATAAATATAAATAAAATATAAACTTAAAAATAACACTTAAATAAATTCTAGGTACTTCAAAAACATTTAAGTACGTAGGTGGGTATTCCTTACTTAAATTGTCTTTTAACTGGTTAAGCTGTTGTAGGTATGTTGTAGGTATGGTAAGCTTTATGTCATTGACAAGAAATTGAAGGGCTGGTTCTACTGGATTCCAAGCCCTAAAAAAAAGCAGTGCAGATTCAAAATTACCTAGGCCGTGACGCCGAAGGTTCGTTTTTTTAGTACCGTAGTGGAAATTAAAATTTACGTTCAAGAAAACATAGAGCATGACAGCCGTCGGACCTCGGCCGTTACTTTTTAACCAACTCCCAAAAAAAGGAAGTTCTCAATTCCGATGTTCAAGGAACGCTTCTTCACGCATTCTCTGTCATTTGCCAACGTAAATGAAAAAAGCAAAACTGACTTCAAAAAAATATTTAAAAAAATATTTTTCATTGAGTTTGTAATAAGAAACATAGTTGATAAAAATGGCCAATATTACGAATATTTTATTAACATTGCGTTCTTAAATTTCAAAATAAATATTTAAAAATACTTTTTTTACAATAAGGAAAAGAAAAACAAGGTTTCACAATTTATTATTATTGTTATTTTTAGAAATTTAATTTAATTTAGCTAAATGTTTTTTTCCGTTCTCAACTTAGCCCAAAATATTATTTTATTTTAGAAAATAACTTTGAAAAAAAAAACATGAAATTTACTATTCCCATTATAAGGCTCCATGAAGGAGTTTAGTTTTCCCTTGGCGTAAAAAAAATATTGATAGTTTCCCAAATCGCAATATTTTATTGTTGATCTGGGCGAAATGAAATCGAATGTATTATTTTTCTATTTTTTTAATGTTATCGTCGAACACGAAGAACACTTTTAAAAGAAACAAGAAATTGGGTGTAAAAAGAGGTTTTCATTATGTACCGAAGTAAAAGGAGGTACCTACACTTCCAATTTCCATAAAACGTCAAAATAAAAAAGTTTGCGTCTTCGTCATCAAATTCCCGCGCTTTTGGTATTCTGGATAATCATTTTCGAATATTATATTGGATGATGATGAATATTCCAACCGAATTTGAAACTCTAGAGCTGCAATTTTTGGAGATCATTAGCGAGTTTCGGAATCTTACGGTATGTATGTGTTAGTTATATTACAACAGTACCCAGCAAAATATATTTTACCTTCCAGCGTATTTCATAGCATCATTAAGAAAATAAAAATCATATATTGCAATTATAAAAGTTTTCTTGTTTAGATACCGACATGAATTATCTAAGTGAAGTAGTTTGGTACTATACTTACTCACAATAGAACGTTTCTATGTGGCGGGATGTAGTTAAATAAGATAAATATGATCTACGTATATGTACCTATACCTACTATATACATAGATAATTACTTAAAGTAATAATTTAAACGTAGATATCTGAGAGTCGCCTGCGTGGGTCGCTTCGTGCCGAGGCGACTCGGGCCGAGGCTGCGGAGGCGGCGAGGGCGGCGGCCGAGCGAGCTGCGGCGGAGGCCCGCAACGGAGCCGCCGCTGCCACTGCTGCCGTCACTAAGGCCACCACTGCTCTCGCCAGCACTCAGGAACACCTCACAGGACTTAAGATACATCTGGATCTTACGGTACAATCAAGAATAAATTAGTAGCATTGAAGTATGCATAAACATACAGGTAGTGCTATTAACATATTAAATTTAAAGAAAAGACAGATGTGCCAAGGAAAAGTAAGATAAAATCTTTCCTCCTTCTCCTTCTATTACCATAAGGTAATAGATCTACTAGATTATATAAGTAATAATGGCCTAATGGTTTCATATTTTCTTGTCAAAGATAAGGCTACCACTGTGTAAATTAATGCATTTTCTCTGTGTTCCTAATATGTACTTATTTTGTAATGTTGCTTCAAACTCGTAAATACTTAACACGTATGTTAGGTAGGTACTGTAAAGTTGTACTATATTGTTATTACCTAGGTTTACTAAGTACTGAACTTTAACACACAAAGAGACATAAGCATCACTTATTATGATCTTTAAATATCGTACAATATACACATGACGCAATATAATGTCTATGTACGAAGCAATATGTGTTACGTCATTACTGTGTTGTTGATGAACATAAGACACAACCTACGCAATACCTATGTCCATTAGGAGAGGCAACGAAAGCTCTTAGAAGATCGGTGTGGCGAAATGTCAATGCAAATTAGTGCCTTGGAGAGACAAGTACAGCAACTGAAACCAGTGCAGTCAGCCCACGTGACACTACAACGACAATACACAGAACTGCAGGAGCGTATCTGTAGAGCAACTGAAGCGGCACGCAGGTAAGATGTCAATACAGATTCCTTGATACAATATTATTTAAATATACAAAAAATATTTCTATGTTCAATTAACATATCTACAGAGAGTCCACCCGTCTTGAGAGCGAACTTAGAAGAGTAGAGAAGTGCGCAGCAGCAGGTTCAGAAATTCGAGAGAGAGCACGGCTTGCTGCTGCTGCACATGCGCGGGAGAGACGCCTTGCAGCCGCCGAACTGCAACATACTACCAAGGAACTTCTGGCTGCTAATGGCAAGTAACTACATTCACACAACCTTTCCTAAGCAGATGAGTAGGTAACTAATATATTTTAATGTGTGTTGTAGCGGAAATAACAAAACTCAGAGCCACAGTTTCCGAATTGCAACTTCATTTATCAGAACTAAGTAACAAAAGTTCCTGCAATGATACTGTTGATCCTGACATTGAGGCCCTTGCTGAAACGAGAGCAGCCTTAGAAGCTGAGAGGGCTGGTGCAGCGAATCTTGAACGAGCTTTGGCAGCGGCTTTAGAAGATAACGCAAATTTAGCTGCACGCTTACACTCTGCGGACGACACTGTCGGAGCTGACAAATCTTCAACCCCGCCTGAACCTGCTTCTACTAAAATTTGTCCCCTTGATTCATTTTTAGCGGAATAAAATTCTTCTTTCATTCTTACTTGAAATCGAACTGTTTTATTTCATCTTTCCTTGTTTAAAATAATAAATATTTCAAAGATGTATGTATCATTCGTCAAGCCGTGTTGAGCAGCCTAGTAAGAGGTTGCGTAATAGAATATGTCATCATTGTTTGGATACGCAAGGATGATCAATTGACTAGCCAAACGGATACATACAAAAAAAAAATTGTAAGCAACATAACAAAACTTTGCAGTACCCAGCCTTCATTAGAAAACAATGATGTGGGAGAAGCCACTGAAGCGCAATTTATATTAGAAACAGGTTTTATGGTCTGTCCAAAACTTTGAGGTCATATCGTCCTTTCCAAGAATGCTACGTTTTCTGTCTGACCTGTTTAGTAGGTACCTAAATATGTGTGAAGATGCTTATGTAACGGAATATTACTTATTAAAAACTATTTTAGACTACCTTGATCATTGTCATCGTATCTTGCAATTTAGCTTTCAAGTTGTATTGCTAAAATAGTGCAAGTTTAAATAATAAGCTTTTGGAGACCTGTGATAATAAAGGCACACAAACAATAAAGGCATTAAATATGCCTGAATAGTATTTCTAACTCTGTCTGTCTAAGCGATTATTATGGAGTGTTGCACTAAACTGGTTCCTAGGAATGCGCTGCACTCAACTCGAATCGAGCCTCTAACATATCATCGGCCATCTGAGATGTACGCGTCCAGTACGTGATAAACAACCTGTTGTTATGCTTAAAAAAACTTACAAAACACAATAGCAATTGAAGCATTTCTTGAAAAACGCTGTTATTGCATATTGCCTAATTTGAGCCACTAATTGTGTAAGTATATGCATTAACTACCTCAAATTCGAAGGTACCTACTATTGTTGCTAATTCCGAACTTCATTCTTATAAAGAGCAATAGCCGGTACTACGCACTTATAAGACTAAGATACTTATAGTTACTTTGAGAGTGCGGAATAGACAAGGTATGTTTACTACGTAACGTTAACTAATGATCTGGCATCAATGAAGAAAGATCCAGCTCAATACTGCATAGCACGAGTAGGTGCACAGCGCAGTCGCAGGTACTGCGCGACGGTGAATTTTCGCAAGGCTTCTCGGCGCCCCACCTGCGTGCGTAGGCGCCGCTGCCTCACTCCGCAACACTTATTGTTAGTTGTATAGTGCACCCCGCGCCGACCTGTGTCGCGCACTCACGCTACCATAAACTATGTGCACCCGAATCAAACGATCTGTGATATAGTGATAAGTTTTATTTAATTAAGTGATACGAGTGACTCAAGTGCCCGAAAGGTGAGCTTCAATAAAAAGTTCGTAAAGCTACATATAATTCGGGGTGTACGTAATCTCTATTTTTGTACAAGTTGAATGTCGAGATTTTTAAATGACATCAAGTTGGTGCATTTTTGGGTTCACTTGCATTTGGTGAACTTAAATTTAACGTTACAAACGTGTTACAATCATTATAGTAATCTAAATTATGGTAAGTACGTGAACTAGATGCAGAGGCACGCACATCTCTAGCGCTGTTGCGGCGATTGTTTTGTTGCCTGAGAAGGTAAACACTGAGCAGCTCGAGCGGTGTCGTGAGCCTAGAGAAAGTTTCTTACCACAATGTACACTCATTTCTCATGTTGTATCTTCAGAAGCAAAAGCAAAAGCATTTAGAACCGTACTTATCCAAAGGTTTAAATGTCAATATACATTTATTACGTAGTGATGACCAAATAATCTTTTCTGGTTTAGGCGGCAATTATTTCTTAGAAGTGAGCAGTTTTACCATATCGGTTGAAAAGGCTGTTCCGCCCACGCCACTGTTGACATAGTGAGTCAGAAACAACAAGGACACAAGTTGTACATATATGTATTACAAATATGTGAATTCAATACACTCATGATTCGTACCGAACAGCTCACCCACCACTCACAAATACATCTTTATGTTAATAAATTACAAGGAAAGGTCGACTCGTGCCATATATAATATTATGATGCTTATTAAAATATACAGAATAAAACTGTCCAAAAATTTGCTAATGTCCAATGATTTGACTTGAAACAGAAACTTATTTAGTCTTCGGACTAGATTGAAGGAATTATGATAAAAATAATCTATTAGGTATTAAATTAGCTACACAGAAATCCAACAGCACCTTTGATTTTTAATAAAACTCTTCTCTATGCAGTAGTTCTGTTGTAAAAAAATAAAACAGAATGCCTAGATATGCGCGAAAAAAGTAATAAAAAAAATCTTCTTTTAATAACTAACATGAGCAAATAATTAACGAATGATAAACTTAAGCGTTACATAAAAAGCATACTTCGTTGTCAGTTGACCATATAGAGCGTGACCATTCAGAAGGCTGTGGGTTTCAAGATTCTCGTAATGGCAAAGTATAAGTGAAGGAAGTAAATAACGAACACATTTGCATACACATACCTATAAAAAATTTGTTTATTACATGTTTTTATAAACAAAAATTTTATAGAATAATCTTGGCCCTACGAAAATCGTGGATTTCAGTTAAATGATAAGTACCTACCAATGAATGTGATACCTATGTGACGTGTTATGCATACTTACTTATATGGACTCTTAATTTGGAAATATCTAGATAAAGGTATACACGTATTCCACAATTTCATTCGTCCTGAGAGAAAATCTTCAATTAACCACTCCACTTTAAAATGTAAAACTCAGATTCTATAATCCAGGAACCCATCAATCATATTTAAAAAGAAACATTCTTAAAATATACCTACGTTAATTACAGGAGTAAATAATATTAATTGAGTCTACATTTTTTTTTGTATAACCGAGATATTTACTTATTACTACAATGTCAAGATTCAAGAAACATTTTTGATTGTTTGATGTGAACATTGTTAATCATGATATAATTAATTCTAATTTCAGAAAGATGACTCATAAAATAGCTCTATACTACTTCGTAGTGGCACTGTCTACACCACTTCTCGTACAAAGGTAAGTTTAACATTAATGGTCTACTGTATGCAAATATTAATTACTAAGACGTGACTAATAAAATATCGTCATCTATCACATAAATATCACCTTATAGAAACTCGGCATTTCTCCGTCATTGGAATTAGGAATAAATGCATGTACAATTTTGCAAGACCATTTTTTTATAAAGACATATATTTTAAGGGATACTGTTAATAAAATCACATACTAACCAAACCAACCATAAATTTTATTAAGTACTGTTTACTTGAAGAAATTCTTTTAGAATTGTGTGTTACTGAAAAGCATTTTCAGCCCGGAGGGGTCGGACAAAACGGATAAGCCCCAAACGAAAAAAGGATTTGTTAGATGAGTTTCTACATTCATCACCGAAGTAGCTAAAGTGGGCCCAATTTAGGCGCTGAATACACTGTATGTTTCCCTTATTGTTCAGTGTATCTGTCAGCTTTCATTTCATTTGTTTGACTGATGATCATTTACGTTAATGTTAATTAATAACCTATTATTATTATATATTATATATTGGCCGTTAGTTTTAATTTTGCTGGAGCTGACATAGTTTTCATGTGACCGATTGTTTAATCCAAAATGTTTAGAGAATAACATCACTTTTAATCATTGATATGCTTTGATTTGACATATTCGCTGGTTGTTAATTGTTGGAGACCTAAAACTATTGTTTATATACCTAATAAATTATTTTATATACCTTCCGTACGGGTAATTTACAAAAAAAATTGGTCTTGCAAAATTGTACATGCATTTATTCCTAATTCCAATGACGGAGAAATGCCGAGTTCCTATAAGATGACATTTAAAAATTCGGTGGTCATCTACAACTTTAATAGATTTAGGCGTAGGCATATAATATCGCAATGGTAAGAACATTCATTTCTAAGTATATGTTTCTAGAGCCAGGACTGAGATTTTACGTCTCAAGAAACTGTTCTGTTATTTCATCGACCCCTAAAGACTAGTTCAGCAGTTCGTACGGTATGGCATAAGGTTCCGTTAATGCTGTAGTATGACTATAAACTTAGTGTCTACAAGCTCTTAGTTCAGAAAATGTAGACGCACAAGTAGGACAAATGTGGCCGGTTTTGGCGGAAACCTATTACTTCAAAAGCATGTGACAATTTCTACATAAATACTATTTCCAGTATATCAGTGCTGGGTCCGAGAATGCTGCGGCCATTCAACTCATACACGGTGGCAATAGCAGGTGGCTCCCGGGCGTATACCCTGTATGTAGCTGTGGAGGGTCGTCGCGCCAACGGAGAGCAGTTCACGAAGGGACGAGAAGTACAGGTTCCAGCTGCAGCATCTAGACTTATAGAACTTGAAGTGAGTTCATAATCAAAAATTGTTTCACCATTGAGAAAGTAAAAAAGATGTTATCTACTGTTGTGTATGGGTTTGAACTGCTTACATAACACCTACATTTTGAACTTACACGTTTCTCCGAAGAGTTCAGTAGGCCAACTTAACCAGTAACTAACCACATTAGTAATAAATGAAGCGATTCATCCACAACAAAACGTGACCAAATCTGTTGCACCTGATTTAGATCGGTGACCCTGGGCCCGGGCAGTACTCGCTGGTGGCGCGGTCAACCTCAGGCCCGCTATTCTCGTCGTCGTCACCGTTGCTCTACCAACCGCGTAGTTTCGCCATCTTCGTGCAGACCGACAAACGTGTCTACCAACCCGGAGACACTATTAACTTTAGGGTCATCGCCTTAGACAAGTAAGATTATCAACGCTTTAGTTTACTTACTGTACAGCGCATCTTGTTACCAAGTTGCAACACTAAGAAATAATGAGCCCCAGTTCTAATGGATGGCTGAGCTGAGATGCTATGGTTACCTTACTGTTATTTACAAGTCTATTTTAATGTCGATCATCATCAACAACAACATACAACCAGTCTGAAGCAAATTACTTTTTAATCAAGTACCAATTACCAACACAAAAAGATAGAAGTGATCAGTAAACAGTTAAAGTTTCTATTAAATAGAGGTTAAGCTTGACTGCCTTAATAAAACAACAATAACCCTATAATCGGAGGCCACAAGTAATTATATTCGTAGTTAAACAAAACATAAACGCAATCGTTAATGCGTTACCCATCAATCGACTGTTTGTCTACCTATCTCTGGCCACATGTGTCCTCGTTCCCTTTAATGAGGAAAATGTGATTCGAAGCACTTAACTAAGAATTTGGTAGTAAGCGCAAGACTTTCATTTTCTGTGCCATCGGTGCAAGAGCTCTGCGAGTAAGATTACGTGTGATTACGAGAGGGTCGTTGACCTGTGCGCTTGCGCAGGTACCTGCTGCCGCTGTCGTCGACGGTTGATGTCAGCGTGCTGGATACGGGAGGCTCACCTATACGACAGTGGGCAGGCGCCGAACTGGACCGAGGTGTACTCACGGAGGAGTTGCTGCTAGCTGATGAACCTGCTCTTGGAGAATGGACGATACAGGTAAAATGGATATACGGAATCGTAAAAATTTCGCTTTCGCAAAAAACTCGGAGTTGAAACTTTCATTTTTAACATATTTGTTGCGGAATGTCTGTGATGTATCCGCTAGCTATGCAATTTTGTTTTCGCAGACGCATGATTTATATTATTTTATAAATAATTCGTCTAGCTGAGAAGGAAGACAACAATTACGCTGTATGTTGTCACTTCCTCATATTGTCTTAGTCAATGTTATGAAGCCTTACAGATTGTTACATTCGCCTGTACTGAATCAGAACTGTTTTAAAGAGTACAATGCTAAATAGATTTTGCTCGAATAACTCCGGAAATTGCGATTAGCCTCGAAATCGTAATTCTTAAATCCGACCGCCCACTCTACGATGGCCTTAGGATTTACATACATTACGTTTGCATAACTTTATCCGCACAGGTGGAGGTTCGTGGGCAGAAGTACTCTCGCCAAGTGCTGGTCGCAGACTACGTGCAGCCAAGGTTCCATATGGACATGCAAATGCCCAAGGAAATCCTCTTCACCGACGGGAGATTTGACATCAACGTCACCGCTAAGTAAATACACCTATTTTTTTAAGTATACGCAATGGCTTTTCTTATACTGACTAATTGGAGTTACTCAGGCGCGTAAATATGTAAAGTGTGAAGGAATGTCTTCTACAACCAAAGATTCTTTTATAGGTAAGTTCTGAAGATCTCCGCCTAAAACCACTTACCTATGACTTGTAAATAGTGTGCGGGTAAATAGTGTAAGGGTAATTGATAGTAAGGTCATTTACATAATTTTTATGTAGAAATTAATCATTATTGAAATATTCTATCATAAGTTCTTAATAACTGAAAAAAATATAATTTTGTTAATTGCATATTTCATCTCCTATTTTGTTACAATCATTGCCATAGCTATATTCATATTTTATTTGGACATACGAAAACATAATTAATTCAATCAACCCGTTTGAGAGATTTATGTCCAAGAACAAGTTGGTTACTGATGAAACTGGTGTCGCCTGACTTGTATATCAAAATGACATAATAGGTTCTCGCGAATTTATATAATTTTCTTATATTCAAATGAGATTTACCAGAATGATTTCTTAAACCATAATTGGATTCGCTGCGAAAACCCACACAATGTTCTTAAATGAACTGGAATGAACTTCGTAGTACATCTAAACAAAGCAATTTTCACAGCGAAAGTCGATTCTCATTACGTTACAGAAAAACTCATCACTCCAATTCAATAGAATAATAATCATTACGTAAATAAGCAAGAACTGTTTGTACGCAATGCTGTCAGTTTTTATCAGCAGTACAATCCGATAAAACAGTAATATTTCATAAAAACCTTACTGAACAACGCTGTTGTTTTAGCATCGAACGTATACTTAACTATCTTTAACCAATGTTTTAACGATTCTAACTGTGTTGTTAAATTACACTACTGTAAGAAAAAATATAAGTAACTTTATCATTAACCATATCTCGTAATAAACATACGAATGCATTGTTAGGAACTTCCTCCGCAGAATGTAACAGGTATCCTGTGCTTTAATTTTCTTAAGAAGCAATATTATTATTAATTAAAATATATTTTAGGCACTTCAACGGCGTACCAGTTCGCGGTGAACTAACGATATCTGCGTACCCCGTGTTCTTCTCTGGGGTGTTACAACCGGTAGTGGCAGCGCCTACTAGGAAAGTGGTCGATATGAACGGCCAGGCACAAGTAACGTTCGACCTCAAAACTGACCTAGACCTAGCTGAGGATGCAGCGAGGCCACTGGTTGTTGAAGCGGTAATCGAGGAGAAAGATACGCTAATAAAACAGAATGTATCATCCAGAATCCTGCTTTTAAGAGCACCCTATAGATTGAAAGTGACAGCGCCAGATTACTTCAAACCTACTCTGCCTTATATTGTGCAGGTAAATAAAACAGAATTATCTTCATCATTACTTTTATGGACAAACATAATGCATCCTCTGATTTCAAATGCCGCAATAGAATTCAAAATAATTAAATATAGATATACTAAATATAGCCCATGCTATTTAAAAACAAGGATATCAATGCATATGATGTAAAAGCAAACATTAGGTACCATGGTAGAAATCAAACATTTTGGTCCAAAATCTCAATGTTACTTTCACAGATCGAACTGGTGGACCCATCAGGACAAGTGATGCCTACCGATGGGGAGGTAACGGTAGAGCGGCTGTGGGACGACGGCGCTCCGGTCAACGTCACCACCGTGACCATGAGCAAAGGCATCGCCACATATACCCTTGTACCGGACAATGCACACGTCAACTCCACACTTAACTTAGTGGTAAGTTTGCTTATTCTGGACACTTAGGGTCTTACTACAAAAAAGTTAGACAACACGTGTCGAACGTCTGTCTAACTTTGTTGTAGTAAGGCCCTTAGTTTTTCTCAGCTACGATCTTTTCTTCATAAAAAAGACGGTCAGCTCATTTAACGCATACCAAAACTTTTGACATCATTGGAAGTGGAAATGGGATATTTATTGAGAGCAAAAATGTGCCAGTGAATAAATAATGATTTGTCCCAACAGGTAAAATACAAGGAGGTGACAGAACGTATCGTCAACGTACAAAGAAACGAGTACTCGTTCGGGCAGTTCCTAACTGCGGAGATACTTACGCGAGGCACGGCGGTGGGAGACGAGATGCGTGCGCGCATTACCGCGACTGAACCTATGGACTTGCTGCACTACGCCGTCATTGGACGAGGTGACATCATTGTCGCTAAGACTGTCGAGGTCAGTTCCAATCGTGTTAATATACCATGCACGAGCATTGTCATTTAGATTTGCTTTTCAATGCAATCCTCTGACTAATGTGTCATTTTAACTATTCACGAATATGTTTTGCGAAATATAAATAAGGGTCCAAAACCACTCAATTTCTAAACATATAATTTGCTGTCTCATATTATTTACAGGAATAGGAAATATTTACTATATTTGAAAATTTTCCACCTTCTATCATAATCATTAACTATGATTACAGTTGAGTCCAGCTCGGCGTAGCGTGGACGTGACGGTATCGGTCACATCACGCATGTCCCCCGGCTGCGTGTTAGTTGCGTGGTACCCGCGTCTGGACGTCAACAAGTTACTCTCTGCGGCTGTATATGCTCCGCATTCTAATCTGCTGCAGAACGAGGTAAAATAAACCAAAATAGTCGCCCTTTAGACAAAGCACTCCCAAAAATTTTATTAAGAACTTCTTTTGGAAAGTGCATTAAAGCAAGAATCTGTGGGTAAGAAATGGTTACATTATCGAATAAACATCCTCTCAAGTCCTCTTTAAGTCCTTTAAGGGTCACATCAAGGCAAAAATTAATTTAACTCCAACATGGTGACATGGTCATGTTCATCAAATTCTTAGTAATCGTCTACCACTACTTTCAGGTGTCGATATCTCCAGTATCAAGCAGTGGCGCAGTCGTAAAGCCCAACACACTAGTAGAACTGCGCGTGTCAGGTGACGCCGGTGCTTACGTAGCGCTTTTAGCAGAAGACACCAACGCCATCAAAGCGGGTCTTGCTAGCCAGAATGGATTAGGAAACGGACTCGATATGCATACGGTTAGTTTTTATTTTAATCCAATATCATCCTAAGATACATAAACGGTTTTACAGTTCTGCATAATTAATTTCTTCTTTTTTTCAGGTGGAACGCGAAGTAGAAAGCTTTAGCGGTTTATCGTATTCTGTATTCAAAAATGAAGACCATTTGCCTGGAATGGGATTGGACTTGGGAGGGTACACGGCTTCTGATGTTTTTAAAGTTCGTACTCCATATTTTGCATTTTTAATCCGCCAACATTCATGTGACAGAACAGAGAATAATAAATCTTTCCTTTCAGAACGCAGGAGTTGTTATTCTAACAGACGGTGTAGTAGTTAAAAATAACCCCGATGGTAAGATTCTTCATAATTTTTCTTCCAACCCATAATTCTAAGTGTAAAGTGATTTATAAAAGAGTGTTGTTATTCCAGGTTCGCACCCAACGCCGGCTCCTCTAGAGACTGGTACAAGAGCCCCGCAGGCTGGCCCGTACGCGTTCAGTCGGCTACCGCCGCCGCCTTCACCTCGGTACTACCTCACGGTCAATCCGCAGCCTACCTGGATGCTCGCAAATCTTACAATTGGGTAAGCTGAATTTAATATAAAACTTGTTTATAAGCCTCAAAATTCAATCCCTTATAATGTTTATTATGAACAGCAACGATGGAACCGGAGAAAAAGAACGGTGGACATCGGTTACTGCAGGAGAATTCTCAATCGGCGCTTTCTCCGTTCATCCAACTTTGGGTCTCGGCTTAGCTACACCACAGAAGTTTACCACCTCCGTGCCTTTGTCGATGACTGCCGAACTACCCACAACGTTACAAAAAGGGGAATCAGTGGCTGCAGTCATTATCTTGAAGACCACGCTAGCTGTGGACACGTCGGTGGAGGTCACTTTCTACAACAGCGATCAATACTTCGAATTCGAACCACTCGACAACGAACTTGATTCAGCGAAAAGTAAGCGAACCGGAAAATATGTGTTTATTATAGCAATTCGAGAGCGCTTACTACATCACGCGATTGGTTTCTTAATCTTAATAGTTTGTGTGTTGTGTAAGACCAATCCTTAACATATGCTCTTTCGCTCTAAACGCGAGTTAATGATGTTCCTAAAAGCCTTACCTTCCTCAGAGATCGAGTTATTCCGTCGCGAACGCGTGACGGTGCCAGCACGCGGGTCAGTAAGCACAGCGTTCTTGGTGACCGCCGTACGCAGTGGTGACGCACCCATCATTGTGGAGGCCAGCGGCAATGGCGTCTCTGACTCGCTCTTCAGAACCATTCAAGTCAAGGTGACTGACGAAACAAATAACTTTTTAAAAGCTTTTATTTAACTTGCCGTGTATGTATGTTACGGTTGGTTACGGTGGATTCTTTAAACTCAATTTTGAAGTAGATATCTTCAACCGATTGAGCTGAAATTTTGTATATACGTTTAATTTGGATGACAATGCAAGATACGTTATATGACGTTATTCTAAATCCAATATGGCGGACCGTCCAAGATGGCGGAGTTGTTATTTTTAATGAATCTCAACAATATGGGTATCAAATGAAAGGGATTATTGAGAGTGACTTAAAAAAGAATTTGACGTTATTCTAAATCCAATATGGCGGACTATAAAAGCTTTTTAAAAAAAGATTTTATATATTTTAATTTTTTTTGTTTATTTATGATTAGGCTAGGATTGCCGTGACGGCAAGCTGCATGACACATTGCACGCCGTCATGCTCCCTCTACTCCAGTCCCCTGGAACTAAATGCCGTTTCGTTGCTTTTCCATTTTTACGATCTCCGCTTCACTTCTGCCAGGCTAAAGAGAATGCGTAGTGAAACCAAAATTCTGTTTCATGAGATGTGTTTTAATCTGTTTTGCAGGATGGTTATGAAGAAGACTTATTTTCTTGGAGTCTCCTAGACGCCCGCCGCGGTGTGGCCCGAGCTAACGTTACGCTGGACGTACCAGCCGGAATAAAGGCTGGCGCCACTTCTCTGCAAGCCACAGGAGACCTGCTGTCGGGAGCCCTGCAGGCCGTGCGGGAGCCCCCTGGACCCGCTGCAGATCCTGTGCATGCCGTCAGACCACTCGCACTTGCATGCGTACTACTTGACTACTTACAGGTATGTCATATTGAGATTGAGAATTAATTGCTCTTATTCGTGAGTATTTGTGTTTTAAAAAGATATTTCTTTTTCACCCAAGGCGTCTGGCCAAGAAGAGGTGGCGACAACGAAGGAAGCACGAGAACTAGCAGCTATCGGCTATCAGCGTTTGATGGCGTTCCGACGATCAGACGGGTCATTTGCGGCTGAAATTGATGCAGACGCCCCCGGGGACGTTTGGCAAGTACAGATTTTAGGAGGCATGTTCAACAATTGTTTATTGACAACTGGTACTCAATAAAATTAAGACTATTGAATATTTGAACCTACCCATGTTCTAGGAAATTCATGGAACTTTCCGTTTCTGTAGTCTGAAATGCTGATTATGTCTCACGAAATATTTTGAAGCAGCAGCTTCTGTGTAGCAGTTTTCGTGGTGGGAAACATTACGTTCAGGTTATACAGGACTCAGGTATAACAAAAATGTAATCATGAAATACGTATGTGTAGGATGACGTCAGTAGCACTCCGCTGGCTATCACGCTGCGCTCGTTACGTTCACGTGGAACCGGAGGCCGCCCGCAGCGCGGCGGGTTGGCTCGCACATGCGCAGGAGCCTACGGGCTCCTGGCCTGTGCCGCCGCCGTCCACACGCACCTCCCCACACGCACAGGCACCTCTACCGTTAGCTGCGTACGCGCTTGTCGCGCTACACCAGACCAAGGTAAGGTGAAATTATAACCAGAGAACTAGTCAGGTCACCGACTCCAGGTTTTAAAGTATCTACTTTAGTTAATATTTGATTGGTTTTTAGGGCAGCGACGTTTTATACAAAAACAATATAAACAAAGCTATTGACTATTTGGCACGCGGAGTTAATCCTGAAATGGACGCGTACTCTCTGGCTGTTATTGCTGGGGCGTTTGCAGTCGCCAGACACCCTCAACTCACGCAGACGTTGGAAATGATGGACAAATACGCCAACACCACAGGCAAGCTATTTTCTTGTTAATAAAGAGTACAAAATAAAATGTCTTTAAAAATATAGACATATCATATCATTTGCATTAAAATTCCTGGTCGTTAATTGTAACCCCTACCCCCGACAATAACAGATAATATTAGGTTCATCATCATCTGCAGGTTCCACTCTATTCTGGTCCCGCACGCTGTCAGGCAGCGAGTGGCGCAACCCGTGGCTGAAGGGTAACAGCTTAGAGGCCACGACAGCCGCGTGGGGGCTGCGCGCCATGTTGGCCGCGCGTCTGGTGGACGATGCGACGCCCGTCGTGCGATATCTTCTACAAGCTTACCTGCCACACGATCCTGACCCTGAAGTCGTGAGTACTGATTGCTAAGACGAATAAACGTATCGAAGCCAGCGGCGTGGGGACGCCATGTTGATATCGTCCCTAGTAGGATGCACTGTCATAGCTTCTAGAATATTCTAACTAATTTAAGAAAGGGGTACTTTATTGAGCTAATTCTACATAAATAAAAAAAAACTTTTTTGATTATAAAGACTTTTACGAAGCGTCAAGTTGCGAAAACGATTACGTAAAATAAAGTTTTCGGAACATACCAGAAAAAATCTCAGCATTATTACTCAGGTATTATTTCTATTTCAGATGGACTCATTGGCACAGTTCGCTGAAATGGTAAAAACGTCATCGAAACTCCGAGTGTCGGTGAATGTGACCGGTTCTGATGAGGCGCGACAGTTCCAAATCGGCGAGAACAACGCGCTCGTCATACAGACTAAACCGGTAAACCATCTTCACTTTCCCTAACCACGCACAAAACAGAACGAAAATCATATGAACACCTAAACTAAAGTACCATAATAATTGTCTGATCGTCAGATCCGCGCAAGCCGTTCAGTAAGCGCAGTGACTGAGGGTCGTGGATTGGGGCTGTTAGGATTATGGGCTCGCGGTGCTACCAACGTGACGGCGCCGTGGCCGCGGTATACCCTCGACCCTAGAGTCGACCAGGTCTCGACCAAGGACCGGCTACAACTCTCCGTTTGCTTCGGGTAAGTTATTGTACCTTAAGAAGATTATCGACAGAATTCAAAATTGTTAATAAATATATCCGTATATTAATGATGTATGTATGTACAGGTTCGTGGCACAAGGAAATGAAACTGAGAGTGGCCTGACGTTGCTGACTGTACAACTTCCATCTGGATACTTGGCAGACATAGACACGCTCACAGAGTTAACGGTAAATATTTATGTATCTAAATACATTCTAGACAGCCTTTAGTCCATAGATATTGGAAAGACTTTATGCACCTTAAGTTTGCAATGTTGATAACAATAAATCTTGCTCTTGTTATTTGATATCAAATTACATAATAATAAAATTACAAGTTAGTTCCATAATTTCAGTACAATTTGATTTAATTTTTGGAATTTTATTTTGTAGTAATGTATTTAATTAGTAATTTTTAATGTATTTTTATTAAAATTGGTATTTTATTCTAGTAAGAAATTAAGTTATTACTTATCATTTGTATTCTCTTCGATTTGCCTATATAACTGTGTTTTCAAATAATAACTCTTGACTAGTTTGTGATTGATATTGTTGTGTGCAGTCGGTGCGTCACGTGGTATGGGCCCGCGTGGTAGCGGGCGGGTCGCGCGTGCTGGCGGGCGTACGCGCCGCGCGGGCCGAGCGCTGCGCCACACTGGCGGCGCCGCGCGCGCTGCCTGTGGCGCGACAACGCCCCGCCTGGGCCACGTTACACGATCTTTATGATTCAAGTTAGTATTGACTTTATTCTTGTTTAAACTATAACAAAATGTACCTAGCTATCGTCTTATAAAATTAAATGTTCCCCTACTTCCCCCAGGTCACCGCGCACGAGTATTCTTCTCTGCTTTACCAGCGAGCGCGTGCGACGTGTGCCGCGTGTGGGCGTCGTGCGCGCGCGCATGCGGCGCGGCCGCGCAGCAGGTGGCCGACACGCCCGCCACAGTCACGCCAGACGCTGCGCACGCGCACTTCTTATCTCCCATAGTGCTAATAATCGCCACGGCTCTACTTTTTCTATAGCCGACAGTATATACAGTACTGAACATCTAGGACTAACAGTTATGGTGTGCAGTGTACGGACTCTTTCGAATGGTCATTTAAGCCCTTTTAAGACCCCTGCACATTGATTTAAAGCGAAGCTTCAGACCGGAAAAATAGAAAAAAAAACTAACCATTTCAAGAGATTTAACGTAATCCATATTGATTAACGTTTTTCAGTCCCGCAGCATCGTTCTACTTCAATGGACAGGCAGCCTGAAGAAATTGAAAATACCTATGTGTTTTCCACCACCGCAAACTAGTTATATTAAATTAGTTATTGGATGACGACTGACTCGTCTTAGTAGTTGCGTCAATAAATGTTCTCTGTAACAAAATCATCGCGGCCATGTGTATGGCTCAGTAGGTACCTTTGGTTCCATATACTGTTGATAATTTTTCTGGTTAAGTATAAAATTACGTAACTATTTATTTCAAAACAGCACCAGGTGCTCATATGAAAGTTAAGTTTTTGGTATAATTTGAAGGAATTTATACGATGATGTAGATATTTTTGAAATATTGCTCATAACGTGGATGGCACTCTTTAATAAATGTACTTATTAAGCTAACATAGATAAAAATATTTTCAGAATATTATTATTAAAACCAGATTAATACAAAATACGAATATTAACTTGCCGAGCGCTGATGTTTCTGAAAAGAACTTCCTTTTAATATTACGGATTTTCTTTCAACAAATAGAGAATTTTTACGATGTCTCCATAGTAAAAATTACATATGTATTATTAAACAGGAAATATAAGAGTGACACAAGTCTTTCATTACCCTGTTTATGTCCCACATATTGGTGATGGTTACATAACACAATAGCTACTTATCACTTAACATAATATGTCTGTACTCGTACTCGAAAGTAGCTGCCATTAACCCTGGGTAAATGATTGGGATGATGATTATTAAAAAATATATTAGTAATACATACTAAGATATAAAACAATTTTATTCCAAGCGAAATTCAGAATCCATGAAGACAACTTAATTTTTTGATCAGATGTGAAAAAAAAAAACAGTATGTTAAAAAAATATTGTTTCCAAGTACGGGCCAAATACTGTTTTATAAAAAAAAAAAAACAATAAGAGCCGAAGTTACCTATATTTCCATTTTCATCATCATCCATTGAAAGAAGCCGAGGATCGAGAACGACATGGTCAGCGGAACTGCCGAAGCCTTTATCCATGCCCATAGACTGAAAATGAGACAACAAATATTTAAATCAAGAATGTTTCGACCATTCATTATAATAATAAATTGAGTATAGGTACTGCTAAATAACATGGGCTCGATAGCAGCCACATATATCATATTTATAAATACTTTAGTCTCTCAAATCAAAAGCTTTAATCAAATTAGGCTGAGTTTTTTTTTTAACATGAATTCGTATTTTGTTATTATTAACAACAACATAATATAACTAGAACTTAAGATCCGACCCATACAATTAAAAAAAAAATAACAAAGAAATCTTACTCGTAAGGATCATCGGAAATGTAGAACGGTTGCGGAGTAGGCAGCAGTCCACAGTCAGCGATGTACACGTGCAACGTCGGCCGGTCGTCCACATCAGTCGGCGTGTGCTCCAACATGTGCACTATGTTCTGGCCTTCCACCACCTTAACACAAAATATATTTTTATCTTCTATGAAAAGGGCAACTATGAAAATGATTGATTGATTGCTTTTCCATTGCTAATCCAGACGAAACAACAGAGAATCAAAACGTAAGTAAATAAATACTATTAATGTGATTCTTACCTTCCCAACTACAGTGTGCAAGTTATCTAGCCAGGGTGTTCCAGTTGTTGTTATAATAAATTGACAGCCATTTGTATTGGGCCCTGAAATAAAATATTAATACAATCACTAGAGCACATAACATAAATATTTAAACAAAGTACATTTTTTTTTTCTATTTCTACGTCATGTACCTTTATTAGCCATAGACACAAACCCAGCGCCACTATGTTGCGTTTCCAAGTTTTCATCACTGAAAGTATCACCATAGATGCTAGTGGAGCCCGTACCATCATCAGCAACCACATCACCACCTCAAATTTCATGTCACAAATGAGTTTTATGTACAAACAATACAAATAGCATATAAGAAAGTATTAAAAATAATACAATAAATATTGGGCTCACCTTGGACCATAAATCTTTTGATTATCCTATTAAAGGAAGTACCTTTATATGACTTCCCCCTTATGCCTTTAGTTGCCAAAACTTTGAAATTTTTTACTGCATTTGGAGCTAAGTCCCCAAACAAACCAATCACCACTCGCCCAAGAAGTTTGTCTTCACTTTTAATATCAAAATACACCTGGTCAGTGACACGGAACTGTCTAGCCTGGAACACAAATTTGGGAAAACAGAATAACTTCATTTCTACCATATTTATACAGAAAACATGTTATAAAACAGTTACTTACATTGGATAAAATAAGATGAGTTGATACTAAAACTAGGAACAGCATAGATTTATGGAATTCCATTTCACAATTTTTTGCTCTTCCCTCCCTTATATGTCTAGTGTGGAGCAGCCTGCCTGCACTACTGACTTACTGCTTAATTAGATATAGCCAACTATGTATGAAAGAAGCCCTTTCAGTGTGACTACTATTCTTTTTTATTACATCACTTTTGGGGTTGGTGTTTCTAGTATAAGGTAACCATTGTGAGTAATATTAATTATTGGGTTTTTTAAACATGAGTTCATATAAAACATAATCAATTTCTGGACACTATAAAACCTGTGTCATTCATTGCATAATTAAGTTTTTCATGAGTCTTTGTTAATCTCTGAGGTAATATTTGTCTGTGCAAGTTTAGCCTTTTTACTCATTTGTAGAGCCAAATGTTTGGTATGAGACTTTAAATGAGATTTCAACTTGTCACTCCGACTGAACTCTTTCTGACAATCTAAAGCTTCTTTGAAAGGGCACTTTAACATTTTCTTGGCCTGGTGTAACTTCATATGCCTTTGAAGCAAATCTTGTCTTTTAAAAGTGTATTTGCAAACAGAACATTTGAACTGCCTATTGCCATGTTTTAACATATGGGTTGACAAATATTTCTTCATATGAAAGCTACTGTTACAAATATTACATTGAAATGGTTTCAGTTTCCTGTGTATTTGTAAGTGCAGACGCAATCTCTTATCACTAGCAAATGTCTTATTACAATGAATACACATTTTGTTATGATTCTCTGTCATCATGTGAAGAGATAGTTTTTCAGGTTTACAAAATCTAGCATCACATTGTGTGCACTTATAGGTTTTAGTAGAAGTTTGTTTGTTTTTATCAACATCATTATGATCCTTCAGGTGTGTGGCAATGTCTTCTAAGGAGCTGAAGGGTGAACTGCATATGTGGCAAGTATAAAGTGGATACTGATGTATAACAGACACATGATGAAGCAAATTATCAACTGCTTCAAAATACTCCATACAATCTCCTTGAATACATTTAAACTTTTTTAAAGAGGAATGATTCTTTAGATGGGATCTGTATTGACTATAATTTAGTAATATCACATCACAGTAGGGGCATGTGTAGCTTAATAGTTCTTCTTCCTGAGTCTTAGCAGTTGTTTCTTTAAGACCATCGGGCCACATTCTGTGAGACATGATATGCCTCTGTAAGTGAGAATTTTGCATAAAACAGCGACCACATATAGGACATTGGTAAGGTTTGTCACTATGAGTTTTCATATGTGCTAGCAACGTTTTTATCTTCTTAAATCTTTTCTTGCATGTAGAACACGTTAAATCTTTAGGCCACATCTTTCCAGTTAACAGCTCTGATTGTACACAACCGTGTTGTAAACTTGCTGTGCTCCCAGAAAAGCCATCACTAACAACTGTTGCCTGCACCAAATTAGCACCATTAAATCGTTCAGCTAAATCGACACTGTTACATTTTAATCTCTTATGGTCCAAGAATACTTGTAAGGAGTTAAACACGGCTTTACATGTTCCACATACAAAAATATCTTCATGAACAGAATCCAAAACCATAACGTGAGCCATGTTTATGAACAATCTTTCTATTCTATTGTATATGCACCGACAGGAAGCAACTTTTTAATTATATACTATATTTATAATTACACGCCTTTCATAATATTTATTACAGGTACGTACGATTACAAAATGTATCGATCGATTGTTCGAAGTGTCAAATGTGTCAATGATGGCATCCTGGCCGATTGTCGGCTACGGCGGCCGTTCTCATTTATGGAGATCAGCCAGCTGCGCAGGATATATTATAGTGCACAAGCATTCGCGCAGATACAGGTGCACTCTCTATTCCCTCACTCTCATAGTCCGATGGGACGGCAATCCGACACGACCGGAGAGAGATCAGGCGCAGGACCGACATTTACGTGCTCTCCGATGCACGGGTGAATCAATCACCAACTTCCAGACTCCAGGCTGCTTTATGAAAGTTTCTCAAAACCCACAAAGCGATTTCGGCCCGACCCGGGATTCGAACCCGAGACCCCGTGCATAGCAGTCGCAATACTGTCACTGTCAATCCAAAGGTTTTTAATGACAGATTGTCAACATTGACTTGACACTAACATAAAAAAACAAGCAAAACACCTAAGTCTTGTTGGAATGGTCACGATTAAAATTGTTTCTGTTAAAATCGTATTATGTATGTGTAAAAGTTTTTGAGTCAGCGATTTGAATAAATACAGGAACACAAAACTAAAAAGTAAATAGAGAGAGACGTTTAAATGTAACTTGTCAGTGTCCATCTTAGTGTCAATTTTAAAAGTGATTGACAATTTGTATTCTCGCATTTCAGTCAGCTGTCAGTTTGCATTTCATTGTTGTTTGCTGTCAATTTTGTTGACGACGGTGTTCCTAATATTTTCTTGTAATTTTCAAGTTTTTAGAGTGCAGTGTCCAACATTAAAAACGTAATGGTGTCTATTTTGTATTATATATTCACCTGTAAGCCGTAGGAAAAATTCCTTAATGCCAACTCTTTGCTTTTTCATTATTTCAGGTTAAAATGACTGTAAATAACACCATTGCCCATCAGCGTTTGGTTCTAACTGGAGATAGGGAACGGTAAATATCAAATTAATATTCTTATCTTACACTATATCACAGGACAAAACTTCACATCGCTGGAAACTTTTCCGTCTGACCACTTGCAAATTTATGAAAATCCTTTATAGGGTTCATCTAATGTGAAAATGTAACATAATTTATATAAGGTCCACGGGGCAAGGCTAGTGAGTGCTTCTATTTATTAAAAACAACCAAAAATTTAATAGTTGTGGAGGGTTGAAGAGTTGCAAGAAAACTTTGTTATAACCTCCTTGCAAATATTATTAATTGCAGTGTCTCTTTTAGTTTGTTACTATAACAATATAATGTATGGTGTGTATGGGATAAAATTTTCAACAGTGAAACTGTGTGCGGTTATAGTCTACATATTCTTTCACTATTTACACTACGGATTGCAGAGTCAGCTAGTACAGTTAAAATAATATTGATACAAATTCTCTCAACACTATTTATTGATATTAATTTGTTTGTCTGCAGGTTTAAAGAGCTTTTAAGAAGACGTTTAATAGAATGTGGTTGGAGAGATCAAGTAAGAATGCTCTGCAGGGATGTTGTCAAAGAAAATGAAAGTAATAATATTACATTTGATATGTTAGCTACAAAGGTCACTCCACGAGCCCGAGCCCTAGTTCCAGATACCGTGAAGAAAGAACTACTTCAGAAAATTAAAACTCATCTACTTACTCAAAAAGATCAATAGATCGAATTTATGCATATCCTGTATCATGAAATAATTTTAAGTTGCTCATTTCAGTTATAAAACATGAATACATATTAAGATCATATTTTTGCTGAATTAATTGTAATAAATAAGGTTCTATAATAATTTACTATTTAATAAATTTTGTTTGTGTAGCAATCTTGACTTTTAATGAGTTTCTGAGAATATTACTTTCAAATGAAGTGTGTTAACCAACAGTAAAAAAACACATTAATTTACAACCAACAGTATATTTTATTTTATAAACATTTATTATACATTTAGGTTAAACAAAAAATATATATATATATATTGCTCATGCATAATACTGCCACAAGATTCGATTTAAAAATATTGCCTTGTCATGGACATTTTTATTACAACAGTGGTGGTTACAAGATCTTATTATATTTTTAGATACCATGTTTTAATAAACACCCTAACCTTAATCTTTACAACACTGCCAATACACATTCTTTACTGACAGGGACCCTATACCCTAATGTTATCAAATGTACCAAATATATACATAAAACAATAAAAAAAAACAGCTTTCCACATAGTTATGACTTACATAGATAATACAGTACATGAAAATGGGCATTTTAAAATAAAATAGGTTGTAAACTCTTAAAATAATATCACACCTGAAGAAAAGCAAGGATGGCTTCAACTTATTTAAACATGTTCTTCATTTATGAAATGTAATTCAAACAATACTAATGTATGGAAAAAGGATACTTTTATAAGAATGCATTACAGAGCTTTAATTGTTACATATAAAAAAAATATTTTGAGCAAATAAAATTATGCTTATTTTTCTAATTCAGTAAAGAGTAAAAACTATAATTTATATAAAGAAATGGACAACACAGTTATTGTGAGAGCAAATTTTTAGTGAGGAAAAACTGCTAAAATGTACTTGTTTTTTTCATAAAGCATTTGTAATAAAAATGCTGTGTCATTTTGGCAATCAATATAATTTATAATATAATTTCAATAGGGTTTATATCCATTGAGCATAAAATAGGACGAAATTAGGTAATACGTTATGTATTGAAATAGACGCCTGTTTTGAACTAGCCATGCTAGCATGTATAACATTTCAAATAATTATTATTCTACATACCAATCTAATAATAGCATAGACAATAATTGTAATTTGCACTCATCATATTCATCAATAATTCAGTAGTTTTGAAATACACATGCCATAAATGCATCTACAACATCAATCACCCTTGAGTTAGGTTTCAAGAACATGCATAGGTAATACAAAATAGAATTCTAATTCAGTTCAAATTAAATGAATACAGCTTACTGAGGAAATAAATATATAAATGCATTTAAATGTATATCAAGAAGATCTAATCGAAGATGAGCAATAAATTTTCTTAGTATAAATATCCTTAAAGCTCTTTCATACCTGATCTAAAAATTTGGTAATACACAATATTACACATTATTTTATGTACAAAGTTATACAAATGGAATGTATTTTGGACTCAGTTTATACCTTTGATCAAGTACAATTCATTTGATTATGTATAACTTAATAATGTAGCCATAACAATATTCAGTACTCTCTTAATATTATAAATTTAATCCTAATTATTTAATATAATTCTACTTACACATCAAATAATTGATCAATCCATTTACACAATACTGCTGATTACTAATGAGCAAGTTAATCATCAAAATTAATTGCTTCAATGCCTGTACAAGCAAGATTGGAGCTATTCACAAATTAATTACATTATGTACAGTACAGTTTGTGCTAATAAAGTATCGAAAACGAGGCGAACATTTAAAATATTTTAAATATGTAGATAAAAAAGTAATTTTATTACGTAGAATCCTAATAAGTTGTCCACATTGATAATGACCGACTCATGCATATAAGACTTTTTAACGATTAACGGTTTTTGCTCTCAGATCATTAGATAACGAGTCACATGGGTGAAAGAGAGTCAGACTTTTACTGACTAAAACCCACCTTGTTCCTGCTGGAGACCTTTGTGTAGCTGTTCCCTGGTAGCTCCATCGAATGATCCCACAGCCACAAGTTAGGTAGAGCACTGGATGTGCCATAATATGATTTGCGGAGCACCCAAGACTATTTAAATGCAGTCATTTGAACACCACGTCAAAAAAAGAAAGACGTGCGCTCAGCGCCAAGCTAATAATTCATCCTTAAAAACCATTTCGGATTTACATCGATTAAAACTGACTATTAATTTTTAACTTTAAAGTCTGTCATGCAGCCGTGACAATGGCGTGCTGGACACTTTGTAGTTTGTCATCTAAAAGTGACGGTGGCGGTCAAAAGTTTTACACCCGTTTTTGATCTTAATGTCTTAAAATGGCAACATCAAACCGAAACTATATAGCAGCGCTGTTATGAACACCTTGCTTAGTGGCTGGCTCAGGTACCATGTAATTTTATTTCTTGAATAAAATGGATACTGTGTAGTTATGTATCGAAGCGTCAGTCATTTTCAAAGCGGACCTATGATGTACCTTCGTAATAAGCATGCTCTAATGTATGCGTAATATGATTAACTACGAGTTTGACCAGGTGTTACGTAATTTATCGCGTTTGTAAAGTATTTATATATACAATATTGGCTTATTATTTGGGAAGGTGGGTACTTACGTACTTAAATTAATCTCAGTTAATTATGTTTACGGCGTATGACAAGTATTTCCTGGCAAGTTAAATTCAGTAACACAAGAAATAGCAAATGCAAGTGGACATATATAGTAAGACGTATTATATTATTAAACAATTACTGATTCAAGCGCAAATCATACTACTTTATACATTAAAATATTATCAATTTAGAAAATAACTGCCGTAGATATGTAATTTAAATAACTAATAATATCTTTTATCTTAAGAGATTCATCTATCCGTAGGAACATAGTTTTCTAATGTACCTTAGAAATACTCAGCTGCAATATTTTAATCACCTACTAAAAACTTGTAAATAAAGATCTGAAGCTAACTCATAAAATAGACATTCAATAACATTCCATTAACAAAATGTGGCATCAACATTAATAATAAAATTTCGAGATAAACAACACAACAGATCAGCGGATATCGGCTATTCACAACCCGCGCATAACATGCGCTCAATTTTGATACCTTTGGCTCCTCGCTCGTATCGAGACGGCACAGTCACGAGATTCAATAACTAGCGGAGATAAATAGCAGATCCTCGACACAATTGTGTAAGTGGAGACCAATCTCACCACTCACCGATCGATATATACATTATTGTAGAAATCTAACACCCGCCTTAAATAGCTTGAAAATTTACTTACATCGATAGGGCCGTCGACGACATAACATCAGTCGCGGCCTGGGTTACGTAGTTTGCACGGAACGAAATGGAGCGTCTGTTTGCACCAGCGACGTAGTTAGATCATAAAATGCTTATTGTAAGCACGCTGTGATCAAATCAAGTTCAAATGGGTGACTTCAGTGACACAAAGGTATTTGTCGTTAACTGTACTGGGCACGTTAGGTAGTACTGATTGTGAGGGCGGGCAAGTGGGGTGGCGTGGGCGGCTAGGTGTGCGCAGCCAGGCGCGCCAGGGGCGGCGCTCGACGCGGCCGCGTGGCTGGCTGGCGAGCTACCAACACTAGCGACGATGCCAGCGCTAGTCGTACCGGCACTCGAGACCCACCCGGCAACCTGCGTTTTTTTGACATTAAAAAGTAATTAACATATATATATCATAAGACAATATTGGTTTTATAAATTTGTGTAACTAAGATGAGTATTCTAGGTGAGTAGGCAGGTACAGTTGGCCCGTATGGTAGTAGACAATATTTTCGGCTTACTGTACTTTATTGCTATTGTTATCGTTATTCTTAATTACAGACGTGCACTCACTTGACGAGTACGGAGGTGACGGCAGCACGGCCGTCGCCGGTGGGCTCGATGGCGACGGGGCGCAGGTCGGGCGCGCGGCGCCGGCGCGGGCCCGCTGACGTCACGCCGCCACTCAGCAGCACCGTCACCGCCGCGAACGGACGCTTTGCCATGTGCAGCATCTGCAATATTCATACAATGAATTTCTGCTCCTTAAAATTGGTTAGTATGAAGAAATTAAAATTTTGCGTTAAAGAACAAATTATACACCTAATAGCGGTGACATCACAATACTTAACCTCTATCCCTTTTCTGTAGTGAAAAAATAACACTTACCTCAACAACATGTCTCCGTCGAGCGCGGCGCACATCAGCCGCTTGTTTCGCCTTCCACGCGACCACGCACGCCGCAAGGAACAGAAAGAAGCACGAAAAGAACACGCTGAAGAACACGAACAGGTCAATATGCAGCTGATCCTGACGGAAGAATATCACGCCGAAGCTTGCCGCGCCATCTTCTGTATGGCGAGCACGAATCACTATGTAGAACTTAGTGTGCGTTAGGTCGTGAACGTTCTGGGGTAGAGTGAGCACCAGCCGGTTGCGGAGATTCCTCACACGAAGCAAGATATTCCTCCTATCTACAGTCACGTATGTCGCTAAATCCTTCGCGGTATAATCTGCGAGGGTGTACTCAATCTTGTCATAATACCACGTGACTCGCGGCTCTTCGGGCACGTGTTCGTCAAACGATGGCATTCTCCTGCTTGGCTCATGTTTATGGTATGTAGGGTCGAGTTCTACTGCATGGTCGCCATTACTGGAGTTAACCGACACCACGAACGAACTGTCGTTTGGACTCAGGTAAAGGTCGACTGCTCCCTGAGTCACGTCCACTATAACTCTTATATCAACGTTCATATATCTCGGATTAACTGCTACGAAAACTGTTTGTCCAGGATACAGGGGGCGTGGCTTGATTTTACATTCGTCTGAAATAAAAATAAATTATTTCTATTTGTTCTAGAAAACCTTACATCACTTTTTTTTTGTAAGAAATTCATACCAATTGATTTCCCATCAAAGCATAACTTGTTTTCAATATTAATAGTCTTGTAACACTGGTGTCCGTTCCTTGGGTCGCCCATGTATAGATCTTTGCACTTGACGCACTGGTACCGCCAGCACTCTTGCGCAGAATTCTTACTCGAGCTGGTCGTCTGACAAGAAATGTCACTCTCGGTGTTATTGCCACAGTTGCACTTCTCTCCGGTTACTGGATCACAAGTGTCGCCGTGTCCGTGACACTCGCATCTAAAACATTGAAATTGATTTTAGAAAAAAAAAAATACACTTTTATTTTTTAAGATTGTGTTAGGTACTGTACTCACGGTCTGCAAGGATCTCTAAAGTCATCAGATCCTCTGAAGTATCCTTCAATGCATCGCTCACAGCGCGGTCCGTCCGTATTATTCGCACATCTTACACATCGTGCCTTAGCAGCGCCATCTCTGTAGTCATCGGGGTCGGCCGGCCCACCCACGTCACGCGACGTAGGTGCCGCGTCAACCTCACTTGTGCAAATAGATGTATGCCCGTGGCAGTACGTGGAACACGGCACACATTGAACGTTATTTACCGGATCGCCTACGAAGTTTGGCTTACATTTCTCGCACTGATCACCCTGTACAAACGAAAAACGATTTTAGTGAAATTATACTTAATATATTATGGGATACATTATACAATTTGGCTTGAGGAAAGACAATATACCATGGTGTTATTGTGGCACTCTATACATTTATCGAGCTTGTCGGGTCCTTCACAGTCGGAGTGTCCGTTACACTGGCACTGGATGGTGCAGTTAGCGCCGACGTAGCCGAACTCACAGCGGCACACATCGGGCTGCACACAGGCGCCGCGCACGCAGCCTTGTGAACATACTGCCACGCAACCGCCCGCGCCGCCTGCGCCTGCGCGCTTGTGACCCGCGCCGCACGCGCATTCGTAGCCCTCCGGTAGGTCGCGACACACCTGAGACAGCACAGTATAGATAGCATTATGTTTGAGACTGGATTATAAGCATAGATAATATATAAAATTGCATATTTATTCCCATTTTCTGCAGAAACAGTTATGATGGATATTTGCATTCACGCGTCTATTATTGAAAAAAATATATATGTTGCATATATATTTATACGACGATATCCAAACGACTCACCTCAGATTCAGCTTTGCATTGATGATGGTTGTTCTCGCACTCATTCTCAGGCGGGCAGCGCGTGTAGTGCCAAGAGAACGTATCATTAGCATAATCATCGTCATGATGAACGGCGGTATAGACAGCAGCGCAAGTGGTACGCGTGGAATAGTCGAGCGGCGCGTCTATGGACCCTTCTGAACATACGCCTTGGCCGTTAGCACCGGATAGAGCGCACCAGCCGCAATGCGAGTGATGTAAGCACTCCGAACACTGCTCGAATGTGTCACAGGGCGCGGGACATTTGCCCGCGTCGGCTTTTGTGAGTACGAGGCCACAAACGCCACCCGCGCAGTAAACAGGCTGGTATGCTGGAGAAATGCACTTTCCCAGGTACGTCGCCCAACGACACTCGGCAAAACCGCCCTCCCCCCCGTCCGTACTCAAGCACGACTGGCAGTCGTCGAACATTGTGCATCTGTTTGGACATTCCTCATTCTTTGTGGCCCGCAAACTTGTTCGACCCGGCTCTTCTATTAATGCGCACGTCCAGTTGAAAAGCTCTACATATTCTTCAGCTATGCGTGTGAGTTGACCTGTGAATAACATGATCTTAGTTTGTTTTTCAAGAAAATAGTTACAAGTAAGGTTGAAAAACTAATGTACCTTCTCTTACAGCGTGTCTCGTCCAAGTGCATTCTTTAGAAACACACTTCTCACAGTCCGACGACGCGCACCTGAGTTCTGGACAGTTGTCCACATCGCTGATGTAGGTGGTGCCGGCGTTACATTTCATACTAGTGCACGACTCATCCGTAGGTACGCATTCGCCTGAAACATGAACAATAACGATAAAATTTAAAATGTGTTATGGTAATATTGTATAAATAAGTGTGAATTAAAAGGCACATACCAACAGCTGCAGCACAAGACTCGCACCATCGACAGGCGGGCTTGTCTTCTGGGTACATGGGCCAGGCGGCCAGGCACGACGTGCAAGTGGTGAAGTTCTCGCACGCGCGAGTGGAGACGAGTTCCGCGTCGCAGGCCGCGCCCGGGTTCACTGACACGCTGTCGCTCCCCTCGCAGCCCGGCTTGTCCACCGAGAAACATTTCGTGTAGTTCCCAGTACTACAGAAACTGCAGCCCATGTGACTGCGGCATTCGAACTTGTTGGAGCTCCATAGAGAACAAAGGTCTTCGGGCAGAGAAATCCGAGTAACTTGACAGTGGGCGCTGCCTGTCCAACCCCCTATTATGTATATGTAGCCCTCATTTTCATTTTCAATGTCTATCGCCATAGCATGAGCTATAGTGGGCGGTGGCGGGTGACCCACGATACTGACCCCTTTAACGAGTCTCACCCATTGGTTGCAGCTGTATATGTATGCTATGAGGGAGTCAGATCTATTTTCAGGATCGGTTCTTCCACCGAAAATTATCATGTAATCATTGGTCGTAACTGCTGAATGTAAATATGTGGCTTGCGGTAAATTGTCATAATAGTTGTTCAACATAGGGAATGTAGGTAATTCGCTCCATTGTTTTGTGGGGTAGTGGAATGAGAACAGTTTATTGGAAAGCATGGTACCGTTGTACGAATATAGGATGCCGCCATACACATACAGGCTCTGTGAAGGAGCGTGATACACAGTGCTATGACCGATTATGCCAGAAGGCTTAACGCCTACATCTTTCAACTTAATCCATTTCTCATTATCAAGATCGAACTCCCATACGTCATACATAAAACCCTCATCCAACGAAAATCCGCCGATCAAAACAAGACTTTCGTAGTCCAAATTCTTTTGTAATGTCAAAGTGTGTCCAGCTAGAGATGGGGGCAGGCCGTCTTTATCTTTGTTGCGGATGTTGCTCCACCTCTGATCTTTTAAGCTGAACTGCCAGAAGTCTCCTAACGTTTTGTTTTGGCCACTCTTCTCTTGTAAACTTAAACCTCCATAAATATAAATGTTTTGTTTAGAGTGATAGATTTCAGCGGCGTGGAAATACCGACCTTCTGGCATCTTGGCATCTGGCGTCGCTTCCACGGTAACTTGCATCCACGTGTTATTCTTTGTGTCAAAAAATCTTATGTCATTTAAAGGTCCGTGGGAGAGAGAGTATCCCCCGAACATCCAGAGCCCGCGTCTGTCGGCCACCAAACTGTGACCAAATCTAGGAAGAGTTTTCCTCAAGTGATCTAAGCCTTCCGATAAATATTCTGAATTAAAAAGCTCTGTAAATACAAGTTGTGTTTTATCTAGTCTGATTGAACAGTCGTCTCCACCAAAACCGTCGTTACACAGACATCTGCCGTAGCTGGCATCGCATATGCCTGCACCGATCGCCATGCTGCAGTTATTGCGACAGATCTCAACCTCACAGTTCGGGCCGCCGTACCCCTCGCGACAGACGCAGTGCCTCTTGTTACAAACTCTCGGCCAGGAGCAATAGCCGTCACAAGCCAGCACCTTGTAGCTGCCCTCGAACCCTTGTTCGGGCTCCCCCTGCTTGTAATGTACGGTCAGGTTGCCACTGCGCGCTTCTATAACTCCCGATGAGGCGCCGTTACAAAATACACCTAATAACTGACTCTGCTGATTGTTACTCAGGTCAGGTACTCCGCCGAGGCCATCGTATACATAAACAGCATTTTCGTCGCACGGAACATCGAAGGTTGATGAATTTATAGTGAATTGTATTATAGCATCCTTTATATCATCAGCAGATATAATCCAAAGACATTCTTTTGAAGGTCCAATAGCTTTAATGTCTGGATCGGTTTTGTAGGACCCTATTCCTTCGGTTTGCGTCGCATTCAACATTCCCCTTGGTTCACACTGATAGTAACACTTGCCTCCATGTCTAGGATCGCCATAAAACTTTGGTTTACAGCGCTCACAATTTAATCCCTCGGTGTTATCTTTACAGATACACTCTCCCGTGGCCACGTCACACACGCCGCGCGTCTCGTCGCCGTGGTCGTTACAGTCGCAGCGGCGGCAGCCCTGCCCGGTAGTCGCGTTGCCGTGACTGCCGGGCTTACAAGACTCACAAAACTCTCCTTCAGTCCAGTCTTGACATTCATCACACCGACCCACGCCTTGCTTGCATGTTGAATGATTGTGACAGCCGCAGTTAATGGAACAGTCTGCCCCCGTCCATCCCAAATCGCAGTTGCACTTGTACTGAGGAGATCCGAGACAATAACCATGGATGCAGTTATTGTAACAAGTTCGCATGCAGCTTTTCTTACCATCACCGATGTATCCCTGTTTACATCTACACGTGTACGACCCGTGCGTGTTGTTACAAATGGCATGTTCGTGGCAGTCGTGCAGGCCGAGTCCGCACTCGTCGACATCGGGACACTGCGCGTACGCCCAGCCTGCGTCCGATGACGTCACGTTCAGTACTGCAGAGCAATCGGCATGCGACCGAGTGAAATCGCCCTCCGTACAAGCGCCATTGATGGGGTTCTCGTGCGAGTAGCACCAGCCGCAGCCCATGCTGCGCAGGCAGGCAGAGCACTGCGTGTGGCGGCGGCAGGACTTGCACTGGCCGGCCTTGCGCGGCGTGTCGTCGGGCGGCGAGGAGGCGCGGTCCAGCCACTCGCGGCACAGGCCGAACTGGTACTCGCTGGTGTAGACGCTGAAGCTGAAGCACTGGCGCGTGGCCTCGCACCAGACGCAGCGGCCGCGCTCGTCGAGGCAGTGGTCGCAGTCGGCGCGCAGGCGGCAGGGCGCGGGGCAGGCGGCGCGGTCGGCGATGGCGCCGGCGGCGCGGCCGCGGCGGGCGCAGCGCGCCTCGTCGGCCCACCACTCGCAGTAGTTGGCGCCCACGCAGCGCTCGCAGCTGATGTAGTTGGAGCAGTTGGGGCAGGCGGCGGGCTGCAGCGTGAGGTAGCGCCAGTGGCCGCCCGCCGCGCACGTCGTGGCCTCGTCCGCGCGCCGCGGCTCGCAGCGCTCCGTCAGCTCGCACCAGCCGCACGCCGCGTCCGACAGGCACAGCAGGCAGTTGTCGTAGTTGCACTGACCGTCCGAATAAGGCTCCAAAAATTCGAATGTAAACACCTAGTGAAAAAACCAATACAGTAATTTTTCAATTAATAAATTTAAATTAGTAGGTACTTCAAACTCTAAAATAAAACCTATGAATGAAACTTACCTTTGCACTCTCCTGAGATTTGTTATGAAGAAGTTCCATTTTGGCGTGATGATGTGATGGATATAAACCAGTATGTAGGGAATCATTAGCGTGCATATCAACAGCTAAACGGCCGGGGAACAACGTGGGCCAGTCAACGAGAGAGCAAGCTGACGGCTGCGCAGTCAAATTAGCCACGGGACCGCCGGCTTCCCCCAGCGCCAGTGATATGTTCGAATATCCAGCACAAATGTGCAGCGTTTCGCCTGTGCCGTTCCAGTACTGGGGTATGTGCAGCCAGCCCCTCAGTCGCGCCTCACTCGGCCCACTGAATATATGGTTACTGCCGCCGCCAGTGCCCCAGTCAACAGTTGTCGCGTTAACTACAGACACCCCATCTGGGTGATTCCAGTCTGCTGGTTGTTGATATCTAAGAAAGGTCAGACCGGGTCGTTTGTCTAGAATTTTGCATTCGTCAGGGGTCGTTACTTCCGTGCCAGTGTTTCCCCACCACCCGGGATTCTCTGAAGGTGTGTCTTCCCCGCAAACACCGTAATTATCTACGAGAAAACAAATTACATTAGACATTAGTTTTTTTATAAGATATCGTTTGACCTTTGGTCGTGACCTAGATATGCTTACCGTCTTTATGATGGCACCGCGCGTTTTGCACGCACCAGTTACACTGGTCTAATCCCAACTTGGTGCTCACGGAAGGTAGCGGAGTTCGGCTACTATTACCGCGGCCGGGCGGTGGGCCATGAATGAGGCACGAGTGGCAGTCGCCCAGTGCTGGGCAAATGCCCCCACACCGTATGGATTGAAGGTTCGTTGTGCAATTTGCTCCTATTCTTCTGCCGTAGCAAGTCTAAAAAAATATGCATAATCTTTAATTTCAAGTAAATAATTTCTAAAAATTAATGTGTAATTCAATAAATAAACGTACATCATCAGCTGAGCACCAGCCACACTCGGGGTCGGCGAGGCACTCGGGTTGCGATCGATGTCGGCGGCAAGCGGACTCGGGGTCGTTGTTAGTGATGCCCGCCTGCCAACTGGGCACCATGTACGCTAGCAGATCACCTGCACAATAAAGTATATGTATAAAATGTAATAGCGTAATTACTCAAAAAATATACCTAATAATAAAAATGAAGTTCAAAATTTACCATGCTGAAATTCATTTTATTGAATTATTTTTTCTGTTATTGTCATAAGACAATCTGTTTTGTTTTTTAAGCTTAATGTTTTTTTGGCATTACATTAGGATATTTAATATTTAATTGCTAATTTTATGCATAAAGAATTTTCTACCCAACACTGTGTCTGAAATTCGATATGGCTAGGTATATTGCCACTTACGAGATGACGGTGACCCCAAGCAACATTGGGATAAGCACACGAGGATGAAGTCAAACGTTGAATTTGCAGTGGCAATTTCAAAAATGGATGAATATTATCCATTTTTGAAATTGCCACTGCAACATCACTCACCATTAACATTGCCGTGATATCCTCCAGCTATCAGTAAAGTCGAGGGGGGTCGTAAAGCAGCCGCATGCGCAAACACGCCCTGTTTCTTCGGATAGAACCGACGCACCTTGCCCAACACGTCGAGGGGTATCCACGAATGGCAACCCAGGTGATAGATGTACATTTGGCCATCGTAACAGATCTCCTCTCTGTTATGGCGATGAGAATATCCGCCAAAAACGACCAAGTAATTTCCTGAAAGCATATTCAAAAATTAAACGTATTCTAAAGGCTAACATAGGCTGCATGGTTTTAATATTTATGCTGTGATTTGTGTATCAGTGCCCGTCATATCTATCACTTTTGCCGAGCTTTTAAAGGCACTCTATAATTGGCAGCATAAAATACATAGGTTGCCTTCGATCATCTGCAGCGCATAAAGTACTAGCACCGCTGCAGCTACGCGGCTAAATTAAAGGTGCCCCTTAGTCCTATCGCATTTCTTGTTATAGTAACAGGTGCGATAAGGCGTCTCTCAAATTTAGCGTTCTTTCAAAAATATCAAAAATCTGTGTAATAGGCACAAAGATTATCCCCTACAATGATTCAACCTCACAAACTTTACCTCTATATAATAAAGGTATAAATCAGCCAGCTTACGAATAAACATAATAAATAGACTTACCAATGATAGTCGATGTGTGAAAAGCCCTCTCGCGCGGTACATACGTGTCACGTAGATGAGCTCTAGGATAGTGAATTTCGCTCCAGTGTTTGTAGTCGATGTCGAAGGCAAACATTCTATCTGAGAGCTTGGAAAACCTGAGTAAATAAAGTAGATTTGCATTAGCATCCTGTACACAGACTCATGTAGTGTTAATGAACAAATATTTAAATAATCTTGGTTTAATGTCCTCTAAGGTCATAGAATCAGTATTTGACATACCGTGCTACGCTGGCAACCACGCCTCCATACACCAAAATTGAATTGGAATGCGAATGGTATACGGCAGTGTGGGCTACTACCCGCACATCCAGTTCTTTGCCGCCTCTCACTTGCACCCTTTCCCAAGTTTCCGTGTTTACATCACCCAGTTTTATTTTGTACATACTGCAAACAGAAGGAAGGAAATTTATAAGAATACTGATTCAATCAAATGTAAACGGTATTCAATTGTATTTAATTATTTACCTTGAGGAAAACTCTCCATCCATTGTGCTTCCGCCAAATAGGTACAATTCATCTTTGACGGCGGTAAGTGTATGGCGAGTCAACCCTGGAGGGACGAAAGTGGCGTTCGCAGCCCGCAGAGTCCAAATGTTTAGTACAGCGTCAAACATCCACAGCTCCGATGACAACGTTCCATCAGAGAGTTTACCCCCGTATAATACGAAGCCAGTACCGAACGCGCACGCAGAATGTCCATATCTCGGTTCAGGTTTTGTGGTGTTCGCTGTCATGTCATTACTACTCACTACCTCAGGTTGCTCGGTGAAATGAAGATAGCTCTCTGAGTATGGCGTGGGCGCGTGAGAGTACATTAGAGGTAGTGTGGTCTTATCGTGATTCGAGAATGATGATAGTAACAAATTAAATAATGAGCTTCTGTTGCCTATTTGCCAGCTGCCATCAACATTACCCTAAAATATAATAAATTGTGTGTAAAATACAATAAAGAAAAGTTTATTCTAATATTATAGTTGTGTCCCCTTACCTTATTAAATAAAGTTAACAAAGACTTATCAATCTCTTCATTGGTTGGGTACCTACGTAATACTTTTCCATTTTCATCATACCACTGACTAGTTGAAAACCTACAAATTAATAAAACAAACATAAATAACAGATTTAATGTATTGTGATAAAAAATACTTTAAATAACACAGGTCATCACAAAAGTAATAAATAACAATCTTGGAACATTTACTTGGCAGTAACAAAGATCTGGTTAAATAAAAGTTAATAATTTATTGTTGTTTACTACTGTTTCTTCTGTAACATTTTTTTATATATAGCATCGGTCTCATATGTTATAAAAAAATACACACACAAACAAAATTATTACCAGTCTTTGTAACATAATATTATATTGACCTTTAGCATGATACAATTAGTATAATAATGATCAACAGCCTATTTCCACACTTTAATCATTAAGCTAGGTTCAGTGTATATAAAATTGTGGCAAATAATAATAACCATTATGTCAAGCTGAGGGGCCCGGGTTCGATTCCCTGCACATTTGACATTTATGTGATGAGCGTACTTGTTGGCTGCGGTCTAGGTTATTTATAAATATATATGTGTAACATATACAAGCTAATCAATAGCTTACTATTAAACTAACTTTATTAACTACTACTAAACTAGCAATTATTAAAAAATATTACAAACCTGTAAACTTCTAATAAACCCAGCACTTTGTTCAGATCATATCCTCCAAATACATAAAGAGAATCAGTGTGGTTGACATACACGGCGGTGTGAGCTGCTCTTTTGGTCATGCCACTCTCTGTATGAGACAGCCAGTGCCAACTATTGCCTTCTTTGTCATTTTTCTTAAGAGAACAGGATTCACCAGAATACCTACACAAATATTAATTGCTTTACATTCAATCAATTAGTAAAACAAGACTCTAATAGTCCATTAGTGTTCATGGTTCTACTTAATTATATTAATCTTAAAACAGGAGATTAAATAAGGATAATATTTAATAATATCTAGTAAATTAATTTAAAAGATATTTAAAAAAGCAAGTAAGGAAAAATTTTGCGGAAGTTAAATTGTAATAAAGTCTTTACTTTGCAATTTATTGGACATGTAGTCATTTATATAGATTTAAAGTCTTAGCAATGAAAAGAAACCTGCAGGGCCTTTTATTTTAAATTTAAATCCTGTCCATATTATTACACACCTGATGGTCGTGATTTATATGACATCTAAACTACCTGCTAAGTACTCACAATAGCATAACAAGTGACCGTAATTTGATATAAAAGGTCAATTTAAATTTTATTATTCCAAACAAAAAATATACTTTTTTGCTTTTATTGTGCCAATTCAATAGCTATTATATTAACAGTTATAGAAGGTATATTAATATTTCTTACCCTTTCTTGCAAGCACATCTGTCTCCTTTACAGTGTCCATTATTTGAGCAGAGATTGGGACACAGTTCCACACTGCAGTCGGGTCCTCCCCAGTTGCCAACACAAAAACATTTGTTGGACACACACAACCCCCTACCTGTACAGTTGTTAGGGCAGTTGTGAATGGCATAGGTAGCTCGGAACCCATCCAGTACATAATTTGTGTCACTATACAGTAAAATTAACATCTGCAACAAGAAAGTTATGATTATTCAATGGTTATTGTGTGCTAATTAATATTTTAACCTTTTTACAATGTCAGAACTATATTCTTAGAAAATAATTAAAAGAATCAGTCTATTTACAAGGCCTTCAAGGTTAATTCTGATTAATAAACTGGCTGAGTAACATTGTACTTACAAATCCACTAGAAGCGGTAACATTCTGTGGTTCTGTCTTTCCACTGAAACTTCCAAGCAATGGAGCATCAAAGGAGTCACCGTCATACACAAAAACATAGTCATAGGAACATTCTGTACCCATACGAATAAAGCTCAATGTAATGTATTGGCTCTTATTCGCTGCCTTGATGAGCCATTCACAATGAGAGTCCTAAAACAAGATGTTACATTAGCACTTCACTCCATACTGTGTCAAACACTTGTAGGACAGGAAACTGACTTGTGTGTAGTTAGAGTTAGTTGGTCCATCGGTGATAATCCCGCTCTGGTCTGTGAACACCCTACGAGTCTTGTCACAAGGCGCTGTGGATGCGGCGCACAGTACAGCCAGACAAATCCAGCTGATTACAACTAAACCAGCACCTTTCTCCCGCACACTTAGATAAAACATGCCTCTTCCGGATCGTCGTAAGACATAAGTCAAATATCAAAGCCATATAATCGTGAATTTGCGACTAATATAGCTAAAATGTAGAATAAACAACACTCATATAAGTTAATAGGTGACATCTACTTCAAGGCTAACCACTTAGATGAATAATGCCACAAAGGCATGAAAAACTTTTGATATGGATAAATAAAGATATAGGTCTTAAATGATATTTGCATATAATCAGTGTTTTTAGTGGCTGGGAAATACTTTCTAACGAGTTTTTCTTACAAACAAACAATTCACAGATCCATCACAGTATTTTGACATTTGACGTAGTCGAAACAGTGTTGCCAGTTATAGGAAGAGGTAAAGGGTAAAAGCGAAATTGTAGTTTTAAGATTTAAAGTGGACAAATGTGTCAAGTAATCATTATATCATTTTTCTCACATGTCACAAAATACTAGCACTAATTAATGCAATCAAAATAATAATATGAAATACTTTATATTTATTCCAAGTTTTGCGTGGTGAGTCCGTAGAAGGTGAAAATGTTGTCATGATGAGTTCCTCCGTGTTTTGGAAGACTTATTAGATTGGTGGGTACCGACTGCCATTTGTACATTTTTGAGAGTTGTTAAGGTTAAGGGTAGTTAGAAGCCAGAAAGTTTGACAACCTGTCTAACCCAGGGAATTGAGTTGCTCAAGTTATTGGGTTAAAGAGGTCGGACAGTCGCTCCATGTAAAAGACTGGTACTGAGCAGCATCCAATTAGACAGGGAGCCGAATCCAACATATCTTGAAGAAAGGCTAGGTTTCCTCAATGCTCATGATAATTTATTTCAGCTATCTTTATAACTCACACAACGCTAAGAATGGGCCTGCCTGAATCCTAAACAGGTACAAGCAAGATACTAGAACACGCCCGCAGTTTCACCCGCGCCCCAAAGCGGCTACTTCCCATACTCGGATCGGGATGGAAAGTATCGAAGGGTCGACTCCTATATAGTTCTAGAGAGCTCCACTCTGATTTCCAGCTAAGTTCTAGAGTTAAAAATAGTATAACTAACACAACTTCCTTTTATAGATAGTGTATTTGATGACCTTTGTCAATCAATGAATTACTCATTTACTTCCTAAAGGTCCGGCCTGAGTACCTAATAAATAAAAGACTAATTTCGTATCGGGTCACGCACGGAGAAGAGTTTCATAGTAGACAGTGTTTTGGTACATACGGGATTCCTCGCGTTTCCCACAGGCATAATCTACTAATGCATTTATTGGTAGATTACTAGAAAATTTGTACTCGCTTTTAAAGACTTTTGTTGTAATTTACAGCCATAAGCATCACATAATCACCTTCGCTATATTAGCTGTAGGAGTAACATTGGTGTACTGGTTTACCACGTAACATTCAACAAAAAGACTGGTTGGATGATTAGAACGCTTGAATTGTGGATGAACTAAGTAGTGATTGAACTTGGAGCCACTTTTCAGCATCTCGTTTTTTTTAATAAATAGGTACTAATTAATTAGTACGGATTAGGAGTAATTTTAATAAGATCAGTTAATATGTTAATAAAATTGCAAATGACTGGCTTTTTTATTTGTGAACCTGATCCTTATCATCAGGACCACTCATATAAAAATAAATCTAAAGTTAAGCTGCCAAAACAAAAAGCTATGGAATAAGCAGGCGGAGATGCGTGCCTATCGATCGCGAGTGCTGCTGACTCTGCAATTCCCTCAGCTTGCGTCCTACTACAGATACCTACATGGCGATGTTCCATTCATACTTCCTGCTGCCTATACAAGTGAATTGGATATTGAGTACATCAGGTAGGTACCAATAGGCAGGCCTTAGGTATTTTATTTCTACATTATGTAGAAATAATACACTTTAGACCTTAATGACGTGAACCTTCCTACGTGGGTAAGCACTAGGCTCTCCAAAAGTGGGATAAATTGTTTTACGTATGCTCTTTTCTACTAAACACTTCTAGACAATGGTATTGAGTGCTACATAATATTCTTTGATGAGATCGCTAGCGACTAAAACAAAATAGAGATAGGCAAGGTTGTAGCTAATTCTAGGTATACCTACTAGTTTTAACTTTACAAAAGTTAAAAAGACGGATTCAACACAATTTACTAAACAAAAACTGAACATGAATCTAAATGTTGATGTAGGTGGTACTAACTTAATCTTCTTCGTACCTGTTCTTCATAATAAATAAGGGTGTAAGTGAATAACTAAAGGTGTCGATGACCTATTCATTATATTACTTGACCTTAGATACTTTCAAATTTATCCTACAAAACACCAAGAAAATGTATGATATCTTCAAGGACGATTCCTTTCTATTAGCTGCAACAATATGTATGCATAGGTTATCACTGTAGGATCCATTATTATGAAGATATCAAATTTTGGATGAAAAGCCAGGTCCGGACGTACCTATTTACATGGCACTTAAGAAGGCAACCACTGAAAAGGAGAACGCCTTCTATTCACTGGTTGCAAATAATTTGTATATTGTCGACTCATTATTCAGGCGTGCACCATATTTATGAAGGTGAAAATTAATAAATCATAAGCGCACGTGAGAGACGCCGAGGGCTGTTGAAGTTTTTTCATCCGGAATGAAGTGATAACCGCTAATGACGCACTCTTAACGCCGACTCATCCGCTACACCATCAAGGCTAAATTAAATTATCGCCATCCGACATCATTATGAGCGGCAGAGAGTGCATAATGATCAGTAACAAGTATTCAATCCTATGTTTTGGCGTGAAAACGTGGTGATAAATCTAGCTTCCTTATTGTGATGGTGCTTATAAAATTTCTCTATAACTATCTATTTTTCACCTACTAACAGTATACTTTTTATAAAAGTGTCGATGGCTTTTTATTATTAGGTAATCTATAAAAGACACGTGTTTCTATTACCTACTAGAAGGACACCCGTGTTTTTACAGAAATGATAAAATAAATTCAATAGAAAACGCAAGTCAACGGCAGAACATTGGATTAAACATTTGTTCTCTGTAGTCTCGCACGTTTCGTACAAAAGCTGCCCAATGGAAACAGTCTGATTAAAAATACTGCTTAGAATTTCCTAAAATTTTTCGCCTCTGCAAAACTGCTCGTGAACAACAAAACAAATTGTTTATATGGAAAAGCAAAGGTGCCCTTTTCGTAAACAAAAAGATTATATTAAAAGTGTTCCTATAAAATGCAAAATTAAAAGGTTGTAAATTATAAGCGGCGCGGTCCACCGTACTGTCCTTGATAGCCGGTCTTGTGAGCGACTGACCGCGCGTGACGGTCCATTCTAAGCGCACGTTTACTATGTAAATTAACTGACCTCCACCGGTCATTTTTTTAGCAGAAAAAGCAAATATTGTCGCCGCTGTTTACACTGGCGCCCGCTTTTAGATACACGTTCACAATGCTGTTGTAATACGCTAAAGGTTATTCTTTTCCTTGACGATTTTCCGGAACTACTCGTAAATATACAAATCTGATTCTTAGATTATTGCCTTACGTTGATGAAGTTATTCAGTCTTAGAAGAGTATTTAGAGAACATCACAGTAACTCTTTTAACATACCAGATGCATTGAAATCTGGTAGGTAGCCATGTAGGACCAGGTACCTTTTTACGATAGTCGTAAAGCTTCAAGCCCATTACTTGAAGCAGCGTCACTTACACGCGACGTCGTGAGGATACCGTGGGGAGGACTTGGGCCGCGGGCCACATCATCATACAAATGGCACATTAGCGACCGCGTCCGAGCCGTCCGCACGCCGGACGCACCTTATCTGCCTCTCAACTATATTTGTTCTGCACCGGATTACCAGAGATTTACCACGGTCACCGACCGTTAACAGGCGATTAAACGTCCTCTACAAATACGAGTTAAATTTAATGTTACGTGTGATCGCATGGATTTTATAACATTTGTGAAAAGTCTCATAAATGTTGGGTTTGGTTTAGATAAGGTGCAGCTGCTATTTACATTCTCATTACATTAAATTACCAAGATAGGTACCTCGGTTCGGATCTAATTGCTATTTTCCCCAGGTTCTGTTCGATATTCCATGTAACGGATTTTTCAGTTTCTCTAATAAGCACTGCGCCAAAGTCTTCAAAGCAATGATATTTACGTGTCAGGTATACCGATTAGTAACTTTATAATTAATAGCGTGGGTATTTGAAATTGACTAATGTATTGCTAAACGATTTTGCATTTTACGTTCCAGTAAATCGGAAGGACAATACTCAAACACGCTTTTTATTAATTTTATATTATACCAGGTACGAATATAATGTAGGTACTCAAACCTTTTATTAGGAGAGTTTCTTGAATATACGTAGCATTTTCAAATGCGTAGCTCTCGCGTAGTTACCTCGTAGCAGGGTATAGCAACGCGTAGCGTAGTGTAGCTCCAGAGTAAGCCAGAGACGCGGGTGCGATAACGCGGCTCCGCTATAAATCAGCGCTGTCGATGCGGAGCCGCCCCATTGCAGCTCGCGGCTTGATTTGTCGCGTCCATCCCACAATTCTATGACCGCTAGTGCTGTAGTTTAATTCGATATATCGATGAATATAGTTCTTAATTTTTTGACTTACTAAGGCAGGTATATTTTACCCGAAAAAATAATACGAAACGGTAAGAAAATATTAGGAAAAGTTTTCATGACTTCAGGGTCTTTAAAAAACCACTGCGCGGACCAGCCAGAGGACACGGTGGAGCACACGGTGGAAGTGTGTTCTGCCTGGGCGGAGCACCGCCGTGTCCTCACAGCGGCAATTGGCGGCGGCGACCTCTCGCGTCCGGCCCTGATCCAGGCCATGGTCCGGAGCGAGGGAGAATGGGATGCCGTCGCCTCCTTCTGTGAAGCAGTTATGCTAGCGAAGGAGGCGGCGGAGCGGCTAAGAGACCGCACCGCTCATCCCAGCCGTCGCGGCAGGGCTGGTACCGGTCGACACCACGGGCGCCGGGTGTCGAGGGATGACTCCCGACCACCGTAGGCGCGGGTTTGTGGGCGGTGAGTGTGGGTAGCTCATCATCGTCCGTACGTCTAAGGACGACAGGCCCGTGTCGGCGGCGCGTTCTGTTCCACGCGCTCCTCGAAGAGATGTCAGCAACATGGGAGGGGCCCATAAAGGGCCAGGGTCTGCTTGGGCTGCGGGTTGTTCGTAAGAGATACCGCGGCCCTGGCACACAGGGACCTCCAGAAGGAACATAGTGGGTTTTAGTCAGTAAGAGTCTGACACTCCCTCCAGCTGCACCCTCAGCGGGAGGGGTCATTTGATGATTTCCCACGAAAAAAAAAAAAAAAAAAAAAAAAAGGGTCTTTAAAAATCCTTAACCTTATTTTACTAAAGAGTTGCAAAGATCAGACGGGTACCCGTCTGGTATCCAAATATCAGATATTTTTGTTAGAAACTCAAACTAACTTATACTAGTAACTAGTACACTAAAAAGTTTGTGTTCCAAAGTAGCGCTATAAACTAAACATCTACAAACAACATCGACACATCTAAAGACATATAAGTAGACACAAATCCACACTAGGCCATTGATATGGAACCAATAAAGCGTTCAGTAAAATAAAATGGTCCCCTCGCGCGGTCAAACAAATCTGTAGTACTATACTATTGTGACCCGCTTGCATAATCACCATAGCCAGATATAAATACGTCGATATTCGTATTAGATAAATTTCAGGCACTGCTTTTCATATTCTGCGAGTAATCTTATAAATGTAATGTCATCTTGGCTAAACCGATTTTGATGAACCTTTGCAGAAATATAGCTGATAAATCTGAATATTATCATTCACAATATCACTTTTTTCTGGTACGAGAAGTAGTTCCCTTGGGACGCGGGTGAAATTTTTAAACGGAAGTTTTAACTGGGTACCCATAATTTTAGTCTTATGGATAAAAAACTTGGTGTTATAATATTCACCGCTTATAATACTTTCTAAGTAACTAAATACGTGAAAACAAAACACTTCATTATTCATTTCAACACAATATTGGTAGGAGGGAACACTGACCCTTACATACTTAACATGACGGTGTTAACTGCGACCTAATTTCAGATTAATACGCTTAAGCGGAAACCTCACTAAGCAGGTTCAAATGGCACGCGGAAGACCGGCCCGTTACGGGTGAACATCGACGACTAAACTAACTAGCTTAAACACTTTATTATGTTTACTTTACTTTCCCGATTCTTGCCATTACGCAACTTTTGTAGATTTATAGTTTCCGCCCCGTTCATTATCTGTATTGAGCAAGCAGTGGACGCGTGGCATAAATCTGAATGAAACGCAGCAAATAGCCTCCCGCCCTACCGACTTTCCTCGTCTTGTGTTAACTTTGAGAAGTTCGCACAACTTCCCTTATGAGACTTTGATACGTTAACTAATCTGTATTAGATAAGTGCACTCATTACTTCGCTTGAGATGAATTGGATTGTTTTAGTAACGATTTCTATTATTCTTAAATTAATTGCATTCATTTGCCCTAAACTAGAACTATTTTTTTCGGTATTGCGATCACCACCATAAATCAGTCTATACCAAAGGTAAAAGAAATATATCGGAAGCTATAACCCGTCCTATTACCAATTCCCTCTGTCCTGTTTCCTAAATATTCAGTTTTTCCTTTGTTGGCATTTTTCATGTAGTTAAGAAAAACAAGGGCGCCATAACTCTCGTGCCGGTTGATCAGATAGCATGATAATGGCTGTAATGGATCCTGGTCAGCGGCCCGCATGCAAATAAATCTGCGGCCCGATGCAATGATGTGTGGAAAATGGCAGTCACCCCTTGCCGCACCGGCCAGCCCCGCGGCCTCGCGCTCCTGTACACGGTTACCAGCAATAAAACAAATTACCTAACATTTATAAGTGAATTTTATTAGTATTTTATGTTTTATTATGTCTTGTATTATATTGTACAGGTCAGTTTTGCGAAGGGACATTAATAAAATAAAATGCTTTTTCAAAATGATTGAAAAAATTGTATTGGTTTATAAAAATAAATATTATATATGTGTTTAAAAATAATACAATCTATTATAATAACGCCATTATTCCCCTTCGTAAAAAGAAACATTTAAGTTTACCATTACAAAAGCGACGAATTTATTTCGGAATCGTTGAACAAATGTGAACTGTCTTTATTAGAATTGGTTCGAGTAAAGTTATCATGATTACTGCGACGACCCCGTATCACGGAGGCAGTTACTGCTGGACAATCTTTACCTGATGCTGTTGTTTTATCCGGGAAGTGGGCAGCGATAAAAGTCAGGGCAAATGGCAGTCAATAAAATAAATAGCGTCGGCAGGGTGTTCTGTAAATAAGTCGGTGCCCGGGCTCGGGGCGACGATCGCCTTTTTTATTGGCGCCTCGATTGCTCTCGAAACAACGAGTGTGAAGCGGGCGGCGGGCGGCGGGGCGACGCATATTGCAGTGTCGCGCTGACGCTGCAGATTATACTCACAGATTAGAAATAGAATTCCCCGCGATGTTGCGGCATTGTCTGCTACAACACACTTATCCTCAATTGTTCTATCGTCTTATGTTTTAATTTTATTCCTCTGTCACCCGCTCAAAATGCTGCCCTTATATCATCTGCAAGAAGGCTCACATTTTCTAAACTGTTTTGCATCCAGAAGTGACCTGTGCTTGTTCTACCGTAACTTCTGCCGTCTGCTGCATCTGTACACATTTTCTCTACTTTGAACCTACATACAACATTCTACACTATAAGATATTTTTCTTAAATCTGTCACTTAACTGTCCAGTTGCACTTACTTATCGTTAATCTGTGTCTCGGGAGAATTGTTCAGATGGGATAATAAAGTATTCCGCACGTATCGCGGTCGGTCGCGAGGCTCCCGGATGGATGTATTAATTTGTAAGAATTTGTCGTCGGACCCTCGCAAGTCCCCTGCCCCGCAAGCATTCCAATCACGCACAACAAGCTGCGTAATTGCACCTAATAATTTTCTTAAATAGCTACAAATCCCTTGCACATCCTACTGTTCTAACACTAAATGACATTTTCTACGATACAGTACTAAAACCCGAACGTAGCGTAGTATGCTTTATGACGGACATCATCTGTAAAGAATAATAAAAAAACGGCAATTTCGTTAAGTTTTATGAGCTACGAGTGAATGACCTTCAGTAGTGAGTTTTATATGTATTGAGTTGGACAGTGGTATTAGGAACGTGGCGGAGGTGTCTGTGCATCGCCGTGGGCCTTGGGTCGTAGAACCGGTCCCGCGGGGCTCGTCAATACACCACCAACCTAATCCAATCACAACTGCACCTCTACTGACGCGTATATTTCAGCACAGATGACAAGCTATAGAATATTAATGACAACTTTAGTTTAAGAATATCGAATTTAACATAAACTACTTTATAACAAAGTTATAAAAGTACTTTACAGTTTAGTTAGTAAAATGAATTAAATTATTATCATCTAACCAAATTGAGTGAAAAATTTTAAGTGACGCGTCAATAAACCTGATAAAGCTCCAGTCTACGAGCGACGACTACGCGCTACGAGCGTAGCGGAGTCGTAGACGCGCTTAGTTAATTTACCTAAGCACCTTACCGCTATCTGTTTTGCGCCCGCGCCGGATTATGCTAATGATGAATTGTAATTCTCTTATCGCGCTTTGTCTACCTACAGGTTTGCAACAATATCATAATTGAATTTTACATCCCGTCTATTTGCATTCCTCATAGAAAAGTGAACCCACGTTGCTGTAGCTAGTGATAAAGTACCGGCAATAAACTGAAATCTACCACGCCTACGCTCAATTAGTCACAAAACGAATAGTGAGACGTTAGGGAAAGACGAGGTGTATCAAAGGTGCAGTTATTAGAGAACTTGATTCGTCCACGGAGGTCGGTCATGGAGGTAATGGGCGCGAGACGCGAGGGGACCGACAATAAGTCACCGGGACCATCCGATAGCAGCAAATCAATGACCACCCTGCTATGATACATGGGATTAAACGACGTTTATAGTTTTAGCTACGGTCGACGAATTAATACCGAGGAGGTGTGCGCTATCGGCGACATTAATTTTTATGGTTGTTGATAGAAATCGATGTTTTATGAGTATTTTAATTGATGGTTCACAGAACGTTTGCAAAGAAATTACCAACAAGGTACATCATTATTGTGAAGATTTTTACAGATAAATATTTTTCGGTGGTCAACAAATAGTTTTATTGTGTTACCAGGGTAAATAAAAGCGTGAGCGTCCACCTGTCACGAGCACTGCTGTCAAATTGCGTCGTGCAGTTTAGGGTTGGTGCTGAGGGAGTCTGTCACCGCTGTTCGTGTTTTAAGGCGCGAGGGTCGCTTGTTAGCGCGAACGTGCTCGGAGTCGCCGGTAAACACGCGGGTAGATAACAATCTATTTGGATTGCCTCTATATTTCATTTTTCCCCGTGTGCACCGCTCTAACTAGATAGAGGTGCCGCGTCACATGAACGAATAAGGGAAATACGGGTCTGTTTCTTCTGTAACAAGGTTTGAACGTTCTATTTTATATTCGTGTCTTTTTAAATCAGGTTTCTATGCTCGCTGTTATAGAAGAGTTTATTCGACATTCATAAATGTTTTATCTTTTTAATGTTTATGGTGAATTATTTCATGGTTCTACAAGATCAATGGCATTTTCAAACTGAGATTGACCTTTCTAGTAGTGCCCATATAATATCATTCGATACTTCGTAGCTTTTTTTCAAACTAAATTATATGGCTTCCTATAATCAAATATTTATTTAATAAACCCGATAAAACATTCTAAATCACGTTAAGACTACTACAGAGGTGTGATGTGACGGTTAGTTAGGCAGTATTTACATTGCGCGACTTCCTTGGTCAGTTGATCGCTTGTGCACACAACGGGAGCTTCGTGTGTAACCACTCTAATACAATCACAGATGCGAGGGCACAGTATACTGAGCCATGCATATAGTTTTCTGAATTAACTTTTCAATAAAAGTACTTATAAAAAGTCTTAATAACAGGAAATTGTAACCATCAAAGATCCATTGTAAAATAACCCCAAAACGTAGCTAGTGATGTTACACCAGCACACGTTCCCTGAAAGAGCTCCAGTACCGCCATAGATATTGAAGGGGTTTTATTATTTTTAAAGTGCGCGCTCGTTTGCACGCGAATGGGCCACTTAACCACGGAGACAAGCTCCCGGTTGTGCGCATAGATTTCCCATACTAACTGTATTAGCCATCTTTATGTGAGGGATAACTGTTCCGCCACGCTTTTTACATGTTATTTTTTTAAGAATGATAGTAAATTTGTTATCTGTAAACAAAATCTTTACTCAATAAAATCTAGATAAGGTTTGTAAAGTTGACGGTTACTGTTGCAAGGCATCGTAAAATGAATATCACTTTACAAGGATGAATGTTAGTCGACAGGCAATAGGCTCGTTATCAGACTCTCTGCAATACACAGTGTCAGACGAAGGATCGGACGGAACGTCGGACGTGACCGGATTCACGAGACGATCTTACCACGAGAAGTCAATACGGGTCCATTTTCAACACCGAGACGTCACGATATATCGATACGTCAACAGAATTCTTACGTGGTATATTGTTTAGTATATTGTATACTCTTTGAACGGAATAAAAACAAGAGAACGTACAAAAAATATATATTTCAACATACCATAAAGTCATTTGCCAAAAAAATAGTTTCTATTGTTTAAATATTTATTAATTTTACACAAATGTTATCAGCTTGAGCTTCAACAGTGAAAACGCACTTCCATATATACGCCTTTTGAATATCTTCGCTTGTCAAATTTAATGCGCCCTCCATCTGTACTATCAGTCGAACCCCTGTCGATATCACTCAATGTAGTAGTCGTTTTATATGTTAAAATAGAAATATCGGTGGAATTATAAAACATTACATTTTACTTTATTTCCGGACAATCCAGAACATAAAAGATAGAAAAAGAAAGTAGAATTATTTCACTGCAACTTATTAACTTTTCGAAAGAGCAAAAGCTTATTAAAATGGAAATCTTGAAAAGTGTAAGATTAAAAACTAGATTCACTCCCTTAAACTATAACAATAAGCATTATGGTTTAATTTGTATTTATCATCCGTTAAAATGCGAATCGGTGAAACGGAATCACTAATTTGCAAACCCTCCGCTGCGGTCGGCGCGGTGTGTGAACCGCGAACGCATTTGATTCTTATTCATGGCGCGGGGGACGCGTCGACCGCCTAACAACTTGATAATGTATTCACTTGATAAAGCGGAAGGTGGTACTTCGCGAGTGCCGCATTAAAAAACCAATTACAGCATGACTAAATCGCGCCGTTGCTGCTCTCGCCTATTTGTCAGACTCCGGAGGGATAAAGAGTATATTCTAAATTTAATTTCACGCAATTTAAAAATTGGGGGACAGTCAGTAACGTTATTTTTTATTGAGCGTCAGTTATGAAGTTTAAAATAATTTTAAGGGAGTCAATTCATGAAAGGGGAAATCGGATCAAATCAAAAGAGATGTGTATTTATTGCATCATAGTGGTACTTTACTTTCTGCAACTTACTATTACATTTATAGTTATGTATATAAAAAATCACAGTAGGAAAAACACAAATATTTAATTTTGTTATTTTTTCATCTTGCAGTTTTGTCTACCAAACTTGTGCTTTAAACCCAATAAGAGAACTCTAATTATTCTGAAAGCTTGCATGACTGTGTAATTTGAAGACAAATTAGGTACACCTCGTTTAATTGAATCGTTAACATGTCTACTTTGGACCCAATACAAATCGCCTTAAACCCTCAATAATAGCGCTTAGTCGAACATATACTAAGTTGAGAAAAAGTCTGCCTGATGTTGATTTGTGTGGAAAGTTTTATAAGAAAACAATTAAAGACTTTAAAAGAAAACGTCACAGTATATGTCAGGGGGCGAGGGCAAAGGCGATGTAACAAACAGCCGCCCTAATACAATAACGGCCGGAACAAACTGCGCTATAAAATATCACCAGTGAATAAATCAGTTTTGCCGTGATGCGTCGACCCTCCACCTACCGTTACTATCAACGATTTATGGTCATACGATATTGTATAACAGATAAAATAATAATTGTGCGGATCTAAAAACAAAGCCTGGCTTTCACATAATTAATTGGTTTCTAATAAATTACATTTGTTGCACAACATATCCATTACTTGCTCTCATGATTCAGTGCTGCATTTCGCTAGAAAACTCGAGTAAAACAAACGATTTAGGTAATCAGTCTTTAAAATACATTTTGGAGAAACAGTGTGTAAGGTATAATATGAAGACGATTATCGATGGTGTTCAATCTTGTTTTTTCGGAAATAGGAAAATTATAGTTGGTAACGGCGAACGCACAAACGCACACACACAGAGGCCACACCAAACGATGTACGCGTGAAGCGTGCGCTGAACGCAATCTCCAATCTCAGCATCACTATGCGGAGCAGCAAGCGTGAAACAGAGGCGCGGCGCGACATCGCACGCCGCCGCCGTGGCACGCGGCGCGCACTGATTGAGCCGCGACAAGTTAAACGATTTGAAACAATTTAATAGAGATCAAAAATTCAGGACCCCACAAGCCCGCACAAACTTTTGAAGTTTTTCCCTCGCTAAAGGGATTATCGGTGAGCGGAAGCTTAGGGGGATATTTTATGGTTTTGTGGACTTCCTTATATTTTTTTCCTTAATTCGGGCACTTGTACTGAGCAAATGCCCACCTAGCATATGTCCTCAAAATTTTCTTCCAGCCCAGATACTTACTGCACATTTGCCATCATGTAGGTAACTGTGTAATAAGTTATTCATTGATTTTCATCTAACAAACGCTATCGCTTTTTATTCTGGCTCTTTATATTTATAAGGATCGCCTACATAGGGAAGCATAGGTTTTCTACATTATGACGTTTGTCGTAGTTAGAAAAAGTTCAATATAATTAAATAGACATAAAAACAAATTAAAAAAAAAACATATCCAGCTTAAAGCACACCTTACTGCATCCAATAATATTCTAAGATCCCCATGAATATCCAAAAATCTAATAACTCACAAAAAGATTGTTTTCAATCTGTGGATACATACGTTACATTTATCGAAGGAATAACCTGAGCTTTAGGTTATTATGGTCCCTGATCGAGTTCACATATCTACTCCACTTCTTTGCTGGAACGCTATCAACGTAAATATCTGCACATTTTTACTGCTTCTTTGACAAGGTACTAAGTTTTCCCGATTTGGATACTTTCGCTCTTACGCCAATGGTATAAGGTGGGGATTTGATGTCGTGTTTGCGCATACAACTTTGTCGCCTTAAAAAGATGGGCGATATGCGATTGCGTTATGATAGGATCAGGGTTCAGCGGAGCGCAGCCCGTGAGAGAGGCGCTCCAAGCAACTGCTGGAACACGTAACTGTATGATGTTAATGTCATTTTAAACGTGGTAAACTCTTTGTGCTCAGTCATAACTCCAAGAAGTATTATTTGAATGTCCTTTGACACTTACAACTAAGGTGGTATTAACTTTCAACATGCTTATTTATATGATATTGTTTTCTTAACGCTACTTACATGATGAATTTTAGGCTTTCCAAAACCTTAAATAGGCCTTATCGTGTAAGTTGGACAGAAGCCTTGCCCGTACTATAATGCCCTAATATCATATTTCTTTTTATCCGATCTCAAGTGAAGCCGATGGTACAAGCCAATGTACATTGCTCTGAGGATTATTGCGAAGTATAATGGAGCAGAACGGCATCCCCAATCGGCTCATTCGATAGACACAGCCGAGCGGAACGGACTCCCCTGCAAGCATCAATCGCACTATCGCACAATTGATTGTCGGTCTAAACTTATTGCTTGCATTTCAATCAGAAGTACAGAAACCCTTTCTTATGCCATAACACCCATTTTTCCGAGGTTTATAGTTCTTCCTTTTGTTTCTTGAACACAAAATGAATTTTCAACCCGATGGTAAGATGTTTGATGGCTAATAAGGATTTGATAATTTGACGTCATATTATGCATGCTTTACGTTGTATGTCATCAGTTTATCATAAAATATAGTTATTCATGTTTTTTTTTTAGTCCAGAAGATAGAGGAAATCTGAACAAGATCAGGTTAGATTAGGTTTTTTTATTAACATAAAACATAAATTAAGTTTAAAATGTGTCCTGTTCCAGTATTTCATCAAAAACGTCTTTTACCTACCTACCTTCATAGGTAAGCACCTAAAAAATTTGAGTCCTAATCAAATATAATTAATATATGTAATAAATACATACTTATAAAGTTATAAAATGAATAATTACCAGCGATACATATGTATGTATAGGTAGAGCATTACAACAAAACAATACTGTGAATTGCATTGTTTATTGCCAACCAAGTGTCATATAGCAATGACCACATTTTCATAGTCAGCATTTTGTATGTATCTCCAGTTGCATACTCGTGCATTTATTGGTAAATACCTACTTGTTATACAAAAGTAGTTCATAATATTGTCTTTATAACCGACTTCAGAAAATGAGGCGGTTCTATGTTCGTATATATTTTAAAAGGTCGAAAATGTTATACGGAGGACGGAAGACGGAAACATGAGGCAGGAGTATAGCCTGTGGTTTAGCCTAATTTAAACTCTCTGTAAGACTTTTCAAGCATTATTTTACACCCGGAAAATCATACACAGTCTCTAGAAATTACAGTTCTAATCCCCTTCCTTACGACCTATAGGGTCATCTGTCGGTCAGTCTACGGTAGCCACCTTGTAAGGTTTTTGCAGACAACCAATATCCTGGCTTGTCTTCCATGTGATTCATTGAAGTGAAATAATCCGATAGATTAATTTTCAAGAACTACCAAACAGTCCGATATAATTCCTAGAAAATCCTTTAGACCAAATACATTTATAATGACTTCCTTTGATGAAATTCAATCCTTTTCAACGTCTTCAAATCTCATCAGTTTCCGTTTGAGTTGCTCATATTAAGAAGGGATTATATTTTTATAGTACTGGTACAACACAAACACAATCATGATTAATCGGATCTGGACAAATGGCCGGTCATTTGTGAGAACGATCGGAGACCGTGAATGTCCCGGTGACTATCTAAAGTATCGAGATAATAGGTGCAGGGGCCGAACGGCCCCCCGCGCTGGCCGGCCCTGGGCCACTAAGGAATAATGTAAGTGTCCGGGGCGACATTTGCACCGAACTGCCGACGACCTCCGCCTCTTACTTATGCGGTTTTTAATATTTTTATTGTAATGGCCACGGTCAGTTTGGAACAAAAATTCTATAGATACGACTTTACCTACATCAGGCACAAGAAGGGCTGTATGTCCAAAATGTAAAAAAACTAACTGTTTATAAGTTTATTACTTTACAATTTTACTTACCAAAATCTGGTTACCGTATTAATTATACTTGGTGCCACATTTCCAAAAACTCAAATGACATTTCAATAAAAATATTTAAAGTTTCATCTTCAACAGTTCAAAACATCTATTAAGCTTAATTTAGCCAGTAGCAACAAGTACAACAACAATATACCTACGACAAGGGGCTAAGGACTTGGATCTATACTCGTACAGTACTTCTAGATAAGCCTAGGTTAATAATTCAAGGAAAGTCTCCAAAGATTTTCACAGTTCCTGCATTCTGAGGTAAAGGTTGTATAAGAACGTGTAAAAAACAGCTGTGACTTGCCCCCTGCGACACCCTTGCGGTCACCGTTATTGTTGGCGACGGGCAGCGCACTAAAACTGCCCATAAAACACCCGCCGCACCGCCGATACATATCTACACTTATTGAAACTCTCCATTTCCGATATTAATAATTTTAAGACTCCAACTATGTTACGTTTCAGGAGATACCGGATTTTCTTTTCAGAATTTATGCATTGTATCTGTAATCTTTTGATATAAAGATGGGTAACTACTTTAGAACAATCATAATAAAATTAATAAATAGGACCTACTTACAACTTCTTTCTACTTTTTATACCTAAAAAATTTTAATCCATTTTCATTATTATCTGTTTAGGAGATATCCATTTTCAGGATGATGAGAAGATTTTCAATTCTGTAACTGTTAAGGTTTCCCATTCCCTTAAACTAGTGCCTTAAACTACATTTTTAATACCCTTTAAAGTTTACAGAAGTTTTTATGAATGATTTCAGGTTCATATCGTTACAACAAATAAGCCCATATGGCCCAATAAGTCAGCAGGTAAGGCGAAGAGGACCTAACTGAACAAATATTAATAAAAGAAGTCCGTTTGCGACTGGAGAGATAATATACGAGTTTGAAATAAAATCTGTCAGTGACCATTTATGGCGGAGTCCTGTTATTAAAATGTAGCGGGGCGTCAGGTCCGGCGGCGCGGGCGGACGGGGCGGCGTCTCCTCGCCGGCTGCGACCACGACGCGATCTGATTTATGTCCCGACCAGCAGTATTTTATTCGGCGGGCGCCTCAAGAAAACTATAAGTTTCCGTTCGGCAGGACCAGGGGAGTAGCCCAGTAAATATTGTCTCCGCTCACTGCATCAATACAGACAGATATCTATATTTATTGCGCTACTTTGTAAGATAATTTAGTAATGGATTGGTATCATTACAGTTTTATTCTCTAAATATGTTACTAACAATACGATTTATTATGGTAACTGGTGGAAGTTTACTATGTTGTTTACATGCACATTCCTTGTTTTGCTATTTTATGTTTGAAACTTGCAAAGATGTTTAGTCCATTTCAAGTTCTAAATTACTAGCAATCGAATTAAAAATTACTGTGTTTAGGTGTGTATTCAAGTCATACATCAGGGACATTCACATCCTATCTAAGCGTCATGGGAGGCAGTCAAACGAAGCCAATTGGTCTGTCACTGTGCTCTGTTAGGGGTACACTACGGAGACTGCCACTCTTTACTGACACCGCAACTATATCATTATCCTGGCATAAATGATATTATGCAAAATTATATACATATGACATAAACACGTACCTAAGTCAAAAAAATTACTTCATAATTTCGCTTAACTGTGGGTCCAGAAAAACTTTTTAAAAGGCTAACTACTTTGTAATGATTTCTATTCAATGGTTCATTATCAATCTTAAATAATTAATTCAAGCTGTCGAGATATTAGGCAGTGTTCTATTTTTAAAATTACGTAGCTTTGTGCCACATCAATTAACAGAAGATATAGAAAATTAAATTAACGTGCTTGTTACAAATCCACCGTACATGCAATGGTGTCGCTATGTGGCAAAGAAAAAAGTTTTTATTTGGTTCTCTACCAAAGATAAGGACTATTAGATAGACGAGAAGAGTTCGATAAGTCGTCACGGTTGTCTCGGTCGATGAGTGATGTGCCCCCAGCACACGACCCGCTACTAATGAGTCGTCAGTGTCGCGGGAGCCCGCCCCGAGCTCGCTGATCAACGCCTCCTGCCACTGACTGACGGAACAACCTTAATATAACTAATTTACTTTGTTATCGTCCATTTGAATTTTAATTGTCATTTTATAGATAGAGTAACGATTAGTGTCGAGGATAAAAATCACATTATCGGTATCAGTCTTTTTATTCGTCAATGCTGGCGTACACAACAAAAGGTGTTAAAGTTACAGGAACACCGCTCTAATCACTAACCAGCAAGACTAAACAATCTATGTGGGATTCAAGATCTTTAATTATAGTCTATTAAGACCAAAATTGTTTCTTAATCTTGCGTTGATCATGCAATTTATCTAGAGTATTCTTCTGTGAAACTTTTGTTGTCCTATATATTTTTAACTGTGAAAAGACAAAACTCTTTGTGTATTTCTCTTTGAGTTAAAAAAGCAGTAAAAGTTTTGATGGAGGGAAGGTGGATTACAACCATGAATCCATAATACTTCGGACAAACTGGATCTCGGACTCCTATTTACCAACAATACAAATATATACCTTTAACTGTAGTAACCCAGTCCACGTTATAAAGATTGCGATCAGTAGTGTGTCCTTGTTTTGTAAGTTATCAGGTATAAACTCTATAAACATAAAGTAGGGTGACGATGATGTGATATAATTATTATTAAATTCTTGACTGATTCTGTTCATAAGACAATATTTAGTACACAAAATGATAGCGGCTGTATAGTTTTTGCTTGTCACGAATAGACACTAATCATGATTCATGTTTGTGGACACCCTACCGAAAAGAGATACAAGGTAAGGGACTGATGCTGAATGCATACAGACCATAAACTATACATAGGTACCTTGTCTTTTTGTTTAATAATCTCAAAAATCTTTTTGAATAAGTATTGTAAATACAGTATCCCATAGAAGCCAGGCGTAGTACTCATTACCCGGTCATTGAATAAAGCTAAGTCCAATTACGTGATTGGATTAGCTACCGGTCGCGACTCAACGCCTGACACCTATCTCGGGTACTTAGTTGGCACACGTAACAATCAATTATGTAGCTATTGTTATTTGCTAGGAGACTGTGAAATACTTGATTAGAAAAGGGTTTTCAGTTGAACATAATGTAGCAGATTTAAAATGAAACAATAGATCAGGCGTGGTGGTAGATATTCGCCAATCTGCGGGTTGTTCGCAAGAGTTACGATGACCCTGGCACAAAGGGACTTCCAGAAGGAACATGGTGGGTTTTAAGTAAGAGTCTGACACACGCGGGAGGAAATAAATACAAAGGTATTCGCCAATTGGTTGGCGGTTTTTAGCTTTTAACGTCGGTAATTTATACAATCTGTTTTCTTCCAGTTGCATAATATATTATGTGAAGCTCCGCTTTATTCTATATATTATACTTTTTAGTGTTTTATGAAGTCGGTCTCTATTTTTTTTTGTAAAAAGTTTTTTATCACTTTCCGAAACTCCTAATTCTGCAGCAATTTCTGATACATTGTATCCTTGTTATTTCAAGAAAACAATTCTGTGACATTCATAATGCTCCGTAATACGCACATTATACGGCATTATTGTGCTATTTATCGATATCTTATGGCAGTCATTACCCATCACGGTGTAAAGATCTTATCAACACGCATAAAATAATCCCAAACACTATGTAGCTACTATCAATCATTTAGGAGTTCCCTACACTGCACTGCACCTGCATCACGGACGTTGAAGTTGAGGTCGTTACCCATCTCGCTGTAAAGATCTTTTCCAAGCACTAGGCACCGTTGAGGAGTTTCCTCGATCCTCTCTCGTCTCCATCATCAGATTTGCCCTAAATTTCCGTAATATTGTAGTCTCATTAGATTACACATTGATATCAAGTTTATACCCCATGCTTGCCTACAATTTCAAGAGACGCCCTCGATTTCTCAAGGTTTCCACCGCCAGGTCCTGATCTGATGACAATGGGACCAAATGACAAGCATATCCTTTCAAATAAAAAAATAATTTTTGAAATCGGTCCAGGCATCTTTGAGAAATCGAGTAACAAACATAAAAAAAACAACGGCTCATTTTAAATTATTTACAGAAAATTTAACAAAATAGTTGATTTTCTTTTGCGCCTTCTAATTATTGAATCTATCCCTTTCAATTCGTGCGTGACGTCATTGGCGTGTCATTTGTTTCAATTGAAACATTCGAATTGGTGTTTTCATCTCTTTTCCATCAATCATTATTTTATCCTTTTCGTTTCGCGCGTGACGTCATTGACGTGTCTTTTGTTTTAGTTTAAACATTCGAATAGGGTTTTCTATTTATCAATCTGTCCTTTTCATATCGTGCGTGACGTCACTGGTATGTCGTTTGTTTTGGTTTAAAAAATCGGATAAAATGATTTCATCAGAATAATATGATTTCATCTCTTTCTTATTAACTAATTTATCCCTTTCATTTCGTGCGCGACGTCTTTGACGTGTGTTTTGTTTTAGATTGAATATTCGAATCTATTCGAATCATGGTAAGTCCATGATAATTATTATGATTCGAATAGGTATTTTTATCTCTTTCTTATCAATCATCTATCCCTTTTATATCGCGCGTGACGTCAGTGACGTGTGTTTTGTTTTAGTCTAAATATTCGAATAGCGGTTAACATCTCTTTCTTATCCATCAATTTATCCCTTTCATTTCGCTCGTGACGTCATTGACGTGTCTTTTATTTTTGTTTAAAAATTCGAATAGATGTCTTCATCTCTTTCTTATCCATCAATTTATCTCTTTCATTTCGTGCGTGACGTCATTTACGTGTGTTTTGTTTAAGTTCACATCGCACAAGCAGTTATCGCGATTTTAAAATCTTATAGCATTGACTTACAGTCGATTTCAATTTGTTTTGACTGTACAGGGTTATTATTATGACAATAATTTCCTTAGTATTCATTATTTTTAAGATACTAAAAACCGGCCAAGTGCGAGTCGGACTCGCGCACGAAGGGTTCCGTACCATTATTTATAAAACTGACAAAAAATCATGTCTATTTAATGGGAGCCCCGCTCAAATATTAATTTAATTTTAATAAAATTACTCATTTTTAAAGTAATACATTCCATATTTTGTGAATATTTCAAGCATCTACCTGTTGCCGTTATCGATATCGAGCAAACATGAACAAAAAAATCACATTTGTTGTATGGGAGCCCCCCAAAATATTTATTTTATTCTAGTTTTCAGTATTTGTTGTTATAGCGGCAACAGAAATACATCATCTGTGAAAATTTCAACTCTCTAACTATCAGGGTTCATGAGATACAGCCTGGTGACAGACGGATGGACGGACGGACGGACGGACACAGGAGCGAAAACAATAGGGTTCCGTTTTACCCTTTGGGTACGGAACCCTAAAAACAGCCGAATTGAGAACCTCCTCCTTTTTTTGATGTCGGTTGAAAATATACGTTCTTAACTTGATTTGATACAATGATGTTCAGCGACATTTGGATTGATGGTGTACAGCGACTTTTGGAATCCTAGTTGTGACTATAACTTATGGCGTTTTATTGTGAACAGGTATTTTGCAAAATTGATTCTGTTCAGCGAGTTTTGGAGCTGACTGTACATACAATTCTCTAATTCAGTAAATATCTAGAACAAAAATTGGGAATCAAACCAATAATCAGGAATCCTTAAAGGTTTATAACAATTTTAAGTGAATATTTTGTCGTTTGTAGTTTCTAAACGTTGTGTTGTTCTACCAGAGGTGAACCACCTCTCGACATATTTACCTAATTAATTTATAAAATTAATATTTTGCAATTATTGCGAAAAGGTTTTAGCATAGCAGTATAAACATAACAATCGATACTTATTGCCTATGTAATCAATTCACTTCAGAATTGAAAATGCAAGTGTCGCAATAGTCTTAATAGGTAGGTATATGGTTAAAATATTTACATAAATACACGAATGTGCTTATTCTTGTACCTATACATAACGCTTGTTGTCCTAACAACCTCTTTTACTGAATTTTAAAACAGAACTTTCTTCGATAAATGAATGAGATATCTACAACTAGACAAACTCTTAAGCTTTATAATATTAGTAGGTATTGATAAAAACTCCAATGTTAGTAGATATAATTATATTTGTCAATAGTTTTTATTGTTATCGAGTAAAAAATATGTTGCAAATATTGTAATGTGAGCAATCTAAACAATTAATTAATTTTATTAAGGATAAGTCGACAGTATGTAACGCGCAGTTTTGGCAAAAAAAAACGTATCATAAATTTTATTAAAAGTATTTACACAATATACAAATTTTATAAGGCACTTAAAAGGACTAGAAAGTGCTCCCTTTAGAACCTTTTTCAGCGTCACATACTCAAAGTTCAGCTGGCTGGAGCTATATTAAGATCCTATAACTGAACAAGTCTTACTAACAATCAAATTACCCGTTAGGTAACGTTAATTTGATCGTTACGCATAGTTTTGTCTGTTCCACGGGGGTCATTAGGGCCCGATTGTTTTGTGCCGTCGTGCCCAATGAGCCCCGGCGCGATTACCGCGCGGTAGGTGTGCCCTCCGCCCTAGGTCGACCGCACGCTGATTGAACACTTGTTTCGCGATCATTTATCACTCAGCTATTTCGATTTGTTTAACCATTTTCACTGGGCGAGCCGTTTTATGTAAAACAGTTATTCTACAGTTAATTGATAAAGTTGTAAAGCTTCTAAAGTATATTATTTGGGCAAATAGTATAGTTCTAACTCTTAGGGCCCACTATGGCAACAAATCTCTTTGCCAGAATAAAGTTAGATACAAAGGAAAGAAAGTGTGCAGAAAGGCAGAGTGCTCTGGAGACAAGTAGGTACTCATGGAAAGTTGTAATAAATAAAAGGCAGTTTCTCATTTGTACCCGTCATAATACTACCTATTAAATATATTATCTTCCTTCATTCCACAACCAAAACATCCCAACTATATACAACAATGTTCCTACATTCGCAGCATAGCGCACCGGATACGTTCCGATAAAGCGCGCTTACATTACAATGTAACACGGGTAGGTGGAGGATTCCTGTCTGCGTCGATGTTATGAAACGATCACCTTGAGTCTTGCAACCGGATCGCACCGACATCGATGTTTGTGCGAACCTGACACCAGCGGCCTTATCCGCACCGTGTGACGCTCCTTGTTTAACTTTGTTATGTTACAAGTTAATAATCAAATAATACTTAATTGTGTTTTAAAAATCGTTTTTACACGGAAGATACGTTTATTAGATATACGTTTTCCTATGCCCCATTGTCAGAAAGAAAAGAAAATGTTTGGAGTGAAAGCTGCTCTGCATGTTTATAATTCATGGGCCATTCAAGGTGATTGGGATTTGAACAAACTCATAGCATCTATTCTAGGTCCATAAAGCTGCATTCAGTAACTAAAATCACACAAAAGATGCGTGATCGACGCAATCAAAGATTTATTATTAAAACAATACATACGTGGATATAATAATTATTAGAATAAATATCATTGTACGTCAATCGGTGTTGCCACACTTACGCAACGCTCAGAGGCCGCGCTTCCGGAACGGCGAAGGCACAAATTGTCACGTCAGGGAAACCACAATGACCCAGCATTGGACACATGTTTGTAGAAATATGTATAAAAAAAAAGTCTACACGTGTGGCGGCAATTATGGCTGTAGAAATTACAAGTAATTTCGAAAACTACATTCACAGGTTCGCAAATACCTAGCTTCCTGACAATTATTACTCCCATACAGAAGGATGTGGCTGTCATTGAACATCCTTGGCAGTCGTTACGGGTGGTCAGAAGCCAGTCTAACCAAGGGGTTGACCGTTTGACTGTGTTGAGGAGGTCAGATAGGCAGTCGCTCCTTGTAAAACACTGGTACTCAGCTAAATCCGGTTAGACTGGAAGCTGACCCCAATATAGTTGAGAAAAGGCTCGGGAGATGATGATGACAGAAATATGTACCTGTATACCCTACCTTTGCCAATACCTGGACACTGAAATATTTTCCACATGTGCCTCGTTCTACAAATACACATTCACATTTTAATGTGAATTTTTCCATGCGTTTTAACGCATGCAAAAATCATTGTTATCTCGACTTAAGTAAACCTACGCATGTTTTCTTCGAATAATTTTGCAAGCGCAGCTTCCTAAACGCATAATATTGCCGGTTATTCTTAATATCAAAGAAAAATGTAGATACAATAAGTACATACGTATGTTTAATTAATTAAAAAAATGTTTTTCATTGTACAAATCATTTCGCCAATAATTCACCAAACAAGCTGAGCCTATGCATCCCGATGGCTTAATACATTAATGATTGAATGACAGAACAATTCTTAATTGGCACATAACTGAAATATGAACCAAAATAAAGAACTCCTTTTCGGGGTACGGGAAGTAATTAATTACCCTGTACATTTAATTAGGCAAATGATTGATGAGTCAATTTTATAAGATCTGAGATCTAAACGAAAAAGAACCATACAAATAACTATATAAGCGTACGTCTCTGTTATATTTAGTCAGTTTCGAAAGTTCGTCACGCTTCCTAGAATGGTTCTTCAGGCATTACCGCGAACAGGATGTCGCCTGTAATTTGATCTGGTCGTGCCTGTCGATATGTAAATACGTTACATTGTTTCACATAGGTACTAAATGTATTGTTTTAATGCCTAAGTATTGTTTACAAAGATAATGTTTGTTAAAACTGTAGGTTACAAAATTTTATCATCACGTGCTACGCCATGTGCTACGCTGCGTAGAATTGCTACGCATAAGTTTTTGGGAAATTATACAGAGTTGCTATAAAATGTGAAATTTAAGGCATACTTGTCTGTTATGGGTGTTCTGTGTTCTTACTAACTATAATGGGAAATTGAGCGTAAAGATGTTTTACATACTCAAATTAATTAAACCTTTTAGTTTAACCTATTAGTAAACTATACACAACTAATAGATTATCTTAAATTATGTTACTTCTTTAAACAATGGTGCATTTGCACTTAAAAAGGAGTGCTCCTAAATATCTCCATTTCACTTTTATCTCCCGCAGAGTTGTCAGCGGTTATACTTTGAGTTGTTATCTGAACATTTGTGAACATATTTGCATACATCAAGGAGTTGAGTCTCCACACAACACGTCGATAGTGTTAACTACTACAACAACAGACGAACGCACACATATGCAAATGCTTTTTACACCAATTCTACGAAGTAGCAGCGGGGACTCCCACGAATACCACTTGCGATATGATGTCAACGGGTCATGCATGTATGTGGGTGAATAAAGCTTTGATTTTTTTGCAGTAGAACATGGTAACAGCATGCGATGTATGAAAATAACCGGCAGGTGTGCGGCAGGCTTGGTCTGCCGGTTCGTTTGACGACAATCGTGTTTGCGGCGGAACCCTGCGGCGCCGACGGCGTGAGCCCATCACGCGCCCAACCATGCCGCACTGCTCTATGTGGAAACGGATCTATTGTGAATATTTTTCTCATGTTAAATTAGTAATTGCCCTTAAGACTGGTAAAAATAAATGTAAAAATCTTGTTCTATGTAGTACGCTGGATACACATTTTTATGTTTTAATGTCAATATAATTTTCTCATACATAATTTAACAATAGCTCAGCTTATATGTTTCATACCTTGATCAATCAGAACCAATGAAAATATTGCTATACTTTATATATCTTCAGGTAAATTTATGAATTGATTGAACACTATTAAGAAAACGCTTACTCCATAAAAGTTCCTTCCACACTATTTAACATGATGGAAGGCAGTGTCTTTGATGCGGCTCCCGCGACGCGTTAAACAGGACTCGAAAGAGTGCAGGGCTCCGGCGCGACTGAAGGGCGGCATAATTCACTTAAATCATGCTCAAATCACGTACGGACTCAAAAGAGCTTCACTTGCGGCTTTAACGCCACACCTCGCACATTTAATACCTTCACTTCAAGTTTTAACATAAAGTGTCAGGCGATGTTTCCTTCAAAATCGCGTTTCATATATTTAAAAAAATTGATGTTCATAAGGTACATATACCTACTCGTAGAAGAGAGCTAGCCAACTACTTACCTTCATAGTAAAAAACTCAATATGACCGACAATCACAACCATAAGAGCCATAACAATATACTCTACATTGTGCGGCGACTTTATTATGAAAGAAATTGAAAGGACGAGGGCATGATCCAAAAATCCCGCAAATAAAATTCCAATTACACAGAAATGAAATGACATATTCGGTTTGCACAAATCCTTAAAACGTCATCCAGATATCCATTACATGTCTATTAAATCTTACGACATATATTTGTGGGGCTCAGTCAGCAGAATTCCCCTCGCAAACACGGCGGCGATTACGAGCTCGACCGACCGAAGTAAACGAATATAAAACACATGCGGGAAGACGAATGCAAAATGTACTCGTCAAGATTTTGCATAAGCAAACATAGCATCACCCTTTTCGCGGTAACGGAAACGTGGGCCCAGCTCTTGTCAAATATTTATCTAACATGGGAATATCTAGTCAGCAAAACAAGATGATTTTTGCAGATCGTGCAATAATTTTTCAAGCTAGTAGGTATTCTTAAAATTCCTAAAGTATTCCAAAAAACTACTTTATATGTACCATCTCGCTTCTTCATAAACCACTCTAATAATATTATCAGAATAAAATTCATGAGAAACGGACTTGTGGCTTTCGAATTACTTTCAAAGTTCCGGTTCATCGTCTCCTATCATCATATTGACACAATGAGTTGCACGCTCGAGCTTAGACAGTGAAAGTCTGCTGAGTCGCCAGTCTGCTACTTATTTACGTCTAGCAGGTCATTTCCATGAACCCATTGTAGTTGATAAGATTAAAGAGTTAACGAATAAGTAGCTTGGAAACTAACTATAGACTTGTAAACAAAGACTTTTCGCTGAATGGCAAGACGTGGGTCTGGTAAAATCATAGGTACCCAGAAACTTAATAATGATAAAAATGCATCTGCGCAGCACTTTAACTTGACACCACCCAAAACCTAATCACATTTCATGTAAATGTATGCTTAATTTTACCGGATACGTAAGTTTTTTTGTGTTACCACAGCGATTTGCGTAATGATTAGTACCGGTAACTGAGAATTGTAATTTAAGCGATAAGTCGCGTGTAAAGCAACGTGACATAACTGTGGTCATGTCAACAACACCACGTGGAGTTCAACCAACGAAAACCTGACCTACAAAGCTAATTTGAAGGACATCGAGAAAAGGAGAGTGACCTGACGTAGCAGCATCTAAAGTGATGAGTCGCGCGTGTCCGCCGGGCGGCGGCGGCGCGGCTCGCCAGCTCAAGTAACGACCTATCGATTGGCAATAGTGCCTAGTTAGCGATCCGCGCCCCACCCGCGCCCCGCTCCACCCCTACACACTTCATCTAGATCTCTCTATGTTCAATACACTGGCTTTTCTAATTTATTCATGAAGAACCGTCTTTATTCGTGGCTATAAGAATACAAATGGATGTGGATGGGTTCAATTGACAGTTAGAAAAGGATCTTTGTTTAAATGTTTGCAGAGGACTCTCAAATTCGTGGTTATGCTGGAAAATTCACCATCATTCTAATTTGAAATCCCATCTGCTTTCATGATAATTTGATGTAAATGAGTAAACGTGACATATTGGGCTAACTAGTAGCATAACAGCGTGGCAGTAGGTCACGGGTCGCGCGGCGTGCCGACCCTGCTAGCTCGTGCGGCGTCAGCCCTCGTCAGCTCTCGTCAGCACTGAGTGTGTTCATCCGCACAGCTGTTCTACTACTATAGTATGGTAGTCTTACAAATTCAGTCAGTAAAATGTCTTTGTGTGAAACTTTTGGTATCGTTAGGTCGTTATTTGTTTTTCCGTTTTACCGTAATCAACTCTCTCAATCTATCAATGGATCGTTGTACTGCATAATATCTTCCCGATAAGAGCTATCGTAAAACAAAACTGGACAAGAGTGTTAGTCGCTAACCGAGGGTTCCGTTCCTATGATAGTTTTGATTTTTTTTTTTGATATTTTTCATTATAAATAAGGAGTGCGTCGGAGAAAATAATATAAAGTTTATGCAGAGTGCTCATCAAGTCCTTTATAAAACCTTCCTTGAACTAGCGTAACATACTTTTCCTATAAATATGTTACTGGCTACTGGCTGGCTGGATATTATAGGTTTAGTTACCTTGAGAATCGTGAAAATGGGCTGTATCTGTATCTGTTAGATTTTAACTCGGCACAAACTTAGATTTGAACTTGGAACTCTAGACCTGTCCTGAATACTATGATATCTATACCAGAAATGACAGAACGGACAGACGTGCAACAAAGTGATCGTATAAGGATTCCGTCTGTTTTCATTTTAATGATGTTGATAATTATATGTATGTGGAACCCCTAACTACCTACATACAGTCGAACTACACGTCTCTTTTGAATTAAATTAAATTAATTAAAAGAAAATGAAATCGTAATTAAGTTCCAATACTGAAGACGTTTTTCGAACTTGAAGTTGTCACATAAATGTGTCTTTTTTTTTACTTTAACTAGCTTTAATTAAACAGTAGAAGTGTTTATTAAATAGTAATATCGAAATCAATACGTTTACTTCAAAAAAACAAGCAAAACATCAAAAAATCATCTTCGCTGTATGAAAACATTGGAAGTAGTAAGCATGGGCCGGAGCCGACCTAGTGCGGGAGTATCGACCGCCGTCGACCCTGCACAATGCTGGCTCAGCTCCGCGTAAGCGCTCCTCGCCCCTCACTACACTCCATCAGCGCTTTTCTCATACATTTCCCGACTCCCGTACTATTCTCCTAACAGGTGTCTTTGGAATACGTCAGCCTCAACTTGTTGACTTCTAAAGACTACTTCTTTAATCTTTTTATAATAAATAAGGTCTGAAATATTTTATATTGGCTGTCAATGAAACTGTAGATATTTGAATGACTTTCGGCAAGGAAATAGGTCATGACTTGTGTTATTGTGTACTCGTTAATTTGGGTCAACAGGACCTTATAAGGTGAAGGTGATGCGAATGAAATCGCAGCGAACTGAAGATACTAGATATACATAGAAATTGTTTTAAGATAAGTGTTCTCTAATTTATCCTCTTATACATGCTGTTTGAATTGACCGAGCACTCTTCCTATTAGTTAAATAAAACCATCTTTAAATTTCAGCTGTTCAACAGACATAAGCAAAGTGGGAGTTTGGTCAAATAAATAAATAAACAACATAATATGTTCCACTATATCCCATGGAGATACTTTATTTACTGTTTTTACTGAAAAAAGTCTTAGGGCCTGTTTCACAATGCCCGAATAGCCACTATCTACTTATTCGTAGGTGGTGAAACAGGCCCTTAGCTTCTGACATGACATATTAATTTTGACGTGCCTATTAGTAGTCATAGTAATTATTATTTAATATCTTAGGCATTATCATATAAGATTGTTCCTTCAGTTATCAAGACGAGAGTATAACTCTACCCTAAAGCGACTTCATCAAATATGAAGTATTCTACAAAAATATAAGCTTAAATAGCTTGAAACTTCATTCCGAATTGGTGTTATTTCAGTAAGTATAGTGTGAAAATGGAAAGTATGGAGTGGTGACGTCACTGGCTGCCGACCTTGCCACTGGAAAAATGTGCCGCGTCGGTCGGTGAAGCTGCTTGCTCATCACTACGGGCGCCGGGCGTCGCACCCGCTCCCAGCAACACAACAGACTTCTACTGCCTGCTCCAGGATTCTACTACAATTTTATGTAAGTGAGCTGATTACAATAATGTTATTGAGAATTTGATGAAGAAATGAAGTACCTTATTCTCTTTTTGGTTCCAAAATAGAGTTCATAATGAATAAAGAGTCTATAACTGAGTTATTGAAATGAATAAAGAATAATAAAGGACGTAAGCCCGATAATTATTATGTAGCACAAGAGAGAAAACAAATGCGTAAAACCTCAGTAACTAACAGTAAAGTGGTATGAATATACATGCACATAGTCCGGCATTACAGGCAATATTTTATGTTCTACGTAAGGCTCTACGTGATAAACTATAAGTATATGGTAATGTCCGTATGGACGACAGGCGAATAAATAGCAGTCACCAAAAAGCCTTGGTCAGAAATGCAGTCCAATGGCATCGTAGAAATAATTGTCCCATATATTATTATGATGTACGCCTACCAAATGGGCCATTACAATGGCCGGGGCCGCAGTAACAATGCCCATAATTCTCCTCGACTTCATTAACAGGCCTCCATTTGCATGACAGCCTCTACTTACGTACCGCTATAGGTCTGTAATAAGCGGCCGATGGTACGAGAGAGCGGAGGTGGTTGTACCCTCAGAACATACCATTACAAGCCCATACATATACCAACGCTTTCATTTGCACAAATATTTCCTACTCAAATCTGAGCCTTATTTGTGAGGAGTAGGTGAATCTGGTATGTTGTTCAGATGAAAATGTATCGTTGCCGAGGCCGTGGCGGGTAGGCGGCGCGCTGGCCGTCTCGCTCTGGCGGGGCGTGGCGGGCCGGGGCACGCCCCACGCGTCCCTCTACGCCGCATCTCTTGTAGCCCGTAGCTCTGCTACGAGGTATGAACTGTCTATGTTGACTTCAGACGTCGCTTGATAAATGTACAACCACAATAATGGTATCATACATAACTAAATAAGGAAGGTATGTTCTAAGCACACTATTAATGTTATCTTATCTAAATGAAATCATCAATTTCAAAGGATCTGTTGTTATTTCTGCATAAAAATTTTAAATACTTAAAAAAAATACCCCATAAACTAATATTATATAGTAGAAGAGTTTGTTTGGTTGAACCCGCTAATCTCAAGAACTACTGGTCCGATTTGAAAAAGTGTTAGATAGCCCATTGATTGACCCTTTTTATCCGGGTACGCGGAGTTGTTCCCACGGGACGCGGGTGAAACCGCTGGTACCTTATAAAATTACTACGACACGATTACGATAAAATAATAGCAACCTCAGTACCTAATTTATTTATTTGTAATTTGTACCTAGGTACTATATACCCATGAAGGCATGAATAGTCAACTTGTATAACTTTACACTTGTGACAGGAAGATTTAACTTTATTACCAGAACACTCTGTACATTACAGTATTTTATGCCAGATTTACTACAAGTGCTTTGAATAATTTTGCACCTTATCATCAACAAAAATACCAAGACTATTTGAAACCAGCTTCCGTTTGATCCACTTTCTGTGAAAAAGTGACAATGATTTTCCATCATCCAGATAAAATAATAACAGGACACGTTAATTTTCTTTTAAAGAAGTAGGTTCAAACTAAAATCTCAACCGACTTTACGAGTTTTGGTACTATTTATCTGAAAAAATCTGCCAAGTTTTTCAAAAGAATGAAATTGTTGGAAAAGGCTAAGTATTTATTAATGAAGCATGTCTGCATCACATAACAGAAAACTAGGTACTTCATCGACTAGACGAAACTCTTTATTAACACCTGTATTCGCACCTTCCTCGCAATAACGGCAGAACACCGAATATAACAAGTCCCAGTATCACAGATTTCTTCAATCTGCTTGATTAGGAAATTAAAACAATGACTACTATAACAGCAAACTACCACAGACCAAATCTAATCAGACCTGACCTGTGCAGAACCTAGAAAGGGCACAGGAAGCTACATCGAACCTGATACCCTGTACACTACAATAAAAAATCGGTAGACTAGACAAACGGCAATATTTTCACTTGTCAGGATTTCATACAGGCATTGTATGCACGTCAACTTCGGTTTAGTAGGTCCTCATCACAACTAAATCAAGCTGAAAACTAAAACAAGCCATAGCATCCATCATAAATAGAATCAAGTGTTTTGTTAATCTTTGAACAAATTGTTTTATTAAACAGTCCTATCATAAGATGATCAAAAATCAAATTTCAAACGGGCCGCGTTATAAATTCAAGACTTATTCAAGTATCAATAATATTTGTTCACACTTACAATATAAATGGACATTATATCCGTATCACTATTGGTATTTCGCTTCGTTATCAAAGAACTCGACGCCTTCATTTCCAATAACAGTATAGTGTCAAGTTACTAAGATCGCCGTGTGACGCTCTGCTATACACGGAACATAATCATGTAGTTATTACTTGCAACTTAGTTGTTATCGATGTTTAAACAAGCGCCGGAACTCTAATCATAGTTTTAGTATCGATTTAATTCTTGAAACTGATTCATCTTTAGCTGAGGTCTGGTCTTAAGAGTCGTCGAAAAAAACTTTGTTTAACTAAATTCGAACATATTTTTACAACTGTAAGGGCCAGTATCACAAGTTACAGATAGCCACTATCTACCAGATATATTAAATAATGGAACTGAATTTGTATGAAATTATCTGCCAGATAAACTATCTGGAACTTATCTGCAACCGGTGAAACTGGCCCTTAAAGTTTAGTTCTCACACAAGGAGTAACACATTACATCAACGAGACTCATAACACTCCTATTTTTAAGAAAAGAAAGGTGATTAGGAAGTATTAAAATATTATTTATTAGCCCAGAATTTCTAATCTTCAAATTAGAAGGTGTTATAGGTACCTAATACTTACCGATACTTTATGCTGACTCGCAGCCATCACTACTTAATACTACGATTCGTGTCAAGGTTTATAATTCAATGAACCATAAAATCAATATACTTAGTCAAAAGTTAACAGTAATAATGTCAGCTTCATGTAGTCATTATAATGAGACTGTTACTACTTTCGTGAGTTGGTCTTGTTCGACAAAAGCTCTTTGAACAAGGAATCTGAAATAAACAATCCTCGCAAGACATTATGGCCTGACAACTTCAGGACAGTCGCCTGACGGCTCTTAAAACACCATTTACACCCTTCTTATACATATTCATATTCTCTTTATTTGCTTTCCACAAGTTTTTATAAGTGTTACAAAATGCTTAAAGGTATGAACAATAGTGGACCCTGTTAGTGTTAGGGCACAGCAACATTAGGCATTTAATGCCATTACTGGCCAGTACACATTACACTCTCTGAATTTCTTGAACTGAACCAATCCATGACCCATCGTGGAAATCAACACGAATAATAAATATATTCGAACCATACCTACATGTTTACTTACCAAGGCTGTCAATTTTCTCTGATTATCTGATAAATTAGGTTTTTTGATCCCATTACTGCAATCGCATTGCACGAGTCATATTGAGATAGAAAGCTGCAACAATGTTCTCTTATTTACAGTATGATGAACACTAGTTTACATAATTAATGATGTAATTTAATGTATTGGTATTATCATAGTATGTGAGTCTATATTGAGAGCCATAAACCATAACTTGGCCCTTATTTTTAACTGGGCAAAAGAAAAAGTTTAATTAGAAATCATTTGCGTCTTTAAAATTCGTTCCCTTATTACTTAAAAAACAAAACAATTACTTCTGACAGCAGATATAGCCCTTACACCCTCTCCGAGAAATAGTTCAGCAAGCAATACAACCATTATTATCAGTCCGGAATCAAAGCCCAGCAACCAATGAACCACTGCACCAAACACCTACAACAAAGACGCCGACAACCGCCTTAATAACTCAATAGATGATTATTGATGCTTGTCCTTGATTTCGACTTCGAACAAGTTAAGCTTTCATTAAGTAGAGTATCTTTGAAATTACTTCTAACTATCACTTGAAAATTGAAGATTGAAGACACTTGAAGACATTATCCTAGATCTTGACTTTAGAAGCATCATAAATAATATCTCTCCAAATTTTTATAATAAGGTAAATATTTTGTATCGACACCTAATTCAATATGCATTCAATATTTACCTATCGGTGGCGATCGACCTTAATTCCCCGCAAGAGTTGAGCAATCGCTGTTTAATTGATGTCGTCGCCAACTTTGAAAGTTGCACAATCCAACAACAGAGTCATTGGACTCTCGCTTAGGTACCATTTTTTGCTGAATTAACAATATGATGTTCTCGTATTCCTTTATTTCGCAAAATTAATACTGCTATTGTTGATACGGGCAACTAGGTACGTAGGTACCTGCTATCTTAAAGGCCAGTTTCACAATTTCAGAATAGCTACTATCTACCGAATAAATTTAAAAATGGAACAGAATTTAAATGAAATTATCTACCAAATACACTAATTGGAACTTTTTTTTTTCTTATTTTGGCACTTCACGTTTTGTGTTAGCCAATGTCGAGTTGAATAACTGGAACTTATTCATAGGTGGTGAAATATGTAGGTCCTAAGTCTTATTCAATGTATAAAATTGTGACAATCACAGACCCACATATTCATCTTCTGTATGTATTTAAGGTTGGTACTATCACTGTTCCTATACGTACTTGCTTTTATTGAGTTATGTCAGACCAAAATGAAGTAGCTTTATATTTAATTTAATTATTTTAAAAATGATTATTTAAAGAGAAAGAAAATTGTATCACAATATATTCTCCGTTATGATAAACTAATCACAATGGATTGAGAAATTATGAAACTATGTATATACCTACAAGATCCTTTTTAATGCAAATAGGTATAAGTTAAGTTTTCCCTTTTAATAATAACTTGTAAAGTTAATAATTTAATTTCAAATGTAAATGAACTCTTGTGATAAATAAAACTTCAGAAAATATATATGTAATTAGGTACTTATATTAAAATCGTATATTCGTAGTCAGTAGATAGATGTAATTTTTTACAATAGGTCGTTTTATATTAATAAACATATCTGTTGGATATAAACTCTGTAATTTACCTACAGTTTTCCTTCAAGCTGAACTCAATGTTTTTACACGGGTACTTAGTTTCTGAAAATTAAGAACAGGCTAAAAAAAATGAAAAGCCTTAATTGCTTAATTACGGGATTCGAAATTATAAACACAAAATTTAATAATTTAATACATGCAAATTAATATCACTAATACTTAGAAACAATTTCCTAGAAGTCAAAGGTCAAAATGAAAATATTGTGCAACCAGTTTGCGGTCCCATGAAAACTGCAATGTTTTTTTACAAGTTACGAGGACCAATAAAGGTGATATTTAAAACATTGTCAAATAATATTTTATTAGGATTGAACTGGATAACTTTAAATGGAAATCCCTCTGTTAACAATTTAATGAATATTGGACAACTAAAGGAATGGCAAAGCACCAACATTTTCTACTCATTGCAATGAATTTACTGTCATTCAAACAATGAATGTGAATAGATAAATAAAAGAATATTTTCTGAAATATTTTATTAGGAAAACACAAATCCTCCTATTCTTAATATTCGTCATTTATGTATCTATTTACAATTACTCGATTAATCAGTGTTCATGACTCATTTAACTTATGCATATATTTTAATTTTAATAATACATATAGATTAACGAAGCTATGCATATCTTACGACACAACCATATATTTAACACGGTGTTTGAAAGCCGCTCCCGACGGGACCTGCGGCTACATTGTTCCACCTTAATAAAAAGAAACTATAGAACTGGAACTGATGATAATTATATTTCAAACTTAACAAAAGCACGGAGTCGGCCCTGTGAGCGCGCCGGCGGGCGCGGCTCAGTAGCGCTGCCAGGCGCAGGACGAGGCGGCGGCGGAGGCGCCGGGCCGCGGCGCCGCGCCCTGCCGTCACAGCTCCGAGAAGAACTCGGGGGAGGAGTGCGGCGTGGGCGGCGCGTGCTGCGGCACGGCGTGCTCGCGCCCCACCAGCGCCAGCCGCTGCTTCAGCACGTCGCGCTCGTGCGTCACGCGCGCCACCTGCAGCTGCAACACGTGGAGCTCGTCCTGCAGCGAACGGTTCGTCAGCTCCAGCTCTTGCCGCTGCTGCAGCCGCTTGCTGCGGCAATTTTGTGCGTAGCCGCGGTTCTTTAGTGTACGCCGTTTCTGCTTTAGTCGGGTCACATCTTCTCTAGGGAAACCATGAAGGCGTTTGTTGAGTTCTCTCACACTTAACGTCATGAGCAAGTCATCGCTTATGAGGTCATCTCCACAGGAGGAAGGCTGGTAGGATGGATGAGGTCCGGTTCTAGGAGACATAGCCGAGCAGGAGCTGGCAGGGCGCAACCCGACCTGTTGCATATGGTGATCCTGCTCCCGCCACTCGCGACGATCCCATTCTTCAAAACTGCCACAAGGAACTGTGCGCATGTCGAGCGGTTCGCGCATATGTGGTAACCAAAGGACGTCGTCGACTAAAGCTGCACGACAGGGACTTCGCCCAATTGCGGCCGGTGGGGTTTCTGGAGGTGTACTGGGATCCACTGCGATCGCTACATGAGGCTGGGGATACGGTCCCGCATCAGGCCATGGGCGGCACGCGCGGGCACAGGCTGGCGGAGGTTCTACCATCTCTTGCCACCCCGTGCGCAAGGGTTCACGTTTCACAACATTGTGGTCCTCGAGGTGATCGAGCTCAAAGTTCTGCACATACTCGTCGGCGAGTTGGTCGTCTTCGCCGTCGCGGTGCGGCTGCGGAGGCAGGGTCTGCATGGCGCTCGCCTGGGAGCAGTCGACGAGCGCGTGTTCCACCATGGGGCCGTGCGGGGCGCACGCCGGCCTGGAGCGGACTGCCGCCGCGACACAGGGCGGCGCGAGACTCCGCCCTCCGACCCAATGACGTTTCGCGACGCGCGCATACACGTACAGCCTTTATTTTCACTGACATAAGTTCACTAATACTAGGATAATATCATAACATAATATAATAATAACATGACATACATTACGAAACATACGTGTACTTAAGTAGCTTAGGTTTAGTAGTTAACAGTATATATCACGTAGGTATATTATTAGATATTATTATACCTACAGACATAGTATAATTTGATTGATTATTATCATACAAGTACTTAATAAATAATACTTTCAAAATACATTTATAAAAAAGTATAAACAGATAACAATTCTACAAGAAATTTGCATTTTTTTTCCTTAGTTACGGATAACTCGTAGCACCTGTGCTACATCGTACTACATCTTTCGTAGCGGCCTATGAGCGCTACAGGCTGCAAAAATTTACTGCGTATTTTCGGTAACTTTTGATCACCAATCTTTCATACGTAGTATTTCTTTCTTAATTAAATGAACTTAAACACTAAAACAATACTGCTATTGTTGAAATATATGTTAGGTACAATAAGAGACCGCTTTTCAATTTCAAGAAAACTAATTAAGATGTCTCCTCGTTTCATATGAATTATCATATCCAATTATTGAATATGAAGCAGGGCAGCGAGGAGGCTAACTGTAGAACAAAGTGATTTCACGCGTGGCAGACCGCGGGGGCGAGGGGTCGCGAATTACATGTAATCACCGAGTAAGCGTGACCTGCCACTCTAAACATTCAACCCCTTTCTTATTATCCCTTAATAATTGAAACGATGTGCTTGTTATTGAAGACGGTTATGATTTCAAATTAAATGCTTATCAATATTTTTTAACTTGCTTATTTTTTTTATCTTCTCTTTTGATGTAGGTATGATGTTGCCTAATTAGGTTATTGTGGTAGTGTTTGAGTTATCAGACAATACTAACCTATAAGGAAAATAAGAGTTTCCATACAAAATTTCAAAAATATGCTTCAAGTCAAGTAAACAATAGATACACAAATATAGATAGGTATATCATAGTAGAGTGATAGGGTTGCGGCGCTTCGCTCGGCAGTGCGGCGCGGGTGCGGCGGCCCGTGAGCTGACGCTGCCGGCGCTGTTTGCTCAGCACGGTCAACATTGTTAGTCGCTCCGCCGGCGCCCGCAAATGTTATTACATGATTAACCCGAAGCTAACACGTATCCCACTTCTGTTTGACCTAGCTTTGTTAATTGCCCACTTCCAAACTGCGTAACTACATCAATTATTTCATCAAATCAAACAAGATGTGGAAGCGCGGCTGTGATAAGGCTCTTTTTGCTGATTTTACTGGTTTTCGTAACGATATTTAAGATAAATACTTTTTATTAATAAACTTAATGAAAATGCTTAACAATAAATTGTCTTTTCATAACACCTCTTTAATGGATGTAGGTAGCTAGATTTGACATCGGATAGACACGGCTCGTTACGGATGCTTTGTAACCTAGAACTTGAATACCTACGCTTAGTAGGTACCAAATATGGATCAATAAAAATAACAAGACCATAAAAGCAGTCCTATTGAATTACCCTACACTATTTAACGGCCTTGGTAAATTGAGTATTTTTCTTTATTCCCTACGATGGGCTTAAAGGTCGTCTACAATAATCTAGAACTGCCATGAATCTTGTACCTAACAACGTAAAATAAGCTGAAAATAAATTGAAAATCAATAAAACAATGTTCAAAAACACCGCTCTATACAAGTACGTACCCACCTGGCATTGTTATTATCATGCAACAGGAACAATGATAAGAATGGTTGGGCGCGGGCAGGAGAGCTTTGCTCCCAGAGGCGAGACACGTTCGCGGCTCGCTATCGCAGCCACTTCATCAATTGATTCTTCGCCCTCGCCCGCTAAATAGGACGACGATCTGGTTTCTAAGCACCAAACTACAAATGTCCTAAATTCGCATTTGTGTGGAATTAACAACAGAAAATATTAATTGGAAAGCATGAAACGGATGTTTTTGCTGGATTGGATGCTTTTAAGAAAAACACAAGAAAATCGAGTCTCGTTCAGGCTTTATTAGAAGGATTCTGAAACTAAAGTACTTAGTCTAACTAAATTAAGGAGAAACAGGAAACTAGATCCTTATGAATTCGCCTTATCGAACTTCTACCTGTACAATAGCCAAATATTTGAAGCGACGGACGAAAGTTCGTGAGTTCGATCCCCAGATAGTGCAATGGATGGATCATGATTATATCTGCAGTTTTGCTTAGTTGGAAATCTGCTAGTGATATAGAAATAATACGCGATCGACGTGAATTACGTACACGTGATTGTATACAACGAATAACCAACTTAACTTCGAAAAGAATCAAATGTACCATGTCATAAACCTCATGTATTAGTCCACAATGAACTGAATATTCCAAGAATATTGTAAAATTTATTCAGCAAACCGCATTGAGCAACCGTGGTGACTAACGCTCAAACCTTCTCTGTGTGAAGGGAGGCCTGTACCCACACAGCACTAGAACGATACCTAAAAAAGGCTGATGATGATGATGATTGTACAATTATTGGAAGAAACCTATGTACCTCTGTGTATTGTTTGAAAAACAAAAACTGCTGTCCTTTCCGTCTGAAAATAACGACATACATCATAACGAACTAGTATTATGCTTTCCATTCCTATCAAATATATTTATTTGGAACAAGAAACACATACAAATATAAAACATTCACAGCAGTTATGCACATCTAATATCGCCACTGTGGGTTACAGCGACACCTATCCACGTCACAGAAAATCTTTAAGTCCATGCTATAACGCGCGAAGCACTAAAATGCGCAGTCTTACAAAAGCATACATTATTTTTAGAAGACTTCAAAACGAAACGTAGCGTTTGCATGGTGCGGCAACAAATGGAGGGCATTACTACGCTCGGCTTTAGTTCAAGCGTGTTACGATAGGTGGCATCAAGTGTCCTGAAAGCTGAAATTGAGCAGGTACTCAGTACTGTTTTGTTTTTCGTAATTGGTAGCATTATTACGTATCAAGTATTTATTTACTTATCGCTTATTGACGATATCGATAGAAGACTCGTCTAACGATACACCTCATAAAATAATTTTCTAAATGTTAAGAACGACATTTTTGGTCTTAACACCTTTAAGGTGCCGTGGGACCACAGACCAGTAATTTCTAGATGGGTCTGTTTACCTATGCTAGACAAAGTAGCGTCATGAAAATGAGTCGTGTTGAGATTACAGTAATACGTAAATACGCGTTCAAGGCAATCTGATAAAAGTTCGACGCCCCTGCACATGCCTACGTAGCGTCAAAGGTTGGAGCATAGATAATAGACGATAGGGTTGAAGTGTTGATGCACTACGCGTCTTGCGTTCCCAACATTATCTATGCCCGGACACAGTCAAGGTCGAACCACAAATATGTTTAAGTGCTAGGGCTTGTGTGTCCGCCACGTGCGTATGCGCAAGTCATTTATTTTAAGAACTGTCACGTTTTTGCAGGAACGTAACAACTGTATTTTTGCAACTGTTGCTACAAGCATCTGCGATAATGTGCCAAATGTAATTTCATTAAAAGATTCCGAACTTTTACTTTGTTTCGCTCAACCTTGAAGCGGGTGTTGATAAATAAAATACGTAAATCATATTCAAAATTACTTTATTTTTATAAAAGTAGAAACGTATAAAATATATAAAGTATAATACAAAAAAATCGTATTAAAAATCCAATTATAAATTCATTTAAATGCTTCATAAATATTGGTGATTGAAAATTTTCTGGCGAAAATTAGGTAAACTTAAACTATTATCGGCTGTACAATAACAGAAATAAATATTTATTTGTAAAAAAAATATTCTCTCATCGAACCTACTACCCATATTCAATATTGTACTATGACTTACATTTACTATTAAATTGTACTGATCATAAAATGTGGTATAAAAATAGAAAAAAACATAATCATAAAATATTCACCAATTCAAAATATAAAATACACGGAATTCCTATGTAGTATCGAGACATGGCTTTTTATCACAATGTAACGAGTAGCACCCAAGAGGTGCTTGCGTTCAGTCTTCATAAAAATGCTATAAATTCTGTGAAAAGTTGCAGGAAGAACTAATTTGTCCTACAAATAAATACGCCTAATTAAAAGCCCCACATTCTAAATACTAATACACCAAACACCTATCCAACAAATAAAATATCTGTAAATTCATTCCATACATATAAAATCTATAAAAAAAATATTCTTAAAGGCTAAGTTTGTATTTTCATCTTTTGGCAATTTTTTGACTATTATAAACCGAATTATTTATCCTTATGACTACATGTTTGTTTTTAACAACATTCTAAACAACCCAATTTTTTATGCATGCTATGAAAAAAGTTCTGCACCATTTCTAAGATATTCTAATAGTTATTTCTTATTGATTCAGCTCACAACATAAGCATTTAGGAACTTTTTATAAACCATAGACACCATAGACCATAGCGTAATATTAGGTTTTCAAAGCTTATTTTTCTTTTGTTTCATTCATTTCTTTTTTCATTAGCCTTTTGGAACATAATAATTTTAAATAATGGCACACCTCCTTTTTCATGACTATAAAAAATAAATTATATAACGTTTATGGCAGTTCCTACGTTGGTTTAAAATGCAGCATGGCATAATCGTGGTAGTACATCATTATGGCTAATGGCTGGCCAAGGATTAGGGAGCTCCACACCATAATGTTACCCCAACGAGGTCCGAGTCTTAGCTCTGCGGAGCGAGAGATGATCGCAAGCGGAGGTTGCGCCATCATACCCAGGAAAGCCCAAATCCTGAACATTTGTAGTGGCACGCTCACCTGTAATAGATAAAAATAACATTTATAATATCACATTTTTGTTGAGCCTTAGTAAATATAAAAAAAAAAAAACAATTTTGATGTATTGTCTTGTCACAAAACAGTTCTGTTTACATCTTATGCAAACAAATGCGTCATTTTTTTACTTATGAAGAATTAATGAAAAGAAATAGTATGTCGTCAATCGTCGCAGCATAGCAACCTAATAAAATTAACTTTATTGCAAAATAAGTATAGGTCCTGATTGTTTTCTCGAGACTAAAGGCCAGTTTCGCACGTTACGGATAGCCACTATCTCCCAGATAAATTCGAAAATGGAACAGAATTTGTATGACAAGATAAACTATCTGCAACTTATCCGTAACCGGTGAAACTGGCCCTAAATTAACCAAATTAGATAAACTGGATCGGACAAAAACAAATTTTCGCCTACGAGCCAACATCGTTTACACTTTATCATAGAAAATATGAAACAATACTCACCAAATACTCATGGAACAACGCCGATATAGCAAAAACGACGATACCAGCATTGAACTTGCTGAATCCCATCTCCGTGATAGGCTTGTACACGTGCCTCACCGCCCACATGTGCACGGGCATATTCCAAGTGCTCCAGAACACGGAGATGTTGTTGGAGTTCCACCAGTCGGCATAGAACTTGCGGTCCGCGAACTGGAGTAGCTCACCCATTAAGTTTAGGAACGAATGGAAGCTTAGGTAGAAGAAACACAGCCATAGGAGATGGTTCGGCACCTGGAAATTGAAAGTATAAAAATATTTAATTTCCTACACTATTTTCCATTGTGTGTTTTATGAATATTTTTGTTCGCTAAATGCATTATTGGATACTAACAGCATTGAAATATTCTATTTCTGTTATAAATTGGTATTTACATAACAATAATCACTAGTCGCGCTTTCCAGGTGGTAGTAAAAGCGGTTTATTTATATTGGCACGTGCTATTTATTGATACTGAACTACTGCTTCTTTGGTGCACACAACTCTAGTAAATCTTCAAATTCTTCAAGCTTATTTATGTTAGGAAATACAGTTTATAATTTTAGTGCAAATCGCGATCACGTGTGATTATTGAAACTGAAATTCAGGAGCAGATCTACATTATGTGTACGGTTTTTAAGACTGCATCCTAAGGCGTCGCCGCGCCGATACAAGGGATGATGATGTGAAACTAAATTACAATGGAAGTGCATTTAAGCGCCATCATGATATGTCTCGTCTTGTGACAAACTTATTTTCAGAACCGCATTATGCAATTTTAGAGTGTTAAAATCATAATAGGCAGTGCTGGATAAATTAAGCGGAATAAAATATGGGGAGGGCACTGATTACGATTGCTTAAAATTTCGCGCTTGCTCCGTTCTCGAAATCGAAAAAAATTATAACCAACTAAAACAAAGTACGCTTTACAAAAAGGCATGTCCTGCTAACAAAACATTAAACATGACACAATATTTTAATATTTTATTTGATGTCTGAATTTTCAATAGAGTCCAGTGACTCTGCATTTAAGGCCGGCGACCCTGTCGATGTTAACGAAGCAACGCATATTAAAACAATGCTAGCTAAATCCGTCGGAGTTTTGATGACTTGCCAGAACATCTATCAGCAAATTATTCCTGTGCAGTGTCTGCGACCTAGCCGTTCAACCCGTGTTTCGAATAAAAAAGCGCTTGGCACTGATCTTATTCCGACTATCCGGAAGGGATGACTTGCTTCTCAATTATAGGTATACTGGGTGTAAGGGACAGCCCTCCACAGACTGATAGTGAGCATTTAGCTCCTTATTTTGAATCATATTTCACTGGAATTCCGATTATTCAGTTTATTTTTTTCTTATTTCAATGTAAAAATCAGATAAATTTTACGCAGAACTTCATTTTTTTTTCAATAATACCGGTCAGATAGGCCGTCGCTCCTTGTAAAAGTACTCGGCTGAATCCGGTTAGACTGGAAGCCGAACCCAACATAGTAGGGAAAAGGCTCGGGAGATGATGATGATAATGACCCATCGACGCGTTAAATTGGATTGACAGTTTTATTGAATTTCCATAACGTTCCTGAAACAATTTTGTTAACCAGTCTTCTTTGTATGGTATACTGAAATCATCCTATCAGTCTGCGGAGGGCTGTCCCTTGCACCTTGTATAGTATTCACTGTCATAATATCAAATAACACTTGAGTATCAAAATCGTAAGTCAGTACGAGTGTGAAGTGAATTTGAGAATTTTCATCACAGCTTTGTACGGTAGTCTAAACATCTTGAAACCTAAGTATGTCTAAACAAATGTGACGCAGACATACTGCAACTGTATAGTGAGCTCACGAAATGCAGTGCACACGATTTGTTAACGTGAACGGATCACGGAACAGCATTACTGCCAAGCGTACCTACGTATAACATTGACGACGATCTTTGTTACCATTGAGAGTCGATACTTTCTATTGTTTGGTAAGAAAATTCCACGTACTTAAATACATACAAAGGTCAACACAGCAAGCGACTACAATCTGTCAAATTTCCGTAATAGATTTTCAACTTTATCGCTGAAACATATGGTTCAAAGTCGATTGGTATTGAAATTTGACAGTTTCTGGTAGCTTGAGGTGCTGGCGTCTGTCCATTTAGCTGCATATTCGGTAAAGTTGCGATTTTTAACATCCGCACACATAACTTACGGCTAACTTGAGTAATCTCTCTGTGATCCTTATGGGGTCCATTTTAGAGAAAGTATCTATGGAGTTGGTGATTGTCGGTATCATCCATTGTTGGAACAGCGCCAAGACGAGGTTTATGCCGAAGAACAACTCCAATACTCTCTTGATTACGAACCTCTTCCTGATTCTGAAATGTAAACACTAGACTTGTTATATTCTTACTTCACGGCTACGGAACAGTAGGTAGTGTAGACTATTAACCTTAATAATGTAGGTTTATGAGTTACGTCAGCTTACAATTATCATTATGAAACCATTAAGCTATTCAGCAGCGAGATGTATTTCTACATACATTTTATAAGACTGATTTCAATTATTTCTCTCGGTTTCAAATATCGTCTCACTCGTGTCGTCCTTCAAGTAAACGGTGAATATCCCACATATAAGTACCTACAGTCTGTTTCATTCAAGCTAGGTCAAGCGCACCGATCCGTCAACTTTTGACACGGAATAAACAAAAGAAACGTGCTCCTTATAATATCAGTTGATATTAATCGCGATAAAATGATTAAGAAACACGTGGACGCGTTCACGTTTTCTTCAGAGAAAACGTGAGTTTATTGAACTTGTTTCACACCTGCTACCCCACATTCCTATACTAATAGAAGTTATTTACTAAAGATAACGACTATTTATGAATTAAGTGCTTAAGTTGTCTATGTCATTGTAACGACTACTCTATATTTTCCTACGACAATTCAATTCTGGATGTCCACACCCGAACTAGCGTCGTAGTGTCGACGTCATTTCAGCGAAGTTCATTTACACCTTCAAATAATTGCCCAACTACTAGAAAAGTAAATAATGACAGAGTATGACTAACGAAAGATAATATTTTCAATTTGATCGTCGAAATTATCATCGCTGGTTTCGATACTTGTCGTGACAAGACAACGTGAACTCCATTCGATCAGATTCGTAGTTTGTCTAAACTGCTTTTCTTTGTATTTCGTGCGTCATACGAAAGTACAATCATCACACAGATTGGATAGATAACCTTGAATAGTTAAGTGACAAATACTTTCGCTTTTTTCTTAGCCTATATTGTCCCACTGCTAGGCAAAGGCCTCCCCCAAATTCTTACATCTATCTCATCTGAAGCGTGCTGTGGCTAATCAGCGAATAAAGTGTATAAATCATCTCGCCAACGCTTTCGTGGTCTACCTCTAGGCCGTCTTCATTCCTCAGGGATCCATAGAGTGGATCTTAGCATGGTACAAAAATATAACGCATAAGGGTTGAACTACATCTGGCAGCACGGAATCACCTTTTCCATCGCCTTTTCTCTTTCCGTTGCTTAGAACTGCCATTTGCTAGACCGAGACAGAAAGCATAATGCGATAGCACGCGGCGGAATCCTCGAGGCGATCGGCTGTCTCGGTCTAGCAAATGGCAGTTCTAAGCAACGGAAAGAGAAAAGGCGATTCCGTGTTGCCAGTTGTAGTTCAACCCTAAGAATCACGAAATAAAACAAATGCAATGAAAACTAACCGTGCAGTGCGAGGGTAATTCAACTCATAACAGAGGGTGGGTGCCAACATAAAGTAGACCAAATCTTTGAGGTTCAGATTGTCGGGATACTTCGTCAGCCGCGCCGCAGCCGGAGTATCGTTTATAAGATCCTCTTTACTCTCTGTTGGGAAAGGGTTGTTAGTCAGCGGATGTTTAAGGGTTCGGTCACACTTAAGCTAGTGCTGGTTGCCAGTTATTGCAGTAAGCATTCAAATCAACAATCCAGTTCTACATATATGTGTCAAATAAACTGTGAATATATCTTCGTTGATAGTCCCATAGATACCCCGTATGTTACGATATTAAATAACGCAAATGTAGATACAAAAAGATATTGGATTTATTTCGTTAGGAAATTCTAATTTGCGTAAGAATGAGGCAAAGAAATCTCTTTAAAGTCAAGGTTGCTTTACTATAATTATATTTTGCAATCGCGGAAGTCTGTACTGCAACATGGTGTCTTGTTTTAAAATACAACTAAAATATATCGAGCGCAGAACATGCTAAGTAGGTACTTTTTTATCTTGTTCTGACAGTCCACGGTTTGTGTTACTGTGTCTGTGTCACGGTGAGTGCACAATGATAGTACGAGAAGTACTTAAATAACTTTGAATGGGACTCTCAAGAAGACGCAGCTTAAGGCAATTACCTATTAAAAGCGAACATATAAACACAGTACAAACTACGGTGTAGCTCAACCTTTTAAGTGATGGTAGATTTATTTATTATGCTATTCAGACAAGCCTTTCAAGCAACACACAGATTAGCAGATAAACGTATATAGATAAAACAAGGATACGATAACCAGCACTAAGCGTCGAAAAATCGATTAGGCGGTTACGTTGCATAACGCTATCGTATAAAAATAATCTAATATGCAACTAACTATATTTAGGCATTCAATTGAATTTAAAGTCCTCGTCTTTACAGTAGGTAACGACAGTTTCATCAAAATGTTAGTTCAGACCTCATTTTAATGAGTGTTACTTTTTACAAAGAACAATTTACTTGTCTAATTATACGAGACAAAAGAAGACTACCTCAAATGTCAAAAAAGATTTTTCTAGATAACTGCAACCAAAGCATTTTCACTCTAAACTCACAAAAAAACAGCGAAAATAGAAGTTACGCGCCAAAAAAACTATAAAAGCAAATAGAAAAGAATAAAGGCACACAATAACACATATTAACGCATCTCACTTACTCTCGTGTTCAGCCGTAATAAGTTTATCTGTAATAATTTAAATTATTCAGTTTCTTCATATTTATCAATTTAAAATATCAAACTAAAAGGTAATAGGAAATACAATAAAGGCGGTCTTGAAATTCTGATTTCAAAATGTTGTCGAAAACAAACCTTTTTGCAAGCCGAATAAACAATTGAGCAAGGTTTTAGCCTCTTGGAAAGTTTGCAAATAATAAGAGCGCTTCACACACTACTGCCTTCAGAACTCATAACATTCATCTGTGTAATACCTAAAATACTCCGTAAGTAATAATTAATCAAAGTGTTTGAATACTCACTCCAATTAGGTGCTGATAAACTCTGTCTCCTAAGTTTATTATCCAAATACTTTCTTTTCAAACCCAAGCGACACCAATGATTGGTTTGAGTGTAACTCCAGAGTTTTAGGAATATAATTAAATATAGCATACAGACTGAAGTTATACCCACTGTAAAGTAGAAAGATTAATTTTAATTCAGCTATCCCTTCATAATTAAAATATTAAATATTTTTATTCTCATATAATTTGCAGTTATTACCGAAACTGAACTCATTGCCCCTAAAATGTAGAGCTATTATAGGCAGAAGGACCATACAAATCATATTAGATATCTGTAACCCGACGCCAATCTTCTCTGGTATTAAATCCTAAAAACAGAAACAGATAAAATTATCTTATCAGCTATGAAATTAAATATAAATTGTATCGAGTATAAAAAAGAACATTATCGATATGGAGACGTATTCTTTCACATATAATGATGACTTTTTGTAACTAACTAATAAACGAAAACTTATTAGGCTTAGGGATATTTGAGGGCAAGGGCCCCGTCTTCCTTCTATCATATTTTTTCGATATTCTTAACTTTATGTAACCAAGAAATATAAATACGCGACGGTGAATAAGGTTAAGTGCTTAAGGTTTTGCTTAAAATAAACCTAATTGAGACAAATTATAATCATTAGACAACTTACAACGGCAATGCCCTTTTCAACTAGAAGACCAATGACAATGGGTACAATGCTGACTGAAAAAAAAACAAAGATATTTTAAAGGTTTTAAGGATCAAAGAAGTTCTGAGAACATTTTCGTATTTAGAATACTTACAAACTATCAGTATAACCGACGGATACTGACTTCTATCTCCTTCATTGTAACCTGTCAATACTATGATCCATTCAAGGGGGTTTACACGCAATCCATATCTGTAATTCAACATGTATTACAAGCCTTAGGAAAATAAACAAACAACACCAACACACAAACTCGTAAATAGACCTTCATGGTAAGTACAAATGCCAGCACATCAAACTACCCGAAACTGTAAATTTTTTACAATCAACTTTGAACCATATGCTTCAGAAACAAAGTTGAAAATCTATTGAGGAAAGTTGACAGATTGTAGAAGATTGATGTGCTAGCATCTGTACGTAAGAATTTATAATTATTTTTTTCATTATTTCGTCAGTCATTTGATTGGCATCTCGCTAACCTTGCCATGTGTGTCATAAGGAAAATAACTAATGTTGGAGTTTGGACATTGGCTAACGCTTACAAACCCGTCGTGGATTACCGTAATGCGTCAATAGGCGTATGTTAAGTGTATGTAATGTCATTTTAATTTGACCTAACTTTATATTTAACTTCGATCAGCAGCCTCAAAACGGTGAGAGAATTAGTAGGAGCTCAGAAGCACCTACTCTTCCTAATCAATTACTTGTGTTAATGTATGTTAATAAGGAAAGATTAATTAAACATATGAGTACAAAATTACTTTAAAAAATCGGTTATCACAATTGTTGGTGGATTTTGTTAAAATTTTCCGTATGTACCTCACGGTGTATCCGGCCATAGTAATAAACCAGACACATCGTATCGCCCACACTCAGATTTTTTGTACTGTAATTGAAAGCCATACCTCAATGAAAAAAGCGAAAAGTATTTCGGAGATTAGCAGGATGAAACAAAAGAAAAACAGAATAATTTAGTATGTAATAGAATGTACTTCGATGGAGTATCTAATAAAACTGTGATAAGTGTTATCAAACAGACAAGGAGATAATATATTTAGAAAGAATCATAAATTACGATTTCTACATTTTTTAAAGAAGTTAGAAAAGGGGTCATTAGACATTGGACATAACACACAAATATATCAAAAATGTTTGCTAAATGTTAGTATAGGGGAAAAATTTAATGCCATTTAAAATATTTCGGTTAAGAACTGTAAATTATAATAGTACATACATACCTGGATAGCCATTCTGAGCAACAGAGAAAAAAAGAAAATGAGCAACTAATTACTTATTATTACATTTAAGATAGAAGCTTCTACAAGTAGACTGTAGGCCATTAGATAAAGAATTGGGTCATATTAGATATATTCTTATAATGACTTTCGAAATATGCTCTCTACTTGTGTTTACACGATTAGGATAATATGGAGAAAATTATTATAATAGACAACCAATGCAGAATAATTAAATTAATAATTGCTATATCAAAAAGGCGAATCTCATAATAAGATAAAACTTTGATGAAACAATTTTATGACTAATAGCTATCTAACCCAAACAATCGCTTGAAGCACTACATTGTACGCAGCACTACAGGGGTCCGTGTCTACTCAGTGAGACAGTGGTAAGGGGCAGGGCTGTTCCCGTTTATCGTTTATCATTTGTATCTCTATAAAGACATAAAAAATACTCACTTCAAGAAGTTTTCAAGTCCTAAACGCACTCCACCCACAGACAGCATCAAAAAGCCCCAATTGACGAGACCAGTGAAGTTGTTGAATTCCGAACTCCATGAGAACAGAGAATCCCTCGGCGTGTGTACCCTGTAAAGTTATTTCACTGTCTAGTACTGTAATACTATATGACTAGTATAACTATACAAACAAAATCATTCAACAGTTGAAAAACTTATTGGTCTGAGCAATTTTTTTCAGAATCAGCAATGTCTTCTCCATTCTTTGATCCGTCCTTCCAACTGCCAATATTATTTGAATGCAATGCAAGAAGAGGCAAAAGAATTTGCAAATAATGTAATGCAAATTATAGTGGAGCATGGTCTTTTCATTATGTAAGTAGTAATTAAAGGTAACTCGCACTAACCAAACTAAAAACTTAAATGATTTTCTTAACAATAACTTAAATTACTTTGAAGTCATGTTTAATTTCCTTTTTGTTAAATATTATTTTAAGGTAGGATACTGTGTGGTAAGTAACATTTACAGATAAGGAAAATTAATTACCAATAACATGGTTCATTTCAGGGTCAGGTCATAAAGGACCTCTTAAACTAACTGAACTACTACTAAACATATAGATAATATGCTCAACATGAGAGTAGGAGGCCCTGGAAACTGAAAGCCTGGCTTAATTGGACCCAATTGAAAGGAAGGAGGAGTCCGCCTGTCTATCTCCTGGCTTGCAGATTAAATACAGATGAGGAGTCATAAATTACATTCAGAAATAATTATTTAGACTTTATAAAGCCTAATATTTATTAAGGGTAACACAATTAAAAATCAGTTTATATAGAATCCTAGATTTCTTAGTTTTCAAAACTAAACATATCAAAACTCAAGCTTCAATTAGTTATAGGTATTATGTTTCAGTCAAGCTTAAATAATAATTATTTCACCAGCACTACAAGACTGTAATCTGTAATCACATTTCATAGCCATGTTCTAAACAATAGGTTTTTTTTTTAATAATAATTATGTTACTATCAAAGTATCTTTAATATTGCAGTTTCTATAAAATAACTACAAGCACCATATGTCAACAACTGTATTTAAGTGATTAAGTAAACCTGTAGGCCTCCAAAACTAAGGTCAAATTTTAAAAGTTCCCATACTGGGTGATGGTAAGGTTTACTTACGGCTTATCCAATTGTAGTTTTCTAACTTTCTTCTCTGTTTCCGTTATCTCCTCAGCTTTGGATACACTTTGAGCTCGCCGGTACCGGAGCGCTTTTTCCTCGGATTCTGTAGCCATTTTTCTTTCGACTGGACTCTGGTCGGTTTTAAACTATTATTATTGTGGGTAGTACGTCCAGGTATACACGTCATAAAATTGTAAATAAATTTCGCGATTTGGTACTATGTATATGTTAGAAACGGAAACTTAAGCATGAAGTTCAGGTAATAATCTATACCAACTTTTATTATGCATTAATATTTATCTCAAGCGATTTAGCACTTTAAAAAATAAACTTACTAAATTCACCACGTTACTAAGCCAGCACAAGCATAATCAGATTATGTATATCAATGTTACGTATTTTATAGACACAAATTATTTAACAATATTTAAAATTCTTTAAACAACCAAATTATTCGTTACCAAAATCTACCAAATTGACTGAGTTGAACTGTCTGTCAAACTCAAACTAGACCTGTCAACCAGTCAACCTTCAAATGAACTTAAAGCTGAGTCTACACGATTGTTTTTCCTTTCCGCCTTGATTTTGAACAAATACCCCATTATCTAAGCTCACAGTATCTACCTTTACTTGAAAAAATAATAACATAAACGTACATAACATGAAAATTTATAGAAAATTAATTTGAGTGGCTAAATTAGGAAGGAATTGTGTTTCATTCGTCTTTGTTTTTCTCTTGAACAAGTTACTTGCCATATTTAAAAATCTCTACATAATAGTAGTTTTTATAAGAATACATAATACCAACAGTCATGTCTGGTTATACATACAATAAAATCGTCACATTAATAAATAAGAAGCATTTCATGATTCATCTTTTCGAGCTTCAGCTCGTCAAAAACTAAAACCTTCCAAAAAGGAACAGAAACCGAAAAATTTGCGTCACTCGCATCGTGGTTTTTCAACATTAATGGTGGTTCTTTATATTCAGGTATCGAGTTCCAGTTTACAAAAAAAACAACTTATTTTCAATATTTTGTGTTGAATCTTTATATCCATTTGTATATTAAAAGAATCAAACCAAGTAAAAATAAATTTATGTCCGCATAAAAAAAATGTATTACATGTCAGTATTTTCCTTGTTTTTTGGTAGATTTTAGCACACCGTGTAGTAGAATCTCCAATAAGAAAATGGTCACTTCAAACCTCCTGTGAGATGATAAAGGTCGTCTGTACGTAAATGTGACTGACTACTATGTAACTGAAGTTCAAGGAAAAAACCTGGCTTTTAATGAGATAATCTTAGTATTATCTCGAAATTATTGATTTATTTCTTAGATATTTAGAAAATAAAATGAAGATTTGGACTTCAGAACACACTTTCAAGTAAGTTATGACGATTTAAATTATGACGCAACCTTGAATTACCAATTTACTAGTCTCAACATTATCTATCAGTAAATTGACTAATCTTTGTCTTTGTTAATAAACTTTAGCCATCCGTGGGAGACGGTTGCACAAGCAGCATGGCGGAAATATCCCAATCCTATGAATCCAGCGGTTATTGGAACAGATGTAATCGAAAGGAAGGTAGTCGATGGAGTTTTGGTCACACACAGACTTGTCAGTTCTAAGTGGTTTTTTCCGAGATGGGCACAAGCAGTAAGTTTCCTTATTTTTATTTTGTTTTATATTGTGGCTTTTATCATCTTTATTTTCCTCAAATTTTTCCTAGGTATACTTATTTACCTGACTAGTTTCTCAAATATAAATTTAACAATACGCATTTTTATTTCAGCTCATTGGAACTGCAAAAATATGCTATGCAAGTGAAAAGTCAGAAGTAAACCCGAATGAACGACAGATGACTTTAAAAACCTCAAACTTGACATTTTGCCGATACATTGCTGTTGATGAGACTGTGCGGTACACACCACATCCCTCTGACACTTCGAAAACACTACTAACACAAGAGGCTGTAGTCACAGTGCAAGTAAGTTGAGGCATTACATGTACTTTCTCCTTATTGTATGTATTGATACCTGATATATTGTTATTTTCTTGTATAATCCCTTATTTGTGTGTACCTACTTCCTGAAAGTAAGAACATTCTAAATAAAAATATAATATTTTCAGGGCGTACCACTTAGTAGTTATATGGAGGATTTACTTACCAATAAAATATCTTTGAATGCTGGTAAAGGCCGCCAAGCCATTGAATGGGTCATTGGAAAATTAGACTCAGAAATAAAAGAACTTGCAAGCACTGCCTGCAAAAGTACCGATGAACTATTATCACAAACAAAGAAATCTCTTGACGACATCACATCCACAGCAAGGAGATCAATGGATGACATATCATCAAAGGCTAAGAGATCCCTTGATGATATAGAAAAATTCACCAAAGCCAATGCAAATCAAAGGAGCTGAAAAGAGGAGTGATCAAACTGTTGTGCCACACAACTCATGACCTGCACTAAATGTCTAATTATAACTATTAGTTAATTTATGTATTGATGTAATAATGTAACTTATTTATTTTCTAATAGTCATAATAGAAAACTTTTATTAGCAGTAATGCGCTTGATAGCTAAAGTGGATTCAGATAAAGGGTTAGTTATCTAAAGTCAGTTTTGGCGTATAAGATAACTGGTTATGTTATCAGCTGAAATGAAGATTGATGACATGATTTTGAAATTATTCATGTGCTAAAACTCTCTTTAAATAAGGACTGTCGTACCTGCATATGTATTTGGTTTCCAAGTATACCATCTTTTTGGAATGAATATAAATTACCTCATATGACAATTTTAATGTTACATCTAAAAGTATGTGTTGTTGTGTAGCTTCATAATTAATGAGTTGAAGAAAAATAAATAATTGTAGAGAAAAGAGTAACGATTTTAAGTATTGTAGATTAACAAGGATGTCTATAAATATATAGCTTAATTGGGTGTATTATTAGGGTATTCAAATCTGGTGTTTCACAAATATTTTAGTTATGTAACAAAATTTTTGTAAATCTCATTTAATAACACTTTGTGATAAAAGGTAATTTATTCAAGAGAAATATCAAGTTGGCAAGATTATAACTTCGAAATGAATGCCAAAAATAGCCAGTGCAGTGAAGACTGATACACTTTATATGTTTATATTTCACACTCAGCTATGATTAACTATTCCCTATTGGTTGCCATTGGGCTAATTGCAAAAGCATTCCAAGTTAATGTGTTTTATTTCGTGTGAGTGGTGATTAGCCCTCATTAGTGACCAAACGGAGTAGAAGCTAAGTTATAAATTTCTTTTTTAATATGTATTCAATCCAACATTTTTTATTTTAATATTTTTTTGTAAATTCTGTGATTGCTACAAAAATTTATATGAATTGCTATGGTTTCAAATTAATATTCTTCAACTAGATTTTCTTCCATGGAGAAATGAGTACTAAAATCCCATTAGAAATAATTAATATAGTGTTATCTATTGTATACCAAATTGACTCCACACTCTTGGTATTAAATTAAAACTCATTTTTCAGCATTCAAAATGAATTTCATTTTATTAGTACATACCTACTACAATCCTGCTTCAGTCAGACATAATGGTGAGTTTGGATGTTTGTTCTGAAGTTCTCAATACAGAGTGAATAATCCTGATAAAAAATCGATTTTAATAAACACTCGATAGGTTTGGTGTCAAGAGAGGTAGGTCTGAAGTCGCGGGCAATTTTTTTTTTTTTTGGAGCAAGCGCCCGCTGTTACACTCTCGTCCCGATTTCTCTATTATAATCCTGCTAATATTATAAATGAGAAACTTAATAAGGATATATTATGAATGTGGGTATGTTTGGATTGGAATACAGGACTACTTTTTATCCATGTGCGGGAATTTCCCTAGCGGGAGGAAGCTCGTACGACACGTGATTGATTAGCCTCGCGCAAGAACATCATTCCTTAGGTATCAAACTACTGCAATCCAGTTATTTAAGTGCCTCATGGCATTAATATTATTCATCCACTCTAGTGGAAAGGTCAATGTTTGTCTAGTCACGAGAGATGGTCACGTGTGAACACATAGTTTATTGATATGAGGAATGTGATTATTACTATCTAATTGAACTATGCACATAGATTATGAGTAAGTCAATAGGATCCCATACCTACGAAATATTATATACCTACTAGTATAAGAATGTCAACAATACCATTTTAGACTTCACCACATCCAATATACATTATGGTAAACAAGTGAGTGATGATGTATGATGTACTGTATTCAATTCATTAATTTAAAAAATAAAACCATTTTAATTATTACATGGATTTATATTATTGGAAGATAGCAGTACACCATCAAATTGCAAGCTACAATATTTTTATCTCTATAGTTTGTAATTATTATTGTGGCTAATGTTTTAAGATGGGCAAAATTTAAATAGAGGTTTGAATTTAACATCGGATATAAGTAATCTGATAATAATATACCTCAAAGTTATTTATGATGCCTTTATTTAACAACAAAAGTTCTTTCAATTCAGTATTTTTGGAAATGATAAGATGCCTCATATCTCATGTTGATTTAGGTATACACCACAAAAAAAATAAGTATACATAATCTTAATGACAACTGGTGTGTAAAACTTTAATAATTACAAAATAATATAATTTTTTAAACAAAATCAGTACTTATTTTCTGTTGCATTAAAAAATATGAGGCAACTCATTTATGCTAATTACATTCATACATAATTCTGTAATCATATTTCAACCCAGATTATTAGGTAATTACTAAATTATTTTAAAGTAGTGGTTTTCTAAATATCTGATATATTATTGAATACATGAATACATAATGTTTTAGATTAATAGAAGAGTTGCATTTACATCAAATTAGCATTAGATTCAAAAGTACTACAGTAACAAAATATTGGCTTCTAGTCAAAACATTTTATTGCATGATTCTTTGTTTTCACATAACTATAGCAACTTAAACTTATAATCTACAATTAGAACTTCACATAACCATATTTGAAACACATTGTGCATGTAAAATGCATAAGTGTAATATGCAAAAAGTCTTGTTCCTAGTAAAAACATGGAATAAACTAGCCTAGTATCAAGTACTGGTTCCTGATGATGTCATATTGCCATTCTGTACATTTCCTGATACAGATCGAGATGCAGTTAGATGAGAAGCTTTTAAACGGTCCAACTCATTGACCCAGGAGCGCACATGCTCTAATCGGTGCCATGCCATTTGCAATACTTTCTGAGATGCATATCCTGATCCCTCATGTGGCTGCCCAGTAGATACTTGAGTCAGATAGTTTATCTGATCGCTAAGTTTAGTTTCCACCTGACTTAATGTCCTCAAAAACTGTGAGGTATTCGTCTCTGCTTGTTTTTGACCAGACTTTTCTTTACTCAACTCCAATAGTGCTTGAGCTGCAAACGTAAAAATGCTTGCTATTAAGCGGCAAAAACATAATAAAATGCAAACATATTCGTATTAGGTATTTACCAGCACATTGAAGACATGTTATGATATCTTTTTCAATATCATCAAGAATTTGAATCCTTTCCATAGGAGCTGTCATTCTTAATGTATATTATGGATTGCCTCTAATTAATAACAAAACTGAATTCCTCCTACAAATAAAAACAACCTGGGAATACAGATGATAAAAATTGTTTCTAGCTAAGTTCAATTGCTACAATTAACCGATTAATAAAATAATATAGCCAAGGAATCGAATCTTTGAAAACTTCATTAATGACATTGACAATTGATTACCGATTGCAACAAATTAATAAGGAATACAGATAGACAAAGACTACTTAGTGATACTACGAAGGATACAACGTATACAAATATAGTGTAGAAATACACGAACTGGAAATAAATTACTGATCAGGAATTCAGGATGAGGGATGCAATGCAAGCTACTGCAGATAGAACGGCTGGCGGTCGCCGTAGCCAGCAATCGGTTTGGGCGCCATTGGACCGATTTTTTTTTTCACTGTTTGATAGCTCATTTATCGGAGAAGGCTATATGGTATTTTTTATCCGGCTGCGCGAGGTCAGGTGAACCCTGGTGAACTACTGGTGGTAGATATGTGCTCTATGGCTTTTATGCTATGGCAATATTTTGCTTTACTGGGGAAAATTCCCGAATTGTAGGGGAGTTGAGGGTCAGAGTAGAGAAAGCGTTTGACATCATGACTTAATTAAGGATTTCAAATTATTTTACTGAACTTTTCATCAGCCTACACTTTTCCTAACTATGTTGGTGTGGCCTGCCAGTCTAACTGGATGCTGCTGAGTACCGGTGTTTTACATTGAGCGCCAGTCGGTCGCGATATTGATAGATGATATGATATAAATAAAATAAATACCTGCACTCAACACACGCCTTTTATTTATCACACGGTACCCCTGGCAAGACTGGAATTATAAAAAAATGCAACGGAAAAAGTAATATTATTTTATTTAGTATACTAATACTAATTTAAGGGAGGCACCAGAAGAAAAAGAATTTATCTTTCCTTTTGAATTTTTAAGTATATTCTGTATCAAAAATTGTATTAGCATAGTTTTCATATCATATTTATTTAACGCTGAATAACATCCAGCTAACAATATTACTCTAGACACGGGGATTCGAGTAAATTGTAATGGCAACACAGATGATGACAGCTCATCTGTAAAATCCTTTTCAATCGGCCATTTTTGCTGCGACTGTCTACGAACATGGTTAGTTTTAACTAAATCTTTAATTATTTCAACAATCTTTTAACTCTTTTATTGCTAAATTTAAAGATAAATGTTGCTTTACTGTCGTGTTGTTATTGTTTTGCATATTGTGTTTAAATGATTTCAATTTATGTTGAAATCTTGTGTCGAAAACGAACAGGCATGCACGTCATGCACGAACAAGTGATGATCTCCTATCTTTATAATATACGGTTAGAACCTGAGTTCTATGTGAAGATTTTACTAGGGCGGACTGATGTTACCTTTTAAAAAGTTTTAAATTGAATATTGATAACCGCGGTCTATGATACTAGTTTTATTTTGTTTCCAGTCGCATAGAAAGTTTTCGGCGCCCCGTCATGGGTCCATGGGATTCTACCCCAAGAAGAGGTCCCGCCGTCATCGTGGTAAGGTGAAGGCTTTCCCCAAGGATGACGCCAGCAAACCTGTCCACCTTACCGCCTTCATCGGTTACAAGGCTGGTATGACCCACGTGGTTCGTGAACCTGACCGTCCTGGATCTAGTAAGTGTTGTTTACATGTGATTTCCACTCCACTATCGTAAGCTTTGATGTGGTTATCTAAATTCGAATCAATCTTGTTATATTTTTACAGAGATCAACAAGAAGGAGATCGTTGAGGCTGTGACAATCATTGAGACGCCACCGATGGTGTGCGTCGGTGTTGTTGGCTACATCGAAACGCCTCATGGTCTCCGCGCTCTGCTCACTGTCTGGGCTGAGCACATGTCCGAGGACTGCCGCCGTCGCTTCTACAAGAACTGGTAATTATAACTTGTAATCTTATATGTTGTTAATATTTAGGTGTTCAAGCAATGTAACCTGTATTTATTGTAGAAATATTCTAATCACTTTGCACAGCTCTCCTCTTAATAATGAGAGTTTAAAGCTAAATATGCCTGGAGCATATTGCCGCCAATTGGTCTCCGCTCAACGATGAGGCCTTTTGGCTTTTCTTACAGCAGGCAATTTATGATTTAATCAGGTACAAATGCAAGAAGAAGGCATTCACAAAATCCAGCAAGAAATGGCAGGATGAGCTTGGACGCAAATCCATTGAGAAGGACTTCAAGAAAATGATCCGCTACTGCAGTGTGATCAGGGTTATTGCCCACACCCAGATGAAGTTGTTGAAACAGCGTCAAAAGAAAGCTCACATTATGGAGATTCAAGTCAATGGTGGATCCATTGAAGACAAAGTAAAATGGGCGAGGGAACATCTTGAAAAGCCCATTCCCATTGACTCTGTGTTTGCCCAAGATGAGATGATTGACTGCATTGGTGTCACCAAGGGTAAAGGATACAAGGGTATGTACCTTTTAACTAAAACTTAGCTTCAATAGCAGCTTACATGACCAACAAGTACTCATGATATTTCATTTTCAGGTGTGACCTCCCGTTGGCACACAAAGAAGTTGCCACGCAAGACACACAAGGGTCTGCGTAAGGTTGCTTGTATTGGAGCATGGCATCCTTCAAGAGTTTCATTCACTGTTGCCCGTGCTGGTCAGAAGGGCTACCACCATCGTACAGAGATGAACAAGAAGATCTACCGTCTTGGACAAGGTCAGTTCTGATGTTATCTGGAAAGTTTCATAATGTAGTTGTATCCATCACTCCTGATGATAGAAATGAAAAGTCCTTACAAATGGACATAATAATTCATTTGAAATAATAAAATTCAAACAATGCCTTCATTTTACAGGAATCCACACAAAGGATGGCAAGGTTATCAAGAACAATGCTTCTACTGAATATGACCTGTCTGAGAAGTCTATCACTCCCATGGGTGGTTTCCCCCACTATGGAGAAGTAAACAATGACTTTGTGATGATCAAGGGTTGTTGCATGGGACCTAAGAAGCGTGTCATTACTTTGAGAAAGGTATATACTAATCGCAATCGATATACATAATAAACAGTAACATATTTTAAAGCTATCCTACTAACTTTAAAATCCAAAACTTTGTAACACATTGTATTTGTACATCTAAAACTATTGAATGGATCTGATAAAATGTTCAATTTAGCTTGCAAATCAGAATAAAGTAGTTCCCTCAGGATGTGGGTGAAATTGTTTGCAGAAATCTAGAAATTCGTAACTACCAATCTATGGATGTTGCTAATAATAACTGTATTTCTTATTTCAGTCCCTTCGTACGCACACCAAGAGGGCGGCTCTTGAGAAGATCAATCTGAAGTTCATTGATACATCTTCCAAGTTTGGTCATGGTCGCTTCCAGACGCCGGCTGACAAGGCTGCGTTCATGGGTACACTCAAGAAGGACCGCATCCGCGAAGAAGCTGCGGCGACCACTGCGCCAGCGGCTCCTGCTCAGTCCTAAACATTCATGGACTAATAAATATAAGAAAACCTACAATGCTTCTTTTATTCACATTACCCGCTGAGTAACCATTTTTCACGCAAGCCAGTCTTATATTTTGTTCTAAGTGAATCCACATCACTCTGCCATAAAATTGTATAAAAAAAACCGTCGCCCAAGATAGAGGTACCCAAAGGGTCCTCTACTAGCTGGAATATTTGTAGGTAATGAACATTTGCCGCAGCAGCGGATATAGTCCCCGGCTCAGAGGCACCTCGCGTCACACGTAAGCAGGCGCGGGAGGACTAATTTTTCCTAAAAAAAAATAAAAGTTCCGCCAGGACAACGTACGCCCAGCAGAATCAGTTTTTGGTGAATTTCTCCACAATGGCTGCATACACAATTTTTTTTTTAACCATACATAATTTATAGGGCGTCATATACTATCTGCATAATTAAAATCTTTAAAATTCAACAACATTCCACTGCGCGAACGCACACGTCGGTCATGCTCGGGCAGAAGACATGTTGACCAAAGAGTATACAATATACTACGTAAGATGTTGACATTGATAGAAATGGCTTTGTCTTTTCTTTATAGAATAGACATAGGATCGCCATGCTAAGCCTGCTGCACGCTACGTAAACCGCGTTCACGTACGCAGCCCGTTCCAGTCCATGCTGTCCTCCCCCCTGCTGGGCTGCTGTTAGCCTCATTTTGTTTTTAAGTTTATAACCCCTGGCTGGAGGCCTAAAATTGATTTTGGTTCCCACAGGAAAGTCTGGTTAAAGCAGTACACGCCTCCTAGACTGAACTGGCAAAAGCCATATAAAAAAAAATATATAGGTATATGTATTATTCTCAGAGTGAGTAGTTAGCCTAGCAGTTGAACAGCACCATTTCAATTAACAAAAAGGTGAGAGGTTTGTTGATATGATAGGTAGGTACTTAAATAATTTTGATGATATTTTAAAACCTAGGCATATAAAATATTTATTGGTCAGGCTTGTCAAAATAATTGTTTTTCTTAATATACCTAATACACTGAAGCACTATGTTACGTTCTTGTCTAATTTCTGTATGTAATAATTTTTGAAGAAGTGTTGATGGAATTTTGCGCTTAACTTTATAATTATTTCTTTCTGGTTTTTTGAGTGGTAGAGTGGTTTTCAAAACCTTTTCTTTACTTTTTACAACTGCGTCTTGACTAGTGTCATGTTCTACATTTGTTTTCTCTATTTTAATTTCTTCTGGTCCATCATTGTCACTTCCATTATCTTCTGTTATATCAGGTTTATTAACTACAGCAGTGTTTATCTTATCATCATTTGCTTGTGATTGTTTAATTGTTTCTGTTGATTTTGTTAGTGTTACATTTTCTTTTTCCTCAGCATCTTCATCAGATGTTCCATAGTCACACATAAGTGATGTCAAGGCTCCACATACTGCAGGTTCTTGGGTAGTTGTGGTTTCTTTAGGTGTTGGTACTGTTTCCTCATCATCTTCAAATAAATAATTATTACATTCTAATGGTTCATCTGCATCAACTGTTTCATTATCCATCTCAATACTAAGGATACCAGCAAATGGTTTAAGCTTATTCTTCTCAGCAGTTACTGGTGCACTAGGTATTGTCCTAGGAATTTTTTTTGCTGGTTGTGTGTTATTACTTGTTGAAACTGTATTGCCTTTGAAGTTCTTTCTGTTTATTCTAGGGTTCTGGTTTCTTCTATCAAAACTCTGATGCCTTTTTGTGGGTCCTTGATCTGAGAAGGATAAATTCAGAAGGAATTATATACTGAACAAATAAGTACATAAATAAGTAGTAAAATAATAAATTGTGTTACAGGCCCTACCTGATGATCCACGCTTGTCAGTTCTATAGTTACGCTTCAAAGCCATTTTTTCTCCTCTTTCAATTTTTTCTTTATTTTCTGCTTCTTTTTTCTCTATATTGGACCTGGTAGGGTACTTTTTCTTCCTTTCTTCTCGCCATTTCTGTATGTCTTCTGGGTTGTTCAGATTTGAAATCTTTTTGTATAAGCCAGATGAGTGTTGCATTTGTATGTGCTTTGTTATTACTTTTGGATGTGCAATAAACTGGCAACCATCTATGTTACATTTCTGAAAAAAGATAAGAGAAAGTAACAATATGTAAATAAATATTTTTAACTTCAAATCTATGTGCCATTTTACAAATAAATTCAATTGAGTCAACAAATATTATATAAATTCAGAATTAAAGATCTTTTTTAAAAAAAATGATGCTTATGGCAAGGGACTCCATGGTTTTACCAAAAAATCTTATGATGTTTTACCTGGTGCTGTGAATTATGTTTCTGAAGAAGTTCTGCTGTAGGGAAACCTCTATCACAAGTCTCACACCAGTGCTCATCACTTTTTCCATAACTCCCATCAGAGGCTCCAAAACGTGGATTATTCCATTGAAATTGTGGAGGTTGCCCATTGTTCGGTCTCCACTGACGATTATAAGGTGTAGGGCGTCGATAAACATCGTTCATCATGCGTGGACGTGGAGGCCTATTCATCTTTTAGGCACTGCTTTGTAGAAAAACGCTTTGAACTTAAAGACCTCGTGGAAAACAATCGGTCAAAGATCGAGGTTGGTTATTTGCAGTGGAAGTGGAACTATAAACTACTTGGTGCTAAGGTGTGTTAAGCAAATTCACACCTTGCCTCAGTTTATAATTAATCGATTTAAAAATTGTTACTTTATAACCTCAATCAAAATAATAAACATCGGGAAACATGTTTATTAATTTACCGTAACCCTTCGTAACCACTGTCAGTCAAGTGTCAATGTCATCATTCATGTCAGGGGCTGTCAGGGGAGCTTCAGGGGCTTATTATACGGCTATGTTGCCAGTTGTAACAATTAGTACTTATCCACAGTGCAAGCTCTGCTTAAAAATGAAACCTTAACCAAGATGCAGCCAACCCAAAAATTAACTGAAGCTTCTTGTTTTTTTCTGGTTCCGGCACTCCATGTTGCCAGTGACTTGTGATGTCCTCCTCCAGCCTCCTATTCTCCTATTAATCTGAGTTCTGACAGTTCAAGATTTGACATTTGACACAAATCAGGAAGCGTCTATGGGTGAAATGTTTACAAAATGTTTAATATCAAATACATTTTATAACATTGAAATATTCTGTTTTTTAAAGAAAGCAAGTTAACAATACATTTCTTAATAATGAATAATTCCGCAGCCAATTCTGCAGCCAAGGTAACCACGACCATTAACATGCCTAAGAAAATTAAACAAAGTTACTAATTAAAGAAGTTACAGTTGTGTTTATTTCGCTACCGACTTCCGTTTGCACCCGCAATGGTATTCAAAACCCATCTTGTTGTAAACTTATCATCAATATGTACAAATTAAGCTCATACACACAGGTAGTTGGTACATAAGTACCATTGAGGTTCATCGTCTGGTCAGCTCTAAGCCTTTAGTGATAAGTATTGTCATCAGAGTTACACCTGTAAATTATTAATTTGAATCACCATTAGAAATTAATATTTGTTGCATCCTTACTTTTGAAAGAGATCGGAAGATCCTTGACCTGATGACAATTTATCCTTAATTCTGGGAAGTCAGTCAATAATCAATTTAATGAAATTGTTTCTCATGGTTTCAGGTTGGAGAAATATTCACTGAGGCTGGGGCGGCGTTTAATAAATTAGCAGATTTAACCATGTCACTACATCCAATTGGAGAGCCAACCATAGGGTAAGTTATGAAATTCTTTAGTCCAGAGTAGAAAGGAGATATAAATTCAATTAGAATTTAGAGCAGCTTAATACAGTAGAATTTTATTATCGAGTGTACCATTAATCCATCAAAGTTACCTCTCCAGCTGTGGGTGCAGTGGGAGTGTCAGACATATAGGGCTGTTGTTGTTAGACTGACGGATGGCCATGGACCACCCGAAACATACTGCTAGTAAGGCAGCCAGAATTCATCCATTAACACCCAGCATCTTTGTTTTCCAACTTATATGCCAGCAGCAGGGATAAAAGGAGCAAGCTCTCAATTTTATTTTAGCTTATATAAGATAAATTAATTGATTTAGACTTTTATCAAATTTCAGCCAGCAGCCCAAAACTCCTGTGAAGAAGAAATTAACTGAAGAAAGGAGTGTGGCCAGTAGCAGCATACCAGCCCATAGTCAACATATTCATACTGCTCCTTTATCTCAACAGGTCTTTGTTCATTTGTAGTATTTTTTTTATAAGTACCTGCCCATGCTGTCTCTGCATGGTCTAAATTAGGTTTTATGTAAAAAAAATCTGTTATATAAATTGTGTCCTGATAGTTACAAGGACAATAGAAAAGTTTCAATTGTCCTATTTACTGCAGTAGTCTGTTAGTCTGCTTATTAGTCAAAGTAGAATTTAAGAGTAGATAAGGATTGGTAAAAAGCGTGGCATAAATGAAACTACGCATTGCCATACTGTAGACCTTGAAGAAAGATAATAATGAATTAATGATCCGCCACCCTTTAAAGTGGAATGAAAGCCTACCAGGATGTGTTTGAAACAGATCTTTGCTCATTGCCAGCCCGAGCTTGCGGGCTTTGGATTTTTCATGTGTTTAGTCTTCATAATAAATATTAAAAAAAAAATACGATATATATTTAGGACCAAAATAAAGGAATGTATTTTAAACAAAATCTGATAGAATGATTTCAATTTCACAGGGTGGGGAAAAAATACATTTGATAGTTTTATATGACATAATGGAATAAAAAGCTGGAACTTGCATTGAACTAATATTTTTTTCAGGTTACTCTCAATATGTTGAATGCTCAGGAAATGGAGATGGACACAGATGGATTAGGTGGCGATGTCAAACTGGAATTTGAATCAAGCACAGAGGAAGTAACCACTTAAAATAAAACTGAATCATATAAACTTGTACATATAAATGATGTTATGTATTTTATAGTACACTATTAAGTATGCAGTGAGTGAGGCATATTTCTTCTAAGAATTTGAGCGAATATTTTGTACAAATTGTGTAGGATAGATTTCTACAGGAATCTATTGTTTTTAACAAGAGTGTAAAGTTTGTTATTCAAGATGGACTTGTTGTAATAATTAAACAGATTAGAAAAGTACATTCTTAAATACATTTTTTTTATTTATTTATAAAATATTGTTTTTTACATTTTCATTTTACATAAAAATAATGATGCTTATAAAAATAACAGTTGTTAATTAGAATTACTGAAAAAGTGCAACAAGTTTTAATTACTATATATTGAAAGTTCATGTTTAATTTATTAAATAGGTCATCAAAAATTGAGCTAAGCTGATAGTGCCGTAGAACTAAAACACAGTACTCTTCTGTTCCAAGAAGAATTTTCAGATTCATAGGTTTTAATGTGAGAGTCTTCTGACATAATTTTCTCAATGACAGAGTCTACATTGCTTTTTATTTTTAAACAATTGTACAATTCAAAAGTGTGACCTGATTTTTTTACTCGCCTTTGAGCATTTCTATAACATTTCCATGGTTGAGGTTCTATTACTATTGTCCTAGAAATAGATTTTATAAGCTTTAAATATTCTAATAAACCTTCATCACCATTATTTAGGTGAATCCACATAGTCACTGAAAAACAAAATGTGACATCAAAAACTGGCTGCTGGTGAGTGTCTAAATAATTTTGTATACACAGTCTGTCATTTTGATCCATGATATTGCAAGTAATAAACTTAATGTTAGCGTATTCATTAGATGTGTTAGCTCTTTCTATCAACGTAGAGTCAATGTCTATTGCCAGCATATGGATGTCACAGTCAGGGTAAACAGTCTTTAGGTACATATAAAGAGCTTTGGACAACTCTCCCGTGTTGCACCCAATGTCTAGGCACACGAGCTGCTTATTTAGTGGTGCTGGAAACATTTGTGGACGTAAATTGTTAATCCGTTCGCCTACATCGTGGAAAGAATAATAATTGATAAAGTTTCCATACTTCACAGCGCCTGGGTCAATGCCGTAAAAGTTCAAATCGCTATGTTTGATTTCACTTTCACTTTTCATTTTATTTACAGGAATTATATTTTGTTTTAATTCATAAAGTTTTGAAACTTATACATCAGTTCTCGCTTTCACTGTCGTTGGTGTCAAAATGTCAATGTCAAAAGTTTGTGACAGTAACTTAATCGTTCAGAAATTACACAATCCTACTACTATTATATGGATGTTTGTTACTCTTTCACGTAAAAACTACTGAATGGATTTGAATGAAACTTTACCACAATATAGCTTATACATCAGAATAACACATAGACTACTTTTTGTCGCGAAAACCGACATCCACGCGGGCGGAGCCGCGGGCGACCGCTAGTTAATAATAATTCGTTTATAATACTGTCTTTATCCCAAGTGCGCACGGCTGACACATCAAGCTATACAAAACCAGTATAAGCTGACCGTTCAACTTGTAAGACATGCACTGGCTGGTCCTCTGTCCTCATCACCGCAGTTGTCATATTGAGAAAATAAAGCTTTAACTTTTAAAATGTAAGCTTTTAGCGAGGGAAATTTCTCTTTTATTTGTAATTGAATTTTTCAAATTTATTTGTTCAACTTATCGTGAGTACATATTACATTTTCATTCATTTCATGAGTTCAACGCATAACAGAATAATTAGAAATCAGAGCATTAACGTGCTTTCCGAAACATTTCTTAGGTATGGCATAGCATAGATAGTGACTGATATGAAAATTACATGAAATGCAACCGTTTCCTAAAATCGTTTCGTAAAGACGACATGTCCACTAAAAATTTTCATTTCAGAATGCCTGTATAACGTGGCAAGAAGATGATTCCGTTTATGATAACCAACAGCATGACCTACAAGCAGTTTTCGTAAATTTGACTTACATACGTACTATATTGTTTATGTTAATTAATGATAGACACTAAATACTTACAAAAAATCGTTGCGCTTGCATGGCCATCACATATGGTTAATTATGAATGTAGACAAAGCAAAAGAAGTAAGTAGGTAGGTTTGAGTATAGCCGTGCCGTTTTACCGTTTCAATCTATCCTCATGACAAAAAAGCGTGAGTATATGAATATACTTGAAGTATTTCCCTTCATAAAACCGTTGAAGAACTTACTTAACCAAAGTTATGAACGTGCCTAGTGCGGATGGAACTATTTGTTTTGCCTATTCGTGTCAAATACAAACCCGTGTACACGCTCTAGCTTTCTTTTACTATTTATGTAACAACGGAAATACTAATCCTTTGCAATTTATATCAATTGCGAATCATAACTTCGGGGAAATTACAAATAGCTACATATAGGTTACGTTGTAACGTAAGCGAAATACAACAGTTACATATGTAGGTAGGTACTCCATTTAAATTAGGTACTTTTTAAAAATTAAGTGCCTGCATTGCATTTGTTTGGAAAATGATTTTCTTTACTTTCTAAGTCCCGTGCCTCAAGAAGGAACTCTTAAAAGACTTTTTTGTTGTCTGTCTATGACAATAATTTATTTCTGGTCTATGTCTGGAGGCTTTCTGGAGGTATCAAATGAAAATTAAACCGGTGTTCACGTATTCACACAGTTTTGTATTTTCAGTCATTTTAGTAGTCGGTTTTCTTTTTTTTTTGTAAAAAGTTTTTTATCTCCCTGTGAAAACACTAGATACAATTTTACATCTATTTTTCGTTAATAATGGGGATAAATTGTAGCTAGTTACGGATATATATATCGGTGTTCAGCAGGCTGTTCCTTCATGTTGAAACGTTGTTGCATATACAAACTTTATATTTGTATTTTATCTATATTTTAAAACATATCAAATATAAGTAGGATATCCTAGGGGATATATTAGATTTAGGGCCAGTTTCACAGGTTACGGATAGCCACTATCTACCAGATAAATAAAAAAATGGAACAGAATTTGTATGAAATTATCTGCCAGATAAATTATCTGGAGCTTATCAGCAACCTGTGAAACCGGCCGTAAGATCCGGTTTCATACAAATTCTGTTCCATTTTTGAATTTAGGTATCTGATAGATAGTGCCTATCTGTAACCGGTGAAACTGGCTGTAAATAATGCTTTACGGTTTGATTCGTTTTTATGTGTTAGGTTTTTAACGGCCATGCTATTTTCTTATACATGCCCCATCTTCATCCTTCTGTTCATTTATCAATTATTATTATGAATCGGCGCAGCATGTCTTCTACGAATATTATTCACTTGACGTCATCTCACAAGTAACTTTCCTTCCAGCTAAAACGTTTTTCACGCAATCCATCCATCGTTTCCTTGGTCGTCCCATTCTTCTATGGTGGTCCACATTTAAAAAATCGAGCCCTGTATTTGCAAAATTATAAAACATTTCAGGACTGAATTTCATAGTTATCAGATAGGTTGTTAATGAAATGAGCCGTTGTTTCTTTGTGGTTCTCATTACCGAACAAAAAATAGTACTGAAATTAAAACTAAGCAATTTACCCAACTGCCAAAAAGGGTTATGTGCGTATTTTCGTGCGTATTTTGTGTTTATGTATGCATGCAATATTCTTTGTTATCTATGCCTTCAAACCGGTCGTATGGGCAAGGATATTCAGGGTATCTTTTGATTTTTTTCAATTTCCCAAGCATTCTTAGATATGTTACGTTTAAAAACCCAACATAGCGCCCAACAGACGCCATTGGCTGGATTGATGTCTTTTTTTCTTTTTTGTTTTTTGCAACACGAGTTTTAAATTTAAGGGATCTTTGATATCCTTACTGTAAACTCGGGAGCCTCGCTCGCTGCTATTCTTCACCAAGAAAAGTAAAGTAAAACCCAACTAACTAGCTAAAGAGACGAATTTGTAAAATAAATGCAACTTGAACAATCGTGGTTAAAAGGCGTCCCGATATTATAATAAAAAGAAATCGCATTTGGGGGATCTCCTAGCAAGTGTTCCATGGAACAGTCTCCCAGCGATTGTTAAATATATCCAGGTGTTTGGGAACAGAAGCAGAAACGCTAATTGGTAATGTCGGGATCATCAGTTTCAGTAGGTACCGTTTATCAACTTAACTAAGTAAACCTCATATGTTACCTCAATGCAGTCAATATACATAATATTTATCTAAAAACTATAATTTACAACTGCACCAAGACAGCACGACATCGCTTTTACTTTCCTGTAAATCGTACATAGTCGCTGTTCCTTATAAATATAGTGGCTTCAACGTAGTTTACAATGTACGTACCTGCATCCTCTGCACTAGAGTGCAAGGCCGATACAGTTCACCTGATGCCCGTGCGATGCAACCTTGTACCCTGCGCATGCGCTCATAAAGACTCCAATGCTTTCCACGAGCGGAGACTCAGCGGCAACTAATGAACTGAAATCGGTCTCTTGATGTAATTACACTTTTTCACACACGTAAACGCGAAGTAGGTGCAGCAGTCGTTGCAATTGGTAACAGATATGTGTCTTGCTTTTTGCCGTACATTTTATCGGAGAAATTGGCTTGGAAAATGGTTCTCGATCATTTTCAAGTTCAGTTACGTAAGTGCGCGTGCGGAGAATTAGTGCGGAATAGCGGATGTTTGGTGGTGCTCGACGGCCAAGTGGCGCACGGTTATAAGCTCTCACCCGCGCCATCGCCTGGCAGTCGCTGCTGGACCACCCTCATACACGTTCAGTTTTAGTTTAGTGCTGTGTGTGACAAAAACGAACATGTGTACCGCTTTCCGGATATACGTCCTATCAGTTATCTGTGTAGCAGTCGCCACAGGCAATGTGCACGGACCTCGAAGATCCCGTAGGATGGAGGTCGACGATTCAGCACAAAACGAAATTGACAGTGGACGAGCTGAGGACAGCTCGTGGTGGTGGACAGGCGAATTCTCCGTTTTACAGAAACTTTACGACGACTGCAGTGCGCAAAAGCACATGTCGATGTGTTTAAAGGGAAAAGCTTTGATGGCACTCACAAGAGCAGTGGAACAGGTGATGTGTCGTGTGTTTAGTGTAATAATATGTTTTGGGTGATACCAGTAGTGTAATGATGTTTTTGTTTGTGCCGCACAGGAGAGCGTTCAGCTCGCTGATGGGCTGACGTTGGTGAAGCAAGCTGACGCACCCTCCGCGGTTGCGGAGCCGCGCTTCTTCCCTGGTATGTCCACAGAAGACAAACTGGACGCCATGTTGCGCACGAGGTTCGAGCAGTTAATGAACACTCATACCATATCTATGGATTTGGCAACGGAAGGCAGGGGTAGAGGTAAACATTTAGGATTCTAGTAATTCAGTGAATTGTAAAGTTAGTTTATCAGTAGGCACGTGTTAATGTGTTTCATATGTGATTTTAGGTAAGAAGGTGTTACCTTACCTATTACTCGGTATTTTCACTACCGTAACGATTGTGGGAGGAATGGCGCTAAAGACTCTAGCAGCGATTGCCGGCAAAGCACTCATCGCCAGTAAGGTTGCTCTAACTATTGCTGGTATCATCGCCCTGAAGAAATTGTTCAGTCACGACGGAGCCCCCGCTGAAACTACCTTCCAAGTGCATGCAGATGGACACCATAGGTAAGGAAGACCTACCAATGATAAAGAATATCAATACATATCTTAATTATTTTGCTTTTTAGCTGTCAAGGTTTAACTAGTTAACTGGTTAGTTAGCCTTAATTAAGGAATATAGTATCAAAAAGTTTCTTGTTGCTAAAATGTAGAGTTCGTTTATTTTGTTGATTTCTTTTCTTATGGCTTTTGCTGCATATTTTAATTCGAAATATTTGAATTCTAGTATTTAATTCGAAGGCGGAACCTGTATGTGGTGAGGCCAGCGAAAGGTGGCGCGGTGGATCCGTACTTCTACGGCGAGCAGACCACGGCGAGCGTGTAGCCCGCACCAGCGAACAGCCGGCGGCCGCTGGCCCCGCCGGCGCCACCCGCAGCCGCTCACCACCGCCCGCGACCCATCGCGCCAACACACAAAATAACCTCAAACCAAAGTACCGTCCTCCGCGGACATCCCTCTGAGACGAAACGGTCGTCCATCTCAATTTCAAATCTATGTCAGTAAATTATTTAATGTAATTTATTTATTTGTGACTACAGTTGTATGTTTAATGATAATTAATTTATTAAAGTGATGTAAGAGGTAATAATAAAAAATGTTACACGCAGTTTTGTTTCATTTTAACAACCTTTTACCTATCAAGAGGACATCTTGATGTGATAATTGGTAATTAAGCAAAAGAACAATTAAAAGATCACTACAACGTGCTTAAAGATAAGTCTTTAGTGGCAATCATTCTTTGACAATAATGGACAACAAAAACTTATAAAACGTCTAAGATGCAGTTAATATGCTCATAAATTACATAATTTGATCTGATGAACGATGTTGATTTAGTTTGCACAAATTAACATGCGTATATATCACTTTTTCATACATAGATGGTGCTCTAATTATTACTGCAGGCCGCTTTCTTTACACGCTCTAGTGGAGAGGACTCCGAGAAATGTGTCTAGATTTTCCGTTAATATGGGCGCTACGGCTATGAACGTGGAAAGTAGAAAGTTTTAATCGATTCACTGCACATGCACGAATACTGTTACAGTGCATAGCGATTTTATTATCATCTCTGGATCGTAGCATGTATTTATTGGGCTTACGAGCGCTACTTACATGATCGATTAGTTCATTAGAGCCGAATAAATAATGTGTTGATGAATGACGAAGCCCGTGTGTACATGCAGCTAACTAGCTAGATAGTGGAGCATTTTACTGGCAGAGGAACAGCGGAGTGTGGTGTAGCGTTTGTTCGGCTGCGGAAGGTCAGCTCGTTGATTAGCCGTGCGCCGGTAAAGGCCGACCACAGCGCACGTTTGTGAGCCCGGACGCTGTTTATAATGCAGATATGTGTTTGCCCAATCGCTGCACGCTACGCTGGCTATATGGCATCGTTAATGCGGCTGGCGTCTCTTTGCATACGCAAATATAGGGCGGGCGGACCAACGCTGATTAAGCGGTGCAGCGGCGGTAGCTCTCGCTTCATTTCTGTATCAGGAATTGTGAGCTTCACTTGATTAGTTTTTAGCTTGTATGTTTATTTGTTAAACTTACTGGGTCGTGCAATATATTGATTTGAATGAAGTAGAAATATTTTCCATAAATAAAAGCCATTTGACTTTGTCCGTCAAGATTGATTGAAGTGCACAAGAAATGTTGTTTGCGCCGTGCATGATCAATGTAACAGCTGCCAGGAGCGGCGATCTCCAGGGACGTCACGCCTGGCGCTGGCCGTCGACGGAGCTAATGTTATCTGCTAACTTACCTTAGCAGACATGCAGGTGTCGGTGCCACCCATCTGCCCACTACTCAATATTTGATGGCTGTCTACATCTCGAATTAGGCTAACAATTCAAGTGATGTCTCCATAGATTACTGATTTAGGTCCTAATGCAAATTGTGTGCTAAATGGAAGCTGCCTAATGCACATGTATACATACTAGCTTGCGTATTATGTATACACCGAGTGAATGTTATGGCTAAATATACAACATCTGGAAGTATATATAACAATCAGTGTGAGTAATGGATTTTGTCAATGTTCATAGGTTTGTGTAAGTAAATACAGGACGCGGAGCTGCGGGCGTCACTCGTACAGCGAAGTTACTTTACGGGCGAATGGTCAAAGTATTCGACATAAACCTATTTTGTTCTCTTCTTATATTGGATGTGCGCTCCCTTCTTCGCCTTCACCCGCTGCCGCTGTCCACTGCTCTAGGGTTGCTCCTGCATTGAAAATATTGATTGTTAAAATGTTATTCAATATACGAAATTTACAGTAAGTACCCACCAATTGAAAATTATCAGGTATACATAATCAACAGCGCTCCATTATGTAATTATGTCGAACATAAAGTGCAGTTATTTATATATTTGAATTGTTGCGGGTATTTAATACGGAGATAATTATTATTCAAAAAATATTGAGATGTAAAAAGTGCGACATCCGTAAAACTCATTTTTTTTATAAATCTTTAAAAAAAGGTGTCCATGGTAGCGGTGTTCCAGGCTTCAGAACAAGTTCCCGTTAACAAGCTGGTCTAATCCGAGCATATTACAGAAGACACTTTCACTGTTATACGGTTTGCTCGACTCGTGGTACTCCTGATACGATGCGCTGATATCGGATTACCACTTCACAGACCTTACTTTCGTTACATTTCTGTCTTACATCGGCGCAGAGTAGAAATTTTCATGCGATAGCTTTCTTTAGAAATTCTGATTGAATTTCAATTGGAGGTGGTTTGACTGAATGTGTGAACAGCCCTGGCGGTGGGTGGGGGTTATGTGAGGAAGTTTTGCCGGGAATTATGTTGGTACGTGCCAAAGCCATTATTGCTGCGAGAAAAGTTCATCAATTTCATTTCTGGCCCCATGCACGTACGCGGAACGCGATCCGAGTCCGTCTCTCATACCTAACAGATATCGATGTTCCTTATATACCTTCATTCCATATAACACAACTGGTTGATTGTGCTAGTTTGTGCAGAAAATATTAGTATTAGTAAACTCTACTGAACATACAAAATCGCAATAGCAGTTGTTTGTCGCGTTTTGTGACAAAATCATGACAAATATTAATTTACGAGACTACGGAATTAATTACATTTTGTGTTCAACACGTGGGGAGAATGAAATTTATGTGTTGTGTGGAAAATCTAGCGAAGTGAAAGTAACTGGCCGCGCACGCGTCCAGTTGTTAATGGAATTATTGAAATCTAAGCGCATTTGAAATTGCTCCGTGAACTGTAACTTTCCAATTTTCCAGCAGGCAGCAAGATTTTATTACTTCACCATAGAATTATGTATGTATCCTTCCTTTATAAAAGAGGTTCAGACATATCTTTCTTCGCATCTTTCTAAGTGAGGCATCGGACAAGCGGTCTTTTATTATAGTTTTTAATTCTGTAAATCAGGATAGGTCTAAGTTCAAAACACTGACGTATCCATCAGTAATTGCATTGATCGACGTGACTAAGCCTGCTTCCATTTCTCTTGGACGTAAGTGGCAGTCGTAACGGGTCGTAAAATAAGGTGCTATTATGTGTTATTTTCTGCGTACGTGCACCTGCACATGTATAATTCTGCATTGAATGGGTGCAGTGGGTCCACCGTGCAGTAAACTGGGTTTTTGCTTCTCAGCCCGGATCAAGGAGTGTTACAGATAACGGTATAGCAAATCTTGAATTTATTACAGATAAGTATTAGAAAATATAACTCGAAGTGTGGTTGTGATCGAATCTTTTTAAGAAAGAATAATGACATTCTTCTCTTGCTAGTTTTATGGATCATTTAAAATCCCTTACAACGTTAGCTATACCTAGATATGTATAATCTATAGGTACACTATACACGTTATCGTTAACCTTAATCTCGTTGACCGAATGGCCACAATGCGAGTCAGTTTGATTAGTCCTAAAATCGTAACCTGTAGCTTATGGCAGTCGTTACGTGTACGTAGTTTAAAATATCAAAATGATGGGTTCGCGGTTGGTAGACGACCCCAATTAGCTGTGGCGGGGGTGGTCAGGTGGTCATCGTCGGTCGCGACTGCAGGACGACAAGAGCTCCCGGGGAGACAGCTAACAGACCTTGACTGCGCCGGGTTCGGGTGGCGAGGCGTTGTACTGCCAGCATTACGGGTTACAATGGAGCGGCGCGGTTGTAGCGTCGCGTTGCCTGCCGCCACCCCCGGCCCACGGCCGCCCGTCATTATGTGTCATTAGTTTTGCGACACTGACCAAATGACTGGTCTGCGATATCGGATGACTCATTCCGTTCGTGATTAGTCTATTTAGTTTTATCAATGTCTGTAGAAAGGTAATTTCTAGTTCTCGTTACGGTTCCACCTGTTTTGCATTTAATAGTCTTACTGTATGCCTGCAACATACACTTTTATGAGACAATTTATAGCATAAAGTTTCTATTCAAACATTCTCGATGACTTTTATCAGTATAATTGTGAAGATTACACATTCATTCAACCCATGATTATTGTCAGTGCATGTTGTGCATGAGCAGTGAGTATTAAATTAGTTTATAAATATCTGATAAGATAAATTGTAATTAACTGCAGCTCTTACCGAGATCGCTCAGCGATCAGACGCCCTAATCATACAATAAATTAAAATTAACAGTAATACCAAAACCAGATCGATATTTTCTATTAACTGCTTTCTTTTATATTGGATTTCAAAGCATAGGGGAATTGTAAAACTCATTTACTGCGTTGAGATGACATCTCATTGAGTTTTTACTGTTGCATATGAATATTCATAGTATTCAACGAAGTTGGTTTTTCCAGACGGTTATTTGTTCTGTGTTCATAAATACCTCATCCAATTTAATTCCTGGTCCTTCTCGGAATAATTTAAGTCTCCAAATAAATACGAAAAGCGAATCAGAACCCATTTGTGTACAGTAATAAGTCTAATCAAAGTAGTTCCTAAAAACAGTAGGTAATTACACGCACGGCTAACGAGAGCGGGCGGTGGGCAGCCGTGAATTTATTCGGAGAGGCTTCCCGGCGCGCAATGTAAAGTGTATATCTGAAGGAAAACGTTTCATTCCCGCCGGAATATAATCGTCCGGTCGTAATTTATATTGTCTGCTGCAGAGGCGAGTCCCGCTGCACATTCATTTATTTTATGTGCCATTTACAATTGTCGGTCGATGGTCAAGGGAGCGAGTGAGGGGCGCGGGGAGGAGGACGCGCGGTGCGGGGGCAGGACGACGGTGCCTTCGCATTATAAAACCGTGCGGTCATCTGCGAACTCCGTAATGGTATTTGTAATAGGAGCGGTCCGCATGAGCTGTGATGACCGCCGCACAACATATGGGTCTGATGCTTTATTTATAAGATTAATTTGCTCATGTCCGTTGCTAGACCACTCTAAGAGCATAGCTATTACGTGAATTAATATGTATATCACTTAAGAAGATGACTGAAATTGAATTTAACTGGATAATCACGTGTAGGTATAAGTATATCTCTTCTTACTACGCATTGCTTAAACTAAACAACTTAAGATGCTACTATAGATTGATAGGGCTAGCATTTCCATGCGCTGATTCATCAAACACCCATTTGAGTATGTCTAGTCCCATAGGTATTAATTGAGTTTTCATAGTTGAGTATTTTAAGTGTCGTTCTTTTTAACTTGCTAAGGAATGCATTCCATTTGTGTGGCACTTAAAACAAGTGTCCGGGAATTCATAAAACCCAATTACAGTTCAAGCGTCTTCGATAAAGAAAGTTCCTAATTTTGTAGAATTCTCCATTCTTCTTTAGTATTTAATTGTCAGTCGTTGCATTTTTCGCATGAAAGTCGAACGAGCAGCGTCGGCGGGCAAGAGGCTGAGTGGCTCTGTATTCTTTTGTTTTTTAATTATAACGCCAGCGTCCGTGGGGTGACGGCCCCCCTGCCAAGTTTCTGGTGGAGGTGCTTTCTTGTTAAGCGCGGCGGCGGGCGCTCGCCTCCTACGTGCCTCGGCCATTCATTTCGTAGAAACTTATAACCTGACCCGCGTACTTATGAGCGTCGCCAATAAATATAGCGATGACCGGAGGCGAGGTCCCTGTCGGACCCGCGCTGCCAGCCGCCGCCCGAGCGGGACAGCGCACGCTGGTAGGTCGCCGTCGCTCGCGGCGAGGCATTGTTAGCTAAATATCTAGGTGGTCAGTTGGGCGGGCGGGGGCTGGGGCGCCTGAAGACGGGCGGGGGCGGGCGGCGGACGTGCCGGCCCGGCGCCGGCCGATGTATTGAGCGCGTATTGCAGACGCGGTCACGCGCTGCAATATTGCGTTCGCTCTGCGATATTGCCCCTCGGTAACTCAATTTGATAAATTGTACAAAGTTCGCTTGCTCAATATTGCCATCAACCGGATCGACATATTGCTGCGTACATAATGTATAATACATGATTACATATCTGATAGGACTCCATACATACTATAGAGGCAATTTTGTTATTAAATGTAGGTGAAATGCATGCTTTGGCCAATATGGGATAGAATGACTGGTTTTCTAATTGGTAGTTTTTTAAGTTAGAAGTCTTAGGGTGGTATATGATCAAAGCTTGTATATTTCAACGTTTTGTGTGTCATAGCTATGTGAAACTCTATGCACCTGGTAGTTTTGTACATAAAAGTATAGCTGGGCAATATCGGGCCGGGCGACACGGGGCGCAAGTTATGTGTATGGCGGTCACCACAAAATTGTGTCTTTACGAGCACGCGCCGTGCACTACTATACGCTTTTATGTTTTTGTTCCAACTGGTCATTTTTGCCACGGAATTTCAGACTATTATGAAAAAGTTGTAATCTATTAGTCATTCCTTTAAAGATAAATTTTATCGACTGCCAGGTTTATTACTTTTATAACTAATTTCATAACATTTTATCATTGCCTTTGAACAACTTTCTGCTTGGGTATAAAGCTAATTTATAACCATTAAAATATTTCCTACTTACCTAATATTAGTTCAGCAGTTTAAAGAAAAACGCTCGTGGATAGTTAATGGTGTTGGAAAGTGATGGCTTAACCACCTGTTACTATTCGCGAACTGCTACAAACTTTTTTAACCCGTTGCTGCTTTACAATAAAAAGTGCGATCATAAAGAAGTCCTTGTATTGTAAACAATTTCAACGTGCGTGTAAATACATAAAAAAACTTAAATTGATTCACGATCCGATCTGAAAAAGATTATTTTTCCAGAAGGACCTATTTATAGCTTTATGTAATTTATTTTCGTATTGTTGACCCTAAGTAATAAAACAATAATACATAGCCCATTTTCCTTGACGTAAAGGCAAACTGATTAATTAAGATTTATTACTTTATAGCGTTGGAGTTTTGGGAATAAGTTGGAAGAGCTGATACTGTTATTGAATTAGAAAGTCATCAGGCATTATGTTATTTATCTGAAAGATTGTTATTACTTTTTTATCAGTCATGATAACGACGACTTTGCAAGGCGGTCTGAAAAAGAAAAACAAATGAATATAGTAGCGGGAAGAGAGCGGCGGGAGTGCGGCGCGATGGTGGCGCGCCGGCGGCCGGAGCGGGCCGGAGCGGGCCGGATGCGGGTTGCGTGAGGCCGCGGCTTCAGCTCAGAAAATGATTTATATTGTTTGTGTAGCGGCGGAGCGGGGCGCGGGGAGGGGACGCTTTCTCAAGCAGATCCAGTCCACTGCAGATATGGGCGAGTATTATTATTGATCCGGCTCGGGCGGTCGGCGGTCGGCATTTCCTACCGCTCATACTCGGGCGGGCGGGGGAGCCGGCCGCCGCCCGGCATATTTATTGAGGCGCGCGGGACGGCACACGACGTAAAACTTATTATAACGACGCAGACCATCTACTACGGTGCACTAACCTTTAATGAGAGGCGTAGGGCGCCGCGAGGGCGGAGGGGAGAGCGCCGCGGCTCCTCACCCAATCCTAACGCGTTATGATATTATATCAACTCATATAGCCAATCCCCGCTCGTTATGATATTGTAGGCGGGCAGGGAAGTGCAGCCGACAGTTTTCCGGGTTGGGCGGGCGGTTTTATGATGTACAGTTATGAATATAATGGGGTGCGTATCTGGCCGGTACCTATCAGGTACAAGAAAGTTTTACATAGGACCCAATTTGTGGGGGAGATACACAGAACAGAGAAAAACAAACATGCAAACTGTAGGTATTTATTTTATAACAAAACATCGTTAGCTCATCACAGTTGTGTGTCTGAAACACGTTTATGTACGTATAGTTCTTGTTGTCTTTAAACTTACATTAACGAGCTTTTGAAAGAGTTCTAAAGAAACTTGAAGATTTGACGGAACCTAATACCGTTTAAAAAATAACTACATATTAGAGCGACATAATTATTCGAGCTATATATAGAATTACATGTGTGACCGTATACATTATTTGTTTTTCTATGGAAGCCAGCTAGTATGATTGAAAAGCAACCTTCTCAATAACATAGTCAGAGGGTATTACACCCGAGGGATCGAACTCCGATACATTTATATGTATGGCTGTTTGTTTTGTTATACGGACACGATTTTTCGCATGCTACAGAAATACTTATGCTTTTGTTAGTGAAATATTACCTGAAAGCGCACCATATTTTACTCTCAAATTGATATTATTTGCAAAAAATTGATAATTCTCAGATTGTGTTGTTTCTAGTATGAAGGAATTATCTAGGGCAGGGAGGCTTCTAGAGGCAGAAATGTCCTTCATGTACAAGCTTAGCTTATCTTGTGGTTAAACAATGCTTGGCGCGGTCGCTCTTTGGATGGGTGACGATCTATATCATAGCGAGTTTATCTGTGTTTCGGAAGGCCCGGTCTTGGCTGTCATTTGTTCATTTTTAGATCTCGTTATGGGTATTAATAAGCTGGAAGGTTCGACTTTATGTTAATCACTGGTGTTTTTCTGTACTAGGCTAGACTCGATCCCAACAAGTCTGTTTTCGTACATGCGTATTAATTACCGAATGCATTTATTAGTCACGTGAATATAATAATATTTTGTTTCTCTAAATTTTTTTAAGCAGATGGACACAGAATTATGTCTAGTGTATAAAATAGAATTGAGGCGAGTCATGAAATATAGTAAAAGTGAGTTATATTGTAGAACATGAGGGAGACAGCGACTGGAGCGCTACTCGTCAGCCGCCTGAGTCTTATGATGACATTTCAGCGGCGCTTTCTATCCAATATCACATTCTCCATTTCCACTGTGAGCGGAGGAACGTTTGATTTTATTTTCGTCGATTCTGCAGAATCGTGACCTGAAACGTAGATAAGGATTTGTTGCGCAACTTTCATCTGCTACTTTGTCGAGCCTCGCGATAATTCTGATTTAATACCAACCTTTTTATTAGCACAAGTAACGTTCTAACAAAAGCTACTCAGTATTTTCCCTTGATGTTTACTAACTAGTTTTACAACAGATAACAGATCTCACATTTAAATATAAAATCATAGTGTTTATAATAAACTAAGTCGTTTACTTCCTAATTGTTTAGAATTCGTTCGTAATAAAAGCGTATTGAATTAAACAGCGTCCTTGTTCAGCAAATGAGTTGATAATAAAACGATAATAAACAAGCGCCTTTGTAACAAACTATAACAGATCGGTAATTGCTTCCACGATACCTCCTCGCGTTATTACGCCTTTTACGACGCCGTATGGGGTGAATAAAACATTTTTACGAGCGGCCATGGGTGCTATAATACATACACGCACACACATGGCTAGGTACATGCCTTCAGGTAATAAAGTATAAACTCAATATACACATTTATACCTGTCCCTTATGTGTCGCGATCGTAACATACACACACATACACAAACTTCATTACAATAAGACAATGGCTGGCGCAAAAATGTTCTGCATACGATTATGACGTCATTGATATGTCCGTAGGGTGCAGTAAAAGGTACTTGTAAGCCATTACTTTTTTACCTACGAAAGCTTACTTAATCACAGTGCTGCATGAAGAACTTTTAGAACGAGTTCGACTACACAAGCTGCTCAGGTGGATATGAGTACCTAGGTATAAGGTATTTCGATATTAAAAAACTTTTGGCTTTGTTATAGAACTTTCAATTAAAAAGTTTTTGAATTTGAACATTAATCACGATGTCTTAATCGATCGTCTTTATCATCAGGCCGTTTAAATATTGCTGTGATATAAACCCTACTAAGCCGTATAATAAAACGATCAAATCATAATAGATGTCGGAAGCAGTATTAGCGGCATTAGCGCAGGCGAGGGCGCGCTACACGGGTGCACGAGCCGAGAAGCTGTGCACATGTCGCGACTCACTCAAATAGATTGCGTCAGAGCATAATGTCGTCCCCAAGCGCAAAACAATTATAGACACGAAATGAATAAAGTATCGCTGTCCACCTCCGCAGCTCGCTCTCGTTTCATCTCCAACGGCGATTTCTTTGTAATTTGGTGTATACGGGTAATGTAACATTTGTTGAACGAAGATACAATATATATATTTTTTATTTTTTACTCTGGGGACACTTTTTCGACCCTCGTCCGAGCGGTCTCTTTGAAAAGTGGACATCGGAACGCGAGGGAAGGAGCCCCCGAGGACACTGGACTGAAAATGCGTTGTAAACATTGCGACTACATTCAATTTCCCGTCATTTTTCAAACTGATAAATAATTCTGTCATCGAACGTTCGGACAGGGGTCGCTATGAAGTGATTGTCGATGGAAGGAGGCCGGCGCCGTAAAAAATAGCGGCCGATGAGACTCGGCCTCTGCTTCTCGTTGTGTGCGATAAATTTCTTTTTTATTATCAGATATCGAGGGACTCGGAATCGAATAAAGCGCTCATATTTAATTCATAAGATACCGGCCATACAACACTACTCCGGACTATTTTATTTAAGATGTTGAAAGATTACGGATACTGGATGCGTGCTTATTCTAAGCAGTACCCTCTACCAAGTTCTGACTCCATCAATCATGCAACACCGGAAGATTTGCAAAAAGTTGGTATTTGATGTCTTGTATCTTGTGGAGTATAACATGTATTACTTTAATATTACGATTCGTTATTACATGTATCTATAACTGCTTGATAAACTGATACTTTATCAGACAGGAAATCGATGGAAGTACATATATTAAGAATGCTTAAGTGGAAACCGACCTGAACATAGTTTGGAAAAAGCTAGGGAGATGATGATGACTGAAATAGGAAATCCACCCAAGTGCGAGCCGGACTCGCCCACGAAGAGTTCAGTCTCATTATCTTAAAAACGACAAAAAAAAAAAACATTAATTTAATTTTAATATAATTACTTATTACTCACTATTTTAGGAAAAAATAAAGAGTCTACCTGTTGTCATTTTAAGCATTTGTTGTTATAGTGGCAATTCTTTTCAACAGCGAAAATTTCAACTTTCTAGCTTTCACAGTTCTTGAAATAGTTTGGTATAGAGAAGTCTTAGTAATAAGGTCCCGATTTGCGTTTTGGGTACGGAATCCAAAAAACTACAAAACTTTCTAACTAACAGGACAGAGGTCTAAAGATGAAAGTAATAAGTTGCATACAATGTGATAATGTAATGGCTAGGAAATAAATTCAAATTATTTAATTTATGTTGGCGGCAGTGCGTCTTGTGTCCGGCAGATGTGTTCAATACATTTAGAGTCCAGGCGAGAACGGGGCCGGGGGTCACTAGCGGTATTAAATAACTCTCCGACAGCTAAATGAGTAGGGGACGCGAATAACCTCTACGCAGGCTTATTCTGTACGCTTTCGCTTTATTTTTGTATTAAACTTTAAGTCTATGTGTATAATTAAATACATCCCAAATATGCTGAGAGCATCTGGTTCATTCTAACATATCAGTTAAATATTGCATATCATTTGAGTTTGTATTCAAACTCTTCAATGACGTCATTACTTTCGGAAACTTGTCTCTCAATATGCCCAAATAATTGTAGTAAAAATATTTTCCATTAAAAACACTTTCAGAATGTTAATCATTATTTTTTTTATCTAGACTTTCAAAAGCATAATTAATTAGTAATTGATGTTATTAGTCTTTATTTGGGAATACATTGAAAACTATTCATGATCATGCTTGTTGTATGTCATTATTATACCCCGTGAAATATGAAATATTTGAAATAGCTCATTCTTAAACACTTTACTTGTTATCAAGGAATAAAGCAGAACTTCAGAATAACCCTCTGGATCTGTTACTACCCGTCGCGGTAAGGAACAATAAAGAAAATTACGATACCGACCTACCTACACCACCTTTATTAGTACGTCGTATCTTATTTAAGTTATTTTGAGTGTTTTCTTTAATCAATGTTTTTAAATGATAATTTTACTGTTTACGAAGTTAATTATACGAAGAAAAAAAAAATCGTGTTTTTAGTAGATATAGTTTCTATGCGTAATGAAAAGAAAATTAAGAAAAATAATGTCCAGTAGTGACTTGTCTCTGATTTTATTTAATTAATTAAGTTGTTTAATTTATTAATTAAATCATCACAATGAAAGCAAATTAAAAAATTCAATAATGAAACCTAAATATCTGCTTATTGAATAAATATGGTCAATACTAGAACAGTGTGTACAACATGTTTAGTCACTAGCGCCACCTATGAATCAGACCCCGAACTCATCAGTGAGCAACAACACAACCGATACGTTTCATTAAAACCACAACGAGAATTTTTTACTTCTTTAGACGTCTTATATCAAAAGTTTCTACTCCATTAAACGTTAGATTGTGTATATTTTCATTACTATAATCATTATATTTATTACTCATTTCATTTAACCTAATTTCCATAGTGAGAAGGACGTAATTATAAGTTTCGTTTCCAGTCCTATCTCAAACTTTACAGCAAAGGTAAAACTTGTATGTACAAAGGGGTTGACAAAAATAGTTACGCATATGAAACAGTTCGGCTCCGATCTCGGTGGGCAAACAAAGTCGTTGTTTAGCACACGTCGGAACACTTGTCTCAGACGCTCGTCACAAAAGATACGCTACACTACACACATACAGATTTATACCATTCACAAAATTGTCTAGGAAAATTATTTGTCTGCCTCAACTTGAAACTGTATAAATGTATTAATTATTAACAAATGCTCTGTTATTCAGATATCGAGTGTTTTCTACGGCAAATGATGTAGAGATTTCTTCAAAATCCATACGGCGATCGCGACGAACACGCCTGATAGGAACTCAGTTTATATTTTATTCATACATTGTATTGTTGGAATATCAATTGCCTCGCCCGGCGGTAGGTAAAGGGTACATTTCCAATCCGCACGGGATTCACTTAGATTTGAAGGAAAATAGATTTCGATTTCCAAAGCTGCGACAAAGCAATCCGATATATTTTTCAGACAGATATTGCTAGCGATTTCTTTTGAGCTTTGAAATATAAGGGACGGAATTTAAAAAGATTCCATGTATTTTCTTTTCTATATGGAAATATAAACTTACGCAGTTCAGTATTTGTTACTTGGGGTGGGATACACGCAACTTTTTTTGAATGTGAAAACTTTTTATGCTTTAGTTTTGTACTGTTCATTCCAAATTAAACACGTACATTGCTGACGACAATATGTAGGTCTATGACGATGTAAAATAAAAATAATTATCTACACATTGCTATTAAAACAAGGTCAAACATAAATGACTGTCGTGTGTAATTTTAGAAGGCAAGATGCAAGCAGAAATCAATATTGTATCTTTGTTACAAATTACATTTTTATGTTCTTAAATTATGATGACTGTGTTATAACAAAACTCCTTTCAAATTTATAAGTATATTCATAGATAACATAGAATGTTATTTTTACGAGATTTTTACATTTCTAACTTTCTAAATGTTTTATGCTAATTGTTGTAGTTGTGTAGGTATACTTGTAGAGATGTCAAGGGAGTAATGAGTTTAAAAAGTCAGACTAATATAGAAAGGTCACCGTCGTCGTTTAAATACAGAGACGGTTGTTTCCTCTTTTTTAATTTTGGCAGGCAGACAATGCACCAAAGGAAAACAGTAGAGGGGAGAACTCCAACCCCTTTCCGAAGTGATTAATTTATTATGTTCTTTGTTTCTGTTTTGATTTTGGTAACATGAAACAATAAGGTTACAATGATCATGGTGCAAGCTTTGTAATTTAAGTTCATTGTTATTAGAAAATAATTATGGCATCAAAATAAGCTGGAATGGTATATGATTAAATAAAACTTTTGGAAAAAAAAATCGAAATCTTATTTCCGTGAATATTTTTTTATTAGATAGTTTTTGTGTAAAGCAAAGGCATTAATTATGGCGTTTTATATAAATAATCGAGTTTACGTAGATATACGCATAATATAGACCACTAAAAGCTCCGGTATAAGTTATGTATCAAACCCGTAAAAGTATCACTCGTGCAATATAAAAGTTAACGACACAAGAAAACGCGTTTTCCACAACATTAAAGATAACAACAATACGGGGGCGAGCGAGTGTAGAGCCTCCCGCGAGGGTGGCGGGCGGGGGTCGAGAAAAATTCAATATTAATATGAAGGAGGTGCGAGCGAGAAGCGCGTTTCGTCCCGCTCGCACGGCCAATGGCGAGCGCCGCCGCCGCTGCGATATGATGAATTTATGGATGTAATAAAAGCGAGGTGCGCGATTGGAGGAACGGTCAGGGAGAGCTTATTTTCTTTTTATTTTCATATTTGGAATGTCGGTCTCAAGTCGCTTGCAGTATGTCGTGCACGTCTGACGTTTCTTCTCCGGACTCATGGAGTGGGTATACCCCACCACTTGATGATTTATATTATGTTGACGCGTATGTGTATTACATGTTACATATTTACACAGAAACATGAAGCCTTCGTTCACTTTATCGACAACAGCACTCTAATTGAATTACTTAAGTTGGACGATAACTTTAAATCGCTTCAATTAAAAGAAACATTGTACAAGGCGTCTTATCATCTATTGAATGTTTTTGAGACTCTGAAGTTTGTGTGGTAAGGCTGAGGGGCACTCGTTGTACAAAGGCTCGTAACTGGCAGTTGATTGAGGCGTGAACGACGCTCGACCGCCGGTCGGGGTTTCTTTCTTGATTTGCTACTCGAGTGGCCGAAACGACACTTCTATTTGCATGAGCTGATTTTGGGTATTTCGTTTTAAATCAAGGAGATGACGCTAAGACCGGGAATAGGTAATGCGGTATCTGTCAGGTGCGGTGTCTTTTGTATGTAGGATCGTGTGTTCAGCAAATAGAAGTCCTTTTTAGTTGTTTCAGCTATTTCTTTCATGTTGTGTTAGCTTACTGCTTATGTCATCAATTGATTGTAGAGAAAAAAAGTTTTTATTTACTGAGTACTATCTGGCCACAGTTTATTACCGTTTAGGAGATCATAGCCTTTGACCTCAGACATCGCAGAGTTCGGTCACTCGCTTGTCTGTTAGAATTTTCATGTACGATGACGTACAGTTTCTTGATATCTCTGGGACTTTTAACCATTTGAATTTCACGTGAAGTGGTTATAACTTGAAAACTGATTCACAAAGACCATCATTCTTCCAGTTGGCAGGTAAACGTAACGATCAAGAAGGCAACATACAACCATAAGATTATTACAGAGTACTGAATCCAATAAAAACAAACGAGACGTGTTATACAAACAGCTATACGTCGGTGACTGATCAGTACATTATGTGAACGGAATTGATACCGTCAATATAATGCGTCGGATTGAAAACCGTTCAAAAGGCAGAGCCGTGACAGCGCCAAAGACAGCGCAGACAAAATAAATAGGAGGGCGGCAGCGATCTAGCCAGGCGGAAGTATTGGGGATCTGCCACCGGCGCGCAGTTTTGAAGTCCAATTATATCGCAGGCAGGTGGCAGCCTCCGGCAGTCTGAGCCACCTCTCAACCCTTGCGCTGAAGAATCACTGCTGACGTCACTGCTCTTTGAACGGGTACCATTAGTCATCTGGATTGGAAGGCCTCTGTTATGCCTTCATTAATCGATGAGTGTGATTGAATGATTAATCTGCCAGTTTGATGAATAGTGTCTTACGCGGTTGGTAACAACCAATTTTAGAGACTTGAGAGTTATCGCTACAATAGGAGTAGGAATAGTACTAAAATTATTAATGAATTATGAGAAACATTTTGTCCATACTGAACAAGGTTTTATGTGTCAGAGTTTTCATACTGAATGTTTTATAAGAAATAGTTACTTGACACTGTTAGAACAATAACTCAAATAATTTTGTGCTCAAAATGATTGCATGTTATTATTATTTAACGCCGAAATAATATACCGACCAAATGACAAACACAAAGGCAATTCAGCATTCAGTCAACGGAGTGTAGGATTACTTGCTCTAAAATAGCTGGTGCTGTAAACATACATTTATAATAGCACTCTAACAATAGATGGCATAGATAGTACACAGATACCCACATATTTTAGCTATAAAGCGAGCACTTCACCGTAGCAGTGTAGTAGAGTACAAAGCCGAAGTTTTCCCCGCAGCGAGATTCCTTTTTCTTTGTTTGGTGTATTTATTGTAAATCTACTCATAGCAGCCGCCCGCCCGTTAGAAGTATTCCGACATAACTTTTGGCTCGAGCACCTTATGTACCTACTGGTTACGTTCCGTTTTAATGCTTTTATTTTTCTGTTTTCCTGTACACGGTAAACGTATTTCGGTTGGAACTTTTTTGAAATATTTTGTTAGTTCTGAATGCTTTTGGTCTGGGGACGACCAAAACCGGTTTTTTATGTAATTTTGGATAAAATTTTGGTTTTACATTTCTACGGAATTTTTAAAGTGAAGTGTGCCTGATCAGAATGGAAATGTAACTATATGCGTCCAGGTCGCAGAGGATTAGCGACAGAATAGTGAAGTGCAGTGCGCAGCGCGGCTGGCGGTGGGCACGGCGCCGGTGCCAGTTAATATGATTTGCTCGTACGCCGCTCTCCGCTCGCACGCTCTTGCTGACATTTTAAGCAACTTAATAAACTAGTGCCTCGTACTCGTGCATACTGCTTATTTTCTCTCCAATTTTAAAGTCAGTTTAAAGCTTCTCATAGCAGACGGGGACTAGGTGGAGTTGATTTATTACTTTAATGTAAATAAAACGACGTAGTTACATGACAAACTTTTGTTTAGAATGTTTTCATAACATTACGTAAATAACATTTAATATTATGCCATTAAATTAAATGATTATAGTGTGGCATGCACAGCTTGTTGAAGGAATGTTTCGGGGTAGCGAAATGTAATCTTCCACAATGTTATGTTTTGATTAGTGCTTTTATAGTGGTAAATATTGTCTATAGGTATATTTATTATAATAAAAGTAAGTTTACAACATAACATAAATGCCCATTAGAGTCCGATGTGGCTACGGGAAGTGCTACAGAAGACGTGTAGTGGGCAGGGGGTAGTGGAGGTCCAGTCTTGAAGATACTTAAGGGGGCGTCGGTCCCTCCCCCCCTCGGCGCCGGACGACTTGCTTATTCTATCAAGCGTGGACGCACACACGCGCGCCGTGCACACACGCGGCGCACACTCGCGACCGGCATTATACGGCCGGCCACCACTCCACTGTGTCAATACAATACGCTCTCTTCGACTGGACTTAGATTATTTAGAAAGCACTTGTAACGCTCATATAAGAAGCGCCGCGGAAGACGTATTCCGCGTCACAATGGCCGGTACGTGTCGGCAAGGGCTGAGACGGGATACGCGGAAAAGATTACGATCCTAAAAAAACAGCCCTCACTTGCGAATATACCTAATATTCTTTTCACAATTGACTTAGGGTGTAGGGATAGCTGTTTAGTGTTTCTTTTACGCATTGTTTATACTGTTGATAATGCTCGAAACCTACTTAGTAACTACGTCACATCGATATCTTGCTACTAAAAATATAATACAAAAATACTAATTGTCTCTAAACAAACAGTCATCGATTGTTTTTATTCACGTCTAAATAGGGCTGGGTGTAAAGTAGTTAAATATGTATGCAGATCTGACAAATGCATTAAACATGACGGGGAAAGTACCGTACACACAAATATGTCTGGGGGAAAGACCATTACAGTCATATCAGCACCTACGAGAGAGGCGTGAGACTACGCCGCTGGACGCGGATTATCTACTACGCGGCTACGGTGTAGCACGCCGGCTACGCGCGTAGCATTAGCCACACGCAAAAGATTGTGATGTTTCAATTTTATAAAGACTGCTTATTTCTGATATTTCTGAACGAATTGATGAACTTTCGGGCCATCCATTTAAATTATCTTATAAACTAAATAGTTTATCGATCATTATGCTTGGCGATAGAGTAGTTTCATATCACTGTTTGGTTCCCTCAAGAATTAACGATCCTTTAAATTAATAAGTGTCAAAGTTTAACGGTGTCGGTATGAGTGTGTGTGTGGAGTTAACGTTACTTCCCGGTGGTGTGACGCGTGTGCGCCCAAGAGACATCGGCTCATGTGTGGGTACTTTCATAAATCTGTTGGGAGATATATGAGAGCGCAATTTCCGGTATCCGGCCATTAGCGCCGAGCTTTTATAAGCTTAAAGCTTAGGTTAAAGATTTTCTGGGTAGTTTAATGCGAATCTTGTAATAGGTACGATAAATTTAGTATAAAGTATGTGATTGCATATTAGGTGTCGATTCGGGAACTTTTAATGTGTGTAACTTGGCCTAATGTCTGTTGGTAGGTGGTGTCTACGCAGCCTTCGACAACTGAGATTAATACTTGTGTATCATTGTGGATCTAGCAATAAAACGTTTGTTTATACATGTGTTCACTTCGGTTCTTGGAGACAAATGAAAAGTGCTACGAACAAAAAATGAGCGGTGTCCGAATGTGGGCGGAGCGGGATCCGTACGTCTGTGTCCGGAGTGGGCACGGGCTGAGGGAGAAGGGGGGGGGGGAGACGGGGGCACCGACTTATTATTTTTATCGACCGTAAAAAGGTGCCGGACCTTGTGTAGACCCTTCCACGACGACTCCTCTGGAGAGATTCCAATTATTTACGGATATTTTGTTCCAAATCCCGAAAAATACTGACCAGTAAAAGGGATGGTGCTTACTATATGCTTGAGTAGGGCCTATATATTTTGTTCTCGCTTGTGGATATATTCGACTTACAAGAAGTCAGAATAACATTCAAAGTTTAGTAAATAAAGAAAAAACATTGACATTCAACATTGAAAGAACGGAATAAAAAACTGACGCAAAAGTCATTGATATTTAATAAAGGTAATGAATAAAATGTTGTACATTTGTTCCGCTTGTCGCTCAGTGAGTGCCACCGACAGCGTAATGACAGTGCAGCTGCAGCCCTCGGCCAGCCTCGGCCCTGCTCCGCTGTCACGACCTACTCAATAATGCAACAATGCACACCCATTGTTCTACTAAAACACTCTGCTATCCATAAACATGCTAATACCGACATGAATAATGTTGCACTCCGCGTTCAGCGATTTATTCAAGTCCCCAAATATTTTCCAGATTCACAATCGATCCCAAAAAAATCTTTCAACAATTAAGGCGACAATCTTCATAAATCAATTTCCCCCGAATTGAATGTCAATAAGTAGGGACGGTTGTTAAACGACGCGCCGTAAAATAAAACTTTCCGGAGGGCGGAAAGTTCCAAGCAAAAAGAATATTTACATTAATTCTCTTCATTATGTTTTGAAGAATAATCATGGTACCGCTTCCCATTCCACTCTCTCGATTGAGTTTTTATTTGAATATTTTTTCTCGTCGCTCCCCGAGTTCGTCTCTGTGTTACAAAAGGAAGTTTTTATTAGCATCTTAATGATTTTACGGCGAGTCCCCGGTTACACCAGCCTTTATGTCGTCAGATTTTCTTAAGTATTTTTTGTCGAGTTTTTTGCATCTTACATTATTAAAGTTTTCATTCCGTCGTTTAATGAAGCTCATTTCTTCTGTTCGCTCGAGCCTTGATTGCCTTTGTTTTGCATAAATGTAAGATTTCTATAGATTTCTTCCTAGCAAATCGAGTCAGTTCGAAAGACTTGGAGTTCGTTCTCGAAAGGGGCAATTAATTGTTAATTTTGCTCCTTTTCTACACTTTTTGTGAAGTACAGAAGGCAAATTGTACAAAGAGTTAAAGATATAATCCAAAGTGCAGCTTAGTTTCCCTCGGAGCATACTATATGGGTAGAAAACCAACTCAAATATGAGTTGAATAGTCGCTTCTCGCAAACGAGGCTCGTTCGCAGATCCGATTTGTCCCGTCCGGCACGGTAATTACATTCATCTCTGCTCCAGACTGATTTATGCTGCGCCTGTGCGCCTTCGTCCTCTGTTCTGTCATTAACTACTTTTCCGGCCAAGTCTTACGCACCACAAAATAATAATCGTCCGGAAAATCGACGGAGGCTGTATGTAATGTTATGAGAGGAAGGCCGGTCGTTTTTCTCGGGTCGCAATCGAGTCCGAGATCTTGCTTTCTTTTTAATTTCCCTGCGGCCTCCTAATGAGGTCCCTGCGGCGGCGGCTCCGCGCCGTTATCTATGATATTCTTGAGGTTGATGCTTATTGTGCGTGTCACTGATGGCTTCCCTTTTTATTATCCTCTCGAACACAATTCAGTGGCCGCCCAAATGAGTTCTTCTCATTTGCTTTGCTCTCTTTATTTCTCTAGGCGGCAGTTTGTCTTGTGTCGCGACTTAACTTCTTTTAATTTTAATGAAATGGCCACCGACCGAGGGCTCGACTTTATTTTTTCATGTTGTTTTACTTTAAAACTGTACTGATAACAATTCTGCATTTAAAACGTTTGACATCTATTGTCGAACATTTTGGGGCGCCTTAAATAATACCAAGCAAAGCCAGTGGTATTATGAGAGTAGTCAACAACAAATCACATGACTCCACCTCCACTTATCTATTAAAATGCGAGATTATAGCGGGCCCACGCTTGCTATACAATATTCGGGTGTTATTTTCACTGGATTGTCCAATATTGTCACAATCTCTATAGTAGGGCAATTAGAGACGTGTCGCGCGTGGCGGCCACGTGGCGCCGGCTCCAGCGCGCGGATCACGCGCACGCGCCGCTCCACCGCACCGCCTCATTAAGACCCAATGTTTATACTGTGCGCGACAAGAGGTGACATATCAAAAGATAGCATCGAATTGTTATTTCGCGCAAATCCTCTCCCCATTGTGTAATCTGAAACATTTCAAAAATGTTAAAACAAAAATTAAAATGACAGATGTTTCTCTGTCACCCTGTCACCCCAGCGCGTTTACAACCAACCTCACTGAATTAACAAATGAAATTGCAACTGAAAAATTTAGGTATTAAGGAAATCCCCTTCGAGGAATTCACTTCATTTAAATATCGCATTTTTCTTGAAGATTATACCTTACGACAGCCATAAAAGAAAACAGGAGACCCGCCCCTCGATAATGCGACGAGCCTGAGGAATTTTTATTCCGTTCAAATCTCTCCTGACATAGGTATATTTTTGTGAGATCGCCTGGAGATTTTAATACCCGATTTTATTTAAATTCGTTTAGGCGGTGCGGGTGACGGCGCCACTAAACATTTATCGCAAGGGCGTGATTGTACTTACAAGCAGAGACTGTTCCGGATAACACTGTAGCTACATGCACATTATTTGAATACCGTAAATTGATATTTTAATGATACAGTTATTTTTTTAATTAAATACATATTAAAAATCAAAACATGATTTATAAAAAAAAATGTTTTCATATCAATATTAATAATCTCGCCATCTCGTAGTATTCTAGTTTTCACAATGTTGTATAAAAACTAGAATATTCTTTTACTACAGTTTAGGTGTGGGAGGGATAGGTAGGTAGAGTGCGGAGAGTCGGTGATCAGTCACTTAGCGCGACGTGTCATAGCACGGCTGCGCTGCACCGCCCCTCGCTGCAACTGCTCATCATTCTTCATTTGCCCAAACTCCCGGCTCCATCATCCTCTTGACCACACATCCCATTCTTATTTAATAGATAATTATCTCAACATTCTAACAAGTAAACTTTCAAGAGGGTAAGTTTTGTACAAAGATAAAGAACTATAAATTTTCGCCGAAAGCAGTTCTTGTGTGTAATAATTTTCTAAGTGTTTAGGCGTCTTTCCCAACATTCAGCGCCAAACTTTAGTACAAACGGTTGTCAGATCAGTCAGAAAAATTGCAGCAATTTTTCTTCCTGTTTTTGCTTCTTCCATCTCAATGAATTTCACCGCCAAAATTTTCCTTACCATTTGTTTCCACCCCGTAAGATCTTTTCGTATGAGGCGAGTTCTGTGTTAATATATGTGCCCGGAATACCGTGGCCATATATTACGCCGACCTCTGGCGGACCGGACATAACAATCCTCGATTTGCTATAATATTGGTCGTGCGTCCCTGTCTGTGCGGGCTAGCAGGTGGCGCGAGCGAGCGGGCCGGCCGCGCGGGGGGGCGGCCTACGTGCCGCGTATAATAAGCATTTCATGCACGGGGTGCGGGCGCGGGCTCCGGGGTTACATACATACCTATTTCCCGTAAGTCGTGTACCTAACCGGACCGTACATTATGAGCTGAGGGTCAGCGAGTCTCGCACGCCGTCTCTGTCACGCTCGCCGGAGGAACGCGGCCCAAGCATAATTTCGTGTGATATATCGCACACGCTTGGGTCGTCGTGATGGACCTCTATGAAAATCCTCCGTCCGTGGAAACTACGAGGCGGTATTTAGACGAAAATAAAGGCTTTGTTCAAACAGTCAAGCCTTCAATATGGTTATATGGGGTAGTGTCGCAAAAATAAACTAACCTGGATAGTTACTTTACTCAGACAGTTTGTATTTATACGAGGACGTAAGGTATCGCCCAAATATATGGTATGTAACGTCGGTAGCGGTCGCTTTAGCGTGGAATTCATCTTCTATCTGTACGATTTATACACGAGGAGGCCGTAAAACGGAACAATAAAAACCCAAAACAGCAATAAATTTCAAGCAATAGACGCAAAGGTTCGAGCGCGCCTTATCAATTCCTTCCACGCATGGGATTCGAATCACACAATAAACTTATGACGCCCGACTTCTGTTATCTAGCACAGAATAAATGATAACACCAAAAATAGTGTAAGATTTTGACTGTAAGATTTTGTAAAAGTAAACAGTTAAATGCTTACAAACACTGTTTACAAGCAATCAACACTTAGTGGACAGTTGTACGAGGGTCGCAGGTAGGTAAAACAAATAGTGGACAAGCCCGCTCTGCCTCCACAAGGGGAGGGTCATCTTAAAGGACAAGGAAATGCGGCCGGTGTGAACACAGAACATGTTCTTTATGCATTAGTAATGTCATGTAATTGAAACCGCTTACAACGTTGACCATGCCTTAATCTTAAATTTAAATACGTTCCAAGGTTTGAAACAATTCATGCCTTAAGTTATTAACGACGAGAGGCAGCCATTCCTGTACGAGTGGACAGTGAAGCGCTGGCCAGTATAAGGTGGTATTTAATAACAAGAGTACACTGTTGTGCGCATACATTAATAATTCGTGAATGCGGTCCGGCGCTCTTACAGTGCCGATTCATTATCGTTACGGTCTCGGCCCGACGGAGATCTACGATATAGCTCCCTGATTGACCCCGCATTAAAAATTACATACAAACAGATAGAGGAAACGGACGCTAATAACGGACCTGTGTACTTTCTTTGTTTCGATTCGTTTCCGAGAACGATCAAAAATTTATAAGCGCACGTACCCGATCGATCGAGGTTGTGGCGAGTATTCATAACGTAATTGGCGCAGATTGTACGTAAGAATGGTTCAGGTACAATTTAATGGCTGCTCTGATTCGTTAGGTTAATTTCAGAGGGGCCAGGGAGGGTAAGCTCCGCAGTGGTCGCCGGAGGGTCGAATAAATATGTCCCAAAGAGTTAAGTGGGAGAGAAGTGCGGAGCGGAGACCGCGTCCGACGTTTGCTCTTCCACTCGTGTTGTTGCACCACTTATTACACACAAAGTTCTGTTAAAGTTTTCTCCGACACTCGAGCGCGAGTTTAATTTACTCGATAGTGTAAATAAAGCGGGCGGAGTGGGAAGTTTCGCGGCGAGCCAGCCCCTGGCGACGCCGGCGACACCCGGCTGCGGTCCGCTGATAATAACGTCCCGCCGCCTGGGACTTCCTTATTAATCGAGAACGACAAATTTTAACGACAAGAATTAATGAATCTCGTTACACGGGTTAATCCCCCGCTCGTAAAGTGTGCGCTCCGAGGCAGTAACACGCGCGGCCCGCACACCTACCGCCTCTCACTACCTGCACACGTGCTTATTAGTGTTAACACCTTTCTTATAATTATCTTGTAATGTTAAATAAATAACATACATATATTAATAACTCTTTTGCATAAGTCTCTATTAAAGCAACTTTAAAATAATTGAATCTTAGTTTAGGCACAATAGTTAAAGGATAATTAAAAATTAAAATTGTCATGAGAGGTCGTGTGTCAAGGCGGTAAGATGAAACGAGTGCGAAAGCCGACTTGACTGAGGGAATCCAAGATATATCGTCCAGTTAACGACCATGTGCGAATGGAACTTTATTGTAATTGCCTTTTGTAAGATCGGACAGGGTCATTACGGACCGTCCTCACAAACCGACCTCCCGTTTGCTTCAAACTTTTCTTGTAGTAGTTAACTATAGACATTTGGTTGGTAACTTGAGACAGGTTTCTGCTTTAAATAACTAAACACTGTGAATATAATTTGGAAGCAGATTATCAAACCTCTGCGGTCGTTGTCATTAACAAAAAGGTAGGGAACTTTAATTACAATGTTGATATTGAATTCAATCAGTCGTGAGCGTATGTGCAAAGCGTATTCATCAGCAGAGAGGTGTGTGCCACATTAGGGGGCTGGGGCGGCCTCAAAGCCAGAAGACTGATTATGTCTATCCGCAATTTCTCTCCGGCCCTATTCTCGCGAGCGAAAACTAGCGAGTTTTCCACCGCGCTATTAAGCGGTCGCTTTTACATTTGTCCTTATAATGGAAAATGTGCTACTAATTAATTTAAAGCGAAACTCATTTATGTCGAAATGCGTGTCTATTAAGCGATGATGGGATGAACGCCTTTCGGGTCTGCTCTTACGTTCCGCCGTGAATCGTTTTATTGTTTCTAGATAAGTGGTTTTCAGCTTTTGTCTTCCTCGAGCAGTGTTAACGCGAAGTAGTGAAAATTATACGTGGTCCGGTTACAAGCCCTCACCCCATTACGTAGAGGCGAGCTCATCCTCGGTAAGACTAATCAAATAACAGTCTCCCCATTGCTCCCTCGCCCCGCGCGCTCCTCGCGGCCAGCGGTCATCTCTCTTATCGATTGTGGTGGAATTCGTGCACAGAATCTGATATTTCCCAGCAATCTATACGTACCGTATACACGAAACAACAGGAAATATGTTACCATTCTTCTTTAGCCGTCAAGGTAAGAAAGTTGGTGTGTTGCTTAACTTTTCTAAATAAGTACTGTACATATAGTTGGTTCGACGTAAGTGCATCTAAACAAATATTTACTTGCTTGTAAACTGCAACTAAAAGTATTATATAAATACCAAGTTTCTTATTATGACAAGTGTAACGAATGCTCTTTTTATTTCTAGAAATAAAACATCATTTAATAGTTATTTATTTTATTACTTCATTTGCTTGACACTGACAATTTTTAACAAATTAATTGAATACTTGTAGTGGAATATTAATATTTTCTCAATACATAGTTTCTAGAAAATTTAAGCTTCATGGAATATGGTAGGTTAGACGGATTCAAATTTTTTAACAGTAAATTAATCATATTTAAGTCGCAATATTACTATTAAAAGATTAATAATACGTACGTTTGAGTGTACATCAATAAATCTGTTCGTTCGACGTGTAGTTATCCCATCTATGAATATTGATGGCCTTGCGATCTCGTTGCCAGCCATCGTTTAGTTTATTATTATTCGTAGTAAATATCGCATAGAAATATTGTCTTTTATGTATAAATTACAAGTCGAAATGTATATTAAAATGATTGATTAGTGGCATTTTTTTAACGTTAGCGTATATTTATACATGTACAAATTTTGTTTACATAAAAGGAAAATATGTTTTCTTTGAAGTCTTTAGAGTACAATATGAAGCGTTACGATTAAACGCCCATAGGCAAGGAAGTTGGTGAGACAAATCTAACTGATGACCGACGCACTGTCGGACTAGGAGCGGGCTCGGTTCGGACGCGGCACGGCACGGCGCCGGCAGCCGGCCGGACCGTTCCGCCATGTAATTCTAATGAGTATTAGTGTCGTCCGTCTGCCTCGTACCGTCCACTCTCTCGCTACATTCTATAAAGCAACCTCCTATTTCGGCGTTGGTAATACGATTGTGCATAATACCTAAGTGCGGGTCAAACTGTACTCGTACTCAAGTACCTACCTATTTATGTAAAGGGTGTAGCAATGCGGATCCTTTTGTTGCTAATGTGGATATGGTAATGGATAGATATTTTACAATAATAGTATTTTATATATGAACTTTCTCTTAATTCAGTTATCAAAATTTTATATCTTTTAATTGAAGCATAGACACTAGATATTGTGAGTTAAATGCAATATCTATTGTTGAAAAGAAAATATTAAGTATTAGTATGAAATAATTAGATTTGGATTTTTATATGTTGAAATTTGAATGTCAAAAAGGGAAACGTAAGGAAGTAATCAATGTTGTTCTTTTTATAAAATACATGTAGTAGTATGTACTATCGTGTGACAAAGTTCGTACCAAAGCCCCGTACATTTTGACGAAAGGACATCTCGAATCCATACGAAAAAAGATTTTTGCTTTCACGTTGAAGATACCGTACATTATATACCTATACATACGAGTATGCTGTGGAGTGTGAGTTTATGCAGATGCATGATAGATATAAATAAATGACTGACTACTGATCACATTAGTTAGAACACCTTTTTTGTAAGTAATATATGTATTGTGTTAATATTCTTTGCGGATTTATCTTCAAAAGAAAATTGAGCTCCTCAATATATTTTTAGTTTAAATAACCATAAAAAATATGAGACTTACGTATCAAAATCAATCTGATTTAGCGCAAAGTAGACGCTGGTAGCGTTACGTTGCCGACCGTACATTGCTTCACTGGACTGTGAAAATGATTTTGATTTGACCCTTTGAAGGGTGCTTCCACCGCAAAATTACATTTCCATATGTGAATTTGCGTATATACCTGACACCCCATAGTATTAAGTAGCCAGTAATTGAATTAAGGGAACACATAGTAAATTTTACATAAATAATGTTTTAGACATTAATTAGACGATCCTAGCCCTAAGTTTTTTCACGAGGTTCGATTTTTCAAAATCGTTGCATCGTTGGCAGGTTTACTCAAGTTTCTTACAAAAACAGTCCTCTGTATCAAAGACGTCAAAATGTAGCAGCTCTTTATCTCCAAATGTGGCGTCGTGGAAGATAATTTTATTCTGAGAGTATCTCTCCTTACTGCTGATGTATTCAGCAGAATATTCCCATATGTGCGTAATTCTGCGGAATGGCAAAAAAGGTCTGTTTGAGGGGTGAAATATGTAAATTTATTGTCTTGGGCGGCCCCGGCGCGGCGCAGCGCGGTGCGGCGCGGTGCCCCCGTCATACGCCGACACGTAGGATAAAGGAAATGTTAATGCGCACCAATTTATGTGCTTTTCTATGATTTCGCTGAATCGGGCGCGCCGCTCTCCCCTTTATAGCTTAGCAGTCGAGCATTTTGTTTATAAATTGAAGTGTTTCCAATATTACTATCAACTGTCTTCAAAATATCGACTTTGTTTGTGTCGTTCTACGATATTACTTTTGTGGAGTCTTTCAAATTTGGTTCAGATGGTAATTAGCATTAGAAGTAGTATTGAAAATTAAAAATACGTTTCTTCCACGAGTAGTTCATTTAAACAATGAATTTTCCTAAAATTTGATTCATCAATTTACTTATATTGTGACGCGTGTTGTCACGTTCCATCATAAGTGTTATGACTAATATTTCGCTACAAAGTAATAAATCCAGACATCGGCACGGTCGGTTAACATCAGCGACAAATATCCAATCTACTCCCCTACCCATATGCAGTGACTAATTCACAAAGGCCAAATGCGACATAATACCGGCATAATTCAATGTTTTGCTCACCATATTGTATTTTATTTATGAGTTATGCCCCGATGAGTGTGCGATTATCTCTCTCTTTCTTTATATTTATAATATTTTTGTCTCTGTCGAGTCGTGGGGCGGCAAGGGTGTTGTTTCATCGCGGCTGTATGAACGGATGGTTAAATAGTACGAGTTAACTTACACCGCATCCGCTACGCGTCATTTAGGGGTGCTGTGGTCCGCTTTATGTTCTAATGCTAATTGCCAAACAGTAATAATATGTTAGACAAAATTGTTCATGCCAATATTGTTTCCGATAAATGCTGCATTGCACTGATTACATCTACCTAGCCATTTTTCCCAAACTATGTTGGGGTTGACTTTCAGTCCTCCTCGAGCACGTTACAGGGGCCCAGTGATAAGGTTTGTTACTAGTGCTCAGCAGACTTTCTGGATTCTGACTACGGGTCTGAAAAAGATTTTCAAACGATCGCCAGGACTTACCAATTTAACGGGCCTGCAAACACGCTATGTTAAGATTGTCATCCATCAAAAAATTACTACTAAACTACCTACCTGACTGATTTTACCGAAGAAATGTATTTTACGCATAAATATTAGGTACAGTCCCTGCCATATATTTCATTAATTTAAATATATAGCTGTAATTAAAATTGTTTAAAAATAATTGTTATCGAAACCAACACACATAATATTATACATTTACATAATAAAATGTTATACTCATTTTTTTCGTAACAGCTACGGCATATAACATCCTCATAGATAACGACTCACGACCGAAACGTCGTAAATGGAAGAAAAAAGTACAGACAGAGTACGCTTTGGATCCGAGGCCGGGTGGAGCATTTTTCAGATGTGCGTTCATTTAATTTAGGAGGGGTCGGCTGTCGATATTTAAATTTTTAAACGTCGCCCAGACAGGGACATGGGAGGCGATGTACAACCAATTTGTCTAAACAAATTCGTCAGCACACTGTTCTATTTTAGTTATTAAAATCGGTTTTATACTGGCATTAATTTAAATATTGAGGAATCACTTCCCTACTGTATAATCTATCACTTTGGTGGATTTCGTATATTTTTGCTTAGTTACTAGAGGTATAATTTCAGTTACATTAAAACACTTAACTATTCCTATAAATATTGATAGGTTTTGTTATATTTTGAAGCTTACGATAAACGTCACATAAAACTATTTTACAACCCTACAAAGCTCGGTTAATAAACACGACAGATGATATAAACAAGCAGAATGTGTGACACGGTGGCCACATGTCTACGATGAAATTAATAAATCTGACTAAATGGCTTGTTTAGCGGCGCGTGCGCACAGCAGGAGGGCGCGCGGGGAACACGAATGCTTGATTATTACTGAATAAATAAATGTTATCCATGACATTTTTAAAAATAATATAATTATAATTTAAATTAGTTTTATTGAAATTTATTTTATATTTCTTATATTTTGACATACATAGAATTGGCTGTTATGTTAATCTCCACGATTTAAGATACTTTACTTATCGTCATATAAATCTTGTGTCGCAAAATCTCCGCTATTGTCCACGGATCGTGAGAGTGAGTGTGTGTTCCTGAGCATTGGGGTGTTAATGCAAATTGCGGATTTAGCGTTATGGCGATTACTATCTGCCGGTATGTCGCAGTCGGGATTTATTGTTCATGATTTATGACTACTACCGTCATATATTGAACAAGGAAAATATAAATTAATCTAATTTAGCCCAACATTATATCAAATTGGACAAAATATTTTATTACCGAAAGTTATTCTCGAGTTTCAGCATGAACTCAACTTATGCATTTAACAAATATCAACAACGTTTCAGCATAAATAAATAATTAAGGAAGTTGGTAAATAAGCGTGCGGCCTCATTTATTATTCTTTATAAGGAAACAAAGGCGAGGGTTAGCCGTAATAAGGCTCCGGCACCTCGCCGGCTTATCTTTATTGCCTCCAACCCACGTAGAATAATAAATCGTTTTCATCAAAAACAAATACTCGACAGTTTTTGTCGGAGTCGAGCGAGCGGGCGGGAGGGTGGCAATTTTCCACCCCCATAATACAATATTTTCCGACATTTTCCACGGGAATACAGCTTCGAATCGCTCGCTCGCAACCGGCAGGTTCCTTTAATGTGTATTTTTCGTCCAATCAGAGAGCGGCGAGAGTCTCGATATTACCTCAACTGTCACACATAAAGTGGAAAATATGGTCGGCAGATGTGGGGGGTGTTGGCAGGCGAGGGAGGGGGCCGGCGCGGGCGCGGGGGCTGCTTGCCAGTCGGCGCGCGTACGCGACGCTCCGGCGCGCCGGAAGAAACGCTTCGAACAGGTTTATAGCTTTTCTTTCAGCTCCACTCAGGTACGGGCCGTATCATAACAGGGAATAGCGGCGCGTGATGTGAACCCGTGATAAAATAAATGTCGAGATAGGCTTATGTATTGTACTGTTTATCTTAATAATGGCCGCTTGGAGAAAAGTTTAGATTAAACTTTGGCTTTTCACGAAGCTTTTTGTCCGTATTTTTATCGAAGGCAATAAAACTACATAGAATGAAAACAGTTATACATAATCAAGGGTAAAATTATTCAACTATTAATCAACTTATTATTAAAGAACACTCATATACTGAAAAAAACTTATTGCTTAAATTGCACACAAAGCATCGTGTAAAGTTATCACACATTTGCAAGACTAATGACGGAAAGTATTACTTACGCTTTCAGTACCTACGACACGTCGGAAGGCCGGCGACCGCAGTCGACGCTCGGGCGCAGTGCTCGCGAGCGCCGGATATAAATCGCGATTCATTTCTCATCGTAACTTTTTGTAGGTTCTTATCTGTTACACTTCACTTTTCATCATCCGAGGGGATTTATGTAATGCCTAGTCATTTCTCGGCGTCGAGGCGCGGCTTATCGGCGAAGCGCGAGCTCGCTTGATTGATGAGCGCGCAAAAATAAATGTTCAGTTAAATTATTCGATAAGTTGGAAACGGAAGTTAAACGGGAATTATCTTTGTCTTGCCCCTGAAGATTTCACGGTTGTAACTGTTATGCTGGGAGTGATTGATCGATTGAAACTCCTCGCGTTGTAGGCTCGGGCCTACTTAGTACGAAAGGTCGAGGGGTGAAAAATAGAGGTATGTGTTGAAGGTGCTTACTGCATATGATAACTAGGTCGTTATTGTGAGGCTGTGCGGTTATAACGAATTTTTATGCTTCACTAACCTATAACCTGCTTATAAGTTATGCGAAAAAGTCCAGAATATATTGTAGATAATGTTACATAGCGAGATAATTTTACTCCATCATCTCCCGAGCCTTTTCCCAACTATGTTGGGGTCGGCTTCCATAATTTTACTCCATTTGAGTGAAATTTGCAAGTGTAAGTTATTAGTAAGTATAAGTTATAAGTAAAAGTGGTAATAGAGTTATGGAAAAATTCAATGGCAATTTAATAATTTATTCAAAGGATATCCTCTTCATAATGAGGGGGCAACTCAATAAATACCGTAATACTTGACCGCATTGAGGGAGAAACGTAATAACTAGCAAAGTAGCAATATAGAATTAGGCATGAAAGTTAATGCCATAATTGAAGGCAATCAGCACCCCTCCCGATGATTTATGTGCCGCCGCGTCGCCGCCGCTCCGACGCCGCGCCGCGACGCCCTGCTTGCGCATTTACATCTTTCGAACATTTGCCGCGATTGCTACATGTACTCTGTTGCGGTGAGGAGGAGACCGTTATTAATAGGCACCACCAATATTCTTCAGTCAGCGACTTTACACGAGCGGATGACTACTGCGCGAAAACAAACCTTACCGCTTAGGCGTCTAATTGCCGAAATTGTGTTCAGGATTCTTAAATTGCATGCGGGACTGCAGCTGGTCCACTTAAAAAGAGCATTGCGGCTAATCTCGAGCGACACATGTACAAACAAAGTTTAATTGTGAGCGGTGGTGGTGCGGCGCTCGGCGGCGGCCCCGGGCAAAACCGATTACAGTCTTAGCGGCGCTCACCTTCGATTCCTGCACCACCCCCACCCACACATATTCAATTCCAATCAATCCTGCCACACATATTTATATGTAGAAGTCGAGCGCGTGTTTTTATTGCGCACTGCATCGAATGACGGCCGCAAACATTGCATCCGCCTCCCTCGCCGCGTCGAAAAAACCTTTTATTTTTAATTTCGATTTTGATTTTTTCCGAGCGTGCCGTGTCGTTCCACTTTTATTTTGTTTCATTTCATAGCGCAGGGTGGGTGTGCGACAGATCGGAATTTCAGATATGTACAATTTAAAATCGTGTAAGTACGGTCAGCGTGCGGTGCGCGGCGCTGGGCGGGCGGCGGCCGAGGGCGGGCGGCGCGCTCCCGCTAGACTGACGCCTGTCGGTTTGTTTTCTTTGCTTTTTTACGAATTCTATTTTCATTTGATTGCATTTGAATTTCCGCCGCCAATATCCGCTAACTAAACACGATTAATGCGGAGCGGAGATGGACAGGCGGAGGCGGTGGCGGGCGGCGGCGGGCGGCGCGGGCCCGTGACGCTCTGTCGGGGTTTTGTCGTTTTATATTAGAAGCCAGCTAATTTATTGCAAACTGCGCTACGGGAATCCTCTTACAACATTGAAGGCGAGTCGGTATTACTAACATTATTTACTCGGCTCCAATTGAGAGTGCACGGCAAAGAATACATTATATTCTCTTGCTCCACGACCTCAGTTTCACCGTTCAGTTCACAGTTCTACTGTTCATCGTTACTATTGAAAGGTACAGAAGAAAAAAAACATATAAAGAAATAAAATTATGTTGTTTGTAATGACACATTTGTCTCAACTCGGAAGTCCACTTCGTATAATAAAGGACATTATAAATGCAAAAACATTGCCTAGACTGGGCATCGAATCGATCACGGCGTTCCGTTATTGGGAAACTTCTCCACAACACGGGCCTTGATTAAAAGTATGCAAATTTTATTACACGGAGTGGGGAGGGTCACCGCTACGCTCACTCCGGCCCGAACACTCGCATGACAGTCATTTACACATCTTGAGGAGGTTTCGTCTCATTTTGATTGGAGTTTCCTCATTTAATTTGAAATTATTACGTCTTGTGTCACATGTGTTAAGGTTTATAAGTTGTCATAATGCCAGAAGAAGTCTCGAAGGTCAGCAATTTAATTTATATAACTGTAGTAAAGTATTATGATAAGTTCTAAATAAGTACGTAAGTTCATTATCAACGGTATACCTATATAACTAACAATTAATTCATTTGTATAATGTCAGTAGTAACAGCAACGTGGGTAAATCCCTTGTTTATATAATATCAGTAGGTAAGGCCGTTTGATCGTCGTGTATTCTAATAAATAATTCGCAGCTACGTGCAGCAGTGGGGTTTTGTTTATGTCAAATTGTAATTTATTGGTTACCCGGATCGACTTGGATATTACACCAGGAGGTGTGCCCCCTCCCCCCTGCCCGCCCCACCCCTCAAGTCTTCCGTTCGATGAAAATTTTATATGACCGTGTCGTCGTTACGTTACGTCATCCCGTTTTTTCTTGTCCATGACCAGCTAAAGCGATCTTTTGATTAAATTAAGGGGATCAACAGGGAATTTTTACACTGATGGATAGGTTGACACAGCGTTTTAAGGAACATTGCCGGAATTTATATTGGGCATAAGTGATTGAGCGTAATTTCGGCTTTTGTATAATTTATACAGTTAATAAACATTAGGCGAGACCTCCCTCCTTCGATCTCTCCCGATCAATCTATCGGGATATCGTTTGTGTTTTAAAGCTCATAGTTTATTGAGTTGGCAATAAATTGTATTTTTAATAAAGAGATAAAGGTATGGTTTTTTTTTAAGAAAATTACAAACTGTAGTAAGTTATGTCATGTATGACACAATTATAAAAAAAAACAATAATGTAAAACTTCAACACTTTATCTTTAACAACACCGTCTGAAAAACTGTATGTGCATGCATAAGTTGAGTAGTCCTACATAGTAGTAGCATGCAAGTACAAAATCCGGGAATATTCCTTAACATTCTCTGCACAACAATTAAATGTATACATCGATTATAATAATAAGAAGACACGCAGTGATAGCCAAATATTTGTCCGGGTCACGACCTATCACCCTGCACCCCTCACTAGAAATACATTCTCCCCAACTAATCATTGCAAATTTTTGACGCACCGTTACAATACCCTATTGTATTCCATAGTTAAAGGGACAGTTTGAACTATTGTCGTATGGACATTAATATTAATGTGTCAATATATTTGAAACAATAGCTCCTATTTTTGTTTATGAGTTAAGTTAATTAGTGTCTTAAAGTCTACTCTTAATCGTGATTGCATTTTATTGTATCATTGTTTCTGAAAACACATTTTATTTAAATTGTATTCTTATTGAAACTTATATTGACTTCATAAATTATATATGTATACTCGTATACCTTACAAATACAGCGTTTGACAATAATGGGCAAAAACATAGTGTTCTATATTGAAGTATTTATCTACAGGTACCTAATATGAGCTAATTACGTACACCGAAAGAGGCTACAAACATGAGGCACATAGTATCGTAAGTCTTGGACCCAAGGAGAAGTTACACAAGAGTCTCGCAGTCGTTAAGCTGTTGGAGGAATTTGTCGACTTAAGCTAATTTTCCTTAAACCCATCCAACAACTTATAATAGAGTAACTTTTCAGATTAATCTATTCCCCATCTAAAATACAGTATAACAATTTTAGTCACTTTGCTAATATAGTTAAATAATAAATATTCTTAGTGAGTTTGGTGATATTAATGTAAATAGGAAGATGGTAAGAGGGGCGCCCATGCGCGAGAAGTTCGCATGTCTCAGTAGAACATTGGGCAGGTACTTTATATCCGAGTGACCCGCGGCCCGCTACTCCCGCTGATAAGCAGTAAATTGCTTTTCTTTCCATTTCTTAAATAACCAGCCCACCACCCCGCCCCTCGCCGACACTAGCATCTCCGTTAAAAGATACGCTCGCATCTCGCTATGTTCTTTTTCAACTCCTAAGAAAAGTTTAATTACAAACCTGCTTAAAAAGGGCGAAGTCGCGTTATGTTCTAATTATTGTACCAACAATAAAAATACGCAAACGAGTGTATTATACAATTAGACACTTCTCCCTGATCGTTAAAAGGGAAATTTAAATGGAATTTTTATGTCCAGCAATTAAGGATAACGTCGGCGTACTAGACATTTTTGTAATTACAAAAATAAGATTCTTGAAATGTAGCGTGAAAAAGAATTAGGGCGAAGTTCGCGGAAAATACTTTGGACGCTACAAGTTGACAGATGGGATAAGTGAGAAATGTTAAAAACTTGTTTGCCGTTTTACTTAATGTCGCAGGTTCATTTAAACAAGAACATCCGAGGCTTCTTGACACTAGGCATGTTCCTCCAAGTGTTGCTTTACAAACGTTTACTATATTGTAGCTTATGTTGTTGATAAACTTAAGACGATTTTTTAGCCAAAATCTGGTGATATAAAATAAACGGGTGCGGTGTGGACGTTGCATAAAAAATGTGCACCTACTTAGGTATATTGTCGGGGCATAAGAGCGTCGGTGTTGGTGTGTACATGAAGATGGAGAACGGTTAAGAAGCCCGAGGGAGTGTCGGATTTATCGCCGCAGCGGGCTGACGAGCGCCAGCGCCTCGCCGCGCCTCTCCACCCGCCGCTCGCGCTGATTTATACCGCGCAATCTCGCAAAACTTACTTCACATTTAAATTTTCAAACTGTCTAAGCTGCTCTTAACGTCGACCATATTATCTCATTCGATCGCCTATAAATTTTATGAGCTGACTCGCCTTTGTCGCATTTTAGCTTTGACTTGAATTAATAGTCCGGAGGGACCGTATGCTCTTTGTTTTTATAGCTCCACTTCAATTCAACTCAAAAATATATGACCGATCAATAAAAATGTACCGCCACTGACCCCTGTGAGGTTGAAGTCGGTCAAAGCAGAGCATGTACCTAGCCTTATTTCTTATTATAACTGTTTCGCGTGCCAGTATTAAGTAACTGTTATTGTGCTGGGATTTACGAAATGAACAAATCCTTGGCGCCTGTTATGAATCTCTAATATAAATTTGTAATTCTCGGAGTGTGACACCGATGTTTGTTGCCACAACTGTTTCGAGCAAACACTCGTTCCGGTACCACGAGACCGCGCGACCCGCGTGTGTCGCGCGACGCGGTACGCTCAGCCTAACCAGTTTACATTCCTGACGATAAACCCCTTTTGATTAAATCTCACGGACAATCTTGGTACGGAGTCCATCGGCGCAACCCCTCTCATAATTTAGTTTGAAACTTTTTAATTAGCTTTATATTTGTGTTTGCAGATTGAGACTTCGTCTCTCAGTTAGTCATTCGGGTGACGGCGGTTTAGAAGTTACATTTAGTTTTTAGTTATTATTAATAAATACCGCCAAAGACGTATTACACGATGTTGTTTTGCAGCCAAGTTTTCATTTATAATAGTAAAAAAAAAATACAAATTACTTGATGTAAAATTGAGAAAGTGTTACCTTGCATCGTTTTATATTTCAGTAACTAAACGCCTTATTTTCTAAAACATTTTGGTTTTACGTTCTTTACATTTCTCACTTTAAAAGTTGTGGAAAATTACGTATTTATAACATATGAAACAGACTTACGTAGGTAGCAGTTAGGCCATGAGCACTATTTGCGAAACATTTCCCACAGCCGGTCGATATTGCATATTGATTGGCTTTAAAATCCAAAAAAACGTAATGTATCGTGACGTAATATGCAAAACATATGTAACATTTGTATGTGGAGCAGGGGGCAACTTATGTGGTTACCAGTAACCCGTCGAGTGCATGACTAGAATGCGATGAGACCAAACTACATTTTATCCGTCCACAAACATACCTGCCCTCTTGTTACAGAGGTACGCAAATGTGATTTAAGACGCTCAACACAAATATTGGTAAACGTCTTGCTAGTTTGTGCTCTAATCAGATAGGCCTGGACTATATTCGAACTGAATATTAATGATTTGATACCAATTAGAAGCTTGCTGGTAAATGCAAATATTGAAGGAAATCCAGTTAGAATATTTTTAATTAATTAACATTTGTTTGGATTGTTGTGTCAGCAGCCTTTTTATCATCCCATTGCTGGGCAAAGCACTTCTCTCACACGGAGAATTTACACAAGTTATTTACCACGCTTGCTCAAAGCGGGTTGATGATTTCAGATTTCATAGTCCGGGTTTCTACGATATGTTTTTCTTTACCTTTAATCAGTCATTTGTATCCAAGATATATTTACAATGTTCACAAACTTGGAAAAGTTTCATTGGTACTTGCCCGATCTGGAATTAAACCTGAAAACTCGTACTTGAGAGGCTTTAGTTAATTGATAATACAATAGGCCCTCATATCGCTAATGTAAAAACCGCTGTTTTCAGCACGTAAAGGATTTACTTATTTTTTAAGCATTTGCTCTTATATACCTTTTGAAATTTTGTCACGTTGTGAATGCTATTTTTTTAAATCATTACTGTATGAAACCTGTAAATACATGACATAAGCAGCCAGATTTTCTAGCTGTAGTATTCGAATAAAGAATTACAGTCCCCAATCTTACGAATGATATCATGGGTTAAGCCAAAAACTAAATAGAGTGAGTTGACGAGAGCTTCCCATATCATTCACAATGCGCCTAATTCAATGTTTGTTCCTCGGGGCGAGCTGTGGCAACTGTCACAGTAAAAAGTATTTGACATACTAATGTAACTCACATGTTATTTAATTCGGTTTTTCATTTTTTTTTTTTTTCATTTTAATTAGATTTGATTATCAGGGCCATATGTAGTCGACGAGAAATCAGCAACTTCGGAGGAGTTCCTTAGGGCCAAGGTCTGCCGGGGCTGCGGGTTGTTCGTAAGACTTATCGTGGCCCTGGCACACAGGGATGTCCAGAATAGTGAGTTTTAGTCAGTTAAAGCCTGACACACCAGCGGCACCTTCCGCTTATAATATGTCTAACAGGATATTTTCACAGAAGATTTAAAAAATTGATTTCAATGAAACGAAAAAAATCGTCATCAATAAAAAAAAACTTTGTTCCTTTTAACGATGTTATAATTCATATTTATGAACTAATTTATTCCTCATAAAACCCAGGCGACATGGCTATGATTTATTCACTTAACCAAGGGCTGGGGTATCATTGCGGCGTCATTTCATGCACGACTGGCAGTGTTTGTGCAGTGCATGATGCTCCCTATTGCTACACTGATCACTGCCACCCCTTGGCACAAAATGTTCTCATTTAGATGTGACAGTGTTGGCGACACGAACAGATTTCGACGTAGCAATAATGACACGTGCCGTATCATATAACATACTTAGTAACGCAATTATTGTTGCAAATACAGTGTTGGTTTATTGAAATACCTTGTTTCTAAGTAACAATATATTTAACATCAAATTACTACTATTAGTTTTTAACCTTTTGACCGCCACATCAAAAAAGGAAGACTTGCCCTCAGCGTCAAGCTAAGAATTCATCCATTAATACCTACAATACAGTATTGAGTTTGGAATTATATCGAATAAAACTGACTATTAATTTGGAATTTTCAAGGTCAAAATGTTAAATAAGCTTGGTATAAAACAGAAAATTAAGTTAATGATAAGTAGGTACTATAAATAAACTGATGAATCACATGACATTCTTCTACTAATTTATTACAAACATCAAGTGCAGCAACACTTTGTGTATTGAAGGTTCCAGAATGTTCGGTTCCTTGATGTTTTTATAGCTAAGCATCAACTTGGACTTCCTTGAGCACTGAGCAGCCATTATCAAAGTAGGTATACGAAAGAATATCTCTTAGACTTTTGTTAACGAGCTTTTGTTAATAAACTTCTAATATAAACAATTTGTTACTACACATATTTTTCTCATTTGATAATTAGTTTCAGTACCTACAAAGTGTTATTGCAAAAAATGAACGATGTAAACAGCGCCTGATCTTGCAGTTATAGCAATCTCTTTCGATGTGACAACTTTCTTCTCTGTAAAGTGAACGAGCGAAGTTCTGGTTCCAAGCATTTTGAAATCGAATTGAACTATAAATAATAATTTTATGCACGTATTCATGAAAAATTATTAAAAACAGTGTACATAGAAAAAGTTTAAACAATTTATTCGTAAACAATATCAAGGTTTTTAGGTTCGGTGCCTATAATAGCTTAAAGATTTTTATTAGCAAATTACTCGTAGATAGTTAAAAATCAGTTTTCTACTAATATTTGCTACTGACTTATACTGATTCTTTACTTTTTAAGATTTTCAATTTTATTTTCAGGAGTTTGCATGACTTCTTTCAGAATTTAAAATCTACTACGAAGTAATTTCTTGGGTACCTAAGTATCTACAGACGCCAGCACATCAAATATACTACTTACTTACTTATTTCGTTATTTTTAGTCCTTAGAAGTCATAACTTTGATCACTTATAAATTAAAAACAAACAATATCTTCGCTATTATGCTCGTATTGGTTGAAACAAGGTCGAGAAAGCAATATCACTTCAAGATTAGTTAGCACCTTCAAACATCTGTAGCCAAATGAAGCATATATTTGATCTTTTTTTTCAAGTTTTAAGTACATTATACCTACATAAATAACAATTTACAGTACGAGCAATTAACCATTCCCTGACTAAGTATTGGATGAAATTAATCGAAGTTCGGATTACGGCCACCGGGGCTTTAATCTGCTCAGACGGTATCAGGGCGCGGACTTGTTATCTGTTTAATGTCTGGTAAACAACGGGATCAAGGGATAAGGAACGTCCTTTCATACGGTACTGGCCCTCTGGCGTCTGGATTAGTGCGCCTTCCAATGACGAAGATTGCTGCTCACGTATTACATTTTACGTGAATGAGACTGGGTTTTTTTGTACCGATCCAGCATGCTCATCATAAAATCTCCAACATTCAGCTTTGGTTACACGAGGGGCTTTCGTAAACGAAGGCAAGCTGTTTGTCAGAGAATGCTCCTAACTTCGAAATCACGTACATATCGAAGTGCTGTTAGGTCTACCTAAACAATTAGAGAGTGGGGCTCAACAGGCTTCGGTGCGTAATCGCGTCGAACCCTAACTGTTGGTGAACTCGTAATTGTCCACCGGATGAGACGAGCGCCGCGTCTCAATCGGTGTCGACTTAAGACTCCATGCAAATTCAATTTCGTGCCCAAGCTAACCTACACGTAAGGCCAACCGAACATATTATTGCTGGATTTATCTTTATTGCAGCCGTAGAACACTCCAACTAACTTCGACTGTCGAACTTGCGCCATTAGTGAAGACACCGAGATACAGGATTGTTTTGGTAGGGGCGGAGTTGTAAGTCTTATTGCTTTTAGTGCCAGCGTAGGGCTGGATTGTTTAATCTAAGGTGTTGCTTCGGGGTTGGATTGTGTTTTTTTAGGATTAACTACTAAAGTAGATCTAGTAGCCTCTAAGTTAAAATGCCATCGGTATCACTATTTAACGGATAATAACAGTCCATCATTAACATAAAGATGTCACGTTACCTGCTTTCCTTGTCCCATCTTTATTTTGAAGAGCCCATACCTACTTCACAGAGCTTTACACAAAATCGTCGGCATTAAATATTGTACAAAAAGACAGGATGTTTACAGTGTTATTGTCAACTCAGAATTCAATTTAGAATAAAATAGAGCCACAAAAAGTATGAGCGAGTACGTCGAGTACCAGTGTTATGACATAATACGCGCAATACCAAACCATAATACGGGAGACACATAAAAAGACATCGCTGCCGGCCTTTACAAAGCAGACGTCACGAGCTAATCCACCCGTAAAATGTCCCAAATCGGTACAAAAAGCGCCTGACAAAAGTGTTGTTGTATAAACGTAAAATGAAATTTAATAAACATCGAACAATGGGACCGGTTGTAGATATTTTGCGAAGATAGTGAATGGGAGATAAGCTGGCAAAAGGTTTGCAGGCACCGCGTATGTTTGATGTCGCCTCTCGTCGCCGGAGCGTGAACGGTTTAAGAGCAAAATTGCACGAACGCTAGTGGCATCTGTTAACTGCGCACTCCGCACAAATAGATACTTTTAATTTTGCAGATGGAATGTCATTCAACGAATGCTATTCAGTAAAAAATGTATAGAGCGAACATTCACATGCTAATATTTCAATTTTCTATGCAATAGGAATAAACAAAGAAAAATGTCAATTTATTATCATTCGAATTGAATAGATAATTCAGTTCTTTTTTCAAAAGGAGGACTGTACATTTTTTATTTATAAAGTAAATACTTGTTGTATTCACTTTGCCAGAAACAGAACGATATTTTATCTGGAAAGTATTATTTTATTTTATTTTTTTTTTATTTTTTTTTTTATTTATTGAATAAAAGGTACAAGTTACATTTATAATGTGTACGATGTCCAACAAAACTATACACATAGTTTGTCTGTTGGATCGATGTTCCTAACTCCGAAATCACGTACATATCGAAGTGCTGTTATCGAATCATAATCAGCGATACACATATTCGCTGATTATGATTCGCCTACAATTCGCTGATAGTGGTGGGTTGAGTAGACTCAGCGTTATCAATACATACACCCACATTCATCCATTTTCCGTAGTAGTTTCGATATGATAACAAAATATATGTATTTGCTAATCAAAACTTAGTTCTACATAGTTCTATTTAATATTATTTGAACTTAGAAATCATACAATTTATTTGCATATATTTATGTTAAGTGACACTAAAAAACATCGCATACTTACCGATGCGGCTATTGAATGCTTCTATTACATCATTTCCTTTAATAGTATTTAAATTTGGTGTTTCAGTAGGATTTCTTAAATGTTCACAGAATATGAGTGTGAAGGAAAAGCAATTGAATTTACCAACAATCTCTATATTTAACGTTTACCTCCACTCATAGCTGTAATCATTCTCTTTAGCAAATAAAATAATTAATTTCGTTCAAATCGCGCAATCATCCCAGAAGTGTATTAGGAGATAAGTATCAAACGTTTCTATTTAACTTCTCTCCCGGGCGGAAATTCCCCGAGCGCCATATTGAAATGTTTATAATTAAATTACATAAAGACGAAGAAAATTAATTTCACAGTGCGAAGTGGCGAGCGCGCCGCGCCTCGCTCCTACAAAAGCGGAAGCTGGGCTCAAAGGAGGCAGCGCCTCCGCTCGCGAATTTAATTTTCTAGATGTTTTTGGAAATTGCCGAGGAGTTGAATAATCACGTTATAACTTAACGGTATTAAATTTTATACGTTAAAGTGTTAATATTTCATTTTCAAGTTTAATTTAATTAATTCCAAAGTTAGCATTCTCTGGAATGGCGACAGCGTGGATCGCGTTCGATGATATTTCTGAGGATATGTCTTAATTATGAAGTCATTGTTGAACCTCTTTGTATTTTTATTGTGAAAAAGGCATTGGAACTAATTTAGAATAGCATGAAACGATGCTTTAATATGTAGGAAATTGCTTATTTTAGATTGAAATAGTTTGAAGCGGTTTTAGTTCTTCACAATCTTTTTATTATAAGTCTATTCTTTAATGTTATATGTGCCTATATACTGCATTATGATTTCGTAGGTTTCCTTAGGAAGAACAGGACGTCTGTTTTTGAAAACAGAGAACCAAATATCTCAAGATCCATCCGCACAGCGTAGGCAGTGTGTAGCGAAATCCAGAAGGCGGCAGTAGCGCCTCGCGACGAAACAAATTGATGTACCTAAATAATTATTAATGCCTCACGAAATTTAATTGGAAAAGTTGAATTTGTATCGCGCTCACGGCGTAGGTGAGCGATTTGAGTCGCGACGCGCTCGCGACTGTTTACGAGATAATTAATCTCAAAGTATTTACTGCTTTAATCGAGGTACTCCCGCCCCGCTTGATGGGGAGCGAATAACTCGCGTATGTAATAACGTTGCCTCCTATGTCGATACGTCTATCTACAATATTACATACTACTGGTATTTTAATTAGTTGCTAACTTATTCAAAGTGTTTGCTTTAATTTGTTATTATTTTGCTGGTGCTGCGTGATTGAGTAAATTCTGAGCTAATTTAGCTCTTGAGTGATTGATTGTGGGTGGTATCAGTTTGTTATCGGAGTAGATATCGTAACATCATCATTGCCTTATTACAATGCACTGCAGAAAGTACCTAATATAAGTTAGAGGCAGCTCGTAGATATTCTGTACATTGATGGAATACAATTTCATAATAGATAGTATTAGCAAACTAAACGATTCTATTAGCAAACAAAAGTCTTTCCATTTCTCGTAGTGAAAATGCATAAGCAATAAGTTGCTACTTATTACAGTACCTACTGATATAAATTATTTCATGAAATTTTAGAATATATTTTAATTTCAAATAAGATATTAAAGTACGAGAAACCCGATGTTAAACGAAACAAGGTATAACTTAGAGTTAGAAACTTTCATCTATTCGACAACAGGTGGCGCTAGATGTATGTCTACAGCGGTTCTACGGGTTATAAATGTAAGTTCCACTATTTGCCACTGCCCACTAGCGCCACACTCCGAACTACGTCATCCTTTGGAAATGTTTTATTTTCATAACGATTGCAAAATTTAGTTGATTTATGAATGAAACGGGTGTAGCTTAGTGGTGTCCGCGCTTGAACCACGTTCTAGCATTGTACTGGCACTCGACAAGTTTTGTTTGGCATGGCGCAGCGCATGGGCCGTTTAAGCTAATTAACAATAGATCGAAACCGACTGCAGCAACAATGAAAAACGAAGAATAAATGTCAATTTCACAAACGACGAGGAGGGTTCGGTTTTAAATCGAATTCCGTTTAATAATAGTACTGCGTTAGAGTTGAATGCACTCTTGATAGTGCGATAGTTTATTGTATATTAGACGTTCTGATATTAGTATTTTATCAAATTTAGCGTTTAACCGGCAATTTTATGGGTTAACGTTCTAGACGTAGTCATGAATATTGATGAAGTTTCATACTAAATTCAGTAATTCGGTTAGAGAAATACTTTATTTCAAATACAAAAAAAAAAAAATTTCATTATGCGTTTTTCATTTTATCTGTTTGTCACATAAGCGCCGTAATGTTATTTTTTATTTGAATTAATTTAAATATTCTTGTTCTGTTAATTTGTATCGACTGTCGGTAGGTAGATTTCTACAAAAGAAGTGTTAGATAAGCTGGTAGCTGTGTAAAAGTTGATGTATCATTGTGATGATAGGTGGAAGACGGTAGCGTAAGATGATAATTTATTTTGTGAAATCGTCTGGTCATCGTCAAGGCAGGCTGCAAATACATATGTATAGTTAAATAAATAAATATTCAGAGCAGAATTAACCTTTTTATTTTCAAACACTACTCAAAGTACCATGCCTTACGCACGAAAAGGGATTTACTGAGCAAAATAACGCACAAGTTCCTCAATACTTATAGTTTGGTAATGTCGTGAATGATACTCCTATGGTCCTTGGATGGCTGGAGACGTAAGCAGCGGGGGTGATTACATGTACGCGCGGGACAGGTCACTCGACAAGACTGCCATACGTACGTGGTATACTCCCAAACGCCTTCATTTCATTGTTTGGATTGAATATAATATCATTACCAATTCATTTAGCGATATTTTAATTTTAATTATAAAAAAATTGCAGCGGGTTTTATAATGATACAAATTTAATATCCAGGTAGGTATAGTTTTTAGTTCGCGGAGGAGAATATTCATATTTTTTTATAATATTTTTTGTTGTCGATCGGCACAGGGAATAACCCTCTGTGGCGTCGCTTGAAGGTTACGTCTACCTACCCGCGTAGGCCGTGGGAGTGTCACTAAACTTGACCAGCTTTAGTCATTTCATTCAATGACCATATTTAAACAAACGCCTGCAACATATCGATACACCTATATCTCGTGCATAAACTATTTGCGTGCCAATTTAAAACTCGAAGCGAAATTAAATTTAGATTATTTGTTAGCGATTAATTAGCTGCTATTGTTCGTTACTGTAGAATATACATGTGCTCGCAATGCAACTATCATCGACTATTGTGATGTTATTTATTTTTAGTTGGCATCTAATTTGGGTTTATTATATCTACAGTTAGTAGAATAATACAAAAACAATAATAAAAAGTTTTAAGACGCATCTAATTAAAAACTCCAAATCCTTATAAAGAGAAAAGGCCGCAGAAAGTCGAATGCCATTTTTAAAAAGCTCGCTACCACAAAATAAACCATGGCTATTTAGTGTCGGAATAGAATCGGATGAGTCCCCTTGACCGTGGCGTCCGATAGCGATCTGCTCAGTGAATTCGTTCATTTAAAGCATAAATGAGTTGGAATTGGTGAAAAATCTCGTCGAGAAAGTGAATTCTTGGTTCTTCTTGCATTCGACGGAGGCAATAAAATTTTAATTGAAATATGCTGGCTGTAGCTTTCTTTATAATTCTAGGATAGGCTTGTCATTAATGGTGTGTAATAAAATAAAATAAGTGAAAGGGAATTTAGAAACATGTATTGGAAAACTGCTGAAAAAGCCTTTGTCTAGGTTTTCAACCTTCCATTAACTCAAGTCCTCCAAAAGATGTTATAATAACAACACTTAATTAGAAATGAAAACCATGACTAATTAATCAGGTACAATGGTCACTAAAACTTTAGCTCTTATCAAGTTTAGCGAAACTGAACATAATTAAAGTGGACAGATGTATGTAAAGCGTTGTGAAGCAGCTGAAACATGTAAAGTAACATTAAAGTTAACACGGTTCGGTACGATGAGAATAATTACCGACCCGGGGCCGCTCGCACCAATGACTCGAGTATGAGGAACCGGCCACCCCGGCTGACCACTGCCACCCCGTTGCTAGGCGACCGCCCGCCGCCTAATCATCATAAACAGATAAATCCGCCATCTTTGATAACATTTTATATGTAGGTATTATAATTTTTTATTGTTTTTGCTAAATTGGTCTTTTCATGCGAATTATGAATACAGAAGAAGGGTCAAACATGAAATGAAAATGAATATTTTATATTTTTCCATGTAAAACTAACAATAAAGGGATAAGACTACTGTAGACTATGAAATTGATTTATGAAATCTACATTTACGTATAGTGTAATGATGTGTATAAACTAGGTAGGTAAAATAAACCTTTATCAATACTTATAAAACAATGAAACTCTTTTGTGATTATTACTAAGAAAAATTTCAATATTCTTTCGCGCCCATTTATAAAGTAATGTAATCCTTTCAGCTGATCGTTTAACCCCCCCATTTGAAGTATAAGCCGTCTGAATATTTTACAAATTTCAAAGAGATGTCAATCGAGTGTTTTATTTTGCATAGGGTTTAGCGCGGGGCGGGCAAAGTCGCGGGGGTGCGCGAGTACATTTCGATGTAGGTCGTTTGTTTTGGCTTGTGTCACCCACGCCAACCTTGCACACAAATATTGCACTTATTGTTGACACTTGACAGGATATCAAATGATACTTTGATTTCGCACAATAGTATGCTCTCACCCCCTTTCCGAATATTTGATTCATGAGGCAGCATGAAATTTTTAAGTTATCGTGAATATTACTTAGCTGTAGGTAATTTGCTTGCATAGTTTTAGCTGCAATATTTTCATTATTTTATTATTTCATTTCTTGACAAGTTTATATACGTCTGCGTATAAGTACCTAGGCAATCTAGGAGGATAATTTCCAATAAATTTTATTCAACCTGATATACTTTCTTTTCATTTTCATCTGCGGTATGTAAAGACTTAAATAAATCATTTACCAATAATTACTTTACATTAAAATTATAGTCAACTCATTGGTGAGCATTTAATAAAGGGCAACCACCATGTCACAATTTAAAAAAGGAACGGTAATGGATGCATGTCTTGTCGGCCATTGTCTTAGCTAGGGTAATCGCTTCCGTGAGAGTACGGCGGTGGTGCGGCGGCCACCGATCGGCCGATCCGACAGTTTCAATTTGTATGCCGACCACCACCGGGCCCGCGTCGCCCACCCCGCACGTTCTCACGCCACTTCTTCATTTAAACTAATTATTATTATTTTAGTTTTTAACCACTGACACATGTTCCTCTGTTAACAATTGTAAACCGTCCGCCGTGACTTTAATACAAAAGATATTTAATCATGTGAGCATGTTGGATAATAATGTAATTGATATTTGAAATGTGTTAATTGAATGTGACAGCTTCGACGCTTTCTTACGTAACGGAATCCTAATTGCTGCAATTTGCTCAAGTTTTTAAACAAAAGGTGGTTGTCTCTCGGAGTGGGTTTAAAAAGCAAAGTGGTCGGGGACGTCGTATAAGGTGAAGCCATTACAGCCCATTATCATCTATTCAAGGGAAGTTTTCACGTTCAGTTTATTTTGTGCCACATCTGTGCTTAGTCTTGATGGCGTTGAAACAAGAGCGGCTACCTTTTGATTGCGACCTAAAAAATGTATGAAGTGAGTGTCGTCAGATGAATGAACAAAAGTTGCGCATAGCGGGTGAGACGCACGCCACGGCAGGCACGCTTCACCACCTACCTATTCAGGATGTGTCGGTTATGGTATCGATCTAATGATCCTATCCCCATTTGGCGGTACTTCGAAATACGACTTTTTGTCGTTTTTCTTGCATGCGACGTGGCTGTCCGCAAACGGGACGTCATATAACGGCGATAACAGGTATTCAATGTTAAAATCATATTCATTTTCTATTTTTATAGGATGATGTTCGTGGGTCTTATAGAGGTACCTGCAGTTATAACGGTGTTCCATAACTAGATATTCTAGATAACTAAAAGTAATGAGATTTCGTTATCTAAGTATGGTACAACGTTATGCGTACAGTTACTAAGAAGTACAGGAATAAATCTTTGAAAGTCTTATTATAGGTAAAGTGTAGTAACACTTACATGTGTATAATTCTTAATCCTAATTTTATATTCCGAGTCCTTCTCGACGTTCACGTATGCACATCTCAGCTGGAAAATTCATAAACTTATCAAAAGGTCAGTAATACACATTCAAGTCTGTTACTACACTAAAAAGTCATATTTATATGACATCAAATCTTAACTTGAATTATTACCTTCCAAACCAACTTTACCTGTCCTGTAAACATTATCATAGGTTAAAAGTCTTGTCATTTAAACCACTCTGAAAAACTGACCATTTCCACAAAGTAAACAAAAATAATTCAGTATAAAATATTAATTATTTCATTGAACTATACGATTACGTGTAAACAAAGTAGGTATAGAACACGATATTAGCCAAGTATTAAAATAGACGAGTGGTTTATGCAAGCATTATGAGCGGTACATAAGTGTATATTGCGAGAATCACATTAGAAGCATTAAAATCCTCCTTGCATTCGTTAACCGCGGCTGTGTATGGCAAAATATGTGCACCAACTTGCTTTTGCTATTCGCTCCGTATGATTTTCAGAAATGGCCACAGCTTATAGGCAGTAAGGATACAATATTTTTATGCGCTGCGTTTTTCCTTAGTGGTTGTTTTTACGACCATTACCGTATCTAAAGTAGGAAAATCGCTCGAGATGCTACATTCTAATGATGGCTCGCAAGTGAGCGCGTGCGCCGGTACTCTCCACATGTCGCAGGGGTGTCCAATGGCATTATGCCATTACCTAGACTTTAAGTAAAAAATATATTAAAACTATGTAGTACTGTGTGATACCTTAAATAACAAAGATCTATCGTGTACCTACATAAAATCATTTTAAATACCTAAATGTGGAATATTTACCCTGAATTTGATATCGATAAGACCTTTTTAAGTATACGTATTTGTTATAACCTATTAATGGCAAACACAGGTCAAGCGTGAATTGTGGTAAACATTTGCATTCGCAAGGATTAATTTTAAATAAGTATAATCAGCCGCCAGAACTTTCTTCTGAAATTCTCAGCAACTAATTCTGAATGATATATTAACATTGAAAACTATTAGGGACTCCTACTTACTTACAACTGTTGACGATATGCAGTTGTAACGCACACATAAGAGGCGTTCATAATTTCTAACGTACATAATATATTTAGGTGCTGCACTCATGATCTTTGTTAGCCCTAGTCCACTTGCCACACCTTACAGATATAACACATACTACAAATGACTCTAGGTATCGAGAATGGACGAGTATAAATCAATATTAATGCAACTATGTTTGTACTTGAAGTAGTTACAACTGAACTTTTGTAGAAAATTATATTTGGTTATCGTATTATAATAATTGCGTGATTGGCTTTGATTATGATTTGAAGTAAAAGCTAATAAAATGTTATTTTATAATTTTATCTGTTCGATTTAAGTGCATTTGAAATAAAAAAATGGCAATTAGATATAGAAAATTAATTAAGTTAATTCGTAACAAGAGAACGTTGAAGCTTATCAGTGAAAGTGCGTGAGTATTATTATCAGAAACGACTTGGTTTAAGATTTTCTTATAATTTATGAGTTCCATGTCTTCTGTTTGAATCTTTGAAACAGAGATAGCGTTGATTCTTCTGATAGCCTAATATTGGCCATTCTTAAGATGGTACAGCGTAATTTGGAAATACGGACTACTTTCCCAGATTTTCTTTTTGAGTTTTGAACTCTAAAATCTTATTTGAAATATCGCTTGAGATCTCATATTTCAAATAGCAGGCTTTTAATAGATGTAAATTTTTCGAGAAATATTTTATCAGATGTTCGTATTTGGTGCTCCTTTTCTATGCAATCATGCAAGTCAGACCTGATCCCATCCGGTGAAACTTGGTGGAATGGCTAATGTTGTGGGGAGGTATGAAAGCGAGGTTGTTGCTGCAACGTGGTCATCTGCATTAACACATATATCGATCAGGAGCGATTAAAAAATTGAAAAGCACCTCGAGGCTGTCAACATCGACATCCTCGCGATTACGACCTGCCCCTGCCATATAACTAGAAAATAACTAGACCGACCACTATTCACAGTTTATGATTTGCGTCACTCACTGAGTTTATTAGATTAATCTATAAGGCAGCAGTGACTTGTCAATGTATTTTATTAGGACATGAATCGGCCATGTTCGCATAAATGTAATTATTTACAATCGTGGTTGGATTTTGATATGCGCCTCTAACCATATTGACTACCAACTTAAGAAATTCCTATGTAAATCAATTCTAGATGTTGAATATCTAAATATTACACATAGATCAATATAATTAAATGGGTATTTGCATAAAATATAAAATAGTAACTATAACTTAATCGTTACAGTCCAGAACATAGGATGTTTTATAAAAATAGAGTAAGTGGAAGCGTTTAGCGAGCTAATTTGAAGGAGTCGGCGGGAGTGTCGCAAGCGATGGCATCTTCACGGCTTACAATAGTAAACAAATGTGTCGCGCGGGCGCAATTACAGTGGCGGCGCTGCGCGGGTTCTGCGCCTGCGCAGCGTCACGCCGACCGACGGCGAATCGCGCACATCACGCTTCGCTCCGGACTTATGCTAATGGCCACCGGACCGCGTAAATTGGAGTGAGTTTGCAGCAAAACAAAATGGGTCCGCCTCTTTATCTTATTACTGCAGCATTTGTCGTGACCGAGCCTTCCACCTATCTTCGGAAATGAGTTCTATGCTATTGACCGATGGCATATTTTCATACGTGTGAAAGGCGAGGAGTCCCGGTCGGACAGTAAACCCGCAGATTGGCGAAGTGAAACTCGAATACAAAAACTAACGCGGGAACGAACGTGAAACCGATTAAAAGGCTACATCACGATTTTGTATGCACTTTGCACTCATTCTATCCTGTGAGGAAAGTACCGGCTACTCTACCGATACATTGATTTTCTGTGTTTTGTATAGATTAGTCAAAGGCGCCTTGTAATTAAGGTGCTTTCGTTCTGTGATTATTCTTTAAGTTTCTTTTCTTTTGTTCAGTGAGTACAATCACATTGTATTCTTTTGTTTAAAGAAAGGTAGAGGCTACGGTCAACATCGTTACTGGCGATTAGCAGGCACAAAGAAATTCTGCTATGTTACCGATGTTTGTACGATCCAATTTCAAAAATGTTATAAGCGCTAAATAGTGTAACTGATGCGTTGTTTTTTATAACCACACAGAATCCATCAAGTGGAAGTGAAGTAGCGTGATGATTGAATATTCATCCGTGGATCAACAATAATAGATCCCATCAGTGGCCGGTATGTGGCATCACATTTAATATAATAAGAGTTCAATACATCTCACCGTGAAATGTGTCGATACAAAAACTTAACTAACTATAACTGCTAACGTGTGAATCGTATTAAAAAGCTGTTTAGTCATTCGACTTCATAAATAGGTGGCATTCGATTTGTCGTGATTAAATTTCGTCCATTAGGACACCGTTATACCGATTGGAGAATGTATACGGATAATGTGTCTAATAATCCGATCAGTCGCTCGCACTGTTATCTGATAATAATAATTTAATGTTGTTCGGTTGCAGCCACCGTGTTCTGCGGCCCGACTAATGTAATTAATGTGCCTCACGCTCTGTTTTCATAATTTTGCACTTCAGTTTGTTTGTATGATGCCTTTGACTGATTTTTTTGAGATAATAGAAGTAGTAACGGTGTATGGTTTTTATAGATAGTCGAGTCCTATTATATCAGTTTCAGCATCCTTAGAACTACATTCGATTACGAGGCGGAATGTTACATCTCACCGGGAGAAAAAACTTGTCAGTTTTTAATGACAGTAGTATTTAACTATAATTTATCAATATCTTAGTGCAAAACGCACACATACATAAATGTAACAAACAAAAGTACTCAAGACGTTACAAATTGCTGGTTAACTGTGCAATTTAAGTGTGTGCGCAATTGTGTTGCAAAATGGAGTCACTCTATGAACAATCGTTCATATTGAATGGCCGGATATGTCCGCCTTTAAATTAGCGTGGAAACAAGGGAAAACCTTTAAAAGCAACTCCGTTATTATATTTAAAACGTTTTAAATTGAAGAAAGGCACTCGACCACCACTAATGTGTTTCACTTGTTCGACGCAGCTTCACACAAAAGCTTTTACACTTTTATGAAGTTATCGCTAATACGCTTTACGCAACAGGACTCTTTTGCATAATTTTGATTACCTACTTTAACTTTACAATCTGATAGTTTATTGAGTGTACTTTTTACGTTGTTTCCTTGACAAACGGTGTAAAGTATTGGTTTTGTAAACAAATTGTACCTATGATTATCAATCGTCGACACGTCTGCCTTCGAATATATCCTCTTTAAACCTCATCGATTTTGTGCATTTATAATCCTGTTCTCTGCCAGTGGTTGGCCTGAACATAAATCGGGTCATAATCAAATATCGAAACGAAGTAGATTCACCGCGCATGAGAAATAAAAGTCGTCAGAGAAACCTATTTCAAAACGCATTTCACATACAAATGCCTAATTTCGGGGCAAAGTACGCACATTATACAGGCGGGTTCGCATTTAAATTATTCCAGCGGATCGTTTATAGGCCATAACCGAATTTGGGAATTAGCTATAAAACAACATTTGATACGGGCGGGCGCGGGTAGCTTGCAATTTGAATGTTTCACCCGTTTCAGATCTCATTAGGTTGCGTGGCGCGTGCACCGAGTTATCTATCCTCGGCTGTACTGCCGCCAGGACGCTTGCCATCACCTGCCTGGTGAACTCTCTTTTACGTTCTTTTACTGAAACCCACAACAAATATGATGAAAAAGCCCGGGAAGTTATAAATTGATAACTAAGCGGTATTGAATTAAGTAGTTAAAAATGTAACCAGAACGTTTTAAATGATAAATGATATTTATTTTGCAAATAGGTTGAAATCAACACTACACGTCAATGATCCATGCGTCAAATGTGTTTTTAGAAATGATATTAATTTCAAAGGATTCAAATAAACTTTGTTATCATTAACGTTTACAATTGCAAACGTATTTTTTGTTCAGTAAAATACCATGAAGCTCCACAATAAAAACTTTTTAAATTGAAAATGTACACCATTTAAATATCGTGAACTAATAATGTTACTACGTCTAATGTATATAAATATAATTAACCGTCGTGACTATAGAAGAGTTCACTGTAAACGAGTCTAGAATGGTTTAAAGGAAGCTATTCTATGCAGCAATTTAAATTCCATTACAATGAATATAAAAAGCCAATTTGAACTCTATATCCTTGTAGTCCCTCGGCGTTGTATCTATAGATAATTTGCCTAAAACTATTTAGATGCCTTGATCTAATAAAGTAAGTTTTAAACATGCTTCGTTTTTGTATCTTAATAGATTTAAAATTACGTGGAGTGGGCTTTAATCGAGGTAATTGACACAGTGTCATGAAAAATAAATAAAGCGTTTCTAAATGGAGACAATATTTTCAGGTTCAATTAGTAAATACAGTAAGTGTCTTTGAGTAGGATGACATCTAAGATTTAATTGTAGGCTTGATATTATAAATAAATTATTTTCAAATTGTGTTTTATCATACCATTCTATGCAGAGATTGATGGAAATACGATGAACGTTTTTCTTGCAAAATACATGCAGTTACATCCTAAGTAAATTAATTCGAGAGCAACAATGAACACTAGTTAACCTCCGAGCATTATTTTGGTATCAAATAAACGATCTCTCAAAGTTTGACAGAAAACTCTGATTCAGAGATGCAAAAGATGGCATCGAGTCCTATCACAGTTGCACATTTATAAGACGTGCGATTTATATAATTCACGATTGACTGAACAATTACGTACCAGCGTACATTAGAAGTGGGGCTTGTCACGTCAAAGAGTCGTCGTTAAGTAGGTACACGCCAATGCTCTGGAGCCGTGTGAATAGCGAAGCCCGGCATTAAGCGGAGCGAGCAATTTTGCAAATAAAACAATAATGATAGTGGCTTGTAATGATGTTTCCTCTAATTTTATCTGCGTCGTGACCCGCCCACTGTGGGTTTCTATCTCTGATGTAAACTAAGTGAGAATTTCGTGGTACAAGCATTTGTATTTCTATCGGTACCGGTACTACCGGCATATCGCTTTTGAAAGCCGATTAAGCAATCTAAACGGCAATGGATTGTGTTCTCAATTTTATTCAGATTTGTGTCTAAGAAGAAAATACATAATTATAACTAAAGTTGTGTATATTATATATTTTAGTACATAGGTAAAGTGAAAAATTGTTGTTATTTTGCGTGGGGCCCTCCGGCTACGTCAGGCGCGCTGTCTGATCGCCGTGTCCGTCAGTCAGGCGCGTCAGTTCTGCTCATTGCATTGCATAATTGTGTTCCTGTGCCAGTTTCAAACTATTTGGAAAATTGGAACATTATCTATTCATTTTCCTTCGATGTTTTTTGTACATTTTAGATAAGAAACACTGGCGCAACTTGGCATACCTTGCTCTTTATGCAAATCAGTGGCTAAGCTTATTCTTTATGTAAATATCGGCATTACGATTAGAGTATTACAAGCCAATATTGGTTGTGAGGTGAACTTATGCAATCGTTATAGCGTCTATTTACCGTATATGAGACTGGACAGATTAAAATAAAATTAAAATGGTGCCAATGCAACTAACAGCATGGTAGAAGTGCCCGTTATGTTATTATGTGGATTAACATGCTAGTATGTAGTAGTGCACTATGAGAAAGTGACAAAATTACGGGGACAGGGACACTGGGACACTTTTTTCACACACGGCCGGTTAGCCAAAAGGTAAGCTATTGATTAGCTTGTGTTATGGGTGCAAACACAACTGATAAAATAATATACTTTACACAAACACATATACATATGTATATTATAAATACACATCATAACACCGAGACCACAGCCAACAAGCGTGCTCGTCACACACGGTCGACATCCGTACCTGAATCGAACCCGGGACTCTCAGCTCGGCAGTCGGGCCATTCTTTAGTTTTAATATTATGTAAGCAAAATAACTGATTACATAGTTAACAGAGACTTCATCAAAATCCTTAATGGCGCTTCTGATAAAAGTAAAGTCTCAGTAGGCAGACACCATGGACGATCACTTGTGTGGACTTTAATTGCGCCCCATACGGCATCGGCAGTTGAGGTTAAAACCCCAAAAATAAATCAACACACAGAAATAAATGAGTTCTGTTAACACGCGATGAAACAAAACAATTTGCTTTTCGAAATAACTTTCTCGATAATTTCCTATAAGAACGTTTTTGTGGTTTTATGTCAGGTACAATTATTAGATGCGTTATCAGTCACTGTTCCGATGGTTATCGCGAAATTGGATCTAACCGAAATAAGTGGGAGAAGTTTTTATCGTTCGTTGAAATATTTAAAATATTTTGTAGATTTTATTTTTCATGTTGCATACATAAAGTCATGTAACACATACCATTTTTTTAAATATTATGTAGGTAATTTATACAAAGGCGAGCTTAACCCAGGGTTGGGTTCTCTAACATTTCTCATTATACATATATCATAATACATTAGTCATAAGAAAATACTGGTTTTAAGCTGTAGATAAAGGTTTTACTGTATGTATGTCTCATTTTAATCATCATCATCATCATCAGCCTATCGCAGTCCACTGCTGGACATATTTTAATCATTACGTACAGAATAAAGAGATTCAGTAATGAAACCCACAGGTTAGATTTCAAATTGAGTTGCCGGTCTGTGTCAGTTTGTCCTTATATTTTCTAGGAGAAGAGTATATTGAAAATATGCAGCAAAGGCAGATCGAGGAGACATCGTAAGATTAAATACCCAAAACAGTTGATAAGATTATAGTGAAGAGACAGGCGAAGATATAAATATTGTGTATAATAAGACATAACTGGGGGCTATATTACCGCGCCCTGCTGGGATAAGTGAAGGCAGCACGCACCGGAAGTGGGCACATCCGGCGCCATGCATCGCTTCCTCTCGGCGACTGTCACAGCTTCCGTTTCCGCTCGATCATGGCTGCTACTCATGACGTAGCTACAGTCCGCCCTCATCACAACAGTTTCTTCCTACTTTACTTTGATTTTACTTTGATCTCACAATTTATTTGCTTGTCAATACCAGGAAGAGGCCACGTGACCTTTATGGCTGTAGGCCCCATTGCTTTCAAGCCAACGGAGTTAATGTTTAGTTATCATTTTGCTAAACATCTGATTGTTATCAGTTATCAGTATTAGGAAAATAAACAAGTTGCTTACATAAAACACGAAATATTTTCCTTTATTTTCTTTAATAGATTTCCCTATAGATCCCAGGATGTCGATGGTAAGTGTGATAAGAAAGAGAAATCAGAGTGATACATTGAGCGTGTTAGTGAAATGACAGGCGCGAAGATTATATATAACTAATTTGATGAGGTACAGATAAGCTGACCGGGAGGAGAGCGCGGCGCATCGCTCGCGCTGAACATGTGGACAATCTTTCACGCTCATGTGTGCGCACCCCTTCTGTTCGAGGGGTAAACTGAGAGAAACTTGTGGACGCTTCCGTTGCGGATTTCAATCTTTTTAAATCATACCATACAAGTATACCTAGTAGAACATTTTTATTGATTTACTAGAAAGGCGATATTTTTTTTTGGACTTTGTCTTCTTTAGCTAAATAAATAGAGGATCAATTTACTTTTAAGAATCATGATGGTTAGTCGTATCTACGTTAAGTCCAACGTGTCGTTGATTAGAGTCCAGTGTAGGGAGCGGGGAAGAGACCGTGAAATTGTCTGCTCACTTTTGTAAATATAATTTCGGCGACAAAAGGTCTATAAATGATATACTCAGGGTCACAGTGCAAGTGCGTAGTGCATCTCGTTACACGCTTAAAAACCCCCCTTGCATTCCGGGATGGAAGAGTCCGATTCACCCTATGAGTTTGATGTATCTTATTTTCAATATTTTGACAAATTGAATTCTATAATGTATTAATAGTAATATATGTGCTATTGATAAAATCAGATTTCTTCAGAATGAAAAAAACTAGTTTATAAGTAACAGATACCTACTGATGAGATAGACTTATTGATGAGCATACAGTAGTAATTTTCATGATATAATACTTTATTAAAATGAGGCAATAAAAGCAATAATGTAAGAAAACACCATATGATTAATTATAGTTGATATTGAAAGTTTGTTCAAATGTGCACAATCGTTTTATGAGTAGGAAGCTTTGTTGAATCAACGCATTAAGTCGTGACTAATGAAATCACAGAACAAATAAAATTAAAATGTAAATAGTGGAACGTTGAAATGCTAATAATAAATTTCTCCATTTTAATAACTGTAACTGTGCGAGGGGAACTTCTGGCCTGTTAAGTCAATATAACACTTCCATTACTCCAAATTAAATTCCTCGGGGAGAGAGAGATGAAGTTTTTATTCTGCGCAGACAAAGGACCAAGACAACTGGCCATGCAATAAAGTATACATTTTGCTGAATTGTTTATAGCAAGTACTTTATATGAAATGACAGGTCCAGTGTCCAATCGTCCCCAATATTATCTGTTGATTAATGGAAAAAAAACAAAGGTACCTCGGTATGTAGGTGACTATACAATGTACTCTTAGTTCCTTATAATTTCTAAAATACATCGGTATCCCAGTTTGTATTTAAATCCTGCAGGAACATGCGCAGCTAGTGAACAAAAGGCGTGAACAAAAGCGCACTTGTGTTATATAATTTCAATAAGCCGTTTATAAAGTGCCGCGCGGGTGTCATGTGTATTAATATTTTACGGAATTAATCATTATAATCCTTCTGGCAAACAAGTCACCCTCGGGACCGTGAACAATATAATGAAGTTGTCATTTTTTAGACTACACGGGGGAGGCTGGAGGAAATCCAAATTGAATCATGCGGCGAGGGAATTGTGCTATTATGTTATTAAACAGACGAGGGCAGGACCCCGTGCCAGATATTTTTTGCGAAGAGGGCGCCTTAAAGCCAGTTGTCTCGAAACACTTTTCACAATGCAGTTATGATACAATTTGACGCGGTAGTCGTGCCGACGTGCAATGAACTCTAAAATTTAAATTAGGTTACATTTTTGTAATTAATGTTGTTCATGAACTTAATTTGTTTTGAGTAATAGGTTGGTGTTGTCTTGTTTTATAATAAAGAGAGCATCTCAAGCCTTTCAATGAATAGAATGTTAATATTGATACTTAAACTCAATATAAGATAGTAGAGTAGTAACAATAAAGTTGACATTAAGAATATGGAACCAACGAATGTTGTTTATTGAATGAAAATAGGCCTTTTTATAAGTATAGATTTTACTTCAAGAAAGCATCATTCGTATGCACTTAGCTGTATGTTATTGATCCATTCAAACATTATTCACAACAAAATACACTAATGTATTTGCTTGCATATATAAAATGTACTTATCCACTTATATCACAGTCCAAAGAGCTAAGACTGAAATGAAAGCTTTTATCCATATGTCAGAAGAGTACTTACAGCGGCTTATTGTCACCCCCGCTAGAGAATTTGATAAAGCGTGTGCGAATATTAACAAAAGGAATATCTTGTTAAATTGATATTGCTGCATTTGCCAAATGAATTTCGACCTTACACCATTACATTTGTTCGTAAAACGAACGCATAATAGACTGCGCAAAGGTTCACTGTTACAACGTTTTGACTTAAGTAGCGTGAAATTGTCTCCGTTGGAAAGCGTATAATTCAAAGGGGAAGATTAAAATATTATCCATGTTAAGTAAATATTCAAATGAATATTTTCCGTGTTAGACAACAATGGGCGCCTGCGAGGGGGAAGGTGGCGTAATTTGATAGATACCTATCTACAAAACGGTCTCTTCGTTAAGGGACCTCCCTGTTATTATAAATTATAAGCGCGATTTGGGAATTCTCTTGTATTAAACGGTTCTTAGAATAGTAGGCGGGGTTATTTAGAATATTATGGTGTTTCGTATAAGTTAATTATGTCTTTGCTGATTTAATTTTGCTATAAGAGTTATGTTTATATGCAGATTTAGAAAGACGGATTTCTTTGAAATTGTTGCGATATATTTAAAATACTCATATCTCCGGGTTGACAATAAAACATTGCTTGCATTGCTTTGTATAAATTCATTACTCGTATGTATATTGTATCTAGTAGGTATGCCTCTTCGGCACGGTCTCTGGACGGCAATCCGACACGACCGGAGAGAGATCAGGCGCAGGACCGACATTTACGTGCTCTCCGATAAACGGGTGCATCAATCACCAACTTCCAGACTCTAGGCTGCTTTATGAAAGTTTCTCAAACCCAAAAAGCGATTTCAGTCCGACCCGGGAATCGAACCCGGAGACCCCGTGGACAACAATCGCGCCTTGCGACTACTAGACCGACGAGGCAGTCAATAATCCTATAAATTATCCTTATATTCGACAAAAATATTGCAATGTTACAAACACTAGTGATTGTGTCGTTAAAATTATACATTTGCACCCTAGATGAGGGCGGGATACTCCTCAGGGACACTACTAAGCTATTGTTATAATAAAAAGCAATTTTACTGTGTAACGGTACGCCCAGTACACTTCATTTGAGTTCACTATATTAATTTAAATAACACGAAACAAAACCTAACTCTCATCTGCAACTTTTCTAAGTTTGTATGTACTTTCTAAGTATATCTTGGACACCAATGACTGTGTTTTGGATGGCACTTTAAACTGTAGGTCCCGGCTGTCATTGAACATCCTTGGCAGTCGTTACGAGTCAGAAGCCAGTAAGTCTAACGCCAGTCTAACCAAGTAGTATTGGGTTGTCCGGGTAACCGGTTGAGGAGGTCAGATAGGCAGTCGCTCCTTGTAAAACACTGGTACTCAGCTAAATCCGGTTACACTGGAAGCTGACCCAAACATAGTTGGGAAAAGGCTCGGGAGATGATGATGATGAAGTATATCATAAGGCGTTCTTCCCGATTGTGATAAACAAACATGCGAGATTTTTTTTACTTTGTTCTTAATAATTAATGCGGTTGCAATTGTCGGTGACTAAAAGGTAATACATACCTATTGTTAAAGACATATAATTACGCACGTATGTAGAAGTTCCGATAACAATACATAGGTGCGCTTTGGTCAATCAATGAACGTTTTTGGTTAACTTCACTTCAGATCTTATTTAAAGGATCAGTCGCTACGGATGTACAATGATTTACAGCTACTAATAACGGGAAAAACTGGCTATAATCTATTTTGATTTGTAAACAAATCGGTTGAACAAAAAACCGTAAAACACCCCACACAAAGCATTTTTGTGTAAACATAATAAACATAAAAAACTGTTATATCTGTTGTTTTAACTCATTTCGAAAGTCATTCATTGCGCTGCATTGTATTGGTTCGTTTGTATTGTAAGATTTTATGTGTGCCCTTACGCAATCTACCGTAATCATTTTTATGTAATGACAGACTTAATTATTGCGTAATATTTGAATCCTACTGTCATTGAACATCCTTGGCAGTCGTTACGGGTTAGTCAGAAGCCAGTAAGTCTGACGCCAGTCTAACTAAGGGGCATTGGGTTGCCCGGGTAACCGGGTTGAGGAGGTCAGATAGGCAGTCGCTCCTTGTAAAACATTGGTACTCAGCTAAATCCGGTTAGACTGGAAGCCGACCCCAACATAGTTGGGAAAAAGGCTCGGGAGATGATGATGATGATGATGATGATGATGATTTGAATCCTACTGACATAATAACGGCGAATGACGTAATGACAGTGAATATATAGATACGGGAAGCACTTATTGGTGTGTATGTACAGAGACTTATTCCCAATCAACTTTGAACCACATGCTTCAACGATAAAGTTGACAATTCATTAAGGAAATTGACAGATTGTAATAGCTTGATGTGCTGGCATCCGTACTAGTTTCGGAATTAGTTTGCGTACCGGGATAAACATTACTAATTACCTAACAAACCAACTCTTCATCTTTACAATATTATTCAGTATAGACAATGGGAATATAACAACTTGTTCATGTCTGTTGTTTGAATTCAATAACGATATCTGTAGAAGGAAATTGTTTCTTCGCTTACCTACCTACAATTAATTTTATATTAGTTACTATACTTAAAGTTTTTTCAATAAATATAAAAATAAAAAAGCTTACATAACTCAGAAAAAAAAAACAAACAATTAAAAGGCAGTTGGCGACTTTGTTTCGAACAAACAAATTTAATTAACATTCGTTTATTTCCCCGCTTGATCCGAGAGAGACAAATAGGCTAAGTAAAATTTATGTATCGGAATCAAATTCAATTTCGTCTTTGCATTTTTTACACGATTTTTTGGACCGCCTTAGTTTACCGTGCGGTGTGAAAGTTTAAGGTGGACATACCTTCTATTTACGATCCTTTGATATTTCATTAATAATAAATATTCGATTCCAACAACTTTCACATAATGCTCTTCAGTATGTTTTTGCTTAATAAATTCAGAATTATTTCAGAACAGGTCAAGTTGAATGGGGAATCAATGAAGTGCTTCCTCGCAAAGTAGAATATGGTCATTGTTTCTCGAATTAAATTAATCTTATCTTCTTCTTTATTTCAGTTTTGTTGGTATATTTAGGCCATACATAAAATTTTCAGCAGCCTATGCATATTACTAATTTGAATATTCTCATCATAACGTAACATCAAAAGAATACACCACAATTAGAAACCTTGATCCGACAGTAGGAAATCCGTTGCAGTTCCACGTGTTCTTACGATCTTGTGAAATTTGTTTTCTTACAGGATTTTTCTAATCTTCTTTAGCATCGTTTATATTGATTATGGCGCTCCTCTCGCCTAATTTATATTCAGCTAGTGTTTTTTCATCACGCCCTGTACTTAATATCGCAATTTGTACCGTAGTTGGCGTAAGCCGAGGGGACTTGTCACCTTTAGTCTCCGACGGTCTGTCTTTCTGTGTTCAATGCCTATTTTATTGCTCTCTAACACATAAACAACTAGACTTTACGATCGTTTTTATATTAAGGAATCTACCAGGGAAAGCAATAGATTGATAATTTTGTAACAATTATTAAGTAAGCCAATTTAAGAATGATTACAATTAATTATCAGTAGGTACCTACCTATTCATATTTGGTCTTCGAGTCTGATTGATGAGACTTATGTCAAACGACGCCGCGACAACGGAACAATGACAAAATGATGTGTCCATCATAAATATTCCTATATTGGCTGCCATTAATGTTAATGCGAAACTTTTTCAATCGATGACGTCGCCTGCCTGGCGGCTCGCTTTCTAGTTTTAGTCTGTTCTTATAGCTCATGTACACACAAGCAAATAAAATTGCACACTTTAATCCGACGGTAAAATATGAAGAGATTTTTGAGTGCGTATTTAATATTCAGAAGATTCTCAAAAGTATTAACAACGATGATTGAAAGCTAAACATTTTGGAATAACGAGTATTTACTAGTTATGTACTAAAATATTGTCTTTAAATTATACTTACTACTACTAGCTTCCGCCTAGCTAGCTAGTTATATTAATGCGAAGTTTCATCAAAATCCATTCAGTCAAAAGTCATCAATCCTTATCCAAATAAATTACGTTATATTAAAGGTGCCGATCACTTTTTGAATTTGAAATTTGAATTGTTTTTATAGGTTTTTTAGGATATACTACGATACCATAAACACAATAAATACCCGCTGCCTGCTACTTGAATGATTCTCTACCCTACCTACATTACCACGGAACAGTATCCATTATTTCGAAGAAATCCATAGGCCCGCTAGTCTTATGTTCTGGTTGAAGAGATAGAACTGTTTGGACATAGAGACATTGTCAGTGTATCTTGGAAAGTCCGTTACGGGTTCTGCAGTAGACATTGTTTATATTTAAGGACTACCTACTGAAGTTTTATGAGGAAGGTTCAGGTATATGTTGGTCTATGTGCGAAGCTGAGGCTGGTCGCTAGTACTTTATATTATTACTAGCGGTCGCCCGCGGCTCCGCCCGCGTGGATGTCGGTTTTCGCGACAAAAAGTAGTCTATGCGTTGTTCTGATATATAACCTATAGAGGACCCCCGCGGCTACGCCTGTGTGGATGTCGATTACCGCTACCAAAGCCTAACTTTTGTCGGGATGAGAAGCTCGCGCTCGGACCTCCCGCCTTATTGTACCTACCGGCCGACCCGCGTCGAGCGCGGCAACGACACGGGGCGATGGCTGATTATTTTATGTATGTATTTGGTATTTCTACACCGATTTCTATGATTCTTTTTTTATAGAATATGTAATAATGTTATCTTTTGTTAATTAGTGATGAGCGAGAATATTATAAACATAAGAGTAAACAAATCAATAACAAATAATCAGAAAGCTCCGAACTGGTAAAATACCGTAGTTATACGTGTTATTGTGAGTCAACCATTAAAGATAGACATATGCCGTTGTAAAATATTTTTTAGATAATTTTATGTAAAACATTTCCGTCATACATGATTTCTATGTAGCTGTAACGATTAAGGCTGCACACGCGACGAAAGCTTAAAAAATGGTGTACCTTCTCCCGTTTTCCCAACATTTTCCTTCACTGCTCTGCTCCTATTGATTGTAGCGTGATGAATAGTATACTTAACCCGCCCAGGAGTATGAAGAATAATTGTACCAAGTTTCATTCAAATCCGTCCAGTAGTTTTTGTTCCTATTAATACAGACAGACAGACAAAAAATTTACTGATTGCATTTTTGGCATCAGTACCGATCACTTATCACCCCCTGATAGTTATTTTGAAAATATATTCAATGTACAGAATTGACCTCTATACAGATTTATTATAAGTATAGAATAGATAACAAATTAGAGGTTACCTGAGGAACAGAGAAACATTTAATTTTATTTATTTTCAGCATGAACTTCAACACTCCTACTTTAACTATCAGATTCTGTCACTGGGACATCGGGAACTGTCGTTTCTTCAGTGGCTCCTCCTCCACCACCGCCGGTAGCATCTCCATCACCAGTGCTTGAATCCTGAGATGTAGAATTTGCGCTATCGCCCTCCGTGCTATTCGAGCCGACAACAGTAGTTTGACCAGTGCCGTCTGCCGGAGTTGTTTGGTTACCACTCGGGTCTCCATAATCAGGATAAGTTGCAGGTGACAGGGTGCCAACAACGTGATATAAATTGGGACTAAAAGTCTTTGCCCATATCTTCGTGGTACCATTAGTTCGCCACTTAAAGAAAGGTAATATTGTTGTAGTCTTCAACTCGTGACAACTACATTTACATTTAAAATCCATCCTAAACACTTGAAATCCAATGCTTTTACATGAGCTCATGCACGTGAAAGTCTTTACATAATCTCTGCATTTGGTATGATAACTCAATCCATAATGCTTTCGGGATTTTTTACCGTCTCCTGTAACAAGTGCATATTTACTAATTACAAACAATATATGCGGTTCCGTATGATTTACCTATCTTACAATTACATAATATAATTATTAAATTCTCTTAAAAGCACTGAACCATTGAAGTTGTAAGAAAATTTGATGTTGATGAACTTAAATGAGACTTATTAAAAAATACTTAGTTAACGTAAGAGTAACAAATTCATCCATTTTTGCCTCAAATTTTAAAACTCATAGCAGATTCATATCGTAACGAGTTCATATCATAAGCATAAAATTGGAAGAATTAAACACCTAAATGAGACTAAGATTTTTTCTTAATTCTCTAGGAATGAGTAGGATGCATCGTGTTCGTATCAGCCAGTAGAGATTTATGTCAGTATTCGCTAAGTGCCAGGAGGAGCTCAAAGTTAAGTACCGGCCACACGGGTCGATTGATCATAATAAGGTTAAGCAACGCTTGGCGCGGTCGGCCCGTGGATACACGTGGGTGACCATCTTGTAAACTCAAACTCAAAATCATTTATTACAAAGACGAAAACAAATTCGAAAGACGACAATTACAAAAACCGGCCAAGTGCGAGTCGGACTCGCGCACGAAGGGTTCCGTACCATTATTTATAATAATAATTTATTAATTCAAACAATAAAAGCTCAAAAGTGTATAAAAATATAAAAAACAGGTTTTTTGTTTTTAATTATTATTGTTTGGAATTGGTCCCGCAGAAATTTGGCAACACCGATTTATAATAAAGCAGTCCAAACGACTAGAGATCATTTTTAGGATACTGTTAGTGCTGCCCCGTACTCTGTGTACCAGGGATGCGCATCTTTTACGCATAACTGTATAAAAGCAATCTACGTGTGCTTCTGCAAACATCCCTGAAGCACTACAGAAACGCGGCAGCCCCATCAGTATCCTAAATGCGTTATTATATTGGATTCGAAGGGCGCTGTATGCCTTTAGTGTATAATGAGCCCACAGGCTGCACGCATAGAATGAAGTGCAATAGGCACGGAAAAGTGTGACTTTGACTTCATTCGAACAGCGTGCAAACCTGCGAGCTATCATGTTAGCACGTATAGACAGCGCCCTTCGTTCCCGTTCTATGTCATTATCGTCTTTGAGGTCAGCAGTCAGATAGTGGCCTAGATATTTAAATTTATTAACCCTCTTAAGCGAAACATTATTCAATTTTATATTAGGCATCTCACTAGGCACACTTCGACTGCCGACCTCAAAGACCATAACTTCACTCTTTTTCGCATTGTACATAAGTCCATTCTGCAATGCGTACCTCTCACAGATCCTCAAAAGCTTGCTGAGACCACAAGGCGACGCACTCAGCAGCACCATGTCATCCGCATAACTTATATTGTTGACACAAACTCCGTCTATATGACATCCTTCTCTGGTGCTGCTGAGTTGCTCAATCAGCTCATTCACATAAAGGTTGAAGAGTGTGTGTGTTGTTTTTAGAAAACGAGCAAAAAATCATGTTTGTTGTATGGGAGCCTCCCTCAAATATTAATTTAATTTTAATAAAATTACTTATTTTTAAAGTAAGTAATACATTCCATATTCTGTGAATATTTCAAGCATCTACCTGTTGCCGTTATCGATATCGAGCAAAAATAAACAAAAAAATCACGTTTGTTGTATGGGAGCCCCCCAAAATATTTATTTTATTCTAATTTTCAGTATTTGTTGTTATAGCGGCAACAGAAATACATCATCTGTGAAAATTTCAACTCTTTAACTATCACAGTTCATGAGATACAGCCTGGTGACAGACGGACGGACGGACGGACGGACGTAGGAGCGAAAACAATAGGGTTCCGTTTTACCCTTTGGGTACGAAACCCTAAAAACGAGAACGTCAAATATTACAAAGACAGCCCCCAAAACGCCCACCCTTCACCACTTCCTATGTGTTTTTGCTGGGAAGAAGTGGCGCAACAGACTCCCCAGCAACTAACTGTAATGACCAGTTCCTTCGTGTTATAACGGCACCCTAAATTAGTGGTCTCTCGACTGCATTTGTACAATGTCAGCCAGAAATTCTGACAAGCAGCCTTACCAAGAGCTATTCGGTAGCCCAGGTAACTAAGTTGAGGAGATCACAGAGGCAATCTCTTCGCGTAAAATATCTATTTCTGCATGCTGTTAGACTGAAAGCCGGCCCCAATATGGCTTGATAAAAGGCTAGGCGGATGATGAGTCGCTAAGAGACAAGTGAGAGAGAACAAAGCTAGAGTTGACTTGTGCTTAGTTTGAATATAAAGTAGTATACTAACCGCTGACGTCATCGCTCTCTCCATCGAATGATATAGCCGCAGCCAGTAATAATGCAAACGAGATAACGACCTTCATTTTTGTTTGCAACCCATTCAATTCATAGAAATATTTTTTTATCGACCAATATTCAGGTCTCTGAAAAAAAAAACTGACAAACTGATAGACAAGTACTTGTTGTACTTGTCTGTAAGAATGTAAGAGTTTAAAGATATGGGTAATGTACTAAACAATAATTACCTATTCAGGTATTTTAATTGAAATACTTAATTATTGCTGAAATGTCCTGAAAGTATTTGAAAACATAGTAAATTGGTTTCTTTATCAGTAGTATTAAGTACCTAAGTCTTGAGTTTTAACGGAAGTCTTTAATCGCGAAGTTTGAAGACTTCCGGTGATAAGAGTTCTTTAAGTATGAATCTAATGATAATGATATGAATTTCAACTTGACTATTGTTTTTAATGATAATCTATATATTATAGATACACTACTTATTGATTAATCAGGAAATCTCAAAAACGATAACACTGATTAACGAAAAAATAATATTTGAGAAGATGGCACCACGGAGACGGTTTAAGGCTACCTAATGCACCAGTTTACGAAAGAAATAATGATAAAAATAAAACAATTGCAGTTATTACATCTTCTTCAGATTACATATTACATACTACGATCAGAAATTATTGCAGATTCTAGCAGATGACTAAATACATTCATGGTTTTTGCTATGTATAGTTTGAAAGTAAAACTATATTATCTTATTTGTATCAATGGCATTCAGGACCTAATTAATAAATCAGGAATGTGATAATGACATCGGAGTGGGACGACTTTGGACAGAGGCTCGGAGACGAATTTCTAAGAAGTAACTTCTCTATGGCCACCCAAATGATGATTTAATTAGCAGTATGATTTTGATTGATGTGGTAGAAGAAATTCGGCGGCAGGCGAATTCTTTTCATAACGGACGTATTTGCTTTTGTTTATTACTCGGAACTAATTGATCTGCGGCGCCACAGTTTTTGGATGGCCTCGTATCTGATTGAGGAATCTAAAATAAAATTAAGACTTAGAAAATTTATGAAAAACACGCAGGTACTTATATCTTTCTCGTGTTCGAAAGGACTAACTTTAAAAAGTCGTGATGGTAGGATGCAGTAGGATACAAATATTGGCCATACTTAAGTCTGTCATTAAAAGTCGTGGTGGCCTAGTGTGCAAAGAGCCAACCTCTCAAGTATAAGTGCGTGGGTTCGATTCCAGGTTAGGCAAGTACCAATGCAACTTTTATCAGTTTGTATGTACTTTCTAAGCATATCTTGGACACCAATGACTGTGTTTCGGATGGCACGTTAAATTGTAGGTCCCGGCTGAAAAAAAAATGAAAATCCTTGACAGTCGTTACGAGTAGTCTGACGCCAGTTTAACCATAGTATTGGGTTACCCGGATAACTGGGGAGGAGGTCAGATAGGCAGTGGCTCCTTGTAAAGCATTGGTACTCAGCTGAATCCGGTTAGACTGGAAGCCGACTAGTTGGAAAGGTTGGTTGAAAGGCTCGGGAGATGATGTTCGGTAGGACTAACTTTTTTGAATATATAGGAATATAGTCATAATTCTTATTAAAAAATTAATGCTGTGACTGAGTTTTGGCTACACTGTGTTTGGTTTTGAGAGTTTCTAAGGGCTGAGCTAATAAGGTACTTTTTTTCTGGTATGTTAACTATGTATTCTATACTATCAGTATATAACTATGCTATCATGTTTCCTATGTTATTGACTGCCTCGTTGGTCTAGTGGTCGCATGGCGCAGCACGTGCACGTGGTCTCGGGTTCGATTCCCGGGTCGGGCCGAAATTGCTTTGTGGGTTTTGAGAAACTTTCATAAAGCAGCCTGGAGTCTGGAAGCCAATCGGCCTGGATGCCATCATCATCATGTTATTGACATATTTATTAGGAAGGTAAAATGGTTCAACAAAATACCGCTAATAATAGAAAAAATATATACATAAAACATAAATAGGTTTGATTTGATTAGAATGTAGGTGTACTTAAGAATAAGATGGTAAATTATATGAAATGAACAACGTTTTGCTCTATTGTCTCTTAAAATATATATGTAATACAAAACATTTATATAATACAAGATGACAATTTAGTTATATTTTTTTAAGTATTTATCGTGTCGCGGATATCAGTTTTGAAAGTACCTACATATTTAAAACCTTCACAAGTAGTTGTATTTCTAATTTTATATCTTTTATATCTAATAGCATTTTTTTATTATTCAATTACTGATTCAGTACATTAATTGCAGTAATTGGGTAGTATGCAGTTTGAAAACTATGATTACTTGATCAATTATTATTAATATAGTGTATCGTAGATATGAATGAACTCCAACTATTCCTGTTTTTTATACTAACAAAATGTTCCATATCATTTATTCCAGAAAAATCCAATAGTAAGTGAGAAATTATTTTAATTAACATATTATGATATATATTATAATTAACATATTATGACATTATTCATCATCATCATCATCCTCCTGCCCAGCGTTTTTGTCTTCCACGTTCTTCTATCTGCCGCCATCTCTCAAGTTACATTTTTATAATACTAATATCATAAAGCTTAAACACGTAATCATTAAACATGGTTTTAAAAAGTACCGGCTTTAATATTGACCTTATCCTTTCCACCATTGTCAACTTTTTTCAAAAAGCTGGTTTAAAGCTAGCACTAATGGCGGTATTTTTTTTAAACCTTGTCACATAATAAGGGGGCAGTTTGTTTGTTTGAATGTTCTAACCTCGGGTACAAATGGAGCGATTTTAAAAGTTATATCATATTTATCAGAAATGTTAGCTTATAATCTCCAGTTTTCTGATAGTCCTGGTGGTGCCGTAGTTCCCACGGGATGCGAACGAAACCGCTGGTCGAAGCCAATATTCTTATAAAAACACATTTTTCAAAGCATATAAAAGTGACTGAACAGTACACTATTGACAGTTAAAATAAAACATTTCTTATGTCAATAGAAGTCGGTGTCTCGAGGTTCATTCTATATTTTATTTTGTCAAAGTTTAATTTTTCCTTTTCAGTGCGTGAATTCAAAATCATTTTACATTTTAAGTAACTCAGCTCAGTGTACATGATACGAAAATAAGCCTAAACTCTGCCTTAATTGCTATTTGGCTTTCGCTGAAAATCAGCGTTGTGACTTTTTTTCGCATTATGTCGCAGCATTATGCTGAGCGTGACGCATACTACCCCCTTTTTTTTCGTGGGAAATCATCAAATGACCCCTCCCGCTGAGGGTGCAGCTGGAGGGAGTGTCAGACTCTTACTGACTAAAACCCACTATGTTCCTTCGGGAGGTCCCTGTGTGCCAGGGCCACGGTATATCTACTACGAACAACCCGCAGCCCAGGCAGACCCTGGCCCCTCCTATATACTACCCCCCAAGTTTGTTTTTTTTTTGTACTATTATGTTATCTTTTTTTTCTATTAGTTGTGTTTATTATTTAAACACTTTTCTTACTTCTTTTTTTCTTTTTAGGAATATTTCATAGGATAGATTTCGTCTAATATACCTAATTAATTCTTAGCTACATGACTTATTTTCAGTTACGATTCCAGTTGAGACCCTTGACAATTGTAAGTTTCCTTGTTACAAGTTTAAATACTAGACACATATGTATGTAGTAAATAAATACAACATCCAAACAGAAGAATTATTTTAATCCCAATAATATAATTGGGCAATGCGGCCAGCCTTTTCTTAGCCGGATGAGTTTTTTGACGCATTATTAATATATATATATATATAATTAAGGCTGCAAATATAATTAGGTAAATAGAATCTTGAAGTAAAAAAAAATCATAATCTAATTTGAATAAATTATTTTCATTATAAAAATTAAACGCAAATGACGTGGAGGAGGATATAATTGTTTTTAATAATTAACAAATGTATGTAAATGTGATATGAGCGAAAAAAGTAATGGAAAAATTATTTTTCAGTTACGTTATCATTAACAAATGAGACTTTGGCGAATGGTAAGCATTTTTTATATATTTTTCTAGTTTCACTAAAAACAGAGCTTTATTTAAAATTGTTAATATTTTTAATTGCATTTTGTTCTTAAGAGTCCGTACTTAAAAGGAATAAAACGGAACCCTTATAAGATCACCTTGTTATCCGTCTGTCCGTCTTACAGTCAGGCAGTCACTTATTTCGTGAATATGCGAAATACAATATCGAGTTTAAATCAAACTTAAAAAAGATACAATGAGATCAAGAGATTAAAAACTCATAGGGATCCTGATGACCTAAATCTAAGAAATAATATCAAACTTATTCTTTTTGTATTCTTCAAGGAAGATTTTATATCGAAGGACTTGATAAGCAAATATATACAGAGTTGATATGACAGAGGAGCATTAAATTACACTACGTATACTATACGTGTTTAGTATTAATTCGATACGGTATACAATAAAATATTAATTATAAATGAATTACTTTAAAAAAAAAAAACTAAATAGCTTACTATCAGAGTAAAACGCAACCACGCATTGTAAATAAATTTTACTGACCTTAGATACCTAGGTAGGTAATAAAGTGGCAACGTCGCACGACCTATGCGTGATCTATGCGTTTAGACATAATCAGCTGTTAGAAAAAATACATCGTGTTCAAACAGGGCATAAATAAATTAAAAAAAACATTTGCGACTAAACTACTGCTCCTATTTAATAGATTTTTGGTACAGAGCTTGAAAATGGCACCTAGTCATCATCTCCCGAGCCTTTTCCCAATTATGTTGGGGTCGGCTTCCAGTCTAACCGGATTCAGCTGAGTACCAGTGTTTTACAAGGAGCGACTGCCTATCTGACCTCCTCAAACCAGTTACCCGGGCAACCCAATCCCCTTGGTTAGACTGGCGTCAGACTTATTGGCTTCTGACTACCCGTAACGACTGCCAAGGATGTTCAATGACAGCCGGGACCTACAGTTTAACGTGCCATCCGAAAAACAGTCATTGGTGTTCAAGATGTACTACTACATCACAATACTTAGAAAGTATATACAAACTTAGACAAGTTACATTGGTACTTGCCTAACCTGGAATTGAACCCACGCCCTCATACTTGAGAGGTTGGCTCTTTTACCACTAGGCCACCACGATTCAATGATACCTAGTATATGTAGGCAGTTAAAAGGAAAGCCCCTATCAACTTTGTATATTTTAAAAATTCCTATATATGTTTCATATACCTATTAATATTTAAAAATAAACTACTATCGTATGGAGCCTTCGAGCCAATCCGCATTTTTGTAAGAAACCATTTTCCGTAATTTATCTTTTAGATAAAATCTGTCCAACAATTGTTTCTGAAGAAAATGAGAGCCACATCGTTTTTTACTTTCCAGACATCAACATAACAAAAATGCTCCGTTATGGCTTCCACCACACAAAGAAATGTCATAGCTTTAAGAGATCTTACGCTTGTCTGCATATGTGCTTGTTAAAAGGCTACGATCTTGCCTATTCTGATAGAAAATGCGCTTGTAAATGTTACAAGGATAAAAACAAAAGAATATATTCCAATACAATAACGAAATGGAACATGCCAACTACAAGGAAACCAGCCTGGGCAGTCAATAAGTCGTCATCATATTTCTCAGACAGTTCAGAAGAAGTGGTATCAAAAGAAAAACATAACTTCATGAAACATGATGAGAATCAAACAGCAAATACAGACCATGACAAATATCAAAACTCTACTGACAACGCTACTTTGACTACTGAGCCTGACACAAATAACACCGGGACCATCGATGACGCAGCTGTGACAACTGGGAATCAAACAGATAACGTCCAGAATACCGATGACGTTGCTGTCACGACTGGGGAAGATACAAACGACGACGCGACTACTGATGATATTACTTTGGGAGCTGAAGCCGAAACAGAATCCTAAAATCGTCATTATAAAACATATCTTATAAGTAAAGTATATGGCAAAAAAAAACTAAATGATTATTTTTTACCTAATTTCCTATTACTTACTATTGCCTATAAGTACTGATATGAAAAGGTTTAGAATGATTTTCATTCACTGTCATAAGTGTTGGTTTGGGTTACAGATCATCATCATCATCATCTCCCGAGCGTTTTTCCCAAGCTATGTTGGGGTCGGCTTCCAGTCTAACCGAATTCAGCTGAATACCCGTATTTTACAAGGAGCGACTGCCTATCTGACCTACTGAACCAAGTTACCCGGGTAACCCAATACCCCTTGGTTAGACTGGCGTCAGACTTACTGGCTTCTGTTTACCCGTAACGACTGCCAAGGATGTTCAATGACAGCCAGGTTTGGGTTACAGATCATGTCTGGAAAATCATAAAACAGCGTTCAATCGACCAATATGTGTATTTCTTTTGAATTTGGGTTAAAGTTATGCATGTCTAAAAATAAAACCCATATAGTCAAACGAAGTACGAAACTTATGTAAGGACATGCGGAAAGCCACAGCTAAAGTACCGTAAGTCCTATTCAATTGCGTTACCTACAGTTCGTGTCAGATATTTTACATCGAGATACTAACAAATAGAGGGGTGAATAGAAAACTTTTTATGCAACACCCAAGAGGCAATGCTTGAATGTGACACGTCTATGACGTATCACTAAGATTTTTTTACTAATACATTGAGAACATACATATTTTTGCTTTTATATCGATATATCAATTCCTTTTATGTGGATTGACAGTTTTTTTCTGTTAAATATGCGTACTACTTTATTCAGGGCACTTTTGGGACGAGGGTGAAGGCGCTAGTGTATAAGTTTTTTGAATTGTGATCACGGGCGAAACTAGCCGATAAATAAGTAAATTATTTTTGCTGGATTTTTGATGCCTAATTTTTGATGTAGTAAATTGATTTAAAATATTCAAGAAAATTTAAAAAAACTTGATACCTATTCAGATATATGTGTAATGACTATTGATGATAAAGATACTTGAGAGTTTGAGCTTATTTTAATCGTATTGACGAGAACTTTTGACTCACATGGGTTTTGATGAGAATGACTGCCGTTCCTTCAGATCCTCCATCTATAATGGAGACTAGGTACAGTTTTGGGGATTTCTTAAGTGTTAGTAGCAGTGTTTATAGGATCTTTAGCCATATTTTTTCGTGTTGATGAGGTTTTTGAGTATATCGTCGTATATGTAACGGATTTGGACAAAGACACTGAAAATCGAGAAATATTATTATAAAAGGTAAAAATACTGAAAATTTAAAATACTTAATAAGCTATGTTGCTCTGGAAATCAGTAGCGAAATAAACCCCATCATAACCTCAAGACACGTAGTTCTAGATCGGTGTACGGAAAACTTTTTTTTAGATTTTCAGCGCTTTTTGTAGTTGGTTTATTAACCTGATTGAACGCTCCAGGATAAACAAAGAGAAAGTTATTAATGCGATAAGTCTGTTAATCCGAACCAGTATACTTTGATTGGAGACTGATTTATCCGTAGTAAAACGCTTTTGGGATCTCCTTTATCTATCTGCACACAACTGAGGGCGAAACAAGAGAGGAAGGCAAACAATAAATCCACCAACATAAAAATTGCAACAACTTTGTTCATAATGCCGATGGAGGCATCATCAAAAGTTGGTTCGCTTCGCACCCTCGCGCACATTCGTGCAGAGATTACCAATAAATCCAATACGGGATAATTGGCCGGCTTAATTCTGTTCTATCTTTCTACTTAGTTCAGTCGTCAGAATGTGCCAGCTCAGGCCCCTTGGGAGAGTCCAGCGGAGAGTACAAACATTGTTCTCTTGCTGAACAAAAATAGCACCTTGTGTTGTTTGATACGAACTAGTTTCATTTGTCAAATGTGAAACAAAGCAGAATATACGACAAATGAAGAAAATGGCTCCGTTAATGAGGTATTTTTAGTTTTCTGTTTTCCGCAATAATTTATTTGCTTCCATCTTTCTGTAGCGGTTTTCTTTTTAAACTTGATTTGACTGCATATTTGGGTAGCAAATGATGTACGTATGTACATAGGTGTAGTTTTTCGCTGTCTTGTAATAGGTAGGTATGCTCTTAGATGAAGTGAGAAAATTTTACAAGAAATGCCGAGAAAACACTTATGCGGCCTGTACAGAGCCTGATGGTGGTCTCTCAATCGTGTCAATATTTGAAAAGACAATTTTAACGCGTACTACATGTTCGTTCTGGGTGGTTTATTTATTTGAATGCCTAGCCTGCTGGTTTAAAATTTGCCAACTGCGCAGGCCATCTGATGATGGTCAAATCAGACTTCAGGGTATCATAAGAAAGGGCTTGCAGTGCATATTGTCAGATATATATTTTTTTTGCACAGACTCGATCTGTGCAAAAAAAATTGAGCGGCCTACTTGAGCGGTAATTTTATGTTTTGGTTCATTGGTAAATTATTAAGTTATCATGATAAAGCTGTAAAAAGCGTTTCACGTTAATCAGCAAGTGAATGTCAACCTGCGAACATAATAGAGCAGGTTACTGTAAATAGATAGCTACCTACATTGGCTCTTTTCCCCCATGATGAGTAAGAATTAAAACGTCAGTCAAAGCGGAAAAATCTCGTTCCAAAAAATTAGCCAGCAGAATTCCAACAAATAATTAATCTGGAATAATCATACAAAACGATGCGAGCGGGATGCTCGGCCATTATTACCATTCATTTCAAATCAGGCGTGCGGAGGGTTGGGGAGCGCGAAGGCCTCGCTCGACCTGAATAAGCATACATTTTCCAATCAGACCACGTATCATTTAACTTGCTATTAAATTCGACTTCTTCCCTCTGAATTATTATCATGTCAAAAAGGATCCGAGTAAGTAAATACGTGTTTATAATTTAAACCTTAATACGAAACAAAAAAAAATCCTAAATGCGAAAAATATCTATAGACCTTTTCGCCCTAAAATTTATTGTGTGGCGAGCATTCAAATTCTCAAAAGCTGGTTCGTTATGTTAGGAGTGAAATACTTTTCATAAGCGCCGTCATAACATTCATGCTTAAGACCTTTTACGGTAATTACTCGCTTCGTAAGAGCTCTTTTAGCGAATTAGAATTTAATGATGAACTCTTGGTTGTTCCTTATATTTTTGGGTTGAATGGAGTAAGCGTGAATATTAAAGCAGTTTAGAATGCGCATGATAACGTGTAACGAGTGTGAGTGCGTGTGACGCAGGCGAGCAGGAGGCGGCCACCTGACACCGAGTCACCCGACCTCCCCTTATTAATTTAATAACTTGAACACTGTCATTATCCGACTAATTGGAGGGGTGATGGGCTCCTTTAACACATTACCTAAGCGTTTAACGTGACTTTTATGAACTGTGTAATTAATATTTCCAGGCTTACAATGCGCGACACAATCATTTTTACGACTCAGTATTTTATTAGTTAACAGTTTATCGCGTTTAATAGTTTCCAACATTGTAGCAGCTATAATTTTGTTGTTGTGTAACTGATAATCAAAAATTAAATTAATTTCTAAAACATTTAAGAATTCCATTAAAATCTGAATATAATATTAAAATGAGATATTTATCTACCTACATTGATACAAATGAAAAAAAAAACAAGTCAAAATTATGTTTTAGGAAATTAATGTTAAAATGACTATCTTTTGCACCGCTCCTGCAGACATGCACGCAGATTGTTATAACAAAGTATTAATTAACGCCTAACGGTAAAATTTCGTTGTTTACAAACATATCATTTTGCTGTCCTGTTACCGCTCTAGGCAAAATTTTACTTAGAAATTTAAGAGATATAATTAAGAATTTTGCAGAGCGCAATAATTTAGGGCTCGTCATTAAAATAAGAGTGATATCAGGTTTCGAGTAATTAACGCCAAGGGCGGATTGCTATTTTTGTTATTAAATATAAATGTTTTGTTTCTGCGATAGATAGAATTGGTTTTATCTGTCGATCTGTCTGAACGAAGTTGATGAAGTGAACTGGTAGTGTATAATAGTACACTTGATACATGATAATACATTAAGTGGATGGCGAAGACCTTGACGGGCGGTGTACGTTTCCCTCGGCGTACGACTCGTTGAGGCCCTACAATCGCGAGCGTGATACAAATATACACATAATTTTAATGCCGGGGGTGAAGCATTAAAAGTCAGGGATCAAATGCCTTTAATACTATACTTGAAAACTGTGGAGTTGTTCTCATGATGACATTTATGTGGATGAAGAACGCCTCCAAATTAATTGCAAAGCAGCGCTGCTGTTGCGTTGAAGACGTTCTTGTTCCTTAGGTCGATGTGGAAATTAATGGTGGTAAATTTCTTAATTGCCGTAATCTACGGTAACCGTATCTGTAATCTTATATAATTATATTTTATATCTGATCAAACAATTATTTTAGGGTGGTATTGACACTTATCGAACAATACATATATATGTCATAGTTATTATTAGTCATTGGAATTGTCTAAGCCATAAGTATTGCTTACAGATATTTTGATTGAAATACGATAAATATATTTTGAAATATTGATGTTTCCAGATCATTTGAAAAAAAATGATCTGTTGTCCATTAGACGAGACATTTAAAAAACCGTAAGACAACATGTACTTGCCTAACAGCTATCATCTCATAGACAGGCGCTTGTCACAAAAGCTTAAATTCTTTGGTTTTCGGCATAATTAAATAATTTTTGATACTCTTTACTTTGCCTAAGAGTGGATCGTAAAAAATACAAACAGAATTCTAAATTCAGACATCATTTTAATGAATCAAAGAGCTCATTTCGTTTAGCGGTTTATCGGTATAATAATCTTATATTATCTTTCTTGACAAAAACATTTGCACATGATTCAATCTATATACATGTTTAATAAAATGTGATATTTTCCTGCGCTCTTTCTACTGTGTAGTGGGCAATGCATGGCGGTAGTGAAATGTGATAATGTTCAAAGTTTTCATGGGCAGTGCGTTTAAAGCCGCGGGGAGCACGCGACGCGACGCCCGCCTCGCGTTACTTGTACTACTTACTTTAATCTGCACTCATATTTACTAATTACATATGTACAGCCAACTCATAGAACCCTTGACTTAAAGTTTAACAAAATCATGTGTATAATTTCTTGACCATAAGAATACAAAAAAAAAACATACAATTCCACCAAATAATTGAAAAATGGAAGCGCAATAAGGAAGAACAGTAAATGAAAATAATTGTATTTGGCTTAGGCCTTCTGCTAGCTACGCAGATACAATAATTTCTACACGACGATACCTTAAGGTAAACATGAAAAAACATGAGGCATTCAAGGGAATTTACCCATTTAATCTGTAAAAATCTTAAATCTCTGAAATCTGAATTGCCAAAATAATGATAAAACATCGTCGTGAAAATAAATATAGCCACTAGAGGGAGTTTATTCCACTGAGAGCACACATTTTGGATAATCATAATTATCTACATAGATTCGAATACCACTTGGTAGAAATTATACTGTCGTATTTAAGAAAGCTGTACTTAGATGTCATGAGATTGTGACATATTCAAAGATTTCGTATTAACTGGTAAACTCTGTATCTGTAGATACATGCAGACTGCTACTTACTCGATCCGCTATTATCTATCATCAAATATTCAACCAACTCCGCGCACATATTACGCATCCGTCAATAGGGTTTGAGCCGTCACCCTTTTAATTTAGACTTGGACGAGGGGTCATTAAACAATAAAGTGTTGATTAAAAGCCCCCATGCTCGTTGCGAATAACTGCGCTTCCTGCACCGAAGCCATTATATTATCACCGATGATTGGCACGGGCCGACACTCGGCTCGAGCGCTCCTTCAACTAACTATGGCGAAGGTCACTTGCTACTGTTTTGATTGAAACGATGCGCTAAATTTTATTCATAGCCAAATCACATTAAGTGTCGGATCAAGCCGGGGCTGCGGGTTGTTCGCAAGTCACCGTGGCCCTGGCACACATTGACCTCCAGAAGGAAGAAAAAAGTGTAATTTATTTATAGGAATTTTAAATCTATATATACATATACATACATACTTAAAACTAATATAATAATATAAATAAAAAAACCCTATGTACAAAAATATAGGAATAAAATTTAGTTTTAGTAAGTAAGAATCTGATACCTCTGATCCTTCCAGCTGCACCCAAAACGGAAGAGGTTTTTTGATGATTTCCCACAGAAAAAAGTGTTTGATCAAGAGGAGATCTTGTGCCTTGGACAATAAAAATAACTGCCGTTTAATAGAGGAACTGAGCATTTGAAATCAGTTACAAAAATTACACCATCTGAAATCTTTTTATGTCGCGGAGTTGAGGCATTTCTATACATTGTTCGCATTTGGCTTACATTAGAATCAGAACTAACCAAGGGGCCACTTGCAGTTATTTCAACAGGGTGACATGTTATACCTTATTATGTGAAATGTATTTCGAACACAGAGATAATCTGGAAAACCTTTTATGGAAATTGTATACCAATCGTTAAAAAGAGAACCGTCCTGTTAACAGATTTTAAATCATTGCCGTCAGTGGCCGCCATTGTGACGTCAAGTTAGTTCAAAAGCGGTCGTTCCAGTCGAACAAAATGATCGTCGTCGGAGCGGATTGCGAGTTCCACACCTCGCGGATCAATAGATCTCATTCAAATAATAATAAGGAGTTATAGATCAGTCGGCGGCGGGTGCGGTGGTCGCAGCGCCCGCGCCCTCTCTGCTCTGCCTACATTTGAGTATGGAAATGGATATTTATTTCACGTCTCGGCTGCCCGCCGCAGCCGTCTGCGGTGATCGCCGAAGATGATAACGCCTCGATTTATATATTTCACTCGATGATCGGTAGCTGCTACTATGTTCACCATACAACTGCCAGAATGGATCGCATTCACGTATACAGGATGCCACCTGTTTATCACAAACTGTACTAGTTTTAATTTGTACTAGTTTTCATGAGAACCCCTGAATATACCGAAAAGTACTATTAAACTAACTGATGCTGATTCCTAAGTAATTTAAAAAAAATCATCTGCCGGTGGCAAAAAAAACCTGACTGAGTTATTGAAATATTCTTAACATGCACATGGAGTGTCCATAAGGATACTAACTGTACATACAGGATATTCCTATAAAACACGAGTCACAAACACGCATAGTCTACAAACCATCAACACAGTTTCTACTGTATGACACAATAACCATTAACAATCAAAGCAAAAAAAGAATGCTGTAATTATTAAATTACAAGACCTTGTAAGATATTTCCAAAAAACCACAACCTGTACTCCTAAACTTGATATTGCATGCAAAATCTACAAGTCACCATAAAATCGGACGATTCCTTGCTTATACTCGAAAGATGAACGACACAAAAGAAATGCGTCCCGTGTCACACTTTCAAACGGAATATGATTAGCATGGAATCATAAAATGAATTCTATTTTCTGGGAAACCAGTGCATTCAAACCTATTACTAACACTTTTCTGAAAGTCTGTGAAGGAACAGACGCCAGCACATGAAGCTAGCCGAATCTGTCAAATTTTCCCAATCAACTTTGAACCATAAATAAAGTTGAAAATCTATTAAGGAAATATTGACAGATTGTAGTAGCTTGATGTGCTGGCGTCTGTACGTAGCTAAAAACTTGTCAGTACTTATACTAATTATAGAGAGCTCAGTTTGTTATGGTCTTACTTAACCGATTTTGTAAATTCTTTAACCAATATTAGACCACTTTATTGGTGTCATAGCACATAGGTCGTATTTTACTCGAGCATAGAAAGTATTTCTTTTGGGACGCTCGTGAACAGGAGAGAAATGCTACTCAAAGATAAGTAGGTACCAAATACTTAGTAATATATCATTATTTATTTACGGTAATAAGAAAATAAGGTTCTGGCAAGGGAAACAGTTCTTAGGTACTTCATATTCAGTTATCTAAAACTTATTATCAATATATTTTAAATTAAAAAATATAGTAAAAAAATCTTAAGGATGAAAATCTTATACTCGGTTTCAGAACTCTAGTTATTTAATTAGTAAATTGCATTATAGCTACATTCACGCAACGCGAATAGGCATGCTAATAAAACTCGCAATGTTTTAATATTCAGAATGGCTCGTTCGGTTTATAGGTGCCTTAATGTATTGCATAGGTCACATTCTCTTAAGGCTGCATCTACTTGATTTATTTGTTTTGTTCTCCTCTGAAGTGAATTTATTTTTCTCAAAGGCTTCGAGCAGATTTTAAATTTATAACACGGGCATGTCACGTCGGGGGTTAATTAGGCGAGCGCGGGACCGGGAGCGAGCGATGCGTCTGCGCCTATTATTTTCACCATTGCACACGTATGCCGCTCAGAATAATTATGGACCTCTTCGCCACCTTTACACACATTTTGCATACTTACTTGCCAGATAAAAGTATATTTTATTGAAATGTTTGCAACGCCGCGAATAAAGCCGCTAATGAATTGGCTGATTTCAGTTCAGATATTTTATATTTATTTATACATTTTCTACATTTATTTGTTTAATATTTATGATAGCTTTTTGAGAAGTAATTATATGTACGTAATACAAATAGTATTTTGGCTGAATGACAAGAAGGGTTTACCAATATCATGTCTTGTCGAAAATTAAATGAACCAATTCAGTTACGCAACATACGTAACAGCAGTGTTTTCAGTTTTCTCACTAAATTAAGGTATTTAAAAAAAATGGATGCAGCTCTCGAAAAAATGTAGCAGACTTCTGCATCCAAATGCTTCCCAAACAAGCCGGAAAAAAATGATAACTTTTTTAATAGGTCCAAGCTACATAGAATCGAATCAGATCACTCTAAATGCAAGCTGCAATAATGAATCACATCGCACAAGCCTTTGTAAGCGATTAATGGCAAGTTATAAAGCATACTTTACAAAACTGTTACACAAGAAAGCGATTTAATACAACCGATAAAGGGATGTACATTATGAAAGGTTAATAAAACTCCGCGAGGAGCTGCCGCATATTTCCAACATTAATTGGAATATAAGGCGATAAGTGGCCAAGAGGTGGTTCTTCATCATTAAGATAATATGCAAATATCTGGAGGAGAAGACGCTATAAATTTTCTCAGTAAGACACTACGGATCAGACTTGATTGATTCGCAGATGATAGCGTGGATAAAATGCGAGTAGGCAATTATTATAGTGGTGCTAGCCACAGTGGTTTCTATTTATATGTCGTTAAGCTAATCTATGTCTGTGTACTCATGAATCTCGTAAAGCAGCGCACAGAGTATAAACTTAGATTCTCGATTTAGATTTTCATTCAAGTTTATCAATTTTCCCAATCGGATAAGACTGCCTCCCGTGCCATGTGCCTGTAAACGATTATATTTGAGTTCTAAACCAGTGAGTAAGAGACTTAATGAGTCTATCTACGACTAAAATATTGCCTTACAAATAACTAATTGACAGCGAAGCATCTGAGATAATACTTGTTTCTGATCACTGACTGTGTAATCACTTTATTATGTCGACTAGTCTGTATTGATTAGGTGCTATCACTCGAAGTGAAGATTATTCATGCAGCATTCGTGGAAGGTTTCTTGCTTCTGATGGTGTACGTAGTTCTGTTAATGATAAGTCGGTCCGTTGCCGTAAATATCAAATTGTATACAATGTAGCTAGTGTGTTAGCTGGCACGTTTCCCGCCACAATGCGGGAGTCAATGTGTGACCCTTGCGCCTGCGCATATTTACATCTCACTTTACGGCTAACTAGCAGTACCACGCCTCGGCCAATCTATTGTACGGAAATGTCGGGCGATGCACGAAACAATCCAACTTTACCGTAATATCTGCATACAAATGTTTGGGAACTCCGTTTCGGTATGTGATCGCAAATGCTAGCTGGCTTTGATATTACTCCCGGTATAATAACTTGTCTTAATTGTATTGGCATTTTATGTTGATATTGTATGGAATTGCAATATGTCATGTAGTTTATTTCACACTAGCGACCCGCACCGGCTTCGCACGGGTGCAATGCTGATACTAAAATTATACATATAAACCTTCCTCTTGAATCACTCTATCTAATAAAAAAAACCGCATCAAAATCCGTTGCGTAGTTTCAAAGATTTAAGCATACAAATGGACATAGGGACAGAGAAAGCGACTTTGTTTTATACTATGTAGTGATGATTGAATGTAACGTGTGTCTTTTGAATTTCATACCTATCCTTTACGGATATTAAGTCACTACTCTTAATGAATAAACATAATAAAGGAACTTAAATGCCGATAAAAGATTACAAAACATCTTAAAGCAGTTCCTGCGAATACCTTTTAGGTAAGAATAATATATCCAGGTTTCGCCTTCCTGGCCATTGTCGTAAAATAAAATAATTTCACTAACCCGATTATTTTTCACATTCGCAAGTGTGGCATTGTAATAAAAAAATCAACTGTACAATAGGGTGGGTAACGTAATTATAGATGTATGTATTTGAAGTCAATGCTGCTCCTGACAAAAACAGACAGACGGCAAATTTCGTCATTGGAAAGCACGTAATGTAAATTCTATTATTACGGCCTTTTATTTTTCAATTACCAACCCCGAGCCGCCCGCGCCTTCGCCTCGGGGTTAACTCTGCGAGACCCTAAGATATTTTATTCTTTTATTTCACACAGCGCTTATGTGTATTACGATTAGAATTTTGCATTTTTTCAAACTCAAGGAACTTAGTCTGACTTTACTTTTTTTGGGAAGGTAAAAGCTAAGCAAGGGATAGCTTGTCGTATGAAATACCAATGAAAATAACAAGTTTAGCATGTAACCCTCATAGTAGTTAAAGTGTTTCGTGTTGTGCTCTAACAATCACAGAGGCTTAATTATAAATCATGTAAGTCATAACAAGGCGTGTTTTAAATTTGTTCACGAGCACTCCATTAAGTCAACACTGGGGAGTCGGGTCACGCGATGCAGCGCCAACGTGCAGATATTACACAATAGTCCTGAACACACACTTTTGTAGAAAAGTATGAGTAGTACTAACTGGTATGATTTCGATGACGTCAAGGTTTGAGATAAGGACGCAGTGAGCTTCGAGACAACTGCTGGTATGTGCTGTGCTATGCTGACTTGAGTATTATTGCTTGCCAGCAACTGACTTAACAACATCTTGAGCCAACGCTCAAGTAGGTATTTCTGCTGGTATGTGTTTCGCAAGCAATGCCTGTCTGATCAGCGGTTATGATTCTGAAAAACAAAACAATTAATAGCAACCGCTTTCAAAATTTTTAGCAATTATTTTGATACTTCGTGCTCATATTACGAAATGTTCATACTGTTTATTGCCTGCCCTTTGGCCTTCAAAAAAATAACGACAAATGATAGCTGGCACGGGTCTATAACCGCGACTACTCGAATCCCTCGGAGCCACTCCACGAACAAATTAAATCATTTCTACTTGGGCTGCGATTGTACGCACGCGATATCGTCCGTAATCATTGTAAGGACATATCGTATTGTCACCGTGTTTGGTCTGTGTTCTCTCAGGTTGAGCTGTTTTACTATTTGATGAAAGTAAAATTGTATTATTATAACCAACCTGCATTGAGCAAGCGTGGTGATTAACGCTCAATCCTTTTCAGTGTGAGGGAGGCCTGTGCCCAGTGGGACGATAAAGAGGCTGATGATGAGGATGATGAAAATGGTATTTTTTGAGGTTCCAAAAGTAGTCCAAGTATTCTAAGATCAGTTTCTCAAGGTTGAACATCTCAGCACCTAAGTGGTTTCTTGTGTATATTCCTTATGGCGTTGAAGTTATGAGATTACCTTCGATATGCTGTATGTATCATAGAGGAACTGGCAAGTAACCTGGCGGTCGCAAAAAGAAGACTGCTGAGAACAGGACTACGAGTCAGGAACAAATTATACCTACAAGTTTTTAAGATTATGCACCGATGATGCACCCCAGTAATTGGAAGAGGTGAGCCGCCGTCTATACTGGTATGTTAACTTGATAGCAGTCGTTGCTACAGTTCATTTTCAGAAGCTGTCCGGCAAGTTTGAAACACTGACACTTAGGCTCTCCAGAAGATTAGAAAGATTTTTTTTGAGTGGGATATCATCAAATGACCCTTCCTGCTGAGGGTGTAGCTGAGTTAATGTCAGACTTTTACTGTTCAAACTTTTACGAACTTTTGTTCTTTCCGGAGCCCCTTGTGTACTAGGGCCACGGTAACTCTTATCAACAATCCAGTAGGCTTCCGCCCTAAAGGGCTCCGCCAATTTAACTGACTACTCTTCGATTAGTTTAAGGGCAACAAGTTCAATTGACATTTTGAAATGATTACTGAATTAAAAGACGTAAGCTGGAATTATATATTTTTTCATTGCCACCGTAATAAGGTATACGTATATAGGTAAGGCCACAGAAATCTGCTACATCTTGGCTAAGGTTAAATGGCATTCTCGTGTCTATGAACACCTTTATTTGAATTCAAACCTTGATATGATCCACGCTTATTGATACATTAATAGCTATAAACACGTTTTGACTAATTCGTGGGCCGCAACGCAACAACATGTCGTGTTCATTCGCAATAAAGTTATAATAGGTGTTCCAGCACTAAAATAATATCGTTGGAACGTCCGTCGCGCAGTTCAGCGGTTGCCGTTTGAACACCTACGTCGCAGCCGGCAGGAGTGCCGCAGTGCCGTAATGCACGGCATATCGAGAGATCCATCGCGTATCTGTTATAAATCTAAACACAACGAGAACATAAAATTTTATTCGAAACGACCACTTGTTAACGTATGTTATCCGTGTGTCGTGCAATTTCACAACGAGCCGCCGCGCCGGATCACGTACTCTGAAATCCACGTTCAGAACATAAACTATTTACCAACTATTCAATATTCAATACGCGATTGCAAAATACGCCAAATTATTGCATTAGTAGCGAACAGGGATTCCCGATATTGTGGTTCAGCGATCGGTAGCCGGCGCACCGCGATATGCGGCATAAATAATTTAATAATTCGCAATACGGAATTTACCATACGAAGTGTCGTACCGTTTGTCTGCTTCGTATTCAATATGAGTATTTGATTCTCATACTAGTGTCGCATTGGGCAACGTTCAAGCGGCGAGTTTTCTCCGAGCGAAACAATAGCTTCCGCGCCGCGTATAAGGTTTATTTTAATAAACAGATGTCTGCTTGGCTGGGATCTTTTCAAATTGCATCTGTTCATATGTAGGTGAATAAAGCACGTCTGTACATTTCAATATCGGGAACATCCGTGTTATACGCGTGACCTTGCAAATCACAGCCTGCTTTCCAAACGACTTCACAGAATCGACGTTCGGCGTCTGTATTGCGCGACTGTCACAATGTTTATAGAATATTTTATTAGTTCGTACCTATTGTCAAGTTATTTAAGCAATGATAAGCCGACCACTATGAGAATTAATAACGACTATATTTTTATTCCCTAGGCGTATTTTCAATCATTATCTCGAAGCATATTTTATTGTCATGGGAATGTTTTTATTATAAGCGAATATGAGCACACCATTTATTTTAGTTCTGAATTCAAATTAGGTTTATGTAAATAAAACTAAATGTAGTAGCGTGGGAGACTACGTCCAGCATAGGACTGACGTGGAGTGATGATGACGATGATTATGAAACTACTGAGACATTGTAAAGGCATACATTAAGTAATGTTTTCCTTAATCTCGACTTACAGTTAGCTATCAAGATTGGATCACCAGTATCAGATAAAGGTAAGTAAACAACTGCCAACAATAATGTATTGGTGCGCGTTGACCTGCATAAGAGACAGTTCGAAGTCATATGACTCCCGTTACCTGCGTGAAGCTGATGTTGACGTTTACTAGCTCATTTCTATTCAGCAATCATTGGGGCGAAGACAGGTGAACGGTTTGACTCCTAGCGGTCATGTTCCACCAGCCGTTCCCAAGGTCGTAAACTGAATCGTGATGATATGGCAACTAACCGCATTTCAGATTTATGCTGCTTACTGTCGATAATATCATCCTTTGCATGCTGATAAGACTGATCGCTGTTGTTAAATGTCACGATTTCGGTTGTGACATGTTTGCGACGATGAGAAGGGGTCCACCGCCTGGCGCAATGATTTGATGTGACCACAAACATGGAGAAATTGGAATAACTTTCGCATTTCGTGTTTTATATTTGTCACGTCCGTTTTACTATGAGCCTCGAGACTTGTGTCAGCTTTCTTTCTAGAAAAACATATTGACAACGCGTACATTCATCGGGTGTACATGCACATCGTATTAATTCAACTTCAGCTATAAATTCATCAGGCGAGTCATTAAATTCATAGATAGAAGTCAAATGGCCAGACAGAGAAGTTATGAACATAAAAAAATATACTGCTCAGATTAATCTCGCTCACGTTAAAAGCTCTAATATAACTTCATATCTTAATTACTGCAATAAAAGTATTGGTACCTCTCTTAAAACCTCATAACTTTGTCTGCAGTGAAAAATAGGATGACAAAAAATCTTTATAAAAGATAAGAGTGGACGGTGAACAAATTGACCGATGCTTATTATACTCCCGATGATAGCGGCCCGTCCTGCCCGCGGCCCATGGGCGCACTCCCTTGATAGTGTAAGCCCGAAATAAATTATGCTTTAATAGATTCTTAAAGCTTTGTCCTTTGCCACTTAAGCTCGACCAAAATTATAATCTTTTACTACAAAGTTAGAAATTAAGAGAGCCGCAGATTATTTTTAAATAGTATAACGAATTCATTTAGTCTTTCATCTGATTTCTCAGTGCATCTGAGTAACTATCGAGTCGTGCTAACCCTTCTAACCCTAAGGAAAAGAATGAATAAAATAATCAGAGTCGCCTGAGCTCTGAGCAATTATGTGGAAATTTCCTGACAAATACACGTTATTGGTGAGGAGTGGGACACGGTAGCGGCGGCGTGCACGGCAGCGGCGCGGCGCGGTACGGCGCGCTGTCGCCTAATGAGACCGCATGCTTCTTTTATTTATGTGACAAATGTAAATTGTTGGGTGAATCTTTCACGAATATTTAGTGCGAGAACGGTCGGATACACGCCGTGTGAATATTCAATTACGCACTTTTCTAATCGCGGGTACGTTGTTGCGAATACACTATAAACATGTCATGCAACGTGGATTAGTGTACATTTAGGGAATACCTAAATGTGTAATTCGCGACAGTACAGTTCCTTGATCGTGCGATATTTATAATATAATTTGTGTGGATTATCAGGAACAGAGGAGTGCGGTTACCTGGCTGTGTAATAAATTTATCTTTTACGGTCTTCGAACATGTAGATACCTAGACGTGCATAGAGTTTACAAGTTTAGAGCGTGTACACTAAAATTTATGTTTGAAAGATTTGTTCGCCACAAATAAGGTTGTCAGCGTGTGTTATCTAAGGGATCGTTAATTAATTAGAGAAATTGAACGACCGCCGCGTCGCACGGGGACCTATAACTCGCAACCCGCCTCGTATCATAGCTTCGCTCGCCTTTATTTATTTTTACCACTCACGTAAGCAAAATTGAATTCGAATAGGTCGTGGACATGTTCATGCAAAGTGCAACACTTATTATGTACGTTTTGACATTTAAATGTAGTATAATGATGACAACCTACACTCCTGAGTTGTTGTTCATTTATTCAGAGCGGGTGAACGTCTCTACATGCTTACGAATAACTTATAAATATTTATGGGTACGTATAATTTTAAGAAGCCTATGACATGATTATCACCTTTTGGAGAATGCTGTGTTTATAAAATATTATTCAAGGGATTTAAAAAAAATGGTTTGTTTTTGTTGAATGCCGGCCCCCTCGGCGGTGTCCGTACATTGACGAGGTGTGACAGTGAATACATGTCCTTATCACTACAATTAGCTTCAATGAAAATGCTAATTGTGTTGTTTTGAACAACGAAACATACCGTGTCGTCACTTGTCTTCCAGCTGAAATATTACCCCTCTGCGGCACTATAGAGTTGCGATCTAAATCATTGTTTACACATTTTGATTATTTGTAGATAGGTTATCTAATTTAATAAGTGTCCGAAAAGGTTCCCCTTCTTTAACAACGGAGTTTAGTACCTACACCCTTTTCAATTTTTTTTTTAATTAGGTAGGACTTTCGTGGGAAATCATCAAATGTGCAGCTGAAGGGGGTGGGTCTGTCTTACTGTCTAAAATCCACTATATTCCTTCTGGAGGTCCCTGTATGCCAGTGCCACGGTAGCTCTTACGAACAACCCGCAGCCTAGGCAGATTAGGTAGGTACCGAACAATAATTTGGGGAATTTAAATCATTTCAGCAATATCTATGTGAGTTCTGTCTCATAGGAAACAAACGAGTAGAAGGATCGCGTGTTGATAAATGTTATGATAAGTACTTACTGTAGTTTTGTGCGTACGTAGGTAATTAAGGAAAGGTATTGAATTTTTTTCATCTCGTAGAAAACTGCTCTACAATATGAAAATCTAGGACACGAACTAATGTGTGGGGAGAAGTTTTTTTTTATGTTGTTGTGATATGTCATTACGAGTCTTAAGCTACCAAAGAACTATGCAAAATAAGAGCAAAAAAAGTTATTATGATTGGTACTCCGTAGAAGTATTGAAGACTAGGCTCACAAGTAGCCTTCAGATTTCCACAGTCATCTTCGATCTCGGTATTAAAAATAGTACGAAAGCAGCTACACACTTGCATTATCAGTCATCAAATTGCAGTTCTAAACAAGGATGAATGGCCACTATGACTAAAACATAAACAGTGATGTATGTACGTTTAGAAGTTTCGCAGAGAAACAACAAAATGGCCCAATAAATTGGCGGAGCATAGACAAAACGCTACAATAACATCAGAACGGGAACGAATCGCCAGTTTACGACATGAGCGCAACGACCGACTGCTCTACAAATGAATAAGCCATCTGTTCTAATAGCTGCAATTAAACATGGTCGTCCGAGCCGCCCAGGCCCTTACTACACATTTGGACATAAGAATCGATAAAAACTAGAAGACGAAATGTACCTAATGTATGCAACGCCTTGCAACATTTCAACGCGCCACTAATGTGCAAGCTTATCGTTAAAACAACATGATTGTCCTTATGCAGGTCGATTTCTTCACTGACGCGTCTGTATGCAAAAAATTCTGCATTATCTGACATTGTTATCAAAAGTCGTTGACATCGTTGTGTCTAAGATATTGTAGGTACTATAGAGGTAGAGGTTTTTTACAAGCTGTCAAGTTGCTCTATATAGGAGAACTCTTATGGGACGGATGCCTGTTTTTTGAGTCCGTTGGCCGCAGACACGCTCAAGTAAACCATTCATATATGGCGAACTGTCATAATTAAACTTAATAATGAGGCTCCATCGATATGTTTTTGTCGATACCGAGAATCATCATAACTTAACGTCAGTTTGATGAGATGAACGCCATCAAGTCTGAAATTTAATGATTATACATTAAGTAATAATTACCATACAATGGTCCTATAGGGAACGTCAGGGAAATAGTCGACTCGCACATTATAAATGATTTGCACTTTCTCTTAAACATTAAGGAAAACTTGTCTTCAATCAAACCTTTTGTCTTCAAACTGAATTAAAACTCCATGTAAGCTATGAATGTTGTAGGTAAATTACAAATTAATTCAATGTGACAAACCTGCGTGCACTTGAGAATTGAAAGCGCGTAACACAACTCTCCTCTTTATCCCGAGATGAGCATACATCTGCGGCAGGTTGTCGTATATTTTTGTGGGTGAACATTCAAAATCACAATGGCGGTTGTGCGGAGTGGCGGTAAGTAAACCCGGTGTCGGTTCGCGTGTGCGGCAGGCCGCGGCAAGCACTGAGCCTCTGCTTGCTGACCCGTAATTGCCAAGTATTTTATTGCACTATCTCAGAAGTTTTATGTCATTCAATCCACGACTCTTAATTGAATAAGCGACATGAAATTTACAACCGTCATACGTTTAACTCGTCCTAGTTAAGAATCTTTGACGTTTTGCGCTCTCTCCTCTGTATGGCATTCACTTCGGAGTTCCGCTTAATGTGTACAAAAATCGATGGATTTTCACGTTTTGCTTAAATCGGCGCTTTTGTTAAAGTAACTTTAAATTAGCTTTAGCTGACCTTACTTTAACTACTTAACAGCAGTGAAATGTCTAGTTTCCAATTGCTTTTTTTCTGAAAGATACTGCAATAAATACGGTACCTGATCAGAACGAAATAATGTGTGGATAAGATAGAGATACGATAAATAAAATATATATTTCTGAACGTATCAAATCTTATGCAAAACACAGAATATAACATTCTATTTACGAATTAAGATTCATATAAAAAACTGGTTTAAGACTAAGTTATCTATTGACCATTGCGTAGACCTGTAGCCTCTCAGCTTGATCACCTGTCGTTACTAGATTTGGACTCAATTAATTTTTCACGGAAAATTTTCTATGTACCTTATGAATAACTTGATGCTATAATAGTTACTTACAAAGCCAAACTTGTTAGAATACCCGCAGAGCTGCATACTTGCCGTAAACATGAGTTGTAGCTATAACTCAATATTCCCTACTAATCGAAGGACCTGTTGTATGGTGCCATATTTGGAACATTTAAGGTCCAAACTAGTCAGTCGCTTTTAATTCTCAAATAGAAAATGTAACTGATCGGTGGCGGTTGTTGGATACGCAATATTTCGGAGGGACACTCCGTTTGTGTTTCTTAAGTTGTTATTAACTCTTCTTATTTGTATTTTTTTGTAATTGTGTGACCTAACGAGGCTGACTTAGCACTGAATTACTCAAGCCTCATTAAATAAATGATTGAAAAAAAAATGTAATTAATAAATTCTTCATTAACTGACATTTATACAGAACCTTAAATCATAAGATAATCTAGTCCGTCTATCGCTTAGTGCAAACGCTACAGGACAGATTCAAGAACAAGTAAATTATTGATACTGTTTATGTACAGATGCCAGCACATTAAGCAAGATCTATCAAATTTCCTCATTAGACTTTCAACTTTATCGCTGAACCATATGGTTCAAAGTTGATTTGGAAAATTTGACAGTTTAGGGTATCTTATTGTGCTACATGCACTTATATTTGTGAGGAGTATATTGATCATAAACCTTATTTCAGCCATCACCACTGACACAGTAAGTTGCATTACTTAAATTAGTTGTAAAAACGCTACCATAATCTTTAAATTCCAATAAACTCGTTTCCATAAAGTGCGTAAATACGCAATATACGCATACATTGACATTTGACTTTATATGTTGCCATGATTTATTTGAAGGGTGTCAGCGACCATCATGTTGAAAAATGTCAGCTTCTTATTTATGTGTTCTAATAAGGCCATAAATATTGATTTTAATTGCGCGTCGCGAGTCGCCGATGACAGCACGTAATGGACGTCGCCTGACGTGACCATGTCCCGTGTGAATAAGGGTAATGATACTATATTATTTTAGTAATAGAAAACTAGTGAATATACAGCAGATATTCATATTATGTTATATTAAAAATATATAAATTATAGTCTTGAAAGAGAGGAGTACGAACTGTCAGTTTTCATTTCCCATAGTTCGAATTAGTTGATATTGCTCGCTAGACAATGTTCTGACTTAATTGTTGACACTGATCAACGAACCTTAAATGATATTTCTGTAAAACCTAACAAAATGACCATAACTCTATAAATTTAAAATATATGTATGTCTTCTAGAAGAGTTCAAGCTATCCACGATTTATACTTGTTATTAAAAATTGTAAAAAAAAAACTTAAAATGTGTAAACTATGAATCCTAAAACTAAGTATTTAATTAAATCCAAATTATGTCGAATAGGTACCATTTACAAAGTAAAATAATTATAATCACACACACTGTAAAGGAGAATCCAATTTCGCTCTAAAAGTAAATACTAATACGTCCCAATCTAAAGTATAACCTGATTCACGAAGGTTCGTACAGGTAGGTATGACATTGTCCCGCCAGGCTTCTAATAAAGGGCCACAATGTAAAGGAGCAGCTTGGCCCGGTTCACCCAATTAAAGATGAATCTCCCCGCGGATCATGTGACAACAAGTCCTGATGAAATATAACCAACTTGTCTCCTACAGACCGATGTGTCTAGATACTTGAGTTCATTTTTATATAAAAAATATTATTTTTCTATTATTGAGGAAAAATGAGGTAGCAGATAATGAACCTACGGGCAGTCTAAGTCGTAGATTTTTTTTTCAATTTGGAGCGGCGCTGATTTTTTTAAATATCAATTATGAATCGCAAAAAAAATCTAAATCTAATGAGATTTTAGACAATTCTATGGATTACAGTACAAAATATTTTTTTAAACCAATTAATTATGTCTATTTAAATGTATACATATATCACAGATGTCGAACTTATGATCATTCTCATTTTGATGATCATGTAAAAAAAGCGAGTACAAAAATACCAAGTTCTTTTAATAGTATCAAGAGTTTTCATTCCACAAATCAGGATTTGCTAACTTCCAAAATGGGACTGACATACCAACGTAGGCAACATGTACGTTATATATTTCAGTATGAACTATCGTATTTTTATTATAATGAGCATTAAGAGTCGCTCCCGCGTCCCAAAAAGGCTGAATATTTGATGGGTCGGCTCATATTTTACTCTCATCCCGTGAGCCGAAAGCAGACATATAAATCAAAGACATGTTTGCAAAGAAGGCGACCGCTCCGCACGTCTCTGTAATTGCCGCAAAAACACACGTTGTGTGATTTTCGAAGACGTTGGCAAATTTCCGAATAATTTTTAAGCCGAAATGCATAGTGTGACAATGTCGTACGTACGAGAGCCGCACGAAGCGTAATGGGTGGCTAATGTGACCGCGATTCGGTTCACCCTACATTTGCTATTCCAAAATTCGAAAGCCCTAGGCATATACGTATACCCTAATTAGTTCAAAGATGTCTTTGTTTGAGACCGTTTGGAACAGGATAAAGATGCGATGAAAGCAACAGGTAGGTTATAGTTTGTTGGTCGAGAGCTGATTAGCAAGGCCCTGCGATCTCTCAATGGCACGGAGCTCGCTCTCCGGTGCGTCATAAATTTCCATTGATTGGATTAATCTGATTTGGATGTCAATTTTGTAAGGCTGGTTTAACCTGGCTCTTTATAAGAGAATACAATCATAAGGCTTCTGAGTTCGTGTATTCAGATCTCGATACATAACAAATATATTGTATCAACCAAGCTAAATTACGTCTCGTGGGCTCGTATGCATGTAAATGCTAACGTTAAAATATAAAGAAATGCAATGTCTTTTAGGAAGATATAAAACAAGTTCTCATTCACGGATACAATGTTATTAACAAGTTTTGTAAATATGATCTACTCAGTCAAGTTAATGCAGGTGAGTGTAATGTATAAAAACTGGGTTTTAAAACAGGAAGGTGGTGGTGATCGAGTGCTCGCATCCCGTATGCGCACCCGGACACTGCATACTGTGAGCTACCTGTTTGATTGCTTTAGCTTTTCCAGATATTATGACAAGTACAAACCACTTTTTACTTCACATATTCATTTGCTAGGTAGAACCGAGCCATAATGTACTATAGCCGCTCACCATGTTCAATGTTTAAAGGCATTCGCTCATAATCTGTGCATACCGAGCGCTGTAAGGACAGCGGCGCATACTTTGACAGCATTATGATTGAATTATGCAATGTCGGTATCTAGCAGAGCGTTTGATATGGTTTATTGTTAAATTTATATGCATCAGCTGCGTGGACTCAGCTTCAAACGAGCGTATTTCCCACGTCAATTTTGATTGCGATATCATAGTGAGGAATGACATTTGAGTACGTACTAATTTAACCCCATAAGAGCGGCTACGAGCCGGTGCGCTATCTGCACATAGATACAAAGTCGTGTTTGCAATACAGCAAATTTCTCCTTATATTTCTACGCAGGAAAGTCTATTTTTCAAGCAGTCGCGCAAAGGAGGTAATCACGCAATGCTGGCCTCTTAGCGCTGAGTAAACAAATCTTCGACATTGTATCTGTTCGCCTTAACTCTCTTTATTCAAAGGAACATTGTCAAGAGAAATGTACGATTATTGTAGTGTTTTCTTATGGATTACGTTACGAAAATATATAACTCGCTAAGGAGGGTTTCGCTATCTTTGATTTCATGTTGTTTATCAATGCGAACGGACCAATAGACATATTCGCTCTTGCGGCCTAATCTATGTCTGCGCTCTATACAAGATCCACGATTACCGCCAAGTTAATAATAAAACCCATGTTTAGACAAAGTGGCTTATTGTAAGGTCTGTAAGTCATGGACCTGTACTCTATCGGTTAATATGGACGCATATTCATATTAAAGAAATATTCTGAAGGTAAAATATGAGAATGGAGCAATGGCTCCCAAGATTCCATAGTTCTCACAATCAGCGACTAACATCTCATGGCTGCGGATGGCCATAAATTTCAACAATCATATAGTTGGTCATCGTTCTTTGTTATCATATTAAAGGGACGGCATTCCATCGATGTAATTATGCAAAAAGCTGGACCGTGGTCGCGGCGGCTGTCCTTTGACAACCGCATCATTATACTTGACATAAACTAAGATTTATGCGATTGATTTGATAATAAATATGAATTTTCTTCACCAAATCATGTTCGTTACATCGTTGTATCATCGTTTGTGGACCTGAATATGAAAAATGCAAATGTTTCATAGCGAATAGCTGCAGCTTTATTTGATGTCAAACGTAACACAAGTAAAGCAGGGAGTCTTCCGTCCCTCGAACGAGAGCAAACGAATGCGTAATTCGGTGAACAGTGGTTAAAATTAGCTGGCGATGCGGGCGTCTTTATAGTCCTTAAATTGGCAAAAAATCGAGACAAGCTTCGACTGACACCGATCGCGGAGGCATCAGCGAAACAGGTGTTATCATAAACATACATTTTGCGATAAAAACAAAATAATTTTCATGAGTGGCCGGTAGGCGCGAACTGCCGTTCGTGTCGCCGACACAATGGCGATTTCATAGTTTTTTTTTGGTTCGTCGTCGGCGTAAAAGCCGACGATATTAAATTTAGTAAGCGGAGAGGTGTCCGAAATCTCACGCAGACGTGCGATCCGCCACACATATTTCCATCTGCACAAAAAGCGGAACTATAGCCATAAATATGTCCAAATAAACATTAGTCGACGACCGACTGAATAAGGTATCGCAGGGTTCCGCTGGCTTTGCAATTAAATATAACACCTATAGTCACTTTGTTGCGTAATTGTATTTTTATCTTTAGATCAAAACTCAACAGCCAGTTTAATTGTTCCTACCTATCATGTTACTGCTATTAAAATATTCAATCAATATATATTTGCAATTTGAATGTTGTAGAGCTGCAGAGTCATGTTCTTTATTATTGTGACTGTTATGAATTTTGTATTGTATTTGAACATTCCAAGGAATCGTACATAAGACACACCATAAACGGAAAGATAAGCAGGTGAAAAATCAAAACGGTAATGATGAAGGATCTGTGGGAGCTTGGCATTGTCCGCGCTAACAACGCGCTCAGCGTGTGCGCAGTGTCGACGCGCGGTGCGCGGGCGCATCGCGCTGTGCTGACAGCCGCGCACCCGATAATATGTGTACATATGTAACATTAAACTGCACAAATAAACGAGACTTTCACACTACATGGGTTCAAGAACAAGTTTTTCCATAACACAAAAGACGACACTGAATAGTTATAGCTGCTTCGCGGCCTCGCCGCATAATCCAATAAAACAATCCGCGGAATGTACCGTCAGAACAATATGTGTCATTGCCTATTACTATGTTCCACGAGCTCTCCGCTTGATATCAAAATAACGGTACTTATAAGTTCTGATCTGTGTTTGTTTAAATTGCTTTATGAATTCAACATAATGATTGTTTTCATACAACACGATAACTGAATCGCACTTTGTTTCACAATTTCATGTCGCGAGACTATGACGTCATAATCTTCATACTTTAATATTTTCAGAAAGTTAGATTCCTAATTTGAAAAATATCTGCAGTTTTTGTAAATTGCATGATTTTAAGAAAGCTTTTTCTTGAATACTTTTTTACTATCTGTACAAATGAAATTGGCGACTGAATCTCAAAATATATGAATTTGATTCAATGGAAAGGCAAGCGGCTTCTTTCTGATATTCCAAGGGCTACCACCGGGGCATTCGGCGGGCGCATTTTTTATTATTTTTAATATTATGGCCGCATATTCGCGACTTCACCAAAATATTCTTTCATATTTTTGTATCCACAAACAACATATGATTAATATTAATGATATGATAACTACGTCGTGACTATGCTTACAATTACAAAGCGATAGTATAACATAGGTACGTTAGCGTATTCAAATGTATATTGGCACAGACTGTGTTTATTTAATTATTTTCGAAATACTTTCCACTTATTTGAATAATTAGCCATGTAAGTAGATAATTAAGAACATTCATTTTATTCTGTTGCTCTAGGTTTTTAGGGCATGTCATTTTAGGCAGGTAAGTAGCTAGATTAATATTTACTTTCATAGATAAATTATTATTGATTTTGGTCTATATTTTGAGCATGTTATTTTCCCCTTAATATAGAAGTAATAGTAAAGCGTATTTAAGTTTATACAGAGAACTGCCATAGTACACCTACTATGGCTGTTCTCGTATAAGTATTTAAGTGAGTCGCGCACGGATAGCCCTGGGCATCCATTATGCAAGTCGGTAACACATGTAGTAGTCGGTCCGCACCTCGGCGACACCTTTGCAAGACGTTACCATAATTGTCTATACGTACCTACTTACTTATTGTTCAAAAAAGCGATAATAATAAACTCTAATAAATACAATTTACCATTGTATTGCTAACATTGCTGAAATTGTGTTTTTCATTGTCATGTCAGTTCTTGATATTAATTAATAGGTGGCTATTGTTTAGATGTATATATATTAAATATTTACGCTTTTATTAATAGCTGCATTTATTCAGATTGCCTTGAAAAATACTTATTTAATATTGTGTAATCAAATTAATAAAGTACTTTCATAATATATTTGTATAGAATTCAAAAATACTTTAAATTAAGAGAAAATTTGATTTTGAAAATTATCATGATGGTTCTGTATTACCCAGCATTCCTTCATAGTACCTATTTTCTAAATGTTTTAAGTACTTAATAAAGTTTATGCCACATGCCTGGCAAGCTTTTAACTTTATGTCCCGTGGCCTGTAAGACACGTCAATGAATTAGAAATACTCTGTTCTCTGTGTCTAAGTTGGCCGGCGTGATTTGTCTCCATTATTTTCTCTTTTATTTTCATTCACACGCTCCGTCGAAGTTTGCCCTTTCCTTTTGTCAAACATAAGTTTCTATTGTAAGAACTGTCATTGTTATGCTACCACCTCGACACAGCACATAACGCGTTTGTAGGCTTTTCTTTTAGTTCGCGACCGAAATGCCAGATTGATTTTCAGATCACGAAATGGTGTTGGAATTTCGTATGAGGTGATGTTTAACAGTAAATATTTGCATGAACTTTATTTCTTTCTTTATTTTAATTTGTGCTAAAGCTATTTACCTGCAAGTAGCATTGCAATAATGTGTTTCAGCCGGCACACTAACATTTTTGCAATTGATATGCAAAGCTATTATGTAGGGTACCTACCACCTTACCAAGCAACCAAAAAACTTACTCAAGATTTTGAAATCACTCAAATTGAGAAGGTGTCCGCCCAATACATATTATATTGTTAAAAAATGCTACAAGTGAAATACTTACAAGATGTCGTCCCAAAAAAGGACAATTAACGAGATCAATTAACGATTTCTGTGTCGAAGTATTTTCACGGCAGTTCCTTGAATAAAGACGAGCCTCCTCAGAAACAACTCTCGAGCCGCGAGGAGATTCCGGCCGACTGGTGGATTCGAGTGAGATGACTGGTTAATTGCCTTGTACGCAGTGCACGTACCGCCGCTGACATGTCACAAGACGTCTGCCACCGGCAGCGGCGATCCCTCAACGAATTCCAATCGGGAAGAGCGAAAAAGACACGAGCCGAGCATGCGCGGATAAAAAGTAGCGGAGCGGGCGCAGCGCCGCGGGAGGCACCGAGCCGCCGCTCGCGCCCCGCTCGCGCCGCGCCCCGCCGCTGCTCCTCATGCGCAACTGAATCACGCGATTAAAACGTTCACTACTATGCGATACATCCCATCTTGCCAGGAGTCATTCATGTTTAGTACGAGTCCTTTTTGTATGACATCGATCGGCGGAAACGCTTAGCCGTCCGTTCACATCCCTCTTTGTCTAGCTATTTTGTTGCACAAACGCTGTTAGTTACATTAACGCCAATTTGCAAACAAAAGCTGGTGTAGTCTTTTACGAACATACGTCATCTTCAAAGTAGGCCGGTATGCGTTTGATGCGAAATGTCCTAGTTCCCAGTATTGTTTCGGTCGACTTAAAGAATCGGCGGCGAAAGGCCGGCCGGCAGGCGCGCGTCGCGACTTACAAAAACAAAGCCGTCTGGTGCGGGGACGCAGCGCAGCTACCGCCAAACATTCACAAAGTTCGCGATTGAGCTCCGTGGAGTCATACTGCCACGTCACTGCCTATAGTTAGTGACGCAAGCTTTACCTATCAGCGGCATTGCGCCCCTTGAGCGGTACATTTGAGATAGGTTGCTTTTGGTTTAGAGTGCATACAAAATGGTTTGTATTTTTGGAGATTACTAAAGCTCAGAATACTGACTACGTAGGTATCTGCGTACGTATAAGTTTTGAGGAATAAAGTAATCGTGTGATCGCGGGAGTCGCACGCGCACCGGCCAGCATAGCAATGGGCATCGTCTGCCGACGCCAGCGTCATACGAATGATGCGATATAACGGATCGACCCGATTATTTCTGTCCATTTCACGACTGTTTAATAGCAATGTTAAACTCGGCGAAAGCAAACATACACGCCCTGTTTATCGAATATTTTACGATCTTCACCGGATTCATTTTAAAATGCTAAGCTTTGTGGAAGCGGCTGAAAGATTGTTTGATTCGAACGCATGTAACTAGTTTTACTATTTCAGATATTTATATTACAGTTAGTCATTTACCATTCTGATTTACCTGCATGTATGTTTATTCAGACACACGTGTTTATAATACACGGATACTTTATTTCAAATAAGATTTACTGTTCAAGAAATAATTTGGCGTTGAAACATCTGGACGAGTTTATCTAGTTCTTTCGTTGCCCGCCCAATAACATCTTTCTGAAATTGTTAACACTGACTTCAGAGAATTCTTATAACGCACACAATTTTCATATGTAGTTATCGTGTGCTTATGTGTGGTGTGATTACTACGAACATCGGTTGTGTTTTCACTCGACATGACGCGATAGTCAAGAGATAGTCCCCTTGTTTGTAAACTTTGATAGATGAACGTGAATAAATAACAATGTAATTATAATTGGGGTACTAATGTGGTTTTTGTGTTAGTGACACCGTCTCGCTTCCGTTCAGGTGACGATGCCGATAAAATCTACTTGTACATAACCGTGGCTACACACTTTGTTACTCTAGTAATGTTATATTTTAATAAATTATCTTGTACTAACGAACCCTTGAAATAACAACATTATTTTCCTTCGAACATATCTTTCAGTAATGTCGAATTGTTGGCATATTTATACTGTGAAAGATAGGTAAGTAAGTTAGTCTCAGACTAATTTCTTTTTAAATAAGACAATGTATAAACGTGATTATTAACAAAACTAATTATCTATTAACTACTTCCTATGTGTTTTGTTATTTAGGAATAAAGAATTAAATTGCATCAAATCGCAATTAAATACATTTCAGCTAATTCTGTATTCATTTTCACCTTACATAACTTAAATTAATTCAATACGAATCACAACATGGGCATCTAACAGAACTATACGGTGTTTTAAGTTCATGTTTTCCACAATATTCCTGGACTTCGCTAACACGTTTACATCAATACATTTAATTAGAATTTAAATGATTCCTTAGAGCTACATACAGTACAGACTTACATGGGAAAGGACAGAACGTCATTCACACAGTATGCGCACCTCTATACATATTCATATAGCTACTTATTCCAATTGTACTGATCAGTACAGTTCCAGAAATTTGGTGTACAGTGTATAACAAAAGTGTTAGGAAGCTTGCCCATAAAGATGACTATCACACGATCACATATATAATTATGTGTGACACCGGCATAAATTCATTGTATTCATAATAATACATAATTATCATCGCGATAGATTATGAGACCGTTCTGATTAAATTTTATGAATAATTTACTTTTGCTCCGGAAATCCTAACAATTGTCTGTCGTCCGTTTCACAAAGGCCGCTTTTGTTATTTTTTCCTGATATTATTAAAAAATATGCAAATCGATCGTGCCGCGACAGGATGTTCATTTTAGTAATAATGTCGATGTATTTGCATGTAAATTACGCCGGTATCCGCGGATGTTACAATTACAAAATTGTAGCTGAACGTGCATCGTCATAGTTGTAAACAAACTGCATCACATTAAATTACGATGCACATTGCTTTTTTCCGTCCTATTAGAACTACCGCTCCAAATAATTTTGAAATAAAAGAAAATTGTATGGAAATAAAACCTGTCAATTTTAAACAATAAAATTCAAAAACCATTTATTATGTCAATTATGTGTTATTATATTAATTTACATAATACGAGTATATGTATTTACATTCCGTGTAACATTCATTCCGAAATGAGCGGGTGACTCAAAGTTCTGCTATCGACCGACAGATGGCGTTACAAGTGTGCTAACAAAACCACGCGCACTTATTTCGGCTTACAGTTCTTTCAGTAACAGAGAAGCGAGGTTTCATTGCAAAAGCAGCATTTTAACAAATTGGGAGAAATTTTATCGCCAGAAAATACTTTTGGTACGTGATTAGTAACTTTAATTGGCGATTTCAAAATCTAGTGGAAAGGAAAACTTTTTTAAGAATCGTGTTTGTGGTCCTGTGGAAAATTTTCTTTCGGCTAGGTGTTGTCAGTGATGAGTGCGGTGCAAGTAGTGCAGTGTTGCAGAGTGCATCGTTCAAGGCGGGAGGTCAGCGCGGCAGGCTGCACCGCACGCCCCCGGCCCGCCCCACGCCCTCGCCCCGCGCGCCCCTCACCCCGCGCGCTCCAAGACCTCACTTGTTTTGATGTAAGGTGTCCAGTGGCCACTATGCAAAACTCATGGCTTGCGAGAGAGGTGGCGAGTTCGCCGTCCTTGTCGTTATAGTAAGGTAAGATAAAGTTTTGAATTCGCACGCTTCAACTGATCTTTTTATCGAGCTTGAAGTCCGTTAGTTTGGGTAAGCGATGTTTTTCCTTTTGTTACTCGATCGACTTGTTACATTAATATCGATTGACGATTTTGTTCTGATATTTTAGTTATTATAATTTCATATGAAAGTCATTTTGTGATGTCGTACAGAGTGGTAATTTATTTAGAAACCTTTATGACTAAAACGGCGGTTTGATAATAAGATCACCAACTTAACTTTATGCCTTGAAACATAAAAAACATGACGTCATGCTTTTCAGTGGAAACTAATGAAAACATCCAAAAGAATTTATTGCTTTGGGAGTTGTATAAGTATTTTATTTTTTCCTAATTGTAATTCTTGAGATGCAGCTATTGAATAATCAGTATATACCTACCATTAAATAATTTAGGGTCACCTACGACACTTCTAGATAAGCCATCTGCCAGATATAGGTACAAGGTTAAAATGACAATTGTATGAAATTATTCAGTCAGTTATTAATTTAATCAGTACTTAACCAACGGTGGAAAAGATGGCAATAGAAATATGATATTTTATTAAATCTGATTCATCTAAAGAAACTTAAATTTGCAATGAACAGCGAAGGGCAATCTAATCTAAATCAATTTTTGTTTCGTTGCACGGTAACGTGTTGACTATAGAAGTAACTAAATCAGTTCAATTTTAGAATTTTAGAACATGCAACCTTCATAAATGCTTAGGAGTACTCAACAAATTATCTAGCAACCAAGTCTATAACTACTATCAAACCATCAAAGCCCACTGTGTTAGTTCCAAAAATATTTGTCAAAATTTGCTTCACGGTTACAGAGAAACGTAACCATTAACCAAATAAAAAGGTACCAATAGCGCGTGCTGTTTGTATAGAAGCCAAAACGACCCGGCACGTGTACCTTTTTGCTCCTGTTACGGTTTCTAAATTTCCAAATTTCATCCAAAATAACCGTAATATCAAAACCGTTAACGGTGACGTGATCTGCCTTCGGAGTTATCGGTTTATCTGCCCATGTTGTAGTGAGACTCATTCCATCACGTTTGTTTAAAAACTACGTTACTACAGCAAACACGGATTCTAATGCAACGCTTTTATTTTAGAAATTTTTCTTAGTAACCAATGAGGTTGGTTTCAACTTTATTTTGTATAAGGAAAAGAACATATTTTTCACTAGAAACGTATAAACTTGAAGCCATGTTATGATGAAGAAATTGCTAGAATTCAGATTTAGGAGTTAAGTTCTAGAATGTTGGTACTAGCCCAAATATAACTTCCTTTGTAGGTCTCATCTTGAACATAGATAAGGGACAATATGGTTTGTCAAAAATCTTCAAAAAATCTACTAAAACTCATTGATTTATACTTTATATGCACCTAAGATTCTAAACCAAAATGTTACGGATACTTCAGCCTTCAGATCAGATATTCAAAAAATTTACATGAAGGTATCCACCTCCGTCCGGCCTTTCTTCAAGAGAATCAGTGCCGTAAAATGCCCCAAGAATTTGCCCAAAGAACACCATAAACGTATCATGTCCGACCCTTATATACACATGTAAGTATGTTTAAGTATTGTAATGACATTTAAAGAATGAATTAAATATTTACACGACACGACATTGTATTGTTTTATCACTGACAGCGGAACTCGATTGTCACCGCAAAATCCTGGAACGGCTTTGAACAAAACCAGTTTTGATGCAAAAAATGAGTTAATTGATTTCGTTAGTTTAGTCATACTAATTTGCTGATTAATATTAAACAACCGCCATATACGTGCCGATGTTGCAGATGGCTTGTAACTACTTGTTTTACATCAGGGAAATTTTATGGTTTTGAATGCGTTTCGTTAAAGCCGTCGCGTCGGTAGCGAGGCTTCCTAACAATTTGCTGATCAAACTCCATTGAAGTAGGCAATTAACTAAAGATCACAATCTTGATTATGACTTTTTCCACATCTAAAATGACATATAATAAAGTTCAATACAATACTAACAGCTACTTAGTCAAGTAAACCATTCTTTTAATTAAAAGAAGAAGAAAGAAAAAAACTAGTTTTAGTTTGCTTACTCATGCAGTAGAGTATCGATACCAAATATGTGGTTTTTCTTTATGTAACATAGTCTGCTTCGTATCACGCAGGTATTGAGCATGCATTTTGCTGAGAAAATGTCTCAAATAAATTTAATTTTGGCAAGCATAAAATTTTTTTAGACTTCTGATTCCAACAGTTTTGTTAAGTGCCATGAAATATATCGGTATTAGATCCTAAAGGTTAAAGTTAGTATAAGAAAAACAGTCCAGTTCAACATAACTTCATTTTTATTCCGAAATACTGCACCTAACTATACATTGAAAGACACAACGATATTAAAAAAATACTAGACCTTATAAAGAAGATATGATATCAATTATACACGGATTTAACTGACTGGATACAATAGTTTTCATCACATTGCAATTAGAGAATATTAAATTCCTAATATGTACAACCAGTTACTAACAAGTGGATACAAAATATTGTGTAAACCGCAACAGGTAAAAAGCCGGTGAAGTTTCTACGTAGGTACGCGGTGCACTTTTTACACGAGATTGTAATATTTAATTCAAGTACAATGTCGATTTATGATCGTGGTGGGAATATCTATACAGTATGTACAACAGTAATTTAATAAACAAGAAAAGCCAGTGTAGAATTGTTAGTTTTTACTAAAGAGGAGATGAGCGCGCAGGCGATCCCCGCGGGTGGCGCAAGGCGCGGGTGCGTCCATGTTTCATAATTAGCTCTGTTATGAATTTTATAAATGTTTCATGCGCACTACATGGGTAGCCGACAATTAATTAACTCCTGCACAGTGCTTACATTAATTAGCCGAGAGACATGTCATGTTCGTTCGTCATACATTATACATACACGGCCGCGTTCTCTTGGAAAATTTATTAATACTACGTTACTTTTCAATAATTCAAACTGAATTGTCCTCATACAACATTTTATTTCTAAATAATTGCTAATTGGACCACCCCTGTTGTATTTCGCCGGTATCGATTTCTTAATTAATGCGTATGATTATTTTTTTATGGTGTTTTTTGTACGTTATATTGAACTGTCTAACAAAATTCATTATGTTCTACTATTATGTTTTTATGATACTTAATTTGTGATTTGATTGTATCCTATACACAGGTAGTAGAATCTGCCTTCAAACGTAGCTGCTAATTTATGTAACTGGTTATAATATAAAGTATTGGCGGCAGCCGTTACAATACAGACATGAATCTTCACTTGATTACTTCCTTTCAGTTCAGCCAGTAATGAACAATAAATATCTAATCCTAATTTAGAGTGCAGTTGCCATTTCACCCTCTCCCCTCCGAGCAGAGCACAGTAAATGAGTTTCCTTATAACAATGATATCATTCCTATATCTAAGTATTTAAGCCATACAGCCAGTAATTTCTCATTTAGCTTCAGAAAGGGTCGGATCTTCATCTTCCTTTATTTCAAAATAACCTATATCGGTCTTATAGCTGGAATATAATATCTTTCGTACAAAAACAAAAATAATGCCTTAGCACAATATTTATTTTATCCGATTTATATTGCAGTCCAATAAATGGCCGACATTAATAATCAAAGTGGAATATTTCATTAAGACAGTAGAGACCACTAAGTTTTACAACTTAATTGCTTTCGCAAACTATAACAGGATCAGTTTTTATGATACACCCACAAAGGCGCCCCGAGAATCTCGACTGTAATCATTCATATTATTTATTTTTTGTGTCATAATTCCTCACGATGAGGAATGGGTCCCGATCGAGACGATAGTTTTATTCATTTTATAACTACAAAGTTATGAGTCGGCGATATTGCTGAACTTTCTACGAAATGATCTCTGTATAAATCAGAGAACAACGTCGGTTCGGGACGAATGAATATTGCCGGTAGGTACTAAACATTCTAATCATCCTACTGTAATCTAGAGAGTATTTGTCGAACGGCATGGAATATTGCGAATGTCAGGAATAAGCCGCACCGCACAATGGGCTGCGGAGTGATAAGGCGAGCGGCTGGCGCTGCCCGCGGTGCGCGCGACCCGACCCGCCGATTGTCCGACCATCGGTAATTTTCCCATGATCGAGAATGTACCTTTACGATACCCCTACATTGACTACACTCGAAAAACTATTTCTAAATATAATATATCATTTGCAACTGCAGAATACCCCGGCTATTAGGTATTATAATGCGCAACCCGGCCTCACACAACAACCCTTGTATTGAACGACTCGAGTAATTAAAGAGGCATTGTATAAAGGATAAAAGCTTTTCAAATACCGTCTAGATGAATTAGGGATACGAATTCCTAAAAACAATTGAAGCAGTCGATAAAGTTAGCCTTCTACTTAGCAATTAAAAAAGTAAAAGAAGAATGTTTTGTTTCCAGATAATAAAGCTTCAGACAAAGAGTATAAAGTTCAAAATGGTATTACGATATACATCCTTCGAGAAAAATAACCTTGCTTGGAAGTGAGAAAGCTTTCCACCTATTCACTGAAAATAAAATGTAAAAAGTGGATGTTTTAAAGAAAATTAAAAACAAGGAAGTTTTGCCGATTGCGCCTGGTACCTAATCTACTCCGTGTAAAGAAGAAATTAACACAACTTTCTTGGATATTTATTACGCTACTTTTATTACCTTACTTTTACGAGGCTGAAATTAAAACAGAAGAGTACCTATTTGCACTACCATGTTTCAAATTCATGATTGAGGAATAAACATTGATTAAGTCTGCCTGCCGGATTATTTGTTATGATAACCTTATTACGTGGCCTCACAAAACTTAATATACCTACCAAAATTTTTTATTATGATAATGTTAGAATTGATTCAATGAAAGAATTAGATTAAAAAAAACGCCTTAATGCATTTGCGTGAATTTAAAGTACCTTCTGTGGCCAATAGTTAGTGTTTTATGTGACTTCACGCACACACGCATAACTTGTGCCTCCGTGCATCGGTCCCTGTAAACTATTAATTAATTAAATACTATGCAGATAGCTCGATACAAACACGTTTGTCCGGTAGTAAAATTTTAATCTATCTAAATCAGGTGTCAAGCTATGCCTCGCATTTTCCAAACCTGTGAACACTATAAATACACAAATTATGATAACGACGTAAATAAAGGAAATCAGTAAAATTGTAGCTGGTCAATAAAATAGACTTGAGGACCCCCCACGACGGTAAACTCGGTAAACCCAGCCGCGTTGTAGCAGAGCTCGCGAAACCTTACTACCGCTCAGCCACTATGATAATAACTGTAGCTAAATTCTTCATTATGACTTATTTACATTTTTATGACTCGATATCAAGTCATAAAGGAGTGTTAAGTTCCCCGCTTATTGCCAACTTCCGTTAGCTATAAGTTGCCGTCGCCGCTTGCTATCCAATAGTCACGAATGATCCGCCACGGAAACTTGATTTGTGTTACAACTTCAAAACTTATTCAACACTTCAGCCGTGATAATAAACAGATCTAAATTGCAGCGCTAAGTTTAGAAACATAAACATCTGTTCGTGATTGTATTGTGTCGAATCTACGGCCTTTTTCCTTCCCAGTTATAAAGTATAGATTGTTATCGATAAAGTTATTTCAATATACTGCACATTTAAAAGGATTGTCGTTATGGAACCGTGTCGACATTTCTGATTATTTATCAAGCTACGACACCCATAAAACTTAAAATGCCTTTAAAAATCAGATTATAAAACAAGTTCTTTGTCTCTGTGTTAAAAATTCGTGATGACGGTCCTTTGAAAGGCTATAATGAGTATTGATTTAAATTACGTGGATTAAAAAATCTGGGAAAAATTATAACGAGAGGATGCCGCCATCTGTTTGTCTATACGATGTCAATAACGTGGACCTTACCATAATGTCAGCTGTAAACAACGTTCTCAGTTCGGATCGGTAATGTGACCTTTGGATAATTTACCAATACTTCAATATTTAATATACCTAAGTGAGTTTATACCCATATACAGGTTGGCTATAAAATTATTTAGCTGCTTGATCTTCATTTCGTTCTTATATTATTGCGTATTAAAAATAAAAATAATATCATTTCAAAATATTTATAGCACAATTAAAGAAGTCCTTATTGTATCCATTCCACATTAATCCTCGCGTTAATTTTTTTAAGAATAATGAACCAGACATTTTTATAACAAAGGTCCTTGGCCGTGCATCTTGATCTTAATGTTATCTCTAATAGGTCAATAAATAAGGAGCAACGTGCGAGCTTCGGAGGAAGGGCGCGGGCGCGGGGACGCGACACGTACGAGCCTCGCGACGGCTTATTAAAATATAAAATAATGAAAACGACCTCAGTTCATATGACACTGTGTTCTTATATTCATATTATTTAATTGTCGATGCAAGTTCTTGAATGTCTACATCTAAATAAGGACTGCATACATACAACCTGCGCAACTTAGTTCTTCGAGCTATTGTAAAAAAAAAAACTCTTTTATAAACATACTGTAAATTGCGCATAAGTACTACATATTTGTAGCTTCAAGAAATATAATGTTTAATCAATTTTCACACAAATCGAAGTACCTCTATCTCTACATTTTCTTATTTTAAAATGAATGCAAACAACCTTCAAAGGAATTATAATAAAGGCAATATAAAGTTAGGTTTTATGATAGGACAATCTGGCTTATGAATGAAATGTAAACAGCCGCAATGAAATGATATAAATGATGCTCGGTGGTATGGCGTACAATCAGTCGGCGGCATCTAGCGGCCGGCCAGCCCGGGCCGTTCGCTTTATGATGTTACACTCTTTTATTTAGATATTTGTACGGATCCCCTCATTTTTATTCACCCGAAAACATTATTATGCATAAATAAGTACACTTTTATTTTATTCCCATCGTTATTTTAATACGTTAAGTTTCAAAGTTGGCTTCGTCACCTCTTGTGCGTGCGCCCGCCGCCCGAGATGTGGCGACAATATTTAACAGATGATGAGATAAGCCTCTTTTTAAAGAGGTTTGATGTAACTTGATACTCCCTATATCTATTATGTTATGCTTTATGGATAGGGTGTGCGTTTAAAGTAGAATATTAATTGACATTTGTGTTTGTTTGTGTTTTATTTGGAGATGAATGAATGAATGTGTTGAATTGAATTTTCGCACCTTACTAACAATGTGGAAAAATATAAGAAGTAAAAATAGCACTTTGGAAATTGCTAATAATTAAATTGGTTCTCATGAAGCAACTTTATAGTAGATTATGTGAGCAGATATGAATGAATAGGTTGGAACATTATTTTTTGTAATAGGAACTGACAAGACGAGTTAGTAGGCATTAGCAAACATTTGTCATAGTACTGTAAGGTGTCAGGCAGTAGCGGGGGTCGAGCATAACAATTAGTTGGCGCGACGCGACCGTTGCGTGGAGCTTGCGACCCAGGGCTTGCGGACGGTAGCGCGCCCCGCTGTGCCCCCCGGCGTGCCACGCGCCCTGCCCGCCCGGCAACGATACAACGTGTTTAATATTGAATATCTTAATAACCGATTAGGGTGAGTTTAGTATGCACTTTGAATAATTATACACATCGTTTTAACAAATTGATCTCTGATTATGTAGCTGTAGCACACAAATTAAATGGACGCTGTCCGCTCGCAGTGGGACGTCGCCGAAGCTGCAAGTTGCGAAACGTCACTAACATGCATGTAGCCGTACTAACAACAAAGTACCCGCAAGCGCAAGCGTGGCCCTTCTCTGTGCGAGGTCTGTGCCCAGAAGTGGGACGGTAAAAAAGCTGATGACGATGACAATGAGGACCTGTGATAAGAATCAAATACAACCATTATTTAATTTGAAACAATATGTGAATCTCTATGGCGTTCAAAATTTTTGCCACAATTTAGATAACTAATTAAAAGTTGTTCAAGATTGCAGCCATGACGTGACCTCTGTCTAATGACAAATGGTATTCGTAAGGGGTCGTTAATGGCTGGAAAGCTCAGCTTTGGCGACGTCGACGGCGAGCGAGCGCGAGGCGGCGCGGGCGCGGGCGGCATACGTCGGTTATTGAGAGCGATTTGGGCAAGCAGTCTCAATACAAGTACATGCGACTGATTTACGAGACGAGCGTGTGCCCTTTGTGCTCCAGCTGACTAATGGACGGACGCTCACGGACATTTATGTAGATTGATTGTATGAATTTTATTCACAATGTTAATACAGTAACAGATTTAGATGTCATTTAGAAATGGCGCTCTAAAGTTGTGCAATTTAGGCCGTGAATAATGGATGACGAATGGTTAGTTTCTATGCCGGCTCGTGCCGTACGCGGCGAGGTGGGGCTCTTATTGTGAAGGCTGCCCTAAACGCACAAACATGATATGTGGACCGCTCTTAATGTACCTTTGTACCCACCTATTTACATGATGGCTACATCACTTTGGATAGACGTATTAATCACATTCACGTTTAATTACGTTTGATAAAAATCAATATGACGGGCCAAATTGAAGACAGCGAATGGTAATTCGGTTGTTTCTTATAAAAAATACCAACATTACATTAAATAAGGAACACAAGTATTTAAAGATTCAGCCTATATAATGTAAGGAAAATTGCTTCTTAGTTGTTTGCAGATTAGGGGTCATTCATTTATTCTTCGCAGTGTATAATCGGTTACATCTCAGGATCATAAGTAATATCTTGCAGCTGCATCATAAAAAAACATGTTTTCCAAAAATACATTGTCCTGCCATACAAAAAGTATAATTTAAAAAGTTATTAAAGCGAACGAAATAAAAAGAAGTGTCGATGCATTCCTGATATTTAAGGGCATAATATTTTAATATTATCTATACGGCATAAAAAATATCAAACATTTAGTTACGGCTGGAAGAAAAAGGACAACATGAGAAGGATTTGCACCGTCATCCTATCGACACGGATCAAACGTTGTTAATCAAAAATTTTAATGACCATAGTTCAGAAAATAATAACTTTTCCAAAGCTACCGATACACATACTGCGACTAACCGTCATTGATACTTGCTTTACGATATTTAGGCACGTTAATAGGTAAAAACATACATGTTAACTGTCTATTCTGGTACTAATAAGATTTTCTTTCTTCCCAGATGATACATGGTATTAGTAATAGAAATAAGCATACTCCCTCAGAGCCCTCAGAGGCTTCTGAGCACATATACCGTCTATGAAAGGTTGAAACTATTATCTTTGGTATTGGAAATATCGATTTTCAATACAAATTTACTACAAAGTTAATGAGATAATTTGGAATAAAAACGAATATTTCCTAGAAAAAAACCCAAAGCATCAAGATTGTTTAAGGAGTGCAGTAATGGTCACGCGTAGTAGCGCTGCGAGACAGTTCGGCATTTAAGCTCATTGTGCTCAACTTATTGAGTGTATTCGATCCGTCCGTCAAATTGTCACCAGAGCGATACGTGCCCTGCACCGGCAGGCTACTGGCGAGGCCCGTCTTTCTCGGAAAACGCATTTCAGGTCTTGTAACCTCAGATAAAGAAAAAATCTGATGTGATTCAAACTGCCAACCGAGCTAACTGTGAACACACAAAAACAAAGAATCCTCTTTATTGCTGTGAAGCATGGCATGTAGAATTAAACATGTGATAAAAATTGCAATGATCGACTAGGCTTATTTATTCACAGTCGCCATAAACGATACGGTATGTGGTACTGTCACAATGAAAATTTTAAATGCTTACTTTATAAACAAGATCCACTCAATAATAATAATTTCTCGATTTGCACTCATGTGGCGTCATAACAACATCAAAACGATTTGTTCGACACGATTTATATGCTGTTTTTAATTGTAAATTATCAGGTATCGATAGCTTAAGAGCAAAATTATAATTGCTTGTTCACTATGGATAATATAATTCAGAAAGTTGACACGAGAAACGCGTTCTTATTGTGTTATCTTAAAGTTTTTTATCGTTTGTAAAGATTTTTAAGATTGGTTTATGAGTGAAGCGCGAGATGCCCAGTAGCGCGGTGTAATCGATTAGTCACGGATGAGTATCGCCTGCCGTTCGATTATATGTCGACGGTTAAATTAAAGATTAAACTTGTCTGAGACAATACCACCTATATCTTTTTCATTTTATTTGTACATTTAATAGGTTTGTACTACATGTTTGCCTCTTAGAAGTAAGTAAAGAACTTATAATATAGGTAAGCGTTAGTGCTGCGCATTATACGAGGTGTCTACTAACTACCAGTAAGTACGTGACGATGATGACCAGAATCGATCTCAAATAGTGAACCTGTTTGAACGGAATATCATCACGCAGCGGGATCGTTGCGCTATCGCACTATTAACACTATTTAAAAAAAATGATGGTCACGTACCCCACGAATTATATGGACGAAACCAATCGACCACTTCAAAAATTATAAAAACTTACCCATCTTAGCTAAAACGAAAATCTAAATTGATGCGATGGTGAGATGTTTTTGTGTTTTCAAAACTTATCTGCCTATTATCCAATCACTGAATGTTCAAATTAAGCACGCTTTACGCAGTTAGTAGAATTTGGACGGCATGACGGAGCAATATCTAATAGAATTGAAGAAGACGTATTGTTTAGCGGGTCCGGCGCAGTGGTACTACGGCGGTATTCCCTAGATGTGGCCAACGCGAGCCGATTTTGATGTAGTTATCCGCAAATAATGGTGGGTGCGGCAGGCGGGCGGCGCGCTTCGCTGCCGCTCGCATTGTGCTCTCTATAATAAATGGCAACAACAGGTGAATAACTAATTTCACTCATAAAATTAGATCTTCATGGGTGGAGTGCAATATTTAACTGTCGACAGCATCCGCTCGTTTGTGTACACTATCAGTGACACAACCATTCACGTTCTGATGGAAAAACGCCGGCAGCCCATGCTTTCTACCTTCTACTACAGCGAATATACTGTAACAAACGGTAGAGCTGTAACGATTGACTTAAAAGCTTTCCGATTAAAATAATTGATTTATTATGGAAAACAAATGACATTTGCAAAGGAAACGAGCGGTTCGTATATCCTGTAAAATATCCCCGGACATTGTTTTTGTCACTATTAAATATGCAAAACTCAGAATGAAATATTTGATGCGGTCGATGCCATTATATAAATGGAATTATTCATGGAGCCAGACGCCGGAAAAAGCCAGTGAAAATCGACAATTCATTTGTTTGTGCGAGTGTTGCGGCTTCATTGCCGTTTGATGCAACGCCCGCGCTGCACCTATTAAATATTCCGAATTATTTTCACCTTCGATAATTGGGTTAACGATATCTCGTGACATTTGAGTGCGTTCATAATTCAACTGTAATTAAATAATTTATCAAGGGAATTAAACAATTTGTTGTTAATAAACGTTAAACCGTTAAATTGATACGTGTAGGTAGTTACTTCAAAACGACACTTCCTCATATGCAAAATAGGTAGGTAGTCGTAACCCCGCGCGGCTTTCCCCACAAGTGTTCAAAGCGGGTGAAACGACTAGTCAACCCTTTGCCGCTCACTCGCACGTGAAATCACTCAAATACTGAATATTTTAATCTGAGCAGATAACGAGCTCGCAATTCTATTAGATGAAACACAGCTATGTGAGGTTAAACATGGCCCAGCCCCCGCTGCATCGGCCGCTGCGCTCCCGCGTGTGCACCTACGTCGCTGCAGAGCCGCAATCAAACGGACAACTATTAATCCTTTAATGATCAGCAAGGCGTATCATTTGATTCTATAGTCAAATTACTAAAGCTATAATCAGTTAATACTAATTTGTATTCAGCATTAAACCTGGATCTATTGATTACGTTTAATTAGTAATTAGATACACAATTCTAACAAGAATATCTTCACGTTACTTAGTAACATATCCAGCAGCTACAATGAACAGTCATTGCACAATAGAAAATATTCTCACAAAGCATTCACGCGACATGAAAACCATTCTAAGCCAACTTTATTTTAAAAGCATGTATAAATATATCAGGTTGAGCAATAAAGCTATCAAATATTTACTAATCTGAAACGGTGAGAGCGTCGCGCGAACCCCTTCTGGGTTCGGGACTCATAAAATAAATTGAAATAGTCGCGCCGCCCCCCAAATTAAAATATTCAAATGGGACGCACGCGCAAGAAAATTGAAAATTGTCGTCTATCGCCCGCAAATGAAACCTATAACTCCTCACATACACTTCATGCCAAAAAGGTGGGTAAACATTGCGATAGGATATTGCAATGCGATTTGGAGCGAAAAATGTTACGTCGCCTAATGGATATGATGATCGTATAGGGGTGTTACGTGGAAGCTATTACTGAAATTTCATCCAAGTTATATTGAAAAATACTTCTTCGCTTATGAAAAAAATTAAATAGACCGCATTTCCAAAAAAAACATTTCTAAATATTTATTTATCGAACACCAAATATTAGGTATACGAAATATCGGCGACTAAAAATGATAGTTTTTGAACTAATTTATATCACCCCACGCGTAGTCAATTTCACTGCACTGCAGTGTAATTCGGTATGGAAAGCACAGTTTCGATATGCCTTCGAATAATGCTTTAAATGGTCTTCACTTTTATGACTGCAATTTGGCTTAGAAACAGAATTAGTATTTGTTTTATGCAAGAATGGATTTAATTTATAAATAGCAATAAAAAATCTATAGGCAATAAAAAATATTTGACAGGAGGGTGAATAATGGGGTATTAGTAATAGAAGGAGGAATTGTTTATGGCCTGTCAGAATGTAGACGTAGTGATTTCTGAGTGTATGTTAATAAGTCACAGGTACGTGAGAGAGTAGGGCCCCTCGACGGTGGCTTCCGTTGTTTTGCGGCCGGCGCTGATTTTGTGGTTACATTTCGCGTAACTTGATAGAGACGTATACTTCACTTGCACATCCTTATAGTTCACCGCCGTGAGTCAGTGAGGTGCTATATCGATACTTTGTCATCGATTACGCTATTTTTTTATTCGTGGTATAATATTCAGGTAATTATGCGGTAGGAAGTAAATATATTTTATTGATCCCGACATATGTTTTTTCATCAATACGTAATTAATATATTATTTTCCAAATGTTACATTCATGAAATGAAGCCATTCATTTCGCCTATTATAATAAAAACCCACAAAAAATAATTTCTATTTTAACTCGATAAGTAAGATATATGTATGTATCGACCGAAAGTGTGCAGAGGTACGTCCTAGTGAGCGGACAGCGTCCGGTGTTCGTGCAAGCGATACCCTGGGAACCGACGGCCTTCCGCCCGCGCGTACGTTACCCCTTTACGTACCCCCGACACCATAACCTCGCACTCTATAACAATGCTAGAAATACCTATACCCTCCACCTTATTACTTTTTAACACCTTTAATTTACAAGACGACCTCCATTGGCTCCGTCGACCCGTCGGAAACGCTTTTTATTCATTTCATCGCATTTAAAGATTTAAACCGTTTGCTTCCATTCATAAAATTATTAATGTGATCGTAAAATTGGGCAAATTTTATTGTCTCGAAGGCATAATGGGAAACTAATGTAGCGTGTTATTATTCAGTTCGGTTGTAGCCGTAAAATACGAGTATTTGTGAGAGTCCGCGGACGACGCCGCGCCGGCCCCACTGCGTTCCCAGCGGAAGCTCTATTTGAATATCAAACATATTTCGGTCATATTTCATTGAAATGTTATGATATTCTTGCTTCGACTGTCTTTGTACGTGCACTTAATGCTTACAGAAATATGCTAATTTGTACGGTTAAAGTTTATAAAATTTCTATATTTTACTAGTGTTGTTTATTGTTGTTATTAGAATAAATGAATATTGTCGTTTTCTTTTCCTAATCGGGATAGTAGGAACAAATAATATGTACGTATGTCTTGGGCCACAACATATAACTTCTCGGACAAAATCGAAGGTGACATCTGCTTATACTTGTAGCTTAGAACAGTTTTAGTTCCTTACATTTAGATCCCAACATCGATTCATTTGCATAAATTCGAATACTTTTGCGTACATTTCCTAAGACAATATTTTTATCTCTCATTTTTTATTACTCTGTGTTTATCTAATTTGATCCCTGAGGAGTGGATGTAGCAATATGGAATTATTTACTGTGTTATGAGTAAATAAGGCCTGTTAGTTGAGGTCGGCTCGGTACAAATGGGAAGGTTCACAGAAGTGCACAGAGGGCCATTTGTTCCGCGCATTACGGTCACTGCGCGCCCCGCACCCGCGCCTTTATGAAATTATTATTAAGAACATATGACTTCGCGGAATCACTGATCTCTTAGCTCATAAAAACACAAGAATATTCTTAATATTTTTCCCATTGCTTGATACAAACTTGATATCTTAATTAACAATCTACTGATTGTTAAAGTTATTTTAATGTTTAAGATTCTGCAGCTGCTTCGGAAATCCTGAAAAAGCGGTGAAATGATGACACCACTTTCCCAGATAAGCCAGGCATGTTCAGGTTCCGGCTTATTGACAGGGTTTATGGTCTCTTACCATGGGCATCTATATAAACTCCTTTAATAAATCAGCACTAAATACTCGAGGTGGTATTCGGGTGGCTGAAGTATTTTGGACACGACGAATAAATATTAATAAAACAGCACCAATGTCATTCTTTCTCAAAAGAAAATATGCACGGGAAGAGGAGACAATATGCTTTTGTTTTTCTTTATTGTTATTGCCGTAAAACATTTAGCGAGCAGCGTTGGGCGATAAAACACGTTATTTTGTGTGACAAAACGTCGCGCTTCATGAGAAAATATTGACCCGCAGATAGTGGAATAAGCGAATTATTGGTGATACCCATCACGAAACGGAACCACTCCGACTTACGCGCTGGCTACACCACGTATTATTTTTATTATGACGATCGACACCGATAATAATTTTGTCGAGAACTCGTTGAATTTAGGGCACCCAATTTAAATGAAAATTTCAAGGTGCGGTCACTAAGTACCTACACAGTTACAAATATAGTACATTATTTTTTTGAGTCTGTTTAAAGTTAAATAACAATAAAGAGTATATTTTACGAAACGATAATAGAATTTATATTCAAAACTTTCAGAGTGGTCAGTTGTATCGATGAAATAAGTTTTCTATTGTCCATTGGTCCCCTCTAGCATGTCTCATCCATATGTTAATGTGACGAACGATAAATTGGCCACTAATAAGATAATTGGCCGCGCTCTATACCCACGTAAATCAACATCTTAACAGCTGCGCCAGCGCAAGCAACTCCCTGACACAACAGTGTGTCCAAATACACGCTTTACAAGAAAAAATATAATAGTTTATTCAATGACCTCTGTCATGCGTTCATGATATTTCACTTTTATTGATACGTTAGTTCTTTTCGCTGATCAAATAATAATTTGTGAATGATGAAATTAAAGGTGACACTAGATCAGGGCTGTCTTGGTAGTTGGGCCGCTCGGACACAATGTCGCATGCTGTTTGTTGGCAACATTAATGTCTACTAGAATATATTAAGCGCTAATAGTTTCAGTCAACGCTTCTGTTCGCCCATTTTGTGCATTGTAATAAATTAAATAAAAAAGAATTAGCTCAACCACAAAATGTTTTCAGAAATCTATTGTACTACATAATATATAACTCTTTGATAATACATTTACTTCACAAGTGTTCTAATCCGATGAATAGTTTATAGGATGTTCTTTTACTAAGTGACTTCTTTACAGATTACAAGTGGGACATAAATTACTAACTTTATTTATTACTGAAAAAAAAGTACAAGTGCGTGTGCGCACCCTGTGCATAGTATGATTCACTTCATTGTTTTGGAGCTATTTGAAGTAAACAATCAATTTGATTCGAATTACAGTACGACCAATAATAGTGGATATTTATTGTCATTGGAACATTTTATAACCATTTTATTAATTTAATTGATATTGATGAGGTTCACTGGGCATCGCGTGGGCAGATAAATTCAATGTTCCTTTTGTGGATAGCCTCATTGTTCTTAAACAAGTTGGATATGACACAAACATTGGTTAATGCATTAGTTGGTTTTTCAAATGGGCTAAGTTGATTTATTAGAAGTCATTGTTTTCAGTGAATTATAAATTAATTATAATTTTATAGGTCACTTGACATGAGTAGGTATTGTATTCAATATCAGACGACATACATTTTTGACACATTTAAGACACCTCTTTCCATCGTTGAACTATTTTGGTAATAAATGGTATTATTACGCGACAATACGCGGCGCGGACGCATCAGCTCCGTCAACATAATTTATCAACGCTTGACTGCGTTACACAAATGCTTTTTAGGTCAACAGTTGATTGGGAAACGATCTGTCCATGTAGTAAAATATAAATAATTTGTTCGAAACGAAATGAGGGCCATTTAGAAACATGAGGGTAATAAAACTAGTGCGTGTCATGTAAACTCGGTCGCAGGCCTACGTACGGTGCATCCATATTGTGGAGAGCCGTAGACGCTGCTGGCTCGGATGCTCCGGACAGACGCTGGTGTGCGTGCGCGGGGGAGCGGGAGGTCTCGTTACATTGTCACGCAGCGAATTTGATCGTGGATTTGTTCGGACGAATGGTACCGTCATTAGCATTCTAGACGTAGATGGAGGTACGTGAGCTGCGGGCAGCGGGCACTGCTCCATCTACAACAATATCCTTGTTTGCGTCATAACGTATTGATATTGCACATAATTTGTCTACATCGACGCTATGAGGACATTTATTCATGTCGAATATAATGCGTGTGAATACTTTGTCTACAACTGTTATCTAGCGCTTCTACTTAGGAAAATAGAAGGCGTGCATTTTTCATGCGGGCTTATGTCTTGTAAATAGGTACTTTATTATTCACTTGGCAAATATAATCATTGTTATTGTATACAGATTCTCAATTACAAATAACGAATCAGTTTCCTACAATAACCTACTAATTAAACCAAACAAGTCTACATACTTACCTATTCCAACCCCACCCATCAAATAATTTTAAAAGAACAACGAAGGAATACTGTACGTATATACGCTTGCACCTACGCTTAATTTTATACTTTATTGAAATAATGATCCTGTCCCAACTCTAGTTCTTTATAAATTTGGTCTCAAAGAACCCTTATACCAATAACATTAAAAATATACTTGGATACTATTCCAATTATAGGTACTGGGATGCTGAACAATATTTTAATGCCCTGAAAATTTAACTTACATTTTAAATTTATTTTATTATTAAAGGACATGCTCAATCCTTCTCCCAGTAAGAGGAGGTCTGTGGCCAGCATTGGGACGATAAAAAGGTAGATGACGATTATTGTGTTGTGCGCACATAGGTACCCTTAATGCCTAATCATAACAACTTGAAAGAAATCAGACAGCACCTACAATATAAGAAAGCTGTTCTCGCGTCGTGCCGCATTAATTCAGATACATTTTTTTTTTTAATGACAAATTAAATATACAAGCCAGTACCTGTCTATCAAAGTATGAGCATACTTATTAGGTGAATTACAACATAGCAAATGACGTCAGTTGCTATCTCCATGCAACCATGAATATTTGAATACTTGTATAAAGTTTTACGTAAAAATCGCCAGCCCACCTTGTTTTGTATTCAGAACAAGTAAAGATATATGAACAGATAACAATTATTCGGTGATGGGTGTTCTTCCAGAAATAGACTAACTGTACCTACCTCTGAACTGCTTGTAAGTATCAGAGTTCACTGATGTATACGAGAAAAAATCTTCACATTACCACCTTTTGGTAAATGCAAGTCAAATCAAATCATATTATTAGTGCTTATTATGTAGTCTTGGGTATAACTGGATACGCAGACAGTTATAGGCTTCAAATTAGCAAGCACAAGTAGACAGGTACTAGAAATTTAAATTCAAAAAGTTCAGCGATGCATAAAATGACATTGACAAGCGACAGGTGACAGGTGCCAATCCGACAATTCGTCAATTTGACAAGTATCTGTTAAATAGGATATCTTGTGACAAGTTTGGCGCATTCGAAAAGAGGTGAGAAATCTCAAGTGGTAATTTCAAAGGTAAATTTGAAAAAAAAAACTACTGGCATTATTTGAGATTTTTCATGAAGGTGGTTTTTTGATATGATCCTCATGTCTTTGATAATTTAATTTGAAAAAAATAAGAATTGCCATATTTATGCATCTAAGAACATTTTGTAAATCAAGACAAACGAAACTCTGATTGTCGTGATGCGTTCGGTCGTTTCGTTGATTATTACACACATACATACATAAGAGATACGCGCAGAAAACATAACCTTTCTTGGCAGTTGGTAAAATATTCTACGATGCTACATTCGTCAGCTAAACAAAAAATTTGGATTTACAATTACAAAGTCGCAACTTTCCCTTATTTAATTACAATGGCTATGCGAGCGCGCGCAAGTGACATAATATCAGATTTTCCACCAATACCGAATTTGCTTAGAAACGGCTAAATATTATGTAACAAACATGCCTAAACATTTCAGTAGATACAGTATCAAATAGATGTTTTGAATGCATAATTGAGAGGTTCGCACATTGTTAAACCGAGTTTAATATTTAACCGTGTCGCTGGAAATATAAATGGAAATATCCAATGATTTGTGACTTCAAAATGAAATTTTGATTAAAGCTCACGTGTTACGCAGCGAGTGACGACGAAATTAATCAATTCAGTCTGTACGTTTGCTTAAATAGAACTGTGTAAAGTTTTAACATGACATTTGTGAATAATTTTATAGGTCAGTGAAAATGTTAACTGATAAAAACACAGGCAAACCAATTACGATTATATATTCATAACTTATTCAAAATTAAGTTAAATATTTTTAATAAGCTTTATCAACTTTTGCAAGCAAAAGGCTGTAAATTTTGCTGAGGACGATCGAATGATAATATTTTTACCAGCATAACGAGGTCAGTTTATGTTTTTGTAAAAAATATTGTGTAACGTGTTTCGCTAAAAGCTCTTATCTTTAATCACGTATGGAATAAATATGCAAGGACTAAGTTCAATGAGATATAAATAAATTAATATTTACAGAAGTCGGCCACCCAAACACCTACAAATTGAAAATAATCTGTAATAAGTTTGTATTCAGTATGAGCCTGCTTCCACGTTGGCGGCCACGTGTCATCAAAAATCATATTACGCCATTAGTTTACAAATGCATGAAAATCATTTCATTATGAATCTGCACCGGCCTCAGATAATAGATATTACCATAAAGATTTTTACTCGCATAACAAGGTCTCTTGGTCTAAATTCAAAACTGAACGTATTAGAAATTATTTGAATTTCATCATAGACCTCTCAGTGACTGTTGCTGTGTGACTCTCCAACTGTATCTTAGAATTAGATGCCTTTCTGTAGCTGTAATAATATCAAAAACATGCATTACATATTCTCATTCTATATTCATTTCATAGTTCACTTAGTGATGTTTTTCTCGTCATAAGCTACTTGCAATTCAAAACGCTGATAATATGGAAAACTGTATTCATGCATCCGGCTCAATTCACTTGACAGACAACTTGATAAATCTTCGATTTATTTATCTTTAATATTTCCATGTCTCTTTTATTTGGCAGATATTAAAACTTGGTCCTGCAACGTCGAAACACGAATACAATAATAATTAATTACAAAGCTATACGGCCGGTGGTTCATATAAATCTTCCAGCGGCCGTAGATCATTGTGCAGGCATTCTGGTGCTAATTAATTTAACGCTTTCTTTTTCATAGCAAACGAGGGGGACTGAATGAAATTCCAAAAAGCGTAAATGAACGTGTTGTGTATAAGTTAGTGCAGTGCTCATTAAACGCATTCCGTCGCGGCTTCATAACCGCTGTCATAGAGGTGCGCGCGCGCACCGGCCGGCCGCACACGATACAGGCTGATCTATGACGTATTGTATGCTAACTGAAACGATACTTATCATTCGAGCTTTTATCAGTAGGCAAGAATAGAACATTATGAAGCGTCAAGCAAAAAATAAGATTGCATCTGTATTGTTGATACATTGCCGTAATATGCTATAAGTCACTTAGTAGTTGGCAAGCGAAAACTAATAATGTTTGTCTATCATGGCTTTTCAAGGCAAAATTGCTTCAATATTCACTGGCATTAAATTGCCCATAGTTTATGACGTAGCATTATGTTAATTCTTCAAAATAATGTAGGCAAGCATGAATCATAACGTTATATTTCGCAACCATAGCAAATCAACCGTCACACGTGTTCAGCGGTTGTCCATTTTAATTTCAGCACCTTTCCATGACTAAAACAAAATATATACATAATGTTTTAAATATACATCAGATGCATCAGCAATTGTTGGCAGCATGAACCAAATAACATATTTTAGCCTCAGGAATCTTGTAGGTGGCTGAAACAATTTTAAACGAATTCCTATGTTTGAAAATGGCGAAATGCGGAATACGGTTATAAATTTCAACAGTTGTAATTACGAAGGAGCACTGTAGTTGCTGGAAATATTACAAGCGGTTTTGAATACAATATAGGTGTTATTGCCTAATTGGTTTCAACTTTTACATAAGTTACATGATGTTGAATTTGAATGTTTACCTACCTAGATCATAACTGAGTTGCCGTGTTTGTACCTGCTTTTACAATTTTATGTTAAGCTCTTTGCTTACAATATGTAAAAAAAAATACTTATGCTTTATATACGTGTTTTCTGAAGTTGGGATTTTTACAAGTTACATACATCTGACGTTTCCAGTTGTCAAATCTGTGAACACCCTGTGAATAGTACAAAATACTTGTATGATGGATGGTTAGTTCTGAGATTGCAGCGTGTCCCGCGCATGTCAGCTCATGATATACTCAACACATTGTGTGGTAATTTTGCTCGACAATTTAATTGCCGTTTCAGTATACTGAGACAGAACTAAGATTAATTTATTAGGACACCTTGGATAACCAAGTTTTAAACTATAATGTATCATCATTAGAGACAAACCAGTCATGTAGTTATGTGAGGCGCCCTTCATTAATTCCGATGATGCAGAATTATTCATTTTTTGTATACGTAATTAGAAGATGTTAATTATCGCGAATAGTTTGGAATTTCTGGAAATAAATAATAACATAATAGATGTTGAGTTCACCTGTAACTAGAGGTAGGAGGAACCATAACATATGTATATAGCACACTATAAGCAAAAACGCATACAAGAAAATATATAAGCGCACAAATACCGTATGATTACCTATGAGTTTGAATGCAGTTCGAAAATCGATCTCAGTGGCGTGCACTTGGAGAGGCCTATGTCCAGCAGTGGACTGCGATAGGCTGATGATGATGATGATGACGATGATTGAATGCAGTTTAACGGACAACATTGTCCTCAAAAACCCTGAGTAAACTTTTTTTAGCAATATCTTACACGGCTATACTTATTAATACTCAATGATATTATACCAAAGTCTATGTTTTTCCATTTAAAATTTCAGAATAATATGGTGACGTTTATGACCAAAATATAAGTTAGGTATGTTTTGCTAAAAGGATGACAAAGTTTCTATTACTGACGGATATATTCCTGGTAAATATAAGCCGAAAATCGATCTCAGTGGCGTGCACTTGGAGAGGCCTATGTCCAGCAGTGGACTGCGATAGGCTGATGATGATGATGATGATATTCCTGGTAGTTGGGTATATTTTAGACCCAACATTTATTTTTGTTTCAATATCTAAAAGGTTGTGAGAATTAGTTAATGGAGTAACTCAATCACCCAAACGTAGGTAAATGATGTAGCATGATTCAGAACATAGGTCTAATTTTTTTTTTTAACTATGAGTAGACGAAGATACTGTACCTAATGCAAAGGTGTATGGCATGTATGTAGGTATATGAGATTATGCCGTATTAGAAACTCGTCTTATGACAATGTAAGAAGGAAAACTAACGTTTTTTTCAGTGCTTATTTATATTGAATGTTATAAAAAAATATGTTGATATACAATATAAATAAAACTTAACATATAATGAACAATTTTTTTAATGATCAAATGTAAAATATAGTTTAATGCATATTCACATAAATGTTAAGACGTCTCAGCGTCACCCAGACCACCTAGTAAGCTCTAATATATATAAATGTCTAATGAATCACTCATGTCTCTGAAACTATAAGCAAAATGCTAAAGAAATTGAAAGGAAACCGAATTCTAAAAACACAGATTTTCTTAAAAAAAAAAATGTTTGACATATATCGGTCTGAAAGTCAAGTAAAGCACATTTATAGACTTTCAGTGTTACTAGTAGGCGATTTTCTAGTGTTTTTTAAACTTGTTTTTCTTTTTGGTTTTCGTTTCTATGTCCATAACTAGTTCCCAGTTCATATATCGTCATACATTTCATTCTAGTAATGGTTGTTATAAATTTCTTTGTGGACAAATCTCATCAACACTAATAAAATAAACCCAAACATCTAGTACCATAAACCTTGAGGAAGTTCTCTAAACTGTACTTCGTCTCCATTATGGAGTCCGCATTGGCAGTCAAACTCATCTCCGCGTAAAGTTATGGTCAGCTCTAAATCCTGACTGTATTATGAGAGTTACACCTTTTTTTTGTCAGAAATCAACAAATGACACTGTTTACTTGTTACTCTGTTACTCCCTCCCACTGTGAGTGCATCAGACTTTTACTGACTAAAGCCTACTTTAGTTCCTTCTGAAGGCCTTTGTGTTCCAGAACAGGAGTAACTCTTACGAACAATCCTCCAGCTCGTATGAGGGTTGTACCTGCATTTTAAGTTTTATACAATATTCGAAAGTAGCTCTCGAATTCTTTAAATTAAATTATATTGAATCGTGGAAAGTCTGAACTTTCCATTATCAGATCTTAGATCTTATAACAAAAAGACCATTTGGGAATCATATTATTAAAAACAATAAGAACATGTGAACAATGGTTTGGTTAAACTCTGATGATGTCTGAAAATGGTTACAAGAATTAACACATAGGTCTGCTGTCACCATACTATATGCTCAAGCTTTCCTACGTAATCAGTAAGTTAGCACATAGTTGATCACGTACACACTATATACGTCAGAATAACTAATAAATAATGGAATTTTATATAAACGCAAACAAAGTGTAAGTTCGATTATAAATATTAAAAAAGATCACCTTTATACATTTTTAATGCGGACAACGTCAGCATTGTATAATCATCGATTCTGTTTGTAAATGTCAATTGTTTGTTACTAACGCCAATTCAAATTCATACTTATACGCGTGTACTTTCATAAATATTTTATTGTCCATTGAATTTAGATATTAATACGTTTATTTTACTACGTAGATTATAGCGGCACGCCAGACGTCTCATCGTCATCATTTTAGGGGTCAACTACGTCACAGTTACCTATTTTTTAAATCAATTAATTCCGCACAAGCTATTTTAGTAGGTAAGCAAACAATCCACGTTTTATGAATTTACTGAATTAATCTAATGCGTTATTTAAGCTAAGTAAATAATTATGTAGGGTCGCAGCCCTAAATATAGTTAAAAACAATAGGCTTACTAAGCAGTTAATAGTGTCGATTAATCCTGGCACTCGAATACATGTTCTGTCTGTCCGTTAAGCCACACTATAAATTATGAGATAAAATTAAGTGTCTAAGACAACAGCAGTCGTCTCAAATATGAAATGTGTTAAATCGCAGTTAACAGCATAATGCGAGCTTTTAGATTTTTTGTTGACACGACTCCACTGCGGTATTTCCTGCTACCGCATATGCCACACGCGCACGCTCTCGAAACAATACCCTAATCCCCTCATCTTACAGTCCACACTTCCACAGAACTAAATGAAGCATTCAACTTCCACTAAGTGGTGATTAATTGTGATATAAAGACTTTTATATTTCTGTTGTTATACTGTCGCGTCATTTTAAAAACACGACAATAGTTTCCATAAACATATCTTCGTGTCTATATTTAACGCTTTATATTTTTCCCGGGCAATAAAATGTCGGTGAGTAAATTAAAATGCAATATCGAAGGTACAGCATACAAGGAAATGTCCAATTAGGCAAAGGCAATGCTGCGATAATTCTGCGAGCTGAATTGATTCCACGTCTGTAGATAAAGCGAGTGGATGTTGTCTAGAGGGATGTTATCAGATCGGTGAGCGCTCGGCACACGCCGCCGCCCACCACGTGGGAAACCTCCACCGCGACCAGGAAAATACTGTATGACGAGCACATGACGATACGCAGTCACGAACTCAATCGATCTTATCTGCGACAGATAAGCTCGCATGCGACAAATATTTGGCACAAGAAATGCTAGCAGCTAATGACATACGCTCTGTTGCTGTGCAGCTCTTTTTGTGCTCGGCGGACGAGTGTAACTCGTGTGTTCATACGGGACATTATTGTAGTAAAAAAGTTTAGGTTCATTTATACTCGTTGTCTAAAAGTAAGTACTTAACTTAGCCACTTTGTCAGTACGCGAGTTCACCACATCTTTACCGACATATAAGTAGGTACGTGCCTTACAATATGTTATTTAATTTAATACATATCCAAGAATCTGTTGTCATTTAGCCATAAATTAAGCGACATAAACAAAGACTTCGTTTAACTAAACACCCAAATAATTTGTATTTACAACGAGAAACATTCAATTATGCTAATGTTTATGACTATTTACGGAGTGTATCGACCTAAAGAGCTAAACAAACGTAGCGCTCTAGCTTCATATTTTACAATCATAAAAAACGTATATGGAGCAATATGTGCATAAATGTCAATATTTGTGTAGCGAGTGAGCGCGCTGGGAGCGGGCACTCGATTTATAAGCAACATTTAGTAGCCTAAGCAGCGTCGGCGGGCACCGCGCACAGCGGTATACCTGCGTTATAACGTCCAGCATCGTAATTGTCGATTAATTATCTCGATTTCAATAAAACATAGGCCATACAGATGAAATTGTATAATTTAAAACGATAAAACGTCACTAATAAGGTTTAACTACAGCTCCGCCCGTCGAGAATTTTTACGCCGTGCACATAAAAATCTAACAGCTATAAACGAATTATGTTTTCCAAATATTCGGTTGTATGCGAATACGTGATCGCGAGTACACGGATCCGCGCGGTACGTTAGACGGAGCACTCCGTGGGTATGTGAAAGTATAATATTTATGTGTTCATTAATGCAGGCTTGTGTTAATAACGACGCATCACGTCGTCGGTTCACAAGGCGCACCAAACCTCGCATTTATATTCCGTCAGCTAAGCTGTGGCGTTTAGATTTGGATTATGTTTGGTCCTTGTTATTCAGTTAACGGTCCTCGAAGTTTGTTTCATTTGGGAAACAATAATAAAACGATTTGAACCAAACTAATAACAATATATCAGTCGTTGTTTTTTATTGTTTACGGATACCTTTATTATAATAATATTACATTATAAGAGGATGTTAGGTCAGTATGTTCTTGCGTCCGTTTTGTATCGTGACAAAAGTATTACGTGGATTAGATGACATTCAGAATTTCAATTTCCTTTTAAAGTAACTACTTAATTTTATTATTTAAATATTTATTAACAATAGGAACCTATTTACTAGTTAAGTTTAACAATCAAATTACAATTTAACAGGTGACACCTAAACTTTGAATCAGAGTTGTAACAATAGTCAAAATATTTAATTAATTAATATAAATTAATGCGTCGGCTCATATGTTTATCGCAATTCAACAGAAAACTTCGGGAAAGCTATTTTTATGACAAAATACGTCAAAGTATTGCAATATTTACATAGTTGTTTTTTTTTCAGTACAATAACAAATTATTATTCTATTGTATAAATATAAATAAAAGGTAAGTTTCCATAGTACCTAAGTAGTTTGGTTATTTCTAAATATTTCAATACCTATTTCAGTTTGTTTCTTATGATAATCTTTCCTATGGTAATGATCTTCATAATAATATGCTAACTCTGATTTCAATAACTTTAATCGGTTGACCAGTCACGCAATTAAACTTAAGATAGTTGGATTCCTGTACATAGAAATACCAATAAAACCGCCATATTTAGCTTCGTAATTATAATTATCAAGTTTACAAAGTTCATCTGTGATGTACTATAAATTACTCTTAATTGATACATTTGCCAAAACAATGATCATTACACAGTTGTAAGGCCGAGATAATTATACCACGACACTTCAAATTAATCATCTAAATGGAAGAAAAAACACCGTGCAATGTTAATAAGCATGTGATGCTGAATAAAATGACAAAAGGACGTTAAGAGAACAAATGACAAATTATAATAATAGGGCACACCTGCTATTCTTTTGATCCGACATTTCTCTCATTTATGACGTTAATCGAGCGGAATGCTCATGTGTTAACATAGTCTTGTCCCCAACAAAGCGCTGCACTCAGACAATGCTCGATACTTTAGTGATATTTTTTGTATCAAATATAAATTCTCTTTCATCTCACTTAATTTTAGATCAAACTATAGTTCTTACATGTATATCACGTCATTATTGTCTCTGCGGGTCGCTGCGGCCAACTAAACAATGTCCTAATCGCCGTTCGAGCTACGGAGATACAAACTTTAAATGGATCGACTAAAGGTTTAATATGCCGCTTATTTGGCGCTTAACTTGCGTCTGTCAATTTGTGTTTAGTTGACAGATAAATAATAAGCGGCATAGCTTACAAGCGGAGTATAGATGTGGTATGAGCGCTTACGTTGCAGTCGCGGGTCGAATTAGTGAATTGTTGCTTGCGTACGCGCAGGCGGCAGGTTTTGTCTAGCGGGCTCGGCCACTCTCGCGCATTAATCTCCGGGCCCGAGATGAAACGATATGCATTTGTCATCGTGTCTGCGATTAACTCGGAGAAACTCTTTGTATTGTATTGAATCAATTCGATTATTATTTGAATGGTTTTATGAAGCAACACAAGTATTCAATAAAATAATAAACGTCGTGGGTTCAAGTGGACTGAAGTTCATCGTGTATGTTTGCAGGTGTAAGCCAGTGAATTGTATAGGTAGTTGAAATGCTCCACTCATCTTTATGGATAAAGTTAAAAATAGTTGTGCGTAAATAAATTAGTCAGTCGTTAGGCGGTCGGCAAATATCTCAGAAATATTATGTGCATGAATAGCGCTCCGTATGACGGACAGCAGAAAGGGCTGCCCTTAAACTTACCTTGTATTATTTTGTCATTATTAAATTCCCCTGTCACCGGCTTGGTCTCATTTCGCCCTAAGAAAATATTGTATGCAAAATTATATGACATTTGAATGAGCACAAAAAGGTCGTATCGGGATTTGTTTACAAGTTGGTCCCAAAGAATATTTTGTATTTGAAAGATTGAATTCGCATAACTTAAACAAATACAAAGTAGCATGTACTTATCTCACAATTTATGGAAGCGAACTGCTGGAATAAAGTATGCATCCGAAGTGAGCACTCCACTTAATATTCATTTGAATTGAAATCCCGTAAAATATTCACCATCGCACCGCATGAAACCCTCAAATGACCGATCATTCGTGGTTAATAGCACAAAATGGATGAAATGAAGTGTAACATAAGAGCAACAACACAAAGATACTCGAGAAGGCAATCAGGTTTGACAGTGGAAACGTCGAATCTTCAGAGAGGCCCTCAACAAGCCGCAAAATGAAATTTCTCGACGCCGTCAATCATTTTCCCCTCACCGGGGTCACCCCACTAGTCAGCTGATAAAGTTCTGGCACAAGTCAAGAGCGAACACAGCCATGGTAGGCCTGAGACCGAAATATTTTTATCTGCACAAAAAAAAAGGTAAAGAATTACTTACTTTTTATTTTGCAATAGAAGTAAATAAATCAATATGGTAAAAGTGATTGAGGCTTTTTCTTTGAATGGGCACTTCATGATTTAGAAAAAAAAATACTAAGCTTAACAAGATGAGTTTGTTGGTTTGGTTGAACCAGTAATCTCAGGAACTGCTTTGATTGCTGTGTCTGATGGCCGCCACTATTGTGGATCGCGGAAGGTTAGAGGTTATGGCATTATCGCTCGTCGCTGATGCCCTGCGACGCAATGGGAGAGTAATCGAGACATTATTCCGGTGCGTAAGCCCCGACCATCCGTCTCGAAGATGTTACGTGGAAACTACTCACATGACGGCCTGCTCCCAGCCTGCTCCTAAGTGGCTAATAATCACACAACCCATCGATCCAAAAAAACTATTATTATGTTGTTGGAAAACCTTTTTTCCGGGACCCATTCTTGTTCTGGTGCCTAGTAACATTGCGTTCATAAGATTAGGGCAGGAACTCACAATACATTAACGACTCAGCCTCAGTTATTTTATCATGAGGATTAAGCCCGAGCAGAACCACAGTCAAGCAAACACGTTGCAACGTTAAAAGTCAAGGCTTTAATGAAACAATCACTCTTAAAAACACTGCTTTAAAAGGAAATTTTCGAAAAGTTAGCATAACACACGACACTTTCAACAAATGCGATGCAGGCGCGCCTCATTGCGCCGCAGACGGAAAAATATTTCGGAATTGAGATTGATGTCGCACGCATGTGCAGACGGCTTGTCTGTATGCAAAACAACGTGCCACCAAATATAGAACTAATTTATGGTCATACTCGGCGATTATGTGCCGGTAAAAATAACTGGCGTTGCTCCCCGTTTCCATAATTTATACAGTTCCTCGCTAGAATAACTAAAGGTACTTACATTCATAGACGTAAAAGTAGTTTTGCTGGATGAACGAAATTAAAAAAAAGACGTTATACCTACCATAACCACTGTAGCAATAACTGTATGTGTATTGTAGACACTTATTCACTTAGTTTGATTTGCTTACAAACTACCTACTCGAACTTTGTATGAAATCTCTGCAATGATCTCTTTATGAACTGACTAAAATTTCAAAGGACACAAAATGTTTTCAATGAGCATTACCGATAAATATAATTAAAATAAATCCCATTTAAGGGTAGGCTCCCACGCGATAAGAGGTGTTATTTATACACCCTCATCTCACAAAGGAACCGCTGCCGAATATCACCCATAAATATTGGGCTGAGGTGTAATTTTTCACATACCACGTCTTCTCGAGCGTCGCACCTTTAAAATAAATGCAAACAAAATTTAATAGGGAGAGATGCGCGGGATCGCGAGCTTCAGGTAAAAATAAACGATAGTCAACTCGACCAATCGCTGCAAGATATTTTATTATAAGGCTTTAGTCATCCTATTCCCCGGAATATAAATATTACTTGCTAACTTGCTATTACTAACATTCCTTTTTACCGTTTATGGAAGGAAATCCTCCGTTTACAATAATAGTACTATAGAAAGGGATCTACCGTCGAGCGCAGTTCCCCGGGGTTCACAAAGTTTTGTAGCGAACCTTGGGCCGTTTTCGTTATAATTTCTGTGAGTTACAAGGAGGAATAGGAAAGCGCGGATCGAGCTGCGTTTATTTACGATTATTGGTTATGGACAGAGTTGATCGGCGGCCGGCGAGTCCCGGGAGCCTCGTAACGCCTCGGACTTCGGCCGCGCTCACTGAGGGTGCCGCGCCTGACGGATATATCCGTCTCTTGAGAATACTTCGCCGTTTGCAAAATTATGAATCGCAAAAGGGTGTTGTCTCGACACCTTTGCAGCAGATAGACTCTGAACAAACAAAACGAACATTCCTGTCTCACATCAAACAGATTTTATTACGACGAAAGCAACAAGAATAAAAAGCGCTGTCAATAATAAAACGCAAAGGCGAAAAGCAATAACCGAGTTCTTATCCGATACACATATCACAAAAGATAGCCAATAAATAGTCCTATCTGTATTTGTCACAAAATAAGAATTCCATCAAATAATTCGGCGGCAATAAAAAACGGATAGAGACATTGCACGCATTTGTAATAAAAGTCTCACCATAAATAACGATCATGAAATATAATACACCTGCAATCTTCAGAAAATGGGAAAATCATTTTCCGAGGGCGGGCGCGGTCCGGCGTAATATTGTTATAAATGTACTTTTCTGAGGATATAAATAATAATGGTGATCGCGCGCCGGACGCTCGGGGAAGCGTCTGCCGACGCTCGCTCGCCACACCAGCACTACTGAACTATCTCACACGCTCTGTTTCCATGACCTGTTGATATTTTAGAAATACTTAAATTTGTCACCTTATAACAAATTCCTTTTGTTTGTCCTATTGAAGATACGGGTTTAAGGTTCTGAGAGCTAACAAAAAGGTTGCAATATTTTCTTCTTATAATTTTAGATGATCAAAATAATTAAAAGGTCAGGGGAATTCCAAACATATTTTCCTAAATGAAATAACAAACGTTTGTATTTTTTTACTATTAACCTAGGATTTCACATAAATCCTAACTATGTAAGTGTGCAATATTTGTTCAAAGATTTCAGTTACGCCTCGGTTCTCGCTCGCTATAGTTCCGTGGCGTAGTGTCGGCCGCGCCGCTGGGAGTCATTTCGCCCTGACAGCCTGTAAATTCTCCATTACGCGATATGAAATATGCTTTGCCACCCCGCACGCCGTTTACGAGCCACTGCTATGATTTCTTATCCATCAGACGTCCATTCTTTGTTCTAAGGGAGTGTTGCGCTTTCTAATCAAGTGTGAAGTTTTATACTTAGTTGTTTCAACATCGAATAAGTTCGCAGATCCTACGTATTATACGCAGATGTATTACAGGATTGGTTTACGACGATTACGACTGAATTGTTAAGACAGTCTGGCAGTTGTATGGGGCTACATTACTTTTGAAAAGAAAGCTATTATTATAGGATAATGTGAAGACTAAGAATTTATTGTAGGTTTTATGCTCGTACCTTTTTTGCTTTTATTACTATGTAGGTATGTGTTCGTTTATTTTAGGTCACTGTAGAACAAAAATGTATATAAGTTTTCCGATATACATATTTATTGAAATAATTAAATAAGTTGATAGAAATTATAATTTCAGGGATCAATGACAGTGAGTTTTGAACAACCTTTGGAATGACATGAAAGTCAATTGTAATCCCAGGTAACATATTGTGTTGGTATTATTTCAAATGAACCCATCGTCCTCCTTTGAGCTCAATGACTCAACTAAATGATTATACGTTTATATATCTCATTACAATATTTTGTTATTTCAACACAAAATCTTCCTTTTGTTCTCGACGCAGTAATGTCTTTATGCGGCCACTAACGTGATATTATTTCAATTAAGTGCCTGATTTAGCTTCGCCGGAAAAACTCAAAACAATGAGGTGTCAACGATTGTGTCGAGAAAATAATGCGCAATCAACCGGCTGATTTGTGAGCGAACCCACATAAAACAGTTTCACAGAATAATACACGACTGAAAATGCACTCGTTCATTAAACGGTAAACATGCGTTACAACTGTTCAAAACTTTGAACGGTGCTTTATAAACTGAAGTATGGCTCAAAGACAGTTATGACTAAGAATAGGCAAGGGCATTAAGAGACACGTCGCAACAATTATACACGTCGTCGCTTGTCTTGTAAGACATCAAAATAAAATCACTACTATTTATGTATCTGAGAGCGTATTAACGGCACGCACCGCCACTCTTATAATGTAATAAATCGTCTGGAAAATATAACCGTCAGCGCTGTGTCATACGCATGTCGGAGACGCGCGCGCGCAACGCCGCACTGCGCGCCTGCCTGCGCCAGCGCCACCGACCACGTCACGCATCCATACACCATAAATTGTAAGACGTAAATAAAATCTGGCGTTCCATATTTTAAAACTTTATTTTAATAGCCCACTATTCAACGAGAAATTAAGACGTGTTTATTAGCTGAGCGCTCGTAATACAAACAAGTCCTTCCTTCATGAATTACTCTGCCCATCATGTCATAAATCTGTATGCACATCAAGTCTTAACATAAACCTATTAAGTTGCTACATATAACATACCCTATCACGAAATCAGCATAGACGTTTATAGGACATTTTCCAGGCCCTTGCTAAGTGTATTCTTTTTTAAATTATGTTTCATAAACATATCAGTACTATCTGTTCTAGAGATACAGAAGAGTGTGCAAAATGTATGCATGATCCAGTTCAGTACAAATTGGCAAAGGCTATACAAATGTTAATACAATAGAACGCCAATAACACTGACAAAATATAGCTAAGTATTGAGCAAATATAATATTCAATAAGCATATTTTTTCATCGTAGCAATCGGAAATATTTTTGTTTTCCCATAAAACATTGTATATTATCATGTAAGTAGTATTCTGGGTCCAAATTTATGTTTCGGAAGAAGTGTATGGAAAAAGTTTTTCGACGAAAGCGTATTCATTCCTCATGCGCGCACCCCTTCCCGTGTTTTGTATTTATTGTTGCAGAGATCACGACAGTGCAGGTATATTATTGTTCTAGAACAATGTTAAGTGGTCGTATACGAAGAAAACCCACAACAGCTGTCCTACTAATCAATTATGCGTCCTCATAATATGACTCTTGTCTTGAAGACTATAAAATTGCCACACATAACATTTTTTTCTGTGCCAAAAATCATCATCTCGGACGGAATGTTAACAACATAATATTTTTCAACGTGATCTTAATCTCAACAAATTGTTTAAAATGAAAATTTTTAATCGCGTTCCTTCAAAATGGATAATGTGACAATTCACAATGAACACAACATAGGGAATCTTGACGATCATCTAAAGACAATGGCCGTCGTAAGAGACGACGAAGCTATAATTTAATTTGACTCGCTGCCAGAATGACTAATTCTCGCTAACATGTCGTGGTTCTCGAATAAATAGTAATATATTTTGTTCAATTGTTAAAATTCAAATAGAAGTTCAGCGACTATTAAATAATGTATCATTAGAAAGCATTTAACCCACACCACACATATTTCAGTAAAAATTAAGTGTTAGTTAGCTGTGTCATTATTTATATCAAAATAGGTTACATTAGCAATTATTTGGCGTTTGGAAGTAACACGCGGAAAATTCTGTCAATCAATCTTATTTTATTAGCCTATTGTATGATATAATTCCAAGAGGCGATTTTATTAGTGGCCGCTAACAGTATTAATCTCGAACAGTTTTTACATACTGTTGACAAGAGGGCTTACACGGCTTAGGATAGCTTAGTAGTAATCTAGGACGGCCTAAATGACATTAACGCAAAACACATCAGCAAAATAAAATTGAAGAGTATGATAGCTGATATTCCGGTAACCAGCCCACCTGTTATCCAGACCGCAGACGGATTTGCTGCATGGTGTCGCGCAACACCGGCGACACGAAGCGACTACGTGACGACAACGCAGCACCGACATGCAGCAAACGGGAAATTCCTACAACACGTAATAAAATTTGATAAAACCGCGGTTATCGTAAACAGAACAAATAGCAAACTTTATGAGCCATTCGTCGCGCTTTTCCATCTGCATGATACGAGTATGTCATAGGAAATACGTGTCGTACGCGGCTACGGGTTATGGCGACGTCCCAGGTCATCGCACTAAATTATTCGTCTCGTATAAATTTGTTTACGTTAAAGTTATGGACAGTTGTCAGACATCGTCAAATTTCCAATTCCATTCTGATACAAAAATTGCTGCGAATATTTTAGCGTCTATTTCTTTTACGACTTTACGTAAACACTGCTTATTTATACTGAAATAAATATCGTGTTGCAAGTGATAAATACAATATTGGCTATCGAACGGCTAGTAACGTTACGATGCGGGCAATATATAATTCGAGCCTGGTTTCTATTCAGCCGATCTCATCCCGTTCCGCCATCTCGACATCCATAAACAATGTGTGAACATTCATAAAGAGAAAAATAAGAATAGACAATAAAACGTCAACGTACCATGCGGCGTATTTACAAAAATTCTTGAGGGACGCATTTAGAGTTGTTAGCGCTTCTTTATAATAAAATGGTTTTAACAAAGGCCTATTAAAAACTGAAGTCATAACAGGAAACGTGATACGGTGGCCAGTGGGTAGCGGGCAGCGGGTAGCGAGTAGCGGGATCATCTCTTTCATCATAAAAGCGCGGTGAGCGGCAGCTGGCGCTTCACTTTATGTGGTTTCCGAACAGCTTCTCTTTAATAACCTTGTTTATTTTTGAATATGGAACACTCGAAACTTGAATGACTATGAGCATGTGTCGTTGACTTGAGTGGACGCTTCGTTACACGTCACGCTTATTTTGAAGCCAGCGAGGCTTTTGTAAGAAATGTATGAAAAGATAAATATTCGTTTGTTATATCCCATTTTAGAACAGTTAGTACTTGTCTCTCGTAAATTTCACTCTTACAGGTAATAAGAGCCAGCGAAGTACCTTTTCACCATCCTTTAGGGATAAATTCAACTGGACTATTTGAAATAAAGTGATCTAGCTATTTGATAGTTAAGATGAAAAACCAGATATTAAGGGTTTCCTAGAAGATATAATGGCACATGTACGGATTAGCTGCGAGTATCTGGATTACAAGAACAATATTAAACTGGAGGTAGAGCCTCAATAAAGACATGTACCGGAACAGTAGGTAAGCAATAAGCCTCCGACTGCTAATAACAACAGCGGGATCGACGACGATATCTCAATATCGTAGGTGCGAGCAGTTAATTAACACATGACGCTTGTCGTGGAAATAGAATTCCTGTAAGCGAGTGGTGCGCGCGCGCCCCGGGCCACGGCGCGCTCCCTGCCGATGTTTGTTTACAAGCAACGAGACTTCATTACGCCGCCGGCTAATGTATTCAGCTTCAGCCTCCACGTTAACAGCGACACTTCTCGGAATCAATATGCTCCTTGTATGTTTTGATTGGCTGTCGCCTCGCCCCGCAACACAATCCCGCCCTAACCCGCCAACGCATAAAATACACTTTTCCACACCACCGCCGCATAACTTTAATGACACCGAATACAACGAACGGATTTCAGTGTTAATACTTGCCAGGGATAAATTTCCTATAGTGGTAACGACCTCCGCATTGAACTTGTCCAATTTTAGGGTTAACGCACATTAATTTGTTTTATTAACGGCTTTAAACGTTTAACCGTTTCCTGTCGTCACTGCTCTGGTTCGTATCATTCGATTGTGTGTTTAGTTACTAATTCGAGGCAAAATAGGCCCACAATATGAAAACAAATGGAACAATGATTTGTACTTAATGGCAGCATCCCACCTTTAACACAAACTACAGATGTGTGTGGGGTGCAATCAAAGCCACAAAACAGCGCTGGCTGACACAGCGTAGGAACATTGCCAAATCCATCGAAGCGACTTCTGATCCCTGCGCCCCCAAAAATAATAATGTTTCATCTTATAAAAATATTTCCCTTACGACTGTCGCGCGGTATATCACGGTATTTGTCACAGAGGATCACCCTTTATGTTCGTTTCCAGTCAAACCCCTTAGATAAGCGAGCCTTTTATATGCCAAATATAATATATTATGGTTTACAATTCTTATTCAATCTTAATGTGGATACGACTTTACAATATTACAAAACAACCGTGATAGATTTTATCAAAAATTTGCTACATTGTGCCTTTTTACTCATCTGATTGCTGCCTTTTTGTTTTTAATAGATAACGACATACTTTTTGCACTGGCTACTAAAACAAATAAACGTCCAGAGTTTTCAAGACTTCTTGAAATTCTAATTAAAAATTGTCCAATGTAAAATGTCTACATTTTTCATACAATAAAACCTGCCTACCTATCTTGTTACAATAACTTGCTTATTATTATAAGTTCTGCTCAAAAATTTGCTCATGAAAAGGTACTCATGTTAAAGGAAGCCTTGCTGCGTATCCACATTGAGCCAACAGGCACGAGCCATTACTTCCAACATATGAGCAAAGCAAAAATATCAGCGTATTATGGGTTATCAGAGGCAGTCGCGTCTCCGAGACTCCGGCCGCCATTCATGGCCGCTCCGACTTAATGGATTGCTCGCTTTCATATTCCGAACGTACACAATGTTTGCGCTCCTATGATCACGTATAGTGATTTAACGCTTTATACTTCCTCTACAACATCTTCGTGACATTTCACTATTGTAAATTACTATAAAAATTGCAAAACAAACTTTAAAATAAAATTTACATTTCATCTTTCAACCTAATAGCATTTCCCGGTACAAAAACTTGAAGAGTGAGCGTGTCACCCATCTGTTTGCACGTCTATAGCTCCCCTTTCATATGAGAGACGAAAACAAACAGAGAATGTGCCAAATAGCAAACAATATTATACGGAATGCACAATAATATCAGTTCCGCCGGTGTGGGTGCGGACCGCGCTGTTTGCTTCCGCGAATAAATATGAAATTCGAAGAGTCTCGCCTCGCACCCGGAGTGCAAATATTATGGGAGTTTGCTTTGGTAAAATGATAACTGTCAAGATTGAAAATTTGGGTTTAGCCGCCGGCGGGGAGCATATTATTGAATATATGACACGTACTTAGAGTGACTTTTGATGACAAATCTTTTGGTGAGTTATTTTTATTGAATATTATTTTTGATTCGCCCTTACTCACGATAGAAGCACATGCCATCATCAACTGTCTTTAAACAGAGTGAAGATCTTTAACGAAATGTATTTAATGCAATACTTTAATCCACTGGCCGCGGTTTACCCGGTCATCTGATGTGCCGAGGCCGACCCCGAATTTTGAATATTTTACACTAGATTGAGTCAATGAAACTTTCATTCGTTGACAAATATTGTCCGGGCCTATACGAGATTTTATCTATGAATATATTGAAATTATTTTATGATATGAGAAGGTCTGCAATTGACTAAAACGATCATGTCACGGAAAACATCTTATTCATTTGAATTCTGCTTTCGGCAAAAAATTATTGATATACGCATGCTGAACGAGTTCAATATCTATAACAGCTCAGCCAGTTTTTACAGTTCATTGCTCAATTAACACTAGACATCATATTGATCACCCCTCGTATAAAAGTATCAAAGATAATATGACACCATCAATAAAATATTACTTATCATTTGCAACAGCGAGCGCTACAAGTTAGTGCGGCCCCCGGGCCGTCACCCGCAGTCCCGCAATCCCGCGATCCCGGCGATCCCGCGATCCCCACCTTATCATCCCTTGAGAATAACTTTCAGATTTATGTGCCACGTAAAACTTTATGTCGTGCTTTGTTTTGTGCATGCCATTTTATTGTTATCAACTATTTTCGACAACTGAGGAGGGAAAAGGGTCTATGATATTTATAATTTCGCGGATACTTTTATGACCTTAAAGCCGACGAAACCCTTTGGATTTTCCAGTTCCTTCCTGTGAAGATGGAGGCGTTAGTATGAAGATCTGACAGCATAAGAAATAATATTTTAAGCTTCGTTTAATTATCATCCGCGTTTGTATCTTCTGAATCAATGACACTCAATCTATTACTTACACCAAAGATAAGTGAAAATTTTGCTTCAGAACCTACATTATTTTATGTTTTCAATATCCATAATTTGTTTAGATGCATCCGTATCATTAAACATGTTTGTGTTAAAAGAAGACAACCAAATAGACTGTTTTTTTTTTTTCAAAACCCATCTATCCTTCCTAGATATGTAGGTACTTACAGTAAGCACAAATCCATTAATAGCGAGAGAGAGGGAGAAAACTCTTTAAGTTTTCTATTGAACGGACCGACGCGTCGATATTTACAATACCAGATTTGATGGCTATCTAATCTTATATCGTTTGACGACACATTGAAATGATCTGGACCCCAAGGTAAGGGCTGCAAAGTTAAGTGGACGATAATAGAGAAACGTCTTTATGAGTTCGACACCCGCTTGACACATCAACACAACACAGAAATGTGCGCTCGGTAGATATGGAGTTGTTCTACAGTGTGACAGTGAAACCTGCACTGTCAGAAATCTGGGTATCTAAAAATCGCTAACCTGTCAATTTACTGGACGCGAACATTTTCCCACTTTGGAAGAAGAATAATTCTATAGTTAATTTTATAATATTAGAACTCTTGTGTACTATTTGGAGGTATAGTCATGTGAGCTTGGGCAAGCTTAGTAATAAAATATATCCAATGGGGTTTCAACAGCTCTATAGTAGAGTCGAGACAGCGGCCTCTTTCTGCAATGTCATCGGTGCATATAAAAAGTTATGACCGCTGGCAATATTTCGCTCGAGGCGGCCGAACGTTCGTAGGAAACGATATGCAGTAAACGGTCGGGCGTGCGGTCCCGCGGGCCCACTGCGCCCCCGCTGACCCGCCCGATTTTATGCCAATTTTCATAAAAATAAATCTGACTCGCGTTGATTGAACCAGTCGCCGGGCCGCGTTTCGTGATCGACTTTCCATTTTATTGTTATTAGCTCAGTCGCGCAAGGGTACGAATTATTGTTTTGCCATTTGTCCCCAAAAATAGAAAAGGCTATCCTCAGACGAAGGTATAACTTTGTATGACAATCAATTTACAAACAAGATTGTATGGCAAATAGGCAGTTCTGCAATTCTAATTAAAAGAATGCAACGGGGTGCAACAAAAAGCTCGTGTCTTAAGTGTGCATTACATACAAGAACAATTCAGGGACAACTTGAAAATGTGTTGCACTCTAAAGGACGAGACATGAATGGATCATTGGTTGAGTTAATAATCGCTAAAGCGCGCTGCGGCCGAGCGGGCGCTATCGCTGTTAACATCAGATGGAACAAGTGTTATGGCATCGTACGCTGCCTTATACGATTGAAGGCATTCCCGGAGAGATATTCCGATGGTATCGCGGCCGGCCACACACGGCAGCTCAACAACCACCAAGCATAACTAGCTGACGCCGGACGCCAATTTGCGACACTTTTACGCTCATAACAGCTTCTGATACCATTTATGTTACACTATGGCCATTTTGAGACTCGTTTTACTTCAATCCACCTTCATTTCAACGGTAATAAACGCCACACCACATAAAATCCCTTTTATGTATCTAAGTATTAATTTAAAAAAATAATTAAGTACATACATATGTACAGATAAAAAGGAATACAAAATGATACGTCTGAACAAAAGTGCAGGGTGTAGTCAAAGAAGCATGGCGGGCGATCGTGATTTATCGTCGGCCGCTTTTGAATATTAAATAATCTTTAATGGGAGCGCATGATCGGCCCATTAGCCGACGTCGCTCCTTTCACGTTTAATAAAGAGTCATTTATAAGCCAGCGACGCTTTTCCCTTATCTGGGCGAAGTATGTCGCGCGACTGAGAGGTGCCGCCCTATCAGGATTAATTCATAATTTTATCCGTGTATGTTGATGTATTCAATGTTTTTGGAATCGGAATGTACACAATTAAATACGTCAATCTTAATTACCATACAAACACAATTATCGGGCTAATGTTCGGGGTCTATTATAGTCGGCTGCTGCTACAGCTTAGAGCTCCCTTTAACGTTACCTCACAAGTGTTGGTTTGATTCCCACGATGGGTAAGTATCACCTCATTGAATCATTAGGAAATTACCCCGTTTCCTCGCGCCGACAACGACTGATCACGTCTAATGTCGTTCCTTTGAACCTCGGACACAAAATTGTTTCACAAGTATTATTAACCATGAGAACAAGATTGCGTTGCCACATTGTATACAGCTTTTAATTAAATGGGACTTGGTTAGAGTGTTTTTATGCCAACTTAGAAAAGTAAACTATTCCAGGAATTTTGCTAGCAACATTTAAAACCTACCTTCAACATTGCCATGAACGCATTTCTTTACACTTTTTTCTTACCTACTTGATTGATTTAGACCTAAAATGGCCTTACAGAAAAATACATGTAACGTTAAAAAAACTTTGTAAACACATATGCAATTAACAAAATTAATGAGCAAACTTAAATATCGAAACAGCACATTATTTTAATTCGCCAAACATAATTCTTCAAATGTCAATTAAACGTAGCCAACGAAGAAAGAAACTCATTTTGAACATTACCCATCCCAATACGCTAAGCAAAAACAAATGAGTTATAACTAACACTCTCCATACAGAGGCAGTGAATGCGTGTAATTATGAAGATTAATCTGCTCAGTACTCGAAGGTTAACATAACTTGAGGGCGCACATCGCCGGTTACGACTTCCTAATGACACTTCGATCGCGGCCGCCGCTCATTATCGCGAAACATTCGATCGGCTCACTCGAGTTATTCCTCTTAATATCGCGCCGACGGTGGCTGAGCGGTCAGAATATTGTCACGTATGCGCCGCGCACTGCCGTAATTATATCGGCGCAATTAAAGACCAACTAATATATTATAATCGTTCGGTTAGCATCAGTGGTTTTTGCAAGAGCACCGGGAGCCGACAACGTACCGCCGTTCACACACTCATCCCCGTAACACCCTATTACGTTTGAAACTGATTGATCAGGAATTTTATAAGAATAGTTTACTCATTCAGTGTATTTAGTTACGTATTTACTAACTGTAAACTGTAGTATTTAATTATTTAAAAAAAATACTTTATATCACTATGTTGAATGACTTTGAAACTCTAAAACATAATGGATCAATTTCCGTAATATTGAAGCGGTTTCGTCCGTCACACAAAGCCATGTAAAAGGAAACCTCCGCAACGGTTACATAAGAGCAATAAATTACATGGTAAAGTCGTAGCGATGTACATTAGGCGGTCTCGTCAATGTGACTGCCTAATAAACGGGTAGGCTGCGGGGCAGTTTGATTTCCTCGCGAATCATGAGAAAATTATTCTGCAGACGAGCCAGCCGCTTTGAGAACATCCGACGGATAAGAATAATTACTTACATTGATTGAACCCTTATAATCTGAGTTTATTTAATAGTCGACAGATGTTAATCGGTGCGCCGACTATAATTACGCTTCGATTCCTGACGAGAAAAACGCTGAAGCGTACCTCTATCAAATACAGCACAGATTTATACATTTGCTTGTCAGCCAGTAATGCAGATGTAACAAGGCATTTGGATATTACTCATTGTATATGCCGTAACTATTATAATGCTTCCTACATTATCTTGAGTGTAAAGTCATAACAATGTATGTATTACCACTATTAAATTATTCTAAGATCATAGATTAGAGTTACAAAGTGATGGTGATGAATGTACAAACAGTTTTCCTTAAACTAAATTGTAAATGCATATGTCGCCTTGTTGTCCTGTCTCAAAGTTAGCTTAGAATTATACAAATTTGTGGGTTGTGAAAACAAGAAGTAGCAAACAGAATATAGACCAATTTACATGCATATTGCCTTCAGAAATACCCGTACAAGTCGCGGTAACAGCAAAAAGCGCCGATAAAAGTGACTAACTATTAAAATTTACACGGTCGGTTCACAAGGTCATAAATATCACTAAAAATGTTTCACAATACATCGAGAAATGGGAAGTTGTACTCGCAACAAAACGGCATAAACTGACATAGCTGTTTTAATTAGCGTTCATAGTAACGTGTCGGGTGTGGGGGTTTATTTTACCATTTTTCCATTGTATGTAAAGCAGCTTGGGAGTTCATCCATCACTTCATATTCGCGGCTTGCTGACGGCGCGGGATTGCGTCGTGCCGCCCTACTGACCATACACACGCTAATTGGATCAGCATTGAAAGAATACCTCCGTTTAATTATCGTACGAATCCGAATTAGGAACTGAATTTTGTTGTTCATCATCTCGGTCGAGGCATGCGTGTGCTGCTCATGCAGAAATGTCATCAACCTGTGGGTGCTGCAGACCTGTTCGCTATTGTCTTTTATTACATTGGTACTTATTATAAACGTATTGAACCTATTATGTACGAGGTAAATATACGTATTATTACACATCCACGATATTCCGACAAGATAATCCATGTCAATTATGCATTTAATCCTTCAGTTATCTTGCGGAAATATTTTGACTCAGACATATTTATAAGGCTATCTCTAATGTTTAGATCGGAACGATCTAGTCCTTTATCTATTGTTCATGTTGCAGAATAAATTATAATCTTCGGATCTGCTCCTCAAACAAGATCTGAAGATAATGCGTAACAATAGCAATACTAACATGTTTATGTTAACCTTATTTGCAACCGATATCCTGTTCCCTTCAGCATATCCAGTACATAGTATTTAAATATCAAAGTCATAAATGCCATACGCGTGCTTGTTAACGCGCTCATGTAAATTCTAATCCTTGTTGCATTTAGAACGGGGCGGCCTAGTAATTATGTGCTTTCATTTGTCTGTTTCTCGGAACAAACGAGCGCGGCCCGGCGTGTAAGCCCGCTCCATGTAAAGCAGTTAGCAGTACTCTAATCTCGCACTGCCATTAATTTAAAGAATACGTCTGCGTAACCGACTTTACCAACAACGTCTAAACACAATTCTCCTTCACATTTTCTTATTTGCATATTAAAATAATTTCGAGTAAACGCAATACGTAAGTCGCCTTCCACCCGCATGGGTTGGTTCTGAAACGACAGGCACGGTCAATGTTGCCAGGGAAAAGTGAACCCTGTTCCAGTTGACCTTCAATATAGAATCTGTTGGAAATAACTTAACATTTACGCTTGTATTATACTGAAAACGTAGAGAACGATGACAGATAAAGGCGGGTTGTGCGCCCAAATAGATAACTAGTGTGGAAATTAATGTCTACATTTACTGGTGCATGAAGTTTGTAGTTAATTATAGGTTTATAGTTATTCGCTTTTTTAAATGCGTATAACTACCACAAAAGCTAACCATTATCGTTTTAAAAGGAAGTGTATAAATTATCCATAGTTAGCGGCTTATCAGTGGACAGACAAATATTTATCAACTAAAGTAGTATGCTTCCTGAACCGTGAAATTGTAGAGCACAGGTGAGCTTTGAGTGTTATTATGACACTAGTATTTTATTAGTATTGTTTGTTTAGTTTAGATAGATATATACTTAATAGTAGGGGAGTTCTAGTAAGAAACAAAATTCCTTCAATCATTTGAGAGTATCAGAAAAAAATGGGAGAATGCTTGCATCCCGAGTACTACTGTAATATGAACTCTTTAAATAAGTACGCAAGTCTAGTGCTGACATTAAAAGATGAAAATAAAAATGAAAAGCGTCAGTTTATAGGGTCAGGTGAATTAATCACGAACTAAACCAACCTGGATCAACCAACTCACATTCCCTCCGAATTTCACAAAATATTTTTTTTCTATTGCTCTCTATCCCGGTTGATAACCCAAGTACTACTTTCCCAGCAGATCAATATTATATTCGATATCAGTTTCACATTAATAATATGTTCTAATTCAAATTGTTGCTTATTTAATTTTAAACGTCTGTGGACGCTTTGCCCATTGCTGAAGGAAAAACATTGTATAACATTTTATAGGTACTTATTTCTAAACTAATCTGCAAAATTCGATAAGTCCCACGCTCGAGATTCTAACGATTTATTATAATATATGATGCCTTATATGCAGAAGATAGAGAAACTATATGAAGGAGGCAAGAATAATGCAAGAAGGCGCTACCTTCTTAAATTAACTTTTAATATTATTACAAAAAATGTTAGTACTTATACTTATTACTAAACTAAGAGAAAACAAGAATAAATTTGTAGGAACATTTATGTACATGAATATATATCATTCATATTAAAATCGCTGCACTTTGATCCATTTTCGGCAACCTTTAATCCTGTCATTGTGAGCAAGGTTATCTACATTATGCAATCAATATTAATGTTCTTCGCTAATAAATCTAGACAGGCTCATAGATACAAATTCTAAACATGTGTTAAGAAAAGCATGGTTGAGAGCATTCCCGTGGCGAGGGTTCCCATAGCGCTGTGCTCACTGGCCATGGCCGTACCCAGCACGTTTAATAAATATATTACTGTATCAGCCGCACTCCACGGCTGATACACCATCTAAAAACAACACTCTTATGAATTACTAATTTTACGACGCCCATTATGTTATGTAATTATGCGTTATAATTTTATGATACGTTTATTTAACAACTTAACACGTTTCACTTAACGCCTTTTAAACGCTACAGCAAGTGTACCTCAATTTATTCATGTTTCTTACAATTAACATTTATAAGTACGCGTGTTACTTACCCATTTTTGAATACATTTCTATATTAACGAAAATAAAACATTATTCAATTTATTTATTATTTTGTCGTTTTAATATTCAGGAATGTATAAACATTGTATGATAACGAAATGTCAGAGTTCAAGATTAAAATAACATTTGGTTACATCACAATATGTCATACCTATGTCGGCGGTAACGTAGGGTTGACTGGACGTAGCGACCCTAACATATTTTAACACTTCACCAATTTTTAACGTTTGTAGAGTCAATTAATTACAGGGTAACAGAGGGCTACTATCTGACCTACTAATAAATGCAGTCGATATCAGCGTTAAATTTGTTGCGTCCAGTCGGATAGCCGATGAATTGTATTCAGTTATTATCTATGGCGCTGGTAATTTTTTTCACACATTCCAGGGAGGCGACATGGCGTGGCGGGGGGTGGGGGGCTGGCACCCGCCGGGAGGCGCTCGCGCGTGAAATTATTATCATATAATACCCCGGCTTTGAACACAGCGCGATTATTCAAATGCTCATCGCAATACTCGAGCCGAGTGCTTCGTTCTCGCAGCCGGCTTTCGCGCACACATTCTTGGATTCCTATTCCACGCCGTCTTTTGCTAAAACTTGTCAAATATATTCATGTATAATGCACGAGAATTGTCATGTGAGCGATAAGCAAATGACAGAAAATGTTATGTAAATTCAAAGTATCCATAATCCTTAGTAAACACCTTCATAATGTGAGCCTGCGGGAGATATCGGCGGGAACGTGACTTATTCCCGCTGATAAAATAATGCTTTGTCTACACTAAGTATTATGGCTTTTTATAAATGAAATATGTTGCCCTGATACAATTGCAGATACTTTTATCTTTTAAGTACAATATAAATATCTTGTATGCCTATACAAATTCATTTAAATCTCGGATCCATCTGAATCGCAATTAAGTGAATAATTATACGTCTGCTTATTTTTATAAGCTTTTTATTAGTTACGAAAGGTCGCAACTAAATCTGATTAAAGCTATTTTATAAGCATTTGTTCTACGTATACGACCGACGCAATTCCATCAATCTGTCCAAATGTGAGCTAGACAAGTGTGTTTTCCACTGAGCTCGACTTACTAGCGTATTTAGTCACAAGTTTATTTGAATCAAATCTAGTTACAATAAACATTTAGATCACTTGAAGAATAAACTTAACATTATACAAGAATCAATTTTGATGGAATAATCATTTTTCTATCTTGACGATAACATAGGTACTGAAAAACTTTAATTGAACGGATTTCCTTGAGTAACACTGAAAGGTATAGTATCTCGTTCACTGACTCGATTATAAAGTGAAAATTTAATTATAAAATAGTACCAAACTTATACTTAAATAAACTTGTGAGTTTACCCTCCGGCCGACTTGACGTAAACTTGCCAAGTGGAAAAGGGCTCGAGACGTAAAGTAAGCGTTATCTACGAGTATATTTTGCTTTGGACTCTTTATGAGTTTCAAACGAGATCCGTCACGCGACGTTAACTCGGAATAGATGTGATAAAGTGGCCGCTAATCTGTCCTATTGGGGCCGCACTTAGTACACTTTATTAATCACAAAGCTTACAAATTACACTATACTTCCTGCGGCGTGACACCTCGCCGAAGCGTATGTTAATTTTATTGTCCACTCTATTGGACGATTTGGACACCGTGACAACTTTTGTTGGGGTGGAAAGTACTTGAATAATGTTAATATAAATCGCCCTTTTTTATTTTTAGCTTTGGAGTACACCAAACTTATTTTAATTTAGTATTTAGCATGACGGTCGTACAAACGTTAGAAGATTTCCAAAATAGCAGACCGTGCTCTCGCTGTTCTCTTCAGAATTTAGAATCTTCAGCGATGTTTGCTTACCCAACAGAAGTGCATTAACTATGCATTAGACATTCGATCTCGGTGTTCAGCACAAATATATTCACAACAGCAATTTGTCACCATGTTAGCTATAGATACATGACAAGGATAGTTAAAAATATCTAGGTTTCATTAAAATAAGGTCACCTTGAATCGACCTTGCATAAACACAAATTACGATCGAATATTTATTACTCTTATCGAGACGCATTTTGTTCAAAGTTTTGTTTATGCACAATTTTATACTTTAATCGCAAAATTTACACTTTAAACGTGGGGTTCTCGACATGACGCCTTATGCAAAGCAGGTGCTACCTGATACGTGAGTTCACGAGCTGGGTTACAAACGTTGTAAGCCTCGCCAGGGAGGCTCACTAAAATTTGCTTAATGCTAGTCGTGCACAAGGAACAAACTCGTATCCATAACCTTACAGTGGCTCGAATACTTTGGAATATTCAAAGCACTAAAAATGTAATACAATAATGGTAATTCTATTTTAAGCGGTCGTAAGTCACATTTTCGTAAAGTTTTCCGCGCACTTACAGCGGTTTACAACCGATCCGACGCTTATCGGGTGTCGATCGCGTATCGCCATCATAAAGCGCTCATATCGCAACAAATATCCTGAATACTAAAATATAAAATCGTAATAAAGGCCGAGGCGGCCGCGTAACCGCGTACGTAGGTAGTACGAGTACTTATTAGTATTTGGAGATAAAATGAAGTTGGCCCGCTTTGGGCAATTTATTGGGGTAAGTTATGGGCGGCGCGCGGGCTCGAGCGGCTAATTTATTCGCCGTGCACATAAATTACTTGATTATGAATTCAAGTTAGCTCCACTGAATTGTTTGTCTGTTGTTGTAAGCAGCGCTTTTGTGTAACAAACAAGGATATTAGAATTTACCAGATTCTTGTCTTATAGTACCGCGCATAAATTACTTTTATATGTAGACGCGGCCGGGAGAAATGCTGTGAAATTATAAAAGCGAACAAGTGTAAAGAAAGAAGCGTTTGACAGAATGGCTTAATGGCAACATTATCATCGAATGTAATGTTTGATAAAAAAGATAAATGAGGAGTCAAAGTAGAGACAATCTTATAAAAAGCAATAGTAGGGATTATGTAGAACACCAATGGTAATGCCGAGTTGTTTTCCAGGCGGTACTAACGCGCCGCAAGTCGCTGCAGCGCGGAATAATCGCGGATACCCATAAAAGATGTAATTTCAGATAAGCTGAAACAGACGAGCCCCGCCCCCTGCCTCCCGCCCCCCTCCCCCACCTCTCTCCCTAGCTGCCTACTTTCTAATGACTAATTATTATGCTGTGCGTTCCGAGCTTTAACGTCAGCGAGTGAAGCCTACCTGCTAATACTTGGCTACGGTTGGTGCCGCGACTGTTTTTATGTACGAACATACCGTTATATCACGATTTTATTTTACTTTTCTAAAATTTTCCGTGTTACAGTTAGATTTAGTTTTCTAATACACGTAAAATAGGTATACCTACCTACTACTACCTGCTGACTTTATTTTGTTTATCATGCTATTGTTATTTGATTCCAAATAAATTCTTATGAATAAATAACAATAAATTCCGATAAAACAACGCTAATGTAGTTTTAATTGAAAATTATTATGCTCAGCGCCTAGGGTTCGCATAAGAGGCTTCTATCGAATGGTAAGTTCCGATCACCGATATGGGCATGAATAATTTGTAATTGATAATGAAGTTTAGCTGCTTATGACAGTAGTGAGGAGTCGTGTGGAGCGGCGCCGGCGCCTGCGCGATGACGCCGATAGAGGGCGACGCGGCGACCGCGCCGATGTGTGATACCACATTACCATAAGGCTCGCACACTGCCCCGCTGTATCTGTGATTACAAGCGCTAATGTATTATTGGGTCCTTGCTAATAATTTGTTAGATACGTGAACGTCCTCGTAATAATGTGCTTATTGGGGAAAATTGTGCTAATCATGGACAACAAATTACAACCACTCTATTATTTATCTTGCACTAAGATGAACTGCACGGAAACAATACACACACAAGTCTCATTTCACAAATAGCGTTACATTAAACACAACCCTGATAAAAATGAATCATGAAAAAGTAAAATATTTGCGTAGATACCATTGCTGATTATTTTTTTATTTTTCTTCAAAGAAATCTAGATATTACATAAATCACTTGCGAGCTGAAAATTTATATGCGCGCTGAAATATTTATACCTGAAACATCTTTTGTCTATTAATCTTATAAATCGCCTACTACCACACTTTAGAAAGAAAATCTAATATAACAGGGCACTAAACGGCTTTATTATTCATACTAATGTTAATATTATTCCGGCCTATACATATAACTTTCCGTATTTCCTTTTCAATTAGAGGGAAGAAATACGAAAATGACGTGAACACATGGCGGTGTGCGTGGCCAAGATGGCGCTCGGCAAGTAAATCGTCCGAATTATACAAATAGCGTTTGCCTAACTGCACCAACGTATTGGCATATGTTCGTGACTAGTTTACGAGTGCTACGACATTGCATATTAATTGGTGTCGCTATCGAGCCGCGCATCGGCTGCGACCTAGCTTCCACTGCTATCTGCGGACGTTTACCATACGTTGTGTAGATATGTGGCCTATCCAAACCTAAGTTGGAATACACTCTACTGATTTGTTGCGAACATCTTAATAACGCAATAATTTCTTAAGCGATAACGCAATAATTTTCAAACTTAACTTTTAATCATAAGTTTCTTTACTAAATAACTTAATTGCAATGCATAACAAAGTTAATTTATTGGCTGTCATTCAAGGAAAGTTTCCACTTTCCTCTAGCTGAAAGGTCGGGAAATGTCAGCAATATATGTACGCAAACGTCTCTCAAACTAGCAACTGCATAATTAATAGTATGCGATACAGTCTAACAGGCACATCATTAAATGCTCGATTTATCTTATTTCATTTAAAATTAAAGGGATTCTTAAGTATTTTGCGTCACATCTCTACTGTTTGTAGAAAATATGTCGTAAGTCGATATTACAAGAAAAATGTAACTTTCCACATATGTTTGTGTTTAATTACATTCTGAATGAGTCGACGTACGTCATTACAATTTAATTCAATTACAAATTAGTATGTATTTCGATTTAGTTATTAATCAGTATGTACTGATATTAAAATTGCGTATTTAGTATAATTGCCTATTCAAAAAGTTCGGAGGTCAAGTGCGTCAAGCCTACATTTATAAATATAGAAAAGGGTGTATGTTTATTGTCTTTAAATAACACAATGTTCTATTCTAGTCTTATCGGTGTATGGTAAGTATAGTTGTCAGTCGGATGGTCAGCTCCGCAAGTTAGTTCAATGCAACCCATAGCTAACTCTGTGATAGAGCGAACGCAGTCTAATATGCAAATGTATTTAAATGCTAAGCCCTCTTCATTACGGCGGCATCGATCTTAGATATACAATTTGTAACTCGATAGGTGCATAAGTCTAACGAATCTCTTGTTAATACCCCTTGTTGAATACGCTCAGTGTTTTGTTCGGCACGAAATTTGGCGAGAGGGTGTTACATAAAGTACTTATTTGGAATTAAAAGTAGTCGTCTATGTTATTGGTGAGTAATCTTAATATATTCTTACAAAAAGCTATTTTGAAAATTATTTTCACCTTATCTCTTATTCGTAAGAAAATTCTGACTAAGTATGCATGTATTATGAATTATGTTTTTGTAATACCTACCTACTACCGAACTATAAAAGGTTAACGTTAACGTCATTACATCATCATTTTAAACAACTAATTTAGTTAAATATTTTATCGATGAGCGCATTTCATTTTAACGTTAACTCAACTTTTTCATGAAATCACAAGTGAAGAATATCTCCACAAAAAATGGAATTTTTGAATGTAAAGAATATTGAAGGCCATATAGGTACCTACATACTATATCTTGGTACTCGTATACTAATTCTATAACGCTGACTTTGTTTATGTTTATTTGTTACTATTGTTATTAGACAGCCCACTGAGGAAAACTATACCTATTCTACTGTTTATCCGGTGCATGAAGTAGTTCCCACGGGACGCGGCCAAAACGGCTGACAGAAACTAGTATCATGACAAAGACGTTCACATCGGTATATTCACTGTGTGCACTGTACTAGCTAGCATGTAACTGTAACTGGATTGAGGAGGTCAGATAGGTAGCATCGCTCCTTGTAAAACACTGGTACTCAGCTAAACTCGGTTAAAGCCCACCCCAACATAGTTGGGAAAAGGCTCGGGAGATGACTGTACTAGCTAGCATGCTATATCTCTGTTCAGCAAACGTCCAGCTAACCTATCCAATTTAGTTCACACACCTAATCACAACCCATTAACAAGTTGTTCACGTCCATGCTAATTATACTAATTAAGCCGTAAATAAAATCTATGCACAACAAATTAAAAGAGAAATTCCAACACAATTAGACATTACTTTATACACTGGCAACATTAGTATTCTAACATGTTGTAGCGACCCAATCAGATTAATCTTAAATATTTATTGCACATAGTATTGCCAGGTTTGCTAAATTAGTATGACAATGGTATACCGATGGTGGTAGAAATGGTAAGCGCTGTTCAGACGTGGGTGGGCTGCCAGCTCCTGATTAAGACATGATGAATATTAATCTGCGCCTGCGCCGAGGCGGTTGTCGACGCTGTTCTGTATGAACTGCAGCACTTCTGTTACCTTCGCTTATGGTGATTATGAGGAAAATTTTAGATGTCATAACGTGGGAATGTGAGGACGAATAACTAATATAATGATTATAAATAACTTAGTACCTTGATGCATATTCATGAAGAAATTACGTTTTCGCATTTCTGCCTATCTTTAATATTAAATATGCATTATGGTATTGAAAGTCGTGTGAGGACAATAATTCAGACACAAGTAGCCTCTTTTCAGGAATATTATTGTCTGAAAGGTAATAGTTGTACCGCCAAGGAAAGCGTGGGTGGTGGTATTTTCCGATTGGTAAACCCAGTCTACTAACCTTTTGACTACTTGTAAGTAAATGCCATGAGCTTGTCTATTATGCAAGTATCTTGTATCTACAGAAGGTATAATATAAAAACCGAAAGAACGATAAGTTACATTTGTTTTGACATCACACATTGATATAAAATCTCAAAACTCATAAAATTCTTCTTAAAAGAAAAGTTTTTGATGTTACAGCTAATTAAAATGGTGCTCATAAATAACTTCAAAGGGAAAATTAAAATGTTCGTTGAACGTTCCGAATATTAATGGCCGCGTAAAGAATTGCATTGTCTAGCCATAGATCATGCACCTAAGTAATAGCAGAGTCCCCCTTCCGTATCGAGAACCGATTAGTTACTAGCTAATCCACCTACAGCGAAGTTAAAAAGAACAAGAGCCACGCTGCCTCCACCTGTCGAATCTGATAAAAGTGTTTTATTTAAATTTCTTTGGTTGGCGATTCAAAAACGAGCACAAAGTTGTATTTGTGTCTTATTAAATGAAATTTATAGTTTGGATATAGTTGCTGATTGACCTCGGTCACTGGAAGGATAACAGGTTCGCATGAATGCTAAAAATGAGCTTTTCTACATAATATTTACACATGTACATAAATAAGGCAGCCCCAGCTTCTCACATGTACGACGACATTGTTTATTTAAATAACATTGTCAACTGCGAATCGCCAAAATAAAGACAGTGAAATAAAGATATGCACGGTGTAATACTTTTGTAATTGAACACCGTATAAAATGCGAAGACGTGTTCCAAGATCAGAGGTGCGAAAGAGGTGAAAAAGGTGTTTACTTAAGTAAATAGGGCATTAAGAAGATACCAACAAGTTCCCAAGCCAATGACATCACTATAAATAGCGTACAACAATGCACTATAAATAAAATACTACTTAATTTTATGTCTAAAGGCCGAATGTTGTGCAAGGTGCGCGTACGCACGTGCCCGTCGCCCGCGGCTTCGCTACAATATCTGTTCCGAATTCAAATTCGTGTCATACATCTTATGCTTAGGTAACAATAACAACAACACAGAATTATGTAAACTGAACTCTAGAACCCCCGCTTAAGGATGATTTGAATAATAATGTAAAAGGAAATGGATATTCAAAATAATATCACCTCGGGGTTAACGATTACCGGTGCGCGCATGCGCCACAGATGGCGGGATAAACCGACGTTTGTTTCCGCAGTGATATCTGAATTAATGGCGATACGAAATGCTCGAAAGGTGCTCATTAACATGATTTATGCAAGATAATATGTTTCTTATGCAGGCCCTATTGTACTGATTAAAGTTTTCGATTGCAGCCGTTGTCGAAAACGCATGTCAACAAATTAATAACTTTTTTGGGTCAATGGTATCACTTCGAGAACTCCACGATATTATAATTGACCTTATGCTCTTATGTTTTAATGAACTAAAAGTTCATTGAGTGTGAACATTTGTTAATTTGATTAGCATATCCGGCAAAACGGTAGGCGATAATATTCATATTTGTTTTTAGTTAATTCACCACTCATGCATAACTTTAATCCACAGCTTTGAAATAGTGTATAAAAAAGAAAACTCGAACGTATAAAAGACTGCGCAAAGGACGTTCTGGTGGACAAGTTTACTCAACTAACGAGAAGTTATCTCGGAAATACTTTCGCAAAACAGACCACCTCTTGATTATGATAAAAGATGATCTTTTGAAGTAACTGGATATAAAACCTTATGACAATTTTGGGACATACCACTTTACTAGTATTTTCTGTAACTACGTAGGTATATTTTGTAAACGTACTTTTAACTTCACGTATTAATATCATTATATGCATTGCGGCAAAAGTCATTATTCTCATAAATAACTAAAGAAACCAACAAAAAGTACCTACTTCAGATTACATGAGGCCGTAACTCTGAATCAATAGAAGACATCAATAGTCCTGTAGTCGAAAGGTTGTTGTATTATTCGTGTGATATAGATAAGGCGTTTCATAAAACAGGTAAGTGCATAGCTAAGGCCGGGCGCATGATATTCCGCGGTATTAGAGCAGTACATGAATGTGTAGCGAGTACCGCGGCGCCGTCCATCTCGCGGCTCGTTCGCTCACTGAGTACATTCCCGTGTAAGTTTTTACACCTATTATTTTATGTGTCGGCGAGTAAAGTTCGGTACGTGAGTTATAAACTCGCTCGCGCCTCTCTCGCCCCTACTTTATAGGTATTAACGACTTGTCCGAGAGTTTTCTTATAAATAAATTTGAAGGGTAACAAGGCTCGTTTTTGTCGGATTAGTAGAGTGGATCTTGTTTCACTTTGTTGCGGAGCCTCTCTATCTTTTTAAATGGAAAATTTATGAGGAATTTCTATGGGCTTTGTGTGTGAATATATTCTGCGGCCTTTGAAACTCTCAGTGTACCTGCACATTATGACTGTAATTACTTTGCCTTCTTCATGGTGAAATTAAGTAGGGGTGTAGCTCATGCGCCGTGTGCTGAACTTATATTGGGCCGGACTGACGGGGTGCAATCTATAGATACAAATCTAATCAATAGTTTCTAAGACATTCGAATATAAATTACTTGTTACACAAATAAATCTTATTTGTTTAGTTTCTTACTTTACGGACTCCATATCTATTTGCGTAATAATTTTCCTTTTAGTGCAAAGATGTGAGCATTTCAAAAGTGGCCAGTGGAATCAGTGAATCACGTGACATTAGACCATAAGGCGTAGTGCGCACTATAAAAGTGAGACGTACGAGTATGTTAAGAGCACTACCTGTAAAATATCAGAGCAGTAAAGTAAATGCAGTGTTAGAGAGACAGTGGACGTGCTCCGTGCTCTTACCGTCTGTTTAAGACCAAATAGCCTCATATTTCATCGTGACATACTTTTCTTTTAGTACAGAACTACACATTTCATAGATTAAATTTTAGGAACTTATTTTGCTACCTTTTGACTTCAAACAAAACTACCATAATTTATGATTATTTTCCTTATTTTTATATAAAAGTCTAATACCGTAATTAGAAAAAGACTGACATTTAACACTTACACAAATAAATATGATTTATTTTTCAAAGTGTCAAACGTTTTTAATTTTCCCTAACAATCCCGTAAGTTGTTAGGTACCTAGTCAGTGTGAGGTATGCTTTACGAGTTAGAAATATTTCTTCCAAATACGAAGTTTCCCGGACCTGTGCCTTCATGTAGGACTATGGAAACAGAACTCTGAAGTTTAACGATGATCTCTTTTATCTACTTGCTGGTATTAAATGTATCAATAATGTAGTGTTCTCTTCAATATACAAGTACAAGTATTAGAAATAATTTTCGTGCCTATTGTAAGGACAGTGAAGAACGTCAACGCACTGACTGCTTCGAATCATAAAGCTATTTTTATCTGATGAAACGACGAGACTTATTTAGTCAGTTAAGTAAAGTAAAATATAATAACAATAGATTCTATTCTTAGTACCCATGTTATTACCAACAAAAGCGAATTTATGAGTGCACTCTCGAAGTTTCAAATATCCCTAATGGAGTAAGAGTGAGCCGTTTTACATGTTCCCCCACAAACTGCATTATAATGTCTGTACCAAAAATAACCGCACATAAATATAAAACAATGTGAAACCACTTAAAGCGAATAAAATACACGTCGACTTCAACTCAGTAAAATGAATTTATTAATAACGGAGACAATGAACGTCTGAAACAAACGTTTCACTTTTTGTATTTTTAATTGTCCTCCGGACGACAGCGAAGACGCATTAGAAGAACGAAAATAAACCGGGGATCATATTGGACAGGCCCGACCGGGCCGGAGCCGCACCGGCTGCGCCCGCGCCGCCGCCGTGCCCGGCGCACGTGCGGACCGCGCGCTCACCTCGTCCCTGTCCGGTATTTTCGTGTTAACGTGTAGTAAAGCTGTCACTAATTAAAAATACTTCTTGAACCACTGCCGCAGATATAATTTTATTGAATTGTAATTTCGCGATGTCTCTCGTATAGTATGGGACGCAGTTCTTAGATGATATCTTCTACGTAATTAAAAATCTTGTCGTGACATTCAGAGCGGGCTCGCCCCCGCACTCCTCGAGCTCCCTCAATATTGTTGGCGATTGAATCGCAATTAAATGCAACGAATCAAACTACACTTTATTAAAAGGGCTGATAGCTCAAAATGGAGAGTATATCGCGAGGCAGAATCGAACGTGCTCCCGTCGAAATGCCAACCATTTTATTTATTCGCCTTAATTATGTATCTTGTCTTAATTTACGATTGGATCATACGATAATCAGAGACGTAATTTATAACAGATGCCTAGGTATTCGAGTCGTGTCCATAACGAGATTTAGGATTACGTAGATGACGTCGCGTTCAGTGCTCGGTGTCGCGATTAAAATATATTATCGACATTCATTGGCATTTTGCAATTAAGTGCGCGTGCGGATAGCGGCGAAGAACGAGCAGCGAACGCTCGATGCGCGCGCTTCGATAGCGTCATCGCGTTTAATTTCGTTATGTGTCGATGGCATGACGGCCGGCCGACATCTCGATACGGCGACTGTCCACAGATATCCCTTAATGAAAGTAATGGAGGTTTATTAACGATCGTCGACTACTCTTCTCGCAATACATACTTATAGTAATAGATACGAACGCTGGCGAAACGTGCGAGCGAGAACAAAGAAAGCCACATTTGCTAATTGCGGTTTTGCTCGTGTCGTGCGCACGGAGGCAGGATCGTGAGCTCCAGAGATATGACGATAACACATTCATAAATAATTAGAGCGAAATTTTCTCATTTGTAAGACGACAGTCATGATATTTGGTAGCAGACTGTTCTCGGAACACTCGGATCTTGATAGCAGTTGCTCCGACACGCCTGCCCGCAGCTTATTTTACTACCACGATGACTGCATTGACAAGCGCGAACTATGTGTAGCTACCATGTTGCTGAACACCACCAAAACAAAATATAGGTACATACTTCTAATGGCTAGAAAAAGTTCAAAGAAAAAACAATACCAACGACAATGAACAAAATACCATAATGAGTTTTCTTATTAAACAGCCAGACAAGTCAACTGCTAGGTCAGCTATTGAACCAGAGAACAATATAAAAAGCAAATGTGAGGTGAAACGCTGTGGGCTCAGTCACGGTTGTCGGAGCCTCGCCATGACAAGGTTCAAATTTCCACTTCCGCTCGATCCATGAACAATCGATATTGTTATCGCCGACTCTTCATTATAAACCAAACAAAAATAATTATACGAAACGTTGGAACAACAAAAAATATTGGGTAACTATGCATTCATGTTTTAATAACGACAATGATAACAAATTAAACATGTTTCATTTCCCTAAACCGAATGTTATCGAAAGCATCGTAAATCATCCGGAAGATAAAAAGCTTTAATTGAAAGAAAAAAGTCTGCAATCCAGTGTTTGGATTTTGCTCAGTCACTCTGCGCAGATTAGAATTCCAGGCGTAGCCAATTATTGCAGTATGAAATTTATTGGTTTCGGGTATCAGTTGAATGACGTTTTTCAAATCGCTAGTGATCCACTTATAAATGTTATATGGTAACCTCGCGATCCAAAGCACGCCAGCTGTCTACATACAAACGAATCATTCGTTCATCGACCACACAGCTCTATTATTTAGTCAACAGCAAATTTTTCGTAACTTCCGTGATCGATTGAAGTGATGTTTTTGCTGCAAAAACTAGCGATGACATAAAAACAAACAATCTATCTGGCACATAAATTAAAATTTCCGCTTGCCGATAGTAATGGCCAATCAAGCATAAATATTGGAGGGGAATTCAACTGAGCGATATTCGGTTATTGCAAACGTTGTCAAAAATAATAATATCGAACGTTTGTGAGTCAGATTTATGTTTTCTTATTTGTATTAGCTAGACAAGTTTTTATTTTATTTACAATCTATATCTATATCTGTCATTACGAGTAACAAGTTATTAGTAAATGGCGATTCTCGTTTTGAAAAATTGGTATTTATGAAATTATCATATCTTCGTATTAAGAATTATCACATCAGCTTCACAATATTTATTACATTTTAAGTAGATCCTTTTCCCCTCGGGATGGTTTATTTTTACAATGCAATGAAATTAATAAATTTAATATAGTTATACAACCAGAAACAAATTTAGTGATCAATTTAAAGTAATTTTCATTTAAAGTCCATAATATAACGGCCGTGGTAAGTCGATCCGCTGTATATAGCTATCAATTAGTTTTACTGCACATCATATTCATTTGAGAGTGCACTTCCCTTGATTAGTGGAAAGCTCTTTAAGGGCCAAGGTGCCATTAAAATAAATTAACAACATTATCAGAAACAATTCCGAGTGTTAAGTGTGTGTTGACTATCAAAAATTACTAGATAAGCGTCGACAATGCTCGCCACGTGACTTATGAAGTGATTAAAAAGTTGTACAGGTACAGTCAACTGCATTTTTAGAACATTTTGTCACGTAAAAACACTTTACAGATGAACATTTGATTATAGTATGATTTCTGTCGCCACTTTTTTATATTGTGCAAAAATGCGGAACACCTAAGTCATATTCATACCTAGGTAAAGACTCCATGCCTAGTATTACATTAAATATGTAAGTATACACGAGTATCTGAATTAATTGTCATTTTATGATAATTTTCTAAGCAGTTTCTTTTTAATAGACCGAGCTTAAAATTTCATAAATAAATAAGTATGTCATTAAGGAATCAAAGTTCTGTGTTTGTATGTTCTTCATTTTGAATATTCATAATTCCATAATTTGTATAATTATTTAATTTAATCTTGATTTTGATGTATAGTGTATGAAGGATGTAAATTAAGCGATAACTTAAATAAATCATTTAAATTTGTACTTAAAAAACTTTAGTAGATATAAAAATATTAATGCTTCATGAATTTACGCGATATTACATAATTATTTTTGTTGTTCTGCAAAAATATCACGTTGACCAGCGAACAAATTGTTGAAATATTGTACACGGAGAACTGTCAGGCTGGATCCACAGATTATATTTTATGGCTTACAAACTCATTGATGCGTATAGTTACATTAAAATCAAGCGTCGGCCATAACGACGGATATTTCCACATAAAATTCGTAGAAACTGATTTTAACAAAACTTAAGGCCCATTCATAAAATATTTTTGATATATACATCTAGATAGATATTATTTTATCGCTATAACAGTTCTGGAGATGAACTAGGTACTGACAAAAAAACAAACATTTTTTTTTTCAATCAAAAATCCTTTTGTATGCCCATTACATAGTCCAATGCTTCATTCCTTAAGCCCGGGTCGTCGATATCAGGCGGCTAACTTTACGCGCGCCCTATTACGCTCGGCGATAGCCACAATCAGGTAACAGCCGCCATGACATCTTTATGATGTTTCAAATACCATTACTAACGACACCTTTTTAGTTACTTGCGATAGGAGCCCACCAATGGCTTCAAGACAAAACGATTTGGTGTCAATGGCACCTGTGCGCCTGCGCACACTAACTTATGACCATCTAGTGAAGTGTTGTGTACCTCATTCTACTAATATTGTTTATTTGATAAATGTTAAATACCTACTAAGATTTTTATGCTACATTCTCATGTGGTCAACTGGGAACAATATGACTGAAACCTATTTTTTACCTGAATTTCTACTTAACACTGATTTATTACACTAATGATGGTATTTGAACAGAGTTTTAGAAAAAAGTCTTGAAGACCTAGCAATAAGCATCGTTTTGGTACGTACCGTAACCAAAAGTATTGGTTAGTATCCACAATTTCTGTCAATATTTTGGTAATGTCCACCAGCAGGCTTAGCATGGCGATTCTATATCTATTCTATCAAAAAAAAGACAAAGCTCTTTCTGTCAATGTCAACATGTCTTCTGTCAACTCGCATATAATCACTCTTACGACTTATGTCGATTGAAGAAAAGAAAAAATTCTTCAAAAAATTTCAAAAGGTATCTTACGTCAATCTGTCACTTTTCTGTCATTATGTCCATTCTCCGGTAGACAAAACGTGTTTCTACGGTTGTCACGCTAAGCCTGCAGTTTGTGAAACGTACTGTGAATGCTTGTAATTTGGTGAAGTTTTATAACTTAAATCTATTGCAACTTCATAGAATTACCTCAAATTTTGTTAAACAATCTCTTTCACATTCATTCATTTTTGTTTCTATTACATAAAAACCCAAGTCACGGCCGGTTTTGTAACAAAATATTGTTTATCTTAATGGAAACTTATGATATGTTGTCACTAAGCATAATGTAATTGTGTAATACATCTTGTTATACAACCAGTTTAATGATTAAGCAACCATTAACCATCAATGTGAAATATCAAACCCATAAACTATCCATAGTATCACTTTTTACTCTAACAAAAACTGCCTAATTAAGTCTTCTATTAATTAAAAAAACATCGTTATATTTGTTTAAATAATTCATATTTTTAATCTGTTATTGGCATCTGAGCTACATCTCTTATCTCGCAACCGAATTCCGAGAAGAATCTATACGAATACATTTTTGTTTTATAGCCTACTTTATATTAATTTAATATTATTTATTACATTCGTTTCGGGTCCAAATTTTGTTTTTTTTCTGCCTATTTAGCATCATGATAAGAACTATAATGTTTAATAAATTATTTTTAAGTAAGGACGACTGCGGTGTTGCAGATCGGAGTTTCAGATCGCAACGAATTTTGTGTTTGAGTGTGCAGTTGAGGTGAGCAAACACAACTCGTGGGGTGCTTGGAGGCGGTTTAAGAGCACAACTATTTAAAAATGAATGTTAGAAATGAAATCAATACGTTTGAACGTTTGGTTGGCGAGGAACGGCGCGTTATGAGAACATAAATCTCTGACCTTACGCCGAGTATCTGATCCCCCACCACCCTCTACCCCTACGATATAGTGGTGCACATCTGATGTTGTGAGAGATACCACTCAGCCGACTGAATTGAGTCTTATTCATTACGAGATAGTGTTGTGCAAGCCTTCCTGCGAGCGAGGGCAAGCATTACGCGATACACTGTGGATTCACATCTACTAGATCAAACTAATTAGCTACATCAGTTAACTTGAGATATTATAGGAACCGTTTCAGATACACAATATATTATATTGTTGCATTGCAGTGTGCATGAATGTATTAAAACATTAATAAAAAAATCAGGCAAGCCAAATTATTCCGGATCGTTTGAACCTCATCAATATTGTGTTTAGCTATTTCAGAAATAAGCCTTTGTGGGTATAGTCGATTATTTTTCCAACCAAACATGTAGTAGAATGAAACCCATTGAAAAAAAATAATACAAAAAATATAATATGAATCATGTCACTCACTCAGGTATACAAGATATCTTAAAAATATATATAAGCAATAAAAATAGTATATAATACAATAAATAAGCATTTACTCAAATCATCTAACGATTTTCCGTCTCGTCGCGACAGCAAACAACTAAAGGTACGGCAGATGAGACCTGAAACTGTGTGACAGATATTTTTAGCTTGTAGATTATTTTTCCTATAACTAGTGATATTCTCTTCCTATTCCTATCTAACTATAACTTTATTGAAACCGTGATCTATGAATTAACTTGATTCAAATTTTGTATTCGTAACTTTTTGTATGCGGATAGCTTTATTCCTCTTCTGAATTGGATGTTATTTTGGTCAACTCTTGTTTTCAATGCAGACACCGTTGATTCAAGTTTTATAAACATCAACATATTTTACTTAAGTATCTACTAATGTAACACGGCAAATGATAAAAGTGTCGCAACCAATATATTATTTAAATAATATACAGTTCCCATGAAGATGACAAGTTTAATAGGTTTATATGCGACACACACAAACGTCATTTTCTAATTTGAATAACGTCAACTTTCACCTCGTAACGTTACGTCGCATTTCAGTGAAAACATATTTTCCGTATCTTATCAGCTCGAATAAATCACGAGTGGCTAAACCTGTTGTGTCATAACTATTAAAAAAGTTAAACCATTGACGGGTTATTGATTGTCTAATAAGCTAAAATGATGGCTGTGTCGGACGTGAGTAGGCTAGGAAACGCTAGCAGAGCGTCCGACAGATATGAGCAGGGAGCAGGTTATATTTTATCGGAAGTAACGGCATCTAACGTACGGCCAATTTCATAATGCCTCGAGCTCACCCGCCCGGCCCGCTACCGCCCGCTGCCAATGTGCCTCACTTATCAATTTGATATCTCGATGTGGAAACATAATGCGCCACAGATGAATCGATAGCCTGATATATGGAAACCAATATCAGATAACTTATTAACACCACATTTAACACTTCAACATTGTTCTTTTTCCGATATTATTAGAATGGATAAGATTTTTAATTAATTAACGATTAACACTTAATTCACATTCTGACTAAATCAAATCAGAATTGTTTAATTAGCAATCAATGATGCATGTCAAAAATCGATCAACTTAATTTCACAGTTAATAGTGAGCACCTGATTAAATCTCAGTTTATAAACTGTTGTGCACAAGATAATAAACACGCGGGCTATCCCCGTATGTTATAATATATAGAGCGGTAAAACAGACGACTCACTCTGTCAAATAAGTCATCAGTGCGTCAGTTAACTCAATTACACCGAGATCAACACACGGCTACCGTACATGATTAACAAGCTCACTTCACAAACAACTTCAAACGCAATATCTATACCAATAAACCCTAAAATTGTTTAACTAAGCATACGCGAGGTAATCCTGCTTCATAAATCATTTAATAACACAAATGCACAGCCACACACTGAGCTATTCCTTCCGTTGTCGGAGTTATGATATCAATATGCAAGCTAAATTCCACCCTAATCGTTACGAACGACGTCACGATTTAGAATAACAAACTATTATTTTAAGCTTTTCGAAAAGCGTCAGTGATATTATCCTCTACTAGAAAAGCAATATGTGTGACTAATATGTAATGTGAAATTCCAACTCTATGCGGTCACCATAGAACATACTTTGAAAGTACCGCCCTGGTTGCCCCGTATTGTGATGGTTTATCCGTCGTCCGGAGCGGATGCCACGAACTGCTGTCAACCCTTGACATTCGGGATAAGTTTGACGGATCATACACGAAAATGATTTAGGACACATGTTTAGAGGTGTCAAACAAAATAATGTTCAGATAGTGATCGTGTCTCGTTTATTTCTCGAAATAGATAACATCAGTACTATTAACAAATGTTATAAAATGAAACATTAACATTAGTTATAAATATTTAAATATGTCAGAAAATATCATATTCCGTACACATTAAACATAAATATTAATAACAAAAAAACTCATATAGTCACATCTCCATTGAAACCTAATACGAGATGATTTTGTAACTTTATATCGCGCCAAGCTAATAGAGCTTGTTGAAGCAACGCCGTTGACAAAACCGTTGACCTTTCAATCAACGCTAAGCAAATATTAGCATTTCAAAATATCAACTGTATACGATAACCGGAAAGTGGTCGTTAAAATGTGGACAGAGGCGGCCATAAAAATAAAATATTAATAATTAGCGGCAGCAGGTTAATAGTCCATTAGCATCGTGTTCGTTCGCGGTCGTCACTCAATAGCGCCCGCATCGCTTCGGATCGCCTCGCCTCGCTCCGTGCCGTCTACCTGTCGCCACATCGCCATAAATGTAGTTATGACTTGCTGTCACATAGGCTTGAATAATAAAATAATTGCTGACAAGACTATTAACGATGCAATAGGAGAAATAGGCAGTTTTAACACAGGATGTGATAGAAAGACATAATGTTGTGCATCATTATTATTGAACATGTGAAATTAAACTCACTATAAAATAGCTCTAGATGTGTGTTTTTCGAATATCTAACTGCCTTTAAAGTAATGATAAATTTATTTCTACAAATATGGAAACTAATACCAATTCATCGCTGTGTAAAAGAGTTAAAACATCTGGTCACGTAATCCTATTCAACAAAGTTCAAAATCTATTTCATAATTATGTTAATGAAATACTTTCATATCCACGACAACTGATCATTGACATTAAATGACGGATCGAAAAATATCGCAACGCTCCACTGACTACTGTTCAAAAACTATAACAAAAAGATTTTCGTAATCAACGAGGTGATCTACTTCCCTAGTCGCAATATTAAATCGTACAAAAACAAGATAATAATTAAACCTCGGTGCTTTCATTGGAGCAGCGGGCAGGTGCGGCCGCGCAGCCACCGCCGTGGGCTGCAACAAGACGACGACCACGCTCAGCGATAAGGAAAAACTATACCGTCACGTTGAATGTAAAAACAAATTATCAAAGATGAAATAAAAAGCTATCGAGGAAGCGGTCACAGTTGAGTGTATCCACAGATTATCCACAGCTCTATGAGTTGGTCTTTCTTTATTTAATATCTTTGTAGAACGACGGAAACTAGCAGTCCTTGATTGTTTGATCAGTTTTCCAATAATTATTCCCTATAAAAACACCGGAAATGGAACGCTTAATCGATTCCGGACCGCGCCTCGTAGTGACGTGGCGTTTGATTACTGAAATTATATGGCGAGACGAATCGCTACAACTTTGTTTTGTGTATTGTTGAACGCGGCCTTCGATACAGGCGAAAAATAAAAACTAATACAACTATTGTTTTAGTCTTGTCATTATTATCGCTGGCTATGAGGAAGTTAATTGACGATTTCAAGGTGAGCGGTTTCTACCTACATCTTTGATGTTTACTGCTAACGATTCTTATTTTTACTGAATTTTCCTTGTACAAATTCGCGAAGCTATCCTATGAATACGCTTATTAAAATCCAATATAATTTCGGCGTGGTCCAGCGGTCTGCAGCGGCAGGCTCTCAAAGTAAAAGCTTCATACTTTGTACACAAATAGTATTAGACACGCCACGTATAGAATGTACCGTGTTCACATTAAAGATTGATGTCAGACGAAAAGATGGGGCCACTCTGCAAAATTTATCTCACATCTCCACTCCACCAATGACAAGAAAACTGTTACGGTTTGCAACGGTCTGAGTGTAACATTAAAAATTCAAGTCGTCTTACCCACTTGTGTGAGGGATTGCCGCATATTCGCCTTTGGACAGCATTTATATTTCCTTTGGCTACGGTTATACTCAGCATTCCGTCAAAAGGGAATTTCGTATTTGAGATTTATTTTTGTAGCGGCGTGCGGTATCGTTTATTTATGAATAGGCTTTTGTATGCGTTGTATAAGTGTGTGGCAAGTGGGAAAAAATCCTTTTTTATATTTAGGTCAGGAGGCAGTTTTAATATTTTTTCTTCTTCAGTGTATTTTCTTCTTCATAATCAGGTGCAACCAGCTGATGTCGAGTCACATAAGACGCATCCAAAATCTATGTTTCTTGTGGACCTAGAAATCACTTACCTACCATAACGACAGCTATAAAGCCGTTTAAAGTCACGAGTCTTGTTTTCACAAGGCTTCGGGCATTTAAATTCTACGTTTGATTCCTAACCATTTTGTGAGGTGAAAGTAATTGAATTTTTCTGTTAGAAAAATCTCAGATACAGCAGAGATTGGAATTGCGGACGCTAAAGGGCAATTGGCTCGCCCTCTATCACTTGGGACCTGATACCCTCATCGCCGACTACGAGTGTTAAGCCACTCTGCCTGACCTTTTGGCATTTACAAACGTATTATCGATTATATTTAAATATCATTTTAGTTTGTGTATTAGACACAAGCGAATAACAAAAATAACCCTAATGTAAGTTCATTGGATAAAATAAATGTGACATTGTGACCTTTTTCATTATGAATATAATGGCGGCGACGAACCCGATATTTCCGTTTGATATTGTGTCTGTTTATTATTCGTTAAGTACATTCGTATACAACGCACTTACGAAGTCATTAGAGAAAGCATTATGCCGAATAACAAATGTGAGAACTTAATACAATTTGATAGTATTTATAAACTCTCATAAAATAAAAAAAAAACCCTCTTAATGCTACAATAATACAAGGAAACAAGTTCACAAAATCCGACTACTTAAATAAGAAACTGAGATCCAATAAGATGTTACGAGTCACCCAAAAAATAGTAGCTACAAACAATTTATCATAATGTGAACTTGTAACAACACTGTGACAGTTTTTGTGGCGAGTGTACAATGAGTGTACAAGGTGTCGGCAGCACCGCAGTGTCCGGTGGCAGTGCGCAGCGTCACGCCCCACTGCCCAACACCTCACAATGCACGATTGGATTCAGGTGCTTTATCATATTTTAGAATAAAGAAATCAACTGACAGAACTGATTACTCATACCTCCGGCATTTCTTACTGGACCAGATTGTAAAGATGAAATTCGAATGACGAAATCACCTCAGTTAGTTACTTATGAATTAGAACGGAATATTATGCAAACAATTGTTGGATGCAAATAGTAACATACGATATATTCGCTTGCATATGTAAATTTATTTAATTAAAATTAAAACATTCAAAGTTAGATACAAAAGTGTAAACGTGGAGGTAAACTTGTAAGCTATTAGTCGAAACAAACCAAGTTTGGAATTAAATGCGAGGTAAATAACTGTTTAGTGACGGATCTACGTAGCATGGGAGGTGCGCGCACGCGCGTATTTCATTCAGATCTATACAAAACCAAAATACAGGTGCAGGAATCTGATCGTGTATATTTTGTAATGGGATTTTTAAAGTTGTGATTACAAAGTATACATGAATTTGGCTTACTGCTCGTGTGTAGTTCGTAATGTGAATACTGGTTTCTAGTTGCAAAAGATACGACATGACTTACAACTAACAGATCACAGCCGGTGCCCACCAATCAACGTGCCTTCCGAAAACGGCGGAACTCCTTATGACAAACGAACCGACCGCAAGGCTGTCCTAAAGGCTATCGATCTTTTCGTCTGTTCGCGCAGCAAATTTTGGAAAAAGCTAGTTTCTAAGTCACTACAAATTTTTTACGAGTATTGTGCGTTCTAGTCATGTATAGACTGGAGGACCTTAGTTAAAATAGTACTTTCCAATCTATATGCTATAAGTTACACTATGAAAGCAGAGGTTGTTGCAGGTTCTGGCCTTGTATAGATTAGAAATACGCCGCGCACGCGCCGATGGCTGGTATTGACAGATCGGAGAAGGAGTAACGGCTGCACATGCGCCGGGTGACGGCTTCCGTTTCATAAAGTTTAATGGCGCGGTTGACCCAGCTTTGTTTGTTTTACACGCGTCCACAACTGCACCATTCATAGCCGTTCTGGTAAACTATTAATTGCTTATGAAGCGTCAACATGTTAAGACAAACATAACCTTAACACGTCACAACTTTAATGCTTTACTATATACTTATTATATCTTGTAGCTGAATTCTGATGTTGAGCAGATTAGAATATTTATACTACAGCGCGTTGCTACACAATAACCTTTAACCTTACAATTCTAGAAATTTGTATATTATTGTGAATTCAAAACTTACTCGATATTTTTGCATTAATTGTTCAATTTTGGAGACAATACATTGTTAAAAATTCATTAATATTCACCAATTAAATAATCTACAAACACGCACGTGTAAATTGAAATATATTTTTAATTTCAATTAAAATAAACCAACATCTATGACATAATGAAGTCATGTTATGGCTGTTTCCTTAATTAACAGAAAATCCTAACGCACTCTCGTTCACAAATATCAGGGTGACTTAATCAGAGGATCACATCTCTTAATATACGGGCCGCCGACGAGTGAGATCTGACACGAAATTCCCTAAAAATAATATTTAAAATGGTAATGGGCCCTCGGATTCATAAATTGGTGCGCCATATGTCCCGTGCGTTGCACCTACTGTGTACATAAATATGTCAAGTATTGAGAAGACTGCTGCCGTACTGTAACGTGATGGATATTCTTGATATTTGATGACGCATTTTACTATTATAGTCACATTTTGAAGTGCAAAATATTGATACGTTCACTTTTTTTCTTGGAATTACAATAGGTATTTCTTGTTTATAAAAATGATTCATAGTATTTCTCACGAAAACTAACCCAAATAAGAAACTAAGACACTACTTATTCTTAAATTCAGATCGTAATGAAATTCATTTCAAGTATCAAGATGGTTCGTCAAGGCAGCGCACTGAAGTTCAGACACAGTAGCACGAGTCAAATAGAATTTTTGACACCAACAATTTTGCGTTTCCCGCTTTGTTTGTGGGGACAAAAATAGTGTGCACTAAATAATAGACATTTGGCCCCTGCCTGCAGACATAACTGCACGTAAAATATTTGAACATATATTTAAACGGCTATGTGTGAATATTTGTTAGTGTTTTCTAAGAAAAAAACATCATCTTTGCCGGCAGGAGTGCCATGTTGTAACATTTTATGTAAAGTAAGTTACGTGATTATAATCATATAATTATATTGTACTGCTGTTTTAAAAAAATCAGAATAACTTTTGTCACTAGTTCAAGATCACATTTCCTAATTTAGTTTGCCAGCTGGGTCGGATTTCTATATCTTACACCTGCAAAGTTCAGAAAAGCAAAGGTCGGCAGCGATGGATCTGCGCCCGCGCGCCTCCCCGCGCTGCGCACCAGATGTCGCAGTAAGGCCGCGCGATCTCTCGCTACTAAGCATAATAAACCTTCACCATAATAATAAGTGTTCACACCCTACACTAATATATAATCCTAAGAATATTTTGACTATCGCGTCCATATGCGCGAACTTTTAAAAATAGATGACTCGCAGCTTATGAAAATAAAATATCTGTGAAATATTGGTTCCAAGAATAGTATTATAAATCTTAATATGTATCAGTTCTGTCATCAATTAAGTTTCTGCAAAAATTAGTTAAGTTCAACGCAGGATTGACAGTTTTAATTGAACCACCGAGCTTTTTACTTTCCTCCCAACCAACGAAGATTTTATGAAAAATGCAGTAACGCGGTAGGTAAACAATAAATTTTGAAGCTTCTACAATACACTCATGGGGGACCTTAGCCAGTTTTGGTCAACAATAAGTAATCTTAAAATCCGTCTAAGGACTCTTGTAAGAGAGACCCCAAAGTATGACCAAAGAAAACAATAAATCGTAATGACGGCGCGCCCCCAGGGCACCCTCGGATGCTCGCTATTTTGGACTATAAATAAATGTGTAGATGGATTGATAAATATAAATATTAGGGGCGAAACGAAGAAAAACAATGTTTATGAAACTGGTGTCGTTCGCTTCATAACTGTGAGTTACGACTTCCGACGGCTGCCGGCATATGGACCCGCAATTTTTTGTATCGCGACTTATCTTCATCTGCATCTAAAAATAGATAATTAAATAGGAGTACCTGACCTTTGATTGGGTGAGAAATACCTTGAGTCTCACGACCCATTTGAAATTAAATTAATCAGGAATATCCTATCTCTCAACATGGCTCTTGATTTATGTTGTGCAGCGAAAACGATTGCACCTGAAATGATTGTACTTATGTGACAAAACTTAGTTATAGACAAACACGATCATCCGAGTTACGACGTCATCTTTGCATACATCTGAAACAGTGTGAATACCTAATTCGGATTTATCTAAGCGACAGAAAACAAGTTGCAACACTTATAATTCCTACAGAGAGATGGGAGCCTATTCTTGTCCCCTTGAAACTATTTTCCCAAAACCTATACAAATAGACATTGAAATGAAACGTTAGGTGTCAAACAAATTCCATGGCATGGCAAATAAATTCTGTTGCCATAATAAGATTAACAGAGTTGAGCATGCGTGTACCGCTGGCTTGACGGGACGTTAGTCACAGCGGCTATACTTAGCCGATTGCATTGTCTTCTGAAATATCTATTAACGATTATTGACAAGGCATCGGCACGCGAATTCTCCCCGCGGTAGGTGCGACGAACTGCTATAAATATATTTTATGTGCGATGCAGCGACGCCCGATGCAGGTATGTGACGGATAGCTGCACGAACACCACCGATCTGCACGACCAGCTTATTTGTGTTACTTACTTCACAATTGGTACCTACAGTATTTGGATGTCAACTTTTTTACACATACGAGTATATATACCCACTTAATAAGATTAAAATAAATGATATTCATGTCAACATTAATTCGCATTCAGCAAATATATCTACATATGTATTATCCACACAACCACCTGAACAATCTATAATTATATTCCGTTAACAAATTAATGAAATTCGCGTCAAAATTGCAAACTGTGAATTCAAATTGATACAATTCGACAATTGATTACAATATGCACACGAAGCAGTATCGTCCACAAACACAGGCGAGCAGTCAGTGAGCCGACATCGATTCATATCCAACGAGAGAGCTTTTCATTTTGTATGTTAAATTAAATTTCCATGAAACAAGATTGAATTTTTCGCAATCAACGCGTGTGAAGCCTGCTCCAAACGAATTTGTGTGTATGGATGCATAGATTTATTTTTAATTTGTTTTGAATACCTATATTTATTGAAATGGAAAAATATCATGTTTATCGTGTTGAAGGTAATAAGAATTGTTATAAAATAGTACATGAAAAGTATCAATAAACGTCAAACCGCGAGTGTGGATTAGGCGCGCGGTGGCGACCGCAGCCGGCAGGCGGCGCGCGGCGGTGAGCTAGCATCGGCTTAGCTAATTTACAATTTAATTATCAGTCGGGATGATGCATCGTTAGCGCGCGCCAAACCGAGTTTATGCGACTAATCAATTGTTTGACGCGACCACTGCAATCACGCGCCGGCCGCCCGCCCTCCGCGCCGCCCGCCCCACGCCGCTAGTTACGCGCCGGCACCAGAACTCCGAACGGTAACAATGTTAAACATGAATATGGCCACATAACCCTTCACTTCGCGCAGCCATCATGCATAAGTCACGCGTTCGTGCCGCTTAACATTAATCGGATGTTTGTATAATTATTTTATTGCGTTACCTATACATATAATGAATCTCCGTCGTCACCTCGTAAAATAAGTATCGATAGACGCTTCAGCAATCCAATCGAGAGAACAATGCGGCGGCGTGTCGCGCCCGCGTTGATTAAATATAGCTCAGAATCCATCAAGCGAACGGCGCGATCGAACCGTTGCTATGGATTTATGCGCTAAATATTCGACAGGTGCCAAGTGTGTCGATCGTAGAGTTCGATCGCCGATGACTAACTACGCCCTAAATTTTATTTCAAATGTCAAATAATTTGAGCACCTGCCCTGCGCCCAGACCGGCGTAGCGCACCGGCGACCGCGCGACACACCACTTATAACCATCAATCACTAGGCAGCTTTACAAGAACATTTAACCAAATCTCCGGACGCTAACCACCTTATAATGTACCCGCTGCATTAACATGTACGCGCGGTCAGTAAATAATTATTTTGCTACTGTTATCCGATAACGGTAAACAATTGCAAATATACGTCATTAGAAAGTCACGCAGAGTTTTCATTAATTTATTAAGGACGGTTAAAATTAACCGCTCACGAATGAGAATCGTGCGACACAATCGTAATGTGAACGTTCACAATTCGCTAATCCCGCGTCGCTACCGTTACATAAGACAGCTGAGTTGAATATAAATGTAAAACACAATAAATTTCATGCCCCGTAGGAAATGAATATTCATCACGAAATCGCCATGCATATTCTCTTTTGCTACAGAATTTCATGTTCCGTAGAGGCGCGGCAGGAACCATAACAAAGTAGACCTTACCGTGCTCGACCATCAGTCAGTATTCGCACACGAGCCGCGCCGCTGTAAAGTCGGGGTCGGCGGTTCAGCGAACGAGCTCTCGTAAATTTCAACATATAGTAAAGTGATTTACGAATAATTGTTGTGTTGGCGTATAACTAGAGAAATCTTTCCGCTGTTTGCCGCTGCTTAATTTATATATGAGGCTTAGGTAATTCGCGAGCCGCGAGTAATTGGTGTAGAGAACAATAGCTTTTGTCATACCCTTATCTCGTGCGCCACGTTTGTCTCTTCAAAATGCCCTCGTAAGCACAATAACGTTCACATCAACCTTATCTAAATTGTCTACATATTTCTACTTCTTGGACTAACATATGTTCCTGAAACTTTGAAAATTGGTCGGAAAAAGTAAAAGAATTTACCTGCCTGTTATATCGTAAAGTTTTATTTTCGGTTTTAGGTGGAAAGGGGTGGGTCGTCAGGTGGGTAGGCCGTAGGCGCATGATAACAACAGAAATGTAATGCAATTGGTATGGGGGCACATGAGTCGAGTAGGTAATAAGCACAGGACATTAGCGCAACACTTAATCGAAACATGTGTTTATCGTAACATGCGAATCGGCCTAAGGCGAATTAGTTCTCGCACAATGCAATTTGAATGCACATTACACAACGGACGAGGTACGAACGCTTTTTATTGCGGCATCGTGAGATCTTATCTCGGAACTGCCACTTCCAGCAGGCAAATTTCAGATTCCCCGTGACTCGTCGCCGGTTTTGCACTCTACTGCGCTTAGCTGAGAGCTACTTACCGCTTAACGTAACGCGCGCCGGCCTGGTGTGAGTATGGACACGTACGCACGCACCCTACCCTACATGTTTAAAGAATTCAACATAAAATCAGCAATAAAATTGAAAACATTTTGTTACCTTTTAAATAAGTTTCGTGATGTCGACTGTCTCGCCACGCGACTTTGGTCCTACGATGCACACATTTTGTGTACAATTTTGTATGAAATGCTGTACTCTGAAATCATTTCTCGATCGATAAGAAGCGTTAATTTTACGAGCCAGTGATAATTTGCTAACTTCCGACAGAACATCGCCCTATTTGAATCGTTCCGAGCACTTGCCGCATAAAATTACTAATTCGAAACCGAGTAACATAATTAAACAGGCTCTCTATTGAATACACGCGTGGCTTGTCACTGAATCTATTTCTTAACTTATTTAAAATTAGTACAATAAGGTGTGGGTCCGCATGCCCGCGTCGTATGACCGGCGCGGGTAACAAAAACAATTTGCAGCTGTTACATTACATTAATTAAATAAACGACATTTTTGCTGCGTTGAATTAAATTCCTTGTTCATCTGAAAATTATTGGACATCAGCTGTTAATACGGTATAAGATATAGCAGATGATCAGGCTAATAGGGCGATACGCAAGTGATCACTTATCACACCGATACAATTTGTTCCCTATCAAAAGAAATTCTTGTTCCCTATTGTTGTTTATCAGCTATTTCCGTAGTTAACTATAAGCGTTTTGCCATTTTACGCGTAAAGAAGAGAGACCGATAATTACGGTAAAATTAATTACATTGCATTAAACGACAGTCGGTCACATGAAAACATTCATTACAGCCGGCAATGGATCAACAGAGATACAACAACATGTATTATCTAATCGCTTCTATTTAAGCCTACTTTGTATAATTGTACCTATTTTGTTTTGCATGCTAAAATTATTCGCTTTTAAAAGGACTTTCAACATACAAACGACACTAAAATTTTAATGAGTAGTTTGCTCGTAGCATTGGAAACTTTTTAACAAAACATAATGACTAATTCAAAATTGATGTCAATCAGATTCAACCTTCGACTGCCCGAGGCAGATATTGCACTTTCATTCTTTTTGCGCTTGCAACCAAGTAACGCAGGATGAATAAATTCAGGCATGACGTAACAGAAAAATAAAATTTTATGAAATAAAAACAATACTCCATTAAACCGGATTATTTGTATGGAGCAATAAAAATAATATGCATAATTACTTCTTGGAAAGATTACAAGTACTCGGTTAATTAATAGCTTGCCAAACTGAGAGCATGCACCCGCCCGGGTTGGTCTCAGCTCTCCAACAATGGCTAATTATTTTCACCGCAATGCTTTTTATTAATTACACTCCTCAATGACGCCTTTGTATTGTAATTTTGACAAATTCACAGATTTCACATGAACATAGTTAGCCAACCACGAAATAGAAATTCGAATTAATTTTAGTAAGAAAGCAACATTATTTTTATGTTCCATAGTTTCCACACGCCTACTTCGTTTCACATGCCCTTAATGAATTACCAACAGTGCTCGGTTGTAAATAACACAGTTAACTACGTGTGCCTGTAAATAGTGTTTATCGAATCAAAATTTGTTACGTGCCATGTAATTTGTTCGTCATGGTGGATGCTCATAGGCACTGAGATTCATTAAGTTATTCACTTGTTACTTAGGAACCTATATACGGTCTAGTTTGAGCTTGCCAACTTTACTGAGAAACGATTCCAGCGCAATTAATATGCTCATTACATGTTGGATGTTACGAGAAATCTAATTAGAATGATAAACTTCCTGTTGGTAGTGGAATGGTGATGATAGCTTTGATGTGTCCAATATTGGACATGCCCATGACTGTATAGGTGCGCTCTTGATTTGGCTTGTAGATATCGAGCAATTTAAATGTATTCATCATGCTCATTATGAATAATTACTTTTTTATGATTGATAAAGGAAAACATCTCCTGGAACTATTGAAGTAAGAAGCTACCCGTCGCATGCCAAACATTTATGCATAGTGATTTACATACAACTATAGGCAACTTTACTTGACCTAATAGCTAGAAACATGCCAAACATCAAGCAATAAATATCATCGCCGATACTAATAAGACATATTGTATAAATCATCAAAATGTAACACAATTATTTCAAAGTTCTCGTTGTCTTTTTACAAACAATCTGTGATTTATTGGTAGCGAAATTAGGACGCTCACACGCTGACTAATGTATTAGAAGCGAACAAGCACATAGCAATCCAATAAACACGCTTCTTAATTCCAGCGTGTGGCGCACCGGTAGCAGGGACACGGGTGGCGACCAGCCGCGGGGCTGATTGGCCCCACGCCAACAAGGTGAATGCCACGAGCCACGCATCGGGTCGAGCAACCCACTTTACCCAACACACGGAAATATATCCTGCCCTCGATACCATAATGTCCGCTTATCTAGTCATACCACACCGCTGGCGGCATCTTAGCGCTGTTGTCCGCGAGAAACACTTGCTACAGGACGTTTTAGCGCTGTTCGAGTATTTTCACACCGCTCGATAACGTTACGATATCGATACAGGCAAAATATGGGAAAACATGGCGCGGCTCACAGCAACTACAGTAACTAGATGTCTCTACCTAAATATCGTGGAAATTATCTCAAACATTTGCTTGCCTTGACTATTCTATTTCGGTTACCTTACCATAAATTCAATTTCTGATACAAATGCAGAAATCTTGCACTGGCTATGTAATTAGAATTTAGTTCTTGCTGGAAATATTTGCCTTAATAATGTTCTGTTTGGAAAGTTCGCCTTTATTTGTGAAATAGTGCTCATCCTACTTACAGTGTTGATACGTGTTTCAATCGTCCGGTTGGCAATGACATTGACGAAATAAATAGCGTTTGATTTTATTTCGGCTCCGTTTATTTGAACAAACTTGAATTCGTCGTATTCACTATAAACACGCTTTTACAGTTCGCGCATTCTTTGTAATGACTGATTATAACGTCATCTCTCTATATCTCTGTTTCTTACATGTTTATTCGTCTGTCATAGCTGAGACCTTGAGCAGATCAATAAAAAAGTCAGTCGTATTTCTTAATTCTGGCAATGATGTTTTACAATTAATTTAGATTGAAGAATTTCTTGATACGTGTCCGCTTTCGCTATTTTCTTGTTAATTGAACACACGTGTAAACTAATAAGTACCTAACACAAGTAAGAATTGACTTTAGTTGTGCAATTCGACGTTTTTAATCCCATACATATTAAGACTAATAATGATTTGTACATTTATAATAAGATCTTCTTTTAAACGAAGAGAAAGATTAGTTTCGTGGAGCGCTAATCTAGCTAGATTGCAAATTGGCAGCATACATCAGCGCTATGCGTACGCCTCATTTTGGAAGTTTGCCGGCAACTGTGCAATTCCTGAGTAACCGGATCAACGCGATCACACGTTGGCACTGAAATTCAGAGTTCATTGTACTACTACGTAACGTTTTCTAGAGCAGTATTATTTTTATGTTGGATCGCGGAAACTACTCATATTTTATTCTTTACGGTTTTATATAATTTGTAACGGTCTTCTGGTTACACTCTATTCTGAAGAATGAGAAAGGATGCTGCAGCATAGAACTGAACTATATTAAAATACGTATTAGACTATATTACCTACAAATCGTGCATAAAATTTATTATATTATAATAACTTTTTAGTATTTTACGGTTTATTAGGTCTAGCATTGTACTTTATTCTATGACTATCATGAAATATAATTTTCATTAGGAAATTCAGTCCTTGCCTCGAATATACTGAAAAGACATTCTCAAATTATGTATATTATGTATATACTAATAAGATGGGTGTGCACAACTTAGGATTCATATTTGGACTTGACAACAATACAATACGTTCAGTCACCTATATACCATTGTCTCGTCCAAACTACAGTATACCTACCTGAATCTTGTTGGAATATATTATAAAAATATATATTATTAGTGTAAGCGAACTGAATTTGACGAAAATGCAACACAATCCAAATATTTTACTGGCGCTGTAGTTTCGGATTTCGTATTGAGTATTCGGCCATGTTGAAACAAGCAGTACACATTACTACAATATAATAACAAACGTCATGCCTACATATTCAGTTCGTGTAGGTATTGCAGCTGAAATGCAAATTGATATAATGCAGGAAACGTCTGAGTGGGCCTCATAGCGGGAGCCTACACCGCATGAGTAGCATAAGTTCGTTTGCATACGACAGTCAGACGTATTTGCATCCCAAATGTTCGGGCGGACCGCTCGTTCGCTCGACTTATCTCTCTACCAGGCAAAATATTACAGTTTGTGCATCGCCACTCGCAATGTGCATAACTGAATGTCAATACAGGAATAAAAAAGGCCACCAGAGGCGTTCCCTCGCATTCGAGGCGGATATGCTGTAAACCAATGGGCGAGCAGAGCTCAGCATATTCATAACGATATTACCGCCGACGGAGCCGCGGCGTCATCATAATTCATACATAATAACCCTTCCGACGACGCAGCGCCGCGCCGCGCCGCCCTGCGTCTCGTTCACGCGAACGCGCTCCTCCGAAGACGAACAGAGACGCTCGATGCTCCAAATATCATAATTCATAATTTTATTTTTTACGACCGACGTCGGCCACATACATACGTATCTACGTGTAGTTGAATTTTCCGTTTCACTCTCTCTCAGCGCGGGAATCGCCCACACGTGAAAAGAGAACAATGTTTACTGGATTTAATTTTAATCTGAAATGTGAAATTGAAAGATATAGTTAGTTGGAATACAAGAAACAGAACATGTTGGGCATGTACAGACGATGACAGCTATTTGTAATTGGAATATGACGAGATGCGTGCGCGTGCGCTCGGCGCGTCTCATTCGTCAGTTTATAAATAGAGCTCGGCGTCTGCGCCGTGACGACTCGCGCCATTAATTTATATAAAATAACTGTCGGCAGACGGAAAATAAGTTCGATCGGGAATGGCCTTCTCCATGATAATATTTATGTTTTACGAAGTGGCAGACAGACCCGGAGCGTGTTGATGTACGCATGTCAGAAACTATATGTATGGGAGGTATAACAGGTATTAATGTTAGATTCATACCGACTCCCACTTGTAGCTGTAAATAAATAAACTGTTCGGCTCCTTTCATTTCTAACGTATGAACAAACAGTAAACTGATTTATTGTAATTTACATACGAATGCGCAGATGTTTGGTCATAAATATAGGTAAGATAAATAATTGTGGAGTCTTTTCTTCGTAGAATATATCCGCGTGTCTTGTATTAATTTGAAAAGCTTACATTTTGCGATGCAATTCACCCAAATCTTATGCAGTGGCCATTCGGTGACACGTTGACGTTCACAATGAAAACTCAAAAGCCGTAATAACCCAGCTTCAGGGCTGTTGCTTTCCTCATTACTACTTTATATACATCACCAAATCCTCCTTCACAGTTCTTTTGAAATTCAATAAACAACCGAAAATACTGATTTCCGACGATAATAACGTTTGCAAAGTACGCTAAGACAAGTAAGACATAAATTCGTTAACACGTGTGTAATCGTCACGAATATACTGTATACGACAATAATTTACGTTCGTAAATTTTAAAGTTGACATCAGAAAGAACATCTTATAAAGCAATAATTCAAGTACATTCTAATGAGTCATGATCTTATTCAGCTGAGAAGTAAACTGCGGTAGATTCGCGTTGCTGTTTATTTAATATCAGCATGTGCCTCAAGGCGCCTCAGTAGTTTGTTTTTCTGTGAAATCGCAACATCATACTACATGCCATCAATTTTGTGTCATATTAAAAAACCTTATTACAATAACAAAAACGACATGTATATTTGAAATATTCACCCTGCATTGCAACAAAGTCAATAACCTCAATAATTCCAACGCGCAATGTTTTAACGTATTTCTTTTGAATTATAGTTATTTATGTCACCATGTTTTGTTTACTACTGGAACTCCCCAATATCTGTTACAATAAAATATATATTTAATAAAATATGTGAATCGTACAATATTTTTTGTAGTCAGCGCCCATTAGCGCTCAGTTTTGCCACACAAGATGAGCTCATAAATTAATACCTGCGTCAAATATTTTTACTACCACGCAATTTGACTACAAAACCCTCCCATCTTATTTGGAGCAGCATACTAGTTCTATATTTCAAAATGATTGAAAGATACCTTAAATCCAATTCCTTACAAAAAATATTGCATCATTCATTAAATAAAATATTCACCCGACAAAAAAAATAACACAGACAGCTTTAAAGAATTTCAATTCGTTAAAGCTACTCTACAAAGATATAAATTCGACAAATTAATTTCACTCACTAACGAATTCAAAGACTAATCTATACAAAAGATAACAGATATTAACCTAATGGATTCCTGAGTTACTCGAACTGAACTCGTATTTAAAATCTACAGATATTTAAACACATCGCCCTCGCGCTCAGCTCGCCATAAATAAAATAAATACAAATATTCTCACGTAAACGAGTACCTCGAAAGCGTTCATTTACATTTGTGAATGTAATAAATGGGGCATCTTCTAAATACAAAACTGAACTGACGAAAATATTCTATTTTTGAAAGTAACGTCTGACTATCTATGATTAGAAACTGTCTACTAAAAAATATATGGCGAATCCGCGTTCCTCACATATTTTGAAATGTAATAATAGATCAAGAATACAAAATGTATTTAATAATCATGCAAAATATATGTGTAATAAACAGTTGTGTTTTGACTTGATTGTATTAGTTATGTACTTAATTATTGCTGAGCGAATGAATTCAACAGAGCTCGCCATTGTCATTTATATAAATCTTCATATACATGTTGTATAACTATAACAGAAGGGTTGGCACACCTGCATATTCATTCTCATACTTGCCCACAGATTTACGACCAGGTATTGGACCAACAAATAAGATCCAAAAAGTGCCTCCAAAAAATATAATAAGAGCAATACAAAAAGCTCAGCAAGACATGTCAACGTCAGCCGCGCACCATTGGTCGGGCGAACAAAGAAATATTACCAAGCGTTTATTTGTTCTCTTCCATGCCATATTTGCTATTAAAATATTTTGTTTTGTTAATTTTAGCCTCGGGAAGTGCATGTAAAAACTTATTCTTACTCCGTTTGTATGGGATATCATAAAGTGTCCTTAATAAAACATCCTCGGAGAGCCAATGACGAGGGAACTTTATACAAATATCATGATACTAATTATACGTTAGTTTATTTAGATTATACTTATCTAGTTTATAACATATTTTAGTGCACCATAAACAAACATAGCAAGATTTTACAGCTCCTGACGGTCTCGGCTCACATTCGAAGCATTGTGCCTCTTATAATTTTTATTAGGGGCAATCCGTCCGTCTTGATTTACTTCTTCCCGAACTGACGGATCTTTCATTTAATTTACGGTTCTACCCCAGTGTTCCAAACGTAATAAAATGTTACAAAAACAAGCAGAAATTACATAGTCCCTATGGGTGATGTAGACTTTTTATTTATTTAATAAACCTGAACTGATGTCCATTTAACCATAACTGACAAACTGCTTGTGAGTGATACATATCATAACAATGTAGAAGATGAAGAAGACAATTTAATTAATTAATTTAAGGAAACTAAGGAACTTCGCATAACCAGAGGTGGCCTATTCTTAGGTCAAAGAATCATCATTGCCATACAACATGGCAATGCGGCCAGTCTTCTGGGCACGTTTACAGATGACAGAGATGTGGAAGAGTACGTTGACACACACACACATTTTTGTATATATACGTTTTTGAATTATTTTTGTAATATAATTATGTTAGTTATAAGTCGTTTTTTTTTAATATTAGATAATGATATTTGTTTGAAGTAGGTACTTTATATATGTGAAGGAGTTAGATACAAAATACCTACAATAGGTACTATTAACCCAAAAATCACATCCTCGTCAATCAGAGTTATGACCACTAATTTACAGACTAATGTAATGCAATAAAACTACCTATGAAGTCTGAATTTTGTAACATTACATAAATTCCGCAGCTTGATATCCGCGAAATGCTTTAAAAATATATGATTTACGTTTGATAAAATCGTAACAAAAATTTATTGTTTATATTTTGGTACAAATAGTCTTCGGCGCATCCCACTCCCCATCGCGACGTATCCGACAAGCATTTGGCAACGATTCAGAGATTGTTATTATTATAATGACTCTTCTACTCATAACACTTATTACCTCGGAAAATGTTTGGTATTCTCAATAACCCATAGCTAACCCAGCAAAACTCGTTAAAGTCATACTAAATACACTTCTAAAATAATTAGCTGTTTGCTGCATTTTAGCTCTGAAATATCTTAGTAGAACATGCCACAAACAAAGCAAACGCTTATTTGGAACAAAGCTAAATATTTCAAAAGATTCCCATGAAGTTCCTTTTAAATAAAAAAAAAAACTGCATTAAGAAAATTTAATTATTCGTAGCTACATCATGAGCGAGCCAACACTAACATGTTCGGTGTGTGTCTCATTTGCAAGTAACAGAATGCATATTATAGACCCACGAAGGCAATAAGATAAAAAGACGCTCAATAAGGCGCGATCAGAGGCAAAAATGAAATAAATTGCCGGTGAATAAGAGTGCTGTGTGCAATTGAGGCGAACACGCTCGCTCATTAGACGGCGACGCTACCGCCCGCCCGCGACTGCGCCCGCCCGCCGCCGCGCAACCTACCCCATCGCTACGATAATAAATTCAGTAATACTATCATCCACAGATGCCGTCCTCCGGCTCGCCGTACACGAAAATAAAAGTGACCGAATTTCTGAGAACGTTTAGCATATGAAGCGCAAAAGTGGTGACAATGACTTCACTTGCAGCCCTTTTGCCGAAAAGCTGTAAAATCGACGTACATTAGCATAACAAAGACGCTGATTTAGAATGACAGAGCGTTTGGGTCGGCACACGACGTCACTTTCACTTATTTCGAGATGTAGAGCAAAAAAAAAATTGCTAGTTTTATTATTAAAAAGTATTTAGCTGGTGTGTACATCGATACAGAAATTGTTTAAAACCGCAGGCTCCCGGGAACAATATACCGCCAGCACGGCCGCCCGAGCGCGTCCGGACGACACAAAAACTTATTTCACTCGGATATGGAATCGAAACGCCAAGAATAATGAAAGGCATGTCTCGGTTTGCATAATGCGGCAAATTAAATAAATTTTTGGTTCTGCTGAACGACTGAAAAACAAGTCGATGGAGATGCTTCTACTCACATTCTGTAACATGTTACAGATATTTTTTGAGTGAAAATATCTTGTCGATACAATATTTACATCGCATACTTGAGTATGTTTTTAGGAATACATGAATACTTTGTACGAAGAAGAATGTTAATTAGAAGTTTGAATCTGTATGTTAAAACAAAAATTGACAAGTTAAGCGCGACACCACATTCATCTGTGTTAGCTGGTAAGCACGACGTGGTAACGAAGGTGGAAGGCGCACTCAGTATATGTCACACATCTCCACGCACCATTTGCATGCACCCAAGCGCATCGCGGTGCAACCCGAGGGGCGCGCGGCTACAAGAATAGTATAATATCATATCAAATGTCTGCGCCGTGACTAGCGCGTCACTCACACGCCGACTGTCTCCGACACTACACCTTCACTGTAAACTAGACCACTTGTCTTGTGTCTCATTTTTTATCGTTCTGTGCTCAAAAGTTAAGAACAGGCGTCCAATAAGATACGTAGGTACAATTAAATCAGGTACCTGCCTCTTAAACAAATATTTAAATACTTAGTTAGAATAATGTGTAGGTATCTTTCCGCAGAATTAAAGATAATAAAAACGTCCTTCCAAAGTGTTAAAATTTTATTAACATTTAAACAATAGCCAAAAAATGCTTAAGGCCATCGGGGCTAGCAATAAATTTTGTAAACGTGTCATTTTTTTGGGTCAATTTTGAATAATTCCAGTTTTTTGTGCTCATGACTAATTGGTTGGCTGCTACAACAAGTATCGACGGGGTGCAGAATACAATTGTTTCCTCGGCTATTGCAAATATAATAATAAAAGTTTATTACCCCGTTTCTGAAAGGGTTTGTCTCAAGCCGCACTGAAAGGGTAGCTGTAAAACCTCAGTTCGTGCCCATCATAAGTCAAAACGGGACGATTGTTCAGTTGCATATCGCCATAAATCAGTTTTAGAAAAATATTCGGTGAATGGCAGTCGTCGTTACTCAATGCAGGGTCATTATACAAATATAGATTTTTGCCATTTGTGCACGCACCGCGGTGGGAGGTATACGAGCTTTGCAAAAATGTTAACTGTGTAAATGTTTCTGCGAAAAGAAAGCTGTATTCACTGGTGATGGTGACAGTTGTTTTGCCACCTGCTTTTAAATTGTGTGAGAACAAATTGAGTTATCTGTTTTTAATTGTTCACATATTGGGGACGTTTGACAATTTCTTCAGAGTAGGTATAACATAAAAATTATCTAATAATATACAGATTACATTTTAAAAACTTAAGTAAAAAAAGTACTTCTTATAAACAACGGTGGCTTTTTCAGTACTTACACAATGGGTCGGTATTACTAATAAAATGTTCAAATAATGTCCTTTCGTAGACTTGAGATTAATAACCTTATAATTCAAATTAAGTGATTCTAAGACAGATTGACGATAATAATAATGAGTCACCAATAGATATACAATTCATCGACAGCCGAACTTCAAGGCAATTACTTAGAACCATAAACGTGTCACAATATTTCCCTATACAGATCTCGAAATACACTTCAAAGACACAAAAAGAAAGTACGGTGATCATCAGAGCGTCAGCGTTGATGGAAGAGTGATGGAGCGGGTCAGATGGTAGGTCACCGGCGCCATGCGTCATCGCTAACGACGACAAATGACGTGACGTGACGCGACTACCGATATCGACGTACGTTTATACACGCCTAGTATTTATTGTGGCTTTGGATATATATTTTATTGGAAATCGTTTGGGTTGTTTGGGAAAGTTTACTTTTCAATTTTCTAGTATTTGGTGTCTTTAGGAGGGTGATCCATAAATCTATGGGAGTGGTATGTTCTTAATTATAGTGACTGCCGCCTTAAGACCGTTAAGACTAAATTTTAATACTAACTAGCCAGTGGTTTTACCTGCATCTTGTCGGAACTACTTCGCCTGTATAACAAGAAGCCTGTATAAGAAGAAGCCTTCCTCGATAAATAGGCCATCTAGCAGTAATATTATTTTTCAATTAGGACCAGTAGTTCTTTAGATTAGTGCGTTCTAGCAAACAAACAAATTCTTCAACTTAATAATATTTATTATAGACATTATATGTCTAAAAATAACTAAGACCAGCGAGTTATGTTTTCCTTATAAATCTCTTCAAAATTGTTTGCGGATATTTAGATAGTATTTGTACTTGTTAAATATATGTAGAGTTGTGATTTAACAAGTCCCTACACATGTAAACCATGGTCACCTGCAGCGAAGCGTTTGCGCTTGCGCAGTGTAAACGTAAATCTGCTATTGTTTTAGAGCGTGACGTTTTATTGCTATAGACTCCTGAACTGTGCAATAGTACTTGCAGAATAATATAATCTTATGTCAGTTTATTTTGTCGAGCATTGGAATATTATATTATTTTATTAATATGTTTACTAATCAATAAGGAACGAATTGAAGCCATCCATCTTTTTGATGATTTTTAATTAGACTGCCAGATATTGTTACTAAAATCACTCTTAACTCGATTTGACAGACGGAGGTAATTGCTGGCCTTGAACTGATTAACTATCACAATACCATATTTCAATAGTTTATCAACCAACCTCGTTCATGACTGCATATTTAAGTAATTTGTTTATATAAATACAAGTTTTATAAACAAGTGATGACAGAACAGTACTCAAGTGCACGCTCTGAAAGAATCGAACTTATTTTTTACCAAACAGAAGGAAAGTGTCACTCGTCACCACGATCCGTCACGGCTTTCGTTTCCTGCTAGCTGCCCATTAATAATGTTTAAAAACTCTGCTGATCCCAGCTTTATTATCTATGCACATCATTTAACGTTTTTTATGAGTACATTTATGTAGTCAAAAAATCTCAGCTGGTAATCTATGATTTTTAATATGACATCCCACTCGTGCGCTCGACGTGAAGACGGTGACATTAAAATATATTTTTGTGAAAAAAAAAAACATAACTTACATAATACGCATAGATAGGAATGAATGTTATACAAGTTTCCCACAGAGCTTTAACATGGAGACCGCGCGCCGGCTGCACGCGACACAAAAATAGCACACAGTGGTCGAAAAATAAAAATTTTCCCCAAATAGACGGAAATATACAAAAATGTGAGGCAAAGAGCGAGGGGCGAGCGTGATGGCGTGCCGTAATGTGCGCCCCTAATTAAAACGTTAAAAACCGACCGCTTCTGAAAAACGTCAATTTTGAAGAGAAATGTGCCGTCCAAAAGATCCCCTTTCATACTTTTGTTCCATTTATTTTTATCATTTGAGCTCTTAAAAGAAACAAATTGCAAAGAATATATGTAGCATCACAAAGTTGGACGTGTATTTTTAACTTAGGTCACAAAGTCTCTGTGGTACGTGCTTAGGTTGTTCTTTCAAAGTTGATGCCGGTATTTGAGTTGGTACTTTGTGTTAGGACTTTAATATTTATCGAATTATAAGTTTTCTTTCCATGATGACTTAGGTATAATCTTGGCTGTGAAAAAAAGGGGAGGCTAAGAAGTTCCCATGTAGGTATCTTAAGATGGATGCAGGAATTTTCAAGGACGTATAATAAAAGGTCGGATTCCAGTGGTTAAGGGTCTCTGAAATTTTTACCATGAAAAAAGTTTATACTTCTTCAGTCACCTTAAAACCTTTCCACAATTAGCTATACTGTAACAAGACACTAGACGCTGGGTACATTTTTTAAACTCAAACAATACTTTATTGGTTGCAGCGTAACTCAAACAGATTAATTTAAAATGCAGTAAACGTGTCATAAAGCTTTGTGATTAAACCTACTTAGTTCATAAGTCAAACTGCAGGGTCAAAGGATCATAAGCGACATCATTATCTCGTTTACATAGGTAGATTAATTTCATTTGACATAATTACCATCCAATATAAATAATTTCATTCTGTCAACGTACTCTGCAGCAAACAATAAATTTATCCATCTATTTGTACAAATCGTTAAATTGGGGTTTTAGTTAGAGTTTGAAACACGGACATGGAACGAATGGATAAATCTAGCCGTTAAATCGATATGCAGATCTGCATCGACATTCATTACCTAATTAAAATCGCAAGCCCCTTCCGCTCGCTACATTTCTCCAACGCGCTGCCAATAAATTTCATCCGCCAGTCGCCCCATAACGATAACCAGTTCCTCGGGAACTATCGTTCAATCTGGCGTCGATGCCGTATGTTGATCCGGTCGTGTACCCGCCGCTCTTCGCAGACGGCGCTGTCGATACCTATGTATTATTTAGTGGCAGCACTAGGGCTCCGCACGCACCGCGCCAGTGTGCGCCACACACCGCCACGCACACACCCGCCGCCGCGAATGTCTCGGGCCACGTCAGCCCACAGATAACGAGCTCACATATTCATAAAGAATAAAGAATTATCCAACAGCCTCTTCACTCTCCTCACCCGCCGCCTCCCTTTTTGATCGTAATGCTCTCATTCACACTCTCCGGCCGATCTCGATCTATCCGTTCCCCTCTAAGGACTCGATAAGAACGCTCCTTACGGCGACTCGGCGAAATTGGATTATGGACTTTAATTTATTCTGAAGAAGAAATATTTCATTTATCGTCGGTACACGCTCATGAAACCCTTTAACTCCTCGCGAGGCGCGGTCGAGTCGTTTCAAAACGATCATTCTAGTCTGAGACGTAACGACCGGTTTTAATTCTTACATCCATGATACGAGAGACCATTTCATCGTCGAGTCGCATCGGACAAAAGATCATTGTAGAATTAACAGGTTTGGCAGTCCAACCCTCGGAGTCAGCATCTTTATGGGCGACATATTTGATTCGAAAACTTGTTATGCTTCGTCCTAAATAAATTATAACGAGAAATTGTAATCATTAAATGGATATATTTAATGTGTGTAGATGTCGGCGCGGCTCGCGGCCGGGCGCGATGGCGGAGCGGTCGCGCGGCCGGTGCGCCGCGTATCGGCCTACACGAATGCGCGCTCGACGGAGATAGCTCGCACAAATCTTCGCGACCTTTGTTGCTGCTGCTTTTATGTGTCTCACTCACTTAACACGATATTCAAATGATTTATTGGTTTTGCAGTTTTACCGCTCAGTCAGTTAAAACTTTCCATATTTGTACTTGACCATCGACTCGACTCTTACTGTTTGGAATATGGTCAATTGCAGATTGTCAATGAAGATGATCCTGAGTGACTAGTGCAGGTTGATAAACCTACCACAGTAAGGATTATTTGGTATTAGACATGATCTCCTGTTTACCCTATCTCTTTTGCTAGTCGATCGCGTTCCTGGATTAAAAAAAAAACACCAAACCATACTTTAAAAAAATTTAGGACATCTAAAAGATACTTGAAACATAACCGCCATGTATATTACTCAAAGCATAGTACTTAAACTTACTTATATAAAAATGTCACCTTTTAAAATCTCAACTTCAAAAAAAAATAACGAACGAGTTTTTTCAAGCACAACCTAATTCTCATAAGCCTTAACGTCCCACGCAGCCGAATGTTTACTCAGCTCCCAATATTAATTTAAGACATTAAGACAATTTATATGAATATGGAAGCAAGCAACTATTTCATTAATTAAAATGGAAATTGTTTATTGGCGTGGGCGGCGGATCCAGTTTAAACGAACGCGGTATTAAATACGATCGATTGTAGAATAATTGTTTATCGGTATCAGAAACGTGCTTGGCTTTTAAATCAAATTAATTTATACCGTTATAAATCTGAACATAGTTTGCGTAGATACTTAAGATATCTATTTTTGATAAATAATTTCTAGCAAATTGATACTAAAGTCATGTGGATTAGGCGATAATTTTCCCATAGTGACTGGTCAGGTATGTTTCGATAGGGCTCCCTGCGTTGTAATTATGACCTGAGACTTGTGAAGCTGAACATAGACCTGCCGTGTTTAAGGTTTTTGTTTATAGGTGTGTTTTGATATGATAACAGAGTGCTAGATGTGGCCAATGTCATAATACAAACATATTCTCGTCCATAAAGTATTACAAGAGGAACTGTTCTGAAAATATGTGATATCCCTTTAAAAAGTGAAAAAAAAAATGGTGGATAGGTGATGTAGCAAATCAAAAACAAAAATCTTCAATTATCGCTAAATCGTTCCCATCCATTACCTTCAATACTTACATATGACTTAACTCTAAGTTATTCTCCTAGAAGCTAACTTTTTGGACCTTTGTCTTTCAAAGTAATATGGAAGCAATTCCATCTAGGCAATGATAGGTTTGTAAGGAAGTATCTACTATTCTACCTTGTGTATTTTTCTGTAACTTCAGACGTCCCGAAGTAGGAGCTTTTTCATGCTATTCTAGTAGTACCTACTGAATAGATACAAAAGCTAATCTATAATTTCTTACAAAAAGCATTACATTTTATTTCGAATATCTATGTTCGTAATCAGGCAATTTAATGAAAGAAACGGACACATTATTCCCTACAACACGTAAGTGTACGCTGTTACTCACGAGTGATTAATAAAAAGTAAAATCAACGACGTGTTGAATACACAAAAAGCAAGGCGAGATGCGTTGAAATAAAATTTTATATAGTGATCGTTAACACTGTCCCCGTCCAATATTAAATGGACAGCGGCGCAGGAGTAAAAATTAAAGACAAACATAAATATCGGAGAAAAAAATCTTTGATTCAAACTTGTAGCGTCGAACGTTTTGACGATTGGAAAGAAATCTGATATTTTCCATCGGCCCGTACCGTTTCATTGTTACGTTACAAACTGTATATTTATCTTTTATAAGAGTATTTTATGAATGGATAGTTGGACAAGCGTTGTTTACGCTAAGGGCCTCCATACTATTTTATGTACTCGTTTATGTAAAGGTGTTAAGTTATAGTGCGTGCCGCGAGAATAGCAGATAGCTTCGTTGGAGACATGTCTATTTAGTTTCCCTGTTTGGCAGAACCACTACTGATTATGCACGAAAAATCAAATTGATGATGATTGTGATTTACATTTTAAAATATATATTAAAATTCTTTCAAATAAGTTTAACATCATCGTAGAGAATTTTTTTAACAATAATCATACGTACAACTACTTAATTTTTTTAATAACAGGCATCAGTGATTATATTTACGTTCATAGGTATTATTATTTTACGATTGGAAAGTAAACATCGTCTAATTAGTAAAGCATTGCATATATTATTAAAACACATTAAACTGTCTAAATCGTGACTAACGATGCCTATAACTTAAAACAAAATAGAGTTTTTAATAAAAGTCATAGTAAAATTTCAAGGTGCTACAAAGAAGGTTGCACCAAAACTGGATTGTATAAGTGGAGACGAATAAATTAGGAGTTAAGTTATGAGCGGTCGGATCTAACAACATGAATGAACCGCGCGCCCCGCGCCCCGCGACTCGCCCGCCGCCCGCCCCGGCCCCGCGACCGCGTGTGGCCTTCCACCAAAGCAGTACAGGTGTGGACTTGGTGTTGCTGCACATACCTAATTAGAAGCTTGAATATGATTAACAAGATATAATTTCGCTATTTTTATAGACTTTCCAAAAAATACAACGGATGTACCTATAAGACAAATAAAAGTCACATTAACATTGACTTCATAAAACCCTTGCCTAAATTGAACTAGGAATAACCTATTCATCTGCTCATGATCAAAACTAGAAGAGCCAATGAAATTAGGTACTAAACGTAAAAAAGAAGATCTTAGGTAAACCAAATTTAACTCAACGCATGTTAATTATTGTACCTAAATAAAATGCAAAGGGAAAAACTGAAATACAAATTATCCTTAATGAATTGTGAAAACAACAGAGTCCGACCCTGTCGAGAGGTGAGATGACGCCCTATCAGCATCGGTAATCTGAACCGAAATTATTACGATTCAAAACTTGGTCAGGACCTTGCCTCGACGTCGACACCGGCCCGAATAAACTAACTGTGGGCACCATTAAAGGGAAAAGTGAACATTTATAACTCAGACCCTGAATATTTTATTTGTTCAGTCATAATAAAAACGATGTCAATTAAGCTCCGTTCAAAATTAATAGACGGCATTTTTTAATAAAAATTAATAAAAGAGTACCAACACAAAAGATTGCATTTGAATATACATATACCTAGAGTACGAACAGAAACTTAAAAAAAAGTTAAGCTATTTACAAAGACCTTTAAGCAGTCAAAGAGGCGGTCAGTAAGGAGAGAAGATGAAAGTCCTGCTCTAAAGCGCAAGGTATCTGGCGAGGAATAGACAAGAAACTACTTGATGACTTTTTGAATCTAGCTCAAAGAATAGTCCTAGTAATTATAGAGATAGCTCCGCTAAGTTCCAAGCTACGCATAAGTTTAGCACGACCCTTACATCACTCGATCTAAATATATATAGCCGCTTACATCCGATAAGTTTTCTAACTAGTGTACAACTCTTTATTTTTCCATTCTTCACGTAATAAAGTCTATGAGATCGCATTAATTAATCTTGATTAGTGCGCGATAGCACTTTCACAGCTTTATCTCTGGATCATAAAATTTTTAAATACATTTTATTCTATTTGTATAAAGTCGCATGTGACATGGACAAACGAGTTCTCGGATTCTGACTGGATATTGCCTTATTCTGAGACAAAACGCTGGTCATATATTAAGCGTGTGTGTAAAAATTCCGCTCCTCGTTATGTGTCGCAATTTAATTGAGATCTTATATTAATTAGGGTGGCGATGTGATGCACGAAGTCGAATGTGCCCGCCGCACGCAGCCTCTGCACGCAACATACTACCTCACCTACATAAATATCGATTTTTTCGTCATTTTTAGCATTCTGCAATACAGATGCAAGCCACCATTTTATTGCGATTGCAGCGGCTTGTTAGCACGAGTTTCTTCGTATGAACCTATAATGGCCTAATTATATCAATTAATCTAGGTATACGTTTATAAAACGCTCGGCTGAAGATAAGAACAAACGGCAAGAATAAATGAAGAAAACTATTAACAGATCGTAGGTTTTAATGGTCCTGTCTGAGGGAAATTTATCTTAGTGCTTCAGACATTCTCTCAAATCTCTTGTGTTATTTTTAACAAATTAGTCACATACATACCTACATAGGTTAATCATGAAAAACTTGCTTACCCATGTGCAACATAAGAAATTAAATAAAAAGCTTCGAACAAGCCTTCCTTGCACGCAGAAATTTCCGTTAATTCAAACTTTCTACAGAACTTCGTAATTACCTAGAATTAAAAAATCCTAATTTGCTATATGTCAACAAACAAAACCAGTTTGTACAGTACAAACACAATATAATTAAAAATGTATTTGATGAGTCACATGCAAGCGACAATTCTCTTGGAACACTGCAAATCGTCCGGTTTCGCGTGATTTACTGACAAATAAACAAACGCGACCAGTTTCGCATTTATAATTGTATTATAGGGATGAGGAGTGTTCGCGTGCTCGATGACGTGATACGGCCGTCACGCGTGTTTACACCAACCTTATAACAAGTTGTAAGGAGCCAAACTAACAAGCCAGCTCTATATCTCGCCCTATACCATTAGCGATCGAAGCATGCGAGAATTTTCATGTAGCAGCTTATTATACCGTCAGCTCACACTAACAATAATTGTGACTCTGCAATATTTACCTTAGAAAACACTGCAGTGCTCGAGGGCTGGTTGCATCATGTTATACTTTATATCTGTAATCTTCAATCATGATTGCGAGTATGAAGTTTTCTAATTACTGAGTTGCGATGCAGTGAGATACAGGAGATACTAAGGGAAGGGTTATTTGCCCAGGAACAGAGAAACTGTTATTCTAGTGTCAAGTTAATGAGCTTAGTCCTCTATTTGGCTAACAATGCCTAGTTATTGGTCTTCTTCGACAATTACCTTCTAATTTTTTGTCAGAATTACTGAAACAATATACAATTGTAGGCATCGTAATACCTACTTCAAACTGTTTCAAACATTGAAATCGAGACCAATGTGTACTTACTGAAGTGAAAAAAGCCGCCTAGGATCATAGTCAAAATCATAATTTTATGAGAACATAATTTTACGAAAACAACACCACACAAGAGCTTAATCTACAGTATGTAATGACATCAGAAAAAAGAGAAATCTCTCCTTAATCTTCTAAGCTGTACATAACTATTGATAAATCCGAGTTCAAAAGATTAGTCGTAGTATATGTACCTACCTATTGTACATTTGTATAATTAATTAAACCGTCCCAAATATAGAAGGTTGTATTGTGTGTTTTGTTTGAGGCTCACATGAAAGCTTAACAAAAAATATGTCGCCATTGTCAACCGCACTAATGCTTCATAATTGTCGAGATATTTCCTTTTCATTGAGCCAAGCCCTCTTTACCAATAATTTCTCTTGTCATATTACGTACAAGTACCTGCTCACAAACAAACGCTTTACACACAGCACGACTATTGTATTTATTTTGTAAAGGTATCAATTTATTATAATAAATTATGTACTTTCTAAATTTTGGATCGGCTACTCCTTACTGCTGTAGAATACAATTTTTATGAGAAAAGTATCACTTAAAAGTGTAAAAATATATTTTCGATTTTTAAATTGAACCAAATCACGGTATCATATGAAATTCGACGCCAGATTTAATCTCCAAAATAAAACGTGTAAAAAATGAGAAAATAATTTCGCGTAGTGTGCGTCGATGCATTTGGTGACATAAAACATGCTAAGGAACCACAAACAAAAGGCGGAATAATGTCCCTTAAATAATATAATATTACGCGTCACGAAACCAAAGCTTTATGAAATCGGATATTTTTGTCATATCTTGTTTTATTGCGTCTCAATAGAGAATTACTGCCATCGGGACTCACCGGAGCTATTCAATTAAGTAAATGTACGAGGGTGGAAACGTCTTAGACCGAACGAGAAACAAAAAAATTAAAATCCATAATTTCATCATTTTTATTATCACTTTTATAGCGCTGTTAACTTTTACGTTCACCACTTTTATGTAAATGATAACCAAATATGTCAGAAAAATTATCATTACGACTTTCCGAGCGCTTTATGCAGCTTTTTGCTTTATAAAGCGCTAAACAGGTATCTATTTAATGCTATTAAATAATAGGTACCCGCGGCCGGCAGGCAACAAAGCCTATGTCAATAATTCCCGGCAGTCGGACGAAACAGAGACATATTAATCCAATCGTGTAATACAAAATCACTGTGCGTAACAATTTCAAATTTTGCACAAATCTACTCGTATTTAAAGTATTGTGTTACTTGATGTATTAAATAGCCGGTTGACAATGTCGTGCGGATATTATCCCACAAAAAATGTCCTCAAATGTCCCGAGGATTTTCCGCTTCACGCAGTGGTGCACTCTCCACGGCCCGCAGTCGGCAGTTGACAAAATATTGCATTGTTCCTATTATCTACGCAGTATTTATTTAAAAACGTTATTTAAATGGATGATTTTAAGCTCATACAGTTGATGGAGCTATTGTATTCCTCTTAATTTTGTTACATTTTGTTGCGAGACCGAACCTTGCCTTTTGATGTCCTACGTTATCAGGGCGCACTTTATGCAGTTACACCGAATGTGTGTCCAAGTTATTAGCTAAGTAATATAAATTTATGTGTGATTACTATAAGGGGTTTGTACCTTCATGTCCTTCATGGCGTATAGCTAAATAATAGTGGTCGATATGTAGAGCCTCGTGAAACCAATTTATTACCTTTATTAGTTCGTTCACTTTGTTACAGTCATTCAGCTATCACCCATATCGGTGACCATAAATTCAAATTCACTCAGTGACTTCCAATAAAGGTAATGAAGCCAATCATCGGCGACCAAACCAATAAAATAATAGAAATAAATTTGATATGACCGACATATGGTGGCTTTAATGTGCTACGAACCCTGTTATTGGTGTCAAACATGCGACAAATAACTCAGACTGAATTCCATTTCATTTTATCCAACCGTTGATTATACAGTATTGGTCCGTTGGACGACAATGAAAACAATCTACAACGAGCAATATGTTCACACCCCTTTCTGTTTTTGATTCAGTACGATGACCAAAAAGTAAATTCCAGTTTATTATTATTCCATTACCCGTCACCCCATTTTAAAAAATATGTCAGCAGATGACGAGTGAGGAAGATGGGGGATCCGAGTAATCTGCGCGCGGTGAGCGCGGCCGGGGAGCGTCGGGAATATTCAATGTGTTTATATAAAATAATTTTCATGTTCGACAAGTCGCAACACAATGCCGTATATTTTTTGCCCTGCCGATAAATTGGCAGGATTATCATTTAATGGAGGGCTCATGTTTGCTTGTCCCGATTGCCTATGACTGACATGATTTTATTAACGCCATATCGATGTTTCAATGTGGGCTGGAAAATTTCCCAGTGACAGGAGCGTGGCGTTAATAATTTACACGGTTTCATTTCAAAAGGTAATGTGCCAATTTAAGTTGCGAATAGGCGAGTTCAAATATTAGTTCAATTTAGGAGTTAGATAGACAGAGTTATAAATTATTCACAATATATGGAGGCTTTCTATCGCTGACACATGAGTAAAATTTAAATGACAATCAAATATTTATATTTGTTTGGAACTTGTTTCTGGCGTACTAATGTGTAATACCTTTGTTATCCAGTTAAGTGAGCAGAGGCTTATTCAATAATAAAGTAAAGCATCTGATTAACAACCTGAACTCAGAGCTTGGAGACAGAATAACTTGATTGTCAACACATAATTAAACGGCACATAAAAATCTTACATACATTTAAGATGTGTAACGTCATAACTTATTATTTTTGCAATTCAATGAAATCTAATGTAAAAATAACATAGCGGGATCCCTATTATACCATCAAATAAAATTGATAAAGAAAACGCAGTCAAAACCGACATGCGCATTGTGATGTGACCCAATTTTAACGTATTTATGGTAACGGGACTTAATCTCTTTTATATTATCGCAAATAATCGCGTACAAATCCCTTATTAGCAAGGCAGAAATATTTTTTCTTGTGACATAAAAATGTGTTTTTATTGTGCGATACGCGACATGCATCGGAACTATGAGATGTTATCTAGTTGGGCTGCGAGCCCCGCGTGTTTACACTAAATATTGTGCGACACAATGAAATTACATGACATCTGTAGTACAAATAACGGGAATATCTTTATTCATAGCGCGCCGGCAAACATGCTCCCCTCGCGTTTGCATTGTCACCGACGAACGTCTGCTTACTGTCGCGTCCTTGATACTCTAATAAACTATATTCAAGCAAGCTAACGGGATTGTGAATTATTTGTCATTTCTTAATATTGTATCGTAATTCAGCTAAATTATGAACATTTCAGAACCTATGTAGATACCGTTTCGTAGATTACGGTCATCCATATATAGCCTGAAAATGGATAAAAGCTACATTTTACTCGTGCGCGGGATGTGGTGTCCTCGGGACTCAAATAGAGCCGCTTATTCTGCATACTTAAAACCAAAATATATTGAAAGATAAAATATTGTTTTATTTTTCTTCATCTATACCCGAACTAGACATTTTCGCAAACAAACTGCATTCTACCATGCTATTTGTACGAGCTACTAAAACACTGATATTGCCCACAAGGAGGCAAAAGAAGCGATTTACAATAAATAACTTTAATATTAGAGTTACTCCCCCATATTGATACCGATAGTAAGACGAACCCCACACGCCTCCGGCGCTACCAGACGTTGCAAACATTTCCGAAAATCCTACCATTTGACATCACATATTGCAAAAAGTTACGATTATTTCTAGAACATTCAGATCTAACAAAATACGAATAAACAATAGTTATGTTTACTGACAGTAAACCAACAACAAAATCGTCAATAAAAGACCAAAACAAATTGCTCTAATAGTGCACTTCAAGATGTTAAATAGCAAACAAAAAAGCGTTCAGAAAGCAATCACGGAAGTAAAGCTACAGGTAATAAAAACTCCGAGTGACGGAGAATACCAGCGGTTCGTAAGCCCTGATTTTACGTAAAAACGGTAAAATAGTCGTAACGTAGCGAAGGAGCCACCATTAGTTTTCTTTACAACTTTTATTGACAATAGACACTAATATCTATTTGCAGTTATTCATACATGACATGAAATGTTGCGGATTAGCGATTTGAATTCTCTGCGTCGACTCAGAGTATTACATTACCATTTCAATATTGGGATATGACTGTAGTTAAACTTAATTATTACTGTAATTTTACTTCGGTATTCGCTTAATATTTCCAATATGCAATTTGATACATAAGTTATTAGTCAAGGGTTTTTTCTAACGATGATATACACATTTCTACGAATTTGAAAAAAAGTTATTCTCATTATTAAAATTGTAAAAAGAAATGAGTCCCCACGATGACACAAACCCCACAAAGGTTAATTCGATGTAACTTTTTATGATGCCTAATGTATCCTTTACGACAGGAAACACAAAATACTTATCTAGAATATTATTGCCTCTAATATGTTAGCGATACACCAATAAGATACCAGGTGAATCGATGTCCAACTAAATTGAATTATCGATTGAAATTCCAAAGAATTATGAGTATAATATAAAAACCGCCTTCAACGGAATGTCGGTATTGAACACAATTAAGATATAAATCATCGAGAGAGTTTCATTGTGTGTCGAGGACGTTATGACTGCACGGGTTCGATTCCGGGTCGAATCACTCATTGCCCAGCGGCCATTAGAAATGGTCACCAATTTATCATTAAAGCAATTTTTGCAATAATTGTTTGCTTTTGTGCGAAGCGACGTCGCTACGGAATATGCTCTACTTAGGGCAGCTTACAATGTAGATAATTCGCACGCATTATATAAATATGACATTTATATTAAGTTGTATTACAAGACTATTAACGAAACCTCCAGGCTAATGTTGATTAACATTTAAATTGAAATGTGAATGTAAGCTGCATTCAATTTAACATAACTGAGCCTAAATGTCACGTCAATCGCTAAAGATAGCATTTCAATGACAATTGTAAGTATGTTGACTATAATATTATCATTAAGTAATTAAACGATATACCTTTTGTAAAGTGTAATTAACTATACTACATGAGGATAATGCGAGAAATGGCACGGAAACCCAGTTTAAAGCTAGAGTTGCTATAGGTTCTTTTTATCAGTGGAAATAACAGTATTTTTAATTCATTATTTTCAACTGCACTGTTGATGGAGTTCTCCAAAGCAGGACTGTCGTGAACAGAAGGTTTCGGTTCGACCCGGTTTCGACTCTTGGGTTGGCTCGAAATCGCGTTGCGGATTTTGGAAACTTTTAGAAAAGTAGCCTAGAGTACGTAAAGTGGCGGTGTTGCAACCCCGTGCTTGGGAGGGCTCGTTAAGGTGGTTTTCCCAAATGTTACTCAGTAGCCGTCTGTTACAATTCCACGTCAGAGGCCGTCAAATGGATTTGAAAAAAACTCTGACACTAGGCTTGTGACGTGATTAAACCTGCAGCTCACTCGATAAGATATAGGAAAACTATTTTCTTGTCGTACTCAGTAACATTTTAATAGGTATCTACTATTTAAATTTCAAACATTCTGTTTGTAACTGAAACAAAACTGAAAAACGCAAATAGAGCAACTTTCGCGTCGCACACGCACCGGTCATCGGTCCACCCACGCGCACAAAAGACGCGTGGGTGCAAAGATTATTCTCATTCAATTGAACCGCATTGTGCGCCGGCGCATGCCACTTCCAGCCACCTCTTAATTACCGCGCAGCTGCTGACCCGCGTCCATCTGGATCATCGCCACCTACACTTCTGACAAACTACAGGCTGGTCAATAAAGACATTTCGAATATTCAAAAACCATCGTATTTCTTTACTAGCATTAAAATATAGGTTGATTCAATCAATCAATAATTCAATCTTCCAAGAAATTCGCACAATTATCATCAAAATTGGCTGAGCTATGAATGTGAAAAAAAATAACTTAAATAAATTAACATTCAAATATTTTCTGTGGAAATCGATTGATCGTGCGTTTTGTTGGAGATTCAACTCTGTGCTTATCCCGTTTGCAACTTTCAAACTTAATGCATTTATGGTATTCCAACAAGGTGTAGCCATGTCCATTTGAAACTACGTTTACTTGTTTCGTATGTAAACCGTACAATAAACCTATTAATTACAACACACAGTTTATAATCTTAACTTCGTAACGTTGATACAAAATTATTATACAAATTATACATTTATTTATTAAATAATTCATTTAAATATATATCTGTGTTAGATAGTACTTACATTTAAATGAACTTAAATATATTATGAACCTAAATAAACCGAATTATAAAAGTATCACCCTGTGTAGTTGAATGAACACGCCATATTTAGTTGATCTGTGTAATATAAGGTGAGAGTGTCCTGTAACAATAGCGCGACAGTTTTGAGTGGCCAGACGTCCGGCAAATCTCATTTGTGGATTTATCATTAACCGTATTTCATCCACCCTTCTATCCATAGCCTATTAAGGGTTATAAATTTTATATCCGACCGACATGCCCGGAGCTTTCCGTTGTTTGTTTATCGTAATTTTATTTATACACATTTGTATTAGATAGAGAAAGGAATACTTCCATTAGACATTATACATTTCATAAGTACGAGTCTGTTCAGTACTTTCGAGCAAGGCAATCTCATATTGAAGTCGTAAAAGTGGAAAAATATTGGCTATATCAGTGGCGCATTCGTCAGAACAAGGAGGCGTGCCCTAATCGCGCGCCTTATCGCCACTAGCTTTTGTCTTAATTCGATGAAGGGTAATTTATGGCAGACCACACTTGCCATAAATAATAGTATTTTAGTGAGAGCATTCTGCCCTTAGAGTGCTGTTCTGTCAAAATTCACATAAATAATGACGACCCAACGAGACAGATCTTATCTCGGAATAGCGACAAGTCTACGACGCGGTTATAAACAAAAGACGCACTCTAATGACTGAATGAGCCGTCGTAAACCCTTAATATTTACGCACGAATCTTTCAGTTCACCTTTTGAGAGGTTTTATAACTCGGCGGGGAGATTTCCCCGCGCGCTCCGGGCAGGCGCCTACGCCAGTCTCGCTATATCTGATTTATTCATACCACCCGAAACACATGATCGGTTTTTCGGATATCCAGTTTTTTTTCCTGAGCTTTTAGTTAGGTCAGGTAGTAACATCAAACTTATTTCATGTTGACGAATTTATATAAAATTAAAATACATTTTTATTGTATTTGTTAGACTTACATTAGTGTGAATGAGTCTCACATTGAATCAATAGATACTTTTATCATTAGTTGCGCGAATGTTCGCTCTAATAGCAAATCTTTCCACTGTTTGCAATGACATAAAAGTGCAGATATCGGGTTGCAATTAAAACTATTGGACGACGCTCGTTAACTGCAGCGCAGTGCGTGGGTGGACAAACACGGCAGATGTTCGCGACCCTCACTGACCTCTGCACTCACCCCAATACTAGCAATTAGCCACCTAATGCCGTCACCCAGTTTCGGTTCTTCGACATTCAGTTAGAATTTAGGCTGAATCCTGAAATAGTCATTGAAATAAGACTATGGGATCCGACCATTTGGGGGGTCTATTTTAGGATTTAAAGGCAAGTGACGCAACCTCGGATAGGTGAGCGATAACGATTCAATATTTATTGTTACCCGACGTCCGTCATTAAGATAGTGTCAAAACTGACTGGCACGCACACAGGCATTACTGGCCGGCGGAGCACTCATAATTATTACTAATGCCTTAAATATGTCAAAACAGGAATCCAGGTAAAAAGGCGTAATTTACGCGCGTCCGATAGAGATTTGGCAGTTGGCGCCGTGGTGCGCACGCGCAGCCGGGCTGCTTCGCGAGAAGGCGCCCACTTTTTGTTAACCATTGTCTTTTAATATAAATTTTAAATAGGAAATGTCCCTTTTTATGGAGATCTAGTTTACGGCTCTGACAATGAAGGCATAAATCTAACGAGTGCGTCACTCTGAGTCGCCGATGATCGATCGATAAACATTATTTATGTACTTCCGTTGGACAACACACGATTGGAGCCATGGACGTAAACAAATTCTTAGAACTACGCCTCGAATATGTCAGCGTAGTCATGTTGTGAACTCCCTTCAGTTTACCTTCTATATTATGTAAACACGATACTTACAATTATTTTGTACTTCAATGCAATAAATTATGGTTTGGATGTATGTTTCAGATTCTTAGGAAAATAATTAAATAATCATTCACAAATATAGGTAATCACACTACTGGCTTTGGCATTTCACTTATAGGCAACTTAGTCGAGAAAATAAAATGGTTGCTGCGAGCCATTCCGAGCCTTCTTATTTACGTAGCAGAACTCAAACTCGAGGTAATAGTTGTGGGGAATAAAAGGTGCAAAGCGGCAAGTAAATACAAAGAGTGCCTCTATATGATCGGTATAATTAAGCCAAATGTTAATAAAGAGAACAATGCCGCTCATCCATACGAGCCGAACTGGCCTCCAATCAACATGCCTTCAGAAGAGGGGCTGATTAACGACAATAACTCAGCGACAACACCAACTTGACCACGTCTCTTTTTATTTTAGGCCCTTTCCAGTCGATCTCTAATGAATACGGTTTATCTTCAAGTTTATATAAAAAATAAATCGCTTTTAACTGAAGAATCACGCCTTAAAAAAGAAACGCTTATTAAAATTTATTTCTTTCTCTCCTCGCGGCACTGTCGTGTACTTCGCTTCGAATAAAATTAAAAAGTCAAGAATTCTTATTTATTTTAATACAATAAACCGCAATCGCTGAATAAAGATAAATAAAAAGCAATAAAAAATAAAATCGCATTAGCAATAAACAAAATACTTCAGCGGATGTGGGCAGAGCGGAGCGCATGCACGCGGAGATGCGTGGAGTGGGTGCTGCGCGCTGGCCAACCTCTGTGCAGATGGCGCCAGAACTATGTATTCATGTAAAAGTGCCATATATCTACTAAACAAACGAGCCCATGCGGCTCATCCAAAAAATAACTGTCGAAGCAAATACTTGCAATTATTGAGAAAACCCCAAAATTTTTAATTTACAATCCACACGTATTTGAAGGAAGCCGAATCTGAATAAAAATAAAATATTAGGACCAAATTAGTCGCCCGACCAAATATATCGAGTAGCAATAGAAGCTCCACGGCACACTGTTAGCCGATTGTCACGAGTGCTACCCTCGTCGGCGTTTTCTTAATTGTGCCGAAATATTTATTTGATTGCGAACTTTGCAGCACAAGCGTGCAACCGAAATGGTCATCGGCATCCTGACCGCCGCCACAATAGCACCGCCACCTCACCTCGCCACATTAAGACTATGTTACCAATTCAAATCTATTTTTGCCAGGTTTACCAGAAGATATCCGTAACTTCGCTTACAACCAAAACATCGAAACCAAAAGTGTGAGGGCACGTTCCATGCAATTTCGTTGTGGCTAATTATTTATATATGCTATCTCTTCGTAATAATGTACGGATTTAAAATCAATGAACAATTGAATAATGGAGCAATTTGTTCACTGCAATTGGAATAATTTCTTTGTCCGTACAGAATAGACGTTTAATGTAAGTAATTTTCATTTGTTTGCCTTTGGACATTTAGAGTATTAAAATAGTTTCCTCTACCCCAGAAAAATTAAATCGTGACGCTCACCGGTTTCAATCAAAAAACGTTGTTTCCAATTTTGCTTGATAGAATTGAATAATGTCGGAACACAATCAATTTAGGACAATCAGCTGAGCGATCACGTTCAGTGCTCAAGACATTCCTGCCTTCAAGTTGGAGCGGGCGACGCGCGACTCCTGTCCGTCAGCAAATTGCAGTATCGTAGATCTAAATGGGCCACCGAGTCAATGCTGGATACATTGGTAACAGCAGCCACGCATCGTGCACTGATCATGCGCCGTGAACAAGAGATGAAATAAAGTATGAAACTGGTCGCGCGTTCCGAACACAACGAACACAACTGTATGGTCCCAGAGCCAACAATCGAGATCTGAAGCTTCGATAACGATGTCAACTAGTGCAGCTTGTCCTCGCCGTTCCCATGATTTGCGATGCCGTTCTAATCGTAATAATTACGGCCTATCCATCAAACGGACGTATGATAAACATGCGTCTCAGGAATCTAACCAAGAAATGGTAATAGTTATCAATCTTCGCGTGCCGACTGTGTTCACGGTTTGAGAAATAGCAGAGATCATTTTTTGCGCGAGTGACGTGTTTATGAACGCTCCGTTATAAATTCCCTTTGATCTCATCTTCCATGTCACATCAGTGTCCCGATGTACTTTCAATGGACATTGGTGCCGCAGATGGCGCTCGAATACATATTTTTACTGCTCTAATTTCTCTATGTAGCGTTGGGATCGGACATAACATTCGTCAACGGTCCTAACAAAGCTGACTAATTATCGTGGCGCGGCATGTCGTAAAACAGTGCATATTGACGGAATATAGAGAGGCCGGCACACAGTGCTTAATGACATTAATCACATTGATTTATTGTGGTTCCGAGTTATTACAGGCCGGCCGGCGCGGCTAGTGTGCGTGCATGCGTTAGTACCGACACGGAGTCCGCGTCTGTGTGCGGGTGCTTCTTGTGTAAATGTAATACGCAATGCATACAGGGTGATACATTACACCTGTTCTTTTGCCGATTCACATCAATGTAGTACACATTTGAAACAAACCTCTTTATGTGATATCAACATTACAGAACATGACTCCATTCACTAATTTTCTTTTACCTTTTTCATTAAAACTTTAACAAACAATTTTTACAAATTGATGTATTTTAGCTAACCTAAAAACTGTCCTTTTTCTAATTCAATTTCTGTCTCCGCATTTATATTAAAATTAAATTAAATTTCATTCCTAATATCTCAATAGTTTCTCAAGTAGACCTTCTGAACTTTAACCTGAAAGAGGAAAATCATTTTCCGCGTGCGCTATGAAAGTGAGCACCCTGGGTAGTGTAGGCGCTAGTTCACGGACGGCTCGCGAGTATGTGTGCGTGTATGGCATTAGGCAACAATTTACGCTGTTTGCGGCGTGTTAATATTGATTGGCTCGCTTTATTTCGACTCGCGCGAATCTATCCACGAAACTACGTCAATGTATGTGTAAGTAGATCATACACTTCTTCGTAATGTTCTAAATATACTTTATAATCGAAACCCCTCTTACATTTGTTGTGACTTTTCGACCTCATTATTCGACAGGGTGATACAATTCAAAAGTGTTTCGACTGTTCAATTTTTTTTTCATTACTCGTAAGTGGGTTAATATATTAGATTACATGTTTTTTCTATCGATCAGTGTGAGTGCAGGTGTAAAAACATGCGGGTGTTTAGTAATCTGTCCGTACGCGGATGCACTTGTTGTGTTTGATGTAGGTATGACGTCGGTGTCTATCCACACGAATATAAACTTAGTGTTTATTGATATGTGAGAATATGCTCATGAAATAGTGGTATTCTGGAGCTAGCTAATAATAATCTGGAGCCGGCGCTAGTGTCCACTGGTCAAGTATTTAGTACAATGAGGAACGTGAGTACGTCGGGTCTCACGTCCCAGTGTCGCGGCCGGGCGCGCTCCCGCATATCAATCACGACATTATAATTTCATAATGCACGTTTGTCAACGTAAATAATACGCAAAATTTATGTTACGAGGTTCTCACCGTTCTACAGAGGCGCAGCGAATACTTAATAAGCCATCATTAAGTATAGAAAACATTGCGAGTGTAGTCCTCATATTCATTTGACGACGTGCCTATAAATTCAATTAAGTCGTATACCTATATGTACGTAGCGCGCACGATGTAAACCGTGTTATGAACACGAATATAAATTCATTTGGTTATTTGCATAAATTGCTATTTAAACTGTTTTATAGTTTGTTTGTTTCGCGCATGAGTTATGAAAGTCACACTTCGTAGTGTGCGTGGGTAGCTATCGTAATTATTATATTCGGCTTTATTGGATTAACTATAATTAATAAGTACAGATGATGTAGGAATGCCGACTCTGTTAGGGTCATGTAAGGTCGCCTTTACAGATATTAGCGAAGCGTGCCTACATGAAAGAGGCCTTAGAATATATTATTATCAATTGTATTTTAAAAGTCTTACAGAAAATCTTATCTGACATAAGTACAAACGCCAGCACATCAAGCTACTACAATCTGTAAAATTTCCTCAATTGATTTTCAACTTTATTGCTGAAGTATATGGTTCAAAGTTGGTCAAGAAAATTTGACATTTTCGTAGCTTCATGTGCTGACATCTATACCTGAAGTATTAGTGTGTAGCATCAATGACATTGGCTGCTAGTACCTGCATTTTCGGAAAAAAGAACAGTGATGGATAATTTTTCCTGAATAATTAACTCAGTCAGACACTATAGGTATGTATCGTAGCTACACTCGTATCTTTAGAAGTTTATAGCAATCCCGTTATTAAATCTATCTCAAATGTTATTGGTAAACAGGTTTGTTAGGTAGGTACTAACAAGCTACATATCTTTATGTTTGTGTTACAATTTGTATACAGTATTCGTTATTACTTTTACTATGAAGCATAGGTGCATTGATACCTATAGCACATAAGAAGACAAAAAATACTCGGAGCCGATTCGAAAGCCTTCAGTTTACTACTTCGAATTAGCACATACTCCATGTCAAGATTAAAATCTACCTCATCACCTGCCTCTATGTTGAAGTCAGCTTTCAGTCTTAACCGAATGCAGCTGAGTACCAGTGTCTTGCATGGAGCGACTGACTATCTCACCTTGTCTACCCAGTGACGGGGACAACTCGATACCCCTAGGTAAGACTGGTTGTGAGGCTTTTTGACTTCTGACTACCCGTAACGACTGCCAAACAAATGACAACCAATACCGTCCAATTTACGTGCATTCTGAAAGACGGAGGAACTCATATCGAGATGGTCTCCTATCTACCGACCGACCTAACTTTATGATTGAACGAAATTGTAAAAAAATCCAATCAAATTTTAACCATATGCTTGAGCCAGAAAGTCGAAAATTTTTTAAGAAAAAAAATACATTAAAAAAAAAATACATTGTAGTAGCTTGATGTGCTGGCGTCTGGCATATCTGCATAATATTTCATTGTGTTAGAAACGACTAGAAATTACTTAACTAATTCGTAACCAAATTCTAATTACTATTTATATAATTATGTTCTAGTAAAAGTGGTTTCATTAGTATTTAAAGACCCAGGAAATAAAAAAAAACGAGAGGTACAAGTTTCGTTTTAAGCAATGCCTGATAAGAGATAGATATATATATAATAGGTCACAAATGCGTAACTAATCGAACTGTCGTAGAAAGATGTTATTTAAAAAAAAAGTAGATCTGTTTTACTTATTTATGTCTTACTTTCACTTATTTTAGTAAATTGTTATGTAGTCTTCATCATCATCATGACTTTTTATCGTCCCACTGCTAGGCACAGTCCTCATATCCCACGGAGAAGGATTGAGCGTTAATCACCACGCTGGCTCTATTGGCTGCTATTTGGTGATTTCAGACTTTATAGTCCAGGTTTCCTCGAGATGTTTTCCTTCACCTTTAATCAGTCGTGGTGTTCAAGATTTACTTAGAAAGTACACATATCTCAGAAAAGTTACTTTGGTACTTGTCAGACCTGGAATCGAACCCGCTAATCGAATCGAGAGGCTAGTACTTTTTTACCACTAGGCCACCACGAATTCTTCTGTTGTCTTAATTGAAACAAAATAACAATATAAACAATCTGAATCAAAGATCGTGATATAATGGTCTATTGTTTATTCTTCCTATTAGCGCATCACTGTCACAGTTTTATCAGAGTTCATTCCCGATATAATGATGTCATGTTAAATAGGGGGCGTCTATAATAAAGCAACCGTTAGCTATGTCCATCATCATTAGCCGTGTTATCCTGTACAGGCTATTTTTGCGCTCTCGTGTGTATGCGAACAAAAATAACTCGTAACATTAATGAATTACACTTTATTCGATTGTTTATGCTTAAAATATCTAAACCGTACACTACCGTCTGTTAAACGTATAAAAATAACGCTCAGACTTTCTAATACAAGCATTTAAACTAATTTTAATTTTCTATTTGAAATCCACATTCGAATATAAACTCTGAAAAATCCGTAAGTAAAACAGGCAAATAATTCTTGTAGCACATTGAAATTAATGTTGATAAATATACAAAAGGAACGGCGGAAGTGCGGACGTCGCGGCCGGAAGTAGGTCCATCCATCATCCGCCCGCCCTGGATAAAAACGGTCGTTAGTGCCGCCCCCCGGCTCTACCTGCCTCTCTATTAATGTTACACTCAAGCGCCTCTATTACTCCTGTCATTTATTATATCCATTTTGGCAAATTGGCTGATCTCGCATATCCAGTGGCCGTAATCAAGGGGCTTTTTGCAGACCCTAATATCATTAGTGGGACAAATGATAGTTACGATAAGTAAGTATTTATTCATTATTTTGAGTGTAGTAAAAACAGACTAATTACAATGGTCATCATTGCAAAAAAATTACAGTAAACCTCATTGGTAAAAAACTATACATATAAATTATATCCACTTTTAACCAACGACCAAAAAAACGAAAAATAATTAGGCACAGTAACTGTCACCAGAGAAATCTAATAAAGAGCAGCTATTTAACAAATTAAATCTGTCCATACAAACAACGTAAACAAGCTAAAAACGTGGCAATAAACGTCAAAAGAAAAGTAAAAAGATTCCCGCGGGTGTATTCAGCGGCTCACGGCGCGGAGACTGAAGGCATGCACGCGACGGTGACACCGCCTCTTCGGGGAACCAAAACCGCTTATAAAAGTATGCGCCGGAAATCCGCGGGTTGCCGCCCGGAGTATTAAAATTATTATGAAACCGCCGCGCCGCGATAAGGCGGGATGATACCGGCTTAACACCACCACCTACCCCCCTCCGACCCTCAAGCGCCCCCTCCCGCGCGCGCCACCCACCCCCGGCACCCTCGGCGCACTATCGCACCATGCTCGAATGCCTTTTCACCGTACATCTATGCGAAAAGTTATACGACACTCTAGTTATGCATAAATGTTTATGCGAAGTTAACCACCTAGCACCTAGTTGAGTCCGCACAACTATGTAACCCTTGTAGTAACCGGAATGAATATGGCCTATCTTTTGCACCCTTTTTGCAGTCGTTTCGAACAAAGTAGTCGTACAAATACTTACACGCTATGATATTACAAACATGAGTAAATAATCAAATCGCTTCAATAAGCGCCGTTAATCTAGCCGAGAGTTCCGGATAAATCAAAGTGAGTAAACTTAAAACATTAACCAGATAAAGTTATTTCAACAATGTAAACGTCGCTGGGCAACTTTATGCAGAAGCTGCACTGGTATGTCGAACTACAATTATAACTTTGGCCCTGGACGCGACAGAACGTTGTGTTGCAACAAATAAAATATGTCCACGAAAACGCGCGAGGGGGACGGCACAGCGAAATTTCGTACACGAGACAAAGATAAGCTTAACCAGCACGAAATTATGAGCGTTTAACTGTTTCTAGCTGTAGAATCTGGCACGGGTGCTTCGCCGGCTCGCCAGCGCGCGTTATTTACGAGGGGGTGGCGGCCTCCCCGCTGCACCCGAGATAGTGCCTTCCCCGGAAGAGCGCCGCGCCGCCGCCGTGCCGCTCCGCGCCGAACGAGCCCCTGGCACGGCGGCGCAGGGTGCACTATGCCGCCGCAACACCGCAGCACTTGTGCACGCTGCTGCCGGTGTGCACGCCGTCGTCCTCGAATCTCACCTCTACGACACTCGGCATACGGGTGACCGTATCGCCCGACGACGGCTGCTCGCTTTCGGCTCAAACGGCGCCCACCGTTTTCCTACGTTACATTATAGTGAAGATGTCTGTATTTCTTGTTTATGATAGCATAAAACTATGGTAGGTAAATTGACGGCGCTATGTCGGCGAGGCACGTGTGCAGCACAGCGGCACACCACCGCACGCTCGATACACTTTGTTAACATTAATGTGTGCTTATACACTAATAAATCAGCTCGTGCTTTGTACTTACACATTGTATTTTTGAGACTGAACCTTAAGATTTAACACTATGTAAGTGGAGGTAGGTACTTAGTTTAATAAAACTTTACACATTGTTTTGTAGGTACCTCTCTCGGCACGGAGTCTATTTGTTCTTCAGAAAGGTAAATGTAGGCAATTTTTATTAATTCATTATATATAGGTATGTAGGTATAAAACAATTAAGCTGATGTATTTCGCAACCCATAAGATAACATCGTGTTTAAAAGTAAGAAGAAATTAAAAGAAACCTTAAATAAGTTTTCTTCTATTCGTGAAACATAATCAACTTATCACCTTCTGCAATCCATTTACAAGAACCAATAAGCTTTTCCTAATGAGCAATCTGTACTAAATAATGTAATTTTATTAAGCTCCTCCATACATTAGGGTCGTTACATAAAGCATGATACAAACAAACAGCGCCGACGGTCACGTACCTACGTCATTTAAGTGAAAATATACGACACACAGAAAAGAGAAAAATGCGCAAAAACCATCTAGAGCATTATGGCTCGCGGGCAACCATTACTTTTAATATAAATAAAATAACAAAATATGAGCGTCCGGCCGCTGAGTGCCCCCGAACACTTTTATATTCAACGGAGACACCACCCGCGGCCGACACCCCCACGCAAGATTTATATTTTGACTTGTACACTACTTATCCCTTTAAAGCTTGGACACATCCGACGTTGTGACTTGTGTCTGGCAATCACTAATCTTGTGTTATGAATGTGTCACTCGTTGATCCCGAAGTTTGACAGGCAAATGTCGAGCGGGTTTGTTATAAAAAGTGATGTTACAAATTCATAAAATGAAAGTGGAAGGGGGTGTTAAAATAATTGAATATGAGTCACAATTTCCTTTGGTCTACATACACCTCAGATTAGCTGAAGTTTTAATTACGTTTAATACCAGAGAACCTATGTTTGTTAGAAGCAGCTTTAAAGCTTTAACAATGCAACTGATCAACAATATCTCATCGTCAGTCGTAACGCCCAAGTGGCGCTACCGTCAATCAGGAAAGATCATAAACACCACATTATGTATGTACAATGTGTACATATTTACATAACTACACAATAAAGATTGTACCCACACAGATCTATATCAACGCGAATAATTCTTCCCATTAGAATATCATTAATATTTACTTGTCGGCTTAGATATAACTTCATTTGTAGAGAACAAAGTATGCAATCATTGACTCGATAGCTCAAACATAACAAACGACCGCGTTATCTTTCGCAAACCGGTTCTCTGAATGTATATCCACCTCACTTGCTATATATTCAACTCCATACATTTACATAAAATACTATAATTAAATTAGTAGTTTCGAAGTTAGTTTTTGCATATGCGAAGGCCAACAAGTATATTAAAATAAACTGATAAAGATGAAACTCTGTTTTGTTAACAAACCATAATTACGGTGGTCAGTAAAATATGCCAAAGCGCATTTGAGGCAGCGGGCTGTTCTCATACAGCCATCATTTTGACAAGTTAAGTGTTGTTTGTAAACGAGCTGCGTCGACAATATTTTTCTGTATAATTTAAGGTATTATAATTTCATCTCAATGTCTGAGGCAGGACATAATAATGACTTAACACGCACGCCTACTACAGCTCACAATTGTGGAAACAACAAAGTAACGAATATCATCTTTATATTTTTACAATGTTGTAAAGTCACAATACTGAAATATTTGGACGTAATTGGGTCAACGAAAACGTTAATAATTTTCCTTTAAATGGAAAGATGTTCTTTTTAAATAAAACTGTCTGAAAAGATCGTGATCATATGTGTAAATGTAAGTTCTATGACCAAAACATTAAACAATTGTTATCAAAATCAGGAGCAAGTTCAAGTACAGAGTCAAAAGCGAGGGGCTCTTGAAAGCTCTCACCGTTCATCCCTAACGCAGAGTAGATGGTCATCTCATTCATGTGTTTAGCTGATTGTCTATACATAAAAGAATATGAGTTACGCTTCACTGGAGTGTAAACAAGTGAATGAACAAACTCGAGTGCCCCGACAAGAGAGTTGCGTGCGTTTCCGCGATGCGTGCCCTTTGCACAAACTCCAATCAATCAATGTCCAGTTTTAATGACTTAATACTGACATTACTTCACTCGCACTCCTTCAGAAATTCGCTTCATAAACGAGGAAATTTACATGATTATAGTACATTCTTATTATCGCCTCAATGAGCGTTCCGCTGAAGCTAATTACACTCGATGCTCCGTCGAAACCTTACGAGGCTTCATCGACCGATATTGTCCATGGCACTCGATCGTAAAGCGGGCCTAACAAAACAAAAAGCATAACACGACTATAGAGTTTGCAATAAAACCGCGTGAAAATGGCAATAGCTATTCAGAGGGAGATATTAAAATGCATGGAAATAAATTCGGCGTCGCATTCGGGCGTACGGCTCGGGGGGTGCAGTAAAAATAAACAGCGACACCATTAGAACTCACTTCCATATTCAAATTTATGAACGTGTCCGAGCCGTCCCTCGGTGTCGACACTCTTCCACAGCCACTCCACTGCTACGCGACCGCTACGCCGCTGCTACGCCATGACTACACAATAGCACAAGTATTCCATGGCTACGCCACCGCTACGCTCTCGCTACGCATTTGCTACACTGCTGCCATTCCACATCGCCACACATACCGCTCATTTATGGCGCCATCATTTTGACGGTCAATTTAAAAATTTCACCCCTGTTTTACTTAACATAATCTACATCATGCCGCTTTAACTAACTCGACTTTTTGCTCATACGTTGCACCTGTTAGCGTTTAAACATTGCTCAACAATAATGAACAAGTGAGTATTTAAACAATTTGTATGATTTCATATGGTAATATGTAACACGTTATACTACAAACAAACCAAGTGAATGTAAGACAGGAGCGCTGGGAGGCGGAGCAACGAGCGACGCGTGCTTTAGCTTGAATAAACAGACGTTTTCAAAAATGTGTGTATTTAAATCGAATGTGTGACTTGTGTTACTGGGGCTATTTCTGTTTAACTGCCGCACTGACGGATCTGAAATAACACTTCCATAGTGCGCTTCAGGGAACTCGCATTAAATTCATAAGGGATTAGGTGTCATCATAAACAGGAATTATTTAGTCGACTGAGGTTAAAAACAACAACATAGCTCCCGGCTAATTATTTTTAATGGCAATTATAGTGCGGTTAATGTGCTCCTGAAATATCGAATACGTTCCGTTTATTATAATGCGAGCTTACGTTAGTCAAAAGGGGGGTACCATACCGCTAATTTAATGGCTTTTAGAACTATGTGGATTAGTAAGGCACTGTCGCATACTTTCGTAGGTTTTCGTAGGTTTCGCCACATATTTCCTTGAGTAGAGATTTCCTTATTAAGAAAACCGAGATTGGCTTCACAATATTCTTTTGTTTGATTAATGTATTAAAAAGTTTAAGAACAGGAAGTTATAAAGGAAGATATTTGTTGTTCTCTATCAAAGGGATTCAAATGAACGTTTTGTTCAAGTAGCCAACTTTGATATATGTAAAACGGGGTTCAGTTATCTAAAGCTAACGTCTAAAGCTTTGGATTGCACCTTATGGACTATTATTGTAGATATAAAAATATGCTTAGCACATAAATACTTATTACTGAAAATAATCTAAGTACCAAGAAATAAACATATCACTAACTTGTTCCTACATGCTACTTAGCAGTTATCAAAGCTATCAAATCCGATATGCTTAATACTTCATTTGCAACTACCTATTGTGACCAATAAGCGAACAAATCTAACGTCACAAAAAACAGTAGCACACCAACAAAATAATCCCAGCCCTACATAGTTTCGTTAATTAAAAAAAATATCCACCCCAACATCCAAGGCAAATGACATGAAGGAAATAGTATCGAGTCGATGCCGATCCGATGACTGGCAGAATCGACTAAATTGCTTCTATCACATTAATATCGGACGGCCGAGTTACACCAGTCACACGTATTCGTTATATTTAATTTAAAGCACACAAAGCGATTGACATGGCTCCCGGCATTCGCTTTTTCATAACGATACCTCGTAAATTTGTTTCAGAAATTAAAATCGGACGGTGAATGGATCTAGTTACGGTAGCAAGGATTTTGTACGCTTACCCTCATATTGTGGATGAGAGAATAGCGCTCTGGCTCCTGCTGCGATCGGTTTTAATTATATTCAGTTTTTTATTCGAAATGATCTAGTTTTGTGAAGGAAGTATGGTGCATGGTTTCGATGATTAGGTGCTAACATGATACTGATTTATGGACGATGATGCTGCAATCATCAGCTAGACGACTTAGCTGTCTAATGACACTAGGCAAAGTAGTTTGCTGCTTATCTTAATTCAAACTTGACCAATAATCATAGGCTACGGGCCTGATATATTTTTTTTACAGAAAAATCTTACATTGATCGACCATATACCAACGATGACTAAGTTATGAATATGCTGTAACCGTACTTAGGTACTAAGTACTCGTACCATCAGACACGTGTAACCTCACCAGTCAAAGTTTATTTATATTATTATTCATGCACATGGTTAATTATTCTGAAAACCATTACTGATTAGATAATTATTGTACCTACATGTAAACATGTATCGGTAAAAATACAAAATTGCTAACTTCATTAAAACAACAATAGCAAAATAAATATTTTATAAATGCAAATCGATTAGTAAGTTATTAACAAAGTTACACAACAAGTTTTCGCTCCCGTAAATTACCAAGAACTTATCTCTGAGCAATTAAAAAAGCCATTTAATAATTATTGAATACAAACAAAAAGTTATGACGTGCAAGTTCAATTAGTGTGTGCGGTGTGGGAGGCTTCGCGGGGCGACCGCGGCCGCCATCTAGCGGGCGTCAGCGCCGCCCACCGCCGCCTCGCGTGCTCCAACGGCCTCGCGACCACATGTCGCTTATGAATATGAGGCGTTATGATTATGAAAATATGCCCCGCCCCGAATATGGAATATGGAGGAGGGGGGCCCGTGTAGCGCGTGCGAATGGGCGAAGTTTGATTTATGAGCCGGGCGCGGCCCCGCCTCCCTGTCATAACCGTATACCTGGTGCGCGCGCGCGCTGCCGCCCGCCGCCCGCCGCCGCCTCGCGCTCAGTCCCGCTTCAGATGGCGAGTGGTGCGCTCGGTCACACGCCGCGTCCGCTCCGCACCGAGTACTTCGTCCGAGCCGAGTAGCCGGCGCCGCGCGCGAGTGTCCCGAGTAGTGTTCGAGCGGCGGAGCTGCCGCCTGCCATGCGCCGGCCCTGAGCCCTAGCGCAGCGCCAGCGGACACCATGCCGCGCGTCAAGCCTTCCTGCGTCCGCCGCGTCTCCATCGGTACTTAACCCTCCACTCCGACATCTCACCACATCACACAAGCCGCGTCCGCCACATCTCACCCTGCCGACCTGTGACCCACTCTGAGGAGGAATTACATGTGTTTTTGTCGATACGTTATTGTTGAATCCACGATTTGATATTCGTACCGATAAAATGATTCAGTTAGCGACGATAAAATTTGGCATACATCAGAAAGTGAGCACTAAAATTCGTCACCAGCGGGGTGAGTAAACAGTGCAGTGAATTTACACACTTGACAGTATTCTGTAGATAGTTAAACGGAACATTCATTATTAGGGAGGTATGTAGAGCTTACTACTTATTAAAACTGGAATGCTTAAAAAACTTGAAAGCTTTCAGTAAGAAGTGTTAAAGTTCCATCATAATAAAAAGTGCATTTTTGGGATTAGTGGATAGTGCGGTACAAATACCTCATAACGTACAATATGAAAAAAATATGCTTAGTAAATATCCACTCGCTAAGGAAACCTGGAAATATCAAAATTAATTTTCAAGAAAGTTGTAATAATTACTCTTAATTGCCGGAAAATATGAATCAGATCGGAACAGTTTACATTTTCCAGGAAGAGAGAGATGTAAAAATAAATAGTGAACCGTAGGCCGGGTGTACCGGTTACACTGTAGCGAACTTGGCTATCGCTCTGCCGTGCGCTAAATATCTTAAATGGTCCAATTAAAAAACGGTTACGACCAACCAATAGGTCGAATTTCAAAATGTTTATTACCACGGGTATAAATAGTAAGCTTATTGTGCCTTAGCATTTATTTGTAGGCTATTCTGTTGCATTACAACTATTAGCCACTGTGTCCAATTTTATGACTACAACTATTAATAATCTGGACAGATATTATTGAAACACTATTTATAATACAATTTATGATGTCGTTTTTACTATATCTTTAAATGATATGAATAGTTATATTTATTGTAGGACTTTTTTATTGCAATTGATTATAGTTTTATAAATAATTTTGTGACAATTATGGAAATGACATTGAGTGACCAAAAAAAATGATGGATTGAATAAATTTAAAGCAATAAACTAAAGTTTTATGGAGGTTGAGGTCTTTGGATAAATTATGATTTTTTAACTGAAGTGAGTGGGATATATGATGGGTTCTTTAGCGACGGCCGGCACATACTTACAGTATGTTATTCCTTCAATATTTGTTTATTACACTTCACACATTAGTTGAGATACATTTTTGCATGTTATATTTAATAAGTTTATTAAATTTCGTGCTTCATACATTAGATTAAAATTATACCAGTGCCATAAAATTAACGATCAAAAATTCCTCAATTAAAAATAAGTATCAAAATTATTATGAGTTTATTAAATATTTAAAAGCAGTTTATCTCTAACATATATGTGTTTTAAGTTATCTTTCATCTAATTATAATAGTATTCAGATTTTTATATAAATTCCATTAATTTTATGCGAAACATAGTAAAAATAATAGTTTATATTTTATGATTCTAGATTAAGGTTACAAGATTGACTATTTAAGACAGTATTCCTAGAAGAGCTTTTGAAAACTTCCTTTATCTGATACAGACAGATAGTAGACAGTCTGATTCTGAATTAATTTTGTTATAATCAAGTTAATTTTGGTATTTTATTTATAATTCAGAAGCTTTTTAATTACTATTTCATTTGTCAAACATAAATATTTTAGATTTTCTGATAAAGACACTATTTATATATATTTGCATGTCTAATATAATTTTAATAGCACATTATCGCAGCGCCCCGCGGCGTCGTCCGTAATTTTAATGATTTCACAGTTAATCATTCAACTTGCCATGACGTTCTTAAAATAATAACCTTGTATAACACTATTTATGTAGTACATTGTCATTTATAAGAATTTGTTAAACAGATTATAGAAGGGTCAATAAAACAACATTTGAAATTAATATTTAACATATTTTCAGTCAATTTATTCTGTCAGCGTTATATTTTCAGAATAGTATCACGTAGTTAAGGGACATTGGAATAACAACGCTTATATTTGTTTTTGACACAATTCAAATTAACTATTTCATTTAAATATTCGAATAACTTATTATTCTAGAGTTAGACGAAACAATCGTTTGGCGATTTCCCCCTCCGACTTTCACTTTCGGTCTGACTTCCTGATTTTACTGAACTTTTTAATGGGCTATTCTTGTATTTTAGTCAATAAGGTACTTTATTTGTTTATGGGTTCTGATCCTCGTTTTATGATACACCAAGAGTATTATGAAGTAGGTATATACCTATAGGTGGGTATGTGCAAATACTATCATCAACTACCTGTTATTAGTTTGGAAATTAAGTCTCATAATCTTTGAAGGTATAACTTGCTATAGGTAAAACTTGCCTTAAAATTTCATAGAAAAAAGGCACCTACTCATTTAGAGATCTATTTGATATTGCATTCAATATCTACTTTTTGCACCTAATACACTTTAAATGTAACGATGACCCTCTGATCCAACGATAGTTCCACGGTGTCACCTCAAAAGCATTATTAATGCAGTGATAGATACAATTGTAATCGTCCATTACTGATTAAAAAGCTATATCTTCATAGTACAGAATGACACGTTGTCAAAGTTTATTGTGGCCGCATGCCGCCATCGCTCTGCTCGCTTTAACTCATTGCTGGTTTTACGAGTGCTCTATAAAATATTTATTGCAGACATTCTATCTGCTAACGATTCAAATAACCTATTCATATTCTTATGAAATACTTATATTCTTTATTTGTTTGATCGACTAATAAATTAAATAACAAAACTCGTTAAATATCTAAGCCGGTTCTAATTCTGACTAAAATGAAAGATCACTATGCATATCGCCGTTCATTTACCTTGAATGATGAATAATAATTACTGTTGATGTATAAATTATAGACTTTCTGTCAGTAGATTAATTAGCATCGACATATTTTAATGGCGATTGTAATAACATTAATAGCACCTACTAGTCTATAAACATGTTGCCTAAATTCAGGCTATGTTGGTCGGAATGTTTGGCAGTCAAACACTCAGGAAATAACTGTAAAGATTTATTGAGCATAATAGGGTTCAATATTGATAAGTTTGCTTTGTGATAGCGTTGGACAATGTCGAGCAATATGAATATCCGCAACGGCCCAGCAGAGCCTTTTTATAATAGTGAGTATCGCGGCGGCGGGCGGCGCGCGACACACAGCCTCTTTGAGTCCTCGCGAGCTCCGCACTACTACACTGTCAAACACCTACAAACAGCTACCACTAATCCTTCTCCTTACAAATAACTATTAAACGCACCGGCATCTCGCTACAAATGAGTTATTTAATCCCCCGCCGCAACATTATCCCGGATTATATCATGTTTTGTGTCGGTGCTCACTTATCCGGCCGCTTTTCAAAACACCACAAACTTCCACAAAAAAATGTGCATTATGAAACAAATATTCAAAAGTGCACACCGACCGAATGACATGGGCAGGTAATATCTATAAAAAAGATATATTTAAAATATCAAACCGGTGAAAGTATAATGTTGGTGATAAGCAAATTTATGCACCAAATATTTGGAAATCTTTAATTTAACAATATACCTAGTAGGGCCAGTAAGTGGGAGATCGAAGCAAGTTTTTGGAATCTCGATAAATTAATATGCAGGGAGGTAGTTATGTTCGCATACCTACTTTATATATTTTAGTGGTATATTTTGTAAATGCACACACCTGTGTGGCTAATTAAGAAAGTCTTAAACTGGAATTTGCTTCCGTATAAAGTATCGATGGGTCGTGAATGTCGCGATATAGTTAAGAGTCGGCTGTTTAATAAGCTGCTAATTATTATGAGGTGTGTTTAACGCGCGTGTGATCCGTTAACGCGCGGTTAACGTTCTGTAGCACCGAATTCTCCTTTTCGTAACTTCTGGTATCCTTGACCGGCCTTCTTGTTGTTATAAAGATACTCGTGGTATTTCACAGATAGCTATAGGAATGTTTTGTTTACTTCAATGTCTGTTTAGAAGTTCAGTTTTATTAAAATATTTAGAAATATAACTAATCTACAATTGCATATCTCTACCACAGTTGGTTAGAATATTTTGTATCTCTGATTGGAAAAATCGTAAGTAAGTTAGACTTGATGACTTGATATTTTGAAGATGTCCGCCACTCTAAAAAATTTTTTTTTCTAAGAATATTATTACTAGATATTGAAGTCCTCAACGAAATAATTAATTTAGTGATAAATATAACTTGGATACTCCGTCTTCAGAATATCTACCAGTCCAGTCAAAATATAAATCTTTAATTATTCTTTTTCGTTGAAAACCAGTTCAATATTAAGCGCACAAATATGTTTTACATCTAACGTAGTAGGTACCTACATTAAAATATCGATAAATTATATATATTATCAAGTTTTATTAAATTAGTAAAATTATAATAGAGTGGTCATTTCGATAATGGCCATTAGGTAAGTATATAACTGTATACAATACTTAAAATAAATGTGAAATTTAGGTTATAGATAAACAACTAACTCACTAACTATTCTAGGTGTGACAGAATATAAGAATGTATAGGTAGTTACCTACTTATTTGTTCTTTTTTCCTTGTATTTATGTCTGAATTAACTTCCATACTTGTAACTTGATTACTACTTCGAAGACTTAGTACCTGCTGCGGTACATACAATCCTAATTTTTGAATCATCTACTGTATCAGCCTCATGCTGTCAATCAAATCCTACAATTAAGTTCTGTTTTTGAAAATTATACTTACCTAATCTGAATGTAATTATTTGATAAACTGACAACATAACATTATAACGAATATAATAAAAAAGTATGTAGTCAAAAATTAATGAATCTATGTTTTTCAAATAATATGTCAGGCCCTGACATATTTTATCAAAATACTCGCGTCATTAATAATGGTTTTCTATTGTATTGTATGCAATATTCAGTATTATTTACATATCAATATATAAACAGGGAAAGGTAAATATACCGTTTGAATATATTAATACAATATACAATTATATTAAAATAATGTCAATTTTGGTTTCAGTTTCAAAAACCTACAGAACCAAATAATGAATCATTTATTTGTCATTTCACAAATACAAAAATGTAGGTAAATAGTATGTTAATATATAAATAACCTAATGAAAGAATAAAGATCAGTTCATTGTTTTGTCTAGCTTTTATGCAAAACTACCTAAATTCTAATTAATCTACTTATTATAATAACACATTAGGGTCAAAACCTACCTACGCTTTAATTTCCACCTTCATATAACTTTGTCACTTAATAGGTACGAAAATAAATATTTTAAATATAATTATAATACGTAAAGTATAATAAAATAAGACAAAGGAATCCCATAGCTCAAAATCACTCATATCTAATTTTCGGTCATTCGAATTTCGAATTTCCTAGGTTCTTATTCGTATAAATATAAAAAAAAAAAAAACAAATAAGAATGGTTCGTTTCTAATAAAAAGTTAACTATCGCCAGGGAAATTATACAAATATCGTCATTATAATATAAACTTTATTTAAAAACATGAAAAGCATTTCAGAGTAGAGTTTTGGTTAGCGTAAAGATGCATATTTGTGACATTAATGAATCGATATATTTGACAAATTGCATCTTAATGGTCTATGAAATGAAAACTAAATACATAGTTGAATAACGTCATTATTACTAAACATCACTACCAAATCTAGATTTTATATCTTTCGAATATTTTCTAAGAGCGTTTTTACGTATCAAAACTTCGAAACAAAAGTTTGATGTGAATGCGAATGTTCTGTCGTGATATTTTTAGCTTCCTACCCTTCTCGTGTCGATTGTCACAAAGTTCGTCCCAAACAAGATTTTCGGGCGCGGTAACACGCTACTACTAGCGACATCTATTGATGAGTAGCTGATAATAGAAATTTACGCGTAACGCAATAGAAGATTAGCTTTTTATAACTATTGTTTGTTAAATTAATTTTAAAGTGATAGTGGGGTTGATTGTAGTCTTTGGATAGTAAGAAACTGTAAGAACTTGGGTTTATTTAAGGAATAAACTTAAGTAATAGACCCGTTGGGAAAAAAACTTTATACAACATTTTTCATACATTTTCCTTATGAAATAATATTACCCATATCATGTCAAGTTGTGTATAAAGATATATTCTTCCGCATCGTAACTTGACTATCTCGAAATTATATTCTCTTGGGAATTTAGTAAAATCTTGTGACAGCGTTCTCTACCTCGAAAAGGGACGTACACATCAAATAAAACCACCATTTGGGATTTCCCCTTGGTAGTGCTCGTACATCACTCATCTTTACCTCTTAACTTTTAAATGCGACATGGAGTTTCTTAAAGTTTACAATCATATAGAAAACTATTTGAATGTATTTAGAATTTAGAATAATTCAAAATAAGGTCATTCAATAGATGTTTTAATTGTTACTGATGGAAATATCTTGCTCAGTGAAAGTCAGCTGAGTTAGGCCTAAAATGAAGAGCATTATAGATTAGCAACGACACGATCGGCAGGGCGGCCTTCAACACTTCATTTAAACAATAAAAACAATCAAACACACTTCATACTATACTCATACATACTTCACTAGACATTTGATATTACACCTCACGCTGTTTGGCCTTTCATTTAACTACCCCTTTCTTTAGGGACATCATATTAACGTATTTTCCTTTGTTCTAGGTGAAAGTTCGGGATCGTGTTCCGAGGAGGAAATTAACCATGTGTCTGACGACACGAGAGACCGGCCTGAAGCGCACATGTGTCCGCGCTGTCAGGAACAGTTCGAGAATCTTCACGAGTTCCTGTACCACAAGCGACTCTGCGATGAGAAAGCGTTGCAAATGGGCGAGGAAAGAATGCACTCCGATCCGGAGGAAATGGTCGTTTCAGGCGATGAAGAGATGGATGGACCCAACAAACGATTAGAACAGGTCCGACGGCATCGACAAGATGCGGAAAATAATAACAGCCTCGAGGATGGCGAGGCAGAAGTGCCTGAAGCCGACGTGCCGCCAGTCGGCTTGCCCTTCCCGGTGGCCGGCCACGTCACGCTCGAAGCTTTACAAAATACTAAAGTTGCCGTAGCACAATTTGCCGCGACTACAATGGCGAACAACGCAGATAATGAAGCGGCGTTACATGAACTGGCCGTGCTACAAAGCACGTTGTTTACGCTACAACACCAACAAGTGTTTCAGCTTCAATTAATACGCCAATTACAAAATCAACTGTCATTAACACGACGGAAAGATGACCAGCTCCCGAGCCCGCCGCCGAGTGAACCAGAGCCGGTGCCGGTGCCTCCCGCTCGATCGCCGTCGCCGCCTCGTCCGCCACGGGAGCCTACTCCTGTCGCACCCCCTCCTACTAGTCAAAGCTTACCGTCAACTCATTTGCATCTCACACCTAAGACGGAACCTTTATCCGTTCCTAAACTCCCAACCTCTTCTCCACCGATGATGTCCCATCCACCGTACAGCTCCATTTCCTCATCTCTAGCGTCTTCAATAATCACAAACAACGACCCGCCACCTTCTCTCAACGAACCAAATACGCTTGAAATGCTACAAAAGAGAGCACAAGAAGTGCTTGACAATGCGTCACAAGGCCTATTAGCCAATAATCTTGCCGATGAACTTGCTTTCCGTAAATCCGGAAAAATGTCACCTTACGATGGGAAATCTGGAGGAAGAAACGAACCCTTTTTCAAGCATCGCTGCCGTTACTGCGGAAAAGTATTTGGAAGCGATTCTGCACTGCAAATCCACATTCGATCGCACACAGGTGAAAGACCTTTTAAATGTAACGTATGTGGATCACGATTTACAACCAAAGGGAATCTCAAAGTACATTTCCAAAGACACACAGCAAAGTTTCCGCATGTCAAGATGAATCCCAATCCAGTACCAGAGCATTTGGATAAATACCACCCCCCGCTGCTAGCGCAGTTGTCGCCGGGACCAATTCCTGGAATGCCACCACATCCACTTCAATTCCCTCCGGGTGCGCCAGCTCCTTTTCCGCCAAGCTTGCCGTTGTACAGACCCCCACATCATGACTTATTACCGCCTCGTCCGCTTGGAGATAAACCTCTACCGCCTCATCCATTATTTGCAATGCGAGAGGAACAAGACGCTCCGGCTGATCTCAGTAAACCATCCGCGCCGAGCCCTTCTCGATCAGCACCCGAGGTTAAGTCTGAACCCCAAGATGATGAGTGTCAACGAGATTCCAGTTTTGAAGACACTGACCGAGTATCTCCTAAACGAGAACCTGACGAAAATGATGCCACGCAGGATCAAGAGCAAGACAGATACCCTTCGACATCGCCCTACGACGACTGCAGCATGGACTCAAAATATAGCAATGAAGAACAAATCGGCAGAGAGAGTCCTCATGTGAAGCCCGATCCAGATCAACCGGAAAATCTTTCAAGTAAGAATTCACCGATATCCGGGCCAATTTCAATAGCAACGGGACTGCGTACTTTTCCTTCGTTTCCCTTATTCCCTCAGTCTCCACCCAGCAGTATGTCCTCTGGTAGTTTAACTCCATTCCCGAACACTGTTCATAACGTCGTTGATGTAGATCTGGCACGTGATCCAATGTTTTATAATTCTCTTCTGCCTCGTCCTGGCAGCAATGACAACTCCTGGGAAAGTTTAATAGAAATTACAAAAACATCTGAAACATCGAAGCTTCAACAGTTAGTCGATAATATTGACAATAAAGTTTCCGATCCCAACGAATGTATTGTATGCCACAGAGTTCTCTCTTGTAAGAGTGCCTTGCAAATGCACTATCGTACGCACACGGGCGAGAGACCTTTCCGATGCAAATTATGTGGCCGCTCTTTTACGACTAAGGGTAATTTAAAAACTCATATGGGTGTTCATCGCATAAAACCGCCCGTTCAAATGTTACATCAATGTCCAGTTTGCCATAAGAAATTTTCGGATCCTTCCATACTACACCAACACATACGACTTCATACGGGCGAGCGTGCCCATGTTCCTTACGATCAAATCAGAAATATCGACATAGAGCGTTTTCCATCACTGAGTAACGGGTCAGACGTCAGCGACTATCAAGTTCAGCGCCCCTTCCCGCGCCCGATGTTCCCCACTCCGACCACTCCCGGCGACCGACGGGCGGACTCCCGCGGGACCGACGATGAGAGCGGCCGGGACGAGCGCGAGCCCGCTATTCGGGAGTTCGACGACGACTTAGATATGAAGGATCGTCGAACTTCGCCGCTCTCCGTCTGCGCCTCGGCGTCCGAAAGCGAAATAAAAACCATCACCACAACGGCTTCCCTCCCATCGGCGACAGGTTCGGAGAGCGGGCGGAGCGCGCGAGCCTCGCCACCGTCGCCCACCATGTCGACGCTGTCGACGCCGCCGAGGCTGCCGCTGCACTCGCCGCTGCCGTCGCCACCCACGCCTATCGCCGCGCTGGGCGCGCTCGGAGGATCGCCCTTCAGCCCGCTCGGACTCGCGTTCCCTCCCGCAGGTATGCGATAGCGGGATCTTATATTTTCGTCCGCCCCGGTCGCCCGCATTTCCATTTCCTTGTATTGATCCTCGCCCACCACTAATAAATAAATCACCGGGCGCTCGAATACACGTCAAAGTCAACGAACAAAACTAAATGTGGAAGAAATAACTCTCATTCATAAAAAACAGTGTAATCGTGCGTTCCGACTGTTGTACAATTAGTGACAACGAAACCGCATTGAACGATGGGTTTATTTGTGTGCAGTGCGCGGCAACACGACCTGTAACCTCTGCTACAAGACGTTCGCCTGCAACTCCGCTCTGGAGATACATTACCGGAGCCACACCAAGGAGCGACCATTTAAGTGCACCGTCTGCGATCGCGGGTTCTCCACGAAGGTATGTCTCAAACACTTCACAGTACACCACGCATTCATATCCTTGATATTCATATCTCTGTTCTCAAGTAAGCGTCTGAACGATAGAATAACTAAGCATAGGTACCAACAGTATATTTGAACCTAGTTAACGTGTAATGTGTCTTGGTAACAATGCCGTGATATGACTATCGTGTAATAGTCACGTACCTACATGCTCGTAGCTCAGATTGAGTGACTTTGGCTTTCGGCCAGTTCATACTTTATTGTTACACAAATAGCGAGACGTACGTGTTTACGACATTTCCACTAATTTTCACTACATCTAAAGAAATTCATTGATAATAAAATCTTTTCATATATTAAATACTAGTCCCAACCCGTGGCTCTACCTACATACAAGTAGGTCAAGAATCACTTTAATTTTGTTCTTTATCTGACATCGCACTGATATTAAACATGAACTAATATCGGTACTTCTACTTTCTAAATTACACGTATATGAACTGTAATTACATACAATATATTTAACAAACGCGATCAAATTTCCAATTAGCCTATTTGTTTTAACTTATATACATAGTTCTTTGAACTTATTTATTTTCTAAGAACCTATTTTATACGAATGTTTTAACTGATGTTTTATTGTTTGAACGTTATGCACCGCCTAACCTCTATTTGCACACAAGCAGCAGGTAGTCATACAAGTAGGTAGTTGAGTACAGCGGCGACAGGACGTATATAAGCAGTTCGCGTTTGATAAATACCACGATGCAAGCGGGGCATCGTATTCCAAGTTTAAGGCGAGACATCGACAAGCGAGCGTTGTGCGCGACTAACTTCATGCGCCGGTTTCATTTCATCCAAGTTTCAGTGCATTAATTTTGCAGGCAGTAATTACAAGTCGCTAGTCGGCGCCTCTAGTTCGCATTAGTTTTAGCTGTTGTCTTCCTCCGTCGTCTCGCATCCGAGCTGTTGCCGGCTCGCCGAGTAATTGACGACTAACTGCGCAAACTTGTAGGCTCGTTTGTTCAGATTTAATCAAAACTATGTACTGCCTTATTGATCGCACTCACAGTTTTATGAATCGTTTATAATTAAGATCACCTTTGTATTAATGTCGCAGCCTGTAAGGTAATGCATCTCATATCAGCACAAATGCAACCACTTGTTAGCCGCGGACCCGGCTACATTTAACATCGCTTCCATCTACAGATAATTAAACTTTGTTTATTATCCAACTTCGCTGCCTTATAGATAATCGCAAATTGAACTGTACGTCATGTCATTAATTTATTACTTTGCGATAAAACGTATTTTGCATATCATACGGGCACCAAGTACATTAATCGATCTAAAGTGTATTCCTGCCCACATTTTTCCCGGAGTAGCATCTCTTTTCCTGTGTTGTCTTTTATTTTTATAGCTAAACCACAGTTAACATCTCAATTAGTAAGATGAAGCCTGAGAGAAGCTCAAGTAACTGACTGTGTATAAAAGAAAGATGCCCTGACCGCAAGATGCACGCAAACCGCAAAGATTTCTGAATAGGCTTCCGTTAAAATGCATTTCAATGAAAATGTGATGCTCAATTTCCGAGTCGGCTAATTAATAAGACTGTCGTTTCTATATTGGTAGATATGTTTTAACTTTCCTATATGTATGTATACGTGTTTATGTGTTATATGTGCATATGTTAAAGAACTGGAATGAGATCAGTTACGAGAGTTATAATTATTTGGCAAGCCGTATGTTGCGAATGTCCATGATTTTTATTATTTATCTCTGTCAGCGCTAATTTGCTACTTAAATTCTGGCCGTTCTCAACGAAATAATCATTATGCAAACGTTCGGCTCCTCTTTTATAACACACCTATCATGTTATCGTTGTAACATATTATTGTAACTGTTTAATTACACTTAACTAATCTGAATGTTCGCACTTAAGGTTACTAATGAACATCTGAGAAAAACTCTTTTATAAATATTAATACTTATACAAACAGCTAAATAATAACGTGAAACATTTATTAGCAGGTAGATACGGACAAAATGAATTAATTCAATATTTTAGACAATAAATAAAGGTTGTTAAAAGCATTTTTATGATGATACAAGTTTTATACTCGGTTCGGCCAATATTTCAAGCGTGTAGTGTAAAGCTGCGCTTGCGACGCTCCATCGCGTCGCGCCACAAAAATGATAAGTCATAAAAACAACGTCACGGAAAACGATCGGAATATTAATTCATGTCGTAAAATATTTATTGCTTATAAATCCTTGAGCCTTTACCTACGCTTCTCGTCATAAAAAGATTATTTATGCTTGACAAAGTAACATTTTTCATATATTTCCGAAAGTGACCAGGGTGCTTATCAATAAAATATAGGTTATTTATGATGGCGCCGAGGTTAAGAGTTTAAACCCCCACAATGACGACTTACGTACCTCTTTTGGCTTAATTAAGTTCTTCTGATATACAAAGCAGTGCTTGGAGCGAGCGTATCTACGATTTACATTTGTGGTGACCCATAAGTACAGATAACTTAACAGAAACATAAATATACATGATACGTATGTATGGAAATTTTCATTCGGCTAAAATTAAAAGTATTTAAATAAATTTGTTTATTTTTCCGGAAAGCTTTTAAGCCGCTTTAATTATCACATATGTACGCATCCTTTGTCAAATTCATACATTGCAAACTATTTTTTACTAGCTTCCGCCAGCGGTTTCACACGCTTTCTGAGGGAAGTACTTTCCATACCCGGATAAAAAGTAGCCTATATGTTATTCTGATGTATAAGCTATATTGTGGTAAAGTTTCATTCAAATCCATTCAGTAGTTTTTACGTGAAAGAGTAACAAACATCCATACATCCATACATCCATACATCCATACTTACAAACTTTCACCTTTATAATAGTATTAGGATAGGATTAGGATTAGGATAATAATTGGAAAAAATCACACACCACATCAAAATTCTGTCCTGACTGGTTAAATACGTTTTCGTATCTACTATATCGTATTAGGTATCTTACAGTTTACACAATACATTCTTAAAGTCCAGAGTCAAAAATTCAAAGCAACGTGTTAATCAAAAATATATGACCTACATTTACAAGCTTAATATATCCCCGCGATGTACTTTACTTAATACTACTACTATGACGTACAAAGAGGAAAACGTAATTTTCTAAAAGAACAAAATTACTGATTCTCTTCAATTCACTTTCGTGTTCCAAACAATCGATGTTTCCAGAAGTCAATTTTGTACCGTAAACGATTTTCCGAGTAAAATGATACAGCATGACAATGTCGACCACTAAATACCTAACAATTCCTATTGGTCACGATATGACTGATGTTACTCCCAATATGACCACTCCTTACTCTGACTCATTATAGGTACTTTATAATGCCAATGACAGACTGCCGTTAGGTATTGCAATAAATTATTATCATTATACTTATTTGCCAATATAGCAAAACTAGATTTCTATTAAGGTATGGCCGGTAAGAAATTCTAATGAGCTAAATGATTGTCTTTGAATATATGTAAGGGATGACATTTAAAGTTGATTGGTTGCCAATTATTTGAAAAACAAACAAATAGTACGAAATCGACACAAAAAAAAAACAATGACAAGATGTCAATATCTCGCGATGATCTAACGAAAATGCTAGACTTTATATATCGTAATTTCAAACTGAACCAATAAGGATGAGAACTATACCAGAAAATTAAATTAAATGTTCTATATATCTTAATCGACATAAAATAAACGTTGAACACAGGGTAAAAGGCCTATATATCTACTCTTACATTATTTTCTTCCCTTCATGCATAAGGCAAAATTTTCAAAAAGTTGGCACTTGTTCAGCCCAGTTTGGGAAGAAAGTAAATAAATGGCATACATTTCAACAGCGGGTGCCTGGCAAATTACCATCTTCAAAAAACAAAACAAACAAAATGCTGGTTAATACTGATTAAAATATTGACGCGAATCATCTGTAGGAGTCTGTAGTTTGACCGACGGTGATAGTGCGACCATCCACTTAACATTTATTTATACCCCTATAAGGAAATTAGGCTCCCAAATCGTTTTTTTTATCGTTACAATTTGTAGGAATCTACAAGTAAGAAATGCGTTTAAATGGAACTGTATGTATGTTGTTATGCCGTAAGATTGAGCTAAAGGGAACTGGTTCGTGTGATGATAGTGAGAGACAAGCCTCCACTCACGTCCTACGCATAGTTGCGAATGTCTCGGGTATTGCAGTGTGTCGCTTTCATCAGAGCCGAATAGATCCGACGCACTTTGTTCCGACACCAATTCAAATCACAAACATTGTGCTAGCAAATACAAGCATGCGTTTGATTGATTGCACGATATTTTCAAATATGCCGACAGATATACTAAAGAGAGATCAGTATTTTTAGGCTAAATAAATCTACAAAAATGGGCCTACCCTTTTAACAAAACATGAAGGGAATAAATACACATATCCCTCAAATTATTGTATGCCAAAAACGAGGTGCTTGCACTTTGAATCTAAAATGAAATATCCCAAATCTGTCCGGACCTTGACCGACTTTTATGTTTAGACCTTATATCGACCGTGGTCGAGCTATTAAAGGGTTGCACTCAATGACCGGTGTACGGATCGGGGGGAAATGTTTTATTATAAATATACGATACGTTAATAAAAAAAACGTGTCAATCATTCATACAATGCACAGGAAAGTACCTAAGTAAGCTTGAAACGAAAATAGAAAAGGCAGGACTCGATTAAAAATGGCCGATCGTCATATTTAGCGTTTTAAATCCATTTAACTTTTAAAGGCACTTTTTTGAACCATGAAAATAACACTGAAAGGAAATTCATATAAATAAAATTAACGTTAAGTTTTCAATTGAAATCCAGGGTGCAGATCTCATTGTCCCGGGTTAGTGATTTTAAAGATGGCGGCACTAGGCGTCACCAACTAGGCGCTAGTGCCTGAACCAACCGCTTACAAACACATTTAAAATTACAATAAGTGTCGGGGACACTGCACCGACGAAAGTTCACGCGTTCCAAACTACTTATCGATTATTCCAATCTTCTTGTAAGTACATGTAGGTACAATAGTACCTACTTCGTTTGTTGACTGGAATAATGCAAGAGAAATAGGTGGGTAGGTAATGATCATGGGTGATAAATTAAAATGCCCTTAATCATGTATCATTTTATGTATGCGCATAAAACTGAATTTATAACCGGAGGCCCTTGGTAATGTTTTGATATTCTTATGAAGTTATATTCTATAAATGGTAAAATTGAAATGCCGCTGACGATTTTCTTTAAAATCTCATTCTAGTTTTTATTTATATGAAACTAGCTTCTACCAACCGAACTACACTGCGTATCCCGATAAAAAGTAGCCAATAGCCTTCCTCGATGGATGTGCTATCTAAAACTGCAATAATTTCTAAAATCGATATATAAACTTAGATCATCATGTCCAAGCCAAAAAACAAACTCTTCATCTTTATAATATTGTAATAAAGATATGGAAAAACGATAATGACATCATAACAAATCATTAAATCACATCTAAATCATTGCTACAAACGAAAAATCATGATATATTTGCGCTCATCGACGCATTTTGGCGGAGTCTAAATTTCCGCCTTAACTGTATGCCTCCCCTTTCCCGGCAATATAATCGTCTTTTAAATCCATATCTACACTTGCCGCAGTATTCAACGTTTTCAGGTTTTCACACGATCTAATAATCAGATAGGTACTGGGAAATACGTGTCTACCCAGCAACCAGTGTCTATTACAATATACCTAAGTCTCTCTGGTCTCAGATAGGCAATTTATTAAATAAATCCATATTCCCAAGCTTATACGCATTCAAACAGCTTAATAAATTCAGTAGCAATTTAGCGATTTATAACTACTAAACTAATGCAGGTACAGGCAAAGTTATTAACAGCCACAGCGTAGAAATAATGACCCAGATGCTTAGAACTCGAAGGCATATATTGTAGAATTATTGAATTTACGCTCCCGAATGCTCTTAATTCAAAGGAAATTATAGTACCTAATTGCATAATATTATTACTTAAATAATGCAATTGGTATTCTATAATGAGTTTATGAATAAATGGAACCTATGTTTGTGTACAGTGTGACGACTTACAATGTTTTGTCGCGCAACACACGCCTGGGTGACAGGGATGGCAAACCGCTTAAACGCCCCTCAAAACGGAATACCATTTATTTTAAAGGTCCGATCTTTATTTTCTGGTTGTTAATTTTTTCGTTTATATTTAAAATATTAGTCATCAAGTAGTAAGGTGGTTAATGCGATGCCTATCAAACGGAGCCGTTTTTATAGCGACGCGAGATGTTTTCCATCATTGTGAAAATAATTAACTTCTACTGTAACGTTCGTTTCGGTGGAACAGTTCAATGTATTCTTAGATATCGATGGACTGTGATTGCAATAATATCCTACGTGATATAAAAATATCCAACGAAGTTAAAATGAAGCTACTGTATATAAATTTATCTAACCATGAAACTCTTTATGTAGTAAAGTCATCATATAGATAGACCAATTTATTAATATCAGTACCTACAATATTAAATAACGCAATACATTTAATAAATAACATACTATGTACGAGGCTTAAGTCAATCGAAAATTCGTTACAACAACATAAATATGAAAATTCTTTATCAATATTTATGTAAACTGACATTTCAAAAAATACTTCCCCATATCAAAAGTTAAATATAATATTATCATCGGTGAATAAGAATTAGCCACTTAAATAATATTTAATGGACTAAGTGGCCATATATTAATATAAATCACCATATTTTAAGTTACAACAGGTCCTAATTAATTTATTTTATTTATTTATGTCGGCTTGTATTTATAGCCGTTTGAAATTATTACCAGAATTCTAAACAAAAGCTATGTATATTATAACTAAATGTAAAACATTGAGAACACAAACACTCGTCTCGCAATAGGATAAAGACAATAGCTGTTCATTATAATATAACATATAACTTATATGCAACTACATGAACTCAGGATTCATGAAACAAGCGCTATCGAAACATTTTCAAATAAATATGTTGTTGGTTTAAATAGCATGCTGATTGTCATTTGTTCTTTTACTACTAGCCACTTTTAGATCCTTTCGTCCGAGTAGTATAATTTGTTATTAATTTATTACTGTTGGTATCTATGTGCTATGTTTATGTGCCCTACGCTTATTTTTCCTTAATTTCCAATTATTTAAATAAATAAACCAAGTTCTAATTCCTGATTTCGATTTGTCGAAAGTTTAATACGCACCTTTGTTTAACGATAATTGGAAATTATTGTGATCCCACGTTATAGGCCGAATAGTTATTAAGTCATACGATTGAAAGTAGTTAGTCCCATCATACACACAGTATAAAACCGTAGTACTCATACTCAACCTCATACGGTTGAGCTTTGATGCCAACAATTAACAGTTTTCCTCAAAGTTCAGAATGTCAATTGCCCCCTTTCCTGTAATTGTGTAAAGTGTGTACCTATAACTGTGTGTATTTGTCCCACGGTGCTGTGTGCGAGTGCTGCGTGTGTAACACCCTGTGTATTTGTGGTTCCAGAGCAGTGGCGGCGGTTGCCGGTGCGGTAGGCGCGCGCGCGCACCCCGCCCCCCGCACGCCACTGCTTTGGACCTGTGGAACGCCTTCGTTTACCCGGTATGCGAGAGTGACGCCTGGCCGAGGATCGACCAACTATCACGAGCGTTTTATTTGCTTACTTTGCTGCATGCATGGTCTTCTTTTTTTAGTTATCAAATCCCTCAATTCAGTGCTTAAGCGCTCCTGATAAGTCCCGTTCTTTTGTTCAGTTATCAGATTAGTATTATTAATAACTAACAGAGTATTAACGCGTATACCTAAAACCCTCCTAGTTTGTGACGCATTCAGCATTGTTATTACTCATATCTACCTAATTTCTAATAGAATATATAGTATAAAGATATAGAGGTTTCGCAACGCTTAAAAAAGTATCATGAATTAGTTAATTAACTCATTAAATACCTAAGTTTTTGTAAGCTTAGCGTTGATAGGTTACATTATTGCTAATGGTCTCTTAAAGTCGACGTTAGACTTATATTAGATACTGCGCTTACAGACATAGCTGTGATGTGTATCAATTAGTTACAATTTGTTTGTATCGTCCTCAGGGCAATATGAAGCAACACATGCTGACGCACAAGATACGCGACGTGCCGCCCGGCTTCGACAAGAGCTCGAGTGGAGCCGATGACACCCGGGAAGCCAGCCCCGACCGGCGTTCCTCGCCGGATAAACTTGACCTCAAGCGCTCGCCGCCCGCACATCCACCGCCGCAAATGACGCATACCCCACCTATAGATATGCCGCCACTACCCAAACGGCCCAGTGGTAAGTCACAACTCCTTAGCCTTGAGAGCTATCATAACTTTTAAACTCTACTTGCAATATTGATGATTGATGAAATGTCTTGGTATTTGTTTGAATTATCATATTCATTTTGCTCCCCAGTACCCAGCGGGCCGACACACCCCCCACCGCCGGCATCATCCAAGCACCTGTGCGGAGTATGCCGCAAGAACTTCTCCTCGTCATCTGCGCTACAGATTCATATGCGCACTCACACCGGCGACAAACCTTTCCGATGCGCAGTGTGCCAGAAGGCCTTCACTACGAAGGGTAACCTTAAGGTAAGCATCATTTGAATCCTGATAAACTAGACACGTTTCTTTTGGCTCAAACCATTTGATATTATTTATATGAGTATAATAAGGTTTTCTAGTTGTGTAACATATTTTAATCTGTGTTATCAACAGGTGCATATGGGAACGCACATGTGGAGTGGTGGTGCATCGAGGCGCGGTCGGCGTATGTCATTGGAGCTGCCGCCGCGACCTCTGCACGAGCCGCACGACCTACTGCGCCGCCCCGACCTCTTCTACCCGTACCTGCCCGCGCCCTTCCTCAACGGCATGCAGCAGAAGGTAAGCGAGAACAGCACTAATCCCATCTATCCCAATTCTACATAAAAAACACATTTCAAATCAATTATCCGAACTCGACTTTTAATTCGTTCTAGATTTAAAACTATTATTTTTTGTCCGACAGCTGAATGAGATATCAGTGATACAGCAGAGCGCGGGCCAAAACGGTGTGGCCGGGAAATTCCCCGGACTTCTCGGTTTTGGAGCATTTGGAGGTGCGCGACCAGGTGCTGCGTCGCCACTGGAACGACCGCCATCACTAGAGGGCGGTGACGAAAGGCAAGCAGCGATGCGCGAGCTGGCCGAGCGCGGTCGGGAGCTGGCGGAACGGAGCCGGCAGATGCGCGAGGACAGCGAGTACCGGTCGCCGCCCGTGCACGGTGCGCACGCGCCGCCGGCGGCGCAGGCGTCGCCGCCCGCTCCCCACCACCAGCACGGGTTGGCGCCGCTGCCGCCACCCGCGCGCACCGAGGGCCTGACGGTGTAGGTGGGCCGAAGCTGCCCCTCGTACATTCCAGAGGCCCGGCGGCCACGGCCACGTCGTGTCTATATTGTACAAAGAGTTAGAGTCTAGTGAGAGTGCGGACCGGCCGTTCGCGGCGAGGCGAGCTGTTGTAGCGTAATTATGTCCGAGGTATAGCGCAATGTACCGTCGTTATTCCACGTGTTATTACGCCTAGTATTACTGTAAGTAACTTATTTTGCACGAGTACGGGCCTGGGGCAATCGGGGGCTCGTCGCGAGCTCCACGTTTATGTCATTACTCTGTGATAGTGCACATTTGGAGCTGTGTGCGACGCACCCACAGCGTTGGGAGGAAACGAAGTCGTCGCCGTGACGCAGTCGAATGTGCTATGACATCAAAAATTAAATATAAATTATCCCAAAAATTAAATAATTTTCATAAAACTATATCTTTTTAAATTAAATGTACATAATTTGTAAAATAAATAGTATTGTAATGAACGAGTAGATATAAACTTGAATTAAATAAAATATTATATATTATATTGTACGACTACACTGGAGTGCAATATGCATGATTTTGTCTTTTGCCACATTCCAAATGATTGTGTATGTTACTGTAAAAACAGGTTTGTAACAACTAATAGTTTCCTGATACCAATAGCATTATTTTGTCTGTCAGTGAATTTTTTTAATGTAAAATAATAATTGTTCGATACGATATATAGATATTGGATTGCACACTGTATAAAATACCGAAAATTTACCTAATTCTCGGAATTCTATTACCTATCTATTGTCTTTAGATATTCAATATTGTATTACAATACATTTAATTGTAACAGAGGTTAATGACATATTCATATCATGTAAATTAAAAGTATTTGCATTTGAGGTCTATAGTTATAAGTATTTAGAGTCATAGCTATTATATTGCTTTAGAATACTTCAACATATCTTTGTAAAAATGTGAGCGACTGGTGTTTGACGAGACGTTGACTAAGTACTTAACGGTTATATACTATGCAGTATCACCGGCACTGTACGCAGACTGACCACGACTATGTACACACATTTATATTACATTTCTTTCCAAATATGCATTTTCTCAATGCTTGATAGTAGACGCCGTAGTCCAGTTGCTGATAAATCTAATTATTTTTAAACAAATATGTATTATGTATTTTATACTTTCGACACTAGTTATCTGTGTATAAAATGTCCTACTAAATTATTTATAAATTATAAATCATGCATACACTCTTAGTATTAAATGAATGCTTGCGAGGCGATAGGCCTCGCGCGCCAGTTTAGTTGTCTAGAATAAATTCTCATAGCACCTACGAGCTAATTATTATATCAAGTTGCAAATAGATCTTAGAGAGTAGTATTAGTCATGAATATGATGTGTCATGTCATGTCAGTATAAATAATCATTGTAAATTATTAAATGTTTATGTAAATGTCCAAAAAGTATTCAAATTATTTAAAAAAAGCAATTATTATACTAATAATTATTTTCTTTTTTGTTATTCCTTTACCTTCACCTACCTTTTTAGTTTTTACTTTTTGATGAACTTTTCGTAAACATATACAAACCAAAGTTTACAAGTCAGATTGGTAAGAATCCTAAAAGTCACAATACTGTATCTATGGCTGTATATATGTAATTTAGTTTGGCATAAATCTAATAATGCCAAATCTATCTGAATAAATTAATGGGCCATACCTAATCAAAATAAAAGGTTCACTTTTCAAGCTACATTCGACATGTGAAAATTATGACATACTGTCAGATTTGTCTCTCATTAGGATCTTACTAATAAAAGTTCTGCCCACGACACCTTGTCGTCTATCAACAAATAATACAGAACAAACGTCATGCGTCAAGACGTATAAAAACATTAGTAATTTCACTTTTATACGCCGTGAGGTTCAGACAATCTCAAAAGACTGTTCCACTGTGCAGAGACCATTGCCCTACAAGCATCTCCTACAAGCTGAACAACGGAAAGGTTCTGATTCTCCTATTATCTACTATATTACAAAATCTATTATCTACAGATTACTACTAATAGGTTATATAATAAAAACTACAATAATTACTTAAAACATTATATTATATAAAGTAAATTACCAAGCGCATATAAGACGTAGGAGCTCAGAAGTTGATGACACTAGCTAACTTCTTCACACGGTTGAGGAGTAAGTCCCCTTCACGTATGGTCGCCTGGTACAACTGCGAGCGGTCGGCGTCGGCGCCGCGACCCGCGCCCGTTACTACGCAACCGGCGACCGCATCGATACGGCATTGCAGGCGACCAGCTGCTGTAAAGCTGGTAGGAAAAGAAATTTACAATTAGTAGGATCTTAATCGCCCTTAAGTGTGCACTAATAGATCGTAAAAAAATGCTTTGTCATCACTGAGACAATTTGAATTTCTTCTGCTACTTAAATTACACAGTGGTAATTATACTATTTTATTCTTGGTCAGTCGATATGAAAATGCTTCCAAAGACATCGTTAATCATTTCGAACTGCACTAGACTGGTCTACTTATATGTCTACGGAGTCTGAAAAATATTTACTTGGAAATCTCTTCCTCAACGAACTCCCGGGAGACGCCGAAGGTATCAGCGATGTTGTCGAGGCTGAGCGAGCGGTAAGCGCGCAGCAGTTGCACGTACGCCTTGATGCGGGCCTCGCGCACGTAATGTTGGTAGTGAGGCCTGAACACTGGGTCTACGCAGATCTGAGTCTCCACCTACAAATTAGAAATTAGATGTAATGTTAAATTAAATAACATGTAACAGATGAAAATCGGCTTATAGTTATAACTGATTGCAGATTAACTTTGAAGGAAAAAAAAACACTAATGTTCACACTATGGCACACTCCCTCCCCCTCTGTTCGTTATCCGATGTCATCCAATGCTGTCGCGCGTTTGTATCGATACAATCGCGATGCAGTAGCGCATTGCAAATGCGACTAACAAGCGTTAGAAGCGATGCTGTCGCACATTGGCTGCATTGCTTCAAAAAGTCGCCGTGGGCGAGCGGTCTTACTTTCTTAGTACCTCAAATATGTTATTAATACAGTACCCAAGCAAGACTCTTTAAGAAGTCGGCGTAGCGACACTCATGTAGGGACTCGACGAGCTCCCTCAGCTCCGGGAACCGTGAGCGCAGCGCCTGCACCGCCGCTCCTTGACGGCGCAGAGCTGACTGCAGAGCGTGGCGCTCCAAGGCAAGGGCGCAAGCTAACACGCAGTATTGGATGATTGTTCCTGTAAGGCAAGTAAAGGTATTCAAATAGATGGCGCATAGTAAAGTGTGGCACAGCGCGTTCACGATAGGGCGTTTTAAACTGTCAAGCTAAGTCAACCCCATCTCCATTAAAATCAATTACAGTTACTAACTACACTTTTAAATATGCGTTTTATGAGACAGTTTCAGTATTTGATTTTTACTGTTACCTATTTCAATAATGACAATGTTGATAATAGTTTGTAGTTAGAAATGCTCTTCTACAAGCATGTTTATGGCTTTGCTACACCTGTGGTGGCTACAATATGAGCTTCATCAAAAATCTTAGTATACTGGTCCTAATCACAATCAAAGATTTTTCTTCAGCTTATATTTCAAGTCCTGTCCAAGCAGTCCTGTGCAGCTTAACTTTGAGCAAAATAAAAGCCAGCCATTGGATCACTTGAAGCAGCTTCTCTAGATTAATCCAGTCCTTTAATTAGTTTAATTCTCTTCGTCTTGGATGAACTTATAATAATTATGGATATACATTTGAATATAAGTACTCACCAAAATCAACCAATTCATATGACTCGAAAGTGGACACACAGTCAATGAATAAGTCAGCAGCCTTGCTGTAATCTCTGACTGCGAGGCAGTAGATAGCTTCATAGGCCTTGAGCTTGTTCCTGGAACGCCAGTCGCCACCCTTGTCAACAAGCTCATGAGCCTGAAATTACAACAAAATGATTCTTAAAATCAGATGGTATTGCTAATGTACATTACAAATAAACAAAATAGGAAAAAACTGAACACTGACATGTTCCATAATTCACCACAACTTTTGTATTGAATGTCCATTGTTGGACTTTTGAGGAATAAAGCAACTTACATCTCTTATGAAACTTGTTTTTGGACTAAAACAAAATCCTAAAATAGATAACACTAATTCTGCTTAGTCATCATGGGATATTTATTTCAGTTTTCGACCATATTACAGAAAAGCCAGACTCCTGACCATTCTTGCCCAATTCAAATTTAAATTATCAATAATTTTAGCAAATTTAAGCTATCTTTCCTATCAATATTTTCACTGAATATTGACAATCAAAGTAAATGTAAGTTGGTCTTTGTTTTTCAATAGGAACTTTACCTTATTTATATTCTTCCCCATTTCTTTGACATTACAGCCATGGAAATAAGCAATCCTGAACAAAGCAAACACTGCATCCAGACGCCTGTTTGTAGTCAGTGTTGAGTCTTCATACTTTGTTGTTGCCAAAGCCGTTGCACCTTCTTTGTCTCCAATAGAACACAGGTAGTCCAATCTGAAATTATATTTTTTATTCATATGTTAGTATGTATAATTAAGAGGAATAAAGGACCATTATAGGTCTGGCATATATATATATCTGGCATATATGGCATATATATAAGCTTTTTTTATTATATTATTAGCAATGTAGGATGGAACAAGAGTTTGATGGAAAATGTCTGATTTTTATGATTTTATCTCATTAACTAGCGACCCGCCCCGGCTTCGCACGGGTGCAATGCTGATACGAAAACCTTCCTCTTGAATCACTTTATCTATTAAAAAAACCGCATAAAAATCCATTGCGTAGTTTCAAAGATTTAAGCATACAAAGGGACATAGGGACAGAGAAAGCGACTTTGTTTTATACTATGTAGTGATAATGATCAACCCAGATCAACCACTGACAATTCTTTTTTTGTATGGAAATTCCACCAAAATGCCAATGTAATACGGCCTTACCTGTCTTGCCAAACGGGGGTTTCTGAATCATCTTCTTCAAATCTATTTAACCTGTCATGATTTTCTTTAGCCATCTCATCAAATAGCTTCTGATCGAATTTCCATCCGAGGTCAGTACAAACCTCTTTGTAATAAGGTGCCATGTTTCCATTCTTTATTCCTTGCAATAGCTGATCCTTCAGCTGCTGGTCATCTTTTAACTGGGGCAAACTGAGCTTGAACTTAATCCCGGCCAATGCCATGTATTCGGGAGTTTTACCTTCTGCAGACAGCTCCATGTTTAAACTAGTTTATTTACAATCAATTTAACAAACTAATTTCTATGTTATTAAAAGATGAACAAAACTTTTTACACAATTTTGTCAAGCAAGCAAACCAACTCTAAATCGCTTGCAAAAACAAAAGTCACTGTCCGTGCGTTACGGACTGCAGTAACTTGTCAGATTGAAGCATATAGTATAATACTCTGTGTCCTTTTCTAACTTGTTGAAGCGAGTAGTAAAGGTAGTAAGTCATCTCATTCCATAGTTTAATATATGCAGCAAGCTGTGGATTTACTCAAGTTATAACTGGAACGCAACAAGAACGGATCATAGACAAGCGTCCTGAGAGCGCAGTGAATTTTTGGACTCGGTAAGGCCAAGGTAAGGCCGGTCTCATAAACCTAGCTGGAATGGTTTTCTGAATTCCGTTTATAACACTGTTTTACTTCTAGTCTTGTCTACAGAAATTAAATTAAAATAAATTGATTCATTATAGCCACTCGGCACCCACTCCGCACTGCCTCGTCTCGTGCGGTTAATATAGTGTCACTGGATGGCCTCTGTTGGACGCCCTTCACAAGCGGTTAGCGGGTAGATCACTCGGTAACGACTCGTTGCTACCGAGTTGTTAACTTGCCTTGCGTTGACTGCGCACGGCCAACGCACGAATGCGAAGCGGTCTGCAAATTCGAAGATCAAACGACGTCCACACGTTGACCACGCGGCATTAACTTGTTGACCACGTGGCGTTCACCTGTCTGCAACGAGTTGACGCTGTACGACGAGGCGGTGCGGGGTAGGTGCCGGGTGGCTCTAATGAGCTGTGACCTTTATAATCAGACCAATGAAAGCGGTCCACCTACAAAGGCGGAACTCATCGCTCACAGATCCGCGCCTGCTGCGGTGACCGGAAGCCATCTCGACACCCCGATTCCGTGGTGTCTACCAGTTCCAGGTCTAACCAGACCAATGGAGCCTTTGCCAATCCGTTCCCTCTTATCTCGTCTTAAACATCGTAAAACCATATTGGACATTGAGGCGTTTTAATTAATTTGCGTGGCGTTCATGGGAATTAATCACATACTATTGATTGGGATTATCTCCCCAAAAATAACAATTATCAAAAACTGTTGAGTCGTAACATATCACACTCTTTTGCGCTAAGCTTTTGCGCCAAGGTTGAAAAAGGTAAAAAAAATTGACACGAGTTGACAGCCGTCTGACTCTGTCCCGTTGACATATTGAAATTGAATAAATGACTTCAAGCTGAGATTGACGGGAGTACCCTAAATATAAAATACAAAATACAGAGAAATAAAGAATTATGGATATTCGTTGAATACTGAACATTAGCAATAATCATTAGTACAGTTATTGTGCTACAAATAGTTGTGTTCAATAGTTTAAGATACAAACATTTTAAGTGCAAAACTATTAAAATCCTAAGGATGTTATGTGGCCTGGTGCCCTAACTTGATGCCAGGAATTTGGAATAAAGCAGAGAGTTTTACGAAATCAGCGCAATGGATATTAATAAACTAGTCAGTGAAAATCAATCTATTAAAATAGTCCCATCAATTGAAGATTCACTTCGGTCCATGGGACTAAATGTAGGTCTTGATAACAATTCCAAATTGTGGTTAGACCAACTAAAAGTGACTTGGAAAACGTGGAAAAAGAGTCCTGCGATCGAATCTCACATTGAATCATTTCTTCAGTGTGCAGCAGAACCATTCAGATTAGTTCTAGTTTTTGTTATTAAATGTGATGATTACAAAGATTGTAAGCCAAAAACTTTGCCTTATTTCATTGTGGAAACTTTACTGAAGTGGTCTCAAACAAGTGGCACTCTACCTAATGATGATTTAAAACTACCAGCATTCCACATAGCTACACAACAGAGGAATCAACATTTCCTGTGTCTGCTTGTCAAAACATACAGGATAACTACAATCAAAGACAAAATTTTACCAATTGTGAAGGAAATGGTCAGAATGGACAACTGCAAGCAAGCATCTCAAATAGTAATATCAATGGAATTGTTTGATGACATACCAGTTGAAGATCTAGTGTTTCCATTGATCTTACAAGACAAGTCAAATTTAATTGATGAGTATTTAAATGAATGTCCTGGTCAAGTTAAGCCACTGTTAATTTTTTTGGACAAATTACTTGACAAAACAGTGAGCATTCGAGATTATGTACAACATTACATAAATGACAATAAGATTTCTCATGTCAGATATGATAAACTCCATTATAAGCCACTTGGAAAACTAGTGGCTCGGTTATGCAATAAGTTTAACATTCCTATAGAAACTTGTAAGAATCTCAGTAAAAATCGTACAACTGGTGGATTGAGGTACCTAATACACCAAAAGTATCAAGAACACAATGTAAGCTCATCAGTGTGGGAAGATTTAGTGAAGGACTCTCTGAAGCAGAATGCTGGTTCTGGACGAGAATTTATTGAAATGTTAGTTGAATATGACCGCACTGAAGCTCTTAAGTGGGCTTCATACTTGAACATGGCTGAAAATGAGTTACCACTGGCACTTAAAGAAATTTCTTTGGATGATGTCCCTGCAGAAGAAAATTGGGATGCTGATGATAGTTCTCCACAAACTCCACAGGAGTATTACAAATTAAGCTTACAAGAAGATCAGATAACACTCATTGACACTGGAGAAAAATTTTACAACCTTATGATATCAGAAGTTGTTAAAAGCAGTGTTGTAAGCATTGACTGTGAATGGAAACCATCATTTGGAGCAACTCAGTCTCAAGTTGCATTAATACAGATTGCAACTAATAGTAAAGTATATCTACTAGACACTTTAGTATTGAACAAACCAGAATATTCAAGCTTTTGGTACACTTTCCATAAATCTTTCTTGGACAATGCAGAGATCATCAAAGTAGGTTTTGGTCTAGAGCAAGATTTAAAAGAAATGAAATCATGTTTAGTAGGTTTGGGGAACATTAAAGTGCAGGGTGAAGGATTACTGGATCTTGGAACTATGTGGAAAAGTCTTCTCAATAATGGACTCACCTTGCCAGGAAACAGTGACAATGTGGGAAACAGCCTCAGCTGTCTAGTACAGTCATGTTTTGGTTTACCTCTTGAAAAATCAGAACAATGTTCAAATTGGGAATTGAGGCCTTTAAGAAAAACCCAAATACTATATGCTGCATTGGATGCACATGTGCTGATACAAATATATGAATATCTTCAGAAACTGTGTTTAGAACAACAAATTAATTTTGAGGAAATATGTAATGATGTTATGTTGGAAAGCAAGAAAAAATGTACAAAGAAACCAAAAGTTGTTGATAGGTTTCTGACCAGTGTCCCTGTAGTACAGTCAAGATCAGTTCATGAGGTGAAATTTATAGTTGAGCCTTTGTTATCTAATTTGATGCCTTATTTACGATACTGTGGAATAGATACCATTGTGATGCCACCAACAATGTTATGGCATGATGTGATAAATCTAGCAATATCAGAAAATCGCCTAGTTCTATTATGTAAACTTAAACATACACCAACAACAACATTTCCACAAAGCTCTATATTAGAAGTTGGTAAAGACACTATAATAGAACAGTTACGAAAAATATTCAATAGTTTTAACATAAAAGTGGAACAAGACAATCTGTTCAGCTTTTGTATTAATTGTAATAGTAAAGACTTAAAAAAACTGAATTCAGATGAAGTTGTGAAAATGTGTAATGAATACCAAAGATCGTTGAAACCTCCCAACGTTCATGCTGATGGTTGTGGGTATGATGACGATGAAACTTCATATTGTGACAATTTTCTGAGTGACTCTGATTGTGATGAAGATTTATATCAACCTGATGTTTACCTTAAAACATCCCTTACAACAAGTAAGGGTGCTAATGTTGACATCCATGATGCTGGTAAACTAGCTACACTAAGTAAATGTGCAATTTTATGTGAAACATGTGGCAAATTGTTTTGGGATGAAGACATATTGCTGAAACCAGTTACTGAAGTTGTATACAATTTTAAAAAACTAAAAATTTGGTAAGTTTTCTCATGAGGTACAAAAGTTAGACACTCGTTCAATTTATAATAATTTATTTACATGTAAATAAATTCAACATGATAAAATTATGTAGTTTAAATAAATATTAATGTTATTGAAATTAAAGCCTGTCGCTATTTGGAAGTGTCACAGCAGTTTGATATCTTACTAATAAACATTATTATTTTGACTGTTACTGATACCTGTATTTTTGGGGTGTTCCGTTTTTAACCCACGAAAACTCATCACAAGGCGTAATTTTTCCGTTTTCAACCTATTTTTGTTCCGCATTTTTACCTTGCAAGTAGGTATGGTAGTACCATTCAACCCATTTTGAAATCCATAAAAAATAAAAGCAAATTCTACGGTCTGCACAAAAAGTAGGTGCCGTTTTTAACGTTTCATAGTTTATTATAAAATTGAGAAATTCATATTTGTTATTTCAAACCAGCTGAGCAGATTTAGTTCTGAAAAATGTGTTGCTGAAAGAGGCTTACTAAAATTTCAGAAAATATATTTATTTCTTTGATTGTATTGGATGCATTTGCACAAATCTACAATAAAATAATAACAAAAGCAGGTACCAGGAGTCCATATCTGACTAGAAGGTACACTTACAATAAATCGTCGAAGTGTCTTTATTGAAAGTTTACCAACATCGCGTAGTCAATGCTATAATAGGTTTAAGCCTGGTCACAGACGGTAGCCTTTTGATCAATAGACCCTTAAAAAAAATAAAAAAGGAATAAGTTGCTTTTCACATTATTATTTAACCATCATTCCATAAAAAAACATTCTTTAAAAAAAACTAATGGAGCCAATTTTTCTAAGCAGAGGCCAACTATGCTGTCATCAAAAAAAATCTTGAACAGCGTTTTTAATTCTTTCCTCATTTTCTGTATTTGACGACGACGAGTCGATGGGCCATGTTCTCTTTGTGCAATCTTTGCGTTTTGCAAAAGTGCATCTCTTGTTAGAACATACATTTTAAAATCAATAACAAAATTTTCATTAATTCCAGTCTGGAATTTGTGATTTTCTGTTAGGATGTTCTGGCTAGATCTGCACTAAAAGTGCATATAGTAGGTACTCGCTAGATATAGACTTCTAGTTGTTTTGTACTTATATTATACCTGCAGAGCATAATATTTTTTTGTTACCCATACTTTTTTCGGTGATATTTGCAATGGATTGAGTTAGGAACACATTTAGGATTCTAAGAGACCGGACCGTCTGCTACCAGAGACGCGACGGACAAATAGAGCGATGCCCTGTCACAGACAGACCGTCAGACTGACCCTTGTGTAACCTTTTCAACAAATGTATTTCAGAAGGTTCATTTCCTGAAATATGGAAAAGAGCCAACATAACGCCTGTTCATAAATCAGGTTCTAAACAAAGTGTTGAGAACTACCGACCCATCTCTATTTTGTCCACCTTGTCAAAGCTTTTTGAAAGACTGGTTCACGACGAGCTCTATCCAGTCTTACACAACCTAATAATTAAGCAGCAGCATGGATTTGTTCAAAAGAGGTCCACGGTCACAAATCTATTGGTTTTCACAGATTTTTTGTTCAACAACATGGATCATCAATTACAAGTAGATGCGGTTTATACAGATTTCCAGAAGGCTTTTGACAAGGTGGATCATGACCTGCTTCTAACCAAAATAGCGTTCAATGGTATTCGTGGCGATTTGCTGCGTTGGTTTGCATCATACGTCACTAACAGAACACAAAAAGTAGTAATTAAAGGCTATGAATCCAAAACCATACATGTCACATCTGGGGTGCCCCAGGGCTCGATTTTAGGGCCTCTCCTATTTGTAATTTTTATTAATGACTTGAATCAATGTTTCAAATATTCAAAATTTCTACTCTATGCCGATGACCTTAAAATTTTTAGAATTATTCAAAATAAAACTGATTGCTCATTATTTCAAGACGATTTGGACAGATTCTCGGCATACTGTGTTAAAAATAAGTTAAAGTTAAATATCCTCAAGTGCTCATCTATAACATTCACCAAAAACAAAAATATTATAACTCAGACATACAATCTCAATAACACCTCATTGCATAGAGTCACTGCCATCAGAGACCTTGGGGTACTTCTGGATTGTAAACTTCACCTGGATCAACACATTGATAATATTATTAGTAAAGCGTTTCGTATGTATGGATTTGTGATGAGATGCATGACAGATTTTAAACGTACTCGCACGTACATTCATTTATATAAATCCTTGGTTAGGTCTCAATTAGAGTATGCAGTAATGATTTGGAATCCCCTGTACAAAAAATACATAGCTAATCTTGAAATCGTACAACATAAATTCCTGAAAGCCACACATTATCGTTGCTTCCGAAAAAAAACATCTGACTTTAATTTAATGAAATATTATAACCTAACTACTTTAAAGAATAGACGCATTTTTCTAGAAACTAAATTTCTGTATGATTTGTGTAATAACAAGTACGACTGCTCCGAGTTAACAAATAAGTTGTGTTATATAGTACCTAGAACTGTAATGCGGCGTGGGGTTCGAGGATGCCCGCTATTTGCAGTGACTTCTTATCGCACCAACGCGGGAGTCCGCGCACCTCTACGACGTTTGGCAAAAAATTATAATTCTCTTTTCTCGGAACTAGATTTATTCTCTTTGTCATCTAACAAAATTCGCACTGAGTTGCATAAAATGGTCGAAATTTCAGAAGACTAACCTACTTTCATAAATACTTAGATTAGTATATAAATGTTAGTATTATAATTGTATAATTTACTAATTTGTATTATTATTTAGTAATGATGTACTCGTGCGCATCTTTTTAATTTGAATATATAACCTGTGGATAACGTAGTTAGTTACGCACTAATATATCTCTAGATAGTAAGCTTATGTTAACCATGTATAGTGCGCAATTGTTGGTTTTCCTGAATAAATAAAATAAAATAAAAATAAAACACCGCAGTTACACAGTCTTGAGACCACTCTTTTGGAACATCGGATTTGATTGGGTTCTACGTGGCGGGTGGCCAAATCGATGGCGCTCTACGGAGCACCGGTGTCGGCAAATTCTCTAAGGAGTGCTCAAAACAGGGCTCTCCTGCGCAAGCCCCAGAGAATCATGGCGAATCCGTGGAATGTAAAGACATAAATGCCCGCTGATATATATTTCCAGAGGAGTCATGCGCACTCGAGCGGTGGGCAGTAGACGGAGGCGCTACGCTGCCCAGATGCCGCCCTAGCAACAGCCAGTGGGTAACAGTCCGGGGAACTGCTGCCTGCATTGCACAAGCTGCTGCTGAGATGGTTCGCCAGTAGAGGGAGTCGACCAGCCACTGCTGAGAGGTCACGAAATTCGTCTTTGGTACTCGTGGGCAAAAGGCGCAAAGGCTGAGTGTTTAGTGGGTGCAAGCCCCGCATAACCTCACCGTCTCCCCGGGCGGTATGTGTATGCGCAGACATAAAAAAAGGAACACATTTAGGATGAAACCGGAAAAAACGTTAAAATTACGAATCGGATGAGTAAAACATACATTTTGAAGCAGTATGAGTTGATTAAAGAAATGGTATGAATCCGGAACCCTTATTCTTATCTGCCTAATGCATCTTCAGTTCAAACAATTACTATTGGGTACTTGTACAAATGCTTTACCTCAATATCTTAATAATCCCAATAATAACATTATAAAGGCTACTACAAACAGTGCTAAAATGTCGTCGGGTTTACGGCCAGCGGCAGCTTTGAATGTCGCCGGCACTATATGTAGGAGCCCTTAACATTGGTAAAAATAGCTATTATTGAGTACATTGCTTTAAATTTCCATTGCCCGAATTTTAACTCTCTATAATGTCCTAGGTAGTAATGACAATAGTTTAGATGGTTGGTACAGATATTTATTTTAAAAATGTGCAAAGAGTTCTGTTAAAGTATGATAAGGCAGATTTTATATCAATTATATAGCCGGATATATTATTACAGTAGGTACCTTGTACTATATTACGATAAGAGTATTTGTGAAACTAATAAACAATACAAAACATTTATGTAATACATAATAATTAGATATATATTTTTCTAAACACATGCCTAGATAGATAATGAAGAACAGTTAAAAGTAACAGATAATAAAATTAACAAAAAATAAAGGCCTCTTAAATGTTTCAAAGTAGAGACTTAGTTACTAGGAGACTTAATTTTTATTAAAATACCATTGTAAGTGTAGTGTACTATGAGAATAAACGTTGCACGCTAGATGGCGCGACGGTCGTGGGTGTGACGTGACTAGCGAGTCGCTAGGCGCGCGCTTGAAACCTAACCGCCGAGCGATTTAAGTGTGTTACAAATATATTCCTTTATTTTATTTGTCCGTGTACATACAGAGCGAACCGTACAAGTGGCGATCCTGCCAGGATTACAAAAGAATAAGGTATGTACCAAGATTGAAAATAATAACTGATTGACAGGTAAATCATTAACTAATCGGTGATTGTTTATTGAAATACTCCTTGTAGCAAAATTAAACCAATATTATATAAATTCTGTGCTGTTTTGTAAGCTGTTATTAAGTGAACCTATGCAGGTTTTGTAACTTTGATTCAAAAGATTAAAGACATTCATACAGAACAAAATACAAGAAATTATATATTGTAATGTAAGATGTTTTAACAATAATAATATTGATCTTCATGTTTTGCTGTATCTGTATATAACACTATTCATTATTACAAAATTATACAATTGCAAATATAATTGCATCATGGTAAAAAAAAAAAAGTCATAATGTTAGGAATCTGTCAGAAAGTCTGTTAAAGTATAATATGCAGGTGTGATGTAGGTAGACTAATAAGAAAAAAAAAAACATTTGTTTACCCTGCTATAGCTAAGTGAAAGGAATAATTACCAAAATTTGTTCTACATTAATTATATATCGGCACATCTTTTTCACACACAGTCGGTTGGCCCCATGGTAAGCTATTAATTATTAGCCTGTGTTGTGGGTGCCAACACAACTGGTATACTACACATTATTGGTACTTTACACATATATATTTATAAATACATATTATAACGCCGAAATCACTACCAACAAGCATTCTCATCACACAAATTACCTATATTAATAATTACTATACCAATATTCTTGTTAGATTGTTTAATTTTACAAATTGAATGACAAAAGGAGTTTTATAAACAAGACTGATTTTGTTACTTGATTGGTACCTACAAAACATTACATTAACTAATGTTGACTGATATATCTAGAGGTAGTTCTATGAAAATCAGAACGGTACCTACAAAACATGTATATAATGTGTTGAATAAATATCTAGAGGTAGTTCTATAAATATTAGAACGGTACCTACAAAACATGTATATAATGTGTTGACTAAATATCTAGAGGTAGTTCTATAAATGTTAGAACGGTACCTACAAAACCTGTACCTGTAATTTGTTGACTGAAGTTGACTTAATATCTAGAGGTAGTTCTATAAAATTCAGAACGGTACCTAAGAAACATATCTGTGTAATTATGTTGACTAATGTTAACTAGAACATTGAGAGGTAGTTCTATAAAATCAGAACGGTACCTACAAAAGGTTGTTAATCCTTGTTACAGGTAGTCCAAAAAAAAAAAAAAAAAAAAAATGTCACATTTACCGCCACTAGAACCTTTGGATTGTGACGGTGACCCAGCTTCGGTGGGTTTACGTTGGGAAAAATGGAAACGTGCACTGGAGCTATACCTGATTGCTACTAATGTTACTAAATCAGAAGCAAAAAGAGCAGTTCTATTACATATGGGTGGCCTATCCCTACAAGAAATTTATTATAATATTCCTGGAGCACACTTAGAAACTGTGGTTGACAAGGATACCGATATTTTTACTGTCGCCATTAATAAATTAAATGAATATTTTGCACCTAAGCAAAGTAGAGTATACGAGCGTCATTTGTTTAGGCTTATCAAACAAGAAACTGGAGAAAAATTTGATAAGTTTCTTGTTAGGCTTCGTCATCAAAGTTCGAAATGTAAATTTACAGCCCCTGATGAAAACATGATTGATCAAATCACCGAAAAATGCGAGTCAGCTAAATTAAGGAAAACAATTTTGACTCTCGGCGATGACGTCACACTTGATAAAATTATATCCGAAGCCAACGCTTTAGAAACTGTTAACCGTCAACTAAGTAACTTTGGATTGTCAGGACCTAGTAAAGAGATTTCAGTGAATAGACTAGAAACGCGTTTAGTTAAAAATAAATCGAGTTCAAATTCGTGTTCTCGATGTAGTGGGAACCATCCAAGTGATAGCAAGTTATGTCCGGCTCGTGATAAAAAATGTCTCAAGTGCGGGTTCGTTGGACATTATAGAAAACAGTGTAGAACTAGAGCATACAAACGCAAAGCAAATGACAATGCGCCTAAAGCGAATCAGGCTATCCATTCTGATAAAAAGTCAAAAAATAAGTCAAACGAGGTCGATTACATTTTTCATATTGAAGGTGACGAAACTGTTAAATGTATTCTAGGCAATGTTGGAATAGAGATGTTGATCGACTCTGGAAGTAAATATAATATAATTAGTGACAAAACCTGGCTTGACCTCAAAAGCAAGAAGATTTGTGTTGAAAACCAAATAAATAATCCAGATAAAACTTTCAAAGCATATGGAAGTCAAAATCCCCTGACGATTCTGGGGGCATTTGATTCGACCATAATGGTTAATAGCGGATTTCCAACTGTGAAAGCGACTTTTTATGTAGTGAAAAACGGCACAAGGAATTTGCTTGGAAAAGACACTGCTATCAAACTTGGAGTTCTGAAACTTGGGATAGGAGTTAATTCAGTTGATGGTAGGTTCCCTAAATTTAAAGATGTCCAAATCCATATTCCCATAGATACGTCTGTCAAACCGGTCTCTCAGCCTTGCCGTAGAGTACCAATTCCTTTAGAGTCTAAAATTAATAAAAAAATTCAAGAACTCATTGAGTTAGATATAATAGAACCCGTAAATGGCCCATCTGATTGGATCTCTCCTCTAGTACCTGTTCTAAAAGAGGATGGAGATATTCGTATCTGTATAGACATGAGGCGAGCGAACCAAGCCATTATCAGGGAAAAACACCCCTTACCTACCATGGATCAGTTAATGCCGAAGTTTAGAAACGCCAAAATATTTTCTAAATTAGACTTAAAAAATTCATTTCACCAACTAGAATTAAGCGAGGATTGTAGACACATTACAACTTTCATTTGTAGCCAAGGATTGTTTAGATATAAACGACTCATGTTTGGCATATCTTGTGCACCTGAATTTTTTCAAAAAAATTTAGAGAGAGTACTTTTACCTTGTAGGGGGGTAGTTAATTTTATAGATGACATTGTTGTTTATGGTAGCAGTAGGAACGAACATGGGGAGAGACTCAAAAAACTTTTACAGGTTTTAAAAGATAATCATGTTTTATTAAATGAGGCAAAATGTGTTTTTGGGGTTACACAAATAGAATTTCTAGGACACAAGTTGTCTTGTGATGGAGTTAAGCCTTTGGATAAATATATTAAAACAATAGAATCATTTCGTGAGCCAACCGTCATTGAAGAAGTACAAAGTTTTTTAGGTCTGGTAAATTATGTTGGGAAATGGATCCCTAATTTAGCAACTTGGACTGAACCTTTACGCGAACTGTTAAGATTGAAACTAAACAAGGGTACTGACATTACTTCCTATTGGGATGACGAGAGGTCACGAGCATTTAATGGGCTAAAACGGGCTATAACACAAATTAAAACTCTGGGATATTATGACCCACTAGATCGTACACAAGTGTATGCGGATGCTAGTCCTGTCGGGTTAGGTGCTGTGCTAGTACAGCATGGTAAAAATGGACCCAGAATAATTGCATTCGGCAATAAAAGTCTCTCAGATCGTGAAAAACGTTACTGTCAGACAGAGAAAGAAGCTCTGGCGCTAGTGTGGGCAGTGGAACATTTTGACATTTATTTGTTTGGGAAGGATAGTTTCGAACTCGTTAGTGACCATAAACCGTTGGAGGTAATATTCGGGCCAGATTCTAAACCTTGTGCGAGAATCGAACGTTGGGTTCTACGACTACAGTCGTACAATTTTAAAATAATATATAGTCCGGGTAAGAAAAATATTGCAGACTCATTGTCACGGTTGTGTGTCAATACTAACCAGCTTCCACAACCTTTTGATGACGATAACTATTTAAACCTAGTCATTGGTGAATCTCGTCCTACTGCGATCACCTTGCATGAGCTGACACAAGCCTGCGAGAGAGATCCGGAACTCAAATTAGTAAAAAATGGAGTTTATAACAATAATTGGGAACAAAGTGTCAGCACTTACAAGGTATTTGAACATGAATTATGTTTCCAAGATAATTTGCTTTTGCGAGGGAGTAAAATCGTTATTCCTTCCACCTTGAGATCAAAAGTTTTAGCTGCAGCTCATGAGGGGCACCCGGGCATCGTAGGAATGAAATCACGTCTAAGGTCAAAAGTATGGTGGCCCAAAATTGATAGGGACGCGGAAAATTGTGTCAGATCTTGTAAGGGTTGCACTCTAGTTTCGGCTCCAAATCCCCCGAATCCTATGCGAAGACGGGAACTTCCATTGCAACCTTGGATTGATATAGCCATTGATTATCTTGGACCTTTGCCTACTGGACATTACCTTTTAGTAGTTATAGATTATTATAGTCGATATAAAGAAATAAAAATTACAAAAAATACAGACTCAACCCACACAATCAATATACTCAAAGAAATATTTTCTCGACTAGGTACACCAGTGAGCATAACTTCCGATAATGGCAGGCAGTTCGTTAGTGTAGAGTTTGAAAATTTTTGCAAAGAATTTGGTATTCAGCTGTTTCATAGCATTCCTTATTGGCCACAGCAAAATGGGGAGGTTGAGAGACAAAACAGAGACATATTAAAGCGATTACGTATAAGTCAAAGTCAAAAGTCCAATTGGCAGGACGATTTGCTTAAATATTTGACCATGTATAATAGTACACCTCATTCTGTCACCGGGAAACCTCCCGCTGAACTTTTTTTCAGACGTAAATTCAGGGACAAACTACCTTCAGTTATAGATGTCGAATTTGCTGAAGTAGATCTGGAAACAAAGGACAGAGATACAACCATGAAAACTAAGGGGAAAGAGTACGCAGACAAGAAAAGACAAGCTACAGAATCAAATATAGAAGTTGGAGAAAAAGTGTACGTAAAGAATATGATGAAGGAAAATAAATTGTCTACTACATTCAATGATGCGGCACACACAGTCATCAATAAGGACGGTAATGACGTAGAAGTAGTAAACGATGAAAATGGGAAACGACTTCGTAGGAATATTGTACACCTGAAGAAGGTTGAGGGTAAATGGGAAGTTTGTCCAAATAATAATAATTCTCCAGAGATTGACGGCAATGAGGGATTGACTGAAAATAATTGATTAAAATTTTGTATGACTTTGTTTGTTTTGTATTGTGATTCTGATGAGTAAACTACATTAATAATTTCATTTTTCTTCTTTTGTAAAAGGTAGATATGTAGTGTACTATGAGAATAAACGTTGCACGCTAGATGGCGCGACGGTCGTGGGTGTGACGTGACTAGCGAGTCGCTAGGCGCGCGCTTGAAACCTAACCGCCGAGCGATTTAAGTGTGTTACAAATATATTCCTTTATTTTATTTGTCCGTGTACATACAGAGCGAACCGTACAGTAAGCGAACTGGATTTCAGTGGACTACCAGTGAGGTACAGAGAGTTACTGGCACCAAACCTTTTCAGAGTTAAAACTGCTTTCAATATTGTATTAGACATTATTATTACACCACTAGTTCATGTGATACTGAAAGCCAAGATGTTGGTCTTTTGAAAGGTAATCAGTCTATACAACATAGTCACGAAATATAATGTACTTATACAAAATAATAACTTAGCAAGAAAGTGATAATTCTTAATTATAAAGTACTTACAGCTTCAAATGTTAGAAATAGTATAACAATGAATCAAGAAAAAAAAAATCTGTTTGTCAATATTATACAAATGAAGTTGCAGGTATAGGGTGCTTTGAAATCATTAATTACATTGTTATAATTTATAACATAATATTATTTTTGTTGTATGTTAAACTTTTGTTTTTTTTTTCATTATGTATAAAAGCTTTTATAATGATTAATTAGTATTATATACAAATATTAAGACATACACAAATAAGAAAGATGTTTTGAACTGTTCCAAAAAGTTATTGAATTCAATTGTTAACAATGTAGAATAAAAAATAGGCACTTTAATTATTTAAGTTACAATAAAAACTGTATTGGTATTTGGACCATTATCTTTGTAAATTAACTTGGCTAATTATTTTTTAGAATCTCCGCTGCACAGTCATAGAGAAAACCGAAAACATATCCTTTGTATTGCACTTTGTAATTGTTTGACTATTCAGTAATTGTTACAGTTAAGATTTTCGTTTAAGCCCTTATTTTATTAAATAGTTTTATACATATATTTTAAATATCTTTACCACCAAAAGGTGTCCAATATATTCTTCAGAAAATTACCATACAATTGTGTTGTTTTTTAAATAACTCCACTTCTTCCCCAGTTAACTCTTTGTTTCCCTTTAAGTTCAAAACCTCCAAATTTAATTTCGGGAATTTTCTTAGGGAAGTCATATTGTTATTCTCTAAGGATAATTTCTGTAAAAAGGAAAAATTTCATTATAAATAGATACATTTGAAATATTTTGAATGAAACATCTGTTTGATAAGAACTATGTGGGTTTAGTGCCCAACCTTCATGTTATATTATATGTAGATAGAATATGTTTGTCTTAGAACATTAATTTAATCTTACCTTACAGTGTTGAAGCATACGTAATGAAGGCAAGACATTTGATGTTAGATTCTGATTGGATAAATCAACATCTTCACAGTGACTATAGTATTGCAAGTGAGGTAAGCTGGTAATTTTATCTTTGAATGTTATTTTTAAATCCAAAGTGTTATTTTTATAATCCGTAACCAATTGATCTTCAATACTCCATTTAGTTATCAAATCATCATAGTACCCAGCCCTCCAATAATCTATGGTTTTCAATGTATGTAAATTTTCTATCACTTCCTCATGATACTGTTTTGCATCAATACAGTGTAGAAAAACAGTGGTTGTCAAAAGTGTCCCTGAAAAATAAATGAATTGGGGTTTAGACAAATTCTAAAATTATATTAAGCTAGAATTGGCTATCTGTTAATCAAGCAGTATCTAATTGCGAAACCAGTGTACAACTAAAAATCACAATTATAGAAAAATAATAATAATATTGTGAACTGATTATTTGTTATGAGTTTTCATACTAAACCTTATAAGTTTGCCAGGTCTAAAATACGAGGATATATTAACATCCACACTAAAAAAGCTATTCTCGATACGCAACACTAAAATATTTCAAACTTAAGTTTTGTAACACCAGTATAAATTATCCATAATTACATTTATTGTCAGGTTCCATTGCTAACAACTGACGACACGCATCAAGCTGATTTATAAGTTCTTCAATTACTGGTTTGGAATATTTTCTTTCAAAATTGACTTCCCCTCTACCAATATGAACATTTGAAATTTGTTTTACACCAGGAATTGTTTCAACAACCCCATCTTCATTTTCATACTCCATCTGAAATTAAAATGTGGAATGAAAGCTATTAAATATAGTGACTGCTACACATATTACTATATTTGTATCATCAATATTGAGTTATTAGTTATTTGCCACACAAAAAATAATTTTATAATATTACCTTCACGACTGAACTTTCATTGATGTCTGTATTATGCTTAAAAAACCATAATACATCATACTGGTTCCCTGTACAAGACTGCCACTCTCCATTCACTAGTCCATTGTTACAGAATAATTGTGTCTTTGTAGCTACATAATGCTGGTTGACAGGCTTATTAAATGCTAATGTCGTTTTCAAAGGCGACACTGCATAGACTACAATATTTATATTTGTTCTAACAGCTCCTGTAAGATATTCAAAAGTCTGAATTAATACCCTTTAAATATATTAAAATGCAAATTAAAGTCAATTGATGCTGTTCAATAAATGATGTTTTTGATGAAGCTAGCTATTATTCAAAAACAGCAATAATTGATGTTCACCGTTCTTATAGTTATTGTAAAATACACGAAAAGTTTACCTAATAGCCATCTTTGATAAAACCAAGCACTGGTGTCATCAGGGTCAGTGAATGCTGCACTCTGTACCATTTTCAACTCATGCTTATGATGGCTGTCCTCTATTGGCCGGCCACCTGATAGAGACAGAAAAAAAAACATTAAAACACACAAACTTGGAAAATAAATACTTATTGGTGTTAAAATAGGATCACCTCACCTCAACACCTGGTCTTAAAAACAATATTTGTTTAATAAAAAAATTGTAAAATAGGGTATTTGACTGTTTTTTTAAATTATTCCTATCAAAAGTAACATTTTACAAAACCAAAAACAGAAATGATTTTTGAAAGCCATTGAGAAATAAATAATTTATAAACCTTTCAAAAGTCAAACAGTTAAATAACAGAAAAATAAAAAATACAAGCACATACAAGCTTGTGACGTCAACGCTATTTGATCATGCATGTGCAAGAGACAGCAAGATGTCCCCACTATGATCCCACTCTTCATCATACAAATATAAAAAATGTTTGTCTCCATTTATCAACCAATTTTGACACTGTTTTCAATCAAACATAAGCCATACCCAATTAAAACTACCAACCCTCCAAATCTGGATAAAGCTGTACAAGCATTTTACTCCTATAGTGCCATGCAGAATAATTGGAGAAATTATCCATTAGTTTATCAGTTGTGAAGTCAAATTCATCTTTCAGTGGTGTTGTGCATTGGCTTACAACAAATCTTCGGTAATCCCATGTATGGACTGAAAATAAACAAGATATAAATAAACATTGTTTAGTACATGGTTGAATTAATAGTACAACATATGTGGCCACAACAGCGGGCTGGTGAAACAGGATGCTGAATTTACTTACAATTTCTTTCATCCAACTTCAAATATGTATTACAGAGAGATAGCTCTTTTGCCCAATCAGGGTCTGCCCTAGTGGTCAGCACCCATTCCCTCTGGTGCCAGGCACAATAGGATTTTGGGTTTACTTTTAAACAATACTCAGTTAAATGTAATTCTGCATCATACAATTGAGATAATTCTTCTTCACTTTCATCATTTTTCCTGAAAATAATTATTTAATTACTTAATGGGGTTTCTATAAACTTTTTATGACCATAAATTGAATAATAATATTTATTCATATAAGTACAGTCAGCAAAATCTGATAAGTTTAAAACAAAATGCTGTGATGATAATTAACATTCAGAAATGATAATTTTGAACCAAGATAAGGATATTGACTCAAATGACTGGCTACTTTTATCATAAAAGCAATATTTAAAACCATTACTTGAAAATAGACAATATTTCTCTTCTGATATTCCATAGTGTACTAATATCTGGGTTTGATGACAACACTTTTCCAGTTAACTCCAATAAATCCTTATCTAATTCACCTTCTTTTCTCTGAAAATAGAATGACACGAAGGTCAATTAAATTTTAGTTCTTGCTACTAAATTCAGGATAAGAAGACATAGATAATCGATAACGTACCATATGAAAAATCTTTTGCATAGCATGTTTGTAAACTTTAAGTTTCTCTTGACGTTCTTTCTCCTTTCTTACACGTTCTTCTTCAGTTGTACGAACTTTCACTCGGCCGTGCTGGAAATTAAATAAATACAATTCCCTTTTTTGTTAAAGCCACAAAGTTTTCCTTATCTTTTACAAAAATAAGTAAAGCGCACTCAAAAAATAACAGAATAACTGGCTATAAGTATACCATTTTGAGTCTTGTCTTGGACTTGTTTAGTTTAACTTCTTGCTATAATTTGATGTATTTTTTTAAAGAAAATACCAAAATCTAAGTCCAAAAATCAAAATTGATTCATAGATTTACATTACTGACGACTGACGTGACATGAGACAAATTATGTCATTTCATTAATGTCATTATGTCATTCTGGATGACTGTCACTGTGACTAGTAGTGTTGCAAGTTCAACTCAGTTTTCTGCAGCATATAGCAGCTAGATTGAGACGAGACTAAAATAATTATAGGGGCGAAATTCATATTCATATTAAGGAATAAAAAGCTAGAATATTAGTAAGCGTGTATATCACTGCGCAGGAATCAATTTAACAATCCTTTTTTTTTAGTAAATTACTACTTTCTACGAAAAGAAGAAATGCGCGTGCGAGATATATGGACGATATGCGCGCGTACATGCCGCGTACAAAAATAAGTCGTACAACGAAATTAGTTGAGAGCCGCAATTAATTAATTAACGCATACCTGCCATGTCTGGATATTATATGATAGCAAGGCAAATACCTATGTGTTGTCATATTTTTGTAAAAAGTTGCCTTTTACTTTATTTTATATGAATAATTATAGAAAAATCTAAGCACTTTTTAACGCAATTAATTTTGTCGTTCCATTTTAGTATATATAGGTAGGGTCAATCAGGTTTTCTTCCAGGTATTAGCTTTCTTTACAACGCGAATCTCTAACCTATCTATTATCTGTCTTGGATTATTGACATTCGAATCTGACATATTGACAGCCTATTTTTGTGTAAATGAAAGAGAAACTTACAAGTCCAAGATTTTTTTACTCGGAACATCGAAAAATAACCTGAGTATTATCAAATCTTGTAGATTATCTTTACAAAGTGATAAACTCATTAGGTGATTAAGTTGTTTCAATATTTAAGTGGTGGATTTGTTGTGTAGCAGCTGTAGAATGAATAATGCACCGCAGTTCTCGTTGCGCTGGAATAATTACGTATCTCACGTAACAGAAGCGTTCAATGTTCTCCGTTTTGAAAACGATCTTGTGGATGTAACGCTGTGTTGCGATGGAGGTAAAATTAAAGCTCACAAAATGTTGTTATCTGCATGTAGCAGTTATTTCAAGCAAATATTCAAAGAGAATCCATGTCAACATCCAGTGATTATATTCAGAAACTTCAAGTTTGAAGACCTCAATGCAATCATCAACTTTATGTACCATGGTGAGGTGAACATATTCCAAGAACAGTTGGAATCATTCCTTATAACTGCTGAGCTCCTAGAGGTTAAGGGTTTGACTGATAACATGGAGGATGAATCATCTAAGAGCCAGTTGAGGATAACTGACAACACCTCTTTAGATTTAAGTTCTAAATCAAGTAGAATGACTGAGGATATTGTGCCTATATTGTCTGATGAACCGATTAACTTAGCTACAATACAGAGTTCTAGAGAAGAGTACATTCCACAACCTATCACACTGACAAGCAACCCAATCAAAAGTATTCCAGAACAAGAAAATGGTGTTGTTGAAATGCAACCCGAAACTTCCAAGTCTGAGGATAATGTGAAATTGAAAACAGCACCATCTACTAGTGAAGAAATGCAAGTTGATACACAATCAACATCGGCTGAAGATTTATCAGAAAAAAATAGTTCTGGTATGTAAATAAGCAGTTTACTTTCTATGCAGCATTTCATTAGAACTCAGTATTATAAACATATTATGTAAAATAAATCATATTGGTTACATACCTATATGTTTCTCTACTAATATCGAAGTAAACACTAAATTCAGGTAATACTAAACAAATCCAAGAAATTCCTCAGGTGTTGTGATAGTCCTTTTATCAAGGAAATCTGAAGATAGTCTGTTTCAGCTTTTAACCATAGCAGGAAATAAATGTACTTGTAAGCAGTCTTTAAAAAAAGGTGTGGCATACTAATAGTATCTGTTATCTTTTAAGTGTTATGCCTATACCATAATCACAATAAGCCTCAGATTGGATTAGACTACAAAGCTAGACTAGAAAGATTTTGTAGCTAATGACATATTACATCCCCTACTTTCTTGTGTATATGCAATAATATCTGTAGTGAATGACCTCATTACAATTTTATTTTTATTCTTGTTACAGAATCAGAACTGGCGAAATTCCGCTGCCAATTGTGTCCAAAAGGTTTCAAGCATCCCACTTCTTTGACATTACATAAGGATTCACATGCAGGAAAGACGCAGTGCCCAGTGTGTCATCGATCTTTTTCAAGGTCCTATGATATGAGAAGTCACCTGCAAAGAATACATCAAGGGAAACAATTAACTATCAAGGAGATAAGATACAAGAATACCAATGATAATGTGGCCCCCAAGCAGTTTACCCATCATATTTAGTTATAGCTTTGTGGTAACTAAGTTACCAATTTCAGCACTCAGTGCAAACACCTAGAACTGTCTTTTTATTATAGAGTTTATGTATAACAGCTATTACTTATATTGATATGAAAATAAATATTATTTACTATTTTTATTAAAGTCACAAATGATATTGCTCAGTGCTAGCTTTGGCTATTTTTATACTAGTCTATAAAAAACTGTTTTAATATAATAATTGTTTCCATTATGTTTTGTTTTGTTTGGCTATCAGTCTTCATTAATGAGATTTTATTTTGACCCTTTATTCCTCTGGGCGTAACACTTTATATTTCTAATCCAAATGATGTGGATGACAAACTGATGTGAGTGTTTTCACACTAGCAGATTTTGTACGGATTCGCCTATGTACGACACATACCGCGCGGCAGAAAATCTGGGGTCTCGCGCCTATTCTTAACCTATAGTTTGGTAGGGCTGACAAAATGACCCAAGAGTGCCCCGGCCCCCAGACCCAAGAGGGCCACGGCCCAAGAGGCCGCTAGATCAGAAATATTTTTTTAACATTGCACCCTGAGTTTTTTTTAGTTCTGCTCAAAACCCATCAAAGAGACAAAACTAAAGATCATAATACCTACAATTTGAATTTATTAGAATGTTGTGACGAGTTATACTGATAGGGCCCCATCAAAATACTTTTTCACGGGCCCTAGATGGTACTTATAGTTACGCCACTGTGAAACGTAAGTACTTAATCAATCATATGGATAACTAATCTCTTTAAAGATTATATAAAATTTTCCAATAAGACATTGTTACCAAAATAAATTATTGAAAGATTATTTGATTAAAGGATCTTCAAGTGCCGGTTCGACTTCTATATCAAACAGGACTTTAGTATTCATTCTGTACTTCGGAAAAAAATAATACTTACTACCTTTATCTCTTGATCTTACGCGTTTTAGTAATTTTTTTTTTAATTTATATAACGGGCTACCCTAACCAAACCATTTATATGTACAGGTCATTTTATCGTAGAGCTACCTAGGTAAAATTGTCTACCGACCAAGCAAGTTATCACTGTAAAGTACCTGTGGCTATCTTATGTGCCCTCGCCCACGGGACCAGATTCGACCAGAAACGCGATTTAGTCGCGATGCAAACGCGATTCGGTCGCGCTGCAGTTACACTGATGTTCGGCACACTCCCACCCGCCTGTGTTCTTTCTCCGATTTCGTCCTACGCTGTCGCGCGTTTGTATCGATACAGTAGCGCGTTGTAAACGCGACTAACACGCGTTGGAAGCGATGCAGTAGGTAGCATAGTAGATACATTGTATGCGTTTAGCAAAACGCGCGTCTGTATCGCTACAAAAAGTCGCCGTGGGCGAGGGGCCTAAGTATTACAACATAAGTACTTACCCCCCTGTACTTTGTCCATTACTTCACAGATTATTATAAGTAGGTTACCTTTCGTTTGGAAGCGGTTTCAGACTAGCCTTTTTTTCGAGTGTTAACAACAAGCAACAAGCGCTCTTCCGCTCGCAACGTGTGTGTGAAACCACTCTTACACGCTGGTGATCCGATACAGGGCTTGTACACAGCACTGCATTACGTATTGCTATAAAAATATTATGAGTACCTACTTAACTAGGTACTGTAAAATTATTCTCACACGCTCATCTCGCAATACTCCAGACATATCAACAGAAGGTCTTCCAATCGTCCGCAAAGAAATGACAATCAGGATTACTACCCAGCATCCAACAGAGCATAGCGAAGGTATGGTTCACGAGGACAGCAAAGAACCTGTAAAATCTCCAAAACACAAGCTAATATTTAGCTTTTATGCATAAATAACCTACGTAAAATACATAAGTACTTACGAGTAGATACACCACATGGCGTGGGACCCAACCTCGACTATAAGTGACGCACTTCTTCCTAATTACCTAAACTTAATGCCTTGTCTCCTGGCTTTGCATATGCTTTTAAGCTTCTAGGTAGGTTCTGAACTATGGTCTACCTATTAACTGTAGGGACTGAGGTACCTACGTACTTATAGGTGCCAGTACTACACTAAAGGTAATACTTCTTTTTTTGAGGACATTGCAGCTATTTTTATGCTAGTTCCTAAAGGTTCCTAATTATGGTAGGTACCTACTACTTTTCCTGATATAAACCCATTTTTTTAAATATCGAGATATGTTTCTCAAGATATACATACTTACCCTTACCATGTAACATTTACGATGTAGTTCATGCTAAACAGCAAAATATCACTAGATATCACACTATCACGACTCCCTCGATGTCGCTTTCCGTTTGTCTGTGTCTTAAATCGTACATATCTTAAGAAAAAAACATGAAATGTTTGAAAAAATTGAGGAATGAATGCACCTGATAACATCAGTACTTCAAATTGTTCTAAAAACTAAGCATAAAATCATTTATGTGTATAAAGTCCCTATCCTGACTTTCAAAGTGCTCATTAAAAATCAATTTTCGAATAATAGAAAAGGGCAAGTTGAGCTCAAAGTTAAAAGCGACGTTCGAATTAGGAGTCCGACGCTAAAAATAAAAATTATGTGTGTTCTAAAATATTTATGTAGGTACACAAATACTAATAATAATTGAAGTGGAATTAACCGCGTTAGTGCATGCAGTAATGCCCGTAGCAGCGAGGCACGCGGAGTTGCGGAGGGGTAAAAGCTAAGAACCAAAAAGCTTCAGTAGCCGCCGGGCGGGACAATCAGGGGTTGTAGAAGTGAGGGTGGCGGGGGTCGGGCGGAGGGCGCTCGATACGCGCGCGCGCCGCGCTCCGCCATCAGCCAGTCGCATTTCGACATCGTTGCGCTCGGTCTGTATCACGTTCAGCGGCGCGCATCTGTCAAACGCTACGATATCGATACAATTCTTGCGTTTTTCATAAAGTACGTATTTTATATAATAAAATTAGCCCAATATATTAATTAGTATAAGTTTTACTGTGAATCGGGAGTGATATAATTCATATTTATGGTATTTATTAAATTGTTTACATTTAAACCACATGTTTACGAATTACGTTAGGTTTGTTTCTGATAAGAAGTATAAATGCATTGATGATAATTAATTAAAATGTGCAGTGCGTTTTGAAATCTACAAATATGTGGTCGACCAAATTTACGTTGATATACCTGCGTATTTATCGTTTGAATTCGAATAGTGCATTGATGTGATGTTTTCTGTGGTTCTTTTCATATATCGTTTGGAGATTTGTGAAGTTTCATGGAAATAGCGGATGCTTTTATTCAGTAAAATGAGTGTGTGAATTTTTGATGGTGTGTCGTGAACGGGAGCGCGTGTAGAGTTGAGATTTGCTCGGTGAGCGTCGCGCGACGGCGCAGTGAGGGTATTGATCGGCGGCGGCGGCGGGTCGCGAGACGCCGGCGTTCACCCGCCGCCTAAATAAAGCTCCGCATGTGTGCGCCCCGCCTCGCCGCTCGGCGCTCGCCGCCCTACGTCGATGCCGCCCGCCGCCGCCGCCGGCCGTCCACGACGTCTTGTACCGTCGCGTACGACATGCGCTAGCCCGCTACACTAACAATACTACTGTCACATCATTCAGACATTCTTTTCAGTAGCGCTTCACATAAGTCTACCCAATATTGCAAATAGGTATAGGACAAACGAGGTATAGAAAATAACGACCACTTAAAGATTCATGAATACCTCCATTCCAGCACGTGAGGTATTGTTAAATGTCTACCTATAGGTATCTAACGAACTCTAAACCACCTTCGTATCGATCAAACAAACCGAATGAAACTAAGAATTGAATAATACCTACAACGTTGATTAAATTGATTAAGGTTTTGCTATTTCTGTAATTCTGTCATTTCTTCATGTCGTATATGTATGTTGTAAGAACGAATAAGAAGCTGCTTTTAGGTAAAACTTACAATCATCTAGATTCAAGTTAAATAAATTTATAATTGTAGAAGATCACGTGGTTCACGAAGCATCCATGCGTTTTCAAGATGAAAGTAGGTACTACTTAGGTACCTTTCAACGAAAATCTAACTATGCAACCGTTTTACATGACCACCAATGGGTGTTTAAATTTTAACTGAAAAATGCTGAAGTTAGGGCATTAAGCGCGAAGAGATCAGAGTAAAACACGACCCCTAATTATTGCATCACTCCATTATATGGATTGATAACATGGACCCCATGTTATCACTAGGGATCGGATATCCGTACGTATAATATTTACCTAAAGTGTGGGTGTCGGCTATTATGGAATAAACTTTTGTATCGAAAAAAACCCGGGATTTCGGAATCAACCAACTTACTATTTACACACTCGTTTCATTCGATCATCCGATCACTAATTATAACATTATGGGATCAAATCTTAAATTTTAGTACTTACATTCTAGGCTCTTTTAATTATGTAAGTGCAGTACCCTTGTGTATTATATTGGATGATAAATGTTCAGTCATCCCTGTGAACTGTAATATTGGCTACCATAGCAATGTTTAGATTAGGTGATATTTCGTAGGTAGATCCTAAACGATATAAAAATTCAAAATCGTTCATATTAATTTCGTCGATCCTAGGTACTAGGTATTCAGGTCTTGCACGTTCGGAAACCTGTGCTACTTTGTCTATGACTGATTTCCATTAGAGAGTTTACTGAAGTTATTACTAAGTTTAGGACAATCGTTTAGGTAGGATTAGATCGTAATTAATAATATTTGTATAAGATTCTATGTATCACGTTATCTTATATTGTACTTAGTAAATAAAATGTTTGTTATAGGTGTGACATGTCGGGATAGTTGATCGATATCCCCGAGAGAGCTATGGCGCGCACCGTGCTGGCGGGAGGCGCGCTGCTCTGCGCGCTCAGCCTCGTGCTGCAGGCGCGCGCGCTTACCTTGCTTCCGCACGACGTGCGCCCCGGGCACGCCGTCAGACACTTTATAGGCAATCATTCAAGATACACACTTCTAGATCCAGAGTTTGCACCATTCTTCACTCTTCTCGATGACGGCCTACTGATGACCACTGCAGATTTAACGCCCCTACTCGATCAACCCGTAAATCTGGCCATTCTTGAGCAAACTCCTTACAGCAGTTCCGCTCATGCCATTCATCTTCTAGTAATGGATCGCCGGCGAATGTTACATTTCACCGCGACTAACGGGCTAATAGGAGAAATTTCAGAAAATGCGCCATCGGGCACTGTTGTTGATCTACAACCTATACGGGCTATGGCCCTAATGGATGTAGGCCCAATAGCTTATAAAATCATCAAGGGAAATGAAGATTCAATATTTTCTCTGCGGCAGAAAGGGAAAACCGAAACAAATTCGGAAGTTAAGTCTGTTGTAACTGATGGCGACGTGGAAATGATCGCTACTAAACCGTTAGACGCCGAAGAGAAGAATTTATATGAAATTGTCATTCAGGCAACAGACATTCACGGAGCGAATAAAGCTAACCTCGCTGTTCGAATAGACGTGGCCAACGAAAATGATCATGAGCCGCGTTTTGACCAGGACGTCTATTATTTTGCCGTAAATGGAACTGCTGACGAGAACGGTCCAAATGGCACAGCACGCTGGCAGAGATTCTCAAACATTGGACAAGTTCAGGCATACGATGCTGATGGAGATCGAGTGTACTATTCTTTACAAACGCCTAGTAATTTGGCCGTAATAGTTCCTCAGACAGGAGAATTAATATTGGCAGGTGAGCCTGATGGCCATGAAGCTGAGTTAAAAGTTATTGCTCATGATACTGGCTTTCCACAACGAAAAAGTCGACCTGCGAGAGTATTCTTGGAGTTTATTGTTCGTGATCAAAGAGATTTACCAGTTCTTCATCGTGAGAAACGTCGAGTGACGAGAGCTGTTAGACCGACGAAAAGAATTGAATTTACGGAAGCTGACGGTGAAGTAGAAGGTCGCGCTGTTTTCACGTTAGAAAAAGAGACTGATCGCGAGACATTTAAAATTCGGGACGAAAATCCGTGGGTTACTGTTGAACCAAGTGGTGTAGTGAAAGTTAAAAAGAAGTGGGACTATGAGGAATTGGGACCAGAAAAGACCATTGACTTCTGGGTGACTATCACCAACGCCGGAAATGGAGGTAAGTCCATAGATAAAAAAACTGTTATTACGGAAATAAGTCGCTACGTCATCCAAATATATAAAGTAAACAAAAAAAAATGCTAAACAGTTCTTAGTACATCTGATCAACGTACATTTTAAATACGTGCGTAATTTTCTAGGCCACTAGTATGCCAGACATTTTTTTAAAGTCCAAAATTGTCTTTCAAGCGGATTTCAATAAATATTTGATCTGTAAAATACAATAAAATTAATCAAATAACTAAAGATGGCTTTTGGAATGTAACAAAAAGCTCGTGGTCCGAAAGTATTGGAGAATTCTCAAAGCAATCTAAATCGTCTCCAAAAAGAAAAGGTGTAACGCAATTTAATATTTTTTCGACCGAGTCGTTCCATTTTTTATCCATCCATCCATCTCTTCAATGTCTCTATCAAGGGCAAATTGAGATAATGATAGGGAAGGAATGGGTTGGGGTGGATGCGGGTCTACGGGATGTGTTGTTTTACACGGTCGACAGGAGACGCCGGCTTTAAAATCGTGTTAATTTCGCTTTCATTTACTAATGACTACGTTTAATTACATATTATTTATCTCGATCCTAGAAAACGTTTTTCCGAACTCATAACGCATGTATGAAGTAAGCTACGAAGTACATACTTCACTACTTGGTAAGTGAAATTATTTGACAAGAATATTACTAAAGAAAGTGAGTTGCTTATACGAGTAAGTCAGGATGACACATTGCATTTTGCTTAAATGACAGAGCATTACGAGACAAGTTTGAGCCGATGGTTTTTATCAATAAGTGTTAATGTAGTAAATATGCTGTATACGTGCGGCATGCACCTGTCGGATCGAATGGCGCACTGGAGCATGACGTCGTGGTCAGGTCCCGTGGTCCAGCCCGGTCACGAATACTCACGACAGCCTCCGACGCTCCCATCACGACTAGCTAATTGTTTACTCTTTCGGAATTAGAACGTGTCTAGTCTCGGGAACTAAATAGCCTCCTTAACCTAATTTGTTCCTATTTTGCATTTTGTTTTCACCTTTAAACTATTAATCATTTGTTACATTATTTTCATTTTTCTATTTTATTAAAACAAATAAAACTATCAACATTTTTATGATTATTAATTTTCATGATTTTAAATTCTATCGGTTTCCATTAAACAATTATTTTTACATACTGAGTCTTTGTTCACGCGAAGGAATACAGTGTGAATATTGTATTGTTCATTTTATTGCGTTGCACATGTTGTCTGGGAATAAAATAAAGCGTGACGTCCGATGTTTAAATGACGTTTAAATCGGTTTGATTTCACAAATAAAAGGTAAAACGTAATTTTTCAGTCAAAATAATTTGAATTTTTTTTAAGGTCAGTTTTGCAATAGACCCGAAATCCCCAACAACGCCCAAACCGCTTCCTATGTGTTATCGCTGGGAAGTAGAAATGGTGAAACAAACTCCCCATCAAATGAAAATGAAAGAGAGACAGCAAATGAAAGATAAATAATTGTAAAAATCTATTCAGGAAAAAAAAATGTTAAATAGGAACAAAGTAGTAAGATTGAGGCATTCCCTTTCTCATCGAACGAACACAAGAATACATAAGTCCTCGGTCATTCCAGAGAATCTAATCTAGAATCTAAAAATAAGTGACGCTTCATCGTTCGTAAATTAGCGATGGCACGAGTGGCTGGAGCGCGTGGAATGCCCATTAGGCACAATGGTTGTCAGGTGGAATGGTAGCAGGTTGCATTGTGACCAAGGCAGCCACCGTGATCAATGCGTGGATAATCGGGGACCTGTCGCACGGTCCGACCGCTCCGCTCCGCTTCAAGCCTTCCGATTCTACGCATCGTAATTGACAGTTACCGTAGATGTGGAATCTTCACTACAAACCCATTTTGTTTTTTTAATTTTAGGGCGCATTTGTCACTGTGCCATAGAAAGTTGAGAATATTGCTTAAATTATACACACTTGACTAAGACGTAAACGTAAACATACGGCATGTATGGTTAAAAAGTGACTGTCATTAGGACCAGATTATCGAATGAACACCTATGGTGGTACCTATAAATATGTAAGAATTGGCTGGCGCACTCCCGTGCCCTCAGATTATCTACTCGTATCAGGAATAATTTTAAAATTGTATAAGTGACCACAAGAATTAATTATTTTTCAATTATTGCAAATCATTGTCCTGATATTGTAAAACATGGACCAGTTGGGTGTTATCGTATACATTATCAAAATAAACCGGTAAAGGTTTTGTTTAATTACAACGACGGTGCAGGCTCCATAGTGGGTGGGCTACCCGAGCCTCGGGCGCCGAGTCACCCCGAGACCAAGGAATCTAATGATTATAATTATTGTGAGTATAGTTGTTTCAATAATATAATAGTGAGCATGCAGGATTTCTTTGCTTACGTATGAGAATACACCCTTACAATTTTTAAAACCAATTACGAATCATTACCATTTATCGTAGCTTTTTTGTATGGTGCGCGGTGTGTAGTTTCGGTTGATGAATCTATTATATTTGAAGCACCACATTAAACTAACATTAAGTAAGGCGTCGATGAAACAATTTTGCTCAACGCTCACACCACAAGTCGGTTCGTGACAAAGTACTCGAGGGAGCCTCGTCAAAGCACCTTTGTCTACTGAAAAGCGTGCTCTATTGGCAAATTAATTCTTCTCTCCTCCAACAGCAACGGTTCCCTTTGAACACCAATGTACAAACACTTTAAAGTGTTGTTTGAAACCCCATTCAGTTCCTACCTAGCTTATTAACTGCAATGTAATGTAGTTGTAAGCTGGTGTATTGATTAAAAAAAAAAAACATGCCTGGTAAAAACATTGCATTTATTTGAAAAATATTTGTGTTCCATAAAATTTGTCTCCAATACTTTAAATATTGCTAGAGTTGTTTTATATGGGTGTTGTAAATCGGTGGTATATTTTTCAAGCAATAAAACGGCTCGGCCGCACAGGTGTGCCGGGAGCCGGGGTGGCATTTTAATCCTGCAAGAAGGATGGCGCAATGCAACGAAGAAGGAACGTTCAGTCCCAAGGGTTATCAATTATCAAGATGCAGCATTTTATGTTTTATCAACTTGCATTTTATGATATTTATTATTTATTCGATCGATATTCAAAAACTACTCGGAACTCGTAGTATGATTTTAAATAAACATCTTGCCACCCGACTATATTGAATTCTGAGAACACCAAGCGTTTACTCACATTTTTTGTTTTTGCTCCAATTGTTACTAAAAGCATGGTGTATCAAACGGTTTGTTGGCGCTGTCGGTCACTCACTTTATTATTTGTTGTAATTCATTTCGGTTCGACGCGATGATGGCATATTTCCAAACTACAATGCAGGCTTATTTCGTTTGTACAAACTTGTCTATTGAGATCTTAAGTAATTGTTACGGTTGTAGTGTCTAGATGGTCATCGATTTCCAAAAGAGAGAGTTTATCAACTCGGCATGTTATTCTGACTTTTTAACATTATCGAAATCCTATATCGTCTAAATCGATGAATTTATTGTGCAAGATTTATCAGCACTTCTTATAAGTTTATACAAATAGCAAATGATAATAATTAGGTATCTCAGAAATAATAAATCAAACATTTATTTAATTTAGTTTTCCAAGCATTTAGTATTGCAAGCATCGGGTATAACGAATATCGAGTTAGAGCTGTAGGTGTACCTGCAATAGTGTGTTAAGTCGAATCGATATTATTGAATACGATATCTGGTGTGACGTACGTCAGGCGCGCCCGTCGTCGGTTAGAAATTGGCACATCCGGGCAGGGGTCTGGCCGAGAGATGATTTAGTCCAAGCCTAGTCTGATTTAGATTATTCGTTACGAATATTACGTGTCAGAGTAATAGTTAAAACAATGGTATGAAAATTCCCAAGCTTAGTGTATGTTGGAGCAGTTTTACGTACTACTTAAACTGACCACCCTGTAATGTAACTGAGAATGAATTGAATGGAGAGTTATATTTTGACGTTTATCATTGAATGAATTGCAAAAAGAATATTATGTGAGCTGCACGGATCGTTTGTGGTGCGTTGTTTGTTAAATTCAGTCGTCATTCAATCAATGGGGATGGGTGCGGGCGTCGCTCGCACAACAATCGCACTGGCCATTACTGGCCAATTCCCCTCATTGTGTCCACTCGCCGCAATTACGTATGCGCACTTCCTATGGCCGACCCCAAAGCCATGATCACCACATCTGCTCTCAGATCTTTTTGCTTTTCACATTCCCTTTATGAGGATGCATCTGAACTGTTAATATGAGCTAATAGCTTTAATTAGAACAATGAAAACGTTGACTGAGGTCATGTGAAAAAAAATTCTTTTTTTTATTCTATTGAATAAACTATGAGTGTTTCTTTTGTAAGCTTTAACTTTGTAAATATGAACATAACATTTTAAACAAAAATAATTATGGACTGCGTACTTAATGCATAATATTTTTTTTCTTGTGAAGGGTCTATACCTCTGGGTAAGTCCGTGCGCCGTTAATAAAATTGGTTCACCCCTCTCATTTATTTTAATCATAATACGTCCCAGTTATTGTGTATTGTGGGGTATATATTTGTTGTTTTTAATCAAAAATTTTCGCGGACTTTGCGCGTACTGCAGTTCTCTGCTTTATCTCGTTTAACCTCTGTGTCCAACGGCAATGATTCGCGTAACCTTTGTTCACGCACAGTACAGCACGCTCTAGTGAGCGAATATGTCTATTTGCCGGTCTCCATTACAGAGCCCTTAATGGCAGTCAAACCCATCTCGATGTAAAGTTCTCGTAAATGTAAATAAGTCCAAGCACGAATTAGTACCGTGGAGGAGGTCGCACGGCTCTATGTCGTCTCCAGGTCAGTTCTAAACCCTCACTGTTTGTTTAGGTGAGTCTCCTAGAAGTAGCATTTGTGCAAGCATAGGGTACGTCACAGTGCCGCACACGGATAGAATTTCGATGCTATACCCCCGTGACTAGGAGGGCACGTAAAGTCGGCATCCCCGAATGTTTTTGAGCAGCAGTCGGATTAGAGAATTATTTGACACATGACCTTCTAAGTTGATTAAAACCTGCATCTCTATCCATAAGAATAATATGATGTATAACGGCCGAATACAGAAATGCCACTCAATTTAAAAGGCTGCTTAAATGACATTCTATCTCTGTAGCGTGAATTTCTGCAATCATAATTGTTTTAAGGAGAACTTCAAAGTTAAATAACCTCTCAGTATTTCGAGGTAAGAGAGGAGGTACAGCAGATTGATGTAATGTTGTTACACATCTAAAGATGCACGTATTGGTTATCGATGCTGCGTGTACGGCATCTCGTGATCGTAAGTGATGCGCACACAACTCTCCTTTAATTACGTCTAACGCATTGGTAAACAGCAGAGGCGTCGGTGCGGGTGCGCTGCGATCTCGACCTGCTCATTTATAGGCTTTCACTTTGATTGTGATTTGATTGCGGTCATTTGCTCGTCTACCTAAACGGCGACTGACCGCGATGCATTTACACGCTCAACCAATGCTAGATTATCTCAACTTAGCAGACAAATAAATTCCCGTTTTGAATTCGTTATTTTTATTACGATTACGGTCCTACAAATCCCGGGATGTCAATTTGTCTGTGAAAATGAAACAGTACGACCTTATACAGACCTTCTCATCTTATCACTAAACGACCCCTAATTTGTTCTTCGACTGAAGCGACGTCAAATTTGTCTCGTGATATCGATTTAACGTAACCGTGCTCGTAAATCAGAGGTTACCAACACGTAGAATTTTGGTGTTGGATGCTCTCTCAACTAACGATTATAGTTGATTAATGTCGCAATAGATCTCCGTCAATCGAACCGCAGTGTGTGATGTTCGGCTATCAATTGTTGGAATACGTCGTGGTGCGTTGGATAACGCGCGAGTATAAAGGCTTTAACAGGCATGTCATTTTACAACGTTGTACGATGCTATGCTTATTACTATGACTGTTCACATGACCTCGGCACCTTCAAATGTCGTACTGTGTATCTTTAGCCTCTTATTCGCCTGAGTTGGGTTTCTTATTAAAGAAGCTTTATCTTTTCTTATCTGATTGAAGATGATTTATAGGTATTTTACTATTTATTAAAAAAAAACTGAGATATTTAAGTTATTTACGGTACCTACCTATTTCTAAGTAATTATGGGTCGTCATTTATTTTTTTAGTTTAAACAATTATACTATTCAATAGAATTACGATAAGCATCAGAAATACGTTATATTTAATTAGAACTTTTATCAAATTGAATTTGATTTATACCGCTCACACTTGTAGTTACGTCTTATTTCAATACCGAGCAGTATTTTATGTCAGTATTTTGTTCAACATTTTTGCCACCGTGCAAAGTTAGTTTATTACACAACACACTCGCTACGCCTGCAGCTAAAAGAGCTTGTTACAAAGTTTATTTGTGCTTATAAAACACACTTCGTTATATAACTATGAAGCTGTGTCCTATCGGGGTGTGGCAGGAGGTGCGACGGACTAGTATCGCACTGCGAGCCTCGTGCAATGCGGTCGTGCATGCACTTCATTCCGCATTGTTCGGTTTCGCAATGGCCGCTCTCGAGACCTCTCCAAACACATCCACGATTGACATTCACAGTTTGTACCAGACGGCTTAAAGTTCACCCCCCTACTAAGAATGGGGTGGCCCTGCAAGACGCTTACAACTTGAACGGAACGTTCGAATTCTATGTTACATACGAACAAGTTTATGTGCGAACATACTCGTACATGGGGCTGTAGAACTGCTAGTTTCTACAATAGCTACGTTTTATTGTTTATCCGAACAATTGATATGGTACTTGAGACAGCATGAGAGCGTTTGCATTTATTATACTGAAATTATATTAAACCAAACAAAATGAAACCGTATCAAAATATAAGTTTGACGCTAATGTGACGCGTTCAATAAAAAGACAGTCATTTACCAAAACATACTGTTAGCCGCTCGAGTGGGTACTTATATGAATGTTTGTTCGTCGAGACGACAGGGCTGTGGTTTTTAATGCGGTCGACATAAAAGTTATCCGTAAGTTGTCACATCTGTGTGGTTTGGTATCAAGTGAGCGTCAAATAGACACCTCGTGGCAGAGGTGTGGCGCAGGTTCACAGGGTTCACCGCCAGCCTCAAACAGAACGACCGATACACAGTGCAGTTGCTTCTAATAATAGCCAGCGCCGGCCATATGGGGATCTTTATTATATCACGCCAGGCGCTTTGTTTCTACCACATAATTAGGGCAAAATCTTAGCTTCATATAAAAATACATTTGTTGCAACCACAATACTAGCTGGCAGCAGAGATTGAATATGTAAATATAGACTTTTATTCATACAATGTTGTTATTTTCTTAGCGGGTTACAATCAAGTATGCGATGACGTTCTGAACTTTTAAAACAAATTTGGGTTAAAGTGATTCATAGATTCCAGTTTGCGATATTATGTTGTGTTATTCCACAGTCTGGGAAGGTATTCGAGCGCGCGTGTAATTTATTAAGGATAGACGGCAGATTGGGGTCTACGTTCGGTAGCTTTATTAAGATTTACAGCACCTCGGGGATCTGGGTGCAATTATCAGCAGACGCCTTGACACTCATGGGAAATATCGCGAGGGGCAAAGCGCCGCTGACCCTTGTAGACATCACCGACAATCCATAAAATGGGTTAAATTACTCCAGTTTGTCCACCCACCTTGTAAACGGCTAAGAAATAAATGTGGAAAATGATAATTACTGATGGCAATAGTCGTGAGAATTCTCTACCGGCTATTCGCTTCTTGCACGGTTCCGGGTAAAAATAATAACCGCTATCCGTTCTTACAAATGTCCACGGTTAATTACTATCATTTTAATCTTAATATGTTAGTAATGCCGCTACACGCATTGAAATTCTTTCACTTGCCACATCGTAGCTCTAAAAGATTAAAATAAATGTCTAAAGCTTGTTTTTTACGCCGCTAGCAAGTCTATCCGTAACTCGTATACTAATTTAATTTGGGTAATAAGAAACCAAATCATTGAGTTGTGAAAATTACTGTAAATATGTGAGAAGTTTAAAAAAATAATAATAGCTAAATAGTGTCTAAGTGCTGGAAAATTCCATACAAGTTCCAGAGAATGTTCGATAACAATCTCACCATGTAGTATGTTTATTCTAAGAACAGCCATATTATGGGTCAAAATAGTCTATTCATCATATGAAATGATTTAGGAACACGTTTCCCCTTTTAATTTGCATTTGTACGACATAAAACTCTTGACTAATTGTGTAGAGTGTGACATGTCTGCTCACGATGTTTTTGGGTCGGCTGGCCGCTTAATTGGTGCAATCATACTTTTACCGAATGTTGACTTCGTACAACAATTCATTACGTAGTTCAACGCTTGTGCTGATTCGCGAGTCGCGGCTGATGATTTAAATTAACGGGTTTCCGCTGCTGTCGTGCACATACTATTTGGCTGTTTCGTAGCCGATTATAATAAACCTCAATTGCTAACTTGGTGTGAGGTTCTAGTTTCGACACGGGCTACGGTCGTCACGAAATGTTACGAACATTCTAAAATTTGTTTTGGTTATGTAGATACGCCATGCACCGCTTAGGTCTTTCGAATCAAAATCAAAAGCAAGCGATCGATCTGAAGACATTTGATTTATTAATATTATGTTAAGCTTCACTATTTCATCTGTTAAATGCATTCCGAAATATTATTCTAACACGCGATCGAAATTTAGAATCCGCAGGGGTCCTGACACCTACTGTTACCAGCATGGTTGGATACTTTGTTATATTTCTAGTATTGGTTTATGATATCGAATGTTTAAATCGTTAATGTTTATTGCTTATTACTTCCTTATCTTCATGCTCTCATATTCTATGGGTGCGTTAGTGGCGGATCGCGGTTGTGAATAAACTGTGACAGGTTAATAGCCCATCACATCGCTAACAATACAAGCGACCGCGAAACTCTTGGATTATGAAACTTACAGCAATCTTAATTGTTTTACGTTCCGCAAAGCATACACACATCCTCTATTCTCGAGGCTTCGTTAGAAAAATTCGAGAAGCGCACTAAGCGTCTCCACTAGAAAATACAAGAACCTTAACTAATGGTCAAGAGAATCGGTTCCCACAGCACTTCAAACCAAACCAGTATGCAACACATTACAAGACAAATAAAGATTGTAGTTTTTCCTTATTTTTGGTGTATGTGTTCATATCCTATCTCTATTTTGCAATCTTTATTCCCATAAATCCTACGAAGATATTGTTTGAAAAGGTACCTATAGAAAGTTATTTGTAGTCAAATAAATGATAGGAAAGGAATAATAAATGCAGCCTTCGCGACCTTTTAACCCGACACGTTACGGAGATGTTCTCGATCGATGGCGCTCTCGGAGATAATGTTAGCTATGGTTTCAATATTTGTAACATTTGTAACATAACGCTTTCTAATTCGTATTAACAGTAAAACATTGAATTGCAAACAGTGAAGAACTTCCTCCTATTTCCTTTTATTGCAGCCGCAGCTTTGCAAGTGTTGATTAATTGGGTTAAATTGAAACAGTATTAAGTTTAACAGGAGAAAACTACTGGCAATTGTTCAAGTGTACCGGGGCGTGCGTTGTTCAGAGTATTAGATAAAACTGAGCCGGGTTCGCTTTATATCCATTGTAGTCAGCATTACTTTGGAGTGTATCTGGGGGCGCAATAGAGCACCTAATGAAATTATCTGCAACAATGCAATTCGTGACCGGAGCTCCGCAACGAGTCATCGCCAGCCACTCCGTGTTCGCGAGCATCTTAGCCGCAATCCCTCAGGCGAAATTGCACTTCATTTGCGTGCACGCGGCTTATGAACCCGACCGACGTTCTCACGCCCTTCACTGAACCGAACCTTTGTAGATATTGTAGACGCAGCATCATCACGCGCATTCCGAACCTTACCGTGCCGCTAATAGATCGCTGACACTTCGTATATATTATTTAGAAATCTGACTTGTACATGTATAATTATATCATCTTTAAGATTTAAAAATATCGTATCGAAAGATATTTTGCCGCATCATCCCGTACTACTCTCACGGCTTATGATAGCGTCGAGTTGAAATGCAAGCGAGCGTTTAGTGAGCGTGAGTTCTGTGTTGTTCTCTGAGGATCTGGTATTCTATGGCCGTTACATAAAAATACGAGACCGCGCATAGAAACGTGTTTAATCGTCAATGCTGGCGATGCACTGTGGGCCGAGCTCATCCTGCGTTAGGAGCGAGAGGGAGATACCACCCTTACACGCATTAGAAAGAGATGACGATGCAACTTTTGATATCATAATTAAGCCGGGTCGCCGGCGGCGTGTAAATAAAAAATGTTTATCTTATAAGCTTAAATGAAGATGATTTTTAATAAGTCGTCACGTTTGGTCATTAAATCGAAGCTCGCCGGGCGTTAGGTCGTTTGGTCACGGTTCTAAATAACACGTGCTTTGCTTCACAGCGCGCAATCGAAGAACTGTTGATTAATTGTATGACTGTGTATGTGACAGCAAGAAAATATACATATAAGATGTAATGATGACAAATTTTCAATAAGGTCCAGTACTAATGGTACCGTAAAGTTTATTATCAATTAGACAGTCCGCAGGTCTTTTTGATTTTGATTGATTTTAAATAGGTATGCCTACCTACTTAAAACAAGGTTATGACTACACACATAGCTAACCGTCAGGTATAAGAAGTATACTAGGGACGGAGTAGTAGGTATGACGTGCTCTTCAGCATGTTTTTAATTTTCCCCACTGTTGCCGTACGGACTTGGGAAGTTATTATCGTGCGTAATGAATTTGAGTATGTAATCGTACTTACTTGTTATAAAACAATTAAGGTTAGGCATCAAATAGTTCAATTTCTCTAAAACTTCTATTATCGGAGAACCTAAACGACGGACTTATAACCTTTTTTATGGTTATATTACCGTTTTTATAACCCGTTCATATTCTTCAATCTATTAATAAATAGAGTTTACGTTTTTACTTGATAGGTCATAGTTCAGCTCTTCCCTGGACACAGCGGTAACGCTAATCGCTGAAGCTGAAGGAATCATCTAGTAATAACTTGATAACATTAAAAGCCGGTTATATGTGCAAAGTTACTTGAACTGAATTAGGTTAAGCAAAGGCAACTTGGAGATTTACATTATTATGTCTTATGGCAATGTCAAAACTGTTAAAACTTCGCAGCTTCCCAAGTTCAAGCTAAATCCTCAAGTCGGCATGCATTGAAGGTCGTGGTTCGGTGCATTATTATAAATAACTTCGCACAGTGGCGACTGGCGAACGGATGCACGTGTGAGACGCCCTCGACGGGTTTTTATTGCGCTGCGTTTTGTCGCACCAGCGGAACGAGCGGCAGCGGTCCGGGCCCGCCCCTGCTGCGTCACTGCACCCGCAGATTTCAATGAGTAATGAACAAACACGACATTGCATTGGTGGGACTGCCATCGGCTTTGCTTTACACTTCTGCTATAGCTAGGTACCTACTTATGGGAAATTATTAATCAATGCCTAATTAACAATACTTTTTTGTTATGTTATGATATACCTAAATATAAATTAAAATAGTTCATGTCTAAATATTCCTCAGTTACTCATTAGACATTTCTCAAATAATCATGCGGATTGTTGATATAACATCATCAATTTGCTCTTGTATCGAACGCACAACGCATATCGGTTCTTGTTCTTTTATACGCGCTCCCTTTTAGAGATTTGTCGAAATATTTACGCCCCATATTGTACGAAATTCCAAACAATGCGATCGGCCGCGCGCCATGCCGCGCACTCTCCGCGCCACACGTGCGCGGTTACGCTCATAGATTAGTCAGCCCGTTGAATAAACAGAACCAACACGTAGGCAGTATTAGGCGCGATGTTTTTGGTACACGTATTTATAAAAACATTTTATGAATTTAGATTTATGTTACGTTGTAATTTACCCATTTTTATTGCACACGTATTTTAGACAGAATATTTTTTTTGAAAATTTGTCATAACTGCCAAACATAACGGTTTTTCAAGTATCACAAAAAATGATGAAAATAAATAAATAAAAACATCGAAAAACAGCAGTCGATGATAAAATTAGTAATGTCACCGTCACATTTGAACTTGTTTTTTCAATTTTTTAAACAACATATTGGACGGGCATTAAGGCATATGACAAAAACTCCCATATCGGCTTTGTCCCTTGTACATTATCCTCTCGAACAATACCGTGAGAGCACAAGCCTATTACGAATTCATCGAGCAATGAGCTTTCGTTTATTTTTTCTAAGAAGACTTGGTGTAGATGGATGAGCGGCTGCGTTAGTGGGCGATAAGCGGAAATGGAACTTGAATAAATTGAATTGTGTGTCTATGATTGCTTCAATATGGAAATGTACATGGTGTGAAGTGTGAACTTTAGTTATCTTAGTTTTAGTTTACATTACAGCTACATATATTGTAAAAGAATAATTTACAATAAAACGAAAAATTATGTACCGTCAAAAAATTCGTTCCTTGTTGACTTGGTGCGTGCCCAAAAGGCTTTTTCGTGGTTTTGTCAATAGCCAGCCTTTTGGTCATGAGAAGCTTTAACCAGCGCAAAGGTTTTTTTGAAGGCCAACCCATCTTCCAGGAGTATGCTCCGTGTGAACTCTCACCATCGTCGCGTGTCAAGCCGTATACTAGAACCAAACGACGACAACACCAAGAGCGCTACTATGTCGTTGATGATTTCCTGCCGAGCAATACGGCGCGCACTATGGCTGCACGACAGCGCGTGGTGTGAGGCTGGTGACAGCCGCATTACAGTGGTAGCGATGAGGAGAGCAACAGGGTGCTCCTATGCGTAAACAAGTAGCGAGGTGGAAAGTAGGGTCCCAACTCCCATCCCCACAATCCCCACATCCAGAAGGAGTGCTCACACTCAGTAATTTTCCAGGCATAATTTAATTCCATGGATTAATATCAAATCAGATAAGTTATAAATCCTATACTTTGTGAACATTTCTCTTCTTGATTTATTACCGGCGATGTTATATACAAAAAGAAACACAATATCTTTGATTTACGGAACAAGCCAAGTATCCTGTGACCCGTCAAAATAGGCGGTGCTAAATGCGAGAACGACATAGCACGGGGTCAGACATCGATCGGGGCGGGCGGGTGGCGGCACATGTAGACACAAGAGAACAATTGCTACAACCTGACACCTGCTTTAACCGATATGATATAAATTATCAACTATTATCTCTATAGACGCGTTGAATAAGCATAGGCCATAACAAATTAATATTGTCGATGGTATGCAAAATGGCGTAGCACAAACGCGAATAGAGTAATTGGACGTGGTTATTATGCATTTATGAGCTATTAAGGTTGTTGAACTTGATTCTAGCGAAAAAAAAAAACACTGAAAAATAGTCACTAACTGCAAAATACTGTTGGTTTTATAATCAAACGAATTCATCCCTCAACCAGCATAATGTATTAAATCCAGCATAAAATCTTAACTTACACAAACAGATTAGGTAAGACAAGCGTGAAAATGCGAATAAAAAAGTTTAAGCCTATAAATATAATGTTCTACTGTCTCAGACCAAACATTGCCATAAATCGATTGAGACAGACACGCACAAACACCTTCACATAGCTTGCTTAAGCTGGGCCAAACTGCGACACAGTCTAACTGTTACTATTTTGATCGTCGACTAAGCGTTTGCAGCTTGCAGCAACGTTTAAACGATCTCGGTTAATTCCGCTTGGATTCAGATACAGGTGAACAACCCTCTCCAGAACACTGATATACCACCTTTGATTTAATTGTCTATATACATCAACACTTTATTTGTTTAAAAATTGTTCGTCGATGTTTGTCACTAATATGCCCCTGCTAGACTTTACGATTCTTTGTATGAGTACCACAAATATATTTAACTGTCTGTATTCATCATTGTTTATTAAAAAAATGCTAACGGAGTTTGTTTATAAAAATGTTTATGGAGGGTTACAGCTATTCCCTGAACATAAATAAAGTAGTTTACGTTTGGAATGTAATCAATCCGGTACCAATTTGGTCCTCCAATACTCCACACGCTCCATTATAAGACAAATTCTAATGGAAATACAATGAACTACAAATGAGACTTTAACAAAATTACTGCGTAGGTCGACCGTCCTCATATAAATATTGACTAATTTCATTTTATTGATAGATGTAGTGTATGCTTGTAAAGAATTCCCCGTACCTAATAGAACAGCAAAATTTATATTGCAAAGTATAAAAAACTGTTTGTTTATAAATTCCCGTTTTGTGCGTATGAATGGTCATCAGAGCGGGCAGGTCTCCGGAAGGAAGTGAGCGGCTCAATTACCATGCGCGGCTGGGCGTGTGTAACGGTGTGGTCACATGGAAACGCAGCGATCGATATTAACTGTTGTGGTGATTTACAACTCGCAAATTCAGTGTTAAACGCACTTCTCTGAGATGGGGATTCCGCAGTGAAGTTCTAGATTTTGGACAGCAGATTTGATTAATTATTTGTTACATAAAACGATGTCACAATACAATACCAGCGTGACGTCTAGTTTTAGAAATGAGGACAGCACATTTTTCTTGTTGATCACTTAATTCCAAACCAAGCCATGAATGGTCTCCCAGTAAAAGAATCTTAGTTTCGTGACGTACTAGGCTCGACGTTGTTTAGTTCCCACAATAGTAAAATCGTGACCACCTAGGCGATCGGGAGCGGTGATAACTCGCCACTACGCTTTGTTCAGAATTAAGACCTACATCGTGAGGGCCTTTAATTGTAAATTGTAGCTAAGATGATCTATCTGTGAATCTTAAAATGTTGCTCCTACTTTTATGACATACATTCGTGTACTACTACATTATGTGTTTCGTAGTTGCATCAAAAGTACATTATTTAGTTTTTATTTAGAATTCCGCATTTTTTTTTTTATAATTCATCAAGAGGATTTGTATCTTAGGTACTTACATAAATGTGAGTTAGATAGTTCGCACCTTGAACACTCCGTATGTAAATAACTTCATTGAAGAAGTTGGATTGCACCTGTGTCTACAGGTTATTCATATTCATGAATGAGATAAATTATCTTTTGGATGACGCATGTGGTTGATATGACAAACTGTGTCTTTCAACTTTGACTTACAATGGTTGGGCGGAAGATCAAAGGAAATTACATCCTTGTTTCTAAATATCTGAGTCATATTTTAGTACGTACTGTAAAAAATAAAAACTCGAAACAATGGAAAACACAAATGAAAACAAAGCAAGTCGTATCCGAGAGAACTTTAGAAAAGAACTTGAAATTAAAAAAAGAAATTCAACAGCGTCCTTTTATATTCACGTCTTATTTATTAACCGAGTACCTACGTTTATCTAAAAGGATTCTATTCAATACACTCGCGTTAAGCAAAAGTTGTTCCGGATATAATTTTCTCTCCCAAGTATATAAGCTAGTTCGGCGTAGTTGAAGCTGCAGAAAGGATATACGTGTACAGTATACATTTACGCCATAGATAATTAAACATGAATGACACTGGGGAAGGGTGGCGGTTGGAAACTTAGAAGTTTTGTATCAAGTTGTGAACAATAGCACAAGATGTCTTGGGAAACTGTATTAGATAACCATAACGTAGGTAAGGTCCCAATGAGAGGCTTTCACTTTGCCTAAACAAATAAACAGTGTATATTTACATATTGTTCATTGGGTCGAAGACTTGATAACTGCTGTTATAAATAGCTTAATTTGTTTAACGATGAGTGATGATTACTTTTATTAAAAACAGCGCGCCAGTGTTTATGAGTTCTGCAAATACTTCGTAGCGAGCTAAATTGATTATTTTTTATGAAAGTCATGATCTCTTTTCATCTTCGTTTCATACATGGTAAAATTCAGTATACAAAACAATGTATGGACTATCTACAGTTTTTTAGTCTTTGGCGCATGCGTTTATAATCTAGCTTTAGCCGATTATAATTGACAATTATGTTCGATGTTTTGCTATTTTCTACAATTACCTATTAAATAATACGAACGTGAATGTTGAAAAATTGGACCATTATCAATTTGAGAGTTGTATGCGATTTATTGTACGCGGGTCGACACCCACGTTGTGACCGAAAAGAATTAGGCTAGTAATTTTTAGTTGCCCTAGATCTACAGCGAGATTGGATTGTTACGCTCTATTCGCCCGTACACTGATGGAATCAACGTAGTACTCTACCTGAGTTTCACAACGCCGATGTTTACTATCGATTTACATTTATGAGTGCAATCATAAAATGCATAAACTAAAATACACTGGAGAGAGGAATAAATAACGAACTCCATGATTCAGTCAATGTTTGATTTATGACTTTCCTAGACGAATAAAATGAAAGTTACAAATACAGGGTGATCAGCATCCAATATTTTTAATTCCTCTAACCTCTTAGATGCGTACAGCAAACGTGTTCATATCATTCATGTGGATTATGACATTTGACATGATTGTATAAATAAATAATAAAATTAACGATAGCGCTCACTTCTTGGTAGTGTTTAAAGCGAGTTGAGAATTTATTGCAAGCGCTGATATGGCGGGATTAAAAATAAACAACGGATGACGACGCGTTGCTGACTGATGACGTTGCGAACGTCGCGAAGCGTTCGCGTCCGACGTTCATCGCGTCTCGAGTCGCAACTTATCATAATAATGATTTCCAGTGAATAATGATGAGATGACAATGTAGACGGTGCAGCTTAATATTGCTCTTACGTAACTGCAACATTTAATTTTATCATGCAAATCTTTGTTTGTTTGTACTACGTAAGTGTTACCTTCTCTACGTTCAAAGTAACGGCTGTTTTGCGCTTAGTATTTGTTTTATGTATTTAAATACTGATCAAGAATCAGTGCATGTATTATCAAAGTTTTCTATGAGATATTCATAACTGATACTTAAATAGGAAGTTTGGTTTAGTTTAGGTCTACAAATGATATCAATGAATCTCTGTAATAATGGAAAATTGAAAATAATATATACTCATAAGAATGCTGTAACCAATTCGATAGGTTTGTTTGTGTTCCAATCCCAAAACAAAACAGTCCATTCGTGAGCAGCCGTTCACGGTAAACGCGTAGGGAAAAAATCCAATAGGATACATAAACATAGTGCGGGAGATTCGTGTCAACGGCCGCGGCATTGTGCCCCTGCCCCGCCCCCGCGCCGCCCCTACGTCGTCCACGCGACGGGGAAGCGATTTCAAGGGTGGCTTGGCTAGCTACAATATTTCTTCCCGTTTATCGATAGAGTATCGAGCCCTCTGAGACACATCAACGACATCAACGCCAGTATCTTTTATCACGTTCCGTTTTCATTAAGATCTTACGCGACGACTTTATTAAGTTGATTGCTTTTGTACGTTTTTGAATGCGAAATTTATGGACGGCCTAATTAATAACGGCCTTGAATGGAGTGAGGATTGACGACTCCTTTAAATGTTTTCTTATTATGGTATTTAAATTAGTTCTTTTCAATGAAATTATAACACTTTTTCATATCCAAACCAACTTTACTTTTTAATGCTCTACGTCAACACACGGTAGCCCGATATTACAATATTTTCCAGGATTTTGGTTGGTTTTCATTTTATGGTAGTCGGTTTGGTCCATAAAGCACATTCGCCCATTGAAAAGATCCTTTCAGACAAACCATAACTTGGACGTAAATGTACCCATCAAAATGTAACGTACGAAGATAGTAAGTCTAATATAAGTTTTAACTCGATTCGCGAATGTAGCGCGCTCGTGACGCGAATCGAATAAGACGTTACAACCCGCTTTAGGGTCTCCACATCAAAGAGAATCGAATTGAGAGGCGCTGGGTAAATAGCTACCAATGAGGAAGCGTTATGTTTACATCTTTATTAGATTAGCGGCGTAGCTTGATTGGCAGATACTGTTCCTTTCTGCTTCCACAAAACTCGGATCATTTGGAACCGGGTCTAGACGAGATAATGTCGACTTTACAGTTTTGTGATACTGATTCGATTAAGTTATTTGTGGTGACGTTTGTTCCTCTTGTTATATGGCCTTTTTTGATTAAAAACCTTATACTCTTTTTTTCACGTCTATTGTAAACACACGTAGATGATTTTCGTTTTCCTGGATTAGCTAAAAGGTTAACTTCTATTTTTAGCCATTATTTTCACCTTAAACATTACGATCTGCGATCCTTGAATTTTATCTGAAGGGAACCTTTTACCCAATGCTAAAAAATCTTCTATTCTGTATTATTGATTCCTTAAAATGGTTTACTAAGGCCTTTGGATATCGACCATTTATCGGATAGCGTATTTAAAGCCGAAATCGTATTGGTCTGAGTGTCAAAGTGGACACCAACTATTCAGTTAACTTATGTTGGGATAGTAGGGTTCGATAGTACCAAATTGCATAGAGAGAGTCAATATAGCACAGTGGATTTGCAGAATGGCCCTTTTGTACGGCCCCTATCCCTTTAAACGGTGCGGTACTTGATTTGGGTAGGATAGCTTTGCATACCTTATCGCACTTCCTAGGAAGGCTTCGCAGATATAGTACCCAAAAGTTTCCGTTTACTTCCTACTCTTTTCTTTCAACTTAGATTTAAGTTATTTTGAAACATTAATGAAATAAGTTTGAATATAATAAATTCCCAGACTGCTTTATTCTGGCTTTGCAATTGCCAAAGTTTCGATGATAAAAATTTGTAATGTTTTGGTGAAACGCGGGATATCATTTCCTGAATTCTTTTGCCAAAATCGCTAAAATAGAAATGATTACAATTAATTCGTGACTTTTAAGCACATAATAAAGAGTGTCTGCGTATTTTTTTACTTTAAAGTAAAGGGCGATACACACCAAATGGGGTGATTCGCATTTAAAGGGGTGTGATTTTAGGGACAGCGGGTCTCGCTCGGTTGTCATCGGCTTAGCAAGTTGTTCATGTGGGAGGCTGACTACGGAAAACAATAATATCAACTAAAGTGAATAATGACAGAACTACTATAAAAAGAATACTCGATACGTTTTGAAGATATCTTATATCCGCCAGTCCTTTGCCAAAACGAAGTTTTTCTAGATTAATGTTCTGAGATGTTAACCCCTGTTTCGTCCATTCAGCGGAACTAGGAGGCCCGTTATCGAGAGGCGGCCCAGTGATATATCGACGCATTCCTCAAGAAATATTGTCGAACGCACGCGATATAAGTAACGTATCTTGTATGCCGATGTGGTGGTGAGGGCGAACTTTTATATTCTAAGAGCTTTTGCGGAAACTCACCCGTAAAAGAAATAATTCATTTTCATAACACAATTGGATTACTTTTATTCAGTTTTAGTACTTTTATTTCAGTATTTGGTAACGTGCTCTATGTAATTAATAATGTACTTAAAAATAAAGCAATATTTATATGTGACGTGCTCATAGAAATATTATGATAAGCTTTTGTTATGGAAACGTCAGTATTTTTTATCTCTTTGAGAATAATAATATTTACCTTCTCAACCCCTTTGAAAGAACAATATTTTTATTAATCTTACTGGTTTCGTTAGCAAACCACATTTGATACTGACGGTTACTTAACTTTCCTTTATATAGGACATCACGCTTCGTTAAGCTTGTCATAAAAATACTATTTTAACAATAGAAACGATTTAATGCGACTATTTCGCGTTCTAAAAATGAAATATAGTTCTGGTTCCGCATTGCAGTCCTTGCATGGGGTAGCCCGTAGCAGTGCTGGTTACTGCCACAGTAGGGAGGCGACACATGGATATATTTACACAAGAAGTGACAGCGCACCCGTTCTATAATCAAATTAATATTTTTGCACGAAATATAGAAACAATTGCCGCCGTAAGATATTTAATTCTACATTATCATTATTCTTACTACAAACAAAGCTCTAATCTGTATGTAATTATATGTAGCCAAAGAATATAAGGAAACAGCGCTAGTGTAGCTTTAATTAAAGTTGGCTCAAGAGTTTTTGGGGATTATCGTCAAGCTCGAGCCTTTATTAGTATAGATAGATCGGGGAGACAGGCGGATACCGTCGATTTAACCGTGATTGGCGGCTTGGTTAGAAATTGATTGTTCTCGACAGTAAAATCAATAATAACGATTTTATTATTGGCGGTCGCGACCCTCGGTTTTGTTATCGGAAGCTTCGCTCGGGGCAGGTTGTATTGTTAGTGGAATAGGGTGACCAAATGGTACTGTCACCTAAACAAGATCGTACTGAATCAGAATTCCCGCTGTACTTTTTTATCGAAAATCATCAAAAACATTAGCCTTATTCGGCAATTGGATAAAGGTAGCTTTGCAAAACTGCAGTTGACGTTGCAAATGTGTCCTGGAGAGAAGTCAAGTCTCGTTACCTTGGCGGGAAGTACGTAGCCATCTATAAAATAAAACTAAATATTCCTTATTTCGAATTCCATGACGAAATTGGTTTACAAGTTCAAAAGTCCTTGTATTATTTTTATTAAGTTTAATTTTTGTTTCCTGATCCTCAGCGAACGGACTTAATACAATTAAGTAGTGAAAAAAAAAACGAGGTGGCGCGTTTTTTTTTAAACAAAGCCGACGAATCTGAAATTGTATATAACGCAATTTGTTTGGGGGCGTATGATGAAATAATATTATATTTTAACAAAAATGATTGCTAGTCCATTACGATCCACCCACATCGTCGTTTTAGAATGGTTTTATTTTTTGACCCCAATGAGACTTACTGAATAATGGTTTTATGAAAAGCCTAGGAAGGTATCCTTAGTCATAACGGAAGAAATTAGCTAGGTATACTGAAAAAAAACTCTTTGAAAGGTTTCCAATTTCTTTTTTTTGTAACTGTAAATGATAAATGATGTTTATTTTGCAAATAGGTTGAAATCAACACTTTTACACGTTAACACATTTTTTGTAGAAAGAACGAGATGAGGGCGGCATTTCATAACTGACTACCTTGAGAAGAAACGCCGAAACAAACTCAAGGGTCACAGTCTCTGTAAGCTTCTATCGTCAATTATTAGTAATTTGTGAAACTTAGTGGTCACCACTGTCGAGTTAACAGTTCAGCGGTCGCACGCAGGTTTTGATAGGCGGCCTTTGTTTTAATATTGATAATATAATTTAGTTTATTTACGTATCTCGGTGTACTTTCGCCAAACTATTTATCAATTTTTATTAGTAATTTAATTATACATATACTTTCACTACGCGATATTAGCATAAAATTACAATTGTAGCAAGCATTTCCATGATAAGTAATGCTTTTGTATTTCGAACGGTATGTAAAAATGGGATGGCTTGTGGGAGACATAGACTGGGGAGAAATCTAAAAGCTGCACTATTAAACTGCATAATTAAATAAATAATCACTCTGAAACATATACTATTATATCACAACTATGTAAATATTTCATACAAACTTTATTAATATGTTAACTGAAAGCAAAACATTGCCATAAAATATGCTATACTTTTGATGCATAATTGGTTTCATTTTGTAGTAAATGCAGTAAACATAACAAACAAAATCACCGCATAGTAAAAGTTCAACTATAATACTTCGAAACTGGGTTTTCGCAATAAAGTTTGGTAGCCGTGATAAGAGCTACAGTAAACTTAATGCGATACTTTGTGGCTGAGTCCCTGAGCGAGTCTAGCAGCAATTTGTATCTCATACAATACTCTGCAATACTAGGTACGACCTTAAAATCCCATATTCGTTTGTGAGAAAAGCTCCATCAATTTTTAGGTGCTCGTGAAAACAAAATTCATATTCTGTTATAGACGTTGAAGTGAAAATACTGTATTATTTTTAGAGCCTCGCGGTTTCACCTTTTTTTCGTAATATGTTGGGTTTACATTGTAAGTATAAGTTGAATACTTTATTCATTATTTATAATCTTCAGGATTATTTAAGTGACTCAAATAGATGACGATTACTCCAGTCTTTTCGACTGACATTCATTTTTAACTCCGCCCGCTTGGCACGCGTGCTGTTACAAACACTTACATAAGTAAACCTTTGTTTACATTTTCGTTCCGTTGAAACAAAGTTTATTACCTGCTTTGTCCTCGGCTGTGCTTTGAGTCCATGTAAAATCCTTTTCGAGTAAATTGCTTCCATCTCGCCAGCAAAATGGGTGAAAATGCACCTTTATTTTGTTGTCCTCATTTTTCGCTGTTATTAAGCAAATTATGTTGATAACGTCTTGTAATATTAAGGCCACGATGTTCTAAAGACTGAAAATGTAGCTTCCACCTTTGGTTGTTACGTATTCATGTTAATATTTTGAAGTGGTGCGAGTTGTTACCTGAAAGGGTACGGTATATGAAAATGGGGAGTGATTTTGTAGTGTAAGAGAGGTTGGAACGGTATCCCTCGACGTCAGTGCACGCATTCTCTTAAAACACCCTTTTGAGACGTCTCGACTGTGAGGGACGGGAACTCGACATAAGCACCGTGATATGTGACAATTGTGCCAGGTACACATTTATTTAAGAACGTCTGATATACATTTCTATTTTTTCAAATATGTACGTGTATCTTTATTTCAGACTGTCTTATCTAATACTTAACTTCACTAATGTTCATCGGTGTCCAGTTGTTTCAATTTCCCTTAAAAATTAATAGGTAACCACCGATAATGGATCGGCCTTAAGTAAAACAGATATAAATCTTGTGTTTATACTATAAAGTGCTGATTAATACTCGAAGCATTAGCGGCTTTGAAGCGGGCAAAAAGCACTTTCTTGTAGAAATACATGGCAGCAAGCTGGAAACTCTGGCTATGATAGGTACAGCAAGTTGGTGCAATATAAGAAAGTTTTCTCACAAGTAAAGCTAGCGCGCGTGCTCAGGGGGCCATCTGATGAGTTTACTAAGTTCCTCCTTGGTCGTGTGTTTTGTTTGCGGGCGTGTTCCGAACGCTAAATGGTACGTGTGACGGCACACAGACGGCCAACGATTTACGACATAGCTGGTAAATTAGTGCCACCTCGTGCCCAAATGTATGAAACTGTGCTGTTCGGAAAATTTTCCAGAATACAGCTTTAAAAGGCACTGAAAAGTTTTTTAAACTTCTAGCTGAGGTTTCTTATTTTCTTTGATATTTAATTCGACTGCGAGAGTTTTCTAAAGTTTATGCTAAGTTATAATTAAACTTTGGTAATTATGCATTGTTGATTATACCTGTGCTGAGTATAATTGTTTGCGCCCTGTTGACTGGGTCCACAACACCGTGACAGTGTTAACAAACAGTTAGAGATAGGGTTGGCTGTTTACTTACTGTTCTAAAACATTTTCGCCTTTATAGCATGACTTATGGTATCCACAACTTCTTTTTGAATACAATTACGTTAAGTAGGGTTTAAAATAGGCTCCACTTAAATTGTGTTCACTATTGTTACCTTCGTGCTGAATAATATTCTTACTACGGCATAAGGTATTGCATGTGCAAGGTAGAACACAACCGCGAGACGATGATTAACTCAGATTTTGAACGAAAAAGAAACCGGCCAGGAAAATTAATGTTGCGCCTGTAATAGCTATATTTTTTTGTAACTAGAACGCATCAGAATTAACTATGTAATTAGTACTAAATAATTTTGTTTTTTTATTAGCGAAGACCAAATTATAACATTGTAATGAAGGTATCTCAATCAAGCTTTTTCTTTTTATTTACTTTAAAAAGCTACGCAATTCATTGAAATGTCTCTGAGCTCGGACACGGCAATAAGATGTTGATCTCAGCGTAAATAAATAACGGTAATCGTTCTTTTGATACATTTGTCGCGTATCAAAATGGTACAAAAACTACACAGCTATTCTCTGTAGGCATTGCATAATACAACTTATTATGATCGATAAACGAGGATAATAAATTCTAAGTTCTTATTATTTAACAATCTTACAAAGAGTTTGCATAGATTTTTTGGTGTTCTGAAAACATGAATTAATACAGTCAGAATTCAATATCGGGTATAGAAGGTATTTGTTATTATAAAATCATTTATTTACAAATTTGATTTCGAAGAAAAACTGAAGTATGCTCGGCGGGAGCGAGCCGAGGACGGAGACGAAATTATTGATTTTAGCGAGGCGAGAGTGGGGGCGAACTTTTGCATTCGCTTCCCTTACTAGACAAATTGCTTATATTACACTATTATTTACGGTCGCATAATCTTCTCATTTCAATATCCTTAAATTAAATTGTGGAATACATTACCTCCAGATACATTTTTGTATTCGAAGTTTTGTGTGATAACATCATCTTCTAACACATAAGTGACACGAATAATAAACAAACGTAATTATTTGTTTTAATTTTCTGTAAATGGATAAAGCTTATTTACTGGGTCGACGTTTAGGGTGACATTGCTGTGTCCCTTGCAGCCACGCGACGTCGCCTGACTACGGCCACTGTGATGTGATTTTAATACTAGATGTCTGGCGAAGGGCAATATGTCTAACGAAAAGACCTGTTGTTTTACTCATTTTAATAGAATAAGTAATTATAGGGCATTTATTTAACATGTTGAGAGCAATCTCAATCAGGCATCTCTGGTACAACATGTCGCTTTATTTGTTCTTTAATAAATACAAAGCTTAACAACATAATCGCCTCGTTAGGTAAGCAGATTGGTGAACGTACTACGATGTTATAATGCCACAAGTAAACGCTGCCCACCTCTTGGTATAATCCCTTGGTCGCCTATTATGACACGAGGCCACACGGTGTAGAATAATTAATTTACACCTTATTATTATACTGTAATGTATCAGGATTATGGGATTGTTAAAACATATAATGTAACAATCAGTTTGTTACTTGATGGAAATATACAGGTGTAACATAATATGCTCTGCATTAGCAGGCAAAAATATCTTTGTATACAAAAAGGGAAAATAATGTATGTATGTAGTTACAGGAAAACCCGAAAATATGCGGCCATCCGTCAATTTTCGTTATTTTTTCTTATCTTTTTTGGATACCAGTGCGGTATTCGAATTACTTTCAGATTTTTCCTCGACTATCGGCAAAGCATAGGAAGATCCAAATTCCAATAAATCCATCTAAAAGCATGATGTATCAAAATGTACTTACTGACTTTTTACTACATGCAAACAAGTTCAAAATATATACATATACCTATTTTTAAATATTTAAGCGAATAATTTTTTCTTCGCCTCATTATACCTACCACTTAAATGAAATTTTATACCTAACGGGTATGCGGCAACGGTTTTTTCGCTAAGCCAAGCAACTTTTATGCAGAGGAGAATAGAAAATTTTAAAAGAAGCATTAGGTAAATTTTTCATGGGTAACTTTAGTTAAAGTGGGCAGTGCAAGTACAGGGGTGTATAGCGAGCTTCTCGCTAATGACTTGAATGGCTTCATTAACAGAGTTACTCCGATACGTGACTGCAAATGCTAATTAGTTTAGCTTGTGGAGGGGATCGTGTGAAAGTTGTTTTTTCTCGTAAACGTTTGATTGGACATCTAACGAGATTTTCTTCTCGCTAAAGGTTAGAGTTTAGCGCCGGAATGAACGCATTGTTCATACGTACACATGTGCAGTGTAGTGTGCCGACGTCCAGCTAGGGTAGGGTGTGTTAAAAATAGAGTGGACCGGACATTGAACCGGTGGCCCCGGACATCGCAGTAATGAAAGTGTCCCATCGTGTTCGGCACGAGTTTTCGCGAGTGAACCAATTTCCCGCAGCTCGAAATAATTCACGTTCAGCTATCCTAGCTATTTACCAATACTGAATGGGTTTCGAATTTTCCTTTTTTCTCTTCGTCTGTTTTTATTTGTTGGTTATGTTTTGTATTTACGATCAACTTTGGTTTCTATAAAATTCAATTTATGGTAATTAAAGAATGAAAAGGACTTGTTACTGTAATAACTTAATGTATTTATACAGTTTTGAATGGTAGAAACAGGCGACGGAATTAAATTAATCGTACCAGAAATGTCATCAAAATGCACCTTGGCTGTATTCATAGCGCAATAATTTAAAGCTAATAAAGTCTGAAGTAGCGGCGAAACTTCCCAGAAGACCGCTATTACAGGCACACAGTACTAGGGGATAATAAACGGCTACTAGTAGTAGACCTGTGTGTATCATTAGTCGCGCGCTGTCGGCACGTGCTGTCACGGCAGCCGCTTCTCTATGTACTCACACCTACCGGTCTACCTGACGGATGAAATATTTTTTTTTACGAAAAAGCAAGGTTTGAAAAAGAAGCTTCTCAAATCGAATAAAATTACCAAACGTTCACAAAAAGCTTCAAAGAAAGTGAACGCGTAGTTGCAAATTTTTGTTTTTATTTTCGAACCACTCAACTTCCCAATTTGGGTATTACGTATTATAAGATATACGTTAACCATCTGCCAAAGGAAATATCTGCAGCCTGTGCAGTACATTACACACTCTCAAGTGTCAATTCTCACTGCAGTGCTGATATTGCACTCGTTACATTCTTACTCAGATACAATTGTTACTGAAATATTGAATTGCATCAGCACTATAGTTACGGTATCGACGTTGTGGATCTGTGAATGTTTCTCTTTCATTGTCTCTTGAGGACATATCGATATCGACATAATAATGCGCATGAACCTATCGTGTGTACTCATCGCCACAAAGTTTGTCAACACTAAGTGGTGGCAAATGGTAAGCGTTAGTTTGCCCTGCCGCATACTGGGGTAATTTTACCCTTATTGCGTTATACCTCTACATGATAGTGGTTTCGTTCCTGCGGTGGTTGTATGTAAGAGTATATTTAGGATACATTTTAACCTAGTTATTCCACGCAAAACCTAAGCCAGATAAGGAAACTTTCAGCTCGTTTAAAAGGATAAGAGATCACTTAGGTAAGCCTTCGTGTTGGAGCGTTGTAACAGTAGATTTTATAGACAAGGAGATCGCTTAGTGTTTGGCTTGCTTTGTTTTTGAATTAGAACGTTAGACCACTTCCATAATACTTATGAGCAGTTCATTAGCTTCCATCGAAGCCAGACTATGAAGTGTCGATTTATGAGGTGCTGGAGCGCGTGCTCAATGCTCAGTTACACCACGAGTTAGGTACGTACCTACATGTTTTTTTACGATAGCTCATCTCGAACTAATGTGCTCTTTGTTACATCAGCACACACAATGTGTAACTCTTCTGTAAATATTTTCTACGGGAACCTTTTTGTTTGATGTGACGTGCGTGGGCCTGCCCATTGTCCGGAATCGGTGTTTTGTGCTCTTTCACATAATGGCATCTACTACACTCGTCACTGACGTTTCATACCTAAAATTTTCCATTATCACACCACTTGCTTATTTAAAAAACTCTCCTATCACAATACCTTGGTAGATACCTCGTCGACAATGTAGTACTTAGCGCTTGAAATGAACTCGGCGCGATACCTTCTCTAAAAGCAAGTGCTCCGTCTGTGGCCGTTATTACAAAGCTTTCTGCGCTATGATGGTACCTATCCGACGACGACATCTCTTGTAAATCAATATAATAAGATCTGCATTCACGATACCCTTGGCGCTCACACAATGTTACGCGGTACTGGAAAACATTACTTTTTGTTGCCTGTATAAGCTGTAAAGTTCATTCGCCCCACTGAAAGTGAGTCAGGTTGGTTCAATTTTAGTTACATTTAGGATTACAGAAACAAAGTTATGCCAGCGCATTAAAGTTTCTCTATGAGTAAAGCGACGTAGCTCCCTCGCGATTACGAGATATGACTGTATTTAGAATCCGACTTTGGTTTGGATCGACTTGTCAATTATGTGGCGTTTAGCGAATAAATAAGATTTCGATGCTCGGTCTTTCCTTTGGGGGAGTGTACTGACTCAGTCTCAGCTTCATTATAGCGAAATTGGGTGGTGCGGACCTTTCGTCTCGCTCGTAGCCTTTGGCAACAATCTCGGCCGTTTTCTCGTTTATTCTCAATAAGCCTTTAATTCCAGCGAAGGTTTGAACGAAGATTCCGTGAAGATTTATACAGCTTGTATTATAAAATTAGCCTTATATTAAATATTTTTCTTTGTACTGAAAGCGACGAGTTGTAAATACCAGGTCACGTTTGTCGACCTCACCTAGGTGTTGAACAAGGCAAATAAAGGATTCGTACATAAAAGTTGAGGTTATGGCCAGTGAGCACAGTGAGCTAAGCTTTATTGCTCTGATGCGATGTGGGTTTTACCGGGGCCGGAACATAGCGCGAAATGAAACGGTGCCGCCCATTTTCGTTTTATCTTTCAACTGAAAGCTTTCAATTCTGAGCCATTGATTGCTTATTTCATTGGAAATCTTGTAGATTATATCTATCTACAGATACTGCCATTGAAATTTCATATTTCGTTGAGAAGGAACATGTGTATAGAAGATACTCGTATGAAGATAAAAAATAAATATAACTTGTAGTACCTGAGTTGTTCTCGAATATGTACTGAAAATATTCGCTTATTTTTAATTCCACATGTTTATTATTATGTATTTCCTGAATTCATCAAAAGATGCAAACATATAGAACAACCGCTAGATAACTTCTAAGATAAGCGAAATGTTCATGAAATTGTTTTCTTAAATAAATCGTTGACAATTCTGAACTCCGAAAGTTGTGGTCATTATTTGCGATATATTTTAATGAATCATTTATATGACTCGCAGATATTTATTTATAAAGTGTTTAACCGCACGGGTCGATCAGCCAGAAGCCAGAAAGTCTGACAACCAGTCCTAATAAGGGGTATCGAGTTGCCCAGCTTATTGAGGAAATCAGATAGGAACTGGCTCCATGTAAACCGCTGGTACTCAGCTGCATTCGGTTGCTTGCAAGCGCTTGGGAAAAGGTTAGACAGATGAAAGTCCTTTGTGACTTTTATGCTGACATTGAATACAGCTTAAACAAGATCAAGGTTAAACACAATTCTAATAAATCGAACTAATCCAAGAATTAACATTATCCATTTATAAGACTAGGAGTGTTTTGTAAATGTTTAACCTCATAATTGAACATGAAATTGATAGATTTGATTGAGTACTTAATAGAATTACCGTCGGTGCAAAACACTTGAAAGTTGCTATCAATATTAATTATAGGACTTTATATATTTACTAACTGGTCACCCGTAACTCCCTCCGCGAATCAGTCGATACGATGTTGAATAAACTTTCCTGCTACTACCACTGCTAAAACTCTCCATAACCACATAAGGAAGTATCCAAACTTAAGGAATACTGCCTCAAGTCGGATGTAATGTCGGGGGCTGCAGTGGACATGGAACTGACCCCGCTGTCCATACATTCGACAACTGGAGCAAACCTTTATTAGTAAAGGCTATCAATAACCGCGTGAAAGTATGGCAATGCAAAGTGCACTTAGGTAGATTAAATATTTTAAAATGTAACATTTTTAAATAAATACGAAAAAAATAAAATTTTAGCAAACACCGATAATTTTAATTAAGCCCACGAATTTTTCGTCAAACTGTAACACGAAAATAAATAATCGTATTTTTTAAGTACCTCGTACTCGTACCGCTACTAATGAAGCCCTACACAGCAGTTTTAATTGCCTTTATAGTTAGCCCGTATGCTGGCGCCCTCAAATGACCCAACAAATTGTCCAGCTCACGCAATGCTTAACTTATAGGCATTTCCAATAATGACTACAAATTATGATTTTTATTCGATAGGAAAGTTGTACAAATATTATTATGCCCCATTTTGTTTATGATTGAATACAAAGTGGGATTGTTGAGTGAAACTTGTTTTAATATGTTCCGGGATAGATTATCTAAACTTAGCTTCAAGATGAGCCTAGTATTTGGGACCCACTCTACTCTAGACACACCTCATAACAAACGAAGGAACAAGCGCCGTCACATAGCGTAGTCCACGGTCTTTGGTGACAGACGGACGCAGAAGAGCTGCCCATTCCGGTGTTGTCGCGACGAACAGCTAATTGACGGTCCGCTATACTAACACTTTCGCAGTTCAATAAATAAATATATAACGCTGGCATAGAATGTCCTACAACTGCCTCTGAAGTTTAGAGAGAGATCATTCCAAGAAGAGGAACAGCCAATCACGAGTGATGAGGACAGAGAAGAGCGGTACCTCGGAATGGTCTTTCTTATCAAGCTTCAGACGTTGCCACTTGCAGATAGGGAAATCAGTAGCGCGTTTTATGCTAATATCTAATGGCCGACGATATCCATCCGCCTTCCTATCAAATTGTTTGTTATGATTCATTGAAACATTCAACCGAATTCAAATTTGAGAGAAGAATAAAAACAATTTAAAGTTTTTTCAGGAGTTCGTTTTCAATGAAAACTCTCAATCCACAAACTTTTTGCCTCTTGTTTGAAATTAAGACGGTACCTACCTGCATGGCTGCTACCGACGCACCCAAGTATACCTGTCTTCTAGTTAATTATAAGATACCTGCGATCACTCACACATTCGCAATAAGCTAAACATTAATTAGTGGCGCTGTCGACAGTGCCAATTTTAGCGACGATTCCGTTCTGTAGCTCCAGTATGGCATGTGCTACATTCATAATTGTAGATAGAACGACCACTCTAGCGTACAATGTTTTAGTTCAGTGACCGTGCAATGTGCAATTTAACAGCGGTTGCGACACACACCATAATTTTTAACCTATTAGCACAATTGCAGTTTCGTGGCACCGGTTATAAATAAATATCTATACATCTGCTTGGATAGGAGGCATACTTTGGCATTTCCGTTAGCCATCTTGATAGAAAATTTACCTTTCACACCTAGCATTTTATTGGTCCGGAAAGTAATCGCGTAAGGGTTCCCCTTTACCAGGATATTACAACAGAGAGATGGTTATGAGGACCGGCTGCTAGCACACACAATAAAAGGCGAATATCCTTGAATATTCATCACACAGGAAGGACGTTGAATCCAATATGCTGTCTTGTCTCTCTGACATATGAAATTTTCAGTGTGTAACTACGATAGATAGGTTGACGAAATTTAAACAGCGTCCGCCATTTTTGGCCCTCTGTTAATAATGAATAAGCACTTTAGTTTGGACAAATTGACTGAGGCACATAACATTCTCGTGAAACAAAACCGTGTCACCTCTATATTAGTTAAATGAGATGTGTAGCGCAATTATGACATGTGGCACAACTATGCGTGATGGCCGGACATTCTATTAATATTCGTAATTTCAACGCTTTCAAAGTGTGGAAATGTCCGTAAGTGGATAGTGATTTTTCATATTAATGTTAGACTAGTACTAGAGCATCCGATTTTGGTTCTATTGTCAAATACGGAAAAGTTATCAAACTAACTGATTAATTACCTATATTTTGTCTGAATTGAACCCGACGTAAGACGAAAGTGATAATAAAGTTTATGATCTCCACTCGTTTATTGGCACATATATGTAAAAATTCAAAGAGGTTGTATTTTCCTCTTTGGAGACACTCTTTTAACAGGGCATAATGTTGAGATAACACTAACGATCTATTAAAATGTTTAATGGACCGACTCAGACCGCATAAAGTTTGTATTCAGTTACCTGTACATTTAAAGTTCTGATTTATTAGACTAGTTTATAGAAAATAATAAATCATTTAAATTTTGTTTATCACCAAGTTTCACGTGAATACTTATGTTAATTATATTAAAATTATTCCTTTAATTTCTTCCTCCGCCTTGGAAAATTACGCAGGTACCCAGGCAAGTTGACACGGAGATGCCGACTTAAATTTATGCTAACGTAGCGACTTATTACGCAAATGTACAGTCCTTTTGAAAACAGGAAAATCTTCAACGAAATGTTACTTACTTTAACTTATTACTAACGATTTAAATGTTCTTCTTTCAGGTAAACATCAAATTTGTGTCTTCTATTGGTAATGGGAACTATAACAGGTAGAGAAATCGCCATTTCCACTTCGTAAGGTTTTTTTTATCAATCTGATTTCAAATGCATTGCATCCGTGACTTGAAATATGGATGTGACACGTTATATGTTTTCAATACAAACTACGTAAAAATATTCAGGTATTCAGTATTTCATAGTTCCGTGTGAATTGCATAAAATTAAAAATACATGACAAAGTATAATGGCATGCAGCGTTTAAGTTGGTTTCTGAAATGTTCAACAGTATTTCGGGAAATATTAAATAATATACATTGAGCTTTCAATTTCTGTAATATTATGTTTTGTTGAGTTGGCTAATTTGTATGTATGTATGTACCTACAAAATTTTAGTTAAATTGACTCAATGAGCATGACGCATTAAACAATGAAGTCTGGCTATCTATTGAGTTATTACGTGGTTAAATTATGGTACCTATTATCCATCTTATCACTAAAATGGTCTATAAAATTGGTGTCACAAGTTCATAACAATAGGGGGAAGTCAACACTTAAAATCAAATTTTCATAATACAAGGATAGGGGGTACATTTAAGTCCAGTTACTTAAAATAACGATACGAACGAAGAAGTCAAGTGTATTTGTATGAGATAATTCAAATAATCTTTGTTTCGTACGCTTAATCTTCGAAACCCGAATGAATGATCTTGCGTAGGTAATTACCGCGGTTATCCCATCAAATCGCAAACTACGAATTAATCAACTGTTTAACCGTTAATCGTAACATTTACAATGCTAATCGTAGTCTTAAGAAATGTTTCAGAATTCAATGAACTTCAGCTAAACCGAGGGAGATTATGATTTTCTCCGCTCAAATCGTTCTTTTTAATCTTAATTTTCATTAAATGATTTAAGGTTTACAGTCATAACAATTTGACGAGCGCGCGGCTCTTTTCTGCTTTGTGCTTCGACAGCTTCTCACAAAAGCTGTTTAAGGCTTTGCGTTTTCATCGTCTACACGGAAAATTATATTTTCTCGCATATTTTAAAATATGTCTTCATTTTAAGGAGATTTTGAGTAATGACAAGTTTATTTTGCGTTCTCTCGTTTTTATATTTTATGTGTCTACGGTTTATATCATTCCTGTTGTTTTAATATACCCTTACCGATATTATACAAGTTGTGCTTATTGTGCAAACTGCAAAGTTGGAAAGTAGTATTGGTTGGGATTCTCTTAGGAGAACTGAGTATGTGAAGTACCTACATATAGCAAGCCAATGATAAGATATGGGTTGCTTCAACTATCTAATACGTGTGGCTTGTTTATCTCAATTGTCTTGTGGGTATCGTACACTCAATTGACTCAAGCATTGTCTCGATTTACTATTGAAGCTTTAAACTGAGGCTCGCTTTAAGTGGCTTGAATTTGTCTATTGGCCGAGTAACACCAACACGACATCAATATATATAGAAACAATTTGTAGGAGGTATCCACACAGTATTTCAATTAAAACCCATATTACAATATTTAATCCCAATAGATAAATCCGGGATTAAGCTTCGCTGAAACATTTTTGTTACTGTAAAAACTCTCGTGATTGTTTTCAAATAGATTTCAACATTGATCGAAATCCATTTAGCATATCAATTTCCCATTCGGACTAGAGAGCTAACAGCGCTAAAAATCCAGTTTTGTAATGAGCGCTATAAAAACCGCAGACAATGAAATAGTAATGAACGTAGATCAAGGTTGTCATTACAACCAAGCACTCGCACCTCGTTCAACTTATTAAAGTTTCAGCGGCTCATTGTCTGGTTCGTGCAGCATACCGCTCATATTGAGCGCTTTACAAGTAATACCCACTTTGCATGCGCATTTCTGCTCAAACTGAATAAATTTTGTTTGTAGACTGCACACTGATTCGACAGGCTTGATATAAAAGTGTACTTAGTATATTAAATCGATACGTACTTTAGGCATGAACCTTTCATTGGAGTTGGGTATTAAAAATGCTGGTTTGGTTGCATCGTACATGGTTTTGACTTAATTTTCCGATGCTTAATTTACAGTATAGTTGCGGGCTATTGTTATGAAAGAAGTTCGCCACTTAAAGTAGTGTAGACTGAGAGTTGAGTTGTAGCCGAGTTGTGCATGGTCACGAGGAAAACACGCCGGCAGCGTAGTGTACGCATGCGCCTTACGTTGATGGCGGCGCGGTGCCGAGGCTGGGGCGCCTCCCCTTGCCACCTGCTCGCCTTCTCCCGCCCCACACCTGTACGCCGTGTTAAAACCTGCTATATTTCACGGTTTCCGACGACTGTCATTTATGCCTCTGTTCTCTCAACAATCAAGGAATGAAAATTGAATGTTCGATATTATTTCAGTCGTGACTACCACGAGTGAACGCAATTGAAATCTAAGTTGACAGTGTGGATTGTTTTAAAATTCTGAATTGCTACTATTTCCTAGTTGAAGCATATTACTTTTAGATTGACAAAACTGTCTTTTGAAAAGTGGTTTTTATCTTGGCTTGGACTGTTGTTATCAGCAATTGGCAAGATGCCAAGGCGTCAGTTCAACCCCTAGGGTAGGGTCAACGGAGTTTGATCCAAGTTTCAGGGACATATTGTAAAGAGCGTCTTCTGTTAATCAAATTGGTAATTTTTGGATCGGAAGGAAATGCTATCAAATTATATTAAGCGTGTATTCTCGTGACAATACCTTTGTTTATTCGGTGAACGTAAATGTAGTGGCGGTCATACAGACCAAACACAATATTGGCTTGTCTGCTCGAAGGCGCGCGTTTGGAGAGTAAATAAAAAGCGAATAGATTTGAGGTGGCACACATTCAAAACAAATACCACGTAGCTATATATCAATACTTTCGTATACTACATATGCTTCAGATATTTGGCATAGCTCCAGTGTTTGTGGGGAGCTCTACAAACGTTCTTACTTGGTTATTCCCTCCTGTTGTCAAGAGTTACTTAAATTATGTGATTCTGTTTTGTTTCCTATGCTGCTTTGTTCACAGGAATGGTATAATAGTTTGTTTAGGTTACAGATAAACATATTGTAACGCACATTTGATGATTGTCATTTGTTTGCTGTACACTAGGGTGTCTTTTGGTACAATGGCTCTTGAGTGCAACAATTTTAGGTCATTCGCGAACATCATCAACCTAAGTGTTTTAAGATTGATTTTGTACATTCTATATGTTGAATATGTTTTAGTAATTTGCTTATTGTTGATTGAGACTAATAAGTAAGAACGTATGATATACCCCTAAAATTATAAGGTGTAAGTAGGTACTGTCATTGCCGATATGTAACACGCCCATAAAAAATTGATCATGAAATAAGATGTTTTCCAAAGCTCACCATTACATGAAGACGTAATTTTTTGTGAAACATTATACCTATGTACTTATAAAAATAACACAAGTATGGAGGAATTTATCAAATAAAAATACTTATGACGATGTTGATGTAAATTTTATTATTGTTACGAGTTCGATTTCTACTTCGTTTTTCTAATTCTACATACCTACCTACGTATACAAAAAGTATAGATAAACACCTACTCAAAATATTAAAGGTCAGAGTGTAGGTGGAGGGTAGTCAATTTAACATGTATAAATAATGGCATTATCTGCCTATTAAGATATTAATATAAAATCAGGAGAAGGTACAGACGCCAGCACATCAGGTTATAACAATCTGCCAAATTTCCTTAATGGATTTTCAACCTTATCGCTGAAGCATGAAGTTCAAAGTTGATTGGAAAAATTTGATAGTTTCGGGTAGCCTGATGTGCTGGCGTCTGTACCTTAGTATAAACACGACATCGCAAAAAAAACAGTATTTGTCTCCTAGCTTTCTATTGCATGAGTCATAGATTAATAAGACTTTCTTATAAATCCATGGCATGAATATAAAATTTATAATTTTGAAGATATTGTGACTAACCTTGACTTATTGCACCCAAGCGTCGTAAAATCCAATTAAATAAATTAAGAATATACATACCATCCTAATACGAAGCTTAGGGTCAATAAACTGTTATGTTTAGTTGTGTGTGAAACTATAACCGAGTGAAGCCCGGGAGTGGGATTACACCAAACTGCGGATTTATACCGAGGATTTGGGAGAATCCCATCGGACAAAAAGGATACCGCATGCCTACAGCAGTATTAGAGGCAATGTTTGATAATATGCGCTGTTTGTATTCCGAAGCTGGTGTGGCAGTTACGAACCCATTGCTCTTTATGTTTTATTAGACAAATTACAAGATATCGGTACCAAATAGTACGAAGTATGTAGATTATAATCCGTTATGTGTGATTATAATAATTCCGTATACAAAGTTTGAGAGAAGGTCTCGGATATATTATATTTTAATCTGTAATGTTTAGCGAAAGTTTTTAACACAAATCCCTTTAAATAATAATCTAATCTATCTTCCTAAAATACAATCCAAAGTTGTAACCTCGCTTTAGTTGTGTGTAAATCATTGCAAAGTTGAGTTTGATTGAGCATACACGTTTCATTAATAAAAGTGTGAAGTGGCGATTTCTTTTTATTATTACTCTTCTATGTTTCTGTAATAACAATTTTACAGATTTCTATTAATCTCAGGTCCTACACCTTTACTTTACTAATGTGTTTTTATATTTATTTTTCATGCTAACCTAACAGTTGCGCTCAAATGTAAGTATTAACAATTACTACATATTATTTATTTATTGTTACAATATAAAATTTAAAAGCACTAACTCCTCATTATTGATACATGTATTTATATATAATGTAATAATATCATCAGTAGTAATACATTCTAGAAAGCGACAAATGCATAACTAGATACTGGAGTCTACACTGCTATAAAATCACAACTTTAATCTCGATTCAACCACGTGAAACTGTTCCTAGTGATGTGATAAGCAGATCCTACGCCAGTGTAACAAAACTACTGAATTGTCCCGTACACAACGCGATAAAAAGTGCACTATCGTTGCATACACAGCCGCTGGCGTACCGGCTGCAGTATCCCGCAGTAAAAGTTTATCAGGCGCTTTTGCGTGAAACTCAACAATACCCTCTTAACAACATTTTTTTTTCTTCAAAATGAAAAGGCCCGCGTTGATTCATGCATATAATATTATGCATGCTCATATTTTAACGGGATTAAGCAGGATACGTCTGTATTCCACGTGCAAAATGTATGATGATTTTCACGAGAGCGAGTCCTAAATTCAAGTAACACCCATTTCACATTTGCGTGCTTAATTAATTCCTGCGGTTTATTACCCTCAAGTACACTTCGGATAGCTTAATAATTTGATAGTTTTGCCAAGAGGTCTCCAAACAAACAGGGCTTGACTAATTTACTTTTTAATGCGTATTCTCTTTGACATAAGGGTTATGGTTTTCCAGATACTGACAACCAGCGAGTGATAATCCATGTGAAAGACGTGAATGATGAGCCTCCTTACTTCATCAACCGGCCTCTGCCGATGCAGACGGTGGTGCAGCTTAATGCTGCTCCCAACACCCCAGTCTTCACTCTCCAAGCCAGGGATCCTGACACAGACCACAATATCCACTACTTCATCGTCAGAGATAGAACCGGTGGACGTTTTGAGGTGGATGAGCGATCAGGCGTGGTACGGACAAGAGGAACCGATCCATTCCAGCTCGATATGGAATATGTTTTATACGTGAAGGCTGAAGACCAGGTCAGTAATGAGATATTTCATGTCGGCAATCCATTAATTAAAACTTATTGGAGAAGCATCGGTCATTGTATTAAATCCAATTAATTTGCGTAGTAATGTTGTGGGCCTCGTTAAAATTAAATGGACTGATGATCCCCTTGTATACTGGTTGTGAATAACTTGGAAATGCATCTAGCTATAGAAACAATGTGTATAGGTATTGTAGTAGTTTTCTTTGTTTTACTAATATCTGGACTTGAAATATCATAAAGGAAAATGAATATATCATAATAAAATGTTGCGATGTGCAGTCAGAGTTTATTGCCGCGACTTCACAGAAAGAAACCATGCTTGACCTAATTAAGTAACTTGATATTTATGCACATGACTGAATATTTTATGAGTCATGCTCTTCGCCACTTTATGGGTTTTAACTTTGCTATACCTTTGAAGCAATTTTTCTGGATGGGATTAAATCAAATTATTACGTTGAAATATTTTATTTCTTCGAAGTAGGATTTTGTTGGAGGAAATCTCGTCACTAGTTCATTTCTCTATTCATAGAAAGGTTGTTTCTACCTATTTACCTATAGGTACTTATTATAGACTAATTGTAATAAATACCAATTCCAGAACGGCCGCGTCGATGAGAGGAGGTTCCAATCTACGCCCGAGGAGCGACTTAGCATCGTAGGCGGCAAGCGTGCTCCTCAGTTCTACCTGCCAAGCTATGAAGCCGAAATCGCTGAGAACCAGAAAAAGGATTCTGAGTAAGTGATGTTATTTCCTTGTATTTCCATTATTCCTTATCATTGTGTACGAACTCATATTGAGCTTCCAACCCGCATTGAGTAAGCGTGACGATTAACGCTCAATCCTTCTCTGCGTGAGAGGAGGCCTGTGCCCAGCACTGGGAAATATAAAAAGGCTGATGTTGTATTTTGTATGTTAGGATCATATCATGGATACTTGTAACTATCTGTACCTGTTTTAGTCATACATGTGTGTAGGTAAGAAAAGTAAGACATAATAAAGACCGAACGTTTTTATACATTGGGGGAGACCTGAATAGATTACATACTAAATTGCCCGTATTTTTTCTTACTTAACTTTATTGCTAAAGTAGAAAAAAAAGGTACCGGAATCGAAATCAAGTTTTAGCTTTAAAACAAAATTTCATAACACGTGACATAAGGCTAGCAAAGTCACAATACAGTTTCAGAAAGATATAATGGGTAGTGACCTCCTTGGTAAACTATCCCGGACTCCCCCCAATGTATAATCCTGGGTAAGAAAGTTTGATATATGAATATCAACATGAGATTTATAGACCACATTTGGTAGTCACACTTTAGCGAGAGCAAATCTTTTTGTATTTGTTTATTGTGTTTTCCCAGAAATTGTGAGTTATGGCTTTATGACTGTTGTTGGCCTTAACAAATGCTTGACCTTGGTCGAAGACGGATTTGGACGAATTATTGTTTTGGTTCTTCCTATAAACGAAGTTTCTGATATACCTAAACAAAATTCTTTAAGTTATTATTTTACTTACCCCTTACCAAAACAGGGTTCTGTTTTGGTAAGGGGAACATTTTATTATTATATGGAATTAGTAATAAATCAATGCTTATATATGTATAATTGCAGTTTATTAACTGTAAATTGAAATGTTCAGAAATATGTAGATACCTACTCTAACTAAATTCTATTCATTTATTTGACTAACGAAACGTTGCCGAAATGTGGCGCATATTTTGTATCCGAACAATCCACATTGTATAATCCGAATTAAAATGGTACCATCCACCTAATTTATTAATGGTTAAACAATGCTCACAAAATAGTAGGTAGAAATGGTATTTTTATAATTTGAAGAACAGAAATGATAGTAAATAAAAATGTCCTTACTTTCATTGCAACGCCTATCTATAATCTATAGATAGCTGTAACTGTTTGACACTTACATTTGACATAATTACAAACACGCGTAAGTTTCGCCATTTCATTGGAGGCCACATGTTGATCTTTGATTCTTCACAAATGAATAGTGAGTGTGTTCATGTAGTACATTCAATTGTTGGAAATTTCACTAACAGCCATATGTCGGCTCATGACTGAAACTAGGTCAGTTATTATGATGTTTATCTAGCAATATAATTGAAATAAACAAACTACGGGTTTTGTTACTTCATTATTCGGCCATTTTATGTTAATTGTTATGCGGCTCAGTTGGCGCATTGAATTTGATATCACGCCACCCAGTAGAGAGGGTATCGGAAGCACGGAGGTTTACAATCAAACAGACAAACAAAGACCGATTTCGTTCTTGATTTGCTACATATTACTTTTTTTTAACTTTTAATACAATTACTTAACTGCCTTTCGCGGCTTTTTTTAAGTAATTATTATTCTAATTTAAATTGTAGATTAAACGTGACGAAAATTCATAAAGTTTTAAATTGCGACAGCGCAAAGTACAGCCAGCACATCAAGCTACCGTAAAATTGAAAAAAAATCCCAATCAACTTTGAATCATACGCTCCAGCGATAAAGTTGAAAATCTATTAAAGAAATTTGACAGATTGTAGTAGCTTGATGTGCTGGCGTTTGTAGATGGGATAGGATTTATCAGGGTGCACAAAGCAGTCTATCACTCTGTCAGTCTTTAATGATTGCCATCAAAAGGTTAATAACCACTAAGTCACCTATTTCCTTTATTCCAGCATAATTTCAGTGAAGGCCAAGTCGTTTGCTGACCGGGAGATACGCTACACTCTAAAGGCGCAAGGGCAGGGCGCTGGGACCTTCAACATTGGCCCAACTTCGGGCATAGTGAAGCTGGCTAAAGAACTGGACTTCGAAGACTTGCGGCAGCCCCACGTATACTCCCTTGTGGTGACGGCAACCGAAGATTCTGGAGGGTTTTCTACTTCTGTTGAGGTATGTTTAAAGCCTTGTTTTGCAAGAAGCGATTTTGATTTGCCTTAAAATCTAGAAAATATGTTGTTTGGCTTGACCGCGGTGGACCATTGGGCCAACTATTAGACGATAAGGGTCTTTTTTTTTTCGTGGGAAACCATCAAATGACCCCTCCCGCTTAGGGTGCATCTAGAGGGAGTGTCAGTCTCTTACTGACTAAAACTCACTATGTTCCTTCTGGAGGTCCCTGTGTGCCAGGGCCACGGTAACTCTTGCGAGCAACCCGCAGCCCCAGGCAGTCAAACTATTGTCTTGAGTCCACGTGCCGCTATTTATTTGTCACGATACGCGTCACGTCTTTAACAGCATGTGCAATTTGTACTAGAAACTTCATAAATAAAATTATGCATTATCCTTCATTTTGATATGCACTATAACTATAAAGACTCGCATTATTATGTGTAATTACCGTATTTTATTTCCCTTTTCCAGCTAACAATTCGAGTGACCGACGTCAACGACAATGCTCCTAAGTTTGAACTGCCCGACTACCAAGCACACAACGTGGATGAAGATATTCCTCTAGGCACCAGTATCCTGAAGGTCAAAGCAATGGACGCTGACTCAGGAAAGAACGCCGAAATCGAATACTTAGTTTCAGGTAAATTCTATGCGCCATAATCTATAACGCTACTACCAACGTCATCTAGTGAAATTTAGCGTAAATTACACATTACATTGATCCGCTAGATGGCGCTGTTTACAAACAAAAGGTCATTGGCCTGTTTACGTTTCGTACTAGGTTTGGAAATAATAATGATTTAAAGATAATTTGCGGGTTGCTAAGGATTTAATTTGAACACATGGGACATGATATTTTAAATTAAATACATATCTTTATTATCTTATTACGTAATGATACCGCGGCCTCTAGCTAGTTGTTTGTCTTTATTATTAGGTGGTGATTAATGTATATTTATATAGAAAAAATATGTGGGTAGTTGAACTTAGGTATATACTATCGAATAACTTCTGAGAAACTGATTTTGTTACGAATTTAACAATAAGGTTATTTGCTAATCATTTCAGATGACCACTTCAGCGTGGATTCCAACGGCATTATAACGAACAACAAGCAACTGGACGCTGACAACAATAATGCATACTATGAGTTTGTAGTCACAGCCAAAGATAAGGGAGAACCAGCGAAAACTGGAACAGCTACCGTCAGGGTTTATACCAAAAACAAGAATGATGAAGAGCCGAAATTCTCACAACAGGTGTATACTCCCAACGTGGATGAGAATGCTGGTCCCAACACCCTCGTAACGACTGTCGTCGCATCAGACAAAGATGGGGACAACGTAAGGTTTGGCTTCGTCGGCGGCGGCACGAGCTCAGGCCAATTCGTAATCGAAGAAATCACCGGAGTTATCCGACTACACAACAAGGCCATATCACTCGACAGAGACAAGTACGAACTCAATGTGACGGCTATGGACGACGGCGCCTGCTGCGTCAATGGAGATGCTACTATACACACGTCCACAGCTGTAGTTGTCGTGTTTATTACAGACGTAAACGATAATAAGCCTATATTCAAAGATTGTCCGACCTATTTCCCAAAAGTAGAAGAAGGCGCTCCCAATGGGAGCCCTGTTATAAAAGTCCACGCTACTGATGAAGATAAAGGTGTCAATGGTCAAGTGAAATATTCAATAGTACAACAACCGAATCAGAAAGGCACCAAATTCACCGTAGACGAGGAAACTGGTGAAGTATCCACAAACAAAGTATTCGACAGAGAAGGTGACGACGGCAAGTTTGTATCTGTGACGGTAAAAGCAACTGATCAAGGTGAACCCTCCTTAGAAGGTGTCTGCTCTTTCACCGTTGAGATCACCGACGTAAACGACAACCCTCCACTGTTCGACCGACAAGTAAGCACTATAGTGTACATAAATGTAGTTTAAGCACAGGATTGCATGAAATCACAACTAGATTTTTGTTTGCATGAATTTCAGCGATCCATCGCGATTGTTGACTGTCATTATAATGTGTCTTGCAGAAATATGTGGAGAACGTAAAACAAGACGCCAGTATAGGCACGAATATATTGCGAGTATCCGCATCTGATGAAGATGCTGATAATAACGGCGCTATCGTTTATACTTTGAGCGCTCCCTATAACCCCGCCGATATTGAGTATTTTGAGATCCAGCCCGAATCGGGCTGGATCGTGTTAAAGAAGCCACTCGACGTAAGTATGCTTTAACATAATCTATAATTTCACACTGATCACGTGGTGAGAGCATTTGATAAGATTGACGAATGAAAGGGATCAACTTTACTAAAAAGTTTGGTGGATGAGTGCTACCTACAGGCCTTAGGATTCAATTGGCACTTACTTTAAGTTAATTTAACTGTAAATAGTTCTAAATTAACCGCTGCTGTAAATTGCTGTGGAGAGGGGTAAATCCTGGCTGTGAGGAGTAGTTGTCCATTGAACGGCAGCGCGGCGCCTGCGGGCCCGCGGCCGTCGGGGGCTTGTTCTTCTTGCAGCACAATTAGTTTGAGTTGCCGCCAGCGTCGGCTCCGCACTAAATCTTCGTTAAGATTTATTTCCGCAGCACCGTCTTGCATTAACTATCTTACAGATGAATACAACCTGTGTATAATACTTACCTTGTACCAGAAATGATACTGCTGTAAATATTTCACCGTTGAAACCTATGTTTAGTTCTAAAACATGTACAGTTTCTGTAAGAGCACTTCTGTATATTCCGCACAAACTAGTTTCAAAGTTTATTTTATTGTAATTAATCGATTAATTGATTTGGGAAGCTTACGCTTTTAACATACCTATCAGTATTATATATGTATTATGTACATGTTTTGTTACTAATCTCTGATTTTATTTTGCGGAGCGGTAGTTCCTGCGGCGGCCGGTTCGAGCCCGGCCGCGTCCCGAGCTGTGCTGTAGACGACTACTCATGCAATATAACATCATGTGCAATAGTAATATCATGATAATTGTGATTTTTTCCAGGGCAGCAGTGCTATTAACATAATTTGTATAATATTAGTTTGTAATTGAGATGGTCAGATTGCCCACAAGGCAGTTTGGCCATCTGGCCAGTTGTGACATATTCCTTCTGTGAAAGGGGCAACGTTCGCGATTCCAAATTTGTACAGTTTAACGTAACGTCCATCGTTTGTAATATATTCATTTCAATGAGTGTCGTTTCGTTGTAGTAACTAAGAGGTCACCAAACCATTCATATGACAACCTGACCTTTCCGCCATGTCTTGTATGCAGAGCTGCATGCATTTGCCTGCTTTTCGTTACGTTTTTTTTTTAATTTTTAAGATTAGTTTAGTTTGATTACTGTAAAAAGTACCTAATACCTAATGTACAGTTTGTCTTTCTCCTTATTGTACAGACGAAACTTGTAAGATATGATAAACATTTTTATTTCCCATTTATTTCTTGCACCATCTAATATTGGCTACAACAGTAAGGAATGATCTCTACTGTAAGTACGACAGTGCCTGTGCTGTGAGTGGGAGCAGACGACGTGAGCGAACATAATGTTACAATTCAATCTTCTACATAGAACCTAATTCTTCTATATTTTTTTGGCTTACTGAATGTGAGACGATGAGTGTAAGCTTTTACTTTATTAGCACATTATACTGTGGAATAAAACATTTGCAAACAGCCAATAATGTGGAAGTGAACCGAATAATTACTTCAGTTTATTTTTGTTGATTATTTTAATTGTTTATTAGCGATGAGTACTTATGTGTTTATATTTGAGTTGTGTTATGTTTTGTTTCTCCCCGCTGACCTCTGACCCGTGTATCTGTAGCGGGACAGGTACCGACTGCGCGTGCGCGCCTCCGACAGAGGCGACCCGCCCTCCTCCGCAGACGTGGACGTTGAATTAGACGTGGTAGACAGGAACAATAAGCCCCCCATCTGGGACATGACCACGTATGGCCCCGTTCACATCAAAGAGAATGTCACAGTGGGTACCGTAGTGACCAGTGTGAAAGCCAGGTTGGTATAAGGCGCAGCGGGCCTCCGGGCCCGCCGCACCTCCACTACTTAACACTACTAACGACGTGGTTTTGTCTGTTTCCATCGACTCTTTCCCCGATAGCGAGAAACGTACAAGTTGGAGGCTATGGCTCAAGACAAGGGTTTCCCGCCCTTGTCCAGAACCGTGGAGGTCCAGATAGACGTAGTGGATCGCGCAAACAATCCCCCCGTGTGGGACCACACGGTGTACGGCCCGATCTACATTCGAGAGAATTTGCCCGTGGGCGCCAAAGTGGTGTCCGTGAAAGCAAGGTGCGTGGGTAACTGTTCGGCACGGGCACCGCACGCAGCCCCGTCACCTGCACGCCGCGTGCACGCCGCGCTCGCCCCGCACGACCGGTGTCGCTTCCTCGGCTTGTCGCGCCTGCTTTGTTGTTGTTGACATTTAAGTCCGCGAAAATAGTCGGGCTCACGTGCCAGCAATAACAAGCAAGTCGTACGATGATCTTAGGGTGCGACATTTTTTATCGTAGAAGGCGCCATTTGCTGGCGCTGGCGATTTGAGTTCAAACATCGAAATTAAAATGTTTATAGCATTTTGATGTTTTGATTCATAAGAAACAGCGTGAGCAATTGTCTCTTTCGTACGATGAATTGTCTATATTGTCGCATGAGTTTAAAACTTCAAGTTTGTTATGTGGTTGAATTCGAACAAGTTGGATTATTCTCATACGTTAATGTAAGACAGTTCGAATCGTGCAGTGCGGTGGTGCGTCGCGCGCGTCTACAATATCGTTTGCCTCTCACTTGGTGATCTGAATACGATGAGACTGTCATTGTCCGTGAACATCAAATGCATCGTTATGGCACACGCGGACTGTCGTGATTCACCAGCGTGCATTTAGAAGGGCTCACTGCTTACGTGGAACGGGGAACACTGTGTTGCATTGTTCAAGAACATCTATTAGAACATCACGATCGTTTTACGCTTTGTTTTCAACCACCCAATAATTAAACAAAAGCTAATTCTGCGCTCTTTGGTCACCCTTCTATTTAGTTAAAGTGAATTTTGTGGTGATAATAATAGATGTTTTGGACAATATTGTGAGAGGTATCGAATGGGTACTTATCTAATAATTAAAGTCTGTGTATCGTATTGCATGTAGGCTGAGGCATCAATGCATTATGAGTAATATCGAAGTTTTTAAATATCGAGATAACAATGTACGGGTCGACTTAGCATGTTCAAAGATACTTAAAATTGTTTTAGTTTGTAGATCGATGTAGGTCATTGTTGATTCGTTAATTTTTTATTTGTCTAAAGTTCATTTCAATTGATTGAAATAGTGCTTGACGATTTTTTTTTGGTGTTGTTGAACTAGGGTTTTGTTTAGAAATTAAATAGTGTTATTTTTTTAGGAACGGATAACTTAATTGCTTAATTGTTTCCATTGTTTTTACATTTTAGTCAAGTCTGAGTTTCATAGACTTTGACAATTAATTTCAAAATATTTTAAAATCATTTGCATTTCTAACGTTCATTTGTTCAATTTGCTAGTTTCTAATGTTTATGGATAATTTGGGATTCAAGTTGTTAACAACAACTTCTAATTATTTATTTAAATAGTTAACCTTTCACATTGGTTGTTTTGCTCCTCTGTTCCCGAATTTCTCTATTTCATAATACCTACATCTACTAGGTATTGTCGTTCCTAGTAAATAAAATTTTAAAACGTAATTTTGACATAGATAAGTGACATTTCGGATAACAATAACGAAATGTAGCGAGGCAAGTATCTTAGGGAAAACCGTTTTATACTCAAATATCTATATAAATGTATGTGCATCACTTATGTGCCACGGGCTATTAATTATATTATGTAACTGTTATGCAATTAGTTCAATATCATAGTGCATCAATCACTGAGTGCTGGTCGATGGCAAGTTTGGTTCACATCTCTATAGTCTATCTGTTCGTCCTAAACAACACACATTTCAAACTCACATGATACACGGAAGACGAAACCATTACTAACTCACCTTACTAATTTAACAAGTCGCCTCAAATCAAGGCTGCCTCGAACGAGCGCTTTGACTTGAGCGCGGAACGATGCACCTCAAATCGAGGCATGAATGAGAGCCATTCTAAATTTTATATATTTTACCTTTGAAGCTGTCGCCTGATATGCGATTGTTTCAATAGGAGCCGAAGCTTTTAGGTAAATCAATTACAGTTTGGTAATGTAAATGAAAGTGGGGGTTACCTAGTGGTTAAAGAACCAGCTTCTCAAGTGTAAGTGTGGGGGTTCTATTACTGGTCAGGCAAGTACTAATGCAACTTTTATAGGTTATATATACTTTTTAAGTCACCAATGACTGAATTGATGTGAGGGAAACATCTTGAGTAAACCTGGACTAAAAAGTCTGAAATCAAGATCCAGCATTGAATATGGTGATTAACACTCAATACTTCAGCAGTGGGACGTTAGAATAAAAAGGCTATAATTAATAAAGTTAATTACAATCAGCTAAACACATTTTACCAAATAAGTATTCAATCAATTCCACAAAGTTGTTTTAATTAAGTAACACGTAATTTAGTTTTGAGCACAACATTTTGTTCTGCTCTATTCGTTGAAACAGTTTCCGTATTGGTCAGTTTAAAGCTACAAATAATGTATGAATAGTTCGTGTTTTATTAACTATTTCATTTAGCGGAAATATGCACTTCACAACTAATCATGCTTTGATCAATTAGCGTGTCAATTAATACCTTTGTTGCATTGATATTAATGACGCGATCGTATGGAGTTTGAATGGAATAAATTGTGAAACATAATTCTTAGTACCTAACGTGCTAAACTTTTCCTATTGGGGTTCCGCCCCTCAATCACAAAGCCGTTGAAATTTTCACATATTATGATTTCTGTTGCCGTTATAAAACAAATACTGAAAACTTGAATAAATATTTTAAGGGGATCCGATGCTAAAAAGATACGTGTTCCCAAGCTATTCACTCCTGCGCTCGTAGTTCTATAACTGAATGTTTTTTTTGTAACTTTTGCTATTTTAACTAAAATTTCGGATGTTAGGGAGAAACCTCGGAGAAACTTAGAAATCTCGGAACCGTGTCTTGTATTTTTATCATAGACATGATGTATCTTTAAATCGCTAAAAAAAAAATACGAATCACATTACAAGTTGTCCTTTCAAAACTATAGTATTGAATAAAAAATAAAACTCATCATAAACTACTAGGTAATTGCTAATGATTACTTTTTCTTTTTAATTGTTCACTGGTCGTATGATTGATAAGAGTCGTACGTAGTCAAATTTTATTAAAATGATAACTTACCAAACTGTGACTGAGTTACTAATTTCAGCTGTTGTTTTATTTTGTCTCATTAATATTCTTTGGTGTTAAACAACAATTCAATAGAAATCTAGTATAATTTTATTTTCTCAATGTCCCCATAAAGCATTCATTGTTTAGTTTATTTTTGTTCGTAACAAATTAATAAGTAACAACATTTGCAATTTGGTGTCGTCTTGTGCATAAAGTAGATGTTCTTGTTCCGTAACTTTGAAACTAATGTTCATATAATAAAAGTGTTGTTACATCGTGTTGTATATTTTCAGCTCGGGTATTGAGAACAACCCGACCGTGTTTTACCGACTGATGCCCGGCTCCACGGCCCAGACTAACAAATTCCACACATTCTATTTACAACAAAGGGCCGATAACGGATTTACATGGGCCGATATAAAAGTTAATCATCCACTCGACTATGAGAGCATTAAGGAATATAATCTTACCATCCGAGTTGAGGTGAGCTTATGTGTATTGTTTGTATGTTAGGTTACCGCATTAAATATCTCTTCTGTTTTAATAATGAAGAAGTAAACCTTTATGACGCCATGAAATTGTTTTATAGCCTTTAGTCTTATTTAATTTCATTTTACGTTTGGGTGAAATTGCGAACAAAGTGTTTTAGTGAAAATTTCGCATTTATTATTCAAATATTTGTTAGGTTAACACATTTTCGGTTCGTTTGTTTCTATATTGCTCAGTTGTACCGGCACAACATAATTTTGTGGTCGGATGTAATATCGAGTTCGGAGAACGTTAAATGTAATTTATTCTGTTAACGGACATAATTGTTGAACGGTTCGGTGAAATTGGCTAAAAGTTTTTAATTTCAGTGTTGCTTTGTTTCTCAGTTGATTGCCAAAAGTGAGTAGTTCTATCTAGTTATCGTTCTGAACTCGAGCCAAATATGTATTGATTTTAGAAAAAAACCATATTGCCGTTTTACGTGACATTTAAATTAATTTGCAACCTATGAGGAATGAACCGAAAGAAAGTTCTTAGCTCCAATTTTGATAGCAAAAATTCACATCTGCCTTATATTTAGAACAACGGCGCCCAACAACTGGCTTCGGAAGCGACGGTGTACATCATGCTTGAAGACGTCAACGACGAGATCCCGCTGTTCACCGAACGGGAGCAGGAGACGGTGCTGGAAGGGGAGCCCATCGGGACCAAGGTCACGCAGGTCAACGCCATCGATAAGGACGGCACCTTCCCTAACAATCAGGTAAGATTTCATAATTATTTATAAAATAATAATACAAAAATTTGCCTTAAAAGAAGGTACTAACTTAGTCGAAATCTGATATTCACTGTTTTTTTCCTAAGGACGCGTTACCAAACAAGCGGGTGTTCATTCCGGCCCCATCTATGAAATTATTTTATATAGAAAACGAAAGAATGAAATGTCTGTTTACATAAAATTATTCGGTTGGGAAAGCTAGAGTAAAATGCTGCGAAATAATGTTTTTTTATTGGTCCTGTAAACGTACCAAACGGTTGATGCGATATTACGGTAAACAGGGTCTGTCGCTTGAGGTGAAATCAAAGATAAAACTACTTATAGTGTCCTGAGTCATGTAGACTTTGCAAACCTTAGAACAATAATAGTGAAATGGTAAATGAGTGGGGTTACGTTGCCAACAAGTGCAACTCTCAGTCGCCAAAAAATACGGTTCAGGAACAAAAGAAAAATGAGAAAACTAAAAAAAAAATTCTAAAAATCACATGGTAACTAGACTATTAGGCATTTACAGACGCCAGCATATCAAGCTACTGAAATTTGTCAAATTTCCTTAAAAGATTTATCGCTGTTGTTTATTTATCCAGTTTTATCGCTGAAGTTCAGAGTTAATAGGAAAAATTTGACAGTTTCGGGTAGCTTCATGTGCTGGCTTTGTATACTTATGCATAGGCTGCCTATACTACCTAACACAGAAATTTTTACCAATAGAATAGCAATAGCATTAATTATCGGATGGCATGTAATTACAGTAATGTCTTGAAATCGATCCTTTTGCATGCAATATCTCTGTATCTCAACACCGCACCACTCAAAGAACAGGCAGCCTCATTCGAGGAAGGTCAATTTTTTTATAAATTCGATCACGATCCTTATCAGCATTACGGCAAACCTGTAATAAGACAAGTTTCATGCACGTAGTAAGTGATAGCTACCTATTTACAATTCTCTATCACTTTGTATATGTAGGGAGTAGAGTGGAATACAAAAATTGTTTTCTATCAATATGTGTACTTACCTAAAAGTAAGCGAATGTCAATCATATCACATTTACTTTATATCAGGGACGAAGGACGTAGGTAATGTCATGTTAAAAATAAAATGTTATGTATTTGATCGTTTATATTATTTGTCTATTTCGTAATATAAAATAACGGTAACGATTTAATAAAAAAAAAAACAGAATTGTCAATATAACATGGCATTTTGCCCCTGTGGCATTATAGGAAGATTTGAAATTAGAAGCTACATACATATACATACATAGATGAAATACATGCGTTTATGTATACTACCAACTTCCATTTTTTGACTGTTTGACGTACGTAATCAAAAGTTCGAAAATCCTGATCCGATTTCAATGAGAATTTTAGCATCATCAAGGCGTTACCTACCTACTAATTGCACGCATGAGTGTGTAGCATAATTATTCTTATATTCTCAGTTTTCGGTTGACCCGATTACCTTTAAAAGCATTTACGCAATAGCTAAACTTAAATCTGGCCGAATCGAAGAAAATTCCTTTCGAATAGCCTTATCAGGTACTAAATTGACAACGAATAACCTCTGACCATATATTCTAGATTTTCCAATGGGGGCAATGTAGAAGCGCTCTATACGTTTAGTAAAACGTTTACGTACGTATTGGAAGTAACTAGAAAAAGTATAAGAATCTGACTCCTAAAATCGGAGTGGTTCGAAACATTTCATCATTATCATAACAGCCTTTTTATCGTCCCACTGCTGGGCACAGGCCTCCTCTCCCACGGCTTGCTCAATGTTGGTGATTTCAGACTGTATAGTCCAGGTTTCCTCGAGATATTTACCTTCACCTTTAATCAGTCATTGGTGTCCGTGATAAACTTAGAAAGTACGTATAACTTTGATAATTTACATTGGTACTTGCCTTACATATTTTCGAGTATACTTGCCCTTATACTCGAAAGGCTAGGCCACCACGACTTTCGAAACATTTACATCTTTCAAATTGGACGTACATACGTTTCGATGCCGCATGGTTGCCGCGTCACTCGTTTTGTATGATTACGAGTGAACTTCCGAGCGCCGGACGACAAACGCATCGTTGCGTAGTCGTACGGCAGCCGCACCGACACGAAACATCCAATTTAAAAGAACCCTTTTTTTCACTATGAGGTAAACGTTCTCCTGTCAAAGGCTAGTTATTTCACTACTCACATTTATATTTGTACCGTAAAGTAATAAAACAAAACAAAATTCTTATTCTTTTTTTACTTACTTACATCGTCAAAGGCGTAATGATGTAGTTTCTGGAAAAAGGAAAAACGTTTTCTAGAAATTATGAATAATTCGAGTAAATATCTCAATGACTTCAAACTTTTGTCAACATGTTATTAAATAACGTAGGTAGGTACTCTTATTACAAAATATATAAAAGATCTTCCATACAGAATCACTATTTGGCTATATATTGCATTGGCATCGGTATTGTTCAACATGAAAGGAAAGAAATTGTTTATTACGCCATAAAACCAGTTTTATTTCATTTAGTTGGTATTCATGGTTTTTGGGTATATGTGAATCGTAATACATTTTTGTGTCAGACACGATTTCATTGTTCGTAACTTTATTGTATGGTGTGTTCTTAATATACATGCCACAATATGCTACACTTTAGTATATGAAAGTAATAAATGAGAGTTTGAAATTCGATTCTGTTTAAAGTTAATTTAACAACAATTTTCAATGGGTGTCAAATAGGATACTAAGGGCCAGTTTCACAATGCCCAAATAGCCATTATCTACCGAATAAATTCAAAAATGGAAACGAGTTTGTATGAAATTATCTACCGAATAAACTAACTGGTACTTATTCGTGAGTGGTTAAACAGACCCTCAGTGTTCTGTGTTCATAAAAAAATAACAAATAGGTTTTTCCTCCTATCCTAATTCAATTATTATCGAATAGAAAAACAACAATTTTATTTATATATCGGGAAAAAACAATCGGAAACATTCCTTTGACGCGTAATTCAAAGAAAAAATTATCTAAATAAACAAGAGGTAAATATTGAAATACTAGCTGTTTTGCAGGCGTCATGCGTGTTAGAGGGATAATTTTCTTTGCACGTGAATTTAAAGTAAAGTTTATCCATTTTCATACCGAAATATCTATTCTATGATCATCAAATATTAGTTTATTTAACATGAAAGCTAAACAAATAAAAATAGGTACAAAACTCTCATATATATGAATATAATTATGTAGGTTAAGCCTAAAAAACCAGCCGATAGTGCAAAATATTGAAATTAAGCCACATGGTCCAAAGTGAGTTTGATGGATAGATCGACTTAGCTAGGCATTAGTATCTCTGTTTGAAACGGACTGTGCGTTAAATCTCGTTCCTGTAGAAACTCTGCCATCACACCTTTTGCAGCTTAGGGATTATTCAGTCTCCTGTCGGGGCCGCGGGATTGATTTGGGTTTGAATTTACCTTGGTTGATGCTGCCTCCTGCTGAGCCCATGCATATGGGCTTCCGATGCAACCATTCTTACCATAAGCCATTAATAGGTTATATATATCATTACATCTTATTTATAATTGCTTTATATTTAAATTAGAAGTACATTGAATACATAAAGTTAAAATATATAACCAGCTGTCAGTTGACTCCACTAAGCGTAGCATTGATTACGGAAAATACTATAGTATGCATTAGGGAGACGGGAGTGTAATCAATTTGCTTGTTTAATCGGCTTAGGAAAAGCTCCTTTAGCGTTACAAACGTTAGCAGTAAGCAGAATCTAGCTATCGATATATTATGTATCAGCAGCTTGCCAGAAGCTTACTCTATTCTATTACGAACGAAAATCTATTTTATTATCTCACTAGCTTCCGCTGGCGGTTTCTCCCATGTCCCGTGGTAACCAAGCCTTCCTCGATAAACGGGGTAGACAACACTGAAATAATTTTTCAATACGTTCAAGTCCTCTAGAGCGTTCAAGCAAACAAACTTCTGAGCATTATAATATTAACAAAGACACGTAATAATAAATGTTCTCAAGTTTTCGATTGTGAGGGAGAAAACATTTCGAGTTACAAAAATGTAGTATTCAAAGTTACCACAAGATATTCCGTTACTGTGATACTTAGAAACAAAATAATAAATGTATTAAAACTTTTATGAGAAGGTCTCTATTCTACGGGAAAGTCAAATATTCAGCGCGTTTAATGGAACTCGAGCTTTAGAATATGCTGAAGGTTTATTTATGTACTTATTTTACATAGTTACTGATGCGTGACTTGTTATGTATCGTAAAATCCATGTTGACCTTTCGTCCTAACACCGATGATAAGACAGGGTTTGGGTGCTTGTAGGTTTAATGTCAAATGTACTACGTAAACTAAAGCGGGCTTGATATCAGCATTCGAGCCTCATGATACTTACTCTCATGCGTTTTATTTTACGACCTCTTGTGTTTTCGTCCTTTACACAAATCCTTTAAAACAAGGATCGTTATACAATTTGCGGCAGTAAACTGGCTTACTGTTGACCGCCCGCTGCTATAAATAAACAGTAATTACCCACCACGCAGTGACGTACGGCAGTCAATACCGACTTATAATAATGTCGGTTATTCTTTATTTTTCTCCATGAAACGTGCTCTACAGGCTTGCAATTCGTTGCGTAAAGCATTTCTGTATATTTAAACCTACAATTTTAATTAATCCACGATAACATGCAGAGACACGCCGCGGCCGCTCAGCGCGTTATATATTTTCGTACAAATATGCAACTGTAACAATTTACTGTGCCTATAATTTTCGTGAGCGCCAGGGAATAAAAATGCAATTTTCAACCGTTGTGATTGCGCTTTGGATTGGTGCGCAATCGTGAATAATTAAATACATTGCCTTCGTTTAGTATATGTGTGTACTTTGCAAGTTTTTACTACTGCGATGTCATGTGTAAATGTGAATTGTGTTTCACTGAAAAATAGCCCCGAAACAATGTTTAAATAAATGGAATTTCAGTTATATTAGTTTCAACAAAACGAGTTCATTACTCAAATAATAGTACTTTGATAAAAATATTTTTCATGCAGTTGTTCATAAAAAATATTTATGTAATACGAGTAAATAGTGAACTGTGCTAGATACGGTAGGTACGTTGTAATAATAAAATAATATTTCTGTGACAATTTAGCAATGGAATCCTCTGCTCATTACTAAATGCCATTTAAAATGCCTCCGTAAATATTCAACAATTTGATAACATTTTCAATTAATTTCAACGGAAGTGGTTATAATGGTATGAAAATGAAAATTGTTTTGTTATTGACATAATTTTCCATCTATTGAAAATACTTAAATAGTAATTACTTTTCTTAATGGGTGTTTACAGTCAGCCTATTTGTACCGCCATAAATCAGGGTGTTTTAACGAGCTCGTAGTGTTTTCTTCCGAAATATCTTAAAATGGTTGTTAGAAAGAGCAATTTTTTTTTTCAAATCTTCGTAACTATTAATTTTCTGACTTTTACTTGGGAAATGTAATATCTCCCGTTTTTGTGCGTTTATGTAATTATAAGCATAGCACATATTTGTATGTATTAGGTAATTTAAGTAATTTCTTAAAAGAGACCGCAACGAATGCCACTATTTTTTTGTTAGATCAGTTAAATCTACAGTCGCAACCTAATCGGTGGTCTTTTAAGCTATTTTAAAGTCCATATATCAATAAAGAAATTTTATTTTACATAGAAATTGATGAATGGTATCGGGGAATTCAATATGAAATATTTTTGAGATTATCCCATAGAGAGAAACTTTTCAATTCGAAATAGTTACTTTTGAAGCTAAACTAACACATACAAATTTTCTTCGAGGTATATCATTACCGCGAATGATAACGCCTCATATGCTTAACTTAGCAAAAATATTTAAAAAAACATTTTATAGTTTAATTTCCTGCTATAGTGGGAGCTTCATTCTTAGAGAGTTTTTGCCTAAGAAAATAATATGGGTAGTTAATATCAATATGTTTCGTAAGAAAGGAAAGAATTTACTACTTACTAAAGTATTGGATTGAAACTTGCTGAGTATTCTGTTATTTGATTTGTTAATTGGGTCGGAACTGTTATTACTAAGTTTGAGGTACGGTTAGCGTAGACATTTCATCTGTCAGTTACTGTAGAACACCTGACGTGATCGAGGGTGTAGCTCGATTTACTTAACCCACAGCGTTAGTTGCAGACATGCAGAACGATTCCTTACTCTGAACTTAAGAGAAATTCGGTAGGACCTTTGAAAGCTTCATTCTTGTGTTTTAACTTCATCCTTATAGTTCCTACAGTCACTCACGCCTGTTCCGTCTGTCTATTTGTATTTAGTCGAATAACAGTGAGCAGTTATTTAGTTCTGTACATAATCAATAGGACATACTATGTAGTGGTTAATACTATTGTTTGAAAATCAGAGTTACGAGTAAAACTCCCACTGCGATGGAATTCTAGAACACTTTTCACGCAAGTACATATAATAGTTATTTAGCACGTTCAATACACATTTAACTCGTAATATTACATTCAAAGTGTAATAATCTGCTTCGTTATAGTTTCGAGCTCTATGCATGTATTACACTCGTCATTACGGTAGCTAAGTCTGCGTTTAACATCGACTCCACTGCAGAATGGTGGTATGTGTATGTACATAATGGCTTGTTCGGCAGTTAGTTCCCTTGCACCGAGCTGAAACCTATTAAATGTATATATTTTAACTAACGCGCCAGTTCTCGGTTAGTAAAATATATTTATCGATACATATACTTTATCAGTTTTAGAACGAAGCAACATTCAAACTGATTTCTAACAACAGCGAGCAAAATAACCTAAACGTATTTATTTTTTATTTTCTAAAATAAACAAACAAAAAACAACTCGTATCTGTCGGAGTTTTCCGAACAGTTTTTATGTTTCAAATCATATTGAAATCAAGAGTCGTTTCAACAGTTTATTTATTTTTTTCGTTTGACATCATTTTCACCTGTTTTTTTTTCTATAAATAAAAAGCTAGAGAATCTAATTGGACACGTGTCAGATATAACGTTGGCAGGCTCCGCCACCAACGAATCTATATGTTGACGACTGACACTTGTTATACCAAATTCCATGGTATTTCGAAGGACTCAGAAATCTGTCTCACATTTTTCCCACAGTAATATTCGGCTTCAAGCTTGATGTAGGTATGTACGTGACAGCGAATTGTGTAAAACCCCTTAAGGCCAGTTATATTAGATTTGCGGATATTGAAACGCCACATTACACAGAGTTTAACAGTAATTTCGTGAATGGTTTCCGTCATAACCCCCGTGTGTAATATAACTATATGGGTTGGTGACATGACAGCGTAACGTTTTATTACGAACGCATGTGGAAAGAAAGGATTTTCGAATTTGCCTGTACGGACGTGTTTTTATGAAGGGTTCGCTAGTTCTGTTTGCGAAAGTAAACAAAGGACCCGGAAATCTTAAGATATGCGGCACATGTATTGGATTTTATGAATAAATCACTCGTTCTTTTTAGGTGTACTACTACATTGTGGATTCGCCACGGAACGAGGGGAAGGACTTCTTCGAAATCAGTATGCAGACGGGAGAGATCTTCACGAAAGTAGTGTTCGACAGAGAGAAGCAGGGGGCGTATGCGTTGGAGGTGGAGGCCCGGGACGGAGCACCCTCGGCGCGGCCCAACTCCGACAACCAGCCGAACTCAGGTATGTTGTCATTATATTAAATAACGACTCATTATATTAACTTAGAGAGCGTAGCTAATATCGTAGCTCCATATTAAATTGAAGTTAATAAGAGCGGAATAGCGTACAATTAGGTTACCTGTGAGAAGAAACTCAAATAAGATAGGTATGTGAAGCATTTCAGGGGAACAGCGATGTGTGATAACGGCTAACAATAAAAACAGACATCCAACTTGATTATTTACGAGTATATTATGGTTATTTATAGTGATATTTCTTAAAGATGGATAACGACCTTTCTTCAAGTTTTTTTTTATTACTTGAAGATTCTTATTATAATAGCAAAACAATGTAATTAAGCCGATTAAATGCTTGCGACGCCAAAATAAGGAACTTCCATTTAAATAAATGAAATGACCCCATTTATGTCGAAAGATCCCTGTTAAAACCATGATTTACAAGTGGCACAATGTTTTCAATCGCAGCCCGAGGCTGAGAGATGATCACTTGGGAGGCTGCGACTATAGATATACCTACTGGAAGAGTTGCATTTAAATGAATTCGAAAATTGACGTTACAAAACAAACAGCCAATGGCTACAGCGAATCGAAATGTTTTCATACGGATGAGATGTCAAATGAATTTATACGAGTAGGTTTTCACATTCGGAACAACTGTTTACAAAAGGCTCGCGCGTCGTCTTAACGGTGCTATTAAAAATTTTGCCAAAAGTTAAAACGCGCCACAAGAAACCCTCCGGTTTTTCTTCCAGATTTACCTAAAACGATTTTTATTTATTCTTACAAACCGAGGGGAAAAGTTTAAGGATTATAATGAGACGAAGGAAGCTATCTCGATTTATTTTAAGCGCAAAGACGGAGAATATTTTTTATGGTTCCGATAAAAGGGAAAAATAATTTGTTGATCTGAAGAACCGGTCAGCAGGCTTAAGCGTGATTATTTAGAGGAGGAAAACAGTTTTTACTCAAATAATATGTTTATTTATGTAGGTGAACTACCGAGTACTCTCCCGAATAAATAACTCAATATAAATGGAAATTGAAGGAAAATAATTTGTATGTTCTTGCACAGATTAGATTATGTACTTATTCATACTATTTATTTGTTTTTAGATATTTGATTTCTTTTTAAATTATGGAATTCTTTAAGTCAGAGTGGTCAATATTGTCCTAAAATAACATTGTTACGAGCAGAAGATTGCGTCATTGTGCGGAACCTCAGAATTTATACGCACATGACTCACAAATGAAGTGGAAATATTGTCGCCTATGAACTTGGGGCGAAAGGTTGACAGGATATTACGGTATAAAGTTTTTATTTGTGGATACGGGTCAACGTCATAAAAACATAGGCTATTTGAATTTTATTCGGGCTCGCCATATGTTAATGGTATTTACTTAACAATGCATACGCGATAAATGCGTGAGCCGGGAGCCTAGCCTGAATTTATACGCATCAGCTGACCATGTATCATAAAGCATTATGTAGATTTAAAATGGATCCCGAGCCTATATTGAGGTAAGGTCCCTCGGAAGTCATTTTATTACCCTAAACGACTTAGAAAAAGGAACATACTGCGGGAGCGCCGGCAGCTGAAGGAATCGTTCAATTCACGTGCGCAGATGTAGGGTCGTAGGGTGGCAGGCGCTCCGGACCTTGGGCTAATCACAGCCACGACCCGCATTTAAATGTCTTTTTCTCTCTTGTAAATATACGTAATGTGGAAACTTCGGCGAGTGGCCGACGTGAGTACTTGCGTAGTGTTGTGTTCGTAGTGGAGCCGGACCCTTTTCAACGTAGGTAAACTGTGACACGTGGCTCTCATATTTCACAATGTTTCCCTGACCCTGTCGCCAGGATTCGTTAGAAATTGATTGTGTAGACATGTGGCACACTATAAATTTTCGATTTCAAGGGAATACGTGTATTAAGGTTGTGTTGGCGTCGCGTTGCCGTATCGCGTCATCGTAAATCATGGACTAGAATAATCAGACGTCGCTCGGGGCCGTAATCTGTTTAAGCTACTCGTCTCTATCAGCGTCTCCCGGAGACAATAGCTAGCTTTAAGTTGTAGTATTCCATCTATAATCCGCAATAGAATTCATGCGATGCAATAAATGTTGAAGTAAGCAGCTCCCAGTCGCAGTGCTGTTAGTTCGCACGCTTTGAATACTAATTCACAGTATTTATGCTCAATGAAATAGTGCGTGTTGTAACTGCTGAAATGTGAGATGGATTATATTATCGTTAATGGTGTAACGTGAGGTCGATATTTAGGAATGGGCTAGCATATTGTGTCTCCGGGCCACGTACCAATTTCAGCATATTGCAGCCAGCTGGTGGTGGTGAGACGTGGCGCGGTATTTACACACGTGACGCGCATACTGATGAACCTGGACCGCGAGGTGCCCTGAGATAAGGATTTTCTCATCTCACCATAATTGTAATCAATTAATCAAAGTCATATTCCCAAATACGCAATATTCCCTCAGTTTTGTAAATTTAAAGCAGTTTTATCAAAAAGTTGGCGCTTTTTATATGTCTCTAAATCACTTTGATACCAAACGATCGATAGCGACTCGTGGATATTTTGAATATTTAAAAGTGTAGAATTTTGTTTTTATTCAGATATATCAAGCTCGGTCCAAACTATATTTTTTTAGGCACACGCACCTTTATATTTTTTATACCTTAGAATAAAATATTGAAGTGCCTATAAATAAATCTGTTAATACAAAAAAATATATAAAATGGTACACGCAGCAAACTTTATGTGTTTTCATATATTTCTATTATTCAAAGCTTTTGTTGTGGCTTTTGTCTGTCCACTTTATATCTTATTTAGAGTCGAAACGTTTTGTAGGTCATAACTTTTGTATTAGAACATAGTAGGCACGTAATAACAATTTCTTTCGATTAACGTTACAGAGAATGTCGAACTATGTCGAGTAATGTAATATAATGTTTATTTATAAAGGAAACTTATTGCTTTCAACTTTAACCTTCAGAAAATAGAATAAATTGGTTTTAGTAATTCAGTATCGCCAATCCGCCTTAAGCAAGCATAGTGATTTTGTGACTAACGATGTGACTCCTTCTGTACCTATATAAGAAGAGGCATATGCCCAGTTTGACAATAAGAAGGCTGACGATAAAGTAATTCAGGCTTAAACATACTAGTTATATATTCCATGCACTAACAAAAAAAAAAAACATTTATCAAAATAAAAAAAGAGCGACGTAATTCTTAAATCAAAATTTTAAATACTACAGCTAAGTTGTTTTTGCGGTCGTGTAAATATTGGTTCAACAGAGTGTAAGTATGCAAATCTAAATTGAGACGATTCGAATTTTATTGAACGCCGTGCCCGGTCAAAAGTCATGATCAATTTTGTCACGCATAATGGGCTTTGCCCGAGTCGAAAATGTCGATGCGGCTGTAAACGTGTATTTCCATATTATCCTCCATTGCGGGTAGTCAGAATAGCAATTTTAAGCGGTCCTTTCGGGGTGCATTTAGCTTAAACGTGTTCAGTATTGGAAATTACATCGTCGTATTAAATAGTTGTCAGTTTGCTCTTTATAAGGATAAAGGAGTCTTGTATTCTAAAAAAAAAAAACAATGTTTCGCCGGATGCTGCTGAGTGCCAGTGTTTCACGTGGAGCGACTGCCTATCTAACCTCCTAATCCCTGTTACCTGGACAACTCGATACCCCTTCGTAAGACTGGTTGTCAGATCTGGCTTCTGACTACCCGTAACGACAGCCAAAGATGTAGAAATGATAGCCGGGAACCAACAATCTAGCGTGCCTTCCGAAAAACGGAGGAACTCGTCATGACAAGATGGTCTTTCATCCACGCACCGACCGCGCCGAGTGTTGCCTATCTTTATGATCGATCGACCCGTGCGGCTATTACCTACTTAGCCACGAGATCCTCATCTCAAGTTAATCTATACGCATTATATATAGCTACGGTAGCGATTGGCGGTGCTTTAATGTTCAGCACGGAACTGACGGAACGGAGTGCGTAATATGCAGCTACATCAAACAAGAGCCGCGTATCAAACGTATAACCGTAGCAGCTATTGCATTAATATTGATTCCTGAGCTCGAACACACGAATATAATCTCGAATAGTCTATTACTTTGCGTCTGTTACAGAGGCGTCAGAGCATGGAGTTCCAGGTTTGCTTTTCCGCTAGTAGATTTGTGGATATATTTTTAGCTCTGATCCTGACTCTAAAGCTAGTCTAACCTCCTTTTTTTCAAATTAAGAACGTATTTTTGGACCATTTTAGAGAAATCGTATAATATATCTTGTATTCAAGCCGCGATGCAAAGAAACAATGTATCCAGATAAGTATTTTTCTTAAAAATATACTCTTCAAACGTTCTTAATTAGCTTCAATATAGAGGTATCAGAATTTATTTAATATTTAACAACGCTGTGTATTGAAACAACACAGCAAGATAGATGTATTCGTTAAGCTAAGCTTTTCTCAGAACACAGAATCACGCTACCTATACTAAATAGATAACAGATAACATTAAATCGATTATTTTGATCCTAGCCAACACTGTCTGATATTTTCTCTACGTGAGCTGTCGAGGTCTAACGTTTTTCTAGAAAATTTCTAGCTTTTCCCAATAAATCAATTAGACGAAGCCTGTTCTCTCATAGATAGTGAAGTATAATGTTAGTTGGAAATGTAATTAGGTCCTCGGTTCAGCTCATGGTTAATTGATTGGTTACGACGTAAGCTTCGTATCAATCAACACCAGACATTTGATGTTATGATCTTAATCTCATTATTATGCAATACGAGATAATCGTCGAATAATGTGATTAACATAATAATATCCGATAGATAACCGCAGAGCTGGCTCAATACTTACTGATATTTGGTGATTTTGTAAATCTTGTTTTTTTTTTCATACAAGCGACTGTGTGTGTTTGCGTTTCTAGTTTGGCTGACATGATTTTATACATTGCATTGTTTGTTTAATCCTGTGAGTTCGGCGACATTATTTATGAAGAGCTACCTGTTTAATAGTCGAAATTTTACACACACACACAGATAATTATAACCAAACTCAGTTAGGTCATTTTGTTTCTTTAGTAAGTAGTTCTAAATTGAATTGACCAATGTGCGAAAGAAGAACTGGGGAATGTCGTGTTCATTGTTTTTCACACTGACGATATAATTTATCGAAAACTACTAGAGTTTTAGATCACAAAAATAGTTTGAGCCGTACTTGCAAAAACAAGATACTTGCTCTATGGACAAGTTCAATTTTATTTAACAGAATTTTATAAAATATTTTATGATTTACCAATTTGGATTTGATACGTTTATAAACCTTAACCTTATTCAGAAAAGCTGCTGTATTACGATACATATAAAATTTTATTTTTTTAACGAACAAACCAACTACTACCATCAAATTTTATTTTTAACCCGATGGGTCTCCTTGGGTCCGTATTTTGTGGTGTTTTCATTCGACCCCTAGTTCCCTGGGTAGCTGTTATCGTTTATTTATGCGACTGTTTTAATTAGACTTCGTGATTGTTTGTATACTGTTATATTTGGAATTAAGAATCAGAATCTTAATTAAATAAAGCTGGAGTTTTTGTAGGGAAAGTTTTTTTCGTGGAATAGGACGCCTCGTTAGTTTGGGCGTAACATCTCGGAGACATAAATTGCCTCCGTGGAGTTTAGTTAGTGTCGACAATGCGAGCTCTGGACTGAGATGTTCGAGCCAGTGCCGGCGCTGGGGCGGAGCTTTGTTGCTATAAGTCGTCTATTTCAACTATTTCCAATTACTTGGGCTTAGAGAAGCTGTGCGATGTCGCCAAGTGACAAAGCAATATTCCGCTTGGCGGGCGGCGGGAACTTGGTGGCCTACATTTAACGTTGCGCCCTCGGGAATTCGTGATGAGGACGCGCCCGAGTGCACTGCCTGCTGAGGATTACTGTCAGCTTCTATTAAATATTGCCCTTTACTAAACAATCTGTGCCGAGTGCTACTCTCTGATTGCATTTCGTTTGTAATTAGCTAGAAATATGAACCAAATTGGATGTAATGGATTTCACAGTAGTTAACACATTTTTTTATAAGGTTTCTGCTTTTAGTTGTACTCTTGTTGAGAGAAAAAGTGGTGATTACACAGTCTGTGTATAGGATAATGTACTAAGTTTGTAATTAGTATGTAAAGGGAGTATTATCAATTTTTCAACTATTGAATCATTTCATGTAGAATGCTAAATATTATAGAGGGAGGTTCAAAAAATAGTAATAATAATACCTTAGAGAATTGCGGAACATACATGTAATATCTTTGTGCGCTCATAAGCATGAGGAATCTACATTTTGCTGCTTGACGTTACCTTTTGGACAGAAGAAAATGTTGCAATCAAAAGACATTTTTATTTACTCTATTATTATTTATAGGCCTTAACAATTTCCACAGAAATAAAAAAATCAACGTTTGAACACGTTTTTGAAGTTTGCCGTTTAGAGCAGCGACTGTCGAGATTTTAACAATAGTAAATTATTGATTGCCTATTTTAACATTGTATTTATTAAATTAAAGGTAAATTGTGTAGAATGCCAGTTATCGCAGGGTCGTTATGACATTGTATCTGAAATATCACACCGTTTCAAGAGAATTTTCCTTGTCGTTACTACAGCTTTTCACGAGACGTATTCGGGTAATTTGAAAGATTTTCAGAGGAGATGCGGCAACGCGGAGCGAAATGCGAAATTCTGCTAAATCGTCAAGTCGACACGAGCGGGTTTATAGGCGCCATAAGTTTCAGGAATCACTCGCCGGCCGTCATAAAAATCACTTCACCCCATCTCGTTTGTGAATATTAAAGCTCGTCTGCTCTTAGCGTAACGTGTGTGGTACCATTCATTACTCGACTGATTACATTCTAATGATTTTTTGATTGTGCAGAAATATTCAAGTTGAATTTGTAGGCTATAAAAGGGAGATACAGAAAGCTATCGCCGGTCGGGCGTAAGTTTAATTAAAACAGAGCATCGCTCGTCGGGCCAACCGTTCAGAGCGGACAGAGCGCTCCGCTCCAATACTGCCTACGTAAAGCTGCTTCTAAGCGACTCTAATTAAAAACACTATAATAATTATTTGATATATTAACACTAAAGATATCTTCTTGAATGGTTTGTCGTCATGTTACACAGACAGAGATTACAAGTAAGATAGTCGTCTACCAAATCGATGTTATGTTTTTGAATGGAATACCGAAATAATATCTTGAACTACTGCCAAACGAACCAACTTTAATAGTTGTTGCGAATTTAGTGAAAAATCCTTTTAAAGTTAATAGGTTTAACTTTTCTGCAGTTATCGGGTACTTGTTTCAAGGAAGTCGTGCGAACTGATCGCATCGCTTTATACAGATAGGTGAGTTTGGAAGTTGACTAAGCAAGAGAATCTACAAAAAGATGGTCGTGGAACACCGACAGAGTTGAAAATTAGAAGTGTTAAAGTTTGCGGTCTCCAGGCACCATTAGTTATTTTAATAGGCGTTTAAAATGCCCATTCAAAACTAGGCAGACAGGTAATAAATGAGGGATTACGATAGTTACTCTGGGAATAACAACTGTTAAAGCCTTTTATTTAGTTAAACCTGATAGTAAGTAACCGTTTCAGTGGGTTATTGTCAGTGAGGCTGGAGGAGAACGTATCAGTATTGGGCGTGGCGCCATGAGTAATGGAACTTTGAGCTCGCATGAGGAGGGTCCACTTATGTCACGAGAAATGCTATGATTGATAATACTACCTTCAGTAAAAACACTGCTCTTTTGTAGCGTAACGATGCCATTCATATATTTTATAGATAAATATTTGTACAGTAACGAGCCTCGCATCGATCTCTACGTGACGTATATGTGGTCGGAAAATAACAAATAGTAAGTTCAGAGTATATCCGAATAATTGGAAGCCGAATCGTAATTTTCCGATATGTACCGAATAACGAGGTATTTGTTTTTAATGTGGATGTAGGAAGGTGTGAAGCCAATAAGCAGGGCCGCGATCCCGCCGGGTAAATTAGCTAATGTTGAAAGTTTTCAAGGCTTAGTTAATTACTGGTTCACGGGCAGCAGTGCGCTCCGATGAGCGGCGCCTACGTAATGGCTTGTGAAGAAGGGTGTGTAAGATCCCGTTACACACAAGTTACCAGCAGTAAATAAGTACGACTCTTGAACTAATGCAGCGTTTCGTCAACTTGAAAGGCGAAAGTTATTGTTGTACCATTTGGGACGAACTTTTCCGTGTTGTGCTCGTCGCGAAAATAAACTCAGCGGAAGTACTTTTATTGTTTCAAAATTGAGTTTGTCAAAACGACCACGCTGCAAATCCTTGCAGTTTATTGCATTAAGTTCATCCATAATTTAAAACTTAGATTTAATAGTTTTATATTTAACTTCTTTTTAAATGAAATCTTAGGAAACTTCAGCATAAAGTCTTCTGAGAAAAAGTATTCGGATGGTGATTTCTTTACGGAAACTTAGGCACCAGTTGAGGAAGAATTAAGATCTTTTTCGCAAGCGCAAATTGTTTTATGAATCGACTCAATATTTTTTGTAAATTATATTTTTGTAGCATCTGTAGGTATTACGTGCCTGGCATAGTTACTATATGCATATCTACTTGTTATTCATATATACGAATATAATCTTCGCAGAATTACCGCGTGAACCACCAAAATATGAATCTCGTTTCATTTAAAGGTGTTAGTTAAATAGCTGTGAGGCTACCTACATTTTAGGATGTGATAAAAATATATTTTTAATAAAGTTTTACGACCGGCTTGAAGTATATTTCTTTCTTTATTATTTTAAATGATTCATGTAGTCTGACGGGTACTGTCCGTTTTGGCAAAAATACTTTCTCCCTCTAATATATTTATAAATTAACGTTCCAACTTGTGAACAACTTGGTTGGTGAGATTTCAGGAGTGAAATTAGGGGAATGTTTAAATTCTTGAACGTAAACGCAAAGCTGAAGTGGTTGGAAGCTTTGCTAATTAATGAAGTAACACCGCGCCGCTGTGTCGGCGGGGAGAATACTAATACCGGGGCATATTATTGTCCTACAGCGACCACTACGTAACATGGCGCTACCTAAAATATTGACTTCGACCAGAATAATTTGAATTCCATCTCGTAGATTCATTATTACAATCTACGAATGATACACTGACCGAGCGTCTGCGTCAGTGGCTATTCAAAGCATCGTTTATACCAGCTAATATCAAATTAATAAGAATGTTTGTACCAGTAAAGCGTTCATTAATTTATACGGAACGTAAAATTTTATCTCTCCAAGAATCAGTTGATTTTGTTGAAATTCGAAAATTTTCCTTGCCGCAGCAGGTGTTAAAATAGAACACAACCGGGGTGTCTTCAGTTTAGATACTTTCCCGCTAGCATTTTCAGCTCACGTGCACTTGTAATGTACTACCTAACTGATATAGCGTAAGTTAAAGCGATCCCAGCAGATTCAGCGTTTTATATTATACGTAATAGCGGACGGGATACCATAACAAAACGGAATACTTTTGATACCATATAAATACTTTATTTAGACGCCCTCTCTTACTACGTAAACACTTTTATACCAACTAGTTTTGGCTACAGGACTGTCCTCAAAAAATGATGGACAATTATTATTGTAATTTTCCATAGTCTCTTCGAATGAAAGGATAAATATATACGTATGTTGTTTATTGTCGTGCAAAACATTAGTGTAGATGGGGAAGAGTTATAGTGTCGGTCATAGGCTGTGATTTAATATTGCTATTACGGGATACTGTGTTGCAATTTTAAATAAAGCTGTAATAAATCCTAAGCGCTGCGCTGCCACGGCTCACAGTGCAAATGGAATGAAAAACCGTAAGACGTACTTTATGCGAATATCGTAACTATATTTTACTTGTACAAACAAAACGACTACTACACGGTTTTTAGTGACAAAAAGTTAAAGTTTAGTAATTTTAATTTTAAAGGTGCAATATTTTACCATGAGAACTATTCGCTTTGTGCTGAACTTTTCAAAACTGTTCTTCTTATTACAAAGTACTGTAGAATTGAGAACTTAAAACGCAGTACGATGTTCTGGCTATTTTTAGTACTGTCAAAATACACAAAGGTAAATATAAAATGCTCGGCTTTTATTAGATTTTTCAGTGTTCACTCGACTGAACATTGTTATTGGAATGCTATCGCTGACTCGTGTCTGTCTGTTGTGACACATGTTTGACCGATGTGAGCCAAAAACATATAAAGAACTCTCGGCACATTTTGCTGATTAATATTTTTTAGTATACTTACAGTCGACCATGGAATGTTTATAAAAGCTGGTCTACACCGATAACATAAGGTATACCTATCTATTTGTTAATGTTTTATTTTTAAACTGTATTTGACTGGTACACTTGGACAGGTAGCAAAAAGCCTCGTAACTCGCTCTTGACAACCTTTTAAAAACACTTGGTCGAAATGTTCGCAGTAAGCAGGTGTACCAATAAACGCTGTCTTCGCAAGCTTTTCAGCTCACGTTCCTGGCAAGTCGTAACACCAAGGCACTCTTATATGAAATACCGCCTTTATGGTTACTTATTGCTACGAATATGATCGCCATACAGAACATTTATGTATTTTTTTCTACGTTTTTCTGTTGCCAAGACGGGTTTTATCGTGTTGTAACCATAAAATACGTTGTAACTACACATGTTATGTCGCGTGTAGTGTATATGTAATAGCATAGAATTCGTGGTCATCTCGTTATACTCGCTATTTGTAAATATATTGTACTGATTTCAATTTCTGTTTATAAAGACCCTTTTTAGTAATACGGTCAGGTTCTTTGATGTGTACATGAAGGCCGATTTTCAACTGAAACGTTTCCCCTTTACTGGAATCACGTAGTCTTCTTGCCCACTGTAGGATAAATATAGAATTAGAGGGTAAATTCAGTAACGTAGGATGGGTCGCTGTAATGTGGTTGTTAGGGCGGGGTGGATTGGGGATACCGTAGATTAATTGAAGTCTTTAAAACGTGCTCTCTGTTAAGAAAGTAAGTAGAAGTTTTGTCTCTGAATACGTAATTAGTATCGAGTAGTATGGCTGAGCTCCGGCCCGACTTACATACGTCGGGCGTGACTCAACTAAGCGGCTGATATACTTGTAAGCTTCTCGGCGAGTCAAAGCGCTTAAACATGTAAAATATGAGCGGTTTGTGTATGAATTGCGCTACTGAATTGTTGAATTTTCTGCTTGCTTTTACAATTCTCCATGCGAGTGAGCTAAGTCGCGGTGGAGGCGAGGTGCATTAAAATAGCCTCCACGATAGTAGTGATACGTAAATGTACCTGGTGGATAAGCCATAAAATTGAAGTTAGCTTTCGGTGACATGATAAAAGTAAAATTATTACCTATTCAATTTTATTACAATATTTTTTTTATTATTTTACCTTCTGATAAGTAGGTACACTTTCATATAGCAAATGCTGATGATTTTCGCTTCGTACTACATTATGTATGAATTAAGGAACACGTATTATAATTAATCATTGAGCCGCATCCTCTTAAGAATATACAGTTAAGCATCGATGATCCGAACTAATTGAGAGACATGGTGGTCGGATAACTAGTTTGTTAGGATTATCAAACTGTATTGATTCACATATACATACATGTCTAAGTATCGTATTTATATGTATCTTTGTACCTTTCTCTAACCGCGTATTAACCTTGTATTTAGCGAACTTTGTTATTTAGTGAAAAAACAAATAAAATTGCGTGTTAAAATACTACCGGGAAGAGGCAAAACAGGGTAACATTTCATATAACCGGTCGCTCGGTTAATCCACGATTAACCGAATTAATCGATGCTCCACTGTATTCGATTTCCTATGTGGCGATTGCATATTTCCTTTAGCCCACATGTTTTACCTTAGTACGGATTTTATGCAGCGATCATAAAACTTATGTTTGTTTCGAGAGTCTTAAAACTTACACACTTAATGCAGAAACACAATTCCTTTATATAGCTAATATTTTTGGTGTATTTCCACTTCTATTTCGCTGGTATTCCCGAAAAGTGTAGATAGAGGTGCGAAAGTTTCCCAAGTCAAGTTATAAGTCTCATCGCTCATAATATCTCGTATCGACCTTAATCTGAATTTATTTCGGGTTTTGTTTTCATGATTGTTAAGTATGTAGATATAAGATCGGTACTAACGGTAAAATTAAATACTTAAACGGCATAATCCGAGGTATGACCATATATCGTATACATATTTTTTGGCCATAACTAATTTATGTTTTGTTGCATATCAACAAATAGTCGCTCGTGAAAATGTTCTTTTTAGCTGTTTAATGTACACATACATACGCCGTGAAAGCACCAGGTAGCATGTTTTGTTCCTCTTTCATTCCGAGAACAAGTATATGTCTGAAACTATTCCGTGTAAGTTCAGTCTTGTGCGAGAAAATATCATAAACAGTTGAATAAAAGTTATTAACACATAAAAATATGTAGTTGTTGTCGTACCGAAAGGTAGGTCATAGGTGATTTATCCGTTGGCGTCCAGATGATAAATAGTACACAATGTAAGTGGTAATTTATAGATATGTGATAAATCAAAGCGAGAGTCTCTGGGGCACAAGCATGCGAAGGTGAATGAATCAATCATGATAAATTATGCCGTGTGCTGGCGTCGAACCGTTCATGCGAGAACGAACTCAGTTTGGACGTAAAAACATTGCCATTTTGATGCTTAGCAAAAACATCTATGTTACTTTTTATGTAACATGACATGAATTTTTATGAAAAAATATTTAGAGTGGGGACTACGCAGTTAATATACTTTTTTAGCAGACATTTTTGATATGTAAAACATAAATTTATTTTATTGAAGCGGTTGTAGACATGAGATTCGCTTTTGCTCTATTGGTGCCTGGAGGAGAATAAAATAAAGTTGTTGCAGTGAGAAATACAAAGAAATAGTTTGTGGTGAGGTCCCTCGCGGCGTATGCCGTCGACAGGTGTGGAGCGCGGCTAATGTGCGCGTGACTACCCAACAATGACTTGGGGGGAAAATTATATAAGTTCTTTATTTTCGTGCTGTTTTTTCTCAACAAACTTTATACGTAACGTTTGCTATTGTTTTGAAAGATAAAAAAATGTCGTCTTGTGAAACAAGAAACGTCCACCTTTATAACCTCTTTAAGTATGAGAAGAAGTTTCATTCAGATCATAATTATTTTATTAGATCATAGTTACAGATTATAGTCAGAAATGCATAGCAATATGGCAATATTTTATGTGCCAATAACAGGTACACTGGCAACCATATTTCCCGACCCCATGCAGCAATTTTGCTTAACGGCAAGAATACGTATGGTGATACTTATTCCCCCACTACGACAAAAATCCGAAGATAATTCCGACTCCTAAACAGATTTAAAACGGAAAAAATAGCTTGCAATATATTGCATTTTATACGCATTGGCACTCTTTAATCTGGATACTTTGGTGCACCTCGAAGGGAGCTCACGGCGAGATCAATTCCAGGTGCGCTGCAATCGCGGACCAGTTTCCGTTCAAAATGAAAACTCACGCGAACGAAACACGTACATATTGTTTATAGGACACACGTAGCTTATTTGGTGCCAAGCGCTCGCCATGACGACTCGAGTGTGCTTACGTATATACAAACTTGAGTTTATCTACTTTAACGAATCTGTAAACACACGAAGCATAATATGAATGCACCAAATTCTTGTTTTGATCGCTCCAGTTAGGAAGCTTTAGTTTTGCAGTGCAAAAATTTGCATTTGGAGAGACATTTAACGGCTCGATTAGTTGCCTGGTACTCGCTAAGCCCTTATTGGTCCCCCCTCCATTAACAAGGCCAACATGTTTTTTTTAAAAGCTTTTATTTAACTTGCCATGTATGTATGTTACGGTGGATTCTTTGAACTCAATTTTGAAGTAGATATCTTTAACCGATTGAGCTGAAATTTTGTATACACGTTCAGGTTGGATGACAATGCAAGATATGTTATATGACGTTATTTAAAGTTTACGTTTATTTGCGATCATGAACAACTTTATCGCACTTCAGTATCTGCGTTAGCTGTCTACTAAATCTACACTAACTTCACCGACTACATACAACTTATTTCTTAAATACATTTCTCTCGCGAATATCAACAAAGAGGAACTCGTATTACAGAACGTTTGAGGGAAACAGGCGGCGTGACTGACGGCGCCTGACGCAAAGTGTTGTTCACTGAGATTGCTACAAATCGCTTCCTGTTATATTGACATTGTTCTTGTGTCAATGTTTTTTTGTTCACACACTAAAAATGCCTTCATATATACTCGTATATGCGTCTAAAAACCAATATTACAGGAGTTTTGTGTGACGTGTCGCGTGGTTATTTGGCCATGTTTCGTCTATTACGGATTCATTCCGCTTGTGATGATCTGTGGCAGAAATGGATTAGAAAAATAAGTGTGCTATTGTAAATATAACCTACACTGCCTACTGTGGTGCCACATGTAGATGATTAATGTTTTTTTTTATTTATGAAATTAAGACCCAATATCGGTACAAACAAAAATACTGTAGTTTTATTTTGTGTCTTTTTGATGTAGGTATCTGTCCAAGGCGGAGTAGGTAGTATTCATAATGATGCGTAACCGTTGATAAGTTGCCAGGTTTTCACTCAAACTCCGATCATATTTATTCGTTATTTTTTCGAATATTGCGTGATGTTCATCGGATGGAACTGTCCTTGTCTCGTCTGCCAACATAGCATGGAAATCAAAACAATCTTGTCCCATTCTATCTTCCCACTCATCTTTCACTTTTTTGTGGACAAGCTTACTTCTGTTTTTGTTCCGTTTCGTCGCTGTACTTTAGCGACAACGCATTTGGATCTTTTGTAACCACATTCGTAACACTCGAGGCGCAGATTTCCTTTCCTTATGGTTTGTTTATAGGAGTAAGTTTTTATTATAATTCTACACGCAGGTGGCTTACACACTCGCTATTACGCAAGGATTTTCCCTACGTATTACAATTTTATTCATGACCATGAATAATTGCTCGGTTATAGATACTTTTGCGTCTGCTACCGGTGGCATAAAACGGTTAGAAGCTTTTTGTCGCATCGCTGAACCTAAGCTACACTCAACCTACGCTGGAAAACGATTATTTGAAGAAAAAAAATCGATAGCGGAATTGCATTTATTCCGTTGCAATTGCGTCGCAACGAGCGGTTATTTTCTTAGGCAATTCCGATTATCTTTGCGGGGCGGATCATTAGGGGCCATCCGGGGCTTAGCGCGACATTGCGGATTATGCTTCCATCTAGTACATGAAGATAGTTTTTAGCTCCTTCTTTCTCTAGATTATCTCCTTTATTAGGTCCGTTTTGTTCGTTGGCTGTTTTATTATTTTCCTAACGTCAGCAATAATGTGGGTAAGTGCTCCGAGGCGGCGTGTTATGACTGTCCCGTAGAGATATTGTTTGGCATTGAACTAGGGATCTATTTGTGATGGAATGGGGGTCTCGTATTTGCTCCAGTTTTTCTTTTTATTCGCGGTCTCTGTTTTGGTTATAGGTATAGGCACGATTCTATCGGGATTTTATTTTATGTGTTTTTTTTGGGGAACTGGAGTAACCCATCGCTATTAACGATTTAGATAGGAAAAAAAAAAACAAAAACCGGCGTAACGTATTTTTTATACAAATAAATGCCGTGATAGGTTAGGTTAGGAAAACAGAATTTCAAAGGCGTCATACGTAAAATAAATAAGAGTTAATTGCATGTTGCACACAATTCTGTAAATGAACTAATTTACGATTTCTCAGTAATAATGTTCATGTTTCCCCCTGAATATATGGAGCTCGTTTACAACCGACAAATTACGCCGGGAAAATAAAAGCCATTGAAGTTCGTAGTGGTTTCAAATATATTTATGTACTGCGTTAAACATTGTATGTTTAGTAACAATGGAAAATGTATGTTGTATAAAATACTATTAATTGGAACATGGGCATTTGGTGACGATGATTCAAAAGCTTTCACCGCATATAATTTATTATCATGTTTTGCTCGACTACCAGCTCTATAAATAAAGAGTAAGCACTTAAAAGCTACGTAGAGTGCTTGAATAATACTTATAGTGGTAGAAGCATTGAAATACCCTTTTTAATTTTATTTAGAGAGCTTTTTATGAAAATATCTAATGATTAACACGATTTTTTTTTGCAAATCTTTTTGGAACACGCTTGAAAATATAATTGAAGATCATTTATACACTAAAAAGGCGTGATTTTAAAATAATTGGTAGTAACATTACAGTTTCACCTCGACCTCCCAAAAAATTAAATCTAGAGTTTGTTTGTTTGCTTGAACGCGCTAATCTCAAGAACTACAGGACCGATTTAAAAAAATCTTTCAATTTTAAGTAGCTCTTTTATCGAAGAAAGCTACAGGCTAATTCCTACTCGGACGCGTGAAGTAGCTCCCGCGGGCCGTGGTTGAAACCAGTGGCAGAAGCTAGTAAATAATACAAATAGCATAACGTAGAGGTACCTACTTCTGAAATATATTATGTTCTACGAAAGCAATGTACAGCTCTAAATCATCGTCTTAGAATGAAAGCCTCGGAAATGCATTTTTGCTCAAATTTATTTTATTGCGTTTCTAGGTAGATAACTTCGCGAAGCATATCATTTGTCATCCTCCTGTAAAGTAACATCTTTTACAATTACGGGGTTTCCAGTCTAAGACCTCGAAATATAAGTTAGGTGAACTGTTTTTACCCATTTTTCTTGTAAAAAACTTTTTGCCGGACCAGTGTTTGTCTTTTCATTTTCGATATAAAAACTTTATGCTTTGGCAAAGATGTTTTCCCTGTCCGGTTAAGCAGTAAACAGCCTCCTAGGCTGAACTGCGAGTTGCCATAGTCAAAAAAAAAAGCAAAGATGTTTTGTTCCTAAAAATATTTAAGGTGTTTAGTACAGCAGTTGACTTTGACCAATCTGTTTAGGTATTCGTGAACCAACAGTTCGATGTATGGGTTACACCATACACTGCCCAAGTTGTTTCGTAATGTATTTGTGTGCTATACAATACTCGTACCTATATGTATTATGTAGTAAGGTTTATGTCAGGGTTTATGGGTATTCTCAAGAGGGCTCTGAGTTCTACAGCCAAATCCTTTTGTTGGTAGATTTTTTGTATAATATCGACATACTCGCGTGCCCTGAAGAGTCGTTGCTCTAAAACCCCTCTTAAGCGTGGGCTTGGCTCTTATACTTTCAAACTTGGTTGTGTTAAGTAATACCTATTAGCATATAACTGAATTAGAAGTGCTGAAACAAAATAACTTAGTGTTAAGATTTTTTTGCTGGGACAAGGTGACTTTGACCAATGACGCCGCGCTTAAAGAGGATAATACAAATTGTTTTTTACCTTAAAAATGACTATAAAATATTTCATATTTTAATTTACTATGTGTAAATATTTATTTAATGAAATTGATGTTACAACAACAAGCTTGTAGTTTTTGCACACGCATAAAGCATTCCGCGTTAATTCCGAATCCATTCTGTTTGTATAGAATTGTAAGCGAAATCAATCAGCCGTTAGGGCGTGATTAAAGCAAACATCGAAACATTAACACTTTTGAGTGGAATGTTAGCTAATCCTTTTTTAAATCGGCTTTTAATATTTTCCTGTATATTGCTGAACAATACTTTCCCTACACAGTCAGGATTATTTCTTAGCATATTATTTTTCATTGTGTTTTCTTTCCTTTCACGTAAGCTTGGATTGTATCGCGATTTTATTTATGGAACTAGGTCGATTTTTCACACATACACGAAATTAATTCCATTTAGATGCAATCAAATAGAACATGAATATGTATAAAGTATATAAAGTGGCACAAGACCAATTTAATCTCCACTCCGACAACCGCAACAAATCACTGGAATACATAGTCTTATCGGGACGTCGGCGGCGACAAAAAATAGCTTTGACATCCGACATGGTAACTCGCTTAGGACGTGAGGTCTTTATTACATTTCGCACTAAATATCGTCGCAGAATACTGATCTTGTTTGTCTTACGCGGCGACGGAGCTACTAACGCAATTAAACGCGGTAGCTAGCTATAAAATGAATAATTCTGCCTTTGATATGATATGACATCGCAGGTCGTATAGTTAGTATAGACTTGAGGTTGCGACGATCGATTGCCTGCCGCTGCCCGTGTCGCCTTCCTCGAACACTATTCCGCCTAGTAAGCAGTAAAAATAAATGACGGCAAACAGGGTTGGGTACCGGGCATGTACGAAGAAACGTTAACAGGTCGATTATACGAGGCCATCGAGCGCGTACGTACTTGAGCGATCCCGGACCACTCCGGTCGCGTGCCTAATGACGGGTCACGCATCCAAATAGGCGGTCTGCTCCCAACCAATCGGATATTCTAATACAATAGGTATATTCAAACGAAATTTAGTTGTATAAGGATTTATGTTTGCGCGTAGTACGTAGGCAACTCATCATCCGTGCAGCTTATTCATGTTAATGCACTAGATTATAGAAGAGTAGGTGGTACTGATTTATTCTGTACGTGAATAGCAGTATTCGTGGCTGTAATGCAGCTATACGGTGCTACATAGTATTTTATGTCGGTACGTCTTACCTATTCCCGTTTCCAATTGTACCCGGCTAGGTGATGTGAATAAGTAAGCGTGTTGCTTACATTTGCGGCCGTAAAGTCAGCACTTTGATACATAGTGTTTTATTGTACAATATACACCAAGCAGAGCCATGTTATGAGAAACCATTTGTTAATGTCGAATAGAAATGTTTAATACGTTTTGCAAATAGCCTAGGCGTGTTGCCAAAATGTTAACAGAATAGAAAACTTATCCAGACCATACAGACGCACAACTTCTAACTACTTACTTACTGTAAATAAGTGCACGTACTATATTCTATTTGTTTAGTCGGAAAATGGTCCGCTTCCATTCGGTTATTATGTTTTTTTTTTCAACAAGAAAGCTTTTCTGAAAATGGAGATTATCTTTCTCATTTCAACAATGTCGCTATACAACCGACTAAATAACAAGCCTTGTATCTTTTTAAGATCAGCAAAAATCAAAATTTACAAAAAAAAAATATGTCGATTCATTTCAAGATAATGAAAGGAGTTCAGCAAATCATTGTCCGTGGAAAATAATTAACTGGCTGACTCGACACAAATCGAAGCATCCCGGACTGAAAGTCCAAAGATTATGCAAAGTTTATAATCCTCCTGTTGAGTACACCTTTGTGTCAACGGAGTTAAGAATAAATCTCGAGTCTGCGGAGAGGTTCACTTTCAAGATATAATTTTAAAAGTAGCAAGCACTTCGCTTGATTTGTTGTAGCCGCTTTGAGATAATTTATACAAAGCTAACAATCCTTTTAGCGTGTACATTATAATTCGGGCAGTGCAAGCGGGCAGCGCGGCGAGTTTAGCGCGGTCGTCATTGTTTTCGGGCGGTAATTTATATTGTGCTTTAGGAAATTAGCGAAGCGGCCGCCACAGGCTCAGGTGCCACCGCGCGCCATTACCGAACAGATTTACTTCGCAGATCTCCCTCTGCTAAGACGTGTAATTTGTTGTGTAATTATTACAGCTCATTAAAAATATATTAACTACGCTCCCTTTATTTAATTTTAGAAGCAGAAGATTTTGTCGAGTTCATTAAATAGCCCAAACTATGGAATAATTTATTGTTATTTGTGCTTTTCGTTTCAGTTTTATTTGGAAATGTAAAAATTAAACCAATTATTTCAGTCTGTTGAGTAATGACTCATTAATTAGTGAAGTCTGCCATGATCGTGTTCTCTGTTATTACCTGTTTAATGTTGGTATCAATTAATCGATATTAAAAAAAACAATTGGCGAACCGATCAATGTCGAAATTAACGGAATCTACATTTATCGTATTGTGAATTGAAGGGCATGTAATTATATACGCAATTTCAGTAAATCATGGATGAATTATTGAGCGCCATTGAATATAATTAGATGCTATTGTAAGCTGTGGGAGGACATTTGGATAGAAAGCTCTGATGGAAATTAGTCTCCACTACTTATGAATACCATAATAATTTTACTCTCGAAATTATTTAATTTCACGCTGAATGCGACGTGAGTACGTCCATACGACAATGTTTGTAAGACTAAAACAGCAGTGAGATTACAAAGACTTGTGGTACGTGAACGAGGTATAAAAACTTCATAAAATAATATGTCCACCGTTTGTTTTAGTCGTGTATGGCGGTCTGCCGTTTTGCAAAATTTCAGCGCGGTTTAATGCGGATCTCTTTTTCCTCTTTTAGCGGTAATGGTGACAGCTCCCGAGTTCTCCCCGGCGACCATTTATAACGAGTTTTAATCGCGACACGGAAATTAGTTATATTACGCGTCTATCCGGCCCGTCGACTATATTATATGGTGATTAACTCAGACGCGACTCGCGAGGGGTGCACCGCACCTAACTGGAACACGATAATTATGGCAGTTTGATAAAAACGACTGCCTACTTTTGGGACAAGCTATTCGATTTATAAATATGAATCTTGAACATATCTATCCTTTTATTTGTCGATAAAACTGAACTTCGATAAGTATTATTTCTCGGAAACCAATAATGTGAATAAATGGTCTCAAATCGACACCATTTTCCATCGAATATTCTAGAAATTCTCTCGTAGTGGTATGTGATGTCACAGTATGTGTAAATACTGAATAGTTATGTACATTTACATGTATTATTAAAAGCTTATACTTACGTTATTATGTTAGATTAAAATGAGAACGATACCATACAGTTTAAATATTTAATCAGGTTTCTTGATTTTTAACACTGCGTATACACAGAAAAAGTTGTTTACCTTATTAAAAGACATGGTTTTGAATCCGTACGCGCCGTAAAAGAAGCTCGTGCCTAAAAACATCTTGGCTTTCGCTTCAAAGTCGAGGTGTACTTCGTAGCGACCCTGTGTATAAAATGGCTTTTAATTTAATGGAAACGATCGCGCCCTGAAATTAGTTGATACTTATCTGAAAATCTTACCTTGTTAACTTTGCAATTCTTAGTCAAATTGAACGCATCAACAAGAATGGGCCCCAAAACAAAGTGTTCACAGGGTTTGTTCAGAGCGTAGTTCCACAACTTTTTTGTAACATTGTTAGTTTTTGTGCTAGTTACAACTTTAGCCTGTATAAAACAGAAATTAGTTACTCAAATATGTAGTATATTGTTGCTGTTTTTGGTATTTTTTTAATTAAAATACCCACCGATGTAGCCGGGCAGTCCTTTGGAAAATCCAGGTAGAATACTATGTCGGACATATTTTCTGAATGTTTGATTTCAAATAAGCCACACTCTGACTGCTTGGGACCTTTACAAGTCTCAAACTTTTCCCATACCATTTCGTACGGACCCTGGAATTCAAGAATGCCATTTTAATTATCTGCGCATAGTCTACTTGTGCTTGTGTTGTATTATACTCCTGAATTGAAAAAGTACTTATCAATTGTTTTCAAATTGCTTTCGATTTGCTGTATTCAATCGTCCTCCTGATCTAAGTATAATGAAAATTGCTTATTATTTTAGATTCAAATCATTGCGCAAACAAAAAACGGTAGATCGGATTTGACGATGTAATCAGGTGTAAATAGATTTGTGTGAATGACTGATCATTGGGATGAGCAAATGTCTGGAGGAGCGGATATTCCTTTGTCCAAAACTGTGGGTCTTACGCTTGACTTAATCAATGATATCTGCTTGTGTTTTGATGTCGAAGAAAACTTTAATTATGTATCTAATGGCCACTTCGAGCAGAAGTAATGGAAGTCACCGTGTACGAATGCTGAGACCGCAGCAAGGAGCATATAGATCAACATTTTTGATTCACAATTTATTTCCAGTGTAACGAGACCAAGTTTATGTTGTTCAAACATAAAGTGCTTTGTTGGTGAGTTCCCTCAGGTTAGGTGTAACCAAAATCCTACGTTACCTGAAGGTATTTGCGCAATATTGCTTTCTGCGAAAATGCACTTGTAAATTGGTACGGAACCACTCCCATTGCTTTATACGCAGTCAACGCATCGTCGGCTTAACGTGCTGTCAAGAAAAATAAAATATAGGTGTGTCGGTACCGGTGCAGTTAGCTCGGGGACCATGAGTGCTGATGTGCTAATGGTGAATCGGCCCCTCGACTGAACCTAATGCTATTTGAAATGACGTCTAAGCAAATCTGCCACCCAGTGTTTGACAGTGCAGTAATTAGATACAATATATCTACTTACATAGTTCTTGGTATTCGTTTGCCCAATACCTTTAATTATTAATGAGGAAAATGTAATAATATAGACCAGATACTTCATGACTTCTCTTGGCACAAACATCACTGACGTTCTACACGTGCCCGACATACAGCTCTATTGAAGATTATGTTTTCTGTAGTTAGCTATTACAAAATATACTAATTTTCCAAAATTGGTTTTTGTTGTAATTTTATTTTCCAATATTGTCATTAAAAATATAATAAAGGCAGATTTGGATGATTATAAATAATTGCCCATACAACGGATATTGAATGTCCAAAGAGATGATTATCAGGATAATTTTCAATCATTATTCGTATCACATTTTCTTTGTCTCACAAGATAACGAATTTACTCGAATTATAGTAGCTGATAATGTTAATATATGCGCAAAGGAATCGTATAATAGCATTAATCGTGAGGGGTCGTTACGGGGTGCGCGTGGCTCCGGCAATCATTAGTGCATTTTATTTCACGAGCCGCGCAGCGCCGCGCAACTTCGTAGGTGGCTTAATGCGTTTCCCCATTACCTGTCACCTCTACCATATACAATCCTTTTAAGCTTAAACCGTTATTGTTTTCATATCGGGCTGTTTCATTATTCAACTACATACTTGTCAATATGTTACACATTATATTTCGCTTAGAGGTTACATTAAAGCTACAATGTGAATTTCGTATTGAATTTCAATATTCAGCAAACTAATGAAATGATTTCGCACCTGAGGCTAATTTATTGAATTGCTAACAATACAAATCGTTATTTTTACGAACAATTCGTCTTTCTCTCTTGTCTCAATTTGTAACTCGATAACGATCGACTTAAATAATTTCTTCGATAGAATAATGCAATCAAAGAGTAGTACGTCAAGTATGTTTAAAGTATAGGTAGACACACTGGTGGTCGACATCGCCGAACTGTTCTTGTGCAGCGAGCACTGGCTTAGTTGAGTGGTTTGCTCCGCCATTTGTTATACGAAACTAGATACCAGTGAGTGCACTCGGTTCGGCGGCTATATCTGAGTCTTCCCGCAGACCCTCGACCTCTCTGTTGCCAGCTTATGTGGCGATCGCTAGGCTTAGTCTAAATTGCAATTAAACGAACTTGCGCTTTTGCCCATTCCCCGCAACGATATTGAACTGTTAGCAGCTTTGGGCATGTGGAAATAATATTGAAACAAACGAAACGGTTTTTTCCACTTCGTGAAGTCTATAAAAACTCCGACGCTCAGTCAGCACTTTGATAGATATTATGTTTTCATGGACACTTTCAACGCTCAATCTTTAGAATTGGCTGGCACGATAAAGTGTAAAGAGAACGTCCTTCTGAGCCATTCAACAGTTCGTAAAGAAATCGTGGCGTCATCTTGCGTACTGAGCATCAGCAGTGAGATGGACGAGTGGAGAGTGCGGGTTTTATATGTACCTAGGGTAATTTAGTCAAATCGATTCACCATCTTACGTATTCTACCGGCGGCAGGTTTAATAACGTGTTTGATAAAGACGTGTATTCGGGACGGGTTGGATGAATGTGAGGCCCTAATATGCTTCGCCTTCGTCGCGCCGACGTCGACCGCTGTCGGCTGCGAATATGGGTTCCGGCGTCATATTCGTTGCCGCAGCTCACGCCCATTCATATGGATAGTGCGGCATAGTTTACATATTTTGATGCGCGGCCGCTTTAATAAAGCCATTAATTTTAATAATGCTACGCTCACACGTTAAACATTCGTGGTCGCGTTTAATAGTTTGGCCTTCATCTACACCTAGTTACGCGAGTAAGTTATTAGAGAGCTGTTTAATTAATGGCGTGTAAATATTTACACAATATCAGAAATTCATCTCAGAGAAGAAATTAAAGCCAACCTTAGCAGTATGAATTACATTTTCGTTTCGAAAGTAATTATTTTTTAAATTGAATGTCTGTCATTGAATAAATACTGTAACGTATTTAACGAGCATAAGACGGACTGATATCATTATGTTACAGGTGCTTCGCTGTCGTGTAAATGTATGTATGTCAATCAGACAGGCGTTGTCGAACAGCACACGATCATTTTCATTTTTCAGGCCCCTCGAACCACATTACTAACGATCTCGTGTGCCGAACTCCTTGTCTAATCTTTATAAGCATGACGAATGACATTTTCCTTGTTCTATCCCGCATGATTATGGATAAGAGTTTTAACGACCACCAGTTCGGATCGTAAGAAAAATGTTTATGTACATAAAAATTCATGTGTTCGACTTCGTCGGTCGGTATTCAGTGTCTTTGATCCAGTTATTTTCGCTGCGGAACTATGTATGAATTATACCAGAGCTTTAAATTATGTTTACACTGCAGTCGCTCTTTTCCAGAGGGCCGGTATATTTGTAATTAACTTTACGTACTTCATTTCTTGGTGTCGAAATCCTTTTTCTTTTTCAAGTATGAATATTGGTGATATCACGTGATATGGATCAAAATATAACTATTAAATAAACTATAAATAACCGCACTAACTGCACACATTTGTCAAAAGCTCGTAAGTAAAATATGATCTTACAGCGGGGTACCATTAATCAACGAAATTTCTGGTAGCTGCAAATATACCTAATTATTATGATGTGGGGTGTACTTAACAAAATGCCGATATAAGGGGCTGATTATAGTGCACTAAAGCACTTAAGAGAGCTCGAAGTGTGATGAATGATCGTCTCCGGGCGTCGGCAGCAGTGGCAGCGGCGTGGAACACTGCGCGCGCCGCTCACAATATGATTGATAGTGCTTTATGTTACATCAAATTACTTCAACCATATTCTATGTATTAATATTGAATCACCCTAATACACCTAAGCTAGATCTAACGATGTTAAGATGATATTGAATAATATTCGAAAAGAGCGTGGTTCAATTTCAAGTTATTTAATCGCCTTAAATTATCTGGCAAAAATATACCTTGAAACGAAACTAAGCGCTCGCCGCCTAACTTGTCTCGTACTTGACCTGACTTCAATGTATAACTCGATTGTCTGATAAAAGTCAACTTGAGTTGCTTTAGTACTTTATTCCCGGGCGATAACTCTAGTAAGACCTTTGGCGTCTCCGTGAGAAAATACGTTTATTAGCTCATACACTTAGTGGGAGACATATCAAACACACGTGTTAGTCAACAGTAGTTCTCGATAATTGTGCGACTGAGTGTTGGGAGCCGATCCTCACCTCGTCGGCTTTTCGAGCAAGGAAACAAACAAACGGCGCGTAAAATAGACTGGATGCGTTGAATCGTACCTATTTGTCTTACTTTATTTTCTTCGCATAGACCTCGTTCTATTTTGATTAACTCATTTATTTTCGAAATGGAAGTGTGCGAGGAGTGGACCCCTCTTGTGACTTTCCCGTTGAGCGAAATTACCCAAGTCGGTGATGTTTGCCATGCGAACGTGTTGAGTGTTTGGCCCCTCTTGGCTATTAACTTTTTTTTGCTACTCACTACTGACCGTTTACAGTCATTCAACATCTGACTACGAGACACTGAAACATCAAGCTACATGCGTTTACTAGGGTATAGTAATATACAAGATTCATACTAGTTAGCAACGTATTTTTGTACATTAAATGTTAAGTTTTTTGAATTGGCATACGCAGCATTTTTCTCGGAAGTCAGAATTATATATATGTATAATCGGGTTAAGTTCGATTTGATTGAAAAACGGCAAAAGTCAAGATGATTCGATGGGAAAAGCTATATTTATACTCGTACCGTAGATAGGTACATAATTTCCTACGTATAGATATTTGAATTTCTTAGTTATATCGATAATAGATTATCCTTAAAGACTCACAGAGCAACAAACGTCCACTTTGCTAGTTGTAACGTATCTCCTTAATTCGTGTCCCACATAGTTCGATATAGAACATCTGAAAGGCAGCTGATTGGTCACCTCAATTTAGAACCACCACATTCCTGTGTTAACCTCGGGAATATCGACATAGTTCCCATTCCCGTACCAGTGGGACAACTCTATATTGAATAGACCTCAGTAACGTATACACGAGTTGTGTAGTTACTGGTTATTATGGACACGTGCGATTAGGTTACTAATCCATGCGTAAGATCTGGTAAAGCAATTTAATTACTGATGTTAGGTTAGCTCGTGTTGTACGCAAATAAGATTTAGCTATCAATAAATAATCCTTCGACTCGACAGATACAAAAAATAACGGTGAATGTAAAAATACTTTTTCATTTTCATTGTTTACTAAAAGATAATGCCAAAAATATTGGAAGAGTTTTTGTGACATGTTTTTATGATTAGACTGGAAAAATATGATATTGTAGGTATATAAAAGATACGGATCGCTATTAGTTCTAATCTTAATTTAAAAATAATGATGGCAAATAAAGAGAAATACCTTCACGGTAGCAACCAGTAACAGTCGTGTGCAATGTTTTGACGAGATTTCAAATAACTCATCTTGTTAACAAATTTAACCCTTTGTAACATATTAAAGGAACGTAACCATTTCCCATAAAGCTTAAGAATCCATTCTGGTATCCTGGAGACCATTTGTACTGGCGCACAAAAAACGCGTACAAACATAAATCTTGTTAAGATTGTCAACCGTACAAAAATAAAACGTATCTGATATTCCACGTGTTCTTTTAAAAGGCTTAGCGAATGACGCGTGTAAGACTTTGCAAGAAAAACAGAAACAGGTAGACTTTATATGAATAATATTATATTATTCAGACAAAAGTGAATGCAACGGAGACGACCTGTTTATTTTAAGACTGTTATTCCTATTCCAGCCGGCAGACATCGTTTGTTATCTATGCACAGTGTAGCCATTTCGACGAACTATTCTCAACAATCTTGAGCCAGTCTAAAGCTGCAGAATTTGGGGCTAGGTATTGAAACAATGAAATTGTTGTTTGCTTTGTAAAAGGCGATGTTTGTTTCTTAAAAAAAAATGGTTTGTTACTAATTATTGCACTGAGAACGGAACGTGACTTCTCTATACATACAGACTGGTTTAAAACCTTACTAAAACTTAGTTTGTAATCTTGATAATAATTTAATTAGTGAGGTATACAAGTCTTAATACTTTATTCCATTCTCTTAGAGTGAAAAATAAAAATACTGCATAATGCTTAGAGGCTTGAAAAGCTACGCTGCATAAATTAATCAAATAATTTTATGTATTTCAAATTTCATGCAAACTGCACATTTTAATTAATCTGATTTTGATAATTTGTTTGTTGATTGATCACATTAGTGAACATGTTAAGCCATATTGATACGAATATTATTATTATAAACGCATCACAAAAGCCCACATATCATCCATTACGTATGTTTCATATTCGAATATAATTAAATCATCTAGGTATCATATGGAGTCGTGTTAATTATTGGAATGTAATATTTGCTCTTTAAATAAAAAAAGAGCAACTTTCCAAAATACCTATAAAACCATGGTTGTATGCAAGGTTTTCTGCGGGAGGCTTTTAATAATTTGTCATTTTCGTATAGTAATGAATAATAATGAATGAAAAAAAAAGAAATGTTCGTAATTAAAAAAAAAAAACATATTTTCTGTTAAAGTTTAATTGAATTTAATTTCGACGTAATAAAGAGAGGTATGCTTTCAGAATTTCGTGATAAGTTCACTTACGAGACTTCAATATAATCCATTATTTTATAGGATTAAAGTAAATAGGTTATTTTTTTCATTTTACGTTGATAAGTTAAAAACATGGTTTTAATTAGTTATTTATTAAAATCTTGGAAGTAGTTATCGTTGTTTTATTAAAATGTGATTATTACACTACATTTCATTTATTAAAAATTATGGACTAAATTCAAATGTCAACTTATCTTAAAAAAGTAATCTTGCTTCATGTCAATTGTTTTCCAATAAACATCAAAACAATCCATTCATGGTACCGATCAAAAAGTGACTTTCATCCATTCTTCTTAGGATTAGAACGTCGACTAGGACATCATTTTATATTTCCCATTTCCACTCGCTAAGCTTTCGTTCTATTTGAAATTTTAATGAATGCTCCAACTGAATTTTGTCAATGGATAAAAATTGCGGCAAGCTTACTTAATGCCGTAACCTCTTTTTCAGACCTAGAAATTCCACTTGCCAAGTAACTTCACTTATTCAAATAGTTGAGTTTGTTTTTTCTTGAATAACTCTCGTTTTATCCCAAAAAATAACGGCATAAGTACTTCAGCAAAGTGTGCTACAGCCAAAAACCCTCGTATTTTTGTAAGAAGGAAAGCAAAAAGCGTGTCTTAAACAAAACTGTGATACAAGTCGTACCAGGCTCCAGAGATGTGATATTTTCAAGATCCCTTTGTAGACGTAAAAGAAAATATGTAACTAACATTTTTCTTTTCATGTCACGCGTATTATTTTGTTTCTCGTCGTGTCACTATTGTCTTAGTAAATTTAGAATTGTTTCTACTTAAAACCGCAGTTGTGGAACTAAATCGCCATCTGTCTAGCGTTTTCCCAACCATAAATGAGTCTGATTCCAGTGTTTCCAGATGTAGTGATACTAAATGTGAAAACAAATTGATGAGAATGTTTGAGGGTAGACCGAAGATGCGTACAGCTGCATGTATATATTTTAGCCTAATTTCAACCTTTCTCCAGCTTCGTTTCATCTTTACCCGGATTTACGCCTCCTTCTTGAGCCAACTTGATCCATTGCGCAAATTGTGTGAATCATGCCGGCTGATAATAGGCCCCGGATTGATCGCAGGCCCATTGAAGGCGAAACGAAGTTTGGAGAGTGGTACTAATTCGCGATGTGGCGGCGGGCGGTACGTTTTGTAAGAGAGAACCTTTCTCTATCGGCCATCTGCAGCCCAACTTAATTTACATAATTAATCTGCGTCCGAAAACCGTGTCGGTTCCGACGACGAGCCTCCATTAAATAAAGATATCACAGAAAGCGGTTGTTCACACGTTATTTATGTACTTTAGTAAAAACACGAATGAATTTCATTTAATTAAATTCCGAAATGTCTAAAAATGGGTATATTTCGTTTTACATATTTACTTTTAGTATTTTAGGCAAAATTGCAAAATTGTGCTCGTGTACACACTGCATATCTATATGAATTTCAATTGAAATTCAAAACCATTCACGTAACTCAAAATATTATACGTAGGTACAATGTTTATATCACAAACTAACAAATTGACATTTTAAATATTATTTTCTTTTGGCTGAACATTGCCACGTAATACTGTTAAAGAACGCTTCCAGATAAAGTCTCTTTATGAATCTATGAACGCACTACAGAACTGAATTTAATTTGGTAATGGAAAACACAAGACTGTATAGTAAGTACAAGTTTATTTTAGTTAATAGAGGTAGCGAGTATCTACAGTGTTGTGCTCGTAACCGCTCACATAGTGCAGAAGGGAAAGGATGGCATGCCTCGCCCGGCCCATGACGAGGGCGCTTCAATTAAAACTGTTCAAGTTTGTTTAAATGTTTGTGTCAGCCCATCGCCGGGCAAGAGTTACAACGCTACAGATTTCGCTCTAAATTAACAACCAAATACTTGGTCTATTCTTGGTTATACCATTCTAACCTTAAAGTGACCTCTTTAACAGGGACATAAAAGTTATATTGCATTGAACATGATCACGGATATTTTGAGATGTGTACGAGTAAACATTTGACGGTAAACTTTGGACTGGATGTGAGTTTATTTTCGATCGAGAGTTTCAAGTCGTGAATAACGCGATTGTTGATACTTTAATACTATTAGGTTGTGGTTGCGGAGAGATTTAGATTTTACCTTGGGACGGGCAAAGTTGGGAGCCCGCGTCTGACTCGAGTTGACTTCGCCGTTTCATTCCGGCTAGAACTCGGATTAACCCTTGATGCCAACCAGTCTGACTTTGTTGTCAAACAAAACTAATTAGTTGTGCTCGTCCATTTCATTATAAATATTCGCTATTGTATTTATTTTACATTGGTATATTTTTCTCTTTACAAAAGAATTTTGGGCTGCGATGAACTTGGAGATCTTGTCGCCTCCGTAAAGATCGCGCAGATAGGACCTACTCAAATTAAGCTTACTGATAGTAGAATTAAACCTCCTTTTTCTTTTTTTGCAAGTACATTTTCTTTGAATATTATTTCTTCCCATTCCAAAGGATTTGCAATTTGAAAGTTCGGCGTACAAAACAGAATCTCTTTTAAGAATTAGTCATAATCCTAATATGGTTAGGTAGTCAGCGGGACGTTTGTGATATTTATGTAATTCTCAAGTAAGCCGTTTAATCGTCCATCGCGTACTTAATGTTTGAGCTTCTGAGAAACGTTAAGGGGGATGAGATGAAGGGAGGAAGGAGGGTGTGCGGTGGATCCCAAGATTTGGCCTCGTTCTTGCTAACAAATCGCTCGCCGCACCACGCACAGGTAGTGTCACGCCTCATTACTCCAACTTTATGTTCGGCAAATCACTCTAACGTCATGAATAAACAAGATTAAGGCTTATGACCTTCAGCACCACCCTAATACTATTTGGTCTAGTTTACTTTATTTGCTTTTTGAAGAACTTTTATATTTATAAATAAATTTTAAAAATATTGACCCGAATAGCGGATTAATTTATAGTATACAAGATATAAACCGTCTAGAAGTTGGTGCTAAAGTTAAAAGCTAAAATGAATTCCGTAGCAATTTCAGCGCTGCGTAATAGAAATGGCACAGCATAAATATTAATTAAGTAGCATAATACAGTACTTACCTAGGTGCTTTTATTGCTAACATAATACATTTGAGTGTTGGTACACCACGACGGTTTCACGAATTATTTTGTATTATCTATATTCTCACGATACTGAAACAATATATTTTTCTTTTCACGTCTATATGCATCTCTGCCTTTCTTTTTGGGTCAGCAAAACCTCCTATAAATGGTTTATATAGTTACCTATTATAAAGTTCGCCTTCTATTTGAGGTTCGGATGTCTTAAAAGAAAAGGGAAAATAACTACATTAATTTATTCCTTACAGCTAAAGTTATCACAAAACAAACGATCTCGGGTACCTATTCTTTGCTTATTGTTTTCGAATTCTTTGTAGTTCTCGGCTTCTTTTCCCGGTGTCTTCAAGAATTTAAAATTAAAAGCGTGTCAAGCTATGCCAACAATAGAATTTATGAATTAAAATACTGTTTTTTTATGATGTTTTCATGAGACCGTGCTGCGAAAGTTAAGCTGATTATATAATCAATATAATTGAGATGGATTAATGGATAGAACAAAAATTCCCGACCGAATAGCTTTTGATTTTTGATTGGATGGGATTTAACAATGGCGGAATCCATTAGTGGAAGTTTGTGCCTAATTTCAAAAGAACTTATCATACTGTATGTTTACTGTAATGTGTTAAACCACTGTAATTTCAATCAAATAAAACATATGACATATTATTGTTCATGTGTACTAAAACAATGATTAGTAAAATGACCCATGACGCTCGCATCACGTGCGTCAACGACAATAATTATGTAAATGGATGCCTGGGATATCGGGGGTGGGCCAATAGTACATCGTCTAATTTAATAGGCTAAATCGATTCGACGGTTTTAGTGTTGCTAACCGACGATAAAATAAAACGTACCTCATAGACTACACATGTTAAACAGTCAAATGTAAACATATAACAAGGTTTATGTAACAAAAACGGAACTGTCCTTTTCCAACTCTACGATGTGATTATGGGGAGCACTCGGCAAAGTTTCTAATGGTCATAAACTTCCAAATGTTTGCGTTCATATTCGCCTACGCAAAATATTAACAAACTCCAAATTAATTTGACCGCAGATGTGTCGGCGGGAATTTTTTGTGGTTAGTCCTAATTGTGATAAACATTTGGACATTCACGAGCACTTTGTATCTTACCATCTTTTTAGCGCAGAGAAGTCATAGAGTAGTTGTTGGCACATTATAATTTATGGAAGTAGAAAAAACACAGTGTTTTATTTTACGTACTATTATTTCAATGAAAGCATCCAGAACAGAAAAAAGTAGCGATTGCAAAATGTAAAAGGGGAAACGCAAAATCGTGAGCTTCATAAAAAGAATATTCGTGGGCCAGCTATTTGAATAAAATATCAAAGAGAGAACCATTTTTCAACACGTTGGTGATAATAATGACGCTATTTATCAACGACTCGAAAGGGTAGGTAATTATTAACGTAATATTTTGGTTTCGTTTGTTTACTTACATACATTTTGTGCGATATTTTTCACAGTTAGCGACATAACAGTAAGGTCATTTCGGTTGGCTGTGAGGGGATGGCTCCCAATGATTTATTGTTGCGTTGAATATGCATGTCGAGATGAAAAATGACGAGAAACGTGCGAGTGGTTAGTGTGCGAGGATCGCGCGGCCGGCGGCGAGCGGGCGGCTGCGTGGCTGCTACGCTGCGTGTCGCCAGCCGTCGCGTACGCCCCCCACAGCGTCACATTGCGGAAGTCGTTAGGAAGATAAATCGGGAACCACACATGATCCCGTAATCCTTTTAAATATCTAAGTGAAACCTTTTTACAAGCTGGCTTAAGCAATAGTTAAATATTTCCGCCACTATTCCGCTTTACCGCTTAACAAGATTAACTTTAGTCGTTGGTAGTTGTTCTGTAGACGAGGGGTATATTTCTTCAATATAGAATACCTTTATTTTCATTCCACGACGTAAAATCTGAAAGTTTCGATACAAGTTTCCACCAGACAAAATTTTCAAAGTGTGAGACATTCGCAAAGTGCATCCGAGAGCGAACTTAGGAGGTATGGGGGTACCAGTTTTAATAGTTGCCGAAACAATAGCGGGGAAGTTTTACTTGCCGCCCGCTCCGGCTCCCGCACCCGTTCATTAATACGGCTCCGCGCGGCACCATGCTACGTTAACTCGTTCAATTTTCGTAAAAACTGCACCATGTTTTTTTCTAACGCAGTACATCCATCAGGATCGAGAATAGCCTGGCTTTAATTTCCGCCACGATAACATATCGCTTCGAATTAAGAAGATAAAATAACGTTGTGGTCTTAAAAAGCGAAAATTTATTTTATGGGTACTTTCTCCAATAGTTTATTGCTTTGGGTTACTATTTCAGTAGAGCTTTCTATTAACATTCTCCTAGACTTTTATTATATTGTTAAAGAGGAATTGGTATACTTGAAAAAAAAAATATATAAAAAAGCCTTCGGTTAGCTAGTCTGGTGAACTCTTCTTATTGTTACAATTTGAATAAAACCGAGATACTTGGTTATTTTATTATCTATGAAAGCGTTTATTTAGGTTAGTGGACGTAGTTAGCATTGAGCGCCATGGCAAACATGAATCGAGTGGCTCTGTAGCAGCGGTTCGTTTCTCATGTCAAACCCAACCGGCAACGTCGTTCCTTTCAGGGCTGGGCTGCGCAAACAAACTATTGAACAAACAATTTTACTCCAATTAATGATGTCTCTCTGAAACATTCGTCAGGCTGTATTTGTAGAACGGACGCCTGGAACAATGAAATCCGTTTTCATATCTACATGTCATCAAATAATGAACGAGTTTACATCTGATTTGTTTTATAGGTATTACGGTCTGTTATCCTGGAAATCAATTTATGACTCTAGGTCTCTTACATTTATAGCCAATATCTTTCTCGATGGTTGACATACTTCTATCCTATCTGCGGAGCTTGACGTTCTATGTAATTTCAGTTTTTAACAAAGTAGTAATAAGGAATATCGGAGTCAAAGATTTTTAATAAATGTAAGGACGTCTAATCTTTTGAGGGTATCAAACATGATTTATTAAAGTCAAAGTATCTTTATTTATTATTAGTGTAGGTTCTACGTATTTTTTTATTAAAGGAGTACATTACCTATACAAGCGCAAGTGTCATATTACTTATGTACCAGGTACTCGAAACAGGCGATAAGCGCAATAGCAGAAAATAGAACACTTCCCTCTACAGTAAGGGTGCCGAAATGTTTCTCGTCACCCCATCCAGCGCGCAGTATCTGTTCGGAGAGCCTGTTGAAATGTAATTCGATTGTCATGATTATTTTCTCTTTTTTTACCCTTTAGACCCGACATGTTCGCATATTGAACACCCTTTTAAACAGATTGCTGGACTTGTACAATATTAATACCTACACTTAAGAATATTTAAAACGCAACTAGTACTATGGAACGTCGTAATTATTTTGCCTCATTGAAAAATAATTTATACTTATGTTTAGAGCCTTAAAAGCGGACACTTCGAAGCTACTTTTTGGGTCATCAACGTCGACGTCATTCATTCCGCAACTGGATGGTTAAAAGCCATAATTAGTGGTGAACATTATGCAGAAAAATATTTCCTTTCTGTCTTCCATTTGATTTTTGTACTGCTTTTTAGTTTTTTATTTTAAGTCGCCAATCTGCAAAAGGGGAAAACGGCAAAAAGCTTTGTAATTAGGGAGTTGACTCGACAGCAGCTTAATAACACTCAGACCCAGTTGAAGCCTCTCTGAAATGGATTCTAATCTCTAACTAGTATGACTTTGGGATATTGTGCTTGGAATGAAGTATTCTAAATATTTCTAGTACGGAAGGTTCATGTGAGCTACGGCATGTCTCTGTGTGTGAGTATGTGTGGAGTTCAAAACATGTATGTAGGTACATTAGGTAATTTTGTGTGACATTCACGTTTCGAGCGCTAGTTTCATTTGATAGTTCTGAAATAGGGTCTAGAATTTCTTTCTCCATTTTTTTAGGAACGCTAAGATAAATCTAACCCAGTCAAGCTAAAAATTACAGAAAATCCGAAGGAAAGTTCAGTCTAGTTAACTTTCTCTCAAAGATGTTACAAGAATATCGCGAACAAAGGTATTAAGATATTGTCAAACTATGGAAGAATACCTCAAAACTTTCAACTTTCAATATCTATTTTTTGATATGTGGGAAGTTTAAACTGAAGTACGTTCTTATCTCATTGAGCATTCTTTTGAGGAAGCAAGTTGTTATTTGCTAAATAATTTTAGAAGATGTTTATCTTCGAAAATCAGAACAAATTGGACCTGTTCTAGCAAATAACAGAAAATGAAACAAGCTTACAACAAAATCTAGATAATCCGCACATGGATGGAACGGCGTTGTATAGTACTTGTAGTTAGCTATAAGTGCAATCAAACAGCCCTCAATAAACGGCGGTATTGTTTTGCCGGTTATTGCGATTCCGTTGCCGAGACACGTCCGGAATAAATTAAACTGCAATTTGGGGCCTTTAATATGGAGTGTTGTTCGCGCTATTGGCCCATAGTGGCGTGTGGCAGCGTGGCGATATGAGCGGCATTCGAATGAGTACACAAAGGGGTTCGGCGCCATGCTGCCCATCGGTAATGCAGCCAGGCACATGATTGCAGCACGACTCTCCAGGGACACCGTTTTGTTACCTGCCTGCGTACCTACGCATGATCGATTTACTGTCAAATTTTCGTTGTACATTTAGAATTTGGCAGAAAGCCGCGCCGTGGAATAGCGGTGCGCCCTGAATGCGATAGTCCTAGTAATAGTGCTGAAATGGCTGCGTTGAGCGGTTTTCAGACGCTGGCAAAATTTACGTTGCAACCAAACCGATTTGCTTAGGATTTTAGGTTTGAGACAGAGTACTAATTAAGTGAGTGCACCCTCGAAAATAGCGTTTTATTAAAGCACAAAGATTGAGCCTATAAAAGCTTCTAACTTTCGGGGTTTAGTAAAAGCTTGTTTAGTTTGATTGAACACTCCAGCAGGGATCACTTTAAAGTTATAACTAAAGAACTTCTGTCATAATAGTAGACGATATCGCTTCAGCCAAAGTGTAACTTATCTGTGCATGTGAGGTATGCAACCAAACTTTGCCCATCTAAGTTGTATCTGACCAATGGCCACTAATCTGGGTACAGCGTAATGAAATTAAAGGGAATAGCAGCCAGTTAAGATACGGCGTGTAGTAATAATCATTGGCGCATAAGCGGAGCACACGGCGCGGTGTTTATTGCGTTCGCAGAGAATTCTATGGCACCATTAATGCACGTAGTGAGGCGTAAGGTCGAGTTGCTCGCTCAATTTGCGGTATTGCTCTGAGCTACCGTCACATAAACAGAGCCGTGAGCACCTACAGATCTACAACTGTCCCGATGTTTGTCCGCCCACATTCCTGAGCAGAACACGTAACGGCTCGCAGAATGCATTAGAACTTCCATAAACACCACATCCATTGTGTGCACACGTTAGACGTTTGGAGCCATTTTCAATAGCATTTATACATTCACTTGAACGGCGTACCTGCAGTTCGGTACGTACTACACGGCAGTCGTTCAGCTGATAGCTTCAGTCATTGCTTTGAGGTGTGTGAGCGTATGGCATTTATAAAGTCGCTCCCCAGGCGACACTTCGCTTTGGAGGAGCGCCTGTTTTTGTTCCCGCGGGGGATCGCGATCAGAATTAACGAGATCTTACCTTCATTCTCACTATGTGGTATTTAACGCAGAGGTAGGCAGTTCTTGCTTTTATATAACTCACGTTTAACAATGTAGCTTACTCTGTAGATGAAGAATATGCTACTAGTTTCTTGAATGCGATGTATTTGGATTAAAGAGCTTTAAGTCAAGAAGACCTCTGATTTAAATAACACCCTTAGGGCTCTCAATTTTATGACCTAAGAATTACAATTAATTGTATTACCCATTTGCCTTAATGCTAAGATCTACGACAGTTCGCATTTTGTTTGGAACTGGTCCAAATATATACCTATCAGCGGCATTTGTATTATCTTTAATGCGTTCGATGTGCATTTATATGCTTAACCTCGATTCCTCGAATGGATTTTATAGCGTATTAAAAAGCAGAAAAAGTAGATCAGCTGACATATCCAGATAATAATGTAAAAGCTGGCTCGAACAGGCTCTGTGATTATAGTGCTCTCGTCAAGTAAATGAAGCATTTGATGTTTCGATCATTAATAATTTCTTAGGGACGTTCTGGTTTTAATGATTAATATTGGGGTCCGGGAACTCGCAACCTATCAAACGCGAACCGACGCTAGATGTGCCTAGTTAAAATCATATATGTCCACTGTTTACTTTTCTAATGAGATTCAATCTTAATTATTTTTCACTGTTCATCGTAAACCTCTCGAGGGTTGCTGAGCCATTCCGTGGTGGAAACGTTCTTTTCGGGCTTAATAATTTCCTTTTTTAACTGAGTTCAATATTCGTTCCGATTTGCGTCGGGCGGACATTAAAATTCATAACTCAGCTATTATTACACTCGTCAACATCTGGCGCCACTTAAACGTTATTATCTTTAACTCTTAGGAAAACATTAATTAAGAAGTTACTTTTTATGTCACTTTGAAATATAATAAATTTTTATGGGAGTTGATCAGTCGGGCAGCCAGCAGGTGCCGAATCAGGGCTGGTTATGATGTACTCTTGGTAGGACATGTATTAGTTTACCTGTGCAATGGTCCAAGCTGTCCCACGATTAAGAGTGGTCATTTTACGAGTTTCGCCCTATAACACTTGAGAGTTAGTGGCTATTGTTCTATTCATCGAAGAGGCATTTTATGACGCGGACACACTCGTAACGGTCCGAACGTCTCGAGTTCCGTGTATGCGAGCACGAGATAAATTTACGTTGGTGGTTCACGCCCACAAGCGTCGCCAACTCGTAAAGCAGTTGACGGCGGGGTAACCTCATAAATAAGGTCCGGCGCCCGCCCCGGGCACCCACGCACGCTTGCATGCGCCGGCCTTGCACAAGTGCACATGCGCTCATGCACCTACTTATCTATCCCTGCAAAGTGACAAGAATATGAATGGCTACCAGCTATGTCCTAGACAGAAATATGGCTCTTGCCTCTCCAGTTTATTATTTTAAAGCGTTTTTAAAATAAAAATAAATGTCTTCTCATTTCGCTGTAGAACAGTTTTTTCGTGCGTAAAATTGTTAGCATACTTTAAACGGACTGCAATATATGATTACACTATAAAATGCTTTTGATGGATAATATAAATAATTATAATTATTACTCCTGTCTGGATAGCAGATAACAGAGGTAATTAGTGAATTTCACGAAATGTATTGTTCTGCTCGCCTGTAAATTTTAATTATGCCTTGTCGGTAAATCAGAACTGCATTGAGGAGGGCGCTGTCCGTCGATAATAATAATGACCAATGTTCGTTAAATTGTGCTGTAGGATTCGAACTCGCGTTCGTGTTTGATATTTGGAGAAAAATTTTGTGGACTTTATAAACTGGAGATGAAGTAGCCAGCGCTGCAGAGCGGCGTTTCTCCAAGACGTCAGCGGAACACTCGATACTAAATTTCATTTTGCGAAGCGACCGATCCTCAATAGCATCGCGTCATTTTACGGAAATTCTCCGTCCAATCCTCACCTGTTCTTCTGTTCTCGCTGCGAAAGATGAAACGAAATTCCGCAACATGTTTTATCAGATTGATTAAGGTTGATCTTGTTAGCTCACAAAAGACAATAATAATATTTCAGCAAATATTTTTTAATAATTATTATTCATTTCGAAATAAAACTTAATAAAACAGATACAGGTGTCAGAATAACAATAAGATGAAAAGGGCGATGTTGTTGTTCAGAATTCCGCAAAATAAGTTATTTTTAAAGGAAATTGTATTATACGGAACACTAATCGTGAGCTGGTAGTGACTCGAACCCAGTTTTTGCGCATTCGCCTCCACTCGGATCCGTTTTACATTTTTATTTTACTCCTTTCAGTCTAATTTAATATGCGGCCTCGTAGAAGAAATTGCGAAGATATATTTTTTCATTTGTTAACTCCACCTTGAATGAAATCAGATTTTACAGGTGAAATTTATGTCGAATTTTATTTGACAGACAGAGAAAGCTTTGATTCCCCCTTATGCGTATTTTAATCACGTACGCACTTCTGTTGTTTGTAATGCAATATATGTACATATGTAGAATGTAGGTCTAAATGTTGTGTGCTAGTTTTAACGATCGAATTTTAAAATAAATCGTAATCGTGCAATCTCACAAAAGAATAAGCTGCCGGAGTCATCACGTACAAAGCAATTCCACGAGAAATGTATCAGTGTAGGTCACCTAAATTGAATACGATTTCATTAAACCTTGTTTTACGAAAAGAAAAAATCTTATCGTTGCTTGGAATTTAGACAACCGTCTATTGCAAGATTTTTAATTAAATCGACTTTGATCACAGGACTGGAATGTCTCTGGTAAAACGATTAAAACCAGTATAAAACAGTTGCTGTGTAATCTTTCCGCGTAACATCCCCATGTAACGGTTTAATCAAATACTTTTATATTATATTTTTTACCTTAAGGAATTTATTTTATGTAGGTATTGAAACTGATATTTTGTTTTGATTTAATACCACTGTACGGTCTCATACGTTGCGCTCAGTTCAGATATTCAAAGTGGAACAAAGTAAATAACTCGGTGTCCTCAATCCGCAGCTGTTAGTTTCCAACTAGCTATACTTCTTTTGTATGAACATGGTTGTCGTCTGCAATATAGAATTGGTGACGAGCGCGTCTTCGTTAGAGCAAATATCAATTAAGGTCGCCCGGTCGCTCGGCAGACGGCGGGAGCGTGACCGAGCGTGCCACTGCCCGGCCGTCGGCGTAGCCCACCGACCTACGCGGCAGAGCGCGTAGTCTCGTAACAGTCGTAACGCACCGTAGGCTCGTAGCCACGCGTAGCACTACAGCACAATATGGCAACTACATCTTACACTCGTGCAAACTAAGTTGGAAATTCGAAACGTGCTATTGCTTAAACAGCCACTTACTTAAACTAAGTCCCACTCTGTAACTCGACCTGTTGTTTACTTATTTATTAATTAAGATTATGTAGGTGGGTGCCATTAGAAACGTACCCACCCTTTCAGTCCCTTTGTTTTGCACGTCGTATTTGCGGCGGTAATAATAACATGGTTACCGTGACGTGGCTGTTCTTCGAACATATAATTTTGTGTAATGCACGTTGCGTAACTTCCCGTGTGTTCCCGTAGTGTTTTAATAAATCGTTATTAAATGACATAATTAATTACATAATAAAGTTTTCAACCATGTATACCTCGTTTCTCTATACTATAGTTGGCGAAGCTACTTCTGTTAGTCGACTTTTAAGTTACTTTTGAGTGAAAATTGGAATTTGCACATCGTTTGCGCAGATTCGTTATTATCAGCAAACATATAGAAACCAATTCAAATTATGGAAAATTTCATTAAACTGTTATGGACTCATATAGATACTTGTACGGAGATATTTAGATATTTAAATGAATTATGGAACCCAAATATACAAACATGGAAACTTTTCGTCCACAAGGAATACGTTATACTGTGTAGTTTACGAGTTCAAGAGTATCTTATTCAAGACAAAATTATATTAATACTAGCGACCCGCCCCGGCTTCGCACGGGTGCAATGCTGATACTTAATAAACTACAGAAAAACTGTGAACGTTGTATATAATACCGGCCGGCCGGTACCGCCGCAAACGCTACGTCCCGCAATTTTTAAATCTGTAATATCTTCGAAAATATTTACTTAAATCATACTATGTAAAGGGCCATATAGATCTATATTAAATGAACAATGTATTCAAGGTATTTAATTGGTTAAGGATTAATGCCGTATTGGTTAAAATCGCTTCGGAAATTAGCCATTATTTGTCGTAAAAAGTAAATGACAAGAAAAAGTTATTGTGAGTTATCCATAAGAGATAGACATATACCATCACGGACTTTTCTGTAGACCTTTTCAATGTGTACAATACTTAGTACATTATTTTGATAAAATTCGTAGGGTTCAGCCTGCGTGTGGAATGTAAGCGGAAAAAATGTAATTATTTACGACATCACATTAGAAACCTCAAAAATAACAGTACTTCTCCACTATTTAATGGATGTTATTATACATATAAACCTTCCTCTTGAATCACTCTATCTATTAAAAGAAACCGCATCAAAATCCGTTGCGTAATTTCAAAGATTTAAGCATACAAAGGGATATAGGGACAGAAAAAGCGACTTTGTTTTATACTATGTAGTGATGATATAATATATGCATGCGGTCTTGAGACCAGTGGTCAGACGCAGTACTACTGATAAACGTAGGTTCTGTTACTAGGACAGGCCTGAGTTTCACATCGGTACGCTCACCCCTCATTATTAAAAAAAAAAAAAACTGGGGAATGTAATAATATACCCACAGCGGGCTCGTCTGTCTGTCCAACGTTACGCGAAAATTTTGTTGTTTTTGTAAAAAAAAAAACAAGTATTTCCGTCCCCCAAGGGTTATTTTAAAATCGTGACGCAACGTTGCATTTAATTACGGGCGTGTTTTATATACCACAGCTCCGGACGTTTATCCAACCAGAGTCAGGGTTACTGGCTTATCCAAACGATCAAAGTTTAAAAACAAAATCATCAAACGAACCTTTTTGCTATTTAATATTCAGTAATACAAGTCAAACCAACTTTGAAGGTTTCGGAAATTGTTCGAATTGTCATCTTAGAAAATTATATCCTGATCTTTGATAACAAAAGCGAGTCGCGGGACGTGTCCCGGCAATCTACCTGCTCCCGGGGGACCAATTAAAGAGTTTAATTAATCTAAGCAAGGGCCCTGTTAGTTGCAAACTCTTAAATGACAGGAGCGCATGTTCCTGCAACCGTTTTGAAACTTGACTAATGGACGCAAAATTCTCAGAAAGCGAAAACAAATTTTATTTTCGATATTAAGTTTTGACTAAGTCCCGAAAGTTCTTGAAAGATAAACGATTCTGTTTAAATCTCCAATGTCATCCGACTAAAATTGGGATTATAATGAGATGCGAAATGGGGCTAACTTAGCGTTACATACTTTCGTCGATAGCTTAAGTTTTATTATTTCTATATATAACTACTTCTATTAGCCGCGCTTTCTTGAATAAAATTAACTCAAATAAAGAATAAAGCTAACCTTAATCTCTTTAATCATGGCAATTATATTCATAACTTTTCTCTTGCGGGAATATAAGTGCTTCAAAATTTACCACTCTCTTCCTTCAGGGATTTCAAAAAATCCTTAGCTGTACCCTACCGCGCGTAACCAAGGAAATTATCTACCGGGTTAGGCTGCCCGATTTTCGTTAATCTAAATTAAGAGCGCGACAGAAATAGCTATATACAAATATCAGCTTGTATAGGTGCACACACAATTTTTTACTGTTGTCTGACTGTACTGACGCGACACTTATTAATGGGTCACAAGAAAGATCACAATTGGCTACTCTCTTATGTAGCCATATATAGTACGAACTTAGCTAGCTAGTTACGTTATTCTTTTATAGATAAAAACCTAATGTAAATAAGAAAAAAAAAGTACTGGGATCTATCTTCTTATCACTAGTACATGATAAGTTTTTATGACGTCAAAGAGTGAAAGGATTTTGGGACTCGTACATATTCAGCATGACTGTGCGATCCTACTATTAGGACCTAAGTTCTAAGGCCTAGGTACTAACGCTGTAGACCTTGTGGGTCGTAATTCACTACTGGGGCTCAGTGCGGGTTGGTCGACGTCACATAATGTCTTAGAATTTTAGTCCTAAAACATACTGGATTTCCCCGATAGCTTTTTTCTTTCGCCGCTTACAGAGAACTGCTGGTTAGACGAATACGTTTGTATAATGTATGCTTTTCTAGTCTTCGATTTTTTTTCAGGCAATCAAAAATTTGTTTTATTTTCTTTGCACAATTGAAAATAGCAATTAAATTTTGCCTTTTACATGAGTACCCTCATTCATCTTTAATATTTTCAAAGTTATTAAGTCATTTGTAACTGATCCGGATTCATTGCTTCTGAACGTCCCTATAGATTATATTTTTTTTTTGTCCCGCAACCAAAGTGGAAATAGATTAAAAACTCAAATTGAATAATAGTCTACACTGAGACCGAGAGGAGTGGCATAAATCTAGCCGTTTTAAATTGTTTTTATTTTACGTCGCACACTTTCATCCGTATCTCGAATTTTGCGGGATCATTTTACTTTATTAGTTTCGTACTATTCTGCTACTTTGTTTTACGACATTTTTTTACTCATCTTTTATGAAACTCTTCCACAACGAGGTCGTGTATGATTGTTTTTATACGCTGTAATCGTTTCAAGTGGAAACTTTTCTTTAGAGCGTCTCTCAGCGTTTGTAATTTATATTTTCTTCATATTTTTTGGAGTGGAGTAATATTCCGATGTTTTGTCTTTCGAACACGATACAATATTTAAATATTAATTTATTCTTAAAGTAGATTATAGATATATTGTTAGCTATGCATACTCATATCGAGAGCTAAGAATTTACATTGCATACATATTTAATTTTTGCAGCATGTCCGTGGCCCTGAAAGTTTAATCCTTATGGTTTTCTTTAATATTTATGAAGGCTCCGAACGAACTTAATACTTGAAAAATATTATTATATCTTTGTCATAATCATAAGCTTTTATACGTTCCTTTTATATAGTGCTTATTACAATATCAGAATAATATTTAATGCCTATAGAAATAAAATTTATTTTACGTTAAATCAAGCTCGTAGGTATTCGGAAAAATGTACAATGAAAGCAAAGATATTGTGCTGCATTTCGATGTGAGATAAATTCATTTGAAGCTCGATGATTTATCAGAGCCAGCAACGGGAGGTCGAGCTCGGCGTCATCGTCGCAGCTTCCTCGCACAGACATATCGCCGTGATAAATTGCGAAGAATCTGCGAACGAGGTCAAATTCAAAAATAAAAATGGTATATAATTTTTACAAAATACCAGTTTATGTCTTGTTACGTGTTTTGTTTCACACGTTCAACTTTACGGACGAAAGTTCGAGGCAGTGAGAAGAAAATTGTAAGTAGTTTCAACTCTAATGTTGTTTTGCATAGGTGAGCAGTCGAGACGTGCTTCCGGAGATGCCGGGCGGTTAGATAGGGGCTTTGAAGATATTTTTATTGAATGTGAGGAGTGGCGTCAGAGTCGGAGCGTACGCCAGCTGCCGATGACGTGGCTCAAGCGCCTATTATGCCGCTTGCCTTTTATTTATGATCGGGTTGAGCGGTGCTTATTACGACTGCGGGTGCGGACATGTTTCATATGCCATGTTTCTGCGTTAGCTGTCTTCTTCACACTTATTGAGCCATTTGCCTGAAATTATCTTGTTCCTTTGCTGTCAAAAAATACTAATGTTGGGTTTATTTATGTAGAGTTTTTAAAATTGACCCTATTATTTTTTCCGATTGATATAGCTGCAGAGCGCGTATCAACTAATTACGCTTACTCCCACAACTTGGATTAATATGTATAATTTCAAAGTTTATCTATACACATAAATCACATGTCAAGTTTTGATGATATCTGCCGCCGGGGTTGCACAAGTTTAGGTATACTTATTGTTATTCACGGCGTATCTCGAAACTCTGCAGTGATATGTGTTTCACTAAGCCCCGACATATATTTCTCCGTTTTTGTCTATCACTTGGCAGCAACTTCTCCAATGTTTTCTCATTCGCCCGCAGTCTTCCCTAAAAGTTAGCTCATTCCTGTCTCGGTGGGTGCCTCAGCGAATTACGAACTCGGCACTCAGCCGCCGATGCGTGTAAAATGTCTTTACGACCTCGGTAAATTCCGCGATGTGTGTCACCGGCCGTGTTGCCTACTCGCCCTCACGATTTTTTAATCAATTAGTCGTTAATTGAAAAACTTTCAGCTCTGAGAATGTAACCTATTTCGGCTGCTTACGTTACATATTGAAGTTGCAAATTTCCAGAAGATGTAGAATGGTTCTTTTAAATTGGACATTTTGGTGATGTTGCTGCCCCTCGCGCTTTATATGAAAACAAGTGAACGCCCGTGCGCAGGATGACAAACGCACCGTTGTCGCATAGACACGAAATGTCCAATTTGAGATAGCCTCTGTTGTCTATGCTATTTTCTTGTCGGACGCGGAATTGTATTTTGTTTGGATGTTAATTAGTATGTTGTTTCAAACTAACCGTGGTCGCAACTGACATACCATTTATCCCACAAAGAAAAACGCAGGTTTAAGAAAATATGATGACTAGAATTCGGAGTACACAATATGTCGTTGTAAGCCGTTACTCGTACTGAGTTTTAATTTTTAAATCGGTCTTATAACAGACAAACCATTTTTTGTTCGGAATTCAATTGTGCATCAGAACAGAAGAAACTCAACAAACATGTTGAATGCCTGCGTCCGACTAGTGAATGGATATTTTTTGTTCGTTACTGTTGGTTTTAGCTCGGACGCAAAAATACACCAAATAATGTCGGATTTTTGTGTTTCTAAATTCAAGAATTCTAATTGAATGTTTCGTAATTTCGGGGAAATTATGTTTAAAATAAATGTTTCTGACATACGCCATCGTAAGAGTACTTATCGTGAATAATTTTATGATAAAATAAATGAGTCGTTTTGTTAACACGCCGGAAATAATGTTCATGTTGAACTCTCTCTAGCTTTCGACGTTGATTTTATGCCCTTATTTGTTTGTCGACGAAAATTCTAAAAAAAAAATGGCTGCTGCTTAGCTGTCTGCTTAAATATTTAATTACACTGCCCCCGTCATTTGGGTACTGTGTAGCTTTCTATCAGTGAGAGTATATTCAGAGTTATTCGACCATTTGTAGATTTCCCCAAACGTACCAACATAGTTACACACATTTTTTATGAAAATAGCAGCTCAGTGACCTTCTGCTCAACACTGCCGGGAAAAACATTTTGTAAACATACATTGCACACACTCGTAAATTCTCTAATATCTGTTACTGACAATTTTGATATTGGATAAATTAAAACGCTTTGAGTCAGGTACATTATAGCAAATGTAAATAACATTATTTTATCATTTATTTAGGGTTATTAGAATAAATCATTTATTCAAATATTGGTTTACCTAGTCATTTAGTTCTCCAAATTCATGGAATTATAATTTTCATGAATATGACAGTATACTTTGATCGTTATTAATAAATAGTTTGTTAATCAACAAGCTTGCGCTCATTATATTCATTAACCAAAATAAAAAGCGCAGAAATATATAAATATTTTGTAGACAGCGCGATGAGTAGGTATACTACAGACTCTTTACTCCATTAGACATCAGGCTTGCAGTGACTGGCGACAGGAAACGGCCGTCGTCGGCATAACAAGGTTAACATCTTGCAATTCTATCAGTCTTATGTAATAACGTTATCAAGCTACTTCCTGCCGCCTCCTACCAACAATGAACACACAAACCAGCATGTAAACATTAATTAAAGTTTTTGGTAATTAGTGACACCAGCTACCCAGTGAGAAGAGAAAAACTTAGCTGTGAAACTGCCTTACGAGATAATTTGATAACAAACTTGAAAACTTAATTACATGTTATATTGTTGTAGAGTGTTCGAACGTTCTGGAAAATTTGGTGTTTAACCACAATTTACATGACAGTGAATGATGTTAGTGTAAATTAATAACTCAACCTACATACATGTACCGAGTTCATCTAGTAATTGGGGGAGTTACTTCTGAGAATAAGAATTCAAGGTTCTTTTACCAGCAAACATTTCTCAGTAGTAGTTTAGCATCTAAATAATCTAGCTTAAAGGGAAGTGGACGTTTATCTCGAATACGCAGCAATTACAACTTCCACGAACATAATATAAAGCTTTTCGGTACGTTACGTACCTTGCTTGTACCTATATTATTTAGTACAAAAGATTATTCCTTTTTTCTGTCATCCGTAAGATGAAAAACTGGGTCTAGGAAGAAAAGTGTGCCAAGACTGTAAGCGTTGAAGTTAAGTATTCTTCGCGATCTCCGCAACAGACTTGGCGTGATGATAATTAGGCAGAGCGTGGACACAAACAAAAAGTTGTTTATTATTATGTTCCTTTTTGTTTTGATTAAATAGGATGTTAATTATTTATCCTAAAAGGATCTACCAGAAAGGATTTTTAAGGGTTCTATGTAGAATGGTCTCTCTGTTTGTTTGTATGGAAAAAGTTCAAAATTGAAATACCTAACTCAGTTTTAAATTAACATTTTGTGAGTCTTAACATCGTTGCTGAAATCACGTTTGTGCATTCCGAGAAGTCATGTACGTGGTAGGTAGGATCATTTTCTCCGCCCACCTGGATATTTAGGGATTTAGATATCTTGTTAAATTTACATATGCAAGACGTATCTTGAATTAATCTTACGAACATAGCGGTGAAACAGTAACGCTTGCTTTAGTTTCACGAACCTTATTCACGGGTGACATGATTGCTGCATTTATATTTGATTGAGGAGTTACGGTGCAATAGTGCCTTCACAGAGCTGTGTACGTTAATTTAAAAGGGGTTAAGATGTATCAGCTGAAATATAAAGAGTAGATGAGTCAGTGGTTCCGGCGCGCGTCGAGCGGGCACCGAGCCACGGATCCGGCGGCGTTTCTTTCGAGCTCGTTAACGAAACAATAAATAATGATTTGGACGTCTCCACCATTGCAGGCTATTGTGTGCCCATCATATTTTCCGTCGGGCCGTCGGCATCAGGTCGTTGACGTGACGTCACAGCTTCCTAACCGTCGATTTGTTCACGTTATATGCGACTCACGATGTATTTCCGCCTTTTTTGTCGTATTTTATCACTTTGCTAACTTACACGAAGTCGTATATGAAAGCTATAATTTCAATTTGTTTGTTACAGGTAAGCTGAATATTTTTGGAAGTTCAAAACTTATTTTCATCATCTCAAAGGTAAGAGGTCGTGTGATATTATTAGCGTAATGTAATTTTGAATCCGGCCCCTTAAATTCATAATTTTGGTGTTTTCAAGTAAATAAAGTTGGCTTATAAAAAATAAATGAGGTCTCTTTAAAAATAATTAAGGGGACTAAACAGCTCTTCAAATTTATTCCAGTGACACGTTTGTATATTATACTATTCTAACCTGTAAATGAGATTATTGTTTTTATAATAACTAACTTGAATGGGTTTATTTTATCAGTCATAAATAAGGTAAATAACACCAGAGCTCTAGGTAATATATTGCTATGAACATTCTTCGCTAAGGGAATCTTGTTATTGTGACAAGTCATAAAATTGATATATGGGTCGAAATAACCATAAAAAATCAATGGACGCCTAAAAATTGGGTGCGACGTGACCGGAAGATTGTTGCCAATTTATTTCTAACAATAGACAGTTAGAGTTAAATTTTCTGCAAACCCGTCACCGCTGAAGGAGATGAAGTGTTTGTAAAACAGTCCTTTTTCAGTTTGCAGTCCTTTTCAGTGCACAGAATTGCGTTATTTTATTTTAGGTTTTTTTAGACTAAAGATTTTACGTAAATGGTAAATTAACAAGCTATTACGCTCACGTTTTAAAAGGTTACTTAAAAAAAGTTTAAATATGTGGTAAAAACATTTTAAATATGTGATTCGAGACACAGTTTTCATATGTCTATGTTCAGCTTATATATTAAAGATTTTCTTTGCAGTCAGTATACTGTTTCCTAAGTAAGAGAGAAGGTTCAGTACATGGCCGTGTGTGACCTTCCACAGCGAGGCTCAAACTTGTGAAATGAAATTACACACCCCAACTAAAATTAATTTGGAAGTAGGTAATATAATAGCAAGAAAACTCCATTCTTCGCAAACTTTATTTATTAACCAATAAATACATAGTACCTGTACGTAGCTACGTCACTTCATAAGAATTTTCTGTGAAACGTTATAAATGTTCCAAACTTCGGAAAATTCTCCAATACGTGCGAGGATTTTAGCTTCGAGAAATAATCTAATTAAAAACTCTGTGAATTGTGATGAAATGTTTCTCTACTTTTTTCTGAGTTGAGGCATAAAGCTTTACTCGTTTCATTCAACGTTTATTTAACTGAGGGTACTATAGAATAAAGAGATTTCGGAATGGCAGAAACAATTGTTTTTGTTTCGACTTTGTATAGGCTTCGGATTGGATATCGCATTGTGTGCTATACAAACAAGACACCTGAGGCAGCGGACGGAGCATATCGGAGCGTATCATTCTACACTGAAAGCACTGCAAGGAGCGTCCGGCGTTGCAAAAAGCGTAAAGCGCATTGTTTTCGTTGGTGGAGAAACGTCCAGCGCTGTCAGGCGACGCTCGGGTCTAATGGACCGCTATTTACTTTGACTGAAGGCTTTTACGATGAAAACAATACAAAATTTGAAGTACACACGCTCTGCAGCGATTACTAATTTCAGCTGCAACGTACACCGACACGAGAATATAAACTTGTATATCTCTCATTTCGTATTATAGGAGTATACTCTCTCTCGTAATTAAAGCGATAACATTTTCGGGATGTAACTATTATTATTGTGTGTGGTGATGCACATACAAAGATAATGGTGACTAACCCTGGTCGTTGTTTTCATCTCTTCAATAGGAAGATTGCCATAGGGTCTTCCTTTTGTGACATTTTTTATTTGATCACAAAGTATATGAAAGACTATAGAGCTTCATATAATAACACTACGCGGAAGATGCTATGGGTGTTTAATATGTCGTGTGTGTAACCTTAAACGATGTTTTCTTTGTAAATACTTATAGCTCACATAAGTATCCCTAACAGTAATATTCTCAGCGAGAGCCGTGCTTAGTTTAGTGTACGTAATATTATGAGTACAATAGTGCGGATTTAAATCATAATATTGCACGGAACAATACGCTCGCATTTTGCTTATTCAGAACTTAGTCCCATCAAAATGCATAGGATATGTGCCAGGAAGACGGCGGTAAAACTTTGATATCTAATACAGACTAGGTTCTCCTTGGCAGGACTACTACTTTCTTTGTAGAGTCGAAGAAAATTGCCTTAACTTATTATATCTTGTCATGATAGTGCATAAAGATTAGTTTTGTGTTTCATTTCTACAAAAGAACGTGTCTTGCAGCTTCTGGTACGTAAGATTCTCTAGTGAAAATATAACTAAGTATTCTAGCGTTTCATAGTCTTGTGCCAAGATGTAGTTAGCTCGAAGCAATCGCTCGACCGCTATCGGGTGGTTCTTTTATGTTATGCAAGTTTATAATTTTATGCAAAGTTACACCCGCCCTGACCTCACCAACTATTAGAAAAACTGGGTTCCCCTATTATGTGTTGTTAGGTAAACGTTATAGCAGACACGAGTACCAGGAATATTAATCCGGCTCCGGTTATTCTCATTACCATATGAAGCATCTTAAAGCACCCACGCAATAGATGGAGACCTTTTCTAAGCTCGGATAAAGTCACAAACTACGCAAGAAACGTAACTAACTTACTTAGATGTAAGTCAGTACTATCTATGGCCAAATAAATACCAACAGCCGCTTGCATACATATTAGCAGCACCTGGATCTAACTTGCTCCCTAACTTTACATATAAAAAGGAAAGTTGTAGTTTTTGTTTTATTCATATATGATGGTAAATTGACTTACACAGTCCCGAACGTGAGGTCGACTTCTTTAGAAAACTTAGTTCGTGGCTTCATAGGGTTGGGACACAGCCCGATGGCCGCATCTGACTTAATCCGGGTTGCGAACAATCCATCCTAGGTACAGGCGTGAAGCGACAAGTGACGTATGCATGTTGTATACGTCGCAATCACGGTTGCTGACGGTATAATTAAACCCTAAATAATAGCAAGATGTCGTTTACTCTGACACTCTGGAATAGTGGTCAATAAATAAATTGACACGAGGGCTGTACAGCGTTTCATAATTTAAAAATAAAATACCCAATTTGCTGTGAATTTCGTAGGCTTTCATGGAAATGAGCGAAGTTTAGCGTAGGAATGCAATTAGGCTTGTAACTAAGTGTCACAGAATAAAGACGTAGTAAAATGTGGAAGCTAGTCTGCCGCTGCGAGTGCTGGTATGATCATTTGTTGTAAACGTAATTTAAATATTAAGTACATACTCAAAAATTTTAATTAAAAACGTGAGACTTTAGTGCGTAGGCCAGCGCGTGTGGCGTTTTATGCGCGCGGCGGGCGTGCGCCGCGCGGCAGCGACCAGTGGCACGAGAGCCCGCGCCGCGACAACGCGCCTCGCCAGTCCGCGCCGCTTTCCCACAACTTTCAGCCGCCCGCCTTCTGCCGCGAGTTTCTATACCAAAACAAATGGATACTGGATTAATGAGGATCGTTCAGTGAAATATCGCAGTGACCATTGTGATTTTTGTGTGTGTTTTGAATAATCTAATGTAGGTAAAATAGTAGTTATATTCGGTGTAATATTGTGAAAAGCCATAACTCCGGTAAACAAAATTATGAATGTTATTGACATTTGGATAATTATGTTTATTATTTTCATAAAAACATGAGTCTAAATATTAAAATGAACAAAGACATTTTCATAAAGATTTTATGAAAACTTTTATTACGATAGAAAACCACTGAAATGGAAACCTAATAAATTTGCTGTTAGATAGTTTAAGAAGGAGGTATCTCTTTTACTTTGAAGTGGCTTAGAAGAAGCAATGAGACATTAGGCCAGCAAAAACCTCAAGCGCGGTGGCGCGGCGCTAGCTTAAGCTTGCCGTTTCGAGTATTATATTAATAGCGTTACATATGTTGTAGCAATTTGGGTACTGAATAGCAATGCATATCTGTTAGTTAAACCTGAGCTTAAGTTATTCCCCGGGACAGGTGATTGGCACGCCCGCCTCACTAACCACAATCCCTCTTGTTTATCACTCCTGACCTACATACTAAATACCGTGATTAAGAAGTTTCCTAAGCTATAATTTTGTCAAGGAAACTGGGTCGTGTAACATACTAATGTATGTATCGCACGAAATATATGATTCTCATAAAAGACGGCTTGCGGCCACTTTATAGTTGCCAAAACAAAGAGAGACTTTCGCTCGAGAAAAGGGAAAAACTTAACAATGAGCTTACAGGTCCAAGTAATGGCTGTGGAGAAGACGATGCCCTTTAAATGAGTAAATTCAAAGGAGATTTATTATGGACTGGAAAATATTATACTTTTTTATTTACTGTATAAGGTTTCTCTAAGCGAATCAGTAAAATAAAAAGTGCTAAGTATTATAATGTAACGGACCTAGATTGTATCAGTTTAATATTGAATACCATGAAAGATATATAATGCTACATGCTACCAATGGTTATGTTTACGGATTAAGGTACTATCTTCAATTGATCGCACACATTAGCCTGCGTACTGCCTTCATTTGACCTATTAACTTACCCATAGCTGGGCAAACACTCAGAATGAACCTATAAAGAAATTAGAAACATTAATCACCACGTTTGCTCGAGATGGATTGGTGGCTTAAGTCCTTTTTGTATAAATCCAGGTTTCCTCGTGATGTTTTTCTCGATTGGAAGTCAGTGGGGTCTTGATGAACTGAAAAACTTCACATTAGGTTATAAGATTAGTATCTGATTGATATTATTAGTTTGATTATTTAGTGCTAATATAGTTTTGTCTTGCTACTACCTCGTTGGTGTAGGAGTCGCATGGCGCGACTGCTGAGCACAGGTTCACGGGTTCGAAATCGTGTCGAGATCGCTTTGTAGGTTTCAAGAAACTTTAGTAGCCAGGAGTCTGGAAGTTGGAGATTAATATATCCGTGCATCGGAAAGCACGCAAATGTAGGTCCTGCGCCTGTTTTGCCTCCGATCGTGTCAGCTTGCCGACTTATCGGGTAGGAGACTGAAGGCGTAGAGAGTGCACCTGTCTCTGGGCAAATATTTGTGTTAATTGCTTATGACTTATGTTGTTATCTGAGAGGGAACACCGACCATGGCCGAGAATTGCTCTGAACGACATTCGTTTTTTTCCAATACAATAGTATACAAAACATAGGAAGACTAAAGTGAAATAAAATAAATGAATGAAGTAAAATAAATGCATTTCCAAAATCTTTTTCCTTGGAAAATCAGTACCTAATAATTAATGCAGCCTTGAAATAAAATATTCCGGCTTCTTCGACTTAAATTTCCGAATTGTTATTTAATAAAGAAATCCCAAAATGAGGTACTAATTTGAATAAGGAGCCAAAGAACAAGAAATTACCATTTTCAACTTTAATTCTTAGAGGAAACGCGACGAAACGCCTGCAAATGACTGTCCGAAGTTATACAAGTTTTGCGTTCTTTGTTATGGCTTCCAAATAGTAAACCTGCATTTTCTTTATTTAATAGCAAATTCTTTTAAAAAAAGTAACTAAATTAAAATTTTTTAGAAAAGTATTTTCATGCGAATGTCGCCGTTACATTCTTTCTCTTCTAAACATTCTTTAGGTACAAAAGATTATTCCGCGTGAAAAAATAGCTATTGGAAAGTAGAATTTTTAAGAGTCTTTCGGTTTTCTTGAAACGTAGCCATGGAAAAAACCCAATCGTTTTCATTCATCTGTACCTACCGGCAGTACCTCGTCAGCGCAGGAGAACAATAGTACATCTTGTTACGCTGATTTGTATCGTACAACCTGACTAATTTATTTAAACTCAGAATTGGATTTCGGGCTTTGTACGTAGTAGCATTTGTAGTTCTAAGTCCGGGGAGCACACACTGCGGTACATAGTTTAACAAACGTGTTCAATTCAACAAACACGCTTCACAAAAGCAATAGTTGTCGACGTGTTCTACAAGCATCCCGAGCCGAACTTACCCGCGTCCTGATACAATATGTTTAACTTGATTCCGACCGAAAGACGTCAAAGCCAAGACCCAGTCGTTCATCGTACTTATAATGTCCGCTAATGGCGATTAGTATTCTCGCTTCGTAGTACACGGGTAAACTTGTGTCCCTAAACGTCAAATATGGAGGTGAAATACAATTTTGGAAGGATTACGTAGCATCCAGGACAGGTTACCTGTCTCCATTCAAAGCTTTTTCGCCGTCAGCATACATTTGGTGTTCTGAACAGGACCGGGTTGTAGACACATATTGTTTGGGCTTGCTCGTACGTGGCATGAAATACTAAATGTGACCAACTAGATAAGTAAAACTTTATGTAGCAGATATATCCTTCTCCTGTATTGCGGACATTATGTACAAGTAAGCACGTCTTAAATAAAATTACGTCACACTAACTTATTAAGTGGTTTGTTACTTCTGTTCTGGAATAGTTTAGTTTTTTTTAACATTTTGAACATTTGCTACGAAACCTTCACAATTTCGTTTTATGTTGGAAATCTTTTGTTCTGATATGGTATATCCTGAGGTAGCTAGGGATGAAGTTTCATGTTGATTACGTTGAAAATATTATGGAAAACATTTCTAATGAAAAATATTTTATTACCATTATACAAATACAAGGTCACACACAGAAAAATATCATATTAAATGAGCTGGTTACTTATAATATTATAAAAAATTCTTACTTCTCTGTGAGCTTTAATGATGTAAATAAGAGACGCGTAAACATTATACAACTGGGTAAATAAACTGAGAACCTAAACATAGGAACGTGTTTGTTAATATAGTATTGTGTTTCCTATGAAATACGTTATTCAATTTTATACGGTTACTGGGGAATTTCATTACATGTAACATCCGTTATTTGAATAAAAGTATTGTATAAATGTAAAATTAATAACTCATTGAAAACGAATACAATTTGTTAGAAAGCACGGAAACTGACGAGATGTTGGGTTCGAATAACAAAATAACTTTAGGAACAAATTCACCAAAACCGTTCAGGAGCGAGTCATTTGGCACGTTTCTATACATATAATATTTTCTATTAAACTACGGTTTTGTAAATAACAAAGTTTTAATAGTTTCACCATTCTGAAATTGGGTCATTTATTATTAAATGTTTTAAGTGCAAAAACGAGTTAATGTTAATAATTAATAAAAGGTATGGAGTGAGTGCCTGTTCAGGTTTAACAGCTAATGTCGGTATTATGTCTATAAGACGAGAATAAACACAATGTTTGCGGGTACGAACCTTAATAACTCATTTATAATTCACAAGAAACACGTACAAACATTAGCGAAGAAAGCTCTTTTCCTGGCGCTTAATTAAAAGTATCGTCAAGGATCAGTGTTCCGTTGATTGGTAGTTTGTTTGACTTGGAAACTGATTGATTGGTTCGCTAATAAAGCTATTGAGAGTACATTTATGGCCGACACTCGTATCCAGCGCGCCAGCTAATAGGATTCGCGGGCGACATTAATAGCCATTTGTCATCCGTCATACGAGTCACACGTGATTACTTAATTACGTATTTATTAATTACATTCGATACTCATCCGGTATAAACGATTAATTCGATTTTTATAAAACTTTATTAGTGATAGCGTGTCGGAATTTGCTATTCGTTAGTATTGAAAATTGAGTATTTGGAGCGTGATATTTTTAAGGTGATTTTTTTGATCGTACCAGCTTTATGAAATCAGGATCCGCCTGTCGTTGTGCAGCGGATAGATACAAAGAGCGCAGAAATAAGGGTTCGCTACACAAAGCTTGCTTCAAACAGCGCTTATTTGAGGTTCCCGTGTTTTAAACAATTTCGTTATCAATACTGTTTAATCATAAACGTTGTTTCTATGCATATTAATAATGCAGCAGTTTATATGAAGTAGGTACCTACTCCCTAGAGAACTTATTGTTATCTTTGAAAATGACGCATGTTTTTTGTCGTCTTGTGACGTGCCTCTTTTATCCATCGCGTTCTGTACAAGATTTCGTTAGATCGTATCAAAGGGTGTGTGATATTGATAACTCAAAATAAACCTGCCTCCGGTACCGTCTCTTGTACATCCCTTTTCGTAGTCTTAGGAAATATTTTCATATAATATAATAATGATAATATTTCATGTCTTTTCAACGCTCTCTGTATGTATATTTGTATATTTATTGTATGTATATCTTGTTAGATTTTTTGCTGAAGTGCAGATTATTCGGATATTGTTAAGGATTAGCATAAATCTTGACACAATATCAAAAATGAAGCATACAAAAATTACCTCTCCCGAATATATGTATAAGTATACCCTATGCAATTTCCAGTTACAAATATAATGTATGTAAAAATATCTCATGTCAGTTGGGTTTTGTGGAAGCTGACGTAGGATTAGCGGCTCGTTGAACTGCCAGTCAATCACGAAAAATGCAAAATGTCCGCGGCGGGTCAGCTGACGCCATATAGCTTATGTGCTTTAAATGCAATCGGTGGCAAAGCCAGAAAACACCGCTACATGTACATTAACCCCATCAATAAATTTAAAATATATCCGACGATCACTAACACGGCTTACACCAATGGCCTGGAAATATCAAGTGCGAATTGAAATAAGATCTGCTCTAGACGTCTATTATTTCTCCTCTTACAATATTTCAGCTACAATACAATTTGGAAAGAAAAATTTCAAGTCGACAATAAGCTTTAGGCATAAAGTTTTATAAAGATGATCGTAACAGTTTATTTTAGTAGCAAATTAACATGAGAGAAAATACATCAAATAAATTGGTTTGGCTTCTAGTTTGTTTACTTGAGAACATGTTGAGATAAGCAACATCGTTTGTTTCTATACAAGTAAATGAATATTATCTTTATTACACGACAATGTTGATACATAAAGTACGCTCCCGCCATTTTTAAAAAGAAAAATTTAATATATCAGAAAATGTTTCCAAGTGAAAGTATCAGTCTCTCTTATCCGATTTATTTAGTCATGGATGTTCTTAATTCCGAAAATGACGTTTATATAAGGGAGATCTTCATTTAGCTATATTCTCCCTGGGGAATGTTGGATATAAATGGATTACGGTTCTTCCAAATTACGGTGTTGTGTGCTACGTGGATGAATCTAGTCCCAAGAGAATACTCTATTCATTCTCTATTTGTTTACGAATATTTTCAAAAGTCCAAGGGATATTTTTCTGAAATTTAAACACGATTTCACCAACTTTTTCAAAGACGGTTTTTACATTTATTTTCTCTACGTGTCTTAGATTATCAACGATTCTCGTTTTAAAACTGTCAGATTAAATTCTAATCTCCGCTCGGATCTAGTCTGCCCCTAAAACTAAAGTGCCCTTTCTATTTTGTCCTTTTTTTTCGTGCAGACAACGATTTAGAAATCGTAGTAGTTATGTAGGTATACGGAGAACGCTAATATTCTTTGAAGCACTTACTTAAATTAACATAATACCACTTTTACTTAATTTACAGAATAAAACCGATTGCGATTTTTCAACAGCTTTTGGTAGTTATTTCCAATGAAAGGCACGAAATTATTTACCTATTTTTTTATTGCAATTAAATCTTATTCAGAAGTTTCGGTATCCAAGTTGTAACTACCAGCCATTCATAACCAAAGACCCGGAACTTTAAATCACTTTTGGACATTTTAGCATGGCGTTCCCTGAACTGAAGCGAAATAAAATTAAAATAAATAACCCAAATGAAAATTTACTTCGAAAGAACGACTAAGTGACCCAGTAAGTTTTCTTCAGGTCAAAAAGCGAACTTCTAAATACGAACCTTCCGAATTTGTGTTATCTAATACTCATAACTTGAGGAAACAATAGTGAGGTCGAATTACTGGTCAGAAGAAACAAAGGGTATTGTTATCTCACACAAATGAGGAATCGTTGTGTAGGATAATACATTTTGACATAAAAGAGTATTTTTTTAGGCAGTTTAAAACGATGGCTGAAAGTAGATTAATCCTGTTGAATATTTTCAGTGTTTGTCTACGCACCTGGAATTTATTTATCACTTTCATGAATCTTTTGTTTTCGTGGTACCATTTTAAAAATATAAATATATATTTTTTACAAAAATATACAGAATTTCGCGTGAAATAAATATATAGAAATATTATTCGGATGCGACGCGGAACTCTTAGTAGAATTACATGACGCCGACTGCAGGCAAAGTGGGGTTTTACGTTTGATCCAGCGCAAATTGGAAAAATAAGATAGTACATTTACCAACTGTGACTTTTAAATATAAAAATCTCGTAGTTTTGTGGAATTTTACAAATAACTTTTGTATTTGTATTATGTTATGTATGTATATAAAATGTTTTCGACTTTTTTATGTTTAGGTACTATTGCCATTCTTGTCTACACACTGTCTAATTCTCTTTCAAACGATCTTCTCCTATCGCAGGTTAGATGGCAGAGATTTTCCTAGAAATAATATTTTTTGTGTATTCTTTCTTATTCTTCTTGCGTTTATATACATAAATTGATAAATAAATAAAAAATAATTGAAAATAAATATACGAGGTCTTCGAAATTGAGATAGTAAAAAATCTAAACGACGTACGTGCTTACAGCCATAATTGAAGGTCGTTGGCAAAGTTTACAATGATGCTAGGAACATAATAATACAAGTTCGGTCGTAAAGCGTAACAGCTGCATGGGATGTAATGATACTTACTCGCACAGCGCCCGAATGGGAAATTGAACAGGCCATGGGTACGGAAAATACTAAAAAGACTCCCTAACAATAGACAAAAACGTCAACACCACGTCCAATGAATAGGCGAAAACTTGGTACGCGAGAGACGCTCCTCTGAGAAGGGTCCAAGGCGCGACAAAGCGTTATGATCATTTAATACTCAGTAAATAAAACGACTTCCTCGATATAATCAAGTGGGTAATCACCTTTTGTGCCGTTATTTTAACTGCTTGCTTTTATTAAAGGAACTACCTAGTAAATGTTTGTGTTGATTAAAACGCTCGTTAGCTATCAGCGTTCAAAGAGTTAGTTAAATAGACTTGTGCTTTGACGAGTCGTCATTCGGTTTCTACTGTCCTTCATAATACAGTCACTTCAGAATAACGAGGAACCAGTTGTTTGCGTTGGTTTAATTAAGTGTGGAACTATTCTGTCGCAAATACATTATACATACGTGAGTTTCTATGAAATATTTGCTGTTGAACTGCAAAGTTGGTCTTGTTACTATAGCAACAATAGTTGTGGGGCATTTTCATCATTTTAATTAGCCCGGTGTGTATAACAATCGGCAGGGGAATATGAGAGCGCTGTGTGTGACAGGCAGGTGCCATGAAGATGACGTTAGAGCGACCCCTGGGGTGCGGAACGAGTGCGGGCCTCTACTTGTACCTGTCATTAGGGGCCGCTCCAATTCACCGCCCATTTACCAATATATCACTGAAGGACTACCAGTTTCATGTCAAACCGGCATTCACTCATTTTTAAAGTGAAATTACGAACCTATCTCGAAAACGGCTCCTAGTGAAGAACACTTCTAACTTAATACCATTTAATTTGAATTTAAATATGTTGTGTCTTGTTTCATAGGTACTGAAAATTCGAGAGCTTTACTGAAAATGTTTGAAACATTTATTTTTCAATTAACAGTAATAACCGTCAGTTTATGTTTAGTTTTGTAGTTGGTTCTAACAACAGCCATCATGTAACTCACAGTACAGACATTTGCAGCACGTTTTACTAGCCTTCAGGGGGGGAACACGAAAGTTTGAGATTTCTTACAGTCCAGTTCGGTCAATAGACACATAAAAAGCGAGTTATTGCATAGAGGATAGCAGTTTATGTATGGCGTTTATACAAACGTAGATACATTCAATTACTTCTTTTTATTTGTTCTGCTATTGCATTAATCTAGTTAGTTTAGGGTTACTTTGGGAAATGAGACATTCAAACGTAGCATGTATACATATGTCTAGTCAGAATTTAACTTAGTAGATTTGTCGACACGGGTCCGGGCGCGTCTGTTTGCTAGACTCGTAGCGCGACATGATTCACTGAACAAATTTGTGAAAATCGCATTTGAACACCTCATACATTTGTATTTGTGTATTTTATTTTATCGTGAGCCCGATCCGAAGCGGTGACATTTTTACGGGCCATGAGCTATACACACACACACTGAAACAAATATAATTAATACGAGTACACCAACAGGATTTTTTTTTAATATCTGTGACCGACTTTTAGAAGTTATTTAACTGTTGGTTAAGTTGTTAAGCTGATGTCGTTGACGGTGAACTTGAACGTTAAGAGGCTTCTGGTTAATTAGCATGCAAGCCTCCGAGGAACCGTAATGACCAAAGCCGGGTTGTCTGCGTTAGTTCTCGTTCTCGTAAATGAGAAGTCTGATATACATGTGAGCAATAATAAGTATACGATGAATTTCAAATTAAGCTGTAGTAATAAAATAAAAACTTACATTTTTATAGGTAATAAAAGTAATAAATAAATGTTAGAGATATAAACATCGAATATAATATATTTTAAGGGAGACATTACTTCGTTGATGAAAAAGTCGTAAATAGTTTGTTGTGTCTACTTGAACACAGTTTGCAGCCTCTTGTTGACTCAAAATGTATTACAATTGTCTTAATAAATACGATCATTTTATACCATCTTTTATACCTATAGAGACTTAAATGAAATTTAAATATTTTCTCACAGAAAACGCAATGGCTTTTTCTCTCCGCAGGGAGTTCTCGTCAAACAAAATCCATTTGCTCTCAGCCTTACGTAGTTTATGCACGTACTGCAATTAAGTAACCCATACGGAGTTCAGATTATCTTTTGTGTCGTTACAAGGCTGTGTGCTGTGCACTTTCCGTATGCGTTTGAGTATTCCCTGGAACACGCTTCGCCCAATCTAATTAGGCTGCAACTACGGAGATAGCTGCGATCGAAACTTGCGGCTTATGAGGACGGCCAACACGACTGACAAGATTCCCAAACTTTCGGCCGCAACCGTAGCTGTCTACTGAACTGGGTGGAACTCCCTATCTGCACCCATCTCGTACCCTGCCTACTTCTGAGTTCACGAAGCCACTTAAAACATTTTTGTATGTTTATTTATTTAAGAGATCTGCGCGACTGACATAATCACTGAGGAACCTCGAGATAAAATCTTTTTGTTGTATGCTATACAAAAGACAGAAATTGCTTTACAATTGAGCTGGATAGCTTATCACAAAACGTTCTACTAAAATCTTGAATCAAAATTAAGATCACAGAGTAAACGTACATTTACTATTCATAAAAAATATTCACCGTAAAAGTTTATTTGTACCATAAAACGGTACAACGGGGTCCGGTTAAGCGCGTTCATAAATTCAATTATATTACCAGAGGCCGTTCAATGTTGTTTTCATAGCAATTTTTAATTGATGAGCTGAGATAAAAATCGGCTCATTTCAGCTGTATTACAAAGAACTGTGACGTTTTTATTTACAATGTAGCAGTTGCGAGTCCGGCCGCTGGAGATAAATGTGTAAAATTCATTGAAACGCAAACTCACTGATACTACTGGGTACCCATAATGTACAATGTATATTAGGACATATATACAAACCTAATGCTATTGCTGTTCGTGTATTTGTCAAACATGTTACTATCACGTAGCTGCGATAAAGTAAAACGATTATTACCAATACGAATGGGAACCAATATTGTTGGAAAATAAATTACAAATATTACATACTCGTATAGTGTCTATTTTAATATTGAAATATTAACGTAAATATATTTTTAATCAGCTCTTTGTAGCTCTTTTTATGTTAATGGATTTCCACGTACAAACTTAATACCGGCGTGAACGCTGCAATACAAATTGTATCGGAACAGCTTTGTGTATTCGAAACAATGTAGAAAGCGGGTAAAAATACAATTGATAGAGTTTTTCGATATGGAAAAAGTCGAGTGTTGTCAGTAATTCAACAAACACGTTACTCGTACTGTCAACCATCACGGCCGACCGCTTTCAAAAGAAGTTACATTTATATAGCGCATGCCACACAAAGGCGGGGCCGAAATGGCTTTTATAAATAGCCTGATTGTGTTTACTTGTGCTGGTATTTACTTATCCTCGCTAATTATTATCGGATGAGCTTTAGTGAGGTTGTGTGCGTACGAGAATGAGCTTCTGACGTCTGCATTAAGTGGTTGCTAGCTCGCGTATTTATAACAAATGACACGAATTTGTTCAACTCGAGTGAAGAGCAACTATGGCGGTGTTTGGAGGCTCCGCTCCACTGCGCCTCGGTTCCTCCGGTCTAACTACATGTTTATCGCTGCTCGAGTTACAAATCGAACTTGTGTATTGTGTGAACGTAGAATTATTACGCCGTATTCACGAGTTCACGACGCCTTGCTCACTCAAGCTGCTCTGGATTGATACATTTCAATAAAGCCTAAGCTGAATTTCGTTCGACATACTCGTGCAGAAACAGAGCTTTATATATCCGTTGAAGGTTCCATTTATTGTTGTGTTGTTTTAGTATTCTAGAAAAGTTTAACAAAACCCGGGTTAAAAAATTCAAGATAGGCTGATTAATAATTTAGTAGTAAAGAAATTTTAATAAAACGGGGCAAATAAGTGTGAACGTAAAAAAGCTTTACTCTGCGGGAGCGCGGGTACAGTTTGTTTAATGCCTGAGCTAAAAGCGGCAATATCAAACACCTTAATTTGTAGATCCCTTATAATATTTTAAAAGTTTCTATAACCCACGCCCCTATTTACCTGTCTCGAAAATACAAACAAATTTCATTCGATCGGTTAAATTAAACGGTACGTAGCTGGATTCTAAAGAGAATGAGTCACCTTTAGATCCCTTTGATGAGAGAAATATACCCTTAATAAAAATTAAGTCGAATTTGCTATAATTTGCGTCGTTTAACCTTTTAGCTAACAATTGAGTTATTTATTGGATTATTTATTAAACACGTAAAAAGTTGTGTATCTTCTGCGATTTATCTAAGATTAACTAAATAATTATTGCAATTTAAAATATGAAGATACAAAATGTAAGGTTTATATTATTAACAAGATTTTTTGACCTTTGATATTTATTATATGACCTATTAAAACGAGGTTACTATTAAAAGACTATCACCATTAATTTAAATGTTAATTTTCACCAAAATTAATTACTTTGTATGTTACCAAAATAGAATTTAAAAAGTATAACGATGAATGAAGTCGTTTATTTCTGTTTCCAACCAAAGTCTGTTCTTTAAATCGTTGAACGTATCTACTGAGTATTTGTTTTTCATTTCGTTAGAGCTTATTTGCTTTCTTGGAGGTCGCGGGGGCGCGGGAGAGGGCGCGCCGGTGTCTCGCCCGGATGTTTTCCCCGACCGATGCTTCCGACATTATATCAAACATGTTCTTGACGCACTTGCCATTCTCCTCTAACTCGTTTCCAAAGAGACAAGGAATTGTTTACGTCATGTCTTTTTAAAAACAATGCCATCGACACGGTTTCACAAACCTCTCGTGACTACGTTAAAAATAAATGACAGTGCCGATAGAGGCGTACTTTTATTGTGTCGGATTTATACGAGCGGTAGGTAACTTAGTTTCCATGTTTTCATCGGTCTTTTTCGATTTGTATCTTTGTGCGCTCCAGGCGTTGAAAGCTACCTACTGTGCTATTCGACCATTGAAAATCAAAGCGATTTAGATTTGTAGCCCCCAGAACTCAGATTTATATATATCGGCACTGCACTTTATATTGCGTTTAATGATCCTGGTGCTAAAATATTGGTTTAGTGAATATGAAGTACTTACAGAGATCATGTGTGTGTGCGTAGCGTGGGTGGCAAGGGTAGGTTATTGAAATTGGGCTTCAATATGATCTAATCATTTAATAGTGATTAGTGGTTTATTTGTTAGTGCTAAATCCAATACAATAATGATAATTAACATTTAGTACCTTGTATATTAATCAGATATGAATTCTATATTTAGAAATGACCCGCTTCACGTTTGAAGTTAATATTTGCTGCAGGGTTCAGCGAAGCAGTAATATTTCGTTCTCAAAGTCGTCGCCGATGTCACGGTTGAGATGCGATGCTCGAGGACAGATTAAGTTCAAGAATTATGCGAAAGATTGCATTGCTAAGCGCTTGCAGATTGAGTGAGCACAATGCATAAAATGATTTCGTCCCAGCACTTGTCTGCGCTCGAACACACTCGGAACTATGATTGCCGTCCCACTTGTTACTCTCATATACCGACTCGAAAGTTTTCTACGACTTCTTCAAGTGACGTTACATGAAAGAGCTCATGAATCCGACTCGGATGTCGACTTTCCATATTATAATGCATGCCACTGACGTTTATGACTACTTCGTTAGGTTTACGTTACTGAATATTAAATTGGTATCCCTTTGCGTACTCGGAATCTCATTTTCATTGATTTATATTGTATGAAATTGGTTTATCGAACTACACGATGATTGCCGCGATCCATTCAGTTTATTGAACTGTTCAAAACTGTAAAATTTCAAGTATCGTAATAGGTAGGTATGACACAGTTACCTATGCAAGTATTAAGCTCGTTTTAATATAAGCACTGTAGTTTGCCTTTAATAAAAATTCAAGACAGTGTATTTTTTGTATAAATATGAATTGCTTTAATTTGTATTTAAGGGGATTTCCATGTAAATTAAAAAGGTGTTAACTTTTCACCTTGAATTAAGGAAGGGACTTTCTTCATAAATGTATTTAAGTAAGGATCCAGTTAGTATGATGGTATTTTATAATTTTAACGAACGTAATAATTATAATTTAAGATGCTTTATATCTGACGGCGGTATAATCTGACAATATTAATCCTGTTTCAAGTAGGAAGGAGCGGCAATTTACGCAGCGCCATATCTTTCAAGTCCGCGCAGTAGATTTCTCTTTAAGCTAGAATTTGCGCGTTCCGCCTCCGCCCAGTTTAATGGGCAGGCCGGAGCCGTTCAACATCCGCTGTTTTCCATCTCCTTGCTTACTTTGCTTCTTTCTTTGTACACTAGCGACCACTAAAATGCAGCAATAAATTTTGCAGTCGCACGGTACCTGTGGTCAGTCTTTTACATAAACTTTATTTCCGTTATATCCGCTTTCATTAAGCTTAGAACTTCACTTAACTTGTAATCTGGAAAGCAAACATATCAAGCAGATGAATTGCAACATTTCACGTAAATAGGTTCGTTGCATTTACTGAACACTAAAGTTTTCCATTCGCTTAGCTTTGAAAGCACCCCGCTGGTTTAATGTAAGAGTACGTACGTGGTGAGTGTAATTCGTCGAAGTTGGGAGCTGGGTGCGCGCGGTTCGGAGTGCAAGTCGGCCGTGTGTGCGGAACTTTGCGCACCGGCACGCGCCGCGCGTCTCGCTAACGACCCTCTAGCACCTGAACGCGCATCATACTTGACAAATTAAATTCCTCACTAATACTTTACTCAAGGAAAAAACAGAACGTTGAATACAGTAGCAGATTTCCACATCGTTTCAAATTCGATTTAGGACAACTGCACACTTTCAAGGAATCCGATGTTTCAAAAGGGAGTGACGAACAATTCGATTGAATGTGGAGTTCTTTTATTGCATCTTGATTTTATTGCGTTATTGACAGCGTCGTCGTACTTGCTGGTATTTTCGTATAACTGAATTGAATGTTGCACGGTACCATGACAGATGTTCCGCTGTCGAGGCCGCTCGCTGTTTGCTCTCAGTCACTGTGTCAGGGAAATGCATTTGATTCGTGTACGGACGTGACTCCGGCTACAATTTTCCTGTTTGCAAAACTAAAGTTTTACCGAAATACATAGTATTATTTACATACGTGACTTCTAAAACCTCTAGAACCACTACATTCGTGCAATTATGGTTTTGAAAGCACTAATCCTACCACCTAAAATTTATTTTGAAAATTACTTTATCTAGGTTACGGGACCAGCGAAAAAGACTATTTTCAAAAGTAAAAAATAAACACCGTAATATATCAACATTAAAGTTTAAATAATGGTATCCAAATAAATTACGAAACATCTTTATCAATTACGAATCTACGAGGCCTCAAGCAAAACCACATATCTTAGAAACCCTTCAAAGATTCCATCTTGCGATATACACATGCATCAAATTAAGGCAGTTATCTTCCATCCATTAATAGTACATATATTGTATGAATAGACAGCGAATGTCGGATGTCCATAGTAAATGTATACAATATTTAGTGCTCCAAAATCCGGGAGCATTCAGGGCTGGCCACGAGGCGACTATTAATAACCCCGTGTGTCCGTGTGTCGGTATCCCGAATCGGACGACCTCTCGACCCTCCGGCCTTCTATTGATCACACTCTTGTCATAAACACATTTCCCCTAATGGACTCGGCACCGTCTTTGAGACACTATTGTTTTTGTCCCACGATCAAGGGTATGCCCCACTCACCATGTATCATCCCAAACTCCAGCCATGAGTCATTTGTAACATAAAAGGGATTTCTTAACGAATATTGTGATACACATGTACACAATGTCTTTGTATTGCATCATTAACTTATTCCAATGTTTGCTTATAAGAAAAACTCAAGTGTTTTTGCGGTGTGAATCTATTAAAGGCAGGAAATAACAATATTTTTTACTCCATAGTTCATAATGATAAAAAAAGAATTGGCATTGATTTCATAAAAATGTTGGGGCTTAAGGGTTTAGGGTTCGACAGCGGTGTTATCGCTAGAAGTGTTATCTGCAAAACGACCTGAAGGACAAAGAAAAAATCCAAATTCTGGATGGCCTGTGGATGTGTTGGTTCAATTGGTAATAGATATAGAAAACCTATATTATTGTCTTCCTAAGTCTTCTTATATTCGCACCAATTGATTTTAAAGATGTATCCCATTTCAGATCTACATGAAACTAAATATAAACAGATTTAATATGCGAATATTACTGTCACAGCAGATTCCACGTAGAGAACAGCGCCCTTTCATATAAAAAGCTTTTGTGGAATCCTTTTCAATGAGAGTCTGTAATACTTGGGGTTATATGATTCGTTATTATTATTTTAAAATTATCATCTCTTATTTATTTAAAGGTACATTTTCATAGCAGAATATTTAACATGAGTATCCCTTCATTACAATCTCTAGACAAATGTTCCAATCCCTTTAAAATTAATGTAAAACAACATCTTTCGAGGGTCTACATTAATATTGATGGGACTAGGTTCAAAAACCAAATAAATTGGCTACTTTTGTTGCCAGAATTCCAACGTCTAGTTTCGTAAATTGGTTTGACTTCCCTTTCATCGGTAAACAGAGCGGCTTTTATCGTCGACAAAGATTACTTTATCCCAACGGAAGCGACGAGATTGAACTCCTTACACGTTGAAACCAATATCCTGGGGTCTTTCCTCGACGTGGAGAGCGCCAGGTCCGACAGGCATGGAGCGCCATAGTCTCGCTCCTCAATGTCTCATAATTAAATTATCATCAGAAATACATTACCTGTTATACCGTACGGTACCAAATTAAATAGATCACTAAAATTGTATTTATGGTCACTATTTTTAATGAAACGGCACATCGTTTATTCGTAATTCGCACTGGAACAGCGAGTGCTTATTACGGACCAAGTAAGTTCAATCTCTTTTATCGCAGCATTATAGCGGAGAGAATTGAACGCCGCCTCGTATCCCAACAGTTCCTATAGCGAGCGCCCACTCTCCCGTAAAATTATGTTAAACTTGTTCTTTGTTTTTTATATCGCTATCATTCTTCTTATAAAATTGTAGTTGATAGTCCTCTCTATGAAGGAGCGTTGATAACATGACGAGAAAATGTCCTCAGCCGCGTCTCCCCCTGATCGATTGCACGCAAAATATTCTTGGTGAAATACGTACAATCTGAAGTGACTCAGGCCGGTGCCAGATCACTCGTTTATCATTTTATGTAGGGCACATGTTTCTACGGGGAGCATCCGTATTGGCTAGGTGGATATTACTTATATTATGGGCATATTTTTTTTCTTTTTGACACCGAATTTCCGAGATGTCAGACACATGCGCTTGACTTCAACGGTTATTATGGGTATCGCGTGAAGCCGAACGGCCGAATTTACAAAAAAAATAGCTCGACGATTATGCGGCGAGCCGCGCGGCGCGGTGCCGTAATTACGGCGTCACTCGGCTAAAACGACGAAATAAATTGAAAAGCGGGCTCCGGTGAAAATGCGAGCCGGAAAAATATATCTCCACGGCACTTGGGCATCCACTGACACGGACGCAGATAATGTATTTGTTTTTGCTAAAATCTCATTGTTATGCTGGAATAATAAATTATTCCTCCATGACAATAATTGCATTGTACTTTTACTGAATAATTGCTTCATTAATGTTAATGATGCGATGTCCCGTCCACAACGAACTGTCTATTACATCTTTCATTGATACTGATTAATAAAATGAACTTATTTACTAGGAATTGAATACCCTTAAAATATATCAGTAAATATATACAGTACAGGAAACTTGGGATTCAACACAGTCCCATTAATAAAGGAAAAAGTGCTGTGAGTTAAAGCGCTTTAGATTAATTACATTTATATTCATGAATGAATCAAAACCTTTTTTGTGATGGCGAAATATCGTCAAATTACGTATTATCAAACTTTTTACTATCCCACTGCTGGGCACAGGTCTCTTCTCATGCAAATAAGAATTAAACATTAATCACTACATTTGCTCAAGGCGGGTTGGCGATTTCAGGCTTCGAAACTCGGGTTTCCTCAAGATGATTTCCTTCGCCTTTAAACGGTCATTGGTGTCTAAGATAACCTTAAAAGTACACATATCCTAAAAAAAATACATTGGTATGGCCTGGAATCGAACCCACACATTCGTAGTTGAGAGGCTAGTGTACCTTTTGCACATTACGCACATTCAGTTAAAACAATTATCACGAGTGAATTGACAGCATCAATCGCTTTTCTGAATGGTGTTAGATAAATGTATGGACAACTGTGCACATGTTACTTTATTTATTTCGTTCGTCAGGATTACCAGCGAGTGCTCTAGTACATGAAATATTTGTTGAATAAACCTGTTCGTTACAAATCCTTATATTAAACCACAGCTTGCACGATACTAAGGGCCAGTTTCACAGTTTGCTGATAAGTTCCAGATAGTTTATCCGGCAGATAATTTCATACAAATTCTGTTCCATTTTTGAATTTATCTGGTAGCCACTATCTATCCGTAACCTCTGAAACTGGCCGTTAAAGTTGAAAATTATGTAAAAATGATTTCATTAAGTGTGCTAAGTATGCGAACCTCAATAAAATTTAAATCACAGCAAATTATTGACTTCATCCATTATAAAAAATCGTCCTCAGATAATATTTTACGAGATATTTCTGTACTTAGCATCATATCTTCGTTTGGTGGTTCCTTGATACCGCAAAATTATAAATGGATTTATAATGAGCTCAGAATTTCGGAAGAACCCTTGTCAAAGTAAAAAAAAGGATCGAAGACTGTTAAATGCTTGTTAATGTAGGTAACATAATATTTTATTCGATTCGAGCTTTTTTGTATATTGTATGATATCTGTTTTCAATATCGAATTACATTGAAAATGCAAACTAAACCGCAAAGCGGTGGTATAATCGAAAAAATATAATGCGTTTTGTTGGTAACCACAGAAAATACGAGATATTTTTGGTTTCAATTATGAAAATAGTTGATTATTTTTATTCTTACTTCACAACGTGTTCATTAGTGATTTCTGAATAATCCCAATGAATAGAGTATTTTTTGGTAATGTAACAAAATTATAAATGATTTTTGCCGTACCATCATAATCGGCTAACGTCGTCGGGAGTCGGACGTGACTGAACTTCATCCGGTTTTCCTCTGAACAATAAATAATAGGTTATCTGCGATTCCGTTCGCGAATGCCTTTCGAAGCTTGTACTGTACAACAATCTAAGATGATACTGACGAATAAAATAAAGCCAGCTCTCCCGTATTTGCAAATTATTTCCTAAAAAGCAGTTTGTACATACGCCAGGCCGTTAAAATACTTTTTGTACAGACGCCAGCACATCAAGCTACCCGAAGCTGTCAAATTTCCCCAATCAACTTTGAACCATATGCTTCAGCGATAAAGTTGTCAATCTATTATGGAAATTTGACAGATTGTAGTAGATTGATGTGCTGGTGTATGCACATTTAAAAGTGAGCCAGGCAGCTCCTTACAATATTTATAGGTTTACATTAAGATTTACTAATTTAACCTATGCCGTTTCGAAGAGTGCGTAAATCGGATTGATCTAAGTCGGATTAAACTCAGGCTGTTATTGATTCTGGCATGCGTCATGTAAGCTCAATCCGATCTACAAGTTCAAGTCCCAATAAGTTATAGCGCAGTTTATGGCAGCTTTATATCTCCTTTAATACTAGTTAACTATCCAACTTCGTGACAAAGGATGTGAGAATTTATGGGAACATATATTTGTGTTACTATAACCCCACTGTTCGGTTACGATTGCGGATGCGATCATGCAGTAGTACTATAATTCGATATGACCACGGAAACCGTTGAAACAGGCTGTAACTGTGAGCCTTTAATATGCGGGCAACAGGGTATGTAAAATTCTCTTTAGTTGGGTGCGTGGCGCTGTCAAAGGCGAACAAGTGTTATTGAGGAAATAAGTGTGAACGGAATGTTAAGTTGTAACCTTATAATAATGAAACAGTTTTATTTTAAACAAATTATGCAGAAGATAGAAATAGGAATATACAACAGTATGTTTATCTACTTCGTAGATTATAATGGATGTGGGTCAAGCTATCATTAGTTTATCATCAGTCACAAATCAAGGGCTTTAGCAGAATGTGCGACAAATTCGGATCTGGGCGCCATTAAAGCAATGAGCGACATCCTTTATCCGACAAGACAAAGGTGTGTTTGAACGAAAACCGTCATTGTCTTAATTCTCGACAATCCGAATTTCTATTATGATAAGCTATAGTTGATTTGAGACAATCAAGGAGCGCTCTGTCGTTTTTGATACGACATAAATACCAGAATTATTTCTGAATTTGAAATGAAATTGTCGAGAGTGGTTCGTGCATAAACCTTTTAAAATTAGTTACTTACATTAAATCATAAATATAATTCTATAGTCATAATAACAAAACATTTAATCAAGATTAATAAAACAAAATAAATACTTACGCGTAATTGAAAACAGATTGGTATCGTGGAAACAAAATATTCAAAAGAAACCGAAGATAAATTGGAGATATTAAGTCTCCACGGATTCATTCAGTGTTAATATATCTTAGCTAGAATTTGCTTCGTTTTATTTATACAACTGAAAAAAGAGGAAATAAACAGAAAATGTGACTTTCCGGGCCGAAGGACAGCTTGAGATTTCTTTAAAGAAGTGAGTGCTAATTTAGTAGAACGAATTTTAAAAGAGAACGATGAATCCGCCTGAAAATTAAGCTTAGTGAGCAGAAACCTTTACGATACGCGCACCACTTAGTGTAATTGCAAGTTTTTATTTGAATTGCTCAACATAAAGTATTAATTTCAGTTAACTGTTTTGATTAATGGTAATGTTTTCCTAATGTAACCGTTAAAAAGTTTGCGGGAAACAAACACTCGTTGTTATAATCATTTTCTTTTTAACGTTATTGCCGTAAGCACGAGAATATGTTACTAGCAGTTTTAGCGGCAAAGTTAATATGTATGTGTCGGAGTAAAATGCAAACTGGCTTACATCCTCATGGAATGGAAGTAGTTATGGCCCCCTGAAGATAGATACCAACGTTTTTATTTTACGCAGAACAGCGTGCCTGAGCCGACCACGATAAATTATCTATTGTTGGGCTCTGAATTCAACAAGAGCCGTTTTTGTTCAATTCTTCGTCTCGTCGTCAATGGGAAATTTATTACCTCCTCTGCCGCATTTAAATACGGCCGATTATATCGGCAAAGAACTTAAAATGTTGTGAGCACTCGAGTGAAGATGGCAATTTTCCCATTTAATTTTTCACTTTTATTGAAGGTGAGAATTATTTTATACCATTAACTGCAGCACACGATTTTTAATGTTCTCACTTTTTCAGTAGGTACGTAATAATCTTACTAGCCTGGAAAGTACTTATTATAATATAGATATCGTCGTTTCTTAAGATGTATTTCATAAATGTTACACTTCAGTTACTTTAGTGTTGTTTTCCATGTTTCTAGAAATGTTTATTAGGTTCAAAGATACTTCGACTTTCGGAATGAGTTCTTAATTCTAATAAATTGCACTTGTTAGCTTCTTACTGTTCTCAATAGCATTGTAATAATAATTTACGACAGGTTTGTTATATGTTCACAGGAGTGTCGAAATTCGCGAACTCGAACTAACAACTTGTCGGTTTCTCTACATTTTGATACTTAGTAGTTCGACACCAAAAATTCGATGGAAGTTTTAATTAAATCATTTACCAAAGAACTCGCTTTATCGTGAAGATTAAAGAAACTTCGCAGTTAACTCGAAGTGCTGTTGAAAAGCCGCGCTGATCCAGAACCTCAATCGTCCAGCGCTCATTTGAAATCAAAGCAGCTTTTTTTATTGATCTATAGAATGGGCTCAGCGCAGGTTGAATAAAGTTGTAAGCGGTGACCGTAATCTATTTTGTGCTCGATCCCAACAACGTGTGACCGACGTCAGTCGGATGACCTCACATATTTCTTCTATCCGCCGGTGCTCGTTACTTTTGTGAACACCGGGATTCCATCTATCATTTTTCTCTCGCACCGATGACCTTTAACTTGACGTCTGGGAGATTTCCCCGTCGAACGTCTCCGTTCATATTTTTTTATTACAAAAGATTGTTCGACAGTCTGTTGCTGATTCCAATATGTCAAACAGCTGTCGAGAGAATCCACCATGATAATGGAAGTGGATCGGAAAATAGATGGATATTATAATAAGGAGGCGGGTGTCCGAACGGTCTGCCCAACTTTGCAGGGACTAATTTGTCACTCCTACGCATTCTTGATTAAGCGTCTGTTGTTGGCTCTGAATCGCTTATCCTTAAATCATTACTGTTTTCCTTTTTTGACAGGGCCTGCGTCGATATAGGTATTCTTACTACGTATTGCTTAATAGACCTCGACACGCTACGAGTAGTTCCATTAATAACATGAATACATATAATACGCCTGCCACGCTTTCGCTACGTAGACTTATAAAAGCTAGCTTTAGAAACTTGCAACTTTGTATGTGTACGTGAAATCTCTTAATTTTGTCTTGATCCGTAACACGTTTGTACAATTAAATTGATCCGTTGTTTCAAAGCTTTCCGTTGCGCAGAATCCCAAACGGTTGCCGTTTTATTAGCTATCTTGCCGTAAAAACTGGACAGTTAAATTCTTTACTTAGCAACCATTCTTTTTTATAATGGTTAATAACATTGTTAAACGCTCAGTGAGCATTTTATTTGAAACCTTTAGCTGTTGTTTATGGAATAATCTTTCTTGATCAATACTAATATTATAAAGCTGAATAGTTAGTTTGTTTATGCTAATGTCGAGATTTAATCGACCAATTTGATAAATTATTTTGTGATAATACTCATTTATAGGGAATTATGATAAAACTCTAGTGCGCAGAGTAAGTCATACACTAAACTGCTATAATCAAGACACTCTTTCCTATTTTTAGTGTCGACTAGCTTTCTTTGCATGCATACATATAGTTGGCATTATAGAAATGAATGTTGGACACTTTGATCTCGGCAGATCAAGTTCGCTAGAGATGTTCAAAAATCTTATTTTATGCGGATATAGCTGCGGAAAGTAGATATGATTCTTATTCCGAACTGCGAACTGCAAGGCGAGCAACTCAGGGTACTATTACCCCATATCTTGGTCTGGAGTAGTTAGATAAGAAATCTGTTACTTTGTATGCAAGGATTGTAAGCAATGTGTCTAGAACTCAACTGTACTTAAATTTTATTCTAATTGAAGAACACGAAGACGTTGTAAGTGTTTACAATGTATGGTACATTTTATGTTGTAGTAAATCGTATATTACCTTCATAAAACAAATAAATACAATATCATATTATCGCTTTGCTGTTTTTGAGCAGACCCAACACAAATTGATAAATCAATTAATGTTGCAAATTGTGTCGAGTCACGAATTATTCATCTATGTAGGTAGGCACGACAAATTACTGTTTAGAACCCCACCTCAGTAAGAAACCAGATCACGAGAAATGGTTTGAACTCAAAATAAGCGGAAAAAGACCATTTCAAAAGAAAATAATATTCTTATTTTCTTTAAATGTTAAAATTATCGAGTTTTTGTTACCGTTCTACTAATTAATAAATTAAATTAACATTCATCATGCTCATCGCATTCCTCTGTCCTTGACCCAACAAAAACAATAGGAAGCAACGTGATCAAAATTAATTGTATTGTAGACATTGCTTGATTGAAGTAAGAGCGCTTTTACACTAGCGGATTTTCCGCCCGTTACATTCGGGCGCAAATTTGGGTTCAAACGATGACACGTGGAACGTGTCATGTGTTTTTTCTAACTGGAATGAGTCGCGCGTAGAGAAACCGAGCGTATACGCGCGACAAATACCGCTTGTGTGAAACCAACTTGCCGACGTACGACTGATTTTGATATCTACCATAAATAAATTTATAGAATTTTATTTTATTGTTCGTTAGCGAAATTCGGATGTAATCGAGTAATTATGTAATGTAATCGAGTTATTAAATTCCAAAAACTTGAATCAACATCGGGCTTAAACGTTTAACAATTGGTGTTATATCAATTAGTCGAAGTTGATTTTAATTTAGCCCTAGCGGCTGACCTATTTGAAATATTCAACGGATTCGCGCCTCGTTCGGAAACTAATCGTTGATTTTCGTTGCTGGCATTTAACCCAAAATCTACAACTTCGAAAACTCTTTGTTCCTTTTAGGGATGAATAAACACTTTTTTCTATCGACTTCCTTTAGTTTATTTACAAGCAGACTCATCTGAAAATTCTAGTTCTCATATTTTATTACTTTAATCAGAAGTCGGGGAATTTCTTATCCCTCGAAAACAGTTCTTTCAATTGGTACGGAGGAATTCCTTTGTCGAACACAGGATCCTTCAGACATAAATTTACTGAAGACCTATTAATAACATTCCTTCGTATCTTCGATAGTTATGTCGGTAGCATTACCTCATTTATTTTTGATCGGCTAAACTTCGAAACGTGTTAAGTAAATAAGTTATAATTTGAATTTGTATAAAAAATGATTATCACCGAATAAAGGAGACTATTCAGTTTCTAACAAAACAATTATATTTATAAAAAGAAATATATGAGGCGTTTGGGCTCTAAAAAAGAAACCTCCTGACAACGCAAGCCCTCTTAAAGAGTACCGCTTACTGTATCGAGCTCTTGATTCAACTGCTCGACGAGAGCCTCTTTAGGTTGATGGTCGAGACTCTTGGCTGTTAAACCATTGACTGTAGCAGTTTATATACGTGTATATAATGTTCAGTACGTATGCATGAGTATCAGTCTCGTGTTACTTATTCCATTCTAGTTACTTCATGTTTCCGTCAAAACAGAACCTTTTGATCTGTACTCTAATAGTGTAATTTCGATGGTAATCGGAAACGGTCCTATTCAACGCTTTTAGTAATGAAAGCGATTGCGGGTAGCGTCCGACATGATTACGTTGACTCTATCCACACCCGTGTAGGAAGATTATTGCTTCCCGCCTTTTGATTACTCACTTACTTAGCCGGAGTAACAATGTTTGATTAGTTCAAATAATTTTCTTTTAGATCTAATTATAATATCCATGTTATTTTTCGCCTTATTACTGAATAATTCATAGAACTTTTTAATTACTTTATGTAGGCGACTGTTTGAATTTTATTTCATGTAAACATCTTGCTCAAGTTTTTCGACAGAAGCTTTGAATTAATTAGTACTTATTAAACGTGGAATAAAAGTTTCTATCGATATTTTGTTCCCAAAGTTATGACGTATAACAAAATTCCTAGAACTGGTACGATCACGAATATATATAAATTCATTTCAATGGATGATTCTCCTTTGCATTGCTTCACTCAGCTACAAAGTATCTTCCCTCGATTAGGTAGCACGATTAAAGTGCGATCAGTATTCCATGAATGGTACCAATCAGACAAGGCCAACCTCACGCTGCGGTAATGGACGTAAAACGATAATTTTACGATCCTTATAAAACTCTTACAGGATTATTGCTATCGTGCGTACAATATTCATGATCCGAATTTATATGTGGTAATGCGTTCACGTGAGATTTCGCTTTTGGATTCATCCAACAGATATTAATATATACGTGACAGCAAAAGCATGGTTTCAGTAAGCATATTTTCCGGGCACATATTTTGTACAAAATTCATCGAATACTGCTGTTGTCGCTACTATGAGTAAAATGCGTGCTGCATCCCTTTGATATTTTTACACAGTATTAGAATTCCGGCAGTAAAATATGTATTCCGTAAATACTATGGGAAAAACTGCTTATTCTTGGTCGGGTTTTAATGTACATATTTTTATGGTCAATAATAGTTTACTACTACCACTAACAGTTTGAGTGTTGTATATGTCGTAAATTAGTAATTCTGACGGTAAAGGTAGATGATTGGCCAAGTAACATATACATTTGTAGCCACTCGTTACCCGACTCGGTAATTAGGAACGTAAATTATCGAAGCCGCATGCACTGCGCCGACCAAATGGTAAATTATGCGTAATACGAAATGTAAACATAATCTATGAACCTTAACTGACATTATTCATTTACATTGGATGTAGAGGATCGATTTAGTTAAACATTGTTGTATTCGTATAATCCAAAGGTTCAAAATAATCCTTTGAGGGCTGTGGAGTTTGGATGACAGTCGCTTCGCGAGAAACCGCAATTGTACCATATCAAGATTGAAGAAACTTGTCTTACGGTTGCTAATGAGGGCACGACTCTTCCTTTAAACAAAGCGGAGGCTGGCAATAGGAAACCGTTAAAATGAAGAAGAAGGGTCCGGGAAGCAATCTGGTATTCATTGAAGCCGCATTGTACAGTCAAGTTGGCAAGCCGTTTGTCTGTATAAGAGAATAATGGAATTTGCAGAAATATATACAGAGGTAAATTTTGGAACGTACATAAAATGTACCGAGTTTTAAATTTAAATTATGTTTATATGTAGGTCTCGCACTTGTTATCTCAGCAGGGCTAAACAGAAATCTACGCTTATAACATTCTACTGTTCCTTTTAAATCAAGCCAGTTATTTGATATTCGTAGATGACACGTTGCTGGTTCATATCAAACCGTTTTCCCCGACTAACCCTCATAACTTACACGGTTTGATAAGCATCACATGTAAACCTATGTTATTTGTTGTTTTTGCCAGTAAAATGTCGGCTATATGTATGTACATTTATCACATATTATAACAGATTGCATAGGATTGATTAATAGACAATGTCATGGTAAAAATACGCCTCTATTATGCAATGATAAAATTTCAAGTGTGTGATGTTTTTTCTCTCTTACCCAGAATCAAAGCAACGGATCGGCTTGATGTTTTGCATGCAGATAGTTTGTGTGTGTGTATGACATAGAATCTAACAAAAAAGGCGATTCCTAAGGGACTGTGGGATCGACCTCGCAAGAAAAACCCACTAGATTTGCACAAAAAAAAATACTGAATAACTTAAGATAGACTTTGGCAGCCCGGATAGTAATTAATCTGGACCATCGCTGCGGGTATTGGAATTTAGTGCTCCAAGTAACGAGATTTCAGGGTCTGACAACCCTGATTGGCATATTTAATATGCAAACACGCGTGATTGTGACCCGTCTTTCGAGATGACAACCTTTAAACTTTTCCGCCTAATTGGTGATATAAACATGACCCGAACTTTATATCAGTACTCGTTACACTGTTAGTTTAGTGTCAAATCTAATTAATACTAATTTTACTGCGACGGTACTTTGTATGCGTAAGAGAGGTAAAACGGCCTCCATTTTGAAGTGATTCACTGTAAATATTATCCTTTTAAGGATAGAATGTAAGTATTGTAGCGTCGACCTCAGAGGCACTAACGTGAGTGGGTCCTTTATCCATGTCTCTATAACTCAGCTTCTATTAAGTGAACGACAAATGTTGACTTGCTACTTCTTTACCAAGTTTATAATCTATTTTATTTGCCTTAAAGTACCTAAGATATAAACCATCGCAAATATTACTTAGATAAATTTGTTTTATACATTTCAGGGATTCTCTTTTTATTATGAAAGTTTTTTCGTTAGCTTAATACCGGTATTATTTGCCTCTAAATGCGTTTCTACGTTTTTAAATTACATGAAGATAAATCATAAATGTTGAATAACTTAAAGTAGAAGTAGATATTTTAATCAAACGGTTAAAGCCGTTTTAGTGAATCTTATCTTTATCTCTCACTAAATATCGGAGCGAGTCGAAAATTATCTTCTTATTTAGTGTCAAATTAGTCAAATTATTTTGAGACTAATTACTTAGAAGAAATAATTCAATACAACACGTTATTAGACTTCGTTCTAGATAGCAATTAGTTTTAGTTTCCTATTACAATAAATCACAACACTTGAAAGTTCTGCTGCGTCCAAAACAATATTGCCAATGTTGTGTGATTTGACCCGAAATAGCTTGCCAGTTCCATGAATAATAAGGTCTATGTAACCTATAAGTATAATGTACTCATATCAATGTAAATGTCTGCGAGATAGCTGTGGAGCACTCAAAGTAATTGTTATGTTGCGACAGTTCGTCCCGAATGTTAACTGATACTTGACACTTAATAGGCCTCTCTAATGTATATTACGGCTAATGTACGCACATAAACACCACAGATTTTGTACTAAATACTGTAACAGTAAAAAATCTCTTTAGCGTACGAAAAACTAGTAGGTAGTTAGTATTTATTGCTTGCAACATCTTGGCCGGCCGACGGCATATGGTCGGGCCATTGGTGGCTAATGGCTGGATATTTCGTAAACAAAACCTAACCCGAAACATTTTTGAAGTATAATTTTATAAGTCCACAAAAGTTGTGTAATATTCTTTGAGGTATAAAAGTACGTCACGTTTTAAAATTCGTCCAGCGTTAAATCGCCACGTTCGCGTGGACCACATTCAAAGCGTAAAGCTTTGTTGTTTTTATAAAAAAAGAGGCAGAAAGTCGACGTACCATATTTTCTAGCTAGTGTGTGCGGTCCCACGAAAACTTTATTTCCGACATAGCATGATAAATATGTGGTTGTGTTGGTTAAAACACTGCATGAATACCGACCGTCTCTATAAAGTTTATCTATAGCTGTGTATGCCACAGTATTCTTCCTCGAGACTTGCGGAATCTTTGAGATTTCTCACTCTTTTGTGAATGTTTCAATTCAAATACTTTATTTACAGTTTCATATTTCTTCTCGCGTTTCGAATTACTCCTCTGTTTATTTTACACAACTTATTAGTTAAGTATTTAGACGTGTATAATAACTGTAACATTTCTTACCAAGTATTTATGGAATGTTTACAGATCTAAAGATTAAATATAAATAAAAACCTTGCTTGAACAAATAACAATATATTAGCATAAACCACAAACTAAACTATCTCGATCGCAGTAAAAAAGGTTTGTGAGAACGTGATTCCTGTATTTGGATATCGAAGCAAAGAGGTCAATATTTGTAAATCATTTGATTACGGTTATAGAAATACGTGCGTCCCTTTCAACAAAATACTATATTACGTAAGCGTACTTGGTGAAGTATACACCTGACCTGTTTATATTTAATGGTTTCGTCCCCTTTGGTGAGCATTACCGGCGTAATTTTCTGTTTTAGGTGCGAACAATTTAATGTGATTGTCGAGCAATATTGTATTGTTTAACATGCTAAGTGGATCGGGCTTGTGTCCTCGTGAGGGGTCGCGGCGATCTAAAGCGAGGAGGGCAGCATGTTTTTATCTTAGCGGTGCAGGCGTGGCGCAATGGGCGGTGGCGTATCCCTGTCGAGCGTGTACTGTAGCCAGCAGGAGCGCGCCCCGACACGTCACGGCTCTCCACACAAATCACTACGACGCACCCCTTTTAAACACTTTTTAAACCGTGATTTATTTTGCGACAGAATTATCCACACTGCTAATCCTCCTGTGAATTATTATTCTGAAACTTTGTTGTGACTGCGGTTCAAGTAATCTAAAAGCTTCTAGTTTTTATGTCGTTTAGGAGGAGGCGCTTGTAATCTAGTTTAATCTCGATTATTTACATTACGCCCCTTTCCCGTACCGATTGCTGGAAACGGTTCATCGAATAATAACGTGAATTTATTTTATAGCATTTGAATACTGCTCGGACCGGCCATTGTTTCGGGGGAAATTGTTTTAATTACGTTAATTTTCATTTGAAGTTCGTAATCCGATTTTCACTCTCATGTAATAGAGGTCGAAATTAATAGAGGTTGTGTGTAATGGTTGAAGTAAAATCAAAAGTAGGTCCTTGTAATGTAAGGTACGTATGAGGTGCCCTCGGTCGCTTTGTTCGGGTCCTTTCATGCTGTGCCAGTGGCACTCCAGCCGACCCGCGCCTGTTTGTATTCCGTTCACGAACTTTCCGAATATATTATTTTGTAGGGAAAGTACAGACGTGAAGGAAACTGATTTAAGAGTTCCCATTCAATGGGGATCTAAATGTGTTCGGATAAATTCTCTCGCGCCTACATGCGTGTCCTTCCAATCGGCCGAGTAAGGTTACCATTGCTCGGACATGAATACTTTATGTTGTTTCATTTAAAGTCAGTGCTTGTGTTTAAACATTATGGTTGTCATAGATTATTTGTATCAAATAAGTACATTCTCATTCATAGATTCTCAGTTATAACATAAGACAAACACCAGAGTGCACTTTATAAAACACAGCTTCATGTCTCACAAAGTTTTCCGATATTCCTTTGTTATGCCATTGATGTACCTGGTAAAATTGAAAACTCCTTACATTGGCTTATTTTGCTGTTTCCACAACTTTTATTTTTGTTCCACCGAACTTGGTCACTCGGTAGATACCAAATATCCAGCAGCGCGCTTCCACAGTAGGTATTACAGATAAATGCATCTCCAGGAACAAAAATTTAAAAGCAAAAGGAACTAAAACATTGTAGTAATGTAACAAGTTTATTCAGTTTCAGATAGGAATTTGCTTCTCGTATCTTTGTAGGTGAAACTGAATCTGTACATCTGCGCTAGAGGCGTTCGTTTATACTAAAGTGAAAACGGTATCTCTGAATAGTTTCTTTTGAAATTCTGTTAAAACGATGAAATGGGATATGTCTGCATCGCCTATAAATGAGTGTTTAGCATTTTTGCTATGTTTTTGTTTAGCGCCGGCGAGCGCCGCTGTCGATCGGCGCCGCCAAACAAAAGAGAACAATTTGCATTTTAACCAACTGATAACTGGACCAGCTCCGTGTCGCGCCCTCTAATTCCCTCTGAACCCACCAGAGACAACATAATTTTCTTTTTTTGCACGGACTTTAAGATAAAAAAATAATATAATCTTTTTCCATGACAACGAGATAAAACTTTCCCCCGTTTCCAACTTAATTCCGTAGGCCCGATTCATTATAGTCGCTTCATTAAAATCGGACACCTGTAAACCATTCGTTATTGTTCTAATGGTTATTGTTTTGACCGTTTCTCATTCGAGCGCAGCATATTCATGAACGTAGAACACATGGCACAATGGTTGCGATAGTATTCAAACAGACGGCGAGCGCACCATAATATCGTAAAATATTGATTGATCTAAATTCCGAAATGTACCTCAATAAGTTAGTCAAAGTCAAGCTCTCTACAATAACTTATGTTCGAAGAATAAAACGATCAAAATCTCGCTTTAACATGTGCTGATAACTTTGTCAATAGTAGCTTTCGCTGCTCGTGAGACTTATGATAGTATCTAGGGCGAGGGCGGGACTCGCTTGAGGAATTTTGTAGGATTAGTTTGAATATCTCTGATCCATGCCTTGTTGAGTAATCTGATATAAAGGACGGCTTTGTTATTTTGTGGTTGCATATTTCATTGTTTAATTTACATAGCATTTTTTTTCTCATCTCAACGGATATGAAAAGCATTGTGAGTCTTTGAGAACAATAGCTTTTATTCTGATATCTGTGAAATAAAATATATCTTGGACAAAAATATGTAATACTTCTTCAATGGAAGTTAAATAACGTAGGCAATGTACTTAAATAGCGTACAAGAGCAATATATTTCCATAAAACCCTAAAGTGATTACACTTAAAGAGATAATACTAGGACAGTAAAGTCCTTTCACTTTTTTTGATTAAAATATTACAAACAGTGTACCGCAATAAATCACCGTGGAGCGTGCATTTATTCTGAAGCGTAAATTAAAAAAGTTACCTACGCCAATTTTGAATGAGTTATTGTGAAATATTCAGTTCTGGTTTCTAGGATAAGTGGAGCTGAAAACCTATGATGTTGTGTATATTGGGAGTTTATTAAAATTGGGCTATTAATAAAAATGCCACAAGAGCAATAATGCCGGTTGATAGTTAATTAAATATTTACCCACACTGGACGTAAATGAGCCACATGAAATATATTTTAACACGTTGAGGTTTCAATTCAGTAAGTAATTTAAATAAAACTTGATTGGATGTGTATCCATTAAAATCGTTGTAAATTTCCCACAAAATATTTGCCATTCCAATTTCGGAGCTGTACTACAACTGATAAACCACGATTAAATTACGTGTGACATAGAAAATCTATTAGTGTCATACATATTATTTGTTAGCTGCAAAACGTAATACATTTGCGCGGGATGTACTTACTGTACTTATGTTCGCCTGCCGGTGTTAAACTACATTTAATTTTGGAGCACAATACAAATGGGTACGCTGGTGTGGGAAACTTGTGCTGCCATTTGTTTCTCGTTGCTCATAGAAGAAGAAATGAAAGATGCGGAGATAGTGCGAACATTATGACACTCGTACATGTGTAGCTAGCTGTAATCTGTAGGTACAGCATTAATTTTAAAGTAGGCGTAGTCTGGCGATAGCATATGATGTACGTGCCTAGATTATAGAGTCCCGTAAGCTCTCTATTTTAATATAATTGCGACATATATTAAATAATACAAAACCGCGGAGCGTGTAAATAATATTTTCTATAAGCTACATTTTAATAATAATTATCTCGCCATTAATATGTGCAGTTTTCATATAATTTAAATATAGGAAAGGGTTAATATCGGAAAGTACGTACTTATTGTTTGCACGTTTTAATATAATATTTTTGTTGTAATATTAAGCAGAAGGTCGTGGCTGAGTAATAGTTGTATCATATGGGTTGATGTATCATAAGGTTAAGCAACGCTTGGCGCGGTCAATCCGTGGATAGGTGATCATCCTGTCATGAGAATTCCTCCGTGTTTTGGAAGGCTCGTTAAATTGGAAAAAGGCTTGGCAGATCATATTGTAATATTTATTAATTTAACAGTGAACTCGAAATAAATCTAAATAATCTCATTAAGAATAAAGTAGCCAGGATATAGAACATGAGTATTGTTCAATGTCTTAAGTGCTTTGTGTTGGGTGGACTGACATGAGATGGTGAAGACAGACTGTGATATTTGGCGTGGTGTGGTGCGTCGCCGGCGGTCGATGTGATGGCTCGAATTTATGTCGGTAGCGTGAGTGCGAGAGAGACCCATGGCTAACTCTCCGGACCTGGGCCTGCTCGCTGCCAGCCTGCTCCGGCTTATCATAGGTAAGTCCTCCATACTCGAAAAACAAACAATATTCTTTCTTACCTTTCGAATAGTAAGTGGTACAAAATAAGTCACTGGTATAAATTTGTCAAAATCATATCGTTATGAAAAGGCACTAACTGTCGAGGCCTGTTACAATAGCGTAATGTAAATGTAATTGTGTACAAAGTTACGTACAGACAATACAATAACGAGACTTTCCAATTCAATTTACGACTCTTGCCTAGCCACGTAGAAGTATATAATAAATGTAGTTTTTTTTCTAGACCCAAAAGGTACGACACGAGAAACAACTTAGTCCTAAGAAAGAATAATATACTACCCTTCTTTCATTATACGTCTCGGTACTGTTTCTTGACAAATATGTGCCTTTTATCTTCATAGGTATATTAAACTGTCTTGGATCTGATTACTTTTATGTATACCATGAAAGTTACTTAATCAAATTGTTATCCACAACACTAGCTTTTTAACGTTGCCTCGTGCAAATTCATGAAAAAAATATCACATTATTTTGCCTTGCACGAAAGCTACCCACCTATAATTATTTAAAATAGCTGATTAGTTTTAATATTGATTCAATACCTCCCCACAAGAAAACCGTACCCATTTAAAAATGTTATTAGATAAGGTGAAATATTTCGATAGAGAAATCTGTATTCCAAGCACGAACTATTTATTATTCGCTAGCATGCGAAAAATGGCGGTGTCTTAGAATTACCTACTTTCATCAGAACTTGATCTAAATATTTCCATCCGCTGCGCTCCGCGTATAGATCGTCATCGCGCTGGTTGTCACAAAATGAGACTGTTCGCTTCATTTTACCTTATGTGCGGATGCCGGCGATAAATGCGGATATTACCAGCTATATCATGCCCACCACAAATATAAGAAAACGTATGCGCGGTTATATTCGCTCCGTCACTGTAAAAAGCGACTGCGCGAAAAACGTATGTCGACTCGCACGAATGAGACTATTATATACGCGACTTTAAATTTGAATGTTTGGAGGTTTCAATCAATAGTTACAAATCCCATTAACATACATGTACTGATGTGAATGAATGTTGGTAATTGATAGCGTACCACACGTTATAGTCGTTACCACATAATAATATCAAAGGCCTAGTGCTGCAGTAATCGGATGGCAACTAAACTATTGTAAGCACGCTGCAAATTAATATCAAATAGAATTCGGTGTATTGATATCAAATAGAAGAATTTATACACGCACTCCAGGGAATTTATGTATTTTGATTATTTTTTTGTTTATAACTTAAGATAATCGTGGTGATTTGAAAGCAAAATTTATTTTATTTGTACAACTTCAATTGATTAACTTATTTTTTCGGATTAAAATTTACGTCAATACGAATTGTCTCTCGGCAATCTAAGTCGTAGAGACGAGTAGGTACAAATATAGCTTGATCATACCATGTCTCTGTGACATTTGTGATAATTAAGGCTTGAGCGCACCAGATACGGGCAGTGCGGGCGCAGTCTAAGTACACGACTTGTTCGGTAATATTCAACTTTATGTGGGACTTTACAACAAACGTAGTGCAGTTAATGCTTGTATGCAGCGCGTTTAGTGGTGCATTGTACATTTGATTATAGAAATATGTGTATGTGTAAATGATTCGATTCTTTTTCTTTTTTTTCTGTTTCAGGATAAATTCACGTTACTCTTATTCTGTTATTGATAGTTGTATTGCAAATATAAAGCTGAAGATTTTGTTTGTTTGCTTGAACAAGCCTATCTCAGGAACCGCTGGACCGTTTTAAAATATTCTTTATTAAATTACTCATTTGTCGAGGAAGGCTCTAGGCTAGGTTCCCACGGGTCCCAAGTTCCTACGGGGCACAGGTGATATCGCTGGCGCAAGCTATTTAGAAAATATAATAAAATTTAATTATCTGTCAGTCTTTCTGTACACCTATGTCTGGTTTCATTTTATTTCATACAAGCTTCTGCCGGCGGTTTCTCCCACTCTACTAGGGAACTACTTCGCGCAACTTTCATATAAATCCATCCTGTATTTTTTGCGTGATAAAGAAAACACAAACTTTCGCGTTAATAAATAGTAGGATGTTTTTTTAATGTAATATGTTCCGATTTCTATGCTTAACATACATTCTTAACAAAAATTGAAAAAAATATAGGTACTATCTATCTTCTTGCATTTGAGACTTCACAAATTCTTCTCACTTCACTTACATTCAGCGTACTACATCGCTATCAAAAGATACAAAAGTATCAACATTAAAAATAGTATTTTCTTCTCTGTCTTTTTTTGAACTTGTTACGTGACTGTTGCCATGTGTCCTAACAAAGCGTTATACAACGGTCATTATGAACTTCTTCTTTCCCCCGCTTTTGTTTTTACATTTACATGGCGGAAAGAAATGAACAGGAGGAGGAAAGATTGCTTCTCAGTCTTTATCTTTATATGCGTAAGTCTGTACGAGTACTTAGCGGGACTGAAGCTATTTCCTTCAACTGAAATCGTCTATATAGTATATTCGTAGTTAGATAAATATGTACTTCATACTTCAGAAGAGCTCGTGGCTGAGTAACCGCCGCACGGGTCGATTGATCATAAGGTTAAGCAACGCTTGGCGCGGTTGATCCGTGGATGGGTGACCATCTTGTCATGACATGTTTCTCTGTGTTTCGCAAAGCTAGCTAAACTGGTCGGTTCCGGCTGCCGTTTTTACATCTTTGGCATCGTTCCGGGTAGTCAGAAGCCATAAAGTATGAAAACCAGTCTTACCAAGGGGTATTGGGTTGCCCAGGTAACTACTTTGAGGAGGTCAGATAGGCAGACGCTCCACGCAAAGCACTGGTACTCAGCTGCATCCAGCTAAGACTGGAAGGCGTCCCCAACATAGCTTGGGAAAAGGCTAGGCAGATGAAGATAAATACTTCATAAAATTAACAAATTGCAAAAATAATTAAAAGCAATGATGTGGTCCCAACGATGTGGTACCAAATAATTTAATTACTTGATTTCCTCATTCGATACACTCAAGTGAATAATTTTATTCAGTGTGCAGTAGTGCAGGGACGTGTCCCTATTTACGTGGCACATGTGTAGCTGGTGACGCGCGGAGACAGTTGCTTCGCTTCTTTGCTTTTACAAGTTTTAATCTTCCTAATGCGTTCGTCTGGTGCGCACACTTCACAAAACGCTCGCCTCCGCTTATGTTAACCGGCTCTGCGTTTATGTTTAATATTTGTTTGAACGTTCGTCTGCACCGGCTTGTTTGTGATAGTATTGCTTTTATTTGGCGCATCAGTGTGTTTATTTAATGCAATTATTATAAAAAGAAAAATACAAAGTATATGGAGATTTAAAAGGAAAATCTTTCAGATGTTCAGTTTCAGATCAATCGCGTTACGTAGAAAAAGTATGATTTTACTGTACCAGTTAATAAAGGACTATTGTAAAATATCCGAGAATTAACCTCATAAGTGGTCAGAAATGTTATTTCATATAATTATTAATATGAGTACCAGTTTGCTTTTATATTAATATAAAATTATTTTCAATAACTTCATGACTATTAAAAAATACCATAATGAAAATCGACAAGAGATTATCAACATGAATGTTTGATGAAACTAAAAAATATGAATTCATAAAGTATGAATAAATAGTGGGGATTATTCACGCTGCGAGTGTACTGGCGTGGCTGGCTGCAGCCGGGGCGCGCACTTGTGCAGCTGTTACCAGCCCCGTGACTAATTCCCCTGCATCCACTGCCATTGTTGTTGCCGTCTAGGTGACAAAAACAACTGTTTCGCCTCATATCGCGGCTTACAATTTGACGTGGAACGTTTTATTCAGCCAACGGCATTTGTTCACGTTTTTCAAACTCCCGACGTTATTTTATTCATGTTCCTTTCAAGTTTACCTTTGGCCCGCTGTGACACAAAAGCTGTATTGCTATTCTTTCAGTACGTTTTTATGGTTACTCTTCTAAGCAATGGATTATGGTTGGATCTATAATTTACGCGTTGTACTGAAGGGATTTTCGAATTCTGCTCGAATCCGTCTTACCAGATAAATCCATTCAGCCCCGGTGCGAGCGATGCTTACAGGCCACGCCCACTTCCGTGTAGAACATTGACTACTCAGGACTTTGCATGTTTGAAACACTTGTAGCTTTAATTGGTCTAGATTTAGTTGGAACTCGCTTTGTGACATTACACATATACGATGTTACAAAGCGAACTATTTACCTACCTATATTTACTGAAGTTTATTGAATTCTCTACTGTATTGCAAATTGATGTAAGTAGTTTACGTTTACTAAACCAATTAGGTTAAAAGGACTCGTGCTGAAATGTCGTCAACATCATCCGTACTTAATATATAATACTGCGAACTTTTGATATCATGAGAATTTACATAGCCCGGAGAAAGATGAATAGCGTTCCTGTTTTATCGACTTACTTTGTATGAACAGCCAGTATTTTCGATTATAGTCTAATAAACTATATTCTTAGTAAGCTGCCGACGAAAGCATTAATAATATTCAAATTTAACACCACTCAATATCATGGTTTAATAATATAAGTTTGCCGACCACTATCAACATTTTAGATACATTATTGCAACAGTAAATTTGCTCATACAACGTCGAATGAAGTGCCAAAGTCAGCGCACGAGCAACTTTAAAGTTAATTATTAACTTCTGAAGATAATTAATATCTGTGCTTGGTTGTGTCAGCCTCACATGTCGACGATAGACTAGCGAGATAAACCAACACCGGACTGTGGAATTGAGGCAGGTTTCATTCAAAAACTTCATAATTATAACCGAGCTTATTGCACTTTAATCCGAAAATGTACAACGATTTTAAAGTTCAGACGTATCTAAATGTGGGATTACGTTTACCGAAAATTTATTAGTCCAACTATTATTTATTAACATTAAAATATAAGCAATATGAACGGGCTTACGTGATCGCAATAAAAGTGATGTATCCGTTTTATTGCTTTTCGCATTATTGTATTAAATTGACAAAATGTTGCGGCGTCGTTCGCGAGTCAAATGATTGAATGTCCATTATGTGAGCCTGTTTGCGGTCTTGGAACGTACTAACGGATGGTCACCCTCTGGTTGCCATTGATGGATTATGGGTAACCACATTGATAAGCTTATGTTAGACATGGCCAGTTGACCTGACCACCTGTATTTCTCACCGCAATGTTAAATTCTCCTCATATGTAGGTATAGTTAGAACCAGCTGTGTTTACTTTATTCATAATTGAATTGTAATTAATTTTGTCCTTACTTCTCGAGAAACGTAGTCTTTGCTTTACTTAATTACAATTTGATTGGTATTGAAAGTCTAGTATGTACGTATTAATGACAAAGCATTTTCTTCATTGTGATTAGCTAGTATTACATTTTCTTTTCTGACTTTTATAATATCTTTAAAGACATTATACTAAACAATATTATTTGTAATCGGCCAATAGAAACCATTCAAGACCCTGCTTAACAAAGGTTTCTTTTACCAATTTAAGAAATAAAGCGTGAAAGGTTTTTTGTGTCTCAGTAAATACCCACATGCAGACAGGTGAACTTATTTCTAAACTGAATTCATTCTAAAATGCATTTCAAAAGTTTTATTAAGTGAAAGTTTTTAAAATTAAGTACGGATTCGAGAGCTCTCTTTGAAATGTCAACGTCCCCACTCAATAATAGACTTTTTAAATTTTTTTAAACCATTCTGTCCGTTAGGGACGAGTTGGCAGAACTACTTTATTCTCTTTAATTGAAACTTTGTAATATTTAAGTGGAGAATTTCACTACTATTCCTGCATTATTAGTTTCTTAATAATAGTGTTTTATATGCCTTTGTAATTAATTATTCAAGCCGACGTTATCAATGGCGGGGATGAGTTTATTGTTATTTGCTGGGCTGGCAGTAGGTACTTTGAGAATTTAGAAATTTTATTATACAGTATTAGTGCTTCACGTTTTAAGCGCGTATTGTTTACAAAGGGAAAGGTCAAGACCAACGACTAACAGACCTCCTACATTTGTCAAGCTAAACTATCAAATTTTCAATCAACTTAGAACACTGTGCTTCAGTGATAAAGTTGAAAGTCTATTAAGGAAATTTGATGGATTGTAGTAGCTTGACATGCTGGCGTTTGTACAACCATACTACACTGGGTATCAACTTTGTTCAGGACTAAGTTTGACTGATGTTTGATTGACAGCATTGGAAAATAGATAAACCCCTAATCTAAACCAGATTATTTTTTCCGCGTCTCCGGGATAAAACATAGCCTATGTTAACGAGGAATAGTGTAGCTTCCCTTCTATCTGCTTCCTTCGCCACCTTTTATGACAGCAATTGTTTATTTCGTACTAAAGAAAATAATTATAATGCACAATGGTTAGCTCATATCTTTTCTCCTGTAATAGATAAAACTTTGTCCTTATTTTTAGTTTAAAACATAATAAAACTGTAGAAAAATAAGTTCTCTTATGTTAGGTAAGTTTTTTATGTCTTCCAAAGCAACCGTGCGGCAAAGTTCGTCGAGAACTAAAGTTGATACTCACTTTACGATAGGATGGATGCATGACACCCTAAGTTTCAGCCGTCATAAAACAGAGCTTAAAATAAAAAAAAAAACAAAATACAAAATAATGGTAAGATTTAGACAGGGGCAGCGGCGCGGGCGCGTCTCGCGCAGTGGCGGGCGGGTCAAGAGGCTATGACGCGCACTCGACCTGCGCCACCTCAACACGGCTTTTAAACTTTTTCGAAACCCTACAGAGGCTTTCATTAAGCCGCGACTACTGCCTCTAGTCTGGGCTGCGGTTTTCTTAATGTTCACATATATTTTCATTACAAAATTAATGAATCTTTTTCGTAATAGTTCGAAATTAACTATGTGTCACCCTCTCTCACTACTTATTTGCAGCTGTATATGGGTAGGTAATTGAGACTTCTTCCTTCATTATTTTAAACAATCTGGTCTCATAAACAGCTTTCCTACGGATGTGATATGATATGAACACCAAACCGTCTAATAGGCTGGTTATAGATAAGATTTTAACTTCAAGAAGACATTGTTCAGTAATTCTCAGCAATGTAACTTACTATAAATTTATTGCGGTGGACAGGGAGATCAATTAATAGTACCTACGCTAGAAATTAATATAATTTGCGCCTTCAAGATACATACGCATGACTTTGAGTTCGTGTAAATATCATAGATTAATATCTAATTATAATCTTACTGTTTTATTGGGATGATAAACAGTCGACACTTACTTAATTGATTGATTTATTATAAAACAACAAACATAGTCGAGACTGAAATGATTTTGTTCATACATGATTCGTTTAATTGAAGCACACTTAAGAAGTTCAATAACAGAAGCTGTAAGGTCCACTAAATATTATTTTTAATAAATATTACTTTTCAAATTGAGTTCTTGATACACTATCACCAAAATTATAATTCGTAATTCTTAAGCGTCACGTTAAATTGGTGCGTCCCGGATGTCATTTGTACAGAAGTTAGAAAATCTGACAACCAGTCTTACCAAGGGGTATTGGGTTGCCCAGGTAACTGGGTTGAGGAGGTCAGACAGGCAGTCACTCCAATAACATTGGTACTCAGCTGCATCCAATTCAGACTGGAAGCTGACCCTAGCATAGCTTGGGAAAAGGCATAGGCAGATGATATTATGAGTCAGGCGCATTTGAAACAACTCTGAGAGTAGGGCTAGTTGGGTGATTAAAACCTACAGCTCACTCGAAGAAGAATTACCGTATTAATTATTCTGAAACCTGTTATTATGTATGTGTATATTTAAATGGTAAAATAAATGTTTCTCAGTATCACACTAATATATAAATGCGAAAGTTTGTCTGTGTGTATGTTTGTTACCTCTTCACGCCCAAACGGCTGGATGGATTTTGATGAAACTTTGCAGCAATGTAGCTCAAACCTTAGAATAACATATAGGCAACTTTTTATTCGGGTATGAAGCGGGTGAAACCGCTGGCAGAAGCTAGTTAATGATAATAGGATTTCCGCACTAACTCGTTAACTATACCGTGAATATGCGATGTGTTTAACATCTGCAACACCACTACTAGTAGCTATGTTTCAATTAGTAACCCCCGGGCTAGCTGGTAACCCAATAAGATCCTGTGATATGACGTCACAACACAAGGTCATCTAATTATAGAGCCTATTGAATTACTATGACGGGTCAGTGGTGTTGCCATACGTGGGCTAACATCAGTAATAATGTCTTAGAGCGTCTTTATGTATACAGAGTATGGTAACACTAGATTAAGGCTCGTTAATGGTTTCAGTTTTCAGTTTAAGTTTTATTACTTTATATTATTACTGTATAGACGCCAGCACATCAAGCTACTACAATCTGTGAAATGCCCTTAACAGATTTTTTGCTTTATCGCTGAAGCATAGGGCTAAAGCTGATTAGAAAAATTTGTCATTTTCGGTTAGCTTGATATGCTAGCGTCTATACTTTTACTTACTAAACCCAGTACTTAAGTACCTAAGGTTGGTAATAAAATCAGCATTTTACTAACATGTAAAAAAAATATATCTTACACTTTTCTGCGATTTTACCATGTCCTGTAGAACATACTACATAATATGTGGATAAAAATAACTTATCTCACCCGGACTGGGGATAGTGTAGTTTCCCAACAGTAAAAGATTTTATCCAAATCGTTCAGTTTGACTCTTTAGGGGTACCTACAAACAAACAGAAAGAACTATTAAAAATTCTAAATAATTATGGGAATTCCCGCTTGTACAAAATTTTTCAAATGCGCAGGTATATCGGCGAACCAAATCAGGCGGGTTTTACTGTACTGCGATATACTATATATTACTCGTGTTTCTCGCCCAGCTTCAGTAAAAGTCGAGTGCTGTAGTTTTTTTTGTACCGGTTCAGTTTGCAGAATCGATATATTTTTACAGTTATATCATTTCAATATTAATAAAAAAAAATATTGTAGGTACTTCACAAATATGTATATAAAATTCAGTCTGCATTTTCTTACATTACAGCCTATTCAAAAATGAAATAACAGAAAAAATATATTTCATATTCAATTTAAATATTTTAAAAACTCGTACCAATTTTACTTGAAGCTTGGGCCATGAAATTAATGAATTAATTATTATACAAATGTAAATGCATTTAGTAATAAAATAGGATGTCATAAGATTACAATAGCTATGAAACAGTTACGAAAAAATAATTCACAACGGTATTTATTACAGTCTTTAAATGTGCAGTAAGGAGGCGGTTAGCACGATCCCATTTGTTCTTTGTTCTTTCTCAAAACGGGTTATTCTGCAAATATCTTACTCGTATATGGATTACTTGCAGTATCCACAACTTCGTTTGCGTGGTCTTAGATTTATTTTACAAATTATTCTCACGAGGCAATGTTATTTTTCTCACTATATAACGCTATATACACGCAGTCTCCGTTACAAGAAAAGCAGTACCTATTGAATGGTGAAACATTATTGTAATTGCATTTATTTGCTTTCAGAATAACGCCTCTATTTTTGTTTCGAATTTTTTGGTTACTATTCCGTATTTACTTATAGTAGTTATAAATTAAAATAACTTATGTTGTATGTGTCATTTTACACTAGCGGACTAACCATTTCTATTCAAAATTTCACTTATCAATATCGGCAAAAATAGACCCCAATTTTGAGTTCATCTCAGTGAGTAATCAAAACCTTAGATATTTTGAGGTTTGATTCGCTTTTATGAAAGCAAAAAGAGGCTCACACTGACTCAATTTATCTTCGTTTGTCTGGATATCTTACACATGCGAATATTCAGGCGAATACTAAATCATGTCGCTGATTAGAGATCTGATATTGATTAGGTTCATCACGCTTCACTCACGCATTCTCTCACATTCGTGGCTTTGTCTATACCATGGCTTTTCTGTGACAACCTTGTGAATAATTACGGACTTAGTTATATAGTTGTCTGTCTGCTTTCGTAGTTAATAAGAACTTGTATTAACGTCCATTACTCGAAGTGCGCTTTGTCCCTTGTGGCTTAAGAAAGTTAGATATCGAACGGTCAACGACGTAAGTAGATAGTACCTTAATTGACAGAATGATATTACTTAGGTAATATTTTAATAACTTAAAATGATTGAATATTATGTTTGATTGCAAACGGTATGCTGAAGTGTATTTCAATTTTTATGATCACATTTATAAAATTAATATTGATATCCACTCAACAAATTGTTGACTTTCATTATTTTAAATGACTTCATTTCATGAGTAGAAACAGCAACCTGTAAACTTGTATTCTCTTTATATTTGTTAACTAATTATATTCAATGAGTCCAAACAGTTTTCAGCATTGTATTGTAGCTGGCTATTACCTTTTGCTGGTGGTCGGGACAACTATGATTGAGTTTTTCTATAACAAAAATTCTCGGATATTTTCTCCGATTAGTTTTGCGCTGCTAAATGCAGTTTTATACCTGCGCTTTTTAAGACTTTGATTCGAAGAGGTAAATATTGTACATTAGGCTACTACAATCAGTCAAATTTCCTTAATAGATTTTCAACTTTATCGCTGAAGCATATGGTTCTCTGTTAAATGGGAAAAATTGTCAGTTTCGGGTAGCTTGATGAGCTGACGACTGTACATATATTTTTTAACTAATCGTCGTAACAGCTGATTTAATTATCATTCTCTCACTGATTTGTTGGCATAATCCCGAGTTCAACTTTAGTAGAATGAACATGCAAAGACTTCTTTATAATATGAGATATCTATGTATGTACATATGTGTAAAGCTTAGTATAATATTATGTTGCTATTTCGGTCTGGCAGTAAGAAGGCGGGCTCTCCGGGTTAAATCCGGGGTTGGTTAAATGATTATTGATCTGTCAATAAGCTCGAACAGCGTTACATACTTCCAAAAGTTGTAATGGAGATGTACCACTAATTCTTCGAAAATACATACCTACATACTTCAAGTTTTATATGGGCACGTATGAATTAATAGCTTTTGAATAATATACGAATAAATCGCTTAATCTAATTATTTACAATTTCCAAATACCTTTCTATTAACGTTACCTTCCTCAATCTGAACAATTTATTCGTGTTATAAACGGCTGTTGACTCACGGGTTCTTGAACAGCTTTGTGTAATGTTAAAATTTTAGCTTTAGATACGTATTCGTAAATATATAGAGACAAACCGAGACAACAGAGTTTGATCAGCACAATACTACTGGGTACACAAAGGGCGCGGACGAGGACTAACGGAGTGGCTGTAATTTGGACCCTTTGTGCGTCGAGGAGAGCGCTCGCGTGTATGTGTGAGTAGCAATCGTCATCGAGCCGAAGATGTGCGCCCTCTCTATTGCCTACATAATGCGAGATTTAATAAGCGCCGGCCGCACGCCCCTATTCTTAGCCGACCGCTCGCATACAGAATGTTGATGCCCTTTGTACTAGCTGCTCTCAAACTTCATCTCGAGATAATTCTTTCATAAAGTATAGCCAATAGTCGACATGACTTATTTATAATATTTATTACCCCGAGGGAGGTATCCTAGTTATTTGCGTGCAGGTAAACAAGTGTCTTTGAATTTGCTCCATTTCTATATTTTATCACTTCTTATATTTTCCTGTCGCGTTTTATTGAGTACAGGTAATTTATTCCCCAGGCTCCATTGAATCGGCATCGTATATGAAAATATTATATGGTTGTGTCAGTTTTCATTTCTGCATTTATAAATCTGTTAGCATCGTAACTACAGCCGTACAAAAATATTTACTTGACCTGGTGCTGTATGCATAATAGAATGTAGCTGATATCCTGTTTTTCTGCCACGTACAGGAAACATTTTCCATAAATATATTACCTACCACGTGTTCCAAACTGTTTCAAGAGTATATTTACTTAATAATACACGGGATCGCTCTTCTATTTACGGTAATGTTCAGGTCATGTTGGCAAACTGCGGCATCAGGCGTGCCGGTGCGGGGCGCGCGTGACATAGCTGAAGAGCGGTGTGTAGCATTTAAGTGGCGCCTAAAGCCGGTATGCGTTTGGAATTAATTAGCAAATCTGGGCGCGAGATGCGACCGCAGCCGGGCGTCCAGCGCACTGCGGTCGGGCTGCGCGCGCCCGTCCACCTGTCCGGCCCAAGCTTTCGCGTTCCACTGTAATCCGATTATCATTCCTCTGTTTCTGACACAGAAAATAACCCTAATTGGCGTTTCGTAACGTACATTGCTGCTTTTGCATTTTATTCACAACTGCACAAAAGTAGAGGAACATCAAAGCCTGCGCCAGCGGCTTTATGAAGAATGGACGCGATACGCTTCGCGGAGGATAATGTAATAATATACCGACTCTGTTGCCTGTAGTCGCTGGGATTCTATTTTTCTGCAAGACTGTACATTAAAATAGTCTCGTCATTTTATTAAAACTTTAATGGCAACCTTTTTAGCTCACTACAAAGAAGGGTTAGGTTTTTTATGCGTATATTGCGTTTATGCACGTAATATTATTTATTACATCATATCTTCAAACTGTTAAACGGATTAGGACAAACAGGGTATCAATGGATTTGTCTCCTCACTTGGGTCTCTCACTTGAATAGATAGATGAAAACGAGAAACATTGTGTTTGTGAGACGCCGTTGATTGAAGCAAAAAAGTTTGTTTTTTCTGCATTATGGGTATCAAATTAAAGAGCTTATAACATATTTAAAAAATAGGTATATACTTTATAAAATGCTCGTCTGAGTTTTTAATATCCTAAACTTTTAGAGGATTACTGTATAAATAGTGTTATAACGTTATTAATCATTACCAAACTGCCAAGAAAACAAAAAAGATTGATAATAATATGATTTATAAACAAAAAACTAGCTAGATTTTTTTTTTGTTAAAAATAGTTGACCCTGAATTTGTGGTTTGTCACATGTCCTTCTGATAGATACATAAGAAACAGATACAACGAGCATAAATATGCTCATTAGGAAGGTTATTAATAGTACCTATCATTGTATAATTTGCTGCGATTAACCTTCTAATGACGAAATAATTTAAACTTTCTTAGACTGAAAGTTAATGGTTAAAATTATTTATTCCGCGGCCCTGGACCACGTAACAAAAGAAGCGTTTAAGTCGTACCTAAGTTACAAATTATAAGTCCTAATTGCCTTAATATTTTGGGGGTAACTCATAACTTTATTTGAATACCAGCTGATCCGGTGATCGTTGTTTTGCGCTTTTTTTGGACACCCCCTACTATGACTACGACTATCATATATGTATGTACCTATGTGTTAGAAAGATGAATAGTAGCCGGTTCTAAGACTTACTGAATATGCATAATCAATCCACCTGTTTCGAAAGTATAGCACGAAGTATGGGAACGAAGATTGTGGCGCAAGAATTTTAGGTATACATATGTATATTATGATTTAGGGCCAGTTTCACCGATTACGGATAGCCACTATCTACCAGATAAGTTCAAAAATGGAACAGAATTTGTATGAAATTATCAACCAGATAAACTATCTGGAACTTATCCGTAACCCGTGAAATTGGCCCTTATCATACTAAATTCATATCCACGAATAATAAAATACAAAAAGCTTCAGATTGTTACAGCAAAGTTGACACTACTTACAAGCGGAGCTGCAATTTTCGTAACTTGTAAGTTAGCTGCACAAAAAGTTCTTGTCTTGTAAGATAGATTTACGAGGTAAAACTAAATTGCCAAATTGACTAATGTTTCCTGAACAAGTTCTGCCTGATTGCATTCATTTGTTTTTAAGTTTTCTTTGCCATTTTTTTCTATGTGCCGTGATTTACGATTAGCTAATTGGATAACGTTTCCATGTAACTCGTTTCTCCTAACTGGCAAAAATAAATAAATAAAGGTTATTTACTGAAACAGACTTCATAAAACATAGCTTCTTTGAACAGCTATATAAGTATTGAGTTTGCATTCAACTTTATTTTAATTGGACATTCATAAGTAAAAAGTTAGATATTTATATTTAAAATTGTTGAGTAAAAACATAGCGTAACGGGCGCACTGAAACCTTTTTGGAAAGGTATAGGCAGACAGAGTAATATCTAGAATTTCACGTGTATAAAATATTTCGATAACAAAGGTAACAGTTGCCCAGGTTAACTGGGTTGAGGAGGTCAGACAGGCAGTCGCTACACTTAAAACTCTGGTACTCAGCTGCATAAAAAGTTAAGGTTAAGGAGTTGGGAGCCGACCCCAACATAGCTTGGGAAAAGGCTAGGCAAATGATGATTTTATTTCAATTATCTGTTAATCAAGATATCGTTGGACATTGTTACTGAAAATTTAAAACAAAGATTAGGTATAACAAATAAACGTGACCTTTTATAAGGAAAGCTTACACATATTAACGATTTCCAAGATATTCTCACGTAAATAATTACAAAATTTAAATTTCATTGGCCTAAATGACATTACACAAGCTAAACCATCCCCTTTCGGGTCACTCACCTGATATTTTTAGAAAAACGGCCTAAACCTTTTACCCATTACCGTTAAGCCAAGCCCGGATTGCTTGATTTTTAAATAATCTGTGATAAAACCATGAAAGTCAATAATTTTAACGATACGACGTAATGTTAGAGCTGCGAATCTAGGCGTATGTAATTTATAGCCTATGATAACATGAAAAGTGCACCATTCCATAGCGATTTATTTCCACCCATTCATATTATTTCTTTTTGTGACTGCAGAATTTAATAATGCCATGAAAATAATATAAAATTCCAGCTGTTTCAACTGTTAGAATAAATTTTATTTATACTCTAATATTCTTTGCTCGTTCTAAGCACAAACTGGTAAGCATTTCCAGTTTGCGGCAAAGTGAAGTTATAGGATTTATTTATAAATTAATATAGTTAAAAAGACAGTTGAGTATTCAGTCATAAATTCGTAATATAATGAAATGATATGATTATTTCAAATAAGTTCGGAATTAGATATAAGTTACTATTTAAATCTTAAGTTACTTAAATAATGATTTACTAGAAGTGATTTGATAATAATAGAGCAATGTTTATCTTATACAGAAGAAAATATACCTATAGCATGTTAACGTCGGCAGAAGGCCTCATATCATTTCTTCTCCTTATCAAGGATGGCTATTTTTTACATATTTCAAATTCACCATCAGTTTTATTTCTTATTCACAGTAGGATGAATGTGATGCACACGTATGTATTGTATCAGACTTTATAAAGTATAGGAGGTAGAGCAGTCGTCAGCTCTCCCTACAGAAAATTTCTGATCATTTTTCTTATGATTTTAGAGGCGACATCTGCTGGAGTTTTGTTGAAAGCTTAAGAACGTAACCACCCCTAAGCAACGCCATCTGTCCATTCCATGCATACATGAAAAGGTTTAGTGATTCCGCCGCCACCCGCTAGGTGGCTCTGCCTGTAGCATTCACGAAACCACAGTGTAGATTCGACTTTGAACTTGAGAAACTGGTTCGTAGATGGCGCTCAACCTCTTATTTTTTTACGTAGCCTTACTAGACAGAGGAAAGATGGCTCTGTCAGTCTCTCCCACGTTCCTTGTTGTAGTACTCTTAATAGGATTTGGTTACAGTTCAGATCATCGCATATGGAGACATACATTTTATTGTCAAGTTGCGTAAATAGAATGCTTAGGACGAAACATTTATAATTGTAGGTGTCATATCGATTAATGACTCATCATAAAATGTCGTGCAAAAAGCCTTAATGGCCTTAAACACGAAGAAAGCTTTGACAGAAAAATTTAAGAAAGACGGATAGTATTTCCGTATTCTATTCGGCTGTTGGAAGACCACTAACTTTTTTAGGCACACGCGTAATGGCCACGGTGAAATTCTCCCGAGAGCTTTTTATTAAAGCGTTTGAATAAGGCCCATATACAGTAGTGGACGTTAACGACGTGTATACAGATTTACAGGCCCTAGGGAAACATGAACTGTTGTAATATCTACCTACATCTAAAGTAGACCAATGGTTGAGCTTCCTATCAATTGGAGAATTTAATAACAAATAGTAGGCATGTATTTCACCTCGCAAACATTATTATTACAGAAAATATTCCATAAACCAAATCGTGGTTAATGTTTCGTGATTTTAATTAATTTATGAAGATTTCCTCCGTTTTATGAAGAACATTTAAAATTAATAATTCTCCTAGAGCTTTTTGTGTATACGAAAAGAGTCTGTAAAAAGTTAAATTAATTTTACTTTATCAATTTCCAATATTTTGATTGAGTTTCACAACCGGCACAAAGGTCGCATACATCAATACGTTTTATGTTGAAAATGAAGTGTTCAATCACTATGAACAATATACGTACGTATAACGTAGGTACTATATGTTTACCTCTTTCAATACACTATTCAGCAGAATGAAACTGTTTCTGAATATTTACCGACTTATTCATGAGAGAAAGTGAGTAATCAATTATTGTTCTTTGTTTACAGGTAAGGGAAACCTTTCAGCGCGCAGCGGCCACTGAGCTGATAAGTAAAAGATATATATTCTTACGGTGAGTTACATGCGCACTAAATAAAACCTATACCAGGAACGAGCTTTTAAATAAAAAAAACCAATAGGTCAAGAAGCCAATTTAAACTAACCGATGAAAGGATATTCAACGCAACCAATGTAAAGTTATGAAGTGCACTTGTATTCTGATTCCATTAAAATTTAAAACGCTCTGCGAAACTCTCTAGGATTTTATTAAGGTGTGGAGCGAAAAACGAACAGCATACCTACAGAAGTAATAAATACTTAAGTTCGTTTGAGGTATCACAATAGAATGTCTACTTTCGTATCCCGACAAACAAACTGGCAGTTCTCATAAATACGTAGTGTATATGGCATATGGACTTTTTGCCGTAAAGATAGTTCCTTCCCTTCTCGACAAACATGTAGGAAGACTTAGGCCATAGAAACTTCGTGACCGAGTACAATAAAACATTGTAGGTCAATAAACATTTAGGTGATGTTCTAAAAGTCTAACCCGAACAAATTTTATAGTTCTCCGCATCATTATTGTAGCATTGTACATATATAAATGTACTAGTGTCATACAATATCAAGTCCCCAAAACAAATAGACGGAATAATAAAATATTAAATTAAATTTTCGTTAACGTAAGTAAGATTTGAAAGTATTAATATCAGGCACATAAATCAAATTATATTTTACGTGTAAGATGATTACGGAGTCATTATTCAGACCGTACTTTGATAAATGTGCGCAATCTCTGAATGCTGACTGACTGTAAGACGCCACTTAGTAAAACTTCTTAAATAGAAGATTAATGTCAATCTCAATGTGTACTTACTTAGACTAAGTTTGTTTTTCTTAATGAAAACGAAGACTACGAGTAGCTGATGATTTGTTAACGCGTTTATTAAACTTTCTTTATTAACAGTCTCTGTGGAGATGAAATCTTACACGCGAAAACTGAAATGAATTATAAAAAACAGTATTTTACTTTTAAAAAATCAATGGTATCAATATCTCTTATCAAATCCTAATATGGTTTGATTTATTTCGCGTGTCGTATGATACAATATAAATTAATAGCAATGTAAAATAAAATGTGTAAAAAATGGACAAAAATAGCCGCCATGTTATAAAGTTTTCTTCTCCAATATATCGTACCTACGATACAAAACAATATAAGGTGGTACCATCCAAAACTTAATGAAATGTCGAAAGCAGAAGTGGTCAATTGTAATGTTATTAATTACAAGCTACAATCAGTAAACTGTCACCCTTTATTGTCATGCAAATCCCTATTGTAAAGCTGAGAGTTAATTTGCAGTAAATACCTCTATAAAGTTTGCGATTACATTAATGGAACAAATTGTTAAGCTGAACATCCCGTCCATTATGGGCGGCTATTATGTTTTTAGAATGTGATTTACTTTGCCAAGTCCTTGAAAACATCTACACCGTAAGCCAATTTCAATTCGGTATTCAAAGCTGGTTTCGTATATTTAACATTATGATTATTGTTTATTGTGTCATTTACTTATCAGATAAAGTCTTAGTCAATCTTATTTGATAAAGCAAACACTGGAAATATGCTCAATTATGATATTCGTCGTCATCGACCAGATTACTCGTGCAGAGGCAGGCGTATTCTTGAAGCTATATTGTGTCGTGTGCAAATAAAAATTCCTTTTTGTTACATACATACATATAACACGTTGTAGAGTAACGCTACATTCGGTTTTATTTTCAGACAAATCTATTCCAAGCTATAAAATCTTTTTTACATTGTATCTAGCAACAACAGTTTTAGTTCTTTTATAAATAACGTTGATATTCGTACCTACGTAGTCGAGATACGTCACAGAGAATATAGATTGTGGCGAAACACATTCGTGCATGGAACATATATCTTACATACGGGTATGTTCACTCCCATTGTCTATTAAATGGGTCACGTAAACATAACATAAAATTTGCATAAAAACTAAAAAAATATTTTTATATTATATGTACATAATAGAAGCATTGGGTAGTTGACTGGGTCAAAAATTAAATCCTTTATGATATTAATTTGGTAAAGCATCTTAATAATGTCACTCTCATTTATCGTTTTGAAGGAAAACCAACTATTTTTTTATTGATAATTTAATTAAAATAAGATATGGCTTGTTGTGAAAAAAATGTGACGTCATAATTCTAACGTTCATACAAATTGCATAGAAAACAACCGTTTTTGACAGTTCAATAAAAGTATCAAATTTGACTAGTTGTCAAGTACCCAATTTTAATAAATAAACCCTTTGTTTGAAGTTCTACAAAGAGCTTAGATATTGGTTTGGAGTATTGTTTAGGCATGTTCCTAATTCGCGTGTCTAAAGGTAAAAACAAGTTCTAACAACATGTCTGGATATGAAACTAAATATGTTAGGTTGCTAAAAGCCCTAGGCGGTTCTTACCCAACATGTTTCATAAGTATTTACATCATTTATATTTTGCAGGCATTAACATAAAATTTTCACTTTTATATTGCGTTCGTTATATTTTTGCAAAGTTTCCGGCGCCGCAATCGTGTTTACCCCACAATATTAAAACATTATTTTCCTTTAAAAGAGTCTTCTAAATCGTACGACGCGGCCCATTTGGCAGACGTTGCATTTAAGATTGAATTTTCCATTAAATGTTCTTCCTCTGTACACAGCAATAAAAATCACGTATTTGTAATTCATCTTATACGATATAGCGAAATAAATCAAGTTTGTGAAATAACTCGTACTGTACTACACTAGCTATTGTGGCGTGTAACTAGTTTTGTTGGATATATCGACATGTTTGATGTGTAGGTACAGCCCTAGTCGTGCTGTGCTTACATAGCGAGTGGTTGACGGACGGGAACGCCGATTGTTGCGGCCGGATGCTGCTACCATTTCCGTGTTCAATGCCCTCCATTCACCTCCCGAACGTTTAACGTTGAACAGCGACTCGTTATAGTCCAGCTAGCTCAGTAATTACCGTCCAGGATATCATTATTTTCAGCACCTCTATGTGTTGTTGTTACAGCCATTAGCACTCCTGACGCTGCCAACGAAAAATTGTTTTATTTCCCCGATTTATCAAAAAGACAATATTATGGTAATTAATAACGTTATTCGTTTCGTTGGCCGAGCTGAAATGTAACATTATCATTTCACGGTTCCAAGAATCCCAGGCTTTCTCAAATATTATTTCTACGAAGCGTCTCTGATATTTTGACGTGCGACGTTAGTTAAAAATGAGTTTTGGCTTTGTGTGAGGATTGCGGGCGGAATAATTATTTTTTGCGAAGCTCGAGGGCGCCGTCCGTGTTCCCATTTATCTGGAGTTAAATGCTCGCATTCAAGCGTCCGTTTGGGCGTGTATTTGGTTTTAGGTTGTTGTGTCCACTCAATATAGCATCCTTGTAAGTAAAGTGCTCGTATTATTTGAAGTAAATAAAGCGACGACAAGCTACTTAGCAGACAAAGCCGATTGTTTGTGATGATTCCGACCGACATTAGTAACATCCTTCCAATGTAAAATATTCAAAGCTTTAAAGTTCTCTTCTATTCCCTCGTAATTTAAAACATTTAATATTCATTGAATTTAAATTCACAGAAGTGTAGAAGTTATAACAACCACTCTGTACAACTCAATTAGTAAACGAAACACTAAGGCGCTGGACGGCAGCATCTAATCATTCCTAATGTTCCATTTTGCCGTTCGTTTTGTTTTTGTTCACGAATGGTACCTTTACACAAAGCTTTGTAGCGCATTTTTAGCTTGCCCTATACTGATGACCTGTAACTCCTGGTGAACTCGGCTTCCCTATGTTTCAGTGCTGGCAGCCTTTCTCGCATAATTACCGGAATGCATTGTGCGCGCGCGGCCGCAGTACGTGGCCCGTTTAGCGCTGTAAATTGCTCAAAACTACTGAACTGTAAAGGCCGAGAATATAAAGCTTATCGCCGAAATTGGCGTGCTCTTACAAATGTTCTATTCATCACGTGTCACTTCCGTTGTAAGCTCTGACAAGTGAACATATTGTGGTTTCACTGTGTTAAACCCTCCGTCTTAAGTATGACTTACCTAATCCCACTACATTAATAACAGTAACACAGAATTTCACGTTAACGTTTTGTTCTCTTATTTATTTAGAAACATACATCATTGTTTTAGTCGGAATTGTGTCCAAACGATATATACATACCATATATGCATTCACTTCATGTTGATTGGTCGGTATTAGCGTTAAGATAGCTTTGTTACGTTCCCACACTAATTGATTCGCGGAAGTCTTCCAATACTCGGCCTCCAGCCCGTCCCTTCGTTAAACTAGCAACAAAAATAAATGAAAGCCTTGAGTTGACATTAAAACGACGTGTATTATAAAGACGACAGGCGTCGCTGCCACCCGTAATTGCTACGATCTTATATACAAACGCATTCTGTGTTGCGTGATGTAACTTTCATGCGATGCGAGGTGGTTTTAATTGAGGAAAACTATAGCAAATCTGGGAACAATTACTTATCTTGGTGAATGTTATTTCGAGCGCGATAGTCGCACCAGAGGGAAGCACTGTTGGTAGTACTTGCCTAAGTATAAGTAGTGTGCAGCGTTGGCATGCTGTGCAAGGCTCGGTTTGCGAGATGCGCTGAATAGTACCGACCGCAAGCGTAATTTCGCTCGTCGAAATAGCGTTATTTCGCAGCATCATAAACCGTCACACGATTTCGGATAGATTTGCGGCGAACGCATATCGATCGAGGCGTCCGCGAAGTTATGAGCGCGTCTGGCTTGTCTCAGATAACACCAGTTGTCAGCCGTTTATGACTTACCATAACTGTTATAATAATAATAGTTCTCTTCTTAGCGTAAGAATTATAATATTTATATAGCAATACTTACTTTTCTATAGTACTCGGTGACCGGGTTACGTTAGTTAGTTCGTTTACAGCTCATCACAATAAACTGTAATTATTTTTCTCCGGAGTGTTACGCCTCGAGTTGATATGGGTGTTTCTAAAACATCTGCGTTATAATGTATGTTAATAACCTTTATGTGCCCTACTCGTGGGTATTTAACTTTCATATTTTGGGAACATTTTCTGGTTAAACTTTATAATAGGTTGGAGTTTGCCTACAGAACCTATATGTAGTTGCTAGGATGGAAAATTAGGTACCTCCTGTTAGCATTAAAGTTATGTGGGGAGATGTAAGATTGGGAACAGTTAGAAAGTCTGTTGACATGGTTCCTCTTCAGCTGGTTGTGTAACGCAAACCTACCTCGTTCATTTATGCAACTCAAATAAAACTAAGTTTCGTTGACGCTCCTGTACGCGACTTTATCTGCATATTTTAGACTACGGTGGTGCATGTCCAAGTTCTACAGACAAATTGAACTTGGTACGCGTCTGAAGATTTATTTTCAAAGTTATTTTCTGATTTCTGTAAAAGTTTTTTTTTTATGCGAACTTCTTTGGTCATTACTGGAGAGATATAAAAATATTTTTTGCTATTCAAACGAAATCAGAAGTGATGGGCATTTTTTCTGTAATTCTTACTCGACGTGGGCTTGAAGGCAGAACGTCACGTGGCAACGGGTGGGTGAAACATTTGCATACTAAATCGAGTGTATAATTTTTAAGTACCCCACTTAAGTCTAATTGCTAACGGGGGGTTAAATACATAAAATATAAATACTGGTAGAATCCGAGCGGTCGTAACGTTGGACAGTTTACAAGGACGGGAGCCGCAGCGGTCGGCTCAAGCCATTATTATGAGTTAGTATGCTTATCAGTGACAGTTTTAAATTCCGTCTCAGGCAGCTAATGCTCTATCTCACGACACGGTTGTTTCGTTAGTGCTATGCTAAAATAGGCGATCTAACGTAATATAACTACACTGGTACTCTTGGTAACGTTGCAAAATGTATCATTGAGAACATATCGGCCAAGATATTGCTCGATAACTCAAATAAATAAAATGTTATATACATTGCTTCATTCTTATTGTAAAGTATCCTTTATAAAGAATACAAGCTACCCTAGTAAAAGTTGGGAACTGTATCGACCTAGGTATTTCTGCGATACTCGCCAGAACCATTCTTACTGAAGTTTCAATCCTTTCTTTTCTATTCTCAACATTTTTGTTTTGTATTCAGCGGTTTTTTTATTATTCTTTAAATTGTAGCTTTGCTGAAATTGATCTTTATGAAAATTCCAGGATTTATAAAGATACGGTTTTACTTGAATATTTTGTTCTAATTACATATACTAAAAGGTTTTAATGTAAATGGTTTGTTTAGGTTTTAACCACTTCAGATGGATATACACTTCTGAAAACAACTTGATTGTGCAAAGTGCTACTTGTTCCTTCTGTTTGCATTTTTTATAAAGTCAAATCTAAACATACCACGCCTTCATCCAGTGGAAACAGAGGTAATTCAGTTTCTTACAAGATTGCCAATCTCTTTCCAAAAAGGAAGTGTAAATTGTATCATGTTGTCTCATACAATTGCAATATTGTTCGACTGATGGTGTTAACGTGGTACTTGCCCCGCAATTTCAGTGTCTCCGGGTAACGTTGCAATTTCCCTCTCGGAACATTTTATCCTCATATTGTATATGTCGTGTTGTCCTGTCGGATTAATCACGTTACAGCTTGCCAGACATTTATTTTATTACGTTTTAAGATAAGTGTGACACTTGTCCTCGTGATGTTACACTAAGTGCCCTTTTACGGTAATTGTGGTTTTATAAATATCAACGTTTGAATGATCTAATACCAAAAATCTAACTTTTATTAAAATCTTTACATCAGCATGGAGTGCAGCGCAAGTTCATAGCGTCGAGTGCAGGTTTAAATGCAGCGCTTATATGTCTGTCAAGTCAAGATGGCTGCACTGGGAAAACTGAAAAACTTATTCAAGAATGTTTGATCTGCCCTATGATTGCATTTAGAATATGGGGATTCGATTTTACGAGAAGCGTCTCAATTTCCCGGCAGAAGAGAGCAATTTCCTTGCGTTTGTCGGCGTGTGCGGGTGCGACCCGTCGCGTTGTCGTCGATTACCGACTACGGTTCTAGCCCAGTTCCCCAGTTTCTCTAGCCCCGCGGATCCCACGATAGACATGCTAGTTCACTTGGAGCTTACGTCTTTTATATTTTCTAAACAATCTGTAGTGCACGCGAGTTCCAGTAAGCACTTCTTGTTATCCGAGCATTTTATTTGTTTATGAGATATTATCGTAAAAGCGTAGTTGCTTTTCTGTTGTTTTGTTACAGCGATTTTACTTTAGCTCGCTTTGACGTTATTCGCGCAGAAATACATGTTTAATCTTAAATTAGGTAAACATACTTATATACTCAATCATCTGTTTGAAGAGGTGACGAAGTCTGGCGGCGTGGAGATAAACCGCACATTTTAATAAATAACGTGCGGATTTTTGTGGTTGTCATTTTAAGTATACATATTTATTATCAACCATTTTGAAATGCAAAATGGTCGTATAAACGCTGGTGTATTTTGAACACAGCTGTTCTGAAGTCGGCACATAGTTCTCAAATGTCTCCGTAAGTCGTGTGATGATACCAGCTCGGAAACTCGGTCACTCGAGCACGTCCTATGCTACTAAGCTGGAATTCTAAGCATAGTTTGTATGCACGTTTCCGGTATTTGTTACGTTTGAAATATCTTGGGACTTTTCGATTTAAGCGGACGCGATAGATATGGAATTTAAATACCTCTGGCCTTGTGAAGTTCAAGCCTTTGGACAAACTGAGGAAATTGTTACTTTCAGCAACAATAACATTTTCGTTTGCGGTTTTCTCCACGGAGTGAGATTTTCTTTTCTCTGAAGTTTGACATTGGGATAATGTCAACATAAAGGCTAGTTCGTTCGTGCTAATAAGAACATGTTATACGTACTGCTAATTCTGGTGTGTTTGCCGAGATTAGGAGGACCGTTATACCAATATTAACCTTACTGCTTATTATAGCGGCTTATTGCCCCCAAGCTCTATAGTAGTGTACATGTTTAATAAGTTCACCTACTCTATGTACTAGATAGTTATCAGATTAAGTCATATTCATCATTTTAATGTGAAAACTTAGTATTAGTGAACCTCCTTTACTCAAAAGGATTAGACGCGTGAAAGCAGCCATTAGAAAGCGCAGGACTTCAGAGCTTAACCGTTTCATAGTGGCACCCACGACCCTTAGAGAAACCTAGTAAATGGTTTTATTTTATCGTGACGCTTACTTACATAATCGCTAAATACATAATACTTTACTAGACTGAGCAAAGTTTTATTTCTGTCCACAGAAATATTTACTTCCATGTGCAAGGTTCTCAACTTATCTGTATCAATGCCTCTATTGAGAGAAGCGAATATAACCAGTTAATAAAGTATGATAGTACTTGTTCAGCAGATTTGAGCTCACTTGGCACATCTCGTGCTTTAGATCATAAACAAGGTGTCGGCGCACACAACGTTGCTTTTATGGAGATTGCTATTCAGAAAAGGATTTTCTGAGATATACCGTGTGAAATTGTAATGTAACATTCATATTAATATTATAGCACATTGTATGACAAGGTTAAATCTCTGCAAATAATGACATCATAAATACTAACGAAGAGGGGAACGTCGCAACTGACGTATAAGCTTCTGTCCTCAACCAATTTATACTTAGAAAACAAAATCTTAAACAAAGATTGAGCCCTAGTTTCATCATCATCTCCCGAGCCTTTTCCCAACTATGTTGGGGTCGGCCTCCAGTCTAACCAGGTTTCGGCTGAGTTGGTACTCAGATAGGCAGTCGCTCCTTGTAAAACACTGGTGTGTTTTACAAGGAGCGACTGCCTATCTGATCTCCTCAACCCAGTTACCTGGGCAACCCAATACCCCTTGGTTAGACTGGCGTCAGAATTACTGCCTTCTGACTACCCGTAACGACTGCCAAGGATGTTCAATGACAGCCGGGACCTACAGTTTACTTATAAATTGAGCCCTAGTTTACTTATTCTAAAATTGGCCTGAAAAATAAATAACCGAGTGAACGGCTAAAAAACACACGAAACGTAAGCTTGTTTTATTGTGCACTGAGGTGTGCAGAGGTACACAAACAAAATAAAACATTTCAAGCAAACTGATTTATCAAAGTTTTTCTCATCAGGTTTTACTCAGAAATGCTGGTTTTTAGCTACGCGCTACGAATTTTGAATGCCCACATTTAAATAAAAATAAGAGAAAGAAAACATACCAGAAAAGAAAAATTAAACAGAGCTTAGCGACACGAAAACTCAGTATAAAATGTGTGTCGGTAGGTCTCATTACAATTTGTAATACATGCACGCTATGTTTGAATTGGTATGAATTTCATAAAATACAAGCGAAAATCACAGAGACTTTCCCAGCAGACGCTTTGTTTTAGCTGTTGACGTTCTTTCAGTAAACGTAGACCAAAAAGAGTGGGGATGGCGGGACAAGTGCGACGCTGCGGGCTACACGCTCGCCGCCGCTAATGTGTCGGAAATCCAGCTTTGGACAATGCGCTAAATTGAAAAATCGCACTCATACAGCGAGTATTTTTAATTTTATTTGCAACGCTACTTCGTACTTAGCAGGAGAGGCGTTAAAATCATTGATAACTTATCCAGACGTGCAACGGGCTTCCAATCATGCAGATTTGCAATTAATGTAGGTTCATCTGATCGTAGTCAGAAGCTGTTTCCGAGAACAAAATACTTATTTTTATTAAGCTCGTCTGCAAAATGCGTTATTTTATGCAGTCGTTGTTGTTTAATTCATGTTGGTTACAATACTTGATCATAATTCTAGGTAATAATTTCAATATTTTTGTACAAAAATAATAACTCTGCGAACTGAGTAGGTACTAACACAACAGACAAGCTTTTTAAAATATTGTTGCATATTTTATATCATAGTATCCTTTGTGTTTTTTGAAACCCTTGTTTATCTCAAAATCTTTAACGATCGAAATTGTGTAATTTATTAAAATTGTTAAACAGTAACACGAACATCACGCTCATAAAAAATACTGACAAAATGTAAAAGAAAATTGTTTAAAACAACGACAGCTGGTACTAGGGACGTAATTTCGCAAACTTAGGTCACAAAAACAACTTTGGAAATAGAAATTAATGTATGATGTGAGTCGCGGACTCCTCCTTGAATTTAGATAATCTGAGTACAATTTCATATAATCCAGTACCCTCGCGTGCGAAGGGACGCACACAATTACAACTGACACGATAATTGCTTATAAGTGCTCTCGGCGAGTTATAATTTGCTTTTGTACGCAACAACAATTATATTCAAACCAATAATTACCGTAAAATTAACTGACATGACGCAATTAATTTTTGCCCGTAATTGTCAACGAATTAAACATAAGTTGGTCGCTCGCTGCGTGCTCCTTGCTCGTTGAATATCCTACTAACAGTCAGGTGGCTGATTGCTATGGAAAGGTTCGCATTATTCACGGTTTGTAGTTTTTATGGCAAGTCGGCATCCGCCGCCTCTATTTTATGATATCCTTGGTACCTAATTTTTATAGACTCCCCGAGAGAAGCCTTTAGTGGAAATTGATACGGCAATACAGATAGCTTTTTATGATACACTAGCGACCCGCCCCGGCTTCGCACGGGTGCAATGCTGATACTAAAATTTTACATATAAACCTTCCTCTTGAATCACTCTATCCTTTAAAAAAAACCGCATTAAAATCCGTTGCGTAGTTTCAAAGATTTAAGCATACAAAGGGACATAGGGACAGAGAAAGCGACTTTGTTTTATACTATGTAGTGATGTACACGATAGATCTTAATAACATTTCAGATTATTATTTTATTAAAATTAAATAAATTTTGCAAAAATGTTTAGTTAGTTCTTGCAAACTAAGTAATTTCAATCTGTATCTTACCGAGGTAATTTCAATATTTCTAGTAGAAAATAGTGCAAGATGGAAAGTTCAAAGTTCCTAATAATGAATTACTTTAGTAGTTTAACTTATTAGAAACTAGAAGTTGCCATGTTTATCTGGAGATGAAAGACTGGCCGACTCTAAAGTTCGTTGAAGTTACACTGCGAGTAGTAGGTAGAGGTACTAGGGAAGTAGGTCGTGCAGGAGTTCGAAGGTGGACTAGCAACCTGTCCGTAACTAGTGCACCGCTGTGATCCCTAACCCAGTTGTGGGTACTGCGATTCCACGAATGAAAACAAGTGGTTCACGTATTATTAATAATTAATTAATAATTGCTACGTTTGTAACTAGATACGAGCATAGGAGTGAGTTTAAAATTAAATAAAATCATTGTTCATTCGCTTAATTAATCATAAATCATACGTGTTCATTTTGTAAGAGAGATAGGTAAATTTTTAGTGCAATAAAATATACTTGATATGTATGATTTTTTTATTCTAATAACCCTGTTTCAAAGTCCGTGGTTACAAAATGAACTTCAAGCACATACATAGTTCTATACCACTATTATGCTCAAGGTCCACAGATCGATTCCAGAAACAGGAGGCTCATTATTACTTTCATCAACATAGATTAATGTCTCCCTCTCAACGGTAATGAGGCACAGCCTGCGCCATTTGCCTCCCAGCTTCCTCAGTTTCAATCGCTATAGATACCTGTGTACATCACACGTATACGTACGAGAAACTGGTAGCATATCTGCTATGGAAACTCACCTATGTTAAGCATTCGCTCGCTAATGATATTGTATAATTGCTCTACAAGTATTCAACCGTTTAATTGTAATTAATTAAGATATTTTAAGCTGTATAATATTGTTAACACACGCTCACAAAGTTCCATACGTAATGGTTGAAATGCCCAGCGCTGCCATAACTGTTATTAACTCATTACATACGTGATTAAGAAATTTTTGTTGGTGTGGAACTAATATTTCCGAAAAATCTGCAGTAGCAATCTGTGTAGAAACATTATTAATCACATTTAATTAAAAATTGTAAAAACACAAAACATTGGCGACACGTGTTCTAATTAAAATCAACTCTAAAAGTCACTGTACGATTAGTTATGAACTTTGTTAATATTGTCAAAGTGTAAGCAGATAGGCAACGAGGCCGATCCTATTCTCCCCACCCCTCCTCTCCCCCAATACACGCAATAGATTCAATATCCAAGTTTCACTTTCCACTGTTTTCTAATCATGAACTTAGGTATCTAACTTAATAAATTGGTTAGCGATGAAACCGCTTTTAAGTTAACAAGTATAAATTTAGCTTCTGTTTCTCAGGGCTCTAAAGAAGACAACAATTTCAACTCTTTGCCAGCTGCTGAAAATACGGCCGTAAAGCATAATGTAAATTAGTTTCTTTTTACTCGACTGACCTACAAAATACAAAAGCAGGGAAACCCCTTTTAATTTCTTCTGAACAGTTTCGGCACTAAAAGTATTTTGATTTAATTTAAAATTGTAATCCATGGCCTGTTTCCCTTTTTTTTCATTATTTGTACCTAGATATTTGGGGTTATTACTCAGTATAATCCGTAAGTACGGCGAAATTGCGGGCTTGGCCGCGAGCCTATTTGGTTAACTAATTTGTGGTATTATAAATTACAAATTGTAAGTTAGTAAACCTTGGAAAAGCGTCCAAATGTAAAGTTTAATGTTTCGTAAATTAGGCAAAGGGTGGTGTTTTAATTTTTACTTATGGCTACCTGCATGTATCTATACAAGGTACTACCTGCGTTCAGAAATACTTTCTCTTTGACGTCTCACGCAGGAAAAGAAGGGTTATGTGATGGTTTGTGCTTTGTATGGTTGCCTTACGTTGCTTGTGTTACGAACACGTTGAAATCAGATGGCACTTGAAGTTGTGTGCTATGCTTAGTCTTAGAGTTTACTTGTTTATTTTCAGTAGAAGAATATGGAAGATTAATGATCTTCCGTTTTACCAGTCTCCACCCTCTTTCTCTGTTATTAGTGCAGATATTATTATTTGTGTTACAGTGGAGGAAGCCTATGATAATAATGAATAATATATTTCTTATTATTCTGTTCATAGCTTTTATTTGAATTATTGTTTTGGTGGTATAATAATTTCGATTATTTAGTTATCTAGTCTAGCTGGCTGGCAAAAACTTACGTGAAGAGTAAAATAAAAGTGATCAACGCAGTTGTCAACAAGTCAAGTTATTGATAAAATCCATCCTCATTAGACGTCGTAGAAAAAAATACTTAATTCACGTAATTATCATGTTCACCGAGGCGTGCATTGTTGGCCTTAATACGCCTAGACTTTAAACTTACAGGCAAGGTAATAGCGACACGTCTCGTACATTTTTCAGACAAAAGTGCCGATGCGTGCGTGACGTAATGCCCTCGCATTAGGGTACTCGCGGCCTATCGCGCCATTTTCTTCCGTCATATTAAATCATCGCCAAATGTTGCGTCCCTGATTTATTCTACTACGCACTTACGTACCCAGTCTTAATATCGTCTTTAAAACTAGCGTACTACGTTTAAAGTTCTCTCTCACATATCCCACTAATATGGCCGGCATTAAACTACGTCTTGAGCTGAAGAATGTTTTGTTGATTTATCTGAGGGAAGGATAAATAAACATCGGTTTCCGCAATGTGTGCTCAGTCCCGTTTATGCATACTACTTTTGTATCACTGAAATGGAATACAGCTTCCTGAGGATTTGTGATGTGACATAAAACGCCGTTTGAATCGTTTTCACAGAGTAAACCGGTTAATATAATTTGTTGGAGCTTTTACTTTAGATAAATTAATGAAGGAGTATTACACTACTGTTTGATCTTGTCTAATGAGTGCGGTTTTGAGCGTATGTGACACACTTAGGCTTAAGAAAGCCACTCAGTGTCGTGTAAACTCTCCTAGTTTATTTGTTATTTAGGACAAAAGCGAATGTATTCATGTTTATAAAGATATTATTAAAGTAATTCCTGGAACAACGAATTAGTGGTTGTTCTGTAAGTGTAGTACAAAATGGGTTTACATTTTCTTCGTTATGTTTTAGTGTTGTTTCCGAATACGTTAGCAACAATATTGAGTTTCAATCCTTTACCTCGACTGTCCAGAGGTTCTGAACCGAACACAATAATGTTCCTAATTTATGATTTTCTATTTTGCTGCTTAAGAGTAATGAAAAAAATACTAAACTAAAATAATTGCTTACGCAAGTAGGTACTACAGTACAGATTACGCATACTTTGTGCTTTTACTAATATCGAAGCAATATAAAAATATTTTCGATAAAATTGTTGATGCTCACAAAAATATGATTTACATGCGTAGAATGGGGAGACAAAATCGGTAAAGGTAAATAATTCTGTCATAAGACTTTGATGATATCAAAGGAAAACGTTATACGGTATTGATGAGATTACATTCGTATTTAAGAAAAAAAAATAAGTTATATAAAAAAATAAGAGATGAAATGTCTACGAAGTTGGAAACGTGCGAACTTAATAGCTGTAAATTATCCGACTAGATATTACGTAATAGCTTTGAAAAGTTTTCCATTAGAATTTGATATTTCAACCAAGTGATAAATTGATTTGAACTTATTGTGTTGAATTCTCGAGAACGGCTCTTTTATATCCAGTCGGCGAATTTAAGTGTATTCAGTTATGCTTAGGTGCAAATTGTGATTGTTCGTGATCGTTGTGAGACCTGATGTACCCCCTTTATATATTATCAATAATTAATGTATAAAAAGATTATATAATTATAAATGTGCGGATGCATGATGGTGAATTTTAAAAATCTAGCAAAGCGGCTCGTTGACGCCTCTACGTATAGTGCTTCGTTCTGCCCAAAGGCTGATTCTTATTTTGCCCAAAAAATTAAATGAACCGTTTTTATAAAATCTATATTTATATTTTGACCTTTTGTTGATATGTAATGAAAATGTAATAAGGAACCTACGCTAAATACAGTGCATAATTTATTAGTCTGATTTACTAGTACATTGGTGTATCAGTGAACTACACTGGCGTAAACAACTGAATGTTGGTAGTACATCAAGCCACGCGTATTTCCAATTATGAATTATGAGGTTATTTGGGTGGAAAATGTCGTCCGAAAATAATGTTTTGTCTTGTTTTAACTATTTTGAGATATTCAGGACATTCTTAGAGAATAAATAGAAGGTGAACAAAAGATCCTATTCAAGACGCATGTAAGTGGAAATGCCGGGAGAGGACCCGGGATCTTTTGTAAAGGTCAGGCATTTTGAGCGTTAATTTTAATATTCGAGATTTAAAATGAACATATTTCCTCCATACGAAATGTTGCTTTCGCCTTTCATATATTTCATTGGATATTTCTTCCTATCACTTTTTCCTGATAAAATTACACGAAGTAAATCAAAGTAAATAGGTACTATGATATACTCGAACATAAAAGTAAAGAGAAATCGCAATAAAAAGGCAGTAAGGTAGGTAATATTTTTTCACATAGGGTCCCACAATTCTTCATGAAAACTTATTTATTTTAACCTACGTTATTGGTTACGGGCCTTTAGAATCTATCCGAAGTTTGAGTCCATCCTTTATGTCTATGATCTATACTTATTCTAATCCGAAAAATATCAATCATTGAATTACTTTACTTATTCTAACTTTTAAGAAAATGTCATAGTGGTCGAATTCTTTTATTTCTCGATAGGGCAAAGAAATTAATTGCAAGTGATTATTCTACGGGAACACGAGTATTTCATTTAAGTTTGGCTGTGTTCAGGACCACTGACACAATTAAGTACTTAGCGACGATGCGGGAATGTCTGGCAAACGAGGTCTACAGAGGGCCTGTGCCTGCACGCGACTAAGTGCTCCCTCTGTACTATACACAAAACGCTTACAATTCTGCGGCGAACTGGCGATGCACGCGCAAACAAACAGTTCTATTAAAAGTGGCCTCAAGCTCTCTACAATGTCTCGCCTCCCAAAACATTTTAGTTTTAAGTTTTAATTAAAGGCATAAGCAGACGAAAGCTTTTTGCTCATTAATCAAAAAGTTTTCACCTCCGACATTGAAGGAGGGCAAGAGTACTTTGGAATTTTACAATTCGTACCCCTTAGTCGCTGTCATCCGTCCGCTGTCATTAACTGTGTTTTGTGAAAATGAAAGCGTAAACGATAGTTGGATATCTTGAAATGCGCTTCTGATAATAAATCGAAACAAGTTGGAGCATACGTTATGTAGTTCAGAGTCACATTGTTTATAACATACGATATATGTTGCCGCAGAATATCGAAACACGGACTCCATAAGTCGTGTAGAATAAGTTTCCATGCCAAACTCCTGGCAGTGTTTCACCGCGACCGATACGAGCCAATCCAATTTTCTATCCCCAACCGAAAACCCCGGGCGCGCTGCACAAGGACCATTTTGCCCGTCGTCGCCGCCCGAGTGACACAGGCAACATAGCCGACATGCATTGTACCCTCCATTCCCGCCTGACATTATACTGACAACACTACCGCCGCGTACCGCTATAGACTTGTTGCTCTGTTATTTGACTTGTTCGCGCACGTCCAATACATGCCATGTTTAGGTAACATACACGGGTAATGACGTAATTCTGTCCTTTATACCTATTATAAAATCCAGTTACAATGGTTTAACCTTAACTCCTTCCACATTGTGAATTAGTGTGTAAGCTTACGACCTATTTAGACGGATTCGCACCTAAACACGTCGTATCTATTCTTATACTCTATTCAGTGAACGGGGACCCTTAAGACGGGTACAAATCTTATTATCATGTCACACGTTAAAAATCCTTTCACGTTAGTCCGGTCGCCGGTCGCCGGTCGCCGGGCGGGATGTATCAGTGAGACGGTTCCGTAGATCACGTTGTATGTGTGACAAATAGTCTCGAGTTAGGCGGAATTGCTTTCCGATCCACTCTGACAAATAATATCAGCCCACTGACGCGTGACCTCAGTCGTTTTCGTGACGATCACAATTTGCCTATACTCCGATTCTGGATTCGCGAAAGGATCACATTTGTGTATGCGAATAGAGGATGTGTCCGACCCCTTATTTGCCATATACCAACTACTTAAAAAGTAGCCCTCGGTTTTTTTACTCCCAAAGCGCCCAAGTTTACTAACTTGTAAATAACAAAAACTTTTCTTATAGACTTCACTTTTCCCGTGATACTGTTGTGTTACAACTTAAATTAAAATATCGATATATTTTGAGTTTGACACAGTTTATATTTACCCTCCAGAAAATTGAGTTTTTGAGCGCTACCTCTGCCGTATGGCTTAGAAAATTGGGAATTCATAGATGTTTGGAGAGTGCAAATACCGAACATAGTTGAGTCGAATGTCCTCTGAATTCACCTTTAAATTAGATTGTCGGTAGCGATCCGGCTATATAATAATACAATGCGGTCGCTAGGCCGCTCACTGAATTACTGTGGGTGCGTTGTCGCTGTCCTATTGTACCGCAGCCAAGCCCGGGATAATATACGAATCTTTTATTCAAGTGCCCTGGCCCCCGAACGCAACAAGAAAATAACACAAAGATGAAGTCAACATTCATTGTGTTGTTCTCAATAGGATTTTGACGGATTTGAAGGGGTCCAGAAACATTTAACGACTACAATGCTTTCCTTATTGCTCTTTCTATTAAGAATTTTAAACAATGTTTCTACTCGCTACTTTCCTTTCTTTCTTGTCATAACATTTCTCGTTCCTATGATAACGGCGGTCCTTTACAGAATAAATCAGGAACCGGTTTGTTTTCTTTCGCAAAGTTTAATCAATACAGTTCTGCGCCGGCAGGTCCCACACTTGCTAGTTGTGTTTCACTAACAGCAATATAGCTGATAATAGATTTCGGTCAATTGTTTTTGTTGTCCTGATCAACATTTATTGCCTTATTCGTATGCGGGACCAAATCTAAAAAGGTTCGGAAACGTACAATAAAATTTTATTTCGTTTTAAAAAGAACGAGCTGATATACAGATTTCTAAGCTTGTTACCATCAAAGATATTAAGGATGTACGACGCGTACGAGGTGATGTGCACATGTACTTTATGTGCGAATCTAACAAATTCATGGTCGTATTCCGAGGTTTCTTGTGTAAGTAGTAATCTTAGTTTGATTACAATAGTTACGATAGCTCTGTTGGAATGCTACCTTGCCTGCTATTGGTAGTAGAACTCCAAGTTTATAGCGTTTCATAAACATGAACTGCCTTCGCCTTTTGACGGGGTTATGACCACCGGAGACAGGGGCTTGAGCCTTTGCCACGTAATTTACATTTAAATCGAGACTAAGCCACGAAAGCTTCGTGTTTTATTATTATTTTTATAATGAAGTAAGAATTATGTCATTAATATTACTTAGTCGTTGATATGTTACTGTACCACAAAGTACTAAATTAACGTTAGAAAATTTTATGTATTAATTACACTCGTGCTAGTTGTCGCGCTTGTATTCTCAACATTTCCTGTCTTTTAAAAATAAACTCAAATTGCTCAACTAGGACGGGATACACGTGCCGTTTTTATCTCCGTGTTAGAACCCCGTCTCGTATATAAAGTAGTAATAGTAAAATGTAGGCAACAATATTATGGTTGTCCTTTTTCTTATACGTCTCCCGTCGGAAGTAGGTTGAGTACGACTAAAAGGTCGACGATAAAACGAACAAGTGTCATTGCGTTCGACGAGAACCTTCTGAATCCAGACGTAAGCAAATGTGGATAGCTGAAGTTTAATGAGCCGTGTGCTTACCCCGTATCTAACTTCGTACAAACTCCTATTTAGCTATCGATTTTTCCTTTACTTTAGAATTAAATAAGTGAGACACCATTTAAACTTCGTAAGTGCTCAATCTTTCCACGATGTATTATGTTCAGCTCTTCGTGGTGCGGAATGAGTACGTGTGTCTCCCCAGTCGGTGTGTCGGCCAGGACGATTACAAATGCAAGTGCGTGTTTTAATTATCTGTTTGTGGGAAGGTTTACCTCCTTCAATGCTAGGGATAAGGGGAATCCTTTATCTTTCAGAGAAAGAACTGCTAGCTACTGCTTTACTTAGAAATATCTGCTACTGCTGCTCTTTACGTGTAATAGAAAATGTTTAAATTGATTTTCAATTCTGGTTACTAACTTTATGTTCTATAGGAAAGTCTGAGTAGTTTCTTTTAGTTATACGTTAATAATAAAATTGAGCTTTAACTTTGAAAGTCCTGGGCAGGTATTCGAAAGGTCACCCGGTCCACAGACCACAACGGTATTTGCACCTCTTTAAATAACTTTCTGAACATAGCTTTGCGGCGAAACTTTGGTGAGATTTTATTTCGCATTTGGCACCGTGGTGCTAATTTCAGATCTATACTAGAATTGAATACGTGCCCGCATAGCTTGGTTATCTCTATAGTCAGTAAGAGGTTTCCAAGCTTATCTAAGAATAATATGAATACACGCAAAGGTTTCGCGCCCGCATCCTTGAAGGTAATTTGTATGTAGTGAGTGAGATCACATTTTCCAGTAGAAACGTATCCTTGTATCTGCGGGCGAGTGTTGGTAACTGAATCGCGGTTACCATTAATCATACATCGGCACTATCTATCAGTGATGTGCTGTGTCTAACGCGGCACGCCTACTGAGTACGCAATCAGCCCGCATACACATTTAGCAAACTCATGTATACCATCATTTGCATTCTGTGTATTGAATAATTTACTTATGATATGGTGCTACAAAATCGTGCGAACATTGATAATAATTCTATGTAGGCATATGTGCTATGTGTATGGTTTTACTGCCGTATGTAATTGAGGAATAACTTCATGTATTAATTAATTTGGCTCTCATTTAGAACCTACTATACAATGTGGCGACTACAAGCGTGTGCCGTGTTTATTCAGACATTAGGTTTCTAATTAGTGTTCCTGACTTGTGCCTAGACTCGTGTAACATTGACATTTTACTGCATTGTCACCGGTTAAATCCTTGCTATCAGCAGGTGCAGGCAAAGATCACACCCGAGCACACACAGAGAGCGGATGCTGGCTTATCTCTTCCTTGCACCAGAACGGCACCTTTTGCGCTCCTTACACTATTAATTACCGTTACCCAAGTATGGTGTAAACTGAAATAAATTTGGCTGTTATTAGTTACAATATATGTATATAGGTTTATAGTGGGGAGTAGAGAAAGTTCCGGGCCTGCCGCCACGTCTTGCGGAGATAAAATGTACGGCATGATATATTAGATTGATATCGCTTAGCCAGGCGACCCACGCTCGTGTATATACGCTGTACAGGCACAATATTGGCCGGCCATACAGAATATATTGTTATCAGCACAACTGCACTATCTACGTCAGATAGAATTAGTACATCGGTCTACACTGGCCACATTGATAACTGACATGTGCTAAATTACTTGTTACTCGCGTTGATTTACTAATCTGTGAATGTCACTGCAGAGTGACCAGTCAGCTGATGAAAACTGCGGACGGCGAGCAAACAAGTTTTGTTTTTTGTTTTTCAATTCAGGTCACATCCCTTCTAGGTTAATCTTTAATTTTAGTTCTATACATATAATATTTAAATTGCCTACGCGTGATACATAATGTCTCTTCCTGAATGACACTATCACTCATATCAAAGTACACGGAATGTATATCATTTACGCTTATTTCACCCTTTTCGCGTAGCAAGAAATATACTTCCTTCACTTGATGGGGCCAATGGAGTTTTTGCTTAAACCGTGACTAGAGAATTCCGCGCGATAAGCACTTACATAACAAGCAGGATTACATAGTTCCCTTTTACTCAGACGCACAATTTAATTAAAAAAACAGGGTTTGATTTATTTAATTAATTGCTACCATATCTTTCATTTAACAAACTTTTTACAGCTAGAAAGTTTCGGGCTTGGATATTTTACTTGGAAATATAGTCCATGAATACTTTACAGTAAGTACCTGCAGCGTACAAAATAAAAAAAATAATGTTGTAATACTTAAAATGTAAAGTATTATTCACTTAATCTTGGATACCTTTGAGAGCTTGGGGTTTTTTCCTTTTAACGGGTTACAAAGAGTTAGGTATTTGAAAAGTTAATTTTAAAACTTAATTTAATGCCGCTGGATCCCATTAGGCGGTCTGTTTGCAGAGCATTGTGGCGGCGCGCGCTCGGCCCGGGCTCGGCACGGGGCGGTGCGGCGCGGCTCGCGGGCGCTTGCCTCCGCGACCAAGCTTATTATCCAGTAATGAAATTACTATTCATAGCACGTCTCGACAATTATCTGGTACTTGTCAACGTCATCAATATTTCACAAAGGCCGTGGACTTATCGTTGTTAATGTTGCGAGCGCACTATCAAAATGTTTTCGCATCGCACAATGACATATTGTTATACCATTTCCGTCCACGTGTGGTTATTAGTTTGGTAAACGAGCATCTAAATTAAGCTAGGCTTTCTGATGAAGCCTATCTACATTGTGTGCGGATTTCACTTTATAATTAATTATTATTAGAGTCCATTAGGATTAGAATTTACAATTTATAACCTACTTCTATACGCTCAAAGAAAAATATACAAGTTAAAAAAATAAACGCAGCAGTATCTATAACAATAGTACTAAACTACATATATTATAAACCTTATCACATTCACTTACAACCCTATTTAGGGAGCGATATAGATACAGAAAATCTACGTTGTAAGAGGAGATATTTCAAGTTTCTGGACCAAATTATTCTCTTAACCTGTTAGAATTGATTTGACGTCTAAATAAAAACCACAACCGCTACGCCGTAGCCAAATACTACGTCGTAGCTAAACATACTACGCCGTAGTTAAATATACTAAGCCGTAGCCAAACATACTGTGGCGTAGATACTTTTTTGTTACTTGCACGTATTGAATTAATCGCTTGTTATAATCCTAGCAATATTGGAGTACAAAGCGGATATTTAATTATTTAGTCGATAATATTAGTATTTCACAGCAAAGAATTTATAAAATAATTGTGTATCTTTTAAATATCATTGTTAAGGTTTATTGACTATAAACCGCAATGCATTCATTGACATTTAAAAATATAGAGATAACCCGTGGCCATTATTTATAACAAAGGTCAAACAAAAATTATTTTGAAAAGTTCTCATCTAAAGAATCCTTTGCGTTATTGTTTTAAATTAAAATGTACAACTCCGTTTAACCGTCAAACCATTCAGCAAAATGAAAAATAGTTCGAATTCTTATTTCAGAGAACACTATAAAAACCGGAGATGTGACAGAACGTAGGAATTGCGTTATTAATCTAGAGCAAGGCAAGATTTTTAAGTAGCTCCAGTGTAATCTGATGCAATGTACCAAAGACATAGTTGAAATATCGCTAAGATAATGGAGCGGATAAATTAACGACGTATGCTTAATGGGGTTATCTGAGTTTGCGCATCTAGGTTGAATGTGCAGCCTAAATAGTGCGCGGCTGTGGACGGCACGTCGCTATTCCGTTCAGTTCCTGGATAGAACAGCGTCCAAACTACTTTGAGGTCATACACACAAAATAGTTATCAGCCCGGGCCGGCCAGAGCGGTATTCCGTGCCATAGAAATTTATACACTAGGATAATAGTGGCAGTTCCGTGAGAGAGAATCTATTCCGATGTTCGCACGCTTTGCTCACCGCTATATCTTTGTGGTCAATCGTGATCGAGCCAATACGGGCCGCTGTAGTGTTGCCGAACAATTAAGGAACACTTCTAATAAACGAGAATGATAATTTCAGACCTAATGTATGCAACAAGTCAACAACGCGGCACGATGAACCAGGTAAAGTTGTTTTAAGCGTGTCAAAATACACAAACCGACCAGATATTCGTATGTTTGCTTGCCGAATAAACCTCGGTGATTAGACACATAAATTGATGATGACGAATGATTTTGTGTAGGCCGAAAATTTACTTACTGCTAACCACGGCAAAAATATGCTTATTGCTTTCCGCGCAGTTTTTATACTTGGCTGTTTGAGTGGTAAAGATCCCATAGAAATTGGGTTAATGTGTATACGTGAACGCGAAGGTGTTATGTAAGCCAAGTATCGGCCGTCGGCCGGGTCCTTCTATTAACGAGCTGCTTCGCTGCTTTCCCACTTGGCTCCCCACACCGCAAGCTTTGCGTAATTTGCCTTTGTTTTCTTAAGAATAATCGCACAAGCCCAGGGGACGGCATCTCACTCCTGAATTAGCTGTTGAGTTGTTTTATTCATACGATAAATATACGAGGGAGTCTCCAACAAACAATGTTTAAGGTTTTCATTAGAAAGGATATTTGGTGGCGCACAAATTCTCGATATTATGAAGGTAAAAGTAAAACGTACGGAACACGTTTGTATCGTATTGTACTTACTTTGTTTTCGCTGCAAAGTATATACGTACTCCTGAAATTAGAAATGAAGGGAATTTTGTGTCATTACTGAAATACTCACATATGTAGGTATACTTTAACGTAACGTCAAAAGTAAGGAGACACTACAAAGTAACTAGTGACGTCGCCACACAATAGCGCCAGCTTGAGTCAATATAAAAGCGTCTTTATTTGCACAACACGGAAAAAGGCTTTGACAAATATGGGAAAATTTTCAGTAAATATATTTACCATCACAAGTTAAGCAAGCTAAAGAAAATACAAAAGAGTTGCTAAAAGGCTATTGTTGCCATCGCTTATTTTCCTAAACGATTTATAAAGAGAAGGGATTACTGGCCAGCGCTGTTTGTACGTAGCAACATTGATAAAAACAACCTTTTATTGTTTTCTTTACCTACTTGAAAAAAAAATGTAAAGAAGATATTTACTTAATATTTTCACCAAAACTGTTTTCGGTTAATTTGACTGCTATGGAAGCCTGAGGCTCACTGAAAGCTTTTTATATAACGAGAAAATCTATTGTGAAAATCAAGAAAATCCTACCATAACACGGTTTTTACAGAATGTAATTACAGTCAAAGTCAGAAGTCGTTCAACGTTATCTTACATATACCGACTATCTCCGCATTATTATTGACTCATCCTGCCGTCGTCAAACCCCTAAAATTCACACCACATCATTAAGTGAATCTGTGGCAATCAATCACCACACTGTCACTTCTTACAAAAATTATGTAATGAATATTTACTTATGGTAAAAATAAGTATCGTATATGATCTCGTATTTATTGAAACTTCCCAACGTACAACCCTTGTCAGCCTTATGAGTCCCATGAATTTGTTAGGACCATTTTGTTCCACTAAGCCTCCACCGCTTTCACTTTCGTTATCAAAAACCACCTGCTACCAACAAGATATTAAAAAAACAAACACTCTATTACTGTCTTCATTTTACGCAACAAATCTAAGCCGAGATCTTTATTTAGAATTTCATTGACACACTCCGAGCTTTGATCATTGCGTTATTAAAGATATTTTTCTTCAGACCAAGAGGAATAGGTATTGAGTGACTTGAAACATAGAAAAGGATCTGTACTATGGGAGTTGTAAAAGTGCTTAGATTTATTTGTTATTCTGTGCGTGTTCCGCTCGGAACGCACTCATTTAAGTTGACTTTAGCAACTTTTCAATTTAGTCTGCTATAGTTTATTAGTCTGTTGTTGCGATAATGTTCCAGCGATTTGGCCTGTATTTAATTCTGATTTATGGCGTATTTATAGATTACTCTCTCGGGTATGGCACTGCAGCATTTTCTTGTAACAAGCTACTTGCACTTAATCTTCTTTTCCAAGGTTAATGTTCTTGGCAACGTTGTTGTGAATTTAAGGAGTATTTCTTAAATACGTCGTATATTTACGTACTTTTCTCCCAAGTCCCCTAATAAAATGAATTAGCACATTTCCTTAAACAGACAACGTATCTCTAAAACCGAGATTTTACTAACTCGTTTACAAGTACCATAAATATAGAAAGTTTTGTGATTACTTAGGTTCGTAATCCAGACGTGGTTCAATGTTTTGATTATAGCCACGATCCTTAAAATGAAAGTTACACAAGCGAGTTCGAGGGTTCCAAGAATTATAATATTAAAATTTAACCACAATAATGAACACGCTTCCATTTCGGACCTAGCACTGTTATCTTTCTGTTTATACTGTTGGAGTTTGTTGTTTGTCTCTGCTTTCACGATAATTTGTTGACCTTGTTAATTAATCGCTTTGTATGCAGACGACACGGAGCTCCATCGCTTAGGGCGATTGTTATTCGACAACACTCAGAGGATGAGAGTTCGGCAATCTATCACGCGATACAGTGCGCGGGGAACAAACTGGGCAGGGCTATCTAAGTACGTCCGGCGTGATGCTCGGCGTGTCTGTTTATACACGTACCGGCGACTCACTTCCTGACTAATGGATCGTCACACTCGCCGGAACCTGGCCGGAACTGACTCTGTGATTAATGGCAATCTTATCAGATTCCAACACTATACATTTAACGGGCCGATCGCAACGGACTTAATCGGCCGACCTACCGCCCTGAAAGGTGCAAATTAATTTAATAGATAGCTATAACTCTCCGATACATTAATTCGTACCTAATTGCTTATTTGTAAGGATAGCTCTGATTAAATCTCCTATAAAACATAATTAATTACGTGATTGGAATTTATACGCAAGCAGCACGGAGCCGGGTCTGTGCAAATACTGCTAAGATTATTCTATGCCGTAATTTGCATATTCAACACGGGAGGCGTAAAATAATACCTATTAAAACTTTGATTTTAATACGTAAGTCACTAAAAAAAAACTCAAGGCCATGTACAAACTTTGGTAGTTGTTAGTTGGCAAGTTGTTATTTTTATAGTTATCGTGTAATCATTAATGAAGATTTCGTTTCCTTTTGTATTATCGGGGGCTTTTTTATCATTGAAAAATATGTTGGCTGGGTCGCGACGGCCAAGCGGGGTGCACGCCGGGGCGGCTCGCGTCAGTTCGGCTTGGGCAACTCGGCGTCCGCCCGCCTCGCGACGCTACCTCGCGCACCCATACTTCAATGATAATTAATTCCGTTCACTCGGAGACGGAAACAAGACCGCATGTGCTTAGTGATTTAATATTATGAATTTTAGTCGTTTACGAGTGCGCCCGACTGTGTTAGTGTGTGATAATAATCAAGGTTGACAGTTAAAGTGCGCCATGCGGTGAAGCGCCGTCGGTGCTATATGCACGCGCGGATATGGTGGACCCGCTGAAAATATTTTGGGTTTTAACAAATAGCACTTACTTAGGTATGACAGAATTTTTCTTCCAGAAATGAATATAGTTCAAATAAAATCACGATGTACCACATCACCTCTTTAGTTCATTGCCAAAATGCTACTATGATATAAAACCACTGGCACGACTTTTCCAATAATCTTATTTATTTTCTCATCCGTGGAGTAGGTAGGTCATTTATGACTTTTTATGGTCCATTTGGCATTCGGCACGAAGGCAAGTTTTCGCACGTCTTCTCATGAATGCTACAATTTGAAATTGTACCTGTATAGCTACTGACAAGAAACCCTTCTTACTTTATTTATGTACCCGATAATACCGAATTACTTGTCGGAAAACCTGTAACAAAATATTTCTTGGTTTTGTCATCGTTATTTATTAAATCACGACTAGGTACAGAAATTTGTAATAAACGTACATTAAGTTTTGTATTTATCCTATGGGAGGGACAGCCATTAAAGCCATTTAATATGTTAAACTTTATCAATGTTCATTTAATTTCTGATATCTGATTTCACGAAGTTAATTGAAATAATGTCACGAATTACAATCACGGTGCGTAGCCCTATTGTTTTAAAGCAAGTCGGTCATTAAGCCTATTGTCGGCATTATATTTTGCATCTGTACCCCGGGTCTCATTACTGCGAAATTTAGTGACGCCAAGGTCCTTCGACCTTTCTGTATAAAAAAGCTACATAATAAGGAAAAAAATACCACATATTTATTGCTCAAATTATTGGTATCTACGCTTTACTACGACGTAATATTTTTGTGTCATAAGTTTCCGACAGTCTGAAAGTAGGCAGTTTTAATGAAAGAGAGAAGTTCAGATTTGCAAGTAAGGTTGCCTGGACAAGAGCTCTACAGACTAACAGCTTAATTAAATTTTAAAGTTTCTGTTTGTCTCTCACAGTACCTACATAGTAAAATGATAATATAAAATATACGACGACTGCAGTGCACTGCTCCGCTCTTGTATTTTTGATTGAGTTTATTTGTAAGTTTGTACAAAAGTACCTGTAAGTTTGATAACTATGTTCCGCTACTTAGATATACGGAATGAAAATATTTAACACAACGTCTGCTTAATAGAACTTTGTATAAGTTCTCGTAATGTTACTGACTCTGCGTTATATACTCGTTGCCATTGAAACTTCACGTATGTGACTATTGAGCTAAGTATATTAAATAAAGTTATAAGTGTACAGTGTGTTGTGTATATGAGAGAACAGTTTGAGAAAGAAGTCAACAGTACCTACCTATATGTATTTACGTAGGTATATACATTTACGTTTGATTTTCCTGTACGCTACGAAACATCTGGGATTTGTAATAACTACAGGGTGGGTTGTTGTTATGAGCAGTGGTGGTTGGGTAACGCTCTTAAGCTATACGTAGGTCGTGGGTTCGATAACAAGCAAAATAATTCTTAACGTTTTTGGTAAACAATTAGAATTGAAATCCACTCTCATCTTCAAGACTTCATATCTAAATATTCTATCTATTCTAATTCTATTATAAGTTGTTATTGAACCAATATATTTTTTCCGATCGACGTAAAACCCAAATCGATTATCACCGATACAGCATTCAGTATTGTATTTAGATAATCAATTCGCAATTAGCAGAACGTTGTCCTAACATGTCTCTTGCTTTCTTAGGTAAAGCTAATCAGGCGTTACCGACGATATGTTTTTGTTTCATTAGCACGTTGCCAAATTAATTGCAAGCTTTCATTTATTACGTGTCCTCCTTTGCTGAGTTAATTCGTAAATTCCATTGTGTAGGCGCCTAATCAACTAAATCAATTTACAAATTAATAACTATTGGTTTACACAATTACAAATATACGTGATTACGCGTATGTTTAACGCAACTTAGGTACGTAACTAGTTAGTGATTTGTATGCATTTTGTGCAACCTGTCGCTTATAGCTTTGATGATCGGATCGACAGGTCGATTTCTCCTGTCTAAGCTAGCCTTCATACAGCTTAAAGGTCTAAAGTCGTATTCTGTTATACAACTTGCAGTTGATAAACTTAGATAATTTTAATAGCGTTACTAAAAGTAAGGTATATATAATATCGGGACATCTTTTTCACACACGGACGGTTAGCCCCATGGTAAGCTATTAATTAGCTTGTGTTCTGTGTGCCAACACAACTGCTAAACTACATATACTTTACACATACCTATAAATATATTTATAAATACATATAACACCCAGACAACAGCCAACAATCATGCTCATCACACAAATGTCGACCATGCCGGGAATCGAACCCGGGACCCTTAGCTAGGCAGATATAGGTAGATATAAAATATATTTTATATTTAAAGATATAACAAACTTTAATTTTGGTTCCCAAATACCTACCTAAAATATTGTAATAGTATATTTTATTATTTTTATTTTCAGAAGTAACAAATGAACTTAATAAATGTAACGTATATTCATATCTGTACCTTCCACTGAATAGCCGTCATTTCCGAGAACAGTTTCAACCTTAGCCCTGTAACAGAACCTTGTTACAGGCCAATATTGATATCCTAACTCAGCGAAACTCACTTAGCAATCACTCCAAGTGAATACTGACGTTTAACGGCACTTGGCTATAGGAAGCCATATCTAACGTAAAATGTTGCACAACACTAGAAACTCGCGGGTTTCTATACAAACATCATATATCTCACGTGTCGCTTGAAATACTGTAATAGTGTTTTGTCATATCAATACCTCGCGTTCAGTATAAAGGAGTTAGATAATAGCTACCCGGATTTACGGAACAACTTGGAACTTGAGTGTTTTGAAATGTCAAATCGTAAACTTCTCTTTGAAATAAAAGATACTTTAGACTTGAGTATCTGTCAATTTACTTTCCTCCCAGACAATTTCCTCCCTTCTTCCTGAAATCAGCAGAAGAATATTCAGCAGTGTCATTTGAACTTTGAATTTCGAATTGTTGACCAATTTCAGTGTGGCTCTATAATGACAGCAATAATAAGCTACAAACACAGATAATGCCAGCAGGCTTAGCATGGCGATTCTGTATCTATTCTGTCAAGAAAAGACAAAGCTCTTTGTGTCAATGTCAACATGTCTTCTTCCCGAGCATGTCGCGACCTGTCAACTCGCATATAATCACTTTTAAACTTATGTCGATCGAAGAAATGAAAAATTTCTTCAAAAAATGTCAAAAGAAATCTTTCGTCAATCTGTCACTTTTCTGTCATTATGTCAATTCTCCGGTAAAGAAAACTTGTTTCTACGGTTGCCATGCTGCGCCTACTGGAGACATCTAAGCCATCTGTAGTAGAACCAATCACTGAAATAACATTGTCACAATGTATTTCCATCACTGAAGATAATTATTCGGTTGTCATTAATAAAACTTATTAAAAATAAGCTGCTATCTCGATATTCGATGGTCTAATTCCTTTAATGCACTTAATTCCACAAATAGACTAATATTTCGAGTTACACGTGTATACAAATGCACGCGGAATTATTTGCAGAATGATTTTGCTGATGATCGAATACAAGAGATTTGATTAATAACGAAATTTACATAGCATTCGATCATGTATACCTAGAATTGTATGCTTCGAACTTTGCTATTTTAGTACATAAATTATGTGATATTAAAATACGCAAAAAATACTCAGACAAGTCTATCGCGCAGTAATGTGTACCCTTATCAATCACGGAAACCTTAAGGATTAGGTGTACTAACATAAAATTCCATTAAAAATACGCAAAGCCCTTTTAGGTTATGGACGTAAGTACAGGAAAATGTTCATAAACATCTGCTCCGAATATTACTACAGGTTCGCCTGCTGTTTCTTAGCAAATAAACTAACCTAAAAAAAAATGCTATACTTAATATTTAAAAGGTCAGTAATAAAACTAATAGCCTCGTATCATTGCTCCTATTGAAAGTTGGGCTTTATAATTTAGCATAAATTTGCACTTAACATTCAGTTGGCTACAGTCCCTTAAAAGGATTAGTTTTTCACGAAATAATACAAATTGTAGGTATTTAAAAAGGTCAATTTAGGACTAAAGTAGCCAGCAAGGTCGTTTTATCTTATTTACTTCAATTTTGTTTCGCTAGCATCGTGGACCCAGGTTCTTATTAGCTCTGTAACTAAAGGTGTCCAAATTGATTAGCGCTTTTATGAAATTAGTAAGGATTATTAATTGGCATTGCTTGGGATTCTCACAGAAATAACGCTTTTATAAAGCGAGTATGGTATAAACATAGTTCTCCGCATCAAATTTGAGCTCTGTGCCTAACATTATAATTGGTCGTATTATTTAACTATCAAAGTTAGTAGCAGTCTCACTAACTTACTATACCATAATATCCTTCGCCAACAGAAATAAAATAGAAAGAAAGAAAGAAAGAAAATACATTTTTTGACACAAGACCACAAAACGTGAAATTTTAATAAATAGATAACAAAATTATGGTTGTGCCAAATGGACACCACTTCAGCAGTTAGTTAAAATAGTTACCATAATTTAAAAAAATACGTGGCGCTATACACTCACATCGGGGTACCTTCAATTCTAGCACTATCTTAATAAGAGAATGCTGAAGAGTATTATCAATTTTATTTAATTTTAAATGTTGCCTATTTGCTATAGGGGTTTATCAAATTAATATTTCAATAGTTATTTTTTATTTTTCAATTTTGAATCAGTTTGAACCCAGTCACGACGCATTTGCTGTAATACACGGATATATTACATTATTTTTTGAAAGAAAAGTAAATACACATTTTGCATCCGAAATCCCTGGTGCTGTTGTTATAATAGCTTAACATGGTTGAGCCGATTCAACTTAAAAAAACGCACCCAAATCGATTCAACTATTTTAGGTCTACGGTACCACAGACATACACACATATGTACATAGCATTCAAACTTTTTTTGCGGTTTTGTTCAGGTTTTTTTGGGCCGCGGGTTAAAAATAGCTCACACAAAACTAAGATGTTAGCCGACAACAAGATGATGTCGGGCCCGTGAAATTTAAGGTTCATCACACGTGGGTACGCTTACGGAAGGTACTTATACATGAGCGAAAGCAGAATAAAAATATTTTGGAAGTATTTTTTTTATACATATTTCTATTTTATCATTTTTACTTATAGGTATGTAAATTATTTCTCTTATATTCATGCCAGTAACTAGTGTTCATCTAAAAAGCAATTAATAATGTTTAATCTTTTAAAAATGTTCTGCTACTGAAAGTGACTTAGACTCCTGAAAATGACGCGTATTAATTACATCAAGCTAAAAGTCCTCGACAGAGGGTACTCGCGAGTTATGCAGATTGCTAATATCTAAGTTGGTATTTACACAGATATTTCGTTGTCTCTAGTTTTATATTGTAAGTAACAACACTAAAGGTCAGTTTCACAGGTTACGATACTCACTATCTACCAGATCAATTAAAGAATGGAACAGAATTTTTATAAAATTATCTGCCATATAAACTATCTGGAACTTATCAGCAACCTGTGAAACTGGCCGTAAATGATTTTACAATCGGATGTCACTGAAAATAAAATCTTCGTTATTGAATAAAATGCTGTTATTTAAAGAGAAGACTACCTATTACATTGCTTCTTATAAGGTTTTATAATAGTGCGATGAGCTGTTCTTAACTTCATTATAACTAACAAAAATATTAACTGACGGAGTAGCGTAAACATGCGCCGTAACTTTTTCATATGAATAACGTATCCAGTTTAATAATGCATGTAATAGGAATACAAAATAAACAAAGTAATATCAGTGCGACAAACAGCTTAGCACAGAAATAGCTACACGTCTCCATGCAAATGGGATTATATGAGAAAAAACGGCATTAGTGATGCACCTGCGCGCCGCCCCGCCCCGGCGGCAGACCAGCCGGCAGGCGCCGGCGCTGAGACAATAACTCAATCCGCGGGGACCGGTGTGTGCGCGAATGTAATCGACACAATCCAGCACAATGGCCAATCCACGACCATCCGAACCCACTTATACTAATGCGTCCTATTGAAAACCGCTGTACACTTGCTAACGAGCTAAATCCGGCCTGCGAGTTACTTTATACTTATACTGGCCTCTGGCTTAGGTATCCTGACTCATTTTTCTCTTTATCAAAGGTGTAGAGGTGATCCAAGTAATATACATCCAATAATATATTTAATGAAAATTCTCTTTGAATAATACCGTTTCATTTTGGCTTGCGGCGTAATATTCATCTTCGGTATGGGTATGAAGCGTAATGAATCACAGGCGAATTTTATAAAGCATTGATTTGAAATTTAAATTTTTAAATCTTGCCGCTACAGGGAGATATTAATTATTCGGGCTTTTGAAACATTATCTGTTTTGTTATCTATTATACGCAGAAAAAGTTAGGTTCATAATATTGAATGTTTAGATTATGTCCAATTAAGGGTTGTAGTAAACGAGCCTTTCGTAAGCTAATAAGTACAAGTAAATAGGTACATTTACCTCCAACAGCGCTTGTTACTGAAATAGTATTAAATTATCTATGAGAACATAACTATTCACAATAGATTCAGTTCCCTTAGGATATATTTCGTGTTTTTGAAAACCTTCAACAGTTGGTCGCTGACTCGAAGCTTAGTCGAAGGAATCTTATGTGAACAACGTCGCTAGCAATGGCAACCATATGTTCATCGAGATTAGCCCCATATACAATCAATAAAAACTAAGCTATAAAACAGGGAGAGCTATAAAATGCAATATGAAACGGGCAGTACGCGTTCGCACATACATATTGTTTGTTTGTGACAAAAAATACCGGTTCGTTGTGCTCCGCTGCAAGAATCTATGAAAAATCAATTAACATTCAAACACAAAGCCTGACGTTGTTAACTTGTTTTGTTACTGGAAGCCACTTCGTTGCTTTTAATTGCTAAAAAAATCCCGATAGTGGAATACTTCGGGTTACAATCCTTTTATAGAAACAAATATTCAGACCAGTTCACACGCATACATTTTAGCAAATTAAGGCGGGAAAATATACTTGCAATAACAGAGAGAGGTACCATATATGTAGCTGCGTACATAACACATACCGATATATCACAACAGACGCAGTATCCGAGCGATCCGCACATTTCTTAGGAATGCCGTTGACGCGCCCGCTGCCAAGCAAACATGCGAAATTAGTTTTCTCAGATAGTGATGCGAAAATATGCCTTTGGAAAGTCATGACTTGTAACACCATCTAAAATACATAAAATATTTCCGTTATCCTCGCATCACACCTTACCGCCTGCCCTTTGACGTGTTAAAGTAATTGAATATTCTGCGCGCGTTTCATATAACTCTTATAAATATAAATAAAAGCCGTTAGCAACATTATGTTTCGTTATGGTTAATGACAATGCACGTTCTCGCAATTAATTTGTATAAATGCGCTAATAAACGCAATCTAGTGAATCATTATTATGAAAACGTGTCAAGGGGCCGCCAGTGGCACGCGCCTCTATATGCTAGATTTTTATGCGGTCCAGTCCCCCAACCCCTGCTCTCGACAGTAGTATGGAGAGAGCTGCACCTACTACGCATTGTTTATTTAATTTGAACAATGTTTATTACTGCCACCCACAACACGACTTCGCCAAGCGATTCAATATTGCGTCACAAATTATATTTGTCCAAAACCCACCTTCGCCTGTACTTACTAGTATGTAATTGGATATATCGGTTTCCTTGAACTTAGGATGTTTGTCTTAAACTTGAACGTGGTGGTGGCTATTCTGCGGTGTGAATGGTTGCAGCTCAGTAAACTTCCCAGCACATTATATCGTGGTAGGAGATTGATATTTTGGCCAAATGCCGAATATTTTCCAAAAGATTCTAATACCTATGTGAAAAGTTTTGCAATTTACCATATTCGGATATCTAATAAATGCCGTGTCTGTTTTTTATACACAAATAACCTTACCTAATCACTATTTATAGTTCCAAATATTGGAACTTCTCGTGAAATTAATATTTTCTGCGTATTACAAGACACATTTGCGCTACCTATGTACTATGTGGGAAAAGGTGTCGAAACCTTTGTTCAGATTGGCTGAAAAGATCTGTACGTGTCTGTTACAAATTAAGCATAAATCGACCTCACCTACTCCCATATAACAGTCAACGTTCGGGACGTGCAGTCCTCGCACAAAAGTTAGAGCTTTTCCAGTCAACTTACGAAACCTCAATTTATTCGAATAGCCAACAGTAGTTTCGGAACATATCCAAAGTAAACGCTTATATGCTCAAACAGAAAGCCGTTGCGATGGTTTTGTTTATGAAGCTCGCTCGGCTATCTACATGAAGTACGCATGCACGAAATATTCCGAGTATTCGATTTTATATGATCAAATATAATGGTTAGTTAGTACATCCAACATAATTTGGGAAAATTAATATGTGTAACCGATATATATGCATATATAAAGCTAGTATTAAATGACAAGCGAAAAATCGACGGTATTTCTGTGTAAACGCATTGATGACAGTTGGTTATAGGTCGAATGATAACGCTGACACAGTTGTATTTATCAATATGAAGCTGTACAGCGATGCCCATGGAGGGGCTGCTTCGTAGAGAAATCTATAACATTTTTCATATCCTTTCATTCCTCATCTGAATATTATTAGATTGCGTTCCGCCTCTAAGGTATATTCCTTTAGGAAATTGTTTTTTCTTCTTCCCTGAAATTCAATATTTTACAGATCTTAACTTTTCAACAACAATATTGATATTTTAAGACGTTTAAAATCATTTGCCTCATTGTTACGGTGCGTAGGGAAGTTTATTCCCAAAGTTTGCCGATTTATTTGAAGTTCTATCGACCAGAATCAAATATTGTATAGTCAAAGCAGTTTGGGTTTATCGCGTACCTTTGCCGTGAAAATGTGAGAATACGGACCGTCGTAAATATGTCTTGTTTTTCCATTTGCCTTTGTATCAGCCAATCTACAGATAGGGACCCGCGTCACGCAACCACCGAGACTCTCCGAACGATCCCGTAGCATATCGGGAATGACCGCGATCATACACAGACGACCGGCAGCTTTCCTTGGGGAAATCAAAACCCGATTTGTGATATTCATCGTTTTTTGTTGCGAAGACACCAATACCTATGTTACGATACTAACGAGAAAAGAAAAAGAATGTGTTCTTGAAAGGTTCTATATAGACACTGGTAATTAAAGTTCTAAAAGGGAATTCATGGCTCCCATTTCAAGTTGTAAACTAATATATCTCGAAGGCTGCCCCAACTCTTAGCTTTTACCCAGTTTGTGTACTTGGGTAAGTTCGGTTAACCGGTAGTTCAGCTTAAAGACAATGACAAACTGTCGCGGCACACCTCGTCAATGAATCCAATTAAGGAATTTTACACTCATCCATTAAACTTGGTTGACCCGTTTTGAGAGTTGCAAAGCGTTAAATGTTGCGGTCGGTCGATGAATGGAGACAGCGAGGCGGATCCACTCGCTCAATGAAACTAAATAAAAATACATGTGAACGAACTAGTCTTGTTTCTGTCCAAACCACCAATTACTTTAGCCAAACATTGATTTATAACTGGACATTTTGCCAATTATGTAAACGCGATCGGGTCTATACGTATGTTTGCATGGACATAGCTTTATGTCGTGTGCAAAATCGCAAAGCTATACCGTTCGTAGTTTATTGTTTCCGAGACCATTACGATACACACCGTTTAACGCAAAAAGCGAACCGCTGAAACGATCGAAAGCTTCGCAAAAATCCCGTTCCTACTAATAATTGAAACTGGAATCGAAGTAATGAATGCTATGCATGTGTACTGGGTTTTATAAAAGTAAAATAAACAAACGTGATTTTTATTAGAAGAGATGTAAAGTATGTTATGCGAGATGTTATTGCAATTTATCTGAGGATATTTATTGTACATTAATCTGATTTCAATCGGACAAAGGCCTTTGTCATACATCAGCATTATAATACGTGGCCATTTCACAAAGTATAAAACTATTTTACTTTCAAAGATCCAAAATATATCCAGTATTTATCGCAGCTAAGAATCGATTTTAAAATTTAGCGCTGGTTTTCAATCGGTTTCACTGAAAGAGAACAATCCCCATTTATCTTCTAAAGTAGTTCGGGCTGATCAGATAAGACGATTGCAGAAGGGACGTTGGATTTTTCGGATTCGAGACGCGAACTAGTAGCCCCCGTTGTTTTGTCTGTAATCGGACAAGACGGAGGAGCATAGCAAAAACTTTTGCTCGGAAGTACAACTTTCAGATTTTACCAAACGTCGTTACATATAAGCACCTATTTATTCCTCATTTGGTTAGAAAATTCTAACTTATAATTTTCTTAATGTAACGTGTTTATAGCTTAGTGCCATAATGAATGAAAGGAATGGGTTTAATGAGGTAACCCTTGTAACAGATTGCTAGTCCACTCTCTCATAAACCTTTTTTTTTAGTTTATTCTGGCTAAAACGAGTTTTATGCTTCTGAAGGGATTTAGGAGGTCCTACATGACAAAAAATTCCACCAATATAGACTGTCGTATCTACTTTGTTTCCATAATCCGCCACTCGACCTTCCGCCTGCCTCGACGGCGTAAAGGCACGTCCCGCCACTCCGTGCACCTCTTGATAAAGAATTTCATTATCAGCACACCGCTGTGTGAATGTGTCCTGCAGATAAGCTCCTCGGACAACGGTGCCCGGGCTATTTTTAATGAACAAGCTCGCCTCATGGAATATTTAAATCGTTATCTTAGGACCGGTGAAATAATAAAGTCTCTTAACGAAAATGCACACACCTAAAAACCGCAAATTTAATTACTAAAGTAGAACCAGCATTAGTTGAGATACGAATTATGTTTATCCAGTAACGTTATCATAGTATTAAAATATATTTGTTGAGGCTGTGACCCTATAAAAATGTATAACTTATTTGTTACAGAGACCCCTCTGTTTTGCATGAACTTTTGAGATTATGCAAATGTATTTGCAGCTTAGTTTTAGTAAATACAGTTTGATGTATGTATATCCTTTTTGGGCACTAAAACTTGGAAATTGTAATTGTGAAACTCCTAACAACTATTATCCAGTAATATTGAAACGATTCGCTTACAAAGCCACAAGTTATAAATACCCCTGTTTTTGTTAGTTCTGGAACGGTGTTTCATAAATCTGTACACGGACTACCTCACATTTGTAATGATGATAGTTAACAGCACAATAAAGTGTTCCTTTGGCTTACCACTAAGTGGTAATTGCGTTAATTTATGTTTAGATAGCGCACGTTTGACGCTCGTTCCGGTAGGCCGGCCGCTCTCAGCGGGCGCGAGCTCGCAGCTGTTTGTCATTTCACTGAATGGAGATGAAAACAGCACCATAAACACTCACTAGTGTACACTACTCAAAAACTATTAACAAGTATAACATGCTTTTAGCGCTTGTGTGAATGCGTCCTTAGGGCGCGCGCTATGAATACGTCCGCCGATGCCACACACTCGTAGGTAACAGGATATAGTTTGTAGGAAGCTCGTTACGCCACTGTACCGCTGCGTTTGATTGCTGTGCAAGGGGAATACTAATGTTGAAACCTATGCGATTGATCAAACGGATTCGCTGGATGCCAATCGAGGAACGTAGCTTGTTCCCAGCGCACCATTTTAAGATTTCTAAACTAGTTATTTGTGTTGTGTACTTCAATAATGTAATGAAGGCTTTAGTTTGCAAGGAAAGCAAGAATGTATAAATGCAAGAACATTCATTGTTCTATGGACGTTGTAAATGACAAAGAATAATGCATTACTTATAAGAAGTTGCTAACACTCCCGCGTTGACTCACATTAATTACATTCTCACAAATTGGACGTCATAACAGTATTATTCTGCTTTATGTTTCCACACAATACATATATACTCGTATATTTTATCTACTTTACGCAAATGTAAACAACCCTAACAACTCAATTTCAAATATCAATACTGTAAAGAGTAAAAAGTATATTGACTTTATCGACTTGGGGTTATTTAATTATAACTGGGTGATGCCGGTTTCGTTTTATGTGACCGTTGACAGAAAAGTTCGCTAACGAAATTGTTCCGCTAAAGTTTGGGATAGACCGCCCCTCGCGTGTTTGTCAAAAAGTCGCTGGCGGCATCGTTAGACCGCTCTTAGCGTCCCTGATTAGTTTTTATAGCAGTCTAATTTAAATCCGCTTTGCAGGAAGGGAAAGCGGTACGGTGTTTCATGGTCATCCTCTAAGCGGTAGTAAGGGATCACGGCCCGAGCACACCGACGCTTAAACGTAACGAGTCTTCTGTAAAGTTCCCAAACATTACAATTTATTATTCAATTCAAAATTCAAATGTCATTTCAACAACAGCACACAGTACTTTCTAGATTTACGGTAATAAAAACAACTGCTAATAAACAATGCGTAGTTTGCAACGGAATGTTTTATCAAGTAGTTTAATTCTAATTTCACTATAGATACTCATTATACATACATCAATATTTATAACTGAGATAAAACTTAATCAAATTCAATCATGTGCTCGAATACATTCAAACGGACTGGCATTCTAAAACTAAGTTTCTTATTAAACTCTACGAATTAATTCAAGTTATAAGTTCGGCTAATATTTGTAGTTACATAATTTGATTTGTAATTCTGCATTAGTTGGGTGTCCTAAAGGCTTTGTCACCAATTCGTTACAGATGAAGTCGAGCTAAGCGGAGGCAGGTCGGTTGAAACCTCCATTGTTTTCCATGTCGCCAAAGGCTTTATGTCAATGAAGATAAGGGCTAGATTACTGGAGCTGGGCTTAAAAGCCTCCGTATGTTTGCTAATAAAGCGGCCGGACATTTTGCCCAGAGGGGTCCTAATTTATCATTGTTAGAGTGCGCCTCAAACGAAAGCAATTTCCGTCTAGAATTCGTTTTTTTAGAAACGATTTCTCTCGAGAACTCAGCTTAGAGTTCATTTGATGTTGTCCAATTAGGATTCTATTACAAAAGCTTTTACAAAGAACAAGGCCAAATTCAGTTATCTGAATACATCTTGATGCATGAGCAGCTACGTAATCAGATTAATCTATCATATCTATACTTATGAACAAAGTGGAGCAATTTCATTATATCGTTGATCGCAGCCGTAGTGCCTTGTGGACATACTGATAGAAATAAATATCTGTTATAAATGTACACAAAGAGCAAGACTGTCTATCAAAACGGAAATGAACGTAGCGGAGAGCAGTTGAAAAATACACCGATACCATCTCGGGGCTGGAAAATGTGGAAATTAAAGGATTCTATTGTTCGGCTCTGCGCGGTTATTATCTCTTCTACTAGTCCCCATTTCGGCAGATAAGATATTTTTTTATTATAAGCGGTACTAATGCGATCGCAAGATGACTCGATTAGACTAGCGAGTGCTCTCGTTCAAACTGTTATCTGTATTATAAAAATATGCAGGATATAACATCTTCAGTAATACTCGGAATTTTTATTTTATAAAACGAGGTCTCGCTAAGATCACTAAAAAGAGAATTATTTCTGGGTGTACGCCACACCGACACCTACTCAGACCGCAGCTGTAAACGCACATCAATTGGCTGTCTCAAGTGAACTCGTGTAATATTCACAAAATGCCAACATTTAAAGCAGCTTCAGATCGTGTGCCCATCGAGTATTATAAACACGCTCAATGCGAGCAGGCGCACGAACTCATAGAACTGTGCATAATTCACGTTGACGTACAGTTTCTCGCAAAGGTTTTTACTTTTTACTTATCTTTTGAAGCGAGAGACCTCAGATGACGATCAGTGACTCGTGAACAAGTTCTTGTTCGCTGTTTGCCATTTCTTTGGTCATTAAACAAAATTATTTGGGCGTAATAATGGTAATTTTTTGGACAAATTGCTTTTGCAGCAAGATAAGTAATTTACTAAAGAAAGTTGATAGACTACTAATCTAGGTTCAGAAATGGCCGCATGGGTAAGGCAACGCTTTACTTGGTCTATCCGTAGATGGGTGACCGTATATGTCGTGACGACTTCCTCGAATTGGTGGGTCCAAGCAGTCATTTGAACATTTTTACGGTCGTTATTGGTAGTCACAAGCTAGGAAGTCGAACGATCAGTTTTACCAGATTGTTTCGGTTTACCCGGATGACTGGGCTAAGGAGTTCAGATAGCAGTCGCTCAATGTAATACATGGGTACTCGCTGCGTCCGGTAAAACTGGAAACCAAGCTTAACATATGTATTTAGAAAAAGGCAGATGACGAATACTCATCGATATTGAATATTATTTTATTGAAAAACTCGTAAAGTTTGATATTTGAAGCTCACCCGGCTATGCCAGTTTGACACTGAAAGCTTTCTTCTGTTCTCGCGCAATACATCACTTAATTTTATAGCCATACAAGCGTAGAACCATATTTCAACGTATACATACTTACGCGGCGTCTCAATATTGCTTTTTTATATTTCTGCCCCTACGACGCTTTATATTAAACTGTCGTTTCTTTTCCAGTGACTAAATTCATCCGGATCGGGATCGCCGACAAGAATGACAACCCGCCGTACTTCGACAAGGAGCTGTATGAAGCGGAGGTCGACGAGAATGAGGACATTCAACACACCGTACTCACCGTCACCGCCAAAGATCACGATGAATGTGAGTACATAGCTTTATCATACACACAAAAGAAAAAAATATTGTTCCCGAACACGAGGAACCCGAAACTTTTATCAAAATTCTTATTTACTAAAACAAACATAGCAAGTGGCGTGTTTATATAAATTTTTCGCATTGACCCTAATACGAGGCAACACTGCAACAAGGAAAGAACATCTAAAACAAAACAAAAAGTCCCGCACATGGCCGCTATATTTTATGCCATCGGATCAAGTTCCGCTTAACTTTGTACGAAGAAAATCACTCTCTGTGTCCCGAAGATATTCCGACTTACACATGGATTGTAATCGAATGGTATTAGCTTCGACAAGAATAATGTGTAACGCACTAAAGAAGATATTACGAACGTCTTGATAATATACCTCACCTAAGCGCTGTGTACATAGATTAAGGGTTTCAATCTCGTCCCATTTATTGAAATTGAATCGAGTCGTTGATTGTCCCGTAACTACCTAATACCAGATTCTCATCAATGCAACAAAGCAGTGAGAGCCTCGTTCGTTTTCTGAGATATAAGTTTTTATGAACATGCACCGATAAAAAATATACACGCGTCCGAATTGAAGAACCTCCTTTTCGGGAACTGGGTTAAAACAATAAAATTGACACTTCAATCATGTCCGTGAACGCATATACGTGCTTCCAAAAATGACAAAATTGCCACACGCGCTCTAGGAAATAACTGTTATTTTTAATATTCAGTCGATGAGTTTTAAATTAAAAATGTAAAGGGTTTTGGTAATTCGGATATATAAAGCCGGTTAAAAATGAATTGCACATGTCCTTCCATCAATAACAAATGTTTAACATTATTGAAATCGGAGTCAATCTTTTTGAATGAATTTCGCTAAAAGCCTGGATTGACAAAGCATTTTGTACTAAGTATGTATTTTTCTTTAGCTATTGTTCACACGCTTTGTTCCGCTGACGCTTTGTCCGTTTTCTTTTAAGTCGATCTAAGAAATGGTTGACGTAGTTATTATTGTTATTAAAAAGTAAGCATTGTTGTAGTTTGCGTTCTGAAATTAACTTCATAATAACCGATTTAATTACAACAAAAGCTATTATTATATTTTGAGGCCATACACCTGCTTAAAGCTATTGTTGGCAAAGTTTACAAATATAATTTTCTGTTCACGGGGATTTAAAACGCTGAAATAAATATCCCACATTCGGAATACGACTATGACATGCACGATACAAATCTGTGTATTTTGTATCTTATGACGATATTTTCAAAATATTAAAGACATAAATTTTACATTGGGATAAGCCGCATAAGCATTTTCTTTTGTAAATAAAATGGAGGAGGACATTCGTTTCAAAGTATCGGTTTACGTAAGCTGTAAAACCTTGGTATTAATTTCGATTTATTTAAACATGTGTAATACACGGGAGATTAAATTCAATTAAATTTTCCGTATGTATGGAGGTAGATATTATATTCAAATCACAATAAAGACATTCAAATTGTTCAATATTACTATGTAAAATACAAAATGTCACTACTAAGTCTACATTCTTTAAGATTTTCCAGTGGTCTGAATTAGTACCCACATTTTTACGAAAGTAACATTTTGTACAGAGTGGATTAAATTTAAAAATTTATACATCCATCGTATGGTACCTATAATTGAATTCTGCATATTTTCCATTCACCGGTTTGTACTCAATCATTCTCTTTATAAAACCATTTTATATAAAGTATTTAATGATAAAATATTATATCACGGGTATAACTCATGCTATACATACATAATATTGCTTATCCAAGCGTTGGTGTGAATCGCTGGCGTTATTATTTTGTAGTGGCAAGTAGATTCACGTTATGGATATTGCTGGCATCGACAGTGTCACCGGGCGCGCGGCGAGCGTTAGTTCCAACATGGAACACGAAACTTTCCTGAGAACCGGGAAGTGTGCCTACGTGCGACGTCACACTGTAACAACTGTAGCGCTTACGTTTGATCGATGAGTTCGCACAGTTGCTGCGATACATTATATATCGGAGAATTCCTTCGCTCAGCGCTACACGTCGCCGATGGCGCCGCTCCCTAATACGGCCCTTATTAAACTCACAACCTTTCCGTACCTTTTCATAATGACATTAGGTACTGTCGCAAACGTAATTTTCTTGACTTCATAATGTAATTAACTTAAGGTCGGTAATGCTTTAAATTACGGGCAATCTGGTCATGATGAAAATAGTCTCGGAGACGTAGAGGTACCGGTTATTTTATAACACCCAGTAGACTATTTTGGAAGGTTGGTACGAATTGAAAGTATAATAAAAATTTCTCTTGCTACATCGTAAATCTTTTGGGGTCGCTGATGTCCAACCGTTTGTTTTCACCAAGTGCTACTCAATAATGAAATTGGATTTATTTTTTGTTCGTGTACCAACGCAAACCATTTTTAGAATAGACTTTTGTAATAATAATCTGTTTTCTGTGGCGTATCTATCCATCTTTTATAATAAAAGACAAATAGCAAAAACGTATCTAGTTGATTAATATTATAATAACAAACTGCTTCAGTCTCCTTTCTTTTATAAATTTATACAAGAGCGAGTTATTTGAATTACTTCAGTAGGTATGAAATGATAGAACGCGATCTCGTTCTGTAGAAGTTATAAATTCCTTTCGTCGTTGGGAAACTTACGTAGCCGTAAGGTCCTACAAACGTTTAAGAGCTCTCTAATATTCAGTCGAAAAGTTTTTTCAACTTTTTATTTCTCTCCACTCATCCTCTTTTTCAAAAGAGTATCATTAATTCAGGAATTGTTTTCATAATCTGTTAAATAAATATGTACTTACTTATCTACATATAAAGATTGACATTCAATAGCGATCCAATTACCTTATCCAAAAATAATCTAGCATTAACTGTGTACTTATCTGTTATGTAATTTATTTAGCTTACATTGAGTAGCGAAACCAAATGGAATAATACTAAGCTACCTTCTACTCTTCGAAATTGTTATCATGTACGGACAAATGTAACAAAAAACTTATATACTTTCCGCTCAGCGTCTGAATGTATATTAGATTTTCACGAATAAAAGAAAAAAAATCTTATTGTTATTTTCTTACCCAAATTAACTTTAGCGAAGGAGCAGATAAACGTGTGTGTTCAAACAAAAGTGTAACTAAGCGTATCGCCGGTACACAAAGTTGAAGTTATGTATTATAACATTTACAAGTGTGGCGCAACTCTGCCACAACTTGAGTTATTACTAAGAATAAACGACACTGTCGTACCAAGCTCTCAATGCAAAACTTAGAATTGCACACGTTGTTGTTACAACGGACTTGGATCAACTTCACTGGATATGTAACATAACTACTTAGAAATAGAATCGCCTTGCAAACTAAGTATCTAGCTATGTACGTTCTTATCGTAAACAGCGTGGCCGATCTTACGTAAAGACAAAGAGAAAATGTGACATAACATCCTATCTCGCTGGCTTACTAGTTACTTCCATCTAGAAGACGTTTAGTTGATCTCAGTGGTACCAATTCATAGAATTAAATTGTCTGAATTCGCAATGACAAAGTTTTAAAACGGATCCGGTCACGCAGGGATAGAATTTAAATATTCGTAAAGGTCGATCGTGTTTATTTTACAACCAAAAGGGCGTTATTTTATGGTAGGACTCTTGATATTTCTCATATTTTATATTAGAGTTAATTTTTTTGTACGTCGACAGCGCCGCGTCTTAGTATCGCCACGGGCGCTTACAGCTGCATTATTTCGTATTAAAATCTCCGTCTCCAACAGATGTCGCCGGAACGTACCGATTCAATCTTGCTTTTTAACTGCCTCCGCTTCTTTTTCCTCGAGAAAATTAAGCGTGAAACATACATACAACTAGCGCCTTCACCGCGTACTCATGACAAATTAGAATTTTATCTGGCGTTGCAACTGGACCAGTGTAATCGTTCTGCTATATTCCGGGTTGAAATATGTTCTCATTTTAAATAATGACTCTATTTGCGCCAGGGAACTATAAATATTTTTAAAGATAACGCGCCAGGTTTATTGCGTGTGTACGTGCTATAGCAACTTGGTCGCTCCAGTAATAGCCGGCGTGCAAAAATATTTTTGTTTGTCAAACGTTCTGTTTGCAGACATTCAATATAGCAGTGCTCTTAGCGAGAAGTTGCTTGCATTGGAATCGATCCTTTAACTTTTATTTGTTATTCAATTAATTCTTAATAATATAATTATCTAGATTTAGATTGATTTAGGTGGCAGACAACCAAAGGAATAACTTTGTCTCCCTATCTCATTAATCAAGTGAACAATTTCAAAAGAGCCGTATCTGAGAAAGCTTTGCAAACAGTAACTTATTCTCGTTAAGTTAGTTTAGCAAACGTGGTTTACATTTCTCACATTGTTTTAGTGAACAAAGGTATTTATTTAAATATGGAATTTGATATATTTTACGTTGCACCTTGAGTAGTATGATTATAAAAAAGAGCGCCTGACGTGAAAATTATGGCAAGTGCTATTTTTATTTTCGAGTTAATGTAAATTTAGGCGGTGAGTGGCATAATATCAGGCATGGCGTGTTTGCAGCAAAAAGCTACTTTAAATAATAATAATTTAGTACAGTCCAACCAACAGATGCGATTGAATAATTAGTCAATATCTGTCCCAGTGTGGATCAATTAGCCGCGCCATTAAACCGAAGGTCTGGAAGTAAGTGTCGTTGTCTAGGACGAAACAGATCCTGCGTCCGTTAGACCGGGCCCATTACGCTAAAGAATGAAGATTACACTGGCTATACAATTGATTGACCACATTCAGTATAAATCGACCGAAACGAAATAAACCGTACCCTCGCTCCCACCCCTTTCTATTGATAACTCTAGTCTTTTTTTCGTATGTGTGTTTCCGATATGCATTTTTGATTTGTACGACAGGATCGAAACTGGCTTATTTCGGTCTCACCCACACATGCGAATACTGTCTGTGTAAGCACACTAGTCACCAGGTGAAATCGGGATGGATGAAACTATCGAGAATTGAATCCCGGTGATTTTCACGCTCCAATAAATTAAAGGTAAAAATATATCTAAGCAGTCCATCGGAAAATTCATCGTTAAAAGTTTAGCCCGGTAAAGTATGTTATTATTGGCATGTTGTGCTAACTCCGATAATAATATATTTACATCGAACTCAATACAAACTTATTACAATATGAATATCTAGACCGGACCAAAAAGTTGAATCTTATTCTTGTATAAAGGCATCGATAGAATATGTATTTAGTGAAATCGTCTATTATCAATAATACCTATAAAATAATTTGAAATCGTTTAAAATAATTTATCATTGTCATTCATCCGTACGTGAAATGCTGATTCTGTTTCCATATTGACGGCTCGGTTTGAGATTCCCGTCTGAGGCGCCATTATGTAATTGATTCACCATTATGAATGTCGCAGTTGACAATGCGGCTAGCTCATACCTACTTGACTGATGACCACAGTTATCTCCCTCTCAGAACATTACACACAGATTTATACGAACATATAGATTTCCACGAGCCACATAAATCTTTTAATTGTTCAAACGTATGAAACGGGAGATTAATTTAATTTTCAGCATTAGTAACCACAACTTCTTGAAAATATTCTATGTTTTCATATAACACTTAGTTTACCTAATAAGCCATGACTACGACATTAAAAAGTTTCAACAACTGTCGTTAAAGGATTATCATTTTATTGCGTGGGAATGTAACTACCTACCTACGCAGAATTTGCCGAATAAAATTTACTCCCAGCTACATAAAGGTTTAAGCACGAATCGTCATGTTTCATTTTTATTACTCAACCCATAGGTACTCTTAGATACAATACCACCAACCGATACGGCTTTTGAAATAAAAATAACAATTTCAATTCTGAAGAACATTTTCATTTGTAAGACGGAACAGGCGCCAGTAATAAAGCAATCACGGCGAGGCGGTGAGAGAGCACAATGACTAATTAGACGTCATTCCCAAACTCATATAACCGCACACGTTATTATTCGCGAGCACTACAGACGGTAATGAGAAGCTCGCCGTCTGAGCTCTCTCCCGTCCATCTAGTACAAGTATTTATTAATATAAACGTTAGGATATACGATGCGCCCGCGGTGCGCGCCGCGCCGCACGCGACCTGCTTGTCACAGGTAATGAGTTATGAGACATACAGATAGTATCCGTGCCTCCGACTACGTAGATTCAACTAACTATGTTTAGTACGGGTAATTACGCGAATACCACAAAATTACACGCCGGCACGTAATCATTTACTTTGTCGACGCTACTGATTCTATGAAATAAATTATGATCGCGACCAAATTAAAATCTAGGCCCCAACCTCAACGTTATAAATAACAATGCGATCGTTAATTCGTCGTTTATTAGCACATTGTGTTCTCTGGGGTCGATCTATAAATTACGTACTTTACGAGTTAAGCTAACCTCAATTACGTCAATCTGAAATTAAATTATAGATTTGTTGTATTACCCGAATCTCATGTTTTATTTATGAAGCACTATGGACTGATCAGACTAGAATATTCATTGTTAATAATTAATTCGGTCACGCATACTGTAGATACAACAGTACATTGGTCTTGATCTCCTTGCGTAGCATCGTGAAACGAGAAATGTGGGAGATCGTACTAATACTACTAGTACTAGTACTGATGAATTAAATTAATAGTTCGCGTGCTTTATAATAAAGTACAGCAACTCCTGACAGGTAAAACAGAAACTCATTCGAGCTGTAGCCTTACAACTATTTTTATGATCCATCTTGAATAGAAATCTTTATAATTGCCATGAATAGAACCGAGTTAGAGCACGAACATCTCTTTGTATTGTTAAAGGAATACTATAAATCAGTATAATTTCGAGCGCCGCATAAATCATAAGGTTACTTTATATCTTGAGTTAACTCGATTCTCGGATCTGAACTATCTTTTTGAACAGACGTTATAAATCTGGAGCAGCGTGCACTATCGGGTGTGCGCGTTACCCTAATTAATTATGCAGCCGACGCATTAATAACACGCTTTAATTGTAGACGCCTTTCTCTTCTCTCATCTTTAACTTGCGCGATCACATTGAGCAGAGCGGCGCACTCCGCCCGCCAGCGCTAATGGATGATAAAACCAACGTCAACGCAGCTAACAACGGCATAAATTAAGAAACCCTCTGAAATGCTTGATAAATTACAACGCGCCTCTAACCACTCGTATGTTTGTATAGTCGCTCGTTAAAAGCGGTACACGTACCGCTTGGGATACTATTCGTAGCTAAGTTCTTAATTCCTATCGCGAAGTAATATATTACCCAGCAACCCAAATTTTAATAAATGTAGACCTCAGTTCTGTATCAGTTTAATGAGCATACACCGTCTTGCGGCAACTGAATATTTATTCTGTATCTGTCGAGTGTCGACTGAGCTAATTGATGAGCTCTAATTGTTGAGCCAGATATCTCTAACTGGTAGCGTTTGCCAGATGACACAGGCGTCGCTCAGGACACATTTGGGTCAACCTTAGCTGGAGGGTCACTCGTCTGGAGTGTAGTCCTCCATTTGCGTCCACAGGCCCGCTCGACCCACAGCGTCACGTTGAGTGATTGTCTCGCTAATTCGCCGTGACGTAAACGATCAGAGTCCCACACGCCGCCGCCCCGCCCCCCGCACCACCCTGCTTGCCCTACATGCTTATTGCTCGAGAACGGTCAACGTCGCTCCGCTCAGCAATAATGGAAAATTACTATCTGTGTGGGCAACCTCACGACTTCACCTACTAGGGAACGCTGTAAACTTTGTGCAATTTGCTAACGTGACTTAGTGACTTATTAGATAGTAAATTAATTAGCAAGTTACAGGACAGCGACAACAAAGGGTACCTGCAACTTTTCATCTGTACAAAAGTCTTTAACAGAGAGTAACAAGATCTAATGAATTAAAATGATACTGAACAAAGCACAAAGCGAGTATACTTGTGGAGAGATCTTACATTATCACAATAACCAACAAATCTCCATAAGGCTGTTATTTATATTTAAATTACGTATGAATATTTAAAAATTCCAAAGTTTCTCATCCCAGTCGCAAAGAGACATTTGCAAGTTAAGACGGAAAAGTATTACATTTTTATTGAAATTAATTGGTCTTTCCAGGCAATAGATTGTTCTTTGAGAATATTAAGTCCTTAAAATGTTTAGGAACGACTTAAGAGATATTTATAGGAGATTATTTTAAAAGGTACACCGTGTCCTGAATACAAAGTAGATTAAATCTAATAAGACAATGAAGGTAAATTCTGTTAGCTGAATCAGGGCAATTTCGTCGTACCGATATCATCAATATGAGCCTGAACATGCCATAATCCTGGAGAGGTATTCCCCAGCGAGGTGTGTACGCATTCCCGTGACACTTGACAAATTACATTATGATTTTGTTAGCGGAGTCAGCAAAACAGTCGGGACTTAATTTCAAGTTGCGCGTGCTGTTAAACGAGAATATTTTTTTGGGAATGTGGGTGAGTCGTAGTGTGGTAGTTCGAGTAATGCGGCGAACTCGGGACAAGTTGTGCAGTAGCGAGTGACTCCGCCGGCGCGCTCCGCCGGTCGCTGTCAAGCTGTCGCAACTTACGTAGCTACTTTATTTCTTACGCCTCCTATATTTCCCACTGATTAAGTGTCGCGCCACTCCCCAGACATAGTTCCTGAACTCTAACTCTCAGTCTGTTTATGACTGTTCCACTGATACGATAAATTCACTGTCGACATTTAGACTGACGCTGAATAATGAAAGAGCAGTTTCAACAAAATTAATATGCCATTAAAAACATATTTCAAATATCGTTTAGATTTAGCATCGGCATTATGTTCGCTTCCGAATATTCAGGCATAAAAGTGAAGTATTGAAATAAGTTAAAAGCCATTACGTATGATCGGAACGAGTTGAAATGCTTTTTAAAATTAAATGGCTACTTTATAGTGCCGGGTGGTTACGCATAACTTTGCTACTTTCATTTAAAATAAATGCACGTATTTCTCTTTTACAACGTGTAGATATTATTATTGAAACTGCTAGAATAGTTTTAAACTGAGCCGTTCACTTACTGTGATCACCTTAATAACTCAACCTTCCCAATGAACCTAATGATATTCTCACGAGCGTAGCTTAGTCTCGTAGCACGCTAACGTGCTACACATATGCTACGCGGCTACAATGCATGACAAATGTAGACGCTGTTATAATAATATTCATTACCGCTACACAGTTTTCATTGTAGCAATTATTTACAATTAAATACAAACTTTATTCTTCTTTCATTTGAAACATTGGTCTGTCTTACAGTACAAAAAAAAAATAGCATTGGATAAATACCTAATACATCAAGTATACCTTTTTAAACATCATTTAAATTATAATGTCAGTCTATTCTTCTTCGCCATTGATTGTATGCGTGATATTTTTGAGCGCGTTATCCGAGGCGGCTGTGTTTACTCGCGCGACGCTCATTGAGGCCTAAGCTTAAACACCTCTTTGACAATGTGCCCTGATAACAATGTGCCTCGTGTAAATGGCTACCTCCGCGAGCTTTTCATTCTAAAAATATGTACCGCGGCATTCTGAACCGGAGATATGACACTGACAAGTTGTTTTTCTAACATCATTCGGTGGTCTGATATTTTTTTTAAAAGCTTTTATTTAACTTGCCGTGTATGTATGTTACGGTGGATTCTTTGAACTCAATTTTGAAGTAGATATCTTTAACCGATTGAGCTGAAATTTTGTATACACGTTCAGTCTGGATGACAATGCAAGATATGTTATATGACGTTATTCTGAATCCAATATGGCGGACCGTCCAAGATGGCGGAGTAGTTATTTTTAATGAATTTCAACAATCTTAAAATTAGGGCTTATTGAGAGTGAATTAAAAAATAATTTGACGTTATTCTAAATCCATTATGGCGGACTAAAAAAGCTTTAAAAAAAAAAAGATTTTTCTTTCAATTTATTAAATGGAACGCCTCTTTGTAATGTCAAAGGAGGGTACCACATCAAGCTTCCCTAAATCTGTCAAATTTCCTTAATAGATTTTCAACTTTATTGCTGAAGGATTATGGTTAAGAGTTAATTGGAAAATTTTACAGTTTCGTTTGGCGTTTGTACAAAGTGCGATTTATTTTAGTTATTTGATTTATTTTTATTCATTATGTGAGACACCTGGCATTTAAACACCTGATAAAATAATATCTGCTAGATATACTTCTGTCAAATATTCTCAGGGAAAATATGTGTAATATAACGTTATTCCTACCTATATTAAATAAACTGGTTACACAAAATCGGCTTACAGCGAGTAGTCTTTCTTATTGTTTCGGAGTTCCTTCTGTTCGGATGCAGGGAAGCGTTGATGTGGGTGTTCCTCCGTAAATTATACGTCTTTTGTTGTTATATAACACTATGTAGTCTATGTACATATATATATAATATTATAACCTGTATTTTACCCATATACTTGCAGTTAAGTGTTAAGTATGAATGTGGATGGATGGAGAGGTAAAGGTAGACCAAGGAAGAGATGGATTGATTGCCTGAAAGAAGACAATAATACGAAGAGAGTGGATATAAGGAATAAGTATGATGGCTGATAGAGAAGAATGGAAGTGAAATGAAATGAAAATCTTTATTGCAGAGACTTGATAAATACAAAAGATAACATATTGCGCCGACCCCAATCAACTTGGGGACAAGAAAATGAAGACACTACTATTCATAATGCTAATTACGGTTAACTACGTTCTTATCGCCTATTATTATGGGCGTTTTAAGAAAAGATTTTAAAGGATTTAAAAATTTAAGTCTGAACATGACTTATCCGTCAGTCGCTGTCGATTTGACATGACTGAGAGACATCATAAAGCGAAGTTGCATGTTTTATTGTGAAATGTGTTCGGTGGGAAACATGGGGGTCGAAAAAATAATTACGAAACAGAGCCTTTATTTCCCGTCCATGTTCAAGTTCCGTGTTATATAAGGAGTGTCTATTACCGTCTATCCGGCACGAACTCGGATTACGGCCCGCTAATCAAAAATTCCATATGGGAAAACCCAAAAACATGCACGAGTTGGCACCCGGGAACCGAAATATGAAAAAAATTCAAAAGCTATTTTGGAAGCAACGCGCACAGTGGCGTGCACGGATTCTTCGTACTTCTCCGAAAGTCCGATGTTATATTCATTGTGTAAAATGGATGAAAAAACAAACTGTATATTAATTAAAATCCATTTCTCTCTATTTTTTGTTATGGCTGGATCATTGTTCTAGGGATTTGTTACATTTCCAATTATTGACATGAATGTGGCATCTGACAAGCTGCCATGAGTTAACGATTAAATGCGACATCACTAGCTGCTTCAAAATCATCAGGTGCATAACTATTGTGAGTGGCACATTCCCTGTAAAGCTAATTAGGCCTTGTCAATGACGGCTGACGCAAGTCACAATAGGATCGGTCAGCGCCTAATATACTCGTTCGATATTAACAATTTCGTAACACAAGCTATAATGTTTCAATTTGTACCGAATCTCTCATTAATACATTAAAATACATCATCATTCAAGCTTCCGAGAAATCATTTTGATCTTAAATCATAAATCATTAAAGTTAACCCCATACTTCGTACGAAAATAATTTTATTCAATTTAAATTCAGTTGTTAACAGAATGTTATTTATTTGATTATAATATTTTATTTGTTTTTCTTCGTATAAAACGAAAAGCTAAAAGCGATTTTATGAATATTGTTTCTGCGCTGTTTCTATCGCGAAAGACATTAATCTCTACGCCTTACACAAAAATAGCGGTAAATACGGACATTTTGAAACCACAGGCGCTCACAAAATAAGGAGAAAAATTCTCACAATAATAATATGATACCTCAGTGTTTTCTTCACAATTTCCTTGTGACTAGTCCACCCTTCTCGGAGAATTAAAAACGACACAAACTATTTATCATTCCACTGCAATTTGTTATAATCAAGTGAAGTAAACAAATTGCTGACGTTCCTCGAGCTGATGGGCTGGCAACCTACTTTATATACTTTTGGGTAAAACAAAAGAAACCTTTTTTTAACACGCAACTTCGCATTCGCGTATACTATTTTCCAAGATCATACACTAGTGGTTTTTTCATAGACAGAATGTATGTAGATATGAACTTCTTTATTACCTATATCTCAGGGTATCTAGTATTATCAGTTTTAAATTGCATCTGTAGGTAAGTACATTTTCAGTGAGTTATGTGAAAGTCATTTTACCTTTAAGATTTGGTTTCGAAATTGAACAATTCAGAGGATCAAGAAAATAAATGGCTTTATTTACAAATGAAAAATATCGATGTCTGGGATCCACAATAGACATAACTCATAGATATACATTACAAAGATCATAAATAATATCTTGATACATAATATCAAGCGTTCATCTCCCGCCTCCAGGAATAATAGTGGAACGTGGTAGATTTGATCATTTCTCTTGTAATGACATCCGTCTGACTTTTAACCTCGAGAGAGGAATCCTATTAATCTGTAATCTGGATTATCTCAAACACAATAATGCCCAGACAAATACGTCATTAAAAACGTCTTATGCTTATTTCAGTTTGGGGCACAATAATCCTCTTAGCGTGCTATGTAAACATAGAGTGCGGGTATACACTGCTACTGTAAAAATAAAAAGAGAATCGTAAAATCAGTCATGATTTCTTATGCTGCCAAGCTACTGAATAGTAATACCTAGTACCTACATTACATTCCCGCTTTATCATTCATGAATAACATTACGATCGATATATCAGATAGGGTTATAGCTCAGTACGCTACAAGCAGCTGTTGTTTTCAGAGGTACTATTTTTATAAAGCAATCATACCTTTTCTGTATTTGTCACAATTTATGGCAGGTGTATTGTATTGTATTTTTGATACAACTAACAATTTAAGCTTACTGAAGAATAAAAAATAAGTTTATAGCTATAAGTATACTAACTTTTAAAAGTCCGTTTACTTTAGTATTTTAATATGTCACATTCACAGAAATTTCAGTAAAACTAAAAAATATGAAATCGTTTACTGTGATTGCATGTCTTATTTTTTAACAATCGAGAAACAAAGGGTGTTCGAGCTTTGTTCTAACTCCACGATTCCTAGAATGTGCAAGCCAGCAGCAGTCACAAGACGGGCTTAATCTTAGAATCTGTTTCTATCTTCCGGAGCAGCCGTGGTTAGAGCCGCAAGCTCCGACCCACAGTCACTCATCCATTAATTGCGCTTACTTGTTACGATAGCATTTCGCATTTCTCTGAAACGAACAATACGACATGTTTGGATGTAATTATTACATAAACTCAAATAAATAAACGAAATGATTAGCTATACACTGGCAGCTAGATATGTAAACTAAATTAAACTTTGGCTTAATTTAAATACACAAATGTTAAAGCTTATCTGGGCAGTGCTTGCGCGAGGACCGTGTTTAGTATGTATTTATTATCGAGATGCTGAAACCTCGGGACCATTATCTCGGTAATTAGACTCACGGAACAGTCGATTAATTCAGGACCCAAGATTTAAGGATATCCAGTTTGTCGAAAACTAATCGGATATTCCGGATTAAAAGCCATCGTAGACTTATTGGAATATTTTGTCGAAGGGAAATATACAAATGTACTTTCGATGTTCATTAGTCGATCAGCAGTATGCTGCCGTTACCGTGGGCTTTGCGTTCATAAAAACTTTATGGCTGCTCTCAGAGGTAAAATATTTTTAGAGAAATGCTTGAGTATGGATGAATGGTGGCAATTACCATAAAAATACTGCTATAAGTAAAGGATCCGCACAGGGAGGTGGCGCCAACGTGCAGTGGTTACGACTGTAGCACAGACGGCAGCCGCGCATCTTCGTAGCGCGATAATTACCCGCGTCAATATGCGCTCTGCGCGCTCTCTGCTCTCTCAGTTCACCATTTGAATATTTCCCCGCGGGCCAAGTTTGTGGTATGCTCGTTAGAATCGCTGCTGGATAGTTTTATTAATGTCCGACATGATAACGACATGTAGTGCGGTTGCCGCTCACCCGCACGTCACACGGTCAGCTAAATGAATAACTCGCTTAAGCCGCAATGGACGTCAGAATTATGTATTTCAATTCCTATTTTAATTTAACAATGGCTGAACCGTGCTATGGTTCAAAAGTTTCCTAATTTTAATAATCATTGTTATACAAGCAGAAGTTTTAGTTTTGAGGTCACATGTTTTACAGAGCCTTCTCATGAAAAACATCATTTTCAAATAAATGCACACATGCTCACATGAATGTAGGTAAAAAGGAATGGAAGAGAAATAAGAATATTTACGATACGAGGAATGTTAATGTAGAAATTATTAATACATGTGATTGTAATATAAGGGTCGGGAGGCAAGGACGGACGCAAAAAGCACATTGTGGCATGATAACGAGACCATGTCACTTCCATCTCTCGTTGGCTCGAAGATTTATGTCGTTGCAATAAAATCTCCTCGTTTGAATAAACATCTCCACGGCTGAGGGCTGTGACAAATGGCTCGCTGGGCCCGCCAACAGTCGAGACGAACATTAGCCGAAATAATTCTTTTTAACGGCGGCGAGTGGGCTCGACTTGCCGCCTAATTATTCATGTGCGACCGGTTCGATACGCCTTGCCAACTTGCCGCCTGCTTCGTCCTGTCCTGAGGTCGTTCTATTAATTAACTTAGGTATCTATTCATTACGATCATTAGCTTAGCAATTGTTGTAGTTGCGGTTTAGTATAAACATACAAACGTGTATAAATATGGAAAAATACTTTATTTTTCGTTTGTTGATTTGAGAAACTATAGGCTAATAACATTAAGAAATTTATTCTACTTACTTACCTAATGAAATATTAAATAACCAATCGGCAAGCGCAGTTCCAACAGTCGGGTTTTCGTGAAATTGTATTACATCCGTGTTAAACAATAAATCAATGAGTTTGAATGCGACGCCCGGCGCCATGTTTGTTTTCTACTCACATCTCACTCTTTTTACATATTTTTTCCCTCACGTTTTCGAACTATTATTTTTTTCTAAATAAAACACCCGTTTTTTTTTCCTCCTAAGCTTTCCTATTATGCTTAAAACATTAAATACTACTTACATTTCGCTAAAAAAAAATCTGCAATAACGATGAACAATAATTCAAAAGTTCCGTGACGATATTGCTTGATTTGCCTTTGCCAAAGTTCGTGAGTAGGTATCTACTAAATTTCCCGTTCCTTTAAAGGCGGGCACTTTAAAGGACGGTGATCGGCGAACAAAAACTAATTAAACCGAACATCGGCATGTGTACAGTTAAAGAGTAATGAACATAGGAGGCACATAGAGCCCACCTCCTGCGCGCCACCCTCACTAAAAAAGAACATTAATTTAAGCAGTGCGCTTTTACTACAAATTAATTGAAATCTTATCGGTAACTCCTTCATCACCGTTTTCAACACAGAATAAGTTATTCGAAATTAATAAAGTTTAAAACTTCAGTCTAAAGTTAATAATATTCTTCTAGCTAAATAATGCCCTCATAATAGTACGTAGTTTAATTAGTTAAGTTGAGCTAGTGGAGTTAGTGGCGGGTGACAGAGATTAGCAAGCGGCGCGAGCCGATCGGGATATGAGTAATTCTACCGGTGTCGGTAATTGAGTCGGCGACATCAAATCGTTCATTTCCGTCGTCGGCCACGGGATCCCGGCGGACTAATCATACAGCTCACCGTCCTGCCGATCGAGTTAATTGAAATATGAAACTTTCACCTGTTATGAACAACTACGTATTCATACTGCTACTGCTACCACAAACGCGTTTATTACCACCTAAAAACATTTGAAATAACATAAGCAAGTTTTAATTTAGTTGACATGAGAGATTACGGCCAGTCGTTCATTGTGGCAGTTACTGCGCACCGTTTGTTTACCTAACTTAATTGCTCACTCAGCAGACATTACGTAGACAAGCACGAAAACAATAAAACAGAGCTGCAACGTTAGCCGCAGTGTTGTCGCAAAAACCATTCCGAGTACAGCGTCGCTTTAAGTAATGAATGGTGTAAACCGCTATAAAGTACGTACACCTGTTCCTGAGGCGCGCGGCAGTGAGCAGCCGCGCGGGGAATGCCGGCCAAATCGTGACACGGCGGAATGCTAGCGACGCAGATCCACGACGTGATAACAGCCGAGATGGCATACTCGCTGACGCCGAACCGCGTTCGCGCCCCACGCCGGGCTCCTAAATCATCCAGCTTCCGTGGACTCCGCTCAAATATTCCATCACGTCTCAACCCCAATTAACTCTCAATGCTCCAAACCTGTTCACTCGTTATATCCATGAATTTTAATAACGTCTCAGAAAATAAGCTTTATTTTTTTGGCACGCAATACTTCTTCTCCAAATTGTTATTACTTACAATTGTACCACACAGCTATATTTAGGTAAAGTGGAAAGATGCCAAGTTTCAATAATAAGTACACTTTTACGAGTATCTAGGTCTGAATGCGTTTGAGCTGTGCTAAACTGAATGCTGAAAATCCGGAAAGCAGGAAGTTGTCTTCTTTTACGAGCGTTATTGCTTCTGCCTGCCATCTTACAGCAGACATTCACAAACATTTTGTGGAAAATATATTTTCCGATATCAGTAATTTATTATAATTGTAGCTGGGAAATGGAGGTAGCTTAGTGCGGTTATTGTGTTGGTAAACATGTGGCCTATGTGCCGACCACAAATATTATGCTGTATTAACATAATCTCACGGTTCTATTTCCATAGCGCAGTACTGTACATGATTTATAGCACGCTGTTGGGTGGTCGACCTGTGTGCGACAAAGGATATTAATAGATACTAATGATATCGCTGCCATAGCGCAGTGTAATACCGCATCGCAGTGCAGTGATACGATGATCCTTAATATTAACATCGCTTTTGTAATTTGATGGTGTTCGGATAATCTGCATGAATGTGCGGGGCGGCCGGCGGGCGGCGGCGGGGCGGCGACGGGTCACGCTGCCGGCGGCGCGCGCGTCGGACCCTGTGCGGGCCACTCGGATATTATTCCGGAACGAGCGGACTATCCATGCATATTCATGTGCTCGATCCAGAGGCGCGTATTAATTTGCATCTCGATCCGACACCGGCCTCGTTACATTGTCCATTTTCGTTTCTTTGCCATAAACCCTAGAACGTCCGACAGTCTCGGCAGTGGCTCAATGGATCGTGAAATCGGAACGGTCATACCGTCCGCTTTGAGTAATTTGTAAAACTCAATTTTAAATTCATTGCCCACAAACGGGTCTCGCTTATACACGGAATTACTATTATGAATGCTTTCAAAAAGATTGAGTTCCGTACTAAAAATAACTTTGCGTCTGATTTGCGCGTACCTATTTGAATAAAACGGCTGGTTAGTTTGGTAGACCATTCATATTGAAAGTACTGATCATGGATACCGAGTATTTATTGGTACGATTAAGAATAAATCAGGTAAAATGTTTGTGCTCTTCGTTTTAACACACTTGAATTTCGAGGGACATTGGTTTAAGTGTTCAATAAATCAACTAACGTGCTGGTTTATATGAGTCAGGAGAGCGGGCGCTTTCTGAATTAAAAACGGTTCGGCTAACGGACAGTTTACGTATTTTGTTCGATTAAGGACTGGAATGTTCTATTACAATGCAAGTCACGCTAAGCAATTAAAGTTGCCAATACTCTAGCATGGCGATAATGTAAGTACCATTTGTAAATACCCTATTTAATTTTAACAAAGTTTTTTAGTTATTTTGTATGGTATGTACGAAGACACAATTTTCAACAAAACAAATTGAGAGAAATCATATGATAACATTTAAAATATGTGCTTGTTTTATATTTTGCACGCATTTGTACATTTGAAACTACATTTAAAAAAATCATGACAACGATCAAATATTTATTTGTATTCCTATACATCGTCCGCACCTCAAAAGTAATATTTGAATTCCTCTTTTATAAAATTGTATAATTTATATGACGTCATTAAAGCTGATCATAATCAAAATAGATAAATACTGCAATAAAGTACCGAACGAACAGCTGAATTGTGTGTTTTACTGGACAACTTTATTACTGTAATTATGACTGTAGATTTTGAGGGCGGACAATTGACGCCGCGTTTTATGTACTTTTAAGGATTATTTTACGCTAAAATTCGTACAAAAGTCCGCGTATTTTTGGCTTATTTGTAAAATAACGAGTAGATTTATCCTAGTCCTGCGCGAGCGGAGCACGTGTCGCTAACTGTCCACTGCTACTGCTTATTGTTGTAACTGTAACACAGGCGGCGGCCATATTGTGCTGCACATTCATAACGCAGCCAGTCTGCATACACTATTTTCTACCCAAAAATGAATTTTACAGGTCTGGATGGCAGAAGTGTCCAATTAACGTATGTTTTATTTTCCCGTTCCAAATTACCATAATAATGAGTTGCTCTAATTCATAATCTAGTAGTAATGTAGTAGTTGGTGTTATGGTAGTTTTGCGATTGTACGCGAAAGGCCAGGCGGGGCCCGAAGCTCGCTATCACTGTGACCCGTGCATGAGATAAAGCGACCGCGTCAACCGCGTCCGATGTAATCAAGATCACGCAATGGGACATAATGACGTCTGGCCTGTAATGATCATACCACTGTGCTGTTTTGTACGCGATTCGTGTTTAATTGCCGCGAATTGTGCATTTTGTACGTTTTAAACTGTTGTTTTATTTTTTAATTTTTCACTTAAACTCTTTAATTAAAAAAAAACGATAAGTGCGAACATCCTCAGTTTCATTATCACCATCAGCCTTTTAACTGCCTCATTGCGGGCACAGGCCACTACTCATACGCTGAAGGATAAGCGTTAAATCATCACGGTTGTTCAAGGTTCAATATCAAAAATGTAAAAATAATTATACTTATATAATAGTTTACAATTAACGTTTGAAATGTACATTTATTGTCGCATAATTTTAACCCACGAATTCACATATTAGGTATTTGTTTGAATATGTTCCGTAGCTTAAGTGGATATTAGAATATTGGCCTTTTCGCGGTGTCAGCGGAACTCGCATTCGACATTAAACCAATTTCTCGTGATTTGTAGGTACCAGAAAAATCCTAAAGATATTTTCGATTTCACCGACGAAAGATCAGCAGCCGTCGTAATGTAATAAAGAAGCTCTACGTGTTGAAAATTAGTTTGACTTTGTTTGGCACTTGTGATAATAAAATCACGGCCTCGGTAAATGCAACGAAATCTGTTTGTTCTTGTTACTAATTGCTTTGTTTGAAGCGAGAGCAGGCAGGTACCTAATAGAATTTCTCGTCGTTTGAATGCGACAAAAACTTGTAAGTAGGCAGTGATAGGTACTCGACTTCTCAGTTTTTCTCCTTTGTGAGCTATATTTCGTAGTGGGGCTCAATAGTCCGCTCCGATGCTCGGTAATTTCTTTGAGAGGCGCTGCGCTGGCATCGAATAGACTTCGACAGAAACTAATTAAAAGCGAACATCGCGCAATCTGGCGAACTCGCGCAGACACTAATACGATTTTCGACAACAGTTAGCGAAATACATAAATATTTAAGAACAAGGGAACTGTTCTGATTTGTAATGTGTATGCAGGCCACGTTCTTGAAGAAATTCTATCACACGAAGTCTGCTTATTGCGTAATTTTGGCTAATGGAGCGCAGAAACTTAGTAATTTCGTAACACGCCAAAACAACTAAACTACGTTTATGCAGGTGCAAGAAGTAATTCCCTCAGCAAACCAAGCGGGTAGAACCGCGGGGAACATCTACTAATACTATTTTTAGCCAATATTTTTAGTACCTTATGGAAAAGAGGGTTTTGGACACAAAACATTGTTTACCGACTAATATAAACTGTATTTTTTTGCTCTGTTTTGATACATTGAGTCACTGATGATAATAGAGTTTTTATATAAAATTTGCAAAACCACAAATTTCACATGCAGTGAACACAGTCCCAGCATCATGTACAACGCATTTAATTTGAATATTTATTTTAAATACAAGCACATTTTAAAATGCGTATTTTTATTAACGTTCCAGTTCAGTAATAGTTATTGCCTAAAATACAAGAGAAAAACCGCTGTGAAGCACGTATGCAAATTTACATCCTTTGTTGAAATTTTTAACATCCGGGACAGATTTTCCAATTCTCTATACTGAATAAATTTAGAGACAATAGATTTTTTACAAAATATTTACCATGCAGAACTAATAGAAAAGTAAATATTGGGACATTTTTTTATCTGATAATCTGCGTACTGCTCTCCAACGAATAAATCGTTTAGAAATGCTTGTATACAAGCATTTGAATAAAGAACTTGTTTGTTTTTGTTTTGTTAAAAAAAAAAATATTTTGACAACAAGGACTTATAACAGTGTATTTATTCTTTATTTATCTTTTTCTTTTTTCTGATTCACCAGTCACGATATAAATGCTCTGAATAGTCAACTTAAGAAAACCAAATTTGTTTTTATGTCAACATTATTCATACAAAACTAAAGTTTTTGATTTATGTGGTTGTTACACAAAAAGTGTACAGTATAAAAATGACCTTAAATTGTTTCGCTTTTAAAATATAAAGTGCTGAAAGATCGGTTACAGCCAAGTTACCATTGCTTACTTATTCAACGGAGTCTGTTGTAATTTCAACAAAGTTTCATGTTTCACAACACAAATTTATTAGTAAGTAAAATATTTGACGGAATTGAAGCAATAAATCGTTTTAAATTGCCAAGTATCCGGTGTGCTGAGCTGGCAACAGAGAAAGTACGTAACGATGCGTTAGTGCGGTCGCGTGGGAACTTGCTCTCGTTAACAACTTAAGACCGGCGTTCATTACGTGTGCTACCTACACACTGCCACAGACTACGTCTGCACTTTCAATGTAAACAAACGTAAAACTGCTATTTACCTACAATATTATTCTCCGCACTTTTCAAAAGAAAAGTAACGAATGTTTACTCACTCTTTAAAAATATTCAACTGCGAAGCTCTTTCATGCATTTCGTGTTACTTTGCGTACCATTCGGAATGCACAACTACTACCGATATATGTAATTTTTGAATCTTGTTGCTTATAAATTCATATATCCATCCCACTCATAAGAAATAGTTGGTATGAATTTTCTACGACTGTTCCTGCCTTGAATTTAAAGTCCCTATTCTTGCGTGTCTAAAATAGCAAAGTATTCTACGAAAAGTTATAGTGGAAACAGTACCCGAGTGGTGAATTACAGAAATACGTGGCTTTTTAACCAAATTGATATACAAAGTAGGCGAGGGACAGGGCGAACCATCGCTACACTGCATGTATATTTTTAAACAAAAAGTGGGAACAACAAAGTTGTTAGATCGGACTGAATTGTTTCTGCGTGGCGCAATCAAGCTCGCGAGGGGCTTGCTTAGCGAGGCACATTGTTTCAGAAGACCTTTGCCCTGCCCTCTTACAAATTCACCGCTGTTTTTATCGTTTTATTAGCTTTGTTTTGGAAGTTTTCTTTCTCTTTAGATTCTTGCTGTCTTTGATGTGCGGCCCGCTACCGTCGCCTTTTTGCAACCACCTCTGTGCATAAAACAATGGCAAAATATGTTCGCTGCTTTAAAAAATATTTGTTTTATTTGAAGCTTGTTTTCTTAATGAACACTCCAATAAGGTTATATCCACAACAGGTTGTTTATTACTTCAGTTCCGTGATATCAAATGAACCGAAATGTTTGGTTTTGGAAAAAATAGTTTTGGTAATGTCACTGTTATGAAACTAGAAGCAAATAAGTTACCAACATTGAAAAAAAAAGCAGGAAAGCCCGACATAACGAATAAATCATTTTGGGAATTTATGTCTGCCTGTATGTCCTTCTGTCTGTTGTTTATTATTCCGTACAACTTTTCGAGCAACACTGACGTTGTACTGTACAAAAATAAAACACGTGTTCCTATGCTTCGTATGTAACTGGCTGGAAATGGATGAAACACTAGACTTTTCGAGATGTTGAATCCAGCTTTGTTATACAATGACGAGCAAAATCTCCATAGATTTTGGGGGACTGAACCAGACGGGCTTGTCAACAAAATTTGGCATCTTAATGATTGTTCACCTACAGGCGCTAAATTCATCACTCGGCGAGGACACCTGTCTGAACAGATTACATTGATGGATGAAACCGTGCGGAGCGCGCTGATGACAGTATTAATACCGATAACATACATTATATGCATATTTGATGGGGCTTTCATGCTTTGGGAATTCAGTGTCGCTCACCGAGATAATTCGTATGAGGCTGAACGATTGTATCCGCATTCAGATTCCAGTCGGATAGGCGCAATGCGTGCGGCCGACTCACGCTCACACATTGTTTTATGCCAACAATTTATAACAGCATAAATTCGGACAGGCCGCTCTGAGCAAGATATTTTGTAAGTCCCGCGCATAATCCCGGCGTGCCCACCGTGCCAGCGCGTCGCGATAAAAACCGTGACGACATTTCCCCGCTACACTTGTTTTGAAAAGAATAATGCTGTATAATTTAGGATGAGAGGGGTAGATAAATGGGCAGCTTTATGAAGTTTCTCATTCATCCTTTACATTAAAACAACGTTTGTTGAGGCGTGTTATCTGTATCTCAGGTTTTTATCATTTGACAGATTTATAGACATAAAATTGAACCCAAAGCATTAAAACTGTACTACGTAGACAGATAAGGTAAAACCGCCAGAGGTGGCCGAACGGGGGAGATGGACAATCGAAATATTTCCCGGCGATATTAGTTATTTTGTGTTGTGTTCCTATAAGTTCCTTTTTGTTGTGCTTGAGGGCAAAACATTATTAAAAACGTTAATGAATATAAAGTTAATAGTTTTGGTATATTCGTTTTTCACACTCGAAAATAACTATAGCCATCTGCAACGGGCTTACCCTATATAATAGTAGGACACACAGACAGAACACAGATAGTGACAGGCTTTTCATGTTTCCCTTTGTTGTTTGCCACTGAAGCCAGATCCCAACGCTGGATTAAATTCACGACCAGAAACTCATGAAAATCTAACTTTATGAAACTGGTGTGGTTAATACAGATTTAGCACAAACACGTTTACTAAATTGAACTGAGTCAATTCCAATATTGTTAGGGACTTAAAATATTGTATTTTGCTTTCAAACGGAGAAAAAATACATTCATTCGATAAAAGTTAATTCCATTCGCTTCTATTTTATTTTCAAATATCTGATTACTAGAATCTTTAATAAATAAACATATTTCCAATATAATTAATTAACATTTCAAATCACAATAAAAATTTCATTCTACGAGAAAAGGATTCGTACGTAATAATGTACATTTGGAAAGTATGTTTGTTATGCTTTCACGTTGAAATGGATGTACAGATTGACGTAAGGATTTTATGAGGATAAGTAAGGTATATCTCTTTGGACACAGCTGGTATAGCTAGTTCTACATTATGTACACGAGTTTTTAATAAAAATGTATAAAACTAGTAGTACCACAGTATGAAAACGATGTTCCATGTTAGAAAATGTCATACATTAGGTACCTGGTACTATATAAAAATACATAATATGTATTTTTTAATTTAAAAAATACATAATATGTATTTTTATTATATGCGTATCTACAACTCGTAAAAATATAAATTTCGTTATCTTTTATCTTTGTATTTTTTAGGTATACGGGTGTTAGCTTATTCGTCATAGAGCTTTATTGTGTTGTAATCAGTGTTTTGTTTACGGTCGAGTAGCGCGATATTTCTTTTACCGCAGATTTATATTGGCAAGTGCGACAATAATATAAATGTTGGATGAATATTACGGTGTTTGCGCACACGCCTAAACACTTCGATAGTCGTGAATTATTCAGGAGCGATGGCACTCGCGCCTAGCGCAGCGACCAACGCCCGGCGCCCGCCTCGCTTCTAATAAACCCACACTAAAGCCAATTGTTTATTCCAACCTTATTACCCTGAATTGAATTCTATAGGGTCCTGAGCTATTCACGTATTCAATATTTCATAAAGGTTTCGCCATAGTAGATACAACACACTTTTCAGACATTGGTTTTATAAGATTTTTATCAAAAATTGTTTCTTCAAGCTTAGCTTTTAGCATTTGGCTACACAAAATTGATGAAATTGGCTACGGGCTCTGCATACGACGTATTAGTTTGAGATGAAGAGTTAACTCGCCTCATGCGAGTAAGACTATATACGTTGTCCCGGATTAGCACCGTGTCAGATGGTGCCAAAGTTAAATGGAGTCACGTCGGCGCGGCGCCGGCATCGAGAGCCCCGCGTTAGCATAGCGCCCCTGATAACACGACCGTCAGGGCTCGCAGACGATGCCCCGTCGCTGTTGGGCCGCACATATTTAAACTTTTACAATAGCAAGCCCCAGAGCCTACATAAATCACGCGAGCCTTCCTTCACACATCTCGTCTGAATTTAAATAGGTCCCCATACACGATCTTTCGTGATTTAGGTTCTACTTTCGTCGGCATCGCAGGCTTTTACGCTGTATTTATTTTATCTGATATATCAAAATTACACTCCTTTTTGCGGACCCATACCGCTGACGCGTCGTCAAAACTTACGAGAGAATTAATGAAGCGGCAGTAGCTTGTGTTAACGAACCGAGAAAACTTGGATAAATATTATGTAAATATATTTCCATCGAAATTTCCCTACAGTAAGGAGAAAAGGCACCCTTTCCATTTTTCTTTGTGTAGTCTTTAGGTACACACTTTCCATCCTTTCATTACTTAATATTTCAACGTTAACATTACCGTAGAAGAGCGCGACACAAAAACATAAGTCACGGTAACAGCGTCCTTCTGGCCGACTCCACAATACGACGAATAGGAGAAAACGAGTAGTAATGCTTCGGCTTAGGCTTAGCCACATTATTTTAAAATGTAAATATAAGCGTACGGTTATTTGAAGTAGGCATATTTTCTGAAGTGGAGCTAGCGAGCAAATTACAAGACTGTTCCGAGCGCCTACCTTCGCTACGAGGTATTTAGAGGACTATTAAAACTCCGCCGGGAGTCCTTCTGAGATTTACATGGGGAACGTGAATTATACGCACCCGAAGTTCAGTTTCAGCCTTATTAGTATTTCAGGTAATTAATCGTTAAGGGTAATTCATATATTCCTGTAATAAAACCAAATTTCTTATTACCAAACTTCACAAACTACACAAGTATGTTTAACTTGATACTTTATTATTCTTTATTGAGAAAATACAGTTATTCGCTAACAAAAAATAAGTATTCAGCGATCTCCATAAACTAGATAAGTACGAGACTAACTTAAGTACGGGTTATGATCTATTGTTTTATTCTATCTTTTTCGTCTGAGCCTTGATCCCTGAAAAGGCAAGTTTTAACAGAATATGCCTTTTGTATCGGGTAGCGAAGACAATACTTATGAATAATGTATGAAATGGTCTCGCTAGCGAACCATCTGATCATCCGATAACATTGCCCTTGTTTACATGGGACTAGATAATCCTGTCTGCCGAATTTTAAAAGGATTTGAGTGATGTTTCGAACCTCCGCCAAATTTGCGGGATGCCGCACAAAGCTCCTCAGTATTACGAAGATATATTGGCTCAATCTTTCTGCAGAATCATCAAACGCGTGGCTGCGATACTTTGTGAGATAAAGTCATCCAGTTAATCAATGTCGACTATATTTCAGATATAAGACAGTAGCCCTGGAAAAGTTAATTGACTCAGCCCGAAACTAAACTTATTTATAATAGAGTCTGTTTCTATCAAATACTTTCTATCTATTTCATATAAGTGTTCGCAAAGTTACTAACCTTTCTTTGTTCAAACCTTGTTGGAAGCTATTTAGACTGCAAAATAGTCTTTGACATTACAGGTATATGAGCTAGACATAAACGTGTGTTGATATCTACACAAGTAAAAGGTATTTTTTTATTATCACGCACGTATATTAAGAAAAGACAATAAGCACTGACTTCCATTAAAGTTAAGGTAATTGAGTCTTTGTGTACATGACAGTAGGTACCTGATACATGTCGCGATATAACCATCCAAAGGTGATAAAAATGACCTTACCGACTCGTGTATGTACGTAGAACCTCCATATTACACACACACACACACACACACAGAAGTTGCCATTATCGTTTTATTGTTATTGTGATGTGATGTATGAAAAATGTAATTCCCTTTTTTTCACACGAAATTGTACCTATGAGAAAATGAAGGTAGACAGAAAATATATTTTTATTGTGTATCTGCTATAGACATTGTTTCTTGTTTGCCTTATTTTTCTACGTACAGTAGTTGTATGGAGCGATTGTTTCCCAAAATGGAAGGTATTTAATATTATTTTATTTTATTATTACTAACGTAGCCAAAAAATGGTTTCGAATAACCAAATTTATGCAGCACTTAAATCATCGTATCGCGAAAAAACTATAGTTAAATACCGTTCCGTTAGCGAGCTGTCAATGCTTTGCTAAACTACAAACCAGCGTTTGATAACTTATTGCTCCCAAATGAATTGATAGTGGTCAATTCAAACACACACTACATGCTTATAATATTTATATATAAGGTGATCTGATTCTTTTATGGTATCTGATAATATTTAATAATTTTTAAGCTCAGTATTTAGGTCATGCACATATCTAAATACCGGTTGCCATTACACCTAAATATTTCCCAAAATGCTAGAACGAAATAATTGGCTCTGAAAAGAGTTTGCGTATTGGATTTTTCTATAAATTTTTGTTCGAACAATAAATTGAATCCGGAAAACGGAGCCGAGTACGTACACCTACTTGTATATCGGCTAGTTAACAACTCATGGTGTTGTTCGCCGACCCGCGCCGAGCGCCCATAATGAGCCCGGGACAATCTTTTATTGTCTGTTTGGACTGGGATAAATTGTGATAGATGATCTTCTGCGCCTTCCAGATTTGGAGCTAGATCTATCTGTCTTCCAATTTATATCGAGGGTTTTGTTGTGTGTACTTATCCTCCGCATACATTGAGCGTTTATTACAAAGACTGGTTTTATACTGCAGAAAAATGTCGTCGTTTTCCGCATTCATTTCTCGCCTAATGAAATGCGAGCATCAGGCTCGAATGCTGAAACTTTTTATTGTAAACCCCGGCCGACAGGCTTTTTCTTCTGTCCTCACGTCGCGCTTATGAAAAACAGTGCGCATTACTAAGCTATTCTGCAAACAACGAGAGGACCATGTGCTGTGGATGGACCCGTAATATATTTTAATAAAAATGAAAATTTTAATTAGTTACTCAACTAAAAAATAATACAAAAAAAAATATTAAGCTAAAATAATTTCATATCTACACACAGCTGTGGTTTGAGTGTCACATAAAATTAAATAATAATTTCAAACTAAACTCTTTATTGTTATTTAAGTCAGTTCTAATTGCTTTACTTGTTATATAAGTGAAATTAACGAGAGCAATATGGGTGTTGTACGATGATAATGGTCGTATAACTGGCAACTGCCTTTAAATAATTGTTACACATGTAAACATATCAGCTCCGTTATTAGATACATTAGTAATCACATTAGTCACGCACTTAATAATGGAGCTAGTTGCGGTACGTAATTGCTAAAGCTATGCAGCCCATTTCCGTACGTTTCACCGAAAACCATAATTCAGGAATAAATAGAACCATAAACCAACATATTGTTATTAGTAAGGCGACGTGTGACAAAAGCAGTGACACGAATACTTTGTTCTCGTCTGAGTGAATGATCGTCGTCGGCGGAGCGCCTAGCGTGCGCGTGTACTAAGCTGATCGTGAAACAGTTGAGCGTCTTCTTTAGACAAATGAGTGGGCCCGGGGGAGCAGGCGAGGTCACGTTGCTCATTGCCGGTGACATTTGACCGAAGGCTCACTTCCACTAAAACACCTCACGCCGGCCGTCTCCCTGCAATTTCCGCCCTCCGAATGACACCCCTGGTCCCTGAGCCCCGTCCGTGAAAACATGGCGAGAAATCCCGACGTTTTACTTTTTTATATCCCTGCTTATCTCGGTACATAACAATGTAGTCGGGCGCATGGCTGTTGTGATACCGTCGCCACTAAATCTCGCTTTCAACTTGGCAAAGAAATTATTCTCGTGGACTCCTCACTGTACCTGCTTGTTGGCTTACTTAATAAGGAACAGGTAATCGTGTAACAAACTTATCTTATTACGCGCGTTTATTAAGAAAAGTGTTTGTTTGGTTATTTAACACAAGTATTAAAAATAATTTCTTGTGAGAAATTCTGTTGTCTTTCATAAATATAAACACACTTATTGAGAATCTATATTGGGGAAACAATTCAAATTAGGAGCCGTGAACACTCCAGCCTTTCTATAATCACTTCGGCATCACATACCAGCATCATTATTAGAAAATCCAAACATACTTCTCTTGATCCCCTTAACCTTAACTTAGAAATTTATGCTAAAATACAACATTATTAAGTTACCATGGTAATCCGGACCCCGTGCGAGATTTGCCAACTTACGCCAACTTGATAATGCTATAACTCACAGTTGCTTTAGGATTTATTATCAATTGTAAACCGCATAATGTCCTCGAAGTATAATTTATGGACTTTGGTCATTAATTATGAAGATGAAACATCCCTGACTGACTATATCTATCTACGTTACGATAGAGCTTTAATTCAATAAAGATTCGCTTTTATATGAGCGTCTTTTCAAATACCATGAGCATAACAATTGTTTTTTATTCTCTGCCGAATGTGTAGTCTATTGGAACTTGAGAAAATGTCGGTAAGCCAAGAAGTGGCTTTCTCAACCTAAATTCGTATAAGGACGTCCGTGGATGGGTGATTTACCGCGGGGCGACCGCCGCACTCGCTTTATTGAATACTATGTTCTATGAAAGAAAATCGTATATTTGACGTGGCACGAACCAAATTTACGACTTTCATTTATTCGCTGTGACAAATGACAATTAAAAATGACTAGTCTTCGTACCGTTTGCCGACCCGTGACGTTTTTATGTCCAAGTCTAATCTGTTCCCTTTGAAAAGTTACGATCGAACAATGTTACATTCATCAATTTGTGGTTACCGGTACTGTTACCAGTTGGTATAGGTACTGTTACCTACAATTGAAAAGCGACCCTATGAAGTGCTCCAGTTCAATTGCTTTTATAAAGTCGATTAGATTTTCGGAATTATTGACGATGTGAATTCAATTTTCAAGGTGCCTTAAATATAGGTTTATTATAATTTGCAAAGTTAGGAAGGTACTTAAACCATCCCTCAATAGTCTAGATTTAAAGTAAATAAAATTTATTAAATCTATTTATTTATCTAAAACTAACTTTGCGGCTGTCTGTTTTTCTAAGAAAAAAATCTCGACAGTCAGGTTGAAAAATAAATTTTATTTGGCTTCGGGTTTCCTCGTTGAAATGAAATAAGATTACAGAGAACCATCGCAACATCAACAAGTTATAAACTGTATTAACAATATTCATAATGTCGATTATTTGATAAAAATGAGTATATTATTAAATTTTGGAGTATCTGCTGTATAGACAAGCGTAATTCAAAAATAGAAAGAGATAAATATATGCGATGTTCTTTTAAGTCATTTCAAATTGTGTCGCGGAAGGAGACAAAGGGTTGCTGCTTTATAGGCCAATTAGTCTGAGAATACAGTACGCTTTTATTACTGTGTGTTCGCCAAGGTTTAGGTGGCTATATAATGGTGCACGCGGTGCCAGCACTGCCGCCACCCCGCCTAATCGCACGCACGTAAACCATAACGCGCACTTAATTATATTAACTTTATTACACAGAATATGGCTCGTGTTGCGTCGTTATATCACTTTCTCATGAACAAATAATATTGTTAACATTGACAGACGTAGCCTATTCAAGCAATATATAATCCAAAAATAGACCATCTGTTTTATTTATTAATACCGTTCGGTTTATGGCCTACGAGGGATTTTCTGCTGCGAATTGCATATTTTCCGCGTCGATACATATTTATTTTGAATTCTCTTTAGGTCGTCGTACATATTTACAACTACACTACAGTTGGGAATATTCACTGAGATTAAAAAAGCGAATATTTATTTAAATTCAACTAACGCTAAAGTTTTCAGATTTATACGAGTTTTTATTTATTTAGTCAGCTTCAAAAGTTTGTATTAAACTTTGCATGGTTTTAGCAATTTAGGTTAGGTTTTAAATTGAAAGCATTTTACTGGTTATAACAACTTAAGAACTAGCCGCCTGAGAGCAACGTATGACATATTTTCAGAAGGGGGTTTTAATTTTGCTTCAGTTCTTCGTATTGTGACGGCTTGTGCAATATTATGCTCAGGCTTACCTACAATAGTTTTATAATCTTCAATATTCGTTTGTATTTACAGAATCATAAAAAGACTTATATTTTTATTTTTGGATTTATTGCGTTACGGTCCATTTTCCAGTTATCCGCTCAAGAGTTCCCGGGACTGTCTTCCCTCCATCATAGAACCGACAGTGGTAGTCAGAACACATCTTGGTGAAAAGTTCTCGTCAATACGAATATAATGAGATAAAACACGGTTTCCTCGACTACCTGTCGTTTCCGTCATCGGGTCAGTTCTAAGCCTTTCCTATTTTGTAGTGTCATCAGCCTAATTCTCGAAAATTTTACTTGATTTCTAAGGGTTTTGATCTTCAAATCCTGGCCCCGATGATAATCGGAGCATACGGAAGGATATGCCTTCAAAGAAAAAATAAAATAAAAATATCGTTATAGGTAAACCGGGAGTCTTGCGCGAACAAATATACCTAAAAAAAAGATAACCAACGGAATTGAGAGTCTCGTCTATTTTGAGGATTCGGTTAAAAAATAAACTTGTTTTACGTAGGCAATGTTAAAGCGAAAGAGGTTTTTATTCAACACAATCTTTTTTTTATCAGATTTCGCAAAGAATAAAACCAACAAGAGATAAAACTTAAAATATCTTTCTTTAAAAAAATATTTTTCCTCAAACATCTTTTAGCTAATTAAAAGTCTTCTTCGTTCCAAACGGTGCCAAATTATCCGATATCATTTATTAAGAAAAATGTAATTAACTTGTCAATTAAAAGGAAAGATCGTGTATCCCTAAAACGGTATAATTTTCCTCAGGGGAGATATATCGATGTCCTTTAGTCAATTCTTTGGGTCATTAATTCCAACGAAACCCGACATAATCCTGCTCCCTATGTTACTTTTGTTTAATGCATTAGCGAGGATAGTACCGTATATCTTTATAAATATGGCGTAAAACCCCACCTGTAACGATACCAAGAGCTCCGGACTTTCCTCATTATAAATGTGAGGTTTTTGCGCTAGGCCAAACCTGGATACAGGCTAGTTATTGAGATATTATTAAAGATTGGATGGAACTATATAGATATTTTACAACAATGTATATACGATTTTTGCTGAGCATTACTGAAGCCGTAGAAATTCATTGTTTTTGCTTTCATGCTCCACAATATATTTTTGAATTAGCCGTAGTCGCGTAGTCTCTAAGAGTAGAATTTATTCGTATACAAGAATCATAAAGTCCTAATGTCTTTTCCATGTAAAAAGTTCCGTATATTCCAAATTCTTTTCAAACCTATAAAAAAAACTCTGAATACTGTAACATGTTTCTTGCTGGCTAACATGCGACTCAAGTTCATTTATAAATACACGATGCTGTAGGCTCTATTGCAAGTTCGTGGCTTTCTGTGACTCACAGCCGTTTACCCAAGCTGCGTAACTTACGCACACTACTTACATTGCCTTTGCGGACGTAATGAGATAATACGAATCATCCAACTGACTGCGTACCAACCCAACTTGCCGTACAAAAATACTTCCAAATTACGACCAGACCCGAAATGAAAGCAATCTTCTGACAATCATGACCGTGCCAGACCTTTCCGAGTTCCACAACCGCTTATCTACTAACCCTGAACATTACTAGTAATGGAAATCGAATTACTATTTAAGCAAGATAAACGGAAAACGTGCGGTTTGGGCGGTCATCGTTCTAACTTCTGAAGTTACACACGAAAGCCTCAAGTTTACGGGCAATAAACACAGCGGAATGTTACGACGCGGCCCGCAACGGTGAGGTAGACCTTTAAACGGTCTAATTCTTTAATGACAAACGTCACTTCCACATCGCGGGGACGGGAGCGCGGTGACATTACAATTGTTACGTGTTCCGTAACGATATTACAGGCGTATCACGACCTCGATTGACGGTAATTGAGTTTGCAATTAATTATTCACTGCTTAAACGTATTTTAGAATGCATATTATTCGGTTCCTTATACTTAACATATGATTTAAATACCATAATTACCAATTGGAAATGATGTGACTTTTATTTTGTATACCGATTTGTATGACTCATATTTTAAATTTTAGGAATGATATTTATTTTTACTATTTAGCTTTAATGATTAGCAGTTATTGCTTAATATAAATAATAAATTTACTAACATGGGTTTTCGCAAAGTATCGCCTGATACAATAATTTATCTTGACTCATGCTGTTTTTAAACAATTGATAAAAAATAATCCAGCACTTTGAGTGAAATTCTTCTATGCGCAGATGTCGATATCAAAAAATGAATAACAAATCATATCTTACAAAACCGCCCCAAGAGAATCAATGTCAAGTCAAGGGGCAAACTCGTAAATCTGTTAACATTTTCAGATTTTTTTTTTATTTCTACCCAATTTATACAGCACCCGCGCGTCCCCAAGAAAGAGCTATGATATTTCATACTGACGTTGTGAAACCAACCGTGAAGTTTTAGCTTTATTGAAAGTTAACGTTCAACTTGATATTTAAAACATAACTTAGTATTACTAAACGTTATGCAGAGCGATAAAGCAATTACTATTATATTGCTAAAACATAAAACCTAGCATAGCGCAGCAAGTTTAAGTATACAGTCGTCGACAGCACTAGATACTTATTGCTTAAAATTGGTGTTCTAACTTCGGAGTGGTTGGAGAGATAAGTTTCCTCGTGTTTCATTCAGTATTTATTTGCTTTGCGGCAGAATATCGCGTAAGCATACCTAATATATTGCGTCTACTTGACTGACATATATTTTATTCCCTAACATTCTTGACAGTAAAAAAGAGAAAATTCTGAGTCGAGAATTATTGATCATGCCGAACTGTAAATACGTACGCGTACATAATCCGGGTAAGGGGTGAGTGGAGTGCATAAATATATAATGGTGTTTATTTTGTTGCAGCGTCGCGTATTCGATACGAGATCACGAGCGGGAACATAGGCGGCGCGTTCGCCGTCAAGAACATGACTGGCGCCATCTACGTAGCTGGCGCGCTCGACTACGAAACTAGGAAACGGGTAAGCCCTCTTCAACATTTTACATTTTAAAATACAATACAATATCAATCCCAGACCGACAACGCTCGTACCATTGAACGCCATACGAAGTAAACCACAATAATATAAATTGTAATCTTTATTCAACTTCAAATTTTCACAGAAAGCTTTTAACTACGGTTCAATGGTTCTTGTTAAAAGAACAGTGAATAATACCTACATTTAAATCGGTTACCTTTTAATAAAACTGAAAGGATTATTGAAAAATATGTAAAGTTTAAACTCAAAATTGTAACAGCGTTGTCTTTGTATTTTTTTATTATTATATTCCATTTTTTAGATTGTTTAGATTAAGCTTCTACAACAAATCTAAATTAACGATTTTATTGAGTTATATCAAATATCAGGTCATTATCAAATAAATACAAAACAATATAAAATTCGTGTAAAACAAACAAGATTAATATTCATAAATGGTGATAATAAAGCTTTGGAATGTCGGTGTTTTAAAACAATTGCGCGGTTTTATAGTGACGAATGGTTCCCCTGAGGGGTCGTAACCACGATAGAGTGGAAAATAAATAGATCGATATCACGCACAGTGGTATATGGGGATTTTTGTTTTATGTATCGCCGCGGCGAAAGCCGATGTCAGCCCATACGTTATTTAAAGTTATTGAACAAGAGTTCAAGAGTGCCAGTCGAGAACGGTACTGGAAAATATTTACAACCAAAATTAGAAGTACTACTTATAGGGCATACTTTAAGCAGCGCCTGAACGCTGCTTGAAGTATGCCCTATGTTCAACTTATTTAGAATATTTAGAGTTCTTTTCTAAAAAAACTCTTGTTTGTTTCGTGTTTGGACCCAATAATGCTTTTAAAAAGTTTTCATTACATAAAGTCAAAGCTTTGAACAAAGTCTTCTCTTGTCATGTCTTTCTACCTCTCGTAAAATAAATGAAAATCGAGACTCTGCTTAGCACTTACTTTGGAGGGACCAGTAAAAATACCTACATGATTCTTAATTAAAAAAAATGTTTATACACAAGAAAAATTGAGATGCTAAAATTTATAATTTTAGCACACATTAATTACAGCAAATCCAGCAAAGTAATTAGTAATTTTAAGTTTCGCGAAGCAAGAGTCCTAAGTTCGCCATCAACAATTATGTCACGTGTCAACAAAATCCCAAATTAAACAAGTGAAGATAACTAAGTAAGCCAACATAATTAAAGATAAACCACTCGCACAAACAAGCAGGTATAAAGTATAAAATAAACACAATATAATCTTATATATTTCCATAAAGACATGCCTCGTTGTACACAAAAAGGAAATCAAATACTTCCGAATATATGTAGGTATATACAGAATGTATGAAAAAATATTATTGTTTCTAGACAATCCTTCTATAAAACACTATAACATTTTTGTGTGTAGGTAATTATTATAGGGGTGAGCTGGATCAAAAGAGAATTAATCGTCTTTTGAACATAATTTTGTGCTAAAATAAACGGACGGCGTTAAACGGTGTTTCGCTTACTTTTTGCCCCTTGGCGAGTTTCAATTTTAAAACATTGCGTCGTGGAGGCCTCGCCGCTCGCCTATCAGAACGCCCTCTTTGTTACAGCCTCGAGAAAGTTTCCACCAACTTTTCACGAGATAAATAATTTAATCTTTAATACCCATTTAAGCGAGCCGGCGTAGTTGTTACCAAAGGCTGTATTGCTATCAAACTGCAGATTCTCACGAAGCTTTTATGGATGTAAACCAGTTTACTCTCTACACTCATTTTGCTTTTAAACGTTCGAGACTTCACTTAAATGTTCAGGATGTACATTTTATTGTTATATATTTAGAAGGAAATAAGGTTTCTTTGTTGAATAAAACCGATGGGAAGGCTCGTGGGAAAATTCAATTTGCCAGTCGTGTTCCGCCCTTAATGTGTTATGTGACATTGTTTCGCGGACGAGAAGCTTATTCACCCAGTACTATGGAGGCTTTAAAGTCTGACCTGCATGGTGCAAGAGTAGCATAGGTACCTGCGAATAAATCCATTACTCGGGGTACATAGGTAAGCCTGATCCGGCGCTGCTGGCATTGCGAAATACGGATACATACTGGGATTTTACAGTAAGCATTAATCGAACCGAACGTAGCGCTCACCTGGGCCTAGATTATAGCAGTCGTTAATAGAGACGAAATCATAACCCTTACGATGCTTACAACTTAAATTAGGTTTCCAGTAATTAGAGGTATGCTGTTTTCTGCTTTTGACAAATCTGAATTAATAATGAAATAATGTCAAATGAATTCAGTGCTCGAACTTGTATAAAGTGTGTGAGATGACTTTTGAAACAAACATTTCCCTCCCGAGTGAGGAAATTACTGAACGACACTGACAGATGACACCAATAACTCCCTCGGGTCGCAAACACGCTCACTCTATTTTCGAAGCCAAGTGTGGACTTGGTAAATTTTTGGTAACAATTTATACACCCGTAGATATTCATTATCAGCTTATTCGTTAAAACTTTCGCCACAAATTGACTGACTAGTTTTACCCTAAATTGTCACTGGAGCCGTCAAATCATTGCTGACTGTTTTCCAACTTAATAATTATTATCATTAAGAAATGTTTCTTTCATTCCGTTATTACAAAGACCCAAATGAAGTTAATTATTCCTGGTTTTAACTTACTTTTTTCTTACCTACTTTTTATAAAACTTTTTAAGTTACCTTGTTAAATTGTAATTATAACAGTCAAAAGAGTTTCCTTAAATCGGCGAATAGAAAAACGATGACTTAATTCAGAATGATAGCTACATTTGAAAGCAGTTATCGTTGAAGGTTATAAGATTGAAAAACTTTTTTTAATTAATAGGGATAATCGCTAGGTTTAATTATAAAAAAATAGAAATTGGAAGTAATAATGTTTATTGAACGGCAACAGTACGAGCTCAAGCTGGCTGCGTCAGACAATCTGAAGGAGAACTACACGACCGTGGTGATCCACGTGAAGGATGTCAACGACAATCCGCCCGTGTTCGAGCGGCCCACGTATCGCACGCAGATCACGGAAGAAGACGACCGCAATCTGCCCAAGCGAGTGCTTCAGGTCCGACTCGATCCCACTACCGCTGAGTTCGATTCTTTATTGAACGGATGCGAAACACGGCCGTCGTTTCAAAAGAGAATCGAATGAGGCTTCGGTCCCCGTATTGACCCTTACAGATATCATTAGCTTGCATGGCATGGGGATTTCATTTGCGACATATTTTTACTCAGTAGTTATGATTTTTTTGCTAGTGTCCTTGTTGTTTGGTTTTGTTTTTATGCATCCAATCTGTTTATTGCGGCGGGCTGCAGTTCCAGTAAGAAGTGGTGAATTATACTCGTTGCGTAATTGAACTTTTCTTTCAGATATTGTTTGGTTGTCTTTTGTTCTTAAACTACCTACTATTAGACCAGTAATTTACTTCGACTCATATTTACGTTAAATATTATTATAGTAGGTATGCCTGTGATAAAAGTGTTTAGAACATTGTGAGAACGTATGGCCCAATTTTTTTTTTCGAAACTACGGCTCAAGATTTGCAATATAGTGTGTGAGTAAACAACCTTGATACGGTGAAATATCAGCACTAGCAACTTATTTGCATTGCTGGCATTTCAGTTAATCCGTTCCACGACAGATATTGAAATCACCGATCGAACGTCGCTCAAGCTTCGAACAGCAACGACTAAAACTCAGTGAGTCGCGTAATATCCCGTCCGATGTGGTTATGTTCCTAAAACAACCACTCTGCGGTTATTAATATTTATTTACTCGGCTTTATCGGAAACGAAGCCTTTTTAAATATAATTTTATAGTCCAAGTCGACTTTGCTCATTTTTATAACGATAATGACGAGAAGTTCGGCAGCTGGGCGCGAGTTGCCGAGAGAGCGTTTGAAATTTGTACTTTTCAATTATTGTACGAAACCCGAAAGCAAAGTTCTTTGCGCGGCATAAATTAACTTCTTCATTGCGATTAATTCGCGGTGGCTTTTGGCGAAACATTTTCTCTGATGACTTTATTTATTCGAACATAAATATATAAATAGCACAAGGTCTAATAAAAGCAGAGCGCAATACATAAATCATCCTGTATCGATATGATATATTACACGTAGTCGCGGCATCCGTTAAAACTGCGGCTGTGGAATTGTAACGCGGCTTATCTGCAACAAAATGGACTTTTATGAAAGGTACCAAAGTAATAAATCATAAACACTACACGTTACGACTGCTCCAAAGTTTTATGAAAAATTGACCAGACTTGGTTTGGTTGAATACTGGCAGTACTTAGAAGGAGAGGCCAGTGTGGTTGGCAGAGAGCAGCATTGCGGTGCATGAGCATGGTGAGTGTATGTGTGCGTGTCGCAGTACGAGCTGACGCTGGTGGCGTCGGACGGCCGCAACGAGAACTCGACGCGCGTCGTGGTGCGCGTGCTCGACGTCAACGACCTGCCGCCCAAGTTCACGCGCAGCGCCTACGTCACGCAGGCACTCGAGGAGACTGGCCCCTTCCCACACCCCCTTATACAGGTTTTTTGTTGTTTTCTTTTTTTGTTCTTTTACGTTTCTTACTTCGAGCGAGGTCCAGACCTCAGACCCGCTCGCTTTGTCGCTATGCAGACACTAATTGGTCTCTTACGCAACTAACCTCCTTCTGCCGCCTCAAAATGTTTTCAAAGTCACCGTAATTAAACTCAAGACAATAATTATTTTCCTTTGATATACCTTTAAATTCTTTCGTCGTATAAAACACTTTCCCTTGCGGCAGCTGCAAATACATTTCAAATATTGCAAATAAAATAGGATCTCAGCCAGAAAAGGCAAACTGTACTAAACCGTTTTTATTTTTGAAGTTTACTCAGTGTCAGAGTTGAGCTCATAAGCATAAAAAGTCCGTTTCATAGATAAAATCTGCCGACGCAGCATGTTAATGCTGTGCGTGTAATTTGTGCGATCCACCTCTCTTCACTTCGAAAACCATTAGGAAGGGTCGTTTCGATTGTAATGAAGCGATAAAAATGCCAGCTTTACATACTAACTTATATAAACCATCACGATTTGTTATTCCCAAATAAATTTCGTCCGCTTTTTTAATGTTTTTATATTTCTTTCTTTTTTGTTTTGTGGGTGGAAGGGTCTTCTATCGTACATTGACTAACTCCAAACGTACCTACTGTACCTACACAAGCATTAACCCAAATCTGAATTCACAGGTTCCTACGGTAAGTTAGGTAGATTTAGCAGAGAGCTTTTAGTGAAACTCACGCATCATTACAGATTATTCACCGGAGTGTAGGTTTACTGCATGTATGGTATTTATATTAAGTGTAAGACACTTTACTGCACCAGTTCACAAGTTCTTCGACTCCTGTCAATAACATATGAGAACGCGAACAACGAGAAAATATTTTGCAAAATATCTGAAATTGCTTTTACTCAACTTTGTCTCTGTGTTGTCTGAGGTGCTGTTTCAAAAAATATTATACCATCTACTTTAGTATTCAAAGAGTAATAAATATGAAATAAGGTACCTATAGATATTCGGGTAAATACAAAGAGTTCTTCTTAATTAACCGCAACCTTCTTAATCTGCGAGGGACGAGTTAGTTTCAATTATTATAAACTAGTAATTTTAATTAAGAATAACTGCATTTGCCCAGCTTTCAACTAATAAAACCACATCCAATCGGTTCATCCGTTTAAGAGTAACGGTACCAAAAACATAGTTGGAAAACTTATAACAGCCCTCTCCTGCTTGGGATTAAAGCATTGTTGAATTTGTGTTACGAAGCTGTTTCAGAGGCAGTCTGCCTTGACTTTTATACTCCATCACAAAAATTCACCGTTTTCTAAGAGTAAAGTCCTCGTCCCAAGTCGCTTGTAGTGACAACCTTTTTTTATAATTGGAGTGAGATTCGCAAATGATCCGAGTAATTACGCAAACGTCGACCCTCTTCATTTCAGGCGTTCCCGCTAGTCTGACATAATTGGACATTCCAGTTGCCATAAGTTTACGTATCCCAATTTTACAGGGATCAATTTCTCCATTAAACACTCGATAAACATTTAAGCCTTGTCATGAATTTGATACACATCTCTCAATTACTTCATACGTGAATGTTTATTTGCCGTTGGCGTCGTTTATTCCACGCGTTTATCGGAGTTATTTCCTTTGTAAATTTCACTTCACTTTACGTTCAGCTCTTCAAATAGTGATAAAATTCCTTCGGCTTTCTCGTCGGTGTCCTTAAAAAGAACAAAGTTTGCGATGCTTCCGCTGCTGGGAGTCGATGCAAACAATCCGGGTGTTGGGGTTCATAAACTTTGGAGAACTTCCGTGGTAGCTTCGCTCCTATAAAATACATAGTAATTCACATTCAGCCTGAGATTAAAGTTGTCTGAACATTTTATGGCGACATCATAAGGAAAATTCTGAGAACTGAAACAAGTCAACATATCACTGCGCAATGTAATGGGAAAGCTTTGTGAAACCGGAATTATTGGTAATTTGATCTGATGGTAGAGATTCTTTCTGTTAATGGAGACCTAAATTATTACAAGTCATCATAAATATTGTTGGGTACGTACTTTTACTTGCGATATCGATTGACGAGTAAATTAGGTTAGAATTACTTCTTTTGAAAGGAATTATTGTCTAGGCACAATAGGCTTAAGGGCAAAATACGAACGGAGAGAAGCCAAAAATAAAAGGCCAGATTTTCGCCGTTATGATTAACCGTCATGATGCTTATATAATATCGATAGAATTACGCCTGCAGCGTTTATGTTAAAAAGTTTCATAATTACAGGACAACGGGTAAAAATGTATGAAAGTTGGCTTAAGAAAGTATAAGAACGTGATGTATACCATTGGAAGTGATTTCTTATTTTCTTCAATCGCTCTCTACAAAAGTAAAATGTAAAGTATCACAAGTCATGTACCTTTCCTGTATATGACATGTTGTTATACCTCATTCTTAAGCAAAATTGCCTGTTCTCCTTAGCTGTAGTGTATATGCTGCTAGTGACAATTTGGCCCCATATGTTATACAATAGCTCTCCCTATATCTGTCTAATGACATTCATCAATCATCTAATACGTTCAAACCTACAAACAAAACCCTGCACAATTCGGCTTCGACCTGACAGACTCAGGCATCTCGCCCTCTAGGCCACGACTGGTCGTAAAGCGGTCATTTGTCGAGTTGCTGTAGTTGTTGTTCTGAGCGAACAATATGGTCTTAGAATCTGTATGCCCAGCGACGATATTAGATTGCAGAAAGAATGTTTAAGCCCCCTTGTTCAGGTTTTTGACAGAAACTTCGAGAAAGTTGTTTAGTAGTCGAGTATCACATATTTGATACCTATTACTCAGGTTTTTTAATTGCATTCTATGCTAGAAAGTATTCGATACCATTCAGTATTAGATTACATACCGTCATAGTATATCAATACTTTTGATACCGATATCGAATAAAATATCGATATATTTAAATTTTGAAAATTTAGCGAATACCCCCGGTATTCGCTAAATTTCTCCGTGCGCTACGCCACGTATGACGCCACAAATAACTGATACTCGCCCAGTATCAGGCCTCATTCGCGGTCTCAGATCTAGTGCGCCAGCGCTCATAGCAATCTATGCGTAAGTTGGTCGCAATGACAATGTGGTGGTGCCAGTTGGCCGTTACGGCCAAGTGTGCGATGTTCATATTGTTTCTTTAGTTAATCTGGTCGTTGCGGCCAGTATTCATGGTGTGGCCGTCTAGGACGCGAGGTGCCTTATTGCCTACATCGATATAGCCTTTACACATATTACACTTTACATTGGTTGCACATAATATAGAATTTCTGGGCTTTGTATATACCAAAAACTTGTTCTGGTCCAAATAGGCCCTAATAACCAAAATATTTTTGTTATAATAATATTTCCTTGGTAACTAGGTAACCCTTTATCAAATGACGAAGTTTTTTTTTTTTTAATATTGTATATCTATATGATTTGAACATCAGACAACACAGAGCCGAGGGCGATTACTATCGAACATTACTAACATTTCAGACGGGAATGGATTTGTGTGCGAACTGTCTGCTTGCTTTATGTTTTTCTTTTGTTTAATTAACCGAACTTCAAGAGGTAAGTTCTTTCGATCTAAATATTCCTTAAATAGAAATACATAATTATTATATTATAAATATATTTTTTGACAATTTTATTAATTGTTTTATAATTAATCAATATTATGTTTGAATATAATTGTTTTAAGAAAATTTCTGCTAATTCATACCCATTTCTGTTAAACAGGTCACAGCCACAGATGGGGATAAAGATAGACAGCAAAACATTGTTTATTTCCTCACCGGTCAGGGTATTGACCCTGACAATCCAGCCAATAGCAAATTCGACATCAATCGTACCACGGGAGAAATTTTCGTGCTCAAAGTAAGTAATTTTTCAATACATACTTATAAAAATGTAATTTGTAAAAGAGTTCCATTTAATAATGGAGTGGAGGAACACCTGATACCGATGCCGTCTGAATTGGAGTAGCGAACCTAGCGATGGCCGGCAGGAGGACGCACGCTTTGCATGCACAATGCAATCACACATTTATTGCGTTCCATTTGCTCCGTGAGTTGGACAAAGATATTTTTGAAATTAGAAAAACTGAATGTTCTCTGAATTTTAATTACCCACACTTTAGAAAATTGGAATACTTTTCTGGTCTCGCCTCAGCATCAAACTGCGGAGGCGACTTTAACTTTGTTGTGAGTTTAGGATCGGTTTGTTTGAAGATCACCAAGCAAACACTATCTCTGTATTTACAAAACCCTTTTAACAGCATTTGTATAGGTATCACAAATGTGTGGGGTTGTTTCTACAACATAATAGGACAATGTAATCATAATGGAATGGCTGTACTGCTGTGCCAGTACTAAGTTGATTACACCAATTATAGAAATGCTGATAATATTCCAAAGATAAACACAGTAACTTATTAGAAGCAACGATGGGAATTAAATTGCTAGAATATTCCTTTCAAATGAGTATGTAATTTATTGTAATTTGTAATTAAATATGTAACATAATATTTTTCTGCAGCCTTTAGATCGAGATCAGCCAAATGGACGACCACAATGGAGGTTCACAGTGTTTGCACAAGATGAAGGAGGTGAAGGTCTCGTGGGATACGCAGATGTTCAAGTCAATCTTAAAGACATTAATGATAATGCTCCTATTTTCCCTCAAGGCGTATATTTCGGTAATGTCACAGAAAATGGCACAGCCGGTATGGTCGTTATGACGATGACAGCCATTGACTATGATGATCCCGCTGAAAGTAATAATGCTAAGCTTTGGTATTCTATCGAAAAGAACGTCATTGAAGAAGAAACTGGTTCGCCTATATTTGAAATCGAACCTGAAACAGGAGTTATAAAAACTGCTGTATGCTGTCTCGATCGTGAAAGGACGCCAGATTACTCTATACAAATAGTAGCATCTGATGGAGGGGGGTTGAAGGGTACCGGTACGGCATCTATTAGAGTAAAGGATATCAACGATATGCCACCTCAATTCACGAAAGACGAATGGTTTACGGAGGTAGATGAAACTGATGGAACTAATTTACCTGAAATGCCCATCTTGACAGTTACTGTTCATGATGAGGATGAAACGAACAAATTTCAATACAAAGTTATTGAAAATAGTGGATACGGTGCTGATAAGTTTACTATGGTTAGAAATAATGACGGCACAGGTTCGTTAAAAATTGTACAGCCTTTAGATTATGAAGACCAATTACAAAGTAATGGCTTCAGATTTAGGATACAAGTTAATGATAAAGGAGAAGATAACGACAACGATAAATATCACGTAGCGTATTCTTGGGTAGTTGTTAAACTAAGAGATATAAATGACAATAAACCTCAATTTGAAAGAGCTAATATAGAAGTATCAGTGTATGAAAACGCTGAAGTCGGTAAAAGCTTAGAAACCTTTAAAGCAACTGATCCAGATCAAGGAGGAAAAAGCAAAGTTTCATATGCTATCGATAGATCATCTGACAGAAAGCGTCAATTTTCAATTAATCAAGAAGGAACTGTAAGCATACAACGCTCATTAGACAGAGAAGACACTCCCAGACACCAAGTAAAAATTTTAGCAATTGATGACGGAGTTCCACCAAGAACTGCGACAGCTACCTTGACAGTGATAGTTCAAGATATTAATGATAATGCTCCAACATTCCTCAAGGATTACAGACCGGTTTTGACAGAACACATAACACCCAAAAAAGTAGCTGAAATTTTGGCAACTGATGATGATGATCGATCAAAAAGTAATGGGCCTCCATTCCAGTTTAGACTTGACCCTGGTGCGGATGACATTATTCGCGCTTCGTTCAAAGTAGAACAAGATCAGAAAGGTGCCAACGGTGATGGTATGGCTATCGTATCTTCGTTACGTTCCTTTGACAGAGAACAACAGAAGGAATATCTCATTCCTATCATTATCAAAGACCATGGAAATCCTGCTATGACTGGAACTAGCACGTTAACAGTTGTTATTGGTGATGTGAACGATAATAAGATGCAACCCGGCTCTAAAGAAATTCTTGTGTATAGTTACCAAGGTCAGGCACCAGATACTGAAATCGGACGTGTATATGTTTACGATCTAGATGATTGGGACCTACCGGACAAGAAATTCTTCTGGGAAAGTTCAGAACATCCCAACTTCACTTTGAACGAAGAAACTGGAATGATACAAATGAGACACAAGACAAGAGAAGGTAGATACCACCTAAAGTTTAAAGTTTATGATCGGAAACATACACAAACAGATGTACCTGCTAATGTAACTGTATATGTGAAAGAAATATCACATGAAGCCATAATCAATTCTGGATCAATTCGTATATCAGGTATATCGGATGAGGACTTCATCAGGGTCTGGAATTATAAAACACTCAGTGTTTCGAGGAGCAAATTAGACATCTTTAAGGATAAATTGGCTGACTTGCTGAATACTGAGCGTGAAAATATTGATATATTCAGTGTTCAACTCAGAAAGAAACACCCACCAGTAACTGACATTCGCTTTTCAGCTCATGGAGCTCATTATTATAAACCTATTCGATTAAATGGTATTGTACTAATGCACCGAGAAGAAATAGAAAGGGCTGTAGGAATAAACATCACTATGGTTGGTATTGACGAATGTTTATATGAAAATCAAATGTGTGAAGGATCGTGTACGAACGTTCTAGATATTAGCAATTTACCTTACATGGTGAATGCTAATAAAACAGCGCTTGTTGGTGTCCGAGTGGATGTAATCGCTGAGTGCACATGTGGTGCTCGAAATTTCACACAAGCAGAAACATGCCGTAATTCTCCATGTTATAATGGAGGGAGATGTATAGAGGGCAAATATGGCTTGACATGTTCTTGTCCTCCTGGGTACACGGGGCCAAGATGTCAACAAACGTCTAGAAGCTTCAGAGGCACAGGATGGGCTTGGTACCCTGCTCTAGAAATGTGTGATAGTTCTCATTTAAGTTTTGAATTCATAACAAGAAAGTCGGAAGGTGTATTATTGTACAATGGTCCGATTGTACCACCAGAGCCCGAAGAAATAATGGTCTCCGATTTTATATCTGTGGAGTTGGAAAGAGGTAATCCCAGATTGCTAATCGATTTTGGTTCTGGTACTTTGGAGCTACGAGTCAAGACAAAGAAATCATTAGATGATGGTGAATGGCATAGAATTGATATTTTCTGGGACACTGAAAATGTCAGGATGATAGTTGATTTCTGCAAATCAGCTGACATTCAAGAAATGGAAGATGGTACACCACCAGAATTCGATGACTCCACTTGCCAAGCCACTGGCACAATACCTCCTTTCAATGAGTACCTTAATGTAAATGCACCGCTTCAGATTGGTGGCTTGTACATAGAACACTTTGATCCGACTCACTATCACTGGCAATACATGCCCATCGGTAAAGGATTCGACGGTTGCATACGAAACTTAATTCATAACAGCAAATTATACGACTTAGCTCATCCAGGCTTATCCAGAAATTCAGTGGCAGGATGTCCTCAAACAGACGAGATTTGCAATCAAGCAGACACTACTTCAAGATGTTGGGAGCACGGCACCTGCGTAGGAAGTTTCTCCGAAGCCAGGTGTCAGTGCCAACCAGGCTGGACAGGCCCTTCATGTAACTTACCTACCACGCCTACCAGTTTTCGGCCTCAAAGCTACGTGAAATTCGCCCTGAGTTTCGAACCAGATAGATTCAGTACGCAAATTCAACTGCGATTCAGAACACGTGAACCTCATGGCGAATTATTCAGAGTGAGTGATCAACACAATCGAGAGTACGGTATCCTCGAAGTGAAAGAATCGCGATTACATTTCCGATATAATCTAAATTCACTCCGCACCGAGGAACGCGATGTGTGGCTGAACTCAGTCGCAGTCGACGACGGCCAATGGCACATAGCCCGTGTCAGCCGCTATGGAAGTGCTGCGATGCTTGAAATAGATGGCGGTGAAGGAAGGAGGTACAACGAAACATTTTACTTCGAGGGCCACCAGTGGCTATTGGTAGACAAGCAGGAAGGTGTCTACGCAGGTGGTAAAGCTGAATATACAGGTGTTAGAACCTTTGAAGTATATGCCGACTTCCAGAAAGGATGTTTAGATGACATAAGGTTAGAAGGCAAGCACCTGCCGCTGCCGCCAGCTATGAACGGTACGCAGTGGGGGCAGGCGACGATGGCCAGGAACCTGGACCGCAACTGCCCGTCGAACAGCCCCTGCATCAACGTGCACTGCACCGAGCCCTTCGTCTGCGTCGATCTCTGGAATGAATATGAGTGCACGTGAGTTTTTAAAAAATTTCTACGAACATAAAGTTCAACTTTGACCGAAAAATAGTTGTCAAAAATATATATAATACCTGGGTTCGAACCCTAGGCTGGACAAATAACAGACATTTATCTTTCGAAAATTATTGAATATCTAACACAGGTAAAATTGACTTTAATATCTTGATTAATTTCCATAAGTTAAACTTGATCTTAATTAAAGTAAAATTATAATAGATAAGTCAATTTCCTGGAGTCTTCTATGATAACATAATTAATCCCCTGATTACGTTTTATTTATGTACTTACCATTTATTTTGAAGCGCGCACTGAGTTTCGTCTTTATTAATTTTATTTTTATTTATTTACTTACTATCTAAACAATATTAATCTATGATTTATCACATTTTCTATAATAATTTAATATACCATTAAATGCATAATTTTCCTACCTACATTAAAATTAATTTACAACAGTTCCAATATCCTATTATTAATAATATTTCATTTTGATGTAGTTTTATCTATATACCTAACATGTAACGCTATGTATTCTTATGTACTAACGCTTATAAACTATCTAATGTATGTATTGGAATGGTGTTCAGTTGCGGTGAGGGTTTGGTATTGTCTCCGGACGGCAAAGGATGTGTAGACAAGAACGAATGTCTGTACTTCCCGTGCCGCAATGGCGGCTCGTGCGTGAACCGCGAGCCTGGCTACCGCTGCCACTGCCCCGAAGGGTTCTGGGGCGAGAACTGCGAACTTGTACAAGAAGGCCGCACGCTCAAGCTCAGCATGGGCGCACTCGCGGCGATCCTCGTCTGCCTCCTCATTATTATGAGTGAGCACTAACGTAGTCACGCTTGCGCGTGTCCCACTAGACGATCATCCCGACGCACTATCACTAACGCACTCACATCATCTCATAGAACTATATGTGTATATGTAGTCGTGTTCCTAGCTAAATGTTATACAGTAGTGCATGCTATATGGGGAGGGGCTCAGTGCGCGCGACGAGCGGCGGCGGCGAGTACTATAGCGCACGGTGCGTAGGTGCCCCGGGGGCTCGGTGCGCGCGGGTGGCTCGTGCGCCAACGTGGACGAGTGTGCCGCCAGCCCGTGCCGGCACGGCGGCACGTGCGTGGACCGCGAGCCGGCGCGCCGCTACGACTGTGTGTGCGCGTTTGGCTACGCCGGCCACGACTGCGAGCTCGAGCTGCTCGCCTCCGGCATCATCACACCCTCCAGAGATTTCATTATAGCTATCATTGTTTGTTTGTTCATGCTTTTAGGTGAGCACCACATTTTGTTTACTTGCATGCATATTACCGCTCCTGTGTCCATTTGTGCTATTAATCAACATTTGCTTAACAAATGTGCAGTGTAACTTTATCGTATTTCATTAAATTATTATGTTCGAAAAATATTGTACAATAATAATTTTGAAACAATTTACATTTGCTTTTTTAGATGGAAATGTAATTTAATTTATTCATACAACAAGCGTTATTTTTTCCTCTTCGTATTTACATATTTAATGTTGCTGCAGTAGTTAAAACCCTTAAAATTTTAATTATAAAACTTTTTAAATCCGATCTGGCACAAACCGATTAAACCAATTTATTATATTCTCAGTAAATACAAAACACGTTTTCAGTATCATTTCATAAAATGGTATATTACTGATTCATGTTATCATTGCTATTCAATGATATGTTGAATAGAACCTCAGCATTATACATTTATACATATCTACACTTCTTGACTAACATAACAAAGCTAAAGAGTTTGTTTGTTTCTTTGAACACAGTAATTTCAAGAACTACTGTTCCGATTTTAAAAAATTCAGCGTTAGTTACCTCATTTAATGAGGAAGGTCATAGTTATCCTTTTGCGTGACGCGGGAGAAACTACTAGCGGAAGATAGTTTTTTAATGCAGTCATATGTATGTAAATAGCGAGGTGTAGCTAAGGTAGGTGTGTCTATTAAATTCTAAAATTAACGTCTCCGGTCCCTTCCTTTATTAAATACCTATCTCGCGGAAATTGAAATTTAACTGAAACAATCCCAAAGGCCGGGCCCATTATGATCTATATCCGAGTTACAAATCGCTACGCCCACTAATATTAATATTAAATTGATGCTGTTTTATTAAAAGCAATTATTTGACACGTGATATAAACGGTGTTACATAAATAGTAAAAAGAATGTACAGTAAAATATCAAAGCCGAAAATCACTGCCAACACAAGCAAATTGTCTTGTCATTGAAAAGGTTCTTATATTTTTTTAATACTTAATATACATTATATAAAATAAAGTTGTGTTACGCTATTTATAACTTATGGACATCTGAACTGATTTGGCTGAAATAAAGGGGACGGACATGGGATATTTTCATCCCATTTCCGTACGGGAAGTAGTTAATTCGGGACGCGGATGAAACCGCGAGCGGAAGCTAGTTTGTAATATCTAAGCGAATTCTGTACAGTTGGTTATAATGGGTCTTCGCAAGGTCAAAACGTAGCTTATGTAGCTTACTTACTCTGCTTGTGTAGATATTTTACTAAATTTTATATAGGTACAAAAAAGCCTGAAGCCTTCCTCGATGAACAACTAAAATCGTATCTCTCGTATCTAAAATGTTCAAATCGGTCTAGTAGTTCCTGCTACTAGCACCTTCAAGCAAACAAACACTCAAGCAGTAATTCCGCTTTATAGATTTTGATTAGTCATAAATACGCTGGATCCTATAATAGAGAACTTTTATTATAGAGTTTAATATTTCGCAAAAAAAATACAGTTAATTTTTGATGATTAATCAGTTTGATACGGCTCAACTTCAACATTTTTTATTAGAGTTAAATTGATATAAAGTAAACTATAAAGTCATGTCATGTGTCGTAAGTAAAACTTTTGCATAGACTCTCGACGTGAGGACTTGCTCAGAAAATACTTAAAACTTTCTTGTTAAGAACATACCTTCATATCAAAGAATATTGCATTTTCAAGAGCAATTTGTTTCAAAAACGCCTTAATATCTGCAGACATCGTCTGTATACGGCCGTCTATTTTCATTTTTTATTTGATTTGTAACATATAAAACTGTTATGAACTGTGAACATTTTATGAATACAAAACTAAAATCTACAAGTTTTGAGGTGTAATAGACGCACCTTTATGTAGAACTACTTTTAATAATAAATTAAAATCTAGAGTTACTGCATACAGAAGGTAATTCTATTTGATTTAGCTGTAAAAAACCTTATTGAATAGTGCATAAACTTGGAATTTATTCGTCTAGAAAAAACAGGTAGGTTTTTAAAAGAAGCAACTAGAATTATACGGTTAGAAAAGGAATGAGAGTTATCCGACCAACCGCGGCAGAGCGGTCGCGCGACTCACTCCACTTTGTCCCAAACTAACTAAACTAGAGAAATGCACATAATTCTGAGTGTCCCCTTCGTTTTTGTAATTCATGTCATTCATTTTGCCTAGAATAAGAACTATAAAATCTTTGAACTGCTTTGAAATGCTTTGAACAATATAATGCAACCCATAAAATGTGTTAAATCTCGTCTCCAGTCCTGGTGTTAGTGTTCGTGGTGTACAATCGACGTCGGGAGGCGCACATCAAGTACCCTGGACCCGACGATGACGTCCGCGAAAACATCATTAACTACGATGATGAGGGAGGTGGAGAGGACGACATGACGGCGTTCGACATCACGCCGCTTCAGATACCCATCGGTGGCCCGTTACCTGATCATGCACCCGCGAAGTTACCATGTAAGTGACAAGAATTGGAAGTAATTTTGTATTGTTTAATTTATAAGTGTTTTGTATTCATTTGTGCATTGAACTCCATGAGCTTCAGAGAAAAAAAATATATTTATTTTTAACTATTCTCTCAACAAATGCAAGCACTCATAATACGTCATATTTGCATAATATATTGTTCAATGGTTACAAATAAGCGTCCCGTCATTTTGCTCGAGTAGCGTAAGAGGCGATAAAGGGATTATGGCGTTACATCCGGGACCATATTTTGTTCTCAATGTCTGTAGGGAGATGACTGTTTTATCGTACACTTTTGCGATTTCGCAACGCTGACGAAAATAAATTTTATGGCTATCATAATGTATTGAGTTCCAAAGGCAAACTGTAATCAAAAAAGTGTCTCAAAAGTTTTGAATTTCGTTCCGAACTTTTGTGCAAAAACCAATTATGGTATGAACTTAGATCCTGTGATGAGTCTGGGCCTGGGAGTGGGACCTATGGGCGTGGGCGTCGGTGTGCCGCCGGGCGTGGGCGTGGGCGTGCCGCTGCCAGGCGAAACCAACGTGGGCATGTTCATCGAGGAGCACAAGCGGCGCGCCGACAGCGACCCCAACGCGCCGCCATTCGACGACCTGCGCAACTACGCGTACGAGGGCGGCGGCAGCACCGCTGGATCGCTCTCCTCGCTCGCTTCCGGTGAGTTTACAATCCCATGCATCACCACCCCTCGTAAAATTAGTTCCTCCAATCCCACTTTAAAATTTATGACGGCGCCTTGCGGCGAATCATTCACAATGTATGAAGCGAAAAATTGAAGCACCTCTAGTCTTCACGTGAGAATAAATTATTCATATGAAATTCTAAAGCGGCGCTTGTGTGCAGGTACCGACGACGAGACGCATGAGTACGACTACCTCGGCGCGTGGGGCCCGCGGTTCAACAAGCTGGCCGACTTGTACGGGCCGGACCTGGACGAGCAGCTGTAGGCGCCGCGCACACCCCGCCGCTAAATTAGTCAATTGTCTCCCACTATCGTACCACTAAGCCTCTGTAACCCTGCTATCTCGGGGCGACACTCGCTCACTCGCCCACTTTCGTTTTGTACATAAACAAGCGCGGCGAGCTGCCGTCTCGACGCCGCCACCGCGCCGTCACCGTGCCGACTTCGCGCCGACCACGTGCCGGTCAGTGGCACCAGTCGGGACGCGCAGTGCTAGCTCGCACCACTTGTAACTCTTATCAATTTTATACGACTTTATTTATTGTGGTAGATATGTTAAGCTTAAGTAATCGTTTAAGATACCTATTTAATTGCGTAATTTTTATAAAGTTTGAACTACATCTTCACCAAATATTTGATATAAGTTTTTATTCGAATTAGCCATATTATGAGTCAGTATTTTATTGGAAGTTACGGATATAAATATATTTCTGCGGCAGGGCCGGACGTGAATCTGAACAGTGGGTGGTTGTAGATAGTGTGCTATAAATGTGAATAATTTATACGAGTATTTTGTAAGTCCACAGCTTTACGTGATATCACATAATATGGCGGCCCTCCCGCAGAAATCATTATAGAATAAAAGAATATGTTATATTTTAATAATGGTAGATAACATAATACTTGAGGTGGTCCACTCGGACGGCGTGCAACATAATGCTCATTCGATATTATGTGAAGTTTAAACAATGGGGTTGTAAATACAATAACAATCTAGAAACAACTACCCCCGATTTTAATTAAACGTGAAACTATTAATTTAACTTTAACGTGTAAGCGAACTGTACAGTAACCGGTGTTCCTCTCCTAATGTCTCCGTGTAGTGCTAGTTAAATAGTATTTGGAAACGACTACGGTCTACTCGTAACGTTAGGTAACTAATAGTAGTCATGGTCGCGGGAGTTTCGTTTGCGTGAGAGCGTGTATTTATGAAGCGTGTGTGAGGTGTAGGGATGCGTGTGAGTGCGTGCGAGCGACATTCGTCGAGCGTGGCTGAGCGCGCGCCGGGACGTGCGGCACCGTGCGGCACCGCGCGGCCACTTCTGCGGCGCGCGCGGTTATGAGTGGGACTGTGCCAATTTCTTAGCATTATCGATGCAGCTAATGACGGTAGAGTTAAGTGTTTGCACTTTATTTATTCGTATGATTACATATAAATTTAGTCGCACCTAGGAAAATATCAATAACTTATTAAGAGTGTTGTGCTAGAATACTATTTCCATCGATCTTGATGTGAGATAGTTGTTGAAACCTGTAGAAGTCATTAATTTATAAATTAATTTTTAAGAATTTATAGTAAAATATAATAATAATAAAAATGGTTTTAGAAACTGTCTCACTTCGACATCGAGTTATAATCAGTGTAAATTTTAGAATAATACTGAATTATGTTAAAATGACTGATTTTATTATGTGTTTGGAGCCTAAGATTTGTAGACTCGGTTTAAATAGACTTCTAATAACTTACCTAATGTAAGTTCACCCTCTAGTTTGCACTAAAGACAAATAATTAATATTCAAGTACCTACATCAATATTAAAGCAATTCTCGTTAATTACTATTCATGTAAGTAGGATGTCATAGTTATTATTGTTTCATTGATATCATTACACTGCCAGTATCATACATATAGACGAATTACGATAGCGATTTGGGTCCGATTTTATATTTCTGTCTTATACAACGGTATATTGTAAGTTTTTGAACTATTTTATAACGCAAAGTTTTGTTTGTCCGCCAGTGTTGCGCAAGCACACGCTCGGTTATGTTGTCCTCTAGCTCTGCGCAGTCTCTCCGCGTGTACTCCACTGTGTTTATTGTTCTTTGCATTGCGCATTTATTGTTATGAGACGCCTGGCACTACAGGCTATAGTGACGTCATGATGCTACGGCCTGTAGTTACAGTTCGAAATATGAATTTAGAAGTCAACTTTTTGATACAGTATTTCTTAACGTTGACTGCTGGTTCAGATTCAAAATGAATGCTAGTTTTCTCTCGGTGGGTAATGTCCGCAAAGCACGGCACTCGGCGTAAAGACAGCAGAGCACACAATCCCAGTACAAAATACTAAAGCGCGAAATCTCGCTAACGAACACCGATTTGAGTTTTTATTTTAGACATTAATTAAAATACCTACATATATACTTATGTTTTGTTTCAACTGTGATTAATTAGTTGTACAACTCTGACAATTATAAAAGAATGAATAAAATAATATGAAAAATATACATGTATCTTTTTATTTACCTAGCCTACAAATAATCTGACATTGGTACACAGATCACGTGCAATACGTAATATTGAACATACATACATAATTCAATGCAATACAAGATACATAATGTACACAAATATTTTATGAAAAAGATACACAAAGATTTGGTTTTTCATGGGTTTATTTTGTTTGTTTGTTAACACTTAAACCAGATACTAGATAGAGCTTATACACAGAACTGCGATAAAAATCTGCGAGCAAGTGCGCTGCATTGTAAAAACTTACAAATCATATATTTTATTCAGTATCAATTTAAGGTATTTACACTAATTACAAACTTATTACTACACAAAATATATATACACATACTTAATTATTAAATTAGGTCATACTTGTTGAAAATCTGATCAATGATAATGACACTACTAAACAATTTGAAACCAGTATAAAATAGGCTCTGATTGTCGGTCGTTGAAATCATAGAATTGAGACACCAAAAACGCATCGCAACCATTCGCGTTGCAGTCTACTGCGTTTCGAATACGCGCAGTATTGTAAACCAGCCCTTAATAATTCACTGAAGTTATAAATCTACAAAAAGAACTACATGTTATAATTTAGAAACTAACCTTAAATTGTTTAATAACATAAAAGTGATTAGTCAATTCAATATCATGTTATGCGTAGCAAAACACTTACCGACGACGCTTGAAGCAATTAGAGCTCCATTCACAGTTTGCAAATTGATTATTAGCAGCGGCTATATGCAATCTGATCAAATGCCAAATATATATTTAATTGTATACCTAATACAAACAATAATCTTGCCCGAAACCCCACGCTACCCCAACTAATACCTAGTAATCTAAGTGGAACAGTACAGTGCCTGTGAAATTACTGTACCTACATATACAGTACCTACACAACACACATAGGTACAAAACGTGTTTGTCCGCTTTTCTCTAGGTCCTGATTCTATTGGATTTTTCCATTTTCCTGAAACGAAGTGTAAAGGTAGTTTTACATTAGCATAAGACAGTGTTTGCATTAAATAGTTGGTGGATACGTAAGTACGCTTTGAGCGTCAAACGCAGCCACATCTTGACGGTCGCCACCGCAGCTTTGCGGGGCTACAGGCCACGCAACCACAAAACTATTGCTTTGTTCAAGTAATACCCAAAGGCAGTTGACAGCTTGTTATTAATTGAAACGACTTTTACACGAATACTAGTTAATTACTGTCGATACAATACCTAAACAGTTTACCACATCATTTCGTGCAGTAGCTAATAGTATTTTGATATACATGGGGCGGGCATTTATCACGGATTATAAGGATTAAAATTTTAATCAAAATACATTCGTTCGCGCAGTGACACTAGTTTCTCAAATTATGCAAACGTATTATTACAACGAGATTTACAGAATTATGTAAATACTCACCTACTTTTATGCGAGGGTTGAAACGTAACAGCTATAAACTTAGAAATATCAAACCCAACCCTGATATAAACAAGTAGAGCTCCACTTTTATGATCTCTGGGATTACGATCATACCTAACCTATTCAACCCGACCTCACAACCTAAGCAATTATCATGTGCGGCCTCCGGGCATAGTAGGTGTCAATAGGCGAACATGAGCCCGGATAATGTACTTGTGCAGTATACATACGCGATGTAGAACTGTTTCTACATAACTATGATGTAGTTATTGTTGACCGAGACAATTGGGCCGCAGGGCGTCGGACCAGGACGTTTATGTCGCGCCCATTGTTGTATTTGGATAGATTTATCGGACACTTCCAAAGCCTTACTACTGATGGTTCTGAAACTTCCTTCCGAAGTCATGTAAATCACAGGTGTTCTGCTTCAAGGCATTTGTCAAGAGCCAACAATATCACACCTGCAACTCATTTAATCTATCCTATTAAGCTGCCCCACTGTCGTTAGTTTGGAGATTGATTTTCAAGGAAATAAATGGTATTGGATTTCAAAATAGGATTTGTTGTCCATTGACAAATATTTAGCTATTCTTACTGCATACCTAGATGCTGAATTTACGTGCCTGTTTTATTTTAGGCATCTACAAACACAGTATACGAGATATGCGACGGACAAACTGGTCAAATAACATTTTACGATATACAATATAACTCCTCAATCTTAAAATGTTTTGGCAAACGTAAAATCAAAGGTTTGGCACGGGCTCCGTCCTGTTTCCTTTCTCAGATAACGACTCGCATTACGCAGGACGACATGTTCTGCAGAACTAATATCTTCCGCGTAATAAAGCCGAAAGTCAACTACTAATCTGAAACTATAAAAATACCTCGTACTGCTCGTATCTTACAAAATTTTCATTTGTTACCCAAGAAATTCAAGGCAACGGTTACTATGCTTTCCTTGTTTAAAATGTGGTAGATAGTATTGAAGGAAATGATGTAATTTAAGAACAGTCAGTCATACATACATATAGATGCAGGTTTTATCAAGTGATGCATATGTAGAGCGGCAGCCGGCAGGTGCCACGTGCAACGGCCCTTGGCTCGTCTCTCATTCGGGTCAGGAGCGATGACATTAAGTAATCGAAGTTTACGGTAAACGGGACGTCACTGAGCCAATTAAGATAAACGGGTTACTATTGTGCTCTCAAGCGATGAACTAACCACGACTCCAAGACTAAGCTATCAATTACTGCCTGCACTATTACGTACTTTGAACTCGTGCTGGGTCATTAGTACTTGAAATACATACAAACGGTTCATTTTCTTTTAATAAAGAATGGAGATCGTGTGAAGATTGAAGAAAATAGAAATGTACCGTTGTACTCAGAGCCTTTGTAATGGGGTTAATGTGAAAACGTTTTTCCTTTAGACAAAGGCTAACCGGTAAGTTTCGAGGCACATCAGGTCTTAAAAAGTTCTGTATTAAGGAAAGAAATACATTTGAAAGTTTGTCGAAACAATTATTTTAAGAAGAATTTGTAAGAATTAATCAGCCTCGGAGAGGTTACGCTGTATATAAGTCAAATTCTCAATGTGTTTACCTACATGAGAATTTGAAATGCTGCTTCTAAGAAGGGTTTGTATGTATGGTTTTAAGGGTACAACAATAAGATAGTATTTCAATTTAGAGAACGGTTTTATTTAATTAGAACGGTGAAGTTGAAGAGATAAACCGCCAAAAAAGGTGCCTCGGAACCGGTTAGGAGAAACCAAGCGTTCGTAAATTATAATTTAGCCACGATAGAATTACACACAAGAAGCCAACTACGAGCGAAGATGCAGCTGTCACATTATAACGAATAAAGATAAATCATCCCAAATTGCCACTTGTAACATTAATATGTAGTTGTAAACCAGAAGATGTAGTAAGTGACAAACGATGAGATATGGACTCACCACAAATGAGATCTGTCGACTTTTCCGCCATTGTTCAAAGTTATTTATAGAATAACGACAAAGAGAAAGCGTTGGAAGCCAGTTATAAAGAAACGGGCATTGAAGTTTCGCTCCAGTCATCTAAGAAATTTTGAATGTGGTATATTTGTTGAGAATAGTGATGATAAGCGGCAAGATGATATGCGGCGCTATGGGGCCCTGTGACTCAAAGAACTCAAAAAGAAACAAATGTTCCTGCTGGTCTTCTCGCCCTAGTAAAAAGAAACAAATTGTGTGCGAATTTGTTATCTCTATGCGCGAACAAATGCTAGCAGTGGACTCGCGCCGTCACTGATAGAACATATCATTTTCGTGAAATCTCCCCATTAAAGCTTTTAACTGGCTTGTGACGAGGACAGGAGACCAGACGGGACATGTTAAATGGACAATGGGAAGGTCTTTGGTGTGGAAAGCAACATGCGGACGCAACATGGTGGGACGGTGAAAGGGTGTCTTCCCTTTCACCGTCCCACCTTCCCAGTACTTCGTGCTGTGTCGGTGCAGCAGCTTTAGCCTCGAAAAACCTCAAACGGTGCAAATATGCGAACCTTATCAGCAATTAAAGTTCCATCAGTTCCGGATTGGTCGGGTTCGTTACAATGCTCCCCTTCACACGAAACCTAAGCTCTGAGCGATCAACTATTTTGAAAGGACTCTGTTATACTTTATTTGTAATTGATCCTATGTCGCAGACCGAACCCTAAGCCTACCTGGCTTAGGTTCATCACATATACACCTTTACACAGCTTTGATATCTTTTTATTTTATACACATACTTAGTAGTAGGTATCTACGAAAATAATAACAATTTCTGGCGAAGTAAGCGACAAAATCTTTAAAAGAAAATGTATCGTAAAGGTGGAGGAAACCCAGAAATAATATAATTCTTAAAGGAGGATAATGTTTCAATGACAATGGCAAAATACATAAAAAGAGCAGAGATACTTGAAGTTTGTTTTAGGGGAAATAATACTGAGTTAGTTCTTGGACCATAAATTATTTCAACTATTGCGTTTTGGGTAGATCTCACACCGTGGGCGAATATCTACTAAACCGCGTTCATTACAATACGATGTCTGAGACAAAGGCTTATGTGTGAAACACGACTTATGTCTACCTACGTATATATTATAGGTACGTATGTAATTGTGAACAAAATCTAGCTTCAGGATTGACAAGAAGATTTCAAGAAGTAATCATCGCGGAGACAAAAGGATTTATTGACACAAGCTCTACATTACCTCCAGTAAAATATTTTTCATATATACAGGGACTATACGGATACCTTACTGGGTATGAGATGGCAACAAAGGCTTAATCATAAAACTAGAAAATAACACGTGTAGGTTATTTTCTAGTTTTAGGAACAATGAAAGTGTAAAAATAATAACAGCGGTGGCAAAAACTAATTATTTTAACTTTATAAATACCATAATTGGTCACCCATCTAACTTCTTGTATGAACCATCTTGTCATGACGAGTTCTTCCAGTTTTGGAAGGCACGTTTGTCATTATGAGTAGTCAGCAGCCTGACAACCAGTCCTACTGTGGGTCGTCCGGGTAACTTGGTAGAGGAGGTTAGATAGGCTTTGTATGTAACCGATATGTAATATGATACGATAAGGCCCTAAATTTTAGGAAACCTTATGTATAAAGTTATGCCTATTGAGTTACCATTTTTATAGAATCAAGATCATCAAATGACTTCCTCCCGTTATGGGTACAGTGTCATACTTTACAGACTAAACTTTCGAATAAGCCCGCAAGCCCGAAGCTGTATTAAGTTCCCTTAAATCATAATTCAATAAGGTTACGTTACATTTTAGTGTAATGGATACAATTTGGATGTAAAAAACGATCGACCCAAAAACACTAATAGGTAGATAGATAGGTCTTGGATCAAGGAATCGAACCTAGCGCTTGGAACTTCCAGAACGATGAGGCAGTATTTTTCATACACTACATTCTTTTGTTACCCGCCGTGTGCTGAATATTTAGTATTACCCTCATTTGGTAAATATTCGATAGTTTATGTGTAGGTACAGACGCTGATCAATATTCGTGCACGTTGCCAGAATGACGATCAAGTAATCTCGTTACCTGTATACAGGTGAAGGAACCATTTCTCAGACGTTACGATAAATGCGCTAGTTTTGCATGATAGGGCGGGGCCATTTTATTCCCTACTAGCTCTTCCCTACGGTTCTAGCCGCCCGAGGGAACTACTTCTTAAAGTATGTCCTTTCTCAGACTAAACTGTGTCTACCTCTTTTATTCAAATTAATTCATTGTTTTAATATAAAAGCGTGACCAACAGACTGATTAGTGAGGATAATTCTGACAATAGTAATAAGAATTGGGTAAAGCAATTGCTTAAAGACAAAGGTTATGCCTCTGCTGAGCCTCAAGCCTTGTTAACCGGCAGTATGATAGCAATTATTGTTAACAATAGGGATGCGGACAACTAGTCAAATTCAATACTTTTTTAGAACTGTCAAAAACGGTTACTCTCTATGCAATTTGTATGAAAAAAATAGTTTTCGATTCAAAACGATAAATTAAACTGACATTATTTTAAGATGCTTTACAAAATGAATATGATAAAGGATTTTATTTATGACCTAGTCCGCATCCCAATTTCATCTACCTAAGCCACAATCTGACTGGCCATTGACCATAGGCAGCCCACACAATTATACGAAGAAGGCAAGGACATTATTAATCCTTTGGGAATTTACTCTTCAATAGCCCACATGTTAAACAGATACTGTGCATGTTGAGACACAAGCTTCGTCAGTCGGTAGGCGTGCTTTGTGGTTGACCACGCACGCACTGTGAGGTTCATTTACGTCACATACCTATATTCCAATTTATGGAAGGTACCAGGATGCATTCATGTTTTCACAACTCGTTTTTTCTTCCTTTTAAACTGCGCAAATTACATTTCATTACTCAACTTCCACATCGAAAGTGGTTAGTCGGAACAAAACAAGCAATGCTACGGTTAGAAGTCAATTTAAAAGTCTCTAGGAAGCTTTATACATTTACTTACACAGTAGCGCTATTTAACTGAGAAAGTACATAGTAATTTATTTAAGTTCGGAAATCATCGTGATCATCTGCCTAGCCCTTTCCCAACTATTTTTAGGTCAGCTGTCTAACTGGATGCTGGCGAGAAATAGCGTTTTGACAATGACAGCCGAGAGCCACCAATTATTTAATGTGCCTTCCAAAACACAGATTAACTCGTCATGATAAGATGGTCACCAATCCACTCACCAAGCGTTACTGAACCTTACGATCAATCGATCCTCGCGGCTCTTACTTAGCTACGAGCTCCTCGAATGAAGTTCTGAAGTAATCTTAATAAAGTAGAAAAAAACATCACATGGGGCATGGGTTTAAACTTTTTATCGTGTGTGAAAAAGCACTAAAAGGACGTTATGAATGATGTAAAGTTCTTGGCAGGCGCCGAAGAAAGTTGCGCGTCCCATCCACGAGCAAAAAAATATTAAAATAGCTTGATAAATTCCTAAAATTCACAAACTATAACATAAATTTAAAATGTTATGCTTTATAACAACAATAGAACCTGATATACTATTAACAAAATTACTTCCATTATAGTAATTGGGAATGTTGTCTATATTGGATCCATCTATGAAATGCGTTTATTTACACAAATTACAGACTTATTATTACTACATAATTAAGTCTATTGAATATATTGTTATTTTAAATACATTGCTAGAAATAGACTCCATTTTTTAAATTCAATTATAGACTGTAATCTATTCCTATCAATATCTGTACCAACTGACTGTACTAATTAAAAAATTGGGTGAGCTGAATCCGATAAATTCATAGAAATCTGTTATTCAAAACGTAATGCCGCTAAAGTATGGTAAATGAGGTTTGTGGCGATCTCGAACGTAAACCTTCCAATAAATAAAGGAATAAACTTCCTGACGAGTTGAAGGCGGTTGATAAAACTACGAATTTATGGTTTAGAGACCAAACCTTGTTGTGAAACATTTATCGACGCACGTAGAACCAAGCCTAGATATCGATACTTCTAATAAATGTATAGAGTATATGTATATACCGACATATGTTACATAGCCAAAGTGACAGGCCGAGAATCCATTCCTCAGTTACAAATTTAGTCATAAACTTAAACTTCAATATGAAAAAATATACAGAGACTATTTTCGGTATTAACGATTTCAACCCCAAATTTAATAAAACTGCTTAATCGGCTAAAACGGTTCAATGATCACTTGACAATAAAAATCTTGTTACGAACCTACACAAGTACTTAGTTCATTTTAATAAGAAAGATCTCCTCGTTTCGCTTGACATCTGCTGAATTCACTGAACAAGAAAAAGTTAAAAACAGTTTGCGAAGCTGCGCAGGTAATCTTAATGTACCTCTACAGACAAAAGGACGCTACGTACTGTAACGGCTCACCCGCTGTAATATTCTTTCAATGTTATAGAAAAAACACATTAAAACGCAATAACAGTATGAAATTACAATGCATACAAGCTTTACAATCTGGTAATAAAAATTCATTATGCAGGCGATTACCGAACTGCCAGCTGAACTACGCGCCGCACCCGTTTGCTGTCAAAATTGCATTTTTGGACTAAATAATGTAATCTGAGTTACTCGCGGTAAAAATGTATTGAAAAGGCTATCTGCAAGCTCTATACAGCATGGAAACAATAGACGTATCATGCAGCTACTCACCAATATGCCCGACCAATACTGTTGTAGTTATTCGACTTTGATAACATTCATACGTACACGAAATAAATATTGATCTATTACCGAAACTTTTCTTATTTATACTTGATAAATATTTATTGTCAAGCCAAACCTTGCCACTCCGTAGACGCTTGTATACTTAACCACTATTGGTAGTAACATAAATAAATATTTCTTAAGCCTACCTACAGTACGTATTCCAACATTTTAAGGGCAACGACAACTTGGTCTGATAATATTTTGATTTTATTGGCCCTTACAAGCAAATCTTTGCAAATGGTGTTATTAGATTTATGTATTTCATACTGAAATAATAGTATTATTGTTTCCATTCATTTTACGGGTTGCGACATACATATTGTAAGCGTAAAATATGTATGTAACCAGCTGTAGATATTATGAAGCACCTGAGTATTTCTGCACACAGTGAGGACATTGCCACATTTGCTACCTTACAATCTAATTCAATTATACTCCCGGGACCTTGTTTCAACATTAGATTGTGTATTCTGTTCACCAGGTATCTATTCATTTATTTTGGATAACATTGTTGGCTTCTTACCTTGAATAAGTTTCGAACTGAATTCTTTCATATTTCAACAATTTCGATGAATAGTTTTCTACCCAAAATATTTTTCTTGGAACAGCAACTTCCAATGAAATCCTGAAAATGTAATGAAAAGTGTTGCTTTTAAAACTTTAAATTGTTGCCTTAAATTAGGGCTACAAGTAATTGCTATTTACCATTTTTCACAGTGAAGGTTGAGCAGATTATGCTAATGTGGTGTGTATAGCTTTTGCAAGTGAGATGACGTGCACACTGCACAGGTTTAAGGCAACGTGCGCCCGAGAAAGCGGCGACACTGCACCAATACGACACGGTTATACAATCTACACTTTTTAATATTCAAATGCTAAATTCCTGTTCTGTGTTACAAAGTCCTTTTGGGTATACTATTCCTATTTAATATAGTGTAGCGGAGTGCAAAGCTTTGCATTTTGCCAAAAAGGATGCTGCAAACATGACGCGGCCAGTGGGTTGGTGACCGCAGAACGCTTTCGCTCCGCTGACGTCGAACGGGCAACACAATTCAAAGCGCTAGTTGCGCTGCGAACGTTTGATGGATTTAAAGTTTATAACATTGATTGGATTACAGGTAAGTAAATCCTGGCCCGCTGTGTTGTAATTGGAACATTTAACAAATGCTTTTCTCTGTCGATAAACATTCAGATTTTGAGATCTATTTATGTCTTAATGAAAATATATTAATGGTCCACGTTCCATAATCAAAAGACAATGAAAAAGGCTTTTTGATACCAAAACAACCATGGTATCAGTTGAAGTACAAAAATATCTAAAACATATAATTTAACCTAAATATAGGTACGTATTTAGATTAAAAACATGAACGAGAAAAACATATCTATTCATAAACCAGGGCCACAATAAACATCCTAGTTTCATATTGTAAGAGTAAACACTTGGAGGATAAACAGGAAACATAAGATGGACTACCCAATACGGCTTCTGGTCTCGGACTGTTCCCGCACGGAACTAACATTTGTTTGACCCACAGATAGCTGAAAGCCTGGCCCGGGTGTGGAAGATGTAAGATTTATATCTATAAATGCATCTTCTATAGCTATATTATGTTCAGAAGTCTTATGTGAAACAATGGTTTTAAGGTTCCGTTGTCGTACTAAAAAACGAATCCGAGAAAATGACTTTAAGGAATGTGTGAATCATATCTTTTTAATCGCCACTAATGTGGTATACTTGTACAGTACCTATGAACTATTCCTTATAGATACCTGCACCTCTCAGAAAAATATGTCTTTAGGTAAATTAGAAAGCTCGTAAAACGCCTAATTGGAGAAGATCAAGTGTACTTTTTCTATTTTTGTATGCTCTCAAAACTGAGTGTCACATGCTTATTTATTAAGCGGATAAGGCACACAATTAATCTCTAAATCCTAAGTAACTAGAAACAGTAAAAAAGCCCGAACTACACAACTTCCCATTTTTTTTTTTATAAATAAAACCCAACAAATGAAAATGAAATGGCTTGCAACTCACTAGGTATATGGTATGGGCCGCTATATGTATTGTGCGTAGCCCAACACGCACAGTCATCCAAGCCAGTTTTCTTTTGTTCCCCAGTTAATTGAGCATTCCAACAATAAAACGTAGGTGAGTGAAGTAGCTATACACATTACGCACAGCTCGTTGTGCACGAATACTAAAGACTAAATGACTACAGTTATTGTATCAAAAGCAATATTGTCACATTACTTTTTGCTAGTACACAGTACTTTATAACATCTGCGCAAAAGGAATTCCTGCAAATGCTTTCCACAGTTAAAAGGTCGCTGCTACGAGATTTTGGTCCGATAGTTCCCGTTATCACGTTGTTCGTAGTCGTTTGATATCACGCTCCACAGATGAAAAGAAACGCTTGTGGCACATTTCATCTCTATTTTTATCCTGCGTAATATGTACTTATGTAAACATATAGGAATTTTATTTTCTCTTTACTTTTGCCTAGATTAGAACGGGTGGAATCTGTACAAATCCCGTATGAGCATGCCGAGCGCTTACTGCGAGCGCCTCGCGATGAAAAGTACAGACACACATACGTAAGCCATACTATACTATTGAATATACATGCAGACTCTCCGAAAAGAACCTTCAATGCAATTTATAAATATAACTGAAGATTCAAGGAAACGGAAGACACGAATGTAGAGGAAAATAGACGGTGGGATTTTTCTAGATAAAGCTCGTTTCCTCAAAAACCTGTGAAAGTAGGTAAGTGCTTTTAATATGGTCGGTGTTCTGAATAAGGTATATAAATTACTTACCTAGACTACTACAAGCCTTCAAAATGTGGTTAAAACCTTGAACAATATGCGCTATAAACTACCCAAAACAGCAGCTATGCATCCCCCGAGGCAAGCCAAAGTTCCGAGAATCTTATTGATATGTTTCCCTCAATAAGCCCTCGCTGTGTATTTATCTTAAACCCCGTGAAAGTTATTAGAGTCAACAGTGGCCGTAGCTCCGAGCAACGAGCAAGACTTGTACTTGTTGTTTTGAGTTGTTTCAGGTACCGGACTATATTACACAGGGACTCATTTGCTTAACATGCGAATCACATGTATATTGCAAAGCTAGATCAAAGTTAATTTGAATGAAACGTTATAATTGGTACGCAATTACGTCATATACAATGTAGTTGTGCGATGTGCCGGCTTGTTAGAATGTACGTCAGTGTCAGTTACATCGGAATACAGTGAATACCGTTTTGTAGTCAGCGAGCCGGTCATACATACTTTTATGTTTTAGGAGTTAGGAACAGATCACGGCGCAGTTTCAATTCAACAAAGGGATACTCGATACCGTATATTTGCGTCACATGTACGGGTATACGTACCATTGTGCACAAATAGATGTCCTCAATGGAAGTCCGCTTGAGATTGTACTGGTGTACCTGTATTGGTTGGTCCTTTCATAAAGCAACCGATATGATGGAAATATTGAGCTGCGTTATAATAGACACGAAGATTGATTATATCCTGCTAGTACATACACGTCTAACAAAATAAGAGCTCACGTTCATACTCCAGTTAGAATATTACATTTTAATCTTATTAAGTACACAGTTTTTTAGCACACTGCCCCAGACGGCGGGTATGTTTAAAGAGAGAATATTGGATAATTTTACTTGCTTAAAATGTAATTTCTCTAGGATAATAATAATTGTATTTTCTTTAAATAGTTAATTTTAGTAAGTAGCTGTACTTTCCAATAATATCTAATGTGATCGTCAGACGTAGAATAAAAATGACCTTAAGAGACATGGCGATGTCGCTTAATCAATAAATCCAATTTCGCCGTAGTGTAACAATTTATAATACACTTTGTGTTGTCATTTTGCATGGCTTAGTTTGCGTATGGACTTTATATCGTTAGACCTAACAGGACCAACGTATATAAAGGGGATTAATTACCTAAAATAACTTGTTTCAGCCTTCAGCTGTTCTGATGTTGATAAAAGGCTTTTCTCATAATAAATAAAATAAACAAATAAACTAAATAAAAACTTTTTTCCAAGGAATTAAACTGATTTCTAAAATTATATTTATAATAATAGTGTTTATCTTATTTGTTACACATTTATATATTTTTTTTTTATTTCAAAGAGGTAATATATCTCTCAAATCAACTTGCCAGGCGTCTATCTCCCGCGTCAACGCAACAGACAGAACACGTCATTTGTATCAATTACGAGACAAGGTGGGATTTAATTGCAGGTATGTTATACGCATTAATGTATCCTCAGTCAGTTTGTAGTAATTGACGATCGACAATTAACCTAATGAATGGGAATTTATCTGTGCAATTTGTCCAGCGACGTCCCACATAGATAGATCTCAGTAAGACTGGCTGTGAATACTAGCTTTATTTAGCGTACTTGTTTATAGCTGTGACTGTGTTATAGTGTGTGTGGTTTTGTTCTGTTTATTTTTGTTATTGGTTGCCAGATTAAGGGCCAGTTTCACAGGTTACTGATAAGTTCCAGATAGTTTATCTGGTAGATAATTCCATGCAAATTGTGCTAAATTTTTTTATTTATCTGGTAGATAGTGGCTATCCGTAACCCGTGAAGCTGGCCCTAAGAAAATGTGGAAAGTCAACTATGAAAATTTTACACGCTCATATTAAGGATATTTAGAACATATGCATAACACCAACTGTACAAGTGTGCTTTATTACCATGAAGGGGTTTTATTTCATGTTATATTTCAATATGGAATACATTTGTTAAAGGTGAATAACCTCGGACATATTTTGCGTGGGATGCTTAGACACTGTTGCGAAGTAAATTTATAGTTTTCATAAAAACATTCACAGTAACCAACAAGTTTAAAAGTTATATTAACCGAATATTAAATTATATTACAAATGAAATTATTAAATGCGATACACTCGTAATGGAACTTTCAGGCTATTTGCATTTTCAAGATCGTCAACAAAAATAATGTCGTAATTGGAATGCCGACAATATTCATTATTATTTTTAAATATATTGACATATGAAGCAATTTAATTTAATGTGGTTAATTCCAATTGTTTCGAACCTTAATTGATTCAAAATTGTATGCCATATAAATGTATTTATATTTTGATAGAACATAAAAAACACTCAAGCATTGAGTGAACCATATTGAAACTATAAAATTAATTTAAACTGCCCTACGCACCAATAGGTCAAGTATACATACATTCATTTTCCATAAAGATCACTAAAGTTCAGGAAGAAAGATAATAGCTAGTAAAACAAACCTATTGAATCCAAAATAAGATCCCAAAAAATCATGGTTGCGTAAATCATGTGTCATACGTGCTCCGAGATTTTAATGTATTGTTCCTGAAGTGCTACTGGACCTCTCAAATACTTATTACATCGGAACTATCACAACTCGTTGGTATCAGACTCGTTACATGTCAAAAGTCAACGTTTGAGTAAATCACATTTAGTAAAACAGTGCTGTAAAGTCGCTCAGCTGAGTGTTAGTTCCAGTTGAGTGAACTAATGGGCGTCACATGCAGTTATTGCACTAAATCGGGATATTGGCGCGCAACAAATCAGACAAATGTTCACTCTACATGGCACAGTTTTCTCAACTAAGTTTGTGTTATTTCAGGAAAGGAGATGCGAAGTTTAACGGTAAATCATACTTAGTTGAGACAACAAGCATCCGAGGAGGTTGCGAGTGCCGGGAGCGTCTCGCCCGCCACCCGCGTCCACACCACATCAACACTTGGCTAGGCATTGAACTGAAGTATGCACATGGAAAGTTTGCACCAACTTCCTTTACTGTTCAGAATATTCTAAGTCATACATAAAAGGCGACTTGAAAAACTGGATTTAGTTAGGCACTCTTTGTTCGCTCAAACTCGCGTAAACTTAACTCTTGCTCCGTAAATATATTACGGTGATATAATAAAAACTATGTTTCATACTTCATATCTGGGAACACACTTGCTAGAGATAAAGTGTTGTTTCGAGTTGCATTTAGTCTGCATAGCCACTTCTATCTAGGCAGTATGAAATTTAACATATCCAACATCATTGCTGTGAGCTAAGGTTATAATAAACAGCAACTCAAGCAGAATACTTGCATCGCCTGTACTTTTACCTTAGAGGCAATTTAAAAAGGTTCATGCCTATTAGTAGTTTTCAATATACCTATTATTTGAGCATAATTACATTTCAAATTCCCACGCCACATTCACCTATCCTCAATTATGACGAAACTAAAACGACAGGTTAGCCATTCACCATTGAAGACTGCGGCGGAAACTGAAAATACGTAGGAAATTGGTAGCAAAAAAACAGATCCACGTCTGCATAACCTCGAATGAATTGAACCAATTTCTCGACCTTAACTATTCGTACGTTCGTGCTTGTGAATTTAGTCCAGCGTTTTGGTATTTATAACTACCATAAAGAGTTTTTCGTGGAAGGTGAAACTTTACTCATAAACAGTCGTTATTCAGCGGCTTCGCACATGCTCGTATACCAACCTATTTTTGGCAATAATTTAGAACTTACCGGCAACCAACAACAATAATAATATTTGTCTATAACCGATCTTCTATGTATTATGAACATGTGTGTGTATTTGCTTTGTTAAACTTCAATTATTATAACGGTCTATATATTTCCGTGATATGTAATTTAATAAACAAACGTAGATATATTTGTTATACCAAATAACTACCTATACCCAGCATTAGGTGAAATCACAATTTATAAATCTTATTAATTCAATCCAGTCTTCTCAGTTAGCAACTTACCAGTATAATCTGCCTTAACAGACGATAAAGGCTTAACCGCAGATTACAAAACAGATAAAAACATAAGCTCTCCGACTGATACAACTGTGACACAGATGCGCAATATCTAGAAGCGACTACGCCACTAAACAAAATAACCACTCCAGCGTTGCCGGGAATTTCCCAAACACTCCTCACGCCACAATTTAGCAAGCGCTAGCGGTGGAGTCATTGAAGAGGTACAGTGAATTAAATGCGCCACAGAAATAAGATAGATGCCTCCACTGCACAGGTACGTGTTCTGTTTATCGAATTCCGCACAACGTACGACCGTATTTAAACGTTTATTTTGTACATCACAGTTTAAATCGTTACGAGTCTTAGTTTGAATGGTTATGTTCTAGATATTTCGAATCTAGTTTCAGATACCAGATGGTACGTTTAGATCTGCAACAAGGTCGGGAAGAGCTTGTATATTATAATAGGTTAGATGTTTCTAGGGGTTGTCGAGATGTTTCGAGTATACTTACATGAAGAATTGAGCCAAGCCAATTGAAGTCAACATGCCGCTCTGTAGCTACTGCGGCTTACCGAACTCGCAATCATCTGTAAGAGGCCTAATTAAACCTCTTATTACGTATGAGTATGTTGTAAGTAGAATTGGGAATTGCTTTATTAGTCATGGAATCCACTCTGTATTATGATGACAGAAGATCAATCGATTTAGACATGAAGTACCTATCAACGGATATACCTGCTGATAAACAGAATCAGCTATGTCCAAAGTATTTTCATATGCTCCAATTTAAATTAAGTGAAAAAGAAATAAGGATCAGTGTAACAAAAAAATAATCAGATATGAATCAGACATTGGTGCTTCGACCTTTGTTCCTACGGTTGTACTTATGGATTTTATGCTTTTTTCACTTGAAAATGAGTTGCAGGTCATTGTTGTAGCAAAATTCAGAATCTCATATGGCCAAAGAAATTATTAGAAAGATTCACAGCAACGAAACAAAGTACAAAGCTATGAATGAGGTCATGTGTCATCGAATATATATATGAATAATATTTTGTGTTCAATATCAGTTTTTGAAATGATTTAAGTACGCTGTATGGTTTTAACTTTCTTAGAGATACAGTAAGAAAAAATAATATTAATGAATTATATATCTATAAAATTTACATTAAAATCAAACGGATTGGTCAATTTTCTCTTAATACCTTTACATAGCCCATTGATGAATGTCTTAAAAAACCTTTTGAAATACACAAGTAGCTAATTTTAGACAAATACATTCATCAATATATCTTTTCTCCACACTGCTTGAATTGCCAACAAAGAAAACTGTTGTTTTGATCCGATTATGTTGATTGTTTGACAAGAAGAATAACAAAAAAAACGTGGCCTCGAGAATTGTCCATATGTCAAATTAAATCTGTATCTAAGGAAAAGCGACTTATAGTTACCAAAGAACTACCCAAAAATAAAAGGGTCCTTTAAAAAGGTCATTGCCTGCGGGCCACGTGACGTTCCAGTATACAGCTGCCTAATATATGCGTCCCAAGAAAAAAAGGTTGGAAATCGCTTCCCGGGACACGTTTGTCATGAAAATTCACATGAATCATACGAAACTACTGGACAGATTTTAATCACGTTTTCACTGATGTATGGCTGAATGTTCCGGCTGAAACTCGTGTGTTTTATTAGAGGTCCCATCTCCTCATGCTATCGTAATGATATATTGCCCCCAGGAGCTGCATAGTACGCCAGGATTACGGCTATTTTGATTAGTTTAAAAAAATATGATCATTTCTGTTCCATTCTGATAGTACTCATAAAACGAGGCAGATAATTAAATTTTAATTTGTAAAACGTTCTATTGGCAAAATTATTGTAATGTAATATAACTCAATCAAATGAAGGACTGACACTCAAAGAGATTGAGTGAACGTCAGCCTTGCACCCGTGGGATGAGACGCAGTGTCCTATTTTTAGCGCCGAAATCAACTTAGGACTGAAACTAGTTAAAGCTTAATTTAGAACATGTAGGCACGCTGTTAATAATTTCGGTAAACAATAAATAAAGTTTGCCTATAAATATGGAAGCATAAAACAATTTGAAACACCTATTAGGCTCTATTATCTACACTAATACTTATGTAATAACCGCTAATAGAATTATGAAAATAATTTAAATCAGCAAATTATTTATTTGATACTTCATAATAATCTAATATCCAAAAGCTTAATTACTGTGTACCTAAAATTGGATATTGCCATTATCGAACCAATTTCGCAAATTATTTTGTAACCACGAACGATCTGTGTTACCCTTAAGTTCATGTTCCTACAATTTGTTAACAACAGTGTCTGCGTAGTAAAAATGATAAACATACTTGTAAATGACGCTTCCATTGTATAATGAACGTTCGCAAAGTAAGTAAAAAGCGTTTATCAAGCAGTTGCGACCACTCGGTAGTTTAATTAAATTTTTAATTTATTGTGAAGGAGGCCGCGTGTGGCGCGCCCGCCGCTCGCAATTTGCTCCCCATCTTTATCTAATGTAAGCACATCCTATCTGTGTACTTACTTGTAAAATATGGGCTGTAAGAAATCTTATACTTAGATGGAGACAAGCCTATCAAACGTATGTAAGTATCTACAGCGGCTCAAGAATAGGCCCCAAATGAATTGATTGAAAGCCTAAAGAACGCCTTTAAGCTCTAAAGATGTAAAATGTATGCATAGAAATCGATCCCTAATACCTAATCGTCCGGTTGGCTTACATAAATCTTAGCTTTAGTCATGTTTATACTTCATTAATTCAGATGATACTTTCATACTGAGCTGCTGAAATTTTCACAAAAAATAGACGCCTCCTGCTATTTTTTTATTTAATATCATTTTGAAGTAGACGAATAATAAATAATGAGGTAAGCCGTAACCTTGCATACTTACTTTAAAATGGAATTGATACTTAAGATCAAATATGATTAATTTACTCCGTGATACGGGTAATATTACGCGACCTTAGACTAACTAAGTACAAGAAGCTTACATTAAATTCAGTTCGGTTGGCATATATCATGAACAGAATAAAACTATATTTTGTAATACAATTTACTTAGACATAAATACAACTATCATTGATTTTTATCTTATATTTTATTAAAACCACTAGCAGTAGCATTATTATTTAAATAGTTCTTTCGGCCTATAATTACGTGAACATTACGTGACCCAAGTAATTAAAATTTAGTTAATTTGGGTAGCCAAATTAATGCACGTACAAACTTAAATTAATTTGGTCGACGGCAAAAAAAATATACCATCACTTTAATAGCTTCTAAAAAGGCCCTTGGTTACAATTTATTATAACGGAATACGATCTCAGTGATAAGAAAACCTCACGTAAATCATTATTAATTTTAGGATATTATTTTTATCGTTAGATATTTGTCTTGTTAGTAAAGTAGGTACCAGGTTAGTATTTACTTTCGTATAGACCGTGAACCCTAAATAATAGTAGGTACATACGTACTTAACCCTAAATTAAAAAAATAAAAATAAAAGAGAGTTTTGGTTAAAATGGTACTTAATAACAATTTAATGGAGGCAAGGGTAGATATATGTAAATATAATGAATAAGGTAATCTAGTAAGCAAAATATATAAGACCATGTAGGTACCAAGTAACGAACTTTTTCCACGGAAAATAATGAAATCACCCTTCCAGCGGTGGATGTTTACAAATAAAGCATTCTGGTTCTAAGGGAGCGTCAGACTACTACTAACTAAAATCCACTCTTTTCCGTGGTACCAGGTCTTTGTGTGCTAGGGCCACAGTACCCTTGCTAACAACCCACAGCCCAGGTAGACGTACCATAGGACTTAAGTTCGTATTAACCTACGTAGGTATAATACGTATAATAGGCTCCTTGTAGCTAAGTAAATTGTACCTGTTCGAAGAAATGTTTAACACGTAGACGTCGTTTTACTAATAATTAATACATGTATGTATATGTACCGTTTTACATAGAGATAGCTAAACAGTGCGAAGAAAACCCATTCAACAGTACCTACGTATATGCCCCTATATTTTTTCTTATATGTAGGTAAAGGTACTCACGTACCCTGTACAAGTGAGCAAAGAACTTTTGATTTAAACACAAAGTTTATGTTCGTTCGATGTAGTTAGACATAACTTAGTGCTCCAAGAGTTTATTGTATTGTTAATAATTTGTTTTCTGGTAACCTATCGTAACTCGTGGTGGCCTAGTGGTTAAAGCACCAGCCTCTCAAGTAGGTTCGATTCCAGGTTAGGTTACTTTCTAAGTTTATGTTGTCCAGCAATGACTGACTAAGGATTAGGAAAAAAATCTCGAGTAGGTAAACATGGACTAGGTAAGTAAAGTCTGAAATCACCAAACCGCTTTGAGCAAGCGTGGTGATTAACACCCAATCCTTCTCTGTGAGAAGACGATTAAAAGGCTGATGATGATGAACCTATCGTTCTGCTTCTTGCGCTTCTGACGCCATACGTTTTCTAGTCGTAGCTATAGAAACTGTTTATTATTGTGTACATAATAGCTATTATGTACGACATAAAAGGCATTTATCCTAGGAGCTTGTCTTTCCTACCACTTAAAAATAAAAAAAATAAGATAAGATGTTTATGTACCTATGTGTATAAAGTGGTCATTTATCACTCACACATGTATATTATATTACTTATCCACCCATGTACTTATGATTGAAGTACTTTACATAAACTGCCAGTATTAGGCGAAGAAACACTCTAGCGCAATTGCCTATTTTCATAATCAATTTCTGATTAGGTAGATATTTAAACATATATAGGTAGGCACTGGTTAAATAAAATAGGTACTGCTGAATAATAGAGGTCATTCGATGAAGACTTATTATAATAATAAGGCAGCTTCTATAGCAAAAATAATTGAATATTAAATCGCAATGTCCCATTTATCGTAAGTTTTCTCATTAATCTTTGTGGGGAAAAAGGCATTCCATGTTCCTTTTCAAATCAGTACAAGAATCTCGCATTTTTTAATATTTAAGTGAGAATAGCCATTATACCATTTTGTAGAAAATGCCCCGCACTTTCAGTGTATAAAACGCCCGTTACTGCAAACAAAGTACCCAGCTATTCTCACCAAAGTGTAATTTCCGAGTTACTAACGCTTTTAACAAAGTACCTACTACTTTACAATATGTAATATTTTTAATGGCACATTAAATGTTGAGTCCATTTTGAATCAAATGTGATTGTTGTCTCTTTCCAATCAGATAGGTAGAAAAACATAATAATCACAATTATTATCAAGATCTAGGCGGTGAATGTGCACTTTCCTCAAAGTAATATGTCGAAAACATTTAAAACGTACCTTTCAACTATTCTACAAGGGACCTATTTATAAAAAGTATAATAAGTTAATCTGCCAAGAGTGCAGCACACGGGTTTACAGATTACGGGTACAGTCAGCTCTAAAAGTCGATGAACACTTCCAAATTTTTTAATCTGCTAAACTACGCAGAACCTGTTAACACCAACGACAGAATTCACATTTAAAAAGATCAAAGTTTGAACACTCAACTGACACTGTAACTTAACAACAAGATTACCAAAAGTTATACGCCAATAATATTCGATTGTTTAACACTTTATGGTAATCAGTGTTATCTTCCAGCCGGTTTTCTCTGATATAAAGCAAATCATGCGTCTTTTACTTATATCTAATTATTTTAGAAATAGCAACTCACATATTCTGAAGTTCACTCTGTGTTGTGAAGGAATTTGTGAACTGTACGTTGTTCAGCAGTTTTGCAAATTTAGATGTGTTCATCGACTTTTCGGGTTGACTGTACCTACCTACACGCATTACACCGCGTGAGTGTAATATTAAAAGTAAGAGAAAACCTTTTTCGCAGCCGCAGAGAGCGAACTATTTAATATAGTTCAATAATACTACGAATTCGTAGCAGTTAACTATGTTAAAATTCAATAAAGAAAATTACGAAAGAAAGCATTTGGTATTCGCACTTCGTAGCTACACGAATAATCGTAGCGGTGCTCTAAATAACAGGTTGATCGGCTTTGATGAACCCGTATTGGATAAGGGAGAGATTACAACAAAAGTTAAAAATAATAAACGAACAATCTTTTTGATGACCTACACTCACGTTATTTTTTTAAATTTAAATATATATTTTGTTCACCATAATTTGATCAAAATATCGAAGAACTAACAACTCTTTATTTTCAATCAGAAAGTGTCACGTCAGAAAATCAGCTGGCATCAAGCATCATTAAGTTTTTAATTTATTTAAGACGTGTGATTGAATGACGTTGTTCAGTCAAAGAGTTAGCTGCTTGATTGACTGGGTACCTATTTTAAAATTGTAATAGAAATAAACAGAATTTCATTAATTTGTTGTAAAAAATATTTTAACCTTTTGTGTTTGGGTGGAGTGGAGGTTTTTGGTTAAAATGTGTTTTTATTTCATTGTTAAAATTATGATGTAGTTACGTAATATTTTTTCATGATATCAGTTTTTCTCACATGTGTCAATATTAATAAATATTTAGTTTAGCTATCCTCATGACATAGACATTCTCGTTGAGAGTGGGCCTGAATCGTAAGCAGATAGAGGTGTGAAGATTATTTTAATGGCCCATCATAGATATGTGTACAAGCGTATTTTGATCGAAACTGACATTTACGATAAAATATCTATGAAGGGTTCCTATTTTTACAGGCTATGTAACAAAAACCTACGTACCTACTACTTATGTATTTTGTGCCAATACGTAGATATCACGGAGAAAACAAGTGTTTTTAGAACCAAAAAAAATTGCCAAGGTTTGGACCATATCTATATATCTCTGGTGCTTTTTTGCTTTTCTAGGTTCTTTTTTTTAGCTTCCGCTGGCCGTCTCTCTTGATGCATTTTTGTGAATCAGCCTATATCTGAGATAATGCTGTTGCATGTTTTCTAAAAAGACAAACAGGTTTCATATACCGAGCATATACCACAGCAATCCTGAAGTATTAAGCGCCACCTATCATTCTGGGCTTAAACTAGTATGCATTTCAACACTCGAACTTGACTCGCCTTCTAAGGAAAAAAGATCGACTCGCATCTAAAACCACCAAAAATTCGGACGTAGAAATAATTTTGCCAGGAATTCATTAAATTCAATTAATTAACCCTACAATAATTTATACTTTTTGGCAGCTAATAATGTTTAATATGAGTAGACTTGCGTATGTTTTACGTTATTCTGTACTTTTTCTGATCTTTGCATGCAATATTTTTGGAATTTCCGACATTAGCATTTTCATTTTCAGCGCGAGTAAAAGTCATATCAAACTACGCATATTTTTATACGGATTTTTGAATAAATATAAAAACATATTATATTTGAATGAATTTCGGCTCCAGTGGCATTCACCTATCTAATACCATCAACCCTGTAGATCGTGAACAGAGAGGATTTTCTACAAACATAATTATCTACATCATTCCTAGAAACAGACAGTGGCTATGATTGATAGGTAAGCTTATTCACGGTATGCTTACCTGTGAGGTGATAATTAATTAATTGCGATTAATGAGATGGATACAGATTAGATACACTTGAGCAAATACGTCACATAAGCTCGGTTAGTTATGGGATCTTGAGTTTTAAAACAAAGAAAGATCGATATCCGAATCAGAACAGGAAAATAATAGGCCGATTCCACAGCATGACAAATGCCAACTTACCTAAAGCGTACGCTTAATTGTTAAAACCCATATTTAGAAACCCAGTATCATTTTGTACCAAACAGCAGCATAATTTATGGCAACGATAATCGAGAAATCACTATTAAACTTACCATTGCAACAATAACTATAGATCTACGAGATTACAACTGTTAAAACGACTTGGTAACTGTTAGAAAATACTGGAACTTTTTTTAATCTCGTTGTGGGTCGCAGCAATTATCGTTGTACCGTGGAGACTGCGATTCTCTCGTCTGACAAAATTACAAGTGGCCTCTGGAGTGTTTCTTATTTTTGTTTTGTATGAACTACAGATACTGAAGTGAGTCTACAGATACTGAAGTCAGTTCTGGCTTTTTGACCATACAAACCAGAAATAGAAATACATTTTCTTGTAGATGCAAAAAATTAAAACTCTGATGCTACACTCACAGTTTATAAGAATATTGAATACCTTAAGATACAATTGATTTATTACAAGGTACTTAAAAATCTGGCACTATTAGCAAAAAGTACATTTAACACTTAACTAATTTTCGTAATATGCAAATGAGGATGTTTATTATTTATAGGTGTGAAACGAGAACGGTATAAACGTGTAATAAAAAGGCAGTACTGTAGATTTTGGTTGTTTATTTCTCAGGAAGCAAATGATTCACAGCATTGGTGGGATACAGAGGTCTGACAATACCGGGCCGAAACATTCAATTTCCTGAAATTTGATTTTACTAGCAATAGGTACAACAGCTTAGAATATATAAGTACCCAAATATAAAAACGTGGGAAAACAACATTACATAGCTGTAGAATAGTATAATTTATTTAGTAAAGCGAGTTTTTTTTTCATATTTTTTTATAAACTACACACCTTACTAAATCACAATTTCTAATTATGTCAAAAATTATGTATCACATTTATAACATTCTGTACAAAGTAAAAAAATATTTTCATACTCCACTAGTACAAAGTAAAGCTGCATAGACATTTCCGACCATAGTAATATTATTGTTGCCTATGTAGAAAACGAACTTTTAGTTACACATTTACCGATTTCACTGAAAATGTACTTTATTGAAAACAATAATTGAGCAGACGCAAACTGTAAGATAATCCACTTCAATATCACACTCAATTGAACATTCTAACATGATATGCAGTATGTAATGCTATCAAATTATTGCATCAACGGTACCACACTGGGGCTAGGCTACAGGCATACTTATAAAGTTACAAATATTAAGTTACTCTTTCTATTTTTAATCTATACTTCAACTTGTTTTAAATATCATAATAAAATTGTTAAGATATAAATAACACAAAAGTTACGTTATGTGGACTTACAACCTTCATAAGGAGTGACATATCATGTATCTTACAAAATAATAGTCCCTTACGGTTCTTTTAACAGTTACACTATGAAATTAATCACTTCAAGCACACAAATATTTTTAATGCATAGAATTGGCTGTGCGCCGAAGGCACAAAGCTCTGCAAATATATTTTAACGTGTGTAAATACAAGAGAATACAAGTCCAAGTGATGCATGAACATCAACTGGCCGGTCGGCAAGCTGCGTATCAATCGGCCACAGCGACAGCACCCAGCACCCACCCATGCGCGTCACTCATCTGACTCGATTAAAAAAACATTTCTTTTTTTATAATTATGCAAAAACAATTATACAACCCTTCTAATTTGAACATTTCTTCAAAAACTGGGACTTTAAAAATGCAAATTGTGATTTGTGACAGTGATCATAGAGAAACAATCGAATATACTCTATAGGGACACTCAAATTATTACAACGTAATTTACAAATATAGTCAATCTCTAAATATTAACTAATTTATATAAACTGAATTATTTACAAAATATGAACACATCGGATGCGACGTGCCACCTCTCTTACATATTTGTAACTATTTACAATGACTATTATTATAAACATTAATTAAGAGCATTGCATTTTCGTGAGCTTGATCAAAATAATCCCTTGTTCAACTCATATGTATATAATGGTTCACCATTGCTAGGTTCATTCACATCAACATGTGGCCAGTCACAATATTACTTCAGCTGCTCCTCAACCATTGAACAAACAGTCCCGTATTCTGAATTTACCGACGCTCCACTCTCAGAGAACATCGATTTACATTAGGTTTTAGAAGCCCAATAATTAGCTAGTAATGTATTAGAGATCAGTCTTGGGACAAAGGAAACAAATTCAGTACTTTTGTATATAATTCGTCACTTTTTAACTTTGAACTGTATATTAAATAGTTTAGAAGTTAGCGTCATATTTACAAGATCGGATGATTTGGACACAAAAATATTACATAAAAAGTTGTGGGAGAAATTTAAGGCAGAGCAAAGAATTTTAGGGAATTCCGTAGCATCTATAGAGGTTGTTGGAGACGCGATAAGCAGCGCAGCAAAATAAGATTTGGTTTATCCTAACATTATTCACACTTGCTTTTGATTACAATATTATTAACAATTAAAAACAAACACTAGAGTACCTCTACTATTATGTTATTATACTAGCCTATAAACCATGTCACTTAAGGAAATCACTTAACTAATTGTCTTAATCCAATTTTTCAACTCATACAAATTTCAATTTGTACTAATGTAGATGTACTAAATTGTCATGTGCATTATTCTGTAACATAAAGTCAGTTTTATTCTGATCTTCTACTTAAAATATACTTTTTTTGGTTCCAACTACAATTCCAAATTATTAGAGTTATGTAGAAGGAAATTTTGATTTATTTTATATTTTGGTGGTTCGGGGGCAAACAGTGTCTGGAGACTTGAAAATTTACTAATACCGGATAAAGACTGATTTGTAGGAAATTATAAATTGCTTTGACGGTACTTATTTACTGTATCAAACTACCATCTAAATAAATTTTAAAACTCCATATAATGACTAAACATGAAAATTATACTATTCACCAATATATGGCACGCATTTTAAAATGAAATGTTAACTATCTGTAAGATAATAAAATTGATCAAATGAAAGTGTTTGTACCAATTTTCTTCATATTTTGATGTAATTTCACGATACTGTCTTAATGTTAAGTTCAGTGAAGCTGCCAAATAAAACATAACTATGATAAAAATAATGCTGCTGCTGTTTTAAGTGGAATTCCCTCAAAATTCTATACAGGAACTGTATGCATAGTATATGTTTATAAATAATTGCACTTTCAATTTTCGTCTTTACCTGGAATTTGTAATATTGGATTTCTTATTGAATTTTTCAATACATTTGTTGATAGTAAATTACCCTTTACTACAAACGGTCACAAATTGCCTACAATGTATAGTGTTATTCAATCACAGTTGAATCAATTTCAATTATGTGCATGTCAATAAAATTAAAAAAGAAAATCACTGACCACACAACATATTTATGATCACGTCATAATTCATTCTTTCTTGTCTTATTGGACATGCACATATTTTTATTGCAGTTTATATTGTGAGCTCTTTCACTAATCAACAGCTACTTGATAGAAACACCTAGTGATAGTTTAGGCAGAATATATCTACAATCGAATATGATGACATCATAAAAATATATCACCCACTAAAATGGAAAATGTTCTTTTTGCTATTATTAAACTTAAAAGCTATGCACTTTTTACATGTTCCAGCAGTGTAAAAACATTACTGTCCCAAAGGTGCAGCCGTATGTACTGTATGTATTACAGTGGACGATGATTTTACCACAAAATTTTATGTAATCATAACAACATAGTAAAATTCTGAATTAAAATATAATATTCTACCCAAAATAGAGGCCCTTCAAAACAGATCTGATTTAATTGCGTAACATATAAGTGCGTTTTATTTCGTCTCTTATTGATTTCTTCACACTTTGATTTTAATTTGTATTTGTTCTGTCAATGCATAATTGCTGTTGTGCTAAAACAAACATTAAATAATTGGAATGTCGTCAAATTCTACTAAAATACATCGAAAGTGCAATTACTCTTAAACATTACAGATAAAAGTTCATCCCCCTAATAAATTAGTCCGATAAGCGCTCATATTATTAACAACATAGATCTACCTAATATCTCATTCTACATCAAAAGAAATCCTTCGGGTTTCACGTTCCTAGGGTTCAATCACGCCGGGTACCGACGGCGGCCATGCGGGCCGGGGTCGATATTTACAATATTTTGACCTCACACTTTGGTACTAATCTGGACAGATGACACAAGGACGTCGCGAAGAGTTCGTGCGGCACCTACTTATCGGCGGGCTCGGGCGGCGCGCCGCCGAAGTCCAGCTGGTAGCCGCCCGCGCGCGTCATCTCTTCCATGCTGGGCTCCTTGCAGTCGTGGCCCGCGTGGCCCGCCGCGCCGCAGTTCCAGCACGACAGCTTGGGCGGCGCGTACAGCACCGACACGAAGCCGGCGTAGGGCGCGGCCGCGGGGTACGGCGGCGGCTCGCCGTTGGCGAAAGGCGGCGGCGGTTGGCGGTAGGCGGGCGGCGGCGTGGGGTAGGCGAAGGGGCGCGGGTACTGCAGGAAGGGCACGGGCGGCGGCGCGGACGGCGTGGCGCGGCGCGGCGGCGGCGCGGGCGTGTCGGGCGGCGACGACGCCGCGCTCGACCCGCTGTCGGACGACGACCGCGCGGGGGCGCAGTACGGGCCCGCCAGCCGCCGCACGCCGTTCAGCTTCTCCAGTGATCTATATTGCTGTTGATGAATTACGCTAAGCTCACGTAACCGCTCGTCTCCGATACTATGACGCATCTGAAATTTTTTCGTTTCATCATAAGCACACTGCATAATATGAAGCATAGACTTATTCAAATCTGACTGCACACAGTAAAACATGTGATGTGATCATTCCATTAATTTTGTTAAGTACTTTTAATGATCATAAATTTACAAATGAAAAGAGATTAACAAGATTGAAGTTTGTTTGCCAGACAAAACACATACAGTTGTTTTACTAGTGCTGATAGATTTGGTAGGTGGTATTTGAAAATATAATTTAATCAGTGTGCATACATGCTATTTCTATCAATTACTTTAGACCATAAATTAGTTCAAATTTTGTATTAGCCTGTTTGCACTCTGGTTAAAGCAACAATAAAGCAAAAATACCTAACCCTTCTTGACAGTCGGGTAAAAGAGACCACTCCCAAAATGGCAAAAAATGTTAGTCAAGTCTTTGCTAAATTGTGCGTTATTATAACACATTTTAAGAAACACAACAGTGAGAACGACTCTTTAGGAAAAAATCGAGCGACACTGTGCGGCTAAACTCGCCTCAGGTGATAACAGCATTAATGCAGGGGGCTGTTTGTGGCGCAGGAGTTCTGCTGCAAACACGGCGAAGGGTCCGCGATGCGGAGAGTGACCCACCTCGGCGACCGACAGGCTCTCGAAGTTGGCGGCAAGTTGGTGCGGCAGTGGGGGCTGGTCGGGTGCGGGCGGCGCGGGCGGCGGCGAGCGCTCGCGCGACACGCGCCGGCGCGAGCGCGGCGACGCGGCGCGGCTCTCGCCCGGCGACGACACCAGCGGCGACGTCGGCGCCGCACTCGCCGCTGTGTAATTTATTACCTGCAAGCAAAAATTCAAAAACTTATATTATGATGAACTAGAAACATAATTAAATATAAGAAACACACGAAAAAGTAGACATAATATTTGTGCACACAATGCAACAATAGTGATTACTGATCAGTTCAGGAATAATTTACCTCTAGGATAACCTTGTTTTAGTAACAATTTGCATATAGTCAATTTTTTGTGTATCTTTCAAATTGCAGGACCAATATCAATTAACTGCAACATACATACTGCAATATGCTAGTACAGAACAATAATTGAAAGACATTTTTTCTTTTCATACTGAAACTGTCTGGCTTCATTACAATCAAGAAAAATCAACTAACCAGTAATTACCAAAATATTTAATTAATATTCTCAATCATAATTACTCATTTATTAATTATTCAGCAAAAAGACCTTGAAATACATAAAACATTTTACCTCAAGTGGTTGATTTATAGGTGATACTATGATATTTGCAGGCCATGCATTGTGGCCCATGTATTCTCCCATATTGTACTGTGGCATTGGCAACCCAGGCGGGGGATGTGGCACTTCTCCTAACATGGGCACCACTCCTCCAGCACCCGTCAGCACGGGAGGAGAGCTTAGCTCAGGCACTGTGTCTGCACTCGGTGGCTGAAATATAATGGACTTTATTTCAACATTATTTAAAAGTAATTACTATATCATTTTTAAATCACTTTACTGATACTAGTGTAAATTTTTATTTTCTTAAGATGCAAAAATATTAACAGAATTCCCAACAGAAACTCATGAAAGTATAAAAATGAAATACATAAACAAAAAGATATGAAAGTGAGGTTACTTTTTTGTTTGATTAGTGAATGATAATTTCGAAGAGTGACACGGATATAATGCATATTTGAATTATACTATTTGTGATTTTTTCCTTACCATGCATACTACTTTAAAGTATTAAAAGTTTTTCTATATGAACAAATTGATGGATAAATTAGATTGAAGATGTCATGTAGAAAATCTTATTATGATAAATATGTGTTACTGAGTTTAGAAAAATAAGGTAACTGTTCTTATATTTACATAGTGCTCAGTTTTGGTTAAATATACTTAAATAAGTATAAAAATATTACTGTTACTAATATTTAAATAAAGAAGTGTAAGGTTAAAATATAGATTACACCTACCTTCTTCATAATAAAAATTACAAAAAAAAATATAAATACCAAACTGTTTATGTTAAATGAATTTTAAGACCAATATAGTATCAAACTTTCCTCCCTTTGACAATTATAAAACATTACCTATAAGCTAACAAATTAAACACCTTACATTTTTTTAGATACCCAAATGCCAAAGTTGACACAATCATTATTAACATACATACATTTTTATGCACTAAGTAACCTTGACTACACAAATGATATTTAGATTTATTATATGGAACTCAAAACTATGAATAAGACACATAAAAATTACTTTAAAACAGTCCATTGATAACAATATGTAGAGACAATGATTAAGTTGTGATAACATGTAAATATATGACAACACTGACCTGCACCCCAGGTGTTTTGACAAACACAATACCAGGCGGTGGCCCCAAGCTAGACAAGTTAGGCGGTGGGATTGACAGGTTGGCTGTGATATTAGACTGTGTATGGCATGCACTCACTGGCACTACGTTTATATGCTCTTGTGGCTCAGGAAATTGTATCCTCTGGTCTTCCATTTTTAATTTCTCTAGTATTTCACCAAAATGTGACTTTTGATCAAATGTGAACGCTGGATGATGTAACGCCATAGTATATAGAAGAAGGATTTCTTCCAGGAGATCACCATACAAGCCTTTCAACAAACCACTCTGCTCCAAACTGACCATGGCATTGTACAATGTGGTAGCACACGCGAAATTACACGAGCGTAACAACGAAACATACAAGGCCATTTTCCGTCGTGTCCTGGGGTCTGTGTTAGCGCCTCCGATGTCAGCAGCCAGGTCTGTGGGGTTGTTGGCTCTTAGTTCGGCACCACGCAACTCCTGAAAGTCCCGCTTACCTAGCTCCTCTAGGTAGGTGCCAATGAAACGCAGTTCAAATGGCAAACACATATTTAATAACGTACACATCGCGTCTATGCGTTTATAGCTTTCCAATTCTTTAAACCATGATACCACGTCCTCTTTGCAAACCATTTCCAGAACACATTGAAATTTTATGTAAAGAATCAACCGGTCCCCTGCAGCCGAAGCGCGTCCGTTGCTTATAATTTTTGGCACACGGAATTCTCGTGACAATGTGATGGTTGTAATCCAAAAATTTTCGATTGTAACATTAGTAATTAAAAGCTTTTTATCCGTATTTTACAAGTACAGTATATTGGTTAAGCAACTACAGGCAATGCTAGTAGTTTTGTCTCGTCTATAGTCTATGGAATATAGGAAAGCCAAAGACAAAAGCATGCTTATAGACAAAGGTGCTACGTACAGAATACAAAATTTTGTCTAAAAAAAGGACTTTATTTCATATGCTATAGAGTCAATAATGCTTTAATTTTTCCACACTTTTAAAGGAAGTTGTTTCTGTAACGTAAAAACATTAGATTGCTGTAACAAAAAAAACATTTGTTTTTTGATTAAAATAAATTAAAATCCAACTACCAGTATAACGTGGAAAATAAATAATTTAATTCTTAAATAATTTCTCAAGTTTTTTCCTTTTCACCACCTGTAAAGCCAGAAGATTTAATTTATCTTTGTGATTGCTTAATATTGCTGCTGCTTAAAAAATCTATCCCTCTCTGTGTTTGTAGTTTGGATGAGATAGGATTCAATAGATTCGGTTGAGTCTATCTCAGGTTAATGATTCATTAATTTGAGGCTTAGATTTGAGGGGTCTGTTTCTATTTTTCGAACTGGCGGGCGGTAGTGCATAGGCAGTGCACAAGTTTGGTTTTTGTAGAACGAGAATATGCCCCTTTTTATTAATATTGTAACATACATCTGCACTATGTATCCGCACCAGTTTTTCTTTTTTAAATCATTCCATATCTATATATTCCATAATATTAATCATGTTCTGTTTCGGCGCTCGTAGAATAAAGAGGACAAAGGATTGCATAAACTGGTTGTAAGAGCGAGATAGTAATAACTAGAATCTTTTATTACGTGCTAAAGATAACATTTTATTGTCTCTGGGCCATTTTGTAGTTACTCGGCATTTTTTGACAAAAGGAACGAAAGTGATCCAACATTATTTCAGTAAATGTTCAGAGATTGTTGTGTTTATTTGAATTATTTGTAAAAGTTACAAGTACAAAGAAAATGGCTCCTGCCGAAGATGTTGAAATGAAAAATGTGGAAAGCCCTGCTGCAGCTAGCGATGCAGAAACACCAGAAGTGAAGAAAGATGCTGATGTGCTTGCAGTCCAGGATTTGAGAGAACATGTACGACAAATAGACAAAGCTGTTACTTCCAAGGAGCCAAGGTTTGCAATGAGAGTTCTGAGATCTCTTCCAAGTACCAGAAGGAAGTTAAATGGCAATGTATTGAGGGCTATTTTCAACCAACTTTATCCGTCAAATGCTGACAAAGAAGGACTACTTGTGTTTGTGGAGAACCCTTTGCCAGGCGCCGTTGACATAGAACCACCTCGCTCTCGTAGTGCGCCGAAGCAACCTGTTCCAGAAGTAGATGTGTATTTGCATCTATTGGTGTTACTGCGCCTACTTGACACTAACAGGCTGGAAGAAGCTACTGAGTGTTCACAGCAGCTGATGAATAAAGTATTGGCTCAGAACAGGAGAACGCTTGATCTGATTGCTGCTAAATGCTACTTCTACCATTCAAGAGTTTTTGAACTAACTAATAAACTTGATCTTATCAGAGGATTACTCCATGCAAGACTTCGTACTTCAACCCTTCGTAATGACTATGAAGGGCAAGCAGTACTTATCAACTGTCTTCTGCGCAACTATTTGCATTATTCTTTGTATGACCAGGCTGATAAACTTGTTAGTAAGTCAGTATTTCCTGAAAATGCAAGCAATAATGAGTGGGCAAGGTTCTTGTATTACCTTGGAAGAATCAAGGCTGCTCGCCTGGAGTACAGTGATGCTCACAAACACTTAGTGCAAGCCCTGAGGAAGGCTCCTCAGACTGCAGCTGTTGGTTTTCGTCAAACAGTGCAGAAGTTGGCTATAGTGGTTGAGTTGCTATTGGGTGACATCCCTGAGAGAGCTATATTTAGACAAGCGCCTCTAAGGAAGGCTTTGGCTCCTTACTTCCAACTCACCCAAGCGGTTCGGCTTGGTAACTTACAGAGATTTGGAGAAGTTCTGGAGAACTTTGGTCCCCAGTTTCGTAGTGACCATACTTTCACTTTGATTTTGCGTCTGAGACAGAATGTGATTAAAACAGCCATCCGTTCTATTGGCCTTTCATACTCACGCATTTCTCCTAAGGATATTGCTAGGAAACTGGGTCTGGACTCCGCTGAAGATGCAGAATTCATTGTGGCTAAAGCTATTCGAGATGGAGTTATTGAAGCCACTCTAGACCCAGAAAAGGGATATATGAGTAACAAGGAGAGTTCTGACATCTATTGCACAAGGGAACCGCAGCTGGCATTCCATCAACGTATATCATTTTGTTTGGATCTGCATAACCAGAGTGTAAAAGCTATGAGGTACCCACCAAAATCTTATGGGAAAGAGCTGGAGAGTGCTGAAGAAAGGCGTGAGAGAGAACAGCAGGATTTGGAGCTTGCTAAGGAAATGGCAGAAGAAGATGATGATGGCTTCCCTTAAATGTACTCTCCATGTGTTATTTGATCCATTTAATTCATTAGATGTTTAATTGTGCATTAACCTTAATGTAATAAAATATTAAAAAAATAAATGGAATATCTTATTTTTGTATCAATACTTTTGTTTATATGAGCAACATTTTAAGAAAACACCTAATGAAGCCTTATTTAAGATTTCAGATCATTATAATAGTGGTGTCCAGTCTGAATTTATAGTTCAACTCTCATAACACAAGTTGTTCCCAAAATCCATTAAATTAAAGGCTATCAGTGCACATACTTCTCTGGGTTGCAGGTTTCAATGGATGTCGCTGATTGCTTAGCATTAAGCTACCTATCTGCTCGTAGTATATGGTACATAGTTTTTTTATTTGGTAGAAGTTCGTCGCCTTATCAATAGATGGCGTATTTATGAGAAAACTTGTAAACTAGGTACTATTATAAAGTTTAGTGTAGAAAGTAGTAAGAAACACATAAAAACAACTATTCACCTTCACCGTAATCTATTTGCCTCACCTCATATTGGATCGTGCCAAGCTCAAGTCTCTACTAAAGTAAAAACCTACTCTAGGCACGGAGCCCTATACCCATGGCATAAAAATATTAGTTTGTATCTTACATGACATTTGGGCTGCTTAAAGATATCCTATTTATTTATCGATGATAGGATTTTTCTCTCAGAGCAATAACTAACTGCATGAGATGGTCAATGTGACAAATCGATTTACCCACTTTCTGTGAGAGTAATAACATCATAATCAACTTATCGATAACGTAAGTATATTAACAGCCTCAGTGCCTAAATGCTGAGCTCTGAGCTAAATGCAATCGACTCTTAACACATGTCATGATTGTTAACGGTATCCTAGCAACAATAACCGCTGTTGATAGTAGTCGATGCACTTTATTGATCTCACTTCGTAATAATATCTATAATTTAGATAGTTCATCGCGACATTAATTGTAAAGGTTCTGGAAATTTTAAAGTTACTTGCAAGATACAAATATGGAGTTCTCACCAGCCCATATGGAAAAGCTCGTAGAACTCTTAAGGCCACCTGAACCAGAAGTTCTGCAAGGAGACGACTTACCAGCTTCAGGTACGCAGAAGAATCACTTTCAATTTAAAGCTAGTTTTAAGGTATATGTAGTCCCTTGAATACCTACCTACCTAATAAAATGGGTACCTAAATATACACATACCTTATTAAATACTTAGATTTTATTTGTTATTTAAGATTATCTTACTCTAGGATACCAGTACAACTTATTGATATAGAGTAGTATAGCATTGTGGTAGGTAGCCCAAGGCGTCTAGAGTCTTATAGACGACTTGCGAGCAGCGCTACGATGAGTCAGTCCTATTTTCTTGCTATTTGAAAGTTGAGCTCGCTGTTGTGATCTCATCCATGTCTACTTTTGTCCACGCTATGATTTTATGGCTACTGGACTGGTTACTGAAGAATTCAAGACATCATTATAACATTAGCATAGGTATCTTCAGCCTGGGCTGCAGATTGTTCGTAAGAGATACCTTGGCCCTGGGACACAGGGGTCTCCAGAAGGAACATAGTGAGTTCTAGTCAGTAAGAGTCTAACACTCCCTCCATCTGTACACTCAGTGGGAGGGGACATTTGATGATATCCCACGAAAAAAAAGCATAGGTATCTCTTTATCTACCTTTATCTACTAACTCATGTTTTTATATTCCGCAGTTTTCGACATAAGTTCAAATAGAGGTAAAATTCCACCACCCGAAGAGAAACCTAAAACACCTAAAACAATCGAAGAATATGAAGAACAGGAGGCTAAAGAGATTGATAACTTAGGAAGAGCTGGCACTGGTTTAGGAGACCTTAAGACTCCCGAGTACACAATGAACTACCGACAGTCTGTTTCAGCCGAAGATGTATATCTTCAGGTTTGTTTTATGCCAATATAATTTTATGTCCATGATTAGTCCAAATTGCTTCATCTGTTAAGGAGTTATGGTGCTACAGGCAGACACACAGACAGTTAGACAGAGTCACACAGTGATCAAACTTATAACATACCTCTTTTTGCGTGAGTTATGGCAGCTACTTGCTCTATTTACCTTTCTACAAGATTTGTTCACAAAAATGCCGCCAAAATAAATAAATCTTAGTCAAAAACATCGTCAGCCCAGCAGCCAAAGCTCACTGCCACTATGTCAATGAAAAACCATTGGAGTATGTATATTATCGGTAACAGATATTTAAATAAACATGTAAGTACCTACCTACAACATTTTTGTTTTTTTTTTTTTTTTTATCCACAAAATCTCAAACTCTCCATGTTAAAGATCTGATACTATGTAAGAACATAGTACCGATACTGGCTTTGAAACACTCAACTATTTCTGTAAATTTCCCGTTTCTTAAAAATAAGTTTTGAAAAATTATCGTAGGTAATCAACTCTCTTTAAGGACCTCTTCAGCCTCCTTCTGTCTGCTGCCTTATGCTTATATTTTGAACTTAAAATGTAAGAAGATAGGGTCTACCTAGACTATGATATTACTTTTTGTTACAGCTTGGTCCAAAAACTCCAGGATCGGCTAGCTGCGAAAATCTTATCGTACGAGTGAAGATGCCAGGAGACAAGAAGGAAAACGTGGATCTAGTGGTGGACTGCACCTCCGTTACGGTCACTTCATCCCAGTACTCCTTGAAACTTCCCCTACCTCATGAGATTGATCCTGATCGGTCTAAAGCTAGCTGGGAGGTAGACGAGGAGACATTAGTTCTAACTCTGAAGTTGAATAGAGAATTTGATTTTGTTAATTTTTAACGTACCTACTATTACTAAGACTTGTTTTTTTATTAAGCGCTTCTTACTTCTACTTTTCTACTATTACTTATTATTATGTTTTATTAAACTTGATTTATGTTTTACCTTTTCTGGTTATATAGGTAATTATTTAGGTACCTACCTACCTATCTATGTATTAACAGATTAGTCGCAACTTACTAGAGCCTCCGGTTTATCTATTGCATTTTTAAATGGTAAAGGCCTCTTTCGATATTTAGCGCCTTGTATTTGCTGAAAAATGGCGGTAATAAATTATAGAAATATTTTTGATGCCTTTAATTCCGAGTCATCTTGACTAGGTTATTCATTAATTTTGTTGCAAACGATTTATTCAATTGAGTCGGGGAGGTATAACCTACACGTCAATATAGCAATACCAGCAATAAAATTTACTTATCTACTTCAGTTAAATAGTCATAGTCGGACACGTCAAGGCATCACTCTAGAGGTGCAACTGATGACGCCAGCCAATGTCGATTTTATTGAAAGGTTGTAAGTACTTTAAACTGTACCTACAAGACGCCAGCACATACAACTTAATATTTTTTTTCTTTGCCTGTACTGTACTGCCCCACTGCTGGCCAAAGGCCTCCCAAAGTCTTTCATCTATGTATCTCTGTCTGAAGCCCGCTGCGGCCAGCTGCGGCCAATCTATTAAGGAAATTTGACAGATTGTAGTAGATGCTGACGTCTGTACCTACCTACGTCAATGAGTGCTTACGTATTTCCTACTTAGTGTAAACCTACCTAATTCCTAATCCCGTAGTATATAAACTACATCATGCATCCTGATAAAAACAACTATTTGCACAGCTTCAATCAATCAAATACGAATGTCATGACAATCTATCTTCATATGAGATTTCATCAAATTCGGTTCAGCAATTTCAAATTAGAAGCTTGCAAAGAAACAATTACATAGTAGGTAGGTCACGCACGATAACCGCAAACACGATTTTGACAGTAGATGAATTTGACACCTTGACCCAGGGTTAATTAACTAAAAATTCTGAGCAAATTATTTTGCTTCCTACTTATTTTTAAATAATTAATAGGTACTAAGATACTCATAGAATTTTGTAACATATTATAAAGATATAAATAAATAGAAAAAAAAACTTCCATAAGTTTTGAAATAAAAAAACTTATAATTTGGACACCTACTTATACTGCAATATTAAAAGAGAATAATTTTTATTTATTTCATTTTAAGAATTTTAAATCTCTGCTATATTATTTAAAATACCTACTTAGGTACCTAATCAGAGAAACAAACGTTACATAATATTGTTGTATCAGAGAAATAACAACTGACCCCGTGTGCGACTGTTGCTGATCTTGCAGAGTGCAGCAAACAATGCAGTTTTATTCTATGCGTTTGTTACCATGTAGACATTTATCTTGCGTCTCACCTAGCACAAACGCATAACTTATCGCATTCAGAATTGTAACTAATGCTTCACTTAGATTTCGATTACCTATGAAGGTCATATTTAAATCCTGTACAGACATGTTTTATCCTGCATTTCGATCTGTATCTAAATAGAGCCCATGTCATCGGGTTTAATAAACTTTTCACATTAGAATTATATCTAGGTAACACGTTTGACGTTATTGAATTACGCTGAAAACGACGCACTGCTTGCTCCTTCAATATTTTCTAAATAAATAAAGGCAGATACTGTTAAGTACTGATTTTTTTTTTAAATACTGCATTGTATGGGTCCATTCATTCGTAATGCTTATGGTTGTTGGTGGGAATTACAGAGGTTTACCTAGTCAAATAGGTTTCTATAAAAAAAAAACAGAATTGAGAACCTCTTCCTTTTTTTGGAAGTCGGTTAAAAATAAAAGACCTTACAAGCAAACTGTAATCGTGAAGGTATTGAATAAATAATTTACTTAAACGTCTAAAGATGTAGCTAACTGCTACGGTAATAAAATTATGTCATACATTCTCATTCAAGAATCGTCAGGACAATTATACAAATAACCTCGTAGAAAAAGACATAGACAGTAATCGGCTATAAACCATTCATTGCATAAATGGTATCATGGTCAATTTCAGCTGATGGAATAGTATTCATAAGATAGTAGATAGGATAGTACTTACATAGACACCCACCACATTTTTTTAAATAGGTATTTAATTCAATTGAATTCTCTGTTATTTTTTTTACATTTATCCAGTAATTTCGTCTAAGCGAATTCGTCTACGGAGCGACAACAAACTCTACGCGTTGTCTAAGTGCCAGTTTCAATGTTCGAATAGCCAGTATCTACCAGATAAATTCAAAAAATGGAACAGAATATGTATGAAATTATCCACCAAATAAACTATCTGGAACTTATTATTATTATTCGTAAGTAGGTGGTGAAACAGGCCCTAAGTCTATGATAGATACTGCCGGTTCTGCCTCTAAAATAAGTATTGGAAATAAGTAGTACTTATAATAGGTTTTCATACTGTAGGTACAAATGGATTATAAAAATATATGTACGTATTGTATTTTAATATCTCGGTTGCTTATGCCCGTTACATTTTAGATTATATACAACGTTTGTACATGATTCGTTTCGTTTTGTGCCTCAACGATTGTCGCCCACGCATCATTAAATGGCCATAAAGCAACATGATATTTGTAAGTATATTAAAACCTTAATTTCACGTGACTAACTGAGTATTATACTTCATTTTCATCTATCGTCATCAGCCTTTTTATCGTCCCACTGCTAGGCACAAGCCTCCTCTCACACGGAGAAGGATTGAGCGTTATCGGGGTTGGTGATTTCAGCCTTTATAGTCGAGGTTTCCACGAGATGTTTTCCTTCACCTTTAGTCATTGGTGTCTAAGATATACTTAGAAAGTACATATAACTTATAAAAGTTACATTGGTACTTGCCTGGCCTGGAATCGAACCTGCATACACATACTTGAGGTGCTGGTGCTTTAACCACTAGGCCACCACGACATTATGTATTGTAGATATACATAGATATATACGAAAACTGTTACTTTTTTGCCAGTTTCTCTAGCATTTAAGAAAAATATACATATAGCGTAGAATATAGCATAGCTATTACAGAAGTCGTGCTTCTCTTTATTCCCAAAAGTACACACCGGAAGATACAACAATACAAAATATATTGAATACAAATAAAATGGTTAATAATTGTAAGGTCATCAAGATCGCCTCAAACTTCTCATTGACTTCCGCACTTCCGTAGTTCTATGTATTTTATAACATACATGTTAACCATACATGAATTGGGAATACTAACATTAACAGAAAATTTGTTTGATATAGTTACATTAAGGAACGTTCACACTCACCTCCTTAGGAGGTCAATTTGTATATTAGAATTAAATATTATCGTGTTATTGGATTTTCCCGACGCATTACCTCTTTCTTATTTATATCTACTAAACAAAAATGCGAATTGAATTCAATTTCTGAACTACCACTTATAAATGAGTAGGATCATTTCTTTATGATCATTTTAAGTAACCTCATTGGCCAGCTTGACTCGCACTTGTCCGCTTTTTTTCTTATTGTAAATGCAGTCTGGACACAGCTTTTTGTCCACCACTTTTATAAAATAAGAATTTTTCAGTCCACCTTCTTAACTATTTAAGGCCAGTTTCACTATGTTCGACTATCGCCACTATCTACTAAGTAAATTAAAAAATAGAACAGAATTTGTATGAAATTATATACTGAATAAATTGACGGGAACTTTTTCGTACGTGGTGAAACAGGCCCTTCGAATTTAGAACGTAACTTGACAATATATTTGTGTTGAGATTACCTGAAAATAAAAGACTCGTATGAGTTTTTCTTGCAGTACCTCTGGCATTGGCATTGGCAGCTGAAACTCATGAAGCGCTGTCGAGCGTGGCTACTCAATTAATATTTTCTGAAGCTTGATTATACTGCTTGTTTCTAATTAGTGTTTATGCTTAAAACATGTAAATATTTAATCAAAGGAACCCTGTCGAACACATTCGACAATCGTGCATGGCTTGTCAGTCATTTTTTGTATTAGGTAGCTGCGAATCGTTTATCAAGGATCATTGTAGTCGTTGGCGTGGTCAGTATGGAACTACAGATCGCTTATTTCAATTGAAGCGTTCGCGTCGCGCGGCTGTGATTGGCACACATTTAATATATCAACGAAATTCTCAAGAGATTTTAATCGCATCCTAAGCATATTCATCGTGAGAATGTTTTATGTTACCTTTGTTATAGTAAGCAGTCTTGTTTGATCAATCGGCGAAGTGTGATGTAGACAAATATTACTTATAAATATCTTATTTTTAATAGCGGTGCAGTTGATCACGCCGGAAAGTAAAGTAAGTACTTACTAACAAACATTGCAAATACGGAAATAAAAAAAAAAAACTTAAAAATCATTGCTTGTGATTTGTCATGGTTTGTGACTTTTATGAAATTGAAATTAATGTGTGTGTTGATGTTGTTATCCAATTTCTTATTTCACGATTATATATATCGTTTTTCACATTACAATTGAAATGACATAAGTTGAAAGTGATATTGTTGCTAAATAATTTTAATTAACGTCGGCACAATTAGTCAGACGTTTGTGCTCCACATAGCGAAATGGCACACCTCATTTAAATTAAATTGGCAATGATCATTTATTGATTTATTTGCCACAGTTCATTGCTTCGTAAAACCAAACACTTTTTACTATTTAACACAAGTTGATGTGTTTGAAAGTGTACCTACTCATCTAAAACATTTGTGTAGGTATTTAAATTACAAAAATTCACGGATAATTGATTTGGAAAAAAATGCAGCGTCGTTTGTTGTGATGTTTTTTTATATATTTAATATAAGTAAGTAGTGTTAACCATAACTTATTTGATTTATAGCATGTACGTACGATGTGGGTTGGTGGTATTGTTTTTATTGAACGTAGCGGTCGAGTTGGAAACTGGCAAACCATGGAGCAATAAACGTAAGTGACTTTGTCTAAATGGTTTATAATTATTTAACTTGTTATTAGCCACTAAAATAATAAAAATCAAGCTTGTACACGCTAGCTACCTTCAGTTATTCACACAGACTATTTGACATGTTTGTATGCCAATAAGTTTTTTCTGTCTCTCTAATTGATTACCGATATGAATTTCACAAAATGAGCTTTTGTCATAAAGTGGCTGGTGCAAACCTATAAAATCATGTCACTATCCAAAAAATAGGCGAGTAGGCGTTGGACATCGCCAGCCGCTTCTTCAAGTCCTTTTGGAAATTTATAGGAGAGTTCTATGTTCAGCATTGGACGCCGTATGGCTGAAATGACAATAATGGTGGTCCTAAGAATACCATAAGCCTTATTATGCCTTCAAAATTGATTTAAAGTAAAATTAATTAGTTTCAAAGTCCGTCCTGTAGGTTCTGCGATATCCACACATCTTTCCCCACCACGAATTTTCGTATTTGTGATAAGCGAGATCAAAATTTTGTACCAGGTGTTACCTATCAGCTAGACAAAATGTTTTAAACAGTCACCTCATAACCTTGTTATGTGAAATTTCAGAGTTATTCCCACCACATTTAATACCCGACAATGCATTGCACCCTCGACGGTCAGTGGTGCGAAGAAAAATTGTGCTCTATCATAATTTCTTCCGTACCAAAGTTCGACCCAGTGCCGCCAACATGCTGTTGATGGTACGTACTTATTGATCCAGTTGTTCCATCAATACACATATAAAGTGCTATAAAAATATCTGCCACGGCTTTAATAGGAGGTAGTATTGTGTTTATGGATCGCAATAGTGAAGATAATTTACAGATTTTTTTATACAAAAAATTGTACATTATATCTAAATTGTGAACCACGTTATGCAGAGTAGAGTCAATGTTTAATTGAATTAATTGCTTCAGGGTATGAAAGTTCTTCACTATTGTAATGTATGAACACAATACTACCTCCCATTAAAGCAGTGGCAGATATTTTCATAGCACTTTATGTGTTCAGCACGTCTAATAACATTTAAGTAAACATACTTAAACAAGAACCTTTCTATCAAATATAGAGTAAAAATATTATAGAATACTTACCTGATTGATATAACCTTATTATGCAACAAGGCTGTTCAATTGTAGCTATTCTAAATTAACTTATTGTTAATTATAATTGGTTCTTTCTTTCGCACAAGCTAAACTAATTACGTATTTAAGGGTATATTTTTTTGAACCATTGTCCTTGTGTTATATTGACTGAGTCTATGTGAGGGTACCTGCCTATCAAATATCACTTAAGAGGTCTTCGCTCAAGTAGTCTCATTTAACCCCGTAACAGTTCGCTTCGCATATAAATTGGTAGGCAGGCGCCACGGCACATAAAACCATTAAAATCACTCGATCTACATATTATACTTGCTACAGTTAATATACCTATAATTATATATATATTTTATAGTTCGATTCAATTACTTATTTCAATAAAGATATCTTTGCATCACATCTTTCTTTTAAATTCGGCATGGAGTAACAAAAGCAAGCCGAAGAAGTTGTATTATTATTATGAACACTAAAATTAGTTGTATATGTCTTTATAATGAAAATAAGATTAAGACATTATTTTATGACAAATATGTGAAAAATCGTAACTAGTAACTAGTTTCGGTAATGTTGATGGTTAGATAGAGTTCCAAATTTAAAATTCGAACCTCTTTAAATCATAAATGTTTAATAATATATATTTTTTAATAGGCAGTTTGAAGTGTCTTGTCAAACTGCAAGGAAAGTGCGAAAAAAATAAATTCGATGACACCTAGTTGTATAAAATATTCTTTTTGCTTTTTATGAAAACAAAAAAAAAATGAAAGTTTTCTCGGTCAGGTTGTGGAAAAGCTACTTTTTTGATATTTGGTGATCCAGTTTTTGACTCAATAACTCTTTTTTCATCTAGGACATCGCTTTTGTGGAGAACTTGTTTCTGTTGTTTTAATGTTATTTACGAATCAGGTCATTAATCTACGAACGTTTACCTATACGAGGATGACTACTCGGTGACGTGCATTATCAATGCCTATAAGTTGTTGTAAATTCATTAACTACCTACATAGAAACTTTCTAATCATTGTCATTGTTAAGGCTTTCTGACGAAGCACTTGCAAGCGATTTCACGAATATATATTTTTTGGTTTTCAGACTTGGCACGCTGGTGCAGCGCGGCAAGCTCAATCCTACGCTGAACGATGTCAGTTCCTCAGACACAATGATGCTAGGGAAAACATGGTACCACATCTTGGTACTTGTGGACAGAACTTGTTTGTAGCAGCGCAGAAAACGCCTTGGTAAGAAATATGTAATAAATTGTTTTGATATTATAAAGTTATTTTTAGCCTGCCAAATTATTTAATTGACTTTTATAGACCTACAAAGGTTGTGTTTTATCGTTTTCGGAAAAACAACGAGAAGAATACACCCAATGAACATAATTAACATTCTTTTGAAGATATTACCCCGAAGTGTTATTTTTTGAGAGTTTGCTCGTACTTTACGGTTGTGGAAAACACCTCTACTTAAAGATCTCATACTTATTATTCTTAAGTCAAAAATAATACAAACAAGTATCAAAACTTTTATGAAATTATATTTTTTTAATACCTACTTGTCTAAGAACTGGGCGACCGAACTCTGTACGAGATTCCATGGATTTATGGGGGCTGATTCCTCTTCAACTAGCGTGGCCTTTCAATATAGTTTATTACATCAATAGGGCCTTACGAAATAAAACAAAATGAGTTTGAGTTCCTGTTTTTTCGATTACGTTCGAAACATCATCCAATAGTCAATTGTTGTGCTTCGTGTTATATGAAATGACGAAATTGCTATTGTTCAAACGGAAAATTGTTTATTAAATTACTAACACGAGTAATAAATATACCAGTACTAGCCTTCCTGTACTATTTGGTTGTAATTACTATTGATAGTAAGTAGCTATTTGTATTTATAGAACGTAAACAAACACCTCTTATTTGGAACAGTCCCTTTTTATACAAGCGTAACAATTAGTACCTAACTTGAAAACAAATAAACATAGGTATTACTGAAATTATAACACTGTAAGCTTCGAGTTAATTAGCATATTTAGGTAGCTACCTACTGGTTGCCAATTATGACACTTCAATTGGGTACAACGAACATCAATATAGTTGTTCAAAAATCATAAATTACTTCAAGAATTTAATTATGCACACGTGTTCATTATTACAATTTGAAGAAGATAAATTATATTGTGTAATAATACCATTCATTTTTTTCTGGAAACACGGCTTTATTTCCTAGTCTCGATGGTTGCCTACTCACGATTGTCTTTATGATTCTGTACTGTAATAGTCGATTCGTGAATGGATGATTACACATAATTGTTGTATTTAGATTGCCCTTTACAACTGCCACAGACACAAGTTAATTATCGTACGTAGAATACACTGAATAATTTGATCTGTCTAACTGAAGTTATTTAGCTTTGACTGATCGTGGGATACACGTCGTATTTACCTGATTACGATTGCATATAGTTTTATTAGAAAATTCTTATGCTAATTCCAAATACGGCTAGACTAGGTTATTTGCAGATGACGTGATTAAAATTAACAAGCAACTAGAAGTTTATAAAAAGATGTAACAAAAACTATTTAATGTTCTTTATAATAGTCTACGTGATAAGTACCGGTTTATGTTTTACCTGACCTGAATATAATTCAAAGACCATTCGAAATAATTTTAATTAAATTTGGTAGAAATATTTTAACAGACGATGGAAGCTCCTAGAGATATAGACTAAAAATGTTCACGGAGCAGAATTCTTGCATAAGTAAAACCTTCGTCTTCCGTCGTATTTTACTTGGAATATACGTTTCAGGTTCTTCGCAATCAAGACTTGGTTTCTAGAACACCAGAACTTCACGTACGGCAATCCAGTGTACAATTTGAAGACTATCGGCCATTACACCCAGATGGTGTGGGCGACCAGTCATAAAGTGGGCTGCGGTGTGGCCCACTGCAAGGGAGGACCTTGGGGACAATTCTATAACTACGTCTGCCATTACTGTCCAGGGTGAGTTTCTTGGATTTTTGGATAACCAAAAAACCAATCATTTGGTTTTCATACGAAGGTTCTTTGCTGTGGTCAGTTTGGTAGATTATCTGTGGTTCTCTGTGGAATTTATTAAACTTAGTTTTAGAAAACAGTTATACGTTTAATTATGAGACGCATTGTCAACAGAATTATATAAACTATCTACAAAGAAAACTACTGACCATTTACTGGATTCACAAAATAATTCATTTATAAAAAGCCTAGCCATAAAAGTTGTAAATTCCTATTTGATATTATTTTTGTCATGAACGCCAGAATCAACATCTCAAAAATAACAAAGAATTTCAAGTTTCAATTGTTTTATCAGTCACCAAGCTGTTCTATATTTATATATTTGAACTGCAGCTAAGCCTAAGGTACTGGTTGATTTAGTATAAGTTAGTGTTATTTACTTCATGGCGCTGTAAGTTCCCCACGCACATTTGAACGGCTTTTTTTTTCAAAACATAAGACGTTTGTTTGTAAACGCTCCCACGATGTCTAATTGTTTGGCTAAATAAAACAATAACATTTGCTAAACAAATGTTTTTATTATTATCAATCATAACATTATTATACCTATATCAAAATTTCCTTTTTCAGCGGCAACTTCCACAGCATAACACAGTATCCTTACAAAACTGGAAAACCGTGTGAGGAGTGCCCTAACCACTGTTTATCTGGATCCTTGTGTACCAACGCCTGTCATAAAATGGACTATTACTCGAACTGTGCAGAACTATACGCTGTAACAAAGGACGTGTGCCGCCAAGGAGTTTGTAATGCTACCTGTAACTGTGCCACACACAAAATACATAGAAACTATCCATGGAGATAAAACCTCTGTACCTTTTCTCATTTACTGCCAGTGCTGACAAGTGTAATTTAACAAATAAGTTTTCATCTATTTTCTGTTTAGTAATACGAGTACCATGTAGATTTTTTAAGAACGTCTGTTATGCTAATGTTTAAAAATATACTTATTTTAAATTTTGATTTTGTCTTTGTTTATTTATATCATGGTTATTTTTTTGGTCAAAAATACTAATTCATGTTGACACTATATCATTATTGGAAACCTTGAATTATGGAACATATTTTGAACTAAACAAATATTATCAAGTTCCAATTCGTTTCTGTTTGGTGGTATTTTTGTCGGCTGTGAAGGGTTCACAGTTCCCGCGCAGCAGGTGAGTCAACAGGTGGGGTGGTTGCCGGTGCGGAACCAACCACGTTGCCCTGAGACGTCCCTTTCTTTGAAAGCAGACTGTTTTGAACATTATCTAATCACGGTGACGGCACGATACTTTGTTTATTACGAATGAAATTCCGTCTTACAAATGCCTGTCACGTTAATGATGTTCTTACAAATCATAAAACTATCTTTGGAAGCCATATGTCTAGCATGAACATTATTATGCGGCTGCATTATGTAAATAAATAAAAACATGTACTGACGGTGAAGAGTACTTGTCGTGAATTTTATTGGCATTAATTTGTATTCAGTCATGTTCCCGACTGACCGAGCAACATGTTTCCCACCCCCACCACGAGTCCGACCCAATTGTAATGCAGTGGCGGGCGCGGGTCCGGCGCGCGGGCATTGTGTGCGCGCACCCGCTCCCGCCGCCACCTGCCGCGCGACATGGTCGCTGGCCAGGCGCTCCTCGCCTCATCGCCTCCTGCGCCGCGCAAGTCGCTGCGCCGCCTCGCCTCCACGAGAGGCTTCAGACCTCGTGCCGCAAACGAATACGGCTGGTTAAGAGTCTTCGAAGGCCTTGAACCGTTCGCCATCGATGCGCCCAGTAAACTTATCAAGGTGACTCTCAACACTACAGTAGAAGAAATAAACAAAAATCTCGGCTTCAATGATGAGCTTTCACTATGGCTGCAAATTGGTGGTGCAAATGCAAGACGACTGGAACAAGACGAATATCCCTTACGGATTCAAGAGCAATACTTAGCAACGTGTGGATGGAGGTCGCAGGCTCGTCGGCTGAGGCTGGCAGTGGACCCCGAACTGCGACACACCTTGCGATGGTGCGCAGGACCTGCCCCACGCACTGGAGGAGTTCTTAGATCTGGTACAGTGTACGTGCTGAAAGGACATGTATTTCCACAATGGAAACCGAGACCGGCGTATGTGATAGGATCCAGACTGCATTCTTATGGTTCGTTGCACTTCTGTACATTTATCTATTAAAGTATCTTGACAATCATTTTATGTTTCGTATTATAAATTTTACAGGTACAACATGGGAAATGCTGGAACTAAGTGGCGGCAGTATAGAGTTATGTCAACCAAAGGCTCAAAGACTTGTTCTGTGCGTGAAGCCGCGTTGTCAAGGGAACATTGCGTCCGGAGACAATACCACGAATCATCTGTTCCTCGGATTCAGCACTATTTGGGAGAGAAATATGTGGTTTTGCTGGCTAAAAGAGGTACGTACGTAAGCTTTTGTTATGACGCTTTTGTTATGCTAGTTTAATATATAGTTACCTAATATTGATTAAGCTAATAGGGTTAGCGCGTGTAGAAACTAATCAGATCTTAATGTTGAACATGTGTGAGCAAATCGTTTTACTACGGTTGGCACTAGTTTAAGTAGTGTAATTGGAGCAAATCTTACGTAGTTTAATGTTTAGTTCCGTCGCGCGCTCTACAGCGTGCAGATATGAGCTCTTAGCAGATGATTGAGGATTTGATTCCGGTACACTTCTCAGACTAACGAACCGTCAAGTTAACAGCGGTAAATTGTTAGAAAATTTCTAAAGCTTATCAAGTTTTTGACGTTTCAATGTGCAATTTGACGTCAATCACAACAGGGTTGTGTAACTGCGACATCTACATGGTGTTTTTATGTAACAATTATTTTTCTTACAAAACTCATTTCACCTGACACCTCATTTCACTGGGTAGTAGGTACTATCATTGAACTTGTTACATATGAATTGCACTTGTTACAAGGAAATCTTGTTTATTGCAAATTACTTCTCTAATAACAATGATGACTTGAGTGAAATTATTCATGAACATGTGAATAATTAACCAGGCTCGGGCCATGTGTAGCATGATGTGATATATGTACACTTATTATCATTTGATTAATTCAAAAGATAAGGTATACTCTCGAAAGATGTATTGTTAGTCATTTTGGTGGAAATAATGAAAAGCGCGTTAATTAAAAATAGTGTGCATACACCCTGAAAGAAATGTCACGGTCGAGGTGTGCAGAGCACAGCTGTGTCTGCCCCGGTGATAGTGGACTGCGCGCACGCTGGCGCTTCACAAGTAAAAAGTCACTCGCAGCGGTCGCACTAAGCTTACCCTTAGTGCACAATTCGTTTTCGTCACCCGTGTCTTAAACCGTGTTTGTTTATAACAAAATTCCAGTGTCGTTATTTGAAGTATATTCGGAATATCTAGTCAAATAAAATTCCAGGTTTAGCAATTCTGGCAAATAATTCAATGATCATGATTTCTAGAAATCAATTTTAATCAAGGACGAACGCCATTTATGCAAGCGTCAACGACGTGAATGGAATAATGAACTATACAGGAGTTATTCCGTAGTCTTTGGGAATAACAATGCTCGAAGGAGTTCGTCGGCCCCACCGTGGTTACACACCGAGACAGGCGAACACTGTCTTACTGCAGTTGCTTTTAAAATGTCATTTGATGACTACGATACGTTTACAACAAAGCTCTATAGTTTTATTGTTTGTGTTTGTGAGTGCTAGTTCACTGTGATGGTAGAGAGAAATACAATGAAGTGTGAAGAAGAGGAGGCCGATAGCTTGGATGTGTTCACACAACCAAGTCCTGAAGACATTTTTCTGGACAGCTTGGAGCCTAACACGTTGAGAGAAAAATGTGAACATTCGGTTGGTTAACATTTATGACTCATGAACATGTATTTACTTTCTCATAATTAGTTACTTTGTAATGTACAGAATCACTGGATTAACATACAGATTATCTCTATTACTACGTTTTCACTAATACATTTTCATAGCTTGCGAATGTTTTGTTAACACATAACGATCGTAAATGCAGACGTAATTAAGAGAACTTGATTCATTGATACAGTACGAGAGGAGGCCTGTGTCCAGCAGTGGGACAATAAAGAGGCTGATGATGATGATGATTCATTGATAAACAATTACGAAGAGTACAAAAATTAAATAAGTTTAGAATAATACTAAAAAAAACAGTATTCTGTGTCAAACATCAAGTTATTTTAAAATACACGATTCATAAATAAATAGATTCTTTCATATTGTTTTAGGGCACTCAAAGCACACAGCCTCCAAATGTGTTGGATCTCAGTGGCGGTGGACGGGCATCGCTCGGCGCGGCCCTCGCGCAGCACGCGGCCGGCGCGTTCACGGTACGCGTGCTACGTCTGCGCAGTAACGCACTCACATCCCTGCCAGCCCAGGCCTGGACGCTGCAGTCCTTAACACATCTTGATATCAGTGATAACAGGATCACAGAACTGCCGCAAGAAATATGCCAGCTTACACAGTAAGTCTTGTCTTGTCATATGTAGGATTAATTCAATAGAATCATAATACTCGTAGTTTCTTTCTAAGATAGGCCGCTGACCTAACAGTCACCAGTTGCGATAGCATTAGATACATCTTAAAGGGATTCTGCACTTACACACTGCTCTCACAATATTTTACATAATGCAAATATCTTTTTGATGAGGATAGAATATGATGTAGTGTAATATAGAATAGGATGGATGGATATGTTTCACTGTGGAACCATTGTTCACGGGGTTCGATGCTTGGTCCTGGTAAAATCCCTGTAGGTATGGCTGTTAGCACAGAAAGTAGCCCGGATCCTGAAAGTTGGTAATATCGCACCGGCGTGTCTGGGAGAGCACGCAAGCCGGCGTCCCCGACTGATACTAGGAAGCAGTTAACATTCACGTCAGAGGCCCTCAGGCGGATTTGAGAAAACTCTAAGTAAAACTAAGGCTCGTTAAGTAATAGACCCACAGCCCACTCCATAAAAAGAGATTTTGGTCTTTTATTTACTGACAAATAACATATTTATAACATTGTTTTTAAGATAGCATATGATTATATTTGCAATGCTTTTATTATAGGTATTCTATATCATTATGTCACTGCGCAGGCGACACTGACCACTTCTGAAAATAAGTTGGGCTATCTTGCTCAGTAACTTCTGTGTTATTGCACAACAAGAATCATCAAGCTAAATGCAATCATTTTTGATGTTGGTTGACTCCACCGAGTATAGTGTTCACGTATGGCTATGCGATCATTACTAGTCCCATTCAGTAACGCTCGGCTGACGAAGCGTAGCGTTCGCGGCACCTCTCGCATCAATCTTAGCCTTCGGCCTTTTGTTTCGATATCTATGTACCTACTTAGTTTAAAAAAGAAACACCTTAAGCCGTTTAAATATGATTCTAGAATGTGTAGTCGTTATTACTGGCTGTTCCCTTGTTCGTTCTCGTTTTCGGTTTTTAATCTAAAAATAATCTTACACGCTGAAACTTCTTGTTGTAACCTATCTATGAGTTTTAATTAACTTTAATAGTCCCTAAGAATGAGCCACATAAATTATGTTTTCAAATTTACCTACTAACAGCAATGCGGTAGCTTAGAGTTTTTATCTGGAAACTTCGTTGTTCAGTACTGGGGGGAAAAGCCCCACTCACTCATTGAAAATAACTTTCATTGATATCTGTGTTTTTTTAATATATTTGAAGAAATATTTAGGTTCAATTTTTGATAAGCAAATTCTAAAGTAAGCCACCCAGGACTTGTCTCTATACAGATAAGTACTATGAAAGTAGGTCGTTTTGTAGAGCTAAAGCTGAATAACACTTAAATACGAGTATCAACTACATGTTTTGATTATCGGAAACTATTATATCTATTAATCGAATCCGAGGTGTCTAGGTAAGTAATCAACAAGTGTTAGTATATGACGCCGGGTTTCCGTTGTGTGCTAATTTTTTAAAGTGAGTGCTTGCGTACGCGCCACGGGGCGGGGCTATCTACATCTGCTCGCCGGACCGTGCGCGTTACGTTCACTTTGCCGCGGCGTACGTGCAACCCCTGTTAGCTAATCTATTCGTACACTCGTTTTAACTACTTATCGATATTGAAATTAAGTATCTATACTTGTTATTACAATAGGAGCGTATTTTAGTCACAAAAGTACCTATGAAAGGTATTTTTAAAAAGGAACTGATAAGGAAATGAACTTAAAGGCAAGCATAAAAAAACCTAATACATATTTGTCACGTTGTCTTACGAGTGTGAGATCGTTTTTGGGATTGCCGGATACAGAACAGAGTAGTCTTAAATGGCTCAACCCTAACGTTCAGCACTCTTCACCTCAACTCATCCAAATCCTTTCCGCATTTATAAATAACAAACATCCGAATTTTCAAATTACCTAATTATTTTATTAGGATACGTACGCAATTATAATCGAATAAAATTGCTTCTTCCTTAATATTGCGTATCTATTTTATAAGCATCTATATCCTATAATAAATTGGAACGGCTTTTATAAACCGTCGTTGCAAAAATCTAGTTGTTCCGTCAAAGAACCGTAAATAACGTCTATACAGGGAATTTCGAGGTAATCTTAATAAAAACAGATACTTAATAACAATTATTTGATCGTATCAACCAACGTTTGTGAGTCATTCGAAGTATTTATACGTCCTTTACCGTTTCCGTACATTCTACTGTAATAAAGATTCCGTTTATTTATGTTTGTTGTATTTGCAATTAAAGTTCTTTGTAGGACAACAATGGTGCCTAATAGGTAGCTTAAGTCTTGACAACTTATGTATGTTCCTTACTATATTTCGTGACTTACTTGTTTATAGTTTTTTTTTTGTTGTAATTGGCTACTTGTATTTTTCTTATTGTTATATTTTTTATTTTACTTAGGTAGGTACCTACCTTAATATTGGCGGGGGCACTGCCATGCCCCCAGGCTAGGTTTTTTTTGATTAATTAAATAGGGATGTGAATGATGTTTCAACCACTAAAATTAGACAATCATTTGAAGAAAATTACGAGAGGTAGGTTATATAGCCATTTTACCTGGGAAAATTAAGGAAAAATTGTCATGGACAGTGATTTATACCTTTGTTTACAAAGAGAGAAAATAACCTATTCACATTTGGCATGGAATATATCAAATCCGATCAATTATATCCGCATTAAAGCGTTCTATCAAACATGAGTATTGCTCAAACTAGCTTCATAAAAACTTTCTAACTAGATTTATATTAAAAGGAAATCTGAATGAAGAAACATGATGCATGTTTGGTAGTTACATGTATTGCATAGATTCATTGATAGATAGAGGCACAACAATGCTTGCATGTAACATCGATGGTGGTTGGCGTCGAATGTTGCTTCAGATGCGTGGTCAGCGGGGCGGCGCCGGCGCATACGCGGTCAGTCCGACCACACACTCACCTTACGTTACTAGCATTATTTGTTTTTATTATTCTTAAGAATAATTTAAAGAAAAAAAGATTGCAACACGAACATTTTAACGGTGCAAGCGTTCTTACTTTATGATGAATTCGTGGAATAGTGAACGTGGTTTAACGTGGTTTTTTAGTTGGTTCTACAGTTGCGATACATCTTTATAATTTGGTTTTTATCGATACTGGTAAGAGTCCATTTCTTTGTTCACTCGAATATTAACTTAGCACGGTTTTATACGTCTTGCACTTCTGTTATTGCGCAATCGATCTATTCAGAGCACTAAGTGGAAATTGTATCATTTTCCTAGCTCTGTTGAAAAATATCACCACGTTATTTTCCAGTCCGTAAGAATTTAATGTAACCGTTACAGACAGACTACCGTCCTTTTTATGTCGGTCAACAGTTATGAACTTGTACATAATAATTGTTTAGTCCGTAATTAGCACTTGTCGCTCTCGTTGCTCCATATGTCAGCTCTGAGCGATGACAATCGCACCGTGGTAATCATATAATAAGAAATGCATTTACTTAGCTAAAAGGCATGTAACTTAAGCGACGTTTTAATAATGGTTTACGAAATAGATTTTTGTTTTGTAATGCGAAGTTGCATACTGGTTTTTCTGTTGCACTGGCAAAATTATAGCCTTAAAAACAAAAGAGCATCAATCAATCAAACAATGAATTGGTTTATTTTAGTTTCACTTATGAATATATCTTCATTACTATGTCTTTAATGTCAGACCATTCTTGTGTTTAAAACCTCACTTTCTTCTGAAGCACATAAAGAAAGCGCTTTCTTAACGTACCTACTTGTAGCTAATGTAGTAAAATATATTTTCATCTATGTAATATTCCATAATGTTTTGTCTTTAGTTTTAATTAACCTTGTTAATTGAATAGACATGTGTGACTTCTTATTTGTATAGACGAGAATGATAAAGTGCATTAGGTTTCATATAAAAGTAAGCAAATAGATTCAATTAACACCAAGATTAAATTAAGATCTACTGATTCAGTTAGGTAATGAAGCTATTGTTCTAAAGACTTTATAACGTCCATACATAGGAATATTCGAGACATTTATAATTGAATTACAGCGCAGGTACCTATATTATTCTTTAATAATTAACCTTAGTATGAGTTGTATTAAAAAAGTAGAAGATATTCCATTGGAACCTTGATCTTATCAAATTATTAATGTCAGCGCTTCTTATGAACACAAAAAATAAAAAAATATATTAGTATCAAAACTATTAATTGCTTGGTCACGGTTTTCGAGCTAGTGGGCCAAGCGTTCAGATGCGCGGTATGTGCTATGGAGCAACGAAATAGTGAAAATTTATTGTTAAAACAAAATTATGCAACTTATTTTTTTATAAAGTTAAAATAAATAAGTGTACTTAATTTAAAAATAAAACATATAGGTAACTACTAGAAGGTGTATCGCGTGTATTGCTTTGCATATATCTACTCGCCAGGCGGATAGCGCCTGGCTTCCCCTTATTACATAGTACCCACCTATAATGAGAAATGCTTAAAAAAGGATATTTCAAAAATAAGCTAATACAGATTACAGAAGAATAAGATAACACTAAAGAAAACCTCTCCAACGTTCTCTTTAACTTTAGAAAAATCACTCCTTAGGTTTCTTTTCAACTAGTAGGTATCAGGTATCGTGACAGATCATAAGATCTGTTTAGTTTCTTATTTCGGTAATTCACGAGATCATTTTTCATTGCCATCATCCAATAAAAATCTTCTACTAGTTTGTCTACAAGCAAAAACTGTAATTAGCGATGTTACTTTCTAATTAGCGGCGGCTATAAAGTTTCTGTTAAGATACACGTACATTATTTAATTGGTTTGTATTTCTCGAATAGTCTCGATACAATCTCTGTTATGTAGTCGGATAACAAATCGGCTTATTGTGATGCTGTTCTTAAGCTTTGATCACAATGGCGAATAAATTTCTATAAATGATATTTATTTTGCAAATAGGTTGTAATACGTTGAAATACACTTTTACACGTCAACACATTTTTTATAGAAAAAACGAGATGAGTTCGGCATTTCCTAACGGACTATCAAAAAGGGTCATAGTCTCTTTTAGAGTCCAAACATAAAAAAGAGATATAGAGACATTCTAAGCAGCGTTTTATATATCGTGTTGAGTTACTAAGTTTGCTTTCAAATGTAGTTTCCGAGATCGGATAAACAGAAGTAATTCGGTGTAAACAAGATACTCGTAACGAATGAGCTTCATGCGTCCAGTCCTAGTCTTAGCGATTTTATCGCAGCTGATGTTCGCAGTGTGCATACAGCCTTAGATGGATTTACATACTAACTAATTACCTGGTACATTCAACTCTATGTGTACATAGACTTTTGCACAATCTAGCTGCTCAATATTTTGAAGTAATGGTAATAAATTTAGCATTTGACGCAAGAGCTTGAATAACGTATGTACCTACTAAGAAATGTTTACAAAAGGATGTGTTCTAACATGTCGATGACGTACAGACAGCACTTCAATCTACTACAATCGGTCAAATTTACTTAGTAGATTTTCAACTTTATCGCTGAAGCATAAATAAGGTTCAAAGTTGATTGGGATTTGTGGCGTCTGTAGTTGTACCTACTATCGATTCACTGGTCCATTTTCTTCTTGGCGGGCGATCTAGAAATGGTATCATATACTGATGTTGGACCGTATTTAACGCGTGTTGTTATATCTACAGTATGTTCTCATACCTAATTATGACATTCACTTTCCTCTCGTTTTCAGACTGGAGGAGCTGCAAGTAAGCGACAACGAACTGCGCTCCATAGATTGCGTACTCCGACTGCCCCGACTTAGAACATTGGTTGCTACTCGGAACCTTATCACCCATTTCGGGGTAAGTTTTTCCTGACCTTTATTTCTTTCATGGTCAACTATTCTCTTTTTCATCATAATAATGACTAACTTTTCCTTTACCCGGAGATGTTGTCACCGGGGATAGTTTAGCTTCGCAATAGAGTTCTTTATTCGAGTTGATCAAGTAGATTTGAAGCCTATTCCATTCAAACAAAGTATCAAATCTTTCCTCTTTATAATATTAGTATAGGAAATGGCGATACTTACAACTGTGGATTGCTTAAAAACCCCTTTTTTGTGGAATATCATCAAATGATGCATCCCGCTGGCTTAACCCCACTATGTTCCTTCTGGAGGTCCCTGCGTGCCAGGGTCACAGTATTATAACCCCTTATGAAAAAAATATTAAGTAGTACGCATTTACTTAATAATTGAATTTATTCTAATGTTTTAGTCAAGCAACAAGCCACCAATGGCGCCGGACGACGAAAATAAATCAGAATACCGCGCTCCCCTCACCACCGTTGACCTACGACACAACAAGCTGAAGGGAAGCATCATACTGGGCAACTATGAGGTACTTAAGCAATGGAATCTTATACCTAAATACCTTAGTAATGAGGAATGCACACGTTATGTTGTATATCATAATAAAATAGATTGATTCGGATGTCCGGACAGGCGCAGGAGGCGGAGGCCATGGTCAGCATACCGTAGATATAATCTGTTCTCGTATTTTTTTTACGTTCCATCAAAGATACGCCTAGATAAAAGTAGGTAATGCGTAAAATTCCTTTTGAAATAACTGCTTCAAAATAGCCACCGTTGTGAACGCTCCATGGTGTTTTATGTAAAGGTATTAACATATTTTCATTAATCAGTTGAGCTCATGTGTTTCGCTAATAAGTAAAGTAGTGTCTTATGCTATAATATTTATAGATTTCCGATATGGAATAAAAAATATTATTATATAATTACCAATTAATAATAGCCGTTAATAGAACTTGGAGAGGCCTATGTCCAGCAGTGGACTGCGATAGGCTGATGATGAATGAATGAATGAATGAATAGCCGTTATCAATTCTAAAATAAATAAATTTACTAACTTTTCAGCACCTGGTGTCTCTGGACATATCCCACAACAGTGTGGAGGTATTAGTCGTGTCGGCGCTGCGCGGTCTTCGCGAATTATATGCAGCAAACAATACGCTGCAACACCTAGGCCTACACGGCGCTATGCTCAGGATACTGCGGGCGCCACACAACCGTAAGTTGGTTTGTTTATTGTTTGGACTTGTACTAGAATTTTTGAGGATTATTATGTTGGGTTTAGGTGTTCCATCCCTACAAAAAGCACAGAAAAAGCAGTAAAAATTCAACCTATCATTCCCGAGACATCAAAGAAATAAATAGTTTGTAAATCATATTTTTTTTCAATATCATATTCAAACTAATTGAGCTAAATATTACATCATAAACAGTTAGATTTAGTTATGATGTAAAGCTCATTCTTATTCGAATGTTTTTGTTTCCAGAACTAGAAACGCTCACAACAACAGTACCACCGATAAACCTAGTCGAAATCGACGTATCACACAACAAGCTGACGTCACTACCGCAGTGGCTCAGCGGCTGCTCCGACCTCACCACGCTGCACGCCAGCAACAACCAGCTCACGTCGCTCCCTGAACATCTGTTCTGTAGCGAACTGTCCAGTCTCAGCAGTTTACACCTCGCCCATAACAAGATATCCAGCATACCCTCCATGCCGCGACTAAGATCACCATTACGAGAATTACTCCTCCACGACAACTGCATACAATCCTTACCAGAAAACTTCTTCTCAGCATGTGACAGATTGTGCGTCTTAAATCTCACAAACAACAGGCTAAGCAGATTACCACATGCAAGAGGTCCCTCCTCGCATTGCCTAGAACGCCTGTACTTAACAGCAAACTGTCTCACTGATGAAGTATCTGATGTCATAATAGCCTTCAGAGGATTAAAAATATTGCACATAGCGTATAACTGCCTGACTAATTTACCAGAAGCGTGCATCAACTTTTGGCCAGATATTGAAGAACTTGTGTTATCTGGGAACTGTCTTTCGAGACTTCCAGAAAACTTACCCCAGTTAAACAATATCAAAGTGGTTAGAGCTCATTCGAACAGATTACGCTCTGTTCCAATGTTTGCATGCAGTGCTTCCGTAAAAATATTAGATTTTGCTCATAATGAACTCGATAGTATAGATTTAAGGCTACTTGCTCCTAAACAGTTAAAGTTTTTGGATATATCGTGTAATAAAAAGTTACAAGTGGATCCTTCGCAATTCAGTGCGTATAGATGTCAAAGACCCCTGAGTCTAGTCGATGTCACCGGGAGACATTCCTTGCCGTGGACACAAAAAAGTGGTTATCATGAGGAACTAAATGGATCAACCCCTTGGACGACTGGATTTTCAGAATGCCCAAATAAATCATTACAACTATGCTGTGCCCAAATTCGTCTTCCATCCTTCTGCAATAGAGAAGGTTTATTTGCGATAATCGATGGTGAAACCGATATTGAAGTGCCAAAAATTTTACAAACTGCAATACCTGGACTTTTACTTGAAGAGAAATCTATCAAGGAAACTGTAAACGAGTATATGAAGTATGTCGTCTTGTCTGCACACAGGGAACTTAAAGAAAAGGGACAAAAGAAAGGTGCATGTTTGATAATGTGTCATTTGTCACCCGTAACTGCTCAAGAAATTGGTTTTGGACACACTACTCGGAAATATAACTTGAGACTTGCCAATGTTGGAGATACCAAAGCAGTTCTAAGCAGACGGAACGGACCTCTTAGTCTGGGTATTGAAAACAACAAACGACTTGGATATTCTATGCGATATCCTAATACTGTCCCAGACCCTGATGTTATACAAACCATAATAAAAGAAGATGATGAGTTTCTAATATTAGGTAATGGTAAATTTTGGAATGCCGTTAGTATGGAAACCGCAGTATCTGAAGTACGAGCAGAACGCAATCCTGTTCTTGCGGCTAAGAGACTACAGGATCTCGCACAAAGTTACGGCGTAGAAGACTGCATATCCGTGGTCATAATTCGATTTGACGCGGCGCGATCTGATGTGGACTTACTTATGCGAGAGTTACGGCAGACAATAAATAGTAATAAATCTGTATGTCGATCTGATTGCTGTTGCTCGCGTTTGGAACCATGCTGTCACTCAGTTACTCCGCCGAAACCGAGTAGCGACCGATCGTCACCGAGTGGCCAGAGCGACCGGCCGCCCAGTGAAGCTATCAGTCACCAACACTACGCCAGCGTTCGGTCACAAGCTAAAGCTTCCGAACGTAGGAGTTGTCGGGGAGGTGTCGCTCGGGCCATACGCGTGCGAGTCGAAGAAGATAAGGAAGAAGACAGAAACGATGACGTAGCAAATCCCGAGGAACAGTTCAAATGTTGGGAGTACATGCTCGAGCAAAACACACAAATGCTATTCGACAAAGAGCTAGATAACTTATCGAAAGGTATCAAGTCCAATGTCAGCAGTCTTAGAAACTTGAAAGGCTTATCGGGAAGCAGTCCACAGCTGCATCTAACTGGAAAGCAATCAAAAGGTGTACCGTTCTTATCGAAGCACTTCGGCAGTGCGAGGTCTTTCGGCACTGCTCTAAAGCCCGACTTTCGCTTTGGATCTGGGAGGTTACCAAATGGGGGTCCGAATGCTGCATATTTCGGATCCCTGCAGCGACTTATGCCTTACCATTTGGAATACGATTTTGCTGTGATACAAGAGAAATCTACTCAGGACTCCTTGGATGTAGACGGCCGCATGCAACAGTATTGGGGAGTGGCCACAACGGAACTGTAAATAATCTCAGTCCATGGGTACTGATAGCTCGTTAGTTGTAAATAAAACTTTATTGTAATTACATGTACAATTATTTATATAGATACCATTCATCTGTCGACTAGATTTTTTGCACAAAGTATTATAATCACTATGGACTTGCCTATATCAGCTATTATTACTTATATTACATTATTTCTATGTACAATATTGTGATAAATTCTGTCAAATGTTAAATCGTAAATAAATATTGCGTTACATCTACGTAATTCATATTATTTCTTTGTATCATTATTATAATAATGTACAAATAATATTAACGGTATTCTTACATCTTGACATTTATTACTGACTCTTTACTATTTACAACGATGTACCTTGCTAGTATAAGGCTTTTAAATTATCTTGTGCTCGTCGTTTATATACAAATATTTATTTTTTACAATCCTACATCAACGGCACAATCACAAAGTTACACGATATAACAAAACAGCAATGGTATTTAGGAATCTCATTGTAAATCAAAAAGTGGTTTATCAAGACAAGTGGCAAACAAATTTAACTGTGTATTAATGATTATCCGTTTATTTACAATATTTAAATTCTTGTCGAACACCAAAAAGCAATAACTACACTCATTGCCCAGGATAACCTGGGCCATCATTTGCATTCATGCAAAAGAACTTCGTTTTTACGAGTGGCCACGTTGCCAAAGTCCATGGTACGAGATATCGACTATAGATCAAAATATTTCAGAAATGCGTTGGGTTGGGGCTATTATTTAATTTTATAGTGTCAAAAATATTAGTGTTCCTCCACATTCGATTTTATATAACGTCCTGATCGCTAAATATTCACTGGAGCTAGGTTACAGCTCCCGCTTGACCACGAGCTCTAGGGGTTGTTGTCCGAGCAGGTGCGGAAAGGGTGCGCGCGGTGGGGGCGCGGGCGGCGCGGGGTGCGCGTGCGCCGGCGGCGGCCGACGCTAGGGGAAGGCGCGCGGCGAGTAGTGGTGCGCCTCGCCCAGCCACGAGTCGGGCGACGGCGGGAAGTCGGGGTAGCCGCCCGCCGCTGGTGATGATGAACTGCTCAGGTCTGAAGCACCGCCCGCGCCTCCCGCCCCGCCGATACCAGCGCCGCTCATTGCTTGTCCTAGTAAATTAAGAATTTCATTAGCTTCAATAAAATATTGGTTGGTAAAGTTCAAGGCAAAGGTGCGAGGCTTGGTAAAGTTTCCAAGTCACATTATTGACGCTAAAGGCGATTAATACTGAAATACATATTTTAACGAACCTACCCATCTAAACTAAATATATTTGCTGGAACAAAACCAACAACTAATTACATTTTCAAGACATAAGTTTAGTGATAATGACAAGTATGTATTTATAACTTATATTCATTTAAGTGCCTCAGCGTAGCAGTAATTATGAAATACAATGCCTTCACATTCGTAGCGGGTAGCTAGGTCCACACAACTCTTCCTACATACTTAATTGCTACAACTACCCAAGTCATATCAATAAGCCTGCATACCTATATTTGTGTACACAAGATGGTCAGGCGGGTAGTGGTAGTGTGGATGCGGCGGCGAGTGCGCGCGCAGGTACGGCGGCGTAGCGGCGTAGCGCGCCCCCCCTGCCGCCGCGCCCCCACCCGCCGGGGAACCCTCCTCCCCGCCCAGCGCTACGGTGCTATAGCTGTCGTTGCTTAGCTCTGTAATGAAAAAGAGACGGTGAATTTCAGAACTCAACACGTCGGAAAAAATAATTTGGTTGTTGTGCATACCACGCAACTTGTGAAAATTCAAACTCAAAATCATGAAAATGTGGAGCTCAATATTCACTGCAAATAATAAAGTTCTCCATCGGCATTACTTCTGAAATGCTACAATTACATTTTCAGATCTGCACTCAGTCTTGCTGATTCTGTTCAAACTTAACTGAAATATTGCTATTCAATTTAACAAATGGACTCCACCTAGGATAGCCTTCAAATCGCTGACTATGCTTTGATTCCCCAATTTCTAAATGTAGTCTTATAAAAATGCTTTTCTAACATTCGCTCAAACAGATACTGGAATGAACCTCTGAACAAATCGTTCATATACATATACATATACACATAACAGTCTGTACTATTTTCTGACATAAATATGTTTTATGTTTACCGTGATGACTAAACGAGTCGAGGTCTATCTTGAGCTCGTCCTTATCCAGCAGCCGGTCGTGTCGGGGAGAGCCACTGCCACTCTTCATAGACCTGAAGTATTGCGACCAGCGCGTGCGACCCGCGTCTTTCTTTAGCCGCTTCTCTTTAGCTCGTCTGTTGGAGAAAAAAATATGTTATAAAGGTGAAGTAAGTCAGTCTAACCAAGGGGTATTGGGTTGCCCGGGTAACTGGGTTGAGGAGGTCAGGTAAGTAGTCGCTCCTTGTAAAACACTGGTACTCAGCTAAATCCGGTAAGACTGGAAGCCGACCCCAACATAGTTGGGAAAAGGCTCGGGAGATGATGATGATGAAAGGTGAAGTAAAATTGTAAAGCTGTGCTATGTTTGTTGGTAAGACAAAAAAGAGACAAGTAAGAAGCCAAAAGTCTAAGCTAAACTAAAACAATACTATACATTTTGTTTGCTTTTTATCAGTTTGCCGACGATCGACAGTATATTTATCAAAGCTGTAGGCAACCAAACAAATTATTTTGTTTTAGAATTCTTCTAAACTCTAGGCATTACATCGCACTCTGTTAATACCATATTCTGTATATAATTTAAATACAAAATATGGAACCATATTTCTTGCCGTAGGTATGTTTTGCGGAAACTCATTATTACATTACAACCCCTTTTCAGCCGCTACGGGTACTTCCAATAATGACTGAACTTTGATTTAATAACGCAAACTCGTTATAACGCTTCGATTACTTTGGATTTAAACAAATAACCATACATTCGATGTATAAACAAAACACCCCCGTCGCATGTTTTGCGTGTGTTATTATTAGCGAAGCGGCGGGGCGCCGGCTTTCAACAAAGAGCTTGATTAATTAAAGTGCCTCCGCCCAGTCCGCTGGGACCAGGCGCGTGCTGCGATATACCTCATACGTATTATTGATACATTGTCCCGAATTGCCTTCTCCGTACTTTAATAGTCCGAAATAAATAAGCCCCCAAAATGAATTTGCAATTTAAATAAAATCGTTCTTTAAAATCAGTACAGAGCTTTATCATACAATAAAATGTTTTTTCAAATTGTTTTGCAATCATTATAATACTGGTCCATTTTACCATTAAACACCTTACCAATAAAAATTAAGACTGAAATGAAAAAAATATATAAAAAAACAAAAACCCGCCTGCGTGAAGCACGAATAAAATTTAAACAATTTGGACAATTGCAGATGGGGGACTTACGTCCTAGCTAGATAAGTATGTGTTGCATAAAAATGTCCCCATTTTCTATTTTTGTTGAATTCAGTTTGTTTTGCATATATTCGAACTATGTGTTTGTGAATTCAGATATTACATTTTCAAGAATCTTAGCTTGAGAACATAATAGAAATAATGTTATACCATGTTACTTAATCATTATCTCGGAATTGCTATCATAGTTATCACAAATATCTACTAAGCACTACTACTCACGCACCACAGGCTCGTAGAACAAAGAATATAGAAGTGTGGTGCATTACATACCTAAACATTAATTTGAATAGAATCTTGACCATTCCATAAGAATGGTCATAAAAACTTGAAATTATTTTCATTAGAACCTGTAGTGATCTATTTGAATTAAAAACCTTCGATTTTGACTTTGGGGCAGAAACTTTTTGCTAAAAATATGGGCTGATATTCTCAAAATGACATGGATGCCATTTGGAATGACGAAAAAAAACAAAAAAGAATAAATACCTATTTATTGGCATCTACGTTTTTTTTTCGATAAAACAGCCAACATTTGCTGATTTCACGTAAAACCTTAAAACTGTAATCTATTTACGTGATTGATTTTGTATATAATATTTTATCTGTGGTAGTTTTTTATTGTGATGTTTTTATTTTTGAACAAAAATTAGTTTGTTTGAAAGTGTTAAAAATGTTGCTTAAGGGTAAATGTAGTATGTACTAGCTGGTATGAACATAGAAGTCCTAAAAAGAAAAAAAATACAGTTTAAAGAAGGTTAACGACTAAATATTTTCACAAAACCGTCAAACCATGCCAATATAATGCAAACACTAACAACATGTTTAACGTGAGCTCGCATTGTGCTATATCGAGCACATAAAGTAAAGAAGTCGATTGTGATATCGCGTTCAGGTTTACGAGGCGAGGCCGATGTGCAGGGCGTGACCGGCGGCGTGACCGGTGCCGTGACTGTAGCCACTCGCGCGCAACACAACATAGTTCCGCGACTATGCCCAAACATACCAACAAACTGCTTTACAGTAGATACACAATACGCGAATATCGAAGGACATGCTTTTGATAGATGGGTATTCTTCACATCATTTGATAAATTACCGAAGCCGAGACATATTACAATTATATGGTTGAAAACTGAATATAAGAATGTCAATAACACCCTTAACATTCACTACTTAAGTTTCTTCCGTTTCATGCTAGAGAATCATGGTTTAAATTGGCGCTAAGTAATTTCCTGCTTAGACTACAGAATCATGAAAATGAATCAAACAAAAATCCATGGTGATATTAGCCATCGTATTAATTCAGACATAATACCATAAGCAGATCTTGCATTCCAAATACCTTTAAAGGTTTCGAAATTGTAGGTCAGCAAGAATAGGCACAAGAATCATTTAGGTAAATAGCGAGTCACGCCTCGGGATTTCTCTTAAATATTATGTAGATCAATTGCGTAGGGAATTGCAAGCCGTAAATACAGTTCAAGGCGTCAGGATTATGGAATAAATTTTGAGATCATTCTAGGCATCTTATTCCGTAGATTGTGCCTACAACTGCTTGACATGATGTTCGTCAATCACCTTATGAAAATTCCAATAGTTTACTTTGTTATAAAAAAACATGCCAAAGCCATTAGTTTTATTTCTTGTCATAACAATAACTTAAATTGATCACCTCATTTGCTAGAAGTAGATTTACGACTACAAATTTTAATTTCATGAGTTTCTACACGATTTCCTTGACGGTAAATAAAATAGGTAACATCATACCATAAAAATACCCACTGACATGAAAATGATGGAATGTTATAAATATGTCGAAGAGATATGAGAAGTAATCGATATGATTATTTTAACCGTGGACTTTAGCACCACTGATCGACTGACTTTACATATATCTCGTTAATTCACTTGAGCATTTCAAAATCATTTCTAAAACGTCAACTGGCGCTCTCAGAAATTGTTCCAGAAATCACATTGATTACAGATATCGAATGTATCGGTCTATTTGGCACAGTTAAACAGGCGTTACTTATGTTTGCACGCGTTATTATTCAACGTTAAAAAGAAATAAATGTCAATTTTAACTCTAGTTTATTGATGTTCTACAAATTCTTGCATGTTTTAGGACACACAAACACACATACTCGTATATTTATAAGGTTTTTCTCAATGTACGGGACCAATACAAACGCAAACATGAAATGGAATTTTGGCAAACTATTAACTATATAACACGTTGACTGTAACGAGCTTATTAAAGGGCTAGATACATTCTTCAGTAACTTAAAGATATCACGTCAATAGACCTACACGACTGCTCTGTTTGTGTAAAATACTTCTTCAATGTCTTACAATATCTTTTATAAGTGCAGACTGATACAGATCAGTAGTTTAGTATACTTCATCAAATATTTATTATGATCTAGTACTATCAACTACCTACTTTAAAACTATGACTTTTTATTCAGTGTACCTATCTAAAGGTAGCTATGGTAGCAGAAAACAATATGGAAGTCTCATATGATACCTATATTTTTGGATACAAAATCATTACACAAAAAGTACACAATGGATTAAGTAACTGACCTGTTTTGGAACCAGACTTGCACCACCCTCATATCTAGCCCCGTGTCATGCGCGAGTTGCTCCCGTACGTGCCGCGCTGGTTTCGGACTACTGCTGTATGCATTCTTCAACGTCTCTAGCTGCTTGGCCGTGATCGTGGTCCGAGGCCTCTTGCTCGCCGCGTCCCCATCTAGCGAACCCTCGCCGCCTGCACATTGCACATTACAAGTGATTTTGATGTAGATTTTGCCATTTTCTTTTCCTAAGGAGTGAATATTTTTGTGTTTTAAAGTCCGGATCTAAAGCAGCTGTTTCTTTTCTTAGGTATTTTTGAACCAATATTTTATCTACATTGTCATGCAATAATAATGATAATGTCAATAATGTCTTTACAAACAAAAATGATTATAAGCTGTATTTACAAACCTTTCGCTCTCGCCGCTTCATAGTCAGGTTTACACACAAGCTTTCCGTCTTCCATGAGATAGAATTCATCGCCGGTGTTGAGAGTTCTTGCGCAGGCTGCGCAGGCGAAGCAGCGCAGATGGTAGACGTGGGACTGTGCGCGCCGCACCACCTGCGTGGGGGGGATGCCCTGCCCGCAGCCAGCGCACTTGGTGCCGAACCGCCTGGGACAACAGCCGCAATCACAACAACATTATCAACGTGACAGACGCTATTACATACAGGTAATTACTGAAGGCCGTGGTTCATATCAGAAACGATCCACATCCACATATCAATGATCAAAACATTGTGCCACCGATGCTCCATAAAGAAAGGTGGAAATGAAGTAAAAGGAAACCTAATGGAGTAATGCTGATGGTTTATGAAGCATTAATCCAGTTCATGTCGCATAAAGTGATGAAATAGTTCAAGCTGGTGATAGTCATAGCAGTATAAGATGTGTTACCCACGCTATACTATCTAAGTAAATATCTTTTCAAATTAGGTAAGTATAACTTTGACACAGTGGAAGATAAAGTACGCAGTAAAAGAGGCTTACTTGAAGAAGTCATCGGTGCAGTACAGCTGGTTGTTTCTGGCGAAGCATTTTCCGGAGAGCATGGCACGGCACTCGACGCAGCGCAGGCAGCCGGCGTGCCACGTTCGGTCCGACACCTTCAGCACGTACCGGTCCACGATCATCTCGTGACAGCCGCCGCATTTCGGGATACTGGCTGCAACACATGCATTGTTATTATAAACTGGCCCTTGAAACAAATTCTGGGACACAGCGGCAGGTTTCAAAAACCGTAATATTTTGCGAAAAGATTTCATATAACCAGTGTAGGACAGGCCGTGTTATAACACGGAAGATATCAATGGCAAAATGCGAATGTTATAAGTGTTTTGCTAAAATATAGGAACAATAAAAAAAAGTTGAGGCTCCCCAGAAAATATAGTTAAGTCGTCCTTGAAGAACTCGTGGTTAAGCAACAGCCACACGGGTTGACCGATCATAAGGTTAAGCATCTCCTGGCGCGGTCGGTCTATGGATGGGTCACCACTTTATTATGGCGGATTCCTCCGTGTTTCGGAAGCCACGTTAAATTGTTGAGTCTTGACTGTCATTTCTACATCTTTGGCAGTCACGAGTTATGGGTAGTCAGAGCCAGAAGGTCTGACAACCAGTCTTACTAAGGGGTTGCCTAGGTAACTGGGTTGAATAGGTCAGAGAGGCAGTCGCTTTACGTAAAACACTGGTACTTAGCTGCATCGGTTAAGACTGGAAGCCGACCCCAACATAGCTTTGGAAAAGGCAGATAAGTCGCCTTGTTACAAAATTTTGAAATCTACTAAAGAAGTCTTAATTTTTTGCACTATGTTCATCCGCGATATTCAAGTACGTCACCGATCGCATACCTACTTACACGGGTTTTGTTTACAATGGATATTATTCTGGTACATTTTCTATGCTTGTTTTATATGCTTTAATGATTTCAAATAATTCGTTACAGATTCGAAGTTTTCCGATAAAATTATATTAAGCGCAACTATCTGATATGTAAATATCTACGGTATTTATTTCTTTTGCATAGAAATTTAAACCCAACGACAGAGGTGTGATGAATCAGTTTAGCGACGTACAGTTAATGCTTTGATTGCATAAGGATTCCTTTATCGCGTGAGCTGCCAGTTTACTAACCTAATAAGGCCTAGTATTCGTTTTCTCAAATTCACCTGATAGCTTCTGAAATGCTTAGCTTCTACAGTACTCTAAACTGTAACCTCTTCCTCCTCCTGCCGTTATCATTTGTGGATATTATGTCTTGTTCATCAACGCTTCGTACGAAATTGAATGATAATTAATTAGGTAACTCTAAGTTACCACCTTTCAAAATGTAATTTGACGTCACAAAATAACGTAGAAATTAAAATAATAGTTATATAACGTAGACATTTATAATCTACATAGTTGGGTAGGTACAGCATCAATAACGTCATATTTTGATTAAAGAAACTACGTGTAAACTAATGTTATATAATCTTATAAAAATAAGTGTTACTTGCAACATTACATTATTATTAGTTACATAATTATATTAAAGCATTTACGTAAGTTTATGTACAGAAATTATTAAAGACTCACCCCAGGTACATCAATAGATTCATGATACAAAATTTCAATTAACAGAAAGTAACAATTAGAATTGGGCTTACACATTTGGCTAGTGCTAGTACAGTCGCTGGTAGGTACATAACTTGGTAAGGGATGGAGTGTAGTGGATAAGTAAATAACAAAAAATTACCCCTTTAATTGTGTTTCATTATTCTGTACATAACTACAAACATACAAACAAAACAAAAGATGGCCATCTTTTGTTTGTAGTTATGCCTATTTTGGTAAAAAATACGACTTGACTGACCATTCTTGCCAAGTTAGGTACGTTCCGGGGCACCACAATATTGGATTTTGCAGAGATTTTTAAGCGACTGCTAAAGCTTCTCAGTTTAAGTAGTTATATTTTCGGTGTTCTCTTAAATTGTGTGCAAGTACATAACATTTTTTATTGTAAATTATTAGCTTCTGCCAGCCTCTTAGGTACGCTACCAGTGGGCAGCGATGAGGAGGATTTTTTGACGCTACATTCTAAATTTAATTTATTTAAATATTTATTAAATATGAAGTATTTTTATATTGACATCGGCAAATGAGATGAAAAAAATAACTTAACGTTACTTAAACAGATACCTATATGAAAAAAATATAAACGATATATTATCTTCGATGCAATGTTGGATTTTTGCTTTCTTTGTAGCAATTGATGGTGTGCCTAGGTAGGCACACCACATTGGAAGTCAATTTGTAAATGGCAAGCTCCAATTTCTTATTTTATACTTTAATGGAAATACGTTTACTATATTTATTACCCATAGCTCTACCTCGCCTTTTCCCAGGCTATGTTTGGGTCAACTTCCAGCCTTAACTGGATGCAGATGAGTAGGTACCTGCCAGCATTTTACTTGGAGCGACTGCCTATCTGATCTCCTCAACCCAGTTATGTGGGCAACTCGATACCCCTTGGTAAAACTGGTTGTCAGATCTTCTGGCTTCTTACTACCCGTAACCAACAATGTACAAATGATATCTGTGACCCACCAATTTAACGTGCCTTCCGTAACATGAAGGAACTCGTAATGGAAAGATGGTTACCAATCCACGGACCGACCGCACCAAGGATTGATTGGTGATCGATAAACCCGTGCGGCTGTTACTTAGCCACGAATGGGAGGAGCCATTAGCCCATACACATGGGATCACAACATAACTTGATGGTCGTTAATTATAATATCGTAGTTCACATGTTTTTTTTTTCTGACAACATTCATCTATAAAGACAGGATACTCCGACTCAAACCATAATTAAACTGAACACTTAGTTCTAATGTCATGGACTTCCATATAACTACTCATGAATATCTTGGTCATTTTTAGTTAAATAAAGCAATATCTCACTCTGTGCAGTGCACCCTTCACTTTTTTAATGATAAATCAGTATTTTAGCTTATTAAAGAATTGGTTTTGTTACCTCTGAATTTTAGGGAATATTTAGTGGGTGTTGGAATAATTAGTAAGAAAACAGAAAACAATAGTTAGTAAGAAAACGTACCTACACATATTGAATACACATTTATAAATTACACTGAAATAAAGATAAAGCGAATTTTACACAGCAAAGATGCCTTTAAGCGATCTTATAAGAGGAAAATAGGTTTAGAAATAACTACTGTACTAGCTCGGCGATGATTGAATCAGCTGTTAATATAGTACAACAAAAACATTAATCGGGGTTTACTCGGCCAGTATAACCATCTAAAGGTTTTTTTTTAATCAACGATAGATTCCCGTTATTTTTAAAAATGAATTTCCCATAGTATGAACTTGTAGATGAGCGTCACAATGCTTATTGAAACCGAACGCACGGTTATAAACAGCACACGAAATAGCACAGCACACAAAACACTCACTCATAAAACACAACTTTACGTACATAGGAATACTTCGGGTAAGTGTTCGAGTTGGATCGGCGGCACTCGCATGTCCTCGAGCTCGGCATCCTCAGCGCCCGGATACATCATAGCCCCTAGCATGGTGACGCGGCCGCCCCGGGCCGCTGCGTCCGGCGCACTGCCGCCACCCCGCCGCACAACCCCCAACCCTCTTATCACAAACTCACTGCTATTGGCCGCCGATAACAACCACCACGCCCATCGACCAATCCACACGGACACGGGGTACACCCACCGATCGATTGTAAAAAGAATTTTCGCAGTATTTCCCACCGATATTGAACACTTTGCATCGCTCAAGTGTTTACAGATGAGCACCGCTACACCGCTTTACTTTTTATGCACCATTCTTTTGGATCAATAAAGGATTAAAGGTAAATCGGAATGTAGCTATAAATTTTCGTAAATCCGAGCTTTTATTATATGGCTTGCGTACTACAGCACAAAAATATAAAATACAAATAGCGATGAAAAGCTCTGTAAACCGGCTACGTGCTACGAGGTGGGTGACATCTACCGCTAGTGAAGGATGGCCAGTTGCGTAGCATCTTCGTAGCGTTACGATGTCTACGTATCTATATGAATACTAATAATTTTTCACATTTAACAATACCCAAAATTTATTATTTTTTTATGTAAAAAAGTTGTCTTGAAAATCGATATGCTTCTGATTTGAAAATCAGTAGATAGATTGGAAAATTATGAATGAATGATACCTAGTTAGTTTTAAAACGGTTACTGTCATACTATGATACTTATTTCTATTTTTTAATATCGCTATGCAAAACGGAATTAACTATCTAGTTTTTTAAATTATATAACTAGTATGGCTTTACCAGCAATATAAATAATGTTATTGGAGACGTTATATGCAGATACCTTGAAGTCCAGATGACCGAATGAACTTATCAAATGGGTAGTAAAGACTGAAACGGATCACAAAATTTGTTTATTTCTTAAGTAAATATTTACGTCCAATTTAGTAGTCAATACTTCAAGGCGTAACTTTGATTACAGCTTCGCTTTAAAGTATCATTATTTGGTGATTGCGCTTACTTATACTATTTTTGTAACATGAATTTTTGTTTCATCACATAATTTAATTTTAAGATAAGGTGGTTTGTACCTACCTCAGCCAGACAAACAAAACGCACGACAATAAAAGCTAACCTAATTTGCACGAAATTATCTGGAAATTATCCGTAACAGGTGAAACTGCCATATATCGAATATTGGTATTTTATTCCTAAGTGTTTTTTTTTTTTAAAGAACGTCGGACGGATATTATAAATACATTTCTCGGCTTCATACCACCCATACCGCTCCGTACTGTCTCGTCTGTACTGACAAACTTAACACACTTGTATCAATAAAAGCAGATACACAATTTCGCAATAGTTAATTAGCTCAGTTTCGTAAAGCAAATCCTTAGATTTGTTTTATACATAAAATAGAAAAATAGGTTCTTGAAATAGAAATATAGAAATATAGAAATATATATAGAAATTAAGCAAAGGACATGACTTTCTCCTACCTTCTTATAAAATCAGGGATAGCACAAAGACGCTTGGTTTCAAAGAAAGTAAACATTTTTTACGAAACTTTGAAAACAGACATCAACAATTCTTTCATATGTTTATAGAAACCTTAAATTAATTATCAACCATTTATGTAAACAATATTTTATTAACGCTCCATGGCATTTAACTGATTTTTTTCATCAAGAAAAGTAATGTGAACATGTTCATTATTTTACTGAAAAATATATGAACTGAAAGAGACAGATTATTATCTGCAAAATTAAGCTCATGTAGAGCTTGACCGAACTTGGCAAGTATATCATGGTGACAAGTTGCTGAGTCTGCAACTATCGTCGTTATACATATACCTATAGGAAGCTTGGGATTGGGTTGACTTTAGTAGACTTAGTTGATTTATTTAACAGCTTTCAATGAAGAATGTCTAAGCAATATTGCTTATAAACTGAGCAACATGTACAAAAATGCTTTTCTAATGATCCTATAGATTGTACATATACAAAAGAAGGGTATGTGAGGAGAACCAAGTTATAATAATATTATAATAGAATTTACTAGGGTTTTGAACTCGTCAGTGTAATCTGATTTAGTAGTTGTGCAGCACTTACACAGCCGACAACATCTGGTGGGTATAGATCATAAATACCATGGAGGTTCAATTCCTTTCAACTAATAAATGCCACGCCTTTTGGCCTTTAGACTTTCATAATTGCGTTACAAACATTTACATGGGTGTACATTAACCAATACACGTAGGAAGTTTCTAACTAATAATAGGCACCCGACAGCTGTTTTTGAAAAAGATCACAACCAGCTACGCAAAATAGAAAATAGTCAGCAGTCGAACTTCGCGACCACAAGACCATCGATGCATTTGCTACACCCCAGTCAACAATCTGAGGAAAATGCGATACATCACATGCTAAACTAAAAATTACAACGCGAAAGTATATTCCACGTGTAATTCGAACTAACGAGACTGCTTATAACGAGCTGCCCCCCGTCTATTCAAAATGGGTGCGTTAACAACACACATACCTATCGAGCATAACCATTCGGCTATTTTATGGTGGAGCGATACTATAAATACTCAATATGTATCGTCGGCTCAATCCGGCTAGGCCGTGGTCAACCGTGGCCGCATGGTTGCTACGATAAATTATCCAAGTGAACGCGAGGCCAGCCGTGTGCAACTTTACGACGACATAAATCACGGCTTAGCGTCGCTGGAACCACCCTAAACGCGTGCGCAGACCAGGTTACAAGGTTATACATTATGAAACGTGAGCGAGGCTTGATTCGGTGTGAGGCGCGGATGTTGCGGACTTGCGGCCAGTGGGTCAACGCGGTGTTTTATTAATAGATCTGTTTCAGAGTCCCGTTCGTAAAGAACATTAGTCTGCTTGTTACACGTACTGGCTGAACATTGTAGATTAACGACGACGCTTTTAATATAATTTAAAAAAAAGTAAGGTTGTTCTGGTAACATTTTTTCGAATACAATTTGGAAAGTGCATATTTTGTCCATTCTTCAAAAAAATCTTTTACATAAACAAATTAAATCAGTACATACATAGGCTTGAAAATAATGAACTTACCGAACTTACCTACATAATTTGGTTACAATATAAAGAACACACACAAAAACCCTTCCTCGGCATAACACAATGATTTATGAAACGTAAGCATACAAAAAATATTTTTATAAATTTTAAACACACAACCGGGGCGTAGTGATGCATGTACAAGTATACATTGTTCCATAAATTGTGTGGGGCGGTCGTGTGCCACCGTCCCTGGGGCACCGGCGCGTGCGCTGCCAGCGTAATTGACGGTTACCGAGCACTCCTGGAGCTTCTTTCCCTTCAAATCTGCAGCGGATACGACAGCTACCAACCCGCTCGGAAACACTAGGGAAGCGTTAGTGCTTCTTTAAGAGATCCCCTTGCAAATTGTGTGTGTTGGTAAGTATCGGAACAGAAGCCGCGAGGTTTTTGTTTTGTTAAGAGTATGAGCTGTGTGTCAATAATTTTCAAAATTCAATAAATATCTTTGACTTTGACTTTACAGCTTATATTTTACCAGCAGTTTATATATTATTTTTTAACTACTACATTTAGTTTTTTATTTGGTAGGTTTGATAGGTAACTTTTTCACTGCAAACTAATAAACTTTGGTCATTTCATATGACCTACCATAATTGTCACAGAAATAATAACACATTGAACTCACGTTGAATTTTCTGGAATTTTCTTTAACACATCAACCAGAGACACTGATGAGATATCACGTTAGATAAAAATTTGTCCCTATTTGCTTGACGTATGCGAACGCGTGCCGGCGGGCCGCGGTGTCCAGTTTCTGTGGGAAACCGCTCCGCAATGGACCTTGACAAGTTCCCATGATCATTCGACAAATATTTACTTGGTACTAATGTTATGTAACTTGTTAGTACTTATTGTTGTTCCACAAATAAGCAAGAATGGAGTTTAGTTCTACTCGTAGTATGAGTTTACCTAATTTTAGAATTGCGCAGCTATTCTATCAAAGTTCAAATTCAGTCAACCTGCATCAGTGAACTAACTTTACCATAGTTTTTTAATCCACTTAACATAGCAATCTACATAGGGGTGGGACAATAATTATCGATTGTATGTATGATAATTATAGCTGTATGAAGAAACCTTCACATTTTATACTATTTTTGTGGTAAGATAATGTAAGTAGGTAGTTATGTCATAGACGATAGACCTGAGTAAGTAAAACCTAGCAGTCCATAAATATTGAAGTAGGTTAATTGGCAACAATCTGCATATTAATTAAAAACCGTTTACCTTATAATTGAGCAGATTGGTAAAAGGGTAAACAATGCCTCGACTTTGCGAGGTTTTCTTCCATTTTATATGCCATTAAATATTATGAAACTAAAGTTAATTTTAAACTAAATAAAATATAGCATTATAACAGAATTAGTATGAATAATTGCGTCGAACATGGAATAGAGGCTCTGTGATCCCGCCCGCTGTAAAGCGCTTTAATTTCATAATGTCTGCATGATCTGATTATAGCGGAACCGAAAAATTATATCGTTCCCTAATTAGGTTAAAATGCAATTTAGAGATGCGCCGCGGGCGGCACGCGCCGGCAGGCGAACACTTTTATGGTACTTTAGCAGCTGGGGGCCAATGGAGCAACCCTACCCTGCCTACCGACGGATCATACGATGATAACTAGAGATGTGAGTGATTGCTTATTGTTCTTTTGAGCACAACACTATATTGTTTCATTTTATGAGTTTTTTTGTTGTGTAACGCCTTTGCAAAATACCGTGTTGTTTGTAATACTTAGATCTTCGCTGTTGCATAAAATGTGTTGCAGGCGCTAAGATTTTGGTGTTTAGGTGATTTTTTCAATTGCATAAGCAATCAGAAAGTTGTTGATGGATTTATAATTATGTTTAAAAATAATAATATTTAGACAGGTACTTATTTATTTATGTAATTAGTTGGTAACTGCAAAATTCAGAGAGTACCTGCAATTACATTTTCTTTTTAGCTAATCTCACTAAGCATTAATACTTACCTACTTTAAATGCCTTAATTATTTATCTATAATCATAAACTAGAAGTACTAAAAATCAAAACTAACAAAATAAACATAGGCCTGTTGTCGCCCCTTCAAAGCGGAACCCCACTTATTAAAATTAATAAGTGGGCCCTTGCCTGCATTAATGATCGCCTTGTGTCAATAGAGATGTAATATATTTGACAAACAACGTTAACCAGATCGTGGCCAGCACTCGTCTTTCGAACGGTTGGTGGTTACGCTACGGCTGCTTAGTTTTTGGCTTAGGATTTGAAGGGATAATTTAAAGACGAAACAAAACGCGTGCGTACTTTTGCAAAGTATTTATTTTACGATGTGTAAAATAAATACTTTGCTTTTTTCGTTATTATTTTTTGTAATTTAATTCTTTATAGATCTTTTTATTGGATAACTTGCCAAGTCTACTAATTTAATAAAGTGTTAATTGAATATCAATTGAATCTCTACAGTAACTTTAATTTCATGAGGTATTCTGCTAATAATTTACAATCGAAATAATTTACCACCGAAAGGTTGGGTTCAGTGATACGGTAGCAGAAGAGTCCTGAGAAACCCATGTAATTGTAATAATACTGTAGTTTCAAACTACTTACATTCTAAATGGGTATGTAAATTTAATGTAGAAAGTCAAGATGGTAATTTTATTTTCATTACCAACCATTAAAAATGGTCTAGAAAACTAAGAAGCTGGATAGCATATATATCCTATAGCCCCTGTAGTCGTTTCAAAAAAAAGTATCAAAAATGAACGCATAAATGACTCTTCACTTTGAATTAAAGTGCATAGTCTGAGTCTTTGATCTCTGTTTGTAAATCCACTCCAGACCCTTACTGGGGGTAACTGGGCAAAGGAAGGGGCACCGTGTTTGCTAAATAAATATTTTTAATAACCGCACTTGCACTATTTGCTTAATAATTCATTATGACAGACAGACAGATTTCCACATTAATGTTAATGTACTGCAATAATGTGGATGTGGAGCAATGAAATCTACAATTTCTAAATGTTTGTGATGTAATTCCTATATTCGTCATTTCCCATACGTTTTAATTGTTCGAGTACAAGCGCCTAGTACATATTAAATAGTAAGTTTATTCGCGGTTCACACTGTTCACAGCGCTGAAACATAAGTGCCTATTCTGTGAAGCACTGGGAATCAGATTGCAAGTAGGAACACGACGCGATGTTATTGTTTACGCAGTTTCGTCGGTTAATGAGGTCGGATTAAAAAAGAAAGTATTATTTTTAACGCTACCTCATTAACCCACAATGCGAGCGTGGCGAAGTCGCCGCGGTCCGGGGCTCCGGTGGCAGAAATTGAATCTCGGGCGCATGCCTACTGCGACGGCTCGCATTTAGTTATGCTTCCATGCCATGGCTCCCATAAAATGACTACAACCATTCATACTTCATAAAGTGCTACCGTTTGTCGAAGAAATAGCTGGTTAAAAACAGGCTAGGTATATCTTTTTTTTATTTAATCACTATTTAATCGATTACAAATAATAATTTCCTCCAAAACTAGGTTAAATCATTGTACATTTTATGTTAAACTGAATTTCAATTTTCAAACATAATGGTTACATAATTAAAAGACAAGTAATGATATCCCGTGTTTTCATACCTGTAACCGGATAATATAAGCAATGCTGACAATGTGCCACAACGAAATACTCATTAACTTCATACACTTACGACCGGGACGTACCGGGACCCTATACACAAGAAACGATTCGTTTTGCTTATGGACGACTTTTTTTGACATATGTAAGCTTCATACAAAAACCGTCAAAATATACTTTTTAGCAACAGGGATCTTTACAGGGACAGGTCATTATCGCTCTTGAGAGAAAATTGCAAAAAATGAGAAGTTTTTAATATCGTAAAAAAACGGGGACAACCCACGATGGCGGTCAATTAAATAAGGTCCATTAGTTTCAATAACTAGGCAATGAATTAAACATTTAGTACTACGAATTAGCTTGAAATCTTTTGTTTCCTTGTTTTTTGTTTGTGAACTTCATAAAAAGTGACCGTAACTCATCGTGCAATTTGTACAAAAACCGTAGTAGTTTTTGCTAGACGAGTAACTAGTGCGTTCTGTACCGGGCACCGTCAAACAAAAAATGTAAACAAACTCTTATACACCTCTCGACCTAAACCAACTGTGGCTGAACACGAAGTTGTCAACTTTTAAAAACCGATTCGTATATTCGAAAATTGCTGAGTGAGTGATGTCTTTTTCTCAATAAAAACAATGGTAATTGAACAACCTTTTTCTTCTTCTTCATGCTCCGTTCGCATGTTATTTGAGTTCAGCGCAACATGTTTCTCTTCCATTCTTCTCCCTCATACTCAATTTTTATTCATGTAGTCTTTCGAAAATCAATACACCTCTTCCTTGGTCTACATCCGCGTCTCCATACATCCACATTCATACTTAACAACCTACAGGACATAATTTATTTAAACTAATAAAACCTAACCTCCAACACTTATTAAGTAAATCAGGATAATAGGTAACAAACAAAATTAATATTTTCACCTAATATTTACATTACGTAGAATTTAGTACATATTTACTTATAATAGAATAGGTTGGTAAGTCCAAATAACAAACACCTTATTGCAGTTAGCAGGAAATAACAAGTTATTAGTCGGTAAGTTCATAATTAATATGGACATTATTCGCTAAATATGTACATAATTTTACTAATTTCAGGTGAATTTATTAGGGAAAAATACAAGTATATTAAATATATATTTCTATTCTTTCTACATTGAAGTTTATTTATTCCCAAAAGTCAATTTTCATTATTAAATTAATGGCTATCATATTCAACCACCACATTTGACAAGGGCTGTGTTAATCTAAGGATGAAAACAAAATGTTATCAATAAATTATTTGATTCCTTACTGACTGTTTCGAGTTTCTGAAAGTAGCTTAGCATTATTATTGAGGTTACAAGCGAAGTATTTCAATAGGAAAAGTCGTAAATCGCTGGCGGAAGCAAGTTATAAATAATATTTAACATTAACAAATTTTTGGCTGATACCCGGACTCTAAATTATACATAGAATCAGCATTTAAAGACTCACATAAAATCCGATCATCGCTAGAGCGTAACAAAACACTCGTCCGCAATAACGAGCCTCATACATATAGTATAGTAAACATGACCTAGAGTGGACACCATGTCCTCGATGGGTTCGCCACAATTACTGTGATCGTCCTGCCCTTGTGCCTGTTGCGAGGCGTCGCGTGTTACACCAGAGTATTACAGCTAAGGTTAACGCTTCAGATACATGCCCTAAGATTACGACGTGTAAGAATAAACTTAATGTAATCATGCCTTTGTATCGTACGACCCTAATTTATGTGGCAGTCTGAAAATAGGACACCGAGATAGACTTTAAGTATGCGACTTATTGATATTATTTTGTCTTATATTCAAACTCAAATTCTTTTATTCAAGTTAGACAAATATATCAGCACTTTCTGAACGTCAAAACAAAAGACAGCGCCGAAAACCCACCCTTCACCACTTCCTGTGTTCTCGCTGGGAAGAAGTGGCGCGACCAACTCCCCAGCAAGATTCTTAACATAGGAATTTGCTTGTTATCAAAACTATGAAACTACATTATTTTCTTTGTTTCACCAGTATTGGACTCACGCGTCTAGATTTCTAGACTTAATTTTATTTTATGCCCAAAAATACCTTCATTACCTTCCGTCATTATTTTTTGGTTATTACACGGATTATTTATGAAAATGTAAATTGTTCTTTCAGAGACTAAAACAGAAGCCAAGAAATGTATAAATAGGTATCTTCAGTTCGTAAACTTCGCTGGTAAGTGGCCGGATATCCTGGTCACGCGAAATTTGACCACGAATTCTGTACAAAGGCAAAGGTCGAGTTCAAAACTGTTAGTTTGGCACAGAAATACTGCTTGTCAATCATGAGAAATTGCATGCACCATTGTCCTGCTGAAGGTTAAAATTTTACCCAATGAAAGAAATTACCTACTTTACGTTTTCCTGGAGTAGCTTGTATTTTGAACCTTCGGATACGAACGATTAAATCCAAGTATTTTTGCCCTGATTCTAATTACTAAATTACTATCGATTGAATAGTACGGAATCTTTAGTTATCAGACCCAAGGCTCGGTCCGCCCTATAGCAAAATGCTATTGTTGCTAACCGTTACATTTGCAGTGTAAATGAAGTAATAAATAATTGAAGGAGTTAAACTCTAATCACGGCTAATCTATTGTTTGTTTTACTAATCGAGTGCATTCCGTGATGTTGGAAAAGTTGTAGAAATTGAATTTCTTTTATCTTCAAAAACATTGCCATTCTAAGTGCCAGCCTTGCGCTAGCTTCTAGTATACAGCACGGTGGGATTAATGTATCGACAATTTTTTTCTACGTACCTAAATATTCGTATTTTTTTTTCTTTTTTGAACTTTGTTAATAAGTAGATGTATGTAATTTTTAATAAGTAATAAGAATAATTTCTTCTACTGACCGTCACTGCTTAACCTAACATTTCTTTAATTTAAGTTAATTTGAAATAAATTGTAGATTCATCTAAATTTAATTAAGATCCTCCAAAATAAAAAAGAGTTCTATACCCCTGTAAATAACTTCTTGATTAATAATCATGGCTACTAGCGGCTACCAACAGGAACAGCCGCAGTCAGTAAATCAGTACGGTCAGCTGTTGCGGGGAGATGCGGCGCGTGCTATCGTGCGAAGCCCCGCCACCCTGCGGCGTGGGCGCAGGGCTTCGCGTGACGTCAGCGCATCTGCCCGCCAGATGGCGCACCCTCCTCGCCAGATAATATCGCACACCGCACGCACCAACACTTTCCATGAAATCAAAATCAGGTAAGTACGAACGCATGTGGTATAAAACTACAGTGCGCTAAATTAGGACCAAAATTAAATTTGGTTCTATAGTACAAAATAAAGCTTATATGAAATTATAAAAATAAAATGACTTCTATAAATAAAATTCTCGGTAAACTAATGACTACGTGCTGTAGGAAGTGATTAATATTCTATTTCAAAACGGAATATCCAGTACATTTCTGCCTGAGCTGCGGGCTGTTCGCGAGTTACCGTGGCCCTGGCACACAGAGACCTCCCGAAGGTACATAGTGGGTTTTAGTCAGTAAGAGTCTGACACTCCCTTCGGCTGCACCCTCAGCGGGTGATGATGGTCATTTGATGATTTCCCACGAAAAAAAAACGTCCAGAAGGTACATTATTGAAATGTTAAAAGAAAATATTTTTTATAGAAATTTCCCAATTTCATATGAGATGACCAGTGCAGGACACTTTTATAAGAACACCTTTATATCATCATCACATATACTCGTACCTCACATGTGCGTGTACCACACAACCCCATTGTTTTTATAGCCGGGTAAAATGGTAATTACCCTGGCATCATCATAATAGTAAGTGATTTGACGTTATATAGGGCCGCCATACGCCATATGCCACGACACGCCAGATCCATTACTGTATTTATGTAACCAGCTAATTAAGTGCTTGCTCATTTGATCATGCATTTATTAATATGTATTGCATAATGTCGAAGGAACTTCTAATGATATTAATATGCGGATTATAACTGTAATGAATTTCATGAAAATCGTATTTGGTCGTCAACTTTTCTTTTACCGTTGATTGATTTAATTAAACATATCGTTAAATTCTATTTGGAACCTTTTTCATAGATAGGTACTAAAATAGTATAATAAAAAAGTCGTGGTGGCCTATAATAAAAAAGTGGTTTAATTATCAGCTTCTCAATTATGTCAGGCAAGTAGCAATAGAACTTTTGTAAGTTATATGTACTTTCTATCATGGACACTGCGATATAGGTTGATAAAGGTGAAGGAAAATATCTCTAGAAAACCTGGACTATGAAGTCTGAAATCACCAACCCGCATTGAGCATGCGTGGTGATTACCGGTCAATCCTTTTCTCTTTTTAAACTTTCGCGATTTGTACACATACATATATCGGTGTAATTCTGCCGAAACGTCGGGAAAATAGAGGTAGCGTACGTGCCTTTATAAATTTTCATCGCGTGTAAGATCTGTGTGTTGTATTTAATATCAATCCTTTTCTGTGTAAGAGGAGAGGGCCCAGCAGTGGGATGCTAAAAAGGATGATGATGATGAAAATATAATTATTTTGTGTTCATCAATTAGGTAGGTACCAATTTCTGAACTTAATTATTAAATAATATCTGCTGAAATGAAATGGGTAATAAAAAACGACAACTATTTTTTTATAAGTACCTTTAACCATCTATTGTTCTGCCCTGGCATGCAGCGCCAGCAAATTAGATAAAAGATAAAACAGAATTGTCGTCCTCGACCACAAATAATATAATTTGCTTATTCAAACATAATAAATCGGATAATTGCATTAGTTTTACGACAAATTGCACTTATCAACAAGTATTTTATTGCAATTTATAAAATATCTGATTGTTTAGCTAATAAATGATAACTCAACAAGAAATATATTTATATTCTTACGTTAAGTTTCTATATTTAAATCTGTCAATAATTTTATAACAATATCAGATTCCGTGCTGCGTTTTGACCTGCGTCGCGAAAAAGCTAGATCCCGCACACGAATAAAAACCAGCCTATATATTATTCACATACATGAGCTATATTAGTATCAAGTTTCATCAAAATCCATGTGGCAGTTTTTGCATTAAAGAGTAACAAACAGCATCAATACGACTTCGGATACAATACCATACATTTCAGATGATTTAATTTATTCTCATATTTTCCCTTAATACTAGTTTACTGGAAACCTCACCCAATATAAATGGCGGCACCTATATTGAAGTAAACCTTTATAAACATTGAAAAAAAAAAAACGAAACGTATAAGGTAATATTCCAACTTTTTATAAATAGAATGGATTCGTTTCCCCGCCAATATGTTCTGCCACTTAAAAATTATTAGGTATAATAATAGTGTAGTAACGGTTATTTTTTTGCAGATTTTTGGCAAGGCGTATTCAAGTAATAAGGAAACCGTCGCGGTTGGTCATTGGGCACGTATCTAATTAAGATAGCTATTGTAAACGTTTCCTAGATTGATTTACCTCCTGCTAAATATAGAACCTACATATATAATACACCATATATATACGTAGTTTGCTTATTTGTATGACACTCATTTTATAACAGTAACTTAAAGCTATTGACCACAAAATAAAAACTATTGTAATAAAAAGTAATCAACTTAAAAATAAATTTCCCTGTAAAATGGGTACAGCTACATAACAGTCAACACAAATTTCTTTTTCAGTCTGGATAAACATTGTTATTTTATATTCGTAGCATTTTATTTGTTTTCGATTCATAAGTACTTATTGATTGGTACGTATGCCAGTGCTGCGTCTGTCTGAGTCGGTACTAAGCAGGTATGATTGACACTTGGTGTAATAAAGGCAAATAGAGACTCCCTTCGCTACCACTAGTGGTGTGTCGTCGGCAGCCTTTTTAATGACGATTCATGCCGAGTTAGTTACGGGACTTAGAAAAAAGCAAATGTTCATCAATTCAATTCACTTATTCTTTTACGTCATAATATAAATATCGTAAAGTAAAAGAAAGGGATTTTTTTCATTTCCTAACTGATAATCCGCACTGTTGGCGTCATACTTGCACAGCACAATCAATTAGATCTATTTGACGACGGATTGAAAATTAATTAAAAATAATTTTAGATAAGTCTATGCGTGACATACGATCTTATGACATAAAATAAATAAATAAAAACAACAATGGTTTTTTTTATGGCAACATTTATCCGTTTCGTGCTCTGTCATGATAGGTATTCAACTATTTTCGAAATAAATATAAACTCTGATTAACGCAGTTATAAATACCTAAAGCCGCCATAAAGTGTCAAGTGACAAAGTAGATTATAATCTAATTTTTTGTTGTTTGTTAACGAGACATTTGTGTTTCTATCAACCACATACGCTTCGTATTCTATCGATCCGCTGAACAGACGCCGTCCATTACTTAATTGCCAAAAGTCATTGAGTCACTTTAACAGAGCGCTTCAAAAAAAATACTTCTATTCCTTTTTCTTGATAACACACAAGTACGAGTATCTATATTTTTTTTCCGTAGAATTGTTCTGCTTTTACATTTATACGGATTGAAGTGAAGACACAAAAAATATTATTAAGAAATGGCAATAATATCCCATGCCTTCTCCTTTTTGGGGTTCGGTTCAAATACATGAAAATTAAACTAAGGCGCTCCCAAATTCTACTTAATATTCTTAATACATGCCTCTCCTTTTATCTATTAGACCTTTGGGACAAAAAAATACATGGATAAAAATGTAAAGTCAAAGCTAGTGAATTACTAAATATAAGGACATCGCAATACGAACTTTCAGATTAATGTCAAGCTAATTATCATAAAATCTTGTGCCAAATAATTAAAAAAAAATGTGAATTAGACCTTAATTTCTTCAAACAGTCCAGTGTGACAGGCAAGATACAATTCAATTAAATAAAATTATTAGATAATCATTATATTGACGTAAACTAGTCCTTGTGTATATGCCCATAAGGCGAATCCATAAAAATATATTAACCCATGAAGCAAGTGTGGAAAAACACCCCGCCACAACGTTCATACTTGTTAAGACCAAACGAAAAATGTGCGAGGTTTTACGTAAAAACAATGAACTTTCACACGCGTAGGATTCACGTTGATTTAGTGGAGTCTACTGCGGAATCAAAGCCGAGAAGTCGGCTTGCGGTGGAGTTGTAATTGAATTTGGAGAACAATCAGTTTCCCTGCCGCGGGATACATTCGCAACACGCACGCCTAGCACGCACCTGTTCACTATTTTATTAGATAAACGAAACCTAAATTTATGGGCCTCGGTAAACATATAATGAACTCCCTTTTTACTTCTTTTGGCCATCAGGTATGGTTTAGAAAGAAAAGTGGTATTATCCTGCTCTTAATCAAGGTTGCATTAAAATGGGGCTATAAATAAGACACCCAAAAGATGGAATGGTTGCGGTTTCTGAGCACCTTTGTCGGGCGATAGAGAAAAGGTAAAAAGTCATCAGTTATCCGGATAAGTTTACTCATCTCACGAAAATCGCATTGCTAAATGATTGCGGTAAGGTGACTCTTCGAAATAGGTACACTTATAAGTCAACTACCGTCCTTCTCAAAATGGGGGCACGTGTCTATGCTTTTTAATCACGAGAAAAAACAATAAAGCAATCTCTCACAAGTATCGTTTTCAGCCGACAATAGAATGTTCGCCCCGCGCGATAATTGAATCGAGAGGGTCTGGCCGACCCCATGGCTCGCGTTAGTGTTACATTTGATTCGTATGTGATCTGCACGGTCTTCATTTTCTGTTGTAAGATAGTTCTAGCAATTGAACAGTAATGAAAGTAAAATTAGCCTAGATCATACTTTTATTTAGTGATTTTGTCTTAAAGGCTCTTAGTATTTTTGACGATCTCATTTAAATATGTTGAGATGTATTTCATTTTAAATTGTATTCGTAGATGGTAAGTAATAAGATAGATTAAACAGCTCCAACATTGCGACCTAACAAATTGAATGCCGATCTGAGTGCGTATTGACATAAAACAAGTAGAAACAACAGCGGCATCTCTCAGCGGGCTCCAGTTTGTTTGCTCTCGTGGAGGGGGTCATTACTAAACTCCATTACACTTTTTGTGCCAAGTGTTTTGGTGGTATAACAAGGGTGAAAACGACCCTACAAAACGAATGACATGCTCTCACTGTTTTTATCGTTTGTGAGAAAGGAAAATATTTTGTACTGACTTTTTATTGGATACACCCTATGTAGCTTGGGGAGATTGTTAGAAGTCTAAAAATGTTCTATTAGGTGTAAAAAGTTATTAAATATAATATTATAATTATTGCATTACAACAAATACCTCAAATATAAATAATTGGTCGTATGGAGGAGACACCTTACTTTACAGGATACGTTGGACATCGTTGGACACCATACTTTACAGATGGATCACCATTTTGCCTCACATAAACATGAAACTGGTATATAAACCTTCAATCCCATTTTTATTTTATTTTTCGTACGTAGAACGCAAAATGTCAGTGTAAGTAGCGCTTTAATACTTTATTGACGAACGAAAGAATTTGCTCAGCGAGAGTAAGCTAATGAAGTGAAGTGAAAACCGAATGGGGGTTCAATGACCTGCCAACGATCTCCACCTTGGCAATTAAGTCGGTGAGAATAATTTAATGAGCCTTTGTGAACCGAACGGACGAAGATTATTGTGTTTACGTAAACTGGGTTGGTGTGTGTGTCTTGAATTATATCAAAATACTTAATATATTTTGATATTGAATAATTTAAAAATGAATCTTGAGACAAAGAAGGATTTTAAAATCAAGTATTGCAACACTTTCTTATTTAAATTAGACATTAAAATTGTACAAATTTTCTTCTGATTGTACATAATTTTGTTGTGATGAATCGACATACATATGTATATATACCCGTAAAACATTTTAAACGAATTTTGCAAGCTATTAAACTAAGTGATCGCATAACATTTACATGCCCTAATACGTTTGAATACCCAAAGAGAGAATTGTCATCAATCTTGAAGGGGTGTGGAGCGCGCCATAATGCGCGGCACATATGGCGTCATCGGCGCTAGGCGTTCCGCTCCGGTGGGCTCGTTGGACCCACATCGGTCCAAGTGACCCGCACCGACCTTAGACCATATCACAGATCTCACTACAAGTGGACACTAGCTATAAAGCACCTATTGTAACCACCCCTTTGTAAAGTACACGTCAATGACAAATGTTACATTGACGACGAGTTCAATGGATATTATTCATCCATTTGCAAATTACCCGCATTTAATCCGTGTAATCTTTTGTCTGGGATGCTTTAGCAAACAAGTGTATGCTTAGAAACATGCATCGCTTTTTGTGAGCTTGTTTTATCAATACATTGTAAACGACACCAGAAAATTGTTGGTGTTTCAAAATAAATGCCAACATTTTCAAAATTAAGTTTCCTGACGTAAACTCTAAACTTTATTTTATAGTAGGTACATACATAAAATAAAACATGAAGCACAACTACAGCAAAGTTCGTCTGCTTTGTTTTCTTGGCTTCAACCAGATTGCTCTGCTGACTCTTGAACTCTTTCTAAACAAGTAATTACAACCTTGTAAAGATTATTAAGAATACCTAACTAAGCAATAACACAAAGAATGAAATAAAAGCGAAAAGTTTTTTTTCCTAGCCGTGACTATTTAACGTGTGGTAGATATAAAAATTATGTCTTCGATTAACTTTGCGTAATGGTTGCAATAAATATTTATGGGTCCGGATTTAGTGCGCAGTGTATCATAGCCATAGGTGTGTGCGGGCATGAGAGGGGAGGCCAGGGAGTGCTAAGTGCCGGGAGGCCACATGTCACTCTCGTCGTGCTAATCTCCAGGATTTGCCATCCAATGTCCCTCGACATTTCCATCCCGCTTCCACCAACGACAAAACGATACATCCATTTCACGCAGCTCATTGAATATTATTGCTCCATGGGGATTTTGAAAATATGGAGCCGTTTAGCTAAAGCCGTACATTGTATCCATCCAGTGGAATTATTCATACGCGACCCGTTGCATTTATCACTTAATGGTATTAGCTATTAGATCGTTTAATCGCACGATTTGCAACTTTATGACGGAATTTTAGTTTTGCAATTCATATTACTGGTATTATGTTAGTGGGAATTTTCATTTTTGATATCACCATGTGTAACTTAACAAATTACTTTCAACTAACTTTAAATCGCTGAAAGTCATTCATACATTCAAATAATAAAATAAATTTCACTTAGGCTTTTATACTTGTACTGGATTGGTAAAAAACCTGAAAAAGTAAAACCAATAGGTAATCTTAACCGAAATCAATTAACAAGTGTGCTATTGTTGAACGTAGTGCACTTTATTAATTAAAGTCCTGTCACGGCACTTGTCTAACATTAAATTCTATTGAAATAAATCAGTAAGTCAATGTCTGTGAGCATAATGATCGCATGGTGCTGTCAGCGCGCCATGCGGCACGGGAAGCACATGGCTGGTTTTCTAAAAACAAGTCAACTACTACGAAATAAAAATTGCAATTCGCCCTTCCGACTTACAAAATAAAGTTCGGTTTGCGTTGTCATTGCATTCGCTATGTGCAGTGACGCGCTGGTTTCATTGAGTGCATTGCGGGCCCCGGCTTGTCATTGCTTCCCTCCAACCCTAAAATGATTCCATTCTGCCGCCGGACGAGCCGACAGGTTAACTTTTGTTATTCTACAAAAGCCACGCATTACAGTCCGATTGTTGGCACAAATGTCGGATATTATAAAGCATTTCGTGTTCCCTAACGATTATTTCAAGTGTAAAGTGAATACGCGAATCATTCTAGGGTAATCTTTAATCAATAGGTAGGCTCCCAATTTTCTTTTGTGACTCTTCATTATATTTTCTGTTTTTTTTTTTAGTTTTACGTAATAAAATACTAGCACATACACACGCTAGGAGACTATACACCTAAGTTATAATATGTAAGCTAGGGACTGATATACATTGATGTCTACTAAAGTTTATTTTTTGCCAAAACAACATTAGTGACGGATGATCTGATTTTTTTGTTCTTTAAAGATAATAAAAGAGTATATGTTATAAGCTATGGGTTTTATGAATTGTAATAACGCTTACTAGACCTGTAGACGACACAATTATCGTAGCGATTGGCTGATCTTACTAAGCCAAAGAGCCAAAGAGGAAAAAAGTGTATTCATATTTGTTTTTTCTTTGGCACGTTTTTCTTCAAAAAAGGAAAATAAAAGTAACAAAATGCATAAAGTACATCAAGCCTCACTGAATATTTTTTTCCCTCTTTTTACAAAACCTCTGTCTGGGGGGTATTGACTTTTCATATCAACAAAGAAAACGTGAAAATATTTCTTTACCAAACGGTAAGTCAATAGAGGTTTGAGGCATTGCCCTCGAGGTGGTTAGAGAGGCGCGAGACGGACGGGACGCGGGACGCGCGGGGAGGGCGGCACGGTGCGCAGCCTGCGCCAGGGGACGGGGGTACTCTTCTTGATTACAGCACTCCCTACACCCCCTCCGGCCCCCACATTACTCCCCGCCTTGCTGCAATACACATAAGCCTACACAATGACAGTCGTGTATAACTTTCATTGTTCAGGTTACAGAAAATATTAATTTAAATTTACATGCTGCTGACTAGAAATTTTATATGAATAACTTACGTATTTTAGTGAGATTAAATTTTTGTACGAAAACGAATGTGCAATGAATTTCCACATAATTGGGTCGATAGCTTAATTTGCAGTCCGCTAGTAGTAGACTAACTTCATGCAATCTAGTTACAGCTCAAGGATTTGTCTAAACGAGTAGGTACCCAATTTCTGAACACCCAAAACTACAGCTACAAATCTAGTGAAATACGTGAAGATTCAGGTAGGGTCGCAGGTGGGAGCGGGCGCTGAGATTGTCCGCATCAAACATGCACGAGCCTTCGCCCTGTTCGCTCGTAAAAATGCATATTCAAGCGGAAGGGCGGATGCTTTTAATACTGCGCCGTAATGAGCAACCGAGGTCGGCAAACTCCTTAATTTTCTCTTTACAGACCATTCAGGTAAATTGTTAGCCCTTATTAATTGCTTTACAACGGGAAGGCGGGTTCACATAAAACTTTATCGTGAGCGTGTTATAAATGGCGTGTCTGTAGCCGCTCTACGATTATGTTTATTAAATTGACGAGTAACCTGGGCTAGGATAAATGTGTAATATTTGTGACCTTTTGAAAATTCACAACAAATTTTCAAAGTGTCGGCAATAGAATAATTTATCTAGGTGAACCTGAAAGACTAATGTACATACTCTACTTATTATGGATATAGTTTGCACACTGTACTATCAATGTAGATTACAAATAGATAGAGAATCCTACTGTAGCCATGTTTAAATATTTATTATTATATATAAATCTCCAGCTAACAAATGGTACGTCATCCTTTATCGATTAAAGCACAATTCATTCTTTATTGGTCTACTTCCAATTTGCTATAAGTAATACGAATCAAAAAGCCGGCTACCACATAATGGTAATTAGCCACGCAAGCCATAAGCCCCCTTCGAACCGGTAATGCCGAAACGTAAGCGGATGGCCCACATGCTGCGCTTATTTTGTTTTCATTACTATGAATAATAGGAATATGTTTATATAGATATAAGTAACTATAGTAGTAAGTAGTATATTAACCATCAGTCATTAGCGCATAATAAAGTTATTTTGTTAAATCTTCAGAAAATTTTGGGGACTTACCATACATATAAGAGGAAAATAATGACAAATTGGTGTTACAATCAAACAAAAGTGGTTTAGGTGTACCTAAATAATTCTATTTTATATGATTTCTATCAAATTACATTCAATTAAAATATTAATATTTCTACATGGAAATTGTATTCACATTTCTAATGTAAAACCAGTCATAAGGCAGTTGATGTGGTGAACACACTTATAATTAGGTATTTTGTAAAGTTCTGTGCATAAGCATTAATAAATCAAACGTTAATAAATCATTTTAAGTGTATATATTGTAGAATATGTTAAATGTAATGTACCTAAATATGAGTGGCAAATAAGCTATACCTACTTCAACTTAAACTCCTATGTAGCTACTTCCAAAAAAACATGTTATCAATATCATATAGGTACCTGCCAAAAAAATAAAGGCATAACTTGATCGTCTTAATCGACATGGAATATACCGCTAAGCCCTCGGCTCTGACGGAGCCGGCGTACCATTTCTCTGATTGATTAAAACGCTAACAAAGGGATAATGCTGATCACTGCGAGCTTTGTACTGAAGCCCTTTATGTACAGCGTAGTCTGAGAGTAATCAAACCAGCCCTCTATAAAAATCACCCACGGAAATTATAACTTTCTGCTGCTCTCCCTTTTGTGTGATATTGTGGGACAGAATATTTGTATTGAGATTTTCATTTCAACAAAAATAATTATTGTTTGAATTATATGTTTAGACGTTGCGAATGTTTGTTGGTCTTCTTTTAATTTTGTTTGTTGAAGCTCCGTATTTTTCTTCGCTTATTTTTTTTTTATGTTGGCATCGCAATTCGCCTTCCCCTTATTCTTGTTTATCATCATCATCATCATCACCTGGTCACGGGCCTCCTCTTACACAGAGAAGTATTGAGCGTTAATCAACGCGTTGCAAAGCAATTAATGAGCATTAATTTTATTGTTCACATTAAAAGTTAGTAGTGTTCTTATTATGAGGAATTGTGATTGATGTATTAGTGTAGACAGTTCAGTGTATTTTGGACAGTCCATACCATTGCTTCGATGGAAAGGTAGATGCGAAGACGTACTCAATGAAATAATCGGCGCGGCGTCAACTGACTTGAGGTAGACGAGTACTCGCAAATAACGTAGTATTTTTGTTAAAGAAGGACTATTTCAAATGTATGGAAATTAATTACAAGTTTCGCTCGCTTTGCTGTGTGCATTATATATATTTTCTACAGAACTATCTAGCAGCAAACTCGTAATATTGTACACATATTAAGCATGTAATCCGAACGCAACATTGACTCAAAACTTCCTGCCCGCATCCCTATTCCCAAGTGTAGATGCATAGCCATCCATAGCCAACCTTAGTAAAGTAATCATAGATGGCTGATCTAAATCAGGTGAGCTAAGGTGAGCCGCGATAGTCAGGGGTCCGTAGTCCGCATCGATGCCCGATGTACGACAGATGTCGCCCCCCGCAGCGCGGATGATCATCCGGCCCCTACTAAAGTATGCCTCATAAACTTTGTTGTTATGAATTATTTGATATTTCAGACGCCAATTACGTGCTTGATGTATGATTTTTTCCTTATTCTAAGTTCGATGTGTCTTTGCTTGTTTTGAGAAAGTATTTTTCGTAAGTTTCTCTATTGTGTATGTTATAATAGCAGTACAGAATTTCCCGCGTGAGTGAGGAGTGAAATAAATATTTTCTATCTTTATAATGTGAAACGACTTCAAAACGATTAAAACATCTTCGCTTGAAAAGCACCATTAAAACAACCAAAATATACGCAAATTAGTTTATGTAATTAAAAAAATGGAATTCATGCTCTTAAATTGACACAAGCGACTAAATTATGAGGTAGGACGTAGGAAAGACTTTTAAGTACAAATTTTTTGAAAAATTATAATTCGTAATAAAATTATTTTTCAAAAACTTTTAATTACCTTACCCTTGGTTTTTTTGAAGGTGATTATATCACTACCCACAGGTATGGAGTAAGATACGTAGGTTAGATATGTTAACTTTTATAAGTAGCTAGTAATTTATAAATAACTAGCTTCTATTTATAAATTACGACCAGATAGCGTGGTGGTTAGTGAACCTGCCTGCCACGCTATAGGTCGCGGGTTCGATTCCCGTATAAGTCAAACATTTGTGCGCATGAACATGAGTGTTTGACTTAGTATGGGTGTTTCTATGTATAACATGTATGTATTTACAAAAGAAAAGTATATAAGTATGTTTATCAGTTGTCTAGTACCCATAGTACAAGCTCTGCTTAGTTTGGGACTAGATGACGTTGTGTGAATGTGTGAGGGATATATTATATTATATCAGCGATTTCATCCGCGTCCCAACCGAAGTACTTCGTGCCCCCGGATTAAAAATATTTATAGCCTGCTAAAAGTGGAAAAACATTTCTCAAATGACACCAATAGTTCCTAAGATTAACGCCTACAACTATCTCAAGCTTTATAACATTAATATAGATTTAACCGTTTCGAAATCCACCAAATATTACAGACTACAATGACACATAATTAAACGTAACAAGACATTAAATCAAAATGAACGGCAGGTACGATTCACCCAGAAATGTTCGACCGAACAAAAGGTGTAGTGGAAACCGGAAGGAGGCGATTCGCCGCGCACGCGCCGCCACGTGCTCACTTCCGCTTTTAATGCGATAATATAATAGGAGACATCTCCTCCTCGTTTAGTCAAAATACTCTGTAAATATTTACCACGATATTTTCTCACACTTTTTTATTAAAACTGTTGATTCATCAAGAAAAATAAGTTGCGTTTCACACGACTTTTACGTTATTGTTTTTATATGCAGTCAGCTTTTGCTTCGTTTTTTTAAATAATTATTTAAATTTAATGTCTTAAAAAACCTAAATTGATGTATCTTTTAGGTTCTTACCTATAGGGTAGAATACAAAATAAAAAATTACAATAACATTTTGTTCTCACGCAAGGATCAAAGCACTGTACTCGATATTTTGCTAACGTATTATAATAACTAAGTAATATTTATAATAGTGGGAGATTAGTGCAGATATAATAATTGCGGCGACCGCCGGTGCCGGGCGCCGTCCCCGCCGGCACGGTTGCGGCAGCCGGCCTGACTCCGTGTAATCACAGGCTTCAATACGACAAAGATATAATCCCAGTTATTCGTAAACTATTTAGTAATAATTTCTGTATCATGTTTTCAATGAACGGCGAATATCCGCATTTTTCACAACGAAAAACGAAATTAGAGAAATATTGACACTTTCAGGATTTAAGTACTTGATTGTATAAAAATTGTCAAATTTGAACAATAATTATATTACTGAAAAACACTGGTACTCAGCTGAATCCGTTTAGACTGGAAGCCGACCCCAACATAGTAGAGAAAAGGCTCGGGAGATGATGAATTATCATACTGAAATACCTCACATAGCGACGATGACTAGACATAGATGATGATTGGACGATTGAGGAGCTCGTGGCTAAGTAAAACGCAACGCTTAGCGCGATCGGTCCGTGGATGGGTAACCATCTTGTCATGATAAGTTCCTCCGTGTTTAGGAAATCACGCTAACCTGCTGGTCCTTGCTGTCATATTGTAACACTTCCACTGTCAAGGTTGTGAGGTACATGCGTAAATCTACATATTTATAATCCGATACTTTCAAAATTAAGGAATATTTTTTTTTAATAATAAGATTTTCAGAAAAAACAATTGAGATTAATAAGTACACATATTTAGAAGAAAACCTTCAAAAAAGGTATTACTTTTTACAAAATAATCTTTAGGTAAACAAGTAGGCACATATGCACATAGATACATCAATCTACTAATAGGTGCGTTATCGATATAATAGCACCAGTGTAAGCTCTTGTCTGGTGTTAAAATCAAAAAAGACCCATCGGCACTCCTGTAGAGCACTTAACTTGATTATACGAAGCCGTATGGTGTGCGTGGGTGAGCCCATGGAAACAGGGCCGCCCATGGACGCGTGCCGAGTCCTTCAGTAAAACCCTAGCACGTGCCTTTTAGTCCATAATTATAGGCTTTAACTTGTCGCTAAACTATGTTTAATATCGAGATATTGCTAACACTCTTAGTCAGACAACGAAAATTATTATTTTTAAGAACATCTGAGTGCTACCTTTGAAAAATAAATAAATAATTATGATTATTTGGTAGGTACTTCATTTTGTCACCTCTACCTACTAGAACTTAGGCAATATAAACAATTAGGATATAAGCTCTTTAATAAAATGACAACATTTATTATTGCTTTGTGTCTGAACAATTTTTCATAGGTTTATAAATATTAAGTCATTATAATAACAATAAAATGTAATTTTATAAACAAGTTACATTAAGTATTGCAGTCGACTATGACTTCCGTATTGCAAGACTTTACAATTGCAAATGAATTTATATACCTATCTAATAATTGCTTTATAACTCAATACACCTCAGTAATCAAAAGATGAACTGCATCATCATTCATCTGTTCAATAAATTATTGACAATAATGTTCGGCCTTAGGCTATGTTTTGCCACTTGCTTCACACAATTCGACATATACAACGTTAGAGGTATTTCTTATAATCCAACATTGGAACATTGGATGAGATATGTTCAACAAGTTTCAATTTAGTCCAAAGTAAATGGGGAGGCAGAATCACACTACTCGGCAAGTAGCAGAACACGCCTTCAGCAGCTTCGATGCGTCTTGCTCATCTACCTTCGAGGGCTTTATTTCTGGCGAGCAATGCGAGCAGCACGTCGGGCGGCGGCGGGTCGAGCGGGTGCAGGGGCTCTAACGCGTCCATGGCAGCGTCGCGGCGTGCCTCGCAACCCGCTACCACCTCGCCGTAGTCAGCCTCCATCAACCTGTCACTACGTCCCATGCACACACTGTAAACATCCAGAGCCACCTTCACGACTTAGCATCCCGCACGAGTCGCGTAAACAACACAGTCGCACGAACACCTGTGCATGGTTCCCGGACGGCTGGGAGCGGCTGCAGCGGGCGTCGCGACGCGCCCGAGAGCCGGAGCCACGTGGCGGCGCCGCCCACGCCCGCCCCTCGCCGCCACACTCTCGCGCCGCGCCGCCCTCCTGCCTCCCATTGAGAAGTCATTTTTTACCCCCTGAATCTGATAAACCCTGGGGCGAGCGGGGAGGCGCGGTGGCGAGCGCGGCTCCCCCGCCCCGAACTAATTTGCTGGAGTCGTACGACACACCCCGGGTACTTACATCCATCTACAATATTACTCTAGCACGTTATCCCGTTCGCGGGGGCACTTCGTTTCTAGTCATCTAGTCATTGTGATGAAAGAAATTCTGAAAGCGTAACAATATTTTTCGTTAAAGATTTGGACAAAAGTAAATTATTCTGTGCGCCTTCTTCCATTTGATAACTGCCGTATCATTTTACTAGTCACTACATAGTATAAAACAAAGTCGCTTTCTCTGTCCCTATGTCCCTTTGTATGCTTAAATCTTTGAAACTACGCAACGGATTTTGATGCGGTTTTTTTTAATAGATAGAGTGATTCAAGAGGAAGGTTTATATGTATAATTTTAGTATCAGCATTGCACCCGTGCGAAGCCGGGGCGGGTCGCTAGTAGATAATAAAAGTCTTCAAATAAAAGTTTTTCTTTTATTTGTTTAAATAGGTTTAAATAATGAATAGGTACAATTATATTTTCCAAAAGTTACTTTTTTCTCAGTTGACATGCGTTTCAAATGAGGTTTTAAAAGTAGACCATTAAGTCCTGAGATTAAGTCATAATGACAGTCAGTAACAGCTGACGTAAATGTGTTGTTATCGACAAAGTTTTATTTTCAATTTCTTTACAAATATTTATTTTAGAATCAGTCTTAAGAACTATGTCCAAATGTAATAATTATGACCCTGACAATGTGTTTAAACGATTCAAGGTGGTGGAATTCCCGCCTTCCTTTGTTGGTCTGTCAACAAAACAAACCCTCGACGTGGAGGTTGATCTCAGAAAATCCGCTTATCTCAAGACAATGTGCGAAGGACGCCTAATGGTACTTGAAAACTCAACCACAATCTAAGTAAAAAACATGCTTGAATTTAATACTAATAGTTAAGTAGTAATAGTTTCCTACGAATTACACTGAGATCGCTAGGTTTAGTCAGTTATACGAATAGAGATCTAAAAATATAGAAAAAAAATATAATAAAGTAGTTTTTTCTGGAATTTCAGAAGTTTGATGAAGCGCGCCACATTTCTGCTTCTCATAGAGCATTCAATATAGAACCTAGAGATGATTGTACTGTTCAAGTAACGTTTCACCCTAAAAATGAATGCGTATCTAGAGCGAAACGCAAGATGCAGATTGATAATAGATTTGTCTTCGACTTACGTTTGATACAAGTGGATGAAGTAAGGTGTTGTGAAAACGAACTTCATGCGGAAATTGGTCGATATTACATAAGTGGGCAGTATGAATATTGTAAAGTATCCCACTATCCTAAAGTTCTTAACTTTGGCGATGTAGCAATTAATAGTAAAGTGACGAAGTACATCCGAATAAGAAACGAATCGAGTTTGATTGCTGCTAAAATGTGCCTTGAGCGAGTAACGTGTTTTGAAGTTTCCCCAATGAAATTTACGATTGCTCCAAACTCATCCGTTAAATTAACCATCTCAGTTAAACCGACTTGTTTAAAGGTTGCAAAGACTTTTAATTTCAAAATAAGAAATCCTCATGACCTATTGTTTGATTCCAAAAGTGGTATGTCTGATGCAGATGGAAACTTTATTGATTATGTAATAACTAATAAAATTAATATATCGTACGATAAAGTTCCGAAAGTTATAACGGTTGATTCTTTACATAGATTGACCGAACCAAATCCTCGATTTACTTACGTAAATGAAGAAGTCGAAATACAAAAGGAACGAAGAGAAAAAGCCAAAAACTACATTGAAATTTGTAAAATGACAAATGCAAGAAAAATAATCAAAGAAAAATTCGCAACTGGAAGAGATCATTGTTGTTCGGAAATATTGAAAAAAATTCAAAAACTGGACGCAAACTTCTGTCATCGAACTTTGGTTAAAATAACACCTTATGATCTATTCAATATATTGTTTTTCCCATACTCATTGGATTTTGGAAAGGTTGCCGTCTCGACATACGGAGAAACTGATTTAAAAATTAAGAATAACACAAAATATGATATATCTATAAAAATGATACACAATACCGGTCTTTTATATACTGAAAATAAACTTCCTGAGGCAACAATTAAAATGAAATCATTACAAGAAACTACATTAATTATCTATTGCAAGGGCTTCAAAGGAGGAATATGTAAAGGTACTATTCATTACATCATTGATGAGATTTACAAAGGCAAGCATCCATACACTATGGAAGTAAGTGACCCTTTGCTAATGGTACAAGAAAAATGCTTAAAATTTGGAATGGTTACGTCTGAATGTTTTATCACAGCGGTCCCTGTACGAATATTTAATCATTTCAACATTACGGTTGACTTCAATTGGGAAGAAGTAAACCCAGAGACTCCATTTGAAATACTGCCAATTTCTGGCTCCATAGCAAGTCACAGTTGTAAGATATGTGTTGTTGCATACGTTTCTAAAGCAACAAAATCAAAGATCCACGAAGTTAATTTAATTTCTAAAAGCATAACTACTCAAACCATACCAATGGAATTGAGCATTATTACACGCAAACTTTCTATAAAGTTTTTACAACAATCTGTGATATTTAAAGATATTCCATTAAACTTGGAGACTATAGAAAAGGTTAAACTTGAGAATTCATCCAGAGAGATTGCCTTATTTCACGTTGTGGAACCCTTGATTCCAGGCGTAAAAATTGAGCCAATGAGCGGCATTATTCGACCAAAAGTGATCATGACTTTCGATATCATAATAAAAATATCATGCGTTATGGAATTTGCTTTTGATATTTTTGTTAGAATCAACAATAAAGAGAACGTTGTGTTGCCAATCAGCGGAAATGTAGTTGAACCAAAAATTATTATACATCCTAAAAATATTTATATGGCACGCATTCCATGTTATATGGTAACTTACGTCCCAATCACTTTTCAAAACCTGGGTGCAGTGAAATCTGAAGTACAGGTGTTAGATACTGGAGATGATAACATATTTGATGTTTATGTTCCAATTGGAAATGAAAAGCAAAGAGTATTCCAATTCAATGTGGAAGCTGGACAATCGAAAATTGTGTTTATCAAAGTATGTGATATATTTCGCCGAGAATATGAAATGTATATTCCATTTAAAATAAATGGACTATTAGGCCCTCCCGACAACAATGCTTGGTCGACAGAACTTCATTATTACATTGGCGAATATGAACAGTAAGATTACTTTTATCAACCACTGAATGAAGTTAATTCATATTTTCGTTATAATAGGAATTTGCGCCCTTGTTTTTTTTTCCTATTTTTGCATAACTAATACATCACACTATTTTTCAGGTATTATGAAAATAACATAAAAGTTAAGTTGAAAACTGTGAATAAAGACATTAGTTACTGTCGCATAATGGGTGTTATTACCGTCCCATGGGTAACATTTTCTGTAGAAAAATTTGAAATGGATTTTGTTCCACATGGTAAAAATATGTTAAAATTCGAAATGACTAATGTATCGAAGTATTACTTATATGTGACAATTTTTACATCAAAATTAGTACCTTGCTTCACTTTAGAATTGCTTACGGACCCAGAAGAAAACGAATCAATAGCAATAACGGAAAATAATATAAAATTTGAGCTGGAACAGGAGCAACAAGCAGAGTTTGGTTTGAAATTCCACCCCAAAGGTCACGGCAAGTTTGTCACAACTGCCGTGTTGTACTTAGATAAACATATGACTATACCTTATTACAACTTAACGTTTGTGGGGAGGAGGGAAACGCCGCTGATGACGCCCAGTACTTACAGAATAATATTTCCACCTTGTCATGTTGGAACAGAAATATCTCGAATTATCACTGTCGATATGGAAGCAGAATCTGACTTGGATTCATTCAATTGTGTTTATAAAGAGGATGCTAGTCTTACAGTTGAATTAATTGACCTTATTGTAGTTGAGAAAGATGAAGTATTTCATACGATTGTCACTGTTGAACTAAAAATTTGCACTCAAGCGCCTTATAATGGCAATTTGATGGTTCATTTTAATCATGATTGCGGCTCCGTCTGCGACGTCGAAGTCCACTTTTGTGTCACATATTGTTTAATTACTCTGCATGCCAATCATCTCGTTAAACCTGAGGAAAATCCCTACCCTTATTTTCCGTTGAGTAGCCAAGTCAATCTCTATAACTACTTAAACCGATGCTCAAGTTTTTTGGAAAAATGGATGTTTCAGCAAGGATTTAGAAGAGATTTATACCCAGTCATTCCGGATACATTCCATGCATTATCATCTACGTTGTCGACGCAATGTGGTACAAAAACAAAAGGGATTAATGTATCTTACTTGAATTTTGTTAGGAGGATTGCAGGGCCTCTTATGAAGCACGTACGAAAAATATCGTTAGTACCAACTAATATTTTAATTTATAAATTTTGAAAGAGCCACTTATTTATAATGTACCTATCGTTTCAGTGTTCATGGTGTTGACGATTCATTTAAATATGTTAAAGAGATTCATGACACATACAGAGAAATCATTAATTTATTGAAATCACGAGGTGCTAATTTGTTTGTCTTACAAGCGAAATACCTCTTAAGTCATGAACAATTTGTAACTTACTCTGAAAATGTAACGCCAAAATGCAATGCCGACATTGTTCTGACACAAAAATTGATATCAGATGTTGATCTTTTTAAAAGGTTAAACAAGCAAAGTTGGCTGGACTTCATTTTACAAAGTTACAAAGTTTTTGTCATGGACAGCTGCTTCTTTGAATGTGTTTGCGTTAGCACTCAACCTAGAGATATAATAAAAGTGTTAATTGACTGGTTCAATGAACAGATATTGATCCAACATCACAAGCTCATTAAAAAAAATAAACCAGTCAAACAAATTACCAACATAACAACAGACTTATCGGATGGCATAGCCCTTGCGTCGGCGTTAACGAATTATTGCCCATTTCTAATGGAACATTTTTCACTGTTCTGCGAGGTACAGGATAAAAGCAGAGTGGGAGACATAATTAATAATGCTTGTCTAATTATTGAAGCTATGAACCAATTGAGACTTTATTTTCCACTGTCAACTAAAGACTTTTTTCAACCGAATTATTTACAAATGCTGTTTTTGTCTATACATCTTTACGTAGTCCTGCCAATGTTCAAAACCAAAGATACGATCAAGTTTCACCCACCACTTTTAAGAAGTTCGTCACGGTTAGTTGCAATATGTCCGACAAGTCAAGAATCACTAATATTTACTTTTATGATACTTAACAACAATCGAAACAATTTTGTGGTTGAAAAGGCTCCTTCGCAAGACAATGGCAAGAAAATGTTTTTAAGTGTTAAGTATACCGCTAACTTTGTGTCTGAAGAAAGCTGCATTCTTCTAGTGCACGGATACAATAAAACTCGGATCTTTGACACATATATTGTATTCATGCTCCGTGGACACGTCGGGGTATTGAATCCTGTTAGAAAATGTAAAGTTACTGGACCATTATATAGACCTAATAGAGTTGATGTGCAGTTGTCATCACCATTTCTAACTACAGCCACATTTCAAATCCATATCACAGATATAGAGCCATCGATTCCCGTATATTTTGAAGAAACACCTAAATCCAGATTTTACTTACGACGTTTGAATTTAATTGACAAAGAGATAACTTTGTATGGTACACCAAAAGAACAAGGGCAAGATGTAACAGACCATAAGCTGTATTTGCAAATGATATGTCTAAGTACCCAAGTTGGTAACTCATGGATTTGGTTTAAGAGTGACATTGGGCAATTTTTTGTGAGGGTTACGACACAACCGCGTTGGGATATACCGATAGACAGCGTGCAAGCAAAAGTGCAGTCCTGGCCGATGGACCCCTGCAGCTGCGGAGAGGCTTGCGAGTGCTACAGAACTACTGTGCTCTTGATACCGCACCGCAACGAATTGATGGTTAAAGCGATGCGTTATGCATTACTAGAACATGCGTCTAACGCCATGATGCTAATATTTGATCAATTAATCGGTAAGTTATATCAGGCCTACTAGGCTTTTGATTCATGAATTTCTTACACTCTCTATTTAATGTTTCATCTCAACAGATACAACAACTGGTAAAATCATTCTCACTATGCTATTTGAAGAGGGAGGAACAACTATGACCGATGTAAACCATATTCTTCGAAGCAGTAACTCGTTCAGGATTAGCTCTCGTGCCTTGATGCCGCGCATCGACCGCGCCACATTGTTCCACCATAGCAACGCGGTTTTGGCATTGCCGGTCACTGTCCCGGCTAATGAAAAGTTTGAGAAATATTCTATTACGTTTACGTCTGACTGCGGAATGGACATTCGTACTTATAGGATATTCTTCATTGAATCCAGTGGGAACATAACTTCCGAGTCATGAGTAGTGTGATGCATACGATATTCTTTTAATGTCGAGGGATAGAACAGAGTCATTTAATAAATAGTATTTATGCATTTTTTTCTTTTTTATGGAAATCAAAATAAAGCGGCTCAACATGTAAATCCTGTTACCGAGTGCACGTTTGTTCCATACAAATATTCTTTCGACAAGTTTGTCACAAAATGCCAATTATTTTTTTCGATAAATACCAGTTTCCACTTTTTTGAACAACCATTAATTGGACGATGATGCGTATCTTTTTATTGGTTACGAAAAACCAGTGCAACTGGAAGCTAACCGTCTAGAAGTCTGTTGACTGTCTATAGCCCCTTGTTCGTAAGCAAGTTAAAAAAAAAAACAGTTTCATAACGCATGGCTGGATCCTAGTGCTCTACACTAGGATCCAGCCATGCGTTATGAAGTATCACTGTTCCTAGATATTTTATTATTTTTATGCTTCTATTGTTTTGTAAATGTGTTGTCTTTATGTAAATCCACTTGTTTTTTATAAGAATGTTTCCTTTTAAATAATCTTCCATTAATGCAACAGACATTTAAAAATGAATTGGTTGTTATCTTTCGTCGTTGAACTTTCACTATAATCATGGTAAATTGTGACGTTGCTAACGTAACTTTTTTTCGATAGAATATATTTCATAGTTTTTGTTTCAGTGTGTTTTATTTAATTACCTGGGCTTTTGATCTCTATTTTTAATTTAAATATTAAAGTATTCAATAACCTCCCGTGCCATTTTTATTCGCTTTATCCCAATTACGAGCCGTATGAACCATACAAGGTCAAACGAGGTCATGTGAAATAAACTTCTATAACAAAAATTCTTAATACTATTGAATTTTCCAAGAGAAATAATTAAGACTTCCTACACTTTAAATGGACGTTCTAATTTCATATTTTGTAGTATTACCTCCATTTTGTACAATTCTCTACTGGAATTTTCTTCCATGCAGCAATAAAAGCTGTAATTATTTTTTTCGATTTGCCATGTACGAAATTTTACCGTGGTCATCACATGGTACAATTTTTTTCCAAATGGCCAATCCAAATCTGCCCCAAACTGCTCCGTCATGAAGTCAATGTTTTTCGGAACATTGGTCGTTTGGAAACTCCAAATGATCGGTATATTTCCAAATTATGCTTAGCATGTTACAACATATGTACTTTTTCAAAAATTTACTTTTTATTTACACATTTTAAATAGCAGATGCCTTTATCATTATTATGTTTTTGTGGTCAATCAAGGGATGTCAATTAAGTAACCATTGCTGTATCTAAAGTAAAAAAGAAACCTTTTTCACACTAAGAACTTTTGCAGGTACTTTAATGGTTACACTAATCTATTCATCTATCACCCCACTTGCTTGTCAGTATTTGACGGAAGGGTCAGGCGATGGCGCTCGGTCAATGGTGCGCGAACGCATCGGAAGCGTGCAGCCAGAGATGCGCGCGTCGCGCCGGCTCGCCTGCCGCCTTGACCGCGCCACTCAGCCGGCACGCTGACTTGACCGGTCATGGCAGACGCCACATGACACACGGAAACCTTTACCTTACTCAAAACTAGGTCATGATATTTTGTTTTCTTTGTTAAGTGTGTTTATGTTCAAGTTTATCAAATTGCATCCCTAAAATTTGAGACACCGTACGTTTTATTTGTTAAACCAAATACCAAAAACCTTGTTATCGGCTGATCGTAGCAGTCACGCCACCATACAGATCATGGAAAATCCTAATTAATGTTCCTACAATAACTTTTTGCCATCACTTATTCCTATGTATTTCTGAACTAATGTATCTCAGTAATTGGAAGGTTCGAACAAAAACATTAAATAGATTTGTGCTTATGCGGTTGTGTCAATACCTAACAACATGTTTTTGTTATACTGGCTCCGGGTATGATGCAGGCGTTGGTTTATTCGATTGGTCATCATCATTATCAGACGATCTTTAAATTCATCATGATGTTATCGTAAGGGTAATGTAAAATCCAAGTCTCAAAACAACAAATTGCCATCAGCTTAAATACGCTCTACTTTGCATAGGTTTTTAATAATATCCACAATGTTTACCGAAGCCTCTGTATGACATAAATCTCTAAAAACTGAGACATGATGAGAACAATAGACTGACCTTATCCACAGTGTAACGAATATGTACGCTGCATTTAAAATACCTGCAATCGTAACAATCAATTGCATTAATTACCTCGCAATAAAGCATTATCTTTGAACTTGAACGTTTACGCCTAACTTGTCTGTTGAAATATTCAAGTGCAGCAAAACGCGTGCATAGTGCCCTTCACCTTTTACAAATAATTCTGCGCGCATAGGTCTATAAGGAAGAAAAAATACGACGAATATACGTTCACTGTTTTGCTTTATAAATCAAGTTGTGGTAGCTAAATGGTTGATACCCGTTTTATTTTTACATGCATAAAACCGGCCGCTTCAGACGTTACAAGTGACAAGTGCGTAAGTGGTCCGCGAAATAATATTAAGTTATTGTAAAAAAAAAATGAAGTCACTGCAACTTCATTTATTCATAAACTATAAGCTGCAAATAACTATGTCTGTTTGTTGTTACGGGTCATGGTACATTTTAAGGAAGTTTTCATGACGTGAAATACAGGATGCGAATAACAATTGTTTACAATGTTTATGATAATTTAAATTATAATTAGAATGCAGGCATCCTAGCGTTTTGAACTGTAAACAATATGTTTATGAGAATATTTATCGGTATATCGAAAAATTTAGTAAATGCGTTTTTCTCAAAATACTTTATTGTTATGCAAGTAGTCCATAATATTTGGGAAGCTTATGGTTTCACTTTTTAGTCTTTTGTGACATTAAAAAAACTATTTTATTTTGGTATCAGCAAGAATTAGCTGAAGGTCTTTTTCAACTTTAAAACTTCAAGTTAATAGAGGATCGCTCCACAGGGTGTGCATGGTCCGCGTTAGTTAAGATTTCGCTTTATATAGCTATTTAGGTCTATGTATTTCTATCAACGCCAAATTTAACTCATCGTTAGCAAGCCCGAGCTACCACTGAATATATACATATACATTTTTCTTCATAAAATGAGAAGCAATGAGCAATAATATTTCTTAAATATTATTGTTGTCATTTGACCTAATTAGGTAGGTATAACATTTCCTTTCAAGTCTGTAAATCAGAAACATGATAAAAATTAGGGATTTCATTATCTTTTAATATAAAGGGTCCATTTAAATAAGCGAGATCATTGACCCACTGCTCCGAAACCCGTAATTTGTTTATGTCGAGAGAACGAGTTATTGTCATCTTCACAATTATGCCACAGGCAGCAAAATATTACACTCTCCGCCGTTACGAACCTTCGGCAATTTTCTGCGTTCCCTGTATGAAGATTTAATGTATAATGCGTCATAGGAAATCTTAATATACGTTGAATAAGAGTATATCACGATCTAATGTTTAATTTCCTTATTATTCGGATTGATGAGAATTAAAATCACGATCTAATTAAAAAAAAAACAATAAAAATGTCATAAAACTGAAAAGCAGGACTCGAAAGATGTTACCTACGTGATTATAATTTATGCAGATAGACCTACTAGTGAAAGTATATTATGTTAGAGACATATGACATAATGTGACATGATAATTGAATAAAAAATACTAAACAGTTCGATTATAGTCTATATCTTATCGCTTGAATTGAATTCTTGTTTTAAATCATAAAAATGTACTTTAATATACTGGATTCTAGACAAGAAAATAGTAACAAATAGATATTTAGTAGTATAAGCGTACTTAAGCAAGGCTTTGAAAAATCACGTTAATTTTATGTTTTTTAAATGGGAAAAAATATTCTACGGGAAATCAATGGACCATAAAACCTTCACAATTTTCACGACAGCACATACCTACCTAAATATTGTCATATTAATGACGAGTGAACAGGTTCTGAAAAACAACTCGTTCATCTCAATATCCGAGCTTCACCCTGTCTTACGATTCCCACTATTATGTTACTGAGACAGCGAGCGCCTCGGTGGCTGTAGAAAGCTGATCTGCGCCTATAAATCGACCTGACGGCTACCGCTACCACCATTGTGTCGCTGATCGTCCTCTTAACTTCAAGTGTCATATCTTATCAACCTGGCCACTAACAATTTTTGTTTTTAGAATTAAGTTCACGTACACTTTTGTATAAATTAGTCTTCTTCGAGACTTCAGTTAGTTATTATATGAACTAGAACAGTGTCTGTGGTGTAATATGGACGCGCAACAGTTTCGGGAATTCGGGAAAGCAGCTATCGATTTGCTGGCCGATTATGTTGAAAACATTAGAGACACGTAAGTAGTTTTTTCTTATTAGCAATTATGATTAATCGACGTTAATAGAATTCGTATTGTATTCAGTTTTTATTACTGTCTTATGTAAAACAGGCCTGTCAACACCTGAATATAAATAAACAATAACTTGGTCTTGTCTTGTCTTAAAAATCTTTAATTTTACAATCAATTCAAAAGCCTAGGCAAATTAAATGAATAATAACTTGTAATTATAATGTAGATAGGTACCTGGTTAGAGACGCCTAGATATACTTACATACAATGTTTAATTAAACTCGGTTTTAACTTTTATAATAAAATCAGAAATAACTTATCGTTAGCTCTAATTGCACTCTTGTAGGTACACATACAAACAATACATACACATAGTTCTTATGCAATTTCTAGGGGCACAGCAGTGCCCGAGCCAAGTCTCGAGCAAAGTAGACCGACCGTACCATCTTTTCTCGAAGCGATTCGCGGCTCTTCCCTATAGACAATTTAAATACCTTTGTCGGGTGTTCATCTATTGCATAATACCTAGGAAAAAAAAAGTCACTCAATGCGTCTCTTGACTTTTTGTCTATAATACTTAGTAAACGTTTAAAGAGAGGAAGTCTATTTGAAGAAAAAATACTTAAAGCTGATACATATTTAATTAATATTATATTTGCCGGGTGGGAGCAGAGTCGTTACCTAAGTGGGATATGTCTGTTTGTCTTATGTATCTATGTCTGATACTTGATTTTGGGGCTTATAACGGCTGAACCAATTAAGATTCAGTCTTGTATAAAATTCAAATTTACAGCGACAATGGGACATTTAACATTTTTATGCGGATGAAACCGCGGGAAAACCAGAAAATTAATCAATAACATCGTAGGATTAACTTTGTTATGCTTAGGTACTAGTCTTGCTACTAATTTGATTTGTATGATTAATGGTTTTAGTCATTATCTTCATCCTTGCTAACAATTATTATATAATCAACACCTTGATACTTAGCGCTAAAGAATCCGAGATTATGGGTGTCGTTCTCAGACTTAGCTAAAATCAACACATCTTGCGAATAAATGGCTATTTGGGTTGTTTTCTGGCTGTTGCATTCAATGAGCTTGCAGGTTAGATCACCTAACAAACCGTTGTGCGGTATTCAGCTACAGTTATAAGGTGTCCTGGGCACAGGAATATGAAACGAACCCGAAACCGTAATTTTATGTCTCAACGCACCGGGTAGATTATAATGTCCGAATTTTGGTGACCTTTCTTTTCGATTTTCTCTCTTCGATCTTTTACTGATGTAGTTAATTGATGTGTCCAATATTTAGTCCTTCCTTTCTTTTATCATTCTATCAAATTATATTAACTGTCCGTTGTAGGGAATGAACAGCCAAGACACGGCAGTATAACCAAGTTTTTAATTTTTGTGACATTGCTATGACAACGTTCGTTGATGACTTTGTGATTTAACATTTATTTTTTCAAATTCTTATATTGCAAAACAAAATATATGCAAAATATTTCATAATTTTCCTTTCATTGTGTATTTAGTAATACCAATTAATTTGCTTTATGAATACTTACAATGCGCATTGCCTCAGTACCTACATAGTCATCGATAGATGCTGCAAGATAATCGCATGAAAAAATACTATAGACACGAAACATTCCAGTAATTATACCTACACAGGTACCTAATGACATAAAAACAAACCAATGAGAGTAGGAACGTCTCTACAGACGGAATTTTCCTTCCATTGTTCAATAAAATTCATCTTTTAATATCTTATATAAATGCTTGGAAGAAAAATAAACAATATATATTTATGCACTTCGGTTTTAGCGTGATTGTATGTTCATAGACTAAACTTCATAACATTCAGCTTACTCAGTTAGTTTACCTATAAGAATTATGGTTCATTTAATTATTTGGTATCAAACACAATCAAAACGAACCAATTGGTCATGCCAATACAGTCCAATTAATTAAAATTAAGACTTGATTGTAAATTTATTCTATACATTTCTGAAATAAGCAGCTAAAAGATACAGCCGAATGTCAATTAAGACTCTTAATTTAAGACAATTGATTTCAAATAAGATTTTCAACAAAATTATAATCTTGATTTTGTTTCAGAGATGTCTTGCCTTCCGTAGAACCTGGCTTCTTAATGAACACACTCCCTGAAGATGCTCCAGAGCAACCCGAAGAATGGCAAAACATCCTGAAAGACTTCAGCCAAGCTATTTTGCCAGGGGTAAGCACTTATTTGCCCTTATTAAACACATACTCGTATTAGCTGATACAAGCACTTTTCTCGTAAAAATAATGTTGTACGTTGTCTGAAATTACGTAATTATATTCTAGATTACGCACTGGCAATCTCCACGTTTCCACGCTTTTTATCCGACCGGCGCATCTTATGCAAGCATGGTGGGAGGCTTGCTGTGCGACGGATTATCGGTCATTGGATTTAGCTGGGTGAGTAAAGTCAAATAAATACCATTGCGTTCATATCTGCTTCTAAACGGACGCAACTGAGCAGCAGAGTGTTTTACGTGGAGCGAATGCTTTTCTTACATCTTCAACCCAGGTATCTGGGCAACCAGATACCCCTTGCCAAAACTGGTTGTCAGACTTTATGGCTGCTGACTACCCGTAACAATGGCCAGAGTCAAGTGCCTTGCAAACCGGGAAGGAACTCTTCATGACAAGATGGTAACCCATCCACAGACCAAATTTTATGGTCGATCGATCGAGCAAATTTTAGCCGCATTTTAAACCTGTGCGTTATGTTTAAAAAGTCTGAAGCTAAATTAAAAAAATGTTTCCTTCATAGTTATCGAGTCCCGCATGCACCGAACTGGAGGTTGTAACTATGAACTGGTTGGGAAAGCTGCTTGGCATACCTGATGAATTTCTACACTGTTCTAGCGGACCTGGAGGAGGTATCATTCAGGTAAATACGTGATCATAAATGGAAATATACTTTTATCAAGCTTTCTATTACTCAATAGGGTCGAGCTCTACGCAGTTTTACAAATTACAGAAAAATCTAGCGAATAAAAGTACAAGACAGAAAATACACTAGGAGGACGAAAGTGCTGTAGGTAATTTAACCTCATTTTTAATTTTCCAGGGTTCGGCAAGCGAAGCAACGCTAGTAGGACTTTTAGCAGCTAAAGATAAAACCATTCGAAAGCTTATTAAAAACAATCCAAGCCTAGATGAAGATGAAATTAAACCAAAACTAGTCGCTTATACATCGGATCAATGTAACTCTTCAGTAGAAAAAGCTGGCTTGCTGGGTTCTATGAAAATGCGACTACTTAAAGCGGATGGTGAGGGAAGGCTTCGTGGAGAAACACTCAAACATGCATTTGAAGAAGACAGAGCTCAAGGTTTAATACCGTGCTACGTCATCGCAAATATAGGTACTACTGGAACCTGCGCCTTTGACCCATTGTATGAACTTGGACCAGTGTGCAATGAAGCCGATGTATGGCTACATGTCGACGCTGCATACGCTGGTGCCGCATTTATATGTCCCGAGTACAGGCACTTAATGAGGGGCATCGAGTTAGCCGACTCCATCGACATAAATGCACACAAATGGATGCCCGTTACATTTGATTGTTCTGCGATGTGGGTCAAAGATGGATATGACCTTGTCAGGGCATTTGATGTTCAACGTATTTACTTGGACGACGTCAAAACAGATAACAAGATCCCCGATTACCGCCACTGGCAAATACCTCTTGGTCGCAGGTTTAGAGCGCTAAAATTATGGACTGTTCTCAGAATTTATGGAGCTGAACGTCTACGCAAGCACATTAGGGATCAAATATCTTTAGCTCAGTACTTTGCTAAACTGGTTCGTGCTGATGATAGATTCTTAGTGGAGCCAGAACCGTCTATGGGATTAGTGTGCTTTAGACTAAAGGGAGGGGATATTATTACGAAAAAATTACTAGAACAATTAACTGAAAAGAAAAAGGTATTCATGGTAGCTGGTACTTACAAGGAGAGATACGTTATTAGATTCGTAATATGTTCGCGTCTTACGCAGAAAGAGGACGTAGACTATAGCTGGACACAAATTAAATCAGAGGTTGACTTACTATACCCAGACAAAATACACACTAAAGCGCAAATACCTGCCATCGATCAAATAGTAGCGAGAGAGCTATGTGAGAAATCCAAATAATACGTCAACACGCTCGCTAATAGGTCGTAAGTATCCTGACGCTGATACAAGGTGGTGTTCTACATTTTTATAAACAAATGGGACTTAGCACCTACTTAATGAACCTTGCCCTTCGGAAATAATGTTTATGCTAATCAGCTCAAATGTGTAGATAGCGCAAAAAATGCAGAAACTAATTAGGCCGATTTGTTTTGTGTTAGTTAACTTTGGACCTTATAATTCTTAAAATTGTGTGTGATCTGTGGGAGATGCATGTATACGAATAGGAACCTAGGCATCTACTTACTTTTTACTTGTTACAAAAGCAAATTTTTAAGGATTCTCAAAATATGAAGTCGTAATTTTAAGTGCTTATGTATTAAATTAACATTAGGTATTTTACTATAACAGTGCTATTGTGAACGTTAAAAAAATATTTGTGATCAGACATCCAGGTTATGTAAAGGTAAATAAACAAACTTTAAGATGAAAACGTGTTTTATTCTGAACTTAAAATATTATTAGTCACACTTAGAACATTGTGTTACTACTTCCATTTATATACAGCTACAAGTATGACTAACACATAGACCGTAAGTGTATCCTTTCGGCAGACAATGTTCTAGACAAATCGGATCCTCCGTTGTTTCTTCGGTATCGCACGCAATTCGCCCGGGAATCTTGACTACTGCAATGTTAAACACAGAACACGTTAATAAAGCATATACGGTAGAATTGCATTTACCTACTTGTACATAATGTGCTTGGCTTTTACACTTCATAAAAATAAGAACGTAGAACTAACTAGGTACAAGAATACATAAGTAATTTGAATGATTACTTTGTACATTGAGAGTGGGGATCGTAATTTTAATTTTTCTAGGTCAGTGTATGCTTGCAATACATAGGTACCTTGAGACTATTCACATAATATAGTTATAATTGTATCTAAACGGGTAGTACGGGTAGATACCACAATTTATTACCTAGATATCGTAACTATATTTGAACAGACTCGAGTGCAATAGCGCTTGTTACTAACATACAAGCAAAACTTTAACTAAAATAAACACTAAAGTTCTCGTTCTTAAGTATATTAAACAAAAAAGTATGAATTAGGTACGTGCCTGTCAAATCAGCTGCTTCAGATTGAGGTATGTTTTCGTCCTTTGGTTTCAAATCCTCGTTGCTTATGGGCTTGACACTCTGGTCAGCCACCACGGAGCTGTCCCTCGGCTTCGGCTTGCAAATTGCAGTTTGAATCAAACAAGCCGATAACGCAATAACCAGAAACACATTTACCGCCTTTAAAGCCATTATTTCTTTGTTCAGTAATTATTGCTATAAGGAAATAAACGTTGTTATTGCTATGCAGCTAATTAACAAATAAGCGACGTATAACGACACCAAAATAGACGAACACAATGTAAAAGGTCAACGTTAGCCGCCTTATATATTGTATTGTGCATGTAAGTTGTCACTGGATGAGACAAAATGTGCGTTCTCACTATTCACTCAAGCGGCCTACTCACTCCGCAATGACTAATGTTTATATTAGTTCTGTGGTAACACTGATTCGTGGAAATGAATCATTAGGTACCTATTGTATAGGTATTTATGAAACAATTATAAATTCGTCGCAAATGCAAGTGTGACATGGATTAGCCTTACCTAGTTGCTCTGCAACCAAATTAATATACCTAGCATTTTTTTTTTCTGATAAGAAAAAAACTCACAAAGCAAAACACTACTACTATAACAATGCAAGACACTTTTTTTTTAATCTTCGTACCTACTCTTAGAGGCCAATTTCACAATGTCCGAATAGCTACCTATCTACCGAATAAATTCAAAAATGGAACAGTCGGAACAAACGGTGTCGTTGAATTTGTATGAAATTATCTACCAAATATACTAACTTTCCAGTTAGTCTAGAAGTAGAAGAAGTAGGGACCTATCCTTTGACCTAAGTAGGTACCTAGTGCCGGCTTCGGACGAGTGTAACGAGTTATGTAATATAATGTGACTGACGTGAATTCTATGTTTACAATTCTACGTGTGGAGGACATTAGACATTACGAGCATATTATATTTTTATCGCGAACACAAAGGCTCTCATAGCTTTTGAAAACGTCTCGCTTACATACAAGTATAATATAATATTACTCACACATTCACACAACGTCATCTAGCCCCAAGCTAAGCATAGCTTGTATAGACGCCAGCAGGTCAAATTTTACCAAACGAATATTAACCTTCCGGTATTGTGATCTCTCAAAGAAATTTGACAGATTGGGGTAAGTCGATGTGCTGGCATCTGTACTTTGGGTATCAGACCACTGATAAACTTACTCACATTTTTTTTCTAAAGACATACATATTACACATAGGAACACCCAGACTAAGTTACCCATGTTTGACTCCAGCGGGAATCGAAACCGCGACCTGCGACCTGGCAGGCAGATTCACTTACTACTACACCATCTTATCGTTGATTCCCGTTGAGTTCGATTGCACGTAATTTTACATTACCTACTCCTTAAAAGGCGGCCTACAGGCGGGTGAAACCGCAGGGCTCAGCTCGTAGCTTGTCATTTCCAAAAAGACACCTGAACATGCGTAGCAAAAGCACCTAAGTACCTTGTTACCAAAGGTTAATCAGTATTTAAGTATACATATAGTATTGATAATTAATTAAGTGCATGCTAGCTGCAATTACCTATAGGTAGGTATCCTTTTGTTCTGGTGATAACCACTGGGGACTTTACAACCTTACCTTTGTTAAGCGCATCATTAGTATCGAGATTTGCAAAATTGAGGAAGGTTGATGTGCTGGCGTCTGTAGCTGTAGACGTTAATTATGTGGCAATTCGCCTTTTTTTCTATTATTTGGGATTTGGATGTAATTGTGTTCGACTGCGGTTACTAGTTTAAATCCATAATTAACCTCAACTTTTTACCTATAGTTATTTTCAGTTTATTTCTGTTTGTAGCTAATATTATAATATAGGTACCATAACGAGTTGTCTCTTAATTAATGATAATGATGAATTACTGAACCGATTTAGATGGAATTCGGTAATGAGATACCTTGCCCTTGGAGGACACAGGATACTATCCCGAGCAGTGATCCGAAACACCACGACGTAACTATCAATATTTACCCACCATTAATAATGAGGTTATCTTTAAAAATAAAAAAAATATTATTACTTGGTCATTATCGCTGGGAATACATGCTTCTAGCCTAGATTCCGTATAGCCGCCTTGACATGTAATGTGGAAGGTCTTGTGTCACTTTTATTGTATCGACAACAAAATAAATATTTGTATAACAGATCTAATTGGAAGGAGTCGTGACGGTCTAGGGGGTAGAAAGCCAACCTCTCAAGTATGAGGGCGTGGGTTCGATTCCGGTAAGGCAAGTACCTACCAATGCAACTTTTCTAAGTATATCTTGGACACATTAAACTCTAGGTCCCGGCTGTCATTTGAACATCCTTGGCAGTCGTTACGGGTGGTCAGAAGCCAGTCAGTCTGACGCCAGTCTAACCAAGGGGTATTGGCTTGCCTGGGTTACCGAGTTGAGAATGTCAGACAGACAGTCGCTCCTTGTAAATCACTGGTACTCAGCTGAATCCGGTTAGACTGGAAGCCGATCCCTACATAGGTAGTTGAGAAAAGGCTCGGGAGATGATACCAGTTTGGCATGTAAAGAAAAATTATACTGAATTTAATAGGAAAGATTAGCAAGTGTAGTAAGTCACAAATAAAAATAACTCCCTATAAGGAAGGGAGGGAGAGCAGTATAAAGGACTAAACAGAGTATTCTTTTCGAAATAAAAAGTTCAAATGTAAATTTACATTGTATTTAATCAAATATGTCGTCGTAAGTCAAGAGTGTACGCTTAGCGTCTTTAGGCGGCGGCGGATTGCGAGGCGATGGCGAAGGAGTCCACCCGGGGGCTTGTGTGGGCGGCCTGCCGCGCGCGACTGATATACGCCAGCCATCTTCCAGCCCATCCAATGATGTAAGGGCTTGAGCTGCTATCTCTGGCGTGTCAAACGACAAAAAGGCCCTGGAAATACCACACATTCTTATAATCCATCAGATCAGGTAAAAATGGAAGTATAAAAATCATCACATCACGCTAATATAATAAAGGCGAAAGTTTGTGAGTGTATGTTTGTTTGTTAACTCTTCAGACCCAAACCGCTGATTGGATTTTGATGAAACTGGGAAGTAATATAGATCAGATATCAGAATAACATATAGGCTTTTAATCCAGGCACAGAAAGTAGTTTCTTAGTTTCGGTGAAGCTGCTGACGGAAGTCTAGTACTTCAATAATAAATAGTGCTCACTTGTCATCATCAGGCTCTTGTGTGAATGAAAAAGGTTCATATGTCGCCAGACGTCTTCTGATGGTTTCCTCTGAGATGCGGGCACCAGCTACAAGCAGTACTGAACTTCTGCCTGCACCAGCTGCTGGAGCCGGAGTTTCAGAACCAACAGGCATAGGGGTACGAGGGGACTTCTCATCTCTAGGGCTGAAACAAAAAATATATTAATGTATATATTATTATTATTGCCAAGTCAATATAATTTATATCTATTAAAAAGATCCCACTTACTTCTCCCTGGCAGTGACAAACGAGTCATATAGATACTTGACACGTGGAGCCTGCTTTTCTTCAGGAGGCGGTGGCTCTTGAGAGGCACTGAATGGTTGATAAGAGGCCACTCCTCCTACGGCACTTGCCGATCCACTGAGTTTTCTCTCCCTGCCTGTAAATATTTATAGACTGTAATGTTGTTATTTTAAATGGCTCACCAAGACTTTCCAGTCTGCTATAAGTTCTGTGATTCACATATTCAAAGCAACGAAAATAAATAGATCGGACTGTCAAGCACACAGTTAAAAATTAATAATAAACCAGTGGCATGTAACAGGATCAACCTGCATTCCCCTTAAAGTTAAGGAGATGATCTATAAGACTGCTCAGACCTGCTGTCCTGTATGGTTAGAAGCGCTGGTTCCCAAAAGGCTCGTACATACAATATCGCTCGTCAATACAACGGAGATAAGAATATTAAGAGGAATATGTGGTGTAATATAAATGGAGTAAAGAATGGGTATATAAAACACAGTGAATGTGAAGGTAAAAGTTAAAAGTGGCCCTCGTAACAGAAATGTTATGTGGGAACCCGCACTTGTTAATAAAAATGCTGTATTTTACTACCTGCTCTTGGTCGCTTAAATGTGGCATTTTGAGGCTGCGGTGGAGGACTTTTTATTGCTTGAATAGCACCACTCTTTATCAATTTCCGTGCGATTTCTCGAGCATCACGAGCTTCAGTTGGTCTTTTAGGTAATATCGGCTTTTCAGGTTCTTGTTTAGGCGCCTTCAACGCCTGTAAAGCCTTCTTTTTCTTCTTCAACTTCTGATATTTAGCTTGTAACATTAACTCTTCTTCAGTCAAATTGGAAGGAAAATGTAAGTAAACCATTTTTTATACCCGTTTTAGTCAAATATGCGTTTCTCTATAATACTTTATTTCTGTTGTTTATTAATAAAACCAAAGAAAATAAAGTTTCTATCAAAATGAAATTATTGACAATGACATTTATGACATTGATACACAGATTACTAATGGCGTCCTGACCTTAGAGTACCTATTTCGCCAGTCGCGCTATGCGACTACAAGCGACCAACGCCAACGCGGCAGATATCGACCTAATATTGAGCTATTAAATAGATCGTCCAGGGTTCCTTACATTCAGAGCGCAATGAATTACAATTATTATTTGCAGTTGGCACGGCTTCTTTTGACATACCCCGATTTATCACTGTCAGATTAAGTTTGTATGTCAGAGAGCATTATGTCAATTGCTGTCCTATCCGGAACTGTCATATGATTCTGAGTGCTGATAAAATTAAGAAATCGATCAAAGAATCTGGAAAATGTTCCGTTTATCAAAGAATATTATACCTGCGCTTAACAAAACTTTGTTGAAAAGCACAAATCAAAGTCAAAGCCCAAGTATATTGATATTCGTACATGGACCGAGATTACTTTCCGATAACGGTGAGTAAACAAAACAAAATATTATCACACTTTTTACATCTAGTGTCTGCAGTAGAATCTCTGATAGGTCATTATAACTTTTTAGTGTATTTAGTACTCATTTAGAGCTATAAAAAAGGAGCAATTGTTCAAAAAAATTGTTATTTTTTGTATCATACAACCATGCCGTCTAGTATATTCTCCACCTTGCATAATATTTTGTGCATAAAGTTGCGTCATTGCAGCAAAACATTATTTTTCGTTATTCAAAGTTATGACGATATTCAGATTATATTGGAACTTTAACCTCAAATTACAATAATGTTATTTCAGCTGCTTCTGGAAAATTCTCAGTAAAACATGAAGACCTTGGGCGACCATTATATTTCGATGCTCAAGCCACAACACCTATTGTAAGTTAATGTAAATTAAGATGCTAAATCATGTGGTATAACCTCCTGCTAAAATTCCTTGTATTCTTTTTCAGGATCCAAGAGTTCTTGACTCTATGCTACCATATCTTGTAAGTTACCATGGCAACCCACACTCGCGTACACATGCGTATGGGTGGGAGAGTGAAGCAGCTGTTGAAAAGGCAAGAGAACAAGTTGCAGACTTGATTGGAGCTGATCCAAAGGAAATTATATTCACATCCGGAGCAACGGAGTCAAATAACATATCTGTGAAGGGAGTAGCTCGTTTTTATGCACCAAGGAAGAAACATGTTGTTACGACTCAAATTGTAAGAATTTTAAATTATCATCCATTTTATAAATAAAAAATATTAAAGGGTATCTCAACTTTACCTACTGGGTTTATTTTCTAGGAACACAAATGTGTATTAGACTCATGCAGAGCATTGGAGGGAGAAGGATTCAAGATAACATATTTACCTGTAAAAGAAAATGGTATCATAGATATGAAGGAACTCGAGAAAGCACTAACACCAGAAACTAGCTTGGTATCTATCATGACTGTCAACAATGAAATAGGTAATATTTTCAATATTAAATAATTATTGCTGTTAGTTGGCAAGATCAAGTTTTTTAATCACATTATTGTTATTGACATGAACTTTAATAATATGTACAGACGCCAGCACAACAGGCTAACCGAAACCGTCAAATATTCACAACCAACTTTGAACTTTATTCTTCAGCGATAAGGATGAAAATCCATTAAGGAAATTTGACAAATTGTTGTTTCATGCTTCAATAAATAAATGGTTTAACCCATTACTCCCCACTGTCCTATTTTTAGGACACTATGTAAAATATTTTTTTTTTGCAAGTTAGTGCTTCGTTTTTAGTTTTTCTGATATAAACCGGAATTTAGAACTATTTTTCTAATAAAATATATTTTTTTCGCTGTAATAACTGTTACCGTATATTTAATGTATATTTTTAAAAAATATCAATTTTGTTAGCTCAAAACGAGGTTTAGGTTCTGATATTATAAACCGTAAAAAAAAGAAGATACCAATTTTATAGTACATAATACTAATTATTAGCCCTCTGCCAAATATATAAATAATAAAAACAACAGCAAAATATAATTTGGAAACTTATGGTATACATTCAAAATAAGCCGTCCTATAAATATGACTCTGGGAACTCGTATGTACAATTTGCCAGATCTTGTTAGCGCAACTAGGTCTAAGACGCTTATGCAGTCTTGTGTTCAGTACAGGTTCAAACTCGTCAATTGTTCGTTTCTTGCGTTATGGGTGTTGTATTTACTCTAGTCGATAAGTTTACGCCGAATAACTAACATCTCTGTGATGCGAAGTGAATTATTTATGTTAGGTGATGAAAGGTGAGAAGACTGATTTCGGTTTTTTTATTTATCAAATAGTACCTAAAAAACATGAGGTTTATTTTCACATTGGTTTGTTGATAAAAACATAGCTCTATATATTTTTATTATTTATAGATTATGGATGCGGTAAATAAAAAGTATGAAAGAGCCTTGAAAAAGAGTCCAAAATTACAGAATATCTTCCAGAAATCGAAGATTGCAGTAAGGAAGAGTTAAATGATATTGAAGTGGCTATTTAGACTCCGGATGAAGTGGATGAAATGCCTGACATAGAAGAAGGTCCTGACGACGACATGGGAGTTCTGCCAGTGTCAGATGTAGCTTGCCAAGTGGAATTTACATGGACAATTGACAACTTCGAGGAAGAAAATACTTCTTTTTGCGGGGGATATCCTCATGGACTATCCTCCGTCTCTCCTTGGGGACAGGCGCAGATGCCTGCCAGACTCTTACCGGCTGAAATCATTCCGGTACCTCTTAGCATGTGCGCGCGGGGCCGCGGGAATCCAGATTCTTCCGCAGGAGGAAGAAAATCCTGCTCTAACCACAGCTCAGAAAAGTCAGTTGTGTTGAAGATATCCCTTCTTACAGTCGAGATGAGTCTAATTTTGAGGTTTGTTTTTCTTGGATGCAAAAATTGGAAGGCAAGGCAAGTAAACCTACAGCAGGTTCTTCGGAAATTCTTTTACAACCTGTAAGGTTTGACAATCTTGGTCACTATATGGCAAAGAGAGACAACCAGAGATGTTGCCAAGGACCAGGTTGTAAAAAAAAACCTCTGACCTTTTGTTCCAAATGTGAAAAAACACTTTGCAGCGATTGATTTGTACCTTTTCATACAAAATAAGCTAAATAAAATATGTTTTTAAAACTATTTGTAGTCATCGTTTTTGAATAAAGCTGATTTTTCTTACAATCGATACCTGTTATTATTTCTGATCACATGTCCCCACTGTCATATTTATATGACAAGCTGAAACGGCATGAAGGATTTTTTTTCTTTTTTTTTTCTTGTCATTTTATTTTTTCTTGATGTATTAAGAACCTAATTTAAAGATTTGGTAAAAAAGAAACCATGTTTTCGATGGTTGGGAAGTAATGGGTTAAATTTTCTTTCCACACTATGCATATAAAATGGACATACTTTCATTTTCAGGTGTAATGCAACCCGTTGCTGAAATAGGTGCACTATGCAAGAGCAAAAAAGTATACTTTCACACAGATGCAGCCCAAGCATTGGGTAAAGTCCCCATAGATGTAAATCAAATGAATATTGACTTAATGTCAATATCTGGACACAAGATATATGGGCCAAAAGGTATTGGTGCCTTGTATATCAGACGCAGGCCTAGAGTGAGAGTTGAGCCTATTCAAAGTGGAGGTGGACAGGAGAGGGGTATGCGCAGTGGGACAGTACCTACGCCTCTAGTTGTAGGACTAGGTAATACATATTACTGTTCAATTCTTCAAACATGATTTATATACTATGCTAACATAATACACATCAATACTCCAAAAAGTGACTGTTAAAAGCCACTAAAAGTAACAATAATTTAGTTGATTGATTATAGTAGCCATAGATTCACATAGTCCATCTTATACATTTAGCATGTTGTTGTCACACCTTGAGAGTAAAGGACAATGTTTTCTTGAACAAAATAAGTATGTAATTGATTTGACTGTGAACTTGTTTAGTATCTAATTTATGTTTTGTTTGTACATAGGTGCCGCATGTGAAATAGCAAAACGCGAGATGGCTTATGACCACGCATGGATGGAAAAATTGTCACAGAGATTCTTAGACAAGATATATTCCAAATTAACTCACGTTATAAGAAATGGTGATCCAAAACAAACATACCCAGGCTGTATTAATTTGTCTTTTGCGTATGTTGAAGGTATTACAGATAAGTTTTTATGTTGTTATGACAATTAAAAAGCAATAAATATTATCTGTTATCAATTCTACTTATATAAACACATTGTTGTAAAGGGGTCACAAAAATAAGGTTATCTATACAACTTTTATACTTTCAGGTGAATCTTTGTTAATGGCGCTCAAAGATATTGCATTATCAAGTGGCTCAGCATGTACTTCGGCGTCGTTAGAACCGTCATATGTATTGAGAGCTATTGGAACAGATGAAGACCTGGCACATAGTTCTATCAGGTAATCACATGATATTTTTCATTAGAAAAAAACTATTTACACCCTATAAAACCCTACATAACTCAAAAATTCGTTTGCTGTATTTTTATAGAGGAACCAATTATTTTGTTTCACAGATTTGGTTTGGGAAGATTCACAACTATCGAAGAAGTAGATTACACTGCTGAAAAAACAATCAAACATGTAGAACGCTTAAGAGAAATGAGCCCACTATGGGAAATGGTACAGGAAGGAGTAGACATCAAAACCATTCAATGGTCGCAACATTAATTCTATCCTGATTATTGTATAGTGACGTTATTCCAATTAATAGAAGTAGGTGATGTTATGACGCGATGTAAGGAAAAGATCTGGTGATTTTAATAATGTTGGTTTGTTAAATTATATATTTGTAACTAACAAGGACTGTCTGTGTAGCAATCACGTGAATGAGTTGAATATGACCATATATAAAAATTGTACCGAGTGCAATATTTACCAGCAGGAGAATGGTTATTTCAGGAACAAAATGATTTGCTTATTTTTTGGTCTCAATTAAAAGCAATAAATCAATGCACCTAAGTTTTAAAAAAGTGTAGTGTTATCATTTATTTTAAAATATTATGATTTTATCTATAGCTAGGCAAATTCGTTTGTAATACTCCACGCTGGATGGCGGAGGAACTTACTATCAGCGACGGCACACAGGGTTGTTCCCTCTATCTCCAAAATAGTATTCCCATTGTAATCGACATCAAAAAAAATAAAATAAATAGGTAATTAAACTATACACTCCTTTCAAGTGATCCTTTCCCGCGTAATCTCCCACCGCCATCGTCCCCCGTCACCCGCAGATCGTGAGTGTTACATACAAGTTTGCCAAACTATAAATAATTGCCTCATGTATTGCTTGGACTGCATTCATTGTTTTCAGCCGTTAAAATACTTTATTGTTCAATGCACTGCAATGCAGAATGACAATTAATTTGAGAACTTGTTTAGCCTAGGATTAGTTTCACTGTTATTTTATGTTTTTAATCATTTAATTACCCTCAATGTTACATGATTGTCAATATTTACATGTAATCATAAAGCTTCAATAAATAAATAGTTATTAATTTCAATATATAAAGTAAAACACATTGATAGCTATATTGTTAAATCAGTGTTTAATATCAACATACAGTAAAATGCAGCTGCAGTTATAGACTTCTGCACGGTTTTTGTTAAAGTTTAATAAAGTACAATTTTCTTTGACAAACTGTTTTGATAATCATATTCCCAAATTTCTTTAAAATCTTATACATATAATGAAAATTAATGAATGAGGTTCTTATAAGTAAACCAAACTTTACAGGGAAGAGAAATATGGCAAAAAGAACACTTTTTCTCTTTTATCACATTAATATTAGTATTATAACATTGAAATAAGAGGTCAATGGCAGGAAACACTAATAAAATCTACATTATTGTAATGCCACACAAAAGTAAAAGTATAATAAACAGACCGTTTCAATAGTTTACAAAGGTAATCAACATACCAGACATAAACACAAAAATAAACACTGAAGTGTAGTCTAAAAAAATACATCTACTGAGATTTCAAAATTTGATTCTTGGCTCGGAATGATCAATCAATCTAATGGCTTAAACTACATAATACTGTTAGGCCATTTAGCTTTTATGCATTCAAGTATTGGAGATACATATAAATATAACAAACAAAATTCAACAATCATAATGAACAAAGAAGGTGCACAGCATCTCGGCTGTGCAATTTCAAAACCTAGTATCTGACAAATTTAAAAAAAACGTGTTTTTGCATTTTTCGACCTTATAGACCACTCTCCACATACTGGGACAGTAAAAACTCCCAAAAATAACTCAAAAACGAAGTTACAGAAATTCCGAAACCTAGTATCTACAGCAAACGTTTTCAAAATGCAAAAATTACAAGATTAAAACATAGTATCTAACATCAACCATTTTAAAAACCTAGTAAGTGCTTGTAGTTACTTGGTTATAAAATGGTTCATGTAGATACTAAGTGAATGAAATGGTTGAAATAAACGTCAAAACTCCCGCGCAACTTTAGTAAGTGAGAAAAACTCGTTGCAAGTGCGTGTTTTTGTCTCTAAAAATGAGTAAAAATCAGTTTTATAGGTCGAAATTGATCTTGAATGCTTTAAAAGAACGCGAGGAGGCGCTGCGTCGGAGGGAGTCCCCGTTGTTGCGGCAAATCGCAGTCCTCCGGCGCGATCTCATGGTGGAGTGGAGAGATCGCCTCACGCAACCCCGTGCAGGGCACGCCACAAAAGTGGCCATAGTGTTCTTCGAGGAGTGGATTGGGAGGAGTCATGGCACCCTCTCTTACCGCCTGACGCAGGTCCTCACCGGACATGGGTGTTTCGGGAGGTACTTGCATCGCATCGGGCGGGAGGAGACGCCTGGGTGTCACCACCGCGCGGACTGGCCAGAGGACACGGTGGAGGTGTGTTCTGCCTGGGCGGAGGACCGCCGTGTCCTCATAGCGGCAATTGGCGGCGGCGACCTCTCGCGTCCGGCCCTGATCCAGGCCATGGTCCGGAGCGAGAGAGAATGGGATGCCGTCGCCTCCTTCTGTGAAGCAGTTATGCTAGCGAAGGAGGCGGCGGAGCGGCTGAGAGACCGCACCGCTCATCCCAGCCGTCGCGGCAGGGCTGGTACCGGTCGACACCACGGGCGCCGTGTGTCGAGGGATGACTCCCAACCACCGTAGGCGCGGGTCTGTGGGCGGTGAGTGTGGGTAGCTCATCGTCCGTACGTCTAAGGACGACAGGCCCGTGTCGGCGGAGCGTTCTATTCCTCGCGCTCCTCGAAGAGATGTTAGCAACACAGGAGGGCCCCTTTAGGGCCAGGGTCTGCTTGGGCTGCGGGTTGTTCGTAAGAGATACCGTGGCCCTGGCACACAGGGACCTCCAGAAGGAACATAGTGGGTTTTAGTCAGTAAGAGTCTGACATTCCCTCCAGCTGCACCCTCAGCGGGAGAGGTCATTTGATGATTTCCCACGAAAAAAAAGTGCTTTAAAAAAACAACATGGTGAAATGTAAGTACGCTTCAGTGTATAATAATGTCAAGATTTTTTTTTTAAATGCTTTTTATGAATAAAAATCATATCCTCAAAATAATAACAAAAGCATGTAAGATTTGTTGGTAACTGGCGAGATTTTGTTTCGTGTCTTGTTTGGTTTTAATGAATTTATTCTGTTGTTTTTTACTAAACAGGTTAAATAAATTGCATTTAGTTCCTACTCAGTAAATTAAAACCTAAATGAAAACAAAGCAAGTGATCTTACTAAGCGTATTAATTTGCGTTTAGTCCCCACTCAGTATACTCAAACCCAGATGAAAACAAAGCAAGTGATCTTACTAGGTTTTGAAATTGTCACGCTCACAAAGTTAGGTCTAAGAAAACAATGTTTTTATTAGTAACTGCTCCTCTACGTACATAGTTTGTAATAGACGCATTAGAACTATTTTCTTTTATAGCCTGTTATGTGCCTCAAATTTTGCAACCACTCCCAAGAAGATACGACTAATATTATTGAAACGGCAAGCTGTCAAAGATATGAAATCGTTTTTCGGCTCTCCTGTAAAATTTGGTTTTATGCAGATACTCGGTTTTGATATTTCACAGCCGATCTTCTCAGAAGAAAGGTTCTACATACAAAAGTTGGTTTCTTAGGCTAATATTTCAATAGAGTCATCATTTTATGAAAATCATAAAAAAATAACAAAGTGACTTAGTGAGTTTAGGCATTGTCAATGAACTTATACTAATGCTTATTTTTCACTTTCAGTTAATCTTTTCTCCAAAGCTATTTAATTATGCATGTATGTAATAGCTTAAAAATATACAAATTATGTTAATTAAAGCAACAAATACATAAATCAACAACTACATGGTGGCTCCTCCACAGGTTCAGGATTTGATATCTTGAAACTATTGTGATCTAAGGTTTGCAGTTCAATTCTTGATCTATTTGACTCCACCAGCTGCATTGCAATATCAGTAAACATTTCCTCAATACCTTGGCCAGTCTTACAGGATGTTTTATATGTGGTGCTGATAAGATTGTGACACTGTTCACTGCAACAAACAAACAGAGTTGAAAACCTATTACACAGTAAGTATTTATGATACCAGAAACAAAAAATATTCACCAAAAAGTTTCAATATCAGCCTCAGTCACTTGGGGAGACGAGCCTTCCAAATCCGATTTATTTCCACATAGAAATATTTTTGCATTCTCTGCATATGTTACAATGTCTAACAAATGTTGACTCAGAACATGAAATGAGGATGCATTATCAAGAGAGAACACCAGTATTGCTGCCTCAGCAAACTTGTAATAGCTTGATGTAACAGAAGCAATCCGTTCCATGCCACCAGTATCCCACAGTTGTAACTGAAATGGAAATAAAACCTGTTTATTGAGTATTCAAATTAAGAGATCGATGTCAAAACATATTGTCCCTGAACACTGTATAAATTAAAACAGTATTACCTTGACGGTTTTGTCTGTAAGTTGATATGGTTTTTCAAAGTGGTCCAGTCCTAAAGTTGACCTTCTATCTGAATTAGGAACAAATGTATTGTTGATAAATCGACGGAAAATTGAACTTTTCCCGACTCCGTATTCACCACATAATATCACTTTCAACACTGGGGTTTTAACCATAGCCATTTTTAATAACGTATCTATTACAGTGCTCCAATGTCAGCTGTAATGAAATAAGAAATCTTATTTAGATTTATCAAACAAGACTGAAATAATAATTATTTATATCGCGCAACTGCACACACCCATTCTCGTTGACATATTATTTATTACTAGTGATGGGCATGTCACATCACTGTCACAGGGAACGATACTCGTACTTTAGATTAGTATCTGTTCCCCAAATACTTCTCAAGGATAGAAGACGGGAAAAATGAGAAAGGGACTGAACAGCTCCGTCTTATGGTTGAAGATCCGGTTCAAACTTTTATTAGTCCATTTCTGATATCAAAGTTCTTTTTCTGCAAATGTTACTCGAGAAACTTTTTAACATAAAATAATATAATTATTATCTTTCAAGTCATATATACATTGAAAGAAATATCAAAATTAAACAAACGAATCAAATATTAGCTTGAGTTATGATATTAGCGAGAATAATAAGCTCATACCTGTTATGTGATTATAACTTAAGTAAAATATCTTTATATCAATTCTATATTTAAATTCCCAGTCGACGCATTTACCCTAAAAGCAACATAAAAGACTCATTCAAGATTTTGTTAGCTAATTATAATTATAAAAAAATACATCACATTAGTTCCTGTTATTAATTAATCATAATTACACTATTTAAGAACGTTTAGGAGCTATTGAACGGAGGTATTTTCTAAAGCAAACGGTTCACCTCTAAACATATCAAATTCTTAGTGCTGTTCCTGTTCCAATTAACACCGGGAAACCTTAGAAATGTAATGAAGCGATTAATAAGATTAATTTATATGGGATGATTAAAATAATGACATTACGTCTGTAATTTATTTTCCTAGGAAATGTAAATCTAGGAATATAATATAACTCCATACCGAAGTATCGTTTCGGTAATTTGTAATGTATTGAAACTTTTGGATATTATTAAAATAGATTTGGTAAGGGCCTGTTTCACCACCTGCGAATAAGTTCCAGATAGTTTATTTGGTAGATAATTTCATACAAATTCTGTTCCATTTTTTAAATTATCTGGTAGATAGTGGCCATTCGGACATTGTGAAACTGGCCCCTGCCCCAATTCAGTAGGTAATTCAATTCAAACAGCATGAATGGCTTTCTAAATTAAGATTCTTAAAAAGGAGTCGAATTCCGGACAGGGGTCTTATATTAAAAAAAAGAAGTTTAGTTTGCACTTTTTAATATTTTTTTGTTGGCAATAAGAAAAGCGTCAAGGTGTCAGTGAGTGTCAAATCAAAAATGCATTTTGTGGATTTTGATTGATTTGTTTTGAATTTGTCAGTAAAAATAGTGTTGAATAGAAAGATAATACTAGCATTTTTTGAATGACCGTGTACTTGCGCCTACATTGTACTAGTATAGAAGTGTTCTTGTTGAATCTACAATGGATCTTCAAACATCGCACTTGGCTGCGGCGCTGATGTCCAGTCCAGCATTGCCCATGTATAATAACTCGTCGGGGGAGTCATCGGCGACGGTCACTGCGCCTCCTAATAATGCAAATGAAGAAGTTAAGAGCGAGAAACCTAATGAAACACCAAAAGATCCTCCTGAAGAGGAAAAAGAAGAAATTGCCAGTGGTGAGGAGTTCAGTGATGAAGTAAGTGCTATTATGGAGTTATAATATGTTAAGTATACTGAAGTAATTCATTGAAGCTTGCTGGTAAAAAAGTTTCTCCTAATGGTAATGTCTGGCTTCCAAAAGCGCTATAAGGCCCCTTCCCGAAGGAACTACTTCCTGCACCTGGATAAAAAGTAGCCTATATGTTATTCTTCAGTCCATTAAGCTTATTTTACATGAAAAACTAACAAACGTCCATACATATCCATACTTACAAACTTTAGCATGTTATAATTTTATGTATATCTCTCCACTACCTATATGAAATATTATTTTATTTTTCAGGAGATGGAAGCACAAGCAGGCAGTAAGTCAATGCCTGGTAGGGGAGTAACTTTACAAATGCTCTTAGAAGAAAAAATGCTTGAACCTGGAAATGCAGCTATGACTATAGAGTATCTAGTAAGTATAAATAAAACCTCATTTTTAAAAGATAATAGATCTCAGATATCAACTTGCAAAAACTCCTTGGTTTAAAGTGTACTCAATATGCTTTGTTACATATTTGTACTGGTCAGGTACATTGGCTACAACATAAAATATGTTTTACTTGCAACAAGTAATATATGTATGATTTCTACTAGTCAGGTACGTTGGCTACAACATAAAATATGTTTATACTTGCAACGGGTAGTAAATGTGTAGTTGCATTATTTGTTTCCTAATTCCAGGGACAAAAATTTGTTGGTGATCTGCAAGCGGATGGGAAAATCAAATCTCATGAAACTGAGACAATATTTTGTTCACCGTCAGCATGGGCAATACACTGCAAACGCATAATCAACCCTGACAAGAGGTCAGGATGTGGCTGGGCCTCTGTCAAGTACAGAGGGAAGAAACTAGATACCATTAAGGCCACCTATCTTCGTAAGAAACAACTGCAAAGAGAAAATATGCATTCCGATGGTTAGTAATAACAAGTGACTTTTTATAATGATTTATTTTACTTACAAACAATATACATAACTTTTTTAAATTTTTATTTGCAGAGGAAATAGAAATGGAAGTTGAAAACCCCCCAGAGCCACCACCACAGAGAACGGTTATGAAACATAATACTGTTCCGAACAGAATGATGCAGCAGTTAGTATACTAATGTTTATCAGTTTAAAAAAACGAGAATCCATGTTTTTAATGTATTTTTTTAATTTTTTGGAAACATGTATTAGGTAAATGTCTATTTTTATAATTCGCCGGCCTCAAATAACTTGGAAACAGGGCAGGAGGAATGAGATCTAACATTGATTTAACTTTTTTGAAATAACACCATCAAGTTTCTTTGGGGTTTAGCCTTATTTAATTTAACTGACTGAATTCCTTTTCAGTGATGCCAACATGTTAATAGAAGCAGTATCATTCTCATCAGCTGGTAAAGTCCAGCCATTCCTGGTGTCGGTCAGTTCCAATGCTAGTCTTGTACTAGATATACATTGCCATTTGAAAAAAGAAGAGGTTTATGGTTATTTAGCTGGAACTTGGGATTTGAATAGCCATAGTAAGTCCAATATACTTCTTAGTTATTTGTTTTTTTTTTTTAAATAAATTGATATTCAATAAGATAAGAAAATATACAATAAATAATCTTTTTATTTTATTAACAAAAAATATAATATTCAATAAGATAAGAATGGATACAATTTTTTTTTTAATTTACAATGTATGTATCTTTCAGATGTCATGATAACTCATACATTCCCATGTCTTATCAGTAAGAATGATACTAGACCACGAGTTTTAGTGGAACTTGAGATTCAAATGGAAATAGAGAAATTAGGTCTGACTCTTTTGGGTTGGTACCATTCCCACCCAACTAATCCTGCCATGCCAAGTCTGAGGGATTGCGACAATCAGCTGGAATATCAAATCAAAATGAGAGGACCCAGTGAAATATCATATATACCTTGCATTGGAGTAATTTGCTGTAAGTTATTTTATGCCGAAATTAATGATAATGTTTTTTCACTTTTATATTCAAATGTACTTAATTCAACTTTTTTGTAAATTACAGCTCCCTATAACCCAGAGAGTCCAGTTTTAGAATCTTCACTGACATTCTTTTGGGTGATGCCCCCACCAGAGCAGAGGCCTACGGAATATCCTCGACCATTACTCCTGCAGTACAATATGATACACGACAGCCACCTGTCCACCCACCCCATGGAGCAAATCAGGAAAAGCATCAAGTACTACACTACATTCTCGGATGACACTTTTGTTGATTTCAAAGAGAATTTTAAACCTGATATCACTTACTTGGACAAGCTAAAATGCACCTTAACCGCTAAATTTCCGAGAGAACAGAGTGATGGTTTACTTTGGCATTTCATTAGGGACGAGTTAGGCTGCTCTTCCGAAAACGACGATAAAATGGATCTGGATGCTTTATTAGCGGTTCCTCAACCTATTCCCGTGTCCAAACCAAGTCAAGTGACATCAGTCCCCAATTTCCCTTCAGTTAGCACGTTGCAACAGATGGTGAGCCGGCCGGCCGGTGTACCACCAATTAATGTCTCGTCAAGCATTGGATCAGGCTCACCTCATAAGTTCGAAACACCTCAACTGAACATTCCAGTACTGCCGACGTCTTCTAAATCATCATCAAAATCAGCGACGCCTACTCTTCCGTCGGCATATCCGACAGGATTAGATATGTTGACGAGCATGGCCCTAGGCTTAGGTTCGCCTAACATGCCGTTGCCCATGGGTGCGTCTAGTCTGGAGAGCTTGGCTGCTGCAAATAGCATGCTGACTGGTCTCACTCCAGGCATGTCTTCGAGTTTAGCAGCTTCTCTATCTGGCAGTAAATTGCCCGATCCGCCTTCTTACGCTGCGTCATTACAGAATTTGACGAGCAGTATTGGAAGTTACGACAAGACACCGAGTAGCACGGCTACTAGTACCGCCGCCACAGGTACCATCCCCGCCAGTCTGGCCTCCAACCTCATGATGAGTTCTGCAGATATAGCCAATGCCTTGTTCTCAGCCAGTAAATATTCTAGTGCAGGAATATTGGGAATACCAGATCCGATGTCTAAATCTACGTTGGCTGCCAATAATATGTTTTTGTCACCGTCATTGATGAAAATGCAGGAATCTCTTTTAAAACCACTCTCTACAAGCAGTCCTATATCGACTAAGGCTGGTCTAGATCAGAGCATGTTGATGAAATCTCCTCACGACTTATTGAAAGGCAATAAAGATTATTTGCCTCCAGATTTCGGAAGTATTGGAAAAGGAAAACCTGATTCTTTGGATAGTATGAAACTGACGACTGAAACAACTACTTCATCGAAAGCAGAAACAGCTAAGTCTGAAAGTATGGATGTGCAGGCGACCGACTTTAGTATGCCGTCGCGAGTCGGTGGAGAGTCTTTTTTGAACCAGATGTTAGAACTGACTAAAAAGACTACAATGCCTGATTATTTATCCGACTACAATCAACCTCTAAAGTTGACTAAGGCTGAAGATTTATCGACATCTGTGCCTCCGTCTAGCCATTCTTACATGGGCTCGTCGAGTATTGTGGACACTATAGCGCAAGTCGCGATGGGGAACTTTTCTAAGCATGACGAACCTAAAGACTATGCGAAGGAGACTGATTACAGTACGAGCAAGGTCGGTTCGATGCCCGGTAATGATAGCGAGAACTGATAAAGTTTTTTTTTCATGTATTCTATAGGATAGGGCTCATTAACAAATGCATTCAGTATGAATAAAACTGACTTTTTAGAACTGAACTTTGAGAAAGCACGACTCATTAGAATAATATTAGATGGGTGTGCGTATAATAATGTAATTGATCTCTAATTTTCGATATCTGAAATATTTAATATTTACCTGTGATTCTTATGATATTTGAATATCTCGAAAGAAGTATTTTCTTTATTGGTATTTATGAATAACGTTTGGTTACCCAGATGATTTTTATTTTGAACAATATTTCTGGTAACTATTTAAGTCTGATGGTAAGTGTTGAGAAGTAAGATTGTATCATTGCATCGCATTGATTGTGATGGATTGTATTTTGTATGCGAATTTAATACTAGAATGTTCGCACTGTGGAGTCATTTATTGGAACTTAAATAAGATTTAGGTACTAAGAGTAGTGTTGTGATTAATCGCCATTCTCGAATTTTGTGTCGTCTGTCTGTATTAAGAATATTAGAAGTAGATTTAGGTAATATTTAATTTTAATATTTTATACTTTATTTACAGTATTTATTTTATATTTAGGTAATAAACTTTTGATTGTGACGCGTCTGAAATTGTTTTCTTTGGACCTGATAGAAAGTACAAGGATTGTTTTAATCATTTACTTGGTTATCAATTCAATAGCCGTACAAGTGTTCCGCTATAAGACTAAATATACAAATAAGTGCTGGCTCTACGACTCTTGACGGTGGAAAATGTATCTATTGTCAATAGATCATCCACAGGCACACTCAACAATGCAGGAAAATGATTGTTCCAGTATCAACAAAGCATTTAGTACACTTTGTTGTACATACTCAAAATTATTGTGTAAAAATATACCGATGACTTCAATTAAGAGTCATTGGTTATAAATGTAAATAATGAGATCGTATAATGTGATAATAATTTAAATCAAAACGCGATTGATCTACGATAGTGTAGCTAATCAGCGCGATATAGCGACGGCCGTTTTGATATCAGGATTATTTCTCAACAGGCCAGTACCGATTCAGTATTACTTACCATATCCTCATTTAGTTTGCCAAGTTTCCGGTGATAATACAAATATTGCTGTTATTGTTTTTATAAGAATCAGTAGTGATATATATGTACTTGAAGGTGTGACAGTGTTTAGTGTCAAATTGTGTTAGTGAAATGTGTGTTCTTAATAATTAATTGCTTGAGGTAAGTTTCTTTGAAATACTTTGTTTTCAATTTAAAAAGGCAAATGCGTGGTCACCGCTTTATATATTTCTTACAATACAATATTTTTTTACATGCAGATGCCAGCATATCAAGCTACAGTAATGTGTCAAATTTCTTTAATAGATTTTTAACTTAATCGCTGAAGCATATGATTCAAAGTTGATTGGAAAAATTTGACAGTTTCGGGTAGCTTGACGTGCTGGCGCCTGTGCATTGACATGTGTAGCAGGAAAACTCAAACCAATTATTAAATAAGGCACTTAACCCATTTACCTACTGACCTTACGGCCCGTATACAAGATTAACATCATCCTAATTTCCATGCAGTAAAGAGAGGATCTCTTTGTCATGTTTACTGCGTACTTCTGGCGTAGCTAATGGAGCCTAGATCCTTTTATTAATACAGTCATATTAATTGTTTATCGTTTTAGTTATAAGTATGTCAACAAGATATTGATACTTTTCCACTATACCTAAGGATATTATTATTAAAATATCGCCAACATAGATCTGAATAATGACGAACTGTTTCAGACGTACACCGAATGGCGACGAAACCCAAGACTCCTGGGTTCACAGGTTTGGGAGATGACAGCGAAGACGAGTCGGAGTACACTCCGCTTTATGACGATATCGACGATTTAGAGTAAATAACATTACATATTTAATACTATACTGTACCAATAAGCTTAAGGAATTATTAGTTACTAGCTTTTGCCCGCGCGGCTTCGCTCCCGTTCTTCCACCCTAATCTACACTCCACTACCCTACTCTTCCCTACTCTACCCTACTCTTCTCACCTTTTAAACCTTCCCTAGACCTCCACGAACATTTCAAGACCAAGATAAGATAAATCCTTTCAGCCGTTCTCGAGTTTTAGCGAGACTAACGAACAGCAATTCATTTTTATATATATATAGATATAGATAGATAGATAGTATAGAAAGAGTAGAATCTAGGAGGGTATTAGGGTGAATTGCCGCGAAGTGGTCGTTCCTGCCGTTAATTTCTTAGTCATTGTTATTCAAAGATTTCAGATAATGCAGTTTGGTTTCGTGGCATATTGACGTCAGTACATATTTGATTTGATCAATAGGTACTTAATTATCAAATGCAATCAAAAAATTAAACTTTGGAATGCTTTGTGGTGCAGTAGATAGAACTTTAAGAGAAAAAGACCAGTGTCACCACTTGGCACCTAACAAAAACAACATCCTTAACTATATAAGTTCATCTTATAGTTGACGTCCTGGTCAGCCGGAGCTGGCTTGCGTTATATATTTTTTTCAACTCCTACTAATATTTTGCTTACAAAAAATTTAAAACGCTACTAATACTAATTCATCAAAGCGAAACAGACGTTTCGATATAACCCAAATAAATTAATTAACAAATCACAAATTCCTTAAGGCAAAGAACAGCTCAAGAAACAAAAGGATGGAATCTGTTCCGAGAACTTCCCGTGAAGAAGGAGAGCGGGTCCATGGCATCCACAGCCTGGATCGACACCAGTGTGAAGATTCTTAAATTTCTGGCTTACATCACCATATTTACCGTCGTGCTTGGATCTGCTGTTATTTCTAAAGGCACTCTCCTCTTCATCACATCCCAACTCAAGAAGGGCAAACAAATAACTCATTGTAATAGAGCATTAGGTTGGTAAAGTTACACCAATTCCTTAACTGGGTTTTAAATTAACTTGGGAGTTTTAACTAATACCTACGTTTTAATTTCTTTAGCTCTCGATCAACAGTTCATAACAGTCCACTCTTTGGAGGAGCGAGTGACATGGCTGTGGGCAGCCTTCATATTGTTCAGTTTTCCGGAGGTGGGCGTGTTCTTACGATCAGTCAGGATATGCTTTTTCAAAACCGCTTTGAAGCCTACATTCCTTCACTTTATTGTGGTAAGACATTTTTCCTTATTCATGTATTGCCCCTTATATTATGTTTTTGATTTTGAGGTGGAAGCAAGAAGTCTTTATCGACTACTTTCAGTACTGGCTGACGATTATCAATCTTCACAGTTGTAGTGTTTCCAAGAATCTGGTATGCAATCCTTAGAAATCTCAAACCTTAGGAAATCCACTTTTTGTGTTTGTTTATTGAACAGAATAATTAATAGTGTGATAACAATTTCAGGGAAGTCCCCGTATTCTAGGAAGCAGATTATCTAAGAGATTAAAGAATTCTTTCATAGCTAGTAAAAAGATAATTAATCCGCTTTACCCAAAATAATTGAACCTACAGACCTGAAAAAATATTTTCTTTTCGTATAAATATTTATTGGCTGATAAGATAATTATAGGAATTTTATTTCTGAGTCGAAACGCAAAATATCTTATCATACAAACAAAGTGCATGCTGATATTAAACTTGGATGTGATTGTCATCTCATGTAGCCCATATTTTCTTTGTCAGGGTCCTACCGAAGTACCGATACCAGGATTAGGTATTGGCCTTATAGATAGATACTCTTTATTATGAACACCAATTTAAATTACAAAGAAAACAAACATTAAGAGAAGGTAAAAGTGACACAATGGGCGGTCTTATCGCTAAAAGCGATCTCTTACAGACAACCTTTGGATGGATTGAGACTAAAAGAAATAACCATAATGCAGGCCTTATAAGGTTATGAGTTCAGATATCAATAGTGTTTAGGAAGGTTTTGATTGATAAATGTTATCATAGTCAGCGGTAGAGCGTCAGATATAAAACTAAATAGAAAACTGTTGGTCCGCAAGTCCCTAATGAATGAAACGAAGAGTCTTATACTTTGCGCGATGTTTGTACTAGTGGCTCTCTTCTGCGATATAGAAGTGAAATGCTGGCCTGTCCAAGTGAAATTACTAATTATAAACCCATTGCAGGTGGCACGTAATAATTAACAAATATAGGTTTAAAGTCACCTTCAATTGTTTCAGTCTTTACTAATAGAAACCCTGCATACAGTTGGGATAGCGATGCTCGTTCTGATTATTCTGCCCGAACTAGATGTCGTTAAAGGAACAATGTTGATGAACGCGATGTGCTTCGTGCCAGGGATTCTCAACGCCCTCTCGAGAGACCGCACCGACCGTCGATACGTCTTCAAGCTCATTTTCGATGTACTGGCAATCTCCGCCCAAGCTACTGCATTCGTTGTCTGGCCTCTCCTTAAAGGAGATACTATTCTATGGACTATTCCGGTTGCTTGCGTGTTTGTTTCACTTGGCTGGTGGGAAAACTTCGTCGGTTGCTCGGGCCAACAATGGTCAGGTAAACAATGCATTACATTTTTGTAACGATATTTTATTGCGTGTGAACATATTAGGTTATTGACAAAGAGATACTTCAATTTTCTCTATTTAGGCTTGATAAGAGCCTAGATTTAATGTGGTTTTGTTTATCTTATGCATATTGATTTCAATACTTAATTGTAAACCCTTTGAATTGGTTTAAATAGGATTAAAAACTACTTAGACATAAGTGCAGTCATATCGAGTCAAAAGTTACAATGATATACTTATACTATAATCCGCTCCTCTTGAAACGACTTACACATCACTTATTAATTACAGTTCTTCGACCTCTTCAAGAACTTCGAGATGGTCTTAAAAGGAGTCGTTATTACACACAGAGAGTCTTGTCTCTGTGGAAGATCTTTATATTCATGTGCTGCATCTTATTGTCTTTGGAAATACAACATGATGACCCTCTTGCTTTCTTCACGGAAGTAAGCACTGGTTTCGCCGATCGCTTTTACATCGTTCATGAGGTAAAATATTTCAATGTCTATTTTAGTTATAAGCAGTTATTAAAATGTAAGCTTTGTTTTGGCAGCACCTAGTGGTAAAAATCTTGGAAGTAAAAAATCTGGGTATACATAATTATTTATATGCTGACCTTACAGTCACTCGATTATACTATCTTGTTAAATTGCGTCTTTCTAAAGTATCCCTTTTCGGTTTAGGTTCAAGCAGTTCAAGACGAGTTCGAAGGTTTTTTGGGATACGCAATAATGGGATTAAGATTAGAAATACCAGCTTCATGGACTACCCCACTGTGGGTGGTTCTTATCCAGGTCTTGGCCGCATACATTTGCTTCGGCGCTAGTAAATTCGCCTGCAAAATCCTCATTCAGAACTTCAGCTTTACATTTGCCCTGAGTCTCGTGGGACCAGTCACTATTAACTTCTTGATTGCCGCATGCGGGATGAGGAATGCGGATCCATGCGCATTTTACCGAACTATACCTGATTACTTATTCTTCGATATTCCACCGGGTGAGTTTGATTATGTTTTTTTTTATATTACACACTAATTGAGATGTTTACAAGGAAAAGTAATTAGTCTGTCTTTTACGTTACCAAAAAATATAAAACACACATTTTTATTTTTAAAATTAAAAAAATATATATTATGCATAATGTTAATGTTTTTCGTACTATTTGAAATGGGTTTATTCTCTCACTATACGTAGAACTATTGTAAGTTGATTTTATTTTTGTTTCACTTCAATAAATAAACGATAGGTATTCTCTATTTACCCTAGTGTACTTCTTAAACGAGTTCGTAGTACGAGAGATGTCGTGGGTGTGGTTGCTCTGGCTGGTCTCGCAAGCTTGGGTCACAGCCCACACGTGGCAGCCGCGCTGTGAGCGACTCGCCGCCACTGACAAACTGTTCGCCAAGCCTTGGTATTGCAGCGCCGTCATTGACCAGTCGCTCCTGCTTAATCGAACTAAGGATGACGACACTGATATCTCGTTAGAGGTAAAATTATATACTGGTACAATTTAACTATCTGTAGGTTCGCCTTACATCAGAATTTTCTTTTGGTTGAGGATATATTTGTATTACTTCGAGCTAGGTATATACGTATATATTTTTTTAAACTAACTGCCTTCAGTTACTTGAAAACCATTTATTTTAGGACCTCAGAGGTATGGATGTAGATGACGAATCTATACTTAGCGGAGAAAAAGTTTCAAAGGATGTCAAGCCATCCGACAGCATCACAAGGTAAGTATTTGAAACCAGCAAGGGAAAGCAAAACCACTGAATGTTATTTAAACTTATCTTACGTCACCAGGATCTACGTGTGTGCTACCATGTGGCACGAAACAAAAGAAGAAATGATAGAGTTCTTGAAATCTATTTTCCGTCTCGACGAAGATCAGAGCGCACGAAGGGTTGCGCAGAAGTATTTGGGTATCGTCGATCCTGATTATTATGAACTCGAAGGTGAGTAGCTACGAAATAAGTACTCAAAGTAATTTACTTAGCTGTTAATTACTGGTGGATTGATAAGAAAAAATCCCTGACCTTTACAGTGCACATTTTCATGGATGACGCGTTTGAGGTGTCAGATCATAGTTCAGAAGATTCGCAGGTGAATCGTTTCGTCACCTGTCTCGTAGAGACTATCGACGAAGCTGCTTCAGAAGTCCACCTCACAAACGTGAGATTAAGACCCCCTAAGAAGTACCCTACCCCCTACGGAGGCCGACTGGTATGGACACTGCCAGGAAAAAACAAAATGATATGCCATCTTAAAGACAAATCCAAAATAAGACACAGGAAAAGATGGTCTCAGGTATACGATTGCATTTTAATTGCTAAATTCTTAAAAATAATTATTAAGAAACGATAACTTATCGTGATAATAGAATGTTGCTTTAGATAACATTGTATTTTATTTAGCAAGAGTTTTTGTATGGGTTTGCTTATCCGTCATCTTAGATTCGGAGAGATAAATTATTTGTTGTTGATTAAAATAACTTGGGGAATTTAAATATGTTCTTTATCCGGTTGGAGGACAACAATATGAACTTTTATGTTTTATTATGAACAGGTTATGTACATGTACTATTTCCTCGGTCACCGTTTGATGGACTTGCCAATATCTGTGGATCGCAAGGAGGTTATCGCTGAGAATACTTACTTGCTGGCTCTGGACGGCGACATCGATTTCAAGCCAATAGCCGTGACCTTGCTAATCGACCTCATGAAGAAGGATAAGAACTTGGGGGCGGCGTGCGGACGTATCCATCCTGTGGGCTCTGGTTGGTGAACAAATTTAACTAATCTTATAAAGATTGTTTGTTTGTTTCTTGAATGCGCTAATCTCAGGAACTAATTGACCGACTTGAAAAATTATTTTAGTCTTAGCACATTTATTGTGAGAGCCTAGAATATTTTTTGTGTATTCTTCTCGAGAACTTTATTCTGTTCTTACGATATCAAAATATTTCAGGCTTCATGGCTTGGTATCAAATGTTCGAGTACGCTATCGGTCATTGGCTGCAAAAGGCGACGGAACACATGATCGGGTGTGTACTCTGTAGTCCTGGATGCTTCTCTCTGTTCAGAGGAAAGGCTTTGATGGACGATAACGTCATGAAGAAATACACACTTACTTCGCACGAAGCTCGACATTACGTACAGTATGATCAAGGTAGGTCAGGGAAATAAATGGTGGTGGTCTAGCGGTTAAGCACTTGCCTCTCAAGTAGGGAATGCTTGAGTTCTGATGACAATACATTATTAGCTAAGAAACGTCATAACAAATCCAAAATGGCGATAATCCATAATAATTTCAATAATCCAGGCGAGGATCGTTGGCTTTGCACGCTACTATTACAACGTGGGTACCGAGTCGAGTATTCTGCTGCGTCTGATGCGTACACGCACTGTCCGGAACAGTTCGACGAGTTCTTCAACCAACGGCGACGATGGGTGCCCTCTACCATGGCGAACATATTCGATCTGCTAGCGGACGCCAAACGGACCATCTCGATCAATGACAATATCTCCACGCTTTATATTATGTATCAGGTACTTAAATTCAATTTTGGAATTATAAGAAAAAAAGTACACAGTAGGTCATATAAATGGTCGAATATGTAAAGGAGAGAAGTGAATTGATTTAGATTTGTGTAGCTAATAATAAAACTCAAATCAGTCCAGCGGGGTTAGCCTAAATGACCTTCTACTATCGTAAACGCTAATAGAAACGAAGAACATGTGTATAGAAATGACATTTAAAATCACGTTATGACCACGTGATTTATCGACTTGAAATGTCATTTCCATACACTTTTTTTGTTTCTACTAGCGTTTATGATTGTAGAAAGATATCTTGGCTAACCCCGCTGTTTATTATGCACCGTAAAATATCAACGTTATCATCTCATCATGGCTTCTATGACAATACAGGGTGTTACAAAACTAATGCACACTAGTTTTACAGGTGATTTAGTACATGCTAAGGATCATGTTTACCACAAAAAAAGTTGAATGGCCAAAGGGTTCCAAGCGCCTTCATAAAGACCGGCGTTATACGTACAATTTGGCGACTGAGATGATAAATTTAGTAAAAAAATTTATTATTTTCATAACTTTTTTTGTGGTAAACATGATCCTTAGCATGTACTATATGACCCGTAAAAATAGCGTGCACTAGTTTTGTCACACCTTATATATGACTTTAAAGATTTTCTACATGTCGCTGTAAAGTGCTTAGTAATTACAATATTAATAGGTTTAGTTTGATTTCAGTCTATGTTGATGTTCGGCACAATCCTCGGCCCTGGCACTATCTTCCTGATGATGGTGGGAGCTATGAACGCCATCACACAGATGAGCATGTCCAACGCCCTGATACTCAATTTGGTGCCTATTCTCATTTTTATCGTCGTCTGTATGACTTGCAAGTCTGAAATTCAGGTAAATATTAGTTTTTAATTATGAATGTCTCACAAATGTTTAATATTTTTTTCCCTTTCTATCCAGATAACATAGATAGGAATGAAAGGAGAAAGGTTTAATAGCGAAAATATTTGTTAAAAAATATTATGAGTCTTAAACATAGAATATAATAAATCTTGAAAATATTTGGTTTATGTGTTAACGCAAATAATATCTATAAAATTTTCAGCTATTTCTGGCGAGCTTGATAACATGCGCATACGCAATGATAATGATGTTGGTGATAGTTGGGATAGTCCTCCAAATCGTTGAGGACGGATGGCTAGCGCCGTCCAGTTTGTTCACTGCCGTGGTATTCGGGACTTTCTTCATAACGGCGGCACTTCACCCGCAAGAGATTATATGCTTGCTGTACTTAACTGTGTACTACGTCACCATTCCGAGCATGTACATGTTGCTCATTATATATTCGCTGTGCAACCTCAACAACGTGTCGTGGGGAACTAGGGAGGTGGTGCAGAAGAAAACGGCGAAGGTAAGGACACTCAGTCAGACACACTGATGTCATTGTTTTCATTAAAATAGTATTGTTGACTTGTTCTTTGTGGTTTGAGTTGTCGACACACAATAACATAACAATCTACTAGATAGACCAATCTATAAAATCAATCATTAAGCTCAAAATTGATTATAATCATGAACCATTGTCTGTAAAAAACATTTATATTCTACTTTTTCCTACTATCATTTATTATTTTTATGTAGTATCAGTAGTGGCGACTGTGTAAGTCTAAGACACAAAAAAAACATACATAGCTCTACTATACATAGAAGCTATTGGTTGGCTTAAAAAATAAATAAATAAACCCTCTTACATACAGGAAATGGAAATGGAACGCAAGGAAGCCGAAGAAGCTAAAAAGAAGATGGACGAACAAAGCATTCAGAAATGGTTCGGCAAGAGCGACGAGACCAGTGGCTCCTTGGAGGTCAGCGTGGCGGGTCTCTTCAAGTGTATGTGCTGCACCAACCCTAAGGACCACAAGGATGATCTGCACCTGCTGCAAATTGCCACGGCGATTGAGAAGATTGACAAGAAATTGGAAGCTCTGTAAGTATTGTTGGTCTGTAGAATTTATCTTTGCCGTTATTGTAGGGGTAATGAAAATCATTTAATCTTACTAACCGTACTAGAATAAAATGTATTAATAAAGGCCGTTTTTTTTTATTTTTGACTCCAATTAAATATCGATTAAGTCATCCTCTAAAACAATGTGACCAGATTTATAACTAAAGTGATGGCTCTGAGATCCAATAAAAAAATCGGCACTTTTTTATTATAACTACTTTTCGCCTTAAAGAAAAATAAGATTTCTGTTTATAATGAAAATGAACGTAGGTACTGAAGAATTATCAGTCCCCCGAAACCATATTTGATAAAGAATACCGTATCGGGCGTTTTTAAATTTTGATGTTTTATGTGTTTAGCGGTGCCCCTCCCGAAGAAACCGAGCCGTTGAATCGCCGCCGGTCATCCGCTGTGTTGCGCCGCCAGTCCTTAGACCCGCTCTCCAGAGTACCGGAATACGAAGAAAGCGATAATTCCAGCGACATACCTAGGGTAAATTTGTAACCTTCTTCCTGTCCCGTTCCCAAGCTATTTGGGGTCGGCGCAATGTTTTCCGTATCCACTCCTTTCTTAATCATGTTTCATCATCATACGAGTATTTAAAATTGATTTGTGTATCAATTATTATATATTATAGATTTATGTAAATCTTGTTTTCAAACTGAGATATTACCTTATCACAGGATGAACGTGACGATCTCATCAACCCGTACTGGATAGAAGACGTGAACCTTCAGAAGGGCGAAGTAGACTTCTTGACAACGGCGGAGACTGAGTTCTGGAAGGATCTGATCGATGTATACTTGAGACCTATTGACGAGAACAAACAGGAACTGGTATGTATACCGCCCTTTATTAATTACCATTGATGAGAAATGTAGGGTCGTGTCTGAAATTAGCTTTTGAAGGAAGTTCATACAAAAGTAGACCTGCCCGATCGACTACAAGCATTTTTCATGTCATTGTCTGATATAAAATCCTTAAAAAGTAGCTCTTTGCAATTTATCTACTTCTTTTATGCTGTCGCTGTAACTTTATGGATTGTTAGGTTTCACCCACGTAACTAAAGAATAACTTCCCGCACAATGATAAAAAATACGTTATTTTTATATATACCTAAGCCCTATTTCTGCTAAATCTCAAAACCTATCTAGTACTTTTCGAATCAAAGAGTAACAACAAACCTACATCCCAAACTTCAGCATTTGTAATACCTATTAGTACGATTTATCCTAGATTTACATACCTACGACACATAAAGAGCAAACTTATACATACACAACTAATCAGTGAGTCGGATTTTTCCACTAAGTCAGTAACTGCAAGGTTCGCCTTCCACAGGAACGTATCAAAACGGATTTGAAGAACCTACGCGACAAGAGCGTGTTCGCGTTCGTGATGCTCAACTCGCTGTTCGTGCTGGTCATATTCCTGCTGCAACTCAACCAGGACCAGTTGCACTTCAAGTGGCCCTTCGGACAGCAAGCCAGTATATATTACGATGAACAGATGAATGTGGTATGGTTTGATGATTATATATTTTTTTTATCTCAGGTCAACATGACATAGCAAATAGCAAAAATATTTTTCCTAAAATAGAGTATTTTTTTTAGTATTTTCTAATCATATTCATGTTGATATCTTTATTTGCATTGCATAATGTCAATTATACAGATCTTTAGTAATAATGCTTATAGCTAGAACAATACAATTATGTACCCTGTAGGACACAGCAAATATGAAAACTAAACATTATTATTAATAAGAAATTTCGAAAATGTATACTGTTAAAATAATTGGAAATTATTTGCAAGTTAATAAAAATAGTCTATGTAACTATTGGTTTGGTAAAACGAAGGTTTTACCTTCCAAATGTACCTACGATTTTTCCTCAGAATAAGTACCTAGGTAGTTTGTTGCAAACAGTACGGTTTATATCTTACAGATCGTTCGATAATACGAGTATATCCTTTCGGGTTGCAATTTTGGTGTTCAGTATTACCAAACATTGTACTGCTTGCATTTTTGTATGTCTCGTTATCGACAGCAATTTTTATAAACGAGTTATTAACATGTCCGTAATTACGAAACTGTAAAATGCTTAATTATTGCGGACAGCACGCAAAGGTTCCGTTTTGGCTTGCCAAAATCTTGCAACAACCTGTACTAGAACAAGATCAAATTTAATCGATATATCGTTATCGATAAAGACAACGCAATCCGCCTGTTTGCGTGTACATGATCACTATGTGATTTCGGCAGACCTTGTCGTATCACTATCTCTATCACTACATAGTATAAAACAAAGTCGCTTTCTCTGTCCCTTTGTATGCTTAAATCTTTGAAACTACGCAACGGATTTTGATGCGTTTTTTTTTAATAGATAGTGATTCAAAAGGAAGGATTATATGTACATATAATAACATCCATTAAATAGTAGAGAAGTACTGTTATTTTTGGGGTTTCTATTGTGATGTCGATATTGCAGATTTCGATCAATCACAATAGGCTCTAGAATTGTACAAGACTTCACAAAAGTCAAGTGTTTATTTTATTCAGTGATGGACAAGAGAATAAGGTACAGACAGCACATCAATCTACCTGAAACTGATAAAATTTCCCAATAAACTTTGATCCATATGCTACAGCAATAAAGTTGAAAATCTATTAAGGAAATTTTACAGATTGTAGTAGCTTGATGTGCTGGCGTCTGTACTATATGTAGAATTTAGAGAAACCCAAAGTCGTTGTTTATATCGAAAACTTTACTCCCTACCCAGTTCCACGTAACACAAGACTACCTAACACTGGAGCCGATTGGTTCGCTGTTCATCATCTTCTTCGGGTCGATTATGATCATCCAGTTCACCGCCATGCTGTTCCATAGACTCGGCACGCTCACACATCTGCTGTCAAACGTGCAACTCAACTGGTACTTCACTAAGAAGGTTAGTGTCTTTCAAAATGACGGATTTTATTGACTTTTCTAGTTCATTTAAAAATATCCTATATACTTTGTTTCTGGGAGTGACCCAAAGCCCACAGCTTTTCAGATGTTGAGTTTTTGAGATAGTCGTGTAAAAATACATATATATACTCTTCAGAACTTTTTTAACAAAAGATAAAATATACTTAGGTACATAATAGAGTCTCAGTAACTTAAGAGTAAGGTGTAAAGATGTGAGAAAAATATTCTTCTTTTTTTCTTATCAGCCGGACGATATGTCAGACAACGCCTTAATAGAGGCCCGAGCCTTAGAAATAGCCAAAGACCTTCAGCGCCTGAACACGGACGATTTAGAAAAGCGAGACAACAACCAACACGTCAGCAGACGGAAGACCATACATAACTTGGAGAAAGGAAAGGAGACTAAGCAGAGTGTTGTCAATCTTGACGCTAATTTCAAGAGGAGGCTCACTATCTTGCAAAATGGGGATGCTGGTGAGTAGCTTACGTCTTTTCGAGAATTGTTTTTTTGGACATATTTGTGGGGTTTACGTCTTACACTTAACCAACCAAGTGTGGGTGCATGTATTCTGGATATTTTAGATGCACTTGCTTCAAACCTTGACCTTCATTGGAACACGATTTATATCCACAGTAGATCATGTCATGGTTAAAGCATGGAGGTACGTCTATACCTCCTTAGTTTTGGCAGGCTTCCAAGAGTATGCCGGATGTTCCCACTACTAAGAATTTGCACTTATACTGTACATGGATATATTATGCCAGCCAATACTCATATTTATAAAGGTAAATTTTAAACATAATTTTCTCAGAACTTATCTCTCGTCTACCATCCCTGGGAGGTACCACAGCGACCCGTCGAGCTACTCTACGGGCTCTAAAAACAAGACGCGACTCCGTGATAGCAGAGCGTCGCCGCTCGCAGATGCAGCCGCGAGACTCCACCACCGACTTCATGTTCAACTCGCCCGGCGCGGTAACGGATTGTTATAATACACACATCAAAGAGTATACAATATACTACGTAAGAAGAGACGGGACTCAGTACAAAAAAAATAACTTATGAAATGTCAAAACAGGGCCTTACAGTACTACCAACATACAATTAAAACCATAGTGTTGTGCAGTCTGTAAGAACTATCGATATCGATAACCGATATCGATAACCTACAAACCCAACAAAAAGGAAAATTTATTACCGTCGCGAAACCGCTAATGACCATGCCGATGTCATTGGCGGTTTCACGACGCCAACGGGCAATCTAGTTTAAAATAAAATAAACATGTACAAATAAATATTTTACTTGATCCAAAGTATAAGTTGAATTAAAAAAAAAGATTGACACAAAATGTAACTACAACAAAATTATATACAGGGTGTAACGGAAAGGGGGTATACATCCGAAGGGAGGTCAATGTACTCGTAAAACTAAACAACGTTCAACAGAAAAAATACGAAATTCGATAAAAAATATTGGATTTTTCATAGAAAATTTGAACTTGTCACCTAAATATTGCATGGAGAGTTGCAATATTAATAGAAAAGTGGCATAGAAGCAAGCCTTATTGATGGAATAGCTGACTTTTTGAGCTGTGTCCTTTTTTTCTTGAAATCATTGTCTTTAAAATGCTTTCCACAGATAAATTTTAATTCGTGGAGTTTTTCAATTGGCAAATAATCTAGGTCCTCTTTTCCTACCATTTTCACCCATTCTTTACACCTGAAAGAAAAAATATCGACAATCATTAGTTTACTGTGTCCCAACACTATTTCCCCGATTCAAAATTTACCACATATTTTACATTTCCTGTACGTCATTTTTCGTAATAAATTCTCCTGGATACGACGAACTTCATGAAATAATGGTTTTAAACACCTTTAGAGTGCAATAAGTGGTGATTGCATTTATTTCGCCTTAAAAACCGGTACCGCTGATAACAGCAGTTCGATGACAGGGATAACAGTGACAGTGAGAGAGTGACGAACAGGGGGAGGAAGCGAGACAAATATAGTCACCCTGAAAATTCTGCCTTGTTTCATACATTGTTTTTTTTCTATGGAGTTGCGACAGACTGACACACATATTCGCTCCTAGATGAATCAAAATTCGACATTCGGAATACATTCCAAATTCAAAATTTTCAAACACTGTTCAAACACAGGTTCGGCGTGCATAAAAACTTTTTGGCAGTTGCTGCGTCTTATTCGTTTTCTTTTTTTTTACTCATGCTGTCTTCGAAAACCAAAATTAAGATGGAACGAATTTTGTGTTTCTTTTTGGCGCAGATCAAAAACTCTTTTGTCAGTTTCTGCGCCAGATATTTTGTTTTACTGTTCACTCAGTGTTGTCTTCGATAAGGAAAAGTGATATTAAATGGAAGTTTTTGGTGATTTGTGTTTTTTGTTGCATATCTTAGTTGGCCATGTACAAACTGTTTTGAAAACATATTGGAACGATATTTATTCCCTATACACATTATAGGCTAATGAATACACTGATGATACTTGTACAGCACACTAAACTTTTATATATACAACTTCGATGTTTCATATATTTTTACTACCCATCAACTACACACAGGAAATGGTGAAGGGTGAGACTTTCTTGGGTTATCTCTTATAATTTTGTTCCTTCAAAAATTTTATTTTTTCTGCTAAATTTGAAACTCAGATGTTTAATAAATTTGATATAGTTGGAGGATCTGGGCAGCCGGGTGTCGGTGGGCGCGTACGTGAACCGAGGCTACGAGCCCGCACTCGACAGCGAGCTGGAAGACTCGCCGCCGCCGCCGAGACGTTCCACCGTGCGGTTCCAGGACCATTACGCGTGATACCGCGTCGAAGAACCAGACCAAACTACGTCTATAGGGTTTTTCGTGAAAGACAGTGAAGTGGACTTTATTTTTTCGTAACAGCTATTATATGAAAAAGAAATTGTAAATAAAAACTGTTTTGGAAATCCCTCTATGACCTCTATAATTAAATATTTTCAACATGCAACATTAATTAATTTTATACGATTCCCACAATTTCTTATTTACGAATAGAAACTGTAGCGTGATGTCAGTAATGTAATAATCGCGGTTGCGAATTTGTGGTAGTTTTTCGTGGAAGTAAAACACGCAAGGTTCGCGTATGTATAGTTTTTCAGGAATATCGAATTAAGTTGTTACATGTTAGTACAAGTCTATTACAAGGATTACAAGGTATTAGTAACACCTGACGAAGCGCACATGATAAAGGGTCAATTGATATTTGATAGGTTACAATCTAAACTTGAGAAAAAATTGAAAAATAAAGACGCCTTTGTTATTGTAAGCCGCAAAGGGGTATAGTGTTATTCTTTTTCGTATCACCTAGTATTTAAGTGTAGTAAGTTCTGACAGTAGTTCTTACAAAAATAGCATCTGCCACTTGGTATAACGTTGATATGATGAAAGTCATCGGTTATCCGTTCTTTCAGAAATTATTTGTTTCATTATAGCTCGCAATGCGATACGTCAAATTTGCATTTACTAATTTAACTGTTATATTAAACCTTAATAAATATTATCAATTATAATATTTATATTTTTCATTAACGCTATTCTCTGTTTGCTGGTTCATCTATAAACAACTTTGCTTCCCGTAAATTGTTATATGATCATAGTCATCATGCTTAATTATATTGATTCTCCTACTAAAACAATTAAGACGTAACAAAGGAGCCCTTAAATTTTCTTCTTCGGAAATCATCAGCTGACCTCTGCACTCACAGCGGTTCCGCTGAGGGTGAAGCTGGAGGGAGTGTCGGACTCTTACTGACTAAAATCTACTATGGAAATGAACATTCTGGAAGTCTTAGTGTGCCACGGCCGCGGTAACTTGCGAACAACCCGCAGCCCCGACAGGAACAAAGAAACCCTTGGATTTTCATTGCTAGCAAGTTCAGCCTTTGGTGTATTATCGCTTAAAAGTGAATTATCGCTCATTCGTTAATGAAATTTAGGGAGAATCCTCAAAAATCATGAGTTTTAATGGTCTTAGGTGAGTCAGTAGAGAGCCAGCCTCTCAAGTGTCAGGTGAGGGGTCGTTAGCTGCGGCAGTAAGCGCGCGGCCCGCCGACCGAACGCACGCGCGACCATGCGCAGCGACGCCGTCCCGCGAGTGCACTCCACGCTTTACCTCAGCATTGTGAAGTGATACACAGTACACATACGGATTGCGACGCTCATCTTCTTAGGATACATAGAACGGTAAGTTCTGCTTCTTATTCATGTAAGAAAAGTCCCTCCGTCTGTGACCTTTCAGCCGTCGAGGCTGTTGTGCGCGATCAGCTGCGAGGGTTACTGAGGTCCCTTGCATATTGCACACATGTTGCTGACTGTTCACAAACCTCCCAAATTCTATGAGCCTTCAGAATAAACCAGCATCTGGAGTTCAAACATTCACGAGATCACACTGGTTTCTCTTTCGAAAGTTTCGTAACAACATTTATGTAAAGTGAGTCTGACCGTTCAAAGAACGTGTCTAATATGATTCATAATGTGTTATTTATACAAAAATTTGGCGAAGCCGTATAGTTTGTATGGTACCCGCAGCAAGCTGTTGTCTTGTAAACAAAAGTGAATGTAGGCGGCATGGGATACATAATGGGAAACAAAGACCGCGGCATTTCCTTAGCTGTTAAACGACCTCTAAATACCAACTATAATATGCTAGAGTGATACATAATTTAATTACATAAAAAGGTTAAATGCCTTGTGTAATTCATGTCTTACGTACATTACATAAGGTAATCCAACGTATCTAGAGATCTTCACGTAACAACGTTCGATACTTTTAAACTGATATAAAAATAATGTCGTTTCGCAGTTTGGGGACTAAGAACCTTGTTGGTCGACTGACATCATATTTATCTACAAACTAATAGTTTTAACAATTAAGGCCGATTGGATCTTTCTCTTACGTTCGTTAGATGTAGTGCAGATTGTCTGATTGAATTGAGACTTTTCTTTAACTTTTCAGTTACAACTTAAACCTATTTAGACCTTATATTGATGTATACAGGGATGGTATCCTTCAATTGCCTCATTATTCAATCTATATTCATCCTGGGTTAGGCTATATAAAAAATAAGGTAATTAAAAGCTGTTATGTAGTTAGAATGCAACCAAGGAGTGGCCGATTGATTGTCATTCCGTACTTTACTAATTGAAATGTTAAAAATTCGAAAGTAACTCGGTCTATGTGACTCTTGCTAAACCAGTATTGATTTTGGTAGACACAAAAGCTTACAGGACATAGATCAGTTTTTGTCTGGGAGCCTGAAGACGTTTCTTTGTTTGTAAATAATCTAGTAAGAGAGCTCTCCCTTACAGAGCCCATAATCTAGCTTAACAGCCTTCTAGTAAAAATTCAATTGAATCAAACAACAACAGAATACAATCAGTTTGATCTGAATATTTCAATGCTGTTAATACTTTACATAATACCACACAGCCTCAGTACATTACAACCAGCTATAACCGCCAGGCCTCGCTCACATCCGCCGCCAGAGGGTCGTTCTCACTGCAACAAGAACAATTTGATGGTTTCCGCAATAGTGGCCACTATTACGCTACACAAGTGCAATTAGCTAATTAATAAATAATCTTCGCGTTGCGCAGGCGCTTGCGATACAAAGCGTAATTAAAGGTATTCAAGGAATTTTCGTTTTTTGCACCTACTTGTTTACATATGAGAGTTGTGTGGCTGGAATTTGGCAAGTGACTACGTATTTGTGAAACTCGGTGCAAATTGAAAGCGCACGCCAGCACATCAAGCACACGATCTGTCAAATTTCCTTAATAGATTTTCAACTTTATCGCCGTAGCATTTGTTTCAAAGTTGATAGGCAAATTTTGACAGTTTCGGGTAGCTTAATGTGCTGGCGTCTGTAACTATCTCTTTATATCAAACACAAAAACTATTTCTACATCTTATGTATATAGCAGTGACGCCTACACGATTATTTTGGTAAAATTGTTAACAATCAACTTTATTATAATCATACACAAAGCTTAACTAACTCTGAATATGGAAACATGACGCAAGTTCACATTTAAATGTCCATTGCGTGCTTACTGCTGCAACTCAACACACCTCGATAGAAAAAGCCGCAATGGAACAAACCGGCACGGAGGGACTTTCGTGCACAAACCTTGAGCTGGTTTCCGTATTTGTAATTTCGTTAAATATTTATATCCGACATATTATTTCCTGGTATTTGCTCTATATGTGCTCCGTCAACTACCGCGTATATACAGGGTGTAAAGGACAGCCCTCCGCAGACTGATAGGTTGCCTGTATAGGTACCTCTTAGCTATCTAAGCGGCTGGTTGACGCTTCCTGTAACCCAAAGACTGGCTATTACTTTGGTCAGAGAATAAGCATTGCCATACAACGTGGCAATGCTGCCAGCCTCTTGGGCACGCTCCCAGTAGACAGCGATGGGGATGAGTTCATTAGTTTTAAGTAATTTTTATTATAGATATTATTTTTAGTATTTTATATAAGTGTAGGTAATCCTTAATAAATGATTTGAAAGACTCATTTTATAGGTTATAATTAATAGCTTAACTATTCCACGGTCGTTAGTAAATTCAAACTAACTTTCATTATCTATTAGTTTTAATTGTTAAGGCTAATGGTACCCGAGCAGACCTTGACTGCTTTGACCGGAAGAAAGTGGGGTGCGATTAGCATGTCGTTGACGTTCCAGAACAGTTTATACCTATGTTCGTATGTAACGGTTGTTTAGTACGTGAGTCTATTGTAGATACTGTTTGTTTCAATAAACTAAATGTATACAATATTACTATTTAACTAAAACTAAACTTATGCCTAATAGATACCTACTTATTTTATTGTTGTCTAAAAAAAACTAGATATTTTATATATAAAATTGACAATGGCATTTTCTTAATATAAAATGTTAACTATAACGACATTTAGAAAGAAATATTTACGCTATGTTAGTCTACGCGACTATTTTGCAAAGGCATGCAATTATTTCAAAGTGCTCTACAAAAGACATCAACGCACGCCCACTGCGGTGAAACGGCAAATGTCAATAACGTAATGTAATCACAACGCTATGTTTTGAATTTAAATTGGAATACTTGTATGTTTTTATTATATATAATATATCGACATCAAACTATTTATATAAAAAAATATAACATTTGTAATGACAATTTAGTACAAAATAACGCAAGCCCAATAGTCATAGTCTACAAAGACCTTGACTGTTGGGCCTTAACTATATGGAAATCAACTATATTTTCCAATAGACCGTGACGTCACTATTAACTTTATTTATTTTATGTTGGTACACCAACAGCGTAACATACATAAGATACATAAATTAAAAATTATAATAACATTTTTAGTATGTACGCCCATTATGGGTATAAACATTAATAGGACTTCTACTAGTAATAGGCAACTTGATATAAAACACAGTTTAATAACCAAAAAAATCCTACGTACTCGTGTATACGTACTTATAACATCGTTTGTGTACATTAGGTACTTTAAATTGAGGATATCAAGATAATTAATGAGGGTTAATGTACATATAATTAACTTTACAAAATATTTCATAGGTAATAATTAATAAAGGTTAATAAAGTAATAAAGGTTTTGTTAATTTATTCCATAGAAAACACTGGCTACTCTAGTCATTTGTGAAGGCTATTTGTATTCTGCACTATACAATTTATTATTACCTATAGGCAATATTAAAGTATAAGAGATTTTGAAATTAATTTAATAATTTTCGCACACCTCAAACCAACCAACCATCTAACGGCGATGTAATGAGCTTTCAAAACACGAAAGGGTCATCAATCAAAACTTTGAGGTAATTCAGTTAAGTTAGCCGTGAGAATACAACCTTCTAGAATAAAACAGTCGATATGTTTACAGACCCGACACTCCTGTTCTCACATACCCAAAAATTTACATAAACTCAACATCAAAGAGAATAAACAAAGAAATCTCTCAAATATTTACATTAAGTTAACCTCTATTCGTTTAGAGTTGCGCTAGCGCAGGCGACTGAAACAAAAAGACAAGTTGCACGGCCTACAGCTACTACATAATAACAATTGCGCTAATAAACCCCACTTTCTCTTTTTTGTGGAGAATTTCTCGCGTCTGCATCGTTTATTGATACGTTAGTACGTAATGTTCGCTTATTGTGTATTATAGAACTCATGTGATTTAACTATATTACGTATTAGTAGCTTATGTTGCTATGGCTTCCTTAGACGGATCTTCATTTTATCTTATTTTGAATGTACCTAATTGTTGCTTAAGTCGACAAAACTAACAAACTGCTATGCACAAATAAATAATATCCTATTATTTATGTTGATGTATGTAGAATGTCAGTTATCTACAGACCAAAGTAAACCAAAATTGGACCAGCCATTTAATCGAGAAGTAGCAAATAAACAAGCTTTTGCCTTAAATATTTTTTATAAATTTTTAAATCCAAGGCTTTGCCTAATTTGTGGCTCTGGCAACTCCTCCACCATAAGTGGCACTTAACCAATGCGCATTCATCATAGCTTTTGAAGCCGAATTATGCTGAAGTCTGATGAACAACACGATGACGTCACGCGCGGCTTAGTAATCCATCAGATGTTGCGAGGAACAAAACAAATGTTATAAAGCCTTGGCGATACAAAAATATTCACAAATGCTTTCGAAATTAGATACTTGTTTGGCATTGTTTTTTGTAACAAACTTGCACGCAGCCTTCACTTTGACCTGGTAGCCACTAAGCTAATTTTAATTTGGTACAATTGATTGCTTAGAGCTGTGATTGTGTAACGAATACGAGTCGAGTAGGTATCGAAAGGATATATTCGCTTCGAGGCTAGTTGTGCGATACCAAAGTAGGACAGAAATAAGTTGAGATAAATCCATATTGCAACGATTGAGCGCTTGATGCTAGGTTTCGTAACATACTTCTGCGTCTACCTGTATTTGTTCATCTAGAATTTGCTGCATCTGGAACCTGTCTATCTACACAGTATAAAAATAAAAGTGCCTTAAACATGTGTGCTTCTTTTCTGCAGTTGACAATGACGCAGGTTTTTCTCAAGAACGTCGTAGAGTTGAACCAGTTCGTTAACTCGTATCCGGGTTTGCTTCGAACTGATATAAACCTTTCTAGGAATATGAGTAGCTCCTTGCGGCAGTAGATGACAAGTCGTTTGGGTGTAGATTGGCTCCGGCGCAGGCTCGAGGTCGCTACGCCCCACTCCTCCACGCTCCGGTGATCGAGCGTGATACTTACTAACATTAAGTTCGTTACGACTTATTTATTGATTCGGTATAAGATCGATTTTATGCAAATTTTGACTCAAAATGTTTGATGGAAGACTTAATTATTATTATGCTAAAGTTTTTGTTGATCAAGATTTGCAGTTAATATTGAAACACACGTGGTAGCTCCCAACTCCCATTATAGTTGCCTGCCAATGAAGCAATTAATAATATACTTTATGATAAACTTTTAGCATATGAACACATGACAATAAAACACACAAAGTAAAACTACTTAAAATAGAGACTCAAGATACGATTTGCTATATGCAATTTCAATCTTCAGTATTGAGCGGAATGTTCAATTTTGTGTGTTGCCTGAAGTAGTTTGGCTCGCCGATAAGAAATACTTAAAATTCATAGCTCACTAAATTTCGCATCACCTCATCTAAGAAACTGGTTTCATCAAGTCTTGCAATTAACATCGATCGGCACTCCTTACAATCTGAAGATTAGGTATAACTCCCATTGGGCTTGTGAATTAGGTTCGCGTTAGGCAAAGCATTCTTGATCGTTAACTCATCATCTTGTGCAAGGCATGTACTTGATAGCGACACTATGTAAAGCTACGAAAGTACGAATATAAGGCAGTGTTGCGCAGCGTTGAGGAGGACAGCGGGGAGGTGCGGGGCGGGCGCGGGAGGGGGAGGGCTGCCAGCTGACGGCCTCTAGCAGTGAAAGTAAACCTGCGGCCCTCGCCACCAGTCCGACCACATTGGTGCTTGTAATACGATTTAAATTATGATTTACAATTGCATTGCTGTGCTTTGATGTCATTTACAGCGTATGAATGTGCATTGTATTGTAACAATCAATCCATTGATTGGCTCTATCAGTTCTCTCTATAGGAATAATCATGCATGTCTTTTGTTTTCCTGTTCAGATTCCCAGCCTATCTAATAGATAGCTCAATCGCACACTTCAATAAAACTTTAACTAGAAATAACTTTCACGAGAAAATTCATTTCAGTGCATCTCTGCTTTTTAGCGAATCACTGACCTACAGACATACAATTGTTTTTAAAACATTATATTTATTACCTTTTGTTTACGAAGACTGGTTATTAACCTTATTCTGACAGGTAGAAGTCGTCTACCCACCTACCTACATTAGTATGAACATAATATTTGGTCGTTTCCGCTTATTACGAATTACGTTAGACGTAAAACTTAAATTACCTAAGTAAAGCGTTAAGACATCGTGTTTTTAAATGGTGCATTCCTTACGAAATACCAGCAAAGCGTAGCTTTATAAAACATAGGCGAGTTATTTCGTTTGAGAAAAGCATTTTGTAACGATTTTAATTTTTGACTTGAATTCGGGACAAGTACCTCTGATCAAACAAAAATAGAAATCGGGTTTCATTAATGACCGTTTAACTGCTCTATAGATAACTTCAGGCTGCCTTAAATCAATATACCAGCAGGCTTAGCATGGCGATTCTAGATCTATACTGTCAAGAAAAGACAAAGCTCTTTCTGTCAATGTCAACATGTCTCTAAGCTTCTGCCCGAGCATGGCGCGACCTGTCAACTCGCATATAATCACTTGTAGCCTTATGTCGGTAGAAGAAAAGAATTTTTTTTTTCAAAAAATGACAAAAGAAATCTTACGTCACTCTGTCACTTTTCTGTTATTATGTCCAATCTCCGGTAGACTAGAAAACTTGTTTCTACCGTTGTCATGCTAAGCCTGCAGATTAAGAATCACTCGTACTAGAGATGTTGTTTTGTTTCTATACTATCAAAATTGAAATATTCGAGTCTGTTTCGTGCTGTATCTTTATAGCAACCAATAAGTCTTGAGCTACATTGGATTGCTATTTGTTCTAAAGTGGTTGTAAGGGCGAGGTCCATTGTCCAGCTGAGTCGAAGTCGCTGACCTTGCAAGCGTCGGCGCGGGCGCAGTCTGCTGCCCACTGGCGCCCGGATCTGACAAGATGGACATCGCCTGTATGCTATAACCAGCCTAGCAGTGTTTATGGCTTCTTTGTGGTGCCTTGTTTCATGGGCGATGCGTGCCATACTATGCCTATTGTTTCGTTACATAATAATTTATTTCAGTGTTACGATATTAAATAATGAATATATCGGAAGTCGCAAATTACACGTTATTGCTGATGTAACACGTTGCGTAGTAACAAAAGATGATATTTACAGTTGTGCCTTTTTCCTTATGGGTCGCAATTACAGGAAAAGTTCATTGACATATTGTTATTGGTTCCACAAACATTTAGGTCTTGAAGGAAACATCGAAAGTAACAAATGGAAATATTTTTCTTTACATGTCGATACACAAATTTCTTGTGGTTAGGTGCATATGAATGAGCAATAAATCACTGGCAGAGGTCCATAACTCTGCGAGGGATGAATGACCGGCAAGGTCGAGGGCTCTCAGTGGAATGCGCGAGTTTTCTGCTGGACACCGACACACTGATTCACGCACTCGATAAATTCTTATACTTCAACCAGCTTAAATATTACCTTCAGAAATCTAAGAGATAGTCAAACAAAACCTTGAGACATCAAAATATCTAGTTAATTTGTTGATTTATATAAATGTTTATAAATGTATTTGATGCAACGGCTTTTCATGACTAATCATGAAGCCTTGGTCGCCTCTATTGCTATCAACATCCAATGTTTGTTTGTATACATTACATATATCCTACAATAAAATAGACAATATGCTAGTCATATATAGCAAGTACCAACTAAGAACGATTAGCATACAAGTCGAAATAAATAGGACCTGTGGTTAAATACTTAACCTTTAACTGAAAAGGTCAGACGAGCTCACTAGTGAGGGCACGATAAATTAGGATCATATTATAGATCGTTTAAAGGTTAGGCTTTGAATATCATCGGGCCTTTGTTATGGCCTACCTTTGTTTTTGCATACCTTAGAATATTTGAAGCAGCTATATCAAGATACCTACTGTCTGTAGCCTACCTACTGTCTGTCTGTAGTCTAGATTCAAGTAGATAGAGCTGTAGGGTATTTACATGTGTTTGATTTTTTACAAAATTTTTAACAAAACACACGCACAAGGACCATTTTTTTGAAAACAGCGTCAAAATTGGTTGATAAATGGAGCAGCAATCAACATTTTTTATACTCGTATGATGAAGAGTGGGATCATAGTGGGGACATCTTGCTATCTCTTTTGCACATGCGTGATCAAATAGCGTTGACGTCACTAGCCTGTATATGCATCCTTTTTCTGTTATTTAACTGTTTGACTTTCAACTGGTTTTGAAAGGTATATAAATTACTTATTTCACAACGGATTCTAAAAATTATATCTGATTTTGGTTTTGTAAAATGTTACTTTTGATCTGAATAATTACAAAAAAGAGACTATAATCTATTCCATATTTTGGGTATGCTTACTTCTTAATTGCATTATCTCTGTCAAAAAACTTTTTATTATTATCACAACAACTTCGTCATATCTTATTAGGGACCTGGTTTTATTAATTAGACCGGTTCTGTTCCACTTCTAGAGAAAAATAAGTCTCGTTCAGATCCATAGCAAGCTTGTTGATATTCAAAGTACGGCACCGTAAGATTCACGAGTCCGTAAAAGCGTGACAGTGGACACAGTTGGAGCCGTCCAAAATGGAAAGTCGTGATGTCGACAATTTCTCTGGCAACGGTTCTATTAATTACGCAAATATACAACATATCTAATAATTTTGTGTTGGTAAATTTTTGAAAGTCATTTATTAAGATTAGGCGAAACTTTAACTTTACCATAAAGTGGGTACCTACTTAAATCAATAATAGAAAATGTTCACAGTTAGTGGAAATTTATAGCTACGCATGCTCAGGTCGCTAGAATAGTAATGTAGTAGCCAACATTTCAGAGGAAAATGTAAAATTCCACGTCTTATAAATTGTTACTTCGGCTTATATTCTATCTCTTTGTACCCTGTTTAACATTTAAATTTATTTCGACGACTCTACCTATATAATAGTCTTGAGAATGCTTTTTATTTTAGATTTTATTAATTGTATGCATATTTTTTACAGAACAAAATAAAATATGGCGACGTCGGGAGGGAAAAGGCGCGAGGAGGGTAGCGATAACTCCGACGACGAGCTTACACCGCTCGCCAATGAAATCTACGGTGGAAGGTGCGTACAAGCGTTTAAGAATTTGATAATATTTAGGGCCAGTTTCACAGGTCATCTGGCAGATCATTTCATACAAATTCTGTTCCATTTTTGAATTTATCTGGTAGATAGTGGCTATCCGTAACCTGTGAAACCAGCCCTTAGCATTTCATTATTATTTAATAGAAATTATACCAGGGTCAGTAAAAAAATTGCGAAAATATGAGAAATTTTAAGAAGTACGTAGGTACTTAAATCACAGCGATTCTTCTAGCACTTTTGGACAGGGAAGTTATTATATTTAATCACCCTGTGCTAATTTAAAACTGTAGGATATTTTGTCAAGTTCTAGGTAAACTACTCGTTAATTAATTAGTAAACCAGTCATAACGGAAAGGTTAATAAATTCAGTCCACATAATTAACATCAAAAGTATATTTTAATCTTCTAATGAAGTTTTAATACAAAATGCTCAAAAGGTACCTATAATAAAACTGAGCTTAAAAGTTACGTTGTAAGACGGAACAGCCTCCAGCGCATGATATCACTCGTCTCAATCAAAACGACACGTCATCATCAAGCGATCACTTGGTACCCATATACTGATTACATAGTACACTTTCACCTTTGTCAATGGTTATATAAAAATAAGGAAATAATAAGAACATTTTATTTATAGTATTTACACCGGGTTATTGTTTCATAATATCGAAAGTAAAAAACGTAATATTGCTTATGAAAATAATCTGTCATTTGTTATCAGGCGTTGAGTGATTCATGACCCCAATTGACTGTGAAGGCTATTTTGGGTGACATCTAATAATTTATGTAAGGTCAAATGCGATCATTATGTTAGTATAAGATTTAGTAAGAATTGGGTAGTTGATTAGGTTAAAAATAAAATCCTTTATGATATTAATTTGGTAAAGCATCATAAAATAATGTCACACTCATTTATCGTTTTATTGATTATTTAATTAAAATAAGTAAGTATATGGCTTGATGTGAAAAAATTGTGACGTCATAATTCTTACTTTCATACAAATTGCATAGAAAGTAACCGATTTTGGCAGTTCAATAAAAGTATCGAATCTGACTAGTTGTCAAGTACCTACCCAATTGATGACCAAAGATAGACTAGACTTATTAAAATTTATATTGTCTTAAATTAAAACATGAGAATCAAGTTACCTATACAATTAGCATTACAGAGCATTGTGTCATCGATGAATCGATTTGTTCGCTTGATATTACCAAAGTTACTAGAAAAATAAACACAATCAATTAGAGTAGAATGTCGTTGCCTCATTAGTGGTAACTGCGATATTAATATTCTGTTCAACGCATAACAATGTGGTTAGGCATGTCCAAGCGGTGAGGTCTTTAAGATTTTTTTCCCATCATAACTATGTTGAGCAATATCAAAGTTAACCAGATGAATCAGATTCGCAACGGATGATTAATTCTATGTATTGCAATTTTCCCACCTATAATCTTAGACGTTCACAATCCTGGGACTGAAAGCTGTTGCTTATTTTCAGTCATTCAAAATAAAAGTAGTATTTGTGACGCAAATAATAGTACTTAAATACACAATTTATACTTGTTAACATTTTGAATGTCAATATTATTAAATTAAACATTCGGTGTATTTGTCAACGATCGTAAAAAATTGAGTTATGAACTTCTTTTATTAGCATGTGCAAAAATATCTGTAGTCTAGAATACATCTGTAGAAGCGTTTATGTAAAGATCATTGTTTAGTATAAAGCTTTAGACAGAGGTCGAGTCGCTCGGCGATCGGTCACCGCGGCCCGGAACCCGTTCAAATGCCAAGGTTGACAACTCTGACGACACAACTTTCGATCGATCGACTGCGCCACATTTTTTGCGCCCCACTTCGCTCTTAGAGGCCTCTACGCACTTCACTATAGGGTCTATAATAGCATTATCTTGTTCTTTGCTTACTCAATTCCAGACAAAAAATAAGATCTGGAGTTTCTAAATTCATAGATCCTGTTTTTATCTATACCTATTCACAATAAATTCGATGATGTTATATAAATGCCAGGTATGTTCACAATCAAATGAAAAATTCTGTGCCGAAACAGTCTTATTTTGTGTTTATTTATTGTATCCATTCTAGATCGTAAGGTCACATTTAGTAGCTTACGTAAATCTGTCGAGACAGTAGACAATTTAAGGTTTTATTTAGTTTAGATAAAACAGTTTCTAGCAGTAAATGCTTTCGTAGGAGCCATGCTGTGGAGACAAGCGGGGCCGAGCGTGATCAGAATACTGGCCGGTAGTTGATCACTTTGATACTTAGCGAATGCTTCGGAGTCACAATTACGGTGAACAGAAACCTTCATAACCTAGTTTGTTTTTTGAATTGTTCAATATTTAATTTTTAGAGATTGATGCACTAGAGAATCATAGAGATAGATTTGAAAGTTACATGAATGAAATAATAGATTTAAATATGTATTTTTTGAATATAAATTGAAATTATTCGTTTCAGAACCATCTATAAATCAGTAGACAGTTAGATTTTGACCTTTTACGGCACGAGACATGTTTATGTGGCCGCCATGAAGTGTAGCGATGACGTAACTGCGACAAAGCTAAGGCAGCTTTTTGACAAACATGGAAGTTAGCAGACGTGTGCACAACATAATGCTCCCGTACACCATGGTCGATGACCCGCCGCTGGACATTGGGCATGGCCGGGAGTAGCGGCGCGCATATCAAATAAAACTTCACCTTATGACGAACATAAATAAATTGGAAAGTTTCACAATGTTCACATTATGCAGTAAGGAATCATTTTAAAAACAGTTGCATTGCTACGGTCGCAGCCGATAAAATTATTTTATTTATAGATTTATATCGTATTAGGTAAGCTTGAATTTGAAGAGCATAAACAGTTCTGTTATTTGCTAGATGATGATATGTTATATAATATTAAAAATTGGTCACTTTTGTGGATTGTAAGTTTGTGATGTTGTAAGGGATAGGCAATCTTGAGATCTACTGATTGATGCTAAAACAGTTGTTAGGTTAATAGTACGTACATTACTTTTCTATTATAGTTGTCACTATCAGGAGAATATTTTCATGACATAGGTACGTATTTAAAATAAGTACATATAAACTAAATTATAAACTCGTGCGAAGCCGGGGTTGGCAGCTAGTCTTTTATAACTACAGAATGTAAAAAGTAGTTTCTTAAGAAAACTAAAATTTAATTTTGTGGTTATTTAACTATTTCCTAACGGATTAAAATTATGAACTTTATCTAACTGCTTGAAACTTGCGGCTATTGCTTTGAGTAACACAACGATCGCCACCAAAGAAAAATAACTTTTATTATTATGACATTACGGGTTACTGTTATTATTACAACACCAGTGCACGTGCACGCGAACCGGACGAAGGCTTTCGTAAGTTTTCGTGAGGTGGAGCGACATTGAGCGCTCTATTGTTCTGAGCATGAGACGGCTTCGTAGGCTGCACTGCACCGACAAATATCTAATCCATCGAGACTGACGATATGAGAGTGTCGACAGTCTGGATCGTGTGTGGTGGAAGGTCACTGCACACGAACATTTGATTTGAATTCCGACCTCGCATACAAATGTTAGCGACGGTGACTGCCAGCTCAGGGTGAAGACAAAACTTGCAATAGCTTAGATAATAAGTACTTTGCATATTTATATTTTGCATACGAACAAGAAAGAAATTCTCACCTCTTAATGTGGGGGATCCTCTTTCTCGATAGTTCTTAAAACAAAATCTATCTATCTATAGACTTTGTCGCTAGCCAACGACTGGATTTTTGGGTGAGTCAGGTTAATCAAATATTCCAAAGCGAGAAGTAGATATGCGCGTAACATAGCTCTCAATACACAGATTGTGCATAAATATGAAAACTACAGAACTGGTTTTAAAGAGCTAAATCTTGTATAATTTTATATTGTTATTTGGGCGTTAAATGAAGCGTATGAATATGGAAACTTTTTCACTTCCTCGTGTGGACACTAGTGCATACAAGTCTCTGCTAGCTAGACGAACGAGTAAGTACTAAATTGGACAGGTTTATGTAAATTTAAAGTTCACACAGCTATTATAAACTACGGACTTGTTTTCTATTGTAAGTTCTACATAAATTCAATCTAAAACTAAATGAGGCACCTTATTATAAATCTGGAAGTCTGGCTTATGATTTGATTTCACAGTTCCATTATAATAAAAAACATACCTACAATATCGAAAGCTGCATGTTTCACTGTAGACTCATTTAAGAAAACCCAGTAGCTATTGGGTTTTCTCAAACGCGAATTTGTTAATAATTTGTAGCAAAATGATTGGAAAGTGTTGAAACAAGGAGGCGTCATTCATCGGTGCGGTACCGATGCGATCATATCAATTAGTGAGCGGACGATATAATTTCGCGTGCTCACCACTGCTGAACGAAGAACTCTCCGCACAGTGGGTTGAACGCGTTGCAGCTGGACAAAATGTGTGGTTGAAATATAAAAAAACCCATGCACCGAAATGAGTTTTGGTGCATGTGTCATTTTAGTGATAACTGGGTATCTCCCAAAACCAATGATTCGTTCGTTCATAGGTAGTTATAAAATTATCAAAAATTCAAATATTTTATTGGATTTAAAAAAGTATTTTATGAAAAAGAATATTTTATGAAAAAGAATAGTATCAAAATTTTGATGTCTACGTAATACTTAGTAATAACTACGTCAGGTTTTAATATATGCAGTTACTAACATTATGTATTCTGTCATGGGTTTCGGGTCTCGGTATTCTAGACTCAAGCAAGCGCGCAAAGAATACCTGTAAACTAATATAATCATAAAATCATCAAACGATCTTCCAACTTAATCCTCCGTTAGCAAGAGCTCTATTTCAAGATTGGGGAGGCATAGTAACACACATGAGATTTTGGTGTGATACACACTTTAGCATCCCAATTTATGTAAATTTATTTAACCATTTCTCTTAAATATATGTAATTTCGTAAGCAAATAGGTATATTTTAGCAAATTACAATTTTTCTGCTGTGTCATGTAACACATAAAGCACGAGTGTGTAAAATTTGCAGCTTTCGTAACAAGTCTGTCAAGAAATGTTAACTCGTTCATGCTTTTACCGACTATGGAATGTATAACCGTAGTACACTTTTTAAAATCTGTGGTATAACTTAGGAATTAGCATTTTAGACAAATGCAGGAATGCTTCCAAAATTTATTTGACCTGTACCTACCAGTTTTATAAAGCTGAAAAGTTTGTTTGTTGCTTGCACGTTCTAATCTCAGGAACATCTCTAAGTGTAATATAATAATAGTGTAAGTTTTTATTGAATAAATAAATAAATAAATAAAGTGTTAGGAAGCCCATTTATTGAGGGAGGCTATAGGCTACTTTTTTATTTATATTTCTTAGGGTACGTGGAATAGTTCAAATAGGACATAGGCAGTAGGTAAAACCATTGGCGTTAGCTAGTTTACATATAATATAGATTATTAGTCTAACTAGGTTTACCCAAATATAACGCCAAATAATCTCTATGAATTTATTAAATCGTTAGGTCGCTGATCACCAACATAGTGACGTCACATACCTATTATTCTCAACGATTACCAAAGCACCTTCGAGCAAAATTCCCATGCTGCTTACTAAGTTTTATTTGAACAAAACCACAAAACGGTAATATTAAGCAAATAACGTACCTTGTCTATATATCGAAGAAATTAATATTCATACTTTGTCCAGTACGAGACAATAGCGTATCACAGGGCGACGCGGTACCCGAAGCAGTCGTTATTGCGATCGCACCGTTCGCTGTCCTCATAACATAGGAGGAGTACTACTATAGTATTCGATCAGGCTGGACACTCCGTCGATAATTTCGGAAAATAATTTTCATAAACTTTCTAGTGATGTGATTTTTCTAATGATGTTAACACAGTGACGAGTGTAAATTAATATGAGTGACCACGATCGTAAAAGTCATTATGAACGGGACGACGCCGAGGAACCGCTTTACGTAGCTAATAACAATAATTCGATTTATAGCAATGGGACTTTGCATTATTGTAGCATATACAGGTAATTTCATTAAACTTTTGCACCAAAAATATATATTTCATTGTAAGCAGCACTGTTTGTTTTGAGTTACATACCTCTTTTATATTTAAAAATATACGTCCCAGGTCAGTCCTGGGGCCTGCTGGAAGAACAGGGTGATAAAGAATAAGACTTAATACGGCTTATGTGTAAGGGACGTCTGACCAAAAACCAATTGTCAATTTAACAGTGATTCATGAACAACTAGGATTATTTGGCTATGAAATCTGATCAAGGTACTTCAGACTTCAGGTAGAACAGTTAGGCCAGTACTAGTATTTAAGGCATAGGGATTTGTGATTTAGTTTCCATAAATACCATAGAAAGTGTTGGTCACAGAGTAGGTATGTGCAGTATTATGACAATTGCATACGCCCCTTGTAACACCTAACTTTACTCTAAGCGCAAGTACTTCACAGGGTCCATGATGTCAATTTAAGTTATAAAATTGTACTAGTCTGGTAAATCTACTTCTTATGTATTCCTTAGATTGTGTGCGTAATGGCGGCGTTACGCATTATTAAACAGTGTTCAATCAACAACTTTCTAATACCTTACATGGATCACAGATCCGTTCAATCATATATTGTCACTGGAAGCAAGTTTACCGGCGATTGAAAATTATTTTCTTTTGGATATTCGAAAACTGACAGAGAGAATAGATGCAGTATTAAAATCTGCAAAAGACATTTATGTATTCTTCAAACTTATGATGTTCAGATAATTTGCATTCAGCTGTACTACAAAATTACAATAAAAGCTTATCTAATTCGTGATCTATTTATACGGTCAGATAACTGAAGTAAGTTCTACGGCTCGCACCAACTTACAACCGCAACAGTTAATTGGGTCACCTACCACCTTCGTTGGTTACCTTACGTAAACCCCACTGTCACAACCAGTACATGTACTATGTGCATATGTGTTGCAATAATAAACGTTGTAATGTAACCGTTTTCTATCCGAGTTAATAAGTTAAACACGCGAAGGTCATCATCGCGAAATATTGCGATCGGAAGGAAGCTGCGTCTGCGTCAGTCGGAACGCAACATTGCTCGAGATTTCTCTCTCAACTGAATAGCGTGTGAAAGTTGTTTTTCTCCCAGTAATGTTGATGTTTATTCTAGTTTGCGTTATGGAGCAGGTGTAGCATAATACGCACTAAGTATCTGCTAAAGTAATGATGATGAATACTCGTAGTAATTCTATTTTCTTTTTCAATAATTTACACACTAAACTGTTCTGTGAAATTTTGAGATATTTAGCTATAAAAACAATAGCCAGATTGTCATTTATTTAATTAGATTAGTGGAGGATCTTTTGCAATGTAGATATGGACCACGCAAAGTTATAGAAATGCAATACTTATTTGATAAATAATTAATCTATTCCAGCCAAAGGACAGTACAAGAAACGAAAGGATGGGACGTGTTCCGGGAGTTCCCACCGAAGCAGGACAGTGGGTCTATGGAAACCCAGAAATGTTTGGAATTCACAGTTCGGTTGCTGAAAGTGATGGCATATCTAGTCGTGTTCATCGCCGTCCTCGGTTCCGGAGTCGTCGCAAAGGGCACCACGCTTTTTATGACTTCACAGTTGAAGAAGGACAGGCGAATTGCGTATTGTAATAGGAATTTAGGTAAGTTCAACTTAACTTTAGTATCTTAAGCATGTATTCTCCTATTAAAGTCATACATGTGAAGCCTATCAAATACCAAGCGTTTAAGGAGGTGCTCACATTAAACAAGATCCGGTGTGGCGCAGCCGCGCGTTCCAGTTACATTTTGGACTGACCAATCTAGGTAGTTGCTGCAAAGACGTGGCTAGCTTGCCAATATGTTGGATTTACTTCATTCCAAACTACAAATATGTATTGCGAGAGTTGCAATTGAAGTATTTTTCAATACTCAATTCGACGATTTAAAAACTTTTATGACTGTTGCACATGTTACACAATAATTTCGATGTAGTTATGGGCCATACTTTTTTATAGTGACTTTATAAAAGCATTTTTGTCTCCATATTCCATAATATTATTTTTTATTAATTTCCAGGTAGGGATAAACAATTTGTAGTAAGTCTGCCAGATGAAGAGCGAGTGGCGTGGATGTGGGCGATCCTGGCAGCGTTTGCCATCCCAGAAATAGGAACACTCATACGTTCAGTAAGGATCTGTTTCTTCAAAACTTCTAGAAGACCAACGAGCACGCAGTTCATTGTGGTAAGTACTTATATGATATTTTAATCTACTTACTCGAATTCTGGTTATATTGTGTATCCACTAAGACGTCAGATAAGCAATATCTATCCCCCTCATATTCGGTTATCAGCCGATCGTTTCACTAAGTGACAAGTTCACACACACAATACATACGTACCTACCTATCCATTGTTTTACTCCAACATTATCACAATTCCACATGATTACTTTAATCGTACTCTGATTGTTGTCATGAGATTAACTAGTTATATTTGTACTCTCACGGCATTCTGTATGAAAATTGCATGCATGTTTTTCGGTTATTTAGAGCAAATATTTTAATAGCTTTAGTTAATATTTCTTAACGGTCCAAAATACATTTGCATTGTTTAATTATTTGACTCTATTTGAAATTTATACTAAATCTGTGATTTCACTGTTTCAGATATTCATAGCGGAGTCGCTGCATACGATAGGAATGGGCCTTCTATTCTTCCTTATCCTACCCGAGCTGGACGTGGTGAAAGGCGCCATGATCACCAACTGCCTTTGCATCATTCCTGCGATACTCGGCTTGCTTTCTCGTAACTCTCGAGACTCCAAGCGGTTTATGAAAGTGATCGTGGATATGGCGGCGATAGTTGCTCAAGTCACCGGGTTCATAGTATGGCCACTGTTGGAGAACAAGCCAGTTTTGTGGTTGATACCAGTTTCATCGCTATGCATATCTCTGGGATGGTGGGAGAACTACGTCACACGTCAAAGCCCCATAGGTATACCGAGTAGCGACCACTAGTTTTTTTTTTAATATTATCCATCACTTGGAGGATGACACTAACATGTTATTTTTTTCCAACCAGGTATAATCAAAAGTTTGGGCAGACTGAAGGACGAGTTGATTTTCACCCGGTACTACACATACCGTTTCATATCTGTATGGAAAATCATGTTGTTCCTCATGTGTATCCTCTTCAGCATATGGATCGACGGAGACGAGCCTGCTATGTTCTTCCAACTGTTCAATGCTGGTTTTGGACCCCATAGTATCGTTGTGGAAGAGGTTAGTATAAGATTTTTTAAATTCAGATTGGTGTTTGCACGGAATCGTTTATTAACTTTCCCGGTTTTGTTTACAGGTACAAATCCAACTAGGTGGCACCGTCATTCCTGATCTGGCGAATGTAACGCTAACCGGAGATTCGGTAGAAGTGGCAGCTGCATACAAATCAGCATTCTACGTGTTGCTTATCCAAGTATTTGCAGCGTACATCTGTTACATATTTGGGAAGTTCGCGTGCAAGATTCTCATCCAAGGCTTCAGTTATGCGTTCCCTATCAATCTCGTCATACCGTTGGTGGTTAACCTGTTGATTGCAGCATGTGGTATTAGAAATGGCGACAATTGTTACTTCCATGGAACAGTTCCAGATTACCTTTACTTCGAGAGTCCACCCGGTAAGATTTTGGAAACATTTAATTATTTTTCTAAATATTGTAACAAAATGTTAATATTTCTATTGGATGCTTTCAGTGTTTACACTCAGCGATTTCATATCCCGTCAAATGGCTTGGATTTGGTTACTCTGGCTGCTGTCGCAAACGTGGATAACTATACACATCTGGACACCTAAAGCCGAACGTTTGGCCTCAACGGAGAAGTTATTCGTTATGCCGATGTACAACGGTTTATTGATAGATCAGAGCATGGCTCTGAACAGAAAGAGAAACGACCAGAGAGATGTTAAGACTGAGGTAAACTACGAAACATCTTTTGAAGTAAAATGTAATAAATTTGCAGTCTTGTAATAATATTGTTTACTATTTCCAGGACCTAGCAGAAATAGAAAAGGAAAAAGGCGACGAATACTACGAAACTATATCTGTTCACACTGACAACACCGGTTCTTCTCCTAAAGCTATTAAATCGTCGGATCAGATCACCAGGATTTACGCATGCGCTACTATGTGGCACGAAACTAAAGACGAGATGATGGAGTTCTTGAAGTCTATCCTTCGTTTGGATGAGGATCAGTGTGCTCGGCGAGTGGCTCAAAAGTACTTGCGAGTTGTGGACCCTGATTACTACGAATTCGAAAGTAAGAATTCCTTGCTTTTTAGCGATATTTCATAATAATATTGATTAAAATTAATACCTCATGATAAATACATAAACGTTTATAATTTTTATTCATTCTAATTCATCCAATTTTAGCGCACATTTTCTTGGACGACGCATTCGAAATATCGGATCACAGTGACGACGATTCTCAAGTGAATCGATTCGTGAAACTTCTTGTGGACACTATCGACGAGGCGGCTTCTGAAGTGCATCAGACGAACATACGTATTCGTCCACCGAAGAGGTTACCAGCGCCTTATGGTGGACGTTTGACATGGGTGCTGCCAGGAAAGACGAAGATGATCTGTCACTTGAAAGACAAGGCTAAGATCCGTCACAGAAAGCGTTGGTCTCAGGTAGAAATATAATCAGCATAGGTTTTGAAGTAAACAGATCTTGTCTACAATATACAATATCATTTATCCAAGCGATAACTATATTATTTTCACCCATATTGTCATGACCTTTTTTCCAGGTGATGTACATGTACTACCTTCTCGGTCACCGTCTAATGGAGCTGCCGATATCCGTGGATCGTAAAGAAGTAATGGCTGAGAACACCTACCTGCTGACCCTGGACGGAGACATCGATTTCCAACCTCACGCTGTACGACTGCTTATCGATTTAATGAAGAAGAACAAGAATCTGGGAGCTGCTTGCGGCCGTATTCATCCTGTTGGCTCAGGTAAGGAACAGAAATATTGATTTCCTAGCCTTAGGGTAAGAAGTGTTGAATAGTCTAACACAAATAAAACTTATTTCTAGGTCCTATGGTGTGGTATCAAATGTTCGAGTACGCCATTGGTCATTGGCTGCAAAAGGCGACGGAACACATGATCGGCTGTGTACTCTGTAGTCCTGGATGCTTCTCTCTGTTCAGAGGAAAGGCTTTGATGGACGATAACGTCATGAAGAAATACACTTTACGGTCTGACGAAGCTCGGCATTACGTGCAGTACGATCAAGGTAAGAAAAGACCGAATTATGAAGATAGGGTTTATGTTCGTAATTTAAAATCTTATTGGAATTCTGATTGGTTACAGGGGAAGATCGTTGGTTATGTACGCTATTACTCCAACGTGGCTATCGTGTAGAATACTCAGCTGCCTCCGATGCCTACACTCACTGTCCCGAAGGTTTCAACGAGTTCTACAACCAACGTCGTCGCTGGGTGCCTTCCACCATCGCCAACATTATGGACTTGCTCGCCGATTGTAAACACACTATCAAGATTAACGACAACATTTCGAGTCCCTACATCGCATACCAGGTTTGCATTTGAATTTAGACTAACAATAAAAATAGTCTTACGTATGGTTAGCTTATAAACCTCTGTTTCTCTACAGATGATGTTGATGGGTGGCACGATCTTGGGTCCCGGAACTATATTCCTTATGTTGGTGGGTGCCTTCGTGGCTGCATTCCGAATCGACAATTGGACTTCCTTCGAATACAATTTGTATCCCATCTTGATCTTTATGTTTGTCTGCTTCACGATGAAATCCGAAATTCAAGTGAGTTACTCGTTAAACTTTGTACACAACGATGTTTACTTTATGCAGTTTCTCTGTACCTACTTATCAATTATTATTTTTCAGTTACTAGTTGCTCAGATACTGTCGACGGCATATGCTATGATAATGATGGCTGTGATCGTCGGTACTGCTCTCCAGTTAGGCGAGGACGGCATAGGATCTCCTTCGGCTATATTCTTGATATCACTCTCAAGTTCATTCTTCATAGCTGCTTGCTTGCATCCGCAGGAATTCTGGTGTATCGTACCGGGCATCATCTATCTCTTATCTATACCTTCTATGTACTTGCTTTTGATTTTGTATTCTATTATAAATCTAAACGTAGTATCATGGGGTACTCGAGAAGTGCAAGTCAAAAAGACCAAGAAGGTTGGTAAAGTACTTGTTATTGTACTTTTAATTTTAAGAGCAAATTAATTATATAATAAATATTTTAGGAAATCGAAGCAGAGAAAAAGGAAGCTGAACTTGCGAAGAAATCTGCAAAACAAAAATCGCTGCTAGGTTTCCTTCAAGGAGTGAATAGCAATGAAGAAGAAGGTTCTATAGAATTCTCATTTGCTGGATTATTCAAGTGTCTATTATGTACGCATCCCAAAGGAAACGAGGAGAAAGTGCAACTCTTGCATATTGCATCGACACTTGAGAAATTGGAAAAGAAATTAGAAACTGTGGAGAGGTCAGTACTTTCGGCAACAAGCTCTTTTTTAGAGAATTTAAGTTATGTTATCAAGCTATAAAATTTATTTTTTGAATGTTTTAGGGCTGTTGATCCACATGGAATGAGCAGAGGACGTAAACTCTCGGTTGGGCCCAGAGGCAGCACAAGCGGAGACCATGGTTTGGATGCCCTAGCTGAAGGACCAGAAGAAGAAGGCGATTCAGATTCCGAAACCGATACTCTTTCTACTGTACCCAGAGTAAGATTTTAGTTCTTGCATTTTATATCTTACGCAGTTATTTATAAGAATGTTATTAAAATTGTTTTGTCGTGATTACAGGAAAAGAGAGATGATCTCATAAACCCATATTGGATAGAGGATCCTGAATTGAAAAAGGGTGAAGTAGACTTTTTGAGTCCTGCCGAATTATCTTTCTGGAAAGATCTCATTGACAAATATTTGTACCCTATCGATGCTAACAAAGAAGAACAGGTAAAGAAGAAATATCAAAGATACTCTGTCAGATAGAAGTTTAATCTGACACCAAACTAAATAAATTATAAAATCATGGCTTTAATCTGCTTTAATAACGATTTTTTTTAATAGAAATTTCGATATTTCTTAATGTTGTGTTACCATGTCAGTAGACAGAGCACATATAAGAAATAAGTAAAGTCACTCTCTTAATATTTAAATTCAAAATGATCTGAAAATTTAGAACGAGTTTACAACTTATTTTTTTATTTTGTGCATATAATCAGCTTTTATTTCAGATATTCAAATTGATCTCACAACTACTCATAATATCATTTTCATTAAATATTCATGATGATAATCTTCCCCTAATTTTAGGCCCGTATATCCAAGGATCTGAAAGAATTGAGAGATTCGTCTGTTTTTTCTTTCTTTATGGTCAATGCCCTCTTTGTATTGATTGTATTCTTGCTACAACTGAACAAGGACAACCTTCACTTTAAGTGGCCCTTCGGAGTTAAAACTAACATTACATACGATGAGGTTACTCAAGAGGTAACGTGAGAGTCCACTACACAGCGATCGACATTCAACGATGACTCGGGACTGCGAGCTACAATAGATTGAAAAGTACTGATAGCATTAACCTCAGCCATGACCCCCAGTCACCCTTGAAAGTTGATTCAATTTTTTTAAACATATTTGTTTTATGAATATTTCCAGGCTCGCATTGCTGCAGACTTGCTCGAACTTCGCAATAAGTCGGTTTTCGCATTTGTTATGTTCAATGCTTTATTCATATTGATAGTATTTTTATTACAACTGAACAAAGATCAACTCCACGTGATTTGGCCTTTGGGAATAAAGACAAATATTACGTACATCGAGGAGACAGGCGAGGTATAGCCAAATGTTACCACTGAAGTGTGTCACTACACAATCCTAACGACCTTCTTCTAACCGGTCTGTCTGGGAGGCACACCAGCATGGCGCCCCGCCGACACTCAGGACTAAACAACTCTGATGGTTTTACGTCTAATCAATATCCAAACCCGGTGTCCTTATGTTGTGGTTATATGGAAGCCCCGTGTATTATCCGTAATAACACACGGTATTTCGACTACGGTGTTACGCCAATTGTGCTTATATTACAAAATTTGGCGTTGAAGCCCTGAATTCCCGAATAGCCTTTAGACTGGACATAAAGACGAATCCAGCAATATCCTCCCCAATCCAGATGAGACTCCGATCATAGAAACTGTAGTAAAAAATAAAATAGAATCTCCTTTTTATTCGCCGTAGTCGAATCCGAATCCAAGCTATGGAGTTTTTAGATGTGACGACCATTCACTTTCCCCGTATATGCACACTTTCCAATCCAATTCACAGGAGTAACTTAATATTTCTGTTCTGTCTATTAAGGTGGCGGAATTTCTTTTAATAAACACTAGTAACAGGGACACTGGTTTCCTTTGTATATACGTAATGTACACCTCAAAGGGTGTGGTGATTTGCTTAACACGTTTTATAGTTCTCAGGATAAGATGGGACAAACATCTGTGAGACAAAACTTGCAATCTGTGTTTACCAAAAGGAATGTTTATGTGGATCAAAAACATCGAATATACATCTAAATGTTTCACAATAACGACAACTTTTAAAAATATTGCACTTGTATATAACAAAACGAAAATTTCCATTATTAATTAATGTCAATTAGAAATAAGTTACTGGTTTAAATATTCTGTGGTCTGAGGTGTGCTTTTAATTTTTATATTTGGTTAATTTATCAAGATTTTTTATTCGCGAATCTGTTAAATTTATTTATTCCAACAAGTTGGACGATAACTAAAAGCACGCTTTTGACCGCATATTAACTTTTTATAAATTAATGATTTTGAATATTTATGATTATACATTGCGTGCAAATCTGAAGTTCATTTAAAATTTTCAGGTTTTAATTTCAAAAGAATATCTGCAACTTGAGCCAATCGGTTTAGTGTTCGTGTTCTTCTTCGCCTTGATTCTGGTGATCCAGTTCTCAGCTATGTTGTTCCATCGATTTGGAACCCTCTCGCACATATTAGCGTCTACAGAACTGAATTGGTTCTGTTCGAAGAAGGTAAGCATACATTTCACGAACACTATAACATGTTTGACTTCAGAACTCTTGTAAAAGCTTTATTTATTTCCAGTCCGATGACTTATCTCAAGACGCTCTGCTGGATAAAAATGCAATAGCAATAGTAAAAGATCTGCAAAAACTGAATGGTCTAGATGACGATTATGACAACGACTCGGGCTCGGGTCCACATAACGTCGGCAGAAGAAAGACCATTCATAATCTGGAGAAGGCCAGACAGAAGAAGAGGAATATAGGCACGCTGGATGTTGCCTTCAAGAAGAGATTCTTCAACATGAATGCTAATGATGGTCCAGGTAAATATGAAACCTACATATTCGAAAAAAAGGCAAAAATCGCGCAGGTCAGAGGTATATGAAAATTAAATGCATTTCTAATGTACTCAGGTACACCAGTCCTGAACCGCAAGATGACATTGCGACGTGAGACCTTGAAGGCTTTGGAGACGAGGAGAAACTCCGTAATGGCTGAACGAAGAAAATCGCAAATGCAGACACTGGGTGCCAATAACGAATATGGAGTCACTGGAATGGTAACATAACAAAATGCTTGTGACAGTCATTCATTAGCTTATTGTTTCTATTGATTGAAGAGCAATTATCTCTCGTTGGATGGATATTTGATCGAGCTACGTTTATTTTTATTTTTTTTTAATTTTCAGCTCAATAATAACCTAGGTGTCGTGCCGCGGCACAGAACATCAACAGCCAACATATCGGTGAAGGATGTATTCGGCGAACCCAACGGTGGTCAAGTCAATCGAGGCTACGAAACCACACTGGGCGACGAAGACGACAACAACTCAATGAGATTACAGCCTAGACAGAATCAAGTTTCCTTCCAGGGTAGATTTTAAACGAGAGTTGCCAAACTATTCAAAAGTGCCTAGGTTTAAACAAATGTAGATATTAGAAATATAGACTGTAGTAATATTATTACAATGAAAAACTCAGCAAATGTTTGCGTGAGTAATGTATTGCTTGTGATATAAACTTTTTTTAAGGTATGTGACAGCGGAAAGTGCGGTCATAAAACACCAACATTGGACAATTTACAGCTTTATTTTAAGTTAAAACATACGAATTTACACTGCCACTTAACTTTACATTTATTGAACTTTTTATACCTATTAAAATAATATCTTTGCAATGAAGATTTTTATTTTTATGAATATAGACTTCGGATTAGTTGAATGTATTAAATGAGATTAAATTAATAAGTTGTTTTATCTTTTTTCCTGCTAAAATACTCTTTTACAATCAGAATATCTTACAGCATATTTTAAGGAACGGCCAATATCATGACAGATACAAAAGGTTACAGAATTATAAATATAACTTACTTAATTTTCTAGGAAAGAAACAAATTCAGTAAGCTTGAATAATTGGTCTTCACTGGATGTGTGCAGAGGAGCTGGTTGGGTGGGAGGTGAGGGGCTAACAGTTACACCATCTTCATTCAGAGTCCACTTGCGGTCTCGGCATACATGTAGAACTGCATCTTTGCTCAAGCCCGTCATGGACACAACAGTATCAAGGGATATTGAGCTGTAGGAGCGACCAATCAAGTTAAATGTGCGCTCCCTTACTTTATCTGAAAATAACAGGATATAATTTTTTTAAATAAGTATTATTTGCAGTATTAAGGTGTCTGTAGAAGATAAGCTCTGCCTCTCAGCAGACCCTTAGCATACAAAAGCAAGTTTATTGTTTGTTTTTTTTTATGCTAGCAGGAAAAAATTCTGAACAGATAAACATGAAATTTGGGATAGATATAAGTGGTATAATAAGGTTTTTTTAATTAGCTATTAGTATTAGTCTACTTAAACTATAGTCAGATGCATCAGAATGTGATTATGATTATATGTATCTTGGGGATTTGGGACATTAAAAATGTTATTTTCTACATGCATCACATTTGCAATGATTAAAAAAAGTATATGTGAAAACTGTAAAACCTATGCTGGGGTGTTTATTGCTGGGGAGCAAAAACACATAGGAAGTGGTGAAGGGTTGGCATTTTGGGGTCTGTCTTTTGTAATTCTTGACGTTCAAAAAGTGCTCTTCTGCAGCCAAGTTTGAATAATTTGATTTTGAGTTGAGTATTGAGTTTGAGTTACGCAGGTGTCACAAAAATCATTTGTGTTCAAATTTTAGTAAACCAAGGTCAAAGTAGTCAAGAAGTATAAAATTTCATGAAACGCAAGTATGTATGTACCTTCAAGCGCCCTGATGATATTTGCAACAGGTTCTGTCCAATTATAAGCAGATAAGGCGTGGTAAGTTCCCGGAAGGTCTTTCTTCCACAGCTTCTGGCCCACGGCCCAAATTGCAGCTATTTCTGGATTACTACTGGTAATGTTTTGAGGAATCCTTTTCCATAGGAATTTTGCGTTACACCTGGAACCATGTAGAATTCAAATTATACTATTGAATTTATTGTTTGATATTGGAAAAATAGAAGACAGTAATTTTATCAACAACAACAGTGAAGAAAGTTTTAAATCATGCCATTTTTGTTGGTTTATCAATGACTAAGTGTGTATATCAAAAATTTGTACTAAAACATATAAGATAAAATCCCCTTATTACTGTTTATGAACCCTTATTGTTTATGAACTTGATAATATTTTATTGTGAAATACTATTTTTTGGCTAACAGAGTAAAATAGATTCATTCATTGTTTATTGTAATAAGATCTTCGTGTTATTCCTGATCTTCGGATTCAAGCCAGCTGTGAAATTGAGTTACTTCAAGTCTACAGCCTCCAAAGAATATGTTGGAATAAAACAGCAACATATAAACATACTTACAGGTCATTTTGATATAAGTAAATTGCCAATAGCTGAGCATACGTCGATGGAGTAGCCACACCAGTTGGAGTCTGCAAAATAATAAGTTAATAAAATTCGTCCATATATTCATAACCTACAATCATTATAAACGGGACAATTAACGTTACCTCTAGTTCTTGTTTTTCGAGTTCACTACAAAGCTTGTCAAAGTTCGTAATCATCTTGAAAGTTGCAAGTCTTATAATCTACAAAATTTAAGAGAAATACCGTGGACAGTAAACAATTTCAAGCAACTTACAACAACTTTAATTTGACAGGAAAACAATCTGAAGCCTATTATGACATTGACAACATTAGTAAAAACTCCGAATGTCAAAGTCAGGACGTGGAAATATATTCATTGCTACCACAGATTGCTAAAGCTCAATGGTTTTTAAATTTTTCCCGTATATAATAAAGTTACGTTATGTACAAGACAGGAAAAGACTACTTATGTACTTATATATACTTCTGCTGTTATCGGGAATCACCTTTTTTATTTACCTTTGTTTCTTTTTTACTGTACGTACTAAAGAGAAGGCCTCATGTCCGACGTATTGGCGAGTCTGAAGTTAAGTTACCTTTTTAACTGCTTAATATATTTTTAGAAATAAATTACTGATAACCCTATGCACTTATTAGCTGACTTCCAACTTCATCCTGTCTAAAATACACACAATAATAAGGGAAGCAATATTTACTCACTGTCGTTCGTTTCATGATAATTAGTTTTCCTATAAAGGTATTGCAAATATGAGAAACCTGGGAATTACACTGCCTGAGGCGAAGTGAAGTGAATTTTACAGAATCGACGTGCTGGTAAAACTAGTCAGCAGAATTTCTGGCGTCATTGTAAACTTCCTGTAACTTCTACCGTAACCTGTAAAATTGATATTCAGCCTATCTATGTATCAAATATTTAATTAAATATTGAATAAATATCTACTTATAAATTATGACATGTATGACGTAAAGGCATGACTGGCATTTTATTAGTCGACGATCATAATTCGATATTTTTTATACTATTTAACGTGTCTAGATCAGCGGTTCTCAAATTTATTTGGCTACTAGACACTTTTGGGAAGCGAAGTATTTGACGGACCCCTAGGAGAAAGAGGGGGAAGTCCTCAAATCAGATATTTTTCATCATGTGGTATAATCTACGACTGTGGCTATAATATACATCTCGACATCCACTATGTTTCTTTGGTCAATCACAAAAGAGATAGAATAAAGATTTTTTGTTTCTGACTAACAAGTTTCATCATCAACACTGTAGACGCCTGGGTCATATTTTACCTTCAAAATAGACATAAACTTACCTGCCTGATACACTTAATCAATAAAGTTCCCACTTCAGCCACCTACCGCAGGGTAGGTAGGTTTTCTACATTACATTTTCTTATTAACTGATATTTTACGATGTGATTAGTTCAAATTGATTTATGGTGATTAACCATCATTACAACATTTACAGGCTATTTAGTTACGCGCCCATACCTAGAACCCGCCTATGGGTACCTACATATATTATACAAGTGTCTATCTTACTTGGTAGGTATAGTAGGTGTAGGTCGGTACTTATCGGAGGATTTACTGGTCGCCAAAGTGGGTAGTTGGATTTTCTTACTGTCACCTTCATTTTATAAGCTTCATGGCCTCAATTTTTATAATCGAATTTCACGGCTATTGATCGAGGGCTTGGGCGGGCTTGCCAGTCGACTTGTCTACTCGCCTTGCTATTACATTGCATCACAATAGGTCGGTGAGCACAACCGGAGCTGATGGACTGACGCGCTGAGTCACCCTTCAATATTGTCGCTCATAATGCTAATTTTCTCGTTATGCTTGTATCAATTTGCATCTTAATGCTTTTTGTTGTACATTAGTCGGTCTTATTTGTTTATAATAATGTTTCAAGGAAATTAGGTTTGTACTTCAAAAGTAGGTGCCGTCGTTCATTGACAGTACCTATTGGGTGTAGTAGGTATGCAAATTATAGGAATAATCTTGTTGCATATCGAAGTTAGGGCTTAAGATTATGGAAATAATTCCTGGACTAAAGTTTGAATCAAGCTGATTCAATCAGCTGAATATTGAGTAATTAGTATTGATTAGACAGGTAGGTAACTTACATCGACACCTTTACCACTTTTCGATTGTCTTGGTGTATCATAAAATCTTATTAATAGAATCGCTCAAATTTAAGTACATAGCTACCATAACTAGCAATATCTGCTAACTGCATGAATAAGAACAATTTAAAGGAAATTTGGTTAACATAAATTATTTTTATTTTTCAAAATCCCAATAAAGTGCTCTATAATAATTATCTCGTTTGACAATTATTTATTTTCATAATTGTAAACACTACATTTAAGTTTGTTAATTGCGGCGGATTAAGGCTTAATAGTGGCCTAATTGTCGTAGTTAATTTTGCCCAAGGTGCTTCGTGCAAAGAGCGTTTCGTCACTTTCACTGTTGGTAGGATTGTCCAATGAAACTTGTCACGCTCTGGCGACGGTAACCAATGGGTATGCTCACCGCCCCGCCTCGGAGCAGAGGCGTGTGCTGCGGCCGCGGCCCAGATGCCCACAACAATGCCTTTGTCCCACGGTGCTAGACATCCACCTGAAACGCCGCGCAACTACTACCTACAGCGTGTGGTTAATCGCAATATTCAAATTTGCCATGAAAGTACTAAAATACGTATGAAGTCAATGCTCTTCTGCTCTCTGGTGACCTGACTTCAGTCCTGACCATAAATATTGGTGTTATGTGTGTGCAATGAAGTTGTTTTATATTTATGCACTAGGTCGATTGGTAGTGCCCTCTCCCACGTTTAGTTCACCTAGGGCTGTCAGATGTATAAAAATACTTAATTTTTTTTTTTCAAAGATTTTCCCTTCATTAAATATCTATTTGGATTATATTAATTACTCATCAACTTAATACACCTTATCTACTGTGCATTGTAAGGTCCCAGTGTAACACGTTCAGTATTATTTAAGTGGATTGAGCGAGGAAAAAATGATCCAACCCTAGGCTATTCACAGACATTAGCATAAGAAAACGAATGATAGACGCTTTTATTACGAGACGTTAAACGTTAATGGCTCTGATGATGCAGGTGGTTTCTTTTGATCGTGTTTAATTTCTCGATCGATATAAAGTTCTGATGCAGTTGTCGACTTAGGTTTATAGTTGACACGAAGGCAGATATTTATGTAAGGTTTCACTCCAGTAATGCTGCAAGTGGTGCAACACGGTCGGCCGGTTGGGCCTGGGGGCCGCCTGACCTGGGCACGGGGTCACCAGGCCCATCGCCGCCGCCTGCGCCCGCGCCGACAGCGCTGTGCAAAATCGCTAATTGCATTCAAGCCTGGTGCCTGGTGAAAACATACACGTAGTAGTGCTCTTAAAAGACGGACGAATATCACAGCAGGGATTATTTTAGCCCTTTTCAGAAAATCTCAAGACATTGACATTATATCTATAGAAATTTTAGCCAAAATAGGCAAGTACAATTTACAACATAATAGAGTATTGGCAGAGTTGTTTTGTCAATGCAATTAGACACACTTTTTTACCGACTCCCGATTACCGATTCTCTTTTGTGTATGTTCTCCGATTGCTTTACAAAAGTTTGAAAAAGTTACTATATTTGTATACGAACACACAAAACAGAGCTACTTTGTTCCCTTATCTTATATCTATCTATATATATATCTCTTTTGATACTCCACTCACATGGGTTATGAATGCCATGCAAGTATGAAGTGTAAAAATTACCCACATTAGGTATTATGTCGTTTTCTCTCATAGGAATCTAGCATTATATCTTTGCCTTTTCCTTGCGGGGGATATTCCATTAGGATCAAAAATACAACATATGTAGATGAGCATGTTGTACAATGCAATTACAATAGGTAGTAACATGTACGTACGTACGTAATGTGTAGGTATGTCTAGTAGGAAAATTTTAAATTGTGGCAAGTAAGCAGAAGTTTAATGCAATCCCTCAAAGTTAACGCTTGTGGACCCCTAATAACATAAAAGCTGCAAAATAAATATTAATAATATCTACATTGTTAATTGATGTGCATGTTTTGCACGTACCTATATTTGTCTGAATGCAAACGGCACGAGGTCAAAATTAAGAAAAGAAACAAAATGACAACAGCTTCAACGCATCCAAACTTAATGGGCATTAATTAATACAATTAGCCCACGGCAAATTGCACGTAAAGACTGAAATAATGAGCGTAAATTGAGGCAACTTTACACTTCTGATTTATTGTCCTGCACTTGCACGATTTCGTCGAAAGAGAAAACGGACCAGTTCCGACGTATATTACGAACAGTATATAAAATTGATAATGAATATTTATAAAAACTTAATCACCGCTTACTGCGTTTTCCAGAGGGGTCAGCAGGAGAAACCATTAATCAGAACATTTCCACTTAATCATGTAAATGCACTTGTTTTCTCTGTACTTACTCTGATGACTCTCAGGTAGGTAGATATTATTAATTTCCGCTTAATGTTGCAATAAAAATGGCTTACATAATTTTTACGCAGGGCTATTATTACATTTGCCCACCTAATGAAAAATTGTAAAACTTTAACAAAAACCTTCCCTAAATTAAGATGCAACATATTTGTACAGTGTTAAAATATAGTGGCATGTGTTTTAGAATCTTTTTATACGACTAGGTACCTATTAATGCAAAATTCAAATGTGATAGTGGCTGGCGAAGGAGAGCTCCACGATTTAGCTGTGTATTTTGTAAACGCTTGTAGATTCAAGGCCTGCGACATCTCGTTTACCGAAAGTCGTTTAGGTTACATTGTAAAATACCCGTTTGCTCGCTGTTTGAATTTTGTAACTCTAATTTGGGAATAATTTTATAATTTTGTCATGAATAAGCTAATGAGAATGAATTGTCTGCAGCTGTCACGCTTATCTATTAAGGTTCATTGCAGTACACAGGTAACTTGCAACGGGTACCCACCGAATGTAGTTGTAAATAAATTGGAATATCCGATTACGACTTGCGAAAGATAGTATATAATTGGCTTATTGTATCCTATTACCAATTAATAAATAATACAAAATTCAAGCCTCATAATTATCTTTCAACAACTTTTAGAGACATCTGTGGTTTTTTCAACATTGTCATTGTATTTACCGTTAGTCAGGTATTATCCTACTCATACGTTTTATTTCAATGTAGTTATTCGTTAAACGGGCTATAAAATTTCAAGCGTAAATAACGAAAGACTAAAAAGCTTATTAACTTTTATGATATTGCAAGTCTTAGACCACTACACGACACTATGACTACTAGGCCCGTGTTTAGGTTTGTAATATCAACATTAAAAACGACATGAATAGTGTCATTATCTACAGACAAACCAGTTAGAAAATGGGATTAACAATTTTATAGACTACTGATAGCAAATTAGTCATCATCAGCTAAGTCCTTACCCAAATATATGTAAGTTGACGTTGGTTTCCAGTCTAACTAGATGCTGACATCTGGATGCCAGTGTATGTATATGATTATGAAGGGAATACCTATTTATCGTCAAAACCTAGCTACTAAAAAACACGATACGTCTTGGCAAGCATTGTCAGGCTTATCATACTTTTTGGCATTACCCATAATGACTGGCAAAGATGTAAAATTACATTGCAAATTGAAAAAACCCATAGGTAGTCGATGAAAACGAACGCAGTACTCCGACGCGCTATATTAAATGAATATTTTTCAACTACTAATCGAAACAAATCCTGATGAAATTATCTGATATTTGGTGTCTGATATACCTGCCAATGTTGACAAACCCTTTATAATTTGAAAAGGCTTAGCCAATTATGATAAAACATAAATGATATATATTAAATTTTATTCCACTCTTAAAAACTTCACAAAAAGACTAGCACATGGTGTTGCCCAGGTAACTGGGTTGAAGAGTTCAGATAGGCAGTCCATCCATATACCTACCTACCTACTGGCACTGTTTAGACTGGAACCCACCAACGTTTGGGAAAAGGAGATGATAGAGATGGGAGATCACAAATACCACAATGTCTTTGAACCGTTATCGCGTTGGAAATTTTGAAATTTATTGGAAAAATAATAGTATTAGTTATAGGCTTGTAGTTATTATGAGGTAGGTACATTACTAGGCCTTTGTTGACTTAAGTCAAGTCATGAGACTTAAGTCCCAGTCTAAAGTGATGAGTACACCACACACTGTAACGTTTTGAGTATGATCGGTGTAGGTAATAAAACGTAATAGGATTCTGCATGGGGCTATCAACGTAAAATACGAATAATAAAGTTTGCATGGTGTTCGTAATGTGGCAAATATTTATGGTAATTAATTTTCCTTACAAAGTGTGTCTTAATTATTTTGTTTACTTAAAGAAATACTATATCTATTTCTATGGACTGCGCAACTGACAGATCGCTTAAACTTTTTTAAACACAAATACACAACAATGACAGTGAAAAAGCTGTTCAGAAGCGTGTTTTATAGCTATCAAAGTGTCGCAATGGTGGGCCGTCACTGGCATCAGCAAACATTTAGTAAAATGAGTGTCGATGATGGAGTGGCTTCACTAAACGTGCCAAGGGTCCGGCCATTACCACCTGACAGCCGGTGAGCGATGGCTGCGACTGCTTCCTTACGCCAAGCCGCCATTGTCACAAAACAATGGACACAGAGCTATCTTTAATCACAACAAAATGGATTCTAATTGGATCCGCAAAACATTTTTTGTTGTTATTGCCACTGCACCGTATCCGTTTTGAAAACTTAATTGAATTTTGGTTCTGACTTGTATGTATGTAGGTATATAACGTTGACACTATGTGGACAGGTGGGTGTCGTAATAGTTCAAAGGGTTCACGCATGATACAAGTGCCTCATACTTGATAATTATGTACGTACCCACCTACATACGATAATAAAAAATACATATCAAGATTTCGGATATTCGGCACTGCCAAAGGTTCTGGGGTAATTTTAACTCTTGCTTAATTAAAATATACGATGTCTCAAACAGCAACTAGGTATGTAGGTTGAAACGCTGTACGCCATGATTTTGCCTCATTAACTTTATTTATGTGCATTCGGGTCAATTTATCGATAAATGTTCCGGGACAGAAGAAAAAATGCGAATTGAGAATTTCACATTGATTACATCGCTGTACCTATAGGCTGTGAATTTAAAGTTAAATGCAATCTTATAGAAATTTCAAAGGAATGTCGTTGCCGTAGCCATCAGACACACAATTTTAATTAAGATGTTAGTAAATAATTACGCTTAATGCAATTACTGTCATAAGAAAGTTTGTATCTGTAATTTATAATTTCATCGCTTATTTTTTCCATAACCTTTTCGTTAATGACGAAGGAAGGTCATTCTAGCAATTAATTAATGTCATAAGTTATAATTGAATCCTAAATAACTAAATGTTTAACACCTAGATATTTCACACGTTCCTGAATAACTTCATCAGCATCTCGATAATTTCATCGAATTAATGCTGTGGCGAAACCAGTCAAGTGGCGGCATCAAGTGAATTACCTAATTAAATCGATACCGTTCCAGCAGCAAAATATCTGATTTGAGAAGTAGATAAGAGAAGAACAGGAGGTGGAATAATATCGCGAACCCTACTTTATTTTTGTCAAATACATATGTCTTATTTTACCTACTTAACTGATAGTAGGGGAGGGGAGGATGCTAAATCGGTAGGAACTCGAGCGACATTTTTTTTTTTGAGTGGTCATATCGCAGTTCAGCCTAAGGAGGCTGTTTACTACTTAACCGGACAAACCCTGTGGATGCCTAGAATTTAAGGCCTCCAGCCAGGGTCCTCGAGCGACATGGGGACCTATTGGAGTTTGTAGATGTTAAAGATAGGAATAAAATGTTAGACAATGTTTCCCTTTCAGCGATGGGGAAAGCTTCTACAGATTTTCGATTTTTTTTAACACACTACTTGGATAGACTAAAGAAAATAGAGTAACTTCCAAAATCCCTTCTAGGGCTTCCCTACCCTGATGACTTCAGCCAGATTTGCTGGACTTCCACATACCACGAATTCCATATCAAGTTGTTTTGTTAATATTGAACTAGTAATATAGTTAATAGGCAAATAATAATGAAATCAGGTTTAACTTGAGTAGACAATTCTGTAGTTTGTGAATCAGGATGTGCTGTTTAATGTAATAAACAAGATTCAAGTGTCTTTAGAGGCCATGCTTTCCCTCAAACCTTTAATATCTTCTTCGATGTTCAAAAGTTATTGCCTGTGTATGACATCTCGCGATTCCAAGCATGATCGATGAATGCGTGCACACTTTCGTACATTGCTGCGCCGTAAGTACGTGTGGTGAAATATTTAAATCTGTTATTTAAGTGTAAACCAGTTCTATCAACATGCAGTTATTTTAATAATTCATATATAATACTTGGATGTGTAATTTTGTGAGTTTCGGACAAAAGCATGTATTATAATTTTCTAAACAGCAATACATACTAAAACTAAATTAACCAATCACACGCTAGGTATAGGACATAGCTAATGATTTTGTATCCCTTTATTTATTTATTTATTATGGTTTACCAACTAAGCCACACACTGAACTGAACACACAAACAACTGGTAGTGTATGCTCTTAAATAAAAGGTAGGCTCAACATTATTTTAAGACTGTTCAAGTAAAAAATATAATTAAGAAGTAATGAGTAGAAACTCAGCATGAGGTGTTTACGTGATCCATAGACTCATAGAATCCACAAGTAATACAGTCTCAATTGCTTACTTAATTACTTTACTAGACATTACTATTTCACGAAGTTAGGATGCGATTTGTAGAAACCGTTCGTAGATGGTTATCTTTTATTAATGGTAAGTGCAATGCGCTTGAAATATAGGATTTGTTAGGACATATTCGATACAAACAATATTTTCATAGAGATAGTTGCAGTAAACGTGGCGTGAAATGGCCAGTTAGTGAGTAATATCATGTTATTTGGAGGCGACGAGGCGAGGGCGGTCGTGACGATACGTCGGCGGCGCGCGGGCCGTGGTCACGAGTCGCTCTGCTGACCCTGCAGCCTGGCTCTCCTATTGAGCCAAAACATACTTTATTTACATAAATGGCTGATCCAATGTATGTAATGCCCGTTTAGACGATGTTATGTGTTCTTCATGCAGCAATTAAACTAGATATAAAGTTTTACAGACTCAGAAATATGTAGGGTGACAGCCCTGAATACCACACCGTTTACAAACAGGTGTCGCCAACGTAATGAAGAGGATGTCTTAATATCAGCTAGTTATAAATTAAATGAAACACGAATGTATTAGACGAAACTCTAGCTCACCAGCTCTAACTGGGCGCATTAAGTATAATGTCCGTTGCATTCGACGGTAATTTTATTAACATTTTAGTGAGGGCAGCCATGCCAGCGCCCGCTGCGAGGCTACACAATCAGCAATCAGCCAGCAAGTAAATTGTATACCTGTAATGTGTTTAAATTGCTGAAGTATCAAAAATGTTATTCAAATTTTCTGATATAGCGAACATTATCTTGATATTGATAATTTGTTGTAGTCCAGCTTACATGTTTTGCGTTTGGTCGTGTTCCTGTAGATAACCTCAGCTCGACTGTACAAGCATATCGTTTATTTCAGGTAGTTTAGAGCGAGGCTGCGGTTAGACATTAGGCGATACTACCGTTAATCTCGCCAAGTAATCGGATGCAACAGAGGCGTTCTTGATGTATGGATCACTTAATAGGGGCAGGCTGCGCGCACGCTTTCTTTAGTCTCTATAATAAATTATCACGAAGATCATGTTCCAATGTTGTAGTCTTGCGCCGGCGTGTAAGTAGCATGGGAACTTAGCGCCCGATAAGTAAAGCTTGCGCTGACAGTGCTCGCTATTGTAAGTCTTACAATGATAGCTATAGAGATCAAATCAGAATGTCAGTGCCATTATTTATGTGCTTAATAACTGATTATAGCGCTCCTACGATTTCATATAATGACACGGACATTATACTTTGCTCTAGTAATCTTAATAGCTTTTATAAGTAATAATTAATAGCAATTAAATAGATGTAGATGCATATGCATTTATGTTGTATTATATTCTTAGCTATTTCAGATATTAGATCCGAGTAAACGCAATCTATTCTAAATCTAACACGAACACATATACTGCACATCTCTTTAAAATTCAATTTTAAAGGTCGACATCCACCTAAACGACGTTGTTATGTAAAAATATTAAAAGAAGCGCAATAAATAATATTGCTGTATAATTTCCGAAACAAAATTGTATGTCATTCTAGGGCGTGGTAGAAGTGCGTAATTATAATTTGGTGATTTATTATTTGGCATTGCCGCAATAAACTCCAGTTTATGAGCTTTCCTTGTCGAAAATCAGTGCATGTTGCACAACGTTCATGAATTTAATGGCTCGTAGCACCGTCTCGCGCGTAATCTGTTACAGCGAACGCGCAAATCTTGAAAAGCTTTTAAGGGGCGTGTGTTATTTGGAAGCTTTGTAATGCATTTTTGCAAGCGGCTGTGGCCCGGGCGCTCAGCGGTGTTACGCAAGGATGCTCGGAGAACTGGTCCGACCGGCTCCAGATCTGGGCCAGAGCCATCTCTCCGCTAAGATATTACCGCTAATAGATATTGAACATCCAGCCACTAGATCCGCCGCCTTCTTAGCCACTGACTCTAACGACCCCGGTTTGATTTTACTTTTATTTAGTGGCTTCAGGGCCTTATAAGGAGTTCCATTTCAATTAAGATCCTTGACGATGGGCAAATGTAAGAACATTATTTAAATTGCTGGCAACTTGTTTTGGTATTACGTTTACGGTTGAATAGCGACCGATTTATGTAGAACCTAATTCCTATCGTATTACAACAGCAAGTGTAATGGCAATAATTCCTATTGTTTTGTTTATTTCGTAAACAGATTAATTTTGGAGGGCAGGACGAGAACTCGGCTCACTTTACGCAATTCTGATTTCACTAAGTGCTGACATTTCATTAAAATATATTGAAATCGTGAAATGGGGCCTGCATCCCATTGATTGGAAGCGGTGTGGCGGGCGGCGCGTGCGTCGGTCAATACCCGATATTGATTTGCTCCGTGTTTTGAAACAGATTATTATGTTTAATGGTTGTACGTGGTGCTATTGTGAGGAGTCAGGTTAGCAGGCACTGAAATTATGGCACAGCCTATACTTTGTTTTTGGATAGATATTGGTGACGAAATAATAGGTATAACGAAACCGCAAATATAATGTTTCTTACGTACCCAAAAACAAAGGATAACATTTTTTTATTTCCCCATGGAGATGACAAACTGATCTATCGGCTTTGACATTAAAATCGTAAAATCTATTTCAAAGAAAATAAGTATCTACGTAGGTAGCTGATAAATCTAATTTATTGGCAGCTCGTGCAATCATGCGCATGTACCCAGTAAACACAGAGTTTATCTCGGTAAATAACTAGACACTGGGGAGATTCATTAGGCGTCGATCCGTGTCGGGCTGTGCTGTAATCGAGCAATTGTTCTCGGGGGGAAATTCAATTATTAGTTCGTAGAAGCCCCGAGCGCAAAATATCGGCCATTGGGCAACCCGCTGCGTCGTTAGGAGTTAGAAATAATTGCTCGCGATTTATCTTGGTGGTACTGACTATAATTAAATGCTTAATAATTGAAGGAGCGATTCGGTCAATAAATAGCCTGTTTGGGCATCGTCGGTCGGCGTCTCGGCGCGGGCGCAGCGCAGTGCTCCGGTGCGATACTGGCGCGGTCGTGCTTCGTGCTCGTTGTAATTTCGATTAGAATGGTCCGCCGAGGGTAGTTCGCTCTCACGCTTCCAATGACTAGTGTAATCGTTTTATGCGACGTGTTGTTGAATTAGTTTAGGCATCTAATACTCTTAGCTAAACGTGTAATTACCTACGTGTAACTTAAACAACAGTTAACAGATTATTTACTCGGAATGTAATGTTAGTCCAATTTATTGAACTCGTACTCTAGGTAGGTCATAAACGTCTTTTTACAAAGTCAACCTGCTTCTCTTAAGCACAGAAATAGTAAACAATGAGTTCATGATATTACGGCCCCTGTTCCTTTGTTATGAGTGTCATTTGTTATGAATTTTATTCTTCTGCAATACGCACATAAGTAATCAGTTAGATTTTTACTTATATTTATCAATAAATCCTTAACAACTTAAAACACACGGAAACCATTGGATTTAACTTAAGTAAATAAGTATTATCGATATATAAAAAAACTAAACTGCAATTAAATAAATAGGTATCTATAAAGTAGATTAATATAAACATTTAATTCAAAGCTAATTTTTGATTATACATAAAAAATGCTGATGTTAAATGAATTTGTTTATTCATTGTATCAACTTTCAAACAAATAAAAACCATTTACATAATTTTGTGAGTTCTTAATATACATACCTAACTGTTAGAGGTCGACCGGTGATCGAAATTCTGAGATCATAACTCACGTTGAACATTCACACGATTATTAAATAAGTAGATGTTTTATTCAAAATTTCTGCCATTATTCAAATCCAAAAATCACATAGTTGGTCTAGTTAGCAAATCTAATTTTTGTGGGAATGTTCGAAATTAAACAAACTGATTATAACAAATAACGATTACTTTAAAAAAATGGTGTAGGTGAGAACATTTACATTTTGGGAATTACTAAACTTATTCTTCCGATGTTAGAATTGTTTCTGCCCTGTATAGCAACTTTAATATATATGTTACGGCTAAAACCCGAAGTGCGGCTACACCTAGTTTTAGCCGGTTAGAACTAGGTGTAGCCACTCACTCTTGGTTACACCTAGTACTAGCCGATTGTTTTCGGGTAAAACTAGGTCTATCCTTCATCGTGCCGGTTAAAACTAGGTCCAGCCATTCCCTGTTGGGTAAAACTAGGTCTATCCGATATCATTCCGGCTAGAACTAGGTCCGGCCATTCCCTAAATATAAAAGTGTTATTTATAATTATAATCATATTCTTTAAATTATAAAATACAACAAATTGTATGTTGTTAAAAAAAACTGATTGTTCCTATTATATAAAAATTATACTCCTAATATTTGGTGTTAATTAAAACAATGTGATTTTAAGAATAACGAAACTCTCTACGTTTCTTATTATTGGGTGTTTTTTTATATCTAAAAAGTTCTGCCAATAGCATGCCTGCTACAACTATTTACAGCCAATCCCTGTTGGATAAAACTAAGACACGCGCTGCTGCTGCAGACGCTGTGAGTCACACTCGCTAGGAGACCTGCAATAGATCAGCAGCACCTGGCGCTCTCAACCTGCAGAGCCGCGTGTCTCCACCCCGCGCCGCTGCTGCAGATGCTGTGAGCCATGAGTGTGAAGGCGTGACGGAGTACGCATCTAAGTTTTATCCAACAGGGAATGGCTGGACCTAGTTCTAGCCGGAATGATGTCGGATAGACCTAGTTTTACTCAACAGGGAATGGCTGGACCTAGTTGTAACCGGCACGATGAAGGATAGACTTAGTTTTATCCAACAGGGAATGGCTGGACCTAGTTGTAGCCGGCATGATGAAGGATAGACCTAGTTTTACCCTAAAACAATCGGCTAGTACTAGGTGTAACCAAGAGTGAGTGGCTACACCTAGTTCTAACCGGCTAAAACTAGGTGTAGCCGCACTTCGGGTTTTAACCGTAACATATACATATAAAATATTAAAATGACAAGAAATACTTTAAAAAGGCGGTACCGAGTTGGTCGGATCAGCTGGTTTCGTGCTATGTAACATGCTACGTGGAAACGGACATCTTTCGCGTTGTTGTTCATAATATAAAGTTGTCCTGTCTGCAAAAAAACCTGTTAGCCTATAACAGGTTTCAAATAACGACTAGGGTAACATTCGAAGGGGTTCTCTCATACAATATTAACGGTCAGGTAATAACGCTTGGGGTGAAAAACAATTGTTTTTCGTGCATTTTACCCCGTGTATAAATTGTTTAGAACCAAACAATGGATATAAAATTACAAGGTTAAGCAGATCAGATGTTCGCTACAGAAGCAGACTGTTCAAATAAAGAATAATGGCTATTTGGTATGACTTGTTTGGTATAACTGTAAGGAAAGAGAAGCGCTTAAGTGTAGTTGCATTGAATATATTCAAGCAATAATAATGTATGGGCTCAAAGAGTCTATAAACATTCTATATTTCCTTTCCAGGCAAGAGATAATACAAATCGATGCATTGTTATCGGTATTATGCAACGAGCTATAACAAGCTACAGCAATAAACTGTGGGTATGTAGGTGTCATCTTGAGAACCACCTGCATTGGCTCCATTCTTGAACTCGGTTAACAAGTACAATTGCATGAATTTTCTCGTTGAATTATTCGCCCTGCAAGCGTATAAGGTCATATATGGGCACACTATTTTGCTTATGCCGAGCATCCTACACCTTATTCCCCAATAAAGATCGTCTCGTGGAATACAAAAGAGCCCTAGACGACAGTCTTATTGTAAACAGCCAACAATATGGTAAACGTGATGCTAACTGTAAAATTTATTTGTAACATGCGGAGTTAAACATTGCGCCTTATAAATAAATTTCAATTGTCTGTTGTCATTAAATATGCGACGTTATAAATCAAAGCTTTATCGGAGCTGGTCGTCGTAACGGTTACATCGCACACGCTCCGGGAATATAGTTTAATGATATCGATAGGTAGGGGTGTCTGCGCATGTGCGCACGCGCGGCACACACCGCGTTAATGAACTGTCGCTACACTAATCTACTAGCCCTTTATTTACTGCGCTACATTTTTACTTCATTAGTCTAGTAGTACTGATAAACATAATATACAACCAAAGATTCGGCTGCCATTTTACTAGTGATAATAATTACGATGTGCGAATGTTGCAGTTCCTTAGATTATGCTTTGACAAATCACGACTTTGCAATTCCAATGCAGCAGATTTAATGTATGGGCGGCAGTTTGCATTCTAACCGCGACCCGGCAGGCCACCTCTTTCCTAATGCACGCTTATTTGAGCTTTTTAACCTTTCATCTGTTGTTGGGTTTAAGCATTGAGGGACAATAAACACGATGCTGATACTTAATGTAGTTATTGTCCGCTATAAGAACAGTGAACGCCGGCCGCCAGCTGTGGGCACTGGGTTCGCCAAAGAATTCCATAATAGCAGTGGGTAAGTAAAATGAAGTAAGAAATGTCTATTAATTAGAATTTTAAATACCTCCATGTTTAATAGATAGGTATCATATGTTTAATACCCATTAAATATTCTGCTACTTGATTTCAAAGAGAGTTCGGTAAGGTGTGGTCTCGTAAATTTTTAATGTTTATGTTGATGTATTTTAGGGACCTTGCTGTCTGTCTCTACCAGGATAATCAGAGATGAGATTGGAAGTAGAAATGTCTAATAGTGTTTCGTAAAGGTTTTTTATGCAGGTAGATATTAAATTGCCTATTGTTTATAGCATTGTTTAAAAAATAACATTTTGCAGTCTTTATTTTAAGAAATTTGCAGTATTTATATAAAGAAACTAATTTATTTTACGGCCAATTTGAAATTTAATAAAACGTAAATGTTGTCTTCATGGCCTTAATACTTTCAATGTAAGTAATGCCATCCAGCGGCAACTCGTAGCAGATTATTGATAAATCCTATTTTACTATATAATTACAGACAAATAAGAAGTCATTAATTTTAATTGCGCCGATTTGCCGTCATGTAACCGTAATCGTTAATGCAGCATTAACTTGAGTTAGGGTTGAAATTGAAAGGTATGGAGTAAGCGATCAGTTGTTTGCGAGCGTCGTTTTCATTATGAAGTCGGCGGGGCAAGGCCCGAGGCGAGGCTCTATTCTGGGAACAGCGTGATGCGGTTGTGAAATATTGAGCGGTGTGGTGGATGAGGGTAGGACGGAAGGTTGGCGAGGCGGGGCGCCGCGGGCGGGCGGCGGTGAAAGGGCTGGGCGGGGCGGCGTGCCGGGCGCCGCCCACCGCGCATTTCACCACCGGCGTGGCGACGCTCCGCGCCCTACTTCCCTCGACAGGTTCGCTCTTGGTGTTCCATTGTGTGCCAACCTCTGCGAACAATACTATTGTGAAACGTTTAGATAACATCCCCGCGGCACGTAATTTAGACTGTTAATTCAATTCTAACTGGAGATTAGGAGAACCCATTTTAGTGTTGTTATGTGCTTGTAACATTATTTGCGAAAGTATTTTCGGTTGTGCTAGATAGACAGTAGCCACCGGAGGGGATATGGTACTCACCATCTAAGGAAAAATATGTTCGGTATAGTGCTATAGTTTTTATAAAATATCACAATATTCTTAGGCGCGGTTTAGCAAAATATTCTTCATTCTAAAAGTATTTAATGAAATTATTTGCAGATGTTTATTTCTGCTATATATGCAAATTTCGTATTTACCGATTAATTGAGCAATATATAGCAGTTATAAACGTATTTGTTTGTATAAAACAAAAAGACTGATTTGTTTGGAAACTGAGTTACATTACGATATCACTTAAAGTAAATGATTATCACCAAGACCACAAAGTCAAAATAATTAATAATTGTTAAAAGAATAGTTTCGCCACTGTTAAAGCTAGGTAGGTACATAATATGACCTCTCTTGCAAAAGCTCTGTACGAGTTAAATAAAAGCGAGACGCAAATAGAACAATTATCCGTTAAATTTGTACATAATGAGGCTATGATTTGTGTAAACGGTACATTGGTCGACCATCAGGTAAGTTATAGGTGCTATGTTAATGTGAGTAACTTACAGGTTTGTGCGAAAGGAAGTCCATACTTGATTTGATAGTCGGCTGCTAAACGCGCCGTTGCTCGCGGAGGTAATTGCGCTGAAAGGCTTCAATTTGAGGCGCGTTTGTGCCGCGTTTGGTTCTAAATAAGACGTCTCTCTACGGAGTGGTAAAGAGGCCGCATTACTCTTATTGAGGCCTGGAGCCGGCATTATCTGCTCGCCGAGGGCGGCGCGCGCCGAGCGGTGTCCGCACGACGCACCTAGCCGCTCAACTAAAACCCACTTAACTCCGCATTGCGCCTATGCAATGCTAGCTATACGCGCACAACACGAAATCTGTAATGAACTATTGATGTAAAATGAAATGATAAATTGCTACGCGTTACTAGAATGCAAAGATGACCTCTGAAAACGTACAAAGGTGAGACCCCATGCACCGCTAGCGATGTACATTTAAATGTATTTAGACAAATGTTATGGCTGCAAAGTTTAAACCCTGTTAAATAGTCGATTATTTATGTAACTAGCAAAACTTTTAAGTAAATCATTTGGGTAGGTACTTAAGCTTTTCATGTATGAAATAACTGTTCCTAAAACAAATGAGGGCTGTACCTATTATAATAAAATTGCGACTTGTATTATGGATCGGTTACTATCGATGACTAATATATAACGTCATTTCAATTTCACAAGTTGTTACTCTCATTAGAAATTCAACACTATTGCCCATTAATCTGAAGGGGCGTAGCGTGGCACGAGCGGCGCGCCAGTGCGCGTCATCAGCTGCGCGCGCGCTCCGCTGCGGTGAGTACGCAATGTGCAAGCTGTGCTGTGCTGTGCCCATATTTTCGCGGCGATGTCACAGATCCCAAAAGGTCGGTGAACCGAAACCCCATTGTTTTGAGTTGCGTCAACGTATCGTCTGCTTCGAGCTACGATGAATTGAATTTGTACCGTATTATTGTTACAGCAATATGTTGCCAGACCCGTAGCAGTCACCATTATTATCAAGGTGGAATATTAGATTAGTGAAACTGATATGAGCTAAGCTAGGAGTAATTTGTACTGGCATGTAATATCAACATGTCTGTCAATTAGATAAAAGAGAAATCCAATAGATCCCGAATTATAATTTTGAACCGTTTTATCTCAAGACTATACAACACATTTCAAGTCCTGGTGGCCTAGCTATAATAGAACTAGATATAAGAGGAATACTGGTATTTCTCTTATATCCTTGCGAGTATGAGGGTGCGGGTTCGATTCCAGGTCAGGCAAGTACCAATGTAACTTTTCTAAGTTATACGTACTTTCTATACGTATTGAGCAAGCGTGGTGATTAACGCTCAATCCTTCTCCGTGTGAGAGGAGGCCTGTGCCCAGCAGTGGGACGATAAAAAGGCTGTGATGATGATGATACAACACAATCATAGACATTCTATTGCTTATTTGGATGCTCCTGATGTGTTTATATAACTTATATAGATGTTTACATAGATAATGATTCCAGTAATCCTGCAATTAAAGATAAACTGCGTGAAATCAAGCTATTACGTTTCGCAAGTTGAGCGATTATTATTTTAGTACCAACACTGTAGGCAACCGTTAGTTAATGTAGCTACTTGGTAGTGTTCGTACCAATAAGACGGCGACGCGACGCTGGCTATCTGTGAGGTACATACAACAGGACATACAACAATTTATTAAAACAACAAAAAAATCTGTTGCCAAACGACCTTGCAAGATAGAAAAAAGGTTCAAGGTTCCGGTGACTACTCAGATATTCAGCACAAAAGGTCCAAAATATAAGACTTATGTTATTCTCCAGCTCTTAAAAAACATTATTTTGAAAAAGTTAAGACGCTATTTATATTAGGGAGGTATAAAGAACCAATATTTCAAATGGCTTCACTTGGCCCGCTGACACGATCCCCAATAAATCATTAAAATCAAAACGTAAAGCTTATTGTTCGTTATTGGTTACAGATTTTAATGAGCCTTTCACTAATACAATCCTTTAGACCTCGCCAACCGGATTGGATACGTATGTAGTGCATCATATTGTAGATGGCGATGAACATTTTAATTTAACCCCAAAGGGCAAACTGCAACTCCAGTCACGGATACGGGCTAATTAAATTAAAATCGTCATGTCATATGATTTTGGTACACGTAATCAGATCCGGCACAGTTAATTTACATCAATATGTAAGCCCAAATTAAAGTAATGCAGTATGTACTACGTGTCGGTAACTTACGACCCATGATGATATACAAATTCTGAGAAACACCGCTCCGTAATCGGTACGCGCAGGCAACCATTGATCCATGATGATTGGCGCCGCACTTTTACTAAAATCACTTATTACAGCGCCAATTGTACCTACTACGTTGGAAATAAATCTGCAACAAACAAGGGAAATTATCTGAAATCTCACGTGACAGTTAACATTATTTATTTCATAATTATACCTTTTGAATTATTTATTTCTTTGTGTTTTACACGAGCCGAGAATCTGTCGATTCTCAGGGGACTAGACAAAACAATATGATCCAACAAGGCGGATAGCATTGTTCCCGTGTCTCGTATTTCTCGAGAGCATCGTCCCGGCGACAATCACCCTTCGAACACAGACGTTTATCTCTCGAAGACTTCTTAAATGGGTATAATGTTTAGGAGCGCGACGCACCGGTGAGCACGAATTGACAATAAGAGCAAAGTTCAGCGCGGTTCAGGACTCGAGAGGAATGTGGGGGCGCGGAGGAGCGGGGGAACGCTTGCGAAGGTGCTACGGTACTAACCTCTCTACAAAATCACGATTAGGCACTATTTATATCGACATTTCTAAAATACCTATACCTGTATCAGACAATATTAAGCACCTAGTATTACAGTATTAAGCAACATTGTAAGCTTAGCTGTTTGAAAGATACACCTGTATTATAGTTCCTCACACGAACTTTGAGAACACCCTACATTACGATAATGCCTACCTAAATAACTGTGTTTCAGTAGGAATTTAATAAGCCTTCATATACGTATCTTATAAGTAAACTGTATTTAATGTCGTCGTTAAAGCTTGTACACACGATGCGAGCGAATTCATTCAAGAAGCGCTGGTTATCTTATTCATCTTTGAGGATACCGTTTTATAAATTACTGCGATACATTTTGTTGCAGATAAAATGAGTGTCTAGCTCTCTGTTTTACGTAATTGACAGTAAATAAGGGACTAGTTGTTAGGTTAGTAGGTCGTCGGTTCGCTACAGTACACCAAACGAGATCGTCTTCTAAGAGGTACAGTGTTGGCGAAAGTAACGGCGGAATGCTACAAACTATGTTCACGCATGACCCGCGGGTCAGCCGCACATATTCTGACACATGTCAATTAAGGGGCTCACCGCCTCGAGGCGCCGATTGAGTGCTTGGACATGTTTGTGGAAAACCTTCGTCAGCCAGATTGATTCATTACTCTGTCTATTGAACAAAATTTATGCTGCCGAACATTGAACATCCGTCGATAATGTGCTGCTTGTTCATTTTCTAATGAAGATTCATCGACTTAGGGAGCCGTTTGATTGCAAATGTGTCAATAAATTACCAAAGTACATAACCTGCCATCGTGTACATGGAATAAAAACAGACAGCGCTGAATGGTAATTTGCATTGACAAACTGACAATTACGGTGTTTGTTGTCCCAGTACGCGTGTTAGTGGTGTGTAAACAATGATATACAGCTGCTTCGTTATTTCCCCAAGTGTCTGCAGTTGGCAATTTACCGCTCCGCAGATCGATCAGCTCCTATTATTGGAAGAGGTCGGACGTGTACAAACATCGATTTCGAGTCGTTAATGTGAGTATTCGTCCCCGGCGAGGTGAGAGCCGACACTGAAGCCTCACCTCACGTAGCGCGCTCAACATAACGACATGTAATCACAATGATACACTCTAATCTACAAACATATAAACAGGGCCTGGTACTTGCTGCATCTTCGCCTAATTATTCACCATTATTGTTGTTAAATTATAGATATGGAATCGAATTTAAATTTGGTGAATGTGTTTTGTTTTTTTTTATGTCTTAACTTGCAAAACAAATTCAGATGTCTAATCATACACGTGCATCTGCGCCATACTTCCGTGCGAACATTTTGAATAATCTTAAAATAAACAGTTAACATGTAACAGACAATAATAAAAATCTCTACAAAATGAGAACAATCGTATATTTCCGACAAATGACTGATTTGCTGGGTGACAAATAAGTTTTAATTATCTCCGTAAATAGTGTAAATAGTGACATTTAATTAAACAAGTTATTTTCATCCAGTGGCTTTTAAAATCTATTTCTTTATCGTGAGTATAATTTTAAACATATAATATAGTATTAACTTTGTATGTTTCAAAAATCAGTTAAGCAGTATGATGCTTTGCGTAAATGAGTCTTAATTTTGTAAGTTGAGGCGCGATTGTCAGATGAATAGTCATTCACGCCGGACGTTTGTTTGAAAAAGTTTTGTATAATATTGTGATATCAGAAAATTAAATCTTGTCATTCGATTCCAAAGAATTACCATTTGTAATTTTGGCGATTATTATTCATTATTATGCAAATGCAAAATTCAAATATTGAGCTACTTAATATCTTGCTTACCCAGAACATTTATGTTATGAGTATTTTAACTGGTATCATCCGTATTAAATCAGCAATTTTCCGGCTTAATAGTAGTCGAAAGAAAAAGGATAAATGAATAGTGAAAAAACTTTAAATAGGTTTTTCTAACCGTTGGAATACAACTAGCAAGCTAAGCAAGGCGCTTAATAGCAATTGTAACAGGCGGTCTATAAAATTATAACGTTTGAGAAACAAAATTTGCCTACTTACTCTGGCTCTCACTATATCTATTTAGTATAGATATAAAATAATTACGGTTAGGCATACGTTAATGCTTGAATGGAGAAAATCATTATTCAAACGCCAAGGGCTTGAGAGTCCCGGCGCAGCTTCCGCCAAGCGCTCGCTTGTAGCTGCTAGAGTGGTAACCGCCCCGGCACGTTCGCTCATAGCGCGTGATTGCGGCCAATTATTTTCTGTTTATCTCTAATTACGCATGCGCTGCCAACGTCGGCGGCTTATCGCGGATCTGCCCTTCGGCCCGAGATCCGATCGTTCTCTAATCAGTTCCCCATCCGCAATACGTGGAACATCACTATAGCGAAGATAAATCGGGTCAAATCTGTCTTTGCAGCCATCGACAAACTGTCCACTTTCACAAAAATATGAGAGATTCGTTCCGTTCGTCATTTTGATTTAATCGAAGATAACGTGGTCCGAGTTAAGTGATTTCCTGGTAGTAAGTTTTTGCAGAGAGCATGAAAGATTGCCGCTGTGCGTCTGTCGGGCGGCACGCGGAGTCGGCAGTCGGCGACATGGCGCGCGACAGGATGTCTTGCGCGAGGATCGTGCGTGTCGCACTCGCGGGAGCACTCGACAGTATTAATTTATCGGCAAGTCGTGCAAACAGAATGACGTCCCAATTTTTTGCTGCGCACTCACGGCGGGCTTGTGGTGAAATTAGGGTGCATTAACGCAACAAGGTCAGGTCGCAGAGCGGCCGCCGTGTCCTGTCCCTGCGGTCAGCCCGACTTTTTGGAGTCCGTGAGCGTTGCGGTTGAACATTTCCGCATACAATTTAACAACAATGTACACGGCATGGTTTTACGTCATAATGCCAGTAATTACGTTGTTAGAAAATTCAATAATGGAACGGATATAATTTAATGAAGCATACATAGCGATTTATGTCGTAACAATTGTATCTGGTTAGTCATCGTCGCATAGTTATCTGAAGCATTTATCTATTAGCTGTGTGAGAAAAAGCCAATCAAGTGAGCAGAGCGGAGCACACCGCGCATAATCCTTCAATGAACACGCGGAGGTGACTAACTGCACAGCTATGAGAGCTCAGCCAGACGAGCTAGTGATCCGAATACTTATCTGACAGTGCAATTTTACGCAATATTGAAACTCTGTTGACACATGCAAAGTGATGGAATGCTTTTTTATATAATTAAATAAATTAAGCGTTGTTGGTCGGAAAAGGCATATTTTAATATGCAATTATTATAAACTTGATGAGTTCGTTTTTTGCGTGAAAATAAAATACAGTATTAGATAGGTTATTTATTCAGAAATGGTAATTTTTTATTGCCATTGGATGCAGGGGAAACCGTTGGGGAGGGTAATATTCTATTCTTTTAAAAGCCAAGAATACCGAGTTTCTAAACGCTAAACCGTAATGCCTAAATAGCATTTTTTAATACATAACTGTACAAAGATACACAATTTAAAATATATAATGTAATAAAAAAAAATACATTTAATCATATTTTTTGTCATAATTACGTGATGACTACGTAAAATGCTACGCTACACGCTACGCCATCTACGGCGTAGTACGCGCCAAACGCCGTTTAAGTTTTACAATATTATATGCCTTAGTCACCTTTTGCCTTAAAATGTTTTAAATATCTAGTACAACCTAAGAATATCTAATTAGTTTTAGCATAATTAAAAGAGTTAGGCTTAGCAAATATTAATTAATATTAAGCTACCGGCTCAAGATAGTCTCATGAAGTTTATATCAATATATTGGGCTTTGGAAGTTAATTTTTAGAAAGAAGGTTTTGGGCGAAGGTTTTGGGCGTGATTTTCCTTAAATCATATACATATATATTTGTCATCTTTATTCATCAGAACTGATACGTCTGCATATCCGCTTATAGCTGCAATAAATGTGCATTCGCTTTAATTTGATTAACCTTTTATATTTTAAATTTGATTTGAGGAAAACTATTCAAATATTTATTACAACATGTTTTTTATATTTATTTTAAAATACTTAATAGATTTCAATGGTCTCTCTAATATACCGCTAATAAAACGCTCAATAAAAACATTTTTCAGATTTTTCCCGTACACATGGTGAAGTCTAATCAAATCGTACGATAGGTTTTTTAGCAATAGAATATTATTATTCACATAAACGATAGGTACTGTTATATCTAACAAACTTAAATATGTCTTTTGTATGCTTGTACATGTTTTGTGATTCAATAACTTTAATGAAGAGAAAAAAATGTTTTATTATATCTCACTAAATGAAGATCGTTTTAAAATATATCTGGCTATTATGATTTAAGTAACAGCGAAAAATATTATTCATAGGTCCTTATTTCTCGGTCTATAGATCAACTAGGCCAAGTTACTAGTACGTAATGCGCAGTCTAGACACGTATTAGTGCGGCGGTCGATAGATGAGATTAGTAAAATCAATTATTGAGTTCTCACGGCGCGCCGCGTCGCTACCGGCGGCGGCGAGCGCTTCTCTAGCCGCTGCTACTTTCAATGTACACCCGCCACGCAACAAACATGTGTATCTTTTGAAATAAGAACATAAAAAATATTATTTAATTCATAAATATGTAAAACAGACTTTAAATCAGGCCATTCTGGTCGAAAACCTTGTTTTGTTTTAATGTTTGTCTTTATTAGGTACAGCTCGATATACTGGGGAGCTACCTATAACTGCCAAATTTTCCCAATCAACTTCGAACCGGATTATTTCAGGGATAAAGTTGAAAATCTATTAAGGAAATTTGTCAGATTTAAGTAGCTTGATATGCTGGCGTCTGTGCAACACTAATGTATCATACAAAATAACTAAAATATAGTCGTATTATTATGGAAAACAAAAGTCTTACATAATGACTGAATAGTGTTGGGCTTCTGTATAAGTTATCGTAACTATCGGTCTAGCATTTAACCACGACACTATTTTTTATCACCTAGCCCGGGGGCCTGCCACATTGGTGAGAAATAAATGCACAACAAGACCCATTAATATTATCGACCACACGAATATCAGACCAATAAATCTTCAACACCTATAAGAAGATTTGCAGCTGCGGCATAGTGTTTATATGCAGACATACTTGTGACTCGCGTTCAGATGTTCTCATTACGAAAATTACTCATCGCGAATAACTAAAATCTGTCTGTCTATAATCGAAGGAGGTATAAAATATAGCAATACTAAAGGGATGGCGTCACCTCCGCAGCTCTACAGTGCAGCAGCCTCGGCTGTCGACGCACACTAACGCAGCGCGCGCGCTCTGTATCGGGATTGTCCGCTCCCACGATACACAGATAAGATTGCGAATGACTGATGCGTAGGACAATATGTAATAGATCAGCTGTACTTTAGAAAGAACCTACTCACGTTGAATAATAGCTCATTTATAGAGATAAGTGTCAATGTTAACTCCATTTCGTTTCAGAGAAATAACTGGTGTTCTAGTCCTCCTGAGAAAATGTTAATGCAATAATGATGTTTGAAGGCTGCCTTATAATAACTTTGAATAGAAATGACATAAATAGACCAAACGGTACACAAATTGACATTCAGGTTACAGATGTTATGAAACATTTATTGATTACTATTTTAACGATTATTAGCACTTTATTAGAATAATTTAATAGTTTTTATGTTGTTTTAGGAATAATTAAATTTTAATCAACATACATATTTTATGTCTTTAATTTAATTTTACATTACTTAATGTTAATAGACTGATAAATATGTGCAAGTGTTTGTAGAAAAAATATGAAATTAGAGCTTCTACCTATGGACAATCGATAAGATCTTGTAGGTAGGAAGGTGTAGAGCGTGAATGTGGATGGATGTAGAGGAAGAGGATGACCATAAAAATGGTGGATGGACTGTGTACAAGATGAGTCTTAAAAACCCTTTCGAAGAGGTACAAGGGAATACTTGTGAAGAGAATGTGAGAAATCTGAGGAGAATATGAAGAAAACACAATGATTGGGTGTATTTGTTAAGCTTATATCAGATATGAAATCGGGTCTAGTCTTTTTCTTTTCCTTCACGAGAAATCTACAGATCAAACATTTAAATACTCGTAGTACTTGTAAATAAATAGACCTTCACATAAAACTGTATTTCATCGTCATGTACGAGTACATGCCTAAACATTATATGTTCATTACCACACGTTGTAAAATATTACGAGTACTTAATGCTACAGACAATCATCATTAACTCCACTTTGAGAGGGATTCGCACCGCGCAGATAAAACCTAAATAAGGTTCTTCATTTAAAAATCTAAAATGATTGGTTTTGTAGAAGGATGTTAACGGATTGATTGCCTGAAAGACACATTAAGAAGGGATCTGATAATACTATAACGGCTAACAGAGACGAATGGAACACGTAATAAAAATTATTTTCTTTCTTTCTTATTGGAACCCAAATCCTTCTCCAAGAATGGGGCAACCAATATATATTAAATATCACTTCCAAAATCAACAATTAAATCAAATGGTCATTTCTGGCGTCACCATGGGGTTAGTGGTGGCAGTGACAGCGTTACAGAAACAGAAAATTCAAGAATAGTTGAATATAAACAATAAGTAGATTTTCCTCGGTTGTTACTGGTTGTTACCGATTTCACAGAATTATATCATTCTGTTTTAATTTCTAGATTTTGAGAGGATTTTCAAATTATTCAAAAACGGCAACTGGTTTTCAAAAACCATATTCAAAATGCATAGGCATAACCTAATTGATATTCTTGATAGGCCGGTTAATATGAAAAGTAGCTACGCTCGTTACGTCATTATTTCGCAGATGTGAATTAATTTTTGAACAGATATTGATGACTTTTGTGATACCTATATACATATTTCGTATCATTTGCATAAATGTACAATTAAGGACAAGTTTTTATGATCTTATAACGAACGAGGTGAAATGTTGCATCCGATACACATATGTATGCGAGGGGCACCTTTCTAGATTTCGGCTGTTAAAGAGAAATATGAATGTATCATATTGCTTAAGGTCTACAAAGTGAGAGGTTATGAGTTATTCATTTATATACATGTTTCTTAGCTTACCTGCCTCGTTAGTCTAGTAGTCGCAAGGCGCGACTGCTGTGCACGGGATCTCGGGTTCGAATCCCGGGTCGGGCCGAAATCGCTTTGTGGATTTTGAGAAACTTTCATAAAGCAGCCTGGAGTCTGGAAGTTGGTGATGGATTTACCCGTGCATCGGAGAGCACGTAAACGTCGGTCCTGCGCCTGATCTCCCTCCGGTCGTGTCAGATTGCCCTGCCATCGGACTATTAGAGTGAGGGAATAGAGAGTTCTATCGTCTATGTATCTCCGCGAATGCTTGTGCACTAAATACGTCCTGCGCAGTTAGCTGATCTCCATAGATGAGTACGGTCGCCCTAGCCGACAATCGGCCTGGATGCCATCATCATCATCATTAGCTCAGGAAATTAATTATAACTCTAATACTTATGTTTTTATTTGGTTTGGTAAAACATATGGTTAATAGAGATAAAACTAGACGTTTTCCTCAGACATATTTTATGACATCCTGTTTTTATTTACTATCAGCGCCCGTTACCCCGGCGATAAACAAGTGGCAATAAAATTCACACTTAATTGAAAGTCGGTACAATAAGGAAGGCAGTTTCTAGAATATTTTGTCGGAAATATTTTTCACGTAAAATGATACCAATAACGAGGATAAAAATAGTATCAGATCGAAACATTTTACGACATTCATATTAAATAAACCTCAGCTGATAGTGGTTCGTTTTCCGTTTTATGTGTAAGCTCGTATGCCCGAGAGGTACATACTCGTAGGTACCTACACAGTTACTACAATGTTAACCTCGTTGCACCGATGATGCAAATTTGGCCGAGAAATCGTCTCGTATCGTACACTTTCATAACAATCCGGTGATTGATTATATAAATTTGAATTCTGACGCCGTTAAAACCAAATTAAAATCATCTGCGGCATCGGATAAAACACGTCGCGACTGACTGATAAATTACCGAAATGATGATTAAACGACTATTGCGCATGCGCACTTTGCTGCAACTCCTCCATGTGACGCCGACTATCGTAACCTCACATCCACATGGCACTTATGCGACCATAATTTAAGTACCTAAGCGAAAACTCAAACATACTTACGTATAGTACGCGAACCATTTTGGTGTAACTTTACTGCCGAATTATGGGTAGGAATGCACCGCAAAGAATTTAACAGGACATCACAAATTAGTGGAAAGCGGTGGAGCGTAGCACGTGGCCACAAAGGGCCCCATATTTTGGTCTTATTATAATAATTAACTGCATATAAAACCGCCTCACAATTATTTTAATGCTTATTAAGCACGTGTGTTGAAGTGAAGCTTGAGTTTCGGTTACTGTTCGTTTCGAATACAATTATCGCCATTGATTCTGCGGTCACTCTATACCGCTTGGAAAACTGGCAGGTGTGCGCTTAGCCCCACGCTATGTTATTCGTTCCCATGATTTTTTGATTCCATGGGGCTATCGAAAATAGGCGTTTCCGATTCTAATTTCGATAATTAATTATTTTTGGAAGTAATAATGTATCTACAATACTAATATTATAAATGCGAAAGTAACTCTGTCTGTCTGTCACGCTTTCAAGCTAAAACAACGGAACCGATTTAAATTATTTATTAATTAATAAAATTAGAAATTTGGTAGACAGTTAGTGTAGAGTCTGTAAAAGAAAATAGTCTTTTTTTTTATCCGGGTACGGGAGGTAGTTCCCTCGGGCGGCGGGTAGAACCGCGGGGAACAGCTAGTAAATATAGTAAATAATAAAGGAATTTCACAAAACTTTTGCCCAGGAAAAGGTATTTGATTTTCACCTGGTTTTCAGTGCCTGACAAAATACTTATCTAGCGCACTGCGTATTGTTAAAACAACTGGGCATGGCTTGTGTAGATAAACTAATACTCTTTAAAATGCAGCACATGTATTGTATATAAATAACGTATGCAACAATTACGCCATTGCTAAGAGTAACAATGGCGATTTCGGTAGCGTTGCACTAAAAATAAGAAATGTACTTGTCTAGAATATTATATTACGGTTGGTATTTTTAACGATGTGATGCTTATTAATAGGTTCTTCCAACGAACAAAAAGCCAGCTGCTACATCTATTTGTAATTTTTTTTGCAACTTTGAATGTTACAAAAAAAAAACAATTTCGAAATATCTCCGCTAGGTAACATTTTTTATGACCTGCCAGCAGATCATTTTGTATAAAACTTTCGAAACGGTCAATTCAGACCATGAATACGTCGTAAAAGTTTACTCACCTTACATTACATTACATACGCCGTCGAACATTAATACTTATTTTTTGCATAAAAATAAAATTTAGTTTTTTACTACAATACAATAACCGCGACCACCTAAACTATTGTATGTTTAATACATAGGTAGACGTAATATTTAACACGTACCTACCAGAATAATATAATACTGTCGTTATAAATTTTATACCTTATGGTTTGAAATTGACGAGTATACGAGATCCGAGATTGGCGTGTTCATTAGCATTGGCACGAATAGCGCTATCGACACAAATAACCCGCGCGATGCGAGTGGCAGCCCGAGCCGATGCGCCCGCGCCGCGCCGCTCGACACGGGCTACGTATCTATGTTAATTAAACGCCTGTCATTTGCTACAATAATGGAGGCTTTGTGGAGCTTTATCACGTTTTAATGTTGTGTAAACTTTGTCTGCACCGACGGCAGAGCCACATGCGGCCTTCTTAATTAAGTAAAATAGTAGGTACCTTTATTAGCTACATGTACGAGTATACGGTACTTATATAGCCACAGCGAATGCAAAACAAAAATAAAGTATTTAATTCGATTGAATGTTGTTTAACATGGGGAGATAGAGCTTCAAACAAAACTGATTAGTTTATTGATCATATCGCTTGAATGCACATGCGAGAATAATTTATAGTATTTAAAGGTGTACACTGCGCAGGGTCCATTTCCAGAGAACAGACAAAGAGTCTATTACAGACAATTACTTCATAGAAATAAATACGTGGCATCGCCAGCGGTTCATTAGGTATTTCGTCACAATGAAAAACTTTTATTGACTTTGTGTTATAAATTAACTTCGTACTTTAATAACTATTATAAACAATACATGCACTTATAATTGGATGGGGCGATAAATAAAGAAGTGAACCATTAGATATTGAGCCCAGTTTAATTGGCGCTATAAATAATAGCGTGGTGATAGATGGAATATGGATCATTGCGAAGGCGGGGGCGCACGCGCAGCCTCGGCATGATCGAGCGGTTCGATGTGCTCTTAATATTACGGACCTTTAAATATTGTATGCTATCCACATAATTAAAGATCATGTGAACAGCTTAGCAGCAATATATATGTATACATATCGTCCGTATACTTTTCAATCTTATTTGTTCAAAAAAGTCACAAATCTCGTGATATTTTTTAACAAAATGTGCTGATTACTACACATTTTCAAACATCTGCAGGTTGTGGCCGTGAAAATAGTCGTTTGATTAAAAAAAAAACAAAGAAATACATTATATATTTTAATCGTCTTTAATTATATCTATTAATCGATCATGGACCTATAAAACCTACTCTTCCTAACAAGAGGCAAGAATATACGATAGTAAATTTTTAGAAGGATTTTTTTTAAGCTCCATATTGTGTTCATGCTTGCTAATTACAGAAAATAAGCTTTATCTTTTATTGATTGTTCAGAGGTCTATTACATCACAAGAGAGTGTCCATCTACCATCAGAATTAATATCACATTACATCGTGAGAGTAAAATTGTTTTTTAATCTGCAAGTAATAAATAGGCATTATAATTATGTGTGCGTTATTATCGAATAATCAAAGGCGTCAAACTTGAGCAACGGCTCGGTAATGACGCTCGTCCATAAAGTGTTGTGAAACTCAGCCCGAGGGCGCTGCGGGCCTGTCGTAAATAATTGGAAGCGCACTGTTTGTACTAATGTACTATCTAAACACATAATACCTCTTTCTGAATTGAGCTATAAATTAGTTTCAGATACTGCATAATTTGAAAGCGTTTCGCTTCGAACGTGGGCAGAATCAAATTCCAAAATTAACTTATATTGATATCTACAGGTGTCTATATAAGGTATGGAACTAAAATTACTTATTTGTGTCAGTCAAGATGTTGCAGAATATTGTCGAATTCGATGCAGGCGTTTACTAAAGGTATGTTGTAAATAATCAAATAGAAGCGTGCCAATAGCCGTGTCGTCCGCCTACGCAACATCTAATATTTTGATATGGTTTCGAGCAATTCTAATATTGTTGTTACACTGTTGTAAAGTGGACTCTTGTATCTAATCTAATAAATAAATGTGCAGTAGTCGATGTATTGATGCGTTTGCAGTAGTATACATTATCTTCTTATCACTCATAATTTACAAAAGTTCAACAAAATAATGAAGAAATATTTAGGATTACTATAGGGATACATTTTTTTAGATTACTGTCTTTAAGATAAATAAAGGATAGTCACAGTTTTTATACCAGTTGCTATTAGGTGTGCAATTTCAGCATTTTTCATTCTGATTTTTCACGATTTTTTCTGTTCGATCGCAGATACAAAACAAATAATATAAGTTAGATGTATTATTATAATGTAAGACACCCAGTCAAACCATAGCAGAAGTTAGGTAACATGATATAAATAGTTATCAGAACGTTATCCTTCTAGATAACTACAATGCACCATCCCTTTAGTTATCTTTCCATCAGATTCGACTTAGATCTCGAATAAAGTAATTTGTAAGTTAATAATAAGTTATCTAGGTACTGAGAGGCAGACCAAAGATATTTCTATTAATTAACCCATCAAACATGTAATTAAATAAATGCATATAATTATAATTACTGAACGTCTCAAATGCATGTAGGTAAGTACACTGTACAGGATGCGGAATACTGTTAATAAAAAAACTATTTCCGTCAAAACCAGTAATAATTTGCTATTGATAACAGCTATATTTCGTCTAGCCTTGAAGATTATTATATCTTCTATATAATATAGTAACTATATTACAGTAGCTATCTAGATATCTTAAATTAGTTGTCAACACCTTTGTGTCTGGCAAATCGGCTTATACACCGCATCTACTGACACATAATAAGAAGTCTGTATAGAAGATATTCGCGTGTGCACAGGAGAATACGACTCTCCGCCTGTACTTAATTTCTATGACCTTGATCGGGTATATGATGAGTTATGGACACACATGTGAATAGCTTTTAATTAGCTAGAAGCTGCTGTATAATCTGGACGATAAAATATTGATTAATAGACAACATTTATAGCTGGTGGCGTTTATAGCGTCTAAAACGAATACGGACAACACAGACAGACGAGACGACTCCACAAATCATCTTGTAGTTTCAGTGTACCGTACATCGTCCAAAAAATAAAACTAAACGACTTTTCGTTAATAACTCAAAATGTAGGCAATACGAAATTGATGTTTGCGATGCAACGTCTAGACCAGACACGTCCGACTAAAACAAGTTCTACCGATTCGTTCTTGTAATATCGGTGTAATTTATTTAATGTTAGAAATAGACCTCGCCAGCGCCACAAAGAATATTGGCTTTCACAACGGAACCTGGCAAATTTATGTGCCACGAGATTTTGCCAACAGTGAGCCCGCAACGACTCACGAGAACAAAGCATTACTACAATCTGGCCTGTGTCTCGCCTTGTTTATAACACGTTAACAACACGACCGATGATCGCAGCCGTCTTAGCGCTGCGCTCGCGCTATTAATTACTTATCGCTAAGTATCTTATTTGTCATAAAGTAACGGCAGGCAGACAGTCTTGAGCCTGCTACGGGAATGATAATACGACATTATGATTGAACTCATTTCAGATTTGATGATAAGTGAAAAGCTGCTTGTCTTTGGTTGTGTCGATAGATTTATATCTCTTCTACGCGATAAATACTGGCTCGATTTGGATATCATACGTTTGTTCTAGATGTAATAGAAGAAATGAAAAATACTTTTTTATATTGGCTTGGAGACAATTTGAAGACCTCACAGACGAAAAATCCCCATGACAATGGGGCTTCCTTTTGTTCTAAGCGAATCTGTATAACAAGCACATATCTGTGAGTATAGAAAAGAAAGGAAAATCATAAGTGACGATAATGTTTATTTACCTTAGCTTTCCAATTTGATGACTATGTGTTAAGCGCTTAAGAATTAAGTAATAAAAGCCTTTCGAAATCTAGCAAAACGAATCTTGTTTATGTTCAAAATTTTAAACGTTGTCGAGAATATAAACAGTTTCTAGTTGAGCTGTTGAATGCACCTGTAACTACGTCGTAAGATCTGAAAATGATTTTCCTAATGCACAATGTGTAATTTTTGCTAGTAAAATAGTCGGCCAAAGGTGCTTAGAATTACCTAGGGATCTATTATGGTGAACCAGTAATTTTGCTGCCTAGTAGCACGTTTCCCTAGTATCGCCTTAAGCCAATGCCGTTACTAGGAATTATGAGTGGTCGATGTTTTACACCTGCCCATAGAAACCGTTCTCGTAATTACGCTAATTGTTCTACTATATATGTAACATTTATAGAAATATTAGGTTAGGAACCGACTTAACGTCGCCTTAGTTTTTATCCAGCAATACTTAGTTGAACAATTAATTATTTGAAAAAACATTTTTTCGAACACGTGCCAGCAACTGGTAAACAATTTTTTGTTGCTCAACTTGTGACTTTGTTGCATTGCATGAAACTTTTGTTGAACGTAAACTGGAAACTTGACACACGGTAATATTCCTGCGTACGAGTGTACCTACGTATCCTAGATATAATTATAGACTAACAGTTATTAATATCTACTATCTGCAGGTAGTTGTCTGGTGACGCAGTAGTTAATCGCATCCGCATATCAGATAGTTATTCACAAACTTTAAATAATTTATACAATATAATAACTTCGATAGCAATTACGATCTTCATCTTTAAATAGCATCGTTATCGCGTGCCCAGCGGTCTAACAGGTTCGTAATACCGGCAAGATGCTGTCAAGTAGTTGTAACTAATTGACGACAGACGAGGCGTTACAATTATTGTGTGTCAAGTTGGTAATTGGCATGATCGTGGAGCGATCTTGACCTAAGTCACAGGCGAGGCGGGCGGGTGCGGAGCCTCCTGCCGCTGTGCGCACACGCCGCGCATGCGCAGCTCATCGCGTGCCGCCGTGTAACGGTCCAAGCAGCTGATCCTCGCTATTGTCCTTTAATTAAACTCAAAAGCGCAGTTTTGTAAATATTTTTAGCTATTTATAATGCTGTTGTATATTTACTTAAAAAAAAGGGAATTAAGTGACGGTGTCAAGTAAAATTAGGGCATTCAGCACATTTATCAAATAAACCGAATCGTTTTATACGTCTAACGTTTCATGGATTAAACGAGTAAGTTCCAGATAGTACGTGGGCATTAAGATAATCATGTAAGAGCGGCGAGTGCACGGCGCAGGCGGCGGGCGTCTGCATGGAGCAGCGTGGGGTGCACAGGGGCAGGCGACGACGTTGCTCTGTCTAATTAAGCGCGGCTCGGGCTAATTTGACGCGTGAGCGCCCTGCGCCCGCGCCGCCTAATGAATGGTATCGCACACGTTCATCGCACCACGTCGCTTGACTCGTGCAAACTGCGCCCGCGCATACGGAAATCTAACTGCTGACCGCCGATAAAAGAAATTATTGCAAAATTAAACAGATCGACTAACGTGCAGTTCACTTGAATGTGCACCCACGTTATGCACTTACAGGGAAGTATGACACAGCTCGATGTTAGAATAGACCCATTTTGTATGAAGCCGACTCCGGAAAACTCAGGCTAATGCTTATTCAGAGTGCTTGCATCAGCCCGTAATGTTGATTATAGACATCGGTAGAAGCTTTGTGAGTGCGGTTTCTAACGCACTGATGCAGTTGTGCACGCACAAATCATTCAGCAAATTACATAATTGATATGTCGGTACCTATGACACAGGTAGGTTCACGTTAATGGCATTCGTTTGAATAACATTAATGTATATAATGGATTGTAAACGGAATGACTTTACAAAGCTCATAATGCCTAGAATAATTAGTGACACAAAGAAAAGGCCCCTGCTTCTTATAATATAATATATATCGGGACACCTTTTTCACACACGGTCGGTTAGCCTCATGGTAAGCTATTGATTAGTTTGTGTTATGGGTGCTAACACAACTGATAAACTACATATACTTTACACATACCTAAATATTAATAAATACATAACACCCAGACCACAGCCAACAATCATGCTCATCATACAAATGTCGACCATGCCGTGAATCGAACCCGGGACCTCTCGGCAGTCCTATAAAAAAAACTGAGTTCAATAGTCAAAAGGAAAAGCTGTAATGACTTTTCTGTTTAATGACTGTAGTTAATTGGACCTAAATGAAAAATTGAGCTGCTATCAATTTATTCTGGTCATATAAATGTTAGTAGGTACCAGCAAGTCGTTACGACACCGTTTAACTTTGTCAGTTTAAAACTAAGTGTTTTAGTTCAATTTATTAATGTGGCATGTGTTAAATTAATCATTATTTAGTAGAAGTTTTAACGGTAAAACTGGCTAATTAAGTTGGAAATTACAAAAATAGAACAAAGAGAACGGAAAGAGGATCTGGTATGTGTAATAAGCGGCGTCTGCGCAGGCTCTCTAGGGTATGCGATGCTATCGCCTTCACCGGCTGTGTCGCTGTTTTTTTTAATTATTACGCCTGCGTCATCAACAATTGTCCATTTCAAATATAATATTGTGACCGAAAAAAATATAAAACAGAAACATTTTCTCTTCCTTAGCTTATTATAATCAAGGTGTATCCATATTACTCATCTTTCTAAAACAGACTAAAAATGCAAGCACATGATTATTTATTTATTTACATGGAATATATTTTTTATTAGTATTTTGACCTTTTCTTCAAATACGGGGATAGTATTAAAGATAAGATTTTTTCATACACAAAGTACTAGTAAAACTTTTTTAACGTTTTTATTCAATACAATGCTGGTTATGATACTGACAACAGTCTTCATATTGTCAATAAAAGAAAGAATAATATACTGGTTTTATTAAATGGAAAATTTTGTACAATGTTTAAGAATAAAAGCATATTTCGAACACCTTGCAAACAAATATTTAAATTAATGCATTTCTATATGATGCTGAGTTTATACAGCTTGTAGCTACGGATGTTATTTATTAATCTACAACATTACTCGTCGCCGACCATATCACACATTTATCATTTATTTCATCAGTTGATTATATTATAATAACATTAACATTGCGAAATGCATCTTTGAAAGTTTCTTAATTCCTTTGCATTGAAATAGTGATATAAGTTCTCTTAAGTAGCCTGATGCAAGCCATCTGCATTCATCTGGTTTAACATGATAAAAGTTGCATTAATGAGCCGATAACTACGATGTCTAGAGGAAAGTGCACGGGTAATTACTAAATGAATTTGTTACAAAGGAGCGATATTATTGACGCGATGTTTCAAAGTTAGTGAGTCGTTATAAGCTTTTTGTTTCACGATCATTTTTTTACAACGTCTTAAGTATAAAAAATATTGGCAATAACACAAAAACAAATACCTTTATAAAAAAGTTGTGTCTTAGCTGGCGACCGTTGTCGATAGTCTAACGAATGTCGATCGGTAAGCCTGAGCTTGGTCAGGTACTGGAGTCTGAAGGTTTAATCAATAGTTAGCGATCGACTTTAGCCTTTGGTCTAAACTTTTTGTTCAATATTCACGAATTACATATCGGTCTCAGCCTGTTACCTCTATTTAAATAATAACTTACAAAAATTGCACGTTGCAGATATTCAATGGCCTTGTGCGTCTCGTTTTTTCATTAAACGCCGTACCTAAGTCCTGTTATATCGTGCACTAGTTTTGTTTTTATTTTTTAAATTGCTTATGTAAATATAGTCCTGCCGGATCTTAGACAACCTGCAAGCTGAGTATTTGGTATGGGAGCGGTGACGTCACCAGGGTTCCGCATTGGCATCTGATGCGTCTGAGCGACATTGCACGCGGCAACGGCGGCAGCGCCTGGTTTACTCGTGACCGATATATTTATCTCACAGGTACTTATCTCACAATTTGTCACAATACAGACAACGTTTTCGGCTAAATGTCGCCAAAGAATAAGGCTGCAGTCATGAGTGGGTACAATCCGTTTATATGCAATATTCAAAGGACACCGCATTACGTAGGTGCCGTTGTAAAAATTTGTTTTGATACTAGATTGTGTTTATAACTTTTAAATGTTAAAATAGAAGTGCCACCCAATGTGGAAAGCCTTGGGGTTAGAACACAACACGTTGGCAATTTACAGACCACTTGTTGTTAATTCGCAAAACAACATAATGATATATTGCTCTATGGTCTAAAATGTGTAGGGAAGTTAAGTAGGCTTATGTTTACATGGTCACACGATTATCGCAACAACGTGCATTTACGCTATTTACATGGCTTGCCGGAGTTACCTCGTGACGTCGCGTGAACTAACGGTTTCTGAGATTTTAATCTTAGCAGAAAAATAATCGCCAATAAGTTCTTCCTAGGCTCCTAGTATTAGTACAACAGAACCTGTACTATTCACAAAGTCGCACATGATTATATTTCTAAGAACACCCAAGAGCTGTAAATCTATTCGACTTAATTAAAAACGGCACCTCCAGACACTATGAGCGCGAGGCTCATTGTCCCGGGTACGTCTTACATTACATGTTCTGTGGCGCGGCCAGTCGCACAAACAACTCCGCGGCTAATTACTCCGCCGACGACTCACGACTCTCACCCGGTTAAAAAGCTTTAAGACTTTAAGCTGCGTCATTTGTTTGCGACCATAATGGACTGATAACAGATAGGATTGCCGCTTTTGATATCTACGCTCACACCCGAAATCGCATCGGAGCCAAATATGCAAAAAGCGAAATCTTTCCAAGTAACGTATTGGCCTCTTACGTGTTTACTGCAAGTAAGTGACGCCTTTTTCGCTAAAATAATTAATACGAATTTGAAAATTAATTACTTTAATTATTTAAACACATTTTATCAGCGGTGTTCGCTGTTAATGGAGTGTAATTAAAATCAGTACTTTTACAGAAACGACATTTTTTTCTGTCTTACGATTGTTTTACCAGAAAAAAAGAACAAAACTACGCATAACGATTTATACGTAAGAAATTATGCATAATAAACATGCGACACCATTTATGTGGACAATCAAGATACCTACCAAATATTTAATGAATTTACGGTTACTTAAGGGCGTGATATTGTGACATCCATTTAATTCTGAACAGAATTATAATAATTTCACTTAATTACGGCATTTATTCCGCGGCGAGGCCGCGCGGACGCACTCTATCTTGCGCACGAGCATTATCGCTTGTTATACTCGTACTTTGCTGTTTATATCAACGACAATGAACTTAAAAGAAAAATAAAAGCTTTTCCGTGTTATATTTTTCCGTAAAGTGTTGTTCAATCAGTCTTGAGATAAAAGCGTTAAGCGCGCAATCTCGCGCTTAATACATAATAATATGTAAATGGTAATTGTAGTATTATTGTCCCATTTATACGAAATCAATAAACTTTAAGCGTGTAAAAAACCTCATGTTAAATGTTTAAGAGGCTCAATAACCGAATTATTCGATTGTTTTATTAGACAAGCGATCGTAAAGTGTAAAGTTTTAGTGTGGGGCATGCGCCGAATAAGCTCTCCGTCTCAGCGGCCGTAGTCGTCGTAAGAACTGATTTTTGTGTCCGATCACGTGTAAGATAATAAACAGCTGATTTTATTATAGCATTATGACGATAGGGAAAGGGAAAGGACGGATAATGCGAACTAGCAAGGTGAGAACGTGAGAAGCATGTTATACTTGTAATAGGATATCCGCGCTTGTTTTCACCAATACAGCGTCTCTCGGACTATATTTAGATAATGAGATTCAATGGCAATGGCAAAATATCAAACACTTATAGATATAATAATTTAAACTCTTAAATAAAAAAGTTGATTGTGTGTTGCAGCTGCTAATCATACCGCGGTCGTAAAAGTCACCCGAAGAAAAGAATTACCGTTTCACTCGTTGTTATGCCGTAAACTGACAACCTGTCACTATATGGTGCCGTCCAGTCACCTTTCAACTTAATGTCTGACGAGGTTTCTAGATGTGCCTTGGCACTAATTGTAACGTTAATAATATTGCTGTGTGAATTGAAAATGTTGAAAAAAAAACAGTGTCAATGACACTTCCAAGCACAACTACAACGCATAAGACCTATTATCCGTAGAAGCTGTACCATCACTTGATATTATCGCGTAAGCAATCTCATTTCGGAAGCTCACGGAGATAAAATCACCCAATATAAAAGTTATTATTAATTTATTTTTCTTACCGATAGCCATCGAAGTAATCCGGAATGAATCAATGACGATTCCCACGTTACCAATATAACTGTGCCATACATTTACAGATAAGAAATTGAATAGAAAATTAAATGTACCATTCAATGAGACCGTATCTCGAGAACATTATGTGTTACAACTAATGGGAGGACAAATACTGTGAGCCTTTGGAGTTCTCTAACATATCTATTAAGTTTGCATACTCGTCATCGTATGGTTTACATAATCTCCCCGCTATGTTGCAACACAGGCAGATAATTAGAATACATTTGAAACTGCATGTATGTCGAAAATTAGCCAGTTGTGTGTCGCTAGACGTGAAATAAGTTGTATTTATTTCATCAAAACATATATCTGTCAGAATTAATAATAAATTATTTAGTTGCGAGGTCGTAAAAATTTGATCTAGGAAGGTATATATTTTGCAAGTTTTAATAACTTCTGCTAAATGCATTCTGATATGGAATATACCTGCAAATTGTGGTCGACTTTGAATTAATATTTAATGCATGTAGGTAATAAATCTTAATTAATTTGGGCAGTCAGTTTGCTACCTGAACATTAAATCATTACTTGCCCAAAATCACCGACAAGTTTGGTTGTCTACAAATAATAACAGTTACAATAAATCTCTAAATGCGGAATCTTCGATACACTTGTGCGCCTGCAGCTATCAAACACGTACCCAATCTATCTAAAACCTTCACGTCATCGACTATAATTTATGCGCCGTCTACCTAGTAGGAAGTAAAAATATTGATGCCTCAACTGCACCTCACAAAATACACAATGCTTCATCTTAAAAAATGTAATTGACACGTCTTTTTTTTCATTCGTCTGAAGTTTAATACTGAACCATTTCTTAACAAGAAACAAAAGACAGATTTTAAAGAACTGAAAACAAGAGAATGACTGATTTAAATTACTTTGATAGTAATTATTATTAAGGCCCAAACAGAAAGCCCATAAGTATATTTCAGTTCTCAGCGGGAACACATGTACGCGGTGCATATGCGTCGCAATATTTCGACTGTTGTACATTTTTCTGGTGTCCACAGCACATTCTTTTCACCGAAAAAGTAATGGAGTTGGGGTAGAATGTGAATCATGCTCACTGTCGACAACCCACTTAATCGTCGGGTAACTTAATACGCCGTCTTCCGTATACATGCGTACACGCATATCGACTTAAATGCAATAAACTGGACTTTTTATTTACAGAATAATACTTTGTCACATGGACACTTTTACACACACAATAAAATGATAACGAGGTTATACATTTATTTGGGTGAAGTTGTTAACGAAATCCAGAAGTTCGAAAGAATACAGCTGAATTCGTGTAGTTACCGTTATAAGGAAAGCGATTTTTGCTTCATTTAAGTAACAAAAAAGCTTCGAACAAAAATTCAAAAAAATATTGACAACCCTAAGCGAGTTCGAATCACGATCCACGATCTATGCGTAATCGAAAGCTGGAATTTTGACTTTCTACCATGACAACGTTTTTAGTGTTGGCGCTTATAGCCAAAACTATGTTATAAAAGGGAAACAAGTTTCTGTACAATACTAATGGAAAAAAGGTTGCATAGTATCATTTTATTGTAAAAAAAAATTTTTTTTTTTACTTTTCTGCGTATAAAACCATGATCCCTAACATGTATTTTATCTGTATTGCCAAGCCTGAAGTGGCAGTCATAACCAGTCATAACATATTACGGTGTAAAGGTACATACCGAAGAAGATTTTCCTTGCCTCTATGTCCTCTCCATCATGAGGTCAGATCCAAACCTGCACTGTTTTTTAATATCACCCCATGTACATATGAAAATCGAGCTTTTTCTCGATGCATCCCAACAATTTTCCAGAGTTGTCTTCGATTTCTCGTGGTTTCCATTATTAGATCCTGATGTAGTGGCAATAGGACCACCTTGGCAGCATATCCTTTCATCATCTCCCGAGCCTTTTCCCAACTATGTTGGGGTCGGCTTCCAGTCTAACCGGTTTCGGCTGAGTACCAGTGTTCTACAAGGAGCGACTGCCTATCTGACCTCCTCAACCCAGTTACCTGGGCAACCCAATACCCCTGGGTTAGACTGGCGTCAGACTTACTGGCTTCTGACTAACCCGTAACGACTGCCAAGGATGTTCAATGACAGCCGGGACCTACAGTTTAACGTGCCATCCGAAACACAGTCATTGGTGTCTAAGATATACTTAGAAAGTACATACAAACTTAGAAAAGTTGCATTGGTACTTGCCCGACCTGGAATCGAACCCACGCCCTCACACTTGAGAGGTTGGCTCTTTAACCACTAGGCCACCACGACTTTTTTGCAGCATATCCTTTCATATATGTAAATAATGAAAAAAAAATCGTTTCATAAACGACAAAGACGACCACTCGTAAAAATATGTGTATGTCACCGGAAGATAACAAGATCCGCAAGTTTATAAATTTCCTAGGACGCCTTTGTTAATATTGATAAGAAGCAAATTTAGACTTGCACGTGTTTTTCTAACGAATGAATATACGTTAGTTTATTTTATAACGAGACGCTTCAACCACTATGTTGTTGTATATTTTAAAGAAGGTCAGAATTATCTATGCTCTAATAAAAACATTATGGTTTCCATCCGTTGAAACACACTCGTCAAAGAACAACAGACAACAATTAAATGTAAGTCATGTTGTACAATCGAACTGTATAATAGAACATGGCAGGCAACATGTTACAAGGCCAGGTCGGCATCGCATCGCACATCGAGCACGGATCTGCACTCACCTGCGAATCCTTGACCCATCCAGAAGAGGCTACTCAAACAGAATGCACCTCGGTCCTGTCGCCGTACCTAGATAAATAGGTATTTAAAATACCACTCGGCGTGGGAACCGTGACGGGCGCCCGAACCGCGATAACCCTGTGCCTGCCGCGCCGCTCGCCGCGCCGAATTGCGCCCGCCTCAGATCAAAACAACTTGAATCAAACAATGAACACAGATATCGAAAGCCATTTGGTTGCTTAATTTCGTAACGAGGTACCTCTATCTGTATTTTTTATCTAAGCTTTTATTTTCAATAACTGTAATAGAAATAAAGTCTAAAGTATTGTAGGATGCGCGGTGCGCTGAGGAGACAATGCAATGTGAACTCTGCGCCGCAAGCCGAAGGGCACTTGGCCCGTGCGATTAGAACGGAGCGCACAGAGTGCGACTGCACGCTGCGAGATGTCATCTGGACCCCCGCAGCGCCTCGCGAACAATATTGTCTCTGCTATAAACGCGTTGTGAATTTTAAAATCAATTCATATTCACTGCAGCGAATTGTTATAAACTGATTTGAAATAAAACCTTGCATACATTTAAATAATGTGTGTGTTTAAAATCCATTAAATAACGTGTTATGTCCAAATAAGACGAGATTATCCAACGAGCACATTAAACAAAATAATTTACTGAACTGGTTCAACTATGTCTTGTCTTTGAATATTATACTTTTAAATGATAAACTAAGATTATATTTAGATGCGATTTTTCGCGATAGCTATGTTAATTTCTGTCGCATTCTCTGCACGAGAAAAATATGTTTTCATAAAATAACCATTGAACACTTAAAAATAAACATAACAGGATAATAAATTAATTATAATTACTTATGCAGATCTAGACACGGCTCGGCTTCAAACTTGTCGCCTGCCGGTACAGGCAGTCTATATAGACATGTCAAAATAGGTATTATAATAGGATTATGTATTATTCCGCATGAATAGAGCTCATCTAAATTATTTGACTTAAATTAGTGCCGAGAACTGGTATTATAGCAGTCTGCTGGTCTTAGTCTTAGCTCTGTGTGGAAATAAAATGGATGTGTCAAATGTAGGTATCTATTCTTACTAGATAAAAAAAAGACAGCTGCCGCAAGCAGATGTATTGTATTATTATAAAATTAACAAATTTATATGTATTTTTCGCGTAGTGCCAGTATGGTAAATAAATATAAGAGAAGGGACACGGGTGAAACTGCTTGAGGAAGCTAGTAGAGCCTTAGGGACAGTTTCACCGGTTGCTGATAAGTTCCAGATAGTTAGAAATTCTGTTCTTGAATTTATCTGGTAGATAGTAGCTATCCGTAAACTGTGAAACTGGCCTTTAGAATTGCTTCAGACTTATATCCCAAAGAAGATCTTTTTTTTTCGTTTTTGGCTCTATATTATGAAAATAATTTGAAGTATACCGTATATTTATATATTTTTTATAGGTATGTTGTTTTTTTTTTTTTTTTAGGTTGAAACTTGCCTTAATACTTTTGTCTTTAAATTTATTTTTTATTATATGTTGTTTTTTGCTAATAATCCTGTTCATTTAAACGTCCATATGATAATAATGAGTGTGATGCAGAACATTTCGAGGATACATGGATTATGAAGTCTGAAATCATCAACCCGCAAAAAATAAGCGTAATCCTTCTTTGCGTCAGAATTGGCCTGTGCTCAGCAGTGGGACGATATTTAGGCTGATGATGATTTTAATAAATACCAAATAATATAATAAAACACTTCAATAGGACCATAAAAATATAACCCTATAAATAAATACAAAAGTAATTTACTTACAAATCTACTTGATTAGTTGCATAATCATCAGACTGGCTTAACTGATAGAGTTATAAAAATAAATACAGGTTTACACTTGAAACTGCTAAACAGGTTATCTGTCTAAGCAATTACCATTTTACAACTGCGTGATTTGACACAAATGGCTATCGACACTATAGTTGGGCTTTATTGTTTTCCTGCAAGCAAATTGCAACCAACAAATTGTGTATGAGGCAACTAACAAAGCATCCTCTATCCTGTGTCTGTGTGTGTCAACAAGATACCTGTGTACAGTAACTCTGTGCCGCAGGGAAATAGGAAAATTGACTCGAATAGACTTGTTAGCATTCCAACTAATTTTCGTGTGTTTACTGCCAGTCGACAAATGTTATTGAAATTGAGATGTTGGTCCTGACGTGTGTACATTTTACGTGGAAGAAGGTGTAGGTATTAAAATACATGTTACGAGTATGATTTATACATTCTACGTTCGTATATAAGTAAGTTTATCAGTTGAAAGTACAAGCTCTGCTTAGTTTGGGACTTAGATGACGATGTGTGAATGAGTGAGGAGTATTAGGTATTAGGTATCAACTACACATTATCCTTATACTTTATAGTAAAAATTGCTAACCTAAGTATAACACTAAAAGTACTAGGAGATAGATCATAAAGTAGTGCCTGGAGATGATTATATTATACTCAGACAAAGCAACTTTATATAATGACCACTTAAATACATAATTGTATCTTAAACAGGTCAGACTAGGATTAACGGGACGAAGTGAGAGATGCAACATAAAGATATGGCACCATCATAATATAAAGAGACTCATAAACGTTTTAATGCGTTCCGACGATTGTTATCTATGATTTTTATGGCATTGCAAATGGATTTTTGAAAGTAATATCTGTATTAAAAGCTAAACTAAATTGTACTATTAATCATCTGGCACAATAGAGAATATGGGTCTTTCACCACCTCGTTTGGGAAGATAACGCCTACTGATAACTTTCATACAATTTTGTTTGTAAAGCCGGCATATTATATCATGTTCACATTATTTTCTATTTAATGACCATATAACTCGTTAGCTTGAACAATTTAAGTAATTTTTAATTAATATATCTTTAAATTAGCGTTGTATAAAATATAAAATGTATTTTACAATTACTATTAAGAACTGCATTCAATGGTGTAGTTTGCGTAAAGGAAAAAAATAAATTATAGTTACATCGCTTTTAAGTTGCTATTATAGTTGCAAAATGCGATTAATTCGGGCATAAAAAAACTTGTAATAGAATTAAAAGTGATCGTTTTATAATAATGCTGACCGTTAAGCTAGAGTAACTCATCAAAATAGCCGTTCACCTGCGCTATCCCACGATCGCTCGTCTCGATTTATAGATATCGCAGAATCGAAAGGCGCTTCGTATTTTGCATAACGCTTATAAGTTGTAGCACAATAGCCGGTGGCTTACAACTAATGTGCGCGTGCGACGGTCTAAGTTCGCTGCAGGGTCGCACATACCTCACAACTTCCCTGCCACCTCAATTACACAGTAATGGCCATTACGAAATGATAGTAGTCAATACCTGCAAATTAATATTTCGTCATTAATATCTTAACGTGTACAAAACTAACTGATTAATTACAGATATTAATTTCCTACTTCAATACAACTGCTATAACTTAATGTTCTTAAATATTTATTACCAAAGAAATACATTATCAAAATTGCTCATTTATTACATTATGTACCTACATGTATGCAAGTTCATACATAGAAACTAAACATTAAGTTGCGTGGCCGCAACACCGCTCGCAAAAAAGCTGTAATGATATGGAAGTTAAAAAAGTATTCGAAAACACATAAATCTTATTGTTGTTCGATTGGTTTAACTTCCTGTACGACCAGTCTCGGTGAGCTCGCCACTTCCAAATAGGTGTTCTGATATTCTTTTTCTTCGTGAATAAAAATAGAGCAAAACACAAGTTGCGAGTTTTTTTACCCGGCGACCTTGAAGCTGAGTGGCTTACTGATTGTGATACACAGTTACTAAAAAACGAAGAGTGTGATAAATCGTAGCTATTAAAACGATGATCTCCGGAGCGAGATTGTGAAGGCGCCGCCGCCGCACCACGCAGCGCGCGGGTGCACCACATGCTTGCATTTGTTTTGCAGTTACTGGACGATTGTGTCCGACAACTACTTTTTGTTGCTGCTTGAAATTCGTATGGACTGCGAGAAACCACTTTTTGCAGCTGCGACTATACAACTCGAGTCTGGAGCCAACCTAAAAACAAACAGTAATTAATTTTAATAAACTACTTCCTAGACATGTGGTAGCCGGTCTATCAATCACAAGTCCTCTTTATGCCTTTTGAGGATTCACTTTTACTTTTATTCAATAACACACCTATTGAATATTTATGAGAGAGCTGCGGTTAATAACGTCATTCGTTATTGGATGTTTCGACATTATTATTTTGTTCATCAAGTGTCTGTCAGAGGGAATCAGTGTGCGGTGAACATCGCGATTACTTACTCAAGATTCGATGGACAGGTTCGCCTTGCTCTCATGACGCACCGTCCTGTAAATATAATAATTGGACCTAAATTACATATCTGTCAGCAGTTTCTCCAAACAGAGTGTATAAGCTCAATACATATTAGGTATGAGATGAAAGACAAGTCCTTGAGTCAGCGTCTAAAACATTTTTTTGTACTAAGATGACGTAAATGTATAATAGAAACTTCCTGCTTGAAATAGATTCACAATACAAATAAAATTTTAGCTTTATTTAAGCACAAATAATTCTTGAAACCAAATGTAGCGCAACAAAAGACAAGTGATTTATTAAAAATATCTAAGTGCCGGTAGTGTTTAACAACAGAAGCGTATGTGTGAACCGAAAGCGTGTTACGTGAGTGGAACAAGAAAGCTGGTAGCGTTTATAATTTTCGTTGATTACCGTCAGTCAATCATCTATAGTTAAACAATCAACAGAGATAAACTTTCTTTTTTGAGAACAATATATAAAAGATTTTGTGTCGGTATTGTCTTTAACTGATTAAAAATTTTGCAAGGTGTCAACGTACAATTGTCGTACCGTGTCGATTTTATACCGTTAACGTCGTCAGTAAGTAGTAATGTTGTTCCAAGAAGAAGGATAGTTAATAGCTGGTCATGTTGGTATTGTTATGTGACTTCCCAAGAATTGCATTTACCTTGGTATGCTTCATGTGGTTTCATGCGAAGTTAACTTCTCCTAATCTGACCTCGCACAGTTATCCTCGAGATAAAAGTAACCACAAGTTTTTTTTTTCTTTAAGCAAAAAACATAAAAAATAATTAAATCACCTATGAAATTCAATAATTGCTTGAATTAATAACAGGCGGCTAGTCCATAGCTTATAAGCTCTGTAATTTCATTTAATTAACTCGCACAATCACGTGGCTTAAAATTACTTTGCGATCATATTTTTCGAGCTTATAATTTTAATACCAATTACCTCCCAATGAAATTGTAATAAGAAGTGGACGAAAAACGAAGTGTCATTGAGGCTTTCTCCTCATTTCCTGAAACAGAATGAATGATCGATGAATAAGCTGTTTATTTGGGCTATTGTTGTTGATCTGCAACTCGGATCGCGTGCGCCGTATACGACGCCAGCAATGTAGCCTTCATTGAGTTTATTATGATCGTATCTTATTAATTAGCTAATAGTAACACGTGATAATCAGACGTTATTACTGCCATACATACTTTGATTGATAAATAGAAACTTGAACGAATTCCTGTGTGAGGTATTTCGGGTCAGAGAGAGTGTTGAACTGTTAGAAAATAGAGATTATACTTGGTTTATAGAAAGAAAAGAATTAACAATACATATGGTATGTAAGCTAAACTTCTGAAACCTTAAGAGAAAACAAGCTTAATTTTATTACGATAGTTTTATATAGAAGTTGGGTAAACAAAACAATAGGTTATTAATATTTTCAGTCATTTATAATGGTAGTCTATTTCTGACATCGCTATAGAGGCATAAACGCCTACGATGCTAGAGCTTCCCACTCACAATTACCTGTAATTTTAACAGAGCCAATTTCACCAGCTGTTAAGCAATAATGAGGAAACCTCTTTATCCTAGTTAGTCGTAAAGCACTCGAAGCAACTGTTTGGTATTCGAAAACGACTTTAATCACAACTGAAGAACAGATAAACAAGTGCAAATAGTACTTCCACATAAATATGTATGTTGGTTTTGATTTATTATCAGCCTTATCACAACAGCAGCACATCAAGCTACCCGAAACTGTCAAATTATCCCAATTAACTTTGAACTATACATATGCTTCATTGATAAAATTGAAAATCTATTAAGGAAATTTGACATATTGTAGTAGCTTGATGTGCTGGCTGTAAATACTCTAGGTAACCATTTTCGATGCATTTGCACATACTGGATAATTTATATTTTCCTCCTCATTTCTCTTTCATCCCTTTTTAACTAACTAGACATTATTTTTATAATCTACCGCTTAACAAAGAAATAAGGTATGTTTTACAGCGAAAAACCGCGAGGCTGACTCGCGCAATTTCTGTTATTATAATACAAAATTAAAAATAACAAGTTAAAAATAATCCGATTAACAATCAGGAAAAATACTATCTGGCGAAATTGTTTATCAGTCACAGAATTACAATGAAAACTTTAAAAAATAACTAAAAATAAGTAACACGTTAAACTTGTCTTGGTGTTCTATATTTGGGAGTACAAATTTTATTTATGGACGGATTTGTTAACCTGAACTATATACACCATGACTTTTTAGTCGCCTTACAAAAGTGGTTAACTCAATGTATCCGACATAAAAAACCTTTGACAAATAATAATTTTAATAATTAATCATCATCTCCCGAGCCTTTTCCCAACTATGTTGGGGTCGGCTTCCAGTCTAACCGGATTCAGCTGAGTACCAGTGTTTTACAAGAAGCGACTGCCTATCTGACCTCCTCAACCCAATTTTTTTTTTTAATTTTAATAATTAATAAATAGGTAAATTAGAAATACGAAACATCCTATTAAAAATGTTAACGTATCAAACAGTAAAGTATACCTACCCAGTGCCCGAGTTGAGCAGATCATTTCATTTCTATTTACCAGAAGTCAAGGGTGTTTCTAACTAGGTCTTGCGTCATAATCATATTTTTTTTTATTATTATTCAAATCTCATAAATTCATATTTTTTTATTATGAACGTTCACTAGTCATTGGATACATTAACTGGGCTGCTTTTGTAAGACGACTAAAAAATCACGGTGTATAGGTATAAACCATATAAAATATTTACGTACTTCAGACAAAGCTCAAACTGTTTAAGAATCTATTTTCAGTTGTACTTTAATTGAATTCATCGAGTCGTAGTGAGGTACCCCGTAGTCCGTATTCACAGAACGGTTCGATTGTGCACAATGGCTGGGCTAGAAAGTCGCTTATCAATTCAATTGTCTGGCCCCGCCCGCGCGCGTCACCGACTCAAGCCTATCTCATTGTGCCGATAATTCGAAACGCCTATAACGTAATGCCGTAGAACTATACTGTTAATATAAGGTTCTGTAGAGTTTTTTTTTTGTTAATGATTGTCAGCTAATATATCTGTGTTATTAATTGTCTTCTTTGGGTTATTTTTGTTTAAAAATAAAATAAAAAGATTTTATTAACAATACTTAATAGATTTTAATCGGCAATAGTTGTACCTATTATCCTCTTAATTTAATCGTGAAATCTGCTTGATTATATTATCCTATCATTAAAAAAGGTATATTCATAATAAGTATACATTGGAGGTTTTACAGAGCCTTGTATTTGAACAGTAGGTAAATACGAGCTTTATATGGTATCGTAATATTGTAATTTTAAGGGCTCATTAATTGTAACTATAAAACTGTATTTGTAATGAAATTAGCTGTAATTCAACAAACATAACGTAGCCTTAAAGATATAAATATTAGAATTATTAAATGACCCCGATGGCGCAATGGTTACCACGCCGGACTGCCGACCTGATGGTCCTGGACACGATTCCCGGCACGGTCGACATTTTTGTGATGAGCATGCTTGTTGGCTATGGTCTAGGTGTTAATAATATGTATTTATAAATATATGACTGCGTAAAGTATACTTACTTAATCAGTTGAGTTGGCACCCATAACACAAGCTAATCAATAGCTTGCCATGGGGTTATCCGACCGTGTGTAAAAAAGGTATCCCGATATGTACCTATGCTTATGCTTATGAGTATTTTTTTAAACTATAAAATTATTCTTGAATTCTCATTTGAATATTAGTCAGTAGGCATGCATGCATATGCGAGAAGACAATTAAGGTAGGTAGATATATAACCGTATTAAGGTATATAACCGTAGGTGACGACTTGACCAGGAAGAATTAATTTTACAGGAATGACAAGCGGACAGTTGGGTGTCAACAACGTTACTTATTTATTATTTATGTTAATATGAAATAATAATAACCACATAATCCGCTTCGACATGCAGCTTATTGTGATATGAATAATTATTTCCTGAGTTAATTTTTAAACGATTTTTTTATTAAAATCATCTGACCAGATTTTTTCTAAGCTATGTTGTGGTCGGCTTCCAGTCTTAATCGGTTGCAATGCCAGTGTTTTACATGGAGCGACTACCTGTCTTACCTCGTCAACCCAGATACCTGGGTAACTCGATACCCCTTGGACTGACGACTGAAGACTGGTTGTTAGACTTTCTGGCTTCTGACTAAAGATTGCCAAAGTTGTTCAAATCACAACCTCACAGGGACTCATCAAATTAGCGCGTCTTCCAAAATACGAAGGAACCTCTCATTACAAGATGGTCATCCATCCACGGACCGACCGCCGTTGCTTAACCTTATGATCTACCCGTGTGGCTATTACTTAGCCACGAGCACCGCCGTTTTTATTTTTTTATTAAAATATGAATATAAAATCAGAAAGTGTGACACATCCCGGAAGTTCAGGACAGAATGAGGCAAATGAACCGAAGCTTATGTCGACAGATTAATCTTTAGGAAAGCAAATTGATTGATTATGCTTTGGTTCCATATATTTTTTATCGTAAAAGCCTGAAACGGTCCTCAGTCGGGCCCAGTAGGTATAAAGGTCGCGAGCGCGATTTTAAACGTATTTGATTGATAAAACTGGCATTATTCTTTAAGTCCTGGTGGCCTGCTGGTTAAAGAGCCAACCTCTCTTGCCCTTGGCTGGAGGCCTTAACTTCTAAGCATCCACAGGGATTGACCGGTTAAGCAGTAAACAGGCTCTAGACTGAACTGCGAGATACCAATTAAAAAAGCCAACCTCTCAAGTATGAATGCGTGGGTTCGATTCCAGATCAAGCAAGGACCAATGCAACTTTTCTAAGTATATCTTGTACACCAATGACTGTGTTTCAGATGGCACGTTAAACTGTAGGTCCCGGCTGTCATTGAACATCTTTGGCAGTCCTTACAGGTAGTCAGAAGCCAGTACATCTGATCCCAGTCTAACCAAGTGGTATTGGGTTTCCCGGGTAACTGGGTTGAGGAGGTCATATAGGCAGTTGCTCCTTGCAAAACACTGGTATTCAGCTGAATCCGGTTAGACTGGAAGCCGACCCCAACATAGTTGGGAAAAGGCTCGGGAGATAATAAAGATGAACTGGCTTTATTCTTATAAAAAACAAATACAAAATAAATATTTTAAATTTCAAAAAAACACCCAATATGTAAATGGGATTATTATACATTAGGACTTAAAAGGAAGTCGCTCAATAACCTAATCTGTTACAATACGTTTTAGTACAGCATCCATTTATCTCATAAACTAGCTGTCCCCAGCGGTTTCACTCGCATCTTTGGTTATTGCTCCGCTCCCGTGTGTCTTAGCGTGATGGTATATAGCCTATAGCCTTTCTCGATAAATGGACTATCTAACACTGAAAGAATTTTTCAAATCAAACCAGTAGTTCCTGAGATTAGCGCGTTCAAACAAACAAACAAACAAACTCTTCAGCTTTATAATATTAGTATAGACGAAAAGTCTATGCAAATACTGACATCCTCATAGTCATCGATAACTCAAGGTTATGAGAGAAGCCACTCGAAATTATGTCTGTATTGACAAGGCCAGGAAACGCGAGGCCGCTACATAAACACAAATAACAAAATCCAATAATAACCGTTTCTAATAATGTTCGCAAGTTACGAAATCGAACGTACTTATCTACTTATTGTAAAGTAACGCAGTCATAACAATTGGTATCGCTGGAGAAGTGCATCATTCATCTGCCTAGGAAGTACAGACGCCAGCACATCAAGCTACACAATCTTTCAATTATCCTTAATAGATTTTCAAGTTTATCGCTGAAGCATACGTCTCAAAGTTGATTGGGAAATTTAGACAGTTTCAGGTAGCTTGATGTGCTGGCGTCTATACAATGCCTTAACCGGAAGATTTGCTACTACAGCCAAGGATGTGCTCAATTTAAAACACTTATCTGTACACGAGCGATAACTACCTGACAGCTTATTAGATAAACAAAATTATACTTATCTCTAAAGCATGCATCATTTGGTTTTATAACAAAGAACATTAAAAACCCATTTTGATCGAGTATGAATAAACAGAATACACTACAACTGCCGATCGTGAACAAGAGCGTTGATGTCTTTTGTACTGAACAATGAAACAAAACTAAAATAGGGTATTTGACTGTGTTTGATTTTGTACAATTTTTTTAACGAAACAAATAAACACATGCACAAGGGACATTTTTCTGAAAACAGCGCCAAAATTGGTTGATAAATGGAGCAGCAATCCACATTTTAATATCCGTACGATGAAAAGTGGGATCATAGTGGGGACATCTTGCTATCTCTTTTGCACATCCGTGATCTAATGGCGTTGACGTCACAGGCCTGTATATGCATCCTTTTTCTGTTATTAAACTGTTTGACTTTTGAAAGGTTTATAAATTACTTATTTCTCAACGGATTCCAAAAATTATTTCTGTTTTTGGTTTTGTAAAATGTTACTTTTGATATGAATAATTAAAAAAAAAAGTCAAATACCCTATTTCGTCATTCCACTGCTTATACAAATGAGCGTCATAAAACGTTAAGTTTTCATTGAAATCGATAAAATTAAATTGAGCTTCGTTGAGTCATGCCCTTGTCTAGGAGTCATTTCGTGCGAATGTGAATTAATGAGCTTGTTTTAAAATTGCTATGCAGCACACCCAAGTTGATATCGGAACCTGTCCGCGAGCAGTCCGTTGCAGGAGTGACCGTTCTTTGTCCGAGTCGTCCTAGACAGCCGCCGCGCGCCGCATTCATGCATAGTAAATAATTACAGTGATCAGCGGCAGGTGGAGGCGCACGCGCGCGCATAGAAATAGAAAGGCACATTGCAGTAATTATTTAGTACAGTTATCCGTAATGGGCCGTTTTGCGAAAGCTGTTAAGTAAATAAGCAGCGTCCTGCGGTTCCTGCCGGGTGCGCACGCGCCGCCGCCTCCCGCCGCACGCCACATGCGCGGCCCACCGCTCCACATTAATCGCAAATGCTTCATAATAAGAATTCCATACGTTAAGCGGCTCATTTATACTTAACTAGCGCGCGTTCCATGGGTTTTCGCGTTATTCTAGTTTTTTGTTCCATAAAAAAACCTATTGCATTTTTTATTACTGGCGATAAAATATCATATTTATATTGTAGTAGCGGCGCATCATCCTTTACTGTTAAGCTCATATTTTATTTTTCTAAATAAAATTTTGTGAAATATAATGTTGTTTGCAACAAATAGCTGCGAGCTGCTGCTAGACAATAGGTAGAGAGTGCGGGAATTCGTCACGTTTGGTGCCGGGAGCTGAGCGACGAGTGTCAGGCGCGGCGAGGCGCGGGCGCAGGCAGCGCTCCCGGGCGCGGCGACGGCCCGCGGCGGGTCAGGGGTTAAGCGATACTTTATTTTGAATAATTTATATGTCGTAGCGCGATAGACGGCGTACCCTCCGCCTTGTACTGTTTATGGTAATGCGGGATATCTCGCATTGCAAATGCGCTGAATGTGTCGCCACCCGAAGCGGCCGCTCGCGATAAGCACCGTTCGGAATGTATTTCTCTCGGAAAATAAGCATGTTTCGGGACAAATACTTCACAACGCACAGTCTACATTTCCAAGAAATAAAGTTCTGAGAGCTTTGCAAATGTGATTCCTTTTTGCATGAATTCAACATGATTACAAAATCAGCAAAGCTTTGAGTAATAAAAGTTGCAAATGAAAAAGTTAATGAAATATGATATATGTTAGCAATAAACGACGACTGGTTTTCATTTAAAATGCAATCGAAACGAGAACAATCGGTCAGAGAGCACGAGTTAATTAAAATGTAGAAGGTCCGGCCATCGACGGCAAGACAGGTCGCTCGGAGATAGCCGGTCAAAAATTCACTTTTAAGAAATTGTCATTAATCAAAATTAATGGAGTTATTATCGCACTGGAACTTTCAAAAAATATTTATTGCGGACATAAATCAGTCTTAAGGGCCGTAACGAAGCAGTGCGGTGAGCTTTCTAGGACGAGGCAGGCGAGGCAGGAGCGAGCCGCAATTACGCGCTCCTGCCTCATAGTCTGACACATAGCCTCGTGCGCTCCATAAAAAGTTTCCTTATGCCTTCCTACGTCCACCTAAATTACTTGCCTCACGTAACAAGTAGGCAGATATGCGCAAAAAGTATAATAAGCTGTGTACGGGTATACAGGTAATGCAATACATAAGTGTCATGAGACCGGTCCAATTGTTCTCCTATATATGACGGCTTATTAACTTCCAGCACGTAGTTAAGGAAGGAATAACGTTTCTTATCATGTTTACTTACGAGAAGGTAAAATTTTATTTTGTACTTTATATGAAGGGTTGTTACTTTTGTAAATTATATTTTTTAAACATAATATATTTTTTCTTTCCTACTCGTTTATATTCTTAGGTAGCGTTACTTTAATTACGGTTTTATCGTGCCTTGGAATAATTTAGATAAAGAAGGTGCAAACTTTTATTTTATAATCAGTTAACTGAAAACGTAGCACACTTTAGTCACTGTGAGATTTAACAAAATTAAATTAAATCTAATTCAAAGATCCTCGACCTTTGAAATTAGTTTTACAAAATATTGTAAGGGAAAAAGACAATGATTTGTTTATGCAAAAGAGCACCGTAGTGCTCGAATCATTTCGCAAGTGAGCCGAACACGTGAGAGTTGAGCGTTTCATAATTACTATTGTTGTGATTTATAGGTGTTTCGAGATATTCCCGATAACGAGACGAAGTCGACGCGGAAAGTAACTTTATACAAAATAGCGAACAATATGACGTGATATTTTTAATAGATAATGATGTTGATGGACGACAGCCCGCCACGGCCGCGCGCACCGTGGGAACTATATTTCGGCTCTACGATCTCTAAGTTTTGCAATCACCCGCTGCACTGAACACGGGCTCATACTTTCTCATTGTAAACATCAACTATTTGTACACAATCATCGCCAAGGCATCTACGGAAAGTTATACAAACAGACACGTCATAATGCATTACTAAATATGGAAGTTCGTATCGAATCGTAATATAATAAGATATAATTTTATATAATTATATACGTTATCTCATAAATAGCAAACAAATCACAAAATACAGCCAAGGTTTGCGTAAATGAGCTCTGCAGATATACGGAAACGAGGAAATCTGGTTGATTTAAAAAGATTAAGAAATCGATATCGTAGCGAGTGGCGCAGAGCACGTACTTTGATTATAATTGGCAGTATATTAACAAACAAAGTAGAGCCGGGGGCGGGGTGCCGACATGTTTATGTGACCCGAGGTTCAAGTGACCCGCCGAGTTGCCAAATTAACGAAAGCTCACGCAGGTCGAGACACTTTCTACTGGCCTGCATGCGTACCAACATTTTCATTATCGATCGCTTTCATAATTCAACTGACATTTTTGTTCCATTCAATTGCATCGCTGGAAAAAAATTACTACGGGCGCATTTATTAAGAGTTTTAATCGCCGTGGAGGAACCCGTATTTTTTATCTCGTTACAAAATACGAGCTGCACTGTACTGTAACGATCCAATATATTAAGAATAAATAATGTCTTCTGGGTCCTTTTAAATTATAATCTCGTGCGTAATTGATTCATAGAAACACTTAGTTTTGAATGTATCTACGATTGCTAAATTTTTATTTTTAGTGTCCGACTACTTTGATTAGCATTTTTCTGTAATGACATCAATGTCTTGGCTTATACATATTTATTAGTATAATTTATTATACCATTTATTTTAAACCATTGAAAGTCTTGAGTGATTTAAATGTACGTTTATATAAAGCGGCTATTGTGTTTTCATTTCACTAAAGAATAATTGCTGGTAAGTAACTGGGCCACGACTTTGTGTTTTATTTTCAGTGATCAATTTCTACGCTTACGGCGTTCCGTGGTGATTTCCGTGACGTGGTGATTTATTAGGCAGCGTTCCTGTCCTTAATGTAATACCTTAACAACGACCATTAAGACCTCAGTCTGCAGGTTTATTTACTTTTGTATCGCGGCTTTAATTATAATTAAAAGTGAACAAAAAGTAATTAGGTAAGCCTTTAATATACCTATGTATTTGGGTACTTATATTGGCAAAGGCTGTTTATATTTACTTGCAAATTATGTACCTAATCGAACTTTAAGAATAATATGATAAGAAAAGTATAATAAGATGCACAGATGGTCAACAGTTTTAAACACGTCCAACTAGGAAAATGGTTACCATTTTAGCAGGAAACTTTATAGAAATCAATTCAATCCTTCTTGGACCTAACCTCACTAATCCAAGGTTGTGAATCCGAGACTTCCCCACATGAATCAGTACCTAAATGGTTTCAGCGCAGAGGTGTCGCATGCAGACCGGCAACATGGCGGCTGGACGTCAGCACAAAGCCGACCTCGCACGAAATCACTTTTTGTTTCTTTATTTGTCTCACTGCACCTACACCGTATTATAAATACAGACAAAGTATTTTATTTCATTTTAGTTGTCATATTAATGGGGAAATTTATGACTAAACGACATTTATGAGCACCACCTTACTATGGTAATACATTACTACTGATTGTGAAGGTGACATAATTCCTATAATAATGTTAGATAATAATATGTCATGTGCAGCTCCTAAAGATGTCAACTACATTATCGATAAAATAAATAGTAGTTGTACTTGTCATATAAGTAATTATTTATTAGCCGTGACGAAAAACTGAAATGTTTAACTGCACGTTTAAATGCAATTTTTATCCATATGTAAATTGTATCTTAACCTTACAAGTTATTTCGGTGTGTAGGTACCTATAGATTTGGATCATTCAATCTAATAAGATGGAGACGCCAGCCAAAAAGTATAACTCATCTTAAACGGGGCATTAATTGTAAGAAGCCATTATTTTTATATAAGAGAGTAAAGTATTTCGACAACGTGCGAACGACCAAAGTATTTCAATAAAATTTAACGCACCTTTTAACTGGCGAATATCCACCCCATCAAAATGTTTCTGTCGTTTTTATGAAAAATGTTTGTTTACGCGCGATTACCGCGGCATGTACGGCGTGCTCATAATTACGATTATAGTGGTCACAAATACTAACGACAGTGTTTCCTCGAAGGGAGAAAGTAGGGGGAGTATGGGGGAATAAATCATCGCCAGGTACAACGACACGGCTGAGATAAGGCCATCGATGAAATAGCGTCGATTGTGCGAACATGAGCCGGCAACATGTGACATGGTGGCAGCGTCGTACGTTGTGACGGAGCCAGCCTGCTGCGCTTACAATCACCTCCATGATATGTTACGATACTATATTCGCATGCCTTTATGTGCGCCGTATGGAACTTCTCACGCATTTCCTATGCGTGCGGTGTCATGCTTCACACCCCGTAACCGTAACCGCAACCAAATATTATAACTACACGATTACAAAATAGCTACTTCATTAGTTTTCTACATCATTTTTATTATGTATCTGGGACCTTAACGACCGGTAGGTTGGACCCTGTTCGCCATTTCAGTGATCACCTTTTTTTATAAAATTTTGTAAAATATAATTATAATATATATAATATATAATTTAAAATTATAAACTACTTCTATTTTTAACGACAAATTGGTCATTTTAAAAGTTTAGTTAGCAAGAGGCTTTGATTAAATAGTTACGTTTAATGCAGTTGTTTGGCAAAAGCGCTAATTAATGTTGTGTTAGTGTAGTAACATCAATCTGTAAGTTGGTCGTTAATAGGAATATTGTAGTAATAAATAGACGCGGTTTAATGATATTTTTATTGCAAATTTATTTTATTTGCCTTTCCGGCGTTTCACGCAAACATCCAGATTTCTCACCATACCACTATTCCTAATAATGAAAATTTGAAGCTTTAGAAGAAAAAGTGCATGCAGGAAATTATATTTTTATAGGTATTGCTTTTACGTATTAACTCTTTTAGTATGTTATCCGCTGTTTTTATTATAGAGACTGTTTGAATAACAAATCTAATGAACAAAACCTTTCATGTTAATACACGTTCCCTCTTCAAGTACCTATTTAGGAAAACTATGGGAAAACTCAATAAAAAAAAACAATTGAAAAGGTTGCAATGCATAATATTCATAGTTTCGCACACCCAAATGAAAGAGTAAGATAGAAACATGAACAATTTCCACATTAGAGAAAAAACAGGAAAGAGGTACAACAACACTATCTTCACCTCGAACTGCATTCCTAATAATAAAGGAGAGTAATTCTAAAGAAAGCATTGTCATCAGATGAGTCCATATTTTCTTTCTAAAACCGATAGTTGGAAGATTGGATCTGCAGTATAACCCAGTCTTTTGCATCGTATTTTAATCATCAGACAGCTGCTAGTTTATTGCACCGTACGGCACTTAGTTACCTACGTATCTCGCTACGATTGTTCTTCAATTGTTATTTAAAATTACCAACCTACCAGTTCAGCCATCGAATGAATTGAAGTCATAAAATATAATGATTGTAATTGCCGTATTTTTCATATTTATTTATTTGCTTTCTTTTTTATTTTATTGGCTTTCCACAATAGAAGCAATCTTGGAATATGTTAGGGCACAGCAATATCAGGCATTGAATGCCAGTATATAACCTACATATCAATCAACTATTTATCAACATAATTTATTTAAAATATTATGGCATCAGTTATGAAATATCAGACGAATATTACAATATAGTATTGTGTATACATACTTATCTATGAACTAGCTATTATAATAAACATTATGATTATGATTAGAATTACTATAACTAATAGATATAATATAGCATTTATTTTATAAGGTATCACTTTTTTTCCGAGGAATCTCGAGCTTTTATATTGTCTTTAATATTCAGAGAATATATGTAAGATAGGGAAAGTTAATCTTAGATGAGGAGAGCTTTTCTGTTACTGGCCGTAGTTGATCAGTGACAATGTTATTTTTACTAAGTCTGGCGACTATATTAAACAGAACAGGTATATGCAATATATGCATCCACTAGTACGGTTGCTTCTATATATTGAAATGCTATGTTTAATATTGAACATATTAAAGGCATGGTCGATTTTCAGCCTTTAGTGTTCATTTCTGAACAAAGTAGCATCTAAAATTTATGTCCATTATTACATTATGAGTTTCCCAGTTTTGCAGCATGCAAAGATTTACGTACAAATCTCATATTTTACCGAAGGTTCTTGATTAACAAATTAAAAGGTAATAACTTCGGTTGTTGGGCTATTATCTGTCAGGCGTGAATGGTTTATATTCAGTCCATGGGAGCGCCAGCTTCTCGGTGTTAGTTGAAATGCAAGTATTATATTTACAACCGTAAGATATAGTCATATCTATATCTTATGTTAAATAAAGAAAAATATATTTTTTATTATGTAAAAAATGATTTCCACTAATTTATAGTTTCACATAAAAGTTAATGTGAAGATTTTGTATGTTTTGTGTTTGCACAATTCATCGAATGATCCCGGGCTATACAAATGTCAATATGTCTTAGCCCTATTTTTTTTCACGACAAAATTGAATAATTTACTGAACCTTAAATTACATACTTACATATTGAAATTAATCTTAATTTCTTAACATTTACGATGACACTGTGGAGTATTTTCAGTTGATTACTCGGAATACGCTCGCGAGTAGGTAAAAATAATTAAGTACTTCTCGTTAACGATCGGTTAACAGATATTATGTATGAAGCGAAATTCAGTTTCCACAAACAAAATTTAAGTAGGTCAATCTGATATAAAATGGCTATTGAAAAACGAAACCATAGCAATAATCTCAGCGCAAGAAGGTCGAATGTTGCGGGGACTTGCGACAGCCGACAGCCGCCATATTGTATTCACAGGGACCGTTTGCAAAGAAATGATCAATAAATTTGAGCCGTCAATAAAGATATCGATCAAAATTACAGGGTTCCGATGATTTAACAAATATGAGTGGATCGCCTGCGCGGGCTCGCAGGGTGGCCGCGTGGCTCTTCCGTGAAATTGTAATGTTATGGCCCTTAACAACAATTTAGCTTACCACGAAAGCTGCACCAATTTCTTTAATTACCACTGGAATTGAGCTGTTCGAAGCACTTAATTAAACATATGAACCTCTTTATTTGCAAACAGATTTTATGACGCTATTCTATTTACAACAACGCTTTTAGTAAGTTTTCAAGTCAATATAATCAGGGTTAATGACTCCACCCGCTTATAAAGTATTCGTGTATATGTATTTTGAGGGAAAACAAAAAATTAAAGGTACAGAAAATTAATACTCATTTCTGGCACACATTTTCAAAATTTTCGAATTATTCAATACGAAGTTGAGATTATGTTAAATTAATGTACTATCGAAACATGAGCTCCACAATTCCGTGCGCAATCGCTTCAATATGAGATACAGGTAGCAGTATAATAGAGTGTTGCGTGGAGGCACCGGTTGCTAGGCCGGGTCACAGCACGCAATAACAATGATCTGGGGCCACCCTAGCCGCGTGCGTTACTCCCAATAAAAAAGTTGAGTGAGTCTCATTAACGCCTTGCGCAAGCTCGAAAGCGGCCCTTGGGGCACTCGTTGCCAGAGACAAGCAACGCAAATTACTTTGGCACCGTTTGACGGCGGGAAATTTCATTACCACGAGCACATATCATTATTATCTTGCCGGCAATCTACATATTTTACTCGGTAATAAATGCGCGGGTAGTTTCACTTTCGGACACTGGTTTTCGAAAATGACCCGACTTTATAAATTTGCTGCGGTTCGGTTCTTGTGAAGGGCGTGTTACAGTTTTAAGTGAATTTCTTTTTGACCTCTTGTTCCAAGGTGTTGTCCGTAATTACTTGGACACTGCTATATAATTTGGTGTAAACAACGTAAACTGATATTTAAATAAGTGACAGCAGCTGCAGAAACATACAAAATCTTATTAAATAATTAATTGCTAGAGTTTTGAGCACTCGCAGAAGTATTCTCCATCTGATTCAAATTAACTCCTTTTCGTTTTCATAAGTTAAGGGCTGTCAAAAGCGTCAAAAAAGTAATTACTTAAAAAAACCATTTACAAAATTGCTCATAAATATGGGAACGAAAAGTGTCGCTTTTATACATAGATCAAAATAAACGCATAAACAAAAGACATTAAACGTAAAGTAGATATTAAAAATTTTAAGGTTAACTCCTCCGTATTTGACCCTTATTCCATAATTTGTAACTTATAAACTTACAGGGTTTGTTGATTTTGTTTAAAAACCTTAAAGTTTCAATGCGTTGTTACAGACATGTCATCTCTTATCTGAAGCTACCGTAGAGTAAGACTACATGAAACTGATTGTTAGACTTGCGCTGAGGAATTCGTTCAGGCGAGTGAGGCTCGTTAGCCAGCCGCCGAACACCGACAGCGTAATGACAGAACACGCCTCTTGTAATCACTGTGCGTGATTTTACTCCACATCGCACTTCTGAGACGTTTTGCGAATTTAATTTTTGGAGGTTATCAAAATCCTCACACGTTTCACCTCGCCGCCCGCTAAGCGTATCATTACGTGAACTGAAGCCTGCAATTACTCACTTGAGTTGGTGTAAAAGTTTTCACAAAGTAGCACACGTACTTTAAGATTAAAGGATTGATTGATTATTACTATGTGCGTGATATGTTCGGAAAGTAGAACCTGGACAGTTTTAACGAGTTTGATTCGATCTCTGTAATAATGTGTATAAGCGCACGCCGGCAGGTGGCTTTACAAGGCTTATGAAGCCTGAAATAGGTTCTCCCAGACTTAACACAAGCAAAAAAGAATATATATAAGTGAATAAACACATTTACAAGCAGCTTGAAAAGAGTTCACATTAAAATAACTTTGGCTAGGTAGGTAACGGTCAATTCGAGAGATATATCTCTCAAATTATATTTACATGGAACAAAAATAAATAATGCTAGCAGGAGCTCGCCGTTGGTACAGATGGCCGTATCATTCCTTATATCCCGCCGCTGTAATATCAGATAGGCAGCGGAGCAGCTGTCATCGGGCGGGTTGCCGCGTGAACAGTTTCAAGACGCCGTCAGTAATTATTCCACGTCGCCGAAAAATTAAAGCAAGGGCACGATAAACCTTAAGTGCAACACGAATGAAAAAAATCTGCCAGTGAGAACACATCGAGCGAAATGGAACGTCAACGCGAAGGTTGATGTCGTGTCGCCGAGGGCGCGGAGAAATGACGGCTCGATACGTTGTGCAAACCCGTACTCGTACAAATCGATTACCCTCCGTACGCTGGTAGGTACTGAGATCGCGTGACGTGCATTAATTACAGGAGGTGTCGATTCGAAAAACGGTGTTCAGAAAACAACTTCGAAATTGGAACAGATCATAGTCATTATACCAATTTGCTAAGTATGTAAAGGCTTTTTATCCGTAACCCTCATAAATTGGACACTCGTTGACAATTAAGTAATCATAGAGTTCAGTATAAACACCAGCTTGTATAAATACTTCCTTATGGTCGACAGTCGCTGTCTGCAGGCAAATCAAAAAATAGCTAATTATTATTCGATATCTTAAACAATAATTATAATGTTTTGATTTATAATCCCACGCATTTTATGTTTAACATTCTAAAGTGTTTTTATATTATAATTATTAATCATTTTACTAATCTTGTAAGCATTATGTAATATATGCCTGAATATAATTACAACACACAGGCAACATTTCAACATGGTTGACGAAGAATGAGGAATATTAATAAGACATGCGTACAATTTGACAAATGATTAAGCAAAACAGGAAAAATCAAGGAGAAGTATGATTATTATGATATATTTGATTACAGCTGAAATGGTTTTGATATATGTATGTACTGCATAAGAACTAAGTTATTCGCTATGTTTTCTAAGGACTAAGGAGTTCAAAATTCTGAAATCGCCAACCCGCATTAAGCAAAGCTTTGAGACTACCGCTCATTATTTTTTGTGCTGAAAAGAGGCCCATGTCTTGTGGATCTATAAAGAAGGCCGATAATCATTATTCTCTCACTTAGAATAGTTATACTCCATGTACGAAGATAGTACGCAACAAGTTTTATTGAGGTTCCGATTTCAGTTACATTGGTACTTGAGAGTTCCGATTCCAAAAAATGTGTCGATTGTGTCCTACTTAAGCAGTACAGTTGGAGCACATTGGTTAGTAGGTTGCGGACGCGGGGTGCGGGCAGCCGCGGACGATATCGGGCGCGCTATCTCACGCCCTGTTGCCACGCTTCTCACCTCGGGACGCCACCTCCGCGCACTTCGCCCGCCTTGATGCTTTATCGCCCGCAATCGCACCACTCATCTATTACACGAACCTTACCCACTAAACTGAATGTCGATGACCCACTCGACCTTATCCCTCCTTATGAGGAATTACGAGTGACAGCGGCGTGCGAGCCTGTTCATGTGCATTTCTTCATTATTTTTATCGATGAAATATCAGTACCTAGTTGGAAACCTTTTGTAACATGTTATTTTGTTCGGAGCTTCGTCCCATAATGGCTGGACATATCCAATTTCGCAAGAAAATTGTTTTAGATAATTACAAAAGTGATATTGATGTCTCAAATTCGAAGCAATAGTCAATGATAAGTTCCTTTAATCCATTTATTATTATAAATTTATCGGTCTCGGTCTCTGGGAAACTGGCATTTAATTTAAGTTACCTATCTAGGCTGATCAGTCAAGCAATAACATCTAGATTGAAAGGTTTTATTAGTCTAATCCTAATTCAATAACGCTTTTTGCTTGAAGCTGCGTTGCATCCTGTTCGCGGTGGTGAGACGTGCCGACACTGAGGACTTTCACTCACTAATTGTTATTAATGCAACGTGAACTAGTTCGATAATGTAATGTCAACGTGTCTGCCCACATTTCGTGCATTAGCTTTAGTGCTGATATTTACACATCAGCGATGCCAGTTTGGAGACTGCATTAGCCCGTTTTGCATTTGATTATATTTTTCAAGATATAATAAGCTTTTAAACATAATGCAGTTTCGTAACACTCTAGTTCTTAAATTAAAAATGCAAGACCATCTCATACGAAATATTTTGTGAACATTTTTATTGCAAAATCATCACGCCTTTGAATGATTTATTTGAGTTTCGATTGGTCTCTGGTAATTTATATCACCAAAGTATAATTATTAAACTTTATTGGAGTTGCAACAGCCAGTGAAAAATCTTTTCATAATGACTGCGTTCCACATACATCAACTTTATGAATGATTCGGGTATTATATTATCCTTTTGAAATAAGTGCCTTACACGCGTAAACTTGTTTTCAGGGTACCTAAGGTTGCTAACTGCTGCTGAACCTCGATTTTCATCAAACGGTCAATATGAACGATGTAAAGTGTATTTAAGTTGATTTATGTTAAGCATCTACTCCATTCATAAATTATGATTAACTTTATTATGCACTAAAATTAATTAGCGATTACTGTGTGCTATGCAAACACTATATGTATTTTGTAAAGACTGTATAAAACTAAATATATTCATATTTAATTTATTCGTGTAGTCATAACCACTTTGTTGTACACACTGCCTCTTCAAACAACAGACTTTTTGTTAGCTCGAGAATCTATTGTTACGCTCCAAGTATTTAGTATCGAATTGAGTATTCCGCTGTGCTGTCTATATTAGTTTGACTGGTTCTTGAGTGATCCTATTTGAGCGAGCTCAAGCAGCTGACTTGAATTCATACGGTCTGAATACAGCGGCCATCACAATGCATCAGCGCCTGCGCAAGTGAAGGGCACTCGGAATTCTCGGATTATTTTAACTTGTCTTTTTCAATGTCAGCGTTTAAAATAATTGCATCACAATTTTAAAATGCGAGGCTTTTGCTTTTAAGACGGTTTAAAGCGTCGTATAATAAGATTATTTCCTGGAACTCATACAACACTTCTTTGTCGGGCGCTGCGCTTAATGTACCTAGGTTACTATGACTATATTTGTTGACACTTATCCACAGATTTATTTGGCTACGATAGAATAACGTTACGTTGCTAAAATAATTTTGATGATATTATTTTCTTTGTTTTTTAAAGATCTGATCAGATTAAACTAAATACATAAGTACATTTATATAACGAGTAATTTTTATAAGGGTAAGGAAATGATGATAATTACTTAATGAGTTGTATGCTGATGTATTTTATAATATTAGTTTTTGGACATAACAAAGCAATATAAAGAACGCTGTTCCTGTATCTAATTTACGTAACAACACTTAACGTAAAGCAAAGTAACTGGAAAATCAAAACAAGTTGATGTAATACGAAGAGACAATTCTGCGTATCGAATAATAAGGAGTGCAAGACAAGAGGACGCACGTTCGTGACCGGCCGAAGGCCTTCCACTCTAGCGGTCCGCAATTATTTATATTAAAATTACGGAAAAACACTCTCTCCCTCGCGCGCTAGACAGCGAGCTTATCGACCATTGTTTCATGTCGGAACTATTTTGACAATTGATGGTCGGCCAACCCGTGCGGTTAAGTGCGCAGTGAGGCACTCGCGTGGGCCGTTCTCTATTGTAATTCGATTTAAACATAGGTACCATCGTTCCTGCGACATTGAATGCTTCTCGGAATTAGATTCAGCTCTCGATAGTTACGGATGTTGTTTCGATACAGTTTTGAAATAGCAATCTTCTGCAGCACCATACGTTATGAAACATTAAAATATTTCACCGTTGTTGCCCAATCGCGAGATGACATTACTTAGCGATTTACTTATTTCGGGCTTTTATTGCGAACTTATCAACGTATTAAATTGTAGTTGTATATTACTTTGGATAAACTCTATCTCAATATTGAGTCAATTTACTTGGCGGTATCTTATGCAAATTTAAATATACTTAACTATGTATCAGCCAGGTCCATTTTTATGTCAAGAAACATTTGGGACACATTAATGATACCTATAACTAGACAACAAATCATGCACATTTTTAAAAGTCCACCGGTTATGCATAAAGCTATTAAAATCAATATTATTACAACCAATGACGTGGGCGTGCAGCATTTTATTGACAATAAAACGTGATATTTTCGCTTTATCACCACACTACAGACTTCCAGTTGCATTTCTTATTTGTTTGATTTGTTTGTTAAGCAGGAGATGACGAGGTGTCGGTGTCTGTGGGAATCGCCCGCGGCCGCCATGCCTAGCTCATTTGTACAAATGAGTATAGATAATTTGTTGCAATATGACTGGCCATCATCACGTCGTTGGCCGCGGTATTGAGGCGAGGCGTCCGTCATTATCCGCGCATCGACAGATCTCGACGCGATGACCGACACCGTTACTGCGGTAACAGTAACCCGCTGATAAAAATATGTAACAATTGCACAAAGCTCTTATCTTAAGTTGCATTTTGAACTAAATTTCATAACACTCACATACTTAGAGAGAAAAATTTCTAAAGCGTCGTCATTGTTATTCAACAAGCGCATTACTGAAATGTGAACTGAATAAAATTCCAGCGTTATAAAACACACAAAACTGACAATGTCTTTCGCAAATAATAAAAGTGCTGGATGTATGGATACATATATATCGATCACGTTTAAAATTGCATTCTTGATAACTGTGTATTAAAATCGAGTGAAATCTGTAATTCGTTGGAGAGTTTGTCCGAGTAACATGACTTGACACAAAGTGCAGACAAAAAGCGGTCGGACTCGGGTCATTCATTTCAACGTTATGTAATGAAAATATTTTCTTTTTTTTTTAACTCTTACTGTATAACAATGTTTAAATCGTTTGACTTTCTGCTCGAAGGCAAAAATAATTAAATGTAGCATATACACAATCATTCAGCTCTAGACATACAGTGCAATCATTAATGATAGACAGTTTTTTGAAGTGTTCTTCTGCAGTGGGTGCTAAAAATACTCCTCAGCATTATGTTTCGAAATGTTTTGATAACAAAGCGAAAAAGTTACTAGATATTTTATTTAAATGTATGATATAGCACTATACTTTTTAAATCTTCACGCCTTAATAAAATAAAGCATCGTGACAGACGTACAGATGGACAAGAAGGGGATCGTACAAGAGTTTGAACACTATAAAACATTTGTGTGCAAAATACACGTTCGGGTTAGTTTCTCAGTTTTGTGCCGTTCCTCTATGGCACCTAGCAATCACCTTCAAAAACCGGGTTTTTTGAGAGGATTTCAGCATTATCCACATTTTTTCCGTTTGATAAATATAATTAAACAGGCACATACGTACAAAGTACCTAACTTTGAGCAAGAGGCATAGAACTATGTAGTGATAAACTTATAAATATTTATAACCAATATTTTGTAATATGCATATTTAAATTATTTACCATCAAAAAGCCACAAAACTAAACATTTTAAAGTCTATTTATCAGCTCCCGTTCCGCTGTAATCTTAAGCTATTATTAATATTCAAATGATTAATTCTTTCCTAGTAAATGAATGTTTAATTATTTCTAATTAATAACCATCTACATAAATATCCGCATATAACTTAACTGGCAGAGATAAATGCTTATGTCAAATATGTAGGTACATAAAATTTATGCCTACTACATAAAACGGCAAAACAATGAGTGAGCGGCAACTGGTGGCACATTATCTTTGTTAGATATTTGACGAATGCCAAATACAGGTATTACCTACACGTAGCCTGAGGCTACGACTAGTGTAAAATAAGCTTTCGAAATAACGAGCTGTATTTGCGATTTGAAGGAGCGCCTAAGCTAATACTTTCCGGGAAATCTGTGTCAGAGGTCGCGCAGAACACGCAAGATTCGCGTGTAACTCGCCGCTGCCATACAAGGTAATTAATATAGTGTTTAAGGGGAACGCCAATTAAAGGACTTTCATTAATTAAGTGAGATTAACATCTAATTGATTAATAAATTAATTTACACCGTTAAACTCTCTTATTACAGGCCGCTTAGAATTGAGCTTATTTATAGTTCCTTGTTCCTATAGCATTGTTTCTTGTTTGATAGTGTTGTTTACATGTGGAAATGAGGGCGTTTCAACATTTAACTCCATTTTTTGTTAAAGACTATCGCATATTATTTAGATTTCCTTGTACCCATATATACTTCTTCTTTACTTAGTCTTGGATGTTCCAAGCTGCCTCGAGCAACGCCTGGGGTACGTAACCGTTCAGCATAAAATTATCATTTCGACTGCCATATTTGACGGCATCTTACATGATACAACTGACCCATGGTTTAGTTTGTCAACTTTACTATTAAACCTGTCTTAGCAAAACACTGTTTTACTTGCGGAATCGCAGACGTACCTAGGAATAGGGTAAACCCGTTAGAGATGGCCATAGTTTTTTCAAAACGCAACAAAATGAAAAATGTTAATCTTAAATTCTGTGAAATTTCATTTATTCTACTTCATGGACTAAACATCAAAGCCAAGCGGCGACAAAATGTGTTGTCATTTTCTACATCTGAGCATTGCGTTCTTTATTATTCTTATTTTTTTCCAGTTGTTTAGGATCTTTAATAAATAAATATACTGTTTAATACGAAATAAATTGCACACCGATTGCACAAGTTCATTTCTACTTCATCGCAGGAAAAGATGGCTATGCCGAATATTACTAATTAAGCGACTTTTTGATATTGGGCCGACCACTTTCCTACAAAAAGTAAAAAAGAGCATAAAACAAAAATTTCTTATTAATAAGACGAAGAATTTTAAACAAAAATAATGACCTAGCATACAATTTTTACAGTACAATGAATATATCCTTATTTACTTACTTTGTAGTTTAAAATCCACGCATTTCATGAAACGCACCACGAAATATTTTGACTGGCCATCTGTCCCGTACATTCATTTCTAACGTTTTTACCCTACCAATTTCAATTATGTATCGCATTGCATCTACAATTTCAGTTCTGTTTCGCGGTGTTACGTGTTCATTTTTCTCAAGCCACTTCAAGTCGAAAGTAAGTACTGAGTGATATACCGAGTGGCCGGTGTCCAGCCTACAGACACCATATGTAACATCACACTTAGGGTTGCAGAGGTCAAGCGGTAGTCGCTACTAGTAAAACCAGAAACTCTACATATCGATATTGAATGAACTGGTCGTGTGTTTATAGTTACCGCACAACCAATTACTTCTGAACTCTTACTCGGAACAAAGTGGACTGCGGCGATAGTCAGAGAAATGTTGCGATGACTAATGCGCGGCTCCCATATCTGATAGAGGATTGTTTTGGTTACTTACTTGTTGGTTCATTATTTTGTAATGTTATGGTACGCTAGTATTATATTTTCTGTGCTAAAATAAGACAGAAGAAACATTTTGTTTCTTTGTTGAACATTTTTGAAAATATTATCGAATCGGTGATTTTCTTTACTTACCTACAGTATAAAGCTAAAGAGTTTGTTTGTTTTCTCGAACGCACTAATCTCAGAGATTACTTGTCTTTAACGAGAAAAGCTTTAGATTACTTTTTATTCGAAGGCGCGAAGTTCCCCCGGAACGCGGGTGAAACCGCTGGCGGAAGCTAGTTATAAATGTTGAGGGATAATTATAACTTAATGGGTAAAATACATTTTGAAAATGCCAAGTCAAGCAAAAATGCGCACTAAATAATAAGGTTAGCATGCACTGAACTTTAACAGGACCTAGTAGACCAGCCTGTCATTTTTTATTTTAACTTTATACCTTTTGACGAAGATCGGCATACTAATGGGAGATTGCCACAAGCACGCCACTAGTAATCCAGCAAATACATACGGTACACAATCAAATAGGTGGATAATTTCATAATTTCAGTAATGCTCATTACATTTGTACACTAATGACGGGCATACCGGTCGAGCAAAGGACGTAGGAACACAAATATTTGGAACGAATAAAACAATTGCACCCGATAGGCATGACAAATGACGGCACCGCTTCGCTAATCGCCGAGCTCATCGCCTGCCATCAATCTTCATTACCGTGTAAGAGGCGCCTTGCGATTCATTTTACACACATGTAACGTACGTGAAAGTTGCACCATTACCTTTTCATGTGTTATGTGAACGTCTTACAATGATGTTTCCTATTTTATTGGTCACTTTTGTATATTTGTTTCACTAGAACTAGCAGTGTTTGCTTAACAAATTATGTCCATTATATGATTTGCAAATTAACCGAATTTACAAAATGAGATTAAATATTATATTTTATTTTTTTATACCAATACCTTCGAAAGGCTATCATTGATTCCTGAAATCGTTAACGAGTACAAAATTGGAGACAAGTGTGTAATCAGTGACGGCCATTAAAAAGAAATTACAACAATTAATAACAATGCATTTCACGAGAAATAAATTGTTATTTTGTTTGCAAGAAATGATTTTCCTCTTGGTAATTATTCTTAACATGCAGGTAGTAACAGTTTCCAGGGTCATTTCTTTCAACGAAAGCGATGGCAAGTCAGGGCACCTTCGAGATAATGACATGCTTCAATGATCAATCAGAAAACTTGCGGATTTTGCAATATTGATTTCATTCAATGAAACCGGTCAAGTGTGATTCGGACTTACACATGAAGGATGAGAGAGGAGAAGTTTGTAGTCTCTTATATATTAATTGTTATTGAATACTGGCTGATTCTCGCGACATCATCTTAATCTATTTAACTGTTTGCGCGTTAAAAAGTAACCACCATGCATACAAATATTAGCGTGACAAATACATACTTATTGTTTAAGTGAATTATCTTCTAAATACTGTAGAATATACCAAGCGTCCACCTATTGCCATTATCAACATTGAGTAAAAACGAGCGAAAAAATGTTCTATAATTGTCTCCAGTAATTTTTGTTATAGCGCTAAGAAAAATACACCATCCGTGAAAATAGCGGTTTGCGAGATACAAGTTAGTGACTGACGGATGGACCATCCTATTTTACCTTCTGACCACGAGACCCATAAAGAACCCATAAAATTACTACCACTTGCATTTAAAATTGATGTACCCTAAGTGCTCAATACTCAGTTCATATCATTCATCTGTTATTGTTTATTTTTTAAATCGCCTCTGATACCCTGGGTGCAAAATTGCATTCTTAAGAATAATACCTGCCTATTTGAAGTAAAAAGGTGCACCTGTTGTACATACTCTTACACATTCTTCCATAAAACCATGTCAAGATAAAATTGCGATTTAAATAAAGTATCTCATATGTATTTATTAAAGGCACTATAGTTCATAATTTACCTTAATGTCAAGACCACACCGTATGCTCTCCAAGAACTTACAGGCATACAAAAATAAACTTGTAAAAAATTCAATCATAACGAAACAAGATCACAGTTTTGGGTCATTGTTTTTGTCGGTAAATCCGGTCATTCTGCGCATGCGAAACAGCCGATGCTATGTCGTCGGCGCGGCGCGGCCCGTGCCCGCGCGGGCGCCTTTCACCGCAGGTCGTAGGTCAGGGCGCGCTCAGGTGCTCCGCCCTCGGCGCCCCCGCCCCGGCCCCCTGTCCACCCGCGCCGCACTAACGGCCCGCCACCATTGCCCTATTCAGCTGTCGTCGCGAGAACAACATCGCCGCCGCTGGGAACAACAACACTTATGAATTATTCCACCGCTCTGTACTGTTTAGAAACAATTACAAAACAATACGAATTCATAACATAACTTTCACAATGCTCTTTGTGCGCCTTCAGCGCGCCATGCTCTCATTTGCTGCATTATGGCAAGCGAGCGACATGCGGACCATCTTCGCCGTTCTCTTAGATACATCCTATATGTATAATGGATGTATGTACACACATATGTACGTACCTAATATGAAAGACTAGAAAGTCACATAAACTTAGTTCCAAAATGTAGACGGCAATGTTTGCAGCATTAGCACGATAATTTCCTGTTGCTAAGATGACGATCGAATCAATTTGGCGTGGAGTGTGCGGTGCACTGCGTATGGCTGCGGTGGCGTGCGAGATGCATCGTTAAGTTAATGCGGCCGTAACGGCGGAAGCTGCGCATAGCGTTAGCGAGCTTTCGGCGGTTCCCACGGCGCCCCTCCCCGCGACCGCGCGGTTACACAATGCGAGGTGAACGCGGATCTAAGCAATCGCTTAACCTCGCCCACTGCGCGCGCGCCGACGCCGCACCAGCGCAGCACACCGCGCCGCGATGCACCTCCACACCCGCATCACAGTTTCATAAAACACCGACAACTATTACACTATCGGACTGTTACACAAGTTATCTTACTATACATACTGTTTGCTTAGGTATTCATTTGAATATTCACAACATTGTATATATTTAATTTAATTCGTATTATCTATGCATTTATGCTAATATCAATTTAAAAAAAGGTAAATCTTGAGAATTTTATTTAATTGGTCATTTTTCTATCATATTTTATATCATATTTTTTGCACAGTTCCTGTTTGTTATTTTCAAGTATTGGAACTGGTTTTCGTTTATTTAGTTAGTGCGCCCTACAAGCGTATCATCCATTATTGCACATCAGAACAATACCAATGTTACGAGGAGTATGTATTTAGAATGGAGGATAATTATGCTCCCACGAAAGTAGTGTATAAAAATGTTCAAATTATGACACTCGATGACGGACGTAACCGCAGTCCGGAAGATTGCAATGAGTACTTTCTTTACATCCGGCAGTTCAGGCGGGGTCACGACCGATCTTTTTGTCCAGCCTCCAGGCTGAGTGCACGCGACCCGTGCGTGATTATGTTCGACGCGCTTAATTATGCTGTCACATCGTCACTTGATAGGCGATAGTGAAAGCAAACGATACTTGCCTTAATAATAGACGAAAAATATACTCATAAGATCGTGGACACCTCACAGACGCAATCTCGCCTTGCCATCATCACAAACCGGTGATTTCTTAACGACATTAAAAGTGGTATCACGTTGGAAGCACGTGCATATATAAATTAATGTCTTTTTGGCAGATTATTCAGACTAGTCGTTAATTCGGTATACATACATAGTAGGAGACGGAAAAAAACCTACTTAAATAAGCATTCGATCACATTACTTAACGAAGATAAATCAAGTCAAATCGAACAAAAGCGGTGACAGCCTTGGGTGTGGGGTGTCGGACAGAAACGAGATACTCTGGTGTCGCGAATACAATCCCGGTCGTGTATCATTGTGTTTTTTCAATATACATATTTACACAATTTACGACTGGCTTGAACGGTTAAGGAATATATTGTTCAGCTCAAACATCCGTAATAATACGGCGACAGGTTCTTTCACATTATTTCATTTAACCCTTGTAGGTAGGTACCTAGTTAAGAAAAGTACAGAATTATTTGTTAGCTGCTGAATTAATTAAACTATTTATCGTTAAAATTCCGTAATACGCAAAGAAGTCCTGGTAGTTTTGGCTACACTATACAGAGACAAGGATGACTAGGACGTCACATAATATATGTACAAGTTTTTTTACATATCTCTGTATAAAAAGAAAATATAAGGTTGCAATACTTTTATTCAATAAGTCAGCATGCAATATAGTTAACAGTTATGGGCTCTACATATCGGCTTGACTCATACTGAAGAATTTCTTACTGAATATAAATTTTATGAAATTACGGAAGCTTATCTCAAAAATTGAGACCATATCGTAATTTACTGAAACTGTAGATATAAAACGATATGCCTACATTATTCAGATATTTTCTCTCTGTTCATAGCGTTATAGGAAAAGAGACAAAGAATATTCGCTCTTGATTTAAGTATTAAAAAGAACAATTCTCGATTCAGTCGATGTGAGCGCAGAATTTCCATGTGCTGGTTCGGTTCCGGCTTCGAAATAGTCCGGTCCTCCTTGAGAGCGCCGCAGAATCCGACGGGCTCGACCGCAATCTTTTAGATCATCGTCTATATACGTACTTACCTACTATAACATATTTTATTATTTACGACAAAGCAGGTTTGAATAACGGAGAACAAATTCGATTTCAACCAATTTAGTTTGCAATTTATAGTTTTACAAATACCTGACGTCCGTCTATCTTTTTCCTTTCGGTTACGCTTAAGCTTGTGAGAAATCTTCTCTCTAATTAGGAAACGTTATGTAAACAGAGTTGTTATATAATAATCTAGTAAAGCCGAAGGTCCTCGACCCCGCGACAAAAGCTCCGCTACATCGGAGCTGTATTGTGTAAGCAAAAGTTTTTACTCATCGCTGGGAGATGACAGCGCGTGACGCGAGCTCAGCGCACGCGTGGGTGACCACGCGGCAAGTGTGCAATATGCTTCTTTTATTCATAAGTACATACCAATGAAACTAATACATATTATATTTCAATGCGTCGCGTAACAGAATAAATTGTTCGGAATAATTATGTTAATTGAGAAACGACATTTAATCTTACTTGTGACAGTCTATTTATTTTGCGGCTTAAAGTTTTTTGTCACTTTCAGCTAGCAACAGCAGAGCGTAAACTGGATCTCATATAACAATGGTTATCATAATATGAATATAAAATATATGTTTGTTCTGATATCAATAAAATAAGGAAGGTAAATAAATGATTTTAGCATCAATGGCTTTTAAGAATTACCTAATAAAGTTATATGTAGAAAAGGCTTGTTTCAATATTTTAAGGAAAATCCTTCTCTACCTAAGGTATTTGGTTTCCTTTAGGCATAAATATATTTTTAAACAAAATTTAATCTTCAGCTTCATGGTTTCCTTGTACGTTTTTTTTTATAAACTACATATACATATATAGGTCACGTTATTTTTAATGTCTCATAGATTATCTGGCTTAAAAAGTGCCCTAGTTCAGCTTAGTACCCTTGTAGTGCTAAATTGTCATGGCAACCTGAATATGTACCTAGACATCCGGATAGCAATGAGTGGTCATTAAATAAATAATTCTATAGAGGATTACGCACGCCATTTGCGTTGTAAACTGGCACTATTCTAACTGGGTATCAGACCTCATCACTATAATGATATAAATGCTAGTCTCCGACCACTGCTATTGAACTTATGAATATGCAATTTGAACTTAGATACGTGAAATACTGAAGAACTTGTTACTATAATAGACGGGCTTGCGTGATTAGATACGTAAGTAGGTACGAATGATTAACTTATGAAAGCTAACATTTTGTAGACACTATAGTCTCGTAGTCTCGTCAATACATTTTCAGATGTCAAAAGCATTGAATAACTTTACATACAAATGTTGTCAAGAAATGAAAACGTAATTTGTCGATAATCTCACCAATAATTTCACTGCTTATTCTAAGTGTTAGAGGTGTTTATAAGAACTTATTACATAAAGGCAAGGTATTTATAAATAGAGTGCAAAGAATATGGAGTTTATCAGTTGTGTTGGCACCCATAACACAAGCTAACCAATAGAAAGGTGTCCCAATATCATAATATAATATTATTTTTTCTGCCCTGTTCCCAAGTTATTTGGGGTCGGTGCAATGTTTTCCGCTTCCATACGTCTTTTTTAGCCGTCATACTAGTAAATATACAAATATAATATAATAATATTATAGTATTACAGTTGGCACTCCTATCTATTGCATTCTTAAAACTCTGTGTTACTAACACATCTAGTAACTGCACTACAGCTTTGTGTGCTGGCAGTCTCAACTTTTGACGTTAAGCTCGTACCAAACAATATTTTTCCTTATCGAGCTCGGAGAAGCGCTCGCTAATAAATTGAAAGGTTTCACTGATACGTGTCTGTGGTTACTGAACTAAGTTGAACAGTTAATTACATAGAACCGTTCTAGCACATTGCAAAGATTAAGTAACTAATCTATACTAACGTTATAAAGCTGAAGAGTGTGTCCGTAATTGCTCCGATTACAAAAATATTTCAGTGTTAGACAACCCATTCAGTTAGGGAGGCTATAAGCTTAATGAAGAATATCTGTTTCAATGTAGAGGTTTTTCAGTGTTCCGCAAACTTTCGTCTAACTTTGTATCAAAAAATTTCGCGAAATATTACTGGGGTGTTTTTGAAGGTATTGATCCTAGCTTTCACCCTCTGTATGTCGTACTATTTACTGGAAACACTTTATAAATCATCGTCATAAAACAACAAAGGAAGAAACAGAAAATTATATATAAAATATATTTATTTATTGGGTACGTTCCCGGCGGGCAGCGATGAGGAGGAACTTCTTAAAGCCATTTATTAATAAGGATTTATTTTTGCTATGTCACTATCTTAATTATAATTTAAATTAAATAAATACTTAACTTATAAAGTTTTTATTTATGCTCTTTCATAATAATTATTTTCCCAAAAGACCTCGCTGGTGAGTCTTATCAAAAACTTTACCGAAATCAAGAATCGAATTTTCGATCTAAAGTTACTTGTGGCGCTTGTTACTTGACCGACGGCACCTTCAATAGTAGGAGTAAAGATTTTCTCTTGTTGCAAGCCAATATCGCCCTAACCGTTTGATAAAACACCGATTTATGAGTCAGCGCCATTATGCTCGAGGAAATTAATGGTAATAATCAGAATAAACAGGATTAAGGATATAGAAAATGATTGTTTTGTTTCTTTACTTCGATTTAAACCGGAGCTTGTGGAAATATACCTATCCACTTAATTTTCAAACTGACCTGATTATGGCTTTGAATGTTTTTCTACTTAACCAATATTGTGAATTTTAATTTTGTTTTAGGTACTGATAAGGGACTGCTTGAAAAGATTTTTAAAAATATGTATACCCCACTGTCTCTCTTAAATTATACCTTCTCTTCGCATATTTAAAATTCGATTTTGATTTTCAATTCGGACTGAAAAAAAGACCTTTAATTGATTAGCTATAGGTATGTCGAATAAATGTTATGCTTTATAATCAAGCCTTAAACAAACACAGAATCAAACCGACGCATTCCAAAGATAGATGAAGCTCGCTTCAAAGAAACTTTTGAACTAAACGCAAAGTCGAGATCATTATCTAAGTTCATGGTTCACATTACTCATTGTTCGCTTTGTGTCGCAAATACTTACTATATAAATGTACCTACTAGGTATAATATACTTGTACAATCGTATCTGCTCATACTTGAGCTGTCAATTTTCAGATTCTATTCATATATCACGCGGAAGTTATCTCAGTTAGAATATGATGGTCTTTAATGTGATTTGATTGGACACCGCATCCGCGTTTAGACCTAATGATATCTTTTAATCTAACTATCTATCTTATTTGAAGATTTTTTGTATACAGGGTGTTAAAAAATACATGTAAAGCCGAAAGAGGATAAAGTGGCTCATTATAATTTCAAATCGTAGGTATTCGTAGGTAAAACTTATCTACCGAAAAATAAAAAATTGAACATTTATGTGCAAACCCTTGCTCCGTAAAATCTTAGTATACCTAGTTTTTCAAAGATACATTCAATTATAAGGCACGGGTCAAAAAATGTTTCCAAATGAGCTATACCTGTTATATTATGTAATATGGAGTTTGTAGAACATTAGAAATAGAAATCAAAAACAAAAAAAAAATCGTACCAGATTATTAAAATATTCACTATCCACATATATAAATATCCACAGAGTGGATATTTTAATGATAGTGAATATCCACAAACTGGAGTTGATGATGTTTTCGGCTTTATATGTATATTTTGACCTGTATTATTTTGACCACACCATGTATGTATGTATCAATACAGACGGATTTAGTAATACTGAATTTTGTTTGCAAGGTACAGATCTTCCTCCAGAATTTCCTTAATAGACTTTCAACTTTATCGCTGAATCTTATGGTTCAAAGTTAATTCTGAAAATTTTACAGTTTGGGTAGTTTTATGCGCTAGCGTCTCGTTTCGGAAGGCATGTTAAATTGGTGGATCCCAGCTGTCATTAGTACATCGCTGACAGTCCTTACGGGTAGTGAGAAGCCAGAAAGTCTGACAACCAGTCTTACTAAAAGATATCGGGTTGCCCATGTGATTAGACTCATGAGGTCAAATAGGCAGAAGCTCCATATAATACACTGGTAGCTGATCCAAGCATAGCTTGGGAAAAGGCTAGGTAGAAGACGATGGGTAGGTAGGTAGGTGGCTAGGTAGAAGAAATTGGGATAAAAGCACAAACAGGTACAAACCACTTGTTAAGTGTGTCATTCATGTGATATAGTACTTACTTATATATGTATGTCTGTTCACATAGGTCCATTATAAGTAAATAAAAAAGGCATTCGTAACATAACCTGTAAATAATAGTTGTAGTCCCAGGTGACACATTAATAAAATATTGCGCACTTACTGCTGTGTCTGTGCTCATATATTTTCAGCTTAACAGTATTAAAATGGAAAACAACAATCGATATGAAAATAAAGTCGGTATTCTTGTTCGATTTAATATTCGAATCGAAGACAATGGGTTTAAGTATTATGTATTCATTCGATTTATACGTTGTCACATTAGTTCTGTGGAAATGTTGTAGAGTTACCGCTTCTGGTCACAAGAAATATTGCACGTCAGCCAACATGGCGGACGCCTTGCAATGGACACACACACACAAACAGCCTATCTATTATGTAAAAATGGCATTCATAAATCATCTGTGTGATCAATTTACAGTGTACGGCCACGCAGTGTGGGCAGAATGAGTTTAGGCGATAAATTTGAATAAAAATAACAGGCGGCCCGTGTTCTCGTTCCTTTCGCAATAACAATCGGTCACATATGCATATTATAATAAAATAATTTGTTATCATTAAATACTGGGATTGAAAGTTTCTCGTCGAGCTTTAAGATACAAGCTACCTACATATATGTAGATGTAGATTTCGTATGAAAAATGGCAATAAGACAATTAACATTTTGATGAACAATTTAATTATCAATTTGAACATAAAATTAACTTGGACATAAAGCTTTTGTGTTTGCCGTTCCCTCGGCACTTTCAGCGTCCCACAAATAACAAGGAAGTCTACAACGACTGATAGGCAGTAAAGATGCAACGAAAGTAAACAAACATATGTAAAATAATACAAAATACTTAAACATACGACCGTACGGTGACGCAACGCCAATAACTTCCGCGCATAAAATACAAAACATGGTGAGGTGAGAAAACTTTAGTACTTTTTACTTCAGCGCACACAAATTGTCATAGTTGATTACGGTATTTATGTACGGTTGTGAGTAGCCGCGGCGCGAGGTGCCGGCGGTGAGAGGGCCACCGAGGCTATCAAACCGATACATCATTAATTAATACTGAACTGTCATGGGAAGTGTTGCCCAAGACAATTTGTGGACAGAGCTAGGATTGATGACCCGCCTAAACCAAACTGAATGATAACATACGGATGAGCGCATTAACATAAAGTTACTAAACACTGATGCTAATCGAATAATGAAATTTGTGAAATCTCGCCGCCGCCATTGTTTAACATTCTTTTATTTTGCGGTAAACTGTGTAATTTAGAACATATTAAAGTTACGTAAGCTAAAAACAATTTGTCTGGCGTCCCAAAAATTTGTCGGTTTCGTATAAATAACCTGTCTGAAGACGTAAATTATTTACATGAGCAAAATTGTTTAAAGTTTACTTAATTTGCATGTTCAAATCAGTAGTTTAATAGCGAAAGACAATCTAAAGTTAATAGGCTCTAAAGTTACTTCCATTACAGAGATGCATACAAGTTTCGTCACAACTTGTTTCCAGACAGCTACGTTAATGTAAAGTTATTAGTCTTTCTTGTTTATATTTTCTTACTACACATAATTCTCACTCATTGACTAACATGTGATTCATCAAGTCAGCAACACGGTACTCACAATACATACTATGTGTAGGGACATAAAGCATGGTTTATTAATTATGCAGCTCCATTTTCGATACATACGTAGATTTAATTGGTTTACACATAAATCAAATATTATCTTGTATCGATTTTGGTTACTTAGTTGGTAACAGTTAATTTAATAACCCGCCGACGTCCTGGGAACCTTATGATAGGTCATGGCGTGCGCTGCCTAATGAGAGCACGACCGATTCTTTAGGCAGTGCGGCTATACAATAGACCGGAAAACGTTCTAATGCAGGTAGGCCAGTTACTACTTACGTGTTTGAGTGTATGAGTTAATCGGATGTACTTGTTCGTTGTCAGTCATCGCGGCCTCAGCAGTCGAAATTTCTAAGATTCATCGGTGATTCAGCAGACAGTGTCACCATTCTCAGAACATTCTTAACACAACTGCGCGTTATTTGCCTGAAATAATATTTTGTAATGGCTGACTTTGGATGTTGTCTAGTGCATGGACGACGTCATTGGATGTGTAAAAGTTGCATGTTTATGTGAACAAGTGATCGAGTTTTTGCAAAAATGTTCAATTAATATTATAATGAATTGAATCTTTTTAAAGATGGGAGTTAATACTCTGGTTCAAAGCGGATTATTGCAGTTCATGTTCACAGTTTCTTCACGTCAAATGTCGATTCCTTCACCAGTTTGACTTTTGGTGATGAAACAAACCAACGACCCGCAACTCGTCAGTCAGGGCCGTTTACATTGACTAAGAAACATATCTCCCAAATATATTCGTCTTTTTTATTATACAGCATGTGTTATGCGTCGCTTATCCGTCAATCAATCACTTTGTATATGATAACGAGTGTGTTTAAGTATAATTACGAAACCTATAGAAGTACTTTCTATGTTTTATATCAATGAATTCAGAAGTTCTTTATTTAAATAAGTAGATCGTATCTCTGAACAACCCATTAACAGTTTTGTAAGCATGGTGTTAGACTACCCACATCGGTGTCTTTATAAAATAAATGCAAACTACTTTATAATTTATTCTAAACTAATAAGCGATAAACTTTTGATCGTCGTGATAAACTATCCATATTATGACAGGTGGAGTAGCGAGCTACTCAATACAATAGGTACCATTACCGTTTATTATGTTTTGGCTTGTAAATCTGCATTTTGAATAAGCCAGAGTTGTAACTAATACTAATTTATTTAACAAGAAGTTACTATGGCAACGTCTCGTCTTATAATATAACAAACAATTCTTAGGAAATTTACATCAAGGGTTGTTCGTACCTACTCGTAATTAAGATCACGTAGCTCGATTAGAACATGTAACATTCAACCGATTATCAATACATTATATGTATTAAATTATACATAAAATTTAGAAATTTTCCATTTTTCTTAAATTACTGAGAAAAGAATATATAATAAAGCATGAATGACTGGCGAATTGCGTAAGTCTTATCACTTGATTTCATTCCTATCTCGTGACTACATTGGAAATGCGCGTAACTATTCCATAATAACTATATAATCGTGAGTTAAAGACAGCGTCACACAATATCATGTGGGAAATATGCCGACCATGTAAGGAAACATAATGTGTACGCTTGATTGTCAATATTGACTGTATCTAATTGTTAAACGTTAATAAAGGAATTAGCGTGCAACTGGTTTGTCATCAAATATTTCTTTGTAAACGATTATATGGGTGATTAAAACTTATACTATGCCAACAATATCTATAGACTATAAAAATATGTCAACACATTATAAAAGTAGTTATTCATAATACATATTAGTTTAGTATGTACGTGTCTAGGTAATAACATAAGTTCATTACTCGAGTCAGATGGAAGTTGAGTCTACTCCGTCAACTGAAGGTATAAACCATACATAATTGCTTGGATTACGATTTGTACATGGATTAAATAAACACATTAACAAACCAATGTATGTTAACGTTTTGTAGGTATATAATAACCTAGGGCAAAATCATAATATGGAGACTAACATACTACATTAAGGCTAACATACTACTTAAAGGCTAACATATCTATAAGGTTTCTTAAAGCCAAGAAGATAAGGTGTTTTAGCGCCAGATATCTTAGACAAATGATTAGCATATGATACTGCAAATAATAGCGTCCAGAAATCTGATTGTCGGCTATCGCAGCTGGTCTCTCTTAAGGAGATCAGCCAGCTGCGCAGGAGATATGGTGCACGTGTATTTACGCGGACACAGGTGCACTCTCCATTCCCTTACTCTCCTAGCCTGATGGGACAGCAATCCGACAAGACAGGAGATAAATCAGGCGCAGCAACATTTACGTGATCTCCGATACACGGGTGTATCAATCAACAACTTCCAGACTGTGCAAATACTACATGAATGAATATTCTTTATTATTTAATCTCTTCAATGGATCTCAACTCTAGTTTTCCAATAAAATTTATATCCAATCTATTGGTAAGGTTCCTATATAAAGCTGTCAACGACTAATTCATGAGCTAGTACCTTATTACGTTTTACTAGTGGTAATACAGGCGTTACGCGACAAGTGAAGATACAAAAGAACTTCTAGTTGATTTCACCCCTTTTATATCAAGGTTTTTTTATAAAAGGATATTTATTTTGCACTAAGTGACTTATGTCGTTACAATAAAATGGTTGAACGCTCTTTGATGATTAAACTTGTGCTATTATTTGTTTATGTGCTTAGCAGCGAGAGTAAGTGAGACGGTAAAAAGGCTGTTATGGAGTATTATTTGTTAATTAAGCTGCACGTCTTCTATGTTACTAAAATAAATGAATCAAAGTATTTTCCCAAGGAAGCACTAAGACCAAACGAACAACTAGAGAACAAGAACTTTCTTTGACATAATTTTAGCATCATTCCCTATCTACTATTTTGTTTTAAAAGACGCAGAACATTCATTCTAGGAGAATTTTATAGATGGGGATAGATTTGAATGCACCCAAGATGTATACAATTTTAAATTTTATGAACAACAAGCTTTTTCCCGGGGTTCCACCCGATGTCCGAGCATCAGGATAAAAGTATCATATGTCCTTTCTCAAACTCTAGACTATATGTTTAAGAAATTTTATTAAAATCGGTTCCGAAGTTTTGACCTGAAAGCGTAGCAGACAGACTTACTTTCGCATTTATAACATAAGTTAGTATTTACAAATTTATATCTGTACGTAAACATAGTCTAGTCAAAAGCGTGTTACTCTGTTCACATACTTTCAGCATTCTGCCGTCCCTTTTACGCTAGGTCATAAATGTGTTTAACGCAGCTATAATGTGTCAGATAAATTGAACTGTAATCACTCCGCATGGAAAGCTGAAGTCCATATAAAATTATATTGATTTATACAGAAACCAATAAAGCTACTGATTAACAGAATCCATTAAGAAATATTAACAATATACAACATAAGAAGGTTCATTAATTTATATATTAGCTACCTAGTACTGAGTCTTCAAAGCAAAACCAGCCTAACTTATTAAAAGCTTTTATTTAACTTGCAATGTTTGTATGTTACGGTGGATTCCTTGAACTCAATTTTGAAGTAGATATCTTCAACCGATTAAGCTGAAATTTTGTATACACGTTCAGTTTGGCTGACAATGCAAGATATGTTATATGACGTTATTCTAAATCCAATATGGTGGACCGTCCAAGATGGCGGAGTAGTTATTTTTAATGAATTTCAACAATATGGGTATCAAATGAAAGGACTTATTGAGAGTGACTTAAAAAATAATTGGACGTTATTCTAAATCCAATATGTCGGACCATAAAAGCTTTTTAAAAAAAGTTTTTTCTTTTAATTTATCCTACTATTAAAATAAATTCAAATAAGGTTCTTAATCTGGCTATTAGCCAGTTTGAATGATTATTTACAATTAATAATTTTTCATTGAAATATCGTCAACAATCTGGATAAGTCCCGTTAAACATGTGTGCCACGGTATACACAAACCTAATAAAAAAAATTATACATCATCAAGTAAATAGCAGATGAAGCAGGCCCTAAATTACACGGGGATCAAGATTAATAAGATAATAGCAAGTCCTATAACAAGTTATATTTATGGTTATTTATGGTAATTTAGCAGTTAATAGGTAATTCTACAGTAGGTATAAACTGCTAACATGCAGCAGGAGTGTTGTAAAAGGATGTAAAATACCGTGTTCATAGGTGTTGAGCTTTGTTATTATATCATCACTAGGTTTCACTATGTTGTTGAACAAAATTGCATTATGCAATCGAGTATTGACTGTCTTCACATGCGTACACTTTTTACTTCCTCATAGTGTCTGTAAATCTTATTTTTTTCCACTTAAGTAGCCGAAAAATTATATAATTTACATAATGATTGCTTAAATTATTAGTAATTACTAAAACAAGTTTAGTTTTACCGTTTTGCTAGCGCGCAAAAATAAAATAAAATACTCCTCTAACTGCAGCTTGATTTCGCGATAAACTTATCGTCCTTTGTTTGTAAACATGCGATCTATAAATACGATATTAATATGACCTTTAATTATCGTGAACCAACTGGATCAGTTGATAATTCCAACTCATTAGTAAAAGCGGCGCGTGCGCCGGTGTCGGTCATTGTCTGATTTAGGTATTTTTAATAGCCGTGTCAAGGGGTCATCGACTGGTACCCAATCGCTATGACATCAGCTTCACTACTTAAGATTACAAAACACTTACTCTCACTCACGTAACAACACAACTGCGCTAGGCTTGACTGTAAGAGTTTCAATAAATTTTGTAACCTCATTATAGCCTGGCAGCATCATTGTGATGACTGATGAGACATGACTTTCATATTTAATGCATTTTGTGGTTTTATCAGCAGTTTCGGATGGACACTCGCTACGGATAGCTGCGCTAGTTCGTTACTGTCACTGTTACATAACAACCAGTAGGTATATCTGCTTGATCCTTTGTGGAGGCATTTTCCTGTTCGTCTTGCCTACTTAGTATTTAAACACTTATTAGAAAAGCAAATATTGCCAAATCTACTGAACCGTGACTATGTTAAGAAAGTTAATGGATACTTCGAGTTCAAGAAGGTTGTTTTTTGCGTAAAAATGATACATAGTATAAGATTTTTCTCTAGAAAGTCTTGTTACGCGAGAAAGTCTGAAAACCATACCTAGCAGTATTTCTAAGATCCGACTTTTTTCTCATCTGCCTAGCCTTTTCCTAAGTTTCTTAGATGAGTGCCGGTATTTTATGTGGAGGGACTACCTACATATGTGACCTCCTCAGCTCAGTTTCCTGAGTGACCTTATTCATTATACCCCTTGATAAGACTGTTGTCAGACTGGCTTTTGACTACCCGTACCACCTGCTAATGATAGCTGGGACTCACTTTAACAAGCCTCCCGAAATACGAAGGATCTCGTAACGACAAAATGGTCACCCATCGATGGACTGACCGCACCAAGCGTTGCCTAACCTTATGATCAATCGAGCCGTGCAGCTGTTACTTAGTCACATTTTAAAAAATCATAATAGCTGATAGAGCTATATGATTTTCGTCTAATATAAGCTATAATTAGTACGCCCACGCTAAGCAAAACTATACTTTAAAGTTAATTTTCTATCCAAGATTTATAACACAATCACACACAACAAAATATGCGTGAATGATTTATCAACCTCATCATATAGTTCTGAGCGAAACATTATTATATTTGATAAGTTTCGTGTCTCAAAAATAATGACGAACATTAATAAAAGACGAGATAACTCGTAGCCTAGCCTTAGGCATAGTTACGAACATAATCATGGAAGTTAAAAAGTAATCAATCCATTCTCTTTGGCAACGTTTATGAATGTCTTCAATGACTCGTAAAATCTCACGGCTCTCACTCAAAAAAAATGTATTGTGTAATTTTTTCATATTTACCTGTTGCAAATTACGCACGTTTAATTTTTGAAAACGAAAACATAACTGAATAACAATACCAAAAATGAATAAACTTCCAAAGTAGTAGGTAAACACTTCCGTGGCAATGCTTTAAAATTATGGATGAATATTATGTATAGGTCAAGAATTATAACATCTAGGGCCAGTCATAGTCATTTCTTGCACCTGTAGCTGATAAGTTCCAGATAGTTTATCGGGCAGATAATTTCATACAAATTCTGTTCCATTTTTTAATTTATCTGGTAGATAGTGGCTATCCGTAACCTGTGAAACTGGCCTCTAATGTTTTACATAAAATCCTTACTAGTACATAAAGATACGTAAAAACAATGCATGTCTACATAACTTTCTAAGAGTTTTATGAAAAACGCAAATGAACACTGAAACATTTTCATATTTCTTCAAAGCATAGAACTAAAACTAAAAGTTAGGAGGATATTAACTACTACTGCTTCAGAATTGGATGCACCTATTCTCTTTATTCTATCTAATATTGAAAGAATAAACCCCCAATGCAAACTGTTAATACTATTTTGAATAATAAAATTTAATAGTAACGATATTAGTAGAAAAAAAACCTCAATGTTAATTTTAAGTTAAAAAACAGCAATAAAATTCTACATTATGTAAAAATTATGTTTATTAATACAGTAAGTATTATATATTTTACATATCTACCAGGCTCTAAGAGCTACGGAATAAACAAGACATACATATATCAGTGTTTTCGCGTTCAGACTTTATAATAATATCTTGGCGTTACTAAATTGTTTAAAGAAAAATATTAAAGAGCTATTATTTTCCCTTTAAAAGTATAAAACTACTCAAATATTCACTATTAGGATGATACGACTTCATCTAAATTTATTAATTAACCAGTAGGTATCATTACTTTAGAAAAAGGATTTCTCAGACTGTTTAGGCTAATAAGCTTGAGATAGGCCGTTGCCGTAAAATTTATTATTATTCTAACAAAATTAAATAAACCGTTTCATGGGAACTGTGTCAGATTCTACAACTACTAGGGGCTATCAAAGCATAAAACTAATCTCAGGAACAAAAAGTTCAAAAACTTTGCTAAATTAATCCTAATTTAAAAAGCTTATTATATAATGCAAGATCATGTTGACGATAGAGATGTCATCATCATCTCCCGAGCCTTTCCCCAACTGTGTTGGGGTCGGCTTCCAGTCTAACCAGATTCAGCTGAGTACCAGTGTTACAAGGAGCGACTGCCTATCTGACCTCCTCAACCCAGTTACCCGGGTAACGCAATAAACCTTGGTTAGACTGGCGTCAGACTTACTGGCTTCTGACTACCCGTAACGACGATAGAGATGTATGGCTATAATTTGTTGCTTCTCTGGCGACTTCCACAGATTTATTATTTTTTTTATTTTTATTTAAAACGCAGTTTCCTTCTTTTGCATTGCGTAGAATCTCAGTACACCTTGTATAATCTTCTTAGCTAATTATTATACTCGTAATTGTCATTGAGTTGATATGATACATATTGTTCTTGTAAAGAGTGTTGATGGCTTTTTTACGGTTTATTTTCATAGGACCCACTTTTTAGATCTGTGCAACTAGTATCTGACTTTTTATAAAATCCTGCAAAGGCATAGCTATACTCATAATTAATACAAAGAGGAATTATTTGATTGTTCATTTAATAATTTAATTCATAATAATTTAATTTCATAATTTTTTCAAACTACTTGACCAATTAGAAAAAAAATCACAGTTGGGAAGCTAAACTATCCTAAGTGAATATAGGTTATGTTTTTCCGGGTACGAGAAGTTCCCCGGAGAAGCTGGAGAATCCGCGAGAAAAAGCTTGTCTAATATAAAAACTTTTGGCTTTGACTTTGAGACGATGAAGTCAAAAGATTTCATCCTTGAAATATTTTGCAACGAGCAGTCCACCTGAACTGGTATCAACGCGATTGTCCACAATGTGACCTCCACTTGATCGATTAATATGCTAATATATATTATTTATTAGGCAACACCGACCAATATTTAGAACTGTTTTGCTCATTCTAGCTTTTTATTTATTTATTTTTATATTTTTCGTAGCGCTTTTTTGCCTACCTGCCTATTTCGAATCGAGAGAACTGTAATTCTATCAGCAGGCCAAGGCTTGCTCCAATGCGGAGATGCTGGGGACTCTGGACAGAGATCCGTGGGGTCGCCCATACAAAATGGTGCGAGGAAAACTTCGCACCTGGGCACCCCCGCTGACACAGAGTCTCCGGCCCCAGTTAGTGGAGGAAGTGGTGAGCGCTCTGTTCCCTGCGCGCGGGGAACACTCCCCGCCGCCTATAGCTCCGCAGCCTGCGATGCCAGATGTGGACCACGAGACCGACGATGACGTCCCCGAAGTGACCGGGGTGGACCTGAGAGCGGCGGTAGCCAGGCTGAAAGCCAAAAATACCGCCCCAGGGCCCGACGGCCTGCCTGGAAAGGCCTGGGTCCTGGCCTTAGAGGCTCTCGGGCCTCGACTGAAGGGGCTCCTAAGCGCATGCTTGGAGAGGGGCCAGTTCCCACTTCGTTGGAAGACGGGGAAGCTGGTCCTCATTCGGAAGCCAGGGCGCCCTGCGGACTCTCCGTCCGCATACCGGCCCATCGTGCTGCTCGACGAGGTGGGCAAGCTCTTTGAGAGAGTAATTGCAAACCGCCTTGTCGAGCACCTTGTGGGGACGGGGCCGGACCTTGCGGAACACCAGTTTGGTTTCCGCAGGGGGCGCTCAACGGTGGAAGCCATCATGCGCGTGAGGGCCCTCACGACGGGGGATGCGGTGTCCCGAGGTAGGGTCGTCTTGGCGGTGTCTCTTGACATCGCCAATGCCTTCAACACCCTGCCTTGGAGTTGCATAGGGGAAGCACTCCGGTATCACCGGGTGCCAACCTACCTCCGTCGAGTAGTCGGGGCCTATTTATCGGACAGGTCCGTAATTTACCCCGGTCACAATGGGGCATGGAACCGGCGAGACATGTCGTGCGGTGTTCCACAGGGATCGGTTCTGGGGCCGCTCCTGTGGAACATCGGCTACGACTGGGTGCTGCGCACAGACCTCCCTGACGGCGTCAGCATAGTGTGCTACGCCGATGACACACTGGTGCTGGCGCAGGGGGGGTCGCATCAGGCGGCGGCCGAAATAATGACGCGCGGGGTTGCGATGGTGATCGAGAGGATCCGGCAACTGGGACTCGAGGTGGCCTTGCACAAGTCCGAGGTCATGTGCTTTCATGGGCCTCGGAATAAGCCACCTTCGGGCTCCCAGGTATTGGTGGGAGGGGTTCACATCGGTGTCGAGTCGACGATGAAGTACCTGGGACTCGTCCTCGACAGCCGGTGGAACTTCGTCGAACACTTTCGACGTTTGGGCCCTAAACTGGAGAGGGCGGGGGCTGCATTCAAGCGGCTCTTGCCCAATCTGGGGGGCCCAAATGCCTCCTGCCGGAGACTCTACGCGGGAGTGGTGCGGTCCATGGCCCTCTACGGGGCGCCGGTGTGGGCGCGCTCAATGCGCTTGCGAGCCGTCCACCACCTCAACGTCCCACAGAGGGTCATAGCCCAGAGGCTAGTGCGGGGGTACCGCACTATCTCCCGCGAGGCAGCGGGTCTCCTTGCCGGACTGCCACCGTGGGATCTGGAGGCGAGGGTCCTCTCGCGCCTGTACGACTGGCGCGAGGAGGCACTGCGTCGGGGGGAGTCCCCGTTGCCGCGGCAAGTCGCTGCGCAGCGGGCAGTCCTCCGGCGCGATCTCATGGTGGAGTGGCGAGATCGCCTCACGCAACCCCGTGCAGGGCACGCCACAATAGTGGCCATAGTGCCCCTCTTCGAGGAGTGGATTGGGAGGAGTCATGGCACCCTCTCTTACCGCCTGACGCAGGTCCTCACCGGACATGGATGCTTCGGGAGGTACCTGCATCGCATCGGGCGGGAGGAGACGCCTGGGTGTCACCACTGCGCGGACCAGCCAGAGGACACGGTGGAGCACACGGTGGAGGAGTGTTCTGCCTGGGCGGAGCACCGCCGTGTCCTCACAGCGGCAATTGGCGGCGGCGACCTCTCGCGTCCGGCCCTGATCCAGGCCATGGTCCGGAGCGAGGGAGAATGGGATGCCGTCGCCTCCTTCTGTGAAGCCGTTATGCTAGCGAAGGAGGCGGCGGAGCGGCTAAGAGACCGCACCGCTCATCCCAGCCGTCGCGGCAGGGCTGGTACCGGTCGACACCACGGGCGCCGGGTGTCAAGGGATGACTCCCGACCACCGTAGGCGCGGGCTTGTGGGCGGTGAGTGTGGGTAGCTCATCGTCCGTACGTCTTTAGGGACGACAGGCCCGTGTCGGCGGCGCGTTCTGTTCCACGCGCTCCTCGAAGAGATGTCAGCAACATGGGAGGGGCCCCTTTAGGGCCAGGGTCTGCTTGGGCTGCGGGTTGTTCGTGAGAGATACCGCGGCCCTGGCACACAGGGACCCCCAGAAGGAACATAGTGGGTTTTAGTCAGTAAAAGTCTGACACTCCCTCCAGCTGCACCCTCAGCGGGAGGGGTCATTTGATGATTTCCCACGAAAAAAAAAAAAAAAAAAAAAAAGGCCAAGGCTTGCTGATTGCATATGCAGAGCAAATTAAGAAAAATGCATTCGTTAAACCAGAACACGCTGATCAGTCGTGATCATGGGAACAGGAGTCAATAGAAAAATCAGGGGTTCAAATTGTTCATATTTTTTTTTATTATTACTTTATAACTTAAATTAAAAACGTATTTGAATATGCTCTACTAAAGAAAAAGGAATTCTATAATTTACTGTTAAGGCCTGTGATTAGGTCATTTGGCAACGAGCATACAATAAAAATAAATCACGTTTTCTCCATTTACCGGAATTTAAATTGGCTATGAGAATATATAAATACTTGTTTTTATTTTAGCACCTATGTATATGTACATTATTTTATTTTAAAATGAGCAGAGCTTTTAATAACAGGTTTTAAATTACTTGTAACTATTTACGTGTGCATACAACCTGTGAAATTAAATTGCCGCATTTTCACACGGCAGGAATTGTTGTGAGCGCTGGTTTCAGCGAACAAATGCATTGTCGTGGCATGAACCTGTAAATATGCGACACTTTGCAATAATCCAAATAAACAAGTAAAAACATAGAACCTCCTCTCCCTGCATAGCTCCCTGAAAAAATTAATATTATATTTATGTGGTCCCAGTATGGTTCTGCTTGCCATATTATATTTCCTTATTATAAGCAATCTCTTGTTTACGCAACCAAAAACAGCTTTTTTATTATATTAAGAACTAACACTGGTGTTCGCCACACCCAGCTTATGTTTTAAGACCTACTGACCTACAAGGACATGTTTGCATTGTAGGAGCAATACTAGACAAAGTTATACTTATCTGATGTGATATCGATCCACATAACTGAATGTGGGACACGACGTCAGGGCGCCATGCAGCCAGTGCTGCGCCGGCCGACGACGACGAGACGGCGACGCGACGGAGCGACGCCGACCGTTATCGGGCGACCATTGACGACCGACGTGATGTGTAGGCAGATCCGTCGCACAATCGCGACAAGCTTCCATATTTACTTATCCAGTGCCAAGTAACTTACCGGTTTCACACGAGTGGGTTGCTACTAGTTCTTTTTCGTATGCTAATTGGACCAGTATCTATCACTACACATTAAAATATCCTCGACAGTCGATAGATTTCTGTTGTCTCTCTTCAAACTTGTCTGTGAAAATCTACATAAACACGCTACCTACCTACAGTTACCACAATGCCGTTCTAATTTTACATGGCCGATGTTCCTGTAATAACAGTAAACAACGCTTGCATTATACTGCAGTACTAGGCATGACTATCAACGCCGCTGGGCGCATACGATAACTAAAAATACAGCCAACCATCGCACAGCTCGCTAACCAACAAATAATTTTCCATTGCAAATAATCTAATCTAACATTATACATCCATTAACAAATAACCCTTTCCATGCGCGTATCGCAATAGATATCGGGTACAAGCATGCTCAATGTGATTAGTTCTATGGCGTCAAGAAATCGACTCGGGACGAGATAAAATTAAATTGGCGGCTAAAAGTAAGAGATAGTGCGCGACCTTGGGGCAGAGTGGTTTGTTCCGGGTTCGGTCCTCCACCCACCGACCGGTCGCTGCGCCTGCGCCTCTCCGCTGCACTCACCTGTATCTACCTACTGAACATAAAAACGTCGGTTTTAAATTGATTGCAATGGAATGCATTATGGAGGTACAAAATTGTGTCATTAAAGTTTTAGGTAGTCTGGCTTCCAAAAATGTTTTCTTGTCTATAAATTATCGTTGAGTAGGTATATTCAATTTAAATAATAAAATAGATTGCCAAACTTAGAATTATATTGTTTAATTTAGTCTAACAGGAATCTAGGTGAAGTCAACACGGTATACGGTGAGTAGAATGATCACATGCTAGCTCATATAACACAGCTATCGGATGTAAATATTAACAATAATGCGCAAATAGCGAGGTTGCTGGCCCATCGCATAATAAACACAAGTTACGTAACCTTCTCACTTGACCAACGAGGTAACAACTCAAGTGAGAGGACACCCACTGTTCTTAATCATCAAACAAATCTGTAGAAAAGATAACACAAAGAACTAATCGTTTAAGATATTTGATGAATTATTTTGATTCCCCTCTGGAAGTTTAGTATATTTCAGTGACATACACACAAACAGTAGCTAGCTATGAAACATCTGACTTCTAAAACCTACGCAAAACTTATGTTCGAGCTTACCAACCGTATGGAGTATTTCGGTTGAAAATTATAACTTTAAAGAATGAAGAAAACAATTAAATACTGCTAAAATAATTTATTAAGTTTAGCAATGTTTTAATGAATTAAATAATAAGGCAATCACGTGGTATTTGATGCAACTAGTAATGAGTATGAAGTTAAATTACAATATCAATACAAGCAAAAGCTGAGATTAATATACCGATTCGGCGTTTTCACCTATCACAATTTCTTTGGAATAAAAATGTACTACTTATTCGTTAGCGCTCGACTCTTCGATTGTAGTCATAGTCGGGTCTATGGCAAGGTCTAAGTGCGGTATGTTAGTGTTAGTGTTACTACTTGTAGAATTAATATTTGTATCTGCATCTGAATTGAGATTGTCCTCTTTAACTTCAGCTTCGTTGGACGTCTCCTCTGTTGCTTTGGACTCATCAGTTTCAGCAACGCCTTCCTCAACTTCAGGTACAATTTGTGCTAGCGTCGGAACTTCGATCGTTATAATCTCGTTTTCACTTTCTTTGGGTGACTCCGCCACTTTATTCTCTTCAAGTGGTCTAAATATTTCTTGTAGCGAAGAAACTTTCTTCTCTGTGGGAATTATTCTATTTAAATATACTAAAATGTCTGATAGAGAAACAATTCCTACTAGTTTATCTTCTTTATTTACTAACAATAATCGATGACTCTCAGTTCTAACTATAACTTCTAAGGCCTCATATAAAGTAATACTTGAACGACATTTCTGTAACTTTTCTTCCCAGTCTTTCTTTTTATTTCTTACTTCACTTATCGTCAACGACAAATTAGAATATAATTTTTCACTCACTAGATTTAACACTTCATATTTTGCATAAACATCAATAAGCGTACCAGCATCATCAAGGATTGGCAAAGCTGAAACATCTTTCTCTAACAACAGCTGAAAAGCTGTTTTAATACTCGTTTCTTCAGTAACAGATACGATATTTTCGTAAGTACCGATTTTTAACTCGGTTAAAGTCTTGTGAAAGAAAGTTAATTCAGGAAATTCATTCAGATAGACGAACAAGAATCTCAATATTCTTTTATGTGACAATATATAAAGAACATCTCCAGTAAAGGGATCTATCATTAACAGACGATGGACGCGGTTCTTATGCAGTAAATTAATGGCATCGTGTAGTGACTGATCCGGGCCAGCGCTACATAAAGGCTTGCGTGTTGATCGTAACAACTTCCTCCAAGTGTGCAGTGTATGCCGTTCTAAATCTTCAACTGATAAATTTTCTTTATCAAGGTAAAGAAGAATTCGTATGAAATCTGTTACTGTTATCATGCCTACGAGAAGCTTTTTATTAGCATCCCAAAGCGGTGCAGAACGAATACCGTGAGATATAAGAGTGGGAAAAGTTTTCCGGACGAAAAATTGTGTATCAAATATAATAACTTTTGCTGACTTTGGTAAGATTTCATAACACTTATGATATTTAAAGAAATTTAGTAGAAGCCTTGTTTTATCTCTACCTCCTATAGATATTTGAACAATTGATAAATAAGGATCATATTTAGGAAGACCCCGAACTTCTCTAAACATTTGCTTAGCTTGCGATGGATCTAATGAAGCATATGAGTTTTTATGATAAGTAGGTGAAGTCGTCTCAATAGAAGAACGACGAATTTGTTTAGTACTCTTCTTCTTCACTGGATCGGCTGTAGTTTGATTGCTTTCAGTATGAGGCTTGCTTCGGAAAATATCCATTACCCTGGTGATGGGACTGTACTTTCGAGACGATGCTCCAGTTACCGTATGATAATATTTCTTATGAGAATCTTTATTGTCAGCATATTGCTGATCATCGTGGCTCTCAGGGGCTTCTTGAGTCTCCGTCGTTTTAGTCTGTTTTGGTGCATATTTCTTAGCATCACTTTTTCTTCTTAAACGGAATATATCAAAAATAGAGCTCCGTGGACTAGACGACGTTCCGTGAAAAGTTTCGTATCCCTTCTCGGGTGCAGATTGCCGCTCCGCACTCGACGCTCTGGATGTGTCAGCATTTCTATCTTTAAATATCGACCTCACATGAGGCCTTTGTGACTCGACACCACGCGTTCCGAAGTGAACCGTATGTACATTACTATCTGCTACTCTAGAAGGAACTTTATCTTCAGTATTGGATAGTGTGGTAACAACAAATTTCTTTCGCTCACCAACAACTGTTTGATTTTGCGCTTCCGATTGTTTTTTCTTTTTATTTTTGTGTTTTGCTTTACCATGTTTAGTCGGTGATTCGGTCGTTGCAGATTCATTTTCTAGAATTGGATCCATATCCAAATATATTTACTAATGATCTCTTTATACCTTTATCTTGTAACATAATCCAGGAAAATGTTTATTACCTGCAAAAGAGAAACGGAAAATTATCAATAAATGCTTTAGTTATGCTCAACGATGAGTTTTAATGGGGTTAAGTATATTGTGAATGCGAACTAATTCAGTCCGTCAGTGCAGTCTAATTCAATAAATAAATATGAAATTCAAATTGAAATAATACAATATCATGAATTGTATCTATCGATATCATAACGTACAGTCTACATTTTTTTTAAGGAATCCTCTTTATGTATAAAATTTTATACATTTAATACATATTTTTACATGATATGTGACAGCTCCATGTAAGAATATCGCGTGAACTACGTTTTTAAACACACAAACTCTTTCCCCGCCACACCCACTATTCAGCCTAGTTAATATAATTTATAATAATAATTGGAAAATATCCGTTGGAAAAGTTAACTACATCAGTCTATTCTATTCAGTCGAAACAATGGTATAATCTAAATACATAGATTTGAAGCTCCATTTGACAGACCAAATCTATAAAAATATACAATTTATTGGCGAACAATTTACTACAATCATCTAAAAATAGCATAACCGAGCAACACATTTACATATATAGATACATGTAAAGAATATGCTGAGTTTGTTATTTTTGACAAATCCATAATTTTATGGGAGTAATAGCGCGCAACATTTATAGGTGCGAGTCATATGCGGTCTGTCGTCTATGTCCTTTCACGATTAACTGCCGCATAAAATAATCCTATAACACCTATGTCGTTGCTAGGCAACGCAATGCGCCAAATGCACCCATTTTACTACATGCGTTAGCTATTTGCTGTTGCATTGCGTAATCTACAGACTACGTACCTACTCATTGTCTCGACAGAACACCTAAATTAGATGAATCTGTATTTATATGCAAAACACTAGCATATTATTCCACTCGGCACATTAACACGCGTGGCTAAGTCTATATTTGACACCATTTCACTGATCAATACTTTTCTAGAGCGCAAACTATGCCGTATCTTATGATTTCAAAACGTACCTGGCTTTACCGAGAGCTTCATCTTTTTATTCCAATGAATTTCACGCACTGATTTGTAGCAAGACGGTTGCAATGTGTGATGTTCGGACTGGACACTATTTTACTGGGGTCGCGTGTTATTCCCGACGATATTGTGTGCGGCCATGTTAGTTGTCAAATTAGTCGAGGGTTCGTGGAGCGACATCTGCCGTCGGGCGAGGGGAGCGCTTCGTAGGGCGGCACGCCAGCCAAATCAGAACGAGGGGAATGCTATCGTTGTCTGCAGCTCGCAGTTAGACTTTCAATTCGTGAGATGTCACGGCGAACTGATTTCAGATTAGAGTCGTCAGGTATTTGTAGGAGATGCAATAGGGTAGGCATGCCTGATAATTAAGTGCATTACAATACAACTCGAACCCATTCAATTCAATGCGCATTTATTGTATTCAGCTTGCTAATATTTTTTAAGAAAATACTAATACTTACATATATGCCAGCGTTTGTGGATGCCCCCGAGATACAAAAACTGTGATAACTATCAGCATTACTATGTAGGAAGATATGGGAACAGGGTCATCTGTGCAATGCAGAATGACAGTGCATGGAATAACAATAGAATAAAAATTGAACATACATTAAGCTTTCAATTTTGAGTCGCAGAAGGTTAAGGAATAGAACGAAGAACTCGAAATTCTCGAAAGAAATAAAGCGAATTATTTTCAAAGCAACCTTTATATGCAGATTGAACACTTTGCCTAATATCTTCTAAAAATTAAAATTATGGGAAATTATTCAATGAAATGAGAGAAACCCAAGCACTATGAAAAAATTACGGACCACCGAGCAATATACGTAAGTCTTCTATATATTTAATAGCAATGGCTATAAAAAAGTGAACAAATATTGATATTAGATTAAAACATCTTACTATTATAACTTAATATTATGTATCATTAAATACTCCACCAAGATAACAAAATATATTGAAATAAAAAAAAAACAATAATGATGGTCGATGTTTGATTGTCTATGTATCTACACATCTATTTGGCTCATTCGGGATAACAATAATTTTACTTTATGCCAGTAGCCGAGTAACGTGTTCTAGGAACTGTTGTTTCGCCCTGAATTAGATCCGAATCTATTATTCTAGATATAGATACAACTTTCCTATATCGATTTCACTCGATCACAGTGACTCGCCAATTCAGAAAAATGAATAATTTTAGACTAAATATAATTCGCAGACATAACGGCGAGGCGGCTCGAAATCATTTTTAGGGAATAAACATCTGTATGAGGGGCATAGGCCCATATGCATCCCAGTGTTATTCAGAAGTTCGGCCTACAACTATGGGCGCCATTAAGTTTGGCATCATGAATATGACGTATTCGCGATCCCCCGTTTTGCTCACATAAGTATGAGAAATTGGATTAAAGAATAAAATGTACCGAATTCAGCTCGAGTTCTTAGACTGTGAGAGTGAGAAAAGAAATATTCACATTCACTAAAACATTGTATCTCTCACTCGGATTCGGACCCGATGCATTGATTTACCGCACTTGTTTCTTCTTATTCAAGGTTCCGGAATGTAATGCGTATTATCTTTATTTAAAGCCACGATCATACAGTTACTTTGTAGAACACTACATCATGCAATGAAAAAGTAATGAGAGCAACAGTGTTCGAAGGGCAAAACAAATGAATTTTATTGGACGGGAAGTACCCGCGTCGGAATAATTTGTAACAAACCCAATGTACATATTATTATAGCACATCGTGACGAATAACGCGTCATTGAAGAATCGTGCAAAAGAAACAATCGGTTTGTATTCCGCGAAATATACATAGATATGAACAAAAACAAATATTTTGCTCGCCAACATAGTGCGATGGAAGACCGGCCATTACTGCAGATAACTAAATGTTCCAATGTGACATATCCGCTTTATCAGTTTTGGCTCAATCACTGTGCATTAATGTATGCTCAGTAAAGTATTTATTTAAGTGTATAATTCCATGGATCCACTGTTAATCGGGGTTTCTAGAATAAAACAATACAGTCTTGATAAGGAGGCCGCTGACGATTGAATTATGACGTAAGATTACATGGTATTTGCTTCGTATCTAGCTACGGTACCAGGTGAAAGCTACTACCCCAATATCTAACTCAATTCACACCCTGCTAAGTATGACACTCACAAAAAGAAGGCGTTTCAATCTGAGCCTTAATTTTATCAATGGAGCTCGGGCCCCGATGAGCGAAAATTCGACACCCACGCACGTAAATTTATTTTTAAACCTTGTTCCAGAGACTACCCAGAGAATGCGACCAAGAGGAAGGTCAAACAAGTGCTGCAGAGAAGCGCGGATTGGGCACGATAAGCTTCCTATAAAAACAGATGGAAAGTTATAGGGTTAGATTTGCAGGAGCTGGCAGGAGAAGAATATAGTCTAACAAAAACTAGAACTAAACATGCGTTTCAAATAGTAGACCTGGCAAAAATAAAGACTTTTTATGACAAAACCATATACAAATCCACTATGGCTACACACTTTGCGTAGAATAAGTAAAAGTGTGTATCAAGTTATTGTATGTAGCAACACAGCACTTCCACTTATCTCGGTATGACGGCATAGCGCAATCTAAATTTAGGTAAATTTTGCCCAACACAATGCGCATGCGGGGAGATCGGTGACGTAAGATTTCGTCATGAATCAGTGACGTCACCGTTACAGAGACACGAGGCAAACGATGACGTAGCTTGCGGGGGAGAGGGTGTCGGCGCGATCGATAGTCACCCGCTGATAATGATATTCCTGTAGTTCAGTGACGCTCGACTAATAGCGGCACGGGACTAGAAACAACCAGCCTTTCAACAAGGCACGGGTCGGCAGCTCACGTGCTACATTGACTTGCACTATTCGCATTTAATAATGCACAGGTCAGTCGTTTGATCGAACAGTTCGCAGGATGCGCTCACATGACATTCTGATGGACCATGAACCGCTGAACCGTGGAACATCTGAATCGCTTCCTAATGATATTTTTTCGCGAATCAGCCGTGTCTTATAAATTATCAGTACATGCGTATGACGATCTCAACAAACGACTTATTAGCGACCTTAATGTGTATAATAATAAAGCATGGCCTGCGTTTTTACATAAGTACAGTCCTGTCATATACATATCTTATAATCTGCAAGTTATGCTACAGCGAAATAAAATAGATCCCTGAGATCTATTATTAAAACAAATATATCCAAAAATAACTGAAAATATCAAATTTTCAAACAAATATTTTCAAGCAATAACTTCGAATAAACATTTAGAAAAACACGAGTACCTATTGGTGACGCTCAGATTAACTCACCGATCGGTTTCGATAGAGTTCTATTATTAGACGTTTGACGCGTTTAACAGATCGCGTAATTGAATTTTTATATTTATTCATATAAATGTTTATTTTCCGTGTAATTCTGGCATCGTCTATATGGCTACTATGTTTCTTTAACTGTTCCATATGATGGAATAAGAAAACGTTACTTAATGATGATTTTTTTGCTATTATTTTGTTTTACTGTCACTAGTATTTCTCCAGATTATTTTACTCGCCATTTCTCATACTAATAATCTTGGTAAATATACTACTACTAACCGAACCCGACAAACGTTGTACCTACTGTTTTTTTTTTTCATTCATAAGAACCTTCTGCTGACAATAACAAACGCAACAAAAAAAGTGGAATCGGTCCAGCCGTTCACACTTAATAGTGGAACAGTGGAAAATAGGGATTCATATTTATATACATATAATATCTAGCAACAGCCGCATCCTATTACTTAAAATGCTAATCAAGTGTTATTTTAACAGGCAAACATAATTCTGCCGTGTACAATATCAAAAACATTTCACAAACAATGTAAGTAGGTAATAGAAATCTATCCATAAAGTAGAAACTTGTAAACATGTTCTAATACATTGCGCCAATTGCCGTACCCCAGACCGAATTAGCCGTACAACATTCAAATCAAGGCTTATCTATTGATCTACGGAATAAATGAAGTAATATCGTTAGCCTTAGTGATTAAACTGTAATCTGAATTGATAAACTAGCTGTGTCACGCTGCTTCGTTCTCACAATTGATTAGGTGCAGCGACCATTGGCTTATCCAAAATATTTACAAATTCTATTAATTGGCTCGAGGATCTTGTGTCTAACCAACAACAATTCATCTAAGCAAGACAAATATTAGATTCCAATGTATGTGCATAATGTTATTAATTCAATGATACCGCTTCGACCTCGTCACCATTTTTTCATCTAATAGATAAATGTACTTCAGTTGCGCCCGTATCAGTACATATACGTTCATCATGCAATGCCCTGCCAAACTATAAAAAGATTAAGATAACCAGTTCTGCAGACTCTTAAAAGATTAAGAAATCGCCGGTGTTGTTTGCACAAATCTCGACTAATCCCAACATCTTCAGAAACTGATAATGTGAGCACTTACATCATGAGTGCGTCACAATATAAGTACCTGGGCACTTATTGATAGTAAACCAGATATTGATATATTTTATCTATAAGACTAATTGGAAAATATTCGGCTGTAATCGATAATTTGTTTATAGAATTTTTAGTGTCCTTAAATAGACCTTGACATAATAACATCTAAGAAACCCAGAAATATTATTTTATCGATTAAAATAATCTAGTAGCAAATACAATGAGGATAACCTGTTTTAAACCAGAACCAAGTCCACGAGCAATTTTCTGGCGCTGAGAATTTATCGGCGTTACACATACCTATATAAAAACATGCAAATAGTATATCTCTTGTTTTTTGTAGTCTGTAAAAACACTTACTAGGTATCTTTCCATTCTTAATACATATGAAAACATCAATTATCAAGGCGCATAAACCTACAATACACTGTATTCCCCTTTAACAGTTACAGAACTGCTTAGTTACTGGATCACATGTTATTAAAGTTAAACAATAATATACGCATGAGGCCATGTGGTATATGTACAATAGTAAATCGGGCTAAATATACAGACTCACGTCTATAACCAGTGGTATTTTCGTGACGAGCACTTTTCAACATAACCTCAAAATGTTACACAATATACGCCCGTCTGATTTTAATATTTTGCTAATGTTAGTTTAATAATTGATGCACATAGTATACTCACAACACAGATCATTACGCTGAACCCCTCTAGCACTGACTATTTATGAACACTTCACACACACACTCGCAATATGCATAATGCAACCAATACTAGCGAATAGTTTCATATGCGTCGTGTTCGCGTTAAATCGAACACAGGTAGTTCACTAGTCGATTATGCGGACATTGTATAACATGGGCACTGGGACGGAAATTGATGGATCCACTGTTTTGTCAGCGGAGACCGCCATGCCCAATTAGTACAATTTACAATCGAGCCACAGAGTGTTCCAACAACGCGCTGACGGCATCGAAACAAGCGAGTCGCGTTCACGGTATGGAATTCTCTCGCGGCCGCGGGCCGTTGATGCGGCTGCGTTCGCGCACCGATATGTGCCCGCACCCACACATGCGCGCGCGTATCGCCTAAACACACACAAGCTACGCATCAAATATAGATGACTGCCGACGGCTGACTAAGATGTAGCTACTGATAAATTATTGTGTCACTTATCAGTCAACTTTCACAGGTAAACATAAATAAATGTAAATAATATTAAAAATTGTTTACTATGAGCAAGTAAAGTGTCACAAAATTAATGAATGACGACGACACTGTCATGTTTTTGTCAACGAAAAAAATAAACACAAAATCTGAAAAAAACTCCATGGATAAAAACTTCACGGTATGACAGAGGGGATTTAGGCAAATATACAGTAAAATTATAATTATCTCGATTGAATAGAAAGTGAATTATTCCGAAATGTAAAAAAAATTAAATAAAAATCATAGGACACGAATCAACACCAACCGAATAATGTCCTATAATTTTTATTTGGGGTGATATTTCGATCCAATTTTAGATTTATATTTCAAACTTATGGGTAGGTAAAAATTTACTGAACTAATTATTCTTAACCCTATTTTAAACTTGCCGATATTTTTGTTAGCTTTCCGCCTCAAGTTTTAACACCTTTGTGAACAAATAAAGTGTCACAAAAACCAAACAGACAGTCGTACAAATAGAGATAACAACCATTAAAGGCATTAACCAGTAAGTGCATATCTATGACTACTTGTTTCTGTTGACCTTTGAATATTGCGTGGGACAACAATTAAAACACGTGCTCTTTGTAATTACTAGGTAAACTTATAAAGGGCCTAACTAAAAATAATAAAGCCACTATACGAACAATAATATGAATACACTTAGCACAATTCAATAGCGATTTTTTTTTCCTCACACCTTCACACAACGTCGTCTAGTCCCAAACTAAGCAGAGCTTGTACTATGGGTATTAGACAACTGATAAACATACTTATATAATTTTCTTTTGTGAATACATACATATTATACATAGAAACACCCAGACTAAGTCAAACATCCATGTTCATGCACACAAATGTTTGACTTAGCGGGAATCGAACCCGCGACCTATAGTGTGGCAGGCAGTTTCACTTACCACCACGCCATCGTCATCGTCAAAAGCGATTTTCTCCTGTTGAATTACTATAGATCAATGTTTTCAATGGCATGGTATTTTGGAAGCCACACTACTTAGTACAAATTAAGTCTTAGCTTAAAGTATATACACCATTATTTCACAAAAATGGTCAATTTAAAATTTTGCTAAGTAACTACGTATATTACATTATTTATTTGCACGTGACTGACTATTTTGTAACGAGTAGGTGGTCAAAAGAATAGTGATCCTATTTACAAATATAATGACTATTTTTATGAAATAGTAACTTCATATAATATACCACCACATACCCACAGTCAAATCTTTAAAAATATTTTGTTGGTCATTGTACGTAACCGAATGTATTTTTCAAAAGGAAAAAGAACATAATTTAAAAGTTCAAGATATATTTTTCTGTTGCTTTTATCGTTCTAGAATTTTTGGTCCACGTGGTTTCTGCTACAGTGCGCCGGATTTTTTCGGAAATAACGTTTAACCTTTAAAGGGGATTTTTCGTTTTTCTTAAAAATAGCCGTCTCCTGACAACTCTTCGAGAAAATCGATTTTTGTGTGGAATCATCAAAGTAGCAGGCGTGGGTGTTGCTGCCCATCCACTTGATAGAATTCATTAGTCGCCTTTGCGACACCCACAGGTTCGGTTATGGGTAGCCTATTCTTAGCGGGGCTGCGGCACGATGTACCTACATCTTATATGCACAAATATACCACGTACCTATACATAATATATAGTGTGCTCATATTAACTTTACTTATACGTTATTATGATGGTACTAATTCTGTTTATATGTTTTGGTACTTAAGAAGCAAACAAACAACAAACAGCTAGTATTATAAGCGACATAATCTGATTTTTCTCTAAAAGAGACCATGTTCATTTTGGCATACTAAATGATTCCTAGAGTATACCGAATAGGTACTATACTACATATACTACTAGTACTAATATCACGCACAATTCATATTTAATTCGTCTAATAATACATGTTGTAATGCAGATTAACTAGATTCGTTGTTTTAAATTAGTATCTTGCGGAATAACTTTCTTAATTTACAATTATAAATGCCCCTGAAACTGGTTTTTCCATAGGCACCAGAGAATAAAAAATAAATAATACTTTCGATTTTATTTCACACAAATCAATAAGCAAAATAAATGTGAAACTATGGTAGAATTTATTTTTCTATTATTTTAAAGTTCTGGCTAAGGCTAAGCTAAACCCCTTCATACAGCCTTATAATAAACATATTTAGAACTCAAATAATATTTTTGATATTAGATATCATCAAATGATTTTTTATAAAATATAGATTTAAAAATGTTTCAGGATCTGAAACGGAAAATAAATTAAACTTCATTATGTTTTATTTTCTAAAGTCAACAACTATAGAATAAGTTGTGAAACTTTTTTTTTGTTTGTTTAATTAATCGTGGAACATTTAATTTTACAATTTATTTCATATTGAAGAATATTTATCATAACATAATTTTAATGATATTATTAATGCAATACCAAAAAAAAATTCTTTAAGGCAGAGATAAACCGAGGTATCCCGTGCTAAAATTGAAAAAAAAGTACGTGTAAAAGCTTATGTACTAAGGTGCACTATAAATAGTTTATTTACGAGCTTGTAGAAGATAGGGTCAGTAAAAAAATTCATGTGCGTGTATCAAAATCACTGCTTACAATGATCATAAAGGTACGTACGGAACCCTTGGTGGGCAAGCCAACTTGTCCAGTTTCGATCTTATATAAATGCACTGTTGTTTTTTTTCACTTCTCGGAACAAATACGATGAGTATTCACGAACAAAGCTTGCAACTCTTTGAACGTTTAAGTTGACAGTACCTATCAGCTTATTACTACCAGTATATTACTTTATAGTATTACTTTCAGTGACTGGTAGCAAAAAAATATATTATTTCAAGTGAGCAGCATTTCAAACGTTTGGACATCGGTACTTACTATCGACGCGTAGAATGACCTTGCCGATAAAAGTTAATAATCTGCAAATTATAATGAAATGGCGTAATTTTCCTGCTACAAACGACGTTATGACGTTTGTTTTTGTGCTGAAATTAATTTAAAACGTAATCATCAGTATGAACTTGAACCGTAACAATGCATTTCCTTTCAATAACTGCTTTTAGACCACATTTGAACTGTTATTCAAATGAAAAGATTATTTATGATATTCAACTACAAAAAATAATATACAAAAATAAATATTACTTTAAAAATCTGGTGTAAGGGTCCTATGAACTTTTGACATTATATTATTTTGTAGTAATACACGTGGTACCTACCCCTCAATGAAAATTAAAACATACATTATATTTCTCCAGAAATAACACAAAATCTAATACACCAATAGAATATAGATAGGTATTTATATAGTATCTTAACTGAAGCATATCGGTGCAAGTTGTCGTGTTTCCCTGACCTTGGCAGTTTATGTAATTTTCTCAATAAGTAAGCTACGATCAATGAATATAATTGCACAGCTGTAGAATTCATTATTGTATAATTCATAGTGAATCACAATTTCCTCGTTATCATTATGAGATAATGGTATGTGAACAGTGAATCATCCGGACAAACAATGTAAGCGTTGTAGTTTAAACCTACGTATGTGTCTATCGTTTAGTTTAGGAATAGAAACTAAACTGACGGAACCTATCAAAAAGCTGAAAAATTAAGAAACTCTCGATTTAAACTAGACATATGTAGGTGCAAGCTACTTCAAATCAAGATTTGCACCTACTTGAGTAGGTCAGTTTCATGTAAGTAGCTGACATAACAATAAGTAAATAAGTTTATGAGACATTTGTAAGCTGCGTCGCTAACTATATGGGTAATTATTACACAGAAGTAATCAAACTTTGACATAAGTTACGCTTTTCTTGTTACGTCATCGGTTAAGTATTATATTATTAGCAAATCTGCGATGATAGTAAATTCTGTAGTCGACAAGTAACAAGACGTACGTAAATACAAGTTTTATAACACGGAAACACGACAATAATACGTATTAACGTGGTTGATGGATGGATTAGTCTTTTGTCGATGAGTCGGCGATACGACGACATCGATTATAATGTAAAATTAGAATAACTGGACGGTTGCCCGTTCTGCGAGCAGCAAATAGTACTGGGGCATGCGACCAATCGTAACAGCCGCAAATACATGCACCGCGCTGAATGCGGACACCGCGCGGAAGACAACAACCCCCACAGCACCCGCTGCACCTCACGTCGCCGCCGGCTCACTCCCCCGCCCCTCTCCTCAGCCTCGTCTGCATAGTCACTAGCCTCACGCAAGCCTACTTATCTCACACAAACGCGCCCTACAAAACTTACATTGTTTTCGGACCTTATTAAATAGTCCTGTGATCACTCATACTAACGAGGCGTCATATTGTACGTGCGCTCCAAACAAATAAGGCTCATTCATCATGCCATTCACGAGCTACCGATAATTTAGCTCACATCAATTGGTGTACGAAACACAATACAAATATTTAACTGCGCTGGCTGAACAACGGCGCAAATTTCTTGTTCACACACACAGTCAAGATTGAAGCGTACAAAAATGACATAATGTAGACAGTAATGCCTCATCAGTTACGCATACACAAGATGGGAGAAGTCGTTCCGCGGTTGCAGTAATTTATGACTTGAAATGAATTTAAGTAACATGGATTTTTCGATGGAAAACCTAACCAATTAAAAGCATACAGCTGTAGGGATGGTTAAATTAGTAAAATAATACTTTTTTAAGGCAGGCTTTGATTACGGAAGAACCTGAAGCTGAACTTTCTTAATCATTTCAGCATTTATTTGCCAAAATATAGCGGTACATCATATTTGTTTCATCTATTTAGATAAAGAATGTACATGATATATTTCACCCTCACTAATATGAGTATGCAAAATGACGACGCCACAATTTACTGACTTTGCATAATCAATCAAAACATCAAGTATACATACTTAATCTAAACATATTTTGGTTAATTACTATCACAAACAAGCTTGTGTTATGACTGTTGTTGATATAATTTCTAAAACACGAGTAGGTACTTTAAGTTGTTCCTTCGTCTTAAATTGAACAAACAAGCTTTTCAGTTTTAGATCTGAAGGAACGTTCTACTCTTTAGCTAGTCTTCCGTCTAGCGAGTCAAAAGAAATTTTAAGGACTAGGATCAGAAGCGGTATGTAGAGCATCGGTTGCAAATTTAATCTCGGCGACACACCAATGCAAGTGTGCAACAAGTGTTCGAACTGCGCTATAAGTGTCCTCCGTGTGACGACGGCTACAATCAATGCGGAAACGTTCGCCAGTCTGCCCCAAATGGGAGCACGGGATGCGACGCGGTGGACGCCGGCGCACCCCCGCGCCACCCGCACCTCGCCCCTCCCCCGCCGGCCCGGATCAGCGTCACCGACACATTTGTCTCCACGCACCACAATAAACACTATACTTACTTATTGTAATTACTCCTTTCTGGAACACTTATACATAGCAAACAATTAAACGCAGTAATCAATTTTAATGAAGAATGGACGACAGGTACTTCTACTCATAAACGTTCTATAGCGTAATAGAAATCTATCTGTCTAAGTAGTGACGTACTATTAAATAAATATCTTGTGACGACAGATGAAACTTATCGACCGTTTATGGTCTGACGATACCTTATATAAATCATAAGAGGAAAATAGTGAACAAAACCCTCCCGTGTTTTCGGAGAGGGTTGCCATGGTTAGCACGATACAATAAATTTATGACTTGACTACAACAGATCTCATAATAGTAATATTTGCTGTTCTTATCCTTACTTCTTCAATAATAGTATAAATGTGAAAGTAGCTCTGTCTGTCTGTCTGTCTGTCTGTCACGCTTTCACGTCAAAATTAATGAACTGATTTAAATAAAATTTAATAGTCATATAGTCCATAGCCTGAGAAAGGACATAGGCTACTTTTTATCCGGGTGCAGAAAGTAGTTCCCCTGGGCGGCGGCTGGAACAGCATGTAAAGAGTATACCTGTAATAGAGATCATACTTTTCTTAAAGTATCTAAAATCTATAAAGTATAGGCATAGATTTAAGTGGTGGAATGAAACTTTAAAAATGTAGTATTTCTTTCTTTGCGTAACGAACCCTCTGCTTCAGAAATATTCAACTTCTGAAGCTAGGCCATCGTAGGTGGATTGAATTAGAATACATCAACCACAAAACTTCCATCCATATTAAAATTGGAATATATATATAAGAAAAAGTAACAATATGAATTCAACAAAATATTCGATTTAATTACCAAAACTGATAATAATAGTTCGCCTTCTAAAAATCCGGGACTCTGTAGTCCCGTGGTCTAGTAGAGACATACAAAATAATAAATACTGATATGTAATAACCGCTCAATTTTGAAATGTGCTTATGTACTGTCGGAAATTGATTGGAGGTCTGGTTTCAGCAGCGAACGTCTAATAGTTGAGATGATGATAAAATAAATTATACTCTCGCCATAATTATCGTATAAATAAATGAGAAAAATATTATGTTTTCTGAAGCAAGACCTTAGCTAAAATATACAGACGCCAGCACATCAAACTACAACAATCTGTCGAATTTCTTTAATCGATTTTCAATTTCATCGCAGAAGCATACGGTTCAAATTTGATTGGGAAAATTTAACAGTTTCAGGTAGCTTGATGTGCTGGCGTTTGACTCCGATTCACTCCCAGACTAACAGAATAATTATGTAGAAGTAACTTTTAAGCTTTTACCGCGCTTCTCGCGTTATATGGTTTATACCTTCAGAGCTTTAACAAAACTTAATCGTGAAAGAGTTGTTATTAAGATTCAATAAGTACGAATTAATTTTAAATTTATATACTCTTCTTGTCAGAAGAAATTATACTCGCATATACCTACCTGACATTCAAAAGTATGCTTTTTTTCTTTTTTTTTAAAGACATATTCTTTTGCTTTTTTCTACATTTTGTGTTGGAATATTAATTTTTATTCATTTCCAACAGAACCTACCTAAACACAAATAACTAAAACGCATCGAAAAACTGATACTGAACTAGTATAAATATATTTAAAAAAAATATGCATAAACGAGTTATTACTAATACCTAATTAATATTTCATATTCATAAAATACTAGTCAATGGTAGCAACATCGGTCATATTACGAGTATAACACACAAAGTACATAACAACGCTAACGGTAAATCATCTGTAATGATGATAAAAGTTATCAGAATAATGATAAATCGGTCCCAGTCCGGTTAAGCAGTAAACAGCCTCCTAGGCTGAACTGCGAGTTGCCAGAATCTAAAAAAAATCGGTCTCTAGTCAAATAATGTGAAATAGTTTAAAAAAATATTATATAAGCAGCGCCTCTTACGTCATCAACGTGTACATAAACTGTTAAATATAAATATTATTGAAGATTTAGTGTTTGATTATTCCATCTTTGTAAAGTACGTACCCAGCTACACGAACATACCGTTTAAAAAAATATACAACTTCTTACAGCTCTACAGTTATTTCCATATACAGTAGAAATCCTCCAGAACTTCCCTTCGTCTACAAATGGTTTTCGCAAATATACCGGATGGAGCTGAATCCCAAATTTTACATGGAGGAACTGCCTAACTGACCTCTTAAACCCAGTCACCTTTGCAAAACTGGTTGTCAGACTTTCTGGTTTCAGACTACCCGTAACCACTACCAAAGATGATGAATTTAAAGCCGGGACCCTTCGAAACGCGGTGATCGATCGTTCCGTGCGGCTATTAAGCACAAGTTCCAGAATTTCCCTTGATATACATCATATTAGTGTTCAACAGAAATAATAAGCAGGCAATACTCAGGTAATGTGATTTTACGGCCTACGTGAACGTGTTTCGCTTACACTTTGATATTGTAAACCAAAGTTGATAATATTTTAACTATACCAAGTAATTTCAAAGTATTACTAAATCAAGCCCAAGAAATTAATATTCAACCAAAATCAAGCATTAAAGGAAATTAAGGAGCGTCGCCCGTACGTCTATATTTAGCTCTCCTGAAACATCTTACTACGTCATAAAAATAACAATCGGATTTGTGAGATGGTCTCGAGTTCTACAGCAACGTATTTGTTGAATGACGTACATTTGTAATAGTAAACGCTAATACAAGTGGAGGTGCGAGCTCGGCCGTGGAAACCTCACACACAGTGAGGCAGGAACGAAATAGCGGCCGGGCGCGGGCGGCGCGGCCGTATGAAAGCTCCGTCTCGTACTAGCGATGCCGTTAGCGCAGGCTCGGGCGGGCGGCCGCGGCGAGGCGGCGGCGGGCGGGCCGTGGGAGGTACCGTTAATGACGTCGCATCCGTGACGTCGCCGTCGTGACGTCAGACGGCGCGATATAGCCACCAGCCTCGGCGGCGGCGGCCTCAGTAACGCACCGCCCGTTCGCCAGCGCGTACCTCCGCGCGCCCTCTCGCGACCTGCCCCGACGCAACCGACTGACTGAGTGAGTGAGTGCGCGTGCAGTGAGTGGAATGTGCTCGGCCGCATGAGGATCCTGCTGAGCGAGCTGGGACTGTCCGGCGCGTGCTTCGGTCTGACCCTGGAGCCGCGCGCCTCCTCGCTGGAGCCCGTGAAGCCTGCGCCAGGTCAGCGCCCGCACGACGATCCGCCATCCACTTCTGTGTTTATTTTCGCTTTCGTTGTGTAGAACCTCTGGGTGTTGTAGACTGTGTGGGACTGTCGTGATCATGGCCATCGGCTAGAATGCGAGGTGCGTTGCTGACGCCCTCCAGCCAACACTGCGGCCTTAGACAATTCCAACACACACGTACGTACCTCCCTTTTTGTTTTATTTTATTATTTTTTAATTTAATTTAAGTACAATTTTATATTTTATTTTATCCCGAATGTTACCCACTACTATAAATCCCTCTACCGTCTTCGTCAGAACAACTCTCAAACTTTTATTGTATCAGAGCTTTCGGTTATTTCGTTTATTTAAACTTACGAAGTGGTATTTCTTAGTTAGTAATGTGATAAGAAAAATAAAGCGGTCGTTTATTATAATGCCTAGGTCATGACCTACCGGCTACAGCGTGTGGTGAAAATTTATAAATGAAAACTACTTTACGGAAAAGCTCCTTTATTTTTCGTCAACAAATTAACACTGAGACATAAAAAAAAAATTTTTTTTGTGTCATAAGAGTTCCTAAAGCTCGCAAAGCATTTCTCTATTCTTAGGAAAGGTTTGAAAAAGTTCCTGAAAAGTAATATTCCATCAATAATTAGGTATACTAATTAATACAAATCTTAACTACAAGAGTCCCACTAAATAATTGAAATGTAATACGAATTTTCTATTACCTTTTGACAATAAACTCAAAAAGGAATTCAGTACAAAAATATAATAAGGAAGGAGTCAAGGAAAATGAAAATGTAAACTAGTCTCATTCTTCGAAATTAAAACATATCATGCGACAAATAATACAGACTACCGGTTATAGTAGTTCGCTAAAATTAATTGTATTTAAGATTCTTGATATCGTGATCAGCGGACTTATCAATATTTTTAAAAGTCACAGTGAATTATCAGAATTTAGGTGAAACAAGTACTCAATGGTGAAATATATTTCCACACCGGCAGGGCCGGTTTAGGATGACACACGCCGGCTCGCTAGCATACATTAACTTATACTTATCTCTGATTCTGTCCTAAGACCAATCATCTTCATCGAAAATGGTTTATTAAGCATTAAATATTTACCCACGTTACTTAAACAACCACTCGATAATTGATAATAAGTTGATTCGTTAAATTATAATCGGATTTGTTTGAGTGGCCGCGCGTTAGGTAACTTCGAGTATAATGTGAGATGTTTATGTCGCGATCGGCTCCGTCCGATGGCCTCAGCCGATGGCTGCTGCCACTTGCCCAATCGGTTGTCGCAACCGGCAGACGTTGCACCTGTCGAGATGCGAGCCTGTGCAAATTGCCGACGCACTACCGATACCTACTATAGCTATTGTACCATATATCCACATATCAACTAAGCAAACATGTTTGATTACTTGCTTGATTGTGACGGACTAACCGCACTTCTAAGTTTCATATCTAGACACTATAACAACGTTCCTACATAAACGCCGAGGTGCCAACGAATTATCTAAATTGATGCTAAAATAGAATAACAAACTTTCACTTTTTGTTTTCATAAGCGTGTGCTTAATATTGGACAAAGCGGTTCTATAAGTAATACGACAACATTTTTGGCAAATAGAGGCTAATATTTTTTTAAAAGCGTGCAAATTTTTATTTGAATTGGTTATAGAAGTGTCTAATGTGTATAATCCGGCAATTCAGTAAATTAACTAATAACGTAGGGAAGTAAGGTTGACACTCCACGGTGTATTGATACGTCTGCTATCAGTCGCCAGCTGGTGTGACGTCACGACACAAACCCGACCCAGCGCGTCACTCTCACTGCGGCCCCCGAACCCCGAACCCACCCCTAGCCAGAAATAAAAGATACTGCGATTTTTTCCCCTTCAAAACACGGAGCCGGGCTATTGTTCTGTTTCTTTTTTTGCAATTATGACATTAGTGTTGGATTTTATAACTTTTTAGTCGATAATATAACACAGACTAAAAGCATCCTTTAATTTAATTCACATACACACCGTAACGGTTATAGTCTGCCAAACTGACGTCTACCTCATTCCTCCAAGGCGCTATTTTTTAGATTCTTAATGCTTTCGTTTAACAGCGCGATTGCGTCACGAGTCTAAAAATATGAGGGTGGTGTTTGAAACGACAGTAAATGGCGGGTGGTAGGCTGAGCGTCAGGTGGCGCGGTGGGCCTCGGCCTCGGCCTCCGCATCGAGCGGAGCCTGTGACGTCATGGACGCGTGACGTCACACATCGACCGCGCGCTTCAAGGACGCCCTTGCCTGCCGCCCAACCGGCTACCGACTTCCTCCTAACTTAGAATCAGTTTACGCAAACAACAAATATTAAAACATGAGTAGTCGGTAATGTTTTGCATCCGATAATATTGACCCGCAATGTCAATATACCTAACTTAGTGGGTATATCGGCACAAGCAGTATCACACGACATATTTTCTATTAGATCGTATAAGTTTTGGCTACTAACGTAAAAAATCTATGAAGTAAGGTATAAAAGCTCTGATAACAGTAGGACATTTTTACCTTCGTATCCGAGACAGGGGTGTGACCAGCTCAGGGGCACCGCATTGTAAATATAGGTAGGTGTGAAAATATATTAAACTTCTCTGTTATAAATATTTATGTTGTATTTGTATTGTATTAGCACTAGTGTGTCTTATTGTAATTGTTGATTATTTGAACTTCCTTTTAAATTCTGATAGCACATTTCGAGGTAGTTTTCTACTTCGTTGTTAGCATTCGTACTTGCTTGTTTTTATATTTATTATCTTGTTTTAAAACTATCATACATGTTAGACTTAATTATGTTCGAAATTAATATGAGGTTAAGTTTCATAAATACATTGATATATTTGTAATAAATATTTCGACGTTAGAATCACTTAATTACATGGTTACGTACCAAGGCCAAAAAAGAACGTACTTGTATGGTCGTCGTAACATAATTTGCAAACTATGTGCACCTATAATAATATTTAAAATCTTCGTCAGTAATGTGTTAGTGCGAAAAACTCTGTATGTCTGTTGTCTATAGCTCTAACAGGAATAGAATAACAAATTAAGTTTGAATTTGAATTATATTCTATATTACAAACAATTAATGGCATGAGTGTTGTTTGATATGTTGAAAAAAACTGTACGTAAGTATTAATAAATAGTCTCAAATAAAATGTATATGAAAATTTTATATAATTCAAATAAAATCACTACAATAAAGTTAAAATTACAAAACATTAGAACACAATAATGTGCTCGGCTGCAAATAAAAACCAAAAGCCAAAACGTATACATCTGAGTTTTGAATACTCTCACTTATCAAAATTTCTTTAGAATATAAAGTCGGTGACTAATTAATAAACTTCCTTGAGATGTTTAGCGCAAGTGAGCAGTAACTTGTCACTAATATCCTGTGTTTTTAATACTTGTCTATGATTTAAGTAGGAACTCACCAGCTATGAGCGAACACAGACAAATCTTGTCAGTATAAATAAATCAAACTATCAAAAATATCCGGTAAAACAAGGACACCGAAGTTGTCTAGACGATATTTAGATAAAAAAAATATATTTTTTCACATCTGACGCGATCTGTTCTTGATAATAATTTATTCAAATAATTAAATTAAGAACTTTAAAACATTAGTTTTATTATAGAATATTTTCCTGTTATATCCAAAATACACTAACATTTTTCCTTTACGTTGTACATTTGTGTAACTTACGTTTATCGATAAAATATTGAACACAAATTTCAAAAAAAAACTATTTTGAAATATTTTTTCAACTTTGAGAAACCGCTCATTATAAATTTTAGTTAGGTATTAATCTAATTCTTTTCAAAAATACTTTAGTATCGTATCGTACGACAGTCTTGGATCGAGGCAAAATATTTACATATGTGATATTTATCCTTAAGATTACATTTCTTTGAATTTTTGTTGCTACCGATTGATTTATTACCTCTTAGCAACAACGCAAAATATACATACATATTTGCAATATTGTCTGCAAAAGAAATTTATAATGCGCAATTTTCATTTATAAAATAAACTTTAGTTGCAAAACTTTTAAGTAAATCCATTTCGTAACATCTTATGAATATCGACTTCCCTACATATGTATACTCGTAGATACATAATTTCCGTAGCCTACAATAAGACCCGGGATGATTTCATTACCGGAGAAACGGCGAATTTCTAACGGAACATAATATTCTAGTAGCAAATATTGTAGCCGAAGTCGACAGTTCAAAATAGTTGGGAAAAATTCGCATCACGTTGTATATCTAAGCTAGCACGTATATTGTAAGTGTGCAAAAAAAATAATGCAAAGTTACTGACAAAAGCTCTAGTAGCGTAACAAAAAAAAATAAAGAAAAGTATTTAAATACATATCGTAGTCAACTTTTAATTTGATCAATCACAGTAAACGTTATGCCCTCCAAGGCACACACCAGACTCATTAGCGCAATTTCAATACTCTAACAGTATTCGATAAATGAAATTAGACGCGGAATAGGGGAATATATTCAATAATGTTTTACCTGCAGACGTGAGAGGTGGCGGTGGAGGGTGGCTGTGACGTAGATACTGATGACGTCACCGGTAAGCCTGCCCCCGCCCACGCAGCCGCAACAGCTGATAATTCCACCGAAATCACATTTATTTGATATAACACACGCTTGTGACGTCCGCGCCCTGCCGACTAGTTGCCACCAGACTAGACGCTGTTACGTACACCTTATTTCTATTTTGTTGTAGGGTTCAACTTGAGGTTAGATCACGAACTTTTATGTGTAACGTGCAAATAGTAAAAGCTGCTCCCATCCATAATATATAATACTTCTTCTAAACAATAAATATTATGAAACATGAGCCTGTGTCAAAGCTACTGAAATAAATCAATGTAACACGTGCATCAATATGTGTTTCTTAGCGTGTTTCTGTCAGCTGTGAATAATATTTGAGTTAGGAATAAGTAAAGAGGTTGCATGAACAGGTTGCAGCTGGCCGTAGTAGTAGTAGAATACGATTACGTCCCGCACACAATTTATGGCGGGAAAATGTTGGCGTTTAGATTACATCGCTCAGGCGCCCGAGTTTACCATTTAAAATTAATGTTTTAGTAGGAAAAAAGATAAAAGAAAAATATGTATTTTTCCTGTATCGTAGATGCCTAGTCCAAAATAGATATTATATATGAAAGTGCGATGACTGTATAATTATCTAGATAATCTGCTACGCGTGTTAGTGACGACCAGACATTGTATAACAAAACTTATCTATGTTCACTCCTCACTGACGTGTTCACGCGCGACCATTACGCAAAAAGCTACGCGCAAAAACGTCATATAATGAGAAAGCTCATAAAAGCTTGTTTGCCGATAACATACGTATGAGTTAATAGTCCACTTCAAACTGAATCGATGACGAGTGACGTAGACAGACACACTAATGCAAACTTTAAATAATCAATAGCGCAGTTAGCGGCGCCCTACCGCCATCTGCCGGATAGTTCATGATACGATTACACAGTATAAAACCTACTTTCCAGCGAAGTTCCACAGTGCGTAGCTAGCTTTCCCGAGACAGTAATTCCCACAGAGTCTAATAGAGGGCATAAAGCCTTTAGATGACCGACAGCAAAATGTTTTATTTGTGTAGTTAACGACTAATTTATTTAAATCTACTAGTCATAGTAACTATACTTGAAAATTACAGAAAACTCTTCTCATTAATGTTAAAATAAGTTTAGTGGTTTTTTAATCTCATTGTTCGTAGGGCCTACGGCGTAGTCGTTACGTAGTTTTCGTAGAAGCCAAAAAAATAGAATAAAAGACTGATAATCCAAACATGCAGGACTAGTTTTTATTTTACCGCCTCTAAGAATATAATGTTTTAGGCCTTAGATACATACATATTAAATATTTTATATATTCACATACTAAAATGGTATATAATTATATTTATTGGAACACGCAATTTAAAGAAATCGTCGTAAAAATATTTTATCTTTGAGCAATATTAACATTTGATTGGGTATATGTAATCATATTTATGTTTAAATACCTCACATATGACTTCATTTATCTAGCTATGCTAATATTCTTATTACTTTTTATTTTATTCGGTTTATACGTTTAAATATGTAGGGAACTTTTTTACCTAAATAAAATAAATCAGTTATCTAAAAATACTCAAAATAAACCGTAGTTTGTTAGCTGCTAAAAAAAGTATAAATATAAATAACAACTCGATCTAGTCAGTAATTAATTACTTTCAGACTTAAACTAATTAAGTTGTTTGTATAATTTTGATACGATAAACTTGAGTTTCTCATTAAAGTCAAGTATTATTTTATTGACATGCATTTATTATCTGCGCTTTATTAAAAAGGTTAAATACCAATTAGATATTTACATAAACAATTAATTTACATTTATTAGGAAGTGTTGTTGGTATCACTTAAATGATTATTTAAAAAAAAGAATTTATATAATCATAACATGCTTTCGATTAATGTTCGATATTTGAATCTTAGAGAGCTTTTTCGTAATACAAAACAGTTGTATTGACATATACAACTAGCTGTACAATACCTGACATTACAAATAGCTGTATAATACGTATTTGATAAAACATGTGACAAGATTTGAAATACGTAGTACATATTTAAATCCCATAATACGATATTAGTATTCACAGTAGTTGTTTTGTAGCCTTACTTAATGACTTAACATTATTTGGGTTATTTTGCTTTGATATCATAGATTCGCAACGAGAATAGATCCTTAATTGCCACAAAATTTGTTATAATTAGCATTCTCAATCAATTAAATTCGGACATTTAATTAATAAACTGTACAATAAACACGGACTGCTAGATGACTGCGAAAAATAACGAAGCTAATATGTGCCTTCGTTTATTTCAATATACATACAAATATGAATAATACAAATCTGGTTCTATCGTCTTTTTTATAGTACTATAGTTTGTCGAATTTATGTTATTTATATATGTTATTGTTATTTATATTTCCAGTCATGTTAGTTACAGCTATTTACGCGGTTAGTAAATATTGTCTGGTATAATAATCAAAAAACTGCTTCTATACGACATCTTTATTCCTCTCTGATCTTATGTTCTTCATGAAAGAGCTTATAGGGTTAATTACAAATCAAACTTATGATATTCCTCTATGAAAATCAAATAGTACTTACCTGACAACGTATCATTTGTGTGTAAATTATCAGTAGATAAATATTAAGTTACCAGCCGGCCGTAAGTAAAAAAAAGTAGTTAGGACTCACGTTTTGCAAATATATTATTAAAACCTCGAATGTCTAATGAGCACCATGTGTACATAAGTAAAATAAAGAAAAAAATCTCCATGTGTCGCAGCAACAAAAATATAAATAAGTAGTATTTAGGTAATTTTCTTTAAAAAATGTGAATATTTTCAAATAAGATGGGGAATTAATGTCATCTTTCATTTGTTTTACATTGGAGACGTTAAATTACTTTAAATAAAATCAATTGCAGTAGTTTATGATACCTTAGATTTATGTCGCGTCTTTTCAAATCTTATTATAATTTTGTCAATTGATAATACATACCTAGGCTAACTGTGTGTTATTTTAACAATTATACATTTTATACCAAGGATGAGAGTTGGTACTTATAATGCTTTGCTAGCACATAAAGACGTGATCATAGCGCCTAATAAAATGCAGATTTATTCCTATCATTTTGCAATAGTTAAACCTTAAGTTGGTTTTAGTAAGATTCATACCAAACCTAATGTTATTTACCAAACCTTTAACTGTATAATATATGAATGAGTTTTCAATTGTTTATAGTTTTAAAAAGTAAGTGTAAGCATAGAGAAACGTGCATGTAGTTAGTAGACACTTGAACGGTATTGGTTTTTACCATGGATTTTACAATTATGTACATTACAAAGATTTTGGGTCATAAAAAAATCACAGAAATGTATCAAGAACTCGGAAAAAGCTTGGCTTATTTTGTTAAAATCTAAATTCTCATAATATTTATTAATTATTTTCATTTTATCAAGGTTTAAGTTGGGTTTCTTTTGATTTTTGCTTGTAGCTTTTTCTTTAAACTTAATTTTTTATACTGGTGATTTTTTATAAATCAGTAAATCATGTTCGATAGGCGACTTCCTCATCGTAGTACTTGACAAATACGTTTTTGCCTAAACAAGAATATAATTTTAATGTTGCTAGAAATGTTCAAAATAAACTCATGCTAACAAAAGCTTGTTTTGTTTATAGCTTAATAAGACTGGAATTAATGGTTCTTAACATAATAGAAACTGCAAATGCCACTGATTTCATAACCTCCCAAGGGATCCATCGCCTTTTCGCCCCAAAAATTTTCAAGTGCATCCGCTGCGCGATTATGAACCCTAATATCTTACAATAAAGAACAAATTAAATATTATGTCGCTGCTTGTTTGCGACGTTGTTTTAATAGACCTAGATGAGGTGTATACATAGGATTCAATTTTCTGGGCGTGGCGAATCAAGCACCGTGACACAATGTATTCAAAACGCCAATATTCGGTTGGCAAAACTGCTGTATAAAATGGGAGACCTTTCCTTCCCATCGTCATTGTTAGTCGTACAAGGGTAGCGATCACCACTGATCAGGGTTCGAGTACCCGGTGAGAGTAGGTGGATATCGATTAGTTAGCATCAAGTGCTTGTGGTGAAGGAAGAATCAAAGTATGTTCGCCGAGGGTAAATATAAATGATGCATGGCTCGCATAGCGTGATAGTTCAAAGGATGGTGCCGTCAATATCATGTCTACCGGCTACCCGACGCATTCACAATCGGCCTTTCGTCTTGCTTGACCGTTTTCCGTTAAAGTGTCGGTTGTTTCTCGATTTTGCGCATTTCTTTAAGCAAAGTTAATGGATTATCGAGTAGCAGTAAATTAATTTAAATATAATAAATTAACTGTAAACTGGATCTTACTGAAGTGATCATGTCTGATTGTTACAGGGCCGAGCGCCATAGAGTCGCGCTCGCCAAGCGCCTTCACACCCAACTCCTCCAGCATGCTACTGCTGCAGACACACGTAAGTTAAACTTTTGTTTTTATCATACTGATTTTGTACCGTAAGCCGTAGTAAAAGTTTACTAAAATATGTCAACAACAAAAACAATTGTAATACGATCAATAAGTTTTTATTGAATAAATAAATAAATCGCATTTCTTGATTAACGTCTATAACACAATACATTATTGATTCGAACACCTGCAATGATTGTCAAACAGGCGGCCCCTATAGAATCAAGTAGACAATTGAATAAGCACGCCATTGGTTAGTCAGAGCCGCCCCTGACGGCCATCCGCCGCCTACCACTTCTGCGACGCCTTCATTATTGATTGTTATTTCTATTTCAGAGCAACTACGGTTCGTCCTTCACTGATCTACTGTCGCCGCAATATCAAGAAGACTCGACTGAAATCTTAGAAGAAAATCTAGATCCGTTTCCGGACGTCGAATTTCACGCCCCGGTCCCGCCTGAAGTAAAATCTCAACGCGCTACGCCTATCAGTGAGGCTTCGTCTCCGACTCTCGGCCCAGCGTTACCTAGTTTCGAAGAAACCTATTCGGTCCGTTATCCTAAACAAGAAATGGCGGAATTCGGCATTAAAATGGACGAAGACTGCTATAATGTGAGCGCGTATCAAGGACATACGCCCACTCAACTTCTGTATCAATATCATCAGCCGTCAATTCCGTATGTACCGTCAACGTACTACGCTCCAGCGCAACAGTGCAGTCCTACATTTGACACCGGCGGTGTTACGCCTAATCAAGACTCGTACTCTTTACCTCCCTTCCCGAGTTCAGTGGACCTACACATATCTACGGACCAAAGTGCAAGGCAACGTCGAGCTTCCTTGCCGGTACAGCGATCTGAGTCTACCAGCTCTAATGACAGCCCCAAGGTTCCAGGGGGCCGAGTTCACTGTATGCAAGCATCTGCACCTAGCTCCGCGTCCAGTTCCCCTGGCGTCGCGCCGGACGGTGCTGGCCCCCGCGTTGCTCCTTCATCGCCAAGCCAGCTGTGCGCTGTTTGTGGAGATACCGCCGCTTGCCAACACTATGGAGTCAGGACTTGCGAGGGTTGCAAAGGATTTTTTAAGAGAACTGTACAGAAAGGTTCTAAATACGTATGCTTAGCCGAAAAGTCATGTCCCGTAGACAAGAGAAGACGAAACAGATGTCAGTTCTGTCGATTCCAGAAATGTCTGAACGTGGGCATGGTCAAAGAAGTCGTACGAACTGATTCTTTGAAAGGCAGACGAGGTAGATTGCCGTCAAAACCGAAATGTCCACAGGAGTCACCTCCGAGCCCTCCTATTTCATTGATCACAGCGCTTGTGAGAGCGCATGTCGACACTTCTCCGGACTTTGCCAATCTTGATTACTCCCAGTATCGCGAACCAAACCCCATGGAGCCACCAATGTCGGACCTAGAAGTGATTCAACAATTTTACACTCTTTTGACAACATCGATTGACATGATCAAAGTGTTTGCCGATAAAGTTCCCGGTTATGGCGACTTGTGCCCCGAAGATAGAGAACAGCTGTTCGCATCAGCTCGTCTTGAACTATTCGTTCTGCGACTGGCATACCGCACACGACCAGAAGACACCAAGTTAACTTTCTGCAGTGGCGTTGTCCTCGACAAACGGCAGTGCCAGCGTTCCTTTGGAGACTGGCTCCATGCTGTACTGGATTTCAGCAACACGCTACACTCAATGGATATCGACATATCGACGTTTGCCTGTCTCTGCGCGTTAACTTTGATAACAGGTGTGTATTTGAATAATACTTGTACATCGCTCTTAAATTCATAAAAATAACTCTCTGACTTGCTGAAACAAATGTCTACATAATTTCGTGGGCCCGACTTTAATAATAATATTTTATTTTGTTTACAGATCGACACGGTCTCAAGGAGCCCCACCGCGTGGAACAATTACAAATGAAGATAATCGGGTGCCTGCGCGCGCACATGCCTGGCGGCGGTGGCGCAGGCGGCGGCGGTGGAGCTCCGCACTTCAGTCGCGTGCTGGGCGCACTGCCCGAGCTGCGCTCGCTGTCGGTGCAGGGCCTGCAGCGCATCTTCTACCTGAAGCTGGAGGACCTGGTGCCAGCGCCGCCGCTCATCGAGAACATGTTCCGCTCCAGCCTGCCCTTCTGAATGCCCCGCGCCCCACCCTCGAGGACCACTCCCGCCTTCGAAACTTGTTCTCCTTCTGTTTTAGAGCCGACTCCGTTATTTTTTTAAGTGTTTAGATTATAAAAAATATTTTTCTAGAGATTAGATGGACGTTAGTTAGGACGCGATCTCCCACGGAATCGGTTCGTGCTACTCGTATGAATTTAATATTAAGTATCTACTTAATAGAGACAATCTTACCATGTAAGTCCTAAGTTAAGATTAATTTATTGAAACGTTTAGGAATTTGTCTTTTGGGTGTGATTTCGTTTATTCTTACAATGTTGTGTATTTAGTAGTCTGCATTTGAGTTACCGCTCGTGATCGATGGCATCTTGTCGTACAAATATTCCTATGTTATTTACTTACGTATTACTTTAGATAGGGAAAATCTAGTCACAAGACTTAGAAATGTTATAAAAATTTGCTCGTAAATATCGGGCTTTTTATTATAATTAATATAAGTATAGTTACTTTAAGAAAGATAAGGCATTTAATGTCCTTTTGTACGAATGTGAACGGCGGGCGCCGGCAGCAAGCGCCAGCAAGCCTACCCGTGCTGCGCCGCGCGCCCGCCCGGAGTGACCACGGTGAGCGTTAGTGTGACAACGACACGATTGTTGGAAGTTACCTTTTAGTTTTAAATTATTTTGTAATATTTTTAGACGCTAGGACACTAATGTAATTTGTTATCATAATTATACCTAAGGCCTGAGAAAAAGTTCAGCATGTTCGACGTCCCCAATATAAATCCTTAAAATACAACGTGTCTTAAAGAGTACCTTTATAGGTAGATAGCGTAGATTTTTCTTATGTGAACCTTTTATATGCTTACTGAAATACATATTATATATGTATTGAGTAAATATTTAAACATATCACGATATTGTTTTTTAAAAAATGTGATTGCACTTTGTACCTATTAATTGATATCCTTTGCATCTCATTAAGCTAGGCCAATATATAAACAAATTTACATTAAATTAAATTCGCTGTCTATTTTTGCTCGTAAGTATAAATTAATGGAAACACTACTGATATAATCAGGTTAGATGTCTGTATTTTTATGTACTGCATTTTGAGTAAAGAATGGACTATTTAAAAATTTCACTGGACCAAATAGGTGATAACTCAAGTCCTGGTGTGGTCTATCTGAAAAGAGCTATACTAAGATCCTATAAGTCATTATCTGTAGATCGCTGTTTGGTGGGTATTTTGAAATAATATCTGCCGGCGTGGAAACAATGTCTGTGTAGCTGAATGTTGCCTTGTATCTCCCAAAAGACTAGATACCTGCAGCAGCACTGTAGGTATAATTTTTTACGGAAAGTTTGCACGTACCTATTGTACCACTGGGTGCTCTGTCCAACCTTTAACTACTTTTATAACTTAAGTAGGTACATAGATAGGTCAAGGAATTTATGATTCATATCTGTCATAACTATTGATTAGGTGGGCGAATAGATGTTCCTTAAAGTAACATTTATTCCGATAAATATAAAATGAGAGTGATTGTTGAAAATTTTGAAATTGATGTCCTTTAACATAGAGTTCGTGATAAACGTTGTCTATTACATCGTAGAGTTTAAGATATTCAAGACGCATGGAAATTAATAATTTTATACAAAGAATTTGGTAGTAACCTTAATTAATAAAAATGCTGGACTTTTTACTCGAACGCCACAACTCCCTTCTAATATTATTAATTTTATAGATTTATAATCGTAGTCAAGGAAATTATTTGTCGTTAATTTTTCAATTGTGACGAATTTCATAACGATGGAACCTAAATATTGTACCTATTTGATACTTCGGTTGTGCTTGAAATACTGTTACCCTATACCCAAAACGAAATGTTTTATGTTTTTTACAAAACAAACTACTTATCCATTAAAACTGCGATTGACATTCCTACATTACAAGCCTGCTAAGCCTACTCTTGTTCATTCAATGTTAAAATAAGACTAGCCATAACCCATAAGTTAGGGACCGTCGCATGTAAGCGCTTCTAAGAACAAACATAGATTTAATAAAACCAACCTGAACCGCATTAGTACCAGCTAGCCATTTAATATTTATACCCATGCAAGCCTTGTCATAAGTCATTGGATATGGACATGATCTAGAGCTGTTGTTTGCGTTGTACGCACGCATACAACTTCCTATTGAAAATTCTCACTTTACATCATCAATACAGAATAAACACAATAATAAATACGATGCTTATTGTAGAGCTTACAAGAGACGCTACCCTAAATAGTACCTATTAATAAATACATATATAATATGCAGGCAGTCAAATAATGTCATCATATTTAATGTTTCCCTCCATAGGTGTGTACCTGTACCTTTTGCCTAAGTGACATGTTAAGTACCTAATTTTTATCTTTTCTTCTAAGGTTTGTAATGAACTGCATTTCTTAAATCTCAAAATAGTTACATAATGTGCTTTTGTTATGATATGTTATACATTTTCTTTGTAAATATTTCGTCAAAATAATATCGACGCGAATGCGTCAATGGAAATACGTCTGTTTTATTTATTCTCAATTTTTAAACCCTGATTAATTATTAACAATGTACCTAATAAATATAAATCTCGACCATTAGAACAAACTACAAAGAGTAAATAAGTCTAAATTATGATATAGCCATAGGTACCTAACATTCAGAGCACAAGTGACTGTTGAATTACCGACAACATGCGTTACACTTCTTATCAAAGCAGGAAACAGTTTTCGAAAGACGTAACTGTCGTTCGTCATGAGCTTGTTTAGCTAGGCTTGATCTTGACTAAAATAAATATACCTACCTAGGCATACTTAATATACGAGTAAAAGTGACTATTTCTTCTTAGCAATTCAAATATTGCTCTTAACAATGACTCTTTAAGTATTTGCTTAGGCACATCAAAATTATTTCTAACCAAAGGAACACTTTCCTTGTTTGACTTCTGGTCCAGAACTTTGTTAGGTATTTACAACTGGAAGTTGGTGGTGATACGTGCCACGATCAGGTGCAGAAATGTCGTCATCGATGTGCCTAATCTCAAACCGACTTGATGAAAAATAAATGCTAACACCATAGAAGTTGCCAAATGCGAATGATAGTTCTCACCAAACACTAGTTAAAAGTCAATACAAGCTAACTTCGACGCAGCTACGTTATTTGACGAGAACTTTATTTATAGTATGTTGACTATTGACACACTGAAATGGAAACCGAGCACGCCCAAATAAAATTTTGTCAATGTCAGTTGTCATGTCAATTGTCACTGTAGTGACGTTTTCGTTTGTCATCCTTCTGTCTAAAATGTCAACAAAATGAGCGATATCGATAATTTATTGAAATCTTGCTTGTAATTTACTTAATACTAAGTAATTTCCAGCGAAAAAACAATTTGCCCTTACGATATTGAGTGAACCGTGTACAATTTGTTTAAACGCACTTGTAGAACGCCACATTCTGAAAGTAGCTTACTTCTACAGCTTAACATAACAAGTACTTCTATCATACTGATCTCAAAACATGACGGAGTCTACTGATATCAAAGACGTATTGGATACGAATCTCGAAGACTTTGAAATACAAGAAGTTTTGCGCAATGGCACTGACCTAAGAGAATATGCATTACAGCTGGACAAAGGAATAAAGGATGCTGAAAAAACCTCTGTGGCAGATTATCTGAAAGAGAGCGAAAATATTGCTTCTTTGCACAATCAAATTGAAGACTGTGATGGTATCCTTGCAAAAATGGAGAGCATGCTCATGGTGTTCCAAGTAAGTGATTGAATTCACTCTTTAATAACCAAACATATCAACAATTTGGCACAAAAATAAGTTTAAACAACATTTCTCTTTTTCCAGAATGATTTGGGAAGTATCAGCAATGAAATAATTAGTTTGCAAAAGCGTTCAGTGAGCATGTCAGTGCAACTCTCTAACAGGCAGGTTTTGAAGGGGCCTCTCTCTACTTTCATAGAAGATATGGCAGTTTCTGAAACATTAATATTGTAAGTTGTCGAATTATCCTGATTCTATTGTTATATTGTGCAATTACTGAATGTCTGTTTTATTAAATGTTTTTTTTTTTCAGTGGGATCAATAATGTTCCTGTTACTGATAAAGAATTTATGGTACAACTGGCAATTTTAAATCAAAAACTTAACTTTGTAAAGGAACAAGATTTTAAAGAAACAAAGGCTTGCCACGATGTCAAAGATGTTTTGGAAAAACTGAAAATAAAGGCAGTATCTAAAATCAGAGCCTACATTTTGGAGAACATCTACAAGTTTCGTAAACCAATGGCTAATTATCAGATCCCTCAAAATGCCATGCTGAAGTATAAGTTTTTCTTCGAGTTTATATTAGCTAACGAGAGAAATGTGGCTCAAGAAATATGCAATGAATACATTGACACACTGAGCAAAGTTTATTATTCTTATTTTAAATCATATGCATCGAGGCTGGACAAACTGAAGTATGAAGAAGCTCCTACAAAAGATGACCTCATGGGTATTGAAGATGGCTCTAAAGGGGGCTTCTTCCAAAAGTCAAACTTGAAAAATAAAAGCACTATTTTCACAATTGGCAATAGAGGAGATGTACTAGCCCAGCAGCTGGAAGCTCCCATAATAGTCCCTCATGTACAACAAAAAACAAAGGTAACTTAATTATAATTATCCCCATACTACGGTTTACAAGAAAAAATTTATGAATTTCTGTACTAATTGTTTCTAATTATTTTGGTAATGCAACATGTTATTTTGTATTGCAGTATTCTTACGAAGCCCTTTTCCGAAGTCTTCAATATGCATTGGTGGACAATGGCTGTAGAGAATATCTGTTCACAACAGAATTTTTCCATGTCAAGGGAAGTCATGCACAGGAGCTCTTTGATAGGATTCTAGGAAAAACTTTATCATTGCTTGTGGTATGGCAACAGAAACAAATTATTATTATATGGTTCAAACATTACTAGATAGTAATGTAATAGATAACTCTTTTTTTTTTTCAGAAAAATGTTGAAAATTATGTTCTTGAGTGTTATGATTGCCTGGCTCTGTACCTATGCATACAACTTATTAATCGGTATAGGTGGATGTGCCACAAGAGGGCTGTTGCTGCTTTAGATAGGTATGATACAACTTTGTCAAAATAAAACATTGGAAATATGTACCAAGTTAATTCTACAACTATATGCTGTAATGAAACTTTCACAAATAACCTACATTGTTATTATTGACTCTATTTATGTTTCAGTTACTGGGATTCACTACAGAGTACTCTATGGCCAAGATTAGAACATGTTTTAAAAATGAACATACAAAGTGTCCGAGAGTGTGACCCAGCAAAATTATCTAACAAAGAATTAGGACCGCACTATGTATGTATATTTTTTTTCATTATTGTAATTATTGCTCAATAAAGTTCTCATTTGAGTATGATTTACCTTCTGCAGATAACTAGAAGATATGCAGAGTTCTCAGCTGCTATGCTAAGCTTGAGTGAGCAATTTCCTTCAGAAGAACTTAGTAATATTCTCTTGGTCCTTCAAGATGAAGTTCATTGCTTCTTACTCAAAATGGCAGCTGAATTTCCGCAAAGGATACAACAATTAATATTCCTCATCAATAACTATGACATGGTGTTGAGTATTTTAATGGAAAGAACGAGAGACAACACTAAAGAGGCAGAAAGCTTCAGAGAGCAACTGCAAGCTAGAAGCTCCGAATATGTTGAAGAGATTTTGAGTCCACATTTTGGAGGAATGATTCAGTTCGTAAAGGAAGGGGAACAATTACTCGACTCGGATAAAAAAACAGAATTGGCGAATTTAGAAAGAAAGTCTCTTTCACTTGTAGCTTCTTTTAGTTCTGGGTGGAAACAGAGCTTAGAAGAAATCCACAGAGAAGTTCTTATTTCTTTTCCAAATCTTGTGACTGGATCTGGTTTGCTACAAATGGCTCTCACTAACTTTGTCCAGTATTATCACAAGTTCGCAAAGTTGCTAACACCCAACGCGCGAACACAATTAGTCAATATTCACGTTATCATGGTGGAGATAAAAAAATACAAAACCAATTACTGAACTGAAAAGTTAGATTTAAATAATATGTACTTATATTGATAATGATTATTCTGGAACAGTCGTTTACTAAGTTTTTATGTAATAATAGGTAATATCATATTGTACTATCAACAATCATATTTATATAATAAATTATTAGAGTACATATAGATAACTTTGTTATTTTTGACGACGCCCCGTCGGGATTATCGGTAATTCCAAGCACCCAATTTTAGGTCAAGCTATAACTGCATCCCTCACCAAATTTACCTAATCCAAATTGTTTCAAACATTTTCAGTAGAGTGAAATCATAAGAAACAAAAAAATATTTACAAACTCTAATGCGCAATTGTTACATTAATTAAGATCTAAGATGCTGGTGAGATTACTTCTAGCGATCCTTTATTGTTTCCATAGTTACTCAAATACTTTATTTGTTTGGTTCGCAACACGTATATTCTAAACATTGTAAGCAATAAAACACTCCATATGCATTAAACACTGTTTATTACGGAATTAAGTTTTAACTGGGTAATCATATCGCAGATTATACACTTATTTCGAATTTATATTCTTAACTTTATATTTACAATTAAAATACTTTTACTCAGTGCGAAAAGTTCGATACCCTGAAGCCATGGTCTTACTTTTAAAATTTTAATTAAAATGCGAGCCTCATGGCGAGGTAATTACAAGTAGTAGGTGGGTATCGTTATTTTACTACAACTGCTTTGAGCAGTACATTGAATTTTTCCTAATAAGGTAAAGAAATGTTCTTGAAGGGTACATAATGAATTAAGACAGATGACAGCATTACAAAACCACCCACCAAGTTTCGCCTCACTACATCTACAGCCCAATAAAATGCAGCCCCCAAGATACATATTTAATACCTATGTTTGAGATCGAATGCTATCATCTACGTACTTTTAGCTAATACACACACACAAATGACATGAAATTAGTGAAATATTACAGATTAAAAAGATAAAAGGTACTTCAATTAGGTAGGTTAATTGCTTCGAAATCAACTCCCAGCAATGTTTATACCTCCAAATCCTTATTATAAAGATGACTTATTTAAATCACAAAACTAAACTTCACTTACAAGGTGAAGAAACAATTATTATAATATTTACAAAGAACATTATCAGCCATTTTTATAAAATGTACTGCGATATTCAAATCACGTAAAACTAAGTATGATACAATTTTTAATCGTTAGTTTAACTTATCGAGCAATTTTTGACAAAGTTTTCTTCCATATTTTCAATGGTTTTGATTTAACGTAGTCACGTAGAGTTTTCTCTAATTCTGGTGACATAGGTTTCATTTTTCGTGTTAGGAGAGTTTGGTTCATACTATATTGATTATGTCTGTTGATGAACATCATGCTCATGATGGCTGCTTCTTCCATTTCTGGAGATGCTGCAAAAACACAACAAAATTAGTTAAACATTATGTTACAAGAATCTAAGAAAGTCAGGTCAAGCCAAAGGTATCATTAATCCATAGTTGATGAAATTAACTATCTTCTGTAAGGTTTTAGGGTAAATTCAAAAATGAAAAACGGTTTTGTTAACTTCCATTAACTTAAGTCTATTACATTGGTTGTTTGTTCGTTGTCGAATTGTTTGGTTAACGCGCCACGCTTGTATGTTCGATGAATCGAATAAAGAACGATGTGTGTGATATATGAAAGGAGCTCGTGCAAGGGTGATGCATTATGCTAGAGGGAAGTCTACTCAGTGTGCCACTGCCAGTGAATACGTCAATCTATAATTATCTTCTAATCTATCCAAAGGTTAATAATAGACATATTTCTAACTTGTAACTATAGATATAAAAAAATGAGTGAGTTAATTCTTCTATCTACTTGTTTTGGTTCCGTATTTCTTCCAGCCCAAAAGCAGTAATAGGTTTAAAATTGTTAACTTTGGCTTGCGTTAAATTATCGAAAATTCGCGATTATCGACGTTTTGGATCAAGTGTATATACAAATATACTCACGGTTATTATTGAGAATATCGATAAGTTGATTGATTGCTATTTCACAATGCACTTTCATGTCAACTGGATAAGGTTTCATCAGGGGCCCAATCATAGACACGCAAAACACCTTCACAGTGTTTGGTACATTTTCCTTCTCTATCATTGGTTGGAGAAGGTTTTTGATAATATTATTTTGACACCACCGCGGTCCGTGCCGCTTGGCCAGAATAATCAAAGCAAGTCTTAGCATTTTCTTTTCAATGGGAATATCTGAAACAGTCAATAAAAAAATTATATTAAATGCTTTCACAAAATAAGGAAAGAATTTTTAATTCATACTATTTCAAGAAGATATGTAACGAAGAGTAAGAAATGGGCATAATCGAAACAATTACCTTTTAAGTCTTTGATGGAGTTTCTAAACATTTCCAAGATTTTAGTTTCATTCCAATCTGTGATTTGATAGAAATATCGCCGACTTAATATATTTCTAATTTCTTGCACGCGGTTGAATTTGTCATCGCATTTATAGAAATGTAGAAGATACACTAAACACGTCACTAATGGGCTTTTAGCTGAAAGAAGAAAATCACTAATTATTAAATAACTCATATACAGTTCATATGGCATAAAAATTGCAATACCCAAGGGTTTAAAGGGAATTCCACACAAAATATTACTTACCAATTCCCATATGTGCCAATGGGATTATATGCATCCATACTTCCAGGCATTGTTTAATTAAGGGCACAGATTTAAATTGAATACAATACATGGCATCCAAAATAAAAAGCCTCAATCGACTTTTCGCCCCGAAATATCTACAAAGGAGCGCATAGAAATGGGATGTACTTTCAATGACATCAAAGTCTGGTGTTCTGTTTAATTTGAATAGTGCATATTCAATATTGGATAGCACAGCGTCGACGATGTCTACGGAGGGCCAGTGTGTTTTGAGATGCGTAATGACATACAGCAGAATCTGTTCAGCTTTAGTCATTGCAGGAGTAGCTGGGGAAGACACTTTTCCAAACAATTCATGTTTTCTTTCTGGCTTCGTCAAATATTTGATTAAGCCAGTTATGAAGTGCTTATAATTGAGCTTTCGCAAATCGGTCACAAATTTGTTCATAGCGTTTTTCGTGTCGTTCAATGGCAGTTCTGATATTGTGGCTATTTCTTGTTCAATTTTATCACAAATTAGTTTGACTGTTGAATCTGTAAGAGAAAATATTGACAGTAAATCATAATGAACATGTTGGTGAAGTAAACATTTAAATAGGCAAACCTTTTTTCCTCATTCATATCACATTCAGCCGAGAAGTAATCAAATGCATAACAAAGGAAACATACCTGGTATTTTCTTAGCATAAGGCCTCACAGTTGCCACGCCATGTTTTTCTATCATGCGACACAAGATGCTTTCCTCCGGTTGACAATCTGATGATGGATTAGAATCTATTTCTTTTGCTGGAACGGATGCCTTCTCAACTTGTACATCATCAGAAAATAGATCCAGATCTTCATAGCTGTTAAGTTGATGATGATCATCAGTTTCCTTCGTATTTTCATCTTTTTGGGTAATCGGCGCCAATAGTGTAGGTTCGCGGGTAGTTGTTTTTATTTCGTCGGCAGTTTGGACTTTAGTTTTCTTGGTACTTTCATCATTTGTATTAGATATTTCACTATTATCTTCAGTACTTGATCTCGATTGTATAGTCGAACTTCTCAACACTCTCTTACACTGTACCATAGGTTCATTGGACGAAATTCTACGTCTTTTCCTTGAACTAGGATCGTCGGATGTTTCGTTATCATCTTTTGTTTTCTGTATCGGAGACGTTTTAGTTTCACAAGCATTGAATAGTAATGGATCTTTTGTTAAAACCACAGTACACTGATCTGTTACTTCAACAAGCTTTCGTTTGCTTCGAGTTGTAATCAAACTATTTTGGGATATCCTATCATGATTATTATAGTCAATCACTTCTTCCAAATTATTATTAGCTCTTGGAGATATTGGTTCTTTAGTACACTTGGTCGGCGATTTTAGAATTTTGCTACTCTTTTGCGAATTTAATTCTGCCATTATTTTCACAGCTTTTTCATAAACATGTTTGTCATTGAGAGATGCCGATGTCACATTCGCAGCTATTTGCTTTTTGATTGGGGAAATACGTTTAGGTTTAATGAGCGACTTTATTGGAGTTGTTTCCCTTATAATTTTATATTTGGGCGCAAGATTCTTTCTGAGCTTCTCTAATTTTGTTACCTTTTTGGTTTTGGCTTTTTTGACTCTGCTCTCTTTCATGGGCATTTCATTCATCTCTACACTGTCTTGTGAACATCTAGCATTACCTATAGGTTCATTATCTAAAGACTCATCGGAAACAGATTGGTTAAGGTTTTGTATGGGTTCTGGTGAGATTGGTGAAGTGGTTGAAGATAATCTAGTTTTTCGTTGACTATTTTGCAATACGCCTTTGCGATTTTGGTTTGATTGTGGTGACAAAGATGTGGACGACAATCTGGTCTTTCTTTGGTTATTTTGAAAATCTTCTGGGTTCTGGATTTGGGTTGCTGTGGGTGAAGTAATTGATGATGATCTGGTTTTCCTTTGGTTACCAGGCTGGTAAATATTACTGAGGCTTTGGATCGATTCTGTGGATACAGGCAAAGTATTAGAAGATAACCTGGTTTTCCTTTTATTTTGGATTGAATCTGGTGACATTGGTATAATTATTGACAATAATCCTTGATTATTTTGCAATACTTCATCAGGTTTTTGCTTTGGTTCTGGTGAAACAGGTAAACTGTTAGAAGTTTGCCCAACTTTCTTTTGACTAGCATGCAAAGCATCTTGGCAGTTTTGCTTTGAGTCTGGTGGCATGGATGAATTGTTTGAAAATAATCTGGTACTCCTTCGAATACCTTGCATTTCATTATTTTGGTTTTGCACTGGTTTTGGTGAAACAGATCTAGTGACATTCTTTTGACTATCTTGCAAAGTGTCTTGGCAGTTTTGCTTTGTGTCTGGTGACATGGGTGAATCATTTGAAAATAATCTGGTTCTCCTTCTAACACTTTGTATTTCATTATTTTGTTTTTGCACTGATTTTGGTGAAATGGGTTTAGTGACTTTCTTATGATTATCTTGGTCTTGGCAGTTATGCTTTGTGTCTGGTGACATGGATGAATCGTTCGAAAATAATCTGGTTCTCCTTTGAATACTTTGTATTTCATTATTTTGTTTTTGTATGGGTTCTGGTGTAACAGGTTCAGTGTCAGATAATCTAAGTTTCTTTTGGGGTTCTTGTAAAGCATCTTGTGAGTCTTGAATTGGTTCTGGTGACATGGATGAATCATTTGAAAATAATCTGGTTCTCCTTTGACGACTTTGCAAAGTATTATTTGGGTTTGGTGATACAACTATAGTGACATTCTTATGATTATCTTGTAAAGCTTCTTGGTGACCTTTCATAGGTTCTGGTGACATAGTTAAATCATTTGAACATAATCTGGTCCGGTTGGTTTCCAAGACATCTTTATGATTTTGCATCGGTTCTGGTGAAACAGGTATAATAACTGGAGAATGCAATTGTGTTTCTGTTTGGTCATCCTGCATAGCATCATTGCAGTTTTGGATTGATTGTGGTGACATGGGTGAATTAATAGAAAATAATCTGGTTTCCCTTTGGTTATTTTGCAGAACATCCTTGTTAATCTGTGGTAACACTGAATTTGCTAATGTATTCTCTTTTGGAATCAGTTGATTTTGTTGAACATCTGGTAACACAGGAAGAGGAGTACAGATGGGAGGAGATATGGTCTGTCTAATTGATCTATCTTCCCCTTGCTTGTTTTGGAAAGCATCAGATTCAGGTTGTGTCACATTTCTCATTAATAACTTATCACCATCATGTCGGAGTACTTTATCTGATACATCCAAATAGGAGTTATTACAGTCTTCAGTCAGGATTTGTTTTGTTCTTAAAATTGTTTCAAAGCACATAATCAATTTATCTATATTATGAATTGCACTCAAGTCTTTACCACTTTTAACCTTTCTTTGCAAAAATTTGGAGTTTTGTTGTGTTAGACTAGGATTAAATTTACAGAAATATTCTGCAGTGCATTGATGTAGGTACCCCTTAAGTTTTATCAAAAGTTGATCCGTTTTATTACTCAAATACATACATCTCATGATCTTCTCACTGGGATCACCAGAAATCCTTGTGGAAACATCTTCTCGGACCCTTATGGGTGTTCGTGGGATTGGAGATACAGCATGATAGTTCAGTTTCATGGTACTAAATATATTTTCTAACTCAGCATCAATATGCCCTTCATCTTGCATGCTGTTGTGTATATCTAAACATTCTCTTTCAAGTACACCCTGCTTTTTAGGAGTCATGTTATTGGTATTCTTTAAACTAATGGATTCTTCTTGACACGCATAGGGCTCATTAGGAGGTTCTTCCAACATACTTATTTGGTTAAAGGACTCTGCATCTGTCTCTCCTGTTCTGTTAGTAGTTTTTGCTGAATTGCATATATCATCGTTATCTTGTACAATAATTTGTATTATACTTTGGGGCATAGTACTGTCATTTCCTTTATTTTCAATACTTTCTCCATTTAATGGACTATCATTTGAGAAGTAGCCTGGACTTTGAAAGGCTTTCTCATTATCAGAGTATGCTAGAGAAGATCCTCGGCCTGTATCAACACTAACGACTTCGTTGCTATTATCATTTTCAGATTCGCGACGCGCTAGGTTTTTATCAGCGGGTAAGGAATTCTTGGCCTGCAAATACAAAAATTAAAAATATTATCAAGAAATTGGGATACAGTTACTATATCTTTTGAGCTGATGAATTTACTTATTTCACTTACAATGATTGTGTCACTTGGTTGTGGTGACGGTAGAGCATCCTCGAATATGTCATTTTCCGTGCCACTGTGGTCGCTCCAATCGCTGTTTCTGTTAGACAATGACCTAGTTTTACGTGTTTGATCCTTCTTTGACTTTTCTGTAACAATTAAAACATCCACTGTCACAACATTTTCCCAAGCACATATACACTAAATGAAGCAGAATAGATACTATATATCTTACCCTTTCCTTCTATTGATAGTGTGAGATTGGTTAGTAGAGTTCCTTTACTGCTGTTTTGAATTCTTGCATTTTCTTCACGTAGAGTTTTATTTACTCTCTCCAAAAAACCTATTTTAGCATTCTTGATGCGAAGGGTTTCAATTTCTTTTTCCAAGTCTTGTACTCTCGCATTATCTTTTCGAAGAGATTCATTTTCTTTCCCCAACCTTGTCATTTTAGTATTTTCCTTACGTAGGGTTTGTAGTTCTTTTTCTAATTTGGCGAGTTTAGCATTTTCTTTGGTAAGATTTTCAATTTCTTTTTGCAATCTAGAAATTTTTGCATTTTCTAATCGGAGAGTTTCAATTTCTTTCTCAAAATTGATTATTTTGGCCCTATCTTTGAAAGTACTATCACAATCTCGTTCTGATGTTGCTATTAACGTTTTTTCTTTGCGCAGATTTTCAATTTCCTTCTCCAACTTTGGAATTTTTGCATTTTCCTTACGAAGTACTTCATTTTCTTTTTCTAACAACCCTTTTTTTTCACGATCCTTAACAAAAATTTTCTTCTCGACTTTAACAGTTGGTTCAGTTTTATTCTTCTCTTTAAGTAACAGCTGAAACCATAAGGAAAGAATTTTTATTTTTTAAAAATAATACATCAAACGCCAATAAATTGATATACAGAAATTTTGGATTTTGATTTTATTTCTGCCAAATAATGACAATGGACACTCTACCTTAAGCTGTGTTTCCAGGGATTGTAAAGCACATATTTTGTTTTGTAAATCAGAAATGGTTTCATTCTTTTCTCTTTCCCTATTTTCAGCTTCTCGATTTTCCTGAAAATGAAATTAAACATTTAGGAATCATAATACATTACCGTTATCTACATTTATTTATTCTACAAAATATAAAAAATTGGTGTTCACAAGAACAGATCCAAGCTAAATAGCTAGTAAATTTTACGTATAAATACAGATATATAAAACACAGACCACAGTTAACCAACATCTTCACAAATGTTGAATATCTAGGGAATCAAACCCAGGACCTTTGTTCTGCAGTTTGACATGGTGATAATAGTACCAAGCAGGGTGAAATAATAATTATAATTTTACTGTACAGTTTGAGACCTTACGCCTTGATTGGATGCTGATTGATACACTGATAACTTATCTTGATATTTATTGAGAAAAGTATAATTGAATCATAGATTAGTGCATGCTGAATTAATGCTATTCATGTACTAAATTCACCGGCCTGATACATAAAATTGACACAGATATCAAACTGTGCAGTGCTTGCACTGTACATTTATAATAAAAAAAAAGAATGTTGAAGGTTTTCAACTAAACAGAACTTTACTACATGTGTTTAAATAACTTAAAAGTTTTGGGTAAATTAATAATTTCAATAAGAACACTGATTTATACTCACATTTTCCAATTTAGTAACTTTTTCAATAAAGTGTTTTATTTCAATTAGATGCTGTTTGCAGCCTTCTTTGCTAAAGACTTGGTTGTTTTCCAATATACTAGCATAATTCCTTGCATTTTTATATCTTGTTACAGCAGAACTGAAAAGAAATACCATACATGTATATGTAACTAGCTACTTTAATTTATTTCTTTAATTTATATAGTTTAAATACTTACTGTGAAAACAAGATTTTCTTTTTCAAGAAAATAACGGATCTTCTCAGTTTTTCATTCTTTGCTTGCAATTCTTGGACCTGGAACATAAACATAAAATTTATTATAAACTGGTATCAGAGATTAATTAGAAATAGCATGATATTTAATAAGTTTATAAAAATAATACTTTGTTTAGGTTGTGTACTATGCAATGACCAGTCACAACAACAATGTTACACTTTGTGTACAATTTGTATTGAAGGGGTTATTGTTATAGTAAGTTGTGAGAGGTAACTAAAATTGATTAATTTAGTTTACAAGAATCTGTAAAAAGAGTTTGTACTGGAGGCAGCTTCTTGTACCTTTTCAGTAGTTGCTTTAAAGTATGGGTGAATAAATGTTTCATATTGGAACAGTAGAACTAGATCAGGTTTTCCATTCAATACAATAGGAAGCAGTTATTTATGTCCAATATTTAGGATTTAAAAATTATTAAATAGATAGCAATAGGGCTAACACCTAATGCGAATACAAAAGAAAACTAAAAACATGATGAACTAAATGCTTACCTGCAATTACAACCAGTCCTAGTTTCATTATCAGATGATCATCTTCAATAATATGATCTTTAATATATACAAATTGATAATAATTATAATATTTAGAAATTATGTAATCATTTAACGAATAGCATAAGCCAAAACCAATCAAAACTGCAATAATTGGAGTAAAAAATAATAAAAGATAACCTAAAACACTCACCGTGTTAGTTGCAGCGGGATTGAGAAAGTTCAAATCAAAATCAAACACTGTGTCGTCGTATGGAGATCCCATTTTAAGAATTCGAATAACACATCAATTGTCGGAAAACATTTTGTTATGGACACAATTTATCACAAAATTTTCACCGGCGCGCGAATATACAACATGGTCACAAAACATACTGAAGATAAATTGATTTTGATTGATTGAAAGTAGAGGTTGCCAGCCTAAATAATTAACTCCGAAACGCGTGGCCCATTGCAGTCCATTACCTACCACCATCGTCGTTCATTAGAGTGTAAGGGCAGCCTCACACAGCTGGAATTGCTTTCTGAATTCCTTTTCTTATTACCATTTTATTTAATTTCATAGACATCACATCTGATTTTTTCGGAATCTTTTAAATCCATTAGGTAATATTAAGTCCATGTTTAAATCAGATTGATTTAGAACAATGAGTATGACATGATTCCGGAATTAAGAAAATGAAAGAAATAAGATTGCTCGTGTTTCTAGAATTTCGTGTTTTCATACATTTCTATTCTGAATTTTCTGAGTTGTGCTGTCTGTTGAGAAGAGATGTAGATATGACCATTCAGTCTGAATTCTTAAAAGTCCAGTGTTCTGAAAACGAAAATCAAAATGCTATTCTGGCTGTTTAAAGCTTCGCTTAGTCACAATAAATATGGCTAAATAATTATTACACCATACACTTTTTATTAATGCAAAACATCAAACTATTTAACTGTCCTTATGTTTTTCATGTCAACTTGCAGAGAATCATCATCATCTCCCGAGTCACGAGCCTTTTCCCAACTATGTTGGGGTCGGCTTCCAGTCTAACCGGTTTCGGCTGAATACCAGTGTTTTACAAGGAGCGACTGCCTATCTGACCTCCTCAACCCAGTTACCTGGGCAACCCAATACCCCTTGGTTAGACTGGCGTCAGAATTACTGGTAGAGAATATACTCCTTAAAATAACTGTCAAAGTCATATTTGAAATTGACACTACTTATTTTCCGTAATGCTGTCAAAAGAACTGAAAAAGTCACAAGTCAGGAAAAAGTCATTCAAGTTCCAAACTTTGTTTGCAAACACAAACATTTTGCATTCAACATCATTATCATACGAGTGATTTCAATTAGCAGCCATTATAACCTTAGTAGTTGCGAGTTCTGTTAAAGATTTTCATGTTGATTAATATAAAATACCATATCATTTGAAGTACTATTGAGGAAAACAGTACCTTGTTAAGTTGGGTTCGCATCTCTGGTCGCGTGATCATCTCAAGTTCAAGGTTAATAATTGGATTTTAAGACCTAAATAAACCATTACTGGCAGAAGGTAAGTTAACAATTATTAATATTGAAGACGGATCTAGACAATACATTTCGTGAACACTTTTTTAAATTTATATATAAATCATGGAAAAAAAGGATTCCACATAACTGTAAATAAAAATATTAAGGTCATTGACCTTAGGTCAATGTAGCACGGTCGCTTAAATTAATAGTTTTACAGAATTGAATGAATTACGTTGTGGATAAAATCATATCTTTTTTTCAATTTTGCAGTGCATAAAAATACTTTTATTTTTTATGTACGATCTTTTAAGACATTTTTATAAAACTTGTCCTATGAATGCTTGTTTGAATAAAAATAATAAAACTTAAGCCTGCATCCAAGGTGTTGCAAAAACCAAAGCCATTTATGCTAGTCATTTATTTTTTGCAGATGGGGTACCTGAAGACTGACCAGTCAACTTATAACCAAACCAGTTTGTACGACCGTGTCAAGAAACTATTGGTATCCTATGAATGGAGTGACTGCAGTTTCTCTGTGGGAGGACAAAAATTCAAAGCCCATAAATTAATCCTAGGCATAAGTAGTCCTGTATTTGAAGCTATGTTTTATGGGCCATTGTCATCTAATGATGACATTCTGATAACAGATATTCAACCTGATATTTTCCAACTTATACTTAATTATATTTATACAGACACAGTTGAAATTAGCAATATAGACCAAGCCTTTGAATTATTATATGCGTCGAGAAAATATTTGTTAGAGCATCTCACTGAGACATGTATTGCTCACATTCAGGCTAACATCAGTGTTGATAATGTTGTTGAAGTTTTAAATTACCCAGACTATATGCAAGATACCCAACTTATAACATTTGCCCTTAAACTATTCTGTCAACATGCTACTTATTTATTGCAAGAAAAAAAAAGCTCAATTACCTATCCTTGTTTGAAAGCTTTCCTAGAAAGTGACCAAATGAATATTTCAGAAAAGGATCTCATCAAACATGTTTTTGATTGGTCCAGATATTGTTGCAAACAGAATAATATTCTGGACACATTTGAAAATAGACGTGACATATTGAAAAGTAATGGTATTTTCAAATTATTGAGGTTTCTTACTTTAACTGTTAATGAACTTGAGGATGTTATAACTGATATAAATAATCTCCTTTTACCATATGAATATGAAGCTTTAAAAAAAGTTGTTAAAAGTTCTAGTATAAATGAAAAAGATGTTGTTTTATCTATTGGGTCTGTTGACATGCCAAGAAATATATTAAAACTCCAATGGCACCTATGCTATCGCAGTCCTATCAGATCTGTAGCTCCTATTGTTATTGACTCAAATAATTACGTCATACATTCTCGAATAAAAGTTAACAAGTCTGTATTTATTAATTCACTTTGCGTACCAACGAGGATGGCCCCAGCCGTACATTTCCGTAACAACACGGCTAAACTATATACTGAGCAGTTGTCTGTGTCTGTAGGCTGTGATTCAGATAACAGTGAGTATAAATTGACTAACTTCGTAAAAACAGTTGAGTATGACGCAATGATTGATATAGAACTCAAAGAACCTTGTTTCATAAAAAAAGATGAATGGTACAAAATTAGCTTTATGTGGCCTTGTAATAGGCCTCACACATACTCATATGTTGTGGAGTTTAGACACAGACATTTTACTGGTCACAAAGTGTCAATCGAATTTGACGATCTTTCCTACAGTGCAGGCAGTAGTGGTGGTAGTTTCCTCAGTGGCTTAAAGTTCTGTTTGTAAAGATGACCAGACATCTTACAATTGTTACCTCATGCATGCTGTAAGATATTTAGTTTTTAAAATATTTATTGTTTAAGAATGGTGATAATGTTATATGAATTGTATTATAAATACTTACCTAATCAATTATTTATCGTAAGGTACCTTGAGGCATAACATAATATACCTAATATTGAAAATAAACTGATATTAACTGACGTTATTGCATTTAATTAATTACCTACTTAAATACGTATCTACCTACTCGGGCTACGTAGTTTTGACAGGCATTTCATGAGACAGGTTGGGGCTCCGGTATAACACAAATAGAACAGAAGTCATAGTCGTAAGTGGACTTCATAATACCTGCCCTCGATTTCCGAGGATTAGATCTTGAACCTGATGATTATGAGACTTTGATAAGAAAAAAATGAATTTATGAAGTCGGAGTTGCGCGAACAAACAAGAAATACAAACATGCCTTTGTCCGTAGATACGGCCAGCCCCGTAAGTCGAAGAACACATTGAATTTATTATTTTTATGAACCTTTGGTAGGTAGGTTCACGCGTGAAGTCACCAATGTGTCTTTTGTTTGGCATTAAGAAATTGAAATGTACTTATAGTTTGTGCATAATTAATAATTTTATGATTCATAATAAACTAATGTTTTTAAGATTAGAGGGCCTTGCCCTTGACTGCGTCAGCTTTACTTATGGTTAGGTACTATAAGCAGGAAAAACAGCGCTACCTAAGAGTAGGTGTCCGCATATAGGTAAAACAATGTCACCAGTTTCAGCACCTTCAAATATAATGAGAGCTAGCCGTATCGACATACTAGGACATACTCGTACATTCCTCATTAGCATACAGTAAGAATATTTACGGACTGAGCATGAAAAAAATCATAGACCAGCAGAAACTAGCTTGTGAAAGCCAAAACAAATGAACACCGTACCAAATTTCATCTTTGTTTGCTCAGCCGTTTTACCGTGAACTTGTAACACAAACCGATTTCGTATTTACTTACGTGTCTTTCTATGATAATATGATTGATATACACAAAAACCACCTGAAAAAAGTGAGTTCCTCGCATTTAATACAACAAGATTTCTAAAATTTTACATCAAACTTATTTAAAAAATGATAACATAATCACATACATTAGAAATACAATTTCTGCAATACCTGCATTCAATTTTAGACAGAATATACACAAAATATGTTTAACGCCGTGGTGGACCTTCGAATTTTTTCGTTAACAATATAATACGCTCAGCTTCCCGAATACCACTCAATCGTGCCCCGTGCGCCGTAGCGAAATATCCAGGCACAGTAGCTTCACCCGCAAACAGAAGGACAGGTGGCATCGGGTCACACGGACCAGGCACTGGTGTCCCTAGTTCACACTGGTGACTCACCGTGGAACAACAGCTCATGTAAGAATATGACCCGCAGAAATGGGGATCCGACGCCCAACGAGATCGCAACATCATTTGCGGATAAGGTAGACACGGATTGCCTGTAAACCTACGCAGCAACTGAGTCAATCCTTCAGCGACATCGTTATCTGCCATTGATTCCATCAAAGCAGCTTCCTGTCCCGATATAATAGCGCATAGTACATGTTTACTACCTGGCAGCTCATCTATTGCACATACCCCTCGGGTCCAGTCAGTTCTACATTGAAGTTCTTCTGCTGACCAGGCGAGTTTAAGATTGCCTTCGTGACATACCCAAAAAGGTTCAGAATATTCCAAGAATATTTTATCGCTGAGACCAAAACCCAAATTGCATATAGCATCTAATTTACAAACTGGAAGCGGAGGAGCAAATAATTTATCAGCTTGACATTTAAGACATCCAAGTGACACAGTGAGAATGACATAATCAGAATATAATTCTTCACCGTCACAACACTTAACTAGTGCACGCCCCTCTCCTGATGAGCCTTGTCCCCAGCGGATAACGTTCACGGGCTTGTTGTAGCGTATACAGTTGTCTGGAAGGCCGCGAAGTAACGGTGCCATCACTCCAACATATCCTAGGGGAACACGTACGCAACCACCCGGAAGCTCAATGTAACTGCCATATTGATCTGCACTAACTAGGGATAGATCATCTCCGCATTTATTTCGCAAAATGTTAGTCAATCCAAACATGACTCGTGCTGCATCGTACCTTTGATCTTCAGGAAAGTTATGTAATTCCTGTTGTATACGTAAACCGATAAAATTAAGTAGGGTTCCGTGTTGCCTTTCCCCACCAAGTCTAAACAAATTAGCGGCTTGTTGCTCTATTTGCCTAAACGTATGATAAGCTGTTATTGTTACTGGCAAGTCGACTGCTCGTCCTTCACTTGTACAAAATAAGCCTCTCGATGCATCTAATCTTGGCAAGGGTTGTTGTAAAAGCCTATCTTGAGATGCCAACGTATATACAGAATTTGGTAAACACGCTCCAAAAATCCACTCCGCGCCCATTTCAATAACAGCATCTCCGAGCCAACACGAATGAATTCGGCCGCCGGGTCTGTGAATTTTAATTTAATTAGTGATTGTAATCTTTGAGTTCATTATTTTGGAATTTACAATTTGAATCATCTATCATCTACAGAATTCTTGTCGAGTAGTCCAAAATCTACTACTACCAGACTATTGGCATTTTTATGTTCACATATTAGGTCCATGTAATAAATTTCCTAAGTTCTAACTAAAGTGTTCTAAAACCGTAACCTACACATACTATAGCATACCTTTCTTTAGCTTCAAGTACGAGAAAATTCCGTATTCCGCATTGAGTGAGCCGATGAGCTGCCGACAGCCCAGCCATGCCAGCGCCCACAATGATGACACGCGGCTCCTGGCAGTTTGGGCCGATGCTGCACGAGTCCAGGATGCATTGCTCTTGTCCTGCTGTGCTGACAGCACTACCGAACTGTCGTTTATCAGTCACCAATGCTCTATTCGAACAGTGCCCTGTCCCAGAGCTGAGATTTTTTATCAAATTCCAAAGGTCCCCTCTCCATATTAGTTTCATACGTGATAATTTCATCCTGATATTGCAGCTATATATGCCATCTAAAACTTTTATTTAAAATTACATAACACTCTCGAATTTTGAAAGCTTTTCTTTTCAAGTCATGGAGTGACGTTTAAAACATCATAGAGCGAAAACAGAATCATTTTCTTCTTATTTCATGTAAAGAGCTTTTGCGAGAGAACATTTTAATGAGATTACGTTCTTTTTATTATTTTGATAAACATTTTTTTTAATAGAAATTGGTGTCTTTTATGGCATAATTTGAACAGTTTCATACCGTTTTCAGCTGCATGTTAATTACCTAAAAAGAACTGAAGTTTGAGGCTTCATTACCCGGGAATGGAATCTGTGTTATTCAAGGCATTAGATAAGTAACAATAATTAAGTGCGTAGCTCTTACTTTAGAACTATACATACATCTTTTTTTTTTTTTTTTTTTTTTTTTTTCGTGGGAAATCATCAAATGACCCCTCCCGCTGAGGGTGCAGCTGGAGGGAGTGTCAGACTTTTACTGACTAAAACCCACTATGTTCCTTCTGGGGGTCCCTGTGTGCCAGGGCCGCGGTATCTCTCACGAACAACCCGCAGCCCAAGCAGACCCTGGCCCTAAAGGGGCCCCTCCCATGTTGCTGACAACTCTTCGAGGAGCGCGTGGAACAGAACGCGCCGCCGACACGGGCCTGTCGTCCCTAAAGACGTATGGACGATGAGCTACCCACACTCACCGCCCACAAGCCCGCGCCTACGGTGGTCGGGAGTCATCCCTTGACACCCGGCGCCCGTGGTGTCGACCGGTACCAGCCCTGCCGCGACGGCTGGGATGAGCGGTGCGGTCTCTTAGCCGCTCCGCCGCCTCCTTCGCTAGCATAACGGCTTCACAGAAGGAGGCGACGGCATCCCATTCTCCCTCGCTCCGGACCATGGCCTGGATCAGGGCCGGACGCGAGAGGTCGCCGCCGCCAATTGCCGCTGTGAGGACACGGCGGTGCTCCGCCCAGGCAGAACACTCCTCCACCGTGTGCTCCACCGTGTCCTCTGGCTGGTCCGCGCAGTGGTGACACCCAGGCGTCTCCTCCCGCCCGATGCGATGCAGGTACCTCCCGAAGCATCCATGTCCGGTGAGGACCTGCGTCAGGCGGTAAGAGAGGGTGCCATGACTCCTCCCAATCCACTCCTCGAAGAGGGGCACTATGGCCACTATTGTGGCGTGCCCTGCACGGGGTTGCGTGAGGCGATCTCGCCACTCCACCATGAGATCGCGCCGGAGGACTGCCCGCTGCGCAGCGACTTGCCGCGGCAACGGGGACTCCCCCCGACGCAGTGCCTCCTCGCGCCAGTCGTACAGGCGCGAGAGGACCCTCGCCTCCAGATCCCACGGTGGCAGTCCGGCAAGGAGACCCGCTGCCTCGCGGGAGATAGTGCGGTACCCCCGCACTAGCCTCTGGGACTATACATACATCTGAAATAGATATTTATTTTAAAAAAATAAGGTAGGTGTTTACATTATTTTCAAATAAAACTCGTTATCATTATTCATACGACACTGTTTATTATACAGTAACTTTATTTATATTCAACGAACAGCTATAGGTAGTTACTTTAAATAGACACATTATCCTTAAATTGCTAAATGCGTAAATATATGCAAGAAGTATTGGTATAGCTTATTTCTTCGTCAATTTTGAATAATAAAACATTACAGCACAATAACACTTGATATTAGTTAAAGTCACCTGAAAAATTAAGCAGTACCTAGGTACTTAGGTAGCTACACGTTACGTTATCGTAGGTAGTTATTATTTTTTGTCTTAGATATATTCATTTTATTTTACGCTTTACAGTGAAGCCTAGGTTTACATAGACATTTAAGTACATGAATCTACTTTCCATACATATTTTGCGGTTAACATTGGAAAGAATTGAAAAATATACATTACTTAGATATAGAATAAATAAACATATAATTTATATCCATTAAATAAGTGTATATGATTAAAATCATATTCAATTATAGACTTAGGTCCCATTTGAATTCCCAATAAGGAATACAAGTATACGATCTCTTTAATAATAAATTATCACAACTCACATAGGTATAGGCAACGATCGGCAATTAATTAGCTAAATAATAGTATAAGAATATACTTATAATTAAAGGTAAATAAATGATCGTACGAAAATTGTTTACTCTAGCCGCATTTAAAATCAATGTAGTTTATCGAAAATAAATACGCGGTCGATTGAGAACATCCTTATTTTTTTTTTTAATTGGTTAAAAACAAAGATATTGTTCTAAAATAAGATTATAAAATAGGAATGAACAATAATTGGATCCTCAGCAAGGTTACTCCGGCAGAAGACATCACATACGTACACAAAATACATAAAATCTTAATTTAGATATTTATTGTCACAAGCGGCATTTCAATAATTTTATTAACCTACTAAACATTTTACTATCACAGCTATTATAGTTATACTGTGCTTCTAAATACAATAAATACCATCAAGTTTTAATATAACTTGTTCCAATAACATTCAAGTATCGCGGCTGCTCTATCAAAAGTTGCAGCATAGATGTCAGTTGTTTAATTCGTGTTTTAGCTTTAATTATTGCTATTATTCCAAATGCATAGCGATCTAATGGCCTTTAAGTACATCATCAGCAGCAGCCTTTACCTCCTCCCAAGATATATGAATGTCATTTTCTTCGGTGAAACGTGAGCAAATCGCTAATCTAAGGAAGTAAGTGTCATCAATCTTAGAAGGAACTAAATGAATTTTGCCTCTTCCATTTATACGCCTGAGTAATTCCTCATTCTTTTCGTTACCACCTTTCAGTCTGAAGCAGACAAGTCCCATAGTCACTTCTTCATAAATTTCGAACCTTTCGTCAGCGCTGCACAACTTTTCAAATAGATGAGCTAGTGCAATATGTTTCCTGATGTGGTTCTGGAGATTTTCCACGCCATACAGACGTAAGACAAACCACAACTTAAGCGCTCTAAAACGACGTCCCAGTGGTATTTGCCAGTGACGGTAGTCTGGAGCTGATCCCTGCTGGTCGTGTTTCAAGTACAAGGGATCAACATTGAAGGCATCGATGATCCAACGAGGTTCTTTGAGCCACATGGCGGAACAGTCGAAGTTAACGAGCATCCATTTATGAGGATTGAAATTGAATGAATCCGCTTTTTCGACGCCCTTCATGAGGTAACGATATTCAGGACAGATGAATGCGGAGCCGGCGTAGGCTGCGTCGACGTGCAACCAGATGTCGTGCTTGGAGCACACGTCACCAATTTCTTCTAAGACATCGAACGCACAAGAAGATGTTGTACCCAAAGTGGCCACCACCTATAATAAATTGAGTATTTAAGGTTAATTACTGATTGAATTATTTTAACTAATTCATTGTACCATGGCATGAAGAACGAAATAGCGAGCATTGTACCTTCAATGCGCAATGAAAATAAACAAATGAATATATCTATTCTCATCAAATAGATAATTACATATTTTAGACTTTAAACATTAAATAGAAAACGTACATAGAACGGAATCAATCCGTTGCGTATATCTTCCTCGATAGCTTCCTGCAGAGTGTCACCACGAAGTCGCCTCTTTCCGTCCGGTTGCAGCGAACGTAGCTTCACACCTCCCAAGAGACCAGCTCGTTCCACCGAAGAATGAGCTTGCTCTGTCAATAAAAACAAAATTTTAGACTCAAACTTTAAACTCAGACTCTATTTTAAGCTCAAATTTAAAAAAAATAATGTGAATGACTGAAAATAAAATAGAAAATAATTTGCTTACTGTTGCAATAACCGACAAGTTTTGAAATGATTTCAGTGTCGGTCCATTCAGGATGTTGTTCCTTAACGCGTATAATGGTGCGGTTCTTGGCCCCTAAAAGAGCGACAAGCGTGGCCTCGCTGGCAGTTCCTTGGATGACACCACCGGCCTCGCCTCCCGACTTGGCCAGGAACGACTCGGGCAGGCCCAACATCTGGCCCAACCAGTCCAGCATCACAACCTCTAATTCCGTACACGCTGGACTCGCAATCTGGAATTGATAAACTCGCCTTTTAGTTTCACCACAGAACATGTAATAATACTACTGATTATTATTTAATTTATGATAGGTCAATGCGCGGTCGATGATCTCCTATCCATATGTAAAGAAGTAGCTATAGTTTTTTTAGCCTTCTAAGTAAAAGATGTGACTCAGTAATCTATGGCCAACGTGTCGGGCCTCGACAGTCATTAAGTGCAACCGATGAATGTACTACTTATTTCTAGATAATACATTGCAAGTACAGTAAGTTCTTTGTTATATCCTAGTGTAGCATTTATTGAATGCAAAAAATACCTGAGACTGTACTGTATAGGACATGGAACCGGTTTGCCTTGTTCGAATTACCTATGTGCCGCATGACATTGACACTGCTATCGGTTCGAAGAATTTAAACGGACATGGTAAACTAAACAGAGGAATTGTGTATTGACATCCCGGTAAATTTAAGAAAAAAATGGTATCAGTTTCAGGTAAGCTGAATTTTGTTAAGATCCATTTATTAGTTGTAGTAAAAATTCTAGTTGTGCTCTAAATAATTATGTACCACATATGTAGATGATGAGGAGGGCTAAAGATAGGTAACATTTCCAAGTAATGCGGCTAAAGAAGCATTAAGGATAACAGATTTATTTATATAAAGCCAACGTTAGAGTGAGCTGATTAAGCTTACCCAAGTAAAGCCAATACAGGCGATAGCGCCGCTCAGCATGTCAGCCACGATGGCCGGGTACGAGTTCGCAGTGGGGAAGTATGCGTGGAAGCGCGGCGAATGCCAGTGTGTGACCCCTGACATAACTACTCGCTCGATGTCAGCCATCACTGCGGTCCAGGGCTCCGGCTTCTCTGGTGCCTGTTCTGGTACCAGCGGACGGAGGTACCCCGGCTTCACCGACGGTACAACTTGTCTGAAAATTATATCACGATTTGTTAGCTTCAAATCAAAAAGTATCAATAACAATGTGCCACCTAATTTGTAGAATTTTTTAATAAGGTACATGAATTGGTGCATTCAATTATTTTTGCATTAATATAATCACCTGTCTCTGATGTTTTCCAAATATTCGGCAATGTAATCCGTCATTGCCTTCGCAAAATCCTTGAAATCTCCAGCCTCCATGGTTTCTGAAATAACATAAAGAAGCAATTAGTGAGAAACCTAGGAAACTTATTCATGAGAATGAACTGAGTTGTGAAAATACATTTCTAAGAGGAAAATAAGCGCCTTGTCGGAACTTCCCAAGAAAAGATATTTAAGGAAAATCAGCCTCAATTCCGAAGAATGAGTCTGACACCAGTTTCAACAGAGATTACCACCATAAAGAATGTAAAGGATGGCGTGGGGCACTAGGTAGCCATAAAAGGAATTTATTATTTTTATTCCATTTATTTTTCCTGGCTTACGGCCAGAGAGTAGATACTGAAACCCCTTAGGAAAAGAAGGGAATTTCCGGAGACTACCTTATTGCATCTATTGCGTTTAAACACACCCATCACAACAATAATACCAGGTACTTCGAGACGTGTCTTCCGAACCGCTGTGGCTCGAAGTACCAGGTACGATAGTCAGAAAGAAAAATACGAAGAATACAAAGCAACGAAAATCTAATTTGCTATGTTTATAACACAGATAGCTATAAGAGCAAAATAACACTATTTGTAGTTTTCAATGAAGCATCAGACCATATCTTATCATTCTTAATAGGTAAGTACAAATAGGACTGTCTCGTTGTTGCAGTCAGAATTGGAGAATGGAACTAAAATGCGATTTATAAAGAGCATAGTCTAGAGGTACTTTTTTCAATGCATGAACAATTAGCGTAAAGATAACAAAAATCGTAAAATGCGTAGAATCTGTATTAGCAATAACCATGGCAATAACCAATAACAATATTATACATGTGGGCAAAAAAATAAAGCAGATCAAAAAAGAAAGAAAAACACAGAAAGCAGCACAACATTTCATACTTATATGAAAACACAAACCAAAATTCAATTTTGTATGCTGATCCGACATTGTGGAAGCTAAAAGAGAGAAATACTCGTATTGATTAGAAAATTGCTCATGGAACATATAACTTAAATAGATAATTATTCTTCTGGGGGTTATCTAAGTTATGTAAGTACCCGGGCTAAAATTATAACTAAGTAACTGTTATGTACCGATCTGCTTATACATGTATCAGTTTATAGAAATACTAGCGACCCGCCCCAGCTTCGCACGGGTGCAATTCTGATACTAAATACACTACAGAAAAACTGTCATCATCATCATCATCATCATCAGCCTATCGCAGTCCACTGCTGGACATAGGCCTCTCCAAGTGCACGCCACTGAGATCGATTTTCGGCTTCTCGCATCCAGCTCCTGCCAGCCGTCTTGCGCAAGTCATCACTCCACCGTGCCTGAGGACGTCCTACACTACGTTTGCCGAGACGTGGTCTCCACTCTAGAACTCGTTTACCCCAACGGTTATCGGTTCTTCGGCTGATATGGCCAGCCCACTGCCACTTCAGGTTACTGATTCGGTGGGCTACGTCAATGACCTTGGTTCTCTGACGGATTACCTCATTTCTGATGCGATCCCTCAGAGAAATGCCGAGCATAGCTCTTTCCATAGCCCGCTGAGCGACTTTAAACTTGTGGACCAGCCGTACCGTCAGTGTCCACGTTTCGGCTCCGTAAGTCATGACAGGTAGGACGCACTGATTGAAGACTTTTGTCTTTAGGCACTGTGGGATCGACGATGTTAGGACTCGACGTAACTTCCCAAAAGCAGCCCAACCCAACTGAATTCTCTTATTCACCTCGTCCTCAAAGTGGTTTCTACCTAACTGCAATGTCTGCCCGAGGTATACATATTTCCGAACAACTTCGAGAACGGCGCCGTGTATCGCAATCGGTTCCGGTAGAACATGTTCATTGAACATGACCTTGGTTTTGTCCAAGTTCATCCGTAGGCCGATGCGTAGAGAAGATTTAGCCAAGTCGTTCAGCATCCATTGTAGGTCCTGCAGCGTTTCCGCCATGATGCCGATATCGTCAGCAAATCGCAAGTGAGAGATGTATTCGCCATTGATGTTGATGCCGCGTCTTTTCCAGTTCAGCGTCTTGAATATATCCTCCATTGCATTAGTGAACAGTTTCGGGGAAATAACATCCCCTTGTCTCACTCCGCGATGCAACGGTATGGGCCTTGTTTGCTGATTCTGTACTTGGACGGACATTGTAGCGGCTTCGTAGAGACATCTCATCACTTGGATGTATCGCCAATCTACTTGACAACGCTGCAGGGACTCCAGAACAGACCAGATTTCAACCGAGTCAAAGGCCTTCTCATAGTCCACAAATGCTAGACACAGGGGCTGATTATACTCTTCGGTCTTCTGTATAATCTGCCGCACTGTGTGGATGTGGTCTATGGTACCGTATCCGCTCCGAAACCCAGCCTGCTCCGGTGGTTGGAATTCGTCGCGTCTTCGCGCAAGTCGGTTCGTGATCACTCTTGAGAACAGCTTATATACGTGGCTTAGGAGGGAAATGGGTCGATAATTCTTCAGCTGGGTTTTGTCTCCCTTTTTGAAGAACAGGACGACAACACTCCTACTCCACGCCTCTGGAGTTCTCCCTTCAAACAGGACGGCATTAAAAAGCTTCTGGAGCTCCTTGTTGTAATGCCATCCTCGCCAGGGGCTTTTCCATTTTTGAGCTGTCTCAGAGCGATCTCGATTTCGCCACTGCTGCCTTCTGGCAGAAAAACTGTGAACGTTGTATATAAAAACATACTGGCCGGCCGGTACCGCCGCAAACGCTACGTCCCGCAATTTTTAAATCTGTAATATCTTCGAAAATATTCACTTAAACCATACGGTGTAAAGGGCCATATAGATCTATATTAAATGAACAATGTATTCAAGATATTTAATTGGTTAAGGATTAATGCTGTATTGGTTAAAATCGCTTCGAAAATTAGCCATTATTTCTCGTAAAAAGTAAATGACAAAAAAGAGTTATTGTGGGTTATCCATAAGAGATAGACATATACCATCACGGACTTTTCTGTAGACCTTTTCAATGTGTACAATACTTAGTACATTATTTTGATAAAACTCGTAGGGTTCAGCCTGCGTTTGCAATGTAAGCGGAAAAAATGTAAATATTTACGACATCACATTAGAAACCTCAAAAATAACAGTACTTCTCCACTATTTAATGGATGTTATTATACATATAAACCTTCCTCTTGAATCACTCTATCTATTAAAAAAAACCGCATTAAAATCCGTTGCGTAGTTTCAACGATTTAAGCGTACAAAGGGACATAGGGACAGAAAAAGCGACTTTGTTTTATACTATGTAGTGATTTTGCAGATTTTATCTGTTTCTATATTTGCACGACTTTTAACTCAATTGGATTAATCCAATGGGTACCTCAATAGGGATCATAAATCGATAAAAGCTGTAGTATATGTAGGTAGTACGGTCATTAGGCATATGATTGATGATGCATTTTTTTTAAAAACCTATATGTATAAAAATTTATTGCGCCTAACTAGAGATAGACTGTAAGGAATGACATTGACCGTATCGATATTACGTATTACCTCAGATTAATGAAGGACAATAGATGAAACCTTTATGCCATAAAAGCGTACTACCCAAAGTGACAGTTCCGACTCCTAACGACTCCTATCCATCCGACCAAATAAGAAAGGTACTTTTATAAGTGACACTAGCAACATGGGAAATCCTTTCAATTTAGTCGCATTATATCTTGTGTCATTGCCCGGGAAAAGACTTTCAGTTTTAAAAGAATTGTGATAAATTGTGGTGTGTTTGTGCCTCATTTTTATATGGAGAAAGAAGGAAAGGGCAGGCAGATTGTCCTGCATTGTGTGCGATTGCAGATCACATTCCAGCACAAAGAAAACTCGGCCGAAAATATCAGTTTCATGAAGTAAGTAAACAAACATGTTTTTTAAAGTAAATAAACCAGAAAATATAGTGGCATTAAGTTAAAATACTTCTGATAACTTGTATTACAATTCTGAGGTAATTTCATACATGTTAAAATGAAAATAAACACAAAAATCGCGAATTCAATTAATTCAATATTGAGGTTACTAGTGTCGTGAAAACTGTTATCGACAATTGATTATTGATCTACTTATACCGAGATCTACACCGACGGAGAGGATGCTTCTGCATTCTCCACCGCGCTCGTCCTACTTGGTGCGGCTTAATGACGCTCCAAAGAATGTCGCTCATGCCCGTAACTTGACCTTTTATGTAAATCAATATAACTAACTTATGTAATATTTAACTTATATCTTCAAGGTTTCCGAAAATTGAAGACATCCGTGTGCAACGCTTCCCTGTTACGGATCGGATGAGAATCAGCCCGAAAACCATTTGGCGGATGTGCTCACGACACTTTAATCCATAAATTAAAGAATGTTTTTTTCATGTTTCGAGTTTTATTAAACCTCCATTATCATAAGAACATTAATCATTTTACAATAATTCCTTACGAATTGATATGACTTAGAACAGATTCTCGAATAAACCTCATTGTTGCAGCGTCCCAGTAGCCACATCTGATTTTCCTACTTCATTTATTTTTGTAACAATAAAAATACTCAAGTCAGTGTAGGTAAACCTATAATATGAAGACCACGACTGGAAAGCATACTTCCCAAACCAAAAATATTTTATTACAAGCGGTTTAGCCATCTTCGAGCTATAAAATTCCGAGGAACTGAGCACCTCTTCTCTTTTTTCAAGTCAGTTGTTAAAGGTAGAAACGCATATAGCTATTTATTCATATTTTGGTTTTACTTTTGAAACTCAAATATTTTCTTTTGCTTAGCACGTTTTTAATTATCAAGTAACGTCGATATCGATTAAAACTGTTGGTACATTCCTGGGTGATAGCGTTTGACACTGATTTGTCAAACAGGGCTGTACACGGATTGAAATTGACATCCTGACAAAAACAATGCCATCTTGTTTCTTCAAATACCGAGTTTTACTTGCAGAACCAGGATAGCAATACGTAAGTTCTTCCTGCTAAGTTACACTTCATCTATTGTCCTTCATTAATCTGAGCGTATTACATCAGGCTAATTATGTCACACGTTCAATGTCAGTGTGAAATGCTACCGGTTGTCAAGTAAATAATGCGTATACACTTGAATTGGTGGTCCTTGTTCAATGCCGAGAGAGCGGCGCGCGACGTACGCTTGCGCAAGTCGCCGAGCGTGCGCCGGCGAGCAAGTGGTGCGAGGTTATACATGGACCTCGTTGCTGATCGCGGCTTCCACAACCTATGATTGCTTAGTTTCTGACCAAGACTGAACTTCTACTTTGTTAGATAGCTAAAAGTTTTTACTTGCAGTTAGGTACCCATATGAAAAACGACAATACTTTGTAAGACCATACATAGTTGAACTGGAAAATAACTTTATCGAACCTAGAAACGTGAGCTATCAAACCATTCCATAATAATAAAAATCCTCAACCTGGGTCGTATAACTACTTACAAATACTTCCGCATCTGTATCTATTCGCTGTAGGTTGACCCATATTCGAGCGAGATGAATATCTATCTGCAAACCTTAGTAAGTATAACCATTATGTCACTTGGGAACGATATTCTCTACTACTGTTATAACACCTTACAATGCTTCATTGCTTCAAAATTAAAGAGAAAAGAAAAAGGTTTGCAAATCCAAGTGCGCGAAAAACATTTGAATCCACTAAGCTTAGTGAATTAGATAGTGGCCATAATTCACTAAGTTTACCTGTTCTCTAGACCGAGGGAAGAGCAAGACCATGTTTAATTCATTGAAACGTATCTGCTTCACGGCATCGATCGCTGGGTTTAGGGCCAAGGCAAGCCGACACTCACGCGATCGCTGAAAAAGTTAGCGAAGCGGGCGCTACACTCATTACCGCTGATTCCGTTAAGGTCATTTATTTTGTGCGATAACTCCATGAGGTTCCTCTCATTATGATTCATGAGAATGTTCTGTTGCTGGTGGTCGGAAAAATTATACTTATTACTGAAACTGCTGAAGATGCAGCACTATTAATATTTATTAAGTACCTATATGTTGAAATATACTAAACACTAAACAGATGAAAACGAAACAAACATGAAACAGATGAGTACCTACTAAATTAAAAATAGTTTTAATTAACATATGTACATATCTGTATTAAGTAACATAGGTACATAGTTTTTTTATACTTCTTTATAATTTTAATCCATATTTTCAAGTTTTGTTTACTTAAACAGCACGAGTATAAACTTATGTAAATTATTTGATAAGATTACGGGGCATTATTATTTGAAATTATGTCAATAATGTCTTGAGCGATAAATCAATTCAAGAGAACTCTAAAGTATTGAAATATACCTACAATTTGACTCATCGTAATTCACCGAGATCATTACAAGATCCCGTTGTCTTTGCTCTATCAATTAAGTTATTCAATATCACAATTACATTATTGATGTGGTAAACCAGTTTAGTCGAGGTCGCAATAATCATGCGTTCATTAAAAAAACATATATATTTTATTAAATCAGCGGAAGTATTGTGTATAAACAGGATGTTAGATTTTTCAACCTCATACTATTTTAAGAAAATATTTTTAAAATATAATGGAGTTATAACTAATTGAGAGTATTCAAATAATGTCGTGCACTTTAAAAAGTATCTACTTGTCCTCAGTAATGTCGCTTTAACTTTCTATGAATATGCAGTTACTTAAGATCAATTTATGGCCCTGACGCCAAAAATGACGTCAATGATAATTGAGAAGAGGCGATTTTGAAATGAACAAAATTGCTCTTGACCGCTTATTTGATAAAGAACTCAAGCTGGCCACAAAATGAACAGGATAATATGTATATTACGAACAAATCTTATTTTTAACCGGCATCGCAAAAAGAAGGATTTCCTCATTTCGACTGCATATTTTTGTACCCATAAAGTACCTAACCAGAATTCACTGGGGTATAGGCATAGTATACCTAAGTAATTCGCAACAAACTGTGAAGGTCAGGTCGTAATATTATGGCGATCGCTCAAACAAAAGTCTATTATTTTTATGTGGCTTCAAGTCATTGTCTTCGCGAACAATTTGGCAGTAATGAACGTATATTAATGTCACACGACTTTAACAAAGGTCTAAAAGATGTGATTGTGATCATCATAGATAGTTACAGACGCCAGCACGTCAAGCTACAACAATCTATCAAATTTCCTTAATAGATTTTCGACTTTATCCCTGAACTGTTATACAGGGTTTAAGGGACAGCCCTCTGATACTGATAGGGTGCATCTTTTCTTTCTTTCGATGCAATATTTATTTGACACGAAAATTCGAATTAATTTGGCGGTGACGTCAATTTTTGTTGGGAAAAGTTCAAGCAGAAATTATTTTGTTCAAATTTGCATAATACAACTTTCCTGTTTCGCTGTTTACATTCAAATTACAAATTATGTACCCACACAGGGGAAAACCCCCGGGGACTTGTGACGCTCTGGGTACCGGTAAAGTAGATCCCAAACGGGTAATACCTCGTTCTACAGCCAGGTGAACGGCAGATCGAGACTTCACAGAATGAATTAATCAGCTGTTCGTCGAATGTTTTTTTCTGTTTTTTTCCTAACTGATGGATACGCAACAGCCTACATTTGACAAAAAAGTTTTGTGACTTGTAAGGAAATCAAGTTAATTTATTGACTTTAAAAATATTTACATACTCGTGTTAGAATAACTTATAAACCAACCTTTTAATACATAATTTGGAAAACCAAAAAAACTGATTTCAATAACAGTATCGATTTACGATCTACTTACAAATATTTATGTAAATAAAATAAACAGCAAAGATTTCAAAGAAATATACTAAAAAATGGGATATGCAGTAGGTAGGTACTTAGATCGATAAGGTAATTTTCACAGCGGCAGCGTTGTGGAAATGTCAAGTGTGGATCGCTCTAGAGAGTGATGTAGGGCTTCAACAATTGCAACCGATATTGCCCTCATATTTCCGAATTAGCCTGACCTAATCATTATCACTGAATTATATAATGAGAATTTGCTATGTGCACTTCTATATACAATAATATATTAAGGTGAAAAGGTTTGTTTTATGTTGAATAGGCGAATTTACAGAACAGATTTGAAAAATTATTTCACTGTTGTGAAAGTCAAGTCAAGCTATTATATATAAGTCAAGCTATACTTACTATAAGGAGAAGGTTTACCTACTGCTTCTTTACGTGAAACCTGCTGAACTGATTTTGATTGTGATTTATGGTCTTCGCTAACATGTAATCTCATAAGAAGTCATAATAAATCTAATGCAATAAATGTAATGATTAACCCCCCACTTTTTGGCTTTTAAAATATAGTTAGTTAGCTTAGTTTCTGGAGTAGTTTGCAGTTTCTGTATGTGCTCGATATAGATCCCTTAAAAGGACACAAATAGTTTGAACTCAATACCCAAAGCAATGGCCCGTTACGTATCTATGAAATAGGTACCCAAGCCAAAGGTGAAATAGTGACATTGAATTGAGCAATTAAAAAAAACAATAGAAAGGAAAAGAAAGGAAGGATAGATATCGTTTTAAGGTAAGATGCGTTGAAATAATTGATTATGCAAAGTATTTGCAAGGTTGTTTGTAACTACGTAAATTCAATTTTTTAAGGAACTCTGAATGAGAAAAAAATTAGATTAAACAAGATGGAAATTGAAATAGTTTCAATAATATGCCACAAAAGAAGTTTAGTTATTTCAACTGATGTCTATACAGAAAGACAATAAATACCCCAAACCTGTGCCCCAAACTATTTAAACTAGGAAGAATTTAGGTTTCACCTTATTTAGATCGGAATTTGCAGTATGTATTTACTTTAATATAGCAATTTAAGTGCATCCAGTAGGTACCTACTATCTATAGGTTTGTCCCATACCATGCGGGAGAGAATCGTTTGCTAAATGCGATATTTTAGCCACAATCGACTGCACTTCTTAAAATAAACAGAGCTGATATAAATTCCCCGTAGGGGAAGCTTATTTTCAAAATGATTGCCGGAATATTGTAAACAGTTTTTATTCTTTGCTGAGACTTTTTTGTCTATGACAAAAGGGCTTAGATTCGTCTACCGCTAAAGGGTTTTCGTGCATTTATTGTTTTCTTTTTTACGTCATTTTTGTATTTTTTTATTTAGATACAGACTCTCAGAAAAATATTAATTGTTTTTTTAATAATAGCTTAGTTCGAGATTACTGGTGGGTACAACCTGGTGGGTTAACTAATTTAATTTTCGCACTGTTGTCACTTGTTGCCTTGATGCCTCGCGAATGTCACGGGGCGGGGTTAGAAAAGTTTAAAAAGTAGTATTAATTATAACAAGGACGAGAATAATGAGAAATGATTTGATATAATCACATAATTAATGTGCATTACCTAAATATGTACCTATTGTAGCTAAGTGCTTTTTAGCATTTGGCATACCTACCTTCTAATTCTTTATGAAAACCTAACACACATTAACGTGTGTATATTAATATCAGATGGAAAGTACAAAACACTACATGGCACTCAGTTGTGTCTATCCTGTTTAATAGAGTTCATCTCCATTTAGATAATGTTTTTACCTAAACTTATCGAATTTCATTAATTAAAACAGCTGTTTTTCTTCTTAAAATGACCTTGAAAATTTAGTGTTATAGTTATATATAGGCATACGATTTTACCTCATATTAAAGTTAAAAATACAAATCAGATATCAATATTTTATCTCAGTTCGCGTACTTCACTGTGATGCGCGTCTGTTTAGGTTGTTACGACTTTATCACATTTATTTATTAATGATAAAAAGTGTCGTGATAGTAAGACTACAACAAAGATTGTTAATATAAGTTATAACGCACCAACCCAACCAGTTAGTAATGCAGTTTGCAGTTTTGGAGCCAGTCGTTTAGCTCAATTAAGTGCAATAGTTACAGCGACGTAGAGTTAGGTAGGTAATAATGTTAATAGTGCAACGTTCCAAATCTGGTTAAATCTTTGGCTAATAACTTTCAAACAAAGCCACCAAGAATAATCATAAGTAATATTGTTAAGAGCAATCACAATTCAAAAAGTTATACATTTACATAGAGATATTGTTGTAATTCCAAAAGACTTACCAAATGTGTCAGGATAAAATGCTTAAAATATAAAAACTGCAGACGTTCAACAAAAACACAGCGTCACCTATTAAATCTGTACTAATTTTCTTTTGGATAATGTCCGTGAATTTACGCGCTATTGTATGGTCGCGAAAACGCGGTGCGCCCAAATCACTGCCTGCCTCGGACTACGCCCGCCGCCGCCGCTCTCGCAACCTTTATATACTCGAAGCTACGATACGAGGGAACTGTTCACTATGTAGCTGACTCCATTTAGAAGATTAGCCGCGGCGCATGAGCCGTCAAGTCGAATGCTAATAGAAGAATTGAATCTGTACAGTACTTCGTACCCTCAAGGGACTTTCAATGCAAAGAGTTCCGCACCCCAATTTTTAAGAGGGACATTTCAATATTTACTCTTTTGTATTGACATAATAGCCGCGAAATTTTGTTTCAATTCTGCTTTATGAAAATAAACGAAGTAGATCTAAAAGTATCAAGATTGATTGAAAACGTTTTCTATTGGTGCCAATTTATTAAAGTGTTATTCATTTTTTCTCTAACAGTGTGTTCAAAAATTTAAGCCAATCACCTGAATGGTTCTGAATACGAGATCAGTTGGAAAATGAATATTTTCGTACCATGGAACATAAACTTAATTAAGATAGGTCATGAAAAAAACTAAAAGACAAAAATGAATCATAAAAACGGCGACACAAAATCTATAAGACCCTGATTTAATCAGATTAGACGTGAAACACTCCTTGACCTAGGTTCGAATCAAATTTTGAACTGCATTCATTTGTTTAGTCTTAGTAGAATGTAATTACGATCGTATTATTATTATTCGTGGTAAGGTTGAACTTCGCCTTAATACTTCCCATTACTCAGGAGAACTTAAGGAAATATGAATAGAATAAACATAAACACGACGGTTTTACTACATTTGCACCAAGTGCTAGTTTTTTAACTCCACATTTATTATGAGTATATCTGGATACTACAAGACCAAATAATGTACTTCTTCTTCTTCTTCTGAGGAAGCAGGAGCATAAATGCTATCTCCATATAAATCCTCTTATATAAAAAGCCTGCGAATAGTTCAGTACTATAAAACAGACAAAAATAATGCCAGTTGTTTGAAAGCACCCCATAAATAATTATTATTTTACACGCTTTTATTTTATTTATATGCTGATTCATCATCATCGTCATTTGGACATCTTTGGTAGTCGTTACGGGTATTCAGAGTCCAGAAACTCTGACAACCAGTCTTATCGAGGTGTTTACCCAGGTAATTGTGTTGAGGAGGTCAGGCAGTCGTTGCATCCTAAACACTGCTGATCTGGTTAGACTGGAAGTCAACCTCAACATTGTTGGACATCGCACCTACTTATTTATAAATTGATCAAATAGATGACGTGTCGTTTACATTATAGGCAGATTGATTACAGCCTAAACTCAAACACAGCCTAGTTTCAATGTCGGATATCCGGTTTTGTTACATACCTACGTAAGTCCATAGCCTTAGTTGTCACAAGTTTATATACGTATATTGTATTGTAGGTAGATTCTCAAATACGTTTGATATTATGTGACTGGTCACATTCACCTTTAGCGCTGTAGGCAAAGGTCATAATAATGTCCCACTCTTATTAATGAAGCTTGTATAATTTTTTGCATAGCTACCTACGTTCAGTTTGGCCCTCTGACTTAAAACTTATACTCTTGCGAACTGCTTCCCTGCAGTTCGGTAATTAACGTGTCTTTTGTCAGAGTGCATTCTGTTTTATCTTGACGTAGGTATAGTTTCCTACCCCTGACTTTGTATAGAGGTAGTTTTCATGGTTATAACTGTTGTAAGTGCAATGGTAGGGGTTTCTTGTCCGAACCCACCCACTCCATCCTCGCTCGTTGGGAGTTGGGACCGAGCGTTGAATTGATTCAATTCCTTTTGACCCCACGCGACGATCTTACAAAATCCGCTCTGCTGGAAAAGTGTCCTATTTATTGAAATGTAACAATATACATATATAAATTTCTAAGAGTCTGAACTTGAATGCTTCAATAAGTAACTAAGTCTGCTACAATAAAAGGTAAGGTGCAGTTAAAAAAGAGGGTTTGACTGCCTTTGTTGCCTTGCTTATCCAACCCATTAAATCCACAACCTCATTTTATGTGAGTGAGTACCTAAATCCTTTGTGATAGTGGACGAGTTCCTAACAAAAATCCGTGATTAAAGCATACAATTTTACTCATCCCAATTTTCCTCAAAAGTTATTCTAAAGTTTAAACGCACGCACTTGTACATGCTTAATTGACGTCAAATGAATTATTACTTAATTGATCTTGAAATAGATAGTATGATATTCCTCAATGAATGTATATTCATGTCTCGACTGCGGACTGAATTTTCATCCACGCGCAAGCGCTTTTCCAATAATTGTTGCTCAAGAAAACATTTTGACTATCTATTTTTTATTATAATTAGGCACCTTAATACACTGTAGCCTAAAGATAACTACGAACACCAAGATATAAAATTACAACCATTCCCTATCAATCTCTACATTTGTGATTCATCCATCTGTCGTGCAGATGATATTCAGCTAAACTGATATTATTAACCTGATTGTTACCTAAGTTCTACAATACTATTCTATAACAATTATACCTGTCGTTCATAATTCCACGCGAACTTGTCATTAAATTAATTACAAGTTAATTTAAGTACCTACCTTACTTCTCTGTCTTATTAACAACTAGGTAATTTGGCGATGGAACTGAGGAATTCCTATGACACATAAGGTTGGTCTTTCTCAGTTCCCTACTTCAGTACCTAAATAGAAAGACAAGCTTCCACTGGGGGTTCCGCACTTCTTGTGGGAACCATACCCACGCACAAGTTCGTGCAAGTATACATAGCCTAGTCGATAAATGGACTATCTAACACTGAATGAATTTTTCAATAAAGTTTTTCAACTTTTCTATATTAGTAAAGATAAAATTTTAATATGATTCACGTCTGCAAAAGCAAATTGAATTGTTTAAATTTATAATAAAACAATCAGCAATAATAGCCACAGATATAAACCCTAAATTGAGTTCGTTAAATTCTGCAAGATGATGTCTTTATATAGTTTTCGTAATAAATAGTAAGGGTGAGTATTAAATCAATTGCCTAGTCATGAACTCGGGTACCGTAACGGAAATGAATTATGGCCACAGCGTCTGACCCTACAGCTTCAAAGCTCTGTTCCATCAAAAGCTTTAGACGCGTAATTACCCGCGATGACGCAAGCTCGCTCTCGACTTCACAAGAGGCTGGGAGGTGGAGGTGGGTGGGGGGAAACAGGGTGTTCGGTCGCACCGTTTCCATGGTTACCGTACAGGGAGGCTGACTATTGCAACAAGTGGGACTTATCACGATCACGCCATTATTATGAGCTTTTCGGTTTAGGGACTTGTTTGGAAAGTCTTATAGATAGGTAGACTTAGGTAGGGCTAGAAAAGTTATTTTTTTATGGCAAAACCGCACAGTGTAAGTTATTATAGTATTTAAAATTGATATCAAGTATTCTGTTGTATCATCTGCAAAAGACAAAGACCGAGACAAAATAAACTTCAATAACTACTAAAAGTTACTATAAAATCTTTCCTTATACAAGCTAAGGAGGATATTTTATAAGTAGGAGTATCTATACATATAACTTATGTAGGTACAACATGCGTTGGTACACCGTGTGTAACGATTTCCAAATCTACTTGCTGCGAAAATAATTCCTTCTTTGAATTATATTACAATTTGCCGTGGTTTCCGCCCTGCCCAAGAATATCATAAGAGTAATTACGTATTTATATTTACTTAGTTCTACAATGCAAACAGTTTCATTTTGTGAGTACGTTGAACATTTAGTAACATAGTCACTAAATGTCACCTACAGATTTTTTGGTAAAACTAAAATTGCGACGGGTTTTTTTTTCATTAGTATTTAAAAAGTGGCTAGGTGTATATAAATTCTATCTTGTATTAGAGCGTTACACACTAGCACATTTTGTCGCGAGTCGGTTTTCGGCGACGCTTTCAGAGCGGAAAAATCTGTCGCCATCAATTGTTTTCTTCCTTTCGACAATTCCCATACGACTCATATGTTAACGCGCGGAAAATCCGCTACAGCGAGACGTGGGTGCTTTAAGTACCCGATTAGGTTGCCACCCACTTTGGCGTCGTCCGGTACAGTGGTGGTAGACAGTGATCTGCCCTTAGGATCTGTCACTGTTACGTCTGTCACATCGGTCGGACTGCTCATTTTGTCAAAATATTAATTAGCATATAGCTACTAGTTAGTGTATCTGCATGCTAAGCTTAGAATCGAATGTTCGTAAAATAAAGACATACATGATATAAAATAATTTATTAAGTTAACATCCTTCTATGTGAACATACATAACAATACTAAAGGCAGTTTAGTAATTTTCAAGCAATCTCTATCGGGATTTCATCATTCATTATATTATACACCATTAAAACACTCTTGTTATCAAAATGAACAATTTTGATTTCCTACAAATCTATTATATACTTACTATAATTAATATGCACTTAATCTTATGAATGAAAATGATTTATAAATATCCACACAAAACTAAATTAATATCAAATTGCAGCATTGCACATGGTTGTCGTTGATACACTTACACACATCACTAATTCAATCTTAAAATATATATAAAATGAGCCAATTAAATATATAGCTAGCCACATAGATAGGGGACATGATTTTATGTATGAGTTACACAATATTCAACAAAATTTGGTAAAATTTAGTTTTTGTAGAATTTCGAGCCATCCCTTGCCATGTCAACAAGTGTTTGAGCGGGCTTGAAAGGTGCTCCATACAGACCATGGAACTCTTCCATCTTCTTGACCAGTTTATCGGCACCATATTGATCCACCCATCTAGAACATGATTGTAAAGGTTATTTCCTAATATCCATAAAAACATAAATAGTTGAGTAATCTATATCTATGGTAATTTTTGTTTTTTTTTCTTTATAAAGGGTTGAAAAAGAAAATATACATTTTGCAATGTGAACATTAAGGCACTGTGGTAGCCCATTTGAATTAGTAGCTCCATTTTGAAATTTAGACCACGCCAAACCATTGAACTATAAAGTTTGAAGATTTTTTCACAACTTCATGAGACCATAGACTAAATACACAAGTTTATCGGTTTAAATTTCAACTCGATACCTCCACGCATTCCAGAAATAAAGGGTCGTAAGAAACGAATGGATAGACAACAAAATGATCTCATTAAGTTTCTGTTATTTCCTTTTGAGGTATGGAACCCTAGACATGTACCTGAAGGGTCCACCGGTGAATGGCGGGAAACCAAGACCGAAGACAGCACCAACATCGCCTTCCAGAGGGCTGTGCAGGATCTTCTCCTCCAGTGAGAGTACAGCCTCATTTACAAATCTGTAATAAAATATTATTCATTATCCCATATCCATATATCTTAATTAAATTCAATACTTGTATAATTTTATTTGTATGTACCTGGACACCATCCGCAGTTGCTGATCCTCGGGAGTGTTGGCTCCACGAGGTTCCAACGGGTACCTTTCCTTCAGAATATTGACGGCCTCCTGGTTCACCTCCTTGCTCTTCGAGCCCTTTTCGTATATGTAGAAGCCCTTGCCTGATTTTCTGCCAAGGAATCCAGCCTTGACGAAGTCGGGCATGACTTCCAAGTTACCACCGCTGAAGCGGTCGCCGAAAGCCTAAAAACAGAAAAAATATTATTCTATGGTTAAGGGCCAGATTCACAATGTCCGAATAGTCACTATCTACTAAATAAAAAAAAATGGAACAGAATTTTAAACAGGCCCTTAATGTTAGAAACACATACATGATTTTTAACCGATTTTCAAAAAAGGAAGAAGTTCTCTCTATATTTCACTTCCTATCAATTTCTAGACATTATTTGAGGGACATATTAGTAACCTTGGCTAAATCGACAGCAATGTGTGAGCCGACGTCAATGCCGACTTCGTCAGCCAATGTGACGGCTCCCACTGGAAATCCGAAGTTCTTCGTCAAACTGTCGAGAGTTTTGGGGTCAACGCCTTCTTGTAGCAATCTGTAAGTAATAAAAGAATAGATAGAATATCGATTTTGTTATTGAATTGACCTATCTTATAGAGGAGAAAATAGGGTTCATTCTTGCATGGTTTGCAATAAACTAGAAGGGTGTTTGATAAGATAGGGATGTTATAAACAAAGTAATTAGACCGAATTTACACTTAAAAAATCGAGTGTGTAAGCTTGTCCGAAAAGGGACTTCACACGAAAGTCTTACAACTTGTGGAAAGGAAACATACATGTCTATTTTTTAATGAAAATCTAAAACATCGACATATTGCTTTTTTTAACCATATTATGTAACAAATCGTACCTGACGGCTTCACTCAACATGGTGGAAAGAATCCTAGTGGTATAGAATCCGGGACCATCACCGACGGTGATGACAACCTTGCCCTGTCGCAGCCCCACGCCGACGGCGGCTGCCGCCGTGTCGTCGCTAGTGCCCGGGTGACGGATGATCTCCAACAACTGCATTTTGTCCACCGGGGAGAAGTAGTGCATACCTGTTTATGCAAAAGTTTTATGTAATTATAAGATGTGAAGCAAACTGAAAAACGTATTATAAATGGAATTTATTTAAAACTGTACATAGAATGACGAATTTCACCATAAACACCAAAATGCGTTTTACGTTGATTTCCGAAATTCTATGGGAGCGCTATGAAACTTATAAGCGAATTCTTAGATGAGCTGTAGTGTTCATAAATTTATAACATTGGTGGTCTGTTGGAAGTCATTTATGCCATATAAATTAAAAAATGTTTTACTTACCAATAACCTTGTCGGGACGGCTGCTGCCGGCTGCGATCTTCGTAATGGGAATGGCACTGGTGTTGGTGGCAAGGATCGCGTGTTTAGGAATAACAGCTTCCAATTCCTTGATGACCTTGTGCTTGACGCTCAAGTCCTCGAATACAGCCTCAATGACACAGTCACAGTTCTTCATCTTAGCGTAATCTAGGGTAGGCAGAAGGTTTGACAAGTATTTGTCCCTTTGCAAGCTGTAAAGAAAATAAAAATTACAAGTTAGTCAAAATTAAGATTTGTTTATTCCACTTCATTTTAGGATATTTAAATATGAATTACCCAGTGATCCTCTTCCTTTTCACACTGTTAGCAAGTCCAGTTTGGATCTGACCTACACCTCTAAAGAGACCAGGGTTTGTAGCATCCTTCATGACCACATGGTAACCTTTGTTGATGGACACTTGCACAATACCGGCACCCATGAGACCAGCACCAAGAACACCAATCTAAAAAGACATCCAATTTTACTGAGAATTTAAGACAAAAATCTGTTAGTTAAGATGACCTTGACCTCTACTGTTTAAAAAGTTTTTATTTCATACCTATGAGTATCCTTGATGAAGATATTGAAAAAGAAAGGAAAACAATAAAGTGAAATTCTATATTTTATACAAGATGGTTGAATGTAGTGATCCAAAATTTTTAAAATGACACTCACAGTTTTGACATCAACTTGGGACTTGCCAAACCTGTTCTTCTTGCACTCAGTTTGTCCTCTGAACAGTCCAATAAGACCCCTGCTCTGTGTTGTGACTGCAAGCTCACCAAATCCTTGAGCTTCCGCTTCATAGCCTTCCTTGGGGCCTTTGTCAACACCAGTTCTCACAACATCAAGAATCTGAAAGATAATTGAATGTAGGCATTGTTCACGTTGTTAAATTATTATATTTTAATTCTCCAACTAAAGACTTACTTTCAGAGGTGCAGGATATAGACCGCGAGAAGCCTTCATAACCTGTTCCTTGGCCTTGTTGAAGATCATATTCTTAACCATATCCCACTGCATTACACTGGCTGTAATCTTCTCTACTAATCCCTTCTTTGACCTGTCTACTTTCATTCTGCCATTTGCAATGTCTCCTGCAATTCGAATTGCTACTTCCTCCAAGTATCTCATGGTGCTCTCTTCTGGTTTGGATAAACCTAAGTGAATAAGAACATGCTATGTTAATAATCAATACTAATTAAAACATTATATTTCATAATTGAGCGCATAATTCTTTTTCGTATAGAGAAATCAAAATATATATATTATGTTATTTACCTGGACCAAGAGGGGAAACTAACAAATCAACAATTCCCAACTTCTTGGCTTTGTCAGCTTTTACAGTCTTTCCAGTGAGAGCTAGGTCCAAAGTCGTAGGTATAGATGTAAGTACTGGCATTCTGGAAAACATATCACATATATAGGGTGACTGGTAATTAGTGACCCATATTTAAACACGTGATTGTACTCATGATTACAAACAACTTTCCCGAAGAAACTTTTTTGTTATTTATCATTACAGCAAAGTTCAAATTTCACGCGCGCCGTCGGACGATCAGCTGTTAACGGCGAGGCCCCGCGTCAGAGTTGTAATTTTGCTATAATAATAAAAAAAAAAAAAAAAATTTTCTTTGGGAAAGTTGTTTGTAATCATGAGTACAATCACATGTTTAAATATCGGTCACTAATTACCAGTCACCCTATATACAGAGATAGGTATGTATACACATATCATTGGAATAATAATAATTCCTGAGACCAATCTAGTTAATATATATTGGTTCACGCATGTGACCAATTCCAATTGAAATAGCTACAGACTAGTGCATATTATGTTTTGATACAAATGTGACTTTGTATTATAATGTATATAAGTACATATATGATAAGTAATAGAAATGATTTGATTATATTTGGCAAAGAATATAATTTCATTGCCAACTGTTATATAATGTGTCATGCAGGTCATGGTTGCTTCCTTATTATCATTTCTGTTACCAAGCCAAGCTGGAGACATTCTGTTCAAACCTTTTTAGACCTTATTTAAATAACATGTTTCTATATTTTTTTTGCATTCTGCTCTTTTATCCATTTGGTTTCTTTATTAATTCAGCCTAAATCATATTAAATACCTTTGTGTGCCACCACCGCCAGGCAGCAGTCCTAACATAACTTCAGGAAGACCAAACCCAGTCTTAGGATCCTTAACAGCAATACGATAATGGCAGGCGAGAGCTGTCTCCAAGCCTCCACCTAAACAGCTGCCCTGGATAGCAGCAATGATAGGTTTGCGTGACTTCTCTATTCTATGGAAAATTTCATGTCCTGCAAAAATTCAAGGGGCAACATTGAGTCTCAATTACATGTTGTTTTTTTTTATCAACAAAGAGTATTTTTATGTACAAACCTCTTTTAGACAAGGTGACAAATTCATCTTTGGTTTTGCAGGCTTCCAACATGGTAATGTCAGCTCCGGCGATGAAACAACCTGGCTTGCCTGATATTAATACTGCTGCTTGAATTGAGGGATTGGATTCAATTTCATTTAGTACCCCATTCACTTCTTCCATCACAGCAGTGTTTAAGGAATTCACCTAAATAATAATTACTTTAGTTATACTACCTTCATGTTCATCACAATGTAGTAGATAAGAGCAAGATTTTTTATTACTTTTTATAGTAACTATAAGGTATAGATTATTCTTTATTAGCTTTTTGCATATATGTACATACATTTTGGTAGCTTAATCTGTAAATAAACTCAAAAGTTTGTGTCAGGATTAAAGGTAGTTTTAAATTATTGAAATAGACCTAAACAATCACTTTTTCGAATTTCGAGTGTCTAGACTAGACTGAGATACTGGATCAAGATGTTGGCCACATCAAATTGTTAAATATTAACTTACCTTAGTATTAGGTGAATCCAGAGTGACCACATAAATGCCATTGACATTTTTACATTTGGTGTGCACCTGACTCCCTGCAGCAGCATAGGTTCTGATGTGTGGACCTAAAATATTGGGCAATTTAAACTTTACTCGACTCATAATAACGATATAAAAGTACAAAGAAAAACTAAGTCTTCAAAAAATCTTATTTGATAAAGTTTGCCGACGAATGAAGTTACCGAGAAAGTCACTCAAAATACTTCTTACCAGCTAAATATTTGAGATCCTTACGGGTCCTCAGGATCTTAAGTGCATTAAATATCTTGCTGTTCGACATGTTGGAAACTTGTATTTCTAAACAAAAACTAAATAAACGATGAACAGAATTAACTAATTAAATAATTTTGGACCCAGACTTTGAACCTAAACTTTCGTCGTGATGATGGGAGTAAAAGGGGGTGAAGGAGGGACAAGGGCGCAGGTTTAAACGTCAAAGAAGAATCAACTTTTTTAATGAAAATATGTGGCTGAGTACGTGTATTTTAAGTAGACATTTTTAATAACACTTTATCGGCACCTAATAAGAATAATTTTATTTTCTTTAATTCAAACAAAATATATTCAATACGTAAAAACAGTAGTAAAACATAAACAGTATTTGAATAACATAACATTTTGTATTAAATAACTTTTTTTATGGCAATTTGCCGAAGATGTACGAAATTCAATGACAGCTGTCAATGCCACGGACGTCACGTGAATTGAATTTGACAATGACAATTATACAATAACATTGGGACTAAAACCTGAAACACTGCACATTCTCTCTTTTTAGTTCTGAAATGAGAAATTCTTTGTTATTATTATGTTTAAACGAAAATAAAATGTAGGTTTTATAAAATTGACGACTTTAAATATATTATTTTCATATAATCTTTTCACTAGCATCCATACAAGTTGCTGGCGGGTAAAGATTACCAAGTCTGAAGGTTGGAAAGAAGCTAATATTTTTCAAATAAACAAATTTCTATAATCGCTAACATCAAAACATAGAAAAAGAATGGTATTTCTCCCAGAAATTGGTAATGCAGTAACATGCTACACACAATCATAGCACTAAAATAATGATGGATTGCCTATTTCAGGTATTCAGATGATTGCAGTCAAATTCAGTTTGCAGACTAGTTAGAGAATACTTCAAACAACATTGTCAATCAGGAAAATATACATTAACAAAATGTTAATGAAACTAGAGAACATCAAAAATAAGGAATTGAAGAGGTTTTTAGAACACGGATTTTATATTGCAATCACATTTATTCTAATACCTGCATTCCTCTACTTTGAACTATGTATTGTATTGCCTACAGTAGTGGAACAATGGAGCTTAGCCTTCTTTTGTCATTTAGGTTGTGCAAGCTTCTTACTACTAAATATAATGGGTAATATGATTTACGGAATGTTTACTAACACTACAATTAAAGGAAAAAACCTTGAAGGTTTTAACAAGGATGAATGGAGTTTATGTAGTGTGTGTGAATGTTTAAGACCACCTCGTGCCTGGCATTGTAACACATGTGATATTTGTATTCTAAAAAGGGACCATCATTGTACATTTTTTGCATGTTGTGTTGGATACTTCAATCATAGATATTTTATGTTATTCACATTTTACATTTTTGTAGCAATGGTATATTCTTTTTATTTTAATGTCAAGTTTGTATCTCTATTCATCACCTGGAACCATGGGCTTATTTTGGTCAAGTTTATTTGTCCACTGGCCAGCGTTGTAATAGACTTTGGTGATGAAAGTCTCTACGTTTTCCTAGTAGTCATAAATGTATTAGTGGGACTCTTTACTGGATTTTTGTTCATCTACCATTTTAATAACATCCTTAAAGGTAGACTAGTTCCTGAAACAAAAAATTACACTAAAGATTTTATTCATAACAAAGGCTGGAAACTGAATCTGATAGAAGTGTTTGGTTCTCGGTGGTATTTGACTTGGATTTCACCTTTTATTATTAGTAAATTACCAGGTAATGGCATTGAATGGCCTGTAGATGATAAGTGCAAATTGTATTAGTGTTCTAAATATTGATGTATGTTAAGTATTGACTATATTTCTTTTACTAACTCTCTTAACAGTCAATGAAGTTAAGTTGATTCTTACAAATGCATTTATTTCTGACAACTCTACAAGACAAACCATGAAATGGTATTTAAAAGAGGTTTATTTTCCCATAAGAAAATTACAATTGCATGTTTTACTTGGTCCCATAGCCAGTGTTGAGTTTCATATTATTTTATGGTGCCATAATATAACATGATAAGTATACTTCGTAAAAAATATATACATCAATAGTCATGTGTGTACAAGTGATATAAATGCCTTATTTAATATATTATAAAATAAAAATATACACCGATATAAAATATGAAAAAAAAAAACGCACAAATTGAATTATTTTAATGTGAAATGTATGATTTTATTTTTGTACTTATTATAATAACGTACTTAATGTTAACTTAAAACGAACATAATGTTTAAAGACATTTAAAACACTATAATTTGTGTAATATGTTTATTCACCTGTGTAAAATGTTGTAGTAAAGTTTTTACACTTTTATATTTTGTTTCATTATCTACATGTATTATTTCTAAATCTAAATAAAGTACGTAACACGAAAATAACTATTTACAAGTATGATATCAAAATTATATAGTTTATCTATTGTCTATCTGAAACATTACTGCTTGTCAATATTTGTGCTAGGTATCTGCTGCGTATTCTATCGGACTGTTCCTGGGCGACATCTCGCGGGTTGGGTGATTGATCTTGCGCCGATTCGGAGAGCCTTCTCGAATCAATTTCTTCTTGATCCGTGTAATCTTCATTGTCTAACAGATTAGCAGTTTCGTCACTTTCTTGTACCCTGGAATGGATAGAATATTATCAATAGTTTCCTATTTTGAGAACTTAAGTATATTCTGTGAGTAAGAATTATGTGAATAGACTTAACGCTTTCCATTATAAAAGTGATTTATTTTTAATTAGGCTGACAATAACCATTTGGAAATAGCCAAAACAAAAAGATACATTCATCATTATCTGGCTTAAAAACTTACGTTTTCACAGAATCCCTCATACTTGGTGACATATTTAGCACACCATTGTTGGCTGAATCCATGATGTATATCAGAACAGCAGCAATCAGTGCAACTGAAAAGAAATAGATAACGATTTTACATATATTAAGTCTCACCTCCTTATTATTTGGGATACAGATTTTTTTATATTCTGTCAAGTCTTCAAAATTCGTTTCAAGGCCCTTAAAGCTTTGGGCTGTGTCGTACTGTTGTGAAAGGTTTTTAAAACCTACATGGCAATAAAAGTACGACCCGAGAATTGAACCCGGGATGATCCTGGCCGCGGCGTTGAGACTAACGGCAAACAAAGTCTAGTACTTTTAACTTTTTAAATTTCTTACCAAAGAGACATCCTAAGAAGAACATTTCTAACATCAAGTATCCATATTTGTCAACAATCATTCCAGCAAAGATTATAACAGTTGCCAGACCCATGTTCTGTACTGCTTGACATCTGAAAAGATGAAAAATATATAAATAACTTAAGTAACGGGAACGCCAACCTTTATGGCGGTCTGGGACAAGTCCCTGCTTAGAAACCATTTTTAGAGATTAGTTGCGTTAAGGGCCACATACACGTACCTACGCTCGAAAGTAGGTAAGTTGCGAGCGGCAATGCAGTTTGGCGAGAAAGCTCAGGGCTTTTTACAATATCAAACATACTTACATTCCATATGCTGTTCCTAATTGATTTTCTGGAACAATCAGAGCCACTAATGGCCATAAGCCGCTGGCTAGGAGGGAATATGAGATACCCAGTACAATCTGTAAAAAGAATATACATCAGAAAAGTAGCTAAATTCAAATTGGATAAATAAATGTCATGTAGGTCTCCTTACCACACCAATATATGGGTTGAAGAATGTGAAAGCCAAAATAAAATGAGCTCCAATAGTTGTCACTATACTTATTATAACCCATGTAACATTTCTGCCTGTCTTGTCTATCAGGATTCCGAAGAATGGGCTCAAAGCCGCCGATAGCAAGTACACCATGGAATTAACATTATTTGCATCTTGTGGCAAGAAATCGAATTTTCGTTCGAAGAACAATCTGTAAATTTTAAATTAATTTTAAGATAAATTTGAATCATAAGTCTATTGATCACAAGCACAAATGTGTAAAATTCTTGAGTCAAATACATTTACTTGAGAAGTTGTATTATATCATAACTTTCCCTTAATATATTGCAACTTTGTAAATCAGTTCATAGTAAGTAATAACAGAAGGATTAGGAAGATTGTAAAGTAGAATTTTAGCCTATATGTATTTAAAAGAAAGGAATCTTGGGAAGGTACTCACTTTCCTAATGCAATAAATGGAAAGATGGCTAGATAATATGCCACACAAATTACAGACAGAAGCCAAAAGACAGATTTGAAGTGTCTTATGTCTGATAAATTGACAGGTTCTTTATTGCCTTCCTCATCCTGTCTCCCAAGAATTTTTTCAGCTCTGTAATCCATCCAGCCAAGAATCACGCCACAAATAAGGGATACAAAGCAAGTTAGTGAGGCTGAAAAGACAGTTTAATTTAATATGGAAAATGTTTAGGAATAAATCAGTTATGGTGGTGATTGACAGGATACAAACCAATGAATAATGTCACCCCCAATCTTTCATATCCTCCATAATATGTAGATACCCATCTGTATATTGGCTCCATGACCCAGAAGTTGACTGTACTACCAAATCGTGAGAATGACAATTGCAGTCCAAATACCATATTGAGTTCTTTTCCTTTGAACCAAAGTACCACATAATTGTTTACAACAACTTGCAAGGACTCTCCTCCAATACTGGAAAACATAAAGAGAACATTATACTTTGAGTGACCGATGTACTTAGGATGGAACAAAATGCACTTCAGATATTGATGACTTCTCAATTTGTACAATATGTACTAGCGACCCGCGACCTTTTAATGTGTGCAATACTTAGTACATTTGCAATGTAAGCGGAAAAAATTTAATTATTTACGACATCACATTAGAAACCTCAAATATAACAGTACTTCTCCACTATTTAAAGGATGTTATTATACATATAAACCTTCCTCTTAAATCACTCTATCTATTAAAAAAAACCGCATCAAAATCCGTTGCATAGTTTCAAAGATCTAAGCATACAAAGGGACATAGGGACAGAGAAAGCGACTTTGTTATGTGACTGTTGAACCTACCCAAATACAAATCTGCCAAGTATCATGAGCCAAAACGCATTAATATACACTCCAAACGCGAATATTACAGCTCCAATAAACACAATTGTCATATAAATAACAGTGCCCAATCTCACTCCAAAGTACCTGGAATTTAAAAAGATGATATGAGTCTTTCATGTTAGAATGTAATAATACTCGTGCAAAGTATTATATAATGATCCATGTGTTTTGTAAATATAATTGGACTAAACGGGGTCATAGATATTGTAAACAGCATATCATGTGCATTTGATACTTATACATATAATAATGCAATGTGTGCATATCAATCAAAATACATGTTGATTTGATAAAATGTTATTCATTTTGTGAGCGCAGCATTAATACAACTTCGTTATTATTTTGTTTATTTTCGAATATGTAAAACTACAGCAATTTGGAAAACTTGTATCTTTCACATGAGTCTCAGCTTGAGATTATTAAAAAAATACAATGATTTAGTTATCAGTGTATCAATAATTAAAAATTGTCTCTAGTAATCTACATAAGTCAGATTAATAAACGTATTGGTTATGAAAACCGACAATAATAAACTTCCATTTAGGAACTCTGGTTATTAAGTTCTCCGGAATGTTATGGAGATGTTCTGCAAATAATATATTATACTATACACCATTATGTGAAATAATTAGATGATAAACAGCACACTAATTATTATTATACTACAGTGTTGAACATACCTATCAACAAGATAACCGCCTATGAAACACAATACCACATTTGGCCATGAGTAAATAGAGTAAAGCAATGCAAACTGGGATGTGTTCAAGTGTGAGTCATCTTTGAAGTTATCGGCCAGCGCTCCTGGAGTGTCGTAACAAAAATAAGAACCTGAAACAAAAATATGAACATATTGTTACTTCTCTTTAGAGGAGAACCATTGATGTATTTATCAGACTTTAAGAAGTTTTATGATGAGAGCATTCTGTTCTTTTTATAGTACATACTGACTTTATAATTGTATATTTTAGCTTTAAGCAAATAATGATACAAAATTTTATTGTACAGTGTTTTGTAGTACTATATTAAAAGTACTATATTAAAATTATATTTATATCACTTGTTGAATGTGAGTTTAAACCTTTGTTATGTCAAGTTTTATCCTTAATACAATATTTGGACTCAAAAATATCTTTTATATCTCACCAAAACAAAGGAAGCACATAAGTAACAATGCCAAAAATCTGTGTATCCTGTTAGCAGGATGGCACCATGATGTCGGCTGCACCATGGTAGATCGGCTACTCCCACCGGATTCTGGAGCATCCATCCTATACGCTTCACTGATTGCGTTCTTTTAATAAAATTTATTTTTATTAGGGTGGTGAACACATAAATCTATACTGGACAGTTGGCTATCGCCCCACAATCTTGTCATAAAACTGGGCTTATTAACTGGTGTACTTAATGTTGCTTAGACAATTGTTTAGGAACAAAAACATTGACGAATTTCCGGGTCAAAAACAGTTATAAGATTACGCGGCACTTAAATCGTAATAGTCACATTATTTCGTTTTCATTTTTAATGCACGTATTGTTCGGTCAACAACTGTATCGGAAATTAAAGCACAATGCAACGTCTGATGGCGATAATGCAATTGAGTGTCTGTTTTGATATAGAGAATGAGAATTATTATCAAAAAATCACGTCAACATTCTATACAACAAAGTCAATAAGCTGTCATCTTGTCAGCCATGTGTCAATCTTTGATCTGTCATTAAAACATCAAAGTCATCTGAGTCAACCCAAGAAGCTTGTAGCGTAGCTGAGAGCGTAAATAGTAACTATAGTTTGTCAAATTCTTTGGTGAATCTCTCATGGTCTACCGGTGGCGGAGGACGGTGACGGTACTTTTTACTTTACAATGCTTTGAAATAAAAATACCAAACCTCATGCAGAAATATTATATAAAATTAACATAAAATGATTCTTGCATGCTGTTTAAAAAGATATGGAAGCAAATGTTTCCGGCGTTTTTCCATATTTCGTGCGCAAGTGGTGGTGATGGTATAATATTGTACGTTTTTACTTATAAGTAATATTTTTTAAATGGTCAAGAGTAATTTCTTACATTAGGTTTTGGTAACGGTTTAATGTTCGTTAACATTGACTCCAGTCTGAATCCATACTTCTAGGTGACACCTGATAGCTGATTAGGCGTTCGTGGCTTATCGGTTATTCCCATCCACCTCGATTTAATTTGTTTGGAAATTGAAACGCAAACACCATAGGTATCCAATTCACTCCATCGCATTTTTATTAAAAATAATTATTAGTATTATAATAAAAATATACTTTGTTTTGCATTTTTCGGTAGGAGGACTGATAGAATAAAATATGCTTCAGCATCGCTTAAGTACCTACCTAAATAGCAAGATTATTTTTTGTACTATTACAGTAAAGAAGTCCGACGGGACAGTTAAAAAAATACACAAAATATATACCCAACTTCCAAACGTAGAAACCCGAAAATAATAACTACGTACCTGTTTCTGGAACGCTTATGGAAGAATAAATCGCTCTAGAAGTCTAGTTACATACTTATGTAGATAGATTTTATCTATACTTATAATAAATCTGTAGAGAGGTCAATTCTGTACTTTGAATATATTTTCAAAATAACTATCAGGGGGTGATAAGTGATCGATACTGATGCCAAAAATGCAATCAGTAAAATTTTTGTCTGTCTGTCTGTCTGTATGTTATTAATAGGAACAAAAACTACAGGACGGATTTTAATGAAACTTGGTACAATTATTCTTCATACTCCTGGGCAGGTTATAGAATACTTTTCATCACGCTACAATCAATAGCAGCAGAGCAGTGAAGGAAAATGTTGGGAAAACGGGAGAAGTTACACCATTTTTTAAGCTTTCGTCGCGTGTGCAGCCTTAATGGTTAAAGCTACATAGAAATCATGTATGACGGAAATGTTCTAAATAAAATTATCTAAAAAATATTCCACAACAGCATATGTCTATATTTAATAGTTGACTCAGAATAACACGTATAACACCCGATAGTTTAGCAGTTTGGAGCTTTCTGATTATTTATTATTGATTTGTTTATTCTTATGTTTATAATATTCTCGCTTATCCATAATTAACAAAAGATAACATTATTACAAATTCTATAAAAAAAAGAATCATAGAAATCGGTATAGAAATACCAAACTTATACATGAAATACGCTAATCAGCCATCGCCCCGTGTCGTTGACGCGCTCGACGCGGGTCGGCCGGTAGGTATGATAAGGCGGGAGGCCCGAGCGCGAACTTCTCATCCCGACAAAAGTTAGGCTTTGGTAGCGGTAATCGACATCCACATAGACGTAGCCGCGGGGTTCTTCTATGGGTTATATATCAGAACAACACATAGACTACTTTTTGTCGCGAAAACCGACATCCACGCGGGCGGAGCCGCGGGCGACCGCTAGTTTTCTTATAAATCTTTTCCATATACCTAAACCTCTGTTATTTCTTTAGGTAGGTACTAAACAGCTAAATCAGTCCAGCAGTTTTAGCGTGAAGCGTACCTAACATAAATATGGATCCTCAATTTATAAAATTACTAGTTGTAAACATTAACAATCCTTCGATCAATAGAAAAGCAGCAGACGTCAATAGCCCATCAGACTAAGTTTAATAAAATCCCTGTTACGAATAATAGACTATGTGGACCTCTTCATGCATTCAATAATAATACCTAAATATCCACGTAATCAAGTGTAAGAGAATACAACTTTTGGCACGCACTAGCATCAGATCACTAACTGACCTACTAACGAAGCTACCTTCTTACCATCCCCGGCAAGCCTTAACTAATAAATAAGCAAGGAGATTTCATTGTGTTCTCAATAGGATTTGCATCAATTTGCATGTAAGACTGGACAATATCACCGCGCCATATCTGCAGGTAGCGATATCTTTTTGATTTGTAAGTACATTGTAGAGTCAGCTGTAGCAATATATCTGGGGCAAGTAATCTAAAAAAGCAGTATTGTAAGTTGTTGTGGCGACGGTGTGGCGGTAGCAGCGGTGCTGGCGACAGCGGGCTGCGCCGCGTACAGTACGCAGTGCGCAGGGCGGGCGGGGCGCGGCGGGCGGGCGGCCGCCGTGCCGCGGGCGCGCAGTGCTCCTCGCGCAGGACCGGAGTGGTGTTCACTCGGCGGCGCGCCACGGCGCGACATGCCCAGCTGATGTTTATTTATACCGCGAGCTCGGTGGAGGGTGCGCGCGGGAGGCCCTCCCCTCCGCGGCACCACGGTTTCGCGTGATGCAGCCGAGCGAGCTAGCCGACGCCGCGCACGCCGCTAGCGGAAACCCCCCGCAGCGTGGCCTCAACGGTGGCCGTTTCGACTTTGACGATGGTGGTACATATTGTGGTGGATGGGAAGACGGCAAGGCCCACGGCCACGGTGTGTGTACTGGACCCAAAGCGCAGGGAGCTTACGCCGGCTCCTGGCACTTCGGCTTTGAAGTTTCCGGTGTCTACACCTGGCCCAGGTGAGATAGTGACTTCGCCCGGGCCTCGCACACGCCCGAGCGCAAATCCGCGTCCGAAGCCGCTCCAAAAATAGGCTGCTATTAATAATTGAGTTCGGTGTTTCGCTAGAAAACGCGTGTAACGGCGGTGAAAGTGCCTCATGGCCCAATCTCAGCGAAAATATTCATATCGATCGGTGGACGCTGATAACAACACGTGATAACAGTATCATATCATAGTTAAGTCCTGGTGTCGATTGACTCGTCATTGTTGGAGACAGATCCATTAGACATTCTATGAATTGAACACTGGCAACGCGATTTCATAAACTTTGATTGGAATATTTAGCACAATTGAATAGACGACATTGACTTGAAGCAAAGCGTTACCTACTTTTACATATAATAACTTGGAGGTGATGTTTTGACAATATTATACTAATCTTAAATCATGCTTAAAAATATAATACGTAGGTATAACTAAAACATAGATGTTACTTAAATTATGCTCAGGTTTTATGATATCACGATATGCATGTGTTTCTCTTGATCCATGATCTTACAACAAATTATTGCCACAAAATATTTTTCTGTTATGGGAATGAGTGCATATAGTGAGTAGGACCTACAATGTATAAGCAAAATACCTAGAATACCTAATATCCCAAAATTGTAGCAAAAGTCTACATTAACATTATTTTAGAAACTATAGGACAGAACCTTAAAGTAATTACTAAAGACTCTAAGGACTAATTTATGGTCTTGTAATATGGATAGAATATTTTGCCATTTCTTTTTACAATAGCTTATAAGGGACAGCCTTATTGAGGCATTATTGCAGAGGCATATACTTTTAGCGTTAGACTAATGAATTTAACTAATTAATCCTGAATCCTCTTGCCATATCATTATAATGTTGAATATTTAATGTCAAACTACATTATAAAGTAAATGAATACCCGTCGTTGTATTAACTGATCATATTTCAAGATCATCAAGCGGTCTCGGTAACTAGAACACTGTGATGTTCGCAGAAAACACGTCTCAGCACAATAAATAGCTACTGATTGCTGAATGTTACAATAATGATCGATACTGAATAGGTATACCGAATAAAATTACACATGAAATATGAAGCAAATAAAATAAGAATAGGACAGAGGTATCCTTTTTCGTCGGTGCAATGACCTAATGAAAGTTCGCATTGGTATAAGTTTACTCTGATATAACCGGAAGGTCTGGCACCGACTTCGCATTTTATTCTGTCTCGTATCATCGTATATCATTTTATAAAGAACTATTCAATCTTTAACTACTATATTTGTACCTACTTACTGTTCCAATTCTTTTGCTATGGGGTTCTCCTGTAGAATATGTATATCTACATCTGATATGATACACACAGATACTATTGTAGGCAGATTATATAAACACCACCTCCTGTTGGTAGGAGGTACGGGGTAGAAATAACAAAAAGTGGGAAATAAAACAAAAACAAGGTTATAAAACCTTAATTTTCTTTCAGCTCATCGACTTAAAGCGCTATCCTTTTATCTACATAAGTTCCGTACACAAAGGAAACACGGGACCCTATTACTAAGATGTTACAGTCCGTCTGTCACCAGGCTATATGGCATGAGCCGTTATGTTCAGACAGATGTTATATTTTTCTTGCTCCTATAACAACAAATACTGAAAACTAGTATAAAATAAAGACTTTAAGGGGTCTTGTACAAGCAACATGACTTTTTGCTGGATATTCATAACAGCAACAGGTAGACGTTATAATTGGATACAGTATATTGATTATATTACCTACAAAATGTATTAAAACAAAATTAATATTTATATAATTTCTTGGCCGTTTAATTAATGATATAGAACCCTTCGTGCTAGTCCGACTGGCTCCTTAAATGATATGGAATACTTAATTATCTTTATCATCGAAGTGATAAAGAAATAAGATTTGGTTCTAATGATATTAAGGCCTAAGTAGAAACAAAAAAAAGCTATTAAAACTAACTCATAGTTTATTAATGAAATCCAATTTATAGTCTAAGTTTAGTTAAGCTTACATAATCATAATCTTTATTGAATCTAAATTATACATATCCGATAGATTCAATTCAAACTGACTACGACCAATTTTAATTGATCAGAATAATATTTTTATTACACTATAAGTACTGGAAAATTTTTATTAAGCTAAAATTGCGCTTTTAGCAAAAATCTCAACAGTGAAGATTTAATAATTAGGGGGTCCTTAACAATGTACAATTTTATTGTGGCTGCGGAGAAAGTATCGACAAATAAACCAGTAAACATTGCTAATTAGGAATAGTTGACACTTATTTTTCGGTTATGTGCTGAACGACTATTTAGTTGTTACTCAATAGAATCCCTGCCCTTATATCAATGAGTAAAACCTACGTAGGTAATGTTTGTAGGTTCATACAATCATCAACATATATTTAAAAATATTCAACTAGGACATTAATCAAAAACCAGAATTAAAGACAATCCTTTAATTGTGGTAAACGCAGCATAAATGAAGCTTTATCTTATGTCAACATGGCATCAATGATCATTAACGTACATATGTAAAGACGTAGGTCACAGTGACTAATGCGCTTGCACTCAAATTACGTTTTATTCGGAATCGGCTGAGGTTAACACACATGCCTATGTAGGTACAAGTATTTCCGATCTGTTACTCATTGTTCTGACCGATATAAGTATAATTATAAATGACTAATTCTTAGCTGTAACGTTTTGATTCATGATATTTTATTATTGACGTTGAACTTTAGGTCGGATCTTATATGCCGGTGTAAAAATTGGGCCATTTATCATCAATTAGTCAACATTTTCACAAATCAATTATTCTAGTTCAAGATTCCGAAGAAGTTTAAGTTGTTTTGATTACCTTAGGCCTTAAATTGGTACAACCAAAAGTATTCAGAAAAAAAAAAACTGAAAGAAAATAAATTTTATTTCATTAAATTCAATTTCTTCGTTGAATGATTTTACTCGGAATCACAAAATGAGTAAGTATGTCATTTAACAAACAATGGTTGATGCTGTATTTAAATTCTTCGGGTCCTTTAGTTTTAAGTATAGGCATGGTATAGGAAATTACTGCTTAAGAGAGTAAGAATTCAATTCCCGGGTCAGGCCAGAATGACTTTGTTAGTTTTAAGAAACGCAGCACGGAGTCAGTCTCGGAGTCCTGCCGACCCATCGAACTACGAGAGTGAAGGGATAGGGAGAGCACTCGTCTACGAAAATACTAATTGTGCTCTATAATATATATCCTTAGAGAGAACAGCCGCCCTGGTCGACAACTGGTATGGACACCTTTATTATTATTAACCAGACATATAAAATATAGATACTTATATCTCGCTCGGCAAGGTTTATAGGCGCTACATAAGCTTGAAAGGTGACAAATAATCCCCTGAGTTGAAGTCTGTAATAGAAAGTCATCAGTCATGTCTCTGGATCCTAGAAACAAAGCGTAATGAGACAGCAGTCAGCAAACAACATAGAACTCGGTAAATCTTCTTTATGGCAAATAATTCTGAATGAAATCATCCACATAAATAGATAGGAGAATCATTTCTTGGGCGTGTTTGTCAGCAGAAATTAATAACTTATATGAAAACAAAAATTAATTGCCACATTTAAATGCTTTTAGGCAAAAGTTCTAATATACCCATGACTTAATTGCACACTTATTCAGCTCCATGCTTACAGCATATCAGTTCGGCTGAATAATAGCCTATCTCCATACAAATACCTAAGCGTAAACCCAAAAAAAACCTTTAGCCTTCCATCGCACAGAACTGAAGCTAGCATGACGGCTGATATTATATTTTTTAATGTCGACGCCAACTGATTTAAATAGCCGGTCAATTAAACAACTAGCCTTTTGACTGAACAACGCCATTCAATCATACGTAATTTAGCTGGCTTGTTGAATGCAACGTTCAGCATTACAACTATGTTTGAAAGAATTGCATTACTTACAGTTTTTATCACTCAGTTATTTCATATTGACGTTTTAGTAACACGGATTTCATTTTATTCCGCCTTTGACTAATATATTTACCCCATTGATTTAAATTGAGGGTAAAATTAAGTAAATTGTTATATATGAAGGAAAATTGGTTACGGTAGCTAGCTGATAAAAAAAATATAGGTATAATATAACTACATTTACAGCAAGTTGGTTTCATAACGTTTAATATTTTCAAGTAATCAATTTTTACTAGTTGGTTCCCATTTATCGAGGAAACTACATCTCGCATCCGAAAATAAGCTTTAATAGTTAAGCTCTAAGGTAAACCAACGTCCAAAAATGCATACAGATATCCAAGCTTTAGCGTATCAATTATATGTCGATTAGTATTATTTAAAATACTACAGACCTGCTAATAGAAAACTAAGTTGTTAACAATCAATGAATTAAACTAATTGACACCTAAGTACATTCTTTTCTTAACTAGATTATACCAATTTAACACTACATATATAACAAAAGAAAAGTTACAAAAAATATTTTTTTTTTCTAAAAAGTTCTTGTTAGTGTTCTGCCGGCGTTGACATCAATATACATACATATATTGTTAACCTCTCGTATGTACGCAATATCTACGTGAAACTATCTGCAGTCTGATACACAAAATACTCGACGACCTTTACACATTTCTATCTAAAAAATAAAAGAGACCACTTGAGAACTGCGGAGTGATCACGACGCGCCCTTAATAAAGGTGAGAGCTTAGCTAGATTTGGTGAAATGAGAGAACTGATGTTGAAATAAGATAGAGCACACCGTTTATTATAAGGCCAGTTGAGCTTTAAAAGATTCTTAAAACCGATTTCGACACCGCATGAAAATATACAAGATATCCAAAGACCACCCCTGGCCAATCGATTTTTTTAATCGTATGCTGCAGACTTAAAAATGTTGTTAACATATTGATCTCACTTATTATGTTGGAATTGCCAATGCCCAGGGTGTTGTATTGTTGTCTGTGTTCTTGTGTAAGTATATGATCACACTATTCAGGGAAACTTTCTTGCAAAAGCTAGTATGATTACTACATACAAATAGTTTTAGTTGAAACGCGAGAAATTCTAGCATTTGGGCTAGGAACACTTAATAGAATTAATTGGAATGCTCTTAAAGCCCGCATTAACGTTAACTGTACGAGCATCTTCGGCTTTAACCCGGTTATACACCATCTTCAGTTATACCCCATTTGATTGGAACTGTGCCCAATGAATGGTTTGCGGGCCGATGCTTTTTTTCACATTGTGAATCCGTTAATGTACCATCCATAATACATTTAACTAGGTACAGGAAGCAATTGATGTCTACCTTGACAGCAGTTCTAAGATTTCGGAAAAGAGTGAGCGATTTCCCCACAATTTTCTTTCATCTCTGTGTGTAGCAAGCACGCGATGACGTCATACAAATCAAACGATAAACTATGTTTTATTGGCCCAATCGCTAGTTCATTGTTCAATTCAGTAGTTTACAACGTAAAATATGTGTCTATACACACATACATCAGCCGTGAGTAATTCAGTACATATTGCTACGTCAATGAAATAACGTAGGTACCTAGTTTTGCTAGTTTTTAGAGCACAAGAAAATTGTATGAGGAAAAGAAACAAATAAAAAAAGCTTTAATTTTTTTTTTCTGGTAATGATTTCGTTCTTTCGTTCAGCGCCCTCAACTATGCCTTACCTTTATACGTAATCGCGTCTTGCAAGTAGTTACGACATGTTTGGTAATGTTTGATGAAAATTTTGAAGTCTACCTAAGGACATAAAAAACAAGCCAGTGAAAAGTTTATTTAGAAAGGAGTTTTGCTGTATTTTTTATTGAACATGATTTTATAGTACACCTTTATGTGGTAAATGGTAAGGTAGTCAATATAGTCAAGGCGGTACGATAAAGCCGAGAACTGTAATGATAATATCCACACTTGTGCTGAACGACATCTTTCAATACACCTATGAAAAAAAATACACACACGAACTCCATTTTAATAAGTATGTCCATAGATTTATTCTCATACTTATAGGTAAAATACTGTGTTGTTTGAATCTTTGGAAGGATTTTACTTAATTATCCGTTATTTAACAGAATTACGCCTGTTGTTTGTTGCCCAATGTAATACCATAAAAGTATTTTCTCAACTCTTGCCTCGATGTTGCGAAATGTACTAAACAAAAGATGAAGAAACAAAACATTGGCATTATTAAAATTGCCCTTTACGTAAGAGTCTTTCTTATTCATTTGAAAAATTCAAGTTCATAATTTTCTCTTTTGATATACGAGTACTTCGAAAAGTCTTAAGTTACACAATCAATGATGAAATTAAAACAAGTTTTGAAAAAAAAAAGTGAGTAAGAATTTTTCTACCTGTATTTTTTTGGGTTACAAATGATTAATATTAACTTATAAATATTTAACTAAACCTAGATTGTTTTTGAGACCGTAATTTAACCGACTGCATATTCTTTGTACAGGGTAGGTAAAAAATGTGACTACAATACACACACTTACCTATTTACCTCATCATCCATGTTTTTACTTCCTACTAAAAAAAGAAACACCTGGGTATAAGCAAAAATGTTCTGCATCAGTTAGTCTATCAAAAGTTGAAATTAATACCATAATTTTATTATTTTGAAGTCTGCAAGTATCTGTGTGATACCCGATAAAAACCTATAGGCTACTTTCCAATGACCTAATATCATAAATCGGGCAAGAAGCCATAGATATCTTGTAAAAAATGAATCGATAAAAATAGGAAATTTTCAGAATATTTTTTTTAATGTTACGGCGCCCTAGGTCGATCTTAGGCTGTAATAAATTGTATCTTATCTGGTCGAACGCAATTTTAACTTATAACCTTATAGTTACAGCAGAAACCATTTTAACCAACGTCTCGCAATTTTATGTTAATAAGAACGACGAAAAGAGAGTAGATACAAATTTCGTTTCAGAGAATTCCGGTTGTGGAAAACTAGGACATGTGAGCAATTAATTTACATAACGCCATGAATATGAACAGCATTATTATAAAGATCTCAGAGGAAGCTTGAAGTATGGTAGCTTAAGGTATAATAGAATCACTAGAAATATACATTCAACGATGAACAATATGAGCTATCTAAAGTTTTTTCGTTTGCTTGAATGCCCTAATCTCAGGAACTACTGGACCGATTTGAAAAAATATTTCTTTTCTGAATAGCTTATTTATTCAGAAAGGCTATAGGTACATAGTATATCACGGAGTAGGAGCCACGGGACGAGGCGACGGTAAAACTTGTTTTGTTTAATATTGTACCAAAATCAAACCCGTTTTTACTCCCGTTTGTAATGTCTGCCTGAATACAGACCGCCAATCACCCATAGAACATTGCCAGTTTAAACGGGTTCTTTTAATGTTTCTTCGAATAGAGTTCTTCTTAGAACTTTCCATGATTACGAGTATTGTTCTTAGCATCCGTCTATTCTGGATAGAAAATACTAGCCAATTCAATTTGTGATTGGAACATTTCATTGAAGAAATTTAGCAAGCACATAAGTTTTACTGAAAAGAGTGGTAATACTAGTCATTTGAATAATTTTGAGTATTATAACATCTATGCAATAAATATTTTTAAAAGCTTTTTATCCATGATATTAGGTATGAAAGTATGTCGGTAATTAGAATTCTACGTAATAACATTATTTTGCGAACACTAACAAGGCAACATGGAGCAGTCACGAAGCTTGCTTGAATAAGCGACAAATTTATTATATTTATGTTAATAGATTTGAACAAAGAGTGCTTTGAATTTATAATGAACAAGTGGTCACCACAAAGAATAGAAGTCCCGTTTGTAAGAAATAATTTTCATAGGTATATGAAATTTTTGAGCCATAATTATGATTACTTATGGCGTTGAATGGGAACCTTTTCCTGCACACAGATAAAAAGTAGCCAATATGAGTCTCGTTTAAATCGATCCAGTCATTTTAGAGATAAGTCGGAACAATACAAAACCACCGTGTGCTTACACCAAACATTGTGAGCCGACCCTGATTAAGGAAATGAGCATGCCTTTTCTACGTGCAAAAACGATTGTGCAGCAGGTAAGGCAGCATAAAAAGGTTTGAGATGCTGTTTTACCAAAGTTTAATAATGTAGTACATGTTGCAAAACTTACATAATACAAAACATTGATATGCCTATGATTCCTAAATGAAAACTCATTGCAACAAATGATATGCTATAAAGGTATAAACGGAGGCAAGTTATGCCGAATTTTTGTGTTACGACTTTTTACAATTATCAGTAAAAACTTTTTTTGGACTAGGAAAGAATAATTTTCGCATCATAATAAATACACTCCTTAGATAATCTTATATTATCGCCCTGTGAATGTGTGCGTTCTATTGTCATTTGTACAAGTATTTAGTACGTGAAAGCCTTTTCAGTTTTGTCCCTGGAATGCCGATGAATATGCGATACCTACATTTGTTATTCCACTTACCGTTAGGCCATCACCTTCGTCGCAATTAATTACGTAAAAAAACTGCCGACTACACTCCTGTTTCATTAAATTGGCCAAATTACGTTTATCAGTACAAAACATCGTTTATTACTTTACTGGACATTTATATGCTGTGGTAAGGTAGTTGTTGGCGATAGAAAGACGGCCCGCCCGCCGATTAATATTTAAGTATTTTTATGTCATACATAATCTTGCCATCTTGATTATTTTATTTTGTTTCGTGTGTAATGTGTAATATTTTGAGTTAATATTAAATATCTGTGGTGCCTCAGCGCGGGGTGCCCTATCGCGCACGCGCGTTCTAGTCTCCGCTCTCGCCCGCACGCCGGCGTGCAGGCACACTTCGTTCGTTCTACAGGCTTAGCATGGCGATTTTATATCTATTCTGTCAAGAAAAGACAAAGCTCTTTCTATCAATGTCAAGTTGTCTTCTGCCCGAGCATGGCGCCACCTGTCAACTCGCATATAATCACTAGTAGCCTTATGTCGATCGAAGAAAAGAAAAATTAATTAAAAAATGTCAAAAGAAATCTTACGTCAATCTGTCACTTTTCTGTCATTATGTCCAATCTCCGGTAAACAAAACTTGCTTCTACGGTTGCCATGCTAAGCCTGCAGTTGTTCAGTTCGCTCCCAACGCTCGACAAAGCCGCGCGCGTGACCGCGCGCTCCCGCACGCCGCGCTGACCCGCATCCAGTTTAAATCTATAACGTTTTCTTCTCATTTCTCGCACCCTATCCGCCACAAAGCTGGTCCGTTCGATCCGGATCTAGATTCACAGCGAGAACAAAACCTGTACCACAGGATGTCGCTATTTCTCACACCGCCGCGTGCTGTGAGGACACGTGCACAAATGAAACGAGAAATGACGGCTACCGAAGATGAGAAGAACATAGAAGTGAGGTCGGATGTGCAGTGCACTAAGAAGAACGTCGTGTGTGTTGGTAAAGTAAAATCCGATATTTGCTTGCCACGAGCGAACTCAAGCGTAAGTGTCGAACAAGATGGCGGCGCACGCGTGCCTACGCGTTCGCACACGTCGTCGTCCGCAGCGCGACGGCTGCACCTCGAATACGAAACCGCTAAAGCGAAGATCGAACTCGAAGAAGCGCAAGCTCAAGCACGCTTAGCAACAGCAAAAGCTCGCATCAAGAAAGATTTGCTCGAAAAGAAAATGGCCGTCGAGGTAGCCGAACTAGAATCCCAATCTCGATGCTCAGAGAAGCAGTCTATAAGCTCCTACCAAAGCAAAGTGAAAAGCTGGTTGGAAAAGTCGTCCATTGCTGAACCCAACGCGTCGCACGATCGCGATAATAAAGCGATGCTCGGGGACGGTGAGCATCATCGTCACTGTGACGGCAAGCCCACTCACCGCGCCATACAGGAGCTGACCTGCGCTATTAAGAACGCCGTCGACGCGTCCAATTCAAGCCAGAACGGAAGAACGTTGCTCACGCGGCTGGCCACCTCAAAGGATTTACCCCAGTACTTCGGGGACCCGTTAGAATGGCTTCAATTCAGAGAGGCATTTTACGAGTCGACGCGCATCTGTAAGTTTAGTGACACCGAAAACGTGTGGCGATTACGTAGATGCTTACGTGGAGAGGCGAAGGAAGCAGCATCTGCATTGTTGATGGGTAGCACCTCTCCTCAGGACATTATGGACACGCTCGAACTCAGATTTGGTAGACCGGAGAACGTAATGCGCCAGGTGTCTATGCAGCTCCGCAAGTTATCTCCGCTACCAGAAGCTTACCACTCTGATATAGTGAAGTTCGCAATTAAAATAAAAAACCATGTCACAACAGTCATAAAATTAAAACAAACTGATTATTTAAGAAGCCCACAATTGTCATCAATCGTAATATCAAAGTTGCCTACCAATTTAATAAACAAATGGATAGAATATCTGCATGGAAAATCACAAGAAGATACTCCAAAGTTAAAATTACTCTCAGAATTTCTATACTCAGAAGCTCAAAAAGTAGCAGAGTCCGGGGTGAGCTACATTCATGTCCAGGAATACCCACGTAATAGAAACGATAAAACCGATAAAAAACATCCACACGCAATTTTGACAGCGATGGCGGTCAATGAACCCGACATGGTACAATCTAAATGCCGATTTTGCCGAAGAACCGAGCATTCACTACCCGACTGCGGCAAATTCAAACGCGCAATGAGAAAAGACCGATGGCGATTTGTTCGAGTGAACAAATTATGTTTCAAATGCCTCAGCGCTCGACATCAAGATCCAGCGGCATGTTCTGCAGAAAACTGCGACGTCGAAGCCTGTGGTGGGCCGCATCATCGCCTGCTACACTGGAAGAAGCCGGAGGCGGCGCGCCACGAAGCATCCGCGCCCCCCGGCGACTCGCCGAAGCCCGACAGTGAACTCGTCGCTCACGCTAACACCCGCGCCGCGCAGTGTTCCGAAGTGTCAGTGCTAAACGTACCAAACGCGTCAGAAACATTATCCGGGTCAAAAGTAGTGCTCAAAATAGTGCCGGTAACCGTTCACGGACCCAAAACGAGTGTAAACACGCACGCGCTTTTAGATGACGGCGCAACGGTGACCCTTATCGCCGCCGACCTTGCTGATAAGGTCGGGCTCCACGGTAAGACGGTGACAATGCGTGCATCGGGTGCATGGGACTCTGAACTGGTATGTCAAACTGAACTTATTAAATGTGCCATCAGCAACAGTAACGGTGATAAGTATGAGCTAAGCGCTCGCAAACTTAAAGAACTTAATTTACCCGTACAATTTGTCTCAAATGTAATATGTAACAAACATGTACCTAATATTAATTACTCTTTGTATTCTGACGGTAAAGTTAAGCCTGAATTGTTAATAGGCCAGGACAATTACGATTTGATTGCGCCACTTGTTTGTAAAAAATATACGTCGAGCGGGCCGTTTATCACGCAAACATTATTAGGATGGTGTGTGCACGGAGCTTTGCGCCAAACTGATTTTACTGATAAGAGCGCCGAGCACGCCAACAACATCAGCAGCGTCAGCGGGCCCCGAGCGGCGTCGACTCGACCGCTCGCACGCAGCCCGTCAGGTAAGCAAACCGCGCGCGCCCGTCGCGACTCATCGTTAACGGCGAGCTGCAGCAGCGGCGACACGGGCGCGAGCGAGTCTCCTAGTAATATTATTGCATGCACAAGTGTCTCATTGCAGCAGCCTGATATGATATCTGTTCCTGGACAATCTGATCACAATGACGTTGTCGATTTACATGAGTTATTTCGTCGTTCTTTTTCGTTAGACTCAATCGGAATCAGTAACAAACCGCGTCAAAACTTAGATACATTAAGAGCCGTAAAAATAGTTGACGAGTCCGCCGAGCTTGTCGACGGACAATGGACGGTCAGACTTCCGTGGAAAAGTGATGACTTTGTCATGCCGGATTCGTATCCCGTAGCGTTAAAACGATTAAAATCTGTAGAACGAAAGATGTTAGACTCGGAATACGAAACTAGGTACCGCGAGCGTATGCAATATCTTTTCAACAATAACTACGCAAGAAAGTTGAATGAAAACGAATGTAAAGACGAGCTTACATCCCGCCATATTTGGTACCTACCGCATTTTGGGGTCGACAACCCAAATAAAAAAAAGTTAAGGTTAGTATTTGATGCCGCGGCAAAATGTTGTAATATGTCACTTAATGATTTCCTTCTTCAAGGACCCGACTTATTGCGATCTTTGTACGGTATTATGTTTAGATTTAGAGAGAATCCTATAGGAATAATAGGCGACATAAAGGATATGTTTTTAAGAATTAAAATTCATAGTGACGACCAAAATGCTTTAAGATTTTTATGGAAAGAGAAAGGCAGCAATATAGTTTATAAATGTGCTATGACGTCACTCATTTTCGGAGCAAATTGTTCACCATTTATCGCTCAGTTAATAAACCAAAATAAAAACGCGTCGCGATTTAGTGATCAAATGCCACAGGCGGTACACGCTATACAAAACAACCAATATATGGATGATTATATCGATAGTGTCACAGATGAAAATATAGCTAAGCAAATGATAAAAGAAATTTCATTTATTCATAGTCAAGGTGGATTCCATATGTGCAACTGGCTCAGTAATGTGCCTACCGTACTCAGTGACGTTCCGAAAGACAGCCTTAACAGCATGGCAATAGAGTTCAATTTCGATAAGCAGTCAGAACGAGCGTTAGGCATATTATGGTTCCCGCGCAGCGACACGTTAGCTTTAGACCTATCTTTTAAACGCATACCGCAAGATATTTTACTTTTAAAACGTATACCTACAAAACGTGAAATGTTAAGTATTGTTATGTCTATTTTTGATATCCACGGTTATTTAGGACCATTTACGATTAAAGGTAAAATATTAATGCGTGAAACTTGGAAAAGTAATATTAACTGGGATGACAAATTAACTGATGATTTATATGATTTATTTTGCAAATGGATAATTCAAGCTAAAGAAATAAATAATATTAAAATCCCGCGTTGGTATTTTTCTAGTGATAGTACTAGCGATAGCTTAGCGAGTTTAGAACTTCACGTGTTTTGCGATGCATCGCCGAGCGCGTACGCTGCGGTCGCTTATTGGCGGCGCGAAAGCACCGATGGACGCGTTACCGTATCGTTTATCGCTAGTAAATGTAAAGTTACTCCGTTGAAACCGGTGTCTGTGCCGCGACTTGAGTTGCAGGGCGCCGTACTAGCATGCAAGTTAGCCGATAGCATTAAGGCAGAACATCGTTTGCAACCGAATTCAGTGTACTATTGGACTGATTCTACTACGGTACTATATTGGATTAAAAATCAGTGTCGATCGTATAAAGTTTTTATTGCAAATAGACTCGGAGAAATAGACGAGTTGAGTAAGACGGACGAGTGGCACTATGTACCTACTGCTTTGAACGTTGCGGACCTGGGGACAAAAAATAACGATTATGTATTGAGTAGTGACTCTGAGTGGTTTACCGGACCATCCTTCCTGCACCAACCACACTCTTGTTGGCCGCAGCGACCTGAAACAAAAATTGTTAGTGACGAAATATTAGAAAAAATAAATATAGTTCAAAATAGTGATATAAAAAGTAACTTACCTGTTCCCGAACCAAGCCGATTTTCTAGCTGGTTACGATTGTTACGTGCTACTGCGACAGTTTTATTATTTATTGAAAAGTGTAAAAAAGGTTCGATTAATAAAATAAATGAAACATTAATGAATAGAGCAGAAATAATATTACTTCGTTATTCACAAGCTAATTCTTTTCAAGATGATATAAATTCACTTAGATTGTATAAACAAGTTAAGTCAGATAGTCGTTTAAGCTCACTTACCCCAATAGTAGACGAAAACAATTTGTTGCGCGTAGGTAGCCGTATTATGAACTCGAATAACGTAGATCCATTTACTAAGTGCCCTGTAATTTTAGATGGAAAAGACCATATCGCACGGCTCATCGTGAACCATTACCATGTGAACGCTGCTCACTCTAGCAACGAAATGGTAGTTAATGAGTTGCGACAGAAGTATTGGCTTATCCGATTAAGACCTACAGTGCGTTCTGTAGCCAGACAATGCCTAGTCTGCCGTTTTAAAAGAGCCTTACCTCAGCCGCCACGTCTCGGTGATTTACCCGAATGTCGACTCATGCATCATCATAGACCGTTTACAATGTGTGGGGTGGACTTATTCGGGCCGATAGAAGTAGTCGTAGGTAGACAGAGAGTGCGCAGATACGGTGTGCTTTTCACTTGTCTCACAGTACGTGCGGTTCATATCGAGATAGTCCCGACTCTTACAACTGACTCCATGATAATGGCATTGCGTAGGATGGCCGCTCGTAGAGGTTGGCCACGTACGATATTTTCTGACAATGGAACCAACTTACGCGGGGCCGATACGGAGCTAAAAAAGGCCTACAAAGAAATAGTTGACAACCAACTTTTAATAACTGACGCCGTTAACAAAGGTGTTGAGTGGAAGTTTATCCCACCTGCTAGTCCTCACATGGGAGGAGCGTGGGAGCGGCTCGTAAGGAGTGTGAAAACGGCACTCAAAGTCGTTCTTAAGGAGCGCTTCCCCAGGGAGGAAACCCTAACAACGTTTTTATGCGAGGTTGAAAATATGATCAATGGACGTCCCTTAACACATGTTTCTGTGGATCCAAGAGACCCAGAAGCACTAACGCCTAATCATTTTTTACTAGGATCGTCATCGAATTTACCAGTCATTGGGGTGTTTGACGAAAAAGATTTATATTTAAGAAAGCAATGGCGAATAGCTCAGCGCCTTGCTGATTTGTTTTGGTCCAGGTGGCTAAAAGAAGTTCTGCCTACTTTAGCGCCTCGCAAGAAGTGGAACCGTGAGGCAGCCCAGCTACAGGTAGGTGACCTTGTAGTTATAGTGGACCCTGCTTCACCACGAAATGTTTGGCCGAAAGGCGTCATACAAAAGGTGTACCCTGGAGCTGACGGACGGGTAAGAATTGTAGATGTTAAGACTAAGACCGGCGTGTTTAAACGTCCGGCATCGCGGGTTGCTCTACTCATAAGTATTGAGTGTTGCCATGACAACACTAAGGGGCAGGATGTTGGCGATAGAAAGACGGCCCGCCCGCCGATTAATATTTAAGTATTTTTATGTCATACATAATCTTGCCATCTTGATTATTTTATTTTGTTTCGTGTGTAATGTGTAATATTTTGAGTTAATATTAAATATCTGTGGTGCCTCAGCGCGGGGTGCCCTATCGCGCACGCGCGTTCTAGTCTCCGCTCTCGCCCGCACGCCGGCGTGCAGGCACACTTCGTTCGTTCAGTTGTTCAGTTCGCTCCCAACGCTCGACAAAGCCGCGCGCGTGACCGCGCGCTCCCGCACGCCGCGCTGACCCGCACCCAGTTTAAATCTATAACGTTTTCTTCTCATTTCTCGCACCCTATCCGCCACAGTAGTTTTCATTGGATTCACATCCAATTTTTTTTTTATTAGCCTGTACTGTCCCACTGCTGGGCAAAGGCCTCCCCCATATCTTTCTACTTATCTCTATCGCTAGCTTTATGTGACTTATTCACATCCAATATTACCAAATTATTTGTGACGTTTATTAAACAATTTTTTAATGTAATATTAAGGGAAAGCACATCATCACATTCATAGAATTTTCGTATTAAAACCTAGTAGAATAATAGCTGAATATTAAAAAATCATCAGCATAACCTTGCACTTGCCACTCAACAAGCAGTGTTAATTAATATACTATGCGTAGGTAGCTAATCAATATATATTTATGTAGTTTACGACTTTATATAGAGGTATAATTTCGAAAGAAAAGTGCTACATACTTTTTCTGAAAATAACAGAAAGTTACTGACACATAATTACTAATAACTTTTCTATGAAAGAGGTCAAGGGTAAACGAGTTTTATGATGACCAAAGGTTATGACGTATTTGATCGAAACTTGTTATTTTTACTGGAACAAAGCTTTGCAGAATTTAAGCAATGTATTTTAATGAATAGTTCGGGTGGAGCTGTGTACTCATTCTAACTAAGTACTACGTATTCGTAGCCGCATTCTGCATAAATAAAATACGCATACTAATAAGCTTTGCGAAGCTACGAAGATTTGCGCAGCAAAGCTTACACTGTTTACTAATTTTACTTTCAGTTGCCTGACCTGTAATGCTCTCGTTCTTCATCTTAAAGCGAAATAGTACTCGCTGATTAATCACGAAATCTCAGAAACTATAATATGTACTTACATACCTCAAATTTTGTAGATAGTACTCTACTCCTGCGGGGTTAAAACGGGAGAATTTTGGATAAAACTCTTATGTTTCTGGGGAAACTTGAAATTTAAAATCTAGATATGTTCTCAAGCCCCTCTTTCCCACTGGGCACTATGGGCACGTGCCCAGGGCCCCGCGTTCGGTTGGGGCCCCCTAGTTCCTTTTTCCCTTGAACCTGGCACATTCACAATTTCATTCAAGTCTTTTTTTAATTTCGAACACAGAATTTAAAGAAACAAAAGACAATTTAGAGCCTGTTTGTTGATATCAAACGTTAAAAAAGTGATTGATATCTTTGGTTTTGCAACAAACATTATTTTTTCTTAACATTAAGGTGATAAAAATTTTAGAACCTTGTTTGTCTACTTTCTTTATCTATTATAACTGAATAGTGTTTTCTTTATGTCATAGGGGCCCCATGCTAATGTGCCCAGGGCCTCAAATAGTTTAAAGACGGCCCTGTATGTTCTATAAATGATGTGACGGAATGATGTACTAATAATTGATCTTTAGACATCGAATCCCATTTAGGATTGAAACTGAAACTCCTATTTGTTTGAACGCGCTTATATCAGAAACTAGTCCGATTTGAAAAAAAAATTGTGCTAGATATCCAATTTATCGAAAAAGACTGCAGAATTTATCAGGTGGCCCGAAGTAGTTCTCACTACACGCGGATGAAACCGCAGGCGAAAGCTAGTCATACACATTTCTCTGAACACTGAAGTACGTGGGTTGATTCAATCGATATCTAAGTAGTTTTCGAACTATCATGTTTTGTTCTATGGGGTCCAAGCAATTTATCCATAATTTTACGTTAATCTTATTGTTTTACGTAAAATATTGGCCGCGTACTACATAGACAAAGCTGTAACTGGAAAATATACACAGGTTTAGCGACCGGCCCTCTTTGTGAGCTCAAGGTCAATTCGCTTTACAGTGAAGTATGTTGGTTTTACTTGTAATATTCAGTTACGTTACCGCAGAACGTACGTGTTGCGTGCGATATAAATAGAGGTTAGGCTCGAGTTGTTCAGACCGTACTCATGTGCATAACAGACCAATCCATTATCTTACCGCAACTAATAAAAACTAAAAGGAATTTCCGAACCACTGACACGTGTCGATGGTGTGGCAACGCTGTAGTCGACTATGTATAACTACAAAACTCGCGAATAAGTCAATGATTCTTAGTCGCCAGTCAAATAATTGCTACCACCTTTTAATTCTATAAAAAAATAGCTTTGGCAGCCAGATCGGTTTGTCTTTCACCGGGAAAAGATTTGTTCTATTGTTAGTATTTGACAACGGCGAGGACGACTCATTGGACGATACTAGGTAAATGTGTTTCTCTCACCGGCTGACCTCACGGAGCGTTGCTCGTCGACCCACAGCGGTATTACGGTTTGTCCGTAGAAGTACTACCTCCATACCTATTTCTGTTCCGAAGCAGTGTAGCTGTGTTTCGGTTTAGAGGATGAGTCAGTGACATCAGATACATATGCTCATGCAGATATGCCACGCCTAGCTTCTAGATGGCCAAGAATGAACGTATCTTGTATGATGGCATGTGCCCTTGAATGTTTAAATAATGTATTTTACAAAACCAAGCAACTAAAGTTCCTTGTTGGTTAAATGCAGCTAAGGAGTACGGTGTCTATGATTTATGCGACAGTATAAAGCATTACATATTCACTATCCGTAGTCAGCTAAAAAACATAAAAAATGGGACATTCTCGTAGATTCTTACACCCTAAATTCCATCCAGCTAATTGGTAGAACATGTAGACAGGCTACAAGCATAATGCTACGCCATGTCTACGAATTTTGACCTCTGCTACGTCATATTGCGCAAACAACTCGGCTACGCATCGTCTACGAGTTATAATATGCTACGATATATCTTGTCATGTACCTATTCCTTGCTTTATAAATAACTGGGCTTTATGAATTATATACCATTACAATAAATTATTGATAAAAGAAATGTATTGAACACGGTGTCTTTGCTTCAAATTGTTACTAATTGACAACTTCATAAGTAAGTGTAGCAGATTTAATTTAAGATTTAATTAAAACTATGTAGATTATATTTTAGAGTAACCTTTATGGAAAATAATCTTTATGAAAAGTAATCTTTATGGAACTTCTGAAGTACTAAAGGTACGAGGTACTATGTATATCCGAATTTTCATTACATTTTTGTACGTATTATCTACAAAAGTTATTTTTACTTTAGCCGTATTTTTACAATCTTTTTTTTCGTAAAATTCAATCCATTCTTTGAAAAAATCATTTTAAAGATGAAATAATTTATCAAGCAATTAAAATTTACATCATAAAGAATTCGAAATGAAATTCCCGACGCAAAGGTTACCAACACGACAGAAATAAATGAGGTCAGTTTTACATTGAAAGAATACCAGTGAACTGAATCAGAATCTTTATAGTATGTACGAGAACACGCTCGTCATAATTACGTAAGAAATTATGAAAATTAATTGCAGCAGTACAATTTTACAAGATTATCTAATGTCTGTCGTAAATATTTAATTGGTTATGGTGTTATTTTTTACCCGACAGCAAATAAACAGCAAAATTTACTTATCGGATTTTCTGAAACGTATGATTTAAGGTTGATTGAAAAACAGTTTAAGGTAGCTTGATATGCTGGCGTCTGTACCTTTGTGTGTATGTATCCATGTAATATTATTTATGACCTCATGTCTTCGTTACAGTCGAACAGATTACAACAATCAGGATATTGTTGGATTCGTCTTGATTACCCAAACGTTCTTGGACATGGGATGTTAACACAAACGTACATGGCATCTACATACGTATATTATGATTCAAAATGGTGTGCTATCATATTAAAAAGGACTCGTACGTTAGGTTTGTGAAAAAAGTGGCAAATGTTCGCCTCAAGTACAGTGAATAAATTTACCATCAAATTCTTCACTGCATTCTTCACCAAGAAAACTAAAAATATTGAAATAAAAACAAAAACCTACCTCAATGTAAAATCTCATCTGAAAAGGCAGAAACAAATTAATAAATCGTAGTAAGGATTTCTAGGTCCAATTACCAGTCCTCTAATGTTATCATACCAATGAAAGTATGATAATTATGATAATTGCTGCGAGCATTTTAAGAACTCGAATTTTAAAAACGGTATCTGTCAGCGGAATTACTTTTAAGTTACATTTTATATAGTATCTTAAAATTTCACGATTAACTACGATGCGAAGCAATTGTCATGGACTGTCAAATGTATTATGTAGAATTTAATGTTGTTGTTGGAGTGCTTTATTCTTAATAAATAAATAATATTTTTAACATTGAGAAATGCTCAAACATGCTCTATATATCAAATATTTTCACTTTACAGTGGCAGCTCATTCGAAGGTCAATGGCAGAATGGCAAGCGACATGGACTGGGCGTGGAGACGCGCGACCGCTGGCTGTACCGCGGCGAGTGGACCCAGGGCTACAAGGGACGCTACGGCGTGCGCCAGAGCACCATCAGCAACGCCAAGTACGAGGGCACCTGGGCCAATGGACTCCAAGACGGCTACGGCTCAGAGACATACGCTGACGGCGGTCAGTATTCTCTTATTTCTTTCATTGCCAAACTATTGGAATTCAGACGAAAATACGTAACGTTTACATGGCCATGACATTCTTAGCTAGGTAGATCCGTTACTAAAGAATACATTATGTATTGTTAATCGGATGATAGTATACAAAGCTATTGTTTAATCCGAAAATAAACTGTTGAATCCGGGTTAGCCCAAGGCGCCATTTGTTTAGTTACTTGTAATAAATTTATTTCATAACTATTTGTTGTGCACGTATTATAACTCTGTGTTCGCCTCATGACCCAGATTGTAGTGGCGTGAACTAGGAAGGAAGCCCTTTGGCTTGCGCAATGTTTGCAGTTGGAAAATAATATCAGTGTAAACAACACGCCCCGTCTGAATTATAAATTCTTACTAAACTTACCAAGCAGTAAACTAACTGAGAAGTATGCAGGTATGCCATTAAAATACACGCGATATAAGAAACGGAGTGTGAGTACTTGTTCGTGGACATATATGGTTTTGTTTCTTATTTAGAGATTTCAATTACGCATGCACCTATCAATATCCACATCACGTGTAGTGCGCGTTTGTGTGTCGTTAATTCATTTTGTGCCAAGTGACAGATAATAATCACTTTCAGTTTGTGTTATAATTTAACCGCTGATGTAAGTCCAAAATTGGGCTTGGTTTACGTTACCGAGTGTTGGATGTTGAGTGTGAAATAACGTCATAAGTTTCTGACGGCATACCGTAACTCGTCCTCTACATACGATATGTCATTCATAAAATTAAAATGATGAACTCAGAGTTATGAAATAAGAACTTCTCATTAAAGAGTATAATGAATCTTTCTCAATCTTAAACCAATGCTTTACGTCTGTTAATATCGCAAATTGGTACGGTTTAAATCTCAAATGGAATTCACTACAAAAATATTCGTTCGTACTTTAGCATTTAGTTCTGTAAACATATACATCGGTCTGATGATACACTAACTTCAGACTCTCTGACGCGATAGAGTCCAGTTTTAACGATAACATTACTCATAGAGACATCTTGTACAGCTGTATTATAAATTACGCTCATGTTTATTTGAGTTTTCCAACGACTCTATAAAATTTTCGTTTTCCAGTTACTCATTCGTATTGCAATGAAAGTTTTCAGTAGTTTTCTCGATGAATGATCGGAGTGGGGCGGCCCTGTGCTCTGCCGCCACGCACCGGCCCGCGGCCCTCGCCGGTTAAATATAGCACAGGCACGCCTGCCGCGCCGCCTCGGCACACAATCGTGTCGACCACTCATTTAATACTAGGCACTACAAAAATTACCTCTACATACATACAATCACACCCTAATTACAAACGAATTATTTTCTGATTACAAAAATACCCGTCACAATATACGTCTGTACCATACCCAAAGGCTGTAACCACGCTGTATGTGCACTGACGGTCTCTAAAGACGCATGGCAAAAATTTAGAACTTCTGATTTATCAGGCATTATGGAGAGAAAGCTGGAGACTGTTCATAAGACTACAAGCATATACACATATACAACTGATACAAATGCTCTTTGGACAGGAAACATAATGTGACACAGTTTTACACCTTTAAGAGCGGAAAACGTGCGAGACATTACATTCATGAAACCCATTGACGTCATACAGTGCTTGAAGATTGACGATAGCAGGATTGACTATGAGAAATCAGTCGTGCCATAGTGTTATACTTCATTCGTAGTCTCAAGTGATTGATAAAGAGTGAATTTATAAAAGTCGATTTCCCGTTCGTGACATGACCTGCTAGAGCTTGAGGTGAAGATTCATCAACTTTACACATTAGTAGGTATAGAGATGTGGCATTTTTAGATAAAATTATCATAAAATACAGTACCAAACAGGTATTATCTTTCTTAGCACTCTAAGGCTGTTCAACTGTTTTTCATTAAATCCACCGTGTTGTGTGATTGGATTTCAGTTTTCTTGAGAGTCGGCTTGTCCGGACTACTAGATATTAAAGCCCAGATTCCTCAGAGTTCAGTAATCTCGCCAGCATTATTCCTGCTCATAGATCCGGTCTCTTTGAGAGACTTTGGTTAAGCGCTTGAACTTGGCCTTACAGGCTGTTTCCCAATAGGTTGACAATCTCCAACTTCAATGCTACTAAGTAATACCCTGAAGTATAATTTTTGTCAAGCGGAACGAACTCCACCCAGCTTGAGGAGTATCCATTCCGAAAATCGACCAACTTACATATTTGGGTCTCGTTAACATCAAATTTCAATTTTGGTCCTTCACTGAGGCAAAGCCCAAGACAATGCTGAATGTCTGCCAGTCAGTTGCTGAACCTAGCAAAGGAGAGACGCTATTTCACGCTGGAACAGCTTCTCAAACTTCATCAAGCGCAAGTTCGATCGTGTGTCAAGTACTGTTCTCATCTTTGGGATATGCCCGCTTGATGCGTTTGAGGCTATTGAGAAACGTGCCAAGAGGAAAATTTGGAGTGATAGGCTCACTGTTTGTTTGTATTTTCGGAAGTGTCCGACGGAAGTGCAAAATTTAATTCCACGTATTCATTATCGGACCACTAGACACATGGTGGATATATTCCATATGCACAAAAACGCATACGCAACGCATACAGATAATTAGCGGCACTCCAAAAAGTATATCTATCGTCTATCTCCTGTTGCCATTAGGTACACTTACTTGACTCCAATGTATTTACCATAAGGATTGTTAAAAGCTTCTCTTGACTGCACGTTTACTAGCGATAGATTAGTAAAGTTCCCTCGTAACATTTAAAGACCTATCGGACTCGAACTATGACGTCTTTACATCGCATTTGTTGTTGAACGTCAATGCCATTATTGGGCGATTACCGATATAATCGAGCGATGAGTATTCTCTTTATCTCATTTCAACTGGTTGGTAGCTAATGGTATTATGATAAAACCCTTGTCAGGCTTCTGTCGCGCTTAAGTGGTTTATCTATACGACATTAAAACTCGCTGAGGACATTTGGTGCTTATGGAGCATAAATTATATTGAGCGTTCATTTACGTTTATAAATATAATACAATTAACAAATGTAATGAGTCCGTGGATACCTTACGTTATAGATCTGAAATTATAACTTCAAAGGACTTGAGTTAAATAAAAAATGCCATGTCGTTTATCGATTAATTCCATCAATAACAGCGTTATTAAAAATATAATAAAAAAGTCCAGAACTTTTGACATTCGACTTATCATAATTATCATGAATATTACAACTTTGATTCAATGAGGGGGGACTATATTTTTATCATTTTTTTATTGACTTCTTCAGAGTTTTGGATAAATCTACGTTACTAAATCTTGTAAAGATGGATGTGATTGTTGCATATTCAGAATATACCTAAGATTTTCTAATTTGATTTCAGGCACGTACCAGGGGCAATGGATGCGCGGGCTGCGGCATGGCTACGGCGTTCGGACGTCGGCGCCGTTTGGGCTGGCGTCGCACTACCGAGGCGGTGCACGCGGCCATCGAGGCTCCATGTCCTCACTCAACGAGGGCGGTGCCGACCCCTCAGAGCAACGCACCACACGTATGGACGATGCTCGCGGCGGATTCGTTCTCACCGTCCGATCCGACCAACCGTCGGGACGCCGCGGCTCGCTTGTCGGAAAACCTAAAGGACTACTCCATGTAAGTTTATCTCCATTTAAAGTAATTTAGTCACTAGGCAAGCAGCCGTAACCAAGAAGAGTGCTTAGCGCTACATTAATGCTTGTCATCTGCTGTAATTAATTCTCTTTATTATGCTCTCTCACTAAATACAGCATAGCCATTCATAAAACAACAAGCCAATAAAAATCTTTTACTGTGCTATTGTACGGAAACAAAGATGTCTGTATGCAACATTAAAGTTGTGAAACTATCGTACCTGGTTCCAACCACCTACGCTACACCAATAAATCTAATATTTCGATGTAAAATCAAACATAGGTACGTAAAATCTTGGCAAAGACGTGAGAGGAGAGTTCTTTTAATTAATTCGTAAAACAAAACCAAAATACAAAAGGAATTATTTACTAGAAAACGTAAAAAACCTTTAAAACTCCAGTAACTAAAACGACGTATAATGTTTTCAGAAATGGCGCAAACAGCGCAGCGTCGGCGACCTGGACGGCACCGGCACGGGCTCGGTCCACTCCGGGGGCTCGGGGGGCTCGGGCTCTTCGTGGGTCTCCTCGGTAGACAGCACCCACTCCGCTATGACCCATGCCTCTTTGCACACAAACTCAAACGCAAGTTTCGTTGTCGAGGTGGGACTTTACTTATTTGGTTTAAATCACAAATTTATCACCCACATAATCGTTCGCATGTTGATGCAATGTCATCTTGATGCCCTCCACCCCCGGGCCGATCCCTAGCTAGCATGGCTCCACACAAACAAAACGATGATTATTACCTTCCCATTAATAAATATTGCTCACCTTACGAACGTGTAGATCAACTCCTAACTAAAATTATTGTTGTTGTAATAAATGTTGTCATCTTAATGACACACTGTCTGTAACCCTGAACCTGTATTATACTTCATAACTAAATTACACATATCCTGAATGGAAATCTTTCACAAGTAATTAACAAAATACCCCGAATATTCACAAATCGTTCTGTCAAACTAAATTTTAGTTAGTGTGCCACGCCGTTAAACTATTCCCAGCTTGAGGCATATGATACAACTTAAAGCCTCTTTTTGAAATGTTTTCCTTCTACGTCAATTTAATAGTAACTCGTACCCATGAGTTCGTATGAGGTGTAAAATAATTTGCATTTTGGTTTTGTTTAACCAGTAATTCGAATACTTACCCATAGTTAAAAAAAGAAAACAATTAAGATACTCCGTAGAAAAGCAAATGAGGTCCCGTAAAGGGGCATATTTATTTTCTACGAAATTAAAAATTCAATAATGTATACAAAATACTTCTATTTTGGCAGGATGAACATTTGGATGCGAGTGTCACAGAAACATACATGGGCGAATGGAAAAACGATAAACGCACGGGCTTCGGAATCAGCGAACGCAGTGATGGACTGCGGTATGAAGGAGAGTGGTCAGCGAACAAAAAGTACGGCTATGGTGTTACTACGTTCCGAGACGGCACAAGGGAAGAAGGCAAATACAAAAATAACGTGCTTATAACGAGCCAGAAACGAAAACATTTATTCCTCATGAGATCCGCTAAATTTCGGGAGCGAGTTGATTCAGCAGTAAATGCGGCGCAACGTGCATCTAAAATAGCATTACAAAAGGCTGATATAGCTATCTCCAGGTTGGTATCTTATCTACTTAGATCAGACACAGTTTCTTTTAATATCAAAAATATTTGCGTATAAAAAATTACGAGCCAGCAGATGCGCCTTTGTTGTTGTCGGTATATATATATTTTTCATTCTTGTTCTAGAACCGCCACGGCCAAAGGAAAGGCAGAACAAGCCGATGAAGCGGCAGACCAAGCAAAAGAAGACTGTGATATAGCGCAAGCTACTGCGAAGCAGTTCGCTCCAGATTTTAAGCACCCAGGCTTTGACAGAATAGGATTAAGAGAAAAATATAGACAAAAGGTTTACGATGCACAAGTTGCAGCAAACGTATCACAAGAATCTGAAAAGATCTTGGATGGAAAGAGCATTCCAAATCATATCCCTCCGATGCATTCACAGATTCCTCAAACCAATAGAGCTCCAAATACAGTATCCTCCAGGAGACCTTCGACGCAATACCCGAAATCCGTGGATCCACGGCTCGCAAACAGTTCTAATTACAACACAGACAATAGAACTCTCGGTCCCCCGCACGATCCCTACTATACATCAAATCAAGATAACTGGAAATCTGCAAATACTACGCCCCAAATTTCACCTGACAGTCAAAAATCTTACTTACCAAATGACCAAACAAATCCATATGGACCTATCTCACAGGGCAGCCAACAACAACAAGCTCCTCCGTACAGATATAATCAACAAAGTATGGACCAAAGTGCCCAACAATATGTCACTCAAGATCGACGAATGTCCTCGACTAATAGACTCCAATCAAATCAGAGACCTCAACAACAAGATTGGAATCCTCCTCAAGCTCCTCCCCGACGACAGAGTGTGCTGGGTCAGCCTTCTTTTGACGCCCAGGGTAACGCATATGTCGATGGCGGTACTTCTGCGTATGGACGAAATGAGTTACGAACTGGAACCGTACACTCTGAGGGCCCTCTCGACAAACAAGCAATGCCAAATCAACAAGTTTATCGTCAAAATGTCGATTCTCAAGGCTATAGACACCCACTTGATCAGCAAGGTTACGGCCAACCTCCAGACCAAATGTATCGGCAAATGCCGGCTGACAGTCAGGGGTACCGACCATCAGGCTCTACTGATCAGGGATATAGGCCCAGTGCTCCTACAGAACAAGATATTGTCAATGGAGCTCCTCGGCCAGCTGGACCACGTCCATCAATTGACTACTTTGATCACTACAAAAGACCACCTAGTCGAGATTCAAGCGTTGATCGGTATGGGCGACGGTCGCGTCAACCGTCCGTGGAAGCGGCTCCAAGTGGGGGCTCTCGTGCGGGTTCCGTGGCGCCTCAGCCCGCAGTACCTTCGCGGCCAGCGTCCAGAGCGGCAACACCGGCCGGCAACGGTCATCTAGCGTCTGGTCGTGGCTCCATATCTCGAGCGGGTTCGCGAGAACCTCAACCATTTGAGGACTCACTTTTGAGAAAACGGACTCTGGGGCAAGAAATTTCGCCGTCACCTTATCAGCCCAAACGTACTGAAAGTCTGTATGTGGCTCAAGTACCAGAACCACCTCCGCCCGCGCCCATGCGAGGCGGAGGGGGTGGCGGAGGCGGAGGTCGTAAGGTAGGTTGATTAAAAATATGTATGGCAACATTTTTCCACTCAGAGTCGAAACGCCAAAAGAAGAATATAATAAGCAAATTAGTATTTTAAAAACTAAATTTTTCAAGAATACGTTCTTTCAGCTTAATTTCAAGTTAATTTTGAGCAATTTGAGGCATGCCTTTTTCATAAATACACAATAAACTAATAAACCACTACTTAAAATGATCAATAAAAGAATTGTTTGTATTTGCATTGATTTTTAAATGCATTTAATGCTCAAAACTGAGTTTGAAAATAATATGTCAAATTAAGACTACTTATCTTTTGTAGCTATTGTTGTTAGGATTCCTTGGCTCAAAAGGAAAGAGAAACCCTTATAAAAGAACTTTGTTGCTCGTCTGTCAATCGGTATGTCTTTCACCATCCTTTATTTCGGAATTGCGTGAATGCAGTCTCGTGAGATTGAGAAAAAATCACACATCTAACTTACATAAAAAAGGTACGTTGGTTTCTTCACCAAAAACGCACGCTTTCAAAGAACTCAAAACTCATAGGGAACTCCTCGTTATCCTACAACTACTCATAAATTCATATAATGCGAGGGCGTTGTGTATGTAGCCGAGAACACATTTACAATCCACTCGTGAGTCGAATGAACTTTTTCAATATATTTAGGAAGATAAAAAAAACGACGCTTTTTATTATCATGATCATACTTGCGGTGCGTGCGGTTAAAGAATGGATCATAAATGGCGGTTAATTGGGCCAGTACTGGCGGCACACTACGTAACAACGCAATAGAGATATGAGGGCGAGTCGGACTGGCACTTATCCGATTTTTTTCACTTATTTAGGTACCTAATTTGAATTTGGAATCATTAAAATCCTTCTAATTCGGGGTCTCATAAAGGTTCCTTGATATTTTTCATAACAGTCAGTAGACTGATGTTAATTATTTTCGTAATCTTGAAAGTGACAAAGAGTAAAATGTAGTTACTTGTGTTATAATTACTTTTTAAACTTACATAATGATTCGTAACGCATTTTACTTTTACTGCCCAAAAAATAATTTTATCGAGATTCATACGATAAACTGGACCTAAAAACTACATATATAATTGTAAAGTCTTTGTATGTGAAAGGTGTACACTACGTTTGACGGATACTCTAGACCTTTACTTTTGCCTACCAAAATAAATGCTTAGGTACTCATTTTACTAAAATAGTAATATTAAAACCCACGTAGACTTTGTCCTAACCCTAGAGTGTAATACAGAAACGTGCAGGTGCGTAGTCGGGTCTGCGCGGCAATTGAGAAGTAGGTGGTTTATCCGTGCCGGAGCAACGCAGCGCCCACCGGAGACGTGACAGAAACCATGACCGCTGCATGCTTTTAGTGATAAATTTTGAAATTTTGCGATAAATTTATAAAATTTCTATTTAACCAAAATGTAAAATTCTGGCTTCTGCCAGCAGTCGCTCGCGTCCCATGAGGGCTAATTTAATACTTCAGGCACTTGGTAAAAAGTAGTATATATCCTTCCTCAATCAATTTCTTCAGCTTTATGATATAAGTATATGTTACCTAAAGGTACCTAGTTCAGTAGTTCTGAACCCCTCACGAATATTTTTGGAACTTTAAGTGGTACTAATAGTTAATACGCAAACATTAGTCTAATCGTTCCCCACGGCAAGGTCACGTAGGTTATTGTACGTTACTCGTGCTCATAAATAACTAGGCGTTGATATACGGCATAGCTAAATAGGAGATCGAAACACGTATTTCATGTGAACCGTCTGTTTACAGAAAAATTATGGCAAACATTGAAGGAATTGAAAATTTATTATCTATTTAGAAGCTTAACAAAACATTGAGGTCAATCTAAAGTAATGACTGAAATGAACTTTTAAAAGGAGCATAAAATGCCTGTGACAACGATGGATGTGCGAGTGGCATTGCAATAAGTTTAGTAATGACACGGCAGTAGGCGGGCGGGCGGGCGCGGCGGGGCTCAGCTCAGCGCTCAGCCCGTTCTATTTCTAAATTGAGACAGTCACTCGCTGCCGCTTTCCGTGTATCACCTCTTCGCTATATATAACTAAAATACATTAAATCTCAAAAAAATACTTTGCAAATTGTTCACTAGATCGATTTCCTCGCGAACAATTTCAGCTAAAAATTGATGCGTTATATCATAACGGTACCACTGGACCTTCATATTAGTATAACATGATAAGAAGTAGTGTGCCGTGATTTGTACAATTACATAAAGTAGTGTTTATATTTAAAAATGTGGTACCAAAGCGAAGAAGATGATGAAGAGGATCTTATGTGCTCCCCGGCGATCCTCGCCAGGCGAGCTTCGGAGAGCTGGATTAACGTACCTCCCGTGGAGGTAAATTTTCTCGTATAAAATTTCCACTGACGGACATTTTTGGAGAACCTTCCAATAACAACCTCTGTAGTAGACAAACACGTTTATCATACCTAGTTGTACTTTTGTCACTCACAATGACATAATATTATATCGATGTGATAAACCTTTACCTGTGTCTTTTATTAGTCAAAGGTCAAAAGTGAACAATTCTATCTAGGTAGATTTTTTAAATTAAACTTGTTTCGTTCAATAGAATAATAAAATAATAATGAAAACAATTAGATAAATGTAATAATATGTAGGTTCGTCCTTCGTTCCGGAGCTAGCCCCGGCACCGGCGTGAATCTAAACAAACATTTTACTTTATGCGTTCGGCTGTTATACATCGTAAACTGAAATATTAGGTGTATCGTTGGCTACAGCGATCTAGTTCCCACATTATTTTAATAAGATAGTGAATATTTTAATTACTCTATTTTAAGTAGTTTAAACTACTGTTTACTACAAAATTAAGTTTAATAAAACACAAGCACCAATACTTATTACCGATATCCCAGCAGGTTTTTCATAATTCAACACAAAGGGCCTGGAAATTGGGAGGGATTGGAAGAAAACATTGCTTTGAAAGCCTCAAAAATTGTTTGAATACAGTAAATGACCCGTGACTAGAAAAAATAACTCCTAATATTCAACGTCGTAATTTAAATGTGTGTACTTAGATGCTGAGCACGCCGCAAACACTTCAGCGTAAGAAGTCGTTGCCGGACGTGGCGGGGATGCCACGCATGCCCGACGGCGGTGGCATGTCCCGCGAGGAGGTTTCGGCCCTCGGTTCGGCGAGGCGCGAGGAAGTGCGCCGCATGCATGAGGAAACCGAGAAACTGAGGGCCAACCCTCTGCTCTACTTAGTTAGTCCGCAAGTCAAGGTTAGAGTCACTCACTTAATAGGAAAAGTTCTGTGGTCCAACTTGTGGGCCTTGATTTCATTACAGCTACGCGCGCTACGAAATGCCTACGCCGTAGGCACTTAGCCGGTCGCATAAGTTACTGTAGATTTTTCAAAGTTTCACTGTGCATATAAGAATTCAAACTCTGTTGCTGTTTGCAGGACTGGTTCTCCCGGCAGCAGCTGGTGATCCTAGTGCTGTTCATCAACATCTCTCTGGGCATCATGTTCTTCAAGCTGCTCACGTAGCATCGGCGTGTGGCGCACGCGCGCCTTTCCTTCCCGATGCCGTTTACGACACTTTTGTAAATATTTGTAATTTTTGAACCAGAAATAGGCCAAATATTATTTGATGTGCTACAAATGTATAAAAATAACATTAATCTTTGTTCCTTTTTAATACGAGAGTTACATTTACACATCCAATGAAAACGTATTTATTTGTCAATAAGGACTTCAATTTGCTAGTGTACTTTTCTTTGACGTTGTGAAAGTGTGCAAAGAATGACGATACAAGAGTGAAAACATTATCCAAATATTTCGTCGAGCTAATATTTTCGACTTGTTTTGTGCGGGAGTGAATTGAACCTATTTTGTGTCCGGTAATCGGAAACTTCGAATGTAAGGAGCATGTTGTTCTATAAACCTGCATATTGTAGGTTTATTTATGCCTTCTAATATGAAGCTTAACGCCTTTAATGTAATTTCTACAACGGAGGTGTTGTTGAAAGCAGAGAGTTTCGAAGAATTCATGCAGGTCGTTTACATGTGGAAGGGAAACATATTTACAGAAATGATAACAGCGACTCTCACGAGGAGTCGTTGGTCTCACACACCTGTGCACTCACAATGTTCTGTAAGTACTGTCGAGTTGCCGCCTCGCAGTCATATGTAGCATCCTACTTCATCCAAATTGTAGAGATTGACCGAATTAGGTATCATAAAACTTTTCCGCCATTATAGTGAAGTTGGTTATGGGGACGTTATTTATTACTAAATGTTATTGTTGCTAAGTCAAAGTTTAAATAATCTATAAATTATATTTGTCAATTTTTAATAGTTTGTGCTGGTTATTAAGAGATTGAAATATTACGTACCCCGAGTGATAATAAAGGCACAAAATATGTTAGATATAGGTATCTACTTGTTTCGAAAGTGTATATAAGAAGTAATGATGATATTAATTAAAGTTTTACAAATATATTACACCAAGTACGCATACCTACCTGTAAGTAGATACGTTGTTATGCTTGCATTGTGTACAAGACATAAAATTAAAATGCATGTGCATTATTTTCCTATTCTATTAAAATTGAAAAAATCTAGCGATGAATACTGAATTTTTATACAAGATTTAATCTTCATTTTATACCTATGAAGTCAATTCTCTCGTAATCGAATTGTTTATATGGTTAATACTATATAAATGGTATGTTAGATACTTTATTCATATTGGCATGGAAAGCGTGCGATTGAGACTGTTGATACGTATTATATACACCTACAACGAAACTTATTGAAAGCGCACATTCGTTGTAAGGTTATATATGCAGTTGGTAAGACAATTTTCACAGTTTCATTATTATGTAAAGAATATAAGTTATGTCTCTAAGAATTTTAATTACTTGTATCGATTTTATCTACGTTTCAGAAATAAAATATTTTAACAAAACGAATATGTCATTTATTTTTTCCCAATATTCCCTGACATTCCATAACCATGACTCTATTGATAGGCTAGCTACGTGTTTATTTATGACGTGAGTATGTTTGTTTAAAAATAATACATGAGCTGAAAGCAGCAGAAGGCTGAAGTTCTTAATGAGATCGAGATATAATCTTAAGATACCCACAATAGATTATAATTAATTAACATTACTAATTATTGATTAAGGAAGGAAGTGAATAATTTCGCGGGGCACGTAATATGCAACCAAGCTGAAAGATTTTATACTTATAAACGATTGATTAAGTGATTTGCAATTGAAACAAATTTTAGACTGTAATGCTTTTGCAATATGTGAGCCAATCGATTTCGTTCGATTAGAATTAGAGGATATCTCGTCACCTGATTAAAATCTAATCAATATCAAACCTGAAAAAAAAATTGAAACCAGAAAAAATTGCCTACCTTGACAGGTTATAAATAGATAGATTGCTATCCATGCAAATAGGTTTAATTCAGCATGTAAGTCTTTATTAGTTTTGGCTGACGCTAAAGCTGAACGATAGTGCAATACCCACAATCGCATGCGTAGCTAAGTTGTATTAATTCAATTAATACTCTATGGCTTCCTCTCGTAACACGAAAGTCTCTCAAACTAAAACGTTGGATGTGAATGGTAGCCCATACACGTGATATTTGTACCATAATATAGTTCATAGTGTGTGCTTGAGTGTAATGACGAAAAATGCCAGTAACACAACGACTTATGGCACAGAGGCGAAACCACCGGTATTTAATATTATATTCGTGTCAGTTTATTATCAATGCCACTCTAGATTGCTTACATTTCATAAAAATGATGTTCCAATTTTTGTATAATCTAATTAATTTCGCGCCTATCTAAAAGTGACCAAGCTAGTCTCAAAATAAAAAAATATACCTATACTAGATAGTCAAAACAAACAATAGTTAAATGAGTGGACATAGTGTTCAGTTAAATAGTTTTTTAAAACAGTTATTAGACACATTAATATCGTGTTTATTTTTCCCATATGACAAATCATCGGTAAACGCAACGAGCAAATCAATAACTTTAATTTATTCTTATCCGTACATTTTTCGCAAACCTAATATGTCAAATAAAAGAATTCAAATTTTCTTTACTTAGGTAATTTAAGACAATGCCTAATTATTGTTTAACTCTTACCATTGCCTACATATTTTTGGAAACAAATGTAAAACATCCGTTTTTTAAGTCATGGTATAGGTACACCACTCATATTTTTAAATTGTTTAATTGAAAATTATATTTTGAGTAATTATTTCATTCAAATATAATAATTAAAGTTTATCAGTGCAGTGTGGGTGTGGTGTTAGCTATTTATTATATCCATTTATCCAGTACCTTACACAATTTTAAGGACTAATCACACTAAGGGCCAGTTTCACCGATTACGAATAGCCACTATCTACCAGTTACTATTTACCAGTTAAACTATCTGGAACTTATCCGTAACCGGCGAAACTAGCCCTAAATCTTTATATAGAATGTTACGCTAATTTTAGACTTGAAGTAAAATCATACATACCTAATATCCTCATATAATAATTTATTAGGCTGACGAAGCTAATGAGAGCATCGATTTGGACGACTTGCTTCCAAAAATCGGAGAGTTCGGCCTCTATCAGAAGCTTCTGTTATGGCTGGTCTGCCTGCCAGCCTGCCTACCCTGCGGCTTCTGCGCCTTTAACCAGTTGTTCATGACAGACGTCCCGGACCATTGGTGCAAAGTTTCTGAACTGGATCATCTCAATCTCACACAAGAACAACTTAAAATACTATCAATACCACGAAAGGTAAACAAATAAATACGAAGCTTTATCGTCATCCATTATTGAAGCGCTCTTTCCATTTCGACATTTTGCTCGGTGCCGTAGCTACATTACTAGCTTTTCTTCCTGTATGAAAGCATAAGTATAGGTTTGACTTTAGGAGCATAGTCCACAAGGGCTTATTAATGAAGTATTAAAATTATTTTTTAAAGCATTTTTATTTAATGGTCGTCATGGTCATGGTCGCTTATGTAACTAATTAAACTATCCAAATTGAAAATCTCAAACAAATCTTTCAGGATAATATAACCTTCGAAAAATGTTCACGATACGCTGTAAACTGGACAGAAATAATAAAGATGGGTGGCGCTGTAAAAGTTAATGAAAGTTGGCCCACAGAAAATTGCATTGAAGGTTATGTATACGATACATCTGAAGTAATATCATCTGTTGTAATTGATGTAAGTAATTCAGTGGGCTTTTTTATATTTCAAATACAGACGCCAGCACATCAAGCTACTACAATCAGTCAAATTTCTTTAATAAATTTTCAACCTTATCACAACATAAGAAGGTTAATATTCGATTGATGAAATTTGACAGATTCGGTTAGGTTGACCTGCTGGCGTCTGTACCTATCCCACCTACATTTACCTTTACCCTATAATAACTTTGTTTCAGTTCGATCTAGTATGCGAGTACGACGTTTACCCAACTCTCGGTCTAGTTGCTTTAAACATCGGTGGACCTGTAGGAGTATACACATTCGGCCTGTTGAATGATCGAATAGGACGCAAGAAATCATTCTTTCTATGTTTAAGCACACTTCTCCTTGGAAGCTTAATGACAGCATACGCCCATGAGTACTGGTTTTGGACATTGGCTCGCGTCATTGTAGGACTAACCATACCCGCTGTCTACCAGATTCCTTTTATTATTTGTGAGTATTTCACCGACCAATTGATTTGAGTGTCAGCCGAAATTTGAATTAAAAGATATACTATGTTATTATACATTTCAGCTTTAGAATTAGCCGGCCCAAACTACAGATCTTTTGTTACCGTAATGACATGTGTATTTTACACGTTGGGCTTGATACTTTTATCAGCCGTCACATATCTACTTAGAGACTGGAGAAGCCTCGCCCTCGCAACGTCAGTGCCGTTCTTCTTCTATTATCTATATTGGTTCGTACTGCCAGAGTCACCTCGATGGCTCCTTATGCGTGAAAGACTTGAAGAGGCTAATAATGTTCTAAAGACTATCGCAAGGGTCAATGGAAAAGAACTGCCCGAAGAATTTACGAATAAACTTCAAAAACAAGTGATAGAACAAAAAGAAAGAGGAGTGACGGAGACTAAATCTGTGAGCGTGTTTGCTCTGTGTCGGACTCCCAATATGAGGCTCAAAACATTTCTGATTACACTAAATTGGTGTGCCTCAGAAATGGTGTATGTTGGTCTCAGCTACTATGGCCCGGCTATCGGTGACAACCAGTACATGAGCTTTTTCCTCTCGTCAGCCGTAGAGATACCAAGCTATCTAGTCTGTTGGGTACTGATGGATCGCATTGGACGAAGATGGCCACTTTGTTTATCAATGGTTATAAGTGGCATATTTTGCATTGTTACCGTACTACTCCCAAGTGGTAAGCACTGTAGTTGCAATTCAGATATATATGTATACACAAATGTCCTTGTAAATAGTTACCTTTGTATATTACCGAAATAATTTTCCAGATGCTCGAACGGAAACCCTAATCCTCTATTTAATATCCAAGTGTTTTATATCTGCGTCCTTCTTGTTAATATACCCTTATGCCGGAGAATTGTACCCGACGGAATTGAGAGGAGTCGGTATCGGAACATCGGCATACATTGGCGGCTTGGGTTTAATTATAATACCTTTTATAAACTACTTGGTAAGCGTAAACCTAGCTGAGCATTAGAAACGCTAAACATTTTCTATTTTCACCATCTAGGTGCTCACCATCACATTATCTTTCTGATTTTGAAATTTAATTGCACTATTATTTCAAGCAAAATTGAAATCGCTCGTGCTTGACCTATATAATCGTCGTATTTGCAACGCTAACCTTCTTATATGAACCAATAGAAACCTATTAGCAAAAACTTAATTGCATGGTGATTTTTGGTCAGTCAGACACATTAGCTCGACAATAAGTACTGCCTACACCCAAATCCATAATATGCGTATTTTCCATTCGTATTTTGCGGAAACTACTGAAGTAAAATAACTCTTATTTTACAGTAACTCTATACCTAGACACTCAGGAAAACTGAGTGATTGATCCCGTTTATGTTTAGGGAGGTCCCTACATCAGGGAGATAAAGATACGAAATAATCTAAAAAGATTTTGCACAGATTCAATACAATAAAATATCGCGATGGTTAACGCTCAATCCTTCTCTGTGTAAAAGAAGGCCTGTGCCCAACAGTGGGACAATAAAAAAGCGATGATGATGATGATAACAGTTTCTTCTATATTGCAGGGCTCAAGTAACTTGGTACTGCCTCTGGTAGTGATGGGAGCTGTATCAGTCATCGGAGGCTTGAGTGCCCTCAGGTTACCTGAGACTTTGCATACGTCACTACCACAGACCGCTGAAGAAGGTGAAGAGTTTGGCAAGGACTGGTCTTACGCTGACTGCATGAATTGTGGCGATCCAATGTAAGAACAAAGCAATCAATCAATCAACTCAGTCTATTCTACCATCGGCTTTCCTCATGTCGTGCTACTTTTGAAATTATAACGTTTTTTGGCACACGTAACTCAAATATTATCTCTTTACGGGACACTTGTCCACCTTATTGCCTCGCTAGCGAGATAAAACAAATCTCATGTCTTATCATACCAGTACCTAACCTTGTGATTTATCAATATAGGTTCAATTGTCATGCTCGCTAATATCAGACAATCGGCTGTTTTGTAGTAACTCGAGAATACCTACCTAATAACCTATTATCTTAAGTACGAAGCTTAAAATATCCTTAAAATGCTTGAAATCTTCCTAATCATCAAGACTTCTTTCTTTCTTTACTTTTAGGTGTCTATAACTCTGACTGAGTACCCTTTATCTAGTTCTTATTCATATTTTTCTAGAAAATTATCTGATGCGGAGTCTTATGAAAACTTAGATCAACTAGAATTGACGCAAGCGCCGTTGGTTGAAGATGAAGTCCCAGAAATTCCCGACATACGGCGCAGTTCAATGCGAAAACTCGTCCGACAGTCCAGCATTGTCGAAACGCAACGAGATATTGACGGCAATATCAAAATGACTTACTGGTTCTAGAAAACTGTGAGAAAACCTCATGAGAAAACCTATCATCGATTTCTACTTATAAATCAACAAAATCTAGATTAAAGTGTGATGTGTTTTATTTCAAAAGTCATTTCTATGGGAAAATACTTAAATACTTATATTATTTTGATGAATAAGTAATATTACTGCCAAGCTTGCCCGTAAATAAGTACGTGTAACAAATACATTCTGACATGGCCAAGTAGAAGCTCCAAAAGTTATTCAAAGATCCCAAATAGATGAATTTTGTCCTTTTTTAAATAATGAATAATTTTCGTCATTATTTTGTTTATTATTTGTATTATTTCAAATTATATTGTATTTACTATATGATTAGTAGAAACAATGGAATAAATCTAATATATCTAATTAAACATACAACATAGCACCGAAGGTACAGGAACAACTATAAAAAAGTATTTTATGATCTTCATTCTTAATTTATTCCCTTCCAATTGCTGGTTTATTTATTTTAAACCTTTTTAATAAATTCACTTTCAAACCTCCGATTAAGATTAGCACAATTCACATTCAAATGTGTCTATGGTCGTTTCTCTGTGACTTTATGAAGCAGCCAGGTCACGTCACATCTGTCACGTCACTGTCATTGTGTCATTTTCTTGTGTGTAAACTGTAGTGTGGAGCACTCTGTTGTTGAAGGAAATACAGTAATTATTGAAAGAATGTTTTATCCAAGTAAAGGACTTTTATTGCGACTAATTCTCGCTTGTACAGTGATTGTGGTATTAGGGCATAGTCATAGTCACTCGCACGATCATTCTCATGGAAATGAACCACCATCATTCAAATACTCCAAAACTGCAAACGAACAACACAAAAGTGAAAAAGTGATAACTGAACCAGATTACGATTTATACGTCAGAGCATTAAGTTCAACACTCTTTATAAGTATAGTGCCGTTTTTTATACTTTTCTTTATACCCATTGACGGTACTGTAGAAAAACAACCGTTACTCAAGATATTGCTCTCATTCGCTTCCGGCGGTTTACTCGGTGATGCATTTCTGCACTTGATTCCACACGCACTTGTGTCTAGCGATGGCACAGAAGGACACAGTCATAGCCACTCACATGACGGCGGGCAGCACGAACCACATGACATCACAGTTGGTCTTGGAGTGTTAGGAGGTATCATAACATTCTTAGTAGTAGAGAAAACCGTTCGGCTATTTGACGGAGGCCATGGCCATTCACACGGAGCAGATAAGAAAAAGTCTGATGATAAACAAAAGAAGAAATCAAAAGACAAAAAAGAAGACATCAAGATAGCTGGATATTTAAACCTTGCTGCAGACTTCACTCACAACTTTACTGATGGATTAGCTATTGGAGCATCTTACATTGCTGGACAAAATATTGGTCTAATTACAACTGTTACCATATTTTTACATGAAATTCCTCATGAAATTGGTGATTTTGCAATACTGGTTCAGTCTGGATGTTCAAGAAGAAAAGCCATGATGTTGCAGTTGTTGACAGCATTTGGCGCTGTGTCTGGCACTGTCATATCTATTTATCTTAGAGGCTCAGGGGACGGTCTGGTCTCCTCCCTAATTTTACCATTCACCGCTGGAGGCTTCATTTACATTGCTACTGTCTCTGTAATTCCTGAGCTGTTAGAAAGTTCCACCAAGCTCTCACAATCTATCAAAGAAATAGTGGCTCTATTAGCTGGAGTCTACATGATGGTACTTATTGCACAGTATGAGTAAGTTTGTATACTGGTGTATCAATGTAAATAAATTTACATTATTTTAGTGACTAGTTTACATCACATATTAATTCCTATGTAAAATGTTGAATGATTGATATTTGAGTCTACCATGTTGAGTTCAGTGTAAAGTACCTATATTCCTTTTATAGTATGTGTGATCATAGGTATAACTAAAAAAATATTTTTTGTCTTATCAATCATTTCTATTGTTATAATGTAATGTTTTATAGAATCTATTGAGATTTGTAATGTAATGGTAACTGTACCATTTCTTGTTATCATTTACAAAAAGCTTTCTTGAAAGGAACTTGATAAAGTAAGATCAAATAGAGAAACAAATAAAACATTAAATGCAGAAATTATGTTTTTATTTTTTTAAGATTACTTCTTCTTAGATACACCAACAGTTCTTCCTCTCCTGCCAGTAGTCTTGGTGTGCTGACCACGCACACGCAGACCCCAGTAGTGACGCATACCTCTGTGGGCACGGATTTTCTTCAACCTCTCCAAATCCTCACGAAGCTTAGAGTCCAAGTTGGAAGATGTCAGCTGGCTGTATTTACCATCAACAATATCCTTCTGCCTGTTGAGGAACCAGTCTGGGATTTTGTATTGCCTGGGGTTGGACATGATGGTAACAATTTTTTCAACCTGTAAAATAACAAACATTTAAATGTAAAAAAATAATTCAAGGCTATAACAGGAACTTACTGACAGGCTAATCAGACCAATTTCTTTCCTCAGAGAAAATGAAATGTAGGTGCATATTTACCATGGTACCGAATAATAACAAGAATTTCAGCTTATAACAAATACAACATAAACAGCTAACGGTACCGATGGGTGATACGTTAGCATTTAACAAATGTTGCCTCCACAGGCACGATAACGATTGTCTATCTAAAACACATACCTCTTCTTCAGTACATTCTCCAGCACGCTTGTCCAGGTCAATGTCGGCTTTCTTCAGCACGATATTGGAATATCTGCGACCAACACCCTTGATGGCCGTCATGGCAAACATAACTTTGCGTTTGCCATCAATGTTCGTATTCATAATACGAAGAATATGTTGGAACTTGTCTGGAATTACCAGCGACTGAAACAAAGTTGACACAAATTTTCATAACGCCGATTATAGAAAACTATTATGAAAACTCACACTGCACATATTTCAAGATCACATTCGAACACTATTTATGAAATAGCATAGTAAGATTACTTAAGAAATCTAAGATTATTTACCATTTTTGCAAATTTTGGTTAGTCAAACCACCACTAACAACAACGGTTCATGGGGTAAAAGAATGACATTGACAGCGCAAATTCAGAATTGCCATTTCATAAAGTTTTAAGCTTTAAGCACCATAGACATTAGTATTAATATTCTAATCCTGAGTATCAATCTGAACCAAGAATCTGAAAAGGAAATAATAAGAACTCCGCAATGTCGTCATGTTTGATCGGAAAATAATGTAGATTTCCTGATTTCATTTACCAGAATAGTGTTCCGAGAATGATTTTCCTTCAGTTATGCCATGCAGCTATTTTTCCTACACGATGTAATAAAAATAAAACTCGCTCAACCTTTCATTAAATCATTGCGCTTTAATACTAACCACATGCGGTTAATTAAATTCGAATTATTACACAATTGAATTGATCGCCTAAGGACCACAAAATAATAGCAATTAATTCGAGACGGGACTCAGGCTCATAAGCTTAAACCCTGGCGTTGATAAACTCTGAGACTAAAATTTGCATAAATATAATCTCCATCCTTATCTACCATTTAATTTCAATGAAAAATATTTTTTTATTTTCTCCATCTCTGCCAAGAAATAAGTTGATACTATTATTTTATATAACGTTTCAACTAGGTTTCAACCCCAAACGGTTCGAAAATATAGTTGCCAATGAGGCCAATATACTTCCGCCACTTGAGGTTTTCAGCAGCCGCAACTGCAGCAGCTGCACAGCAAGCAGAGCTTGCAACATGGGATGTCGCAAGATCGACACAGGTCGCGTCCCACACGAAAGGTTTAAATTACAATTGAACCATAATATTTCTTTTATCGCCGGATTAAAACAGGGTATTTTATAACGGTGTGTGATGAATTCCATAGCTTGGCTATTACATTACTAACATAAGTTTGTGTCCAGTTTTAGTGAATTTGAATAGTGTATCACTATTCAGCGCTACTCAGATATTTTTCATAAGTTGTAAAATAAGTACATCACTATTAAAATATTTTTCAAACCTTGTAACATTGCATCAATGAGTGTTCTTCCGTCGGTGGTGTGCCGGTTTCTAATTTTTACGGATTCTAGTTATTATCTACAATTTTGAAGCAACAGTGAACACAATGCATACGGAAACGACATTAACACTTATACAAATATTGGAAAAGACTGTATCACCAGGTACGAAATCAAATTTTGTTATTTACTGTTCATGTATGGCGTTTCAGGTCGTCAACCGACTTATCACCTAACGTAACTGTTTTAATTTGTATTTCGTTGCAACGTTCCTCAAAAAGCGATCTTACTATCGAGTTCTGTACGTTTAGACAACGCTTAAAACAAGATAGCAGTTGAAATAATGTGGATGACAAAGATGCCCAACTGTCATGTAAGGAAAATTCTAGGTTCACCTACAATAAATTCAAGTTTTGCTATACGCGGCAATAATGTGCATAAATACTTTGACAGTTTGACACATATCTTTATTATTCGATTTCGAGTTCGTTATTACTGGATTGCTGCTTGATAATCGGTGGTCTTCTCAAGGATTGAAGGTTATAATTTGCAATCTTTAACACCTTGACATTCCATCCATGTTCACAGCATGGGATAAAGATTCTGGTCTATACGAATTATTTTCAAGTGGATTCATAGTTTTTAACTAACTAGTTTTGCAAGTTATGTTTTTAACCAATAATGAGCATAAGTTTATATTCTTATTTAGCCTTGTATGTGATCTGTTATACCAAATGTCAACTGGCAAAGTATAGTTAAAGTGTAAAATTTTTATTTTGATCCATTAGAAATGGTAGGAAAATATGTGAGTAAAAACATCTATTTTCATGAAAATGTGACACCAAGATTAATTTTATCAATGCATTAAATAAAAAACAAAAGCAGGAAGAATTAAGTCTTTGTTTAGTAAAACTGTCTTATTGGTACACTTATCTTTGGTATGAACTCCTATCAGTTATTTTGTCTAAGTATAACATATCAATGTTATTCATGCTGCTGTTAGTAATAAAATGTGTAACATGCTCTTTGTAATAATTTTGACTACTCATTATTGAAGAAAATCAAGTTTATGCAAGCAAAATGCAGTTTTTCATTTTCTATATTTTCACTTAATTTTGCAGATCGAAATGAATTGGAAGCTGCAGAAAACTACCTTGACCATGCGGCAGTCAGCAATTTCACAACATTTATCAAAATGTTGTCTGATGTCCTGGTTGCGGGGGGCAACAGTCAGGTGGCTAGGATGGCTGCAGGTTTACAGCTGAAAAACCACCTGACTTCTAAAGACCCTACCTTGAAACAGCAATACCAACAAAGGTGGCTGGCACTACCTGAAGACATCAGATTGTATATTAAGAAAAATGTATGTTTACTTTTGTGGGTAAAAACTTTTTAAATAAAGGTCTTGTAATAAAATAATCCTTTTTTCTAGATTCTGACAGCAATTGGAACAGAGAACAGCAGACCTAGTTCAGCTGCTCAGTGCGTAGCATATGTTGCAGTAGCAGAATTACCTGTGGGCCAATGGAATGACCTCATACCCATACTTGTAGAAAATGTTGTCAATGCCCAATCAACAGAACTTAAAAAAGAAGCAACATTAGAAGCAATTGGTATGTAGTTTAAAATTAATATTGATAAAGCATTTTTGGTTGACCATGACCATCTATGTCATTGTACCATTTTCAATTCCTTCAGGTTATATCTGCCAAGAAATTGATGCTGAGGTGTTAACTGAACAGAGTAACCCAATTCTAACTGCTATCATTCATGGCATGAGGTCTATTGAAACAAGTAATCATGTGAGACTTGCTGCCACCCAAGCTTTACTCAACTCTCTGGAATTCACTAAAGCTAATTTTGATAAAGAAAATGAAAGGAATTTTATAATGGAAGTTGTATGTGAAGCTACACAATCCAGTGATATGAGGATTAGTGTGGCTGCTCTCCAGTGCTTAGTAAGTAGCATACTAGTAGTACATTTTAATAACCTACATTTACTTTGTATTTTAATTTGATACATTTTCTTATAAGCAGAATTTTAATGTTTTGTTTTTCTACTTCAGGTTAAAATTCTCTCATTATACTATCAATACATGGAACCATACATGGGTCAAGCATTATTCCCAATTACTTTAGAAGCTATGAAATCTGATGTTGATGAAATTTCCCTTCAAGGCATTGAGTTCTGGTCTAATGTTAGTGATGAAGAGATTGATCTAGCAATTGAAGAAGTGGAGGCAGCTGAAGCAGGTATTGTATACATTAATTTGATCAATGTTATACAGAAATCTCTTAATTATGTTATGAGAATTATACCTGTATCTTTCAATTATTACTTATCTTCTCCAGGACGACCTCCAGCTCGCACATCAAGATTTTATGCCCGAGGAGCACTCCAATATCTTGCTCCTGTTCTCATGCAGAAACTAACAAAGCAAGACGATACTGAAGATGAGTTAGAATGGAATCCCTCTAAAGCAGCATCTGTTTGTCTAATGCTTTTGTCGAACTGCTGTGAAGATGAAGTAGTTCCCCATGTATTACCTTTCATAAATTCAAATATAAAGAATGAAAATTGGCGATACAGGGAGGCTGCTTTGATGGCATTTGGTTCTATTCTTGGTGGACTTGAAGCAAACACTTTAAAACCACTAGTAGAAAAAGCTATGCCAACTTTGATTGAAGCTATGTATGACTCCAGTGTTGCTGTGAGAGACACTGCTGCTTGGACTTTTGGTAGAATTTGTGAAATTGTTCCTGAGGCAGCTATCAATGAAACATACCTTAAACCACTCTTAGAGAGTCTTGTGAATGGATTAAAAGCTGAGCCTCGCGTAGCTGCAAATGTTTGCTGGGCTTTCACAGGCCTTGCGGAAGCTGCTTACGAAGCAGCCGATTGTGGAGATTCCAATCAACCTAAAACCTATTGCATGTCAAAATACTTTGATTTTATTGTTCAAAGACTTCTTGAAACAACAGATCGCCAAGATGCTGCACAACATAATTTAAGATCAGCTGCTTATGAAGCATTAATGGAAATGGTTAAAAACTCTCCTACTGATTGTTATGTTACTGTGCAAAAAACTACTATGGTGATCTTGGAGAGGCTTCAACAAGTCTTGCAGATGGAGAATCATATTTCAAGTCAGGCTGATCGCTCACAGTTCAATGATCTGCAAAGTCTATTGTGTGCAACACTGCAATCGGTTCTTCGTAAGGTAACACAAGAAGATGCACCACAAATATCAGATGCAATTATGACTGCCCTGTTGACTATGTTTGCTGGCAATGCAGGCAAGGCAGGTGGAGTTCAAGAAGACGCCCTTATGGCAGTCTCAACTCTAGTGGAAGTTTTAGGAGAAGGCTTCTTAAAGTATATGGATGCTTTCAAGCGCTATCTTTATGTTGGACTTAAAAATCATCAGGAATATCAAGTATGCATAGCGGCTGTTGGCTTAACTGGTGATATTTGTCGGGCTTTGAAGAGTAAGGTGAGTTAATAAAAAATTGTTTTGAACTAGAAACAACAAAATAATGTAATAGCTATAAGAAAAAAACTTGTTTTGTTACAGGTGTTGCCATACTGCGACGAAATTATAGTTCTGTTATTAGAAAACCTTGGTGATCCATCAATTCATCGCTCTGTAAAACCCCAGATTTTATCTGTGTTTGGTGACATTGCGCTTAGCATTGGCCCTGATTTTGCTAAATACTTCGACGTGGTCATGCAGATGTTGCTTCAGGTAATAAATGCCATATACACATAACAACAGCTATAAACAATAAAAAATACATTAAATCGTTTTTTAATATTTTCTTAACTTTATAGGCCAGCAATGCTCAAGTAGATCGTAATGACTATGACATGGTCGAGTATTTGGGCGAACTCCGGGAAAGTGTGCTGGAGGCCTACACTGGAATCATCCAGGGATTGAAAGGGTCTACTGGCGAGGTTCGTACATAATTCAAATTAATATCGAAATTTCACTCTTTCGAATAACAAGGATATTGAAAAACTTTCTAAGTAAAATGTTTTTAGTCTTTAAGACTTTCATTTTCGTACAACACAGTGACGTAAAAAGCTCTAATGAAGCCCTACTGAATCCTAATTATATTTCAGGGTATTTTATTGTTTCGATAAGTAATTAAAAAAAATACGTACATAATATTGTATGGTATTTTAGCCAACTTTCCTATGATTGTGAGTAATATCGTAGGTGCGGTCCGACGTGGCGCTGGTGGAGCCGCACGTGCCGGCCATCGTGACGTTCATGATGCAAGTGGCGTGCGAGCCGGAGCGCACGGACGGCCACATGTCGGTGATCGCCGGCCTCACGGGCGACCTGTGCACGGTGTTCGGCCAGCGCGTACTGCCGCTGCTGGAGACGCGCCCGCTGCTGGACCTCCTGCAAGCGGCGCGTCGCTCCCGCACCCCGCGCACCAAGGCCCTCGCCAACTGGGCCACTAAGGAGATCCGCAAGCTCAAGCATCAGACGCCTCTCACTAGCTGGTTTGTTCCTTTCCATATCTGTCTATAGCATCATAAGACTATATAAAGGTTTCTCAAACCTGACATACAAACACGTGTTGTAGAAGAGTTTGTTTCGCCACTTCTTTTTCAGAGCAAAAAATGACAAGAAGTGGTGACGTCTTCATCCTTTTGTATGCAAAGTTAGCGGATTCCCTCTGTTTTTCCCCGCGTTCTAAGGGAAAGTAGCCTTCTAGTTACTACTAATCTTTATAACAAAATTTCATCTCAGAAAAAGTCCTAGTGCCCTTTATTTTTAGTGAGAATTGATAATATATATGATGTCCATAATGTAAATAAACAACAAATCTCCCTAAGGTGTCTGATTGTTCTCTATGCGTTATTAAACCATTTATGTAATTTATTGCTAATGAAAAAATATTATCTTTTCAGATTTGAAACAATTCGCTGCCACAATGATGCAACGCAGTTTCAGATAACTTACTGCTGGTAAACTCAAATGTGTTGGCAGGCATATTATGTCCGTATTAATAAGTCGTTAGGTGCATTTGTTTTGTGGCCTGCATTGTTTTGAACTTTATCTAACAATGAATACAGTAGTTACTTTTTTTACATGGGCTACTAAAACCATTATAATAAATAAATTATATAAAATGTATGTATCTCAACATATTTCTCTACCTTAGTTAGTTATATATGTTACCATTACTGTAGCATAGTCACATTTTAAACTACTGCTGTGTTATTTACTGAGCACTTTACCATGACAAATTTCAATGAAGTTGAATAAAATGTCGTAAAAACTCTTAAGTGGATGAATGTCTACAAGCCAGTAATATGTTTACGAGTGCTATGTTTACTGAACTTTTTGGTTATGGCTTTTCTTCAAATCACCAAGTGATAATTGGCCCCAAACAATGCACTTAGCGTAGCATTATTAAAACTGTTTAATGTATGCCTGACCATTATCTTTCCATAATTATCTTAAAGTTAAAGCATTTTTCCTATTTGGTATTATGAATACAGACAGTGGCTGTGGTATCTTTACTTATGTGAGATAAAGTGATAATTTGAAAGGGATGTATGAAAGTTGACGTATGTTATTTTAGGCATGCACATGTGCAAGGGATTATGAATTTTATAAATTATTATTATGTTTTGTAAGATGTATGGAAGATTTTATATGAATGGGTAAGAATGCATGTAGACGCGTGCATGATTATCTCAGATATTTTATAAACGTAGGCATTGTCGATCATAATGAAAATTCGGTATATTAATGTATGTTTAAGATTCCGTCGAAGTTACTCGAGACTGAAGGACGCCATATTGGCGATGACTTTTTTATTCATCGCAATTCAAGTAAATATTAAGTAGTGTGGCATAACCCAATAACAGAAAAAGAATTTCACTTATTCTAAGGATCAATGAAAATACATACAAGTTATCTATGTATATCCTCCTGTTGGAGTGGTGTGTGGTTTCAAATGTTGACTAGATATAGACACTGAATGGCATTAACCATAGAAACTACACAGATTTAGGCCCTAACTGAATTTCGCCGATGCAAATTACTGTGTCGACTAATATGTACCACTTTTTATATTAAAACAAAATCAGGTCAACTTAAGGGCATTCTCCTTCCTACACATATTAACCCAGTAGAAATAGCTTTAATGCAGAAGACAGCCATAACTTAATCAAAAACAATTCAAATAAATTTTTATCAACTGAAGAACTAGTACCTACCTTCTCTGAAAGCAAAAATTTAAGCAAGTCTTCCTTTGTGATGAATGAAAAGTGTCTTTGCCTTCTGATCTCAATGTCACATTATTGTACATATGTAATTAAAACTTTTTTTCCTTAAGGTGTATTCTGAAAAGGCAAATGGTATGCCCTGAAAGTATATTGAAAAGGCGTAAGACGGATGCGGACCATTTTATAAAGCTCAATGGCTGTTTAAAAATGGTTATCAAATTGATTTATTACGAAACAACCTGATAACTCATCAAAATTTTAAAATGGGTAAATTCAAGAAACGTACCTACCTGTTCTTATCTTATCTTGTTAATATTTTAAACTTATTTTTATCGTTTTGAATTTACTTTTTCTGTTATTTTTCTCTGAATGCTAACGTTATTTCTGAAGTGCAGTTCTTATGTTTATCCGTTTATAAAAAAAACTAAAGTGGATATCGAGCATGATAATGTTTAGTTCTGGCTATAATAATTATTAACTGACTGACTATTTGGCTGAAACACGTTATCGCTGCCTTATCGAATAAAAAAACGAGACCTACTTTCATATCCACTAACTGAAAGCATTTCATACATTTGCGTATTGGAGTAACTGGTAAATGAACTGCGCTATTACTTCTCTCATATTTATTATTTTATTCCTGTTTTTGTCGATCAAACTTGCTTTTAGGTTGATAATTTAATCAGTGCCTTTGACGTGTACGATAACTAAATGTAAACTCTTTGTTATCGATGTCCAGTTTCACTACTCATGACTAATATTTTAATCGATTCGTTCCGTTCACTCGGATAGAATTCTTTTTATACTCTTCAGATTTAAGACTTAGGTGTGTTAAAATACTGAAATACCCTTGATGCTGTTTAATTTGAATTGACGTGTCGAGTGTCTGCTAGTCTGTGAGCATCACTGATAGGAATGATGTTTGCGCGAATTATGCAAGAATTTATTACGTGATGTGTGTCATTACTACCATTTACTTATTTTACGTTTTACACAATACCGTATATATATGAGGATAATTTGGATAAACATATATTCACAAAAATGTATTCCAAATGTCATACAAGTTACGTATGTACTTATATTTAAGTATGATAGGAGAATATGTGAGGACTAGTGCCATGCCATGAAAGGTTCTGAATTAGAATCATAGGCATCGAGTCAATGAATACCACCCACTTTTCCTGCGCGAATCTAAAATCAATTAGTTTTTTTGTTACGGCGTATATTTTCATTCGTTTAGACTATGACTATCTGCTACCCTGTAAACTGTTCTATGGTGATTAAACAATTTAGAAGTTAAATTGATTTTTTATTTCCCTAACCTTACGTATGTTACCTAATACCTACATAATCATCGCGATGTTCTATATTTAAATTGGTTCTTTTTTCAACCGACTTATCAAAATGGAGGAGGTTCTCAATACTGTTTTTTATCCATCTTTATTAAAAAAAAAAAGATGTTCAAAACTATTTCTTTTGCAATATTGGATACCTATTAAAGGGAGTTTTTACTGATCAATGGAATAAACGCCCGTTTGTGGAAGGGGACAATTGCGTCAGAACCCTAAAATGGTAAATTACTTATTTATTATAATTAAACTAGCTGTGCCGCGGTTCCATCCGCTCTACTTCCCGCATCCGGATAAAAAGTAGCGTATGTCCTTTCTCTCACTATTCAAAATTTATATGTGTGTCTACAACATTTTATTTAAATTAGCTATTTTGCGCGGATATTACCCGCGTCTCGAGGCGTTGGCGATGGAGTTTTTTTAGTTTTTTTTTTCTTTTATTCTGTTATAAACCATTTTTAGACTACAAATCAAAATCCAAACACGACATAATTTCCTCCTTTTTGTATCAACATCTCACCGCCGTTTCGAGGCGAAATATGTCATTGCTGAGGCTGACAGCTCCTTCAGTTGGTAAGCTGGGTCAGATCGTCCGGGGGAAGTCCAGAGTTGTGGGACGGCGCACCCTGGGTGCACGTGCGGTTTCATCAAAATCCATTACTCTAGCACGTAACTGACTTGCTAGAGTAATAAATATATACAAACTATAGCATTTATAATATAAGTAGATTTGGCGATAAGGCTATTTTCCTTCGATCGCTTGGGGTTATCAAAAAACGCAGCGTCAACATAAAATTCGCAGTTCTTTACAAGATGGGATATTACTAATTCGAAAGGTTTTTTTTATTATCATCTCATGTTAACTGCATTAATAAAACAAGAGAAATGTTTCGATCCCTAATATGATTCTATCGGTACGATTTACGATCCGTTAGTGAATGATACGAAAATGATATTTGATAGTATCGTCTGGCCTTTAGGTACTTATCTGGCAGTCTTAATATTCCGGCGGGTTCCGCGGCGGGTTGTTATTATATAAAACCTGGTGTTTGAACAAGATATCGAGATTGGCATTTAGATCAAGACTGATTAAGTCTTAATTTATTTAGCAAACATCTATCTGCCTAGCCTTTTCTCTTGATTGTGTTGAGATCGGCTACCGAATAAAAAATAAAATTAGGTACGTACACCTCTTCGAACTAACAATGCTTTGCTTCTAAATTGATAAATGTTAACGTATCGACAAGTTTTTCAGATTTGGATACGGATTCCTAAAAACCGACAAAACACAAAAGCCCGCCAAGGCCGCGCCTGGACCCAGATGTCATCTCGCTTGTAGTGAAGTCGATCATATTATCTGTGGCAGAGCTTGGTAGCGAGCTGCTGTGAGCTGTCTCCTGTCTCTGTCAGTCATTCTAACTCCATATTCTGGGCATACCGCTGTTTAGGTCTCGTATCTTGTTTCTATTTGTGTTGTGTTGTAATTTGTAATTTTTTTGCTCTTGAGTGGATATTTACAATATATTCTAACTCTTTATCAATTTTTAGGATTCTCCTTGCGTGGTAACTATAGTTTGAATTCACCATGAAGCCGCCGTACAAAATCGGTAAGATTAAATTTAAAGATAATTATGTATTAGCATAAAATAAAATTACCAGGATAATTATTTTAAATATTCAACGAAATTATTTATAGAAGCTTATGAAATCAGCTGCTATTTTTTTCTTGTGAGTGATAAAAAATTGCAATTGATCACCAACTTTATTTATAGGTTATCTTACCATGCGACTGCGGTCGTCACAGAATTTTTTATTCGTTTAGCTATATACTTATATTACTAAAATCTATGCGTTCAGCTTGCAATTTAATCAAAACCGTAGACGTCATTAATGCATTATTTACATTATCATAGATATCATAATTAACGCGCAATCTTTAATGTTTACATTGATAAAATTTATTGCTGATATTAATTTTTGATAAAATTACCCACACCTTAACGCATAGATTAACGATAGAAAATGGTATATTATAGAAAAAAAAACACGAAAAGAACTATTAAAATCACTAAAGAGTTTAATATCACCTGAATATGAATTTCATCACTATTGCACAAGAAAAAGGTAAATTACTGGTGCCCAAGTATCTTACGAAATATCACAACTGCTGTAAACAGCAGTAAAATAAAACAACATGGTTTTAAGAACAAACAAGACAAAATGCTAAAGACATACCTAACTTTTGTAACCATTTGTCACATAATTTATTTCCTTTTTTTTATTATAGCCGATGAGAAGTTGGCAGAGCTTGGTCGCAAGGAGATCATGCTGGCAGAGAAGGAGATGCCTGGATTGATGGCATGCCGTCGCAAATATGCTCCAAGCAAAATCCTAAAAGGAGCAAGAATTGCAGGCAGTCTACACATGACCGTACAGACAGCTGTACTTATTGAGACCCTCATAGAGCTTGGAGCTGAAGTGAGTGCTTTTTCATTTGTAATAATTCTATTCTGCCTTAGGATTTTCAGTGGTAGTCATCACTTAGAAAATAACAACATGACAATATGAATTTGTCTACTCAGGCCTCCATCATAAGCAGTATTCTTTTATTAACCCACTGCTGGGTCCCAGTCTTTAAAGAGTCTTCACTACGGAAATGGAGTGAATAGAATGAAATTCCCAATAAAAAAGGAGTATATCGGCCCCATATCAATAAAAAAAACCTGTAGTGTGTGTCAATTCCAGTGATATGCTTCACTTAAAATCCATTGTAGATCTTAACATACAGAGATAAACGTTATCACGAAATAATCAAGTACCTAACACGGATATTCTTCATGTCAATATGACAGATTGAGGAAATCAAATAGATATGTAGGTACCTACGACCATATTATCATACTAGGTACGAATTTGATTTGCTTTGTGTGGTAACGCCTAATCTAGTGAAGCGTTCTCAAACTACGACCCGGCAAAGCGACTTCGGAAGAATTGTAGTGCGAAAATTTGTAGGTACTTGGAATGAGGTATTCTAATAATATCTTGACTAAAATTACGAAATCGTGAGCCGGTAACGAATTAAGGTCGTTCGTTTTAAAAATATTTACCGAGTTAATTTGCTACAAACTTAATAAAATAAAGCAATGAACTCTGATTTATGGCTTGTTTCTTGCAACCTTTTTAGTTTTGTCTTCGTTGAACTCCGATAGTTCTTACAATTCAAAAGTTTCTCATAATATTATAGATTTTAAAAAGTTGCGCAGAGTAGCTCCCACGGGACGCGGGTGAAACAGCTCTCGCGGCATCTTTTGTTAGTTATATTTTTACTCATCGTCTAAAAAGGCCGTAACGCAAATCGCCACTGAACCTAAGAATTCTAGTGTTATAGCTACAGGCACTCTATGCGCACCCACTCTCACTCATAACAAAACAATAACATTTTATGTAAGGGACCCAAGGGGCGAGAAGTTAGGTCCACGTTTATATCAAAATTGCATGTTTATAGGACATACATGAGTAACATTTTGTTTGCTATTACATATTATTGAACGTGTCAAAGATTAAAAGAATCACTTCTTATCGTCTTTGTTAATAAGTAGATACCTACGCGTAAGAATTGTGCTGATATTTATCATCGTCGACTGCCCTCTTTATCTTTTAACCTATGATCTGTTTTGAAATATGTTTGCTTATATTATGAAATAATATCTGCAATTCATATTTTCTATTCAATTGGTAATATTTAGACTATTCACGCGTGACCTTTAGTTAAAAAAACATGTTATTCATCAAACTTTATCTTTAAATGTGCGATTATTTTAAGTTCCCTGTGCACCTTTGCAGTAGAGCAACTAAACAAACTGATGCATATGTTAGTTCTGATTGTTCATGGCTTGATTTTTCATATCATATAGCGTCTAAGCTAGTTTAGTAAATATCTACTTGTTACCTAAACCTTAGTACCTTTTAATCTTACCAACACAAACATTTACTTACACAGGTCCAGTGGTCGAGTAGTAACATCTACAGTACCCAAGATGAGGCTGCTGCGGCCTTAGTTGCCGTTGGTATACCTATCTACGCATGGAAAGGAGAAACCGAAGAAGAATATGTGTGGTGCATTGAGCAGACACTAATTTTCCCAGATGGAAAGGTAAGCTATTTACTTACATTGTAAAGAACGCAAAGCAGCAGAAGGGATTAATTTGAACATTATTTAATTTCGTCAATCTGCAACTTCCCATACATTAATAAAAATATGTCTTTTCTTAGGCTCTACCTGCACTTTCTGTGTAGGTACAAAATTCCATTTAAATCGGTTCTGTAGTTTGCCGTGACAGAAGCTCGGCAGACAGACGAGAGTTATTTTAGCATTTATAGATAATATTAATAAGGATCTAAATCTTTCCGAATGTCGCTATTCATTTATCTTGGGTGATACATGATTATTAGAACGAAGATTTCTGAAACAGTCCATGTTCTCACATTTTATGATAGAAACAGAATTAAATAGATGATATTCCGATCATACCTAACGCCCTTTTAAATCTCCACAATATACTACGACTATATATAAAACTGGAGTAACTGTTTGTTCCGGCGATTTTTTCTAATGGACTTATTTTAACGATACTTCGAACAAGTAGTAGGTACCTTCGATGTGGATGAAATCGTGGGGAAGAGCTAGTTTATAATACCTACTTAACAAATGTTTTAACATTTCAGCCCCTGAACATGATATTGGATGATGGCGGTGATTTAACAAACTTGGTTCATAAGAAATTCCCACAATTGTTAGAAGGTGTTAAAGGTATTTCTGAAGAAACAACAACCGGTGTTCACAACTTATATAAAATGTTCCGTGAAGGTCTTTTGAAGGTTCCAGCTATCAATGTCAATGACTCAGTAACAAAAAGTAAGTTCGATAACCTGTATGGATGCAGAGAATCATTACTCGATGGAATCAAAAGAGCGACGGATATCATGGTTGCTGGAAAGGTCTGTGTGGTCGCCGGCTACGGAGATGTGGGCAAAGGCTGCGCTCAAGCTTTTAAGGGATTCGGTGGTAGAGTCATTGTCACCGAAATCGATCCCATCAATGCTTTACAAGCAGCTATGGAGGGATTCCAAGTAACAACCATGGAGGAAGCTGCTGAAGTCGGACAGATATTTGTAACAACTACTGGAAACCTTGACATCATTTGCAAAGAACACTTCTTGAGAATGAAAGATGATGCTATTGTTTGTAACATTGGTCACTTTGACTGTGAAGTCGACGTTGCTTGGTTGGAAAACAATGCTAAGAAAGTAAACATAAAGGCGCAAGTTGACCGCTACGAACTCGACAACGGAAATCATATCATTGTTTTGGCAGCTGGACGTCTTGTTAATCTAGGATGTGCCACTGGTCACTCATCGTTCGTGATGTCGAATTCTTTCACAAATCAGGTCATGGCTCAAATAGAGCTTTGGACCAGACATAATGTATACCCCGTTGGAGTACACACATTACCTAAGAAGCTAGATGAAGAAGTAGCTGCTTTACATTTGGACCACCTTGGTGTTAAACTAACGAAGTTGACACCCAAACAAGCAAAATATATTGGTGTCCCAGTTGATGGACCATACAAGCCTGATCATTACAGATATTAAATACTACAGTGAAATTAAAAAAATCTCACATCTCTTTAAGTCACACTAATAATAATTAAAACATGTTCCTTAAGATTTTTAAGTCAGGTATTATACCTACCTGCTTACCAACCCAAGTGATTACCTAAAAACCAATAATGTTTGTATGTAACGTATTTTTATTCGCAAATAAACAACAATGCTGTTCTTACATAAGTAAACATAATTCAAAACTACTGTTGAGTTTTCATTCGACTTCCTTTTCGAATTTCCGACCATTTCATTTCGTGTAGTTGTGCTATATTTATGCTGTACGACAAATGCACACTTCAAAAGTATCTAGGGATGAAGTGATGTTTTTAAAATGACAAGTAATCTACACTACGGTCTGTACCTTCACTATATGTCCAAATTATATAAGGTAGCTGCTATAAACAGTTCTCTAAAAACTGTTGTAACAACGGATCGATGGACAAGAGACGAAGCGGGAGGGAGGGTGATGTACTGCTTTGTCGGAACGACGCAGGCGTTTATATCCATTGCGAGAGCTGAATTAAGGGCGGCCGTACACGGACTGCTTCGAGCAATTGAGACAGACTGCATTCGCTGCCGTACACACGGCATGACGAAATTCCGTCCTGAGATCGCGTCGATCGCTTCAGCAGTCCGTGTACGTCGCTCAGCTGCGAACTGCTCAAGCAGTCCGTGTATGGCCGCATTTGCATTGCGTTGTCGCAACGTCAACGCAACGCAGGTGTGACATATAATGGTTTGTTCCGTTGCGATAACGCGATGCAACATAAAATGGGTCGTAATTATATCGATAAACACTGACAGCTCCTCTTATAATGATCTCTGTCAAAACGACATTATATTATTTACTGAATTGAGGGCCCAAAGATAAATAAAATCCTTAAACTAGTATATATTTAGGATTTTATGGCCCATCCAGCTTGAAGCATTTTACTTTAAAGGTTAAAAACTCAAATTTTACTTGAAATCTATAAACATATTTTTATTAACAGAGACTATAGCTTAATATAATTTATGTACTGTAGAATTCCAACAATTGTTTGTCTTTCGGTTTGAGAATACATTCATCTTTTAAATTTACCACCCATCCAGGTTCTAGTCCATAAAATATTTGTCTAGGATCTTTCCTTTCACACAACATTTGGTAGTTTGGTTCATTTTCTATGTTAGGAAGATTATACCCATATTTTTGAGCCAATTTAAGTCTCTCCTTTGAAATTTCTTCTGGATCAGCTAAATACCCTCTATGCTGAGCACTGGTGTAATATTCAATAGCATCTGGTGGTGGAATCATCCTTCTTGGAATGGCTTGACCAGATTCAAAAAACTTTTTAGGATTCTTTAGTAACATCAAACTATGTGGATCATAGTAGGCAGTTGTTATGACTCCACCATTCTTTTCAATAGCAGCTATTACTTGTTCACTTGCCCATTGTACTTCAATATTTATCTTGGCTTCAAAGATATGTGCTCCTTCATCAGTGAGATTAATGCCAAACTGCTTTTGGTCAGGGAAAAAATTATATTTACCTGACCTTATAATACTTGCTATGTCTATGGGTTTGGTAATGTCCACACAATCTTTATCAATAATCATCTGAAGTTCTTGCAATGTCAGGGGTGGATATTCTCGTCTCAAGCTAAAACATTAAAAGTAAATCAGTATTTAAAACTTATGTACTTATGCTACAAGTGGTTTCACCCATGCCCCGAGGAAACTCTTCCACATACCCAAATACAAGTAGCATATAGTAATGAACTAATTGGGACTGAAATGATGTTTCAAATAATTCCAGTAGTTCCTGAGATTAGTATGTTCAAATCAACAAACTCATCATCTTTATGATATTGGTGCAAATAACAACTTTTTTGGTGATAACTTAGTAATAAAACAAAATATATTAAAAGTTTTCTTACTGATGGCCTTTGTAATAATGTTCTTGAGGGACACGCAAATAAAAAGGGTTATTTCCAGTTTCATAACCTAGTCTCATATAGTTTTGCCTTTGGCCTGAACCTTTATTGCCAGAGCCATGCTTGTCACCTCCGTGTTGAGCTCGGCCCCGTTTTGGCTGCAATTAAAGAAAACAGTGCTGAGCCTACATCATTTATTTTAAGAATATAATAAAATTTATAATAAATCGAACACTTACACTTTTTTTAGAATTAGGATTATCTCGAATATTAGCAAGTGATATCCTTGGTAAGGATCTCAACATAGACAGTGACTTTTCAGTAATTTGCCGGGATCCCATCTCGATCTTTTATTAATTCATATGTTTATTCTAATTAGGGAATCTTTCATTTAACCAAAAACACCACAATGCTTAACAGAGTAAAATAATACTAGGGAAATAAAGGCGGTGTTACCATCTCCGAATAATATTCACCCCTAAAGCTTTAGTAACCCCACTAAAATCCTAAAATAGTGAAAATTTCTTTGAAAATAATCCAAAAATGTCGTGAGAAATATATTATTATTTTGTATTTCTCTTTCATTAGCTAGCTAGTTAACAAATCGCTGGTCGAGAGTCGAGACGATAGTGCAATAGTTTCAACCTTATCTGTGTTTAGTATTACGCGGAAAAAAGCATGCGAACATGAGAACTCACACTCGTACCTGAAGTAGAATCAATCTTGAGATACTGGTAGACAATATCTATTTCGATTTGTTTTGAATATCTTTGTAGGTAGTCAGAAAGTCTGATAACGAGTCTTACCAAGAGATATTGGGTTGCCAGATGCATCCGGTTAGACTAGGAACCATAAATTGTACATACATAAACCCCAAAAACATCTCCCTTATTAGGGCAGTTGGGTAAAAAACATGCGAACCCACACTCGTACCTGACTGAAGTAGAATCAATCCTGAGATACTGGTAAGGTGCAGTATCTATTACGAATTATTACATCTAAAAACAATAAGCTTTATGAATGTACCAAATAATAATAAAAAACACTATTTTACCATAATCATATTTATTTTTATCATAATTTTATTATAAGTACGTGATAAATAATACAGTTAGCAAGGCCATACACGGACTGCTTCAAGCAGTTGAGACCGACTGATTAAAGCTGCGACCGCGCGGTGAACTATAGTTATTTATTCGCGGTCGTACACACGACAAAAACAAAACACATAGGAAGTGGTGAAGGGTGGGCGTTTTGGGGACTGTCTTTTGTATTTTTTGACGTTCAAAAAGTGCTGTTTTACAGCCAAGTTTCAATAAATGATTCTGAGTTTGACAGCTCGTTCAGCTTCAAGCCGCTTCAAGCCGTCGACTGCTCCAGCGGTCACGTGGCACATATCGACTGCTCGAGCCGTCCGTGTACGGCCGGGCTTAGTTATATATAAACATCATACACAATACTCTACTACAAGTTATATTTTTAAACAAGTAACTTATTTACTTCTTCTGGTTTTCTGCGAACTATTGTTTGTGGATCAGAGTACCCATTTGATGGATCATGAACAGCTTGGTACAGTTGTGCATAAATAGCAAATATTACTTCAAAGGCTCGTTTTTTCACTAATGATTTGTGAGTATGACTCAGCAATAAATTGAGCTGTGGCAACATATACACATCTGGGGTCACTAAGAACATATCAAATTTGTTTAAAAATGTTTTCAGTGTTGATGTGTCCATCCCAGGAATAGCAGATAAGGGACCACTTGTTTTTTCTTGAAGAATGGTGTAAATAGGTCCCAAGTTTAGATTTGCTACTAGATAGCTAGCCTGTTCAGAAGTTAAGGTGTCAATTTGGGCTTCAGATTGAGCTTGTAGCCTTTCATTATATTCATCCATCACTGTGTACAGAGATAAGGTGCACTGTATATGATAAATACAATTCAACATATATACTGACATGTCTGTTGAACTCAAGTGGCATGCAGTTTCATTTATGGCATGTAATAACGGGTCTAATATGTGAGTTATTATCATTTTTCTATCAGCAGTATTTATATTATGGGATGAATTCATTATAGCCAACAAGTCACGAAGGAAACTGACCAAATCTGTTACGACAATAGAAGGATTTAAATCCACAGGTGGAGCTTTTACTCCATGACTTAATTCTTTTTGTATTTTACTGTCCAGTGTTATTAAGAAAACTTCTTCACTTTTTTTCAATAGGTCTTCAAATGTATTTATTAGATGACCATTGGATATCACAGCCTGTATAACATCCTTGTAGTATATTATCAGATTAGTTATAGACCACAGAACAAGGGGATCTTTATCAGGTTTTAGTATGAGTTCCGCTCTCACTTTTAGTAGAGGGCAGATAGCCTCCATAATGTTAGTCAAAGCATCAATAATAAGTTGCTTTTTATCAGGCATATTGCAAAATTTAAATAATGTCGCAAGATTCTCTTTCTCTACAGGTATTACTTGGTAGACCCAAGTTAGAATATCTCCTATGTATCTTTTAGCATCATTGGCATAGAATTCAATAGGCTTAGAGCCATCTGTACCTTTTGTGAGTGCATCAATGAACAACTGCACAATAGTTGCTTTACGTGCCGAACTGTACTCATCAATTATATTTGAAAAAAGTACTTGCCTATTTTGGAATTTAGCTAAAGCAGTAGGTACTAGTGCATTATTTGGTGAATCAGTACTAAGGCAGGCTCCAATAGTCCAATGATACAATTTTTCAATAGCCACTTCTTGTTGGAGTCCTACAGTCTCCATGATATCAAAGGCACAAGTCTGATGCCAACACTTTATAAGAGTTTTACAGTTGCCATACAATTTCTCAATCTGGGATAGTGTCCCGAAAAACTCGTGAGTGACTGGTGTTTTGACTGAAACATTGTACAGGTACTCATTCTGCTCTGGAGATAACTGAAAGCCTTGCACGAAGGCACTCACCCAAGCTTGCTTCTTTTCTGTTTTTTTTCTTTCATCCTTAAGTTTAGTAGTTTGAGTTATAAGATGGTGAGTTTTATTTTTTGAGTCTGATAACCGGCTTGACATGTCTTTGACTGCTACATCCAGTGATGCTAAAGAATCTAATAGTACTTGGAGTTTATCTTTGACTTTGTTATATTCTACTAAAACAGCCTTATTTACTAGCATATCTTTTTTTTCAATTTCATTTACAATTACTCGCCTTGTGTATGCAGAATTACTGGAACAAAATCCAGACACAGAATGTAGAGCATCTGTGTTATCTGCTAGTACATGGCTGTCGAAGATCTTATTTATTCTTTGTCTTAGTGGATTGTTGTAAGCAGAATCCATCGTAATTGGTGTTCAAGTTACTCCCAAAAAAACACTGACCAGTCGACACGTATACTGAATGAATTTTGTGAATTTTATATCAATCCACAACTCGATACTGTATACAATGTGTATTGAAGAACTATAGTTGTACTCCTTTAAATTATAATGATGACTTCTTTCCTTGATGGGAATTTACAGTACGTACTATACTGTGATCAGAAAGTATTATAAAATACAATATCCTGATACTATTCTATTCTATTCTTATTTATGGCAAACGACGTCAATAATATCCTGATACATTGTTTCGAGTTGAATTTGTTGTCTGATTTTGACTTTGACGATGACACTTGTTTGTCAAAATGACACAATTATTACTTTTGAAGCTTTAGTTTCTTTTTTTTTTCATATGAGTTTGTAGCATGTTTGTAGTAGTTTGTTGTACAAACTACTGTACTCAGATTAATGAAAAGGGTTTGGCGTTCCATAAGTGCTGATTTATCAGCCTAATTTGAATGAATGATTTTGAGTTCATACCGCACTTACGGGGCTTTAAAGCCTTCTTCCATTTGATTAAATTCAGACGTCCCTAATGATTCGGTACCTAACTAATTCAGAATTCAGTCAAGAAGTGTGAGGTGTGGCTTATGTCTCGGTTAATCCTCATTACGAGAGATTTAGAGCCAGTTTCACAGGTTGCTGATAAGTTTTTATTTTATCTGGTACATACTGACTATCCGTAACTTGTGAAACCGGCCCTTAATATTGTTAATACGTATTCATCATCATCATCATCTCAGCCATAGGACGTCCACTGCTGAACATAGGCCTCCCCTTTAGATCTCGGTTGGAAGCAACTTGCACCCAGCGTCTTCCGGCGGCCTTTATAATTAATATGTATTGTTAAGGTTTAATATTATTGCGATTACGAAAGGGCGTAATTTCTGCGGGAAAATAAACATAACGTATCAATAATATATTCAGAACAATTGTATTAATATATGAAGTATTTTTTTTATTATTACAACAAACATGACAGTCAGTCAACTTGTCTTTTGCACTCGTTTTTAGTTTTAATATTTATTATTGTTGAGCCTACAAGAAGACCATGTCACTGAATAAGAAATAAACTTAACTGTATTCAGAACCTTTCTTGTTTTCTTTGAATTGAAGTGGAATAAGGCTTTTATTTTTCCTTGAGGAATAGAGGAGGAATAGTAAACATAAAAACGTTTTGTCTATGGTCATATCATATGATCAATGATCGCCCACTTCAATTGATTTCCTTCTTCTGTGTCTCTTTGGGCTTTTTACGGATTTGAGTAGCTTCGATATCCAAACATTGTAGATTAAACTGTTTCAGTGATATTATTTCACTAGCCAAAATGAAGGGGTGCATTTTTAACATCGATGCTGGATATTTGGAAGGATTGTGCCGTGGTTTCAAGTGTGGTATCCTCAAACAAGCGGACTACCTCAACTTGGTGCAGTGCGAAACTCTAGAAGGTAAGTTGATAAGATGCTAGTAAAAATGACTTGGGAGCTACTCTTGTAATATATATTCAGATGTATGACTTTAGTTATTACGGCCAATCAATGAATATGACATACACAAATTGTTTACAGATTTAAAACTTCATCTGCAGGGTACTGACTACGGTACCTTCTTAGCCAACGAGCCCAGCCCCCTCTCTGTATCCACCATCGATGATAAGCTCCGTGAAAAGCTTGTTATTGAGTTCCAACATCTTAGAAATCACTCAGTGGAGCCATTATCTACATTCTTGGATTTCATTACATACAGTTACATGATTGACAACATCATACTGTTGATCACGGGTACTCTACATCAGAGACCTATTTCGGAGCTTATTCCTAAATGCCACCCCTTGGGCTCTTTTGAGCAGATGGAAGCTATCCATGTTGCTGCTACCCCTGCAGAGCTGTACAATGCAGTCTTGGTTGACACCCCTTTGGCTCCATTCTTTGTGGACTGCATCAGTGAGCAAGATTTGGATGAGATGAACATTGAGATTATTCGTAACACTCTGTATAAGGCTTACCTTGAAGCTTTCTATGATTTCTGCAAGCAGATTGGTGGAACTACTGCTGATGTTATGTGTGAAATCCTTGCAGTAAGTTGTACAACTTTTCAAGATAATTAAAAATGAAATGATATGGTTGTGCTTCTATTTATTTACATAATTATGTACTTATTTCTAGTTTGAAGCTGATCGCCGTGCTATCATTATTACCATCAACTCTTTTGGAACTGAGTTGTCCAAGGATGACCGCGCTAAATTGTATCCTCGCTGTGGCAAACTGAATCCTGATGGATTAGCAGCTCTGGCCAGAGCTGATGATTATGAGCAGGTGAAGGCAGTGGCCGAGTATTATGCAGAGTACCAAGCATTGTTTGAAGGTGCTGGTACTAATGTTGGCGACAAGACCTTGGAAGACAAGTTCTTTGAGCATGAGGTAATTTGTAATACACCTTCAATACATTTTAGGTAAACCTGTAAAATCCAAAAAGATTGTAATCCTTCCTATTTTAAAAAAAAAGTGTTGAAGATATGAAAACCTTAGTTATATTTATAATTTTTTACAGGTGAGCCTCAATGTCCATGCCTTTTTGCAACAATTCCACTTTGGGGTTTTCTATTCATACCTCAAGCTGAAAGAGCAAGAATGCCGAAACATTGTATGGATAAGTGAGTGTGTGGCCCAAAAGCACCGGGCTAAGATCGACAACTACATTCCTATTTTCTAAACATGAAATATACAGCATTCTGAACTCTAAGAATTCCCTTTAAAATATAAAATACTATTTTGTTTTGCTTTGTAAATATCTATTATATTAAAATTTGTATATTGAACAGGACACAAATTACTGCATAATTACTGTTTGTTAAATTGTAGATACTATATTAATAGTGTGTATGTAATAGATTCCATATTTTTTCAGTAATATTTATGTTAGTTCATTGGATATCAGACTGGGTACAACATTATGGATATGACTTGGTCATTAGAGAGCTGATTAATTCATAAAGTTCTGAGTTCGTCAATATGCTTCTGAGAGTGAATTTTTCAGTATTTAACGGATATAAACATTTTTCATCTGTACAAATGTAGGTTTCTTAATATTAATACTAGTATTTTAATGAAACATACTGCACTCCCAAACCTAAGTTATATAAATGTTGACTTTTTCATTATACTATTAGGTGAGCTCGGGCAAGTATGTTAATAATGTAGCAGTTAAAAATGTTCAGAATTTTTTGTGTATTTATATCTGTTATCCCTATAAAATTCATTATTGTTAGGCAAGGAAGCAACCAACGCAAGCGGCGATTCCGCCTTGATTAAAATAATTATTTATTTTAAAAAATTGTGGTTATTAAAAATTGTTGAACACTATATGATGTAATTAAAGTATTCATAGTAATCTGATTTTGTTTTTAATTTTTAGGGTTCCATACCCAAAGGGTTAAACTGGACCCTATCCTATTACTAAGAATTCTCTGTCCTCACATCACCAGGGTGTATCTCATGAATTTGATAAACACACATAAGGCCCTAAGAAAATTACTTAACACCTTGAAGTATGAATATGTTTTTAGGACACTCATGTTACCTTCATTGATTCTATAATACTCATTAGTACAATTTGATAAGGAACCCATGTGTCCCTTCTTGTTTAATTAGTGATACATTTTATAGAAATAACTTGAGCCCTCAATCCAGACATTTACATATGTGGCACAGTTGATTACTCAGTAAGTACAGTTTTGGGGAAATACAACATATAAATAGAAAAAAAAAATCAGTTTGTTGTTATTCTTTAATACAATTTGTTTGTTCTGCAATAATATCTGTGATAGGACCATCATACATAATGCTTTCTTTAGATTTGCTTAAGAGTATGCTCGAGTGCTCCTTCCAGAATCTATCTTTCAACATGTCATCATGAGTATCCACTATAACATTGCTATGCTTATCTAAATTTTTATGGAAAATAGTTTTCCTTATCAATAATGTGCCTCTTTTAAATATTTCTGGTTCATTGTTATAATTAATTTGAAATTCTTTAAATAAAATTTCATTCTTGTCAGCAGATACAGTACCACACAAACGTTTTTCAGCCTGAAACAAATATTTTTATACTTTAATACACTAAACATAAAAATTACTATTTAATTTCTTATAAAATATGTCTGAAACACAGACCACTATGCAATTAATGTTTTTCATAAAGGCAAATTTAACTTCTTTGAATGAAAATAGTAATTTGTATCATTGATATTGGAAGGAGATCAAATTTATAGAATGGATATAATTTAAATTTTAAACAACCATACAAAAATTGAGATTATTATAATATGGATTCAATCATTTGTATAAAACATACCTGTGAAGGACTTAAATTTCCTTTCAAAACTAATGTCCAGAAAGTCGTATTATATAAATTATTTATGTGCACATCAGCTTGCCGCCACTTCATGTAATCTATTAAATTCTCATCATTGGGGTAGAGAACCACACGACCATCAAAGGTTGGCGGATATTTTAATGGTTCCTCACCAAAAAACTTTCTCCAATGGTATACATAACATGCAGTAAATTTGCTGTTTATCGTAGTTAACAATTTTGCAGCGCGTCTTTTATACAAAGTTGTATTTTTTTTGAAAATAAAGGAGTATTCATCACTTTGTCCAAAAGCCATTAACAAATCATTGAATTCACGAAGAACTACGAACGCGGCGTAATTCATTAATCTCAAAGCCCTTATGTCGTTCGGTTTAGAAAATGTATGATCTTCTGAGAATTTGTGAAAACATTTACCATCCAGTCTTACAACTATCCAGCTGTTAGGTAAAAGGGTGTCATCTAGTTCAAACTTTTTAACGTATTCAAATGAACTTTTTGCCATTTTAAAACTAAGCAGTGGAGTGTGCGTTAAACATTTAATTTTAAGAAATGTTTTTACTATCATTACAACTCAATATTACAATGTTATTGCAGAATAATACATCAGTCAATAACAACAAGTGTACAAGTCGGACATACCAGTTCACATTATTTTTAGGTTACGTACATATTAGTTGGAATTTGGCTGTATTTATTATTTGACAATGACAAATTTGACATATGTCAGAATAGCACAGATGCAATTTTATCAAAATCTCTCAAAATGGTCCAACCATTGTCAACATATGGTCAACATGAACCCAAATTACTTTATAATTAATTAATTACATAAATATTAATAGCCACCATGGTCAATTACCAATCTGACCTGAATAAAGCGTCATAATTTTTTGCCGCATTTTCAAATTGCAAAGAGAAGAAATCGCAGTAACAAGATGATGGTGGCTTCCAGGCCGGGTGAATCAATCACCACCAAATTCCAAATTCCGGGCTGCTTTATGAAAGTCTCTCAAAACCCACAAAGCGATTTCGGCCCGACCCGGGAATCGAACCCGAGACCCCGTGTACCGCAGTCGCGCCATGCGGCTACTGGACCAACGAGGCAGTTTAAAGTAACAAGATACGTATTCGGCAAACAGCTTTTTTCAAACCAGCATGTTGCACGACTGACATTAATTATGTTAATACAACATTAGGAGATGACGCATCTTTTGATACGTGCGAATTTGCGAACAGTCAGTAGGTGGTACATCACATTCACGTGAATACTACGCGTGTGATGACGTACCCGAACTTGCATATCGCTAATTAGAATATTTGAACCGTGGCGCTCTTTTGTAGCCCCAGCTTTAAAGCCGGAAAATCGCAATATTATAGCGTAATACGGTTAGTAATACGTCACGGACAGGTAGTCTATGCTGTCAACCTCGAAATCACTATCACTTGTCAATCTTGTCATTCCGTCGAAAAGTCAGTGTTTGCATTTTGTGACACAAACTCAAAATTGATTTTATCATCGGACATTCGAAAGAACGTCGTCACAAAAAATAAAAGATTTTGGCCGACACTGACGTGCTTATACATTGTTTAAACTCTGCTGGTTTCCGTGCTTTTTTCGCGTAATGTCGCGAATTTGTTTTATAAAGAAATGTATCCCAAAAAGTAAGTAGTACAAAAGTATTGAAAATCAAAACACCTAATATTTATTTATTGCCTACATTGTCTTAATTATTAATCTATTACAGACTTACCAACTGTGAACCTATATGTTGGAAAGTTTTCCCACAGTACAACAACAGCTGGAGTTGTGGAACCCACTGAAAAACCTAGTGAAGAACCCAAAAGGCCTCAGTCCAAAAGGATGGCGGAATTTAGGAAAAAGCTAAGGGAAACTACTCCTATTGATGATCTTGGCGAGCAGCCAATGATGCATCCATCTCAGAAAGAGGACCCCTTGCCTCCTTGGCCCAATGACACCAACCCTCATACTGGTGAAGTAGGTGGGCCCAGAGGACCTGAACCTACTAGATATGGTGATTGGGAAAGAAAGGGAAGATGTTCCGACTTTTGAAGTATTATTTGTCATTACATATTAGTTTTAGATAGTAGAAATTGGGTGATGCCATTAAACGGCATTACCTAACTATGAAATGTATGGTACTGATTTTTTTTTTATTAAAATATTTAGTAGTACCATAAACCACTAATGAAATAAGCTAGTCAGGATATTTAAACTTCATATTATTACTCACAGAAAAACACATTAGTCTCAACCGCACTGGTATAAAATTTTTGCATGCTCTTACTGTAAAAATAAAATTGATAACTTCACTTCATATTCTGCCAAATTGAATTATTATAGATTAGAATTAAATAGTAAAGTTTTGACTCACTACATTTTTAAGATAATATTGGCGTTTTCTTTTTTGGTTGTTGTTGTTGAAACTGTATAACTTATTATTATTATCAAAAGATTTGTGAAATAAAGGTATTTATTTTTCTGATGTATATTTAGTATAGGAAATTAAAAGCAATTTTGAAAATTTACTTTGTTTTATTAATTGTTAGATGATTTACCAACTGTTTTTGGCATCTTCTTATTTGTGGAATCCTCCAACTCTTTGGCTTTATAATAATGTGGTGCAACTTCCAACAGCCATTTACTTTCTATTTCTGTAACTTGTCTCATAAATTCTTTAGATGTAAATACTAATTCATGATATATCACCCATCGAGGTAATTCTTCAAATAAGGCACTATTAGGATGTATCATAACAGTCTGAAAAGAAAATAAATTATTATAAGTAGGAATAATAAGTATTTTCAAATGTTTTTTTAAATCCTACTTATATGATTTAACTAGGTGCCGCCACGGTTTATTGCCGTGTCCTGTAGGAACCACTTCGCACTATTGGCAATATCAACAAAATTCAAATCAGAGCAGTAGTTTATGAGATTAGTGATTACATTTTAGCTAAAGGACTTACTTGGTTATGCTTTACAGTTTTGTAGTGACCTCCCTTAGAAAATTTTGCGATGTGGTAAAAGTAACCAGCAGTTATAGCTTTTCGAATATTTGTGTCATCACTTATGCTTGATACCATGTCTATTTCTACTCTTTCCATTAGCCCGGCAAGTTGTTCTCGCACATCGCGCGCTCTCTTCATTGAACGGTACTGTATAAAATTTTCATAGCACCACTGCACTGAATATTCAGACCCTAGCCATTGGTTATAAACATTCATCAATGTTAGGTGGTCCCCGTTCGGATGAAAGAAGTTTTTTCTAGCAGTGTCTGCATGAATTATTTTATCTTTAGGTCTATAGAATACGGAGCTGTTAACTGACAACATAGCTGCGATTGTGACAATTTCTTCTGAGCATTTGTACCTGAAATCAATAAATGAAGGACAGTGGTTAAAATGGCGAAAGTATAATATACTATAGTAGCATGAAGCAATTTTTTTTTTATAAATATAGGTCTGATAACAGCAATCTAGATGGCTTTTATTAATTTTAAATTGAAATATTCAGAGTAAAGAAGATATAATTTGTTTAAAAATACAGATTTATCCCCCTTGTAGTTGTCTGACAAATGAGTACACCAGGTACTTACTTTTCACTTGCTAATAACATTTTTGCAAGCATGGGATCTGTGGGAAATTCAGCCATTCTTCTGCCAGCTTTAGTCAATTCACCATGATGATTGAGAGCTCCCAAAGCATAGAGTTGTTCTAGAGCTAATACTAATGTTTCATGTGGTGGAGGGTCCAAGAAATCAAAATGGATAAGGTCATTAATCCCTAAAGCTTTGAGGGTGAGAACAGCATTTCCTAGATTAATTCTCTGTATTTCTGGAATGGTATTATCTTCAAGTTCATACTTATACGCCCAAGCTGTGTATAGGCGGAAACATTTTCCTGGGGCTACTCTCCCAGCCCTACCCGCTCGTTGATTTGCTGATGCTTTAGAAATGGGAACCACCATCAAACTTTCCATGCCTGTTTTAGAGTTAAAATTATTCTGTTTTGCAAATCCAGGATCAATCACATAAATAATATTATCGATAGTCAAAGAAGTTTCAGCAATATTAGTGGCCAAAACAACTTTGCGGGCACCCTCTGGAGTTGGCTCAAATATCTTGGCTTGCATGTCACTTGGCAAATTCGCATAAACTGGTAATATGAGGAGTTCTCTTAACTTTTTTCCAATTCTTTTTGTTCTTTCTTGTAACATTTCAAAGCATGTTTCAATTTCTTCTTGTCCTGTCAGAAAAACTAGGATGTCACCAAGTGGTTGTGTAGCATGTATCTGTAGAACAGAAACAACACAGGCATCCACATAGTCAGCTTCTGGTGCTTTTGTATAGTATATGTCCACAGGAAATCTTCTTCCAGGAATTCTAAATATAGGGGCATCATCAAAGAATGTTGAGAACTTCTCAGCATCTAAAGTAGCACTGGATATGAGCAATTTCAAATCAGGTCTAAACCTTGTTATATCTTTGACAAGACCAAATAGAATATCAGTGTGCAGGGTTCGCTCGTGAGCTTCATCGATTATCATCACACTATAAGAAGCCAAGTCTGGTTCTGATAGAAACTCTCTGTGAAGAGTACCATCTGTCATGTATTTAATGACAGTCCTGTCTGATGTGCAATCTTCAAATCTTATGCTGTAACCCACTTCATTTCCAAGTTTCACATTCATTTCTTGAGCGACCCTAGCTGACACTGACATAGCAGCTACTCTTCTAGGTTGTGTGCAACCTATTTTCTTTCCTTCTGCTGTAAATCCAGCTTCGTGAAGATACTGTGGTATTTGAGTAGTTTTACCTGATCCAGTCTCGCCTTCTACTATTAATATTTGATAATTCTTAATGGCTTCTATTAATGAATCTTTAAAGGGATATACTGGCAGAGATTTCTTGGTTTCTTCAATAGTCATACGCATAGTCTGGTACTGAGACTTTTCTTCTTGTTCTTTCTTTTCTTTGTTACCTTCCAATTGTAAAGCCTGAATAAAGTCAATCTGCTCATCAAGAAGCAACTCATATTCATCTTGTGCCTTAGCATCTTTGGCACCAAATTTAAAGAAAGCTGATTTAATTTGTTCTTGTTCCCATCGTTGCTGTTCGGAGTGTGGCAACTTTTCTCTTTCATCAACTTCAACATATTCTCCTGCAAAGGTATATAAAATTATTTGAATATGCAAAAAAAAATATAAGTTGTGTAGTTCCGCACTATTGTTGCACTAGGTATAACTCTTTAAATTCTTATGCCTACTGAGCTGTGATGGAATTTGGCAAGTACAATAAGGACAAATAAGGTAGATACCACAATACTTTAAAATTTAGTTACATATAAGGAAAGTAAAATAACTAAAGTAACATATTAAGCAAACCAAACCTTTAGCATCTTTTCCCAAATCCTGAGGCATATGATATCTCTGCACATTCTCCAACTCTCGGGCCTTTTCATGTTCTTTAGCTAATTTCAAAATAGTCTTTTTGTGTTCCCTTTCCAACCTCTCTCGTTGAGTCAAGCTGCAATGCAGGAAGTATAATATTGATACATTGGTTAAAGGTAAGAACAGATCAAAGTGAGATACAAGTTTAGTTTAAAACTAGTTGAAATAGTAAATGGTATTGTTAAAATAAGAATCAGCCCATACCTGCTTTCATCAAAAAGATATTCATCATCGGCTATATCAGCTTCCAATTCAATAACTTTGTCGTCTTTCCTTTTCTCCAAATATTTTCGTCGAGAGTGAATGCGCAACTTGGGCAATAATTTTTCTCTGTCCTCAGCTTCTAACTTGAGACGCTTAGCTGCTTCTTCGTATGATCGTTTGCTCGAAGACTCCGTGACTTTTTTTACCTTTTCTTCATCACGTTTCTTTAACCTTTTGGCAAATTCATCACGCTCCCTAATATCTTTCAAACGATCTTCTTCTGCGCTATCAGAACTAGACGAATGACGTCTTTTGCTCATTTTATCCATCTAAAACCGATCGACCGGGCTACAAAATTGCTTTTTATGCTTAATAATCTTGTGCTTTTCCTTTGATTACAAGTAATTATTAAGAATTAAATATTTTTATGTACGTCTAATTCATGCGATATTATATTGCAACGCAGGCGGAGAATAAGGCCACTTTTTTGGTTTCCATTAGATTAGTTTGTTTTATAGATTTGATAGAATTACACAGGAAGAAACAGCATACATAAAACCAATAAACACAGAAAGAGTCCAAACACTAAGGCGTTCACCATTGACGTGCGTGCCATTGACATTGACAGCCATCAACAATGAGTGACACATGAAAGAAAACAAGTCTCCTTGATTGACATCCCGCAAAGTCTTTCCTGGTAAAAAAATATATAAAGTAATATTTTGTGTTGTGGTATACTCGGAATATGATACGGATGCATTAATCAGCCCATTGGGATATGCAATAATTATATAAATACATAACAATAAACCATATCGTAAAACCGATCCTTTTCATAGGATCCCAAATGGTAATGTAAATTATTAATAGGTAGGTACTACTGGGGGTCATTATAATATTGAATCCTGTTCATGTTCATATTTAATTGAATTGCTCTAGCCAATGTTTGTTAATATCGAACCTTGAACATTAGAAACTTATTATTCTAAATGTGAAATTTAAAAGTGGTTAAGAAAAAAATATGACTTTTGAATAAAAAGCATATGTGACATTTTACTACAAAAGTGTTAGTAAGAACGAAAATATTTATAACTTTTATCTAAGCAGAAATTGTTACAATATTTATTTAATTTTAATAGATTTTAAAACAATGTTTCGTTCTTATTTTCGCCGGTAAGTTATTAATTTTTTCATATTATCGTCAAGGACTTATATCGGAACAGTTAGATTTTAAATAAATATTTAGGCCTGTTTTCTGTTTACTCTGAAATGTATGCAGATTCTCAGGCATTTCACTCTAAAATCGCGCTGTGTACGATTTTAGAGTGAAATTAATTATTAATAAAAAAAGAATTTGGTCCACGTATATGATGTCTGAAGCATTAGTAGTCGTATAACCCATGATGATGAAGTCTTTAAGAATATGGATAAAATAAGCCCAAGCACGAGGTAGCTGCTATCAACCGTTAAGGAGTTCCCTGTATTTGTCCCAAGCTGTATCTTGCCTTCACTTGCCTGAAGTGTCATGAACATAATATTATATTTCGGTATAAATGTCTCTTTAAGAACATAGGTACCCAGACACGTGGTAGTTGCTAAATACCGATGTGGAGTTCTCTCGACTCTTCATCATCAGACCATCTGCCTTTCACATTCAAATCTTCACTGTTTTGTAATATGAACCATAAATGTATTAAGTTGTTATCGCTGCGTGACTACAATTTTCCTCAGTTGTTCCTGATTATTCGGAGGTTTCGTCGTGGTATATAGGACCAACTGGAAAGCCATTAATATAAAAAAAAAACATATCATAGGCAAGTATCACTTAGGTATATTATGTCTACACAAAACAGTGAATGTTAAGAGTTGACTTTAGAATTTACGACTTCGGACTCGAAAGATAGTCAAGGGCACTCCTCAATTACGTCCTTACTAGCTACCGTGTTTGGGTTATGGTATTCATGTTGACGAGAAATTTACACGGAGTTGGATTTGACTGCCATTGCAGATTTTGTAAACGGAGACGAATTACAGTTTTATTTTTTATTTTCTTTATTTATAATGGGATCGCTCTCGATCCCAATCCAGCCCGGAGGGCAAGGATGGAATCTACGGTGGGCACAGGTACCTTAACGATTAATAGCAGATACCTCGTTTTTGGGCTTATGTTATTTGTATTGATGATAATTTTAACATGCATTACAATTTTCACATCGGGTATACCTAATGTGTTGACGATAATGGTATGACAATACACGAACTTAGGATTTAGGACCTAAATACTTAAAAGCAAGAAGTAAAAATATTTTACAAAATAGCGACTTTTATAGTCACCGAATATTAATTAAGATAGGTATATAATTTAGGCCCGTGTCTCAAGATCGCGGTAATAGCGATGCTTTATGAAATTTCTAAGAGATGAATTGTCTTCTAAAGAAACTTTAAATCCAACTTAATTTATCTGGGTTCACACATACGCTTTTAAATTTCAGTATTCCAGTTATGTTAAATCGTGTGGATAAACATTATTTGAGTACCGTAGCCAAGAAAGGAACCTTGGTTGAGAACTGTTTAGCAGTTCTTGGAAGAAGTATTGATTTAATCGGGATTCATGGACCAACGGTTGAGGAGGTTTGAGAGATTTTCCGTAATAATTTTCTAGGATATGATTTAGGTTGGGAAGATATGAAAGAAGGACGGATGAACGGATATAATGCAAGTTCAAGCTAGGTTCAATGTGCCTGAAGATCTAAAGAACCGCATACCACAAGACAAGGTCAAGGAAAGACAAGGAAGGGATTACAGATGCGGGCCGCCTAGCCAGATTAAAAAATTCCAACCCTAAGACGACTCACTGCATATGTTTCTTTTTCAGGTCACTAAAGATATTGATCTTACTGATAAAACATGCCTGATTACCGGTGCAAACAGTGGGATCGGATTAGAGATGACGAAATGTTTAAATTCTCGAAACTGCAATGTACTTATGGCTTGTCGCAATCCTTACGCGGCAAACCTTGTCGCTAAAAATGTTTGCGGCAATAGCGATCGACTGAAATTGTACGAGATTAATCTTGCGTCATTGCGATCGGTGAAAAAGTGTTCAAACGAGATATTGAAAGATCAACCGTGAGATTTTTTTTTTACTTGAATCCGGCCCGGCGTATGCATTAGTGCATGTTTATTTGTTTTATTTTCATTTTGTAGGAAAATTGATATAGTCATTTTGAATGCGGCCGTATTTGGGTTACCGTGGACTCTTACGGAGGACTCTTTAGAAACAACCTTCCAAGTTAACTACTTGAGTCAATATGTTTTACTAATGAATATCGAAAAGATTCTCGCTCCAAATGCTCGCGTCGTACTCGTGTCTTCGGAATCACATAGGTGGGTTTATTTAATTTTCTGGGATATCAAATATTATATTATTAAATAGTTTTATATTCAACATTATTTACACCGACTAATAACTTACTATTTAAATTTCTAGACACGTAAGCTGGGATTTCAACCATCAGTTATCGCCTACCCAATCTATGGTGTCATTGCCTAAGCATGAGTACACTTCCATAAGAGCGTACAATATTTCCAAGCTTTGTGGTATTCATTTCATGCACTACTTGAGTTACCGTTGGTTGAACTCCGGTAAGTCGGTGTTCTGCGCTCATCCTGGATCATTCGTTAAGACAAGACTGTGTCGGAACTGGTGGCCGTACGAACTGCTTTACACAACTATGAAGCCTTTTTCTAAATCCATTGTGAGTATTTTGTCTCAATACACAGTTAAAGCATTAGGATTCCATACATTATAAGGTCTGTTGCGTGTTTGTCAGATTACACTATGTAGAGTGTCATAATAGTGAAGAAGACACGCAACGCCCATAGGGCTCGCATTGTAACATGTTCGCTTATATCTGAAGTAGTGTTTTGTCAATAATCAGAATGCGTTACTTCCTATACTTTCAAAACGAGCGCTACATATTTAGCGTTTTAGGTTAATACGCCGATATCGTCTAGGCACGATTAACTTTTGTGTTACCAGTATTAATAATTATCGTGGATTGTACAGAGTCAAGCAGCTAGTACGCCAGTTTACTGCGCCACTTCGCCCGACCTGGATGGGCTGTCCGACGCATACTACAAGGACTGCAAGCGCTGCGAGGAAAGCGACCTAGCGCAAGACTTACACTTGTCCTTCAGAATCTACGACTTAACGAAAGCGATAGTCCGCGACCGTATCGCAGCCAGCGAAGACATACCCAGAGTCAAAGAATCCGTCGCCTTCCCAGAACAAGCGAAGCATTCCATTGACGAGAATACCCTGGTGGCTAATTATACTGGCTAATTTGCGGCAATGCGGATTGAAATTGTGCTATAATTAGGAGACTTGTTTTTTTTGGTTAAAATTAGAATAAAATATGGTTTTGAACGATAATATTTATTGTAATAACTATTCAATATCGGTTATATAGGTATATATGTAGATAGTTGTATAACACATAGGATTATAAATAGCCGTAATTTAACATCGATACACAGAAACTAAAGGCACTTATATTAAGAATCCATTTATCCGACATAATATAAAACAAGTACATACTCTTAACAAAACAATGCAAATTTAATTCATAATTAATTTTGTAGAGGCTCAGAGCCACTCACGGTCATTTAACGAACAATCCTTCAATAAACTAATAGAAAAACTTATTAAACGCTAATCTGACATTAAAATATACTTACATGCTACTATAATTCTGGCTATCTGGGGGGCTAGCCAAGATGTCTTTCTACAATCGTAAACGCTAGTAAAAACTGCAAAAATGTATGGAAATGACATTTGAAATCGATTAATCGCGTGGTCATAACGTGAGTCGAAATGTAATTTCCATACATTTTCTGTTTCTACTGGCGTGTACGATTGTAGAAAGACGACATCTTGGCTAAGCCCCCCGTTTGTTTCCACTATATTTTCTCGTATTTTATTTACGAAGGTAGTTAAATGCAAAGAAAATAACTCAATTTATTATTAAGTAAAATATAGACGTTACGGCAAAATTATATTATTTCGAATTTAAAAATTGATCTTATATCTTCATCTTATATCATCAACTTGTCATAATAAATGACGAATAAAGGTTATTTATATTTAGGTTTTAATTATTATAATTGGCAATGTGTTCCTTTCTAAATGCATAGAAAATGAAGAGTTCGTACGTTTTATTGTTTTATTGTTTAAGAATAAAGCTATTTGGACATGCCTTGTTCTGTAATTGGTACGAAGGCAAATTAAGCCATAATTGACCACCACAGAAAATATATTAAATAAATAAGAGTAAAGATACTTATCTAAAACCCTTTATATAAAATATCAGCCTTATAATATGAAGCACTAGGGCACTGTTCCACCTTGTCGTGACGATATACAGCCATGTCGTTTCTTTCTACATGAGTTTAAAATATAATGAGAACAGCAAAAGTCCAAGTTAGCGTTACCCTATAGCAGGAATACGCTCTATTAGGAACTGCTACATAATAATACGCCTTACGTTCGTCACAAGATCCTCTATACAGCTAGATATTGTGGGAAAAATCGGCTGCATGGAAGAGCTAGATTAGTTCCATCATTCCAACTATAAAGGTCACGACATATTGAGTTAGGACTCACAACTAAAATGGCTTCATTTTTAAGTTTGCCTGTATATAGCTGCAGTGTGTTCAGTAGAGAAGGATGCGTTTCTCCACTTGCTTGCGGCAGATTGGGCATACGGTGATGCGGTCTCCGCACATCTGGCACATGCCGTGCCCACACAGGAATATCATGTTCTTCAGCCGGTCCAGGCAGATTGGGCACATCGTCTGTAACACAATTGTTTGAAATAAGTATTGCCAGTGATCATTTCACACGAATACTCCTTGTTGTTTATTTGAGTATGGATGATTAGTTACCGTTTTTGGGCACAGTTCAGTACGAATATACTAATCCATACACCTGCTAGTATAACAACGATATAGTATAACTTTATCAGAACTGGGAATTGAACCACCTCATACTCAGTAGAGTGTTTAAGTCTAGAAAGGTTAATAGGAGTTTTCCTGTGTGGTGTAAATAGATAGGTATCACATACCTGTTCCTTGATGTCCTGTAGCTGCTGCTGCAGTTTCTGCACGTCGGCGACGGCGGGCGTGGGCGAGGCGGCGGCGGGCGGCGCGGGGGGCGCGGGGGGTGCGGGCGGCGCGGGGGGCGCGGCCGCGAACCGCGACCCGTTGTTCATGTAGTGCGGCGCCGACTGCGCCGGCACTGGCTGCCCTTTGTTCACTTGTACCTGGGCTAGGTTGCTGCCGCTTTCCTTCTCCACTGAAATGGATTCAGGTTCATGTGCTTAGTATTTTTTACCTCTAAATATAAAATAATTCGATTACTTTTTTAAATATCGATAATCGATAATTTCCTTAATATGTATATCGCCGAACTTTTAACAAAACTGCAGGCGTACGACGGCATTTGGAATACATTTAGGGTCCTCTCGTTTGACTTCCACTTGGTTGTAATCATCACCAACACAAACAGGTGTAATGGTACTATGAAAACTGTAGAAAGACATTTTTGTTCTATTCGAGACATTTGGTCAGATCAAATAGTTTTAGGCAAGCATTAAAATTGTGTATTTGGTTTTACTTCGCGGAATTTAGGAAATTATCAGGAATAGTTACAGTCAATTTTATGTGCGGACGTTGCGGCGACGGGCGGCAGTGCGGCGGGCAGCGGCTGCAGCGGCGTGCGGCACTCCACGCACTTGCGCATGAGCGGCGCGCACGCGGCGCACGCGCACACGTCGCCGCACGGCCGGAACACCACCGTGGCCGGCGCCTCCGAGCACACCACGCACTCGCCCACGCGCTGGCGCGACACCACGCAAGCGCGGCATATCAGACACTTCTTCACCTGTATCATAAATATATTAGGTGTTGTTACTGCTATGGCAACTTCTAGAGCATGGGTTCTGTAAGAGGAATGCACGTGATGCAATGAACAGATTTCTCATACAGGGCTCATCGAAAACCTCAGGGTTATGTAATAGAACATCATGTAATGGGGGTGGGCTTCCAGTACCAGTGTTTATATCGACTGCCTATCTTACCCCTTCAACTTTAACCTGAACCCAAACTAGAACCCCGGCTTTTCGGGGTTTTCAAAATTATTGACGTCTGACTACTTCGTATGTACTACCAAAGGGCACAAATAACATCCTGGGCCCACAATTTAGGGTGCCTTCCGAAAGCATGTTTTATAGCATAGTTAATCTTCTTACCCTTGCTGCGCAAACGTTACAGCAACAGATGTGTCCGCAGGGGCGGAAGAGAGTATCCCGTTTGGCATCAGAACAAACGAGGCACTCATCCGCAGTAGGGTCCGAGTGGGGTACGGGTGCGGCTGCTGCCTCCGCAGCTGGTACTGGGGAAGAAGCAGGCGCAGCTGTCGCCGTCGAAGTGCCGGCTGTAGGGTTTATAGAACTGAGCTCGCTCTCTGGAGTACCGTCGCCACCTAAACTTGCACCTTCTTTGCGACAGGATGTCAAAGTCTTGCACAAATTCGGGTCCGGGCATAAATCCAGCGGTGTTTGGCCTGGAAGTTGAAATAATATTGTGTTAATACATCTTTTTGGTCCTCATAATGTTTCTAGTTTCTTAGTTTATTTTTGTGACAACATAAACGGATTGAGAAGAATTTATGGTATAAGGATAGTCCAATCTACCTTCATCTGAGATTTGGTGGATATATGAGGATAGGTAAGATTTTCCTGATCCCATACATTCTTCTGAGACTACCTACTTTTCAAATAGGTCAGCAAGCTTGGTATTAGAAACGCAGGAAATAGGTAGTTAGATAATAAATATAAGCCTAACCTTTCTTGTTCTTAATGGTGAGGTCAGCACCATGCGCGGCGAGGAAGCAAGCGATGGAGGCGGAGGACTTCTTGTCGTGTGCATGCGCAAGGCCGGTGAGCAGCGCGGCATCGCGCGCGTCTTGCAGGCGGCGCAGTTGTTGCAACGTGTGGTGTCGCAGCGCTTCGTGTAGTGGAGTGTCGCCGTCCTGTTACACAAAAGAATATGCTTAATTAGATGCCCAAAAACCCTCGGTCACGTATGTATACAGCGCGTCGTATAAATGAATGAGTAAAGTTATATCTTTTTTTCTTTTATATTTATTTTTTATTAAAATAATTTTAAATGAAGTATTGGATATGGACCTGCGGGTTGTTCGTAAGAGATACCGCGGCCCTGGCACACAGGGACCTCCAGAAGGAACATAGTGGGTTTTAGTCAGTAAGAGTCTGACACTCCCTCCAGCTGCACCCTCAGCGGGAGGTGTGATTTGACGATTTCCCACGAAAAAAAAAAAAAAAGTATTGGATATGGACTGAATTCAAACACGACACACCTGCAATTTTTCTTCTTAAGATGCTGAGCCGATTTTCATGAAAATAGCACCGCTAGTAAACCAGCTTTTAACTACAACCGCATTTTAATCGACTCATCCGTTTAAGAGTTTCGGTGTAACAGACACCCAGAATTTATAACAGCTCTCTTTCGCGATTGGTTTTAAAATTGATACCTTGTCACAAATGTTGAGATTCGCTCCATGCGCGACTAGTAAGCGGACGATTTGCGTGTGTTGCCGCTCCACGGCCAGGTGTAAGGCTGTTTGAAGGTTTGCGTTTTGGAGATCTGGTCGTGCTCCGCCGCGGACCAGTAGCTCGGCCACCTCAGCATGGTTGTTTAAGGCGGCGAGATGCAGCGCCGTATAGCCGTCATCCTTCGCGTCATCCACGATCCATGGTCGCGGCAGCTTGCCTAGCATTATCTTCATTGCACTGTAAAATAGGAAAACCTAAATAAGTATAATCGCATTACAAGACTGTTGAGGTCTTATGAGTAAGCTAATATGTATTCATTTGATGATGTATTTTTCGTTTTCGTGTATTAACGACATTCGGTATCTACTCAGTACCCAAATAGAATACAGAAGCTGAGTTAAGAACAAAGCACCGTCTAAAATTAGATTGCTTCAAACCACTGCTTAGGAGCAGATCTAAGCTCGAGTATCTTTCTTTTTTACGGAGCGAAGTTTAATATAGGATAGCAAAGATGCAGTTTGTAACTTGCTTCTGAACTGGTTAGTAATAAGAATTTGTAGAAAACTCGAGAGTACCTATACAAATCGCTTTGATACCGTTGCAAACAACGTAATTCGATAGTAAACATCGAGATGGCAGAGAAACTTTGTACGAACTGAAACTATGACCTCTTTTCTCGGATAACTTTAGCAATACGCTATAGCTATTTAGAGTAAGAGCTTACCTCGATAGCTACTTAAATAAATTAGGTATACTGTACTTCTTTATTTTATATTAAGATTAAACATATTCTTATAGCAACGTAATTTTGCCTCATTATGTTTTTTTCAAAATCACTGAAGACGATTCTAAATTTAATGTAGACATTTGTTCATTTGGCACGATATATATAGAGCAACGGGTTAACATTGGATCAAACAGTAAGATTACATTCAACATCAGAACGTCCAGGATCTAGGCAAACAAAAATTAAAAATGCTCGGAGTTACTTTGTTGTTTTTATTTTAAAGTATGCATATGCAAATTTATGTAAATAGCACGTTGTATTCAAAAGCCGTTGGCGACACCGCCTGCCTGTGACAATTTGTTTTTTCCTAAAAAATAGATTTACACCCCCCGCGTACACCAGGCGAAATTCCCTGAAGTATTCATAGACTGTTTAAGAAAAAAAAGTAGATTGTAACGCATCCCCCGCCGAGCCTTAGGTACTATTATTAACTTTAGACCGTAACGTGAATAATGTTGCTTCAGATTACTTTAACATCATAAAAAAATCGATTAGTTTGTCTTAAAGAATGATGACTAATTTCTTTACTAAGAGTAGAGAAATACTAAGATTCTAAACAGTCTATTTTTTATAGTTTTAATCTTATATCAAGATCATAATTTCAATATTCAATTGAGGGTTTATTTGCTGGAAAAAAATACCGAAAAATGCGTAAACTTGCGAAGTATTCAAGACTTAAAGTAAAATATGTACGCATCTATATTTCGGATCTCTAATACTTTATTAGAATGAGTGCGAGTTACCGTTCTGCAGGAAGGCAAATAATTTATGTAATCTCAGATGCAGAAATCAACGACGATGTCGAGGTGGGTGAACTCGAAACAGAAATAGCACAAGAGTTGCGTTACAGCGTCTAAATACAAGGTTTACATAAAAATATAAGGATCGCACAATACAAACATGTATCTAATCACAAGTTTGATACAATTTTAAGTACATTTACTTGATGTAAAGAACTGAAATGTGGTCGTCGGTAGAATTAATTAGTTACTACAATAATTGTACACTGTGATGATAGTAGTTGACAATATTAACCGAGTGGATGGCAACAATGAATTAGACGGTTACACATTTTAATATGCTACGTTACATTCAAAGAGTAAAAACGAACGAACTAATTAAATAAGGTCAAACGTCGACAGTGGCGGGCGCGGCGGCGGCGGCGGCGGTCGGCGTGCGCGCACGCATAGCGTTCGACCTACGTACGCCAGCAGTCCGCGGCGGCGCGCCGCGCGTCTCGTGCCCGCTCATCTGTCACTGCGCAGCGCATCATCAGTGTTACAGTAATGCACTAGTCTGGCATTTATCGTTAGCTTGTACGCAAAGTGACTGAATCACGATGACAGTGTTGTAACAATATCGACCATCACGGAGTATTAATTAGTTCAAGAATGTCTTCTGCTTTGGCGTAATGGAATAGTGTGTGGCAGTGGTAAGCTAATATATTTCAGTTCAATGCCAGAACATATTTACACAAACTTGAGTTTTAATTGGTATATGTCTGTTACTGAATTATAAGTGCAGCCGCAACCTACACTGCAAGCAAAAGGAATATACCTAGTAAATAATCTACATACATTTACATACCTAGCCTAAACGTGATGCTTACAAGTAAAATGTTTTGTTATTTACATACCAAATCTTTTTACAGGTAAATAGGTTTCGTAGATAGTAGACAACTCGTGTGTACAAATAATGTAGGAACTGCATGAACGGTAGTTTATATACACTACCAATAACCCTAAATTGTAATATCATCGATATGCTTCAAATTAACTGATCAAATTATATTTTTAACAACAATTATAAGAGTAATTTAATCTTGACTGCTAAACAATAGCCAAAACAACCATAAACTTTAAAATTAGGTATACAATGGTTTATATTTTAGAATTTATATTTAAACTCTGTTCATCCAGGATTCTAGTATCTCAATGCTTAATAATATCGAAATCGTTTATGGCACTATACAGTAAATAAATAAAGAACCAACCACTTATATTCGTATATTAAATATTAGTAAAGATTAAAAGCGATAGAACGCTTCGAAAAAATTTATAAGTTCGCTGGTGGCCTTAGCGCACTTCCCTCGAGTTTTCTGTGTTCATACATTTTTCATGCACATTTTTTACTTTATGTTTTCAACTTATTCAAAGAACTTTAAGTTTATTATGTTATATTCATGTGTATTATATGCAATTAATAATTCGTATTCAACAATATCTATCCGTTTCCGATTATTGTACATTTTCGAGATGTCGTGTTGTATGTACCTAGACATTTACAACTAATACTGAACTCCATTTCAAGCCCCGAAGGGATTCTCATCATTTAGCAAGCACAGAGTGCGGCTAAAGTGGGGAGAGCCCGGCAATGTTCAGATGCATAATTGAACGTTCCTTAATATTTTAAGATCATAATAGAAACATTACATGCTTAATCTCATAATCTTACGCAGGTATTTATACAACTCGTAGTATTTATCAATAGTTACGTCGAACGATAAGCACCGAAATGAGCTAAAGGCGACATCTTAAACTCGATTTATAACTGCTGTCTCAACTTATTACTGGTGTCTCTTAAGTGATAGCTCCAAGATAAGTAAGTAGAGCTCCAATAATTACCAAAGTTTGAAGCGTGTCGTGGAACGTGTTGGGCTTAAGGATAATATAATATAGGACAATAATGGTGCATTGTTAGCTAGTCTCCTACGAGTAATCCGTTTTAATTAGTTAGACTTACGGGCTGCGACGCGTTTTGTTTTAATAATACGTATGGCAACATTTTAAAAGAAGTTTGTTTAGGCGGAAAAGTAACGTGGTGTGTAACCTTTGGCTTCTTAACGTAATTCGTAAAACAATTTTAAATATTAAGAATTTAAATTTGATCGAATGTTTTGTTATTTTTTTATTGTTTTAAAGCTGAAAACATATATATAATTTATTATTCAATGTTTTTTTAAGTCGGCAATCAGAAGTATATTATACTTTCAACGTCTACTTGCCTTTATTTCTCGTGATGTTCTACCTATTTTTAGTGCCGAGTAAGAGGTATTCAGAATTAAATAGGGGATGAATTGGCGAGCAGCTTTTGGACCATTCGTAGGACTACTAACCTTATAATGTTAATGTTTTTACAAAAGATCATATTTTATAAACAATTTAATATAATTACATACAAGCAAACATTAAGGCATGCAAATATGTAAGATAAAATTTTAGTAAACTGTAAAACTGCTTGGCTATATACAATACAATAATATTGATTACAAAAAAATCACTTATTCTGAAACTAAAGTTAGGAAACGTATAATAAAATATTAGCATAACAATAATAATGTTTGTCTTGCCAACATGTAATGTATTGTTCCAGCTGGACCACTATCTACATTTGCATTCGACAATTTTCACAGCTCGAGCTCAAAGTTATTTAATTTGATATTTTCATTTATACATAAATTGTAACTAAGTATATCTATAAATGTAGTATTTTCTACACTGTAGCTATGCTTGTGTTTATGTGTTCATTATACTACAGTCCTAATACCTAAAATATTGATGACGCATAACGTAATTATGCTACCGAAAAAATATGACTAATTTATCTAAATCGAGCCGCCATCCAGATTTTCACCGAAGCCACCATGTATTACTAATTTTGGTAGTTAAGTGAGAATACGATTCCGTTTTACTTGCTTCTATATTTGTGGCGAAGTACAACATTTCAGCTTAGTCAAATCCACATAGTACGTGGTAAAAGTGTAACTAAAAACCGAATAATATTACATTCCTAAAAGCAGTTTGCAGTGATCCCTAGATAATGTGCGGTTCTTTTAACGACAACAAACACATTACTATTATGGCATTGAAACGAGGGGTTCCTTTAACTTAAAACGACTTTGATTCAACTTACGTAAATCCACTGAAAACAAAGCAGCGGAGAGCTGTTTAGAATTTTTGAATAGAGAAATGGGTTTATCTGAAAGGATAAATAAATATAAAGTGAATTTTAAATTATAATGTCATTGATGCAGTTCCCGTTAACGTTTACCACTGGACGCATTTGATATATGTTGTTTACAATAAACGACCGATTCGATAACTAGTGGAGCGTTAGAGCGTGGATTTTGTTACTTGATTTTGAACAATGGGGCGAATCACTGCGTTGTCTCAGAACTTAGCATCGTACGGAGCGTTCGAGAAGGCCCGCTAAGTTGGTGTCCACTTATAGATTCTGTAATGAATAATGTAATGTATTGTCGCGACGGAACAGAATTTACAGGGCAAATATGAGTGGCCCAAGTGATCATATTCCAACATAGTGAGCTGATTCCCCGTGGATCCAGAATAGTAAGTTATGGAAATGTGCGATTGGGGCAGCAGCGGGCACTAGTGGCCAATAACAATGTCGCATTAATATTCAACAGACGCTCTTTGGACGGACGGCTGCTCTGCGGACAGCATCGCCGCCTTTCTTTACTCAATAGACGGCCCTAGTAGCTCATCTTATAAAACTTCATTAGAGAACTACGTACCCATCATAGTAGATTTGGAGTGTGCATAAATTCAAACGTGCACGTTAAACAAAAATATGCTACTGCGTTAAAGTTCTGGTCACAGAGTTGTCACATTCATTGATTTTATCAATTTTGTAATATTTTTTTTTTGTCAAAAGTGTTTTGAGTATAACAACACGATCAATTGTTATAACTGTTTGTTTTGAAGAAATTACGCTAATATTGGTCAAGAGTTTGTCATAAAGTCACAGAAAATTATTGTATGGTCTCAATCCATGCTGATGATAAACAAGCATTTTTACAGTTGGTATATTTTAGTAGTGATGATGATAAAACAGCTTTCGCGCTTTTCGCAAAAATTTTTGCAATCAATGTAGTACCACTAAAAATACTGATATTTAATTGTACTACATATGTTCATTAATACAATACAATAAAATTATGTCCACTAAGGGGAAGTGTATCTTTTTGAAACATTGTGATATCGAAATGCTAACAAAACCATGTTGCTTTCAACCAGACAAAAGATGAGTTGGCTGTCGTCCCACTTGTTTGTCTACGAAAGTTTGCCAAAATTCTTTTATTGACTGAGTGTACGGAGAGGCGAGCTTTACGGGCGGCCGCGGGAATTCTCTGCCGCGATGCGGCTGCCACGTTGTCGTATACATACATGAGGCAAGCTCATTACATAGACGCGAAATTAGTAGCAATCATTGCTTGTACTATATTGCATTAATGTATCCTGATAGCGTAGGATGTTTTTAGATTCCAATAGGTTTATGTTACCGTAGGTATTATTGTATATTGATCAGGTATATAATATATGATGTTGTTTCAGGGGAGGTCATTGAACGCTGAGGATTGCCAGATCCCGTGATCGGAACTATGTATAGCTCGACTACCCTGCGGGAGGTGACAGTGGTGGATGGTGTACAACTAATAATAGCCTCCCCTCCAGCGCGATCATTGGAACGCTGACGGGAGCGCGCACATGTGGCGCCCGTCGGCGTCGTAGTCGGCGTGCACGTTTATTTTCGAAACAGTCGTCACGCGGCGCGGTTCACGGTGTTTCTTACATAAGAGCCGGCCTCCGGCGAGTCCGGAGCCGAGGTTCAGCCGTGCAGTTCGGCCAGTCCTCGCACGCTGCAGGTCGCTGCACGTTCGGGTAACCGATCCGATGGACGCGCGCCGCCGGTTCTATTTCGGGAAAATACAAATTTGGAATGGATGGTACTCTCGAGTCGTAAGCGAACTCCGCCGGTTGACTCCATTTTTAGAGCTGGTCTGCGCGTGCGCAGCGAGCGCGCTGCCAGTACTCAGCGAGCTGCCATCACGCCGCGTCGCTCGCCACCCCCACGTTGTCGCCTACTGTCGCGTTGTGCTCCCATCACCATCACCCAAGAGATGGCGTCACGGACTGAACTGTTGCTGCATATTATTGATATGTAACAGGTAGTTGCTAATTGCAACTGCACGCGCCTGCAGTACACTCAACAATGAAGACACAAAGCCTTGCGCGAGTTCCGTGCTTCCTTACTTCCCATAGTGCTTATTATCGTATGGAATGTAAAGAAGTATGGAGCTGCGCGGGCGTGCCCGCGGGTCCGGAAATCGCATCATCCTGGTCCACATGTGTGACAGAAGCTTTGTCTCGTTATTTGTGATCACAGTTCTACAGTGTTACATTTTAATTTAATTGTGTGATGTAGCTGTTAGTAGTTAACTAGCAGCCTGTATAATTGATATGGATTTTTTACACTTGAGTTTGTGAAAAACAATATTTCTTATTTGTCTCTTAATCGCTATTTCTAGGATGAGCAGTGGTAAATATTTATATCGTTTATTTTATTAATTAAATAATCGAGCCTTGAATCTGCGGTTCTAAGACTACATTATTTTGTGGTCTTTTAACTTTTTGAATGGTTACGTTCAGTTCTTCTGCAATTTAAGTTCTTTGAATAATAAAAAAGTAAGAAAAAGGAAAGCTTGTTTATTCGGTAGCGAACTGTCGTAAAATAACATCTGGCGTAGGTAACAGTTCTGACTAAGGCAACATAAATAAACGCGAGGCTAACGGCAGCCCGGAGCATGAAACTCCACTCCTAACTTTAAATTATGTGTGGGTGTAGACAAGGCGAAATTAACCAAATAATCAAATTATTTGTACCGATTAAATAAATATTATAAAATTATTTGTTATTAAAATAACCTAATTCATATTAAACATATAAAAAAAATTCGTTGCATATCATAAAAATGCCATTTCTTAATCCAAAGAAACATTTCGATGTATCCAAGCGATGAATACATTTTACATTTATTAATCCGTCTTGTTAAAAATATTTTTATTACAGATCAGGCCTTAGTAGGTACCTACATAAAATATAATACAATTTGTAAGTTATTTGCTTATTGCTAGATAGAAACTTGTGCATATAATATTAAGATAGGTATTTACAAATTTATATTCATATCATATTAGTTTTACTGTGTATGTCCAAAAGCTATGTGAAAATAATGAGTATGCGAATTTTAACGAGAATTTATTTTCAGAGATTTATAATGAATAATTTATATTTTGTGTTATGAATAAGATTTCTCGGAATCTTGGTCGTTGGATTTCAGTGTTTGAGTAAGTAACATTGCTAAAGCGTTTATCTAGTGAGTGGATGGCAAAAAAGGGGAAACAAAAAACGGCAGCGCGTTGGGGCCGCGCCTGCGCCACATCTGGAGGAGCACTGCATCTCATTATGCGGATCGGTCGCGGCTGAATGGACGCCCGTGCCCTCGCCGAACAATGCTCCAATATAACTATATTATTTGGACAGACATTGTTTCTTGCTTTTAGCTATACTGTTCCTCAGTTCCGCCTTGTAAAACTTCTATTCATGTATTTCGATTTTTATGCCAGACAAACTAATTTGTAGCGCAGATGTCGACCGACCAATAATTAATGTTAAATATTTAAATATAGATACGATTTCGTGGAACTAATAGAATATCATCTCCCAAGTTTATTTCTGATATACCTGTACCTAATAGCGGTTTTATTCGTTCGCTAGTTATCCACTTTCAATATAAGTTGGCCTCTGCTTAATAATACTGTAAAAACAATTTCTGAAGAATGGATCTTTTATATTTCTTTGTATTATTTATTTTTTCCGTATTTTTATCTAATTTATGATTTTAAGTACTACAAAAACTTTTTGTAGCTTAAGTTTATTGGGACTATCTTGATACATTGCTTTATAGAAACTAAAGAAAGTATATGATCAATATAGAACATTTTTTTAGTTACTTTTTTATTTGTAGTACAAAATTAGGAGTGTCAGATTGACGAACTGTAATAGACGTATTTTGTTACCATCACAATGTCGATGTAAAACTTATTTTTTACAAGGGCTCATTTGAATAAAATATATAACCTTTCAAATTCTCATTGAATATTCAATGATCAAAAGGTAAATTGTAGAAGAACGCCAAAATCAGGGCGATCATTAACCAGGTTCCGTTCATTGTTTCAAGAGGCGAGGGGGCAGCGGCGGGACTAGGGCAATGACAGCGCGCACGCATTACGATCAGGATCACTCACACATAAGTGAAAAGGCGCGGCCGGCGACCAACTCGACACACCAAGTGACCAACACGATTCATCGTCCCTTTACAACATAACTTTACTCACTACCATAGATTCAATAATAATTACCCACAAATCAAGATTCTACCCGATCCGCGCCCTTTAATAGCGAACGCCTTTTACTATCGCACAAAAGACTCGTCTATGAGAAAGGGATCTTGACCTACCAGTTTGTTCGGTACGTTCGACTCTCAAAAACAATTTATTCATGCATCCATGCAACGACTATAACCAACAAAAGAATTTAAAACTAGACAGGGGGATAATGAATACTAGACAAAGGGCATTTTAATAGAGTTACTTGCGTGCAATTTGGTATAGTGATTTTGTTGAAGTAGAATGAATGTACAACGGGCCAGTGAGAATATAATAGAAATCTTGTTGTATGAATGACAACATGTGCGGCACAGCCTTGGTGTAATCCATTTTTTATGCAAGATACAGTTTCTTCGTAGAGAAAAAATACAAGATGGAATCGGTAGATGTGTTGTTATTCGCGGATGACGTGCGAAAATAACCACCAGACGAATCGTTGGCAGCGCTCCAGAGGCCACAGAAAGTCTCCGACACCGTGCCTCACTCTACATATATTTCCATGCATTATGCGTAGATACAATTAAAGTTAAAAGTAAAAATTTGTTAATCAATGCTGCAGCATATAAACTGGAACTATCGAATAACACATGATTATAGTAAATAGATACTTCACAGCAAATTATACCTTTATTAAACTTGGATACATATTATGGATATAAAAAATAGAGAAACAAATCTATAATTGATGCCTTCAATATTTACAAACTCAGTATACGTCTACTATTCTTGGAATTTTTCGTCTTTGTATGGATTTATTCAATTTCCTGAGAGGGTGTTTAGTATAATTTTCTATTCTTTCTCCGAAATGCTATGACAAAGGGTCGAATAGATTACGCATGAAATAGACTGTCTATTTATGGCAGAACTCAGATAGGAGTAGTCGTGGAACGCGTGTTCAAATTGAAAAGACTATTTTATATACAAAACCCACAAATCAATACAGACCAATACTCATACTATTGATGACATCAGAAATAAGATTTATTTAATAGTTTAAGCTCTGGACGCTAGATGGCGACACTTGTAAAAATGTGAGAATTTGTGTTTGCCACGTGTACCTATGGAGCATATGAATTTGGTAAAGTAATTAAGGAAAAAAACAATTAAAGGGACTATGTAGGTACCTATTTATTCATAAAATAAACTTCTAGGTGTACGACGAGTGTAGTGTTATTGGAATAGTTCTCTATTAACTCTGGAAATTGCACAACTTTTATAGAATCTAACGACATACAATTAATTAGGCATTGCGATTAAGGGATACCGAAACACATCCAAAGTGTAAAGTAGGTATAAATGATGTAAGTACATATATAGTAAAAGCACAAAGTTAATGAGAGTATAGAATGACATGTATTATTTTCAGGCTTTGCGTTCTTATTGTGTATTTGTTTTCTCCTCTAGTTCAATCAGTGCGAGTCAAACAGAGCGCTTTAAGAAACAATTTGTACTGGCAACGGTGGTCTTGTGTCAGCTGGCTACTTCTATAAGCTGTATAAAGATGCTTATTGTAAAAACAACTTCCATTAGTATAATTCTGTTTCAAAAATTGCACGTTTATGGGTACTGGTGCAGTTTTACTTTCAATGATTTAGATAAATATACGTTTTCAAAATAATATTTAGTAACTGTTATAATGTGTTTGTGGAAAAAAATATCGCCATTCATAGAACATATATAAGTATGTATATTATTATACAATTACGCACAATAGTTAATATATCGCTATAATATAATATATATAAATATATTGGAGATATGTCAGTCCTTTCTTCTGCGGGTGACGTGAAGGACAACCAAGGAAATGTAATATATGAGTCAGCTTGAGCTGTTGTGAGATATAAAGGCATCCATCAATTCGCAATTAAGTGAGCGATATAATTAATAATCTCAATATTTTGCTGACTACCATCGACTACTTTATGGGTCTAAGATATTTATGGTTTATGGTAACATGTATTGTATGATTGATTTTAGTATGTTAAGGTTATATTTATCGAACGTATTTCTTTTTCTCTCTAAGCCGCTATTACAGTTTTGGCAGAAATAAACAGAGTTACCGACTGGACAAAGATTATGTTGTACAAACAAAGTCATTACGGCTATTATTTACTTAGCTTTTAGCAGCGTATCTTTACCAAGTGAGTAAGTAATTAGCGGCATATGTGTGCGTCGGGTCTGGGCGTCCCCGAGCGCCATCAGTGCGCGGCTGTCCCGGCCGGCGCCCACCCATCGCGCAATAAACCGCCACCAAATTATCTTTTCAAACAATTAGCTGAGACTTATTGCCCAACAAAATGTTTGCTCTGCAGAAATATCGGCGTAATTAAACAAGCTGTAATTAAAGCACCGTTTTTTTAAGATATGAACAATAACCATATTTTAGATCTATTTTAAAGCAAGCTGTAGTATATTGTTGTCTTTATATTCTAATTTTGTTTCTTGAAATCTAAAACGATTCATTGGAATGCCTGAGCCCATTAAATTTATTCTATCTGTGACGTATTTTTTAAAGAACTTTTTTCCTGCACTCATGCTCCTTGAATATGCTTTTACCGCTTAAACAACCACCGTGCCATTTACTTCTGAATACATAACCGGCAATGTTTTACGTAAGGTTCAGCTAAAATATGACTCTATCACTCATTTACCTACGGGGCCGGTATCGTTTGTCATTGTGTTATCTTTTTGTGACTAATGGCTATTTAAAATACGAACTCAGAAGCGGTTTCCTGTGCCATTTTAATTTTTATGTATAAGTCCGTTTCTTATTTGTGTAAAGTAGTTAGAACATTTTATTGAATTACTGAATTTGCTCTCTGCTATCATTGTTTAAAAAATTGATATTTTTTTCTCGATGGATAACACTTTCTTATTTTTGGCGTTGCATCCCTCAGAATATTATGTTGTATTCCCATTGAACACCACATTTAAAAAATACAAGATTCTCGTTCTTCAAACCCAAAACTAGTCCGCGTCTCCATTTACTATGCATCATCTTGCTACATGTGAACTCCTGCTTTATGCCCACCATATCTAACCCGAAAACGACTGAATTTATTACTTTGTTCTTTGCTTTGTGATTTTTGCCACTTAGAATTACTAAAAAGTGGATAATATTGCTCGATTTAAATACCATATTCTGATTTTATTGATCTAGATTACGCTTAACCCTTTCTCGCCTGCCTAACCTTTACCCAATCAATGTTGGGGTCAGCTTCCAGTCATAAGCAGATGCAGCGAAAGATGGAGGAACTCGTTATAACAAGAACATGGTCACCCATCCATGACCGCGGTAAGCATTACTGAACGTTATGATCAATCGCTATGTGCGGCTGTTGTACAGCCACGAGCTCCTCCCTTATCCTGTTTTATATATTATAAATCCCGCAATACATATGCCGTCATACAGTGGGATTCAATGGGAATAGCAAATGGGATCCATCGGGAATACCTACAAAAGTGGGATCCAACGAGAATGAATCGAATGCGTAGGTTACCAGTTAACGATTAAATGAATAGCAATATTTTACATTAAAACTATTGCCATATGAATAAACAAATGAAATGGTTAGTCAAGTTTTAGTTTATCAATTACCGAAGAACATTCTTAAGGTAATTACCGCAAGCCAGCTTGCAAAGGCGTATCAGTACCTTAGTAAGAAAATTAAAAATAGATTCAATAATTTGCTCATAAATAATGTAGTCTTCGTTAAAGTTAGCTACTAGCAGCAAGTTTAGTTGCAAGGTGGCTATCAAACAAATGGACCTCTTTATATTTTCTTGGTACATGATAGCAGTCGTTATAGGGGAAGTGGCCTTTCCAAGGAGACCCGTGGCGCGCGCTATTGCGCGAAATGACTTGAATATACTGCAACAGCGCACACGGGACTGCGAGTCCAAGACTAACTCGTGTATGAACATTGAAAGTAGACCCGGTTGTTGCTGGCTTTCAAAGGTGTTCTTGGACAATAATTTCATAGATATTTGTTTTGGCCTTATAAGCGTTCTCGCTTTTATTTAAGAGATTTAAATGAGGTGTCACTAACTCTTACTCATACTTGCGATCTGATGATTATTTAATGATGCCATGTTTGAGGGACAAACCCAAAATTTACATTGGTCATTATTAGGTAATCAATAGGTAATTGTATGTTTTCGTTCATCTTTGTCGGCTTATATTATAAATATTTCTTGGCAACAGGAAAATGTCCAAAAAATATTCTTGTTTAATTAAAAGGATATAATAATGATTTATGAATAAAAAATTAACTGAGTGACCATGCAACGTAACCAATTCGGTAGGCACAGCTTAATTTGTGCTTTAATACGAGTAGAGTCAGTCAACTACTTTCCCGTTGAGTTATGCGTTCCTTGTAGCAATGAAGAGTAGGGGAACAAACTGGTGTTGATGTTTTTGATAGATATGTTAGATTTTAATGATTATCATTAGCGGCGAATTTTAATAACCTATCATCTCTATCTGTTGATTTGCCTACTGGAGATAGGCATTTGACATTATTCGTATGAAGTTAATGTCAATATTCTATCTTTAGTAAGCAGTAAATAAACCATGGTTATGATCAAATGGGGATTATGGAGCTTGCAATAATTTGTCAATTAGGTACACAAAAATTGAATTTTAGAAAATCATTAAAAAGATTTGGGAAGTTTTGAGATCAGTATTAATATTTTTTTACAAGTGTATTATGACGAATTGGAATGTTTATTTTTATAAAGACAAGTTTTGATGAATTGAAACAGATCGAAAAGGTTCTCAAGGAATTTTATGTTGGGAATAATCCCGAAAGCGGCCGACACAATTCTTCATTTCATTCACGTTCCCTTGCGATGAAACTTTTTCTCTGCAATTTTTCTGTGGAGGGCGGGGAGTTATCAGGTGGGGCGCCTTGCGAGTCGCAGCACGTAGCACCTCCGAGCCCCGCGCCGCCCTGTGCCCGCCCGCTGAATACAAACTTCATTAGCCGTTTGATAATTAGCCCGTTAAACGCCCCTCACTCAACCAGCTACCGTCTCTTAAACCAGCGATATTTGTACAAGTTCTTACATCATGTCTTGAATTAATTACTGACACTCATACATTCTGAAAAAGATAGCATCTAAACAATAATTTTCTCTTACATCTCGGCCGAAGAAATCTTTATATACGAGTAGTAATAGCATAAATAAACATAATTGAAAGTATTTTTCTCGCGTTGATTTGCACCCGAGGTTGAGGCACAGCTTTCAATGTTAGACCAACATAATTCGGTCAGCTATACATAGATGTATTTCGATTTTATTAAAACCATCAATAAGGTATACGATTTCTTTTTCTTTTTGATTTGCTGCTAAATATATTAACCAATTTGGATTCTGCTTTCAAAAAAATAAATCTCGTGCGTGCTTTTATTTGTTTTCTATAAAATATGATACAAAATCAAACACAAGCAACTGTAACAATGAAAAAATTAATGTAAATGTAGGAAATAAACCAAATCTATATAAATTATTTCGTTCACCTTTGCCAAAGAGGAACCCTGCCCAGGAACGGATAATAAAAGTGACAATTTAACCGGAACATCACCGGAAGGAAAGGACGAAACAAAAGAAGCTCCAATGAGCGAGGAGTAGAAAGAAGTTAGAAAAATTAGGAAACAATGAAGCAGGAAACGTGTTTCCTCGGCGAATGGCAATGACGCGGACGGACGGCGGCGGCGCGGCCGGGCGCGCTACCAACTAACGGGGTTAGCTACTCGCTCGCCTCAGCCTGATCGATACATGTATCTCTACGAGATTTAAATTGATACATCTTGAATCATTCCAATTACCTACGTATGTATATTTTATGTCAAATTCTATGGCAAGAATTTTCGTTTGAATCATACTATTTTTTTAATAAAGCGTTTTTAACGAAAAATATTACAATAGTAAGTTCTATTGTTTTGTAATTTTCCTGCGAAGCACTGAACTGACTTTGATAAACGATGTTTAATGTGATTTATCTTCACACTGAAAGTACGGGAATGTATTCGATATGTGACATATTTTTAACATTCTACTCCAATTGCAATATTGATTTTGAAAGCTTTTTCCGTAATCAATTCCATAAGGACAACGTGGAACTATCATTGTCAGTTATTTCATATACGAAGCTGGACACAAACATATGTAAGCTTCGCAAACATTTGTTTTATGTGGGGATCGAACCCAAACACGGCAAGCCAACCTGTAAGCTACTGTGTCAACGAGGATGTCAAATAGAAAAGTGTTTCAGGAGGGCTCTGCCCCCCTGACAGTTACGAGGAGGTTAATGAATAAAGTCGTATAAGAAAAACCAACCTACAAATTGGGATAGCAAATATAACATTAACATTAGCGCTACCACTGTAAATTGTAATCTTTGACATGTTTGAATACGTAGGAATACAGCTCTGAAAAAATTAGTGTTCTAGCATTACATTAATTGCAGTTTTTGACAGAAAAAGGCAAAAGAATAAAAAAATCACACACAAAATACACTTTTTTTAAAAGCTTTTATTTAACTTGCCGTGTATGTATGTTACGGTGGATTTTTTGAACTCAATTTTGAAGTAGATATCTTCAACCAATTGAGCTGAAATTTTGTATACACGTTCAGTTTGGATGACAATGCACGATATGTTATATGACGTTATTCTTAATCCAATATGGCGGACCGTCCAAGATGGCAGAGTAGTTATTTTTAATGAATTTCAACAATATGGGTATCAAATCAAAGGTCTTTTAAGTCACTCTCAATAAAAGTGACTTAAAAAATAATTTGACGTTATTCTAAATCCAATATGGCGGACTATAAAAGCTTTTTAAAAAAAGAATTTTCTTTTAATTTGTTTAATATTAGAATTGACAAACATTAATTTGAAATACCGCTAATATTATAAAGGCGACAGTTTGTGAGGGTGTGTCCGTACTTCTGTACGTGCATACGGGTGGACAGATTTTGATGAAACTTGACAATAACATAGTTTACACACCAGAATAATATATAGGCTATTTTCTATTCGGGTGCCGGTAGAAGATCTCCCAGGAATCGGGTTAAACTACTGGCGTAAGCTAGTAATTAAATAAACTATGAATTACTTGAAACGCGCAATATCATATGATAATAAGACTGTGCTGTAGTGTATTTAGTTAATTAAGGTCGTGCATCAAATATAACTTTCCAAGAACGTCAATAGGTGGCGCTGGATATAGCTAGGAATAAATTAACGGGGTGCGCAATTAACATTTTGGAGTGTCAAACACTCCACCCGATGACATTCTATACTGAGTATCTGTGTTTACTTTGAACACATACATCACACATACGACTTTCTCATATTTTGTATCGTTTCATAAATCTTTTACTATAAGAGAGATTTTCCTGTGTACTATTTTGAAAGGAGCTAAGCTTTGAAATATAAAAAGCGGATATCTCGGCGGACCGAGTGTTGTGGACAGGGCGACACGATAAATGATATTATCCTCAAAACTAATACAGCAGGGTTGTGTAGCGATTGACAACAACATGGGTACAGCGATAAAATAATCTTTCCGTGGTTTCAATAAAGTTGGTAACACAATATATCAATATACATATTGATAAAAGCTTATTTTTACTTAGATTTCAGTTAGGAAAATATTTAGAATTAATAACAGTTATCCCCTATAGATTTGTACCGAGTGTTTGTTTTTGTCATTAATGGGGTTCGCAATTTGCAATAAAAAGTGGAGCGCTGGTTGTCGAGGCGTGGTGCGGTGCGTGCGGCGCGGTGCAACGCGCTGCCGCGGTGGAGGACACAGCGGCGGATATTTCGACGTAATTAAAACAAACAGGAGGCTCGCCACTCCTCTCTAATTGCGTTCGTGTTGAAATAATCACGGAAACTGTGACAGGGTGTACTGTGTGTACCGGTGCTTCTGATTACATAGATGACACACTATAGCACAATTCATTTATCAGATACACTTCGAAATAATTGTTAAATTGCGAAAACGTAAAGTTAAATTAACCACTGTTCAACCTACACGTATATACAAGTAAGAAATAAGTTAAAGAAACTATAAAGTCAATTTGAGTCTACCTCTACGGTTCATTCAAGACTAAATGGAAATAAAAAGAAAAGCTTTAAAAGATCTGACGATATAAAATGTAATTGCTTTGGCTAGAAACCGGGAAACGTAACGGCCTCTAGCTCCACTCAATAGCTATACGAAAATAAAAGAAAGAGATAAGAATGAAGATATACCAAATAACGTCTTTTATACTTATGTTGAATTGGCCCATAGACGGGGAATTGAAGATGAACCTGGGAGGTTAAGCAATCTTGCTGTGATTTGGTTTAGGATGGGAGACCAATATCCCTGACGGATCTATTCATACAACGTTGGGTAGAGTCCGTGTACGATAATTACATTTAAACAACAATATACCATACATCCCAAGCGAATAACTTTGTTTGACACAGGCTAAATCGATAAAATAAATTTTGTAATGTGAGTTAGTTACGACCCTGTAAAACTTCAAGTCTTTTTTAAAAGCATGGTAAACATAACTGGAAAGCCTATAACATGAAAAGTTTTCATAAAACCACTGTAGCTTCATATTTATATGGCACTGATATTTTAAGATAGCATTGTAGAGCTGAACTCGGATTGCAATGTCAAAACCACAGGTCGCCATAACAATATTAATTATACTGTCACAGTCTGGTTATGATGTTCGTTTTTTGGTAATACAAACAATATAAATGATCGCTATACTTAGTTCTAAACTGACATCATATTTATCAGTCCGGATATATTACTATAGGAAGGCTAAAATATTACACGACGAAACACAATTACGTTCATTAATCTTCCGATAAATTCGTAAATGAACAAAAGAATCGACTCAGCGATTGGATATCTGTGACATCAGCCTAAAAGCTCAAAGCCCCCACTTTATTGTTAGTCGATAGACATTCTATGCGGACATGGCTTTTTCGGATATTTCAATAGTCAGTTTTTTTATTTCGTGGAATGTATGAAAAGTTCCAATTTGTTCGGATGAATAACGTTTCGCATGCCATCAGAATATATACGAGTGTATTCACTGTTTTATAATTAAAGGAAAACGTTTAAGGCCGGTAAATAATGAGATCTGGGCACGTTTATTTCATTTAAGGTAACGATGTAACCATTGGTTTTTACCTGTGTGATGTTGAATGAACTGAATTGATTCACGGTCTGCCCGGGGATTTTTATGCCATAAATCAATCATTTTTATATGCTTATATAAACGGTTCAATTTTACTTTATTTGTACGTTTAAACAGCCTCCGTTCAAATCTACACATGATCGTCAGAAGGGGAAACAACAATCAAAATACTGGACACTTGTCCACGTTTGGGTGCGAACCTAAATAAATAATACGCAGGATAAACTGTAATTGGCGATAATTCACTTAGTATTGACGTAGCTACCGGGCAGTTAGTCCAATGCTCTATTATAACTAGTTATAAGTAACTGACATCAACAAAAGTGGTACTCATATAAGGTACCTATACAGCTTCTTCGTTTCATCGTGAGCTTTCTTAGAGTTTCTTGCGATTTCCCATAAAATACGGATTACGCGTTGCTACGCCGCCGCCGTCGTAGGCTCGTAGTACGAGAAGACTTCCATCCTGATACGTTTTCTAATAATAAGGCGTCAACGTATTTTTCAACTATGGGTTGTTTTTTTAAGAATCTCTGTTGAGAATATTGAATATGAAATTTAAAAGATAGTGAATACAGTATACAGACTATAATAAAGAGAGAGAACAAAAGTTCCAACCTTTCAAATGATACCATTCATTAATGTGATCAACTCCAATTAATTAACTTTGTTGTATGTTATCAGGATATCCAGTAGTTCGTATTACACCCTGTCACAGTTGGTAGTGAATACCATTATCTTGTATTCCCCGTAGAATTCTGTCTACGGTATGCAGCTACATCATGTCAGTTCCACAAATACAGAGTACAAATACAAGCGGTGTACCTACTTTTCAAATTGATAGTATTTTTTGGAAAGCACTGACAGACCAAAAGACCGCACGTAAACTTCAGATTAATTAAATAAAGGGCATAAAAAGTTTATTACAATGTAAATATTAAACAGCTAAGGAATTATAAATAAAAAATATTGTAAGAAAGTATAGTCTAACTGAATACTGGTATTCATATCGACTCGAACTATTTAATCTCCTGAAATAATTAATTAATTGATAACGTCTTCTGTGAGTTTCCCTTTCAAGTGTAGTATCACGAAATATCACGACATAATTCAAAAAGAAATCTATTTTGTGGGACGATTTGAATATTAAGTTGAAGAAATATTTTCATCAATTGGCATTTCATAATGTTTGTATAATAAAATCGAATAGCCTAACGAATAGAACGTAACACTAAAATAATATGGTTCGTTTAGCCTTGGTTACCTTGCAACTGAATTTGAATATACGTCTGATATTTTAAGGGAATTAATTGGGTTAGTAACAACTGTAAGAAGAAGAGTAAAGCAAACGGCTTATGAACATGAATATGGTATGGGGAACGTAAACAGATGAAGTTGTGAGGCGTTAGTGTGTGAAGTAAAGTTTTTCATGAGGCAGGTGGTGGTGATGTGGGTGTGCGGCGGCATGCGCGGCCCGGCTGCAGACGCGGCAGACAGTGCGGCTCGTGGCGGCGGCGGCGCCTGCGGACGGCGCGAGGCGCGCGCGGGGCGGGGCGGCGCGGCGGCGCGATGCTGCGCGCCTCTCAGTCGAGACGCGAGGCCCGCCCGCCCTAGCCGCCCGTGCTGCCGCCCGCCCGCCCCGCGCGCTCGTCACGCGTCGCTCTCCACGATTCGCTCTACCTAGGATCGTTAATTACGTCCCTATGCCGGATTCGCATGTGTACTTAATGAATTATTATAATATCCCTAAAATTTTAAGAATTATCTCCTCATCATTTGGGCTTACACGCGCGTATAGTCGTCGAGTATTTTCGAAGCTTTTGGATGGACCGGAAGGGGGGCGGGAGGGTCGACGGATTCGGAGGGTCGCGGGGCGCAGGGCCCCCTCGCGACGCGGGGTTAGTAGGTTCGCGATGTCGCGTCGTCGTCGGTCGGAATGCATTCGCGAACGTAGAGCGGCGACCTGAGGTGCCGCCGCGATTCTCACCTGGCTACTCGGGGTCGGTCACCTCTCTTATTAATGAAACTTCAATGAAACATTTTGCTCCATTTCGGATACTTTTTTTTCTGGCTGCAACCTTCAAGCATAGAATTATTTTTGGGTCAAACATGACGAGATGCAAGGTCAAGCCTGCTAGGTGTCAACGAACCCCTAGTCCGGTGCCTACGTCAGGTCGATGACGTCGAAGTTGACAGTCCAAAACTTTTGACATTACAGCAGCACCGCAAAGACTAATTTATGTCTAAACCTATCTCTAAATTGAAACTTTAGTGTGTTGTGTGCTCGAAATATAAAGTAACCGGAAGAAAATAAACTAAGTGTCGACAAGAAGAACGAAGACGGAAGTGTGTAACGACTGGCGGCGATCGGAGAGGCCACCGCGTTAACCCTGCCCGAATTAGTGCACCGGACGAGACTAAAATAGCGAGGTGGCGTGTACGGTTACATGCGGCGCGTCAATGTCGACGCGCCGGCACACCGCGTGCTCCTCGGCAGCTCTCGGCGGGTAAGCTTACACTGCGTCTGATTGCAGAGCGAGCTGAGGCCAGCCCTATATGTGGAGGCGGCGCTGCGGGCCCGCCGCCGCCGCGGCCGCCGCCCGGCGCCGCTCTCCGCGCCGCGCACGCCCTCGCACCTCACTACTAGCTATTCCTGGAGTCATCTGTTCCACTGTATACGCAAAATTTTACACTTTTCTAAATATACATAAACTAACACGCTGATTATACACGCTTAAGAAACCAAGATAGAATTCTCTCTATAATTTTCACACGTTCATTACACTCCTAATATTATATTTCAAGAGGCAAATTGAAGATGTACGTCATTGACTTTACGTTTATCACAAGCGAAGAATTTGAGACGTGAAACATGGGAAGACTGGTGAAGAGGCCAAGACGTGCGTGAAAGTGTAAGCGTTGTTCGCTTTAGCTGGTTGACTTCGGGTCAAATTGTAATTTTGATATCATTTGGTCCCCTTCAACCAGCTGTAGTTGACATCTGTTTCGCTTTCTTAACGCGCTGACGGAAGATGAGCTGCAATAGTCAGAAGCGAGCGAAAATCTTCAATTTTTAACCGAGCCATATCCTCTCTATTTTCCTGCACTATTTAGATATGTTGAACTAGTCGTCGGTATTTCTTTTTTACACTTATTAATTTTTTTTTATATATATTGTAAAAAATTGTTACTGGTTAAAATTTGTTCATATCCATTTGTATTGTTTCGTCATTTACTAATTGCTTTCAGAGCGCTAGTTCATCTGTACACGAAAATATGCAGAAACGTATTGAAATAAGTTGTGCAACAGTAGTCCCGAAAGCTTAATTAATTAATTAGAGTTTGTCTCATCCCAGCGCCCGCTGCGACACGAGGAAACATGTATTACTTAGTAGAAAACAACGGCTAATGAGATGTGTTATTGTCGCGAAATAGCTGCACACACGCACGATGTTGCTCGCTAACATATTTTATCAATTAACTCCTTGTTATTCTGTTGTTTAGTTGTTAATGTTCATTCGTAAATTGTTTGTTTCTAAGCTCATTTTCGTAAAGTTCTTTTAAAGTTTAAGACAATGTCCTGCAGGTTGTTTAGGATCCGTGTTTCCTATAAGAAGTGAGACAAGGAATTGTTCATGAATTCTTACAAATCTAAATTCCGTTTAAAGCAGCGCATTGAGATACAATTTACCAATAGTTACATATGTTTTTTGTACATTGTGACTAGTCTTATTTACATGAGCTCAGAGACAAAAAAGGGAGTTATATTTGTTATCAAACGAGCTTTAAGTTTTTTAGGAAGTAAGAAGAAGGCACAGGTAAATGCAATTATCTATATCATCAAATCTTTATAAAATACACTATCCTTGATTGCATAAAATTTAACAGAATGAGATATATGTGTAAAAGTAAATTATTATATACATTTTAGTCACTACCTTTCTGGAGATTAAAAACATTGTGAAGAAAAATTTAATTTAACTCAAACTCATTTTCTACAGTATCAAGTAAAAGCGTTACAAAACAAAAGCATAGTATCAAACGAATATAACATAAAAAAACAATGGAAATATTGGGGTATCGAATAAAGAAACATAAAAAGATGGCTTTTAAAAGTTAATGTAGCTATGCGTCTCGTGAGTCGTGAGCCGTACCTGAATTTAGTGCGGACGGTTTGATGGCTTTACAGATTTTTTTTATCAAGTGGTACCTTTGGGAAAACAAGCTTTCAGAAGGTAGTGGGTAAAGTCGTTTGTGCCTGTGCGGTCATGATATTGATTGAAGGCAGTAAAGCTTTCGGAGTTTGCACGCAAGGGAAGGATCATAACGCACTTTGATATTATAACGCGATTATTCGAAAACCACTAACGGGTTGCCACTTTGAGCAAATGCTGCATGGATAACACGTATTCAATAAAAAGATTTAATATGTAGTTTCACAGTGTAATAAACTTATCTTATTCATAAGATAGGTTAGAAACTACAGCAACGACTGTGGCAATTTTACCGAGTCGTCTTTTTTTCTATAAATTTATAATTTGGCAGGTCTATTGTCATGCAGTCTCAATGTATTGGAATGACATCGAGGATGATTGTTTGTCCTGAATTAAATTCTCGTAACACATATCATAAGTTGGTTCTTATAATAGATTTCAGCTTTACATTGATTTTATGTTAGCCTTAGATGGGATTATTGTATAGCTCATGTGTATTGAATTTAGAAACTTGTTATAATACTTTTGAATGAGTTTTTAAAAAATGCTTGCACATCGCTCAAGTTACTCGACAATAACACTGTACTCTGAAAAATTGCAAGTATTATGATATACATATAGTATTAATCAATATTAATTCGTTAATCATTCTGTCACCTCCATACATAAGTAAAATACTATAACAGTATTTCATGGCGTAATTCTCAAAATATTTTTGTATTATTTTTATAATTTTAAATTATTTTTATAGCTAAACGTCTAACATATGAAACCATAACTTTAGAGCACTTTAGAGTTAAGGAGAATCATAAGCATGAGAGTCCTTTAAATATTTTTATGTGAAGTGTTTTCATTCAATAATAATTGTAAATGCATTGCAGTTTGATTCATCATTCAAATGTTCATCGTACACCGCTACTTCTTTACTGCTTGACCATATATCGTAATATCGTTAACCCAACCGCAGGACACAGGCCTCTTCTCATACAGTGGGAATAAGCATTAACGTAGATAATTAACGTAATGATACGCTTGCTCAAGGCGGATAGGCGGTATATATCTTGACAGTATGCTGATTTTCACATTCACTGGTGATTTTTCTTATTTCAATGTTATTAATAGCACGGTTGTTCCAGACGCTGTCAATTTAAATGAAAATAAATATATTGTATAGCAATTAATAATATAAAAATCGAATCGACATCATATGAAACATTCGTTAAATTCTCATTTGATGAAGTTTGATTTCCATTATTTTCTTACAGATAATGTTATAATTTACACATTGAATAAACATCAGACAAACTAAACCATTGCAGTATAAATAAAAGTTAATCTTGGTTTAAATGTAAACTATTTAAATGAAGCTAAACTTCTTGAAATTTCAATAACATTCCTGACTGCTCTACATGATTAGTTTTGTTGGGCTGGAAAGTGTGACTGCTGAGAGAGGGTGGTGGGGTCGCAAAAACCCCGGAGGCGGTGGCTGCAGCCGCGCCGGCGGGCGCCGCGCCGCTCTGCGGTGCGACTTTGTGCCATAAATCAAAAGCACCCACGGGAACCCTCGGATCGTATAATGTAAGTATGTATAAAACACTCTATCGCAGAAGATAATACAAAGGAATTTAAAGTAGCCGGGTTAATAGGGATCAAAATGAATTTTGATTGCGGCTTGTGATATAAAACATGGTCGAATTAAGGCTGTGATTATTACACTGTGAAACTATATATTAAATCTTTTTCTTTAATTACGTTGCTATTTTCCCAAAATACACAATACATCCCGTTTAACACCAATTTAATACTTCAATCTACAATGTACAGAAATTGTGATTTAATTAGCTCTTAAGCTCAATATAGGGATGTTTGTTTGGTTTAGGAAAAAAGAACATTTAGTGTTGTTGCAGGGACATTGGCGTGTTAAGGTGGTGGCGCGTTGCTCGAAATACGGCTTAGAAGGAAATCACCTGGCAGGCCATTAACCTAATTCACGGACGCAAAGACAGGGCGGAGACGCGGGTGGCGGCGTAGCACCCGCTTTAATATCGCCGCGCTGCCGGTAATAAGATGGAAATAAGGCGGTGGCAAGAAACCGGGCCAATCATTGCCGTTCGCAACTTGACACTGACAATGTACATACTTCGATAAGTATAAAGCAAATTCACTTTGGCGTTCATTTAAAAAAAGCCACCATTACCCAAAGAATTCATATAAATGTCTCAAGTATTCTTAAGGTGCTCGTATAAAATATTGAGCTTATTACGATAGCTTTCTAGATCGGTGGTAAAGATAGATAAAAAATAAAATAAAAAATGTTATTCAATCAAATTATCAAACAACAGTTACGATTTAGAAAAATAATTGAATACGTCTGTGTCATATGTGACTACGAGTATCCAGAATATATCGTGATATAATTATTTTCTTTTAAACTCAGAACAATACAAAAGTTTCTAAGACTTAAGACTTTAAGAGCACTCAAAGTATAAAGCTTCATTTCAGTTGGTAAAAGATAAGTACTAAAGACTAATTTTAAAGTAGCTGCATTACCAGTTCATTTGAAATTCATGGAAAATACAGAGCTTGGTTCGATGTTTGACATGGCAAATAAAATTATAATGTAAAGCAGAAAAGGCAGCGCGCCCTACTGCCCTCGCGTCGAGTGTCCTCCGCGAGAACACAAACTATAACAGGTTTTGCTTTACTCTGTATTTTCTTTGACATTTTGCATTTAGTCGTTTAGTTTTTTCACAGTTTATGTCGGAATTTTACTAGCCAGCTACAAGAAAATAGCTGGAATGTTTCTTAATGATTGTTTTACTTTGTTTTCCAGATTTATTCAAAGATCTGCGTGTTCATTTGATTTTTTTAGAACTAATACTGAGTCATATGCCTATCAAACTATCTACCTTCCCTGGAATTGTGGAGTGAAAAATTAATTTATTATTTTTATGTAAGAACATAACTATTACAGGACAAGCCATTTGAAATCGTATTTTCATAGCCTCCAAAACTCATTATATTATCTTTAAATTAATCTGTTTCTTATTTTGAATTTAATCATTAAGATATAGATATGACGGTTTAGTGATTTATATGATAAAATTTGAATCGTATAGGAAGTGCTATGAATTTTCATTTCCGGTGAATTAAAGTACAATGGCTGGTCTGAATTAAATATTTCAGGTGGTGCGCCGTTCTCGCGAGTTAGTGCCGAGGTTGATGAAACGACATACTCCGCACTCAGCGTCGAGGGAAAATTTAATTATTGTTCCACGACTACAGCGCCACAGTTGAACACACTTTTAAATGGTGAAGCACATTTCTGTGACATTAAATGAGTTTTCATGTTGAGTTATTATAATTACATAAAGAGTGGCGGTCGGCTACATTCCTACCGAAATAATTTTCGATGTTACTTTGATATAAGAGTATATTTAATCAAACCCCTAGCTTAGCTGCAACGTTGACAGTGTATAGGTACCTACACTGATTTAAGCAGTGGGTAAGTACGTACGTATATTGTGAAGATATAATGTGCTATTAGATAGATATAAGTAAATGAACACATATTGTACTTGTAAATCGATCAGCTAATGGCATATGAATGAAGCGGGCGTGGAAGTTGTGGCGGCGGTACACACGCTGGATCTAATGGAATTCACTTGTACGCAAACAAGCCGCAGAACGCCCTCGCCCCACCTGAACGGAGCAGACGTAAGTATCCGCCGAGCCTGCATTAACCCGCCGTTTTATTACATTACATACGTCACCTTTAATGTGTGATTACACACAAATAAGCGGCGAAACCAGTTGCTACCGTTTTTTTTTTAACTACGAGGCTCTTTTTTGAAGAAATGGAATGAGGATATCTCTAACTGTGATAAGTTAGGGAACCTGTCTGGTAAATTGGAGTATCTGTAAATAGTGTGTGCAATAAAAGATGAAAGAGGTTTCATTGAACCAGTTGGCAGGCAAGAAAGCACAGATAATAACTTAAATATAGTTGTATTGTATTATCGCAATTACGTTTTTTTAACTTACTCGTAGGTATGCAGTTTCGGCACCAATCGAGGTATCAAGCTTATGCTCGTTGATACATATATATATTAAATTCGTACCTGAAACAAAAATATATTTTATTAAGTTACGTACAAGTAGTCAAAAAGAAAAATAGAGCAAAAGCTTGTAAGGGAAAATATTCGGCAACCACTGATGTCCTTTCATATTTCACTATAATGTCGTTATGTTATGTGGTGTCGCAAAGACGAAAGATACTCTATGTGTGTAATATTTCAAACTTACATAAGTATCCACTACATAGGGACAGTGATATAGTGTCATAAAAATGTTAAAGCGAAAGAAGCCTGGAATAAAGTTAGCCAGTAGGAAAGAATACATACATTTTAATTTATTATGCACATGTCCCATTCTAACTTAAATAATGTTTGTTTAAAAATTCAACGAATGTTATGTAGAGAGAAGCGAGTGCGACTCCCGATTTAGAAAGTCACATGTACTTCTAAATATACAAACACGAGGGATGTTGTACGTGCGGCGCTATGCTCGAGTCGCATAGCTTTGGGTATTATTAGTAAGACGTTGAATAATATATCTATGTCGGGAGATACCAAGCAGATTTCTCGAAAAGCCTTAGTTGGCCTTAAACCAGATTGAAGCGCTTAGAATTCCTTACATAAGCGCTCCGCTATAATATCGGAAAAGAGATCAGAAGTTAATCTATCGGCAACATTCCTCGCGTTTCGCCGGAAGGCAACGCCGCGCCGAGCCGCCCGCCGCCCGGCCGCTATGGCCCCCGTGCACGCGACCGCGCCCCCATACTAACTAATCGATCCTTTGCTTTGCAACTTAACTATGCACTAAATAAATATATTGTTATTAGCTATTTCCTTTATTGACATAATATTTGTTACACAGAGAACTGCAAAATATTGTACAAAATCCCGCAAACTGTTTCATAGTTCTTCAAGATTGTCCAAAAGTGTCTTCGGCCTAAAGTAAGCCGTGTTTAATTTAATTTGGAAATAGGTTTAGACAAATTTTATTACTGCCTAAATTGTTTCTTTAAGCTTAAATATATCTGAGATGTTAAGTTTTCGTTTTAAAAAGAAATTGAATCACTCAAAATATATTGGTTAGTTTGTACAATCGAGTATATGGAGTGCTTAAAACGCTCAGCAGGAGTATAATATACTTCAAACCCACGTGTTTCGTTCTAACTGTTAAATTATTCATTTTAATTAGTTACTTGCTGTAAATATTCTGAAAATGTAACAGTTACATCTTAGCAACCATACATGATAATTATAATTTAAAAATAAAATAAGAATTCATTAGTATTAAAATGCAATAGTTCTGTAACTACATAGCTAAGACGACAATGAGAAAATATAGGTAGAAACAGAACGTCGTCCGATCAGGTTAAAAGGGCGTCTGGAGCAAGCTTCAAGCAGCTGTTAATTCTCACAGCTCTCTCAAACCAACGTTGTTTATTTATCTTTACGTCTTAGGCTCAACAGTAAAATGCAGAGAGCAACGGCCACCTTTAATCTCACTAGAACTTATAAGAACTACATGAGGTAGTAAACTGACTGTTTGTTCTTCTTATGTGCTCCGCTTCCACACTTATGTGGCTAAGCGGCATTCTGCAGGTTTACGAATCAATGTTAAATCGAAATAATGTTGAAAACTTGAAGGTGAACATGTGGGCTATATAATTCAAAAATTAGTTCATCACCTTCAACGAAACAATGTTGCTAGCGACAAGATTGCAAGGGATAAGATTATTATTATTTGCTAGCTAGTTGCGTCTAAGGTTATTTCGACGGTTTGATTAAATAGAAACAGAGGTATACTGTGAATATTAATGAAATTTGTTTTGCATAATATCAATTAAGAAAGAATTGCTCTTAGTTCTTTGTTTACAAGCTATCGCACGTTACATGAAGTATCATTTTTCTCCAAGCTGAGATAACGAACAAATGGTACAGGGGTAGGCACCAGACGTGTTTTTGAAAACTTGACATTCGTTGCTGTCGTAAAAATATAATGGTGGAACTTGTGTTTTACGAGCGCTAGAACTCCCGATGACGAAAACGGGAGTTAGCGTGTGAGCGTGTTGCCAGAATACTTGAATAATAATTAGGTTGTCAGTTGTTTAACATTTCTTTCTGTTTTATTTTATTTATTGTAACCTTCAGACAAAAGTATTAAAAGAACTTCGATTGTAACCGCATCAACGTATGTATATCATTTTGTAAGATCGGGCCGCGTATATAGCGTTGTTGTAGTTTTAGTGATGTACGATCCGCGTGCCTATGTGTAAAGTATACGTTGAGGCGGTATTGCGGTAGCGGAAATAGATTCTTTAGTCACGTTTATGGCTAATATATTCATGAAAGTATCACAAAAATATTTGAGCGTACTCCCTATCTGCTCAGTTATGAGCGCGGCATAGACAAACATAGTCTAGCCTGTATCATGTTCTCATTGAGAAAAGTCTCCTTATGATTTTGACATCTTTGTGGAAATATTTTTTCCCATGATAAGTTACTATTAAGTGGCTTTTCCCTTTGCTGATTTGTTTTGTGGTCATTTTGGTTGAACCTGTAGGTATTCTAAAAAAGTGTAAGACATGAAGTTTTCCTCAATAATACATTATTTGAAGGATTCTAACATACATAAAAGCGGTGAATTTTATTTCATTTCTGTGTATGTCAGAACCTCATATTTCTACAGTAAAGCGATGTGAAAGATTTCAAAAGGAGTACCTATTCCGAATCCAGCAATGTGAAAGATTTTGGAAGCGTACGAGGAGAGTAGCAAAGTGAAATAAAATAGCAAGCGAACAGAGTGCACGTCACGGACACGCGGCGGGCGGCGCACGCGACGCGCCGCGCAATTTCCGCTTCGCTATCAGATGCGACGCTCGCGCCGGCCCGCGCCGCCCGCACTTGCCACCATGTGAACTCAACCGAGAACGTGAAACAGGGTGGTGGCTACACGATGTTGCATTCTCCACTGAATAAAAAGATTGATGCTGTGAATTTTCCCGACATGCTTTCTGAAATATTGCTTAAGATTTGTTTCTATTTACAATTTTATTATTAAGCTCACATAAAATAAACATTGTCTTTGAGGTACGTGGATGCGGGATAAAATAAACGTATTTGTTAAATTGTGCCATTAAATACAATAATACGTATGTAAGTGATGGGCAACACGCTATTGATGTTAATGTGCTCGGTTCAGTAGGTCCGGTAGCTCTTTTTATTTGGGTGTGCCCCTTTCTTGGCGAGCTCGGAATGGATTTAATAATTATGGGGTAAAGAAGCGAAGCGTGTGGGGTCTCGACGGAAGGATGGAGTGAGGCAGGGTGCGATTAAATCGCAGGCGTTTCGGCATGTAACAGGAAGTGGGTCAAGCGGCGCCGCCCGAGCTATTTATTGCGTTTCCGACGAAATTGCAACCGCTATCTGGGATTTTTTATTTAAAGTATCCTTCCTAAGTGCATTTCTTCAAGACACGTTCACCTAAAATCATTTGATGTCATTATAAAGTTTGCAAGGTAGTAGCACAACTAATTGTATATTTTAGGAGCCGTAAACAAATTCACAATAGAGTTATACATTGCGTGTTATAAACCTGGGGGTTATAAAACTGTGAAGATGGAAGTAGGTCGAGATAAGTTTTGCAAAGCCCATAAAGGTTCGACAAAGGCATACCATTAAAACTTTTTTTATTCGATAACGCCTGCCGTTCAGTCAGGGTAAAGTCTTAGTCGCTCTGCAATTACAGACAAGTGCCTTTAAATGAACCGAGCTCTCGAGCACGGCGCATCGCTTCGCACCCGACTGCGCCCACTCCGCCGCCTACCCATTTCCACACTAACTGTGTTAATTTCATTTAAAAAGAGTATTTTTGAATATTACCCGCGTTTATGAATGCATGTCAATCGTTTATTAATCACTATTGTAGGCGTTTTATTTCGGCTTACGGTTATACTATACGGTGGCTTTTGACGTACACATATTTTTGTTTCGTGCAAGTAATCTGTACATAAGAAACTGCTTGGGACAAACACTTGATCTGACTCAGAAAGTGACTATTGTGTTGATCTTATGGTAGATAATATTGACGTACTGTAAATTCTGTTCAGAAAAAGAAATGTCTTCAGGAAGATTTATTTTTCATGTATTATTCATTCCCGTGTCCTCGAGCGTTTTCATTTTGACTTGATATTTGGTCGTACGATAATGATATTTGCCATAACCTGCGACATATAAGCACATTAGAGTTGTATTTGCCATATATATTGTTTTTATTTATTCTACAATAATAACTTAAAAGAAATTACACCATCGTCAGCAAGCACGTAAGTGCTATTTACGGCATTAGCGATTTTTTTTTGTGGTATGAGTAAGTTTTGTTTACATTATTAGCTTAGATTTTTTATGTATACTAACACTTAATTTGAGTGAAAAAATAAATGCTAATAATAACTGTAACATTTCTGTTCTAAATAAACATAAATTTATTTTTATTTGCTAATATTAGCTTTTAAATTCAAATCCGTATAAATGTATTAAAAACGTCGCATTTACAACATCCTCGCCTTCGGCTCGCGTATGCATATGGCCTTGACTGTAATGAGAAACTTGTATCAAAATGTACTATTTTTATTTATTAACTGACTACGGGTACCTACTACAAAAATATTGCATAGGTATACGTTACAAATATACAAAAATAAATTTTGTGGGAAAGATTCTAGTGATGCGAGTGAAACGCTTGGTATTAAAAAAAGCAGTAAGTTACGACTGTCATTTCTTTCTTTCTGTTACAGTTAACATAATATTGGTAGAATAAATAACTTTGCTTTATATTCAACTTACTGTACAAAAAAATACGAGATTTTTTTTCTCACAAAAAAAAAAAATATTTCACTTGTAATCAAGTTATAGGAGAATCCGATCATGTTTTTTTTAAATGTACACATTAAGGCGGCTCTTAGATCTACAATAGAATAATGCTGTATATTTTACTGTATAACAACATTGAATGGTAATTAAAATCCAAAATAGCAAGAAGTTCTCATGTTCGATCTGAAAATAATGTACTGTTTTTCTGATCTTTTAAAAAATAAAACGCTGAATAAAATATCACATTGCAACTTACTTAATATTTTCTCGAGATTTCATCGACCGGAGTGGTGTATTTTGAAGAATCTTTTATCTGGACTAAAAGAATTATGTGCAATGTGTAGCCTACACGATGCAATAAACAATTGAACCCGCTCAATCTCTCATTCATCAATCTATACCAACCCTATACGGTCAATTTAATTGCACAATTAAATTGATCGTCTAGGGACCGCCTAAAGTAATGAGTATACATACATATGTGTAGTGATAAAATATACACTCTGTCCATGCATTGCATTTTATTAAGTGTTGCTTTGTACTTTTACTAATAAATAGTGAACCGTATTTCTCCATGTAGGCATTTGTCACTTTAAAATTAAAGTTTTAGATATTATTATGACAAAGGTTTTGTTTTCTGGACACTTTGATTAAACTGATTCGGAACTCAAGAAAGTGTGAAATAATCAGCTAAATACGTGGTGGTAGTGAACTTGTTTTTAATATTCAAAATCAAATATGCAAGTATCTTATCTAATATTGTTGTAAGTCTGCAGGAACTTAAAGAGTCCTAGCTTCATAAATAAAAATAGTTTTGAAAATAAAAAAATATATTGACAACTGGCCACAACTGCACGGGATCCTTAGGTAAGATTAGTGCAAAATGCGCGACGGCCTGTGTATCCGAACATATTGATTTTGGAAAGTAGCCAAAAAAACTCCTAGAGCAGGCACGCGTCAACTGCCGCGCTGCCCCTATCCCGAAGTCAACCCTTTTACGAATATTAAATTCTGTTTTGCCACTTCGCGATTCCACATTTCCCTGAAAAAATATGATCCGATTCGTAAGGCCTTTGCATTATTCACTGTTTTCGGCGATGCGCGCTCTCCCGCCGGTGCGGTTGGGAAAACACATGTTAGCTTTACAAAGATTCATGTGTCTGTCTGTAAGTTTGTAGTATTTATCGAGATTGTTTAAACTAATCATGTTTTAGTCGACACAAGTAATCTTGTTTTCTTTTTATCTTTTTGACTTACAACACAAAACTCTTAAAAAGATACCCTTAGAGATAAATAGATTATGAATTTTCATTTCCGAGTTCAAATTGCTTGAACCTTTAATTACTTTAAGGAAACTTGTACAAACGCGTTCTCGGGGAAGGGTTAATCCGAGCTTTGCTGCGAAAATAGAACATTTGCCTGATTACAGACAAAAGGTGGCGACGTCCTTAGATGGGTCTTCGCAGAATAACATAAGACTTAATGTTGTAAAATCATAGCGTTAATTAACCATTAGGTTAATAATATCCACTGTATAAGTACTTATGATGTTTCTATAGATGTAGCGCCTGATGTAGACACTGTATAGATAAATCGTGTAACTGAAAGAGCGTTACTTGTTAACAAAGATTTACGTACTTTGCAGATAGCTAGGGAGTGACAGCCCACAAAGTTTTCTGTTGCACAGAGCGTCTACTGTCTACTTTTCTCTATGAGCGAGTCCGTTTCCGTTTATCTTTGGTTGCTTTTTTGTTAGTGTCAGTTTCTTTCGTTTCTCATATTCCACCGCTACATTTGTCGTACAGAAAGAAACTAACGAAAGCTGCCGTTGTGCAAGTAAATATATACCTACTTCTACTTTTCAATAAAATTATTATTGAATTGATTACCTACTAGGGCATTTACTTTTCTCTTCAGTGATTGAGTGATAACTGTATCCAAAACAATATTCGCTGAAGAATTCATCATAATACGTACGAAGATAAATCGTGCACCGTTATACGATTGAGTAGGACTCGTACCGTTAATTGACGCCTGGCTGGGTTCGGTCTTAAATTGGTGTAAATCCTCAAGGCACAGATCATGCCAACCGAGCGGCGGCTCTCAACGTGCCTCCTCCAATTACTTTAATTAAAACAATACCACGGCACCACTGCTTCGTCGACTCACCGCGTCTGTTTCCCATTTCCCTATTTAAATACGAAAACGAGCTCGTAGCTCGCGCTTAGCATGCAAGATGTTGCTATTCAACTGCTACATGAACATGCATGGAGATATTTAAATACTCAGTTATTGTGAACTACTCCTGTTTTTGATTTTATAATTGTTTGCATCTAGTTAGCAGAAATGTTAATATTAAACGACATCAATGACTGCTTTGGTTTGTTTGATTTAATTTAAATTAACTGAAGGTACAAATATAAATACAGGACTGCATCCATACAGTCTTCAATTTAGCGGTAGTCATTTATACTCATTTGTGTCTCAAGCTTTTAGACGAGTGGTTTGAAAATCGATTAAGGAGTCGGGTTGATTCAGCGACTTCGGAGCTAGTAATTTACTCTCGAGTTGGCTGAAGGCGACACCTGTCGAGCGAAGTGACGGTTGATAATACGACGCGAGCGCCATTCACGCGCAGTGGAGTGCGAGGACTCGAATCCTTGAGCTATCCGCGGCTTTTACGTCGCCGAACTTAACTCATACGCTACAAATTAAGTTATCTCAATGTTTTCGAGTACGCCAATCGAGAATAGTAACGAAAACACTTGCATTATCTCTTGTCGAAGATTAACACCACAGATAAATGTCTTATCTGTATCTTTGGTTGTTAAAGGCAACATTTATCAAAGAACTTCTAGCAGAGGTAATATAAAGCTGCTAAATCCTAGAATCATCTGCGGGATTACAGTTTACACGAGGTCGGCAACGTCGCGAGGGCGGCACGGCATAGCACATCTCCGACGGGAGGCAACTTTACCAACTTTCTTAAGGGCGGTTAGCGAAGTTTGACGTGCACGCGCCAGCACCGTAAGCTCTGGGATTCGATACTTGGTAACAACATCCAATAAAGAGGCAGAGCACGCATGTGTTTACGTAAACGTAGCAGCTGAAGCAGCCTAGACTTTGTTATGGTGCCGGAATAGATAAATAACCATATACTTGTCATTGCATTTATTAGCCGACTACGAATTAGATAAAAGGACATTAATACATGTAAATGACATCTTTAACCACGTTTGCGCGCCTACTCTTTTACCTCACAGCATTTATCATCTTAGGTAGTAGAACAGCTATGTTTGTATATAGTACCGAGCAAGGTTTGCATGCTCCAGGTGAAAAACAAAAAAGTTACAAATGTAATTATTCACAGTCATCTTAATCGTTGTCGTGAAAGCACTCGACTGTGTTATTAAAAGGTGGTTGGTGGAGCGGAGGTTCAGGCAGGCGGTCTCGGGGAAGGGTTCATATAACTTCAACTTTTCTATCGTGGGCCGCGGCGCGTCCACCGACCGGTGGCAGTAGGAAGCTACCTCGAGTTTTATGAGTTTAATCAAATCGTTTTAGGGGTGTCAGGGCGTGCCCTAACGGCTGATTGTATGAGCGGAACACGTGTGCTGACCCGTACGATTTCTACTCAATACGTACAAACATAGTTTGGCTAAAATGGAACTGTAACAAAAATGTTACTTTTATTATACAAACCGGGAGGGGAACACGCGAAACATGTATTAGAGTAGAGGTCGTTTTGGTGGTAAGTACCAGGCGTTTGTGCGTAGCGTCCCACCTAAGGGTTATTTTGTTCAGATAAAATCTGCAAGTGACGTTACTAGGCTAGGTTCAGGGAATATCGTATCGTTTGATCTTGATAAACATTAAATTATAATTGGGTTCCTATACAATTTTATTTTTTAGATAAATTTCAGATTAGCTTTGGGTTTAAAAGAAGTATTTGTAATCGATATAAAAACAGCGAATAATCATCGATGTTAGCAAACACCTCCCTCCCTCAAACATATATTATATAAGTTATGTGCCGTATTATAAAAGCCTATCTCGGTGGGGCGGCTTGTAGTAATTCTTTTCTAAGCAGCGCGTAAAGTTATTCAAAATATGTATAAGTAACGTCCTAAGCTGGTCGTAAAATGGTATTACAAACGGTATGAAGGCCGGGGTTCGGCCGGATCTCATCACTTAGGGTTGTACGCTGAAGACGACTATCTTTCAATAAACCCATAAAATTGCCTCATCCAAAGCGAGTTCCGACCTCGCCCGCCGTCCCGGTTGCTTGTTGTTAACAATGCTCACGTCAATATTAAATTTTAGGCACGATAACAATATATTGGCGTACAAGTTTTAAGGGTAATATCCTTATTCGAAGTTTAGATGTCCGCCCTGAGATATAATTTTGTTTATACGACTCTCCATCTATGTATATGATAGTCGTTTCAAGATATGTCGCCAAACATTTACTATCAGCTAATTTGACCTGTGAGCTTATTTTTCACTGGCATTCATATAAAATATGGTTGAAATTCGGGTAAACGTATTACCATGGTGCCGACCTTTTTCTCTGTCAGTTAATTATAAAGATTTTTTTTTACTTTCTCCATCATTGTTAAAGTCTTAGAACGGTTTCAGACTTAGCGTATTATACGCACGGAAATGCTCCAAATGTTTTTAAGTTCGCTTGTTAGCGCGTATAGCCGCGCTTTTTGCAGATCCTGCAACTCGTATGAGCATTAATGTAACTCCATCAACGCACTCCAAATGCGCGCGATGGCACTGGCGGCTGGCCTGGGTTCGATTCCCGGTACAGTCGACATGTGTGTGATGAGATAAGACAAAAATTGTTCTCGACCTGTATAAAGTAAAAAAGACACCATTTTTATAGCAAAAAATTCAGTCAATCAAGCAAGCTGCAACATATTTCTGTGCAGCTAGGTGTCAAGCGTAATGAGATGCGCGGCATGACGCGGGCGGCGCCGGGTGCCGGCACATGCAAGTTAGATGAGCCGCGCTTCGTGCCCTCTCTACAGGTGACGTCCGACTTATTTTTAATGCACAACATCTATTGCAATTTGTTGAGACTCAAGAACTCGTTTATAAAGAAGGATCAACATACGAAGCGTTGTTTTATCTTGTATGAAAACACGAACAGAGTATCGTCAAATATTATATTTCTTTTAAAGTTTGCAAGCAGTGAATTATGAAGTTGTATTTAAATAGCATAATTTTAAGAACTTGAAATTATAAATAAAAGATCAAGCAAATACCATCACGCTACGAAGTATGCTACGAGCTACGTTCGTAGCATTGCTACGCGTTCCTACGAGAGGCATCGCAATCCGTAAAATAAATTAATATTTACATTTAATTTTCATATCATTTTCGAGTCTATATTATACTCTTTGAATAGCAGTACGGGATTTTTAGATACCATCATAAGCTCTGAGAGTATAACAGACTGTTGTTTCAGAATAACATCAGAACTATTATCAGCAGACGAATGAGAATGACTGGAATACAAATTACATACAATTGGTGCTCTCGCATACACAGCACAAAGTAAACACAAATAGATTACGAATTAGATAAATACCTTGTTCATCAGAAATGTGTTACGATGAGAGCAAACAGTTCAGGTAGAAGATTCGTTTAGTACAAGGATAGAAGACAAATTAAAAGAGCACTGAAACGCTAATTCCATTACGATTCGATGGACGGCAAAAGTCGCCTTCGTTGGACTCAAAGCCGGTAAAACGTAATTGCGACTTCACTAAGCTGGGCTCCGCGCGGCCCGATACGGACGAAAGGGGACCTCTCTGTAACGGCTGATATAAAAGCGGCAATAAATTTAACAGGATGAACGCACTACTTACACAGAACGAGCGCGGACGCCGCGCCGCCGGTGCCCGTAACGAGGGGGCACGCAACCACCGCTCTGTGTTTTAACCCGCCCCGTCCTTCGTTTTTCAGGCTTCCCAGGACATTTTTATTTAAAACCATTTTATTAATGACCTACAGTTTTTTAGTATCTAGTGTTTACTAGATACTAGGGTTATCAATGTTGGACAGCACATTGTTGCCTAAATAACTGAATATGCCTATTTCTAAAGACATGCAATGACGATTTATTTATAAGAGATACATTCATGTATTTTTGTACTCTATTTTCTGTATTCTCCATGTTCGCCTTACGTAACTTATCTACATCTTATTGCTTAGTTGTGAATTTTGCTTGTAAACTGTCAATTAAAAGTGAAAATATCCCCAAATAATAGCGAAAGGAAACAATCGTCGCAAGAGTTTTGTAACAAAAGCACCAAAAAGAAAAATAGTTAATATCGTTATTTTGGATACACATGTTTATTGCTATGAAACATGGCAGCCTCATAACAATCCCTTTCACTCTCCACAAATTGGAAGGAGCGCGTAAAGGAAAACATGGCTATAAATAAAACTGGCAGATCAACTAGATAGGCGGCCATTACCCGAGATAAGCACAACTTATATACGCGATACGTTCTTCGCTTCGGCAGATTAACGGAATGGAACTGGGTTTGTTTGCAGATATCGACGTTGAAACATTTTGGCAAGTCACAGCTAGGAAATTTATTGTGGTGTTCAGGGAGATATCTTCTTACGGACTCATTAAAAAGGAGACACGTCGTACATAAATCAGGGGCAGGCGTCGGCAGCGGCACGGCGCGGCGCGGGCGCGACCGCCTCGGCGGCTCTTATCGGCACCGAGAGCGCCGGCAATAGGCGCTATCCGGTTCCGTCGTCGTCGCGCCATCGCTCCCATTGTATCTGCGCCGCTCCACGGTGAGCTACCTAACGCCCGACCACCTAAACTTATTACATTATCCGCTTAACCGATACTTGCTCTTATTCAATGCTGTACAAGCAACAACACATGTCTATAAACAGTGAAATTAAGCTTATAATAAAATAATTCATAGACCAGTGTTACGTAAACTTAGCACTAACGAAGATTGCAAGGCAGTATGTCTTTCTCCACAACAAATTACACAGTGAAGAAATAAATTGTCATTGCAGAATATTGTGGCGATATCAATAAAAAGCTCTCGATAAATAATCTCTGATAATAGGATGCTAAACAATTTTTGTGTACAGTAGTTTAGTACACGCATGGTTACGCTTTTTAATTCTCGAAACTGTCGAACACGGCATGTTCGAAAATGAAAATCATTGCAACGGCCACTTAAAAAAGTCGTACATTCGATCAAATTACACTGTAGACTGGGAAATGGGTTTTGCAATTTTCATTGGAATTTCGTCTATTTAAAAACATTCGTAACATCCGTAAAAATCATAGGGTTTTGCATGTAAAACCCTTAAGGTTATGGTGATGACAATTGGAAATGCGAAATTAGAGGAAAAAATTTAAAGTAATGTTATAAAACTGATGATTTTTTTTTCGATCTTATACCTGGAACTTCTAGTCCAGTTGGCCCTGCTTGCACGGGATCTTATATACGCTGATGACCGCTAGCGGAAGCTATGAAACTTATATTTCGCATTAAAAAAGTAACATTTAAATTGAAAGCACTTTCGGAGCTAAGCAAACACACAAAAACTACCTCAGGTATATTATTAAACAATATATGCATGTATTTAAATTTCTCGCCACCAGTCATCGCATTCACCTTAAACGTTATCTTAGTTTAGTGGATTTGTTTCAGTAAATACTACGTTAGAATAATTTAACGTGAGCATCTCTGAATGTGTGAGTCGTACCTCACAAAACGCATGTACCGACGGATTATAGTAGTCTTGTTGGTTACAAAGTTACATACAATACATTGAGTATAGTGTGCTATTTGTTGTGACATTAGAGAAGTGACAGTGAACAGTGGAATAATTATATGAAAAGTGAGTCACAATAGTGGCATCAAGGAATTGCCGAAGTGTGAACAGCAATCGCAACATGTTCGAAATTTCATCCTTTTTTCGACAAAGTAATTATTTACACGCGGCAAAACACGTTGAAATTTGTAGCACTTACAAACATAAAGCTAAGGATTCAGTGAGCATCTCTAGTTCGCTGGACCCGGAAGATCCCAACTTTTCGGAGTGCCCTGGAAATTTCCAACATTACGACCACCCGTTCCCCTTGAATTATTGGTCTTACACACCTACTTACATGCCGCTGAGAGTGCAAAGTTTTGTTTCTTGTTTGCATGAAATTTCCGCTTTGTTATTTTAGTTGTCGCCAAGCGTGCAGTAGGTGTTTCTAAAAATATTTTTGTAAGGTATCAAAAATCAAAGGTTGCGTTTTTCATGGTGACAAATTGACCAGTGTCGACGGTTGACACAGACAGTTTGATGCGTACATATGTTGTGTGGCGTTACACGGGAGTATCGTGCCGCGTGACCGAAGGGTGTACACGAGTGGATGGCTGAACAAATGACAATAATTGGCGTGCAGAGAGCAACGACATCGCGGCGCTCAATGCCGGCACCGACTTTAATTGACTGGTGATTTCAATTAATGCACATCGGTGAGTTCACGAAATGTCACTATTCCTGGTATAATGGCACCAGATATTCACTCAAAATGTCGTTGGCAGCTTGCTCGCTGCAAATTTACGGCACTGACGACGACCAATAAATGCAGATTTTATTGTTTATGGCAGATTTAACGGCAGTGAACTCTTTTACCAATACCGTAAACTCTTAAAGTGGACCGTGCACATTCAGTCGAATAAATTTGTTAACAATAAATCTACACGTGTAGTGAAATGTTTGACAGTGTAAGTTGATAAAATCAGAGCTTTATAAAGATAAAAGAAAATACACTATTCTTACTTCATTGCTTAACACAATAAAAGCAAAATTTTACAAATAGTGGCTACGTTATCATGTTAAACAACTGAACCGATAAGATGGAATGTGGTTCTGAGATATGTAGATGGTAGGTTGATGGTACCTGAAGACTTTATATAGACAATTTTTGATTCGGATGCGAAAGAAAACAATGATTACACGGCTGACCACTTCGTGATGACCATTTTATTGTGATTGATAGTCGCCTAACAATGCTGTTAATTTTTATTAAACTAAGTCAAAACCAATGCAGATTATTCCTCATACGCTTTAACCTCTTGTGATAATACAAAACTACAATTATAATTGGCCGAATTAAGTTCAGATTATATCAAATTTAGCAGAAAAAGAGATTAGGGAGCGGCTGTTTCGTGTTTGCAGCGGTTAATAAAGGTTGATGAAGGCTTGTAGCCCGGGAATCTGTAGGGGCGAGGCGGAGATAGAGAACCCGGTCTGCTCGAGTACTGATAAGGCTATTAAAAGTTACGCTCACAGACCAACGTCTGGATTAAACAGACACTATACGTACCGATACTAAAGAAAACCTTTCAGTGGAAAATAAACTAAGTATACGCGAGGAGATTGAAATCACAAATATAAAAATGTATAGCTTGACTGCAACGTTGATGGTCATGGAACAGATATGCACAATTGTTTTTTCCTCACAAAGACCAAAATACTTGTCTATTGTATTAAAGGTAGATTGTACACCTCAGAATGGGTCTCGTAGGGATTTTTGTGACTTATTTTCAAAATTACTACATTTATTTATTTTTATTTAATTTATAGAAGGTGTTGTGTGGACTAAAACAAAAGACACGTGCGAGAGAATTTTGTTCAAAGCAATTATTGTGAATAGTGCTCACTTCAGCGACGGTAGAAATTCGCGTATAAATCGCGTCACAGACCACAAACAAAAACGTGCATGTGGACCGGCGCCCATTATTCTCGACTGCATAATCGCTTCGTCCGACGCCCGCATCGCTTCCCTTGCTATTTTATTTCCTCCCGGCATAGTTGTGTTTCGACTAGGCGGAGCTTTTTCAGCGTAGCTTCAGTAGGGAAATTAAACCATGTTTAATTCTGTTTAAGGTCTGGTTCCGGTTAGTAGATGCAGGGAGCCGATGCGACCGGCGACAGACCAAAGCCACCACGCTACAATTCTGGCACAATGTGTGTCCGTTTTAATAGGATTAAACTCATTGTTACATACGAGCTGAAAGGACCATGAGCGAAATGAAATTGTTTCTAACGAAACCGAAGAGAATATTGCGAACACCGCATTTCGATTGGGAAAACGGAAACTCTTTCCTTTCAGCACATATGAAAAGAAAATAAATCTAGACAATCTTTTTGGCTGCAAAATTTGGTCGAGCGTTTTGTAAACTGAAAGGGTTCGAATGAAACTAAAAAACATATTACTACTGTTACGTCTCGAAGTCCCCGTCTCGGCGTAACCAACGGGAACTATTTGTGGATGGAAATGGAGTACCGACCTGGAGGTCCTGGGCACTATTCTCGGTACGGCAGGTACGTTTTCAAACAAAAAAGATTTTTTATCAGTTGGCAAATGACGGCGATTTGTGCGAACAAACATAGTGTTAAAAAATAAACATCACGAATTGAGAGAGAACCTTTGAAGTTGCTATAAAATATTATTTAAAACTTAAATGTTTACGTTTGATGTTAAGTTTACCACGTTTTTTACTAGAAAGGATCTAGTAAAAGTATCTTACAACTTAGACCTCTTTAAACTACTTTGGATGCACGCGGATAAAGTCGTATAAATGAATGAGATTTATCGGTTGCAATCAATGATACCGATTTCGTTAACTATGCTAATTCACGAATTTGAATAGGCACCTATTATTGGAAGTTAGCCGCAGTTGGAATGCTTACGTTTCTAGTTTCATCCATTACGGATTTAGATTAATTGCTCACTTAATGCTACTCGTAATAAACTAAATCCGGTGCCGTGACCCGTCTACTTAGACGTTTTAGCTGGAGGAATTGTTAAGCGAAAAGGAGAAATTGAATTAGGTTGAGCGGGTGCCGTTGTCAGAGCGGGCGGCGTGTGGCGGTACGGCACGACGTCGGCGCGGCGTCACACTTTGTGACCGCTTACGTCTTGCTGCCTGCTCATCTAGTACAGGCATGAAACACGCCATACTGCACGCGATACATGTTTACAGTTTCAGGCCTACAAATCGTATGTTATGGTAATGAAATTGTGTTACATAACAACATCGAAAACTAATTAAATTGAAGGAAAATAAAAAAGATTAGGTTGTTTAATTAATTCAATTGTGTTTTTATAAGTATTACGGATTTTACTGAATATTAGCAATTATAAAAAAATTGCAAGTGAATATATTATTCATTCATGCATGAATAGCTAACAAGTTGACATCGTTTATATTGTTATCTTTCATCCAGAAAGTAAGAAGCCCAGAACTATTGCGTCCAGTACGTACAAGCACGTTCTGTCAACTATAAGAAAGCAAAAAGCAAATAAAGTATGGTAGGTTGCTCTGGGAGCAGAATGGAGCAATCAGGACGAGAACACTTTGACAAAGCAATTTGGACGGCGCGCCTCCGATGTGTTATTTTGATTGCGCCGCTTTTGTGCGGTGTTGTTTGTGCGTCCGCTTCCTTCGTGCTTATAAAAAATATTTATGACTCCTATGAGACACGAATATTGCTTCCTACCGCCTTAATAACCTTGCTGGTAACAGAGAGTGACAATCTCCTGAGAAGGTATGATAACAGAACAATTGGCCGCAAAATATTCGCACAAAAACTAATACTTTCTACCCTCCGGCCAAAACAAATACAAATGCAGGATAATAATTTTCAACGCACATTTCTGTAAATATGTATATCTAATACATGTTTGATAGGAGCAATTTGAACAGATGTGGGTTAAATGGTTTTGAGAATATCTCACAAATATAATGATGCATCTGCTTGCAATGCATTATAATTATATTCAAAACTATTTATACACGTTTTAGTTATGGGATTGCGGAAGCTGTAGTAGTAGGGGAGCCCTAGAAGGGATTTGGGAAGTAACTAAAGCGCGTAAGATTAACAAATGGGAGAATGCTTGCATCCTGATGAGTACCTCTACCATAACATTATATGACTTCTTTATATAAGCATTAAAAAAATGGAAAGCGTGCTGCGTGTGTGCGTGGGTGGCGAGCTAAACAATCCTGCATTTACAGCATTTTTGATAAGGTACTATAAAACGGTAAATTTTGATTTTTATGAAGTGTTACAGTGTGTCTTAACATTGTCGTAGCTAAAATTTAAATTTTTATCTCAAAATTATCAAAGTTATTGAGCTTTTCAAAATGTACTTTATTTTAATTCGGGTCACGCCAGTCCATCTACTCAAACGGCAATCAGTGTTCACATGTTAAAAACAATCTATGAATACAGAATCTCCTCCTTTTATTGAAGCTGATTAAAATGAGAGACGCATACAATAAACACGTTTGCAATTAATTAAACTACGTTATTTACTCAACTCAAAAAAGCAAGCAATTATTTTAAGGCTTAAATCCAAATGTTATTAAGTAAACTATTTAAAATAACAAGCGTCACGTGAAATCTATTTGTAGATTTCATTTATAACATTTTCATTATTTGCAGTATTGATTGGTTCGCATCAATCGCGATATGCAAATATTAGCTTCGCTCGCTGACCGGCAGGCTAGTGATTTACGCGTGTCCCGACGATACGTTATGCAATTACATCGCTTATTAAAAATTAACAGGCATGCCGTAACGAATTTATGCGACTTTCGTTAGATTATTCGTTATGGGATTAAGAATTTACAACGATGATAGGTATGTATTGCACTGTGCTGCATGCCCGGTACAATGGTGTGCAATGCGCGGCGCGTGGGCGGCCGCCCGGCCACGTAAATCAGTGCGCCGCGCCGCGGGGCGCCCACTGCGCGCGACACCATCCACCGACTACCGTACTGATGGCATTGTATATACATTTAACTTCTACTGAATTGCTTTTTTTCAGTTCGATTAATAAACAATAAACGTATATAACATTAGCGTTTCAGAATCAATATAGTTGGACTGGAAACATGCAAGCTTTTATGTGTTTAGAACACCGCACAAAAGGGCAAGAGTGTAATTTAATCGTTGTTTCTTCATATTTATGTGGCCATTTTAATAGTACTACCGACACAATAGTCGATGATCAAATTCAAAGAAATTTATAGGCATAGGACCGAATAAGAAACCTAGTTCATTACGGTGTCCCTGCATGGATATCATTAAAATCACAAAAAACGCAAACGAAGTTGAACGTTCTGGTGAATATAATGTATGCTAATGAGGGCGCGGGCGGGGCGGGCGACGTGACGTCACGCGTCGGACCGCAGCCGCTGCAGCTGCTGGTGGACCTAACGAGCGGGTGGCGATTTTCAATACTCGAACCACTGCTCCGTACTTAACTATTCCACGGACAACTGGTGTATGTATTATTGTAAGGGTTCTTTCGATTTAGAAGGTTTACTTTGTTTTTTTTTTATAAAATTCCTCATAATACAAGTTATATTGTTGCCGTGTAGCACCCATGTAAACTCGGCAACAACTAGATAGGATATTACAGGAGATGGAGCAGGCAAAGCCATTCGCGATAATAAAAACAGCGCGAGCGCTACAAAAATAATAAAAGTTAGCAACGGGCGCCCGCGAGGCGCCGCCGCCGGGAGGGTACGCCAGCGGATCGCTGCGGCTCGGCCTGGCCTCGTCACGGGCCTTGTTTACTATCACTCCCCGGGGATGGTTATTTCTTTTTGTTTTAGATATCTTTTACTTTTTAACGCCGTAATAAGAGTCATTCACACTTTGCCAACCATTTATTAAGTACCTATTGTGTGTTACGGATAATGTAGTATCGTCAATTACATTATGTGTTATCTATATTATTAAAGCAAAATACCATTTACTGATTAAATCTCAGAGAACACAACACCTACAAACTAGAAATTGGGCAGGTAGATTTCAGGGGTAAGACGTCAGCTAAGGTTGTAGAAGCTAATGAGTTTCTTAAAAAACACTTTCAATATTAGACAGCCCATTCGTTGAAGGGCGTAGGTTGAGCATTCCGATGTTCTTTTGCGCAATGGGCTTTAAATATAAAGTTAAAAAATAGGAACTTTAAGAAAATGAAGCCGTCCATAACTTTAAACACTACCGATTTCCACACACAGTTGGAACTGGGAAGTGGGTAAGATATGTATAACTTATAAGATTTAACAACAGGTTAACTTAATAAAGGCTTATTAAATAAATACCAACGAATTTCCTCTTTGGTCATTTGTATATACAAGCTATGCTGACTACAATAACTACACCTATCTCTAAGCTACATGGACCAGCTGGTTCTATAGCTTAAATTTACAACGGAACGTTAAAAATAAATTTAAATAAATACCATCTGCATGTAGTAACAAAAATAGCAATAGCAAAACAAGGAATTTACGGAAAAGCCCTCGTTGATTATGTCGCCGTTGTTTCCGATATTAACAAACTCATTACGATTGCATGCAATGCAGTGTATTTATTTTTAGTTCATTATATCAAATTGAATTCATTGTGTGACAAAATTGCTATTATACAGTACATCCACAAATTTAAAATATTTCATTTCAGATTCATTATTCGGTGAACGCTATTGCGTGGCCATGTAGTGCATAAGCATAAATGTATTATAACAAATGATTTGTGTATTGTTTTGCCTCCATGCCGTAATAATATAATAGTAATACCTCACACTCGAGTCCCTGTGTGATGATCAGGGTGGAGCTAGCGCGGTGATTAAGCTAATTATCTCTCGTTGCGTTGGCAATATAGGCCATAATAATAAACCATGCATAATCATATTTTAATTAGTGTGCGTGTGTCGAGTTACTGTTGTTTGTAGCCCTGGTAACATCTTTATGATAATAGAATATCTCTTGCGTACTTACATGTGGTTAATTTCAGTAGGTTGATAACTGAATAATATTTTGTTTTATATAGAACTAGCGACCCGCCCCGGCTTCGCACGGGTGCAATGGATGTTATTATACATATAAACCTTCCTCTTGAATAACTCTATCTATTAAAAAAAACCGCATCAAAATCCGTTGCGTAGTTTCAAAGATTTAAGCATACAAAGGGACATAGGGACAGAGAAAGCGACTTTGTTTTATACTATGTAGTGATGCACGAACGTAAGAATTGGTTAAATGATTCTGTTAGATATCAAGTAATGCCCACTGTTTTTCTTTTCATGTAAGAGTCATCTATCAAACGGCGTAGACTGATTTATGGCAGGAGGTCGTCGCAGCGACACAAGTAGTGCCTCCCGCGATGACGACGCGATTAAGGCGGCTGCCGGGGCCGGGAAGGGCTACGAGAAGCTACGTGATGATCATGTGACACGTCCTACTCACTCTTATTTTCGCTTACGTCACACTATTATTACAAAGTTCGAGACGACGACGATTTACGAACTAAGAGATGTTTTTGCGCTATCGTCATTATTTTGTTTCTGTCTTTTTAATGTAAATGTTATTAAAGGTGACTAGAAGTAAAAGTATTGTTTTTCTTTGTGTTTGCTTGTAAGCGATTTTTTGATTTGCGTAAATTAATTAAATAACAATTGGATTTTTATAAAACGTCTTTCACCGGGAATTACTTAGCATCGATAAAAATTTAGTTCTAGGCTTGTTGTTTGGTATACATAAAGTATTATTTCCATATCTGACTGAAAGAGGGCTTACGAATAATTGTATTCTTAAGTTGAAGGTAAAAGAAAAGATCTGATATGTAATATAAAAAAGGATTGATTCATTTCCTTTATTACACATAGAAGTTCATAACCATACATTTCTAATATTAAGGAAACAGTCCTCATAATATCCAATTCTTCCGTACCACAGGAGAATTGATTAAAATAACTAACATCATTTATCATGCGGGTAAAAAGTTTCACGAGTTACAAGGCTATCGTCCCCGTGATCCCGTGAGAAAATTGCTAGTATTCATCATAATGCGTGACATTTAAAATTACCGCCGGCGCGCTCCACAACCCACTATAAATCAACGCAAACACTAGTTTCGGCGAGTGGATTTCTATTATTAGCTCCGTATTTACATGATTGTTACACAAACTACAAATATATGAACAAAATACAATCGCTTTTATAAATTCTGACACCGGAATACTTGCTTGAAAATATCCTACTTTTACTGGAAATTCTCATGTGTGCAATAATTTAGGCGCTCTGGTTTGCTGATATTTATAGCTTGGTTGCCGTGGTACTGGTTTTATACGACCGAGTGCGTATAATGTGCATTTTGGCTGCATAATTTACCTACTTTACTATGACGAGATCGATAGATATGTCACTCTATTCTAATATGATATCGATTTTGTGATCTGGTATGTATGTTTTCGGTTGAAATAAAAATAGAAAACGTTTTAACTATTTTTCTTATAATAGTTGTTGGTTTTACGTAGATTTACATTATGTTTGCACAAGATTGGTGAATGATTTTGGATTGTTTATATAATTTTGGCTTAAACGTGGCTTATTACAAAGTACAAAATGTCACGAAGCAAAAAAGCGATGTGGTCGTAGAAATCCTTTTTCGTCCGGCGTAGCTCTTATGCAAATGTGCAACTCAATGAAAATGCACGTGAAGATTTTCAAAATGTACGATAAGCAGTGGGAGCAAGCGACGGCGACGCAGCGAACGAAGGTACGCATGCACGTTGCAGTCGTCACAAGAGCCCTAACGAGTGCCGAGGCGGACTCGTCTCGCTCGTCGCGTTGGGCCGCGGCCGCGGACCACCCTCTTGCATTTATTCATGTCGTTACCGCTAACGATAATTTTATCGTGTGCTCATTTGCCGGCGCCAGTCTCACGGCCATCCGTCAGCGAGTCCAAATCGACAATTTGTGCAACACTAAAAACTTTATTGCTACATAATTGACCCCGGTTGTAAATAACCCTCGACCGCGACATTTTATTGCTGGCTTATTTTGTACTAGTTAGGCGATACACTTTTTAGATACTCTGGTTTTTTGCAGGGTGAGTTCTGAGATGGACTTTTGTTTTAACACCCTTCTCTCATTAAGAATTTAGTGTAAGTATCACAAGACACAATTTTTATGTAGATTAATTAGTCTATGGGTTTTTTTTCACCATCTCGTCATCTTAATACAAAATACTTATCGCAAGTTGATCATCCTCAAATGCTATATAAAAGCAAATAACAGAACCACACTGTGAATTTAAAACATCTATTTTAAAAATATTCTATTCAAGTAGAATTTCCGACAAAAGCTTCTTGTAAATTCCTCTCAGAATGGTGTAGGTAGGTAATTGAATAGCAGCAGAAGCCAGCGCTCGGTAGTTAAGGACGTGGCCGGCACCGCACGGCGGCGCAGCGGCTACGGCATAATTGCACAAACTTTCATGTGCTTCGCATACATTTTCATAATTAAAGGGGCAGTTCGCACCAACTGGCGAAACTTATTTATAGCCACTTACCTCAATAATACTAGTTTGTCTTGTTGTACATTAATTACCAACTTATTTTGTGCTACATATGACACAAATTATGATTTCATGTATGATATTAGATATTCATGTGTATTAACAAAGTGCCGCGACATTGTTTTATTTTAAGGAACGCACTTAGCTCCCTTTTCTCGATGAGCGCTTTAATTAATCTTATGGGAAAACAATTGAGAATTGTAAATTAGTTCTCGTCTCGTAATTATTTGCATTTCACGAAATTTAACTTCAAATTATTTACTTTTTCTACACGTAAATATTAAAAAGAGTCAGTAAATAGTGGAGCACCATCTGTGAACAGTTGATAAACAACACGAGCACATATACTCGTAATTTTTACTTGGGCGAAAAATTTATCGGCTGCCAGGTATTACACATTCATCATACCTATGATAAATTGGAGAGAACTATGTTTTTCATTCGTTATCAGAGATAAAAAAATATACATATAAATATAGCTATCTAATGAGCAAGAATACAAGCGAAAAGAAACAAAAACAGAAAGGGTGAACTAGAATAAACAACGAAGCCTGGAGTTACCTAATGAACTCGTGAAAATTTGGCGCAGGGTGTACACGAGGGGTTGCTTATTAGATATTCTCATCTCGAAAGCTAAGTCCAGCAGCCGCGGCATACGGGACATGGTTTTAAATATGACACACGGTGGTAACGTGACATCGTGTAAAATAATTTCCCCTTTTTGTTGCTTTCTCGATAAAATTTAATAAATAATGACACAAATAAGCATAGTACCTACGTAGTACAATTCTATGGGAGAGTGAGCTAAGCTAACATTAGCTTAAAACAACATCGGGATCGTATAATTTTCAAGCACGATTCGTAGCCATAACAAGGAAAATGTTAAAGGAAGGTCTTTTCACAAACCCGAAATAAATATCTCGCTTTTCCATTAAGGACATAAAAGCAATTCCGCGAGAGTCGAATAATAACGAGGGGCAGCGTTGTCCAGCCGTGGCCTCCTCCGATTTTTATTTGCATCGCGTGGCGCGTCTCGGGTTCGGCCTCGCTCGCCTCGATTGCCCCAATAATCGCTATTGTGTGGTCCGCGACGTTTACAGCGCACCCGGGCTCCACCACCTAGTCAAGTTAGCGTGCTTGCTACATAGCTACCGGTGCGGCCCGCGTGCCCCGGCGACGCCGCACCGCGCCTGTGCCTGCCCTACGCGCCGCTCGCTACCGGCTCTGTCGTGTAAGTCGGAATTGCATGCGCTCAAGAAAACTTTTACCTTTGAGAAATTCCAAACGCTTCGACGTAGTCTCGATGAAAACTTGCGAATAACCAGATATGTAACTCTTACAATTGGCAATCTATTTCTGGATGTTGTGACGATACCACTGCATAGTATTCATATTTGGGACATTGAATGAATGAATTGAGAGTGCAAACTTATATTAAATAGAACTAAACAACAATAAAGTTGTACGATTAGTATTGGTGGTACCTACGTCATGTAAATAGCCTAATATAACCCTAAACGCATTAATGATATTTAAAATTTGTTGTTAAATGAAATCTTGCAAAAGTGGTTTGTACATAGAAACACTTTGAAACCAAAAGCTAAAAAGACTCTTGCAAGAATACAGCGGACATCTAAAACTCTGAAAAGAAGTTTCTGCTGAAACACTCGTGTAGCAATACATCGCTACAACAATCTATGACAAAAACAGCAGTCACACTATGAAAGCAACGAACTGTTCTTGTTACTCCATCGAATGTTGGTGATCTATTTTCCAATCTTGTTTTGCGCTGAATTACAATTTTTAGAAGGAACTAGACCGTATAAATTTCTTATTATGATAACACCCGCAGTGAAAATTAGTTCTTGTTTTGTTGTTAGTTTATCGAATTAGAGTGTTTGACATGAAAACATACAAAAAGCTCGTGTGAATCCTTCAGTAGTATTTTCACACTTAATTTTCTTTGAACACAGCGGCGGTAACAAATAAAGTTAAAATTAAGACGCGAGTTTATGGGGCGTTACTGGGGTGGAGGGCACAAGGTGGGAGCTGAGGAGGCGCGGCGGTGTGAGAGGCCATTCGAATTCACCGCGCGAGCTGCGCCGTAGATAGCGGCAGGCGGAACACGTACTTCACTTCCACTAACTCCAACTATTGACAATATTAATGCACGCTTAGCAGGGCCAAGCGTTGCCGTGCATCGCCTACAAAATACTCAAAAAACTGCCGAATGTGGGAGCATTCTTGTGTTTCCACACAGCAGCACAAAATAATTGCAAGGCAGCATACATTTCAGTTGACGGATTGTATTGCAAGTTTCACTTATTGGCACTAATTTATTCCATTCTTAAGAGAAGTCCCCGGAAGTAACGCAAATATTAGACGAGGCTCGGCCCACGACGTCTGCCATTAATTCCAGAATTGAAATCTGGAATTGCGGCGGCGGCGGTGGCGAATTTACATTCATCGCGGTAAGAACTTAAATCAAGTTCTCAGTTACGATTCAGTTGCGATATTATTTTATTAAAATATGTAAATGACGCCGTTCCACGGCGTAGATACTACGGTGAGGACCTTACAATTGCGGGGGAGGATATCTCTAACGACGCAATATTTTCATTAGTGAGACTATTACCTACGAGCGTAATCACAATTTTATACAGCTCCACAATTATTACATCACATGGCTTGGGATTAAGAACGTTGATCGCTATATTTACCTTGCACATACATTTTCTAATGTACCAGAGATGATTAAAAACTGTATTGTAGTATTGAGCTTCTGTTAACGGTTTAAGAAAATTATCTCAAAGAAGGATACGATTATAGATTTTTATGACGAAAAGAATTCGCTCGAAAGCGACGTAAATAGTAGTAAAAAAATTTATATCAAACATAGTTAAACCTGAAATAAAACCGGCCTATTTCTCAACTGTTTAAAAAAATGCTACCCGCAGATTCATCTGATTCCAAGCACAAAGCAGTTTTCAATTTATCGGGAATAAATGCTTCGGTTGGCAGCTCAGACACCCAATTACCGCGCACAAAAGCTGATTACCGAGCGAGTGCGGGCGGTGTGGCGCGCGTCGTCGTCGCGTCATCGGCGCGGCTCTGCTGCAGCAGCGGTGCGCTTACGGAATATTTGAACGACTTGTGAGGAACTCTTCATTTACTCTCTTTACACAAGTAGATGGCACGGTTGCCTCTGATTGAAATCGACGTCTATACGTTTTCGAATATCATGGCCAACTAAAAACTTAACATGTTGTTTTAATATAACAGTATTCAATTGCCGCATTTTGACGATATTTAATCGCTACGTTCAATATTTGAAGACGGTGTTTGGTGACCATGAAGTTTGGAGGATTTAAAATTCTTAATTTATCAAAAGGATGTAATTTGAGCATCTTATTGGGACGCGTCAAAATGGGAAATTCAAATTCCCACTAAACAAAAAAACAACAACATTTTTTCCAATAGAAACCAATTTACTCGCAAGTATCATAGACCATATTAAATGTTAAACAAAACAAAACTTTCAATTATGTGATTTGATTATGTGATTTTTCAATGATGTGAAAAGTTCAAAAAAATATATTGTGGTTGTAACCACAATATATTTTTTTGAACTTTTGAAAGTTTTGTAGAGATCTCTATTTGTTTAACATTTAATATGGTCTATGATACTTGCGAATAAATTGGTTTCTATTGGAAAAAAATGTTGTTGTTTTTTTGTTTAGTGGGAATTTGAATTTCCCATTTTGACGCGTCCCAATAAGATGCTCAAATTACATCCTTTTGATAAATCACTATCCTATCAGGACAAGATTTTTATGACAGACAACCATTGAAATATTGTACAGAATGACCAAATTACCCGTGTGAAGCCGGGCTGAGTAGCCAGTAGTAAATATACAAAGAGATAAGTCGACGACAACATCGATACAATATACAATCTAGCTAGATGATCAGTATCGCCGTGTCTCACACGAAGGCGACGGGTGACGTGATTGCAATAAGGCACTGCCTCCATGTAACCTGGGGTGCCAACTGCAGTGGGTCTCTGCGTCGTCGACTGAACGCCCGACAGCGAACGCCCTGGGAAATCATGACCGACGCCTCTCCACCCCTACGGGCTACGATGAATCCTGACATTGTTGCGACTACCATTATGTTCTTACAATAAAAATATCTAATTTGGCTGTAGCAAAATACCTACCAGCATCTTATCATTGACCACTATTTATTATAAAAAATCTGATATGCTACTCTAATGCGATGAATTATGATGACCCAGTTGGCGCAATGGTTACTTTACTGGACTGCCGAACTGAAGATCCTCGTTTCTATTCTGAGTAATATGAACACTTTTGAGATGTTACAAATATAATATGTAAAGTACATGTATATAATATCAGTTGTGTTAGCAACCATAACACAAGCTAGTCAGATTTCCCACCGACCGTGTATGAAAAAGTGTCCCGACATTATAGATCATTTCTTGTAAATATAAATTCAAGGTGTGCATCGCATAGTAATCGTTCGTCATTAGCAGTGTAAACCTCCATTCCGGATGAATTATGGCAGCGTGTCATAAGCTTAAGACGTGTGCAAACAAGATTTATGTAATTAATTTAGGAGATAAGAGCAGGCGCGAGAATACATATGTTATGGAGCACAAAGGATGCTACACCCTGTTCGGTGACCTAGATTTCTAAATGTTAGGCCACTATTGTTAGGCTTATGTACGGAAATTACACAATATTTGGTGGAAGACATGTTTTAGTTGGCTTGTTGTTTTTTTAATTATACCGCCACTGCTGCATAGTAGCTGAAGATGTTATCAGTAGTGTAATTATGAGGGGAGAAAACAAACACAAACGTTGAGAAACGGGCACTGGCACACGGGCAGACCGAGGGCGAATACTGCTGACACCGACGGCCGGAGATATTTACGTTTATCTTCGGGTAACGGCTTCATCGCAAGCTTTATTACGACATCCACTCACGTAATCCTCCGCCAACGTCATAACTCCTCGTTTGCTGGTCGCTACAACGTACTACACCGCTTTTCCACTAGCGATACACGGGCGGTGCATCATGCGTCCAGCTAACTATAGCAACTAATAGTGTGCCCAGCAGCTAAAGTAACTATGACTTTAGTTTGGTAAATTAGAACAACAACATTTTTTCAGTAGTTTTTTGAAAATGTTATTTTTATTTTATGTTGCATTGACTTATATTCACTTGCCAATATTTATTTTACAAACACACAAGTCAGCACGAAATATATCCGGAAAAAAGCTGAATCAAAGAACCATTTTCAACTTTCTGAAACGCTCACATAGGGGTTGTGCGTGGATCCAACCGGGCTATAAATGAATATCGGATATGGAATCCATAAATACTCAATCTAAATTCGTAAATTTTCACCGAGGATCGTAAAAAATGAAGAGGTAATCCGAAATCGGCTTACGGGTGCGGTACAGTTAAAACATTTCCACCTTTGAATCAATTTATTAACTGGTTCATCAAAAGTATCAGTCAGGTTTTAATTGACTTTGAGTGAAAAACAATTCAACGTACGTCAATAGTAAGAAAGTCTCAAAAGTAAAATAACGCCGAGAATGAGTTGATCGTTAAAATGTACTTACACCAAATGTGCGAAGGATGAATGGTGTTGCAGAAAGGCCGAAATTGAGCGGGGGGATTGGAACACGCCAGCTTAGTGCAGCCGCCGGAAGTAGGCCTCTAACCGCCGCCGTATAATAGCTTCCAAATTGACCCTTCCACTACGGCCTTCGCTGCTGCGAGCGTCAGCATTATCACTATACACATTTCGTCGGCAATCATAGTGATTTTCTTCAGTATGTGTGGTTAGAACTATAATTTAGAATCTTCTCAAATTATTACAATTTACAAGTAAATTAATTTTCATAAGAGGCAACAAAGCAAAATCGCATTGGAATTTTCGGAAGTGTTATTTCCTTTTATAGCAAAGGCAAACGTCAACCAACCGGCGGGACCGGTATGAGGATAGTCAAATACATAAAAGGGATGAGTCGCGCGAAATACTGGCATTGTAGGATCCTAAGCCCTGTTTAGATTAGATCAGACCTTCGAAATAACAGTGAATGAGGACGTGGATTAACTACGGTCCGGGGCACTTCGGCCCGTGCGCTTAATGGGGCACCGTTAGGGGGGTAATGAGGGGTGCGGGGATCGAGCGGACCTCGCCTTTTGCTCTACTATGCCTAGCCTATGCAGACAGCTGGAAATATACAAATATAGCACGAGTTAATTCATACAATTTTGTACAATGAAAATACATATATGTAATAATGTAACGGGTAATATTTTAGATTTATGTGCTTGATTTACAATTTATTGGATGAATTTATTATAGGTTTATGGTATTTGTGTCTGAATCTTCGCAGCAATAGCAGTGATGTACTGATAGTTACTTAGTATTTATGAATTCATATTAAAAATATATATATGGGTAGCGAAATCAGTGCTTTACAGATGTCCCAAAAGCAGCTTTAGGGGTAGAAATTCATTTTTCAATGTCAAAGTAGAAAATTCATTAGAACTTTGAAATTACTGATGGCTAAACGGACGGAGTAAAATTTGCTCTTAATTTGTACAGAAACTTTTTCGCAAATTTTAAGAAACTTCAAAACGACTTTTGAAGTGAGAAAGATGGGGAGTTGTGCTAATACAGTGGCGTTTTTTATTTATAGCAATTCATTACATTTTACGGGACAATTAATCATTCGAGAATAATTTGTTTTAAAAAGAAAAAGATTTACTACAACCTACAACAGAAAATACTGGACTAACTGAAGTCTGCCATTTTTGAATGAATTTTGTACTGAAGTGTGAAACGCAAAGTAAGACTCAATAAGCGAAAAACGAATGAATAAACTATATATTTACTTTCATATGAATTTAAAAACATATTTGGTTTCTGGTTACTTGCTTGCACATATTAAAACTAATAAATCTGAAGCGAAGATGACGTCTCGGTAAGGCTTCAGCACCGGTCAGTGCGCTCTTTGCCAGAACAACTCGATATTAGTTTACTTTTCCTCTCCAACTTACTTTATTAGTTACCCATCCGCAAAAGCTGCCGGTGATAGTTTTCAAGTTATTGAGAAGTCAAGCAGATGCCCAGTATGTTATTATTTTACCAGAAGAGTGTGTTAAATATTGGTTCTACGAATATACAACCGTTTTTGCCGTTTGGCTATAGCAAATCACTTAGTAAAACAAAAACAAAAAAACATTCAACACAGAGAACTGATGATGTACAATTAATAGTAGGACAGAACAGTCACAACAATTGTTTTTGTAAGATGCCATGATTATGTGCATCTAAAAACGCTAAACATCCGTATTAAGCTTCAGAATGATGACAACGAAATCCATGATAGACTAAAAACAGGTCAGGCGGCTTTTCGTTGACAACAACAGCTTTGTTAGGGAGGATTTTATTGGCACAAATATTGTCCAAGTCGAGCTGCGGCGCGCAATTCTCGTGATTTACCGAGCTGTTTACGCGAGCCTGCCTATCCCGATCTACCAACATTTTTACAGCACCATTTGCCCGAAACTCAGACATTTTCTACAACACAAATCATTTTAACTATATTTTTATGCAAATTTTACGCCATCACTGGGAGAAGAGACTCAATGTTTCTAAAATATTGTTTTGATCGCGTTTCTATATCATAAGATATCATACGGAAGTTCTTCTATAACGCCACGTATTTGACACATTAACATATGTACTCGTGTTTTTGGAATTTTCTACTTAGTATATTCACTTGGGACAGTAGAAAAGGATTATAAATACTAAGTAGCAAAAATTTATGTGACAAACTCGGTTCCCAACAATAAAAATAGCCCTTAAGCCATCGAAACATTAACAAAGTTTTCACGTTAACTTTTTGTATAAGTAGAAAAGTTGTGGAGGCATTTTCCAATCTCTGAGCGAGGGCCGTCGTCGACGGCCTCGCGTCGAGTCATTATGGCGCGGCTCTGAACCGTCACGGGATACAATCTCACCTTCACTACCCGCTCCAGGGTTCGTAATCAAACAAAAACAAATATTATCTTTTTCTTAAAATTCCGAAAGTATCGTCCTTGTAGTTTGGATGCGTTGGTAAAGACCGATGAGGAATCTTGGGCTTGATATTCAGTACTGTACAATACGAATGAATGTGCTAAGCGGTAGACGTAATGTAATTGTGAGTACTTTGAAAAGGGGAGTAGAAAGTCTGCTAATCCTTTTATCTAAGCGCAGCACGCGGTGGAGTTGGGAGAATGTGCCTGTAGTTTACTGGCTCTCGCACCTGTTCGGCCACACTTGAGCCGCGCCGAGCCGAGCTGAGCTTAATCTGCCCTCTTTTTATTATGGCCGCGTTTCAGTCGCTTAATTAACGAACCGCTCGCTTCACCAACCTTACCAAACCGACGTAATAAGTTTACTTACGTCATTTGTACGAAACCTTTTCCCTGATGTATTTAGAAGCCTAAATTATTATTACAAAAAGCCGTATATAAACAATGAAATAAGGAAAAAAGCGTTACGTTAATTCGTTAAAATAATGAACACATCTTTAATTTTGTATTTATAAAAAAAAAACTTTCATGCAGTATTTAGACGAATTAGTCATCTTGTAAGTTTCCGAGTATTGTCAGATACGACGAACCTTTGTGATAAATTGAATAAAGCTCCACAGGTCTTCTCTGTTTACGCTTATCTGAATTTTAGTCTACAAAACTCGATTAAGTAATAATTTACAAGTAAACGCATACTAGTGAATTTACAAGGAGGAGGTTTTACTGCGGAATAGATAGATTTATTTCGTATTTTGCGTTTCTTGTTGTTAATTATAAGGAAGTAATAAAGTAGCCAAGAAGAGTTACATCTAAAACAAGTTCCTTTTTAATCGAGCCACGATAAGAAAGGTACATTAAAAAGGTCTGGCGTGACAACAAATCTAAAGGAAAAATCTCCGCCTCTGAGAGCCCAACGGTGATAAACGAGAAAAACTTTGGAACTAAATGGAGCATTCGAGACGGCGGAGCTGCGCTCCTGTCGCAGAATAATACTTCTCTCGAAGAAATAACACTTATAGTCCGCGAGGCTTAAAATCAAATGTCTTGGTTCTCTAAAGTTTCAAGCGAGCACGATGGAGTACGAGAAAATAATGTTGATTGAAAACCAAAATTTTTGTATGAATAGTAAGTTATTGGTCCTAAAATATCTTTTTTTTTCATGGCACCATTTCGTACTTACTTTTCGTATAACAGCGTTGTAATAGTTTTTAACTAAGAGGCCAAATAGCGTAGTTATGGGTTTAGGACTACCGTCATAATGTTTGCAAGAGACTTACCGTTGTTTCGTAAGCTTACCTGTAACAGACAAAACAGATTTTAGCTTTCATGACATGAAATGTGCACGTGGCTGTTGGATGCCACTACTTAAGTTTTACCATGTTATATTAAATTAACTTGTCTTATAGACAATTTACCTAAATTGTAGAATAGTTCTGCATATTTTATGATACAGTCTTTACAACCCAATTGGTTTATGTAAACATCAGTAAGCCTTATTATGAAGACACAAAGTGCTAGAAAATAATATCAAAAGCAATTATCCAAATACAGGCAGTGGTGAAAAGGAACTTAGATATTTTGATATAAAACTTCGTAAGCTTTCTTACAACGATCTCATCAGCAAATACAAAAGAATAATGCTAAACTTACAAATTATAAAAAAATACCAGAGATAATGTAAGTGGAATGATTGTCCTGCTCTTAATAAAAGAATAAGAAAGCAAAATATAATGAAGAGGGTACGCTGACGAGGGACAACCAGGACAGGTTACAGTAATTTACATTAATACGAGTTTTCCGGGGCGGCTGACGAGGTGGCGCGGCGCCGTGTCAACGAGCTATGTTCTGTAGGCGCCCGGTCCGGCCGGCCGCGCCCGGACTCCCGGTACCTCCAAATCACGCGTCCCGAGAGAACACACCTCGCAACGCCCCTGGATTATGTTATATGAAAATAATTGTCGCGTCGCGTCTGTTAACGGACCGCCTGCAAAATTACCTTTGCAAAATAAGGGTCAATGTGTTGTTTTGTTACTGAAAACTTTCTAATTAGATTAATTTTACTGTGAGGACGGCATAGCATTGGAATAACACTTTCCACACTATACATATGGAGTTGGCTGTAAAGCATAATTTTCGCTGAATTGTATATTTACGATTCGGGTAGAGTTTGTTATTGTATTCTGGAGACTGGCCAACTATTAATATTCTGTTTAGGCTGTGGGGAATACGTTATCAACTTCAGGTAGGGTTATGGTATTAGCTAGTGTGAATTTAGCAGGCTAGTGCAGGTAAGTAGTGGTATATGATCAGCAGCGCGCGTGCGATAGTATCGCGAGGAGTGGCGGTGATCGGCACGTGCGGCGCGTCAAGTGCGGCTGTGTCAGCGAGCCCCAACTGAATGGCGTCGCGCGCTTAGTGCCACACCGTCAATTATGTGCCTGATTGACAACTTAACCGGCTTCGGCTATAATTTTCTGAGGTACTTCGTTAAGGCTAGCTATGAATTTAGGTAGGTACCAATACCTAATGTACCGGTTTTAAAGTATTGAGCTTTTATAGGAACATGCAGGTACAATTCGCATACTTGCAATGTAGGATTATAAATGACTTTAGCGTAGTTTAATGATAATCACAACCTTTTAAGATACTTCTATGCAGTTTGCGAATAAATTACATAGCATTTACATTGTGTTCGCTGGAATCATGTTAGGTCGATAAACCAAGCTTACTTAGAAAATACTGCACTGTTAAACTTCGACACAGCATGTAGTTCGCGAATATTTTCTTTCGCATAAATATTATAACAGCGTTATTTACAAAAGCAAAAAAAAACAATTCGGTTCTCTTGCATAAATATGATTGGATGTTGAAGCAAAAATTAAGTAGGAGTTACGTTGAATGATGTTCGCGCTTCGTAAATCTCAAAAAGCTACCTTTATGTCGAAAGATATTTATGAAACCAAATTCACTCAGAGGGCAATATCATAATGGAGCTGCGCGGTTATTATGTGAGAAGGTGAGTGCAATGTTCAACAACCTGTTAGCTTATAGATCAACGCTAGTCTATAGATTATTTGGAAAAACTGAAATTTTTGAATATTGAATGATAGAGTATATTAAATCGATGTAGCGAAACGACAGATGAATTAAACGACGCGGTTTGTTCTAGATCAATAGATGTAGGATACCGCTCAGAATTCCTTAACGAACTTAGAAAAGTAATATCGTATTATACGTAAAAACTAAGCGTTTTCATTTGAATTAATCATTAAAATGCGATGGTTTCGCAACCATATCGCAGATTTACTATTCATGAAACACTCGATAACTTCATGAAATGGTCGTATTTCATGGATGTTTCACTACCTAATGGGCACACCATGATGTGGTTTGGGCGGATCACTGATAAAAAATCGTTTCTGCACATGGACAACTAAACACGCGACTAATGAATATAATGATCAGGATAACATGATCATATCGTAAGTAAGACGGACGATTTAATTTATAAGCCTTTTCTGTTAAAACAGCCAAGAAAAAAGAGCCCGTCGTCTTCACTTCGGTTATTCTGGCTGCTGAATACTGAAGAAGGTACTTATAATATTCTGGATTTTAAATAAATATTTTAGCTATACGTTCCGGCCAAACGTGTTTGATAAACTCGTAATACATGTACGATTTTATGATCTGACCAAATTTAATTTCCTACATCATGAAATGCGACCATTTCGTGAAATAAGCCATACAATTTTAAACTATATATAGACGAGTTAAGCCAATAACAATTGTCCAATTTTAACAGAACGAACTAATTTAAACTATAAGTAAAACGTTCATAGGACAAATGCAACGTAAAATTTTACTCACACAAAACGTCAGACGGAAATACATACTATATCTACGTTAAATGCAGTAAATTGCAGACGAAACGACGCGATCGTTGAAATGAAATCATTTGAACGAGTTTCTCTATCAACCGAAATTCAGGGTGTAATTTGTTAGCGAGACAAAGTTTTGCCTTATCACTGTATTCCACGTGGAGTGTTTTGTCGGAAAACTCTATTTTATTCTACTAAGAAACTTTTGGTATTATTTATACATCGTGCCGCGACAATTTCCAGACTTCGAATGTTAATATTTATAAAGAAGTACATCATAAATAAACATTCATTATTAATTTTCGCTAGAGATACCACCGGGTATTATTTACTTTACACACCAAGTTGAAAACTGGCAACAATTTACTCCTTTAATAACAATATCATTTGTTGCGATATACTCAGCAAATACATTGTAGTTGTTTTTTTGGTATAAATGAATATTGAATAACTTAGAAAATACAAATTAATGCGCATTAAAATAAATCTTTAGAACAAGTGTTTCTCTAGCGCCACTTTTATTCTTAATTAGCAGCCACTTAAAAGTGCAGCTGCGTCCACAACCGCACACATTAAATAAACAAAGGAAAACGTTTTTCTATTAGTGTATCGTGAGTTACGGGTAGGTATCAATAACTCGCAATATACTATGAGAAAAACTAAAACCAATTTTGTGTAGCAACAAGTTATCGGAGTTATAACACGGATGGTCCAGATGTTGGTGGCACGTCCCGGTAACGAATGGAGCGCAGCGTGACTCCGGCCCCGCTACGCCGCCGTAGCGTAATTGGAAAGACGCTACGTGGCACTACGACTGCTGAGCGCCCTATCATTAGCGTCACTCACAATTTGCTTCCTGCTACCGATTCACATTGTCGCTATCGTTTACCGTGTCTATTTAATTAATATAGAAACCTAATCATGTCTTCTAGGCAATTCACAGTTTTTTGGGAAATTAAGAACATTGCTTACTTGTTTCGATAAATTTATTTAGGAGTATAAGGGTTTGAATGACTAAATTATCGAACATTTTGAATTAAATTTGAGCATGAGCATCTAATGAAGCATTTCATCAAGACTATTTTCTTTGCTACGCAGTCTACATCTGATAGCGCGTAGCCATTCGTAGCAACAGCTATACTTAATTTCGGAAGGTACTCAACTAAAGACCACCATTTTGATTCACCATTCACCATCACCATTTGACCATTTTGATATGAATTTATTTAAAAACACAACTAAAACAATTGTTAATACAATAGTAACAATTAATGAATTAAACCATTATTTAAAGTAGTAGTTTATTTGTTTAGTACGTTTTGAGTTAAAAGTCCTATTAATTTTTTTCTGTAAATGGCTACAGTAATTTTGGTTTCATAAACTTTACAAATTCTACGTATAAATATTGTTTAAAGCTACAGTTAGATTCTTTGTTATTATTCCAAATCCCATATTCGTAATGTGTTCTCAATACTATCTTTTGAAAACATGGTACAGAATAATTATTTTCCACGTGTCGTCTACGCATACTGTCAGAGATAGGATGGAATATGATTAATAACAACTGGTTTTCGTAACAGTAAACCTTATTGATGTAGGGGATTCTGTTTACTGGTTGACATATTGTCGTGTTCACTGTTTTTTACTGTCGACTTGAGACTATAGTTGATGTAAAGTACCTTTATTAGTATTTTATTGCGGATCCGTAACATGAACATGTATTTCGTTTTATTAGAAAGTAGGTCGGATGCCGTATGACTACCGACGATGCCTGAAATCTTATCTGACAGTCGAAAATGTATTCGGTCAATATCTCCCCGACTGATCCTATTCGGGTCTAGTATTTACTATACAGAACACGGTTGGTGGCTTTACATTTTATCAAGTAACTATAACGAATGATGTTTCCAGGAGAAATGTGTATAAAGTTAATCGCTGTGAAATGATAAAAAAGCGATTATAGTTAGCCACTAGATACGGTTAATAAAGTACATGTCGAAGAAAGCGTTTTGCGTAATTAAACGGTCGGGCGGTAGCAGTTTATGTGACGATTAGTGAGCAGGGCGCGCAGAAGGCTCGGCCGTTTAATTTGCCGCTTCACTTGACACAATTCGACGCCTGACTCGGGGACAATCGCACTCGAAGCCCCGTCGACCTCCTTATCTCCCGCCGAGGTAATCTTTCCTTCCCTCGGCGGCAATAACTCCAAGTGGGCAGGATTACCTGCAAAGGGGCTTCGTAAGGCAACCACCTCTACAAAGGTTATCGATTTAAACAATGTGTGCACGCGTCACTTACTTCGCTTATTTATTTTCTCTTTTCGACACGGATTGCAAACTTTGGTTGGAAAGACGATATTAAAACAATAAACTTTGCCAAGTCATATTACTTGACTATTTCATCATTAACATCACTTTCTGACGATGGGAGTAGAGGTACGTATCAAATATTCCAAATGTGTCGTTATCTTTATCTAAACATAAACTTCGAGGAATTTCAAAGCCTGTTTTTAACAATCTTCCAAACATCTGTTTACATTACCATATTTTACAAAAGATTATATTTTCTTGTTGAAGAATTTAGTGATAATTTCATTTCGAAGAGAGAAACCTTAAAGTGTGCTCGGTACGAATCATAAAATATAGATGAATCGCTCGAGGTACCATTTGCAAATAATTTCGTTGGCATGTAAATCTGCGCACGTAAATTCCGCTGCTGTCTGCGCACGGAAATTGAATCGTTCGAGAACCATGCCAATATATAATTTTTAGCGAAATATGACCCGACCCATTTCGGGTCTACCTACCTACTTGAATCCTGAAATTATTACTACCGCGCGGCACAAGAGCGAATAAAGCACTTAGCCACTTACATTGTATTTAGATTTTTTGTCACGGGCGTTTAAATATAATTTTGAATGTTAAATATTTAAGTAGAAATGAGTTACTTATATTGTACATATAGTATTACTAGGTTTATCAGTTCATTCCGAGGTATATGTATGTGTGAAGTGGGTGGCCGCAGGCGAGCGATGGGCTAGGTTCTCTATGCGAGTGGTCGACGTCGTGGCAGCGGGGATATTTCAATTTGGCCGGAGACGCGACCCGAGAGGCCGCGCGCTCGCCGCACGGCTCGCTGAACCGTAAGCCCGTTGCGGGCTTCGCCAAAGAGCAAACACCGCCTCCGCAATCTTGTGCCACGTGGACCATGCCGAACACTCGACCACGACAATCTACTAGTACAATTACCCACACCCCGCTAGATAGGAACAGAATACTGCACAGCACATGTGTCGTTTAACTTATGAATCGATTTCAGTGATATATTGCCTTCAAGTTCTTTCTTTTCACAGCATAACTACCTAATCGGTGAAAACTTAGTAATGGTTATAATTATTTCATCACATTGAATTATTGCAAATAGAATAGTTCTGCGCCAAACTCGTTGCTTGAGAATAACAATGAATTTGCGTAGCTCATAAATCTAGCAGGTGTGCGCCTGTTATTGAATAGACTCCGACAACGCGAAACTACAGTGGTAGCTGTATACATTATACGTGATATAATTTTGTCAATAGACAGATCTTTAATCAAAATTATGAATAAAGGTATCAGTAATTAAATTACACGATCGACTTGAAATACCAAAGTTTTGTTTAATAACATATTATGTACAGGGTTACAGTAATGCCATGCGGCCAAACGTATTATATTTTCCTGTCAACTTTCTTTCTTTCAGAATGTAACGAACTGTGTAATTGGAAACTGTGATTGTTTGGACACCGATATCTTTTTATGTATGAGTTCGACTAGTGTTTATATTGTATATTTTTTGAATGATAAAAGTAAATTATATTTTGATTGCCCCTTTTCTGTTAAATCGTGGATGATTTTGTAATGACACATTAAGCTCGTTATTAGTTCTAGGGTCTTTCTAGGGACACATAGAGAAGTCGTTGTATCGATTCATAGTTATTAGAAACATTTATGCATTAGTCCGATGAACACAGGGACTGTGTCTTCGGTTCGGGTCAAAACGAATATTTTAAATAACAACTGACGTAGTAACATCCCTTGGTAATTTGAAGCTCCAATAAGCTCGTAAAATTTAACGCCGATAACATCATGCGTCACCGCAAACAAGAAATGTCATATTTGAATTTTCGCTACCAATACTAAGAACTTGGGTTCAGTCATGTGTTTTGAAGAGCTAGATTTGTGACTTTTCCTTATGCGTTTCGTTTTACGAATGTGATTAAATGAATATATTGTTTGGTGAATACATATTGGCCACACTTTTCTTTCTTAGCGTTATTCAGATATAAATAAAAGAAAGTTACGAATGTTGCATTCTCGAACGTTGTTAAGTTTCTAACCTCACATGATTGCTGGATATGGTTTCGGGTTAAATATCGCAAATGCCAGTCAAGGGAATATTATATTAAGAAAGAAGAAGAAAGTAAGATATGAGTTTTTTGATGTAGTTGATTCAAGTGAAAACTCATTTATGGTACGGATTTTTTTGTTTTGATTGAAGTCGTCTTAAAAGAGCTCAAACTTGATGTTTTAAAAAGTAAGTTATATGTACTTATGATATGTAAACTACACAATATAATTAAAAATGAAGATACATTTTAATCATAACTATAATAACTTAATCGATATCATTAAAATAACATTATATGTCATGTTATTTTTCGTATGGAAACAGATAAATGTGCGTTCGTAAAACTACAATAAATCTCCGAGTAATATAAACGCGCTGTCGACATCGGCGAGCGAGGCGTGTGGAACGCGCGGCGCGGCACGGCGCGGCGCGGAGGGGGGACGGAGTGCGGCAATTTTTCTCTCAGCTGACAACATGATGTAACGCCAATATCGCACGCTGAGCGATTAAGCCGCGCACGCCGATATTTCAGACTTGCCCCTACTAACTGTCAAAGTGTCGGCGAGAACTCTGTATGCGTTGTACACTATACATGGTGCCGAGTTCGCTTTAAGCAGTATATCACAATTTACTATCTTCAGAACGAAAACATAAACAAATCTTTTAGTTTTTCCATCACAAGAAAAGTTTTGATGGAAAATATCATATAGGTATATGGATAAAGTAATGCGATGTATGTGAAACACAAAAGCTGTACGAATACTATCGATATTGCCTGTCCTCGATAAATTGCTCAGCAATCGTGCAGTAATCACAAGAAGGATTATAAAATAGAAATAAAAGCAGCTAATCTCAGGAGAAGAACGTTCAGATCGGTTCAAAAGATAGTTGGCAAGTCGGATCACGCATGGAGGCAATCACTCGATAATAAACGTGGAGCGAGTAGAGTGCGCCGCACTACGGCCGCACGTACTGCTGACGCCGTTTCCGGATGCATCGCCAGCGCCTCCAATTTCCATCTACAATATACCCCACGAACGACACCACGATAAATCTTAACATTCAACATTTTACTATTTTAGAAACATCATACGAATGCTTTGAATAACGCCATGTCATCTACGATATGGATTTTGTTTGCAAACGAATACTTACGTACTCATATTATATTTAATTACATGCACTTTCTTATGGTTTCTAATATAAATGACTTCTTGGAACTTTTATCTACGTAACCATAAATAACTAAGGGCTTGGACACGATCGCGAAGCGATGATAAACGACGCGGAGCCGGCGCCTGAGCGTCGGCCGCTGGCCGCGAAAAATACAACTGTCATCTTGACTGATGGTAAAATAACGCCTGCGTCATGCTCTGCTCTGCATGCCAACAGCTATTGTGCTCCTCTTTGTAGCCCTCTCCTTATTACAAGGATAACATAGAAGCGTGCCAAGCAAGGTGAATAACCATTAATATAAAAAATCATTATTTGTATGCAATAGCTAAATGTGACGCAATTGTTAGAAAAATTCATTAATCTTTAAAGTTAGATGAAGTTAGTTGAAGAAAAATCCTTTTCATAGTCAAATTCAAATACACATAGTTCCACAAGCACTATAGCTGACAGATAGTATAATCTGGGCGCACAGAAAGTGACTTATACCAGTATGAAAGAAATCTCTGTTCTGCGGGAATACTGGTAGGTGTATTGTGAGTAATAAAACACGAGCCAATTGATTATTGCTATTGCGGTCACGTCGTTCAGTTACTGTTTTCACGTCTGACGTAATAACGTTAGCAACAAAGTTATGGTACATACGTGACCCGTTAAAAGGTACCATTCTTTACTCCATCTCATCTCCGCCTAGATTCACTTGCGAGATCATATTTCTATAAATATCAATACAGCTATTGTTCAACTAAAATCTATGGTTTCTGCTGTACAAATCTTCATTTAAACTAACGTAGATTCCTAAACAGTTATTACTACTTATATGAAGTACTTTCTTTATTGTTTTCCCTCAGGACAGAAATTAGCGAATGAATGACACAATGATATCACAGTAAATGATAGCCGTGTCCGTTTCACTCTCGGTGCGTATATTTCATTAAGCGAGCTTTGTCAAGCCACGCCATGCATCATAGGCTACGTTCGGCCAAGCCACGCTGACGCCGTGATCCACTCAGCTTAGTAAATATATTAATACGCGGCCTCACGTGCTATATTGCGCGCGGGTTAAAAACGACACCGCACTAATATTGGCCATTTTCATCGATGAAGCTACAATCTAACTTCCTGGCCTTCATGGCCTTCTGAAACTGGTTAATTTATATACCATGCTGTACTAAACGGTGTTTTATATTAAGCAATGCTGCGAATTGCAGAAGGTTTTCCGCGCTTTAATTTAATGGCCAGGAAATAATAGCTTCATTAATGGTGTATCTGAAAAAGAAAACCTATATACATGACCTTACAAAGTGTTTAAGTATGAAATCTAAGATGTTACCTATGTAGGTTATAGACTTATTGCATTTCATTTGTTTAACTAAAATAACAACCATCTCAAAGGATCGCTAACACTAAAAGTTTGATATGTGAACGACGCGCTAAGCAAAGTAAGTAGCGCAGTAGCGCGATGAGACGCGGCTGCGCTTTGCTTGGGGGGAGGGGGCGCTGACACGTACCGAACTCCAGGCAAATCCGAGCACGCCAGTCGCCAAGAGTTTATTACCTTCCTCATATTTACACAATTTGAGTTGGGTGTTAGCTGTCTTGTCACCCGACAGCACTGGCAAAAACTTTTTGAAAAATTCGATGTAAACCTAAATAAATATACCTACATCTGAAGAAAACTTTTAGCTATTATTAAAGTATTAAAACTAGCACAATCGAAATACCTACTTACTAATTGTAGAAAGCAAGGTCTTTCCAGACAAGCAACACAATCTTCTCTTTACTTATTGATAAATCTATAGAAAGCATGTAATGAATGAACAGAACAAATGACTTTAAGAAATGCGGGGCCAACTCGGGTGATTAAGTGTCTCATTTAAATGCAGTCTCCCAATGCGGACTTCTCAAACGCAAAGGGAGCCCGCCACTCGCGGAAAACGGAAGACGAGTCTCTTCACAAAAGGAAGGAGAGGTATTTAAATTAGCGTAGTCGCTGAAAAAGTGCACTAACAACATTAGCGAGTGGAACAATGGCAAGGCACACAAAGAGACGGAACACGCTGACAAAACCTTGTATGCGAGGGCGGGCTTCGTGTCGGCGCCGCGTGCAAATGCGCTACCTTATATATCATCGAACAAAGTTCTGCTTCGTCAGATGCTTGAGAGGAATTCTTCACTGTAAGATATTCCACAGAGTATCCCGCGGTTTGCTGGAGATTTAAGTACAACCGACAAAAGTTCCGCTTACCTACGGCAAAACTTTTGTTCGTTGTTCATATACCTACCTATACGGACACCCGCATTCTCGATCAAAACTTGCAGCAATGAAACATACCAGGTCCGCGTATTTGTCTTGAGTAAACATTGCAAGTTCACATATATGGGGCTAAATGTGGTCGTACTTATGCTAGAAGTGAACATATCTACATACGTAGTTACAGCTTATTCTCTATCATCATCTCTCATCTACAGTACCTAGCCGTTTCCCAAGCTATGTTGGGAACGACTTCCAATCTACCTAGACGCAGCTGAGTACCAGGTTTTTAAATTAAACGACTGCTCATGATAAGATGGTCACCAATCCATGAACTGACCAAGAATCAAGAGGTGCTTAAAATCGATCCAGCCGGGCAGCTGTTATTAGACACAAAATCCTCCTATCTATCTATCTAGTTACAGTTTATTCTTCGCCACAAATTCACGTAATCTTACGATAACGTTCTATCAAAAATATCGAGTATTGAAGCGGTACTTTTGAATACATGGCATCTGACTAGAGCATACCGTCGTCTACAATATAACTAGGCGCATGAATAATGTATTACAGATACGAAAATAAGATTTGATTAAATAGGGTAACCATAGTATTTATCGGTAAGACATTTTAAGCGATTTTGGAGATCATACGTGACATAAACTCCAATGATCCTCTCCTGCCTCGTTCCTGCACTGCTGAGAATCGCTACTATAAATGTTATTTTTCCAGGCGCTGCGGTTGTAAGATAAGTCTACAGCTCAATACGGAAACTTACACTCGATACAGATACGTACATACATACGTTCGCCTCTGAAGTGTGTTACATATTTATTTCCTTTTTAAGCATTTTTCACAAGTTACCACTATTTTCTTTAACTGTACTGATATAGATGAAAATTAATGTATCAACTTAATTAAAATGCAGTATAATGTTGTGGACTGTGTAAATGTTAAAATTATGCAAACACATTCCCATTGTAGACGTGATATATAACATTTTTGATACTGTAACTTTGAATGTGTAATATGGGACAGCGGGACTATTGTTAAATAAGTTTACAGACCAACAAGGTTAATCCGCCCAAACAAATTATGAACAACATTAATTATATCCTCTGTATCCGGCAACTTCCCGCAATAAGCAGAATGTATTAGTGTTATTTATCTTAGCTCGAAGCGCCAACAAAGTTTTAATTGCAAGCGCCGATACAATTTGCGTACAAATGAATTTATTCGCTGAATCCGTAGTGCAATCGTGTGCGGGCCGGGTGGTGGCGCGGGCTGCGCGAGCGCGCGGATTATCCGCGTGTGTAGAGCCGCTAATTGCGGGTAACGACGAGCCAACCGCCACACGCCGCCACCGCGCGCCACACGCTCCCAGCGCGATGCACCTACCACCAAATCACCGCGCTCGACCCGATCGGTACATGCCGTACGCTTTCATGAATTTAAAATAAACCGTGCACTTTGTATTCTGCGACTAAATGTGACTGCCATCCTCTTTTATATGAATAATTCTTTAAAATACAAAGAATTTTAACTAAAAATGGATGAATATAATTATGACAGTCTGAATCTGTACTAATATCACAATTTTGAAGGGTTTGTTTGCTCGGCTGAATGCGTTAATCACAGAAACACTGGAACGATTTGAAATTTAGCTTCACTGTTAGACAGTCCATTTATGCAAGCTCACTGCCACGGGACGCGGGTGAAACCGCTGACAGAATGTAGTTAACAAAATAAATTAAAGACCGTATAAATCTCTTAATCCTACTTAATTTTGGGCATATTAATGTTAACGTAAAAATGTAAATGATTTAATTAAAAAAAGGTGAAGTCTGACATTATAGTCGGCACACAAGGGAGACGAGGGAGGTGAACAGTAAAGAGAGCCTGCGTTCGGGCTAGCGGAACTGGCACAGCAGTCGGTATCCGGCTTAACAAAAGGGTGATAGCGGTACGTGCGTAAATCAAACGTCGCACAATAACAGAGCCTCCCGCGATCACCCGACCCTTCTCCATAGTCCCTCCTAGTTATAGGCCTCCCCATGCCTCTATAGCCGTCGGTCGGTCCTCATAAATCTGTCACATTGAAATGTGCTCCGTTGCCGGCCTGTCGTGTGACGGACGCCGACGATATCTGTGCCAATAGGTTTTCAATGTCAGTGTACCCGCTGTTTCGATTTAGGAAACCCCAGTGGCTCATGAGACGCGTTCTTTCCCGACTCCCTATGTTTTGCCAACCCTTTGTGATAAGAGTATATCATCAAAGCAACAATTTTATTAATTGAAATACCGTGCAACGCAAGCATGAATGTTAATATCTGAAGTAGTAGGTGGTGTATTGCGCGGTTCACGTGTTTACATCGCACACATTATTCTCGTGAGCTACACACCACTGAAGCAGTCGACGGGGCATTACATTTCTCGTTCGGATGGTACGATACCATCGTACTTCGCTCTACTCGCTGCAATTAACGCTACACAATGACCATATAAATCTTCTGTGAATGCTCTGTTCATTCTATATTCCACGTAGGTACTTGTCGACGCAGTCCAGCTTATACTCCAGGAATGTACATTATTCGTTACTGCCCAGTCTAAACTCAATAGCTAAGTTATATTAAATTAAAAAAAATACATCCATTACTTAAAGGTTTTAAAGATTATTTAATTTATTTGGATCCATAGATTCGGTCGCATGGATTGAGGGCGCGTAGTTTAATCTTACCTATACGTCTCGAGCCTAAGAACAAACAAGCCGCGAGCTGAGATTACGCTTCGAATAAATTTATGTTACGACGCGTTAAAATATTTAAGCTCACGATTAATGCCAGACGCGGATACAAGTCTTATCGACTGAGTGGCGGCGTGAGGCGCAACAAACGCAGATGGTACCCTACCAATAATATAATCGGTCCATCGCAAATACCTATCAATCAAACCATAGCTCATGTAAATTTAGGAAAGTACATATCATATCTTCAAATAAGTGGCTTCTAGGCTAGCAGTAACAATGACCTTTATATCATAAACGCAGCTTCTAATCCAAGTCATAAATAAGCCATTAAGTGAATCACATCGAATAACATTTTTTTTCATGAAATCATGCGGAGGTGGGTAAGGTGAACAGATAACTAATTCCAATCAAACTGGACCATTATCACCAGGGCGCCGACGCGACGTAGGACAAACTAAGCGGATTTATGTCACACATTTATAACTGACGATTTAAATGTAACACTAACCCTGATAAGGCCCGTAGTAACTTTTTATGATTGCAATAGAGGATACGATCGAAGATAACGGGATATAATTGAGACACTAAATGTTATTAAAGCCACGTTAATACTGCTAAGATGTTTCCGAACCTAGGAAGACGGGTGCTTCTGATATAACGATATACTGGCGGAAGTAATAAAATAAAACGATTTTACATCTCCAGGGGGAAACGAACGTTTTTGTCGAATGGGAAAAGTCGCGAGCGACTTCTCATTCCACGATAAAATCAGGAACGTTTTACGAGAATCTTCTATTCGATTACCTTCCGTTAAACAACAATCTTAAGAAAAAATCGTGCTCGGATTTTTTATATGTAAATTACGATCTAAAGTTTAGATAATTCGTTACGAATAATACACTTATTAAAACGAATACGTGTTGCAAAGATATTGACAGGAAACATAGACTCCCGCTCAGTAGCGCTTTTCTTTCCTAGAAATTTTTAAAGCAAAATTCTTCGACAAAATCGAAGAGGATCAGTGATTTAAAAGAAATCCGTGAGGGTCGGTGCGTCGCGACACGTTCTGTTGTTTGTAATATGCGACGGCGATGGACAGAGGAAAAGTGTCCGAAGGCGGGCGAGGTGACTGCCGGGCCGGCCTCTGTGCCGCCGCATAATGAACTGGTCACGTAGCCACATTTCGTATTATTTCCCTGGGACGCGTCACGTGACTTGAATAAATGTGGGCGGTCGTTGCGCGGGCCTCAGCGACTCCGGCGTCTCCTCGGACCCTCCACAAATAAACCGCTTTACGCACGATTCGCCAGCGGAGATTCATTATTCTAACTCTTACCGATTCATAATACATTACCAAAGTTTTCTTTTTCATGGATCAGTTTTATCTGACCACCCTTACGGGTCCTTGGGTTTACGGTCCGAATATATAGTATGACTGAGCTATTAAATTCTTCACAAATACAAAGTGGTTCTTTGGCTGATATTTTGGATAACGTGATCTTATTTAAGAAATCATTCATCATTTAAATCATTTAATCGAAAGATACTGACTAGAAATCAGCGTTTAAATTATGGTAGAAGAAAATATTCTAGAACATTTTTCCTGTATAAAAACTGAGAACTCGCAGAATATTTGCAAGCCGTTTAAACAAGTCTACGCTACCTGCTACGCCGAACACTAAGGCTACGCCAATGGCTACAGCTACGACACATGCTACAGCGCTACGTCCCACGGTATATTGCTACACCATACACACCTACACTGGCTGCTACGATTGATACGGTCGTAGTAGTACGAGGTTTCGCTTTAGAAGCCAATCATAGTAGCTATTAATTAGTGTTGCCACACAGTAGGGCTTTTCTATTCATACTGGTTTTCTTTTATATATATTTTTAGTAAAGAATTATAATATTTTAATAATTACACAAAATTTGCGCTTGCCCTTTAGAAAAACGTCGTAGGCATACAACATAGTTGAAGTGCTTTTTGATTTTGGTTGTTTCTTTAAAAGCGCTCATTTGGTATCTAAAATATACCACCTAAATATTTTGACAGGTTTTTAAAAGCCACTATCTTTTTTGATAAAACTTGTACAAATGTTGGCAGCAATAAAGACATCACGCAAGGCGTAGGCAACACATCCTCTCGGCGCGTGGTATTAGACGTGTAAGTAGTTTATTGTGAGGCAGGCTCGCTCATAACTACCCATTTTCGTAGGGATAATGTCGGACAACAAGCGACGTTATGTTTATTTCAGACAAAGTCCATGCTATAAAGGTCTCGTGCACAAGTGTGGCCGAATATTATATTTGCACGGACATCTTGGATATTATCCACGATCAAGACGTTGTTGTAATTATTGCCAAGGAATTTTAGGGTCTACAGTTATACTATAAGCTTTACAGAGAGTAAAATATTTGTAAAAATTGTACAAGTGACTAACTAAGAAGAAGTGAGATAGTCTGCCTTAAATATGTGAAGATATTGTTATGGTAGTGTTACTTTACGTTACCTTGGATTGCCTCGCAGAGCCGCGTGGTGAAGCGCGTTGAAACCATTGTTATTCGTAAGCGTCATGTCGGCTCCATGCTCCAACAATAAAGTCAACATGTCGTCACGTTTCTTCGAAATGGCATCATGTAATGGGGTGTCGCCTTCCGAATCCTGTAAGAGGAAAATACAATTTATTAATAATTTTGCTTACACGGCTTTATGTAAGGAATAAAGCCTCAAACTACAACTCAAAATCTTTTATTCAACTTGTGCTGATAAATCAGCACTTTTCGGAATTCAAACCCATGTAATTTTACTGAAAGAAGAAATGGCGCAAAAAAACTTCCCCCATACACATGTTAAGTTTGAAGAACCAGATATCCCACCTACAGCAAATTAGGTCAGTATGCACTTTAATCTGTGGATAAAGGCGGGCCTGTGCCAGCTGTGGCGATATTCGTCTCCTGAATTATAAAGCACAGCCCGTCTTGAGTATCGCGACAATTTTCTAAAGCATCAAACCGCTCGAATGAATAATTGAGGCGGCGGAGAAGGCGTTTAGGGCGTGGATTATGGCGACTTGCATAATTTATAAGCGTCTCAGAATGGCTGAAGCGCAGAGTGAGGCAAGGACGAGAGCGCGGTGCTGGGCGCGCGATATCAGAAAACGGTGTCGAGTTCAGTAATATAGGACGGACGGCGCAAAAAGCGCGGCTACCGCGTCATTATCATAATCACCACTGCTGCGTGTCGCGACGGTGCCGCCCAAGCCGTTTTGCTTTGTGAACGTGCATTAAGAGAGCCGAGCGTTGTGCTCTGTCATTCCTGCAATTAATTTGCAAGAGTCTGTAAGATGAGTGTTTGCACTTTGATGTAATAGCATTCAACTGGAGAAAGCCGCATTTGTATTTTTTGGATAAAGCAACAAATCTTTGTATGCTTCCATAAACATGAGTGGTATTTTATAAGCTTTGCCCTGGTATACAAAGATGTCCAGAAGGAACAAGGCAGTTCTAGTCAGTAAAAGTCTGACACCCACAACGGGAGCGGTCATTTGATAAATTCCCACTAATTTAAAAAAATATATTGTAATCGAATCACCAATAAAAGTTAAGAAAAGTGACAGCTAAACATTTTCCTAACGCTTTCATCAAGACTTCGGGTAAAATTAGATTATCCAACAAAAGGAGAACATCCTTAGATTAAATACAATGAGATAAATTTCTGAGCGCAGTCACAGGTATATCAGGGGGATGACAAAGCATCCGACACCATTCAGATGCAGTAATTCAGTGCAAGCTCAACCACAGACACGGGGTAATTCCGCGCAGAATAGCAGCATTAAATATTAATCGTATTGGCATATAGATGGTCATTACGGTCTGTAATTCATGCCATCGTGTTGCGGTGTATGCATTACATGCAGTACTAATTATATGATTGTTGATAATTTTGTGTACGATGTGTTGCTGTTTAGCACATGCCTAATAACATTAACATTTCAACTAATGAGTGCATATGTACGGGATAGTTTATTGCAAGAGTGCTAAATAAGTGAAATTATGTTTATTTATGTGAGGAATTCAGTCGTATATGTACTATATTACATTAAAATAGTGCGCCATTCATCGCACAGAAATTTACTACAATTTAAACATAAGACGTTTGTGCAGATAAGTCACCGCGTAAGGTAAACATGCCTTGGCAGAAATAAGTGTTGAGGCGAAATAAGAAATTTGATTTACGCGGCAATATCCGCAGGTGCACGTGAGATGCACCCTGCAAGCCGCGCCGCGCTGCCATATAAATATCCGTACGAATATTATAGTTGCCTATTTGACGTGCCCCATAACACCCGCCGTTCACACATTTTAATTCCAATTTAAGGATCTGTTGACTGACAGCCTTAATCAAAAGTTATACAGTCATAAAAGTGCCTAATTAAGAACTATGTAAATATTGATTGATAAAAAAAATCTTTTAATGTAAATTATATGAATTGTAATAATATGAGCAGTAAATTCGTGTTATTATACTACCATTGCGGACTAACCTTACTTTAAAGAAGATTCAGAAATAAAGTAAGAACGCGTACCATTGCCACGGCGCTAGGGTGATCATATAATAAAACAGAAAGCGACTCGGTGCCCGGACAATAAAAACAAAACAACAAGGTAATTACTCAAAGATAAGAACAACGCGTCGAGCACGAGAAGTGGCGAGGCGTGCGCAGTGGGAGGCGGGAGGCGGCTGATATCGCACAGCTTCTTACTAAGGTTAAAAATTCGTTAGCCTTGATTAAAACGTCTGCTCGTCGCCTTCTGTGGATGAACAAAGAGCCGGCTTATCAGGCGAATTAATACACGAAACAGTAAGAATAAAGCTCTTCCCTAAAACAACCATTAAAAGGCAGCGGCTGTTAATAATACATTTTGTAAAGTTAAGGCGTAGCGGTTAATTATGACTTTGCATACGTAAATTGAAAATAAAATAAAATAAAACTCAGTAATTTATACATTGTATGAAAAAACTTCGCAAATACGGGATTCAGTGGTATCCAGGCGAAAATTCATCATTGACGAGGCAGAAAGAAAACAACTAATTGTTTAATTCCAAGCCATTAAGTCGAGTATTACGGTGGATTATTCACGGGCCATATACCGCAGCATCAGCACAGGCCGCGGCGCGCGTTACGCCGCGTACAGGCGCGCCACCGCCACCGCCGCCGCCTCCTCCGATAATACCTACTTTCAACACCATTTCGCATTCACGTCTAATCATATTCATTACACACTACTTTGTTTATTTTGGGTTACGTTGCTTGTTTTTATTATCACTAAATATTATATCAAGCATAGTGGTAGATTGTACGGTAAAAGCGTGTTTTTAGAATTTCTAAACTGTAAGAGAAAAACAATGATCACAGTCTGATTTCAAGATTAACAAGTGAATAAAAGACAGTTAAGTCTTTTGGGTCAATCGGTATTTAGGTACATTAACGGTCGAAATTAATAACCTATCTATCCGTTGTTTTAGGTGTTTTAGAGACTAAATTTTGACATTAGCCCTATATAATTTTTGACAAATTCCTATCCCTAGTAAGCAAAACCACGAATAGATAGGTTATTAATTTCGGCCGTTAGTAGATACTTATACAATAAAAACAACATGAAACAGAAATACTGAAATACATGCTACTCCCTCTACTAATTTCGAAAGTGCACAAGTGAAACAACATTATTATTCAATGGCAGTTATTGTAGTCAAATGAAAATCTACGTTTCAGAATTGGTACCTATATCGCGTTAAATTGCCAACGCGGAATATTTGATATAAAAATTTAAACGAGATAAAAGTTGTTTGTTTTTCGTCAACGTTCAATGTGCGAGTTACAAAATAATTGAATTAATTTGCCAGTCCATATCGATATCAGATATATCGACAGACTCACTAAATAACATATTGCGGATTTTGGCCAAACAGACTGCACCCTCATAAGTCGCCTTGATTGATTGAGCGGAAATAAACCCAGCTTTCGGTTGGATCCAAGTTCATTCACTCATGGCTATTATATTACGAAATGTTCGAAACACTAGTTCTGCCACGCACCATTCATTACTTACAAATACAGTTCATAATGACGACAAGCTTCTGGAAAGCTTCATAAATTGTGCAGTCCATTAGCGTTCCGATATCTCACCAACGCAATTCTTTGTTATTCAACTGGACCGCAACCGCGGCGAGAGCTATGCTTTAGATATCGGAAAACGCTAATGTACTCAGCGAGATTTAGCGCTGAGCGGTACTCTGCCGCTATGCCTCGTGCAATAGTAATATTTACCACCGCGTACCGCTGTGATTATTTACAGTATACGCAAAGGCCGGTCGTCCCTAGCGGAAAATAATATTTCACGAATTATCATATTCTTGTAATTAAGCTTACACTTCGCTTACTTTGTGATAATGGTCATGGAAATGAACTAAATTATAATTCCAAATTAAAACTGTAAGGTATTTATTGTTAAAAATGAAACCATTCACATTTTTTTATAATAAAAATATGTAGTATACGAGTATAGGGAGACGTGTAAAGGTAAAACGTGTAAAAATACTTTGATCCCCGATTTCAATAATAGTCGTGGAACTATCGATATCACCGCTGTGAATATTGGAGCAGGAAAGTATTTATTAGGTGAATATTGGCCCGATGCGAGTGTGCGACATTACGGTGCGAGGATAGTTTTTCCGTCCTAACGCTGCGGCCGACGCACAGGTGCCGGTAATGTGGCACAAATCGCGATTCGGCTCAAAAACATCAACTTCTGTTATTTCATAGCACTATAGTAAGCGCTGACTATTTGTTTACTTAGAAAACTATTTTTTGAGTAAGTATAATAATTGATACAACAAATTTATTATTTAGTCAAACATTGGACCTAAATACATATATAAAAAAACTACTTTTAAAATATTAAATTAAATGAATTAAATGACTATGTTAAATACCGGTGACTATACACTATATTTAATCTACATATATTAATATTATGAAGCTGGAAAGTTTGTTTTGTTTCAAGGCATTATAGGCATTTCAAGGCAAGTAATAATAATAACTAACACTGAAATAGTTTTTTTAATCGGAACTTCAGTTCCTGTGATTAGTGTGTTCAAGAAAGCAGTCAAACACAAAACAATACATAACAACACAAAAGCAAAATTATCAGCTTTATAAGATTAGTATAAATGTTAAGCTAAAACTACCCACGATATAAATATAAAAGGTGAGTGCTGAAGAAAGAAACCATAAAATTTCAGGTGACGTCGGCCCTTCCATAAATTTATCGACAGCTCGTGGTAACAGGCAATAAGGAAAATATTTATGAAGTAGAACAGCGCCGGGCGCGATTTTCATTAGCTAATTATTTGCCTACCGTTCTGGCTAGGACAACGCCAGGCTGTTAAAAAATATTTTCGGTGTCTGCAGTAGGACGATTTTTATTTTACCACCTGAAAGCATTCGATACTTAACGAAGCCTAAGTTTATGATTTACCTTGCAATGTGCTGTCCATTTGGGACTAACGAAACTATGCATCACGTTTAGTAGAGCTCCCTCCATGCTAATTGGTACGTTTAATTGAACGCCTGCTCCAGTCATTAACGCACAGGACAACAGTTTATTGGCAGCAGCTCGACGTCCGAACATACAGATCGGAGCGCATGTCGCGCTACGTAGCGCTTATCGAAATGTTGCCATCTACCGGCGTAGTAGTCTGTGACACGTAGCGTTTCGTAGCGCAAATACGCAACATTAGTTTATGCTACGACATATCGAGTTTTGTTTATGCTGTGTCATGAATCCGTACCGTGTACAATACACCATTGTTTAAGGTAGTGAGTATTCTAAATATAAAATGTAAAAAATATCGTCATTTTTAAATGGTGAATATTTTGTCAAAATATTTTAGGAAATATCATTCTTTCTGAATGTGACACGACCAATAAATCGTATAATGGTGTCGTAAAATTTCGGCGGTATTATCTTGGGAAAACCCGGCTATTTTACATTCACCTGCGAGGTTTCCCTCCACGTCCAATTTATGTTAGTGGGCACAAAACGAACGCTGACAAATGTGGAAATAAAATGAACATACGTTTTATCTCTACGCTCACGGAGTCGGTTTTCGAGCTCGTGGCGGCGTAGGGTGAGCGCGGGTGGCGGGGCAAGCGGAGCGGCGCGAGTGAGGGGCGCGGGCGCGAGATGTGGACCTTTCATCGTGCCGAGCTTGGGAGCGGCTTGCTCCATAAGAATCCACCTACACTCGAGATATAACCGACAAAGAATCACCCGGTAAGCGATAAGATTTCGATTGTGTTTAAAACAATTTCGGCTGGTAACTACACTACTTTGAATTATTCTATAACTATACATATGTATTATATTTAGTAAGAATTCAAATGATTATTGTCTTAAATCCAATTAATTTTGGTATCTATGTTTTGTTCATCAACGTTATTTTTATTTTCTTTTATTTACATTTTAAGATTTGTTTATTCTAAACAGAGTAACAGTGACACGAAGCGAAAAATAAAATATGCATATTTAATAAATAAGAGTACCTGTATTGTTAGTATGCAATATTGCTCACCTCCAATCGAAAGTTTGCGAATTCGAGTACTGACTAAGCAATTAAATATCTATAGAAAATTAAATTTTCGTATTAAATGGTCATAAATTACCACCATATTGTGTATAAAAAAATGATATCGCCACAAATTCGCATCTTACATTAATTATGGAACGTCTTAAAAGCGTCCCCGGACTTTCCAACCACTCGCGTAGTTCTTACTTAGATACGGTACGACGACGGACGAAACTAAGTGGAACTTTTCCCAGGTTGGCGCATATAAAAAGAATTTTTAAAAGATACTTCGCATCGTAGTTGCGAACACACTTTGAACTTAAACTTCACATATACATATCCAAACATCACAGGTATTAAATTAATTAAATACTTGAGCCGTGGCAACTTCCTAAATTAGTGCCAAAATTTTACTCCATCTCATTTCAAAACGAAAAAGATGGTAAAGAAGCTACATAGCATAATGAGTGCGCAAAAGTTTGTCTTTCTTATCGATTCCTAACCTCGCCTCCGACCGACAAAGTATAAATTGATGTGAGATAATATATTTACTACTTTATTCGCCACGCGGGACGACATACAAAGCTCTTAATTTGGAGAGGGTGGAAAGATAACGAGTAGCAACGAGAGGCATTTAATACATACAGGTGTATGGGAAGTGAGCTCTCAGTGAGACGGAGCCCGCGTCGTAGATAAATACATCTCCCTCCCACAGCAGCCCCGCTTCGACGCACACTTCTGATAACCGCGCATATCGTAAAACTTTATTTACCGCCTCCACTCCAATTTGTCTTTGCGAAAGTTCCCAACTCAGATATGACGATAACTTTCAGTTGTTACGTATAAAGAAACGTCCAACCCATCTACGCGTAGATAGGCTTGTTGGATATTTATTCTGAGATTTTATTGACTTAGGAAGTAAAGCTTCGACATTTCAGTTATTATTAGTTACTATGGTATATTGGGAACTACGTAATATTTGCTTTTTCAAAATAGCAGCCTCCTACAAAAAATCAATATAAGATACCGTTATTATATTCGTGGAATTGTTATGCAAAAAACAGTCTTATTCTGCATCTGGTTTAATTTACTGTAATAACACAAAAGTGCTTTCGCGCCCGGTGAGCTATTTCCCATAGTCCCAGAGTAATTACACGGCGCCGCTCACAAAGGCCGCGAGGCCGAAGAGCAGGCGCGCAGTAGGCATAGTTGCAAAGTGTCTAATGCATTGCCAATATGTGCCTTCAACTCATCTACACACATTCGGCATTCTTGATATCATCGAATGTGTTCGTTTGATGCTTAATAGAAGAATTCAAGACGCAGTTGTTCTTAAGATTTTATCCAAACAGTACTTCCTAAGTATGCGGTGCCACTATAGCAGAATATAAGCCTACCATAAGTCGAATAGGTATATTTGCTCTCTCTGTTCGCTTTCGCTTTTCATTAAACTGAAGTTAAGCCATCGTTTGTACTTCAAATATTTCTTTCATAAATAAATGGCCCGTTAAAGAAAAAGTAATAGAGAGCAGATAAAAGCTATAAAGTTTAAGTAATTTTAATTGAACGTAGAACAGTTAGAGATGGTACAATTACTGTAGACGCATATATCTATTTGTAACTTGTATTTTGCGTAAAGAACTGTTAAGGATCAGTTTAGGAAAATCGCTCTTGTAATAAACGGAACATGTGAAAAACCAATAGAAATTTAACACCATTCACACATTCAAAGCAATGAAATAATAGATTATTCCATTTTCAGTGAATGTCGGTCTCAACGTTAAGATGGCCCAGATACATACATTGTATTCTACTAGTTTCTTGACAGAACTTGTGTAAATGTTGATTTATAACAAATTTAAACAACATTTCAGTGACTGTGCCGTATGAATAGAAACATTAAAGGCGTTATCGTGCGGCAGCGGCGCTATGTGCAATCACGATGTCTTAGCGGCGCGAGGACGATCGTGGCGTGCGCCCCGCACCCGCTGTCCTAATGAAGCCGTAACGAAGCGAGCAATGGGAAAACCAACAGCGGCTCACACCGGCACAGCTGTTGTTATTGTTATCATCTCTATATAGAGAGCATTTCAAAACAATACCCTTTCTTAGAAAATTACTTGAGATTCAAAGCTCTTTCAGTGAATGCGAGGGGAAGAAGGTATACATTTTTTCGCAAATTTTTATTATTGTTATATTATATTTTTATAATTCTCATCGTATACAATCAAATTAAAACCTTTAAATCACTATCATAGCAAGTGTTAACGCGCAAAAACTTCTGCAAGAATAATGACACAAGTGGGATTAACTAAAAAGCAGATTCAGATCACGGCTATGTTAACCAGCGCACGAGTTCGATATTCGGCTGATGGCCCCCGCGCTGCCCGGCCATGCCGCACTCCGTACTTATAATCTAATATTCGCAATTTACGAGGATCGCAGAAGGGTTCCGCTGGGAGCCATAGCACTGTCATCGCGCACGTACCTGCCGCTTGCACTTACCCCCGGCGTTATCTATATCTTTGTACTGTTTTAGGAAAAGTTACGGGTTTGATTATAAAAATATCGTTAAGTGGTTAGATTTCTTGTTTCAAGTTGGGATTTTAGTGATAATATTGTATTTTTTTATTGACCACTACAATTTGTTTAAAGAAAAATCATACGTTTTATCCGTGTATAGTGCTTTTTTAACAACTTCATACAAGTGGTAAAGTAACAGCTAAAGATTAATGATTGATAGTGCGGTACTGCGGCAGGAAGAGAACTATTACTAGATGTTCTAACAGTCATTGTACGTGACGCCGGGATCTGATACTAAAGCTCCGGCACAAAGTCTTCCCCGGATCTCGTCACACTTAGGTAAATCTCCAATATCCGTAGCTATCGGCTTCAGAAAAGCCACATGCATGAATATAGTTCCAATATTATGTATGAATAAGGCATACAAGATTATCATTGTTTCAGGAAACTCTTACAGAATATGTAAACACATATTTAGCATTCATGGAATTATTTTCCAGATAAGAAAGCTAGTTACGTCATAAAAATAAAAGTTAATGGAATTTACAAAATAAAGCTAATTATCGCTTTATTTTGTAAATTCCATTAACTTTTATTAAAAAAATAAATAAATTCCATCGCTTTATAACATATAAAAACGTAGTGATTATGTATCACGACTATGCATGGTACATAAAACAAACAAGCTGAATATACATTTTTAGAATCTAAAATACATTTTGAACGACATTTACAATACGAGCACACAAACAATACGAGATAACAAGCGGTCGTTCACGTTCAAATTCAAAATAGCCCCAAAGTAAATGTAAATACAAAGGCGTAGTACAATAAGAGGTCGGCGGCGACATATTTACTCAAATTTGAATCCGGGACGTGAGGAGTCAGTCTATTACGTGACCTTTAATATCATTCTGGGGAGCGGGCAGAGTCGCAGCTAGCAAACTAGTTCCTCTGCCCGAATCGTTACTCGGAGCCCGGGGCGGGGAAAGATCTATAAATTACTGGAACGACAACTCGTTCCGCGCCAGATAAAGCTACGCCGCAAAACAATGCTCCGGACGAATGCTTCAGTCGTTAGCAAGGAGAATCGTACATCTTTATGAACTGTTTACTCGTCGGATTTTGAATTGTCTCCCGTAATTGTCGTTACTGTTCTTTTGTCCGGAATTTCAACAGCAACTACGGTACAGACACCCAGTCATTACTTATTTATAGCTTTAAAGTCTACTTTAGTCGTCAGTCCGTAGAGGATAAATACTTTTCTGTAACTCACGACTATCCCCAATTTGTTTCAGAATTCACGTTCAAAGGCGAACGTTTCTGAACTTCCAATAATTTAATAAAGAAAGTTTAGGAAGCGTGCGTGGCTGGCACGCTCGCCGCAAAAAGCCGAAAACTTTGATTCAATTAAAACAGAAAGTTGAACGAAGAAGTTAGGAGCGCGGCCGAAAGTGTTCGGTCGGGTATCGCGCAAGGCGGCAAGCGCAGCGCGGACGGCGCGTGGCCCGACGCGGCTGCAGCCGAGACGCTGTCGGCGCACTACCAACACTAAATCAAAACTTAAACTCAGTTCCGCTAGTTCCCGAACGTTTATTGTATATACTACAGATTTATGTAAAGCTAGCTTAACTGTGCATTTGTAGCCACGGAAATTTATTAGCTCGTATTAATGTAAATGAAACTTCTCACTGGTCAGATTTTGAGCAAAAAAAGGTGTCGGGTCCGGTGGGACACAGCCGCGTAGCCTGTGAAAGTCGCTGGTGGGGAATAAGGGGTGACGAGCATTGTTATGCAAATTGAGGTCGTTATTTCGCTACGAGTGAGGAAAGAGCGCGACAGCGGCCGCCCTGCCTGCACCCCGCGAGTGCCCCGCCCGCACACCGCAACACGGAAGACGCTTTGCATAATTGTTAATACAAAGTACGTACATACAGAAGCACAGCAAATAGAACTGTGCATGTCGCTTTAATGCTCAAAGATAATGCATACAAACGGTTCCAGTGTTTTCTTAATTAACTTAAAATCAAAGTTATACCAATGTCATAAATAGGGTTTGTATAGTCCAGTACATTCATACATTGGAAATTCTTTCAGTGCCTTAATACCCCGATTATCGAGGAAACCTATGTTTAGAGAAGCTATATTTTTTTGTAAAGCTATATTTTTTCCCGAATTTTCCGTCAATTTACTTAGTTAGAAAATCAACGTAAATTGACCTCTATCTACTAATCCCACCAACAATTACATATTTAATAAGTAGAAGAACGGATATTATCTATTACAAAAACAAAATATCAAGAAAACGACAAATTATTCATTGTACCTCGTATTCGTAATAAGATAATGTTACGAAAATAGATAGTAAGAAAAATATATTTCTCTTTTTCTTTAGTTAACACAGGGCTGTGAAAAATCTTCTGTCGTCCTTTATGTGCCGCCTGGTATACAGTCACAAATTGGCGTGCTTAGTATGCGATGCTGAAGAAATGCTCATTAATCGACATTATATGAAATTACTTGTACTTCGACAGCTTTCACCAGATACTAAGTTTGTTTTATTGTAGGTATTGTAAGTTTGATTAGTTTATGCCTTCAAATATTTTGTTAAGTCGATTAAATACCCATCAATTGCCCATTCGTTGTACCATTGACGAGAAAATAATGTTCTCGTATCTATACATATGAAGTTTAATGCAACCGTGCATATATACTGCAACATGTTTATTTACAATTATCGTGATTCAAGTTATGTGAAAGGATACACCATAAACATCAACTTGACAATAAAGTAAGAAAGAAAGAAATTGCATTTAATTGAAAAATTTCATTTCAAAATATACATATTAATAAATTCCTGTTAGTAAGCAGTTTTACAATACAATTTGAACTATCCTTTAATAAATCAGCTGTGTAAATTGTTGTGTGCGACAAGGTCTGTTTTAATGTCTTTACTGTGTAAACTTTATCCGTAAAGTAGGCAGCGCCACCTCGTGCTAACGTTATAATAAAGAGTATTCTCATAAAGCCTTAATCTGGACTAAACGCCGTGGGAGATCATTTTTCACTGCGTAATCGACTGAATTTTTCTGCCTTTCGCTAAAATTACTAAAGTTGTAGCCATCATATTCATATTTTTAGCCGAATTATCCAATATAATAAGTTTGAAAAGAGTAAGAGACGACTTTTAAAAGGAAAAGTTCTGCGAAAGCACGTAATGGCTCATCCCGCTCACGATTCCTGCGCCCGAGGCGGAACAGGCGGACCGGCAGCGTCAAATAAGTTTCTAATTGCTTATATTACCAAGTTATATTCGCTCTTGGAAGTAATTAAGTCACGAAGTTAAAACCACATTCACGTATTTTCACAGAACTTAACAGATTTTTTCGCTCTAACTACAGCCAAAGAATATTTTCTAGCAGTCATGAATTAAAGCTTTCCAGTGCAAACGTGGAAACGAAAGCACTTTGATATAACTCAGCGGCAAAGGTTAGGTACCTCGCAAACCCATTGAAGCAAAGCGGTGAAATGCATCCGCGTGGAAAAGTCATGAAAAATACCCTCTCCTTTTTACGGTGTAAGCCTCTCGAAGAGGTGACAAAACGTTCGCTCGCGGCCTCCGGCTGCGGTGTAATAAAAGTGTCGTACACGTGGCATGCGCCAGCCCCGCCTCGCGCTACCTGCATGCCGACTACCGATGCTCTTCGAGGAATAATAACAACACCGTTGCTGCTACATATTGAAAATATTTGATCAACCAAATGCAAGAAAATTCTATGAATAAATTTGGTAGAATAGAGCTAATTATTCTGTATTTATAATTAGTGTTTTAATAGAATTCATGAAACATAAAAAATCAATACAAATGAAAAAAACTTCAGGAAGACATATTCAAGTTTAGGTAAGAATAACACAACTATAATACAATGCCCATCATACAACTGAACCACCCAAACCAAAAATGTATCATGGAAAATTCTGTACAAAACTCGTGTCTAAAACGAGTTGTATAAAAATAATATAATGTTATGTTAGAGTGGGCAGACGCTTAAATTCAGGAGATATGAAGGAAATGTGTATGCTATTCTTGCTTTCAAGTTGGCAATAACGCGGTGGATATGGAGCGTGCTTGTGGCGTTACCGTGGCAGTAAATTAAGTACGGGCACGGGCGAGGGACGCGCGGCTCGCAGCCAGCTATCTTACACGAGGATCGTACACTATCTAACACCGCAAGCAACCAGGAAACCTTTTAATGTTGCAAGTGCACTTATATCAGTTTCCAGTTTAAACAGCTACAGCGTACTACGGTACCTAGCTACGTGTGTTATAAAGTTTGTTGTTTATTAGAATTTAGTTCTACTTCGGCATAATAAAATCTTTTAAAAGAGGAATATTTATTTAAATAATTAGATTACTTACGTTAAGATTTTAACTAAAAATGTACTAGTTTTACAAAAGGAAGACCATCTTTCGTGCAGAAAGAATTTATGGAGAGAATATAAAGAAGCGAAACTTAAATTTAGTGTATCGGTCTGTGAGTGTTTACGAGCCAGGCCCCTAAAATAAACAAACCGACAGTAAAGTACAAAGGCTAGGGTTCTGAGAAATGGGCACACATTCTGTATTTCAACATTGAAGACTATGAGTAGGTACACAGAAGATATTTAGTGAATTATTACACTTTTACAGAATTAAAAACCAAAGTTTCGAAAGGTTATAATAGACATATGTATGTATGTATTCTTTCCTCTTTCATTTACAAGATCTTTTTTGTCTGTATAATGAATTCATCGAGCATTAGTTTACCTTTCTAAACATAACAACGTACAAAATACATCCCAACGTAACAAGTGTATTTAACAATGTAAGGCCCTTACGCTCGTTTTGTGCCACGTATACAGAGGTGAGTAAAAACTAGAAGTTGTAAAGGGTTGTAATGGACACAATAGGGTGTGAGTTTGCGGCGAGGGGGTTGTGGCAGCGGCCGGTACCAGCGCTAACTGTGAATTGCTACGAAAAGGCAAAGTTACGTGCGCCCGAAACTCCTAGCAACACATGTGGAAACGAGGTCAGGCTCCGTCAATACCACTAAACAAATAAATATGTTACGTTTATTAAAATATTAGCTTTGGCACCCAGTGATGAAACAAAAGCCGCATACCCTTTTTTATTTTCTGCCACATAATTAACCACGAACAAAATTCTAAACCATACCGTATTTTACATCGCAATCAAAAAGTGCTCCTTATTAAACATACATTTGTATTTGCGTATGTTTGTTTAGTACAGCAAATACAAAAGCGTTAATGTTAATCGTAAAACGACAAATAACGAAGGGCTGTATGCGGAGGCAGAAACAAATTAAAACATTAACAATAGGTAATCCCCACGTGGCTAACGAGCTGGTCGCGTCATTATCACACGCCTCTGAAACTGGATTATTTTATTGTTATTATCGTAGTGTCCATTCATTGCCAGCGTAAATATTAGGCGGCATTATTACCAGGAAAATACTGAAATAGTCTTATGTAGATTTTGTATAATAAACTTTATCGTTATTAATATCTGCTTTTTTTATGGTTAACTTGACCAGCAAGTTTCAATTGTGTTTAATTTATTGCATTGTGTACTAGAGCAATATGAATGTCTTACGAACATGAAAATTTGACAAAAAGTCTATCAACATCAACCTTTTCGTTATGTTTTAGTGATTTCACATATGAATTTCCTACTTAACCTCCTCGCCACTTCTCGTGAACCTTGATATGTATGAACAGAACATGCATCGTTTACTAGTCAGTATATCTGCGCACCAAATAATAGTATTGTGTTGTGTTCAACTCACAATAAGAAACTAATCAAACAAAAAAGGAAATATAGGATGAGGGAAAATGTGTATCTATAAAAACGGTGAGTTAGGAGACGGCGCTAATGAGAGAGCATAAAGCGTGACGTCGTAAAGCCAGCGCATTAAGCGCCGCTGCCAGAAGCTGCCCGTAATCTATTCGTAGCTATTTTAATTAGCATCGTAGTAATAATAAAACGGGGGTGAAGTTTTTGTGGCATCTCGGGCGATGTTTCCCGAGGCGTGGTGTCGGAGCCGCCTGGCCGCCGCCGCCGCACCGCACCGCACAAACACACCAGCCTCCGACAACTCCTCGGTCGGGGAATACTTAAAACAACTTCTCCCTTACTAAACTTCTAAAGTTCAGCTCGCTAAAACTCTAATGGAAATTATTAATACTTAAACCCGTTTCTCGTAAATTGTACAGGAAGTGAGGTATCCACTTATTCCATTACATACATAAATGTACCTACTAAGTAATAAAAATCGCGCATTTTTAGAACAGCTAAAATCTTTTAAAAATTCTTTCTTTGGAATACAACATAACAAACAACGTCCTTTCTGTATGGATATGTTTACTTCGGCGGTAAACAACATTTTATCCACCAAAGCTTTTGTTACAAGTGCTCAACATTTTTGTAGGCGAAACTATGGTATTATATAAAAATTTATACATGTATTCTATTATGTAGAAGGGAGGACTGTGACACAAAGAATATATTGCTCAACCTATGCGAAACTAAATAGAATATATTTGAATATGAATATGCCTATTTTCTATTCTACTCTCCAAGAGTAAAGTATCGCGTGGGGTTTAATGTCTCGGTTAGTTTAGTCACAGTCTTACTGCATTCATATTGTTTATGGTAGATATAAATAATAGCTATACGAGCACTATTAATTAGGGTAAAACCGTTACAGACGGCGCTACGGGCGAGATGGTCAATCGAAACATGTCCTAGTAGTCTTCGTCATTTGATGTTGTATTATAATTAGTTGGCTATGTTCATTGCTCGGGAGCAGGAAGTGATCAAAACTGCGCACGAATATAAACTGGATTTAAATCCCATAGTAAATTAAATAGTAGAAATGACAGTGAAAGAATTAGATACCTAGGCGTAATGTGGCAAAAATATTATAAAACACGCTTTATTGTAGTTTGGCTTCAATGTTTAATCCATGTAATGTGCCTTAAGAAATGACACATGCCTGTGTGCCTAGCAGCGATAGATATTACATATTAGGTATATCGAATGGTTTACGTTACTTATTACATACTTTCGTCATTTGGGTTATGCTTTGGTTCTCGACTAATTTGGTTAATTTGCTAATTTGCATCTGTTTTTTTAATAGTAAATGAATGGTCAAGAGATTCGGCTCCTACGATAGTCGAAACAAAAAAAAAATACAAAACGCCTACAAAACAGACGTGTACATAAAGCTGTAGTCTAGCTAGATAGCGACGGAACCAACGTTCCGTACCAAGAGGTTGGACATTAAAGTGGAGCGTATCTCTGTAAACTAAATCTAGCCGGGCACGGGCACGATAGCTCCACAATCGCTTTCCTACTACCTCTTGTTTCACGCACCGGCTGTGACTGTAGCGCTAGAATAATACTCCTCTCTTGGCACATTTTGCGGTATCACTATCTACCCGCTTTATATCCAATTTTCGAAAGTACTTTTATACTTCAGCTCTAGTTTTAGTTTATGATAGTCGAGGATAGCTTCAAATCGTTATAACACTGTCTAGGTTTACCTATCAAGGCGAGTTTCCAAATATATATAATCGTACATACCTATAAGTTATAAAGAAATATACTCTTCCTAAATGTTATGCAATAACAAAATGAATTCAAGATGTAAGAAGAATTCAACAAGAATACAATGTATCAATAATATATGTATGTATACTAAAGTAAAAAGATAATTACTAAATTATTTATGTCTGCCTCTTAAGTGCATGAGTGCGGTTTCGGTTCTAAGTTATATGTATTTTTTTAGTCTTCCTTGCTCACCAATGACTGACCAAGTGGAAAAAACTGTCAAAAAGAAAACATCTTGGGGAAACCTACACTTTAAAGCCTAAAATCTCCAATCCGACTTGAGTGGTGAATAGTGCTCATTCCTTCTCAGTATGAGAAGAGCCTTGCAGTGCTACGTAGGTATCAAGCGGAAAATCTAGTTTATCGCGGCTTGACGCGTTTAAAATCTCACTAAAATAAATAGGTTGGTACTAATGCGATTTTTAAATACGATAAAACATTTCTAATGCGAAAACCTATTCCGGAACCTTTTAAATCTTAGTATCGTGAAATAAAAGTAGGACTGTGCATTAGCTTTAATGGATTTAAAGTTAATTTATTAAATAGAAAAGCAAGGTTGAACCATAAGATGCGAGATAGTGCCGTGCAAAGGGAGGGCCGAACCTCACAAGCAGAGGAGTGTCCCCCAGGACGGCATTACATTTCGCTATAAATTTATCCGCAGCCCGGTCGAGAACACAATTCTACTTGCGATTCTTTCATACAGAAAGCCTTTTGTTTTCACTGTCTCAGATAGGTGTTTCCGATCGGAGGGACAGCCTGTAACGCTTGATATTAAAAAAGTTTTCCTATAAGGACTTCTCTAAGAAGTGAGCGAGGATTCCATTGCAATTAAACGCAACCGTAAAGTAAAATTCCAGGTTCTTAAGAAAGCTGTTTTTGTGTGGAATTTCTGTATTTTGGAAATAAAACGGTATTTAACACAAAATATAAATATGTTTTGTTTTACTTATTTTCACTATTATTAACATTTTTATTCTTTTTCACTATTGACTGTGAATATTAAACAACAGAACATATTTGATGTCACATAATAGGTACTGCTCGTATAAAAAATAACGCCAATATGTTTTTTATTTATAAGGTTTTAACACTGTAGTGTAGTAACATGATTATAAAAACTATTTCACTTTATATTAAATGCAATGAAATTCGGTATAAGCCAAATATCCTTTTTACTACATCCTTGAAATACACATAACTCTCATGGAAGACGCCTGTAAAATGGATGATAGCGAGATGATTATGCATTTTATCAAGATAGTGGTTCTTTATTCCCAGATTCCCAAGATATTAATGAAACTTTATAGATCTTAGTTACAGGTTTACGAACACTAACGAAGTTAACATAAGTATCCAATAGAAATGGAGGCAAAGAGCTATTTGTCCAGCAAAATGTCGTTCGCCAGGTCAGGTGGCACACGTTGAAAGCGTTCATAAATTTACACGAGACGAGCTTCTGTTGGGCGCAGGTGTTGCCATATACGAGCTTTGAGATAAAGCCTATACATCCACAACTAAGAAACGTTACGTTAATAATGAATTTGTTGGACATATAAAAATAACATCCTTGTTCCAAATACCTACTCATCACATTATTAGGGTGAAAACTTGAATTGATTTGAGCTAACTTTTCTTCAGTATGTTCTCACTTTTCGGTAAAAATATTTACCTTCGCGAATGTAACACGATCAAAGTTCGTTGAAGCAACGTGTGTGCGGGTGGAGATAGAGACTCGGCTAACGAAGTAAACAATCGACACAGACAACTCGCGTCCGACGAGCTAGCTAACAGAGCGGCTCCAAGACAAAGGATTGATGAATTTGATTATTTTGTTCTACTGTCTATCCTCCATAAAATCTAAACAAACATGGACACTGCCTTCAATGCGCTTCTGTAAGAAACAATATTTTTGAACTGTAACAAAACAAGCCACACTTTTAAGTGGATGCTTCCAAAGGACTCAAAATTAAATTGATCAGCTTAATAACGTTTTCAAAAAATATAATATACTAGCGGACACGACAGATTTTGTTCTATCAAAAAGATTTGGAATATGGCAGTTTTCTTGTGAATGACAAATATAGATAATAGGCAATCGAACTGCACACCGTGTGCGAAATTTGTTAAAAACCGATTGCGTAGTTTAGAAGTCCGTCGCGCACAAACAACGTGGCACGTAATTTATTATTTATATTAAGATTAAACCAAATTAAATTTCAGGTTCGTCGATTCATAAATACCTAGTAGTAGAATGAGAAAGTACGTTTATGATAACTTGGAGCACTGAGGTAAGGTTGTCTACTGTCTACTAACTCTACCTAACAATAAACCATTGGTGACATCAATTTCACGTAGGCGCCTACTCGACAATGGCTTTCGTATAAATTATTTGGACGATGCGAGGTGTAACCGTAGACTATTCCGCATTCCGTACGTACGCTTGCAGCTGCGAGCATGGTTTGCCGCCTGCGCGCTCTCTAACCGACAACGCCGACACAACACTGAGTGGCACGTCGCCTGCATTCCACTCCACTGCTTCGATACAACACTTCCAGTCCAATTTTATGTGGATATTCCGGGTTTTATTACCAATTCGATTTCTAACGCAAATAAACTACAAAATACTCTTCGCAAAATGTAGCTTCTGCTCTGCAGGCAAAGCAAGAATTTAAAATAGAGTCTTAGCTGTTCTTTAGGATTATTTCTTTGCGATTTATTTAAAGGTTTAACTTGGTCCAAAGACGTAACAAAAAGGCAAATTAATCGGAAAAAATGCATCACCATTTTATTTAAAATAACATTTACAACTTATCTACATTCCTACGAACTTTATTTTAGCTTCGAATTGTTACTGATAACACTCGTCCATCACAAGGCTTAAAGATTTTCTTAACAATTTGAATTTGGAATAGGTATACTCTTATTTATGCCTGGCTTAACCTTGAAATGTTAGTGACATATTTGAATGACTAAGGGCCAGTTTCACAGGTTACGGATAGCCACTATTTATCAGATAAATTCAAAAATAGAACAAAATTTGTATGAAATTATCTGCCAAATAAACTATCCGGAACTTATCCGTAACCGGTGAAACTGGCCGTAAAACTCTAACCTCAATTCCTTAAAATTAATGACTTTTTGAATAAATTTCAAAGCGTTTAAAATATTTTCATAAACAATGCACAAAAACGTTAAATAATTTATAACTTCAGCCAGCAAAGTCGAAGGTTCTCTCTTTAAAGCATAAGAAAGGAAGCACGAATGCGACGTGTTATTTACGACCAGTGATTCCGGCGCAACTAGGATTGCGCAGGAAATCCACCTGCAGCTTGATGTTGTTCCCGACGCATTTTCACAGACTTAATTTTTATTGTTTGCTTTGTTGGTTTATTGTGCTCTCAAGAGAACAACGAACAGAATGTTTTTGGTAGGTATACATTTGATGCGCCAAGTATCAACGATAGATTTTTATCAAGAGAGCTAACTTGCTGCCGTTCCAGGGACATAAAACGTTACTTAGCGAGCCACAAATCCTCGTAACGCTAAGCCGAGATAAAACACTAAGCTCGCGGCACAACGAGGCCACGCTCAAATTTTTCACCTGGGGCTGCGCACCGGCGCCGCCAGAGAATGTGTGCCACACGAGATATTACTCAGACATGAGTTATGACGTTCTATAATGAAACTCTAGCTAACTTACCAGACCCACTATAACACCTCAGCTGAATTTAACTTTATGTACGTTACATTTTATGCACCTATTTCCTTGAAGCTATAATATGAACTTGGCGTAAGAATAGGCATACATTCTTAAGACTTAGAAGACAGACTCGCAAATGTTGAATTTCGCTAAAACGTTACGTACGAATACATTACGTATTTGCCAAACCGCTGATTCAAAAGGGCTTTTCGGCTGTTCAAACGGAGTTGTGGACGCGGACGGAGCTCGGCATCCGAGATCAGCAAACAGAGAAGAGTAATAAAGCCATTAATTCCGCTTTACGTGCAAATAACATAAATCAGACTGTAGCGCCTCGCGCCGCAAGACCGCTCCGAGCCGCACGCGGAGGAACCGTGGGTAAATTAAGCGCCTGTCATACGTCCTAATGCAGACGACGCAAATACCAGCGATACAAATTAAACCAATCGGCTTTTAGTATTAAATAAAAATCCACACATATCTTTTCTATCAAAGTTCAGACACAGTAAAACACGAAGTTGGGTTCATACATAATAAACGAAGCTTGCATGGAGCACTTACCAACGTGGTTGTAAATAATTATCATTTTCGAAGCTCAAGTAGGTACAGTGCCGGAATGAAAAGGTTCGCCACTTTAGACTCGACTTACGCCTGTACAAGTACGGCCCGAATCAATTAAGCCAATATACCAATGCAAGAAATAGTTTTGCTAATATTTCAGCTAATATGACTTTTACAGCTATATACCTACCACAGTACTGTTAAATTCGATCGATAAAATAATTTAAAATCTTGTTTATAGTTGTTGTCTCATCATCAAATGTGACCATAAAGTGTCGATACTAAATTATTACATTTTAAATCGTTCCGAATTATTGTGACGATGATCAACAACGTCTTACACTATTTCTAGTCACACACCACACATTAATTAATGTTGAAGCCAGCTTCATTTTCAGCAATAATTGATTTGAATTTGAGAAAATAAGATATTTTGCAATGCATAACTTAACCGAAATTATTCATCAAACCATTGATTAAGAATAAGTCACCTTTTCTTTACAAGATATTTTAACACTTGAATGATTATAAATATTGTTCCAATATGTGCATAGTTTCAAAAGGTAATATGTTCGCGTCATATGTTGAACGAATTTATTTCTAAATCGTCAAACTTTTTACTCAAGAAGCTTGAATACTTGAATGTCCAACATCCCATATTGAGTAACGATTACAAAGTAAATTGCTAAAACAAATATTGGAAATATTTTCTCTTTACAGCGTTAAAGTGAAATCCCCATGCAAAATTATACTTTTATTTAGGAGTTTTCTCGGACAATCAAAATGTAAAAAATCTGTTTAAAGAATTTTTAAAAAATCCAACAACTCATTAATACCAAAATATGACCTTGATTATATTACCCTTGTTTCAATAAATGTGTTGATATATAATGTTAATGTACCGCAGGCAAACTACAACATAAACTTAGCATTTGTAGTGGACTGAGTGAAATGCATTCCACAATATTATTGGCAATGGCTTCGCTTTGCCAGGCGGACTCGTTCCGAGGATTAACGAAAATTAGATTTCAATAAGACGCTTGAGTCGAGGCATGGAACAAACCTAAGTCGAAGCCGGGTAATGCGCAGACGGTCACGCTCCACCTTTTAATGCAATGTCAGCAACCCGGGCGCCGAGCTCCGAGCGCTGAGATCTGTGCCTCCCACTACTCACGCACACATTAAATAAACACTTAATCCTATCTTAAGCTGATACATGTACAAATTATAGCTACGATACGTGCATGTCGTATTTACTGAAATAATTTCCAGCCCTCCACTGAAACAGTGAAGCGTTTTGTACACGATTAAATTACATTTGAATATAGGCATACCTACCAAATATAAAAGGTAGAAGTTAATACATAGAAGTAGCATAATATAAATAAACAACAGCTTTGGGGTCGCAATTTAATTTAGGCTCTCGAGTCCGAAACGGTCGAAATAAATTGGAACAATATACACACAGGTATGTATTTCAACTTTAGTTAACATCTTTGGGTAGGTTAGTTAGAATATAAAATTATTTTAGGGCGCTTGGAACATAAAGAGGTTGGCTTTTATCAATGTTGGTTTCCTACATGGACCAAATAACTAACAACGAGGAAAACACCCGAGGACGTTAAGCATAGAGAGCCGTTCTGAATAAAAAAATAGCTTTCCAAATAAATTATTCCCCCAATTCGGCCGTTTCGATTCAAATTGAAAGAGCATCTCAGTATAGAGATTTCTCTAACCGCGAAGGAAGAGAGAATACAAATAGGCATATAAACGGAAATGAAATGGCTTCATGAATCGTATGGACGAGTCACATCGTAGGACAGTTTGTCGAGGGAGAAGATTACAAAGAATTTATTGTTAGAAAAATTGAGCGTGAAAGCAATTCGAGCTTGATCTTTATTTTATAGGTAAAAGGCCAACAAATAGCCATTTGATAAACGACCACGTTATATGTCTGTACCGTAAGTTGTTTAACTTGTAGCTCTACATATAATTGTGTGGGTATGCTAATAGGTAGACATCCAAATTGGAACTAAGAAGTAAAATATTAAAATCTCGGAGCAAAGTTGCTAAAATTTAAATTAAATTTTGTTCATGTTAATCAATTTGGAACTTTGATTAAATCTACAAAAGGCTCATGGAGGTCCATGAACACCTGCCTACTTTAATGAACAAACACAAACAGTCATGAAATAAGACAAGCACGCAGGCAGAACGCGGATGGTTTCCTAGTTCATTACATATTCGCACGCCGTCCACGTTCTGTATAGATAGCTAGCATAATTCTCACAGGGACGCCGCGTTGCCCAACGAAACAATAGCAGATTATCAAACAAAACGACGTAAATAGTCCTCGGTATAGGAGAAATAGGGCGCGGGTTAAGGGTCCGCGGGGTATCCGCCGCGCGACTCGAATGCTAGATGAGGCAATCGCCAAACTGCTCTTGTTCTCGTTATCATTATCCAAAAACTAACCTTATTCGGTTTCAATATAAACAGAGTATTGGAACAGATGTCTAGGGAATAACACTGCATGTACTGTTTAGTGCATCGTTCGATAAAGGCGACTAACGGACGTCGTAGTTCTTTGCGTTTAGACGATCGCATAGAGAAACTTCAACCCTCGGGACTCTTTGTAAATGTCGACTTAAGTAAAGTGGCCTCTTACCTGTAGTACTTATACACCGCATAGTTTTTCCTAACCTTACAAATTTACTTGATATGTCTGCGGTTGTATGATATTTATTTTATGTTTCTTTCTGTTCTGTGTAGAGTTTGTTTTATTAGATAATTCGTTGCAAGACTCGATAATTTTAATAATTAAAAAAATATAATTGTATTATTTCTTCGCAAAATTCAAATATTTACCTAATTCATGTTTACCTTTAAACTAACCCACAGCCTTAGGAAGTAACTGCGCATTTTGGTACCAAGACGAAGCCTCTTTCTCTCTTTCCATATGCTAATAGAAACTCTTAGAATTGAATAGTGTACTTTTCTGTTTCCTCTACGAAATAGTGCTGTTTCTTACGCCTGGATTAGTAGAAATCAAATTTCTCCTAGTAACGCTTTTCTTGAATCCATCAACCGTCCACACAACACTTATAACTTCAATCTAGTTGCATGGTCCCAATAGAGAGAATGACTAACCCATCATTGCAGGTGGAGTTTAATAGTGCTTATAATTATCACCACGTTTAGCATTCGAATATGAATAAAGAATGAAGCTATATTTGCGAAAATCTGATTAGGATGATATAAAATGTGTGAATTATATGCAATAAACAAACAATCAATTGTAAAACTTCTGAAACATATTTGTATTTAAAAATATAACCACGATTATCGTTGTAAGGTAGAAAGGCTGTTCGCATTTAACTTTATTTCTCATCGCTGTACGAAACTCCTAAATAAGGTAATAAACAGTTATATGAATAAACCTTCGTAATACTATCATAAGACACATGTGGTAGAGACGATTCAATAGTATTTTAGTCAGAGCGAAGCAATCAGGCTACCTCTAAAAGCGAAAAACCCTACTAATAGTATCGCGCAATGGATAAACAGCACGACACAAAGTTTACGTTAAAAAAATAAAGGCGCGACGACGCCCGAATAAATGAGAGCTGCGATAAACAGGAGGATCCGCACCGAGCGGAGGGTCGATACCGAAATACATTATTCCCCGATCCGAGTGTTCCGATTCAAATTGAAAGAGCACCTCCAACATGAGATTTCTCAGGCGGCGAGTGGGCGCAGAATATAAATCGACGCATAACCAGAAATGGAAGGGCTGTGAATTTCCGTTTCGCGGTGAACGGTCGTGCTCAACTTTTATCATACTTTTACACTTAAACAAATAGAAAACTATTTGAGTAACATAATTAATTACATTCATTTCCAAAAAAAAATACCAACTCCATTCCTTTTAAGTTTATTCAGATAAACCATAAATTTCGATATCAGAATATTACGTAGGAATATTTTCCAAATATATTATTTGGATAAAGGGACAATTCTGATAAAGTTAAGATGAACCATTTTCAGACATGCCTTCTTTCAGATCTTATTTAAACACAATAGTGGTAAAAACAAGCTATTGGGCACAATACTGAGTTTTTTGTCACGAATAGCAGTGAACATAAACTTATTTTAACTCGTTGTTGAATATATTTACTTATACTTACAGAATAAACGGGACATACTTTCGCCCTCCCCTCATCGTGTATTCTGTTCTATTCGCAACACGCCCAGCCGATATTTACGTAACAGACGCCTGTGCTGACTTGTGACACCGTCTTCTAAGCGTAACAAAGCAATGTAATATTGAGTACACATAACAAATCTGCACCGTATACATCTCCGACTGGCAGAAACCCAATTACGATCTATTTGTTGTGCGAATATACTTACGTAGTGGATACAAAAAATCTTATTTCTTTCTGCCATTGTTCGCCACTAGAACCCAAGAAATGGATATTAATTTTCCCTAATTACTAAACGACAGATAATGCATTTACTAATAAGCATATGATTAATCCGATTAGTTTCATAACAGATCTATGGTTAGACAATCAAAGTAATCACCGTCCCTTTGTGTGTCTAATACAAGTACGCATGGTCCATTGCACATAAACTAGGTAGCGGAGTGTAAAGAGGTTCGAGAAAGGCATTTAGCCCGTACAAGATGATTTCGAGAGTCGCCCGAGGCAGCGGTGGGCGGCCGACAGAATGGGTGTCCGCGAGCGACGGCACTCTAACTTTATTAAGGACGAGACTCGTCGCTGAATCAAGGTGACGCGCCTTCACAATGCCCTATTCAGATTTAAATAGCTTTACGCCCAATTGCGCTTCAATATGGCTGTAGCTCGAGAGAATAGTTATATAATTAAACAAAGATTTTAGAGTTCGTATTGGAATACTTCACGAAACAATTTTACGAACTTCATAAGTTTTGCATTCTCAAAATATTTTTGTCTCGAATTAAAAAATCGTCAAGAATTTATTTATTAGTCACGGCAAAAAAAAGAAAAGATTTCTAATTATAAAAAGAGCCTCACAGAATTAATGATAACGATAAAGTCGGAAGTAAACTTTAGCTGATTCATTCACGTTAATTAGCTACGGTGTTTAAAATAAATTATTAATCAAGAATTCAAATGCATAATACTTCGAAAGCATAACCTGATGAGGAATCTGTGGTTAATCTGTTACCTTACGGATAGCAGTTCATTTCTTTTTGGATCTCACGAGCCGCTATTTTTTCATGTGTACCTATTAGAATAATTGATTTGTATTTCTTAAACTACTTTATGAAACAACCAGCTATTTAATTGGTACGGTAATTGTACACTGATACGATGATTGAGCTTTTAAAATACTTAAAAAAACGGCAGGTAACTCGGAGAAGGCAAACAAATTGACTTGAAAGAAAGCAGCTACATAGGTTCATAAAAGTTTATGGACAAATTTCAGATTTTGCTTAAAGTTAACTTAAACAATTTATTTACCATGTTGCCGGTACCTGGTTGAGCATAAGCCCCCTCCTTTCCCGTGGGGGTCGTGAGAGGCGATTGGGGGATTATTACACGGTGATGGGCAGCAATATCCACCTTAACACAGATAGACATTATCCTGTGTTCACGAACCCAGGCGCGAAACAAATTTAATGTTTCTCGCTGTGTATTCTCTGTGTAATAAGTATATGGGGACAAGATTTCAATGGTACACGTAGAGTAATTATTTCATTCACCAAAGACTAAAATTCAATACCCTAGTTTAGGTTTCTAAACCCTGTCGAAAAATAGTAAACAGTCTCCTACTTCTTTGATTCGTTTGCATAAAAGCTATACTGTTCCCCACGATCGTAATCTTCTTAGATACTGCAGAGAACCTACAACACCCACACTATGGAATAGTCAATGTCGTAATTGACGCGCGAGTGTGTCTCACAACATAGCAAAGGATAATTTATAACTGTATCGTACATAATCATCCTTAATTTAGTGTGAACTTACAAGTGGCGTTGAGTAAAGGCATCTACCGCACGCGTTACCATGTGAACAATGGTGCGCGACAAGCAGAGGGGCGCGGGCTCTAGGGCGGCACAAAGTTTGGCAATTATGGCGACCGCATGTCTGAGAGCGTCGCTACACTCATTACCGACTGAAACTCGACTCGTCTAGATTAAAAGTCCAAGAGACACGGGTCTCTGGAAATACCACGCCAAGCTCTGAATAAGATGGGGATTAATGTTCGAGACAGCGTCTTAACAAATGGCGTAGTTAAGACTTCCCCGATAGTTGAAGTGCCCTTTGGTTAAACAACGTAATCAACTATACCGTTCAAACGGCCTCCTATAAAAACTTTGTAATGAACGAAACAGAAAAGCTGAATAATTTCAACGAAGGACGCTAAAAATGTCTAGGGATAGACGATAATTGAATCACAAAGTCTGAAAACAACCGCGTAAGTTTAATAAGTAGCAAGCTAACTGTGCCAAGCCGACTGCTTCGCTCCGTGTTTGAGAACATCTAAACAAATAACGTAGTTAGATTTCTGCTCTACTCGTTCTCTTAGTTCCAAAACGAAAATATAAGGAAGCTTATTACGTAACATCTTACGAAGTCGGTAATTACTTGTATTGAGTTACTCCTTAATTTAAATAAAGGATCTATTGTAAATTAAGTCTCAACACAAATCTATGGTTATACGAAGTGGAAAACCTGTTGAACCTATTTTCTTCTTCATTCAATCAGCTCAGACTATTTCATTGCTAGACCTCCTGTTTCAAATTACGCTAGAACGCTCCACCTTACGGATCTACTCTATGAGGAACGAATGAAAAAGTAAATTTGATCATTGATTGCCAGTAGCTTCAGAGACACTTTCCACAGGAGCGAAAATGAGCAACAAGTTTATGCCACGTAGTTAGTCCCTGAAGTTTTTTCGTTTATTTAGGACGGATTATTCGTGTAGGTAAGGTAAGAAATACGTAGGTAGATATCGTATAATATATGTACATTTGTATGGTTCATGTATTGTAGAATTTAAGCAGGTATAGAATCAAATTACTTAATTGTAATATTATGATGAGATACTTAAATATGATTAATTAATACGTTGTAATAAATGCTACTTTCATAGGAATGATATACTAAAAGAACAAACAACTAAAGACAATGTAGAATTCCAGGACCACGAAAGCTTTTGTCGGGAATTATTAAATGAATGAATAAATTACAAGCCTTATTCATAGTCAGTTCGCAACACAAACACTTTCTGATAGTCAGACACACACTTTCTGAGTAAAGACCAACGAGAAAAGTTTAAGTTCTAACTTTACGCGAACGATGCCGCTGGTGAGATACTTAGTATTCTAAGAGGAATATTATTTCTTATAAACGGTTAATTTACGCGATTATTTTTGCCCTAGGGTATAATTTTGCCTGAAAAATAAAGCCAGCTTTTCTTAAATATTTTTGGGGTGTCTTGGAAACTAGATTGGCGAACCTCTAAGTCTATTTTTATTGCTGTAGTAGTGCTTATTAGTCTAATATTTTATTCTTCGAATACTGCTGCGCAGTTTAAAGTTTTCTGTAGGAGAACCAAACGCTAGATAATGTTCGCCTTTCTATATGAACATTCTAGAATTTTTCGTAAAACTGTATCTCTGTGAAATTCTCACATTCAATGTTATAAATGCGAAAGTAACTCTGTCTGTCTGTCGTGCTTTGACGCCAAACCTACTCAACTGATTTAAATGAAAATTGGTACACAGATAGTCTAGATCCTGAGATAGTCTAGGGATGTGGATATAAATCTATACTAAAATCAAAAAGATGAAGAGTTTGTTTATCTGCTTAACGCGCTCGGGACATATTACTATACTAAAGAGAAAACATATTTCCGTGTTTGATGGCCCATTTATCGAGGACTTTTTATCCGGATACGTATTAGTTCCCACGGGACGCCGATTAAACCGTTGACGGTAGCTAGTAGATAAATAAAAAAGTATAAAAATATTGCAAAAATCCGAATCGAAATGGAAGAATTTTCATCTACTGAATGTTGTTCAGGCATGAAACTTACAACTATGTATTTTAAAGGAGACATATTTTGCAGTAGCTTAAAATTTTCTAAAATCATATTTTATGTGTAGCCTATGCCTCAGCCTATGCTCAGATATCTCAGATTGTAAATAGGAATTGTCAGCTGTGGACTACAACTAACATAAAACAACCTCGTTATTCGACACACCAGGCTTAGGCCGCTACTGTAGTCAATTTTAATATTTCACTAGCCATCCAAGACCGACCGTGCTCGTCAATTAAGGCATTGTTGTCGGTATGTGACACTGCGGAAGGAACTTCGTCTAATATGCACTGCTGGGTACACATATTTTGATGAAGTTGCATGGATTTTGTGATCGCCTGCAACGACAAGCTGCTTCAAGGTAATACCGCACTGCGGACCGTATTTGTGATAGCAGAAAAATAACACAAGTGGAGTGAGTTGATACTAGGGAGTGTCTACGACTGTTACTATCGGACCTTACTAGTTTTTGGTAATAATATAAATGCGAAGCGAGGCTTTTCGCTGCTTTCAAATTGTTTACTGTTCTGATATAATCGGCTATCTTCAGGCTCGTGAGAACAGACAGTCCGATTAAGCTTCATTCTTAAGTAAACTTGAGAAAAACCAGTATCCACCATAAAAAGCATTCTGAACGATCCAAACCGACCGACCGACCGACCGACACAGGTGACCTTCGTCGAGTGTCTCGTCGGCCGACAGCGTTTCATACGATTGGGGCCGACAACGCAGCCTGTCGCGATGGATGCGCTCTCGACGAACGTCATCCAAACGCGTTTGACTCCGCCTATATCTGGTCGGTCGACCAACGTCTACACGGTATACTTTGGTCAACATCAACTGGACCAAGGTCACCTCTGTCGGCGGTGGGTTTCGATCGTGCAGAACGACTTCTAGCGTTCATAATTAAGAGCTCAGTTCGGATAAGCGCGCGTTTAGCAATATTTTTAATTTTCTATATGGCGTAGCGCGTTGTGAATTAGACGTGGCAAAGTCACATCAGACACACCAACACAACTGTTCTGTCGGTTTTAATGATAAGCAAAAATAAATAATCACCAAGAATTTCAGGAATCCTGGTTCTCGCGATGGACCAGGGCCTGGACATGCTTTTTGCAAGGTCCCTCATAAACACACCTAAGTTTATTATGTAATTTTTGACTATTTAAAAGGACATTACGGGGTCTCATGTCACCCACGAACTATGCCACTAGTGGTACAATGAACGCCACACACGCTCTATTTTAACTGAGCGCTAAAAGTGTCCACTTAAATTGTACCGATAAATCGAAAAGTAATTGGGACAAAAACGTTACAGTTTCTAGAACTACGTAATATTTTTTACTTGTACAGTACAGTTGCACGCTTAGATAACATGTGTGGCGTCCATAAAAGTGACTGACCTGCAGACTGGGGTGTACGGCGAGCTGCAGCAGCGTCCTGACGACGCCCAGATGCCCCTTGTTGACGGCGATGTGCAGCGGCGTCTGGCGGCGGCGGTTGCGCGCGGAGAGGTCTGCGCCGGCGGCGGCGAGCGCGCGCAGGGCGGCGGGCTCGTCGCCGAAGGCCGCGTGGTGCGCCGCGCGGTCGCCGTCGCGGTCCTCCGCGTCCACGTCCGCGCCCGCCTCCACGAGCGCGCGGATCACTTCTACGTGACCGTTTTGTGCTGCGGCCTGTTATAACGTACATTTTGTTAGCTTTTTTATGTTTTGTTTATTGTTAACAGGCAATCCGTCGTATTTTAATTTTTTAATGGCAATACATAAAATGATTTCTCCCGCTGTAGATGCAGCTGGAGGGAGTTTCAGAATTTTACTGACTAAAAGACACTTTTATTCTTTCTGTTCCGTTTCGTGGTCACCCTTCGAAAATCCCGTAGACAAGATCTTTTCTATCCAATTAGAAGCAAAATATTAGGTCGTAATCCTTTCTAAAAAGTTAGCAACATCATCAAGACTTTTCTTAAAGTTGAGAGAGTCTATGGGACGCAACCGCTTATCAGGCGAACCGTAAAAACGTTGAGCCTTTACTACATTAATAGAAACTTGACCATTTACCTGGAGAGCAGTATGTCCACCATAAAATCCATTGACGTCAACATGAGCTGCCTCAGTACGGCCGAGTATCTCGGCGCAGCGCGTCGCGTCACCGTTAGCCGCTGCCTTGACTAGCTCTTCATTCGCGTCGCCAGTCACGTGAGATTCGAACAACTTCTTCAATAAAGCTGATAGACGTTCTCCTAAAATAGTGATATGAATGATATTTTTTTTTTGTATTTTGAACATTATTAAAACGAAAGTAAATTATGTATTTATTGTACCCTAATATTAAGACTAAATTTATGGATATAATTTTTTTTTTCCGGTTCGAACATTATAACAAGGGAACGTGTATAGCCCTTATAAAAAATCAAAGAATAATGTAATGATACCTGATGAATTTCCAGAAATACTTCCGTCTGAAGACGCGACTTTAGTCACAGCGTTAGGATTGTACGTCCACGAAGTGTTGCAAACTTCCACTTTGAGGTCATTGTCGTGGTATATTTGTTGAACGCGGCCGATCTTGCCAAGTGTCTGAAAGGCAATTTACATCAACTAATGTACAATTATTGAAAAAATATGTATTATTCATTCAGTTATTGAATCTGATTGATGCCTTTCACATCTCCTAGAAACTCCAACCGTTTCTCTCTTCTACGAAATATTAATTAAGAGCGAGAAAAGAAAAATTTGTGAAAAACTAAGTGATAACCATAAATGAACCCGCTGTAGTATTCAACGTGTCCCCTAAGCCAGTTCCGTTTTCAACTTACAGGTGCCATAGCCTCAGCCCACTCGCCGTGTCCGCGCTGCAATGTCTTCACCCGCTCTTGATCAGCACACACTTGCACGAGGTCACCGACCGCGAACCCGCCGCCGCCCGCACCCGTCGACGAGGCAGACGCGCTCAGGTTGCCGCTGCAAACCTGTGTTGTGTACCCATGTTACTGCACTTGTTCAAAAATACAGTCAAGTTAATTCATTTAATAGTGTGATTTTTAATATATCTAAAAGTCTATCTTTAAATGAGTTATGGTACCTACCTACTGGAAAAAGTTTATTTTTTTTGTACGTATCCAAAAACGATAATATTTTAGTTAGTGTTTTATTTTTTTTACATCCGAGTGGTGACTTCTTTTCTTTTTCAATTTCTTCAGACAATTGCGAGAAGTATTTAATAAAACGGTCACAATGTTACACAATATTATATAACTGGTGTGTGGGAGCACCCTTACATAGCAGACATACTGCCATTAGAGAATAATAACCGTACGGATACTCAAGAGCATTGTTCATTGCTCACCCTTATTCAGGAAGATCAGTGATATCATATGTTTACTCACAATATTTAACCTCATTCATTTATTTCTTAGATAAATACATTTTATAAAACCTTTTACTGGTGCTGAAAATTCATTGAGTTACTGAATTATGATATTAAGGATTATCGAAAATTTATTTTTCGATCCACAGTAGGTTTTATGCAAATTAAACAATTAAAATTAAAATTAAATGATTCATTAATTTGCTTGTTATGAATTACCAATGGAGGTAGATTCTTCCTTCCTTGTTTATTCCATATTGTGTATTTTACCGGGAATTATTTATCTTCCTCATTTGGAATACCTGGTAGTAATACTATTAAGAGGACATGTGATGGATGTTTTAATTTAGGCTCTAATCTCATCTCAATTTTCGTTTTATTGTCATATTGCAATTCCAGAATTCACTGTAGAAGTTAAACTAGACTGTTAACAAATTACCTTGGTCAAAACAGCAGGGTTGAACGTCCACCTGTTGCCGCTGGGGTAGGTGACCACAATGTCATGGTCTTCGTCGATGCCGACAACGGTGCCGGTAGTGCCCAGGCACTCGAACATGCCGTCCGTCCAGCCGCCGTGGCCGTGTTGCAAGGACTGCACTATTTCTAAGTCCAGGTCCACATTTACCTGAAAATTATAATAAAATATTGTGATTTATTTTATTTTTTCTATCTCTGATATCTGTCTGTTATTATTTTCATCCCTTTGCATATTATTTCTTAACAAAATTGACAATGATATACATACACCCACCTGATCACCAACTTGCAGGCCATGGGGCCCAGTGCGGCCAGGCCCTAATTCTCCTAGTAGTGGTAAATGTTCCTTGTACACATTTTGTCCTTTTACATCATTCACAACCTGTAAATTAATAATTATATGAATTAAAACCTTCATTCATTGATTTGAGTTGATAACAATCAATAAGGTAATACAAAAAAAAATATTGTAGCTCTAAAATACCAACAAGGTAAATCTAGTTAATTGTCAATCAAAGAGGAATTCACACATGCTTATTTAAATATGGAATATCGTATTAATGATGAGGAAACTGGAAATAAATCAATGGAATACCTTTAAATCTGCCATGCCTTCAAATCCAACTCTGTAGAGATTCTTGGCTCCATTATCCCATACAACATATGCTGCAGATCGAGGACTTGCTGCAGACCAGTCCTGTACTTCATTAACTTTTCCTCTTCGTCCATTGCCACCATCTTGATCTTCCCATTGCCAATCAACCTACAAACCAATAGACTTCATTGTTTAATTCACACACTTATTCAGTTTAAGAGAGCCACTCTTCCAAGAATCAAGAAGAACTCCCAAAATTTTTTTTCTTGAATGTGTAAGATGCTAGTTGCAACTGCATTGTGCTGGTCATTGAGAGTGGAATGAAATTTCATCAAAATGTCACATTAATGATATGCTGGTGGGTTTCCAATAAATAAATGAAGGTAACATACCCCTCTAACAACTCTTGCTCCTGGGAATATACCTCTCACAGCTTGCTTTTTGCTCTTGCGTCGAGGTTCAACCAGACATCTCTGGGCTCCTGGTGCACTTATACGATAGAACCTATGTCTAAGATTGTGTTTGTCACCATGATAGCAAACAGAACATAGGTCATAGTTACTGCATTCAGCACATTTCCAGCGAATTCCTAAAAGTTATTAAACATTATATTTTGAACCTCTAAACTGTTTAATTATTATATTTTTTGTAACTTCTAAATTGTTTACTGACTTCAGCTCAAGTAAATATTACTTAGTGAACGGCTAAATAAATACATTATCACTGATTTCTCACAGTAGAGTTTTCTAAGCTGTTTTTATTATTTTATTTCCTTACCAAAAATGGGTTGTTGTCTACAAGTATCACACATGGTTCCTTCATGTTTCACCCCTGTTGGGGCACTATCAAGTATGCGCAAGTCATATGCGCCAGAACACCTGTAATTAGCAGCAGTGCCATTGTCCCAAACAACCACCACTTCCTCTGGGGATTCAAAGTTTCTGACAGTACCAACATGTCCCTCTCCACCATCCTGCAATCAAATGTTAAATGAACCATGACTAAAACTTTAATCTGTATCTAAATTTCCTTACAAAACCGATAGCACATAAGGAAACTCCCAATACTTATAAGTACTAAATTTATTTATTTACGAATTTATGTACACACAATAGAGAAACACATCAGGAAGGAAAATAGTCTACAAAGGTAATGTTTATTCCTAAACAAATATCTTCCAGCATACCTGCATGTCTTATTGAAAAAAAAAAAACAGTTACTGAAATATGTATTTAACAGGACAGGACCATTACTTTTGTTTACAAACTTATTGTCATTGGTTCATATTAGAATAACATGCCACAGAACCAAGTCACCAGACACAAAAAAAATGGAATATTGCTGTTATGTAGTCACTAACCCCTTCATTGCCATTGTACTATACGAAAGCTTTGTGGATGTTTCTAACAAAATAAGATTAAAGCCTTGGTGATGCACACTAAACATTTTAACATATTCAAGATGTTTCAGCAAAGAGCGCATTTAACCACTTTATATTATTGTCTAACCCAGGAAGAACTTGCCAAAGTTTCAAGTAAATATTATATTATTGAAGTAATATGAAGGCATAACTAAAAAATGTGTTTAACAAAAATAAACAGTGTTCTACCTGTTTGCCCCACTTCCAGTCTGGACCCCGAATTACACGAGCACCAACTCCTTCCATCATAAATCTAGTAGCTCTAGAGGAAGCTGAAGATCCTGGTATATTAGTTTCCATTGAAACAATAATAAGCAGTTGTATAAGATAGTAAAAGTTATTTATTCACTCCGCCTAGCTTCAAAGGTAAAATGTCAAAACTTTTGATTTGACAGATGGACGACTTAAGAATCGAGATGGGTTTCGTTCAGGAATGACTGTGGTTGTAACGAATTCCCTGTCATGTCGATTATAAATATTTTGTAGAATATTTATTAAATTATAATTTAATGTCCTAGGCTTGTCCTAGGACTTCTAGCCACTTAACCTTAGAGTAATAACTGTTTAGTAATTACTCTAAGCACTTACAGCAAATGTTATTAGTCAATCAACTGTCAATGTCAGTGTCAGAGTGGAATTAGATTCTAACTGAGGATTATTTATCGCAAAACTCAACATTTAATTGATTTGATCTTATAAATGATAATAAATGTGCTCTAATCTTATGCAGTTGGTCGCCTATACGACCTTTAAGTTTGACGTGTTGTTTCCTTGAAGTCCGCTACCGCACGGCGATTTATTTATAAACTGGCAGTTAGAAGTGCTCGTGTCTCAGAAAGTATTCAGTGTTCTTTTATTACAAGCTTACATAAACATATATAATACAATGTCTAGCCATCGGAATAAATATGAAAAGGCTAGAAGACGCCTAGCTGCTGTAACATTTTTATCCAATATATCTTTAGATGGTAAGATAAGAGACCCTGAAGTTGTCCAGATAGTAGAAAAAACACCGAAAACTGATAAAACTGATTCAGGATCCAAAACTACCGATATTCCCAAGGAAAAAGAAATAACTCTACGAAACAGTGTAAGAAATAAAAATAAGGCACCTCATTCAAGTCCAGTGCATCGTCTTGGAGCTGATAATCATTCTCTTAGCTCAGACTCAGAACATACTAATACTATCACACCTGTTAAGGGTGGAAATGCATCACTTATCAGAGAAAGGTAAATAAATCCCATATAAATCTTCAAATTAAACTTTTTTAGAATCTGATGTTTTGATGAACCAATTTAATTCAATATATATTTTAATCCTTTTGCAGGTGTTCATCTGGGAACACAGAATCTTTTAAAGATAAGCATGGATCATCAAGATCAAGGAAAAGTCATCTTGTGGCATTAACTGGTGCCAATGCAGATGATAAAAGCAGCTCAGAAAGCCTCAACTTTGGTAAATATCATCAATTTTTATATGATATCCTGATAAAAAAATGAGATTATAACTGTACACTTACAATGTAAAATCCTATTTCAGGCAAATTTAGAACAAGCAACACATGCATCCCGGAGCACCATGCTCTAACAAAAGAAGTGCGCATGGTGCGTCCAACTAAAGGAGTATCATTCCGGGATGAAAGACTTGCCATAGTCCCTGGACAGGGGGCTCCATGTGTTATATTCAGTACTATCCCATACTCCAAAACTATCCGCAGTGCACGGTATAATATTTTTATACAAACTGTTCAATTAAAACATCTGTAAGAATGCTAGATCTATATTAACTTTAATATTACTGTTTTAGTTCTGATTTAAGAAAAGATGGTGTTAGAAGAAGGAACACCTCAGGTCCCAGACCTCTATCAGCCATTACAGATAATGGTATGGATCCCTTTGATCTTCTTGGCCTAGAAAAGGAGGAGAATGGTCAAGAAATATCTTATTCAAAATTATTAGTCCCCTCCAAAGTATGTACCAGGGAGCAGTACAAAAAAATGTATGAAGGAGATTTTACTGAAAAAGCTAATTGGAAAATAGTTAATCGGCATCCACATGTTATAGCAAGGTATATACATTGTCTTTCATATTATTTAATTGATTTCTGAGAATCTTCTAATGATTCTAAAGTCTAGGATATAGAAATTAATATGAGAGTGGTAGCATTGATATGAAAATTAGACCCATTAAATAATTGAGCATTTTAATAGATATTGACATTCATGTAATTCGTCAGTTATTCAAGATCTTTTCAGGTCTACAACAGTCCAATTTATGCATGTAATGGAATGTTTTACTTCCTTCAATAATACAATTATCATCATAATGATATGTGTGCATACCTTCTCTATCTAATACTGTATTAACTTTGTGAGTTTGTAGAGAGTATGTATTACATTAAAGTTATGCCAAAATTCAAAACATCCTTTGAGTTATTGGAAATATATTTTAATGGTTTTCCCTTTCCAATTGTGTGCTTAACTTCGAATTTGTCAACAAAAACCTATTAGACACAATCTCATAAAGAAATAAGAATGTGTTGCACTCATTTTACATCTCTATCTGTTAATACATACATTATCCACATGTTCACAAACACATAATTCATCCATTATATTACCAACTGGTACTTAAGGCATTTTGAACTCATACAGTCTCCACATCATTTCATCACTAACAAATTTGACTTTCAGGACTAAGTTATTGACGAGGCACAAGGATAAAAAATGGTAAACACTGAACAGATTAAAAACTGCTATGCAACACTTAGATTTTGCTAATGCTAATATTATGTCCCTGCTAAAAATTATGAAGTTATTCTGTACATTTTGTGATGTACACTAGGATAATTTGTATTATTTAATAAAGCTTAATTTTGGTCAAGTAATCATCTTATTAACAGGTTATTTTAGGTGTTGTGCAGTGAATATATTTAATAGCTTAATACTAGGGAGTAATTTATTTCTTATGCAGAACTTGTATATCACTTGATACCTTATATTATGTAAATATATTGTAATACTCACCTCACCCACTAATCACCATAACCCATGTACGAACCTGGCTTCTATCTGGTCTGGTATTCACTGCTAGAACATAATTTTACAAAACTATGCATGATATACGTTGAAAGCATAGGATGCGATGGAAGGGTTATGATACTTAAGTAGGTATAGTACTTAGAGCATGCTGTAACCACTTGTTACTGACTTACATTTGACTAGATGCATGCTGATTTAACTGGTTCGGATATTGAAATAATAACAGCCTGCACAAATAGTCCCAGATATGTTTTCCTGAATAATCATTAATATGTTGTCTTTATAGGTGTTTTTCATATGAATCATCTCAGAGGACAGCAATACCGTCGTCACCACCGCACTCCTCTGTGGACATCAAGTCGTTTGACTGGGACGAAGGGACATTGCTTTCTCAAAAATATGTATGTATTCATCAAGATAAACAAAGATTTCGCCCTTTACATAACATACCGTTACCGTAACGTTTTTCAGTTCAAGTTGAGCTATCATCATCTCAGTCCAATGATTTATGATATTTTTCATTCAAATAATATATTTATGCTTTTTTTTTCAGGTTCAATACTGTCCCAATGTATTGGATGATCCGGAGCTGATAGCTGGAAAACATAGAACTCTTCTTACATTTACGTCGTACATGACGTCCATTATTGACTATGTACGACCCCAAGATCTGAAAAAGGAATTGAATGATAAATTCAGAGAAAAGTTTCCGCACATCAAATTAACGCTCAGTAAATTACGAAGGTACAGTTTCATCCGTACCGTTATTTTAGCTATTTTTTTTTTTTTATAGTGGCAACCCGACCGATTGCCGGCCACGGCGGCCATTCTCTAAAGAGTTGAGCCAACTGCGCAGAACATATTATAGAGCACAAGTATTTTCGCAGACACAGGTGCACTCTCTATTACGGATTACCTCACTCTTATAGTCCGATGGGACGGCCATCCGACACGACCAGAGAGAGATCAGGCGTAGGACCGACATTTACGTGCTCTCCGACGCTCGGGTACCAACTTCCAAACTTCGGGCTGCTTTTTAGAAAGTGTCTTAAAACCCGTAAATCTTTTTCGACCCGACCCGGGAATTGAACCCTATATTTAATAGACCAACGAGACTGGATATTTAAGATATTCGTTGTAATACATATTATCTACCTTTTTTCTTGCAGTATCAAAAAAGAAATGCGGAAGATCGCCAAGCATGACAGTGGAGGAGTCGATCTCCTCTCTGTAGCACAGGCCTATGTTTACTTTGAGAAGTTGATTCTCGCAAATCTCATCAACAAAGATAATAGGAAACTGTGCGCAGGAGCATGTTTACTACTATCAGCAAAACTGAATGACGTGAAAGGAGAAGCTTTGAAAGCACTCATTGAAGTAAGACTACAAATTTACTGGTACCTAAATTTGAACTTTAAATTTCATATACATACGTACTAAATTCTAATGTATTCTTACAGCGCATTGAAACTACATTCAGAGTGAATAGAAAAGATCTGATTCGTTTCGAATTCGCCGTCCTCGTGGCGTTAGAATTCGGTCTACACGTACCGCCCTACGAGGTGTTCCCGCACTATCAGCGACTGCTCCACGACTCGTGACCTTGGCGCAGACTGGCCTTCGAGCCATGTATCCGCGTCTGTCACAGGCGACGCGCCACTATCGTGGACAACCTAAGGGCCAGCGCATGGATGTAAAGTGCTCACATACAAATGGATGAGAACGTTCAAAACGTTATAAGTACTTTAGAAGTGAGGTTTTCTTAATAAGTGCTTATTAGATACGGAATATTAGGAGTTTTGTCCCTAGCTCAACATTTGAGGTCCATCACATGCTGCAAAGTTTTAGTTGGCCGATAGTTGGGCTCTTAAATCAGTATGGAGATGACAGATAGTGCGCACATTAGTAGAAGCTTGGCTGGATTGTATGCTGTCTGCCGACAGTTTAGTATGCAGTGTGTGGGGATCTAATACTAGATATTCACAGCCTTTAGCTTATCTAAGCGGTGGGTTACATAATATCCAATAGAAAACTTAGGGTGTTGCTTGCCATTTTATATCTATGAATTTGTTAGTCTTGCATGTAGTTTTACATATATATAACTACCTAGTTATCGTCACCCAAGAGTCACGTTAGCGAAAAAGTGGCCCCTAAGCATAAAGGAAAATATTTCGTAATGACCATTCATTTTTTATGCTTAAATACAGCTTTAAAACTCTAATATATATAGTTCATCAAACATTATTGTACATGTGTAGCAGTTAATAGTTAAAGCGGTTTAAACTTGTGGATTATAGATGGAGCTTCGATCCGGAGGATTAAAATGTTTTGATAAAAGGCGTGATCTAATTATTCGCAGTAATACTTCAAAGAATTAATGCAAATGTTTCTCGATAAATTTATACCATTACCATTTTATATTGGATTTTTTTTCCAGTCGTTGCATTCACCTCATCGTCTCGGTATTGTATGAATGCGCGACAAGTATTCGCTCTTATTAAGTAGTGCAACGAAGTAACCCCTACAGAAATATTGCAATTGGGCCTTTGTTAGTAATTTGTAATTCATTATCAATACCCTATTTGAGTAGTTTTTAACGAAGGGTAAACAATCTTGATGATATGATTATTTACATAAATAAATAATTTAATAAGTTTAATTGATTTAGTAATTGTTATTATTGTATTTATATTGAGCTTAAAATGCATTTTCCTTTAGTAAATACAGTATCATAATATCAAGATTTTTATCTTTAGACATGCCTACTCAAATGGAGTACAGGTGAAGTATTTGTAATTAGAAATGTATTGAATAGCAATTAGCTTATGATAGAAACCCTAGCACAATTTGTAAAAAGTGTAGATGTAGATGTTTATAAAACATAACTTGCATGCTGGTCAATCTTAAAGAAAGGAATTAAAGTGAATTTGTAATTAAAAATTATTCTATAAGTGTTGGGTATTTAGCAGGAAACTATTTTACGGTAGCAGACTTGTCGCTAAATTGTAATGCTCAAGCATACGATTATTATACTATAGAAATGTATGTAGGTACTTAATTTATTATATAAGTCTGTAACATTCTGCAATAAAATAACTCTAATGACAGGGAACAACTCGGAGCAAATAAATTCGAATAGTGTTGATTCGAATAAGTTCGTATTGTAAATGTGATGGATGTTTGACAATTGTAATTGAAACTGATCTTACATTATAGAAATCCCACCTCAAACTCGCGTGTGACTGCGTCGCACGCAGCCTAAAATCAGCCCTAATACTTAGACACTTACCTACATGGTTCTTTAAACTTGAACATCGACATTTGCCAACTTTAGTAGATATAAAACTGAGAGTTTAATGTGATTATAGCCAAATGATGTAACTGTGATATCAGCACATGTATTTATCTACGTAAATAAGGTAAATTATAATACTGAGTGTTGTGGAAGTAATTTATTTTTAGTATGTTTGTGAGATGAGTATAAGAGAGATGAATGATTATGTAAATGCATTAAAATACGAGATTATTTGTTATTATAGTTGTTAAAAACCATTACTCATAGATGCGAAATTAAAAGTTAATGCAAATTAAAATAGAAAAAGGTATTGCTCGTGTGCATCTGGTGGACCCATTTTTTTAATTCGTCTGAAATTAAATAAGATTTATAGAGAATTTTATTTAAAGAAGTTAAATTTAAAATTCGTTGTGAACCTTATTTACGAGAATTAAATGTTTTTATTGATAAACAAACAAAATCTGCCTGCATGAAAAATGTCAACAAACGAACTGAAAAGGCAAAAACAAGATAAACAATCGCAGTAGGGTTGTTGATTGTTGTAGTACCACAAAACTACTACTAAAGAGGCGCAACTGCGATTGATATTTTTTTATGCAGACTGGGTTTTTTTTTTTAAATAATATACGTAAAATCATTTTGGGTAATTGAGACAAATCCACCGATACCTTCAGTTTGACGTAATGCGTTCGTCTGTATCGAAGAAAAATAATAAATTCGCGCGGAAATATTAGTGTAAACAACCCTTCTTGGCAGTCGGATAATAAAGAATCCTCAATCCAGATGCATGCAGAACATACCTAGCAATTTAACGCAGTTTATTTTTTTATGTCTATCTCTGTGTATGTTTCTGTGAGAGACTGCCGGTTACGGTTAGCTTGTTTTTTTATAAGTAGGCTTAGTGTTTTTTGAATTCAGTTTTTGCATCTAAACGGGTTTCATAACGCCTTAATTTAATTTTAAACCTGCTTGTAGTGTAATTCTGACTAGACCTCTTTCATTACGCGAGTGCAAATCAGTACCTAAGTTAGGTACATAGAAATACCTAAGTGTAATGTTGTTTTATTAACAAGGTGTGAATTCTAATCTTTGTTTTAATAAAATTGTTGAAACCAAAGCTCGTATTTTACTATAATTAGAAGTCGAATATTACCCAATAGTTTAGTGTGAGTGTTATTTTGTACAATATTTTATTTTTTCTTTTGTTAATTGAACTACCAAATCGAGAGGATTTTTGTGATGTCCATGAATCACCGCAAGAACACCAGCATTTACCTAACTAGAAAAAGCTCATTCAAATCGGTTCATCTGTTTAAGAGCTACTGTGTCACACACACAAAGTCGTGGTGGCCTAGTGGTTAAAGAGCCAACCTCTCAAGTATGAGGGCGTGGGTTCGATTCCAGGTCAGGCAAGTACCAATGCAACTTTTCTAAGTTTGTATGTACTTTCTAAGTATATCTTGGACACCAATGTTCCAGATGTGCCAGAACCTGTGTTTCAGATGGCACGTTATCTGTAGGTCCCGGCTGTCATTGAACATCCTTGGCAGTCGTTACGGGTAGTCTGAAGCCAGTAAGTCTGACGCCAGTCTAACCAAGGGGTATTGGGTTGCCCGGGTAACTGGTTTGAGGAGGTCAGATAGGCAGTCGCTCCTTGTAAAACCATGGTACTCAGCTGAATCCGGTTAGACTGGAAGCCGACCCCAACATAGTTGGGAAAAGGCTCGGAAGATGATGTGTCACAGACACATGGCGGTCGAATTTATAACATCCCTCTTTTTGTCTCGGGGGTAAAAACGCCTGGACGGATTCTAAAATGTCATTATTACTACCTCGCTACACAGCTACTGCGGCCACAGACTAGAATTAATTGGTGGTGAAGCTAATATCGAAGAAACACAATATGCCACACGCTTGACTGGCGGTTATCACTGAATATCACGCTCCAGCTCGCAGTGTAAACGCTGTTCCACGCACACCTGATAGTTGCTGTCCAAGCAAATAGATGAACATCACCGACCTATTTTAATATGCAATCAAGTTTACCAGATATCTAAATAAATTCATTGATTACAGTTACGCCAGATTCTCTATTAGTTTCCAGAAACGGCCAGGCAATATTTTTAGTACATCAGACTATCTTTGTATTACACGCATATTAATTGGAGGAAGTGCAATACGGCGAACCTTCGCCATTTACTTAATAATAATATCTTTATAAATAACAATTAACAGCTAAGTGTAGTGTTGTGGTCTAACGCCAACATTAAATATTAAAAAGTAAGTATTTCTAACTAGTTTACACAATGATTATTTGGATCACTGAAATTGCTTGTACATTATCGTGTGTCCTAACATGAAACCTCGTCCGGTCCACATTGCTGAAGTTGTAACAAGTAATACCCAATATAAGTACATGTTTTATTCATTCACGTTTAGAAATAAAATAGTACTCGAACCTCGATCACGCAGATCACTTGTATTTTCAAATAAAATGAGTGCAAAGGTAATATTACTTGTGATCCTATCTAGATGTAAAGTGAGAACTCCTCAACGTGCCTTTTTGAAAATCTGTGATGTGTGCCAGTGTGAAACCCTAGTCTATTTTTGCTAAAACACATCTTTTATCTCGTACTACAAATTATGTTATTTTGTAAATAGGTAGGTGTTTAGTTACAGATAACAAATTTTACCAAAGGTGAGATTCGAAGCTGGAAAATATTAGCCCCTTTACAGAATGCTCACTTATTTTATCACCGTTGTATTGACCAGTTGAAGAAAAGATGTACCCAATAGAAACAAATGTTAGTTACCTATCTAAGTTAAACCGTATCTGCCTAAATTCTTCTGTTTAAGATATCAGTTTCCTGTGCAGTATTGTGCATCCTCGGTTTGTGCTTCGGACAAGAAAACACGACTCAAGAGTTAGTAACACATGGTAGTTCTAACGAGACTATTGATTCGGTATCCAATGAATGGATATCAGATGATAAGGATCTGGATCAGGATGCCAGCATTTGGCGATTTTGGCGACCGTTCAGGAACTGGGGTTAGTCATATTTTTTTATCGAAGAAGGTACCTATATTGTTGCCTCTTTTAAAAACTGCATACCTACTCAACGTTCAACTTTAATATGAAACTAGCTTCTGCCGCGGTATTACCCACATCCGTGGTGAAATATTATCTTCACCTGAATTAAAAATGCCTATTCTATAGGTATGTGAAGGGGACAATGTACCTAACGTAGGTACCTAAGTTATAAGTTAACTAACATCCCAAATCACATTTTTTTTAAGTAAGACACTTAGACTAACTCATGAATACCAACCAAGATACCAGACCCTTACGTTAGATTTTTTTTTTTTTAGGTCAATCAGTGTTTAATAAGAAGTTTACACGTTCTCCTATATTCAAGGAGAACGAGAATGGTGGACTACATTACCATAGAGATAGACCCAAGCGCAAGTTAAAAAATAAAATAAAACTTCTTTTTAAATTAAAACAATTTGAAATGTAAACGTGTTTTATTTTAATCTATTTTAAAATATGTTTTGAGAGAAACCTGCATATTAGAAATAAGTAATAAGTACCTATTTGTATTCTCTTTGGAAGGAGCCTACCTAATACCTAAATAGCAGGAGTAACAACTCCTTGAAACGATAGATTTTGAGAAAAAAAACTCGAATAGCATTTAATGACATGTTTCAATGACAGTTTCAGACAGTTTAATATTGCCAAAGTTACAATTGAATACATCAGTTACTTAATTGTGTCTCTGTATGAAAAAGGCAAGCATCGCCTATTCTACAAAAGATTTTTAAAAGACTGTTATCACAATGTTTTACGTAGATTCTCAAAGGACGGTCACACGTCGTGACAGTTCTTTGATTCTCACCAGAAAACCTGGACAAGAACTGGATTATGAAACATGGTCTACTCTACAAGGGCAGTCTTCTGCACCACTCATCAGCGATTCAGCGGGCTCCATACAAGTGCGTGCTAGGGGCTCCGTGAGAAAGGAACTGATTACATTGATGTTTGAATCCATGTTAGACAGTATCGTAGAGTCATGGGAAACCATTCAGCCGCCTAAAAGAGAGGATAGCTCACCTTTCGAATTTGGAAAGACTCCAAGCGATACAACATTTACAGGAAAGAAAAAAAAGACTTTGTGTTAGTCCTAACTTGTTTATCCATCACATGAAAGTCATAAATAATTAGGCGCCTATAGGTACTGGTTGTAACTAGGCCACTTTTTTTAGAAACCCTTTTTTTATTTTGATTTGACTTATATCGACGTGGTCTTGGACTTCACAATGAATAGTCGAATATTGACGTAGATACTTTTTACTAGGTATACTTGATATGTAACATCGCGGGAATGTATTAAACAAGCCTATAATTATATATTATTATATTATATATATTTATAGTTACAAATTTCCTTATAATTCCCTCCATTAAATTTCCTAATAAATTCCACAGCAAAATCGTCAAAATCAAAACGAAGTCGATCAAAAGATTTAGGGGTAAGTTATCCTCAGTTAAAATAATAAATTTGCTTAATAAAAAAATCAAGATAATGAAAAAAAAACATCCTACAAGTCTTAACACTTGATTACAAAAATCTGTAAGAATATCTATAGATATATAGATGCAAACTTCTATATCTAGAAATATCCTTGAGATCCCGTCGCAGTCCCTTGTAGGTACCTAAAATAGGTAGGTCTACTTCGCCTTTGTCATCCGCAGAATGATTCTTCTCAAACCATTTGGTGGTCATGCCCAGATGAAAAGGCTGTAATACGATTTCGAAACGGGAACATCTATGAAGGAAACATTTCTGCGAAATGCATGCATGGCGAAGGTCGTTTTCAGTGGACAGACGGAACGGTGTATCTAGTAAGTGACAAGTATCTACCTGCTACTAATTTCAAATCCATCCATCCAAACATATAAGTATACTGTCCTATTTATCACTGTATGTTGAAAGCATGGTGTCTAACTGTTCCACCCTTTTAAAGTCCAATATCTTAGATCAGATGATAATGATATACATATTCATAATGATCCATAGGTAGGTACCTGAGAAATTATTTTAATTTTAGGGTGAATTTAAAAATAACGAAATGCAAGGAAAAGGAACTATTTACTGGAAAAATGATACATGGTATGAGGGTGAGTTTGCCGGTAACTTGCGACACGGCAAAGGGCTATTCGTGGACTCGCGCACTCAACGTTCCTACGCTGGCGGCTGGCATTACGGAACTAAGCACGGAGAAGGCGTCATATATTACTCAAGAAATTTTAAAAATTCCTACGACGGGCAATGGATCCATGTAAGTGTGTAAAAAAAACGAAATGCGTGTCGAACTAGCGCACTGAGGGTTTGGTACAATACGAACAAAATATTCCTTTAGGTACCTACCTAATGAAAAGATTAACAGCTTACAGTTTCTGTAAAATGGTTGTTCCCGTACATCATCTTTCTGCACATAACATGTGCAGTTAGTTTACCAAAATCAAATTAGCGCTTTTTTTGTGTTTGACTGTATCTTCGCACTGTCGAAGGCATTAAGTTTGAAATACGTACTAATAATAACTATGATCATAATTTAGAATGAACGATACGGATATGGATCTCGAGAATACTGCGATTTAAGTGGATATAAAGGAGACTGGGAAAGAAATGTGAGAGAAGGAAAAGGGCTTATGATATGGCCAAATCACGACGTAAGTTTTGTCTTTTTCATATTATAAAGATAGAATAAATAAAGTGTAGAGTACATACCTAAATAATACAGCCATCGAGTAAGCTGGTTTATTGAATGAGTATGTAAACCGAAATACACTGCCATGTGAGCTGTCGGGAGTGCACAGCGCTAGTTTTTCTTTCTAGTTAAAGATTCTTGTTATTCGAGTACCTATGTAATGACAAGAATAATTTGACATAAATCGATGAAGCAGTTTTAGGTACCTTCTCTTAAAAAACGTTTTCATGAAGTACCTACTTACCTTTTTATTATTTTAGTTCTACCGTGGGGAGTGGCAGAACGGCGTTATGTCTGGTTATGGTATTTACATCTGGGAAGCCTGTTATAATAACACTATGGCACTACCTTCTATAAGTGCATTTCGTGGTATGTGGGAAAAGGGTCAGCGAAATGGTTACGGGGTGTTAAATCTGGGACTTGGTTTAGGCTCGCACTATAAAGGGGAGTTTAAGAAAAATAAGAAACATGGCGCAGGAAAATTTGTTACAAACAATGGATTTATCCTCCAAGATAAGAATCTTTTTATTGATGATAACTTGGGGCCCATGATATCCACATCGAACAGATTCTCCCAAGACTCTAAGCGAGTTTTAAATGATAATAACGAACCTTATCAATTTGAGATTTGCGATGATAATGTTGGGCTTATTTACCACATTGACCAAGCGCTTAAAAATATAGACAAACAAGCTGAAATAAGAACGAACATCATTAACGAGTACTTAGAAAATAATAAACTCGCAGAAAAAGATCTGTCACAAATGGCTGGTAAAGATGAGCTTTCATCAGAAGAAGTTATTAAACTTGAGAATTTCGACGACTTGATCATGTTTGAAGAAAGCTCATTGCTCAAATCTGTAAGATGTTATGAGACAGACTTACTAAATATTTATTACAAATATGCTACCATTTGCAACACCGAGGAAATAGGATTCACACCTGTACTGACGCGCTTGTTCCTATGGCAATTATATTACGACTGCAATGTTCATGAGCGAGGCCTAACACTCGTTGAAATTGATAAATTGTATCACCAGAATCCCGAATGGCTCGCAAGGAATCCGCATAACCCATTTGAGAAAGTATATTTTTGGCAGTTTTTACATAGCCTCATATCTGTTGCCAGCAGATTATATTCAAAGAGAGAACTGCCTGGTACAAAGCCTGATACAATCCTCGCAAGTGCTTTCAGAACGTTCATGGAATTAGATGTATTACCAGGATCAAGTCGACAAATAGGTAAAAGTAAGTACATAGTGCATCTCAACTTTTTGTTATTTACATAACAGTAAGGTAACTTATTATTTCTGAGTTCTGAACTGTGGTACCTATATGTGTATATTTAATTTCAGGTCGTTTGGTTAATGGTTTTGGTAAATTCGTGCCTTTAAAAGCAACTTACCAATTATACCGAACCCTGGGTGAGCCTCACACCGTGCGCACTTTCCTCTGTGCCGTGCGACGTCCTCCTCATTGCACGGATCATCCTCAACCGAACCTCGTGGAAGTACCAGACATATGCCTGCCACTTGGCCGTAACGTTTATATCTTTGGAGACGAATTAACCTTCGTTGTTGGTAAATATCATCGTTCCATAATATATATGGACTCAAACACTAGTTAATTACTCGTAGGTATGTCTTATTAATTATAAACCTTGGCCATTTTCTTTCTAGACGATAATGAAATCCCCGATCCCTTCGAAGCGGATGATGACGTTGAAAACTTACGACTCTTCAACTTTGGCAACTTATCAAGCAAGACCATAATTAAAATATTTGCTAAAATATTCCCGATGCTATGTGAATCTGATAAAATTATGAATTTAGACATAGAACTAACATTTTTTGAATTTTTTGAAGCCTTTGTCGCATGTGCCGAAGAGAGTATTCGCATTAAAGATGAGGAATTAAAGTGGCGGGATAAATTTGGTATGAACAATGAAACTCTGGCGCCACCTAGCACCCCTGCGAGTCACGCGCCAAGATCTAAATAGTTATCTGTTGTGCCGTTAGATATATTTTGTATCAAATTGTTGTTGCTCATAAAAATATGCTTAATATATTTTACAAAATTATTAAGAGGCTTGTTTTAATTTACGTGTATCACAAGAACAAAGTTCAACTCCATACTGCGCATTCTTTTCACAGTTTGTTAAAAATATCCATAAAGACGAAAAGGGTTAAATGACTCCTTTCTTATCTTTAATACACATACATATTTATAACGTTTTATCATTGATAGGCTTTCCGTATAACCTGATATTAAAAATTTAACTTCTTTCTGAGTCGGAAATCAATAAATGTTCCGTGTCCGATCCCGCTGTGGATTTACGGGACTAAGTAAAATTACGGGGTAAGACTTTTACTGACCTGACCCACTTATGTTTCTACTGGAGCCCTTTGTGTGCCAGTGCCGCGGTTACTCTTGTGAACAATCCTGGCACGCTTCGGTCGGCCCGGCGGTGGCCCGCCAATTTTGCTGACTAGTCTTCGAAGAGTGAGAGGAACAGGAACAGACGCGTAGATGTCGCCGGGCCGTAAGAGCCAAAATAAATAATTGCCGGCGTCACGCACGGTGCGGCACACTGATGGAATCTCGCCTTTACAAATTATTGTTGATGATTTCCCTTCAAATCAGTCATGAAAAAAGTTTTTTGGTTTTCAAGGTTTTCAACCTATAAATCATAATAGTTTATGGGTTCAAATTAACAGATGTCATTTAACGTCGAATAGACGTCAGGCTTTTAAAACCCTGTTTTATGGTTCCTTCAAATACACTCTAAAATAGGTGCTTTCGTAGCTACAAGAATTGTATCAAAATGAGAACTAAGAATCCCATGGCTAAAAAGCCACAACAAATATTATTTTCCAAGAATTTTTATGGGCCTAAAACAAAAGTAGAAAACTGGGACTACGCTATCCATGCAGAAAAAAAAGATAATTACGTTTATCGCGACCAGCTGAGTAACCAAGTCAGCACTTACAATCGCTGGGGGATTCAAGACCAGGGTACGGGTATGACTGAAACTCGCCATATGTTAGCCCAAATATTCACCAAGACTGATCCTATATATTCCTTCAAACCACTGGTTAATTTCACATCTTATCCCTGCACAGAGTAAGTACCTGGCTACCTAATTACACTATTATCTGCAACGTTCTTGCAATTCTCGTCAGGTTCTGTATCCCATTTGAGTGTGTAAGGTAGGTACTTTGTTTAACAATATACAGGTTGGCAATCTTGTTAGGTTTCAGGTGTTTTTATTTTAAGCTGGTAAAATCACACTGATCTCCACAATGATTCACAGGGACTCTTAGCTTTGATAAAATGTGAACTACCTAAAGCGGCCATGGCTGCAATTGCAGGGCTTACTAAATATATGTTTAAAAATCGAATAGATTATTTATAGTCAATACTTTTATACATAGCACTCCAGGAAGAAACAAATTAATGAAGAATGCTGACTTAGCCCAACTTCCAGAAGATTTTGGAGTAATGGATTATCTTTCTACCCAGCAAGATGACTACAGAAACCCGTACCCATCTGTTACTAAACCGGTTTGTTTATTATTACTACTAGAGACAACTTCTTACGCATTACGTGTACTTACTAGCAGTAGTTCTTTCGTGTCTAAGATATTGAATTCTCTTCGGGGAGCGCATGGAACTGTACACGCCACCGAAACGGGCCTGTCGTCTTTAGATATATTTTAGGAGGCTCCCATATATGAGTTAAGTATCCATATATGAATAAATATGGCGGACTTTTGGGTCAATTTTGAGTCTCTGATTATGAATCCAGAGTATGTGTAGGTATGTCAATGATTAAATTTTATTGTAAATGCTAATTCGTGTTCATTAATTTCAGCTAACGATGTCCTCACCGCCGTGGCTTCTAAACAGAGTGATTCGATCGGATCTCACACATAACCACGGCACTGCACCACCACGAGGCGACTACCAGTGTCTTGATACCCACACACCCATAGGACACATACGTGAAATGAGATTATTCCGCCGTCAGTCTTTTGATCCCGCAACCTGCCTTCAGAACTTCCCAACATTAACAAAAACGTTAATAAGTAATGATACTCAAAAATAATTATGATATTATTTTATTACAGATAATCCATACAAAATAAACTAAAATTAAACACAAACAATAACAAAAACATATCAGCCGTAAAGAGAACAAAGTTTGTTTCGATTTTCAAAGAAGTCATTATAAATCCACCTATTTACAAAAAGAAAAAATACACTGAGGGAAAACACACAATTTTCAGGGACAAAAACAGACAGGACATTTTACTGTCATCAGTCACAGACCACCGACCGGTCACTGCTGAATCGAATCTGTTATATCTGGGGACTTAATTCAGAAAGCTCTTTACCAGTGCTTGACACCTACAATTTTCACGATTTAGGGCCAGTTTAAGTTTAGGATTAGTTCCAGATAGTTTATCTGGTAGATAATTTCATACAAATTCTCTTCCATTTTTGAATTTATCTGGTAGATAGTGGCTATCCGTAACAGGTGAAACTGGCCCTTAAAATCCCGAATTCATTGGTGAGTCAATAAATCATTACCCATGCTACTTTACCCTTGTTAACAATTACTTTTTAAAACGATAGAAAATTGCGCACACAAATATACAAGGGTTCTCCGCTGATATTTTTAAATAAACGGCAAAAATTAATGTTAAACAAATGTCAAATTAACAACGTATTCGGTAAAATAATAAAAATTACTTGGTAAAGTTTGCGTAAGCGAAACGTCACTACGCCTGGACCAACAAAACAATTACACTAAGTTGTTAGTTAGCATTAGATTTTGATTCTGATTTCAGACATCAGGCATCCAATGCAGTATTCACATCGTAACCACATAATCCAAAACGAAACCTTTACGAATTTCAGTTAACTTAATTCCGTTCATTTACACTTTAGTTATTTGTCCAAATTCTATAAGCAAATCGAATACGACCAAGTGTAATTGCGCGATATCGTCTCAAATAAAAAGCGATGATATAAATATGTAATTAATGGCGCAGTATGGTCACCTTGCAGATTGGCTTTTAGAGTGGAAGAAATCTGTCGCGCGTTACTTGACTTCATCTTCACCAACGGCAAAGCCCCTACGAATCGTGCGTTGCCTTTAAAAATCCCCATACCCACCCCTAGTGTGAAAATGCTGCAAACATGCATTTAAGTGGTGTACAATAGGTTGTTACTCAATCTCAAATCTACTAGTAAATCCCAGCTAGCTAACTGTAAATTTAATATTTATCTGCATAAAACGTTTCCCACTATCCCTCATCCATTATATTATGGAATAGCACAGTCTTAACTCATGTCGGTAATCTTTCAAGGATACCATTCAACATTTTTATAACATGTGCTATTTTCTATCACAAATTCGATCATATTGTAATTAGAGAGAAATTAATCTGGCTCCAGAAATTGTGATATATGTACATTGATATAGGAATACACCTGTATAGGCCAATAGTCCTACTACTATTATAAAGGCGAAAGTTTGTAAGTATGGATGTATGGATGTATAGATGTATGGATGTTTGTTACTCTTTCACGTAAAAACTACTGAATGGATTTGAATGAAACTTTACCACAATATAGCTTATACATCAGAATAACATATAGGCTATTTTTTATCCGGTATGGAAAGTACTTCCCTCAGAAAGCGGGTGAAACCGCTGGCGGAAGCTAGTATTTAATAAAAATTATCAAGATTAAACTTATTAATTCTTTATAAGACTTTATTTCTGTTGATTGATAATATTTATTCCTTATTTATAATTCAACTTACTTTAGGTATCTTGAAATAGGGCTAGCTTATTTATATAATAAGAATTACCCTGTGCCCTATCCTATCTATCATAAGGATGTATACTGGAATTTCAAAGATTTTCATGTATTTACAATAGTTGATTTTTGTAACAGTTAATATGAATATTATTCTACAATATTTTAGTAAGACTATTACACTATTACTTTTCAGAAACAACACATTTAAAAAACATTAACCAATCAAAAACTTAAATCATAGGAGTGTAATCTGAATATTAACAGATATAAATAAAACATAGAACTGTAGTGGCCGATTCAAATTGGTTATCTATTATTCACTGTCACAGGTATTGTTACGTTATTGGACAATAAATAAAGTGTAACCAAATTATAATAATTAGTGGTTTCTCTCATTGTGTTCGCCTTCTTTTAAAGCCTTTACCTTTCTTAGACTTTATCTTGTGTTTTCTAGACAAACGATTACTACTCGTGCCTGTGATTTCATCAGCTATCATCCCTACTGTTGACAACTTTTTCCTTCGGTTTTTCTCTGCTTTTGTAACTGGTAAGCGAGTGAGATAGTTTTCTTCATATTCAGTTTTTTCCTGCTCATATTTGGATATAGACTGCTTGACATGATTTCCTGTAGTGACCTCTAGTGGCGCTTCAGAGTATTCGTCTCGAAGTTCACGCATAATACTTGAGTTTAGGAATTGCTTCTTAGTCTTTTCTTTGTTTTTCTTTTCACTATCGATTCTTGAAGTATTTTCATCAAAGTGTACTGCAGCTAATTTAGGTGGCACATAGATATTAGATTTACTCACCTTGTCTTTCTTGTCCTCACCATCATCTGAAGATTCACTGGACTCTTCCGCAGAATCATTTATTTTACTCACTAAATTGGAAGGGTTAGCATGATAGGACTGGGGATCATCTTCTGTGGTGCCACCAATAACAGCAGTTTTTACAAGTTTGTCAATTTGATATTTTAATTTTGAATCAATGGGGCGAATTTTTTCGAGGACCGTTCTTATCTCAATTAGCCGATCAATTGAAGGATCTGATTCTATTCTTTCCCCAGAGCACTTTCTTAGTACTATGTAAGTTAGATTTATTAAATAACTAAGAAGCATTTGATATTTCATTTCCAGAAAACTGAGACCTTTATCTGTAGACAGTTCTCCACTTTTAACTCTGACGAGCATGTTGTCTACAAGCTGTGACACCTGCTGGACGTTACTATTCATTTCTTTGAGCAATTTAACAGCTTGTGGCAGGTCCGGCTGCTCCATTTCATCTGAAGCCTGAAACAGTGACAAAGAAATGAATATTTTGTTTATAAGGATCATTAATTTGAAAGCCTTTGCTGCTCTTTTTACATGGAGGACTATCTTGATGTAAAGATTCCTGTTTGACGATCACAAATAACCAGTGCTTATGCAAATAATGAAGTCGAAAAAACTAATGACTATATTAAGAGAGTCCTGTTCAATTTTAAAATACACATTTTTTGTGTGAATAAATTATCACATGGTATAAAAGAATTTCAAAACATTTACCTGCACCATGATGCTGACTTCTTAACCTCTACTAGCTTTGTTTTGTTTGTTATTTCGATGATTGAAAAATAATCTCAGCGGTAAGTTTCTTTCAATAAAGAATAAAGATTATAAAAGAAATATTAATAAAAGCGCCTAAAATAAAAATAAACTATAATTCTGTGAACATGGAATGACTAACGACCTAGCCTAGCGACGCGCGTTTTATTTTTCTTTTCCTTGATAGAAAAAAATCAGGGGCAACGATGTATAGACAATAGATTCTAAGAGAAATCTGTTATTAACAGGGCTGCCAGCGTTTAAATCGCGTGAACGGTTTAGTAGGTATCTACAATTATGCGGATCGTATTATACGTAATTAGGTATTACATTTTATATTAAGAAGTTTATCGAGTTACATTTGGATTGTAAGACCAAATACGTCAAAAATATTTACAAAACACTAATTGCCTCTTATCTGATAACTCCTGGATAACTCTATGGATATTGTTGAATGACAGTGACAGTTTGTGGCAATAGTCAGCCTTCGATATGTCAACGTCAAGTACCAAGTATTGACAGATAGATGGGAGACGAAGCTGAAGCAAGCGACTAATAATGATTGTATTATCCTTTAATTTTAACTGAATATAATATTAATTGAAATATGTTATCGGTGAGTATTACTATAGTACAACTTCAACAATACGATTTATATTAGTGTAAAATATATATGATTGCATTTTTCAGGTCCTCAAACTTTGCTTTATACTTAGTAGCTTGATTCACTTTAGTAATGGATTCTACGTACCCGGAGTGGCTCCGGTGGAATTCAAAAAGGGTCAGAGGATTGAAGTTAAAGCAGTTAAAATGACCAGTATACACACTCAACTTCCATATGAATATTATTCTTTACCCCTATGTTTACCCAAGAATGGGACATTTGTATACAAATCAGAAAATTTAGGCGAAGTGTTACGTGGAGACCGCATAGTGAATACGCCATATGAAGTCCATATGGCAGAGAATATTAAATGCAGGCTTCTATGCCATCATAAAAATAATCCCATAAATTGGAGTGTAGAGGAATCTGAAAAAGTTGCTAGTCGCATTGAACATGAATATTTTGTGCATTTGTAAGTACTTAATCAATATTTTTTATAAGAATTTCTAAAATGTATTTATTGCACTTGATAGCTCAATGCATTAACATTTCAGGCTAGTGGACAATTTACCAGTGGCTACTAGAATCACCAACAGTGATACTTCAGAAAGAAACATAGAACAGGGATATCGCCTTGGTTTTATGTCTAAAGGCAAAGCATATATCAATAATCATTTGAAGCTTTTGCTCAAATATCATAAGCATAGCCAGTAAGTATATGTTCTCATTTTATTTTATTAATATGCTTATCTCGAGGTGTAGTGTAAATTATTAAATACAGTTAGTAGCATTTATAAACAGCTTTAAAATATTCACATATTTTTTAACTTTATTTTTCAATGAACTCTAAAGTTTTGGCCATAAATACTAGTTAATAGCCCAAAAGTAGCAAATTACTGTTATCATCATGTTCATTATAATGGTTATGCCAATTCATTAAGAAATAATAGTGGAGTAATGGATCAATATTTATATTTTGATAATTAAGAAAATGTTACTCATTTAATTAAATTATAATCAACTATGTTATTTTCCAGGGACTCTTACAGAGTTGTTGGATTTGAAGTGGAGACAGTTTCTGTGGATAAAGATGATCTCACATTTGTTGATGATTCCTGCCAGTTCCCAAATGACCCTAGTCCTCAACTTGTCAATGAAGACACTGGCACAAAGTTATATTTTACATATTCTGTCGAGTGGGGAGAGTCTGAAATAAGCTGGGCTTCCCGTTGGGATATTTATTTAGGCATGAAAGATGTACAAATACATTGGTTTTCTATTGTGAATTCTATCGTAGTTTTATTTTTCTTATCAGGTAATAAATCTTCAATTTTTGTTGACAACATAAAATTATTGGTATTGAATTAATTATAATAAAATGTAAAATTTTCAGGTATTTTGACAATGATAATGGTACGCACATTAAGAAGAGATATTGCTCGTTATAATTCTGATGAGAGTATTGATGACATGATGGAAGAGACTGGGTGGAAGTTGGTTCATGGCGACGTGTTTCGTCCGCCACCTAAAAGAATGTTGTTTGCTGCCGTTATTGGCAGTGGCATACAAGTCTTCCTGATGGCCCTCATCACAATTTGTAAGTTATTAATAATTTTTTTTACAATATTGTTAAAAAAGAGCATGAACACAAATTATAGTTTCATTTTGGCTCACATAAAAGGTTAGATAAGAATTAATTGGATTTTACTCTCGAATTATTGGAAAATTATCATAACCAGAATAATTAACAACTCCGTGTTGAATTTGAAAATGATTGTGCTTATATCAGCGAAAATACAATTTGTAGTTAAATAAATAATGAGCAAAAGTTTTGCCTCTCATATCGGTATTTCCTTGTTCAATAGTAAAACAAGTTTCATAATTTATGTACAATGTGTTTTGCTTTGCTAATAATCTTATGTAATTTTTTCAGTCATTGCTATGCTTGGCATGTTGTCGCCGGCTAGCCGTGGTGCGTTAATGACTGCAGCCATATTCCTCTATGTATTTATGGGTCTCATTGCGGGCTATTATTCGGCACGCTTATACAACACGATGAAGGGGAAACAATGGAAACAAGCTGCATTTCTTACTGCTACATTATATCCAGCTATTGTGTTTGGAACATGTTTCTTTTTAAACTTTTTTATTATGGGAAAACATTCCAGTGGAGCAGTTCCATTTTCCACCATGATGGCTTTATTATGTCTGTGGTTCTGCATATCATTGCCATTAGTTTATTTGGGATACTACTTTGGATGTCGTAAGCAACCATTCCAACATCCAGTAAGAACCAATTTTATTCCAAGGAAAGTCCCAGAACAAGTTTGGTACATGAATATATTTATTTGGTAAGTATTAAAAGACCTACGTTTACTACTTGGCATTTCATAATTGAAAAAGCTGATATTTAAAGTTGAAAGTAATACGAGGCGCAATAATTTCACGTCGGGTTACCACCAAGCAATATTTTTTTTTCTGTGGGAAATTATCAAATAACCCCACTGTAAGGAGTGTCCAAGCCGCTCCGCCATCTCGCCACCTCTTTCGCTTGCATAACCGTTTTGCAGAAGGATGCGACCGCCAATTAATTTTAAAATTAATATGAAGATGAGAACTTCTTTTTTAAAAATTTTAAGCCATGTAACCCCTGCTTTTTTGTATTTACTCTGCATTTTTTTTGATGTGAAATAATTATCCTACATATTTTTTTTTCAGTATTTTGATGGCTGGCATTCTACCGTTTGGGGCTGTATTTATTGAATTATTTTTCATTTTCAATGCTCTGTGGGAAAACCAATTTTATTATCTGTTTGGATTTTTATTCCTCGTTTTTTGTATACTGGTGGTTTCTGTATCACAAATATCAATTGTAATGGTTTATTTCCAACTCTGTGGAGAGGTAACTGTCTTTCTATTATAATATTCAAGTATTCCTATGACATTAGTGAAAAACTTAACTGATTGTGTCTTATTCTTATTTACAGGATTATCATTGGTGGTGGAAAAGCTTTATTGTTTCGGGTGGTTCTGCAGTATATATTTTGATATACTCTATATTTTACTTTTTCACTAAATTGGAAATTACCGAATTTATACCCACACTGCTGTATATTGGATATACAGGTAACAAGTTGAACAATATTTGTGTCTTTTAAAAAATGAAAAATTAACTGCCTGTCATGCAAAATAATTATATATTATGTTTTTACAGGACTCATGGTGTTAACATTTTGGCTTCTGACTGGCACTATTGGATTTTTCGCGGCATACACTTTTATAAGAAAAATTTATGCAGCAGTAAAGATTGACTAAATTTATTTATAGTAGTTTAATGTAAAATTTATTTAAGTCTGCATGTGTGATGAATGAATTGAACAAAGATCTTTTGCTGTTTAATCTTGTGCATAGGTATGATTTGTGTAAATAGATAAGTAGGTATGTAGTACATTGCATTTTAAAAACATCCTTTTATCTGATTTTAAACTAAGATTCATTTTGTATTATTTTGATTCTAAGACTCGTATTTTAAAAGCATTGAAAATTTAAACACTGCCTGCTGTTTGAGAACTTAAAAATCCTCTCACTGTATCTCGATATTAGCTTATATTATGTCTGCTGTATTGAAGTGTTACTATCTCATTCTCATCATGTTTGTTACTAATTGCAAATAGTGTTTTTAAGTTACTCTTATTATAATTTCAAAACACGCATATATTAAAATCTCTTTAGAGGTACAGATGTAAATTTTACTTATATCCATCCTAACTAGAACACTCCTCTGGTTCAATCAGTAACCACTTTATTCAAAGGTAAATAGCTGTTTGTAGTCGAGTCGCTTGTGTTTGGGAAAATATTAGCTTCAGCAGGGCTCAATAACTGGGAGGTGAGCTTATGTGTTACACAGGCTTTCTCATGCTTACTAATATGTTTGTTACACTTTCAAGTTATAACGGCTGAACCGATTGACATAGTTGGTTTGGAGACATGCACTGCTATGTAGACGAAAATAGAGTTTTATCCGGGCATCGACATGTAGATTCCTCAGTACGTGAACACCGTCACTAAATAAAGCTTTATACACAAAATATTATTATGTGTATTGAGAATATTAAAATCGGACTAGACCGTGGTAGAGATGATTATAGACTGATTCAGCCCCATCGGCATGAGGTTGGGAGATAAGAGACCAGGCAATCTTTTCTTAAGATTGGTCATTTGTAAGGGGCCACCTCATGTTTCACAGTCTACGAGTAGATCTGGATATACAACATAGAGATATTACAGATTACATCACAATTATATATAATTTAAAGTCTGTGTTAATTGGTGTTACTTGACTGTCAGTGTCAACGTCAGACTAACGTATAAAAACGTCAAAAATGACCGGAAAAGCGAAATGTCATCAGAAGCATTGATAAAATAAATATTTATTTTTACATTAAAAACGTAGTATTTTCTACGTAATTAATATTAAGTTTCTAAATTTCATGTACAAAATGGAAACCAAAGTAGCAATAGTAACTGGCGGCAATAGAGGCATAGGATTCGAAATAGTGAAAGGGCTGTGCCAAAAGTTTGACGGTGTTGTGTACCTTACTGCTAGAAACGAAGAAAGAGGACAACAAGCCGTTATGAAATTACAGGAGTTAGGCCTAAAACCTCTATTTCACATATTGGACGTTACATGTGAAAAGAGTATCCAAGACTTAGCTACACATATTGCAACACATCACTCTGGTATTGATATTTTGGTAAACAACGCCGGCATCCTAGACTTCGATAAGGCTATCTCATCGCACGAAGACGCTAAGAAACTCATCGATACCAACTTTATGAGTTTGTTGACTATTTCAAAGATATTATACCCTCTACTTTCCAATACGGCCAGAATAATAAACATAAGCAGTGATTGGGGCTTATTATCCAACATACGTAAACAAGTGTGGCTAGACACTTTGGTTAAAGAAGATCTTACTGTTGAAGAAATATTAGAGTTTGTAAATGAGCTGTTGCGAGCAGCAAAAAATGGTAGAAGTTCATTTGTCTCAATGGCAGGCCACTTTGGAGATTACAAAGTGTCAAAAGTGGCTATGTCAGCACTTACATTTGTACAGCAACGGCAATTCCTGGCACAAGGCAAAGACATTTCCATAAACTGTGTCCACCCTGGATTTGTAATGACTGATATGACAAAAGGAATGGGTGATTTTACCCCAGAGCGAGGGGCACGGGCCCCTCTGTACTTGGCCCTGGAGGCACCGCAGTCACTCAAAGGAGCATTCATTTGGCATGACTGTCATCATGTTAATTGGGATGACTAAGGATGTAATGGCTTTTAAAATTGTTAGTGTTACAACCATGTTAATCCTGTGATATCAGTGTCACATGCACTTTAAACTAAAATATATGATTTCTTTTAGTTGAAATGTTTTCATTTGTTACATAAATTGGAGACTATGCTGTATAATAAAATATGTACTTATATTTCCTGTTATGGAGGTTGTGAATTATTTACTTATACAGTAATAAAACAAACAGTACATTATATTATTTGTTGGCCTAATTGTAACTAATTATGTATAAATTTTATTATATCTGTACCCTTCTCAAGGCCATCATCACTGTTACAGGATGATGTAAAAATTTGTTAGTCAATGTAGTAGGTACTTGTTAAAAAACATCTTTTTCTTTCGATTAAATATCTTAATATTCATATTTTACTCTTTGCAATTTACAAAACCTATTTGAAATTTTTATAAATACATTTTTTAAGTTTTACATTCTGCATAATTTCTTAATTAATTATTGATAACATCAATAATGAAATTAACAAAATAAAGCGTAATTAAATAATATTTTAGTCTTTACTATGTTTCTTTATCACAACTACCACATATCTATAGTGTCAGATTGTATGAATCAATTGTACAAAAGGACCTAAGCAATTCTTCATCTCAGTTATAATTAGAAAGTTGTAGTTTCACATAGTTACTAATGGAATTTCCTACACTAAAGAAAGTATTTCATAATATACAACAAAAACAAGGCAGTGAACAACATATTTATTATATTGTATTTGTATGATAACCTTCTGATAACTTGTTCAATAGATAAGAACACCAGTGGGGTAGTTGAATCAGATCTGTTTTACGTAATTATTGAAATGTACATTTCGAACATTCTGGATACAGAGATAAATTTGTAGTACCTAAGCAATCTCTGGAACGAATGGATCATTATACATATTTATTATTATTTACCTACATCATATTAATGAACCGAAATATTAGTCAATTCACGTGAATATACCAAATTAAATTCGATAACGTGTTACAAAAGAATCCTACCTTTGCATTGCCTAAAAAAATCTATAAGCCAGGTAATGGCGTCCAGACCAATTGCCGGCCACGGCTGCCGTTCTCTGTAAGGAGATCAGTCGGCTACGCCGGACATACTATACTGCACAATAATTTGCGCAGACATAGGTTCACTCAGTCTCATAGTCTAATGGGACGGCAATCCGACAAGACCAAGGAAACATCAGGCCGACATTTAAGTGCCCTCCGATGCACGGGTGTATCAATTACTAACTTCCAGACTCCGGGCTTCTTTATGAATGTCTTAAAACGCATAAAGTGGTTTCGGCCCGACCAGACCCGGGAATCGAACCGTAGACCCTGCATGCAGCGACTACTAGACCAATGACGCAGTCATGATTTAACATTGACTGATATAGTAGTAAGGAACTAGAAGTACCTACTTATTCTTACGTGAACTAAAATTAATATCCGGGCACATAACGACCTTGCTAAACAGTTACCTAATTCCCCAAAGACCTCACCTACCCATTTTCAACATTTCATTTTCTACCGATCTAGACAACCAATTCGAAAATATTTGGCAAGTATCTGTACCTACCTAATGTGTATGTAAGAATGATTGGTACCACCTGATTTTTTTTATATCCTCTCCGAGTATCGACTTGTATTTGTGTATGCCCATTTCTTTTCAGAGGTAAACAAAGTTAAACAAATATCTACGCAATATTAAAGATACATCATAACTGCCCAAGGGTCTGCACTGTGCGGTGACGGTCAGGTCCTATAAGATTAGGAAAATACTAATTTGTAACTTTACGTTCATCGTTATAGTTTGAAAAAACAATGCCAACAAAATAATGGTCGGTCAAAGCTACTGCATCACACCGCTCACTAGTTTGAAGTTTTTAGCAATGCAAAAATAACTCTTAAATAAATATAGAAGTTGATAAAGATCAAAGAAACGATACAAATACGTATCTCGATGATGGCGATGAAGATTTTAGCAATGACAATATAATAGCGTGCAAAACATTGCTAGTGACAAAGAGTAGGTATATAGGTAGGTAGGTACGAGTCATCTTCCTAGAAACGTAATAAAATAAATTTTGGCAAAAATGCATATATCCGAGGTTTTCAATCTAAGACGACGTTATATGAATCAAATGAAAGCTTTTTATTCGTTCCTTCTTTCTAACAGACATCCTGCCTGTTATGCACCATATAACCCCCCCTGAATGGACTGAAATAAGTTTGCCTACATACACCCGCCCACAGAAGCCATACATCTAAATATAAGGCGTGAGTCGCACCGAATTAACCCTTCTCCGTGCACGATTTTATAACACAATTACGGAGTAATGCAGGCAACATCGACATTAGAACCCATACAAGGCGCAGCTTGTGCATTGGTCGCTGGTACCTACTTGAGTAATGAGATTTGTTACTAAGTATTGAAGAGTTGACACGAATAAACAACTGCGTACAGACATGAACATACGGAACGTAAGCATATAATATTCCACTAGAAGAGCTATTTGCCTGCGATTCAAAAAACTAGCTACTATGTATCAATATTTTTGAGGTTTTAATTTCATATAATCTTTCGCCAGATATAAACTATGAAGTAAATCGAATTTTCTGGGAAGGGAAAAGGAAAATCTCATCTAGCATTGTCAATCTAGTGAGAAGTGGTTAGTGAAGATTGTCTTATAGTTAGTGATGTGTTATCGCATGCGTGGTTCGGGTTAATAGTGTCTTATCTATTTGCTGAGTTTTTTTACAATTCTTGAGCCTTCACTCAAGAATTATAAAAAAACTCGCATAGTTGTAAAAACGTATATTTTTTCAAAGCTTCTCTTTTTTCTTCTAACTTTATGCAAATCGATTCATGATTTCTTCGTTAATCAAGACATGTTTTAAAATCTTAATTGCATATCAAAGTATATCTATACATCCGTCTATCCACCTAATATTAATTGGGATAAGGGAATGATGATGATTTTAATCGTTATCCATCTACGGCTAATCATATCGGCATCTAAATAAGTTGACAAGTGTATCTTGTCATCAGTGTCACATGATTAATAAAGCTATTAAAATAATTGAGTCGGACCAAATTACAAAATTCTTTTAGTGCCATACCTACACAATATGTATGTACCTATCTATGTTCCCACAACTGAATTGATAAATATCACGCGACACTCGTTATTTTGATTTCCTCAGTACATTACCTCTTGGAAATGAAATGAAAATGCTTTGATAAACACGATTAATTCAGAATGTTACGTCGCACTTATGCGATGTTAAGTTCATATGTAGTAATTGTTTACATGGCGGTGGCCAGTGCCGGCGTCAATATCTTTCACTTGATTGTTGATTTAATTTAGGTGCTTAATAGATAGTAGCAATTTCAGTAGATTGCTTTTTTGGGGAAATATTTTATGTAGACACATTGATTAATGTAGGTATGTTTATAGATTTTTACATGCCGCGAGGATTTGTAGAATATGTTATTATCTAAAAATTATTGATTATTATGAAATCTGATGCAAATGATTTATTTTTGTTTTTCTACTACAGAAGTCTATTAAAAAAGAATTCCTTCTCCTGCGAGAATATTGATATCAAGTAGTCGAGTAGACTGCTGGGGCTGTATTTCTCCTAAGGTTGTTTTAATAGCAGAAAGTACCTATTTTTTTACCATACATTCTTAGTTCCCATGCTTAGTATCTATTAATTTGAATTTGTACCTATTGCATATGGATAGCTTAAATTATAGAAATTCCCTAAGTTTGTAACTGGAGGGTAGGGTTGTAACTAAAACATTATGTCTTATACCAACATATTGCATCCAAAACACTTCAGGCGTTTTACTAACAACGGCAACACGTAGGTCAGACTCTACTCAAACGATTTTCATTGATATTGATATTAATTTTAGTCAGGGCAAAAATCTCTTGCGTGATCTTTTAAAAGCTGTTGCCTTTAAGCTCTGTTATCGACCAACTACCTAAAAAGGCGGAGATTGATTTTCAACCTTATTACTGGTATAGCACTGATTGGTAAAATTTAACAGATTCGGGTAGGCTGACCTGCTGGTGTCTGAGCTAGTAACTACACCTAACCTAGTGGCGCCTACCGTCATTAATCATTCCAATTTTTTTTTATGGAAAGGAAATTTAGGTACAAATAAAAGCAAAAACTTTATTTCATAAATATTTATATTGAACTGGCCTAAATAAATTACAACTTAAATCCGAAACTTATAAAAATTGACTGACGATTTCACTTTTAAGCAAATTGGTGATGACAATATCAAAACGTGTCCAAAATATTAAAAGTTAGTATAACGGTTTGACCGTAGTACTTTACCGTGAAAATTTGGTATTTGAATATAATACAAAGGTAAATATACTTATTCTAAGGTGTCGACAATGCTGTCCGAACTATTCAGTCACAATTCAAGTCGTAAGGTATGCCCGCGTCAGTCATCGCTGACCGTTGTACTCTCTTTGGTGTTCTAGCCGTTAAGTTTTCACGTAACAACGTCACTTTTAAAATGAAAACACGCGACTGTAAAGCTATACCTATCTTAATATAATAAGGTACATCTGATTTTTACAATAACATAAAATTTCACACTTCAATTACATTGATATAAAACACCTATTATAAACCGATTTTAATACACAATCAAAAAATAGTGTTTCAGTTTATATTTTAGTGCAGTCTCATAAAAGAAATTAGGTATAGCCTCTAATAATCTACGTCTATAATTGAAATATTTATTAAACACAACTTATTTCTAAAGTAAATGCATTATGAAGAAATATACATTAATAAATTGCATTTGTTTATAATGGTGACAAAACGTGCTATGAAGCCGTCGTAATTAAATGATGCTAAATAAATTTGTATTCCTGCCCTCATTTTTGAGGATTTTATATATTACAATATCGGATTTCGTTAATAAAGTAAAAAATACAATAATTAAAACGGGTTTCAATGCATGTTTATGGAGACAACTCCGTGGTGTTATGTATGGTAACAGACCAATATGCGGTAACACGTTAATTTCTCTTTTGAGTGGTAAACCTAAATATAATATGTACAAAATATGGTCACAACTATCATAGTATTTTCTAATTTACCCTTAGTGCAGTGAATAAGGTGTCTATTACACAACAGAATTATGTGTCCAAGTAGTAATAATACGAAAGTTTATAGCGATGGATCCCCAAACATTAAAATGTTGTAATTAAATAAAAACAGCGTGGGCCCACTATACGTTATAAATACTAAATAAAATATATGACGCCTATTAAGTTCTAGTCTAAATAAATAAAGCGTTTCACACACGACTAAATAAGACACTTTACTTTGGTATTATTAGACTATAAATGACTTACCTACTGGGTACCAGATTGCTGACAGTTTCTTAATAGACTGTTCCATTATCTACTTTTATATCACTGTTTTACGGGACGGATATTTAAAGGTTTACGCTAAAAATATACACAGTTATCAAACTATTCGGTTTTCTTTGTAGAACATGGTTAATTAGTAACAACACGTTTCACAGGTATTACTTAAGGCACTAAAAGGTAACAATTATTTATATTTACACATAGACAACTCCTCCTAAATACAACCTTCAGGTTTCGAATAACTAAGCATAACTTTTCATAGTTTGCTAATTTTCAGTGTCATTGACCTTACTAATTTTCACTGAATGCGAATCAGGAAACGCTAGCTTCATTCTTGTTTAATAAATGTTGGAGCTGTGATTGCTCTGATATTAGTTGGTGATGAGGGGCGTGAGCGGTGCTGGGGGTTCGTCGCCGAAGTACCTGTAGCGGTGGGGCACTTGCAGCGTGGCGGGAGGCTCGGCCGCATCAGAGTGTTGCGAGTCGCGGTGGCGGCGCAGGTCCACCTTCCTCTGGAAGGCCTTGTCACAGAGCCCGCAAGAGAATGGCTTGTAGCCGGTGTGCTTGCGCATGTGCGTGATCAGATTTGAACTCTGGCTGAACGCCTTCGAACACACCACGCACTTGTGTGGCTTCTCACCTAAAACAAAAGGAAAGGACATAAGCTTTTATATTTTAGTAATATCTGCTGTGATTAGTTATGTACCCTATTCTACTTTATGTTATTTAGAAAACATAGTTAAGACACAATTAAATCATCTATTGTCTTCTGATCAATATAATAATAGATCAATCGAACTGAAATCTAACATTTAATTAATCATAGTTGTACAAAAAGAAAACCGTTAAAATGATGATCCCCTCAAACTCAATAGGAAAGTTTAACAATCGTAAAGTAGAAAATTTTACAGAAGCATTAAATAAGACCCAAATTACTTTACACGGCTTAGCTTTAATTGTCGACAAAACTTCGATTTCCTAAATCATTTATAAATGAAAGACTGAAAAACATTACGTATCACTTCGTCAAGTAATTAAAGCTTGTATAAGTGGGCCAATACTTGTCATAATCATCGGCTATTTATTATTAACGGTGAGGTTCCCGAACTGATTTAATATGCAACGTCGCCTTGTACACCGGTATTTATTAACTTTAACGGTAATTGTTTGTAGCTCGATATAACGATACAACGATAACCAGTTTTGTGAAACTTTATAATTCACATGGATAAGGACCTAAGGATCTTCATGACATTATTTATTTTGTGTAATGAATCACTTTTCAATAAAAACATCAGAGCCATCCGCAATTTACCTGACCAGTCTTAAAATCTCCAAAGATAGTTGACGAATAAAATTATAGCAAAAAATGCAAATGTCATTTTATAGATAGAACAGGATTTAAGTGAAGTTTTTGTTTGTGCCGTGATCGGCGTGCACGTGAAGGCCTGTGAAGGCTGCGCGCTCTGCTGCGCGGCTAATTGCAGGCCGAGCCGCATTTTGGAATATTGATGATGAGGCATTTATCGGGAGGACGAGCACCATGTAAGGCCGCTGTAAATCATTCGGAACAGGGCAGAGACGTGACGAGATGTCTCCGGCCAAGACAAATATGTCCGCCACATTTTTTAGCTACTATAATTCGTCTCGTTGAGCTTACTGGAAGTAGTCTGACCATTGAAAAACTTATGCGACCGACATTTATTTTGCTTACAGTACGTCTTGTTTTTTTTAAATGCCACCATTGTATTATAGTTACCTATGTTATTTTCATTCAGGCTTCTTTTTAAATATTTTGTAAGATAAGTAAAGTAAAAGCTAAAACAATGCAAGTAAAGCTCTGCTTGAATTTGTCGAACATTGCATGGCATATTTTTTGCTTATTGGAAATTCATTAAGTGCAGTGGGCAGGCTGCGATTTGCCGTCGAAAACGTAATTGCCCAGCATTTAAATATTTAATTCCGAAGGCATCGTCTGCGATGTGTCGCGTGATTGCTTTTATTGGGCGTCTGCCTATATGTTTACCATTTAATGAACTTGTTCCACAGTAGAGAAGTCTAGGCTATGCCGCGGTTATAACACTATATCATGTACTTATACAAGTTAATAAATCGACGAGGATAAAGTCGGATAACGTCTTCAGCAGCTGTTTACTGTCATTCCGATTAAAAGGGCAATCGTCGGAGATTACCTATCATTACACGCTCGACACGAACGTACGTGGATATCGCAGGCGACTAATTGAGAAAGTAAAATTTTATGTGAATAAATAAATTAACAGCTACTTGGTAATGATACAAATTCTTATAAAAGGACGACACGATTGAAATTATGATGGCGAAGAGTGAAGTAACGATATCGGATTTCCTTATCGCAATAAAAGTGCTATAACGTTATTAGTCTCGTAGCTGACTTATTTACGTGCAATAGCTGCAATGAACACCTTTTCATGAACTCGGAGTTGATGGTAGCGATTCTATCTGGTTAAGAGATTGGGGTGAATAAAATACATTTACAGTTAAACTTCAAGGCCCTATTTAGATAAAAATATAAACTTCTTTCAAAAACAGTGTATTTATATGTATAAAATAAAAATCTTTAGATATCGGTCGATGTTATTCACCATATAAATATTAAGGTAGCAATAAAAGTTTCAAAGGAAATAATAGGCCTACGTAAAGTTGTGTAATGAGGGGACGCGCTGACACTTCAGCTGACATCAGTTACGTGAAACAGTTGTCATAATAATTTGAGTTTCACACTACTTCGAATACACCATGTAATTTTCGTTTGGGTTTAGAATACTTTGACAAGAAAGTGTTACTGCTCGACGAAGACTCAAAGGGAAGTAAAATCTTCATTAAAAGATTTACACTATCATTAGTTGTGTTATCACATAAAATGTCAAACACTGCAGTTCCGCAACGAGTTTCCTCTTTACTAATAAGTACATATTATGTATAGGTCCTTGAATAAAATGATTACAAAACGAAAATTCTTTTGCGCAGTTGGAAAATGCAACACATGTGAACGTGTGTCTGTGTGCACTGCAAATACATGAACACACTTATCAACTTAAATTGTTTTTGAGCTCAATCATTTGGCCAAATTGGGTGGTGATTAAAACAATTTGTATTTCGTTGAAAACTGGAATCTACATCGAAAGTTAATCTAATTGAAATTTGAAAGAATCTAAGAGAATTCAATTTAAAGAACAACTAGTTCTTTAGGTAATTATTCAGAAAAACGTCTTTAGCGTGGAAATTGAAAGTTTTGAAAGAAGTAGGAGGTGCATAAAAGGGCGTGATATAATTCACCAGTATCTTTGGTTTACGTTGTAAAGCAGCCTATAGCTATATGATATGAAGCTTCATTTCTTTTTGCGCATCGCTGACTTACACGTAGTCTTGAATTCAATTCTTTCCGGTCAGTTATGCTGCACCTCACAAGCTTAATCGCGGTACCTACTTTTCGAAAAGAAAGGGTTAGTTGACATGAAATTTAGGATATCTAGGATAAATTAGTAACTTACCAGTGTGTATATAAGTATGCTTCTTCATATCTGACTTCTGGTGGAACCGCTTCCCGCAGTACTGGCAGGGGTATGGTCGCGTGTCTGAGTGGATCAGCAGGTGAGTGGATAGCGTGCTCGAGCGCTTGAAGCACTTGCCGCACTGCTTACACTAAACAAACAAAAGCATGTATTAACTACCATATCACGACCGTCTAATAAAGACATATTTCCTACACTCCGGCTCCTGCATGTGTCTTATACTAATAACCCTTGATAGATACTACTAATATCCCTTTGACTGACGTGCAAGGGAATATTGCAATTCAGTCATTTGACCCCACGATTGCTAAGAAATCGGCTGAAATATGACAGAGTACGGCACTAGATATAATTATAAACGTGGCGTGGACAGCGTCCATCACCTTCAGTTAGACGGTGACAGCCAGTAATAAACTAATAACAGGGCTCTACCCCTTTCTACACTTTTCTTTGATTTCCCATCTAGCATCGGCTATGAATTTTTTTACTAGCTAGTAATTAGCGTCTATTACTAACCAGTTATTATACGTAGGTATTTTTCTGGAGAAATAATAATCATACAATGATACTTTTAATTAAATATCAAATAATATGAGAATATTGTGTCACAAGTATGTACCTTTTATTGATTTTAGTATCTAACGATACTACGTAGTAGCCTACGTGTAGAAATTGCCTTCTACGAACTGTTTCCTTGATGCTTTTTAACCTTGTTTAAAAGTAAATAAGCAAAATTGTATAAAACTACACTATGTATGTTCTTAAATAATAAAATGTAACAGAAAACAGACTTAAATTCCACAGAAAGCTTCTAAAACAAACAGAATGTTTTTTGTGTTGTTTGAAACAAAGGATTTTTAACTAAGCACGTGCTGTGACATTGCTTTAGATTTGTTTAATCAGATGCTTCTGGTATGCAATGGTATAATTTCGTTACTAACTTGGTTTATTGACACGACATACAGATTACGAACTTGGATTGGTTTCAAGAAATGAGTCTCTTTTGACGATAAATTCCTAAATCAAGCTTTCGAATGTGACAACGAAAACGTCTGTTAATGGACTGGCGTTTTACTGTTTTTGACCAACTTCTAAAAAAGAAGGAGGTTCTCATTCGTGTTTATATTTTTACAAGAAGATTTTCTTCTGTATCGCCGTATGTCAATAGTATTTTTCAAACCTCTGTGGCGCTTCGTATGACACATCGTACTAACACTACTAATGAAGCGGGAGTCCACAACTACTCGCAGTCTGACATAAAACATATAAGAACAGGAAAATATGTTGTACGGCTATTAGTCGGGTGGTTAGTCCTTAAGTATGCGGCGCATGATAATCCATGGCACAAATCCGCGTAGCGGGCCTGTGACAGTTGGCCGGGCAGCTGCATCGCCTCGCGCCTCACAAAAACCGCTACTTTTTTGGTCGCCTTTTTATACAATCGATGCACTCTCTTATAAACAACACAGGTGCTAGGGTATGACCGCCCACATATGGTTATCGGCTTGTACCACGTAGAGAGGTGATTTTTTATGATAGCCGTTTGAATTTAAAAAATCTAGTGTCGTTTTTTACGAAACTGGCTTTTTATTAACGGCTTTGTGGAACCTGCTACGGTCCTTCGCGAGGGGGTTGTTTTAACGACTGTTAAGTTTCTTAATACAAACTTAACTATAAATGCTCGTTTGTTGAAAAAAAATATATTTTACATTTAAAATTGCGTGGTTCTACATACGAAATCCCTTGATTGATTATTTGATAAAAACTGGATTATAGCGTTTTATTATATTATGCTTTTATGGTTACCGGTTACTATTAATACTATATCATACCTCATATAATAAACTGAAGTAATGGATAGCTCCGTTAGTTCAGTTCAATATTTAAAAGAATTAGGTAACATTATAAAAATAATGAATCTCCTGAACTTGTTGAGAATGTATTCTCCCGCGTGACATAATAGGCATACAATGTTGTTAATTCATAACAATTTTAAAAACTTTTTAGTTAAGTGCGGTGAGGCGAGCGACGCGTGAGTGGCGCGTGGCCCGCACGAGCCGGTCCGCTGCCATTGTCTTACCGCGTGCACATATTAATGTGATCATAATTACAATTTATTGTTCCGTCATAAATTACTAATTACTCAATATAAAAACAAAGAAATGTCTGTCTTTTTTTCCAGTAGAATGTTTATTTATTCATTGACCGTAGTAATTCGTCGAGTAGCTAATAAGTAAATGCAGTCTCCTTAATTAAACCGAGTCAAATATTTTAACTTTTGTATTCAATGTTGTTCGATACAGGTAGCAGAACTGACACTTTCAATTATGTACGGATATGTATTGTGATGTTGTCTAAACTAACAAATGTACTATTAAACGATGAAGTGTGGCAACTAGGAGCAGCTCTAGAACATATTAATCGTCGTATGACACAAGGTAATTATTGGTCCAATTATAAACCGCCGCGCTGTGATATTAAAAGTTGGAATTTTGATTAAAACCGATGAGGATTTTTATAACGGCGGCACGTAGAAAAAACGAAAGGCACAAAAATGGCGAGAAGACGAGTCAGCAGGCTCGATGTGCGCCGCTAGCGGACGACGCGACTGCGCAGGCGCAGCGCGCGACCCGTTCCGATACGCGACTACTTATTAAGACAGGGGCAGTTTTTGCTATTTGATTTGTTAAAGAGACTAAAACGGATACTGGTTTGCTATTTTAAAGCATTTTGAACGGAAACTGTACAGTTATTCTGGACTTGTTTAAGAATATAGCTATCTCGATGCCAGAGTTGCACATCGAGAATATTTCGCTATTGATTTAAAAGTACTTACTTGGAATGATTTTTCGTTTCTGTTTTCATTTTTGAGTAGCAGAGAGAAGTTGAGGTCTCCGGTTGGTGAGGGTTTGATGGGGTAGGTCTGATGTGCGGGTGCAGAGGGGCAACGGCGCGGCTCTGCGCTCGGCGGACGCTCGGCCTCATCAGGGTTGCTGCGACATCTCTTCACTAGTTCGAGAGGCGTGTCTGTGTCGTCGTGACCCTCCCATCGGGAAATCGGTGACTCTTCGCCCACATCAACTTTTTCACGCTCACACGCACTTCCCGGCGACCAGATATGACGATTTTTGGTAGACAAATTCAAAGGAAGCTCTTCCTCGTCATCTGCAAACAAGAAAACAAAATTGTGGCTTGATAGGAAATACGGCGTTCGTTATTGTATGCAGTACTGTGTCAACAGACAGGTGAGTACCGACAGTTTCTCTTCGACTGTTCTTCACGCTTTTGTACGTAAATTTAAAGTCGGACGAGTCAAATCGGTCGTCTGTGGAGTGACTTATGAAATCTGTACAGCTGCGCCAGTATTTGCCGACGATTATGTCATTGTTTGCTCTATAATATACCAAAAACTTGCATAGTTTACACTTTCGTCTACAGACGCGGAAGAAAAGATGTTGTTAAGATGTGTTTGCAACATAGAAGTTATAGTCACAATAACTTTCCAAATGAAGACTGTGTAAAAATGTACCTTTGAAAGTTTAAATCAACTTTTAGTGACGAACATAATATTAACATTTCAATCAAAGTAGATAAACTGAGATGTACATACATAATATGTATGTGCGAATTACCTGACTATTCATATTTTCAATATGAACTTCATATGATCATAATTCAATATGAGTTTCATTACTTAATCAAGTTCTTTCAACGTTTAGTCTCCCAGTTCAGTGAAGGTTTTCAGCAAAATGTTGTTGGATGATTATTTTTTCCTTTCTTCTTTAAATTGTATTTGTAGTTGAAAAAAAAGCGATTCTAAAGTACTTCAAAACTGATAACATACAAAACACTTCATTACAGTCTTTCTAATTGAGTCTTGAAATAAAATTGTTATCGAAGTCATAAAATGTCAGTTCGCTAAAGCGTTACTCGATACTTATATAAGTAAATAAATAAAAATCAAGTGTACTGTGTAGTCTATGCAAGTACTTATTGAGTTTCCTTCGCCCGGTTTCTTTGTTATCTACGAGGTTAAGTCGCAACCGGTACTGGATAACAAACAATTAGAATACTTAAACACTTTCGTTCGCCGACAAGGAGTAGCGATGGTACTTAGTCGCTTTTCCTTGGAGTGTAGGAACAGGCTCGTTGGTTCCATTGGCGGAGGTAAATGACATGTAAACGACGACATATCAGCGCTTCGAGTTATTAATCGGTGCCTTACACTGATAGCTATTCTAATGAGTATTATTCAGGAGAAGCCGCGTAAGGAGGCCGAGGCGACGATGTTTTGTAATGCCGCGAACGTATCTAATTACCATTTTTAGGATTCTTGAAACACGTAAACACTTTCAGCGGGAGGTGATTTACTTGCGGTGTTTGCTGCTTATATGAATTCGAATGCATCGACGTGCGGAGCCGCGTCAGACTTTGATTTAAACACTGGTTTCATTTATAGTAATTGCAAATATGTAGGTCAGTATTGACTGAAAATGAGTAGAAATGAAATTCTAGAGAATTACAAATTAATACTAACTGTAGACAAGTGCACCATACAATGTGCACACCCAGACACATTGTTCTAGAATCAAAGTGGGGTACTGAGTCACGAACGATTTGCAAGAAATAAAAAGTTCTTTACATTTTTAATTATAATTCTTTCTAGAACAATATTGGTAATGTGTATAATTAGTTAGACTTAATTGGAATATTTACTCCATTATTTAAGTATATGGCTGAATCTAGCTAACGTACTCCTCATACAATACGATGGACTGATTGCATCAAGGTCTTACCATCTCTGGGTGGGGTGTGCCTGGCGTGGTCTACCGAGGGTCTTGCGAACTGAGGCGAGGCGCGCGGCATCAGCAGCGGCCACACTCCAGCGCCGCTGTACAATGCTCCGAGGCCACTGCAGTACATCAGTGCACCCAACTCTGTTTATAGAAATAATAATTAATAATAGCTTTATTTTAATCCTTTTTATGCACTCTAGATCCTGGCGTCGCCACTGCGTACCTGTAGCCCGTGCGTATTGCTTGAGCGCCCTCCCAGCTATCTCGATATCTCCCAACTGTAGTAAATCCAGTCGGTGATGTGAGAGAGTATCAGGCGAGCGCGGGGGTGAGTGCGGGGACGGCGGGGTACGGGGGGAGATGCTGCCTTCAGGTGACGGGAACCGGTGAGCTGGCGGAGGCGGAGACGATGGCTGGAACTGCTCCGCCAGCCGCGATAGCAGAACGTGCCGAGACATCCTGCGTAGATGGAACAAACATGTTTAATTTCCAATCTCAATCTCAATTACCTACAGACAGCGAATCTCAGAAAAGACCCTTTAAATTCCGTCGGGACATTTCTTTTGTTTTTACGCAGCTAAACTAATACAACGCGAATAAATTACAGGTAATCACACTAATAACGTTTCTTTAACAATTAACGCCCGCAACACAATGTTAAGTTCCAGTTTGCATCCAATTAGAACAAACCACCTGAGCTTTAGAATTGTCATTGACTGGCGGAGTCTTATCGATCGATCGTACTGCAACCATTCTGCTTTCCCGTGGGAACCTTCAGTTTTCTGAAGACGTTTAGGTACCTACAACTTTTGTAATAAGCTTCATATTTACACTTAACAAGTTTTATTTTAGGGACACAATTATTCATTAACAAAAAAAGGTTTAAAACCCGCTAAGGAAAAACTGGATATCGCAGGGATTACTCGTTTCTGCCCGTTGCTGTATTTTGAAGTCAATGGCATTTTGATTTAACCAAGGACACGCACCAAGTTCTACATAAAGTGACATTAGGAACATTAGCATTAGAACATAGCCGTCACTATTATTTGTATCCTTACTTCACTAATAAAACATTAATTGGTATAGCTTCATCGCGTTTAGTAAATGATAACGGTGTTGTCAGTCACCTCGTTCACGAAGACAACTCAATATGATGGTAAGTACTGCGTTTATCAAGATTTAACGGTCAGCGCGGATCAATTCAAAAGTTGCGATATCATCTTTGTTTTACGTGACTGTCGTCATTAGTGTCCATCCGACTATGTACGTACGTATATGTTGACAGCCCTTGCTGATTAATCCGACCGCTTGTTTGTTGACAGCGAATCGTATTAAAAGCTCAATCAAGCAAATGTAGAATCAGAATAATGGAAGTGGTCGGCGGAGCGAGCGGCCGACGCGGCGCCCGCTGCGTACGCGCATTAATAATGCACGTGTCGAGTAAAACAATCTTCATTAGACTAACACACATTACATATTTACAGAATGGATGTCCGCGTGTTCCCATACCATTCCGCCTAGCTTCCATTAGGAATTAAATTCGAGAAGCGCACCACCGCTTCTATACGCGGAGACATTACATTTGTCGTTGTAAATTATAAATAATGATGTCGGACAATGATTTGCCAAATTTCCTAATTACAATAATGCCCAAAAAGACTCATTAACGAATAGTTTAGTATAGATATTGATCACGTACATGATATCCACGAAGGGGAAGTTCAATCGTAGAAATGCAAAGCCATTGATTTACTTACTCTATGTATTCAGATAAAAATTGCCCCCATTTCTCCTGGTCATCGAATCATACTCAAATTCCTTTTTTTGTGTTCATTAGTGTTGGGAAATGCTTCTAATCATATAAAACATTGAAAAAGTTTCCCAGAAAATTTAAATAAAGAACGAAAGTAAATTGGAATAATGTCATCTGGGTGATTCTAGTAGGTACCTACTTAATGAGCAGTTCCGTCGACACCTAGTAATAAGTTACATATTTATTTTATACAGTACCTGCCCGCTGGTACTTTATTTTTTTATTTTCGTCTTACTTTATTAGTTAAGTTGTCACTAGTCCCAGGACCTTCTTCTTGATCCGGATAAAATATGCTTAACATTGTTTGTTTGTTCACATGATAAGTTCTGAAACTACTGAAACGATTTGAGAGAGTCTTTCACTGTTAGGCAGCTACGCCATCACCGGGAGCTGGAAGCTATATCCCGGTACGGCAAGAACTTCTCTCGGGACGCGGATGAAACCGCGTGAAACAAGTAAGAAGTTCCCTCAGATTACCTATTGAAATAGCTTGTAACATATAGGTTACGTTTATTTAGGAGTAAAGAAGTCCTGCAGGAAGCTGAAATCACTGGCGGAAACTTTGTTCTCTTGGCAGTTTTGATAATTCTTACTCGTGCGAATATTTTAAACCAGCGCGAAAGCTTTTAAGAACGTATGGATAGAATAATATTTTGCTAGTTACTCTTTCAAGCAAAACCTAATTAATACACGTCGATATTTAGAGTAACATAAGCACTTATTTTTATGCATCTGCGGATAGAGATCCCTCGGAACTCGGACGAAACCATGGGCGGAAGCTAGTTACTAATAATTGGCTGACAAGCTCGCTAACGCGAGGGTTGTGTGTCGCAATTTCTTGTTTCAATAGAGCAAGTCTTTATTTATTAAATTGCGAGTAGCAATTACCTACCGCGCGACGACTGTCACCTATTTTTTTCATTACGATTCAATGGGAACTCTAGCAAATGTTGAGAAAATCAATCAGCGCAGAAATTGACAGGAAAAATACGTTTCTGTTTTAGATATTTGCTCATGTCTATTGTCTTTTATTATAATACAATGTTTCTAAAGAACAGGTGTTTTGTGAAGTTTCAAAAATCAAAATAAGATTTTTTTAGTTTGAACAGATTGGTTTACATTGTAGTCAATTTCGATTGACATAATCAACTTTTTATATAGTTAGATACTCACCTATTTATTGTACAGATATCATTGTATATAACCTACTACTAAAGATTTATTATTTAATAGCCGGTATGTAGCGTGGCAAAGAACAACGAAAAATTAACATTTGCATACTTATAACAACTCTTGTAAAGTTACGTCCCGGGACTGTGAGTAGCTTTTCCCGCGTTTTCACGTGCGAAGAAGACGCATCCCTTTTAAAACAATAAGCCGTTGGAAATCCAAACAAACAAATAAGAAAAGCTTTGAATTTTAAATATGTGTAGGTGAAGATGTTAAATCTGTATTCTGTAATGACACATAATTTTGCCTTAACACGCTTAAAACTTACAATATTATTATCTTGAAATCTTTATTAAATAAATCTGAAAAGCTACATATTTTTCATTTATTAATCAAAGCATTTGCAAAGCATTTGGGGATGATTCTTTTTAAAATGCATCGAGAATAAAAGTAAAGGAAGCATGTTAAACAAAAAATGTCCTGCAAAAACCTAATGAACGAAATTACGAGCCGATGCATTGGCGAGCACTGAAAATATTTCACCGCCCGTGGTGTCTTGTCGTCTCGTGTTCGATACTTAGGTATTAAATATATCGGAACACATGTACAAATTTGGTTTCGTCTTGTTTGTATGAGACTGTGAGGATGTAGGTACACTTGCAGATTATTTGCATAGCAGTGCATCCTCCAGACGTGCGGACGACTACGTATTATATTGTAGCTTGTTTAAACATAGACATGAGTAAATATGTGAAAAGTAGAACTTCCAATAAGTACACAGTTTTTGCTTCCGTGACTGGCGCATGGTTTAGATTTTCTTAAGTTTCTTGAAGAACTTTTGAAGGCGCTTTTATTAGATTTCAGTAATGTTTCTAATCTAATGTCATTATCAAATCTTAGAATGCGTGTCTATAATAAATGTAGATTCATACAGATTTAGCTCTTATCATAAATTATATTAATTTATAAAAAAGGTGATACTAAATAAGATATTTGAAATAAAAATAATAATGTTGTTGCCCCCATTATGTGTTAGCATTTGTTTGTTTTTAATTGTTATGGTTTGTAGATACCTTATGAATAATTTTGAGTTCCAAGACTTGTCACATTATTATTTTTTTTACGTTAATATCAGAAAAGCCCACAAGTTTTTCAATTTTGCACCGTTTGTGTGAAGGACAATATTTCCAAAATAAATTTCACTCCTGCGAAATTGCATTCTTTGTGACTAGTAGGGGTTACCAATAAAATAAATTGAAGATCGATTCCCTTCTCAAATATGAATAGCATTTACTAACAAGTTACTTATTCCCAAAAAACAATAACAAATAAAAATAATGCATGCTTCGAGTCTTAGTAGGTAAATCAAGGACAATGTAACATAAATCTATATCTGATTGAAAATAACTAAGAAAACAAAAAAAAAATAAAAAACTTACCTCAAATAATGAACTTCTACGAAGCTACGAAAATCTATTTCACTCACTGCTACAAAACACTGGGTTCTACGTATTATTAAATATTATGGTCAGTCCAATAAACACCACAAATTTAATGTCATTTTATTGTAGATAATCAAAATAAAATTTAAGATGCAGCGTACGATATGACGTCGCGAAATCGTAAGGCTGCGTAGGATCGGACGACGTCACTGACTGCTACGGTGCGTCGCGTTTGGCGCCTGGCACCTGACTGAAATAAGGCTCGCGCGCCCCGACCTACCCGACTGCTCTTCCACAATAACGTTCTTTTTTCAAAACTTTGCTAACAAAAAAGAGGTCGGACGGAGGCTGAGCAATAAAGAAATGATTTGATGAAACAGGCACTTGACAGGTGGCTCGCGTCGCATCCTCGCATACACCACTTAATTGTTGGTTGCGTTTACGTTGACGGCGCGGAGGATGCACTGAAAAATGGCTTTAAAGTATTAATGCCCACAAATAAGCGGTTGCTCCCTATGTGACATTAAAACCCTTGCATTAACAATCGCAAAAGTTAGTTGCGCATAGACCGGTCCGCTACTTAGGATAAAGCTTCTGCTTGCATACAATTCATTCTTTTGTATGAAACTATTTATAGTTACTGTTAAATACTGGTTAATTTGATTTGTGCCTAAAACTGAGATTAACTAAATGCACGAGGTTTAGATTTCTCGTTGCGTCGCGCCCCGCCCACCGCGCGCTATTGGCCGCCATCTAGAGCTGGGCGGAGCGTTGCTTAGATACGAACTTAGAAGCCTTTTTAACGTAACCATCTAATATAATTTATTTACAAAACGATTTCTTCAATTATTTTAGAGTATTCATGACATTTATTTTTTTCGTACGTAAATTTTCCATCAAACAGTTCCGTGTTTCACTACGAAGTTAACGTTACTTACATACTTATTTTAACTCCTAATTTGATTTTGGAACCTCCTTCCGCATGTTTTTATATCATGTGTGATATTTTATATCTAGTGCTTAGTACAGGAATGGGGGCCGGCTGATCGCAGATGTCATAACTAGTACTAAAGAGGTTTAGTATAGATATAACATTAGAACGAAAATACGGGGATTAGTTGATATCTGTTATGTCAAGTGTATGCGCGAATTAACAATTTCATAACTACGAGTATTTAGAAGTAGTGATATTTATTCTAGCCAATAAAATGCTTAAAGCACGAAGTAAAAACTGATTAATTTTGCATTAATAAGCGATATTTTATGAGTTGGCCGGCGCTTGACAGATGAAAGGTGTGCTACGAACTTGCATGAGAAATTGGCGATCGATACTTTACGTGACATGTTAAACGCCTTAGTAAGTATTACGAGTACAGTTCTAATTAAAATATGCGGTAAAAAGTACTCGCTTATATTTTATAATTTAAAAATAGCTACAACATTCACTACGTACACATTTTAGTTATACTTATTTTAGTCGAGATATAAATCTTCATTTTTTACTTACAATTTTTTAAAGAGTTAATGTTTTTTAACATTATCTAAGTAGATAATTGATTTATAGTTCCATGGTTTAAAAACATATGAGATCGCAATGATTACAATTGAATGATTTTTTTTACAAATTGCATGGTCATAGAATCACTGCTGAAACACCGCTTGTTAAATACTTTCAATTATTCACCTACCTGACACTTATTTTACTATTCAAATCAACAGTGCCTGAACTAACTTACATATACTTTAACTTTTATTTTGGAACTACGGTACTCTAACTAGTATAATTCTCAGCTTATTAGAATATTGTCTTTCATTAATTACATTTTCACCTGATTAAGCGATTGTAATAACAATCTCGGGAAATTCAATTAGGCGGATAATCTGCTTTGGTTGCCACGTGTTTTGTTACACGACGGAGTGTACGGCTTCAGGTGGGGAAGTGCTTCAGTGAGTGCAGGCCGCGGGGGCGGTGTGCAGTGCGCGGGCGCGCGGGCCGGGGGTGGACTCATGGGGGCTGTAAACATAACGGCGAGCGTGTGTCGCTCGGGTGCGGGGGTGCGGCGGCGCGGGGCGCGTCACGGCCCGTTAGCGCGGATCCTCGGCGCGTGCACATGTCGCCCCGGCACGCGCCCGCGCCTCTTTTTATCCTTGTTTTTTCTGTTGCTGTTTTTGTTTTCTCCCTTTGTTCGAAATACGAATTAAAGCCTCCTTTTCGATTTCTGGTGAATTAATGAAGCCGGGTTTAAGATGTCACGATTGTACGTCTGATAAGGTTTCGTTATTCATTCATAGTTCGACTTTTATTTTGGGATATTCCCGAAAAATATCATTAATGACTAATGATTACTTAACGGAGGAGTTCAGTGGATTTGCTATAAAAAGTACTATAAGAACTGTTGGTTTTACAGTACCTACTTACATTTAACAAAAGATACACACACAAACACCTATGTAAGTCTTCAAAATATCAAAATCCTTACCTATCAGAGTATTCATAAGATTTTCGTATCGGTATTAAATAGAATAAAAAGTTTCGATGGATAGATAAGAACCTTGCAAATCTTTAAACACGTTCATAAAGTATGCGAATACATGGTTGATAGATAAGTAAATCAAAATAAAACAGTTGAATGGTAGATACGTATGTTTCAGCTGCAGGCGTACAGAACCGGTCGGAGGCGCGCGGCGCTGCGGTGCTGTGCCGGCCAGCGCAGGCGGCTGACGCTGTCGCCGTGCGCCATTCCTTACAGTCAACTTTTATTAATTGGGCAGATGAGAGCCACGGCTTCCATGATGAATGCTTATCCCTTATACGGTTAGCAGTTCGCGAAACCTTTTATAGATTCTCAATTAAAAGTGTCTATTATAGTTAATAGGACGATCAGACATTGTAGTGCTTATAGAAACGAGAATATTTGCTTTAAGTATGTATAAAAACGGGTAATATAACGGAAAGGACGATTAAGTGGAATAAAATATAGTGTAGGGGTGCGGGTGGCAGGTGGCTGCGCCTTAGGGATGCCCCATTGTTCCGACTTAGATATCGACACTTCGACTTCGCAATTGAAGACTTATATCCACTGAATTAAACTGTTAGAAATTTTGTGATTATTGAGTAGACAAACAGGTTCTCAAAACTAAATGACTGCATGTTTTGATAAAATAACGTTTCTTATTCCTATACCTACTGCTTTCGTGATAGTAATTTGAAAGGTGTTCGTCTTGTGGTCTTGACATATTAAATTAAATTTCTACTTCTCTACATACGTTGCGAACCCTATTGATGACGCTATTAATTGAAAGGGGATTAAATATCTTGTGTTGGTCAATGAGGTTCCATTCCAGCTGCAATTCTTAACATTCCATTTTGTGACCTTGTCATATCACATACGCACTACCTACGTGTTACTATGAGATGTAAATATAACTTTCCATAAATAAAATGCCTGATTTCTGCAATTCTGAAATTCTACAAATGTTTCCTTAGTATCAATGACTATTCTGAGAAAATTTCCCAAGCCAAGTTCAGATTTGTGAAGATTTTTTGTATAAGTTTTTCTCTAGCATTTTAGAAGCAGTAATTAAAGTTAATTGGATATTTCAGAGTTCTAAAAGCAAAAAAATCTAATATGTCGATAAAAGCAATCGACACATGCCGCATCTAAGCAGCACCCTCAAGTTTGAGACAAGATTCAGCACGCGAGTCGGCGCGATGCCTGCGCCCGCGCCATGTGCCTTTAACGGATTTATTGGAGCGCCTGCGCGTGCGTCATCCAATCGTATACAACTAACTTTATTTGTCGTTTGTCCGTGAATACTTTCTCTATAGCAGACGTTTTAAGAAAACGGTAAAAGCTGTTTGATAGGAGTTTGAAACAGATTGAAAATTTTGGTCTCCCAGGAAGAAACGGTTATGAAAAAGTATAGGTAGTTTAAAATGAGTAATGAACTTCCCAACACGAGAACCATAATTTATTGTTACTTAACTTTACCTTTTTAGTCTGCGATTTATTTTCAAGTATAAGAATACATTTAATTGAAATAATAGTCAAAAATTTGCTAATGCATACAAAACTATTTGGAATTCCACTATTTCATGAAATATGTATGTATTACAATGAGATTTCTACAGAACGTGGTGGGACCTAAAGGTTTTGTGTCACAGCATGATATTTACTACTTAATAGAATACAATACAATAGATTTATCAAGATAGTTTTATCGTTTTCAGAAACTAGTGAGATAAATGATCAGATAAGTTACCTCTTTTCAAATTTAGTCTTTTGGGGGCTTTTTATTTGCCAAAACATCTTTTGTTGGTAATATTGTTCATTAAGTTGCATCTATTGGATACATAATTATTGTATGAAATGCCTCACATACGTATCGCTGCACACCACTGAAAAGTTACTAAGTGACAGCATAATGGAATCCTAAGAATCTGTGTAACAGTAATCGCCTAAACATCCGTTACTAACGAACTGTATCAATTTGCATATCTTAGCAGTTGCGGGCCCACAGTTAGGAGGCGACTGCGGCGAGTCATATGGCGGGCGTCGGCTGAAACCGTAAAAGCTTGCGGAGTGTGCGCATGCGCACAAAGCAGCGCATTGTGCGAGTCGTGCGGCGGCGGCGCGCGGCCGACACGCCCGCTCATTACGACGAAAAACTGCACTCTTCTCCGCTAATTGCGATCATTCTTACGCGCTCCCATATTGAGAGAGCACATGTTCTCCAGGCCGCGCCGCGCACTGCTGCTATGTTGCGGTTTGCGATTACTGCATGTGTAATTGTGTAATGACGAGTCCTCGGCAAAAACCTACGTTTGAGATATTCATACTTATAGCTTTTATTAATAAAGTATTAAATATACAGCAGTTAAGTTTTGCGGTAACCGACTGCTGGGCGTGCTTGAAAGCTTGCGTGTGCGCGTAAGTAGAGCTTACAATTACATTTATAGTGATTTCAAAGGAATACTGGCATTCACTTGACTTTTGATTATTGGAAGCTATCAGAGGCATACAGAGGCATGCGTACGTGTATTCTTTGACAATTTAATAGCATATGCGCTTGCACCTGCCATTGCAAAAAGTAGGCGCACGCTTCAGGCAGTGAAGCGCGGAATTCGTCGCCGCGGTCGTCCTCTACTAGCCTATCTTATACGCTATTTATTGGTAATTGATTGGAAAGGTGCATTAAGCCCCGTGTTATGTTTTTATAACGATTGACCATACTTGGATTTGTTCGGTCTTTAAACTCGCCCTGAACCTAAATAATATGTGTTGTTTTCACATTTCACGTATACTGACATACCTGTTCTGCTATTTATATTATAATTATATGCCATTGATAGGTAAGGTTTTTTTGTTGCCATTTGTAAACAGCAACCTGAATTGAACAATTCCCAGTATGAAATAGAGATAAAAAATATCTATTAGTTAACAAATGCTTGAAAAATGTAGGTGTTTTTCTTCGTCTTATATTGTGATAGTCTAAGAGACCGCATCTTCGGGAGACCGATTACAAAAGTTACGTATTTTTTTATCGAAGTGGGTAGTAACTTACACGGTACGTAACTTGCACAGTATATTAAAACTTCTAACGGTAATCATGATTTGGAACAGCGTAGCACCCGCTGCTACGACACCTACGAAAAGATCGTAACCGATCGTGATTCGTAGTATTAGGCTGTCACTAAATTGTGCTTCGTGAAACTTTTTATTCATATGTACGGAAGATATTTGAAACTATAAGTGACAGTGTGACAGTTTCTCGTTTTATTTATTTTTCAATGTAATAAAGTACTAAGGTACTAATGGAACCTATTTCAATTCAATAGACCTTTATTATTTATTTTATATGATTTTATTTTTGCACTGTCGTCAAATAAGTTGAACACATTGCAGTTAACTTAACAGTTAATCGTTTTAAATGAAATATATAATTATAAAATATAATTTTATATTTTTAAATGAATTCCGACATGTTTTCTCTAGTCATCGTACTTATAAAAATACAAACATGACTATAAAACAGACCATAAAAGCACGTATGTTCCATGTCGTGTTGATTCAGCTCTACCTATCTCATGCTTTGTTCGGAAATAAAATTATGACATTAAAAGTCATAATTAAAATAAAATCTGGATGGAATATAAAATGAGTAAATTAAATGCGTGCGGGTTTTATTTGCGTAGTCAACGATCAGTCTGGTTTGGGCGGCTCGGCGCACTCACAAGCGCTCAGTGAAGACGTCTGGGCGAGTTAACGTGTGCCCCGCGGCGGCGGCTGCGGTCGCCGCTCATGTCCGCTTAATGAGTGTTTTAACTACTGTTGGTAAATCATGCTTTTACGTCCTTCGGGCTCAGATATACGACGCCGCGGCTCAGCTGCGCATCATGATTCAGAACTGAATGGCAATTACCGTATGCAATCACATGGCATCAACAACAGAAAGGCTGTACACAGTAATCAATAAAAATCATCAGTTGTCCTAAAAATACTACATTTTGTAAAATCTTCAACATCAGAACAGAATAGCATGTGTTACGCTATATTTTTATTTAACGACACAATATTTTTATTCATACATTGGCAATTGAAATAACCTTCGCAATGTGGCAAGTATCCCGAACGACAACTCGAAATTCGGACACAAAAAAATTGGGTTAGCGCAATTAACCGCCAAAGGTGCCGCGATTTTGCTGGCGGATAATGAATGGGCAATCACGCGCCTTTGATAAGTGCGCGGGGCGACCAGTCACTGTTGACCGGAGGAGGTAGAAGAGCTGCGTCTCAGGGCCCTGTGGCTAGAGTAGCACGGGCGCGGGGGCAGGCCAGGTTTCAGTGGCCGGCGCGCAGCGGGGAGCTGGACGGGCAGGTGGCACGAAGGCCACTCCGGGACCGGGAGCGCGTCGCCTCCAGTTAATTGATTCCAATCTGAGAAGCGGCCCACGATAATTCACTCTGTAAGTGTACCTATATCCACTCTCGCTCTTTGGTAATTATAAAACGGACGACAGGTAACGGCATCTTGTATTTCTATTTTTTATATCGATTGTTATTTTTAAGTTATCATTAAATCAATTAATACATTTCAGAATGCACATTGCCGCCTAATTCCCTATTTTGCTTGAGAGTTTATTTGTTATAAAAGTAAAGTAAAGAGTTTTTATAACTGAAGTCATCATTGAGTCCACATCATGTACATACGTATTCAGTTCATAATCATGGCATCTAAGTATGTATATGAAAATCTAAGAGGCGCTTGATTGTGCACATCTAAAAAGATCTTAAAAAAAAACAATCTACATTCATGTTTTACCCAAGATATGAATCTGGATAATACTTATTCTGTATTAACTGATCGCTTTGTGACTTGTTCACATATGCAGAATCAATGATTTTCATTAAATATAGCCTAGAAGACGATGGGGGTAAAAAAAAAGCTTTTGGATGGAACCGGCCGTCCGCGCCGCCGTGTGCCAGCCTGAACCGATTTAATTGCTGTCATTAATCCGTGGACAAGACCGTTTCCTTTGCACACTGGATGTTTCGAGTGCGTATCGCGATTATTGTCCATTTCACTTTAGTAATAATAGGTATCGATATTGAAAACGACTTAATGCCTATGTTTAAGAACCGAGATTAATATTTGGGTATTGATCACTGAAGTTGACTTGCTTAATCATGAATGATATTCACGTATTTCTATAAAGTATAGTAATATTGATATAAAATGGAGACTACTCACTTCCCTTCTCTACGAATAATTGTTTATTTTTTTCACGGTTATATTATTCACGGTTTAGCAAAATTACTTAAAAAAATATGTTTATATACTCCTATTTCCGTTTATTACATAAAAAAGGAAAATAATGCGAGACCGCGACTGATCCTTTGTAGAAGAAAGATTGTGATACAGGCAACCTCATAGCTAGATAACAATAAGTATACGAATTAATATAATATGCTTTTATATAAGTGTATATAAAATATATTGAGTTGGCACACATAATTACTCGTGTTATTATGATAGGCACAAACAAGTTTGTAAACACTTTCGAGGTTTACTGTTGACAGTTTTGCATTATGCTGTTTACTCGCAAAAAACTACTGCATCGGTGATTAATTACTTGTCAAAGCTCGTGTTGGCAGCTAACAGAACATACCTACGCAGCACTTCGGTCGTTATTGATAAAAAGCATCTGAGTATAATAAAACACTTTGTTAACTAGTGTGATTAAAATCAAACACAAAAAATGCTAATCAAAGGGCGAGTGTGTTGTAAAGTAGCTGTTTCCATATATGTAAGCAGACAGCGGGTAGCGGGTAAGGCGAACGGTGCGTGCGACTTGCGGAGAGCGCACGCGCCTAGTAATTACGCAAAAGGTCGCGCGCGCACATTGCGCTCGCTCGCGCCGCCGCCTGCGCATACCCCATTCCACCACCATTACAACGCGTCGCCGCGGGCTCATCTTCACTTTCAAGGAACATAAACGCGTTATGTACTGACGTCATAGGATCGTGTAACATGATCCATCGTCATTAAATCCTGTGCAGAGTTCATCTTTGCTAATGATGGAGACTATGCGTTGTATCATTCGACTAACTTAAGTAGATATGTACTCTCCAGTAATCAAAAGAGAATTTTGAAGCAATATTTGCATATTAGATACCCAGATATCATTTTTAATGCGTGTTATTTAGAAATTATAAAACATACGGATTAGTTAGGTACCTACCTAAGGTTTTCCCTTTAGTGAGTTAGTCTTTTGTTTCTGAATAGATAGTAGGTTTTCCGTACTATCTATTCAGAAACAAAAGACTCATGTATGTATGTCATTAATAAATACGTGGGACGAAAATCAGTGTGTATACATAGAAACGTTTTATTGCAATTCTTGTACGTCGACAATTAAAAATAAAAAAATACCTTCCATACAATGTGCAAATACCATAGATTTTATATTGCTGATGAAGAAATACTCTCTAGTACGACATACAAAGATTCCCCATTCCTTAAATATATCAGATGTATAATGTAATACAGACTGCACTTCTACCTATGTGACAGTTGCAATGTCGACCAGTAATTTGAAAAATGCCTAATGTCTGAATTTACCTACTAATTAGATATCAAACCTTGGCTGCTGAACATAAACGATTCAGTAAGCGTATCAAAGTTACATCGTTACCTACGTATGTATGTATGTAGGTACTGCGCCTCCATTGACCGCTTAATCTTCATGACAGAAATTATTCTGTACACTCCGCAACAAAAGTATAAAGTACGTCGTTTTAGAAAAATATTTGTAGCGTTTTCTTTTCAAGTAACACAGCAAATAGTCAAGTAATGAAAATTAATTATACTTTTGTATTTCCTAAATGTTTAAGTGACTCTCTTAGGTATATTAGACTTTTAAAAAGTTTAGGTACAGGATGAACGTACCATTTTACTTGCTGAGATTTTGTTATCTATCTTAAAGATATTTACATTACGAGTAATCATATGTCCCACTCACACCCCGAGCCGTAAGTTTTAAAAAATACTATAGGTACCTACGCAACATAACTTATACGATAATGAGTACTTGATCTAAATGGAATCTCATTCCTATATGATCAATTTCAGGTAATTGTTTGTAGGCGACTGTACCAACATAAGATCGTAAATGCTTTTAACGATTCCATTTAACCGAACGTACAGATAATATGCAAAAACGTAAGCTGAGTGCCAGTGTGAAGCTTTCATACCGCCGCAGTAAATTGTATATAGGATAACTATGTTCGAAAATGAAGATATTTTCAATATTTTATGGACATCTATGGGTAAAGCACGGTAGCGGCTATGATTGCATTTAGTATACCCCCAATAAATTAACATAATATTGTAATAATTATTGTCAATCGACGTAATATACATATCTTTAAATTATCCAGCTGATTGTACGCGACGGTATTACGACGTACAGTTTGAAATGTGTTCCATTTAAACTTCTAACATATGTTATTTTGATTATAGAAATATAAAAGAAAAATTTAAATCGATTTATGTAATCAACTGTTTTTTATTGGTGTATATATATTGATCTCATTTTATTTCAAAATCTTCTTTAAACAATTGACCGTCTGTGAATTAAAGTGTGAAAAGAAAATCTTTTATCGCAATACGTTTTCAGCAGTATGAAATTTGTACAACATATTAATTAGATTGTTTCCAGTGAATGTAAATGACTTAAAATTGTATTTAAAAAAACCTTTTGTCTCGTCTGATTTTACCGATTGTACAGGTGAATAAATATTTAGCTAATTGGCGGCAGCTATATAGCGTATGTGTAAACGGGTACAACCTGAGGAGACATCGTGACTATTTACTCATCACTAGGTTAGTGTTACAGTAAGAATAAAAGAAAAAAATAGGAGGAAATTACATCAATACAATGAACATTCTTTGTTCAACAATATAATAAAGATGTTTTTCCGGTAAATTGCAAGTTCGCCACGGTCACGCTGTCCGGTTAATTATTGAAAGCCAATTGCAATTATGTGTCGGCGGCGACGGCATGTGGCACTGGCACTATAAAGCCTCAATTAAGTAGGCACGGCCATGAATTTCATGTGTTATGATTGTGCGACAAGTACGCGCGTCAGCCGCGCGGTGACGCGACGCGTCGCGCTTCACCGCGTCTAGTAAGCGAGTAACATCTGCCGCCGCCTGTATGACCCAACGGACGACATTACAACCTGCTTAGGTAAACAGCCATTTTGCCACTTCAAAAACACATTTCAGTGATTGAAATGCACGTATATTAAAGTTTAATTAGAATTTCATGAAACTAAAAGGTTTTCGAATTATTTTACGTAAATTATTTTCAAGGGCCCAACTATAACGCATCTATATGTATATGCAGAAATTCTACTAAAATATAAAATTACAGTAGGTAAGTGCCTCAGTAATGTTATTATTACCTACCTATAGCAATTAACATAAGGTTATTTAATTTCAATGTATCTTTGGCGGCGGGTCCGTATCAATGAAGATAAAAAGTTTACGATTTCAATTATGTTTAAAGTCATAATCTGGGAGCCAGCTATTAGGTATTTAATAATGACAATTTAAATTGAATAAAATAACTTTATTGCGAATTATAAAAACCAAGTTTTCAATTTGTTAGTTAAAAGGCGGTAAACTGCGCACCGAGCTTGCGGACATAAACTTGAAATCCGGAAAACTGCGCAAATACCTACCCAAGGTGCGGTCATTTTCATAAAGGAGCTTGGCCTCTTTTGTTTAGACTATTTCAACATTATCCAACAGTGATCAAACGTGCATATAAAAGCTCTTGAAAAGCACTTAGTTTAATTTCTACTTTCCAGCCGCGGTTCTACCCGCATCCCGTGGGACTACTCCGCGTAGCCAGATAATTCATAGGTTTCATTACTACTGCACATTTTTAAATTAATATTTTTGAAATGATCCAGGACTCTGTGTCCGCGTTTGCAAAGAACTTGCCTGCCAAATAACCATGAATAACAAAGTGCTTCTCAAGAGCTTTTATGTGACATAAGCTTCACCACTATTAAACAATGTTCAAAAAAATTGGTTACAAAATGAGGCATAGTTCTTTTATTGTAGATAAGTAAATCTTCTTTGTCAGTGCATTCTGTTAAAGGACGTTGTACTATGTAGAAAGTGAATAATATTTCGCCAAATTGCTTGTGCTTGTGGCGCGTAATAGCTGACCAGGCTTGCAGTTATAAATAAAACTTTCGCGCGGCGCAAGCGCGTTAAATCGAATCCGACGATGGCTGGAACTCGTCCTGGCGCACCTGCGACAATTTTTATAGTATAAATTTGCATTAATTCATTTAGTCCTGTTTTCAACGCGGCGTATAAATGGGTTAGCCGGTAAGTGGTGGGATCTAGCCGCTGCGGGCGGGAGCGGCGTGCGCGGGCGCGGGTGCAGGAGACGGCCGACGCACGTCGCGTGTCGCCATCCACCTTTCAGAGTTAATCGACAGACAGGCCCACGCGCCTACTGTATTTTCTTTTGTTAGCAAGTATCTATGACTCGGCTTGTAATTGTACTACGGATCATGTTTATTTTAACTACACAACAAACGAGTGCTATAACTTTTTTATGCTTGTACGTACACTGAATAAAGAAGACAACTTTCATCTGCTACGTTCGCTGGCTGATGCGTTTTAGTAGTTAAGGAGATATAATCAAAACTCAACATACTGCAATGGTTAAAATGGTCTTAGATTTTACAATAACTACATTTATTGTTAATATATTAATATAGTAATATAGTATATAGTTAATATATTTATAAGTTTTTCACGTACAAACTATGGTAAAAATATATTTGTTAAAAGATCCTGTAGTCTGTATAATGCCATAATTAACTCTGACTCAAATAACTGTATTGATATCTTTCACCTTTCTCTACCAAAGTATCGAAATTGTATTCGGCCATATTTGTCATCCAAATTTAATTAAGTTTTATTTATTTTTCTAAGTCCGAAGTCATTACTGTATTTGTATAATAATTTGAGGAAACTCTTTTGGATAATGTTTTTCTTATATTGTTCTTTATTATAATTGGTATTGTATCTGTTTGTTTCCCAAATAAAAAAAAAAAAAAAAAAAAAAATAAAATAAAATTTATATATTGAAACATCTTAAAAAGTACCTACACAGTACATAATACTGGTAAATCTGATCAAAAAACTAGCTTATGTTATGTGATACCGTATTTAGCAGACAAAGATTTATCAGGGTGTATAATGCTCGTCTACTTAGGGAGATCGCATCTGTGGTAATTACGTATCGACTGGCAGCTATCATCCTCGATGTAAGACTACTTGCGCGCATTTATTATGTAAATATGTTAGAGATTTTTACTTATTTTGCCTGCGAGCCTTTTAAAAATACGTATTTGCGGTTTTAGATCTATAAAACTCATACTTATGTATACAATGTTGTACATATTTTCTAAATGCGTATTTTATTTGCATACACAAAGTAAGAATGGATGGAATTGCAATTAAAAATGTCGCGGATCCCGAAGAATTTCTTTTAACAGATTAGGCTTAAAAAAGGGTTGACAATCGAGAACAATGTACCTGGCATTATGTATATGTCATTGTAATTATAATATGGACACTCGTTTTCAATTAAATCAAATAAACTTTATAAATAGTTATATAGTACACTCATGTGGTTTTGTTCAAGGTATAAAACAACTATAAGTAACCACATAGTGCTTCCATGAGTAAATAGTTTTAACACAATATTATTTTCATTTTTCTTTGTTTGATATTTTATAGGGCCTAAATATTACAGGTAACCATAATATGTACCATCAAACGTGAGTTTATCCTGCACGAAATGATTACGTAAAATATTCTAGGAGAAGAGTCAGGTATTGGTTAATATAAATAATAAAACTTAACAGTGAAAGTAAATCCATAGAATATTATGACAAATTAAATTTACGAGATTCGATCTAAACAGACAAACAGTTTATTTTGAACGCATGGAAAAAATCACTATCACATTTTCAGTACAGACGTCAGCACATCAAGCTACCCGAAAACGTTAAATTTTCCCAATCAACTTTGAACCATATACTTCAGCGATAAAGTTGAAGAACATTTATTAAGGGAAATGTGCAGGCGTCTGCACATACATGATCGTAATTCCAGGATCGATAACCGAAGCGGTTGCTTACCACACAAGCCGATATGATGAGCGGTGAGCACCCGTTCAGGCGTCCACTTTCCATTTCATTCGGACAGGTTTCCTTCACACCCAATTTACTTCGAGCTTTAATAAAATACACACGTGTTACGTACAAGGGAATACACTTAGCTTGTGTAACTTACATATATAGTTAACAATGCGACGTTAGACGTTACAAGGATCCGGGCTAACCGTCCAACGTCGGCTTGAATTTATTGGCTCATTTTGTATGTTATGTATGCATTTTCCCACGTTTCGGATCGTGACGTCATTTTAGGTGTAATGTTTCAAGATATTGCACGTTTTTAATGTAATTTTACTTCTTGTTACAAATTAGAAACGTAACATTTTTGTAACAGTCGGGTAGCGAATTGCGACCAAAGAAACGGTGGATGGATTGCGTGAAAGTTGATTTGGCTAGAAAGAATGTAACTTGTGAGATGACGGCAGATAGAAGAGCGTGGAAGACAAAAGCATGCTGCGCCTACCCCAAATAAAATTTGGGATAAGGGCAGGAGGATGATGATGATGATAGCAAATTGCTTGTTGACCGAGTTTTTTATATTTAATTACTGGACCTCCAAGCGCACCTACATTAAATTTTAAAGGCTTCGATTGCCAATTTTTTTAATTTGCAACTACAGCTGTTTAGGCTTTGCGTCGATGAATCAGTTATTCAGCAGTAGTATATTCAGAGCATAAAACGAATCTACTGAGCGTGCTGTAAATATTTATTTACAGCACGCTCAGTAGATTCGTTTTATAATTCACGTGGAGATTTATGGCTTAAATTACAAAAAGGGTAATTCAATGATAATGCTATCGAAAAAAATAGTAATAAATTAAAGAGGACGATTAATAGCTGATAACGGATCGGCATAACTTATGGTTTAACTTGAATTTTGTTTTTAATATTTTATACGAAAACAATTTATACGGCAACTTACTTGAAGGCAAACATTTAATATCCTTTCTTCTTATTAATGTTCCTTTATTAAATGCGAAAGTTACGTTGTCTGGTTGTAAGTCCACATTTTTAAAGTACCTAAGTATCAACTTCAATTTAAATAGATAGGTATGGAAATGGATTGAATATAAAATATAGAGAATAATATAATTAAAACAATTAAATTCGCGGAACATATCGAGGTATGTACCTACCTATAAGGTTTTACTACATTCAAGCGTGCACGCACATGCGCGCAGTACAAAAGACATCAACGACTTGAGCGCTCGTTTTGTGTGCGTACGCAGCTTAAGTTTTAGTTGTGGACTATAAATATTTAGCTACTATCAATAACGATAATAAACTCTCTAGTAGTTTTTAACTTCTTGAATACCTATTGATGACATGTTTTCTTTAAAGTTTTTATTAAAAGTACCTATACATTTTTATAAGCTTCTAACTTTCTCCTTATAGAGTCATGTGTATAATAAAACCGCGACATTTTTTATAAGATGCCTTATGATGTTCTAAAAAATCCAAGAAGCATTTCGTTGTTCAAAAAAGTCGTGGGGTTGCACTCCGTTTATGGCTAAAGTAACTTTGTTGCTGGATCGGGCACTTTAAATTTATACAGTCAGTTTTTATTTACTTGCAACACCTTTACTGTTTCAGTAGGCAAGTAATCAAAATAATATATAGATAGGTTTGTGTTTTATTTATAAGCACTGTCGTTGGCAATATGTACTTAGGTATATAGTATGTCAAACTATAGTATTTACATATAAGAGGCTAAGGGCTATTATATTAATAATTAAGTAATATTATTAATATAAAATACGTATACGTACGTGTAGTCGTGTTTACGTAGTATCGAGTTCAATCATAAAAAATGCAATCGTTTGCGTAAATCAGAAACGTAATCACACGGTTTGATAATTTATATATGTAGTTTTCTATTTATTTTAAGATTTTGTGGTCATAAAATTAACATTTTCTTTATAAATTATTAGACATCCTGAAAAAAACTAGATGTTCAACCATCATAACTCACTTCATAGTATAACTGTTACAATGAGACAACATAGTTGTTTTCGCTTTTATAATAAAGTTTATGCGAGCGGTGACACCCGTGTCCTCTAGGAACTACTCCGCACACCCAGATAAAAAGTAAGCTAGGTATATCCTTCTTCGATAAATGGGCTATTTTATACTGAAAGAATACGGTCTTTTATTTATAATTACGAGGGATCAATAAAGTCAATTTTTCAATTCACTAAACAGTTCCCCTAATCATTAAACATTTCCAGTATTCAGATATCCTTGTTATGAATAATAACGTGTCTACAAGGTTTGGTGGTCCCTCGAATCGCTGACGATGGATTCATGCCATATGGCGGGCGACATGCGCCTGAGCCCGTGCCTGCTACAAATTGCAGGTTATATCAATTGGTCTCAATGAAACGGGGGGACCTAAGCGAGACTGGCGTTAGTATAATTGTTTGCACTTAAAAACTACAAGTTTATGTACCGTTACGATGTTACACGCGCTGGCACGCGATCGGGATGCACTTATTATTTTTTTATTATTTGTGAAATTAATCTGTGGTTTGGATTGATTTAGGAAACTGAGATTCTAGAATGTCATTATGATTTCTAGATATAAATCTACTTAATAATATATCTTTCTTATAGTAATCTAACTTAACATTTTATATACTGTTGATCGTCGCCCTCACTAGTTTTGAAAGTAAATGGTTGATCAATGTAACCAATTTTGGAAAACAGTTAGAAATCATACCGAGTGTATGCAGTTTAATAACAGGATTCATAACAGACCTTAACCGCTCAATTATAAAACGTTATCTTAAAAAAGTACTCGTTTTAGTACCAGGTTTAAACCATCACCTTGAACAAAGTTAACAGTCGAAACTTAACACTAAACCTAGAACTAACCTAGAAATATTTAATCATTAAATTTTTCATCATTTAATCATTAAACGTTTGCCACGTTTAATGATTGCACACGAGAATCTCGTTAATCTAATCAGTAAATTTTATTCAACACATAAATCTATACCCTCTCATCTCCGATGAGAACCATAACGAATAGTCAACAAGATTAATTCTGTAACGTGTCGACATTTAAATTGTTACACATTGTTTTAGATGCAAGCAATATGTCGGAGGCGGTGGGCCGTTATCTGATGAAATATGTCCGTTATGATTGGCAAACAAACAGTATGGCGCCGCCATATGTCGCGGCACGTGCGCCCGCGCATCCAACGCGCTGCTCACTCACCGGTGAAACTGTAAGCTACAGAGTTTAAACCGGCAGAAAGTGCATGTGCACCAAAAATATTATCTACTTACCTAAAGCTACTTAACACGATAGCAGAAATGCTTAAATGGCCGATCTTTACATTAAAAAACCGAAACTGAAAATTGTGATTGTACTTCAAAGAACGATGCCAAAAAACGCTGACTTTGAAATCTTCGTGCACAGAGAATCGTATCGCATTTATTTTCTAGTAAATTTCAGTTTACTACCCATGCTTTATTGTATTATTAACAACTCCAACGCTGTGCGTATTTGTGATATAAAATTATATTTGGTAAGATATGAGCACTTCAAAGTTTTCCTCGTAAAGTTGTGATATATTATAAGCTCTGTGGTTAGAGAAGCCAGTGCGCGCGCGCCACCATCCGTCAGTGTAATCGCTAGTTAATCATTTTTCGGTTGATGGGGTTCATTATGCTTCCCCTACACGGATTATAATTCATAGCCAATTTTAAGCGTGCAAAATTTTCGAAATTATATTTTTTTCGGACATATTTATCATGGAGATGCGGTGTCAATAAGGTTTCCGACAAACAATAACAATGTGTGGACGTCATCGGGCGCCCGTATCGTTCGACCACGGAGCGACCCTACGGCTGACATTGAACTCAACAGTTTGAAACTGGAGTGGAGGCGGGAAAAACTACATATCTACTTGTTATGTTTGATTGATCTTTCATTTACCAAAGATTAAAGCTCCTACCAAAGTGATTAGGTCGTTTTTTTCAACACTTCCATTTTAGTTAAATAAGTAGATATTCAAAATCAACTGTTACTAGCAATTAGCCGGATTTACGTAAGTATTCATTATTATAAGAATATAAGAGAACATCCCAGACATTGTGCTATTAAACACCTTTTGTAATGATACGAGTGTTATCTATGTGCCATAAAGTTTGCAAATAAATGGTAATTGGATATCTTTCTAATAACTAAATAAGATAAGGCTGCCCCTTGCAGAGTTCTTAGATAACAATGGTAACGAAAGCGCACACTCAGTAATAACGCTCAAGAAGTTTAATTTATATCTGTTTCTTTTTAGTTGTTTTTATGTCATAAAGTTGTACAACTCATAGTAGTAAAATATCGATAGCTTCAATAATAAAATAGGCATTTAATCGAAATGAACGTAAGAGAGGTAACAATAAATGTTTACATTTATATCTGTTTGTATTGTGTCTAGCCGCACATCGACAATCAATCAATCATTGATTGAACAGATACTCAGATACTTCAATAAGTTAATTCTTTAAGTGGATTCCTACTTAGGGATAATTATTTATACTTAGGTGTTACTGTGTAGATACCACGCACTACAGATCTACTTTATCGAAATTAGACGGTCATTTTCAGGTTGCAAATACCTTGTTTTGAAAACCCACCTATAACGTTGTATAGATTTGCCTTAAGTTAGTACTAATTCATGATTTAGCACCGTTTCTCATGCATTATTATTTAAACAACGGGCTACAAAGTAATCAAAAGGAGTAACCATATTCTAACCCATTCTTCGGATTTTATAATTTATTTTGAAGTTTGCTTAAAAAGTACAAATTCAATTAACGATGGAAATTAGATCTAAAAATTACTTACAGGGGATCATATAAAACCTCAAGAATATAACCGAATAGGTACTTTTGCATTGCTCGACAGCTAAATAAAGAAAATATTGTCGAAATAAATATATGTAAATGTAAGCCAAGTCCCCCACTTCCACTGGTGTGGTGAGGAGTGCCCGCATGCCGCTCGTGGCGTAGTGCGGTGATTTGCATGCTCCTCCGAACCGATCACTCGGCGATAACTTTAACAGCTTCGACGGTTATAAATAACACACATGACGCACAATCACACGTGGAATCAACGTCAATTTATGTATGTGCGCGGGGCACTTAGCTAATCAAAGGGCGAGTATTGGGGACGCATCGACTATTTGTTTTGTTACAAACATAATATTATCAAACCGATATACTAACGAAGTATATTTTATTTCACATGAACTAGATAAAAGACACCACTCAAAAAACACTTAGCCGTGGAAATCGATGGCGATGCAATATTTATTCCCACAGGAAATTAATTAGCCCCAAACTGCCGCGGCCCAATAAATAATGATAAGATTGCAAATGGGTTTATTCACACAATTAATACACCCTACAAAATTAAAAAATTTCAATATCCTCGTCTATATTTTCAATTAAGATAAAGAAGTGGTCCAATAAATGGGAACATTTTGAATAGCATTTCGCATTGGAAGAAACAATATATTTTAGGTTTACGCTATTAACGTGTCGAATTCTTTGGCTGCGATAAAGACAATAAAACAAATAAATTATTGTTGCGAGGTGTATCTATTATTAGAGGATGATATTAATTGCGCGTACGCACCTGGGCGTGCAGGTGACTGTTTCAATTTGGGGTCAGCCATGGTTTTGACACCATGCAACATTCTAAAGAATTGTGGGAATTGACACCACTCGTAGATAAGCTGATTGTGTTTGTTTTAAGTGTTTTAAATGTTTGTTTATTAAGAATTGATAATTAAAGTTCAATGCTAAATTTATTATTGAAATAAGTAAACTTATCACAGATATTATTGATATCATAATTTGAGGAATAATATTTAAATACATAAGACTTTATGTAGAACTTCTCATGTATAATTGAATGTATACATGAAACGAACATGAATATGGCTGTTAAAGAAGACCTGAAAAAACAAAACTGAAATTTTGAACTACATCACGGTACATAAATAAGGCAGGTTATTCTCGGATATTAAATCTTAACTTGCTAATCCTAAGACCATAAATGCGATGTTTGCATTTATTTGATGATTATGGCGCAAATCGAAAGCTAGCTACGTGTAGCCTAAACATACATACATACCTCAACTTCTTATTAAAAACTAAATAAATTATCTAAGATATTGGAATTTCCACATTAAAAAGATACCTATTTGTCTACTAATCTTAGGTATGTTTTCTTCCATAGCTAACGATACTTTTGCTTTAAAACAAATGAATATCAAAAACCTGCCTTCCTTACCTACCTACCTACCTTTATAAGTTTAGATTCAAATCAAATACTATTTTACTGATACAAAAGTTATGTTTTCTTTGAAAGCTATTATAATATTATTAGAAAATTCAGAAGATTTATTCTACTAAGATCCGGTAACAATAAAGGCGAAATAAAAGTCAATTAACACTTTCCCGTTTATTTAGAATATTCAATAATATTTATCACATGTCGGTAAGAGTTGACAATAAGCACGCCAAGCATTCTCGTATCTTACCACGAACGTCGGTACAGACCTACTGTGCCACACCAACACCACTGGAAAATATATTGAATAACAAAGGAAAAACATAAGAATATAGTTACCTTAATAACTTTATCGAGTAATACAATTAATCATAATTCAAATTGTTTACAATTTCAACAAAATATTTAGCAGTTGAAAGCTCTGTTTAAGTCAGCTGGTATGTAAATTCCCTGTAACTTTAATCACTAATAAATAATACGAGTACAATTTTATATGTTGCCATATCAAAAATGTTGGAAACTATCGCAATGTTGTTGTATGGTATTGAAAACTTAACGTAACGTTAGCCGTCCTCAGATTAACGAAATTATATATGATAATTTATTTGCCTCTTTTGTATAAAAATTATGTCATTTGCTACCGTTCAATAATGGAGCAAGTTATAAATGAAATGGTATTCTCGATGAAACGACGAATATTCAATTATATTTTACAGTTATTTACCATCAATGGAGCTTTTAACACACTTATAATGAGTCGTAAAATTGTCATAATAATCAGGTTTTAGCAAAGATTATCAGAATAACATTTACAAACAGGATGAATACATTGTATTAATGTTTTGAATGCATACAATTGCACCTGTGTCGGACGCTCGTAAAAATGCAGTAACCTAGAGCAAGTAATTATAAAAATACCACTTTGTGATGGACAAACGGCTATCGGTAATGGCGGCCTGCCAAATTCACCTTGTTGGTGCTTCGTCCGTTACTTTATAAAAAATATATTACAATACATAATGTAAGTAAGTTGCATTATTCAATAATTTAAGGAACATTTAATCCTACATTGGAGTGCGGCTAAGGTGCACATTTGCATTATACTTTGTAATGCTATACTTATTTCCAACATTTCATAATATTGATAGACACGTGTAATACCTTGATGGGTAAATTTAAAATTCGATTAACCTAGTGAATAACATTTAGGTAAATAAATGCGATTAGTATGTTTGTTGTAAACAATTTAGAGAGATATGAGAAGGGTAGGTACATTGTTAACATAATGTCTTAGGTCTCAGACATTCTATCATTTACACACACAATTTGACACAGTGCTAAAAGGAAATAATATCTTAACAACTAATCCGTAACAGACAATTTAATAATAATGAATGCGACGAATTAGTCTTTTTTTTAATAGTTTCTCTATTTTATTAGAAGCCAGTAAAGATGCTAAAGTTTTGTTGGAGATAAAGTCGAATAATTGTGATGTAAATGATAGCTTATGTCTAAACCTAAACAAAACATACAAAAAACGCCTTAAGATATAAGCACGAAATAATATATAACTAACGGTAATGGTAACTAAATCTAGCACAGCAAAAACTATAGTAGGCATAATATACTTCAACATACCCCTAAGGACCCTCGCCTACAGCGACTTTTTGTAGCGATGCAGTCGCGAAACTGTTGCGCGTAGGCATCGATACAGACGCGCAGCTATGGCTAGCTGTGTGCCCTTTCCTACAGGACCAAATTCAGTCGTGATGCAAACGCGATTCAGTCGCGATACAGTTACAATGATGTTTGGGACACTCCACCCTCTGTTCTTTCTCTGATATCGCCCAACGCTGTCGGCGTTTGTATCAATACAATCGCGATGCAGAAGCGCGATTAACACGCGTTATAAGCAATGCAGTAGCGATACAGCGTTTGCTGAACGCGAGACCGTATCGCTACAAAAAGCTGCCGTGGGCGAGGGGCCTAAGACATTTGAAAACAGTTTGTGAACAGATTGTAAAGACTTAGAAGTTCACTATGCCCAATAACAGATAATTATATATGTAGCTAATTATTAAACTACATAAAAAAGTAAGAAAGATACTTAATATCAATAGGTACACAATAGTAGGAATAACACTTGAGATCTCAAGTCATAAACAATAGAATACATGAATTAAAACATTATTACAAATGAGCTATAAAACTACGACAAAATAACATAGTAATAATGTTATTGATACACTTTGATTTAATTAAGTTGTATATACAGTAAGAGAACTCATAGATAACATTGGTGTCTTTCCAGTCATTACCTAATTTAATATATACTTTGACCTTTATAAGCTTGAGTATTTTCAATTATTACTGCAATTCAACCTCAATATCAGTTATCACTTATATCATCATAAGAGTAGGGCTTCTTTACATATAAGAAAGATTTAGAAATACAATAAATATTTTATACTAGGTACATTACAACGTTCTAAAATGTTTTGACGTTTCATGACGCCATTTTGTTTTTTCATTTAATGGCGCCAAAAACTGCGCATTTATTAATTTTTATTTCAGGAAAAAATGCCATAAAAACCTTTTCCGTGACGATTAATGATTAACGTATAATTAATTTGCAGAGTTTATATAAATGTTTGGAAAATACTCAGGCGTATAGCGGTACGAGTAAATAAGTAACCTTGTAATATGAATTTAAGAAGTATAAATATGCTTATGTATCACCGACGTATTGCTTAGAGCTTAGCGAGATTATTTGGTTAAGGCAAGAAAGATCCATAGTTAACTATTCGCTGATTGGTGAAACTGTTTCAGGCAAATTGATATTATTAGCATTATTTTGGAAATAAAACTGACCGTGAATAACAAGAACATTAACTGGGGGGTTGTGAATTATCTATATAGAAAACAGTAATAAAAATCACGTTGACATTATATACGTTATTTTACAACTTTTTCAATTTTTTTTCAGTTTTAGATTTATTAAGAAGTAGGTCTTTTTATTGTAAAAGTCCTAAGCAGATACGTCAGTTTTTATCTCCGAACATAATGCTAATAATGATCACTTTACCAGTTAAATATATTTGCTGTTACACAATAAATGACCAGTCAGCGAGTAATATCTTAGCGGGAATACAAATGTCATTAAATTACTACCTAACATAACAGTTAATTAGAATGTGATGTAAGTACCATTTTATAGTCGTAAAGATTTATGTTTTAGTTTTAAGTTAGGGTATCTAGATAGAGAGGTTTTAAATACATATAAGAAATTCAAACCCTGTTTATAGTTATTTATACAAGTAAATAGTTACAAAATTAAATATCGTAACCAAGAATTAGCGTGGATATACGAGTCTCGATAAAAATTGATAGATATTGAATATTAATGAAATATTAATACAGTGTTGTTAGGTAGTAAATTACAAAGGTATTGACGAGGTAATCACTGGTCGTTCGATTTGCATCCCGTTAGTTGCTTAGTATGTAAACTACATTCATTACAAGCCTCCGATAAGATCACGATGATCGACGGCATGTGCATTCTACATGCCTACCTGTATATATTGTGAGTATACTAGTAGTATATAAAAATTAATCGTCTACGCCTTCGATGCGAGATGATGCGTTCTCGAAAATAACGTATAATTGCATTGTTTTCGTTATTTAACTAGAGTTGTATATACCAACTTATTTGTCTATTTGACAATCAATCTTAAAAATTATATAATTTGCATTGCTTTTGTAATTTCAACAGATCGTATACAAATAAATTCAAGTATTATTCTATGTTAAATTCTACTAATAACGCAACTTAGCCTCTGACCCACGCCGAAGGCATAGACATTATATCCATAGATAACAATGAGCACTATTATGAAAAAATATCTTTCTAATCTGCGAATAAATTGAAAAATATATATATTTAAGGTGGGCTAATATGTATAGTTAAAGCGGACATGTATTTGAATATACAGTATTTCCGATATACACATTTATATATATATGTAATTGTAATGGGAACTGTGACGGAGTTACATTTCTAAAGAGAAAACCAGTATATACAAATATATTGCGCTAACATCTGTTATGGAGTACGCAGTGTAAACAATTGGGTCGCGGTGTCGGCGGCAGCGATGTGGCTAATAGTATGCTAATGACTGTTTTATCTCGACTTTTTCTGATGAATATTCCGTTCTTACAGGCCTTCACTTTCTATGACTTAATTATACCTTAGAAGACAGCCTATAAAAATTAACTGCTTGCTAAAGAAAATTAAACACTGAGTATTTCAACGCAAAATTCATAAATCAACCAAATCATAAAATATTGCCTATTAAGATTGAGTTTATTAGACTCTAATAACTTCATTTTAATTGGTACTCAATAAACTGGTTTTAAAGTGAATTCGTCCATTACTGAGCGACGTCAATCATTGCAAACAGTCTAGCAATAGTTGCGACACCACACTCGAACAACCGCGACCCTGAACATTTCAACTAAGTCTTTTGTCACAAAAATTATACGATAATACCGCAAATATAAGATTTAGGAATACCATTTACAGTGCGAAGATAGATCATGTAAAGACGCCAGCACTTCAAGCTACCCGAAACTGTAAAATTTTCCCCGATTACCTTTGAACCGTATGCATCAACGATAAAGTTGAAAATCTATTAACGAAATTTGTATCTATTAACGATTGTAGTAGCTAGATGTGCTGGAGTCTGTACAACCAAATTTGAAGACGCAGTTTTTTTTTTGTACACACATTTTGTATTTTTATCGCTATTTTAGATAAATTGTTGTAAATTGTGTCGATAACATTACTTCGCTTCTAGCAGACTAACGTAATTATATATTTTTTTTATTTCAGTGAGACGATACATAGTCTTATACTTGTGGTAAACATTCACAAACGATTCGATACACAAAGTGTTTTCACTCTTAATAATAGTTTAAGGGAAAGTTTCACAACGTCCGAATAGCCACTATCTACCGAATAAATTCAAAAATGGAACAGAATTTGTATGAAATTATCTACCAAATAAACTAAGTGGAACTTATTCTTAGGTGGTGAAACAGACCCTTAATGTCAAATATTTATGTGAAATGATGATAATGAATATTTGTAGTGTATTTACAAAGACACGGGCGTATCAAATCGCTGTTATACAAACTCACTTTATAATTTCATGTGTATGAAGTACTTAGGACATTGTCGTAATATCTATCTTTCGCACTGCTATCGTTACAGTGACCACCTTTGTTACTAAATAGATAGATCGCAGTTATAATAAGCCTAATATTAAAATATTGTGTACTTATTTGTGCACTAAAGATGTCAGCCTCCTCATCCCCGTTTTAGTAGTGCCTTTGGTTTTCTTAGTCTGCTCTTTGACACCCCTGAAATGTGAACAAAAAGTTAGTAATTTTGCATACACATTCATATAATAATGGAGTAGGTACAGACAACATCACATCAAGCTACTACAATCTGCCAAAAATCCTTAATAGATTTTCAACTGTATCGCTGAAGCATAAATATGATTTAAAGTTGATTGGGATTTTTTGTCAGTTTCGGGTAGCTTGATGTGTTGGCGTCTGTACCTACATGAGATAACTACGTTATAGTCTTTGCGAATGATGACACTATCGCTACCGAAATGTACCGAAATATATCGTATTACATACAGAGGTATCGCATTCTACTTTCTACGCAAGGAATAACAATACTATAGGGAACTATAGAAGATTACATCAATGTCTTCCTCTTCGGATTTGCTTTCAGGAATTTCATTATTTTCAGGGCTTGAACCGCACAGTTTAAATTTAGCGTATCTATATTTTAATAAAACAAATTAGAAGAATTAAACAATAAAAACTAAGCAAATTATTATAAAACAGAACGAAAACCTTGCAATTCTCGGACCGTGACATTTGCCTTTTTAGTGCAGTATTATTTGTGCAGCGTGATGTCATCTGTTGCACTACTTTTACTTTATATTTGACATCGTAAAAGCGCGCAATAGGTGTTCGCTTCATTGATATTGCGTAGGTGCCTTCCATATTTTGAAAGTAGAACATGCATATGATATCTTGACAGAATATCATCGGTAGGTTGATTGCAAAGTAATATTAGAAATGCGATCGAATTCAATAAATGAAATTTCCTTTTACTTGCAAGCTAAATAGGTAGGTATATGATATCGACAGATATAGGAGTTCGTTAGATTTTGTGGTTACTTTACGTTGTAAAATAACCCATTTTCTATTGCGTATGTTTACCAATGGTCACAGTATGGCTGCTCAAATACAAAAATAGACAATCACAATCCAGTATTAGTAAAGGTTCTGGTACCCATTTTTGAACACTGGTAAGTACCCTACGAATAGAACTTCCAAGGTAGGCAAGGATGTCGACATAGACTAGAGCTAAGGTCAGATCGGGACTGAAAAACGCAGAATTGTCAAATTGACTTAAGTTATGGTAGTGTTTGAGGTCCACACTCCACCATAGAATATATCTCCGCTCAGTTATACTAATGAGAGGGCGGAGATAGATGTTAAAACAACAACGATCCTCTTTTTGTTTATTCATAAACTTCTCCGCTCCGCTTCGCTTGGAGTATAGGCCTAATGCTCGTATTTAGTCTGGCTAAATATTCTTCTAGCTCTCCCAGTGTAAGGGTGATTAAATGTACTTCTTTCCCCCTATTCCTATCGAAACGGTATCCCTATCTAAATCTATCAAAAAATGCGTTCATTCACCCGCGTGCTAGACCTGCTCTAGGTTTAAAAACATGTTGTTGATTTAATATATGGCAGGGTCTATGTGTCATGGGTCTATATGTCAAGAGGGACTTACAGATAGCGCGTGAGGTCTTCAATGTCGACCAACATGGAGTCCTGTCCCATATGCAGCTCGTCACGTGCCATCAGCATCTTCACCAGCGTATCGTTCAGCGACTCAATCTGAGAGTGCAACTCGTTCACTATCACCTGCAATCACATAGGTGCCACATATTAAAATGAAACAATCATCTATCTAATTACAACAGTTAAGCTCAAAGCGGTTACTGTATAGCATTAAATGGAACGATTACCCTTAATAATATAAAAAAAGTGCGTTTGTTTTATTGTTAGTCTTTCACGGTAATACGACACTTGCGATATTTGGGGTGGAGGGAGGGCATTTTTTCCGGGTACTGGAAAAAGATACCCTGGGATATGAGTTAAAAACGCGGAAGCAACGAGTCTCGTCAACGATAAATGTTGGCTTTGATTAAATACTTATATGCTAAAAAAGCATGTAGCATAAAGATTGCCGAATGATTACTCCAAAGTGTTATTAGTATATTAAATATTATGTGCATAATAATATATGAATAACATTGAGCATAAATATCCTCCTTAACGTTGTTTTGAAGTGATTAAAATGCGATAATACTGCTCTGTTGTTAATTACAATAATAAATAATAATATCCTACACGTATCATATCTTGCATTCGTTACAGGTTTCTGTTGTTTTTACCTTAACATGCAAGAAACTATTTAATATTAAATTTTAAAATTATTACTATAATGTACGGTTGGAAAGTTAATGCATAACTCTATATGACCATAAAGTCTACAAATGGTGTCAAAATTAATTATATGTTGATATTTTTTTTTATTAAACATAACATTAAACCTTAACGCCTGTTGAATAAAGTTGAAAATAAAAATTTCTTATGGTAATTAAGCACAGCAACCTACGCACGCTATTCGCTGTAAACTTATATTACAACAAGAAAGCGGTATCTCTTTAGAACATGAAAGAAGCATAGAAGAGTTCGGTTTTCGTAAATGTTCATAGCTTATACTGTGACTACTAAAGAGAAAATGGACACAGTCTAAGCGGCAGTAAAGATTTTCGGCAACAGAAACTGTTACAACCATGACATTTGAACCCAAAAATTACGATCAACATTTCGACATGATACTATGTAATTTAATACAAAACGACAAAAAACACCCAACAAAATCTTAACACAATAGTCATTGTGGCTGTATAAATCCATTGTATTAATGGTCTTTGTGCATGATTCAGCACGCGCCAATGCCGATCATGATCTTCAAGGCCCCGGCGAAACGTCATAAAAACCGGCAATCATATCATATTGCACGTTCATTTAGTTTTCAACAATCTAGACCTGTTCTTAGTAGCGTAACTTTACTATTTGGGGACCGTGGCTAGTTCTTTTAATGGGGCCCTAAGCTATCAGTGAAAATCGTCTCAACATTCTAATAAATTGAAATTGTATTATGGTCTTTAGTTGTTTCACTTTAATGTGTTCCACCATTCTTCTTCTCAGCGATAACACATAGGAAGTAGTGAAGGGCGGGTCTTTGGGGCCCAACTTACGTAAAATTTACCTTCAAAACGTGGTGATTTTCAGCCTAATTTGAATAAATGACTTATTATCTTCATCATCATCATCATCAGCCTTTTTATCGTCCCTCTGCTGGGCACAGGCCTCCACTTACACAGAGAGGGACTGAGCGTTAACTTTTTTATAATAAAACTCGAGAGAGAGAAACTTTTTTATAATAAAACTCGAATATAATGTTAAAAAAAAGTCGAGCTAGTGGCCTCTTGGGCCGGGGCCCGGTTGGGTCAGGGGCCCGTAGCATTTTGCAGCCCTGCCACCCTATAGTTACGACACTGCCTGTTCTACACGAGTTTTAGAACGTCATACTATATTGGCGTGCGAACACTCTTAGGTACCTACTGATATTAATCATATGAACCCAATGAAGCAACGTGCTGAATAAAAACCAAGTGGGAGGCTATTGGTATTCAAAACAACTGAAGTTGCATAACGTGATGATGACATGAGTATGGGATAATTTAGGCATTATGTATCTATATTATAGTCTAAATAACTTTATAAGCTAACAAGTCGTAATATTTTCTAGACATATTTACAAGTCTACCTCAAGGTTAATGCGTTACTTAAAAGTAGTAAATCAACAAAACAGACAACTTAATTTTCCTGCGATTTTGGCTGCATACCAAATTTTCCTGTTATAACTAACAAGGAAATAAGATATTGAGTAATAAAATCTGTTTTTGACTGAAACCTTTGCCAAATAAGTTGTGATACTCTTTTAGTTTTTATATGCTGTCATCCGACAGTCATCATCATCGATCGTTAGTGTAGCAGTTTTTTAGAACAGTGGAAAATGTACTTCACTAAATGTGGCATAAAATTAGCTAACTATGTGATGAAAGTGAAAATAAAGCTAGGTGAAAGCGCATAACGTATAAATGGTATTATTAAGTTAGAATATGGGTTAGAAAAGAGACCAGGTACTTGACTGCCTTAAGCAAGACTGTAGCTAGCAATGGACTGACTGGCAATGCAATAGATAAAACAAACCTGCAACTGTGCAATGTTCATGTCGGTGAGTAGCTGCCGAGAGACGCGGCGGCGATCGGGTGCGAGCGGCACGTTCGCCTTCTGCATGCTGAGCCGGAGCATCTCCGTCACCGGCGACACGGCCCTACTGCGGCGCTCGCGCTGCAATAAAATACAATACTGTATTCCTGTTGCTCATATTACCAAACAGATACATTGCTACAGATCGTCCTACATTTGCCTAAATAGTATAGGAAGAAAAAAATATTTTAAGTTTTAAGAATGCTGTCTTTTCGAAGGACAACTATTTGCATATATATGTAGTTCGCTTATGGCAAGGGCAATGCTCGTAAAACAGCCTATCCTACTACTATTATAAAGGCGAAAGTTTGTAAGTATGGATGTATGGATGTATAGATGTATGGATGTATGGATGTTTGTTACTCTTTCACGTAAAAACTACTGAATGGATTTGAATGAAACTTTACCACAATATAGCTTATACATCAGAATAACATATAGGCTACTTTTAATCCGGGTATGGAAAGTACTTCCCTCAGAAAGCGGGTGAAACCGCTGGCGGAAGCTAGTAAAGTATAAAACTTTGACTGTTAAAGGGGCTTAATTTAAAAACTAGTTATAGTTGTATACCTCCATCTGTATACGAGCCATCTCTTTCGCTTGCGCCAATGCAATCCTGGCCTCGGTCTGTAAAGTTGCTTGCAGGACATAGAAATCAGACTCTTTTATTTCAATGTGACCCAGAGAATGTGACGATCTGGACTTTGTCTTTAATGAAAGTGATGTAGGGCGAAGCTTTGCACCTGCAAACAAAAAAATTACAAACTTATATTACGAATAGAAAGTACCTACATTTATTGGTTAAATTACATGCACACTACTAAAGAAAGAATTCATTATTGAAAGTAATGACTAGCAACAAACACAATTTTGGTTTCTTAGAAACCTAATGCACTTTTGTAATTTTCCTTTACTTTCTTTTTTACAATCACAACAGAACACAAAGACAAGAAATAGAAAGTTAAATGTTTAATGACAAGGTTTCTGCAATGGTGTTAAATCAATTATCTGCACACAGCGTGACCCCAACATGAAACAATAGACAGGACGTACTCACCACTCTGCACGGTGCTTATTTTGTCATGTTTTGTGATGTTTACTGATAACGGTCTTGTTTGGTATGGATGGTTGTAGCTGGACTTGCTAAAAATACTTGACCGTGACAAACTTTTTGTATTATTGTAATTCTTTTCTATATCTGATGCTTGAGATTCATTGTCAGATGCGGTCTCATTCATGAAACATATTTGTAGATTCATCCCTGTACCAGACACCACAATAGTATGAGCACAACATGAAATGATTGCGATAGAATGGATTTCATTTACAATATGCAAAGTTAGCAGTATGTTTAAATTCATAAAGGCTTTTTTATGTATTTTTAACCTTGTTATTTATTAGGCAACTAGTTGTAAAATTTCTAAATGCAAATTGTTAATGAAATAAAACCCAAAGCACCCATTCAAACTAAAATGAATAATGTATATAAAAAGAGATTATCCTGGTAAAGTTAGCATTTAAAGTTTTAGGTAAACTAATACAATATAACCATACAACCCAATAGCACCTGATAACATATAACAATAAAATAAATTTTATTTTGTAATTAATTATTACTAATATTTTTCAAATAACATAATAGTTTATCTCTATATAATTATCTAATACATATATTTAATTAGTAAGTATTCACCAAACCATACTAATTGCTTTAATTATTGTTTACATTGTTATCTACGGTATTGATAAACAATATAGTTTTGATACCACACAGAACCCAAATGTACTTCTGTAAAAAAACTCACCACTTTGAAGTCGTGAATGCAAGCTAGGTTTCTTTCCCGGCCGGTCTGTGTGGCCCATACTGTAATACTCGTCGGCATCTGCCCCCATTGCCAGTCGCCTCCTGATCTCTTCTCTATCATTGCGTTTCTGAAACAGAAAAGTGTATAAACAACAAAGTATTTGTAAAACGTGTGGTATTATTACTATGGTCCCAATGATACAGTTTTATTTGTTACTGTCCCTTCCAACATTAACTTTTATTTGTATATTATTGAATCATTTTAGTCCCTAAAGCTAATTTATTGAACAATTGCAGTGAGAACTAAATTCTTTTTCATTTTAAAATACATGAACACAAAAAAAAATTATATGGATTTTGCACAAGAAGACTTGTCAAGCTACAACTATTTAGAGTTTTATATTATAAAATGGATACATTTCATAGGATTACAGCCTTACATTTTTGTCATAAGGCGCATTATCAGAAACAGTCACAATTCTTGTAAATTTTTCTAAGATGTTAGGATTATTGTCGGCAAGACTTGGCCACTCAATCTCTGTCAGGGCGCACTCTGCTGAGCCAACAGCTCTTGGACTCAACACAGTATCATCACAATTTTCCACATGGTCATTTTCACTGTCAGATTTAATAAACAACTTCGACTTGAACAGGTGTAAACTTCGTTTAAATCCAGATTTTTCTAATGTATCTGTCTTTACGCTCTCGTGAATTTCTTCAGGTGTCTTGCTAAATTTTCTTCGTAAGTTAGTAACTAAGTTTTCAAACATATTAAATACTAATCAGTCTTCTGTATTTTGGCAAAAATATGGCACGGATGGCTTTTGTACAATAACTGTAAATTGAAGTAAACAAAAAATGGAAGTCCTGTCATTCCTGTCAGTTTGACATTTAGGACAAGGTCAAGAAATGTTCCGTTTATTCTACATCCTGATTTTTTTATGCAGAGCTACGAAAATATTACGAAATAAATAAATAAAAAAAAACTTACGAGGCAACAGATGTTGTCAACAGATTCATGGTTATCATACGTAATTGTGTACAAATCCAAAAGAAACCTAGTATCTTTTTTATAATGTCTTTGTTCCGAGTTAACAAAATAAGGCATTGACGCCATCACTTCACTGAATTTAAAATTAATTTGAAACAATAATTAAATAATGCACCTGAGCACCACTTGCCACTTGAATAAACTGGTATCTAGTAAAGACTGACAGCCTGCTGCGCCGCTGAATCACCTTAGAAAGCTGTACGTACTACCTATTGATAATTAACTGTTACACATGGCTGCGGCAGACGTGGATCAAACGCGAGTGTGCGGTTACCGTTAACTTAACACCGCGAATTTTAAATGAATGTTGTTAAAGTTTCATTGTATTTATTGTTCCCACGATGCACGAGCGAGTCATTCTTTTTGAAGACAAAGCTATAGGTACATATTATTTCTACAGTTAGCTATTACGTTCTTTAGGCCGCGCTTATGTAATTATTTTTGATAGGTACTAATAAGTAAGAAGTGATTTTATGGTTAGTTTATTCCATTCGTTAACTATTGATTTAACTTGTGAAAAACTTTAGCACTCCAGTTTCGCCTGGATTGGTATATTGTTCAATGAGCGGATGGAGCAAGTCTAATTAAGACCTATATAAAAGCAGTATAGGTACCTACCTAGTATGTTTTTAAATGCTATAGAGAATACTGTAATATTAATCGTAGTAGTATAATGTTAATACATAAGTATATGTATGTATAAGAAGGTACCTATGGACATGGGGCTTACTTCTAGAATTTATTGTAGATACCTAATATTGGAGCCTACTTAGGCAAAACTCACCCGTCTCTCGGCTTCTTTTGCTGCTTTTAAATGATTCTCAATTGCATCTAAATCCAATTTGGGCAGAGCTGTCTCTATGTTGTACACGTCAAAGCTCCCTGTAAGTATATTAGGTTTCAAAACAAAAAAACTAAACTTAAATTGAATTAGTTCTTTTTTTTCGAGCGTGGTCGGGACTACCCACTTGGTCAACGAACGAACTTGAGGTAGAGGGATAGCCTAATAACAATAAGCCACTTGCTTTTGGTCCAAATTAGACTTACTTACAAAGGTCAAACTAATAAAAACATGTTAAAAATAAAAATAGAAAGCATTAAGACATTGTCGTCAGAGGAATGTCATGTGTACATACCTATGTACTAACTTTGAAGGTAATTTTAGGTAGGTTAAGACACTAAGAAACAGGCTATTTATAAACCACAAGGTAATCAACGCTTCTGAAAAGGGGTGAAAATAAGACCGACTTGGGGCAACTTATTTAGCACTCTATTACCTATAAACAAGCATAGGTATTGAATTACATATGTTATAGCACCTTTACCTATGCCCTAATTGGTAGTAAAGTAGATATAATCAGTGCAACTATTAGAGTTAAACAAAAATCTGTGTACGATATTATGTTAAAACATAAAAATTGCTGACTTACCCAAATCTAGATCTTTCGAGTAATCATTTTTACGGACGGAAGTTTTACTCTGAGCAGTGCGGTAAGAGTTTTTACTTGAAGTAATTTCTTTTTGTTTGTCTCTGGCCGCCTTGGGTTCACTGGAGTATGAATACATTTCAGATTAGGAACACTAACACAATTTTATACGACAAATGTTTCTACAACGCCTCATTTACAAGAATTCCATCAATTCAATAGGAACCAAGTAAATTAAATTGGTACAAAGAATTCCAGACCACGTCGTGTGTACTTCCCTTCTTAATTTATCGGAGTTATACGTGCTGCGTCAAATCTATTTTTGAACGTAAACCTGAGCGTGTTATGTAGCAATGAATTTGCATTTGGGTAGATTTGCAATCTTTACAGCATGTTTGTCTTGCTTTGCTTAACTAACTTATCAAATTAACTCAAGTGCATGTTTACAAACCTAATTAATAAATATAATTATTCAACACATAAAAATACTTACTTAGGGGAACGTAAAGAATTATTTCTAACGCTGACATGATTATCAATCTGCTTGGTTTTACTAATCTCTGGTTTGTCTTGTGTGTGAACACTATTTAGTAAACTGTAATCTTTCGAATGGTGTCCTATCTCATTAGAATTTCCATCTATGATAACAGTTTCCTTTTTGCTCTCCGCCCATAGTCTATCGCGTTCTCGCATTTCATCTAGTTTTGGAATGATCTTTCTAAGCTCGGTGCTAAGCTGCTTAATTGTATTCTCTACATTAAGGCTCAACTTCTCTGTGTCGTAGTCGTTAATATTTATTTCATCCTTTCCATCCGACAGAAAAGCGTCTGTGATCTTACCATTGGTGTTATTTTCTATTAATAAAAACGTAGGCCTGTTTAGACTCATTTCTGTTCGAGTATTTTTTTCATTTTCTTTATTTATTTCACTAATTTCTTGGTCTATCTTTTCTTGCTCAGATAAAGAAACTTTCAAATTATTTTCACTGTCATCACATTGTGTTTCAACTAATTTCTTTATAACGTGATTGACTACGTCGCTTATATTATTGATGGTATTTTCAATAGGTTTTGCAAATGTGTCCTTTATATCTTTTCTTAGTTCTTCTAAATCATCTTGAATATTAATATTGTAGTTAAGTAAATGCTTTATTTCATCCTCAATTTCTTTATTAAAATCACCAATAATATCTTTAGCATGAAAGTTATTCTCTATATCTGCATCCGTACAATTTAAATCATAATTAAATTGCTCGTCATTGTTGTTATTATTCTTAGATACAGTTTTTAATAGGTCTGGCATATCATTTTTTATTTGACTATCTACACAATTCTGTTGTGAAAAAGATTTATTTTGTGGTGACAATAATGTGGTTTTTATGAGATCTGATTTAATGTTGTTGTTATTGTTGATATTTTTATAATCAGCGGTTACATTTTGATTAGGTTCTGGTTCGTACGCCAGATCCGTTATTTCTATATCCACGTCATCGTCAGTCATTTCATTTTCTGAATGATAAAAATTTTCAATATTTGAAGAATAATCCTGAAAGAACAAAAAGTTTTTATTTCAAACAAGCGTACAGCTTATGTGAAAGTAAAGTGTGTTAACAAGATGTAGATGTAAAGAAGGTTCACGGTACACAATTATGTGGAACTCGGTAAAGCCCACACAAATGTACGTATAAATAAGTAGTCACGGTTCCCGTCCCAGTATTCAGTAACAACTGGGGCTTCCTTTGTGTCGCGGTAACGAGCAAAGTTTAAACACTTCCAAGGATTCTTTTTGTAAGTGAAACTTTACCTGTAATGTGTGTGCTAAGTGTTGGAAGCCAGGATAATTTGGATTCACGATTCCCCTTGGCACAGGATGGATGCCGTTCTCAGACATCTCATCTGTGTCCGAATGCTCAAATGCTCTTTCCTCGTCAACTGGCGAATTTTCTGCAAATGCATTAGTATTACCTGAAACATGTAGTAATAATTTAAACTCAACTTTATTTGGTAAATGGAATTGGTTAGCCAGTGGATACACGACTAGTACCTACTTATGAAACTTTCGCAAGGAGCATGGACGGATTTTGTGGTGTCCTCCAGATTGTCCGTCTCGACGTTGTTACACGTTTGCAGGGTATTAGATTGCCTGTTATTAATCCGATATTGCCTGTTGCATACCAGCTCCGAACTCAAGACCGAGGCTCCGTTGTCTGCACGGGTATCCGTGCCCGTTGAGTAATTCTCAAACGTCTCTGAATTCCTTTGTGAGTTATAAACTGTGTTACAATTCGTAACTTGTGAGTAATCGGTTGTATTCTCCCGTAAATTGGATTCTGTGCTGTTCGCAGATAACCAAGCTCTGCTATCGGAATTTCTGTGTGAGACGTTCTGCCGGTTGTATACAGCAATGTTACCATTGTCTGTTGTTTTGATCCTCATGATTACCTGTAAAAATAATAACATGGTTTTTATCGTAAATCGTCCATAAGAAGACTGTTTTATTTAGCAAGGCCTCACTAATAAAACACTGGTGTAAACTCATGAATATTCAATTGTTTTTATCGTAGATAAATTAAGCGATATTCAAATTATGGACTCTCTGTTCTTATAATTTTATTGTAGGCGTAAAACAGTTATATTCCATCAACTATAGATATTTGCCTAGGTAGCAAAATGTAAAACATTCCCAAATAAACTATTAACTAGTATATTGAACACCTGGCGAAAACTGCCTTTATTTGGTTTGGCAAGATTTTATGAAAGAATAGTAGTAGGTAAATTCGGGTAGGTACGGATAGGCAATTTTTTCTAAAGAATTCAACCTAGCCGCGTAATCTAGATAAAACCGTTATAAGCCATAATATAATCATTGAATTTTATGTCCTAAATCTATATTGGGTGATATTGCGGATCAGTACCGGATATTGACAGCGGGTTTTCCCGCCGTTCCGGTACAGCCGAAGCCTACGGGGCGGGCGGGGTTTGAACACCGCGTGTCTCAACCGACCCCAACCCTGCACACACCCACTTCATAAACTGGCCGACCTCACCCATATTTACCAAAGATAACATGACATTACGAAAATGCCACAGAGCACACGAGCTTCTTACATTTTCCACGAATTTTTAAATAAAAAGAGAACTTTCGAATCCTTTCCCTCGACCCGAAAAGAAAAACTACATATAAAATTCATGGATATGCTAATGCTCCAATATTAAAGGAATATATTGAATAACTTACACAAGCAATTCTATATGGTGTGTACATATTTCATGGTAATATAGCTTTTACGCTAATCGCCAGATCAAGTGAAATATAACTTTCTGAGCCCTTTTATGCTTCGTAGGTAAAATCCACGGAAGGAGTGTTGTCAAAGCATTGGTAGGTAACCAACGGGTTGGCAGCAACTATATCGTCTATACCTAGACATATAGATCAAGGTAATGGTTCCAAAAAGCACCTAGTTTATCTGACAACGGCAAAATTACGGAACTTTCTGGCAATTCTAACATTAACTGGAGTCGGACCGATTGCCAAATGTCTGCTTCGTAGAGTAATAACGTCGAAATTTATTTGTCTAGCTTTGTTTATTCAAAAAAGTTTCTTCGTTCTTTGAGCACTTTACTGTATTCTTAACTAACTTTTCTTTTGTTTCCATAAACTTCAACTTCGAAAGCACTTTATGGACATGCCATACTTCGTCTACCTACATCTCAATCAAGCTGGATTAAAGTCCGAGTTATCTATAGATAGTAACTACCTATATGCGTCTTAAATGCACTGTCAATTAGGTCAGTACCTATACGACCTGGCGACCTTATTTCCCTACATGTCTAGTCCAACATACTTTTAGATACATGATAATGATCTGAAGTGCCTTTTGTTCGATGCGAACACTATTTCTAAAGTTTAAGTGGTAAAGGGTTTAAGTTATTTAAGCTAAACAATCCATCATATGAAAGAAGTCCTTGAAGAGAACTAAGTAGCTACCACAAAGTGTTACAGTTAGCCCGCAGCTCATTTCTCTTTACAGAAAACTTTATATTTTATGTCTCTAAAGAGCGAACTCCTTAGATAAGTGAGAGATTTAATTAAATTTGACTCCACTCTTATAAACCCAGATCTAATTAAATATGAAAAAGATTTTGTATTAAAATAAAACTTTGGGAAGGATTTTGCCTAGTAGTTTATGCCTGGATAACCTAGTTCCGAAAACCACATAATGCCACTTATGTCTATAAACATGTATTTCTAAACATTTTGGCATAGTCTAGGGATCTAACAAAATAATAAATAGGAAAAATTCAATTAACTTTTGTATACCGGGGCTCTGATCCCCAGACCTTTTTTACGACCAGAATTAGTAGGTTAGAACTCAAATTAAATAGAAACTAAAGCAAAATTATTAATGTACTATAAAAGTACATACTAAATCTTAGCTACTAGATACCGCCAGTGGTTTCACGCGCACTGAAACTTGGTACTCCGTGAAAACGTATAAAAAGTCTTCCTCGATAAATGGGCTGTCTAACAGTGAACTCGGCCCAGTCATTCCTGAGATTAGCGCGTTCAAGCAAACAAACAAATAGCTTAATAATTTTAATATAGATAAATTATAAAGTTGAGTACCTAAGTATCTGCATTACTGCAGACAAAGCCGACTAGAATGTAAGAGCTTAGCAGACTGTTATAGAATACTGAGCTGAGGGGCGTATCAGCATGGCTGGATGCCAGCAAATTGATTTCCTGCCTACAAGCGGAAACTAATCTTATTACGAAGAAAACTTCGAGGCCCGCCAACTAATTGTTTACACTTTAAATTGCGTCGTGAAAAGATGAAATGAAGCATTTTTGTCGTTCAAATGAAGGCGAGATGCCTTTTGTGTCCCTTAACCATCTCGTTAAGATGCCTAAATTAAGCAATTCAGCGTTATAATTGTTAATTTCTGAGCAGTAACGATCTTTGTTTAGGATAATACAACAGGAACGTGGCCCGCTCGTGCGGCATTCTCCACTCAAATGGTTATTTACAATTAAGTAAGTAGGGATAGGAACATTCACAAATATTCAGAATTTCATGGTAACATGTTCAAGCGCTTATTCTGTTTTTTTTTATGATACGTTTTGTATTTTATACCTATATTTTTCATTTAATCATATTATTTTTTACTGCATATTTTTTTTAGAATCTTAGGATATAGTCATTGGTACCTCTTAAAATATCCAAAATAACTACAGCTGAATATCTGTGGCTACATAAAAGTGTCCACTCCTTTATTTATCTCTAAGGGCGCCCTCACCCATGGGGTCGCGGTCGGCGCGCTCGCTATATTTTTATTATGAAAGACTTTAATTTGAACGACCTCGTTACTATCACTAGCGTTTGTATTTAACTTTGTTATTTCGACCTAATTGTATTTGTTGTCACAACGGTTCATTTGTTACTTTCCTTTGAATAAAAGTTCAATACCTTTGTTCCAGTATTTATAATGCTTGACCTAGTTTTACACTTCATTAAAGTATTAAACGTATTACCCATTAACATTTAGAACGGTATTCATTCAAGCCAAATCTTTGTTCTTGAGACCCCTAACTGCTTGTTAGGTTAAACAAGGAAGGCGAAAACTTCTCAGTGTTCCCTGAATGGCACAAAGTTATACAAGGGTTTCGAGGCACTAACGTTAAGATAACGCTGAGAAGGAAACTTTGTCAAGAATCATTTACATTTCTATACAAACGTTATGGGTAAGTTACCTTCTTAGGGACTCTTCGTCCGACAAGTTTGTTTTGTTGGAAGTAAATAACATGCGCCTTACGGAAACTGAAAGCAAATCACAAGGACGGCCTGTACGGTACTCGCTTGCTGTCTATCTACAAAAGTAATCTATTATTCAAAGACCTTTTAGACAAGAACTCTTCAAAGTCAAGTTAATTGATCTGCCTAACATATAAAGCTAGTGGATAGAAGTGTTTGTGATTCATTGTTAAGACTCGATTTTTTGTACTACGTTGCTTAATTTGAAAACATACTCGCCATAAGCGCTATTAAAAACAAGTTTAGTGTTGAAAAGCGTTTAAGAAAATTTTGGTTTTGTAATTTTTCTAAAACACGTTTCAAACATCTGTTTAACTTTTTTGCAATGTTATGTTTACACATTTACACATTGTTTACACATTGTTTTTATAATGCGAGTAGCTAGAGTTCTCTTCAATAGTCGATACCTAAAGCAAATACATACGTCCGCGTCTGTTGTCTGACCTGAAAACGACTAATGCCGATTACTGCCAGCCAAGTACACCTCATAATGACACATAATTTTTGTCCGTAGCGACGATAATAACAGACTTTTATCGATCAAGCAGCTAACAGCTCATTGCGATGCTTCTTTAATACTGAAATACCGTGCGATTTCGTATGGAACATCAAGGGCATGGAGGCATTTCATTTTGTTTATTATTAAAGCGTAAACTGTGCGTTCAGACCCTAATACACTCTCGGGGATGCGAATACCTCGGAGCGGGATCATGATGTCGTGTTATTAGAACGTATGGGACAGGATAGTGACACATATGCGTTGTGGACTATCGATTCTCAGGGTTCCGGCTGGCAGTGGCGCACCGTGAGAAGGCAGCGCCACATCTAATATTTATAGCGCGGCGTTACAGTGTGCGAGCGGTCGCAGGCCACCGCCGCCCGCGCCCGACCGTCATCAATTGCTACGAGCATCAAGGACCAAAATAAATAAAATTACTTAGCAATATTTTCGAGTTGGGACTCCATGTATTACGGACCTAAAGAAATTTATTTCGCATGTAATGTAGTTATTTATTTCAACAATATCAATTGAAATTTTGAACTTAAGTAGTTAAGTAATAGTAACATTCAATGCAGTTATTCAAGACTTTAGATTTAAGTCTCCATTCCAACGATTTGAGAAAGCCAATTGCTTCTAAAACCGTTCCCTTTGGCTCGATACCTAATATTACCCTCTCGCAATGGCCTATTTGAAAAATGAAGATAATGAAATTCCACGTCGATCTGAGATTCGGTAGGGAAGGAAATCGAAACATGGAGCCGTAGTTACCTATATAAAGCTGTGCACATATTGATATTTCGGGAGTGGGGGTGCATGACACTTGTGGATGTTAATTGAGAAGGAAAACCTAAAGGATCTTTGTATATTATAAATACATATTAAAATAAGTTTTAGGTTTGCACTCATCTTCTCGATAACAAGGGTAATCAATACTCGCTTTGACTTTCATGTCCTCGTATATATATATATAATAAGGGCTGTAAATTACTCCTTCTTAAAAATTCTCAGTGTCCGTCGCTATGTCTTTCGCTAGTAACAATTTCATTTATCTGGTGTACAATAACAATTTGAATCAAAGTTTTGTAGCTTGTTGAAATAGGCCGTTAGAACTGTTCACGAGAACGTACAAAATCCAATTTCTGTTAACTTAGATGACTTGCGCACAAGTTGCACGCAAGGCCAGTTACGAATAGAACGCTGCCTCGATAGTTTACATCTGTAGTTCGCTAGTCAAGTTACTGAACTAGTGCTACCTACATCTACATATTCGGTGAAGCTGGGTATTGTTTTTGGCTTCCTTAGCTTAGGTACACGATGAAGTTAAGTACGACTATTTCTGTGGTCTTCACTTTTAAATAGTCACCAATGACTAATTAAAGGAGAAGGAAAACCTCTCCAGGAAACCTGAGCTATAAAGCCTGAAATCACCAACCCGCATTGAGCAAGCGTGGTGATTAACGCTCAATCCTTCTCAGTGAGGAGAGTGAGAGGAGGCCTGTGCCCAGCAGTGGGACAATAAAAATAAAACGATGAAGATTTCTGTGGTTGGCTAAAGGTTCGAGCACTGCAAATGCAGTTTCAAACAATTCCAAGCTCTGCATTTATTGGCATTATATCTTCCTATATATGTTTTTATAGACACACGAAACAGAAATCTTATCATTGCAAATTTGCTAATTCTTTAGGATCTTTTTACGTACAGAATTTTTCCTATTTGACTTATTTCGATAGGCTATTTGTGCGGATTAAAATTCGTAAGAGTCGGTTATGTTGGCGTGACCCGGCGCGCCCTCAGCCTTCGCCCTACGCGTTAATGGGCTACGACATGATGGATAGCTCCGGTACCGCACGACACAATCGCGGCCCGACAGCCATGGGGCCTTATTTATGAAAAAAGCGAACCAAATAAATATTAATTACTTTTTTTAATTGGAACGCGGCGATACTAAACGGAGTATGTTTATTTTTATTAAAATATCATTTGATTTTTGTTGCGTTTTGAATATTTTAAAAGCAAATATTTTGAGGCTTAGCTGCGGCATCTGCAAAATTACTAGTATTCGTTTTCCGGCGTGATTTAAAAGATGGTAATGAATTTATCTCCAAAAGATGATTAATTTTGAGGTATCTAACTTGCCTGACTTTTAATTTGAACAGAGAATAACCATTGTTATCCAACAAACCAATAGATACTTCCAGACTCTCAAAGACTTCCAGACTCGCAAGCTCTCAGTTCTCAATCTAACGAAGTGGATGATGATATATTTTTTGCCTTTATGCTTTTATAACCGTGATCTTATAATTTTGTTTTTCTAACTTCCCTAGTTTTCAATGTCACTCCATTCTCCATGCAATTATCATCTTAACTAGAAGTACGCTATGTTTTTGTATTATTTTTTAAGGGAACACTAAAGTTTTATTTCTCGACCTCTCTACCGAAAACACTTAAGGTATTTGTTGTAAAAAGGTAAGTGGATACAGCTCTACTCTAACCATTCCCAATAAACCAATAAAACGGACATAGAACGAAAGGTTTAGAGTGGTCTTTTGTTTTCAGGTTTAGTATCTAATGAGGCGTACACAAATCGTTACGGTTCAGTGCGGTCTGGCACGATCAATCCAATAGCTATCGATGAAGCAGGCACATACCTACGTTACATACAATTTGATTATAGAAGGGTTTAAGAACACTTCTATGTAGCGTGATGTGTGATTATCATAATGTAGGAAATTATTCATATTAACATTAAACATATTATAGCAATAATAATCCTGAAATAATAAATAGTAAGTATGACTTTTGGGGAAATATTCACTATATGCATTTAACACTTCTAATACTGTAATAGGTACATGTGACCGTGGTCTATAAATAATGCGAAATAATAACTCCATAATTGTCGCACATTTGTAATACAATCGTCCGAATCCTCAGATTATAAACACCTGAATCAATAAGCGAAAATATTTAAATTACGAAGCGTAGTTCAAAGGTAACAGGGCAACAATCCAAAAAGCTTTTTACAAAACAAAATCCCAATTTTAATGCCAAAAAGGTCGAGGTTGAATCTTTATTATATAGTATCTGATGCTGTTTCAGGATAGGAAACAAAGTTTACATATTCTTATAGCTGTATCCCTTAAAAGACCTGTGCGTGATTATTTTTTAGATCGTAGCCACGATTTAAGGAACTCGTGGCTAAATAACAGCCGCACGTGTCAATCGATGATAAGGTTAAGCAATGATTGGCGCGATCAGTTCGTGAATGGGTGATCTTGTCATGACGAGTTACTTCATGTTTCGGAAGGCTCGTTAAATTAGTGGGCCCCTGGTTGTCATTAGTACACCTTTGGTACTCGTTACGGGTACATAGAAGCCAGAAAGTCAAACGACCAGTCTTACCAAGAGGTATCGGAATGCAACGGTAACTTGGTTGAGCAGGTCAGATAGGATGACCCTCCATGTAAAACATTGGTACTAAGCTGTTAAAGTAAGCACCAGTTAAATTAGAAATGGGCCCCAACATAGCGTGGGAAAAGACAAGGAAGATGAATTTTAATGTACTAACATATTACAAGGAAATATTATGATTTATTGGTATGAAATTCATGTTTTTTAACCAAAGGCTAAATGGCTTTAGAACTGTTTGTTTGTTTAAAACCGATACAATTTTATGTTTGTATGTAACATAGTGATACAATGTGTTTGCATATCTATGTGAACGTAAATTAATTACATGTACATAATGTATAACAAATACGGAATTACATGTACAAAAAATATAAAGCGTCTCCAATACAACCGATATGAAGTAATTTTGTTTTAAAATATGATACCCGTAAATGTTTACCTTTCGATATTATACGAAAACCTTTTTGACCTTCCACCACCTTTTTTGGTTTTTATAAACGTTGTTGACCCAGAAGATTGTATCGGTTTCGGGTGTATGTGTAGGCTGTGTGAGAACAGGTAGTATTTATGGAGCGTTTATGAAATGTCACAATTTTATAAAAATACGAATAGGTAATTTAACGTTAGAATAGATGTATCTATTGAAGTAAATTGTAAGTATGTTAGATGTGTAGTGAATATTTGTTTGAGACTTAATAACGAATGGTAACAACTCTCGACGACCTATCCACTTCGTTAGACTGAGAACTGAGAGCTTGCGCAAGAGTCTGGAAGTATTTATCGCCACGTTGGATAACAATGGTTATTCATCTCCCGAGCCTTTTCCCAACTATGTTGTGTTCGGCTTCCAGTCTAACCAAATTATATAGCGTGATAAGTATTATATAGATTATTTTTAAGACAATATTTTTAAAATTTAATAATGTAGGTTACTTCTCAATTAGCTGTGAGATATGTACTTATATATTAACCTAGTTTATATGCCGCACTTTATATCCGTATTCAGAGAGACTAGTAAAAGTTAAAGATCAGAAAAGATTGATTCCTGGTGACGAGAGCTGAATACAGAAAGTTTCCCCAACATGATATGATGTTTGCTTACGGCCCGGTTATTACTTTATGACCTGGAAACATGTTGTACACCTACGTGGATAAACTGTACGTATGCTACACAAAACCTTTTACTAAATTGATGATAATTTGTTATGTCGTGTTTTTTTTTCTAAATATATGGCAAAAATTACTAACGGTGGATTTCAATAACATATCTATCCGTTGATTTGCTTAAAAGAGATTGCAATTTGACATTACTTGGCAATATCCTTAATATAGAATTTTAATATCTCTATTATATATTTAATATCTCTATCAATGAAGCAAATAAACAGGTAGATGATTTATAGAAATACGCCATAAATCAGTTCCACATGCACTCATGCTATGCCACTACAGTTCATAAATTACTCATACTCCTAATGAGTTATTTATGTATTTTATGCGCTTTCAGATATGTTTTATTTAAAATCTGCAATTTAATTAGTGTTATTGATGAAATGGTTTCTTGGAACAGGTACTTCCCATCAAAAAACTTTATTTTTTTTGTTAATTGGGAATAAAGTTACTAAAAGTTGAGTAAGATGGTTCTGACAGCTACGTTCAACTTATGCGAAAGTTTGTAAGTCCAGTATTATCGAAGCATCCACTCAAATTCTCGTTGCAAACTCCAAAAAAATAGGATAATGATACGCAAGGGAAAAGACTTGAAACATTTTGTAAAAGGATGAAACTGTTGACAATTTATAGCTACATATTATCAAATAATCACTCCATTTGGTTCGAATTTTGGTAGTCTGAGAGTAAAACTATTACGAAAAGAGAGATATCGTTATTATACTTGATGTTAAAAAAGTAACCAAAAAATACTCAGTAAATATCGAACCCTAAAACATCAAAATATATCCGTATGGATAACATACCTACAAAAGCAAAACAATCGCAGTTGGGAAATCTCCTACCTAGACAACCAAGTGTTCCATGGAACAGTTCCCTAGATCCCCGATAGTTCAACTTATTTCTGCCTTTTCAACTTGAGTTGAGATTTTTATGCAGACAGGTATTTTTGTTTTTAAACAATATTTTTAAAACCAAAAACCCGTCTCACTTTAAAATTCTCTTAATTTATTTGGCAAACAATCTCTTTGTTCTAGATCGATAACATTATAATTGAGAACAATGAAACCAGGTCAATCACGGCCTTTGAAATGAAAAATTATGAATTGCAAACAAAAGCAAGTGTACCCACTTCTACGTTGCTTAATTATTTCTCTACTTTTTTGAGTTTATCATCGATTTTAAGTAGAACGAGCAACGGTGGGACCAGTCATTTGATAATTGAAATATTCTTCCTTCTTATCCTTTTTTAAAGCCGGCTAAGCACCGCCATCATTACTACAAAATGGAGTTACGGTTGTAATGTCAGAATAAAAACCTTTTGCTCTAATGAAATTAATTATATATCGCAAAGAAAAGTAAACAGAAAATAAATGATCTCGCCCCAATAAGTCTAAGCCTTCGCATTTTTACGTAAGATTTCGTTGATTCATCATTCACTCCCACATGGGAGAAGGATTGAGTATTAATCACTACGCTGGCTCAGTGCGGGTTGTTTTTTTAATTTATTGTTGACTGACTTGCTAGCTTCCGCCAGCGGTTTCACCTGCATCCCGTAGGAACAACAATAGCCTATAGCTTTTCTCGATAAATGGACTATCTGACACTGAAATATTTTTTTAAATAGGACCAGTAGTTCCTGGGGTTAGCGCGATTAACCAAACAAACAAACTCTTCTGCTTTATAATATTAGTATAGATAAGACTCAGGGAAACAGCCTAGACTGATAAATTCTTGAAGATAAACAGTACACTTCATAAGGCAGTGATTTTTCCAAGCCCGACACTGTCGCGCCGTCGGGCCAGACGATCGGACCCGTCTGGCAGACGCCGAGCATAGTCTCGACGATCACTTTATATCTATTATTATTTAAGTGATAAATGCGCGAAGCAAAATAGACAGGCGTGGTGATAGTATAAAAACTAAGGAGATCATTATTCTGCTGTTATGTGGGACCTCTAATAGAAGCTGGGTTCTATTCGACTCGGTCGGACGAAAAAGGTGTATTATTAAGGCTTTTTCTCTCTAGCGACGAGCCTTGCTTCGCTTATTTCATTTCACACGTAGGAACCATTAATGCAGCACAACACGACGCCGACACTTTGTGTGCATTAGTTTTTATATTTTTGTTTGATAATTGTATTTATCAGTTTAAAGATATTGTTTTGTTATTTATGTATTGTATTTTCTATGGGCCTTATTGCCTGAATTAAAGAAATAAATAAGAAAATAAAATCTCATTAATCCTTGATTATCCTTAGATAAACTGCGTATACTGTTATGATTAAATATTTATACTTAAACTTTTTTTCCCTATAGACATATTCATTGAATTTATAAAATAGCTTATAATTTCAAGTAATATTCAGCCACGTTCACTTGTTTTTACAAGTTTCAGTTGGGGCGGCAATCACTACCTAGAATTCATACATAGAAGTAGCTATTCTTGGCATTTCTTGGCAAGGTTGGTATTCAGTATAACTGAAACAAAATTCAATTTGTACTACAATGAGGTTTTGTTCAGACGTTTAATCCCAAGTTCTGTGAATCATTGCTTCTGCGGTTTATATATTCAGCATTCTTCATTTAAATTACATATGTGTGAGCAGTGCCAAGCTTAATATGTGATACAGTATCATAAAATACCTCATTATATGTAACGGTGTACGATTGCTCGAGTACAAATAATTTTAGATTAGATGACATAGACGCACATACAAACACACATACACACACACACTTGAATAATGTTGATTGTTCTTATTTAGGTTTTAAGTTATACAATTGAGTTTCTATGATCGGATCGCGGAGCCTATGTGCAGCAACACAGGCAATCCCACTGTAGGATCTACGGCCCAAACAAATTTTGTATAAATTCTTTTCTAGTAATAAACGATTTGTCATATTTTCATTTATTTCCAAATGGAAAATTGATACAGTAACTTCTGTGTACATAATCGCCTATATCTTTAGAAGATATTAAATAACCAGAAGGATCTTATTGGTATTACTCATATTACAGCCCGTCCAAAGAATCCCTATAATGTCCTTCTTTGTTCCAAAGTAATACCTATACCGTCATTATAAGTCCACATCGTCTACGGTCAACGCCTACGAGAAATGGAGGCGTAGGCCTTCGTAGTACATTCGTAGCAATGGCCTACGAAATATTTTCGTCCTGAAATATTCGTATTTTATTTTTGTCTTTATACCTGCGGTAAACTATTTATAATACGATTATACGATATCATATCGCTTATGTACGTATACGTAGTACGTATGTACCGCAAACTGCATCAAATATGTAAAAATGTACGAAAACAATCGGCTAGTACTAGGTGTAACCAAGAGTGAGTGGCTACACCTAGTTCTAACCGGCTAAAACTAGGTGTAGCCGCACTTCGGGTTTTAGCCGTAACATACATATATATAAAATTGCCTGTGACAATGTTCGTTCCTATACTCCTCCGAAACGACTAGACTAGATTTTTAATTCATATTCAGAAGTCTGGGACTCTGCTACTACCTATCTTTCTAAAACTTAAGTGATAAGGGGTGTCAAAAACACACAAATACAAAAATAATAAAATACAAAAAGTACATTGTGGGCTGGGTCAGCCAGTTATTTATGTAATTGTTCACAGCTTTTACTTCCTTTACTTCAATCACCAACTTCCAGACTCCGGGCTGTTTGATAAGTGTCTTATAACCCACAAAGTGATTTCGAACCCGAGACCCCGTGCACAGCAGTCGCGCTATGCGATTACCCAACCAACAAGGCAGTCAACACAACTTTACTTCCTAGCTACAGCATTACTCGTATATGTAGGGGGATATGAAGTAGCCGCACACAAATACTAAACGTGTAGTTCAATAAAATCAATGTTCTGACCTCAGCACGGTAAGGCTGAGGCCTATGGGGACTATTTCAGTACATAATGGTAGTTATTAGGCTAATTTGTTTGACACACATGTAACGCCCAGTGGACATTATTACAATAAACTCCATATTAGCATATCATTATGTTTGCGTGATCATTAGCCTCATCTATTTATGAAATTAAATTATTGGCCGACCACTAGTATGGTGAGTGCGTAAATGTAGATAAATGATTAATGACTTTGGGAATTCCATTTTACGTTGTCAAAGAGAAATATGTCAAAATCCACAGAAATTCAATCAACTATGATGATATTATAGGAATGTTTAAAGCTTGTTGCCAAAAAGGGGTTTTGTATGTATGTATTCATGCAATACTTTTTATAACCTCATATCTTCGAAAGGGCCGAACGGATTACAATACTCAGGGTATACTTAGTTTGACCGCTCGATTACCCAAGTGTTCTTAGATATGTGGTCTGAAGTTTAATGTTCGCAGTCGGGATACTAACTCCTAGGTAAGCAAGCCTACCTAATAAGTTCCATAGAACCTATTTGCAGACGAGGTTTTAAGTTTTTTTTTCATACCTATTATTTATTGCTGAATAAAAACTTATTTAGTTCTATATAAGTAGTTATTTATACTTTACAATTTGGTATTAATATAATTAGGCCGATACATTAGTATGTTTGCATAGGATAAATGGAATGCTAAATTCATATTTAGAAGTACGAAACGCATTAAAACGACTAAGCTTATCCTCTCATTGTATCAAATACAACAATGATACAAAATTCTGTTGTAGTCTGTACTGCCATCGATTTTCCGTCATAAGCCAGCGCTGCAGCTACGTAATTGTAAATATAACTTGTGTGACATTGTACGAACCAGCGTTTTGCTTCGCGACCTTAGACGTGCTTTCTTATGTAGCCTAACTGACACAGCTAACATGACATTTTGACCGTTTTGGAGCGATAAAATCTCTATCTACTTCTGTATTACTTTGAGGAAAAAAAGATGTTACAACTATCCTGTGAATAATGGATACAGGACAGTCGTAATACATATGTTTTCGTCTTCAAAATAAATGTGACATGAAAAATGAAAACTCATGTTCTAAGGAATGAAATAGTCTTTTATTAATTAGTGCTGAATTTTAAGTGAGTGTTTCTGGGTTTCAGGAAAAAAATAATTCGTTCCTCAGTTATAAGAAATTTCCATGACTCATTTAAAAATTCAAAGTAACTCCACAATTTTCACTATACCGACGTAACCAAACTATGTATATCGTCACAAAATAAACCTGTCTCAAACACAACCTATTCAAAAGGAAATAACATGAGAGAAATGGCAACTAAGTACACGGTCGCGCTAGTAAATAAGCCGGGAACGTCCAAACAATACAGCAGCATTAAGACGTAACACAACCCTACGAAACCTTATCGCCATACTCCGTTGGCACTTAGTTGGGTTTATTTTTAAATATCCTACTTAATTAAAACAAAGTTGCTATTCCGATTCTTTATTTCTTGAAGAAAGAAACGTTTACTGCCTCGACCATAAAATAATAACATTGTATGACGTCAGTACTTCATGTAATCAGTAATCGCGTTTATAACATAAAATAGTATGTAAACAGCGCCTGCCAGAAAGCCTTTATGTGGTCCAGTCAGGCGACACACTTATTCGGGTGACAAAACTATCAACTGGTGTAATGTCAATACCGATTCTCGATTCCATTGGCTCCGATGTCATTAATCGAGTTAGCACAACTACTGCCTTCCAAAGTTAGGGTTCGATATACTTTGTTTTAGGTGTATGCGAACTCCCTAGGTCAACATTTACATATAAATAAATGGTTAGGTTTTTATGTGGCCATAGAAACGTCCTGCAGTCTAATATGAGATTGTGATGGATATTGTCGGCGCGACGCGTCAGGCCGATGCCATATGAGATTAGAAAATGCCTGCGTGGCTTACGTTCAATCTGACCTGTTTATTACCTTTCTAAAGCCCTTTGCATGTTATTTAAGAATTGTAACTCATTAGTGGTCGATTCGTATGCATATATTAAGATAAGATAAGCCGAGCTATGCTAACTTATAATAAAATTTAATGAGTAGGTATAAAAATATACAAAGATGTGTGTTGTGTGTGTGTTTTAAGTTAAATCACAAGAATATATTTTATACAAAATTAAATAATAAGTTGAAATATTAAACAAATTTATTGACTATAAACTGACAACACATTGTACAATTCCCCATAATGTATCTTACCTACATATATCGTAAGCTTGTATCACATTAAACCTAGCACTCAAAAGCACTTAAAGCCTGAACCTTCAGCGCCCATTAAACCAGAGCCTAATCAATTTGATGCCGTGCGTGGCGGTCGAGCTATGCATCAAGTAAAGTTCAGGCAATACGGTGACCGGCGGTAAATGAACCGTTCGCGCCGTAAATAGCGCTTACGACCGCCACCGGCCCTCTCCACACTAGTCGGTGTTACCAATCGTTTTAATACTTCCACACTGTAAGGCTACTGTATCACTGGAGTTAGAAATACAGGATTTATTAAGAGATTTTCTATTTTATGCATGGTTATCATTAATAGAAAATCTATCTGTTAAATAACCGTTCATAAATAAACAAATAATAATCTGTGATACATACGAATCGGTTCTGATTTGTATGCCTCACATTGATACTCTATCCCACTTGAGAATCAGAAAAAAGCAGACGTGGAATCACAGCATAACGGTCGTAAAAATAGCAGCAAGGAGTTGCGCACTTCGGAAAATGCAGCCCGCTAGTGATTGCAATTCATTGTCGTTACAGTCACACAATTTTGAACCTTCTGTACCAAGCCGAAAAAAAAAAACATGTCAATGTACCTATCAGTAAAATTAATTATTAATTATATTTAATACTCGCCTCCACAAGTGATTTAAAAAATCTATACCAACAGCCTCATTTGACATAGAGAAATGTAACAGAACAAACAAACCCCATAGAAAACTTACCTGAACAGGGCGCCATCCTGGCTATATGTTTAGCGTAGTCACTGAATAATAAATGCAGCTGGCAAGGTTATCTTTTATTTGTCCGAGTCAGTTCACTACAACTCCAATGCAACGATTCCACGTTGTCCTCAATAACGCACGTACTCATTCACTGTGCGCGTCTATATGGAGGCTTTACGTCACTTAGACTAACGAGGTTGTAGTAGAGGAATCGGTACGTGGGTGGCGCGGGCGGACGGTTTCTATTCGACGTGCACACCGCCCGCCTTTCGGTGCAAAATGATCGCGTGGCGTGGCGGTCGCACGCACCCCGCGCCTCCGCCCGCCGCCGGCTGCAGGCTTGGGCGGCTTTTGCATAGTAAATACTAGGACTTCAGATAAAATAACCTCAATTGTTTATACTTAACATTAGAGACATGTGTCGCATGACCCCTTTAGAATAACAAAGATATAGCCATAGAATATATCTCATGACGTTCCGCGAATTTCAATGTTTGATCGTGAATCGCGTAACCTTCATATTCGAAATGTTCACGGGCACGTTCCAAATAACTATAATTTTATTAATAAAAGCAAATGCAGGAAAAGTTTTAATTGAGGTGCATTCGCGGCCTAGGTCACTACCGCGCAGGTCTGTTAAAAGTCGCCTTGAATTTGTTCATGTTTATGAAGCTAGTTTTTAGGACTGCATTTGATATTGCTAACGTGAACCATTTGCTAATTTGAACTCTGTCTTCGAATACATTCGACTCTTTTTCACATATTATATAGGACTTATTTTAATGGAAACTTAAACTTGTGCAGTATTATCAACGATCACAATTCATATTAACCTAAGCTTTTATACTGCAGTGACCTTGTCGAGCGTCGACCTGCTTTTTAAATAGCCCTACTGATAGGAAACCATAGTAACCCTTAAACGGCCGTAAAATTGATTTGATGACTGTGTATTCTGCGGTTCTACGCGAAGTAGTAAAAAAATTATACGATTCACAAAAGGAACGGAATTCATAGCAGTCGTTACATTTGATGCTGCCTTAAGGGTTCATTCATAGGAACGTAGTTACGTGCGAACGCTGCGTACGTAACCTACATAAATATACATACTGAAAGCGGAAAAGCCCTCTGGCTTTCGTGTTGGGAATAAGGATTGGGGTCCTTCGCCCCGCAAGTTTAAATCCAAAAAGGAAATCTGAATAGATGTCGCTTCAGTCAATCGTCCTCAGAGTTAGTAGCGCTAGACAAGCAAGCCTTATGTTTTGCACGCCCGCCGCTAGATGGCGCGATCACCTTATTGTTGACCCTACACCACAGGTTAATAAATCCTGCCACCCCCTCACAGATGGCGCTGTTACATATTTTTAAATTCACAAACGATAGTCACAGATGGAGTGCAATGTACCTGATTGAACATCATAAATATGTAAATCCTGAACTCGTTAAATATTTAACAGCACTCAAAGCTTATTCAATGACACTAATCAATAGAGACTGTAAAGTTTCAGCATTTGTTAAAGCAGTCTAGACCAAGCGAGCAAAACTATAAAAATAAACAGAGAATTTTACATCCTTCTTTTCCTATAATTAAATGAAACCTTATATCAGAATTGTAGTTTAAACAATGAAACACAATCCTTCACTTTAAAGGGACTTAGAATTCACAAAATTGACCATTATTTTAACACAAAACATCAATGCTTTATCGGAAAATCGCAAGCGGAACAATGGCTGATAATAAAGTCAATTAATTATTCGTGGTACGTCCCCTTTACAATCTTCATCTACGCAATAAAATGTCTGTGATCAAATTCGTATCGCTTCATTAACAGGCTGTATTTTGAAGCAACGTAATTAATTAAGTGTATTACATGCTTCAACTTGGCGATATTTAGTTGTAAACAACACACCTTGTTTTGTCATTAATTATGATATAAGTAGGTACAAACGCCAGCTACCCAAAACTGACAAATTTACCCGATCAACTTTGAACCATATGCTTCAGCGGTAAAGGTGGAAATCTATTAAGGAATTTTGACAGATTGTAGTAGCTTGAGTTGCCAGCGTCTGTACCTATATATTGTGTAGACGCGTATGCTAATGTTAAAAGATTGATAGTCAAATGACGGGTCTGAAAAACGAGGCGTTTGAAATTCGTCTCTTGATACTAAATTGAAACAACTTTTTACTTGGATTTGGGATTTTAAATAGTGAAAAAGTTTGATAAAATATCAGCACTCACATTTCGCAGATCTTACGCTAAGTGCGGCTAGCACTATGTAATTTTTTTATAAATACTTATTAGGTAGGTAAGGTATTTATGATAGGTTGTTAATTAAAAGCACCAATAATAATTCCAACTGGTTTCCCGAATGTACATCCAGCAATCACATGTATTTACCGAGAGACTTTCCACTATAACGTTTATATAATAACAGAAATCTCAGCACAACTTTATTTGTGGAGAATAAAGTGGCCTTTTAGCGTTCTCGCTCTGGGAATTTCTTTATTCCTAATACCATCTCAGGGCTGACTGTTTGCACGATATAGTTATAAGCCACCGCTATTCCCGAGACCAAAACGTTAAAGTTTAAAGCGCCAACGATTTCTATGTAAATGAGATACAATTAGTATGTGTGCGTCAATAATTTCGCTTGGGAAAATTGTGTATTCAAATCCTCAGAGATATATATTATCAGTAATGTTTAGAGTACAGAATAGGTTTTTGGTGACGATTTTTGGAGTACACTAACTAAAATTAATTGGTAAACCGGTCATTTGGTACAACAATAATCTGATTTTTATTACTGAAGCGTATAATTTAAGCGTAATTTACATATATTAAAAAAAACTTAAAAGTTATACAAATAAATAAAATGGATAAATTAAAATAAATTATCAAAAAATCCATCCCACCACTGTACCACAATTCATATAACTATGTTATATCGCAACTGTCGAATATATTAATTACTCTGGGGATAATCTTTCAAACGCTGCGTCATTAAAATAAAATTGTTCTTTAACTATGTTTTCAAAGTTTTTTCTCTACATTTTCATCAATGCCTTGATTTACAGCCTTAACTTCAATCGAACTACTCAGTGAACTGTGAAACCTCACCACAATGGACAACTCCCCCAACGTTTAAAAGAAAACTTTTATTAGTATTTTATTTTATCGGTTTCTTTTATTTTTTATCTTAATTCAATCTCAAATCGACTTTTATTCAATTGACAGAAGTTACAGAAGTGAGTTAGTATGTACGAGTGCTGGTATTATGTATTCGAGTCAGCCGCAGAACGAACTATTGGCCGTACGAACTGTGAACTCAGACCAACCTGATTTATAGTCTACAATAACTTATAGTCACCTGCTAGTGGCTTTCAAATTTCACAGAAAAACTTATTACAATAGCTGATAAAAAAATATCATGCGTGAAATAAGAATGATGTACTAAGAACGTGATATAAAAATAAATGAATTTTCTTGAGACGATAAGCGATAGTTTTAATCAATGTCGCTGTAAAATTTGTAAAATTTTCATTCTGTCGCTATCATTTAAATAATAATTTAAACCCGTCGAACTGTTTCATCACCTTTGCTCTAGTGAATATTGACGCGCGTATACGGGTATGCTGCGCGCGACACATTCTAAGCGGAAAAAACCAGACGCGCGGTTTTTGGCGTTCTTTCAAATTGATATCAATTGCTTGCTATCGCGGGCATACTTGCGGCAATGCCCCTAAAATATACGCCTCACCGCGCAAAAGCACCCGGTGGAAAATTCACGAAATATAAAATGAATATCTCAAAATTGCATTAAATATTTAATCTAAGATTCTAAATCATGCTCATAGATAAGGTCCTGCTTTACAATTTAACACAGCTTATACCTAACAGTATACTGTCGCTTGTTTTAAGCGCTACGTGTACAAAGCTTTCAAGCCTTGTCGGTAGAACCTAAAGGCCTACTGTCCCATATACACATTTGCCTAAAATATAGCTCAGTCTAAAATAGGACAAACCACCGCTGTTGACAATCTAGGCTTGTGGCTTGCTCATTTTAATTTCGGGAGTGCTTCAGTATGCATTTGTATCTATGCTTCTATTATGTGGAAAATGTGTGGACATACCTGTTATTTTAATGTTATGTTTCTATGTATAATATGTATGTATGTACTTACAAAAGAAACGTATATAAGTATGTTTATCAGTTGTCTAGTAACCATAGTACAGGCTCTGCTTAGTTTTGGACTACATGACGTTGTGTTAATGTGCTAGGAATATATAATAAAAAAAAATGCTGCACCGTTCCCAACTGACAACAGAAATATATTTTTAAATTAAACACTATAAATAAATTTGTTATTTATAAGTTTGTAGAATTTTTCCAGGATACTCTGGGAGATACGTAATTATGACAGACCAACAGACCGTGTCTAAAAAATATTTATAATTTTTATCAGGTATTAACTACTATGATTTCCTAAAAAAAAATTATTAGTTCGCTTCTGCAGCTCAAAAAGAATTCGAGCTGCATTCTGCTATTTCACTAAATCTAATGTAATTACACCGTGCAAGATGTTATCGTGATTTACGGCTGACTTCATTCTCATAAATAAAAGCTCAGCTGTGTGCCTGCAGAATATCTCTCTCTATCTCTCTTAAAAATCAAATAATAAAAAGTTATAGAAAAATAATCCATAATTTTGTATGTATGTGAATATTTTTTTAAAAAGCCAAAAAAGAACACTACATCTAAAAATACATAGAAAACCGAAATTTGTTACAAAAATCGAGTGTGAAAAATGTAATATATTCCATTTGTGGCGCTACCGGAATGGCAACGATATCGGCAGAGAAATCACAATCGTTAACATGTGACCTACATGAATGTGTTTTGAGAATGGACGGACCTTTTTCTATAAATTAGTTCTTACATACATAAGAGAAACTTAAAGTGTATCTAAAAAAAATGTGTCTGAATAAATGTAAGAAAATTCCTTGTTTTTTCTTTGCCTGCATTGTCCTAAAATGTCGCAACGCGAAGCTGAGTCATAAAGCACTATAAACCTCCTTCGCCAAGTTCGGTATGCATGCGTCATACGAAAACGTTTTTCTCGTTAAAACTGAATTGCAGAGTGAAACATGTTTCTTTCGTGCACCGCGGTAAATTTTGTTGGCGTTTAATGTTTATGTGATGCGTTATAATGAGACGCTCTTATACACTGCAAGCGAAATATATTTTTATTTGCATTTATAAACGATGTCGTGGTGCCATAGTGGTTAAAGAGCCAACCTCTCAAGTATGAATGCGTGGGTTCGATTCCAGGTACTTTCTAAGTATAACTTGGACACCAATGACTGTGTTTCGGATGGCACGTTAAACTGCAGGTCCCGGCTGTTGTTGAACATCCTTGGCAGTCGTTACGGGTAGTCAGAAGCCAGTAAGTCTGACGCCAGTCTAACCAAGGGGTTGAGAAGGTCAGATAGGCAGTCGCTCCTTGTAAAACGCTGGTACTCAGCTGAATCCGGTGAACCAACATAGTTGGGAAAAGGCTCGAATTCTCAGTTCGAATTTCAAACAACGAAAACCTACGACATGAAATACATCGTAAGGAAACTCGTCCACTTAATAATAAATTCAACCTGCGTCGTCTAAACGCCAAGATAGGAACTGCCACCTGTCAAGTCGGTTATGAAATAATGTGTAACCAAAGGCTTTTCCTGTCGTGTATTGCTCCTCCACTAATAATTACTAGCTTGTACTATAAAATATCCATTAAATAACCTGACAAGGATGCCCCTCCAGATAGACATGTCGAAGACACGTTAAGTTACGAGTACCTATATTTAAATACGATTTTATACAGATACATTGCCTGAAGGAATATACCCCTACAGTAGAAGCATCGATTTTGTAATTTGAACTCCTCCCTCCCTGACTGAACTTGTTTCATATCAGGCTACAACAGCGTGTGTTGTTTCTGAAAGCAACTTTTCTAAATGCACAGTATTTTACGCCCTTTGTCTTCAACGACGGCAACACTACAAAGGGCTTAGGGTATTTTACCCCCTTAGGTTCTTCTATGTCTTTTCTCCTATTATCTAATACCTTTCTCCCCATTTTACTCAAACTATAAATAAATATATCATTGCGAAAACAGAAATAACAAGTGAACTGGCTACGAAAATAAAGCTTGTTGATAAATTCGTAGCACGTCTACGACGGCGTAGCAGTTGATTCTCGTAAGATAGTGTTAATTAAGGCGTTGAGTTTTGCTTTCCTTGTACATTAGTGTTTAAAAAATGTTTCTCTGTAAATTCTTTTGCGAGGTACATCTTTGTGAGCCAATTGACAAGCTATAAATACTGTTCAAGGAGGTCACTTCGCTGTAACAACCAATAACGTTCCGCGTGTCATGCTCAAGCAAAACGTTCTCGCCGAACATTATCCTCCTCATATTCCCCACTGAATGAAAGCAATACTAAATAACAATATCATATTCACTAAAAGCTCTCAAGTAAGCAATTAACTAGGCTCATTCTTCGCGTAATCTAGAGCGAGAGTTCATAACGCGTTGTCATTTACATTCGCAGGCGTACCCTTAAACTTGTATTACTGTTTGTTATTGCAACAATCCTGTGCCTTGTTATATGTTCTGAGAATGTACTAGAATATTTTGCCTAACAAGTCAAGTTTCTTGAAATAACAGTCGAATTAATTAAGTTACACGTATTTCTTTGTTGTAACTTACCAGGTTTAGATAACAAAAGTATTAAATATGGACATAATTTGGCTATCTACTTTAAAGGTACAATTTAAAATTGAACTTTGGCCTAAATTTATTTATGTTTAATTCTACTTTCATAGCAATATACTATAGTTTAAGTAAGCGGTTGAGGTTGTGAGCATGAGAATAATAAAAGAAAGGACGAGAACAGTGTCAAATAATAACATGCTTAGAGATTTTTGAATATTCTACATAGAATAGTCTCAACGCCAGATTAACGCAGTTAAAAAAAATAGCAAATCATTCAATTTTATTTTAATTGAAATCGTTTCTCCCACACCTACTGTAAAAAAATATCTTATTAACGTATATTATAAGGGGTAAAACGAAAGGTCGGGAGATAGGTCTTATAATTCCTTTCATGATTACAATGCCAGAATCTTGAATCGATAAGGGCTTATGAAGAAAATTACGCGGTCACGGCAGACGGTACGACGCTCCGAGACCCCGATAACCGCAGGACCGCAGGCCAATCTACTAGAAATGTACTTATAGAGCCAATGTAAGGGAATGACACTATCTACGTACTTTAGTAACGTCGGCTTTGATTGCTTTACTTAGTCGGTACTATTACGAGATAGAATGAATATTGACTAGGGAATATCAGAAACCAATCGCATAATTCATTGGAAGGTTTTGATGATATTGTTTATGATTATGTCGTACATGAGTTAAAAATAATAATTGATTAATTAATACGTAGATCATGGTTGAACGTAAGTTCGGTAAAGCTATGTTCTTAAGGACATGTCGCTGTCCTGTAAGTGGCTCTCGTTGCAAAGAACAAATAGGAACGCGGAATATTCCTCACTGGACACGAAGCATTTTAACCTCATCATCATATCAGCCAATTACCGTCCACTGCTGGATGTAAGCCTCCCTCAATGAACGCCAACCAGTCAGAGGCAGAACGCATCCATCTACTGCCCGTCAGCTTCTTTTCAGTCTACTGTGCAGCAAGACGTATTGCAAAGCGTTTACCCAAAGCGAGATCCACTCTAGACTATCCTGCGACTGTCTGTTCGTCTGTAGACATGACCAGCCCACTTCCACTTAAGCGTGCTAATTTTGAAATTAATAATGGTGACTTTAGTTTTCTGAATTTTATTCGTCAGAGAAATTCCTACAATATCCATTGCCCGCTGAGTTTTGAAATTATGGACCAGCCCTACAGTCAATGTACACGTTTCGGCTCCATACGTCATTACAGGTTGGAAAGACCCTGGTGGGGATTACATGATGGATGATTCAAATATTTCAGGCGGCTTCTCGATATTTGCCAGCGCGATAGTGATCTCATAAATCGCTTCTGAGATCTGGGATGATACTGAAGAAAAGATTGTTACCTGTACTTTTATGTTTTTTTTTTATCTTTACCCTAAGAGACTACAATAATAAACCACAATAGGATACTCAGTAATGTATGCGTTTTCAAAGGTGAAAGCCTACAGAACTAGGACTATCCTACTACTATTATAAAGGCGAAAGTTTGTAAGTATGGATGTATGGATGTATGGATGTTTGTTACTCTTTCACGTAAAAACTACTGAATGGATTTGAATGAAACTTTACCACAATATAGCTTATACATCAGAATAACACATAGACTACTTTTTGTCGCGAAAACCGACATCCACGCGGGCGGAGCCGCGGGCGACCGCTAGTGGTATATAAAAATATGTAGAACCATAAAGAACACACTTGCATTTTAGACAGTTGAAAAACGACTTGAAAAAGTCTCATTGCTACTTGATAGTCGTCAAACTCGTGTTATTTCTGTACACTATCCTATTCTGGTGTAGCTAATAATAACATAATTTTTTTATGTATCTTAAAGTAATATTCTAAAAGGTAAATAAATCTCTAGATTACCCACGGGGAAACATGTAAGGTTATTGATGTTGATCCATTACGTGCGTGAAATTGAATCACAAGTTGGCGTGTCAAAATTTATGAAGATATATCTTTTACTTAGGATTACGTTACGGTACTATATACCTACATCTATTCTTATTAGTAATTTGCGATACCAGATGATTCCCTAAAGCGTAAATATGCAAGTCCATTTATTACACACACTGGAGGCGTTTATATAAAATTATTTAGCATCCACCAACCCCTGTTCCGTAGCAACTACTCCGCGCTCCTAAGTAAAGAAGCTTTGTCGATACATTGACTATATAATAGAAGTCAAAAAAATTGCAAATCGGACGAGGCCTTCCTGAAATTAGCGCGTTCGAATAAAAAACCTTTATAATATTCGCATAGATAAAGCCATTTTATTTTCGATTTAAAAGATAAGTTGAAATAATACTATAGCATTTTGAAAGTGAAACATTGGCAGACAACAGATCCTCAAAAGACCCAGCCGTCAGCAAATTCTGCAAACGTAAGGGATCGTTTCTTGAAGCAGGTATTACACAAACTGCCTTCAGGCGTAACGATCCCTCGAACTGGGCCTTGAGCAGCTATAACTTAAAATATGACCTATTAACGCGGGAGCGTAGGGCGAAAACAGAAACAAAGCCCCGCTTAACCGCCTATTAACAACAAATAACAATAATTAACCGTTATCGCTGATAAAACAAAAACATATCGCGATATTTTTATTAAGTTTAATAAAATGAATACCTAAATAAAAATGTTGTAAAGCAAACTGGAGATTGCTTCAATAAACAAATGTTTACTCGTATAACCTGCTTTTGTTAAAGACAACGAGTAAAGTTTATTTCTTGAGCTCGGTGTTGAGCTTTATTTTTATGTGGTACAGGTGCAGCTATTCCAGAGTAGATCGAGAACGGAACCCCGCGTCACTACTCTTACGTAACAGACAGTAGCACCATTGTGAGCCACAACGAGCCACGCGAGCACGAGTGCGCATTCACAATTGTCACCAGGCACTGAAGTGACGCCGCGCGGACTAATTGGGTCAAGGTTCCTATCCCGGGTAACGATAAACAAATAAATTGTGTCTGGGGACTTAGGCTCTGTTTCTGTTTCTTGAAAAATTGTTTTTTAACCGTCACTCGAATTTATGATGTCACTTTCTTTGTAATAAAATTCTAAAACCATTTCATCAGTTTCTTTAATTTATTAGGTTTGTCAATTTGATGAAACATTTTAATAGTGCTGGTAGTAATGGCCTGATAATAATAATGTATAATGAATTATTACATTATAGGCAAAGTAATATAGCAGAAAATAAAAAACATTAACAGATATTTTTAGTGTTGTTTTAGTGATCGTTTAATATTGTGTAGTTATTTATAACTGGTTAGTACCTAATAGTCTTAAATAAATAAAAACATAACGTCTTCCGACATTTCCGCTAACCATACAGATATCCGAAATTGCCGTGATCACAATCCGACACGCTTGGGTGTTCATGACCGCAATTCGATCCTGAAATGTCGCTAACGAAGCTGTCTTCCGACCAAACCTTTATAATATCCTTTAATACGTTACGTAGCACGTACGTACCTACCTCGCTTTTTAGCATACGTCTTGTCGGACATGTCGTAAAGGTTCCACCAGGCATTTGTCCTTATTTGTATAAAGGACCGCTCGTAAAAATATGTACGGAATGTAGACAAAAAGCGTGTTGCGGAGAGCTCGTTTACAACACAATCACACTCGAGGCATTTTCATAACAAACAATAGGCTCTTCGCGCCGGTCGCCAATACAAACACGAGTGGATTGCTCTCCACAACGTCAAGTTCGGACAAGTACTACGAATATTGGATTTTTTCGGATACAACATTAAATATGTAGGTATATTTTCATGCATCTATCCACGCCTAATGCGTATACACCTACCATGTTTCGTTCCAAAGTTATTTGGTTTTAAAGGAGGAAATTATTTTATTCAGACCACGTCGAAAGTCGTGGTTTTTCAGCAACGATCGTCGAACTTATTCGAGCATCAACATTTTCGTAACGATTGCAGGTCGGTATAGTTACGACTTTGGAGTTTATTCAAGCGAATCAAAACAAACGAAAGATTCTCCTTTGAAATTGAAATTCGGTGCTCGCGCCGCGTACAAAACGATTTCCATATCCACTGCTCTCAAAGTTCCAAGATTTGTTTTATCTGAGCTGATCTGAGAAGCCAGAGTTCCAAGTTTAAATTCTGCTGCTGACAAAACCAGACACGGATGTAATATCTCATATGAAGATTTATATCCTAACTTTAGCAGTCAATTTATTTCCATAAGAATTTCCTGTGAAGAGACGGGTCCTTTACCTGCTAAGACTCTTCCAACGTTTAATGTCAAGCCATTTCATTTTACTTCCCCTTAACTTTCAACTCAGATAAAAACGTAGTAAAAGTTGATTGTCTGAAAGAACATGAAAGAAAATATAATGAGAGTTACTGGCTATTAAAGTACTTTTCTAAACGTTCTTTGTTATAAAGAATAAATTTTCTTACTGATCATTATGATATTGATAATTCTTTCCTTATTATGTGTTAATAATTGCAGTTGCATTTAATGAGACACGATGAAATTGAGACTTTAAGCTAAATTGAGATACGAGAGACAGTACTTGCTTTAAGCTAAATTGGCTGGCTCAGTTCCAGGTATTACTAGTATCTGTTTTATATGTTAGAATTCACTCCAATATACTGACGTTACAAAAATATTCATAGTTAATTAAAAATAATTCATGGTAGCTGGTGACCTCGTTCGTCAACATTTAAGCGTTTGTACAACTTGCACATTTAAATTGAAGTAAAATCGATGTTGTCAAGTCATTTTCATTTAAATTAGTTTTATAAAGTGCCTCGATCCCAATTAGAAAGCGTTGTGGTGCTGTGGTGCTGATGTTGCAATGAATAGCAAGTTCTTTAGAGAACGCAATTAACATTTTCTTTCATATTTTCCTATGTCTAATAGGTTCTAGGAATTATCCATTCTTTTAAAAATTTGCTGTTCCATTGAAGCTAATCCGAATTTTAATGTCGAACTATGTCAATAGGAACGATATTTCAATATTTGCACCGACCTTCTTATACCTAGACAAATATTTTTGTTTGTGCTCTTGTGTTTCGCATGTAAATAAAGTCGTATAGACATTAAGGTGCGTCATCGAGGCACATTTACATGGACTATCTTTTGGAATCTTGCCCTAAGTGGATCGATGGTGTACGGCGCGCGGCGCCCATTCATCATCCAACCCGAACTTAACACCCTTTATATCCATACACCATTAATTTGGGACACCATTTTTACTGCGACTTTATTTCTATTACATTTAAGGGTCGCTACTTTGATGTACTCCACTGCAATATGTTACATCAGGTGAGTTTTAGTTGCAACAATCATCTTAGATGAACTAAAAACTATAATGCCTATGTTTTTTATTTCGAATTTTTTTAGAAACATTTATTTTAAAAATAAAACTTGAATCATTACTTGAAATTATATTAGAAACTACTACGTATACAGTTCCGTCGCGCGTGGTTCTGTATGTTTCCGGAATATATCTAAACAGTGAGGGTTTTTTGTGACTTTACTTTTTTACCCCGCGTAAGTAACGTGTGAAAATGAGAAAACTTTCCTTATTACAACACCGAGCTCTCAGCTTCGTACACATATCGAAGGAGGAATCTTTCAGTTCAGTAGATAAGCCTTTCGAATATTTTATACACCAACGAATTAAAACTTATTTAAGCGAAATAATTCATTAGGTACACATACCTACCAAACTGAAAGACGTATCAGATGCACGCATTAGTAATTCTTTGTCTGCGGTTTACATAATCAAATTAAGTATGTACACGAACCGAAAAAACGCACAGATATTCTCGAAGGTTCCTGACCTAAAAATTGTATTCGTATAAGCCCATTGAATCTCCTACACACGTTCAAATTGCCGATAGAATAAAAGGACAGCTGGGTGTCCCTGCTTATGGATTGTATTACAACTTACGCTCTATTGCTATCCCTTTAATAGTGTGACTCGCTGTCAGACCCAATGACTCGTTTTGTAACTAATGTCTCATGTCCCTTCCAATTATGCTCAAAGTGTAAGAAAAAGGGGAGCTTTGTGGCTGTGTGGGCACGTACTATACACCAAAGGCTTACCCAATATGTATAGGTATAGGGATCCCCAACTATGAGGCGATTGTGGAATCCCTCTTAAAGCCTTTATTGGTGCAGAAGGGCTTAGCTCTAAACGCCAGTCTGGTTAAACTTGAAGAAAGATTCTCGTAAATAGAGCGTTGAAGTTTCTTGATGCTTATACAAACTTGTAGTCTGTTTGAAAATAGAACAGTCTCAGGATGGAATGTAGGTAATATACAAAGTGCTTTTTATTGCTTTCCAAATTACTTCTCCCAAAAAACGTAGAAATATGAATATAATTCGTTGCGTGACACAACGGTATCAATAAAGTGGGGTGATACGAGCTGCGTGTAGGCGAGTGTACCTACAACAAACTTTCTGACATACCTCAGCTCTTGTTTCTAATGTAAGAATATCAGAATAGTTCGTTGACTTATACAAAATACTCAATAACATTAATGAATAAAGTATAATAATAAATGAAATGAAATTAATGAAATGAATGAATAACATAATATCAAAGAATAAAGACAACAATTTAACAAAAGCTTTTATTCTGAATCTAATTGGGTTATTTATCTTCATTACAACATGGATTTTATTAAGTTATTTTAAAATGCTTACTTATTTTGTAAATGCGAAAGGAATAGTGTCTGTCTGTCCGACTTTCACTACAAATGACTAAACATTGGTAGTCCAGAGCCTGAGAAATGACATACTTATGCTACTTTTGGACAAAGGTAGAACCGAAGGGAACAGCTTGTATTTACATCGCTTTATCATCAGCACGATTTTACAAGGCTGTCTATTGATTTCAGTAGCTACGCTATCTGTATCTCTAATGAGACACGTAAACGCCACAAGACGCGACGACGTTAGGCAAATTCGTTTATTTGTTCGTGAGATTTATCAAGGCCTTTGTAAACGCTTCTATTGGTGAACGCAGGGACACCGATGTCAACAAGATTCAGTTCTTAAATATTTTTATCTCATTATTTAATGTTACGTAGAAGATAAGTCATTAAAGGCTATGTTTATCACTACATAGTATAAAACAAAGTCGCTTTATCTGTCCCTATGTCCCTTTGTATGCTTAAATCTTTGACACTACGCAACGGATTTTGATGCGGTTTTTTTTAATAGATAGAGTGATTCAAGAGGAAGGTTTATATGTATAATTTTAGTATCAGCATTGCACCCGTGCGAAGCCGGGGCGGGTCGCTAGTTTCTTATAAGACACGCACAAAACGTTCCTTAAAGGTACTACATTTCTTGATATAAATTTAACTGTATAGGTAAGCTTTCAAAGGTTTCATAAGATTAATTTACATATTACGTTACAATACTTTTAGACGTTAGATTAAAAAAAATGAATGGAATGTCTGTAAAAAAAACAAACGTACCTAATGAAGTTATACAAAAGCAAGGACTCTTTACACAGAATTTCTTTTTTAAATAACTTTAAGTTTTTCAATGTTTCTCGTTTAAATAGAAAAGCCAGGATTGTTAACTTTAAGAGAGATCGAGAAAAATAAACAAAGAAAAGAAAAAGTTGAGCCAATGATGGGTAAATTTGATTTCTCTAGAAACGTTGAAAAGATGTGAACCTTAAAAGAAATAAAATCCTCCCGCTATTGTGTTTCATGTAATTGAAACCCCTTAACAAAGGAATTACTTGAAAGTGGGTAGTTGTTAGTAAACATTATTGTTGTTCTGTTTATTTTTGCTTTCCCGAATAAACAATTACAAGAGCCATTCTTGAATATCATTCTAAATAATTGTAAGCTACTTAGTTGACCTTAACAATAGATGAAGCACTAGTTAGAGTATGTTTCTTTTATAAAAAAAAAAAACGGACAAGCGGGCAGTTGGACTATTCCAACTAGGGTTTTGACATATTTTACACAGTAAATAATGTATTATAGCTTAGAATGATTATTCTTAATTCCTTGAAACAAACTCCAAAATTAACAAATGAATTAAACGCTAAAGCTACTACCTACTAACTGACTTTACTATAATAACTATCTAGAATGTATTTTATTGCGGAAAATGCCTTTGTATGTATGTTCAACATTACGGAATATGCGAAGTTATGTAATATAAGATGTCTCATAGCTAAGGCTTCTGTGGTAGACTATGTAGACAAGTAAACAAAGAGAATACGCGTCTTTAGTTCTTAGGCAAAGCTATCGATAAAAAGATATTAAGGATAACAGAGACTCATGTATTTTTTTTTTGCTATAACATACTTATATTTTTTTATTACGAAATGCATTCTCCCGCTTTTGGTGCAGCTGGAGTTTGTTACAGACTTTTGCCGGCTAAAACCCAGTTTTGTTCCTTCTGGAGTCCTTTGTGTGTCAGGGTCGCTCTTGAAATAGCCGTAGCCCTGGAAGTTACTATAACATACTTGACAAAAGATTTAAAGCCCACTTGTAGGTTAAAGTAACTTATATTCCGATTAACTAATGCTCATCATGATTTACATTATGACACGAATTTAATAACGAATTTAAAAGGTTCAAATCATCTGTTCAGAAGGTCAGTGAGAGAATTTACATACATTTAAATTCAATACAATGATAACTCACGATTTGAGAAGAATTAATGTATGATATAATCAATGTGGATATATTTAAAATTCCAAAACTTATATTCCGAGTCCAGTACTTAAAATATACGAACCTTATATGCATTTAATATTAGAAAAGTACAAAAGCATCCGACATTAGACTTCAATAAAAGTTGCAACAATAGTGCAAGCTTAAACAAGGCCAATAAATCTTGTGATAGTGAATCGTACCGTACACACGACGCTCACCTACTTGCAACAGCTGAAGGTACAACTGTAATGCTGTCCAGTTTCAGTATTAGAACATAAATATCCATTAAACAAATCCCCATTTCTCTTAGTGCAAGGGGAAAAGGTAACAATTCTTTGGCGAATTTATGTCTACCCGGAAAGTTGTTTTGGTAAATACATAATAAATAACTGCCTCGTTGATCTTGTAGTCGCATGGCCCGACTACTGAGCACGTTCGATTCCCGGGACCAGCCAAAATTGATTCCTAGTTTACAAGGATTTTTTTGTCAAAAGCAACACGGCGTCTGAAAATTGGTGATTAATGGAGAGCATACGTGCATCGTAGAGCATGTAAATTTCGTTTCTGCACCTGATCTCTCTAGTGTCGTATCGGATTGCCGTCCCATCCCGTCCGTACTCGGATATCGAGAGTGAGGGAATAGAGAGTGCACGTGGGTCTGCGAAAATACGTGTGCACTATAATATGTCTTGCGCAGCTGGCTGATTTGCTTAGAGAGAACAGTCACCATTGTCGGCAATAGGGCTGGACGCCATGATTAATAAATAAGGATTTTCTAATCGAAGTGTAATAAAAGTTTGCACAGTCAATGTAATCCGTACAGTCACATGGACAGTCGTTAATGTAATCCCTAGGTTAAACGACCACAGTTTTATCCTATAAAGCTTGAATTTTCGTAAAACTTGCATTTGAAACAAGAGTTCCAAATAAATGTCTATTAAAATGTTCGACTATTTTCGGTTACAATTCATAATAAACAGTTGTTTTCCTTAATCGCACATTTATCTTGTTGGTAAAAATGGGTTGAAATGTAGCTTATGTTTATATTTATTCATCGTCTTATGATTAGAAATAATAGCCTATTTGATATTGAGTTGAACAAATGAAGGACGACAGTATAAATGGATCTATCTAAGTTAATATACCTTCAAAAAAGTTGCTCTCTAACAATAGTTATAAACAAATGAATACGAAGCATTCATAACATATAAAACCTTATTGGTTACATATTAAATCAGTCTTATGGAGAGCCCTTTCTCGTTTTTGTCAAGGGTCGCGATTTACATTTAGCATTTTACGAGTTGGGTCGACTTTACTGAAACTCTGTTTTATGTCTATTTACTTATCGCGAAATGGTAATATAAAATCTCGTTGTCTGCAATAACACCTGAACTTTATCCATAAATATTCAAAATATATGCAAATGAAACGAAAACCCCATGAAGACGCCGGCGGACCTAGAAATATATTACTGTGGGGTGACTAACAATTACCTACAATAAAAAAAGTTTCATTTAAATCTGTATAGCGAAAGAAAACGTAAATTATTACCTTCAGAATTAAGAGCGAAAAATCAATGGTATATTTTTTAATATTTTTTTATGATATTTTTTAAATTAAAAGAGAAACTTAATACAAACACTTCAAAATCGTAAGATAATCATTACTAATAAATAAAATGAACACCAAACTAAATATTCACTACAAATAAAATCCACTTACGTACGCAAGACAAATCCTTAGTGTGTACACTATCACGCGAGGTTCAGTCGGCGACGTAAGGCGAGTGGTAATCCCGCGGAGCAGCGCAAGGCGGGCGCATTACGTAGCCAATGCGTCCCTACTGAAGGACTGTGACGTGAGCCGGCCCGCCCCGCCCGCTTACACCACTTCCTGGCCTGCCAAGTGCGACATGAAACAACAGTGACTTCTCTTTTTCAAAATTTTTATTACTTGTAGAGATAACTTTTGAAGCTCGTAGCGGCTACGAACTGCTACGGCGTAGCTAGAATTCCTCATGGCCTCGAATATGTATTGTTGTAAGTTAACATGTAACTTACAGAAATTATAATATTATTTAATAAATTGATTAATCATTGATTTTCTTTTTATAATTATACAAATATTACATATCGAAATATACCTACAGCACTAATATTATTCCAAGAAATAAACATTTAAAATACAACTGATATTTGTATATTCAGGCAGTATAATTTCTTATTTTTATCAATTAATTACTTAAATCATTTACTTTAAAATCCTGAACTCACAAATCGGCAGATAAAGGACATTTAAACGGAAACTCGAATAAGCTTAATTCTCAATGTCGGATTAAAGCCTTCGAAGGGTAATGCGATGATCGCGGCTTTATCTTAAGGATATTCCCACTCTGACACACAAAATATTAGCTGTGAAGTGCAATAAAATACGTTTAATCAGATCATCATCTGCCTAGCCTTTTCCCAAGCTATGTTGGAGTCGGCTTCCAGTCTTAATTTAACCGGATGCAGCTGAGTAGGTGCCAGTGTTTCACGTGAAGCGACTGCCTATCTGACCTCCTCAACCTGGTCAACCCAATACCCCTTGGTATAACTGTTTGTCAAAGTTTCTGGCTCCTTACCGTTTATACCCGTAACGACTGCCAAAGATGAAAGATGCCAAATGACAGCCGCAACCCACCAATTTAGCGCGCCTTCCTAAACACGGAGGAACTCGCCATGACAAGATGGTCGTGGATACCTTATGATTGATCGACACGTGCGGCTGTTCCTTAGCCATGAGGTCCTCTTCAAGTAGTTTAATCAGACGGAGGCAGTAATCAGAGTTTGAGAGGCGAATATAATATTTTCTATTTCAGTTAGTTTTCCTATTTACGTATTCTAGCTGATACGGTTGACTAAGTTCCAGTATATACTCATAAGTTTTATATTTAGGAGGACACGAAGTAGGAACTGTAGGTACTGAACTAACAGCTCATTCCTGCATACGTATGTTAATATCATAATGCTAAAAACTTTGAGTTTGTTTGATTTAACACGCTTTTTCAGAAACTGCTGATCCAGTTTGAATTATTAAAGTAGATGTTCCATTTATTGGGGAACTATTTTTTTCAGGGTGCACGGAGTAGTTCCTAAAGCCTATGTACAGCCTTCCTCGATAAATGGGTTTATCTAACACTAATTAAATCTCTTTTTCAAATCGTACCAGAATTCCTGGGATGCCAAAGCGTATTCAAGAAAAGAAACTCTTCAGCTTTGTAATAATAGTCGTAAATAGGTCGTACTTGGTCACTTCAAAAGACGAATAAGTAGGTACCTAAAATGTAAACTTACTTGAGCAAAAAGACGTTACGGATACAAAGTACGTACTCATCGATACGTACCCATACCTAAATACGCATATATAGTTTATAGAAACATCGAGGTAGGCACTAGGCTCGAAGGGTCTTTCAATATCGTTGAGTGTATAGGAGTAGTTGTACTTAGGGTGCAAGTGGTGCTCATTTGTTATTGTCTGGCTAACATCGGATATATCACACACCCTATCATTGATACAGATCTACCCACCTAAGTACGAGTATGTACTAGAGTTTACACCATAGTCTCATAGATGCGGTGCTTTTCAACGTAACTTTTTTCGTCTTTCGCGGAGCGCACTCTAATAGGTGTACTTACTTACACGAAGTACGTAATGAAGATGTATACAGCATGCGAGAAGTCCACGTACGCCACCTAACAAACAAAGAAATTCAGGTTGATGCGATTTTCATCCTTTTTGTACATAAGAATTAGGTATACAAAGCATTTTTAGCCATAAAATTGAAGGGATTCTAAACATTCTATCAGGAAAATAATAAAAAAGGGATAGTATCAACAATATAAAATCTTTATTGCGTAAATATTTTTTTGTACATAATCTAATGGCATGTGATCACACAAGTTGGTTGATAATATCCATCAGAGCCCATAGAGTGTCGCTGCGATAAATGAATATCAGTCAACTCCGCTATTCCAAAGTCGTAGTCAGCGAACTTCTTAAGAACCTCGGTGCCGTCAAAAGTTTCCCTTGGCCGTCTTGAATGTCTTGCCGACGACGCGGAATTGTCTTCATTAGAGCTTGCCGAATGAACTCTGTACTTAGAGTTTATCAACGTAACGTGCAATTTCACATTGTCTCTGTCGTATTCCCTATCCATGTAGCCTGAAAAAGTAACAAGTTAAGCACACAAAATTTACTGCTTCATTCCCGAAAGCATAAGTATTTTGGAGGAGTTGAGAAGTATCATTCGTTGAAGTGTATTTATACAAAGTTGATTAAAACACTACCATGCACCTTGATTTTTTGAAAAAAGATTGAATACAAATATAACAAATTACCTGCTCTATAAAAATATTCCACTAATGCATCAGCTAGCTGCTGAATCAATCCCTTCGCATTACCCTCTTCTTCAACTAGTCCATATAAAACATCAATTTGTGAAGGATCATCATTCATGTATGATAGACCTTTGAGTCTTATCTTCAGGGGTAAATGGCCTTCAAGCATAGGCCTGAAAACAATCAGAACATTAAAGATGATTTTCTATTGAAATCTTATATCTCAGCTTTAGATTAAGCCATTGCATAATTGTTTTTATTAATCACTTTGCTTCTTAGTTTCTTTTTTTTTCTTGTATACAGAAGAATTTCGACTCTGTATAAAGAGTTCTTGTATATAGAATTAAGTCTTTGTATACAGAAGACTCATAGAAAAATGTATAATAGAAGCTTTTTCTTACATGACCACTTTTTCTTTAGCCTCTGTAAGTAGTTTAGATGCAAATAATCTTTCTTCATTGTCCATCAAGCACATGACGCCGAGTGTGAGATGTAACTTACTGGGTTTGATGAACAAAGACTTATCAAGACCCCTACTTAGACAGTCACGCAAAACACAAGCCTGAAAATTTGTGAACGAGGATTAGTACTCATAAAATAACCATATTGTTACAGTGATCTGTTTCATGAATATATTTTTTCAAAGATTATATTAATTAGTACATTAAAAAATTTGAGATGTTGCAAGCTGAAAGTAAAACTCAATTTACACCTGAAATTCTTCAAATCTTTTCTGTATATCGATGCAGTTCATAGGAATTGATATGAAATGAGTAGATTTCTGTTTCATCCTGGATGACATTACTATTATGTTTACACGTCTCCTAGCAGCTCTTACACTCTGAAAAAGGAACAAGATTAATTGAGAAATATTATAATCATAACAATTAATTAGTCACAAAATAAAATATTTACCGCTTCAGTTGGTCCAAATATAACAATGTCACCTTCTTGCCCCTGTTTTGGTATCTTTATGGTTGTCTTTGTATCCCTTTCTATTCTTATTTTCATGGCTCCTTTTTTTCCTATAATCGATCCAACATAATGTCTGCAAGAAGAATGATTGTGTCTATTAAAAATTTAAACATACAATTGATTTAATTTTAATTCCCTCCCAAGCACTATTATTACTATACTTTTTTAGTTTGATTACTCACTTTGAAACATGTAGACTAGTACTATATCTGGAGTTATCTATCATTGTCACTTCAAAATCATCATCATCTCCTTCATCGAGAACTTCATTGTGGGCAACATCTGGAAGAAGAGCATTTAAGGCTTAAAAATAAATTATATTTACACCATTACCACCTATACCAAATATAGTGTTCCAAGGTTTGCTGTTAGAAAAACGAATGGTAGGTTAATCTTTGAAATTGTATGTGTGTATGCAATAATGCAATAAAAATGATAACTCACAGACTCAGTAGTAATGTGTTTGTGGAGGAGGAATAATATAATAAAAATATAACTATGTACTTATTTTACTCGCTACCTTTGACAACACTTACCATTTTCATATAAATCATGTTCTTGGAAACTTGTTGTGTCTATAGCAGCATCATTTACCCTATAACATCTACCTTCTATCCACTTGACGTGTGGTCTTAGGATGTCTGACATAATATCTCGTGTTTATATGAGTACAATATATTGTTTTATTATGGGCAGCAAAAGCCTTTTCTCCACTCCAATGATCAAAGAAAGCAATATTTATGATGCGAATTCAAACAGGATATTATCAGTATCAGCCAGTTCAAACCAAACTAAACTACAAAAATATAAACCCTTCAAACTCAGAAATACAGAGTTCAGCAAGTTTTTAGTTACTACTTCAAATGATAATAAATATTGTTGAAAATCTCAGAACAAGAGTTGAAAATACAGCTCACAGTAGTTAGTTTGTTGAGTATGTTTTGACAGGCGATGTCAGCTGGTAGTCTGTCAGTGTCAGTCAGTGCCAGTGCGGTGAAAAGTTTAATCAACCATAAATTGAAAAAAGGCCAAAGGTTGGGACAGCTTAGCAAGAACGAAACGTAAGCGTTAACTAAACGTCTAAACATACTCTATATTATGTAGCATAGGTTTTAATTAGGGGGTAAAATCTCGGTAAAATAAGTGATGCCTGCCTGGCGGCCCCAACAGTAACTTCGAGACACCGACTTCTAGACCAAATAAACTTTTAAGTGTTTATGGAAGATAGTTTTAAAATCTTAATACGTAATCATTTGCTACAACAAACTTCCAAATCTAAATAAAAAAACTAAACTACTATTTAAATAAGTTTTTTTGAGAGATGTGCAGAAGATTAATTATTATTTTGGATGATAAGAATCTAAGAAAATAGATGCACTCTCTTCTCCCTCAAATTCATAGTCCGATGGTAAACTGAAACGACCGAAAAAAGATCCGTTGCACAGCGCACGACAGGCTTGAAATGTTCTCTGAGGCACAGGTGGTGTATCACCATCAACTGCCAGATTTCGAGCGGCTTTTGAAACGTTAATTTAATATTTCGACCCTCAAAGTATCATCCAAACCCACAAGGTATCATCAATTTTAGTATTTCTATGGGATCAATAACAACGATAATCTCTTCCAAACAAAATCGGGGGAAGCCAAAACAAATCAGGGATACCAGCAAATTAAACAAACGACCAATATAAGAACTTATTGCTATATTCCATAATGTAAATAGCCTTGCAGTTGCTTAATACTACGCCAAATACCGTTAACCTTTAACCAGCCCATCTTGATGGTTATTCTTTGGGAGCAACACTGGCAGAAATAAGATCAATAATTATTAGGCATCGTAGTTTTTTACGTTTTCTCAGCTCAACCCTATATTAGCGACCCGTGGTCTGGATTGTGCTTTATTTCTTTGTTGCTTACTAGATTTGCTTTCTGTCTGTAGCTACATATTTGGGAATGTTTAAAAATATGAACGGGTCTTAAAATTTAACTAAATGTATGGAAAAACCAGTTTCTATTAACATCGTGATTTTATAATTTGCTTGAACTAACTATGATTGTAATAAATTAACATATCTAAGAAAAAAATCAAATAGTACATAGATTATGAATACTAAACAAGCGACCTAGCAGTTTACTGAGATGCCATTGAAGACGCTGATATTTGCGTGTACAAATAAATGGAAATCACGACGCAAGGCGAACCAGTATGCATATTGGGCTCACTCACAACTCAATTGTGGACAAGACGTAATATAGTACAACTGATAAAGCGTGTGATAAGCTTATCATTAACCTATTGCGCTGTTAAGTACCTTGTATTTATATTTTTGTATGTAATATAGTTAAATGATACTGCAGCCTATAAACGTGTTTGTGTTTTATTCTTGAACAATTAATTAACATTTAAAAATGAATAAAAAAGATCTGAGACCAGTTAATACGTCTTATTATAATACAAATTATCAGTACAGCAACGTTAATAAAGAAGGTGAGTAAACATGAAATTGATATCATTTATGATTCCACATCCACAATGCATGTTAATGACTTGTTGTTGTTCTTTCATTTTTCCACTACCTACTTTGATTGGAGTCTAAAGTTCTTTGGATAGAAAAGTAGGTCATTTCTTAATTTATTTCAGTGATTTGTAGATCTCTTTCACTCAAGTATATTTCAGAATCGTTCCTTGGTAGGTATATGTGTAAGTATACCTAAGTCTTACGTTTTTGTAGATAGAAACAATAATCTGTCCCATTTTAGATCTATCAGCATTATATATTTTTTTTTATCAACTGAAGCAAAAAACCAAATTAATTGCTGAATGAGTCAAAGCTGATTTTCAAACCAACACTCCAGTTTTTGCTGCCAAAATTTCCATTCGGCTCTGTACTTCTAAGCACGGGGTATGGAAGAGAGAACGTATTCGGTTCTGCGTCCAATCTATCACCGGTCTTGTGGATTGAGAGTGCACCTGTGTCTGCTAAATTGCTTATGCACAATATTATCTCCGGCGCAACTTACTGATTTCCTTAGAGAGAACAGCCGCCATGACCGACAATCGGTCTGGACTCCGTTATTATAATACTAATGAACCATTTTAACGTAGTATTTTTTTTTGTTAAAGTAAACCAACAAATAAGTAAGTGCTTTTACAGTGCCGTCAAACAAGCGGTTTATGTATTCAGGTGGAATACCTGTGCTGCGCGGAGGCCAAGCCGAGGATATACGCGTGAAAATTAGCTAGTGTGAAAGACCTCTTACATGTGTAATTTGTAGTTAGCACGAATTAAATAGAGTTAGCAAATGTATTAAAAAATACGACAGCAGCTCCTACTGGCCTCTCAAATGCAAATGGCAATAACGAATGCTAATTGGTTATCTAATCTCATCGCTTATTAGGATAATACCTCTCATCTCTCAACCAAAAATTTTAAAAGACAATAAACAAAATTATTTGATATCAAAATGATTGTATTTTCATGGTATTTTCGTTTGCACTTATTGTATGTATTTAATTCCGATTAAAAAACTAAATGAATGACTTCCGTGCGAATGACATGATAGAGTAAGTGCCGCCGCCAGACATCACTTATTTTCTCAGTAAAGAAACCTATGCCGTAAGATAGTGTAGGTAAGTTTGACCGTTGAGTGTATACACTCACTGATATATTAAGTCAGTCAATACACAGACAACGGGTTTTTAAAGGTTTAGCAAAAATTAGAGCTAACTTCATCTCAAAGCGGATTTTTACGTATGCTTCCAAACATTTTGTTTAAAACTCATAATTAATATTCAACACCAATGACTGACTGAAAGTGAACATTGGCCAACGGTACAAATCAATCAGTCAGTAAGCATACCCTTAACATCCCTGAGATCTTGGTCTATGCCCTAAGCCGTTTGACACTGACACTTTTGTCTGTCAGAATTTCAGATATTCTTGAAAAATAAAATTGTATTGTAAATAGTGGTTGTGAGTTTATCTGACTGCTTTATTTTTAACATTCGATGATTTAAACTGTTAATTTCATAGTGGTTACAAAATGTCATCATATTTAAAGTACAGCTAACTATATTGTCCCTAACATTCGGCTAAATATCACGAACTGCAAGCACGTCACCATTATAAAGTTGTATAGTGTAAACAACTGTATTTTTATTTACATAAATTACATAAATAATGATGACAACTATGAATTTAAATTTTGTAGTGATGAGGTTAGGGTAGTTAATGTGATTTTTTTTGTTTTCCCATTACAGATAAATCGGGCATCCGAATACAATATGATTTCAATGTGAATCAGCTTATATAAACGATTCATTGAAGTCATCAAAATTTAACTATGCTTGAACACATACTTACATCATGAAATTTGACTAAATATAATATTTGAGGTTCATGTATCTTCAATTTGATTAGTCATAGGTACAGGAGTTATTTGATGTAAATCTTTTTACTTTAATTGTTTAATCATAAATATTTTTTGATTTTTTCAGATGGACATAAAATGCATGGATCTCGGCGTGTTATAACATTCTGCCTTCTGACAACAGTCCTGCCCGCAATTTTGATTGTTTTGCCTTTATATTTAAGAAATATAAAATATGCAGATGTTATGTATAAAATATCAGATTCAGATGTTATTCAAATTCATAAAGGTCAATCATCTGTATTTTGTGAGAAGCATTCATTAAAAATGAATACTACCTTTAGTGCTTTCCAAATGAAAGGAACACCTGAAATATCTAATAAGAGAAAACATATTCGACTAAAGAAGTCAATGATCTTGCCTGATGATACACTAGAATATTGGGGATTTTATTTATTAAGAGGTGCTTTAGTAGAATTAAGAGCATGTTCTCGTCATAAGGGCTCGAAGATCCTAGTTGTTAAAGGAGACAAAATACTGAACACATGTGGACTTTTAGATGGTTTTAATAAGCAGGGAAAAGATCTTCCTAAAGTTGAGCACCAAGGAGTACTTGTCACATTAGAGAAACCTGATGGAAGGCAGAAGAACAATACTAAACATCATAAAACAACACATATTGAAGATTTGTCTAGTAACCTTGATCAGAACAAAACAAATGAAATGCAAAATAATGCTATATACAATCATAATGATCAAAAAAGACTCAAAAGAGATATTAAAAGTATACCATTGCATAATCCAAATACTTTGTTAGATACTGGTGTTTACCATGGGGGTAACGCTTTTAATAGTACTGTAAAACTGCAAGAGCCTGTTTCTAGATTTGAAAGTAATTTGTATGAATGTTTTCATGACAAAATCTTAATGAACCACCTATTCCCTTACTCCATGCAATGTAACAGTACTAATTATTTAGAAAATACTACCATTCTCAAAGTAGTTCATGAAGTACTGCTCGATGGCTATTATTATTATATATTCTATACAGATAATGGAATTAATGACATACATGCAATTTTCGATATTTATAAACCAACATTCCAATATGTAAATAATTCTGAATCCAAAGTATGTGTTAACAAAACTGAATGTGAATTTAATATAGATTTCTTTAGTGATGAGTTAGTTATAGTTGAAAAACCTACAAAAGAGGGCTTACAGAATGAAGAAAGTGATTCTTCAATCCTCATATCTGTTTGCCATCCTCGAATGTCAGTTTACATATTTTTCCCAATTTCTGTCCTTTTACTCATACTACTTTTTGCATTTTTATGATATTTGTTGAAAGTGTTATTCCATTTAATTTTAGTGAACATGAACATTACCAGAAGTGTGATATTAATTTATTAGGATTTATATGTTGTGAAATTATATTAGTTAGGAATAATAATTATTGACTGTTGTGCAAAATATAATGTTAAAGAAAACAGATTAGACACAGATGAACATTTTTATTTACACATGTTAAATTTGAAAAAATCATGGTTAAAAAGCACAGTATATTAGTTGGAAAAAAAATATGTAGCCATTTGGTTGAAAAAACATGAAAAAGACGTGTAGCCGAGGAGACGCCCACCTCCCCCCATATTGAGTAAGGGTTGAACTACATCTGGCAGAACGGAATCGCCTTTTTCCGGCGCCCTTTCTCTTTCTGTCGCTTAGAACTGCCATTTGCTAGACCGAGACAGAAAGCATAATGCGATAGCACGCGGCAGAATCCTCGAGACGATCGGCTGTCTCGGTCTAGCAAATGGCAGTTCTAAGCAACGGAAAGAGAAAAGGCGATTCCGTGCTGCCAGATGTAGTTCAACCCTAAAACGACCAGCGGCATAATGACTACGGAATCCACGGTCTAAATGTTGATCGATCATGCCAATGAGGGAACCGAAGGATCTGTATGTGCAATTATGGTCTAAATTTGCGCAATGAATAACTACCGAAGAATGTATGGTTCTAATGCCTAATGGCGAATACTTGCACAGACACAACCAAGTGGCCAAGATCATCCACTAGCAACTTGCCCTGCAATACACACTGCTACACATCAAGCTATACAAAACTAGTATAAGCTGACCATTCAATTAGTAGAAAGATCATTATAAAAGCGAGACCAAGACAAATTGGTTTTGTATAGCTTGATGTGTGTAGCCGTGCGTACAAACTCGTGGATCTAGAGGTACCTTACCTACTACGGCTATTCGCTGGACCCGGTTCTCGAAAATAACCATGTTGTTAAAACGTTGCACTGGGATTGCTAATAGGACTATATGTGGACAATTTATGTAGTGGTGAGGAAACGATAAGAGAAACAAATGAAATATCTCGACCGAGCGCAAGTTACAGAATGTCGTTACGGCCAATAGTCTAATGGCTAAAATCCCAATTAACATCTCAAAATGCAGCTGGGTATAAAGAGACTAATTCAGAAGCTGGTATTGAGACGGCCGTATTGGAACGTTTCTTTCTCTGGGGGCCCCAGCATTGGAAACTGACCCTGTCCCGACTTCGGTGGATCCCTAATTATTTTGTATATTTTGTGTGTAATATGTATATAAGTGCTCGATGTTTTTGCAAGTTATATCAAAATCTAGATTCCTGATGTTCGATTTACCCCATAGTCGGTCTGCATTTTTTTTGGTTTTCGAGTTTTGGGTAATTTTTACATTTCTTATTTTAAGCGACTTAAATTTCGATTTTTTTTTCTGTGGTTGTCTTTGTTCGCATGTTTTAGTTGTAAGATGAACTTTATTAATGATGCAGCACTTTGACATAAATTTATTCACTTTTCTATCGACACATTTTTAGCCGTTTTTGGTTCTCTTTCGATAAAGCATGTAGGATCCTACAATTTGAAACTTCATAGTTAATCAAGGCGTCAAGAAACTACGAATACAGTTAAAATTTTATGCTTTCCCTTTCTGGCGCTACGATTTCTTTTTTATAATTTCGAATTATCATTTTTGTTTGTCTGTACGTTCCGGCTAATCTCGGAAGTGGCTGGACCCATTTGGACGGTACTTTTATTGGCAGGTAGCTGGTACTAAGGCTACTTTTTAACCGAGAGCGGCAAGTAAGTTCCTCTGCGCGCGAGTGAAACCGCAGCGCAGGGCTAGTTATATATTTTTTTACTTATTTAGTACAAACAGGCAGAAATTATAAGCTGGTACACAAGCGTATCCTATCCTATCCTACTACTATTATAAAGGCGAAAGTTTGTATGTATGGATGTTTGTTACTCTTTCACGTAATAACTACTGAATGGATTTGAATGAAACTTTACCACAATATAGCTTATACATCAGAATAACACATAGACTACTTTTTATCCGGGTATGGAAAGTGCTTCCCTCAGAAAGCGGGTGAAACCGCTGGCGGAAGCTAGTATACAATTATATTAATAACTAGCTTCTGCCCGCAACTTCGTATGCGGATCCTATCGCATATGCCCGCGACTACGGGGTCGTCAAAATCGAAGATTTGAAACGTCTTATTCTCGCAGCAGAAAATGCTCATCATGTGGAACAGTTTTTGCTATGGCAGCATTTTTGTATCTCTTATAATTTAGCTGGTCTGTTGCGGTTCTTCACCAGGTGTTCAAGTTTCCAAGATACCTAATTTAAAGCCTATATGTTACCCAGACCTAACACTTATACAACGAAAAAAGAATCATTCAAATCTGTCCAGTGGTTCCGAAGATTAGCGCGTACAAACACGGTATTTTTACTGTTTTATTATATGTATATTATATATTATTATATGTATAGATAGATGATACTCGATTCTGCAAAACATTACCCCGACAAGAAACGCAATATCTGGAAAACTAGATTTCAAACTATATTTTCGTGAAAACACGCACACTTAGGTACAGCAAACTAGGGCCTTACTATTGGTCCCGCTCATAACAATCTAGGGAGCACATTCTGCAAAGGTAATGCACACCTTATCCGAAGATTTTTTAAAGTTTAGATCTTAGATCGTTTTGAACGTCATTGTCGTGGTTTTTTTACCCCTGTGCGGGGGAAGAAGTTGCCCTGGGACACCAGTCAGTCAAAGCCAAGTTCGTTTGTGAACTCGAACTTGGTTTTGACTTAGATTTTATTACCCCATTAACTCTTTATACCTGTCTATACTCAAGAATAAGAGAACAACTCAATCTTTCTTCATTGTTATAAACGAGCTGTTATGGAACCCTACTTGACCGGCTTTTTATTGCCGCCGCTGAATCATCATGACATAGCATAGGTACTATGATCAGGCAATGATGTCATCGCAATACTTGATAGTGTAAGCAAAAATTAGGCATCGAAAAGGGAAATATTAATGTTGGTATACGACACATTTTGGTAATTGTAATGAAATTTATTAAAAAAAACCTGGAGAAAAGTCGTGAGCAGATAACACATGACCGAGACACTTGCCTATTTTAGTTCGTCGGAACTATCCGCTATAAATACAAGTAGGTACCTAGTAATTTGTTCACGACCCATGGGTTACCTACAAAATTTGACGACTCGGCAAAAATATAAATATACTAAATAAGGCTCATTTCAAATTGTAGTGGCATTTAAGCCAAGATCGTATAACTAACAAAATTAAAATACTTGCCATTGGTGAATCTGGAGTAAGAGTTGTTAAGTAGAACATTCAAGATCTGGATATAATATGAATTCGATATTTCAGTTTTTACAGGAACCAGTCTTAAATAGATTATAATCCGAACTTGACATTCATTATTCACATTTTTCTCACTTGTGTTAATAATGCAGCTCCAATTGGCCAATAATCTGGAATGGCGAGCACAATATAGGTAACAGATGTGAAATGGGTTCTATCGATGTTTGAGAGTCAAGACACAAAAAAGTTGTCATGCGTTTATATCTGAATATTGATCGTCACAAAGTGTCTATAAGCTAAAATTAACATACGGTTATTAAATGTATTTGGAATTAGATCAGCTTTAGTACTAATATAAAGATAGTATTATGTTACGTAGGAACCTTAATTATCATTTTTGTCAAAAGTCACTAATACTTCGAACAAAATTTATTCCAAAAATATAAATAATTCGAAATGAACATAAAAACCATGTAGAAAACAATCTTTTAAAAAGTAAAATGCAAAAGCAAATGTAAATGGGAATACAGGATACAATAAGGACCTGTCAAAAGAAAGTAATGAACATAGTGAGGAAATTTTGATTTATTATTTCCACATAGTTGTGTCCACAGTGCGTTTCACAGGCTCAGTGGGTAGATCTTCTGTAAAACAAAATTTACACAATTCAATACAATGCTTTAGAGAAATTAAGGTTCCGATCGGGAATGGAGCGCTACAATTTTCAAAGTATGTCAATAACAATACAGTTGAGATATTTCATTATATTTATTTAGGGTATTACAAAAACAGTTACCATATTATGTACAACTGGAAAAAAAAGTTACAATACAGTGGGTTTCCTTCTAGAACTTTTGTGATTGAAATAGCCTCTCCAGTACCCGATGAGACCTCTATGCAAGCGGCAGAGAGGCCTGCGCGGAACGGGGGCCATCCGGCCGAGCCGGTCTTACTCCTAACTATGTATATTAAACTTATATTGATACGTCTATTATAGTATAATGTAATCATTAATTAAACTAAAACGATTATATCGGTCCGAACGAAATGAGTTCCAATGAAAAATTCGGCACAGCGGTTATTAGAAGGCTCCTCCTAATACACACACCTTATAAATATCGCAATAGAACGCAGGACACAAAGTATAAACCGGGTAAGCGTAGGCGCCTCAGATGAGGTTAGCCACATCGCTGGGCATTTCCGAGATGCTTGTATGGTAGAACTCCTCAATATCCTTGAGTGCTCTTCTGTCAGCTTCAGTAACAAAGTTGATTGCGATTCCTTTACGGCCGAAACGACCACCTCTTCCAATTCTGGAAAAATAAATATGTAATATGAAAAACACACAATAACAAATCATGAATCATATCCTTGTGCATAGTTATTATGATAATATTACAGTATAGGATATAAATACTCGACAAGTTTAAAGATAGCTTTTTCGCAGTGCAGTAAAAGCAAAGTTTTAGAAAATAAATTAAAAAATAAATTTTCTTATATCAGTTTTAGATAAAGTGCTGATTAAATAACTCAGAAATTAATCAGTTATAAAAAATATGCTTAGATTGCCGTAACTCCATGACAGTGCGTATTTTGCGTGTCATGCTTCTGTTCTAAATTCCTCAGTACCTTATCATTTAAAGTTACACTAAAACTATTGTAATATGTACACTTACCGATGAATGTAGTTTTCACGGTTAGTAGGCAGATCATAATTGATGACGCAAGAGACTTGTTGCACGTCAATGCCGCGGGCAAGTAAATCTGTAGTAATCAGGACACGAGAGGATCCCGTACGGAACTGCCGCATGATCACCTCACGCTCACGCTGGTCCATATCGCCGTGCATAGCAGAGACGGTGAAGTCACGTCCATGCATAGATTCAGTCAGCCAGTCGACCTGAAATAAAAAGGAAAATAAAGGTCAATAAATCATCACAAAATTATTATTTCTATTATCCATTAATAAACGTGATATATTGTTTCATCACTATTTCACTATTTGAGCAATAATTTGCTTATCTTTGCAAAGTCACTTGTTTATGCCAGATTTAGCATTAATTAGAAGCAATACTGAACCACACCAGCAACAGTAGCATTCATGCCTAATGCTAAGATTTATTGCAAATAATGTAGAAAATATCTCAACAGCGGAACAGTTTCTTTGAAATATTATCTAAGACAAAATTATTAATTTTTTGATTCATAGGATATAAAAAATTACCTTGCGACGAGTGTTGCAGAAAATAACAGCCTGAGCGATGGAGAGGGTGTCGTACAAGTCACAGAGGGTCTCCAGCTTCCATTCTTCTAGTTCAATGGCAATGTAGAATTGTTTAATACCTTCCAGGGTTAACTGTAAGAGAAATAAAATTTTAATTGCAACAAAATATAATACAAATACTAACTAAAACCTCCACATGCAAAACCATTGATTGGATGATGGATATAAATGTAAAGTGACATTTGCAGAAAACTCAACATATTTATACATGCTACCAATTGTTATAAATGCAAAGATTGCAAGGATGTGTCTGTGATGAAACTTGGTAATATAGCTTCTATTTCAGACTAACATATAGGCTACTTTTAATCCATAATGTGTGGGAGTATCCTTCCACTGGTGGAATGAAAGTACTAGTATATCTGTGATACTCTCCTTTGATTTTACTGTTTTCCAAAAAGGATTTTTAGAATAAGAATATATTTTAAAAAGGTTGAAGGGACTAGTCAAAGTCTTCCCAAGTTTCTTAGTTCATTCAATAGTTCTTATGATAAATGTTTAACCAAAACAAGCTTTAACTTAACAAAAAGCCCCTACTTAGTCCTATTGTAGTAATATTAAAAGACAAGTACCTCTTCTTTCTGCACAAGAATGCGCACAGGATCTCTCATGAAGCATCGAGATACCTCAAGTACATCGTCTGGCATGGTAGCAGACAGCAGAATGACTTGAACATCAGCAGACAACATCTTGAATACATCATGAATTTGATCTTTGAATCTGAAATGCACAAGAGCACAATATTAGTGTTTTGGAGGTAAATTTGACATTACTGTCTTGTAATAAGCTATTATTACCCAATTCTTAGCTAAGTAACACTTAAAATCTTTCTGAATAGCCTATATATTTACAATTTATAGCTGATCCATTATTTCACTACAACAGCTGATATCATTACTTCCTTATTATTACATCAGCTGACCAATGCTGAATCTTAGATATTCATTTGGGCATATATGTATAATCAGGCATAACCATGCAGTAAATGTATACTAATATTTTGGCACTTAACATAAAATAATATGAAGTCATGGACATATGACTCACCCTCTAGACAACATTTCATCAGCTTCATCCAGCACAAACAGCTTGATGGTGTTAGCGCGCAGTGCACGGCGAGTTATCATGTCGTAGACGCGACCAGGCGTGCCCACCACCACATGAACACCACTCTCCAGCTGACGCACATCTTCACGCACATTGGTGCCACCAATGCAGGCATGACATTTAGCATTCAAGTGATCACCAAGAGCTATCACCACCTAAAAGTGCCACAGGGTTAATCCCAAACTCGTAAATGTTAATAAATCACCACACACAACACAAAACACCACAGTTCATACCTTTTGAATTTGCTGAGCAAGCTCTCTGGTTGGGGCCAGAATAAGTGCTTGGCATTCACGAATACTAGTATCAATTTGTTGAAGAATTGAAATCGAGAAAGTAGCAGTTTTGCCAGTTCCAGACTGGGCTTGAGCTATAACATCGCGGCCCTGGATGCAAGGCATAATAGCGCGTTGCTGGATGGCCGACGGCTTTTCGAAACCATAGGCGTAAATTCCTCTCAGCAATTCTTCTTTCAAATTCATGTCATCAAAGCTTTCCACGACCTGATGCCAGTTAGTATCCAGAGCCCCTTGGGGTTCCATACCCGGAGGTCCATCGTAATTTCCTTGATCTTTTGATGGCCCATTTTTGGAATCCTCCGGCCAATCTTCTGATCTGTGAGCAATAATATTAAATCTAATATTAAACGTATTTACACACAAATGATGTATAATGTTATCATCCTAATGTTAACCTGCGTTTGCAAAAGTAAAAATCATTAAAATTGCACTATTAGTAGCGCTCCTGTCAAATTGGCATATCATTGTTGTAAAGTTAACACTAGAAATAAAAGCAATACATCAGAATCATCACAGAACGTAGAACATCGTGATTTTTTCACGGAATCATAAAGGGAAATTGTGTCTAGAATGGAAAACACGTGCGCTAAACCGTACTTGCAATAATGTACTCCTTCCAGCGCCATGTTGGCAATCGGCGACAGGGACATTGAAATTATTTCACAAGATATGGCAAATTACATGAAAATACAATGCCATAACGAAATCCTGGGGTTTTTCTGTTAGATATTTCTTACAAACTCGTAATAAAATGGCTAAACAAGCTAAAGAACTCTACTTACCTTCTTTCAGGTGAATAAGACATGTTCCAATCGCGGTAGCTGAACGGAAAAGAACTAGCAAAGCATAAGCAAGGTCAAGTTAAGTTAACAGAAGCTTTTTTTATAAGTTTTCCGAAATTGAGTAAGTAGGTAGTTGAAGTATATTACAATAATTTTAATATATTTTTTTAACTTTTATAAAATTATTAAAAGTAGATAAACGTGTTCGATTTTAACAAGACGAATAATACTAAATTATTGAGGAATACAATAGCGGAAGTACGTCACGAAAATTTATGGACTACAGTCTCTCAATGCACGGATTCTAACGAACTATCGATTACTCCTCTATTTACTCTATACCAAAGTTGTTTTTTTTTCTGTCTGCTGAATTATCATATTATTAATTAAAAACTAGACTTGCATTATTATCATCGTAAATAATTATTCTTATATAAAAAAAGTCCAGTTTTATCAACAATCAACTTGTAAGGCTATTTCAAGCTTAGACAAAATAAAGTTATACATCCCGTCGTCTTATCGGATAATCAGTACTTATTCCAAACAAATACATGTGTGAGGTTTAGCCTTAATAGCAAATCAAAATAATTTTGCGGTACTTGTGTGGTACGTATCCCAAGTATCGATACGTCTCATACGACCTTCTTCAACGTTATGCGGGTATTCAAACGACATAAGTAAATCAATTGACTTCTGAGAAAATGGGGATTAGTTAGAAGAACAAATAGTTGGGGTGGGTAATGTAGTACCTACTGGTTAATGTACATACTACGAGTAGTTTGGCTGATGCGGGTTATTGTAAGAAGTTTTCGGCTTACGCGATAGCCTATCAATATGCCAAGACCATTTCTTGACATGGCTATTAAGCAAAACTTAACTTTTAAGAGGGTAACGAACAAAAAAGCACTTTTTTAATAAAATCATCCATTGTATGCCTTTAGCCATCCTCGATAAATGGGAAATTTAACACTGAAATCAGTATGAAATCAGTAGTTCTTGAGTTAGTGTGTTCAAGCAAACAAGCAAGTGAAAATGTAAACGTCTTATAACAGTTAACATCTGATACATTATTTCTATAATATATGAAACGTACTCTTATTTTAATGTATGAATTTTGTTTTTAAGTTTAATCAGCTTAGGGTATGTTTTGGTTTCCCCATAATAATTATATGAATATTTTGAAATATGGGCTTTTAGCGACAGTTGTCTCTGAGCGTGTATCATAAACAATTTTTTAGTTTGTTAAGTTGGTCATGATGAACTCGGTCTTCCGGTTGTGTCTATGACTACGCTGCCATTTTGGAACGGCAGTGCTTTTTGTTCGTGTGAAGCGCTTGCTCGTTGTGAGGAGTAGATTGTGATTTAGTCAAGTGTAGTTTTATTTTAAGTCGAACTCAATCAAAATGAGCTGGCAAGATTATGTCGATAAACAGTTAATGGCATCCAGATGTGTGACAAAAGCTGCGATTGCCGGTCACGATGGGAATGTCTGGGCCAAGTCAGAAGGCTTCGAAGTAAGTTTTTCCTCTGTCAAGTTCTTACTATGCGGTCAGTGATTTGCAAATTTTATTTATGCTGTGAATATCAGTGTTAAATAGTGTTATGAAGTGCAGTTCATATTAGGTTCGTCGGATGACGAATTCTTTATCCGGCAGTTTGACAAGATGGCGACATGTGGTGGGAGCCAGCTATTCGGATTAGAAATGAGAATTTCGCCTCGATACGGATGATAAATGCCTTATACTCTTATCGAATATATATATTGAGTTTGTGTTAACATTCGCTAGAGCATTATTTACTGCTTAATTTGGTATGTAATGAAGGAGCAGAAACTGCCGGCCGGTATCTTGTTAGGATTAACTAATGCTCCTGAAATACGAATGCCGGTCGAATAGTTCAGGTTCAGAGCTATTTAATATTCTTATAACTTAACTCGTAAATGCGGGTTATAATGTCCCATGTCGCTTTCAGCTCAATCACTTCTTGAATCTATCTGGGAAACTCGCCCTCATGTATCAAATCCTTTAAGTTGCCTCAGATGCAAAAAATATTCCCATTTCTTAAAGGACCCCAACTAGTGCATGGTTTGCTGTGAAATATTTACTTTCTATGGTTTCAGCTGTTTTCTTTCAATATATCCTCAAAAGTATCTTTAATTCTTGTGACATATAGATTCTCAAGAAAAAGGTACCAATTTGAATATAAAAATTATCTTGAACCCTTGAATTAGGTACACAACAACATTACTTCAAGTTTTACTTAAAAACTATCTCGTCACATAAATTAAGGTAAGTGTGATAGAGATGGAATGATGTTTGACCTGTGTTTAAAATGGAGTACCATTTCAGCATTTTTGTCCATTACTCAGTTTTATGCTGAGACGAGTCATTGACCTGTCAAGTATGTATGTGAAGTAATTTCAGTTTTGCTACCAATATATTCTAATAAGAATATATTAGGTTATTCAATTCCTATTCTATGAATTTTTTAAACCTGTGGCACAAGACCATAATATTTTTACATATCACGGTTTACAAAACTTCCCTTTTATACCTATGAAAATACTAAACTTGAACAAATAAATTCTTGAAGATGATGGGAGTATTTCTCCATTAGACTGGCTGTTCCACATGTTGCTTGGAAATGGTACACCTCCGAACTGATTCTTAGAAGGTCTCGAGTAATCATGGTTGCAACCCATGAATTTTTATTTGACTTTAAAGTAAAATTACTAGGATTCGGTCTAAAACTTGATGCATTGTTAACAACATTTTTAAGTAATTGTAGCCAATTTGCAGAGATTATCATCATTTCCCACTGTCAAACAAACCTAGCATATTAATAAATGCAATATGTTCTTTATTACTCTTTAATAATAGCGCTTTTAAAATTCGATTTTCAGAGAAAACATTTAAAATAAATATATTCATCAACCAAACTTCTTCCTACCTCTGGTTACAGTTATATCCTGTTTGCATATTAAAATACCATGTTGTTGTAGTAGGTAATATTAATTAAGTTTAATTTAAAAATATATTTGACAGTTTTTAAGTTTCAAAACAGCTGATTTACTAATATTTTAGCCATGATAGAAGGTCCTGAAGTCTGTAATTTGACATCTAACAATGTTTGCTTTTAAAATAGGGCAAATAATATAATACTTCATTTCTTAAAAAAAAATTTGATAATTAAATTAATCTACAGGGGCACACCCACACTGTCAGATATGCCTGCCGATAATAACAAGCTTTGATAGGATTCTGGTGTCATAAAAGCACAGAACCAGAATTTAATTGCCTATCTTTACTTCAGTAGTTGTGATGACGAGTCGATCGCAAGTTTACCATTATTGTTTTGCTAGTAAATACAAAGTTAAATGATACAATCTAGGATAGTCGCCCATTTGACAAAACAGCTTATAATTTTCAAATTGCTGAACTGATTTTGATGAAATAAGTCTAAAAGTCACCACTGGAAACTCAGCTTGCGACTAGCTAAAATCGCAGCCAAAATGGTTAATCCTTTTATAAGCTAATGTGCCACAGACAAACGCGTAGCGTTCAAACTTTCCTGCGCCGTCCTACCTGTTTGCGCTATACTCAAGTAGTAAGAAATTAATCGCAATACCACATTGTCACTCCTTTTTTTGGCATCGTCATCTGTGATCTACTGCTAGACTTAATCTCGCCAATCACAACAATCTTAAATTTAAAAAAAGTAAGCTTATTCGTCGTTTCAACCGAAAGGTTGATTCCTTCAGCATCAATCATAGTAATTGGTGTATTTTTTCGGGAAGATGTACTTATTTTTCTTAGAATAGATAGCTTTAATTACGTCTCGGTGAAAAGAGGCTTGTAGCTTTTACCCGTGGTGACGCCCGCGCCTTCTAAAAATGCTTAGCGCATCTTCAAAAGTTGATTTATACGGTATCAGGTTCCTTAAATTTTTTTTAATTAGAAAGATAGATTACTTAAATATCGCTTAACTACAGTCGAACTAAAACTCGCCTACAGTAACAAGGAACTCAAGTGCTATTTTTGTAATGTTAGTTTTGATACAATTTGTAAAGCCTATACCAATCAAAGGTAACGCAACGTATGTTTATAACGAAAACAAAAATTTATACCCGTGTTATTGTTAACAGATATCAAAAGATGAAGTCGCGAAGATGGTGGCCGGTTTCGACAATGAATCACTGTTAACGAGCGGTGGCCTGACGATAGCGGGTACACGATACATCTACCTCAGTGGCTCAGACCGCATCATACGCGCAAAACTCGGCAAGGTCGGCGTGCACTGCATGAAGACACAGCAAGGTAGGCATTAGCGATTCCTTTGAGGTCTATATTGTATTTTTTTTTTTGTAATTTTTAATAGATATTGATATAGGTATCGATGTAGATATTGATATAGAGAGCAGATGGAACATGGTTTACCGTAAGAAGTGAAACCAAATATTACTAAACACTGCAATACATTACATACCACAACAATGGTGCTCCACTGCCGCAATAAATTGAGAAGAATACTTTTCTGGAAAAGTTTATAACAATTGAAAAATTTTTTTTTGTTAGTTTCTCTAAAGTGATATTCAACTATCGTTGCAAAAATTAGAATAATGAAAATCTTGCACTGGAATAAAAATTAAATGGTAGGCTCACATCTGGTTAACAATGTAAACCTAAGTTAATTTTCACCACCCCAAATTACATAACATGTATGTATATTAAAAGCATTGCTAAATATTCATTATTTCATAATAATGTACTTTTCATGTGAATGTTACGTATAATTCTAATCTCCTACGTTAACAAAAGGGAAAGTTCGTACTTAGATACGGTTATGTGCAGGGAAAGTGAATCCAAGTGACGATCGTGAATATTCTTCTGCGGCTAGTTTATTTAAATGTTTTGTTTCAGCCGTCGTAATTTCTCTGTATGAAGAACCCATCCAACCCCAGCAAGCCGCATCCGTAGTGGAGAAGTTAGGAGACTATTTAATTACCTGTGGTTATTAGAGGTGAGTTCTCTTCCTAACCTACTTTTTTTGTCGGTCGGCGTAAACTTGACAATTCTGCAGAGTAATTTACTTGCCTCGACGACTTCAAAAGCAATATTTCTTCTTTTACAGATCGAAGCGCGCCGTGATCTAAGAATACTATAAGATAATATTTTTTCCACAGGGAAATAAGTAACTGCATTTTGTATATTCTATAAAGTGATAAGGACCGTTCATTTGTTTTGATATTCGATAAATTATGGCGTCATCAGTGCGTGATGCGTTTAGTAACTGTGTGCAGATGCAATTACTTTGCGGATTTTGGACCCTTTTTATACGCTCACCGCTTCCATAAAGTAATTGTAAGCTGCATTGGTTTACATGTATTTTAAAGTTTGCTTTTATTGACCAGTACGGTAAAGCATATTCAGCTTTGCAAGCAGGTCTCAAAGCATGATGTATAGAGATTTTTTTAGGTTTCTTCTCAAGCATTCTGATACTTTATCTGGCGTGTACAATGATCTAAATTAAATTATAATCGAGGTAGACTTGATGTTTGTGTCACTAGCCATCTAGACAAATATGCCCGCGTACAGATGCTTGAAGAGAAGTTATAATAACCACGTAATGAAATTACTGTAACAACATTATACAACATATATATATAATTATAAATAGCATTTGTGTAAGGGCTTGTTACAAATTGAAAGACACTGTAACCCAAGTATTACGATTTTAATTGAAGATCTCTAGTCCCACTGGAACCATCGTGTGAGTAATATCCGACACATCAGTGCGTGGCGGACGAGGTCCGAACCGCGACGCGCCGCGGCTTCGGTCCCCACATGGCCCGCCATTACAATTTTCTGCTATGCTTTCTTTTTAATTGTGCCGCATTTATAATCTTGTGTAGTGAGTAATAAACATTTGCATTCTGTTCTATTCTATCTCTTAGCTGCAGAAATAGAAGCGCTCAATTACCCTGTATCCTCAGACAAGGCTTGCAGTAAACGAAGGGTGCATATTGTTTATATTTGATATTACTACTATAGCTTTGTACATTGTTTCTGATAAGCGATGGGAACTGTGTCTATCTAATAATAAAATGATTTGTATTATAAGACTTGGATTTTCTTTTATGTTCATATAACCTATGGGAAGGTACGGGTGTAAGTTAAAACAAAATAGTATTGCTAATGAACATAATTTATTTTCCTTTTGACAAAATCTACAGTATTAAGAGTTAAGTACACTCGAATACAAGGATTGGTATAAAATGTTAAACTTGTAGCAATTATAATCTATCAAGTGATTTTGGTTCTTTGAAAATAGCAACACTAGGTTCATTCTCTAATGTTTTTATTAATATCAGAGAATTAATACGAAAAAAATATGAGTTAGTTGCATTAGTACATTATACTAAATATACCCAGATGACACAAATTGCAATTTGTTATTTATTTTGCTAAGAGCGTTATATAACAATATACCAAAGAAATGATAACGCGTCAGTTTACTTGCTACGTGGTTATCTACATTTCTACAATTCTAATTATGCGAAAAGAAAATTTCGTGTATGAATAAAATACCTACTTATCACATCTTACGAATAAATTATGCGTCGATAAAAAGCATGAATTATACAAATCAATACACAATGTTTTATATTCCTATACATCAGATTTATTAAAATAATTAGAGAGTCCCTTGAACCAACACATCTTATAGCTAGGAACAAAGGATTTTTCCGTGACCCAACAAGGTATCGAGAACATTCAGTTACCGAACCTACTGCCAAATTGCACAACTACTTGTAGTCTGTTAGGGTTGGTAGGTAGGTATTTAAATTCTTATTAGATAATTCATCAAAAGTGACTGTCGTAATGCGTTACATCTTTTGCATAATTATATTTGTTTATTTCGGGGAAGTCTTCTTCTGAGTCTGTCTATTCTTTCAGGAGAAAAACTAGTTCGTCCTAACTTATTCGAACGTGACTTCGCTCTTGCTGGGTACGAGGAAATGAATCGTAGTCAAGTCGAAACTCTTCTTGGTTTTTCCTCAAGGGTGCTCTAGGGAGTAATGGCGAGATTTTTTCCAAAGACTTCTGAAAAAACCTTTGCGTTGCTTCTGTCCTGGGTGCTCCTCGCCTGTTAACAATAAAAATAAATCGTTCAATATAGGATAGGTAAGTATGATAAGCCTTTGTGCGACTACACCCATAACACGCACTGTGAACAGCCTTAAAAAGTCAATAATTCATTCTTTTCGAAATCTAAAAATACATTGAATAGAATTATTATATCAATTAGAAATAATTGTTTCATACGAGATTTTAGTGCCAATATTTTGTAGCACACAAGATAATTGCATCCGTTGTGTACTGATAGACGTAAATACATAGGGACGAGAGACAATAAAGCTTATAATGTAGCAATCTATGTAGATTTTATGTACATTTCGTATAAAAATTAACAAGTCTAAATGATCACAAGTAATACAACTTAGTCAATATCGTTAAGTCTACGCTTAGGGTCGTGAACCCTCTCTTGGGGAACGCGAATGTCAAGTGTACGAGCGCGCCGCAGCCGGCTCGTTTGTTGGTGTCTCGGCAAGCGGGTCGATATGACTACCCTACCACGGGCGGAGGGAAGAGCTCTCGGCCCGGAACGACACGATCTGCACTATATGATAACTACGGCCTCTCTTTCCACCGCGTACTTTTTGGATTTACGTGTGTGGAATTCCAATCCTACTCGTTTCTCACCGCATCAGGTTTTTGGCCAAATCCTCTAATATCCAGAATCTTTAACGTATGGTACTTAGTAACTTTTCAATATCCTGTCATGGATTAGGTAATTTACATGGTATGAATTTCAACTAAACCGAGTAGGATATTATATTATTCGAGATAAAAAGCATAGATACCTAATCTTAGCAAACCGTTACATTTACTGCTGTGTTGGCTAAAAACGTTAGCTTGCGCAGTCGTGTTCAGGCAAACCTAATTACTGCGATAGCTGCACTTTTTTACTTAAGATGCTCTGGATAGAGACATGAAATAATTAAAAGTTCACAAGACCGTGAAAGATTACCTACTCTAATAATAATTCGCTTGGTAGATAATAAATCAATGCAAAGTATTTTAGACAGGATCTGTAAAAAAATAATATTTTCGTAATTTTGCGTAGAAGAAATCCGTTATATCACTATGCAGTAAGCGATCTGTTAGTAGGGCATCCGAAAATAAACCGCAGTAAGTAGGTAGTTTCCAGCACGCGTCCCAAATGCCATGCACGCTGCCTAAAATAGTCGTGGACTAAGCCACGTGAGATGCCGCACCCGACATCCGACTCCGTTGCTTGCGGTAGTAATTTGTTTGTCTAGATTTGAGTCAATTAATAAAAAAACTACAGCCATTTAATTAGGTATCAAATTATAGTATAGTGGGTAAATAAGTTTTTGTGACAATAATGTAAAAAAATATAGGTATATGAGTCGGAAGAAGTTTGCCAATAGGTACTTAGGTATTTAAAAATCTAATAATTAGAAAAAAAAGGAATTGTTTGTTTGAGTATATACTTAATTAATATTATTTAAGCTTTGTACGGCAAAGTGGATTGTATAGCTTATACCGTTCATTTTCAGTGAGTGAAAAGCTTTTGTATTTATAGCACGTATCTTGTGCAGTGGAGGTCTATCCCATTCAAGTTCATTGGCTAGACTCCCCGCAAAGCTACGTTGGCTGGCGGCGTTGCTTATCCATACAGCTGGATAGCTCAATATGACACATCAATCAGTACAATAAATAGAGTGATGATTTCAATGAGAGCTAGAATTTTAAGGGTAATCTTTGCTTGTTAGCCTCAGGCAGCAGATTGTTACATCTTTGTTATATCCTTTATGGAATTTATTTATGGTAACTGCTTAACGTAGAAACTATTGTACTGTGCTACTGTGACCGAGATCCGTATGGTTATGATTAGGTATTGCAAATCTCAACATAAATTCCAGGAAACTAGGTCGGTACTAGGGTTCGGTCGATAAAGGGATTCCAAAAATATTTGCCTGAATCCTACATTTACAAATACCTAATTCTTTATACGTAATAAACTTTCGTACTATTTCAGTTATGGATAAAGAAAAATATTTAGAATAGGCACCGATGTTTTTGGCAACTGCGAATTGTTGGTGACAAAGGGAACTTTAAAGTAATCAGGTCACGAAGATTGAGCTGGAGAAGAGCGAAGGGCTGATGTGAGGGAAGCGTGGCGTGTGGGGGAGGCGCTCGGGTCCAGGGGTCGTCGACACTTCGGTGAAGGGCAGCGAGGTCGGTGCGTTCGCTTTCGTAGGCGCGCGGCGGGCGGCGCGGCGCGGCGGCGGCGGCGTCGACGGCTCTACGTATTGATCGCACTTCGCAGCCTCCCGCACTCGAACCGCGCTACATCTCTACTTGATTTCCTAAACGTTTGCTGCCATTACTTTTGGCTTCTGTGGAAGTACATGGGATGCACCGTCCTACATTTATTTATTGTATTCCGAGGATGTTTTGTTACAAATGGGAATGCTCTTTTTTTGCAATTCGGGTCATATAAAATATAATTAAAGATAATTTATTAACAGAAAATTAGCCCGTCATTGCACTCTTTTATAAATAGACATGCACTTTGACAGTTATTTTAACGTGTCTCTTCTAAATATCAAAAATAGATGTCTAAAAGTAGATAGCACGTAACCGTCACATGCGTATAAATAGAACGATATCGACGCTTGCAGTCAGCCCTGTTCATTGGTCAATTAATGAATGATATAAAATGCAGTTTTTAACTCATTGCTTAGCTGTTCAACGATAAATTGACTCAGACGGAGATTTAATGTTTGCTGGATGAAAACAGTAAAAATATGCGAATATTAAGTATAATAAAATTTCTCAGAATTCATTATGACAGGAAAAATTTATTGTGCATCATGCTTTCAACAAAATCTTAGAATTTGAAATGATAATTCGAATCCTTGTTGACGCATAAATACTGGAAAGGTGATTCACAGTAATATTATAAGAAGGAAGTAGGTAGGTTCCGATACTGACAGCTAGTCAAGTCATTTTATGAAATGCAATTTAGAAGATTAAACCTCGTCATTTCATAGATTTGTGTTACTTTTAAATTACGCTTAAGGCGGTGGGTGACCTTGTGTGTAACTAAGTGCATGTGTCTAACAAGTGCATATATATCCTTAAAATGTCGTATCAGATTTAGTTTTGTTTTCTTATAAAAATGTGATAGCCCTAAGTGTAACATAAGTTAGCTGGCCTATCGATGCCGCAGCGACCGCGACTGCCGGCGCGGCGCCGGCTATTGTTTCTGCAACACGATCATTTATAAATGCGCTCGTGCTTAAAATATCTGTGCCATTCAAATTCATAGTAAAATATAATTGCTGTCCAGACCACAAAATATAAAGCCGGACTCTTCTGAACAATCAAATGGCATGTTGGACGTTGTTGAAATATCGAATTCGCACCATCTTCCTTGTAAATCTTGTGGGGCCATTGAACTGCGATAAAACGCGAAGTATTGACCTCTTATCACTGGCGTCCAACTCTTATTAAACCTTGTTATTGAATTGCAAATAAATATGCTTAATATTATTCTTTAAAGCATATAATATTTTATAAATTATTGACGTTAGGTAGTCGTGGTATGCACTAGCGGAGACGCTTTCGAACCATAAGCAATTTTAATGTAATAGCTCGAGTGCACTAATTAACAGCGAGAGGCGAACGTATCCGCGCCAACAATATTTACCGTTTGTGCAAAATGCAAAACTAATTGGACTTTTGAAAAGCAGTTGGTTACTAACACTTTTTATGAAAAAGTAGACGAATATTGAAAATTAAATTTTGATCTAATCTTAGCATTTGTGAAAATATGCAGGTCAGTAGGTAGGCAGGTGAGGAAGCATCTGTGAATCTAGTATCTTTACTTTCTCCGGGCAATAGTCCACTAGACAAGCGGCGCATACGTTTAAACTAGCCGATGGTGACATACTTAGTAAAAAAAATATAATATATATCTTTTATTAATCTAGGTTATATTAATTTCGAATCCTGCCAAAATAATTTCATTATGAAAGCCAAGTACAGGAACAGTGTTGAACGGAAGGAGCATTATATACGTAGAATAATTTGCAGTTATCGATATCTTATCAGAGTCAAGAGTCTGTCTAATTGACGGTTAGGTCACATTCTTCCGGTAAAGAACAAACTAATCCGCGCTTCCAAGCGGAACTGAGTTATCCAACCGCTATATTAGGCGCGAGGAAAGACGTTCGATGCGACGACGCCGCGCCGCGAATGAATACAAAAAAAATCTTAGTGTATGTTAGTCGGACTCGCGCACCAAGGGTTCCGTGCCCATTATCTATAAAATAGTCAAAATTTTATGTTGTTATATGGACCCTTGTCTTAAATATATATTTTATAATTACTTATTTCTAAAATGAATAATATACCTAAGTTATTTTGGGAATATTTGAGGCGTCTGCCTGTTGCCATGATCAATATTGAGTATAGACGAGTTAAGAGTTTTCAGTAAGTACTTCTTGTCATAGTGACAACAGAAATACATCATCTATGACGGTTGGCATATGCCGGCCTGGTGTAAGGCGGATAGCGAAGTCTTAGTAATAGGATTCCGTTTCACCTTTTGGGTACGGAACCCTAAAAAGCATGCAAGTGTTGCTGGAGCAAAAAGACTCGCAAACACTGGAAAGAACGGTGACTCACAATACATCACTTATAATTATTATTAAGTGGGGCCAACAATAAAAATATAATTCTTACACGAAGTGCCACATGGATAAAACATTTTGAGATCATTAACGTTGAGTGATCCTTATTGAAATTAAAAAGTAAGCTCGCCAAATGTGTTCGCGGTCAGCCGCCATTACATGAATTTATTAATTGTGGACAACGTGCGGTGGAGGTTCATTGATCTCACCACCTACTATTACAACAACTGAAACCTTGTACCATAAGTTTACAGTATATTACAGTAGACATAAAAAAATATCTCGCAATTAAATTTTCTATTTATATTTATGTGATAATATGTACATTCGAAGTCGTGGAGGTCTAGTGGATAAATTGATTCCAGGTCAGGCAAGCTACCTACCAATGTAACTTTTTAAAGTGGTATGTACTTTTTAAATATATCTTGGACACCAATTACTGATGAAAGGCAAAAGAGAAATCTTGAGGAAACCTGGACTAAAGTCTGAAATCGCCAATCCTCAGTGATCAAGCGTGATGATTAACGCTCATTTCTCACCGTAGGAGAAGACACGAGGCGCAAGGCTCGTGCCCCGCATTGGGACAATAAAAAGGCTGATGATGATGAATATTCGAGATTAGACATGGTAGAAATCAGGGAAGGTGGTATGCCAGTCCGTGGATACATCGATATACCATTCCAAAAATGTTTTTCGTTGAAATCATACATACCTAGGTCTAATTTCGCTACTGATTAGGTTTGACCAATAAGTACCTTGAATCAATAAATATCTTGACTCACTTCGCCGCCTTTTTATTGATTCCTAATTCTAGAAAGTTGAGAGAAACCAATGTTTCAAATGACTTTTGCTAGATAAAATAAAACGGAATCGGTCGCGATCAAAAACCGTTAAATGGTTCTTACTAATATAATTTAAATAAATTCGCTTATTTGAAAATGTGGTCGATTTATTCTTCATGAGGTTTCCTCGAGATGTTTTTCTTTACCTTTATTCAGTCATTGGTGTCCAAGATAAACTTAGAAAGTACGAATAACTAGTTTCCATCGTTTGACGGAAATTGTATGAGTGAATTAATGCTTCAGAAAATAACCTTGGTTATGCTTAGTATTCCATCATGATATTAATTAAATTTATTTATCTGAAATAATATTTTTGTATTTCATGCTGTCGTGTTCATCACTGGAACCGATCCAAATTGTGAAAATGACGTGAACGTTTATCAGCAGCTGCGGCTACGTATACAATTATTTCGCAAGCTTGTTAAATGGCATCAAATTCATCCAAGAAGACTTATTTTACCAAAGATGTTTTAATCAACGATTTCGATTCGCACTTGTTATTATTTGAAAGACACCCAAACATTCTTTTGTTTGCAGGCCAGTGTTTAAACTAAATGTAAGTACCTACATAATTACATACATCCCCAAACTCGAACATTGTTCATGGTGACATGGTTACCAAAAGATAGAACGTTATCTCAGTGAGCGATAATAAAAATGCTTCAGAACACCAATTAAGGAATACCACGACACTTGACTCACCCAGTCTGCTGTAATGGACGGGAAGATTCTAACCAATTAACTAATCGTTTATTTCCAATGGAAAGGTGGTTGGTATGGCCACAGATTACTGAATAGTTACTACGTAACAGATACTTCACTCAGTAGAAAATTTCCAATACCTACTACGATAATTGCCTACTCCTTCGCGTCAACAACCACTGTATGCTAAAATGCGCCTAAATGCTCAAGCGTACAGCAGTGATTGCTTCGCACCGCGCGATTCCACAGTAATCGCAGGGCTGCCTCTTCGGTAAAATTAAATTAACATAAATTTTTATCTATGTTATTGAGAACTGTTAATATGTTCTGACTTTTATGTGGCAGTTAAAAATTTTATCATTTATAAAATATTTAACCAACTTAAAAAAAAGGAGTTGATCAGACATAGGTACAGGCCAAACTGAGAAGTTTGACTTGTATGGTTTGTAGGTATGTATGTTTGTGCGCGATAATCTCGCGTTTGGCTAAACCGATATCGATGCGGTTTTCAGAAAAGGATTTGTTACATTTAGGAGAACGTTTTAAAATAAGTATAATACTTCTTAGTTTGATGATAACCTTCGGAGATGTTCACTAGAAATTAAAAAAAAAAGCCTTAAAAAAAGAGAACCGACTTCAAATAAGGCACTAAGCCGTAAGAAATAATTTGTTTTTTTTTTTATGTTGGTGCTAACAGCTGGTAATTATGTTGGTGCTAACAGCTGGTAATTACGAATCGAAAAAGCACCGACATTTACACCCATCTACAGCACATAAGGCACCACACGGCATCGTAATACGCGTACAAACGAACAGCACTATTAGAAGTCGGTTAAAAATTGAACGGCGTGCGCGCGCTTCGCTTGCGAAACCCGCACTGAATTCGCTCCGCCGGCGGACCGAGACCGCTCGACTGGGCGGTAGGCACTTATAGCGCGCAAGTACATGGAGTGACGGAGGCCTGGTATGGCTGCGATGGATAAAAATACAAATTTTTCATGTAAAATGAACCATAATACAGCAAAACTGGGCAGATAAATACAGATATCTATCTACAGGACCTCTGTTTCCAATCGAGATAAGGATTAATTTTAGCTGTAGTATACTTCCCAGTATCCAATTAAAATAGCTTGTTATGCAATGCTAACATCGGCTTGATCAACTTGGCAAAAATATAATGGACATTAGATACCTATATTATTTGTTCACTAGTTATCTACTGTTTCATACTTTGCTTGCCAAATGGATTACTGGGAAAACCTTTGTTCGTGTATTTGTCTGATTGATTTAGTCTGTAGGTATAAGTATAAACATCGGTCGATGGGGATTGGGGCGGCCCATGCTGCATAACGCGTCCGACCGAGCCAGAGTAAATTATCCTTGCAACTTTGGGGAGCCTGTATTCCGCCACAGATTACTGAATAGTTACTACGTAACAGATACTTCACTCAGTAGAAAATTTCCAATACCTACTACGATAATTGCCTACTCCTTCGCGTCAACAACCACTGTATGCTAAAATGCGCCTAAATGCTCAAGCGTACAGCAGTGATTGCTTCGCACCGCGCGATTCCACAGTAATCGCAGGGCTGCCTCTTCGGTAAAATTAAATTAACATAAATTTTTATCTATGTTATTGAGAACTGTTAATATGTTCTGACTTTTATGTGGCAGTTAAAAATTTTATCATTTATAAAATATTTAACCAACTTAAAAAAAAGGAGTTGATCAGACATAGGTACAGGCCAAACTGAGAAGTTTGACTTGTATGGTTTGTAGGTATGTATGTTTGTGCGCGATAATCTCGCGTTTGGCTAAACCGATATCGATGCGGTTTTCAGAAAAGGATTTGTTACATTTAGGAGAACGTTTTAAAATAAGTATAATACTTCTTAGTTTGATGATAACCTTCGGAGATGTTCACTAGAAATTAAAAAAAAAAGCCTTAAAAAAAGAGAACCGACTTCAAATAAGGCACTAAGCCGTAAGAAATAATTTGTTTTTTTTTTTATGTTGGTGCTAACAGCTGGTAATTATGTTGGTGCTAACAGCTGGTAATTACGAATCGAAAAAGCACCGACATTTACACCCATCTACAGCACATAAGGCACCACACGGCATCGTAATACGCGTACAAACGAACAGCACTATTAGAAGTCGGTTAAAAATTGAACGGCGTGCGCGCGCTTCGCTTGCGAAACCCGCACTGAATTCGCTCCGCCGGCGGACCGAGACCGCTCGACTGGGCGGTAGGCACTTATAGCGCGCAAGTACATGGAGTGACGGAGGCCTGATTCCGCTTAGAGTTTAAGCTTCTTTGAATAAAAAAAGTTATGCATTTAGAAGACTTGACGCAGTAACCGCTATGTTAGTGGATACGGAAGTCGGATGCCCGTTTATCTGGTAGTTTGTCCCATAGATATGTCACGTCTGGCAACATAGTCACGTCACAAATAACGTTGTTTTAATTTTCATATCAGCAGGGCCGAGGGACGCGTCCGCGCAGGGATGAATATAATTATTGAAATAAGTTCGTACTCATGTAAACGATACTGAGACTGTGTTATGTTAGCACTATGTAATGTAAACTCTACTTATATCAAGTTCATTGTTTTGTCTCGTACCAAGGCGACGATTATTATTATTGTCATAAATGATTGGACGAGCCGTTATTGGAACATAAATATAATCTAACTATTAATTATTATCATATGAGTCATTCTCGTTTACGTTGCTGAGATAATATCATAATAATAATGTTCTGGTCTTTGCACGAGGAATAATATCGTACATGCGAATATGGTGTTACTCGAATATCTAGGGAGGATTCCAATTTCCGCAGAAATGTGGTAGGATGGGGTGTCGCGAGTCGCCCCTGCAGAGCGGGGAGCGGCGCGCGGGCGGGGAGGGCGCGGCCGCAGCGGTCCTGCGCGCGCCGCCACCCCCAGGCTCCGGGGACGCCGGTACCGCATGTGCGCGGCGCCCAGCCCTCCCCGACCCTTGCGCCGCAAACCAGGGGCGCTCCCACCCTTCTCTATTCAAAGCTCGATTATTAAGCACTCATTCAAGCTTTATACACGATTATCACCATGGCAACTATGGATCGAGGCTGCTATGCTAGTCAATGAGATTCGATCGAGTAGTTTTTTACCCGGTCATAAATATGATAACAACGTAGCTGTGATGTCCAGATAATAAAATACATCTTTGGGATACTGACCGTTTGCGGAGCGCGCCGCTGGTGACGTGGCTTCCTTGTGTCGCGAATTTTCTTTCTCCTTCCCATTGTTCCCTAGGACAAAACAATTATAAATATCAATCATGAGTTTAATGGAAATCGATGAAAAAGATACGCTAGTGATCTATTCAAATCATCGTTTTCATTCAAGTAACAGGTTGCATACAATAACTTCGATACATTTTCATTCTGTAGCCTAGATACCTATGCCTGTATGCCTATGTTGGAGCAAATGTTTTTGTTTGAATTACTGTTCTTTAAATCCGACATCGACAGTCGGATTCAAAGATAAAATGTCCTCCGTTAGGTGCACGTGTATATTAACAGTAGTTACTATGAAAAATATGATCTAAATTTTTACATACAGTCATATCTATTACACACGTGAACTCTCAACTTTTTAATAATTACGGAAATAATAAGGATATGTTAAGTAAGTAAGAGTAATGTTCTGATTTGGCACTGGCCCAACCATCGAATGATGTTGCATTATATGTCATTAATTTATTATAATCTTATAATTATGGGTGTCGACCTGACATGTGACCGATAACACAGGTCTACCTTAGAAAATTTTATGACGATACGAACACTTACCTAACTGTAATCGATACAGCTATTATCAGTTTTTCCAAAGTAGACGTTTATTGCTAATTACGTGGTACGTAATTGTACGAGGAAACGTTCATTCGAAGTATTTTATATTTTGGAATTCGTGATAACATAGTTGTTTACTGTTTAGAGGATAAAAAGATTCGTTATTGAATTAGGTATGTATGTATAGGTAGTGTTTGAGAATACAAGTTAATTTTCCTGTTATGTTTCCTCCATACAATAGCTGAGAACAGTTCAGTCTGTGCTGTGGTTTTTAAACTAATTAGTTTCAATATAAACCGGAAATATCTGGATGCTGATAGAAGAGTGCGGGAGTGGTCGGAGGTCCGCATCGGCGGCGGCGCGGCGGCACATTCCCGGGAGGATCCTTTTTACCTCGGCTGCCTGTCAGACCGGTTCTATTGCGATCGTTCACCCGAGCACAGTCGCTCGCAAATTTACATTGCACGGCTTTCCTCTACATACAATGTAACAAATCGCAAATGAGTATTATTCGATAGCCACTTTATTATCGACTTTGCTGCGTCATCTCATTATTATTCTATTTGCTAAATCAACAACCTCTCGGAACGATACTTCGATTGGACGTTACCGTTCGGACTGAATTAATAGTGACCGGTCTCGGAAATGGGGTTAAATTATACTTGTCTTGTAGCACTCTCATAAAGTTGGTAACGGATCGGGTTTTAATTATAAAATGCAAACTATAACTTTAATAATAAAATAAATAAAATATTCCGATTGCTTTATTATCGGTGACTGATAGCAATGATCACTTTTTGCAACGGACCTATTTTGCTAATCGGAAATTTTCCTATTGCGAATAGGCGTTATGCTATTGATCGATAAAGATAAAGCTCAGTCGCTGGCACCGAACTCAAGTAACGATTGTTTCAAGTGGCGGACGAGGCGACCTTGGCAGTGGCGTTGACTCGTGCGGCCTCAAATCGCAACCGACCGTCGCGCCATACATAGATTTAACACAAGATGTGACATGAGCCATAAATATAGCTCCTGTACAATGTTATATAATTTTAAACAAGTTCATACAGGGACACCCTCCTAGAACCAGCGTACCATTTTATCCTATGCATGATAGTGTGGTACCTAATGTAGGTAGGCTTTAAATAAATCTTGTGGTAATCCACAATGTCGCAACGTTTGTAACTCGGTAGCGGCTCGATATCCGCTTTCAGTTATGATTGGCACATCACTGGTCGTTATTTATATTGTATTTGCTCATTAATATGCAGACAAACAGATAAGTCGGTTATTTCTACAATGTGTAGGAAGGAAATACGGTATTTCCTTCCCTGAATAATGCTATAAAACGCATGTTACAATGGAAAAGCAGGAAAGGAATATAAATAATTAGTTGTATTTATACGCGACTGCAAAGAAGGGATATATTTTCGCCCTTGTCTTGTCTATTTATCAAATGCATCAAAACTATCATATTAAAAAAATACTACATGTTATATGAAATACGATCCAAACAAAATATCAAAACGCTAGGCGGATGACTAGGCAGGTTAGTGAACTCAAAAAAAAAAGTAAAATACAGTGAATAAATTCATAAATAATTTAATAGTTTAACTAGGAAAATTAAAAATACATATTTTTTTTTGAAACAAATGCTCACATGAAAATTCCCAACTAACGAACTCAAAAAGAACAAGTTGGACAATCGGAGTTGGGAGACTTCCTAGCCAGATAAAAAAAGTGTGCCATGCATAGAACAGTGGGGGACTGTTCTATGGCACACTGCGATTGTTCAACTTGATTCTGCCGTTTCAGTTCATTCGTTGAGATAATTTATGTAAGCTTTCCCCCAAATCCAACCATTTTTTTTATTGGTTTTCAATTTATTTTTTAAGTATTAATAGTGATTTTACTAACGTCATTTGAGGGCCTCGGTAAACATTTTTTTAACAAAAGGTGTTATGTAGTTTTCCAAATATTTTTAACCTAAACGACTGATTAAGACCAATAGCTAACTGTAAATTAAAGTTATGGTTTGGTCAACAGGAAAAAGTTTATTTAATTGTATGTAATCAATTAGCTCATTATTTTCGTTGTTCTTTACCTAAATATGTACTGCCAAGTGCATAGCTGTGTACATGAATATACGTTACCATAATCTGCCTAGCCATTTCCCAATTCTTTTGGGGTCTGCCCCAAGTCTAACCGGTTGCGGCAGGCCACCTGTGTTTTACACGGAGCGACTACCTATCTGACCTCCTCAACCCGATATCCCTTGATAAGAACGTCTAGTCTATAGATGAAAGTTCAAAGAAATTCATGTCTACCTTGTAAGTAATGTTATAGAAGTTGGGATAAGATTGAAAAAAAGACAATTCTGAATTTAATGATTACGTAAAGACACCTCGCAGGAATAGGCTCATTTCACACAGCATAATATAGTTCTGATAAATGATAAATTATATTTATTTTGCAAATAGGTTGAAATCAACACTTTTACACGTCAACAAATTCCGTTCGGTGCGGAAAGTCCTGTTGAGTGGTTGAACATAATGAAAGTGCGATTTCGACAATGTTGTCTGGGCTGTAAAAAGTGACAAAATATAGAGTTACTGACGACTTTTCATCTTACCCCGTTTTCCATCTTGCCCCACCTCACCTTAATTATGTTATTGGGAGCATGTGTCATTCAACAAAAAACTTACTTTCGAAAGTTTCGCGTCAGTTTATCGTAGGTTACCTACTTGCACGAAATGTTTATGTTGCTCTAGTTCACAGCAAACATCTTCGTTATTTAAAAACACAAGTTTGTCATTAACTGACTGAACTGTAAACGCTAATGTGGACTGCAAGTTATCGAAAATAAATTGTTCTGCATTGAGCATAAACGAGTTTTCAGTCAGTAAGAGTAAAATTGCAGTGTGAGAAGTGTCGAGTGTGTGCACAGGTGTACTAACTAGGCATTCGGTATGTGGGTGATGGTCGGCGCAGTCGGCACGGCACCGCGCCCTCGCCACCACCGACCGGCCACTGCCACGTCGGTCGGGACTGGACACGAGTTTAAAAATACATTCACAGCTCGTACAATTCTCGCTATGGAAAATAACAGATATCGTATCGATTCCTCTGATATTATTGAACAGCTTCAACAAGTATGCATACGACGCAGACTGCATAAAACGTAGTTACTTCGGCCAATGATTGAACTCTAACAAGTTAGTGCGTTATCGAAAAATGAGTCATACGGTTTATTTTCAAAGAATTGTTTCGATTAGCGTGATGGCACGTAGGTACGTTCATTACAAGCATTATTAATAAGAAATGATTGTAACATGTCACAAAAGAGTAATCACGTCGTAAGTCGAGCGTGGCGCCTCGCCATATTGTATTACCACGAGGTCGCGGTCGAGCGTGTGATACCAAAGGATACCACTAAGGTTAAGCTTCGTAACATCACGCACATAGGTTTTAAGTACATAATAATAATCTGCTTAACTGCTTTCTACACCGACCTACAAATATCAATTATTTGCCACAGCGAAAACGTGCCAATTGACTGGTATTGAAATTCTGTCGGCAATGACTCACTAAGTTGAAAGAAAGTGTTATCGTTGATAAGCGGTTCCACTTATCTTTATGCATGTTGGTAGGCAAAAGCAGTTAAAATTATATTTTCACTCCGTGCATTCAATAAAAAACTATGTAACCAATAACTCTATCTTCTAAGTATGTCATGAACAGCTCAAACATACGTCGTACTACGGTATCGGGTAAAAATGTCAAACCATTAACATTATCTGTTCGGTAAATGTCTACTCGACTGTACAGCGCCATATGGTACTGGCGGTTGTCGACGGAGTCATATCCATAAAAAGGTTTATGAAGCTTTTAGGTTACACGCCGGCAAAGGTCGTGCATGCATCATGTACCCAGTGAATAACACTACTCTTTTAAGGGACTGTTTAGAGAGGTTTGTGAACACATTCAATACACGCCATCATATCAGTAGTGTACTGTAATGCGCCATAAACAGATAATCTAGAATATTATCGAAGCCTCCGGACACATTCGCAGTCGACGTTGTCTATTTCAGTTTTCATTTTTTTATTTATTTACTTCATGCTTCATGCAGGACCACAAACTTTTACGCATCTGTATTAACTGATGGCTTGCGTGCCACGCTGATGTTTATTGGTGATTTTAATAAAGATTTATTCGTTAATTACGGGCTCTGGGTCGTTTAGCTATTCTTTAAAACAATTACGCCCTGCCCACTGAACTTGAGTGCTAGCTGACTAACGCTCATGGGTAGCTAATTCGTTATTGCTAATATTAGTATGTACTAAGCTAAGGTACACATTGAGAGCACGAAGCACGTGGGCCCCCAAGGTGAAGGTCGTTCGCTAAGGCGTTACGCAATTGAGATTCAACAGATATTTTCTATAAACCCGATACAAGATGTACTCACACAGCTCGTACGCAAGTGAAGCTTGTTTGTTACGACCTTGTATAGAACATGTTGATTTGAATTCCTCATGAAGTAATCAGCCGAAAGGGCGTTTGATAACCTGAACTTTATTAATAGTCTTCATGAAAGGAGTGAGATATTTAAATGTATTCGCGTATTTTGGACAGTAAATACCGATATCTGGACAGGCCTCTTCCTAACTAATCAGTAAAAGAATTATATTTCTACTTCAGAAGTTGTTGAAATATTGTATGAAAATTTCTCAACTTTCGGCTGTCCCTTTATTTCCATGTGCCAAAGAGTACGTTTATAGAACGGGTCGACTAAAAATAAAACGAAGTTGTTTACTGTTTTAAATAAATAGGTATCAGGAATCTATTACGGACAGCGGATTCCTTGAAAATAGTGTTTTAGTTTCGACTCAATGGATGGATTGGATTACTTCCAAGTTGAGCAGTGGGACATTCAAAAAAAACAAAAATGGTTGTTAGATTATGATTGTTTGGTCTCTATTTCCCTGTAATCTACATAAGCGTGTCAAACTAAGTGGTTTGTGTAGCGACAAGTTGAGTGGGCTAATCAGATTACTTGACAGTAGTTGACATTGCTCTAAACCTCTATACGTTTACCCTTTAGTTTTAAACGTAGTTTATCGTGACTTCCTTGTACTCGTATAAAGCGTAGATAATCAGTCCTCAAAAATGTTTTCTAGTTTATTATTTTTGGAAATTGGTTGTCCTGCTTATTTGCTTAACTTCAATGTTAACACTCGATCCTCTGAATCTCTGCAGCTTAGCAGTATCTATGTACCTTCATACGTGCGCCGACATTGAATTTACAACAGAAATGTGTCTAAAAGTGGTATCTACATATGTTGGTCCTATTTTCTCGCAACGAAATAAAAAGTTGCGTTGGTTGGTAGAGAAATAGGGAAAACGCGAATATACGCAAATTAACATCGGTCTCTTGCATGTACATGCGTAAGTATTGTCAGTAGTGCCGACAGACCCGTCAAGGCGCCAAGAACAAGATTCTCCATACAACTATATAAATATTTAAAAGGCCTTACTACACACCGGATATATTATTCGTTGGGAGACGGATGTGGCGTCATTTGCATGCATGTGGCGTACGCAGGACAATGCATGCCTACGGACTGCGGACCGCGGACCTCCCGAAACAACCTCATAGCAGAATGTGTCGCTTATTGGTGTAAAACTGAGTTGGAAATTTACAAACCAATTTATGGGACTGCCGAAATAGAATTAAATTTAACATAACATAGCAAAAACAAAATACACGTTCATATCATACTCAGGTTAATTTTCTTCAGATTCATAATTTACCTCATTTAACCGTTGACCGCTTAACAAAGGCTTATGTATATTATTATTTATGTATACATGACTAATTAATTGGAATTATTAAAATAGCATGGTATTTGCTCGTTTTGCTATTGTTTTGTTTCTGTTTGGTATTTCCTTAAAATAAACGGTTAGTTCGTTTGATTCAAGGAAACGTCAGTGCAACACTATTTTGTACTCCGTGGATAAAACCTGGGTGCAATTATTTATCCCTGTACGGTTAATTAACTAAAAACCTATTTTATGTTGCTTTAAATACGTTTGCAATGTGTACAGATTTCGTTAAACAATAACGTGTGTGTTAACATCAAATTTTATAATGATTTTGTGCCTAGTTAATAAAATACGACCCAAAAAAATTAAGTTACAATAATCGATATAAAAATAACTCCTGGCTGTCTGACGAGCTCTAATGTGTTATGCAGTTATCAGTTATTTCTTGTGATAGTAAATATCCGCAAAAATGGGTTCGGTTGAGCCAGGTCAGATAACGTTGATTAAGATGTGGAGTTGGTTGATTACGGCGCTATCGCATCGCAGTTACCAGTATCTGATAATGTTATCAATATTTTATGTGGCCAACAGATATGAGCTCTAAGTTGAAGGCTTTGTCCAAATGCAATTTCGATTCCTCTCATATTAGTTCTAATCGTTATACATATGTATATATGTATGACAGATATAAATTAATAAATAGTTTTGTAATCACTACATAGTATAAAACAAAGTCACTTTCTCTGTCCCTATGTCCCTTTGTATGCTTAAATCTTTGGAACCACGCAACGGATTTTGATGCGGTTTTTTTCAATAGATAGAGTGATTCAAGAGGAAGGTTTATATGTATAATAACATCCGTTAAATAGTGGAGAAGTACTGTTATTTTTGAGGTTTCTAATGTGATGTCGTAAATAATTACATTTTTTCCGTTGCACCCGTGCGAAGCCGGGGTGGGTCGTTACCAATAAATGAACATATATTTTATTTTTGACGGCAGTTGTGAGTTGACGGCAGATAGAAGAGTGTGGAAGAAGAAAACATGCTGCGCCGACCCCAAATAAAAATTGAGATAAGGGCACGAGAATTTATGATATTTTATTACATTTATTTTAAAGGCGTTACTAACCAGAGCCTTTTGTTGATCAGAAGAGAAGCGTTTGCTCGATATAATGTTTCCTTCGTATCAGAATTGGTACTTGTAATTAAAATTGTTTCATAATTTGATTCAGATAGCGTTAGTTATGTCGAAGGGATTTCCCTTGAAAACGGAGCCCAGTTATAAATAAATGCGATGAATGAAAGCTGGCCACCTTCCAATTATTTTCCAGCGTTTTCTTATAGATGCCGCACGTTGCAAGTATAAAATGTGAAAACTCGCGACAAATGTTGAGAAGGTTGTTTTTAAAAATAGCTTTTGTTATAACGTTTAAGATGATCCTATCTCATCGATCATACGTCATTCCGACAATCATGTAGGTACTCGTAATATGCAGTATCTACAGTCAGTCGTAACATTGACTTACTTCGCGACCTAAATCAATGATGTATTGACGTTAAATTTGATATCGTTGTTATTCCAGAGTCGAAGTATAATATTTTGCTTTATAAAGAAGATAGCGGTGAGGTCGTATGTAGGGCAGCACCGGGCGTCAGTCGCGCCACACGCCGTGCCTGTTGTTACAGCTACGATCTTGGCCTCAAATCCTGACCGGTTACCTTCTTTGGTAGCAACCGGTTTAACGAATCAACTTCTTTGTAGAACATTTTACTCTCTAACACTCACATTCGCAATAACGTTCAGCAAACGCGTCGTTTGATAGACAATCAGGACTTCTCGCAACGGATGTGTGAATAATCAGACAAACGCGTTTTCTGAGAAGTTGTAATTTATAAGCGAGTAATAAATAATACTGGAGTCAGACATTATCTACTTTCTCGTCTCTATTAATCACGGAATATGGGTGTATTGGCATGTTCCTGGCGCGGCGTGGTGGCGTCGTGACTCACTCGCGACACTCATGCAGGGTGAGCGCGCTCTGAATCACTGACTGACTGCAGCGCCATACCTTGCCCCTCGCCATACTATTATGCACATATTGATGTCGCAGGTAACAGAATCGCCATTGTATGCTATTCACTATTGTGCAGCCGAACTTTTTAGGTCCCCGTGAACGATTGTTAACGCCTTATTGTTACACGGCTCGAATGTGCCGGTTTGTTTGTCTTGTAATAATAATAACGGGATTCTAAGCCCACAGACCAGTTTCGCTGAAATTGTTGTATTTATGTATCCTGCATATGAATATATCATGCCAACTATTCATATCTTGACTCACGTTTGCACCACGTTGTGTCAATTAAATATTTAATTGCCATGTTCCAAGTATCTTTGTTTCATCGTCTGAATCTTTAGCTCGACCGTAGCATAATAAATGCGATGACGAATTTACGAGAAGAATAACGATAATAGCTGGATATTGATTATTATATCCCTATTGAATTTCAAAATGCTTAGTTCATAGTTTGCACTAACTACATATTATTTTCAGATAGTGACAAGGCAGAACGCATCTCTGCCAACTGTAGTTAGTTCTTATTCAACAAGAAGCATTATTTGTTTTTATGTATATAATTGTAATTAATTGAAGCAAGTCACTACAGAGAGTAGATTATAATTAATTATTAAGTGAGATTTGTTTTAACAGATTGCATTTTTTAAATTAGTATTTTATGGTTAGTTACGTGTCTCTAGTTCTACAAGCTAATCCTATGTAAGTACATACATCATTACCTACTGTATCGTTAAACACATCTATAACAATATCCCTCAATGCGCAGAGTATTATTAAGTGCGCAGAACAGAAGTGTACCAAGTATTGAGTATTAAACAACGGTGCCGATTAGTTTATCATTTACATGAACAAAGTCCTAATGATTGGGTCAATAGTTTAAAATACAATTTGTCATACAAGCAATGAACGTCAAGATTATTATTATAAAACAGCAATAAGTGTTTCTTGTTTAAAGACTTCTAATCGATAAGACACATATTTTTGTGTCACTAAAGTAAACAGCTATTCAGACACGTCCGCGGTTGTTTGTGCCGCGCGGGAATTAGTCACACACACAAATATCGCTAACGGATAAACGCCACTACTAACGCCATCTATTGACACAGAACAAAACTAATGTACATTAAATATAACGGTCAAATTAAAACTGGTTTTTGCAATAACATCATGCTAAGCGAGTAAATGTAGGTATGTTTAATCTTAATTAGTAATTTAATTTATCTTATTAGAGACGCTAGTTTTAATATGGTTGAAGTAATTAGACTTAACTCGCACGATGCACTAAGTTTCAGGATACCTACCGGACTAATTAGTTATTATAACTTGAAAATGGTAACAAACTTGAAACGAATTAAAGTAAAACATCAAAGTAACGGTTTATATTATCAGCACTCATAAATTATTATCGAAATAAAATAACCTTGAAAGTTTAGACTTAAAAATTGATATAAATAAAAACATATTCATAGTTAATGTATAAAACAATTTTCATTAGAGGACATTCAAGATCACTGATTCAATTTTTACTACAGCTGCGTACGATTATTTTTTGGCATTAGACCAAGTAGTTAACATTTGAAATTATGTAATTTCTTTTTTATCGTTTGTTAGATATAAGGTTAATGGCACTATGTAGGTATATTAAATTCGTTATAAAATGATGTCACTATCCTCGGGCGTGGCCATGAATTGTAGTAGGTACTGGTGAACTTTGGAAGAATGGGACTTAATACTAGAATTTCATATAGAGAAACAATGATAAAATCATTCGGAGAAGTACCTGCCTTCAGTATTTTTATTAGGTATGACCCGTGTGTACAAACGAGCAAACTAAACGTACGACGGTTGAAAGGCTAATTGGTCTAGGCGACATTTTTATTCTGAATCAGTAATTTTTTCTTCATCATTTGATCCGTCCTCCTGCAAGTTTTGCATAATATCGCATAGATCAATTAGCGTTGCAAGCGTCGAATGAATGGTATTGGGTGTAACCGATTTCAGCGTAATGATGTGATAATCGATAATTTATTAACTGATAGTGCATTCCGTAATGCAGACAATGTTCAGATATAAATTAAAACAAGAATCTACAAGAACAATAATACACGTTATCTATTCATGATTTCGCCTTCAAATTCTGAGTAGGACGTGTTTTTAAACATCGCGTGTCAAATTACACTTAACTATGACTAATTGTTTGCCTTTTCTGAAAATAAACGATTACTCGAACCCTTTAATAGATTTGATATCATTGTCATAATGATTAAAGTTTACTTATTTTGGTGACATCACAGTGTGACCTTTTTTCATCATAATATAAGGACCATTTTACCATAAACTATATAAAAATACAATAGTAACTAACAGGAAACCAATACCATAACTGGGATGATAGTTAATCAGAGGACGTATCCGGTTAAATATTGTTGCCGAGTTCAAATCGACCGAGAGAATAAAGCGATAATGCATAATAGGGGAAAATGATTGGCGTGGTATTGATAAAGATTGGTTAGGCCCTAAAAAAATAAGGTTTTTGTTTTTCCTGCTCTATATTAATGTTAGAAGATACTGGTGCCTTTAGAGGGTTGACCCTGTATTACAATAACAGGGATTCCTCGATAACTATGTATGACATCATAATAACAATATACATGTTAAATAAGTCCTATATGTATACCTATATCATAATCATCATTAGACGTAGGCCAGCCACTGGTGAACATAGGCTTCACCCATAGATATCTAAACATATGTATGTATAGGTTGCCGTTGGAAGTGGCTTCTGTTGTCAAATCATCCGACTTACTCCCTGGTGGCTGCTGTATTTGCCAGTTCACTTGCGAACCATGGTATTATTTCAATAGAAATATATTTCCAAAAGCAACTTTAAAGAAATACAGCGACTAAAGACTTAGACATGTGTGGTCCTCTGAAAGCCAACGCAATAGTTCTGAGGGCACTGTATTGATATCAATCTCTCTCAAAAATCTAGAAAAAAGCTGTGTTAGACAGTAGTTAAAATTGTAATATTACTCCAGATATGGTACTCCATAGCTCCAGCTTTACTAGTAGCTATTGTTCTATACGAAGACAATAAATAAGTAAGAAGGGTGAAAAATATCAATCTGTCATTGAATATTGTCGTTAAATATTTAGAAAGCGTCCCTGATTTCATAAAGTACTTAAAATACTCTAATAATAAATATTAGCTCACCTTTTCGTATTAGTAAGCTGGTTACCCTGCGAAGCGCTTCCCTGGGCGACTTCTGGAAGAACTTAGGCGTCAGGTTGGGCGGCAGAGTGAGGGGTTTGCGCGCACCGCTGCCTTCCCAAGCCACGGGGTTCTCCACCGCCATCTTTGACGACGCTGTTAGTCTGTCCAGATGCTCCGTGGAAGCAGGCCTGCCAGCAAGCGGACTAGTTAGGGAGCAGGACAAATACAGGGAATATGTCAGTAGGTACGGAACATTTTATTTCATAAGTAACCCTATTTAATTCAGCGTGGTTTAGCTCATTTAATAGTCTTATTATTTGGTTTCAGAATACAGTTAGGTCGTAATTAGCGTTATAGTTTAATAAAATTAATTAAGTCGTTACTGAGTATTAAAAAGCTTAGCAACAATATTGTATTTAATTATAAAAATCTGCCGAATACATGGACTGTAAAGGATTTACTAAGTCTAATCGGAAGTCAGTTTATATTTGGTACGTCTTAGCTAATATTACTAATTTAATTAACTGGAAAGTCATGTTTTAATAAGTTTAATCGTGGACAAATAGGTAAAGGGAAAAATATCGATTATAATATCGTTACGGTCAGGGGTTCGAAATGGGTTTATCACTTTTGTATTGTTTGGACTGCGACATTGTTTTAACGTATGTAGAGACACTTGGACTGTTTTTACGGACAAATGGAAATTTATAATTATAATAGTTTTTATGTTTTATTCCTGTTTATTGAGTCATACCTGTATGTTGCTGTCCCACATATAATGATAAGAAATTACCTTTTTATACTTCTTTCCGTAAATCATTTGTTAATTTTTATTTTTAATGAGCTGCGTAAATAAGTATAATTGAACAATTGTGAATTTAAAAGTTGTAAAAAATTGTAGAAGCATAAAAATGGATCTTGCGCCAGAAGAAATTGAAGCTTCTGAATCGTCAAAAATTTGTGATGACGAGCGGCTATCTTAAAATTGGTAATTCAGATTCCATTTTCTTTGCGGATCGATTTAGTTAATTAAGGTAGGTTGGAATATCAAAATTTTGTATTTTTTTCACTTCCACTAATGAAATGTGAAATTGAACAGAATCTAAAAATGAAAGTCCCAGTTTTGGGGTTTGAATCCTGGCAAGTACAGACGCCAGCACATCAATGTACCCGAAACTGTCAAATCCCAATCAACTTTGAACCATATGCTTTAGCGATAAATTTGCAAAATCTATTAAGGAAATTTGACAGATTGTAGTAGCTTGATATGCCGACTGTATCTACATAGTTGATTTTTAAAGCTGGAATGAAAAAAATACGTTAAACGAAAGAATCCTTTTTGGACACGCTCTGTAATTACCTAGTACTTATATCTCTGTACGAAGAGTTATTAATAACTTCTTATATACCTAAGTACCTATATGTCTGTATACCTACAGGATATGGAGACGACTGTTCCGTGCAGTGAGACAATAGAGATTGATGGTTATGCACATGGTATGTAGGTAATATAAATTCGTAAGTTAGGTAATTGTGTTATGTACCTGTGTCTCTGCCGTGGGTACCAGCCTCTGGGTGGTCCCCCAAGCCGCAGCAGGTCAGCGCCAGTGCAGACGCCGGTAGCGCCCATTACCGACCCTCGCCCGTACCCACCCAGTGTTGCAGAGCTCCCTGTTCAGACAAAATTAGTCTTCAATTTATTTGTTTATAATGACAAAAGAACCAAAGGATGGTGCTATATTCAATACAAAAACACCCTTTCGTTAATTGCCGGGCTATTTTTTATACAATAAGGTCTACAAGGCTTCCATATAACAAAATTTTCCTTATGAGAACTTGAACATTAATTTTATTACTTTAATAATAAAAAAATATATCGCGTCTTCCTTATATAAAACAAAATTGTCTATATTCATCAAAGTGTCTGTTAATATACATACACGGCCCATTGCGATCACGGAAAGATAAGATACTTTTCCGAACATAATTCGACTTCCGAGACACAGATGAACTATCTCAAGTGTTTATGGCACATTCTACAAACAATTTGGGTTAGGTCAGTTATTCACTTAACGTTGTAGGTACCTATTTATTCTCTAACTAAGAACCAGCTGTTCTTTATTTGAATTAAATATATTTTATTAGTAAGTGAAAACCTTATTTATGGAATTCGAGCTGATAGTCTTGAATGTGACGGATGTTTCTATCTACTATCTAGGTACCTTTGTTAGTTGTACAACTCGTTGCGTATCGCTTGTCACGCCGAGAGTTACTGCCATGTTATTATTTTTGCTTCTGATAAAGAGTAGGTATTTATAGAACATTCTATTGGTAATATTGAACTCTTTATAACTCATCGAATTTGTAATGTACGTTTTATGGTAGAGACACCAGCATATAAAGCTACTACAACATGTCAAACTTCCTTTATAGATTTTCAACTCTATCCCTGAAACATATGGTTCAGAGTTGATTGGGAAAATTTGACAGTTTCGGGTAGTTCTATGTGCTGGTGTTTGTACCACCTTTTTATTGGTGTAAAATTAAAATAATTAAATGTTTTATTGATATTTCGTTATGGACGCACATGGTTTCAGGCGTTCAAAAGTTTTGGCAAAAAAAAAACGTTTACATTAATATTGGACTTGTTTGGCTGTAGGTACTGCCGAGGACGTCACGTTGCAAAAGACGTGCACGCACATGTGTTAGCTTGAGCACTAAAATAAGAATATAATGTTTATTCCTATCATCATGGCGTACCAAAGCATGACATCATAGGCACGGCCATAGTTTTATATAAGTATTGTTAGTTCTCGCCATGTTAATAGGCAATTTACTTGCTGAACTATCTATGAATGTACCTACATATGTGCATGTTAATTACTTGTTTGTTCTGTAGGTAGTTACGGTAAAGGTCGATTCTCATTATACGAGTCGTTAGTGTTTAGCATTTGTAGGAGTGCAGGGTGGAAATTACAATAGAAATATTGAGAATTTCATTATACGATGCTTACAAGCCTTTTACTCATAAGGTTTAGCGTATAACTCACGTGCCAGAATAACGATACCTTGTTTCTCTTTTAATAAACCTCAAGAAGGGCTCTTTGTGAGAAGGAAAATTGGGATTCGGGCGATGTGGTACCTACATGATAAAGGTTCTATAGTGTAGTCATATGTTGGGCCATCGGTGTTTTCACTACGCAAAACCTACGCAGTATCCACGTTGTATACAGGATGTTAGGGACAGCCCTCCGCAGACTGATAGGCTGCTAATTTGTTTCAGGAACGTTATGGAAATCCAATAAAACTCATTTGTTTAAACCTCACAAACACAATTTAACAGCTGTTTTCAGGCATCGATCGTTACGGTTATTTCAAAATCCATTGTCGGTTTTTTATTTTAGCGGTATCATTAAAAAAATGAAGTTCTGCGTATAAGGAATGTAATTTTACATTGAAAGAAAGAAAAAAAAAACTGAATAATCAGTAAAAAAATAATCCTGACAAAATTACCACTGAAATATGATTCAAAATAAGGAGCTCAATGCACCCTATCAGTTTGTGGAGGGCTGTCCCTTAAACCCAGTATATGTATGTGTCATCTCGCGGCCGGCTGTGAATCCACCTGTGTCTTTTTTGCATCTCGGCAAATTATTATGTGGTTATTATTTATTTCTATTAGACGGCTATAGCAAGCAAAACGTTCGCATGTTGCACAAGCATGTGTTGGACAAATGGTATTATAAGAATTTAGCTAACCTATCGACTGTATAGAATTCATGGTGTTATTTCGCGGTGGGCCGGTAGAGTTCCTCGGTGGGGTGCGCGGCACGTCACATCCTCGCGCGAACACAGGCGTCTCCGGGAGGCTAGCAGAAGTCTGCAGAGGCCCTCGACCAGTGGCCGCAGCTTCGCCTCGCTGGCGTTGCAGTGTTCTACGTCTGGCGCCGCTGGCTCCAATATCTGAAAGTAATAAATTCAGTTTAACTTGCATTACTTGTTCAATGTTGGTTGTGGTATAAATATAGGTGAAAATGTCGGAGATTTCGAAGTCCAGAAAGAAGTCCCAATGTCAAAAACAAAACCCGTATATAATTTTAGATACACAATTTAATATTATTTTATGATATAAAGCAGATATTAAAAACTCTTATTAGTTGAATCAGACTGTGTCTATAAGCCTTTAATAATATAATACTATTTAGCACCGCCTTATGAATGTCTTAAAGTATCTGTACGCTAAAGTGGCCTTGAAAGAATATAAAATAGATACACTTTTTGTATTATTATTTCTTTCGAAATCAAATCTATCTTTCTAACCATTGAAATGATAAATAAGTAAGCGAAAAGAAAAATAAGAAAGAAGAAGTTTGGCAATGTAATGAATTTCGTTTTAAATTATTTTTTAGTAAACAAGCAATCCTTAATAAAAAAGTCTAGACTTGATTGGTCGTCAAAAACTACCTAGACATCATCATTATAATTCGTGAATGGGTGGTTAGGCACCCAGGTCAGACGGTCTTACAAAACAAGACCTAATTCCCACATCTGAATGGATGTTGAAAACACAAAAAATAATTGAGATACAAGCCATGGGAAACAGGACTGTAAAATTCAGTCCTAAAAGTTGAGTAACTTTGAAGCTTGCTACATAAATCACGCCTAATTCGTAATTAAACTTTTGTAACTTTTCTAAGTTATACGTACTTTCTAAGTTTATCTTGGACACCAATGGCTGATTAAAGGAAAACATCTCGAGGAAACCTGGACTATAAAGTCTGAAATCACCAACCCGCATTGAGCGAGCGTGGTGATTAACGTTCAATCCTTCTCGGTGGGAGAGGAGGCCTGTGCCCGGCAGTGGGGCGATAAATAAGGCTGTGATGATGATGAATTCGTAATTACTTACATTCCTGAACAACGATACAAATAGGAATGGGCTTGATAGTAAGTTATTTTATACTACACAAACATGTATTAATACAAATAAGATGGAAGCGCCACTCTACCTGTAGGTAATGTTCTCCTATCGGTGGATCCACTCTTGAAATTACTGCTCCTCCTGTTTTTGTTGTAGCTGGTTTCCATTGATCGCGTTTTAAGGCTATTTGTGGTGTCACGGTGCGGCGGCACCGCGGGGGGTTCTGAAGGCCTGAGGAATAAAGTAAAGTAACATAAGTAGGGGTATACACACCCAAATCATTCTAATTCATAACAGATTAATTGGAAACAAAACATTCAACCTTATCTTTCAGGTAATGGAAACTTTGCGTACCTTCTCCTCGACTCCATCGTTGGAGTCGGTAACGTGTCAGCTTTCTTTACATGACGTTTCTCTGAGGGCTGCATGATTTCTGTATATTCATCTTCAACCTCCTGCACTGGCGAGGGAGGTAATGGAGGGAACTTGGGCGACTCTGGGGTTTGCGGCAGAGGACCCATTTCATGACCTAAAATAGGTGATGGGGGTAACGGTAGCGGCGGGTGTCTGTAGGAATGCTCAACTATTTGGACATTCAGAGGGAAGTCACCGCCGCTTGACACGGCAGAGTCTGACGATGACGGCTGGCGCATCAAACTAACTGGCACATCTTTGGCGCTTGTGGATTTATGCATACTGTTCGACCGCTTTGATCGGTCACGCCGATCCATCGACCGCTGATTCTGTATTTCATTGTGACTCGATGATTTCTGTATATCATGTCTCTTTTGTCTCTCTCTAGAACTATAACGGAAATTGTTTTCTAATATATCTTTAGATACGTCATCACAGTATTCATCCTTATGGATATTCCAGTCTTTAGGTATATATGGGGTAAAGTGTTTTTGGTCCCGACCTTGACTTAATATAGCGCTAATATTGTTTTCGATCTTGCGAAGTGGCGAGGTGTCGCCGCTGGAGCCCGGCTCGCCGCTCTCCGCGTCCTCCTCCTCCTCCACCGTAGTGATGAGCGCCTGGCGGCTGGCGCTGTTGCTCTCGCCGTCCAGGCTCGGCAGGGACACCACTCGCACCATGTTGGGAGGCACCGTGGTCAGTTCATTGACGGTTTCGTTGCATTCTGTAGGGGGCGCCTCCTCCACTTTTCCTTCTCTGATAAGTGACTGAATATTGTCAAAAGTAGATGAATACTTTTTGAAATCGGAAAATCTATTTTGTGGCGAAAGTTTTGTTTGCACTTTAGCTGTATGAGGGCCTTTTTCACTGACAGCTTTTCTACTCTTGGGACTGTGACCGAAATATTCTTGGGCGATATATCTATCTGGACCGTTATTTAGATCTAAACTTAGACGAGATTTTGGCGATGTTATTTCTTTACTCAATCTAGAATTCGGCGTGCAGAGATCTATACTATATCTAGAGTTTGGAGTGTTGAGCTCACGACTCAGTCTCGAGTTCAAATCGACACTGTAACGAGATTGAGGCAAACTTAAATCTGAGCTCGGTCGGGAGTTGTACGAGCCTACTGATCCGGAGCCACTTATTGATATGCTCGAGCCGTCTATTGACTTATCAGTGTCTAAACTTCTATTCAGACTGTGACTATTAAGTAGATTGGTGGGTGATTTGTTAGTGGTGTTCTTGTTAAAACTTGGTAACTGTTTTCGATTTTTGCCTTTTCTGATGACGTATGTACCACACGCCAAATCTTGTGCTCGCCGAATTTCCTGTTCGGCATCTGAAGTAGGCGATGCAAGAGACTCACACTGTGTGAGTGGAGGAGGAGGTGGCCAATACTCCTCGCCCCAATCATCATCTATTTTTTGTGGTATTGAGCTTGTGCTGGAGTGTGACTGATCTCCTGACCTTCTTCTTCGTCGGCCTATAACCTGAAACCAAATATTTTATGTGAATAAAAAGGTGCTCAGAAGAGTTAAATATAATTTATTTGAATTTAAAATACCCAAGTCAATGATGATAAGTGGAATAATTAAGTCGCATTTATATCTACTTAATATTACCTTTGTGCTCCCTGGTGTAAGTAGAGGGTCATCACCATCGAGTGACACTTCCCAAGCAATGGAATTGCGTTTCGAAGGCGTAGTAACAGCGGGCGGCGGCGGCGGGAACGACTCCTCCAGCGAATCGTCCGAAAAGTGCTCTTCGTCGTTGCTCTTACTCGAACTTCTCCTCTTACAACTCACAACCACGTCCTCCGTAGATCCTCTACACACTTCTCTATGTCTCTCCATAGAACCGGCGAGAGTACGCGGAGGTAATTTCCCTTTGGGTGATAACATTTCACCGTCCGACCTGCTGTCGCGTTTCATACTGCTCTTTCTTTCCGAGCTTTTTGTGTTGGAGGGTGAAATTTTTGGTATATTGTACGTCGGTGAATGCGATTCCTTTTTGAACTGTATGTTAGGGCCCGGATATATTGTGACTGGATGTTCATTGTATGGTTTGTCGTTGAATTCGCTCGAGAAGCCCATGAAGGGGAAAACCGGAGGATTCTCGACGCTGGGTGACTTCTTGAGGTTGGTGGGCGGCGCGTTGTGCCGCGGTGGCAACCAGGCTGGCGCGGTGTCGGGCTGCGGCGGGCGCGCGCCGTGCTGCAGCGACGCAAACCTATACGGAGGCACTGGGGGTTGCTGAAGTTGGAATCCGTTAGCTTCCGTGTCTTTTTCCCACCCATATGGGCGCTGGTGCCTGGTTTTCGGCTGGAAAAAACAATGTTAATCCTTTTGGTGACTGATTTATTAATTGTGATTTTTTTGGAAAATAAATTCTACTTTCTTAGGAAATTTGTTATTAGCAATTTCTTTACAAGAAGATCTTAAGTAAGTTATTTGGCTGCTTACAAACGTGGTCTGTGTAGCTGTAGTGATGCCATTGACGCTGATGATGGAGTCCAGTCTCTCCTCTGCTTCCCGCTGTTCTACTGATATTGTTCGCTTTGCTGAGTTCGCTGGTGAAACTCTGTAATTTTTATAGAATATTATTTGTTTTTTTTTTTTTTGTATGTAGTCTCAGTCAGTCAGTATATATTGAGTTAATGAAGTTTTATGGATATATTTCATTAATAGGTAGTTTGTAAACTTACTTGGGCAATAACGTGGAGATGATACGCTCTGCCTCTTCTGGCGGCGGCGGCGAGTGCGGTGACGGCGGGTCCGGGGGCGAAGGCTCTTCGCGTTCCTCCGTCGGACGGAAACCCAGCGCGAACTTCGCTCTGAAATATACCACACAAATATTTATTATAATTTTTTTGGTAGATGATGGTCACAGCGGTAGGTGATGAGGTTTATGGCATGTTAACATGGCACTGATGCAAAAGAAATCTGTTCTAGTTTAGAGTTGTAACGTCCACTTCACTTAGAAAGCAATAATTCGTTTCTCACCTTCTCCCGTTCATGCTCATGTATCCATCGTCCTCGGAAGTGTGTCCCGCGAGCGGGGAGTCGTCGTCGGTGGCGGGCGTGGCGGGGGTCGCGGGGGTGGCTGGCGTGTTCAGCGCGCGCGCCTCCAGCGACCGCGGCTCGCCTTCGTCGTACTCGCTTAGCACTTGATCGAGCAGCTCCAGAGAACGCTGCACGTCGTCGCACCCGCTGAAACCAGGAAAATAATAACTTAGGAAACTGTGTTAGTTTATCTTTGACGACGACGACGAAGCGCGGTTTGAAGAGCTATTCTGCGATATAATAACTTTAAAGTAATCCTCAGGTATATGAGTTCAAAAAAAAAATATTACGTTGGTCGCAGCGAGATATCAATAAAAAGATACAGAGTAAGTTTCAAAAAAGATAATATTGTTGAATTAATGATTAAATATAAAACATTCATACGGTTAGATCGTCTACGAAAAGCTTTTAACGAAAATGAATAAATTGAAATAAGATTTATGATAAGATCGGAATTAGCTTTATAGCAGACAGAATTCTAGACCGAAATATGGATAGCTAATAGGGATTCGAAAAGGGTCAACAAACCCAAGGCTCGACAAAATCCGCAAAATGGCCGCACACCGGTCTCTATTTCTAAATGCTGAGCCATTTTTTAGAAAAGAAATAAGGGCCTCGTTCCTAAAGCTCAGTATTCAATAAAAATCGAATTCAATAACTCCCGAGTCACCGCAGCACTACAGCGAACCCAATTTGCAACCGTGCAATTTCCGTGATGGTTTTCTAGTTGGATTGTCATACTAAATAAGTCAGTATAACAAGTGGCGAGCGAGGTCGCACCACTCAATTCCCCGAGATAATGGTAAATTGAACTCATTTCCTCACGAGGACTGGCCCCGCCTCGAGAACGCTTCCTTAACTGTTCCATTAGAACCGAATTAGAGGATAACGATATAGTTACATCCTTATATCAATCAAGCGTGACGTGCTCCATTGATTCTATCTAGAAGAGACTAAGAGCGTATGAGTACATTTTCGTCTACCTATATTTGAAAAAAGACTATGGGAATATGCTGGAATATGTTATCCTCCGGGAAAAAAACCTGTTATTTATCATCTTTAATATCTGTCTACTCCTGCCGTTGCAAGGAATTGTTATAATGTAGTGAAAAGTTATATTTTTTGCCTGGATGTATAATAAATTCATCCTGGCATTTACTTTAGGTGGGCGTTGTCATTTTATCTCGTACCTTTAGCTGTACTTTATAGATAGTGTATTGTTGTAAAAATCAAGAAATATAACTAACTACACTAGCTATCAAAGGAACTTTGTAGTTGGTAAATATGTAGTTATTCGCAATAATTCATTGACTTATAGGGTTTGGTGATTTTATAAGCTTATTAAGCCATCTAGGTATATTTTAAAGGATGCATGTCTTCCCTGCTGGAAAGTGGTTGTAGTGGGAAGCACAAAGCAACCCTTTAGATACAGGAGGGCTCTTTCACCATCTCTCGATAAGCCGTCCCCGAGTGGCGGGGGCGCCACACCGGCCGGCTCACATGTATTATTGCTCATACATATGCTCTCATATGTATTATTGCTCAATAAACTACACTACACTGTTTAAAATGCAATGGTTGATCTCAGATATTTTCAATTTCATTATTTTTTTTTATATTTCAGGGAAATGTATAAACATTTAATACTATAATAGAGAAAGATGGATATCCTGTTTTTCATTTCTTTCATAAACAAAGCATGTGGAGCTTAAAAGCTCAAGTAGTGTCTGCATAGCTTGAGGCGGGGTTTTGTAAAATTCTGGCTATGAATTATTCTTGACACGGAAAATCCGATATTTGGCGAAGACGCTATCTCGATGGAGCGGGTTGTCTCCTGCGGCGATCTGTCCCGATCGAGAGGATCATTAGTGTTCACCTCACTAATGATCTGCGCTGCACGGTCGAGCGTAAGGACACCAACAATCAAGTTGAAACGTTTTTTTGGTAACACTCTATTGGTTCAATTTATTTAGAACTCAGTCTGATAAAACTTTTATCTTAAAAGATTGTAGTTTGTTTTTTGAAAGGCTTTTAGAAGTAGGCTTGAGAGGTAGAAAGTAAAATTACAGCTTACTTTAACACCGAAGCACGTTCTTGCGCTATGACTCTGTATCAAGAAATATAATACAATCCCACGCAAGTTTTGTTACCAAATGCTCCACGTTGGTAACGAAATATTGCAAGGTTTTGTGAGGCATACATTTATCAGGTAACTCAATATTGGTTCAGCATTGGGCGCGTACGACTCGCGGAAGCCTACTTGGCTATGCTCAGTAGAGTTGCGCCTTGTTAGTGTGTGTATCGCGTATTGCATTGTATCGCCCAGCCTGCCACAAAGCAGAGCACTCAGCATGAGTGCCGCGGCGGGCGCGTGCCTGCCTTTGTTTTATTTCACCCACACTCCTGCGCTTTCGAAACTTTTAAGGGGAACTTCAAATTGCGTTTCTCCTTTTAACTGGAGCTGGTTTGTGCTGATTAGTTGGTTGGAGTCGGTTGAATTGGTAATTTATTTTTGTTAGCGGTCACGGTATTTTATATTCTATTACAATGTAATGTGTATTCTATTTTGTGGGTAGACTATTCTGACTTCTAGCTACGTGCCCACGTAGAAGAGTTCTCTTTATTAAGTTGTGCCCGTCTTGGACGTTTCAGCGGTAGGCCTATATCTTGATACGGTGAGGCAGGTACTATTTATGCGGAAATGAGTGCAGCGAGGCGGAAGTGCAAAGCAACCCCGTGTGGCACCCCCGCGCGGCACCCTCGGCCGTCGACCTCGCGTACGCACGCCGCGCTGCCTCGCTGTCTCGCCACTCACAATAACAACTCAATGCCTTCAGCCTCTCAACACGGCCTGCTATAGAAAATCACTCGAAGATCAATCGAACCTGAAGTCACGGCTACACTGTCAACAGATGGCGTAATGCAGTGCTGCGTAGAAAATCCATGTCCGTAATACTTGAGCTTTCCTATTTCAATGTCAAAAGATTTTTTGTTGAAATTGATCTAATCAGGGGCTGAGGGATAATGTTACGTAATATTCAATTATATTACTTAGGTTAATAAAAGATTATTTTTATTACAGTTGACATTATTATAATTATATAAACTAAGTATAACTATGCCGCTATGTATCAATGTTTCAAAACAGGAGAAGGAGGTACGGAGATTTATTACATTAACAACAGTAGGTACAGTGGAAAATTCAAGCGGCTAAACACGGCTTAAGACGAGCAAACCCGAATACTTGGCGGGAACTTTAAAAATTTTCAGTCGGAACATAATTCAACTAGTTGTTAAAGTGTACGGAAGTTGGCCAATTAGTTGTTCGAAAGTTTTGTTGCTATTGTTCCTCAGGGGATAAACACGGAGTGCTGCTTTTAAAATAATTTAAGTCAAGAGAATGTCTGTGGTAATAGGCGCGGAGCTTTCGGACGGTTTTCCTCATTTCATATGAGGTAAGTAAATTCACTTTAATTAATTAAACTCAATATTCAACAAAGCCGAAATCGTCCGTGACACGAAAGGGTCCTATATGGAAAGACACGATAACTCTGTTATCTAAATAATCTTGTTTCTATATGTGATGCTTTTCTTTTGTTTACGGTTGACCAAATACAGTTTCATTGAAAGGCACGCTGTAAGAAAGCGACTATTTACTTTAGATAACCGATCTACAATTTAAGACGTTATACACTGCGATTGAAACCTTGGCGGTTCCCACGCTTATCCTATAGTAAAAGGAATAAATGTATCAGTGCTTTTCATCTCGTGTGAAATAAGTTTCAAGCCAACTTAAATATGATCCATGTTTTGTGTGAACATGTTTTGCTATAGGTAAATTACCTACACACGTAAGAATATAGATATGTATTTTTTATGACTTTAGGTATCGAACGTAAGTTCATAGAAGAAATAGTCACCAGTTTCAAAATAATAAATATCTAGTTTATTAATTTATCGGTATCTGCCTATAGGCAATAATTTTTGTTAAATTACACGGTAAAACAGTCGTTGGGATCTAGTGTTTAAAGCACCAGCCTTTAAAGTTTTAGTGTGCAGTTTCGATTTCAGATCAGGCAAGTACCGATGTTACTTTCTCAGTATATCTATTATCTTTATCTTTTATCTCTTTTATTTTGAGGAAACTTGGACTATAAAGTCTGAAATCACAAACCCGCATTGAGCAGGCGTGGTGATTAACGCTCAATAATTCTCATTGTGAGAGGAGGCCCGTGCCCAGCAGTGGGATGGTAGAAAGGCTTATGGTGATGACATGGTAATTCACAGATACATTTAGGTATTTATAACAGATCTACGTCTTTTCGGTTTCCAATTTAAGTCGTACTTAGAGAGCATACGTTTTAGTTTATGTAAAATAAATCTGTAACATCTAATAAAATATAGGGTTACATAACCGAAATACAAGCGATTTGTTCGCTTGACAATTTTCCGGAAAGCGCTTTCACTAAAATGAAAACTGGTTGTCGTCTGTGAGTAAGTGTCGTCAATGGTTCACTTTGAAGAGTTTTTGTACAAATATTACTTTTCGACAACGAGGAAAACATTATCGGGCCCACCGAAAACGCAAGTTATTTAAGTGATTTTTTTGTTCATATAACGAGTGCTTTATAGTTTTCAATAATTTATGTGACGTAGGTACATTTAGTCGCTGAGATATTTTCCTGACAGTAGATATTATTGAATTGTAAATATGCAAAGAAAACTAGTTCTGTTTTATGTACTTTACCTAGCATAATGATGTATAGGTACAGTATGGAGTATGTACGGTACATACATATATCCACACAACTTTATGACATTTGGCATTCTGAAACTAGAAGCGAACAGTTTTAATCGAATTCTGTGAAACAGGAAATTGGGATACAATAAAGGATGTGCTTACAATACTAACGATGTAAAGAGCCAAAGTTATAAACCCATATCAGTCGTTTCATCAAACGCAATGTCATTAATTTTGTAGGCTCCAGTACACTCGAAAACAAAATAAATTTGTTACATTGATACAGTTTGGTCCGTGATGGTCTGTACCTAAGTTATTCAAGCCGATTCGGTCCCAAAGCACTTACCTCAATGTACTTATCGCACATAATTGAATCACATATATTTTTGTGCTCTATAAATAAAAACTAGGGTATTTTCCTCGGTACTGTTTGTTTCGCTATCAATGATAGGTACTCTATTAATAAACAGAAGGACATAATTCTGAATGTGCAATTGTTTGGCTATAACAGGTACCTACTCGTACCTCTATAGAAGTCGATGAATATGTCTATCTATTTTAATTAAAGACATAAAAACTTTGAATATTTTATTTGGATATTCAATATAATAGTAATGAATCATCGCTTCTCACAAATAATTCAATGCACACTATAAAGGATTATGGGCAGAAAAAAACTGGATTATTAGGTATTTAATACAGTTACATGAAATAAATACAACATGATCTAATTAGCCGGCAGAAAGAAGAAGGAAGACGATAACCTAAGTATCAAGTGAAGTTTACATGACTGTAGTATCACACTGACGTGACGTAATACGAGTAGTTTCCGTTTACCTAATAATCCACAACACACTACCATATTTATATTGTGACACTACACACTTCTAATTATTGTTAAGTTATTATTTAATTAAAATAAACAGTATCAATTTTTATCATCAAGTGCAGTGTTTTCATTGCATAAGCAGGATATTAAATTTAAAACCACAAAATTTACTTTCCTTATGCTAAACAATACATGTATGTATTATCAGCTAAAGGTTATATAAATGTAAAAACAGTTTCATAATATTTATCTATACTGTTGTTATTTATTAATTAATTAAGGTATTGATTTCGGTCGTTCTGCTGTGGCTTTTAGTAACGGTGTTGTCTAAACATCATTGGGGGGTTGACGTCTAGCGGAAAATCCTTACCATCTTCGTTGTGTCGGAAGGAAGCTTTGAGGACACGCCAATAACCGCTGAAGCGGTAACAACACCTCTCACAAACAAGGCCTAGAGCCAATACCACTCGTGCGTGCATGCAATAAGGTTGACTTTCCAAATAAGCTTTTGCTATTATCGGCTGCAGCGACTTAAAGCAATTTTGTGAGTCAATATTGAAGTTTTCAACTTACAGGAGCGATGTGTTCCCTCGTACTAAAATACTGTGCTTACTCACTGAACCACTTACAAAGCTTTGCGCGGATCCTTCCAAGACAATTTTTGATATTTATTTTAGTAGTTATAAGTTTCTGTCTGGCTGAACTAACAACATTTTACTTTATTATTGGTAAGACGAAGTTCGACATGATACATGCGAGTTGCTCTCAGACGTGAGATACCCTTTGAAGACGTTTACCGATTAACGTTTAACTAACATTTGTCTAATGTGTTTGAACTGCCAATTAAATAAAACTGTTAGGTAGTTATCGCACAGTCGATGTATCAAAGTAAGGGTAGATTACTGTCGGCGTCGTCGGATTGCGGTGTTAATTAAGCAATTAGGTCTCGTCAGCGGCCTCAGCCCGTCAGGCGGCCACGCCGTCCTCGTTAAGGTATTAAAACGGCCAAGCAGCCTCCTGCGACCTTATTATCAATCCCAAAGGCCGACGGGTACCCTTAGGTAGACTGATATTAAAGCCGGCTCAACCCTTAAATGACAGTTGTAAATAATTATATTTTCATCATCACAATGTCTTCCATTGTTTCTCTCAATTGTGTACATTTTAGATATATTTTGCGGAGACGATTATATTTGAAAGTAAAATTTGTAAGTCATTTTTTTTATTAAAAGAGTCATACGGTGTGGCTGAGCTGAATGTTGTAGATACACGGTATAATAAAATCGGTCGTAGGCACGATTGCGGCCGGGTGACATTTCCACCCTAAATCACGTGTGAGCATTTCATCGAAGCTGTGTTCACGACGCGTGGTTATACATATTACACAAGGTTCAGGGGGCGTGGGAATGTAAAATTTGTGGTACATCGCATTTTCATTTTAACTCCGAACGGTCGAGTAATATTTCAGCGAAATAAACGCTCTCCCCGCGCTAATTTACGGTACGAGCGCAAAGATTAGTATTTATGGATATTACGGCTTGTGGTGTAATTACTGCTTATCAAATTAGTGCAACGGAAACCATTTTTACGTTCAATGCCGCAGAGCGACTGCGAGGGGTCTGAAAAGTCCCCCTTTTCCGATACGCTAACGTCTCGTCATCTCTTGTCTATTTTAGGCCTGGCGGGTTTTGTATTATGAACTAAAAGTAGGTGCCTTTTAGCTAAACGTAAGACTTAACTATAATTTAATTAAAAATTTATGTCAGTACCTAAATCTATAAATATAGTGTAATGGTACCTACTACCCTTCATAGAAGATCCCTAAATACAGCTTGTAGATATTCATATTTACTTTACAAATATTTAGGAAGGGGAATTACTGAGCAAGGTGCATCGTTGTATTTGCGTAGCATAATAATTATACTAAAACAGCAGAAAATATAAAAAAGAAAAGTAGGACTTTAGCAAGTATTTATAGTTATTGCATTCTTCTACTCTCCTATATACCAAGTAGCAGCAGAAAAGCTTGCGAAGTTATCCAAGGTAAACATACCTATCCCGTGTGTAGTATGGACGCTTTTTGTAATGGTTGTTTAACCGAGTCAAGTATGTGTTTAAATTTAAACGGTCATAAATCACTTGGGGTTGTGCAATGTAATTTGCAAAGGGATTTCTACAAGAATTATTTGTTTACGTATGAGTATAAAGATTTTGCCATTTTCCATGTAAAATATACTATTTTCCAAACATGATTGTAATGTGCTACACAAATTAAAGAGACATTAGAAATTACCAAATAGGGAACCCCACAATACTGCATTGCGGCCCAGTCGGTGACACGCAGTGAGACGACATAATTACGTACATACGTGTTTAACTTAAATTAGAATTAAAAGCGACGTCGAATTGTTTACTTATGAAAATGAGAAGGGGATGATGTTTAAATTATAAAGTAGGTGCATTACACATATAATTTGTATAATATAATACACATATAATTAAAAAAGCGGTTTATAAATAACACTACAGTAGGTAGGTCAAATTTTATTTAAAAAGTATTTCAGATAACTTGAAATTGATGCAACCGTTATTGGTTATTTCGACAAGAGAATCGTATTTTCCTTTCAATTTGCCTTGATTATCATAAGCCCTCAGTTCCATAAACGAATTCTTGTGTTCCGAGGATTAAATGTGTGTACTTTTTATTGCTCGTTGTAGCTCGTGGTCGTAAATACGACGGCTAATAAAAACATTAGTCAAGCTAAGACAGTGGAGTAAGATTGTCTGGAGAGCTGCAGTCCCGGACTATCGATTTTTGGCTGCGGCCAGACGGACGGCGACGCGCCAATGAAAAACTATGCTTTTTGTTCATCCACACAACTCTAAAACCAACTCGTTCGCATTTGTACATCGACAAACTTTATGCAGATCAACATAACTATCTAGAAAGTTATTTGAATATGTGGTGTTGCTAACGTGAATTTTAAAGTTCATTAATTTGCATAACGATTCAGTTCCATAATCATGAAGTCTCAGACCTGTAGATAAAAACGCAATCCTAAATTATTAGATATCGTCTGCAAAAGATTTACTTTTTGTTACTTGTCATGGAATCATAATATGCCCCGATGCTATGCATTAAAAGTTCCATTTGTACTAAACAAATAAAGTTAAGAAGATAATTCCTCTAGAAATATAATAATTTTTATGTTATTTACAATTAATATGACAAAGGATATATCTGCAGTTAAAATGTTAAGCATACATATTCATTATCTTTTTGGGTGCCCGCTATGAGCCTATAAAACGGTTTACAAAAGCGTTGCAACATAATACCGACTAAGAGAATGGTGGTAATAATACCATCGAGGGTTCCACGCTTCATAAATACTGACGGAGCCCCCCAGGTTTATAAAAGGATGCGCAATTCTTACAATTTGAGAAGTTTGCAAGTTACTCTTTATGTCGGCAGTTATGTAAGATATTCGTTAAACTTTTGATATGAACTGTAACGAGGGGAGCGGTGTCCAATAAACATTTGTAATACGAGTCTGTGCGGTGTTGTTGTTTATCTTTTATTATATTATTTTAACAAATTCTCTTTTTGAGGACACAATAATATCCATCCGATATCGGTATTCGGGTATGTTGCAATACTAGAGCATAGAGAAAGCTCTTTTCACAATTTCACAATAGAATTAACTCTTTGTTAGTACTGGGACTACAATGTTTGAATTCTTCTTATGTTACATTAATTCCAAATGCTAGATATCTCATAGGTACTTTACTTTTTACTAGGTTTTTATTATTATTTAAGAGCATGTAATTAATGTCTGACATAAGAAAACAGGATACCAGCTTATTAAAAGTCTCGAGACGTGTACAGTATTGTTACATTTTATCTCCTCCCAATAAAAGCGTAAACAAAACAAAATCGCACAAGAAAGTAATTTTTACGAATTAATAAATTGTCGCCTCCCTTCTGCGACGACGCCGGGCGAGGGTGACTGTGGCAGGAGTGCCGAACATAAGCAAATGTCGCCGCGGCTCCACAATAAGCGGAGACGCGCCGGATGCTGCAGCATTAGCCGCGTGATTTATACGTCTGGCACCACTATTGCGTTAACTCCACAAACAATACAGGGGTGGCTGCAACAAGCCAATGGACAACTCTTTCCTACGCCATGGAGCTTAAACAACACATTATCCCAAACGCTATAAACATGCAAATAAGTATCATAGGGTACCACATCAAAGAGATTTTACTGATGGAATTTAAATATGAATGGGTAACTTTGAAAATGCACCGAACCGGTTGAGCGGCGGCTTTCGATTGTCCGAAACAAAGAATTGGAAGAAAAATATTGTTGTTTAAAAATTAACTAGGACTTTATACAGAATGATCTAACAGAATGAATTTAAGTAATAACATTTTCAACTCATTCTTAGTCCAAACGGTGAATTTAAAATTGTTAACAGAAAAGGGTGTTAAAGTAGGAATCACCCAAGCTACTAGTTGAGGGTTTAAAGAGATGTCATTTTAAAAATCAATATAATCACGGTCGTTTACCTAGCCACCCCAACAAATTGTTCAACCCCATCAGCCGCCCGCGGTGCACTTGAGCCGCCCCGAGCCGAGGCGAGGCTCTTTAAAACTTGTGGGTAAAATTTGATCCCATACCCTTGTGCCACGGCTGTGCGGGTTGTCAGGTACCTATCTGCAGTTAATTATCTGCGTGCAGAGGGGACGGACGGGGGAAGACATCGCAAAATGCCAATTTCTCCCCCAGCTACCATTCCGGGCCAAGATTCGCGTCGAGCCATTGGAACGATAAGCCCCCGTAATTAGTTTTAATTAAAACCATTAGAAAATAAATGGTTGATCGATATCGAAATCTTATTTTGGGAATTAAAGCACCATTCTCGTATTTAATCTCGTTGTGCGCTGGGAATAAAGCAATGGCGTCAAATTGAAATTCAATGAATGCAATTCAGGCTGATTGTAATTTTAGCGATAAAACAATTTGTTACTTTTGTAGAAGGATCCTAAAGTAGTATTGAAAGTTATGGCGCCAGAGGAAATACGTATAAGTGAAGGAAAAAATGTGGTGTGAAGTCATTAAGGTGAGTGAGCACGACAGGCGCTGGCTGGGGCAGCGTGGGCTACGGGCCATTCAGCGAGCCCGCAACAACTCCCTCTCCCACCTACTTTTGTCTCTGAAGTGTAATTACTGCCATCAAACAGATAAATTACATTAATCACACTTGCTTTGACGGTCAGGTGCTAATGGAAACTCGCGTCGGCGTTACGACCTCTCAAGTTGTTAACGATGACGTGCTCGTCTAGAACCTCGTAAAATGCAAGACGAAGCGATGATAAAACATTGTCTTGACGTTTCCGTGAAAGTTCATTAAAGTTTAAAACAGTGACAGTTGACATACAATTAGATATAAGTGGTTTATTTAGAATGGGGTAGTTATGTGCGTCCATATGTGGTTGGGAGGGAGTGGAGCGCCTCCCTCAGTAATTAGCCAGGAGCGCGGAGTGACGCCGACGTCCGACATGCTCCCGACGCGCCGTTGTTTGCTAACATCACTACCTCTGCATCCATTCATAAAAAGCATTTGAGAAGCCGTTTATGTGAGTAACAACAATGGCTAAAGTGGCTGTAACATGTAACATGTGCCTTGTTATCGTGGATGTCGACAAAGAATTTAATGTCTGCTTAGACATCATGCGCGCAATAAAGTTGTAGGCAAAAGTTATCACTGACATTATAATCATGACATTGATTCACATCAGCGATTCACAGTGGCACTAAATGTGGCCACACATTCTGATAAATGTCCTTTGTATATGTGGTAAGACTGTGTCTTACCAAATTTCAAAAATATGACGTCCTAAATTAAGAAAAAGAATTTAATATCATGGTTTCGGTAAGGATTTATTATTTTATTGTAAGTATAATATTGGCAAGATACATCAATTTATTCCTAATTATTTTTATACATTTCAGGGATAATTATTTTGAATTATGAATTATAACACTCTGTTATGCTCTTTGATAGAGTCGACTTTCGTTTGTTAAGTGTAGGTACCTCAATAATCTAAACTTTACAATTTTACTTGGCTAGACAGACAACCCTGATACAATGTAGAACGTTTGTAGCGCAGGTAAATTCTGAAAACAAAGGGGTTGTGCTTTAAAACGCGCGGTGGTGCGTTGCAAATTAAAACGAACGCCGTATTTAATTTATCTATGATTACTTAATTACAATAAAATAATAATTATTTATACGTAACAATAATATGAACACTTAAGACTTCTCAATGTCAAAAAATTTTTTTCATTGACATTTTCGTTTTAGTTGCATCTAGGATTTTTGTGAATGAATGCAAATTGTATAGGAATTTAAATCTAGGATTCTTTGTCTCCATCCTAGATATAGATAAATATTAAGAACAAAATATAAACAGAACGCGCTCGAGCGTGTCGTATTTACTCATGAAGCTGAACAATAATATGACACGACATAGGAAGCCTAAGCGGAGAGGGGTGGGGCGGAACTGCGTACAGCTTAGCTCGGTGTTTTACACGCAACGTAAACAATGTGCTTACAAATCTCACAATATCATCTAGTCTGGAGGAATGCTGTGTGAGAGAGGCTTCACTTGAGTGCCTGCTCGTTAGTGAGAGAGCTTAAATTACGCCACAACTCTACGGCCGCTCTTACATGCGTAACTTACTTAAAATACGCCAGACGCAACACTGAAAAATGTTTCAATTTAATTTATCTGCGAACTGACTTGTTAACGTGCTTATGAGTTGAGCAGCACGTTTTACATGAGAAATATCGAAGTGTAACCAAGTTTCACTTTATTATTTTATCTCGAGAACTGTTTGTTCTCTAGAGTAAAGAAAATGTTATTATTTTTACGTTACAATCGAGTATAAATGTTTGCCTTTGTAAGTTTGTATAATATCTGAAGTGCCAAAAGAAGTATAGTGATACCAAGTGCTTGTGTTTCTACTAAAGTGGATGAAGCGCTTCTGACGCAACTAAATTCTTACAAGGACATGTCTATGACTTTAAGACAACCTTTGAACAAACGTGACTTCTTCGTGATGGACGTCTATTCTATGAAAGAAAGCGACGCAATTGTGGGAATGTCCTCGTCATTATATAAAGTTCAAATTTTATAGGTATGTGCGTACTTCCAAAACACCGATTTGTGATTCATCGGTACAAAATTACCGATAAACAAGTGGCGTGGCATACTATTGGTAAAAGAACTTTCAAAATCAGAACCAATATACTTTATAGATAAATATGTACTGTATAGATAGCAGCTATTTATACTGTGGCTTGCACTGCCTATAGATATCAGTCTAACAGCCACTGTAGCAGACAAAGTTAAAACTGTTTCAATAAAACCTTTGTAAGCACAGACAGCGGAGAATTTAACTATTCGCATACCATAATCGGTAAAATTCTCATAACAATATTATGTAAAAGTTTCCTTCAACTACTTTCCCTGGCGTCTGAGGCTCCTCGGGTGTGCATCTCCTGGGGTGCGTGGGGTGGCGGGGCGCTGGTTGCGGTAGGGGGAGGTGGGGACCTTCACTTTCGTCCGCGACTAGGCAGCAGCGCCCCGACCTTCCCAACTGCACAACTTTCCCAATCCAGTCTGTTAAGCCTTTCGTAACTCCTTTATCATGATATTATTAAAAGAATTTGTAGACTATTGCCACAACTATAGATACTTCGTAACGATCTTTCAACATCATCCTTTTATGGAAACTGTTAATTGGATAATCATTCCATATTTGTTGCAGCACTTCTGTTCAATTTCTTGATGAAGTATATAAAAGTAAGCATATCTTGATATGATTTGACCACGGCCACTATATTTAGTCGCAGATTTAAATCAATTATAGTACATGATAAGCAAAGTTAGAAAGCTTATTGATCAACGCTTGATGGTACCAATAAAGTGTTAGAAATTTTCTGCAATCCATAAAAGGCTTTCTTTAAATGCAACTATCGCATGAGATAAGTAGTTTCCTCCATATAATATTATGGCTAGCCCATTAGTATGATATGGCATGGCAATTATCAGCATTCACTCTCACTTAGAATATATTTTTTCTGTCCCAGAGTAATAAAACGTATGGTTCAATAACAATCAAGTATAAAGTGCAACCAATTAATATCTATTTAGGTACTTATTTAGCTCTGGGTGTGCATGGGTTGTTTGTCTGCGTTTACAAAATGATTTTATCGAATGTGCTGAACAATGGGCTTACACAGCCTACGGCATAATAACAGCTGGTCAGCGGAAGGCCGACATCGTTCCATTATGGAAATTGACAGGTGGATAGGGTGCCTAGACTGTGGGATATTTGCGGTTTGGAAACTGATCCCACAGTGTTTATGTAGGTACAGTTTAAAGTTTTTTTGTTTCTAATAGTTTCGATATTTGATCAAGGTCTTGCTCTTAAGAGTAGGAGTCTCTTTATTTAAAGTGAATCTACATAATATTCAATTGTTTTAAAACCATTTTGCCTATAACTAACCCCCAAACTACGAAATATCGCATTAAAATGTTTGTATAGCACTAAGTAAAAATATTTATGGTTTAACATGTCAGCAAGGTCAGGACGGGGTGTCTTATCTATGGTACAACACTTTCTCTGATTAAAGGAAGTCGCCACTAAATCATAGCGCTCCCTAAAACATGCGTGAGGCGTGGCCTGAATTTATAACAACTATAACGAATATCTATGCATCATTTTAATATAGTGTTTTGGGCGCCAGGGTTTGTGTTTTTTGTAACCACAATGAAATTTATTTGGCTATTGCTATCAAAAACAAACATAAATAAAATTATTTGAAAGCAGCATTTGTACAATTTCAGTCGGCCATTGATTTGTTAATCGGGTTTATAAATTATAGATATCACATCACTACAGATGAGTTTCAAGTAGTGCCCAGTATGACAATCAGAATAATATTCGATCGGTACGAAACCAACTTAAAAGTTTGGAATCACAATTAGGGTCCTTAAAAATACTGACAACGCTCCATCGGGTCAACTATCGGGCGACAGTTTGCAGTGTGCTCTGGCACTGAAGGCATAGGTTTTGTAGTGTACATACACATTCGCACATACTAGTCCATAGATATTAGTATTAGAGGGAGATAAGCCCGTGGGTTAAAAATATATCGGAAACCGATATCGCAACGTCTACCCAACGGTTTCGTCTCAACTACGCATGCAGCTAATGCTACGCTGTCGTACACACATCCGCGTCACAACTTGCAGCACAAACATTTTAAGTTTAATTTTCAAACCCATCTATGTACATCTTACTGACACTAAAGTGTACGTGCAACATGCGCGGAAGAAACAAGCCTACTGGCTGCTTCTACTTTTTAGATATCTATACTTACAACATGAGATCCTTACAACCTATCAATTTCAAAGAAATAGGTACCTGCTCTATTTTACAGCGTTTCATAACCTAAAGAGGCCCGAATAAAATTCCCTTAGTTGCCTTTTACGACAAATATCAAGTAAGTAGTCAATATAATTGAAGGATTTTAACTCGTGGCTCTTTTCCACCTCATTCACGGCTTTCAATAAATACAGAAAGGTTTTAAATTGACGAATAACTCTCGCATTCGAACATCGAATGTATTGAGAAAGTGAAATTGAAAGAGGAGCATTTCCATCAATAAGCAGCAGAAGTCCTAAGCAAATTGACCGAGCATTCGTAGCGTCGAATATTTGGATTTGTATTGGCCTTTTCTCGTAATGTAAAGAGAAGTTTTCTTGCTTTGTGACTTATTTCAAGGTTTTTTTGTAAAAAAAAACACAATGTTGGGACTGTATATTAGCACTTAAAATAATCACCGCGATGACTGTAAAGCAAAAGAAAAGCTTCTAATGTTATATACATTATGTAGCTTTACGCTACATAATATTAGTATGCAACGCAAATGTGCAAGAAATTATGAAGTTTTTTTAATTTTTTTTTGCTTGTATGCATATTGCATTAGTAGAATGTCATCTATGTATTTATGTGCCAAATAATACCTTCACAAGTTGGACGAGGTTTTTATGACATATTGCAAACACGCATGTTTTTTTCATGCTCACGTAATATAAATGCTATTCCTATCTATGAGAATTTTCGATAGATATACAAATAATTCAGATATCTATATCAGCGTTCGCACCAATGCACTGGACAGAAAAAAATATACCGCATCGGAACGTCATATTTTGATTATTTATTCATCGCGGTAAATGATAACTATAAATTGCTATCGTGTATCGGAAACCGTCTGTTTATGTGTGTGTGTAATCTGCTAAATCGAAAACGTTCGGAAACTGTGATTCCGGGCAATTACTGATTTTATGCTCGATTTTCGATTGGTATATTCTCGGTCGACATCTAGCCATGTGTTTATTGATTTTGTGGCAGAGAACTGCAGACTGAACCGTCACATCAAACTCTAGAGTCATTTAGTAGTCATAGTCTTGCGTGATCGGCGTTATTAAAAAAAAAAATATCAATGAAATAGCTTGCTCATATTTTTTATTAGTTTGCAAGTTTGCATCTTTTTCTTTTCAAAGTTTAGACTTAACAGCGTTTTTTGACGATTGAGGAGATTAATAGTAATTGAGGAAATACCAAACACTGCACATAAGAACTGCTTCGAGGTTTGAAAGAAACGCTGGCACAAGTGTATGAGATCTGAGGGGGATTAGTTAGGCGGAGACGAAATAGAAAATGATAAATAAATAATTATTTTCTGAGAAAAATTTAAGTCTATTTATTTTTTGAACGGACTACTACGTTCAATAACGTTCGTTGGAAGCTGCGGCGGTGATCACGAACCAAAATAAAGAATCCTAAGCAAATTGTTGAAATGGGTCCTGGGAGCGTGTTTATTTCCTTTTATTACAGTATTGCGAACATTGTACGGGGACACTTTTATGCCGCAGCAAAAGTATTTGCGGCGTACGTCCACATACGGACCGAATTTGTTTACTCTCGAGGTTTTGTCTCTAATATTAAAGTTTATTCACACCAATTATCTTAATTAGAAACATAGTTATTTTAAGCAGTCATCATTTTAATCATATTTCAATAAAAGATGAGCTGGCTTTATTCCACCGTTCGATAAATGAAAGCAAAAGTCAAACTTTAGAGACCATGTCAATATGCGCCACTTATTCATTGGGATATAAGAGCAGCGACACATGTTGCAAGAAATGTCGGACGATGCTCATTTATAGGTACCTACTTCTAGCTAGTTCTGCTCATATTCCATTACATCGGAAGGGAATAAGCACTTTTTATGGTCTGCCTTCTGCAGCCAACCAGTGAAAAAGTTCGACAAAGTTGACAATACTCTGAAAGAGCATTTATTAATGGCGTATCGACAGGCATAATACGCTTTGAAGTATCTTTGAAACCTTTAAAGTCCGTTCTTACCTACCTTTCCAGAAATTATGGGAAAATACATTGCAAAAAGTTTATGCACTTATATTCCTAGAAAGCTTTATGACCCGAGTGTTCCAGCAACTTTCTTTATCCTTCTTCTGCCAGGAAAATTACGAAACTTGCCGTTTTATAAAACAACGTAACGCTAAAAAAGGTTTTGAATATTTAGTGCTTCACGTTGCGTTAAGCACAGCACACTTGAGCTTTATGGGCACCATGTTCGTATACGTGTTTGCCTTTGTATCTACGTGCCCATTGATTTATGGTAAGCAGTGCAGAAGAACGAGCGTAGCTTAGACTCGGTAATTGCTTTCCGGGTGAGTCGACAGAATTTGCATCGCGCGCGAGCGGCTCCATCACACCAAAATGACAGATATCCATCACTTTTCACTGTAGCGTTTTGTAAGTAAATACACACCAAAGGCTTATTTGTATGCTCCGACCATCTAGGTTTTGGTTAATCAATCAACTAAGTACTATAGACAATATTGTGAGCCGTTCTCCTTTTAGTCTAGTAGATATTTCTTCCGGTAAAATTGCTTAATATATGTATATTTTAATAGTACTGAATTCAGTATATCTAAAAATAATAAGCACACCTTGTCATAGATTTAAGTGCTGTAGAGCATATATTGTATGAAACGCTAGTGATAATGACCTTTTCATCCCCTAGGGTGTTGCTAATTACGGATTAAATAATGCACTTTGTGTTGACTGCTGTAATGTATCCCAGAGTCACATTCATACAGATGCAGTCTAGCCGAAGTGTAAGTGAGTCGCCACCGGCGTCGCTTCGTGCGCTAACACTGAACATGATTATGCAGCCAGTGCGGTAGCTTACTGTATCCAAGTGGATGCAAACATGATTATACTAAAACCAAGTTTGGAGCTCACCGCGACATCTAGTGATATTCGTGTCAAGTGTACCTCAAAATTAAAAGCCTACTCGAGGCGAATACGTCTCGGCGAAAATAAAACAAACGCATAATTTTCAGAGTCTCCCGGATCGAAGGGTCATCGTGCGAAGAGCCGACAGCTTTGATCTGCTGTGGTAATACGGAGGCGGACCACAATCGCGGAAACTTTTACGGGACACTGACCCACTTCTAAACGACCAGTAAAAGTAATCTATAATGCGGCTCTTTAAGAATCCTCCCCTATTATAGTACCTCATAAAACACAACCACCAAAGCTTCATTGTAATGTAAATAAAACGTGAAATGGTGATAGCCATTTTCCTTGATACACAACAATTGCAGTTTTTATTCCGATGCAAGATACGCATCTGTTCGCTTTAAACATGTCTCCAAGCATTTAAGATATACGTTGCTAAACCTGTGTAAGGAGATAAGTACGAGTATATTCTCCTATTTCGTGGGAAGTTCGATAACTAGTTTACATGAAGCCTGCTGTAATGAGATATGAAGACATTGTGTAAGCACTGTGTTTATTGGAGCCTTTGTTAATCTTCGTTTAACTAAGTGAACAGCAGTTGCGATTGTGAAGCTGATTAAATCCATAATTTAAACCATTACACGTTGTGTCGTAAAAATTTTTTCGCAGGCATGCAACTCAACATCGTTCCATATTCTATTGTGTTTATGAATATGATCTATTGTAGTCTATAGAGTGTACGATTGTTCACCTGTGATGTATGAATGCAGGTATCCGAACGCCGCATTGACCCACAATTGAACGGAGCGAAGGTGAGACCTTGCACGTCGAAGAGGCTAATCAAAGTTATGAGCTATTTCCTTGTCGTATAGAAGCGAGATACTGATTTATAGCAAGCCGCAAAACACCTTTTATAGGGCGCATTATGCTATGACGGAATTTATAGTGCTGCTACATTTTCTTGGTTAATGTAAGAAGTTTTAGTGTTGTAAAATATAACGTCATCGCACCTACCTCCGCACCGTTTATAAATTATGAATACAATAGGGTTAATCTCGCTTAACACCACACAATGTGTTAAAATTTTCTAAAAGTAATGACGTGTAATATAGCATTTATAGCATAATAAAACCTGTAAAATAATGCTCGCAGCCTGGTTGTTAGTGGTTTTATACCTGTTCCTGTGTTGTAAGAAGGTACATGTTTCTTATAAGGCGCGGGAAGGCGGAGGCCGCGTGCGTGACGGATCACCGGTGAGATCAAATATTACGTCCCCGCAGCGCCGCCGTCGCCATGACGTGCCCAGCCGAACGTGCCCGCAAAACAATATGCAACACGTCTTAGAGGTCGCATATACCACTCGAGTATTTGACGTAACAAAATATTTATTTCTGACGTTCATTTGAACGGGCCGCTGCCGCTGTTGTGAAAATGAAGGGAAGAAGGTAATGCCGAACTATATTAATGAATGGAAAATTTCTCTATAAATGTAAACAATCGTTTCAGAATCAACCCGCGAGAAAAGTTTCAAAACATTTTAATAACAGTTATTCCAGAAAATTGTCATCAAAAGTTAGAGAGGTATGCAATGTACAAATAAAGTTCGGCCGAGTGGGAGCAAAGTTGCAGCTAACAATTTAAAGTTAGTCTAGGACGAATACGAACCGAGGTGAGAAAATGTGGGGGGCAGGAATCGTTAGAGGGTGAACGGGGGTCGGACCGGACATCAGGTCTGCCAGTGTTCTCTAGCATTGATAAAGTTGTGCCGAAACCAGGGATAAGTTACTTAACCGGCGGCGGTCCAACTGCAGTTAGCCTCTAACATTGAATGCTTCAAAATCTCACGGACTAAATAACTAGACTAGAACTAGCTGGAGCATTTCCGACTGTAATATTTGCAGGGAAATTGTATTAACCAATTACAATTTAGGAAGGCAAAATTTCAAATTGTAGTACCACGTGGAAGGGGCGACAGTGACTAGCGGGCTGATATTTTAGTTCGTTAATAAAACATCGTCTGCCTACCCGAGTATCGCAATGCTAAAATCCCTAATTAACGTGAACCACATCAAAGGAACGTGGGGAATATTCACCGGGGACCCGTCTGCGAACTTCGACTTGAGGCGACAAGACGGATAGCGGCCGCGCCGCACTCGCCCCGGCTAATAGGGTGCATCGCCAACCAACTATATAGCATTGTTCTCCAGAGCGCGATTTCTAACTTATCTATCGATTTATTTCCTTTAGGAACATGCAATATATTGAGAATATCTTGTTCCTTCGTCTTAGCAAAACTCGATTCGGATCATCAATTTAATAATCCTTATTATTCCTTACTATTTGGCAAAAGAAAAACGCTATTCAGACTTTAATGTTAGCGAATAGGTCGCTCCCTCTTGTCAGCTGTTTTAATATCAACTAAAGAAGACATTATTCACGAGCTGTTTCTTTGTAGTCTTGAATAATAACAACTTTATCAGAGAGTGAAAAGCGCCAGTTGCCTCCGGAGACCGGCATTAAAAATATTAAAATAAGTAATTGTTCTATCAGGCCTGCACCTGCCGCCCAGCCACGCGTACCCTACCGCCCGCCCTTGCCGCCACGCCCTTAAGTACTTTGTGATAAGGGCAATCGTGCGAGCTCCTCCGCGCACTTTGTGTATATTTATGCCTTTCTATTTATAGTCAGGACAGAATAAACCTTTCACGACACGTGTCTCTGCGATTTAAAAACAATCATGTATTATGTTATAGTGTGGGCAAACATACGAACATTACAGCAAGAAGCGCCTCCAATGTAAATGTAGCGACCGTGTTATGGAACTTAGTAAGAATATTATAACACGTGTCAATTACGTTAAGTGCCAAATCATGTCTGGCAGAGAAAGTCGGATGTAGGTCGGCAGTTGCGAAGAATAAAGTCCTCGTATGGGGACAATTTGGAGTGAGGCATTAACAACACAAATGAATGCTCATAATACAAGATGAAGGAACTTCAGTAATAGTCCATAAAACAAATTAGGTTAAAGATGGTCCTAAAACCATTGCTACTGTATTTTATACTGTTAATAAATATTTACACATAAATACTGCAAATAATTGAATAAACAATGTTCCCCCTAAAAATGAATAGTCTATTAAATTCCAGCCGAGCAGTAATAAAATTACAAAGTGATCAGTCAATAATTATAAGTAGTTGAGGCTAGTACTCACTCGGCTCCATTTTTTCCGCCCCTGTGCAGCATGCCCGCTCGAGCCATCTCACGCCCACGCCCTGAAAACAAAAAAACGTGCCATCCATTAACGTCAAGTTGTTCTCGAGCCTTTTCCGCATCTTTACGTTCACTAAATACAGTTTAGGCTCCTCTTAATTTATTATTAGTCGGATGATAGACCAAATTATGCCGGCCATCCGCTCTCTCAACTTAATTTTTGTCTACATAAATAATGTATTTTGTTCCACCGGGCCGGGATTTCGGTTCAGCCAGCTATATTTCTTGAATATATTGTCTCTCTGTTTGAAATTTTAACGATATTTATACCCTTATTTACTACTGAAACAAAGTATTCTCTGAATTCAATTACAGAGGGTTGCTACTTTCAGTTTTCTAAACAATTCAAAGATTCAATATGTATACATAAGGTTACGAAAGAATTGTTTCTTGGTAAGGGAGTTAATATTTTTCTGTCTATTGGTAATGTTTCACGCTAAAGTACATAATATTGTTCACCAAGGACCATGAGGAAACAATAGATCACCTTGAGCCGGATAAACTGTGAATCAATGTAATGCCTACTTGACAACTCCTTGGAGAATAAATGCAGTAATTTAACAATTTAATCAGCGATCTATTTAGAAAAGAACTTGATTGATGGCCATTCGACAATATTTCAGCGCGGGCGCGTGTCTCAAAGCTTCTAAATTACGACATCAACGGCGATAGGTACACAATGAGCTCCCCTGGATTTATGAGACGCTTCATTGTGATACGAATAGCGGGAAATAGTTGGAGTTTTCTTAGACAAACTGTCGACCATAATTATCTTGTTTTATTTATTGTATTTCGCCAGCTTATTTAGATAAGTTGAAGATGTCGAAGTGAACTTTAATACAGACAATGTAATAGCGTTTAACTTGAACACATTTTTGTAATAAATTAAAGTAAGTGACGGAGGAGAGGATCGTACGGGGTGCGTGTGTCGTAATCTGCCCATTAGGCTCCTCGTCTTCATAAAGTGTTCAAAATTGACAGTCGTATATTTCGGAGGAACCGGCGTAATGTTCCACGCACTCGTGGAGTGTTCTCAAAAACGTTAGTACAGTCAGTGGACAGAGATAAGTGTCCATCTAAACGTGTAAAGGAAAAGATAGGGAGGGTTTCAAATGCATAATGCATTTACACATGGATGTACTTTCATAGATATGCCTTATATACAATTACTGTCCAACCGTACATGCTCATATGTGTATAGGTTCCATAGCAGGCTCTTTTTCATTCATTAAGCATATTATATCATTCCAAACACACATGACATTGTTTTTCACTATTTTTAGTTAATTAATTAACCCGGAAATTGAATCACGCAAATAGTTTTAATTACATTACCTGTGTCATGTTGCTAAATATATTCGGGAGTTCATTCACAAAGTTAGCATGGCTGGCCGGAGTTACGTGCGAAGGGGTAGCAATATGAACTTTTAAGTGGATTACAAGCGATATTAGTCGTGAGCATTCACTTTGTCATGTAATATAGCGTAAAACGCGAGTGATAATTTGGAGGAGCACGCGATGCCACCATTACCCCCCTTGCACTTGTACACGTACCCGCTTTCATGAATTGTATAGTAGGAAAAGATTTGAGTGAACACGTGAGAGTGTTTTATTGTCATAAGGAAACAAGGAAGTTCAGAGATTTTGCGAAATTGCATGACTTTACGCTAGATGTTTAATATTTGCAAGACCAAGCAAAGTATTTTCACAAAAATAAGGTTGTTTTTGTTTACTTAAATTTACTTTCAGGGACAGAAACTACGAAATATGCAGAATCGATGATATTCCGATTTCTATAAACTAACGCTCACACGTGTCGGGATAGCTAACAGCCAGACATACATTGACTATCCACACATGGATATCGAAGTATGTGGCTCATATGTCTAGATGTGCCAGTAATCCAAGAGGCGGCGAGGTGCACACGAGCGACGCGACATGTTCACACGACGCTGCGGCTGAAGCGGAAATTGTTTTCCAATTGCCACTATTGGCTGGTAATGATTTTACGTAATCTTGCGGCGCAAATATCCGCAAATAGCTTCAATACATAAGGTGCTTTGTTATGTTTGAGTCGAATATATCAGTCGCATAACACGTCGCTTAGATTTTTTTAAGTTGTTTGGAAGTTTACCCCAACACTGTTCAGAATATAAGTTTAAGTACCTAGTATGTACGATGACATAGTGTAGTAATAGCCCTAGCCCAAACTACTGTCAATTTTTTATACTTCAGCTCAATTTTACTCACTAATAATTCAATTTATAAAATACCAATTTCGACCTCAATTCAATTAAATCGTTGTGATGTCGGATGGCCAATATCATAATAAACACTACACATTATTTTCGGAATATTTCACAAAATCCCGCCGCAACATGTATAAACAACCTGTATTATCGCGTGCTGTTTTCATTATGGCTTATTTTACGATACAGTTTATTTATACTGCGCTACTTTCAGATAGTAATATAACTTCGAATTTTGACGATAACAAAACATGTATTCATAAAGCGTATTCTATTTCGTCGGGAGAATACATAAAAACTAGCAATATGAAACGCAGAAAATAAAAGCGCTTATGTATAAAAGCATAAGTAACTCGTAAAATGCTGATTCCGTTTTTGTATGCGGAATAAAATTGCAAAAATCTTATGCAAATGCGTGTTCAGTGAGTGTCGAGGGCCGGCGCCGCTGCCGGTCCTCGGCTTTGATACCGTATCTCGTAACCCTGGCAACTGATAAGCATTCCCTTAAACTTTGCCTATTTTATTTTGCTCGAGTTACCGTTTATGCTTACCTTGGGATAGCAGACCCGTCTTATTTCGTTTCACACTCAATTTCCCCCGCGTTATATTGTGTTGCTATTGTAAACCGAGCGCGTAGGAAAGCGTAATGCTATGTTTATGCTACGTAATAAGCATTACTGTGAGAAAATATTAAATGTTTACTCACCTGGACATTCGATCGGGGGGTCTGATGTGTTGTTTTTTAGTTTGGATCATTCCAGATACCTGAAACCAATATTTATATGTTATTTAATAAAAAAATAATTAACGTTTTATAGAATTTTTTTTGGTAAACTATGAGTAATCTACTGCTGTGTTATATAAAATGCTGTAGCTAATAGGTACCTGGTAGTAGACTAATACTTTTTGGCTAATTGTATCAAAGCTGATGATTATAATGCAGAATAGTGAAGAATGAAGAACACAACTTACATAATATTACGATATTTATACACGTCTATAAAATTTCACATATCCTAAGACAACTTTACCGAACCAAACATCCCAAATTCAAACTGGCCGGTCGTCGAAGTGATCATACACTCTCGAAGCTGCCGTAAGCTGGTTGGATTAGATAGGCACGTTACGTCAGAACTACGTTGATATTCGAAGGATACTCTATTAGAAGTATATTGTGGCAGCGCTCGACCTCAACTGCTCGTGTCCCGCTAACACCGATCCAGATGACCCAAATGGAGCACCGACCCGTTTGCGGATCACTTCACTAACTAACTCTAGGAACAAAACGAAACAGACTCACCGACAGATTAATATATGGGCTACTGCTCCCTGCACTAAGGCAATTGACAATTAAGACCAGCTCGGAATCTATGTGATTCTCTAGAATAAATGTATTACATCACTGTCACCCGTTATTCCAAATCATGGGATTTCGCGTCACACCTGTGGCTGTAGTAAACATTTTTATGTCCCACGACAAATGCTACAAATGTTTTGAACGTTTCGCTTTGTTAAACACAAAATCTTTATAAATCTGGCAGGCTGTATTTGTTTGTAAATGAATTTCAGGAGCTAATTACAATAAACCTACTTCGTTTTCAACTTTTGAAGTAATGGCAGTTGGATATAAAAACATTGCGCATTGATTACGAAAACTGTTTACATTGAATCCAAAAGAAGAAAAAACAAGGGATGGAAAAGTTTGGCATTTATTTTATGTGAAACTCTTCCGTTGAAATTCCCATGCATCGATATCAACAATAAAGACGGTGTGAAATTTTTAATTGCGTTCTACACCGGTGCTATTTAATTACAATCTATAGGTTCGAAGGAGTTCACAAAAAAATTCAATAAAACTTCGGTCTTGCGAAAAATCGGCCTGTTCCCATTTTTATTGTCAGAAATACGTTTGTTCCGATACAGAGTTATGAAGGAGAACGGAATGTAGATAATTTACAGCGGCAGTCGGAACAAAGGCATCTCCGGCACGCGACCTACATCCTGTCCCACTATCCGATATCAACTTACTGTAAAGTAACATCCACCATACTAACTTTTCCATAACAAATCGAAAAACCATACAAAGGTTTCTTTGTGCGTTTGAAGATCAATGAAAAGTTTTATCAGAATGCATGCAGCGACGTGAATTCAACCGCACCTAAATAATTCACAATGCAGCGACCATGAATTGATTGCACATTCTAAGTGTGGTGTCATCGCTGACTGTAGGCTGAACGCTGAACAGTGCACAACACTATAATGCCCTCACCGCATCCCACATAATATCCTGGTGTGCAGTGCCCCAGTTAGCCAGCGACAATGGAGAGAGCTATTAGAGCCGTCCATGTGTGTTAACCAGTTTAGTTCTTCTTGCTTGTTTTTTAACGTTGAATGGCCTGAAAAACAGAACGGGAGAGCCGGGCAATCGGGTCGGTCGGAAACAATAAAAGTCCGCTCATAACCTGATGTTTATGCGGACGGGCGATAAAGCTATTTGCTGCCGCTACGATTCGAATATTGTGTCAATATTGCATTATGATCAACTTTAATTAAGTTGGCTTACGTTTACAGGAGCACCGGATAATTAACTCTGTGTGAAAACGATACGTTAGGTCACGTTTATCATTTGTTATGTGTCTTCGATACGAAGAATAGCTATAGTTATTAAAAATAAGTAAGTATATAACTATACTTAATAATATTTAGCGAAAATATTATTCTAAAGAGTGCATGCGAAATGACAACTTTGAAAATAAAGTATTTTAGTGATAGGCGTTCCTATTTTCTAAGATAATATCAGGCTAAAACTCCATTTTATTTATTGTCAATAGCCCTTGCCAGTAATTGCATAAAAGGTAGCAGTTGTTTATTAATTGATGGGCACGCTTAATAGGATTAATTTGGAGCTTCATAAATCAATACACGATTGACTGCAGCATCAATGGCCAGATAATAATACTGTTTGTTTCGTAGTTTTAAATAAACATAATTACGTTTATGTAGTAGGTACCTACATAGTTACAATGATTGCGAGTACAATATTTGAAACGCAAAATTAATTGAAAAAAATGTACTCCAAATTATTAGCACTAAGATTCCGTTGAGGCTTTATTTGGTTTTGTGTTTTATATTTTGAACAATGCCACAGTCACAAACAGTCTCAGGCGTTTTCGTTTTATCTGTAAACAACATTTTTATTTTCATTATATTCGTGGCTGGCAGCGGTGGCAGTGCAGCGGTTGCATAAAGTGCATCGTTTATAAAATGTAACAATGAACAATATTCACGAGGCAGGCGGTGAGCCTCTTATCGAGGCGGGCCGCGGCGAGGCGCCTCCGCCCACAATCTGATTGCGACCCGTGTCAACAGTGCTGAAATAACTGGCGCCGTTTTACAAATCATTTCAAGACTCTTCAAGAAAAATTGAGCCCCTCCTTAAATATTTAGTTTAAGCATTTCAATATTTTTCTATCGGAAGCGGAAAACAGCTTACTTAGAACGACGACGTTAATGGGATTTTAAAGACCCCATTATGGGGTTTAATCGTGCTTTTGAATATTTTTTATTAACTTTATATTAACAAGTTAACTCCTTTTATAAATTTTATCAGGAACTCGAAATGTAGTTGGAAGTTGGCGACTTTTATCTGATGGTGAGCGCCGTCACAGACGAAAAACTTATTTGCCTTAACTGAAGTAGCAAGTTTCCTATTTCAGTGGTATTTCATTTCGATAAAAAGAAATTTAATTTTCTTTAAGCGATAAAAACGTCCTCATAGTTTATCTACACCCTTTCTGGAGTGAAGACTGGACCGGGAACAAAGTTAATATTAGTAGACACCTACTTTTGTTGAGATTACATTTCTTTTGAGAATAAGCCTGTTTGGTCATAAAGTAGGTCATTTGTTTCAAAGGCGGCACGTAAACTGTGATAGTAAAAGTTTTTTTATGGCTTGATTACTGTGAAGACGTCATGCTAGCTCGTCACACTACCGATAGTGGCTGAGTTAACAGTGCCAGCATCGCCATGGTCATTGCTTCATACACTTTGTTACTGCCATTGTTACTTGTATCTTCTGTTTTCATCTTGGATTATTGGATGCTAAAATAGTCAATAATCAATTAAGTTATTATGTTACTACGAGTACTAGGTAACCTACCTCTATCTATACTGATATTATACATCTGAAGAGTTTGCTTGCTTGAACGCACTGACTAATTTTGGGAAGTAACTGACCGATTTAAAGTCTTAATACAGTGCTACGTGCTTTTTTTTATCTGGGTTCATAGAGTAATTGCCACAAGACGCGGATAAAACCGCTGCGGAAAGCTGTTCCTATATATAAGATTACTTATAAAATGAAAATACACAAGAAAGCGTCTTTTAAACAAACTATAAAGGCGCAGCGCCTAAATCCTGCCAGTTACTTTTATACATCTCGTTAAAAAGTCCATTATTGACGTGGAAGCAAAGTTGTTTCAGGAGCGAAGGTAAACAGTGGCATTGTGTCGCTCGAAAAGCAGACATCAAAAGGCGTGTATCAAAGACGAGTGTTGCCACATAGAGGGATGCGCGTCAGGGTGGCCCCCTTCAATATGTGAGGGCGCTGCCAGCTAGTTCGAATTTTACATGTAAACTACTCCACGGGAGACAGAATGGCAAAGCATGTTTTTGTAACAAACATGCTTCCAAAATATATTACGTGAGTATTATTCAGACGCGGCATACTTACCGCCTGTATTATCTGAAATTCAAAACAACAAACATGAAAGCGCAGCACCCTAGTTATGAACGTGGCTATTTCACATGGTAATAAATCTTTTTCCTTTCAGTATATTAGCTGGAAATGCATTAAAGACGATACCCAAGACAAAGAAACTTTGGGAACGACTTATTGCACGAATCCTCAACTATAAGTTCTGCGGAACACAAGACGAGACGCGGAATGCTTGTAGAAGTTTTGCGAACGATCGAGACCTTTTAAGAAAATTAACACGGGAGTCTTATTCGAATTAATGAAACCAAGATGCGGAGTAACTAACCACATAAATTAAAGAGAGTGAATATCTAAGTGATAGATAACGTTTAGTGATTCGGCAATAGGGAGACTTCGGGGCACGACGGTAACGAATACGACGAATATATCTCCGGAACTGTTCCCCAATAAAACAATAAAAGTAATTTAATTAAAGAACAAGTTTACTTCTCCCAATAACCATTTTCTACGAGTGTATAGGAATTATTGGACTTAAATAAGTCGTATTGAATAAATAAAAGGGCTTGAGAGCTCCGTTGGGAAAAAATGTAGAAGTCGAATAATTTACTGTGAATAATAAACGAAGAATTTCCCCTAAATTGGAGTAAGAGAGGATGTCGAGCCGAGAGCCCTATCAGACTTATGGGAATATAAAATATATCAATTAAAGACTTTCTCTGCGGATAGCGTAATATAAGAAAGTCCCAGTTGTGCACTTGAGGAAAACGTGTCCATAAAATGCGTGAGTTGAACAGGAGACATGTGCGACACATGCAAGTCTTATGTAACATGTGAGAACGGGTGGAAACATTAACAAAGCTTCCCGATATAGATCAAGTTTGTTTTCAAATCGCCAACGCAAAAGAAAGTCCGTTTCTCAGTGAAAGCGGACTGCAAATAAATCTTGTCTCGGAAGACAATGCATGCATTGTTCGCTGTAAATTGGTTCAAATAATTTACCTATAACACAGTTTGAACTTTGCCACGATCAAGATAAAATTCTTTAAATTGCTTGTTCTGTCTATTGCACTATTGTAAAAAACTTTCCTCGTGTTTCCTGATAGCATTTGTATTCAGACTATGTTATTCCTTTGTACCGTTCCAGTATTGAGATCACGTCTACTGTCTAGTCAAGTTGAAATGTATGTATCATTTTCTCTCATCATTCGGCTAACTATTTTTTATTTAAATTACATAGTAGAAAATGTATTTATTTTTTGGGATTCGAATGAAGTGTTACATAAGTTACGAATGTACAAACACATTACTAGAACATCGCCACAATAATAAAAGTCACAGAATAGGACAGAATGCATTGTCAACATATTGATTGAACAATACGAGACTGCAGCATGACCCAGATATAACACGAGCGACCCACAGTGCAGTGGTGTTAATGCTGTTAGAGTGCTACAGGGCGACTAGTGCCATGTTATAGACGCTAAATCTGAGCACGATGGCCCCATGAGCCAAACTAAACAAAGCCTTCTCATAGTTCTCTGAACAGCGATGGAAGAAGATCTTATTCGATTATTATATAGGTAGGAAGTGTAAACATAAAGCATGTGGCTCTTAAGCATTTTTAGAATAACAATGTCTTGCCAAAATTTTCAAGAAGCATAAGGCAATGTTACCTTAGTAAATTATACAATTGCCCTTGCTTCCATATCAAACTAAAAAACCTTCATGCTAGATTTACCTGCTATACATAGCATAGGCCAGAAATAGGAAACAGTTTACCAATTACGAAACGGGAATATGAAGCCTTATAAAAGTAACCGAACAAATTAACTGTAGTGCACCTAGATACAGGCTGCTCAATTAACTTCTGTCGTCTAGCTTCTATAAATTAAGAATAACTTTACATCATGCCTAGTAACTTACGGAGTTATAAGGTATATACATAGGTACTCCGTCGTTAATTAGCGTAAAAAGCTACTCGTACTGCACGATCAAACGTTGCCATGGTAACGACTACAACAGTATATCACAACTATATGAGAGCATTTTGTATTCCAAATTCAGTTCAACTTCGCTATTAACAGGAACAAAAGCAGTCACGGAAACTATAACCAAACTGGCTGAGGGATAATCGTAAAGTGTGTATCCGCGTAAAACAGAACGTTTGTATTATTCGCCAAACCTGGACGCAAACGATGCGCGTCCCCAAACTTTACGATAATTTTATTGGCTATATAAAACATGTGTTACTAATTGATGTTAGGCAATACTTGGGTACATGAATTGGTCCCCCTTTTGCCTAAATACGTGTTCGAAATAAACATTAATGGACTAGATGTCGACGTGACACATATACCTATGAGTGTGAGTACGAGTGAGTGAGTATGTATGTATGAGTTTAAGGGCCGGTTTCACAAGTTACCACATTATCTACCAGATAAATTCAACAATGGAACAGTATTTGTATGAAATTATCTGCCAGATAAACTATCTGGAACTTATAAGCAACCGATGAAACTGGCCCTAAGTTACATTATTTAACATCAACTGTTACATAACTATTTTATAATAAAAATATTGCAAACAAACATAGATTATGTCAAAGAGTCGCTTAATCTCCTTTAAATGATCAGCAAATATAATGCTAATGCCAGCCTTGCATAAGAAGAGACCTTTGACCTTCATAAACACAAGACTTGTTTGATGATATAATTAATCTGAATTGTTAGTGCTATTACCATTAAAACTATGTGAACTGGCTTTAACAGTGGTCTAAGTTAAAAGTTGATATTTTGCCAGTTTGTACTACATTAAGGCTTGCTATTTGGACACAACGGTAAACTAATCTAAATATCACGTTACGAGAACGTACCTGGTAACACTAGCAGTTAATGCGGCTGTCCAAAATTATTGGAAAGTGACCTGAAACAACACAGAACCAATTAAAATCATGAAAAATATTATAATTGAAGGAAAGTAATAAAACTGTTTATTTGAACAAAGGCTATGTACGAGTTTATTAAAAAGAAATTGTAATTCAATATTACGTATACAATGTGATTGTTTATTGAGCGTTCTTTATTTAAACTATCGTGGTTATAAACAACACGCAACAATTAGAGTTTTTTTTTTCAAATTATTTCCATAATAAATTATTTTTTCTGTTAAATAAAAGAGGCCGAATGTAAATAAATAAAACAAATTACATTAAACTGTTATAGAGAGAATTCTCGTGACCCAAATAAACTTACAGCGTATTACCGTTCATGAATTTGTTATTACGTTCAAATATTACGAAGTATATAGCCATGAGTAAGGTTATATATGTATAGAACAAATATCCAGCATTGTTCTAAGCATGTTTATCCTATCGATTATATAAATTCGTCATAATGTATATGATTACAAATTTAATTTGTTATAAATGCAGTAAAATCCTTCGTCAATCGTTCTTAATTAACCTTCTGGGTTTTTTCTCTATTTTTTGTTCAATATAATTATACTGTTAGTATATGCTAACCACAAGACAAAAAAACGACCTTATCACTGTCAAAATTAATTATACTTAAAAAGACATTATGTTTTAGAAATCTAATTGAAATAGTAGGTACCTACTAACGAGTGCTTGAACGTTAAGCTTTTAAATTTAGGTTTACTCAAGGTTCAGAGGATTTAATTATAAAAGTTTCACTATAGTTCTTAGTTTCAATGAATTGCTTTCATTTCTTCCCTTTTGTCTAGCCCGTTATTTCGCATTATTTGAAACAAAATCAAATATAACTTTTTGTGCTTTAGAGCAGAAAATCTTTGGAAAGCAGCTCTTTTTTTCATAAATTATGAAACTGTAAATTTTCTATTTAAAATTTAATTTACAGCTTTCTGCACGAGTTAACTCTTTCATATCCGATTTGATGGCTGCAATAATTGAAACGAACGTCGAAATATAAACAAACAAGACAAAAGAGAGATACTTTTCTATTGTGCTCAGTAAAGTCCGTTAATCCCGAATGACAAAATTAAATTTGGCGACATTTTTTTCCCCTTTTTTAACACTCTCTTTTTGAATAAAGAAGCAACACAGCGACTAGTCAAACATAGTTCCCCAATTCTGTGTGCGTGGAATGAAAAGAATTCTTTACCGTTCAACGTCGGATTTGTGCCAACGGGAACGTTGATATCAACATAAACAAACAAACCTAACTTTCGTATTCGGGCGTAAAAACTCGGCCAAAGGGTTCATTGACAGGCCCATATTGAGTGTACAGGAACAAATTAGCATTTCACAGACACGCTGCAAAATGCCTTTCAGTCGACTTAATGAACGCGAAACATCGTCATTAAACGCCTCAGAGATGTAAACGCACCTTTAACGTGAACCTGCCTTAGCCTAAATTTAGCAATTAGGGGTGCAACTAAACTCTGCTGCTTGTACACATATTGATTAAGCCGAAGCTTCTGCAGAGTTTCAAGGCTTAATGCAGTGCTTAGTCGGTCTATACACTTAATTGAAGTGGATCTTCGTAATTTATTCCATGATTGAATTCCTTTGCTGATAATATTTGCTAAACTGGTTACCTTAAAACTAGATATGATTTATTGAAAATTATTTTTGGTGCGGGATTGTTCGCAAGAGTTATCGCTCCCCTGGCAAACAAATATCTAAAGAAGGGAACAAAAGTTTTAGTCAGTAAAATTCCGACACTCCCAACTGGCCATTCTGACACTCCAAATGCACCCTGAAATGGTTAACCCTCCATTTCAGGGTGCATTTGGAGTGCATCGATGATTTCCAATAAAAAAAGGATTTTTATATTTTTATATGTTTGATAAATTGGTATACATCTAACACATGTCTAATTGATTATGTGGTTAAGTTTTACGTTTCACTGCGTAGTTAATCCACAAACACATAAATTTAAAACGAGATCATGGAGTGTAAAGCGAGTTTAGAACGTAATTTCTAGTTTAACTCGGCATCAGTCAGGCCGTGTCGGCGTCGGAGTCGCTAACTCCTACTCCATAAAAAATAATGGCGACCCATTTAGCGTTCCGCCTACGGATTACCGAGTACTTTCTCTATAATTGTTATATTTAACAAATGACCTTTAGACTAATAACTTTGAATTATATATTGTGAGTTTATGAATTATAAATTTTGAGAATGGCGAGAAGTGGTGACAAAAATGATGACCGCTTTATTCATTTTAAAGCCAATTTTACAATTTATTATGCGAAGTACGTCAATAGGCGACTATCTTACAGTGAAGTAACCACAAAATGTAACAAAATGCGGTTATATAACCAAAGGAAAAGTTTTCTGGTAGATAAAACACGAAACAATAACAGTGTTCGTGGAATTATGGTAAAGGTAGGCAGCGCGCTGAGGGGATACCTGAGTGTCGACAGCTAAGGATTTGAGTAGACGTGCGAAATTCCTTAGTGACACTGACGCCTAAAAATACTATCAATATTCGTTCTTATTCCTTATACAAATAACATTTGAAGAGGAAAATATATATAAATAAAGTTACTATGTTGACGTTTGCTTAAAAAAGGAACTGTATTCTGCAATCATAGCCCGGAATAGTTCGTTGGTATTTTTGTCACAGTCATTGATTTTCCCATCGCGCATAGTCCTTCTTTACAACCAGAGGAATGTTGCGTAAATTATCGTTACATTTTACCCGAAATTTATTGGGATGATCTAATAGAAGTAGATACTTATGTACATATAAATAAAGTTTTGTGATAAAGCGGGTGCTATCAAAATGTTCTGACTCTGCGCCAGGATTGGCTTCCGGCTGGCGCAGTGCCAACTTCCTACACCAAGTCTCATGCCACTGGTCTTCGAGCTAGTCAAAATTTCCATGAAATTTACAACGCACTCCGATTGTTAGAGATGATATCGTCTATTGACTTTTATATGTCCACTGTCCTAGTCCGTTTGTTCTTAATATGAAGTAGCTATATAATATTTTTTTACTAAACATTGATAGATTGTAAGTTGTTCAGTGCCTATATCTAACCACAAAACAAAACTTACATCCAGCTTATATTTTCAAATTACTCGGAAAGCAGATCGTGAGTAGAGGCTGTTTCGAAGTACAAATTATAATGAGTCCTATTTTGGCTTATTACTTTGAGGGTTTGAAATTCTAAACTTTGACGTACCGTGAACTAGCTTTTATCGTAAGTGCCGCGGGCGAGAGCGAGGGGTGGAAAGGGGCTGAAAGAAATATACATTGATATTTCCAGGGTCCTTTAGTGGCTGTCGCGATCGTAGCTCGAGCATCCTCGAAGTTCCACTGAGGGGCAGATTGTAATCCTGCTTTGTCAGTCAACCGCGGAGACAGGAAGTGGTCGAGTACTGTTCACGGTAACGCGGACGAAGTCGGAAGTGACGAGAGCACACGTCAAATTTATAACAATTACAATATCGATCCAATTAAAAACCGGTTATTCAATGTTTTTCATGACTACTTATTTTCATTATTTTCTGAGTTTTTACACAGGTTGTAATTTTGGGCGCATCCTCCAACCAGCTGTTTTGTATTTCAGAATTATGCTCTACCCATTCCTCTTTGCCGACTCCTGATCATAAATCTTCGTAAGCCATTTCATATTTCTAAAACATGGAGAGTATATTGTGGACCATGCTTTTCTAATACGTACCTAACATTTATTGTATCATAAATAACAAAGTATTTTATTACAGTAAAAATTTAAATGAAAAATATCGCAACAAACTCGTATAACATAAATCATCAAAAGTTTTGAACGCTGGCCATTTTTACGGAGGCGTATTGATAAAGTATGAATAACGTTCCAAATACTGTTTCGTCATAGTAGCTGAATATGGTATGGTATACAAATAGACTTTACAAATAGTTCGTAGTAGCATCCACAGCAAACACTGTCTACCGAGTTAATATTTGTTGTTAGCGAAAAGTTTGCTCTCCACGACGTTACTTAGAATGGCAATGAGCCGAACGGACATGTCACTTTTTATTTGGTCCCGCACTAATGGAGCAAAATGAGCAAAAGCACCGTACTGTTCAACCAGTTAAGTTAATCCGTACACAAAGTAGTATAGATGGGGAATCCATGGTCCGGAACATTTAATGGGAGTAACAGACTGATTACGTTAACGTGGCGCCTACGGAACTTTTTAGGGAATTTGTAAATCTTTCCGCGTTTATTGTATGTATCCTCTTTGCTCGACAGTTTTATTTTTACTGAACCCACTGGTGTGGTGTGCGATGAAACTACTATTAGTTACGCTTATTATGTAAACAGCCTGCATATTATAACCACTAACATTTTATTACAAATGTAATATGCGTGTAAATATGGAAATAGCTTGTGAATGTTCTACAAAATATAGCCAATTGCCAAAATAAATAGCGCTATTTACTTAACTTTTACGGCGAGTTCTTTCACTTTTCAAAAGTCGCTTTATCATTCCGTAATCATCACTTTATCTCCTACCAATAAAAAAGAAATATATAAATGTATGCAATAAATTAGGTAACATTTGCATATAGATGTAACTTAAGATGTCAATGACCGTTCTATTGCACTAGTTTTCTGCGAAATAAGGATATCGAAAGTTTTTTTCCATATATCAGTCTTCTTACGTAATAAATCTTTCCAAATTGACTAAATAATTTAGTATGATGACACAAACTTACTTACAAAATGTGCAGTAAGTGGGGGTAACGTAAGCAAGAGTCATAACATTACTTCGACCAACTCTAGTTTTTCTCCATGTACTATATTCTAATAGCGTAGGCGATAAGCAAAACTGAACATATGGCACTTGTAAAACTATTAAACTATAATGCCGATTTACTCAAGTCAAACTGTGCGATTTTGTTGTTTGTCAAACAAAAATTAAAATATGAACATACGTATGTTATTGTATATTTCGAGTATATAAGGCACAAAGATACGTGAACAAAATATAACAATGATTTGTTATGTTTATTTTTAATGTTGATCCATCTTATATTCAAGCATTGATACTGTCTAGGTTTTAATTAATTTTTACTGAATTACACACAAAGTTGTACCCGGAAAATGCTTTAGAATAGATTTTACTGGTTCGTGGAGTAATAAAGGAAATCCTGGATAGTTATGCGATAATCTGTGACCGTGGCAAGTGACGTCACGGTGCACGTCCGACAGGACGCAGCTGTCGTGGTCGCGCAGCCCTCGCCTGGGAAAGCGACGCCCTCGCGCGCTCTCACTGAGCGATGGCGGGCCCGCCTCGCCGACATTCACTTCGACATTGAACCGTTCAACGTCAATTATTTTTAAACTTGACTTACTTTTATTTTCACTTTTATATGACAATGAAAATTCATCATACAATACGTGTGTAATTTAAGCACGGTACATTTTTAATTAGAAGTTGTAGTGTGTGACATTATTAACTAATTCCATTCGACCAATTGTCCATGCTGCTAATACATAGAACTAAATATTATTCATACATTTCATATTCGTGTATTCAATGCAGTGGCATCGAAACACCGTTCCACATTGTGCACGATGCGAGTTAATGATGTAGCCGCATGGTACGCCGGAGATCCTAATAATATCTCATTTGTTTTCATCCGTTACTCTGTAGTCTGCAGCAACTGAAACAGTGGGGCGCCCAGATAACCAAGCGTCTACATGAGGCAAATAACATTTTCACGTAAACAGAATTGCAGTCAGGTAGTCTCATTTAAAGATACATCACATGCAAATATCTTATATAGTGGGCTTACGAGTATTTCTGAAAATTGCTGCGAAGAAAACACTGCATTTGCGATCTCACGCTATAGTGAGCCTGTTCGTATCTAAATTAGCTACTTATTAGACGAATAAGGAAAATGTAATTTGTTTGTTATTTTGGACAAATACTAAAAATGGTAAACTAAATGTATTTACTTTCATTTTAATTTATTAATTGGTGTTCTATGAAATTTTAACAATTATTAAGAAGACTTGAAGAGCAGTCATTGCCTCTGGTGAGTGAATTTTGCAACATCGTATCTGCCACAACTCCACTGAGCCTTGGCCCTCTAACAATACACGTTTACACCTCCCTTCTAATGAAGTTGTTGCAAAATATTAGAATAGGCCTATCATTTCAGTACCTAAATAAAGAAATAAATTCTTTTTTATTAAGGGAAGTAGGTTTGAGAATTTAGTTTATCCACAAAATCTCTGAAATTATCTTTTTAACTTGGTATTTTAAAAACATAAAACGTTATTTACTATCTGAAAGATACAATAGCCTACCTACCAATTGTATTATGTAAACGAAACCAAAAACGCATGCTCAGTATTAGCGTTTGCGACAATAATTAATTATACGCAACATTGTAATTATTGTTATTCATTTATTTATTATTCTAAGTAAACAGAAGTTAATACACATTAGTGCTATATTTATGACTGAACTAACTGTACATATATATTCCCAGCGGAGGTTGCGCCATTTTCAGATTCATATTACATGAATCGCACTAATGTTTGCATGTATACTCGTTATAATGCCCTTGGGCGTTTGAACTTGGGTTACTTCAACCGTCTGGCTTCCATATACTGTCATATTTACGTCCTACGGGGAGGTAATAGATACTTAATGTAATTGTATAAGGTAAATGTCTGTATTATTGAGCGAACATCTAAATGTATCAGTTACAAGTTAAACTAAACCTAATCCCCTTTATTATAAAACGTGGTCTTAAAAAAGTACCGTCTTTAGTGCTAACTTTAAACCCTCTTCTTGAAAAAAGTTAAAGGTCTAAATCTAGTATTAAAGCCGGTACTTGTAAAGACCACGTTTTATAATAAGAGGGAATGTGACGTGCATCTCTTTTAAAAGTTATTAAATTATTTAAAAGTTAAAAAACAATGTATGTCTTGTAGTTTTAATATAGAAGTATTGTTCTTTAATAAATACTTATGTAATAAAAATAAATAAAAATCCGTACTCTTTCACGAAAAGATTGCCTCGTCCCTAGTGCAGCAGTCAGCGTTACTGAACAAGAGGAATTTCCCGTACGAGTAAATAATTATTGGGTTTTCCTTTAAAAGATTCACCAATAGATACCCAATACTGGGCGATGACAATATAAATAATCACTCAAGAGCATAAACAAATACAATGGAATCGTTTAAGGACACAGCCGTTATGTGAAACAATCGCGACATTTGTCTTAAAAATGTACCCGTATATTGAATTTTATAACAAAGCGACTCCGCCTTTAAAACACATTAAATGTTTGTGACGTCAACAATGTAAATAAAACAGTGTAACAAAGTACCAGAAGAAGTAATGTTTTATTCGTCCATTCAAATTTTTATGCAGCAATTTGCATAAAACCAGTTCAATATTAGTTTTAAAACAACTACTTGCTTAGGTACCCTGTTACCTTCTAAGAGTAATAGATATACATGACGTATTTGATAATAAAGTAAACGATAATCGGTTATAAAAAAGTTAAAAAAAATGCTGTTGTATAATAGGTATCGGCGTCCGATATATGTCCGCGGTATACACCCTGGATCTCAGTAAGCCACTGTGAGCCGCTTTACGGCCAACAAGAAGCTTGTGGATTTCAATTCTCTTTGTCAAGTGGACTGAGACGTCGGGAATGCGTTTAGAGACAAGAGTACTTACGGCGACCGATATCCTCAACTACGCTCAAGTCAGCGTTAGACGTAGTTTGCAGCAACTTTTACCGGTTACACTCAGCTAGTGCTTGTTCCTTATTCAGTAATTCGGTAAACAGCGCAACGATTGAATATAATATGAAGAGTCATTTGCGAATAAGAGAAACTAAGTGAAAGCATTTCATTACTCGATATCATTGCAACAAGATACCTAGTTAAAAATAGATTTTCATGCGGCAAAGATTCGTTTAGATTGCCAGCAGCACCTAATTGCTTCATGTTGCGGCATCATAAGATTTGTAACCGTACGTGTACTAAGTAGAGTGTTCCTGGTGCAACTGCAATGGAGCCGCGCTCCGCCGCAGTCGGCGAAGGCGTGTGTAATGGTTCATTGTTTTTGCCGTAAGTGGCCTGAGATTACACAAATTGATGCTTGTGTGTTTGAAGTGAAAGGAAGTGTTCTGTTCTAGATAATGGCCTCGCTTGTTTTGTTTTTAACAATGAATCGGTTTCTGATCCCTTGTTTGTTATTGTTCATCTCGTATGACTTCTTGCGCAGTACTAAATGTACCTATCGGTATTTACATAAGCAAAGGTCACTCAACGACAACCGAGAGGTTCTAATGAAATCACTTAGCGTCTCTACAACAAAATAGGTACATAAGGGCGCGCATACACGAGCATTCACAGTAGCAATCACAGTCGACCGCTTCAAGCTTCAGCTGCGTAACCAACATCAATGTTCTATTCATTGGCATACATGGGAGCACTCGAGCAGGCACGACTGCACAGAGTACTCTGAATCGCGACTATGTACAGTCTTGCGGTTGAGAATTTGCAAGACATACGCTGATTGCTGCCGAACTGTCGAATCGGGGCAATGTTATCTTTGTCCGTATTGTCCTGTGTTGTTGCAGGTCTTGCGCGACTTACTTGAATGGATACTTGCTGAGTAGTTTCTCTATCAGTCACAATATTATTCAAGCGTACAGTGTATGCTGGCCCTAGCAATACGTCGCAATATGACTATATAATAACTTTGTTAACGATTACTTCGCTGGCTCTCAACTTGCCTTCAAGTTAATGCACTTCTATGAATGTCACGGTCTATGATTTCACAATGTTGGTATGTTGACAGATGTTTATTTTCGTTTTCAATTCACACGTCCTGAGAATCCTTGTGGGATGTTTTACGCGTCATGTGCAATGCAACCAATCGCATTCCAGCTGACGGGAGCCAATCTACTTTACCGGTGAGATGCGCTAGGGAATGGCGCGTCAGCCTACCTAACTTGTCATTTCTATCGAAAATCACTCCTTAGTCGCATTAACATCTGCACTCTTAGATCGGATTTGTTGGCGGATCAGTCTGGGGGCGACGCTGGTATTTGGCTGCTCGTAGAGTGGTTGTAAAACAAGTCTAGCACTTTTGTCGCGTCTAGACGGCGCGCGTCGGATACCTATCGGCTGCCGTAAAATTATGTGACGTGGGCGGGCAACGTACCGCTCTGGGATATCCGGTTCAATTCGATCTTTATTCGCTTATTTAATTTATCACAGACCTTTCCAACTTTCCGACAATTCGACAAGCTGAAAGTAACAGTTCACAAAGCATTTACTTTTAAACGATTGTGTTGGGCGATCGCTGCTGTGGGTGCCATCGACCGATCAATTCAATAGAATGACTTATTGCTAACTATTTCCCCATTTTAACATTAAGTAACCGATATATCTATTTATTGTAAACGTTTTTATATCTAATAGCAGATTATTACCAATTCTGACTAGTCGTAGAAAAAAATGAAGTCTAAGAACATTTTGGCTTGAATCACAACTGTTAAACGGATTCCGTCAGATTTTTTATTGAATGATCATTAAGTCGATCAAAAATGGAATGTAACTGTAGTTTTGTAGAAAAAATAAAGGTATTCAAAATAACCATAAATAAATGTTAATATGAAACATAAATATTTCGTCGTGCATTATATGTATAACACAATAAAAATAAATAACAGATTCTATACTCGTGGTAGATCGTCATTCTAAAACGCTGATGCTACATTGTGTAGCTGCATTAAATCTAACTAACCGGTAAACTGCCATTTACATGTACGCACAGTTACAGGTGTAGTCAGTTCACGTCGGGGCAAGGTTTACTCCAAGTGCACCTCCCGCTGATAGGACGCACGGCACAATTGTCCCGCGCCAGCTGTCTGAATAGACCGCAACATAGCCAATTATGTGGAAATCTTTTTCACAGCTGGATTTATATTTTAAAGTTGAATAAGAAACGTTTTCGTATTACATCTCTGTATAGCACAGGCAGTCAGAAATCTTAATGTATACCAAATATTTATTACATTTCACCACGCACAAATGATTATGACATATATGTACATTGATGAACACAGCTATTTTTTTCCTTCTCGTTTCTGCTGCCCTCTAGTTATATGGGGTCAGTATAATCGTAAATGGTATGGTGTTTCTTTGTTTTTTGGTCAGTAGTGTGTGTATATTTTAAATTAATTAGTTAAGCATGCAGGCGTCAAGTAAGCAACCTGAAAAGGATTGTTTCACAATAGGTCGTTCGAGATAACCCTTGTTAACTATGCAGAGTAAATGCAACAACAAAGAAATCTAGATCAAATGGACAATGCGGTGTTTACGAAACTCGTTAGTAATTTGTGAAGTGTTAGCAACTTTTTCTCTGTGGTGAGAGTCGTGCTAAGTGGCGAAACTGCTGGCTTTACAATGGAACAAACGTTCGCTACTGGAACACGGGGCGAACGCTGCGCGAGCGCGTATCTGTCACGGGTCATCGCGCCGCAACCTTTCACTAGCGCCTGCACACCCGAGCGGCCCGGCAACACGCACGAACGATACCTCAAACTGATCATAATCTGATCTTCTCACGAACGATCCGTGATCGGAACCGAATTTCTATTTAGAAATTCAGAATATCTTTTGGTGAAATTTGATGCACTGTCTCTATTCTTAAAACAAAAATCCTAGGTTTCGAACCTTTTATAAATCAGATATTCAGAAACAACAGCGGCGTAAATTACCTAGTCGTCTTAAATAGGATTAACAAAAGGCTTCCCAGTCGCGCGTTTGGCTGTCTCTTTAGTAAACGACAGACACACTGCGGCGGCGAAGATACTGATATACGGATATACTGAAATGATGGGTCCATATTTTTTCTATCTTACAAAATGTACTACGGTTTATGACATGAGAAACGCCGTGTTTAAAATTGAAAGATTTTGTCTTAAATTAACTACCTTAGATTTTGAATTAATTCTTCACGTAGGGGAAATATATTAATATCAATTATGAAAGACTGAAGCTGAAACGTATTAAGATTTCAAAGTATTTCCTCAATATTGTAACGTCTTGCTAGTTATGTTTTAAATATGGTAATGGGGCGTTAGCCAAGCGAAAGCTAATAAATCACTTACATTTCATGGTCACTGCACTTCTATCAAACGTGTACGCATGGGCTATTATTTTTAATAGTTGGGTACATTTTCATTACCGATAGCCAATTTATACTGGAGAGGAATATGACGTGAAGTAAGATGTGCCGATCCTATTATTTTGTATTTTTAATTATAATTTTGGATTTGGTAAGCAAATTGAGTATACATTTATTTATTTTGCATTTTCTATGTAAGTTATATGTATAAAGAAATACTAAATTACTGCAGGTTAAGGCACATTCGAGCGTTACTACAGGTAAGGTTTTCAATGTCTTCCCTTTTCTTCATTTCATACATAAATTTTAAGTAAATTGATGATTAATCTGGTAAAACCCTTACAAAAAGGATACGAATATGTAGAAAAACATAAGCCTGAACCACGCAATAAGGAAGAAAGTAAAAAATCTGAAGCAAGTAAAGAAATAAGTAAAGTTTTACAAGTAACTGAGGCAAATGCAGAAACAAGTGAAATTTTTAAAGTAATGAATGAGGCAAATGACGAAGACGCAAGTAAAGGAGAAGATACATATGGTGATGAAGATGAGGGGCAACCCGAAACGGATGATGGCGATGACAATGAAAATTCTGATGAAAACGAAGATGAATATGATAATGTAAATGGTGATGAAAATGACGATGAAGACGGATATGGCAATGATGAAGTCCAATATAGTTACGATGATGATCCTCAAAACGATGAACCTGACAATGGTGAAGAAAGTGACGGTGCGATGCAAGGTATGAATAAATTACTTATGAATGAATGACTAACGAATAAAGGAGTACCAAATGCTTCCTATATCCTATATCCTTCCTATACTTTAAAGAAATAAAGTTATTCCCTATGCTCATACATTTCATTTGTTAAAGTTAATTCAATTTCATGTTTACAGACAATATTCAGACAAGATCCTTACAAGCTGGTAAATTTCTTATCAAGTTATTTTATGATACTTTTGTTATCGAGAACCACTAACTCATTATGTTATCTGTCAAACAGGGGATACTTTCACGCCATACGAGATGTTGCCAATTTCAAATAAGCTGTTAAGTAAAGGTTTGTGTACATGTTATTTTGCGTAAAATGTGTTTCGATAATAGGTATATCATGATTCACTAGTGAAATATAATCGCTGACTCTTCAGCGCATTCTAACCGACTTCATTAAAAGAAGGTTCTCAATTCGTCTGCGTATATATTTTAGAAGAATACTTATCAAACAAATATTAACTTTGTTGTATATCCGTCAATCATTAATTTATTTTTACAGTGGACACACCAGGGGGTAAGCGCTATTGAAGGGTTCCTTTGTTTTTTTTCTATAATTGGAATCGAATTTTACAACTAATTTTGTTTACGGGTACAGAAGGCAGAGGCATTGTGAGTTCAGCGAAAAGTGCGGAAGATTTGGCGGATAAGCTGTTTGCAGCTTACTGTATGTATTTACTTTATTTATTTAGTTCCCGCTGAAGAAGGTACTATCTTCAAAACTAATTAACCTGATGAAATAGAATGATTTTTTTTAAATAATACCTACTTCATACAATATGAGTTTACCGTATTCATGTATCATGTACATTTCCGTCGTTTTTCTTGTTCTGGTACTTATTTTATTCTATTTAATTGTACATATTTTACCTGTCTGCAGTTTTGACGACGAAAAGAATCGTTTATTTGAATGGTAATATTTTGCATTTCCAATTTAGTGTTATGAGAAAATGAATGACGTTTTAACGATTTAAATTATTTTAGAAATTGACCTCTCGGGCTTGGATGCACTACAAGCCCTGGCTCTCGAAGGCGATGTTGTGAAGATGAGGTCGTTAGCCAATTCAGTTACAGAGGCAACATTGCAAACAGTAAATTACAGAGGTAAGTAGTTAAATATCAATGTGCGCGTAGCCTTTTTCGCAAGTACATATGTTGTGGTCGGCTTCCAGTCTAACCTGATGCAGTCGAGTACCAGTGTTTTATATGAAGTGACTGCCTATCTGCCCATCTCTACCTAATAACCCTGGCACCCGATACGCCCTGATAAGACTAATTGCCGGACTTTCCGGCTTCTGACTTACTGTAATGACCAAACATCACAGAAAAATGGAACCCACCAATTAAACTTGTCTTCCGAAACGCGGTGGAACTCTGCAGGACCAAATAATTAACCATCCGAGGGCTGACCGCTGTTACTTAGCTACAAACTCCTCTTACTGGTAAAAAATAAAATAGTTTTTTTTTTAAATTAGTATACCTTTATTTCAGGGCAATTAATAGGAATAGATAATATACCTAGGAGATGTCATTATAAATGTAAGTAATTATTATTGACCAGGTTTCTTATTATCTTTTACCCAATTTGTTCAATATTATACCATAGCGATCGTCTTGTTATGAAAACTTAACAAAAAAATCATCAGTCTCGAGAAAAGTTTTTCCAGTCAGTCCTACTCATGGTTTATAAAAATATCTAATATCTATTATATTTTTTCAGTGGTATCTAAGAAAGTCACTCCTACTAAAGGAGACTTAAGAAGTGGCAGAACTAATCTTAAGCCATTTACAAAAATATTAAAAATAGAGAAGAATATGAGACCAGACAGACATTTGATTGTTAATTATTCACGTAAATTGAATAAAGAAAATCAGAATTTAGAAAATAAATATGTCATGGCTAAGAAACAGGGTAATGAAAAGAGAAAACGAAATAAAATTGGTCGCCATAGAAAGAATAAGACTAAGCGAAAGAAAGGTGCGTATAATATTTTAAAAGTACAGACGTGAGCACATCAAGCTACCCGGAACTAACCAATTTTCCCAATGCACTTTGAACCATATGCCTCAACGATAAAGTTAAAAATCTATTAAACAAATTTGACAGATAGTAGTAACTTGAAGTGCTGGCGAATGTACTACCAATATGAACATTCATAAATATGTCTCTTGAATTGATTAAGCTATTTATTTATTTATTTCATTTCATCTTACAAGCTAACAGATGACACATCCAAAACGCTAAGCTATATAGCTATTATTAATTTGTATCTCGTAATCATAGTGAAATCGCAATTATGGTAATCATAACAACTAATTGATAATACAGGTAGAAAAGGAAAAACGAGGCAGAACCGTAAACTTCGCCAGAAGAAGAGAGGTGGTCAGTATGAAATACATCTGTATTTATAAAATCACTAATTTTCATTCAGTTATAAATTTGCAGTCAGGCACGTAATGCAATATTGATGGGCATAAAATTTGTTTTCAGTGAAAAGAAACCAGAAATTAAAACAGAGGAAAAGACAAGGAAAGAAGAAACACAGTGAGTATTATTACCATACTGTTTGAATAAAACTAATATGAGAATTTATAAACTAAAATTTTTTTTTTTATAGATGCTAATCTCTCAAGACAAAACCGTTTAATGAATAAAGTAAAACGTATGTATTTGTTGAGCAAAGTACAGACGCCAGCAGCTCAAACTACCCAAACCTGTTAAATTTTTCCAATCAAATTTGAACCATGTGCATCAGCGATAAAGTTGAAAATCTATTAAGGAAATTTGACACATTGTTGTAGCTTGATGCGCTTGTGCCTCTGTATTGTCAGCCAGGTGGCCGAATAGAGCAGTTCACGTGTTTGGAGGAAGTAACATGATTTTGTGCATTGCAGATGACGGTATCTTAACTACAACGTTGAAACCTTCGTGCAAGTGGCGATATATCTGCAAGGATCCAGGCAACATGGATACCTGCCGGCTACACACTTCGTGCTACACTGAGAACGGCAACAAACCCAAAAGTGAGTGAGACATTTTTTTTAATTTTACCCATTACAATACATACATATAAAGGCATTTTGTTACAAATCAACAAAAGGTTAGTTTTAACTATGTATTCACAGCGGTAACGAATGTCGCGTAGATAAATCTGAATGGGCTCTTGCATATTATGCAAAGTTTTTATCGTCTATTTAGAGTCTGCGAGCAAAGGTCGACTAATGATAGCCATTAACCTTACACACAAAGAGATTGCATTACGTTAAGAATTAAAACGAATACATTAATTTTGGTTTTTGGTTTGCAGATGAATATCCGGACCACAAAGGGAAGGAAAATAACCAGATATTACTGCAGTTCAGAAAGATGTGTGAGTACAGTGTCATCTGCCTATAGCTTTTCCCCAAGTTCTGTTGGGTCAGGCATCCAGAGTGACTGCCTATCTGACCTCCTCAATCCAGTTGTCTGGGCAACCCTCTGGCTTCTGACAGACCGACAGCCGGGACCCATCAATTTAACGTGTCTTCTTCTTCTAACACGGAAGAACTTGTCATGGCAAGATCACCTATCTACAGACTGTGCGGCTGTTACTTAGCCACGAGCTGCACATTATAAAAGTTGTATCGTTTTCTATAATTCGGTAAGCATGTTCTCGATCAACTCGATCTACCCACGTTCCCGTAAACCTTACAAATTTCTGGGAAAAAATTAGCACTCAAGGAAAATGTAGCTCATTTCACCAATGGAATATTGTCGGATAATTAGAAATTGATAATTATTTCCGAAGGTAAACTACACTACTTTATTCTTATGTATTCCCAAAAACGATTTAAAAATATATTTTTTAAACAGTGGGCATCACGGCATTGGATGAGGAAGTCGAAAAAATAAGTGAGTATTTCGTTTTAAAGTTCCAATTGTTGGCATACCTACTTTTGTTACATTTAACTGTTGCCTGTTTTAAACAGTTGAACAACATGTGCTACTAGTGAAACCGGATAATATGCGTGAGTCTATATTTTGTAACGTCAATAAGATTAAGTTAGGGTCAGGCTACAATGCTGTGCGGTATCGCAAATACGACGTTGCATAGTAATACAATTCCTGAAGCGTAACTTCGTAGATTTTTACGATGCGATGCTGCAACGCAGTGTTGTGGCTCCACCCTTAGCATTGCAAGAGACGTAACATTGATCTGATCTAATATAAATTGCAGATGGAGTTGATAAAATAGAAACCCTTGACGAGTATTTTAATAAAATCATCATTGCTCAACACGCCTTAAGTGAGTTTAAATCGATTTATTCTAATGTAACTCCTATTTCTTTGCTTATGAATTTATTTTTAATTGATATCTTTTTTGCAGAAGGGACTACTCCTTCTTCTAACACGGAAGATGAACACAAGGTATTCAAGGTTAATTATGGATAATGAATGAAAGAACTAGTATAAGTGGGGAAGCCAGAATTTACATACCAATTCTATGAGTTCAATATAATAACCAATTCACCTACTATTTTTTGCTAAGAAAACATACACACCTGGCCAGGCTTAGCATGGCGATTTTATATCTAATAAATATATATAAAATCGCCATGCTAAGCCTGCAAGAGTCGATTAGAATTATTAATTTTATTGCAATTAATAAAATATGTACTTATCCCTACATTATTTTATTTTATTTGTAGGACGATTCAGTAGAGCAGCATCCGATGGTTAAATCAAAAGAAAATATGACATATCGCCCGGTAAACATTGTATTCATTTCTTCTCTGTAATCATTGATTGTCTTTTAAGTTAAAGTATAATTTATTCAAAGGACCCCGGAGTTTTCATAGCTATGCTAAAAATATGTAGATAATATATGTATATACATGTGTCTTTTACTTAAATTATTATTAAATGAAATGAGAAAGTTCAGTTAAAACTTGCTGCGGTCCATAATCTAAAATGTAATTTTATTTTCACGTACAGAACAAATTCGGGATACCGTCAGTTGAATTTTTAGAAAAGGTAAGAATTTTTACATGGTGATAACATAATAAAAGTGTTAAGTAAATTGGATTAATCCTGTGTCCTTTTAAATAATCTGTATAACAGGTTAATTAATATTAGGTGTCAAGCAAGGCACAAACCTACATAGATACCTTAACGGGAAACCTACCCTAGCTTTTAAAAAGTGTTTTTTATAAAATTTACTCAACAATTTATTTAACAATTTTCATCTTTATTAGGACAAAATGTTCAGAAACAGTCAGAATAAAAAAGTAAGTTTACTTCTTTCGTTATTTATATTTTTTAAATATTATTAGGTTCGATTCCAGGACAGGCAAGTACCAATGCAACTTTTCTAAGTTTGTATGTACTTTCTAAGTATATCTTGGACACCAATGACTGTGTTTCGGATGGCACTTTAAACTGTAGGTCCCAGCTGACATTAAAGATCCTTGGCAGTCATTACGGGTAGTCAGAAGCCAGTAAGTCTGACGCCAGTCTAACCAAGGGGTATTGGGTTGACCGGGTAACTGGGTTGAGGAGATCAGATAGGCAGTCGCTCCTTGTAAAACACTAGTACTCAGCTGAATCCGGTTAGACTGGAAGCCGACCCCAACATAGTTGGGAAAAGGCTCGGGAGATGATGATGATTTTTTAAATATTATTAAGAAGAACTGCTGCGGGTTGTTCGCGCGAGAGTTACCGCGTCCGTGGCATACAAAGACAAGGAACGAAGTGGGTTTTAGTTAGTAAGAGTCTGACACTCTCCAGCTGCACCCACAACAGCAGGCTTAGCATGGCGATTCTATATCTATTCAGGTCTATTCTATCAAGAAAAGACAAATTTGTTTCTGTCAATGGCAACATGTCTTCTCCCGAGCATGGCGCAACCTATCAACTCGCATATAATCACTTGTAGCCTTATGTCTATCGAAGAAAAAAAAAACTGTTTTATGTGTCAAAAATAATCTTACGTCAATCTGTCATTATGTCCATTCTCCGGTAGACAAAACTTGTTTCTACGGTTGCCATACTAAGCCTGCAAGATTCCTTTCATGATTTCCCGCAGAAAAATGAGACTTTTCGAAATAACGAGAATACGATAGTCGATAAATGTGTTTTTTTAACATAAAATCATTCAGAATTTAGATACCTTTTGTAATTAGATTATTAATTTTATTAAAACTATTATATCGGGTGTTTTTTTTCGATGTATAGAACTTTAAGTTGCAATAAAACAACGATGGAATATTCGATTGACATGAATGTTGTTCATCCGAAAGATAATCTTGTGGCATTCATGATTTCTGGCATAGGACCGCCACGGCTGGCGCGGATGTAGTCCAATCTGGACGTCCAATTTTCGATGACTTTTTCCAACTTTTGTGGCCGTATATCGGCAATAACACGGCGAATGTTGTCTTCCAAATGCTCAAGCGTTTGTAGCTTATCCGCATAGACCAATGACTTTACATAGCTCCACAAAAAGTAGTCTAGCGGTGTTAAATCACAAGATCTTGGAGGCCAATTCACAGGTCCAAAACGTGAAATTAAGCGGTCACCAAAGGTGTTTTTCAATAAATCGATTGTGCGCCGTCTTGTTGAAACCACATCTCCTGGACATCATAGTTATTCAATTTAGGAAAGCCCAGCCACTCAGCCCATAAAGCGCACCAAACAGTCAGTTTTTCTGGATTCGGGTCTTCCTCAATGCTACGCTCTACAGCAGCAATAGCTTCTTCTGTACGCACCGTATGGCGTCTCTGGGATGCGTGTTATCAATGACAGTAATGGTGCAAAAACATTCCATGGTTAATCGAATCAACTGCTCTGATGGACGATTTTGTCGACGATAAAATAGACGTAGCGCGCGATACGTATTCTGCAAAGAAATAAAATTGCACTATTTGCAAGCGTTCTTGAGGCGTAAGTCTATTCATGATGAATCGCCAAACCAAACTAAGAATAAATCACTTGACAGCAGTTAAATCGGTCATCATCTTGAACAGTAAAGCCAATTTAAAGTTCTATACATCGAAAAAAAACACCCATTATATCAGCAATGTCCTGTTGTGTTCATTGTCCTGTCTTTCTTATGTATTTGCCCAAATCGGCTCATGTTTATGGCTGTATTTTTCAGGCTAAAGGCAGGACTGATGGAAAATTAAGAGTAGGTCTAAAGTCTACTCCGCCTACAGTGTCGAAGGTTACAAAGAAACTACAATAAAACTTATTTAATGCAAATAGTAGTTTAATTTTTTAGAGTTGTTAACTTATGATGTCGCATGGATAACCACATTATAAATAAAATAAATAAAAAAAGCCTTTATTCGCTGACCAGTGATCATATTACAATTTGACTTATATACTACGTCTTACAAAAACAGTTTTGTATCTTATTTCTAGTAAGTATACCTATATATTCGTAGATTTATTAAAAAAATAAAAAGAAATAACTTTAGCAACCACTTTGATGATCAGGTTGTCTGTTGACATAGGCCTCCCCCAGTTTTTTCCAGATCTCTCTATCTTTAGATGTCCTTCTCCATCCTTTCGGTAAATCATCCTCCCATCGTTTTATTTGGCCTCCTCTTTGCCTTTTCCCGTTTCTAGGGTACCATTCTATGACATCTTTTGTCCATTTTTCTTTGTTGGTCCTCATTATATGTCCAGTCCAGTTCCATTTAAGTTTTCTTATTTTTTGTAGCACATCGCTTACCTTTGTTTTTTTCCTTATTTTTGAAGTTGTCCAACGATCTTTTAGTCTTATATTCAGCATGCTTCGTTCCATGTTTCGTTGGCAAACTAAAAGTTTTTGGTTGTTCTTACTCGTAACAGGCCAGGTCTGACATCCATAGGTAAGACATGGAAGGATGCACGTGTTATACAATTTACTTTTTATTGTTATAGGAATTGATTTATTTTTAACTATTTCTTTTAGAGACCAGTACCGTTTCCAAGTGTTGCTGATTCTTCTTTCTATTTCCTTAGAATGTTGGTCCTTTAATGAAATAAGTTGTCCTAAATATATATATTCTTCTACATATTCAATAGTTTCTTGTCCTATAACAATATTTTTCCTTACATCATTCGTCATTACCTTAGTCTTCGTGGGATTCATGGACAAACCTGCTTTCTTGCTTTCCAAATCTAGTTGATGTAACATGATCTGTAGGGTTTCTGGTTCTTTAGAAAATATCACGATGTCATCTGCAAATCTTAAATGACTTAGATTTAATCCATTAATATTGATTCCAAAACCTTCCCACTCTAAATTTCTAAATATTTCTTCCAGCACTGCTGTAAAAAGTTTCGGGGACAGTGGATCACCTTGCCTTACTCCTTTTTGAACTCTAAATTCTTCGCCTTGTTGTTCAAATTGTACTTTAGCTGTGGTATTTTTGTAGATCTCTTTTATAATCCTTATATACTTGCTTTCTACTCCCTGATTTTTTAATGTTTTCCAAATATAGCTATGCTTCAGAGAATCAAAAGCCTTGTTATAATCGACAAATGCCATGTAATATTTCTGTCCGTATTCGTTAAATTTTTCGATCACTTGCTTCACAACATGGATATGGTCGATAGTGGAAAAATCCGCACGGAATCCTGCTTGTTCTCGTGGTTGGTTGTCTTCTAGGTGCTTCGATATTCGTCCGAGTATTATTTTTGAAAACACTTTGTATAGATTGGACATTAAGCTAATAGGTCTGTAATTGTTTATTTCGTTTTTGTCTCCTTTTTTATGTAGTAGAATGATAGTTGATTCCGTCCATTGGGTTGGTATTTGTTCAGTCGTCAATATTTCATTATATAAATGTGTTACGTAAATGGTAATAGAGGACAAGGACTGTTTTAGCAGTTCGTTAGATATTTTGTCATCACCAGGTGATTTACCACTTTTTTGTGATTTTATAGCTTTTACAAGTTCTGATTCTAAAATACAAGGTATTTCTTCTTCATAAGTTTCTATGTCTTCATGTTCTATTGTTGTTTTGTCTGTTTCCGTATATAATTTCCTGTAGAAGTCTGTCGCAACTTTTGCTATTGTTTTTCTGTTTGTTGTACAATTTTCGTTTTTCTTTTTACTTTTTAGGTTGGGTATCCAATGTGAATATTCTTTTAGTTGTTTGAGCCCTTTCTTTATACCGCCCGTTTTTTCAATTTGGTATCTTAGTACATTCATTCTTTCTGCTTTCCTGTAGTTTCTTATTGATTCTTGAATTTCTTTACTGATTCTTGCAATGTTTTGTTTATTATCTTTTCGCTTGTCTAACATTTTGCTTCTCTCTTCCATTAACTTTAACGTTTCTTCCCCTAGTTTGTTTTTGATGTTTTTTCTAATACTCAGTTTGTATATATTTGTTAGTTCTTTCTCCAGGAGATTATACTTTTCCTGTAATGTTTTATTTCCTTCACTTTGACTCAGTTTTCTTTCTAGATCATGTAAAATGTTTTGTGCTATAGGTGTTGTTGTTGCTCTACTCATAATTGAATGTTTAATATGTTGTCTTGATTTTCCCTTTGTATCTTTTATAACTCCTCTGACCATTCTATGATCTGTATTAAAGTTTAATTTATTTATTACTTCAACGTCATTAAATATTTTTGTTCTATTTGTAAGTATGAAATCAATTTCATTTTTGTCTCTGCCATTTGGAGCTAACCATGTCCACCGTCTTGACTTTCGTTTTTTAAAGCAACTATTCATTATTTTGAAGTTATAGGCGATAACCACATTATACAATACTGATTAGTATAGTTTTGACTTCCGAACAAAAAGAATTCGTCACTTATTTTTATTCAACGTAAGGTCCGAAGAGTCAACGGCGCAGCGACTATCTGTTCTTAGCGGATTTCTTATTTAACTCGACACACGTTTAATACAATTTATCAAAGGTCAATAAAGGTAGAAGGTCACACGCGCCACGGTTGCCAGTGTCGAGTCTCTGAAGTCGGACAAGGCCAGGGTACACGGGACGCTCCAGATGTCGGAAATCAATGACAACGTTCACAGCTTCCTTTCAGCCTGTTCAATGTGCTTTTATGTCTCTTAATAGAATGCCAGCTTTAAATATCTTAACATATTGTGAATCAACTATTATAGTTCTTCTTCAAACGATTTACCTATTTAATCTTTGTTAAATACAACACTTTGTTAAGTGCACTTGGAGAGGCCTATGTCCAGCAGTGGACTGCGATAGGCTGATGATGATGATGATGATGATGAAATACAAATCCACACTTCGCTTTGTCTAAATAAAAAAAAAATAGATAACCAATGAAGTAAATTTAGATTTATTAAACTTTATTCTAATTAAATACGTTAACATAAGTGAGTAATTGACATAATAAATATAATTATTATAATAATGACCTTCGATTACATTTGTGGATCAATATTTATTTATTCGCATAATAATGTGGATACCGATACATAACAAGTTCATTACAACAAATGAGAAAGCAATAGCAGCCTCTTTTGAATTTCAAATGATTGGATGATCCATATTTCCAGTCGAGGAAGGCACCTCAAGCCGCGATAGATTATGAGTGTTTTGTTGGAAGAAATCTTAACAGTCGAAATAAATTTATCGATTTTATAAGTCTTTCCCAATGGTGTATTTAGGAACGACTGCGCAAATTTTTACTCGTCTCCTTGGTAATCACTCATTGCATTTAATGCACTACCCCAGGATTTGCATACTAATTTTTTAAAAGAGAGAGATTTAGAGATTCGTATTAGTTGTAATACTAATTTCTGCTAATAAATAATTATAATAATAAAAATTAGTAGTACGTTTGAATTTGTCATTGAAATTCGAGTGTGTGGCATCTGGCATTTGTGTTGCAGTCAGTGAAAGTCCAGTGCGAGGCGAGTTGTATTGTTGTGGGTGACCTTTAAACTCACTAGGTGATCGTGTCGTGTAGGTGTTCTGTCTAGTGCTGCACCAACGACTTTCAAATGTCGATAGATTTGTCGAATCGAGCAATCAATACGTTTGCAATAAAGGTGTTTGTATCGAAGGTTTGATTGTTATTGCTTGAGGGTTAGTATTGGTTGCTACATGTATTGTCATATGTCATACTAGCGACCCGCCCCGGCTTCGCACGTGTGCAATGCTGATACTAAATACACTACAGAAGAACTGTGAACGTTGTATATAAAAACACGGAAAAAATGTAATTATTTACGACATCACATTAGAAACCTCAAAAATACAGTACTTCTCCACTATTTATTGAATGTTATTATACATATAAACCTTCCTCTTGAATCACTCTATCTATTAAAAACCTCATCAAAATCCGTTGCGTAGTTTCAAAGATGTAAGCATACAAAGGAACATAGGGACAGAGAAAGCGACTTTGTTTTATACTATGTAGTGATAATGACTATGTAGTGATAGTGAAGTCCAATACGTAATGCAAGTTTTAACTTCAATTGTTATTTTTTAGCTAGTCTTTAGATGAGTCTTTTGCTTACCGTAGCACAAAGGTCTAAAATCTAACATTCATGTATTTATACTGGACTTGCATCTTACTTAACATTTCAACAAAACCACGCATCATGCATATTAATCACTATCAAAATGTAGGCCACCAAAGCTCGATTACCTATGCAAAAATGCAGTGACTTCATCATTATACATGCAGTTTCTGAAGGATTTTTAGAAATAAATATAATTAAATGTCTTCATTTTCATAGATTTGGATCCCACTTAAGTATAATGCGACTAATTTCAAACACAATTAGGATACGAGACTACATATGACGTCTTGTAATAACAGTTGCGGAAAGCTGCTTGCGGAACAACAAACATGTATTAGATCCCAAATAAGCTTACAAGTTACAGTCAGGGAGTGGAACAACTACGCTGTGTGAATATTTGAAAGGCTGACATTTCAATTTGACTTTGTTACGCTCGGTTACCAGCGGCTGGTGAAACAGCGAGCGAGTTTTGATCGCTCCAAGCTTGCATGTGACAGCGCAACTCTTAAACCTAATATTGGGTCGCATACTGATGGCAGTTTCAAACCAATCACTTAATAAGTTTACAGTGATTTTACCAGTACAGATCACACATCAAATTGAAATAGATTCTTGAGATCCATGCCTAACAATCAATTTCCAGCAAGGATCGTCTTCCAGCTAGGCTTCAGTCGGTACCTCAAGTTGTTAAATCCGACCTCGTACGTCTTGATTGTCTTTTGTTTCTCGTAACCCAAAACCTATCGTACCTATCGTATTGCCAGTATCTAGGTTGCACACAGATAGATAATTTGTTGCTGTGTTTACAATGCTTGCGCACGACTGAATTCGGTTCACACAGGCACCACTGTTGAAAGACAGTTAATAACAAAGGAAAAGTGTCAAAAGTTTTGATTAGCAGGACTTGAACACGAAACTGCGATTCGGCGTGATGCAAATTCGTAATTCAGGAAACCAATGCGAATGGATGTGATCGGATTTCGTGCGTCACGGGTCTCCCTTCCATGTTTCAGGTGGTCATTCCTTCGACGACTGTCAACCATGCTCAACATGTTCCATACTATCAGCATCATTATCATCGATCAGAAGATAAGTTAACAAAACACAAAGAAGATTTTCAACGAATACTTAATATTTTCACAATGCGATGTCGTATCGAAGTTTTGTATACAAGCTCCTATTTATAGCTCAATAAATAAACAAATCGTCAAGCACGAGTGCAGTACAACGAACGTCACTAAAGAACGCCCTTATAATCGGCTGTCCATCAGTGTGGCCATTCCTTATTTGGAAAAGAAAGGCCTTCGCTTTTTACAGAGTAGGTATGGCAAAAAGTCGTGCACCTCTAGCAAATGGAAATCACGTAATAAGTATCTATTGTACCTGTATCAAAAAATAATTTCGCCTAAACGTCCGCACGTACACAAATTGTCTGGCCATTGTAGAAGTAAACGACGCACCCGGTTAATTACAGCTTTTATCCGCCTTTATATTTGTTATTTGCCGTGTAGGCGATGTACTCACAATAATATACATGCCAAATGGATACAAAACGTTTTCGTATTACAGATATTGATTTTCTCTGGAATTTGGTCAATTTGAATTCGTTTAAATATGTAATTATGTAGAAAACATTTAAGCTGACATTTATTTTTTGCTATCTGTGCTTCACGTCAATTCACGTGGATACTTGGTGAATACAAGGATATTACCAAGATTCATGTTTTATTCAGCAAGGATTGAGTTAATATTATTGACTTAAAAGTTGCTGTAGATGTTGTCTGTAATCTTAAATTTATAATTGAGATTGATCATGGATCCACCCCAGCGGATGCCTACTAAAGAACTAACTAATGTATGTACGCTAACACGTCATTACATCACATAGCATGTGTAGTCTCTTGGAAAGTATTTTCCTTACTTTGAAACCAGTACTTAAGATCTTATTTTTATTAAATTAGTAACATTTCATAGCTATTGAAAAGACTGAAAATTGTAGGCATTTTTGAATTATATGAAACTCGTATAGAATTACAACAATCTACCATTACAAACAAAAGCTTTGAAGTGGGTTAATATTTTCCACAATGTATATGTCATATGGTATAAAAGTTTAATCCGAATGAAATTCAGAAATTGTCTTTATTAATAGGTGTGCGGTGCGACAGGTGAGTACACCCAATTACATTTCGATCAGGGCAGCGCCGGCGGCGGCGCGTGCGGTCGCCCTAACCGGATTATTGGCCGGCGCGGCAGCAGGGCTGCGGCACTGCGCGGGCGGCGCGGGGCCGACGACCTGCCGCCACCTCGCATTATAATTCGATACAGATTCATCAACAACTTAACAACATTCACCTAGCTAAGCCTGAGTTAAATTACGCGAAGACCTTTGACCACTTAACTTTCAATCAAGTAGGTACTCGTGGCTAAGATCAAATTAAAACGTATAAAGTTATTTGTCGACCAATCAAAAATGTGATGCGAAAAGGGAACAGATTTTAACAGAACCATTTAGTTTTGAAACCGCAGTAGCCGAAGAAGCGAATAAAGAAAATATTTTCGAGATAGGCAATATCAACAACTACCAGTTCACGTCACTGTGAGGGCCACAAAGAAAAGCACGTAGAAAAAGCTCACTGCTGTGTCGCAGGTAACAAACAAAAAATATTTAGCCAGCATGCATTGAGGCGGAAATTGATACACCGTAGACAAACATTGAAATGTTATACTTCTATGCGGTTCATGTCGATGCGACCAAATGAAAAATAAACTCAAACACGTATTGTGCAACCGGCATGATTGGATACGTTCAAAAAAGCAACGTAGCGACAGTACAGTAACAATTTTAACGAATCCACTGAAATGGTAATTAATATTGATAAAAATATCGAACAATAAATAGGGCTGCGTATCGATTCGTAACTAAGCAACTTCAAAGGATTCCGATGACCCAAATATGTCAGCATATCAAAAGGTCGTAATCTGATTAGATCGTTGATTCCCGACCCGATTTCTTTCGTATTCACAAGGCGTCTATTCAACTTTAGTTCTTTTAGGGCTTCTCCAGCTAGTCTAATTATATGTATGTAGAGAAGTTAATTTTATTAACAACTTCGTTATTTGTGTAAGTACTATTCTGAAAGATTCCAAAAGTTCCTAAAGTCTAATTATTATCAATCAATATTCAAGTCCTACAGTCTGAGTCTAAGACATTCTCGGTTTAATCTTTTAAACAAATTAAGGATGTTGACAGGAAAAGTTTCCATTGAAATAAGCTCAAATACTAATTGGAGAATAGCATAAGTGCAAAAAAATCTATTAAATTCGTTACACGTTAACCTTTTTGAAATATCCTTCGCATCGCATAAAAGTATCGATACAAAAGCAAATAGATAGAGCTCCACTTATAAAAAAGTTATACGACCTTAATTAAAATCTGAATCAGATAAAGCGCAAACTCTATTCAGCTGAACGTGGAAATTCCATTCGTCCATTATGAATAGCCATCTGACTATTTACTTAACCTGTTTCAGAGAGCGAGACAAAACCCGCACTCATTCCACATTGATACTGCAACGACACGCGCACAAAGGAAATAAATGACTGTCACTGCAGGAAATAGAATTGACTTGTAATATTGTGCTTCTTTTTTTATCTTAAGGTTCGTATAACAGGCTTTTTCTTTTTAAATTATTATGTGCACTTACTCTTAAAAGCGTGTTTCAATTACCTCCCTTGAAAGCATGCGAGGCAATCGCTTGGAAGTCGCATAAAGGAACGCACCTTAGCGAAGTTACGCCACTTCTAAAATATTCAAATCTCGGGGGCAACTTTCCCCGCGCTCCAGTAAAATGCAAAACAAGGTAACTTTCCCCCTAAATCAGCGGAGTCACCAGAACGCCCAGCCTAGCGACAAACATACCCGGACAACAAACAAACTTTCATTTAGCTACAGTCAGTCGCCTTAAACAAATTGCTCCTAAAAGATGCTTTATTTCAGCACAAGAATTCAACATTGTTGTCTTGTTTAATTAGTGTGTCAGAACACTTTCTTGCCTCCTTATTTTAATTTCTCATGAAATAGAAGTTTCATAATAAATATATTAGATATAGCATAGCAATAATTCGTTACACACAATGCACACATACTCCTGTTATTACAGTAGAGGATAAAATTATGTTACAAGGATTTCAGTCACTGCTATTCACTCTCGTATTCATTGTTATGAAACGGATGTTTGCAGTAGCTATCAATACAAGGATAGTTACCGACACCCGGAAATTTTCACCGAATTGTTGTTTACTGACGTACAGTGATGTGCCGACGCGGAGAGGCAATAACAAAATAGCACTGCGCAACTCTCAGCAAAAAACCCAAACATTGTTGACCTGTTAACTTCGAGGAGATTTTCAATAAAATGTAGTTAGTAACGGGCATCGGACGCGGCAGAAAATACCAACAATGGAGCAAAACAAACGAGATGGGCAGCTATTATCTCACTATAACCTAGTTTTGCATGGTGAGCGGGAAAAGCGAAACGAGGCTAAATTGCCAGCGAGTTGTTTTATAAATGGTTCAAACTTGAGAAAAAAGCAGCAAAAGCTACCGCCGCTTTAGTTACTGTTGTTCGTGGAGCGCGCACCCACGCAGCGAGATGCCGATTCCGGAATCAGCATGCTGTTTTGATAGCATTCTTTATAAACAGCAGATAGTTGTTTGCTTACCTTTAACTCTGTGTTCAAAGTTGGTAACGAAGTAGATCTGAAACAATAGCAGAATATAGGTTAGAGTTTGCCACGATAATTGATAAAGTTTTATTTTGGGGCACTAAAGCAATTGTTGCAATTGCTTTGCCATAAATAATTTGATTCGTTACGTCATCATCAAACAGATATAGATATATAATACTAGCTTCGACCCACCTGGATAAACAGACTATGAAATTCGCCCAGCAATTTCTAATATCAGAGCATTCAAGTAAACAAACAAGAATCCTCCTCCGCTTTACAATATCAGTTTAAATTCTTATACCTCATCATACAGGTAACACTTAAGCCTCTTAGAGCATAAACACAATAGAAACAATTTGCATAGAATAATATTAGATGGCATAGACTAATAAAGAGTTGTAATAACAATTTAACATATTACGCACTAGGGCGTAGTGGCTACTATGTGCTAAAATAATAATAAATATTTACAATGGTGAATCAAACATAGTTTGGTTGAAAATTTCAGTAAGATTAACTTCAAAACGTATCAGTTGCTTCTCCTAAATGGCGAGCACGAGCGCAAATGTTAAGGCACCATGATTGAGGCCCAGGTCGCGCTTGTCATATGAAAGACGGACATACTAATGGTAGCATGTAATCGTTTATTATGCATGCAGGAAGCAGCGACTATGTGTTGGGCGCTAGTCCCGAAGGCTTTAGATTATTATGGCGCGCGCTGCCAGTAGCGCCGAGACATCCGGGTAGGCCATGGGGTCGCCGAGGGATCGCGGCACGCACTCTCGCCCCCAATACGCACTCTATCCATCTTCACTTTCCCACCTACTCAAGTGTTCTGAATAATAAACTGTGTGCAATTCTTTAGCCTCTCGACAATGTCACAAGCAGATTCATTGTGCTACGTCACTTGCGTCCGTGTTCAAGGGCTTTGGGTTGCTTTAATTATTATACCCTTTCGACTTACGCGCTTAACTTTGAGGTGTCATAATTCTCACTGACATCAAAATATTATACGAACGGATATAAAGTTTTATTGACATAATAAGGGTAAAGATGAAATGTAATGAAGGGTGAAATTTTGTTTATATAATTACTGGCCACATTGCAGTTGTCGTTTATGGTAAACAGAACATAACACGGAAGTTCCAAGAGGAAAATGAGAGATTTATTTCGTTTAAGTTGACGGAAAACTTAGTTGTCGAACACGCCCATTAATTTCAATCATATTATCGCCGTCCTCTCTTTATGGAGCTGTCATATAAATAAAACTCCCAGCCCATTAGCTTCGGCCGCTGTATCACCGAGCGATATTACTAGGGATCCTGCGTGTGTAACATCGGACCCCATCAATATCCGTCATCAGTCACCGAGTAGCCAAATAAAAATGTATGATCGACCTCGGCCGATAGGCCATGACGCGCGGATCCTGTTACGATCTCATATTACATGAGATGACCTAATTCGTTGAAAATATTTCCCGTACCATCGGGGACATGAATGCTATCAGCCGGTAATTTTGTTGCGCATATTTCTATTTTTATATGTAGTACCTGCCTACGCAAGTAATGTTTTGCAAATAGTTAAAGGCTCTGTGACAAACAAACTGTGTCAAGAATGATAAGCAGACCCATTCCTTTAAAACGCCGGTTAGAATAAGCCAAGCATTGTTGAAGTACGGCTGTCGCTCGTGAATCTTGGAAGACGGTTGTGCATAGTGACGCCCGCCGCCGGCGACCTGTTTACAAACGGACGGTTCTTTAGCACAATCATTTCCTAAAGACATTTTCTAACTTGTAAATATTTTGTAATAAACTTCCTTGGAAAATTCTCAACATTACAGAGAGCGTAAAATGATGTCTTTGGGTCAAAAAGAAAATAGTTATTATAAATATGAATCGGTAATTAGACGAACTGGCATGCGGCCAGCGATAACTGGACAGCTGCATTTATGCCTCGATAGTAGTGCACATGGCCAGTACAATCTCTGAATTGGTTCACTTTCATGTACAGCGCAGGCGCACGGTCTCATTATGAAAACATTATGACTCAGAATAGCACCGCTATCTTGTACAGCTGTATTTATTATGATACATGGAGATAGTGAACGGCGGGTAGAGATTACCGAAGGTTGTAAACCGACCATTTAGAATTATAAGCAGAATTATATTCACAGCTAAAGCATATTTATAAGACGTGCAATCAACAAGCTCGTAATAGATATTTACATCTGTCAGATACCTTTGTTTTGGTTCATATTATGAAATGTATAGCTTGAATTTTCATAGAGCATGTGTATTTAAATAACTAAAGGGCTAATGTCGTAACAAAAATTAAAGCAACGTGGCACGTGGCACGACAAGGGCCGGTCAATGACCTCACATGGTTGGTACCGTTAATTACTTTCGCAGGGAAGAATGCAGCACGCAATTATTTATTTAAGTACAACAAACAGACATTATCGATCATTTTTGGATTTCATTTTGCTTTTAACGAGTTAATTTTAAGTATGGTATATGGACCTAGGACAATATCACAACAGTCCTTTATGATAATATGCAAATAAAAAGGAACAATGATATTATGATTAAAATACTTTTAACAAACTTTCACGAGCGTTAAAATAAATCTGCGAAATAGCATCTTGAAAGAAATGCTATCGGAACGTCCATATTGACAGCCATAAACATAAAAAGAGAAAACGAAGGCTTTTAAAGTGATGTAGTTTATCATTGGCTTGTAAACAAGAGCCATGTATTCATCGAGGCTCCAACCAGGCCATCACGTGGCACGGACGTGGCATCCACAGGTCCTGATTGTACTCATCAGTAAAACTCGTCACGTCGAGACCTCCTCGCTCCCCGAAAGGAGAAAGTCTCCCCTTAAACCGGGAGAATCTTGCTAGGGGAGCGATGCCACGTCTGGACATATACGTGAGCTACAGGTAATCTGTTCAGCGAATATGAGTAATCATAAAATAAAACGTCTTCATTTCCGTTATTATAACACTTAAAACTCAATTGGAATTATGTACTAACCATTCCACATTTTCTCTTGCATTAAAACATTTAATTGGGTTTACTGAAGTGTATAATTTCATGCAATAGATATTATCGGAAAGTAGCAATAATAATTTAACTGCAGGGAGTCGATGGATGCAGAGAACAAATAATTGTAGCCAGGCGAGGCGTAAAGAGACGAGACGGCCGGCTGCATATTTTTTGTCTAGATTAAAGCGAACAGAGCCGCGGGCAATTCTAGTACCATAATTATTAGTGGTTCGTACTACAATGTACGTGTATAGCTGAGCGAAGACAACCGCCACAAAAATAATGAAAGTTGCACACTTTTTCACACTAGATAGAAACTGCTACGACGTAGCAGCGTAGCATTGTTATTTTCTAATACGATAAAATGTTGCTGTTTTTATTACGTGATCAATTCTTTTTTATACATTTTATTAATGTAAGGCAACCTTTCAATTCGATAACTTCCCAATACATTTATTTATCAAAATAAGTCATTAAAAATACATACCAAAAAGGCCACTGAAATAAATTAACATGAATTAATATAATGCATCGCTTCGTTAAATTCTTCTCTGTGTAGTATTATTGTTACCTACAACACGATATTTTATGTCGTACATATTACGTACGGTAGGTAGGTAGCGCGACGTTTTCGCACCTTCTTCGGTTAAACCGGCATAACCTGAACATATGAAGTAATACGAGATAATATTAGTACATTTTCCGCAGCACGTACGAGAATAAAATAAAAGAAACAGATATAACAGCATTACCTCTAATGGTTATGGTGTTCAGTTCAAACTGAAACCATTTTTATGAGTGCCAGTATTATGTGTCTATTCAAATTTCGAATGAATAATATTCTATACTCTATGCCTATTATTGTTGCTACTGGATACATTATTTAGTATTTTACCTGCTCTCATAATACACCGTCATTAAAATTTAACGAATATCGATATAACTATAAGGTAGAGTTATGAATAAGTAAAAACATAAGTTTATGTTAAGCAGAACGTGAGGAAATAAGTTACATCAAGAATGAATGTATGTACACTTAGGCAGATAAAATGGAAGCGGTACCGGGAGAGGTAGATGCGACATTGTTGCCGCAGTCCCGACCTCTAACCCTAAATGTATGACGCCGAAAGAGGCAGTCGTATTATATGGCCGGGAACTTTGCGAAACAGCCGGGACAAATCGGGCACAATTTATTGTTTTGATTTTCTCGGGAAAGACTTTTGCTATCTATTATGTACCTTTTATTAAATACACCTATGGCTATGTGATAATAAAGAAGATATCGCTAGTCTATTATATTATAATCGGATGTATTGATAAATTGAGAGTATATTGTTACATTTTCATTCCTATAGATAGAATACCGTTTATATTTCAGCAGCAATAAAAGAGTAGATAAGTCAAACAATAAAATAATACAGACAACAGATCAAGGCCTACAATTGCAACCGAATCGAATTGTATCTTTCATTTGTCTTTTATGAATACAAATTTTGTAGATACTATTGTTAAAGGACAATGACCTCTAGAGTTTTGCATGCGAAGAATGAAGCATGTGTTTAAAATGAAAAATATATTAATTGCAATAAAAAAGTGAACGAGGCGTGTAACATATGTGAACGTGCAATTTATACATGTATTTGTAAATGTTCAGATGTGAAGCATATTCAACATGCAAGAGTAAGTTTACATATGTTACTTTATACATTTTTTATATGTCGAAATGCTGTTGAATAGTCCTTGAGACAATACTTAGAAAACATTATAATTTTTACATTTTAAAGCTTTACTTCAGCAGGAAGTGATATTTCATTCTCCTCTCACCTCTGATTAAAAATAAAGTTCAAAAAAAAACATTATCGTGTTACTACTCACACAGCGGTCATAACTAAGTTTCAAGTGGAGTTTTAAAATTTGGGCATCTCCTGAGCCGAACATTAATGACCAACGCCGCCATTTTGGAGGGCTGTTTTAAGGAAAACCCCCTGTTCGCCCTCGATAGGGAAGTAATGCATTTTCCTTTATCACGGTGCGGACAGTTTGCGCACTTCTCCAGGAGGGGACCGGCTTTTACGATTATTGTGCTCACGTCGTTACAACATGAGATCTGCAGTAAAAAAACACTGGATTTGATCTCATACGCCGTAAAAGGCAGCGTAAGCCTCGAAACGCTCGATTCAGCTAGTAATATGAACTTTCAGTTCAATTTAAGGATCGCAATACATTACCGACTTTAAGAACGTGAAGTTTGGGGGGTCTTGAATAATATAAGAAGGATTTTGGAAAACTTGCAATATGATATTCTTATTAAATAGTTTTTTTTTTAATTTTTCAGGTCTTTGAATGAAATTTCGGTCAGCATTTCATCACACCTTAGAACAACAATTTCTATAAAAGGTTTAGATTAGGTTACAGAATAAACAGTGTTACGACATGCGTCACTAGCGCGGCATTTCAAAGCGTTCTGTTGCAAGCATCAGGCGAGATCTAAAAATGTCAAAATCGTGTGGATATTTCGCCTTGGGAAGTAAAGTGACGGCTGGGTTCTATGGAGCAGCGTGGCGGCAATGCACTACGCACCGGAACACTGGCGGCCATGCGGAGCGTGAAATAATGCACCATATGTTGAATAACAGCGCTAATTAATAGCATCGGGCGAAAGTGCAAGTGTTCACATGCGAGCGGTGCGTAAAACTTCACTTATTAGAACATTCATTACGAATAGGGATAATGTAATGCATGCAATAGCAGATCATTATGTTGCCCATGCGCTTTTACTGGGGGAAATTTTCTCATTTCCTAACAGTGTCGTGATTGTCAGGTGTTCTAGGAATTTTCATGGATTAAATTATTCCTTACGCAGGGACCAAATTACTTTAAAAATCGTAAGTTGTCAACTAGACATTTTAATATCGATAAGTTCACACGCGCCTATGGAATTATATCTGTATTCCCACCTGGGGTCATTGCCCCTGAATTTATCTTTAAAGTTACACTTATAACTGTCGGCTTGTCAACAGCGTCGGAGTCGGACAACAAACAGCGAGTTATTATAGTTCACACTTGTCCATGTTTAGAACATTGACGGCCCATAAGATAAAACAACTCGGCTCAACGTTTCCTGGGAACAGTTTTGGACAAGATATTTATACATATATCCAGGATTAACGACACATTCTTAGCTTATACGAAAATAAATTGGGTAAACGCAACCACATATAGGTATTTAAAATATGAACAAAAACCTTCAAGAATATATAATGAAAGTGTGATTTGTTTAAGCACTGTAAGCATAATATAGGGCATTCGTGCAGGAGAAAGTGCGCTACTTGCGCGAGCGCAGCCCGGCGACGTCGTGAGAGGGCCGGGACGTGTTAGCATTGCAAGTCGGCCACTCACCTACAGCTAGCTGGGCTGGCTTGTGCATCCAAGGCCTGGCTAATCGATGTGTCTATCAATCACATATCAAGCGTGACGGACACAAAAACCTAATGTGAATAATTAATAGCTGCACATTAGAACGCTTTTGCTTTAATGAGTTAGGCAATGGCTATATATAACATCGCTGACTCCAATTAAACATTAAGTACTAGGTAAAAATGCAATGTAACAATGCACTGAATGTTAATTTCGCTAAATAGGTACTCAAGACCGAACATTGAAAGTTTCACAGTCCTTTGCAAATATTAGTTCCGGGAGTATAATTCGCGGTGTCGCATTTCATCGCGAGTTTGGCGGATATGAATGCGAGGTCACGAGTGGCCGACGTCTGCTCCGCGAGGGTTTCACTAGAAAGCCCCGATGACACCAGACACCGCGGCCGTCACCACTTGAGGCTGTAAATCTCGACCAAGTGGAAAGTAAACGCTTTCCAACATGCACTAGTTCAGGTAATAGATTGTCATTGTGCTCTTAGAGCGGATAAACCAACAAAAACTCGTTGTTTTTAAAGTATAACAATAAATTCCCTAATTTGGTTAAATAGTCATAATAACAGTATGTACCCATGTTTGACAACATAAAAGAAACATGGAATAGAAATAGAATAGTAGAAACATCCGGCGGAGGAGGCAATAAACAATCGAAGACCCTTCCTTGCAACGGTATAATTACTAAGTGTTTTTTTCTCTTTGTGTCTCGCGAGCAACTACTGGCAGGAATGAAGTGCCGACTTGTAGATTAATAAAAAATCTCATGGGAAGGAAAGAGTTGGAAGTTGCGCACTGGACGAAAGTTATTTAACAACTTAACAAGCGTGGTACAATAGAGATAACTAAGTACATTGTGAAATTCGTCGATTAGAGCTGTCACCATATCAGGGCTTGCATTTGATTAGAAAAATACTTGGTGAGATAGTTGATCAGATAATAGGAGTGAGTGCATATATAAAAGTTTTATGAACGGATAGATCTAATAAAAATAAAGTAGCAAAATTCATTATTTCACAAGAAATATTCATTCATTAAATTCAAATGAAAACACATGACCATTCAAAACGATGTTCTAGTAATTATGAAGAAAATTTTTCCCTTGCGACTGCGACTCTTCAACGGACGTTCATTACTTTTGAGGAAGCTCTCATATTCAGCACCGTAACGTTTACGAACTGTTTTTTAAATCCCACTCGCCTTCCGGCGTCCCATTTACTTTTAACGTGGTCGTTTATTGCATTCGTCAATTCATTATTCATTAATTACCCAGAAACGGTTTCGTTTGATTGGAGATTAACCTGACGATGACGGTCGCATTGACTTTCCTATTCAATATTCATGACATGACATGTTTGCACGCGTAATTAATCATTTAATTGCTATCTATGTCACTTTCATTCCAAGCATTGCTTAATCTTTTGTGATGCACTGTATTATTTTACATATGATATGGTGTTGTTTGTTGTTATAGCCGTGTGCCAATAAAGCGGGCCGGGCATCGAACTGCTGCGCAAGCGGCGGTGCGGACGTGACCTCCGCTCGTTATACACAACGGGACCCTTTATTATTCAGCCCGTGAACCCTTGCCCTTATGTGTAAGAAATGCAATTTCATGCTAATTAAAAGAAGCTAGTTGAAAAGTACTTATTTACACTTGAGTACACCATAAAATATAAGCGACTGGAAAAAAATATGAGGACTTTTTATCCAATGATTATGTCTTTCATATTTACTATATGTAAGCCTTCCTTATGCTTCGCTTATTTATCTCGTACCAATCTCGTCCAGGCCTTCCTGACAAACTTAATTATGTCATCGACCCGTCTTTCCATCAGTGCCCAACACCCTTATGCTCATCCTCAGCCATCTTACCCTTGCCTACTGGGAAATCGATTGAAAAATCTGCTCGTCATGGTGTCACAAGTAGATAAGAATAAATGGCTTTTCGCAAGAGTTAGATATACTAACTAGACACAGCAACTAGGTATGCTGGCTTACAAAACAAGCACGTTATATCATTAGCCCGCCACACACTACACAGCCGTCAATCCATAGACACGATATTGTCACGGTTTAGAAATCGTAAGATTTATGTATTACCACATGTAGGTAATTGTAGCATATGTTCACGTTGCTGACCATTGAGGACTCTACGAATATTTTTAAAATTCGTAATATTATTTCATTAAATCCATCAGACGTTATTCCTGCTATCCAATCGAAAGGTTTATGGCGGGCTTAATTCAGTATTACGATGTCGACAATTGCTGTCTACGAGGATTATTCCGTTCAGCTTACACAACAGACGATCGTACATGTAACGAACCTTGATCGTCCAATAACACTTTAAACTATGAAATGATGACTAATGGATGTTCGTCGTAATAGATAGTTTGACCAATAGACGAATGCAGAACAACACTGGGAAACTTTTCAATCAGTTTTGATGACTAGATTGTTGCAACGTGATTGCAGTTATTACACCACGATCATGCGACTCGGGTCATGTCGGGTTGGTTCACCGTCAATTGTTAAATGGAGCGAATTTGTACCGGTAGGATTACCTCGGCTATAAAACGAACAGGCTTGAAAGCGAGTTTCACCTTGAGATCGCATTTCTTAAGGTGAACGCGGCTTCATCTGGGAACGTGCTGTTTTCGGCTGTAAAAACAACTGGTATTGGTTTATATTTGAAGTACTGTGAATTGAGTGCACGGTAGCAATGAAAAAATACTCCATTGTTAGACTTTAGGGACGGTTTTATTCTGATTGCGAAAGTTTTTTATTGAAACCATGTTTTACACCCTATTAATAGATAGTTTCAGTACAATATTTATTCTTAATAGAGTACCAGTTTTAACTTCAAAAATGAGCAACACAGCCTTTTGCTTTAGATTTCTAGCCGTTTTATAGACTTTAACGGTCAATTAAGATGAGCTAAAACTCTACTTGGGGCAGGTAATGGTTCCATAGATTATAGTACTTCAGTTGGGTACTGATCTCCAAGCTTCAAAAATGGGGTATAAATAAGAAGAAGATAATAAAATCCGGCTTTTGTTGTTCGACAAATAATAAAATTACTACAAAGAATGTTCATTGTACATATGGAGACAAGCAAATGCAATAATTTAACAATAATGTAATCCCTGCGGTAATTTAAACCCGACTTGAATTTCGATAGGTATAATAAATGACAATAATATTTCATCATAAATTAATATTTCGGTTAAATCGTGCGGTCTGAATATGATCGTATCCCTGCGAGACCGAATATTGGGAACTACCCTATTATCTATAGTAACACAAATATGTAAATGAGCACCCTTGAACAGCTACCTACTTCCAAACAAATTGGCTTTTAAAGCTGCTGAGATACTCGAAAAGGGATTATCCCTTGAGTGTGCACTTAAATGTGATCCCTTAACGATACCAACCATCCATACTGTTTAAAAATGCCCTTAATTTTTCTGAAAAGTTTTAAATGGTATCTCAATTCTAATTCTACTTAATAACAATTCTATGTTTATAGTATTTGCTCACAAGTAAACGCAAAACTCAAGACACTGAGATCATCGCTGCATTAGTTATTTAGGTACTTGTAAACAAGTTTCCTGAATAATACAAACAATTACATCAATTTGACAAACAAGGATTTTCTATATACATATTTATAGACGGCGTATTGTGCAACAATTCGTATCACACTGTTAAATCAGACATTTTCAATATATTTTACGTCATCGAATTAAACCGGCGATGACAACATAATGCGTCTAGCGTCGCACGAGTATTAATGAACGTTTTTGAGGTTCGTTAAAATATTCTGGCTTGTTAGTTGTACGAGACGGATTTTACATTAGGCTCTTGAATGGGTAAAAAACCGAATACGGGTATTTTTTTATTCCCACGCCTCGTTTAGGTGTTTCGTTTAACGGTCTGATTTATTTTATGTATTCAAATTCCCAGGTAGGCGTTCAGTTAAGGACTACAACTATTATTACGGCCACCCCGCTGCGTGTGACCGACAGTAACCTAATCAAATATCAAAGTTCATTTAAGACTATTAAAAAAGTGTGAATCAGTTTTATATTTGAGACGTGTCGTTGATGTCATCTCTGTCGTATTCTCCATCGATGTCTAAGGTATCGATTTATATGAAAGACTTGAGGTACGTATAAAGAAAAATGTGTAATAGGAAATAAGGCTCGTGACTCGGGGTCGGGTTAATCATTGTTGGCAGCGTGACGTGCTCCATCACCCCGGGATCAGCGGCAATTTGTCAATCACCACGTGAATGCCCCTCACTAAAGCTTTCAATAAGCGATCGCAATCCCGGCGTGGCTGACGACGCCATTATCAATATTCTATAAAATGTCAGACAGCAATTTTATTAGTCATTTCCAGTATAGGAATAGGTACGTACATCTATCACGGAAGAGAAAATGTTGAGCAAGACAGAAATACTCAATCTGTGTCCATTTGTAATATAGTGATCTATTTCGCCTATAAATTGAGACTAAAAGATTAGAAAGCTTAAGAAATTGGTTCAATCTAGTATAGTCCCTTTAGGTTATAAATATTCATGTATTATCTAACAATGTTATACACCCAGGTATTCATAACAACAGCTTCCTACACTATTAAGGTTATGAAACCGCAAAAACTCTACTAATGTTCTCGAGACACGACAGTCTTGATAGTAAACATAACTTCGAAATAAATGCCATAAACCACTTTATGAAAACAATGTTATTTAATAATGAATAATGCTTAAACACGTCATTAAGAATGTCACGCTCGATTGGGTTACGATAGTCACCGTTGACAGCATGATATCATTAGCCACTTCAAGACCTTGTCATGCCTTATACGAACTGTTTACAAATGTACGAACGGGCTAACAATTCGATAGTAAATGTCAACATAACAAGTGCAACTAAAACACATAAGTAATAAAAATAAAGTGCTTTATTTATCTCTATTTTTATTTCATTTAAGTCTGCCTTAATTAGAGCACCACGCAATATGAAACAATGCTCTTTGCTAACCAAGTTCTGATATGGATCCGTTTTATTCATTTGTTAAAATGTGCTTTAATATTATTTTCCATTAAAACAAAGTCTTTATGTTACATTACTGGCTATTTACATAAATGTATTGAATGAAATAGTACGCCTACATGGCAAACTATAACTTTATCAATTTTATTTTTTATTTTTCTGATAAAGATACCGCATGTTACCAAATCGATATTAATTAAAAGTGTGATCAAACAATATTTTCATTATTCGCTTCGTAGTCGTTACGAGGATCGATTTTCTCCGTAGTCCTGAACCCAAATTCTCGTTTCCTAAAACTGCTATAGAACTTTATTGATTCGTGGGATTCATCAATTATTTATTCGATAGTCCCCTTTTAAGGGGTATTAAATTCGAAAATGCGTCCATTTATGTAAACTTATAACAAGCACTTAGGTAGATAGTTAGACTGTGTCATCACGGCACGCTAATTAATCAGCGTTCATTTTCTTGGTAAAGAAGAGATATGTAATGATAAGTCACGATAATCAGCAGCACGACAGGTCTAGAATGCATGCGCTCACTCGCAGTCCCGTTAGTTCAAAGACCCAAATAACAATCATCATTGCAGAGGCACGTGAAACTTTTTAATTTAATCGATTACACCGACTCGATTGTTATGCATCAGCCAACACGTAACACATGCAAGAAAAACTTAATGTGTGCAGTTTGCTGCTTATTCTTTCTCGCGTGACAGTAATGGCGGAAAGTTAATTTGCTTCAAATGTTTCTCACGGTGCTCACAAGCGAGTCCAGACATTACTGAGACAGACATAATCGCAGGCCCATGAGTAACTTGTATGAAACAGAGAGATTAAGTGGTTTATTACCACACCTGTGTTTACGGTAAATACCGGTAACCGCACAAACGGGAAACGCTGATGAGAGTAACGATAATATTTTGTTTCAGCAAAATTGTGTCACGGTTATATTGGCATTTATTTAGATAGGTGTGATAATAACAATGTTAGCTGACTTGAATTGAAGTAGAGAGTGAGCTAGGTAGGTTGGGAAGTACTTAATTAAATCATGGCAAAGGCTGCTACACCTACTCGTGTGAGTCACGAACATCTGGCGTTATGCAAGACAGTATCAGCACAAGACAAACTGCCGCTAGATTACTAATGATACTTTAATCTTTATTGTGTGCATTGTCTCTACTGCTAGAACACTCACTGCACAAGTATCATATTTTCTTTCGTTCCTTAAATGTCAGACTGTAAATTCGGTGCAGTGACATTTTGGTAAAAAGAAAACAATGTTTTAGCTTCTTATTCTAAATTTCCGCCCTAAAGGAACATGAAATGCCAAGCTCATATCGGAATGCAAATAGCTGCAGCGTGTTCTATTTGTGACCATTGTTTTGATCCATAAATACAGCACTCAAAGAACCGCGATGGCGCGGCAAGAACTAAGCAAGTAACCAAAGCGAGCCTGTTTGTCGCGATTGGCAACGAGCGTGAAATGTGGGGCGACGCAGCTGAGCCGCTCAACAGATCGATACTTGATACGCACACCGCGCTCTGAATGCCGTCGTGACCGGATTCGATGATTTATCCATGAGACTCCAATTTTCTAAAAATAAAGGAAACTGCAGCGAGCACTCGAGAGCACAACAACAACCGGCACACTAAAGTATAGTGCTATAAATGGCGATGATCGATGTGGCAACAACCGCTTTAATGGTTTGATAAGTGCTTCTTTGATTACACGTGTAGCGCTCAAACACTTGTTCTATTTAGATATCAATTTAGTTAACTACAAACTACAAATAAATATAACGGACCTAGGTTTAACACAGCAATAAGATTCTCAAATAACCAGCAGACGAAAAATAGTAAAAATGCAACGTGAATCATCTAACTTCACAAAAGCACACGTGACGATAAGATAAACAAGTGAACTATTTAAATTAATTCTAAGTTCAAGGTCAGCTACTTTATCATTGTTAGCTAGGCGGCTGGCTGTGACGTGATCTGGATTCTCCACCGATTTTTCGTCGCTCTACGTGGCCGCATCACGTACAAACAACTACCGATGATATCTTGCTTCAGCGACACTTTCAATTGTTTATTTTTTAATCGTATTCACTAAAAAGACACGATGTCAATTTTCTCATTAAAATAATTGCGATAGTGGTTTTTCGGAAACTGTTTAAATCGCATGTCTAACTAGCATTTTCTTTAAAAAAATAAGCAAGATATAAGACAAAAAGAGAGAAAATTTCATCGTCCATCGCGTAATTCCCGTAATTTGAAACAATCTTATGTTTTTGCAAAGAATTTCACCACAATCATCAGCAATCACGCGAGTACACCGAAACATTTTACGTTTGTTTATACAAATATTTTTGACGTAGATAATTATTTTTAATGTTCAAGATCGAAAAGATAAGTTCAAAGTCATAAGAGAAAATGAATCAATTAGAACCGGTCATAAAGCGGCATTTGATGACGGAACAGAGCGGTCACTTAGTAAGATTTGTCTGATGAGCCGTGACAGCCTGCGACCATTATCCATAATAAATAGTTGCAGTGAGGAGCCGGCTCCACTCCGTTATCCGTCACGCTTCGAGCCACGATCAGAACGGCAATAAATCAGTTTCGGTTTTTACTCTACGAGAACATTATATCCGTTTCTCATGTTACAAATATCTTCGTATTGTACGTGTCATCCCAAGTATTTTATTATCATCTATTATTGCCTTGAGGTTTAGGCTATAATCATTAATACTTGATCACGTCTCCATTTTCGTTGAATTTCGGGTTCAGAAAGGAGTAACTTCTTATTCTTCTTATCACGTCTAACTAGTGTCAGAGTTTTCTCAAACCCGCATGACGGGCTAAAGGATTATCCATCAGTCGAGATTTATGACACAATGAAACATTACATTTGACTAATGTTAACCAGCGATAGTGGTATAATGTTTGTTCATCTCGCATGAGTCCCCTATTACACATAGCGCCACGGTAAGTTTGTATAAATTATGAGTTATGATGCATGCGCTTTGTGCTTAATTTAGTTGAATTATGAAGGCGTGTGCTCGACCTTGAGCAGTGCTCGCTTCGCTGCACCCGCCAGTTCCGGTCTCTCTGTCTCGGTCTAAATACATCACTAGACCACACATGTACTTGCTAACTCAATATTACTTAATTACTTGTCAAATGTTACAAGACTTCGTTGTAGAAGTAATTAACATAATTATTCTTGGAAGCTCGTCATCATCAGGGACAGGCCTAGTCTCGTATAGAGAAGGAATCAGCATTAATCACCACGCTTGATAAATGTGCATTAGCAATTTCAGACTTTTGAAAATAAATCCGAGTTCCCTCCAGGTGTTTTAATTGTATTGACCTTAAATTAAACTCACACACCCGTACTTGAGAAGCAGGTGCTTTAACCCATCACCACGACTTTTAGCCCAAGTGCATCATAAAATGATGTCATCTGAAAATTTCCACTGATGTGGATAATTTGATGACTTGTGACATAAATTTTATGATCAAATTGCTGTTGATTCCTATTCAAACGAACCTATCAAATTCCTCCCTTCTTGGTGTGAAAGTAAAGGAAGCAAAACGAATATAAGCTTCACGCTTGATGCTACTTACTTGAAAAAACAAAGTGTTGCAACCCGCAAAGAAATATCTAAGGCGAAAAGGAAAGGGAGTCTCTTTGTTAGTATTTTATTAAATTAGGCACCGAGCTTCCTCTTCATACTTTTACTATGATATAAATAAACATTTTTACCATTTTTATGCGGATCAAGTGGGATAAAGTTACTTAGTTCATCCCATTATGCAAAGAAACGGACTGTTTCAGTTACGAGACAGCGGAACATTTTGACAGCGTCCTTTCAGTAATATTATTTTCATGAGAAACCTTATTTAAAAATATTTTGTGTTATAATGCGAAAATGTAGGAAGTGCCACAGTCATGCATTAATGGGACTAACCGGTCCGACCTCGACCCGCGCGCCGCCGCCGCGCCGCCGGCCGCTGTCAAACCTGCGCTAAGAGAATGAAGTCGCGTGAAAACTAATTAAACTTTGACCTCCTCACTTTAAGTGTTATCTCGAACGGCCACCTTGATATTGAACAAACAGCTATTAATAACCGCTCATCGCATTATTAGCCTTTTAAGAGCAGACAAGTATAAAAGTTGCAAAGGTGTAGAAAAAAGTTGCTGTATGGAGGACTTACTAAAAGGGAGGTTGTGAACCATAAATAATGAGATGTAGGCGACGGAGGGTCATCTTTTTATCTCGCTACTTTACGACGCCGAATACGTCAGAAACACCCGTTCAACTTCACACGTACATAAGAAACATATTATCAGACTATCACACATATTTTCAGTTTTCCTAAAAGCCGAATCTTGTTACAAGTAATAAAGTAACAATTAACGGTATAAAATATAACAGGTATTATTTATATTTAAGTATCTGATTTTTATGGTTACTAATTTCATGAATAATAGATTGACCAACGCTTGCGCGTTAAATTATACCATTAAACAGTCATCATCTGAGGGCACGGGAGTGCCCCAGCCAAGTCTCAAGCAGAGCGGGCACGGCCGTACCATCTTTTCTCGAATCGATTCGCGGCTATTTCTCCCCCCTATATCTTCGATGCTGACAAAGCTAGAGCGTTGGGTTTTCGGTGACCGAGAGAAAGCATTACAACAAGTTTATCCTCAAAATTTCATGATAATTGAATAAGTAGTTTACGCGTTACGGTCGATCGAAGTTACACTATTCTGTCACTCACTGACTCACTGACCGATCATCAAAATTCTAAGGTACTTCTAGTGGACTTAGAACCTTGAAATTTAGCACCAGTGTAGGTTGTCAGCCACATATAAAGGGAAAATTATAAAAACATCATAAAATAAAAAACTATAGAAAACAATTTTATATTTGCGGTTTCGCTAGAGTATTTTGTATCAATTTCGACTGCATTGTTAACTTTGTTATTTGTTTACGTATCAACAAAAAATATTGAATTGGTTTATTTTATTATTAGAGAGATTTTTTATGTTTTAAATACAATACATAGAGCTCGATACATAACATTTACATAAAATTCTAGTTCAATGCAATGCGACAAATAATCTATGCATGCTCGATAGATGGCGTTGTACCTTTCTAAATCGCGCTATGGTTTCGTTACATAGCTTATTATTAGTAGTACTTAAATGTTTCTTATGATTTCAATGATAGCGCCCTCTGTATAAAAAATAACAAATCTGAAACTAAAAATAATTGCAACAACATTATAATTATAGTACATATCTATGTATATTATTATGACCAGTTAATATATGCAATAGTAAAGAAACCTACAAAAATTAATGAGATCCCACGAAAAACATTCAATGTAAAAAAGCCAAGTCTCTATGCAATCTTTTCACCGTAAAAAGTTTTGAGATCGCATCGTAGCCAAGTCCTCTTCACCTTATTTTGTAATGATAAATCAATATTTAGAGACTGTATCAATAGTCTTACTTACATTATAATAATAGGGACTTGGCAATGAGCACAGGTTAAAAGCTGTTTGCTCCGTGGAATTATATGCAAATATTACTGTCTACTGACGAACGTTGTATGGTTGGGAAGACATTTATTGAATAAACTAGAACATGAATTCTGTGATATTAAAGTTTAAGCTCAATAATCACTTTCAACTCGTCTAATATGTTTTTATGTTTGTATCTTATTGTGCTCATTGCCAAGTCACTATTATTATAATGTAAGTAAGACTATTGATACAGTCTCTAAATATTGATTTATCATTACAAAATAAGGTGAAGAGGACTTGGCTACGATGCGATCTCAAAACTTTTTACGGTGAAAAGATTGCATAGAGACTTGGCTTTTTTACATTGAATGTTTTTCGTGGGATAGAGCATTTATGGCGAGGTACAATGTTGATTGAAACATCAAATTGCAGTCTACGCTATTTCATATAAGTTTTAGTATGATCGATGTGATCATTAGGTGTATTCTGGTGTAAGCATTGCCCAGGTACCTAAGTGAACGCACGCGCTCCTCGTCGTCGTCAAGGATACGCACGCAGAGGGAGGCAGCGGGCCACCGACTCGCGTGAAGCTCTGTCCCTCGGGACAGATAATGTGGGACGTCGCTAGTCTTTACATTCTACACGCATTAGAGGGACGAGACTTGCGACGTGTCAGAGATGCCGTCGCTAATGTGCATATTAATTGAATAATCTAATATAGGTACCAACCTTTTAATATACCACACATTATTTTCATCTGTAACATGATCAAAACTGCGCAGTTCTTCAGTACCGATGGCGTCACTCGTGCCCACCAACTGATGCCATCATGTTGAACTGAGTCATAGCTCCGTGCGCCGCATGGCTTGATTTACCATCACTTTGTTTATAAACAGACCTGACTGCAGTGTGCCGGTCAGTTTATTACTTAACAAATGACAATTTCGAACATTGATGGTTTAATCTTGTTACAAATGAATTGTTTATCTACTTTATTTAAAGGATTGGTCGTGTGTGAAGATATGATCGCATTTATTATCAGGTGAGAAAAAAAGGCACCTCAAATCTATCCTACGTGCACTATAAAGGCGGTTTGATAATCTAATTTTCTAAATAAAAACTCCAGTAAAGTACTGTACGAATATATGTATGCCCACGAACACGTTGTAACAAAAGAACACATTGTGTAATCTATTCTAATTTCCCGCGAGGCTAATAATATCCTTAAAGCCATTTCAGTTATATCCTGACGCAATTTTACTTGAATTTATTTTTAAAGTATTAATTCGATTTCTAAGTGATATTGTGTTATTTGTTCTAAATTTTAGGCATAATATGTTTAATAACTTAGAAGGGAATTTCTGGCATTGCGAGACGTGGCGCAGCTGAACCGGGCGAGTGGAATTAATACCCACGCTGTGCTACTAATTCTTATTGAAGAGGTAAAATGAGTTGACTCGTTACTTCCCATACCTAAATATAGCTCCTTTCCTTAAATAGGGCAGTAACAAGTCATTTTCAGGGAAAGGAAACCGGTACAACTGAATGTTGAATTTATTTCCTATCAGGAGCGGAGGAGGAAATGAAACAGGGAAATGAGCTGAGGTGCCAAGTTATAGAATTTTTCTATTATGTATTTTAAACTGAAGTAGGTGTTCGATAAAACAAGATACATTTGTTACGTAAATGATTGATTATACGAATATAACGTTATCAATTGATATATTGATTAATATTTCAGATATTTTTTGTTCAATTAATTGATCCTACCAAGTTTTCCATATTTTAGTTATACGTCATGTATACCTATCTACCCACATATATATGTACGTGTCTTAGGTTTGTCGCGTATGGCCCATCAATGAAAGAGGAAAATCTTCGAAAAGCTCTCAAGAAAATCCAATTTAGATTAAAGTACTGTAAATTTCTATTACCTACTTCTCGTGATGTTGTTCACTTAATTCGAAGAAAATATACTTAGTTGTCTCTGCTTTTGTTGACTTGTTCCACTTCCGAAGAATCTTGGTTTAGTAATTTGAAATTCAGAAATTCTAAGAATTTTGGTTTATGCAATCTATATAAAATAGGTAGGTATAAAAATTATCATAATTTTTTTATTGGATTGATATGAAAAGTATTAATTCATTTTTCAAACAGTTTAAACCAGTACCTTGCTTTTACCCCTTGCTTTTGTTAAAAATGGCGAGCATGTTTTCAGCATAAATATCCATTTAAAATAATACATCTTCAATGTACTAGTAAACATACATCAAAAGGCAAAAAATCGAACTATACGTAACATAAAAAATCTAAACATTTTACAGCAATCTGATGCAGAACCTGTTGAAGTTGTGTACGAGGCACAAAATAAGGAGCAAGCTAGGTCATATAATAGAAGAGTGAAGGCGCGTGTTCTGTCCGCCAGACGACCTCATCCCGTCGCCATTGTATCACGACTGGCGCTCATCAAATATGCACACCATCGCCTGAAAGAACGAATAGTGCGACTACCCTCCGGCTTAGCTAACATCGCATTACACTTATACAGCAGCAACCTGTGTTAATCTCCACTGTCGGACATGGAAACAAGTTATTTATCCGTCCCATTTTACCTCCTTATTGTTCGTAAGCGCAAGCTGCTCTTGATAGGCCAAGGACTGAATAAGCCCCTGTGATATGACCAAACAGGGCCCTTCGTAATTATGCAGACAACAACCCACCACAACATGCCAAGATATAAAAAGTGAACAAATCTTTCAAGGAAATGTGTATAGTACTACGGGAGATTTATTGGCACGATAGGGATTTTTTATAGCAGAACTAGGCCCCTTAGTTGCAAAACTGCCGATAACCGAAGAGTAAAGTTTAAATCGGATCAAATTTCCAAAGGAATCGAGATGTCTTAGGGCCTTCACAAGCCGATTTATGTTCTAAATGGAAAATTATTGTCCATATAAAATGAACGCCTGTTAAAGAAAGAAATCCAGATTATCAAGAATCAATCTTGATAAAAGATTTCATTCACGATAGACATTAAAAAAGAGGTTTCTTTTCAAGCACTTGACTGAATGTAGTACATTAACAAATAACATAAACTATCATCGTTAATTTCATCAATAAATTTGCACCGAAGTAGCAAAATTTATATCTAACGGCTCATAACGGTTCTCAAGTTTATGCTTTCTCACATAATTTTGTACAACCTGTTTTCATTGTGTAATTACTGTACCTGAACCGGTCAGGATCGATGCAGGAGGGGTTCATGGCTACCAAACCTGTTCTGATATTTTGATGGAAAGATTAATGGGAAGTGCAGGATAATGTGTACCTTGCTTTGAAGGTTCAATAAGATTGTCCCATTTACAGCTCAATAAAAAGTAAAATTCGCGAGTGAGTGTAGCATCGCATCTACTAATTACAACCTCCTTAGTCTCAATTACCCTTTAAACATAGGTCACTTACACCAATTTAGTGAAACTACCAATTACAAAGAGATACAAAAGTAGTCGCATTGTTTTAAGCAAATGCATCTAAAATTAGAATACGTTTGAACGTAACAGAGTACGTATGCCTTTTTGGTTTTACGACCAACCATTTTCGTCGTTACGAGTTCTCTCATCCCACGCTGTAGAAAACCATTTCGCTACTAAAGTGGAAAGGTATCTTCTGTTCACTTCTAAAGCTATCAAAATTAAAACGCTTTCACTAATTGAGCATTGATACAGACGCTGACAATAAAACGCTTGTTTACTTTCTTAAATTTCATTAGAGATGCTGTCGTCTTGGCTACCTAGAATTTTAAAAAAACTTTTATTATAAAAGCTACTGTTAAAAAGTAAATGACTCAACAGAACGTAGACGGACTAAAAACAAAAAACCATAAACTACTCCATAAGAAAATAATAGAAAAACATTACGAAAATTAAAGGTACGTTTCAGTAAGGCCAACTTACCCATACTATGTTTTCATCTGTGAAGTTAGCGCGTACCCTCTATCAGTAATAAGACGGCGAGCAGTCACCACAGTGCATATTCCCAAGGTAAACAAAGATTACGTAAACGCAATCCCACGCACGCACGTCACCCGATCGATTTTCAAACTTTCGAATACGCCCACTTACATGTTAAGAATTACTAAGTTAGACCTGTTCCGACAGCTCCACAACACTACATCCACAACACAATCTAACCAAAGTCTTTGTGCCCTTGAAATCGTACAGGTTATGTTATCGATAAAGCACAACACGCGCACTGACAGTTGGAGCAAACAATCACAGGTCAAGTTCGGAGTCGGTCTCCAGAAAATTCAATGAAAATATTCAGAGTCTGAATGAAGTTCATTAATGTTTTCAATGAAATGTGTCGTCCATGGCGTATCACGAAAGCTGCGATGTGTTCGCAAGGTTAGCGAGCCAATCGTGCTGAGGCTCGAGCTACAGTGCGGCACTCGTCCCGGTGGTCAGGCGCCGACTGAGCCGCGAGGGCGCCGCGACTGCCAGTGCCGAGGACGAAGCCCCGCGCTCCGCCGACGCGCCGCCTGCCGCCTGCCGACAGTGCGCGCGCCACTCCACCGAACAGCCTACCATAACATCCCAAATTATTTATTTTGATACACCATTCAACTTACACCATAGTAAAGACTTATTCATGGAGTAACTTTACAATTAAGAATTTAACACCGATATCCCAGCGACCCTACGAAGCACTCTAACGATATTTTTTTCATGGAAAACCTTCATTAATCCGTATTTAACATGCGTTCTTACGTAAAATATAAATGAACTTTACATATTTAGTATGTTAACTATCTATCTCTTTGCAAGCTTGTATGTATAAATAATGATAAATTATATACTAAAAGTGAAATGAGTTTCATTTCCAATCTTCATCCATTTTACCGAGCCCATACGAGGAAAGTATGCAATGTAAAGTCGATTGATCAATATCCGGAGGCAAATCTAATTCTGCAAATATTTCTGAAAACGTGTGTAGGCATACGCAGAAACGCCGTGTTAAGGATAGATTACCAGCCAACATAAAGGAAAAGATCTCGGGAAAAGGTTATCATAATATGGTTTTTGTTCGGTCAATAACAGAACGCATAATCTAATTTCAGAACTACAATATCCTTAAACTCACCGAAATACGCGAGTACTATTCAAGACTATAGAAGAACTACATATAAGCGATGACTGTAGTTACGTTACAAAAAGTGAAAAACAAGCTCGTAATTTGCAGTTTTTTTTCTTTCAATATATACATATACTTTATCAGAGTTTGTAAAAGCAAGGGATGGAAATATCACATGGCTCACCTTTCATAAGAATAAAATCTTATTAGTTCACAACAAATCAGCCCCAGCTTATCGGCAGCACGCAGTCCTTGCATAATAATAGATGATAAATATCATTTGTTAGGAATTCCTCGATACATGCGCGAGGGTGGCAAGCAGTCGAGGCGCCTCTGGCGGGGGCAGGTGATTGAGTCTTTATCGCCGCCGACGGGACCCGAGGGTGCAACCTGCGTCCATGTCACTCTCACTTCCCCAACCATTTATCATAAACAGAGTTTTCGATAGCTAACTCAAGTGCCATGAGCCAAAAGAAATAGGGGAAACTCATCGGTTACGTTCAATGATTTGATAAAATTACGGTACTCTAGGATTCCTCTTAAAATTGATGAGTTCAAACGTGTAATAAATCTGCAACAAAACCAGCACTGAGAATCGAAAACAATGGACCACTTTTAAATGAAACACCTCTTTCGTTCGAGTCCCATATAACTTGACGCTGGCGTTTTGTGTTTGTTGTAGCCGCGGCGCTTAATGGCAGGTAAGGTAGTAGGGAGGCAGGTAGGCGAGGAGCACCGCACGTTGGCCGCAGCCGCAGGGCAGCCCGCTAACACCGTGGCTTCCGAGAACCGCAGGCACGCAACACTACCTAACCGACAAACTATCAGCATCATCTGCTTAAAACTGTCACTTTAAGTCCAATATGTTAATATTAAATCGCGTGAAAGCGCAAACAAAGGAACTCATGACACGATTATAGACGAATCAACGTTATAAAATGCAACTGCTCCCAGGCCTGGCTTCTGAACACGCAACGGGTTTTACTTGCATTCAAATGGCATGATTGTACGATTGTAGACCGAACTTTTACTTTATACTAGCGAGTACACCACGTTTTCAAACATGTTAAAAATAAAATAATGCACATCTGCTTTCTAAAACGAAGCCAAGGTTAGAAATCTAGAACACACGGAGAGTAATTGAAATAAACATAGAAAGCCTAATGTTCTTCGCAGATATACATATTATAGCTGGCAGCTAATATTATAATAATTCCACTCCGAACCAATTTCCTAGCATTTTTCAACAATATAATCACTGTATAATTGTTACATTTTGGATAGATATGCATATAACTAACATTGTCGAGTTCAACTAGGTATTTTCTTCTAACACATCTTGTCGATTCGATATTTATAAATTAAAAATACCAAAAACTAGGAAACACCCAAAAGCCATTTCTTATAAATCCATAAATATTATCCTCGTGTCAGTTTCCAACAAAAGTATATTTTCATAAAATATTTCCCTTGCCCTTTTAGGGATATGTGAATAAAAGGGCTGCGGCTCCCTCAATCATCTCATCCCCTATATGTAGATAAGTTTAAAATCGAGCGCTTTTTCACAATCACTGATGCAAATTTAATATATTTGTACGGCGGCACTGTATAATAGTATGATACTAGAAAGGTGGTTGCAGACAAAGGGGCGCGTGCTTCAGCTTCCCGTCAAAGCACAGTTTTCGCAGTAACGAGTGAATGTCATTTAAAAGTAAACGCATTCTATAAATACTACGCATAGATAGTTTAGTAAAGTTAAGATAAGGCCGAAAATTACTTCATACGCAAGAAATTCTATTGGGAGCGAGCTGTAAAAATTAAATCTTATACGTCGAGCGTTTAAGTTGTAACACTCAAGTATACATACATCTTTGGAATACATGAAAAATGTCATTCTTGATATTACTGTATTAGAATTTGATTAGAGGAACTCTTTTCCCACACCCTAACTGGAAAAGTTACACCAATTCTATCAAGTTAGTCATTAAAAAAAAAAACTAATCGATTGACTGCGTAAACACAATCCAATAGAAGCCTTCACAGACACGACACAGGTACAGTTCGAAAGCTACGTGCACAGCTCATCTGGTGGTCATTTCCTGTTCAGACGCGGCTCAGACACCGGGAATCCCTAAATATACCCACACCGAATATTGCAGATCGATAACTGGTACATTACGTGTCCACACACGATCAACATCATTGCACCGCAAAAATGTATTGGATTAGAAAAACTGAAAGGGATTATTATAATAAACCTGTTCGCGCGAAATAGGTGGGAATATGCGCCTTTATTTGTAAACATTGCAATGCAGATAAAACTCAGACTGTTTACACTCGCTCAACAGGAATAAGTTGTTCTAAACTGTTGTTGCATTGTGAGCGTACGGCTCTCATTCATCTTAAACCTTTTCAGATGCACGGTTTAATTCTCGCCAGACGAATGCAGCAGCGCGCCGCCGGCCGCCCGCCGCTCCGCGCTGGGACACATAAAAACATTCATTTGCATTGGTGCTCCGCAGCAGACCCGGTATTTATCCAGTGTTACAATACCGCATAATAAGAGAACACCATGGGCTTTGACGTCTGGCGCAAACCTTTTTAAAAATCTGTTGAAAAAATATACGAGCCCTCGCGGGGGCGCTAATTAGCCGATTATGTACGTTACACCTGACATTAGTGACGCTGAACATGCAATATTTTCACAGTTGTGCCTAACTTAATATAACAGAGTACAGTTGTATAATATTTGATGCCGGAGCCAGCAATTAAACGGACGGTAAATTACTACCGGCTGCAATTAGGACATGACATGGTGCTATTATTATGTTATGTATAATACATGCAAGCCGATCGAGAGATTAGTGTAGGTACAGATCATTATTAGTACTTACCTACGTGCCATGCCATAGGAGTATTTAGTAAAAGAGTATTAATTAAAATTCTTCATGAACAATCGTGTGGAATTAAAAGCAGTTTTAGTTTTTATTATACGTTGCTTAAAAGGTGATTGATGTATTTTGGGTTATATATTTATTAAATTTTTATGTCCTACTGCTCGAGGCTACTTAACTTTGGGTTAATCGATCGTAAGGTTTAGCAACTTTGAAGTAAAGTAAATAAAATTCACAATTAAATGGTATGACAACCAGTCTTACAAAGGAATATCGAGGCACCCTACCTGGGCTGAGGAAGTCAGATAGGCAGTCGCACTGGACCCACACTCATCTGCATCCGGTTACACTGGAAGTTGATACCAACATAGTTGGGAAAAGGCTAGGCCAATAATATATTCTAAATATTTCAGACAAGAAATCTTTTGTGATTTTGAACAGTGTGCAGATACTGCATTTTTCCTCGTTCCGTTCCGCTATGACTGTAACATTTTATTGTCGCGAGTATAATTTGTCCAGACGATCGCCGTTACTCGCAGACATTAGGTGTCCACCCCTGGGTCCCCGCTGCCCAAGGTAACATAACATAACAAACAGTAATAACAACTTATCTTCATCGCCTGTTTCATTTCCGTGTCCAACTTATCGCCACATTTCAGGCGTTGCCGCGGTGTACCCTCTTTTTGTTGTACATAAACTTGCTTAACTTACGCCGATATAGAAATTTCTATACTGTGTGTGCGTAGTAAATTATGAAGCTACGTAGAGAATCAATAGAATAGAAGAATTTTCTTTATCTTATTATGTACATTTGTAGAAAAATATCCATAATAATTTAAATTTACCTTCATAATAGAATTAAGACAGTCAAAAATAAATCAATGCTGAAACTATTGAACAGGATAAAATAAAATGTAAATAGCCTTTCCCTACAGAGCGTGGACGTTACGTGACATCATTGTCGGGTCCTATCTTCTATCTCCGTATATCGTTGTAGTGTTATAGTCGAGGAGACCGCCTCAAGTGGCATCCGTGATTTAGTGGCCATTTTTCATGTGAATTGCACGTGGGCCATCCCAGGCCAACCTGAGCGGCGCTCTGCCCTCTCGCACCGCAATCAATTCTACTGTTTTTATTGCGTGCTCCAACAAATATATAGACAACTAGAACCAGAATTCGCTGAGGTTTCTCTTTTATAGACACGTGATTGGGTTCGGTGTTACCTCGTTTTTATATGCGGTGATGTGATCTGCACCATGTGCGATACAGTAAAAAATTGTAGAATCAAATATGTTCACTCTATGCACTCGAAATTTGAAAAACGTCGCTGAGGTAAAAAATGCTGCATATTTTTTATAAAAAATCGTAAAGGTAGTCAGATGAAAGAACAACATCAAAGGACTGGTAATATGTATTAACAAAAACTTATTCGTTGCCACAATATTACGTAAAGAGGAAACAAACATGGTTTACGCAGATCTACTTTTATCTTCGATGCCCAGCATTCTGAAAAGGGATCCGACTGAATAATGTACAACTTTGAAAGGGAATTGTTGAAAAAATGCACAGGCAAATTTCATTTTGGCAAGGGAAATGAAAAAATTGCGCCTGTTTCTGGAACGGGCCGGGCCGGGATGGTTCCGTAATGGCGGACCTAAATGCCAATTATATCAATTAAATACGATTGCGGTGAGCCTGGACCTTTTTGTCGTTTTTTGTGGATTTGTATATTTTCAGTGTCCATTTATAGATACAGAAAAGGTTTTCAGACGGTCGAGGTGATATCTATTGTAACAGAACAACAAGCTGTTCGATTGAGGCTGAGAGCAATTTATTTATAGACACATTACACAGCAAGACAGGTCATGTCACATCACCTAGAGATCGTAAATGTACTGTAATGAAGCAATGAATATCATCATAAAGCGGTATAATTAACGGTCACGGGGATTATGTCATAATCTGCAAGTTTGGCAGGTACATGAGTACGTGCAGCAGGACATGGTTTAGCAGTACGTACTGTCAACCCATTGGGATTAATTAAACTTTGGGGGTGATATGGGAGTGGGTTGCTGTTATTGTATATGGAAAGGTAGTTTTCAAAATTAAATATTACAGAGGCCAGAATAAAAATATTTATAAATTAAATATTGCCCATGCTGGACCATATTCAAATTATTATTGTGATATAATAATGGAAATTATTTACGAAATTAAAGACAATCTCAAAATACTAAAATGGTGTAATTATTCGGGTTCCTCGATGGTTTCAATGAAAAGAACTTAAGTTGGCTAAATGGTGGGCGACATTGTGAAGGACCGACTAAAGTATTTAATTACGGAGAGATTCTCGACTGAGCCTCGTTTGTTTCGGAACAATCTTAGCTGTTGCCTGTAAGTAGGTTAGTAGGATCCATTATTTATTAGCAGAGTTTACTGAGTTATGTAAACATAATATGCATCTGGCAATCGTACAAGCAAAAATAGATTTAATATAAATACAATTCAGAGTACTTGAAAACAGGGGCGCTTTCTAGCGATTAATTTTCAGACTCGGCTTCTGAAATAACTCCCTCCGTCTTGCATAACATTTTCGTTTTTACTAAAGAATTTTTGTCAGCTATCATTAAGACATTGCAGTTTTTATAGCAGCCATTAGAGAGGTTAAAACGAGAAGAAGACGCTATAAATTATAGAAGAAATATGCAAATATTTATGTAAGGTATAACGCAATGCAGAAGACACGTCTAGCCTGTGTTTAAGCGGCCGCAAACTGTCGCTACACGCTGAAGCGAGCTCCACTAAACTGATTTTCATCATTAAGGTGACTGCAACATACCGACCTCACTCCACGACATAAATTTATTACGCCAGACATACTGTTATGCGATTTGAAAATATTAAATACAACAGATTACAGCTTGCAAAATAATTTTGTACGCAAATGAATTAGTCTGGATTTATTTCTCGTACATAACCCCTCTGAATTTCAAAACAGAAAAGCTTAATATTCAATTAGGGAATGTAGCTACACTGTGGTCTTTTTTGTTGCTTAATTATAATATCTATAGCAGTAAATATAATATCGTATATAGTGTAGTGTACAGTAGTTTATTACATGTGTTATATTATATTGTGTAGATGGTAAATAAAATAATCTGAATAGAACTCAATTAAGTAGATACTGTTATTGTGCACTCTGTAATAAAGTTCTAAATCGCATAAATTACGTGAATAAAAATCCGTCGAATAGCAAAATACTACTTCTTTGACTGTATATACCCGCGCTCATCACGTACTGAATACCACGTAATTGAGTCGTCCTTCATCCAGACTTCTTTGAGAAATTACACCCTTTCGCTGACCACAGAATATAAGGAGAAGCGTCTTTATTCTTAAACAAGAAGGCACGTATATCAAAGTCTTACCCGTTACTCATAAAATTCGAAATCTTTTGAAAAATCTAACGATGTGTTTAATTCAATGAAAATATCGCACCTTTATTACGATTTTATTACTGTTCACTGATAAAAATAAAACTACGTTAAAACAGTAGTATTGTAAAACAATATATTAGGGGAAATTTATCTACGCACCAGTTTTCACAAAGGCCCGTGCCAGAAAGGTTTGCCTAATGCCTAATCTAGTGAAAGACTTGTTTCCCATAAAATTGTAGGTACAAAGCGCCGTAATTTAAACTTCCTAGAGTAGAACTACTTTAAGGATACTAAATAACAATGAGCAGACGAGATTACACATGAAATCGCAAAAGCAGAACAATAGTCGCATATTCAGCAAGACGACGACGTAGCACATTTCATGAGGCGTACGCCCGCCAGCCGTATAGTGTCCGAAAAGAAAAATGTGGGGCGGGGGACCCGGAATAGTGCGCGAGGTCGTTGACCCCGTGGGCGGGAGCAGGCCCGCTGCACAGCCTTCAGCGCCTTCAGCATTCTTACATTATTAAGCGCAGTCTATGTTAACTAATGGTATATTTTGGCTATAATATCACCATAAGGGAGTTGAAATTGCGAAAAGAAGGCACGTATGTCGGAGGGTCCCTCGGTGTAAGCAACGGAACTTTATTTTTAAACTGTCCGGAAATAAAGGCGCTTACTTCGATATGAGTAAACCATAAATCGGTCCCTGAAGACTTCTTGCCGGCTGCTATCTTTTATTCAGATGGACAGGCGCCGCCGCACCTATGACAAATGATGAGCAGCTGGGAGAAAGAAAGGCAACGTGTACCACGTTATGTATCAGCAGTGACTAATGTTACTTGTTTGTTTGCTGGAGAAAGTTTTTGCTTTGATGCTTACAGTTAATATATTGTATAAGGTAACACACCATAGTATAAACGCTGAATACAGAACAGGCTAAGCGTAACGAATGCTTTATTATCGCAATTAATTAAGGTTAGTTTCAGTTAATTCGAGGTCCTATCCCCAAAGACTGTTACCTTATTAATGAAGTTTAGTTCGATATACCCTTTTCAATAAATAAAGCTACTACTAACTTAAGTAAATAACATTTATAACTAACATTTACATCTCAAAAGAACCTTTTTCAATACGAACCTGCCTCCTTTTTTGTGTGTGTTAAATTCTTTTAGTTTGTAAAAAGTGGGATTTACGAGAAAAATTAAAAATACTTAGGACTTTGATTATAATGTAACACTTGCTAGCAGCAAGTACTGAACATAACTTACAATATTACATAATAATTCAAAAATTCCACATAACAAAAAATAATAAATCCTTATACAAAGAGTTAAACCCACCAGTCGCACTATTCTATTGTCTACGGTTGTTGTACCGAACAATATTATTGAAAGTTGAAAGTTCATTGGCTGTACGGCGTCACCAAGTTAACCAAAGCACGTACACAAATTGATTCGGGACTATAATCACAACACGCTTTGTGTCACAGGAGTAATTGTGTCAATTGTCTGAGTTTGTTTGTCAAGGATCTCCGCAGTTTGAGAATATTCTTTTAGCTGTATAATTCACTTCATTAGCATTATATTGTTGTGTCACAACTTTTTGCTACATTCTCACACACATAATCAACAGCTTTATTCTCATTTTAATATGCAGATATTTGCTAATAGAATAAAAGATTAGGTCAAACGGACACCTGCCGCAATTACTGAGACACAATGTGTCTCGAAATCGTGATGGCCCGGCTAAGGATCTACTTTTATATAACACCAATATACTTTTGTAGGATTTGCATGTCTATGCAGCGAGTGGCAGTGTTTGAGTAAGTATATCTCGTCTCTAGTTTATATGGCATTTTAGTTACTATAGTAGACTTATCTCCTTAACCCATTAGAGACTAGCGTTGCCATATGGCAACGTGAGCAGTCGTTTTAAATTATGGATCATATATCCAAAACTAACAACCTCAGGTAATCTTTTGTTATGACAATATAAACTTCGATACCCAAGTCATAGATAAGAAATGGTGTGTGCTCATTTCGTTTTCAAGTTTGAGGGTAGTGGTGGATTCAGTTATTGGCTGTCAAAATGTTCGCAGAAATGGAGTACAAAAAAATATAAGTTTCATTTATTTCTATTTTGCGTAGATATAATTTTTTTCTTTGACGAAAAAATGTTCATACACATCTCAAGTTTACAATAATACTATAAGGAATATAATTTTTTATGTAGATGTGACGTCACGGAAGTTATTTTGTATGTTGCCATATGGCAACGCTAGGTCGTTATAGGTACATTTTTCCTAATTGATTATTTTATTTTTTTAGATTGAATTCACATAAAATTGCAGATTTATTGAAACAATACCTACGAACTTGATGGTGATTTGTAAAATATATATATTGAGCCTCCTGCAGTGGCTGAAAATACTGTTGAGGATTCTGCTGATGAAAATTCAGGGGGCATGATAGAAAATTTGCACAACAGGAATGAAGACGACATCGATGATTCTGATGAACATTTGACAGATCTAGGTCCGTCTTCAAGTCCGTCTTCAAGAGAAGTCGAGTGGCAGAAATCAGGTCTCCCTGATTTCAAAAAAATCAGGTCTTCCTGATTTTCCTCCAATTACATTTTCTGCACCTTTGATATATGATTATAAAGGCAAGATTGGAATGGATATCTCGCAGCTGAATTTCTTTCGTGAGATGGTCCAAACATACTTCAAAAAGTATGGAATCTCTCCTAAATCTGGTGGTCAACCATCTACTTCGAGAAGTGGGTCTATAGTTTTGAAAGGGGTAAAATATGACGGGGAAAATCACTTTCCAACATCAGTAGAAAAGAAATGCAGATGTGCTGGAGCTGACTGAAAAACTATTTGAAGAGTTATGTGTTCAAAATGTGACGTTGGTTTATGTAATAAATGTTTCGAAAATAATCATTCTAAGTAACTACTGGTGTATTTTTATGAATATATACTAAATAAATAAAATAAATATTCAAAAGCTTATTTATTCGAAACGGCAAAATATTGTACCTTGTTTGACCTAGCGTTGCCATATGGCAACAGTCTAAAACTCAAAATTGGTAGATACCAATTTTTTTTTTTAGTCATAATAGTATTTTCTGTTCATCATTTGATTGAAATACAAACATAAAACAACAAAATTTGAATTTCAGAAACTCAGTCCCTAATGGGTTAATCAACCAGCAAGTCTTAAACAGAGCACAAACCACTTACTTATACTGTTTACTCGTAAACTGTAGCGTAACTTGTAAAATGTATGTAATACGTTGAGCATCCTTGTTGAAGTCACGAGTTAGGGTCGACGCAAACGACGCAGTTTTTGTGCCATAGAAACTGTGGCAAACAAAATGTCAGTATGGCGTATGGCGGATAAAAAGTCCGTGGCGAATTATTGACAGACTCAAAGAACACAACGCATGTCTACTATCATTAAGTCGGCATCAGTTTAAAGATGTATGCGTTGTGGAAATGCAGAAATCGCGAGGTTTTATTTTATACTTGAAGTAAAGAAGAAGAAGAGAATTGATTACTCAAATGATATTTCCATATTAAAACATAACATTCAATTCTAAAACAAAGTACTTAGTGTGATTTTTTCTTTTTTTGAATGTCTGTGGTTAAATTTGAAGAGCTGTCATGTATTTTAGGACCTTCTTTAACACATCCAGAAACAACAATGAGGAAGTGTATGGGTGCGGAAGAAATATGATAATAATTTGGTAGGAAAAACGTGCCAAAACGCCATGATTTTTTCTGTATTCAAATCATGACATTCTGTCTATCATGATATTCATAGAAGTATCATAAATTGTTAGTCAATTTTAATAAAATTGACGTATCGATCTCTAGCGCCTTAAAACATAGGTACGCCACGTCCCCTCACTAATGAGTGCAGAAATATGTGTCGTCTGTGTTAGCCCGTGATTATACGTTCTAATTTCTTTGTGAAATTTTTGAGTGCAGTTGCGCGAAGTGACTTTACGTGCGATGTTTGCATCACTACATAGTCATATTTCCTATGTTCTAATCAAACAAAATCCATCACAAATTGTATACCGCCTTAGACGTCTTAGACGATGCACTGTTTTCATATAACATACAATCAGCATATTCATAGCTTTATTTGACATATGTCATTGTGCACGGGTATAGGAGACTTTGGGTAACTTTGGGGAAATACCGTAAACTTTGTTGTTGCTAAGCAAATAAACTGACAATAAATTGAGTGACATGTGCGCAATCGACAGCCGCCCCTCACAACAGTCACAACTCAATGGTACAAAACCATTAAATTATGTGTTACAAATAATATATTCTAATATTTATTCCATGACGTGACAATTTTCCGTAGTTGGCTATGTTTTAGGCCTAGATATTTTTTTGTATTCGGTAAGACTGTTTTTATAACACCGTGTATGTAATACACTGGAATAAATTTCTATAGAATGTGCTCTCCCCACACGGGAGAATGCGAATCACGCGCGAATTTTCCATATAAAGTCAACATTTTTCATCAGAAGACGTTCACTTGACGCCTTGTCTCCCCTCCTGAGTACTCGCATCAACGCTTTCCAATTACATTTAGCAAGAAAATTTCAATTTAATTGCGTCACATATTTTCTGCTTAATATCTTAATTTCTGCAAATATTACATCGATTATATTTTTTTAATACTAAAATCTTGTTATCAAAAGGTTTAGCTTAAATCCAATCTAAATTCAGAAGTAATTCGACAAGACCTACCAATTCCGCAGACAGCCATAATCTCCGCTCTAGGATAATATCCCATCGGAAATCTTTTGATACCTAAGTATTAGGCCCGAAATCCCCAGAGCCTTCGTTACCTCGAAATACGCAAAGAGGAACAGCGTACGTAAACAATGTCAATATTTTATTATCATTTTGCCGTTCGTAACTTAACAGGAAATTGACACCAGAAAACATCTTGATAAAGAACGAAGATCGGTACAGTACCAAAGTATGTTTTTTTCTGCATTAAGACGTGAAACATTGGACGTAGGTACTACTAACCAGCTTTTTCACAGCTTTCATTCGAGGAAAATTGAATAACATGAGGTACCCACACGGCGCCAATAGAACGTTTGAATGTGCAAGCAGAGTTATGACCTAGTTCTATAAAAGTTACGTACACTTCCTTTTGCACATTTTTTATTCGATTCACAGTTTTTTGTACGAGTTTTCAATACGAATGTATGAACACGTAAAACTGAAATACCTACACTGGAAATGAAACAAGTAGAAAAACGCTCGTTGAATCGAATTTTGTAGTAGGTACTAGTCAAAATTAATCCTAGTAGCGTTTAAATAACAAAAATAATGTAACAAAGTAATTGAAACAAAGAACTTCGAAATTTCTATAATGGAAGGAATTAAATTAAGCAATCTAACTTCCAAAAGTCGCTTAATTACACTGTTCGAACTCAATTGACGTCTGACCTAAATCTGCATCTGAATGAGAACCCGGCTCAGCTCCTCCGACAAGTTTAGCACAATCACAGCTCAATCTTAATCATTTCAATCTCGCAGTTTGAATGTAAAGAGGTGCACAGTAAGGATTAGAGTGGTGATTTGACAAAGTTTCCGCATTTGGCACCGGGACTTGGACGATACTCCCCACTGCAAACAGATCAGATCCTCTGTAGTGCTCCGGCAGAAGCAATCAACTCGTATTGTACATCGGCCATCTGCAGTTCATTTCATGAAATCGGAATTCGATTACGTAGAATTCATTTAATAAAATAACTTATACCTAATATCGTCACATAACGGTAACATTTGATACAATAATAAAAAAACATTGAAAAATATTACCGAACTAATTTGAAATTCAAAGTATCAAAACCAAAACCAAATCCATTCAAGCAGCTGTATTTATTTATAAAAATACAAAAATATGATTTCACAGAACTCATCCCGCAATCAATAAAGCGCTCCCTCGGTCGAGATGACACAATCTTGAATAGGCAATAATGCATTCCGATCCCTGATCTATCTCATCCGACTCATAAAACTTTCGAAGTAGGAGGACGACGCGGCTTTACCCAAGTTTTGCTAAGAATAGAACGGCGCTCTAGTTTCATCATACGTTCCTGATTAGTTTCTACTCCACTCAACCGACTGGAATGGCGAACTATGGAAATAAATAAATGCCTTCATGGCGTCCTACATATTAATATAAGACACAAATTGCATTTTTAACTTATTTATTTTATCGGTTCGATATATTTCTCAGAACGGGTGCTGTGCTCAATTCACTTATTAGTGTCGCATTGCTGCTTTTATTAACCCCTTCGCACTTTAGTTACCTTCATTATAATTTATATAATTTAAACAATAGTGAGAGTTTTCACGGCTTTTTATTGCAATGAAAGGAATCCTGCGCTCATTCAGGCTTCGTCCATCTCGTTAACCTTATTACCGAGTGTGAGTCCTGTATGCAGCGCTCCCTCAGGCAAAACCAGTCCTTATTCCACACATTTTCACGAACAGTGAGAGTGACCTATAAAAAAATTACAAGATGCATTTCGTTTCAAAAGAAATGGAGTCGTATTTTTACGAAAAGCAAAAAAAAAAAATTGAGGATTCTACTTGAATTCCAATTCCAAATGTAATTTTTATTAATTAAAAATTCCAATGTAAAAATCCGAATGATAAATATATCTTTATTAGTATTTCAAATTCAAAATACATGCCTATATATTTATGTCGTCAAAACATTTACATCAATACACACAGATGAACATCAAATTATTCTTAACATTGGTTCACCTTTTACAAATATATATCTATAAATTACCTTGAGAAAATTAACCAAATTGCCAAAAAAAAGTTACCCAGAAGTATCGACTATAAGACTATCCCCACAGTTCAGTGTGCCGTATCAGAGACGGGGCAAAAACAATTATTTGTTCGTATATTCAGGAACGATCCGTTGCCGGCACAGGCAGACATGTGTGGTCGTTTATATACCATATCATCAAAACCGATATTTTCTTACTTTTGGCAAAACAGCTTCGTGTCGCGTCCCTAGCACGGCACTGTAGTGTACGGATACACCTTAAATCGCTACAGGCCTATCCATCAATCACTCCATATAAAATCAGACCTCGATTGAACCAGATTAGCAGTAATTGTGCCTAATTATTCTGAAGAGGCAATTATGTTCAAGGTTATACGCGAGCTCGTTCCAGTCGATGCTACACAATCATATTTTGTATTTGCTATTGTTCCTCTGGGATTACTTTATAAATTGGATTCGTATGTTGTTGGGCGTTACTGGCTTTAACTATTTATTAGTTATGATGTTACACTTTATGTTGTACTGTATTTCTTGATTTATAAGGTTTTAGTAGTTTTAAAAATTGGTTTATAAATTTCGTGAAACATGTCTCCATTCATATATGTCCTACACTTCATATATGATTTATCTAACCTAAGCATTGACATCGGGAGACATTCTGCCTATATTAGTTTGAATTTTTCTAAAGTATTATTCAAGGCGAAATTTCACCAAATTGCCACAGTGCCACACACCTATGGAATCTTGCGTTTACATTTGATAAAAAACAAAACAGTTCAGCTAAATAAAATTTAATGTGTGTAACACAAAACGTTGATAAAATTAAACTTTAAAGAATTGTAGCTAATTGTTTTCTGCAACTTAAATACAATACGAATAACACGGATTGAAGGTAAATAATTTGGAAAACGCATATTTTTCAGAAGAGTAAATTTTTAACCACCATAATTTTACATCGACGTAACAACGTGCACCCTCATAACTGAAAATAATAAAATAAATTGTATTACTTGTACTTACTCGTAAGTCGTAAATCTTAGCTCTGTTCATGACTTCAATAATGACTCGAGATTGTATTTTCCTTTAAATAAGTTTGGAGAACAACAGTAAAATGTCGGCAGTTCTTTTGTTTCCGTACGGCACCGATCAATACATGTATTCATTCATAGGTACAATATATTTAATGCCATATAAAATAAGTCAATGAGGGGGTCTTCGTTAATATTCTTCCCCTCTTTCCCTTTGTGTAGCTGTAGGTAATGAAAATGAAGATTTATAGGGGAGGTGAAATTTGACACCTGCTTTCGATGTAGCGAATAGCGTCGATGAAAAATTATGTGAAATATTGTAATTGTTTGGAACCATTTTTACATTAAAAAGTCAAAATGTGTATAGTCCTTTATTTAAATATTGACCTAACTATAGGAACCTTAGGAAATTAATTAAATAATAATTAAACATTTGTAAGGGAATCTAACTTTTAATTTATTCTTTAAACCTTGCATTCTTTACGATTTTGTTTGTGAATTCCAATTAAAAGTTTTATTTCCTTTATTCAGTTAATGAAAACTCGACTCCACATCAACAGAAGCACGGATACACAAACTTTAGACTCTGTCTGTTATCCTATATCAAAATCATTGATTTCACATCGCGAGTTCTTTCTTCAAAATCTAAATAAAGTAATAAAAAGTAAAGCGTGTTATGAGACATAACACAGAGTGCACACTATCATATATATACATATGTGTGGGTGAATAAACATATTCTCATAGGATATTATGATAAAAATTCAGTGGCATTTAATAATGAAAACATAAGCACTTTGCAATCCTCGTCTTCACATGTTCCACCTACAAACAAAATCTACTTGCGAACTTAAAAGCAAAGTGCCTACGCGAACTTTCTATTCAGGAGAAAGCTCTAATCGAAAGGAAAATTCTTAGAAGAGCAAGGAGCCAATGCTAGTAGCTGGGGTAAATGTTTATTATATTTTGTCGATCTATCACGAGTGACGAGTTTGCGTGTGGGTGCTATAATTCCAAGTACTATAAATACGTTCACCTTATGTAAACCTACATACAACTGTTCGTTAGGACGCCGTGATCGATCACGACTACAGAACAAAATTTCATCAACTGCCTCTGACGCCGTTTGTGTAACTTTCAATTGAGCAGCGAAAAAATCGCTTTTCAGTTTAACCAGAAATGTTGCGAGTTTTCTTTTTATAGTTAAAGTGATAGAAATAGTTGGTAACCTTGCAAGTAAGATGTCCTTGGTAATAATATACGGTCGATACCCGCGGGATCATCCGGATAAACGGCGTCAATAAATCTCTAAGCGCTTTTATTGTTTACTTCATAGCAAAATAATATTTTATTCCACTCTTAATTCCCTTCATAAATATAACGGCAACATTTGCGCCGCCATTTACGACATCTGGTTTGGAATTATCGAATATTGATCACATTTTTCCCGGCGACAAATTTAACCGCTTGACTTACTTCCATAACGATGTTTTCTAATTGCGGCTTAACTTTCCGCACGGATAAATGACGTTTAATCTAGTTATGGCAAATTAATTTCAACGGATAAATAATACACGAACATCGAAGAGTGATCAGTCATCGTTAGGCGCCGATCGGTAATGTCCGGAACTTGCTCCGATTACATTGTCTTCCGGACTTTCCAACTAACAAGTACTGGTTGCAAACTGTCCGAACTGCCGTCGCAACTGAATGGATGCTCTGTGTATTAATATCCTGTTGTTAATGTAATGCTCAACATAATATCGGAGAGCACTTGTACCAGCAGAAGTGCTTATATTTATTTAACCTTTGACAAGAATCACCAATCGTCTGTCTGCTGTCCCTCAATCGTATTTTGAAGTTGACAGACAATAAAGAAAATTTTATCTAAAATGTCTTTCAAGAAAGCAAGTTACAGTTATTTATGAAGACGTCGTAAAGACAAGGTATACTTTAATGCGAATAAAAAATAAATCACCGAATATGTACCTACGTAAAAAATATTTATTCTATTAACCTTGCTTAATGCCAGCTTAATTAATTTATTGTTAATTTCATTTTATGAGTGGAATGAAAATGTTGCCATTAAAAACAAATACCTATAGCGAAATGTTTTATGGGATCATATTTTACGTAAGCTTAGCTTTCATTTCATGAACCCTTGCATTCGTTTCAGAGATAACAAGTCGGGGACGTGCGCCATCGAGGCGCGCAAATATCCATCTCCGATGTAATTGGAAAGCTCGCTACAATAAAAGTCTGGGGGTGACACGGAACGATTTGGAGGCATACAAATGTGCCTACATCCACGTAACCATGTCAAGAGGCTACGTTTCTTTTTAACAATTTGACTTCAATAAAGCAGCCAACATTTTATTCGATTCATGTTCGGCTTTGCGTTAAAAAGTCCCATTTACTTAAATACATTTTGCAGCCGTAACATTGAAGTATCTGCTTGGATATCGTTAGTAACACGAATATTTTTCCCTTTACTGAAATCTTGTATAATAATTATAATCATCACCGTGCATTTCAAATAATATACAGGATTTTAAATTATAGTAGTTTATTCCTATTGTGATATCATTTTTAAGTTGGTAGGCACTAAATACCTATACTAAGAAAGGAGAAAGCAATTTGAGAGTGTATTTTGTTCGGTAATAAAGACCCCTTCATCTAAGTGGTAAGTAGAATCAAAATGTGAGCGCAGTTTACAGTTAAAAGTTCTGCCAGAGAAAATGTAGGTACGCAAATGTATTTTAATTAAAAAAGTAATAATCTATCTACTGCTAAGCTATAAAAGTTATGCACAAAAGCATTACCATCTAATGAGCTTACCAATGAAACTATGAAAATAAATTAATCCGATGTCTACGAAACAAATTTCAATTTAGTTGCCGGCGAAAACAGACACAGCAGAATTTATAGTATGCTGACAACGCTGTCAGCAATCCCTACGCAATATGATAAAATGTTTTAATAGAAACAGATGAAATATTATACGAAATCCACTCCCCGTCCCGGTGGATAATCGAAAGGTACGCAAAGCGGAAGAGAGGATCAGTCGCAGGTATGGGTATGGATGGAAAAAATGCACGTAACGTTTGATGAAAAACAGCTACGCACGTGCTTCGCGCGTCACTGGCTCTACGAACGCGCTACGTTCTGTAGCAAGCGAGTGCTGCGACTTCGCGGCCGGTTGACTGTTGTAGTTTTTAAATTAAAAACTTGTTCGAATGTTTTAATTGAAAACATTCAAACATGGGAATGTATACTTGCCAAACTGTAAATTACGAAACTGTTTATTTTTGTGTTAGAAACCCCTGTTCTCTAAAGCCGAAAAGGAATTTACGTCCAAGAACATAAGATCCAGTGGAACGGGATTTAGCCCCAAAATTAATCCGTACATAGAGCTTATGGATGCACAGTCGGATTAACTCGTGTTAACTAGGTTGCAAGCATGTAACAAAGCAACTAAATTTTAGACAATACGAGAGAGGAAGCCAGCTTATCTTACACAAGCAGCCTGAACTGGGGTGACAGTCGGGCCCAAGCTATTGACGTCATGAGTCTGACTCGTTTACCTCATTTTGAATAATAGTCATGTAAATATTTATTATGACATTAATTATGTTACTCGGGTAGACATAATTCATAGAATCGAGTTTACTTTGATAATTTCCTTAACTAATGAATAAGTTTGTGGTTATAACGAAGACATTATCTACAAATTTAGAACCGTTATTCAAGAATATCACAGTAAGTTTAATTTTACAGGGACGTTTTATCTTAAAACATTAAATATACTGATGGTGGGCACCAGTTCACCCGCACGCTGCCCTCCGCTCACTTAGCATGTGAATAGAATTGCCCCGTAATACAATACGTAACAGTGATACGACTCGAATGTTTCCGTGCCCATAAGATCCCGATGCGTAAATATTGGATACGCATTTGATCTGCAACAAATCAGTTGCTATCGGCCGTAAACGTCATCTTCACTATGATAAATCGTTGCTTTGACCTGCTTACAAATGTAGCCAATATTCCTTCTTGTATGCGGATATTCTACAGGACAAAAAACGCATTACTGAAATTCGACATCGATACACTTGCAAGTATAACAACATTATAGTAGATTACGCCAGCATGAAGATCCAACATGCAAGTATGTATTGAACAAATCCATTTTCCACTATCTTTAGTGGAAAATACCTGTTTAAAAATTTCTTCCGCATACATTAAAAAGTTAAAAATCTGAAAAATGAAATACATTCTTTAGTAGGTCGACGACAGATCAAAAGTTATCGAGTTTGCAAATTATAACACGTCAATACTAATTTTACTTGTTACGGAAATTTTAAAAGGAAAATTGTGTTTTTCGCCTGTGCTTCAGCCGGCTTTTAGTTCGTCACTCGATTAGGGAAGCGTTCATTGAATTACGCGATTGCCATCGTCTAGTTTGTCGAGTAGATTGCACTGACGATGGGAAATCCTACGAAATCAGCAAAAACCCGCACCATTATTCGAGCTTTTGCTGTAGTTAATTGGAAATAAACATTCGAAATATTTCATAATGTTGGCACTTTTGGAGCTCCGCACCTCAATAAGAAACAACAGAACCCTTTTATGGTCACTTTGTAATCCCCTATACTTGAGAAAATATTAATCTCCTAGATATACGTTAGAAAATATACTACCGGCTTAGAAAAGATAATAACGGCTGTCTTTAAAAAAACTATTATTTCGACAATCTAAAGGGACAATACAATTTGATTTTGTCAAGGCCTAGCAAGGTATATTCCAATTAACGTAAAAGCCTAAGGCCATGAAATATTAAAACTCAAATACTTAAACTACTATTATATTTTATAGTCCTACGCCGATCAGTCATTGCATTTACAAGTTGACCATCTAGAGACGTCCTTAGAGCTGAAATCAACCATAAAATCAAAATAGAGTAATGGCACACATCACAATAGTCCATCAATTGTGTGTTGTTTTTATTTTGACAGCATATTACAAAGCAATCGTTCCTTCAGAGAACTCTACATAAGAATGATAAGGGTTCATTCAGCAACTATGTCAACGAAACGACCCAAAATAATCATCCACTTCGATACAGAATCTGTTATTGTTGTTTATGGATGCCAACTTGGCTATTTATGAAATATTGTAACAATATAATATACCTACTCGGGAAAATATGATAGTTTAGGTCTACTTGCTCTTACTTACAGAGAAGTAAATAAAAATATTCGTCCTGCGTTACGAAGTCTATTGATTTGAAAATAATACATAATGTACTGAGTTGCTAGTCTAGGTCGCCAAGCTTTACCTAAATTTGGCAGGCTTCCAACACTTCGAAACTCCTGATTTATAGGTTCAGTACTAAGCTTCGATATTACGACTAGTTAGAGTTAGACTAGACTAATTTCCAACATTATTACAGTAAATAAATTCAGTATGGCTACATTGGAAAATTGGAAAATTCATATCGATTCGCAGATTGTCTTACAAATATTCGTAGTTGCTTTACTTATTAAATCTACATTAAGTTATACAAAAAAGACAGTAATTTTTAATTGTTTCGCATAATTTAAAGGCTATTTTCTGCAAGCTTGGCGAATAACAGTGAATAATTACGGGACCTCATTATTTTATTATCCTTAGAGGTGCCCAGTAAAACGGACTGCTTATATAGCTCACCTCTCATAAACAAAGCTAGATAGGAACAAAAGCTATTTCCTTCATAGATTGTCGTAAACCCACAGAGTATAAAAATGCTATCTATGATAAATTACGTAAGGTTTTATTAGTAATAATTTCAGGTTCATTAGTGTTAGTTAGAATTTAAGCAATTTACATTAAATTTGTTTTATTAGGCAGCCTCACGCGAGGGAACAAGATAATCAGTAACATAGGTAAACAAATAGTTTTCATAGTCCATTTAGTTTATCCTTCAAATACATATTTGGTTTGGCGAAAATTACTGTAGCGCCAAAATGGGCCATGATGATAAACATCGTCTGCATTTTTGGTATAAACCTTGATTATCCTTCATGATGACACCGACAAGGTTCGCCGGTTACCGAAGCTATTTGCGTTGGATCCATCTCCGTCAGCACATTATCCCAAAATTTGACCCTTTACTTAAAATACATGACGTTTACCCTGGGAAGCTCTCACACGTTCGTCGATTTAATCCAAAATGAGGAAAATTATTTTATATTGCTTCAAATTAATAAAGCTTTTACATAGTGTTCAAATAACTAGGTTATATACGTATGTAAGCCAGTATTGAAAACTAAATGCTATCTGAAATCTGAAAAATCGGAATAACAAAATCCGATTTTTCGGCTCTTTCTCAGATCCTTATTTTTATTCAGTCTCACGTAGAACGACGTTATATATCTATAAGTAATACGTAAGTAGTTAACGTATGTAGTTTTATGAAACGCTATAACACACTCAAACAAACAAACGTTTGACAATGCATTGGTGAAACTGACGCCAATATATGCCAATAATGCCTTAACTCTGGCAGCAAATGCTGCAATCCATTTATCCAGAAAGTATCAACCGAAGATTGATGGAGCGGATACGCAGCCGCGACAAACGACAAACAGAACGCTTCAATTGATTGGACATATACGAGTCTGAGTTCCAAGATTCATCAACATTTGGTTAAACAATAACCAGAATACGTGTTTAGTCAATCGAATTAAAAATCAGCTTATTAATAACCAACTTATTTGTTCTTTTCGTTTTTATATTTACGTATGTGTTGCCTAGTTCTAGGTTACATAAATCTATCACTAATCGGATAAAGGTAAATGTAACTCGCGATCCGGTTAACGGAATATTTGTCGTGCGTAATGATTACAAATATGTATTTGAAATTGTATAGACTAAAATGTTCTAAAATAAATGAATTTTCAAAAGATTTGCAACTAAATAAACTACATGAACTTTTTTTTACGTTTCTTTCAAACCTCGATTCAGTCAGTGAAGCCCTCTTATGGAATTTGCGCGATGAATAAAAGGAATGGTTTTTCCTGTGTACCATTTTCGCTCAATTTAGACGGAATAAACTAAAACATTCGCATATACCTACAACACAGTTTTCTTTACAACGAGTTCAATTAAATGTTTTACCCATTCGTAAAACCAATATATAGGATTTTCTGATTATGTAGTGGTATTTATGTATGAGGAATGTACAGTTATTACAAACCGTGCCTCCGTTCTCGTTCGTTTTATTTTGAGCTGGTAGAGAGCCGTGGAATTTTGAAATGAAAGGAATCAGCTTACGTGACGCGGGCGCAAAGGGGCACAGGTACCGGACGGATAAAACGGGAAACAAATTATGGAAAATCTCATGCCCCAATTAATATTTTGCTACTATTGGAGTTTTAAGCGGACCAACGTTCTGAAATCATTGTTTTGGTCTTGATATCAAAACTTGATTATTTGCAAGACGCGATACGTAAGCCATTATTTTTTATCTACGTCAAACATTCTCATTTATTAAAATCAGGAAGTTCGAATATCTTTTGACACTTAGGACAGTTTGTTAGCTAGCTACTGGTACATAAACATTTCTATAATTTGTTATTTTATCAAATAAAACACCAGAAACGAGGAAACTTTGTGATTTAACTTCCTGATAAATGATTCTTATTAACCTTCAGCGGGATCGCGAGGGTGACATTTATCTTTTCAAAACTTTGACTTCGTTTATGTATTACGAGGAAAATAAGGTCTGGCGAAGAATTAATTTGCAAAATACTTGCAGCAGCTTGTTGTTAGGGTAAGGAACGAAATAAATATACATACTTTATTAAAACTTGACAAATAATATGTAAGCATGGTCCTACACTCGAAACACTTCTACTATACATAGACGTAAGGTTTTTGACCGATCGGTTTGCTTCTTAATACCTATATTAATCTCGTAGATATATGTATGTACATAGAGAAACATTTAAAGATTTACCTACTACCTAGATATAACTCTATATATCTACCCACAATACGAGCGTGTATCCCGCAAACTTAGGCATTTGCAAGGCCTTTGCGTGTAAGCTTCAGTTAGTTAAATATCCCCGCAGAGGCCTGTAAATATCCATTACAAGTTTCACTAACTGACTAAGAGACTACTACTAGTTGCCCAATAACGGTTCCAACTCTATTTCATACAATTTCATATATCTACAACTACATGCCACATATTATACAGCATGTTATAAAAATATCCATAAAGCCGAAAGATGTTTAAATGGACCTTATTTTGAGGTGCCCTGAAATAAATTTTAAGATATTTTCCAATTGCGACAAACAAATGTAAAATGTAGTAAACATCGTTTTTTTTTTAATATCAGGTACCACATTTGTGTGGAAACGTAGCAAAATAACCGGTAACGGGGCCGGCTGAGGCTTATAACCGTGCAAGACGCGAGTGTCGGAGCACCCGGGGCTGACAATTAGTGCACTGCGCGCGCCCTCAGACGGCCCTCAGCCGACTTTCGCCGAGTTGAAACTAAACGCGACGAAATCACTCTCGACATACTCCCAAGACGTACGCCAGTTACAAAAGCTGCAATTTTAATGTAGGCATGACAAACTGTTTTTATGATTGCTTTGTTTTCGTACTGAAAGTTAGACGCTGCAATGTAATACCAATATCAGACGTTGTTTGTTATATTTTCGTGTATTGCTGCAGACACTTGATCCTCCTTTGGTACTGTTTCTCATAACTGTCAATTAATATGTACTGCGTACTAGTTAACGTGTATCGAACACTCATTGTGTCCCACTTAACTGTAGGTACCTTATACTGTACACCTGCCATGAGAGCGGTTTTGATATTACTTCAGCGTGGATGTTCACGGAGCATCACTGAGAATTCTAATCACAGTCTAATCTAGACCTAAATAACAATTCATTTCGTAGTAATTTCATTTACTTATGGAAAATTTGATGTTTTATAAGGGATTGAAGAACTATTAATACCTTGATGTCGTTCGCTAATTTGAGGAACTACTGGGACGATTAGAAAAAAAATCTCAGTGTTAGATAGCCCATTTATCGAGAAAGTCTACAAGCTACTTGTCGTTCGAGTGCGCGGAGTTCTCATGGGATGCGAGTGAAACTCCTGTCGGAAGCTAGTTATTTATATGGATATTGTATATACCATAACACTGGCTAAACTTCATATAATGAAAAAATATCAATCAGAATCAACATGATGAAACAGATTAAACTGAAATACAATGCTTATATAATCGATTTCTTTAACTTACCCACATTATTCTTTACTAGACACTCACTCACAAAAGGCACGAAAACTGTGTACCTAATAAATGTAATAAATTTTGCATTTATTGGTATGTATTTTATTCTTTAAATTACGTAAGTATACAGAACAAAAATTAAAGTCCCCATCCCCTTTGACTTCAATATATAAACACAAAGAACAAAGTCGTTTGATCTTAAACAATGTCTATTGTTGGCTACGAATGTTAATCAGCGTCTAAAACCGCATGGCCATCAATTTCAAGACGGAGGAAATCTAAAAATATATAATTAATATTCAGATAAAAAAGTCCATTTATTTCAGTTTTATACAATACAGAAATCATAACTTTTGATTCTGGTTTAAGAGACTGAGGAAATTATCTTTAGGTAAGTTAGCAACTTAAGAAGGATCTCATCAATAATTCTAAGCTATCTAAAAGTACTTAAATAATATTGACAATACTACAAGGAGTTCTAAACCAACTAATCAATAACAAAAGATATGAGAGCTGTGGCTTTCAAAAGGATATTTTCTACGATGATACTACGAAGGGCTATTTCTGTATTGGATGAATATTTGATTTAGGAACAAGCTGGAAATGGAGGCTGAGAAGCAAGGAGGCTGAATCTAAATCTAGCAAATCGGAAACTGCATCTCCCTCCTAATTGGACAGCAGCGATGTTTAACTTCGTTCAAACTAAAACTATTTTTGTATTTCACTCTACTACAACTTGGTACAATTTTGTGAGTTTCTCCTAGTATGTGTAGTTAAACAGCTGTTTTGCTGTAAAACTGTTTTAGCTTGCAGTAAAGGTATGTTATCTATGTATTTATGTAACTTAGTTCGTTTAACAATTTGAATCAAATCCCTTCATTTCAAAATGTTTAATATCGTTCATACCTTACAAACCTATTGTTTTCCATCTTAATATAAAATGTTCATTGCAAATAATCACTTCTTTCTTCTGATTGATCAATACAATTGATCAGGTCCCAAATATCTAGGTATATCTACTTGATAGTTCTCTAATCGTACCTATCCTATTTGTAAGTATATTTTCAGAGTGGATCGGAGATGCCATTTCTCGCTCGATCGCTCTCAATCATACCCATATCAAAACCTTGGCGTGGTTGAAAAAGAAAAATATATATTAGTGAGTTTTTTGACTGATAATTACTTCGAAGTACGTCTTTCTCGATCATGGACTGTACAACCGGAATTTATATAGCCTACCTTTAATGTCCTTACAAATAAACATAGATAATAACTGTTAATGGTTGTTATGAAATATAATTTATTAAACAACATTAGCTTATTATTTAAGTATTAAGATAGGATCGCTATTAAATCACAGTAACGCGTCGCAACTTCTCCGAAAAAAATAATCTATTCCGCGAGCAAAATTGCGGGGAATCAAATTTTGAGAAAAATCTCGTTACCTCGTCGTTTTGCCACATTATGTACAAACCCGTAGAGATAGAGATTTATACGCATATGATGTGGGAATGAAAGAGTAATTTTGTACCCTGCCTCGCGTAACCGAATGTAATCTCATTACTATTTATGTAAATGTGATGTGTAATTTTACAAAGCGTGAGTTTCTGAGATGGTTATGTTCGCAATCACAACCGAGACCTGATGGTGAAATTCCACCAAAACTGTTCACGCATATTTTTTCGGGAATAAAAATTGTGCGCTAGTCCACAGCTAGCATGTTTCTTGCAATTTTATTTCGCGGCTTAGAAATTGTTGGGCCCCAATTAGTAAGATACTTTTCGCAAGTGTAGACCAGAAGAAACATTCCTGTGCGTCGGTGCCGTCTTTCCATGAAATCTTCCCTTTATCTACCTACATCAAGAAAATATTTATTACTTATATGTCATTTATTGGACTAACTTCTTACTTTCTCTCATATGAATAGTTACTTTTATAGATTGTATAATGCAGTTTCAACTAAAATTTCCTATAATATGCACTGAAGACGAGTACGTGCCAAAATTAATTCAAATCGTTTCGCTGAGGCGAGCGTCACGGCACGAACGACGACAGCGGGTTGGGCTGCATTAGCGACAGTCACTCCCCCAGCAGACGTCGACTGAGTTACTTATAATATTACTGTGGAGGTAGCTTGGTAGGTGCGATGGTTTGCGTCAACTATTTCGGATAATCAAAGGTGAAGGCATGATAAAAGAATTGTACCGTCTTCGAGAAACTGCCCTGAGAGAGCTTTTAAACATAGGTACATAACAACAACAACTTTATTAGATAAATAAACAATTAGTAGGTACCTACGACAAATGTTTGATAAAGTGGCTAAATAAATATAGCAGCCGGCAATTAATACCCGCCATGGCATTCTACTACTACTATCTCCACGGTTTTGTAGTAGGCCCGATATACCTGGACATGATTTCACCTGATTCTTCGAGAGTCGCGCGATTTCTCAGGATCCCCACCAGTTGTTCCAGACTTGGCGATATTGGGACCACCTCGGCGGCAAACCTTTTCATAAAAGTAAATATGTAGGTATAAATACCTAAATATTAAAATCCGGCAAAAACTTATGCGTGGTCAACTTGGACTGGAAACTTCGACTTGAGAAGAAACCGCTTCCATATTCGTTTCGTTCGTAAAATTCTCTTGTGATGACGTTGATAATGGTGTTGAGCTGAAGGAGAACCGTACTGCATTCAAAATCCTAATATTCTCGTAATAGCTACATATCATAACATTAACCATCATCCTCACTGTTAATTAAACATAATAACTAGTAGTCCTAATCTCCAGACTAAAGCTGCGGACGTATTGTTTTGTTATTCATGGAAGACAAGATTAACGTCGTCCTTTCAGTCGACCGTTAGGAACATTAACCCTAGACTGACCAAGTTAGCGACAGGTAGCCAGCAGCTGTGCAATATAATCCTTGTTGCAATTGAATTAATTAGCGTGACCTGTTTCATCTCACTTGATAAACTAGGCTAACGCCTGCCTACTGTCAGTGAACGAATCTGATATATTGTTCGCCAATCTTTTTGTCGTTAGGGAACATTGCGCAAGTCGTTGTCCAGGCCGTCTTTAGGGTTCTATACTAAAAATGAAAAATGCTTCCATCCGTCGGTCATCATGCTGTATCCAACGAACCTCGATAGCTAGAAGCTATAAGAACTTATCCGCGCAAAAAGTAGCCTCTTTAGGCAATCAAGTAAACAAACAAACTCTTTAGCTTATAATATTAATATAGATTAAAAGAAGTTAGAGCCAGAAAACCAGTCTTAATGTTAAACTCTGATACTTTTTTGCATCTCACATCCTGCTTACGTATAATGAATATATGTAGTTGAAAAACTACTTAGCTGAACATATAGACTTGAAATAGGACAATATGTCATAATAATCTATCTATTAATTTGATTAATATCCATTTCCAAAACAGTCAATTCATCGTGCTATCATGCAATCTGTTCTGACTACTATCTTTGGTTTGATATATCTATAAAATATCTCTCAATACTGATTAACAAATTATCAAATGGCGCATCCACAGATCTGTTACTCTTTCCCGCGCGATATGGTGTTTGGATTATTAAATTATTTTTAATTTATAAAAAAAAACTCTATTCTAACGATGACTTACTGATTTTCTCTGTGTCTAAATCTAAGGTCTACTAAATAGGTCTAAATATCTGTCAAACTTTAATTCCTATTTCAGTCAACTGCACAGCAGACTCGGTACATAAACAGCCGGAATGGCTTTCTGAATTTTGTTTCTTAATTAGAATAAGAATTATGATCATATATCCTTTTTACAATACATGCCGCACCTCAGAAAATTCAGAAATGAACATTTTTGTATGTTCGTACGTTCTAATTTTTTATCGAATCCGAACGGATCTCAATAGGTTCACACAACCCATTCTTAAATATCAATTTGAATAATAATGATTCTAGATTAGATGTGTGACATGAATAGGTGATTAGTATATAATTCTGTGCTTTCTTAATAGAAGTTCATAATTCAAGCCATTTCAGCTGTATGAGACCGCCTTAAGTCAATCTCTAGTCTCCAGTTATATGATAAGCTTTGAGGTGTTTTACCTCAGTGTTTAACCAAGCATTTTGTAGAAGCGCTTTCATATAAAAAATATTTTAACAAAATATATCGATAAAATGTACGTTCTATTGATAATGTTATTCTATAATGTCGAGCGTATCAACATCAACCCTCCGACTTTTTTAATTTGCAACTGGTTGATAATTTTTTATCTGTATTCGTTTCCTCAATTTGACAGTTCGCAGCTGGTGCTGTTGGATTGTTTCTGTTATGGATTTTTGAGACCTAAAAGCGTAGATAATACTTAAATTGTGGCGATAAACAAGTAGGATAATCAAAATTTATTACATTTTTAATAGTTTGTTGTATATTTATTCCACTTGGCATAATGTATAAGGTAAATACGTTGTTTTTATTCTCAATCTATACGCAGAAAATGCGTATTGTATACAACAATTTGTACAATCCGTACCTAATATGAAACAAATTTAAAGGTGTCTAGGCGTTTAAATAACTTAGGGATCGTATTTTGAGGAAATAGTTCGCTGAAATAACATGTCAATTTTCAACATGGCTCGCTCCGGTCATTTGGTATGGTAGGTGCTTTTATGTAAAATCGCGATACGATATGTACGTGACACACGACACTAATCAAGTTTAGATACAATTTAATAACAAACTGTATTTTAGTATTTTCTCCGACTCATTACATAAGACATTTTTATTGCTAGGCGAAAAGGCGTAAGTGCCAACAAAATACGTGTTTACATGTATGTTGTTTCATTACAAAGCACCATTCAGATGATTACTGTTTCTTTTATTTTCAGACGTACTTCGTTCAATTTTGTTCAATGATCACATAGAAAAAAGGTGAGCTTTAAAAATAACCTACCCTGTACACCAGCATTTATAAAATGTTGACTTTTACAAACAATACTACATAGGTACCTACTACATCTGTTAGTGATAAACAAGTGGCTAAATATTGATTGATGTACTTATCTGAACCTCAATTGCATGTTAAGTGAAGCATTCATAGTAACTGGTAACCGGCTCATTCAGTATGAAAATAATAAAAATAAATGAAAGTTTTCTTTATTAATCTGTGCACAATGGATTAGATATTAACAAATACTAATTATGTAGGAAAAACAAATTCACATTGAATGACTTGGTTGTCTAGAATCATATTATGATTACAACTTTTTGTATTCATACTTAAAACAGATAGTAAATTACCTAAATATGTATGTTTCTTTTTCCTCATTATCTGATTCTCTAATTGTAGCACAGGGCAATGGACCCAGTAATAGACAGTGAATGGCTTGGGTGCAAGAATGAACCGGTTGACGAAATGCAGAATGTTGGCAACATTTCTCGAAGCTGGCAGTGGAGGGAGCGGGGCATCAACCCTCCTAACTACCCTAACAACAAAACTGTGCTTGAAAACATGGCTGAGGATATACTTGTTCAGAAACCACTACAAATAAGGGTATGACCATCTTTATTTCTTAATAAAAGAATCTAGGAAAGCATTCCACTGTACCATTGTCAATTCTATGTGGCTATTGCCAGAACTAAGCAAGAAACTTTATATTACAGAGTTGTGACTTACCTGGGTATCCAAGGTCTACATTCTTAATGGTTTTTAGTCCTGATGGGTAAGTCTATTTTCAATCCTATCTTTAATTAATATAGGCAAATTAATATTCTTTGAAGTCATAATCAATACAGTGCCACACCCTTACCTACTCTTAAGAATTTTATTTTAGTCAATAAAGGCACTACTATACATAGTTAATGTATGAAGGCATTTGTTGTAGTTAACTCTATATTTCTATTGTTTTTCTTAATCACTTGAAATCTAAAAAAAAAAACTAAAGTGAAATTAGGTATTTTTCTTTCAATGAAAATTGAAAACTACAAATTCGTACACTGCATTATTTTCGCGTCTATTTTAAAAATTTGTTTTACAAATGCAATCATTGCTTTTATGTTAAGAATAGGGGAGATATGCTCAACAAGTGATGCTCAAAGTATTAAACTATGGTTATAAATTGCATGTTTAATTTTAGAACTAAGGTAGCATCAACACATGGAAACCACAATGTGTATGTGTCTGAGCTGGCCAGTGGCAGACATGTGCGCATACTGAGAGGTCATCCTCGCACACCTTGGTGCATTGCCTTTCATCCATCTCACCCACTGCTCATTGGGTCCGGCTGCCTAGGTGGACAAGTCAGGGTGTGGGACATTGCTAGTGTAAGTGTTATCCTGTTTTTGCTGTGTAATTTTAATACTACATAAGGTTTGGAATATGAAGATTTAATATTTGCTCTGTGATCAACTACTTCTTCTAATAGAGTAAACAGTTGTTATCTCTAACGCCAAAACCTTTCTGATCCGCGAATACAAAACATTATTTTGTTTGCCTAAACAGTCTCGATGCACAATGAGCTAAAATGTGTTACTTCATCATTTACGCCGTGACTTAAACGTGAAATGTTTTGCAACAGGGAGGTAGCGAAGTCTGGAATGTTCGCAACGAAACCGTGATAGCGTCCATAGCGTTCCACCCGCGCGAACAGCTGTTAGTGATAGCCACGTACAATGAACTGTACTTCTGGGACTGGAGCCAGCCTGCGCCATTTACCAGAGTCTCAACCAATAATGTCAACGAAAAAGTCAGGTATGTAACAACTAAGTAGAGTCAGTAAGTTAACTTTTGCTGAAAAATATTTTATAGTATTTTTCAAAGGTTGTGGTTTTGGATAGTAGTTGTGTAATTGTTCTAATTAAACTTCAGACATCGTACATAGAGTTTGATAGTTTTTAAATCCAGTATTAAATATTGTGCACTCTTCTTAGCTTGTGTCTTACAGATATGTGGCTTTCGATGCCCTTGGCTACAAGCTTATCACAGGAATATCACTTTGGGCCTGTTCGGGCGGCCCTGCCAACAACTCTTCGCAACAACAGAATCCTCCTGCAGGACCACCTACCAACCCGAATAACAATAATCCAAGGAGAGATGACCCAGACGACAGTCCGGGTGGTAGCCGACCTCAAGAAAGTCCCGGCTCTGCTCAGGACATGATTGTAAACTCTTACCAGAACCTTGTGCAGAGATACGATAGTTTAGTGAGGAATTATCAACGACTCTTTATGGTACGACACCGACTGACGAATACTCCGCCGCCGCCAAATACGGTAATTTGAAAATATTCTTATTTTTAAAAGTAAAGATCATTAAATTTATCTTCAAATAAAAATAATTGCCTAAAATGTCAAAATAACGGCTTTTCACAGAATGCACATCAGTTTTATACCTGTAATGTGATGTGACAGATGTCCAAAACTTTTATTTAATAAAGATAATGCTGTCCTATAAAAGTACCCTAGCGTCGCATTGGTAGCTAGTTCAAAATAATTCGTTGAAAAATTCATAATATTTACAGACTGACCGCGGGACGGATCCAATGGAGACTGACATATCATCGACAATCCCTTCAAGTTGGACGAGACCCACGCGCACTGCTACCACCTCTGCTACTCCAGATGAAGGTAATATAACCACAGCAAGGATTTTTTAACTCCTTGCCGCTTTAAAAAAAATTTACTCCGACTCCGTATCGTGAAGTATTAAAATTGAAAGTGTCCCTTAAAAAAACATCAAATCAATCAAATAACAAGGATTTTGGAATTTGGACATTAAATTTGATGCTTATTATTGCATGAATGCTCGTTTTTACTATAGCTACAGAAAACCCGACGCCCAGTACGTCTCGTACTCAAGACCCGGTGGACACCGGCGACGGAGAGAGCAGCAGTCGCCTGCTGAACCTAGATGTGCTGTCAATTGATGGCAATCCTTCTAGGTATGATAAATGTATTCATTAATTATGTACTAATTCATAGTTTTTTACCTGACTATGAGCACATAGCACGAGTTTTGTTTGACGGAGTAAACCATCGAAAATAAAAAGATATAAAATCGATTTGGACAAAGTACCGCCAAAATTAATTGGAGAACATTACTCCTTAAAAACTTACTCGTATTTTGCTTTTTGCAGAAATCCAACAACAAATCAGGAGCGTTCACTGTTTGGGTCCCGATCGTCCGCTTTCCAGCCATTGAATGGCACTGATAGATCGTACAGAACCATAGAGTATGAGAGTACTAGGCTGTTGCCCAATCCGTTTTCGTCCGCAATTGGAACACCTAGACCGGCTAGGATTACCTACACGGAAATCACACCCTCTAGCTCGACCAATACGTCGCGAACTAGCATTTTTACTTCGTCTAGAGGATCGTCATCCTTAGGACGTGATTTCTCACTTCGCCGTCGAAACTTCTCTCCATTACAAAACAACAACGATGCGCCACGCAACGATCCCGCCTCGCCGGCCACGAATCCCGCTCCCTTGCCCTTCACACGAAGATCATTCCAAACTAGCGCGTCGACCGAAAGCCAGCCATCGACTTCTGGTACGTCGTCAAACAGACCGGCGATGACAAACTCGTCCACACAAATGAGCCCCGTGACGGCGCCGGTCGATGCACAGACTATAAACGAAAGTCTCGATTTGATTCGCGATATTCTGCGGGACTCGGGCACGAGGTTATTGAACCTGATCACGAACATGTCGCTGTCGACGCTGGCCAGCGTGGAGCGCAGCATCCCGCGGCGCGGCGCGCGCGCGCAGTCGGACGAGAGCGAGGGGAGCGCGCGGCGGGCGGCGCGGCCCCGCCTGCGCCTGCTCAGCTCCACCTGGCGCCGCGACTTCCTCTCCTCCAGCTCCGACTCCGACAGCGACCACTCCTCGCAAGTTAACATTTTCAGGACGAGGAACACTACTTTTCGAGAAGACGACTCGAGACTCAACGACAGACCGACTACGTCCACCTCGTCCACCGAACGACTACCGCACCCTACTGATAGATTGGTGTTTGAACTGAACGACGAGTCCCGCAACGGCAGTTCTTCTAGGGAGCCTGGACCTTCTCGAGAGCCGGGAGGAATTAACGTGTCGTTATCGAATAATAGGTTTCGTGTTCGAACACAGAGTGACTCTATGAGCACTGACGTGGGATCATTGTCTTCGGCTGCCGGCACCACACCCTCTGCTACTGAAGGATCACCCTCGCAAGCTGCGGGTGTGGCCACTCCTTCTGCCGGTGATGGACCCGCAGTGGCCGAAGGACCGAGGCCAGCAAATGAACCCGAAACATCAGGCCAACGTACGCAAAGTACTCCTGACTTCAATCCCGATAGGCCGTCAACGAGCAGAGATGATTTTTGGAATAGAGGCAGCATTGTGCCTCCTGAAGAAGCTTACAGAAAAGTGAGGAGTGGCGTTAACGCATTACAGAAGCACACTGTGCAGTTGACGAATCTGTGGCTTCGAGGGAACCGCACCACCATGAGAGAGTTGCGTGGCATGTGGGAAAATTTACGTCGACGTATACTTATGTTACATAGAGAAACGGGTAGACAAGATGTACCCAGTTATTATACTAGACCGTTATTGGATCGTTGTATGATGTTAACGGACATGACGGATAACCTAACGCGCACAGCTAGGAATTTAAGAAACAATGCAAGAAATGAAGACAATGAAAGACGTTCAGCTGCTAATCGTAACGGGGCTGACAACGCCAACAATGCAAATAGTAATCTAAATCAAGGTGACACAAGTACGTCCAATGACAACGCGAGCACGAGTAGACAAGCGCAGGGAGCGAGGTCTTCTCACGCTAGATCTCCCAACGTCCGATCTTCTCCATCGTTGAGAAGACGACTTCAGTCGAACTATCGCTGGCGTCCAGAAGATGAGCTTAGAAGGCGATCTCGTAATCCTACCGCTAATCGTTTAGCTCCCCGCTATACCAACCGATCTCGGAGAGATTTCATGCGTGCTATAGAAATAAGTGCCACTCGACATGAGATACGCATGAGAGCCATGCAAGTGTTGTCTGTCATGTTTAATATGATGATGATGTGTCTCGAAGAACGCGGCCTCAGTCAACTCATCATTAATATGTTGAGGACGCTGAAAAGGGCTCTAGCTTTAACTTGCCTAATCGTGATGTCAAATAGGAATAACGGGCGAACGGCGACTACCCAAGCCCCTACACCACAGCGTGTAGAATCTCTAGATGTTGTACGTATTCAAAATGTTGAGCATAATGTCGATGTCAATGTTGACGGGCCCGACGAACAGGCGGCGCCTCCGAACAATCCCCAGCGGTCGGCTGGAGGAGATGCAAACCGATTACAGCCAAGTAGTAATGTCAATGATAACAAGACGGAAAAGGTTGAAAAGCCGTCTACGTCGCAGGCTGAAACCACTGAAAATAGTATTAAGAGACCACAAGAAGAAAGACCTTCGACTTCGCACTCACACAATAGAGTTTCACAAAGATGGAGCAATCGCCTCGCCGTCCAAATAGCCGCAGCCAACAGAAACTATTCAGCAACAGCAAGAAACAGGAGGGATCTGTATATGGAGAGTAGGAGGCTAAAGGCTTTACATAGAACAAATCCTACCGCACATCCACTCATCAAAAAGAGGGCTTTACCGCCGGTATCAAACTACAGAATACCAGCCCTGCGCTCTTTACCTGTGAGACCCGGCACGACGCGATTTAGAAGTCCAAGAGTTGACCCTCAAAATAATGAACCTGTCGCCGGGCCGTCGCATGCTCCTCCTGGTGACAATCCTAATCTTCAGGAATCTCCTGGTAGTGAGCTGATGAACGAATTCGAGCACAGAGTTAATTTTATACGAATAGCTCACATGCAAGCCGTGAGGCTTAGGAACGCGGCTCGGAACAGATTCCGGCGGTTGCAGACGATCCGGCTGTACACGCCGTCGTCGGTGCGGGAGATGTTCTCGCTGCAGGGGTCGGGCGGCGCCAGCGGGTCGGGCGAGGCGGGCGCGCGGCAGCCGCTGGCCATGTTCCGGCCGCACATCCTGTCGGCGCGCGCGGACCCGCCCGCCCGCGAGGACCTCGCACACCAGTTCCACACCGTGCTCAACAACGTCGCCATGCCGCTCATGCAGATGTCCGACCTGCCCGCCAACAACGAAGCCGGCCACTCGCATCGCCTGCCCAGGATACACGAGTATCTACAACCCATCATCCTGGCTCAGGTAAATCGAACAGATGATGTTTATCTTGGAGTGCAGACCCGCTGGGCGCCCCACGTTCACTATAAAAAGATAGTATTTACAAATTCAAAAAAATTAAGCGCCTTGTTTCCTACATTGACTGTCACTATCACTATAAAAAAAAACTATTTGCTATTATTAATACCTACACGGGAATCGAATCTGAAACCCCGACACAGTCACATCTCACTTTAATATCATTCAACGGGAAGTGTACCTAAGCGTGGGTTGTGTTCAGAACGCGATGGTGGTGGAGGAGGACGGCGCGGCAGGCGAGGGCGGCGGGCGGCGCGTGGCGGGCATGGCGGGGCTGCTGGACGCCGGCATCATCTCCGAGGCACTGCCCGCGCCCTCGCACCGCGTGCAGGCCTGGGACTTCACCACCGGCGACACGCCAGACATATCCGACAGTATGATGCTATTTTAATACTTTAATTTAATCATCGTCCTTATTAATAAAAAGAAATCGGGTTTAACTGTTTGTTGGGCTTCTGTGGTAAAACGGATGTTCTAGTCTTAAAAACCATTGCAAGAATCATTTAGATTGTTATAATTTTATTTTCATCATATGAGTCTCTAGCTGTTATCCCAATTTTATTTGTTGCAGCATTTCTTCAAAACGTCTCTGCCTGATCTTTTAAGATAACTCCTCTTTCGCAAACCATGCTAAATTTCTCTGTTTGTCACTTCCATCCATATTAATGGTCTTTTGTTTTCTATTCTTAGGATCAATGTATTTTTTTATAATCTTTTGTTTTAGGGGCTTTTGTTCTCAGAACATGCCAGCCCCGTTCAATATACCTTTTATTTGAAGTAAGCTAACTTCCATTTGTATGTTAACAGGTACTAAAAATGTGGTAGTACAACGATGTCGGATTCACAACGACGCCAGTATCGACATATCCAAGGATGGCAGGCTTCTAGTAGCATTACTCCCCGTGCCCAGGTTAAGGAACACGAACCACTGGCTAGGTACGTATATGTACATCTTTGGATATTTAGATGATCAAATATGATTTTATTTGTATGTACTTTTGTATGTAGGTATACCATTTAGTTTTTTTTTTTCAATAAGTGTTTGTAGGAGAAAGACCAGAGAAATGTGTAGATTATTGCAATAAGGCCCAACGCAACACGGCCGAGACGCGGTTGAAAACTGCATGCAAAGCGAGACACGCGCGGTGAGCCGCGAAGCTGCCACGAATGCAGACACACGAGTGCCGTTTCAATCGTATGTCATAGGAGTTAAGGTGTATTTTAAATTGATTTATTCTCAGTATCTTCGCCGCGCCTCGGCCGGTTTGCGTTGGCTTAAGTCAGTTATTTAAAAAAATGCTCTTAGAACAGTCACTAAAAAACCCTTTCCAGGCTTCACTTTTTTCAAACCATCTTAGACTGAATGTATTGTAAGGATCCTAAGCTACCTTGTGCGCAGGCGTGTACTCTTTGGAGTGGGCGCGACTGGGCCAGTGCCTGCACACAGCAGTACTGGAACAGAGCGCGGTGTCCGTGGCGCTGTCGCCCACGGCGCGGCACCTGGCCGTGGGGCTCGGCTCGCGGCGCTTCACCACCGCGCCGCACGCCAGGAACAACGTCATCGCGCTGCTGTACCGCCTCGACCCGTTAGGTGACTATACGTATTCTGGGAATTATGGAAGCATTTGTAACCAAATTATTCATTTTTCAGAAGGGAATCTTATTAAAACTTTTAAGAATAAAGAAAAATATTTTATCGATATTTCGGCATCCTTATCATTCAAACAGGAATATCAATCAATGTGTAACAAAATCTCCAACGCAGAAGGTTAAGCAACTTTAATACGACAATAATGATGTCTAATTAACTTCGGAATCGTATCGATAAATAAATAAAAGTCAAATAAGGTCACAAAAATGCAGATTGGACAATGACTTTCTTGTGCTTGCATGTTTTTAATAATCCATTTGTTAATCTTAATAGTTGTTCCAGGTCAACTGTTATAGTTATAGTCACAATAATGTGTTTTATTTTTGTCGATATTTTCAATCCAAAGGTCGACGTAACGGTCATCCGCCTAGTCTTTTCCCGAGTTAATTTTTGGTAGCTTTCATTCTAACAGGATCCAGCTGATTACCAGTGCTTTATATGTGGCGAATGCCTATCTGACCTCAACTCAGCTGGACGACCCAATACCCTCTGCTAAGACTGGTTGTCAGACTGCCAGGGATGTGTAAATGGCAGCTGTGAGACACGTGCCCGAAAGACCGCTAGATCGAACAAAGGCAAGATAGTCTCCCATCCACAGACTGACCGCGCCAAACGTCGCTTAACCGTGCGTGCCGACCCGTGCGGCTACTCCAACTCCCAACAAGTCAAGGTTGACGATAAGTTTCTTAATTAATGGCTATCTTAATTGACTCATTATTTAAATTTATTTTCCAGAGAGCTCCAGTCGCACAGGTCTGTCTCCCATAAAAGAGTTGGAACAGAACTGGGAGCATGGCTTCACTAGCCTGAACTGCCTCCGTTGGGCGCCCCAGCCCGGGCAAGGACTTGTGTACGCAAACAACACTGGCCAACTCATTATTATGAGCTAAGTGGAATATCATGACATTATGTTTATAAAGCTGACTCAACACACAATGCCAGGGATGCTGTATGTCACTGCCACGCTGACTGCCGTTTTGTGTCATTCAGTAAAATTATTTTTACGCATTTGTGGCAACTTCTTCGTGTTTATAACTACTGGAAGCTTGATTGCTCTTTATATTTGATAACAATGTCAAATTGTATTTTCAAAATATCATAATACAATATTATATTAGGGTGTACTAATCACAGACTGTTTGCTTGCAAGTCAATCCGATTTTAATATACATACATAGTTAGTAAAGTTCAATGCCAATGTTCTTTAAATTGTAATTGATCTCGTGAATCGTTGGATTGGAACTGATTTTGAAATGTCTGTGGTGTAATTACTGAAAAATGTTATGGTAAATTGTTCCAAACGGAGTTGAAACTTTTGTGCTTGTATTACTCATTGCATCGATCATTTTCGGAACATACTAAATCGATGAATGGATTATATACATGCTTGAAAGTATAGATTTATCAAGTCTTTAGATATTTATTCTTAGTGATAATCTGAAATTCTGAAAATTCATAGTACCTATCAATTATATATTTTTTAAGTTGTTTTTTTTTCTTTTATAAAGGTATATATTGTTTGTGTTATTGTTGTACACTGCCTTCGTAAGTTAGAACTAAGATCATTTGTGTTTTGTTGTATCATAAAACTTCTGTCTCATTATCTTACGCAATCATGTTTCGTTAAATGCACAGCTTAATGTTTAAAATTATTTTAAGTTTTATTTGTCTGATATTAATTTCATACTTTTACGAAGGGAGTGTGATTTCGGTTCTTCCATACTATTATTTATAAAATTAATGGCGTGGCGCCATTTTTTAAGTTAACTAAACACTTTTTGATACTAACAATATAATCCACCTATTCTTCTTGCTACTTTCTCTTGTATTTATTTTTGTTTAAATAATTTCTTGATACCATCTCTCATTTTAGGCTGGGTCGTCACGCATTTGACAAATATAAATAACTAGCTTCCGCCAGCGGTTTCACCCGCTTTCTGAGGGAAGTACTTTCCATACCCGGATAAAAAGTAGCCTATATGTTATTCTGATGTATAAGCTATATTGTGGTAAAGTTTCATTCAAATCCATTCAGTAGTTTTTACGTGAAAGAGTAACAAACATCCATACATCCATACTTACAAACTTTCGCCTTTATGATAGTAGTAGGATTATGTTACTACACGCCCGAGCACTATAGGTCAACGACACTAACCACAGCTAAGGTTGTCAATATTGACTACTTATCAAAACTTGAGTAATGAGTTTGTGGCAAGTTATTATTTAACGAAGCCTTGAAGTAAAATTATCTGTATAACAATAATATTTCATGGCCTTACTGTTCCGCTGTGGTGGTATAAATTTATTTGAAGGAGTCAAGTCTCGGGGTCGACTTTTATTTGTTCGTGTAACAAAAACTGCGGAAGCGTGTGACCTAGCCTAAGACTGACATTTTCCGCGTTTATAGACTGATGATCGATTCAACCAGGGTACGGTGGATATTTATTCGACGTGTAATGTAAAACTTGAAGAGGGATAATAGATAATAAAATTATTTATCGTACATTTTTGAATTCGATTGCATTAATGTTAAATATGTTTATTATAATTGGCAACTCTTCCTCAATTCTACGGGTCTATTGAAACACCAGCAGTTCATAGTCTTCCGATTTTAATTTTACAGACTTCCTTATTACAGATATGAAATTTACAAAAAATAAATAACTCTTTGTAGCTACAAAAGCTGAACGTTTTCGGTACGCATATCGCGAGTGTGCCTTTCCGGACGTATGGTAGTTACGAAGTGCACTTCGCACATCTGTCTAGCAATGGTCTCCTTTCAAGAACCTTTCTTTACCGACAGACTCGTTGTCGTTATTAGTTCTTTGACAAATGCGGCTAGACCCTTGCCAATGATTACCTATCCAACCACATAGTAACCAAAGCCAGGCATTCGTTGCAGCTTCTAAGTCCAACCGCGAAAAAGAAAGAAGAACGCGAGAGGATTTATAAAAACATACATTTCCATATGACCTTATATTGAAAAACCCGTAGAGTATATTATTATATAACAGACTATTCTTATTGCTCGCAATATCATGACCTAGACATTCTTCCGAGTGTACCACCCATTGTCTGTAGGGGTTACTACAATGGTCAGAAACTCGCGCTATGAACCAACAACTAAACCATTTATTCATAGAAAACACACACATATCCAGTCTTTGATATGCAAGATAATGGATGATGCATATCAGCCTGAAAACTTTTTAAATAAACCGATATAATGATGTCTCCATCTGAAAATCAATGATTAGAATAAAAACTGGAGTTTTACTGGAGATTACTGTACCAAAATTCAATTTTTAATTTCGAGTTTCTTTTTGGTAAACATATTTATTAGGTAATGCGATTTAAAAAAAATGAAATCTTTACGTACTTTGTTAATGTGTCATTTAATATTTTTATATAGAAACTAAGATTTCTTTTAATTTCATATTTCAGTTAAAGATTGTTATCCGCAGAATATTTCACTGTTATGATCTTGAAACTAGTCTTTGGTGCGGGGAGTGTTGCTTGGAATAGCTTTACAGCCTGACAACATACTAATGACAAGGTTACCATCTAGGTACAAACGCTAAATAACTGACCACGGTCATGATCGCTATTATTCTAACCTTTAAATACTTCTTTAGTGTGATAACTATATCGTTGCTCACTTGAAAAAGTGAAAAACATTTCATGAAATGTTTCAATTTCTGTTGTCCGATATGGAAAACTATGCGCGCGCCTACTTCATAAAATGATCAAGACTATTATTATCGCCATTTCAATTTGTAAGATGGCGGGCTCTGACGAGTGCACCCCGACTCGGGTACGGTTGTGTACAATATTAGTCTTTTTAAACCACCCAAAGTAAAGCAACTTCTTTTTGGTTAATCCGACTGCAGACAACTGATGTTAATTACATATTTTAGATTTCATTACAATTTTTTGAGCTTTCCATGGAATATATCTACAATATAGTTACGACATAGACAGAGGATCTTAGAAACGATTAGGTTTTCTACCATCGTTTCGTGGACTGACTTACTCTGAAGGAATAGGTAGTATCGAAGTTTTATCGACAATTCGCTTATAGCGAGCGCGGTCATCAATGCTCCTCTTTTCTATGAGAAAAAAAAAACAATTATATTTTTATTATATAAACAGACTAATGTTGAGTATTGTGGTGAAGGAATAACCGTTATTGATCTGTTACCCTTTTCTGCTCTTATGTAACATGTTTCACCACCTATAAATTCCAGATAGTTTATTTGTTAGATAATTTTATACAAATTCTCTACCATTTTTGAATTTATCTGGTAGATAGTGGCTACTCGGACAATGTGAAACTAGCCCTAATTATAATAAATGTGTGCCCCTTACTAAAGACTAGCTACAAGTTCATGATCCCAAATCTTCTGGTTTACGGCATCAGTCGTCACTGTCAACACTGATTTCATTTTCTTCTCCAAACATAGCGTAATAATGCTATTCGGCGGATAAACTATCTAACCTGTTTTCTGTAAATAATTTGTTCTTCAAATATTTTGTGATAATTGTAAGAATAGATTAAAAATAACTGTACAGTTTTTATAAATAAGATTCTGTGTACAGATCCCTTCTTGTGTCTAATAAATCCTAATAGATGGGAGAAAAGTGTTTCATTTCATCAAACACATACATTTCATCAAGCTAATGAATAAGGATTGTTCAGAGTAGAGAAAAAATAAATGAAAATGATATAAATATTGTATTTATTCCGTTTCTATAGAATGTAATTGCATTAATGATGCTGACAAAATAATCATTATACATTAAAATATGATACAGCAATTTTGGAAACTTATAGTTATCTACCAATAAATTTAATTTAGTAAAAATTACCTGTGTAAATTTCGCATAATACGTATTAAATAAACCAAATTTAATACTAAGCATGGAACAAAATGAGTTAACATTAAAGTACTGCTTGTGTTCAAAGTAAATAATGATATTTCTTGATGTAATTAAAACCAATACTGATAAGAATGATATACATATACAATATAAAATATATTTTCCTTCATGTTCAACAATTTATACTTCTGATATTGATTTAAATACAAAAAAATAAACATTACAAAACACTCCAATTTAAAATGTCATATATACAAATCTCCTTCAAAGATTATGATACCTGTTTTATTTAGTCATATCCAAAGAAATTAAATAAAAAACTTAGGGAACTTGCAGACTATGTGACAAAATATAATGATAAATATTTCGATTGTGACTCCGAAGCTGTCACTAAACACGTCATAAAAACTAAAAATGGTTTTAACAACTTACAAAAGATATAAGTCAAACCATAAGTAACACTAATTCCTACAATTGTTTATTAAAAATGTTAATTTGCTCGTAGCACAAATATACTTTCCCTGACTCATCACAGACCAAATGTAAAATCTATTTAGATTTCCAATGTTTATTACTGAACCTTGTGTCTTAGCGGCGCCGCGCAACACCCTCTGGTGACTTAGAAGCATTTAAATATAATAGCATCTATAACTAACTTCTTTCTGAGGAGGAAGTGGCGATTTAATGAAATGCAATAAGTGTTAGTGTTCCGAAGGCTTGAGTTCTTTAATTTGCTTTATAAGGTAAGCCTTCTCATCATTGAACTGCTCATCCTCAGAACGATCTGTGTGGAATTTGGTGAGGAAGTCAACCAGTTTATCTTGATTCCTTAGCAAGATATCCAATATTGGTTTAGGTTTATTAGGGTTGGCTACAAATACCTGAAACAGAACAGTGAAGTCAGTCTCCAAATAATGTTCAAGTTGTTCAGACAGTGTATACTATAGTAAATATTTCTGCAAAAAACAACACATACCTTAAAAACATGGAAAGCCTCAAACTGAATGTTACGTGACTTCTCTTTAAGCATATTCATCATAAGCTTAAGATTATCAGGGTTAGTGATGTAACGTGTCATTATGGAGAAGTTGTGACGGTCCAGTAACAATTCTCCCAGTAGCTTCAGGCTCTGCCGTCGAGTCACATAGTTCTCCGAGTTAAGCAGTCGCTGGTAATGACTGAACACTTTATCGTAGTTTGTTTCTAGAAACTCAGCACACAACATTTTATGTCGCGTTAGCAATTCCTGGAAAAACAAGTGAATATAATTAATTACCTTATGAGAACAGGTGCACTCTGCATTTCATATATTATGTCCACCTCATGCAAAATTCATCAAGTAACATTGTCCACATAAATTTCCAACTATGGTTGTATTAGTCAGTTTGAATAAACTTTAATATGCATATAGGAATTTTTGTTATCTAGGGACTACAGGGAAAAAAACATAAAATTTTCAGTGACTAATTTTGTTTTTTTTTTTGCAGAAACATAAAAATAACATGGAATAAGAATATTTTATTGCATCAAATGATAGTTCTAAATAATTCTGACATATATTGAGTTGCAAAAATGAATGTACTGAAAATAATGTAAGAAAAAATAATAATTTAAATATAATGTATACAATAACACAAGTGTGAATCATAATTCAAATAGGACTTACCTTAAAAGTAGAAAAGGCATCTGAGGCAATATCAAAAGTGGAAACTTCTACATAACGGAAGAAATTGTAAAAATCATCTGAATACAACATTATTTTAGCCAGTGCCTCATATCGGGCACACTCCCGAAGCATGGTTCCACAGTTGGATGCTATCTCTTGATGTTCATATCTGCAAATATTTAGTATTCAATACATATACTGTTCTGCATACTGTACATACCACATATTGACATAATAACTAATCAAGAAACAAATAAACACTAGGCTTACACAAGTTTATTAGATTCATTCAATAATACAAATTATTAAGTGGTCTAAAGTTAATGTTAAAATTTCAAAAACATAATTTAAGTATATAATTTTAGATAAACATAATAATAAATCACTGTACCCACCCAGACATCAAAGTAAACAGTATCTCAGGCTTGGTACAGATGTACTCAACTGTTGGGGATCTGGTGCCAATCTGACGTCTAAGCACATTGTTGAATACTTGGGCAACATCCTTCTTGCCTTCAAAGTCGATGCGGTTTAGATTCTATAAGCAGGTTTTATGACTCATCAAACATGATAATACAACAATAAAAGATTTATTGATATTTTTATTATGATGAATATTGTATATACCTGGATGAGAAGTAGAAGCAAGTTAGTGTTGTATAGTTCCTGAGCTAACTGGGCTACTATGATATCCGTTTGTGGTTCTGCTTCGGATGTGCCGTATAGCATGTTCTTTATCAAAACCTATTGACACAAAATCAACACTTTAAATTGTCCACTTAGCCACCAATAAATCATTGACCTCTAAAGATTGGCTTGTCAACAAACTACTTACCAAATTTTTGCTTACATCTTCTTGAGCTTTCTCAGCCTTCTTATCACCCCTTTCTAAAGCAGTCACTGCATCTTTCAATGATCTCACAAGCTCCGCTGGGCTCTTTTGAGACTTACCAAAAAGAGGCATAGTATTTCGATAAATTAGACAGATGATCTAAGCAATACTGTCTACATAAGATTGTACCTGGAATCGACAAACCAATGCGTATTATTCCAACACAAAATCAAATGTTTAATGCGATTTTTCTTGATACTTCACGCGAATGCAGAAGAAACGAAATTTGTCAATTTTATAAAGCGTTTGCCGAACAGGCATGAAGACACAGAACTTTAGAACAATATTAGATGAAATAAAATTTTACTAAGATGAGTAATAAATCCATAAATAGTATTAAATATAACTCACTTTCAGAATAATTATTACAATTTTCCCTAGCAAGACAGACCACACGAAACGAACAGCTGTGATGTCAATAGAAATATGATATATTGCCAGTGTATAAAAATATTATTCACCCAAAACTGATATTCTTGTTCGCGTTACCTACGTAATTTGCTTGAACAGTATGACCAAGATAATTGGGCGCGTCTGAATTTACCTGCCATAAGTAACGGTGATTCCATAAAAATATAACGGTTTATATAATTATAAAGAGCAGAACAAATAACCTGAAAAGTAGCGTACAGCGTTCCCCGATAAATCTAACATTGAAAGATTTTTCAAGTCATTCCAGTAGTTCCTGAGAATAGCGCGTTAAAAGCAAACAAACTTCAGCATTATAATACAGATAAGTAAAGATATAGAATCTGTTTTAAAAAATATAAAATTTCTTCATGGCTTATTGACAGGAGATAACGTGTCAAATCAATTTTTAGGTTAGAAACTTAAAAAGTATTCCCGAAAATCAGCATAGCAAGATATCTGCTATTTATAAATTACGTAGTCATGGCTGAAACGGGTAATGAAAAGTTGTCTAAGAAGTAAGTATCGTGTGAACCAAAATGAATGCCCTAAGGAACCTGAGTGTCCTGTCTCTTAGAACTAACCATTTCATCAATCGATTTGGAAATTTCTCATCTGCTGTTAGCAAACGGTTAGTGAAAGTTTATCTTTATTTAACATTATAAGTGATACTGACATGTTACTCTCAATTTTTATCGTAGTGAATTGAAGAGGCGACTGAAAGCCGAACAAAAATTAAAAGAAAAAGCGGAGAAGGTTGCTCAACTTCCTCCTGCAACAGCTGACAAAAAAGCAGATAAAAAGGCTGAAGAGGAAATCAGTCCTAATGAGTATTATAAGTTACGAACTGCTGCCGTTGCGGCGCTCAAGGAAGGCACTAAAGCAGACCACCCATACCCCCACAAGTTCCATGTCACTATATCTTTGGAAGAGTTCATTGAAAAATACAACCATGTGACTAGTGGTGAGGTTCTTGAAGATGTAACGCTGTCTGTGGCTGGAAGGGTGCACTCCATTAGGGAGTCTGGAGCTAAGCTGATCTTCTATGACTTGAGAGGTGAAGGTGTTAAAATTCAGGTACATTTATACATTCATAGTTACATACATGACTTATATTAACTGTTAATACTTGCTTGATTACTTGTAATTATTATTAATCATTCTATATATTCCAGGTTATGGCTAATGCAAAACTGTATGAATCTGAGGAAAAGTTTGTAACTGACACTGACAAGTTGAGGAGAGGAGATATTATCGGCTGTGTTGGACATCCTGGGAAGACTAAGAAAGGAGAACTGTCTATTGTACCGAAAAGTATTAAGCTGCTATCTCCCTGTCTGCATATGCTGCCTCACTTACACTTTGGCCTTAAGGATAAAGAAACCAGGTTTAGGAAGAGATACTTAGATCTAATTCTAAATGATAGAGTAAGTTGTATAGCTTCTGTGATACTCCTTAAAAATTATTCAGTCTATCTTTTGTAATACCCCCTTGATTTTTTTTCTTTCAATTTCTGTAGGTAAGACAAACTTTTTACACCAGAGCAAGAATCATTGCTTATGTAAGGAAATTCTTGGATAACATGGGTTTCCTTGAAATTGAAACTCCAATGATGAACATGATCCCTGGTGGGGCCACTGCAAAGCCTTTCATCACACACCACAATGACCTCAACATGGACTTGTACATGAGGATAGCTCCTGAATTATACCACAAGATGTTAGTGGTGGGAGGTTTGGACCGGGTCTATGAAATTGGTAGACAGTTCAGGAATGAGGGCATTGATCTGACTCACAACCCAGAGTTCACTACCTGTGAGTTCTACATGGCTTATGCAGATTACAATGATCTTATCAGTATAACAGAAGCTATGCTCTCAGGCATGGTGAAGAGTATCCATGGTTCATACAAAGTAAGTCTACAACAGTTATATTATGATGTAATAATGTTTAATTTTTGGTTATCTGAATATAAACATTATGCATGTCATTGATTCACAGCTATGGCTTTGTTTCGATTTTATAAGTCAGCGGGTTATCAGATGTACTCTTACTACAATGAAAAAACTTCAACATGTGTGATAGATATAGTAAATGCATAGTTAGCTTAATGAGATATAAATTAATTCATTTGCTGTAATCTAATGTCTAATGTGATCATAGCAATGAAGCATAAACATGTGATATTCATTGTTTTTATTCTCAGTGAGTCATGTATAATATTATTATTATTTTTAATTCATTTTCTACTTCTAGGTTAAATATCAACCAGATGGTCCTGAAGGTGAAGAGGTGGAAATAGACTTTACTCCTCCATTTGCGAGGGTGCCTATGATTGCCAGCTTAGAAAAAGCATTGAATGTAAAACTGCCTCCTGCTGATCAGTTAGATTCACAGGAAGCCAACCAGCTGCTAAGTCAGTTGTGTGAAAAGCATGAAGTAAGTACTAAGAAAATATCCTTTATAAACATCCTAAAAAAAAAAAAATTAATTTAATGTAAATACGATTTATTATGCTTATTAATTATTTTTTATAATAATAATTAATTTTAAATACTTTTTAAAAAAGTATTGAGGTTGAAACTCCAACTGGAGTGAGAAAAATAAAAAATACTTTGGGGTATAATATTGACATGAATTCAACAATTTATTTACTGAATGTTTCAGGTAGAGTGCCCACCGCCTAGGACTACTGCCAGGCTACTAGACAAACTAGTAGGAGAGTTCCTTGAAGAAAAATGTATTAATCCCACATTCATTTTGGACCACCCTCAAATTATGAGCCCTCTATCCAAGTATCACAGGGACATTCCTGGTTTGACAGAGAGGTAACAAAAAGTTTCTATTCATCATTCTTTTCAAAATATTTTTTTAAGAATAGAAAAAAAATCATAACTATTTTATTTCAGATTTGAACTCTTTGTAATGAAGAGAGAGATCTGTAATGCCTACACTGAATTGAATGATCCAGCAACTCAGAGGGAGAGGTTTGAACAGCAGGCCAAAGACCGTGCAGCTGGTGATGATGAGACTCCACCCACTGATGAAGCCTTCTGTACCGCTCTTGAATATGGCCTGCCACCTACTGCTGGATGGGGGTTAGGAGTTGATAGGCTTACAATGTTCCTTACCAATTCCAATAACATCAAGGTACATTCTTGAAAATTAAGTAATGCAATGCAATATCAGATATAGGATTTAAATATATATTTTATTTATATTTTTCTTTTTATAGGAGGTGCTGTTGTTCCCTGCAATGAAACCGGATGACCCAAACAAACATAATGCTGAAGGTGAAAATGCCCCTACTGAGACCCCAATTCAAAATGGAGCTTAAACTTATTCCCAGTTCTATTAAGCATCTAATTGTGTGAAATGTTAAACATTATTGTGCTAACACAGATTTTTTTCATAAATAAATTATATACTTCCATGAGTTCATGTTTTTGTTTTTCAAACAAATTTTATAAAAATATTTTTATTAAATATATATTACCAGAAATATGAGTACATAGACAGGCTATTTTCAATTTTCATTTATTTTATAAATGCAATAAAATTGAGGCTTGTATAGTCATGGTAGTTATTGTTAGATATTATTTTAATACCTGATATAATATTAGTTTTGTTGATTAAATTAGTTTTCAACTTCTAAAGCAACAGTTGAATTGTAATGTTCACCTAGTCGGTACATGTGTCTATGATATGTTATTATTAGTGGTGGCCCATCAAGCTCAGCACCCTGATCAATAGAGCCTGGTCCTGCTGCTTGTATGACAGTAACAGGACATTTCAGAATATTTGACAAAGCTCTAATCTCCAATTGACCACCCCACACCTTGGTACTCTCTATTTTGTTACAATATTCCTGGAACTCTTCGCTGGTTAGCATCTCGCATGTGTCTGGGTTACTCATAAAGGGAATAAAATCATCTTTATTTTGTCTTATATATTTGGCTACACTTTCCCTTAATTCATCTACAGATATATCTTTCTGGTAAGTGACTGCCATTTGATGAGCAATGGCTTTGTACAAACAATCACCATCAGAGGGGATAGAGAAAATCTTTAATTTCCTTGCTTTTAACTTGGCATTTATTTCTTGCAGTTCAGTATTTCGAGGGCCATGTATATTTTCTTGTTCTTGCTGTTTTATTAATTCTTCCCTTTCTTTTTCCTGTTGAGACTTCTTATCCCTACGTTTTTGGGCCTTTGAAATTTTTACTTTTGTCATTTCATTTTCAATAGTCGGGAGTGAGTCTGTGGGAACCACTTCTACTGTTATGTTAGCAGAATCTAATTCTTGCTGATGCTTAGCATCCAGTTCAGCCTCTAATCTTGCTATTTCTGTTGTAAGCTCTTTCTTTTTTGTCTTATCATTTTTAGCAGCTTTTTTCAGTGCTTGTATTTGGGCTTGAAGCTCTTTCTTTTCTTTTCGATGCTTACTTTCGAGGACTGCAAGTTCATTTTCGTTATCCATCGTTACGGAACTGATGAGAGGGATTTGCCAGCGATTTGTTGTAAAGTTACAACAAGTGTCTTGGTGCGTTTTCTTATCTGAACACAATTTGTCGATTAAACACTTCAATATTGTAAATTCTAACCCGGCAAAGGAATCGTGTCGTGGATGGGGACTGGCGATCTTTTCTTCTCTGAAAATGACAACTTATCTTGACAGCCTGACAGTGACACTACTGACAGTACTCTCCTTTTTTTGCAATTTTATGACCTGGTAACTAACACCTTTAGGTCAAAGCCTTAGATCCTTAGGTCAAAGCTTAGGGTCAAAGTACTCTACTCTCAGATTAATGAAGGACAATAGATGAAACCTTTATATATAAAAGCGTACTACCCAAAGTGACAGTTCCGACTCCTAACGACTCCTATCCACCCGACCAAATAAGAAAGGTACTTTTATAAGTGACACTAGCAACATGGGAAATCCTTTCAATTTAGTCGCATTATATCTTGTGTCATTGCCCGGGAAAAGACTTTCAGTTTTAAAAGAATTGTGATAAATTGTGGTGTGTTTGTGCCTCGTTTTTATATGGAGAAAGAAGGAAAGGGCAGGCAGATTGTCCTGCATTGTGCGCGATTGCAGATCACATTCCAGCACAAAGAAAACTCGGCCGAAAATATCAGTTTCATGAAGTAAGTAAACAAACATGTTTTTTAAAGTAAATAAACCAGAAAATATAGTGGCATTACGTTAAAATACTTCTGATAACTTGTATTACAATTCTGAGGTAATTTCATACATGTTAAAATGAAAATAAACACAAAAATCGCGAATTCAATTAATTCAATATTGAGGTTACTAGTGTCGTGAAAACTGTTATCGACAGTTGATTATTGATCTACTTATACCGAGATCTACACCGACGGAGGCTCCAAGCGAGCGCATGCCCAGATGCTTCTGCATTCTCCACCGCGCTCGTCCTACTTGGTGCGGCTTAATGACGTTCCAAAGAATGTCGCTCATGCCCGTAACTTGACCTTTTATGTAAATAAATATAACTAACTTATGTAATAACTTTAACTTATATCTTCAAGGTTTCCGAAAATTGAAGACATCCGTGTGCAACGCTTCCCTGTTACGGATCGGATGAGAATCAGCCCGAAAACCATTGGAGGATGTGCTCACGACACTTTAATCCATAAATTAAAGAATGTTTTTTTCATGTTTCGAGTTTTATTAAACCTCCATTATCATAAGAACATTAATCATTTTACAATAATTCCTTACGAATTGATATGACTTAGAACAGATTCTCGAATAAACCTCATTGTTGCAGCGTCCCAGTAGCCACATCTGATTTTCCTACTTCATTTATTTTTGTAACAATAAAAATACTCAAGTCAGTGTAGGTAAACCTATAATATGAAGACCACGACTGGAAAGCATACTTTCCAAACCAAAAATATTTTATTACAAGCGGTTTAGCCATCTTCGAGCTATAAAATTCCGAGGAACTGAGCACCTCTTCTCTTTTTTCAAGTCAGTTGTTAAAGGTAGAAACGCATATAGCTATTTATTCATATTTTGGTTTTACTTTTGAAACTCAAATATTTTCTTTTGCTTAGCACGTTTTTAATTATCAAGTAACGTCGATATCGATTAAAACTGTTGGCACATTCCTGGGTGATAGCGTTTGACACTGATTTGTCAAACAGGGCTGTACACGGATTGAAATTGACATCCTGACAAAAACATTGCCATCTTGTTTCTTCAAATACCGAGTTTTACTTGCAGAACCAGGATAGCAATACGTAAGTTCTTCCTGCTAAGTTACACTTCATCTATTGTCCTTCATTAATCTGAGACTCTACTACTCCCACAGAACAACAACAGGTAGTCAACCAGGGGTGACTACTCCTCTCCTCAGTACTCTGACAAGGCAAGGCTATGGTAAGGTAAGAGCGCGTTACTGCTATACACATCTATGGCAGCGTCTAAAGGTTGAAGAAAAAATATTCTGTCCGAGACGCTCGAAGCTCTGTCTTCGTTTAGCTTCTTCCTCTACCGATCTGAACCCCACCAATCACGAACGACAACTAGATAAAGACAGAATGCTGGCCTAGACAAGCATTAACACAGAACCTCTAGAACATTCCCCTAGCCTATCCCCGGCCCTGGCTAGACCTTTGTATAGAGATTTTGTGCTTATGCATCTCCGATTGCTGAATACTCTAAGTTTTTAGGGTTTCCATTCCTACAGCAGAATACATGATAACGTGCGGACAATATTAATTTTTATTCCATTTAAGTCCACCGTAACGTAATAAACGACCGTGAAATCGCTACCAAAACCCTCCTGTCTTTTAATCATTTTTTTTTATTTTATTTTTTAGATAATACTTAAAATTATTGATAACTAGCTTTTGCCCGCGCGGCTTCGCTCCCGTTCTTCTACCCTAATCTACACTACACTACTCTACTCTACCCTACTCTTCTCACCTTTTAAACCTTCACTAGACCTCCACGAACATTTCAAGACCAAGATAAGGGTCTAAATATACCACCCAAGATAAGGGATAAATCCGTTCAGCCGTTCTCGAGTTTTAGCGAGACTAACGAGCAGCAATTCATTTTTATATATATAGATTTCATCCTGAACAACTCAGCTAAACATCTAAAAAAGGTATCTCCATTGTTTAACCTAACCAAAATGACGTTTTGTTAAGTTTGACAGTGACGGCAACCAACACAACCTAGAAACCGCCAAGTTATCTCTTTGCAAGTTATTTTCATCTTCGTGGTTTTAGTTGATGTGGTACTTTATTAGTCTTATATATTCTTATTTGATGTAATACATTTTATTTAAATATTGCTGTGGAAGAATGAATCCTTGTTCAGCCGCCGCTCCACAAATAGACACCGAAGGGGATGGACGCTGGAATAGTATCGTAAGATTTCAATTACAATATTAATTCGTAAGCAGTTAGGATTTCCGATTATAGACGGTTGGATTCAGAATTCACTTTATGACTCATAGACGTAGTGAAAAATTGATTCTAATTGCAAATTTTGACCTAATTTCCTAATAATTGGCTATTGAAGATAAGACACATAATCAAGCATAAATCGATATATTTTACCGAGTAATTTTCTTATGCAGTTAGGCTTTACTGGATTGGAGTGTAGCAAAGGGTGTGTTTTTGGGACTTTAAAAAAAACAAATCATCAAAAATTAAAAATCTTATACATGCCTAGTTTTTCATTTCCATTGCATAGAGTGCCTAAAAGTAACGCGAAAAACATCTGGGCTCTTGTCTAGGACTTCAGGTTCGCCTGAAAATGAGCACTGAAAGCCAGTCGGCGATGTACTGTGTGTTAAAAATATTTAGAATTTATTTGGAGCACATTTTTGTGAACGAACTTAGGATGCAAGGGCGACTCGGACAGGTTAGGTTAGGTAGACGGAGCCCCGCGCGGGGCTCCATCGACATAAACTCTGGACAGAAATATGGACAAAAAATATTCTAAACAATCTTTGCAACACTCTGGACCGATTATTGGTAACTAGGTGCATTCTGGTCCATTTTGATGTTTTTTTTTTTAAATTTTTACCCCAATGGACTGCTTTGTGGAAATGTTTGACCAAAAACTTTTTTTATTACAGCATAACCGATTTGTATGTGATGCAAAGGGAAAGGATGCTGATGTTATTTTTATCGGCGACTCAATACTTCAGGCATTAGAACATACAGATGTGTGGAATGAGTGGTTTGCTCCACTACATTGTCTTAACTTCAGTATTCACAAGGATCAGACTCAAAATGTCTTGTGGCGTATCAAGAATGGAGAACTTGATCATGTTGATCCTAAAGTGAGTGTGTATTACATTTAGAAATACATTCTTATAAAATTAGTAGTGAAAGTTTTATTGTAATAAATTGTAATAGTTAGTGATTACATACTTCAGTTCTGTTGGTAATAGAATATTGTATTGTTATCTTTAAATTAGGTATTTATGTATGTAAGCATTGTTTTTAATGTTAAGAAAAGAAAAAAAAATAACATGTTTTACTGCCTAAGCTGATTTTTCTTGTGTACTTTAACATTTTCTAATTATAGCTCTTTAATGTTGTAGGTAATAGTTGTGCATGTTGGAACAAATAATGTTGAAAATACTCCAGATCAAGTGTGTGAAGGTGTTCTAGAAATAATTAGAACAATCAGGGAGAAACACCCAAGTGCTTACATAGTGTTGCCTGTAAGTATATTGACATATTCCTTTTAGTTATTTTTAATTATATTTAAAAAATTATATGTCTGTTATTATAATTCTAGAGTCTACTTCCCCGTGGTCAATATCCAAATACTTTAAGAGAGAAAAACGCAAAGATCAACCAACTGTTACGTGAAAAGGTTACCACCATGAATAAAGTGGAGATGGTTGCCATTGACAAGGGTTTTGTACAAACTGATGGCACTATCAGTCACCATGATATGCATGACTACCTCACACCAACCAATGCAGCTTGTAGGAAAGCCTTTGAACCCATTTATGATCTTCTTCAACAAATTTTGACAGAAGGGGAGCCTGAAAAAGACTTAACACCATCTGAATAATGGATTATTGATTTGGTACTGTATGGCAGCTTTTTTGCAGCAAGTTTATTATGATGGAATCAGTAGTACTTATCATTAGCTTTTTTATATTAAGCTTAAGTGTCAAACATTTTAAACTATTGTTTACTCGTAAAAACCTTTACATTCCAAATTAGCATTATGATATTCTAATCGGCTGTGTTTATTTATCACTTCATTTGAAATATTTTTAATTAATGGTTGCTTATGTTTACAAGCTTAATTAACTTAGCTTTAAGGTTATGCATTTTATGTGTGCAGTTTTATTTGTGCACAACAGGGTTAGTACTTACCTTCTAGTATTTATTTTTGTCACATCCAAGAAATGATTTAATGTAACATTAGACAAAATAGATCAAGTATTATGTTACTATTGTTATCTTTTAGAAACTCTTTTTTGGAGATATTTAGCAAAGCAGTCTTGTTAGTTTAATTTTAGATGCTTAAATTATTATCCTTTTAAGTACTCACACAAGCAAGTACATTAGACTTATAATATCTATTATAAATATTTGCACATCACAGTAATGGCATTGTCTACAACCAAAGATCTTTGAAGATTACCTAACCAAAGTTATTACAGTATGTTGGATTGCATTTTATGATTATACAATGCAACTCTATTTTTGATAAAGACCTACATTTTAAAATTAAATATTAAGATCAATGTAAGTAGGTAACATGATTTTTTTGACTTATTTCTAATTTGTTGGAAATGTATAGCTAGTATTGCACAAAATGTGCATTATTCACTGTAATAAATATTCTCTAGTATCACAGTAGGCATATGTAGTAACTATTTACTGATAAGGTACTCATGTTGCCAAACAAGTTTGCTTGAATCTCAAATTGTTATGAAATATTTATTTGCATGAAGAAGCTTGAAAGTAAACAGTGCAATTATTTCTATATAATTAAACATTGTTTTATTGACTCCCTTATTTACTACAAAGACTGCATTTTCATAATATAGGAATTAGTTTTGATTTTGATAACCTATTCCCAAAAACACATGGGATATATTGAAAATAAATAAAAACTGAACATCAAGTACTAATAATTTATTTTTACATGAAGTAACTACTGCATTGAAATTAAAAACTACTTTTGTTACATAATATTTTTGTAAGCTAATATTTATTGCGCATTCTATTGTAATATAAAGCTAATGGTAATGTCGGACTAGGATGCAGAAGAGTCTGGTCAAATAGGTTAAAGTTCTTTTTTTCAAGTTTAGCTAAGTAATTGTGGATGGAGATAGCTGGTAAGAATATCTGCTTTGAAAGCGATGGAACATTTATTTTTCTGGCCTGAAAATAATTAAGAGACAAAGTTATAAGTTAGGAAATAATTAATTGCATAAATTACATAATGATCTTTGAGGGTTAGCTGTTAGGGCCAGTTTCACAGGTTATGGATAGCCACTATCTACCAGATAAATAAAAAAATAGAATAATTTGTGTGAAACTATCTGCCAGATAAAGTATCTAGAACTTATCAGCAACCTGTTAAACTGGCCCTTAGGTTTGAAGTCTGGTTGTATATCGAGAAAACAGACACATATGTACTTGATGAGATTGGAAATGACAGATGGAATGGTTTAACAACTTGACAATAATTGAAAAATAATATGATAAGTATTTTAGGGGGCTCCTTTACAACAGTGATTAATTTAGACAAGATGTCATACGTTAAATGTGGTTAGTACAGTTTTGATAAAGAAAAAAATACCTTTTCCAAATGACTATTTGCCCTTGAGGCAATTTCAAATGTTGCATTCCTCATTTGTTCACTGTCAAGACATCTTAGAACATTTTCTTGACTTAGTTTATACTTCATAAGTATATCCATGGGTAAGGATACAATTTTGTGATGACTGGATACACGGACAGACCTGTAAATTATTTATAGTATAAGTAGCTGATGTACCAGTAATTAAATATTATTTAGTATACTATGGGATTTCCTACCTTAAAATATTGGCGATTCCTTGCGCTTTCCCTAAGTGTGATGCGGCATGGTCAGCATGGACATCTTTGACACCAGCTACTTTCAATATTAAATAATATACTGAAGATACGGACTCCTCAGCATATCTCTCAATGTCTTCTAAACTTCTAAAGTATTTAGACTTCAACAGATTACTTCTGGATGTTATTAGTTTTTCCAAATGCCTCCTCTGAAGTCCATAACAGGAGCAAATCTAGAAGGATTTCAAAATTACCTGATTAATGTGTTGAAGTAATATAAAAATACATTAACTAATTTAATTTATATTTTTTTTATTTTATATATTTACTTATTTTGTTCGTTTTCATGTAATAAAAATATAAATAAATAAATTTACATTTTACCTTAAATAATTCTTGTGCTACGGGATTGGCTGGCACATTTTGTAGTGTTTGCTCTTTATTATAAATGCCTCTTAAGGCATCCTGCCAAAATTGTAATCTGAATGCAGCAGTTTGTGAGTCAGATGTTAAGTCCTGAATGCGAGCTATTTCTACGTTAAATGCTCTCAGTACAAGTGCAGGGGAACGTATAGACCGCGTCATCAGAAGAGTGGCCAAAAAATTTTCGTAGTCATGCTGTCTATCTGTAAAATATATAAAGTACCAGAACATGCGATATATTTGATGGTGATATATTTTCTGACATGGTAGTATTTACAAATATATATTTTTACTAAAATGGATTGATGTCTATGTTATCATGCTTCAGTAGGCAATAATTACTTTACGATATCTGCACAATAGGTTAGCGATGTTTTGCTACATGTAGCTTCTTTCATTAGACTTCTTGATTGTATCCTTGTGGGTTTAGAGCAATCAAGTACTCGAACAAAAGCCCTGTGTGTATTCATTTTTAACTATATTCTTGAGGCTTAACCCCCGCACTTCTACAGCTGAGCTTTAATTACACAAGAAATTTCTCAATTTCAATTTTCATCGGATTGTCAGTTTTGACGTTTTGGATTTTGACATTCGTTGTGAAGAGACGTCTATTCCTATTTGTCTATGAACGAGACCCAAGGACCTATTCGCCTCTATCTATCCATTGGATTTTGATCTTAACATACAGCCATTATTACAGGTTTGAAAAATGCATCCGCTCCGGTGTGGGAAGGCATCATAAACCGGGTTCTGTAACTTTCTGAACAATGCCTATCTGGCCCCATCTCACACTTATGCATATTCAATCTGTCATCAGGGATAGTTCTAGCTTAACTGCTGCGAATATTTGCTAGATTCACAAAGCTGGTAACGCAAAAGTCCCATCAAGTTACGGAACTCAGTATCTAAACGACGAAATCACTATCTAAACTATTTGAAAAATTAATAAACAAGAGATTACTGGCGAACCTTTAGTTACATCAATTACTTTCCAGGAATTAGTATGGCTCCCGTAACGATGTACGGTACGGCGGACGCTCTCTAATGAAGTGGATCATATTGTCAGCGAGCTAGATAACAGGAAAAGGTGTTGGCCTTGCCAAAGCCTTCGATACTGTTTTGAGGTCGATACTGAAGAAAATGTTCTGAAAAAAGTCATGGTGGCCTAGCGGTTAAAGAGCCAACCTCTCAAGTATGCGATGGTTCGATTCCAGGTCGGGCAAGTACCAATGCAACTTTTCTAAGTTTGTATGTACTTGCTTAGTCTTGCTTAGTATATCTTGGATACCAATGACTGTGTTTCGGATGGCACGTTAAACTATAGGTCCCGGCTGTCACTGAACATCCTTGGCAGTCGTTGAGGGTGGTCAGAAGCCAGTTAATCTGACGTCAGTCTAACCAAGGGGTATTGGGTTGCTCGGTAACTGGGTTGATGGCTGTTTGGTTGTTGGTGGTTGGTGACTGCCTCGTTGGTCTAGTGGTCGCAAGGCGCGACTGCTGTGCACAGGGTCTCGGGTTCGAATCCCGGGTCGGGCCGAAATCGCTTTGTGGGTTTTGAGAAACTTTCATAAAGCAGCCTGGAGTCTGGAAGTTGGTGATTGATTCACCCGTGCATCGGAGAGCACGTAAATGTCGGTCCTGCGCCTGATGCCTCTCCGGTCGTGTCGGATTGCCGTCCCACCGGACTATGAGAGTGAGGGAATAGAGAGTGCACCTGTATCTGCGCGAATGCTTGTGCACTATAATATGTCCTGCGCAGCTGGCTGATCTCCATAAAAGAGAACGGCCGCCGTAGCCGACAATCGGCCTGGATGCCATCAACTGGGTTGAGGAGGTCAGATAGGCAGTCGCTCCTTGTAAAACATTGGTACTCAGCTAAATCCGGTTAGACTGGAAGCCGACCCCAATATAGTCGGTAAAAGGCTCGGGATGACTGAAGAAAATGGTCTGGGTATAAGGACATTGCCTTAGACTAGGTAGTTTAGCTCTTTTTTCTCACCAATCATTATCAAAATGTCAAACCTGTATCAAAAAATCAACAGGAAACTAAAAATCCTCGAATTGACCAGGTTCGCCTGTATAAACGTGTCTCTGGATATGCCAAAACGGAAGTCCTTATGCATTGTCCTCTACATTAATAGGACTTGCACACTTTCCATTTTAATGCAAAACCCATATACACACACCCATATCCTCATACACCTACACGCACGAGCACACACACTAACAAACACAAATATGCTCACGTATAGGCTCACTACTTTCACTTATATGTTTTCAATATTCCAATGTTGTTCATTATTCAAAAGTTTGCGAAAAAGCTTTTGAAATATAACTTATCAAAATAAAACATTGTAAGTGTAGTGGGCTCTTATCTTGTAATTTTAGCATTGTTTTATTGTATCACCTTATTGTCGGAAGAGACTGGATCTTGCAACACAGGAAATCCTAGTGCAAGATCCAGTGCCATGTACCTAATATTAATTTATTTTAACATTTTTTTTATTAAGAATGTATAATTTTACCAAAATAATATAATTAAAATTTGAGAGGACTCCCATCCAGTAAACATGGTTTTTAGGCACTCACAGTGGCGTTTGAAGCAGCAGTACATCGCTGTCACAAAATATGATCGTCTCTTTATTACAGTCTTATTACAGTGCAGAATCATTGTCAAATAACCCTTTCCTAATTAAAAAATCTGTCCATATTTGACGGAGTTGTACCGAAACATATAAAAAAGGATATCCCTCTGAACTATCCCTTGAAGCATGGATTAAATTAAATGGTTTTGCTTTGGGTCACGGGAAGTGGTAACCATGCGCTTGGATATATCTTTGGTAAGCAGGTCAGAACTAGGACCCCACAATCTGAGAGTTACAACCCCAAACGCCTGTGCAATTCAGCAAGGTATACGTATACATAGAGCAATACACGGCTTTTAATACAGTTTGTACCCCCGTAGTGAACAAAGCTTCCGGCTTTACCTACATAATGTAATTATTAATTTACATTAAGTAAGTAGGTAAGTAGTAAAAAATATATTGCTTAATATTTTGAGATCACCACACTCAAGGTACTTGCAATAGGGATTTAGAAACTAGGCTGTGACTTAAACGATAGCTGAAGTCACTTATCTGTAGTTATGAATGATTTAGGATCTGTTTTAAATTTATCGGCTTCAATTTCCTATCATCGGGCGTGAATCTACGATACATACCTAAAGTATTTTCTTTAAAATAAATAAAAAAAGTAAATGAAGCATTAAGATAAGTTGTCGTAAATAATTAATTAGATAGGTATCGTAAGTAGGTTCCTATCCTACCTAACTAAATTGTTGAAAATTGGTCTATCAATAACAATATCTGCTAATTTGCATTTCTAGTTTTGCTCCTCAAAGCCGTACCTACTTAAGAGAGGTGTACAGAAAAATTATCTTCATTATAGTTTCGCGCTTTCATAACGATGTCGTGTCGGTTACGGGGCCACAAAGAATGGAACGTGCGGGCTTCTACTTTAGCCCGCAACACGTATAATCCCATCAGAGACGTCATAGAAACACTTCAGATAAAACCAAATCCAAAAAAATCGTACATCCCGCTTTCAGTCGGTGAGTATACCTATCCTTTCTTTTTTGTACGCACTTTTTATTAGCAACCACGGGTAAATCATCAAAATTATTTTAAAAAATTGTCAATTATTAATACTTCTTTAATGCAATATAGGTACTTACTTAGTCCAAATCTAGGAATGTAATTTAAATTTGTCAGGCCCCTCTTCTGCAATGGGCACACCGGGAACGTGCCCAGGGCCCCGCGATGGATTAGAGCCCCCTAATCAAGTCCCAACTCTATTACTTACCGAAGAACATTTTTTTTAATAAATTTCTAGCAATACTGACCCCTCTCATCACATAATGACTTTTTAAAATCATTGTTCATAGGGTATTATTATCCTAATGGCCTCCAATAGTGAAAGACGGCCCTAAAATTTTTAATAAACTTACCACTTTTTTTATTTCGAAAAATTAATGTTAAAAAGAACTGGGCAGTTCTGTTTGAAAATCTCCGTGAAGAAAGTCTATTTATCTACCGCAAATGTAATCGTCGAGACTACTGCTAGTACCGATGGGGTGACCTACCATATCTTAGGATTACTAGATTCTCATCAGGGTGATGACCAGATTTGGAAATTGGCTTTTTCTTTAATAAAAAATAAAAAAACTAAAAATAATCTTCCTTGGGTAATTAAAACAATATTAAGAGCAATCCCTATATTTTAAATCGGTGCTTGATCAGTTTACACCTGACCAGATACGCACCTAAAAAAGCACGTGTAAGTCCCACACCACATTAAAAAAACACCGTTGCGTGCGGCGCGTTTTTACCGATACGAAAGATCAATACAAGGCCTAGTTTATATGCAGTTAAGCAAGATTGAGAAGTAAAAATCTCAGGATTTTTCAGACATCAGGCCTTTTCTCTCAGCTTTCGATTTTTAGGGTACTGTATCCAAAATCCAAAAGGTAAAATGGAACCCTATTAGGTACATAGATTCCGTTTTCCGTCTATCCCTCCGCCTGCACCAAACCGTGATAGCCATAAAGTTGAATTTTTCACAAACAAAGAACAAGTAATAAAAAACCTGGAAAATGTATTAATATAAATAAACGACGAAATTAGAGACCATAACCTGTGCCTTAGCGTTATAATAATGGCGTCCAGACCGATTGCTGGCCACGAATGCCGTTCTCCCTAAGGAGATCAACCAACTGCGCAGGACATATTACTTTTACCTAGAACACAAGCATTTGCACAGATACAGATGCACTCTCTATTCCCTCACTCTCAAAGTCCGATGGGACAGCAATCCGTTACGACCGAAGGGAGATTACGATAGTTACTGATGCATCGGCGATGATACAGGATATATTACGATATAATCAAAACTAAAATAAGGAAAGCTTTCAATATTAAGGCGAAGCTGTCACCATGATTTCAATCAAACCCGCAGCCCCTGACCGACGACGGACAGACTTCAACTAAGACATAGTTCTACTAGGATCCCATTTCATCTTTTCGGTACGGAACCCTAAAAAGATTTTAATACCGAAACATACTCGTGCTGCTTTATCAAAAAGTTCATAAATATTTATAGAAATATTTTAAAATAAAATATCTGTATATGTAGGATATAAATATTCAGAATGATAAAAATAAAATATATAAACAAATTAGCTTAGTATTAATGACTTCGACCAATAATAACCCATCTTGCCAGTAGGTATGTATTTAGGTTTGGAAGGCGGGGAACACAGTATCGAACGCCTTTGAAAAACACGAAGTGCGCCGTACGCTTCTACTCTCGTTGATTTTGTTTATTTGTTAATGATGATTATGATAATGTATATTTGTTTTGATTTTTAATCGAGTTTCAATTCGACCGCGTATGTATGCTTTCCGAGGGACCTACTTCCCACACAGCAATAAAGAGTAGTCTGTCATAGACTATATGTTATTCTGATGTATAGATATATCAATATCCAATTTCAAAATCCATTAAGTAGTTTTAGCGTCAAAGAGTAAAAAACCATCTATCATCATCAACTCCCGAGCCTTTTTCCAACTATGTTGGGGTCGGCTTCCGGTCTATCCGGATTCAGCAAGTAGCAAAGGGAATGAAGGCAAAAATACAGTTCAGGGAAATCCATAACAAGCTACTCCCTGTTTCGGCTTATTGTATTCATATACACCTTCAGATTTTTTTTTCAATTCTATCGGCTCTGCGAGTTGTCCACACACGGGGACCTCCAGAAGGAACATAGTGGGTTTTAGTCAGTAAGACATTCCCTCTAACTGCACTACTGAGGGAGCATTTGATTGATTTGATGATTTCCAACGAAATAAAAGGGAGTAGGTAGGTAAGCTACGTATCAATAATCAATTCAATAGAATTGTATCATGACGTCTATTGATATTGATGGAATCTCAAAAAAAATATCTGTTAAAATGATTATTCGTCATCTTACTTAGTATTGTTGTGACTTTGGGTCGGGGTCGCCCCAACACTTACAGATATTTAATTGATGGTCTAATTACAGTATTTACTCGGGTATCATTGATTTATATAATTAATAGAGAACACTATATAATTGCAGCGGCATCTCAGTATTTGGAATAATGACGCCCTTTTTAATAAATTTTCCTTTCATTAAATTGGCTGGCAGCCAGTTGACGTATTAAACAGAGGCATGTTGTTTCAATAAAGTTTTTCATAGTTAACTAGATTGTAATACTTTACAGACAACAGTATTTTAACCTCGCTATTGAAAAAAAAAATACCTTCGCGGAAATTGTTGAATGTGGTATATAAATTATTATTAAAACAGTTACATGTTGGTCTATGATCCCAACAATTAGATCAGCCTCATTTCTTTCATACTCCTGAAAAACCTGTATTTAATGTTTGAGCATTTTCAGTTTTGCCATAAAATACACGTTTTCAGCGTGGCTTACCTAATTTTAAATAGTCTCCTATCGAAAAAAAATGCAATGATAGTGTATATACATATAATCGTAGCATTTTAAATATGTTGTGATCGTTATTTATTTATGTTATTTTCATGTTATAAATCATTAATTTAATTATGTTATTTTTAATAATTTATTTCATGAAACTTTCGTTAAAAAACGTTAAACGTTATTTTTTTGTTGTTTGATGTTCAAATTTCAATAGATACCTACGTTACGTTGGCTTATTCGAAATACTTGACTTCGTTAGTTATTTATTCAGTAATTGCTAATTATTGGTGGGCGCAATAGATTAGTCTACTAACCGATTAAACTATAAACACGGTTAATGTCTCATGTAACCTTCACTAACAATTACGAGTGCAATTTTTATACATACCTCAGTATTTTTCATTCATAAAATTCTGCTATGATTCGTGACTTTTCAATCATTGTTGTTGATTCAATTAGGTCCTAGAAACAGATTATATTCTTAACGATTATTCGATTTTTTATCAAATTCTTAGATAATTATGTGACCTTAGTATGTGACGTTAAAAAAACAACATGGCGTCTGTGAGACGCCCCTTAGAAGGATCTATCCTTTTTTTGTTTTCTGCAATATGTGTAGGTATCAAATATTATCGTTATCATATAAAAATAAAGTTAATGAAATCTTTAATATCCAACCAAAATAATAGCTGGTTAACGAGGCGGATGACTAAGTAACTTTGTGAACTTCACAGTTCTAGTAGAAGCTTTAAAAATGGACGTCTAAAATGGAGCCCAAAAATTATTTATCATTAAATTTTAATAGCACAACAAAATAATAAGAAATATTATATATAAAAAAAACATAAAATAAACCCACATGCATGAAAAATCTCCACTAACGGACTGAAAATTCAGAAACAAGTTGAGCCATCGTAGTTGAGGGATCTCCTAGCTAGATTAGCATCTGTTTTAAATTTAGAACAGTCCTGCAACTACGAGTGTTCAATTTAGGCAGGCGGGATTTTTTTAATTTTTTTGTCATTTTGATTGAACGCTTTATCATTTGACACTTACTTTTTGGGTCCTCAAATTAAGGAAACTTCTCGCTCCGCTCGCATCATTGAGTAAGTTTAGTTGAAATGGATGCAAAACGGGCTGCATTCTGCTTCTAGCGCAAGATTAGGGGCTCTCTCTGGTTTCACAAATGTCGCAGTACTATGTAGCCAGTAGGTACCCTATTACTTCATGTAAAAAGAGAATGGTGGTGTTTGTCACGACTCGTATCGCACGAGACCAGTGAACTATTTTTATTACCGAATATATATAAATTAAATTAGGCAATCCCGTATCAGGTTTTGAAGATGTTTATTGTATGCATAATCCGAACGATTTTTTTATTCGCAATCACGCCACCAAGTGACAGAAAAACATTCGATATGAATGTCGATTCATAAAAGGCACCGCTTCTGTTTTTATCAATCGAATAATTTAATCAAATTATACAATTTTGTACTCGTGCGAAGCTGCAAGGGGTCGCTGTCATTCACAAAGAAGTAAGAATAATGCCACAAAGCAGATTAAGAAACTACATTATTAGGAGCTGCAAAATGTACTTTAGTTAATTTATTTTCCCAGTTCAGTTAATTAATTTGTTACAGAATTATTTTAACACGTTACTTCTTAGGTACCTAAATCGATTTTATTATTTAACAAATATGCAACAAGGTTTTACAGGAAAAAAATACCACAATTATTATTGTAGAAAATGACAATTATATAAATTATTTTTATCATAAAAACCACCCTTGACTAATCCTTCACTACTTTTCCTGTAAACTGTAGGTAAACTTGTCCACGTGACATAGTGTTATCAAATCGTTAGACATTTAAGTACTTTGTTTTGCAGTATTTTCGGTGGACTGGCGTCACGTGTAGAGAAGACGACATGCTTTGAATAATAATATGTTGACCTTTTCACTCCTATAATTGGAGGCAAAAGTTGACTTTTAAATGTCTCGGTGTACGTAAGGGGGGGAATACTTCGGACGAAAAGGGGACGTGATGTTTTTATTGGATGTCGCCGTCCTATCCTTTTACTGTCCCGCATATTATTTATTGGACTTTTTAAATGAGCCAAGTGTCAAACATGTGCCCAGTGCTGTAACTGTGACTTTTTGTGGATTTACAGTTTTCTCTACCCTAGGTCCTACCTAGGTCAGTCTTACGCCAAACATGTAGCCAATCCTTTCACAGCCTGTATAAACGACATTGGTGTAATTTAAAGTATTTCTCAGGGAATATTATTTATTATATTTTGCATTGAAACTTTTATCGAGTATAAGTCATAAGAACCTTCGAGTTTAAAAAAGGTTTATAGGTAATGGGACCTTCGATCAGAATCAGACGCGCACTGGTGTAATATCGCTTAAGTTTTAGAAAGATGCTGACCCTTTGTTCCATATTTGCTTTTTTCATGGCGCTTCATAACTCTTTTAATAATCTATCAATAAGTATTTTTACTCAAAAGCTGGTTCGACTTTTTGTAATTCATACTAATATTATATGTAGAGCTGAAGAAAGCCCGGAGCTGTTTGTTGTTTGCAACAAACAACTAGACCGATTTGCAAAAAATCTTTTAGCGGTAAATAGGTAGCGCGTTTATGGCGTAAATGTAAAGTTGTTACTTAATTCACAAGGCAGTAACATTTTGTTGAAGTACAGACGCCAGCACATCAAGCTGTAATTTTTTCCCAATTCCCAATCAACTTTGAACCATATGCTCCAGCGATAAAGTTGAAAATCTATTGAGGAAGTTTGACAGATTGTAGTAGCTTGATGTGGTAGCGTCTTCAACTAATGTCTACGATTCCTGGGCTTGCTATAAAGCAAGATGAAGCAACGGGTAAGTGACCGTAGAACGAGCCAAGCAAACTGTTGTGACTGTGTCTGGCCGTTTAGACTTACAAATTAGTTGCTTATCATCTCCATAGACATATTCATAATTAGACGACTCGCCGAAGAATTCGTCTGTGATAATTTAAAATAGTTAATTATTATTTCCTGTCTGCCACGTGTACGATTTTCTAGCACGATTAAATCCCGCGGCGAAAATGTTAAATAAATTGCGTGTTAGGTATTAAGCTACTGTTCAATTCAGTTCTGATACTGGATATAGGTATACCTAGTTACTATTTACTGTACCAATGTGCGTATTTAGAACGGTATAGCCTGAGCATATCAGTTTTATAAACGGATTTAATAGAGCATCATTGGTTTTTTTTTATTAGCACTAGCGGAATAGTTAAAATTGACTTTTTTCGTTAATGTTTCGAACTAAAAAACCTAATTAGAATACATGAACAATTATTACAGAAACCAGTCAGACAGATCAGAACATTTGCATGGGGTCAATTGCCTCCAGGTGCCTGAAAGTTTCTAAAAGAACTAACACTCAATATCAGGACTAAAAGCTGATAAAAGTTGATAATATTGGATGAGATTTCACCAAAATACAGGCTGAACTAGCTGGTTATATTCCTATGAAATTAATAACTAAGTTACTTTATGATCATTCTTTTGTATTTTCAGGTGACCCTACAGCGTTCGGCAATCTACAGCCCCCAGAAAACATAATAGACGCTATATGTGAGACGGCCAAACTAAATGATAGTCGGAACTATGCTCCTACGAACGGGCACCGGGACGCAAGGCAGGCGGTGGCGGAGTACAGTGCGCACCAGGGCACAATATCGGCTGATGACGTCATCCTCTGCAGCGGGTGCTCACACGCCATTGATATGACCCTCAGCGTGATCGCCGAGGCTGGTCAGAACGTGCTGATACCTCGACCCGGATACTTGATACACGAAACTCTCGGAAAAGGGCTGGGCATCGATATAAAGTATTATGACTTATTGGTGAGTTCTATTATATATTGACGCCGGTAAATAGCAAGCAAGTGACATTCTTTAAGTCACTTTAATGTGTATTTTCTACAATAGGAGATTATTATCTTAATCAGTAAAATGGATTCAAGGGATAATTATTCTCTTGGCTACATGTCATGCGTCGATCAAGTCGATCGATTGTAAAGTTTTTACATAATTTGGGAAAAAGGCTAGGCAGATTATTTTATAGACCACTATTCCTTTTTACAGCCCGATCAAAAATGGCAAGTAGACTTGGAGAGCCTCGAGAGTCAAATAGACGAGAATACATCAGCTATCGTAGTAAACAATCCGTCTAACCCGTGCGGCTCAGTGTACACCAGAGAGCACCTGAAAGACATTGTTGATGTGGCTTCGAGAAATCGCGTGCCAATAATTGCAGACGAAATTTACGAACACTTAGTTTTCTCCGATCACAAATTCACTGCGATTTCATCGGTCTCTAAAGATGTACCAGTTTTAACATGCAGCGGAGTCACGAAAAGATTTTTGGTCCCCGGCTGGCGAATGGGATGGGTGATCATACATGATCGCCATAACATTTTAGATAAAGAGATCCGCAGGGGACTGTTAAGCATGGCGTCTCGAATCCTGGGTCCGAACACATTAGTGCAGAAGGCTCTGCCGAGAATTTTGAAAGAAACCCCGCAAAGCTTTTATGATGACACGATTCAGTTCATTGAGGTAAATTAATTAATTGCTAACTAGTTCTGGTGTAGCTAATACTTTTTTAAACAATCGCTGTAGGTGACACCTACCTCGCCACTGTTCAGTCGTACCTATTAGCTTAACTTACATTGACTCTCATTATAAACATTAAATTTAAATAGGATATAGTGATCGCAACAACGAAGAAATGTAAGCGTAATAAAAAAATATATGTTAACAAAAAAATTAAATGTTTCAGAGTCAAGCTAAGCTTGCGTACCAGGAGTTGCAGAAGGCTCCCGGATTACGCCCGATCATGCCGCAAGGATCGATGTACATGATGATTGAAATCAAAACTTCATTATTCCCCAAATTTGAAAACGAGCTACAATTTATATCTAAAATGTGCAATGAGCAGTCTGTCCTGTGTATTCCTGGGAAGGTATGTATTAATTGACTGCCCAAATGTCTATGGCCCAACTGACAAATTACCAAATTAGTAGATTCAAGCTTTTGCTTAGTTTTAGGAGTAGATGACGTTGTGTGATGGGTGAGGAATACTAGGTATCCCTCCGTCCGCCCGGCTCCACATGGAGATATTTTGCATACAAATCTTGTCTTGATAATTACAATAGAAACACAATAGAAAAGTAATTATTCTATAGTGAGCGACTTATTCTTGATCAAGTAGACGGTATCCAACATGCCCCCTTCTTCAAATTAGAGGATGGGTGAAGGCTGTCTTATACCAGGAAGGTTGGCGCTTACGTAAACCACCACGGCAATAAGCTGGATAAATAATTATCTTTTTACTTAGTAGCACAAAAAAGTTCTAATATATTATTTTACGACATTCCAGTGTTTTAACTATCCCAACTACATGCGAATTGTACTAACGGTGCCTGAGGAGATACTGCGGGAAGCGTGTGTTAGGATCACACAATTCTGCGAAGACCACATGCTTAAGAAAATGGACAATGATGTTGTATCGATTGTCAATGACGAGCCAACACGGGTAGCAGCCAAGCAGAACTTCCAAAAAAATATTACTTGAAATTTTATTATTAGTACACGTACATACGCCAGCACATCAAGCTACTACAATCTGACAAATTTACTGAATAGTTATTCAACTTTATCGCCTGAGGAAAGACGACCCACTGACTGGATATGGTTATAGCTTAAGTTATAATTATGGTTCAAAGTTTACTGGGAAAATTTGATTTTGGTAGCTTGATGTGCTGTACATACATAACTTAAAATATTAAGCTCCTACCAAAATAGTAAGAATTACTGATTTAAAGACGAAATTTTATCAAGTAACTAAAAATTAACAAAACTAGATTATATATCGCATGTAGCCTTATATTTGCAGATCCGTTATTTTTACTATAACCTAATTAAGTATACAAAGTAAAATAGTTCGAGTGTTAGCTATAGAATAGTTTTTTAATTAACATATTTTATATTCTTTATAATTTTCATCCTCATTAAATTAACCTCATAAAATGTCACCACTTACATAAAAATACGTGAAATGTTTCACGTATTAGGTATGTTATTGGATCACCCATAATAAAGGAGTAAATGTTCACCAATATTTTTTTTCCTTGGACCCAATATATGCTAGTGTTATGGCTTCTATGACGACATGGTCGGAAAGTTTCGGTTCCGAATCCGACCATCCGCGCAGCGCGCAGTTATACGGTGATTGACACTTGGTTGACAACTAGTCAAATTCAATACTTTTATTGAACTGTCAAAAACGGTTACTTTATATGCATTTGTCACAATTTTTTCGCCTCAAGCCGTATACTTATTTTACGTGAATAATCAATAAAAAAATTCAATAGCTTTTCTTTCAAAACGATAAATGAAAGTGACATTATATTAAGATGCTTTACCAAATTACTATCATATAGGATTTTATTTTTGACCTATATAGTCAAATACTCAATTGTGTGTAGAGGTAGAGTTCGATATTTAAAACTGTTGGGAAGTCATTAAAACCGCGCACCTGCAGAGTAAATATGAAGATGTAACATACCCCTGTTAATTTTTCATACAAGAAAAAGAGTGTCCTTTTAACAATAAGTTTTGGGGATCCCAGAAAGTCCCAGATGACATTAAACAGACAAATTTAATGATTTCGCGTTACCTAATTCGATCTAGACTCTTATCTAAAAACACCGCGCTGAAGGCGCCATCTGCTGACATCCACTTTAGACCTTAATGCATTGTTTGTTGGGTAGTAGGAGTAACTATATAATAAACCTTCCATGATTAGTCATTATTTTATTAATATTCAATTCTCAATGTATTGATAATCTCAATAGATGGCGTCACCAACCTAATGACACAAACTGGGACTGTTACGTCACATTAATTATTTATTCAAATAAATTATTGAATGGAGCCTTTAAAGCTATGTTTTTATGTAACTTCCATTTTACTCTATTATACCTCAAGGGAGGTAAGAGGAGGAAGCTTCTGTGGCGTGGAGTCGGTGGAGTTGATTCTCAGTTTGGTCACAGATTGTTTATTGAACAACACAATAAATAAAACGAAAGAAACTATCTATATTTGAGTTTATGGAGGAAAGGCAAACATTTTCTAAAAGAATCAATAGTAAGGTATTGCATTGCTCATTAATTAAATATTATGTATATTCTTCGTATTTTATATAAAGCGGCATCCAGTAAGACTCAAATATGCTTGCTACGCAAAATGCTATGCAAAAAGCTTTACTACAAATCACAGACCTTATAAAAAAAACGAGCGGTCGGCGAGTCCTGAAAATGCGCCGCGGAGGGCGAAACGCAAAAAGCCTTGCTTTTTGAATAAACACTATTAGTTATTTTTCCATATGTATTAGTGTCAATGAGAAAGAAACTTTATTTACAAAAAAAAAAAAATGAACAAGCTTTGATCTTTGATCGTTGTTTGTTCTAGGTCTTTGGTACTTACATCATAATAACAAGTAATCGGAGTTAGGGTAATGTTTGCCACATATTCTAGTAAATTAATTCCTTGTTATTGTTTACGTTTTTACTCCTGTTTACATTCCGAGGTATGAGTCGTGCGTAGTATTAGGCGTAACAAAATAACACAACATTGTTACGTCAGAACATAGGTGACTAGATACTTACGTTCTATAGCAGGCTGTGTTCCTAATGCGAAAGCTGCTTCGCTAATTGCATATTATTCTGCGTTTTGTATGATGTTTAAAATTACTTGTATACACGAAGTTCTAAATATCTGCCTGTTTAGGGTGGCCATCTTTTTATGTAGGTCGAATAAAATATTTTTCTCTCTGCACATCAGAAATAAAATACTGGCAGTATTTTATTATAAAAAGAACTATATTTGTTTTTTATTTGGTCTTATATTTCGTGTTCTATTAACACAACGGTATCTATAATGAGCCAATAACTGTGAAAAGTTACGAAATCGAGTATTGAAGAAAAAAAAAGAAATAAAACCGAATAAAATACTAATAATTTTTTTTCAAAAAATTATTAGCTATCTTTTAAGTACATCACTCTAGAAGTAGGTGTCTAGGTTGCAGTTGTATTTATTTCGACATGCCCAAGCATGCGCAGATGCTGGAGGTGGCGAACTATCGATAAATGTCTGGAATTGTAAGAGCAAGCTCCCTTCGGTTCTTTCAGTATATTATTATTCACTATATTACCTACAGGTACGATTATATAAAAAACGACACTCGAGTTGATAGAGAGAACTTGTATTGTTATCGAGCTCGTATTTTAAAGTAATTACGATGTATGTAATTAACTTCTTAATAAACACAAAGTTTGTTCAGTTACATTTTGTTATAACTACTATGTAAACTTGACACACATCTTTTAAGGGTCCACGCAGGTTTAAAGTTTCTAATAAGTCGGATCAGGTTGGAAATTATGAAATTATACCAGCATCCTGCGAGTCAGACTTCCCGTAAAAATATTGCAATACGCACATCAAGCCCTTTAGTGCAATCGTATTCAATTTGAAATATCAACCCCTTATAAAATAGTCTCTTTTTAAGATACGGAACCCCTTTAAATTTTAACATTTTGCAAGGAAACTAAAAAGACATTGAAATACCTAACAAGCGTTAAAAACTTTTCATTGATTACCTGTCAATTAAAGTAATAATTAGGCTCTCGGTTATCGTTTTGTAGGCATTGTACATGGATTTGAGAGCAGTTTAGTCAAGTATAAGTAACCCACAACATTATTTTCCTTAACATTATTTTGGTTAATATACGGCGCGGGTTTTTATTCGTTTTAAATTCCAGAGACCCAAGCTATTTTCGTTGTGAGAGCAGTAATGTGAATAGTCAAATAGATACCTTATCGTGCGCTTTGAGCGGCAAGCCTGTTATGTTGAAATAACAGAACTTTCCATGCTGTTCTGGAACAGAGGTACCTAATTAATGTTCATGGATATTGGTCGAAGCCGGTAAGTGTAAAAATGAGACACATGGATATTACGATTATAGACGATATTTAAAATTAGTTAGTCCTCAGGATCAACGCTTTTGTGAAAAGCTTCCGCGCTTGTTCTTGTTTTCAAGCTGCAATAGAGAGTTTGCCACATTTTATTTATTAAATCATTTAATTAGAAATATTCAGGAAATACGGTATTTAATTCAGAAAATAATTTGAGACAAGTGTATTAGACATGATTGAACTAAGTGGAGTTTGACTGGTTCCAAGTGTAAAATTAGGAACAGGTACTTAAATCCTTATTAATGCTGTAGTTTATTTTTTACCCCGTTTATAAAGTAGTACCATGGATATCTGTAGGGGCAAATATGTGGCTTGTAGAATATATAAACAACCTGATTCTATTGCCGTCATCGCATCTACATTTTCAAACCAGTTCCACGACTCGAGAGCCTGTGCTTGTCAAACGCCACTGTCCCGATACAAAACTGAGTTGTATCGAAATGCGAGCAATATTCTCAATTCAAGTTTAAGTGACGCCGCAGCTTTTTTTATTCCGCAAGTTTTGTGCCCATGTCGCGACGGTCTCGAGGAAGCAACACCTGGGAGGTGCGTGCATCGACGTTGGCTCGCAATACCCATAACCTGATCCGGGACATCGTCGAGAACCTTCAGGTCGAGCCGAATCCAGAGAAGCCGCTGATTGCGCTGTCAGTCGGTAAGTTTTTACGCAGGCACTTTCTAGACATTCCCATCGAAACTTCCAATTTTTTAAATGTTGAAGCGGCTAAACCTTTCTTATTTAAAGTGATGTAGTAAGATAGTTTTTTTATTTATTTATACCAAATTTAAGAGAAACCCTCTTAAATTGAAAAAAAAATAGCTAAGGCTAAATTCATGTCAGTCAGGGAGGTCTTATTGGATGGGTATTGACAAAAAAATAATTATAAAAGTCAAGGGCCTCTCATACCTGAGACGATGTATTTTGTATTCAGATGCGCATTTGGGTAAGTCTTATTATTTTTATAAATATAATTGAAATTATCGATGACTAATAATTTCTATAGTAAATTACCAAGAGCCGCTGCTGCTAGGATTATGTTTACATTGTAACCCTCTTATATGCTGCGGAAAAGTCGCCAAATATTAATTAGCAAAATTGGGTTAGCGGACTGCTTTTTTTCTTCATAAATCAAGGTCAGCAGGATTTCGATTTCACAATATTTTTAACAAGGCATACTTCATTTGTTTTGTACGTTAGGTGACCCAACAACATTCGGCAATCTTAATCCTCCCGAGCAAGTGCTGCAAGCTGTTCGGGAGAGCAATGATTGGCTTAGCAGCCGCAGCTATGGCCCTGCCAAGGGGCACATCGAGGCGAGGGTGGCCGTAGCGCAGTACAGTGCCCACCAGGGGGACATTTCACCGGACGACGTCATCCTCTGCAGTGGGTGCTCTCATGCTATTGAACTTGCAATCACTGTGATTGCTGACTCAGGACAAAATGTGCTTGTTCCACGGCCAGGATTCATGATATACAAGACCGTAGCTGAAGGATTAGGCATAAATATCAAATATTACAATTTATTGGTATGTTAACTTTGCTTTACAGTATGTTTTTATGAAATGCCGAAGTATCTCTATCGACATAAATAAGACCATCTAAATTTTCATTACATAAGTAATTTGTAACTGATTTTCTAGCTGTTTTTCAAACTATTTCGTACGAGGAAATGGTCAACATGAATTTAAAGTGGAAATGTGCGAAAACTAGGGGCGTAGCAGGGGGATAGACAAGTATTAATATGAGGTGATGTTAAACGAGTTTCTAGAAGCATAACAAGTTTCTTGTGGAATGGATTTGCATACTGCTCATTTACGCTTTATTTATTTATAACTGCGTAAATCCTTGATTAAAGGTTATTTAACAAAACGATAGACCATAACTTAGGTTGTTTGTTGCAGCCAGATCAACAATGGAAGATAGATTTGGAGGATCTAGAGAACCAAATAGATGACGACACTGCCGCTCTAGTCGTAATAAATCCGTCGAATCCGTGCGGTTCAGTGTACAACAAGGAGCATTTGTACGAAATACTTGAGATAGCAGCGAGAAACCACGTGCCCATCATTGCTGATGAAATATACGAGCACTTTGTTTTCTCTAACCATGAGTTCACTGCTTTATCCGCACTCTCTACAGACGTCCCGATACTGACATGTGGTGGACTTACTAAGAGATTTTTGGTACCAGGCTGGCGTATGGGCTGGGTCATAATACACGATAGACACAACGCATTTGGAAAGGAAGTTCGTAAAGGCTTATCAAATCTGGCAACTAAAATTTTAGGGCCAAATACCTTAATACAGAGGGCATTGCCTGCAATATTGACTTGTACGCCGCAGAGCTTTTTCGATGAAGTAGTTCTATTTATAGAAGTAAGTGAAAGGAAACTTATTAAATTTTTCATACTTGATCATCAGTATATAATATAAATAGGATATAACATATAAATAAATTTGCTTTTATTAATTAATTTCATCAAAACTAGCTTGCAACTCGAAGGTAACTTTCTAAAGCTATGAAATATAAAATATTTAACTAACCTAACGAGTATTAGTTCTAAAACCAGCTGATATTCTTTTTTTTATAAATTCACAGTTTATTTTATTTTTTTGTTGTTCATTCCATGCATACCTATTTATGTATTTCTCATTTTCAGAATCAAGCAAAATTGGCTTACAATGAACTGCGCCGCGCTCCTGGATTGCGACCCATAATGCCTCAGGGTGCTATGTACATGATGATTGAAATCAAACTATCATTGTTCCCGTCTTTCAAGAATGAACTGCAATTCGTTGAACGCATGGTTGCTGAACAATCTGTCTTTTGCTTACCGGGACAGGTCAGTAACTGTTAATTATTTATTAAAGATATTCGGCATTTAAATAGCTTTACTAGGTAATTGAAGTTGCTAAATCTTGCCTATGTTATCTATATGCATAGGTATCATACATAGTTACTTATGCGTTTAATTTATGTTTGCAATTAGAGTGAACCCAGAATAGACCCTTGAGTTACCTACTCCAGTTAAATGTCTTAATTATCGTACCTTAACATTTTTTTTTTATTTTGTGCAATTAATTTGTCAACTCATATTGTAACTACCTACACAGTTGCTTACCTGATCAGATGATTAATTCATAGCGTTTTGTTTGTAGTGCTTCGCGTATGCAAACTTCATGAGGATTGTACTAACTGTTCCGGAGGATATTCTGCGAGAAGCTTGCAAGCGGATGATCATATTTTGTAAAGACCACATCGTATCCAGAGAAACTTTGAAAGAGATAGACAGTAACATAGTAACTGTAGCCAGTGACAACGATGTCATCTGTGACAATGGCACAGCGCATGTTGCCTAGAATAATGTATCTTGCTTGAAATAGTGAAATAGATATCATTTATTTACCAATGAATGGTTTCATTCTTTGTAAATTAGTTTTTTATATAAAAGCAGATAAACTTTAAAACTTACCTACTTACCTATCTGGTTTTTGTTATAGATCTACCGATTTATTTTTTAGAATGAAGTTTACTTTAAAGAGTGCTTGCGAGCCTTTTCTAAATAGCATTTAAAATTAAATTTGTGGTAACGATTAAAAAGATTGTCGTGTCTCAGTTAATTCCAACGGAAAATGAGGCATCGTGACATTTCAAAAGCATTTGACGTTAAAAGTAGGTAGTTGCGATGAACATAACTGTAGATTTGAAATACACAAGTGATGAAATCATTTTTTCAAACTGACCATAGCAAATGTGTATACAATGTAATATATCTCTCTAATTAGTAGGAATCTTCATACTGTTCCTACTTATTAAATAAAATTATGGTAATTAAATTAATGATCTTTTGTGATGTCATTAACTGAATAAGTATCAGCACGTAGCCAGCGCATGTGAATTGTATCATGCATGCATGTATGCATCAAGTTTTATAGAAATTTTCCGCCTATCTACATCTACATCTGCGTCGAATATTCATACAATATCACGTCATATAATGAATTCAATAGATTAAGTATGTATAATTTCAAACTGGTGTAGTTACAGTACCTAGTTAACTTAATAAGTGTGCATATTTTTTATTATTAATATAATTAAGTAAGTACCTATATTGCCTTTAGACAAATTCGTAGTTACCCATTTGTTTATGTTAATAAAATAATATACGTACGTAAACTTTATAATTATTTCGCATTCATGCAAATTCATACCTACTACTTACATTTCAACATACCCAATAAGTATCCACATAAAAGGTCTTTAGAATGTCTACTGATCTATGATTAAGTCAGGTTTTTTCCAAGATGTTTTGCATTATTAGAATGGCAATATATTCAATACTCAACACTCAATTCTTTAATAGCCAAACGCGATATCCGACCAGACACAGGAACTGCTCATTTTGAAAGCGGATAGTCAATAGACAATAGTTGGATAGCCTTAGTGGAAATAGGTATGTGGGTGTCAGTGTTTCCTTAATTTTCGATTCCTTTTATCTTAGATTAGTTCAGAAAGTTGCCTATCTCATAATCGAAACAAATTAAGAACCTACCTACACAATTGATATTATTTAGCTTGTGGCACAGCACAGCCACCAAAGATGCCTGAGATATCTTGACAAAATGGTAAATAATAAAAATCTTCTGTGCGTGAAGAAAGAGCTTGCGTAAAATTTCTAGCGCGAGGGAACTACTCCGCGCACCCGGATAAAAAGTAGCCTTCATCGATAAATGGGCTATCTAACACCGAATCCCAAGATTATCTTGTCAAAGCAAATTCCTTCTTCAGCTTTCTAAATATTCTGTATTCATGATAATCAAGAATATCGTACAAGTTTTCAACTAATATTTCAATTAGATTCAGGACTCTATGTTATCTGTTTACCTTTTTAAATAGACCAATGTGATTAGTGTGAATGTAAAATTGAATTAAAATTAAAATGTTATTGTCTTGCGAGGTGGTTGCTCGAGCCAATTCTTTTTTTTACCTATTCAAGCAAATAATCAAATTATAGAATGTCATTGTCATGTCATTGATTTTTGTGTCAAAAACATACGAAGTGTCACTGTCACTGTCAGACGACAACCATTTGGTTGCTCTAAGTTAAATAATTAATTAATCTGTGATCTAAGGCTGACGCTGCTACAAAGTCCTAACCAAATATACATGAATATTTTAGAAAATAAGTGAATCTAATTATTACTTCTTGTAACATAAGTTATATAGTATAAACCTTAACAAATCGTCATCACGATGTCTCAAGTAAAGTCTAATAAGAAGTTCAAATGGGCTTTGGATTTCAATCAAAAGTAAGTACAAATTAAAACCATAACAATTTTTGTATATTCTGTATATTTTAAACTGCATAATTATGTATATTTTGTTTATAACTATTTCTTCTTTTTAGGACACGTACACAGGCAACTGAGTTGCCTTCACCACCAGGTTACAGTCAGTCTACTAACGCTAGTTATACAGAAGCTTCCAGAGATACTGATTCGAATTTGCTGTTGATAAAGAAGTTATGGGATGTTGCTCTGGGACCTCTAAAACAAGTTCCAATGAATTTGTTCATAATGTACATGGCTGGAAACTCAATATCCATCTTCCCCATCATGATGGTGGGTATGTTGATTGTTCGACCCGTGAAGGCTTTGTTTGCTACCCAGAGCACATTCAAAATGGTTGAAGGCACTCAGGCAACAGGACAAAAGTTTGTGTATTTCATTGGAAACATAGTCAACATTTTACTTGCTCTTTATAAATGTCAAAGTATGGGACTGTTGCCTACACACTCCAGTGACTGGTTAGCTTTTGAAGAACCTCAAACCAGAGTTGAGCACATTGGGGGCGGTCTCTCGCTACTATGAAATGGGAGTTAAAATTAAATAACACCATGTATTTATTGCTAACTTTATTTAGTCTATCATTTGTTTGTATAGAACTACTTAAAATATTTACAATAAAGTATTTGAATGACTTATGGATTTCATAACGAGTTTAGTTATAGTTGTCTGTCATCATTTATCTCCTTTCTTGCTATTGTCGCTGAGCTCTCCCAGTTTCTCCTTCACATAGGATTGTGCTTTCTCAAATAATACCATTGGATCTTCGACCTTGTCTATCTGTTCAAACAAAGAAAATAAGATTATAAGTTCTTCAGAAAGTATATAACAACATACTAATGTAACATAAAGAAATGCATAACCAAATTATATTCCTGGTTCAAGCCATAAATAGTGAAATTAATTTATACAGATTACAAAAATGGCATCAAATAATACTGTTCTTTATATTCAGCATCTGCTGGGATTTGATTCAAGTTGCAGGTTGGGAGATTTTGTGCTGATAATAATATCAAAGAATAGTGGTATAGGTGGGATTAAATATATGGCATGGTAAAAGTTAGTTTGTTTCTAATTATGAAATGTCTGTAATACAACCTTGTAATGCTGTATATAAATACCATAAAATAAAATAAAAAAAGCTAACCAGGATTTTGTTGCCTTTTCACATTCCTCAGCTGTTCTCTTACAAATTCCACTCAGGGTATTCTGCATCAAGTAGAAATAGTATAGGTACAATCTAGTAGAAAACTATTTTAAATAGAAATGTGACAAAACAAAAGAGGCCATACTGTTAAATATAAATTTTATCATATGTATTTGAACCAGGAATAATGTAAAATTCGTTTTTTTTCATTATTTTGTGAGCTTTAGTGCGATTAGTTTGGTAATAAAAACAAAGTGTGTAAGTGTAGGCCTCCTTTGCTAGACATTTTATGAATGATACAATAACTTCAACAAGCAAAGAATTGTAATGGTTACCTTATAGTTTTGAGCCACATAGACTCCTGTGTAGAGACCGGCACCAAAAATTACCTAAAAAAGTAATTTTAATTTTAGAAAATTCATAGTATCCAAAACAGTTGTTCTAATGAATACAGGCTTAAGGTCTAATGGACAGACAAATTTATAGCACTCTTACGCTAGTTTTGACCAGTGAAAAAACACAACCCATGTTTGTAGCTACTAAATCCTTTTTGGGATGGTTAAGGATTTCAGAGCTATAGGTAGTCTGGTTTATTCTAATGCATTCTGATTATATCAACTTTTATTTTAATTATATTTAATAAATTTATTTATAAAAAGTTAGCAATATCCATTTTGTTACAAAACAATCTGTCAAATTGACATTCTAATTTTAAATATTTTTATGTCCTACCCATTGAGTTTTTTTTTCATAAATCAAGGAGGCAAGGTTTAGTGGCTGTAGGTAGTATTTGTGGTAAAAATAAATAATGTGTTTTTTTAATTATTTCTATTAGTCAATGGATTTATCTTCTTAAAAGGAGGCCTTATAAAATCTTTGAGTAACCTATTGTGTTAATGTTCAAAAAAATATTTGTGTTCACATTGTAGAAATATTAGCATTCGAACGTGTTCACGCGTAGGTAAATAGAAGTTATTACTTACGCATATTCTTAAAAAAAAATATGGCCAATTGGCACGGATATCTTATAACAAAGAAATTAATATAATTAACGCATGGACCCATAATACAATAGTTGTTAATGAACAGAAGCATTGGTTTCATTTTAATAGCCTAGTATTATGGAACCCTTTGTTACGTGAATCTATTATTAAAACGATAAGTGCGCTGCATGATATTTCGTCGTATCATTGTGTTATTTATTTTTACATGATTATATTATTTATAAATACAGACTGTAATGGATTTCTCACCAGCGCTTTGATCATCTTTTTCATTAGATATTTTGGTACTCTTGATATCAGATACGATAGTATTTCGATGAATACAATTAGGAAGAATCACTTTTTTTCGTAGAAATTCGTTCGCCGTGAACGATTTTTTCTAAATTTGCGGATTTTTTGACATTTGTCATATTGATGACATTTGTCATTTTTTGACAACACAGCTGATCGTAGTAGGGATGTTCATTATTTGAAATCATATATTTATTTTTAGTTGTATTGGTAAGTTTAATCGACTAAACACAAGCAAGTTTAACATATTTTTTAATATTTTTTTGCCCTTAGGGCTAAGTTTTCAAGTCTTTCCAAGTTTAACTTATTATAATTATCAGAAAGAGAGGGGGACACTGAACTGAAACGCTATTGACGAGTATAATATAAGAATGTGTCCCATATGGATGGATCTACCCAGATCTACCCTGTCCGGTTAAGCAGTAAACAGCCTCCTAGGCTGAACTGCTAGTTGCCAGCATAGAAAAACATGGATCTTCGAGTATATGAATGTGGCTAAAAGATAAAGCACAACAAACCAGTACCTCGATTATTGTAACGATCCCTGGACTGGCCACGAGTTTGATTCCTGGTACAGTTTAAAATTTGCGTGCATATTTTATGTTTTAAAAAATGTATATATATGGATAGTAGGTATATATAGTTTTTCAGTTGTGCTAGCACCTTTAACACATTAAATAGCTTACTCTGAGGCTTACTGTTCGTGACTGAACTTTGTCCCAATATTAGGGCACAGACGGCTACAAATCAAGCTTAGATACAAAACCAGTTTGTCTTGGACTCGCTTTATATAGTCTGTCTACAAATTGAACGGCTAGCTTATACTAGTTTTGTATAGTTTGATGTGTAGCCGTGTGTACCTATGTCTCTTCCAGACCACGGGACCATAGAGTATCAAATAAGCAAGGTGAACGTGGGGCCGCCCGGGGCCAACAGGCTGCAGGCCTTTTGAAACCACTTAAAATGAAATGGCTACACATAACCGACGGTTACTCCTGTAGGTATCAATTATCATCATCATCAGCCTATCGCAGTCCACTGCTGGACATAGACCTCTCCAAGTGCACGCCACTGAGATCGATTTTCGGCAAAGTATACACTATAGAAATATAGGTATACCAGGATAATCCTGGTCCTGTATTGTTGTTATGATATATCTGCGCTCAGTGGAATCTACTGAAGTTGAATGGAGACTGGAGACGAGATGTGTCGATAACTAAATGTGTTATTTCTATTGGTTGTTAAAAACTTCTCCACTCCGCTGATCTCGTTTCTTGGTTGGTAGAGTCTGGACCTAAGAAAGAAATCAACTAAACATTGAAATAAAACAATATTGTAAAAAGTACGTAAGTAATTATTATTATGACATCTTAGAGAAAACATTATAATTATCTATTTACACGAAAACAAAATAACAGGCAATTACAACATTATGGATTTAAAATTATTTTATTTTTAATAAATACTTATATCGTAATACTTTTATCAGCAGTTTTGGTAGGTTATCAGCTAAACTATGGTTGATACATCACATGACCACTAAGTTAACAAGGCTTTAATTAACTGTATTACATTACATACTTGTATGTTAAAATTTTGTTGACACGACTATAAAAAGGTATGATTAATACTAGGCCCAGGAAAACCCCACAATTCAATGCAGGTATTGCAAAACAATGTACTTGAATGGATACTTAGTAAGGTATTGTGATTCGTCGGACAAACTATGCAGAAAATTATCAACGTGTCAAAATAACAATTTTATAATTTTCCTAATACAAGTACATATATTAAAATTCGTTTAAAATGGTATGGTCAACGACAAAAGTCCATTAGCATCATCTAAATTACAGAATACTGGAAACTACCCCTGTAAAATTTAACTCGATTAGAATGATATATTAGTATAAGTAGAAGTGGAAACAGACCGAGAGCACAATATGTTTAATATTTGAACACAATTATAATACGCGCATCTGGCACGATAATTATTATTTGATATTTTGTTAGTTTTATTTCCGACTGGCTTCTAGCGGTCACAGTTTACAGTATAGCCTTCCTCAATAAATGGACAGTAGTGTTTATTTTTAAATCTGTCTTGTAGTTCATGAGATTAGTAATATTGATCAGTAGAAATGACGTCATATTGAAGCTGTAATTCTAATCAAGTTAAATTTTACGGAGTAGGTATGGTACACCTATGAAATCTTCCACAGGTAACTCTAACGACTACCGAATTACTTAAAATTAATTTAACGTGTATTGTGATCAGCGGATTTAATTGGGTTTACCTACTTAATAAATACTCCTAACATTATTGGAATGCTTTTCCCTACCTTACATAAGTAACATTAAGCTTTGTCGTCATACGTAAACCTAAGTAATACAATTAACATTGCAAATAAAAGATTCTTATACTAAACTTAATTCTTATTCAACATTTACAAAACCTCTTTCGAGAGAAGTATATAGCCTTAACCTAAATACAATACTACATACAATTGTAACAACCATGAGTACGAATATTATCACATAACATGTACTGAAAATAATCATTGTTTCACAAAAATCACTTCTGGTAGTCTTGTAATGTAAATGCTTCCAGCTTTTAATATAGAAGCCGAGGAGGCAGTCCTTTGTCACCGATATGACCGATTTATGTATGTTACAATATTTCATACATACTGTTACTCAAAAGTTATAATCTTCTGACTACACTTTCCACATATTATCTCATTAACGCACAGCTTACTTTAGCCTCAGTAACACACACGTCACGTCATATTTATAAGTATTTATAACCGAGCATTGTTTTAAATTTGACTAAGGTTTATTGTTCTGCATTTCTAAAAAGATATTGAATTGAGTCTTCGTGAAGAGCAATCATTAACATTATAATGCCGCCCGAGAGTATTCCTAATATTGCGAGTAGTAAATTAATACTTTTGCCATGGTTGTTCTCATTTATTTCTGGCACTAAATCTGCAAGTGCTATGTAGAAGAAGGTGCCGGCTGTTGCAGCATAGATCCACTGGGAAGCCGATTCATGATCTTCTGCCAGCCAAATTCCACCTGCCATGCCCATAAAACTGAGCACTGAAGAAAGTAGATTGTAATAAAGTGCGCGTTTGATGCTCATTCCGGAGCGTAACAGCACAGCGAAATCTCCGAGCTCATGAGGAAGCTCGTGACAAAATACGGCCAATGCTGTTGCAAAACCAGTTACCGGATCTCCGCTAAAGGCCGCTCCAATTGCTAGCCCATCTGTCAAATTGTGTAGTCCGTCTCCCACAATCACCATGAGCGCGGTCGACGTCATCGGTCGTTCGATCGGCGGCGGAGGTGACCCCGGCATCATTGCGCCTAGTTCTATAGGCTCTATTTGTTTGCCTGAATCAGATTTTATATCGGTGACTGATATTCCCGAATCGTGGGAGTGTGCATGACCTCCATTTATTGTTTGCATAATTGCTTCGACACTGTAGAAAAGTAAAATCGTGAGGAATGTAACACTGCATTTTAATACAACTTCGGTTTCTTCCTGTGGGGCTGAGGGAGGGCCATGTGATTTTAGTGCGTGCGGCAGTAGATGCAGGAGCGCGTCTCCGCACAGAGTACCGACAGCTACGGCCACCAGGAAGTGCAGTACGTGGCTGAATATGACCGACTTCAATAATGGCACAATAGCTACTCCGAGTAGCCCTGTTGCACTGATCACTAATATACTTAATGTGGCATATATCCAAGCTGCAACAAATTTATATTGAATTAAATTAAGTTTGAAGTGGATTATGAAGCATTTTCTTACTAGATGGGAGTATGATGTTGACAGATCATAAATATTTTTTCTTTACTTACTCCAAAACCTGTCCAATTTCGGTGCAGGTGCTTCTGTTTTGTAACAAGACCGCTGGTCTAGTTGGTACACTAAGGCGGGACACATTTCCAGGAAAGTTTTTGGCCGGATTGTTATTACTCCAGGTGTTTCGTTCTCCATTCCATATACTTCCAAAATTTCTCTCGGAGATAGACATGGTTTTTGCAAGATGGGTTCAGCTGAAAATGCATACGATTTTGGTTAATAATTTGAAATGTATATAAGACACTCGTTCGATAAAATTCAAAAGTAATTGTAACTATCAGAACAAGATTTGTATGATACAAAATCATTGAACAAGAAAACAAAATTTCCCCTGCTAAGCGGGGGCGGACAACTAACAACTAATTTAATATGTTAAAATATACATATATGTAGTTAGCTACATTGTGATAAACGTGCAACGCAATGACAATATTCAACAATACGATTCATTCATGGATTTATGTGACAGATCCTTGGCCGGGGTCAGACGGCTACGCAAGAGCAGCCGTCCACTCGGTAATAGGATAATCGCGATTATAAAGGACAGTTCTCCGTCCAATGGCGTCATGAGCTGTTTTAGCGGGCACAGGGACATAATGCGGGCAATAAAGACTACTAGGCCAGACCATTCCAACAAAGGATGACTTGACTTAGAAGTTTTAACATTTTTATTGAAATGATATTAATTGTACGTGATTTGGAACGAAACCTTACTAATATTATAAATGGGAAAGTAACTCTGTCTGTTTTTCGCTCTCACATCAAAACTTTTGAACCGATTTAGATGAAATTTAGTACGCAGAATATCTGCATACTTGTATAGAGCCTGAAAAAGGACGTAGTCTACTTTTTGCCTGGTGGCAGGAAGTTTTTTTCCCTGTACGTCTAAGCCGCGGGGACTCCCTAGAATGTATATTCCTCTAAATGAAAAGTTTTCTGGTTATTTTCTAATCGGGCATAAAAATTATGATTAAAGTTATCTTCCAACATATAAGGGTTACGGCTGACTTCGTTAATGCTGTCGCAATAAACGAGAAAGCAGCGGAACTATCTCCATCGCTTTCTACCTAACACTAGTAGATATACAAGTCACACCGGATTTCAAAACTTTGTTCATAAATATGTCGCTATTTCGGTCGAAAAATTATTGAAAACAGCTGTTAATATTTACAGATTTGTCGTTTTTTCTGTTAACAATAATGAATTTGATTCCATGTTGATATATTTCGACCTGTTTAAAGGTTAATAAATATCGTGCAAATACACCCAAGTGTAGCCTAGATCTCAATTTAGTTAAAAACATAGGTACTTATCTAATAAGAAAACATTGTAAAAAGGATTGAATCATAAAAAGCAATTTCAAGAGATTGGTCACACCTCAGTGAAGAATATAGCGTACCTACCTACTTTGGTTACCTTTGAAATTGATAAAAAATCGTGACAGTCGCTTGGCCAGGAAATGGAATTCCGTTGATTGCAATAATATCTACGTTTTTGCTTTCGAACAGTACATAGGTTGGTACTTTTTTATATTTTTATGCAAAATGGTTATTTTCGTGGAATCAGAGAGCCGTTAAAGTTTTTATATCTATTCAGAAGATGAACTATGTTGTAGTTTTTTCAATAATTTTAGAAGTTCAGAAAATAGATAACTTATTTACTATCTCGCTAACTAACAACCAAAACAAGTTAGTATAATAAAAAATAGTGCAAGTACCTAAGAATTAAGAATAAGTGCTAAAGCGCTATTCAGAAAATTTTTGTAAATTGATTTCTTAATTTAGACTTTACTATTTAAATAACTTCTAAAATCACCAGCCATTTTCCTTTTACCCATGTATATGTCGTTTGTAAATTAAGAGCAAAACTAATTTGTACAACTTGTGGCTAATTTAAGCCAACTCTGTATCTAATGCTAAAGAAATTCGTTGCGGTTAAGTGGTTTTCATAGTTTTTCATAACCGTTTCATTCGAATATGTGGTTCGAAAATTTCATATTCTATGATACATCGTGATAGGATATGTTTAGGCTTTTATCAAAACGTCCACAAGAGGTTTAATAGAGAAGGTTCCATGGAAATCTCAACAACACGATAGTTAATTAAAAAATACGCAAGATCACGTAACTGGTTGCGATTGCCATACAAGGAAATCAAATTCTATTTGATTAAACATAGGTCATGAACTGCGGTTAGTTATTAGTAAAATGGTTTCATGACCAAAATTCCAATAGATTAAGAGTGGACAGCATGCCGTGGATATGATATTACATTGTAAGTTAGTTTGTACTAGGAGTAGCCTTGCAAGTTTTTGCATAGACATTTCCATTCAAGGGTGAATTTAAATTACCAACACCACAACAATGAGCATAGACTAAGCTATGTTTCCTCCTTTCCTTTAGGAGTTTACAATTTAGCTTTCAAGGATTATTAATTGTCACGTTTTGTTATTTCACTGAACTCAACATTTTTTTGTAACATACTATAGTATTGTTTATACTTTTTTAACGTATAAGCTAGATATGGGCGCTCACGTGTGTGCGATTAAAGTTTGTTTTCCGTAGCCTGTAGAATGACTGAAATCGTAGTTAGTTACTAATTGTGTTCGTTCTACATGAGAAATATACCTACCTACTCTTTTAAATGTATTCATATCATCTTCAAGGGTGGGCACTTTGGGGGCTGTCTTTTGAAATTTTTGACGTTCAAAAAGTCCCGTTTTGCAGCCCAGTTTGAATAAATGATTTTGAGGTGAGTTCATTTCACTATATCATCCGTTAAAAGGAAAGTTATGAAGATGATGATTGTAACCGGGGTAAGTTGTTTCTTGCGAAACAATTAAGCTCAAGAAAACCGATGACATAACAGCCCGTTGTTCTTAAAACACTTGTTTACTATGAATTTTCATGTTTAGGATAGATAAGCAATCGTATAAATTCGGTGAACGGGTCTTTTCGGTAACTGGAGAAGAAGAGGTTCAGATCACACGCAATGTGACTGAGGGGTGGTTAATTAAGGCAGTAGTCGCGATTACGACAATGTCATTGTTTTATTATGGTATTAACACTTTTCATCGCGCAACAGAATATTCCATGCGTTTGTTATCTAATCTCTTAGTTATTATTTCAGATACACAAATAAATAACATCTTTGTATTTTATTTATCTGTCTATCATGATTCTACTGTTCCGGAATTGTAAACACTGCTTTGTAAATAGGTACTATGTATTAATGTTATTATATTACTCTATTACTATGAACAAGATGTTTACAGATTGTAAAAAATCATGTTACACGTTTCCTCTGCCGATAAGGGATGGCTTTAGTTATCAGACAACCCTTAAAATTACAGTCTGACGCACTGAAATATTTGATTGATTATAATGATTATTTGTTAAATCTGAACAGGCCAGCACACCTGTCAAATTTCCGTAATAGATTATCAACTTTATCGCTAAAGCATATTGTTCAAAGTTGATTTGAAAAATTTGTCAGTTTCGGGTAGCTTGATTATGAGCTGGCATCTGAATAATGAAAGATGGGCTATAAGGTTTGTTTTGTAAAAATTACAGATCTAGAGAAAAGGTTATAAGGAATACTCACTGGGGGATGGAGATCTGCGGTGCCTGTGCTGTTGATCATGCAGTTGTCGGAAGGTACCGTTGATGCGATGGATGGCGAGGTCGTGCGGTGATGTGAACACACGACCACCTAACCCCAGGCTGTCTAACAGGTGCTCGAAACCCTGCAAAAGTATTGATATATATTTTTAAATTTTAGGAAAGTTATTATAAACTAAGTTTCATGTAAATTCATCACGATGGACAGTCGCTAGCACATCAAGCTACTACAAAATCAATCAAAGTTGCTACCACACAATCTGTCAAACCGTAATAGATTTTCGGCCTTAGATATCGCTGAAGCATATTATGGTCCAAAGTAAACTGGGAAGATCTGACAGCTCCGGATATCTTGATGTGCTGGCGGCTGTACCTAAGTTGTTAGCTTATGATTCTTAAATTTAGAGTTTAGTTAGTAGTTTTAAATTATGTTTTGAACGTTCTTACAAAGTCCTATTTAAAGATTATATAATTTTTATATTGTCCTAATCATTAGGTAGTAGTTGTTATCTAATAAGTTAATAATAACATCAATGCCTCAAAGTACTTACTTAAATATACGTAATTACTCAGAATTAGTGGATTAACATTAAGATATTAGTTAATGTGACAAATGTTAAAAAGAAATATTAGAATGCCTGCCTTGGTAAAATTGCTTATCTCGGGAAATATGATTATACAGATGCCAGCACACCAAGCTACTACAATCTGTCAAATTTCTTTAATAGACTTTCTTCTTTATATCTGCAGCCTATGGTTCAAAGTTGATTGGGGAAATTTGTCATTGTCGGATAGCTTGATGTGTTGGCGTCTGTACCACTTCATTACCTGATCTCTTAGATGCCATCACATTCATATTGATCTAATTTATCGAACCGTGGTTAATTATGTAAACTGCTTCATATACATATAGCTGTACAATTGCACGAAGAAGGAGAATAAATTCGGCGCTAAATTGTTATGGCTGCCAAGATCACGAAAGGTGTAGATAAGTAGTCGTGTTTTTTTTTATTTTACCCTGAACCTTGCAACTGAAGTAAACCAGTCAAGTTGAAGGACAGATCGCTTTGAACAAGTGCTACCCAATGCAAACGATAACTGCAATACGCCTTATCAGTAAAGGTATCAGTCAGAATTCGCAACGGTTGTAAAATTTTGATAGCTGTAAAGATTATGTTCTATCTAAAGATATTAAACACGTTTTATTCGATGAAAGATATTACTGTAGACCGAATATCCAAAAATATATACTAGGGTAATGACAGTTTTAAGTACCTACCTACTAACAAAAACTGAAGATGCAATAGTGATAAACCAAAAAGGAATACATTGAATTAAGTAGAAAATAGCACAATCTCGGGTCGAGATCATTAATTCGTGATGTCTGTTAGTTTTAAAAAACGCTGTGAAATCGGCTGTCTGAATGAGGTTAATTATTAAGCTATTGAAAAGACATTATTTAAGAGATAAATATTTATTGTAACTCTTCCTGTTACTAATTATTATTATAGATTAAAAAGCATATTGATTAGCCATTTTAGGAATAAAAAAATGGAACAAAATTTGTATGAAATTATCTACCAAATAAACTTTCTGGAACTTCGCGTTGGTGTAAAATCTGGATTACCTACATATTTGAATAGATTTGCTTCCCATATATTCTTATTTTCGATGTTTATAGATGAGATGAGTTTATTTTTTCCTATACATCGAAATATTATTTAAAACAATAGAGCGGAATCAAAGATCTTTAAAATTGTTACGCAGCTATCTTAAATGGATACCATACAATTTAATGATATTATAGGCTCTGCTCCGGATCAAGGTTACCGAATAGTTATTGTTTATTCAGGGTCTCAAATTAACTGAGTTTTGTTTTTCTAACTCTGTTACATTGATTTGTTAAAAGCAGAACATAAAGAGAAATTGATTTTGATACTTGAAATCAATTATTCATATTTACAACGTTTAACTTATTATACACGTAAACGCGATGATAATAATGTCATTCATATCAATGGCCCTAAAATATTTAATATAAGTACACTAAGGCGGTGCGAATGTTAGGTGCATCTTAAATAATTAAATCTTGCTAAACACAGTTCGTTTCGAATTTAAAAACAGCTTGTTACAAATTCCACTAATATCTTTGCTACAACTAAGAACCTACAATGGCGTTTATGAAATGTTTTATTGGTATCTAACTATAACTGAAGTCATATAATATTTAAGCATATTTGACACGTTAAAAGGCGTCCCGCAAGGGTGTATTCTTTGTCCACTTGATTTTTCTTAGCCTCGCTGTGGGTATGATACCTACATCAGAATAATCGACAAACGTCCCATTGTAATTGTTATATACTCCTACATATGAAGATGTGTCGTATCGTATGTTGCTAATTTGTATCTTCCGGAAAGCCGTTACGGTATTGGCCTTGGCATAAGGTTCGGTTTCAAGTGATATTACTTTGCATTCAGGCATAAACTTATAGTGTCTACTTCCATGAAATATAAATATGCATTTTAATGAATTTTTTATTGTTATTAGGTTCCTTTCGAGGGTTCTACTTCTCATACGTTTATAAAACTTTCCTGTATTTTTTTTTATATTTAAGCTAGAAAGGTAAGTTTCTAACAATTCTCGTCAAAGTCCATTCAAAAGTTTTTTTACGTGAAAGAGTTACAAAATTATATGTAACACATAGTTCCTCTAATCTTTACAAACGTTTGCGTTTTATAATGTTAGTAGGAAGTTGGATTTTATATATTTGTTCCTCTCCAAGTCTGTAGGTACACCGCATCCCAAAAATTTGTAGTTTAGTGTAGAAATGTGTTGGAAACCTTTTATCGTAATTAATAAAATAACCTCCATGTAAATACCGTAGAATTGTACTAATTCCCTTATAACACACAAAGCAATAATTAAAAGATTAGTTAAACTAATAGAACTCATTCTGTTATGTTTGCTTATCGCATTGTTAAGAGGCTACAGGTGCACATAATGTCAACTCTAAAACAACAACGAGATTGTACGTCACACTGGCAGATGCAAGTGTATGCACTCGTGCGGACGATTGCATCCAACTGCGGACATTGTAAGAAACAGTAGAAACCGAAAGAAAGTAGTGAACAACTAAAGTCTATTTATAACCTTGGTAATTTTGTAATAGGACATTGACTTTACAGCGAAAAGTAATACGAATCCTTTGCAAAAATCTTGTCAGTCATAAAACAACAATTAAAATTACATTTTATGATAACGAGTTAAGTAAATATTCTGTAGTAGATGGTTATAATGTTTGACTGTGCTGTTTATGTTCAAATATTGAACGTGACTCGTGTAATTACGTGTGTTTTCGATTAGGGTTGCTAATGTAATGACTATCAGCCTATGTGTGTGTGTGTGTGTGTGTGGTTTTTCCCAATTTGTCTTAGTTTGGAGAGCATTCGGGAAAAGTTCGAGCAGCGAGAGGGTCCAGTTGATTTGGATTTTAGCTTGAGCCTTGAGCCAGTATGACACTAGAAGTTGAGTCATAGCATGATTTTTCATAAGGCCTAATGCCCATTTACATTCAACGCTGCTTAAATTGCACTGTTTTAGTTCTGTATACCGCGGCTGGAAGTTTAAAACAGTATTTTTAAATCTTGCAGCAACGCAAACACGAGGAAGAGTCGCCTAAACCAAAAACTTTTGTTCCCTGAGAAGTAAATAAATTTAAGCATGATTTTAAAGACCTGAGTTGCCCCGAATTTATAAACTACTGTTTAAAAATAATGGAAAATGTGGTGGTAGCCTGATAATAAACAAGATACATTAAACATACTAATACGAACTAATATAACAGAAGTTTCTCGAAAAAAAAAATTACACAAGTTGCAACCAAATGACGATTTTTCGAAAATTTTGTCTGTTTAAAATTTTGTTGATGACAGCCCTGTGTTTGATAGCGATCCACCTCAAATCACAACCTACTCTTAGGTACATTTCAAAACATCTGGTGGCATTCGTGCTATGTGTGTTTATCTTTTCCGTGAGAGAACAATACCCTACAGACGTAATTTTTTGCAGTTTTATGGACTTGACGTTAATTTAGAAATAAAAGTTGAGTGTGCCATTATTATGTATGTGTTCGGTACACAATCTGCGTGCGCTATAGCAGTGGAAATTAATTTACGTGTACCTGTACGTCACGTAATCGGCATAACATAACTATTTTACATCACGGTTCAGATTTCCTAAATAATATCAGTGTAATAAGAGGTTACTTAAATAAAAAACTACTGAATTCACTGTATGTTGATCGAAGACTATCTAATTTTGTTAAATATTTTTATTAGAAAAGAAAATCATTAAAATCTACCTATCATCTAACAAGCCGTTAATGAGCCAATAAAATGTATAACCAGAAAGTCACACTTCAATGTAACGCGCCAATAAGATTACTTAATGATGTTATAGAATACAATGTCAATCTATTTGTAATGGTAATTTAAACACACATGTAGGTACTGTTTAGATAGGTTTTAAAATCGTTTAAGATTCCTTATTTGATAACCATAGAGCAAGATAAAATTTGTTCTACATTCAACGCAACGACGCCGATGCGATGTTTCTAGTCCCCGTAGACAATCTGCGACTTCCCTTTCCGCAATTATAATCCCAGTTGAAGATGTTTGTTATTTGTTTAAGCACTGATGCACACAACATAGCTTAAGAATTCCAGCAAAAACTATTCCATTGATTTGTAGGTATTTGTTGAAAGATATTGGAATTAATACTAAATGCAACGTGTCTGAACTCGCGCCCGATACATAGTACTGCGTTAAAACAAACTATTATCTGAAAGAACAATAAGATGACTGATGTTTTGAGAACATAGGATAAGAAGCATTCAGAAATGCCATGCAACATGTGCCTTAAGTAAGGCATGCCACTTTTTGATATTTAGTTCAAATTAATAGTTATCAATAATTGATGTTGGATTTTACAAAATAATGATAAGCTGATAAGGACTGTCGTAACAGTTGATAGAAACTCTGAAGTTACATTTAAGTTCGATGAACTTCCGTTTTGGAAATAGGGAAAAGTGTGTTACCTACTACAGGTGGGTAATAGAGTTGATAGTTGAAGAAATATTAAAAATAAATGAACACTTTTCTCTTGTTTATGAAAAAATTCTTCAAAGAAACTGATTATTGTTTGGTTAATGAAATGAAATGTGATTGATTTTAATTAAACTCTCTCTTTATAAAATATGTCGCGGAACATTAAATACTAACAAATGTTTGGGCTACTTAGGAAAACCGTTGCACTCACCTCAAATGTAATGACTCCTTTATCTCCATATTTGTCGAATATTTTGTCAATGAAGTATTGTTCGGCTGGTAGCGTGTCGTTGCCGACGGCCAGCTGAGCAGGCACGGCTGCTGCTGTAGTGGCTGGTGGGTCCTCGCCGGGGCCCGGGCTGCCGGGGTCGGCGGTGCACAGCGCCAGCACCAGGGCTACGACGGCGCTCGTTGTCAACATGGTCGCGACTGATGGCGCGCTCGCGGCTCGCACGGTGGTTCGGAGCGTGCGCCGGCGGCGGTCCCGCGCCTTCGCACCACACTATCAGACGATCAGCTCCTACAGCGCTCCGTTGAACGTGATAATGTGACGCGTCGCGTGGCGCTCGCGCATCGGCCGACCGTTCTTTTGTTTATTTGTTTGGAAATGTCAATAATTTAATCGCGAATCGATATAGACGTTAGACGCAGTTGTCGGAGCGTGTTTATCACTTGAGGTGAGGTGTGCGTCTGCGACTCTGCGCGGTGACTTTCACCCGTCGCTCTCTGGAGGCTCCGAGGCCGGTTGAACACCGTCGTTACTGATAATAGTAGTATTTACGTAGTGACCGGCTTCAAAACAACCTACGTATAGGTGCGTACTTAATTCGCGACATTTAAGTAGGATGTATGCATCGCATTCGGGGACTTATTGGCCAGTGGGGCCACTGGACATGGTTGTTGGTTGATGTGATACTGCTGTAAATCGAACTTAGTATTCGAATTTATACCTCGTCGATTTATTTACTAACCCTATCAACCACGATATTTTTATAAATATTATCGTGAAGTCAACAAACGAACGTGCATAAGTAGGTACGCGTTCATTCATAAGTTTGTGCCAAAGAATCGAATCCAAATAAGTTATACAACGACTGCTTGAAACTACTTTTCAACTCAATATATTTACAAGCATCGTGTTAAATAATTTATTTAATGCGTAATCATTAAATAATTATAAATGCACACGTTTTAATAAGATTGTTTCTTCCTTCTTACTTCATTGATTAATGCAACATGCCGGTTGTTTTTGCAGTGATATAATTTTTTGGTCTCCTTTGTGCTTGTGAGTCGTAACACGTTCCACGGTTACGTGTTTCGATTACTATTCACGTCTAAACACATGTGTTCCTAGATTCCTACAAAGGCAGAGCGAATTCACAAAGCAACACTGCGTCAGATCATTAGCTATGATGTAAAGTTTTCATTATTTAATTCAAACACTAAATAAGACAGGTGAAGCTTAGTCACGACGGTGAAAAAATAAATACACAAGATATTTCCATAAAATTTAAACAAAGGAAATAAAAAGTAATTGAATAATTGATTATTTAGATTTGGAAGCCAGAGTAAACCTTGAGGCTGTGTTTAAACAGGTGTTAGGTGATTAGAAAGTCCGCAACAGATCAGTGAACACAATAATTTGTATATCTCTAAACAGTCACTCAAGTTTCACAGATCAGACACACATATCAGACGAAATATCCGAATTATGTGATGTTACAAAAGGCACTGGTTTACACGGGAACAGGATTGGAGGCTTTTCGTCCTTCTCTCAGTAAGGTTTTAACTTGCAACATCCATGCTACTTCTGAACATTTGGTAAAGCGAGCATTTTAGCTCTAAAATTGCTTTAAATCAAAAAGCTTCCTGGTTCAGTGTTTTTATTAAAAGTGAACCCGCAAAATATAATATAAGCTCCTCCTATGGTTGTGCATAGCGTGATTGCTATGCACGGGCTCTCGAGTTCGATTCCCGGGTCGGGCCAAATCGCTTAATTGCGTCCCGTAGTTTGGAAGTTGGTGATTGATACACCCGTACATCGGAGAGCATGTGAATGTCAGTCCTGCGCCTTGTCTCTCTACCGACGCGAGAGTAAGGAGATAGAGAGAACACGTGTATCCGCGCTAATACTTGTGCACTATAATAATTAAGTCGAGCACAACTGGCTGATCTCCTAAGAGCCGCCGTGGACGACAATATGTCTGGATCATTAGTATTATTGTACGAATCCCCATGCCACCATGCTACGAGTAAAAATGTTTTAACATTAAATTATATCGCAGAATGGCCTCAATTTTATCTTTGATATCAATTAAGGGATTAGATAAATACATATTATAATGAAGTCGTAAATACACGTTAGTAATTAAGACAATGTCAATGTTAGGCCTCATGAAGGTTGGTGTGATTGTTGCGACACGTTTTATGTAATATATTATGCCTTCTTGGATAGTTTATCGAACAAAGTACTTATTACCTATTTGATTGTGGTTATGGAACTATTTTGTGTTATAAATATTAAGTTCTACAATAATGAATCTTTGTATAACAAAACTTCTCGTGTGACACCGGGTTACCTATGCTTAATTAAAAATAGTGCAGTATGTAATGATGCAAGATCTTGTCGTGCATATGGATGTAATTAGCGAATATCGGTAGAATTAAGCTGTCGTTCTGGAGTTGTTATTTATTAAGAAATCAATCTGAAACTTCTAACCAGCAAAACGAACAGGTGATGAAGGGCGGGCGTTTTGGAAGCTGTCTTTTGTTTTAACGTTCGAAAAGTGCTGATTTGAAATAAATGAGTTTTGAGCTTTTATAGTTTGAGTTATTTTAATTACTCTCCTTTACGGTCATATGAAACGCTGAGGAACTCACGATTACTGACGTGACCGGGCTGATCATCTTATAGAGAGCAGCCGCCGTGTGGCCGCCGCAGTGGCTAACAATCGGTCTAGACACCATTATTACGAATTGTAATTATGAATTATGTATATCTCACCATCAGGAGTTTATTATCAACGCCGAGGTGTCTGCCACCAGTCTAAAGTATAACGTCTAGAAAATGAGCTGACAAAACCATTAGATACTAACATAGTTTTAAGTTATAAAGGTATAATGATATGTATGTTAGTCCTTAAGGTATTATATAATGTATCTTTGGGCCAAAGTAGCCCGATAATTAAGATTTATTATTCGATTATAATTAAAAAAAGGTTTGATGCTCCAAATTTTCTCAGGGTGCGGTAAAAAAATGGAAATTCTCATGTGTAAAAACCTAAAAATACTGTTAATGCCAGATGTATTTTATTGATTCTGTTCTGTATTTTATCGATGTAGTAAAATATAGTTTAACAGTACATTATTTATTTATTGGTTTAGATGACTGAATGTTTATCATTACTACAATTTTTACCTTACGAGTACAACTAGTGCTGACAGGCGATTAATATTGAGGTATGCCTATAACTACTATCTAGGTGGGCTTATATTATCTTTGAGCAGCATTAGAAGATATTTGTACGTGTTTTGTTTGTTTCTTACTTCCTTGTGGGATTGGTTCCGATTAAATTTGGTATCGGTAATCAATTTGAGTCATTGTCTTATGTCCAATATTTTAACGGCTTTATTAGGGTGTGGGAGAGGCAAATATACCTAGGTGCACACTCGGTTCTCTCTTCAAAATCAAGGCATATTTTTGTCTTTCTTATTGCAACTTCTGAGTCGATATTACCACCTTTAATCTAAAGGTTATTTTCATAATATGACAGATTACAGAGAGTCATAAGGACATTTCAAAGTAAGGGCGATATTCTTTAGAAAAATTGCCTGAGTGGATACTCTAGATACTTAATCCACTTAATTTTTAATGACACAAACGTATTTACTTTTTAAAACTACTCTGATATCTGTTTACTAGTGCTCACTCGAGCGATATGCGAAATTGTAGATATTCTACTGTTTGTGGCGGTATTTACTGACTGCGCCCAAAGCAAACATTCCCATCCACCGGGACAGATAGCGAGAATCAACACGCTACTCTATCGATACATATATATCATTATACATAAATATCGACATCAATTAAAAACATCTATGCTAGAGTTTTTCATAACATGCGTGCATTTGAAGACCGGACTCAAACAGTGGCACTTGCATAAACAGACATAAATATGTAAGCATGCGGAAGGATAGGAATTTTCTATTCATTGATACGAGATTGTTTGGTACAGTTTCATTCAGATTAGCTTTTCTATAAGGAATGTATACACTATTGGAAATGATGGGGTCTTACTCATACTTGGCAATACAAGATGAAAACAACAGAAGTCGATGTGATCATAGGTTATATTTTCTTTTAGTCCTATGTGGTCCTCATAGTCAATAATGGTACACCTAATGATAATGACCAGGTCATCCCTCCCAGTTGCCTTGTCATTGTCTTCATTATCTATGGCCATTCATTCAACATTACTATAGTCATGTTGTGGAAATGCAAGCCTTCTATTTGCAAGTGAACCTGTTGAGAAGGCAGTTGCAGGTACTTCTCACGTGTTAGACTTATCCTAGTATAAACGTTACAAAAGCAAATAAAACTTGATAAACTGTTAGTTTTTCGTTTACCATAACAACCCATTTCCGCCTGTCCTGGACAAATTTGGGGAGATAAGCAGGCGATGCACATTCGGTTAATAGCCAGTTATAGTAAATAACAGCTAATACCAGACATATTTATTCATGCTTTGATAATAAGAGTGGTGCCCAATGTCAACCACGTGCTCCGAACCTTTTCGATATATACATACGTTTCACTAATTCGATTCTGCCTTTTCAGAACTATTTTGGGGTCGGTTTTCAGTCTAACTTGATGTAGCTGAGTACCAGCACTTATCTTACCTTTTCAACCCGCAGTTACCTGGACACCCGGATTCCCTTGGTAAGACTGATTGTTAGACTTTCTGGCTTCTTACCTGTAGAGACTGTCAAATGTATTGGAATACTTCTTCAGTATTTAAATACGCCTGCTGATAAATAAGAAAATTTATCTTTTCTTCTCGTCAGTCTAGGTTACCCAATTGTAAGTCAACATGTGAAAATAAACTTCATTTGTTCAGTCATTGCTGTATTCCTAAAACCAGTTTTCGTGGACAGTGGGAAACCGTCGTTCGACATATCCTGTTTATAACAATACACGCGGAAATATCCTGCAATGTTGCTTACGATTGTAGCGCAAACTTGTGTACCTATTGAAGAAGTAGACGTTTTGTAGGCTTCCGTAACGGTTATGAAACTTTAATTTGGCCAATTTTCACGGTAAGCATACAATGGCGACGTCGCGACTTGGTCATAACAGTGGTTATTAGTACGTGATTTAAGAACTGAGCACGTCAGTTTTCACGCTTCAACTAACACGGCTCTGGTCAAAAAACTCGGCAGTTTAAACGCGAGCAAGTTAGCTATTTGTTGGACAAATAATTGAAATTCTGGGTTACGCTAAGGTTTATTCTTTGTGTTATTTAAAGTTCTAGTTTGTATGTACTTTCTAAGTATAATCTTGGACACCAGTGACTGTGTTTCGGATGGCAGTCCTTGGTAGTCGTACGGGTAGTCAGAAGCCAGTAAGTCTGACGCCAGTCTAACCAGAGGTATTGGGTTGCCCTTGTAACTGGGTTGAGGAGGTCAGATAGGCAGTCGCTCGAACCCTTGTAAAACACTGGTACTCAGCTGAATCCGGTAATGCTGGAAGCCGACCCCAACATAGTTGAAAAAGGCTCAAGAGGAGATGATTTAAAGTTCTAGTGGGTAATATTGTCCACGGAAGTTAATTAGTGTGTGTTTTTTTAATCTAAGGTTAGGATCTAGGTGTAATTACATAGGGCATTAGAAATGGTGTTTCATACAAGGTAACATTTGGTAATGGTGTCGCATAGTGATCAAAACATACAATGATAGGAAATTGTCAAGGTAGGAAGCGACCAACCGGGACGTTGTTGGACACGCAGTATATTGATGGCATCATGCATAACGTGCTTTTAACTAAATATTTTATACATATGACATATATTTTCTGTTCTAGAGAAACATATCATAACACGCAAAGAAGATAACGTGGTTATGGTGAAGCTTATTAATCCATCACGTTTTCAAGGACTCTTTTATTATACTTACCTTTTTTTGGTTCCGGGTTTTCTCACGAAGGTTCCCGTCACCGTTTGTCAAAAGCCATCGAAGGTAAACATAGTTAGGTATCTTCATCATCTCAGCCATAAGACGTCCACTGCTGAACATAGGCCTCCCCTTTAGATCTCCACATACACCGGTTGGAAGCGACCTGCATCCAGCGTCTTCCGGCGACCTTTATAAGGTCGTCTGTCCATCTCGTTGGTGGACGTCCTACGCTGCGCTTGCTGGTCCGTGGTCTCCACTCTAGCACTTTTCGACCCCATCGGCCATCTGCTCTGCGAGCAATATGGCCTGCCCATTGCCACTTCAGCTTGCTAATCCGGTGGGCTATATCGGTGACTTTAGTTCGTCTACGGATCTCCTCATTTCGGATTCGATCACGTAGAGAAACACCGAGCATAGCCCTCTCCATAGCACGCTGAGCGACTTTGAGCCTTGAGATGAGGCCGATAGTGAAAGACCACGTTTCGGAGCCGTAAGTCATCACTGGTAACACACATTGATTGAAGACTTTCGTCTTGAGGCACTGAGGTATGTCGGACGAAAAGATATTGCGTAATTTCCCGAACGCTGCCCAACCGAGTTGGATTCGGCGGTTGACCTCTTTCTCGAAGTTGGACCTACCTAATTGGACTACTTGTCCTAAGTAGATATATGAGTCAACAACTTCTTAGTATCTGCTTAGGTAGTTTCTTTATTTGCCTAAAGATTGTACTGCGGTGGGTTGAGCTTCTGCTGAACAAGAATCAGACTCATGATGACTGACAGCTTACAATAATTCTTTATGGGAACTTCTGTTTCACGGCTGCTCTTATTCTTTCGAAGAATCGCGTAGCCCTCCCCAATTATGCTGACACTACTGACTTAAGTGATGTTTGCGTGAGGCACAAACGTGCTCTGTATTAATTGTACATACCTACACTACGTCTGAAATAATTTAGCGGATCTAAGTTTAGCCAATTAACTAGTTCAGAATATGACAATGTCATCCTTAAAAAACAAGACTACTGCGTTGCGACATAGCTTCAGATTCGTCAACTTATTGCGAATAAATGTGTATTTTTTTAGGAAAATTGAGCTAACAGTAGCCCATGACGTATCTACTGGATCAAATTTTATACAGCTCCCCTGAAAACCACCACTTCTTTAACAATAAAATAAAGATAGATATAAAATAAAATTTTACTAACTCAAATCTATATCTCTATCGAGAGCGCCTACAAATATGGTGCGACGCAGTCACACGACGGTAAATGAGAGCTCTGGCACAGTTGCAGTAACATTTACATTGATAAGCCAATAGTTTGAAAGAGGTGTAACTGTGATATGACCTGCTATGTTCAACGTTGGGATCTAACGGGATTTTGTTCTAGGCGTCTTATTTCCTTTCTTATTCGAGCAAATCGCTGTAGAATTCGATAGTCGTTCGTTTGAACCAAAATATTCTTAAGAACTACTCTCCTACCTCCTAATATATGTTTGCTTTAAATCGAAACTATGAAGACTTTGCGATTCAACTGGATTATGATGGGGGACAAATATTTTTTTGGTTTATGTGTAGTAAAACGAGTTCATATCCTGGCTTGGTCGAACATATAAGGAATATATAGGTATAGTTGGCGCAAAATGTGTCTGTCCGGACGACGTGGATCTCTTTGCGAGTCCATATTTTACAATTTCCTGGATCATAGCTTGATTTTGTTGCAAATTGTTAAGAAAATTGCAATGGTAATTGCAAAATTAAGCTTTACAAAACTTATATATATATAATATTAATTTCAATCACAAATTCCTAGATATCTAGTATAACATAATATTCAATATGTCTGTATCTGGAATTTGTATATGAATATATCTGGATGTGGTAGATATACCATCATCATTAGCTTTTTTATTGTCTCAATTCTGGGCACAGGCCTCCTTTCATACAGCGAGGGATGGAGCGTTTACCACCTCATTTGCTCAATGCGGGTTGGTAAGTTAATATTTAATAAAATAAAAAAACAAATCAGAAATATTGAAAGTGGTACAGATTAATTAATATTTTTATTATTATCAAGAATACGAGTAATATGTACTTTTCGCGCAGAGACATCTATGAAGGCGTTTGAAAACCTAAGTTGCAAAATGAAGACGGCTAGTAAACTCATTATCATCATAAGCTAAACACCTGAATTATGCACTTCGTTTAAGTATGTGTGCGTCGGCCCTAAGTGATCTTTGTGGTCCTGTTCTGACTCTGTAAGCCAGACTGAAATTTCAATAAAAGGTGTGTCGAAAGCGGTCATGATAAAAATAATTAAGTAGCAGATACGAGTATGCACCTACTGCTGCAAAAGTAAACATCAGCTAAATAAATAGTTGATGCTGCCAGTAGTTCGAGTCAACTCGTGGGCATTAGTAGTAAGTAAGTATAAAAAGGAGCCAAATAGTTTTTCAAATCAGACCAGTAGTTCCTGAGCTTAGCGAGTTCAAGCACACAAACTGCCCAGGTTTGTAATATGTCAGATATATCATTACTAGGACTATCATTACATAATAAACATTATCATTTGAAAGACTCTTTAAAATTTTAACTCCCAGTTTTATTGGTGAATTTCATGAAATGGTTTTATACAAACTTATTAGCCCCGTTTTACCCCCTAGTTAGTGGTGGAGCTTCGTAGGTATAATCCGTATTAATAAATAAGTACCATAGTCGTACATGACGTATGGGATTGGTGATAACATCTGAATAAACACACGTACGAACAATGATTGCGTTGTATTATCAATAAGTCATATACTTAACGTCTATTCACATATAGATTACTTAACCTATAACTGCATAGGAATCATCAACTTATCTAAGTTATAACAGATCTGTACTTAATATTATGCCAGCCCATTATGCCATGCAAATTGGCACATAAAAGTAAAATTAAAATAGCAAAAATAATTAATCAGATCACAATATATCATTAGATAAAAATAAAGATCATAAATCCTTGGAATCTTCGGGTAGGCAGAGGAATATTTTGGAGCAGGCTAAATTGAAGGCGTTGCATACTGAGATCATCCATTGTGGTTTGTTTTGCCAGACAATGAAGATGAAGTATACGGGGACTCCGATGGCGATGAAGGCTACGCCAATGCCGACTTCCATGGGATGTGTGAAGCAGGAACAGATTACGACAAAGGTGCAAATGATGAGGAAGGATACAGGGAGGATGATGTTAACGCGGATGGGACGCTGGAGGTGTGGCCGCGTGAACCGCATCCACAGTAAACCGGCGACGGACGCCAGAGTGAAGAGCGCCTCCACAGCCGTCACGTACACTATGAGCGACTCCACGTTGTTTGATAGCAGAAGCATTAACGTTGCTATGCACTGGAATAAGAAAAATATACAATATACATCATGATAATTTCAAAACAGATTTGAGATTTGTAGTAATTTGGTAAATGTACTATAATTATGTGGTATTTTAATGCAATCTTAATATCGAAGGGTGTTTTTTTTCGGAAAGCTATGTGCATTTATAGGCTACAATTAATCAAATAAATTGGATAAAACTCAGAACAAGGAACAATAGTAAGTTAATATAGGGTAAAAAATCCTTTGCATAAAAAATGGACTACCATTAATATACCATTGCAAGTAAAATTAATAAAGTAGATATTATTAAAGGAAAAGTAAGTTTTGGCTGACTTATGTCTGATTTGATAGAACATCTACCAATAAACATACTATTTATTCCTGTTTATTCAATTATAATAAAGTAACGGTAACAGAGAACTTCTAAATTTGACGCTAGGAAAGGTGTACTTATTATTCCAGTTTTATTTCCCACATTGTTATTTAATAGCCGAACGACACGGTACTGATTATAAATGCAAAAGTAAATGATATTAATTTTCTACAATCATTCAGTTCCAGTTTAATTAACTTTTCAATATTACCGTGTCAGAATAATGACCATAAAAAAACACTATTCTGATGACCAAATCAACTTAAAGTAATTAAAAAGATTTAATCTATGTAGCCAAATGAAAAGATAATTTAATAGGTAGTCATTTGGTAAGTTATATCTGTAGATCTCTACTTTTATACCTTACACGTTTTTACATTGTAAGAACTTCTTAGAATTTGCTTATTTAGAATCCAACAGATTTTTGTCACTCACTGTTTTAAGACAAAACAAAATAAGAGTGAATCTAAGCTAAGAAGTGAAATTATTTACGAACGACGACTCTAATATAAAAAAAATAACGAAAGAACATTATGTAAATTACTGTATAGATCATAATCAGTTCTTAGAATTACTCATTACAGAAGTTGCTTCCACAACATTTTTGTAAGATAAGGAGATGGCTTCCACAAGCAAAACCAATACTTACAAGGAACAATAACGAGGGCACTGGAGTCAACCTCCTGATGTCAATCAGTGATATCGCAAGTGGTAAATGACCATTCCTTGCTCCAACGAAGAAGAGCCTTGACGAGGCGTAGATAGCTCCGTTTAAGGAGCCGAAGGTGCATAGAGCGACGAATAGCGGCATGACCCAGGACATCATGCCTAGGATCTTGACGCTGAAGGTGACGGCGACGGCTTGGGAGGAGTAGATCTCATCGTTGGTCAGAACAGCGAAATACGCCACGTTGGTGAGTGCGTAGACGAGGGTCACTACGGGCATAGAGATGCAGATGGCGCGAGGCAAGTTTCTGGAAAAAGATAACACAGTGTTTAGCATTCAATATTTGATTTGTGAGATGGCTCTTGTCTAGTCATCTAGTTAGTTGCATTTTCCTATAGATTGCTACTAAACTTGCAGGGAAGAAAACATCGTGACATAAACGGTAGTAGTACGTTTTTATGTACTTACGTTCAGTTGTGAATCCTAATCTATTTGCTCTGGGAGCTGCTAGGATTGAGTGTGCGGTAGATCAGTAGGTATCAAAGTTTTGTGTTCTTTTAACGTGCATTTGATCAATTTGTAGTTTGGGAATTATATAACCACGGATCATTATAAAAACCGTTCACCACTTTGCCCATACTATGCCCAAGGGATTTTGAAGTAAGAAAGATGTCGTTGTCACAAACGCAAAATTTCATGTCAATAATTAATTATCCCGAAATTATGAGAGCTCTGCCTAAAACTTGTTAATTCACTGTACAAAAAATAAATGAATATCAACGAGTTGATGATATGCATCGATAAACAAACAAAGATGGAGTATTCCCATGATTCATTCATGTTTACACTAAAAATAATTTACGATTATTATAGTGTTTACAATATAATTAAATAAATGACCCGTAACTTATGAGATGAACTACTAGTAGATAAAGCCGATGAGAACATTATCTAATGCATCGGAAGTTTTAAGTATGAGAACGGTGTACTAATGAGCTTATCGACTTACAAGAATATACTATTGTTTGTAACAGTACTAGTCATTACCAGGACTTAAGAACTTCGAGTCTTCGATAACCTAATGTCAACACGTGGGTATCGTATGGTTTTATTTTAGCAAGTGACTCTTGGAACTCTTTCGATCGATAAAAAAAAATGCTTATCAGTTGCCAACTCACTTGTATGGATCTTTCAATTCTTCGGTGACGAAGTTTAAGTAGTTCCATCCGGAGTAAGAGAACAGTCCCGTATAAAACGCGATGGCCAGTTGGCCGGGCTCCGTGATCGTGCCCTGCATCATGTTCTCCAAGTTCTCCGTGTGCCCGGAGAATAAATACCACAAGCTGGCGAAGAATGTCACGAGCAATGCAAGAATTTTCGCTGCCGTGAACGAATCCTGTACTCGCGTCACCCACTTAACGTTGTAGCAGTTTATAACTGTTAGGAAACCTGGAATGAAACAATTGGACAAATGAGATTATTATTCCTGATTACACGCAACATATTTGTTCTGATGAATTGTGGCTGTAAGGCAGCGTGTACCATTGTTTGGGCCAACAATGTAAAATGGAATGCTAAATGGAACCTCCTTTAAAACCGTTCAACTATGAACTGGACATATTTACGAGTATATGCAGAGATATTAGAAAATGGTTTTGTTTTGTCAAAAATATACATTCATCATTTATCACAATCAAAAAGTATACAATATACTACGTAAATCACAATCGTCTACTATATAGATTTGAGTGAAGCATCTTTTTTATTTCTTCTTTATTTTTATTTTTTCTTTAGAATCTTGGGGCATTATTATGGAGCCAAATCTAAAACACGTAACTAATGGGTCAATTGAAAGCTTATACTCTTATAGTACGATGTGGGTCAATACTCGCACGGAAGCCATCATTTACATTGTAATGGCAAAATCGTGTCCAGTTATTAAGTGCCCTTACTATACGTTGAGCGTGATAATTCCGCACAAGAGCGTGTGTCAGTACCATGCGGGAGGAAGCTCTCATTATCCTGTCAGGCGCAATCAGCTCACCGACCGCGCCACATAGGTACACCTATATACCTAGCGGGAGATAAAGACGCGGGCACAGTTGCCCTATTGGCGTGACTGCCAATGGCCTCAAGCACAATGCTTCGCTTAACAATAATAGGTAGCGCGATCGTGTCTTGTTAAACCATCTTCCGTCACAAAAGGGCTCTCTTAAAATGTTCTTATTCGATCGATTTTAGTGGTAAATTAGGAAACGGAGCACTCTTATTTTTATATGATCAGTGCAATTTCTGCGTTTAGGTTCATCGGTAGAAATGAAGGGACATGTGGTGTGATAATAATAATAATGGCGCATAGACAGACCCATGGCATGGCTGTCCTTTCTAAGGAGATCAGCCAGTTGCGCAGACACAGGTGCTCTCTCTATTCCCTCGCTCGCCTATTGCGTTGTCGTAGAGTTATTCTAATTTATTCTACATTGTCAGAGTAATTAATAAATCTGAGAAAGACATTTTCCTATTGGAGACGTAGTTAAGACATCCGATTCGATCATTGAACAAAATTATTATGTAAGATGAATGAGAGACATGAGTTTAGCAGCAGCTTTACAATCAAACAAAAGACTTTTGCTAACAAGACTGACAATAACCGGCTCCCCTAATTCTTAAACATTATTTTGAAAAGCGCAAATAAATCGCTGGAACTCAATTCCAGGCAATCAAACCGGTTCGCAGCATGGGGTGATGATAATGCGTCCTCTGACGGCGAAAAATTATTTCTTATTGTTGAGCAAAACACGGGGCATGCTTGTGAGAACTGCGTGAGAGAATTCTTAAAATCATCGAACGAGTTTCTGGGAAGCAGACCATCGATACAAGTTTCATATTTCGATTTCTGAGTACGATCGAGATCGCAATAAGTGTAGACTTTATCCATAAGCTACCAATTCCATATTGGGACAGAAAAATGTATGTATCGAATAGCTGCAGCTATAACAACAATGGTAATCATGCCTATGTCACATTACTTATTTTCTCTCGAATTATTTTAAACGAATACAGAATACTCTTTAATTATGTAGCAATCCAATTATTTATACTAACTAGACAACACAAGAAATATGATCAACTGAAGTGAGTAAGTGTTGGTGAGAAGCAAACAATGCCGCCTAACGAGGCTGCGCAAAGCAAACATTTGTAAGAACTGTGTAAACAGAAAAAAATCGGTCTTATCCAATCGGCCTAGTAACTGACTGGGGTAACCCTTGACGTCATCATTCCCGTAATCGGCTTACGGTTACACATTTACACTTGACATAAAATGGATAAAAAAATGTTTACTCAACATGTGCGTTCGCTCCTGGCTACAGTGGGTCATTAACCGGAGAATCTAGAAAAAAAATTTATTACCCAAGGATAGGCTATTTTCTACTTTTCGATCAGCACGATAAGTGCTCAAATGAAAGAATAAATGAGCATGGCGTAGCAACCATTTCAAGTATGTAATGTTACGAACTCAGATACCACATGTCTCCGATTTTTTTTGTACAATTCCATCCCACGCGTGGCACAAATTAACTTATCGGGACAAACTGCAGATGACATTATGTATACTTTATTCTGTGATGACAAAGGCAGACGCACAGTTCAACTTCACCTTTGTAACCGTCATATTAGAAGGCTGATATAACTATAATGTGGATTTTTCAAACGACCTTTTGCGCATGAAACATTAATTTGTTACTATATCAATTTGGTTCGACTCATCGATTTAGTAAATAATCACATCGGCTGGTGAGCGTGGGTTGAAATCTTTGGTCAGGCTTGAATTGTTCAGTTTTGGTGTGCTTAAATAGAGATTAGTGCTACAGAACCATCTACTCCTTATTTATCTCTAAACAGTTGTTGTTATAAATAGAATTCGTGGGTACTTACATGTAATTAAAGCAGCTATGAGGCTCACAGCACTGGCAGGAGGCGAGCAGGCTGGCCACAAAGGTTTCAATATGTTTTCTGCGAAGGTTAGCGCTGTGATGGCATTGCCGGTAGGCACCAGGATGAACAGCGCCACCCACAGGTACAGGAATGCTGGTAGAGGGCCAAATGCTTCTCCTATGTAAGCGTAGTCGCCCCCTGACTTTGGAATCATTGTACCTGAAATTGAAACACTATTTTTACATTTTATTGAGAAGATACTGAAGCGAAGGCAAGATAATACGGAATATTATCGGTTAATAATTTCAGTGACATCGATATATCGCTTAGGTTCACTTTTCTAACGAAATCCATCTTAGCCATTTCCTTTATGGAAATCAACCTTGTTGTTTCATGAGGCACAAATGAATCTCACTTATTTTATCTTGTCTTTCTTTAAAAAAAAATGATCATAGCTAAGCTAATGTGACTGTAATTAACATCCAAAATACGTTTATTCCGAGTTTGGGACCCTTAAAAACATAAAATGAAAAAAAAAATCCTGGTAAAATGAAAGATTTTGTTTTCTTTTCCTTGAACGTCTTTTTGTTATCTTTTTAATTTTTCTTATTTTTTTATTGAGGCTTTAATTAGAGCGCTCACTACACGCATCTGTAAAACCTTGGGCGTTTTAGCGTTTCCCATTTTGGAGTCTGACTGATGTAACATCGTTGAACAATTTCATTCGTAGAGAACAATTTAATTTACATACTTATAAATATATATTGCATACGTTATAGATACCTATACACATCTGTATTTATCCCACACACGTGTTTTAAGTGCAAAAGGTGGAACATTGTAACTGTTCATTCCACGTCACAAATTTTTGGCTGATGTAAAAGCTGTTAACGGTTACAAATTAACGTATCAGAATAGTATTATTAAATCATCTGCAGATCATTTTCCTCTTGTGGTCTGGCCTGTTTGAGTACGTAATAACAAATAATCAAATTAGTTAGACCTATTTTTATATGTATACCTACACAATATGTAAGTAGAGTAAATAAATACCATACTTGCATTGTTATACTAACCCTAATCCCGACTTAAGGTCAGCCTATTATTGGAGTTATTTTCTTAACGGCGCGCTAAATGGAACGTTGCAGTTGACCGATTTCTAAACCGCTTTTGTTCATAAGAGCATTAAAAACCTTTTGTTCCGGGTGCAGAAGCTGCGCGGTGTTCTAAAATAACTTGCCATCTGACAAGTTTTCGGTTTACGTTAGTGGAACCGGTCAAATCTAATTTGAACTAGTTCAATATGTTAAATAATACTTAATGAATATCAACTTAAAATGTGTGTAAAATACGTATATAAAAATTTGCAGTTTTTAGCTAAAGGTATTTCGCTTACGTTATCGATAGGTACCTAATAATAATTTTCATGAACCATACCAAAACATTCAATTGTATTATTTTCATGATTAATGTTATAAGCACGTGTGAATTCACAGTGGCTGAATGGCTTCACCCTATGTTACTTATTTGTAGAATGTCACAGTCTGTTAAGTTTAACATTTGGGTCAGTCATACTACCTCATCATAAACTGTTGGAAAGCAGCTGCCTGCATACAAATTATTAGGCGAAAGAGGGGTTGTAAATTTTGCGAATGTTGCGTTGCTTGTTTGTGGTTTGCCAGAACTTTACAATGTGTTCGTCTATTTTGCCTCTGTTCAAAATATATTTGTCTTCCATGTTTGGAGTATGTTAATGTAGGTATTTAGTAGCATTTCGTCTTCGAGTGATTCTGAACAGTTTGGCGTACATCACGTAATATGTAATAATATTCCAGGATCCAGGCCAGTTAGACCGTAAAGTCCCCGATATGATATGAAATTCGTTTTATGATCCGCTAACGATAACGTCGACTGTATTTAATTTTGTTTTTCCGCCATAAAACGTTTTTGGCTTTTTGCTGTTTGGAAAGTTGGAAGAGACTGGGAATATAGCAGTGGGTTTTTATCATGATTTTTATTCGGTTTCTCGCCCAAAAACGCAGCAAAGCTTGAAAACTTGAGAAGATCTATATAAACATGTATAGATTAGGTACCTATAGTACCTTGTCAAGTAATTGCAAATGTACCTACTTGAATGTTAGCCTACCTCAAAATCATGAATTCCCACTCACTACATTATACTAGGTAAAAGTACTAACTCAGTCGATAACTGGGTTGTAAGGTGATGTCTGCATTGCGCCGTAGGTCAAGCCGGCAATACATAAGTAGGACTAAAAGCAAATACATTTCAAATAGCAAGAATATATTGGATTTAGGGCTATCCCCATTGGATTAATTTGAGTAGTGTTATTAACGTGGTTATTCAAGGACCTTCCTTATCATAGTTTGTTACGAAACGTCCAGTAAACGAACGAATATAGGGCTTTCCTTGTTCATGTAGTAGATTCCGCGTTGGGTTTAAATTCAATATGGTTGCGATAATTATAACCTATAGCTCAATCAATGGTACAAATTAATAATTCACAAAAAATGCAATTCTGTCACGTACTCCACAATCAAACGTCACTAAAGGAGTAAGAACATATGTTTGAAAGAATGGCAATAAATTGAAAATTAAACAAACGAGAAAACATCTTTCCTGTGTGAGCTTTCGTCTTTCTCTATTCAATCTAAGTACCTACCAAAAAGGGAAATTTTAAGAATTAATTACGGAGGCATCTATTCAATCGATGTAGTTGAAATAAGTAACTTCTTATCGATATGCCAAAAAGAATCTTATACGACGAATGATTCCAATTGGTTATTAGCTACGTTGTCAGGTAGTTTTATATTTTATTCTTGTTTAACTTCTACGCGATTCTATTGATACAGGATTAAGTTTCTGAATTTGTATTGTAAAGTATATTCAATGTGTTGCTATGGCGTTAACTGCTGTAGCTGGTCATATTTTATGCTAATCCGTGATATAAGTACGGAACATCTTTAGTTTAGTCGGGTATCATTGTGAGAACTTTACTATAAGATAATGATAGCTAGAACAGCGCTTGTTGATACAAGCTGCGTAACAGGTGAGCAACGGGTTCAATACACCTTGATAACACAATTAACGTCCGTACGTAATTAATTAACGTAAAACGTGACGGCAACACATTGCTTCTGCGTGATTAATTTTTACTCACCTAACTCTGCATAGCAGAGAGCTCCGATCATAGACAGGAAGCCGGAGAGGACCCACACGATTAGCGCCATGCCCTTGGAGCCTGCATATTTGAGGGCTAAGCTTGGAGATACGAAAATTCCTGAGCCAACTATCACACCAACTATGATAGCCACTCCATTCATCAGACCCAATTCTTTCTTTAATCGAACTCCTTCACTGGACTCTTTATCACCAGAGTCACTACTCCCTGAACACATTTCCATCGCTTTCGGCGGCAGAACATCAATATCACTCACTTTCGCCATGATCAACGTTTATAAATAACAAGTTCTATGTGGGAACAAGCGAATGACTAACACTAATAAAATTAAACACTTTTACTCATTGTCAAACAGCAAGATGTAGTACAGCCGAAATTCTGAAGCACCGTCGTACAAACATTGCATCACACTGCGGTGTGAGCTGCGGCGGGAAACACCACGTGCGGCGATCAACACCATCGGAATACCATGGACTGATAATACCTACTACTCCTGCGGTTTACAACTCGACAGTAGCTGATAACACGATACCGAACAACAATAAATATTACCGTAAAACAGTTTACGCTACTGCATTTAGGTTAATATATTCAACACATTTAGGACACTTGATTTTAAATTAAGCAAGGGACCTATAGTGTTGTAGTTTTTCAACTAAGTAAAAATTACGCTAACTTTATTTTATAATGAGATTTTTAAGATCGTTATTTTTCCGCGGTCGCGATCGTATCCATGTGTTACGAGGAGTAGACGTCCGGCGGTACGTCCGCTTGCCTTACTATTCACTAAGCTACTTTACAAGTTAACCACGAGCACAGTCGTCTGCGTCCGCGTGGATGACTCAAACACATAACGGCATGGGTAGAACACCATGTCGAGTTAAAATCAACTCTAACCGCGAAGTAATTGAGTACATTTTCATTGAATTATAGGTCAAGAGAATTCACTGCCAAGTTCGTATAACTAGTTTTTTTAGCTATCTCGTTCTCACCATCCTATGTGCACCACCACGTGCAGGTTTGGCACAATTATTTTTTGAGCGATATCGATCAAAATAAGCGACACTGATAAGTTACCGCCACGTTTGATGATGGGCACATTGACCGACTATAAGAGGATTAGGTTCTTCACATAAGCAGGATATGAGCAATTCATTTATAGCATGTTCGCTGCAAAGAGGTCAATGACAGTCCGGTGATACGAGATTTTATGAATCCATATGGTGAAAGCTGCTGTTTCCCATGTCACTTGGCGTAATCCAATAAGCGCAGGGTTTTAGATAGGTATAGCTCTTACTTCGACATAGTACCTACATACCTGGTTCTGTTTATGATGAAATAAATTGTATATTTTTATCCGCTAATAGGTACCTATATGACGAGGAGATAGACCACGTTAACGTTCTAAAATGTTTTGTTGTTCATCTTTATATTATCCATCGAATTATATTAAAGACTTCTTTGCCTCACATTTTTAACAAATATTTTTTTATTATTAAAAATGCGTTGGACGTAATTCAGCTTTAATTTCCAATTATAAAAATGCGCAAGTTTTGTTAGATTTCCCTGGAGGTTTCAATATATGCTCCGCAATGTACGCGGCCGTCTCGTCTTTAGATGCGAATTCGTTGGGACCCTTAGCTTTAATCTATAATAGTTCGTATATCTAATGATTAACAAATGAATAAGTAACCTGCAAATATTTACTTATAAGCGTTTTGTTTGAATGGAACTTTCAACCTCATGTTTTTTGTAGTTTGTGAAGAACTGAAGACTTCTATTATCAATACGCAGATTTTTTTAAATACCTGTTGTTCTTATCTGTCGCGTCAATCTTTCAAATGAATTCAGGGTAAATTCAAGAGATTGTTTAGTTTTCAGTTTATGTATTTGTATACAATAAACAATATAAATATTATAATAACAATAAATATTGGGGATGCTTAATAAAATCAATAAAAAAATATTTAATCATTGTCTTTGTTTACTTCGTACTTAAATATCCTTGCAGTTCCATCATCTGAGGTGGTTAGTATTAAGCTTTGTTTAGGGTTGAAACAAAGGTCTAGTACTTCGGACCGATGTCCTGTGAGCATCTGGCTCCTCTCTCCTGTCCTGCCTGCGTAAACTCGTACGGAGCCATCGAGGCAACCGGTGACCAAATGGTTCTTCACCCAAACCATCTTGGTAACGCCACCGACTGCGTCGTCTGATTTGGCACACTGATGACGAATCATTTGTCTGGCTACATCCCATATGCCTACTGCTCCTGTTAGTGTTCCTGTAACATAAGTTGATTTTTGATTGTTGAGAATTCTGTGCACTGTATTTATAACAGACTTGCTTGTTGCTGTAGCCACAAGGCCCGGGTCAGTTCCCAGGGTGGGCCGTAATTGTATTATGGGTTTAAAAATCCTTTAACATATAGGAGTCTGGATGTTAGTGAATGATAGTTCCCCCATGCACTGGAGAACTCGTAAATGTCGGTCCTTTGCTAGATTTCACTCCAGTCATGTTGACGTGAGAGGGAATCGAGTGTACCTAGGCACCAGATTGCTGGTGATACTATAATAAGGATTGACATTGACTGTAGAATCATAGAATAGAGACCTAATTATTTAAAGGTCAGTTGCTAAAATGGAAATCTATGAAAAATTGTTTCAAATATTTACCTGTAGCAAGTAATCCCAACTGTGAGTCTTGTGCAAATGCCACTGTTTCTAAATCATTCTCTGTTTCCAACTGCCCCACAACTTTTCCGTTGTTTGGTGTTGTTAGTACAATTTTACCTGGGAACAAAATAAAAAATATATATTTTGGACTCATTTTTCAAGGCTGTAGGGACGAACTTGGCCAAGTGACCCTTTGTCTCGAACATAAACAGGTATAGGTGATTTAGGGCTGTCTACTTGAGGGCTCTAATCTTCTGCAGGATGTTGAGTTATCTTTAAAAATGTGAGTTTTTTAACAAATTGATTATTCTCATTGAATGAGGTCTTACCATCAGTAGATATTGATGCCATGAGATTATCATCAGGATGTGTGTCAATGGCTGTGACTCTGATCTGGTGAACTGCTGCAGGCAACTGATGCAGGACTGCTGAAGTCTTGAGGTCCCATATCTTTACGACTCCATCTTCATAGCCTGCTGCTAGACGAACACCGTCATGGAACAACTGGAATCATTTTGATTATTATTAAATTGATATACAATCTTCAATGAATATGATACATAGCTCCATGATTACTCAGCATGTTGAGACTTAAAAGTGACTAAACAAAATTATTCAGCAAAATAAAATGACTTGCTAAAACAGATATCTTTGATCAGCATCATAAAGCTAAATTGCTTACCTTTCCACACTCTACTTTTGTATTATGTCCCTGTAGGACTTTGGTCTCTCCCGAGGGCACTTTAAACACATATATATCTCCAGATTCTGTTCCAAATATAAGAACTTTAGCTCCAAAGTGCCACAACCCCCAGGTTAGGTCATCAGCTTCATACTCAAAGGCAATTGGCCATGGTGTTTGTTGGTTTTCTTCTAAATTACATTTCCATATTTTTATTAGCCCAGACATGTCAGCAGTGGCTAGATAAGCCCCATCAAAACTAAACCCAGCAAAGATGACAGAGTCTTTATGTCCAGTACAGTCCATCACCAGCTGTCCATTATCAACAGACCACACATAGGCCCTGTCGTCTTCACCTCCAGTGACCGCTAACTTTCCTTCAGGGTGAAGATCACAACAAAACACTGAGCCAACATGCTTACTGAAAACAAAGGCTGCATGATCCTCTGGAGGTTCCATATCAACATCCTCCTCCTCCTCCTCTAAATCCGTCACTTCTTCAAGGTATTCATCGTCACCTAATTGGATTTCTTCCCCTTCCTCGTAATAGAACATCTCGTCCTCCATGCCTGTAATTTCGTCGCCATTCACTGACGACGGTGGCGTGTCCTCTTGCTGAATCCGCATTATCTGAAACCCGTAAACATGTGTTCTTCTATTAACTATGTTACAACAGAAATTAAACAGTGGTGTAACAAAAAATAGATTAAAACTAACCTCTTTTATAAGCACCGAATAACAATGTTTCAACTATTTGAGGTGGTTAAATGCACAGCTTTGTTTAAATTTCACTTTAAATTACGTTCTAGTGACATGCGGATCAAGAGTATTCAAATATTAGTCTATATGCACGTTACACGTTAGCAACACGATTCTTTCCTCAAGTCCTGTTTTAAAAACTTTGATAAGATGCATGCAACATTTCTCAGCCTCAGCATGCAATTCTTTTTGTTTGACTTTGACATTTCATTTTTATTTGACAATTTAGTTTTCATGACATTTAGCCTAGAAGCCTATATAATTTATATGACTGGAGAAGCGATTTGTAGATAGAATTTTGTTTTAATAACCAGTTATCAACGAATATACACAAAAAAACTATCTGTAGTAATATTGTATCAAACGGGTGATGTGATAAATTAATAAAACATACACATTTTTACGTATTCTTCTGTATCATTCATTCCTCAGATTCATCCATCGTCTGACACTTTGACATAACAACAATTGACAGTTTAGAATTGTAATAAATGTTAGGTTATGTACTATATTATTTATTCGTGACTGTAATAAACAATCATTGAAAGATTTACTGTAACGAGCCATAAATACGTATAAAAAGAAAATATATCGTAGCTTTCAAAAATGGCATCATTGAAAAAAGGTAATGAATAATATTGTAAACGTTTCTTTTTAATAAAATCCTCCACAGTATCTAACCTGAATATTTCATTATTTACAGTTTTGTTACCAACGCAGACAACCTTCTTGATTTCGAAACGATTTCGTGGAAAGATTAACATCCAAAAACCAAGAAAACCTCATTTTGAGCGACAACTTTTGATTGATATATCTAAGCCTGTTTATGGGCCACCCAAACACGCATTACCTGATGTTACTTTGTGTGACAGGGGAGAGAAACGGTTTGCTAAGGAGATCGATAATCCCTTTGAAAGAATATTAGCTAATGAATGCCTCAACTGGTTCAATACTTCCAAAATGGTTATATTTTTACATGTTAACTCTATCAGTATGGAGGATAAGACCCCAGTTTTCGCGGCATTAGCCAAAAACAATATGCATTTGAGGTGTTACGGCAAAAAGATAGTCAGTATGGCTACCACTGGTACCCGCTATGAAGCAGTAAATCATCTGTTTACCTCTCATCAAAATATACTGTTTGGGCAGCCCGAAAATGTTGCAAAAATGTTCAAAATAATGAAAAAAGCACCTCAATTAGTTATAATGGGTTCGTATTTAACTTTGGAGTGTTTTTCCTACTTATTAATTAATAATTGTGTAAATAGAATATCTAACTACAAACCTTTTCTTCTTTTTCAGCTGGAATCATACAAGATAGGTTATTGTCAAAGAATGAGCTGGTAGAGTTCAGTCAAATGCAAAATATTGACACAGCTCGCAGTCAGTTGTGTGCAGTACTTGACAGCGCAGGGTCCAACCTTGTCCGACAGCTGCAGCAGGGTCAACAGACTTTGGTCGGCCATCTTGACAGACATGTAGAGCTTCAGAATGCTCCCGCCAATGAAACACAAGACAGTGCACCGAAAACCCCAGAAAGTTCAACATAAGTTTGTTATTATGTAGATTTATTTATTAGTATAAGAGTTAGAAGTTCCATTGTTGTTTCCTTTCTTTATATTAGTTAATCTTTTATTTGATTTTACTTACACATTTCCTTTCCAGTTAAAATTTTAGTTAGTTCCTTTACCTATGTACCTATCTCTACCTTTTAATTAAACAATGAATTTATAGTGTCCTGAACAATTACGGTAAGTAAACAATAATAAATGACTTGATTTTGTGAAAGTATTGACATGACCATAACTTGGGTAGCTACCGTGGTATGATACATTTATACAAAAGAATTTCTTGATTTAGGGCTAGTTTCATAGGTTACAGATAGCCACTACCTACAAGATAAATTCAATAATGGAACAGAATTTATATGAAATTATCTGCCAGATAAACTATCTGGAGCTTATCAACAACCGGTGAAACTGGCCTTTATAATAGCGACCTGTTGCTATCACATATCTCATAACTTGCTTGCCCCCAGAAAGGCAATTTTGTCAATTTGCAAATCCTGTCAGTAGTGACTGAATTTGTCGTGAACGGACGCCGCCGACAGGACTTTGATTGACAATAAGGTAATATTAATTCTTCAACAAACAAATAAAAGTAAAAAATGGTTTATTTATATATGATGCTTTCAGAAAAAATATTTTTTTAATACACGGTACACCTGCTTCGTATTTTTAGGATACCGTAGGTACCCAATGTGTAAAACGGGATAGTAGGTATTACGACTTCGCTGTCCGTCTGAAATACTAAAAAAAAAATCTTTTGGGGCTTCCATACAACAAACGTGATACTTTGGATATTCATAGATGCGGTACGGGTACGGAACCCTTTGGACGCGAATTCAACTTGCGCCTAGCCGGTTCTTATGATTTGTTATTCAGATGCAAAATTGGAGATAGCCAAAAACAGGCAGCCCAAAAACTTACTAGTACTTAAAAATAAGACGAAACGTAATATTTAACAAAATGTATTTTATTTCAATCTTGAAACACAATCTTTGGTTGGAGTTACAACTTATAACTACTTAGTCCAATAGAGATCAAAAGTTAATGACTATACAAGCAGGATGGCTTCCATGAGAAACTTAACTTTAAATAATACTTGAGCAACACGGATTTCATTGGCATTACGTAATAGTAAATTTTATTTACGTAGATGTCTAAACTTAACTAAAATACAAACAGTAATCATACTGGCAGTAACCATAATACAAAGAGTATTCTCCATTATAAATATCATTATAGACTTTAATTCTCTTATATAAGCTCTATGGTCACGGTGCTGCGATGCGGCTGGTGGCGGTTGCTAGTGCAGTTAGCGCTACCGCAGCTTCCACTTCATCCCGATCATGGCGCGAGAGTGTATTTACCGTAATCCGTTGGATTTTGTTGTCTGGCTTTCTTCTCTTACCGTCTGCCCACCACGAGTAGTTACACTCACTAGGCTGGAATCTGGCCGCACTCTCCAACCACTTGCTCAGCAACATCGGACTTGTGATCGCTTTTGTTTCCTCGCTATTCTCATTTGCGTCAGATTTGTAGGAATTATTGTTGATGTTCACGCACTTCTCTTTCATGATTGAAGATGTGTCGGAGTCATCGTGGTGGTATTCAGCTATTGTTTCGGGACTGCCTGTGAGTTCGCCGTCGTTGTCTAAATTGTCATCTGGATGGGTGGGGTCGGACTCGCTCCATATGCTGTCGTCGGAGCAGATGCTAAACTGTTCCACGTTGCCTTGCGCGCGATCATTGTACGTTCGGATCAGGTGACCCCATGTCTGTTGGTTTCGATCTACGTTTACATTTTTCAACTTTCTTCGCCAGTTGGCAAACCAATTGCAAATCTGTAAATAAATAAAGTTCCATCAATCATAAAACAAAACTGCTTTGTGAGATTTTAAAATTTTCGGTTTGAGATTACACCTGGGTAATGAGTAAGTGAAAAAAAAGCTGATTTCAGTTCACTATCGTTAATAAATTTGGAAAATACTTAATGTTTATTGGTAGGTATAACTTATAACGAGTACAGAATACTCAATCTAGTTTTTCGCTTAACGTTAAACTGTGAACAGTAGTCAACAAAGCAGGGACAAAAATAGTGCCTATTTATGTACAAATAGCAATTACTGGCATCGATCCAATTAGGTTGCTGTTAGGCACAAACACTATACCTACATGTAAAAATCTGAAAACAATGAACTTTAGAATAATAATAATTGAAATGTTGTAGACTTACTTGAATGTACGTAAGACCAGTTTCGCGGGATAAATATTTTTTTTCTTCTCTGTTGGGGTAAGGGTTGTCTCTTCGTCGCACCAGCCAGTCTTTAAGGTATCTCTTGATTTCTGGTGTGAAAAGTCTCTTTTGTGGACGTTGCCCCGCGACTAAGCTCCTGCTGTAAACGTATAAAACATGAGGCACTGCCATAGTAAACATAGAATTGCTCTAACATGAGGTTTTGGGAACAGTTAAGATTATTTTTATTTACAAGTAAATTACTTTCAGTCCTTGTAGATGACACGTACGTGACGCACAAAGAAATTTACTGAATACTGAAAGTAATGACTCATGCATGTCAATGTTTGTAGTTACTAACCGAGTGTATCGTCTGTTTCTGACAGGTCTTGAGGATTTGCCGAGATCTTCTTTCATTGTTGTATCAGTCATGGCTTCGTCAGGTTTTTGGATGAGTGTCATCTGATCTGGAATCGCTTCGTTTCCACTTAAATTACGGTCCAAATTGGTGTTTAGTTGTAGAGCGATACGTAATGTGTGGATAGCACGTGCAAGGGCACCACCGCTTGCGACACGACTCGTGTCTCGCAACACTGCCGCTGCGGGGGATGCTTAGTGATCTATTAAAAAAAATAAGGACATGATGACATAAATAGATTGTCTTTCGAACAGTATACTGTTTAATTACGCGAAACAGATAGGTAGCAGTATGTTGTAGTAGCTGCATTGATGTAACCGAAACATGACGGTCACATTCCTTAGTTCACTTTTAGATGTTATTTATCCGCGATACCCTCCTGTAGTGCACATTGGACTTTTAACATTGTTTTATTTCAATGTGTTAACTCTACTTTACTTGGAAGTATTATTTTAATGTTTTCGTATTCATTAATTACCACAATGACCAAAAAACATGTTAACTATTACGTGTGCCCGAGGGTCAATGTTCTTGTTTTTGAATGGCCGAATATAATTTAGTGTTAATTAGATCATTTCCTGAGTGAGAACGAACGCAACGTTTCATGAAAGTGGTTTGTGAACAATACAATTGTATTTTTCTTGCAAGTTTTGTCATAATGTGAAAATTGTGGTACGTACCTGTGTGCGGGAAAGCTCGGGGATTGTGTGAAAATGGCGTCGGATAAGCGCGCGATGGCAGCGCCGCGGCGCGGGCGCATCTCTGCTGCAAATACGTGTTATTTCAGGATGTCTCCCGCGATGTCTTCAAAAACATGATTACAATGAACAACACATATATTTATGGTAGCGGTGAGTACATAAACTTATGTGTTTTATGCAGAGTATAATAATTTCCAGATTGTGTTTTATTATTCACCTTACGAATGTAGCGGCATGAATACTTTTATAAATGTTCTGTGTCTTTGTCTTTATAACATAACCTAAGAAAACTTGAAATAAAGAGAAGTATTGGAGAAGAAATGACAACTATAGCGGGACAATAGCAATAAATGTTCATATCGATGTAGAGTCGCCCGGTATTCAGTGTGCGTATAGGGCAATCAAGACTGCGAAGACATGGCTCCTATCTTTAAAACTCGACATTGACAATGAACGAATTATTATTAGTCTTACAGTTAAAGAAATGTTTTATGATGCGGATCAATTGTACTTACCTAATAATCTTCCACTTACTCTTATGGAAGATTATATTTAAAAATAAAATACTATAATTGTCATATCATATCGAACGCTATTCAATAGGTATGATAAAACGATCTGCGTACACTTATGGTTAGGTATGCCTAATCAAACGGACACAAAGGTTGTATACCAACGCGGACTTTCAAGCTACTTGCAAATAAATGCGCTTAGATTCTGCAGCGCTGCAAAAAGCCCTTAATATTAGGAAACCAGATTACAGACAGATAAGGCTATATATGTACTTAAGGTGAACGGTGCAAAGCTCGAGAGTGCTTCTATTTCTTTAGAACAAATAGACAGATAGAAACAATGGTAGTTAAACGGTAGTGTCCGCGATTACTATCATCATAATCAGCCTTTTTATCGTCCTACTGCTGGGCACAGGCCTCTTCTCACTCGGAGAAGGACTGAGCGTTAATTATAATAATAACGAGGTTTCTTTCTACATAGGGCAATTTTTCATAATGATGAAATCGGTTTTTCATAGTCTTTATCAATACGTACAGAATAGGAATGAAATAACGAAAAAAATATGTTGTAGGATTTTAATATGTAGTTATTTAAAAGTGATGATTAGTTAATGGCATCATGGTGATAGAACTATTTTATTACGCCTGTTGCAGTTATATATGTTATCATCTCTAATATCATTCCTTACACAGGGGTCGTTAGCTAGGTACTGGCCTTAGAATAACAGAAGTTCCAAACTAATAAACAGTCAACATCTTCAATAACATTCAGGTAGATTGCTCAGGTTATTAAAAAGGCGCTCAGCAACATGATGCAACTCCTTCATTGTACTTCGTCATTGCGTAGTTTTCAAGTAGTAACAAACAGCGAGAAGTAACAGGAAGTTTAATTGAAAATAGTTTAAATCAATGCAAATACCTTATCGATATAGTTAACACACTTAGTTACAATATTAAATCTCGAATTTTCTGTCAAAGTTAAAAGAGCCCTGAATGTGCCGGCTGCAACAAGTTCAACAGCAATTGGTTTTTCTATCTTTCTCTAGTGTGTGTTGGAGGCAATGGCAGTGTCCCTTTCGGGTGCGGCGCAGTCCCAGCGGCGCGCATGGTGTTTCGTGACAGCGCTCTACACAATTCACTACACTACACATGCGCTGCGGCGACTGCTCGGAGTGGTCGGCCGAATCGCGTCCGTAGCAAACTGCGCCTGACGTCAGCACCGCATCGTATTCCAGTTTCGCAGATCATAAAAATGGTAACAGAAAGTGATTCAGTCGTGTGAGATATTCCGTGGCGGCGTGTCACTCCATGGTCGTGTGATCCCGCGGTACAGCGGCGTGGATAGCGCGCGTATTTAACCCACGTGCGTCGCGTTTACCGGTATACGCGATTGATTTTTTTGCGGAATGGGCGAAGAATCTCAGGCCAGCGATGGCAAAGTGGTTTTAAAACGTAAAATAACATTGTTTAATGGAGTTGGGATTATTATTGGGACTATCATTGGTTCCGGTATATTTATATCTCCAACAGGAGTATTCAAATACACTGGGTAAGCAGAGTGCTCCAATTTCCCGCCTTTTTGGACTTTATTCAGTTTCATGTTAGCGTGTACAAATTTAATTCTTCGCTGTTTATCGGTCTACACTTATCGCTGAATTCGAAACGCAAGTTTTTTTTTTGTTGAATAATAAACCAATATTCTGGTACATACGTTAATTGAAAACTAAAAATCTCAGTTTATTTTGTAAACAAGCTACATAACTACATATGTATTTTGAAGTCTAATTAGTATATTGCTGTATTATATAAAAAATACGTAATGGAGATTTTTTTTTAAGAATTGGAGTTATAATTTTTGCTTCCTTTATTTCTAAGAACCTACTCGCGGCTTTTGTATCTTATCTACGACACAGTTTTATTATTAACACTATCACTTATTTGTTACTTGGAATGAATAAGGAATGCCTATGGATTTATTATTATCTGCTACCGTAGTGTTTGAAATTTATTATATTCATATAATGTATTTATAATAATTACTGATTTGAATATGAAGTCAAGATCTCTTATATTGAAATTAAAAAAATATATATATTTAGTTTACAAAACCGTTAACGACATTACGGAATTAATGCAATCAGAAAAAAATACATTAAGCACTTATGTTCTTACGTAAGTACCTGTTTGATTGTTAAACTGTTGTCCATTTACTTTAGCACAGTGGTCAGTAGGTGACATCGGTTGGGAACTTTCATTTCTGCCATTGTACACCACAGCTGGCGCGTGCTGCTCAGCCACAGGTGGCCTATGTGCGGTCAGCCGAATCCCACTGAATAAAATTAAACTTTTTTAAATGAAAGATAATTTGGTAGCTGGGTTCTTTGTAACTGTATCATGGATATTTAAAGTTAAGACTCTGTTTATTTATTTATCATGAAAAAGAGTTATTTTGTACTCAGCTGAATCCGGTTAGACTGGAAGCCGAGCCGAGCCTTTTCCCAACATAGTTGGGAAAAGGCTCGGGAGATGATGATGAACAAGAGTTATTTTATAAGTATAAAACTTTAGTTAACAAGATTTATATCTTGCTGTGGAGTTTGTTCCACCATTTCTTATTCCCATCGATAACACATAGAAAGTGGCGAAGGGCGGGCGTTTTGGGAGCTGTTTTTTGTAAAATTTGCCTTCAAAAAATGAATGACTTTTTATCTTTTATTTTTTTATCTAAAACAAAACCGTTTACACGGTGGGTTAATGGTTTGTTACTTGAATCATTTATAATATTAAATGTTTCGTAATGTTTACTGCTGACTACTACTTTCAATTAACATACTTAGATTGAACTGATAATGATGGCAATGCTGATTTATTGCTTAGCTGGATTCCACGGAAAAGTTAACATAGAGGTAGATATGAACTGTGTAAAATATCGGATATTTTTTACCAATACCTGAAGATAAAATCTATAATTAACACCCATATCGGATCTTTGTTACTTCAACCTATTTACAAATGAGTTAAATATCTGATACGGTGTTTCTTTACTAATTGATTTGTTACTTAACGTAATGTGGAAAATGAATTCGGGTTAATGAACTCCGTATTCTTACATTATACCTACGCATTTACCGACTGAACTATTCAGGGCGGTCACATTTAAAAGGGATTAACAGAAATTCGATACTTTATCGATTGGATAGGGGACAGTAGGGAATGAAGCTATCACGTTTCGTTCACCCACTGTTCAATGCAGTTCTTGAATTCTCTCATTTTCTTGAAGTACTTACTTAAAGAGTGCTTCTAGTATTATTAAAGTTTGAATGAATTACTGTTATATTATTGGAATTTAATTAAAATAATTTTATTGTCTTGACAAAATGATTTCAACAATTATGTTAATCACCAACAATTATAAATTCCTTCAAATTTAAAAACGACGATAGAATAAATGATATAAAAAATAATGAAAAACTAAGTTCTAAGAAGCGCCTACGCCTGCCTAAGTCACGTTCAGGATTTTCTCACGATATGAGTTTTTCAACCGCGCTGACCCACTAGCCTAGATTCATTCATATAATTTGCAAACTAGAGGACCGTGACACTGAAACCTCTACATGTGACATAAGTGGTATCTACGCGAGCACAATAATAGCGTGCTATATTCCTGCACCTATTACCTACATACATACTTAGTAAATAATAGTAGGTAATGACTACCACATAAAATTATTTCTGCTGTGAGTAAGATAAGGTCACCAAGTTGAATAATACCTATTGAACTTAGGTAACGCAACTTCGTGACAGTTGATAAAAGATACTTTTAAATCTTTTTTCAAGGCAAGATAACAAGATCCATGTCTCTTATAATATCTACAGACCACTGAGATAAGACGAGAGGGTCCTGTGAGCGTCGTTGTTCGGATCTAGCGTCGATCCTTGATACTTATTGCAACAAACATAAGCATATCAGTCGTAATAAAATTATGAATTATAAGTATTATTTCTCTCGATGCACAAATAATACGTGATGCGAGTGCGATGTGTATGTTTTACTTACATATTCTTCTTTATATAGGCTAACTGTTCGAGATAAATTAGGCATTTAGATCCTATTTGTCATTCATTTACCGCAGAATTTACGGCGCATGTTTACCTGTTCTGGGCTGTCCAATGTCCATGATATCGTTTGCAAAGTCACGGGACATATTATGTCAGTATATGTATAGGAACCTTATAAGAGTCCACAGTGGGGCTTGTGGCAAAACAATCTCGCTGATTGATCTATCTACGAGTATAACAGTCAAGTGAACTTGTTGCGGTCAGTTATCATATCTACTTAACATATCGGTCCCTTCCGCGTCTCGAAAGCACGATAACAGTACAGACCAGACCGTTTGTCTTATGGATATTTATTGCACTGCTTTAGTAAGGATCCCGTTAGTTAAAATAACTAAAAGGGACCTTACAATAGTATTAGTTTAGTTAGTTGAGTGCAAAGAGGATAGCAAAGCTATTTCATGAACAACGTTTTTGGGCACATCATTGAGCCTGGAAGACGATTTTCATCTTTTTGGGGAAAGATAAAAGACCAAGCAATTGATGTTTATTCGTAACTGACAGGTGCTATAACCACGTACCTAATATTCATGAATGAATCATCTTTTTCCAAATAATATTCTACGAATAGACTCTACTCACTATTCGTGGGTGTGATCATGCGAATGTGTAGGATTTTGGAATGCATCTAGAATGCTAGCAATTTCCCCTTATGGGATTAAAGTAGATTGGCATATGCATGCACATGTCCGAATGAGACTACTCCTGAATTAAGCATTTACAAATTGTGTCATCAATTGCATACAAATGGTCACAATTGGGAACTCATGTGAACTTTATCTTGATTCTGCCGATTTTTAAATATTATGTAAAGTTTTATTTCACCATTAACTAACTAGTTCTATTTGTTTACAGGTCCGTTGGCGCGTCTCTCGTAATATGGCTCGCCAGTGGCCTGTTGTCCACATTGGGTGCTCTGTGCTACGCAGAGCTGGGGACCTCCATCACGAGGTCTGGAGGTGACTACGCCTACATCTACACGGCTTTCGGTCCACTGCCAGCGTTCCTGCGAATGTGGATAGCACTGCTCATCATCAGGCCGACTACTCAAGCTATAGTGGCCCTTACCTTCGGCCATTACGTCGTGAAGCCATTTTTCCCTGAATGTGACCCGCCAGAACTGGCTGTCAAACTTCTTGCTGCTGTCTGCTTATGTAAGTTCTTTGATTGTTTTTTTTTTTTGTATTATGTGAGAACTTCTCTGTAGGAGAGGAGGCCTGTGCCCAGCAGTGGGACCATAATAAAAGGCTAATGATGATGATGTGAGAACAAACGCCTTGTTATTCGGATATTGGATACGAGGACCACATTTTAGCGCTGGAGAATATTCCATGAGTAGCTTCATTGGTTGGATTTTACATTTGACATTGTAGGCCGTCATTGTCAATCTTAATAAACTCAATAATAAGAACTGATTTCCTGCTAAGTAATGTTCGGTGATGTGACTCAATTAAATAATGGCAAAATGTAATCGACAGCATGAATTGACTCAAATTGATCTGATTTATGGACGGTGTCGATTTTTTTGTGAGAGATTTTAAATTAAAATTGGCAATATTTGACTCAATATACATACGTCTACATTAAATAAACATAAACTTTTCTTTGGTGATATGACCCTATAATTATACTTATTGGGGGATACCACCGAGCACGTGAGATTTTTCCTGTACAGTAATACTTTCTGTGTAGTAATAAAATTATAAACACAATATTCCCAGAGTTAATAATATATTTTCCTATTCAATATCCCTATTTGGTTTGCCTATAGGAACTGTAATTGAGCAGGTTCCTATTCCTAATATGCAGTTTAGCAATGTACAGACGTCAGCACATCAAGCTACTACAATCAGTCAAATGTCCTTAATAGATTTTCAATTTTATCTTTGAAACGCATGGTTCAAAGTTGCTCGGGAAAATTTGATAGTTTAGAGTAGCTTGAGGTCAACTTATTCGAATCAATAAAATTTTACTAAAAGAATGTGAACCTTACCTTATTGTGATAAGGTTGAAAATCTATTCAGAAAAGACAGATTGAGGTAGGATAATGTGCTGGCGTCTGTATCCTGCGTTGCGGTACTTACAGTAGGTACATACTCGTAGAAAGTGAACTCAAGACAGTTCAATGAATCAAACAATGATTCGCACCACTTAATGGAGCGGACCACTTGCGGTTGATGTATTTATGCACAATTGCTCCTCAGCTTTATATGGAAGAGGCAGTATTAAACTCATCTGCCTAGCCTTTTCTCAACTACATTGGGGTTGGCTTCCGTTTTAACATTACAGGGTAGGTAGCAGTATTTTACACAGAGCAACTGCCTATCTGACCTCGTAAACCCAGAGTTACCCGGGCGACTTGATACCCCTTAGTAACACTGATTGTCAGACTTTCTGACTACCCGTAATGACTGCCAAATATGTTCGAATGCCATGTTAGGACCCACCAATTCACAATTAACGTGCTTGCTGTACACGAGTGTATTTGCTGTGACAAGATTTTCAGCCATCCACGAATCGATCACTCTTAACCTATTGCTTAACCTTATGAACGACCGAAGCGTGCTGCTGTTATATAGCCACGTACCAGTATTAAACTGTGAAGTATTAATTTATTCAATAAATATAACAGTAAAAAAATAGCAACTGAAACAATTATTTCTGAGCTTTTCCGAGAAAGTCGTGTAATATATTGCACACTATACAAATCTGGGCAGGGACAACTTTAATGTAACTGGTTCCTAAAACCCAAATATTCCAATGGCAACTAATCTTATTTCTAAATATAGGCTGGTAAGTGCTAATAACACAAGGTCTGCCTTGGTTTGCCTTGTGGATAGAAGTCTCTCCGCATAACAAAGAATGGAGTCCATCTGATCAATATGCTTAGCAATAGAGGCTTCGTAGTCACTTTATGGACATGTTGATACAGTCCGTTGGGAACGCTTTCGGTCTTCATTCGCGACTCGGGTGACAGCATTGTTTGGACAAACAATCATAACTTCCCATAGTGAATGACAATTGCCGCGTTTTTTATGAACTTACAGAATTTCGATCTTGCTACACAAGTAGAGGTAAAATAATCCTAAATATCAAAATCCTAAACTAAACTCAGTAGTACGGCATAATTTTTTGTGAAGATGATCTCTCTACTTTGTAATAATATCAGGCTAGGCACAGATACTTAATTGATTTGTTTATACTCAGCTCAAATAACACTCATATACTAATTAGCAATTCTAATCTAGACCAAAACAATGTTACTATTTGTTACGTTAGGTAGATATCATATCTGTACCTACTGTAAATATGTTTCATAAAGTCAAGGATATTGATCCAAACTGAAATGAAAATGAAGAAAATGTAGAGGTTAATGTAACACATCTAGCAAGTGACAGCCACAACCATTATAAATCTATGTTCAGTGCTCATTACAATAGGTAGCTGGCGTGTCGATTTATTACGATACGACCGTAGAGAATGTGTGTCAACGTAATTTTCCGATGATGTTACGATTTACTGAGCAAATGCATTGTGCGTTAGAAAATAACCGTCGAAAATACGTACAAATAATATGCGTGCCAAATTAAAATCAAATTCTTCTGAACCTGAATGTAAAATAACCATATGTAATATGTGTAATAAATCGGTCATTGATCTAAACAGTGACTCAGAATAAATTGTTGATTCGCTAGCTGACAACGTCTGTATAAGGTCTGATTAAATTCGCGAATAACAAGCAATCAAAAAGTAGATTGCTTAGGGCTGCAATTATGATAAATTAACATCAGCTGATTGGTATGTTAGTTTAGCACCATTTGCCACATGTTAAAATGCGTACCATGCTATAATCTGACATACTATAGGTCACGATTGTCCTGACTCCAGGTTCGTTATTTTCATCATTATAAACGATGTTGAATACAAGACTCTAGAGATGTTTATCTATAGTCGTATTTTTATTTAAACGATACAAAATGACGTTTACTGTGTTGTCAGTTTTTGATGAAATAAAAATAGTGTTGCGAAAAAGTGAATGAATGGAAAAGTTCCTGAATTAATGAAATTACTTAGATTGATTAGTGAATAATTAGTGTGCCAACCTACTGATATCGGTAAGGGGTTCGAATTTTAGTGGTGCTTAGTACATACCAATGAGTTTTAGACGACTATAGGTTTCTATAGTATTCAGAATACTACTTATATTGAATAGATTGTTTTCACAAAAAATAATGAAAACAATGCGAGGAAACTTGTAGGAATGTCCTATTTTTAGTAAATCATGTAGTTGAAACAATAGATGTATAAAATATATCAATTAATAGGTACTAGGAAGGTAATATAAATAAAAAAAACAAGGCTTATTACATAAATTATTTTTAATAAGTTGCGCTTTTTAATAAGCCGACCTAAAACGGATTGTAGTTACATATATACTACTAGTAACTTGTATCAGAGCACTTTTTTACTATTTTATTGTATACATAATATTCTTTAAAAGTTTCAAATGTATAATTATGGTTCACTCATAGTTCATTCATCTGATTGAACGAGAACTGAACCCATCACTATTACATTAAATGTGGCCACATTATTTTACAAAGTGACATTAGCTACTGTCATTTTGTATCGTTTAAATAAAAATACGACTATAGGACCATTCATCAACAAAACCGGTATCATAAAACAGGAACAGAGAACTTGGCTTTGAAATATGTATATTTATCCAGAAACTCAGTTCAAGTGTAACTGTAAATTAATATTCATGTACGCACAGAACTGTGTGGAACTGCCTAACAACATCTTAGATTTATTATAAGTTATCAATCATGTTATCACACAAGTTATCATGGTCAAGTCAGTTGCTAATGTGAAATTAATTGCTACCAAGCTTACCCTTTCAACCCCTAAGCTCATGGTGATCATGATAACCATGCATTCATTTATCTAACTGCTGACGAGCAAAGGCAGTGACTGGTTTCTTTAAACCATTAAGCACTGGAATCCAGCGGACCAAGCAATCTTAGTAAATTACAGACGCCATCTTGTCTACATACATGAATAAATTCATCAGCTTATTTATAAGGTGTGCTAGGTACATTGGCACCGACTTTAATTATGTATAGTAGTGTTTACGCGGTTTCCTGTTACCCACAGTCCTTCTGGTATTTGTTAAATAATTACATTGCTAGTCATCGTAGCCTTCTTTGCTAAAAGGGATTGGGACTTCCCGTTAAAAAGATGGTCAATGTACTGTATAGTGTGACGGTATAGTATGTAGATTTTTTGACGCTCACTTTACGAAACTATTTTATTAAGTAGTTTCAATGTCTCTCCTTTTATACCTACGACAATATAATCAAAAAATGTATGAGGAAACAGGAACATTGTGTAACAGAATAAAAAAGGTACCATGGGAAATTCCATTTTATAAAATCTTAAGATATACAGAACAGAATGAAGAACAAAAAGTGTACTTTGAAGCGAAGAAATAAATGAAAATCTATAGAAAAGGAAACCTTTAATTCTTTGATTGCATTGCGTCTCAGAGCGGATCTGCCGGCGGAAACTCCACTTAACCCAATTGATGTTGATAGAGGATCGGCTCTTTGAAACTGAGCTTCCATCTTGTCAGCCAACGCTCTGGCGTAAATTAGTTTACCTATATCTATAGTAGATGTTGTAGCTATTGCAGATAGCGTGGTAGGAAGTTTGACGTTATTGAACTAAAGGAAAGAGTGTGAGATTCTTAACCTTCCAAATTTTGGTAAGGGATTTTCGTTGCGTTTGTGGTTGTAAAGGTATTAGTCTCTAGGCTAGTATGGTGGATTAATCTCCTGATCAGAACGTTTATTCTTGTGTCGGTCTCCGCCCACCACGTCACGATAGTAATGTTTATGCAACCTAGATTCAAGAACACGTTTGACTCGCAGCTTGCTCTAATGACTTCAGGTTGTGGTTACTGTAACCCGATGCTTGAAATTATGAATGGCATTGATCTTATTATTTACAATAACAGGTTTAAACTTCAAGGCCCATTATTTATGTTAATCAAGTTACGTAGCTCAAAAAAGGGTAGGGACGACATCAGCAAATATTGCAAAGTGATCAAGTGCATAGAATTGATCAGATCAAATGACTATGTAGCTCAGTCAAAAATTGAAGTATCTTACATATTTCAGTTTTAGCGATTGTTTTTTTTCTATCTATTCTATTTCCAGTAGTTTTTTTTTTATCTGTTAGACATTGTGATAAGCGATAAACTAAAGAGTGAAGGTAAGAATACATAAATCTACGAATAAACAAAATCCAATTAGGACTTTTATCCCAACAAAGATTTCACCACGATATCTTCTTTCTTACATTTCCGAGCAGATTAGTAATACGATAATCTCATCATGCTAAGAGTTATCAACATAAGCTAAAAAAATGTGCTGTTAGAATGTAGTATAAACAAATATTTGCTGTATAGTGACTACCCACAAGGAGGCGTACCAAAATACGATCCGGAATTGTTTGTCTGGTACCATGACGTGCTTTAAACGAACCTAATGAGTCGCTGAAAGTGGATCACTTAGAACAATTTGTTTCGCTACCAATCATTCTGCATAGTACACCTATTCGAGTTCTGTGGCCGTAAAATGTATAAGACAAAAACTTGAACTTGCTCTATGATTATATTATCAGTTTGGCCTTGACACCAACATCTGACTGTCTAGGTGCCTTATTAAAATTTATAATTTTCTCCACTTGTTCAAAACAAATTTTGCATAAATGCCTGAATTAATTTAGATAATACGATACGTATAGATCCTTAGATATAGAGATTTTGTAAGCTTTAATTTAAGCCATCATATCTCCTTAAATATCATTACAAACAAGAAGGTAAGATCAATATTTAAAGAATTAGGGATGTACATAGACAAAAGAAATCCTACTAATATTATATGATTTATTACTCATTCACGTTAAAATTACTGGATGGATTTTGATGAATAATATAGCACATAATATAAGAATATAGGCTTTTTATCATTTTTTTGGGAGGAAGTTCTCTTGGGGTCCAGGTGAAACCGCGGGGGAAGCTAGTTATGTTTAAAGAAACAAGACGGACTAGTTTTCTGTAGTCTTAAATAATTGAACTTTTATAACCCCAGTCATACGATCGAAGATATAGTAAATACCAGAAACTTGTTTTAAATGCACGTAAAAGTCATTACGCCTCTCTTGTCCTTGTCTGCAGGATCTTCGCAGATTGTAAATTGCTTCTGGCGCGACAAAATATGTGAACTTAGAATGCTTCCGATCGCATCTAAAATTCTCTATAATTATTATTATGAAGCTTAAAGGTTTCTTTGATGGCTCGCCCTAATTTGTTATAAAATTATATAAGTGCAAGACAGTCCAGATGTCGAGGAAGGCTATAATGCTACTTTTTATTCGGATGCGCGAAGTAGCTACTTTTTACTACGGAACGTGCAGAAGCTAGTAGTCATTACACAGGTGCCAGTATTATAATTAAACTTCTTTTGTTAACCTAGATGTAATTATTTTTCCTTTTTTTCGTAGGTATTCTAACAGCGATCAACTGTATCAGCGTGCGATGGACGATGCGGATACAGGATGTCTTCACCTCGTCAAAACTGTTGGCTTTGATCGTCATCATTATCTCTGGCATCTACTATATCTGCATAGGTAAGTTGATAATGTAATTAGTGCTTAATTACTACCTTAATTATTACCTACGTGATAAAAAAGTCTAGACATTCGTTAACGGAAGTCAAAAGTCAAAAAGTCCGGCGAACAGTCTTACCAAGAGGTATCCCTGGTATGGGTTGTTCGGATAACTGCCTTGTAGGGATGAGATAGGCAGTCGCTCCATGTAAAACACTGGTTTTCAGTTGCATCTGGTTACTTTGGAAGCAAACACCAACATAGTTGGGCAAAGGTTCTTCAGATGGAACACACAATTAGAAGATAGTCTACTATTTATAAAAAGGTGATCTTTATCTGCCGTTTATGGTATTTATTTATGTTTTTGCGTCCTTACCGTTCACTTCTTATCGCTTCCGCGGTCAAATCTAACGTCGCAAGCATTATAAACCAATTTTATAGCTATAAATATCATAAATATTTTAATGATGAGTTTATCAGCTCACTCATTTATCTAAAGAGATAAATTATGATTACGTTATGGTATCACATGATGATTATGATAAAGATGTGTTACAAATGACACGTGTACTCAACATGTGTTATATCCCAAATTGATCATGGTTTGGTGGGTAAACGGTTAGAGCTGTTGATAGACCAAGGTCGGAACGAACAGCCCATTGTTGTGTCCCTTTCTCGGAAGGCTCACATGTAATGTAGCGACAAATTCGCAGAATCATGTCTCGGATATCCTTTTGTCATACTTAATGAGTTAATGACAATACAAATAAGAGATTTTCCTGTCTTGAATAAAACTGTTATAGTATCTTTTATCAAGAAGGTGCTGACATATCGGTCGGTTTGGCTTAAAAAGATTATTTAGATACGTGTGAGATTATAAGCTCGGCAATAATAAGGTTTCACGTCCATTGCATAATATTTATTACCCGGTGCGATCGTCCTAAGCTAAGTCATGCTATTTTATCAAAAATAATCTAAAGTTTTATGCCAATCGATAGGAATACCGAATACTAATGATAAGAATATGATTGATACTGATGAGTAGACCTACATCTACTAGCCGATATGCAAGTTACGACATTGGGGCAAGACACAACGTCTACGAGTACTACGAGTGACGTTTTTTAATCTTTAGTGGAAGTGTCTAATAGTTTACACATGCAGTTTTTTGAAATAGTGACACATCAGCATCTGCCTACAACTATGTTGGGGTCGCCTTCCAGTCTAATCGGATGCAGCTGAGTGCCAGTGTTTAAAATTGAGCGACTGCTTATCAGACCTCGTACCCGGGCAATTCGAGAACCCTTGGCAAGACTGGTTGTCAGACTCTCCTCCTATCGCATATTTTGTGTAGCCTCTTTTGTAGACTGCGATTTTCTTAAATTGACTTCTGCCAAATTTATGCATTTAGATTTTATTAACGCGGCTTAATTACCGCACTGCATATGCTCATATTTACGTCTTTAAGGAGTTTTGGCATATCTTCAAATACTCAACTATCGAGTTTGATTACAGTGTAAATAGGAATGTAATGACTCACCAGCAAATCGCAATCAACTCTACATGGAAAACGTTTAACGTGCCAACCATACATAATAGTTATCATTATCACCCAAGCGAGAAAGTAAAGTTATAACAATTTCTTATTAGCTATATAGGTAAGTACTTCAGTGTTAGAAGAAATAGAGAAAGTAAAGAAAGTTTGAAGGGCCGTATGTTTCTTGTAAAGGTAGATTTGTATTACGAATGTACACGAGGTGTAACTATTCACGAAGCCATTCTCTCACCTACTATCAAAGGTATTTTCCAATAAGAGGCAGTAGAAAGTAAAGAAAGTTTAAGGGCCGCGTCTATAAATCATATCTGTCAATTGTTAACATCTTTAAAGTAGTACAGTCCTCGAGGTCTAAGCTGAGCTAAGTATTTGTGGGAGCACTTTTTATTAGGACGCCTTACAGAAGCAATTAGGCAGCTAGGCGTTCACAAAACATAACAGTTTTATTAATTAATGAGACAACGACGCCGTTACTAAATCAACTTTGACCCAAGAAACATGTTCCAGTGTAGATTAAATGAAGCGGTAGGCAAGATAGATAAACTTCGTTTCCTTAAGTTAGTTGTATAAGTGCCGAATTTACACGATAAGTTCACGTAGGTCATTAACACCCGCACGGAAACATCTTGGGTTAGACTTTAAATAAAACAAAAGAAGAATATATGACAATAGGCTTGTATTTGATATGAGAAATGAGGACACGGGTGGAATCGCTGATGGAAGCTGCTGAACTTTAATAGTTTCTGAATAACTGATGTATAGAGGTAGATTTTATAGTATAGGTAAGTATATTAAATTTCTCAGATCGTAGTATAAAGAAAGTTGTAGAGCAAGAGGCATTGATCACTTATCGCTAGTGCCATTAGCTAATTTATTGGCGAACGTATCAATGGCAGGATTCTTCCATTATTATGATTTATACATTAAATAAGCTCGGTCCTCGTGATTATTTATAAGTCAATGATTCATTGCTCATTGATAGGAAAAATTCTGGACCCCTGTTGCGTATGAGCACTGCATATTTATGCCGTAGTATCTTGATAAGCAATATTAATACTGCGGAGATGAAATATTATACTGCCTTCGTTGATTACTGAGAGAATAGGGAAGATGCAAATGTAATATTATTGAAAATTTTATCATTAAAATTTTAAAAAAGTATAAAAGAAAGACTACTGTAACGTTTTTATTTTACATAATGTTGATTTTTACGAATAATTAAAAATTAAAGTGACTTGAAACGAAACGTATTTCAAAACACCAATCAGCGTTCAGTGACGTCACTCTTGTATGACAACTTATTTGAGGTTATAGATAGTTGTAAAGGTGAACATTAATGTAATTAGTTTGTGCGAAAATTAATTGTGTTTTTCAGATTAAAATGGAAGTTGGATTTATTGATTTTTTTTAGGTGATAAAGCTACAGTCTTTTGGGGTATTTCCATTTCTACTTGAGCTTGTTTCGATCGTTTCTGAGGATACCTATATAGACACCTGTACACTCTTATCATTGGATATTTGAAAATTTTCAGAATCATGTGTTTCTGTGATTAATGAACACTCTAAAGATGAATCTGAAACATGAAAGAAATAATAATTCAGTTCTTCATCAGCAAGTACTATCTTAATAATATTACAAATGTGAAAGTTTAAATGTTTGTCTCTAGTAATAAGGATAAATCTGAAGGAATGAATTAAATGCTCTCAAGAATTTCGCGTTTTTTTGGAGATTAATAATTATCCTTCCCATTCGCAGCTTGGAACCACTTTTTTCTTAGTTTTGGGTCAGAAGGTCCAGTCAAAACTTTGTTGAAGTAGTTGGACACAAAACATGAGTCAACGCGGATTTTTTTCGGAGCATTGGTGGTATTGTTATGATCCCCTGATGTTGACGGATAATCCATTTTAAATTTTTACTGAAAAATATCTCGAAAGTCGAGAAAAATGCAAATGAATGAAAGCCGGCAACGAACAAGTACGACTAGTGTCAGACGCGAATGACGTCATCGGAAACGTAGGCCTGTTTTGGCGCGAAAATTTAAATTGACAATTTAAAACTGCATTTTTTTACAATAAATTGCAGTGTTTAAATTTTTTTATATATTTGTGGTCTATTCTACATGGAATTCTTTAAAATAAAAACAAAAATAAAAATATTGCATCTTCCCTATTACGTACAACTGCGAATGAGATCTAAGAAGGACAAAAGGTATACCTATAGTCATTATTCATTCCATAAGTGAGTTTGAAACGGTTATCATTATTTTGTAATTCCGTGTCCTGATTATCTACGGTGATAAGGGTCAAGGGTAACTTAATATTTTTGGTTTCTTTCTATGTCCAACATTTTTTTTCCTCATTATCAGGTCACACCGAAAACTTCGAAGGATCCTTTGAGGGGAAATTCAGCGCTGGCAACATCGCTCTCGCGTTTTATTCGGGACTGTTCGCTTTCGGTGGGTGGAATTACCTCAACTTCGTCACTGAAGAATTACAGGATCCTTACAAGTAAGTGTCGCTTCATGTCTAAATATTACTTCTACCGTGTTTTGTAATTAAGTACATTGCTATCTGATCTACTTCATAGTTATTTTATTACCTGTAAAGATAACTGTGCTCACTGCAAAACTTTGGATTCCCCGCTTTAAAAATAATTCCTTTAAGAAAAGTCTGCCGATTTCAGCGTTATCTTTTATACGATAACAAAGAGACGATCCAACTTTCTTGAACTTTACCTCACCTTCTTCGTATTCGTAACTAGCGTCATTAGGAAATAAACACGTGCGTCGATACGCACTACGCACTTTTATAACTCTGTCTACACGACATTGTATCTAGATCGCAATGCTGAGCGTGCACCTTCCAAGGTTGAACAACTAGCACTATGCCTAAGCTTTATGTAATGCACGTAGAAGTTGCGTCATAAAGTGGAGCAAATAAAAGAATCGGTGTCAAGAGCAGCGATTTGGTATTAGGCTAGCTAGGGTCGCACACATTGGATAGATTTTTAAATCCGTCTGAAGTGGTCCCCTCGAGAGTTTTTCAAATACGTTGGTACTTACTTACCCCATTATTTGACGTTCCGATTATGGCGTAGAACTATGCCTAGTTTACGTACGTTTCTCTAAAGCTGCAATGATTTATAGTCTTAAGAACATAAATTAAATGTCATTAACCGTATCACTTGGGCCGCATACACATCGACTGTTACATTTGCTTAAAAAAATATGTAGTCAAACATTCACGCGTTCATCTCATAATACTTCGGACATGTCGATCGGCAGAATCGTCTTCTCCGAATAGTTGACTTTATGGAAAATTAAATAGAAAAAGTCCAGGAACTTGGAAAATTGCGTAAAAATTGTCTCATGACGATATTATTGCTGAATATTAAGGTCGAGATTCAAACCATAGATATGTCTGATTGGACACGACAACGCATTTCGGGTCAGGAAGTGAGGAATAAATTTGAAACTTTATAACTTACAGTGACACAAGAATGTTGGCAAAGGGTATTGTTTTATTCATTTGGTGGCGAAGTGTTTTCGCTCCTATTGCATGTTTTATTCATTGAGACATTTATTTAACGTCGAGAGATAGAGAGTTAGGGATATTGAATTGGCCATTAGATTCTATTCACTCAAATGGAAAATGGGTAACTACTCTCCATAGAGCACTTAGATTTTTGCAAATGAGCATGTAAATATTAGAGCTGACGTTGACTGACTTACCATAGGACTAAGAACGGAGCTTTTTCAAGTGGGAATCTTCCAGATGAAAAATTAACATACAATAATACCACTCGTGTGACACGTAATTGGTCACAACGGGCATAATTTTTGCGTGGAGACGTGAATTGCGTTAACTGTTTTACTACACATGTGGGCTGCCAATGTTGGTCATATAGGATGCGTTATATTGTATCGTATGTACAACACTAGTGTCGACTCATTACAGCCAATAGGTCTGATATATAGGCATTTGTTTTTAAGTGTTTGATACTTGGCCCTATGGGGTAGGTACTTACCTAACGTGGGCATTTACCCATTCGTAAACTAATACCTAATTTTTCTTGATTGTTCTTATTTATTTTTCCGGGTATGTCTGCTCTTCTACTGTCTGTCTACTGTCTGATTTTCTGCTCTCTTTAAAATTATCTCCGCAAAAAGAGTGTTATTTATTACATACATCAATGTTTGATGAATGAAGCGTCCTCCTTTTTAATGATGGATGATTGAATTTAACGTTTTATCTGGCAATATTGTGATATAGGTATGGCTTTTAAACCGATTCCCATCTTGAAAAAAAGTCTTTAAAAAAGCAGAACAGTTTCTTGCACTGGTACGTTGGCTTAATTGATACTGGCAGTACTGGGTGACGAAACTTCATTACTGCTCTGCATATCACTATAAATCTATTATCTGTTTTACGACGGGTGTTGTACCCTACATTCTGAGCGGAGAGTAATAAGTTTTTATGCGTTATAAATTCCTCTGTTTCAGGAATTTGCCTCGAGCGATATGGATCGCTATGCCCATGGTGACTATTATCTACGTGATGGCAAACTTGGCCTACTTTGCTGTCGTTACGAAGACTGAAATGATATCAAGCGCTGCGGTGGCTGTGGTTGGTATTATTCTTTTCATGTTTTGCTTAGAGGGTGTAGAGTATTCAATTTAAAAATAATAGTATTAAGGCGTTGATTGTTAGTTTTTAAGCTCCAAATATCTAAAGTGTCAAAGTGTGCTCCAAATTCTGATCAAATCTCGAGCTATATCAAACAAAATAACTTATTGTAAGCATTAATTCAAAGTTAACAAACAAAATTACATCAGGAAAATAGCAAATACATTGCGCTGATGATGCAACAGTAGCCGTTAAATGTTAGTTACATAGGTGGGCTCGCTTCAAGGCAACAAACAACTTTTTTCGACATTACCTATCTTTCTGCTGCGGTTTTTTTCTCAATGTACACCAGCGCATTAAGCTACCCGAAACTGTTAAATTTTCCCAATCAGCTCTAAATCATATGCTTTAGCTAGAGAATTGAAAATCTGTTAAGGAAATACAGACTGTAGGTAGTAGCTTGATGCGTATGTACTGCCGCTTTTATCATATGTACTACTGGCATATTGAAACGGAAGGAACTAAGTACAAAACAATACATCAATGTATGACATTATCAGTAAGCAAAGGAATATTCCTACAATCCTACTAGAACTCAATTCAGTAGGTCATCACGTCTCCAGAAATAATTATCATGTCAAGTGTATATGTGAGTCTTTATCACTCCCGGTACCTTTACGTCCTTATTCCATTGCGGCATGCTCGCTGATTGTCCCTGCTAGTAAATACTATATAGTGCCTAAAATAAGGACAAAATTTTGGTAGCGTCAATATGCACCAATATTGAATCTTGGCCAACAAAGCGCATCAAAAGTAGGTATTCGATAGTTACAGACGCCAGCACATCAAGCTACCTCAAACTGTCAAATTTTACCAATCAATAATGAACCATATGCATGAACGATAAAGGTGAAAATCTGTAGTCGCTTGATGTACCAGCATCTGTATCAATGATGAAACATTTAGAGCACACCTCTTTTTTTGCTTACTTGCCTCATTTGTCCTAATTTATGCATCAAAAGTACCACGACAGCAGAAAGACTCAGATAACGTTTTATCGGGGTGAGAAGTCCCACAGGATAGCAAGTAGAATTATTGCATGAAAAACGAACAGCGAGTATCTCTAATAAGTCAAGCGGCCGCCATTCGACTAACATCCTTGAATAGACAGACTGACAGTCGGTGATTGATTTATGAATAAGATATAAATGCGTAGGACGTTTATAAAGGAATTATTATTATACAGTGTTCTCTTTTACGACTAGCGACTCCACAATAATATAACGACGACATTATATTACCTATACTTTATAAGTTTTTACCTACCTACTTTAATAGGTATTATATTTCATTTTCAATTTTATATCTATGTTTAAATGTAATAAATGATTTGTGTATTTTATATGGACGAGAATTAAATGAAATGTAAGAATTAAACGCATATACTTACTATTCATGGGTGTCGTGTGTGACGTCAACTGCAATAAACCACTCCTTCCCTAACAAATGCCTGTATATTTTAAACTAAGTGGTGCCCTTATCATAGAAACTACCAGAGACTATTCATCCGTGACAGCCTGCTAAACTAGATTTGTAACTATTGTATGTTTGTGTGTGCTGAACATTGTATGGACTTGAATAAATAAGTGAATACAATCGACCAACTTGCCACTACAAATTCCTAAAAGTTGAGGAGACATTGATCTTCATGGTTTCACCTGTTTGTTTGTCTCAAAATCACAAAGATACTAACATCATAATCCTCAATAGAGACGAGTTTGTATTCCAATGATATCGTAGCGCCTACTATAAGATAGCTAGCTAGGACCTTGTCTACGTCTAGATAAGTTGATGGCATCCAGGCCGATTGTCGGCTACGGCGGCCGTTCTCTTTTATGGAGATCAGCCAGCTGCGCAGGACATATTATGTACACAAGCATTCGCGCAGATACAGGTGCACTTTCTATTCCCTCACTCTCATAGTCCGATGGGACGGATATCCCATACGACCGGAGAGAGATCAGGACCTACATTTATGTGCTCTCGGGTGAATCAGTCTCCAACTACCAGACTCCAGGCTGCTTTATGAAAGTTTCTCAAAACCCACAAACCGATTTCGGCCCGACCCGGGAATCTAACCCGAGACCCCGTGCTCAGCAGTCGCGCCTTCCTACTACTAGACCAACGAGGCAGTCAAGTTACTGCTAGATAAGTTAGTGAGTACGTAACTTAGTTCTGATATTATCTTATAATATGTCTATATCTTCAGGTGTTTGGTGATCAACTGTTCGGCCGATGGAGCTGGATGATCCCCGTGTTCGTGGCACTGTCGACGTTCGGAGGGGTCAACGGTGTGTTGTTCACTTCGGCGAGACTATTCGCGACTGGTGCGCAAGAGGGACACATGCCGGCTTTCTTCTCGTTGTTCCATATCAAAAAACAGACACCCATACCATCGCTTATCTTTACTGTAAGTATCAAATTATCAATTATATGCACTGGACTTGCATTGTCAAGATAATTGCCAATACCTAATGGAAGAAAATAGTAACTACTTATATAATGTATCTTATACAGAGATTTTTCTTAAAACTTTTATGAACAACATGATTTTCTTATTTTTCCAGTGTTTATTCTCCCTGTTGATGTTGACAACGAGCAACGTGTTTGATCTCATTAACTACTTCTCTCAAACGTTGTGGCTGTCGGTGGGTGCATCAGTGGTCGGCATGCTGTGGCTGCGACGTGTCAAGCCGGACATCCCGCGACCTATAAAGGTCAACATCGTCATACCGTACCTGTTCCTCATCGCTATCGCCTTCCTGGTCATCATCCCAGCGATCACTGAACCTAAAGATACAGCTATAGGTATTGCCATCCTCCTCTCTGGGATACCAGTTTATTATCTGTGTGTCAAGTGGCAGAGCAAGCCAGACATGTACCATTCCTTCTCCAGCTCCATTCTAAGGTTCCTACAGAAACTTTGCTCATGTATCTTCGTAGAGTCCACTGAAAAAATGTCCAATTGAACTTCGTAACGGAAACAATCTGATTAAAGATTGCTTTTGGCTTCAAAGTCTAGAAAGTGATATACTTTCGAACATAATTGACGAAAATATGTATTAAATAAAGAAAATAAGATATATAAATGTAAAGGACCAATCAGATATCTAATGTAAATTATTTCGAGATCGTTATTTTTACCCACACGATACTGTGATAAATATACGTCTGCAGTGTGTCCAAATCTTTTTAACCTGGGTCCTGTCTTAGGCCTCTCAGCCCACGGCGGCTTTTTGTAGCGATGCAGTTGCGCGTTTAGCAAATGCGGAACAGGGTTGAACAGGGGGGGGGGAGTGTGGCGGGGTGTGTGAGTGTAAACCGAACATCGTGAACAACGGCGTGCGTCGCATTTTCCACGCGACCAAATCGGGTTTGCATCGCGACTGAATCCAGATTCAGTTTCTGTTTATAGCGACAGTTTCCCATCTGTATCGCTACAAAAAGTCGCCGTGGGCGAGGGGCTTAGTGTACTTATTGTTCCGAGTTGATCTGCAACAATGTTTGTCTAAAGAAGCTTGCTGTTGAAAGTAAAAGTAGTAAACCAGTGTCATCAAAAACAAATTTGGAGCAATATTTATAATACTTTGGACAATACTGTAAACCATGCCAGTATTTACACACGATCTGATTTAATGTCTGGGACATGCGTGCTATTCTCTACGTACGATTGTTTGGCTCCAAATAGGTTCTATAGGACAGAAAAAGGGTAATGCCTGAATTAAACTAACTACATAGGTATAATTTACAGGTCTAAACATTGAATAATTGCTCTTTATCAAATCTAACACGGCCATTTCAACTGAATCCGTTCAAGTAAATAACTTTTACCTATGGTTTGTAAGACGCCAACACATCAAGCTACTACAATCTGTCAATTTTCCTCAATAGATTTTCAACCTTATCGCTGTAGCATATGGTTCAAAGTTGATTGGGAAAAGTTGACAGTTTCGGTTTCGGGTAGCTTGATGTGCCGTCTGTACATACAAGCCACGCTTACTGTAACTTTAAATAACTAGAAGCGATGCTTACCTCTATAAACTTACCTGATTTATATTAATAGGTAGGTACATACGTGTTCGTTGCTCTCTGTTCGGAATATCTACTTTATTTAAACATGTAGACGTTAAGAGCTTATTTATATTATATCAATGACAAGGTACGGACATTCCTACAAAGCACTGTTTTTATTAGTCCTAAAATTTAGGCTGTATTTGTTAGTTTTGCTACGTTTTTTTTACAAATGTTTTGAGATAATATGTACTCAGACTTTTTGTAGTTACTATTTATTATTATATTTACACAATTATACAGATTTTAATGAAAGGATTGCGTATTTATTATATCTACAGAAGTAGGTAGGTTTAAGTATAATAAAAACGACTGTCAGTGTCTTATAACACGATAATATCAAAAATTGTATCCATATTCAATGATTTAAAGAAATGTATCAAAGAAACAATACATGCATATTTATTGTAATTGTGTATTTAGTAAAATATACTGATCACGTAACATAATGTGGCGTATTATCCTACTACTATTATAAAGGCGAAAGTTTGTAAGTATGGATGTATGGATGTATGGATGTATGGATGTTTGTTACTCTTTCACGTAAAAACTACTGAACGGATTTGAATGAACCTTTACCACAATATAGCTTATACATCAGAATAACACATAGGCTATATATTATAACGCTATTAACTAAGGGGGATGAGCAATAAAGCATTTTTGGTCAGTTTTAACTAGACGCCATCTATATATTTTTAATTACAACACATTTAGCAAATTTGACTGTACCAGCTGGGTAAATAGTTATTACCTACTGTCATAGATGGAGTTAAGCTTTTCATACAATTAAACCGGGCTAAAAAAATTTAAATTTATTTTTCAGTTCAAAGTATATACCTAAACATGCTACATATGTTATTTCGACAGATAAAAATAATTTAAAGAAATTAAGTAGTAAAAGTATTAAGGCAAGTTTCAACCTAACGCCCTCTTTAGCTTTTCAAAGCAATCTAATTTGAAAATCTGACATTGTTAGTAATTATAGCTGATCATAGATGGAGTTCATAGTTTTATTTTCATAAAATTAAATTATACCGGGGTGTCTTCCAGTCTACAATCGTAGTCACAAGTATTAATTTTGATTATTCAAGTTCCAAGATAACACTCAAAATCGGGGACAGAGGATGAGAGAATAAAATATGTCTTTGGGTAAGTTAGTCATTTAAGATCAAAGAAGGAGTGCTGTACTTTCTTCATACAATATCAGTCTGGGGTAATGTTAGCTAAGCTTCCAGTATACCACACGTAACAAAGCAGCATGGCTTATCAATATTTTTATTTGATTTTTACGAACGATTACTGATCAAAAATACATACATATGTATGACTAAATAATTCTAGAGAAAAGGTCAATCTCTTGGAAACGATTCAGAAAAGAACAGATCTCTTCGAATAGGGTTGGCTGCTGTTCTGACTCTAAGTGGTCGTAAAAGGAAAGGGAATAAATAATAATCTAAGGATTGACTACGATGTTCATTACAATGTAGCCCCTTAGATAGACATCTCAAATTAGAAAGACTCGACTTCTTTCTTAATCCATGTCCAGCAGTCATTTGTTGATATAAACTGCCTCCTAAGAAACGGTCAGCGCATATAAGGGTGGACATCAGACACAGGTGCACTCCCTATTTCCTTACTCTCATAGCCTTTAGATTAGGCACACGATCGATGTTTACGTATTCTCCGATGCACGGATATATCAATCACTAACTTTCAGTCTTTTTTGTGGGATGTCGTAAAATAACCTCTCCAGCTAAGGATGCAGCTGGACGAAGTGTCAGACTTTTACTGACTAAAACCTACTTTGTGCCTTCTGGAGATCCCTGTATGCCAGGGCCACGGTAACTAAGAGGCCCATGTTGCTGACATATCTTCGAGGAGCGCATGGAATAGAACGCGCCGTCGACACGGGCTGTCGTCCTTAGACGTACGGACGGTGAACCAACCAAAACCCACCGCCCACAGACCCACGCCTACGGTGGTCGGGAGTCATAGATTAAACACTAATACTGGAAGTCGTCCCTCGACACTCGGCGCCCGCGGTGTCGACCAGTACCAGCTTTTCCGCTTCGGCTGGAATGAGCGGTGCTGTTTCTAAACCACTCCGCCGCCTCTTTCGCTAGCATAATTGCTTCGCAGAAGGAGGCGGCCGCTCCCATTCTTTCATGCTCCGGACTACGGCCTGGACCAGGGCCGAATGCGAAAGCTCACCGCTGTAAGGACACGGTGGTGCTCCGCCCAAGCAGAGCGCATCCCCACCGTTTGCTCCACCGTATCCTTTACCAACTTCCAGTCCCCGGGCTGCTTTTTCAGTTTCCTAACACTCACAAAGCGATTTTGGTCCGACCTGGTTCGACCGAATCGAACCCGATACCACGTCGTGCACAGCAATTATTATGTTATGTTATGTTATGCGACTACTAGACTAGCGATGAAGAGCGCATACGTAGTGCCTAAACCAACTTTATCGACCTCGACGTGATCGACCTGCAATGTATGTTCGAAGTGACTACAATATCATTTAAAGTAGTGACGACATATAATATGTACATTATTATATATACGAGCATAGGTTCAGAATGTATTCCGCAACAATATACACATTTTGCACCTTCGAAGTTCAGTTCAATCTAAGACAAAGACCAGAGCGAGAAGCAGCGGGAGGCCACACCTGCATGTCCAGTCTTAGTAAACGACGCGTGTGTATTGTTGTGATATGAAAACATAAGTCAAATGTCCGCCAAATTTGGAAAGTAAAATCAGCCCCAGAACTCTAATGCCCACGCGGACGACGTCGCGGGTAGCAGCTAGTATATTTATAAATGTTTGCTTAAGTAACTACAAATAATGGTTTAAATAAACTTTTAAGTACTTGATTATTTTGTGTTTTTTTTAGTTATAGCAATAGTTACCTCTATCTATTAGAACTTAAGCTGTAGATACGTGAAAGTATTATTATTATTTTTTACTCTCTTTAAATGTTAGATTCATTCATATCTTTTTAAATCATCATTTAAGAAATGGCCTCGCACTTTGCTTTAAGTTTTTACAACTTATTTAAAAAATTTCCTGGATTTTTCGCAAGAGTTAAAATAATGAATGCTTTATGTGCAAACGATCTCGCGAGTAATAGACACCAGTGTTCAAAAGCCGCCACATTTTATAACTATATATATCTATCAAATCTTATAATGGACTCCGACACTAAAATGTTCGCTAATAGGTACCTTCCTTCGTTGTATGTCCAACGTGCGACTGTGGCCACCACAGCCTTCTCGTGTGCGTCGTTACATTATTCAAATTGCATATTGGACGCCACTGGTAGCTGTGGTCAGTGGACCCTGCCTTTTCCTAAATATCGGTCACCTATCAGCGTCCAGTCCGGTCCAGTCTTCAAGAAATCAGCTGTGTTTTACATGGAGCGACTAGATACTTATATAACCTATTCCAATTTTTAACCCGGTTACTTGGGCATCTCGATATTCCTTGGGAGCACATAAAGGTAAGATTCTAAGTAGGTACAATAATTACAACTAAATTATTATGTAAATAGATTTTTAATGAGCATTCACATACAAACACTGGCAGTCTATAACTGTCAATTATTTAAAAATTAAATGTCAACATACCTTCACTTCTGTCAAAGCATCCAATAAGGGACAGAGAAACATAAAGAAAAGATGTTGAATTTACAAAATAGACGTATTGTGAGTTTAGTGCGCCAGGCACGGCAGTTTACAGTGCATGCGCCACTACAGGAACACCAAAGGTGGTATCCCGACGAAACATTTATTAAACAATTTTCTGGTTCAGTGATGTACCCCACACCAGAAACAAACAAGTACTACAGAATTATTAGCCACGGTAAACTGTTCCCAGTCGAACGCAAACTGCAGAACATGATCATCAACTTTGGTCCTCAGCATCCAGCTGCTCACGGCGTTCTACGTTTAATATTGGAGCTGGATGGCGAAACTGTAGTCAGAGCTGACCCCCACATAGGTTTCTTGCATAGAGCTACGGAGAAACTAATGGAACATAAGCATTATAATCAAAATTTACCCTTCATGGACCGTCTGGATTATGTATCCACCTTAGCGAACGAACAGGCTTTCTGTATTGCTGTTGAAAAACTTCTGAATATTGAAGTACCTCCGAGAGGTAAAGCAATCAGAGTTTTATGCGCTGAATTGAGCCGTTTAGCAAATCATTTGTTGAATGTATCGGGCACTGTACTCGATGCAGGGGGTATCACACCTTTTTTTTGGATGTGCGAGGAACGAGAGAAACTGTACGAGATGTTCGAAAGAATTTGTGGTGCTAGGATACACTGCTGCTATCTTCGTCCAGGCGGCGTATCCCAAGATATTCCTATTGGTTATCTGGATGACATTTATGAGTTTTGTAGTAAATTAGGAAACCGTTTAGACGAAACTGATGATCTTGCAACTACGAACCGATTGTTCTATGCTAGATGTGCAGGCATCGGTCTTGTAACCGCACAGGACGCTATGTCTATGGGATTCACGGGAGCTATGCTTCGTGGAAGTGGAGTTAAATGGGATATAAGGATATGCCAGCCGTATGATGGCTATGATTTATATGATTTTGATGGCGTTGTTGGAACATTTGGCGATATTTATGACAGATATCTATTGCGTTTTGAAGAAATGCGCCAATCTTTGCGAATTGTTAATCAAGTACTTGACACAATGCCTGAAGGAGAATTTAAAACAGACGATTCTAAAGTTACTATGCCTTCACGGAAAGAAATGAAAACTTCTATGGAATCATTAATTCATCATTTTAAGTTGTGCAGTGAAGGATATCCCGTGCCACCTGGATTTACGTATACCGCTACTGAAGCTCCAAAAGGAGAATTGGGTATATACATGGTGGCTGACGGTACGTCGATACCGTACCGTGTTCATTTACGTCCGTGTTCCTTTACACATATAATGGGAATAGCTATCGTGGGTCCCCGTTTAATGTTAGCCGACATAGGTGTGCTCATTGCGTCATTAGATATTGTGTTTGGAGATGTTGATCGTTAATCTTTCTTGTCTTACTTGTGCCCAAGTACTTTACCGGCCTACTTAATTATTATGCGTAGGTATGCATATTATACCTACTATATTAAATATTATAATTATAATTATGAATATATATGCGATTGGTATCCGTATTGTCGTTTCTTACTTACATTGTGTAATAATAAGTATAGTTAAATAGTAAAAAGAAGAATAAGAAGGAATCCGATAAACATTCGATGTAAGTTTGTAACGGAATTCGTTATGTACGTATTGTTTCCCTACTTTTCATAATTTAACCCTTTTTGGCTATTTTCACCTAATGATCAGAGCCTAAAAACTGTCAGATAGGCAGTCGCTCCTTGTAAAACACTGGTATTCAGCTGAATCCAGTTAGACTGGAAACCGACCCTTAACATAGTTTTGGGAAAAGGCTCGGCAGATGATGTCGATCCGAGCCTAATGAAAGAAAAACTGTTAGGTTATGGGTGTAGAGAAACGTCATGACAAAGACGTTAATAAAAGTGACAGTATGTCACCGTCAATCGTAAACGTCAAAAGTGCAAATTGTTTTTCTTTGACACTTTGTCATTCATATTGTTCTAAGCTAAGTTCTCTCTCGATTGCTTTTGTGTCATTTCATTATTTTTCAACCGTGTAGGTTGTCATACAGACAAAAGGGTGTTATCTATTGTTTGAAAACAAAAAGTTTGTGTTAGAATCCTTAATCATGTTAAAATTCGAAATAGTTTCTTCAAGGATCGTGGAAGGTTTTGAGAACGAAAAGAAATTCGTAGCTTATATGTTGCAAGTAACTCAGGCTACAGAATCTAGGGTGCTAGATCCAGATCCTGCAAACGTTGAGAGGCGGTACACTCACTTCCTCGATCTTTTTAATGGATTGAAAAAAGAATTTCCGACTTTAGTAAGCAGTTTGTCATTTCCCAGAAAGGTTCGTAAACATTACTTCAATTATAATACATTGCAAGTTCATTGTTATTATTATGACTCATAAACACTTTGTTAGAAAATCTCTAATAAGTAGTGTCCAGTAGGCGTATCACTGTACATATTGATAATTTTGTGTTTAGATTTTACCATCACTAAGCTTAAAACTTTTTTGTGTAATTTTTGACAGAATATATTTAGCATTTGTCTTTCGCAAGTAGTTGCTAATTTTAGAGATGTCAATTTAGGATGTTAATTATAATAATCGTGTTTATAAATTGGAAAAATTTTTCCTCACGTAAAATGAATTGGCACTTTGTTGAATGTGTGAAATTTTTCTCATTTCAGATTGTTATGGGTAATTTTGATCCAATTTTGATTGCCACACGGTGTGCAGCATTTAATTCCCTGTTAGATTTAGTGGCCAGTGAGTCACGGCTGCGGGACTCCCCAGCTGCTATCACATTCTTTCAGGACATTGAGCTAAATGAAGCCAAGCGACTCATCAACAATGGAAGTTTTGATCAAGCACTTTCTGTTCTGGAGACTAGTTTCAAATTATTAAACAAGGTTAGTGTCAATACACTTAACGCATTATGGATTGCTGTATGATGCAAGGGCAGTGACCGGACATTGCACACAGCTCAAACAAGATAATGTTTTAATCTGTCTGATCCTTAAAAATATTTTAATGCTCATGTATTTGAAAGCACATGTTTAATTTTTTTGCAGTCCACTATAATTTTCAATTCTAAATACCATTATTGTTCTTCTGATTTCAGAAAATTATCATATTGTTAATAATCATGTGGTAACATTTTCCAGGTGTATACAGACAGATCTCGTGTGGTACTCTGCGCCCTGTGCCGAATAGTCGCATGCGCGGGCGCCAGCGATGGAACCCTCGCTGGTCCAGTGGAACGCTGGGCACAACTTGCGCTCAAGCGATATGAGGCTGTCAGTGACTCCGATCTCCTTCTCATTTATGTGCCGCTGTTACATACATGCATAACAATTTGGTTAGTATCTTTTCACCTATTATGTCCTATACCAAACGAAGCAAGGGTTGGCCCATGTTAAGCTAAGATTTTCTGTGTGCGGATATCCAATTTGCAGAGATTGAAAAATGTCAAGCATTTTAAATTTATTTATTTGGGGGCTCTTTAAGTTCCCGGCAGCCAAGCCTTTTGAGCTCCAGATCTGCTAAAATAGCTACTCTTGCTATATGGATAATCTGGTACTGAATGGACTTTCACTAAAATTATACTTTTCTCAGTTTTCTACCCATGTGTTTTTTCGTCATGAGTCATAATCATGTGTTCACTAATCTATGTATACCTTTGGTAAGTATGTCATCAATCATGTGATGAATCTACATAACCTTGACTAACATACCATAAAAAGAAGTATGTGGCATGACCTCACTCAAGTGAGTTGCAGTATGTAATAGGATGTATGTAATTCCTTAAAAAAATACTGCTGTTTTGGTCTATATGTCGCTGGAGTGTTTCCATTTATTTGAATCTAGAATTTCACACTGTCATATTCCTTCAGGGTTTGAAATCTATTATCTGTGACCTGCAAGTCTCTATAATAATTGATATAGAAAATGATACCTTATTTAATTAACAATGGAACAATAGATTATTAGCAAATAAACAAACGTTAACAGATAACTCAACAATTGAATTCATTGAACTGTTGAACAATAATAATGTACAATAAATAATAGTAGTGTGTATAACCTCAAGATTTAATTAGCTAGTGTTTGTTATGAAACTGATAATAGGATGGCGCAATTTATACGTCAACTGTGTAGACAGTAGACTGCGATAGGCTATGTTAATAGAAAACACGTACTTGGACGAAATATAATTTAAATTATTAGTCATCATCATCACAGCTTTTTTATTGTCCCACTGCTGGGCACAGGTCTACTCTCCCACGTAGAAGGATTGAGCTTAATCACCACGCTTGCTCAATGCGGGATGATGATTTCAGATTTTATAGTCCAGGTTTCCTCGAGATGTTTTCCTTCACCTTTAATCAGTCATTGGTTTCCAAGATAGAAAAGTTGCATTGGTACTTGCTTGACCTGGAATCGAACCCGCACCCTCATTCCCGAAAAGCTGGTGCTTTGACCGCCAGGCTACCACGACTTTAATTTACGACGAATTTCACGACAAAATTATTAGTACTAAGTACAAATCCACAACATTATGTAATCTGTTTATAAATATGGTTTTAATTTAAGAGATTACACATTAAGCTTTAGTGTTACAAAACTCTCAAGACTATGCAGTTTTGCTTATTGGCAATAATAATATTTTTCAGGGAAACACTCGGCAGAGACAAGTCGAAGTTGGTTGAGGAGCTGAACGATTTACGCAGACGAGGAATGAAAGTAGATTCTGTGCCAAGCCTAATGGAAGCGGTGGATAGTCTTATAATTTAAACAAACTTGACAAATTTTTGACTCGAAAAATAATAATCTGAATCCTATTTCAATGTATGTTGAAATGTTATATAAATTTGGACCAGATTTATGCGCTTCTGAAACTTTAAAACATGGTTGGGGGTTACTCCGATCATTTTAAATATTCTCATTGCTTGTGAAATCCATTGGAGGTCTGATATTTGAAATTGCTATAATTTTTTTTGTACCTGATTGTAGGTGTTTTTACATAGGTTTCAATTGATTTTCTGAGCAGACCATTGCAGCCGTGTGAGCTTGATACTCATTGGACACTTCGTAGTTCAGTCGTAATTCCACAGATGGCGTTGACTGAAGGAATTTTATTCTCTGGGCATTATTAAAGGACATGTCCGCTTTTTGTATGGACGTTGGTTTTTTATTCCGAGTAAAATTTAACCAGCATCAATGTTTATTCATATAAAGACGATAAAAAAAAGGAACTTAGAACCACTGAAATAATATTTTTAAACCCCTCCATTTTACAGAAAATTCAAAACTTAATAATTGAAGTTATTATTATTCTTTTAATTGCTGGCAACCCTTAAAAAAGGTAGTTTTTATTTAAAGTATCGCCACACTGGGATAATGTTATATTTGACTTTAGATTATAGACCTATAGATGACTAGATGTAACCATGAGACTGTAGGCAAATGTGGAAATGAGAAGCATATATACGAAATAAGTAAGAAAATTGAGACTAAACATAATATTCTCTGTCGCATTCGGCGTGCCGGGTTTTGCTCGGCCAACATTTAAAAGTTGGCCCAAACAAAGTCCTGGATCTCTATCACCGAGAGGTCGACTCAGATCATTTTTTATGTTTTTAGAAAAGTTTCGGCAATTAAGTTCTAGTTTTAGTGTAAATAATTATGAGAAATAGACTCCTGTAGTTGAGTGTTTAGTGCATTTTGAGTTTTATAGTGCTGTCTCATGTGCAGCCACGTGGGTGTTCCATCTATAGGTATTATAATCTAAGTATTTGACAGAACAAATTATTTATCTGTCACTGACAATAGAGAGAGGGTCAACTTACGATTAGACTCGCTTCAGGTTGACTCGAATTGAAATTCATGTGATTCTGTAGTTTGATAGTAACAATTTTATTATTTTATGTATCAGGTATAAGAGAAGACCATTTGTTTTCTGAACCTATTTTTCATTAGAAAATAGACAAAAAAGTAGAATAAACTTCTCACATAAGAAATCAAACTTGCATGCGGTGTTTACCTGTAAAGATTGTGCATTTAGTTTTTAAGTTTTGCTTTTATTTTATCTGTGTACCTACATATGTATCATTGAAACAATAGCTGGTAAAACTAAATAAATAAATAAACTTCGTGGATAAATCGATTTCATTTGCAGGAAAAATCGATTCTTTGATTAATTAATCGCACCCCTATTGGCTCCCCTGCCGTTACAGTATCGTTCGTCCGCTATAAGAGTGCTTTATTATTATCATTGCGCTTTACTGATTTTTCCGATTTAACTGACTTGAGCTTTTCACAACTGATTTTTCCACTTAGCACATGATTATTTTATAAACCTGTGACTAACAATTATGATTTTTCGTACCGATATTTTATATATTGCACGTGACGAGTATTAGACCAATTATTGAATTTATTTATTTCTCAAAAACACCAACATTATTGTACTTAATCATATTTCGTTAGTGAGTAGCAGACAGTATAAAACAGACATCTTGCTAGCTCGCCAAACAAGAAAAAAAACATATGTTTATTTATGTATTTTATTTACAGTACGAATCGCTTGCATGAGAACAATAAAACACTGAAGCTTAATATTAAACAGTTTTAAATATAATTTTCGAAAGGCTTTTCATCCACTTATCTTGATTTCCAGTCGAATAAAATCTCAGTTTATATCAACAATGGTTCTGATCGGTAGATAACATTATTATTCATTTTCTTCGGCTGATTATAAGCTCTTATGTACATAGTATGATGAAACATGCATTTCTTTTTGACTGGGGTCTAAGTAAAATATTGTAATTTACACGTGAACAAACTCGATATCTTTGCGCAATTCCATTTGGAAGATTGTGTATTTTCTTTCTATGTTCTGCTGACAGTTAGTAACTGTCATAAATTGACAAAGAAAAACTGTCCTCCTATGTCAATTTTACTTTTTTTTGGGGTGCGTTCGATTTCCTAGCCTAGATAAACCTTAAGGTTTGTTAGTTTTAGGAGTAAATTCACACTATATTGAAAAAATATTTTTTCGGAAATTGGAGGGCTTTAAAAATGTTTGATATAGTCAGAAGCCCTAAGTTTTGACATGTCTATTCAAATATATATACTTTACCGTGGTTAAAATTATTCAATAATAAAAAACCATTTCTGGACATGTCCTTTGTTGAAGATCTGTGTTATCAGGGATGGCGAATAATGTTTTATATTGAAAACTAAATCTTTATAATCTTGTCGACGTCGCGGGGTGGGGAGGGAATCACTGGTTAATTAATGTATTTTTAGCATTATTAATAACTACGGCACTAAGTAATATTTTCGGGAAAATTACTAAAAAATATTTATTTTTAATTATGAATGCCTGGATTTCGCATCCCTGACATATAATATTCTTTTTCGTTTATTGTGTATACTTATAGTGGATTCTGTATATTTGTTATTTTTAATGGTAAGACGTTTACAACATTGTATTGGCTAGTATCTCATTAGATTTTAAGTCAAGTTTTTATTTAAAATCTTTTATTCACAGATATTATATTTTTAATAAATTATTACTCATTTGTTTAAGTATACCTATGTAAAACATATTAGTTAAGGGAGAGACAATTGGATTGTACCTCGACTTTATTTTAAATCCATACTGATTGTTTTCTCGTTATTCAACTATATAAAATGTGTTTATTCAACTATTGTAGGTTAGTATTGGCTGACGGCCAAAACATAATTATGAAAATCTCAAAAATTGTTGATGCAAATCTATCTGAAAGAAAATTGGTCAATTTGTAAAAAAAAACTCTCGTAATGCTCCAAATATTATATAACTATACTACACAGTGAGCTTTAACTTGTGTAACATGATATTAGTCTAGTCGTATTCGCAAAAGTCTTTTTAAAATAATAATTAATATGAAAGAGAATTTTATGAAATAGCTTTAGAACTGCGCTGTAATGATTTCAACAGTCAATTACGTAATTTAGCAAATGTTATACATATTTTAATCAGGGCTTGGTGATATGAAGCAAGGTTTACTACGCAGTTTACAATACTGCTTCAGTTTTCTTAATAAATTAGTGCAATAAAGATGAAATAGCATAATATTCAAGGCATACAATCTATACTAATATTATAAAGCTGAAGAGTTTGTTTGTTTGTTTGAACGCGCTAATCTCAGGAAATACTGGTTCGATTTGAAAAAATCTTTAAGTGTTAGATAGCCCATTTATCGAGGAAGTCTGTAGCCTATATACCATCCCGGTAAGACACACGGGAGCGGAGCAGTAACCAAAGATGCGGGAGAAACGGCTGGGGACAGCTAGTATTTTATGTAGATGTGTGTAGTTATTTAGAAAATTATCATCATCAGTGGGATTAATGCAAATGTTAACTAAGTAGATTCTTATTCTATGTGTAATCAAGTGTATCTAATCAGTTATTTTTTAGGAGCGGCTAGACATTTACTATGATATTATTTTTTTAAATAATGCTAATGTTAAGATGACTGATATTTTATACATTTGTAGCCATTGTCGGAATTAATAAAAGTTATATACTTATTTTATTGTGGTTTATTTACTTATATAGGTACCTTTACCTGCCTAAGTTACAGTTTACAAATTGGGCCAATTCGCAAGTGCAATAATGTAATTGCTGAAATGACACATCTCCGTATATCCGTCCAGACCGATTGTCGGCCACGGTGTCTATCCTCTCTAAGGAGATCAGCCAGCTGCGCAGGATATATTATAACTAGTGCACAAGCGTTTGCGCAGACACACAGAGAGGGGGAATACCCCACTATCATAGTACGATTGGACACGGCCGGAGAGAGATTAGGAACTGCCAAACTGCACTAATATTTTTTTATTATAAGAGTACAAGAACAACGAGGCATTGAAAGGTACGTTAGTCACGTAAGACACTAAGACGCAATAAGATCGTGATTTATTCACTCGTTAGGCGCTTTATCCATTATATTGCTCGATTTTTACCTACCCACCTATAAAGAAAAAAAAAGAAAAACCTTAGTGTTAAAATTACTTGGGTACAAAGAATATACTTGGTATAAATAATTTTTGTCATGCTTAGGTACGCTATACGATACCGCTCTGTCATAAAACAGTAATCAATTTACTAAATTGATTGGGGATTCACCAAAACAATTTGCCCTTCATAAAGGTAAATTAATTTGGTTCAATTATTTGAATTTTGGGATCCCTAACCGCGGTTGAGTGGTTCTTTCATTATTGGTAGTTATATGAACCCAATATTTTTAATCGAGCACTTTGGCTAATGTTCTCATACCATACGGCAAATTATGCTGATAGGATATGGTATTGATTAAAAATTTTAGTATAAATAACCAAAAATTACCTACCCCTTCCATTACCCATTAGGTAGGTACTTTAAGTAGTACCTACATACTCCATTTTGTGTAAAACTAGACACAGGTATGTCTAGTTTTATGGGAGCCACAGTTAGGTACATATTTAAGTCATAACTGTGTCACTGTTTGCACATAAAAGGGTAGGTAAGAGATAAAAATCTTGGCTATCCACTAGTTACCTAATTGTAGACTACAACGACTTCCCTTACTTAACATGTGTAGGAACCTTGATATTATTTTGAATAACGTTCATTCGAAGTTCACGAATCAATTGTAGGTACCTCCCTAACACGACGAGCATGAGCATCAGTGTTGACTCGAGCGAGGTTCCGTCACGCAAGGCCGCAGCCAACCCTCAAATGCCTCAAATCACCTAATTGATTCGCGTGGCGCGTCTCCTTAGACACGGCAAGTCGGCGAGCACTACCCGCCAGCCGCCCTCGGGGAGTTGTTTGCGATCCCGTCAGCCCTAAGCTTGTTAATTCCTCGAGGAAGTTCCTACTGGCACGCTATAGTACATCCCGATTTTCAGCGGGTTGGTACTACGGGTTATTTTAGGTATATGAAGATATTAATATGATTTGATCAGGCACGAATTACTGTTAAAATAACTTTTAAGTAGCTATTAAGTAGATACTAGTTGTTAGTCCAGAGTTTAGATCCAATCACTAGGCCCTCGATTGTATAAAGTAAATGATCGGGTTCAATTCACGGGTCGGGATCAAGTAGCAGCCCGGAATCTGGAAGTTGAAGATGGATTGCCTTGCCTCGGAGAGAATGGAAATGTCGGTTTTGCGTTTTTGATGTGATGTAAATAAACATTTTTTTTGCGTAGGCATGCATTGAAAACTCTGGCTGAACCTTACGCGATAGATCGAAATAATGTTCCGAGTATGAAGTAATCCCCTCAAAAAAGTCTGGAACCAACTTAGAGCTCCGGTTTGGTTTTATTTTGTTTGAAGTTGGTGTAACCGTGGACAATACTTTCGTTGGATCTTGGAGACTCCGTTTTTAGGCAATTGGTTGCGCAGTATATGTACTTTAGTTTTATTGAAGGACCACCGTTTTCATGAGGAAGGTTTAGGTATAACAACTATCCATGAGCGAAGCCGGAACGGTTCGCTAGCTCTTTTATAATAAAAGACTCGGACATTGTTTAATATAGATTATGCGTAGGTCCTCACAACCTGTTGAATCTGGGTCCTTATATCAGCTTCTGCTGTGCATATAGTTATATTTAGGTATCTATGTCAAATTACTCGAGACCCATAGATTGTTGAAGGTACTTCTAAAAAGATTATCTCCGGAACGACAATATCTTGCAGCATAGTTGTTCAGCAAAAAATATAAATAAGACCTATTTATCTCAAACGCTGGTTTTTTCATTACAGGTCTGTAAGGAAGCAATAGATAGGCAAGGTAGTCCTTTAAGAAGCAACTTTGTTTTAAGCGCGCCTGGTAACCGCCATAAATCAGCCGTTCAGAATTTACGAGGGCCCTCCGCAAATCGGTTTATATTTTCGATAAATAAAATTGGCGCGGGTTTTGCGAGGTAAGCAGAGGCAGTTAGGAGCGCGTCGCCGCCCGGTGCCGCCAGCTGCCGCGTGCACATAAACCCGACTACCCTCGCGTTTTCTTGCTGACAATTTTTTCCTGCTCCGGTCATTACGCAGCTGGGCCCCGAGACAAAACGGCGAATCGTTTAAGCCCTCTCCGGAGACCGTCCAATTTTATTGTGTGTACCTAGTCGAAATTGATATGCCGCGCGAGCGTCGACGGCTCGCTCCATATGACGGACACAGGTTCCGCAAGGGACCATTTGCTGCCTCGCGAATTTTACGCACTAAACCTTACAAATGGCTTTCGCTTCTTTGATGTTTCCTCGTAACGTGAATAAGATGTCCTTACCAATAATGTGAAATGAATAACATGCAATAAAATTAGATGTTTATTATTAAAGCGAAGTTTGGGTCACAGGGACTGCCCAAAACGTCGCCATTAAAACTGAGAAATTTAGTTTGAATAGGATAAGTCATCAAAGAAGAACGCACCTTCTTTAATGACCTTCTTCCTTTTTCAACAATAATCAGTCTGTGAGTCTGACTTCCGTCTCCAAACATATTTTTGATTTGTCATTCAAAATAAAATGTTGTTCAATATTCTCATCCCAACAACATTCCACAGTAATGTCTGAAAAGAATGATTGCGACATAACCGTGGTGTTGGGAGTGTTGGTGGTATTCACGCTACCACTGACGCTGCTGGTGCCAGGGTTCTCGCTGTGGGATGTTGTACCTAAGGTACGGATCTCGCGCCTCCACATCGTTAGCCAGGACCTCACCTGGCCGCAGTTGAATGCTGCGATTGTTTCGCTGTTGACGCTGTTTTTCTGCCTTTACCTGGAAATTCGGAAGCGAAAGTGAGCATAGCTGACTTTTTATCTTTATGTTAGAGTTCGAATTTGGTGAAGTAGTTAATGCTTTATTATTTCAGAATACACAAGGAATGTGAGCTGTTACATAGCAATTTATCCATATTATTTCAAGTTCATCGTCAGCCTATGCCAGTCCGCAAGTCAACTACATAAAACTTGGCCCTTTAACGAGCGCGTACAAAATAAACTCTCGTAAGAAATAGGTATTTCGCATACCTACTGTATTATAACCTCAGGTAGATAAATCTGTCCTTAGTCGTATCCAGTACCTACTATGCGCAAGCAGATGAATGCATTAATGATCCTGTAAAATTACATAAATCCCACTTAATAGGCAGCGTAATGTCTGCGCACGAGGAACTCAACAAACTCAAATGTGAAATGCCGCACTATTTCATACTTACTACAGTATCGTGTACAGGTCCTTAATCACTGTATTTCGCTTAGGTTAGACGACATGGTAGAAAAGGTGCTCTCTGTGAGCCAAGCTACGGACGTCACGATGGAGGTGGAACGCGAGCGCCAAGCTGCTGCAGTTCGGGTGTGCGTCGAGCTTCTAGACGCATCCGCCGAACATTACGAAAACCTTGTGCTGCTGCGGGACGAGCTCCGCAAGCGCGAGAAGCAGAGGAGACAGTACCCGCCCGCGATCGAGCCGAGCTCCACAATGTAACTGTCAACAACATTAAGGAAATCCAGCAATGCTACCTTCTTAAAATACTGGAAGCAGTATTGAACAACATGTGAAAAGCAAATTAGTAAAAAAAATATTCGGTGTGTTTAGGATTTTCCGTTAAAAATTTAAAAACATTTACAAAAAATCTGAGGAAACAATTATGGTTGTTGGTTTCAAAATGTTAGTGTAAATTAAAATGTTTTTAAGAATAAACAATCTGCTTACACCTTGGTATTTTTTTATTTCATGGTGTAACCTCGCTTTTAACGCAATATCTACGATGCTGGAATCTTTACATAAAGAAATCAAGATGAATTTAATCAAATCAGGATTTTCTTCCAGTTGTGTTCTTTTCACATGTTTTCCTTCACCTTTTCTCCCTCCAGCTGCACCGGCAATGGGTCATTAATGACTGCCTAATCAAAAAGTGGGGCTGGTTCTTTAACCACTAGGCAATCACCAGGCGTAGGTTATTGAAAACAAAGTATTTGTATATATATAATAATATAGCAAATTTTCACTGTTTCAGCAAACAAAACACTAAAACGTAACAGTCAACTAAAAAGCAAACTCCGATGAGCGCTGTGAAAATAAGAGTTTTTATTCCACTGTCTCTGTGCTAGAAGTGTTCATTAAAGCAAGGCAACGTCCTGAGGCTCTCGCGGGACACTGCCGACGCGAAAAAACCAATCTGGAGCTAGCAATTATGGCAAATGACCTAATTAGACCCCACCGGTGCCTGGCCCGTCTCGCCACCGCAAGATTTTTCACCTCCCCGTTGTTTGCGGTCTCCGAGAGAATTGGCTTTTAATATGTGTCGAGTTATTTTGTTTTGTGTGCATAATTACCGTGGAGTAATGGAATGTGATGATAGGTTTGCAGATTAATGCACCTAGTTATCTTTAGAATTTTGTAGAAGTAGGTTAATTAAAGTAAGTAATTAGCTTTTTGTATTAGGTACCTACTTAGCATACTTGTTATCCTGTATTTATATTCGTAGTGTCATGTATTAGTTATTTTATTTCCATACTTTTCGTTCTACTTTAAATCTTGTAAATTTTATTTAGGTGGTAATGAAGATTCGAATCTTAATAAACTTCAAATAACACATCCCTGAAATAGAGTAGTCTCTTAAGATGCTACATCGAGAATATGCACACACCACGGTTGCACGGCATTATATTTTTGATCGTCTGTTGGTACAAGTTGCGATGTGCTTTGGTTTACGACGTAGAAGTCAGCATTACGACAGTTGTGGTCGTTAATCGGGACCAAATAAACTCAAACGTGCCATGTCTTCTCGCTACTTTGTCGCTTTTCTCAAACAACCAATATGAGGATTGATATGACTAAACTAAGCACTTACTTCCTTTGACTTCCTTAAGAGACAAATGAACAAAAGAGTGGCATTTTCACAAGAACTGATGATAAATGAGAAAATGCGCCATGAAATCTGTGCTCATTTGTGGATATTCATATACAAGAAATAGTTTTGGCCGGAGGCTACAAGCGTTGCTCGGAGACACATTTGTCTCAGCCGCGTCTCCGCTGCGGCGCGGTGTTAGCGGGCATGAGCGCGCTTCCTCTGTTTTCATTAGACGGATCCGCCGGGAGCGGATCAGCCGCTCGCAAAAATAAATAAAACTGTTATTGAGATAAGCATCTGCGCGGCGAGGCTTTTCGCTAAGTCCCGCTGTGTCGCGCTGAGCAATGTACCGAGATATGTTCGGATTACGGCGCGCCGCAGCTCCGTGCGCTTTCCTTCATATCTACTGCTTTTCTTCAGTGTTTTGCAGCTGGAACCCATTTACAAAAATTATCTTCTGTACTTATGTATTTAGAGGCATTATAAAGTTGGTAAGTTATTCATAAAAGCGTTCAGAAAAAAAATGAGCTCGTTACTTAAAGTAAACTCTCGTAATGCTTCAGCCCTCATTAAGGCAACCGAAAATAAAAACAATAAGAAAGATACCGCGCGATGTTCAAGAGCTTTTAGGTGGGACAACTGAAGACATTAAAGTGGCTGAGTTTACGTAGCGGATGCGTGGAGACGTAGACGCACGGATTAGGCGTGCACTCATGAAGAGCTGGCGCTCCGCGGCCGGCTTATTGTTGCGGCAAATTGGCCGCGCACCGCACCTGCGGCGGCCACCTGCCCACCCCCGGATTAATTTCTCATCACACCGCCCGTCTTCCCGGGAAATAATGAACACGACATCCTCCAAGAAAAATGCCACTGAGCCCAGAAATGTCGCTCCACTTGATTAATAAACTCTGTATAGCTGTAGCCTGTTGTGGTCCACATTTTTATGATCCGGCTCTACCAAAAATTGGAAAATATACAGAAAACATGTACATAACGAAAGACTCTCATGTAAATAGGACGCTTTGATACAAGTGTAATAATTTTGTCATTTAAGCCGGGGCGGAGTTGAGAAAAATGCCTAGATTCGCATTGGCAAATTTCCACCTGTATCTATGAAAAACTTGAATAAGAAACTTTTTTGCTGTATCAGTGCTTAAAAAATAAAATATATTTATTTGGAACAAGAACAAGTAGGTATACCTCAGCTGAAAGTTAGGTAAGGCTATCTTAAGGAATTCTCCATTAAATTCTATTTCGAAGTTCTCTACTAAATGCTGTTCTATGAATACATTTTTTTAATGTTTAATTTATAAAAAAATATAAAGGTAATGTTGCTTATCTCAAAATGTATTTAATAACAGCTTTAAAAGTTTGAAGTTATTTTGTTTGTGAGTATAAGGATTATTGTCTTTTATTAGACCTTACCTACTGAAAAAAAATTATGAAAATTACTTTAGAGCCCAAAATCAGTAGAACATGTGCCTAAAATAAGTTTCAAGTTAGTTGTACATTGCATACTGTGTATTGTTTTTATTCATAACTAGCGACCCGCCCCGGCTTCGCACGGGTGCAAAGCTGATACTAAAATTATACATATAAACCTTCCTCTTGAATCACACTATCTATTAAAAAAAACCGCATCAAAATCCGTTGCGTAGTTTCAAAGATTTAAGCATACAAAGGGACATAGGGACAGAGAAAGCGACTTTGTTTTATACTATGTAGTAATAGTAATACATGTAAACAGATTACAAAATATCGCAAATATCTAACACTGCGTAGCTACCCACTTAACAATGTTCGCGACGCAGATGGCAATTTCACGGTTCACAACTTCTTGTCTGGTATGTATCCCATATTGTTTTTTATAATTCGAAAAAAAACTTACCTACAAGCCAGGCGACAACAGTACAAATAAAAATTCTATCAGAACCGAATTAAAATAAAAACATTGTCGCGTAAAGAATTGCAACATCTTCTAAAAACCGACTTCTAAAACACTGAAAAAAAGTACATCGCTCTAGAAGTCGGTGTCAAGAAGTTGCAGCTGTATTTATTTGGACACCGACTTCTAGAGCGATGTACTTAAAAGTATTTTTTTTTGCTTTTCAGTGTTTTAGAAGTCGGTTTTCTATTTTGTAGTTCTACTTTTTTTATTTTGAGCTTTTTAGTGTTAAGGTCCAAAATCGTTTATCGTCATCCATTTACACACTCCATATCCTTTCGAACACAAAAAGAATTTTGAAAATCGGTCCACGATCGGAGGAGTAATCGAGTAACAAACACACAAAAAAAAGACAACTTCGAATTGATAACCTCCCCTTTTTTGAAGTCGGTTAAAAATTGGAACAATTACAAAACTACGTTGGTAATTGTATTAAAAGTTACATCGTCATCACATCATTTACATGGCACCGGCAGCTTTCAGTCGTTACGAACAATTTGGGTGACATTATATTACCGAAATTTGATTTTAAACGGCGACATTGTGACCACAAAGTCACGAAACCGTCATGCGATACTTTTGTCGCAGCCGCAAGATGGCCTGGAGCATCTGTCGGTTTGGCGCTCTTTCCCTGCAAATAACCGTTTTCTTGATACAATTACAGCAATGTTGTTATTATTGCGGTTTACTACATTCATATGAACACTTTTTGCGAATTCAAAAAATGCAACAAACAAACATGTTCGAATTATTTATAAGTGTCACGATGTAATGAATGTCGCTGCCTCTGCTTTGGTTGGTTTACTTTGTAGTGTGTCTTAACATAAATCAATCTGTAAAATAAGCTAAAACAAATGGGTCAAGCAACTTTTTATTTACAAGCTGCAATTTTTTATTAACAAGATTTTCAATCAATTCCACCTCTCTTGACTAATTTAAGTCATCATTACTTATTAAATTGGTGATTAAAAGGAAACATTATATTGACTCAATTACCAAATTTACTACCACCAACCTAATTCATAAGTTATATTCAAAATAAGAAAATAAATAGATGCATGCCTACACAATTGACTTCCAAATGAATACAGAAGCATTATTATTTATTTATTATTAAAAAAAAAAAACTTCATAAGTATTATAAAGCAAATATTCACTGACTATCACTGACTACCAGTTGTGCTACGGCGCGCACCAATCGCTCCGTAGCATGGCTACGCTCATAGAAATTTCTGCTACGATATAAGTATTTGTTGTACCTTTTATCTGTACTAAGTGTATCATGACGCTGAAGAGCATCTAAATAAACTAACAAATTGAATAAGGAACTACTAGACGTATTAAAAAAAACGTTCGAGGAACGCTATCCGGGTGTGCGAAGTAGTTACCCGAAACTGTCCCATTCAACTTTCAACCATATATTACAGCGATAAAGTTGAAATTCTATTAAGGAAATTTGACAGATTGAAGTAACTTGATGTGCTGGTGTCTGTACCTTTATTTACATAGGGTATGTGCAAGATTCCTGTGAGGACTCAATACCATTATTTTCTACGAGTTAATTGAATTCAAGAGGAACCTAAACCCTAATCTGATAGAAGAAGCCTATAGATGCGATAAAAAATACATACTTACATAATATGCCATGTGTGGTACTTTACATTTTCTGTGGAATCGTTCTTTGGTTTTTACATATATTTCTTTGCCAATATAAGTACATATATGTATGTATATGTAAGGTTTCATACAATTTCTTATGTAAGTAACTCCCTAAAGTCTAAATCTTTGTTAGTTACAAAGTCAATATACATTTCATAAGTAGTGTCAGCTCTAAAATATGGGCACAATCTGTCAATTTAATAAACTCCATTACTTTTATACGCACAAATCATTCCATTTGAATACCTAGTTGCTCCTTCAAAGACAGTGGAGTGCATCTACATAAATTTAAATTGCCTTCTGTAGCCTCCCTAGAATTATTTATGTCTGTATTTATTGTATTAACATAAATTGGACATGAGTTATTTTATTGGGCCGATTGCGACGAGAATGCGCTGGACGAAGGTTATGATTGTATTTCAGATTGTCAAAGCTCGTAAATGCAGCGTTTGATTATTTTATGTGTGTACCTATAGCTGGTAGTGATACTCTTAGATACCTATTACCGGAAGAGGTCACCAGCTTTATTTAATATCAAAATATCTAATGACGAAGTACTCGAAGGTAAAATATTATGTACCTTTTTATATGACTTAGATTTTGTAAGGATAGAAAATGCTTTTTAATTATTTGAAAAAATATATATAGCTCACTAGAATATTTTTCTAGTTCAGTTTTTTTGTTTATTTTTTCCAGAGACGCAAATAGCATGGCCTAATTTATAATAGTTAGAGCCAATTGGGTAGTTGACTGGGTCAAAAATAAAATCCTATATGATATTAATTTGGTCTTAAAATAATGCCACTTTAATTTAATGTTTTGGAAAATAAGTTACTTGATTTTTGGATAATTTAAGTAAAATAAGTATATACAAATACAAATAAGTATATGACATACGAATTGTATAGAAAGTAACCGTTTTTGACAGTTCAATAAAAGTAATGAATTTGACTAGTTGTCAACAAATACCCTATTAATTACATAGGAAGCAATATTAAAAATGTTTGTTTTCCATCCATCTGTCCCGCATATTTTTTGTGTCACATATACAGAACAATGTTCAACATTCATCGTGATTTTGAATATGAGTGTAAGTTTTTTTTTTATAAATCTAACAAAGTATCTTTAAGTTGGATGATGTGAGAACCAAGACAAGTCTGTTTAACGTCTTCGTGTTACATTTCATTAACATTTGGAAGAGCAACGACAGCAAAAAAAAACTTTTGGCTGTAACAAAATGCAAGTCTTTTACATTATTAACAGATGTCTTATTAAATAATTTAAAGTTTATGCTAATAGATTTGCCACATTATTTGATATTTGCAATTGTGATTAACTATTTAAGCAGGTAGGTACGCTATCATGAAGTAAAATAATAGTCTCGAAAAATATTAATTAACAGCTGGAAGATAAGCTATCTTAATGAAGGAGTTTAAAAATCGCTTTAACAGTACACGATGGCAAACTTAGCAAATTAGAAGTAAATTTTTCACCATACTGCACAAGGTTCGTCCTTTCATAAGTATATTCATATATAAAAAGAGTATCATCAAAAATAGCTAGAATATTTTTTACATGAAAACGGTATGTTACACATCGATGTGCATTTAATGCCACTGGCACTCGATCATTCCTGTCCAAACACAAAATATCGAGAGCATTCATATCCTCGTATGAAATCAGTGTAGTGGAGCGTTTTGTGGGCGCTCCGAGTGGTCGGGCACGGCGGGGGTCCGGCATTCAGCGCCATCCCTTACTTTAATTCAATAATCGCATATGAGACACAACACGAGTCAACTGCCCATCGCAACATAACAACGATCATGCGATAGACAGATCATAGCTATGGTCATCATGGTCGATTGCTTATCTTTGACCATAGAGTCTGGCACAATTAGAAAGTATTCTAAAATATTTACTTTTCTTTTTGACAGTAGATGGATTAGATGATAAGAATAATCAGTAACTTTAGTTGGAGACAACACATTTTGAAAAACTTTCATTGATGGTGTAGCGATGTTTATGAGTGTCCTGGTATTAACAAATTGTAGGAGGATGTAGCTACTTTAAAATAAAGCTGTGACTTAATCTTTCTCCTATTTAATATACCAGTTAGTTAGTCTGCAATTGTTTCGTTACCTTTCGGACCACCAATCTAAATAGCGTTGATTAGAAAATGGAAGTAAGTTTACGCAAATGTTTACGCTTTGAACAAAAGCTTCGAGCATATTATTATCTCCGCGTGTTCTCTGTTATCGCATAGAATGTGTTCGGTTGTCAGCTTACTCTGTGAATAGTTTAGCGTAATGGGGTATTGTTAAATGGCTGGCGCCGAGCGGCAACTAACGTCTTTCAGTAACATTACTGTAATGTCCTCCCACTCGGCGACGCGCCCCGCTGGCCCGATATCCGTCGATGCCACGGACAGATCTCTGTCCACTATCCACTTGGAATCATTAGGAAACATCTACCTTTGCTGCATTCATAATATTGTTACCATCAATTAAAGAAGATAACTAGAGGTGATCATTGAATTGTACTGTTTTTATTTAAAATCCGAATAATAACGCATCAATAAGTTACGTTTAATGGACCACAAATAATGAAATGGACGTTAATCATAAGGAATGCCTCTATGGGACAATGCCATAATTTCATTTGATATGTTAACGATATAGCACCAACAATCTCACATTAAGCCTTTTCATCTGTCAAGTCTTAACAGCCATGGAATTGGGTTGTAATTTACGATTTTATCTCGACGGGCACCCTGCATAGGGGCAGCGGTCAGTGTGGCCGGCGAAAAAACTTGCACCGGGGTAATAGAGGGATAATGGTCATCGGGACTGGCCGCCACGCCCGGCCTGTTGTGACTTGCCAAAATAGAGTCGTAATAATGAAAGATGGCCCGCGTAAGTTGCGCGTAATTTAGTGCGATCTGGTAACGAGCGCTGGGGGCCGTTTTGTAGCTGTTTGTCCGGTGCGCGCCTCTCTTGTTGTATTAAGTGGTCGGGGGTGATTCAGTTTCACTTTTGTTGGTCAGTTTATGTCCGTTTCGTATTTATTGCCGACATCGGCAGTAGATAACGTTGTCACTGTTAATAATAGCGGGCCACACGATTATTGTGCTATTCAAAGCGGCGGGATGATAAATGGGATACGTATATGAGTCGTCAAGGATCGAGGTCGCGTTAAGCCAGCACTCGAGATTGATGCTGGTCGGCCGCTAGTGCCTGACAAATAGTTGGTCCAGCGGAGGCATCGCAGGGCGTCTTGCCATAAATAAGGATTACGCTCGTGACCACGCAGTCTTGTGGAGTGGACGCAGAACAGCCCCGTGACGGCTCCTGGCGCCGCACAAGACTCATGTCAAACGTCTCTGTCGTCCGCATCGTTTGTTTCTTAAGGCACTTACTTGAGAAATCCAACAGCTCTATAATAAATGGTTTCGCCTTCATTTACGAAGTATTTTCGTCTTTGCGTCCCGCGAGTCGCGAATTTGCGTTACTTCAGCGTCTAAGTCCCAAATCACAAGTTAGAAGACGGGTATCAAGTTTGGCACGGGAAGCGTTAAGCCTCGGCTGTTTTAGGCTCGGTGGCGATGTTTCAATCGTAAGTGCGCCGGCGGCTTAAGAGCTCACCCCTACTCCGGAATGCGTTGAAACGAGCGCCTAACCTTCATTTCGTGAATACCGCTTTCACTGTCTTCACAAGCTATTTCGGCTCGCCAATAAAGATGAATATTCTAATTAAAATAAGAATGATAACTTCATCGTTGTGAAATGTTACGGAGAGTGAACTATGATAGTAAGTAAGGTTTGATTGTTTCTAGCGTGCATCTACCAAGTAAGTAGATTGTAAATTGACACGCTCGATAAACCTGAACAGTCAGAGTTCGGAGAAAGGGCTTAAGTTGGCGATGATAATCTCTGTGATAGCTTAGGGTTGGGGTGAACATTGTCTCACTTACACTGTATAGTTATTTAGTTGTTAAAATGTTGTTACTAAAAAGGAATAAAGGATTTTATACCCAAAAACTAGAAACACAATCAATCAAAGTTATGAGTACAGTCAAAGTGAACTTTATTAAGTTTAAGTGCATTAAAGTAGATAACAGGAAGTTGTAACGTCTCATCTTACCTAGAAGCCGGGACGTGTGCACCCCATTTCATAATTAGGGGTCATAGTGTTATCTCGTGAAATCTCCAATTACATAGATGTGTATGGTCAGCGGGCGGACAAGGTTCTGCCTCTGAGGATTAGCCGATGGTTAGTCTTCTCACGTCGTGGCCGAGCCGGGGTTTCAATTAGAGCGACCCGCCCGGCGTCGGGCCCGCCCGCACAAATGACAATATTGGTTTATTATAGCCTTCCATGAATATGTAACATTACTTTGTTATGACTCAATATCGTAAACCTCTACGTACTAAACAAACGTTACGTATAAATTATAATACTACATGATGTTACCTCTTTATATGATAAAAGGTATTAAAATGTTAATGGCCGGTGGCGCAGGTCATACATGGCTCGAGCTTGACCCGCCTCCATGTATGTATTATTATATCAGGTTACATTAAAGGGTTGTTACAACACGTCTACATATTTTTTTAACGTTTTAATCACGGATCTACATAATAACGTGGAGCGGGACTTCCTGTCCATCCGACAACTTGATTGATGTGCTTTCCTAGATTTGTACGCCCAAAAAGTAACACGCTACACGTCCGCAAAGCTTTTACCATACAAATATGGCATCCATAATACCTTTGTTTTATTTTTAAATACGACCCTTTTATAATTAGCGTAATAAATTATAAAATGATAATAATACGAGGGCCATCTTGTGAAACGCTTTAATACCGCGCGTCGGGGGGCGCCGCCGGCGACCGCATGTCAATCACTCTCCCGAATGTAGAACAATTCTTATTTCGAAAAAGAATAAAAAATGGGTATCACTTTTATTTTGTGTCCCATTTTGTTCAGTTACCTTACTGTAAGTTTGAAAGAGACAACATATGAAATCGGTCTTGTGGTAACATCTGTGCTTTATAATAGACGCTTACGTAGGCTTCTTTTCGGGGATCGGTGTGAGCCCGGTGGGATCGCTTTAACATGATTGATCTGTTTATTTTACATTTTAAAGGAGCATTTTTACGGTTGCTTGTCAACTTAATAACAAAGTGTTTTATTTGGGGATACGTTAACTTCAATTTTATTGATAGGTTTCTTTTAACATTATTCATTATTATTTATTCCTTGCGATGTTCGGATATTTAAAGGTATTTTCTGTCTATTCAGCATTGCATCGGATGGTATTGGCATGTCATGGGATTACAGAATGATGATGAATTATAATGACGTACACGTAGAATAAATAAGCGCCACCACTTTGGTTTGTGGTTCTTATGTAAGTAAGTGGTTCTAAAAATAAGTGCCGAGCAAGGTGTTTTTTGTAAGAGTTATATTAGAAGTGAAGTGTGGGCGGAGGCGCCAGGGGTTAAAGAGAGTGCTACTGTGTATGAGATAGTTAACATTTAAGAAATTAAGAGGTCGGTAAATGTGTGGGCAGAGCTTTTAACGTCGCCGTCGGCGTCGGCGCGGGCGCACTGCTACCGCTATCGTACCACACCGACAGGTGCCGATCTACTCATGTGTTTTGAGAACAACCAATGACTCTATTAAAGTGGTCTGCGCAATCAACTTTAAAACTGTAACGACTAGCGGAGAACATGGCCTATTAATACTTCAATTGGTTTTATGAATGTTAAGACAAGCGGCGAAAGGATACGCTAACATAAATTTAAAATTATTCGCTGTGCCAACAGTAAATGTCAGATAATTTTCTTCATCAAATAATTAACCATGGAATTACCACACTAAAATCAACTTAAATACTTTATATACCTACAAAGTAACAATTTAAAGAATATTATTGACTTAAAACTCATCAACAAAATCAATTAGAAAAAACTTCGTCGAACAAATTAATAGCGGGTATCGTTTAAGACGCTGTTTGTATAGTGCGCGGCTCGTTAAAGAGGCAAAAAAAGCGCTCCGGCGCAGGCAGCCAGGCCGGTCGGCTTATCGGAAGCAATTACACGTTGTTCACTTTATTAATTTCCATAACTACCCTCGCGACATCAAAGCGAGCCGCGATCGCGTGTGCCGCCCTCGCACCGTGCAAGCCATAGAAAACTCTCGGACTTGAAGAGGTTTTTGGTCAACTGTTGATAAATTAATAAATTGGGTATCTTGATTTATGAACATGTAAAACGCTACCTAAAATGTTTTTAAATAAGTCTTCTCATACTTGAGATACCACTCATGTTATGTTTATGTAAAATAATAAATTTGGTTACACTGTGAATGAAATTAAAAGTAATCTGTCTTTCTATCTGGCATTGCTTTTTAGCGTTTATTCCAAGGTCACATCGACAGTCTCCTTCGTCTTATTACTTGCACCAGCGCCTGCGCTACTGTTTACCGCGCTGAAACCCTTGAAGACGTTTTAACAACGCTCTCGGTCTGGCACATACACTCTTTGATGTTTAGCGACACTTCAAATACTTACTCCCTGCTCTTCAAAACATATTCATCCTTTGAAAATTTGTATGACGCAGATAAATACTCATACCTACATATAAAATGTAGATATAGTCGCTTCTTTTTTGTTCTACGACCGATATGTAAAGTATCTCAAATAAAAGACAGGCGAATCACAGGGTACAATAAATCTGTATTCCCAAACAAACATCTCTATGCATCGCAAGAGATGAACAGTGGAACAGAGGAGAGACTTATCTCGCTAAAACGATTCCCACATAAATAAAGCTCATCGGATATGAAACCGTATTTACATAAGAAAAATATAAAGAGGCCTAAACGATAGGTCCATAAGGGCGTCGTATCGGGCGGGCAGCACTCGGGACGCCGCTCACGTCCGCGGGGAGCGCTGCGCCTTTAATAACAATACGAAATATCAGTTCGTTCCTCCGATCGCAAATCTACGTCAATAACATATCCAATAGTAGCGCTCAATTCATTTCGACATAATCTAATATAGCGGGGCACGTTTCCCGCCTAAATCTCCCGCCACATGTCGCCAAGATGGCCGACCGGGCGAAACGCGAAACTAAACAAAAAGGAGATCACGAATCGGTAATATCTTTCGAGTCCATAAAGTTAAACGTTTATTTGCAGCGATATTTTGTCCTTTTGTAGATATTGCTTTACTATGTAAGCACTGGACGAGGGTCCACTGCCGTTGATATCTGCGGAAAATTGACCAGAAAAAAATTAATGTCCTCAGTCACTTACCTGCGTTGTTACGTGGGTAAACAAGTGTATTTAACATTTAAACAGATTTCGCAGTAATTTAGCTAAATTGCAGTCAATTTTCTTTAAAGAGTTATTTTGAAACCGACATGGTTTAGCTAATTGGGCCAATTTGTTGCTGTTTAAGTGAACCTAGGATTTATTAAGTCATTCAAAGAATCAAGGCACTCCGTATTGTACTTATGTTAAATAAATAAAAGACAAAGCAGGTAGGATAAGTAAAGTACACAGTTGTTAACTTTAATTACTTGCGGGTTGGTATCTGTTGAAACGTCACTTGAACCTTACGTTATTCTATAAACAGGTGGTAATTACGGCGTGGAAGCTCGGCAATCGTTTTTCACCATTCCGTAAATTTTCACCGTTGTAACTTTCTGGGTACTGAAATATGAAGTATGTATCGACATTAGGCAATATTGCACATTCTATTCTTACAGTAGATAGCCATATTCAATGAAAATACAGAAATCTTCTGAAGAAAAAGCAATAAATCACAAATAACTTCCCTTAGGCACGATGAAGCCAAGTAAAGTAAGCATTAACGTAATTCTCCGGCGGTCATCAGTACAAACAGTGGGGCGAAATAGCTGCAATTAAGCTGGACTTTCTAATGCATTGATTGATCAATCATCGAACGACAATCGAAGGAAGTGCTGCTTTGTCTGCAGGCCCGCATTGAGCGTGGACGTGCCACTCCAACTGATGTGTAGACTGAACACGGGACTTATTTTATGCCTATTTTATTTGTACATCATGAATCTATACGAATTGAAGGTGTTTGTATAGTCAATTATTTCTGGTGGATTAAACGGCGGTTGAAAGATTATGTGAATTTATATTATTTAGGTACAAATACTTCATAGTAAATACATGAACGTACTTATTATAAAATAGGAGAAATTCCTGACTAGACTGAAATGAATGACAGAACATAAAAACGGTGCCTGTTAACAGGTAACAGTAACAACATTCTACATTCAGTCCGATGGTTAGCCTCAAAATTCAATACTGATGACTTAATTTAGAGCCACCGAATTTACTCTTTGACCGTACCTAATAGCTAAAATTTGGATTGATCCGTCATTGTAGCGGAGAGCTGTGATTTTAGCAGAAATGAAATGGGAAGTATTAAATAAGATGAAATTCTTGTAAAACGACTTCATTACTCACAATGATAAAAATTCGTTATGTATAAAGAAAATACTTTTCCCGCATCGTCCATGCATGTTGCATATAGTATATATATACATATATCCTTGATCATCAGCAGTTCAATAGCCAAACATTCAAATGAGGGAAATTCTAAATTTTCTTATGGTTGCCATAGTTTTTCTTTACTTTACAATCCGGCCAAAAAACTTGCGTCCGCACGATTCCATTCAGGGAGCAGACCGGTGAGCGTTTTCTATTAAGACCATGATCTGTCACGAACTGCCATATTCTTAGGCTGTGAGCAATGCGGCTGTCGGCGAGATGTAAGGGTCGTCGGTCACGTGCGGCGATTGCTATTGATTTCCATTTAATTCGGCGCGTGCTCTCACTGGCCGCCTACCGGACCCGCGGCCATCAACGACAAATTGCTGCTGAACCTCTGCCGCCTTCATTTCCACTGATTGAAGGGCGCTCTTGTTGTTCTGTTTGGACGTTTGTTTGCGTATGCGGGGTTTATTCTTGAAGGCTTCAGGGTTTGAACGAATGCTCGTGTACGGTTATGAGCAGTATTTTTACAGGGTTCAATAATTTGGATTTAGGATTTTAGTCATATCTGTATAAACCGAAAAGGTTGACTGACGCCTGGCTGATGACATGCCGAATTTCCTTTTACCTATAGGTGGAACTGCATTTCTTACGCTACCGGCGATGAAAGACGGTAGGCGGTAATAATTTACTAGTCATCTCGGTAGTAAGTAGTTATTGTATTATAGTGTCCAAATGATTGTATTAGACCAAATTAATAGTCTGTCTTCGATGTTCGAGACAATAGCGCGCGTGACTTCATCTCGCATCACTACCACCGCTGCGCTGCGCCCGCGCTTCTGATTGCATAGAATTTTCTATAAACAATGCTATTCTATTAGATGACCTACACCGTGATTACTGACGTATTTTCCAGCTACCCAGAAAATTGTACAACAACAATAAAGAATTCTCGAAGGCAATTTAAAAAGTTTGCGCTAAATGTAAACCTTTATTTGATCAATTACTTTTTGATGCCCTTTTTTTCAAGAAAATTGTTTTTTTATTGTGCTCAGTAAATTTCGAGACGGCTTACGCCGCCCAAAAATTAATTGATCGGATCTCGTTTCTCAGAGGAAACAGCGCGGAAGAGTTTTAATTAGCGAGAAAAAAGCACCACAAAAGTTCCGACGTAAAAAACCGGGAGACAAGGGTGGGCGTAGCGAGGAATAAAAATCTCCCGCTCGTAATGCGGGCAACATTTGTGTGAGGAAGACGCTTAGTAATGGAAGACAAATTTCAATATAATTTGCAATACATAAGCGTGTTACTTTAATAGCCCAGAACCACCCTTCAAATTAAACGGGGCTTAAGTTTTATTTTATTTTTTCCTCGTCGGTTCGATCGTGTTGTGGGCGCGTAAGCAAGCTCGCGGCCACGGGGAGCGTCGCGCGACGCACAGCCCGCCCCTGGAAAAAATATAATCCGACCAAATTAATTGCTCCTACAGGCAATAGTGGCGCGGCCGCGATGCCGCCAAATCAAATTAAGGACGCGCTATAAAAACCAAATTAGTGCCCGCTTTAACCGTGAGGGGGTATTTAGTTACAAGACGTTAGTTCAAATCCCGCCATTTTCATTAACAATAAATATCCCCTTGCAGCCGCACAGAATCCTTATTGTTTTACTTTTTACACCCTTGTGTCCCGAGCGGGATATATCGCGGACGACGGCGACGTCTTGTACTGAGGCTGGCTAATTTGTTCTTTTTGTTTACTTACCGGGCAAAGGTAATAAAAATTTGTGTTGCGCGAATTGTATGGACTTTAAATTTTATATAGCCGCCGGTGCCGGCCGAGTTTTGCATTTAATTGGGAAAAATTTAGGGTCGGCGAAGCGCTTCTGTGCGGATTCTTAAACTAATTGGATGGCCGTTACAACTTTTTTTTCTTAAACTTTTACGCAATTGAAGCAGGGGTGAGAAGGGACATTACAAAAATATATTTTACTCTAATATCCACAAAGTAGGTACTGTGCAACATTTAAAAAAGCTGAACGAATTCCGTTGGACCGTTATTTGGGTCGTTCTTCATTACATAGATGCAATTATTATGAAGGGGTAAATTTGATGTATTTTTTTAGGTCGGCGGGTGGTTAATTAGAGGCGATGCAGTGAATTAGAGGGCGGTGGTGATCTAAAACAATAAGCTGACACCGTCATTAGTGGCCGACAACCCGCTGCAGATTGCTGCACCTCCCTAATGTGACGACATTCATTGCCTTCACATTTAATTTCCTATACCTGTCCGATGCTATTTGTACCCTATGGTTAAGTTATTATACTATATTTTCGGTCCAAAAAAAAACATTATGTACCTACATATATTCTACATATGACAATTGTAAATATTTCTGTGAGACTTTGTCGTGATGCATTTGCTCTTGTGAAAATCTGATCATTTTCCATCCTATTTACTCGTAGATGGGACTTTCTTGTCGCCTTATAGTGATTATTTCAAAGCCTTTATGCAATATAACTTTCTAGGTAAACTCGTTTGAAAATGTAACGATATTATAACACATAGATATAGAAATGACTTAAAAAGAAAATTATTTTTATGGGTAGTTAATTATAAATGATAGATCCTAACACATCAAATCTGCCATCAAGATACTTGTGAAGTATGTCCGGAACAAATTGCACGTGAGATAGATGAGAGAAGGAAATTAAATTCAGAATTAATTTTATCTATTAAGCTAATTGCGGCGAAGTAAAACCTTCATGGGAAATAAATGTGGTAGGAGGGTGCAAATAGTTCAGGATTTATGAGTTCCGCTTTACCTGGCATTAACGCGTCATATTTTATGATCATAGATATCCTAAATAGGAAACAGAAATCAAAAATAAATACCGCTGACAGCGAGAAGCATGAATTTTTTGATGCATAATTTTAATTTTCTTTGTAAAATTTTTGAGTTTAATAAGTCTAAATAATGACTTTTCATTAATATGGAAACATAGAGCGAATTATAATAAATTATTTTTTAAGTTATTTGCAATGTCGTAGGTATGTGATTTATGGTAGACGTTAAATTTAACTAAACTAAATCTTTTCGCGCAAAAATGATGCAATATTGGACTTTGTAGTTTGTTCTGTTTGGTATTCAATATTTTCATTTTTTATTTTTTTATCATTATTTTTCCATCTGTTATCTTGTGTGCATAATTTGTTTGAATTAAAATGGTTTTTCTTTCTTTATAGCTCATACTTAGTTTTGGGCTTTATCACTAGTTATCCTGGGAACAGTGCAGGAAGAAAAAGAATTGTACCTATTCTTTGTAGGTTATAAGGTCTTTACTTGTACTTGTAGGTTATAACGTCTTAACTTTGATCGCTCTGAATACAGTTTTACGATAATTAAATCGAAATCAACAAGTAATTGTTACTAAAGCGAATTACTAATTAACCAAACTATGGGTACCAAAAAGCTAAAAAGATCAATTTATCAGAACAATTAAATTCTATTCCTGTCTTACCTTTTAGTCGACAATAAAACAAACCAAATTGCTCGATCAATGTGTGTATGAAAACATAATAACAGTACGGCATGAATAGCATAAACACGTTGTTTGGTGTTCGGCATTATTATAGGGCTGAAAAGCCGCCATACGAATATCGTAATTATATTATTAAAATTACCGACGATTGCAGGAAACATGTTATTTAACGTTATAGCGATACGATCTTATCGGCTGATCCTAATACCCAATGTGTGGATATTATCGTGCTACCTGACGAAATCGCCCGGATATTCTGTGGATATTCGACACATGGCCGCCATTAACATTTGTGTACAGGCTGTAGTTTTTAATACCTAGTGCCACTTTCATGTAATTATGTCCTGAGAGATATGTAAAATGGTGGTATTATATTTTAATCTGTTTGTCATTACATACCAACCCGATGCGCATACAACAAATGGGACGTTGACGAAGATTAGACGAAGTTTCTGAAACCTTCTGTTTCAGTTACACGCCTTTCTTCTTGTTGGTCAATTCCATCACAATTATAACATTATGATTTATTTACCTAGTAAAACCTTCAGTTGATTCTTACTAGCAAAATTGAAATTCCAAAAAGATATCACACATTTTTAATACCGATACAACATATTTATTCATGTCTTAGTAGGTACAGGTAAGTGATCTTAATCACTTCTAATTGCTACTGACATTACCTACATGTATATTATGTGGAACTATAATAGTAGAGCTAGTGCCTATATAATTACTTTATTGAATGTGTGGTAACTACCCTAAACAAATGTGTAGGTATGTTGTAGTCATTGCAAATTATGTATTGCAAATAGTTCAAGCATTTACTTCAAGAAGTAGTTGACAGTGAACATACCGTATAAATCATTATTACGAGACAATGCGGTCTGTTTGTCTATCACGATAATCTGTGGACTGCTCATTTCAATTCCGTGTTGTGTAAACGCCCTAATGGACTCCGGTAATGTGACACGCTTGACGATTTTACTCACAAATTGTTGTACGAAACTCTATTACAATCTAATGACAGTCGCCGTCTAATTGCAAGGTTATTACGTTTTGTTGTGCACGCGGCTTAATGATAGCACTGGGTAATTATTGAGCGAGGTGAAACCCTGAAGATGTGTCGAATTGAATCGTCGGCCGCGTAATGACGGGGCGCGGGCATGCCGGATGCCGCCGTATTAACCAACTATCAATGGCTGCATAAGATTAATTTTTAATTGTCTCTACCCCCAGGCAACGACTCGATACACATTCTTATTACACATAAATTGCACCATATCTTGTATTTTAATAAGTAGCTGCGTGATTGATATTTATTTGCAACTCAGTATCTTTATAGTATGTTATTAGAAGTGGAAATACAGTTCATTTAAATAAAAAACTGATTGATTGATACATTTTGATGAATAATTTTACATGACCAAATAACACAGTGTGGTTATTATCACACCGCGGCATCAAGTGTTATTCTAATTATGGAAGCGACTTTCCATAATTAGAATAGTTTCATTAAATTTACTTTGCAAAAGTGTTTTATTTGACTGTTTAATCTTATACTTGCGGTACTTATTATAAAAAAATATATGCCTTAATTAAAAATGTTCAAGATAAGCGCCACAGTCATCATTAGGTACATGTTAGCGGGAAAGTCGATACACGGCTGTCACGACTGTCATCAACGTTACCACCATGAAATATGGAAACGCATCATGTCACTAAAAATATGATCCGCCATATCAGCATAATCTCGGCCAACATCTAGAGCGGTGAACGACGAATAGATTTCGTGAATAATTTACCAGACAATGGACTGTCAACTGTTATATTGTATTATTTCGGTATTGTCGTGTTGAGCGTCACGAGAAAGTGGCATTTGTTCGTAATAACGTTTAAATATGTTTGCGTAAGCTTTGTGAAAGCGTAATGACTGGCAAAAATAAACGGTGTTTCATGATGTACTGGCAACATTAGCGGCTGTCCTGAAACTTACGGATGGCTTTTTCTTCATAGAAATGAAAATCCAGATGGCTGATTAGTTTAAACTGTTTTCATCAATCTTTGATACTAACAGACTCCGATTCGCATCTTTCAAAATGACAACAATAAAATCCATTTTTAATTTTTTTCGTTTTTAAGCTACGAAAGCAGCGAAGGAAAACTGCAACTTCCTTACACATAATAAATAAGGATACCCATATTTTCATGACGGATACTATTTTTTATAATTACTTAATGAATGAGTCTACAGGCGAGAAATCTGTACCGATAAATATAGAAAACTGTCATGTATCTACAGATTTCTATAATAAACGAGTGAAAGACAGTACTTAATGCATTATGAGTGTGGAGCTGAAACTCGCTTGCTAATTACAGAAAAGTGGGACATGGCAAGTGGCCGGAAAAACGTTGCTAAGATGAAGAGATAGCAAAGTATGAACACTAACAAGATGTTTTCAGTTCAACACTTATGTAGTTTTAAATTAACTGAATTATAACTCAGACTAAAAAAAACGCGTCGATGATGTTAGTCTTTTGACGCTTTAAGCGTGCTCAGTAGTGTTTTGTTTATGATTTTTTTTCAATCTCTTTATGTAACTGTAGCCAATATTAGACAAGGAAAGGTGCCTAACAAGATCTGTACGAACAAATAGTCAAGGAGTTAAATAGCTAAGTTCACAAGCGTAAAGATATCTGACGTGAACTGTATGTTTTGATGTTTGTACGTGTTCTTTTTTTAATAATCGAAAATAATATTAAATGTAATACCTACAAAAATAATACTATTTTTTCTGAAAAATGATACACGTCTTAAAATTGTTATTTTTAGTAGAAGACCAAGAAGAAACTTAGTAAAAATGTAATTTGCAAAAGTGTTAAACCCACCGAAGCGGATTTGTTTGTCGATCAGGGCTCGGTGTAAACCTCGACCTCTTATTTTTGCCACGTCGCCTGAGACGGACCTGGATTGATTTACGGAGCCAAGTGAGTCGCCCTTCCCGACCCGGCTTACTCCTAACTAAGCTTTATTCCGGGATTACGCAAAACACACGCCACCGATCGCAATGACGTGTGCCGAATTGAGAACAGCTCGCCGCTCCGAAGGGATCGCACTTCATACTGTTTAAGAGGTTAAAAAGGGTTCACTGAAGGTTTTTCTTTATGGCTCGTCATAACTACTGTTTACTATTTTACCGTGTTGCCAAATAATATTTCGATGACCAAGATTTAATTTTCCACACTTCCAAAATACTTCTCTTTACTACGATCTATTTGTTTAGCTGTAAGTTTTCTGAGAAGAATAAAGCAAATAAAATACGCAATTAGCAAAGAAATCAATATATTCAGAAAGAGATAAACTCATTTAAGGCATAATTTAAGCCACTTTCGAAAATAACATCGATTGGTCAGATCAGGCGGAACTTTAATAAATCCCGGTATTCTGTTTAAGTTATTACACCTATTAAACGCAAAGTAAGAAGACACGTTCCACCATTAAGGCAGTCTGAAGCAGCGGGCCGGCTGAAGCGCGGGATATTATCGCGCCGCTTGTTGCCCGCGTAAAATAATAATGACCGAACTTCCGGTGCCGGCGGCGCGGAAAACTTAAGCGAAAAAGGCGGGAAACGCCCCCGGCCGTCGCCGCTAACTTTGTTCACCGCGTCGGATGTGACGTCACTTAATTTATTAACACATCCCTACCTCCGCCGAGAGGTAATTCTTGGTTTTTACGACACTTTTCCACTTCTCACTCAACGTGCTACAATTTTGTAGAGCTGCCGCAGGCGCATAGTTTTTGTTGACATCCATGCTCTAAACTGTCTTAAATGATCCATATTTTAGGAGTATTACTTTGTTTGATGCTTTAAGTTTTCACTATGTTTATTATTTACATTCAAAATTAAAATATTAAATTCTATATGTAGCCAAATTCTCACAAATACCTTTATATTTATCTGGTAAAACATTTAAAGCCAAATTTATTTAAAATATTTAAATTGAATTACGTTTTGTTTATCCTTATTATTGATAATTAAGATCTTTGAATATTAACATCTAAATTATACAATTTATAATATGAAAATAATAAAATTAAAGCTTATCTTGTCTTTAGTACCACAATTTATGGCTTGATGGTCAAAAGGTTAATAACATTATTAGAATATTTTAGCAGGCGCTTCTTTAGTTATTCGCTTAATTAGGTTTCTTTCAACTATTGATTTCGTATAAATTTTGTGGTGACATTTATCAAATACTTATTCAAATTTGTTTATATTGCACCTCATAACATAATAAGCACCTTTATATAACTCAATTAAAATCTCTCTGAAATAAATGATATAAAACCCTTTGGCTACGTATATTTAATGAGTGTAAACACATTTTCAGCGGTGAAATACATTTTCTTAAGAGTAAGTAAAACAATAATCAATGTTAAAATAACAAAACATATATACATATATAATTGGTAATTGAATAATTCAAGACAGCTGTGTTGCTGGGAAGTTTATTAATCACCGTTTCTTTTTAAGACCAGAAAGTGGTGAACGGGAGTTTGGGGGTTCCATCCAACTTGAAAAGATTATATTTTTATTATGCAATATATTTTATTATTTAAGAAGAACATATTTTAATCTCCACAAACGTCGCATCCATCGATAACGACAAGTGAAACTTGAAAACGACGTTCCCAAAAACATAGCCGACGGAAAATCAATAATCGAAACCGCACAGAGAGCACTCGAATAAATACACACCGACTATCCAATAAAACACGTGAATCGTTTACAATTAAAGCTTTAAATCGGCAATAGGTGTTGCCATAAATCGGACGAGAAAACAATCAGCGAGGCAGCGTCGTTCGCAATTAGCGCTGCGCGGCTCGATAAATTTGCATTAATGCTTTCGAAAAATCCGAGCGGCAATAATTTTCGCGTGCCATGTGTTGTATAGTGCGCGCCTACCCCTACCTACTTTTTCACTGCGGCCGCTGCCAAACGGACCTGGAGCTACTTTTTTCAGCGAACAGATTTACTCCCCTCACCTGTAGTTTCAGTATCAGATATCTGTCCAGTTGTTTCTCGTGTTTTTTACAAATTGAGTTGTTTCGCAAACCATGCCAGGATTTTATTTATATTGCTTGTTTAGCTTAAATTAACAAACACATAAAATGGCAAATACATAAAAAGCCACCATGATATGTCTTGAGAAAGCGTATTCTAATCATTTCAATTTTATTTCATGAATTCTAATAATTATTCAATTATGTGTGATAATAATAATTTTTAATATTTGCAACACCTGAAAAAGGTGTACCTGTAATGCCTTTATTACAAGCAAATACATATTGTGAGTTTGAGTAATAAGGACCTACATATAGTAAAGTATTTTTTAGAAGACAATTTTGAACAATGCGCCCCTTTTCTATCAAGAGATTTATATCTTTTTTTTTAACTTACATATACAAGACATATTGATTGAAAACAAAAGCCATATCTCACATAAAAACGAACGAAATCCTAACAGTAGTGGTCCACGAGGCGTGAGTCTCGGATGGACATATTTCCACGTTGGCAATTCACGCGTATCCGCGCTTGATTTACGCAACGCCCCCCGCCTCAGTGCACTTTACACTTTTGCAGCTCCGCGCGCACCAACGCCTATTAATTGATATTCGCCGCGACACACTCCACACATTTTTATATACATACACATTTTCCGATAAACAATTTTAGAGCGAAACACCTGCGCAACGTTTTGGAAAAACGTTTGACGTGAACGATCTGGTTGTGTTGCTTCCGATGTCGCTTTGACAAAACAAGATTTCGAGCGAAAACCAGCGACGTGTGCATATCCATCCGACAGTGGGTATCCTATCTTATTATCGTATACTACTTTTTTAAAGATATTATATGTATAGATTACATCAATAAGGGCCACATTTTACATGACAGCAATCGTTGGTCACTTTACAGGATAAAATTTTTGGCAACTTTATGTGCTTTAACAATACTGACTTAAAGACTTTTAGTTGGGTTACGTTACGTTACGTCTTTCAAAGCCTTATAGCCTTAAGTCAATCTCCGCCCTGAATAAAATTGTTTATACCCACTGTAAGATGGATGTACGTAAAGAGTATCAGCTTTTATAAGACAGGAGGTACAGCAGGCTCGCTCTAATTAAAGTGGACGAGTTTCTGAATCCTGCTAACGATACAATTAGTTGACCATTTAGTAGATTTTAATACATAACCATAAACGGGTATATACAGTTATACACCTATCTAAGTAATTTATCAACGTATTTGTCTTTAATGTTTTCATAAACCGAATCTATCGGATTTAGCTTAAATGGTGTTCGATCTTGCGTAGGCGTCGAAATCAATTTAGCATGCTAATAAGCGAGTCTCCCGGCGAGATAATGAGTCTTCTAAGTGTTGGGCTCCCACCTCTCGGTGCACACATCACGCGAGGGGATAACCGGTTTGTTAATAACCACGACTTGCCGATAAATACTCTATGAATTGAACGCGAAACTCTCAGTTAACATAAAATGGACAATTTGTACGACTAGTGTTGTACTTTACGTCTTTTTAATAGTGTATTTATTTAAAGTGTTTTTTTTTTAATAGTTTTGTTTCAAGTTAATGGCAGCACTTGTTGCAGGAGCGTGGTTGTCACGCTGGGCGTTATGTCCGATATGTTTCTATGTTTATGTCTTATGCTCCCAAAACTGCATGTGGGCTGGCTGGCTGGCTTTGAAAAAACAATTGACTTCGATTTAATTGTTAAGTATTTTCACCGAAAATGTAATGTGACATTGATATTTTCCATTCAGTATGTAGATAAGTGTGTGCGTTTATATACCCATACTAATGGAATACATACTTTCTAGCATCTACATAAAATGTACATGTTGTTCCGGTCCTCATTTGTATCTAAGATTAATTTGTTGTCTCAATAATCGTCATTTTTTATTGAGCTGTGTCGCTTGCGTTACCAATGTGTTGTATTCTGTTTCATCATAAAAATGAAGCGTCCATCCAGTAGAATACCTGTATTACATTTTTTGTTATTTATTGAATATTTATGGCTTATATAATAAAATGGAATGATAATTGCATAGCATATCGAGAAGGAAAAGTATTTAAAACATTTTTCAAATTTTGTGTAGACGTTAACAGCGATATTAAATAACATCTCTATTCACAATAAAATGTGACATAAATATGTTTAGGGATAGCCAGGACAGACGAGCGGGCCGGAAGAGTGTCGCCGCGGGGGTAAGCAGACCAACCTGATATATGAAAATATTCAATTTTATAACATTCTGTAGCGATAACATCTTCCTGTCGATTTGATATTTTCGGCGGTAAGGTAATATTATCCGCTGGTCAGTGAATGGAGGACGGAGCCACGCTGCGCGTGCGCCTGCCAACATCGTAACTTAACACTTAATCATTTATACGGACACTTTATAGTCCCAACAGGGCTGCTCGCTGCTGAGGACCTCAGCCACAATGACACTCGACCACTGACGTCTACGGTGAAGTCTGGCCAGTAACGACAAATGTTTTATATTCATCCTCATTTGAATATAAGGGAAAATTCCACTCACACATTTTTATGAATGTGATTGGTAGTAACTATAAAATACAATGCTTTAGTTTATCTCACAACTGTTTATTGTTAATCCCTTAATTTAAAGGCGTTTAAAGTTGCCTTGATTGTTTTGCATCAAGTTGTATTGAGACATTTAAAACACCAATGATCTCACGAGATAATCACACGAGAACAACGTGGTAACCAGTGCTTGTCCATAAAAGGTAGCAGGAGCGCAGATGTCATAAGTCAAGCGAGTGAGGCGGACGATAAATTTGCGGGCGCCTGTTTGAGGGCGACGGCGATGCGTGGGCGCCCGGTAGCCTTACACTCTGCTCACGCGGTATCGTGTTACAGTTTGCAGAATAATAACCACTATTTCACAGTTTGTGTGGTTCGACTAGCTTTTTAAATGTACGACGAGTCGTAAACGAGAGCTGTGTTACCATTTACGAACCTAACTACGAACAAAATTCTGCTTCAAGTCGGTCTCAACAATACGTTACATTGGATAATTCGTTTTTCTTCATTTCTTTGCGTCACAATACCGGTAATGTTACGTTAACACATTCCCAACAAAATTTATTAACTCGTTTATATGATTGCCTATCATGAAGAAGATGAATTCTAAAATATAGGATAGATATACAGATACCTTTATTCAAGAGTAAACGCGATAAGCCATAAGTATATTACATAAAGCAGCAAAATAAGTTTGTTCTTTTCAAGCTGTGACCGAATGAAATATTTCGGTTCTCGACAATGCATCGATATCAATTCAAGTGAGTCAGGGTTTGATGCCAAAACCCGCAAACAATAACAAACAAGTAATCCGCGTCCCCTGCGAGTTACGAGGACCAACACAAAAACATCGTTAGTCAACGAAGTGCTACCTACCACACCAGCCCATAACGCAGTTCATTATTTATATTAACAGTTTAGCAGTCAGTGGCAGCTCTCTCGATCCCGACTTATAGCCGCGTGAATATGCGTGGGCATTATTTGTACCCTTGTTAAGCGCTGAGGATATTATAAAAATGATTCCTTTATCCGCGCTGTGACACTCGCTGGAAATTGGTCGTTTAATTTATGATCATCATAAAAAAGGATTCGAACCCGTGCAGGTTGGAATTTCATTCATAAGAACGCAGAGGCGTTTGGGTCTTTATGGATGGATGTTTTCATTAATTTAACGCGGATCCGGCAATGCCACCGAGGTGTCGGGTGTCCGGTGACACTCTCACAGATCTGACAGATAGCGAGGCTCGTGCTGCGACTACCGTTCATCCTCGTACGGCATTTGTCACCTCTCTGCGGTTGCCCTGACGTCATCCACACAAATACCGCATTCAGATCTACGTTCCGACACATCTTTTGCGTAGCCTTAATATACACCGATCTATCTCGATATGAAGAAGTGCAACTCATGGTCAAGTCGTGTTACGGTTATTTACATATTAAATCACGCATTCCTTGAGAGTCGAGTGCGTGACTTAATTTATTGCCACGATCAATGTAAAATAATTCTTAGACATTACAAAAGATCAGTCATTAGTCATTATGAGCGGTGGATGATGCAGCAGGAGAGAGCGTCAGACCGACAGTGACTGCGGGGAGGCGGTGCGCGCGCGCACATCATCAGATAAGTGACAATAACTCGATACGCGTTCCAAATAAGCTCAGAAGCGCATTAGTTAGCCTGGTGACCGACACCGACAGTTGGCCTAATCCACTCAAAACATTCGGAGACATTTGTCGGCTCGCGGCAGGGATCGGGTGATCGATAACGCGACTCTCCACAAAACGATAGATAAAAGCCGATAAGTCAGAAGAAATATGACGCGAACAAAATCGGGAGATGTACGTAATAAGATAAAAGTCAAACAATGATTCGACCGCGGATTCGCCGCGGCATAATTTATGTGACAACGCGTGATGGACGAGCGGCGACTTTCGGTAAACTATTTACATACGGCGGCGGTCGCGCTGTCGGATTGGGTTCTGCTTGTGACAGAGGGTGGGGCTTAGTACCGAAAACAAATGTCACTGTTATTTATTAGGTTACGGTACTATTAAGCCTAAGACGGGAATTATGGTTTGGGGATAGCCATAAAACTATTCGGTAGCGGCTAAGCCAGCTGAAAGAATCTGGAAAGCTTTGCCTAGTTAGACATCGGTCGCGGTAGCCCTTTTTACTTATCGGTCGAATTACCCAATTTGAGTAATTCATTAAAGTATTAGTTTTAGATTTTCGATTATACGGCACAGTTGGCGTAACATCCAACTTTAACTAGGTTAAGTTAGCGAGTGAGTTCCAGACGTCTCGGCGTCTTCGTAGCGGCGCGGCGGCGCTGCGGTCCCACGGCGATCACTCTAATTGAATCAAAAGCCCGCGGTCTTGCGCCCGACACCAACTCCCTTAGCACGTCGACTTAGATTACTTCCGTCTGTAAGCAGGTACAAAGATCATATAGCTGCTGCTATGAGCGAGAGGTTGCAAAGAATAATGCGAGAGGTCCACTCGGGTGGGACGAAAACTTGTAATCACCCCCCTGCAATATTATTATAGTGTTGCGTATTTATGCTCGCAGTTCCGGAAAACCGATTCAGAGTAAGTCTCGGTCTTGAATTGTGTAGAAGATGCTGAATGCTCTTATGAGGTAGGACTCGGCATTAATAAAACAGCGCAGTCAATATACTTGTATATATACAGCCGTCTAAAGGTGTAACCTTTTGTCAAATCTAAATGGCTTTCTATGCCAACATTGTTAACTGAGTGGGATAAAACACGACAGCAAATAAAATTACTTATTCACATTGACTTCGATGTAAAAAAAGATGGTGGGGTTGTTACAGTGGGGTTGATAGCTGTCGCCGTGCCGGGACACAAATTGAGTTGGTAGCTACAGAGGACGGTCGTAGGTGAAAACGTTAGGCGAGCGACAATCCCCGCGGAGACAGCATCTAGGCAGCTCCGCGTTTTTATCTCGACGCTGCTCGGCGCGGCGCGGCGCGCCCGCTCGACCGTGTAATTGGATGAGAACGACGCGATCCCAATAGCGCGCCCTTATCTGTTCGCGGCAAATCCACCCCCGCCCACCCTGCCGCACACCCGCGACGCCCGACAATAAGTTTTTAGTGAGTAATTCAAGATAACCCCTTGATGTTGTTCATTTTCACACTTCCTTTCGCGAGAACAGCTCTTTATTGCGTAATATGTAACTGTCTCTTCGCCGACGGGAGTCCCGGGGGTTGGTACACAAACTTCGCCCCTTTTATGATGTTAATGCGATCGCCTCCGACCCTCCTATCTGGATAATGATAATTGCTTTTTCCGAAATTATTGTTTGATGTTGTCGCTACGTAATTTCTCGAAGTCCTTTAAATGGTGTTGTGACTCTTGACGTTAACAGTTAATTTGTTTTATTTTTTATTTAATTTCATTAATATTACTTTATAATTATTTACTTGAAGATATTTTCATGTGGTACTGACAGTGAATTATTGCTTCGCTGTATAGACCCGGCAAGCCAGTTGACTTAAATATGAACTAAGGTTTGACAGACTCTTACTCTATCATATTTGGGAAACTTAATTAAGTATCCATAATTAACAAAGAGAATATTATGAAATTGAACATTTGTACAGACTCTATGGTTCTATGGGAACATAATATGCAGAGTTTATCTTCTCTAGAACTTACCTTCACCAAAAAGGAAGAGTTGTAGTAAGTACCTACGACGGCATTTACATTTTAACTCCTAAAAGGAGCTTTAGTCAAGAGCAGACGATAACATTGCACACGAGACTTATATCAACATCCATACGTCCGTTACTTGTAATAGGTGCGCGATAAGCTGTAAAGTCCTCAACACGACACATTTACTGTACAGGCTGTTGTTTATCTTTATCATTTACGTGTGCTGTATACGGTGCGGTTCAGGACTTCAGGACCGGGGCGGTCGCGAACTGTCGTCATATTCCAGCGTTATCTGATGGCCTCCCCGGGACGCGCTATCTCCGCGCCTAACCGCAGCCCAGAACAACTGCTCGCTACAACTACATGTTTATATTTTTAAATTGTACCTAATGTTTTGCAGGGGAATTCTAATGCAGTAGCGCATGGCTGGGTACGAGCGTTGCTTTTGGACAGTTGATTTGTTATTTTAAAGTTTATTAAAATGTTGCATAGCGTTGGTTACTCACATCAAATAAAATATACTAACAGGCTAAAGATCCATTATCAAATTACATTCATAAAAAAATTAAATTGATAAGGACTGCACGTCATATGTATTTTAAAAACAGAATGATTCAAAGATTTACCTGTTTAGCATCCGCAAATTTATCGATTTTATTATACCTACATATTACCTAAAATGATCGGCAGATTCAATCTTATAAACCCCATTCAATAACGCAAAAAGCAATTTGGAAGTTCGTAGAACAATTTCGTCAGATCAAAACACGAATGAAGCTCATCTTGGCGAGGGATCAATACAAGAGGCTCCTCGTGCCGTGTAGCAGGAGTCGCGGCTCACGTCGCCAGCTCTCATTTAAGGATCCGCCGAAAACTTATTTTTTACTGTGTTCATTATTTTGAGTGAAATTGCGAGAGCATTAAGTTGAATATAGGGTGGGACGCGACGGGCCTATTACCGGCCGCCTTGTAATCAGAGCCTCGCCGGCCCCATCCGCGCCAGCACAACACTCGAAACACATATCATTAATTTGTTAGCGATTTCTCGGACTGTTCCTCGAACTGCTGAGAAGTGACATACCATGTTACAGTTATTGAAGCACCAATGGAGACCTGTGAATTCTTACCATGGTAACAAAACTGAATTTATTTTATTTTTGCATCGTTGTGCTCACATTATAGGTGTAATCTTTTTATTAAGTTTTATTTTAGCAAAATAAATCGATAACATTGATCATTATACGATACAGAGTTACATATGCATGTAATATATTCAGCATAATTTTACACTTGGATGTTACAATTTAACATAGAGTCGGTATCGGCGCGGCCAGGCAGCCAAGCGGCCGGAGTGCGGCCCGTGGCAACGCATCATAAACGTGCCATCGGCGAGCCAGCCCTATAATTTCCTCCCTAATTTTCCCATTTTAAACCTGTAATCCAAATTAGGATTTGCATAAAATTGTTAATGACAGTTAACGCAATATTCGACGTGTCAAAATTGGCGTCTACCTATTCCAATTTTATTATGGACTATATTATCGCCGAGATCGTCTTAAATTAGGATCGAGCGGGTAATTTGACTTAAACATTTGGTTGAGCAGTAGCTAAAAAAGTTAATGTGAACGGTATTAGAATCGGTTTTTATAATGCCGCGCACGTAAGTTTTATAATGCCTGCTAAGTGTTCCGCACAATGGGAACATTCTGCTAAAATTACTGCGATGAAACAGGTAATGCTGCAGTGACCGCAGAGATTACAAATGTGTCGGAGTTGTAGTTTCTTGGGTGGCAATAATTACTTATTCTAACACTTTATTACGGCTAAATAATGATAATAAGTGAGTGAGAGAGCTCGGCGGTGGCGTGTCTCCTGTAGCCTGTAATCTCGTGCCGGCCCCCAATCACGCATTTCTCACCCGAGCGCGTTGAAAAAATAATACCTCCCAGAGATTTGTCTATAATTTGTAGGATGCCGCACGTCCGCCGCACGTACGGAACCGCGCACACCCAAAACGTACAAGCTGAATCGGTTTCTATTCCTTTGTTATTTTATTTAGACAGTAGCTTTCTAATATATCTACACTATAATTTTCGGTAGATAAGTATAATTGACTTCTGTCGGGTTTTAATCTAAGCAATTTGTTGTGTTACGCAGAATTATAAGTTACGATAGATAGATTTTGTCGTTACGTAGTGCAATGACGAAAGCAATAAAAAAACTTGAAAAGCGTGAAATATTATTTTTTTCGCGATAGACCACAATCTTATTGTGGTTGGTGAAGCGTACTTACATCGGATATATGGCACAATAGCGTTTATCCTGTCAAACGTGGTCTATTCATTCGCCACGTGTGTTGTGACCGCTCCGAAATTCCCGATGTTATGGGAAATTAGCCGACAAACTTACACATTCTATAGTGTTATTTTGACAGTTGACTGACAGTTGCTTTCGATGAAGAATTATGCGTAACCGACAAGTGACGTAAACCGAAATAATTAAACATGGCCTTTATTTGGCCCTACGGACATACATCCCAACAGTTAAGACAGCAACAGAGTGAACTCGGGTACCTATATAACAAAATGTGGAATAGTATTCGAAACGACCACGTCGGTCGAAAAAGCGTAAGTGTATAGCATATTAATGTAACATGGTAGTACAGCTAAATGATTAATACTCGATTTGCTTGTACATACACTTGTTTAATACGGAGACATTTCATACGACATCGGACATTATTGGCAAGAAAAATAAACTGTTCTCCGAAGTTCGATACGCGATACAATCGGAACACGAACGAAGAACGTTTAGCTCGGCACACTGTCACTTGGGCCACACAGCTTGGCCTGTCAGGCTGCATGAACGATTGCTTTTTGAACGCTACCTACAGTCCCGGGCCACTCAAACAGACAATGTCCATTCATGTAAGACAAGATCGTGTTGCTGCCACAAAATCAATGTTAATCTTCTTCATCTTTACGCCTATTTATCTTCGCGGGTTAGTAATAAGCCGGAAGATGCATTTAATTTAAACTGTCTACGTAACAAATGGTGTTACCGTGTGACATTTGTGACATTTTGTGGTCACTGTTAAGATGGCGTGACGGAAAGGAGTCCCATCTTCAGCGAACCTAGCACGCTCTATCGTGACAAGATTTATGTAATGTTAATTCAAACCTGGTTATAAAGGTACTGAATAACTGCTAAATGCAACTAAGTAAGGGGATGAATTATCAGCTTTCAGTTCAGTTGAATTAGATGACAAAAATTTACGCGTGAAGAAAGTAATTACGCCAGGGTATGAATTATGCTACGTTCTGCCATGAAATAAAATAATTGCCGTGACAAATCCATAACTGTTGGCGAATTGTCGTAATATGTTTTTTATAAGGCCTTCGACAGGCAGTGGCGGCAGGTGAGAGAGTTGATCGACGTTCGATAAATTGGATTGACAGCTGGTGTGTTGCTTGCGCAAGAGTTGCTGCCGCTTTCGTGTCGGACTTGTTTACGTTTCCCAACTTGCAGATAATCGCAACAATCTTCCACTGTTCGAGCTATTGTGCTGCTAATTTACTGGTGTTTTGTTGTAGATATAAGATTTGTTAATAGTTCGTTTAGCGGGGAATTGTTTTCTAGTTTATGAAAGCGAAGACTCTTAACGGTAACACGTGTTGTTCTGAAATAAATCTATTCACGTTATGTTATTTTGACAGAATACAAGAAAATCGTAGTCAATATATACGACATTTATTACATGGGTCAGTATATTCCTCAAATATCTACTCTCCTAGTGAAAAAACAGTGTCAAGGTAACAGATAGCATCGTGTTCACATTCAGTGACAGATTCAGTGTTGTGGTAATGTCCCATTGTGAACATCGCATCGTTTTCTGACGGATTACCGGCGCTTTAGCCGCTTATTGATACACGAGCTTTGTATACATTACCTTTGGTTGCAGCCGACTGGCGCGGCTGGGAATATGAGGATACAATATACAAGGGACGCTTTGGCAAGATGAGCATCTGAAAGATATGCTTTTCGCTATATAAACATGAAGTATGACTTCAAACGACTGTATATAGGTATCTCTAAATAGTGCAGTTTTTTTTTGTTATATCAGTTACCTAATGAAATAGCAAACTAACCTATAAATATTTTCTAAGAAGTTAAATCATCATCATCATAGCCTTTTTATCGTCGCACTGCTGGGCACAGGCCTCCTCTCACACGGAGAAGATTGCGTTAATCACCATGCTTGCTCAATGCGGGTCGGTGATTTCAGACTTTGTAGTCCAGGTTTCCTCGAGAATTCTTCTAAACTAATAATAATAGAATTTAATTCAACGGTGGGTCACACGTGTACCAAAACTATGATATATATATAATATAGTTATAATTAGTTACATACATATCCATACCTACATATAAATCAAATACTGTCACCGGCACAGTAACCTCTTACCTATACACATAATTAAACAGAGTCACGTATCATTTAAGCGCAGATTAAGGGTGTACTCCAATGACCCTTGCGATTAGTAGCCGGAGTCTGAAGCCCGTGGCTACGGAACGCAAAGCCGCCGGTAATTGCGGCTTCTCCGATATCCCGGCAAGCCCCAACTTATCCCCGAGGATGTTCGTTAGTGATGCCCACTCACTCAGCCGGACGGAAAACACTTTCGAAACAATTGCCAAGTGACTGTACTGCGCTAACATAAAGACTTAAACTCATTCAACATTCCATGACATTTCTGAATACTCGTTATTGAAGGAACATTTCATTATTCGCTAAGGCACGTGAGTGTATAAGCAAACTCCTTCTGATGAAAGAAAAATAATTTATCTACAACAATATCTGCTTAATCATCGTACCTATTAGTAGCCGAGCTCAACTCAATGCCTACTTGGCGCATTTTCCACGGTCAAAGGATCAATGGCATAAAAACAATCACACTGATAAATTACTATCGGAGTTAACTAACTGAAGTGAATGTTAGTGATTTCTTTCACCGCGGCTGCCGCCCGCACTGCTGCGCGCGCGCAAGTCATCCAGGCATCTCGGCGGCCATCACAAATTACAAACAAAAAGCTAGGAGCGTCCTAATCTGACGTCGCATCACGTTCGATCATCGACTGATCATGATTTACGGACACGCTGAACGGTGATAGGTGATCAGCTCTGTAACAATTGATTCTCGTTTGTTGAACTTGCGCGCGCATCATCCATTTCTGTTTATTGTACTTAGTCATTGAACAGCGTCGAATTGCGCACACCGGTATGTACTTAACAAATCAGTACAATACATGTTCTACGGAGGCATATCGCTCTTTGAGTTGATTCGCATATCGCGGTACAAGTCAATTTCGCAATAGGTCATGCAGCTTACTAAGCCTCTAATGAGTTGTGATTTATGAGTTCGGTTTGCAAAGCGAACAAAGGATTGTTCACTTTTTCATATTTGGTAACTGGGTTGACGTTATCGATGATGTTTAAATGCAGCTGAACAATCAGCTATACAATTAAGTATATCTAAAAGAATATTACAGTACAATAATTGACGTAGCTAATAAAGTGTATAACAACCTAAGATTGTAACAACAGCCTAATATTTAATACTCATAAGTATTTATGTTCCACAAAAACCTGATTGATCATCGGATTCACCTGTGAAATATTCAAAAAATGCAACAAAAGCGAGGAATTAAAATATCGATCGATCACAACACGAGTTTTGTTTAGCGCGTATTCTATCTGGCAGGGCCTGGGTCGGGCGCGCCGGGCCCACGTCAGCCCACCTGTCCGATTAGCATCACCTCCTTTATACGGGTCACTCAGTGACGGCACTCCGCCGCACGCCGCGCCACCAATTGAAATCTGTTTCGTTATGCCGTGTCAAAGGATCTAGCTGACGCGGAGCAATGCCGCTGGATTACATGGTGACTAATAGCAGGCCGCGCAACGCATTCCCCAACTTTATAACTGTTGCGTGATTCAAAACCAATCAACGATATAGTCGGCACTCAACGATATCAAACTTCCATTACCGTACAATATCAATAGACTAATAATCGTCTGCTTAATTGATTACATAAACAATGTAGTTGCTGGAGCACGGGCGGTTGCGTCTACTTCCTCGGTTCTTGCATATTAATCCGAATTAAAAGCAACGGGTACCAAATGCCAAGCATTAACCGGCCGGCCCTAGAGACTCCATTACGGGCAATAAAATGCCTATTATTATCGAGGGCCGAAAAGCTGATGCACGCGATGCAATTACTTGATTGGCGGTGTTCTGGCCTGTTCGGGTGAGTCGTGATTGATGGTGTACATAATTAGAAAACACTTCAGCGTGTGTCTTCATCGGCGCAATCTTAATTGCGGGCAGCACTTACTGCGCTGAGTCAAACAGCACGTGCCACAGCATCGATGCCCTGCCGGGCCGGCGATAATAATTCGATACTGTCTGAAAAACATTCATGTTTGATGTACGGCACGGCTGCAGCCACGATAACGGTTCAAACTCTGCTTTATATGCTCCCGATATGAGCTACATCACATTTCATAACACATAAAAGAAATTCTTTGAACGATTTCCGTCTTACATCTAAAGGGTGAATCTTTGGCAGCTTGAGAAAATTATGGGTATTGATTGCCTTGTAATTGCATTAGCATCTGCACCACTGCTTGTAAACAATCAATTCGTAGTCAGACTTTCTGGCTTCTGACTGCTAGTAATAACTAAAGAAAGAAAGAAACTAATGCTAAAGAAATATAAATGACGTGAGGCTGGGACCCACCAATTTAACGTGATTTACAAAACACGGATGAACTTGACATGACATGGTCACCCATGCATTGACCGCCAAGGTTTGCTTAACCTTATGATCAATCAATCCGAATCGCTGTTAGTTAGCCATTAAGTTCCTCAGGATCCTGTGTCTACTCAGGGTGAGATAAAATCGACCACCTTTGACGGATTTCATGTGTGTATAAAAACACATTTATTAAAAACACATTAAAGATTTTAAGAGCCCCAGAGTAAATAAAATAGGGATAATGTATGGTATTTTATACATAAAGATGTTTCTAACATATTTAAATATTTAAAAAAAAAAAAACTTAAACTTCAATTGAAAATAGGGTTGTTTCTAAGATTCTACAATGTTTTATCACGCAAACTCAAGTTAAAAGTTAAGAAGATAACTATTACCCGTTAAATTGCCAAGGTAAACTACATTTACAGCTCTTGAGTATTGTTATTTTATGATTTACAGCGACCTTTTTAAGTCTCCTATTTATCAGTGTACTAGCATTAATAAATAACCAATTGAGGTAAGTAATTAATTGTCTTAAAAGCTCACATCATAACGACTCGAAGTCCTTGAGCGATTTCAATTTGCGATCGGCGCTGTTTTCTTTCCATTTCTACATGTGTCAGACGCACTCAAAATACTTCCTAAGCTGCTTTGCAAATGATACAAACCATCAGGCGGAGAGTGAGCGGCCGCTAGTAGCCGACACCTCGCAGATTTATGGCTCAATGCTGATATGACCGCTATTTCCGGACTGTATTGATATTTTCAATTCGATGTACGGCTATTAGCTCCCGACGCGCTAAAGTACTCCGCGAAGTGAATTCGCTGCACCTCGACGAACACCAATATCAATTCCGCACTATGCGAATACATTGAAATAAAAATAACAATAAAAATCCTGATGCAAAACAAAGTATTCTGCTACTCAGATTGCGCTACACACTGAAGGCTGGCGCGCAGCGTTCGTATAATGTACAATATTTACCACGGATTTGTTGGAGTGCATGCAATTGGAAGCACTTTACAGTCACAAGGCTTTTGTTAGCTTCGTTGCATAAGTCGAGGTCTGTGAGGCGGCTGCAGATCGGCCGGTGGCGGCACGACCGCCGCGCTGCTCCGCAAGTAATCAACCTATTAATAAGGGGTTTAGCTCTAATGCGACCAATTAAAATGGTGACTCTCGTCTTGAGACGCCCACAGTTTTTGGGCTCGTTCCAGCCGGATTAGGATTGCTTCGACAAACTTACTGTGTGTTTTATGAGTTACGCCGTCCCTGCTTTGCGCAACTGTGTTTTATCTCGTTTTCATGTGAATTTTATGTAAATTCGTGATATTAATATTCAATTGTCGATAGCAGTCATCGGCCGTAATTTCAGCCGGGGGCGAGCATTAAGTATGGACCGTGACCGCGTTGACAGGGCGGGAGGAGGGCGGCGGCGGCGTCTTTGTCGGCGTCGTTCTTTGATCGGTGCGCGGGCGCCAGTAGCGACGGGATCGAGTGCCAGTTTACGAGCACCGACGCGTTTTATTACCAGCTGCCTGCTTCAATCAATAAGCGCGAACGGCCATTAGCCAACCTACGGGATGCCAATGTTGCACCGGCCAAACTTCGCTCGCCTGCCTCGATGCCTTTGCCTGTTACGCACACCTGAATCATTTGTAAAAATAAAATAAGCCACAGTTCTCATGAGTTTAAAGCATTATTACGACAATTAGAGCTAATAACGGAGCTAAAGTGATAAATATCTTGCTTCTAAAAGGTAAATACAGCACACAGAGTAATCAGCTACTTAAATATGTCTGTACAAGTTGTAACAATCACCTGAGGTAAATGGGCACTTGTTACAACTTATAATAATTACGTACTTACTACTATTGCTATACGGCTTGAAACAGATAATAATAACAGATAGTGTAGTTTTGCTTGCAGCCCCAGGAAACTTGTGAATATGGGGTTTATATTGCTCATTTTAAATAAGGGATCCATTCTGAATACCCTTCAGGCGCTTTGTTGTAATGAGGGCTATCTATAAAATGACAGTGTGCATCACTAAATAAGTGTTTTTGTATGAAACCCGTTGCACTAGAACCCTTCTGCCTGCTTAATAGGATATTCTAGTATAATACCAGTGAAACTAAAACAATCATTCACATTCTTACTTTCAAAAGTAATTTGCACTCAATTATTCATTCACGCTCCAATTAGGAATGAATAGAAAATACAGCAGCTTAGTTTCAGTCGACAGCAGATGTAGTCATATTAGCGCTCGCCACGCATGGATCGTTTAAAACAATTAATCGATATAAGCGGCTACCGAGCTCCGAGCGATTCTCGCGAGCAATATATTCAGCGTCATTAAGTATCGATACAACATCGATATCGTACCGATGCAGTACCGTTTATGAGCTATAAGGAGAGTACCGCGAATCTGCTGCGCAAAAACTGTTTCATCAACACCAGCTAAGGACGGGACGGTAATTAGTTTCGATTGCCAACGAGAACGCCACCATGCGTGAGTCAACAAATAAAAATTATAAACTCTACCTTATGTTAATTTATATGAGCAGTATCTAGTAGCTAATGAGATAAATCTAGTATTATTTATTGTTTGGCATTCAAGTTCTAGATAGCCAAGATTGTTAATTCAAAATAGGTGTGATGTCATTTGATAAACAATTTGTACTTTAGGCCAGATATTGTGTATGATCCGACACGGTGTGTGTACCTATAATATTTCTGCTGTAGTGTAGAATCATAAAATATTAACAACTTAAAAAGAAAACCTATCTTGGTAGCCTACCCGACTGCCACAATGAGTATTCTACTAGAAAATTATTTTATTGACTTTTCAATGATCTATAAATTTTCTGGCATTTTAATTCTTGGTTCATTTCCGTTTAGCTTCGGCCAGGCAATAAAATGATATCGTTACAGCACAGAGGCGCAGTAATAGTGGACGGAGCCACTGGCGGCCGAATTTGCAAAAAATCACGCCTCAACAGTAAGCCTTTGTGTACTTGAAGATAGTACGGTCTGCAAAACAGAAATTTGGTCAAGTGTAAATTTATCCACGATCCTAGAAGTTGATTTAGCAGGTGCGATTAATACCTATGATTTTCAAACAAGGTCTTAGCGGTTTCGTCATCTCTAACTAGATAGATGCTGTTTGATTAACAGCACTTTCAATTATTCGTCGACTGTGACCGGAACATTCGCTTGAGGCGAAGGTCAATCCAAGCTTTTTCAAATTACAGCTGAAGAATAGCCTATAGTTGTAATCGTCTTTACAATTTTTCTTCCTACACCAATATTACTTTCTTATATAAAAAAATGATTTTATCAAATATCGGTTATTCCACAAATCATTTATTTCCTTTCAAACTAAGCATCAAAATGGTAACACATTGCAGACGCTACTTGTGGGAGCGGGCTGCACAAAGAGCGTCCAGCCGAGCTTACAGGTGCTTAAATTGCGATCAAACATGATCAAGACGAGCGCCTCTCCCCGCTACCTCGCATAAATAATACCGCTCCGCACATGATAATTTAAATACCTTATATGGAACTTATACGCTTATCCGCCAACTTAATGGTGAGAAAATTGAAACGCGCCGTTGAATATTCTAAGCACGAAGTGCAAGTGATTTTAATTGTGAAGGTGTGTGTTGCTTGTAGATGGAGTTGGGTAGCTGCGTCAATAGAACTTCTTCTTCTTAAACCACTTACATTTTCGTCAGACTATCTTATAACAACCAATAACGAAAAAGTCTACTGATACAAAAACTTACAAAGAACATTCAACATCGATGTTTCTTTAACAAATCCACAAAGAGCTCTTAAGAGCACTAGAACAGTATCAAATGTATGGCGCCAGGACCCTTGACAGTCGGCAGCAGTAGAGGTACGTGAGTAATCTCTTAGTGAGCCGCCGAATCCATCACTCTTGAGCACGTAAATAGACTGGGGAAAAAATGCATGTGCCCCAGTTATCTGCACCGCTGCAGCGATGTGTACGCCGTACTTGTTGCTATCGAGCTAATGGGCCTTTTTGTATGCCGCCCGTACTTACACGTGACGTTTACCTGTTTATAGCATGTGGAAAAGTCAGGTCTGTGGTGTTGTGTTTGTGTATTGAAGATCGATCTAACAACCAAGTATTTGTTTGTCTTTCACATTTGATGAAGGACGTGAGAGAAAATCTGCTCAATCATCTGCTCCAAAATACACAAGTATTTAGGTGAAACTTTCCAAAAAAACACTCCTTGACAGAAGCACACAATACATTGTTTGTGCTCTTGACGTTATTAACACATCTGTTTCAGGAAAACATCTCTCTTCACCCAAATGGTCGAAGATTACAATTGTCACCAATTAACAGCGTGTGGGTGCGCAAAAAACGACCACCGTGATGGAAACACCTTGGCTAATGTGTCGGTTGACAAACCAAGATAGAGGGCGTGAAAAAAATATAGTTTTGCGAAACCACAGGGGTGCCACGTTAGTGGTCGCCTTGTCCAAACATAGGACCTCCGCTGGAGACCACATGGACGAATTCTGATAGGTTTTTAATGAACTTACAAGTTCATATCAACTTAATGAAAGCGAGATCAAGAATTGTGTCTATTTGACGTACCGTATAGGTGGTCCGCTACCCTTTGTTTCCTTAGGTGGTCTAGAATAAATTGCTTTTTCGAAAGGGTTGTCTGCGAGTTCCTATGTAGCATGCTAGTTTTTATTGTATTTTAAATTATTTTTAATTAATATCTTAACGGAAACATCGAAAACTGACCATCGGTAGAAGCAATTAAAAAAAAAACAAGATCACACTTTTAGATTAACGGAAAACGAAATTCCTTTGAGGATTCCGTTATTTTTATTACTTTCTTTAGTGTCAATTATTTGATCAGCATTTCGAGAAGACACGTTCCCAGTCACAATAAATCAAGAGGTATTGCCGAATCATTCAGCAACAATAACGATCCTCGAAATACCCGAAACTGTCAGATTTTCCCTATCAACTTTGAACCATATGCTTCAGCGATAAAGTTGAAAATCTATTAAGGAAATTTGACAGATTGATGTAGCTACATGTGCAATACATGCCATACTTCAGAATAACCGCAGATATGCTGCTTGTGGGTTACCAACAATTTAGTTGATACTAGAAGACGCCCACAATAATTCACGAGGACAAAGGGCAAAGAAACTTAAGTGAGTCGTGAGTTCCGTGATCAATGACACAGTAGGAGATAACGAGAGTCGAATGATGGCAGATGTTGAAGGGATTTTATGTATAAGGGCAGTTCCTTTTTGCAGATGTATGTTATAATCGAATTGTAAAAAGTAAATGGATTGTCTCCTTTGCCCAATTAATTAATTAGTTATCTTAGTTCAAATTGATTTAGAATGAGGCAAGTACATACATATATAAATCCGTTGATGTTTTGGGAAATAACATTGCTAGAAATTATCACCGACACTGGATGTCCAAACATTAGTAAGATTTCCAAACTTTCTCTAGTAGATACCCAAAATTTCTCATGGACTTTAACAAATATATTAATGGAAAATTTTTAACAACTCAGTTCATAGGTAGGTAATGTATATTACGTCAATTAAATTAAAAATATAGAAATTATACACTGGAATCTTTTTCTATCTACAAGGCCCTACTTTTCAATCACAATCAATTAACTGTCTTTTGTTATTAATTTCTTGTTTATACCCTTCACACAGAAATCAATATTAGACATTAAACTTCTCAAATATACATTTAACAAGATATACACTACAATAGAGTACTTCAAAGAATAATTGTCTTCTATTCAAGGGGGGTAACCTCTAGTGAATGCGTAGTGAGTGCGTATGCTCTATAATAATGAAAACATAACTATACACAATATATTATAGTCATTTGAAGACACAAAGTACACCTGGAGCACCATGCTGTGCTGTGTTGGCCAAATAAAGTCATCCACACATTCAAGTTGACAAAATATTTGGGGCATTCGTAACGCTATGAGGTTTTAACGATTTAAGAATTGGGGCCATTAAAATAGTTGTCTCAGCATGAAACAATTGTTTTTTTAATGTAACCTCTTGTAAAGATATACTCGTATATTTGATTGAAGGAAAAGTACTACTGAGAATCTTTGACTATTATTAAGCTGTGTATCATCCGCAAAAAGTCAAGGGGAACGGCCAATTTAATGCCCGTAGCCCATGAGCAAGCAAATGGTCTCAATTTAATGTAAGCAGGTAAGTACCTAGCTCGCCTGTTTCTTATGCAAAGCTACATACATCCGGCATCGACGTGCTTGACTCGAGCTCACAAATAAATATGGAGATACAACCATAAGCGATACATATTAAGGAGAGGATTACTCGAAGTAATATCGTGACACTTTGTAATGAACCCTGGTATTTATTTGAAGATTTATTTATTTACAAAAGCATAATATCATAAGACGGAATGCACGTCGTGTCGAGTGAAGGCAGCGACCGACCGAGCTAGATATGTCTTCGTCACAATTTACAGAAATGATGTTTGTGATCCGCCTAATACTGCGCGCTGGTCATTTATTAAGCAGTTGAGTAGTTGCGCGCGCGCAGCCAGGCCGCATAGCGCGCGTGCCGGCCGTGCCGCCGACAGCCGGCCCGGACGCGGACCACACCAGAACAAGCCCCGGACCTCAACTCAGAATGCTATGCTCAGTTCTGGTTCAACATTGTTGACGTATGTAAATGGACCAAACGATTGTTATCTAAAGATAAGAAACGTTGGACGCCACTTTGCTCAAAACAGCTCCGTTTCAGACACGGCATAGAATTTAAGTAGAATTCCGAATTGCAACTTTTTTTTTGCAAATATGTCATCTGTTCACAAAAACTATGAAATGTTGGGATCTATTAGTTTGTATCCACGTGTGAGCGCGCACGCCCCCCGGCGGCCGGTGGTCGAGCGCGGGTGGTCTGCGCGCGCGCCGCCCGCTCCACGCGTCAGCTTCACACGTCTACTCGACACGATTCTACTCCACGAAATCCGAATAGCCCTACGGCTGACGTCACAAGACACAATTTCCAGCAATACAAAAAACACATTGTTACCTTTAAGAGATCACCGGTGCACCGAGCGACTCATTAAACATGATAGTAGGTCTCTGGTCTACCGAAAGTAAAGATTTGGACGTAATAACAGATGGGTGTTAATTGCTATCATGAGGCGTCAATAATTGTTTTTTTAGTCACTAATGGCAATGGAAGTTCCGGGTTATGAAAGTTTTTGTAGGGTGTAATCAAGTCGTAATCAGCGGTTTGGCTAGAGCGTGTGAGCTACTCACCTCAACGCAAGGAAATTATTAGTTTGGTGGATCTATTCCGGCGCGAGTTCATGTATTGCCGCTTGCGAGTGCCGCATGAAGACATTAGAGCGATCTTTATGAGCCGATGCGTGTGGTTTAGTGTGTAATTCACGGCGCAATCACATCTCTCGTGTATCAGTAATTTTGTCTAAACATCAGTTTGTAACACCATTGGATGATGATTATTCATTTTTTTGTTATTAGAGGGAATTTCAGAGGCACATTCGTTATCATCAGCGTGATCCGGAACATTACTACGTCATTAACCAGAAGTAATAAATAAGGCAAACATTCGGAAAACAATTTGTAACGCCTTACTACGACCATAAATCACATGCGTGCATCTTGTTTCACAGAAACGGAGCATTGCCGAAATATTTAGAATCGTTTCTGTCATCTCACGGGTTAGTTTTTGTGGATGCTGGTTTTTGTGTTGGGCCGCTACCGACGGCGCTAATGAGATGAGACTGATGAAAGTTGACGTGCACCCGCACAATTATTGAAACTATTGATTTACTAAACAAATCATGTCAATAATTGGTTATGAAGCGTTATGAGTTTGCTTGTTACTGAAACATTATTGAAGGCTGTATTGAACAAACAGACATGAGGCATGATGACTGTTAATTAAATATTCATAATAACTAGTTGTGTTTGTACGTGGCGCAGTGAGACAGTCGTGAACTCGGGGCCACCCACGCCCACTAATAGTCAAACGCCACAGACTAGAAGCACGGAAATCGTCCGTGACGTCGCTGCGAGCATGACATGCTTCTCTGGCTACCTCGGAATTCACAATATTGGCGAGTAGCTACGTATGCGATCCTTATCTTCTTCTATCACAAATTTTCATCTTATAAAATAAATATAATTCTGTGATTCCTCTATGTTTAGGGTGACACGACCATGGACCCTTTTTTTGCGCAAAAATACAATCAGCATAACAAAACCATGACAAACAAGAAAACTATTATCCTACAAATAAAATTTTCTATACTCTGAATGCGGGATCCGACAGATCCTATCGCAAAACCCACTATTTTCCATCGGAGTCGGCCATATTTTTGTCAATTTTTCGTCTGACGTATCCCATTTCCTATTCAGAAAAAAACATGGAGCAGACGTGAAGTTGGAAAACAAGGGAACGGAAAAAAGAGCGTCTCGTTTGAAACGACAGATAATCGTGTTAGCTAGCCGCACCGGCGAATAACTGATGCGAGCCGCCGCGCCCGCTGCACCGAACACAATGAGATTGCGGTGTTTTTTCCGGCGACACTCCTCTGAGACAAACAAGGGATGCAAATTCGTGTTGACACCGCGATCCATCTTGTTCGCCTCTCCGGAGACCAGTTCCTGAATAAATAGTACCGTGATTGAGATGTCCCAGCGGTTTATTTGTACGAGTACGTAGCACGGTTGCAGATGTTTTTCTTGGCGGTCGTACCGAAAAATAAGTCTCGATTTCGCTGTGCAAGAGTAATAAATAAGCGTTAGGTCTGTGAGTGGTGGATGCCAGCAGTTTAGTTTGGCTTAATCTTGGAAACAAAACTGGCGGTGTATCGTAAAACAGGGGCAGTGCGACCGCGGCGCGCCGCTACAAACTGTGACCTTACTGAATGAGGAACGGCGCCCACCCCGCGCCTCGACACAGACTAACGCCCTACACTGAATATTTAAAGCAGCTCTGCTACTTTTTATCTTTCAGCAGAACCCCATCTTGCAGATATTGCAGATATGCGCTTTTCTTGTCTTCCTTTTGTATTTCAACAATTTCCAATCTTAGCGGAACCGCAATTCAATCAAAATGGTTACTTTTTTATTCTTTGAAAATAAGCAATAAACAAATCACAAATCCAGTACAACTTCAGCTGAGTATTTTCACAGTTTTCACCCTTTACTCGGCCGTCGCCTACACGGTGGCAACGTAAGGGTACAGCGAATAGATCATCCTCTGGATCGGGCCGCGCCGCGCCACTGTCCAATAAATATATTGTTTCGCGCACAGCCAGCGCAGATAAAGCAAGCTCGCGCCTCGCTTTGCCTGGCTGCCTTTGGGTGCCGCTTCTCTATTAGCGATAACCAGACTTTAAGTCTCAATGTAACCAACGAAATGCTACGAGCCGCTTTTCCGCTACGAGTTTGCTACGTGGGACTTATGTAGTATTTGTCATAAAAAAAATCTCGAAAAGACATATTTTAGTTAAGTATCCATGGAAACAATAAGAATACAATCAAACTAAATATCGACATCTTCAGCTGCTCTATATTAATGTAGTTACATCTGCTACCAACATCTATAAGTCATGACTACTCTCCTAACATAGGCAAACTTTTTACCAAAATTGAAAAGTAGTCAACGTTTGTTGTTAAAGGCTTGAGGAAGTTGTTTGAAAACAGTAGAATAGTATTTGACGTGAAAACTATAAAACACGATAATAAATTTATTATTGGTGTCAAGGACTTGTCGCTTGCAGTGTTACCGCACCCTCGCTTCTATGCCCGGAACAGTGTCAGCCAAACGCGGAGAGCTTGGCGTTTGCACATTATGACTAGCCGAGGGTGTGCTATATTATACTTATTTATCATTTCAGTGCTTTACTACCCAACGCCGAAATACTGCGGGTCGGGCATGAAATGACCAGCGCTTTAGGTGCAATCTTATTACATGATAACTCGCTGTATGAAAGGAACACGTGCAGTTTAACGAAAATTACTTTCATATTCTTAGTAGTTGTAATAAGAAAATGCGGTTATTACTGCTAATTTTACGACAACTGTTTTCTCAGCGTAAAACGCGGTAACTTTCGAAGCGGGCCATGAGTATAATTTACACGGTCTTTTAACTACCGCCGCTAATAAACTGAAAATTAAACATGGTTTCCATCAACGTGCCTCTGTTAGTACCAGAAATATTCACGAAATTGTATGTAAATCCGTAACCTATTTATATCGTATAACCTAGAATATTGTCGGGGAGAAAACGGATGATTCAAGCGTGCTATCAAAGCGGGGTAGTACGGGAGAAAGAGAGCAAATAAACAAAAGTGGAGAGAAACCAATACGATTTAGCGGGTCCCGGGAGAGGCCCCGCCGCCCGCGTGTCCGACCGGCGTATTGTCACGACGGAGATACGTTACACGGAGCGTTTAGCTTTACAATCCTACACCTTTAAAGAAATACATCTGGGGAAGAATTTTCTGAACGTAGATATCCAAAATAACACAGTAACAGATTTTATTTTAATAGAAGTGGTTAAGATTTTGGTAATGTTATTTTATGTTGAAATGTTACTGCATTTTTATGAGCTTTTTAATTTCGCCTTTTCCTGTGACAACTTATTTTTTTTAATATGCTATTAGCATATTTTTTCCATTCAGCATATTGTCCTATCCCATATTCAAATAAATGGCAAGAAATCATTATGTTATGTCACACCATGGCAGTATTTGGTGGCATTTCCAGTATCGTTTTGGGAAGACGAATTCTTTATCAAGACAAAGGTAATCTTGTTCGCCATAAACAGCCTATTAGCGACTGGGACCAACTTAGGTACGTACACAGGAGGCTCTTAATCACGATAAAAGTAGTAGCAGCATGTGTCGCACATTAATTAAGATCGGACCTTCGTAATTTATTCAGGTGACAAGGAACAGCGCGGTGCGACGTTTTGTCGCTGTCGTGTCGTGCGCGACGGTCGCAGGTTGCCACGTCGCTTTGTGGTCGTACGACAACACGGTATTGGGTTGTATGGTATGGACAAAAAAGAGATTTACTACTTTCCACGAAATTTGTAAGCTATTTTTTTATACTGGCAAGTCGCAGTTCAGCCTAGGGTACTGCTTAACCGGACAGGGTTTGTAAGCGAGAGCACACGTTACCTTTTTAATGAAATTAGTCGAGCTTTTCTCACACGGCAGCTTTTGTTAACATTAGAAGTAAAAAACTTAGGTTTACTTTTAATTTATAAATATAATATGTAAGAGAAAACACATACTGTTAGCATTAAAGATTCGAGAACCAATGTTCATAAAACTTATCAAGTACCTAATATAGACCTACCGACCATAATAAATATTTAAAAATAAATTAAATTAAAATTCATGTTAAGACCTATAAAATCAAATATTTTAATGTAACTATAGATTACATTTATTCGTAGATTAGATTTTAATGTAGTTTCAGTATTCTTTCATAATTATCATCAGCTCCTGTTGGAGATGAAAATGTCTGAATAAAAAGTCACCTGCTATGAAGAGGGTTCCTGTGTCGCGACCATCAAAACAAGCAAACAACAGTCCTAAGTTACTCATTGTTCTTACATACATTTCATTTGTATCGATTACTTCTCTGGTTTCGTGTTAATTTGATGAATAATGCAAATAATTTACTAGTGATTACTTAAATTAATATTTTGGTGTAGGTATGATTGGAGGATTATTCATTTATTTAAATATAGAAAAAACTAAGTGTCCTATTGTGTTTAATTATATAGCACGTAATATCCAAATTATTACGACACCATCTACTGGATAATTAAGTAACCGAAAATATATGAAATTAAAAAGGGTTTGTACACATTTTGAACTCATTACGTTCTAAATTATTCATGATGTTTTTTTTTAAATAATGTGTACATGGTTAAAATAGGCTTTAATGACCCCTCCAAAATGTAAGATTAGTAGAAAAGTATAAGGGACCAACGATATTTCCAACGAGGAGTAATTAAAAATTAACTTTTATAAAAAAAAAATATCCATCAATATCTATCGTATGCTGTGTATTGAAGAGACACATGCTTACCTAACAAAAGAGCGTTGGTTAAGCAACGCTTGGCGCGTTGGATGGGCGACAATCTTGTCATGACGAGTTCGTCTATATTTCAGAAGGCACGTTAAATTGGTAGGTCCTGACTGCCATTTGAACAACTTTAGCATTCGTTACGGGTAGTTGGAAGTCAGAAAGTCTGACAACCAGTCTTACCGAGGGTTTATCGGGTTGCCCAGGTAACTGGGTTGAGAAGGTCAAATAAGCAGTAGCTCCATGTAAAATATTATTAATTCGCTGCTTAGATTGAAAGACGACTGCAACATGCTTACCTAACCACTGACCAATATAAAAGAAGAAATTATGAGGAAATTTTGATTTAAAAATCTGAAATCGTTAACCCACGTGTAGTGATTAAGGTTTATACAGAAATCATTATGATTAGACACATAGCCGCTTATGCAGTGAGGCACTATAGATATTGTGAACGAAAAAAGGCCTGGTAATTATTACTCTCCTCTTCTGATGATTTAATTCACTTAGGTACCTACATCAATGAAAAACCAGTGTTTGGCTGAAAGTAAACAATGATATAGGTAAAAACCTAATTCCTTTTTTTACTAAGAAGACCCTTGATACCAACCCAAAATAGACGCATTGGTAGCCTAAAAGCCTAGACATAATCAGACCTTATTTTTTATTTTCTCTATGAATATTTCATGTATCATTTGTTATATTAAAAATAGGCGTGACATTATATCTAGCTATATTGCAGTGCATGATTTAACTGTTTCAATATGGAGGGGTGCTAAAATTTTATGTTCTAGATTGTTCTATCGCAAGCAGCTGTGGAGACATGTATTGGGTGGCCGGTGCAATCGTGCGCATAACATAAGTTATAGAGAATATTAATATGTTATGTATGGGGAGTGGTGCAATATCAGTTAGGAAAATATGGTCCAGGGTGTTATTGGAATCTTAAGATAGGCAGATATTTTTTATAAATATGAATTAAATGTACCTATCTCAGTAAAGGTTAAATGCGACTAGTACCTTGTAAAAGGATGAAGCTATTTGCGTTTAATAGATACTGTATTATCAAACAACTACTGGTTTCAGTTCGAATGTTGATTATCTGAAAGCCGAGTTTGAGTTGAGAGTTTTTTAAAAGTGAGATTCCGTTGTTATATCTAAAAAAGTTATAATATTTAAAAAAGGATAAAAACAATATTTGTTTTTACATCATCAATTATAGTCATTCATTTAGTCAGTGAGTCATTTAATTACCTGGATTCAAACTATGTTACTGTAATGGACTAAGTAGATAGTTGTAATATTATTTTAGGTTTGTCATTTTTCAAATTGAGTCGATTTCTCACTTTTCGGAAGATAATATTAGATTAAGTATTTTTTACAAAAATATCGTACAATGTAAGTTATATTAATAGAGTGCGTATGTGTTTATATAAGCCTTGAAATCTATAAAAAAATAAAAGAAAAACTTTTCGTATGCCAACTTTCTGCTTAGCTATTAGTTTGTAAAATGTTTATTAAAGAAACAATTCTTACTAAATTCAATCCACTTAATTGGTAACATATAGGTAATATCATTTAAAAGTTTTAAATAGTCTAGGTAAAAAAAAAAAAAAAAATGGACCAGGTATCTGAAATGGTTACTGACATCACCCCTAATTGCAAATCAACCCAATCTTGATCGAAAACAAAATTTGAAGAAAAACTCCAAAACCACCAAAGGCTTCGAAACAAAACATGTCGCTTACTTGGACGACACTTAGCGAAGAATTGCCTCTCCCACGCAAACTTGCACAGGATGCACAATAATTACCCCAACCGCAAAAATAAGCTCTACTTCTCAGCAATAAAGTCTAATTTTCTTTGTGGAGCGGCCGTCCCGCCTACAAGGGGCGTCCGTTCCCCCTCTTTCGTCGTCGTCCGAGTGCGTTCACACGAGTTGCTACTTTTAAATTTTAATCACAAGTCGGTCGTTGATTTGGACAAAAAGTGAAATGGACGATGCCTGTGACAACTGAAATTTTTGCAGTGTCATTTGTATGTAATGAGCTGATACGAGTATGTGCTAGGTCGGGATAATTGAATATTTGATTATACAGGTGATTCATTGGTTTGTTCTTTTTGTTGATTTAGTAATAATGGTGGATAGTACCCAACAGTTTTGTAGGGGTGGTTCTTACTGGATACCAAGCTCTGAACAACATAGGCGTAGTCACTTTTACCCCGCAATTGAGTGTCGTGTGATCGGAGAGTGTTGTCATATACTTATAAATTAAATTAACTCCTTTTTTTAATCTTACGATTGTACTGCAGAAGTCCTTGAATTTCTGGAATATCATGTAAGTTTTTAAATTTTGTGATAACTAAATACAGATAATTTTTCCCTCTTTTAAATATAGCTTATAGGTAGATAACTTTTCTCTGGCAATCATTTGTGACCACTGACTCCAGTAGATAGGTATGTACCTAGGTATTCCTTCTCCTATGGAGAAAAAAAATCTTTTAATATTATTATCAATTTTGGAGAAACACGTCGCCATTATGGTTTTCTCATGGAGAAACAATAATTAATAATGCCTGCAGTTGTATAAAAAATAAGAGTTCGTTTGTTTGTTTTAATATCTAATCTAGTTCTACTTTTCAGAGTCGTATTTTATTGTAATTGGCCTTTTAAACTAGTTAGTTTCTTTTAAAAGTAATTTTCAATAAAAAATACAGTTTCTATAATTGTTGTAATTGTTTAACACCATTCTTAAGTTATTGAAAAAATATTTTGGGAGTCGTAAAGGATTTAAGAACCGTTGTGGTGAATTATAAACAAAAAACATCTTACATATACATACCTATTGGGATTGCTTCTTGTATCGTCATCAAATATGTGTCAGTCAAGATGATTTCTTCGGAAAAACTATTAATAGAACTGAAAAAAACCCTTCTTGGATGCTAAAGTTAGTTGAAGTTATCTTAAAATCATTTCAAGTCTTCAACTTATCTTTCAAAGCAAGAACTTGTTTTTGGAACTGATTTGTCATGTGACAGTTTTAATGCGCACTTAAGCATAAAATATTTGATTACTACAAAATTGAAAATACTATATTTTCAGTTTATTTTGGTACCTATTTGTCTTTTTCTTGTTTACTTTTTGATGTTATTTTAGATAGGTACTCTTTGTAGTTTCAGGAAGTACCTATCTACTAACAATTTCGGGTAAGTTTTTTTTTTTTTTGTACATTTTTCAACTATTTATTACAGTTACAATTAACAGGTAGGTACCTACTTAAATTAACCGCATCTCGGTAGGTATATGCAACTCATAAAGAATTCATGCTGCTGCATTGATCATTATAATAAAACGGGTAAGTAATCAATTTTATTCAAAATACCGAAGGCTATTCAAAATTAACGAATAATAACAGTTATTATCGTTACCTTACATGGAAATCAACAAAATAATTAATGCGATTCGTCACAATTCGCATATCGGCGGCTATTTGTGCCGCTATTACCGGCTCAACTTCGATAAGCTTTATTGCCTAACGACATGGTTAGTTTGAGCTCCTCGCACGTAATAAATTATTATAAATACAAAACTAGGAGAAAGTCTGTGAGTTTAATTTTCCGCAAATTTGATCTAACGCTATAAAGGTGGTCGCAATCTCGCGCCATCGACGCGCCGTTCATTACGCGTTACCAGTGTTTACTCTGCGAACGTTCCGCGCGCATAATGAAGTTTATAAAGTCGCTCTAATTGAGCGGTTACTGTGTGCTCTCAGAAAGGTAAGGTTACAATAACTAACATGGCCTTTAGCTATTGAATTAAATGGCCTATAAGAGTCTGACCCCTATTTCCGTACTTAGAACTTCAGGGAAGCTCTAGGACTTGCACCTACTCAATTAAGTCGAAAATAATTCTAATCAGTGAAAAGTCCCAGCCAGTAAATTAGGATTCTTTTTAACAAAGGATAAAAATAGAATTTAAGCCAGGTCTAAATTAAATTTCAATTGGATATTTTCGATTTATCCTTGGTTTTCGTTCAGTAATTCCCATTAGCTTTTACTGCGATGTGGAACTGGCAACTGAGCTCCCGTAGTCGTTTAATTAGATTGCCCTAGATTTTATTTTTACTTCTATCAATCCATTTGAAACTTGAGTTAAAAATTAAATTAATTTTCTAAAACTCATGCGCAAACGGGTAATTTCATTGTCTGCGTATCACTTACTTCACAGCGTGCATAATGTATTTGTAGGCGTCTACGCACACTTATTGAATTCTATGTAGATGTGCAAGCAGCAATCCATCCGCTTGGAGCTATTTGCGTCATGTACTCAAGTAAGGGCTTATTTATTCACGATATAACCGCGAATATTGTGACGCAGTAATCGGCGCGCGGGCACGGCCCCATCGATGGCGGCGAGCTCTCACAGTGCATAAATAGTGATGCAAAGCGTCGGCGCACCGAGTAATTCGAATAAATACCTCGATACAATCGGCTCACCGTTTAACGAGAGAGCCTTTTCCGCGCCGCGGTGAGCCTTTTAGCGAATTTCAATAGTTATCACGCGGAGAAAAACTCGCTCGGCGAGAGGGACGGGCGCAAGCGGCGAGGCCAGCGCGAGCGGGACGGACTTAATAAGAAAGAAATAATAAAAAAGCGGTTGTGTGTGCGTGGTCGGAGTGTGGTGGCATAGGGCGGCGATGCAGGCCCCTCCCTGTGGCGCGCCGCCTGCCGCCTGCCGCCGCCTCAGTCGAGTCGACAGCGCGCCGAGTCGCACCGGTCCGCTCTACCCGCGTCCAGAGCGCGCGTAAAAAGTTTCAACACACTGTACGAAACTTGCATTCAGTAGTAACGATACCGAACTGCGAAGCGATCATTTATTCTAGCATTGTTCTCTAAAACAATAGCTTAAAAGTTTGTGTTTTTTTTTAATTCGAAAATAAATGTGATTTTTGCGTTCTTTTTAAAACTTGAAGATTCTTTTTTTTTAAAGTAAAGTAACTTCAAGTATTCTTACGTCTATTCTATTCCAAAGCTGGACAGTACCAACAGTTTCCAGTAGCAAGTGCATAAACAAGCAGCAGAATTTCCACTTCAAAGTTGCAAAGATTATGTACTGGAACATCGATGGGATGTTCGGACGGTGACAACGAGTGGTCGTCTGGGGGCAGACTGGGGTCGCAGGCAATCAACTTGATGCTGCTGCAAGGCGAAGGTCGTGAGCGGCCGGGGCCCGCCATGGACGAGGAGTGTAGCGCGCGGCCGTGCGCCACGGACTTCTCCATCGCGGCTATCATGGCCAGGGACCGCCAGGAGCGCAGAGAGAGGCGGAGGCACAGGGACCCCAGGGAAGACACGCTCATGCCTTTAGGTGAGTTCTACTAATTTCCTTCTTTGCAAACTTTACAAAACTTCTTGACGTTATTAAAAAGTATAAAAATATAATGATTCTCAATGTTTATCAACTAGGACTGTTTAAAATATTTGATATGAAACTTTCGTAAACTAACGAAAGACGTTGTTTTTTTTAAATACATACTTCACAAACTTTTCGGCCGTAACTTCCAATAAGAATAAGTTTAGTTCTAAAGTTGGTTATAATTACTAAAACTTGGTTGAAGTTATAAGTATCGAAATATCTTCGTAAACATAGTTTGTCGAAGTCTCATCAACAGGGTTAAGGACAGGTAGAGTTTTGCTTCTCCCGAAGTAGGTACAGTAAATTTAATCAAATATCTATAAAATATAACATTAATTTATAAAAAACTAAAAACTATTGTTCTATAGAAGTCGAACTAGAGTCTCTCAGTTATTATGTAAAAAATACTTTATGTAAAATAGTCCTCAACTTACCGTAAAGTTCATTTTTATAAAACATTTTCACACTAATCTCCGAGAGCTATTCCAAAACAATGAACAACTTTTTGTTCTCTCGTATAATGTACGAGCTGTATTTCATACTAGCTCCCGCCATCGTTTTCACCCGGGTCTGTGAATTAAAAGTACACCATAGCCTTCCTCAATAAATGGGTAACGTACCATTAAAATATTTTTTCAAATCGGACCTTCAAATCCTGAGATGTGCGCGTTTAAGCAAACATATAAAAACAATAGCGTTATGATATCAATACATATTAAGAATAGAAAAAAATATTGTTTAGAAGTAACATACAATGCTTTGATTCCTGAAACTCACACTAGGATTCCCTGTGTCGTGAGTTCCAGGCTCATTCGTTTCGTTGACAGTTTTACATATATACAAATAATACAATAAATTGCTTAAATTAGATTAATATTGGATAACATTAATTCTATTTGTCTCCTATTTATTCGATAAAAGAAAATATTAGAATAGCTTACAATAATTTAGGCCTAATTTAAAATCTGTTGAAGAAAATCACTTGTTTAGTTATAGAAAGTACATGACAATGGCAATAGCATAACATATTTCCATAACTCATTTTAAATGCTATAGATTCGTTATGGCTGTCATTAAAGACGTATTAAAATAAATATTTTCTTCTAAAATGAAAACATTCCGATATTATTGTTATTTATTACGAGTGCTTATCGCGAATAAATATTAATGTTGCCTATCAACAAAACGTTTGTTACAAAATTTACGTTTATATAATTACCTACTTTATTAACTCGCATTGTTTGTCATGGTAGGTAATGGTATAAAGAAACAACAGAATTACCTATAATATAAAAATAAGTTTCGTATACTGGGTGTAAGGGACAGCCCTCCACAAACTGATAGGGTGTATTCAGCTCCTCATTTTGAATCATATTTCACTGGAATTTCTCTCAGGATTTTTTTTTCCGATTACTCCGTAGGTACTTTTTTCTTTCTTACAATGCAAAATTCAATTCTTTGCACGCAGAACTTATTTTTTTTTAATAATACAGCTAAAATAAAAAATTAAGCAATGGATTTTGAAATAATCGTGACGTTCGACGCGTGAAATCAGCTGTTAAACTTTTTGAGGTTATAAAACAAATCAGTTTTATTGGATTTCCATAACGTTCCTGAAACAATTTCATGAACCAGTCTTCTCAGTATGGTATACTGAACTCACCCCATCAGTCTGTGGAGGGCTGTCCCTTACACCCTGTATTATAATTGAAGGTTTCTGGTGTTGTTTAGACAAACAAACATTTTTAACAATGTCCATCAATAAAATACTCGATCTTTTTGTAAACGAAGAGGTTATTTATGACACTGTCCTTATAACAGTAAGTTTGATAGTGTCATAAAATTAAAATCGAAACTAAGTTTTATATCTTTAGCGAGAAACCTTTTGAATCGGACTGCGTCATATATTTTGATAATGATTATTTATCAGGTGCCTAAAGCGCTTTTTATTAATGTTGGGACATTAAAAAGTAGAATCGTATAGTTTGGATTAAATATTGTTATAATAAACTTTTTGGTGTGTACAACACTTTATGTTATTTTTATATTTTTAATAGTATCTCGTAACAATATTGCCTTATAACTTTAAAAAGTCGGTAAAAATTATAATTATTCTGTAGTTATATTATCAACACAGAGTAGGTACATGAATTTAATTTGTATTGCCACTGAATTAGCGCAGGCCTTGATGAAGTTTTTTACAAAACGAACTCGAAAGTTGTAGACAAAAGATAATACTTACAATAAATTAATTACGAGAGTAAGTTTTCAATTACTGAGATTTAAATTCAATTTAATAATCAATTTCGTCAATGACATTGGAATTCCATGGGCCCACAAAAAAAATAATTACTATTTATCATGCTGATCAATATAATATGTATGTTGCCCTATTATTATTTCATCATTAATTAACTCCCACCTAGACTTAGTACTACGGTCACCGAAGCTAAACGAAGAGGACTATCCACTCACTTTAAAAGAAGGTGGTTAATTATAGTATAAATAACTATAGCTTCTGCCCGCGGTTTCTACTGCGTCCCGAGGGCAAAATTTACCGTACTCGAATAGCGATGAATACCCCATTTCCGTCTCCCACTTCTAAGTTAGCTCCGCATCAATTTTCAGCCAAATCGGTTCAGCCGTTCTTAAGTTATGATTGTGAATGATTTTGTGTTAAATAAGGTGTCTTGCAACTTTTAGATGCGAATTAAAATACATTTTACTGTGGAGAACATATATATTTTTGTCATATACCTACATACTTACAATAACATTTTACCTACTAACAATTACTTATCAGTTGAGAACCTTCAAAAGTTTAAACGTTATGATAATGAAGTTGTTACAATGAAGTATAGGTATAATCTTAGGCAAATATCATGTGAAAAAAATCGTAGCAAGATTGCTACGGCGTAGCAAACTTTTTTAAAAGTAATAATTAAAATTGTTTAGAAAATAATTTATATAACCGTTGTATATAAAATAAGGACTAGGTCTTGACCATGATAAATATATAAGTGAGTAATTAAAATAACAGTAATTAAAAAAATACCTACGCAGAATTTATTTATACCATTTATTAATATCGGATATCAGCAACGCTCGTAGAATTGTGAGATTATATTTTCATCACAAATAAAGTAACTATTGTAATCAAGTATCCACTAATTAAAAGTTTTGGAAAGTTACTTTAAAAAACATACACAAGAAATAAAAAGGAAAAATTAAAATAATGCATCAATCTTTTTAGTTATTAAATATGATTGTGAAAACTAAACTTTATCTCAATTATTAACCAATATTTCTGTAGGTATGTAGGTAAACTGAAAAAAATAACAATTTATAAAAATATTTTACCAAAACCAAAACGAAACACCAGCAAAGAAAATCAAACATAGAAACTGCTAATTACCTGTCCAATTATAAAACTGCAACAATGATTTCCAACATCATGCGTCAAGGATCGTGCAGGCAATAAGAGGCATCTAACAATTACCATAGCTAAAGTGATGATTACACATTATCGGTTCAGGGCCAGCCTTTGTCGCTACCGCCGCGCAATCAATCTCTGAGGAAATTTACAGCCTGAAGCGTTGATAAGAATTATCATAACAATGGGCCTATTCATACAAATAGGTTTTTACTTAGAATAAATCATGAATCAGTGTTGAGGGAAAAGTTTGAAAGCAATTTTATAAATTATAATAAATATTTTATAAATTATTTTTCTCTTCACTGGTGTTGATTTACTTCAAAATCATTAGTCAATCTAAATTGCTAATTTAACTTCAGAGAATGCATGAGCGATAAAATTGAAAATCTATTAAGGAAATTTGACAGATTGTAGTATATTGATGCGCTGGCGTACCGTCTGTACAGTATGACGATAGTCCCTCTGCCACTTTACACTGTATGAGTTTTTCTACAGTTTTAAATTTTCTAGTTAAAAGGTTCTAGAATATTTAGAAAGGTTTTAAAATAAAGTTCTGTTAATAGGTTTTACGAAAAAGTTTACATAATTACTAGACGAGATCCTTATTGTCATTCCTATGTATATGAATACCTTAAGAAGACACACAGTTAAAAATTCAAGGTAATCTTTACAGTTGTATATGGACATTACTTAGATCAAGAGAAACCACAGATATAATGGGTTTATCTCACTCATCACTCTCATCACAGATATAATTTTGAGCCTGCTTATTTCGTTAATGAAAAGAAGAACCTCCTCTAAAGTTATTTTGCAAATTCATTCGGCTTTTGCTTTACATTCTAACTATACTCGAATTCATAGAAAAAAAGTCCTCTTGCGAAAACAAGGTTTAATTGTATAAGTTTGTGTCATTTGTGTGTGTGTATGTGAGTATGTGTCTGCATATCATTACAGCTAAATAAAAAGCCCAAATATTGATTTTAAAATTGAAAACAATTGTAGCAAAGCAAATTAAATATGATTAAAAAAAGGAACCAACAAAAATATTAAAGGAAAAACCTCAGTAGTTTAGAAATTATGAAATAGATACACATAAAGTAATAAATATTCCATTTTCTAAATGTTATAATACGTAAATGGGCAAGCTGGAAGTTATAAAAAATAACTCTGGGTAACAGAAACTCCACAAAACCAATTTTCGTGAACAAAATTCAAGGTTTGCCGCATCATTTAAATTATTTACACCTTCAATGTTTTACAGTTTGTCGGTTGTCAATCTGTCAGTTAATAGAGTGCAACATAGAGGGCGGAGAGATATATATTTAAAAATTATATGTGTAAAGTATGTGATAGAGAAATTAGAAGTGTTCCAAATTGTTTGATGCCGCCGCTTCTCCGATTGTATGCTCATAATGACTTCATTACGTTGACAGGTATTTTTTCACGACAAAGCGGAAAAATGTTTTAGTGGCTACTTAACTAAATATACATCTTTAATGACACGCACAGTTTTCTCGGAAATCTTAAATGAAGTAACAAAACAAATATTAAAATGTTAGGAATTTTTATTTATCACCTTCCCACATTATCGACCTCAGGTGGTGAACAATAAAACAAAGTAGAAAGACAAATGACGAATTTAATTTATTCTTTCAGAAAAGTTCGTCGACGCAACAGCCTCGGCGTCGGGATCTCCGTCCCCGCCCCTTGCGGAGTACGAGCGAGATTCCCCTGTGGATGTGTCGTCTACGTCAGAAGCAGGGTCCGCCAGTGGAGCTCCGAGTGGCTCCCGGCCACTCTCGCCACCTCCCAGAAACCCACAGCTTGTGGAGAGATGGTCGAGTGAGGAGATGCGACACATACAGTGCCACCTCGAGACTAAAGAGCTATGGGACAAGTTTAACGAATTAGGAACAGAAATGATTATCACGAAAACTGGAAGGTAAGTTTCTTCATCAAATGATCAATTTTATATTGGTACCGTAACACGCGTAAATATAAATTAAATGTTATTGTCTCTTGACAATCACAAACAGTGCCATAAACTTGGTTTTCGCCAGATTTCGCATTTGTCAATTATGACAAAAGCTCAAATTACAACTCATTTATTTTTAATTACCCGCGTTAATCGCACCATCGAAAACAGAAATCGTTTTATCGCAATTAATATTTCATTTACTGAACTGAGAGCCTTATTCATAACAAGCAGTACTGACGTAAAGCACGCGTTATTAACCACTTAAATGACGAAACGAATTGTTTTTAGGGTCTCGTTTTGAACTTGACGAGAAATTAAAAACTCTGTGGTAGGTAGGTAATCGAATCGCGATTGTTGGTTAACGAGATCAAGGCAATATCGACGGCGCGTTTCAGAGGCGATAAGGTAGGTGGCACAGTGCAGGCGACGGCGCGAGGCGTGACGGTCGCGGCGCGCTGCCGAACAATGGGCAATCGACCGCCGCGCGTCCGCCGCCGCTAGCCGCCCGTGCGCTACTCGCACTTAAACAATGAACGCCACAATCAGAAACGTAACGATCACATCAGTCGAACATACAATAATTGCCGGCCAGATGATCTTCTTGTTACTGCTGTAGCTGCAACACATAAAATACAGTCCATAAGTTTTTAGAATGCTAAGGCTATCCTTCGTTCATGAAGAACTTTGTAATCATTATTACTATAATAATCATAGAAAGGTAGAATGGAAAAGAAGGCAGGAGATGGCCTATCAAAGTTTATTCCAGTAATATTCGCTATTTTGTTTTGTATCGCGATCAGTTTTCTACGTAGGTACAGCAGTTGGAAGCTGCATATGACCCAAACTTTACCCTATAACCTATAAAATCATTGTAATCAGGCAGAAATAAGAACTATTTCATATACCTATATAGAGGAATGTTTCATTCCACTTCTTCAAATTAAGATAAAGGGAACCTCCAGGTTTTTCAGCCCGTAAAAAGCACAGTAGGTAGTTTAAATGCATCTCATGGAGATAGAATAATACAAGTTTTTGTTACATCTTAACCGATCCAGGTGTAGATCAATCTAAAATGGTACTCAATTTTACATAATCTTATTTAATTCCACTACAACTGCAGTCTAGACTCAAAAACATTTAGATGTCGATAAATTCTAATCTAGTTACAGAACCGCTGAAACGAATCGGATCGACTCGAAATTCAAGAACGTGTGTCACATAAAAGTCTGATTAAACTGAACTAAATCTTAAAAGTTGCCTGCTTAGCTATATTTGACGGCCATGCAGGTGAAAATGATTTGTGTGTAAGTGTTATCGAGGAAACACTAGGACGGTAGTGAACCGCGGCGGAGCGGCGCGCACCGGCGACGCTTATCGACGCCCGCGTAAATCAACGCGACAGCCCACCGATCGTGACAAATTCGCAAACCTAATCTTTTGATAACGTTGTAGCTTATTCAGACAAACCGCACGATACTCGCCGCCTGTAAACGCTCTGTGTAGTCTGTGAGGTCGCTCATCACTTCACATTTACACTCTATAGAATGTTTAGTTCAAGCCAGACTTAAATCTTGTCCGACCACTCGACACCTGCACCTAATTGGTGAATCTAACCCATTTCACAGTTTTGCCTTGAAATTTATTTAATGCTAAATACGTCGTCTCCACACAAATAAATGTGAACAAAGGGCGGGAATAATGTACGAAACAATGAAGGCTCTTTCACGGACTATAAAGCTGTATTAATACCTCACTTATTTATTCCTTATAATGTTCTCGAGTTAACGACGCTTCGAGCGTCCAGTTTTTCTACCACACACCATAAAATACGACATATGAAAATATACTTATACCGGTCGCGTTCATTTCCGAATTTAGCAACACAAAACACAATAATATCGGTGTTGATTTGCTATAATAACCGTTCGCAAAAAAGATCGTAGCCATGTTTCGCCTTTATGAGGATGTTTAGATGCGATAGATCTTAATAATTACCTTGCATTTTAGCTTTTTCCACATTATCGATGCTTTAGATACGCCTGGTATCGGTAATAAAAGATCGAGCGAGATAGCAAGCGTTACAAAGGGCTTTGGGAAGTCGCAATGGGAGACAATTTGCCACACACCGTCACGCGAGCTTATCCGAGTCGGCCCCGTCGATTAGCATAAATCTCGCCAACTAACCGTCACAAATGAACGACGGGCGCGGGACGCGGGTAGCGGCTAAACAAACTGACGCGAGCGACGATGCGATCGCGCGACATTCGCATGTCGCGGCGACGATGCGCGACGAATCGCGACCGTCGGCCGCCCGCATAAATCAGCATTATCTCGCGAGATAGCCGCACGCCTGGACCCACCCCGCCGTATCACGCGGAGCCCTGTGTCGTTCGAAAAAATTAATGACTTGGAAAAACGATTCGCTTATGAGGGATCTTTCACTGTAATTGAATTGCCCCGCAGGGATCGGACAGTATTGTCGCGCAATATGTCGAGTAGGTGATGCCGAATCAGATGCAATAACCTCTTTAAAACAATGGTTCGGAATGAAACAGCGTCTCATTAAAAACGAATCAAATCAAAGTCAGAAGTCGGAATCACTAATATTGTTTGCTATAATAATAAGTTCTAAATAGCCTCAATCAAATCCCTATTACTGATTGAATATTTCATGCCCCATAAAAGTGTAAAAGACAGGGTGTAACAAAATGAAATCCCCACACATTATCTCACCCCAAAAGATAATCGCTGAACGCGTAATAGAATAATGTAAATATGTCGGTGTGTCCGTTGCTAGTTGGCATGCTAATCGCGTTTTCTGTAAGCTCCGTTTTAAAACCTGCCGCTTTGTGCACCGCTCTTTTACTTTATTCAACGGGGACCCATTTTTCATCCGCTCGGCAAATATTTTGATGTTTGTCGATTACGCGGCTTTGTGTGCAAAAGCTTTCATAAACTGAGAGTCCAACTGATGCCTTTGTTTATTGTATTCAACAAATTAGGAACGTTTTATTAATACGTCGATAATATCGGAAATGACAACTACTGTCAATGAAATTAATTGATATCATTAATTTATAAAGCTTCGTGTATTTATTTTATGATTTTAGTAGCTGGGTTTTCCGAAAAAAGAAAAAAACATATTATTTGTATACAACTGTATGGTTTACGTTATTTATGATCGGTAATTAGTAAACACCTAATCAATATGGTGGGTAAACACAGAACTATGTACATTAATTTTCACTTGTATCCTAGTATTTTTTATATCCTGTAGTGTAAGCCAACCAGATTTTCTATAATCTGTCTAAATTTAGAATTACTTACTGTATAGATATGGGAACAGTATCAATATGAATGGATGGAGAAGTAGGCGTAGACTAAGGAAAAGATGAATTGATTGCCTGAAAGATAACATGACTAAGAAGGGAGTGGATACTAGCATGGCAGCTAACAGAGACGAATGGAAGCGGAAAACATATTGCGTCGACTCCAAACAACTTGGGAACAGGGCAGGAAGAAGAAGAAGACGTGGGATCAGTAGTATCATATTTAAATTAACACGTTTTACTAATAGTCAATCGGATCAATGCCGATAGCGCTCGCAGCTCGCTGAAGATGTTTCGGCGGGTCTCGTTGCCAACACTCTAATCGTTGGAGCACACAGTTGGCAGCCAACGCGCTCTTTGATTTACTTCTCACCAGCATCTAACAGTCGTAAATCTTCCACATATGATATATAAACATATTTTATCTCATACGTGTGTATTCAAAGGTATTTTAACTTAACAGAACATCACATAGCGTCTAAATTAAGATTGTTCTTCTTTATAAATTACTCGTCGACTCTTTGCAGTCTCGTGGACGCTATGGCATGTTGTGAATAATTTTGACGTCTTTCTTTATAATGGGTGCGATATAAATCTTGCTTGTTTCTACATTTTTAATAAATTAATTAAATCACATCTTGTTAATGAAGTCAGGTCGTAATATATAAATCACGCCTTTAAACATTGATTTTATCAGATTTTTTTGTTGAATGTAACATACAAATTTTCCTTACCCGAGTCTTTTCTTTGAAGTCAGAGTGAATTCAATTTTTTTTTTACATAATTCTATGACATATACCATGATTGCATATCAACAGTTTAAAAAAAAGCTTCATACCAAGTATAAAACTTTATTGACTGGCAACATTAAGAATCAGCACATACTTGTATAATGTCGCACGACGCAGCACATTTTTACCTGTAATGGGCCATCGCGCCACGAATTCCCGCAACTAGGAGCGTGGCGATTTATCGAACAATATTGAAGCTGCCCCGTGCGTACCAGGCCTGTTTGTTAAAACTACAACTTGGAAAAACAAACGATGGATGCGCTATTTCATAACTATCACCTTTGAAATATTGTTTTTTTTTCTACATGTGGCTGGGTCAGATACATACATATTTTTTTAATATGAAGATTTATTATTTACCAATTAAAGTAAAAATATATTACCTACTTACCGAAAGTTTTGGCGATTCTATTGGTCCTTGTGCTGTTTGCCTCCATGGTTCAGGTTTTGCTGATGGTCATATTTGTTCACCCTAAATACTGAGTATCAATACGGTCCAGCATATCCATAGGATTAAAATATTTTCGCTGTTCAGATAACGCTGGGCGCACACCGCGCTTACACGTGCACGAGGCCAGCTCGCCATTTGTCGCACTCGCGCGATAATTGTTGATATACGATCGCGATCCGACACCGTAATTGTCAACGCTTAATCTTCTAATTGGCTGGCATTTACCAATGCCAACGTGTCGCCTCTGCCCATTCGCATCGATAGTTCGTTTAAAAAAACATTGTCAAATTTTTCGTACAATCGTTAAACATAACCGACTCCTATAAAACCGTGGATCGAGCAGAGTCGAAAAGCAATTCGCAACGCCAATTTCAAGAACAGTAAAAAGTGCGATTCACAAGTGCAACTTGAAACGGCGTTTAAGAGCGAACCGAGGGCGGCGCCCACCGGGGGCGAGAAAACAATTTGGAATTTTATCGGTGGCGAGGTGGGGTTGCGGGGTGGCGGGATGGCGGGGTTGCGCGTTACCTCTGATTTATGTGCGACATTAGACGCGAGGTGGGCACGACGCGCGAAATGCACACGCGCCGCGAGGACCATTGCCGCTCACTTGCCACTTACTCACTGGCGCCCGCGCCGCCACCGCCACCGTACCGCCGCTGATGTCTTACATGCAGTCCTAGAAATAGTGCACTTTTATGAAGCAGCTAAACGCGGTACCTTTTTGTCCACCAAAATAGATTTAAACTAAACTTTGTTAGTGGCAGTCGTCAACTGTAAACAATGAATAGTCACAATGTATTTAGCGATAGCCTACCATCGTACTAGAATTTGATTTATTCTCAACATTAAATTGCACTAAACAACTTTTTTAATTAACAAACAGAACTTAGCAGTAATTTCATCTGAAGTGAAGTCTTTCAGCCTTTAAAATTCTATCGAAAAAGCAGGATTAATTAATGAAACCGTAATACAGCTTAAACTTAACCAACTGATGCCGTGGATATTTCAGTGTCATTCCAATTCAAAAGCTAATTTCACTAAAACCTTAAATGAATCGAGTTGGTCGGAGCTCTCACATTATTTAACTTGTTCCAAGTTTAAATTGAAAACGCCACCAAACTCTTTGCGGACTCAGAGTCAAATTTTGAACTTTGCCGCTGAATCGGAAATTTCTTTATAAATATCTTATTAAGCTTAAATTCAGTTGGTGTCACGCTGCCGACACTAATTTTATTCGTGAAAGACGGCGAGACGCGCGACCGTAGGGAGCACTGAAAATGTATGCAAACGGGAAACGCGATATTTGACGGAGCTGAAAACGACAAAAGAATTAAGGAGGATGCGGCCGAGGGGTGACGCGACGACGACGTCGCCGCCCGCCACCCCCGTCACATCGCGAATTCACTTTACTGTGTCTTATTAAGAGATTAGCTGTTATTTCAGCGCGTCAAGCCCTTTCATTTGAAAACAATGCATAAATTACTTACGACCTCTAATAGCCTCGTAATGATAACTTTACCTACTTATTGAAATATGTCGTGGAAACGATTGCTATGTCTGTAATTAAAGACAGAACTGAAAGCACTAATTTATCTACGATGGTAATGAAACGAAATGGAAAAAAATAATTTTCGGCCATTAATAATTCAAGTACTCAACCCTATCTGTTGTTATCTAGGTTATGTGAAGTGAACACATGCAGCCTATTTGAATACGCGTGTAATAGATGTGTGATTCATGTAAATGTACCCTTAGCAAGTGTATCGCGAGCTAATCTGCCCCCGCACCCCCGCACCACAGCCCCGCGCCGCCAATATGCTGCGGGGGTGGCGGGGTGCCGAGAAAACGTGTAAACTAATTATGTACATTTTCGTAGCCACTTATTTACATAACCACGGCCTGAGCCCCGCTTTCACCGTGAATATTTCATTCGTAATCTTTACTTTGACGGTTTAATATGACAGCTGTTGTTTTGTTTGGAGGAAACTTTTAATTTTTGTCGTTTTCTTCCGCTGGTAGCGCCCTTTGTGTGCGCGTTAGGCCGACGCCTCCCGTAATGATAGGTGATTGTCGAACAACTTTTTTTAATACAGATAAACGGCTGGGAAACTTCGTGAGGTGTAATTTGGAATTTTCGCCGAGACGCGTCGTTGTTGTCTGACAATGGGAAGGGTGCTTATTATTTTGATGACTGTTTTGTCTACTGTCGGGGGAGGTATTGTATTGATAGTTCGGGTACAACAGATATCGATTGGGTAGACGGGTTGTCACGTAACGGAGTACATGCTAGCTAAGAATGATTCATGAGTCGTCAACAGGCTGAGTTGTTGTGAAGTGTACAGGAAGCCGATAAGTAAAACTATTAGTAGGTAATGAGCGAGTGTTGCGGCGTTTCGCGGGTATTTATACCGCGCCTTCGCGGGAACTAATTTATGGAAGTAAGTACGCGGAAAATGTTTATGTACGTACTTCGGCCCTCCCGCCCTGTGCCGGTGACATCCGGTGCCTTCGCTATTTGTTGCTACTAGGCAGCGCACGTCTAACTATAATGCAGTGGTCTTGATAGTATGAAATTAGTTGCAGCTAGCGACAGTGGACCTAGTGCTATAAAATAATTTCTCAGAAACAATCACGGAGATTATTTAGGTATAAAAAAGCTTGCAACAAAATCAGATCAGTTGAATTCTCAGAGGTAATAAACACGAGGCGTTGCTTCAGCGCAAAAGGAACAGCAAAGACCACCGCGTACGCATACCCGCGGTCTTTGAAGCGGCACCGAGCAGCAACGAGCTGATGACAGACGCGTTTCATGTAGGCATTACTCACCGCACTGTCCCCGTCTCACTAATGACTCTTTGTGATTATTAACGGAATCGGGAACGATAATTTAGTCTTCATTATTTCACACTGCAGTTGCCATAAAGTCGTTTTGCAATCTGTACTTTATTAAGAGACAGAATAGTCTGCATGCGATATCTGGGTAATTTCTGGAATGACTTGTATTTATTTAAATATATATATTTTATAAATTAAGATTGGTCCAAATTCCCTTAAATTATATTAGTTATTTGACAAAAGCTACTCGAACTGAGGAACATAATAGTTGAATATTATGGCTAGAGATTTTATGCCACGTTAATTATATTTCTCACATTTAGCGATACTTTGATATTTTGGTGTTTGTTATTCCATGTAAATATTTAGCACTCAGGTATGTTATGGAATAAGGGCAGGATCATGGTGATTCAGCCCTTATGTTCCTGCTAGATACCTATGAATTTAGTATCTATGATTGGTCGACTTACAGTGCAATGTGGGTCCGAAATGATGAGACGTGTTGACTTGACTAAGGCGTATATTATACTGTTTGATTAACCTAAGCTTAATACTAAGTACATGTTGTATGGAGGATCGGCTTACACAATACAACAGTGGGGTTAGCCAAGTTGCCTTTCTACAATCGTAAACGCTAGTAGAAACGATAACAATGTATGGAAATGACATTTGAAATCGATAAGTCACGTGGTCATAACGTGAGTCGAAATGTCAATTCCATACATTTTTGTCGTTTCTACTAGCGTTTACGATTGTAGAAAGGCAACTTGGCTAACCCCGCTGATCTTGATAAATTATAGGACATTTACAGAGCGATCTGAAATCCACGTCATGTATTCACTGCATGAATTCAATCATTTGTGAAGATATTAAATAACTGGCCTATGCTTAGTTTATTAAGATTCGTATATTCAAGCAACTGTATGATCATTAACACACATCCCCTTAACCAAGCAAGTCGTCGCAACTATTTGGTGCGAGTCGCCAGCTATCATATAGGTCACGACATTATCGTGGTGCCTCCATCGCTCCGACTGAGACGAAGCTCCGCCCGCTTCCCGTTGACATGTAGCGTTTTAACAGTCAGTACGTGCCTCCACCTCCCTCGACCCACCACCCGCCCCCTTTTCCCCTAGAACTGACGACATTAGCAGCCGCAGACATAGGGCACGTCCCGGCCAGACGTTGACATAGGTAGCTAAAGTTAAATTTGCTTCCAGCTTTGCGTAATATTTTTTGCGATAGTTTGTTAGTTTGGATTTTATAGCTTTTGGGTATTTATGAACTGTTAATATGTTGAAATTTTGAGTGTGATACGTTCATGAAAAAATCGAAGATATCATTTTGTATTTGAAAGTTTTCAAACTTCACAGAATAGGTAGTAATTTTTTCGTAACCTAGTTGATTTTATACTCCAATATTCTTTTCATAAATTGAGAACATTTCTTGATGTCATAACAAAACAAAACAAAACTTAATGTCATAGTAACCACGTCAACCGCCTATTCTCAAAAACTACTTAAACCACGCTAAAATACACAAAACTATTTGCACTAAACGTCCCTTTGAGTGTACAACTATTAATTTACTGAATTGATTCACCATAGCTTCGGTAAACATGAAAATACATATGTAGTAACCGTAATTGTATGTCATTGCATATAAAAACCACAATGTCGAACGTGGTGTAGGCATACGATTATCATCAATATAGCTTTTGATTTAAGGGCTATAGTGGTTTGTACGTACATGTTAGATGACATAAGTAACTGCTGGCAACGGACTAGTGAGTTTACGCGGCCGTCGCAATGGCTCCCTCTTTATGGAAATGAAAACAACCTAACTATAGCTCTCTCTACCCTAGTGTTTCTAACTTACTGCCTACCTAGCTGTAGCTTGTTACCTAAGCCTGGCTTGGCTAACTTACGGAACAGTTGTTGCAAATTATTCTTTGAGAAAGTACTTTATAAAAATATTGCTTGTTATTTCTTCAAAGGCGTGACAAACGAAGAGGAAATGATTTTCTGATTTGCGTTTATCTCTTACAGTTTTGTGATTGAAGTTTTAAGTTCAAACAATTAAAATTCCTCAAACCTTGATCCGATGACGGTAATTCGTCAATACCAGTGTTCGGCGTAGAAACAACAAAAGCTCTGTTTGTAATTTTAGCAAGCATGCACAGGTTACCAAACATCGCTATAATAAGCGAGAGGGGGGCAGAAGACGCGGGGAGCTGCAAGCGACAGTTTTCGCAATATTGTCGCCAAACTTCCCAATTTCGGTGTCGACTTGCGAAACTCCTCGCCACGTTTTGTTAACCTTACAGGTGTGAGTGCCTGCCTGCTATATGTAGCGTGCCACCATCTATGAACGTGACTCCAAATTGTGGGCTTTGCGGGAATTAGCGACGGATTTACAAGGAATAATTCGTACGAGCGCAGCGCGTTTGTCTGCGAGAAGCATTTCAGTTTAGTGTTTCTACTACAGGAGTATATTCAAAGGAGTGAATGATAATATTTACTTGAAATTTTCCTAATAAAAATAACTTTTTCTTCTTCAACGGTCTTTCAGCAATACGAATGTCACCCGTTGTATTCACTACAACTATAGGTACAGGTACAAAGCTCCTCCCACAAAACAATGTACATTATTATTAATTCTCTAAAAATTCACTAACGACCGAAATAAGCAGCCAACAAGAGAAGTGTGAGCGTGTTCTGACATCGTTCGGCGCGCTATGTGACACCATTAGCGTAGCAAACCGCGCAAACAATACGAACAAAACGAGGTGTCGGAATTTCGCGCGGCAGCGGCGTGGATACCGCGCGAGCCGTCTCCGCCTCCAGTTGTCCTATACCGAGTTACACGGCCTTTATACATATATCTAATACTCATAACTTATATCTACGGTCAGATTAACAACTAAAATCCCAGTTTCATTTAATCGTCGTCTTGCTAAAGTAGCTATATTTTATTCCTAAGTTGCGGTTGGCTGTTCCCGTCGCGGCAATGTCGTCAGTTAGATTAAGCAAAAGATAAACCACATTGTCCACATGCAGCATAGCTAAAACTACAACCAGACAATCTATTAATATTGTTCTAGTATTCTTAAGACATTATATTCAATAAATTAAGTATATTTTACTACTTCGCTAGATTTCAACATCATTAGTATAAGCAGGTATATGTAGTATGGTTATAACTGACCGGCAACGCTAGTTGTGGTACACTTCCTTGACTGCATGACGTGTCCCCAGCGTGGGTGCACCATACGTCTACGGAGTGACAGATTCCACGCTAAATTCTACACACACACTCGGATACCGTACGACCCGCCTTCACAAAGTCCGGACATTTCATTGCAAACTAACGATCTCAAAAGCTCAAAGAATGTTAAGTAGCTCAGGATGAGTTTTGTCAATATGGGGACGTCTAATTAATATTTAGTCGTAGTTGAATGGGTTTTTTTCTTTAGAAAGCTATAAGGGACAAAAAGGCAATGTTTCCGGTGCACCACGCAACACGCGCGCTGTAATAAAGGCAGGTATACACGGTGTGTCATTACCTCGGCGCTGCAATTAAAATGGTACGCATAAGTAATATTTGTTTAAATTCACTAATTATGTTGCCGCTAATAAATACTTACACGCCACATCTGCTGCGCTAATGGCGACGTAGTGCATTGTACAAATGTTTTATTTGGTACGCGCGCCGCCCGTCCGCGGACATATCGTACCTTGTAATTTTCTCTTTGTGTGAACACGATTTTTACATAAATATTTAGTAGGATGTAAGTAAATGTCAGGGTGGTGTCGCCAAATGCCACAATGGGGGTAAAACACGTGTAAGTCTAGTGTGAACACTTCTCAGGTTATCGACTCGTGGTTTCATAAAACTTGTAATATGTTACTATAAAAATACAAGTAAAGTTGTTATTAGAAGATATTTTGCTTAATATTAATAAAGTAATTTCATCTTCAATTATTTGTTTAAGCTCCAGCTTGACCGTCCCACTAACCAAGCAGAACCAACACGATACAACTCAAAAGTGACTAAGACAAATGATTTGTGCACACATTTTGATACGGCAATTGAAAGTTATTAATAAATTAAGCGTTACAAATATTTTTACGGGCATTAGCATTAGCGAGTCGCAGGCGGTGTGTGACGGCACCACGCCGCGCGGCTGAACTTATCTCAGATCTCCGTCTATCCGACAGAGATATTAATCAACAGGATTGACAAAATCGTGCGAGTGTCGAAAATTTGACGCGGTTTCGTACCCGGACCTCCCAGGAAGAACTATATTTCACGCGAGTCTCAACCGCCGCCTAACCACGCCCCGCAAGCTCATTAACTCACTCTAATGCGCATCAATCTCGTACTTTCTCCCTAACGTGAAAAATTTAGTTGGAGCGATACGTTTTTTTTTCTTTCAGTAACGCCTTAACACGACTCCATGTGTATTTCAATGTTTACTGAGAGTTTGACTCTGAATTGATTCGATGCCACACATGCTGACAAAACAGCGGCATCTTAATACGATATTGATGATAGCTTACAAATAACCTATTCTAATGTTGTTGATATAAGCGGACAGCCTGATGGACATAATAATTAATTAACACTCGTGAAAAAACTAGTGTAGCATAATGAGATGGTGGACGTGTACAGGCGTACAGGCGATCCCGTATGTAATGATCCCGGGTGACGCGCGATCATTTGTCATCGCGTCACTCACACGTCAGCGCCGCTGATACGCCCTTTTCCTTCATAATCGCAAATCTACATTGTACCATAAGCAAAGGATATTTATATCACTTGCCTGTATCATTATTACCACAAGAAAAAGTGATGTAATTGTTAGAGCCATTCAAGACAACATGTTTTAGGTCAAATGTGAGCGTTGGTGACGAGACGTTGAAATTATATTAAGATGTAATGGGAACTTTAAATTATTTTCGAAACCAGTTGTAAGTACATAAAATTTGGACCAAAATAACTTGAAAACAAGAGCAATACGCGTATGAATAAATCACCATTCAATAGCTAACTGAGCCTGTTCTCATGCCCTAAGAGAAGGTGAACATTAAAATGTCACGGACTTTATTTGATATAGGTTCAGTACGTGTTGTGAATGGTACAGATCTTACTGATAGCTTATTATGTTACTCCTACAAGTATAATTGAATTTCACAAGATGTAATGACAAGGAGGATTCTAACGAAGGAGGCCGTTTTCTGATGTTAGTCCGTCTTCTTTTGAATATTATGATTGATTATTTTATAATTTAATTGTTAAATTTATCCAGTTTTTTGTTGTCGTTGGACAGGTGTTTTGTAACACCATTATGAAAAATATTGTATAATATATTATACAAAAAACTCATTTTTGCGCAAAAGTTTGTTTTCTACATCAGTGTAAGACATGGGATACCAATAGCTGTATGCAACCGGCTTCATTTTAAACTTAATTTTGGCAAACCCAGATTCTTATTCCATTACCATCACAATTAATTTTAATAACCAAAGATACAAGCTAACAGGTTAGAATTAGTTTGTTACAAGAGCCGCAGTGTACAGTTTCAAACGCATGTCGCTCGCGGGTAGGCGACGAGTCGTGACTATGTCAAGCTCGTCAGTCAGCCGATGTGTACCCGACACCTCCCATCAATCCAACATAGCGACCATGACGAACACTACACTTGGCTGCTCCACAGTTTGTAGACCGTGGATCCAAGTTCTGCAACTAGCATTTGCAAATCAAATGTCATTACGAAACGGGAGGTTCACGTTTCTGTTTTGTTCTAGTTTCTTATGAAAGCTGTTTTCGGTTGAGTTATTTTCGCTAATTGAAAAATGACTACCTATGTGCTGAAGGAAACTATTACTTAGCGATGACATATTTTATTTTGATTGCGTAACTTCTGTTGCAAATTCTGACGATTTGTATTAGAGCTCCAACTTCGTCGAAGAGACCCGGAGCTTTCCGACAGTTCAGTAGATAACAATCTACGTCTGTCGAGATTATCCGAACTTACTCAATAGCAGTCGGTCGTTGTTTATCATCGGTTAACTGCACCAAAATCGGCTGTAAGTAGGCCTATTATCCGACATGAAATATTCATTGGCCACCGACACAGATTGTTGTCACTCGTATTATGTAGCAGAAATCACTTAAGGCCGACTATAGCGAACTATTAGCGATAATTCGCGGTAATGCCTGCCCAAGCGAGTTTGCCGTGTACGACAGGACACGACGCAAATGTACATAATGTAGCTAATGCCGATGATAGCGGTGTAATACATAGCCTATGAAAATCAGAAAAGAATATCATGCTCAGGCTATCATTTGAAAAATCATGAGAATTGAATTAACTTTTTAAACGTAATCTACTTAAATAAAAAGTCTTGGAACACGTAAAATTTTTTTTTAAGAACACCTCTCAATAAGTATATAAAGAACATTTAGCCTACCTGAAAGTCTTAACCGCTCCACCGTGAATAGAGTGAATAATTTTCTGTAGTTCTCAGGTTTTACGAGTAGAAAAAAACCTCTATTAGCGAAGATAAATTAAAATTATTGAGTTTTTTGCCATGTCATTTCCACCTACTTATATTAATAGGCATGTACCTATTCTTAGATTAGTTGTAAGGGGAGACCAATATGAGTCGCATACCCTGTCGATACTAAATACTTTGCATGAGTAATTTTTATCTAGTTTGTACCACAAGATTGCCCTGTAAATAATTCATCAAGCAGCTTTACATAGAACTCACCTTTATCGGCAGTATCTGTTGCAATAAATTTACATTGCAAATACGCAATAGATGTCTATGTAAACATTAGCAGTTTTACCAACAAATTATCAAGTATTAACATTAATAATATCACGCTACTGTTATCGAGTGGCTAGCGTCAAAACTGCGCTAATGAGCGCTCAGCATTCGCAATCTCGCGCCATCTGTCTCTAATCAACGAATCGAGTTAATTAAAACGCTTGGCAATATGGCGGCGGGGTGTAATTGCTATTAATAAAGCGCTTTCCTGTATAATTAGACGGCTGCGCGCGCGGATTGGCTGCTCGGCGGCCCTAATCACGACGTGATAACATTGCGCTAATGGCGTGCATAGCTTTCTATTGCATAATCACGACCTGCGCTCTCACTGTCCACCTACTAACTTGGCTTTACTGTGTGATTTTACGAATCCATTTACAGATATAATTTTATTTGATTTATGTTTTATTTACTTATGTATTGTAACATTGATTTTTTTATGGTTACCGCGTAAATGTCTAATTATCAATACGTTTTAATTACTTATCTCAGAAAAGATTTCGACTAGCAAGTAAAATGAGTAGATGTCACATTCACCAAAATGAATATAAATACTCTCTCTAAATTGTTGAGTTATTTAAGTAACATCATTAAAGGATTCATGGTTGAAAAAAAATCCAATTGTCCGTAGAAACAGATTTATCAAATGGGACGCCGAAGGAAACAATGATTGACGAGTTCGCACCTCGTCTCGTGCCTTTCTAATTAAGACGACATGCGTGCGCGCACTGCTGCAACTCTTCGCGCTCGTTTAACTCGCAACACTCATCTCGCCGTGTGTCTTTGCTGAGCGTTTAATTGTTACATTTACACTAACATTCTCATCACGACCATTATACGAATTGCAACCCACATAAGCGGAGAGCTGACATTTCCGAGTCACAACTGTATAATAAACTGCATCTCTACAGCCATTTATAGCAGTAGAAAACTTTCATCTGAACAATACTAATCTATAACCGAGCTTAATTTATGAGACACATATAAATTTCAATCATAGAAATGTATTTTAACAATGTCGTAACGATAAAACCGCTGTAAATGGGCGCCTCTTATTTCTGTCTTCGGTACATGCTCATTAAAGCGAGTCATGTGCGCGTCTCGGCGTTCTTTTGCTCTCGCTCGCTTTTCCGCTAACTTTTGGGTGGTAGGATGATGGACGACGTCGGTGGTCATATATCATTGCGGTAATATATCGCGAGTGCGCCGAGTGTCGCCATTAACGCATGCGCGCAATTGCCCGTGCTCGAGCCTGCACGCGCATGCACCATCGTAGCTGCTATAAGAAGCGTCTCACAAATCGACGCGCGCGACCACAGCTAAGCGTGCATAAATCTTATTAATGCTATTCTTATTTTCGTCCACTCTCTCGATCTTGTAAAATCATTAGAACTTGCAGAACGCGTGTTCGTCGTATCGCCTTTGTTGAATATCCCAGCATAAAGGGAGACATAAAATCTCCTATGAAGAGACGTCCCAATCAAAATTATATTGTAAATCATAATACGTCTACACAATGATGACGAACGGCCTGGGTGGTCGACAGTTATCCCATCAGTTATGAATGTTCTTGTAGTTCGCGGGTCAAAAGCCGCATACCGTTTGCGCAAGCCCGATGGCGAATTGTCAAGCGTTCTCGCGCACCGCTGCGCCTCTGGCATTGTCGACAAAAAGTGAGAGGCCGATAGACGAAGTCGCGTCTCAGCTTACAACTAAAGATTTGTTGTTTCCGTTCTCGCCGCCTCAATGACTACCATTTTATGTCGATTAGAAGATAGTGTTTCACGCGCTCGCTACCGACACCAGTTTTTGTGACACTCCTTTCTGCTTACAACGAGTTTATTATCGTTGATCAGTAGCTGTCGGTTGGTTTTTTTTCCGATTTCTACTTCAATGTTTCGTTGTTCTACTTTTAGTTAGTTACTTTTTATTCCATGATAAATATTATGTACAATCCCCTCCCCTCTACAAATTAGGTATGGCAACAGGAAACCACAATGACATAAGAGAACGATATAGGACCGATTATGCCGACCAACCGCAAGTGATTTTACTCAGGGAACAAAAACATGGTGTATGTTTTCTTTTTTACAAAAATGTGTACCCATTCATCTTTCTCCAACCGAGACATTAAAGAATGTCTCCGTTAAGAAGGGGAAGGGGACGACAAGCTAGTATCAAAGTCGTATGAAACAATTCACGCTAAACCTTTATTTTTCCTTACACCACGACAAGGGAGTATTCGATTTTGAGCTCTATCGCTCTTCTGTATTAGGATTCTTTGTAGTTTTTATTGTAAATATTTATTATTGCTGACAATGTATCTGCGGTGGGGAAGATACCTAAATATAGGCGGCGACCCTCTTAACAAGAAAATACATTTATAGAGGAGCATGCTGCACTGATGCGCCATTTGTGAAATATGAACTGAATTTTCCGGTGAGACCCCCCCGTGAAAGCTTAAGCCTTATTAATTCAACCCTTGTGTCACTAAAAATGTTTTTATAGATCATGTATTGCACTTGTTTTTTTTGTGACAAACTAAGGTTAAGTACTAATTACATGCGATAATTCGCGACACGATAACACCAAGTCTTAATGAGCGAAAGTAGATTTGCGTCGGTCTCAGTGAGCGATAATTTTAGTTCAGCCGAGTAATTGACGAATAATTGCGCTAATGTGAAAATATACGGTTTAACACAACAATGGAACAAGGAAGTCACGAGGTATTGCAATACACATTTCTATATTGTAAATGTATATTGCAATACTTTTATGTTTGCACAAATAAGCGCACTGACGTTAAATTTGCTTACCGCGGCTCCATTGTACTTAGTCAGTGGTCATTTTGTGTTACTGCTTGCTATTCCTGTAATTACCTGCGGCTGTTCCTTTGAACGACTAATAATGTAAAATAATATTTTGTGACGATTTATTGCTTTCAACCAATTAAAACCAATTTTGCATCACAGGTCTATCACTATACTACATGGACATCCATGCTAATATTGAAGATGATGTTTGTTTGCTTGAATTAGCAAATCTTAGAATTTAGGTATTTTTAAAAATTGAATTAGATACCTAGCCCATTTGTCGAGGGAGCGCTGACTAGTTCAGTGGTAATTTTGGGCACTACTGCTAATCCTGAAATGACTTATTTTTAAAACATAATTAAGTGTTGATTCTATTGTTGTTCAGACGCATGTTCCCGACGGTGCGCGTATCGTTCGCGGGGTGCCGCGGCGACGCGCGCTACGCCGTGCTGCTGGACGTGGTGCCAGTGGACGGCAAGCGCTACCGCTACGCCTACCACCGCTCGTCGTGGCTCGTGGCCGGCAAGGCGGACCCGCCCGCGCCCGCGCGCCTCTACCCGCACCCCGACTCGCCCTTCTCCGGCGACCAGCTGCGCAAGCAGGTCGTCTCCTTCGAGAAGGTCAAGCTCACCAACAACGAGATGGACAAGAATGGACAGGTGAGCTGAATAATTATATCTGCTTGTTTGATTTCACATAAAGTAAAACTATTGAAATAATTCTTTACAAGAAATTGAGACTGAAACAAATCTGAGCATGATTATTTTGCATTTCGCACAGCTGGTCCTGAACTCAATGCACAAATATCAACCGCGCATTCACCTGGTGTTGCGGCGAGAAGGAGCAATCAACGCACCCATCACAGACTTAGAACAAGAAGAATTCAAGACGTTCATATTCCCCGAGTGCGTGTTCACAGCCGTCACCGCGTATCAGAATCAACTTGTAAGTACCGTGACAGATTTGGCACACCTTGTTTACTATTGAAGTCTATTTGCCACGTACGCGTTTTATTTGGCATCGGGAGTTCTGTTCTTAATTCTATCATTTGATTTCTAAAATAGATCACAGAGACAAACGTTTGAAATCGCATAGCGCCGGTCGTCAGAGTATCGACGAATGCTATTTGAGTCGCACTAATTGCATCTCGCTGAAAGGTATGTCCAGCCTGAACAAAGGGAGGTGACACATAATTTTTTGTGTATCGACGGCCACACGCGGGCGACACCGACGACGGACGGACAGCGCGCCTGACGTGTGCACCACGGTGCCGATTAGAGTTTTCACCCGAGCTAAATATAAAGTCCTAGTCGATGCCACGTCGATCGTGTCCAGCGACGTCTTGACTATTACTGCCAATGCTTTTTCCATGTATAATTTGCCCGCCGAAGATTTCCGAGAACGGCTCGCTAAATTATGTCAACTTTCATGTTAAACGTTCTCTGAAACTCACGTGCCAATTTCGATCACCAATGAACGGTAAAACGTTCGTGAGTCATCGAGCTGTTGTCAAAATAAGCTTCACAAAAGTTTCTCGCGCGTTCTACTTCGTAATTATTCGGCATGCGAAATCTCTAATGACAGGTTGGGTGTGACTATGAGAAGTAGCTCGGTGATTGAGACACGTTCAGTAAATAAATTGGACAAGCTGATTAAGTAATAATAACCCCATGAAGTGAGCGAGTCGCGGGTCGCTCCGCTTATGTGTGCGCGGACGTAGCAGCCCCAGCCAGCAGCGCATGTGTCGCCACGCGCAATTAATTCTCTGTCACAAGAGCGTTTGGGCGTCTCCAAGTTCCTCGTTTTGTATCATCCCGCGTAGTAAAATAATTAGGACGTTTTGAGGTTCATAAAGGAAACGTTACTTTATATCGACAACGCGGTACATAAATCTTCATTTGTTTGTTAATTAGCTATTTCGGTAGGGGTGTAGTCTCAGATTAATGAAGGACAATAGATGAAGTGTAACTTAGCAGGAAGAACTTACGTATTGCTATCCTGGTTCTGCAAGTAAAACTCGGTATTTGAAGAAACAAGATGGCAATGTTTTTGTCAGGATGTCAATTTCAATCCGTGTACAGCCCTGTTTGACAAATCAGTGTCAAACGCTATCACCCAGGAATGTACCAACAGTTTTAATCGATATCGACGTTACTTGATAATTAAAAACGTGCTAAGCAAAAGAAAATATTTGAGTTTCGAAAGTAAAACCAAAATATGAATAAATAGCTATATGCGTTTCTACCTTTAACAACTGACTTGAAAAAAGAGAAGAGGTGCTTAGTTCCTCGGAATTTTATAGCTCGAAGATGGCTAAACCGCTTGTAATAAAATATTTTTGGTTTGGGAAGTATGCTTTCCAGTCGTGGTCTTCATATTATAGGTTTACCTACACTGACTTGAGTATTTTTATTGTTACAAAAATAAATGAAGTAGGAAAATCAGATGTGGCTACTGGGACGCTGCAATAATGAGGTTTATTCGAGAATCTGTTCTAAGTCATATCAATTCGTAAGGAATTATTGTAAAATGATTAATGTTCTTATGATAATGGAGGTTTAATAAAACTCGAAACATGAAAAAAACATTCTTTAATTTATGGATTAACTAGCTTCCGCCAGCGGTTTCACCCGCTTTCTGAGGGAAGTACTTTCCATACCTGGATAAAAAGTAGCCTATATGTTATTCTGATGTATAAGCTATATTGTGGTAAAGTTTCATTCAAATCCATTCAGTAGTTTTTACGTGAAAGAGTAACAAACATCCATACATCCATACTTACAAACTTTCGCCTTTATAATAGTATTAGGATATTAGGAAGTGTCGTGAGCACATCCTCCAATGGTTTTCGGGCTGATTCTCATCCGATCCGTAACAGGGAAGCGTTGCACACGGATGTCTTCAATTTTCGGAAACCTTGAAGATATAAGTTAAATATTACATAAGTTAGTTTTATTGATTTACATAAAAGGTCAAGTTACGGGCATGAGCGACATTCTTTGGAACGTCATTAAGCCGCACCAAGTAGGACGAGCGCGGTGGAGAATGCAGAAGCATCTGGGCATGCGCTCGCTTGGAGCCTCCGTCGGTGTAGATCTCAGTATTATAAGTAGATCAATAATCAACTGTCGATAACAGTTTTCACGACACTAGTAACCTCAATATTGAATTAATTGAATTCGCGATTTTTGTGTTTATTTTCATTTTAACATGTATGAAATTACCTCAGAATTGTAATACAAGTTATCAGAAGTATTTTAACTTAATGCCACTATATTTTCTGGTTTATTTACTTTAAAAAACATGTTTGTTTACTTACTTCTTGAAACTGATATTTTCGGCCGAGTTTTCTTTGTGCTGGAATGTGATCTGCAATCGCGCACAATGCAGGACAATCTGCCTGCCCTTTCCTTCTTTCTCCATATAAAAACGAGGCACATACACACCACAATTTATCACAATTCTTTTAAAACTGAAAGTCTTTTCCCGGGCAATGACACAAGATATAATGCGACTAAATTGAAAGGATTTCCCATGTTGCTAGTGTCACTTATAAAAGTACCTTTCTTATTTGGTCGGGTGGATAGGAGTCGTTAGGAGTCGGAACTGTCACTTTGGGTAGTACGCTTTTATGGCATAAAGGTTTCATCTATTGTCCTTCATTAATCTGAGGGTGTAGTATTACCATTTGTAAATATTTAGTTTCCTCAGTAGGAAGTTCTCAATAGGATTAAAAAAAAGTGAAGTGAATCATGATAGCGCAATTTAAATATTTACAGTAGGTATATGTAGGTACCAACACAAAATAATGCACTTTTTACTGTTATTTAACATCGAGCTACGATTGATACACACAGGTGCCCATTAGTGTAAATATCAAGTATAGCCATTGAGCGCTGTACGGAAGCTCCACCTTCGCTCTTCGGCTTCCAACGGCTCCCCGGGGTCGGCGATTATTGATTTTCATTGATTCTAACGCGTTCCTAGATTTACTGCCCGCGCCTAGTGACACTGCCATCCATTACGAGTGCGATGTAGTTAGATATGCAACATCACGAAACATAAATACATAGTGATAGCTAACTGCGCATGTTTACATAACCAAATGAGGGATCCGGCTAATGTGATATTGAATGAGACATAAAAAGGATATTTCATAGCGATCACAGAGGTATAAAATATCGAAGGTAGATAAACTACTTGAAGAGGTAAAAAGCTCGGTATCAACGCTTCGATCGCAAGTGTCCAGGCGGGCGGTGCAAGCGCACCTCGATTTGGCTTACGTCATAGCTCTGACAGCTAAAACATTTGTCGAACAGCGGAGATAGTGTCATTGATAACTCAATCTCTTATAACAATAAGAACACACTTAGCATGTTTGCACCTGCGTGCCAACCAAGATCGATAGTGCCCGCATAACTTTATGCGGTATAAAAAGTACCCACTTTAACACTTCATCAAAAAAGAAACATAACCCTATGCTACTAATAAGAGATAACAAAAAGTGAATATTTTAACCACTATCTAATCTACATTTAAAAAAGTGTCACCAAAATTTAATGCGCGCGCGACGTCTGTTAAATCGATGGGAATGAAACATCATTATTGGTGCTTTATCATATCGAAACGTTGATATAAGATGCGATAAAACGTTGTACAAAAAACGTGATGTGTGTTTTTTGTGTGTGTATCGCGGTGTGAGACTGAGCGTCGCCTGCGCGCGCGCCGCGGGGCGGTTTCCCGGGAAAGCGCCGAGGGACCGACCCGTTTCAATATTTAACATTTTTACACCCACCACACTATTGTCCTGTTGCTCGTTTTCTCTAGAATCCTTTGTCTGAGATTGGTCTCGCATCGAGGTGACAATGTTTGTTGGACTTTACGCATCCTCAATGCACACAATACTTTTTTTATAAGCCGATGACTTGTGAATTTGTGATGATCGATTGCCTCTAGAGGATATTTCTAATGTAAAAACTTGCGGATAGCAACCTGCAACATTATTTTGAACGTATACAAACATGTTTATTATATTATACGCTTTAGTGAAAATATATGTTTAATAAATGAATTGTTTGAAGCTTTCTTAGTAAAACTATTTTCATTATGTATCAGTATTTTGTTATTTTGAATGTAATGGTTTTTATTACCTACTGTCACTCTACTGTACTGTAACTCAGAACCATCAACATATTATTTACTAAGCAGATTTACCTATCTTCCACAGTACACGTGCGTTGCTAGGGGTCAGTTTTCTTATTTCACAGCACCGGTAACAAAATAAATAAGTTACATTTTTTCTGATTTCATAGATACGATCAATCAAAGCGATGGGTTTACGCATTCTGAATAGTAATGTTCTCTATAAGTACAAGAGGTGCCATCTACATAATTAACATCGAGTATCTGATCGGAGCACAGCCGCAGTTTGTTTCAAACAAGTCTACTAACAAGTACACCACATGTTTGACAAATACAAAACGTACAACAAAATAAAACGATTAGAGAAATCGTGTCAGTAGTTGTGTTGGTCATGCTACATCACACTATTACGCGGCTTGAGGAGATAATCACGAAAATAACTGCGCACGCTCACTCTCATGTAGATGCAAACACGCTCAATACGCGCTTAATTGAAATTTATATCTCATTTCTCAGTATCAACAATCAATATTCTAAAATCTCCGAAGCTATTCTCACATTGAGCATCCACAAACGAGTTCTACGCGAGTATAATCGAACAATATAATGAAGGAGTAAAGGCAAACACAATTTCAATAACAAAGGGCAACCATGACAAATAAACATATTTCACGGGCCAAAATGGCTGCGGTCAGGTGTCACGAGGTGTCCCTCCCGCGCACCCCGCCTCCTCACCCCCGCACGTTTCTTTTTCTTCACCAATAATCGATTCATTCTTTTTCAATGCAATCCTTTTATTTGTTAACTTATTGCTCGTTTATACAACATCGCTTTGTTGAAATATTTCTTTATCCTGTCATTAGTTTCCTCAATGGATGGGTTTTTTTTTTCTTAAATCATGGTTTTAAAAAAAACCGTTAAGAGTTGAATTATTATTAACCAATTATTATTAATTAGCAACCACAAAAGAAAAGCTACAAAACGAATGTCAAATCACGTAATTCAATAATAAAAGTTGTGAAAATTTATCGCACAGTGTTTCACAATCCATTCAGTGAAACAAGAATATTTACAATTTGCAGGTATCTGCAAATCGTAAGTAAAATTTAAATTGGGAAGAATTATAATAATTGCCATAAAAACATCAATGTCTCTGTATCAGTTCATTATTCAGTAATTCAATAAATAATGCTGCTCGATAACACGAAACGCACATAAGTCAAAAATACAAGAAGTCAACGTACTTGCTTAAGAGTGGATTTAAAATAATTTAAGATGAAATTATTTATTGGTTTTGTATCTCTTTCTCACTTGCGACACCTTACGAGGTGAGTTTTATGGTGCTCTCGGTCGCTCCTACCATCGATCACTGGAGGTGTGACGTCACGCAGAGCCGTCGTGTGCGGCCCGACTCAATTTATTGCGTCTGCGCACCAAGCCACTAAAGAAAAACTAAACATTTGTTTGTATAGGTAGTAAGTCTTTAATTAAATTTGGTAATAACCGGGTGACAATTAATTAATTTTCAATTTTATTCAACTAAAACCTTTTTCCTAATCTTTCATTTATGGTAAGGTCGATAAAAAAAAATATAAATTACACTTTTTCAGTTTGAGGCAAACGTCAAACTCACCGGATAATATTTTTACAAAGAATTGGATGCTTAAAAAAATTACTTACTTTTGAAATGTGGCAGATTGCCTACTCCCTTATATTTCGAGTTTACAGCCGTAACTACGGGCACGAGTGTAAGGTAGACCTTATTTTAACAGCGGGTCCCATAAAGGACCTAATGAATCGGCTGAACAGAGAGGCAGTTGAAAGACTTCCGAACAACTAAAGGCTTGCTACAGGGTATACCGTCACCATGAAATTGATGAAGGTAAATCTCCAATCCATTACCATAAAACCCGAAGGCAGTTGAAATGTGGATGTGCAGAATGATAATTAAAATAGTGACCGAGATAGCAGACGATCTGTACAACTTGCACACTTTGTCATTCATAGTGTCTGTGGGATCAATAAGAGAGAGTCTGCTGCTGATTAACGTACTGGACGAGGACGAAGGCAACTGAAACTGGAAATTATTTATTGGTTTAATATTAAATCGTACCTATTTTATACAAATACCTGGGTTGTTTCTTTGATTTCGTAGATTGATTCCAAGTGTTTCTCTTAGATCAATATTGGAAGACTAAAATTGAGAACCTTTCAAGTGAAACTTTCCAGTATAAATCTATCTTTTAAATGGATGATGAGGTGATTTTATTTCAAGCTAAGGCAATAAACCGTTATCAGAAAGTCATCATACATCTTGGTGCAAAAAATGTTGCCATCACAACCCTGGAGGTGGAGTGACTAAACAAGTTTTGAAAGTGCAATTAATTCGGACCGTTCCGAACACTTTCTGGGAATATTATCACATATTGGTACGGTTATACGTGGATGCCACATGCAGAGTTCATTATTTAGGTTTACGAATTACTGTCAATAAAGCATCGGTTTACTGGAAAGCGTCGTAACAGCGCGCAGCTGTAGGTCGTATGGGATTCATGAGACTTTTGATAGCAAACCACTTTGAGGAACTCTCATTAAACAGCTTTGCACAACTACATTCACTGCTGTATTATTCAGAAGTTCATAATCACGAATTAACGGACGAGTAAAATTAGGAGAAACCGTACTACTGCACTTACTCGGCGCTTAAATCTTAAGTGCTTTTAAATATCTATTAATTTTCGAGCCGATTTGGATACATTTACTAGTTGTGGTAACTTTGCTCGAAATTTACAATATTTCGTGTTAGGTTTAATTGCTGGTAAGAACTATCGCCTTAATTTGGTTGCTGGATGTGCCTGTCTAATCTACGTTCCTTAAGAAGGTGCATCTAAACATGCCGTTGGTTGGTCTACTAATACATTAGTAGCAGATCGCTGAGTCGTCGTTCGTCGCAGCACTGCATCAATCAATGAGATATGTAGGCAGAAGGAGCGCGCGCGCACGCTAACGTGACATTTATATATTCTTCACAATGTTCCTGTCGTGTCCCGATCGTCGCTCACGTGTCCCTAGCGCTACACACCGCTTCGTCTTGTTATGAACTGTCACTAAACATTCTAAGCGTGCATTCATTAGCATTCATTTTTAAGACACATGACTTGTAAGTGTATTTAGCTAAATTGGTATCACAATATCGTAAAAATAATATCTACTAAATAGGTATTTTATGCAAAATATCTCATCGCTAATGTCTCTGAAGAAAATGCATGAATGAGATATAAATTCTCTTCAACTCCGCAGCTTCATTTATCAGCATACGTGCAAGACATCTGTGGACAAGTTTCGACTGTCAAATCGGGGTATGAATCGTGGAATACGAGGCTGGTACTTCCATAAACAATACATCACCACCCTAATAATTAGAGCATCGTTTGCAACGTTGCGCGCGCGGCGGTCCGGCACCGGCGGCGGCGCGACGCTCGTCTTTCTCTCCTTGACGCCTTTTTGTGAGATTTTTTGTTTCCCGCCCGGGAATAATGTCATTATGGCGCCTTTAATGTTGTCAGTGAACGGGAGCGCGCCGCCGCCGCCCAGGGCGAACGTTTGTTGATACTTAAATTAGGTTGTTTTGACACGCCTCGTTCTTATGTTTGTACTAAATCTAATAAACGTCAGTAGCGAGAAAGCGTCTCATTCATTATTCCGTTGTTCTCTTAGCGATAATATATTTAAGGTAGTTTTGTATAATTGAATTCTGTGGTATCTTGGATGATATGCGCGGCTGCCAGTGGGAGTAGACTGGGTGTCGTTTACGTAAACGGAATTCAAAAACAAACATGAGGCATGGAAACAATTAGAGGCGGTGGGACAGCGTGCATACATAATGTATAATCCGTCAATATTGTCAGCTACTACTCGTATTGTGGTGGAGTCATTACGTGCGGCGCAGGCGCGTCGAATGTCGCCATTGTAGTCAATGGCGCTGCCAGGTGGGTGTGCAAGTGTAAGTAGGTGCGACATGCCGGTGACCCGCGCGCTGGCCACGCTCCCTTGAGCTCATAATGCATAATGCACTCCAAATACCTAAAACGTTCCATCTAATTCTCATTCTTCCAAGTAATAGGAATCATACAATTCCAAAACAAGGATAAATGTCGATGTGAATGGCGTAGTAGCAGCGACCGAAAATGTTTTACTCTCGGGATCCGATTTCGTCGTCGGGACAAATTCTTGAATGGAATTTACATATTTGTTTCCAGTTAGGCAGCACCAGGAGCACATGTGTAAGGGCCACGGTTTTGAACAATAAAATAATAATATGACACGAGAACGAAGTTTGTTATTGAACTTAACATCCAACTACATATATCTACCAGCAATTCATTCAAAGATCAGATGAGCCGGGAGACCGCTAAATAGATGACGACTACAAACATATTTTTAGAAGAGATAATGTTAAATGGGCCACGAGTGGTAACAAATGTTCTTTGTCTAGTTTCCCTGTAACTATTTTCGAAATCATTAGTCTTGGAGTGACACGTAGCTCGTGAAATTACTCACCGCAATACCGAACACTTGACACAGACTGGTCAATATTTTGTACTGTTTATGATCTTCCTTTGATCAGGAACAATGAGACGGAGATATTTTGTCAAAGCATTTCATAGTTTAACGAAATTAACGCAACTCTGATGAAGCACTTCAAAAGATACATAAATATCTTTAACAAAGATTTAAAACTAAATTGTCGCTACAGTGGAATGTCCGCCTGTAAGAAAGATAAACTTTCAAATTGAACACTAATTGTGAATTACTTTGGTTGTGGCTGCTCTTATACATCATACAATTTTATTTTGATGTTATTGTCATCCAGAGAACAGCATTTATTAATTAGGTTAGCAGTTGAGGTACTGCCAGAGGTCTTCAATTTGACAGCATTTTCGACAATTTAACACTTGGCAATTTGCGTTAGATTTTCTGTGTTTTCTTTGAGTTCGTTGTACTAAATGGCGAGCAGCGGGAGTGTGAACATGTGAGAACAATGTGCAATTAGGTGTTGCGTGGGCGTGCGGCAGTGCGACAGGTATGCGGCGGTGCTGCCGCGACTCAATCGCCAGGTAATTACGGCGCCGACTGGACACGCTGAAAGATTGACACCACCACGACCACTCTCGATGACTTGTTTATTTCTCGCCATTAAAAAATAATACATTTTTTCTCACCTCACTATCATAAAACTGCCAAGAATATGCTAAAATTAGTAACCATATTGGTTTAATCCTCTCGGATATTAGGCGAGCAGGCGCTATTTAATGGTAACAGGTTTCTGTGGAAGGTTTTATCGTAAATATTATTCACAAATTGTGTGGAGCCTCAGCGGGGGCGCCGCCACTCAGCGAGGGGGCGATTTTTCATCGACGCTGCCTCTGCTCTGCCAAACACATTTTTTAACACCTCGCCCCGAGCTTAAATCAAACATTTGCTTTGCACTTATTTGAACATAATTCAATTATTTTCTTCCAATTAGTATCATCATATCAATACTTTACTGGTAAGCAAAACAATATCGTAAGAGAAATTCAATATCACTGAACTTCCCTATTAGATTGCCATTATAGAAATACGAGGACATTACCAGCTCCTGTGCCAACAATAGTTGTGTGCTATCAAACTAACATTACGGTGCACATTTAAAATGTGCACGGTATTGTAATACCGTGGTAGTCAAGTAAAGAGATAAACGGATGTGGAATGTCGTCAATAAGTTAACCTTATTAGTTGGTGTGTGTTAAACGCGGCGGGTGGCGGTGCTATGTGCCCGTTCACACTGAGATATGAAGAACCTTTACTGACCCATTACAATATAAACGGCTACATATTGAAATTAGCTCGCTTTGTCTGAACAGCTCTTTATGATAATCGTCGACCCTTGTCTAGGAACGCACGTGTAATCAAAACTGTGCCTATTACCTCCTTAATCGACCTATATTATGTGTATGAACGATTCTGTAAATAGTTAATGCTGCACCAGTCAGAGGGAATCATAGCGTCTCTTTTGTTTCAGATCACGAAACTGAAAATCGACAGTAATCCATTCGCTAAGGGATTCCGCGACTCTTCACGTCTCACCGAGTTCGAAAGGTAACTATCATAATAACGTTTGTTGCTAGAAATTTCCAATGTTCATAGACATTTCCTTATTACTTTCAGTACTATTTTTAGGAGAAGGACTTCTACTTTGCATATAATTATTTATATTGAAATGATTGGTGAAATTGACACTAGTGGGCTACTTATTGATAACATGAGTGTTCATTAAGTGTCAGCGTTCGCGCGACACAATTCGGTTAGTTCTGTAACCGCACACGCATTGGACACGCTCTCAGAAACAAACATAATAACTGTCTGATGCTGATTGATATCTCCACGCGAGCAATTATGCCTCAGTATTTATTGCTTCTTAGCCAATCCAATGTATTTAATTGCGGGTGAGCTGGACACCAAGTTTCCACCCGTGTAATTTATAATCTAACATTTTCTCTCACCACATTCGCTTCGCAAATTTCATATCTTATTGCTCGCTTTCGCATTTCTAATGCCGTATTGCTCTATGTTCTCTTGATTATTGGGTGTTTTATTTTTTTTGTTTGTCTGTTGAGATACTATATCACGGGGGAGCACGAAAGAACATCAGTCTTCCCCGACGACGCGCGCTACAGCGCCGCCAGTCATAGGTAGATACGATCATACAATCATATTATATACTGCTTCGATTCGCAAAATGTCGACTATGTTGCTAAAAATGGCTCTGTACCGTTTCAGGGAAACGATGGAGTCGATGCTGGCGGAACAGCATTTTCTGCGCTCACCATTGCGGCCCTTTGACCTGGACCAGCACAATAACAATTTAACGTTGGAGGAGAAGGCGATCCTGGCGGCGCGGTCACAGCTGTTCCTGCGCGCGGCTTACCCGCTGTATGGCGTGCCGGCAGCTGCGCTGTGGGGACAGTGGGCGTGCCTGGCGCCGCAGCTCCTGGCGCAACAGCACCTCGCTGCGTCGGGCTCAGGGTTGCAGCTGCCGCGGCCTGTGTACCCTGGAGCTCTGGGTGCGGCAGGCGCCGGACCACAGCCGCTTGCACAGCACCGATTCTCACCATATCCAGCGCGGCGAGCATCGCCTGGCTCGTCACCGGACTCGCTACGCGACGCCAGCCCGCACCCTTCGCCGCTGCACCCACCGCACCCCCCGCACACCCCGCACGCGCCGCATCCACCCCACAGTCCCACTTAGTGATAAAACGCCGAATAAAAACCTCCCCGAGATCTCCCTGTAATAATATGCGATATTGTATGAGAGTCTTTATATGGAATGTTTTCCAAGAGAACACAAAAGGAAATTTGAAGTGCGTCGGTGTGTCGCTGTGAAACGAGATGGCGTCGTGAACTTCGATAATTTTATGCGCCGAGAAGTGAATAAACTGAGTGCGTGGAGAACATTTAGAAGTACGTCTGGAGCGTGAGCGTCGGAGCACCGCGCGCCTCTCCCGCTGTTGTTACTCTCTGTGGAAACTTGTATTATATTGTAAAATATTATTTAACTGTACTTTAACTCTGTAATTATTGTTATATGTTCCTAATAGTTTTGTCTCGTAGTGATGGTTTCTGCTAAATTCATGTTATAGCAAAGTAGAGTTAATTGCATAAAATGAAGCATTTAATTGCTGTGTACATTATGTTTGATACTTTTGGATATTATAATTTGAAATCAAATAAGAACATAACGGAATGAGTCCGGATGCTGTAAATCTAAATGGCTCAATGACATTCAACACTGTGTTTGGCTGATTACATCTTGTTTAGGTAAAATGTGCAATACAACAGAGAAAATGTTTTAGTGAAACTTAGAAGTTAGTAAGATAGATGTATCAATATTAAATAGTAGAAATTATATTGCTGTCTATGTTTATAATGAATTCCTACATCCAACTACAAATGGATGCATAGTGTACCTAAATGGTTAATTTGTAGTTAAATTATAGTTATTATAAATAATATATTGCTAAAGAAAAAATTAAATGTTTGTTAACATATACTGGACTTGTTTTATTTACATTGAAGGTCTGACAACAACTGCAAAGAATATTCCTTCATTTCTAAGGAATCTACGTGTTTTAGGTGGACTTCTATGAATTAATAAAACAAAGCAAATGAAAAAATATCCACAAAGTTCTAGCCTTTCTAAAATATAGGATAATGTTGCAGCCGTTGACTCCTGCTCTAGAGGTAATTATTCTATTGAAAAAAAAATTAAATGCTTCGATACAGGATTGAAAATCTAGTGATCCCTAGCAGTAATTAGGTACAGCAATAAGTAGTAGACTAACTGCTAAGTAAAGTCTAGTATCCATCCCTATATTAGCTACAAAATAATACTAACTAGCTCTACAATGAAAGTAACATCAAAATTCGTAGCTGAACTACTGGTAAAATTGTCTTTGACTATCTAGGATACCTTTAATTTGGAGAAACTTGTTAGACTTCCCCTCTATTAAAATCGGTATAAATAGAATCAAAAAGAAAGATTGAATAATACCTACACAGATATACATAAATCTTCGACTGGCATGTCGATAAAATCTACCTCCATAAGGCTGGAGTCTTATACTTACGAAAATCATCGCTTAGATACAGCGCTCCCATACTCCGCTCGAGAATCAGTCTGCCTCAAATGATATCGGGTATAAGGCTTTCTTGACCTGTTCAGCTCCAAAACCTCAGCTTCTATATTTTGGAACAATGATGATAGCTTGGTTTCCAGGTATAGTGGGAAACAAACTTTACGAGGTCAAACTTAGTAGGCTTTCCATAAACACATGTATTTCAGTTGTACAAGCTGTTGTCGAATTACTTATACCTGAAGGTCATACAATGACGCCGACTATGTGAAAACATGGATAAATTGCAAATTTTGTGTATTTATAAATATGGTGCCATCGTTTGTGTAAACGATAAGGGACACAGTTCACAACAAATTGTTTGTAATTTACTAGAGAGCCGTTAGATGGCGGTAGGCGTCGCGTTACGCGCGTAACTCGTAAGCTCCGTTCAAAGCTTGAAGAACATTGCCAATATACCTATAACGATGAATGTACTTTTTTTAAACGTGAATCTTCGTATGTTTTGTAATTCTGCGTGAAAGTCTTGTTATTTAGCACTTCAAAGCGATAGACAGATATGCTAATACAAAAAATAGCTATATTTTTTTTATCCAAAGCACACACGATAAATACTTTTGTATTATTTATCAAGCTATCAGCTTTTAAGATCTATGCTTAAATTAGCACTTGTTTGTCTCGTTTGTATGAAAGTGTGACAGATTGTGGAATGGTAACAAATTAGAGCGCCGGCGGGCAATTATGCAAAGCGGCTATAAAGTTATCTTTAGGAAAACAACGGCGTCACCCCACGCCAACTATTCAATTAAAATGAAGCAGTGTCGAGGCGAGGCATTCGAGTCACATAGAGGAAGGGTCGACTACATCGAATTAGTTGCGCGCGTGGCTACATTACTGGGACAAATTTCACGTCCCTGGGGCCCGGCCGCGGCCCGCAGGGTCGGGGATGCAACGCTAATCTAATCGGGATTGTAGCTAATAAATGTTGTAGCCAGTGACATAGCCACCAAGAATTTATTGCTTGTAAAAGTGTTTCCAATCGGAGATATTGTTAGGATGACGCTCCTTTCTGATAAACTACGATTGAATTTAACGTTTGACTGAATATTTCATTTGATTTAAGCGCCGGTTGTTATGTTGTTCGGTAATTAAATATAGAAATGGGGGCAGTTTGCTGAGGGATTAGTTGGTGAGATATTACGAACTGCATCTGATGAACACATTAGATTAGGGATTAGCGATGAACTTAATGTGAATTGTTTTCTTATTCTCAATTACTTTTAAGTGAAATATCATTTATATCCTATTCTTATACGGTCATAAGAATTGATCTACTCAAAAATACTTTAGTCTTTAGACTAGGGAGCTGGATCTATGATCATCACGTCCGAACGTGAACTAAAACATAAGTAGACGTAGGTAAGTAGAGACAAAGCCTTATTCAGTGTGGCTTATCGGCAGGCTGGCGGAGCAGGGGCATGTAATGCGGCGTTATTGGCCACTCGGCTCATAATCCCCTTTTAACTGCGGATCCCGAGCCGCGGCGACGTGCCCCGAATGTTTATGTTCCGTTTCTTCTGGTCGTGAACATTCGCACTCCTTAGCTATGATGTCGACGACACCGCGCTACGTGGTGTTCGACCTGACTGTCGCCGAACTACTTGGCTCGATAATTCTTCCATTTTATCAAAGTGTCGATCTTTATATTACGTTTGGTGAATTGGATTATTCTTTATCAGATTTAACAACGGGGTTCAAATTGTTTTTTTTTTGTCTATTTGGACAATTCAACACTTACACTTACGTTTTATACAATTCATAGTAATGACAAGCTACACTAATGAATTTTGTTTTAAGAACATTGAGTTATTTTCGATAAAAATAATATTTTTCTAGAATACCATATGCCTATTAAAGTATTGCAAAGAGAATGACAAACGTGTACGTGAGGTGTACGCAGCGCCTTGCACGCGAACACAAGTTTTCCGACAATCAAACCGGAACAGAATTTTACGATGTAACATAGACACTTGAGCAACAGACATGCCTTCTGTTCCCAATGTTCTGGCTGTAAAGAACAATGTTCTGTATCATTTACATAAAGCTTGATTTAATGCATAGGTAGGCCGGGAGACAGGGCGGAGCACGGCAGCCGGCGCTAATGTCGCCAGCGCGCCGTGCCCACACATCTCCACATTTCAGTAAAACTGCAAACCTAAAAGGCTAATAAATTTACGTTTATTACCGCAAATATATGTACTCTTACCTTGGCAGTCGCTACCGGAACAAATCGTGGGTTCGCCGTTTACGCGGTATACGCGAAACGTGCGTTATGAAATATTAACGTAAACGCGCGCGTTTGCTGAAACAATGCATATAGAATATGTGTTCAGGCCTCATCGCTAAGGTGGGCACATTATCAGAATGGTGCGCTAATGGAATTGAGCATTTTTATTTATTGCCCGTGTGTTCATTGGTGCGTGGCGTTTATGTGTATCGCGGCATAACTCACCGTTTATGATTATTTTATTAACGTTTTAATGTTGAACGTCTGCTCTGCAGCTGAATTAATTGAAATATTGCAATGCAAAGGAAGAAAGAAATGAAGGTGTAAATTATTTTTATTGTATTATACTTTATTAGGCGCCTTGTTGTCCTCAGGCTTCTAGACTTACATACATTTTCCACAGTTGCTCCTATACCTGGATATAATTTTATATTTTCGCACTAGTTCCTAAAGTAAAATTTGTTCGCAAAGCTATCTAATTCTTACCCTATCCACACGAAAGTACCCACTTAAAAATAATGCAGTTGAGAGCTCGCAGCGCATATTGCAACTCGATAAAGTTATTCGCGTTCAATAACGCGAATGATCTGACTTTTCCCGTTTTTCCTTTACGAATGACTACTCCCTACCTCTTCCCCCACCCCGGCACCTCCCCCGGCCACCCTTGCGGTGCAAAGTTGAGGGCATTAGCGTGTTATCGGCGGCAGCGGCGTGAAGAAGGCGCCCACCTGAACTGGTATTACACCACCCCTGGCGACACCTACAATAACGTCCGTAGCAAATTTCGATTGCCACGTTGCTGGCTGCCATAGAACAGCCAACAAAAATCTACTAAGAGAGTACGCATTGTATATAAAAGCTAGCACAACCCTCTCATTCGCTAGCATCCCTAATAGGTGTAACAGATACTATCTATAAGCGTTGAGATGTGGGGATAGGTGGGAAACGTGAACGTGTTTTGCAAACCAGCCGAGGAAATAAGGTGTCCCCAATTTTACTTTGTCGACCGCCACTGATAGCAGATAATGTAGTGTTACGAGGGAACTTTGTAAATGGAACCTTTTTCGTTATGTTTTATTCCACGAATGTTATGGTAATTTTGCCGACAGACCTTTGAGAGCAAAACATTTTTTTCCAACTGTCTGTGTTTATGGAATGTGGATTATTTACTACGAGTTTTGTTTTGTTTATCAAAAGAGTCTTCTCTCGTGAAACATAACATTTCAACAAAATGCTTCATAATTGACGCCCTGAGAGTTGTGGCGAAATATATTACAATAAGCACTTTATTGAAAACGAATTGTTCCCATCGAAAATTTCGCACGCCTATCGTAATGCATTCCTAATCAAATCCATGCGGTCACAGACATACGCAAGCATCAAGTTTACGGGGCACAGGTCCCCGCGGGCCGCGAGCCCATTGACAGGTTATTGATACAAATAGTCCTCCCTTCCCCGCCTGCCGCACCCCGCCTTTACCCCTTGCACCCCGCACCCCCCGACAACACCAATAAAACCTGATTGATATTGTGTAAGTGCGCCCGGAAAATGTGGGAACTCGATTGATGTTACAGCCAAATTCGATTGGAGGAAAATTGAAAAGAACCGCAGTACCAAGGAAACTTACATTTTATTTGGAGGTGTTAGAGTTGAAAATTGGTTGTTTTAGGTAAGTTTTAATGTCCTTTCAGCATTCGGACGTGTGTATTGATAGTAGTCGGAGGCGTGAATAGTGTTGTCTAATGGTGGAGCCACACGTGCTACTTACGGGTACAAGTACATGCGTATTGGTAGCTGGAACTTATTTGTAATTATTGGGTTCCATTATTTGATTCATTGTATGGTTGTTCTTTTTAATGATGAGATAATGTAAAAGTTATATAAGTAACTTTTGATAGGTACCTACGGACATTGAATGAACTCAATAATCAATTCGAATGTATTTTGTATGAAAAGGTCAAGGTAACAAAATCCTAGCTTTTTACTGAATGTAGGTTTAAAAAAAATGTTACCATAACACAGCCTAAAAAATTGTGGGCATTTAAATTCAGGCTTGTCTAACCTTAGCTTAACATTTGAGTACTTCACGGAACAGCGATATATGCGCGTGGGCGGTATTGACATTGATACTCGATAATATATCCAAAATGGTAGCAAGAAGACATGTCACATGCAAATAGTCGAGCTTAGTTTTACTTGACAGTGGCGACCCCAAGCGGCGTGGGCGGCAATTAACAACTGATAGGCGTTACAGCTAAGACAAGTTGACATGTACGATTTTACACCGGTCATTATCGACAAGGCTATGTGTCGGACGTAATGCTACTTAAATTGCAGAACAAGCAGGTATTTACATAAGATAATTGTGTAAGTGTGTCGAGGTTTCAATGGCTTTGTTTAAACAACTTCCTCCTTTACTATTCAGACTTTACTTATGTTATTTTGCCTTATAAGGTTTATTTTTGGTTCCCTTAGAAAACAGTTAAAGTAAGTCATTAAATAACCGGTAACTTTTATTAAGTTACTAAATTAAATAAACCGCAATAGAGTAATAAATCAAATACTGATAGAAATCTATTCAAGACGGGCGTAACTCGAAGTAGGTGTATGCTTCTATAACTAGCGAGACGCTGACGTCCTGTTGGTCGCTGGTTCAAGTGTACGCGCGAAGACACGTCGAAATATCGGTGGACTGTATATTCTTGTCAAGCAGTACTATAACGTGGTGGCTTCAGGGATACGACGAAATAAAACATCTTCATACAATATACATAGGTCTTCAGAGGGCGCCCTCAGCAGCACTAGACTTCACTATTTACTATTCACTATTTACGTTAAAAATAACTATGCCGATGACTACAAAATCTCCCTGGTTCTCGTGCACTATTTTACCCCGGAATTTTACTGTATCGAGAACCTGCTAACAGCGCCCTCTATGTGGCCCTCGCCTTTATTTATTTTCATTATCGGTTTTACAATTTGTTACAATTTTATCAATGAAAACACTTGACTATTATGAAGTAACATGTGTTGCCAGATTCCCTGTGAGATGCCCTATCAGTCTATGTTTAACACAGACCTAGTGTCTTCATGGCTGAAAATCTATAACGAATAAACTATGAAAAACTAACGAAAACAGCCCGAATTTGAAGACAAATATTTAAATAACTCCCAAACTATATGTGTTATTCATATTCTATAAAGTGTCTGTGTTAGGGCATCTCATAGGCTATCCGAGGATACCTATGACAACAATATGCACTAAGTGTTCTAGAATCTATCTAGGTTTAAAATAAAAGTCCAAAACAAACACTATTTTATTGCTTATATCTCCTAAATATTAACAGTATTTTTCATGTGACAACTATTTTTCTATTATTTGAGACCTAGGCTTTTAGGCACTAATGACACAGTATCTGTAAAACATGAAAACCTAGCTCAACACTATGATCTGTCACATCATATTTACGTATAATTCACAAATAACAACAACTATGGCTATGAACTGCTTTAAAAACATATTATTTTACTATTTACTAAGTACTTACGAAATTTTAAACACTATACACAGCCTAATTTTCGAAATATTTGCTAAAAAACATGCACTGTTTTATCATGACAAATTAACTACGCGGGTAAACACAAAAATCGAATCGTTATTTTTTCTCGGTAGTTTTTTTCACTGCCACCCGCACTAATTCTTAGCGTTTTACTTTTTATGGTGACGCACGACACAAACACTGTTCATTTCACATTTGCACTGGTCGAGTGCGGTTCGCTCGGATGACGATGGTCGCGAACATCTCTCCCGCCGTGCAGCAGAGCGAAGGCCTGGCGACACGGTGGCTCGATGACGCGATGACACGATGACACGATGATATGATGATATAATACGTAGCGATGCTGCATCTGCCCGGTGAGCGACGATGTGTAGCCGCGCCGTGTGGCGGGCGCAGCCACCGGTAATGCGGCGCTGCCGTGCGGGCGCCGCTCGCGATGATGCGATGCGGTGGAGCGGGCGCAGCTCGCGATGACGCGATGGTGCGGAGTGTGCGCAGCTCACGATGATGCGATGTGGGGGAGCGGGCACCGCTCGCGATGTGATGCTGGGGAGCGGGCACCGCTCGCGACGATGTGGTGTTGCGGAGCGTGCGCAGCTCACGCACTGTGTGGTGCGCTGCCCTGTTACTTAGGCAGCGGCACGAGCTTCTTCGTCGGACGCTTGAGCACACCGCCAGCGGTGCGCACGTCAGCGGTCCGAACCTCACCATCAGCGCCCGGGTACACGGCCACGATTCTACCTCGCGGCCATGTGTTGCGAGGCAGGTTGCCGTCGGCGATGAGCACGGGGTCGCCGAGCTCGAGTGCGGGGCCGCGGGCGTGCGGCTCCCGCCGGTGTTGCAGCTCGGGCAGGTACTCGCGCACCCAGCGACGCCAGAACATGTCGGCGAGTATCTGAGCGCGTCGCCAGTGTTTCTTGCTGTCGATGTCTTGCTCGTCGAAGGTGCCGGGGCTCGGCAGGCGTGCCGAGCCGCCCAGCAGGAAGTGATTCGGTGTGATGGACTCGTCGTCGTCGCCGCTCACTGAGACGTGGGTGAGCGGCCGGCTGTTGACGACGTACTCGACCTCGCAGAGCAGCGTCGCGAGGACCTCCTCGTGAGGATGCCGCTCGTGCAGTGTGGCGGCCAGCGCTGTCTTGACACAGCGCACTAACCGCTCCCAGGCGCCGCCCATGAACGGCGCGGAAGGCGTGATGAAGCGCCATGCGATGCCTCGTCGACTGGCCTCCTCCCGGCAGGCCTCCCGCAGCTCACGATCAGCACCGTGCATGTTGGTGCCGTTGTCCGAGTATATCTCGGTAGGACAGCCGCGGCGTGCTGCGAACCTGCGTAAAGCCAAAACAGTTGAGTCCGCGCTAAGGTTTGATGCGATCTCCAGGTGCACTGCTCGTGTGGTGAGACATGTAAACAGTGCTACATATCTTTTTTGATGCTGACGACCAACGGTGACGGACAGTGGGCCGAAGTAGTCTAGCCCTGTGAATGTAAACGGCCTGCGATGATGTGCTAGGCGCGCTTTCGGGAGATCTCCTGTAGACGGCGCCGGCGCGATCGCCTTACGAATTTTACACTCTAGGCAGCGCGCGATGATTTGCTTCGTGATTGGGCGCAGGCGCACGATCCAGTAGTGCTGTCGAACTTCGTTTATTACAAGTTCGGTGCCGCTGTGTTGTAGGCTACGATGTGTCCAGTCTATGTATAGCTGTGTAATGCGATGATCGCCGTCCAACACAGGCGGGGTCTTCACGCTCTTAGCGACTTTGTCGACAGCAGCTATGCGGCTTCTTAGGACGATGATGCCGTCGTCTAACTCTGTGCGCAGCGAGTGCAGCCGGCTATCCTTAGCGACTATTCTGCGGTTTTCGAGGTCGATTATTTCCTGTGCGAATGCTTCTTTTTGTACTACTCGTACAAGTAATTTTTCGGCCCTTCGTAAATATTCTGCTTCTATGGTTATGTATCTTCGTTGCGGATTTTTTATCGTAGGCGCTGTTCTATCCAGAGGTCGTGCTGCTCGCCTCTGTTTCTTCCAGTCAGGATCGACGTCTACGTTTTTTCGCGTCCTCTTGTAGAACGTTTTTTCTATGCGTTGCCTGCACAACGATACGAATTGCAGTACTCTTGCTGTGGCGCGCAGTAATCGTTCCCACTTAGAAAATCGAACGGGATCAGGAACGACTTCTTTCTCGAGCGCTGCGCCTTTGAGCGATAGCGTGTTTGTCTTTTCTTCGCCGGTGTCTTGACACATAGAAGGTGCTTCTGAGGGCCAGGTCGATGGTTCGCCGTATAAGAAGTTAGGGCCACAATACCACTCGTGCCTTGCGTCAAAGTGTAGAGGAGCGTCACGGGTGGCACTGTCTGCTATGTTCATTTTTGTAGGCACCCATCGCCATTCTTCAACTTTGCTATTTTCTTCAATTGCGGCTAGTCTATGTGCGACAAATGGCTTGTATGATCTGGCACCTTTCCTTATCCATGTCAGGACGGTCTTGCTGTCACTCCAGTAGGTTACAGAGGCGGGCACGATTTTGTGTTCTTGTATTACAGCTGCAGCGATACGAGTACCCATTACCGCGGCCTGTAGTTCGAGGCGCGGTATAGATAGCAATTTCAGCGGTGATACTTTTGCTTTGGCCATGACCAGACTGACGTGTATGTTGCCATCTGACGTCATCGCCCTCCAGTAGACTGCTGCTGCGTAGGCCTTCTCACTGGCGTCGGTGAACACGTGTACTTGTAGTTCTATAGCCTCGCTGAACCCAGGATAGCAGCGCGGAATGCAGACGTGCTTCAGTTGATCTAGGTGACCTATCCACGCCTTCCACTGGCTTGACAGTTCTTCATCGAGAGGTTGGTCCCAGTCAACACCTCGCCTCCAGGCTTCTTGTAATATTTGTTTCGCCTTGATCGTGATGGGCGAAGCGAGGCCGAGTGGGTCGTAGAGTGACATCACTATCTTGAGCGCTTCTCTCTTCGTAGGGACGTCCTTTTCTAATAGGCCAGCGGGAAGACGCGCGAGTTTCAAGTTGAAGCTCAGCTCGTCTGTTTGCGGTTTCCATATCACGCCAAGTACTTTCTCTGTATTTTCTATGTTACCGAGGTTGACTATTGTAGTTGGTTGTTGCCCCGGTTCTATTTTACGTAGTACTTCTTCGCTATTTGACACCCATTTTGTGAGGTTGAACTGCGCCTTTCTATGAATTTCTTGTACTATCTTGATTGTGCGCGTTGCCTCTTCTGTGGACTTGAAACTATCCAGGTAATCGTCCATGTAATGGTTGTCGATTATCGCTTCTACAGCTTCTGGATGTTCGTTTTCGTAGCGCCTTGCATTCCAGTTCTTCACGAATATTGCTGTACACGGTGAACTTGCTGCGCCGAAGATGATTGATGTCATGCGATATTCTTCAGGCGCTCCCTCCCGCCGGTTTCCTCTCCACAAGTATCGGAGAGCGTCTCTGTCTTCGGGTTTCACCTTGATCTGCATAAACATCTCCGCTATATCTCCGGAGATGGCGATAAGGTGACGTCTGAAGCGCATCATGACGCCGGGCAGTGACTGCAGCAAGTCAGGGCCTGTGAGCAGATAGTCGTTCAGCGACATTCCTTTCGACTTGGCTGCTGCGTCGTGAACGATGCGAAGTTTTTCCGGTTTCATGGGGTTGAAGACATCGAAGTGCGGCAGGTACCACGTTCTACCTGGTGTACTTGTGAGGGGTGCTTTCTCTGCATATCCCTTTTCTATCAGAGAATCCATCTGCTCCGTGTATCTAGCCTTTAGAGCAGGATTTCTGTCGAGCTTCTTTTCTATTGATACGAGTCTGTTCATCGCTGTCGCATAGCTGTCGGGCATCTGTACGGCGTCGCTTTTCCACAGCAGCGCAGTCTGAAGACGTCCGTCTTCTGTCGGTTCTATGCTGCGCTGTAATATGTCTTCTGCCCTCTTCTCTGGGTCGGAAGCTGGACGACGCGGGTTGATGCATAGTGATTCGAGTGCGAAGTAATCACGTAGTTGCTTGTCTATGTTTTCCTCGCCGCTATTCATTTGATTTACGAAGTGCACTTGCTGTCCTATTGTTCTAGTGTGCGCGCCGTGCAGCACCCAGCCCAGAGGAGTGAGCGATGCGACTGGCTGGTGCTGCGGTCCTCTTCGAAGGTCTGTAGCTAGGAGCAGATGCCAGTTGTCCTGCCCTATGATAATTTTCGGCGTGCCCATGTTGTAGGTAACTTGATCTGCCAGGTCACTCAGGTGCTTGCAGTTTATGACGTCTTCTCTGCTGATTGACTGCGGCGACAAGTTCATGCGAGGGATAGTGCGCGCTCTGAAGGGTATCTTCTTGTGGAGCGTTGCTAGTGTGAGGTCCACTCTCTTCGACATAGGCGTGTCTATGGATACGTCGCCTATTGCGCCTATCTTCATCGGTTCGACTGGTCCCTCTGCTCCGATCATGTCTGCGAGTTCCTCGTCAATCAGCGACACGGTTGAGCCGTCATCTAGCAGTGCGTACGTGCGAACTTCTCCCGCCGGTCCGATAAGTCGTACAGGAACTATCTTCAAGAATGCCTGGCTGAAACAGTTGCGTGAACTCGCAACTACTTCTTGCGTCCCTGGTCTGACTTCGGTTTCCTTTTTCCGGTAGTGAAGCAGGCGGTGATGCGATGCAGTGCAGCCCTCTATTCCGCAGTTCTTGCGTTGACATTTGTGTCCGTAGCGACGGTGTTGTAAGCATCGAAAACACATGTTGTGTTTCTTGGCGAGTTCCCACTTCTTGTTGCTTGACACTTGTGTAAACTGGCGGCAATCTGACGAGTGGTGTCCATCTCTCTCACAGATGCGGCACTTCGGTACGGGCTTCTCCACTGCGGTATGAGTTCTCTGTATCACACGTCTGACTTCTGTGGCTTCTCGAATGTTCTCAGGCGGTGCGAATGCGCTGCAGTAGCGGGCTTGCTCCGTTATGAAGTCGCTGAAGAGACTCAAGTTCGGTGTCGATTGATGCTTCTCCGTGTACGTTCTGTACCACTGCACGCGTAGAGAATTCGGCAGCTTCTCGGTGAGGATGCGCATAAGTTCAGCGTTCATGAGGTAGTGGTCCTTCTTCAGTGCACGCAGTGTCACGATGCCACTTCTGACACGGCTTGCAAAGGCGCAGATGTCTTTCGGTGCTTCTCCACAGCGCGGCAGCCCTCGAAGTCGATCGGTTTCAGCTTGCGCTATAGAATCAGGGCGGCCGAATTGGAGTTCCAGTTCCCTCATGATGTCGTCAGGTTTTGCGTGACCGATGAGCTCCGAGCTGACGGTGTCAAGCGCTCTTCCTCTTAGGCTTCTTCTCAGTCTTGCTGTATTCTCCACATCGTTGAAGTACGAGCGAGTTGTTTCGTAGATGGCGCGGAACGACAGCCACTCTGTATGTGCTCCGCTGAAGTTCGGTAGGGGCATGATGACCTTCGATGCGGCAGGGTTGTGCGGCGTGTGCTTCTCTTCGCTTCTATTGCTTGCTAGCGATGCGATGGCAGAGGTGAGCTCCGTTATGAACGGACGGAGGGAGCCCCCCCCTGCAGTATCTTCAATCTTATTCTTCAGTGTTGTATGTGGTGGAAGGACTTCAATATCGATGTCCACAGGGGGGGGCGGTTGCACGTTGCTCGAAGTTCTATGTCCCCCCTCGGCGGCGGTGTCCTCCATCGATGCGAAATTCTTCGAAGGCAGGGCTGTATTAACGATGTCCTTAGAGGGGGGCGGTTGCACGTTGCTCGAAATTCTATGTCCCCCCTCAGCGGCGGTGTCCTCCATCGATGCGAAATTCTTCGAAGGCAGGGCTGTATTAACGATGTCCTTAGAGGGGGGCGGTTGCACATTGCTCGAAATTCTATGTCCTCCCTCGGCGGCGGTGCCCTCCTTCGGGTCCGGTTCCGGCGCTTCCTCTAGCCAGGAACGTACATATTCTTCATTGGAGTCTCTATCGTCTAAATATTCATCGTCCGATTCTTCCTCGGCGCGCTGAAGTGCTAACTGGGCTAGCTCCAACTTGATTTTCAGTAAGTCTTCACGAGCCTTCCTGATTTTTCTAATCGATGCCGTCGATTTGTTCGACGGAGGTTTATGTTGAAATTGTTTATGTTCGGTACGGGCGTCACCCCGGGTAGTCATCGGCATATGTCGGGTATAAGTCTTCTGTGTTCTTTCTGAACAATCTTCAAAACGGGAACCGGCAGGCATCGGCGTTGGCAGTACTGTAGTCTGGATCACCGATGCCGGTGCAATCAAGTCTTCACCTCCCCTCGCGAGGGGGGGGCAGGGTCGGTCTTCACCCCCCCTCTGGGCGGGGGGGCACGGCTGCTCTTCACCCCCGCGCAGGGTAGGGGGGTACGGCTGGTCTTCACCCCCCGCGGGGAGGGGGGGGCACGGCTGGTCATCACTTCCCCTCGCGCGGGGGGGGCAGGGTCGATCTTCACCCCCCCGCGGGGCAGGGGGGACTTGCTCTTCACCCTCCGTGGTCGATGGCGAGAACGGTGGTTGCTCGTGGACGATAGGAGGGGTGCGACGGAGCTGTCCGGTACCGACGATCCAGCCTTCAGCACTTCTTCCTTGCGACCTCGTTACAGGCATGCTTGATCTTCTATAAGTTTCTTCGATCCGGCCTCGAAGCGACCAGAAAATATTCAAGACGGGCGTAACTCGAAGTAGGTGTATGCTTCTATAACTAGCGAGACGCTGACGTCCTGTTGGTCGCTGGTTCAAGTGTACGCGCGAAGACACGTCGAAATATCGGTGGACTGTATATTCTTGTCAAGCAGTACTATAACGTGGTGGCTTCAGGGATACGACGAAATAAAACATCTTCATACAATATACATAGGTCTTCAGAGGGCGCCCTCAGCAGCACTAGACTTCACTATTTACTATTCACTATTTACGTTAAAAATAACTATGCCGATGACTACAAAATCTCCCTGGTTCTCGTGCACTATTTTACCCCGGAATTTTACTGTATCGAGAACCTGCTAACAGCGCCCTCTATGTGGCCCTCGCCTTTATTTATTTTCATTATCGGTTTTACAATTTGTTACAATTTTATCAATGAAAACACTTGACTATTATGAAGTAACATGTGTTGCCAGATTCCCTGTGAGATGCCCTATCAGTCTATGTTTAACACAGACCTAGTGTCTTCATGGCTGAAAATCTATAACGAATAAACTATGAAAAACTAACGAAAACAGCCCGAATTTGAAGACAAATATTTAAATAACTCCCAAACTATATGTGTTATTCATATTCTATAAAGTGTCTGTGTTAGGGCATCTCATAGGCTATCCGAGGATACCTATGACAACAATATGCACTAAGTGTTCTAGAATCTATCTAGGTTTAAAATAAAAGTCCAAAACAAACACTATTTTATTGCTTATATCTCCTAAATATTAACAGTATTTTTCATGTGACAACTATTTTTCTATTATTTGAGACCTAGGCTTTTAGGCACTAATGACACAGTATCTGTAAAACATGAAAACCTAGCTCAACACTATGATCTGTCACATCATATTTACGTATAATTCACAAATAACAACAACTATGGCTATGAACTGCTTTAAAAACATATTATTTTACTATTTACTAAGTACTTACGAAATTTTAAACACTATACACAGCCTAATTTTCGAAATATTTGCTAAAAAACATGCACTGTTTTATCATGACAAATTAACTACGCGGGTAAACACAAAAATCGAATCGTTATTTTTTCTCGGTAGTTTTTTTCACTGCCACCCGCACTAATTCTTAGCGTTTTACTTTTTATGGTGACGCACGACACAAACACTGTTCATTTCACATTTGCACTGGTCGAGTGCGGTTCGCTCGGATGACGATGGTCGCGAACAAAATCTATTACAATTAATCACACACTCGCTGCTTCCAAAATTAGTCATAGACGATTTTAACAATAAAAAAATCAATGAAACGGTAGCCACAAATTCTATAAATCATCTAGCAACGATTGAAAGGCGAACAATAATTGAGACAAGCAACAATTTTGCTTAGTAAGCCCTCGGAGGGCCGCCCGGTCCGCCAAATGGAATTTATGCTACTCCGATCAGTCCTGTTTTTACGGCACACTTGAGGGTTAACGGGTGTGAATGGCCACCCCATTGTGGGAAATATCTATTAAATATTTATGAACGTTATATTGAGCTCTGAATATTACTTGTATCGGCAAAATGTAATGTTTATAGTAATGTGCTGTGGGAGTGTTTTTATAGCTCATAACTGCTGAGTAAAAATTGATACTTAGAGCGTAACGTTAAAAAAATGGATGTAATGTCACCGAGGAGCTTTCAACGGTATGTGTACATAAGTCCCTAGGTCCGAACGTAAATGATGTACATAAATATGCTTCTATTTTCTTATTAAACTCCTTACAAGTAGATAAGAGGTTTTAGCTTCAAACAACTCTTATCACAAAACATCACTTAACCATCTTCTTTAAAGTAAAACATGCTATTTTTGGTCAATTAGTTTCCAATCTTTATAAAGTACAAACTACAAAAACAATACAAAATCCTATAACAATGACAATACAACATTACAATAAAATCGTTTACTTATAACTATCGATAGTCACTTGCCGAAATCCCCTGTCGCAGGCAATCACAGGACGCAATGAGAATAGTGCAGGACCGCATTACAAGCGTGGAATAAATCAATTACCGGCACCCGCCGCGACAATTACACTTGTAAAGTTGTTTCGTGGTGATTTGCCCGCCCACACATATACAACTCACGCACACTACCACGCCTGACCCCTGACGTTTTGGTAATAAGAGTATCAGTGTCGCTGTCTGTTTCAAACTACACTCACAAGCTTATGATACCCCAATCAGGGGACCCTCTGATTTGAGAGAACGATACCTTCAGTCCTACAACCGAAATTAGACTTTGATTTGATGACATAGAATACCTTTTTGATAGAGTGACATTCGAAGGAAGAGTTTTCGCAAATAAAGCAACGGATTCTGCAAAGCAATTTTATTATTATGAAATGAGTGAGTGTAGAGGCGTAAAATTAACTTGTCGGCGTCGGTCTGAGGGAACCTTTACATTGCGAAATGTTTCCGCCGAGATGTTACAAGCGGGGCAAATTATATTTTATACAGGTGTTGTTGTATCATTGGGTAGGATCAAGTTATGAAGTATTTAGAACCATGTCCTTTGGTTTAATTGATTTTTGCAATATGTTTTTAACGGTGGTATATTTTTAGCTAAGCGATTTATTAAATTTATGTTTATTCGTTTCCTTTGACTGCTTTTACGTTTTACTTACAAATTATAATTGGGACTGATTTCTGAGATGAAACTAAACTTTGGATGTGAGTACATGGTAAAGTAACTAATGATGGAAAAATCTAGATAGATCCCATACTGATGCTGACATGAAATGATCGTAAACTCAGGCCAATTTTCCCATTTAAGTCATCTATTAAACGAAACCTACCCAAAAGGTTAATAATTAATACAGTCTAAGCCCGAAATAAATAAATATACAGGTATAGCTGCCATGTTCAGCTTTTAATAGTGACTTTAAAGCTACGTAGACCCGGTAAACAGCCGGTGTGCCGGTGTGTACAGCGGCATAACTTGCGCAGCTTGGTTAGCAGATTATTATAGCTTAGCTGGCTATAGCTGCTAGTTTAGCAGTCACCACATTTGCCAAACTTCTCCCTAACTACTTTGTTGGCTTCGCTGTAAGCTGTAACGGCTTATGTTTTTCAGGTGGATAATTTTCCTCATAATTATTCAGGCTTGTTAAATTAAAAACCTACAGAAAACGTCGATAAATTGCCAGAACGAAAATTGGTCAAGATCTTTTTAAACACGTTAATACTCTCTGAAACCTTGTAAACACTTATATCAGTCTTGTGTCTTGTATAACTAATGATTTTCTGCAAGATTATTTGTAGTTGTCGTCTTGCAAACTTGCAAGTTCGGAATTGCCAATCAGTATAGAGAAAGATTCTAATATTTTTTTAAATGAGCATACAATATTTGCTCACGAGTAGGACATGGTGATTTTTATTAACCATTTATCTGAATAGCTAAAGCTAGTCAGAGCTAGAATAAATGGCGATATAAAGACTAAGACGAAGTGGCCCTTAACTCAACACATTGTTAGCGTCCTATCATATTTCCTTCCCCTTGCAGCTCATTACCACATGCATTGAACATCTGCAGAAGGCAAGTAAAAATTACGACCGAATAATTGTTGTTTAATGTTATAATATTTTTTGGGGTTTTTTATTGAAGGTATATTCTGAATTGATATGTTCAAGAACCCTGTATTTATTTTAACGTCAAAACTAAAATTTTTTACAAAAAAATAAAACCGACTTCAAAAACACTGAAAAGTGAAAAAAAAAGCTTTTAAGTACATCGCTCTAGAAGTCGGTGTCAAGAAGTTGCAACTGTAATACTGTATTTATTTGGACACCGACTTCTAGAGCGATGTACTTAAAAGCTTTTTTTTTCACTTTTCAGTGTTTTTGAAGTCGGTTTTATTTTTTTGTAAAAATTTTTTATTTTTATCTTTTTAGTATCAGGTCCAAAATCTGTTTTCGTCATCCATTTATACACTCCATACCTTCTATAATAGCTATCATAACTCAAGTTTGTAGGAAATTCTCATTAACAACAACATCATCCACATACACATCGTCCACATAAATCAAACAAATGCTCATAAAATAAAAAGTACTGAACCAAATTGGATGAAATTTTTATGGGACCAAATGGCAAGTACCTATACTGCATCGAACAAAAAAAGAATTACACAAATCGGACTAGAAACCTCGGAGTAATCGGTGTACATACATAAAAAAAAAAATAAAAAAAAAAAAAAACATACCGGCCGAATTGAGAACCTCCTCCTTTTTTTGGAAGTCGGTTAAAAATATATACAAGTTAGGAAACGAAACAGGTAAGGTAGCTATCAGAATAGCTATTGTCCACAACGATGATGCAATAGTTAAATAATCACTATGTAGAACCTATCACATATATGTAGATATAACTTCAGACACAGAAATGGTTTAAAATAGGTACTTTAGAAATATCTCGAGCATTTCGCTGAGTGCTTTCAAATTTCCTCTCTCGCATTGATTGAGCACTTACTAGGTGTACCTAATTAAATTTAACAAAATTGAACATTTAAGGTAGGTACTTCAAAATGGCAATCAATGAAAAGCAAAAAAAAACTAGGAACGAAATCCTAACGATATAACCAAACTAACATTCGTGATTTCCGATGCAACGCAGGAGTCGTAAAATCCGATGCCCTCGGAATGTGGGCACAGCCTGAGCGACGCGTGTTTGAATAATAACACCTTTTATTTTATAGCCCACCATGTCGCCAGCTACGAAGTTCGCAAGTCCTGGGAATTGGTAATAAGATATTAGCTAACATGAATAGGAAGTCTGTGAATCAGGGTGAAGGCCTCTATCGGAATTGTTCTGCAACATTCTGTCCAAAGGAGATTCTTTGGCCAAATGAAAAAACTTTTCTTGTATCGTATTACAATTTTCAACTCCTATTACTTACTACACGTTACTTCATTTCTATTTTGATTTAAGTGATGAAGTCATGAAGACGTTTAAAACGTATGCATCGTTATTAGAAAATTCACAAAGAAAGTCCTGACAAATATGCCCATGTCAATAGAAGGTTCTACCGATTTCCCTTAGTTACCGATCTAAATCTTCTAACAATTAGTCAAAACAAAAATGGATATTAAATCAGTTTAAGATTGGAAACCTCAACACATTGTCCAAACCAGGTTGATTATGAAGCTTCTGTCGTGCTTATAAGGAATCTTATCTTTATTTATTAGCATTTAAAGAAACACGTACAAATGTTGATCACTTAATTTGCGAAAGCAGTTAACAGGCCTAAAGAGTACACGCATTAATTAAACTTATAATAACTTGTTTTCCATACAACTTGTTCTATCCAGACATCATAAAAAGTTTAATTAAGCCTTCATAATGGCGACACTTAACTTCATATTTATTTGCACAAAAACGGTATGTGTTATTGACATCGATAATGTAATCGATGTGTGACTAGTTACTGCAAGTCGTTAAGTGGACCCTTTTGTTTTTACAACCTGTTATTTACATGGACTGTTCATGCCTGTTTTTAATACATCTGATTATAACATTTCACTGCCAGTTATCTTTAAATATCTAGATATATATGTGTTGTATTCTTTCTCTTTCATTTTGTCTTCTTAGTCTAAAACGCAAGAACTTGACTCTTGAATCTAATTGATGTGGTTGATGCTTAAAAAGTCCTCTCTGTTTCTTTGTAGCTTGGTATTCAACAAGAGAAAACGTAAGTATCTCATGTCCTTACTTCAAGTTTCTTCTTTTTCTTCATCTTCAACCTTTTGTCACAGAATGCTGAGTGTAGGTCTCTTCCAAATCTTTCCACTTCTGGCGGCTTACATCCAAGTTTACCCGAGACTTAATTAATTAAAATATAAAAAGAACATAAATCACATCATACTGAACCTGCACTTAAAGTTAAATGTAGTAAAACCATTTCATTTCCATTAATTTATTCATTTACTTCTTTATCGAACAACGACACTTATAAAAGTACGTAACAGCATTTATTTTATAGTACGAGGTGTGGCCCAAAATATATATATAGGTTGGTAGAATGTCCGTTTAAGTTCACAAAAGAAGTAATTACATTTTATAATTAAACGAATGTCACTGTTAATTGGGAGAAGCGATGAAAAAGTGGGTGCTAGCGTGTTGATGTGTTTAATGCAAATATTGGACGTTGAAATTAAGTAATGCATTAAACGGTCGCTGTTTTATTGAAGTTTGGGTTTATTTATTATTCATTGCAATGTAATTAATAAGGCTTTTAATGTGCGAGTAGACTATATGCAAGTAAAAAGTACCTTTGTATAAGAATAAAATTATTTCAAAGTAACCTTGGAAAGAATAATCACAACAGATGAGAATTCCTAAATCAGTATACGAATAAAAATCAAAATAGTCACAATTGATCACACATGACAAACACCAAAAAAAAAACTGTTTGAAATTCCGTGTCATATCGAAAATCTTCCGTAATATTTGATTAATTCGGGACGATTGTGTGCTTCGGCTTTGATCGTTTTCTTCAGAGCGGCTTGAGTTTGTGGGTTTAGTGGTGGCGTGAAGGATGGTCGCCGTGGGAGTCGCCACAATGGTGCGGCGAGATGGTGACGCGATAGCTTTCGGCAAACCGCGGCGTCACCACACGGTGATGTTATCGGAAATGCGCACAATGTGACAAGTCACTACGGACCGAATAGTGATGGATCTGAAGACTCATGTGATCAGAGATTTTGGGGTCTTACTTATGAGAATTATAATCTTGAGCATTGTGGTACATGATTAATTGTTCAAGCGCAAACAGCGGCTCTCTTTAGTATGTAATATAAGTAGAAAAATCTTACCCCTTGTAAATCTGAAACTTATTTTCTTTCAGATAGGTAAAAAAAGGCGCATAACACTTTCAATTGCTGTGTCTAAACGGTATAATTTATATAAATTTCAAAGTATGCCAATGCCCCCTTAAGTTTGTCTGCCTGAAGGCAACTTCAAACTATGTACTTCTAAGAAATCCTTCGATATTCACAGAATTTAACAATATACAGTTCATTACCGCAGATTTTCACTCATTCTTCACATCAATGGTTTGCTTATTACCTATTCACATGCAAAGATCGAATCGCAGCGTCAGAGTTCAAGTGTGCCATTAGATATGCTCTATCGCTTATCCTGCGACTCCATGAGGCAACTTATCGTCTCCACATCCTGTGCTATGATGAATGACATCATATTTTATATAATTACGTAACTGTAGGCTATTTAGAAACCAGTCCATGATCAGAATCATCGTCAGTATCGCGATACTTCAGAATCGCGGTATCTCGAGCCATTTCTATGACTTCCGTTCTATTGTTTGCGGGGTACAGTTAATTGTGAGCATTGTTTATCGATATTGGGTCGAACATTAACTATAATGCTCAATGGTCCGACACCAAAACTTAATTTGTTGTATTCAAAAATATGTTCGGCACATTAAACACTGCTACGTGTTTTAATAAAGATCTAATAAATAGCCTAATTAGTTTAGGGACATTACCCACTGATGAGTGGGTACGTTGTCGTCCAAGGTGTGCAGTTAGGAGCGGAGCACATCAAACGTTTGTAATGAAAGTGGCCGCGCAGGCGCAGCACCGGATACGCCAATTAAACTATCACATCATTCATTACTTTATTACAGAACGTCCCCCTCATCGCACCTCAATTATTTGATCGTAAAATTTCCTACATATTGTGTACACGCTCCTATTTTACTTCAGATAGCCACCCTTGAAACGAGGTAATGCCTGAATAATTTTTCTTTCACGTTGTAATGGGCTGTGTCGTGGTGCATATAAATAGATGGATTGAAAAATTTTTGCCACTTTTATAGGTGTTTCGAACAGCTAAACTTAGAATAATTTTCGTAATAAATACACATGTTTAAAGTTAATACATTATATTCTACAAAAGTCTTCTCTTGTACAGCCGAAACCGCAAGGTAGCTAACGTTATCCCACTAATACTTTGTAAGGTTTACGGCTAACGTGGCGTACTCTAAATATGTTCAGAGCTAACAGTTTCTGAAAGTTCACTCCGATCGGTGTAACGGTCAAGAGGCAAACGAAATACTATAAAATCTACTTTGTTGACATCACGAAACACCTCTTTTTATTGGTCCGATGGTAATAAAGATATAGGTCATGATTATGATAGTTTAGCTTCTATAAAAACCTAGTATCTACAAGTCCAACGCGGTAGGTATCCTGTAGGAGGTATAGGTAACTCTACCTACATATACATATGTTACTAAGTGAGTACTGCCGGGGCTGCGGGTTGTTCGATAGTTACCGTGGCCCTGGCATACAGGGGTCTCCTGAAGGAAAATAGTGGGTTTTAGTCAGTAAGTCTGACACTTCTCTCAGCGGGAAGGGTCTTTGATGATTTCCCAAGAAAAAAAGGGTCTGATAACTTTTGAGAATATCGACGGTGTTGTCATAATTACGATCTCATTTCGTCAACATTTTACATGAAAATATTAATGGTGGAATTTAGCTATCCACAAATCACATCATGTACAGTCATAAACACAAGTTGGTAAATAAATAAATGAATTGTATTGACGGTCTAACTATTGCGTAGTTTGTCGCCTACGGTTATTGTCGATCATTGTCATCTCCAACAATGACCACTTTAGCTAATAGCCGTAGTTATGTGGAAGACAAAAGCCTGAAACACAAATAAGCATTAAATAAACTGCCTCTAAAGCTATGTTCAGACCTATGTTTGCTAACAGTCAAATTGAAAATCAATTTTCTCTTTTTGTGTGTATTTTTACATGAGATGGGGGGTGGTTATCCGGCTTTAACGGATGGGTCGTTGTTTTAAATAGAAAGTGAATGGTGTATTATTACTTTTGCGAGACGATGGAAGTGAGATAACATATTCTTCCTGAAATGTATGACAACAAAACTCTACAGATATTCGATTATTTTATATTGTACCTATTAAAATATTGATGCAATTAAGAAATCAATACGTGTAGAATGTATCTATTTATTACAATAATAATAAAATACCTTTATGGAGATATTATGAGTCATGTATTGAACAATTAATTTAAAATACTCTGTTCTATGTCATGGAAGTTTTATACCTGTATAGCGTGTTTCAAAAATTTTAATAAACATATAAAAAAAAATCTGTAATTTTCGTCCTGAAGTTAGTAGCTCCACGATATCAAAAATTTTATATATTTTTTGTAATGTAACGTTAATATTGGCTTTACACATCTATTTACTATTGTTGACATAGTACAGACGCCAGCACATGAAGCTACTAGAAAATGAAAAAAAATCCCAATCAACTTTAAACCATAACTTCAGCTACAAAGTTGAAAATCTATAAAGGAAATTTGACAGATTTTAGTAGCTCTACGTGCTGGCATCTGTGCAAACTTTTTGCACGTGAGTATACAGGCTTGTTTTCTTGTATGTTAACAACAATTACAATGGGAGCGGCATTATATTTCCGTACACGGTCCGTGAATCGCCAGACAATTAACTACATAGTTGTCGAGTTGCGTCTATCGTCTGCTCAGTAATCGCCGATCGGTATAATAGCTGAATAATTTGACTTACAGGAATGTATTACGTGATGGATTATATTATCTGCTATCTGCTATATTATTAATCAAGAATGGTATGCTAAGTAGGTAATGTAGGAAATTATAGAACAGTTTATCGATGAGAAATAATAGGTATCCATAATCATCTATTGCGCTTATCTTTAACACTATACTTCACAATCCTTGAATGCTTTAAGGTATTTACAGTTATAAGCGAATCTGTCTAGAGTTTTCTAGAATATTCAAAATATTTATTTAAGGAGACCGAACATCAATTTTTCTACTACCTAAATAAAAATAGAAATAACTCAGTCAGCCACTACAACCTGATAAGCAGTCACACTTTCATATGTCTAGATAGAATGCGACTTATAAAGAACTGGCGAAAATGCCAGCGGTGTCAACAAGTTAAGGTATTTTTTGATAGAATTACCTATAGAATCATCAAGAGTGTGAGAAATCTGCTCTATGATATCGATGTTTCAGTACAATGACATCGAAAGACATCCAGTCATAACTCCTACTATACAACTTGTATTATACTTAGCTACCTGAAACTGTCACATTTTCCCAATCAACCTTGAACCATAATGTACAGCAATAAAGTTGAAAATCTAATAAGGAAATTTGACACTCCTACAAACATAAAAACACACTAGAATACTAATCTACTTTTGTCATAATTAAAAGCTTCGAGAAATGCATAAATACTCGTATATATGTACGTAGTCAAAACCTATACATAAACTGAGTTATGCTCGTAGCTTTGTCTTCATACGTACTAACACAACCGACTTTATATGCCTGTTAATGTACGACGACCTTTAACAGAATCGTGCCGAGTTTCCGTGCTCATCCACTCAAACGCAATAAAGATATTAATATTTTCATTTTTAATTACGACAAAAACATGTCTGTGAGTAAACGTGATATAATCGACAATGGCGCGTTAATATGCAACAATTTAATACAAAAAAAAAACTGTTGAAATGTTCGCCGAGTAACGATATTGTGCGTCTGGAAGGAAGATATGCCAAAATCAGTAGGTAAGTATACTAATGATTTTGAAGGTAAGGCAAGGTATGAACTCTTTTGATAATATTTAATATAAAATTGTAGGTTATAGGTACCTGAATAATAATGTGATTGTCGAGTGGGCAAAACACGTAGGACACTAAGAAATTATTTAAATGTTTCGGTTACAGGATAGTCTATCAAACAAAGTGTCTAATTTAACTACACATTCACAGTAAGAAATATTGTAAGCTGAAATGCTGACTTTAAAATTTTGCATTAACTTTGGGGCGATACATCTTCCTTTGAGTACATCATCTGGCAACAAGCTAGACGGTTCTGTGACTGCACAACGATTTTTTTCACCGCCCAATTTTAAAACATAATATTATCATCGTATTGTTCAAAACATGGTAATGTGCAGCTGCGCCAATCTGCTAATACATGAGGAAAGCAGTGTGAATGTAACTGATGCCAACAGATATAAGTGTTTATGAGCAGCACGCATTTGTTGCGGCATCGCCTGCATCGGCGTGATCTGCGCCGGTCGCGGCGAGGCGTGGTCGCGAGATGTTATCACACCCATTAGCGGCCGTCGCGCCGAGCCACTATCTGCCACATCGCCGTAACCTGCACCACTATCAAACATCATAATTCACAAACACGACACACAATTCCTAACTTAAACATAAACATATACAGCTTATTTTCCTATGACCCTTTTAAGACAATGAAGGACCTTACCCAGGCACCGACAAATGAGACTCATCTTTCTCTATTTTGTAACATTGTTCGATAGGATTTTTTCCGCGTTAGATTTTAGTGGGAGTTGATGTGTATCACGTTGGTAATTTGCGTGATTCGGCCGTTTTTGACGATGATAGGCCTTCGTCAAACGTCATCATGTGCCGGTGGTATTCGGGGAATGTCTGACCCACGTACACAGACTGGATGGTGCCTAATGCGTTTAGTATTGAATACTTTCTGATATAGATCTCGTTCGTAGAATTTTGACGGCGTTGCCGTAAGCAATTTTATGCCATCAATAATAGCTTAAAGAGCTTGTCAGTGACGTCTTATGTGTGATCTTATATTAGATATGATTATTAAGTATTTTAAAAGCTGTTGAGCTTTTTATAATTTTGAGACTATAAAGAGCAAAGCTAGTTAAAACAAAACTCGGATAGTAAACACATTTCGACATACACTCAAAGAGAATAAAGTTGCCACATTTAAGCACTAATAAGACACTTCGCACAGTCACGAATTTAACGGCTTATAATTTGAATGAATTGCGATATAAAAACCTTATGTAGGTATGTATGTATATTTATGCATACATGTACGCGATCCAGACACCGAGAACAATCGGTAAGTGCTCCGTTTTACTTTGATTTTTTACGGAACACAAAAAAAACTTTTCTTGAAATTGTGTATAGATTATTTAATTTTTAAGTTTAAGTCATGAATATTCCACAAATAATATCTTATCTGTTCGCACATCACGAAGTAAGACTCTCCTCAAATTGGTTGAAGTGCAAAAATGCTCTTTTTTCTGTAACACAGTATTATGGTGATTATACAGTGTTGTTAGATATTTTCATAATGAGCAGTCGTTATATGTAGGCGAGCAAGCGTGATAATTGTTGGCTGATCATCGGCCGAAACATCTGCTACTCGATTGCACTCATCGCCTGCTTAACATGCACCATGGCAATTTTTTTAATTACTTTATAATGCGGTGCGGAAACCGCAAGAAAATTTTGCAATTATCCGCGTAATCGAAATTAAACGCGATTTCATGTTTATTTCATTGAACATTTAATAGAATGTAAATCAAAATCAGCGAAGTACTTGTGAACTAGCATGTAACACGTGCATGCATAGCGAGGAATATTTTTAATAAAATACCTGTTTTGATGAATATTAATAACGTGGCACCTAAATCACAAGAAATGTTTCAATTTTATTTCAAATATACGACGCGACGGTTATTTATTTTTCGACGCTTATAGTCAACATAAAATAATTTCTTCCCGTCTGAGACCTAATTGATACTCTAGACCACTTCATTTTCTGTAACTAGACTAATAAATAGGTTTGGTACGTGATCGATAATAATTCAAATAGAAAACTTGCAAATTGCAGAAAGTATGATCAAGGGGCCTCGGCCAACCGTGACTGGAGATCGAAAGTGAATCGATCGGGGTCAGGAACTGATTCAGTTCAATCCTCGTTTACCTTTATTATTCATCTCAATCGGCCCACTATGGATTGATAGCTATTTGGGTGGCCTTGAAACCAATATGTACCTAGGATGAGTATTGAAGTATTAAGGTTGCAAAAAATTATGATAAAATAATGTGAGGTAATAATTTCGAGACCTCGATTTATTATGCAAACCATAGCTATTACATTGTAAGTAAACACCGAGGCAGGCAATGTAAGGATACCGGCATAACTTACGATGCTATTGCACTTCCTTCCTACGTAGCGATATCATTGAACAAAGATCGATATCACCAATACCGGCTACGTCAAATAGCAACAATTTATGATTCGCGTAGCGTACCCGAGCTGCGCGGGCGTCGTGACCGGCCGCGAGCGCACCCACCTCCGGGGGAGGGGGAGTGGTGTCGGCGAGAACAAAGAGCGGCAGTTCAAACGTGCCGCCGCGATGCCCGCTAATAAGCAATAAACAAGGGGGCGGAGTCGGGGGGCGCACCTGAGGGATCACCTCGCGCCGCGCGATGCTGCGTCCTCGCGACCTGGCCTGCGCCAGCGCACCACGCTCGATAAAGATTTGATAAAAGTTTTATTCGAAGTTTTCAAATCTGCGGTGTATTAAGGCATCAGGTAGTTTTTATAGGGTTATAAGTAAAATATGATAAGAATAATGACATCAAGTCTAAAAGTGCCCTTTTTAAGCGAACTTTAGCTTACATCCCTTAAGTCGGTAGTAATATTTTGAGGTAAACTATACATACTTCTAAATATAGACTCGTAAATAAACATGCATGCTACGCTCTCTGTTTAATCACCACTGAATCAGGCATCAAGGCATCATCGCTCACTTTTCAGGCCAATTAATAAGCAATAAAATGGCGCAAACACACAAGCATTGTTGGCATCGGACCTCCATTACACAAGACAAACTCCCACGCTCCGTAACTCGTCGTGAAAATGATTTATTAACATGACTACTTTTCACGATAGTAGGTATCTATTATACATATATGTTCTATGTTCATCTATATTGGATGACAGACAGGAAAATTTCGTCTGTAATATATTGTAAATAATTATGAATTTCGTTTAGAAAAAAAAAAGTAGAACTACGACTGTCTAAGTTCAATTTTATTTGAGGTTGAAAGGTCTTAAACTATACGGAGTTTAAGAGCTAACCATAAACTCCATGGATGTAACGAGATATTTCTCGAAAACGTCAAGTTTTTGAGTTGCAACCAGCAACATAAAAAGATCTATCACTTTCTTTTCCAAAGATATAGCAAGAACATTAAGTTATAGATGGTAACATTTCCGTTCGTCGTGAAAGTTCATGTCGTTTGTCATGATTAAAACTCGTAAATTGTTAATCCGGATAACACGAAAAATATTACCAGTCTGAAGAAATTGTTATTGGCTACCGTGAATCGATTTTAATTGTTCTTGCGTGTCATTGTTTATGTTGCGACAATGTGCACCTTTTTTGGGTAATAAAATCCAGCTCAATTACTGCATTTAATTTACTGTTAAATTGTTATAGGTATACTTACTTACATTGAAAGACTTTTAATTTGCGCCGTTTTATTACTGCATCATTATTTATTGTCTATAATTTTCTCAAGGTATTTAAGGCCATGCACACATGCCGAATTCTAACATGAAATGAAGCGTCTTAAATCCTAATAAATCAAACAGGACTTTATTGATATTGCTTGGTTAGGTTATCCAATAGGCAGGTACAAAAACCTTATCCTAAAAAAAACTGCAAGCTACAAAATCGTCTATTGGAACGCCAAAGCAGCTTTTATTAAACTGGAATTTACCTTAAAATTGGTTATTAAAATCATGCACGCGCTTGATTTCAAAATAGAACTTTCTATCCACCAACTTCCTAAATCCTTACTTAGTTATGAACTTCGCATAATTATCATAGAGGAACAAATAAAACAAGCGAACTATCGCGCAAGTCTGTGGGGTATTAACCCTCAGCGCGCCACCGCTAGTGCCCAACCGTCCAGTGCAGCGAAATGGGCCGTGATGGGCACGTTGCCGCCATTATCGTTATTATCGACCGACTACTCTGTCCGTCTGTCTGAATCTTGCAATCGCCTTGAGCTGTTTCTATTCGCGTTTATGTAAATGTGTTAGAATTTACTTAGCCAGCTCACAATCGTTCGCTGTGAAGGGATTGTATGTACCAAAAAAATTAAATATATTAAGAATTTTCGTCTTAAAAGAAAGCATGAAAATTTTATGAAAAATTACATAAAGAGTTTATCCTGTTTTGAAGATTATAAAAAAAATATAATTTATCAAATTCATAACACACAACGCAGCAAAATCGAATGTTTAATAATAGATAACATTTGTAAATGGGTACCTACATTTTCTTTTCTTTCTATCTTTATTTGTGTTTCCTAAAGCTGCTATAAGTATCTATTTCAGGGTTGATCTGCATTGAGCCATATTATAGGTGAAGTAACCTTCCAATAATACTTTCAAAAGTCATTAAGATACCTAATAAAGTGCAATTCATACCAGCAGTGTTGAAAGCATCTGTAATGTACTGCACTCAAAAGCTCCACTCAAAGGCCGTAATAACGCAATGTTTATCAAAGTTCGCATTCGCACGTAGTTATCACAAGTAACAAGTACAGCGCAGTTAGGTAACCCTGCGGCGGTTAGTCTGTCCGTGTGTCGATCACAGCCGGCTAACGACGTCTCCTCTCCGCGCCGTGCCACGACTGCCACTCACTCGCACGATAATCATGCTACTTTGCACCAACTACCCTGTCAATCAACGCTCTAACTGTGCCATGCATCTAAACATACAAACCGATAGAAATAATGAATGCAACTCTTTTGTGTTCAGAATAAAACTATGCCTTGATTTTTGCAATTCGCACAGGTGCTACGGCCGCGCCGCATCAATCGCCGTGATATCGCCAATAACAAAGCAATTGTTGGGAACACCGTGACGGAGTAATTCGTCGTTTCCCTTGCTGGACGCGACGATTAGCCCACCTCTATTTACTTGTCTATCCTATCGCTGGAGCTGGCAGCTGACGCCGGACGTGGCTGACAGACACACACCGTTACAACATTGACTTAGAAAAACGTTTGCCACGGACAACCGTTGTGCCGGGCCGGGCGAGCGACACAAACATCTGGACCGTTCCCCGATTGATAGGTGCGGTACCTCGGTAATAGTCCGCGAAGTGTCTCACCCGATGTTTACTTGTCTTTCTATTCCCATTTGATCGAATTAAACGAGTCACGCTCCACGTCTCTAAGTGCAAGCATCGCATTAGTTTGTACTTTAGGTGAGTAGTACACTTAAACGTTCCCACAGGTACAATATGAGCCGATCGCGATCTCGCATAGGCCACGACCGGGCACAGGGCTCGCACGTAGGCACCCACAACGTCTATCGCGCTTAATCACTGATAAATCTGCCACACCACGGGAACAATGCCACTATGGCGCCCGACAAATGAGCGCAATTAATGCCAATAATTTCAAACGTTCCGCCGAGCATAAAACTCGGCCCAAACAGAACATTCATACCTCACTTAAGTACCATGGGTTGCCGATTCCTTTTAATCGTATCAGAATCTAAAATTAGTTCCCTTTCTGGGCAGTTGCTTCGCGAGAGAATAGCACAAACATCTTTCAGCTAACAATGCCCATTCGAACACTTCTCTGACAGGACATTAAATCCTCAAGAGCTTTCTTCGAACCAGTGTTTCCCTTGAAAACTAATCAGCGCCAGCCATTATGGGATCAGGCTCCGTCTTTACGTACGCCAATATATCTCGCGCGCTCCTCGGGCGAGGAGAGCGCTCGTCCCCAACGAATTAGCTCCGACAACGCCACAATAGTCCATAATTATGAAATGTGTTGTGATTCCAAAAGGATATGCAATTTTTCTCAGGCTGCGAACAATGCGAGACTGTAATGAAAGGAGTCAATCAGTCGATGTCTGCGAAATACGCTCATGCTAATTTATGCATCGGCCGGCGCGGGCAGACCGGCGCGCGGCCATTCTCTGCTGCTTTAATGTCTCGCACGCAGACACAAAGGTCGAGCTGCCGCGTCAGCGCTCGCTCCAACTCTAGCGAGTGCACGTGCCTGACAATATGTCAATGCAACGAATGCAACATGAAAATCTTATGCCATAGATATCGCGCTCACATGTCCTAGCTCGATACGTGAGACCTATACTTATATCCTAGCCTCATATGAATTTATAGCGAACGCCGTATTATTTACTAGCATTATACGCACAATTTGCGAAGCTGTCGCAAGGGCCAGCTATAATTTCCCGATGGCAGCAGATCCATCAATACCCGCCTCGGGCTGCGGCCGCTTTCAATTTGTAGGCCGCTTACATCGCCGGCAATTACCGGACGGACGGAAGGCCGATCATCATCGATATACGCGCTTAATAATGCCTAATGACACTTAATAAAGACAGAAAATAAAAGTGTGACGATTATTTATTAGCCGTCTCGTAAATAGTAACGGGCCATTGCTGTGGTTAAGAAATAAAGCCTCCTCGATAGTTGATAGACCGGTAGGTAAAGTGTACGGTTTATTAAACTAGCAGTTATTGTTTAATGTTTACTCCTAGAATTTATAGATTTTAATTGACAGCTCTACTTTCTGTTAGCGTGGGATGCTGATTCACGTTTCTTTACAATACATTAGCTATAAGTAAGGAACTAAGAAAATAGTAGACTTACTTAGAACACTTAGAATATAAAAACATATTTTAAAAGATTTTCTGTGTAGGTGCACCAACAAACCGATTAGGCTCAGACATACATATCATACAGGTAATCTGATACCAACTAACTTTGCGGACGAAACGGCATGGTTGCATAAGCTATTTCCAATTTCGTAATATCAATTGAAATCAGTGCTCGAGTCAAGTTTGATAACCCTGCCAATGCACCTAGCTAGGATATTTTACCTTCCTACTAGAATAGTTGCACCGCCATCTATCGGTGACAGTTTCCTAACCCAGTTCACGTGGACCCTAAACTACTCCAGGACACCCATCTTGTATGGATATTTTAGGAAACTGTTGATTTAGGATCATAGTGGTTACCTGGTGCAATATGGTCACCGATCAAACGTAACTAAAAACCGTTACAAGGAATGACGACACCTAATTATGTATGTATATTCTTGATAAATTCTTCTATTTTGAGAATGGTTTGTTGGTTGATGCCATTATTATTATTTTATGGTATACTTACATGAATGAAGGATTTATTAGCTTCCTACTGTCTTGTACTAAAGTTCTACGTGAGTTCTGCCGGGGTTGCAGGTTGTTCGCAAGAGTTACCGAGGCCCTGGCGTACAGGGACCTCCAGAAGGAACATAGTGGGTTTTATTCAGTAAGCATCTGACATTACAGGTGCTGACACTACCACCTACACCCTCAGTAGAAAGGGTCATTTGATGATTTGTCACAAAAAATACTATGTACGTAAGACGACTAAGTAAATATGTTCAAGACATGGCAATTCCTTTTATTGTGGTTACAGTCTTACAGTTGAAAATACATTTTGCTCATGGGTGTATGGGATAAAGGTTTACAGGATACGCAAAGCATTCAAAGCGTTGAAAGAACCCAGGGGATTTCAAAGTGAGCGTAGATATCAAGCAGGATTGCAGTTATTATAGGGTTGATTCGACTGACATGTGCGGCTACATGTTTGTGAAAGGAGGCACGTCCTATGTAGCAATATTTGCCGTCTACGTACAGACATGAACACGTAAATCTACTACGATCGCACAAATTTCCTTAATGGGTTTTTAACTTTATCGCTGAAGCATATGGTTCAAAGCTGATTGGGAAAATTTGACAGTTTCATGTAGCTTGATGTGCTGGCGTCGTCATTATAAATTCTCATCAGATATTTAGTTCTTAAATGGAATAAAACAACAATATAAATTTCGTTTCGGTTTATTAACACTTAGGGACGAGCCCTGATATGTGTTGCTACTTCCGCGCCTCGCTCGCATTTCGTTACATCAGCTGATATTATTGAATAAATACAATAAGTTGTGTGTAATTTTTTTTTTTCAGAAAACATTAATCACAGTTTGAAAAAAAAAACAATATTCATAAAATATAAGTGTCTAAATAAACGATGAATAGGTAGGTATGCTTTTAAGTATTACAATGATAAAAAAAACTTTCTTAAGTATCATTTTTAGACATTCACAGTGTTGCCAAATGTGCCAGGAAGTGATCTCATACATTTTGACCACATCCTATGCTAAGTGGATTTTGAATCAGTGATAATATGATGCATGTTTCCGTTACAGATACATTTTGTAGTTTATTAAACACAGAACATTACAATAGTCAAAGACTAAATTATTATTTTTTACACATTTTAACTAACTTCAAAAAAGGGAGGTGGTGATCAATTTGACGGCATGCTTTTTCTTGTGTCACAAAATCAGATTACAAAAACTGTATAGCTTATTTTAAATATATACACGTATATTGTACCTACAGGACTTTAAGTAGTTAAGTAGGTACTAAAATAATAATGATATGAATTTTCGATCAACATTGAACCACAAAAGGTCCATAAATATGTAAGTTAAACCCCATTACCATTATTGCTTACACCCTCTCCCCCAGCATCCAGAGATACAGTAACATTTTGATAGGGGATGTATCCCATGTAGAATTTATCATCTGTATTTATGATGTATAACTAAAACTGGGCAATTTTATTTGAAGTTATTCTACACTAAATAGCAATTACACTTTCAGAATACTTTTGAATTCAAAAATCAATGTAGAGAAAAAAGAAAGAATGCTTTTATTTTATACATGGTTCAAAGTTTTAAGTTTCATCAAATAGTAATACAAATTACAGATAAATTATGTACTTTTTGTAATACATTTTTGTGTCTCTTTTTATTACCAATTTTTTTTTCTTTGTGTTTTGTGCTAACACACAAGTGCTCGCGCAGAATATGATCTTTCTTTCTTTAAATAAGTACGAAAATGCGAGCTCCCGCGACATATTTCTCTACTAAGACAATACTTCTTCAAAACCTCTTATTTGATATAAACATTTAGGTGACCCACTATGTACAGTGCTTATCCTACAAAAATAATTTACTCAACCACTATACAGTACATACAATTTCATATCTTATGTCTACAGGTAGAATATAAATAGGCTTAATAATACAATATACACACAAATACACAGAAAGTTAATACATTGTATAATGTTGTTTGGAGTTTCTCTCAGAAGGCGTAAATTAACTCACTAATTGCTCATTGCGGTCTACAGCTGTAGTCATTGAAACTCTCTATTAAAATTTTACAATTAAACCATGGTTAATATTTGTAACGCGCCCCTTATACATTTTAATACACGGAAATAAAAAAGCATAGTGGTCTAAGGAAAGCATTTTTATCTACATCATTCATTTTGTTAAGTACGTAGGTATTAAAATAATATTAAATGGAACAAATTTTAATATTTCAAATAAACACTTCTAACAAAATCATTGTTAATTCAAATATATATTTCAGGTTAATCGTCGTAGTAAGACAGACAGATTACCAAATATAAATGTGAGCGTAATCTCGAGATCAAACGATAACCTTGGTTTAAGTGCGGTTCAATAATCCAAAACGATCAGTAAACCTTCGTTTTGTTAGTTGGGAAAGGATCGGGTCGCCAAATCTGATTGAACGTCATTAAAACGATATGCTTGCTGAAAACAAAATCGTCTCGCAAAATATACATGTAACTTATATTACATTATTGGAATATTTTCATTTTTATGGAATGTTTTATTTAAACAAATCACTGTTTCAGGTATATTTTATGAATTTAATTTTTTCGTCTTTGGTTTTCTATAAATAATAATGTTATTTAAGTACGTCATAGGTAATAGCGATTTAAGAGATAATTTTAACAAAAATTACAGGTAAAGAACATACTAATATGTGCAGGTAACTATTATTAATATTTATTTCACTCTACATTATTATTTACTTTTCATTATTATACTTTCGGGTAGGAACCTTGAAATTATGTTTTAAAGTACACAATATACCTATCGCCAACCTCTTAAACTACTCAGTTACATACATTCGTCTAATAAGGTACTAATTTGAAACTCAATTTGAATAAAATAAATAGTCTTTTTTCTAGCCGGTCACATCATTCACACAATACAGTCAGGCGAGTCGCTACTACGAGAACTCGACAATGATGGAGCGGTCGTCACAGCACGCTTTCGTTAAACCCGGGACCTGACACTTTGTTAAGTGTAAGGACAGGTCTGAACTGAATTCCTTCAAAAACTTTTTGTCAGTTCATCGGTTACTGGCCGGCAGTGAGTGTCCGTGGTATGCACCTAACCCGGCTAAGGAAACACAGTCCATGGAAAAGCATCGAAGCCTGTTCACAGTGGGTGTCTGGGTGAGGGCGAGTGTTGCGGGCGCGGCGGGGGCGGCGCGTTCGGGTGCGCAGGAGGCGGGTAGGGGCAGTAACGCAGCGGTGCGGGGGGTTTCTGCAGCCAGAGGTCGTGCGGCAGACCCAGCGGCTGCGGCCAGGCCGAGGGCCACGCGCGGCCGCCCAGCGCCAGGAGTTGCAATGCAGCGGGCGAGCGCGCCCACGCTGCACGTTTTTCCGCCTCCTCATCAGCGCCGCCCGCGTACAACCGCAGCGGAGACCGCAAAAGCTGTTGCTCCATCAACATCAGCTCCATCGGATCTCTGAGGAAGAAGAACAACAAAAACGTTAATAATGCGTTACCTATAATGTTCGTCGTATACCTTTTTGCTCCGTTATTGTTTTCTCATCGTAACGTAACTTTAGATATGCATATGGCCTCTATAATTGACTTAGATTTTGTAAGCAGATGTGGTGCGGATTACACGGAAGCCTATTTGTACCAAGTCCCACGTAGCACTTCCAGTATCTGCATTCAGTCATGCATCCAGGAACACTTATAAGAAATGTATTTTTGGAATAATATTCAAAATGAGACGAAGTTAGTTTCTGATAGTATGAGTCCTATTTCGGTAAAGTGTGCACGGTCGCGCGGAGTTCCGCGAACCTCTCGTTTCGCGAGTCGGACTGTTCGTTGGGTTTCATCGGTCCGTAGTCTATAAAACCGAGTTCGAGGAACGACACCGGCCACCGGCGGCCACGTGGCGATTTCAAATCTCATAAAACGTTGCGAACGTCACACTAGAAGCTGTTATGTAAAATTCAGCCTCGATGAAATACGACGTGGTCAGCTTTGTTTACGACTCGTGCGTTTAGCTTTGATTTACAATGCCAGTATAACTCCAACATTGGCAATAAGCAGAATCTTAAAATAAAACACCTACCTCTACATATTTTGTGTTAAGCATTTTTAATGCGCTTGGCCATATGTAAAAGTGCTAAACAAGGAGTGTATCGCTGTCGATTGTTTCTGCGAAGCGTCTTTACGAGTAGTGTCGCAGTTAACGAGGCGCGCGGCGAGCTCGTGCGTGAGTCCCTTTACTGCGCCAGTGCGTGATGCCCTTTATCGGTTCCTGGAGGTTGTCGCGACCGCCACCGATCACGCTTCCCGTTAACTCGCTATTTTCGCGTCTCTACGAAACTATCGATACTTATAAGTGTGCAATAATGCGTCTTTCACGCCTGCTCAATAGAAAGCTAGTTAGTGGTCGACTCCTTCCCGTTTTGTACAGGGCTACACGTTCGTTGTTAGAGCAAGCGTAAATCTGAGGAGATGCTATTAATAATGGAGTCCGTGTTGAGATACGAGCGTTAGTCCGAGAGCGGCAAATGAGCGTGACGACACGGCGTGCTCGAGCTAAGCCTCAAAATTGGCATGACATCACGAGATGCCGTGTCGAATTTAATCTATCACCGGAGCGGCGGCCCCGGGCGCCGGCGCGCTCTCCCCGGGAATTAAAAACAGGTAGTGCCCACACACGCTAACACATATTATAGATTTTTTTTAATGAACTCCTAACTTCTATAAGAACGCATAATAGCCGGTGTTATTGTTATAATAACTTTGAATCAACCACAGCATTTCAAGCGATTTCACACAATTATATCACGCGATATCTCGCGCAGTTTCAATTTCATTGTATCAGATTATACAGAGAGGTATTGAAAAATCTTAGGTCATAATAACATGTTTCAGAAAACTTATATGACTTTGACATAGTTAATTATTAGAATATTAATTCAATTAATTGTCTTGAGGTTAGTCATATTTATTGAATGTAACAAAGGAAAAGTTTTGCCGCTCCAACTAAATAACTCTTCAGCAAAATTGATTTTTTTTTTCTTTTATTCTCAAAATTAAAACATTTTAACATCGTGCATAATTGAAGGCAATCAAAACTGAATGTTAAATTGTGAACTAACACATTCCACAGCACTAATATCTTAAAATTTACACTTGTACTTTAGCTGTGAGGTACAAAAGGCAGTATGCGGCGGCGTGTTAATGCTGGGAGAGAAGGTTTGTTTCGCCGGGTGGTTATGTCGTTTCGGGTGCTGCGGGGGCGTTAATGGCGTATTTATTATGATCTCGGTATCAGCAGTAATAGCCAACACTCTCCGCCGGCAAATTACAGGGCGGCGGCTCTAAGAGGCCGCCGATAGGCCTGGCCATGCTCGCGCAGCCTCTTATCGATATCTTGTGCCGACCGCTATCGATGTTTGCCCGCAAATGCATAATGTGTCTATCTGATAAAAAGTGAAATATTATTTCCTTTACTCGTAATATTAGCGCACTGATTTATAGCATTTCCTTTGATTCAAAGATTTATATAAAAAAACGATCATATTGTTTTACAGATGAAGGTTATTTATGGAGCTCATAAAAATATTTAAAGAATGTCAATTTGATCTATTTGAGGATAGTGCTCGGGTTGCTTGTAGTAAATCACTCAGGCGCCTGACTCATTAGATATAAATAGCAATAACTGCTGTCCCAATCGTTCATTGTCTATGATCGTGTAACTAAATGTGATAGATGGTTGATATTTAAAAAATAGTTAACGTAACGTAACTGTGAAACACGCAGCGGGCCGCGGGCAGCACGCGGTTGTCGTTAAAGTTATTTCTAGCTCGTAAGTGAATCGCACGCAATTAACGAAGAGGTGCGTCCGAGCATAAATATAACTCGCCGCTAAATATCGGCTCTGATTGAGCGAGGGGCGGATCTTATTAATTAATGGATGAAAAGCCGCCTCGACCACCACGCCAAATAACTCCACCGCCCGATTCTCACACAATGGCAATTCATCATACTTATTGTCTGACGATTTCGGACGTCAGCGAAGGAAGTCATTAAGGCTGAGCGCCGTTAGGCGTTGTTTTAAATATTTATATTTATGAGTCGCTGTGAGTTCAGCAATCAGAATAGAAAGTATTAATGGTTGGCCAGTTGAACAAATCAAAGTGCTACAGCAGGTTTAGAATGAGCGTATAGTCGTCAAGTGAAGTGTTGCAAGTGTTGGAGTGACAGACAGCGAAGTGGCAATTCTGTGCGAGATTGTATCGATGGAGCTGGGCTGAATTGGCCGCTGAGCTATACGCGCGGGCGCACGGTAGCAGCGCTCGACACCAATCAACGGAGCACGCGATACGAGAACCTCTAATTATTCAACCTTTCATTCCGTTATGTTCGCTCGAGTGAGAGCGACAGGAAATGTCGCTCGCTATTAAATTTTAACACGTTACATTTCAGTTCTCTCCTTGTAAAAAGCGGTACCTGTGTGGAGCATTTAAGTTCACTACTCGACTGTGTTAAAGGGTAACCAAAGAGAGATTTTATAAGATCTTTTTTAAGAAAATTTATATAAGCTGTGTTTAAATTAAACGAAACGTATTACGCGTATAATCAAAAAATACACCATTAATGGCCGATGAAGTTCAAAGCCGGTAGCAAGTACCTACCTATGGAGACCAAAGCTACAGCCTCACTGGAAGCGGTAATTGCAGCGATAACATCTTGAATGAACCGTCAATCACCGATCCGAACTATCATCGGGCCGATGCTGTATCAATTAATACAAATCGGTAGCTACGCACTGACGCCTACGTCGATTACATTATTAATAGTTCCGATAATTCCGCTCGTCATGCTACTACTGTAACACAAAAAACCTTAAGAGCTAATGCGGGATTTTTGGTTGGTACTTCGGTACTCGTTTGGAAGTAAACAATTTCTTACAAAGAATCAAAGCTCTTAAGAAACATGTTGATCAATATTATTTTAATAGTCTCCCATGTCGCACATAATTGCAAACGTTGTCATCGACATGAATACTAAATCGTAAAGCTACCACAACCTTGTATTATAATCCGCCGAGTGAACGTCAAATTGCTTTCAATATACAATCTTTAAAGGTGAATCGGTAATTGTTTATGCATAGTCAATTCAGCAGGTTGTTGCTAAAGTATAAACACGTGAGCGAGAACGCGTCAGTGCTCACACCGCCCCCGGAGAACCGGTCGCCGGCCGTATGGGGATCACACCGATGGCCAGATAATAGAAATGCGCTTTAATTTGTCGTTTAGGGCATAATGAGGAGCGGGCCCTGTGATTACGCGCCGCCGCCGCCGGCTCCGGCCGCCGTTGACGTGAGCTGTTTCCACACGCCGCGCCGCAACCCGCCTTCGCGCAACCACGCAACTTCGAACGTGTTAACACGAAACTAAGGATACCTCCTTACTGGTGCACCAAAATATATCTATCGCTTTAAGAACTGAATTTCCAGCTACTTTAATTTACACAGTAATAAGAAACTGCACTTATAAAATCTGTTTAAACCAAAACACTGCTGAAAATGATTAAAGCAAAAAAAGTTAGGAATATCTGGAGCCAGTAAGCAGCAGTTGTGAGTTGTGTTTAATAGCTCGAGATTCTCCTAGCTAAAAGATATTTCAGAGGCTATAATTGATCTTAATAGATTTGACGAACGTAATTATCATTCTAAATCCAAGCGAGAAGCAGAATAAATCAATTGGCATCTTCATCTAAGACATTCTGTGGCATTACGTCTCACGTGATAGTGACGTGATGAGATCACGTCGATGCATAAGAAAAGATTTTCGTGTGAAACTTTAGTCCACCATGTAGGTAATCGTGTGGGTGTCACATCAAAAGATGTTGAAAAGGGAACATTCTCGAAACAAATTTTTCCAGTGTTGTTATGTTCTTCATAAAGGCACCCTAACCGCTGTCCATCGTCGATCGTGAGTCAAAAGTAGTGGTCGGCTCATGGGAACGCCCGCCGTTCCTTGCGGCGCATTCTCGCCTCGAACAGTCACCCAACACCTCGGCTTTAATGAGCGAAACACGCTATTCCGCTAAATATTCATTTTTACCTCTCATAATATATGGAACGGAATTTTATTACCAACTAATAAATATTCTAAATAATAAATATCTATTCTTTAGTTATTCAATAGCCTATTAAATTGATCCCTTGTTGATGATGATCAATTTACTTTCTGAGATCCTGTTTCGACACAGCACGAAGAACGATGATGACATGAAATTGTATAGATTTTTATCTAAATATGAATTTTCTACGCTTAGATCCATCTTAAAACGAAGGATGGGGCACTGTGGTAAAAACCGCTATGTGAAAGCGCTATATAACCTATTTAGCTAAATTTATTAGGATTGTACAAAGTTTTATAAATTTATTGTTTTGCTTTCCGATATACGTGATTCGCCGTTGACAAATTTTAATCAAGTAGGAATTAACAAATTTTAAATACACCTTAGATTTTGTCTTGTCTGCAGGCTATAGACACCATTTACAGAGCGCCATTATGCACACTAGTTTAATAAAGACCAGTTTCACCACCTACGAAACGAATAAGTTCCAGTTAGTAATTTGGTAGAAAATTTCATACAAATTCTGTTCCATTTTTTGAATTTATTCGTTAGATAGTGGCTATTCGGACATTGTGAAACTGGGCCTTATTCTTCTATACTTATTCTGTGGAGTCTGTGTGTAAAAAGTTTTCTTTTCAATTTCAACCCACAACACTGCCTATTTACAGTTTAAGATTTTAGTATTTAACTTGCTATGTTTACAACTCCTAAGTGTAGAGGATAAAGAAGGTGATGATGTAATAAAATATTGCTTTGTAATAATATGCAATAATAATGCCCGTAGACAATGGAACGTAAAAATAACACTAGTATCGACGTAATACTTAAAAATGCATAAGTGAAGTGAAGATGACCCTCCCCAGGTTTCTTGCGACTAATACCTGCTTACAACTAACTGTACAAGGCGACAAGCCGACTACAACTTGTAATGTGAGTACTTAGTAAAGTGATTTATTTGAAAGGAACAACTGTAAATGATATTCTTGTATTCTATGTAAGAAATTTCGCTAGTCAGTTTGACTCTTGAAGTTAAATTAGTTAAATGCGACTTAATTGCATAGGTGTTATCGAGATTCTCAGACACAAAATGTTTTTTTTTAAATCATAGCTTTATTTTTGAACATTATACAAATTCTGCATGTTTGAACTGAAAGTTTAAGGGTCAGTTTCACAGGTTCTGGCCACTATCTACAGAGAAATTCAAGAATGGAACAGAATTTGTATGAAATTATCTGGAAGATAAACTATCTGGAACTTATCAGCAACCTGGGAAACTGGCTGTAAAACTTTAAGCTTTTCCAGCTATTTACGTTTATTGAACGTTCTTTGAAAACGCTTTTTGAAAAAAAAAAAGACTCTTTTGAATCATTAAATGGTTCTTTGCAACAGAACGTATTTCATGAAAATATTAAAGGTTATTTACAAGCAAGTGTAAAGGCAGAGTTCATTGCACCCGTATATTTCTTAGCAGTCCAGACAACGAGAACGTAGGTATTGCAACGAATGTTCCTATTGATTACTTTCCCACGTCGATCGATTAAATAGTCGATTGTTCTAGCGAAAGGTGTCGAGACATCGACAGTGAAAATCGACTTTAATATTGAATGAGTGAAGTAAACGCAGAATTGTGGATTTTCTTTGTTTTAGCAAAAGAAGAGTCAGCATTGATGTTGCTGTCAATACATATATATATACATTTGTGCAGTAATAGGTATATATGAATTATAATATAAAGCACGTACTGTCATGCCCCTGAAAGTCTCGTTCGTGTATTTAATAAGAACATTTTTAGAAGAACATCAATTACAGGTAACATATTATCTAATTATTTACTGAATATTGAATTGATTCAAATGAGTGATTTAACGTTAGATGAAGTCCGTTTTAATAGCTATTTATGGAGGGCAAATAAACTTTGAACATATACTAAGTTGTGTATGTTCATTACTATTATAAATAATTTTATTGTATTTGACGAGTTGCTACATACACACATAGTAGATTCGACATAAATATAAAAACCCTGCACACCTAAACTTTATTTCACTTTAGAGTGAAAATATGATTTAATAAGGTAACTATAGCTATGCCGACGAAGGTCCAGTCTGAAGGCCACGTTCTCACAAAGCAACTATTTATCTTTATTGACATTTTGAGGTTATAAAACCTAGATGTTTCCCTGTCACGATACGAGGGTTGTGCTGCACTATAACCAATTCAATCCACTAGCAAAGAGCGGCTTGTTTTATGGTTTTTGTCAATAACGGCATAAAGTTTTATACATATACGATAGACAATAAATGTGGTTAGTCCTGCTATGACATCACTTTTGATGCTGTCTCACTATACAGTTAACATATTCATAAAGTAGACTCATTGTAGCTTTGCTATTCATCAATCTAATTGAGTTAAAAGTATGAATATATCATAGTATTAAACCTACTATAAAATCAATACTTTTATTGCTAAAAACTTACTACTTTTACTTGCCAAGTAGCGTAAAATGATTTTTGTGATGAATATAAAAAAAAATATGAATTGTATCCCAATTAAAACCTACCAAGATATTCTGAGTAGTTACCCTTACAAAAAATTGCTTTAGATACGATTACTTTAGGATAAGATACTTATGATACAGCTGTAATACGAGAATTGTCTCAACAGTATAGGAAAACGATAATTGCAATAATGAAACTACCTACAGATAAACACGTAGCTATAAAATACTTTATTCGTAACAATATCAGGCACATTGCTATCGCCGACACTCGAGGGCACGTCCTCAATACACCCTCAAGATTATTTTACGCCCATAATCTCATTCGCGAAGTCGATTAACCGATAAGCTGGATAACAACAGCCCCAAACGTTGGACCGCTCAGCGCTCAGAATCCATCGGATATCGGCCGCAATCAGCGGAGGAACGTTTTTAATCTTTTATTCATGTAAACCGTTGGCGGCAAATTGCAGGGCGGCGGACCTAATGCCTTTCAACTGTTGCTAATAGCCTGTCAATTTATCAAACGGCCACGCGCTTTTTTAGAGCACTTTAACGAAAATAAACTAATCGTGCAGCAGGATGCTCGTCACCAATTTTTGAAACCTCAAATTCGTATTGATGGCCTGTTAAAATTTAATGACAGGTTTTATGCCTTCGTATTAGGCTCGTACTTTAGACTCAACTACCATTAACAAAGGAACGGAACTGCGAGTTTTGAGAGGTCACAGAAACATTTTCTTTACTGCTAAGTAAACGAATCCACTTATATGTATAAGGAAGACCCTGATATTAACCAATTAAAAAAAATATCGTCCACAAAGTTTGCATTTCAAATATAGTACTGTTTATTAATGTAATCGCTCACCTATCAAAATCCGTCAGTCGTGATGAATCCCGAAATCCTTTGGCGAAGGGATTGGAGTCTATCTTCAGTTTGGTGATGAGCTGGTTCTGGTAAGCGGTGACGGCAGTGAATACCGTCTCCGGGAACACGAAGGTCCTGTGCTGTTCTCTCGTCAGGTCCGTGATGGGCCCGCCTCCTTCTCGAACTTTCACGAGGTGGATACGAGGCTGATACCGGTGCATTGAGTTTAACACGATCTGGGAAGAAAAAATTGCTTCGTAAGTAGGTTGTTATTTTTAGAGCTGTGTTGGCTGGAAGGATAATGGTTCTTTCCTCATTAGGTATTAAACCAATGGAGAAAATTATAATATTGGATCTAGTTATGCCAGTTATGATTTTACCTAGGTAATAAATTATCTGATAAAGTAATCCGATACAATTAATTTGTAATAACCTCCACTATCCCTGAGAAAAATAGCTATGAGTTAAAAGATTTCTTTGCGTTTAAAGTGGTAGTAAAAACTTCAATGCAACCCCTTTTTGTGACTCAGACAATGTAGAAAAGGGTGTCAAGGGTCAGGGGCAAATTTAATTAAGTAGAAACATAATATTGAAGCATATATTCTATCTAACATCTAGACCAAAATAATAATGCAAGTAATTCATTAGGTACTTATAACTTCACCGCTTCAGAAACAAAACATAAGTAACTATTGTATGTACGACATGCATTATTTTAGGTTGTTACAAAATAAAGAGATTACAATAAAATTGGGGTTTTACGTGGCCTAAGAACAGTCATTTATATGAATGGTAATTGCAGATGTTAAAATTCATAAAAACGAACACGTAAAATTAAAGTAGGTAATAATTATTTTTTACACAGAGGCAATGGCAATGACTGGTATCCACGATTGATATCCTTATAATTCCAAATTAGCATTTAACATGAACGATGTTCAAGATTTTGCGGTTTTAGAACAAAATCTCTTTGGGTAATCAGTCATAAGAACGGCGTAAGTTTGGAAGTTGTGCGAAATATGTAAATGGTAGCGGTAATACATCAGCAGCCAGGTGTTCGCAACGATACGATGCAGCATGTCTTTGTTATGAAGGATGATTGTGACGTGCGTGGAATGAGATCGCTGAAGATTGTATTTCAGTTCGATAATAACCTATTTAGAAGATAATGTTTTAATACAGCAGGTACCAAAACTAGTCAAATTCAATACTTTCATTAAAAGTATGAAAACACAAACTATGACGTCACAGATTTTTGACATCAAGCCGTATTATTATTTTGATTATATAATCAACAAACAAATGAAATATAACATCTTTTCAAAACGATAAATTAAACTGATATTATTTGAAAAGAATAATAAGAATAAAATCATTTTGTAAAGTAAATTCTACTTTACTTTACTTTAATTATGGTTAAGTAAATGATTATGGTAAAGAAAGTACTTTATTCTTGACCTAGTCATCTTCTCAATTAGGAAGCTTATAAGTATATACCACTATTCTTTCTTTACAAAGGAAAAGATAACCGAAAACATAAAAAAATATATAATATGATCTTTGATGTATTTTAAAGTTTAACTAAAATTAATATAAGTACCTCAATTTTATCGGATTTTCTAATAAACTTACTATTCAAAAGCAAGCTAGTTACTTAAACGCCTGGGCGACAGGCGTGTCACAGTAGGCCATGTAATTGAAATAACGAGTTTTCAGAATTAATTCTACGCCGTTAGGGAATAATTAATTTTAATATCGACCATAGTATCTAGTTTATTAATTTAAATTATGTTCCAATATTCAAAACAAGTAAACTTGATTTCTCTGTAATGATAGACATCGCTATCCTTTGCGGCTAACTACGAATTTCATTAATCTATCTATCTGTTGATTTGCTTACTGGAGATAGAATTTTGACATCAACTTCATACGAATAATCTCAAATGCCTTTCTCTAGTAGGCAAGTCAACAGATAGATAGGTTACTGAAATTCGCCGTAAATTCAACAGCAGTAGGTACCTGTGTAAGTATGGTTTATTCGAGTTACACACGGAATCCATGTACCCAGACGTTAATTAGTAAACAGAACATTATCTATTCACTAATAACAATGTCGGTGATTTCTCATAACGCGAGGCTCGTAATTAATTGGCCGATGTCTCGATGTGACGAGCCGATAAGGCGGCCGACGCGAACTGCCCATAGTTTTACTGCCCTGATGAGATAATTAAAGTCTCTAAATTAATTAATTTCACTGCCTAGTTATTTTTATTGCGGCATCGTGTTAATTGTGGAAGGCAAAGGCGCCGAATCATTTTCGTTGTTAGATTAATGACATGACTGTTCTTTCTTTATGATTCGTATAATTACTGTATTAGCTAATTGTGTATGTGTGAGTGTTGTATTGTATTTCTTTTTAAAGATTGCGTTAGGAAAAATAATGTTTTTGAGGTGCTTATAAGTTATAAGTTAAATAGTTACCTACAGTAGATTCCACCAACGCGAACGCAATGGTCGGCTTACCCTAGACTTCTGATATCAACGTTAGTACTAAATAATTTTCTGCTGAGACCGCCGGTTGTTCGCAAGAGTTACCATGGCCCTTGCACACAGGGACCAGTGTGTTTTAGCCAGTAAGAGTCTGACACTCCCTTTATCATCTTCGAGGGGTCATTTGATGATTTCCCGCGAAAAAAAACGACTCAGTAATTTATAAATCTTTTTTCTACCATAGCAACAGTATTTGTGGATCAATAGACAGATCTTTCATCACAAAAAGCCATCAATAGAACATTATCAAGTGTTACAAAGGCAGAAGGTGTGATGACCGTGGGCGGGGCGATGATCATTACTGGTGGTCATCACTAATATCAGCTGCGGCTAATTAATGGCGCCCCGCCTTTTCCCGGGTCTAAGAGAGATTCACTTTAGAGTTCTAATTATACTGGGATCTGTTAATCGTGATACTGAGACTTTATTAATCATTTTATATATTTAATTGATTTAATGCCTTCTTATGTGGTTTTCGAAAGAGTGATTCCGGGTTCAATGGAAATGTAGCATCAACTTTATAATAGTTTAGAAACTCATACCATAGCTATTATTTTTGTCAAATAAAAAATATATAATTGTTTATTTAAAACAGGAGGTTGGGTTAATAATAAATAAATATTAATAACCATTACCACCGGTAGCTTGGACCCTGTTCCCGATATCGGTGTTTTTTTTAAAATAGGTATTAATATTAAAAAATGTAAATTATATGTTATGGAATAAATGTAATACAATATCTAATAAGATATTTTTAAACTAGTAGGTAGGTATGTATATTTTTACGTAAATATATTGTTATTATTAACTAAGCACCTACTATAATTCAATGTGTATTGTTTTTCTATAAATTTTGTCTAAAATCATTTGAAAACGTCAAAACAAGATTATCCCCTTTACGGTGCATTAAATATTCAGCAAATTACAACATTGAGTCGTAAATATAGCTATGCAATTTTAAAGTTTGTAATCACGACAGTAATTAATATTATTTTTAGGTAGGTCAATGTAATTATAAGACTGCAGCCCACATTTTTAAAAACGAATTCATCAGAAGGCATAAATTGCGCCCAACACACTGAAATGAAATAATACAAAACAATAGCTACTAAATTAAGATAAATTAATCTTTTGAACACTAAGTATTTATAAGAGATCTCCATCTTCATATATAGCTTATTAATTCGTAAATATTAATAGGTATCAACCCAACCATTAGGTATGTAGGTACTCAATAGAACGAGAGCTGCCGATACGACCAATACAATAATTACTTGTACGACACGATGCCATCACGTACTGCGTAGGCGACGACACGGCCCGATCTGAAGGGATGCGACGGGAACAACCCACCCCAGCTCCCCTCACACCACAACACACGATATTAATCTTTAGCGTTCAAGGAATAAGATGACGTTTGCGGTGGCGGCGAAAGTGCCGGATGGCTGTAATTGCGGTGGGAGGCGTTGGGAGGGTCGTGGGGAGGAGCGGAACATGGCCGACGGTGGGGGACAGATGGCTGCGGACCGTCGGCCGTGCTGGATGTGCTCGTTGCATGAATAAGAAAATTAAACGAAGGAAAATATTTGTTTTACATTCTTGAGCATATAACGTTATATGTCATATTTTAATATTAAATGCATTATCAAAAGGTGTATAAGTTTCATAAGTAAATTAATTAAGTTTGGTTACTATTCTAATATTCAATTAATTTTAACGACTCTTAATTGTATATTTATGTTAAGAATTTAGTTTTTTATGTATCTGCCTAATTTATTAAAGCGGAATAAAAGTTCTAGGCGTCATTATTTAAATCCAATCAACAGTAAATGAGTAAGATATAATTTAAATTTAATCGAGACGTGTTCGGGTCGACAGTTAGTGCTAACGGGTGACGGTGTCGGGGCAGCCGGGTCGCTCGGCCCGCCGCGTCTCGTCAATAAGGCTGCGTCGATATTTCGATTAGCGCGCGAGCCCGCGGATTACGGCGGATTTTCGCCTCCACGCCGAAGCGCCGACAAATTGGCCCATTTGTACCTTACTCCCAACACTCGTGACACAGCCCGTAACGACGCGCTCTGTCTAAATAAATCCGATACCATCAACCGCTACCGTCACACCCATTAAAAATATTTATGTGCGACACAAAATGCAAAATATTGTTTTATTATATACATATATCTGAGGTAACATGAGACGGGAAATTCTACAGGCGGTTTGAAATTAGCTATTTAAATTGATATACCTATCTATGCAATAAAACCGATAACTAACCAGCACCTGCATTTATGAATCAATAATGCCTCAGCCATAAATTAAAGGTATCTAATGAAGTACACTTCAAATAATTAAAACCTATGAAAAGATATTTGACAGCGTTGAGTTATTCATAATTTTATTTATCTAATAAACTGCTTGGTGGACAGATAGAGTTATTAAAATGGTTATAGACAATGAGACGCTTGTCTATTGCTTCATAAACGTTACTCATTAGTATGTATTAGACATAAAGTAGGGTTTAAACGGCGTCTGTCCGAAGCAACGTTTAAATAATGAATTTATTTAAACAAACAGCACGTGTCCATTGAATATGAGATGTCAACAGATTGAATCGAGCTGGGCCGTGGGCGGCACACTCGCGCGCTCAACGCTACGGCAACATTACAAGTTTCAAGCAATATTTTACTACATTATTAACACTAAGCTAGTTGAGTGAAGAGATTCATATTATTTCTAGATGTAGAAGTGTTAGGTATATATTATAAATACCTACTATCATAAAGACTTAATTACAAAAATTCGAGATGTGAGGTGGGAACAGACGCCAGCACATCAACCTACCCAAATCTGTCAAATTTTGAACTATATGCTTCAGCGATAAAGTTGAAAATATATTAAGGAAATTTGACAGATTATAGTATTTTGATCTGTACTTCTTACGAGCACGACCACTTGCTATAGACACTTTAATTTTACTTTGAATTAATTTATCAGACACAAAAAAAAAGAATTGACTCGCTACATGTTTTTTAAAAGATGAATGGTGATTAAATTAGCTATTGGCATTAACATTTTCTTTATGACATGCTACCTATACCAGTAGCATAAAATTAATTAAGATATTCCAATATGAAGGAGCTCAGCTCGCGACTGTCCATGTGTCGTCGAGGTTAAGTCAACAGCGGCGGTAAGCGATGAGTAACGATCCTCTAAAGTAGCGGATTTCTTTGCATTTGCATTAGTTAGTGTTCGCAAAGCTATCGGACCCGTTTTATTATCGACACCACTCTCGTAAATATTTAAATATTATTTGCTCACCGATTTTCTGATGTTTATCAGATCCGCTTAAAAATTAAGTCTTGGGAATCTCCAAATAATATGCGATGACTACGCCAATTTTACGTAGCAACTACGTAGCGACACTACGCGGTATCTACAAAGCTTCTAAGCGTCTCGCCTTTTTTGAACGGTGCCTTGTTGACTGATTTAAGGTGAATGCGACGACTAGTAGTGGGAAGTACCTACTAATATACCGTGAATATTTTTTTTATTTTACCTAAGTTAACATTTGTTATGAGGCGTGATCTTAACACGGTAATAGGTAATATACATACCTCAATGTGATGTTTTTGTTTAACTACGAAAGCTCGCATAATTCAACTTTTTCTCGTAATAGGTACTATTATCTTTTTGAATTTGAATTTTTGAATTTCCCGTATAATAGTGGTACTCGCATTAAGATGTTGACTTAGATACTGACATATTCACAAGTCATTTCTATTATTTTTGCTTACTCCAGAGTACTACGGAGATATTATATCATCTAGTAAGTACCTATGACATAAAATGCTGTATGTTGCAATGTAATTAAGTATTGTCGTCCACATAATGAGGCAGGCTTACATTTTATGAGTCAGCCGTAACGTAAAAGCATACAAAATCAAACAAATATGTACAATAACGTTTAAACTTTATACCTTAATCAATTTCATCTTTTATTGGCCGTAGCGTCTCAAGTTCACAAATTCATATGGAACATTAAAATAACTCAGACGTACGTAAACGTTCATCATAACATCGGTGGCAGTAAAATATCTCCAAATATAATACTCGCTCGTAAAGAGACTGACATCGGGAGTCCAATGAAAAACTGGTAAATCGTCATTTAACTAGAGAGGCGCGTCGCGTCGCCGGCACCCGGGGAGTCACGATAAACGTCACCTCGGAATGAAAAAAAATATAAAAGTTACATTAAAAAACGACCTCCGATTGAAATGAAGTGAGACGATGGAAACAGAAAAACAAATAAGACTACCTACAAATTGAAGTGAGAAATGTTATGTCGCTGTGCGCGCCCCCCGCGAGGCTGCTCTCGCGTTGTGAGGAGACTTCTTGCAGCCGTCGTTACGGCGCGTGATTAATACGGCGCGTGCTATCGGTGACGCGTGTCGTCGACGTCTGACGCGCCATAACTCTGCCAAATGAGCTGCTCCTCGCGGTGGCGCCGCTCCTATTTGCATACAATACGTGGGACAACCTGTCCCTTGCTTAAGACAGCATTCCATCGCATGGCTAACATCAAATCATGGCAACCAAACACATGTTATTTTACATTCCCGTGAAAGATCATAAAGCACCCACAAAATAATATGATTAACGGTTTGAAGGGAATCCACGTTTGTGAACAATGCCTCATCGTCGTCCAAGCTACACAGTAGGTACCTCGTAAATAATGATTCTTCGAGGTAAAAACGCAAAGTACACAGAATAATACTTTGCATAGACTTACATAGACTATTTAATTACAACCAACATAGTGATTCATACGTTAGGCTTAAGTGACGAATAACGAGACAAAGCATTTTCTCTGCGCGTTCATAAAATTCGTTGTTAGTGGACACCGTGAGATAGGGAAGACAGAACAAGGCAACAGACTGGCTCGTAAAGGTGCATACAAGCAAACACTACATGAAATAAGTCAAAACTTACAGTATGGTATAATGAACAACGTCTTACAACTACCCTTAACTCGTCTGAGTCAGAGACAAAACTGATTGATGAGCGTAAAACATAGTTAGAGGTAGATTATAACTGAAACTCGCTCACAGACCATCTTCGAATAGAACAAACTCACAATTTTACCTACTTTTAAAAAATAAGAAACATAGATACATTCTCGAGTACGGTATGATATCAAACTTAAACACTTAAAGATAGCGTGAAGTATCGCCACACTACTGTTCCATAATAGGCTTAAATATTGACAAGGAAACCATCTAACATAAAAACGTCACAGTAAACCAGAAAATTATTTATTAATTACAACTTAAAATATATAGGTATGTTATAAAAGTATATTAGTTGTAAATCTTGGTGTGTACAAAATTTTATTACTTATTTTAAATGTTACTTGGGCATTACACTCAAGTACGTAAACTTTCATATACGTGAGTGCATATAACTAATAATGGGTAGGTCCTTATTGTAACCGTTTTATAGCTTACAAGCTGTTTGTTACTGTTTCGCCAGACAAAACTATTTCACGCGCCTAGACTACCTATATAATGAACCTATAACATCCCTCAGATTTTAAATCACTTTCTTTTCCAATTATCTGACATTCTGGCAAATAAATGACTTTGACTTTGCTAAGGGCCAGTTTCACAAAGTTCGAATAGCCACTATCTACCGAATAAATTCAAAAATGGAACAGAATTTGTATGAAATTATCTACTAAATAAACTATCTGGAACTTATTCGTAGGTGGTAAAACCAGCCCTAAGTATGTACTACAGATGGACAGCCTTTCCAATTGACCTACCCATAATGTTGGGATTGTATTGTATAACTAAATTTCTTTGCATAAAAGTTTCGGCATTACACTCGGTTGTATTGTAACGGTTTTATAGCTTATAATTCGCAAGTTTGGCAGGAATAATCCGAGTGCAAATTTGTTGTGGGCTGTTTAAAGCCGGCGGCGGTGGCGACCACTTCCGGCGTCTCGCCTACACCCACTCTTTATTCCAATTGCCCTTATTATGACATAAAAGTAATTCATGATATTCTCAGTTAACATCACCACAAAGTATATTTAACTACCGTTAACTATATTTGAGTTAACTTTGTGCAGCCTTAATGATGGGTAAGTTGGGAGTTAAAATTAAAACGAGCGGGGAGCAATTGACTTTGAGTTTGCCCTTAAAATTTTCTCTGAACAGCGGAGTCTCAACTTTGAAAGTATAATTGTTTGATTAATATTCCTTTTTTTTTCAGTATTTTCAGCTTTATTCTTACAAGGTCGAATTATTTCTATTTTCGCTTAGTCTTCTTGTAAATGTGTCCACAATGTAGCGTGCACATAATTTTTGCAATTTTTGATCAATTTTTAACCAAATTGTACACTGACTATGGTTGTCATAGAATGTAGTGGAAATTAGCAATACTTTTTAAATACGAATGTTTCGTGTTTGCCGATAAATCCTTCAATTGTCTTTCTCTTGCTTTGCTCTTTCTTGTAATGTTCGCAATTGAACAAACTTTTGGAAACATTTAATAAAGAAATTTAAAATCTTCTTTTTACTTATGAAGGTGATTATCCGGTTAAGGTGCCGCAAAACCTTTTTTTCGTTCCCCATACTAAACGGGAGCGATCAAACCTCAAGCGAGGTCGATTCCTCCCACTAATTGTATGTGAGCAGAAACAATGAAAGCTCCCACTCGCCCAGTAATTGGATGCAATCAGGTAGCTGCACTACATGTTTTCATAAACAAGGAATTATAATTATGGAAACATATCTGAACTTTATAGCAACGATGTTCTTTCTAATTGGTCTTGTTTAAATTATTTCATAGATAAAAAGTAATTTTTACAATCGCAATCTAGAAAAGATAACATAAAGTATTAATTGAAATACAAATGCTGCAAGTCAATTAGTAGTTTCGTTTGAAAGACAAAATGTGTTGAAAACGAACCTCAACTAGTCAGACATGAAGATACACAGACACACTTCCAAAACACGAGACGTGATAAGTGATCTACAACGAGCCTCATCATTTTATGAATCAGCCCTAGGACACCTAAATCTCACCATAGACCCTTCAACATTTAACAGATAGACATGCCATTTTATAAAGAAATTGATTTATACGGTTTATCTATAAAATTGATAGTTATGTCAGTGTCACTTACATTATGAAAGTTTTATGAGTACGATTGTATTGCCCGTCTATGCCGTTAGATGTCATAAGATGATAAGCGCGTTGATATATTTATTACATTGGAAGGGCGCTGGTATTTCTAACTTGTATGTGTAGCTATACAACGGTACGTAGCTACCCAGTTTACAGCTTATGCATAATTATGATGTGTTTAATTAGGAACATTACGAAATACCACTTGTTTGTAGATGAGGAAGATTAAAATATTAAAAATAGTTATAGTAAAATTAGTCGCACTGTTTAACGAGTGAGTGCGGGCGCGGGGACGGTTAGTGGGCCCAAGGTGTATAATAATTACCGGCGTAAGGTCGCGCGCTACGAGCGCGCCCGCTCGCGCCGCGGGAGTCCCGCCGACGCCGAATAACTTATTAATTTATATTACACCTAAACTCAATATTCACTACCTACTCGAGTCACCTGTCTAGCTTGTTTGTTTTATAATCGCCTTATTTCAAAATACGTTAACGACGTGAAAATATCAACAGTAATTAAAAAACGCAAATGATCGTCGAGAATTGATGTTTGTCGTTGTTCATTAAGACGAGCGGTCGGTCGGCGTGGTGAGCGTTTTATTAAATTTTATTGGCTTGTATATTCATACAACGGCTCGGATGCCGCTATAAATTAAATGGGGATTATTAATGAAAGTATTTCGCGGATATCGGTGCGATACGCGTCCGAGCCGATGTCCGGTGGCAGCCCTGGCGCTCGCACACTCGCTACAGCGACAACCGACAACCCTGTTAATGACGTCGGCTTTTTGGCTAATGACCGCCATTATTGTCTTGTCTCTAGCTGAAAGTTAAACAAAGCACCGCTGTCGATGGACGTCACAAACTTAATCACCTCGATTTACGTGAAAAAGCGTATAATGTAAGAGATAAATGCCGCTATGCACACATCTTAACTGCATTATAATTGCTTGACCTACTTGAGTCGAACGCAACATAAATAAATAAGGCCTAACGATATAATTCCGAGTTGATGGAATAAATTGTAGTGATTATGTGTGTAGTATATGTGAGTGAGCCTAGGGCCAGGGGAGTGCGGACTGAGTGCCAGGCTGTGAGTGTTTGAGCCTACGGGGGCTCGCTGCGGCGGAGTCCCCTTGCCGGCGGAATGCACCGGCACCGCGGGCGCTCACAATGACAACTGATACGGCATTAGTTTGTCACTAAATCCTTGCAAGTCCAACATTTCATGGTTCATTACGTAATAAATAAATTATGAAACATTATCAGGGATATGTTTATGCAATCAACAGTAATTCTGCAAGTTGTTTAACAACTCAGAGTCATTTTATTTGTGGACCTCATAAAATGTAATCATATCGCGAATTTGCATTAAATTAAAAGCTTCTTATTTATTGCAAAGTCATTGTTTTCTTATTCTGTAAAGACATAGTTTATCGAAATTCGATCTTATAACCAGGCAAACAATTTTAGAAGGCCCAAAAACTATTTATTGATTTCTTAAAGTTGTGTAACATAAACTTCTAATCTCATTATTTAAGTAAACGACCAAAAAGCAGTTCATTAATCATAACAACTTGTGTTTAGTGTTGGACCACGAACTGAACTGGCAATTTACATATTTTCATTAATTATACCTTCGTTTCCTACTATTAACCTTGAATGCTTATCATTACTATACACAGAACATATTTTTGAAACATTATTAATTTTCCTTTTGGTAAAAATATAAATTAAAAAGCTTATCTGCCGTATCACGCCTATCACTCAAATGTTTACTTTCCCGCGAATAATAACGAAACACCGGCTAAGGAGAACTGGTTTTCATTATGTGCCTTAGCAATATATCTTCATAGTCGACAATAGATACATTTTATAGCTTCGAGCGGTATTACGACTTTCGTTGATGCACTTTCGTTTACAAAAGGGAGGAAACGCGTAACTAGTGCCGGTATACACGATGTTTATTATTAAAATTAATTCCTACGCGACACCTCAACCTGTTATTACCATTTCGTAACAGCAATTCGTTACATTCAAGTTATAATTCTTTTTTATTGTCCAGATATCGAAAATATTTGCATTTTCATTACGGTCACAAGTTTACGGCTGAAATAGGTGTTAGATCGTTATAAATGGCTTTTGTAATATTTATTACTTGTCCACAACTGGATTGGTTTTCATTATTGTTTAAATAAATGTATTGGAAGTTTTAATACGGTAATTCAAAATAGAGTTTACATTGATATAAATATTTTGTATTCTTCGATAAACTACAATCTCATTCAAAGGAGAAAAAAAAGAGAGATGGCTTTTTTTCATATTTAAGAAAATAAAATAAAGCTACCCATTCATATAAAATAAATACACACAGCTATGAGAAAGTAAAATATATTACATCAAGATTTACGGATTTAACACGCCACTGTCGTTGGGAGGTCTTTGTGACCGGAGGCATATCGGCTCGGCCGGAGCTCGCGCGCTCGTACAATCGCGATCCGTCATCGCTGCTCGCCACAGCCGCCACGCTTTCGTGTGACCGTTCTCATGAATTCTAATAATCTGACCTCATTCCGAAACACGATTATACCAAGCTTTTAAATAAACCCCACAAACATTCACAAAGGTCTTTCCTACTTTATGAACGGATTTTGAAATTAACTTTAAAGTTGCATTAACGTTTTCGTGTTCGTTTAATATTAGTTTATTTGCGTTTAAATGCTGTGTTATAAAATTAGAGACAATGTTTTCCTACTTTATAAACAAAGTGGAAATAGTGAATGTAACATTACCTTTGTCCATAAAAAGGTGTAAAAAAACCTCATTTTTTCATGACGGAGAGGTCCTTGGAGGAAAGAAAAATAACATAAGCGTAGGTAGTACACGCAAGTGGACACAAGTCCTCATTTCAGGGTTACAATTCCGAGCGTCGTGAATGCAGCATTTATTTTATTATTTCGAGTAGGTACAGGCAGTTAAGTGGCGCGCTGATGATTAATTCGTCGGTTCCACGGACTTTTTGTTTCACAATTAGGCGGGTGGACACGAACGGCCGTGTCGACTTGCGTGGCCTATACATTGTTACCGATGTTAACGACTCACCAATTCCAGTTCCGTTTCTGATAATATATTGCTAATTAGAAGTTTTATTTATAAATATTTTCGTGTACTACCTATTTAGCTGTTTTTTGAACTGGAATAATAATAAGTTTAGATTTAAGATTTCTTGAAAGAATAATATTTTTGTGTTGTTAATGCTGATAGGTGGAAGGTCGTATAATATTTTTAGCAATTAATATATTTTATGCATTGCGAAATAAATAATTCATTTTAACAATGCAACAGACGTCATAAATGACGTGTGCAATGCCATTTATAAAGGCCTTCGCTTCCGTATTATTATTTTATTATTCTCTTACTTTATATCTTAGGATACTACTTATTATTGGTATATTTTATATAATTATTTTTTCAAATATGGTTTATAAAATAACTACAAAAAAAACATTAAATAATGGTATCTTGGTTTATTTTAAGTTAAGTTTAAGAAAAGTACGTGTATTGCAAAATATTATAACTCTTCCGCGATCACCTTTACTAAAAACATTTAAGTTTACAAATAAGTAAAATGCAAGCCAGAGACAACAATAAAAAACATAGCTTATTGAAAACCCTCGGAATCATCTATACAACCTTGTATTCACCACTTTTCCTATACAAGCACATTATGTATATTAAAATAATATATTTAATTAAATAAGTTCACGATACGCGCCCGATTGCCATCGGTCTTCTATGGGAAAGCCAATTAGGTGTGTTTTGGTGAGAGCCGGGTCCATCCATCATAAAGCCACGCCCCCCGGTTCCGTTCCGGCGCCCTCGCACTACAAACCTCGAGTGCGTAACCTAACCTAGCATTGTTCAATTATATATGTACTACTGTTCATTATAAGAATAAGTTGATCAGAAGCCAACAGTTGCTTCATTGTAGATATTTTTATTCAAATAGAGCGAAACCATGGGTATGCGTATCTTATGCCAATCTTCAGCATGACAAAATATAAAGTTGATACCTAATTCAAAAAGCATAAAGTTCTTTAAGCAGTTGCTTGTTTATTAAATACAATTACATTTACAAGACATAAACTGGTAACAAGCCTAAGTTATTCATAACAACGATCTACATAAAACGATAAAACTATGACAATAACAAACAACTAATTTAAAGTTCACTCTCATCAGTTGAAATCAATTTACAATCGCGATAGTATCGCCGTGCTATCGCACTCTTCATAACTGTCATATTCCTGATTAACCTATGTTAAGTAAATATTGCGGCCAGAGAGCGAGATCTCTGGATTGTGCAGTGCAGCAGGTGTGCGCGGCTCAGGGCAGGCTGGTGCAGTCCAGTCGTGACATTTGCCTGCGCAAACCGCACCTGCGCCGCGCAGGTAAGTAGCCGTGAGGTGCCGGCTGACGCGCCACGACATGTGCGACTAATTTGTTGCCAGCAACGCACTCATTACACTCTCCCCGACGACGCCTGCCGCCCGAGGTGTCGCCGACACAACAATTTCGCAAATTATTCTATAAATTGCCACACGCACAGGGAAGTGGTCCACGTGTCACGACACCATCTCAAAGGATGAGTGAAATGTAGGAAGCATTTAGTGGCTCTCGTATGTTTTATTTTACTCCTTTCATTAAATAGTTCGGTATGAAAAAGTATGCATTATCATGATGAATGAATGAATTAATTAAATTGACATCAATCATTCTGATTCTGTATACCTCGGGAAATCTTAGCGAATTATTTAAGTACTCATACAATTCGAGCGAACATATCGTAAAAGCCATCTTTACATTGAATTGCAAAGGTGGCCAGTGTATAATTAAATGTTGACGGATAATTTATAAACCTCGATTTGCAGTGGCGCACGCACTCGGCTAACCCGTACCTGCCGTCAAGTAATAACACTAACAGCCATTAGCTACTTTCTGGAGCAGAACCGAGACGACTCACACTGTACAGTTAAAATAGTAGTGTCGAAGACACGATTTGTGTAATTAGAATTACATGAATGTATAATAACTTGCGAATCATTTAGATGGTCCACACACTAGTCGCAGGCGCTGGGGCCGCCGGCGACACCCGCGCCGCACGTAAATCAACCGTTTTACGTCAACACTTTATAGCTCATTCAGGCTCGGCCGCTTTATCACCTTGTTGTTAGCAACTACCTCCGTACTGCTCTCCTCGAAACCGATACCTTACACTTTGTTGTTTATAACTTACGACTCTAACAAGCTATTGAATCAAATTATGATTATAATCAGAAACAAGCACCACACGCCACACACATCATCAATCACTAATTTCTAATAGAGCCACGTCTCTATTTGTCTATCAGTTTGATTAACGAAAGGTTCTGACGTAATAATTATTTCGTGACATCTGTATAGAATAGTAGCTCACCTGTCCGTTCTTGTCCATCTCGTTGTTGGTGAGCTTGACCTTCTCGAAGGAGACGACCTGCTTGCGCAGCTGGTCGCCGGAGAAGGGCGAGTCGGGGTGCGGGTAGAGGCGCGCGGGCGCGGGCGGGTCCGCCTTGCCGGCCACGAGCCACGACGAGCGGTGGTAGGCGTAGCGGTAGCGCTTGCCGTCCACTGGCACCACGTCCAGCAGCACGGCGTAGCGCGCGTCGCCGCGACACCCCGCGAACGACACGCGCACCGTCGGGAACATGCGTCTGATATGGACAACAGAAGATAAAATCATTATACATACTTAAGCACGAACATTTAAAATTACTTAAACTTAATTTTATGCGAGTCGTAAAATTCTAAATGTTTTTGAAGAAATTTTATTCATATCGTCACAAATTATACCGACATTAAAACTCAACTTTCAACTATAAATTTCCGGAGGGGATGACGAAACGGACCTCACCGCGCTAATGACCTCATAAGAACCGACCGAAAACTAAATTAGACATTACGAATACAAAAAGCTTATAATCCCTGAAAGTGTTTTACGAGACCAAAACACATGCTCGCAATAAAAAAAGATGATTAATGCATCTTAACAAAAACCACCAGAGATCCGGCCACGGACGGTGACTTGTTATTATATAATTACAGGGTGAAACGCGAACTAGGAAATCAAACAAATATGATGTATTCGATTTTAATGCACCCCTAAATGGGCTGAAGCGCTTCCTGCCGGCCAGCGTCCGATAACATCTCAACATCCTTTATTTATGATGTAGACTTTCTTATAATATTTTTTTATAAAACGTAAACGGCACTTTTGTAATTTCGATGGCTTAAACAAGAAGTCAGGGGCCTGTCAGATTACATAACCGTCAACTAACAATTTGCCTGTCAACCATGATGTGTGCGTAGAAAAAAAGTTGTATTCGTTATTGGTGATAGGAATTTGTGGAATTCGAACAGTAAAATCTTGGGAGTTAGAGAATGTATTAATAGCCGCCATAAAACACAGCTTTTGGTAAGTGTTTGATGTGTAAAAAACATATAAGTTACTACTTATACTTGGGACAGTGCGTGGCCGTATTAAATTTGATCGTAAGTTGGTTGCTGGTCATAAATAAACGGTATTGAGGTGTGTTTGGAATGCTAGTGTCATAATATCGATGGCATCTGTGGTCAGGTTTGACAATGCGAGGAGTCGCGCGTCGTTAGGAGACGCGGGCGCGCCACCCAGCGCGCGCGCGTAATGAGCCGCATCCATCACGGATAACAATCGATCGACCACCAATTGCGTCACATGCACTACAATACTAATCGATTTTTTGCCTCCTTCATAATTTTAAACAGTAATCGGGGTCAGTGAGTTCTTGCTTCCTTCAGCTGCTAAGTACTGTGTACACTGTAATTGACGACCGTCTCGACTATTAAGCACTGCAACAAGTTTTTCTTTTTTATACTGCCTAACTTCATTTACAAAAACAAAATAATGTCTTTAAGTATTTTTTTTTAATGAATTAGGTATAACGTAACTCTTATTAGATTGACATAGTTTTATTATACACTGAATATCTTACACCTAAAAAATATTAAGATGAATATCAGATGGATATTCACAACATCTTTGAGACGCAAATATATTGAGTTATGAAAAGCGTGGAGGAACCTGACTTACCTATTTTAATTTATTGTATAGCTAGCTTTATTATGGTTCTTATAACCAAGACGTAAAGTATTGTTTACAGGCCTGTTCTATGAGGGCTTAACCTTCAATATTCCTTATGACCTTTCAGTTCATAATTAGGTACAACTTGTTAATGTCTTGTAATACGTTGCTTCAAGCAGTAAGCAGCAATTACTCGAACATACAATGTTCGCAAATGTGTTAGAATGCTTATAGGCTATTACTGTACTCAAATTTAAGCATTAAAAAGCACATGACGTAACGGTTCAAGATATTAATGAGGAAAGTAATCTAACAATTAAAGGGGACTGCAGAAACCGAGGTAACGATCTATATTAATGGCGCATTTCGCGAGTAATAAAGTTGGTAGAATAGTCGGCGGACCGTCGGTCGGTCTCTCGCATTTACATAATTCATTAATAAACGTCGGGCCGCGATGCCCTCGGATAAGCTTAACAAAATACTCAATTGAATGTACCTATGCATACAGACAAATGCGAGAACTTTTAACACAATTACTGTGAATGTAAATACATAAACAGCAGTTAGATCATCGCGCCAACAGATACTAGTTTAACTAGAATACTGTAGAATATGTGCAGGATACTATACATTTATAATGACTTAGTATTTAACGTGGGAATTATTGGTTTTCCCACATAACATGGCTAATATGAGCTGATAGGTATTAATGAATATTTCGTATCGACTTGTGGCTGTTTGAATTCATTACCCACAGACATTCTAGAATCGCATTAATTGTCAGAATCGTATAGAATACATGACGTAGAATGTAAACAAAAGATGGTTCACGAATTATATGATAGATATTAAATTTAAATGTTCTGAATTATTTTCTTTGAATGGTACTTTCGTATGTTTGTGGTAAGAAACCGCAGAGTATGACAAGGCATGCATGAAAGAAGCCTAATTTCAGTTGATTGAGGGCAACAATTATGGACTACCACATCCGGAGCGAGGCGTGAATATGTCCCCATTCTGAACTTCTGTCGTTATTGTTTGTTTGGAGAAACTGAAAGTGAGTATAGGACAATGGTATGTATTGTATAAGTCTACTTGACAAATACATGTACCTAGAGCTAGTGACTTGTGAGTCATGATGTCATGAGGTTCATTTTCTTGAAGTTTTTACTCAACAGTCTTTCAGTGCCTGCGGTGCCATTTCTCCACCTCACTATATCCCTGTTATCTTGCTAATTTTCAGGCACTGGCCTCACTGTTAAATGTCATTTCACATATTTATTAACAACTAGCTTCCACTGTTAACAATTGTTTTACCCTCGTCCCGTAGGAACAACTCCGCGCACCCGGATAAAAGGTTACAACTATAGTTATAAAGCCTTTCTCGATAAATGGGCTATCTTACACTTAAAGATTTTTTTCAATCGGACCAGTAATTATTGAAATAAGCGCGTACAACCAAACACAAAAACTCTTCTGCTCTATAATATAATATTAGCTAGTACCTATAATTTGTAAGTGGTGAGAGATAAATAAGGGCTTCACCCTTCAAAAAGTCAAGACCTACTGCTATTTGTTGCATAATTGGACTTCTTTAAATATATGTACATCCCTAGAAGATAATAATTTGTTCACATCCATTACCGATTAACCTACAGTAGAGATAATTAAGTTGTAAGCAAAGACACCGTGTTATTAGGTACGATTACATGTTCCTATACACTCGCGCCAGATAAATAGATTATTACGTAATTTATTATTTGAGTGTGACCTCTGAGTGACCTTTGAGTTTAATTACTGAGTAAATAAATACAATTTTATTGTCTGTAGTACAATTCTTGCAATAAGTCTAGAGTATTAATTGTCAACTGTTATTTTAAATTAATATGTTTGTTCCACGCATTTCGTCGCCATTGAGCACTTATATAACCTGAAACTTCTTTGTATACAAATGCAATCTATTTTCATATTTGGCCTTTGCTAAAACAAAATATCTTATGTAGACCTTAACTGGTTTTTCAACTATCAAATTATAACTTAAAAAAAACTTCAACCTATTGAGCCACTCAATACCTATTGAGAAAAAAAAAACTAAATGTGTTATAGTTACAACATGGGCTGCCTTCACAAATAAGATGGCAAATTCCTTCGATAAACTTATTATCCTTTATAAGGAAAGGGCTAATTTGCTTTTTTGCTATTAAGAGACCGCGTGTCTCATTTAACGCCACATAAATTGCATATAGTGCTGCTGATTCCAGGAATTATAACAGACTATAAAAACTACAGAAAAAAATACTGTTTTGCGTATGCGTAACGCCAGAATAGACAAATGTATAGAAAAACGCTTGACCGTTCACACTCAACCGATGATACGTTAGTGCGACTGATGATACGCTCGGCGTATTTTACGTCAGATATGAATGATATGAACCTTCCCTAAGAATATTGTTGTAAATCTATAGCTGCATCATTAAATGCCGAAGTCAGCGATATACAAATATGAAATTGAAATATATTAAAAATAGGTTTAAATTATTAAAATGCGTTATTCATATATTTTGGGTATTGTTCCACTTTCACTATCGCCAAGTTTTAGATATTAAACATATAAAATTTAATATTTATCGCTTTTTTTTGAATAGAAAATTAATTAAGCGATAGTCTAAACCTAATACTTCAAGAGAAACAAATAATATTTCTTTACTTAGAACGTTACTTACATAATTCAGTGATGAAACCTTCATTCTTTACGATGTTGCAAAAGTAAAACTTTAATTTCAGAACTAGCCATGAAACAAAAATGAAGAGAGAAAGTGCGTTTATCCACATTTTAATACATTTTTATTATTGCGTAGCTACGCCAAAAGAATACCTAGATAGCGATAGCGATAGCAATTAACTCCGCCATCGCCTGAGTGCTAACAATAACCAACAAATATTTAACTTATAATTAAATGCAGGAAATTCTTCTACAAATAACTATGTATTTAAATTTAAACAACACTGCGTATGGGCATTCCGATCAAATATCACGTTTCCGTGGCATCGCGATAACATTTCTTTCATATTATAGAATTGTACAGTTCCGTTATACACTATCATAAGGTGGTTGTACCAGCACACGCCGTACGTGAATCAATGGGTGGTATCATTATGGCCGATATGATCGTTATGACACAAACTTGAACTTATGAGTATTCACACTCCGTTTTGGTTATGTTAACAGCTGTTCTTGAGGAAAAAAAATCATTGAGTAACGTTTTCAAAATGTTTACCTAGGTAATTTTTATTATTACAATGAATTGCCATGTTTTTTTTTCTCGTAAAGTAGGTACGTCAGTACATAATCAAATATCTTATGATATAGAAGCAGCTATAAAAAAGTGGACTATACATAATATGCCTACAACATGTGATAAAGGTATCTGCACTTATATAGTACAAGTTGACAGAAATGTAGTTACCGACCCCACAAGTTATTATAATTAAAAACCATCTTTATTTTCTGCTAATTGCCTAACATGTTTCTAGGTAAAGATAACATAATTCAGATAATTCTATTTAAAGATGCAACATTAATAAGGCCAGCTTTTACAACAACCGCGTTCAAATTCGCAATCACATTTGCATTGCATAGTTAAATTTAATAAAGGCCTAACACACCAAACAATCAGCATTATTGGAAATTAGATAATATTGAAATATACCTCACCATTTATAAACGTCATATTCAATCAAGTAAACTATTAATAAGACATGAATGCTAGCATCGAACAAGTTACGAATATCTAATAGATCGTATTTAGAAACGGCGCAGGCATTGCGTAGGTAATTTATATCTATCCAATATCTAATCATTTACAATAAGTTGTTAGATGTATGTACCTATGTATTTATGAGTTGAATAGAAACATGACTGGTTTTCATGAAATGTCATCCACTCATACAGAGCGCGTTCGCACGCAACGTGGGTCATCGACACCGCTGTTTATATGTTTATTACAACTTTCAATTTATACATATTCCCGTTCATTAATATTGCAATTACGCCACTAAACATCCTTCCTACAAAAGTCCCATAATCTTATATTTTTGTTAAATATAAAATAAGGAAGCGTTCCAAAAAATAAGATTGTATTAATGTTAAATTTTTTATGAGTATCAACCGTTCGTGTTCAAAAATAATTACTTTACTAGAACGAAAGTGTTCAGTAATACGAAACCTATCAGCAAATAGTGTATTAACATTGGTACACGTATGTAGTGCGTGTAGTCGCGTGGCGCGTGTCAGCTGTCTGTCGCTTACGCGTCTCGTTACGTCGCGCGTCGTCGCCGCCACGCGTCGCCTAAGCGGCTAATCTCGCTATTCAAAACAAAATATCCTGTTACTACAGAAAACCTCGTGTGAAAATGAATAAAAAACAAAATGAAAGAATTCAACAGGTTAGAACGCTTGCTCCGAGCCTCGCCACCGACAGTGAGAAAGCCACGCGAACTGTCATCTGTCAAACCGCCATTTTAATTCCTGCGTAAATTATAAAAATTGACACTTGACATGTTTTGTCGTCTCCCGGGTAATCGTGCGAAATGGAACTCTCATTTTATTACTTTTGTAAAGTGTCGGGAGGGCCCTCAAGTATATCTATCTGGTCATACGATCTCGGTTTATGTTTTTCTTTTGTTGGCTACCAATCGGTTAATATCTCTACGACGGATTTGTTTTCTCACAATTTTATGTGTCTCAACATGATGATTTCTAAAGATAGCATTAAAAAGTTTTAAGTGTTCTACAAGTATTTACAAATATAGAGCGTGAGACTTTGCCAGAGTGACCAGAATAAAGTAACAATGTTCTAAGTATAGATATCGACAGATTAAGAAAGTTTCGTCTTGAAGGTTTAACTTTACGATGTCGTTATACAAGAAAAATAATGGAGACATAAATATTGTGAAAAGTGACGTTTTGTTAACGACCTCAAAGCAATGTGTATAAAGTAGCCGCGCCGCGGGGCGCCTCACTACAGGGAAACGCTTTGCTAATTAAAAATTCTTCTTTGTTTTTGCGTCCAGATTGTAGTTATGCGAGAAATGTTTTATTGTTTAACACACGATAATTTACAATAAGTAACAAAGCATTAAGTGGAAGCGTGAAATTCTTGACTAAACTGGAGTTATTTGTGTTAATCAGTTCACACTGGATTTAAATTCCCTCATTTAGCACTTCATTAAAATATGAATACGAAATATGAAATAGATTAATGATGTCAATTTTTTTTGTAAATAACCTAAGTTGGTCTCAAACTCATAATGTAGCTAAATTATAAGTACAGTATAGATATTCCAATAAATTCAATGAACGAATAGAGAAGCTTCATGAACTAAATAAATATATTTGTATTTCAAGAATCTGCAAGGTGCTAAAGTACATGTATGCAATGATTTAAGATGCCACATTAAAATTTTACTGCCACGTAGGCTGGTCAGCTGGCAATGCGTTATTTTATTATTAAGGAACCCCTAAATAAAACCGCAGACAGCAGAATTTGGTTTTCAAATTTGAAATAAGGGCTGGTGTAAACAAAGTTTATAAACTAGTTTATTGTATTGAATCATATTTTTATAATATTCGACTGTGCCTTAAAAATAACTGAACTAAGTTTTCTAACTTCAGTTCAGATTTTCTAAAGTTTTCTATATTTCAATTATTATTTATTTCCATGCAAAACACTCAATTATTAAGTGGTTATTTTCCCAAATCAGCACGCAGCAAAGTTAATTATTAATAATAATTAAAAAGTTTTAACGACATCTATAAATGTTAAAAATATAAAATACGTAGCAAGACAGTTTGTCAAGCGAATCGCCCCCACGTTCTTTTGACGTTATAAGTCATGTGCCAATATAAAGCTAATTAATATCGGCTGGCAATTATAGACCAGTTAACATTAACAAGGTGCCCTTTAATTATTATCGTTGGAATCTGTCTATGACGTCGGGTTTACGACACTTCCGCCGGAACCCCTGACTGACCATAAAGCCTACTACACAATGGTCGATGTGCAACATTCGCCCTCGTAAACAACACCACTCCAACACAAATCCAACAGTGTGACTCTCAACTAAATATTAAAACACCGAATGACCCAATATAACTTTACTACGACCATAAAACTGAAATAGGTTAGTGTTATTTGGTATGCGGCAACACTTAACAAACCATAGATTTATGTTTTTATAACAGTGTAAAATAAGATAATCTATAACTTCATGAGCCGATCTCGCTGGTCGTAACGACATGGTGCGTGTTAAACGATGCAATGAGCAATTTCTAAACAACATAAAATGAATTTCACACAGGCAAAAACGTGAAATTGTAATCAAGACATATCCAATGGGAAACTCATCGAGATGAACTAACCATTGTGGATGTGGCGATAAATCAACAGTTAATGTACAATTAAACAATTTCTCATGCTCAACACGATCGACTCGCGTGTCACGTGGTACATTATGTGCTATAATTGTTGGTCTGCTCATATCTCTTCGTCTTTATACTATTTAATTGTTTTTACATCATGTGGCCAAAGATTTACACAGCCCTAGATAGGTTAGCAACTTTGCAGAGTGTAGATACGACGACTGTCTGGATAGAGAAGTTGAGTAAAAAGAAGTAATAAGTAGTCCATCTTTTTCATTCGATTAAATCTACTTGATTATAAGTTTGTGGGAGAACGTACGTTATACGTTTCCATTAAAAATGCTTGAGACTGTGCCTTGTTCCAAAGTACGGAGATTTGCTTTTATTCCATTCATTAATTAATGTGCATCTATAGTTCCAATCATAAATTATGAGAACCCAACGTGCATGAGCGAAAACCATAGACAAGACATCGCGCCTGTCGATTAATTGCTTCAAGTGAACTGACTATCACTACGTGATAGGTCGATCGTCATTATCAAAGTATTAAAAACTGTAACCAGCCTCGTTGATTTAGTTGCCGCATAGCACTACTGCTGTGCTCTGGGTTCAATTCCCGAGGCGAGCTGAAATCGCTTTGTGAGATTTAAGAAACTTTCACAAAGCACCCGTACATTGAAAAGCACGTAGATGACGATCCTGCGCCTGACCTCCCTATACCGGATTATTGCTGTCCCATCAAGTTTTAAAGGTAAAGGATAAAGAGTGTTTATCTGTGTTCGTGCCAATGTTTGTAAACTATAATAAGCATGTCTAGCGCAGTCTGATCTCCTTGGAGAGAGCCACCTTGGCTGACAACAATCTCTCCGACCGCCATTATTAAAAGACGATTTACCTATCACTGAATAGCCATGAACATGAACAAAGAATAAGGACAATGAAATCAACGTGCGGTTTTCCGCAAAAACTTAATAAAGCTACAATGCATTCCGCCTACTCTAGAAGTACGATACAAAATAAAAAAACTTTCTACTCTTTCATGCGTTGTATTTAGCCAATATTATACTAGCATCGATGATCGAGAACTCTGTCACTTCAAAAGCAAATAATATATTACACGGCAGGTCTATTAATTCCAATACAATGTTGCACAGGTTTATAATTAGTAAGCTGTCTCTTTAACTAATTTACACACGCTATAAACCCTGCAATTGTAGAGTAATTATGACATTTAAACAGAGTCGAGAGGAGTGTTCGAAACTCAATTCTTGTCCGTCATTAGTCGGAGAGAGGGTAGACATTCTGTCATTATCCATGTTCATTATAATCTTGGGCAAGTATCTCGAGCGCCACCTCGAGTCGAGATTACGCCGTCGTAATTAACTGTTTTACACGCTCCTAATGGCTTCATTTCGCTAATGACCACCTCGACTCGTCCTTCTATCTACACAACTCGAATATCGCAACATTCAAGGCAATTTGTACCTTTCACTTAAGATTTTAACACATATTTTTGATTAATTTTATTCAAAGCGGTTTATTGAGGAAACGTGCACTTTTATTTGCAATAGTGTAATCAAATTTCACTTAGACTTTATAGTTAAATGTAGACAATAAAGTTATTATTTGATTTGGAACGACGTTTATGATTTAATGGTTTATCGTCATCAAATTACACGTAGACATCCGTTTTTTTAATAAAATAATGATTTATTAGTTGTAATATTATTGCTTGTAATATAGCAACACCCGCCCGCGTTGCTTTTATTAAATTCAACTTAATTCTCCGTTAACATAATACTAACTTAATAATAACTTAACAATATGCAAAAAAGGTGTTACCAATGTGAATCTAGCGTGCTAATCTGATTCTCTGCTCGTTTCGATGTAATTAAAATTTAAATTACATCGAAACTAATTCAATTTAATTAAAATTTAATAAACATTAATAAGTTATTGATACGAAAGCCTTATCAAGAACATATCAGTATCTACTGTAATGTGATCCAGGTATTCATCCATACAGATTATATTTTAATACAGATAAAGTTATTCTAAAGATAAATAAACAAATACTACATAACAATAATTAAAAAATATATATGTATATTTTTATACACATTTGAGTTTTTATTGCTTGACTGAATAAATTATTATTATAAAGGAAAGCAACTTAAAAATAGTTGTGTATAGAATGTACTTTTATGATAAATTAATATAAAATTACCTATACATATGTATAATTATATTAGGTCTAAAAAACTACTTGATTAAAAACCCTTGCAAAGGTAACATTAAATCAACTTCAGTTGCAAGCAACAATTTTAATGCATCGGTCTTGTTAACAGAATATTTATCATGGGATCGCATTATGTTACTCTGTGTAATTACCATAAATATACAACTACGTTACCAGATGTACCTACTGCCTACTAGCCTTAATCGTATCCTGGGCATATAATTTGTATATATCTACTTTTGCTATACAAATGTGCTTATAGGTACCTAATAGCATGGCCAGTGGTAAATTGGCGTTCTTGCTGTCAACAGGGGTACAATTATCTCGTCAACGTCACTTAATGGACTCGCTGATATCTTGCACAATCATTATCACATTATACTTATGTGATACGATTGCAGAAGGTTCGTAATTGCTCTTATGAATGAAGGTAACATGTGTTTATTTTACCGTCTAAGATAAGAATTTTCCTTTAGTTTTTCTAAATTTGGAATTGACCGTAAAGCTCTACTAGTTAGTCGAGTCTGTGGGTTGTTTGCAAGAGTTACCGTGACCATGGTAAAAGGACCTCCAGAAAGAACATAATGGGTTTTAGTTAGTAAGAGTCTGTCACATCCTTCTTATTATTTGACGATTTTCCACCAAAAATATACAAAAAAATAAGATAAAGATACACCGGAGGACATATTTATTTCTGAGACTATAAACAGCTTCTGCCTGGGCTGCGGGTTTTTCGCAAGAGTTACCGTGGCCCTGGCACACAGGAACCTCCAGAAGGAATATAGTGGGTTTTAGTCAGTAAGAGTCTGACACTCCCTCCAGCTGCACTCTCAGCGGGATCAGGGTTTGATGATTTCTCACGAAAAACAAAGGACCAGAGAGAGGAAATTTCTGATACTGCAAACAGCTTAGGTACTATTAAATTTTAATTAATTAACGAACATAAAACTTACAAATTATTAGAAAAACTTAAGAGTCCACAATAATTAATTTCGTGATAATTATCGTTAAATTAGTTAACCAGGCTTATTTTTAAAAGAAATGCACCATGCAAGTTGACTATTAACAAGGTACGTAAACTAATGTTGCAAAATTAAGTGGAAACATAAACAAGGTTTGTTAAAACTATTTATACTAAACGCTATCTTTTTAATCAAGAAATAGCCATACAAACAAATTGACTTGCATATATACATCCAATTACGAAGATTAAATGAACAATTCTCATCAAATACTACAAGAGCATTAAATTTTATTATAATATCAGTGTCGTAACGATGTAAAAAGTGAATTTGAATCAACTGATATCTTAATAATAGCATTCATATTTATACACTGCTAATCTGTTGGTTTTCTTCGTCGTAAATAATACTCGCGTCTAGCACATTTGAATATTAACGAGAACTTAAAGCCCGTCACAGACTTAGCTATAACATACATTCATATTTTTATAGCTAGGCATATTACTAAATATTTTCTATAAGTACTATTTTTACGGGACCGCACACTTAGCTGTAATATATATTTCTGTGACGTCACCAAGCGATACCGTAATATATAGGACGACCATCAATTAATGAAGGCAAAATATTTATTTCTCTATTATTTATTTATTTATAAGTTAACAGATAGTCCAAAGCACTTATAAACATCAAAAAATACGAAAGGCCTATAATAGTACGGTATATTAATATATATTATAGCTAAGTCTGTGACGGGCTTAATATTGGGAGCTAGTGGTTGCCTCGTCATAAGGGAGCATGCACACAACATAATTTTACGATGGCTCGGTAACGACTTTGCGCTTCGAAGACTTTTACTGGCATTATTAAAAACTAACTGTGAACGGACAACAAACGATTTTTTCCCTGATTTGTATTCTTTATTATGACTAATTAAAATGTATAATACTAATGTGCCAGCGTGTGTGTGATATATTTATTATTTTTATTGCATTGCAGTTTGATAAAATAAAAAAACACACTATCAATTTATGTTTTCTTTGCTAATTAACCTCTGTGGATTGTTGTGGTAACGCATGGATTTCATCATTAAACAGTATTTTATTTTTTAAAAGCCAGAAATATAATTAATTATCTTAGTATCCTTTTGACACATTATTTTAAAAATTTTATATGTGTATTCTAAATAATTTATGGGCCATTTAAAGCAAAATAATAAAATATTTTATCTATTTCTATTAATTATATTGAATGCCTGTACATCCAGGTGTCAAAGGCCTACCTATTAAATCGCATTAGTGGATTCTTAGGTGATTTTGTTTAATTTTGCCACTAAAAAGTTTTCAATGTATAAGTTCCAGCTAGCCGAAACTGTCAAATTTACCCAATCAACTTTGACCCATACGCATCAGCATCAGGAAATTTTAAAGATTGTAGTAGCTTTGTGTGCATGCGTTTATACATACATATAGAAAGCTTTCTGCACGTAACTGTACCCGTTGTAAAGACGAGGTCACACTGATAGATATGTGATGCCTCGTCCACGTTAAATGAACCGTTGAACGTCTATAAAACTCAGTAAGGCGTAACGCAGGTGCCCCGGAGGACCGGTACACAGATATCTTTAGATTAAACCCACGTGTACGCATTCTGTTTCTATCCCAGCAATAAAATTAAACCCATCTCTGATATAATTACTTAAGTAGCACCTTATCTAGCTTAAAGTTGACAGTGTGTAATCTAAGCGGTAATTATTATTTAATATCTCATTAGAAATGAAGTGATAATGATAACAACTAAGAGTCGTTTAAGAGTTGTGAGATAACCTGTTCAGAAGACCTCGATGTTATAAGCTACGTAGATACATAGCTTTCTAAAATGAATTGTATGAAATTAACTATTTATTTTGTACAAGTAACATATATTTTTTTAGATAATTCCTCTCTAAAATGATTTATATCAGATAAAATATTTATTTTTTCCTAATTAGTTCTATCGGGATAATGTAAGTTTTGCAAGACTCTCTTTTAGTCCTATGTCCCCTAGATGGGGCAGAAGACATCTACAATGCTCCTTTGCAAGACTAATTAATTTCAAATTATGTAGAGATGATTAATTGCTTTGTAATTAAGGATTCACTTTGCACAGAAACGAAAGAAAATTCATAATTACGCAAATTAAGTTAATTATCTTTTTTATAAATAGTCAAGTGATGATGTTAAGAACTTGAACGACGGTTATAGTTTGCTGACAATTATGATGCCTCAATTCCGTTTGGAGAACTTAATTTTATTAATAGCCCCCTGCAATACATGCTTAATGACATCACTGCATTGTATGAGGTCTCGAAGCTCTTTCCGCCAATTACATGCATGAAACGAGTATTTTGTTCAAGCAGTGTAACCTTGTTCCCACATATGCTCGGCTCAAGATTGATATCACCACTTAACTGGAGTCAGCTGCTGATGTAATTAGCGATGCGACTCGCGACCCACTCCGCGAATTTATCTTACACTCCTTATATCTCAACGGGTCGCGTTTACTTGCTTAAGCTAATTGAAACTGGTGAAAAATTGCGACCACATACCGAGTAATTTAATGTCGTTGCCTCCAGGTACGAACGTATGTAATTCAAACGCAGCAATGTTTACTTTTAATCGTTAATGCTCGACAGACCCTTAATAACCATAAGTTGGCTGGCCACAATAAACTAACGTCTTTAAAACAACATTCGTAATAAACGAGATGTCCTTATTGATGTTTGTATGAAGACTGATAAATATCACAAGCTAGTAATTGTGCCGAGATGTTTTACTTGCTGCTTTTAATGAAAGCTTTATGTTGTTTGCTTGCGAAATGAGGATTGATCGTTTGCTGATGCACGCAGCGTAAAGGTACAGTGTGGTTCTTGTACGATAGGTAGAGGCATAGCGGGTAACAAATTGATGCGAGGTGTCAAATCGCTGTTAATGCCGTACGAGTGTGTCGAGCGTGGCGAGTGGCGCGAATGTGGAGGTGCCGTGACGGACAGAGGGCACGCTCGTTAGTGTGACCGCACCATTATCGATGATGGATGACCACCGCCGGCGCCATACCGACACCCGACAAATTTAATTTAGACCACTAATGTTGTGTGCTGTTACTTTTATGTAGATAAAGTTATTATAGTGTCAACGTGAACTATCTAATGTCTATCTAACAATTTACTAAGTTTACGTAATGTCACCCACGAAGCCCTGAAGGATTCATCGTTTAATCGCTAATAAGCTAATGCTTACAAGTATAAATATACAGAATTTATTTATAAAACGGCTTTCATCAGTCGTAATAAAGCTACAGTCAGGATACACCGGGGAAACATTATTGCATCAATGTGGGCATTACAAAGTTTCGATAATTTCTCAAGCACGTTAACGTGGCTACAGCGTACGCACATAAATTTTATAACGTAATTCCGTTTTAATGAGCACAAAATAACATTTACAGGTCGCTCGCGAAGAGATGTAAACTGCTTTAATTGCACCTTTAGCGATCGAGCACCTTGGTCGCTACGAGCGCCGAATCAACACCTTACATCCAAATTGGTACATAAACACGACGCAATAAACGGGAGCCGGCGCTTTACTGCGGACTTTTAGTTTATTGAAATAATAATGAGTAAAAATGTGTGATGCTTGCCAAACACGGAGATGTTAACGGTGGAGCAGACAACGCCGGCAGACAGGTAGCTCGTGGAGTATGTATGTGTATGACGGGGAGGCGGGTGGTAAATGCAGTCGGTCGGGGCGCTAACGGGCGCGGGGGTGCGGGGCGCGGGGCGGCAGGGTGCTGGGGAGCAGACGTCGTCGAGGAGCGTCGGAGGCTGCGATCGATGAAGCGCGGACACGCCTCGCGCACGCCACCGCAGCCCGCAGCCTACACTCATTGTTGATTCAGCCGCCGCTCCTTCGTCTGCTATTACACGACTACTACCCCGTACATGCCGACGAGTTCACCCGAAACCTCTCCGGGTCAACATTCATCATCTGTAAACGAGTTACCTTTTTCGGACAATCTAACCCAACAGCACCAAACGTCTTAGAATGTCCAAAGTGAATCGAATCTCGTTTCATATTTTATAATGCATGTGAGCTGTCAAGAGATGTTCCAAATGCGATGAGCGTGTTAAACGACTGTATTGTGATGCGCTGTCACTGCGGAGGTCGGTGCCTTTGCTCCAAGCCCTCACCACGTCGATATTATCTCGCCTCACGGACTAGGAAGCCACTCGCTCATGCTAACATCCAAGCGGGAACACAAAAATAAAACAACTTAATCTGACGTCCAACGATTTTTGATAATCCTTTCAGTAGAACAGATTCCATATGCTTACATAAGACCGTTCTAGACCGTGTCAGTTTATTATTAAAATGTGAGATTGACCCGATTAATTGCGAGAATTAACTGCAATTTAATTAATTATCCCTTTATCTTCGTTTAAATAAATCGCAGTGCTTAAATCATGCTATTAAATTAAATTCTGTTCGACTATTTATAGATTATTTAAGATTTGAAAGTCATCTAAAAAACTTACACAAAAACCTAACTCCTTTATCGGTATATCTAAAATCTTGTCAAAACGGTTAGTTAAGCGCGGGATCAGGCGACGAGTACAAAACGGGTGACGTGTATAACAAACGCGATTTAAACGTCACAACTCAAACTATACAGATTATACTGAAATAATCTTAAAGTTCAGCACTCTAAGATCCATATTGCTATGTACGGTACGGTCCCAATTCTTGAGATTACAATTTTGTGAGTGTCGATCAATTTGAATTCCTCGAGACACTGATCCGTCACCGATAAAACACTCTAGCATCGTTTGGTGACAAGTCAGTTGTGCACTTGTAATCCGAGAGATTAGACATCTCTATTAACAGTCCGCCCCGAGCACCTTTGACTCTGATGGAACCGACACAAGTTTTTAAATTGCGCTTAACACGCATCTAATTGCTTTATCTACCCACTGATATGCCGTTAATTTTGCTATAATAACGCTGACGGAAGCAAATTATGAATATTATGTCCATAAATTCTTTTATCTTTGAGCCGCTCCTCCATAATTTATTATCATAAAATAATAACTGCGAGAGTTAAGCAGGTTTAATGAGGCATCAGTCAAAATTACCACGCTTTGTAGAATTCCACCAGAGTACGTAAACAACTGCCCCAAATGCTCAAATATGAAAATGAGCACCCATGTACATTTATTAGTCCTATGTAAGGGTTCCAGTCGAGTTGGCAACAAGGGCTGTTCCGAGCGAGGAGGTGCGTGTCAGTGTGTTGGTGAGCGTTCGGTAAACGCGCGCCTGTGTGCAACAACAGGTACGAGAATGTTTGGGATCCCGGTTATATTTATACACCAACTAGGAATCATGTACCTAGACATATTATCTACCAAGTCAACCACACGCCAATAAAACATTGCCGAACACCAAGCTATACAGCTGTTGAGGACATGACCGGATTTGCGCACAAACTGTAGCAAGTCACGCGACAGCAAGACAATAAAAACTTATCAAGCCTCTTATAGCTAATTAGGCGAACGCTTATTGTTATTTATACGCCACACGATAGGTATTTACAAGTCAGCGGTGTCACAGAGTTCATGACAGCACGAAAATACTACAAATATATTCATAGACCTCGAGCCTATTTAGCATTGTTGGATGTAATCGACTTCATACATATTTTTTAACCCTGACCTGACCGCTGATGTATAATATTGAATTTTAAACGTTTGAAAGTTTTAAGCAACGGTATTACCAATGTTTGGTTATTATTGAGTTCTAAACGGCGTGATTGTTTATAAGATAGTGTCAGGGCGCGTCGGGCACAGTTGACGTGACAGCTTGCACCTGTAAGTGCGGCGGCGATCTAATTCGTCCGAATGTTAATGAGCCGCGGTCCGCAGTGCGCCCGCGCTGCGCCGCGCCACTTCGCGACCAGCGCCTGCGTAACCCGACGCTACACCTGTCCCGATATGAAATAATTTTTATTTACAGAGCCCTCCGGAGATTATGAATATTTCGTAGTGGTATCGCGTCCGACATCGGACCGCATATTATGTTACATCGAGTAACCTATGACGATCCATAATTTACTTCGGCGGTCGCCCGCGCTCTCTCTTTATTTCGGTAAATAATATTTTTACTTGACACCTTCCCTAGTAGTCATTTGACAGTGTTATAAAGTTTTTGTTGGAATCAATTGAAACATGACGGTCGTAAAACTAAAATGTATAACTTTATGTTTATATATTATGAAAATACAATATATTATAATAGATGTATGTAGGACCATTCTTGAGCAAGAAGAAGTTGCATATCCATTGCTACATTAACAATGTTAATTGACACTTAAGACTTGTAACCGACAGTAGTACCTAGTACGTAAGTCTCCTTTAGTACTACTAGTATGCATATTTCTATCTATTATTATTGCGTATGTTATGGGTTAGTACATATGCATTTCAGCTCAGTAGAAAAAGATGTTATATGTATATCAGTGACATGCGTAGTAAAACGGTTAATATCTAAAACAAAATCACAAGTGTGAGGTTCTGCAATGACCAATAAATCATATTTCTTAGGCATCACAGTAATCCATACCGTGCCGTTTAGGGTTCCGTACAGACACAAAAAAGAACATGATACTGCACACTGGTTTTAATTTATTGAATATGCATGCGTTTTTATTGGTAATAAACCTATCTATATGATTGTAAAATTGCTTTGAGGTGTGAAATAGAATTCAAACAACTTTAGTTCTTATTGCTACAAGACAGTAATAATGTATCTACTGGTACGTGTGTCGACTAGTAATATTTTAAAGTATAGCAAAAAGGTGCATAATGATGAGCAAAGGGGGTTTGCGTGGAGAGCTGCGCTTCGAGGAGTCATCAATCATGCGGCTGGGCCGCCCCGTGACGAATGCCAAGCCAAACACCATTGTGACCGATGCCACCCACACGCGGCCCGCGCGAATACCAGCGCCTTCTGACGTCACGTACGCAAGGGTTCCGTTACTCTTTCCTTACTAATAAAGTTACATAGAAACTACCGGTATTTTTTATGGAATTACACGATAAGATAAATACAATTAAGATATTTTTTTTTTGTAAATGTTGTGTATTTATATTGTAGTGGAAAAAAATACAATGCTGAGTCAGATTTGATGGTAATTCGGTAATATAGTGCGATATAATTTTTAATGTATTAACATCAGTACCAAAAACCCGAATTCTACACGAAACCCAAAACCATTAAATCAAAGTCTATTGCGAAAAAAATGTATTGTATGTTCCTCATTGACACAATCTTGGACAAAGTGCTACAATGGCCTGTTGGTAAATTAATGGGGAACCTTACGCGGAAGTGCCTTCCTAGAAACTCCCCCGTCGCGACCACTATCAACCATGTTGTAAATGGCCGATATTATTCACTGGAGGCTACCACACACGTGGTCGTGTTTATAATGGATTAATATTTATAACAATATAAACACTGTTTATACAATTTGTAAAAAAAAACAACTCTTTTAAAAAAAAGTCGACAACTGAGGTAAAATGGAGAATTTCATTTTGCTTGTTATTTTAGACCGCACGTTTCCTTGAGTCCGATTTTTTTATATAAAATAGTCACATTGTCAAGACGTTCATCCGTTCTACTTGCAGTAGAACATGTTTTATACTAACGAGGACCTTGTGATAGACTTGTGATATCAATTATACTTCCAGTTAACCGTTGGCGTTCATTAGAAGCCTTATGTTAGTGATTTGCGCTATTTACGGTGATAAATCAATTTGTAGACGAGTTCGTAGCTTCCTGCTACGTAATCAGTGCTACGAGAATGAATCAGCCCAATGATAGTTTACAACAACTGGTAGCTACGAGGAGATAGGCAGGTTCGCTTTAGCAATTTCACCTAGGCAGCCTCACATATTCATAACGTCCGATTTAATCGGCCACAGTTCACCTCGGGGAATGTATGGGCCGCATGTGCAATTAATTGGCTTATCGTGAGTTTATTGATTCGGTAAGGCGATCCGTTTTAATTACCGCCATCGCTCATTTGCCGCTGATTGGCTCTCAACATACCTCAATATAATAGCGTACTAGTTTCTTAGTTAACCCGGCCAATTTCAAGATCTCTTGCAAATGAAATTGCAATCATAATCGCCACGCCTTTCCAGTTTATTCGTTTAACTGTTTTAATTAAAGAGACTATTAACGCCGGTTCTCTTAAATCAATATTGACAAGAAATGCCAGCAAATAAATTCTGCCGCTAGTTATGAACACGACAAAGCAGCACTGCGGGTACTTATTTGCATTCTTTCGATGATCTTTTGTGCACGTTGTGTATTCTCAAGTTATAGTAGTCGGAGCATTTAATGAGGACACAACTTGTGTTTATAGTGGTGCCTGGCCTCCAATTGACTTTCTAGGCGAGTGCTTACAAAACACAACCGTGGTCTCCGTCGCATTCTATAATTTTGTATCGTAAAAAGGGTAACAAATATAAAAGTTGTTCGTTGAGCATATGTCGCGGCGCGCGGAGTCTGCTATTACGACTAATTGACAGTCCGCACACGAGCTGTGTTTACTACGTATTTGTCACTTCCCCTTGGCTAATGACACGCTGCATGCTAGCCACCTCGCCGGAGGAACTTTTCAAAATAAACAAATGCATTGATGAGCGCCACGAGTGCGCGACCACAACGACATGTCTCGCATGAACGTCCAAAACGAATAATAGAATTTGTTTTATGAATAACTTTCCAATTCAATTTGAGCGCTAAAGTATTTGTGCAATTTCCCAGACATATTCAAATCAAATTGCCAAGTTTCAGATAAACAACACGGTGATAACTAACCCCATAATATCACATTAACTTCAACCCTCAGAGTGAGAAACTGCCACAAACAAAGTTATCAATAATCACGATTTGGTTAATGGCCCGGGGCGGATGACGAGTTCCAGTACAACGGACTCATAATAAAGATATAATATCAGCGCACTCTCCCGAGGGTGACGAATTGCTTGTACGATTAACTCTTAAACGACAAATAGAGCAACTCCCTTCCCGCAGCCCTCCCGGTCGGGGGTAAACTAAGCCACGACTTCCGCTAATTATTCGGGGGAGCGGCTCAGCAAACATCGCCGTCCCCCTCGCACTCTACGAGCCGATGCACATCTCCGCAAAAACTCTCTGAAAACCAAAATTTTCCCTTCTCCCGACGGGCGGTCATATTTCTTCCCTCTCGCTCCCATTAAACACGCCGTAAACGCTTTCCTTTTTTCACGCCCTCGCTCTAATAGAAAGGCAAATTACGAGCTTACGGGCGCGGACGGGTGGCGATGTACGAAACCGCCGCGGCTGTGCCTGCTGCGTCCTGCTTTCACTCGCCGACACACATATTTCCGTACTGCTCGGGAAAACAGGGGTCGACTACGTGAACTTTCACGTCATATGTTTATACCCGTATCTATCATTCTACTACAGCACACGTGAACTCGCTACTTGCATCTACCTAATATCGATATTTTTTTTGCATCAACTCGGCAAAAGACAAATAGCTTGCGGCAAATTTAGAACGAACACAGTCTATCTTGCTTTAATTGACAGAAATAATAAAATGTATTTATTAGCACACACATGATTAGCGGACATCTTTTTTGATAAGACTAACGATAGAATGACGGCTACTGTTCAAGATGTCACCCTATCTTATAAAACCGGTGGCAAAATGTTTTGCTTATTTATTCGAATAACTAGCCTGGTGTATGTATATTTTATTCATGCACACCAGTTATACTGTAGGCACTCGTATATCATGTAGGAAATTATACGGTGTACCAAATAACTACAGTTTTAGAAGGGTGTTGCTAAAACATTACCTATTGGCATCTTCCCTAATAGCTAATATGTCCAACATAACGACATTAAAGTTCTTGTGATAAAGCGATCATAATGTTCATGCAGTAACACAAGAGCTGCTGTCAGCCGCTGCCTCCCCGAGTGAGTCGTACACGGCGCATGAACATGGTGGCGACAAACCTGACGAGCGCCTCGCGTGACGTCACACCTCACCACATTGTATGCACCCCGCTCCTGTGATCAACTCAAAGGCTTCATCGACGAATAATGGCCAAGTCACAAAAAAATATCAATCTTATAGAAGTTGTAATGCACCGAATTTGTATTAGCTATGTGTTTGGATGAAGGCACAAATTAAAACATTGGAATTGACATATTTATTAAGGGTACTTAAAATCACACTATTGACTATTGCAGCTTTATCGTTATTGATTTAAATAATTAATGGAGAAAATTAAATGCTAACTAAACTGATCTTAGTAAAATTGCCCTGAAATGGAACAAGGCCTATCAAAAACCTAAATTGTAATATCGGAGAGCATGTCAATAGCAGCGTGACGTGTTCTAAATTACAAGTCAAACATCGCCGGCGGCGCGGGCGTCACAAATGGAACCTCCAGTTTCATGATTCGGTAATGAGCACGTGCCGTCAGATTGTGGCTTGTTCATACAAATGGCAGTCATTTTCGAGTTATCGACTTAACACCGCCGCGGAAATGGAAAATAATAACTTCATCACTGGGCGGTGACACGTACGGATATAATTTGGGCGCATTAGACGTCATTTGTAGGAAAACTTGCTCCATAGTGCGCGACCAAGTCATTATGTTATTGTTATTTCGTTCCGTGTTTGTCGCCCTCGGCTATGAACTACGACTTTTTTTTCTTTCCGTACTCTTTCCGAGACCAGCATCTTGTAACATGCAGCGAGCTTTCTCAAGTATACTCCTATTGGCCCGCTCTGCAATGCCATTCTGCTGTGGCGAGTAGGGTATAGTTGTTTGATGACAGATACCATTTTCCTTCAAATAATTCTGAAAAATTAAGTTAATATATTCACCTCCATTGTCACTGCGTATTACTTTTAGTTTTTTATCTGTTTGGTTTTCTACTAAACACTTCCATTCTTTAAATTTAGTAAAAACCTCATCTTTCCTTCTCAAAAAATAAACAAAAGTTTTTCTATTGAAGTCATCTATAAGTGTCAAAATATATCTAGATCCACTAAAAGATGAACAAGGCATAGGTCCACATAAGTCGGTGTGAACTAATTCTAATATATCAGTGGCTCTGTTAAAGCTTTTCTTAGGGAAAGGTAATCTTGTTTGTTTCCCCATCACACATGCTACACATTTCTCGAAATTACTATTATTACTATAAGTAATTCCTGTAGCCATACCTTTATTTAAGAGCTGCATGCTTCTGTGGTTAAGGTGCCCCAGACGTCGATGCCAGACTTCCTGTGATGCCATAACTGAAGCCTTTTCAGTATTAATTAAATTAATAACATCACTGCTTGAAGTTTTACCTGACTTTGTTTCAGTAGACTTTTCTACTAAGCTGCATTGTAAGGGAGTGGATTCAACAATATCTAGCTGATATACACCATCACAAAGTGTAGCAGAGGCCACAACTACCTCACCGTCATATATTTGACAAATGCTAGAAGAAAACACCACTTTAAAACCTTTTCTAACCATTTCACTAACTGACAACAAGTTTGCTGTTAAGTTTGGTACAAAATAAACATTAGATATTGTCTTTACATTGCCATTTCTCATTTGCACCTGAACTGACCCTTGTCCAGCAGTTAATATCTTGTCACCATTTGCTAGTTTCACTTCCAATGTTTTGCCATTCACAAAATCACTCATGACTGATCTGTCACGACACATATGTCCTGTTGCACCACTATCTATGTACCATGATGTACTACTGATGTTAGCTGAAAGTGCGGTAAGTAATGCTTTAGAATTATCTGTATTTGGTTTAGGATTCTTCTTGTTCACATTCTTCGGGCAATCCTTAATAAAATGTCCCGTCTTCCTGCACTTAAAACAATTAGGAGGCTGCTTGCGTGCAACTACAGCTAGAGCACTCTCAGTCTTGTCATCTCTTCTAATATTTTTCTGCAATAATTTCCCTTTGACTATCTCACTTGACAATTTTAAATTTGAATTTTCCATTGCCATAATCAATGGGTCATAGTCTGCAGTGAGACCACTTAACATGATGACTGCTATGAAGTCGTCTTCCAGAGGCGACCCTATTTCGCTTAGCTGTTGTGCCATTTCAGTGATTCTGTTTAAGTATGCTTCCATGTTCTCACTGTCACACAGTTTGGTCGCGAACAGCGTTCGTAGTAGACCAAGTCTCCGGCATAATCCCTTATCCTCGTATGCTTTCTGCAAATTTGTCCACGCTTCGTGTGCAGTCTTCGCGTTTCTAATGTGTGGTATCGCCGTTGGCTGTACATTCAATGCAATTTTTGCCAGGGCTTTAAGAGTTTTCTTGTTGTCCTTGCCATCGTCCGATTCAACATATTCCCATAACTCTTCGTGTACCAAAATCATTCGCATCATGAATTTCCACGAGCTATAGTTCTCGATGCCTTTAAGTTTCTCAATTGAAACAAAATTTGAGGATCCAGAACCCGACGAGGCGGCCATAATGTTCTTTTGTTTTCAATGAGATATTTTGTTTTCTCAATGAACCGGTCACAGAACGCGAAGTACGTGAAAATATATTGATTTTATTTATTAACAATATCCCTGGGCCCATAACCTGAGGGGTTATGGGCAGAAAACAAACGACTTTATAATATAAACAGGGATTTAATAAGATTACAGAAAATTACACGTATGTCTTAGTTGCCGGCGGAACATAGAAGAAAGAGACAACAATATAATAAAGTGACGTTACTATAGAAATGTCAAACTCAAAATTACATAATAGTTTGCGTTTACAAATTAAACTTCAACATTGGTATCGTGTGTTTTTCATAACAGATTATAGTACAGTTTTATGGCACAAAAAAAAACTGATTTCACAAGGTATAATTAAATATCAACCGCAATAAATTGCTCAAATGCAGTCTAAGTTATATTACCAGCGTTACAGTTAGCTTCCGTATTATTTCCAGATATTTAACGACGAACGTGACATAAGAAGCCTTTAAAATCTTAAGTAGCATCTGCAATGTAGTCGATGTCGTTGAAACCAACCCTTACTTCCGCGACTGAGCTATGATTACGTTTTTGTTACATCGACGGGTTCGGCCACCCCGAATCCACATAAAAATAATTTATTCCTACCGAGGGGTAGCTGTGAAAATTTAACGCTCCACTTGAAAAAAGTGACACCACATGACGATGTCTAATTCGACGTCTATCCTTTACTTTCGTGTAATGTGCGAGAGTGACAACATGCTACCCCGTTTTTTAGGTTACAGCCTGAAGCGACGTTTATGATTTAAAAAGTTCACGGTGCAACTGCCACGTGAGTGGTATCGCTTCCGTGTGCTGAGCGCTGATCGGCTCGACACTAACGACCTCGCTTAATTAGTAACTCGACAGATGACACAGAACTCCTCTAGGCCAGCGTCTGTCGCTCTCGACAGCAGTTGACTTAATTGGTATTTACATCATTGACATGCAATAATTCTGTCGCGAGAAAGCACTAAACGTAAATTAAACATTTAGCTCATGATTATTTTGAGCAGCAGACGTTTACCGTTGCAAGTGTCTGCATATACGATGTGATACAAATCAAAAGTACCAATGATAGATGGTGGTGCTCGGTCACCGATCAAATTCTGATGCGATAACAAGGCCACTTTACTGTAAGCGATCAAAAAAGAGCGTCGTCAGTTCCGGGCGCTGTAGGTCGCGGCGCAGTGGTTAGCGTGGTAACGAGAAGCGGGTCGGGGGTCGCAGTCGCGGTCGCGGACACCTCACAATGGCTCGTTTGGTGCACAATGCCGCCCCCTCGCGGCCCACTTCATTACGCGTGTATTGTGCCACACACGGCCACGCGCACCTAGTGCCGAGCTGTGTGACTCCTGTGACCCAGCGCCGCCGGTGGCCTGCCAAAGCATTCCACATTAAGGGAACCTTTGTTTCCAGCCCACCTCTCGATAATTACACACACTATCCAGAATTTAATTACTCCAATCAGCAATGCTTTTTGTGTTTGAAACAATCAAAACCTATTTACAAAATAATTATTCCAATACGTAGTATCATAACAAACATCATAATTCATTGATTAATTTCCTAAGAGACTCCTGGCGTTACGTTGTTATTATTAAGCGAATTAAAGCAATCAATCACAATGAATCGACGTGTAATACGCCACAGCGCTGGAATATTAAATCATTATCTATATAAGCATCGAATGTTCGGCTAATAATAGACGAGATAAAATCTCATTGAGCGGTGTGAGTGGAATGGCAATGCGCGCGATTGAAGCGCTCACAATGGGCGTAGGAGTAAAACCAACACGCGCCCGCGCACCCGGCACAATACCGACCTCACAATGGAGAGCTAATTGTGCGACGACAGACAGATACCACCTCATTGTTACTCGCGCCAAGAACCAAAACTCGATGTAGTTATTCTGCTACTGCTAGCTACGGGGTCGCTTCCGTGCAATCACGCCAGCTTTCCAAACACTCTATCGACCTCTGGCTACGTTAATCGACGCGTAAAATTAACTTCAAATTCGATTCTGAGTGTAAAGTCAAAAGCATCAAGAACATATCTTCAATGCAACGTCAACGAGCCGTGAGATGAATGATGATTACTCTCTATGAGATTCCCGAAATCGCCGGCCGTTGTCCATGATTACGTAATTAATCTCAGTCGGCGTCTGCCGTCAGCCTTTCATCGAGCTGCGCGGGCGCATCACTCTCCCCTGTATTCAAGTGCTTTTTACACCTTTTTTCGTAATTATTTAAACTCGCTTATTATGTTTTAGGCGTTAATGGCTGTTAAATGACCACCCTGTTAATGATGTTCCTCCTCTTATTCCCCGATCTCATTTTAAGTAAGGCCCTTTGTACTTTATGGTCTAATCGATTTTAAAACGGGTGTTATTAAGAAAAATTACACAGATTTCGTCGAAGAGATTCTTGGTGCACAAGTCATATTTTGTGGTCGATGTAAACTTTGAAGATAAATACGTGATAGAGGAATGTATTTGCGGATAGTATCCCAGTGCTGTCTGTTGCACAATCGTCCGGTAGCCGACAGTTCGCAAGTGCGTGGGCGCATTCTCATTGTGCGCACATCTCATTTTCTCGCATTGAAGTCACAGCAACCAGTAGCTAATACTTTCAACATTAATCATTGTGCAAAACGTTTTATAAGATTTTTTTAACTATACTCATATTATAAAGGTGAAGAGTTTGTTTGCTTAAATGAACTTATCTCAAAAACTCAATAGTTTTTACCCATAAGACGTTTTATTTGGGGAACCGACCCAATAGCAAGTGATCAGCCAAATGCCAACAGGGCACTATATTTTTGTTTTGTTTGTTTTGAGTATTTTTATTTTGTTCAGTTGAATAAACGGTATTTTTCCTTCGGTGACCAACCACTCACAGAAGGAAACCCCGTAACAATTTGGTCCATTTTTTCAAACCAGAATTGAAAAATCTGTTTATGGAGGAAGGCTTTAGACCATTTGTATCCGAGAGCGTGGACTAGTTACCACGGAATACGGGTGATACTGCTGATGAAGGCTTTTTTTTTAGTTGTTTGTTATGTTAAAATTTTTACATCGTCAGGTAATGTACTTTATTTGAAATTGACTCAGGTTATTGTGAACAAAAAAAAATAATCAAGCCTATTGCAGTACGTGCATATTTAGTACTAGCCACAAGTACATAAGTACAAAACAATACATAATAATCATACTAATTTTATGTACACGTATTGAAACTAGCAATCACATAAACACGATACAACTGTAGTATAATTATTCTATGTGAAGTATTTCCACGAACTAATTTCGCTTTGAGTATTAATTAATTCGTGTGATGAACATAATTGCGTTTTATTGCAACACGTTGGCGGCGCGGCTTGATCGAGTTATCGGGCGATCGTGCGCGTGCGCCGGTGAACACGAACGCGCTGCCTCATCACCTTACCAATTAGGTACTAACTACGACTTACATTGATGAAAATACGACAATTTTACGTGCTAACCGACTTCCTCGGCTCATTCTAAATTACTAGGTAATGTTGTTCTACAAAACAATTCGAACTACATTCCTCCTTCATTTAACCTTTTGCGTTTGCGTTCATTTGACTTAATTCGATGCAAGTAAAGTTTTATGTAAGTGTTTCATGTTTTTGTCAAGTACTTTTGGAAAATGTACCAAGGACTAATCTTATCTACACATACATGAATGAGTATAAATATATACAAGAGCATGTCTAATATCCAAACAAGTAACATCCACTTAAAAAAAGAAAAACTCATTTTACATGATAAAAGTATTCATTAATACGCCACGCGAGCGTTGAACTCTTTTCTTAAGCGGTTGCGCGGGAGTGCGCGGACGTGTCAAATTGAAAGGTGCATTAGTGCAAAATAACACGTAGCCACGAAAATTTCAATTAAGTTTAATGCACATGCCGGCGTCCCCCCTCTCGCACCCATCCTCCCTTAACCCCCGACACGATTTATTAAAACCGATTACGAAGCGAGCTAAACCGACGCTCGATTGACTTTGCACTTGCTTTATCGATGCCGATACATTTGATTCCCTAAAATATGATAACGATATCCCCATCAACGGCTTTATTACACGAACCAGGTGATTTAAGCGTTCATTTTATTTTAATGTGTTGTCTTGTATATGCGGCCTGATAACATGCTAAAATATAGTACTTAGATAAAATCAATTACTGGGTTCCTGCAATTTATGCTTTATTGTTTACTTTTATGTACCAGGTTTCATTTAAACGTAAAGATTATAAATTGAATAATCAAGCAAGACTATAACCGCATACCTGCCTATAAAAAAAAATGCCCCAAATCTGATACGAATTGTCTTCAATTAGATAAGAATATAATAATCCTTGATGATTCAATAAACTACAAAACGAACACCAATCACAAAAACAATCTAAGATAGCCCCATGAGATCGATATCTCGAACAGTTTGCCGTTAAAACCTATAAAATACAGTTGAATAAGTTTAATATTTCCAATACGGAGGCACCTGTTAGGGCCGCCCTCGGCAAAAACTGTATTATAACCACTCATAATCAACAGTAATCATTGACTACAATAACTGTCAAAACGGCACTAAATATTGTTTGTTAAATGCCATAAGTTTTGTATTTTTTTTCAACGGTCCACACCTTGGGTGCGTGGACGGACCCAAGCGGACCGCGTCGAGTACAAAGGAGCTGTGCGGATCAACCCGTGCCCGCCTGCCAGGTGCTAAAGGTTAACATTCATACGAGTATTCCTGCGCATGTTCCCTCTTTAATATGCTATTATATAAGCAAACACCTTATACCTTTAAAGTGTTTAAATTCTAATGATATCCCGATTTGTACCGCCTCGACCAAGTAATAGTTAATTTTAGAAGACCGGCTGCGAATATTTCTAATTATAAATAATTGAGACATGTAAAACTGAGCGTTATTTAAATTAATTGTTCGATATAAGGGAAGGCATTTTCTTTGTCCGATAAGTTCGTCATTAAAAGTGAAAATGCAACAGCCTACATAATTGTAACCGAAAGGTCATGATAAAGTTTCAATCAGTAGGAAACAGTGTACCTGGTTTAGACACGCACATCTTATAATGCATGGGCATCACGTCCGCCGACACACCGGCGGGTAATTGTCGAGGCATTAAAAACCGATAAAAACCATTAATACGACGGGCGATCGGTCAAATTGCGGATACCGATAATTTACGTAGGAGACGCCCCTCGCACCGCGCACCGAGATGCACTCCAACTGATAATTAAATGAACTACGAGTGCTGGCACACCGGTACCTCACTAATGTTCGGTTGAATTTTAATTATACAAATCATAGTTATAAATGAGACCTCGTAAATTATCACTATGCCCATATGACGCCTTTTTAATTGACAGATATTGAGTGATTGCTATTTGAAGTTAAAAAGATTTAAATATAAATTGCTTTCACAAGAAGCTGCAAAGATGTTTTTGCAGAATTCCAAATAAACCGAGCAATAAAGAACAAATCATTATGAATTTATTTGTAAGCAAAAGGTTGTCTGCACATTTTAAATTTCGTGGTAGGGCGCTCAGAAATTACAACACTGTTTTATTGTATGGACTCTCCGACGACATACGATGTTGAAGTCAACCGCAAACTGATTTTGCAATAACGTTGTTAAACGTCTGACATAAAAAGGGCACGTTATGAGTTCACATTCAAATATTTTGGACAAAGTCATTGTCAAGGAAGGTGCAGTGGACATAAATCGTATACCAGTTAGCTCCTTCTAACAAAGTCCAGTCGGTAGTAAAGTGGCCGCTTGTAAATCAAAACGACGAATCGAAAAAATGAAAAAAGTAAATAAATCGAGACCCAGCCGACGTTTCTCGTGAGCCACGCAACACTAGTGATGCGCTTCTTAGTTGTACGAGGGTCTGTCGATAAAATATTCTGTGCGTGACCCGTAATAAAACCACTCGGATGCGAAACTTCCCTAATTCGATTCAAACACATTTATAAAGAACACAATTATTTTGAGCTAGTTTATTTTCCCTGACCACAACAATAACTGTAATATGACATACTAAACCACCATATCAAAGTCAATAAAATTACTTTTATCCATTCCAAATATTTATAAGCTTATAACCCTATAGTAGAATTAGGAAAATTCAGATAATAAAGAACGATATTTGGTGGTCCCGGGCAGACCGTATCGATGTGGAAAGGAACGGATTGTGCATCGCAATAAAAAAAGATAAAGCGTATTACGGGATGTCCGGAGATAAGGGCCAGTTTATGTTTTCATATTAAGTTTGACATAAAAATGGACGCAGTAACACATTTTACTGCTATTGGCCGCCTTTGTTAGTTTAACACTCGTCTTGTCGAGCTGTTCTTACTACTGTTTTATATTCGAGACCTTATACGTTCAATAATAATATAATAAAATGTCTATACATGGATTGGGACTACTTTAATGATTATATACTTGAATGATGAAATTTGACTCCAGATAATGAGACGCAATATTCGTAATAAAGACAAAAATTCAACACAGACAACTGATAGCTATACTTTTTATCAATTTATTTACGATTTCAAATTGATTAATTTGACTTTTAATTCAGTTTTAATCTTGAAATGTATAGTGAAAGTTATAAAAAAAGATATCAGAACATCTCTCAAAGAAATTAATAGACATAGCATTGTAAAGCAATTTGAAAACACGCTCCGCCACCCTCCCCTTGTAAAATTTGTCCCTGATATCCCGTTTTGATTGGACGGCTTGATTTATCTCTTGTTTAGGCGTACAAGGAAGATTACCCATTGTTGATCCTTTTTTTTATTTTAAAACAACTTTATGATTTGCTTGGATATCGGAAAATAAAATGGGAAACGACAATGGGCAGAAGCAGATTATTTTCGCTCACCTTTTCTAAAACATTCCGGGTATAACAAAACTTATTTGTAAAATATTATTCGCGATTCTTACGAGGATAAACTACACCAATTGTACAACATAGGTAAAGTTGAGTGTTGGCCTCCTTATTATATTTGAAATTGCAATTTAATTAATTCGAGTATCAAAACTAGTCACGTTCATCAAATAGTGTACGCTGCGTGTGTAACAATAGGATCCCTTCCCCCGAGATTGAAACGCTCTCCGGGCTACTGCCGGCTACAGTGATTTAGACTTAACTGCACTTGTTGCGATACGGGGGGCTCTCCCCATTGCAGATAACATATGACAGGCGGCTAATACGAGGATTATACTCATTCCATACACTTGTTCCGACAAGCTAGTTTACCGTAACTGCGCCAGAACGTGGAGTTACGAGCTTGCATCCGCTAATGATGCAAAACTACAGACATTCCGCTAAGTTACTAGCAGATCTTATTCTACCGTGACACTTATGGTCGAACCTGTTCACAGCTCCTACCATGGAAATGAGATATTTTATCGCTAACTATAACTTTCCGTCGCATGCAATAAATACTGCCATTATTGAATAAAAAATATGGTCATAAACAAAATTCCTGGAAGCACTATAAAGCTTAAAGTCATGTTGTATAGAACTCGTTTAAATTTGTCAAATACCAAACAATCGTTTAGTCGTTATTTGTATATGTGACGTGTCAATATTGCGCGCGCGCCTCGAGAGGGTTATATGTCAGAGCGCGACAGTGTTCCCGGGACGGCCGGGGCGGCAGGCACCGTACACAATGCCAATTTTCCGCTCACCGCCACCGACTACGCAATTATTTAGATAAACCTCTCGGCGTGACTATAAAAACATCTTCCCCTCCCCCTCGAAACGCTGTTTGTTGTCTTTGGGGCTTTGTGAATTTATAGCTCGGCATTACGCCGACGGTTAGGAAAAAATGTACTTTTAATTTATCTCGTTAAAGGGTTGAAGGACGGCCGGGTTCGCGAAGTAATTATTCCGGAATTGGCCACTTTAGCTGATGAATCCATTCCGTTGTACCCTTTATTGGGGGGCTGGATGAGTGAATTAATTTGTTTTTGACTCCGATTTCAACGGAGTGAAAGATTATATTATTTTCAAGAGCACAACGATTACTTTGTTTTATTATTTTTCATTAATCGTAAATTACGGTTAAGGCGAACACTCTAGAGGTATCGATATTGACTTCGAAGGCTACTCCAGAACAACTAAGTACTCGATAGAATACAATCAATAACTTACCTCCCACTCTTAGTGATGATCATTTCAGTGCCTAAGTCGTGGAACTTATCCCACAGCTCCTTGGTTTCCAGCTGGCAGTCTACGGAGAGCAACTCTTCACAGTTGCAGGAGGTGGCGGGGGGTAGTGGCCGCGCTGGCGATGGCGTATCTCTCTCCCCTAATTCTGTAAAGAATCCAGAATACATATTGCAGTTACAACTGCCAATTTGAGCCATACTTGTCAGTACAGTGTCAGTGTCTTTTTTTCATATTTTATGTATTGAAAACCTGGACATTATTTTTATAAATATTACTAACTTCTTATCAAATCAATATTCCTCCTAGCATATCTCATATATGGTTCGATAAAAATTATTACCAAGTTTTCAATCAGAAGTAGATATCTTATGAATACATAGGTATGCTTATTTAGACTACACTAGACTGATTCCTTTAAAATTTTATTAAACATAAGGGATATATAAATAAAGAAATTGGTTCTGAAATCAACATCATCTGTTCCTACACATTATTTACTAAATACACAACCGTTGCAATAACCCGTAATAAGATTGTGTTCAATGAATATGTATGTAAAACCGAGCACGCCTCAACGCGACTGCCATTGTACCGCTACTGCTATCGATGTTGAAAAAATGCAATAATGTGACCTTAGCTTAAGGCTATTTTTATATGGATATGGCTCAAAACAACTTGTTAAAGGCAGCGGCTAATTGGCCGTGTTAAATTTTATTACGTTTTAACCTCCTTTTTATGGAAACCATTTTTATGTCTGTAAACAATTGATGATAAGACGGGGCTTATTTGTGTAGGTTAAAATACTGATTTTCAGTCCAACTTGAATGCTTACCCAAACTATTACCTACTGAAGGGTTTTATACTTACGTTTTATATAAAAGAAATATTAAATCTTTTAACGTCTTGGTGGCCTAGTGGTTAAAGAGCCGAACTCTCGACTATAAGAGCGTGGGTTCGATTCCAGGTCAGGCAAGTACCAATGCATTTTTTCTAAGTTTGTATGTACTTTCTAAGTATATCTTGAACACCAATGACTGTGTTTCGGTTGGCACGTTAAACTGTACGTCCCGGCTGTCATAGAACATCCTTGGCAGTCGTTACGGGTAGTGAGAATCCAGTAAGTCTTACGACAGTTTAAACAAGGGGTATTTGGTTGCCTGGGTAACTGGGTTGAGGAGGTCAGATAGGCAGTCGCTCCTTGTGAAACACTGGTACTCAGCTGAATCCGGTTAGACTGGAAGCTGACCCCAACATAGTTGTGAAAAGACTCGGGAGATGATTAAATCTTTTAATATATTGCTCATATAAAAGATACTCTTAATAATTCAATAATGATGCTTAGTAAAAATAAAATGCGAAAAAAGTCTAATGTTATCTATTTAACTTTTAATTTGTGTAAAATGTTCTTGAAATTTCAATAACGACCCCAGGAAAGTTTAAGGTCATGAATAAGTAATTTATCTAATGTCTTAGCTTCACGGCTACTGTAATTACTTCGAATTATAAATATCTAAGTACAATACATTTAATTTCAATTTACTATTTAAACAAAGAACATAAATATTTTTTTATTTTATAGGGTCACATTCACGATGTTCGAATAGCTACTGTCTGCTGAATAAATGGAGCAGAATTTGTATGAAATTATCTACCAAATAAAATAACTGGAACTTTTTTGTCGGTGGTCAAACAGAGTTGTGCTAATGGCTATGGCCGCATGTCTACAGTATTTATTTTCTTCACTCGTAATCTGAGTGAAGGTAAGGTTCTCTTTAATCAAAAGTAAATCCTCCCTCTATCCAGCTAGCAGAACTTTACAATTGAACAAATTAGTATCGTGACTACCCAGCACCTAACCCTGAACACGAAGATAAAGCTATCATCACAATGTTTAATTGGGAGACAATTAAACACAATTACCTACATGCAATAAAACGATCAATTGCATATTGACAAGTCAGAGCTTATTACCTAGCCACCTCATCATCTGCTTAGCCTTTTCCCAAGCTATGTTGAGGTCGGCTTCCAGTCTTAACTTAAATGCAGCTAAGAACCAGTGTTTTACGTGGAGCGCCTGCCTGTCTGACCTCCTCAACCCGGTTAACTGGGCAACCCGATACCCCTTGGAAACTGGTTGTCAGACTTTTTGGCTTCTCAAATGAGACCCGCCAATTTAATGTGCATTCCGAAACACGGAGAAAGTCGTCATGACAACCGCCCATCCGCGGACTTATCGCGCTGAGCGTTGCTTAACCTTATGATCGATCGACCCGTGTGGCTGTTTATTAGCCACGAGTTCCTCACTACCTAGCCACCTATCTGACTATATTATAGTTTTCTACACGTAATAAATCATGGAACTCGCTGTGAGAACCGAATTGTGTTCGGCTGAGAAAGTTTGTTTATAATGTTAATAACACTTCTGCTATAACTACTTCAATTACTTTTTGTTTTACAATCATGGCGGCGGCGGCTGCAGCAGTGTCAGTAAATTGCCCTGCGATTTCAAGTTAATGACTGTCTGAATGGATTAGGTTTTTAGGTGGACGATTTTGACTATTTAGTTCTGTATTCAAAAAAGTGGTAGAAAATAGGTAAATGTTGACAATTTTTTTTTTTTTTTTGTCAATAGCTCTACGAAATAGAGTTTAATGTCCAAGTTCTTAATGCTAAGCTTAAAACTTTTGCCCCTGTTGGGCATATAGCTACCAGCAGTTTTATTTATTTATAAGATACTCTCTTTAATTATTGCTTATGAAAGCAGTTAAACAGTCACTAATTGAATATATCCAATATTTTCTAAAATTAATTACTCTCATACACTGTCAGTCCTAATAAACCTAACACATTAATCTAAGGATAGTATGAACGGGTCCTCCAAAAAAAGATATATTATTTTAGCTTCCTAAAGTAATTTCCCAATAAGTACAGCCACCAGCACATCAAGCTACCCGAAACCGTCAAATTTTGTCTATCACGTTTGAACCATAATGCTTCAGCGAAAATCTATTAAGGACATCTGAAAGATTGTTGAGTAGCTTGATGTGCTGGCGTCTCTATATTAATTTAAAACCCTCAATACTAACCAGAAGAAGGGGCAGGTGAAGGCACGGCGTGGTCAGACGCGTCCCGCTCGCCGTCCGAGCACTGTTCCACGTCCACCTCCACATCTTCGTCCGGCAGGGGCGACCGACAGCTCGACCCTGGTGAGCTGAGCGATGCCGGGGAACTCTGCCGGGATACCGAACCTGTGAGAGAAGAGGTCGTTAAGATCTAAAACATTTAACGTGTCACATCTAGATGTAAGTAGAAATATCTAGCACTCTTTCATAGATCCCATCCGTAAAGAATCAGACAACATATAAATTATACCTAACTAATTTTTAAAACAAGCTAAGTTAGGTACGATTACATTGAGCAAAAATTAAGCCAGGACTACGTTTAAGATTAAGGCAATTCATATTAGGAATGGTTCATATTTCTTTTTTATCAACAGCAAGTTTTTAATAATACCTATAAATGCAAAAGGGACTTTATTTGTTTACTAGCGGTCGCCCGCGGCTCCGCCCGCGTGGATGTCGGTTTTCGCGACAAAAAGTAGTCTATGTGTTGTTCTGATATATAACCTATAGCGAACCCCCGTGGCTACTCTTGTGTAGATGTCGATTACCGCTACCAAAGCCTAACTTTTGTCGGGATGAGAAGCTCGCGCTTGGACCTCCCGCCTTATTATACCTACCGGCCGACCCGCGTCGAGCGCGGCAACGACACGGAGCGATGACTGATTATCGTATTTTATGTATAAGTTTGGTATTTCTACACCGATTTCTATGATTCTTTTTTTATAGAATATGTAATAATGTTATCTTTTGTTAATTAGTGATGAGCGAGAATATTATAAACATAAGAGTAAACAAATCAATAACAAATAATCAGAAAGCTCCGAACTGGTAAACTATCGGGAGTTATGCGTGTTATTGTGAGTCAACCATTAAAGATAGACATATGCTGTTGAGGAATATTTTTTAGATAATTTTATGTAGAACATTTCCGTCATACATGATTTCTATGTAGCTTTAACCATTAGGGCTGCACACGCGACGAAAGCTTAAAAAATGGTGTAACTTCTCCCGTTTTCCCAACATTTTCCTTCGCTGCTCTGCTCCTATTGATTGTAGCGTGATGAAAAGTATCCTATAACCGGCCCAGGAGTATGAAGAATAATTGTACCAAGTTTCATTAAAATCCGTCCAGTAGTTTTTGTTCCTATTAATAACATACAGACAGACAGACAGACAGACAGACATACAGACAGACAGACAAAAAATTTACTGATTGCATTTTTGGCATGAGTATCGATCACTTATCACCCCCTGATAGTTATTTTGAAAATATATTCAATGTACAGAATTGACCTCTCTACAGATTTATTATAAGTATAGATTACAATACAAGCTTAAATGGCTGAACCGATTTAAATGGTATTGGAGATCGACTTTCATCCGAATATTGGATATTCCTCAAGAGTCTGGCAACGTGTAGAAAGTTAGCGTAATACTGCCCCTAGTTAATTCCAAAATCTAGTATTCAGTAAAATAAAGTAACAATTTACAACAATAAAGTCAGCAGGGTGAAAATCAAAGCTTAAAGTTCTATTTAACCAATTGCTAGATTAAACACAATGAAACGAGGTGTTAGCCAGGCACAGCTAAGTATTGGCTTTAGTGAAACAAAATAGCGGCGAAAACTAAAAGCTCAATTTAAATGAACAAAATGTAATTTTTAACTAATAGTGTATGTTAGGTGCAATTGTTGAAGCTAAACATTATTTTATGTGTAGTCTTAGGGTCAGTTTCACCACCTACGAATAAGTTCCACTTAGTTTATTTGGTAGATAATTACATACAAATTCTGTTCCATTTTTTAAGTTACTCGATAGATAGTGGCTATTCGAATATTGTGAAACTGGCCTCGTCTCGTATTAAGATTTAATAATAATAAATAGTAAACATTAATATGCACTTATATAATGTTTTTTAACCGTTCTATATCCAAAATGAAAACCAGGACCCAATAATTAGACTTCGCTGTCTCTCTGGCCGTCCGTCTGTCACCAGGCTGTATCTCAAGAATCGTAATTGCTGGAAAATTGAAATGCGTACGCCATTTTAAAAGGTGAGTTTTGATCGATTGAGAGTCCACGGGACTCATGATGGCGTTTTGTGTAAAAAAATATGAGTTTTTTTATTTAAATGTTTTTGTTTTAGGCTTCCATCATGGCATATTGATAAGCAATTACGGTTTCCAGAATACTAGAGATCGATGATGAATGAATCACTGAGGTGATGCCCGATTCATATTCCAAGGATGATGATGCCGATTGAAATGTATGATGATGACACCAGATCTATCCTAATTTATAAGAAATTTACTAGAACTGCTAACTTTTGTATTATGTATATGCAAGAAATGCATGTTGCTTTACTTGCAAACAAAATATGTATGCTTACAATGTTTATTAGGTACCTACTGTACGTTTTGTAATTTTATATGGTCCATTGCCACTTCTTTGCTTTATATATATTTTAAATCATGCGTTTCAAGAATAAATATTTTTTTTTAATCTTTCACATTCATTTCATATATTTTTTTCATTGTAACTTTATTTTCAGTATTTTGAGGCAAATAAATGTGAGATGTGGCTTAGCTACAAAGATGCATTTTTAGTTACTTTCCTAAATAAGTATATATTCCAAAATGCTATAATGACAAAATAAGAAGTTCGAGTGCTTTTATCAAAAATCAAATGATGAGTCCCAACGAAACACATTGGGATTTTAATGACAATGATGAATTTAAGCTAAAACTAAAAAATAGCATACTACTGAATGAAGTAAATAAATACAGACGTCTCAAGAGTGTACATTAATGGTAAAACTATTACCAAACACACAAAAAATAGCAGTTCCCTAAACTATTTTTACTACCAATCGCTACAGTAGCAATTAAATAGCAATAAGGGCTGCGGGTGGCCCTACGTTATCTATTTCTGTTGTTTCAAAAGAAAACAAACTGAAAGCAAATTACCTATGTTATCTCTCAAACTTTTAAAATGTTTACAAATGGCGCCCACATAATTGCCTTATTTTGTCTTAAAAAATATGAGAATTTTTTGTCATAAATATATAATTACATTCTATTATAAAATGTGGATATAATTATTGAATAACTAATCGATTAATGAAATTCGAATCACTGATCGATTAATCACAGCTGAATTTTGCACATGAAATCCTACAATAAGAAGGGAAGCTTAGCGTGTCATAACGGCGCGGGCGATACCTACTACTTACCTATAGATGCAGTTTTATCTTCGAAATAAAAACAACCGTTTATTGATTTCAATCTTAGTTGATGATTAGAACTGGCCGTTTTTTGCATTGAACATTTCAATATTTGAAGTTTTCTAGAATATTTACGCTATAATCTAGGAACTACATAAAAATAAAAATATGCCTACATACAATCTGATGCAAGTTTCCGCGGGCATTATTAGTAGATATTTAACATCAAACAGAGAAATAAAATTTTTAATTACTCTTTTAATGTGTAGACATTAACACTATAAGCACCTATATCACTGGATTATATAATGGTGTTTCCTTGATTAAGCTATAAAATGAAGTCAGTGTTGCATGTCATTTTATTTTCATTCCGTTCAACCTTCAGTCATAATAAATTGTTGGAACTTTAACAATTCCACTTAACATTTATGCGTTGTAGAATGAATGATACATTACGCACATTAAAATTCCTGTAATGTATAATTATGATTTTGGAGGAGCTAAAAAATTATAGACCAAAAATTAAGTTATTATGGAAATTAAAATTTTAACAATTTACTTAGGGAGTTTGCTTTTTTGTTGCTTTCGCGAAAATTGTTTAAAGCGCCGCACAGCGCAACAATTTATGACGTTTTGCTGATTAATTAAGCTCTATATTTTGCCCACTGTAGCGATTAAAAAGTTTAGACTTTGATGTCCAGATTTAGACTCAGATAAGAATTTCTTAAATTTATCTAACACCTGCTTAATTAGTTACTAATTAGCTAAAAAATCTGTAACGATCTTGATTCTTTTAATTCTTGTAGATCATACTTATCCTCACTTGCAGAAAAATCTCAACAAGCTGTAAGAGTTTGTTCTAATCAATATTTTTACCTAGCTTTATTTAAATCAACTATTTCTATGTATATATCGATATTATGTATGTAGATTTGCAAAATAACAATAATAACGGTGTATATTTGTAGTAAGTTGCGTGTCGGTACACTTCGGGCGATGTCGGCCGAGTTCGGTTCCGCACAATTAATCTGAAATAACGAACTGACCCGTAACACGACTCCTGCGCATGTGCGCCTGCTCCCACTACACCAATTAGCATTAAACCCTTTTTAAATACGTCTCCAGGTTTATAGCTCGCTTTTAGTGTAATGTTGAATTGTTCTAGCTGTGTTTGGATTTGTGCCCTCATAATCAACTTAAAACTAAAATACACTCAAGTTTTACACAATTAAAGTTAAATGGGTTCGTTTTATTTAATTCCAATTGGTACATAAAGTTATACCAGAAATAAACATTTAAAAGTTGTGCTCACAATTATTAGAACACATCAAAGTATAGACACCATCAACTATTTTCTTGTCGTACTGTGAAGAGATATTATGTATAATTCTAGTAAAACAATGAACACATGTATTTATCACTTACTTACCAATCTCATTAGTAGAATGATATAGACAGTCATAGAGGACTAAGCTATATAAATTCCTCCTTAACTCAAATTATGCTAGTATATTTTTATAGATTTTCATCATCTTTTGCTACTGTCTTCTTTTTGGTACATCTCCTTTACGTTATTATAACCTACCTTATTGAAGGTAGAAGTAGATCCAAATGAGTTTTACTGGCACGAAAGAGGGAATCTAGACTTTTTCAATATAATAATTTTTTTTACGTCTGTTTGCACGAATGCCGATCATTGATAGGTGAACCTTTAGATGACAGAAGGTCTACAAGCCCATGTTTAGTGACTTGGCGCGTTATTTTTAACTTTTTTATTTTTTATAACGTCTTATTCTAACACGAGAACAGCTGAGCACTATAATTTATTAAGAGCGCACCGTCTCAAATATTAAAAAGTTTAGATTCGCCCTTCTGTGGCAGTAAAATTAGTGCGGATTGACTACTAGCTTGCTAATTCATTAATTTTCAATCTTAATCAGAATCGGAGAAATAAAGTGAATGAAACTAAAGAATTAAAATAAAGTGTGTCAAAAGGCCAATATAAAAATATTTTTGAGGAAAATCAGTCTTTAGTTTTAAAGAACTGAAGGCATGTTTAGTTGGTATGATTATAGTTAATTAAGTTTTATTGAGGGCTACATTGCCATCTAAATATCTTCAGTTTATAGACCCACAATGCTTCTCTGTAAGCATGTCATTTAAGGTAGGAATATGGAAGAAACATAAATTCTTAACTATAATGACAACATTATTTCAATTAAATTTCTAATCTATGTCGACAACAAAACTTTTTCAGGCTTTAAACACTATTAAAAAACTTTTAGTATTAAAAAAAAAACATAAAATGCAATTCAAAAGCTGAAACTCAGAATAATATAACGTGCATCGTTTTAAAATAGAAGGGTTTTTCGAAATAACCTTATTTTTTTCTAAACTTTAGAATCAAATATTTAATTAACTTTAACTGGCATTTCATTAAGGTCAAGATGGAGTTATTTCATTCTCTTAATTATGTCTTATTTAAAGGTTTCGCGCATATTACTTAGATCATGTTGTATTCTGATTCTAAAAGCTCTACAGTTCATGTTTTCCGATTAAGAACTAACATTTCTATCTTTTACGTGAAAAATCAAATGATAAGAACATTGATGTTTATTTTTTAAGAATGTTATTATTAAAAAAGTTAGGTATAATTAGGCCTAGCGTACCGGTGTGTGGCGGCGTGTGCGCGACGGGGCTGCGCGGCTCGGCGCCGCTGCGGGCCATGATCGCCGCGATGGAGAAGTCAGTCGCGCGAGTCTTGCCCTCCTCGGCCACCATCCTCTCGCCTCCGGCCCTCCAACACTCCGCGCTTTCCACATCCATGAAAACTCTCAGTACCACAGTCCAACACTAATCTCCACCCAACATCTCACCGATACCGGCCCAAACATTGTTTTCGTTTATGCATTTTCATTCAGCGAAATTTTCGCACTGAATTTTTCAATTTCGACCGGTACGTTACGAAATAGTTTTCATTTTTAAAGTGCTCAATTATTTTTTAATAAAATCGATTTGTACTTAAAACACTTAAAAAGTTAAAACAGCGTTAATGCACGATTAGGAATGAATGAACTCGTGAGACGATCGTTAAACGCGTATTTGAATAGCAGTTGAACTGTCCGTCGTTGTACGCGAGGTGCGGCGGTACGGCGGCTGAGCGCGGACTGAGCGCGGCGGCGGAGCGGCGCGCGGGGCGGGGCGCCCAGGCGGGGCCGCCTCCCCAGGCAACCACTGGCCGCGCTACCCGCTGTCACCGATACCTCCCTCCCCTCCCCACCCCTCCCCACCCCGACCACTAAGCTTTTCAATAACAATAAAAATAATATTAATTCCATATTTGCTCAACGCTATTGTGAGTGTGTCATCATAGTTAAAATAAATTTCAGTTTTTACATTCGCAATCTCCGTTGATGCGTTGAATAATTAAACATCATCCCACCACTCACCGTTTGTTATTTTAACACGGAAATTTGAAATAAGCAATAAATGATTCTTTGAAAATTTCTGCAAAATCATAGTTTAACGTTTGATAATAATTTTCATGAAAACGTGTGTCAGTGAAATCGCGCGCGCAGTCACCGAGCGAGTGCGCCGCCCATAAAACAGATCAGTAGATTAGAGCGAGACGGACACAGACTGTAATGGGCGTGCGCATGCGTTAGAAAGAGTCGAAAGGATTTATAACGTACACCGAAGTAAGTACGTGAAAACTTTTAAAGACGTCACTTTATCAATATTTAAGGTAAAACTTTGCAAAATGTGCAATAATTTTGTATACAAATTATAATAACATAGGTATATACCTAATTCTATTTTACCTAATTTGTGTTAAGCTTTACAAAATCATGTTTTAATAGTAACTTAAATTTTATAACCTAGATTATCTTTCTCCATTAAAAAAAATACGTAGACTTTGTAAACCTGTATAAAAAAATATATTTCTATTACCTGTATTTCCTGATAGAATACTTAGTAGATTAACATGCACTTTTTCCTGGCTTTCCTGGCTGGAGGCCTTAACTTCTAGGCATCCACAGGGATAAATCAGTGTAGCACTACCTATACAGCCTCCATGGCTGAACTGCGTGATGCCATACAAAAAAAATATGGTATACTGCCGAAGAAGATATATCATACATAATATGTAATCCACTGACTTTTCCAAGACTTCCATATTTAAATTGCTGTTCTTTTTGCAACCAGCTATGAAATTAATAACATTTTCCTCAGAGGAAACAGCGGAAAATAGCCAGTTATTGTCTATGATAGAATACACCAAATATACAACCTACCCAAACTAGAAAAAAAAAACACTGACAATTGATTCAGTACCCTGCCATTTGCTTACACATCACTCTCATACCTGATGTGAAAGCATTTGATGGAGCGCCTCCTCCATTAAATAATTCAGGCGCCCTCTGAAATGAGGACGTCTCAGGCATTTGTTCTTCCGCGTGACGAATGAGCTGAGAGAACCCTTCCTCATCGTAGTATCATATGACGTCAGGCGAACGACGTTTCGTACAGGGCTGCCTGATAACTGCTAAGGATTACCTACTTAATTTACAGTAAAGATGAAAATATTTAAATATAAAAACTACTCCTTATAGGTAGCTAACTTTTCAAATGAACAAACACCAGCACCATTATCAAGCTCCCTGAAACTGTAACATTTTCACAATCAAGTTTGAACTATATGCTTCAGCGATAAAGTTTAAAATCTATTAAGGAAATTCGACAGATATTAGTAGCTTGATGTGCTAGCGTCAGTACCTACAACATTTATCAAGATTTGAACTCTTTGCAGTGATAGAAAAAAGATCGATATACGATTTGCTCTACTAATATTATAAACGCGAAAATTTGTAAGTACCTATGGATGGATGGATGTTTGTTACTCTTTCACGCTAAAACTACCGAATGGAATTTGATCAAAATTTTCAGGAATATACCTCAGAATATCATATGGGCTACTTTTTATCCTAATGCGGGAAGAGATTCCTTCAGAAGTGGATGCCGATGATAATATATTGAACTTACAATACCTGGAAAATCCTGTAGACGTTAAGCGCATCAGTACTTAGGAAGGTCAAGGCTGATTATACTATGGATAAAAGTCCCTTGATATTGGCAGCACCTATGTATTCATAAGCAGACCAACAGACAACAGTTTCAAAACATCAATATTTTTAAGCACAGTGATACTCGTAGAGACAATCAATACTTGTCTGCTAACAGCAATTATATTTTTAGATCTCTTTTATGTCTATAAGAGCATACACCCCTCCTCGATCTTGTCAGATTACTTCTAGAATGGGGGACGCAGTAGTGATGGACACTAAATTTAAGAAAATTGTTTGAACTTAGGCTTTACATAAACCATTGAATCACCAAGAAAGGGCGCAGTGGTGTCTAGAACTCCAGATTCCAGATACAGTTTTCTAACATGAATATACATGTTTAAAAATCATCGCTAGATAAACAAGACACCCCTTACTGAGATCAAGGTAGCAGTACCTATTGTTGCGTGTTTGTCGATAGGTAGCGTAAACGTAGAAATATATAGCAAGTACACCTATCCACTTAAAGCTACAAACATACGCATTATTTGTAAAAATGTGAAAAATACTGCATACTTAAGAGGTAATAACTCTCTGGGTGAGGCATTAAGAGGCGTTATGAGCCACTCGGAGGTTTTTCAATTTTACAGAATGGCGTCTGCGGTGCTCGTCTTTATAGCAATGTGTGCCCACGTACCCACCTTCAGTGCTCACAGCGGTGGGGTACTGAGTAATATCTCTTTGTTTATTTCGCTAAATATTGATTTTGTTTCAGTAGGGAGAGTTGCATACAATGTGTAACTTAAAAAAACTAAATGGAAATAATTAGTTGCTCCTTACCTACTCATTGGCACTTAAGTACGTTATCACGTAATCTATAGATAAGTATAAGTCTTTGAGCGTAGCCAATTTAATTAAATGTTGAAAGTTAATTTTAGACGGTAAAACATGTTATTAAAATAAGTGTTTTGAGATTAAACATAAATATTTTTGTATAAAATTATATATGTCTATATTTAGTACCTTGTATTCTGTCTTTGGCAATAAACCGTTCGAACCAGTTTACTATTTTATTTAATTTATTTTCCCACTTCCCAAAGCTATATAAATGTTTGCATTTTATGTATATAATACTAAGGCTAAGACGCAAAAGTTTACAACAAAACATTGTTTAGAAGAGGAACTCATAATTCATTCTTAAAGTCAACACCATTGACAAGTTGATACTGAAAAAAATAGGAAATAGTGTAAAAATAAGCAGCGTGCAGCGAAACACAATGCAAACCATTGTGTTATATTGCGTAAAACGAAACGGTAAGGTACAAAACCGCTCTCGGCGCCCATTTTTTTCAAACCGAAAATCGAATGTCAAAACGTCAGTGAGCCTATGAAAGCAACCAAATATAAGTAGCGTGTTGGGAACACACACGCGGCAGTGGCCACACAGGATGCCATATTGCCACATTACAAAACGGCCATTAGTTATGACTTTCGCGCAAAAAATTAACACAATCAAATCAGCGACATATCGGTCACACGTCAACCGTGAAATGAAGTGTTCAGCCGACGGCGGCGCTCCATCGGAAATTGGTTTTGAATTTGTGTTGAAATAATAATGTTCTGATTCTATTAAGTAACGTTACTTGCTATATATTACCTCATCCAATCGTCAGACTGAATTCAATAGCTAAATAAAACAATAAACTGAAGTTACGTAGGAAATTGCGAACCTAGTGAACCTACCTACTAACAGTACTGTAGAGCAATACTCATTAAATTCTCATTTACAGATGTGATCTGAAATTGAAATATCGTGACATAGACCCACATACTTATCCACGCAACATCTGCAAACTGTGGAGCTTCGCTTACGCCCAATGGGCCAGCCTATTAGGTGGAAACTTGATTTATGCTTAGTCGGGAACAGTTAACACTTATAACTTCTCAGATGAAGGAATCTGAAGAAAAAAAAATCTAATCTTTATTTAAGAAGACTAACATATACCTAGAAGGGTGTGTTGTATAAAGACTTTACTTTGTATGTAGACTGCATCTCCATACAATTAAAAACACACCGTTTAAATCGTTTTCTATTATTGCATAGCAGGAAGTACAAAAACATGTAGGTACCTAGGTTTAATGTGGGAAAAAATGCAATCCATTTTAGTGCAGGGTATTTTGAAGCAACTAAGAAAGCGTGTAATAAAACAAATAAAAAATTCCTACATGACCGAGTACCGTTGTCACTTTGATATGTGACGTAATGAGATATACATCAAGCGTTTTCATGCGCCCTCACAATATAAACTGAGGAATCACCCGTGACAGCAGTCGCAAAACTTATAACTGTTCGTAATGTTCATATGTTCGTACGCATACGACAAACTGATGCCATAAAATGTCATAAAAAATATTGCGCACAGCGCTCAGTAAAAAGAATAAGGGAACATAAAAAGGCTGTTGGTGGGGAGCGAGGTGAGGAGCAACAAATCGCGCGCATTATAAATGACAAATGTAAGCTGCGCGCACGCGGTGTAGGGTTTCGCCCACCCGCGCGCCGGATTAGTTTCAGCTTACTTTCCGCTCCGCTCCCTGGCCTGCACCGAAATAGCACTCGCCCTCTGCCCTTGACGTCTGACATACTGATATCAATACTACACTGATCCTTACTGCAGTCATCTATTAACTTGTATAAATAGAAACCGTCGTTTTATTAGTAGACACCTTTATCAAGATGAGCCTTTTCTTTCATGTTCGTTAGAAATTCTGAATCACCCCTTAAACGATATTGTACTAGCCGTGGGTACAGCACATTTTGGAAAGATTTATACATATTTGGGCAGGTAAATAATGGTGGTGGTCTTCCAATGCTTCTAGTTACGTTTTGCTTGATGTCGTTCGGTATATAAAGCAATAAATTATGCCGCAAAGGCTAGTGAGAGGCGGTGTGACGTAAATCCGGTAATGGTGTGTCCAGGCTCGGCGTGTAGCGCGTGTGAGAGCGACAATGCGCCCGCGCCAGCCGCCACAATGGCTGCTCTGCGCTCGCAACTAAACCTATTGAATAATTCTCACTTGAGTATTTAAGCTTTTATCGAGGTGCGGTCATAAATCGGTGCGCAGACGCTGTAATCCCCGCCCCCGCTGCGCCCGCGCCCCGCCGCTAGCTATAAACAGAAGTCAACGTGTTGGACTTATAAATCGTGCTCTTAACTATTGTATCTCACGCCACAATAATGAAGTTAGCTCGTTCAGGAAGAAATACGGGCACCACGTGGGTGGCCGCCGCGGTTGGAATAAATCCCTACAGATTATTGCATACAAATGCGTTTAAATGATTTTTTGTGTGTAAGGCGGTAGTCTGCGTTGACACCCGAAGCTCCGCAGCCGGTGCATGGGTCCCTGAAAAAACAAACGTTGACCGAGCGGGCGCGGGCGCACTGCGATAACGTGGCGACGACGTGTCAGCCCACCATTACCTCAACGTTTAACGATCTCGTCAATAACCGTAAAACATCTTCTAATGACTAAATCTTCTAGGATATTTGATAAAGGCAGTCGTAAATTATGGGTTTTTTACAAAATATCAATAAAATAGTGATTTATTTATACGCCCAAAAATAAATCTGTGTCATCATCTTAATAATTCACCAAGTGCCTCTCATCCATGGTCAACATCGCAGTTGATTTTATATTTATTATATTATTCCTTTTACTATGCTAACACAGTTCTTGAAAGTTCATAGTTTCCTAAAAACCAAAATACAAACAGACGCATAAAGTTTTAATCCTAAAATGTGTGCAAGAGTTTTACTTCCTGTCGAACATCCATCTAATAATTTGTAGTGTGCCCGTCTGCCTGCCCGGTTACCACATGTTAAGCCACCAGCGATCTCCGTAAGCACGACACGTGAGAAAGGTTGTGACGAATGTTCGCCATTGATCGTCGAATACGCGTCAAAAGGCGTGCGTAATCGCCCTTATAAACAAACACTCGCGCTCAACACTAAAACTGATATATTTCACCAAACTTTTATATTCGTTCACTCCAACTTAAAATATATTACTTTTTCTTTAGCACCTTTTGTATCTTTTAGTGCCTTGTGTCCCCGCTTTTATGAGCGCAGGCGGTTCGTAAATCATTGTAGTAGAAGTGGTGTACAATCGTAAACAATAACGCTTCCCGCGGGGCAGGCGCGGCGGTCGACTTGACACCACCACCTCGGCCGCAGGCGACGACTCGACCACTCTAGTTATCTAGCCTGTGATAAATAATTATAATATTTCAACATGATAGAAAATCATCAAGTCTACCTGTGCAGTATTTTAAAATCTGTGATATAAGTAATCACCGCCATTTTCTGTAAAAATATTCACATCATCCAGTTTTATAAATTTAAACTTTATTTTGGTACTTAAAATATGAACAGCTTGTAACGGATAATATTAAGCCCTAAAATAATTAATTTTATTTTAACAAAGAAAACAATTTTCACACCGAGTTCAATGTGGACATAACATTCCCAATAACCGTTAATCCGGAGACGTGGCACAGTTATAAATTAAACTTTATATCATTTTTAATGACCTCCTCGAATGGTGTTTTGATTGCGGCCGGCTGGAGGCGTCGACAACTCGACACGATGATAAGGTGACAGTTAACACACAAAAACGCACGTTTAATAGCCAAAAAAGCGACTCTAGCGCAGAGCCAGCCTACGACAGTATAGTCACACTTTTATGTGGATTCCTACATCGCGACACACTTCAATTTTACGAGAATCTATAAAAGTAAACTTACTAAGCTAAAATAAATTTAGATGACTTAAATAATTTCAAAATATTGGAAGGTCTAATGCCTCTTTTAGTGGATCATTATGGATTACGACTCTCGACCATGAATCCGTATGAAAATAACTGAACTTTTTCAGCAGTAAACAGCAATTAAAATTTCGAAATGCGGTTTTTGTTTGACTTTAGTGTGCATATCGTTGTAATTTAACGCTTATTGGTGTTTAAACCGCTAAATAAACCGTGAAACGAGGCCACAAAACGCGTAAAGACCATCGAACGATAACAAAAAGAGCGCCATTAATCTCTCATTGTGTGACGTCGGTGAAACGTCCCGTTTTGTTTGCGAACTCGTCCCGATTTATATTCGAACATCACTGCTTTACAGTTTGCTATTGTCCTTAAACCGACTGGGTGTGATCAAATACAATGAACTTTACAAATAGGGCGAAAATAACTGTCCATACATCATAACCGTGTACACAAGTCGTAAATTAAATGCTGTTCAGCAATAGAAATGCAATACATATCTTTGATACTATCGATCCTATTCCAGTTAATGATACAGGTTAAAAGTTGCGTGATGCAAGGTTTGATAAGTGGCAGAGATAATACTTATGAGTTACATACAACTGGCAATTTGTCGGCATTCGCAAAGTGCTCAGAATTATTTTGTTGTTTAAACGTTTCTTTTAAATTCCGAACGCATTGCACCAAGGGACCGTTCGCTCATCCGTTAAACAAGGAAAAGAATTTGTTGGTATTTGAATATTCTTTTGTAGTGTTGGTCCCACGAGGCCCGCGGCCCGCGTCCCCTGAGCCGCCCGCTTCTCATGCTCCGATTGACAGGCCGGGACGTGTGACGGCTATTGTCACGCTGACATGTTGACACTGTCGAACTTGACTTCTGTCCGGATTCCGCATGTAGATGGTAAATACGGAAACATTACCCGCTTGCTTGACGCGTACAATGTAACGACAAATTAAATAATAGAATAATGTAGAGAAGTTTACCGCGCACAGCTGCCGTTTTGTTGCTAACGTTTTTGATGATTATTGACGTCAACGCAGAAATAAAGAAATAGGGATATCCCGTTATTTGTGAATCTTTCTTTGGAAAAGAAAAGACTGGTGGATTTGATTCGGGGCAATACCTATAGTTCTTGTACCTATGTACCTTCATCAAATCACTTAACAATGTCAGTATCTTATAGTCTTTTAGATACTTGTAAACGTATAAATATGAATATTAAACACAAACTTCATGCCCCTGATTGCCTGACTTGTCTAAGATTTTCCATGCCCAGTATGCACAAAACATTCTTCAAATAGGTATACGACAACTATGGTGAAGGTGCGGCGCTAATTACCAATTTAAATTTAATTAATAATTTAGATATACTTAATTAAGAATTTTGAGGTGGCCGGGTAGACACCAATTATGAAACTAACTATTAGACCTCATGCATATTTCATACAAAATCTCATTCAAGTTAAACAAGAATTTGAGATGACAATTTGTAAGAAAACATAAGTTTTAAAGTGAGCAAATGAGTATAGGAGCGTGTTTCGCCCCCCGTGGTCAGTCACCCTGGGCGCTCTCCTGCCGCGCCAAGGCCTGGTGACAAACTGACAATTTAACTATTCATCTCTAATGTTGTTTAGGGAATATTCAATGGCTAAACAAACCGTATTATTTATGGCCGTGTTGTGCGCCTACAAAGACAGCCTCGTCTTAAATTCTTTTTAAGCTGTTTCATTTCCGGACACAAAAACAAATCAGGTTCCAAGTGTTTTGGTTCAGATCCTTTGTTCTTTTTCGATGTTGATGGTTTGCTTGGGGATGTTATAAAGTACCTATAAGATAATGTAACCATATATAGCTTTCTAGCCAAGGCTTAAAAGATAATCAAGACATTTATACTATCCCTGTAAATTGAAATGATTATCAAAATCAACAAAAAAAAATTTGTTTCTCTCAAAGACCTAATCTGTAACAAAAACAATTTGGTCGACATAAGTGAAGTGATCCGTCCAGGAAGCAGCGCGTAATCTGTGTGTATTACACGAAGATTGCGCGTCTATTGGGGAGAGCTCCGCCCCTCCTATTAGCCTCACTTTATCTATTCCGCTGCTCCCCTCGTCTTTGTCCGCCGCTAATCCGCCAGGGAAGTGGCTAAATATCTTGTGTAAATAAACATTTCGCCTGTACCATTGTCAGGGGATGAGCGGAGCTGCAACGAATCGGATTATGCGGCGTAAGGTGACGGTATCATACTACGTAATTAGTTTTAACTAAACCAGGATTTATTGTTTGTTGTGGGCTGATTGCTTTCGGGGTCAGTTTTTTTTTTATTTCATATTTCAAAATAAGTATAATCTTTATTACTTTCTGATAAAATCAGCGCTGGATACATTCATTAGCTCTTTTACAATAGCAATTGAAGAATCTTAAGTCAACAGTGACTCTCGTCCAAAAATCAAATGCTACAAATATTTTTTTTAATCTTCTCACCATAAATGAGCAAAGCAGGTCTTTTAAAACACAAATAAATCAATGTCCGTCCGGGAAAAGCAATAAATGATTGAGAAGGTTGAAGAAACATTCCGCAACATGAATCAGAATTGGCAAACTTAACATATCACTGGACATGTTACAATAAGTTTGTAATATTCATGATAAATACACAGAATCTCATTACATATACACGAAGTTGGAAGGGCAACATTCCTATCAGTTTTTTTCTTATTGGGTACAAGAAAAGTTGTTACACGTAATGGAATCCACTACCGAAAACAAACAATAGTTAGCTTACTTGACGTGTAGCAACAATGGTAAGGATTATCATTGTGAGTGCAACAGCAGACAGGTCTCCGCCCAGTGGGGCCACGCTGCCACTCCGCTGCTACAAGCAATATGGAAATATCCTATGACTATCTTGAGTCATATCTCTGCATAAAATTTACAAAAGGCTGTCTCATTAGACACCACTGCCTACCACTGTGTGTCTAAATTTTAAATGTGGATATTCGTAAGGTTATTATTAATATTTATTAGGTTATTGTAATATATTGAACTTTCTATTACGGGTGCTCGATTTAGTTAGGTGTCAATGTCCAAATTTTCGTCAAAAGCAATTCTATGGAACCACAATGTACCTACTTAAATAGTCCATTAAATAAAGTAAAATCATTAATATTCTAGCACTAGGTAATATGGGTGTAACTGCGGAGTATAGAGTTTGCATAATATATTGCATCGGAGCCTAATCTAATTTTGGGCAAGCATCGTCGGCTCGGGGCTGATGACGTTGCACATAGCGAGGAAGGCCGGGCGCGCCGCATGCCTATTCATGAAGCGACGGCTGCGCGGTGTAGGTACCCCCGGACCCACTCCCCACCGCATTTGAATAAATACAATTAACTTGTTTGTTTTATTCAGCCCGTTGCGCCCCTGCCTGGTGACCTAGCCTTTCGGCGTTCACATTCCTGCTATCTCACAATTTGATGCACAGCTCGCTCCGATTTCAACTCATCTTATCGCATCGATGGAGGCTGTTGGTGAAATTGAAAACTATTTCGCTCAAGGATAATATTCAAATTGTGGCTAATGGTGATATTCGGCAGCGGACGACTCAAAGGCGAGCGGACCGCGGTGCCGTGCACTGTTATTATCTCAACACCATCGCGCTCTCACCTAACCCATTCCTTTTTTAACAGACGCCTCCATCTTCTTCATTCCCTGGCCGTACGAGCGAGAGCTCCGGTCGTTTATACTAAACTCGACTCGGGGGCGTACCTCTGACAATTTATCATTTAACGTTGCCTACAGACATTATTTGAAACGCATTAAAATCGCGGTTGTGGAAAATTTGTCGGCATCGAAATTAGTACTCCTCTCGAAGTGCATAATTTATCGCTTAGGCCGCATCCGGCGCGAGCGCGATATTTCTAATTAGAAATTCATTGGCTTTGATGATCCCCAGCATCTAACGTCATAGTGGAAACCTAAGCGGGTTCCGAGTCACTTAATTATTTACCGCCTTATTGGCGCTTAGACACTATGAAGATAGCTAAAATGATGTAGCCACCGCTTTAGATTATTTTGTTATTTATGTGTAATTGTAATTATCCACTGAGTTATGAAGTATTAGAATTTAAATTCAATTTCCCGATTGCGTTTAATTTTAATCACCACTTAGTACACGCTTAATTATTTCCTAACGATCCATATCTCAGTAAATCGGCTTATGGTGACTAACTGTAAATTATCGCCGAGACGGTTTTGATAATATCAAGTTACAAGTTCAGATAAAAGTTGAAGGTTTGAAAGATAAAAGCCGGAAGCAGTGCTATGAGTGGAATCCTTCTCAATTTACAATATTGGAAAGCCTGTATGAATATGGCACAAAGTTTTTGATTGATGTGAAATGATATGTTGAATTCGTGTAGCTATGATGCTAGCGCGGAGAGTGGAGCTGGTCCGCTGGCCGCTGGCCTGAGGAAGCTGTCACGCGCGGCGCGAACACGTGATGAATATGTATCGGCAGGCTGTAGCGGCGCCTTGTAATTTGAGACTCGCCGGTAATTATTTACGTGAGAATGGGCTCGGGCTGGAGCCCCACCACCCCGCGCCTTTCCCCTCTCTCCCCTCTCACCGGAACGAATCGTTGATTGCGAGCCAGTTGAGATGCCGCCGCCAGATTGCTGCTCACGCTCCAGTGGCCAGCGCTGCGCTCGCGCAGACGCGACGACTGCTCGCTCCAACAGAGCCACACTTGTTACGCGGCTTTGCCTGATACGTAACACTCAACGTACAAGCTGTGACAAGCGAAAAACCAGCTTCATTGCAAAATATACAACCGTTACAAATGAGCCAGTCTACTGGTTTGTGGACGACCTGAACCGCTCAAAGTTGCAGAAAATATTTTTATATTAGTGAAGGATCAGTCAAACTAGCTCTAAAATATAATCAAATAATAAAACTCGTATATTCTAGACATAATACCACACGAAATTACAAAAAGAAAAACTTATTGTAGTATCAAAAATGTCTCATTTAAAACAGATAAATCACATCACATTAGCACGGCAATTTAGCACGAGACGACAATATAAGCGGAACACCGATCTCAGAACGAGTATTTTTTCATTTTTTCGAGAAACCTCGCGTTGGAGTGATGACGGTTGTTTTGACTTGTCCTGACATTTGCGTGTTCGAGTCCCGTGCAGACTCCGTGAATACCGGACCGCTCGACCGAATAAAATGTAACCTAAATTAATTTTGCAAAACGACTACCTGTGTTGATCTCTTTAAATTCGCAGTAACTGAGGAACGATGCGGGCAAAGCAGGTATTAAATTTATAAGGAAATTATTTTCATTTAACTAGTTACAATCTGATATTGAAATTGTAACCATTTGGAGTCTTTATGTTACTTATGTGTAGGTAAGTAAATACTAATATATAAGGTTCATTTATAAAATAAGGTATGGTCAGAGCTATCGAAGTGCTTAATCAATTGGTATCGATCTATACCCGTGATCTATATTATACCATCTACCATTTAGAAATAAATATTATTGATCATCATTCATCAGGCATACACCTGAATACTATGTACTCTGTGACCGCGATGTTCGCCTAAATTTTTAGAGAGTTAGTGTCGTTTTCTCAGGATTTCCATCATCAGATCCTTCAATAGATGCAATAAGCAGCATACCCTTTCATATTTAAAAAAGATTCATCAAAATTGGTTCATAAACAAAAAATATATCCTTTCGATTGAGAACTTCCGTCTTATTTTTAAGTTGGTTGAAAATTAGTTTGATAAAGTCCTATAAATATACTCCTCTACATTCAATGCTATCTAGCGTTATAAATCAAAACTCCTACCGCTTACAAGTTCCACCTGAATTACTACATAACATGTTGAGGTAGGCCAGTGTCCTGTAAGGCTCACACGTGAAATTGTTTTCGAAGTAGTTTACAATTAATAAATGAACAAGGGCACTTGGGACCACTGTGTTTGTTTGAACAACAAAATGTTAAATTGACTGCTTTCAATAAGTGGGCACGTCGTGCCGGCGCGGCGCGGTGGCGCCCCGCGGAGCGCCCCTAAACACACACAGACCGCGGGGCGCCGCACCCTGCCCGCGCCCTGCACACTAATAACACCGTCTTTCCCTCTGTCATGCCTTATTTCATCCAGCCATCTCTTGTTTTTTCCATACAGTCGTTTTTTCGAGCTGTGAGCCCACTTGGAACATTAACAATAAAACGAGTTCCTGATGATAGTAATCCTTCATCCTCATTGTCTTTTGGCAGTTTCGTGGAATAATATATGTTGTGCTCTTGCGACTTGATATCTGAACGTCATATTATAAATGGCGTCGTTTAAAATATTTTAATACCCTCTACATCACGGCGATATTAATTTAGTACGCTTGGGTTGAGCGGTCGCGGTGCCACCGATGGAATGTTAAATGACGGATTACCGACCGCCGAGATTGAAAGATAACCAACGACTCGAAATGTTGGAGATTCTATCATTGCCACGTCTCCTAAGTTTCCTTTTCGTTTGCTTAGAATCTACCACCAGACATCAAAACCCATCTCTATTGCACTGTAATGAAGGCCCAACAAGAAAACAAATCTTAGGTAATTTATTCCAACAGATAATTATTTCTTTGTAATTTTTCGTAACTTTCTTTGTCAGTTTTCCTTGGTTTTCTCAAATGAACACTCTCTAATACCTATATGAACGCTTTATTACTCATTTACATTATCTGTATCTTTTCACATTGCCCGTCTCTGTTACTAGGTGTTACTTGTTACTTAGTAACGGTTGTGATGACTGTGACTTGAACTGTATTTTGAGTTAACTTGTATATTGAGTGTATTAGCATTTGGAAGATACTTACCGCTTATTCGCAAAGTTTCACGTATACTCTAATTCAATATAATGGTACGAATAACTGTAGATATGGTGCGTAAAAAGGCTGAGCATCATGACTGCTTACTAGCCCCACTGGAAGAAATAGCTTTACATCAAGAAAACATCGAAAAAATAGAATTTATACAAGACTGGTGCCCCAAACTCAAGATACTATTAATGCAGAGTAACCTTATCGCCAAGATTGAAAACTTTAACAAGCTGAAACATCTTGTTTACTTAAACTTGGCTCTCAACAACATCGAAGTCATTGAAAACTTGGAAAGGTGTGAATCATTAGAGAAGCTAGATTTAACTCTGAATTTTATAGGTGAAATCGTAAGCGTTGAAAGTCTTACCGGTAACTACAACCTTACCAACTTATACCTGACAGGAAATCCTTGTACTGACTATGACAACTACCGTGATTTTGTAATTGGTACTTTGCCGCAACTAAACAGCCTTGATGGTAGTGATATTGACAGGTCTACAAGAATCAAAGCATTACAGAACCTACCAATGATAAGGTCAGACATACTTTTTGAGCAAGAAAACTATAGACACCAGAGAGCAAAACAGAAGACGCGCTTGGAGCATGACATACAAAACAAATGGGATAATGAATACAAAGACTTGGACCCTGAGGAACGGAACAAGAGATTTTGGGCAGAAAAGTGTGAACACGCCCCTGAAGTGCGTCATGAAATAGAAAAAATGCGTCAGCTGAAACTAAAAAGTTATGAATCTGAGGAAAAGAAGGAAGAAAAAAGAGTGTACAAGTTTTTTGCCCCAGACGGTAGGCCATACAATATAAACCAAGCAAAAATAGACTTCTTATTCAATGCTGACGATCCTGAACAATATGTCTTGGATTTAGCAGTGTATAAATATATGGATTCTAATCTTGTCGACGTGGACGTTCAGCCTAACTACGTAAGAGTTATGATTAAAGATAAAATATTTCAACTCCATCTACCAGTTGAAGTTGACACTACTAACTCTACGGCAAGGCGATCACAGATCACGGGCCACTTGCTTGTAACGATGCCAAAAGCTAACGCAGTTATTAAAAAACCCGTGAACCCCAAAAAAGACGCTCAACTGTACTGTGAACATAAACCACAGGATTGCCAAGATCACTGTGGTCAAACAAAGAGAGAATATCTGGAAATAGGTCCAGCGGAGAATGTTTTAGATTTTACTAAAATGACCCGTACCAAAACTGCGCATCATTATACTGATCCCAGAATGAAATTAAGTGGAAAACAACCTTCACCAGACTTTGTGGACAACCCAGAAGTTCCAGACCTAATTTAAAAGAAACATTCCTATCAAAAAGTGGAATTAAAAAAATTACTTTATGCATTTTGTTTAAATATTTTATTTCAATAAACTAATAGAGCACCAATTGAGGCAGATTCATTTTACAAAATACGCCTAAATAGTTCACAATTTTTTATTACTAGGTGCTAATTTATTACAAAAGTGTCCTTATTAAAACATTAAGGGCCAGTTTCACAGTTTGCTGATAAGTTCCAGATAGTTTATCTGGCAGATAATTTCATAAAAATTTTGTTCCATTTTTTAATTAAGCTGGTAGTTAGTGGCTATCCGTAACCTGTGAAACCGGCCTTAAGTATGTATTGTACTTGAAACTTTATTAAACATACAGATTTTTTTTTTTATTTAAATAAAATAGTAATTATTTGTTCTGTGTTACTTTATTTTGTCTAGTAGATGCATTTTTACCTTATATTAGGAACAGAATAAATACCTTAATTAATGAATAGCGTGATTGAGACTGCTCTTACCAGATCCAGGCAATAAAAAATATATCCTCAAAACATATAATCTCAATTTTCCGCAGGAAAACAATAAGTAATGTTTCAAGAAAGTCAAACTAGAATAGAACTATGTAATACTTCTTTTTTAGATTTCATCTCATAGTACATAATGACTCGATACACACAAAAAGATTTCTTTATCATACTTTTTCAATACAGTCTAGGTAGAACTTGTCACATCACAAATATTTTACATTGCCTTATAATATCTAAATCTCTAAATTTGATGACTTTCAACAGTGTCAGGGGGTAACCCGTTGGTCGCAGCCGGTGGCGCAACCATGAACGACAGGAATCCATCAACATCTTTCATCTCCCTCGAAGTGAACTTGGCAGAAATTTGATGGCGGCCTGCCCACGGCGGCGTCAGTTTGTATTGAGCAGTCGCGAACTCACCAGGCGCCACATTCTGGGAAAACGATAAGTTACTTAGTCGTAGGCCTCTTATGAATCCAAACCGCATGCCTTGTGGCACACCGCTAGTGAATGTACGCAGGCTCGTCGTGATTCAGTGGTGTAAGGATAGATGGCGCTGACGGTTCCATATCAAACTTACTCCTGTACATCTTTTAGGGTTTCCAATATCATAACAATTTTTAATCTTCCCAATATAACATAACAAGAGATTAAGCTAATTTTAATTTAATACGAAAAGAAAAGAAAGATTCAAGTTGTTTACCTCATCCAGTTCAATCTTAAGCTGTTTATCGAGTCCAGGTCCTTGAATGTAGAACTTGCCCTTGGTGAGTGGGATGGGCAATGGGTTCTCCACCTTGACGGAAACTGTGAACTCTTGGCGTGACACAGGTTTACCTTCAATGCTGATCTTGATGTCAGGATTACGCACTCTGAAGTCATCTTGAGCGAAAAAGTCGAAATTTCTATCTACGATTGTCGCTAGGCAAGCGATGTTGAAGGAAGCCTGTAAAATTATTTCAAAATGAATTATTTATGGGCAACAGATAAAATAAATCAGATAATAATTCCCTTATTTTTAAACATTCTGAAATATTAACAATAATTGAACTCAATGTTCTTCATAAAAATGTTTAGCGTTAAATCTACGACATCATAACATAACAATGAATTTTGCGCAAAAGTGTTGTTAATATTACCTGATCGACTAGCTTCTTGTAATAATCGTCAAAGGTAACCAGCATTTTGACAACCTCCTTGCCTTCGGGTCCGAGGTTCATATCAAACTCTGACCTCTTCACGCCATCGCCAGTGACTCCTGTATACGTGACTGTGTCCACACGAAGGATACCTTTCACGTGATGGGAGTTGGAACTTGAACGATTTCTGATATGTAGGACCTGGAATCAAACACATTTTTTACTTAAATTATTTTGAAAAAGAATCAGCATGCTGTGACTGGCTAATTGCAATGAAGAAAAAATTATAATCGCTAGAATGCTAGCTAACAAGGCAATATTTTTTTACTAATGGATCTTTTTTAACTTCGTTTTTATTCAATTTTGATATTAGATTCACTGTGTGTACTTTTTGAAGTGTATCAGCAAAATCTTAAAGTTTGTCCAAATTTTAAATAAATATGCCAATTATTTACATACCACATTGAAGTTCTGTCCAATCTTTATGTCGTCGTGGAGTTCGAAATCAAACGTAACGTCATTGAAGGCGTCATTAAGGTAGTACCGCGCAAAGATGCTCTCTGACTTGCGAAGAGCCTTCTCCATCGTCATACGTTCTTCACGAGTTCTCTCTGGGTATTTGTATGTATCTGTTATGTCCTGAAAAATTCAGCAGTCTATTGAGTACTTTAAATAATGCACTTCTAGTATCCTAAAGAGGAACGTAGTTAAAATAATTCAAATTTATTAGATGTAATAACAGAAAACCGATTTCGCAATGAAATAGAATGGGGGCAATCTTTACATATATTATCATGTTTTATATTTGATTATACTTCACCAGTTCATTTAAGAAATTAGATATATAATTCAAACGCCAATAGAAACCCACACACCTCGCGTTCCATTTTGCCAATAGCTTTTGTTGAAATTTTCTGTCCAATGGATACCGTGTCTCTGGCCATCAACTTCAATGGTTGAATCTCTCCTGAATATTTCCATAAAACCTGGAAAGAGCCATACAAAAATTAACAACAAATCTATTAAATTTAAACTTTAAAGTTCGCCGGTCAAAAAAAAACATTACTTTATCAGCATTGACTTCGGCGAAAACGTAAGCTGCATCGTAAGGCCTCTGTAGTTCTCCGTCTCTGACGGCTCTTAGTGAAGCTGGTCCACATCGGAACATATCCTCAGATGTCTCCTGCGGTGTCGAGTCCAGTGCTTGCCAGCCACCGTATTCAGGGCCCAAATCCGGTCGATCCATCCATACCTACGAAATTCAATTTATATGTGCCATAACTGTTATTCAAGTAATTTCCCATAGCAAAGAAAAATTGTAGCAGTTTCGAGGAAAAAAAATAGATCATTCAAAATGTATAATTATTGTTACTATCATAAACAATTATAGTTTTAAATTAATATTGGTCATGTGATTACCTACCCTGTATTTATCATTTCGGGTCCGACAGAGTCATCTCTACAATTTTTATATTTGGAACAATCACATGTCAAAGGTACCTATCTACTAAATATTAGCCAGTGTATGGCACTAAGATTAAAAGTTAACAGCTTGAAACGTTAAACGTTATCTGGGATAAGTTATTTATACCTCCTACGAAATGAGTCATCAATCGATATTATTGTACGTAGGAGGCAAACGCATGCACTTGCAGACTATTTAAAGCTCCTTGAATAATGGTTGTTCTTGCAATAAATGACGACATTGCGTGTCATAAAGAATCTAAATTCAAGATGTAATAATAACTCATGAACATGAGAAAAATAAATTTAAAAGTCCTTCATTTCAGCTTCAACTAAGGCCCAAAAAATGATATCTCACCTCGTTCCATACGTGATAATTCCACACAGAGTCCCTGGTGAACTCCTCAAGCGTATTGCCCTGGTCATCCTTGATAATATCGATCGTAAGACTTCCTTGACTGTCGTGAGCGGCATCGTATCCGGATACCGGCCGGCAAGGAATACCTAACGCTCGGCAGACTGCAAAAAAAAAATGTCGGCATTTAAGATACTGTAGATAGGTTCTTACTGTTATAAACCTTAGAAGAGTATAAAAATATATTTAAGTAATAATTTAATGGAACCAATCTTACTTGTTGTGAGAACACCAGCGTATACCCAACACTGTCCGTATTTGATGGGCTTCTTCTTCTCATAATACTTTTGAAGGATGGCAAGGGAGCCGACCCATTTAAGTGGATGTGTGCCTCCGCTGTAGTCTGACAATTCAGAAGCCCAGTTGCCGATTATAACACCATTGTCATCTTGTGCATTGACCGCCGCCGACAACGCTCTGCATGTCCGAATCGGATCACTTCTGGCGCGTCCTTTTACCTTAAAATTGAATTCATAATTAAATCATCATCATCATCATAACCTATTTACCGTCTGAGCTGTGCACAGGCCTCCTTTCCCAAGGAGAGGGATTGAGGGTTAATCATCACGCTTGCTCAATGCGGGTTGGTGATTTCAGACATTATAGTCCAGGTTTCCTCGAGATGCTTTCCTTCACCTTTAATCAGGCATTGGTGTCCAAGACAAACTTAGATAGTACGTATAACTTAGAAAAGTTCCATTGGTACTTGCCTGACCTGGAGTCGAACCGGCAACCTCATACTCGAAAGGCTGGTGCTTGAACCACTAGGCCACCACGACTTTGACATAATTAAATAAGAGCATCCAATTGCCAACAAATTAAAGTATACTACGATAAGACAAGACTTAAGATCACGGCCAACAATACAGGTCCGTTAAGATTACAGATCTCCCCGCTTTTCTTATCTAGAAAGTTGTTGCAAAACTAGTTTCTAAGTGGAAATCTAAATGCAAATACCTTTCCAATTTCTCTGACTAGATAAAGTGCACAGTCTAATATATCTTTTTCGTACTGTGCGTAGTTCCAAGGTGTGGGCTTTATACGGTTGTAGACTCCTCTGAACATCAAACCTCCATCTTCCAGCACGTATTCATCACGATGACTGTGACCTGCAATTGTCCCAGAAATACTATTTAATTTAAATATTATATCTTGTAAATTATTTTGTTCAATTAATCGCATTCATGATGTTGATATATTGGCGACATGATATATTTTTTGATGATGAAAGCAACCATTAATCAGAAATTTATTTCGTATCATAAAACATTAAAAATTACCGGGCATATAAACACTGTCGGTCAAGCACCACGGGTTGAACAGAACGTAGATTGGCAAGGGGTGTCTGTAGCTGAGCGAGCTGCCTCCAGCAAGTCTGGTGTCTACATCCAACCTCCAGGCAGCTACAATACAGTCTGCTGTCGGAGTCACTGCTACCATAAGGTGAGAGTCCACCTGACCCTCGTACGTTGCGCTCCACGCTCCGAAGGTCTCAGAACCTTTTTCCAGTAATGGAACAGCAGCAGAGGTGTCATCTGATGGTCCTCGTGATTCAACATCTGTACCAGAAAATATTGTCATGTTAGATAACAGGTTTATCACCTGCGTCATCTTAATGATCAGAGCAATTAAAGCAATACTCTTTGATGATATTAAAAACAACAAGTTAATTAATACTGTAATCGTAATATTCCTAGCTCTAATCCTTCTATTTCTTTTATTTTATATCGTTACCATCAAAATGGTTGTGCTAGTGACTAACATCACTTTTTAAAATAAAGTTGTTTAATTTTGAATTCAAACTATAATATAGAAATATAAATTTAGGTCAACCAAAGCTGTCGTGAAGCTCACCTGTAGGGTCATTGGACAAACCTGCAACGTAGAAAATAAAGGAGACGGCGTCTCTGCTAGCATCGTAGGGCCTGTTCAGTAATATATCTAGTTTGAAGGCCTGTCCTCGTCGCACCACCAGGCATTTGTCGACGTTCCTTGTCATCAGGTTAAACTTGTTCGTGTGGTGGTTCTCGCCATTTGTGTCGACACAGAAATCAATTCCCTGCACCGCAAGCACGCCCTGCCGCGTCGCGTCGACGACATCTGAATAAATAAACAAACTATGTTACAATACATTCGAACTGTTATTGAATTATAACTAGCATTAATTTATTATAAGAAAAGTAGGTACCGACTTTATGCATTATTATATTAACACCGTTACAGAAAAAAAAACTACAAAAATAAGCAAAATATAGGCTAAAAAACTCAAAAAAAATGTACAGACGCTAGGACATCAAGCTACTACAATCTGTCAAATTTCCTGTATAGATTTTCAACTTTATCGCCTAAAGCATATGGTTCAAAGTTGATTGGGTAAATTTTACAGTTTCGGGTAGCTTGATGTGCTGGCGTTTGAACTTCTAAATGTATTTAGTATATTGGAGATTTTTATTTCGAAAGGCGAACCCCACAGCACTTAAGTACTTCATTGGTTTTAATAGCTGCCCATGTCGTAAATATTTACGGAACGCTAATGGATCATTATGAATGAAAATTTTGGAGCAAGAATTTGTCATGGTCAAAAATTTTCGCGCTCATTGACTGGCTACCAGCCAAAATGCCAATTTTGCTATTACACATTATGCACACATCGTAATTTCGTAAATAATAGACGTTGCTATTGACCACGACTAACATCAAGATGCTTGTCTTTGTTGGTGTTGAAGTTCAGATCAAATGATGACAAAATTTCGCAGTGATTTTTTTTATGGTTCGAGTTCTATACTTGTGTGAGGACTTAGGAATTAGCCAAGCAGTTACTGAACATAACATTTAGTTTTTTAAAAGCTTTTGTTATGTATAATTTTATTCAATTGTTCTTTTTTATGTGATTTTTTGACACAGCACAGCTTGGTTTAAGATCGATCACATAATACATACATATATACATATTAAGAAATAGTTAATATTTTTATTGTATCTAATATTGCATCCAAATATTATGTAGCTTTGATTTAAATATTAGGTAATGGTGGCGAAAACTCAAAGATAGACTGTATCAGGTTCCATATTCACTTTTTCATAATGCAAATATTTACCACGCGTTTGTATAATCCGATCATTTCTTAATCCTTATTACCTGGCTGAAAAGGCACAATAATATACTTTTGCCGCCTCCCAAAATAGCGTTGCCACAGACTTTTTAGATACTCCATAGTTTTACGATCACATTAAACTGCCGAATAAACTTTGATCATAACAATATCACTTTTGTATTCACAGATAGACATCTGTCCGATTCGTTCGTGTTCGACCACAGTTCGTATGTTGCTAATTATTCGAACAAACGTGTAGTTCTTTTTGCATGCCGTCATGGACTGTGAGCTGCAGGCCGAAACTCAGCAAGTACTCCTACATCCGAGCCGGACGGTGATGTCATAGTCAACAAGGAATGAAAAGTTTCATCCAGTTACTGAGAAACTGATTTTGTTCATTGACAGAACCAAGGTCTACCTTACTCATATCATTAGAATCTGACAAAATCATACCGAATTGAGAGGTGATATCATAACATTGTCAACTGTTACCAACTATGAATTCATAGCTTACGTATTTTATACAAGTTATATCTTGGTACTAAATCGGTTAAGTTATTTATCAAGAACTATGTTATTACTGTGTTATTGTGACGGCAATAAAATTAGAATTTAATATCCATTTGTTTTAGTCTCCATGCCCTATGAAGTCACATCAGAATTAAAGTATGATCCACATGTTCTGCGTGCAATCTTCATCAATCTGTTATACCCTGTGAAATTAATTGCCCTTCAAGGTAATTAGACTTGTGAGGTACATTTGTCTTAAAGGTATTTTTGGAAGTTCGATTATTTCCACATTGCTATAATCTTCAAACATACATATGCATGTACTGTCTCGTATCTCAGTATTGAGGTAGGTACTATTCGTAAATCTAGCCATATCTAAACACGAAGAATATCGATCAATTAACACTAGCATTTAACCTTTTTATGAGGGTCAATTGGAGTCGTGTATCCCTCGGTCCCTAATATATGGTTAACTGATAAATTTTCAAGATCTACTATGTAGTGATAGAAAAATATCCTGAATAAAGATACTTCTCTAATCAGAACGACACAGCAGCAATGTTTGACCTCGGTCTTCCAAATGGCAACAACGTCAATAGTCCAAGTTAAGCTAAACATGTTGTCTAAATTGGAATTACAGACCTCAACGCCGCTAACCTCGCAAACTTTTAGTGTTGTTTCGCTAAGCAAACTTCGGCGTACTAAACTCTACACAAGGCCTCGCGACTCCTATCATCGAGTTTGATATATAACTTATTTGGTATTAATTACGACGTGGGAAGGTAACCTCCTATTCCGGGATATGGCCTTCGGAATAATCAGCGTATAATGGCTGTCCCACACACACCGCACACGGCGATCGCGTAGGCTAGCGATTAGGAAGCAATGTAAGATGCGCTTAGATAATTATTAATTGAGTCGGTATGTGTGCACTTTATTGTAATTAATGAATGGGATTGTATCTTGCAGGTCTTTCAATTGGCATGTGACTAATTTTCCCTTAAGAGTTGTTGGAGAGACTTTTTTACAGTTTTTTTTTTTTTTGCATCTACGATCTTAAAATATTATCGCTTACCAGCAGTATTACTAACTACATTGTATATACACTTTAGTAAAGATATAAAGTTAATTTCTGTGTCGTTGAGACAGTGTTCAGTGTGACAGTTCGAGCAATCGAACCGGTCACTATTTTCTAAACATTTTCTTTAATTTGATTGATGCCATAAATTAAGGTAAAACATCAAAGTGGACTAATTTGTGTAATAAAACTAGCTGAAGATAAATTGTTTGTTTTATATCTACTACATTATGTGACTTTATTGTTTTGTTAGTTTTTAGTGCCTTACGAAATCATTTGTTGTGCAGACAGTCAATTTTTTTTTATCATGGTTCTAAATGATTGCGTTCTCATTATAAAAGTAATACACAGCGTAAAAAGTTGACGAAATCCACACGTTTTAGCTGTCGAATTCAAGGCAAGATTCTATTCCTGCTTCATGTCAGATTTCAAACATTTTCCGAGCACATGTATTTTTTTAGTCGTGATGGCCTAGTGGTTAAAGCACCAGCCTTTCGAGTATGAGGGTGCGGTTTCGATTCCAGGTCAGACAAGTACCAATGTAACTTTTAATGTCAGTTATACGTACTTTCTAGGTTTATCTTGGACACCAATGACTGATTAAATGTGAAGGAAAACATCTCGAGGTAACCTGGACTATAAAGTCTATAATCACCAATCCACATTGAGCAAGCGTGGTGATTAACGCTCGCTCCTTCTCCGTGGGAGAGGAGGCCTGAGCCCTGTGTGATGATGATGTAGTTTAAGAGAATTTTATTTAACGGAAACGCAGGCCCGAATAGGTAAAAATATTTTGGTAATTTCTTTCTCTGTCATCTAAAACAACCCACTTGTGCAAGTGCTAGGCAAAGTAAGTAGAAGAAAATGTACCTACTTCTCATTCGTTAATCAGCTGCATTTTGGCTTAAAGGAATGTTTAGAAAACCTCTCTTGTAAACTTGCTAATTTTCAAGCTGACCTAGTTTTATTCGACCGCTGTATCAACAGTCATCACCTGCCGACAATAACTCCATTATACGATCTTGAATTATGAGCGCGCGGAAACATGAACTTTTTAATTATTTCGCTCTATTTCAAATGAGTATTTCTGTTAGAGTGAGTCATAAAGAATTCTTCATAACGCTGGTAACAGCTATCCCTGTTACTGCTGCTACTGACAATGGGATGAGATCCACATTTTAGTCATTCAAAGATCCTAAGCAAGAGATCTGATCGCTCTGCGAACAATATTAGTTCTTATTTTGTTTCAGCAAAATAAGTTAGTTAAATTATTTCCATTTATTAGGTAGGACTATAAATAAATTACAGACGCCAGCACATGAAGCTACCTGTAACTGTCAAATTTTCACAATCAACTTAGAACCATAAGCTTCAGCGTTAAAGTTGAAAATCCATTAAAGAAATTTGACAGATTGTAGTGGCTCGATGTACTGGCGTCTGTACTTCGCCCACCTCTTCCACCTCAGGTGTGATGATACGAGTCATTTTCCACCAATAGATTATATCCATTCTACGGAAGATGACAGTGTATGAAATATGGGTATTTTTGTTTACTCGCTTAGTTAAGAAGACGCCGCAATGTCCGGTCCGTTTGGCAACCAAGTGTTGACTATGACAAATGTGGTTTTTAGAGCAACCTTTTTTAATCATCTTGAAGGTCTTGGGTTCCTCTTCGCTTAGTCTTCTCAAAAAGAAATCCTTGAATGGGCATTTGTCCCAACAATTTCGACATGTTGTCTCTACGATTTTTTCGTTTTGGTAACAATGTTGAAAGAATTCAGACATGTCGAACATGATGTCATAAGTTGTTAGAAAATAGTGTTGTTTTCACACTGGTAAGTATTATGGATTCCACGCGATAAATTTTCAGCGTAAAGACAAGAATTCTAATGTAATAAATGACATCAATATTCTTTATTTACTGTGATATTTATGTTCTACGTATCCAATCTAAAACCCGTTTCACACAGCACACTAATCAAATTGTCTTTGGTATTAGTAATCAAGACGATAATTAAAGTAGCCTCTATACGTATGGATATGTTTACAACTGTCAGTCACAACCGAACCTTTTTTGTTCACGAATGTACATGGACGCAGCAGATCAGTGGGACGGGTCCGCGCTCGCCAGTTCACCTTGGAATTGCATGTCATGACATAAGCGCACAGCCTCTACATATTTCTGATTCGTTAGTATCGTGACATTCCTTAAACTTTATGAGTAACTGTACAGACGAAAGCACATCAAGCTACACAATCTGTCAAATTTCCGTAAAAGATTTTCAACTTTATCGCTGAAGCTTATGGTTAAAAGTTGATTAGGAAAATTTACAGTTTCGGGTAACTTGATGTGCTGCCTCGGTACTTTCGATCTCTGAAGTTATTTATACGTCAACATGTTATCTTTGCTTCTGTTTTTCTATCTCTCTGTTTACAATGTACGTATTGTATTTAAGTATTTGGTGTACCTACGTATATCTATTTACTTTGAATTTATCCTTATTGCAAAATACCTATCTATCTTGCGGTAAGGTTCGTGAGTTCGTCCTCATAAACAAATATAGGTAGGTAAATAGCTACATAGATGTACGGTACGTACATACCTACTTACGTGAATAACATTTGTAAGTGTAGGTTTAGGGAAACTTATGAATGAATAATTGAATTTTGCCTATTGAGGTGTTAATGGTAAAAACCCTGGATGATGAATGAAATGATGTGTTTTGATGACATCGTTGTGATGCATAGCAGGAATATGTTAAGGTTAGCGCTCTTTGCTTATATCTTTCTTGGAACCTCTGGAATATACGATATTACCTTATTTCGGTACTGAAATAATCCCAAAAAATGCACATATACTTACTCATTCGCCCAGTCTAGATAAGACTATTGTCCAGATAATTTATATAATTTAATACGTATTTTGCATTATTTTACATTATTGCAAGCACTCTATGAAACCCAACTTTTTAATTTCCTACAATTTATGGTCACATTTTATTGGTTATGGTTATTTTCACAATCTAGTACAACAGCTTGTGTGTTGGTGTTGGTTAGTGTTTGGTCTTGTCATATTTGAAGATTATTCTGACTTAAGATGAATCAGGCTATTGAGTAGGTAGATAAGTAACTGAAAATGCATCATTGTAAAAGAGAAAGATAAGACTAATAACAAACAATATTGTACCAACACTGTTTGTCATTGGTTCGAACAAAGTCAATAACTTTGTGATATAATAAGAACTCTATCTTAAGCACTACAACAATATTGTCTTTGATTACCGGTCGGTGTATACTTATAATAAAAAACCAGCGCAATTATTGACATATCATAGTTTACCGATAGGTTGGTAGGTACTCGAGGTGTAAACCAGTTCACAAACAGTAGCTTTTAGCTTAAGAGTCGAGACCTCGAGGGACAAAACAGGTTAGGCGCAATGTGATAAATGGTTAAACAAATAGTTCCTACTGACATCTATGTTCCATAGTACCTACTTGAAGTCACGCCAAGTTTAGACAATACTTATGCTTATGCCAAGAACAAGAAAATTGTTGTATGCGTTTTCTTTTCATGGAACTTTATGGAACCACGATTTAAAAAGATGGCAAAAGAAAAAAGTTTCTGATATTAACAGGTTTTTGAAATTAGAACGGTTTAAATTCGCACGGGAAGGTGTCAAGAAGTCCTAATTTCCTTCTTCGCTGGTGCCTCACTGGCCAGTATTTAATGAATTAGTTCTACGTGAGACCAGCTGTGCTAAGGAAGCAACGGGCTTTATTTTTAAACCACTTCAAAACGATGGAAAGCTATAAATTAAACTATATTTATAATCTGCTTATTTGTTTCTGTCATATTTAAAATCCGAACTCATCCTGACTGACGGCGAAATATAGGTCATTATGAGTTTCACAATCAAGATTGGAACGTGTTCAATATATTTTTTCATTCATCCCTCCTGCTATAACCGGACATATTATCAATAGTCTGCAATGCTATATATAATGCTATATATATATATTTAATCTTAAATCTACCCTTTGGTAATTTATCAAAATTACTCACCAACATAAAATTGAAAATATAGGATAATGAAAACAACAATACCATATTCTAGTTACGTAAAATGTTCCTAATAATTTCGTGATAAACAACTGTAATAGGCTGTAACATCATAGTTTTGAGGGCATGGCTAATTTAATAGTGATAATGAACCACTCAATCAAGACTAGGTAAGGAACTAAAAAAACTAAACCAGAGACATTTCAAAATAAGTAATTAAATGTATCGAATTCAGATATTGACTAATTGTATATACAAATATACGTATTGTTGCACAATTAATTCACCACTTATGTCTGCAGTTTTAAAATGTCAAGTAGATATCAACAAGATTTTAATTACCTATATGAGTATTCCTAGCAACTTAAACATTTTGCAATACCATTTTTTTTAAACGTTGTCAGATTGCTCAGGTGTTTTTTAATACAGCTGATACAGTACATTCATTTTAAGAAACGATGGATGGATTGTGTGAAGGTTGATATGGCTAGAAAGAATGTAACTTGTGAGATGACGACAGATAGAAGAGCGTGGAAGACAAAAACATGCTGCGCCGACCCCAAATAAAACTTGGGATAAGGGCAGGAGGATGATGACAGTACATTCATTTTAACTCTTTTTCGTAACTCCTCGTAACTCGTAAGTAGTCGAAGATATTTAATTCGAATCATGCTAATATTTACCAACACGTGTTATCTATAATAAAACATGAGGTAACATTGTGTTTTATAAATTAACCCAAACTCTTACGTAAGTAAACACATTACATACCTATCTTAAATGTTAATATGGAATAATTTTAATCATGTTAATTTTTTATTTAAATTCCGCATCAATAACACAAATGTTGTTACGGCATCACTAAAATTAAATTCTTTTGGTAATGTTTACTTGAGGTGACCTTGACCTACCTTCAGCGTTAGAGGTGTCCAATCGAGGAGGTCGGGGCAGCTCCTTGAGGTCATAGCTTGCGGATCTATGGAACCCACACCATGAACACTGAGGTGGGCAACAGTGGGCCAATTTACTCTTCACAGTACCCATTTGTAAGTCATGAATCACTCACTACCACATACAAAACAGAACTTTAGTCTTTCAACTCGTTTTAAAAACCACTTTAATATCAATTAACGCACTAATACCGCGATTAGATCATAGCCGCTTATGAGTCTTTGTAGACACAGTTTGCACAGTTTTCCACAATGTAAACGAAACCATCAGCTGTTTGAATTGGTGGTCTATTGATATGATAAACAATGGTTTCGTAGCTCGTATAAGTTGCGTGGGCGTTGTAAGCGCGTGCGCTCCTCGCCGCGAGATCAGTTCGTCTGTGCTGCGAGTCTGCTGGACATCCTCACTACCTTCGCTCGCGTGACCTCTTATCACAACCGCACGCCAGCTGAATGATGGGTCACGTCACGTACAACGTCATTCTTTCACGGGAATCAGGACCTACTAATGAATAACAATGAAAAACCAAAATCAGAAATACGTAGGTACGAGTTTATTAAAATTAATCATAATAATTAGAATGAAATAACTGAACCTGAATTAAGTTTTGTAGTTAGCATGACGGTAGACACGTAGGAATCAATGACTAGCCGGATTTTTAATAATTAATTGTAAGTTCATAGGCAAAAATACTTAAATGCCCTTTGAACAGTAGATTATATTACGATATTTATAAAATGAAAGTAAAAGTAGTATTAAAATTATAATATTAATATAATATTAGGCATCGATATAAGAAGTGTCTAGATGCCTAGTACGCGCTGTCAAAATGCATTATGATCAGAGACATCAGTTTGGCTTAACCCCACCCACAGGCCGCCATTACGCGACAGACGTTTGCCGCGTGTTTACATTGTAAATTTTTCACAAAAAAATTCAAAAATGACGGTTTGTGTAGTGAAACTTTGTAATAACTACAATGCAAAAAAACATAAGGATACGAACATCTCTTTTCATAGGTAAGTTTGAAATTTTATGATAAATATGTATAGATATCTATGCATTTCTTTGAAAATATTACGACGGCAAAATAACAACAAAACGACTCCATATTGTTTGAGTATTGCCAAGGTATGAAATATTTTTACCTTCTTTTTTGATGCTGCGATTAATATTGTAAAATGGTATTACGAAATCAACATTATTATTTTATTGTAATTTAGTAAGATACTTATTGATAATACATAAGTTTATTTCTTCAATAGATTTCCGACTGATCCTGTGACATCCAGTTTATATTTATATTTATATTTATATTTATATTTATATTTATATTTATATTTATATTTATATTTATATTTATATTTATATTTATATTTATATTTATATTTATATTTATATTTATATTTATATTTATATTTATATTTATATTTATATTTATATTTATATTTATATTTATATTTATATTTATATTTATATTTATATTTATATTTATATTTATATTTATATTTATATTTATATTTATATTTATATTTATATTTATATTTATAAGATAATTTTATCACCTATGTCAATGTGAATAAAACTGCACAAATTTTAATTTTCCCACATTTTGGGGGTAATCACTTTGCGCTGGTATATTAGAATGACACGCACACAAATGCAGACGCGATAATCATACACTTTCGGCACTCACACGCGCATCAAACATGCTGTCAATATGAACGTTCCGTTTTGTACTAAACACTCCATCTAGTCTTTCCTATATCGATGATATTAGGATAATTTCCCTATATGTACTTTATATGATAAAGTTCTCTAAAATATAGATATATAAAATTTTCATGTAACTTTCGAATCGGACACCTTTTTTTCATTTTCCCTTATTTCTTTTAATAAGTGATTTTTCTTTTATTAACAATTGTAGGTACTGCATATAAAAATATGTACGTACAACCCAAAATTTTGACCATTCTGTGATTGACCCTTGTTATTTTATTATATGTCAAAACCACGTTTGCAGGGTCAGCCAGTAATCTTGTTAAATACTTCAAAGAAAAAGAAACAAGAAAGTTTATTTACAGAAACCAACCAACAACGCACGGATATAGGCTGTTAAAATTAAAATACACGAAGCACCTTGGATGTCATTAAAAACTTAAAAAAATAAATAAAAGGAACAAAAATCTAATGACATGTGATAAATATTTTCAGCTGAACTGGCCAGCAATAGAACTTATTACTAAAAACTTCGTAACTTCGTACTTCATCTTGTACCTATAATAAAATATTTTTTTTATGAATGAATCGAAAGTTTATATTGACGTATTGGAATTACAATTAAGCACGAGTAAATAAACCCTTTACAGGAATGTGTTGGTTTTTACGAACACCTAATAAATGTTTTCCTTTCTATAGTACATTACTTTGAATTATAATACGAGTACTCGTAGAACAAAACTTTGTGTTATATTTCCCCGTGGCTTTTCTCACCGCTGATTTAAGTGAAAGTCAAGGAAATAAATTGATACTACCTTAGTTTATAAAATTATAGATTTAAAAAATAAGAGGGCGTTCTATGGAGAGGCAAACGTAATTAGCTAACGCAATACATGTTTTCCTATCTTCCTGCTTCTGATTTGCTATTTTGCAACAGTTATTACGAACTTGATCTTGAAACAAGCATGCACGTGTGTTTAACACACCTTGTTTGTATATTAAACCGTGTACAAACATAATAGATAATAAACGTTTGACAAAATAAAGTCACACACGATTATGTTAATTTTACTACGTGGATGACATCATCGACATCTCGTCTCGCGATCTTCCTCGTAAGTACCTTGCTGTTGAAGGCCTCAATCCTCAATTAACCAGTTTTTTCCCTTTTTCTGTGTAGTGAATGAAATATTATACAATGCATCATCAGTATCGTAAGTTATTTTCCAAGAATAAAAATGTATGTCAGTTGCGGTTATAGGAGGTTCCAAAGAGCGCCAGACATTGACGCACCCCGACGTATACTAATTGCATTCGACCTATTTAAAAAAAAAATGATAACTTATCAAATTCAACCTTCTAAGCTATTTGAATGAAAGTAAGAACTATGACGTCACAGTGTATTCACAACGAGCCATAATATTTTTTTCATTTAAATTATCAAAAATAGAATTCAAATAGCCTTTCCCTCAAAACGATAAATGAAAGTGACATTATCTCAAGATGCTTTACCAAATTTACCTATATCATAAAGGATTTTATTTTTGACCTCGTCAACTACCTAATAACGAGTAGGTACTAAATACCAGTGAACAGGATGACTAACCTCCTGTTCTATTAAACAAACGTATGATCATAAATCAAAACTTAATTTATGGAATGTTTAAGATAATTTAAGATGGGTTTACGTTATCCTAAAACGATACATAAGGTAATAAGATAAGACGACCTTGGTTTGTCTGAGCTAAGCCTTTGGCTTAGCTTAGAACAATGGTGGGTATGGGTACTAGCTGTCAATATAGGTACCTAATTTCACTGCTGTGCCGAGTGGAAGAAAAGTCTTTGTTAGCAGAAACATCTGATTTTAATTTCTTCTAATTCAACATGAACTAGTATCAACATTAAAAGTGGTTAACAACGTATTTATTCAGAACGTTTTTTTCTGTTAATAACTGTCATATTTATATAATCTGTGAAAAAAATTATATTTCTCTAAGGTCTTTTGATATAAAGAGATAAATGTGACGTTCTACTTACCGAATTTGAAAATTCTTTGGCCAATAAATAGCTACGGTATTGGTGAATGTCATAGAGTATATTTTATACGGATATAGGAAATAGGGAGGTGACATGATAGGAAACATTTCATTCATGATTTTCCTATTATTTCATATTTTACTCTGCAGGCTCTTCCTTCATAAAAATATGTAGGCCTTTCCTTTGTAGGAATACAAATATATACTTAAAATTATTACCTATAGCTGAAATTAGGTATGTCAATATGGCATATAGCTGCATCGAACACATTTCATTCTACATCCTAAATAGTTACAAGTAATTACTCATAATGGTTAATAATAGCTCCAATTTAGAATAAAATCGATCATAGCAAGGTTTTTCCTCAAGTGGGTATGATTATTTTTCTCCTTATGGATACTTTGACTTTTCAATGGAAACTAGTTCATGAGAAACACTAATGATTAATCCTTTTTCGACTAAACTTAGTAAGCCTATCTAAAGACACACAGCTACCCGAAACTGACAAATTTTCCAGATCAAATTTTAATCATATGTTTCAGCGATAAAGTTGAAAATCTATTAAGAAAATTTATAAGATTGTAGTAGCTTAATGTGCTGGCGTCTGAACTTACTTGCTTAAGTATCTCATGGGCATAGAATGTGATGAGCTTTTACTAAAGTTTTGTATGTATTTGTACTCAACGTATTATTTTCTGGAAGCTGGTGATTGATTCACCCGTATATCGGAAGCACATTAATGTCGGTCTTGCGCCTGATCTCTCTCCGGTTGTGTTTACTGTCGTCCCATCGGACTATCAGAGTGAAAAAATAGAGAGTGCACCTGTTTCTGCGCGAATGCTTGTGTACTATAATATGTTCTGCGCAACTGGCTGATCTCCTTAAAGAGAACGGCCGCCGTAGCCGACAATCGGCCTGGACGCCATCATCATATTATTTTACAATGCTGTTATTAACCATAAAAACACGTGAACCTAAACAATTTTCAGTTTATTAAAACATGCATTGGAATAGACACTGTGTAGCGTTGCCAAAGCACGTTCCGATACTTCATACTAAGTAAAACAGCTAACTCATAACCAATATAGAGGCGAAAATAGAAATACCAGACGAATCCGTTTATGATAAACACAGCATGAAGAAAATGTGAGACATTTTACACCGACTAGAGCAAAGATGCTGGTTAAGATTTCTTAAGAAATAAGCGGTGCCATTGTACAGACGCCAGCACATGAAGCTATTACAATCTGTGAAACCCTAATAGATTTTCAACTTAATCGCAAGCAAAGCAAATGTCTAATACAATATAAGTAAAATATGGAAGCATAATATTATGTTTCACAGTTGGTTGGAAAGATTTGACAGTTTCGGGTAGCTTGATGTGATGGCGTCTGGATTTGATTGTTCTATTTTACTTCTTATGTCATAAATTGCGTACAGACGCCAGCACATCAAGCTACTAAAATATGTTAACATTTATTTAAGAGATTTTCAACTTTACCGCTGAAGCATATGGTTCATAGTTGATTGGGAAAATTTTAGTGTCGGTAGCTTGATGTGCTAAATAAATAAATAAAGATCTACAGTGCAACATTGACAAACAATCATCAAATAATCATTATACATGCCTATTATCTCAGTCAACAAGAACACAAGTTATAATAGGTTTAATTGCATGTAATTAATTGATAATGCAAGGTAAGAGACTGTTATTATGAATTGCTGTATTTATTGCAAACTCTTCCTTGTCGATCCACAAACATTTTTACGGAAAGCGTGTTAACTATTATGACCGAGACTCGAAGTTTAAGAACTATTTCCTACATGGTGTTACAAAAATTGACAAATAAAACAACGAACTCAAAGCCAACGCCAACCCCCGAAAATTGTCTTGTCTTGATAATTGGAAAAACAGGAGAGATTTTTTATAACAGAGAGGTAACACATAGTAAAAAAAAAAGAGTTTTATTGTTATTTTTTTGCACTGTAGGTATTATGTAAGGAAAATAATATATTAATACCTATTTAAGGTTAGAACGCGCAAAACTACTTGAAGTTTCTTAAAACCGTGGGTTTGCAAGTCATTTATTTGTACCCAAATATAATAAAATGTTCTTTACGAACTAATTAACAAAACAGTTCCATTATAATAGGACAGGTATAACCCAAGGATAATGTAGAATTAAAATCAGAAATTTTGCAGTGAATGCTCTTTATTTTTGAGATCCCAAAAACACACAAACACAGTGCAAATAATTATAGTTAAGTGTAAGTATTTCATAAAGTTTTTGTTATATAATGATTACAATAGTTACAAAACCTTAAAAATACGCAATAGGCAAATATATAAAAGTTAAACTTAAGGTCATAGAATTTCTTAATACTACACTCTTCGTACAGAGTATTCATACATATTCGAACAATGGCACTTGAAGCATCGGTTTCCTTAAAATTATAAAATACATTAATCAAATAATATTTATTATCACACAGTGAAAAACGTGAATGATTATAAAATTATTATTTTTTTGTATTTTTTATTTGAAATGTGCTGGTGATACAAACGTTATACATCAGTACCTATATGATACTTAAATTAGTAAAATCCTTTAAAACTTGCCAGGTCATCGTTATAATCGCTCTTTTCGTTAGTGTAAAAAGTGTTCTAGATGCAACATTCGTACATTCAATAAAAAAACTCACGAGAAATAGTTTTGTCATAAATAAGAAATAACTATAATTGCCAAGTAGGCAAGGCAATGAATGGACGCTTAAGAGGTGGTCTTTATGATGACAACCTCTTCTTCTTGAACATACAAATGCTGTTCTGGCGCTACGTAGGAAACGTAGGATCGGTCCATCTGCAGCGCGGGAGGAGAGGCAGGCCCCGGCGAGGTGCGCGGCGAGGGTGCGCGGGGCCCGGGGGCTAGCTAGCCGCGCACGTTCACCGTGGTGCAGCCGAAGATCTCGTCCAACTGCCGCGACGAGAAGGTGACCACGATGCGGCGCTCGCCATGTCGCCGCGGCACGAACTTGTCCTGGTAGTTCACGAACTCACCCGGCTTCACGTCGCGGAATCGTATCTAAGAGCACAAGCATAATTATTGAACCCATTCTTTTCCCTTCAGTAAGCTTCTTCGATGGAATTTCTATTTACCTGTCTTGGCCTCTGAACACCAGGTCCCTCGAAGGTGAAGTAGCAATCGGTCAGGTGGACATTCAGTGGGTTCTGGAAGCTGAATGTCACGGCGCATTCTTGTCCTATGCATGGCTGGCTTCTCACCTAGTGGGATTATTAAATAGGTACGAGTATTAGTTGCGATTTTTCAATATTATGGCAGTACATTCAATCATACGAGTAAATAATTTATTTACCTGGACTTGCATCCTTGGCTTGTGTAGTGGGAAGTCATCCTCGTCCGACCAAGCTTGGCGTGTTTGCTTAACGTATGCCATGGCGTGCACCTTCACCATGGAGTGGTCCACTAGCTTGTCCATGTATTCCTGTGGCGTGACGTGCAACTTCAGCACTTCACGTTGTCCAGCGCGTACGATGAACTCCCCTTGAGCCCTGCGTAGCCGTGAAGCAATGGCTCCAGTGTAGTAGCATGATGAGGCCGTCAGCACACACCAGATGGTGCGGTCTTCGTGCGACTTGTTCTGTGAGCAAATGTTGGATTAGTATGTATATAATGTAGGTAACGTTGATCTAAGCAAGTTCTTGTCAATAACTTGGTACCTGAATGTTCATCGTGCAATCGAATGGCTGTCCATAAGGCACGAGGTCAATGTCCATAAGGTCGAAGTAAACGTCTTCGAAATTGCGATCAGGATATTCATAGTATTGCTGCAGGCGCTGGTAACCACGACATGAGGCAATAACAGCCAGGCGTTCGGGAGATGAGCTGTCAACCGTCTTGTACTCGTGGGTGATCTCCAACATGTCACTGTCGCCCTCATCGTCGTCACGGTTAGGGTTCTTAGTAAGAATCTTGCGGCCAACTCTATAAAATTACATTAAATTACTTGAAATAATTCTATTATTGAGTAATATTTACATTTAAAGTTGAAATAGAGTACGTACTGATACTGGTTCGAAGCCATCCTAATGAAACCCCATTCAGAATTTTCTTCCTCTTGGAAGTGGCAAAGTTCTGCATTGAGCTGACAAAACATGAAAGGTGTATCGTATTGGAAGCCAACTTCGCCTCGGCGAACTGCCTCAACACTAGCTGGACCACAGTGGTAAACAGCCTCAGCTTCTTCCTGAGGAGTGGAATCAATGATCTGCCAGCCGCTGTAGCCTGAAATAAAAGTATTATAATGAGTATAAGCTGAGATATTAGCGATGGAGCATAATTTTGAGTTCACGTGATATGCTACCTTGAGGCAAATCAGGTCGCTGCATCCATACATCATTCCACACGTGGAAGTTCCAGCAAGAATCGTAGCAATCTTCATCAGGTCCATTTGGTACTTCGTTGCCATCACGATCGAAATATTTATCCACGGTGAATGTTCTGTTGGTGTCATGGGCTGACACGTAGTTCGTGACTGAACGGCAAGGAATTCCTGAAAGGCAAGTGAAAATGTAGACTTAGACTATCAAACATACGTAAATAATCGTACGTAAAAAATATATTCGTACCAAGTGCACGGCAAATCGTGACAACAAGTCCGGAGTATACCCAGCACTGGCCATACTCGACCGGCCTGCCTCCATCGGTGAGATATCGTTCCATGATAGCCACGGAGCCGGTCCAGGCGTGTGGAGCGACGCCATCTTTGTACTCGCCGTCGTAACGGCCAACCATCAGTCCGTCATCGTCGTGATTAGCATTTATCTAAAATACAAACAGTTAAGTAAGGTTTTATATAAATGCGTTATCAGAATGATATAGGAACCTAGAAAGAACAAAATAAGTTTACCATTGACGAAATAGCCCTGCAAACACGTATCGGGTTACCACGCTCTGAATGCTCGAGGCCACTGCGCTCCAACAAGTACATGCAAGCCGGCAACACCACGTCATCAAATTGCCCGTAAATCCATTTGCGACCCTTTGGCTGACGCCAGGTGCCACACCAGATCTTTCCTTGTTCGTTGAGCACGTATTCCTTCCTAGATGATTCATTATCCATGAAGACGGGATCCTCGCGACACCAAGGGTTGAAAAGCATGTAAATATCTTCGTCGCATTTGTAGTCGTGGCGGTTGTCGCGTTGACCAAAGCGATTGGTTTGTACCCAACAGTTCCAGACGCCAACAGGAGCCGTGGCCGGAACATGCACTTGGAATGTAATTGTGTTACCATCTTGTCGCTGAATGCTAATGTCCCATCTGTCCATGTCATGAGCAATGGAAGCCAAGTTCTGCATGGAGCCGTGGCGTGAACCGTATCCACGCCCAAATGTGGAATGCTGCCCTGTGCCTGCATAACGATCCATCATCGGACGATCCATAGGTCCATGAGGGCTTAGAGGGCTATGCTGCAAAGGTAACGGCTCATTACTGAAGGAACTGCGGCGGACTCCGTAAGTGGTAGTCTCTCTCATGCCACTCATCGGTCCCATCGAGCCCATTGTACCCATGGTTCCCATTGTGCCCATGGTACCCATAGTGCCCATGGTTCCCATAGTTCCCATCGTGCTCATTGATCCCATAGGCGCCATGCTGGTACTAGTGTCTTGCATACGAGACATGCCCATTCCCATTCCCATGCCCATTCCCATCATGTCACGAGAATGCTGAAAGACGCCTTGTTGGTTGCTCCAGTTCACAGGCAGAACCACGCGTGTTCCTTTTGTAACGCTGGGCTTAGGACCTGCGAAAACATTTTTTATCAATATTGTGTCTACTATTAAGAAAAAATAAATAAACCGAAGTCGCATCAAAGATGTTGGTTTGCGTTAGTTAGTAAATATGTATAATAAATTTCACTCACCAAAGCAGAATACAATTCGAATCATATCCTGCTGCTTGTCGTAAGTCCTGTCGAAGCGAACTGCAAAGAAGAAATTCTGACCCCTTCTGAGAACTGGGTTTGGTAGGATGTTATCGTTCACCAAATCATACTGTTCGGTGTGATGGTCTTTGGAATTGTCTCGTGAGTAGAACTCAGTGAGCTCCACCTTTAGTGGCTGCTGCGAATAGTAACTTTGAGGAATCATCTCCATGGTATCCTGGCGGCGACGGCGTTCATTCTGATCTGCCATCTTGCAAATCAAGTTGTGAGTGTACTGCGTGTTAGGGCTGTTCCTCATCGAGTATTTCATGCGATGTAGCGAGCCCGTGCTGTGAGAACGGCCCGGGCGATGCTGTGCTGTAGGCCCAGCACGCTGCATCGGCCAACGACGAGTTTGCCCAGGGCGCTGACAAAAACTGGAGATGTTGTAGTAAGCAGAGAGCCCAGGAACATAGTTCGAAGGCATTCCCCCGATCGTCATCTGCTGCTCTCGCATGCAGCTCAACGTGCTCATACCCGATGTCAGGCCAGTTATTCCACCCAAACCCATTCCAGTCATGCTGGACGTCATGCTGGAGGACATCCTGTCCATGCTAGATCGTCTAACCATAGACATCCTTGCGTAGAAGCTGTACGTGTATCCAAGTGTTTCAAGTCCCAATGCAGGACCTCACTGTGCTCCGGGATGACACCAGAGCGAATGATGTCGTTGGAAAGATTTGGGAGCTTTATATAGTTCTAGTCGGCATAAAAGATCGTTCACCGCCCTTAGGTGTCAGTTGACATCGCAGGCGCCAGAGTCACCAGCTTCTGGGAGAGCTATTGTTTATGTTCACTGACTCGAAGTTAAAACAAGTACACCTCTCCTACATACAACTAGTTACTACGCTAAGTAGCACTCCGGGCGTTACGATGTACACTCGGGCAAAAAATTTACTACCCATAGAAAAAAATAGTAGCGTTTTCACAAAAAAAAGGCAAACAGAGGTATGAAACATATTTTTGTGTTGAATTTGCTAACACATTCGTGTCAAACGTCTGAACATTATTGACATATTCATTCCATTAATGAACCTAAGTCAACAACAAAATGAACACGGATTTGCAGTTTCAAACTTAATTAAGTTTCAAACCACAGATGCCTATGTTATGTAGACTTAATGGAAGATATGACTTTTGGTATGCAAATCCGTGTTCATTTTGTAACGATGTTATGTATGCAAATAAATTATTTTTATTGTGCAATAATAATTGAATGTTTTACAGGCAGAAAGTTTGCTCAAATGCACATTTTTATCTAATTCTATCCAACGCACTACGATCAATTCATTAATTTTATCTAATACTATAGTCTGTACTCCAGTCTTTTTGCGTGTAATTTACAAATACTTTAAAGTCACCTGTGCCTGATTATACTTTGAGTTGATTTCTGCCAACATGTTTTAATTATAACACGCACTATTCTATGTTCAGCTATTGTTCGACACAAACCAAGGTAACGGACACTGCTACCAAATGCACGGCTTTTCTTTTGTGTTCAGTTCAACGTGGCTAGTAATCCAGGAGTGTGACAAACTCATAGACATAATTAGAAACATTTGAACTTATTTAGGCTGTTTTATACGCAATGGTGGACTTATAATCATTATTTTTACGTGTCTAATCCCAAATCATACGTTTTGGTTCAGCAAATAAACGCAGACATACTAAATTAACTTTTTCAATGTTTTTACAGAGGATTACCTACTCAGTCATTCTACTGTTGATTCCTCACGCTACCCTTACCTGTAGGTAAGTGTTGGTTGTCTATTTATGTCGATTTAGATCTAAATGTCGACGCCCAATCAACCAGTCCTTAACTAAGAAATTTCAAATTTAAACCCCTTCTCAGATCAAGAGTAGGTCATGGGATTGTTCGAAGGACTTACTGCGGCCCTAAAACACGAAGGGCTCCAGATAAAATGAGGATGAGAGTGACTTGCAGGTTTCAATCACCTTATAAGCCTCTGACGTGGTATTTTAACAACTACTGGCATTTATTACATTCCAAGCTCCTTTGTGAAAGTTTTTAAAACCCGCAAAGAGATTTCAGCCCGACCGACCAAGGAATCGCAGTTGCGCTTGACTCTATCGCGATCTACGTAAGAATTTGACAGGCCCTTCAGCTCCACGCTCCCTCTACGATTTCTCATCACGCCAAAACTAGCTGATTACCTATTAAAAAAAATAACCGACTTCTAAAAGTACTCCTCGCGTTTTTACTTCACCGTGGGCTTCTTAACGATGTAAGGACACCAAATAGTCTCTTTTTATTTGTTAAATTTTCAATATTTTTAGAAATCTGTTTTTCAAAATGTTTTTCCTCTCTTGCATCAATGGCTATGTGAGATCAGTAAGTTCGTGTACCGTCATAGACTTTTTACCCGCAATGACTGCTTTAACCTATGTTAATGGAAAATTCTCATCAACACGAAAAAAAGAAACCCTAACACAAAGTAGCTGCTATACCTAAACCTTTAAGGCGTTCCTCCAATTCTCTGTTATCTCCATCATCGTATCAATTCCAAACTGTCAAGTTTTTACCCGATGTATGCAGGTGCATACATTTTTTAGATTTGCTCTCGATTTGTAAGAGATTGAGAGAGGCTCCGAATTCCGAGTATCAGACCAGTACAATATGGGACCGTTTGGGAAGTATAATTTTTTATTGTGTTAGTAAAGTCATACGTATAGTATATGTCCTCTATATAAACAGACGAATTAAAACCTTCTTTTTGGGAAATCGATCAAAAATCCGTTTCAATTTATTATCGAAAAAAAGACATAGCTGTCCAAATACAAAGATAGATGGCGCTGCTACAAATATATGTATAATAAAATACAAGTAACCGTAAAAAAACAAAAAATTACCAAATATTTCCTAATAATTTAGTTTCATGATAACTTCTATATTTTTACCCTTTCGCTGGAAGTGATGTTCCTTGCTTCCGGCTTGCCAAAATTGGTTTGATATTGCAACACTCGTTGCTTAGCAACAGTTTGTTGTTGATCATTAAAACAAAATGTCAAATGCTTGTGGTAAAATCTCATCGATATTTTGTGATTTTCATAGTTATTTGTAATGTTTGGCATATTTCGTAGGACATAAATGGGTACAGAATGGGTCTCTATAAACTGTTTAGTTATAATGTCGAAGTTCAATACCTGAGTTGTATATTATCCAAAGCAACGTTATTTACTGTGACAACTACGATACTAAATCTCATTTTACCTTTTATAATTGCTTATAGAGGCAGAGGTGAGTGTGTGTACGTGTGCCACTCCTTCGGCTTTTTCGATTACACTTAAGTATCTGATATTTTTCAGGGTTTTGGCTAAGATCTCACAGCTTCTACGAGCAACCAGTAATACACTTTTCATACGAGTATCTACTCGTAGTGGAAACTGACGACCCCAGTAAACCTATAGAATGTGGTGAAACGAACGGGAAATATGGAAATTTTATGAAAAACGAAGAGAACTGCTTGGAGTTCCAAGTATGATTACCTACTCTAACAACAATCCATACAATTAAATTATGATATTAACATTTATATTTTTTCAGGTGCAAGAATATGATTTAAGTGGTGATGACAAGAGTGATCTGTTGGATTTCAAATTTATTCTTCATATTCCAAAAGGAAGGACCATTAAGTCTATTGTGGGCATCTTAATTTTAGACTTTCAACTAAAGGTATTCTGCTGACTTATATATTAGAAGTTGCATTAAGTGCTGATAATATCTACATACTATTTTCTTTTTTGTTTCAGTCTGTTTGTCCTCTACACATGCAAAGTCTGGCTCTAGTTAACAAGGAGTTTGCAACACCACCTTCTGGGTTTAAATACTTTGCTGATCTCCAGTTCTACCAAACATCTCATTTGCCCTGCAAACATAACTTTATACATACCAAATATAACAATTCTGTTTTTAATTTTGCTAAAGACAATAATGAAAATGCAATAGACTACATTCTGGAGAACTACTTTGTCAGAGAAGGTAATATGAAATACCATTAATTTGTATTTTCAAATCTTTGAAATATTTTCAAGTAATTATTATTTGCAGTCACAACACATACCAAAACACTGTTTTCGAGGAGCCAGAATGGGCACACCGGTTTAATGCAAATACAAATTAGTCTCAGAGTGCCAGAAATGGAAATCAGATATCTTCCGAGTTTAATTCAAGAACTGAAATGGGCATGGCCTCAATATCTTTCACTGGTTGTTATCTTCTATTGGATATTTGACAAAATTAAAAGATTTGTATTCCATAACCGTTTGGTGATGGCCTGGGAAATAATGCCTTGGAAAAAGCCACAAACAACAATGAGAAAGAAGTTCTAAAAATAGACTTCAAGTTCAAAATTGTATTTACACCACCCTGAGATCCTTCAACAATGAGGCAGCAATTAAATTCTTGTTGAAATGGGAATGTAATGGGCTTAGACAAAATGCTGAAGAAATATGTATAATATTGCTTTTTCTCTTACCAATTTCCCAAAAGAATAGTTTGCGTTGTGTGCCATGTCTGTTGAAGCAACTGATAGATGACCTTTTTGATAGTGAGGAATCATTATATGCAACATTTGAGTAATGTTATTGATGTGTGATTCCTAATTGCATTATTGGGCCAGTCGTTCTGTGAATCTAGTCCATTTTATGCCAAATTACAAATCACATAGTGAAATGTTCACAAGACTTAGAAAATTAAAAGATTTATCTTAATTTTGCTATTTTTATTCAAATATAACAATTTATTTCTACTTAAATACCTACATTTTTATACAATATACAAGTTTATTAATTGTTTTCACTGGTTTAGACTAAGTGTTGAAAAGGTGCTTCCAATATCTGTTTTCTTGTCAAGTTCTGCTCTATTGTCTTCAATAATAAAGGTCTTGCCAGTGTAGTCATCTAGTTGTACCAACAAGTATCGGCATAAATAGTTTCCATATTCATTCTGCAACAACAAAAGTTATTATTAGTATAAAAAAAAGTAATTGTACAAGCTATATGCTGGTGCTATTGTTTATTAGGCTATGTGCCTATATATTAGTTGGTTCCCCTAATTTAATATTTTCTGTCAACAACCACAAAAAAGTATATTTTTTTCCTTTCACCCAATAGTGCAGGCTATTTTTTGATTATAATAATATTATCTCTGCTTCATTAAGCCAAATATTATCAAATAAACGAAACTGAGTTGACCTGTTTCATATCAAGTTCAACAACTCCTTTGTTCCTTATTCCTTTGATGTAAAACCTCATTCTCATGTGTTTAGCTCCATCCTTCTCATAAACTGCATGACTAACATGAGTGCGCCTCCTTCTTGTGGTTTCTTCTCCATAACCTTTGATTGGAGGGCCTAAAGCATCTTCCACTCGTGGGTCCTGAAAACATCAATCATAAGAATACTGAATTATGAAGGTTTGATAAATATTATAATATTTAGATACAAAATTGAGTCTATGACATTTTTTGTGGCTAGAAGCAGCAGAAGTCAATAAACATTATTGGTTGAGAGTAATAGGGGAAAAAAATAATGTAAATTATTTGTGATCTATTTTATCTATAAAATCTCTTATAGTATGGACCATCAGTAAATATTAAGTATCACCATAAACAAAGTTATGAACTCATATAAACAAGTGACCACCATCATAATTTTAAAGTTAATTTAATTAAGTAATAGTTGTTTACTCACATTTTTACACTTTTCTAGTGCCTCTGAGTAAATGCTGTTTGGGCTATTGCTTGAAAATAATTCACGAAACACGTAGTAAAAGATGACCCCAGTGACTCCAACTCCCATCAAAATGATACCGGTGTATGTCGCAGTCTTAGTAGTCTCCTTTATCTTCTCACCCAGAGGTCGGACATCTGTAGTTACTTCATATCTCTCTTGACTCTTAGCCAAGCCGCTTTCCTTTCGAGTTGAATAACACCGTACATATCTAATCTTCGATGATTGCAAAATCGCCGGAACACATTCGGCTGTATTAGTAGTGCGTAAAACTGTAAACAATTTGGATACGATAGTCATAGTTTATTCACTCCACACTAACTATTAGGCAGGGAAAATTCCGTAGAGGTTATCGTATTTATTTTTATAGGATTTTGCTTTTGACTATCAGTTAACCTGTAGAGTGACAGGTGACAGGTGAGGTGATATGACAACATTTGCTGTCAATTTTTTGGGTTCTGCGTCCAAAAAATTCAACGGTACCCTCTTACTTAATAAGTCTTCGCTGAACGCTAGTCGAAAAAAATCTGAAAACTATAATAAAATATTTTAAGGAGCTCTCATACAACCAACCTAATGTTTTGTGATTTTAATTAATATTTACAGCGGTAAAAGACTCTTGAAATATTCTCAAACTAGAAATTAAGTATACTTAATTCTGCCAGCGGTTTCACTTGTGACCCGTAGGAACTACTTCAGCTTCACGCGCCTGTAGCCTTTAGCCTCAATTAAATTAAGAACTGTCTAATATTAAAAAGATTTTTGAAATAGGACCTATATATCCTGAGATAATCGCGTTCAGACAAGCAAACAAACTCTTCGCTTCATAATATTAGTAATTATTATTCGGTTTAAGTAATTAATTAAAATAAAATATTTAAGTAGTTCCCATATAACGAATACGGAATGATACGGAACTTTTCATACGCAAGTCCGACCCAAGCCTGGCCGGTTTTTATTAAACAAAAATACTACATTTTACCTAGTGATTTCTGCGATGGCTGGTGAATCCTTATTATAGGACATATTTATTATAATAATTAATTATACGCGTTTCATACTCCAAGTATTAGAAACGAACACATTTTTTTATTTTTAAACGAAAAATCAAAATGTCACAATGAAAGTGTCACATCACGTCGCGGTCCAAAATTGAAAACAAAGTGTGTTCACTGTCCAAGCATGAGACTATATTTGTCTCTTTCTAGCTCTCAATAAAAAAGTAATAGAAACGATATGAGAAGAATGTCATAGAAAACCAGAAACGGGCTTCATTTCAATCGATCGATTTGCGTTGCAAGCGCTGATTTGGTCTCTGACGATTTTGTGATTGCTGTAGTAAAGTCGTAGGATGTAAAATAATAATAAGTATGAAGTTTGTGATTTGTGCGGGTCATATCCAATATATATCAGAGAATATTAAAGTTGTAGTTTGATATTTTACTGTATAAATTCCCGAAACAATGGATTGGATAATTTCGGATGAGTTAGGGGTAACTGTGGGTCATGTTGTTGGCTGGGGAGCAGCTGGTGCTATGATAGTAGGTGGCGTTGCCCCATACATACCCCAGTACAGACAAATTAGGAGGACACAAGATGCAGAAGGGTTCTCTTTATATGTTTGTTTAGCTTTGCTGATAGCAAATACTTTAAGGATATTGTTTTGGTACGTATCACAAGTTAATTTCTTAACATTTGTTTACCCTTGTAAATATTATAAATAATTTTTACTAGACCATTAAGTGTCTCAAAATACTGAAAACCTCCCAATAACACTGATGACATCATGTATAACAATCTAATTAAAAAAATACCAACCTTGGCATTAGCAACATAACAATCCATCAAAAATGTAAGATTCTGTATGAATACTTAATTTATTTTGCAGGTTTGGTAAACGCTATGAGATACCTTTACTGATCCAAAGCATAGTAATGAATTGCACAATGTTTGTCATGATACATCTGTGTGTAAATGTTCGAAAAAAGAACCAAATTATAAGGGCAAGGGAAAGGATATTTACAGGTTGGTATAGTGACTCATACAAGTGTGATTATGGTATTATATTATCAGTATATCTCGCAATCTATGATATATTTGCACAGTAAAAATTAAATGCATTACTAATCTGTTATTGCTATATTAACCTACTATATGAACCCTGTAGTTAAACAACACTTATTTTGGACCCTGTTGAGTTTTCTTTTTTGTATATTTGCTTTCATTTTTATTTCTCCTCAATCATATCAATGATATGATACAAATTTCGTAATCCACTAACTATTCTGTATTTTATTTGCTATGGTTAATTTTACTTTAACATTATTTTATGTTCTGTTTGGTGGTTGGTGTGATTGATGGTGAAATTAGGTGCAATATTCATGTTATATATACTGTTGTGTTGTGTGAACGGCTCAGCCCAGCCTGATCAAACGGCACGCTGGCTGGACCAGCGTAGCGGCATCGCCGGCGGGGAGAAGCCCCATCGCTTCTATGGTGAGTGCCAGCTCTCTCTCCTCCTCATAAGGATTGCTGCAATTTGTGCCATGTGCAAGTCATCATTATTGTTTTTGTTTCAGCAACCCCATGCTTTGACAATATTATTTGGAGTTTACAGTGTATTTGTCACATGATATGGGATATATTTAACTTTCGTTTTCATCACCATCTTGCTTTTATTTGCTTTCATCTTTCCATTGCATGTTCTCTGTAATTTGAATAATGAATGGAACTGGTGTTTGTGTAATAAACATGTCAAATATTTGGTTGTAGTATCCATTGAAAGCTACTTGTATCATAAGGTCAAATGGTTTAGGTTTACAATAGGCATAATACAATATATTTTTACATCATACAAATGTGTAGCTAACTCAGTTCAATGCTCTTATAACAACAAGTTATTCGGTATCATACGGAGTCACGACTGGGTCAAATTTGTGTCAGCTATCTTATCTATTTATTGATGTCATTTACTTCGGCATGATTTCCTGCTTCATTGTAAGCACCATGGTATTTATTAATATATTAATAAATTAAACAACTAACAAGATTAACACGTTTTATGTGTATGTTATGTTCTTCATGCATTGTTATATGGTGTAGTTTATATACTGTTTGTATACTTTGACTTGATGGGCATTATCATAAAAATGGTCGTTACTTCTGTTTCAGATATGGAAAGGAAATATTTTTGGGCCTGGACTGACTTCCAGAGCTATGTAGACTGTATGTTGGTGTTCTCAGTGCTGGGCGCTGCAATCACCTACTTATTGATAGAGTTCTCGCCTTTCGTGGAACTTATTGGGTTCCTCGCTCTCTTCACAGAGGCCATGCTTGGCGCTCCCCAAATAGCCAAAAATCACAAAAATAAAAGTACTGAGGGCATGAGGTAAATCATCAGAAATATATTAATTTATTAGATAAGGGCATTCTGCGTCGCAATATTGGAACGCACAGTAACGCGATGGCGCAATTCATTAAATTAATTATTGTAATATAGTTTAAATACAAACCAAATATGTAAGTCTGATAAAATTTGCCTATTTAATAACATACAATAGGCCTTATCGCTATCTGCGATTGTTAAATACTACGGTGTTGAGGCAGCAGAGACTAATGATATTGATCATTAACTCGACAGATACAAAAAATGATAATGAGTTATTGTTAGATATTACTATTAGTTGAAATTGATAGCCCGGTTCTTGAGGAAGGTCATGCTTATTCCTAAAGGTGATATCAGCCGCTTAAGTCGAGTGAACATTCATCCCAATGAATCCAATGAAGGCTAGGCTCGACAAAAAAACAAAATGAAAATATTAACTGAACAATCAGTTTATAAGGCATCTCGCAGGTCAACCAAGGAGGTTTTCAACTGCCTAGTGGCGATTCACTAATGAATTCATTCGGCATCCGTATTCATCACCGATTCTAACATCACCTTTAGGAAACTAGGAAGAGATATAAGGGATGGAGTATCATGAATATCCTCCCAACTCTTTGCATGAAAATTATACGTTGATTGAAAAGTAGCAAAGAGTAATATTATGTTCATTTCAGCGTCAGCATGGTGATAATGTGGACGTGTGGAGACGTATTCAAGACTACATACTTCGTCTTAAGAGACGCGCCTCCTCAGTTTTGGTTGTGTGGCAGCCTTCAGGTGTCGTTAGATGTTGTCATACTCTTTCAAGTGAGTATAATCGTTAAATTAGCCTGGTGACGTCATTAAAAAAATGTTTTCCCGCCTTAACATAAAACTACGCCACAACACGAGTTCCAAAAAAGAAATTGGCAATCTGATTGATACTTGCAGCGATGTCGTAGTATTAAGCTCGTGACTTGACAAAGAGTAGCAATTGAACAGTTATTATTGTACCTTGAGATAGCACACAAACAATGTTTACATGGCACTCTAGCGTGGAAGGAATCACAGGGTGTATCCCACTATGTCGCCGTAGATGATAAGCTCGTTGCACGAAGGGCTAACTAGCCGTAATACCGACGGTTGGCTTACAGATGGTCAGGTGATGACACTCTGACGATATCGGTTCGCATGTGGGTGCCCAGCCTTCCGATATTCAGTCCTCGCTTTAACACCGGGTAACCTACCTGTAAGGGGTGAGTGATGACGTACAAACGGGATCGGCGATCACTAGAAAATTTCCATACATCTCCAAATGGGCGTAGCCAGCGGGATTTTTATGTTTTCGTCATCTTAACGCTTTTGTGCTGCCTTCTTATTATTTTGCGGATTGTTGTTTTCTTTTTCTTTTAGGTGTTTTTTTTTTAGTTTGTAATAATACAATTTCTTTCCCATTAAGGTGCATGTTTTCCTTTAATCGTTGCCTTTAGGAATTTCTCCTTCATTTTGGGTGCGTTTACCAACACATTGTATCAAATGCACTAACAACATTCTTGTGACGGAATAGCTTTGTATAGTCTACTTTGATATTATAGGCTATACAAGCACTTGTTCCGTGGGAGAATACAAAGTGTATGTACCCGTAGCTCAGGGATCAATTACTCAGCTACCGTACTGTAGCATTTTGCGAGGGTCCCTTCAAATCGAATACGATCGCTCGCCACTCACATCTTCATTTCCTTAGGGCTTCACACGTTCCGAACATACTCATCTAGAACATAAGTAGTAAAACAAATTAGATGCATTAATCGAACTGGACTGCCAGTGCCTTTTGCTGGCTATAGAACTCTGTCGCACCACATAATACTCTCTCATTCAACTATAACTTTTAGTACTGTGTGCCTATCTGTTAAAATGTAGAACTCACCTCTAATAAACATACATTAAAGACGGTGATCCATTCACGTCGATCACATCCACTGCTAAATATAGGTCCAAATTATTTTTACCGTGTTTAAAAACACTGAGCACTAAGATAGATAGTCACCGGCTTCGATGTAAACTTTCGATAACAGCGAGTTGATAACACCAAACGGTCGCGTGAAGTCGCGTCACTAAACGCGTCGCACTTCGATATAAATAAACAGGAGTAGTGACGTGTTGACTGATATTCGAATTATGCAAACGTTCAACGTAGGGTGCGCGCAAAATAACTGCAGCAGTGGATGCCTTGTACTACGAAGAAAGGCTTATTTGCTAACCGTACTCTTTAGAGACCAATAAGTAGTGTTTTATACAATTAAGTAATGTCGTGGTTTATTTTTGCAGGTGTGGCTATATCGCCACAAAACGGCGGCGGCGAGGCGGATGCGTAGGGGCGATTAGCAATGGACGGAGACTGACTTATAGCACCCGCCGGCCGCAGCCCGGTCGCCTAACGCGATCAGCGCTTCCATAGTTTTCATCGCGTTGTGTGCACCTTACACGGTACAATTAATTTGCCTTCCCTACTTATTATGACGATTTTGCTGTGGGTTGTGTGAAAATGAAGTTGCTTACTAACCTTAACTTAAATACGATGGGTTTGAAACGTATTTAACCCTAACGACGACCAAATTACTTGTGGTGCAAGAGAAAATGACTGTTAACGAAATCTGTTGTTCGAAAATTGACATGTTTATTATTTTCTAGTGGTTGCAATAATTCCTTAGGTAGACGGTGCTATAGGTTTGTGCCTAAATGAATATCAACGAGGTTCATGAGAAGAAGTTCTAGTGATGACGTTTGATGTATTGTTATTATTAAATAAGGTGGAAATAAACATCGTCGTTAGATATATACAATTTAGAATGACCAAAAAGTTTTCCTGTCTTTTTAAAGTGAATTTACTAGTCCAAATAGACGCATTGTAAGTCTAAAAATGCTTGATAGGTAGTAGAAAAATAAATGGAATTGTTGTTAAAATGCAAATGTCAAATAATAAAATTGATATTATCTACAAAATTATTACAAACAAAATGTACAACAAGCAGGCATTTTTAGCGTAGCGCACGGGTTGTCTACTAACAACAGCAATAATTCTTAATTTATTGCTGTGTATAGAGAAGTACAATATTAATAAATGTTATTTTTTAAATGTGACTATGACTATCGAACTTGAAGTACATTGCTATTAAACAAGATACATATATGCCCCAAAAACAGAATTGTGGGGTCAAACTATGCTAGTTAGTTCTGTTGTGTAAACATGTAAATATTATAGTTGTAATTGTTTATTCCAAGAAGTCTTACAATCAGTAATGCATTTCATAGCCATACTAGTTATGGAGTACAATAGTGATTAATTTCGCAAAATGCCAATTTAGATAAAAATACATAATTATAATCTACTTACTAAAGAGTATAATGTATGATATTTTGTACGTATTTGTCAAATATTTATGTATTTAGGCAATTTACTAATGTACTCCAAAAGAACCAAAATATGGGCGGTCTGGCGAAGCTGTGGGGAGTTCGAACTTCCGTACTGTGCCAGGGAGGCTGTGTGGGAAGAGGCTGCAATTAGGTAGACTTATAGACTACAATCCCGCTTTTAAATAAAATACGTCAGATTTGACCCACTAAGATACACTTTACACAATAAGTATAAAAACTTAAAAGTATTTATTTTAAAATAAAGTTTTTTTTTCATAAAATAGGTTGAGTGCTTTGCCTCGTCAATGAGTACATCTACAATTCCAGCTTTGATAATGAAGTATTATAAAATATTTACATTCCTCGACGTTGACCTCTTGATATTTTATTCCATTTTACATTTCTGGTACATGTACACAATAGATTTGTAATAATTATAATTCTGACTGCTTCTGAAAAACGTGTTCTATAAATATCTTCTGATAGCGCTTCTAAATTCCTATTTTGTAACTTTTTAAAATAGCCATGACGGTAAATTTTCTTCCTTGATTGTATTTAGTCTTTAGGGTTTCGGATGACTCATATTTGGCTTTTGGTGTGTATTTTTATTACAAACACTAATGTTCTACAACTAAATATTAAATCCTACTTTATAAATTTAGATGATTTAGAAAAATATAGATTTTTGAAATATACGGCTATTATTTACTAGATATTATCTTGTACATTTGTACTGTTGCTTGAAAGGTTGTATCTGAAATTTATGGAATATAAACTGACTATGTTTTCTTGTGTGTTATTATTAATTATATAATGAAAGAGGCAACTATATCTGCTGGTGAAACTACTCTCAGTCCTGACTACGGCTTTGCATAATAGTTGCTGAGTTTAATATATTTTAGTAATTAAGTATTATTATCTATGCAAATGTATATCTAAGTTTTAATAGTCACCACCATTATGTACAAATATGTTAATATTTAGCATATCTAGGTAACATTTTGAATTACCCCGAGGTATTTTGGCAGCATTTTTAGTTTCTTTATATGTTGAAATAAATATATTTGAAGGATTTTCTATGATAATAAAAATTGACAGTCTTCATTTACAATGTCTAATAAGCCTTGTATTAAAATTTATATTTACTGCTTGCATTATCAATAGTAAAAGTCTGTTTTCTAAGCTGTTGACGTAAAACAAGATCAAATTCCAATTTTAAGAGTTTCAATAAAAACTTTATGTTATACTAAAAAGTTTCGTCATATATTTTCATTATATAAATTAGTTCTCGTTGCGTTTTCAGCCTACATAAAGTTGGGCCTGAGCAAATAAAGTTTTGAGTCCTCAGAGATACTTTCATTATATTAAAATTTGAGGACTTTCCCATTTAATTTATAATAACTTAGTCTCGGGTAATATGGATGTGTTGTCTTCTGTGACCTTACCTCGTGTATATAGACATTAGGTACATTGTCTAAATATATACGTACATCATTACATTGCAACATTGTTCACGTTAGTATTATTACATACATTTTGCAACTTGACAGACGTTTCGTTTCACGTAACATGCTTGTATGACCCAAGTTTTGGAACAGTATCCGAATTATATGTCTGTATATGTAGAATGTATATGTTTCCAAATTATGGTTTTCCTCGACACAACATTATATTTTAACATTTTGTAAAATTCGATACAGTTCATACTAATTACTGTAAATATGATGTATTTATAAAGTTGAAATACTATTTGCAACGCTTCCGCTAATGTTCATAAGTAAAACAATTGAATTTTATATGCATACTTATTTTATTTAACCATTGTGTTACGTCTTTCTGTTAGGGTATTGAGTGGGAGTCACTTTATATATATTATTACAAATAAATATAAAAATATACAGTATAGCATAGACTATACACGAAGTCGAGAGATAAGTATATAAATGTGATGGAACATATCATATTAATAATGATATACATATTATAATTTCTGTTGTATGAAAATATATGAATATATTTGTCAATTAATATTGTAAATGAATGAAATGTAAAATAACCATCGTATGTTGTGATGACAAATGTACATGTATATGTTGTGATTTTATGAGTTACATTTTCTTAAATGAAATAAAGTTATATTATTTGTTAAAAAGCTTTTTATTTTGACAAAGTAAGTACTTACCTAGTACTTAACTAAACTTTCCCCATGAACTAACTTTTAAACTACACATAACTTACTTGGTCTCAAGTAACAAAGTAAAATATGAACTAGAAGCTTCTTAGTAAACGGATTAAGTAAGTCGGTAGCTGGTTTCGTAATAATACGCTTTGTTAAGAAAGTAAAGCTCTGTGCAATCATCGTAACGAAACTCACCCACGTCATCGAAAGGTTCTCGCCAGCAGTTGACCCTTAACTGGAGTAATTGCAGCTCTATGTTGTGGGGGATAAAGCGTACCGGGGTGTAGGTCGTGTTGGTGAGGCGAAGGGTGGATCGATGGGAGCGGGACGTCGCGGCGAGCGCGGCGCCCTCTGGCGGGGCGGGGCGGCGGCGGCAGTGTGCCGGGCAGGCGGGCGGCGCTCGGCCGTGTTCTCGACTCTCGGCTCCGGATCCGCAGCCTCCGATAATCGAGGTGAGAACACTACTTGATACCATCAACCGCCCAAATCACGCATACATACCCACTTACGTCAAGTTACCGCATCGCATTAAGTCATGAAAATTCATTAAACGTTTGTATTGTTCTTGCTTACTAAGTTTCAGATTGTGCAGATTTATCCACAATTGCATTATTTTTACAGTTTTTTTTTATGTGTGTGTTTTTATGAACGCGTATTCGAAGTTTCACGCGGTTACGATGCTCTTGGGAGCAGACAGTTTGTAATGAGCTAATATCAGTCTAATTCTGAGAAAGGTTGTTAGTCGTGAGTAAATAACTTTGCGGGTGAAATCTCAAACGACCTAATTAAAATTTTACCTCCAAGCTTATAGGAGAAGTTAGGAGGTCATATTTAAACCTAATTGGTAATTGGATATGGTGTTGAGTAATAATTTTGCCGACGGTATTTGTTTATTCAAGTAAGTTAGATAATAATTTTATTTCAACTTTCTATAGAGTTCTTACTGTAGTAGGTACCGAGCCGCTGTAAATCTCGATAAGTAGGTTTATTTCGTTCTCCGCTTCCAATTTATTTATCGTAACCATGGGAACTTTATGAGCTCTATTTTGTTTGTAGCGGTGATGATAAGATAAAGAACGAAAGTAAGGATATTATTTATTCGACGAATTGATTTATTTATGGAACTTAGTATGTTGTATTGAATACCCAAGTACCTAGTACCTACTTAGTTGCACGAACCAGGCAGGTATATGGCTCACCTACATTCTAAATACGTAGTTTTTGTACAGGTGTTTCAATCGTCACAATTTTAAAATGTGCGATATAATTTCCAAGATATGTAAGACAGATTCCTTCGTGCAACGCCACAGATAATATAATTTATAGTTAAGTATAATCTTAAGTATAATGTTTACCCGCGTGCCAAGAAGGATATTTTTATGTGCGTATCTTGTTGTATGTATGCCTAATATTCTCTATTACCTACCTGCCTCATATCTTCGAAACGGCTAAAAGGTTCGAGGTCGACAATATTGGTATCTTTGGATTTTTCTCGATTACCGAAGGGTTCTCAGATATCTGACTCATAAAACGGCGTCCGTGAGACGCTGTACAGACTAAAGAGATTTTTTTATTCTGAAATATGGGTATGAAATTATTTTAAAGCGCATAATGAGGATTACTATGAAATACGATCTTTAATGTCCAAACACTCGATAGTTGACAAGGTAGATTTGTACATTTCATAGTGATATGATAAATGTAGGTACCTACTTAACCAAAAAACATTGAAAAAAATTAAGACCAGCCTCTATGAAAAATCTCAACTAACGAACTGAAAAAACAGAAACAAGTTGAACAATCGCATTTCGGGGTCTGTTCTACACACGTCAAGCACTACTTATCTATCTACCGCTGGTTGTATACTTAGTATAATCACCCACGTCCTGGGGGAACTACTGCCCCCAAATGTTATTCTCATTTATAAGCTATATTACTGCCAAGTATTATTATACTTTTGCGTAGAATAGTAACAAACATAAACAACAAAAAGCCTCCATACATCCCAACAAACTTTTGCTTTTAAAATATCAAGATTTTTTTTAACATTTATGGTAAGTAGGGTAGGTACAAAAGAAAAAATCAGAATTGTTTCTAATTGAGAGTGATCTAATTTAATTATCACAATTTCAAATGAATACCCCCAAAAAGCTCTTCATCGTTCCTAGTGGTAGCTGTGATAAACAAACTTCCCACAAAAACCATAAGATAACTCAGTCAATCCAATTGTTTTGTTTTCTTTATCAAATGAACTTTTGGGCTCGTAAAGCCCAAACATTTCTGAGAGGACATAATAATGACCTATCTGATAAAAACACTGATCCTATTATATTTCTATTTTACCGTGGTAAAAGAAGAGTCCATTGAAATAACATAGCTGCGATTATTATTGTTATCTAAAGTATAACATGCTTAACCTTATGTTAGTAGTAGGTTAAGATTTATAGTACAGACGCCAGCACATCAAGCTATCCAAAACTTTCAAAATTTCTTAATAAACTTTGAACCATAAATGCTTTTCATGAAGTTGAAAACCATATTAAGTAATAAATTTAGACAGGTTGTAGTATCTTGATGTGCTGGCGTGGCATCTGTACCTAACAAAGGGTTTGTAGTTTTTATTGTCAAATGTTTTGACCAAAGTGCGTAGGCATATAACCACCTGAGCATTCAGCCTCAATCGCACCGAACATGAATTATCAATAGGTGTTTATTACCGGCTTTAACCTACACAAAACTCCTATAGGTACCTACCTACCTAAATAATGCGTTAATTATAAACAAACAGATACGTCAGATATGCTGGTGATTCACCATGCGTGATAAATGATATCTTGCGGAAGATAAGTTTTAACTTGCATCTCTAATATACAGAGATATCTTCCTATTTACCTAAAGTAGATATACTACTTATATACTATACAGTAAAAATAGCGAATCAATTTGTATCTACTTTAATAAATAACGACGATAAGTAGATAACTACAAACGACTAGGTTCTATTTGCCTAAGATTAAGTACAAGTACTAATTAAGATTAAACCCAGCAACCACTAGAATCAATATTTATGGCAACTCACCATTCGGATAGTTATTTTAAATGAAAGTTCCTAATTTAAACACAGTAGATGACACATCGGCTCATACAGCCATTAGCATCATTTCTACAAAATTCTATAAAAATATATTCATATAAAAACGAGCAGATCTAGAAATATTTGTAATCAAAAGGCTGGTATGAACGGAATTTTATTGATGCGCCAGCCGTTCTTCTCAAGACCGCAGCATACCCCAGCTAGTTCTAGATACCTACCTATCTTTGCTGACTGCTTGATTGGCGAGAAGTAAGAACTTATAATAAATGCCTAGATTCCTCTTCAGGCTTCATTTATCAAATTTTAGTCAATATGTACATGCGAAATTCTATACTAAAAACTACTATCTATAATTACAAAAAAATTATATATATCTAAATTAACTTAAAAAAAGATTCCTTGGATTACTAACTTGAGGGATAGAAACTAGGTAGGTATATGTCTTTTATCAGAATCTCTGTATAAAAGATGACATCGACATCATAAGAAAGTCGAAAATCGAAACCCTTTCGTTAAACTTTCTTATAAAAAAAAAAAAGTTATATTGACTGCATAAGCACACATGATCATAGAAAACTGTTTTTTTTTTTGGCGAAAATTGCCTTAGCAATACAATGAATCTATTTTCTTTTAAAAAGATAAAATAAATAGGAATAGGTATCTTTATACTTTATCAAGATGCTTGTAGAAAACGTGCTTTTATTATTTCCGGGACAATAACATCGCTTAATTTTATTCTTGATGGCTTAGCCGAATCGTGACTGTTTACTGTACACGATACATTCGCATTGCAATACCAATTTACGTACAACGAGACAGGTATCTAAGCCCAAGTGCACACGGGTAAAATCGATTTCCAGATAGGTAAATTGTATTACTCCCCAATAGTAAAATATCGTTCAAAGCTGCACCAGACTTTCTTGTTTCAGCTCATCTTACTTATCTGGTACCTAAATGTTAATAAGAAAAGCCAGTTGCTTTGCTTTTACTTATACCTTAAATAAAGAGAGTGTTAATTGTGATAATTTCTTTATTTTTATACAGAAGTCCACTGTGAACCTACTTATATTTTTTCTCATAACAACGAATGTGTTTGTTTTGAAAATGGTTCGTTTTAATAACTTACATGTCAACGAGTAGGTAGGTAGTTATAGTAACCAGCCTATAAACCGTTTAGCTAATAGTAATAAGTAAAACAGAGTAGATAGCGTTTTTAAATGCAGCACCTGCCTACGCTATGAATAGGTTTAATTAAATTGTAGGTTTTCAACTGTCTCTTTTTTCTGCTCTCACTTCCGTCTTGATCGACGCAGGGCGAAATCTTAGACCTAAGATTAGGCCAGATACCTACCTATGTGCCGGGGCTGTCGGTTGTTCGCAAGAATTACCGCGATCCTGGCGCGCAATACCTCCAGAAGGAACAGAGTGGGTTTTAGTCTAGTAAGAGTCAGAGAGAGGTCAGTTCATGATTTCTCAAGAAAAAAAAAATGCCTACCTGTACATATATTGCCTTTTTACTCTCTCTCTCTCTCTCTCTCTGTAAAATTTAACAAATAAGAATACTTAAAAAACGTTTAATAGGTCCTAAAAATACTTAAACGGGTTTCTGAAGCAAGTTTTTTACAACAAAAGTACGAAATTGTTCAATAAAAGATCTGGACAGTTTACGAATGATAAAAGAAAGTTAATGAGGATTATGCTAAATTCCTTCAGTCCATAAAGCTAAAAAGGGACGGTGACGCACAATACCAACGCATTTATACTTAACTAAAACAAATTAGTTATTACGAAAATTCGTAAAGCACGTCCTAACCAAAGAGAATATGTCAACTGAATAGTAATTGGTTATTTATTAAGTTACTTTAGAAGATTACCGTTTTGTTTATGGCAACAAAACAAAGGATGAAAAACTCAATTCTTACGCTTGGGTTTATGTTTGAATGTTATTAGTTATGAACCGCTTGCATCATCGTTTGTTTTCAACCAAACCAACATTTATAAAGCCATAATTTTTATACTTATTTGTGCAATAAAATTAAAAGGATATTTCATGGATGTTTTGAAACTTAACGGTCACATCAATAATGGATATCTTGGTATGTACCTACCTGCATACCTAGCTAAAGGCAAAGCTATTTGTTGAACGGTGTTCTGGAAAAAAATAGGACGAATATGCCCGTAATAATGATAATAATTACCTATGAAGATGAATAAAAAACAATCTTCGTACTAAATAATAGATAATAGTATTATCTTTGCGCAATGGGGTCTAAATCTTGATATTTATTTATATTAATATTCTAGCTATCGCCAGCGGTTTCCTTGCGTTCCGTAGGATTTTTTCCGCGGACCCAGATAAAAAGATTTCCTCGATAATTTTTCCATCTATGACTGAAAGAAATCAACAAACAAACAAAACGAATCGGTACAGCGGTTCCTGAGATTAGCGCCATTAGGTTGAATGTACAAGAAAAGAAGTAGTTGCTTGATTCCCTTTGAACTATACCTTCCTAATAAGGTCACGTTATGATATAAGAATAGGTAGGTACCTTTGATTTTTATTAAAAGCAAAGTCCCTTGCTCCAACTTGCGTGTTCTAGTTGACCTTATGATAAATTTTATATTGGATGGTACCTACGCATAAGAATATTAAATTTCCCAGCTATGATAGAACCGAATAAATACTAAAATATTAAAACTAAAATGATTCAATCCATCCATACGTAAATGTATAGACTAAAGTCGAAGTATAAAATTCTCTTTGTTAAAACGTGAACAGATGAGTTATATCAATGGTGTATTATATTATAAGTATGGACCGATCTCTTCGCTTTTATTTTCGCAAGTACTTTGTTATGATTACACGAAAACCCAAATGACAATCGTTTGTTTTCTTCAATAACCATAACACGGTAGCACAGTCCCATCTCGATTCAGACCGAGGCATACAAAACAACTGAGAAGCATATCACCAAGAGGGAAATTCCACATCTAAAGTTTCATTAAAACAATCACATCTAGAAAATAAACATAACATCATCTTTCATAGATACAGACAATAGTCTAGAAAACAACACTTTGTTTAGTCACAATAAATAGCATTAAGCGCAAACTGCTTCGTCAATCTTGGATCAAGTTTGCCCGAGGGCTGACGAAGACTGATAGAATGTAATCTAATCAAAGATCTTCAGAACAATTATTTACTATTATTTAATTTGATTAAGTTAATCGATGATCGGTCCTATTATTCGTTAATGTCGACATTTATTCATGCCGAGAATAGAAATATAAGTAAAGAGGGCAAAACAAGGTCTTATAAAACTGTGGGGAATGAAGATTTTTCGTAGATAATGTTTGAGTTTTTCGATCTAATCAGAGCAGCATTGAATTTCTTTTAAGTACATTTTTATTGAGCACTACGAAAGTCCTCAAAAGTAGAATTTAATATGTCGTGTCAAGTATTATAGAAAAAGAAACGAGGAAGGGTTTTGAAAAAATCATGGTCTGAAATCAGACGAATGTGGTTAAGAGGTGCTTATACAATCGGAATATATTTCTTTAGAACTAGATATTAAATATATTGGTAGTTTAAGTCTAGGACCGCATCTAGACCTTAAAAATTGTGGTGCTAGACCACAGCCACGTCAGCGACATTTTGAAAGAAATTTTTAATCGAATATCGTTAAAACATGACGACAAGAAGAAGAAATCTATAAACGCAATGTATGTATATTTATTATGTTACGTAATGCTAGGAGTAATGTTTGTAGCTTTGGTAAGAATCACAACAATGTAATTCCGCTCTTTCCACGAAAATGTGTTGAAAAACGAACAATGAACTTCTGCGAATCACACGAGCAGTTTATTTTTATCGGCATGTATCCCTGCGACATATTTCACGCGTCCGTTACAGTTTTTTATATAATAGAACTAGATTCTGCCATTGGTTTCACCCGTGGACTACTTCGCGCGCCAGGATAAAAAGAGCCATGGCTTTCCTCGGTAAAAGGGCTATCTAACACTGAAATAATTTTTCAAATCGGCCCAGCAGTTTCTGGTATTAACGCGTTCAAGCAAACCAACAAACAGTATCTTCAGCTTTATATTAGAGTAGATAATAAAATTTATTATCAGACCAAGGGCAGTAGATATTGATAGTAGGTTACAATGATCATTAAATAAAAACAAATTATTCGTTCAAAAATGGTTATAACATTTAATATAGCTGCGACAGCCATTATTGTGAAGAGGGTTGTCATTCCAGTAGTGCAGATCTCATGACAACCGCACATTCTCATATAGACACTTACGTACAGCGCAATATTTATCCTATAGGTACCAAGAATGTAGGAAACTACGCTGGTGTGGAAATGTCTTACTTATTCATTTTTACCAGACTGGAACGTTACTAATCAACAAAGTCAATTTGAAGGATGTTAAATTGGCAGATTTTTATACATAGGTGTATCATGGGTGTATCATCAGGTACACAAAAAATATTTTGAATTATTCAATTTACTTAGGGACAGTTTCACAATGTCCGAATAGCCACTACCTATCTACCAAATAAATTCATAAATGGAACAGAATTGGTATGAAATTATCTACCAAATAAAGTCACTGGAATTTATACTTGGGTGGTGAAACAGGCTCTTAGACTCCTACAACTGAAAATTAAAGCTTAAAAATGATAGTTGAAAAAGAAGTGGAATATGCTATTTCACAATATTTACATTTATAGGTATTTTGCAGCTTGGTGTTGTCGCTGTAGCCTACTTTCAACGGCCCTAGAACCTCTTGTTACCCGCCTACCTGTAAAACTGGTCCGCATTCTTGCTTTTCGTGTTCTTATTATCAGAGAACCTGGAGATTTTACTGTTGAATGCAATTTTACTTACTGTGCAAGGCAGATACGTCTGTAAGGGAATCGCGTTCAGTATTCCCCTTGACGTTGTAAAGCATCTTGGGGATTCTTCGGATTTCGTTTCAAAAGTTACCGGTGAATACGTGTAAGCCTAGGTTTCTATTTCTTTCTATTTATTTTGTGCTTATGTTTCCGCTGCACTTAGGAAACAGAAATGAGTATTAATTATACCTATATATATACTTATTACTATTATTTGTGCCCTCGTAAGGAGATCGTGGTTAACTTAGCCCCACGGGTCAATCGATCGGCTGTCAATTGAACATCTATATAGTCGTTACAGGAAGTTAGAACCCGAAAGTCCAACAAGCTCTCAGACGCCTTATCTTAGTCCGATGTTGTCATATTATTTGAGGGAGTCAGATAGGCAGTCGCTCCATGCAAATCAAATGAAACGTCTCATTAAAAAAACAATTAACATGCAAATGTACGGGATAACATGTCTACAAAAATGTATAGATGGGTGTAAACTCATTTTGTCTGTATTGTGGAGGGACATAAGTGGCAGGGAGGGTGTCGATCCCCACGACCCGAGGCCTCGTAACGTCGGCACAGCTCATAACAACGACCAGGGCGACTCCCCTACCGCCATTTGTGCCTGACCATGTCCCGACAATAATTTCCAATGAACGCATACACACTTTTCATCCACAAATGTTCATTTACGAATTTTCCAACAAAATATTTTCATTTATTTGGTATTTCCTACTCATGTGTATAACACGTTGGCCATATTCAATAGAAAAATTAATAAAATACCCAACACGATACCGGTAACTGTATTGGTTTTTGTCGTGTGATGTTATATCGAAGATATTTTATCAATAATATCCAATGCCATCTGCATTTAACTGCCTGTCTGTGAGCTTAGTTTCCAATGCCTACCTATATTTTTTTATGAGATTCATACAGCGTCTTCAATTGCGTGAAAGTTTTTAATTTTCTGTATTGTGGTACTCATCTATCTTTCCCATTACAATTTAAACACAATTTAACTGAGGCGTTTGTTGGAAAATTTTCCATGAAACAAAATGTTTGAGTTGCAAAACTTCCGTGTAATATCTTAAAACTTCCGTACATACTTTCCAAATTCTCGAGACGTAAGAATATAACCGTTTCGGTGTTCCTATCTTATAAGCATGGTAACAAAGAGCTTTGAGTAAAGCCCGCAGCTTCGCCGGGCGATGTATCTCGAAAATGACGTACATTTTCCTTCCCCAAGTCTCGCGTTCCGCATCCTGTTACTAGTGCAACTCGTAAAAGCTCTAGGCGGTCACAAACACGTATAACGGAACATAAAATCGTCTACATTTGCAAACACCCTCCATTATGTTTCACAGGTTTATTCGACGCGATTTATTGTTTACATGTTGTACGAGTATCTCCATTCACTGGCCTTCTACACAGATTTTTAAAGTAATTTATGTTTTTTTTTGGTTGGTATCACTGAAAGGAAATAAAGATTTATTATCTGGCAACATTCTACCCACTTACTTTACTTCCGACTATATCGTGTTAAGAGCTTCATTCTGTGTTTCTGTCTACTGGCCTTCGCACGTCTCGTACCCGATCCGGTCAACTTTAAACATGGGAAAAAGGAAGCACGAGAGGAGTGATGAAGATATCAGGCGAAAAATAAGAAAATTGAAGAATACGTTGCGGGAACGGAATGTAACAATTGAATCAGACGATGATTCAAACTGTAAGTTGTTCGTTAGTTCAATACTGTGACACGTACTGCTAGTTTTCTGGGCTACTACTGTCACTTAAATTGATCTAATACATATAATGATACGTACTGCTACCAGGGCTGTTACTATCGTGAATTTAAATAAAATACGTTATTTTTAAATAATCGTATATTTTTTTTTTCGCTACAGTTCCGACACAACAACAAGAGGACATATCCTTCGTTTTGTCACCACGTGACATACACATAGGCTCGCCATACTCAGACGATAATTTGGAGAACATTGAAGTACTGGACATGCCATCGTTATCACCACCACACGTGTCGAACCACCAATCACCGCCTGACCCGCCGCCGCCACAGCAGTCCCAGCCGGAGAGTTCACAGCCGCCGCCAACGCAAAATTTACCTCTATCCTCAGCCGCAGCACCAGGTACGTCGTCAGACGCCCAGCCTGAAACTATCGAGGAAACGGAACTAGAGGAGGACATATTGTTGTTGTTGGGTGATGCTCCCAAAATTGAGACTCCAAGGGGTCCAGCTATACACAAGGATATTGCGAGCCGATGGCACGTAATTCTAGCTAATGGATTATCTAAAGATTCTAAAGAGAATATTTCTAAAGCTTATAATGCCCCAAGTAACTGTGATTTACTATTAACACCATCACTTAATCCAGAGGTTAAAGCAGCTCTCCCAGAAGCCCTTGTTAAAAGAGATGCAATTCTCCAGAGTAAACAAAACCAACTGGGGGTGGCTCTGTCAGCATTAGCAACATTAACTGACATGATCATTAACAACGATCTATCCAGGCAAAAACTGCTCAAGCCACTGAGTGATGCTTCACGCATTTTATGCGACAGTCATTATTGGGAAACAAAAACGCGACGAAACTTTATAATAACCTCAATAAATCACAAACTAAAAAATACTCTGACAGACGCTACCAGAGATTCAATGCTTTTTGGCGAAAATTTAACGGAAAAATTAAAAGCCGCAAAAACAATACAGCAGTCGGGTGACGCGCTAAAAAGCCAAAAACCAAAAACACCAACGCACCCGAACGCCACAGCAATTAAGAACAAGGGTCATTTAAACTATCAAAGCCAACATCGCAAAGTGGAAAACAAGCCCAACCACGGACCGAAACGAACACCATGGCCTGCACAGCGGCCACAGAACAGCAGCACGTCGTCATTGCGTCAACGACGTCCATCGCCGACACGAGCGACGTCACCTCGCCGAAAAATGCAGTCTCGGAAATAACCCAGGTAAACTATGCTGGTCGTCTTAAATATTATTTACACAAATGGGAGGAATTAACCTCCGATAGAAATATTCTATCGTGGGTAAAAGGATATTTAATACCCTTTAAATGCACTCCACAGCGTGCTGATATTCCTAAAGTGTACCCTAAATCACTCGAGGAGGATTTAGAATTTAAAAAATCAATCAATAAATTATTGGAGGTAAACGCAATATCTCAATGCGCTCATAAACCAGGAGAATTTATATCTTCCGTATTCTTGGTGCCAAAACCGAATGGAGATAAGAGGTTCATACTAAATCTCAAGTGTTTAAATAAATTTGTTGACAATAAACACTTCAAAATGGAGGATTACCGTACGGCATCCAAACTTGTGACTCAAAATTGCTATATGGCATCTGTAGATTTAAAAGATGCTTATTTTTTATTACCTATCCATAAATCTCACAAAAAGTACCTTCGATTCATTTATAATGATGTTCTTTATGAATTTAACTGTCTACCCTTCGGTTTATGCACTGCACCTTACGTGTTTACAAAATTATTGAAACCAATCATGGAATATCTTAGACTAACTGGTTTTATATCTGTAATTTACATTGATGATATATTTTTGATAGGAAATACATTTTCGGAATGTAAAAACAATATTAAGGTTACAATAAAACTCCTCGAGGACTTGGGTTTTCTAATAAATATGGAGAAAAGTAGCCTGGAGCCTCATACTCGGTGCAAATTTCTAGGTTTTGAATATGATTCTGTTAATATGACAATAAAATTACCATATAACAAAATCTTAAAAATTAAGGAATATATTAACAAATTTATAGAACTAAAAAGTTGCAAACTTCGAGAGTTTGCCCGTTTTATAGGGCTTTTAATTTCTGCTTGTCCTGCCGTTCAGTATTCATGGCTATACACTAAAACAATGGAAAAATTTAAGTATCATTGCTTATTACAAAACCCTAGCTATGATCAAGTCGTACAGCTCCCGAGTTACCTGAAAACTGATATGCTTTGGTGGTTGAACCATATCGACCATAGTTCTAATCCTTTGGCTTGTGGTAATTATGATCTAGAGATTTTTTCCGATGCATCGTCAACAGGATGGGGTGCCTACTGTAATTCAAAAAAGTGTTTTGGTTATTGGAAGTTTTCAGAAAAATCATTACATATTAATGAGTTGGAACTCAAAGCTGCTTTTCTTGCTCTGAAATGCTTTGCAAAAAATATTTGTAATAGTAACATTTTGCTAAGGCTTGACAATGTAACTGCAATATGTTGCATTAACAAAATGGGTAGCATACAGTTCGACCATTTTGATGTTATTGCAAAAGAAATATGGCAGTGGTGTGAGTCGCGAAAAATAACTGTTTTCGCATGTTATATCAATACAAAGGATAATGTAGAAGCAGATCAGTTGTCACGTAAAAAATTTCAAGATACCGAATGGGAAATTAATAAAATTGCTTATGAAAAAATTACTAATATTTTCGGAAAACCTGAAATAGATTTATTTGCAAGTAGGTGTAATGCAAAATGCTCAAATTATGTAACTTGGACTCATGACCCAGATGCATGGGCAAGAGATGCCTTTACAATATCCTGGAAAACACATTTTTTCTACGCATTTCCACCTTTCTCAATGATAACTAAAGTCATGCAGAAAATTATTAATGATAAAGCTGAAGGGATTGTCATAGTACCATATTGGCCTACTCAACCGTGGTTCCCTGTATACAAAAAGCTAGTATGTTCCAAACAAATGTATTTTGGCCCTAGTGATGACCTATTAATTTGTCCTTTCAGATCGCGTCACAATCTTCACCGCAGCTTAATCTTAGCTGCCGCGAAGCTTTCCGGGAGACATTACTGAAGAAATGTTTGTCCTCGAGATCAATTGAAATAATGTTGTCATCCTTATCTGATTCTACATACAAACAATACGATATTTGTATCAAATCATGGTTAGCTTATTGTAATACATATGGTTATGATTATTCCGCTGTTTCTGTTCCTATTGTTATACATTTTTTGACTACTGTTTTTGATAAAGGTGCTAAATATGGTACTATCAATACCTACAAGTCTGCACTATCTTTAATATTAGGAAATATAATAGAAGATGATAGAATTAAGAGATTTTTGAAAGGAGTTTACAGATTGAGGCCAACAATTCCAAAATACAATTTGACTTGGGATCCTAACATTATACTTAATTACTTAGCACAACAATGGCCAAATACTGATCTCAATCTAGAAACTCTGTCTAAGAAAACTGCGAGTCTGTTGGCATTAGTGACAGCACATCGAGTACAAACTTTATCTTTAATTAGAACTGATAATATCATTATAAACTCACCTCATGATATAACTATCACTATACCAGACCTAATAAAAACATCCAAACCAAATTCGTATCAACCTGTTTTAAAATTACCTTACTTTACTATTCGTCCCCAAATTTGTCCAGCCATATGCCTAGAAAACTACATTAATGAAACAAGTTCACTCCGTCATAATAATTATTTATTTATAAGTTACAAACGACCACACAATAAAGTATCTTCTCAAACTCTCAGTCACTGGATAAAAGATACTCTTCATAAAAGTGGCATTGACACTTCCATATTCAGTGCCCATAGCACACGGCATGCTGCCACATCTTCAGCCAACAGACTCGGAGTCAGTATTGATGTGATCAGAAAAACCGCCGGCTGGACGGAATCTTCTTCTGTTTTTGCACGGTTTTACAATCGACAAATTGTGTCAGATCCAAATCAGTTTGCCAACAGCATATTATCTGCCAATCTGCAATAAAATTACAAATATAAACTTATAACATTAGGTAAATGTAATTACTTACTCTTTACATTATTTAGTAAATAAAGATGTTTGATTCTTCACTCCATTGTTTATATTATTTCACGTTGTGTTCTCTGAACATCGTACAACATGTAAACAATAAATCGCGTCGAATAAACCTGTGAAACATAATTGATAATCAAACGAACTTACCAAGTGAAGTTCGATGACAATTATGTGAGCAGGTTTATTCGACGCGATTTATACATATACCCGCCCAAAAAAAAAAAAAAAAAAAAAAAAAAAAAACATATGAATACTTACCCGAATGACTACTTCAAAAGTTTCTTTTTTAGCTAATATTCCACACCCTAGAATGAAATAATAAAACAATGTTTATGTCTTTAAACAAAATGAAGCTCTTAACACGATATAGTCGGAAGTAAAGTAAGTGGGTAGAATGTTGCCAGATAATAAATCTTTATTTCCTTTCAGTGATACCAACCAAAAAAAAACATAAATTACTTTAAAAATCTGTGTAGAAGGCCAGTGAATGGAGATACTCGTACAACATGTAAACAATAAATCGCGTCGAATAAACCTGCTCACATAATTGTCATCGAACTTCACTTGGTAAGTTCGTTTGATTATCAATTATAGACTTTATTGCATTATAACATCTTAGTGTAAGCGTCTGCATCCTATTACTTACCTATTCCTAAACGATGTTATGTTAGTTTCCAGGAAATAGGTAATGCTACAGACTAAAAGGTTAGGCACTAGGTACTTATGTTAACTGAATAAATTCTTAGATGCAGCTAAACTAATCTCTACGTATTTATTTAGTGCTGTTACTAAAACATGTACCCCTTTATTATAAATCGTGGTTTTCAAAAGTACCGGCTTTAGTACTAGATTTAGACCATTCACTTTGTTCGAGAAGATGGTTTAAAGCTAGCACTAAAAGCGCAATTTTTTAAAGACCTCGTTTTATAATAAGGGGGGTATGGTTTCAATAATGTTATAAGCTATAATATAACATGAAGTATTTACCTACATTATTAAGGGATGATTAATTAAGCAAACCATCTCCATCGTAATAGAACCCGACCTAAGAAAAGTTACGCAATCATCGTGTTTATGTCACTCGTTCTAAAGTTGGCTTCTCTTGCTTTTATTTAGGGAACTCGTTCAAGTTCATAATCTGATTGAAAATTATTAGTTTTGTATGTAAACTTCACGTTGCAATCTACCTACACCTTGCAGTGTTTGCACTTACGTATTTTTTTGGCTACGAGAAGTACGACTTACCGTCCAAGATGTTTTCATGTGTTTTGTCTATTGATTTTGTTAATTTAAGACACTTAATTAAATTTTGTTTTTTATCAGTTATATTACATATTTACTGAGCTTTGGATGGGCAATAGGTAATAATTAACAGGAATACTTAGTTTTCTGTCAAAGAACGATTTCAGAAGTCGGTCCGAATATAAGAAGCTATTGGGAAAACAAAAACTATGCTGTTTATAAACTTCAACAAAAGAAAGAGACACCTATTGACTCGTGTAAATAATACTAATAAAACTTTACACGTAATTCGTATAATTTATTCCGATCAACCTTTTCATGCGGAAATTACGCGAGCAGAGTTTAACGTATTATCTCCATGTTTAGAAGTACCTAAGATGTTGACGGAGGTTCTGCTCGTACTTGTAAAATGTCACACATAACGAACGACATTTCCATTGCTTAGCTTACGCAATAGGACAGGTATTTTTCATCAAAGTATTTCCTATAACATCATAGTTCTTAATGTTTTTATGGCTGTTAATCCAAAGATAAGTCTGCATCCTGATTTGTTTGATTTGCTTTGTCCGTAATTAGCAAGACGTAAACAGTCCTTATTTCATTCCGTTGTAGAAGGGTAGCGCATAGCATAAAACTGCTGTTTTGTTCAACTGGTTATCTTCAAAAACATAGCTATCTGAATTCATCTGCTCCCTGTACGCGTTAGGGGTCTGGTCTGACGTCATTTGCGGAGGCGGAGGTCGCCGCTTGTCCTCCCTCCTCCCCCGCACGCCACCCTGAACTACCCTCGCGTCTCTTGAGCGTAGTGCTGTTATCGGGGTTCTGTTAATGAATTCGTATTAATTGCTTGTCCCATAACCAGTTATTGAAAGACCTTTGACATTTAGGAAGTAGGTACTCGATGTGGAACGAGTCTACCTTTCTATGAATTCAATTTCTATTAGCAGAGATTACATAATTCTACGTCTAGTTGTGAACACCTGAAAGTTGTATTATAATTTTTCATGGTTCTCAAATCCGTAATTAACTGAGAAAAATGTATTGAAATGTTGTCTCAGTTATCTTGTGCATTTTTATTCCTTTTAATACAATAATGGTATTGTTGCCTTGCCTTTAACATGTTAATGTCAAGGCGATTTTAAAAACTTGATTCAGGATGCAAGTTCAACGGACGCACGTAATCATTTCCACTGCACACAACAAGAATAAGTTTGACATTTCAATAAACTTTATGAATTGTATCAGTAAGTAACAGTGACGTTGCAAAGAATGTTTCATTAATTTAGGTTTCATCCATAAATGGAAGGACGATGTGTTTGGGTTTACTACAATGGTCGTGAAACAATCTCTTGGAATGTTTCGGGACATTAGGAATTTGCGTAGGCCGCCTCTACCAGCAATAACCCTCACTTTATTACTTCAACAATGTTTACGAGCTTCAATGAGATTCCTTCAACTAGCTAGTGTAATGTACCTACAATTATTTACGATAAAACTTAAAATAACCTTTCAATTACCAAATTGATAAAAAATTAGCAAGTCTTTATAATCGAGTACTACTTTATGAGGCGCAGCCAGCAATATTTCTTATTTGTCTCTATTTTGTATTTTGTAAGCAATATAAATACTTGTTAGGGTTCCGGAGGGAAACTAGAACTTCTGTCATAAGTTTCACTAACCGAAAAACAAGGGGGAACTAAGACATAGAAGAAACATTTGTCCAAAAGTTTCACGCTCGAGAAAACTAACCATCCAACGTTTTTATTGAGAGTTATTAGAGGGTAGGGCGCTTATACTTGCGTTGTACGAACGAATATAGACACAAGCTACTAGAACGTCATTAACAATGTATACAAAAGGTATATATTAGAGAAAAAAATAAAATGTTGCAGTCCATAGATTGTACGGTGGAACATTTGATAATTTGCAAACAGCTATCTTAATATGCATATTACGAACGAAATTTGATTCACCAGGTTCATGTTGATTTACATAAGTAATACGTCATAATACATTCTAAACGTTTATCCGAAACTGCTTTGATAACTAGTTTTCTCGGCTCAATTGCTACCGCATTCATTGCATGTTTTGCAGTCACTTACGTCACAAATACTGCTTGCTATCTTAAATGATAATTCATATTGAGTATTTGTCTTTCATTAATCTGAGAGCATGTACAATACAGACGCCACCACATCAAGCTACTAAAATCTGTCAAATTTCCTTAATAGATTTTCAACTTTATCGCTAAAGCATATGGTCAAATATGTTTGACCATGTGATGATATTGTGTACCAGTTATGGGTAGCTTATACTGGAGTCTGTACCTAAGTAGCTATTAGCTATAAAACAAAATTCCAGTTATGCGTATGAACGAAAGCTTTAAAAACTTTCATCGCAAGCCGAGATTTATAACAGACTGACCTCTACGAGTTAGATACATCACTTGTTTTAACATTGCACTAAAACCGTGTAATTCTACTTGAATTTTTCTCAAGTTGTGTGATACAACGGCATTATCTAGTTCTTTATCTGATGAATAAACCAGTCAAGCAAGCCTCGACCTGGAGTGTTGGACTGTAAGTGCCCCTTCAAGATTTCTATTCCCATCGATAAAAGTCGAAGGAATCCGAGGATAATGCTATTGTTATTAATAAAATAAGGTCTGAAGCATTCAGCTGGCTCGCTCCAATCATGGTTTAATAACATAATCTAATATTGTGTGGTTTTATGTATATTTACTCGTAGGTACTAGGTCTGTCATAAGAACCATTATTAAGTTAGTTTGAGTGCACAATGTCACCTGATGATAGGTAGGGTTGCCATCTTTTATTGGAAAAAATAGAGTATATCTCTTTTTAAAGGAGGTAAATTAAGAACCAGCCAAGTGCGAGTCGGACTTGAGCACGATCAAGGCTTCCGTACCATTGGGTAAAGTCAAAAACAGTAAAAAAAATTCTTTTGTATGGGAGGATCCAGTAAATATGTACTTACATTATTCCAGTTTTCGGAAATAGATCATCTGAAAAAATGTTATCTAGGTATCTATCACGGTTCATGATAGTCTTGTGGCAGATGGACGGATAGAAAAGTCTTAGTAAAAAGGACCCGTTTTACCCTTTCAATACGGAACCCTAAATAAAATAGTGTCAGTTATATTTTGTCATTTTTGCAGCAAATTTTTAATAGTTTTTAACAGAACTGTATTTATTCATGCAACAAACTCCAAAACAGATTATTTTATACTCCATTTCGGAGTTTATTGTATATACACTCATACACTCTCAAATGTTATTAATATAGTATATAGTCACCGCCTACATTATTTACAGTACAGTAATCTATTTAAAGTAGGTGCCGTTAGCAACCCTACTTGATGAGCTTATATGCAAGACAAATATATAAAAAGAAAACGGTTAGGTACCTGTGTAACCAAGTACAATAATGCGATTTCTTCAATATGGGTGCAGCATGACAATATCAGGAAAGTTGATACGAGTTCTTTAGTTACAATAAAATGCGTATTAATTGTTCTACTAATAGACAAAGGCGCACATACCTTTTACCTACCTACAGCACAATGCGAGTACTACACCAGCCACGCTTGTTAAGGCGTCAAGTACCCTCTCGGTATTTTCCAACATAGTCAGTGTTGTCCAAAAAAACTTAGGAAGTCCATAAATTACTGTTGAAGGATTCTCATTGGTAACAATTTCCTACTTGAACGTAAGTAACTTCAACCAACACCTTAAAGATCTACTCAGCAGATTTTATTTTAGGATTTCCATTATTAGAGCTCTCTTGTAATGTGGGTGGTAGCAAATGAAAGTGATGATAAGATCTAATTATGGTGCGAGTTCAAAGACTACAGACATTATTTAATCTAATTTTGACATAGTAGAGTGGTTTTCCATTATACTAACACAGTTTTATTCCTGTGCTCTAATGATGGATGAAGCTCCTTTCATTTTGTTGAAAGGGTACATTGTGATGTGATGCTATGAATAACTTGCCGTAAAACAAGATTTTTATTTGATGAATAAAATGGTTCTAGGAGAGAAACTTGTGGCTAAGTAAACTCCGCACGGGTCGAATCATAAGGTTAAGCAACGCTTGGCGCGTTCGGTCCGTGGATGGGTGACCATCTTGTCTTGACGAGTCCCCCCGTGTTTCGGAAGGCACGTTAAGTTGGTGGGAGAAAAAAGCAAAAAGTCTGACCAGACCGAACCAGTCTTACCAAGGGGTATCGGATGGCCCAAGTAACTGGGTTGAGCAGATCAGACAGGCAGTCGCACCACGTAAAACACAGGTACTCCGCTGCATCCGCTAAAGACTGGAAGCCGACCCCAACATAGCTTTCGAGAACGCTTGGCATATGATCATGGAAAATGGTTCTACGCCGGTTCAGGTTCAAGAAAGGTTAAAATATACAAAATCGCTAGCATTCCAAAATCTGTCATGTATTTTGAATGCGCCGTGCGTAGATATTGATCGGGCGAATTTATTCGCCGCCTCCTCAATGGGCCTTAGTCCTGCGGGACATAATCATATCGGGCAACTTGCCAATAGCTTCGTAGGCTCCGGTTATTGGACGTCCTTTCCCCAGTGCCAAGGTCAGCTCAGGGACACGACGGTTTAGAAACACGCTAGAGAATACACATTACGAATTCCAGTTTCAGCTTTTCATGAACCATTTATTTCTGAATTAGTTAAGAGAATATATTTCATCTTCTTATTTTACGTTCGATGGCTCAGTCAGAGTCTGTACGTATTATGAAGAATCTACGGTAATAAAAAAAATATATATATATAAAATCGACTTAAAAAAACTTTTTACAAAAAAAAAACTATTTCAAAAAATATTTTTCTAGTAGAAAGCTTTTGTTTTATTTATTTTTAGTCTATACCCGCAGTGGCGGTAACGGCGGTAATAGCCGATAATAAAATTGTCTATGTCATTATCATTATAAAAAGAATAAGCCCAAACACGCGGTAGTCTAAACTATATTATGCCTTCATTGTTGTTCTTCATAAAAAAATCTACATCAAAATCTTTCAAAACGATGAAAATATCGGCGAACACACATAGAAAGTACATACGAAATATTGAGAACATCCTTTTTTTGAAGTAGGTTAAAAAGTGAGCACGAACCGAAACAGTACCAAATGATAAATTGAACGTTTTCAGGTCGATATAGATGAATGGCCTCTGAGAATTATTGAAAGTTCAAAATGAAAACAAATAAATCATGATGCATTATATTTATTTATTTATTTACAAAGGAGAATAAGCAATTCGTTATGGAGATAACTTGCAATTGCTGAATGTTGACTGAATCAATGTGATAATAATTTGGGAGATACGACTTCTGAATCAGCCATCACCCTTGTCCCTTTGTATAAATAGATCTATATATAAGAGGTTGCTGAACACGATGCGAAGACAACCTCATGGAACATTAATTTTGTAGATAAACCGGGCATAATTATTTCACATCGATGCTGCGACGGACGACGTTTGTGGTTTTCCTTCGAGACTATTACGAAATTCATGTAAATTACGAGGAATTTCGTGATGTGCTCATTCCTAATTACCGTGAATTTAAAATCTGTTTTATGATGTCACTTTTTTGGGATAAATACGAGACAAAATTGTCCGATATTAAAGGAAATCGATTCGAATGCTGTACCTAGATACCTTAGTTGCGGAAAGAAAGTTTTCTGGAGTAGAAATGTAAACAGTCTGTGCCAGTTCTTTAAAAAAAAACAAGTGCGTGTCGTGCTCGCCAATAGAGGGTTCCGTGCGTGTAAATTCGAAGTGTAATTATTATGTTTTATATGTATTTTAAAATGTGCATCACCTTTCATATGATACTTCGTTTGCATTAGTCACTTCAGTTTTGACTCCTTATAAAAATGTAAACCCCCATTGATTTCTAAAACTTGAGGTCTATAAAGCCAACTTGCCAACTTTCATACTTAGTTGTAGGGCATTTTTTTTTTTTTTTGTAATTTTATCACAACTTCACAGGAACGTTTACGGTTTTAACAACTCGTTACCTCCACACCTTCTCGTCCCCAATAAAGGGTCGTGAGAGACGAACAGACGGGCAACAAAGTGAACTTATAAGGGTTCCTTTTTTCCTTTTAATATACGGATCCCTGAATAACAAACAAAATACTCACCTACTAGAGCTTGAGTTATTTTTACATGTTTATTCATCTAAAAAAACAAGGCTTATGTTGCCAGAACTTTAAAAATGAGATGACATGACGGCGTTTGATCTATGACTTTATGTAAAATCATACCTGACATCTAGATTTTCCCCTGTACTTAAATTATTTATATATAATAACAAGTAGGTATTAATGCACAGTCATATAATTCTCATCTCGTTTTCCTTTTGCAGTGAAACAAAGCGATGACGAGCTTTTGAGGAATTAAAGGTGTGGTGACTGGATCAGCGAACTTTGGCAACTACAAAAGTTGGTGTTCAGTTGCACCGGCTCGGCTGGTGGTACGGTCATTGTCGCTGCGCAGCGTCGGCCGGCGGTCGTGCGGGGCATGCGCGGACGCACTGTGACACACATGCGCGCGCTCCACTACGCATCCGCTGAGGTGCGATAACCGACCTCCTCCAACGTGCCAAGTTTCGGTTTCATCGGCGCTCTCGGCGTAGTCGCACGTGCAGTGCTGCAGACGCCGCACATCACGGACCCTCGTCGTGCGAGACTCCTCGAGTGATGTTACATAAAATATAATTGAACCATTACTGCCTGCATAGATCTACTCTACATTCGAATAAAACATTTTGACGTTTTCGTGACATGCCGCGTAGACGTGCGACAGGCGCGCGGGTATAAAATAAACATCGTGTGAAAGTTAAATAATCGTTTTAAAGAGTTGAGTGCAGGTATAGGAAGTGCAGTTTTATTAATTAGTGCAATATGACGTCCCGGTCAAAGGAGAAGGTAGCAGCCGCATTCCGCAAGCTGTTCCGCTCTCCGGAGAAGCTGGACAATGATGGCGCAGGACCGAGTGGTTCACCAGCGAGACGGGGTCTGCTTCGACGACACAGGTACTACTTACATGCACATATTTCCACACGTGGTCGATAGATCATTTAACTTTTAAATAGCGTCCACATCGAAATCTGTCGAACTTTCTAAAGTAAAGAATATCATAAACAACATACAATGTGCAAATGAGTCAGTGACACCAATAGCATTGGACGTTGCGAGCTGTTGTAACATCAGTCTGCAGTAGATGTTTGATAACACAGAGTAAGTGACGACCGGTCACGTAGCCATTCACGCAGCGCTCTCCAGCGCCAGCGTACAAAGCATATCCCATCGAGAATGCGTTATCATTTTTCAATTCATAATACCCACATAATAATTACTAAAAGAACATTGATTACATGCTTGTTATGCATTCAGGAAAACAATATCTTCTCCATTTGCATAATCATACGCTCAAACAAGCCTAATTACATATTTGTAAACAACGTTTGATTACATGCAGTGATTTTGGCGCTAGAATAATATAATGTGGTTAGGAACACGTAGTATTCGTAAATACAGACATCCATCGATTTCCCTTATACGAACTAATAATACCATCATTATTTATAGTGTTCATTATAATAATGAGGAATGGATTCTACGAACAAACTTTAGACAAACAAATCATAAGTACCTACTCCTCTAAAATCTAAATCCAAGTTCGTATCACAATTGTCTTGAAGTCACAAAAGAAATGAATGAATGGCACAAGACGGATATTGGAACATTAAGAGGGATGTGGTGTTACAAGGAAATGTAGAACAAGAAATTAATGGAAGTAGGAGACAAGAAATTGTGTGGGGAAAACCATTTTACTGATGAACCAAAGGTGCAAACTGAAGTAAAAATCAAGAAAATAGCTGTAACTGCTTTTAAGCGAAGGAAAAAAAACAACAAAGCTAGTAATAGAACGTTTAAATGATAATTTTGTTTATAAACAATACAAATATTGAGAATGCTTAAATCGCGATAAAATTAAATGTGTTTAGGAACATAGAAAAGCTTACAAGTTTTGATGAAGGGAGAAGAACTGAACTGAAACTGATCGTTATTGCACTCTTAGAACTTTTCGATAATAGATCGAATTAGGAGCAAAAAGCTTTAAACAAAAATAGGTAGTGCCCGTGTTTAGATAAGATCCGCTGACCTACTTACGTACTTTACTGTAGATAATTTAGTAAATACTGGCGCAACTAAGTATGTTATAAATCATTTAAACAAATATGAACATAAACTAAGTCCAGAAGAATTCGTTATAAGGTTCCTATAAATTATACAGTATTTTAAGATCAAGGCATAAATTGAAACACGCAAGCGTTAGTTACATATTCAGTTAAGGTCATTACTAAATAGGTATGTATCTATGTACACGCTTGACTGACGACCAAATGTTAAAACAAATATAATACAAATCAATGCCGCATAAACTTGGCAAGCTGCACTTGTTCGATAAATGTTTGAAAGGTCTGTTGAGGCCAAGGTCAATAATATTACCCATCATAATATTTGTTTGATTTCTACCTCAGTCTTCATAGTATGTTAAACAAGGTCAGTATTTGTAACGAATCAAACATTGAAACGACAGAAAACGATCTTAAACACATTTCTGATAACCGCTGAAATAAAATCACCAGCGTGCCTATTTCACTTTCAGTTTGATTCAAGTAACAATAGATGATTATGCGGGCACCTCTTGGAAGTGCGAATCCGATTCTACGTCATATATCGTCTCCAATGGCCAACCAACAAAGGCATTGTTTACATACAGAAGCTCACGGACACCGCAAGTATATTGTACCCGTTATCGACGCTACAGCTACAATGATTGACGTATCAATGCGGAATATAGCAACAAAGAAGTCCCAAGCAAAAGGCCACACGCAACGGCAACGCTCTGTCTGTTTATCCAGCCATTGTTAATTATGACACAGAAAAATAAACAGTGATGGAAGTATAAACAAAACACGAGCGATCCATTAGGTGCGTGTCATCTGATTAGATAGAGGCCGATATTAATAGGTCAACATAATCAGACGATGACTTAACACGCGCCTCTGACCATTTTGTTCAAATCATTATTATCATAAGTTAGTTTATTTTTAGCTGTAATCAATACTGTAGCATACTAGTGAACACACACGACTTTCATTGCATTTAAATTGTTCTTATATAATAACTTTGCTTTGATCATGAACCTGACACTTAGGTATATTAATTCCTTCCTAAAGCCAAAATGTAAACTAGGCAGGTACTAGGTAACTATTCTAATAAGGGCAACAAAGAATAAAATTTCAAAACTCTTTCCGATCAAAGATTTTGCACTTACTTGAAAGAAATTCATTTACAGCTTATAATGTAAGTTATTACCCGTCTCCCTAATCGATTCTACTGATGACGTCCGACGCCTATAAATGTGCGAAAATGCATCTTCAACACAGATAATTACGTTCGATTATGAATGGTCAATTAAATAACATTTAAATGACCGCGGAAATGAGCAATAACATGTTTCTGATGACGATCAAGCTGACTCACAACGTATCGGGAACTTATGGTTCTCGCAAGACGGAAACATCTTATAAAAGTTGGTTTTCCAATACGTAATTAATTTGACTAAAAAAAATATCTGCGACGAAACCAGACTTTTGAGTCATAAAAACTTTGTACCTATCTATACTTAGCAGGTTTAATGCTTTGTTCTTTTCTCTTTTCCTTTAATATCCAACTATTAGCAATATATAGCTTAGGAAGATATGATGTGAAATAATTGGAACTGAAAAACTTCTACAAAAATGAAGCGACTGTAAGCTTTAACTATATACCACGTTATTAAAAGTAAGTGCGAGCTAAGCTTAATGGTAGCATTTAAATAGATAAAAAAAATATATTTAAATACATACTTTAAGAATTTCTTCGTCTTTTAATAAAACCTGCAGAATATCCTTAGAATGATGTCATGCACTTTGGATTCCATAGTGACAAGTCTTGCAAAGCCTCCCCACCTACATGCTGAGGAATTTATAACGTCTTGTAAGAATACATTTACTCCTAGTGGTATTTCCACAATTACAATGCAATCCTTACTTTTCTCCATTGAATTGACGAATGCCATCTGATGATTTTCGATTATTTTTCCATATTATGCAACACGAGTTTTTGCTAAATGTTCGAGCGCCATGCCTTAGGTCAGCAGAATCGCATATAATATTACCGATGAATTTGTAATGAGCCCACTTAGTGCTCTGTTGATGGAAGTTATAAAGGACGCTCGAGGCTTACTGTGACAAGTACTAGTTTGTTCTACGTTTTTTTTATTATTTCTAATAATCTGAAAAATTGGGTGCGGACGGAATTGTGTTTGTGTTCAACTTTTAGCATTAGACCTAAGATTGACCCTTGGTGAAAACAGTTACCACCTAACTAATCTGATTGTACCTTGCACTGGTACCTGACAATTGCGTATGAATTAATAAATTAAAACTGCGTGATCATTATTATTATCATGCATAAACAAATGAAAGCTTCGTCATATTTATTGCAACACACTTGCAACTCGGTCAAATGCCTTTTTTGTAGTAGTACCTTAGTATGCAGTTAATGTGATAAACAATACATAGCAACTTCAATTGATATCTAGGTATAAATTCGTCCAAGTTAATAGAAAATTTCTTTGAAGCGTTTATGTTATGACGTCTGGCTCTATCGATTTTGTATAAATTATTAATAAAAGTTTTTTGTGCAAGGTCAACATAGCTATCTCTGACCTTAGTTCAATAGTAGATATTATAGTTTGAAAGGAACTCAGAACTTTCGTGCACTTGTGCATGTTAGTATCTACACTAAAATGATTTTCATAGTTGAAACTTTTATCCACTACTTACATCTTTTGTGGTTGTATTGTAAAACTATTAGTTAATGAGGTATGTGATAATGATTAAGTAATGTGACTGACAACGGATAAAACTTTACTCTTAAACCTACTGATTGAACACAGGCTTCTTCTCATCTAGACAAGGAATGAGCACTTAGATTCAAAATGGACTTTAAGTAGGTCCTAACATTAATTAAATAGTAATACATAGTTATAATAACACAATTTAAATGTCGTTGCAAATAAATTACGCACAAACTATTTTTAGAACCAAAGTACCCACAGCTTATCGTTTGTCTGGAAGTTGTTTACGTAATCTGTGCAGTAATTTGCATAAATCTCCTGGAAGTCATTGACCTGTCCGCGGAACATTACCCGCTACTTCATTGGAGTCAATCCAAAATTAAAGGGCGATATTTAAATCATTATTACTGGAACTCAATGTAATAATACATACACTCTACAGTCGATGTTCTTAAACCACGGTGATTAATCAAAATTAGTCAAGTATGCGGTTGTTCCAGTTTCGTTTAAGTGTAACCATTCACTGTTTTGTTGTTTTTTTTTTTCTAATTAATTTACTTCAACAAAAACACGAAGACTGTCCTGGCGAAGTAGGTAACCTTTTTGGCAAGTATTAAATAGGTTGTAGAGTAAAATTAATAGCATCCGACTAATGATTAATGATGACTGGCTTAACTGCTCAGGAAACCTCATTAGTATGAAATACAAGTAGAGCAAGAAAACAAAATACATGAAGAAAGAGATGGGCATGCCATTTTAAAACTACGCTTACCAAAGTACCTATGTTGAATATTTTCTGTAAGACCTATCAAACAAATTTTCTAAGAAACTATAATTTTTAATGCCATTTATGAAGCATACCAATTTAAAAATCTTATAATTATCTTACATGGATATTTTTACTTTATTTAAAAGGCTCATGATTAAATAAATGTTTGAATACAGTCTTATGGTCCCCACCTGACTCATTGACAGCGTCCGTTGTGAGAACTGCGGACAGACAGCATTCCGCACACGATCGTATTCGCAACGAGAATACCTTACTGGTTCGCATACTAACTAACTAGGGCATTCAATGAATTCAATTTGCATGATTCCCTTAAGTCTTTGTTTATTTCTAAGAAACATAAAGGTATGATTTCATTATGTGGGTGGTGAAGATTGCTAAATCATTTTGAACGTAAACATATTAATAAGGAAAATACATATGTGTTGGTATTAGGTACCTATTAACGTAACGATAGAACACAGGAATTGACACAATATAATATCAAAAAACAACTTGAAGGTCAATGACTACGACCATTCATGAGATACCTACTGCGTAACTATGGCATGGCGCCATTTACATGCCATTTTATAAGAAAAAATCTTTAAACTGCAATAACTTACAAAATTATAAAAGTTCACAAGGGAAATTTTATTTTAACTGTAGCCCCTTCCAGTCGCAATAATCACAATGGCCAAGGTACTTACTGATGTCATAGCCCTTACAAAAGAGTCAGTTGGCTACTGTACGCTTTGTTATTTAGTAGAAGTCATTGATGCAGTTTCTTGGCAATTTATACGACATTTATCACACTATATGGCGGTCATTACCCAAGGCTGTGAATTTATTGCCAAATACCGGTTGATTATAATTAGAAGACCACTTACTTCACAGCGGTAGTTTAACAGTGTACCTAATCTTTATGCACTTGACAACGGTCAGTTTTTGTTATCAATAAAATACATAATATAGTAGCGCTTTCACACTATCGGTTTTTTCGGGCGTTGTCGTGCGTGACAGCAAACAATTGACAACTACACGTGCGAAGTTACGTTTGAAACCGCACGACCGATTTTGGTCGCCTGGAATGTGTCGCGCGCAAACGCACGGTTTTGCTAAACGGGTAAAATCCGCAAGTGTGAAAGCACTGCTAATAGTATTTTACTTATAACCAAACTTCCTGTGATTGTACCAATTTTTGTCTGAAATTGAACCTAACTGTAAACTCTGCTTCAATAAAACCAAACATAACACAATGACATGACACGTTAAACACTGAGTAATGACACCCTGGCACCATGCACTTGTAATGTTATCGACCGCAAAATGCATTGAGGTAATAATATTGCTTACTAGCTTCCAGCGGTACCAACCATGCCTAGCGCGAAATACTCCGTGCACCCTTACAAAAGATAGACAATAGCCGTCCTCGAAAAAAAACTGTCTAACGTTAAAGGAATTCTTCAAATGGGTTCTAATAGTTCCTGAGATTAGCACGTTCAAGCAAACAGACTCTTCTACTTTATAGTATTTGTATCGATGTCTATAGGTAGACTCTTAATCAGGTACGAGTTCAACTCATTTGTGCCAAATGTTAAGTTCCTCAACTCAGTCTGACAATGAGCATTTTCCAACAGTGAATATTTAAGTCAAAGACTCCCGCCTAACTCCATGTCTATTACAGACATACATACTTACCAATAATAATGTGTAAATAATACATAGGAATGTACGCATGTAGGTCAGTGATATAAATAAACTGAAGAGTGCTCGATGCAGGATCACTCGTGACCACAATCACGACTTGTTTACTGAAGGAAACCTTCGCATCTCTGAACTAGTTAACTAGTTGGCGAATGAGTTCATTGATCGTTTACTGGAGCCGAAATAGAAACTGAAGACTAACCCATTTGAAGGCTACTAGATACTAATTAAATAGTAGGTATATTTAGAGTTGTTTTTGCCAAAAATACATATATATTATTTATTCCTACGTACTTCATAGATCATTGCCTCCACTGCCTGACCTAGTTTGTATTATTTGACTTTTCCAGAGATGGCGTAAGTCCAGCAGAAGCGGCAGCGGCGAGCTTGCCAGCAAGTCCATCGGCCACAACACTTGTCAAGAAGAAGGCAGGGGGAGCCAATGAGGTGCGCGAGAGAGCTGCAGCTGTGCGCACGCGCAGGCTCATGAAAGAGTTAAAAGAAATCCAGCGGATACAGAACAGCCGGCCTGATCCTGTATTTACGGTGAGTGAGATGAATTGGTACAAAAATATATTCACAGTTGCATCTCATTGCTTTTGACTTCTAATTACTGACACACTTAAGTATATTTAGCGTTTTACATTATTAACTTATAAATTGTAAGAACTTCTTTCGAGGTAGGTATATTATGAGCGCATATACAATCACATAACTTATGAAAAATAAAAAGTAAATATACATCTAATACTGATGCAAATTTCTGTTGTCGCATTCAGTTTAACTAAGATTATGTTCTATTTTCAGGTGGAACTCGTAAACGACAATCTATTCGAATGGCACGTGCGCCTGCACCAGATAGACCCGGAGAGCGAGCTCGCCAGTGACCTCCGTGAACTACACATTCCTCACATACTATTGCATCTGATATTCCCAGAAAACTTCCCCTTCGCACCACCTTTCATGAGGGTCATCGAACCCAGGATAGAGAAGGGCTTCGTTATGGAAGGTACTTATTTTGTTGATAAAAATAATAGGCGCTTAGCAGCATCATTTTTTTTTTCAGAATGAAATCCAGCTTACCTGCAGTTTACCAGCTGGCTAGACCTATTGTTAACACAGCTCCTTAACCCGGCCACTGGGGAGTGGCCACTGCAAACACGCATTAATGTTTTTTGTTTTATAATCGTTTAAGGTGGTGCTATTTGTATGGAACTGCTGACTCCGCGCGGCTGGGCGTCTGCGTATACGGTAGAGGCTGTGGTGATGCAGTTCGCGGCGTCCGTGGTGAAGGGGCAGGGCCGCGTGGCGCGGGCGCCGCCCAGGCCCTCCTGCGAGTTCACGCGCCGCCGCGCCGAGGAAGCATTCCGCTCGGTCGTCAAAACACATGACAAATATGGTTGGGTCACGCCGGCACTCTCCGATGGTTGAGTTGCTTAGGTAATCTCCCTTACTTTTTTCTGGGACCTACAGATCACAAAATGCAGATATACAGTGTAGGTAGTTCGTAACATTGACCTAAATTATATGAATCACGGCGACCGGCCACCAGTTACATAAATTTCGTAAGAGCATCATTTATCAATTGAGATCACAACGCTGTTAGATTGAAGGTCCCTTTTTAGGATAAGCTTCTGCACTGTACAGATACATTTATACGAGAAATACTCCATTACAATACAAGAACCATATAAATAAATCTATTAACATGAACGTATTCTTTTACAGTTTGTGCTGATCAACTGTAATGCAGAAAGGATCTCCTTTAGTTATTTTTCAAGAACAATTTTAGTCGTAACTAGTGCAAATTTTGATAATGCTCTGCTCTGTGTAATTAGTCTATATCATCTTGTCTAAGATCAGTGGAAAGTTGGAAATATAGAAATTACATTCAATGTCTAAGTCTATGGTGAAATGAACGGGGGCGATGCAATTCAATCTTATGATAGGAAGTTTACACATATAGGAACACAATATCACAGAGTGCATGTGAATACATAAGCGCCTTTAATATGCAAACATTGTTCGATATTCGCGTGTGATTACGCAGCTTTCCAGACTCGGAGTCACCTACAGATCATGGATTACCAACAGTAGTGCAACCATGGGACGCTGAGAAAGAAGATGTTACAAACAATGATGGATTAAAATGGTCTTTAGACAAATAAATGTGGTCTCTTCGTGCATTTTCCGTCTATGTGTAACTTATTATGTTGTGCCAAACTCGAATGCTCATCGCCTACTTTGTGACGCTCAATTTTTCAAATATTCCCAATAAAAATTTTAAAGATTCGATTCTATAAGTACTCGATCTATAAATCTTGAATGTAAATTGATAACAAAATATTTTGCAGATCAAACATATTGATGTTTTAAAGGAAATGTTTCCGTCCCAAAGTCATTTAATCATTTTGATAATATTAGAGATTTGTAGGTTTTAAAATAAAATCCACCAAAATGATTCTAAAGTATAGTAGTTTGTCATTTCATCTTTGATCTATTCTTTGTATTTACCTATACAATACCTGAAAATATATAAGTGTACTTTTATTGTAATAACACCTAATGAGACAGTCTAGGCTCTGCATGCTTTGTGTAAAGTCTGTAGTAGTACCATTGCAGCTATTTCATGAGTAGTGAAATGCTCAAACTAGTTAATAATTTTAAATTGTGAAATGAAAGGCTTGTGGTAAAATTAATGTAAATTAGAAAAATATAAAAAGAAAATTGATGTTGTTAATTTGTGTGGTGAACCAAAGATGTTTTATTTTTATGTAAACTTCATTCAGCGCAAATGTGTGTAAATTATACTTTGACTATATGTACAATGTTATAGGTGTAATAATAAATACCTGCTCAAATGATGTTTGTATTTAATTTAATCCATAAGCATCCCTTCCGTGAATAAAGCATCCCATTATTTTTATGAGATCAGACTGTTCTTTCAAAAAACACATGTAAAAATGCAGAGTTGTATAAAGTATTACAAGTAAAAAATAGCTTTATATAGAAACACAACATAGTACAATCCTGTGAATTCTGCATTTTGAAAATGTGACTACATGAATAGATGTTCAATAAAAAATGTTGTACAGTGTAATCACTTTATACAAGAAATGAAAAATAAAATTAGTAGCTATAAATATAAGATGGAAATTATCACAAGCCAGATCAGAGCCCCCCTCGTAGTGCCAGCACTAAGTGAAGAACTGAACCTCCTTGCACTTTGTAGTCCTGCGCTGTCTTCTCATCATTCCTGAAACAGAAAAGAAATTACAATCACAAACTGATGCCAGTCTGCCTTCTAATTTACAAGGTATATTTTTTTGCAAGTCATTGCTGTAGAATGTAAAGTTGAAATTTAGATCTGCATTTAAATAAAAGTGTGTTAAAATGGAATATAAATACCCAAATGTGAATTATATCAGTTTTAACCTTTTGACCGCCACGTCAAAAAAAAAGACTGCCCTCAGTGCCAAGCTATGAATTCATCATAAATACCTACAATATAGTAATGAGTTCTGATTTATATCGATTGAAACTCACTATTCATTTTGAACTTTTAAGGTTTGTCATGTATACGACTGTGGCGGTCAAAAGGTTAAATTGTTGAGCCCTGCACAGTGACCAGTCACCATGATTAGGTCACACTACACCAGTTACATCAATTAGCTCATTGATAGTATTATCAAACATCTATTAGCCTATTGATAGGATTATGTATTGGTTATGGTATCTATCCTATAGCTTGATCTATTCAAAACCATTTTTAGCTGAACACCATTTTCATTCAACTTGATAGGTGTCAACAGACAACATGAGATTTAAATAGAACCTGCATTCTTTGATTTGTCTAATAGTCTCTGCATAATTTTAAAGATTTTGTGTAAGAACTTGCTAAACAGGCTCTAACAAAGACATGGATCTACAAATGCTACCTATAAATGTTATAATCTAGTGAAAAATAGAAGTACTAGGTATAAATGATGAAGAATACTAAAATGACATATGCTAACACCAAAAAAACTTATTTTTCAAGCAAATGGAAAGAAATAACAATATTTAATACAGTAATTAACAAAGAAACAAGATTGAATGAACACTTACATTTGTTTTCCTGAAAATATCAGACGCTGTTGTTGGGGTGGAATGCCTTCTTTCTCTTCCACTCTCTCTTTAATCCTTTCTACTTTGTCTGTAGGTTCTATGTCTATTTCAATCTCCTTTCCCGTCAGCGTCTGTGTAGAAAACAAGGTTATGAATTGTGAAAAATACCTCTAAGTAATAAAAAAGTCGACTAGAATTTGCCTTACTTTTACTTTGATCAGCATTTTGATTGATTTATTTGTGTATTAACAGTAATTAAATCACTTATATCAACGTTCTTTACGCAAAATGCGCTTTAGTTCGGTACGGTAAAATATTTAGTCACCTTTTGCTTGCTAATATTTGACATTTTAATCTGTCAGACACATTCATTACCAATTCCTAAATGTATTTACCCCAAGATTTTGTAAAAATCCGCGAAAATTACCACAATTTCTTGAAAATATCCGATAAAAAATGATAAACAAAATGTCTATATTTTTGGCTGTACTTTTTAAGTATTGTTAACAAATCGTTAAAATTAGAATTTCCTTAAAATTATGTATCATGCCCCTATAAAACCTACTCTACGTAGCCCCTAAATTTCGGGAAAAACCCTTATCTTTGTAACACTGCTTGTCAGTTTTTAACTTTGACACACTATTATTTGTCTTTGAAAGTATTTATCGATTTTTGCTTGTTGATTTTAAGTAATCGTGTATCGTAAATATCTGAATTTATTGTTTTTTATGAAACAATAATTAGTTGTCAACCAAGTTTACGCAACCAAATATATTACAAACTCACTTTCTGAACGAAAGCAAAAGCAAAAACAATTCACAGGAATTGTAGAAAAAAATATTCAATGTCAATGTCAATTGTCATATCTGCAGTGTAGTGTTTGTTTACCTTCTTAAATTTTATTTTATACTATAAATATAATTTTGTACAGAATTAAAAACTCAGAATAATTAACCCTGTTGTTTAAACATGTCACAGCTGCAGTCAATATTCTGCAGAATCGAAGAACTTACCAAAACAGGTAACCTTAAAGTTTGTTTTGAAATACGTCCTGTTATGCCTAATAGTTAATTATATTTATTATAACAGTGTGTATTATAATTAGTAATAAGGTAATTTCTATTTCAGATGGGCAATATGAATTTATATCAATACTTAAAGACATCGCAATAAATGAGAATCAACTTGTTTCAAAGGATACCTATATCACAATAAAATCATTTTTACAAAAAATAATCAGTGCTATAGATGAGCTTTCTACTGAACTGAAAAGCGACACTACCCTTTTAATCAGCGTGAAAAATCAGAAACTTTTACGAACATGTTTTCAATTACTAACATCTGTGGGCATATTACCTTGTCTGATACCAGGCCTTGGCATACCATTGTCAAAGAGATGTATCGCTGGAGCAGCACTACCCAAAGTTATGTTCACTGACGAACAAAAGTATGAGTTGCTGGTGGAATGTACAGAGTTTTTTATCAGGAGTTACGGGGTATCAGTCCTAAAAACTATAATAATTACATTGCACTTATCAGATTACTTAGCAGCACTGATACAGTTGTCATTTGCGCCATTTAAAAAGCCAGGCACTTATAACAATTTTACAATGACTCAAGAAATGTATGATAAGCTAAGTGTAGATAGGAAAAAGTTTGTAAGTGTTTATAACTATCTTGTTAGCAATTGTTTTCAACCTCTGCTCATGAAGGAACTATTGATACTGCAGAGTGGTACAGAGCCACCACCACCAGCATTTGCTAAAAGAGTCATAGCAAAAGAGCTGAGTCAGAGGCTCATAGCTCCAGGTGGTCTACTCAGCCTTATAAGATGTTTTATAGAGAGTTATGAAATTGACACAGGTTTTGAATGGAGAAAAATTGATATGATATGCAGGATCATAGCAGCTAGACATGGATATAACTCAGATATTGGGTATCTCACCAACATTTGTTGCCAGTTGCAAGAGATACTGTCGCTAAACAATACACATTATTTAGCTGCAGCTGTTGCTTGCGTGTTGAGTTTGTATGACAAGTTCCCTCAGGCTCCACCAGTGGTTTCATTAGTCAATGAAGTATTTCAAGCCTTTGATCACAATTACCTGACTATAAATTTCAATTTACCAGGTACTGTGATACTGGCGCCACGTGAAGTGGAGCAAAAAATAAATGTTTTACATGCCTGTGTATGCACCACCAAGTTAGACTGGCCCATTCAACTTTTACTACCAAACTTGTACCTGATCTATTCCATAGGAACCAAGTGTACAAAGAACGAGGATTTGAAAATAAAGTCAAGAGTGATTATACTAAAAAATTTAGAGAAGTTAAGTAAAGGTGAATTGTATGATATGGTGAAATCATTTTTGTTTGGAAGGGATGTAACTGGTACTTCAGGTATTGTAGCTGAAGAATTTGATGCTGGAGTTGCCTTGAAGTCTGTATCAGTTTGTGATCATTATGCAAAAGATGAATCTGTGATATTTTTTATGGACTTGTTTAAAAATGCAACAAGTGATGCACTTGTCACCAATATATTTTCTATAGCTTTAAAATTACTAATAGATCTTAAGGATAAAAGACAGAAGAAAGGAAATAAAGATGTACTGTTGACTGACGATGATGATCTGGTGTTGATTGATGAAATTGATCAGCAGTACACTGTGATCCTTCAGCTACTCTCAGAAATAACCATATCACCTAAAATTGTGCAGTCTTTGAAAATCAATCCTATGATTGTGTCTGACTTCATTGAATATGTTATTCTGAAGCAGAATTCTGATAGAGATGATGAGTGTATTACTATTGCATTGGTTTTACTGAATACAATATTATCTAATTCAGGCAAAATAAATGCTAAGTTTACAAATTTAATACCAGTTTTAAGGAGAATGAGTGAGAATGATTCCAGTTTAAACAGTATTTTGTGTAAAGAAGCACTCTCCCTGATATCTTTGGAAACACCTCAAAAGAAAGATACTCCGTGTGAGAAAGCAATATCTGATGTATTTGACGAGCTGCTGCCAGTTAGAGCCCATGGAATAATAGAACTAACAAAGCTCATTGAAGCCAAAGATGCTGAAACAATTTCTAAAAAGCATTACATATTTTGTATCTTCCAGGTAATTTTTGGCCTAATTTTCATTTTCAATATCATGAACAGTGTTGTGAAAAGTTCTATGATGAGTTATTTAAATGATATTAATTTAAAAACATGTTTTGCAGGAACAACTGAAGGATACTGATTCATACATTTACCTATCTGCTGTCAATGGCCTAGCATCACTATGTACGCACTGCACTGAAGATGTACTTCATATCTTATGTAAAGAGTTTTTACAAGAAAGAAATCCTGCAGACCAGAGCACTCAAACAAGTGACAGTCTAAACAGAGATGCAGAGTTGAGAATGAAGATCGGAGATGTTATTGTAAAAGTTACCAAGAGACTAGGTAAGTAGGAGTTACTTTGTCATACTTTACCTATCATACGACACTTTATGTAGCAGTACAGCTGAACTGGCCTGAGTTCAGTTCATTGGTTAATAAAAGAAATTAGAAAATCTTCTAAGAAACGCAATTGAATTGAATTATCGAAAATTAACACAGTTCTAATTGCAAAATAATGTCATCAATGTTTTATGCCATCCATACTCAATTGGAATGTGGACTAGGTCATAAATAAAATACTTTATCATATTCATTTTGTAAACCATCTTAAAATAATATCAGTTTAATTTATCGTTTTGAACTGAAAACTGTTTTTATTTTTTTATTGATAATATAATCGAAATAAGTATGCGGATTGATGGGAAAAATCTGTGACGTCATATGTGGTGTTTTCATACAAATTGCATAGAGAGTAACCTTTTTTGACAGTTACTGGCGTTGGTAAATTTTAAAAGCATGTACGCTACTTCTATTTCTCCCGAGGTTTCATCTCAAGTAAGACTCGTATGTTGTATGTTTTTTATTTGACAAAACAAAGACTACGGCTCCCTTGTTGATTTTGTTATGATTACAGGTGAAATGGCAATAGTCCACAAGACGATACTGCTAAATACAATGCTCTGTGCGGTGTCGGACTCAGATCCTCTGATAAGGGCATCAGCCTTGTCGAATCTCGCAGAAATAGCTCTGGTATTGCACTACAGAATAGGAAGTATCATATACGAGGTTAGTAGCTTTTACTCAAAACACTCACTCTTCAATGACCTAAAGAATCTTTGAAAATCCCCATACCACTTGAAAGCGTTTAGTTGAGGAGGAGGCTGCGTCAACTGGTCTAGGCTGGAGAGAAATCGAATTTGCTGTCCAAGATCGAAAAGAGTGGAAAGATCTCCTGTAAGCCCTATGTCCCTGATGAGGGATAACAGGATTTCGTCATCATCATCAAAGAATCACTGGATCTCTCATAACTCATTTCAGAATGTTATTTAATTTAGGTAACTTAAGGTTTGGTTGTTTCGAGGATTTCAATTTGCGTATTTTTCAAGGTGCTGTACTGTATTTGGAGTATTATCGAAACTGACAAAGCCATAGAATGTCGACGAGCCGCTGTCATGGTCATATCCAGCTTAATCAAGGGTTTAGGCAAGGATACCCTCCTTCAGTTAAAGGAAAATCTCCTTCCTATATACAGAACATTGAAAAATCTCTACAGAGACAATAATGAAGACACTACGGTTCGTCTTCACGCGCAAATAGCCTTAGAGGAGCTAAACGACATCGTCAACCAGTTTCTATTTCCAGAATTAAAAATGGAAAAGCAAATATTTGTACTGGACGAATCACAAGATGTGTTCAAATAAAAAGCAGTAAGTTCACGTTATTTGTTTTATTCACACTCATTTTTCTATTTGTATTAACTTAAAACTACAGTCAACTTTAGCGGACATACGGTCATACATGGAATTTTGTTTAACTACATACTGCCATTAATAATAATTGAAGATAAATATGTACCGAAATCAATTCCAAATTCATTAGGCTCCGTATGCCCGCCCCACAAGTCTTAAATTAAGTATAGTCGATAATATCTATGGCAAACATAGCATTAATTTAATGATTATAATCCAAAAGCAAGACAAATACTGGTCACATTATAAAATAAAAATATAACGAGAGGTTTAAATATACAAAACTATAGGAAATTTGTTATTGACCCCTATTTTAAGTATTTTACGTGCTGGGGTCAATATATTTTATTTACATTATAATACATATATATTTATTAAGCTAAACCAAGTCTTCTTAATGCACATCCTTGTTCACATAGGTACCAGGAGCTGCTATATCAATGTCACAATGCGAAATACAATCCCTGGTTTTTAGTTTTATATAGTTTACGTCTATCTGATTAATTGATCGCGCAGACATCATCTCGTAAAACATGTACTTAAACCTTACATTAAAAAATAAATCACACAAGTATTTCTTTTTAAAAGTTACGCTTCAGAAGTGTTGTCACCATCATTAGGCTTTTTTGGAGTGCCTTCGTCTTTTTCGGATAGCGAAATGGAGTAGACAGAGCTTCTGTCAGAGAATCTGTCCTTATTCCGCCTGCTGAAGAACCCGCTGCGTGTCAACGATGAGACCGTTGCGATAGATATGTTGTCTCTGTCAGCTTGCGGTACCACCTTCCATATTAATAGAGCTACGCCGCCAAACGCAGCCACTACTAAAAACATGACCAGCGTGACCTCACCAAACGCACCTGGAATAATTCATCAAATTATAAATGGAGGTCATAAATCATAACAGAACTTTAAACAACCGTTTAGTGCCTACTTTGTTGGGACTCCTCTTTTCTCGCTTCCAGTCTAGCGGGTTGTAACTCATTGTAGTCCATATCTTGGTTCTCGTAAGGTTCCACTGAGCCACTTGATGGTTTGTTTTGATGGAGAACGTCTCCAGGGTTCGATTTTGGTAAATTGATTCCGGCTCTCACTGTTAGTGTCTCGGGTTTGTAAGTACAGAGTACTAAAAATCTGAAAGAGATGGCAAAGCTCGTGAATTTCTTCAAGCTTCTTAAAAACTTAGGCTCAAAATTTCTGATTCCAAATTGATCTTACCGTCTCGTGCTATGCGTGAGAATTGGAAGGTTCTCTTGCACTATAACATAGGTTGCGACAGTAGTGTCATTCACTTCGGAACCGCATTCGTCATGGTGTATTCGCAAGATGTAGGCGTCTTGTGCGCTGTTCGGGTTGCCCTGAATCGAGCAACGTTCCGGACCACCATCAGCCGCTTCAACGGCGATGCGACCTCCGAAAAATGGTCCCGTTGATACCTCGACTTCACTGGCGTGTGGCAGGCATTGTGTAGCACGCGCCGAAACTGGAAAAAAAATGTTATTGGTCCAGTTGCAAGTTTAAAGATAGAGTCGTGAATAATGTTGTATCTAAGTAGATAAGATAAAATCTTACATCCTTTCGTGGGTACGATAATAATTTTTGAGCTTATGGATTGTGGGTCTGCCAAATCACGGGCATCTCGCCGCACTGGTCTGACTTCGAAAGAGTATGTGGTAGCCATTCGCAAGCCGATGATCCGGGTGCTGTACATGCGCCCGCGCCGCACTCCCGACGGCTGACTCGTGGTTGTAGTTGGCGACGTTTCTGTACTTGTCGACGGTTTGGTGGACTTTTCGTCTTCTGCTGTGTCGATAACCTTAAAACAAAAATATTTCGAAAATAGAAACATAGATTAGGTATAATTAGAAGTCAATATCAATAGCCCTTAAAAGACAAATGCTGTGAAGGAACGGGAAGTCCACGTACAGTTATTTTTTATTGTAGCTTTGTAGAGTAGTATAACGATGTCAACGTTAAGCTCAATGTTTAAATATAATCTGATTCAATAAAAGAGAAAGGCCACAAACACTGGCAGCGGTGCTATATTAACACGTAAATACAGTAATGACTTGCGGGCATGTTCCTTGTCACAGTCACGCCGCAGTCACGCTTGGCGCGCAAACCCAGCCCATTATCTCCCGTTTCGGAGTGCTAACTCATTGCCGACATCTACCATTGTAAAATGTCATAGTTTTTAACGACTTCCAAACCTTCACCAATGTTATGTTTACATAAGTCACAGAAGAAATAGGTACCTTGGTCCTGCAGCGGTATTGGCCCCATGCCTGCAGTTCGCAATAATGCACTTGGAATGCCAAAACTTTCGGCCGGTCCTCTTCATCAGGTTTGCCGTATTCCCATCGTAGTCTCACGTCGCGAAAGTCTGGTTCGCCAATCAGATGTAGCACTTCTGTAAACCGCAAACATAAAAATCGAGAAAATCCGTTCAACAAATATAGGGGTGTTAACGTTACGCTCGGATACACCCGCAATGCAGCGATCCGGGCGTGCCATTAACCCAATGACTTGCTCACTGAGCCGTTGTTGCTTCCAATAATTATAGTATCATCGACGTAAGAGGATCTCCCTTGCGCTAGTTTTTCAAGTTACCTTGATTGAAGGCAACTTGTAAAACCAGTGCGTGGATAGCAAAATATCTCGCGTTGCGGATAGCTCAATTATGTTCAAAGGCCCGGGGCGTATCGTGCTTGATGATAATATATGGAATTAGTTCACTCATCACCTAGTGAAAGAGTAAGTAGGCGTTAGGCGACTAAGTAAATAATTTCTACTTGTAAGAAAACACGCGAGTCCACTTATGATGATTGAATAAACAATTCAATGTAGTATACTAATTCGAGAGGCACCGAAATGTACGAATAACATTGCAAATAAACAGGCTTTGATACCTCCATATAACTGGTACTTATAAAAATACTGTTCGATTTTTCGAAGTGTGTCAATTTCCACATAAAATATTAACGTTCTGTAAGAAATGTTAAGATTGTTACTAACCCCGAACACTAGATAACGATCATTATAATATATCAGATTATATGCATATGCAAATTTATGAAACGCTAGTTTTACGGCTTTATTGCATAGCTTAGTATTTTTTGTTATGTAATTCTATTGCATTTATACTTATTTACTGATCTTGTAATACGCTTCTTTTTTGGCAATTGGTTATTTGTGTGCTAGATGTTGGAGAACAATTGATGCTGCCTGATTGTGTCGTTGTTTGTAATCAGTTTGAGTGAGAGACCTGCAGGCAGACGTGGTCGTCTTCGTTCCTCCTATGTCCTTTTCATGCAAGAAGTTGGATAGTGCTTTCTATGACCTGTGAGAGTTAGGTTGATAGTACCTACGTTGTAGGCTAATCAGATCACTTTGAGACATGTTAATTATACCGAAAGAGTGTGTTAGCATAGAAATAGCATAACTGTTGATTGTCTTACAGGTGTGACGAGAATTTAGTTTGCGATTGAAATATTTTTAAGCCGGTAATTAAATTAATTGACTCAACACATAATGTGAAGTTATGATTAGCAGTAGTTAGGATAGTATTGTTTGTATAAGATGCTATAATACATAAAATAATTTTAAGTTTTGTGGCGTAGTTATTAATACAGCCTAGATTGCAAGTTATAAATGAAGCCAAAATGATATCGCATAGTTTGCCGGCTTTCTCTGGAAACGTTTCGCTGAAAAAAAGCTGTTTAAATAATGTGCAAAGTAATTTGGCTTCGAAAAACGCGCCATCGTCCTCGATCGTAACTAAACCAGAAACTGTTCGGGTCTCGAAATGCAATTGTTATCTTAATAAAAATATTATATTTCTGTAATAGTTACTATGTATAAGGGGATATGCCCCGAGCAATTCTTTTAAAATTGATGGACGTCCAAATTTCGCTAGAGTCATCAATGTTTTCATAATTTTAAAATTTTAGGAACTCGTCCCTAAAATAATGTAAGCTAAAGTTTGTAACGAAAGGAATTAAAAAACCTTTATTAAAAATCATCATTATTACATAAAGTACATGCAGCGATAGCTACATCATTATAATATGAATAATGTTATGTGGTGAGCGTAAACATAATGGCACAAATTTGATGGTATGACGGATGCGCAGACGGCACCAGGCATGACCCGACGACTGGACCATAACGACCATTGTGGCCGGCCAGTACAATACCTGTCCATACATACAAGCTATTAGGTATAACGAATGAAAAAAAGTCATTTGTTTCCAAATTATTGCGGTTTTTTTTCCACAGAGGACAAAATTGTTCTCTATGGTAATTTTCCAAATAGCATGAAATGCGTACGAAAACCCTAAGCTTACCGTACTTCCGATTTAAATATTGTGATCTAACCGCGTACCTAATCAATAAGTAGCAGGTGTGAAGAATCGAAAGTAAAACGCTGTTATGCTAGTAATTAGCGAAATGTCTCGGCTTTCTTCCGAAAGCGGTTGTAATCATCGTTGCGTTTTTGCCGTGCTATTCAATGCATTACTCTGCCACTTTTTATAATACCCTGAGCAAAGAGAACCTCACATCATCTAGATATATTTTATGAGTCTCTATAACGTACTTATAGGAAATACGTGCGTGATTTGTTCATTATATAAGCTCTTAAAGTTGATTTATAGGCTTTCACGTCAATTGTTCGAATTCATAACAGTTTTTGCTCCAAGCGTTTCCGCTTACTGATATCGTAAGAGATGTATGCATGACACCCCACGAAAATGCGTTTATATTTCGTCATATTTTTTTCATAAACAAGGATAAAACTGCAATATGTTCCCAGTGGTCGGTGCATGCCGATGGATCTGTCACACGCAGTAAGTTGTCAGTGATCATTGTGACTAGCGAGTGGCGCGAAACGGCACTATCTAAACAATAACGCGTTTCACGCGCGATGCTCTTCCTGCCGAGCTTTATGGGGCCATCTGATTTCATGGTGTCAATGCGCACCGCGAACACAAACGTGAATACGTCGAAATGAATGAAAACTGTGTGAAATCATGAATATTCTAGAATTTTGCCAAACGAATATGTATGTTATTTTTTCTAACATGGTTAGGATAAACAAGTAATGAAACTACGAAAACCATTACCAGATTTTTCAGTTCTTGTCCTATGACTCATCGGTTGGTAGATAATTAATGCTAATCGACAAGAGGTTTTCTTTTTCTTTGGAGTGTGTTTCTCCATCAAATCAATTAGCCTGTTAACAAAAACACCAAATGGGTATATTTTCAAAGGTGCTCCAGATAGCGCAATGAAACTGTCCCTTAATTCAATTCATTGCAGTCTATTACGTCTGCCATGCATACAAAAGCAATAAAAATACACTATGGTCAATGATATGCATCGTTGCGCGCACGTTCAAGAATTCCGAGATGCGATTGTTTTTGGTTCGCGATGCAACGACAAGAATAGCGACTATTCAACTGCCAGTGCCACCATTTAGGGCTGTAGCCATGTTTTTTATTCGATTGAAATAAATTGTATTGGTACTTTATAGGTTTAAGAGGATATGAATTAACTGCTGATAATACTTGGGTATAAATCACGACCTAGGTAGAAAACAAGTTATCTTGATGACATTGTAGTACCCCGTGCGCCCGCTGAGATTCCAGCAGCCGCCGGCAATTATTTAAGCAGCCTGTAATTAAATATGCTAGCAATCTGAAGGATCTCCGACATTACGCTGTTGCGTTCCATCGTCAACAAGTACCAGCATAAGTGTATAATTTGCTATTTGTAACAATTTCTTTATACATCACATCGCATACTTTAAATATTGCTTAATAACACTAAAAATAGAACAAAGACACTAGTTACTTGTTAAACGAAGCTTAGCGTGGCCGAGGAGAATCTTGATACCCTTTAAAGTAGGGGAAACGATGGAAACCTATATTCTATTGTTGGACGTGCGTGTACAATCACCGTTTTTACTGAATTCAATTAAGTGACCCACTGGCGAAGACGCGCGGACAGAACAAAACCGTGTACAGGTATTCCTCGGACAAAACAGTGAAATAACAAGTCGAAAACTTTGTCACAATGGTGTTCAGCAGCAAACTAAATTGAGAGCAGATGAAATAGAAACACGCTAGGAAAGATTAATTTTGAATGCCAACTAACTGTAACTGCATTAAGTGGTTTCTACTAATTTGCGCTCATCCAACTTTTACCTACACTCCAAAATTATTCGTTTGATACTTATAAGCAGAGAAAAATAGACAAAATAGCTGACGAAATCTTTTCGTATTTGTTGTTGTTTGACTTAATTAGCGAGACTAAATGCATTTGAATTTCTTCTTAATCTTTATCATCCAATTACTTGTTTACTTTATTAATTATTTAATTGTGTGCTCATCAGAGCGAGAAGGACAGTGAAGTGGTTGGAATACCTTGTTTGAAGAATTGCTGCCATAGTCGGCACCGGCGGCGGCCGTGCGGCGCCGTCTCCAATAAAATGTTTTAGGTCTGCTTACATTTACAAGATGTAATGTTTTTTATTGTCGGATACTGTAAAGTCTAGTAAGGGGTCAGCACTTGACAGTTGGCATTTGAGCAGTTGTGTCCGTTATGTTTGCACAATTACTGAATGCGACCGCCGAGTTTCGTGCCCTTTGTTGACCCTGCGTAACATACCGATAGTCTACTTACGAGATAAACGTGACAACACATATACATTGCTCGTTATTTTAGGGCATGTCATATGTACATCGCACAAGTATGTAACTACCGTTGCGCGTTGTAGGCAAATCTGCCCTTAATATTAAATTATAGAAGACAGGGTATTATGAACAACTAGAACTTAGGTACCTATTCATTTTGATATCAATTTCGATATGCGAATAGATACTCTAAGCGATGTATCTACTAATGGTGCTATGGCCTTAATGTATATGAAGATATCTAGTTGATGATTACTGACATAGGTTTCACCTTAGTCTATAGATTGAATTAAATGTGATTATAATCCAGGTAACGTTTGCCTGGGCTTATCGAATTGAAGTCTAGAACTCTCAATAAACATGAAAATGGACCGTTAGGTTTATTTAATTCATTAATTTAAATTAGAATGTAAATAAATACATATATGTATCTATCGGTAATTTTATAAGTAAGCATAAATACAAATTGCATAAAGGTAAAAACCTATTGCAATAGGAATAATTATGTAGATTCGCACGTAACCTATGTGTGGCACCATCCTGCAATAGCTGCCTACTGCTGGTAACGGCCAGTTCGATAGCCAATAAACTCAATAACCGTTTATGGTTGTGCAACTGGAAGAGCCGAGTGGTTACCTACCGTTCCCAAGAACTTTAATATATATATAACCACTGAGATACTGAAGGTTAAAATCCCTGCGGTATTGGAAAGCCACAGAGTAGTAACGGGCCTGTTGTTATGCCTGTGCCAACCACCACACGGCTAAATTAAATCTAGTCTACACGTTTTTACACACAGAATAAATATCTAATTAATAAGATCTAAAATTTGATTCACTTCTGCAAAAGGCAATTTAAGTGGTTAAGGTACCTAATCGAAAATAGCAATCTTTAATAAGGCCAAAGTGCCGTTATCGATTGCAAATCGGTATTCCACGCGATGACGAGGAGGATCTAAATTACTTAATGTGGTAGATGTATGTGGGTGGTCATATGCTGTTTTGGCTGAACAAGTATCCGTAGAAGGTTTGGCTCCGACCCACGAACGCTCAGGACTCTTAGACCAACCGGGAGAAACTCAACAGATTTAAGTATTAAATATATTTTTGGCATCCGTGTGCAACGGTATAGCTACATTATGACTGCACTGCTTGAAATCAATACCTACTGATATTATTTTTTTATTATTGTTTATTATTGTTTGCTTGAACGCTGTATCCTCAGGAATTACTGGATAGATTTGAAATATGTATTTTCAGCATTAGATAGCCCACTTAACAAAGAAGGGTGTACGCTATTTTTAATACCCACGGGACGCACTAGTTATGTATTGACATTGGAATTAAAACATCGTTACATTGTTTACGAGGACATTGGAACAACGATTAGCTAAATAATTTACGACAATTTTAATGAGGTTCCGCTTTCGAACGTACCACACCAGCACAATAAAATAATGAAGGTTATCATGATCGTGGAAACAAGTCATGATTTGAAACTGAATTTGTATCCCATACAGAAGAGACAAAAATGTTTTATGAAATGATTGAGAAAATAGCCTACTTCAAACTGCAAAAGATTATGATATTGTTGAGAATTGTGCTAGACTTGAAAATAAGATTGTGTACCATCGTCGCGTCGTCGCGGCTTCTCAGAACTGACCTGCGGCGTTCACTTTGGCTGGGACCTTTATCCGCGCGCCGGTCAGCACATTATGTTCCCCATTCTGTGGCCGCTAATGACTAGGCTCTATTGATAGCCAAACTGTAGCCTATCATTATCTATTATTAGCTTTACTGCTGTATTAGTAACTTACTATATCGTTTTCATGTTATCTAATTAAATTTGAACAAGCACCTAGTTTACCTAGGTACATCTACTTAGGCATCGCTTCTTAGGCAAATTTTATTAAGATGATAATGTATTTAAAATGTACAACCATGTAAAAACGTGGAGCTAGGGCGTTGGCTTCAGGAAAACAGCAGAGTCGCGCACGATTTCGTAAAATTGAATAACTGGAATAGCCTTTGTGGAACCTACCAGCGCGAACCGTCCAAAATGTTATTAAGTCCTTGAAACAAATCCAAACACAACATTAACGGTATATAAACCTTTTCGCCGTGGGACAGCTGAATAGATATTTAAAGAAAAAGTATGTGAGGCAGCAGGTAAATAAAGAGAAATTGATCTATCATACATGCAAGTGAAGTACTTAGGCTTAATCTTGAAATATTTTAGTATCACTACTAACAAATCGACTACTAACTTTTGGCGAACTAAAATACATAGATATATAAGTAAAAAATGTGACGACGCGACGCGACGCTTAGAAAATTTTTAGGTCATTCATGAAAGATATAACATAAGTAGTAAGTGTTAGGACTTATAACAGTTTAGAACAACCATGTTAACTAACTAGATACTATTCAATGACTTAGCACGTCTAATGCACGAAAGTGGCTCTGGTAATTTTAATATTATATACTATCAATGTTATCGACAGATCTAAAATGAAATTATCAGCTAATTAACGTGACGTGCAGTCGAACACGTTCAGTGAAAGCAGTTTCACACTTGGCCCATTTAACGGGTCACCGTCACAAAACAAGAGCAAGTGATCATGCGTTTCGGCGCGACATTTCTCTCATTAGACCATAGAGATCTAAAAAAATCATGGAGGATTATATCGGCCGTGGCGGACGGGTTATTAGAGCTAGAGCGACTGCACGTTGAGTCAGGGTTGTCGCGAGTTCGCGTCTCAACTCACACGCTACCGTTATCGCATGCTAATGCCGACCGCGAAATGTTCCACCGATGTAATGACATGCGCACTATGGAACCGCGTTGCTTACCTCACCCAATACGGTCACGTGTAGCGTTTCCATGCCATGACGAGACTCCAAAATTGATTGACCGGTAAAAATTGTTGTGGCAAAATTTAAGATCAGCATCTTCGAGGTTTCCGCGATTGAATGTGTTATTGGAATGCAAAGATGTTTTGCGGCTAAGTAATACCGTACCGGTAAACTTTTATAGAATATGAAATAAACGGTAACATTGGTGTATGCCATGTACTAACATTTATTTGGTAAAATCTAGGTGCTGCTTACGTGCAGATTATGATATCGGTAATAAATTAATCCCGTTCAGTATTGTCTACCCAAACAATTAATAAAGCAGTTTGTGGTAATTTCTTGTGTTACAATGGCTGACTTAATGGTAATTGTTGTAAAAGTTGTAATGAGTAAGGTTGAATCCAAAATAATAAAACTGTTTAATTTATTAGGACAAAAATAGAACATAGCATCATTCTCTCTCTATTACCTAGCCCAACGAATAAGAGCAGAATATAATGTCGGTAATGTAAATCACAGCTTGTTGGTAGGTTCATCGTTTTTGCCATAGTTTGCACTGGACACGGGTAATCCATCATAATGCAAGTTGGCGAGCAGTGGGCATTAGCTGGGCTCAACCTGACGGTATCTGTGATTTGGCTGAGCGCGCTCGGTCACCCCGCGGCGATTGTCTCTTATTATCGTAAAGCACTTTGTCGTATTCGTGAAAAGCCAGTGTAAAACCGAGCTGTGCTTGCTATATTGCCGGTCTCTCTTATTCTTCCATATCGTACTCGCCTAACAATTTGAAAATAGAAGAATCCAATTCGTTTCGAGTCATCCGTCATTGTGTACGACCTAGATAGATTTTAGTTACTATCAATCGAATCGGTCCATGTCATGTAAACAATGGAAATAATGTAGATTGTCGATTACAAAGGCATAATCAGAAAGAGACGAGTACTACAATATTGTGTTGGTACCAATTGTTCTGTAGCGCAGTTAATTTGACCAAGGCAATCTCGGAGATGGTTGAGATAAGCTGCACAGATGGGCCGAGTTCCCGCTGCTGTTGCGATCCGTGACATAGATAACATTAGACAAACGCTTCCTGCCAGGTTTGAATATGTCCCAGCACGCTGGATACGGTTACATGCTAATGTAGGATGTTGTTTAACCGTTGCGTTAAACCCTTTTCTTAAAGTTCTCATGTTGTGTTCGTTAGCTTCACAAAGAATATCGACAGAGGGTTATCACACGTTCATCTTCACGCTGACGTGAATGACGTGAGTGCCGTTAAGGTTATTGCTGTAATAATGTGGGAAAAGTGTGAAACATCGATAGTTTGCGGTAAGTGAACATTGTTGTAGCTGTATCGGAGCAATATTGCGTAAACTTCAGTGCGCGACATATCGTATAATAGTCTCATAACTCGGCACGCAGCTGCGCCATCGTTACTGAGCTTTTATCTATCTCACTGGATAAGGTGTGATTTATGTTTTACATTTCACTCTGTAATGTTTCATATTCTTATACCAAAAAAGATTAACACAGAAACTGCCATGAATATATCAACGCTAACATGGTCAAATGAGGTCAGCTAGGACTTTTTAATCTTTTTAATAAGTACTTACATTCTTATGAGGATACAAAAATAATGCTGTGGTATAAAGCTGCAGTTTTGCGGTTGTTAAGTCAATCCGTCACTCGTTAAGTGTTATGAAAGCCTTTCTTGTCGTTATAATGCCCCGCATCTTTATTGCTTTGTGGTCCTTTCTTAATACGAGTAAGTCGTATGAATATAATAAAACATCATCGAATACCTATACCAGATCTTCTTGATTCGTATGATAGATTTGTCCAAAGATTTTTAAAGTGATCAGTTCTGATTCTGTTGTGGGTCGGCTGATTCTAAAGCCGCGATGCGATTTGACAAATAAGGTTCTTTTTCTTTTTTGGGCATCCGTTTACACTGAATTTAGAATTATTTACGGCGAGAGTTGCAGTCACGTCGGAGGCACGCGGCAAATTTCTATGAATGCTCTGTTGAAATTTTATTAGCATAAATACCTGCGTTACCCGATTTTTTTACCGACTTCCAAAAAAAGGAGGAGGTTCTCAATTCGGCCAGTATGCTTTTTTTTTCATTTGCCCAGTCGGGATTTTGAAACTGTTGGTGTGAAAAAAGCGGGATCAACTACAGTAAAATTAGGTATTTTGAAGTAGAAATTTGCCTGGGGTATTATCATAAAATTTGTCGAATATTAAAAACATCCAGTTTGAATTTTGATCGTTTAGGGAAACTGGTTTACAATAAAATTCAGTTGCGACGTTGAGTGACTCATATTCACACCTGCCGTCACGTTCAATAAAAGCATGTAAAAGTAGGTACCTATAGCGACTTCAGTTTTGAAATATGAACTAGGTGTTTGTGTTGTTACTGTTCTTTTTGACGGTAAATGTAACGCTTTCGGACATTGTTTCTGTGGAGCGCAATTTAAAGAAAAAAAATTGTAAACAAATTGTCGTCTTATTTTATTTTTATTTTATTTAAAAAAAAGGAACAACAAACGCTTATAGTCCGAGTCTCATAGTTCAAACTTTATGGCTTCGGGTGATTTAGATACATTAAGTATACAGAATTAATTTTCTTGTGCTCAGAAAAGATAGTAGAGGAAGCTGTAGGGCTGTACGAATGTGTGACATTATTCATTCAATTGCAATCGAACTAGCCTAGAACTATTGAAAATGTATTGAAGTCTTCTGTTCGCTTGTTTATGATAAATTATAAAGACATTATTCAGAAAGCACTACAAGAAATAAAAATACTATTTCAAGATTCACATGAGTTATTTTATTAATCAATATAAGGTAGTGGGAGACTTTATAAAAATCATTATAAACTGGCAGTAGCTAGCACTACATTTTTTTATATCGCCATTGAATATTAGGTTATTAGGTAGCAGTACTATTGTGACAGACGCCAGCACATCGAGCTACGCAAGAAACTGTAATTTTTTCGATAAAGTTGAAAATCTACTAAGAAAATTTTACTGATCAGTAGTAGCTTGATGTGCTGACGTCTGACCCTAAATACATTATTATAATAATAGCTTTGCATCGGTCGATACAACAAGGAAACGCTTTGGCGTTTAGAAAAAGTGTGGTTACGACTAATAATTTTAGGCTTTTACAATAATAAATTATTTATTATTGTAAAAGCCTAATGCTTTTATTATTGAGCTTTAAAAGCTCAATTATTGCTCAAAATTATTCCAGGCATATTCATTAGCTAGATGCAATATTACGATCCCGATTAGCTTTATAAGTACCCCCAATAAACTCGTAAATTAACTTCCGCTACCGTGATAGTAATCACTATAGGTACCTATACCTATCTAGTAGCACGATTGAACTCAGTTCCTGCTTATGGCGCTCTCTAGATTATCAATTAAATTGAGCAATATTAAAATTGTGCAATATGATTGACCATATAGGGTTGGTATTGAAGATTGCGCAATGCTCGAACGAAAGTTATAGGGAGTTTAACATTTATTGGCAAATATTTGTATTGCATTATGTAGGGGCAATATTATACAATAATCTTTTATTAGCTATTATCTTTTAATAGCTACATTATTTTCTTATTGAACAAAAAAACATTGCGCTTCATATTATTGTGCAATATTATTGATCGTTTAAATAATAAGCTCCTTTCAATCTTATTGTACTATCAAAGAAATTGTATGTCTAGGGGCCGCCTAAGTTTCATAAATAATACCTATGCATGCCCGCGACTTCGTCTGCATGTTACCGGTTTTTGATGACACAGGTATTTTATAACAGCCTAATTAATTTTAGTAAAGATTACCAAAGTAACTGTATATCTGTAATTTTAAAAATAAAAGACATAACATCCAAACATACCTATATATATTCTAGTTCACCCCTTTGTAGGGGTTGTTTAAAAAAAAATCTTACGAATGTTGTGACCCCTTTTAACCTCTTTAGAGGTTCATTTTTGCAAAATCCCGTAGGTACCTACTTATTACTCAGGTCCTAAGAAGTCTCCAGTAGGAATAAACTCCAGGGAAACCTTTCGCTCTGAAATTATTATTCCCAATTCAATATATACCCACGGTTTTATATTATATATTATACTATTGTAATATTTTATTACGTAAAAATTAAATCTCACCTTCGTTTGCATCAATTTCAGCAATAGGAGACACATAAATAAATTGATAAAATATTCCAATCAAAAATAAATGTGTACGCCAAAACATCATGTTCCAACTATGAATTTACGGTAGCACATGAATTTAATATTTTTATAAATAAAGAAGGTTTACTAGTTCACGTTAACGTAAAGGCTTTCGCGGTTGCGCAGGCGCCGGCGCTATGAGCGTACATGCGTTTGCGCTGCAGTGGCCACCGAGCGACTAAGCAATAATATCGTTGAGACAGGCAACGCTTTTGGATGGGCACAGTTACTCGCGACCTCCGTGCTTGAAAGGATTTGAAGTTCAACAATGTAGGTACCTACATGTTGCTGAAAAAATACAGGACCTAATAAAGGAAGCAATGCATCTACCTAGTAACGTTATTGTAACCCAAATTTTACCTAGTTATTTAAAAATACATGTCAAAATTTTGTGAACTGTTGTAGCCAGCAGAATAATACGTGGGAAATTGCATTGCATTATTTGCTTTATTTACTACAGAAAGAATACAGGATTCAGTATCCTTTACATGCGTTGTATTAACGCTGTAACGTTGACTTGCATCTAAATATTTCATTATACCTAATGACATCCTAACCCACGTATAGAATAACTATTTGATAACATTATAGGGAATAGCTACAAATATATATATCTTTCAGTTTATATTAGCCATTGCTCTGCCAACCCCCTCATATTTACTAACAAAACTGGGACGCCGATAATTTTTGCGCATGCGTACCCAATTCCCCTCTGACATTTTATTAGAAGACAGCGAACCTCTACGAGGCAACATATGGATAAACAAACAGAAAGGGAATCGTGAATTAAATGTTCAAAAATAAGTAAAAAATGGGTAACCAATTCAAGAACGTGGCGGTTATAGCCTGCTTGAAAACATTCCTCTTCGTTTTCAACGTCGTATTTTGGGTAAGTTTTGAACATGTTTTATTTTCTTTCAATTTTTGCTGCAAAATAATAAATAAGAACACCTTTATGCTATTAAATTATACGTATGCTCCTAAATAAAGCTAGACTTCATTCATCACATTTGCATTTGAAGTGCCTAATATTCACAAATAACTCACAGCTGTTAGCGAATCCGTAGAGACCGTAGACAGCTACTTCATTTGCTTAGGAGTTTATAAACCGATATAAACTAAGACCACCAATCATGTTATCCAAAACAAATATAAAAAGCACGAGTCGCGAGTCGCAATTTCTCACTAAAGAAATCCAAAGTGAAATCAGAACGTGCATGAAATACATAATCGGACAAGTCTTGCTTGACAAAGCATGGCTCTCAGTTCACAGGCCTGCTGCTACTGCTGGTGGGGCTATGGGCCGAGTTCGATCTGCACAAGTACATGGAACTATCGCCAGAGTTCTCTGGCACTGCTCCTCATGTGCTGATCGGCATCGCCTGTCTCATCGTCCTGGTTAGCTCCATCGCCTTTTCGTGCATCATCAAGGGCCAACCGGTTCTACTTTATATTGTGAGTAAAGTCTAACTTATTTAAAGTTTCGTGACTTATCGTTCTTCTCTTCTCTACTTGATTTCCTAGTCAGTGACATTTGCCTAAGCAAGTAAGAAGGCGAAACTTTTTTTGTACCGAGTTCTATAATAAGGGGGAAATAGCTCTGTTAAAACCTTATGCAAATATCTGACTGCAGTATGGCGGTTTCCTGGCATGTATCTTCATGATGGACGCAGGAGTGGGGGCCGCAGCCGCGTGCTACCGAGACACCTTTGCCAAGAGCCTCCACGACGGCCTTACTCAGACCATCACCAACAACTACCCGCACAAAGCTAACTTTGACTTCGCCCAAAAGAATGTGAGTGTTAAATAGTAGTACGTTTATAAAACTCCGTCGAGATTTCTAACTTGTTGCCTGAAAATTAATTTAATATCAACCATCCAATTAGTAACTTCTTATCAGTAATAATCAGACGAACATCAAGACATCGGCAAAAATAGCACTTATTTAAAGGCATTATCTACTTAATCCTTACAGTTATTTTTACCCCACCTCTTTCCTCATCCCTAGTTAATGGCGTCTCTCTCGTATTCAGCGGCTAATTAACAATTCCGCACGCGTTCACAGTTGCGTTGCTGTGGCGTATCTAACTACACGGACTGGATAAGACTGTCACCACAAAAGGTGATCCCTATCTCATGCTGCCTCGACCCGAACGACTGCATCACGGCTAATTACAGCGATGTCTTCCAACAAGTGAGTTTATGTTTGAACATATTTTATTGTGACATGAAGTAGCTAACTGTAGTTTGATATAGTATCTAGTAAAGAAGGTAGGTATATAATACTTATATAAAAAACTGGACAAGTGCAAGTCCAAGGGTTCTGTACGATTATCTGTAAATAGGATCTCCTTAAATTGTATGTTTTCGATACAATGAGTGAATTATCTTTAAAGTAAATAATACAACTCATATTATTTTCTGGGAATATCAAGCGTCAACCTGTTGCTGTTATTTTGCTGTATAGGAGCCCCGTAAAATAAATTCGTTTTTACGTTGGGTTGGTGCTTACACATATGTACATGGGTTGGACTTTTGTAGTCCAGGTTTCCTCGAGATGTTTTCCTTCACCTTTAATCAGTCATTGGTGAAGTCCTGGTGGCCTAGTAGTTAAAGCATCAGCCTTTCGAGTATGAAGGTGCGGCTTCGATTCCAGGTCAGGCAAGTACCAATGTAACTTTTCTAAGTTATACGTACTTTCTAAGTTTATCTTGGACACCAATGACTGATTAAAGGTAACTAGGTATTCAATATTGTTATCGTGTCTATGATGCTAGAGATATAAGTAGTACTACCTACACTACTTTTCCATTAGCAATTTCTCCGCGATGTTTTCCCGCACCGTCAATCAGTGCGTATTAAACTGTAGTCTACATGTATGCAAAAACCCTGGCAAAGAGCTAATGTTTTCTATTCCTAATGTGTTGTTTATAATACTTTGTGTGTCAGGGCTGTTACGCGGTGATCTCGGAATACTTGGAAAACAACATCGACCTAGTGGTGGGCATCGCCATCGGGACTGCGCTCCTCCCACTCGTCGGCACATTACTGTCGTGCTTCCTAGCCAGTTACATCAAGAAATCTAAATACGACGTAGTCAACTAATGACTCCGCACTCAACGACTACGGCTTATCGTATGCGAATCTCAATTTTCTAATCTCTTCTTGACTGACGCTATCCATGTTGGACGAATTGCATTTATTAATATTTCAAATTATATAAATTGAATATTTATCAAAATTTATGTTTACAAATTTAATATTGTATTTAAAACCAATTAAAACCTTTACAAATATTTTAAGCATAATCGATTTTTGATGTTATTAAACTTGATGCAAGGTAGATTCTTGTTTTATTTTTAACATAAGAAAAAAGTATTAGTTTGTAAGAAAAATTTTGCCCCTGGCTTAAATTCTGCCCCTTAAATTCTAGGCATCCACAGGGTTTGTCCGTTTAAGCAGTAAACAGCCTCCTTAGGCTAAACTGCGAGATGCCCACTCAAAAAAAAGGAAAGAAAAAAGTAGTTTAATAAGAAAATATTTATTTTCCAATAATCTTATATCATTATCAGCTTAAACAGTCTTATGATAATTATGTACACTTGAATTATAAGTTCATGACATTACTGTAAGTAAACTGATCAATTATTAACACTAGGAACAAGTATCATACATAAAATTGTGTGATTACTGCAGTCATAACAAAAATGGTAACTACAAATTGAGCTAGTGTTTGTACTTAGTCACTATCGGAACTGTTCTTGTCATCCTTGGCATCTGCAGCCTGTTCCTGCTTGTAATGTCGGTATTCTGGCTTCAATTCCCACATATTCTTGTGAGGATTCTTTAGGTTATAATTGCATACTTCTTTTAAAATTTCCTTTAAGTATACAATGGGTTGTCTTGTTATCTGAAACAAAAAAATATAATTTAAATTTCATTTAAAAAAATGTCTTGTTAGGCATATTAATAATATAATATAACCTCAATACAAAAAAAAACATGATGAATGAATGGGTTAAGTATATCACATTTATATTCCATAAACAATTATCATTCTTAGGCCAGTTTCACCGGTTACGTATAGCCACTATCTACCAGATAAATTCAAAAATGGAACAAAATTTGTATGAAATTATCTACCAGATAATCTATCTGGAACCTATCCGAAACCGGTGAAACTGGCCCTTAATATTGCCAAGTTACAACATACCTTTTGCAAGTCCTTAATATTGTAATACTGATGTTTTTCAAATGCAGCAAACAGCATGTTGAGTACCGCCTCTTTATCATCTCTGGCTTTCTTTCCTTCTGCAGTTTTCTTCTTCATGTAGTCAATCTAAAACAAATTACATATTTTGAAGACATGCAATTTGAAGGCCTATTTCATCATCATCATCAGCCTCTTTATCGTCCCACTGTTGGGCACAGGCCTCCTCCCACACAGAGAAGGATTGAGTGTTAATCACTATGCTTGCTCAAGCAAGCATTGATGCAGGTTGGTAAAAAGACCTATTTAAATTGGAGAAACCTTGACAAGCTCTGGTAATATAACCAATAATACAAAGTCTGTTGGTGAGTTCTTCACATCCCTAACAATGAAACATTTTAAATTTTAAGATTAAAATAAGGTCTTTTTTTTCATGGGAAATCATCAAGTGAAGATTAAAATAAGGTCTTACATTGTGTTTATGGTCAGATATAGGCTTGAAGTTCTGCACTATCCTGTCTAGCTGCTGCACCTGTCGCTGAGGCATAGAGGCTTTCCTTATAGACTCTGATTTTAACTTGTAGTATGTATTGTCAGCATATGGTCTACATTCCAGTTTTTGTACAATTCTTCCTTCCATGTAAAGCTTCTCCGATTCAGGTATCACTGCATCCGTGTTAGATGCTGAAACAATATGTCATCCAATTTAATAAAAACATTTTAATTTAAGACTAGTTCTCATTCTTAAATTTCAGAGCAGTTATCCTTAAATCTGTTATTCTTATGTATTTAAAATGTTTATATCAAATATACGCACGAATTGCATGTGAGAAGACTCCTAAAGATTGTCTCGTAACATTGGACACGTCAAGACGATGTTCTTTCGGTATGTTCTGTTCGCCTGGCTCCTTGAGGCAAAGAACAGCCTCAGATAATGATAACTGTACTTGAGCTCTCTGTCCTGGAGCTCGTGAGATCTTTAACTTTCCCACTTCGATATTCCCTGGTGCTTTTTCCCATTTGTTTGCTATATATTTTGGAACTTTTACGAGCCAAACACCTCGGCCAGTATTCGACAGGTCCAATTCACGGTCTATATGCGGTGCTGGAGTCGGCGTAGTCATTTTATTGGTTAATTTATCTGCTTAATTCTTATTTATTTTAATAATTTAATTCAATCTAAATCTTTAATCGTAACTATACAAAATTAAAATCTCATGATCTGATATTGAATGCGACACTTGACATAACACTGACACTTGACGTTTTATGACGTTTATCGTAACCATAAACAATGGTGGGAACCATAACTGACTACCGTATAAAAATATCATTAAAAATACTAAATTGATGAGTGAAATTGTTTACATCATCACGGGGAGGCAAAAAGATGAATTGTAGAAATACGCATTCTTCAGCCTTAATTGATATAACGTGGTTATGTGTCTCAGTATTTCATTTAAATGTAATGTATTTTTTTCACAGCTGCAACTTACACTAAAAACGTACATGTCCAATTCCAATCCAATCAGTCAATCGTAAATGCCACTCCTGTCAGATTTGTCGATATGATCTTTTGTATAAGTGTTTTATTTTAGTTGGATTTCTGTGTTCCTGTCCAAGATGTTTTACAGTTGTTACTGCATTTCGTAATTATATTCTTCGCTTTTGTAATAGAGTAATGTGAAATCATGTTTGGATACAGTAAAGAGGCAGTAAGAGTGAAAGTCAAGGTTCGTATTGTTGGTCAATTACTTTTTATAAATTAAATGTGAAGCATCTGCTTGTTCCATTATTGTTCTTAATTTAAATATACATGGTTATTAATGCTATATAACATACACAAATTCTATGTTGTTATTTACTTGAGTATCAGTAATCAATATTTGTAAATTGTAAAAGTATGTCAGAGGAGCCCATTGTTTGGAACAAAATAATGAAAGTTTTAATTAAAGTAAGGCACTGCGTTACTTACCTTCATGATAAATTACTGTATGAAACCAGTAAAATTTAAGGATTAAGTATGTTTGTTACATTTTTTCAGAAATGTGAGGGGAAGCTTCAGCCTGAGCTGAGGAAGTTCTCAGTGGACCCTCAGATAACTTCCCTGGAAGTGTTACAAAGCATTTTGGTGAAGGCATTTGATATCAAGTCAGATTTCACACTGTGTTACCGAACAGCTGATGATTATGGACAGGAGATCTATTTGCCTCTCCTCTCTGACTGGGACTTGGATGCTGCTTTTCTCAAGTATGTTCTATTTATTAAAGTTTTCAACAAACTAATATGATGGCAATGAAGAAATATTAATTAACTTATACAATATTTAATATTAATATTGAATATTGTATATGTTATGTATGTATTGTTTATGTAGGTATAATATGCAGTTACTATCTTATAGTATAATTTCTAGTTCCATTTCTTTATTTACACACTGTCTACATCTCTTTTATTCCTATTTTCCTTTCGCAGGCATGCTGGAAGAGATTTCTTTAGAAATAAGCATTACCTTTGTTGATTCTTTCTTGCCTGTTGTATTTCTCTATTGTGTGTGTACATAAATCTGTATATAAATAAATAATTAAAAAAATATCATGTGAATAAGTATTGCCAGTCAACTATAATTTATCATCTAATGACCTAATGTTGTTTTCCATAAATTTCAGGGCACATAATATAGCCTTAACTCAAAGATCAGAGCCATGTGTGCAGCTAAAAGTGGATATGAGACCATTTGCCGAAGCCTCGGAGGACTGGGAGCCACCAAGTGTGAGTCCTTCTGCTCCCCTGGTCAACCAGAATTATAAGGAACAGCCTACTGTTGCTCCGACACAGCAACAGACTGAGAAGCAGGAAATACAGACTGGCTTCCAAGGAATGATCATGAACCAGGTATGCTATGTACTTTAATATTAATATATAATAGGGTATTTGACTGTGTTTGATTTTGTACAATTTTTTTTACAAAACAAATAAACACACGCACAAGGAACATTTTTCTGAAAACAGCGTCAAAATTGGATGATAAATGGAGCAGCAGAGCAGCAGCAAAGAGTGGGATCATAGTGGGGACATCTTGCTATCTCTTTTGCACATGCGTGATCAAATAGCGTTGACGTCACAAGCTTGTATGTGCATCCTTTTTCTGTTATTTAACTGATTGACTTTTGAAAGGTTTATAAATTACTTATTTCTCAACGGATTCCAAAAATTATTTCTGTTTTTGGTTTTGTAAAATGTTACTTTTGATATGATTAATTAAAAAAAAAAGAGTCAAATACCCTATTTCTCTTTTATTAACAAATAAAGTGTTTATGTTGTTGCATGTTTGTGTATCATGCAACAATATTAAACATGAGATTGGATTACATGTTTACAAACAATCCTTATTTAGTAACTGTGTACTGTAATGCATGTATGTTTGATGATGATGATGGCGTCCAGGCTGATTGACGGCTACGGCGGCCGTTCTCTTTTTTAAGGAAATCAGCCAACTGCGCAGGACATATTATAGTGCACAAGCCTTCGCGCGTATGTGGGTGCACTCTCTATTATCTCACTCTCATAGTCCGATGGGATGGCAATCCGAAACGACCGGAGTGAGATTAGGCGCGGGACCGACATTTACGTGCTCTCCGATGCACGGGTGAATCAATCACCAACTTCCAGACTCTAGTCTGTTTTATGAAAGATTTTTCAAAACCCACAAAGCCATTTCGGCCCGACCCGGGAATCGAACCCGAGACCCCGTGCACAGCAGTCGTGCCATGCGACTAGTAGTCGAGACTAATGAGGCATGTCTGTTTAATACAGTATTATTAACACTTTATTAAATAGAAGGATGGGTGATAACAAGCTATATCCTAAAGGATATCTTTTATCCTGTGGGTAGTATTATCAATTATCATTTAGACCTAAACTGTGAAAAATATAAAGACCTAGTATAATCAAAGTTTTTAAATTATAACTTGGATTAGAGCCACAGGGGGCAAATGGCGCAACATGTTGCACTGAGGTTAATATCGCGGAACGATGTGTAGACCGTACTAGTCAGTATATATTATAGAAACAATTATTGCGGTAATTTAAATGTTCTGTAAAAAAAATCTACAATTTTCCGTCATATAAATATTTTCTTGCTTTTAAACAAACAAACACAATAGTAATTTTTAATTTAAAGCAGTCATCATTTTCTTTGCTTTGGACGCGACTTCTTCCTGGTGTTATTCAAAGCAGCATCTATGATTTATTTGTGTTGGTAAATTGCATGGCGCAGGTACATCTACGTACGTATTGCCTACCTAGACCGTAGTGGCCATGATCAGCCTACTAGGGCTGCGGGTTTGCTTGGAATAATAATGACTGCTCGCTCTGCGGTTACTTACGTAATACTACTTGAATGGTTCCCATTCAAGTTGCTGGCGGCAGACGCGGCGTGTGCATTTTTCTTGTATTTAGTTTTAATAATATCGTAATATCTCTTGAATATAAATAACCAAATAAAATAATTCAAAGCAATCTCCAGCTACTGAAATTCCCTTAAATATAACGTGATTTATTTGTATAAGGATTAACACTAAGGTAATTAATGGGCTTTTACTTCGGCCGGCATTTTCACAGAATGTAAAAAATAGATATATGGTGTCGCGGACTTTTTATAGGCCAGGCGAAAAACGAAATAATTTACGACATCATATTAGTAACTACTAAAATTATCAGTGTATATTATATTGTAGACATATAAACCAGGCGCTTTAATCACTCGTATCTATTAAAAAAAATCGCATCAATACCTGTTGCAAAGTTTCAAAGATTTGAGCATATATGGATAGACAGGCAGAAGAATAGTCACTTTTTTTTTAAACAATGTACCTACCTATATTTTATGCATACTTAAATTTCTTTGACAGGTTGAAAAAACATTCAACATGGTGACAAGAGCTTTGAATTTGTATGACGACCCTAACAACGCGCCCCGGCCACCACTGAGTGACATTGAGTTTAGAGCATTCCTTGATGCTGTCGGACAGATAACTAACACTTCCAAGCTGAGAGAAGTCATATATTGTGGAGGCATCGATCCCAGTCTAAGGTTCGTATGAAATAAGTATTTTGTCACATTTAGGGCCGGTTTTACAGGTTACGGATAGCCAGTATCTCCCAGAAAAATTCAAAAATGGAACAGAATTCGTATGAAATTATTTGCCAGATAAACTATCTGGAATCATCAGAATTATCATCAAACTGTGAAACTGGTCCTTAATGTTCTGATAGGTAAACATTAGACCTTGCTTTATAGAACAATAGGATAAGATCATATTGAAAAATAAATTTACTTATCATTTTACACCTGAGAATTAATTAAAAAAAATATCAGGCTTAGTATTGGTATCTATTGCTACATAAAGGCTATTGCTATCAGTTAAATAATACGGAACTTTGGTGTTCTTTACAGAAAAGTTGTTTGGAAACATATTCTGAATGTATATCCTGATGGCATGACCGGCAAAGAGAGAATGGACTACATCAAACGAAAAGCGAACGAATATTATGCCCTGAGAGCGAGGTGGAAGGACTGTATACAAAAAGGAATGGTAAATGCATAGAAAATGCTGGAATGTGTTGTTGGAATGTCTTCTATTTCAACAACTCTTTCCAGTACAATAGATTGACATATCTCGTGTTGTTATACCTTTCATATAATGAATGTGGTTTGCGTATAATTGCAGGTGAATGCTGACTTAGCTTACGTTACTGGTATGGTTCGTAAAGATGTACTGAGAACAGACAGACATCACAACTTTTATGCCGGCAGTGATGACAATCAAAACATAGCTTCCCTCTTCAACATATTGACTACGTAAGTTGTTTACTCGAATTGGGATGATGACTAGGTCAAAAATAAAATACTTAATCATATTCAATTTGTAAAATATCTTTAAAAAATTACAGTTTCATTTATCGTTTTGAACCGAAAATTATTTACATTTTTTTTTATTTGTTGTATAATCGAAATGTGTATACGGCTTGATGTGAAAAATCTGTGACGTCATATCTTAGTATTTCCAAACAAATTACAAAAGTACTGAATTTGACTAGTTGTCATCTACTATATTATGTTAGCAATGTGAATGGAGAGTTTTTTGGTACTTACTAGAGAATATTTTTCTTCCAGGTATGCCCTGAACCATCCTACAGTAAGTTATTGTCAAGGTATGTCCGACCTAGCATCGCCGTTGCTGGTGACGATGGGCGACGAGGCGCACGCGTACATTTGCCTGTGTGCACTCATGACTCGCTTGTACCCCAACTTCCTATTAGACGGAGAAGCCATGACCGTCAAATTCACGCACCTGACCGAATCCCTGCAAGTTTATGACCCAGATTTCTACAACTACTTAAAATCACAACAGGCTGACGACCTACTATTCTGCTATAGATGGCTACTTTTAGAAATGAAACGAGAATTCGCCTTTGACGATGCTCTACGAATGCTCGAAGTGTTGTGGGCATCCTTGCCCCAAAAAACTCCCCCAGCTGAATTATGTCTTAAAGAAAAAGAATTCGATCCCGCAATGGAAATAGACGATGACCCGCCTCCTTTAAGTCCTCTGATAAAAGCACCCAGGGAAAATGCTTACACTAAAGTTTGCGCAATAAGGCGACAGAGTTCTAGCTTCAGCCTTGCGAACGTGAAAGCGCCTAAACTTGCCACCTGCAAGCAAATGAATCACAGCTTAGACGAAAACGCAACACGAAAAGTAGTCCCCAACGCCTCACTTCGACATGCAAAGGAATTCCAAAGTTTAGACGACGCCACTTTACAAATGCAGAAATCGAAGCTAGATAGGTACGACACAGAGAAGAACAAAGAAAATAATTTATCTCCAAAAGATGGCAAAGTACACAACAGACGGAGTATGAAAAGTGTACCAGAACACGAGAAATGTCCAGCCACACAAGACGCGCACAATACCGCGTGGTCAAGTACTGGCAACCTTATGAACGGGACCGGACATGGCGACGTCAAGGACACGCCTTTAGGTAACCAAATAAGATTGTTACGGGATAAGATATCCGTGCATAACAACAAGTTCTTTTGTTCTCTCGACAAACTGGACTCTGATTCTGTTCTCATAGACTCCGCAAGTAAACCTAAAGTAAAAATGATAAAGAATTTGAACGAGTTTCTTAATTTTGCAACAGGAAGTAAAGTGGGCGCAGTCACACAAGAGAAGTTACAAAGGACACATTCGGTGATAGAGAGAAGTTCCAAAGAATGTCCAAGAATAACTCTCACTAAAACATCTGTCGACGACGTCAGCGTTCATAACTCCAAAGCAGACAAAACTAGTAAATTGAATAAAAATATCTATTCCGATGCAACCGAGGGCAGCAGTCCTGATGACTCGCAGGAGTACTATCCCATGACAACTTCTATGACTAGAGAATTAAGACTCGAATTAGAACATTTAGATCGTCAGGTGTTTGGTCCTTCGTACATAAATAGATGTAGCATGATGTACGACTCTCCTTCAGACTCCACCAGTACTGACGACAAACCGACACACGATTGTACCGAAATTAAACAAGATGTTAAAGTCGCTACAATAGAAACACGGCCGCAACTATTAGAAACCGTAAAAAAGTCTCCTTTGTTGGAAACTGTAAGGTCGAATGCTAGAAGTGCTGAAGACATTTACTTATGGGAGAATCCTTTGCACAGAAATACCCCAACAACACGAACGACAGCGAGCTGCCCGCAGACTCCTGACGAACAAGCTGATCTCGATTTCGATGGAGACACCGGAGAAATAATTGAGGAACATTCTGGTAAAAAATCCATCACACCCATAAGGTTATTAAGGAAAAACCAGTCATTAGAGCCCCAAGACTTATATCGAGATACAAAACCTTCTAGCACACATTCCAGTGGATCAGAATCTTCAGATAAGGATGTTGGAGAATCAAAAAACCTCGAATCTATAAAAAATAATCAACCAAACAATACCAACGCGTCAAGATCGCAAAAGTTCTTTTCAAGTATGTCGCAAGAACTGGAAAACGCTAAAAAGAACTGCGAATCGCTTCTGAATGCCAAACAAACGAATCTGCACAGTGTTGCAACTACCATCAATAGTTTTCAGAAGAAATACGAGGTGTTTAAGCCTCCAATCCAGAAGACTGCCAGCGTTTCTTCAGTAACCAGCGAAGGTTCAGCGAAAACTAGTATAAGCAGCCTTCCACCGCCCGCCGTGTTTGGAGGTGGGAACCCATTTCTGATGTTCCTTTGTTTAACTGTCTTGTTACAACACAGAGACTACATAATGCGAAACCGCATGGACTATAACGAGCTGGCGATGCATTTCGACAAAATGGTTCGTAAACACAACGTAAACAGGGTACTGAACCAGGCGCGACAAATGTACGCTATTTATTTGAAACAACAAGCACATAAGACTGGCGATATAACTACTTAATTTAAGAATGGGAAGATCTCTTGTAATAATTTTATTGCTCATAAGGTATAATTTTGGTCAATATATTATATTTATGTATTAAAACACCAGTAGGGTAAGTATTACTTTGTTAGTAACAACCTATATAATCCCAATTTTCTGTAAAATATTTTCAAAGGAATCTTCAATCACTTGACCAGCTTAATTATAGTCGAGTATGTAATATAGTTGGACCACTAACATCAAAAGTTAACATTTCAAATATTTTAAATTCAGTAAGCCCAATTAACTCATTGGCATGTCTTAACACTAAATTGTCCTATGTATATCTATTTCATATATTCCCTGTCAAAATTGTTATGACTTTTGTGCATTTAAAATTAATTCACCCTGCATAATACGAGTAATATAACAAGGGCAGCAATATTATAATTGAATCTGTAGGTTTTAGTCTCACATATTTTAATGATAATTCCAAAGAGCCTTTATTTGATAAATAATTGTGATATTTTATTTTTATTATTATGTACTTAACGACAATAAACTAAAGCTTTTGCGTTATACTATAGTTCTATATTTAATTGCATTCCACGGTATTTATATGTAATGTGTACAAGTGGAAAAGTTTGTCACTACAGTGGAGGCGGTACGGACGCCTCATCCGAAGGCAAGGGCGTTATAAAGCCGAAAACTGTAATGATAATATCCACACGTGCCGAACGACGTTTTTCAATACACTCACGAAGAAAATGTAAGTAATGCATTCGAATTCATTTTGAATAAATCTGTAGAAATAATATTGTGAACCTATGATAATTTTTCCCGCTTGCGATTGTCGAATATTTATTAATAACAATTAAACTTTAAAATTACCCCTTGTTAAAATAAAAAAAATTAACGTCGAAACGTTTTGGCACAACTGCGGTAAATAACACTTTACACAGTGTTAGTTTTCAAATAGGTGTATTGAAAAATAATTTATGATCCTAAAAGTATTATTTTTATTGTATATTTCTAATTGAATCGGATATTATAACACAATTCTAGTCCTTCTTCATCAGAAGCAAATGCTATTCAGAAAACTTGCTTGCTGGCCTATGCATTTATATTTGTACGTAAAATATATTTCAATAAACTCAAATGCATATTCCATTTTAATTAATTGAATATTGACTGTAAAATGCTGCAATTTAGATATGTAAATAAACAAGCAGTTCAAAATGCCTACTTGTATTATTTAACATAACCTTTACTTTTAACCGATTTCTCAAAAAGGAGGTTCTAAATACGACCGCTTGTTCGTGTTGTTAAACCCTTTTTTATTAGAATTTACTGCATTTATTTAGAATTGACTGCCTCGTTGGTCTAGTGGGCGCAAGGCGCGACTGCTTTGCACGTGTAGGGAAAGTATGACATGCACCCTGCACACATTGCACACGAAAAATTCTACTTCCTAAAGCGTAGTTACTCCCTCAAAGTTATAAAGGTATTGCGATAAAAATATTAACACTGTCAGGGTATGGAAAATAAAATACGAATTCAGGTTGGTACTGCGCTCTATTCAATAAATATGTACTTCTACAGGTCGAAATTCTATCGTGCAAATCTAGTGTACGTTAACCAAAGGCAAAGTTTGAACTTAAATTCTTCATTTGCCGTCAACGTTTTACGTCCACTACGATGTGATATACAATCATGGCACAAGTTCGTTCTTTTGGAAGGCAATTTTTAATATCAAATTATCTTAGTGTTACATTTTGAACTTGTGTGTTTCTTTTAATATATTAATTTTATAATGCTTTAGGTATTTTAGAAAGCCACTATAATTTTTAAAACTGCAACATAACAAAGTACTCCATAATATCACATTCTTTTTTTTTTCAGTCGAAATAAGTTTCAGTTTTCTGCTGTCGACAATCAATTTTGTTTTATACGATTTTTATACAGCAAATAAAGACAGGAGTCACTAAACCGGTTTCGTTTATCATTTACTTCCTCTTGTTGCCGCCGCCTCCGGACAGAATGATGGCAATTCGCATGAAGATGTTCAAGATGTCCAAGTATACCGAGATAGCACTGTAACAAAGAAAATACACAATATTATTTTAGTAGCTTCCGCCACTAGTGAAAGCTGCGTTCTGTGAGAGTTACTCCACGCGCCCGGATAAAAACCAAATAGGATATCTACACACACACTAAAATAATTTGGTAAAGCAGACCAGTAGTTCCTTAGATTTGCGTTTTAATACGCAAACAAACAAAACTACTGTTCAGCTGTATAATATAAGTTTGGATTTCTTGGTGTAATCTTTGATATATGTAATAAATAAAGGAGAAGGGGACTTCTGGGCCCATCAGTTAACTAAATGAAATGTGTTTTAAAAAATCCGTCACATTTTTCTAAGGGTAATCACAAAATATGGTACCTGGTTTCTACCTAGGAAGCGAGTAATCTTAAATTAATTAATTATGGAATTGATAAATAGCGAGGAATTTGATTCGCTTAATTCCTCTTTGGTAACATTTCTGTGTGACATCAGTCTGTCACCGTTGGACAGATGTCACTCGTTTGTTGCAGTATATTGTATACTCTTTGGTTTGTTGATTTTCGATCTGAGTGTGCACGTATTTTCCTTGCTTTATTGTTTAACCCCACGACCTCGCCTTTTAATAGGATTTTTAATGGATCTTGCATTTCTAAATTACCTGGCTCTGTATTTTGGACAACTGTTTACGCCTATCGATCGGATATTGACGACATGTCGCAGTAACTGTAATGACAAAAGAGTCTTGGAAGATGACGCGACCATGTTAACCATTCCAGTGTTTGTGTCCTTTGCGATCGTTCACTATTATTTACTCAAACTATATTTGAATAATAAAAGAAGGTAGGAGGACTGTATGCTGCTGTACCCATGTAATGTGCATAATATGGTACCTCAGTTGGGCAAGATACCAAGAAAATATCGAACCCCCTGCACAATTCTTAGACGAAATTCTCCTTATTATTGAAGATGAAATTAAAATGAATATTTTATACATCTATAGGAATCTTATTTCATATCCTCTTGTCCTTTTTTAGTTTTTAAATGGTAGGCCGCTACTACTCGTTAGTATTTTATATGGATGAAAAAACTTGTCTTCGACTGTTACGACTGCCCGGGGCACAGAAGAGTCAAATGTATCAGATCTTCGACCCCTAGCACACGTTCCATGCATAAAACCATAACATAACAATTCAAAAGTATTTCGTAAAAAACATCAAAAAACTCCAATGTTATAAAATAACCTCACTTTTTTATATTTCATATAACTTGGTTCCTAGATAGCCAAATTTCATAAAATTTTCGGTGAGGCCTTATTAATATATTCTCTTACAAATAAGGCTAGTTTGATTCAGTTAACACCTGGGCCCAGAAATGTATGGAGTAGGTTCCTTCTCCTTTGGCTATAACTTTTGTCAACACTGGTATTATAAATATGGATAAGGTATAAAATATATTAATACTTACGAGTTTATCGGGTCATAAGGCTTTAGTCCATACATAGGGTGCACCTCAGCGCGTTTGATAATAGCTTGCGTATCGTATAACAGGAAACCGCCGAATACTATAAGACCACCATACAAACTGAGCGAATATAATCCTGAAACAAATACACAATTATTACATTAATCGGCCTGAACTATTTCAAAACTGCATGGTTCGATCGATCATAAGGCTAAGCATCGCTTGGCGCGAACAGTTTCTAGATGAGTGCCGATCTTCTTCCGTGTTTCGGAAGGCACACACCGCGGTGGTTTGCACAACTTTTACAGTCCCTATGGGTAGTCAGAAGCCAGAAAGTCAGACAACCACTCATAAATATCAGCCTACTGGGTTGAGGAGGTCGGATGGGCAGTCGCTCCATGTAAAACACTTGTGCTGAGCTGCATCTGGATTACTACACTGGAAACCAGGATAACCAGATATTAGATGGATTATTACAAAAATTAAGCTGGTGTATTTACCTGCTCCAAGTGCAGAAGTCTGTGGGATAAACATGCTGGCGAGTGATGCAGCGAACACTGCGCCAAGACCCATCGCCAGCGGCGCGCGCATGTTCAGGAATTCACCAGACGGCGCACAGATCGCGATCGTGCTGAGACCACCCACTACACCTGCTGTGTACCTGTAAATTAATGATAAACAAGTGTGTTAGTTACCAAAATAACGAGAGCAATATGCTCACGGACATAAGCAAACAAGTCCACACACAAACCAGTTGGGGACCCTAAGCGCATACAAGATTGCAAATACATAAACAAATTGTAGTTATATCACATTATTTTCAATTTTGTAAAGGATCCAAAAATCTTAATAAAAGTATTACCAAGCAGCCCGTGTCAGTGCAGCGCCTCCAAGGAAGCACATTGGTGCAATGACAGCTCCCATAATGCCAGTGTGCACCATCCATGCAAGCTGCTTAGGGCCAAAGCCCGGTGTGTAGTCCATGCCGCGCACCACCATGCCGGAGCCAATCATCAAGCCTAGTGTCACTATAATTGACTGAAATTGTAAGAAAATAGATAGAAATATATGGCCCTACTTTTATTATAAATGCAAAAGTTTGTCAGGGTGTATAGAGATCTACGTGGGTATGTTTATCAATCTCTCATACAAAAACCATAGAACTGTTTTTTTGATACTACTACTACTAGGCTACTTTCCCTCGGGATGAAGGAGAATCTGCAGATGGAGGGTAGTTGATTATAATTTTAATATTAACATTAACCACTTGAGAGAGAGTATCAACAATTGATCATTAAAATAAGAGCAGTAAAGTATGCCAAGAAGTGCTGAGTCATTATTGAAATGTTGACTTACCATCCAACCATTTCTTGCAACTAAGTTTAGCAATGCAGGTGTTCTAAATACTGTGTATGCACTGCCAGCAGTTAATACAATAGAACCAGCAATGTATCCATATGTTGCCTTTATGCGATCCTTGACATACTTTGGCCATAAGCTGAAAATAAAGACACAATTTAAATTTTAATATGAACATACATATTATTGTAAATATTTCTCCAAGTAAGCATATGACAAATCTTGTTAAAATTACATATTTATTCAATAATGATACAATGTGAATAACCTGCCAAAATTTAGCTAATCATAAGCATGTTGACTGTTTACACAGATTCTAAAATTAGCATCTTTATGTACATTACAGTGAGCAAAGTGATAAAAACAGTGAAGTACATCAATCTTATTTATCAATATTATTATCAGCTTTGTGGAGCCTTCGTTAATAAGTATAGTAAGTGTAAATTCTGCCAAAGTTTAATTTTAACATCAGAAACAATACAATCACTTTTGAGACATAATCTGAATCTCTAAAATTCTTAAAATAAGGACTACTTAAAAAATGATGTAATCATGTCAATCATTATTTTAAAATATATAAGCCTAAAATATACCCCAAATAGTAATATACTACATGTAGATAGAAAGAGTTACTTACTGTGCTTCTGTGCACACACCTGGCCTAACCCCGGAACCATAATAACAGAGTGCTGCTAAGCTCATGGCACTAGCTCCAGCCAGTGCCCCTTTTCCTAAGCTGAAGGCTGAAAAAAAAATTTCATTCATAAAATAATAGCAAGTCAATACTGATACACATTACATCACTCTTCGTCTGACTTTTTTAAATATCTTTTCTATACAATATCAATTTATTATGAGTATTAATATTAGAAAAACATGAATTTAGTGTTATATAGTCTTATTCACCATTGGGGCCGGCAGGAGCCATCAGTCTTGCCCATATCGAGGCATGTGATTGTGGAGATGCTACTCTGGAACGAGGTTCTCTGGCGTAATTCCTGATCACATAATTTTTGGGCACGAAGTTCTTCGGCACTGGGGTCTTGAGTGTTTGGCCTACGTTAAACGCTGAACGCGCAACGCACATACGCGACAACATGATGCAATCTAGAAATAAACAGTGAAAACAAAAAATAAATTAACCTTATATGTTCACCTGCGTGATTAAAAAAACAAAATCATATTTACTATTTACACATAGGCAATCAATATTTTGAAAACAAATATACTCACAATTTTATATCCGATTGATTTGTCTTTATTAATTTTCTTTTAGAAAAATTAAATGTCAAATCTGTGAAAATATTTTGATATTGCCTTTTGATGACGGTTTGATTCGGTGAGCTGACTGGAGTTGAACACTGAGTGATGGTTACCGGTAACTAATTGTACACAAATCTTACTAAAATCAATCGATTTATCTATGTTCGGGAAAAGATTGCTCCAATGGTCGTTTTTTCCTAGAATGACAACCTGGATCTGCGTAGTATTTGCGTAGTATAGTAATGTACTCTGTGCTCTGCGTCTTTGCGACTTTTCTGAGAATGTTCGTCACTATTCTGGAAAAAACTTCTTCATTCTCTGTTTTACCACAGGGGGGACTATCTCTTTCTTGGAGTTGCCAGTTTTTTGTCATTGCTGCCTAAAGCCGTGTACTCACTAGTGAGATGTAGTCGTGACCATTGCATGTTATACCATTGTAAGTTTTAATCAAAAAGCATAAAAAACGTGGTCGCGAATGTGCTACGTGTTGCCGCTCACAACGAGCCGACTATTACAACGTTTTCATATTTGCCGCCGTAACAGTAAACGTTACTATTATTAAACTATTACACGAGCGGCTCGCAGCAAGTCGATGACTGTTGGGTTTTGCGAATGCTATTAATAACAGATGTTCTTATTCACACATAGTTTCAGGGAATGTTGTATACAATAAAAATCTCGTCAAGTGACTTATCCAATCACTTCTCTATTTTTCTTGGGCAATATGTTGTCAATGTCAAATAACTGTCAATGTCAGTGTCAAACAGACCTGGAAGCATGTCGCGAACCACAACAACTTGGGATTTATCTCAGTAAAAAAGCACATGGTGTTGTGAAATAATATTGAAGCCTAACTTCACGAATATGAAGAAGAAAATTAAGAATACCAAGCCACCGGCAGCCCCTGAAAACTCAGGTTCAGGTTTGTTTCATGATTTTTCGTTTATAATATCGAATCTTTATAAGGTCGTGGTTATGTTTTCAAGGAGTAAGATTGTTTGATTTTGGTTTGTTGTTCTCGCTGCTCTTTTTCGTCCGAGTAGCTGGTAGGGAAAACATTTAACACTTACTATAAAAGAATTTAATTATGGCTGAATCATAAACTCCATCTATTAACACATTATAACCAACCCATACCCTGCATGTTCAAAGTCAGGTCAGATAAAGTTTCGTCTTATTGTCTCATAACATATAGAAAGATTTGGTATCTTTTTTCCAGACTCGGAAGAGGAACTTAACCCGGAAACCCACAAAGAATCATTAAAAAAGTTAAAAAGTACAGATCCTGATTTCTATAACTTCTTGGAGGAGAATGATGAAAATTTATTAAATTTTGATGTGGATTCGGATGATGATGCGTCTGACAAAGGAGATGACGATGGAGATGATGATGAAAAAATTCACAAACCTGGTCCCCTCAAGGGGGACAGTGATGAGAGTGACTTTGAGGTAACTAATATGTCTAATAATATTTGAGCAAATCCAATTTTCTGTGTCTATTGTAATATTTATTATAAATGTCTCTATCAGGATGAAGATGCAAAGCCAGTTCAAGGTAAAATCACCCTCAAAATGGTGGCACAGTGGCAGGCTGAACTTCAGAGTGAAATCAAAGTGAAGCATACAACTTTGACTACTGTTATAAAGGCATTTAATGCTGCTATGTTGAGAGCTACCAGTGAAGATGGGGCCACTGAAGGAGAATACAAAGTTGAAGGTGAGATTGCTTTCTATTCTCATAAAGGAACTAACCATTTTACTTGATAATTTAAAGTAGATTGGAACTAATTGATATTATCAATGTTGTATAATAATTTACTTATGTATCTCATTGTTTGCAGGATCATCCGTCTTCAATGCTGTCATACAGATGTGTGTCCTGTACTTGCCAGGTGCTATTAGAAAATATTTGGGCATGGAACAGTCTGGGAAAGATCCACAGAAATGCAAACACTTCATTAAAATTAAAACCCATCTGATTGCATATCTTGGTGATTTGCTGAAATTGCTTGGAGGAGTAACATCAGAGAACATATTGACCGTGTTACTCAAACATCTGCACCAAATGGCTATTTATGTTGCTTGCTTCATCAGAATAGCAAAGCAAGCTCTGAAGAAACTGTTGAATTTCTGGAGTACTGGCGAAGAGACTGTGAGGGTGTTGGCCTTCCTGTGTATACTGAGAATAACCAGGAACCAGCAGTCAGCATTACTTGATTTAGTATTGAAAGCTATGTACATGACTTATGTCAAAAACTGCAAATTCGTAAGCCCCTCAACCTGGCCAGGAATCAACTTCATGAGAAGATCACTTGTTGAAATGTTTTCTTTGGACCTGAATGTGTCATATCAACATGTTTTTCTATACATTAGACAGCTGGCTATACACTTAAGAAATGCTATTGTTGTACAAAAAATTGAAAACAGGCAAGCTGTTTATAACTGGCAATTTGTAAACTCTGTGCATTTGTGGGCAGACCTGTTGGGAGCCACCTCAAACAAACCTCAGCTGCAGCCATTGATCTACCCTCTGGTTATGATAACTACTAACACAATCAAACTTGTACCAACACATCAATATTATCCCTTGAGGTTCCACTGTGTTGAGATACTGATCAATCTCTCAAAGGAGTCAAACACTTTCATGCCTATTTTACCATTCCTGGTTGAGGTAAATGTTTAAAACTTGTTCAAACTTTTTGGAAATGTTCTCACATTGACTGAATATGAAAAAAAAACTTTTTTCTTTCAGGTTTTAACAACATTTGACTTCAACAAGAAGCACAAGAAGGTTTCAATGAAGCCACTAGATTTCTCCTGCATTCTTCGACTAGCAAAATCCCAACTTATGGAGAATGGATTTAAAGACTCTGTTATAGAACGCCTGTATGGACTTTTGCTGGAGTATACAGCAAATGAGTCACACACTATTGCTTTCCCAGATATAACCCTGTTAGCAGTCATACAGGTATGTTTCTAAGACTAAATATCACACTAAAAAAGGTGAAAAATTTCTCAGCATGTGTCTTTATTATTCCTTCATGTACAAATAGCTGAACAAATTTTGATAAATCTTATACATATGTCATAAGAAGATGTAAGGAACTTTTTATTTGAGTTCAGGGAGTGGGTAAAACTGCTGTCAGAAGCATAGTTTTTAAAATGTCAGCTTTGTGCAAGTTTATAACTTTCAAACGGCTGAGCCAATTTAAATAAAACATGGAATCCAGCTAAAAACCAAAAAAACGCTACAAAATCGGATCCACATGGTGGTCAAAGTAATGTCACTCCTCACCTCGCATGGGGGGTTAATTAAATAGAAACAATAAATTTATATTTTAAATGTTTATTTTATATAAATCATTCTAATAATACTATAACTATTAAAAAGAAAAGTAATAAATTAAACATGTTTGTTTTAGTTGAAACAATTTTTGAAGTCATGTTCTGTATCAAACTACACGAAAAAGATGCGACAATTGGTGGATAAAATTGAAGAGAACTCTAAATTTATAGAACGCGAGAGAGCAAAGATTAGTTTCGCATTAAGTGACGAGAAAATGGTAGCTGCCTGGGAAACTAGTATAAAGACGAAGGGAACGCCTCTACAAACATTCTTTGAGAATTGGAGCAAAATCAACAAAATACAAAAACGTAAGAAGATTACTAAGAATGACGAGATTGCTGGTGAGTTGCCTAAGATTAAACGGGCTAAGCTATCTGATGAAGCAGTACAAAACGCGCAAGCAGAAGATAAGGGCCCGGTGGAACTGTTCCCATCTGATGATGAGGGTGATGATGATCACTTTAAAATGGAAGATGATGACGACACCCCGGCTCCGAAGGCCAAAGTAGCTAAGAAGAAAAAAGAAAAGAAGAAGCTTGCTAAGAAGAAAGCGGTGGAAGTTGACGTTGACGATGCCATCGAGGATAAAGATGATATTGTCCAAGAATTTAGTGTAAGTGACTGGTAATAAACCCATCATTTCATTAAAACATTGTCTTACTAAACCTGTGTATACTACACAATAATAATTATAAAATCTTAATGAGTTATAATAAAAATCCAATTTCAATATTGAAGACGAAATTAATAAAGATTAAGTTTTTTATCAAGGTATTCCTTGCAAGAAATACGTCCAGTGCACCTTCGGAGTTGGTGGCTCATAGTTCTCAATGGTGAGAGCACCAGTGGGCATAACAGACCATCCTGTTGATGGCTTATCTATCAAAGATACTTGTATCTTGAACTCCTGCAAAGTAAAATAATTTTGTCAATGATATATTGACAATTTGATATTCACATAACAGTAAGGTCTACATCAAAGTATTCATCAACAAATTACCCTTTTGGGTCGAATTGGTTCATACAAAGTCTTCACATAGAATTCATCTCTGTCAACATATATTTTAAACATTCTCGTGTCTTCGAAAACGTTTTTAAACTTTATATTTATGCTCCCTCCAGCTTTTATTTCGTATGGCCCTTTAGGTTTTGGTTCTGTTGCAGTTCCTTTTATACTGAATCTGAAAATTAATATTTACGTTTATGATTAAAAAAGTATATGATAAGTGTATGGTACTAAAGTTAGGTCATCAAAAATACATACACAAATTCACCAGCATCAGGAGAATTGAAAGAAACTCTACAGGTTTGAACGCCAAGCTCGGTTGGCTCGAACCACACCAAAAACTTCCCTTTCTCAAAGGCACCTAGTGTGTACTCTCTTTCGGCTTGTATCGATGGGTGACTTACCTGAAAATATTTATAATATTGCTGAGTAGTGTATCAGCTGTTTAATGAAAGAGCACTGAAGCTCTATTCACATCGAGGTGGCAACGGCCGACGACAGCGTCAGTATCATATTCTTTTAAAATTTTCATTACTTTAATACATGCATAGTTACTACAAATTCATGGTGTCCAATCCGGCAGCCCCGGCAGGCCTCGGTCCTAAAGCCCCCGCCTAATTGTTGCGCGCGGACAGTGGCCTGTCGTCATTAGACTTACGGAAGGCGAGTCACTCATAACTCAATGCCCAGATATCCACGCTTAGGCGTCGGTATCGGGAGTCGCCCTCGACACCCGGCAACCATGGTGTCTCGTCAGCGTAGCACACCACAAAGACGCCGCTAGAAGGTCGGCACGCAATAACTAGTCGTAACCAAGAGCGGCCCCAGAACCGATCCTTGTGGAATACTGCACAGTTCCACTCCTCAATATGGCCAACAATATTATTAAAACTCATTATGGAATGAAAAGAAAGAGAGGTTATCCATCTATATTTCGCTACCGACTTCTAGAGCGATTTCCTCAAGTCTCTTTTTAAAAGCTTTTTTTTAAAATTCATTTGTAAAAAAAAATTACAATACATGATAACATAGACATTATGACACTGCAACTGCTAACCGTTTCGCAGTTGGACGCTACCATCTCAGTGTGAATTGAGCTTAAAGGATAATAACCGTGCAATTAAACTCAGCCTTAGAATCAGTCTTGTTTTGCACACGGAGACGTATTGGTATAGTAGTTCCAAGTGCGGTGACGTATTCAAGATTTTTCTCCTTTGCTGGTAGACACTTGAGTATTACTTTGTAGACAAAAGTGCCAACTAAATAATTGGAAACCTCTAAATAGTCATGAGTTTCACCAACCACCAAAGGCGAATATGTCATTGTCAGGACAGCCTAAAAATAATAATTTTATGTTACAGTCTCCTCTGTCCCAAACTGTTAACATCTGCGCGCAGACAACGTGACAATAATCACAGTACGGGAATGTATAAAAAGGTGTCCGAGGCAGGGGCAGCCGCCCGCCGCTGACTTGCGGTCAGCCCATACATTTTCATACTGCGGCAGCTACGAGCGGCTGTAAAGCTTCAGGGTCGGCGTAGTGTAGCAATAAGTAGCATTACATTTTAACCATCATATTATCATCTTCCGATTTTCGGAAGCCCCGTAAATTTTTGGGTCTCTGCTGTCATTACAAAGTCAGAAGAGTATCGGATTGCTCAGGTAACTGGGTTGAATAGGTTAGATAGGGAGTCACTCGGTGTCAAACACTTGTACTCAACTGCATCCTGTTAGACTGGCAGCCGATCGAAAAACAGTTGAGAAAGTCTAGATGGTATCCTACTTGTTCTCCTCTCTCAATTGTCATCTTTTCTCCGATCTATAACTGTTTGATTTGGTTTTAGACTGGGCTCGTTTAAAAGAAGATACCCTAAAATATAAGCAGTATTTCGCGACTCCACAGACTACACAGACAAATACTACTGATACTGAAGTACCTCAGATTTCCTATTGATTTTCAACGTGTCAGGACATTGCAGCTTTTCACAACTTATGTTGTATTCAGCGTCACTTCCCAGCGGATTTTTAACAACCAGTTCATTTTGCGCCATCTCACGCGCGCGTGAAACAAACGTCAACGTGTCCACTATAAGACTCGGCGTTACAGTCACGTTGATCATGTAGTATTGATACTCGCGACTCTCTTCGTTTATGAACATCACCTACAACATAAATTAATATAATACATTCAATTTCCAACATAGTTAATGGAATTTAACCACAGAATAACACTGACTTTTAGTGTCATTTCGCATTCCTCGTAACATGCGAAGGTCCAACGGCACGTGGCAGTAGCTTCGCCCCATGTCTTGATAGTTTCTGGGCACTTGATTTCATAGTAGCCTTCGAATTTGTCAGGACTTATCCTATCCACCTCTGTTGATACTATATAAGATTCGGGAAACTAAAATTAGACAGTATTATTTTTTAATGTTAATTCAGGTGATAAAATAAATATTGGAAAATATGACGTTTGTTGTTTGGTTTCCTGAATATTTATTACATTTTTGATTGTTGTCCTGGCGGTAAATATTTATGTTCAACAAACATTCATAAGTTCATGAGGTAAAGTCGTGACAGAAGGACGAAGGCACAGTGAAGTCATGTTAAAATTTGGGTACGGATCCCTAAAATCCCAGGTCTTACCTACTTACCTCAGAAATATTATACACGGATAGTGGTTCAACGTGCGTATCTTTGGCTGGTACACGTATATTGATAGTGCCATTAGGGTTAGGATGAGAGGCAACTCCAATTAATGAGATAAATAACGCACTTTCACCAAGAGGTGAAAACAAGACTTGACTCTGGAACGCAAAACACGTATTTGACTCAATGTACAAATGCTACGAATTCCACTTAAACATGTAACCAGTTACTTCATGCTTTCCAATAGTCTTCGGTTTAAAATGCATTGGAATATCTATCGTAGAATTGGGTTCAATGTGGAACTCTTTCCAAGTTTCGAACGGCCCACCTGCTACTTCAGATAGAATCAGCCATAAATCGTCAGTTCTAAAAATAAATTATAATTAGCATTTCCGACGTAGGGAATTAAAACAACATTTAACAGTATTATTCATACTGTTAAATAACAGTATGAATACTCACGGGTTCGTGACGGTGACATAGCTTGTGCATATTTCCCGGACAGGACATTCCAAGTACATAGTTTTGTTTTGAACATTTCCCATATCGACGCAAGTTGCGTATAGGGCTAGCTCAAGAGGCGTGTAGTTTTCTATATTACAGCTTGCCTGGGGTATGCGTTAACATTTAATACAAAGTGATAAATTTATAAGTATAGATAGTTGTCAGTGATACATACCCATACTTTAATAAAGGGATTGTGATTTATAGGTCTGAACGTAATGGTAAATGTCACATTGGTGTGGGCGGCAATCGTGCCATACTGCGGAGATATCGTGAATTCGTCCGATATTAATGGTTGCCACCAAAATCTGGAAACATTTTGGGAGTTAATAGCTTCCTAATAGTTAATACTCGCAGTACCTTATTTTATAAGGCAGACGCAGATTTTGTGAAATAACAAATCATCGAATGAATTAAGTGTATATTGTTTAATCTAATCAAGAGAAAATGACTGAATCATCAATGAACTGAACAAACCTGGCGCCAAAATCCCCCTTGTTTAGTAGCATCACTTTTAGAATCTTGCACCCACGCTTGCGCACGCGGCCAAACTGCAGCGAGTTCTGACTGAAGGCCAGACTCATTCCTGTGGCACAACCGCTTAGACGCACTAGAGGCCGCTCGAAGTTGAACACTTTCATATTCAGCTAAAAATTTATCACATTAATTACGAAGTCGATAGAATTGAGGAAGGGGAAATCAATTCAAGCCTAATCTATATCTATCTATATCTATATCTATACATATAATAAAACAGTAAAAAATCCGTGTCTGTACAAATAATATATTGACAAAAATAATAACCGAGGGGGGTTTAGAAAAAGCAATAGAACACGAATCCGAAAAAAAAATTATGTCTGTTTGTCTGTATGTCTGTTTGTCTGTTTGTTTGTACGCGCTAATCTTCGGAACCACTGGACAGATTTGAATGATTCTTTTTTTGTTGTATAGGTGTTAGGTCGGGGCAACATATAGGCTATAAATTATCTTGGAAACTTGAACACCTGATGCAGAACAGCAACAGACCAGCTTAACTATAAGAGATAGAGAAATGCTGCCATAGCAAAAACTGTTCCACATGATGAGCATTTTCTTCTGCGAGATAAAATTTGAAGATCTGGAACAGCTGTTTTGGACCTCCCAGAGCCCAGCTACACCATTACACATATAGAAATGGCGTCTTAGCAAAAGTTGTTCAGCCTGATGAGCACTCGCTGTTGACGTATAAAAATTTAAGATCTAGAACAGCTTCTATGGAACCCTAAGAGCCCAGCTACACCATCAAACATATAGGACTGACGTCTTAGAAAAAGTTGTTCGGTCTGATAGGCATTTCCGGTTGACTTATAAAAATCTAAGATCAGAACCAATTTTTGTGAAGAACCTCCCTTTTTTGAAGTCGGTTAAAAACAACATCAGCTGTAAGTACCTCAGCGCGGTGAAAGCTGTAACAGTTTAGGACTGCGTTTCGTATAGACGCCAGCACATCAAGTTACCCGAAACAGTAAATATTTTCCAATCAATTTTGAACCATATGCTTCAGCGATAAAGTTGAAATTCTATTTAGGAAATTTAACAGAATGGAAATTTTGACTTTGGTAGCTTAATGTGCTGCATCATTGAAAATTCCGGCCAAAACTACCATTTTTTTTATTTTATCGCATTAATATTCCTTCGCATTTACGTTATTTCAGTTTTTAATTTTCTTTTGATTTTTTGAATTGACACGGTAGCCTGCCAGGTTGTGCAATAGAGCAGACGTTTAGATTTTTAAGGATCAAGTATCTTCACAACAAAACTATAACTATGCTTACAAAAAGTTAAATTGTTTCCATTGTCCAAAGAAGCTAAGATTCATCGGATCATAAGATCCCTAGAATCCAACGAAGAGCTAATTTAAGTATGGAGAGGCTTGATGCTGTTCGAGGACATAAGGCTGCAACTCGCACCGTTGAAACCTTTTAGGATCGAGAATTACGCCCGCGTGTTCAGCGCATTTACGCTTCCACATCCAGTTCTCTATAAAGAGACCAAAGAAGGGTATGTTGCGCCACTGACCGCTGGTTCGGAGAAACCAATTACCGATACAGAATCATGCTTGACTTCTCAGCGTATTCGCACATCTACTAACGCTTATGAAAGCAGTAATGAACCTAATGCACGACTAATTTCTGATCGAGATTATCATACATTGTCCAGAATGATGGCATCCAGGCCGATTGTCGGCTACGGCGGCCGTTCTCTTTTATGGATTTATCAACTTTTTTATTTATTTATCAAATTTAAAAATGTATCAACCAGCTGCGCAGGACATTTATTATAGTGCTCAAGCATTCGCGCCGATACAGGTGCACTCTCTATTCCCTCACTCTCACAGTCCGATGGGACGGCAATCCGACATGACCGGAGAGAGATCAGGCGCAGGACCGAAATTTACGTGCTCTCCGATGCACGGGTGAATCAATCACCAACTTCCAGACTCCAGGCTGCTTTATGAAAGTTTCTCAAAACTCACAAAGCGATTTCGACCCGGGAATCGAACCCGAAACCCAGTGCACAGCAGTCGCGCCTTGCGACTACTACATCAATGAGGCTGTTCAGAATAAGCACATAACGAAATACTCATAAGCAGTTAGAAAGTGGAAGAGACGTATAAAATTGAAGATCTGGAACAACTGTTATGGTATTCCAAGCGCCCAGCTACACTGTAAACTATTGGGATTGACGTTAACAAAATGGTCAATTTGAGGTATTACAAAAAGAAATCGTCTCTCGCATCCTGTTGTTTTCCCGTCCCCGGACTCATAGAATTCGATATCAGACGTTTCAAATCTTCGATTTTGACGGCCCTGTAGTCGCTGGCATAAGCGACTGGATCCGCGTACGAAGTCGCGGGCAGAAGCTAGTCGAAGAATAAGAGAAGAACTTACTTGAACGTTGAGCGTACTTATCATGCCGACTGGCTTGAATTGTATTTTTAATGGAACCTTTCTGTATGGATTTATCGTACACTTATTTGGTATAACTTTCAAAGAAGACAGGGCGTTCTGAATATCCATAGCTATTTGGTTCCGAACTTTATCATTTTTGTATGTTTGTAACATTTGCACTCTAAAAAAGAATGTCAGATTAAACTGATCCGTAAGAAACTAATAAAAAAATCAGAGAATTTCCAATACCTTGAAGGCCCTGTACCGGTATGTAAATGTGAAGTCCCTGGACTTAAACAAACACTGGTAGCGTCTGACTTAGTCGTATCTTCAACAGTGGGATACATTTCTCTAAATATGTAAGAGGCTTCAATTGGTATTTTACTATGATTCATCACTTCTATCGTGCGAATTAATTTTTCTCCCACTTTCACGTGGCCCAAATCAAAACTCTTTTGGCAGCCTTCGTAAAGATCGAACAGGAGAGGAATTCCTGGGAAACAAACAATTTCGAACAGTGCTTTTGGTTACTGATAAAAAGTGTCTGCTACTTTGTTTAAATCGCGACTAACCTTCTCCTTTGATGATTACATTTTCTTCGCAAAGAGAGTTCACCCAGAATTGCAAAGTGAATTCATATTCTTTGACCTGCTTTGGTCTGAAGTAGATAGCTATTTTCAGTCGCTTTCCTGGCTTGACATTCGATACTTTTTCATAATCTACGTATAGTTCCGGTAAATTAGCAAAGTTTAAGTCGACACTGTAAGCAAGAGTAGAATCTTATATATCCTAAGTACATTTAATGCTACCAACTATGTTCAATTAAACATAAATTTAGAATCTTACATAATTGGAACTTTGTCATCGTTGGTAAATGCAATATTCCTCTTATATGTAGGATCCGGAGCATGAATAAAACACTTCCCGAAGTCAAACTCCATGCATGAAAAGTGGTATAATGGTTTCTCAATTTCTGCGTGAATAAATATGCTGTACTCGGGTCCGTCTGAAATCTAAAGAAGATAACCAAGTCCCTTCTTTATTTAAGTAGATAAGTAATTAAATTCAAAAATTAAATTTAAAGTAATTAATTAAAAAAGTAATTAAATTCGTGATTCGTGTTCTTCAAGTCCATAGTTAATTTTTAATAATCCTACACTCGTAGAAAGTGTTTTGGTACGATTTGGAGCTGTGGGTTCGATCAGGTATTGAAAGACCATTAAGATGTCAAAAAGGAAACACTACTCTTGTACACACCGACAGGGTGACAGGGAATGCCTGAACTGGAACTTGCTTGACAGTAAAGTACAGAGTACATTCCAGTTCGGCACCAGGCGTGACGTGCCCGCTCTTCGGTTCCACGTTCAGCTGCATGTACTTCTTAACATTGGAACTATTGTAGTTCCACTCGAAGAAAAATGTTGCGGAACCATCGTTCTTTATAATAAACGGTATTGTTCTCTCGTATGTTGATGCAGTCTAAAATATTGCAACAACTTATTCATAGTTGAAAATTATTAGCAATTCCAGAATTATCTAATAAATTAGGAAACAAGATAGAATACCTGATCTAGGTGTATATTAGTGATAGCTTCGCTGTTCAGTATATGCTCATTTCCAATCAAATAGTAAGTCACTTTGGGTTTAATTAAGAAGCTAAGCGCATTGACGCAAAGCGTTAGATACTTGGTCAAATAGGTAACGTTACAAAATATTTTAAACGATAATGGGCCATCTTGGATTGGTGTATAAATTATACTAGAAATAAACGGGAAAAAATAATGAATTTGTTGCAAATAAGTAGAAATTATGAAGAACCGTCATTCCATAGTAGGTTCACTTACTTAATAGGTGTCTCTGATCTCGGTTTCAGCGTGCCTTGATTAGGTTCACAGATAACCGGCGTCTTGCCAGATTCATTGCACAATGAATTACCCTTAAACTCAAACTTAAGAGCTTCGGTCTCATTATTCTTCAACAAAACGACGTTAGTAGACGTAAAGCCGACTAAGGAGTTCCTTATCACAAGAATTGTCGGAACAAAAATAACTTCAGGTTCTCTTACCAAACCGACAACCAATATGTTCATAACTAAGTTGTAAACTGGTATTAGGAATTTCCATTGTGATTCATAATCCTGTAGGAAATCATAAGCTAGTAGTAGTAACTTAAAAGAAAATACAAATAGTCAAAAAGTTATTGAAAATCATACCCCTGGGGCTGTAGGAGAGAACGTGAAGGTAACTTCTGTAGACGTGCCTCCTTCGACGTAGCCTTTCAACATGTTGCAGTGAACCGGGATCAGCTCCGGCTTGTCAGACATTATCATTTCAAATATGAACTCGTATGCTTCGCTGGTCGGGTTTATCACATTGAATGTTCTACAACAATTGCAGAAACATCATTTAAATTCAATCGAATTTGAGTTACGTTTTAATGTTATATTCGAATTATAATGAAAGTTAAAATAATAATCATTATAAAGAATAAATTACACACTTTTTATAACATCCTGAACCCAAAACATTGAACTCCAATACAATGATGTGTGGAGGAAGGGCTACTCCCGTGATTTTTCTCCTGCCTGATGTCAAATAGTCACTCTCCTCGATGTCCAAGTGGACGTACGGGATTACTGAGCGCGCTGTCAACTTGCAGGATATATTCTGATCGTATGGATCCAAGTTATCTGGTTATAAACAAAAAGAACCAATAAGCGTTTGAAGAAATAATCTATCCATATAATAATAACTATGTAATTTGTGTAAATAAACGTTAGCACAGACAAGCACATCAAGCTACTACAATCTGTCAAATTGCCTAGACAGATTTTCAACTTTATCGCTGAAGCTTATGGCTTGAAAGTTGTTTGGAGAAATTTTATGGGACATTTTAGGGAACAGCTTATGTCAGCTGGCGTCTGTACCTATCGTGAATTATTAAAAATCTGTTTGTTTTTCAATACGTACCTATAGAACTCTTCAGTCTCACTTTGAAGTCAAATGCGTCAAGGGGCGAAAACGTCACTCTGAAGACACGGCTCTGACCAGGCATCAAGCAATCTTTAATAGGCTCTATTGAAAACGGGAGATCAACCTCGAACCACGTGTCTACGCTATCGCGGCCCTGGCTGTTACTGAATAGCGTCACGTTGCTCGGCTCTAAGAAAATATAGTTTTAATTTTTTTAATGTTTTTTGTAATATTTGTCAGTTGTATTAAAGTTTGTATGTACTTTACCATTTTCAACCGGAGGTTCTGGTATTGCGTCATTCCCGTTGGTTGTAGAGACATTGCACACAATACTTTGGTCCATGTCGGTCAGATCGTCTGGTCTTAACTATCAATTATAACATAATGATAAATTAGTAGAGACTAGACAATGAGTTCATACTAAGTGCTGATCAAAAATTTTGCTACACCGGCTACGGACCTTATGTCCATACCGTAGTCGCGGAGTAACTACGTAGCAGAGACTACACACTACTGCTTCGTTACGCTCTGCTACAAGCTTGAACATTTTTGCTTATAAATATAAACGATTAACATACCAGGAGCCATACATAAGGGCCAGTTTCACAGGTTACGGATAACCACTATCTACCAGATAAACTCAAAAATGGAACAGAATTTGTATGAAATTATCTGCCAGATAAACTATGTGGAACTTATAAGCAACCTGTGAAACTGGCCCAAGAAAATACAGACAGATATCAAAACATGAATTGCGGCAATTTTTTTTGACTTACCTCAAGATTATTAATTTGATTCTTATCTATTCGTGCTGGAAATTCGTCATCTATTTGAAAGGCCCACATTATTTTCATCGGGACATGACCAACGTTTTCCACAGTGAAGTCAAAATGTCTTGTCTGATAGAAAACACGAAAATGTTAATCTTACCGTTACTAAAACAGGCCAATATTTATGTAAAAAAAATCTATGTATGAGTTTACCTGATAAATAAACGTGTCAGGTAATGATTTGTTCTCAGGTAATTTGGTAACATATTTCGTATATTCAGTTTGTGCTGAATAAACAATCACCATATTTATTCCTCCTAAGAAATTATCTGACGGCGGAATCGTTTGTTCGTCAATAATGGTCTCACACCTTTGGTTGAGGCTTAAATCTCTGAAAGGGAGGTAGTGGTCATAATGTGCTATGAAAAGAGGTGGTCGACTAAAGAATTCAGATGTAACAAACACTTACGTATTATGATCGAAGAGGGTGACTATCTGCCGATTGTCCCAAGTAGTCCCCTTCATATCCAGGGTCAGTGAATCATCGCTAATAGCTACCAGCGCACAAGTTAGAAACTCCTATAACATAATGTATGGTTGTATTATAAATTAAGATAACTTATTGATATATCTTATATATATAAAAATGAATTGCTGTTCGTTAGTCTCGCTAAAACTCGAGAACGGCTGAACGGATTTATCTTATCTTGGTCTTGAAATGTTCGTGGAGATCTAGGGAAGGTTTAAAAGGTAGAGTAGGGAAGAACGGGGGCGACGCCGCGCGGGCAAAAGCTAGTATAGAATAAAATATCCGAACCTTTCGTAACGAAATAGGCTGTGCCGAGAAGAAAACGATTTCGAGATCTTTCTCTTCGCCCGGTGATATGTAACCCATTGAAGGTTTAATGACAAGGCAGTCCACTTCAGCCCAGGTGAACTTGTATACTTTTTCAGAATTATTTACCATCACGACAGATCTTCTTTGTAAAGAACATAATTCACAGCCACCTGGAATATTTTTTTTACAGGTTAATCTGTCTGTTAACTGGCTTTGTGGTGGAAGTTGACAGTCAACTGTATCCAAATACTTATAAAGACCTCACTAATGTACATACAGTATAAATAACTATCAAAGACCAACACAAAATAGTCATCAATTAACAACACGTTAATTTCATGGTGTATTTTTACCAAAATTCAGGACGTATTTGAGAAGAGAAGGCTCCATGCTAGTTGCTTCGCTGTGTCGCGCTGATGCGGAGGATATCTTCCTCGGCTTTTTACTGTCAGTAGCCGCTGCAGTGGACTTGGATTTCTTCTTTTCTATACTTGCCGTTTTACTTTTTCTGTCTACGGTAGATACTGTTGAGATAGTTCTATAGAAAAAAATACCTATGTTAGTATTCCGCAACGGGGACTTCATTTAAAGACATGTAAGTTTAAATTTACCCTTCCGCAGACAACTTATACGCATCAAGATCTGTGTCCATAGAGAGCATCTCCAGTCCCATCAATATGACATCTTCCATGAACGATTCACCTTGACACATTACCTAAATGCAACGAAAAAGTGAACTTACATTTGACTCTGCTACAGATTAATTTTAACCTAGTAAGTACTGAATTAATAAGTAGGTATATTCTAACACAAGATGTTGTAATATTTTAACCCTGTAGGCACAGAATTAAACAGTGCCGTAAGTCAAGGAATAATATTTTTTTTCAATTCTTTCCTGACTTGAAATTTATCTTAAATGCATCAAAAAGTAATGTAGACAACAAACTCACAGTAAAATATTCATAAGGGTTCTCTTCAATAGTAATTTTGACATCACAGCTCGTTTGTCCTTTCTTTATTGGATTATAATTGATTGTTAATGTTGCTGTCTCCGTTGGTCTGAGCATTACTTTCATGGTTAGGTTGATTTCATCTAAAAAGTTAAACATATATTGACAAAATCCACACATTTTCGTATTACTTTTAAATATAAGATTATTAATTAAACTAGAATACCAGGATTTCCGAGTATGACCATGTGTTCAGTGTCGGGTGCAACACTCAGCCAGAATATTGGTCTTATTTCATCCATTGCTTGTAAAACGTCTAAAACAACTATGCTGTTTACAGAGCTAATATTTTTAAAGCGTATATCTTTGTGGCTGATGGATCCCAGACACGTTACTGGGAACTGAAGCGAAGCAATCCTCTGGTGTTTTAGCCGAGGTGATACCAATGCTATCCTAGGTATAACGCCTTCGCCTATGAGGCATATCTTGAATGACTGTTCTTGATTGTCTAATAATTTTAATTTGATTTCCAGTACAGCACGATACTCCTGAAACAGTACACTGAATTACCTACTTTGTTTGATTTTCTTCTTGTTTTTGACATCTACTAAAGACAACGTGAACTGTTAATTATTAATCAGCCTGGAGACAAAATAAAGCAGTACTAGTCTAGTATGACTTCATTTAATACAAATCATCGAATTATTCGAATTATGCGAACATCTGAAATACCTGCAGCGCTTTTGGAGTAAAAATGATTCCCAGATTCTTGTGCAACAAAGGTTCTATATGCGTATCAAATTTATCCAATGAAAAAATACCAGGCCCAGAATTAGATTGATGATGAAGTTTCATAGTAAGTGCACATGCTACAAGTCCATTGTTATAAAGATCTATTGAACCCGTATGACTTGACTTGACGGTGACGCAGAAAAAGTGCAATGTCACTGAATTCTCCGCAAAAACACAATGTGGTGACGACTGCAAGCAAAAGGAACGTCAGAAACATAAACTAAGTTGACTGTGTGTATCAGATAACGGACTTACCTCCGGAACTTTGTACTCAGATAAGTTCTTAACAATTAAATGTTCTCTAAAGGTCGTCTCGATATTCCACAGGTCTAGTGTTGGCATAGCCCCCGTGCCGACTAGTCTGAGAGGCACCCCCTGAGCCTCGGCCGGGCACGTGTCACTTATAATAAAATTAATGGTTTCCTCAAACTTCTTCGCAGCTGTCGCGAAAAATTGAATCTGTATGGTCCGACTTGTTCCAGGAGGAAGTAGATTGTCTTCGTTCATGATGAGGAAATTACCACATTTTTGTGGAGGGTTTCTTATCCTGTGGGATGTTAATTAAATGGATACAATTGTAATTTATTAATTGAATTAAATATTAATTAATGATGACGTACTTGTTATCTTTGCCTTTGGGCACAGGTGGAGGGAGTGCAGGATCCGGTTGGTATGCAGGAGGTAGAACGATCTCGTAGGTCACAGGGCACTTGCTTGTATTGTTCAGAATAACATCCCTCATTATGCCTGTACCGACTGGTATTATGTGGAAGTTCAATTCGCCCAGAGGGAATAAGGTAAAACTGGAAATGTTGGTAAGTGGCATGAAATGTAAAAAATATTTCTCGTTATTGAATTTAATTCATCACTACATTACTATAAGTAGAAAAATAATAAAAACAATTACAAGGTTTAAATATAACGTTGTTTGACCGGATGACGGCAAGAGAACCTCAAGAGAACTAATACCATAGATGACAGTTGAACAGAAACAGGTATAATACTAAGAAGGCTAATAAAGCAAAGTTAAATTGCTTTCAACATACCCACTCCATTTCTAGAATAAGACAAATTCATCCTCGTAGGACGTATCGATATCTTAAATAGTCTCATATGTCTTAGGCGCCTCTCACAACCACGGCCAATGACCTAAACCGTCCACTCTAACTACACTGGCTGTGCGGCCACTGGCCGTGATCGTGGTCATGGCCGTCTAATGCGCGAGGTGCCTTACTCCTCAATAACGTACAAATGCCACATAAACAAAACTTACGTATTATAAAACGAAGCAATAGTAACACAGACTGGGAACTTGGCCACGACGACCTGGTCCTTGCTGCCGTCCAACAGCGAGCACGTGTAAGCGGGCACGTTGACCAGGTTCATAGACGTGGTGGGGGTGCACTCGAACTCGATGGCTATCAGCTTGAGGGTCGCAGGGACCACCCCGCATTCCGGTATAGCTTCGAAGGACCGTAAGAGAGACGGCTCAGGGAAGTTTTTCACCTTTTTCAACCTGTATTCATGATTATTCGATACTCAATTATTGCATATAGTTGACGCACGTCTTTCTGTCTTCAGAGTTATTTTACGTTGTTAAAAGATTGTATTAAAACTCAGTTACTAGGGATTACGATAAATAAAACAATAAAATTATAACGACTAACTTGTAGTAAATATTATATTTGCCCCGATTAAGCAAGTACATTTCCCGTATAACTGTGGAATTAACTTTGACGTTTCCATAATTCAGATAGTTCTCGCTTGGGTTCTCGTGCGCACATTCAACCATGACGTCATAGCACTCCGCTGATAGTGACAAATTGTCAACCAACATCGGATCCCCGCGACCTTCCGCGTCATAAATCTAAAAATATTATTCAATAAATATTTATTATTAAATATATACTCATTTTTATGTTTTAAATATGAAAATACACAATACGAAACTTACGTCGATCGACAAAACTTTTTGTGCAATAACTCCGACCCGACAAGCTATGTATGTAACAGGGACGACCTGGTTGTCTTGTCTCAAAACAATGCCAGATGTTTGCGCTATTATAAAGTCCTCCACAAATTCCTCGGCGTTGCGAATCTTCCACATTATTGGTAGGATCGAGTCGTTCTTTACAATAAATCTATCATCTTCTCGGCGGTATAGTAAAAGCTTTCCATACTCTGAGAATCAGGTTACGACAAACAAACTTGAAACTTTTACCATGTTTAAGGACAACGAGTGAGTAAAGCTATTAAGGATAATTTTACATGAAAAAAGAAACATGGACTCTATGAAAAATGGTATCAACATTTTGATATTCCCTCCATTAATACGTTTTTAACATATTAAAAATAGCTTAACGGTAAAACGATACTACTCTCTACTCAATATTTGAAGACTATTTTAATCTTACCAATCGTTTTAGTCAGCGGTAATATTTCCACGATCGGATAAACTCCGCTACAAGCGATGTTTACCATTACTATTTCAGGATTATCCTTGACACAGAATAATAATACGCTCCTGTGTATACCTACTTCTGCAGGAGCCGCGGAAATTGTCAGCTTGTCTCGACAGCCGGGCTGCGGCCAAAAAGTAACAACAATAACGAGCATAAATAGAAAATTAAAAAAGTTAAAATATCTATCAAAGCTGAAAGGACAAGTTAATTCTGAAACCTGGTATCTTTAATTTGCTTATCTTCACTAAATTGGACGCGATTATTTGGGCACTTACTTCCAGCTTAATAAAGGTCTTGTCTATTTGAAATGTTGTTGTATCTTCCAAGAACTCAATGACAACATCCGCAGTAACAAGGGAAGAATTTTTTAAATCAATCTTGTATTCTTCTTCATAAATTCTGTAAGTATTTTGTATAAAATATCTATGCAGTTTTAGCTAAGAAAAATAATGTTTAAAGCCAAAAAATAATGATAGTAGGTACCTATTAGGTCCCACAAATATGGGTCCGAATTCAAATACTTTTAGATCATCCAAGTACGTTATTTTATACACGTTATTCTCGTGAGTTCTTCTAACAAAGTTTTCGAACATCTTTTTAGGGCGGCTATCCAATCTAAAATAAAAGATTTTAGTAGAAAGTTCAAGAACGGCTTCAAACATTTTAGTTTTGTACAGAAAATGTTGAGTATACCTGGGTAAATCACAAATTCCGTTAACGTTGATATCGGTTCTCGATTCAGGCCACCCGCTAACTTCAACAAATCGTTTAACGCTATAGTTTCCTTCTTCTTGAGGGCTAAAAGCGTATTTGCATCTCACAAGATCCCCGGGTTGTAGTACTAAACGTGCTCCAGAAGCTGAAAATTTTGCGTTATGTATTTTTTGGAGTTCATTCTGTGTCTGATTAACAATATTACGTATACAATTTTATATGCCGTAGATGAGAATGAGAAAATGAGAGATGCATGCGTTAAGTACGAATGTCAATAGATGGAGAGGTAGAGGTAGACCAAGGAAGAGATGGATTGATTGCCTAATAGACGATATGATTAGAAGGTAGTGGATAGTAGTATGATGGCTAACAGAGACGAATGGAAGCGGAAAACACATTCCGGCGATTTCAAATAGCTTGGGAACAGGGCTGGAAGAAGAAGAATTTTATTTGTCGTAGAGAATTTAATACGGATATTTTATGTTGATCAAAATATTTACTAAGAACAGATTTGACGCTGCGTAACGGAAGAGGTCGCATGTCGTGTGCTTCTTCAGTTTCCTCGTCGCGAATCTTCTCTAAAGATATTGATGGAATCTCACTCGTCGATGTTTGAGAAGAAGTTACCTGTTAATACGGATATTTATCAGGCAAATAGAAACTCATTTTTTTATGACAATAAAGTTTGATGGTTGTACAAATCAGAATGGCAGTCAAAAATATTACGTATTTTTTTTACTAGTTACCAAAAATATACGTAGTTTAAAAATCTTCGTTTCATATATCTCCAGGCCTAATCAAACCTTAGCGTTTATAATCTGGACACATTTTAATCGCACATACATATGTATATCATAATACAAATTGACTATACTGTCGGCAGAACGCAGCCCTTTGTTTGTTTTTCGGATTAGAAATAACTGAATAGCAATAATTAATTACCTTTCTGCCACAAGTGCAATGCCACTTGGAGAGAATGTTTAACACATTATCTTGATTGGAGTCATCCAACAAGTTCAGATCTGTTAATTGATTACATTCGCATTTTTTTATCTGGAACGATTTATATTTAATGTTAGTAAAAGTTTCTACTAATGAAAACTAACAATAGATGGTTCCTATTCATAGCTTACCGGAGCTTCATCTAAATACCACCATTTTAGCGGCGGCTCATGATGTATTGTTGGAAAAGTTTTAGGCAATAAGACAGTATATTCTTTTCTAGTTACAGGACATTTCAGTACGTCACATTGCTCTTCCTCAGTTAAAGCTTCTCTGACCGTAATAGAGTGCGTAAACATTCTAGCGAGAGCTTCCTTGTAGTGCAAACAGGGGCACATTATTAATGTCAATGGAAATCCTCTCTCAGCGAAATTGGCTTCTGATACCTGTAACAGGTTTTTTATGTTCATATTTTTTTCGCGTGCAGTGAAATACTTCTTGTTACGTTACAAACCTGCAGTTGAACTTCAGATTTTTTCTTAAGTTTCTTTTGAGCTGCGCCTACAACTTGTCCGTTAAAGGATAATAAAGGCGACCCCACATCAGCTTCGTCTATGATCCAATTGTTTGCAATATTTATGAGTTGCTCGTATGTGACCTTATTGTATTCGTTGTATTTCGCGTTCATTGCAGCATGTTCAGTGGTTTGTTTCACTTGTTTTTAGATAAAAAGAACGTTGTATTAATTTAAAAAATAAAGTACGATAGCCTAGTTTAATTACTGTGTATGCAATATTTGTGTGTACCTCTAGGATCGTCTTTCTTCATTTTTTTCTTAGATTCAGCTTGATCTACAGGTAACGAATGTGAACTTCGTGTTTCGCCTAAATAGAAAAATAATAGTATTATTTCTTTGCTTTTTTTTGTGTTGAAGACTAATTCTTTTCTGTGAGCATTGGAAAAAGTAGCAGAGATTTACGCACTTTCGTCACTTGGGTTAGCTTACATCACTAACTAGGTAAGTATGGACTACAACTACGTTTACAAAGATTTAGCGATAATAAGTAAGGAAAACACAAAATAAAAAAAATATTAACAGGAACGCTGCTTTTTCTTAAATTAATAATTATGAAAATTTAATAACTTAAAGTCGCCCGAGTCTACGTGCAAAACCACGCAGTACCTTACCTTTGCCAGATTTTTCTTTCTTACTATTTTCCGTTGATGGCCTGAAATCCATACTACAAGAATTTTATTAAATATTCTCCAAATTGTGATATATGGCTTCAGATAACCTCTTGACTGCAAAATACTAAATATGTATATTCTATAGTAATCTGTTTATATCGTTACATTTAAATTGTAATTATTTGATATCGCGCTTATTTTAAATCGACCATAATAAACTAAATCATTTGTACACAATGAAAATAACCAAAATTCTTTAACAGATATATAAGGTGTAACAAAACTAGTGCATCATATTTTTACAGGTTATCTAGTACATGTTTAGGATCGTGTTTACAACAAAACTAGTCATGAAAACGACAACATATTTTATTAAATATAATGTAACAGTCGCAAATTGTACGCATAACACCGGACTCTATGAAGGCGCTCGGTCGTTGACCCCTTGGCCATTCAACTTTTTTTGTGGTATACATGATCCTTAGCATGTACTAGATGACCTGTGAAAATATTGTGCACTAATTTTGTAACACCCTATATATTCTCATATATTTACCCCAGCTTATCAAAATATTTTTTTCTTCTATTGTCTAAACCGTAGGTAATGTATAAGGCCTTTAATTCCGGTGATGATTTTTCATATTGTTCGGCGTCCATGTGTTCAAACGATTTCACAATGTCTTGTATTTCAGTCTCGTCATAGACTTTTGAATGGGTTCTGTAGATAAAAGGGAACACCGATACATTACAATATTTAAACATGCATTCAGAATAGCTGGTATTGTAAGCGTCACAATAATTTAAAAAGTATTATGCAAGTTGAGAGTGGCTAAGGCACTCTTGCGGCTCAATTTAAACACGTAGAGAGATGAGTTAATTTATAAAGACAGAAGTACGACTCGAAAAAGGAGCATGCTCGGCACTCTTCTGAACTGAGACAAAATAACATGTCATCTCCCGAGCCTTTTCCCAACTATGTTGGGGTCGGCTTCCAGTCTAACCGGATTCAGCTAAGTACCAGTGTTTTACAAGTAGCGACTGCCTATCTGACCTCCTCAACCCAGTTACCCGGCGCAACCTTAGAAAGTACATACAAACTTATAAAGTTGCATTGATACTTGCCCGACCTGGAATCGAACCCACGCCCTCACACTTGAGAGGTTGGCTCTTTAACCACTAGGCCACCACGACTTCAGACAAAATAACATGTATTTGAAAAAAAAAAAGCTACTAACTCATCAAGTAGGAGATCAGCTTCACGTTGGGCTTCCTCATGTGCTTGTGACCATTTAGCGAAATCCGATTGACACAGTACGAGGTGCAAGTTCCTTATACTACGTTTGCACCTTATCAGCGTGGTCAACACTAGCGGAGGATTCTTTACCACTATGCTTGTCAGCGAGTCTACCACAAAACCACGGCTGAACATCGGCTGAAGGAATAACTCCGTCAGAAGTTCCTCCACTAAGTCCTAATAAAACAGAATATTATAAAACATCCCAGATATGAATGCTGTATTAAATTTTCGATGAATAAAACTTAACTAACCATCTGAAACAAAGTGGTTGATCCCATAGCTCCCAAAACTGTATGAGAAGCGACTGATGAAGTGGGCGATCGCTTTTTCTTCTTATCGCTGGCTCTCGAACGAGGCGTGGCCACATTTTTCGTGTTGGCTAAATATTGAATTTTCTTTAAAAGAATTTCGAACTCATCCTGTAACTCCTCGAATTCATCTGTGAAAAATATAAATTGGTAATTCATTATTCAATTTCGGGAACGTGTGTAAAATGCTTCAAATTATAGTAGAAATTCCACCTTCATCGTGTTCAGGATTGGGAGTTGAGTCGTTTTTCATGTTCCTTTTCATTAGCTCATAGTTCTCTTGAATAGCAGCCACAAGTATCACTTTGGCCGGAATATCAGTTTCACATAATGCTTGAACTATACACAGATCCACATTTATTGTCGGTATATCAAGACGTTTTCCCACTGTATACGCCATTTCTTGACATTGCATTTCTAAAAAAATATTATTTTTATAATATATAACAAACAACAAAAATAACAAAATAATAAAAAGAACACTGAATTTTAAGCACTGCTTAAACATTATTATATCTCTGTCGCACTTACGTAACTTTTCGCGATAGGAATAGTTTGAAAACTTAAATTGTTTCACTTTACGTTTTGAACTTTTCTATTTTAACACCCTCCTTACATAGTAGAGCTTATATAATTTTCATTAGCTACAGCACCCATGTTGCCATAAATTACGTATACGTAGTAAAAGTCAATTGCAACCATCTACTATATTAACATCACATAAGTAAAAAATCAACGAATTGAGGACATTAAGTACCTTCACACGGGGAACCGTGGAAAAATATTAGAATGCCCTTTGCTTGCTTTTCGCTGGCTGTATCCGATATGACGTTGTCAAAACCATGTAAGCATGCCTTCAGCGGATCCACGTGCCTGTCCTTCATATCTTTTATTTCGTCTAAATCAAGAGATAATAAGATAAATTACGTTTTATGTAGTCTAACACACTGTAGATATTTATTACAATTTATCAATTGTTTGCATACCAGCAATTATTTCAGCTTCGGTGCGTATCTTTATAGGCGGTGTATCCTTGGGCTGGACCTGAGCTTTTTGATTCGATTTTGGACTTTTACTTTTCCTAAAATAGTGTAATTATTTAAATCAAACCATACAGCACAACATTAGTTAACAATCGCTTAGAAAAGGTTAGCGACGACATCTCATAGCGATGTAGAATTTACACCTATATCCAAAAATAGATGTCCCAAAATGTATTACGTTCAGAGGTTTAACATTATTAAGTAATAGTTTTTTTTTTTACTCTGCCACCAGTTTACGGAATATTATGGCAATATTTATACCAATGTGACAAAATGCATACTTTGCCGAAGCGGAATTTTTTGCCGTGATCACTTTATTGCTCATAGCTAGTTCCTCCTCTTTCGTCCTGAAAAATAAAATAAAGTAAAACAAGGAAATAGGTAAATAATCCGTCAAAATAACACTAATATTAAAGCCTAAAGTATCTAATACTAATGTCGGTACTTTTAAGAACACGTTATAAGAGGGTTGAAATTAGCGATAGTAAGCGTAATCGAATCAGATACGAATTTACGGTTGAAATATCGCTTATCGTTGAAAAAATATAGGGGAATAGTTAAACCTTTTTTCATCCTTAGGCACAGGTGGACTACAGGTATTAACAAAACATACCTTCTGATTTGTTCGTGAAAGTTATGATAAAAGTTGACAACTCCTTGTGGCAACCCTGCTCCCGGTTTTATCGCCGGAACTAACATTTCTTCTGGCTTATTGTAGTATTTATAGAGTAATTGAAATATTTCTTCTTCTTCTTTCCATTTGCTAGAAGGAAAGTCGTACAATGAAGGACTTGGTTTAGTTAGGATAACTAGTAAGTTCTACAAACATTGAATAAACAAATGATACTTTGATATGGTCCACTAATGGGCTAGCCATGCTATGACATTTAAGTTTAAGTATAACTCTAAGCACAAGAATATAAACTTACTCATCAGTATGAGCCACTATCAGCTCTATGGGAAACGGACAAGGATTCGTAAGACCGAAGTAAATGTCAGTTGTTTCAGCCCACGGCAATGTCGGGGGGAAGTTCACGTTGGGCCCTATGATATGCACGTGGGGCACTATGCCTTGACCAGTCACTGGTATTGTCATCTTATTGGGGTTCATGTGGAATCTAAATATTAGCATGCCTTCGTACAACATCTGTTAGGGAAAAATATTTGTTTTATGTTTAATTAATAATTATTTGTATTGTCTAGATGTATGGCATAATTTGTGAATTGGTAAAAGTTGGTTTATTATACTTATGTATTGGGAAACTCATAGAAATAAAACAAAAACCAGTATATCACACCTCCATCGTTGGTTTGAAGGCGACGCTCAGCCACCCGCCTTCGCCCGGTTCGTATTTCCCTGAGCTGTCGAGCACTACCATGGGCACCGTTCCTGGTGCCTTCAGCCTCAAAGTTACATACCAGATGCATGTAGGTCTACCCCTACAATAAGTAATTTAATTTTAAAATACCAACGATATGAAGTCACTAACTCACCATCACAAACGTTCAGAAACTACATGAGTTAAGAAGGTCAAATTTTGCATGAGATACCGATTCCATGGCCCGGTTAACTTAAAATGATGGAATGCAATTTTTTGGTTGTTTTTTTTTATGTCGATATGGTCGCGAAAGATGTCACGGGCTGCCAACTGGTGTAATTATTAAGCAATAAATATTTTTTAACATTACGTAGTCTGCTTCATGAACTAAGTTGTTATAGAAGTAAATTGTAATAAATGGTTTACTCACACATTTTTTAAAGGAATCGAACAAATAATTTTATCGCCACACCGCACCGATCCAAAATCAATGGACGTCACATTTGATACCAAATACGGCACCGCGCAAAGCGCTTTGATTTGAATTGGAATTGATACTCCGTAAGGCACCTACATACAACGAAATAAAAAAAAATAAGATAATATAACTCATGACTCTCTATGAAATAAAAATTAAAACAATCATAACCTCGAGGTTAAATGCTGTTTCAACATTTTGCTCCAGTTCAGTGAAATCAGCTGAAGTGGGCGCAAACGTAACTTCTAATTTTCCTGTCTCCCCAGGAGCCAGCTTCCCACATAGTTTCATAGACAACCATTGTGGCACACTAGTTCCTTTCGCGAAATGCATCTTCGTCGCAATCGGTCCGTAATTGATCACCTCAGCTGTACACTGCACCTGTTCGTGTACGTTTATATAAATCATCTCCTACGTCGCAACATGACGCTTGTTTTTCTTAAGGTTTAGGGCAGCAGAGGTCCCCATAAAGAGGAGAGAGATATGATATACTATACTGAGTATCTATTATTCTAAGAACTTATTAAACACACTTTTACCTCCCACTTATATACATACTCGTAGGCAATCTTACAATGCCTTTTTACTTACAGTGCTTCCAGTAATGACCACACCGTAATCGATGACGTAAGGCGCTGTGTTAAACCCTTGAATCGGTCCCATCTTCGTCGTAGTTGAGTAGGCGGCCAGTATATCTGGACGTTGCCTTATATGTTCTATCACCAACAGGCGTTCTATAGCCAAGTCAATATCCATTATGGAAGGATAACCATCCTGAATCGTAAAACATAAAATCATAAATAAATAGTAGATAATACTTATTGCCATATAAAAACAGTATAAAAGCCGAACAGTTTGTTTGTTCACTTGTTGGCTTGATTGCAATCTATTATTATTTATCTTAGCTACTACTCTACTAGACCGATAAAAAAACAGAGTAGATCTTTCTAGATTTGTACCATTAGTAATAGACTAAGTAGATCTTTATACATTTGTCGAGGAAGGCATTTTATTCGTACTTCCCAAGGGACGCGAGTGAAATCGCTGGTAGAAGCTATTTTGTAATATGATAAGTTCCTACCCAAGATGAACAAATATGCCAGTCTCCTTGAAAATCAGGATCTTCGAAACATTTTTCAGTCAAAGGTGAATTCAAATGTTCCTCTTTGCCTTTACTGAAAATTTCACTGATTGCCGCCAAATATTGCTGCGTCAAACATGGAATGGCCTTATATCCTATTTCAGGATTTTGCTGAAAACGAGATACAAAAACAACTGAATATTATCCTCAGATTCGAGTACTCTAAGATGGTCCCAATAAAAGAAAAATGTCTCAAAATTGGTGTGTTAAATAGAGCCCACATAGAAGTCATAACGCAAAATGCTGAGTACATTAATACGTTTATGATTTGGGTGTGCTTTTGGCATACTAACGATACGATCATAGCCAAATGTAATGATCGCTGTTTTAATAATAGTCTGCAATACCTACAATGCAAAATTGTATATTGTTATGACGAGACTTTTTCATAAGGTTATATTATTTATTTATACATTTAATATGAAAATAACAACGCTCGTTTTAAGTTACCTAAGTATTTATACTGCACTAAAATATTTAAATAACCATAAATTCAGGAAAGTATTACACAAATGGATAGCATAACTACTTTCAGTACTGAACCTAAAGTTTTCTTTTTCAACTCGGAAAGATGAGTCTGAAACTCTTTTCTCGCCTAAATAGCGATCAAAAATAAATTTGTCTTCGAGTCAAAGTTTAAACAGCATTGCAGCCTATGATGCTACGAAAGCCTATTGAAGAAAAGTCACAGTGCCGCGATCAAATTCCGAATTTATTTTCTGTCTAAAAGTACCATACAACGAGCCATACTTACTATTTCTATGGTATGCGGTTTATGTAACGTCAAATATATTTGAGGTATAACACCCCAACCAAATACTTCTATAGGAATGTGAGGTAGATGACCAATTTCTAACAAGAAAACTCTACGAAAAAAGCCCACAACACCAGGCCTCATAACAATTTTCATTTCCGCTTGTTCATCTGGTTCTAATAATTTCTCAGGAGGTTGTAATTCCAGAATTGTGGCTTCTAATTCGTTGTCAAACTTAGGTTCATTTAGATAAGTTTTGTATTCAAAATTGAGTTGCGCTATATTAGATATTTTCAACTCCTCAATAGCGTGTTCATGAAAGGACCTTATTTTAAAATTAATTGTTTCAGTATTTATTTTATACATTAAATCAGAGCTTTGGCCGGTAACAATGATTGTCTCCGGAGGCCCGCCTAGCACTTCGCACTCTAGGAGTGCGCGGACGTTGATGTTAGTCTTGGGTCTGAATATCACGTGCACGTACTGAGTCTCCCCGGGCTTGAGCATTCCTCGGTGTGACACCAGTTGCAGTACGTCGTTAATATTAATTTTGTTATAAGACTTAGTGAGTCTGGCAAACTTGTATATCCACTCAAATTCAGTGTCGTAGTCACCGTCTATCATTGGAGCTATCTTTCTTATCAGTCGATCTCTCAAATTGGTACAATCAGTATTTGAATCACCATAAGTGGCAGATGTTGTGGTATCATTAAACACTGACTCTCTATTGCCACTTTCTTTGTTAAGTAGCGATCCCATTGGAGTTTGTGTATCCCGCAAAACACTTCCTAAAATATATAATAGAGTTAATAGGGCAAAATGGACAATTTTGTATAGCAAGTCAAACAAATAAAATCACGCACAAAGATTTTGAATCATTTTTAATATTCGTATGATGAGCAACTGCGGTGGCTATAAAACAACATACATTTAGGTTTTTTTCTCATATACAGTAAAACACCCTATTGCTACTATTACTTTTATAATAATATCTATTATTTTTATTCATATTCGTAAATTAAACCTTCATTCATTACAATAACTTGAAGTGTACAAAAGTTTTGTGAAAGAGAGGTCTTCGACAATGATCTCGCTATTTTGCTCAAATACTTGGGTTTATTGTATTTAAAAAGTGAAATGTGTATCTTTTTTTTATGATAACAAGTATATTTACATATTATTTTGATCTGCTCAGAGAGAAAATTCCTACCTGTTGTTCCTGTGACTTCGGTAGGCATCCTGCCTTGACTAAATCGGTTGCATGTGTAATCCGCAGCAAAATCAGGACGTGTCTGAAAAGAGGGAAAGTAAATAACAAAAAATAAACAACCAGGAAAGTAATTTAAAAGTACTCACAGGAATATTTGTAATTGAACATTTTTTCCATTGAAATCTGTAGCAAACCATGAGTGGTGTCGCATTTTGAATTTTTATGCGTTTGCTGTGTATGCTCCCATTCAAAATACACTGAAAATCTACTCGAGGTGATAAAACAAATATATTTGGGAAGTTTATTTTTCCTACTAGTTTTATAGCGTCCTGGAAAAGAAAAACTGACATCATTACATAATTCTAAAATACTCAAGTAGCTGTAATTATATCTGAGTTACATATTACTTTGTTTTTGTGTCCCTTAAACTTAATCCTCATTACATCGCAGTACACTCTAGACTTGAGGTTCAAGTGTTTAGTGGTATCGAAAAGTATCTGTAGTTTCATAACGTCTTGGTCTTCTAACCGCTCCTCCACCATATGAGTCAGATTAAATGCCATTTTAATTTTATGAATGTCTTGGAAAAATTGTAGAGGTCCCTTCCGTAATGGTTCCACTGGTTTCGACGTAAGATAATCAATAAACGTGCGCGATTGATGTGGACCTATCTTGTTCAGTATATTTTGAAGATTTAAATCAGACTTCCTGTATCGTATGCAACAACACATGTTTTCTTCATCTGCTGGTATTTTATATGTGCTTTGCTTCTGAATAATTGCGAATGGTGGCTTAACACTAATGTCTATATCCAGAGGTAGCTTGGAAACATTTTTTATTGTGATAATATCTAAAATAAAAGTATTTCTCAGAATCAAATTAATTTCAACCGCAAAGCAGTATCCATTAAAAGTAAGTTTACGTATTTAAGTCTGTTCTAACCTGTCAACTTATAAAATTCGCTGTACGGTCCGTAGTCGTATTGAAAATCTACAACTGAAGAAGACACTTCTATTTTAGGATCAACAAATTCTGCTACAACCTGGCACTCCAATAAGAGCTCTTTTTTATTTATCCCTTCGACACTGCCAACCAAATACCACATTTCTTTGACTGTCGTTACTTTGAAAGACAGTCCTGTGACTGTCAATTCGAACTTTTCCCCTGCAGAAATTTTAAATGATCGGGGATCCAAATTGAAGAAACCTCTGCAAATTAAATAAGGTAGTGTCTTTTATGCACATATTATATTCGATACTTCGTGATTAATTGTTGCCGTACTTACGGTGCTGGCTGTTTAGTTTTAGGAGCCTTGTAATGTTCGCTCCACTCGAGCGCATGCAAACGTGTTCCACAATTTTCCATAATAACTTTACAATCTAGCGGGATCTTTGTGAAATGTCGTCCTAAAACTATTTTGTCCCGTAATTCACCGACTATTATGCTCGTCCCGCTACCAGTTGCAGATAACGGCACTAACTGTAATTTAAAAATAAATGGTTGTTCTTAGAATACTCGTGCAGTATGTTTTTATGTGTGTTCTAGTAAGTGGGTAGACAAACTTATATAATCTTTCGTAGATGTGTGTTTATGAAATAGATTCGGTATTCAGCGACACATGTATTAGAACTACAGAGTAACTGGTTTACTCAGCATCTAATTTAACAATAATGACTGTGACTATTGTTGTGACTTTAGATCAATCACAAGATATAAATAAGTGCGTTTCTATACAAGCTATAGTAGCTATGCGTTGCAATGATCAGTTGGCTCCAGAAAACTTTGCGGACGTAAACAGACCAAAGACCCAAAGTTTCAATACAATTGTGGGAAAAAACTGTTTACTTATAAAAAAAATACTTACAATGTCTTTAACCTTCTCTAAATGTATTACCGCTTTATTTGTATACGAATCAGCGTCAATTAAATACAAAGTTAATGTTAGATCAGTTTCTGATTCAGGCTCGACACTGCCTTCCGATGGCGTTATTTGCCATCTGCCATCTTTGCTCAACTGAAAATGTGAAATGCTTTCGTTTATTTTAATGAGTTCATGGATGGCCAAAACAAGGCCACTTCAACAATATTATTCGCTGACCTATTAAACTTGTTGAAGTGACAATGTTTCGGTCATATAACACGAAAAAAAACGATGGTGATAGCGTGCTACTGAAGCACGCGTAGGTCACCAACGAGGTGTTCAGACGATCTGATAGTCACAAGTAGGGGCTAGACATGAGTATGAATAACACAAAAACAAAAGAAAAACTAAAGTACGTAATGTATAAGAGCCTTACCAGCGCCGCAGTGAAATTCACATTAACTGGGGAATCATTGCAGAGCGTCAGAACTTTTTGCGATTTGGTCAGTAATTTAATTTGGCCCCAATGTAATGCCATGGGTGTGCATGTGACTATAGGGCGGACACCACACCCTGTGATGTGGCATATCTCGATAGCCTTCGACTGGCCAAATAAGCGCATTCTGTTGTAAAAATAAGATCATCAGAATTTTGGAAAACGCGCATAACTTTTTCTCAGGTTTTGTGTAAACTTGAGTGTCGAGCTTTTTCCTGACATTAGTAGAAGAACGTACCCAGATCGTTAATTTTAACGGTATATTCTTATAGTGACATCATTGCGCACTATTACATGAAAATCTTAATAAGGACATGGGTGCGGCGGATGCTTATAAGATCGACGTATATCGATGTCGGTGTCATTATACTTCTATGTGATTTATAATATACACAATTTATTTATTGAAGTTTTAATATTTGTACAAGGAATTATGCAAAAGTGTTAAGAATTGTATAACTTACATTCATTCCTTAAAAACACAGAAAAACCTAAGTAACATTTATTGATAAAGATAAATTTATAAGATACATAGGTGTCTTTATGTGAGTGAAGGTGACTGAAAATCCAATGATATGAAATTACCTTACTCCATTTTCTTGGACTCCAAGAACACTAGTTTTTATACTGACTGGTAAGCATATAGTACTGTTCGGTTCTATAAAGCCTTCTTTTATACCGACATTTACTTGTAAAGTTGTTTTGTCCTAAAATCAGTAATGCATTACAAAACACCAAAGACACGGGAAGGGTCATGACTCCCTAATCGGGAGCTTGACGAAACTTCGTCATGTCGTCTTGGACAAATAACTTTACTTCATTTAATTTTGACTTTTGAAGCCTGGCATTTCGCAGTACATAATGTTTATTATTCACAACTTTTGAATTCCCATGTGGTCACTTGTAGCCAAGTTCGAGTTGGCAAAGTTACTTGACGACATAAGAGACGTCTAACATTCCAATGTAACAACATTATTACCTCAGAATCTTCCAACGTAAAATATCCTCTTATATTATTCGACGTTATCATTATTTCACTGTGATAAGCAAAGTCCATGAAGCAGGCTCTCAGTTTGATTTCAGGGGCCTGCGTGATCTCAGGCACCATAGCATTGAACATGACGGGAAGGACTATCGGTGGGCTGTCCGACTTTTCAAGTTCCAACTCAAGTGAAGTTTGATTCGCTCTCACTAAGTTTGCCGTCAGTGTCACCTATTTTAGGGATACATCGCTATTTTAAAACTGAAAATAACCTTTATGAACTAGATTTCTTTTCTTTGTTGGATAGCAATTTAATTTAATAGTTAAGACTATCATTTATAGTGATGAGTTTAGGACATTTTTCAAGAAATTAAAAACCTAAGTATTGAGTGATACGAATCAGTGGTTGAATTACCCTTATAGATATCCTTGACTCGGGGTCTATGTCAACTTTACAAGGCTCTATATTGAACTCTCTCGGCCATTGAGGTATCTCTGGCTTGGGATCAGAAACCGCATAGTCGATTAGGGTTATACTGCTGATTTCTGGACCATCCGATGAAATCTTTAGTGATCCACTGACATGCACCACCGACTCATTTATAACATCCAACTCCATTGTTTTAGGAACACCTGACATTAAAAATCCAAAGACATAAAAGAGTTGTTTATTATTATGTATGTTATATTTATAAAGAGTAGAAATGTATATCGTAGAGGCCTACGCGTATTTTTGTAGCTCTGCTACGGATAAATTGTAGACCTTACTACGGCCGTAGCACGCCTACGGGGAAGACTACGCTACGGTCGTAGCAAAAAGCGCACCCTGCTACAAGGGAACTTTTGTTTCGAGGTAATGGAGTAAATACGTATTGTATTTTATTATACAAACTCACTTTGCTTCCTTCAGGATAATTTACGTTAGCAAAGTCATAAAAAATAAATAATGTATAACTTACCTACACTAACCATGCCAAAATCTAAACACGGAATACTGAAAGTAAGTGACGGATATATTACTTCGCCTCTGAAATTACAAGAAATTAAAATCATTTAGTAAAAATGGAAAAAAATTGTGTAGTAAACATAACAGAGAAGACAGAAACGAACTATTAAGTTGGTAACTCACTTCAAGTAAAGCTTCAAGACGACATCCGTATCTCGAATGTTAAAATTAACTTCTTCAAAAAATGGCCCCTGATTGGAATTGCAAAATGATACGACAAAAATTTCTTTATCTCCGGGTTTTAAGCAGTGCAGCTCTGGAGTACAAGATATAATGCTACCAAACAGTGGGGGAATATCTTTATATACTATCACACCATTTATATGTCCTATAAAAAACATCATTATTTTTTAAATATATAATTTAAATATAACAAATTACAATCTTGTATTTTTAAATACCTTTGTTGATCGCAACAATCTCGTAGTTGTAAGGCTTGTTGATATACACACAGTCCATGTCGAGTGTCTCAATATTCAGGTTGATGGAGGGGGGCAGGGAGATCCCCACCAGGTGTAAGGGTACGCGGTTCACATACCCGTCGATGTCCAAGTAAGCTGTTGTGTTGAACTCTCCTATTTCTTTCGGGCAAAACGTTATTGTCAGTTCTGTTGCTTTGTTAGGCCATAGTTTTCCTTTCTGTAGGTAACATTAATTTCAATTAGAATTTATTGTACGTGCAATGTGCATTCTTCAATCAATTTCATAACGAAAAGATCAAGATTCATCAAACACACTGAAATATACATACTTCCATAAACCGTACTAAAGCACAGACGCCAGCACAGCAAACTGTTAAATTTTCCTAATTTACTTTGAAACATATGCTTCAGTGATACAGTTGAAAATCCATTAAGGATTAGACAAATTGACAATCTAAAACATCAAGCTACTACAATGTAGTAGCTTGATGTTTTGGCGTGTGTACGTAATAGTCTGCATATTACCGATGCTTTTGTTAATTGGTGAAAAAAACTTACGATTGGGTCTATAGAGAAGTGTGTATTTTGATAAAGTAAGGATTCGTCGGCCACAAGTGATTGGATCTCGTCAAAAAATATCCTGGTGTAGACTCTTTCGTGTTCGTCACTACTGAGCACATCGTACTGTACCAACTTCATGTACTTCGCCGACTCACTTTCCTTCATATTGTAAAATATTGTCGCTAACTTTACTTTCTCTTCGAAATCTATGAGTGATGCCGCAGCATGCAGTTTGTTAATATTATTAAATGACAACTGAATACAACTGACATATGTACAGACGCCAGCACATCAAGCTACTACAATCTGTCAAATTTCCTTAATAGATTTTCAACTTTATCGCTTAAAGATATGGTTCAAAGTTGATTGGGAACTTTTAACAGTTTCAGGTAGCTTGATGTGGTGGCGTCTGAACATAATGTGGATTATCTGTATCGTTAAACACTCACCATAATAAACACAGTCGTTCTTCATACACATGTAAGTAAGCAAATGATCAGATTTGTTGACGATCTTGTAAGTCTGTTGGCGCATCATCGTGTTGTACGTGTCGAAGAACCTCACCACTTGTTTCTCCAGTTCCACGCTGACTGTGTGAGTGCTTCCCGACAGCATTATACAAAAATTTTCCCCTAATAATTTATAATTACGCATGTATTTATATATATAATAATTATAGCCTTAAATAGTTATGCAAGCGAATTATTTTTACCAGTTTCAAAAATAGCATTCAGTATTCCATTAGTGTCCCCCAAATGCATCGTTTTAAATGCTACGGTGATATCGATTTTCTGATTTTTATTCAAGTACGCTGATTTTGGCTGTACTGAAAATGGACTGTGAAGGAAGAAGAAAGGTAAGTATCGTATTTTCCATTTAAAAGCCGTTAACAGTAAATTTTACAGATGTTTGTAATTTCCGAGACGTACCATCTACAAGTAAGAGTAAATCCAGCAGGCACCATGCCAATATTATGGATCGTCATCAAAACATGGTTTTCTACTTTGAGTGGAATCTTTGGGATCACCACTTTATCGGGAAAATCGAAAATAGGCCTCGGCCCCATTGCTTGAAAGAGGAAAAAATATTTTGTTATGCCTGTATCATTTTCCACTAGCCTAATTAAACCATAACAATCTCACCAATTAGAGGCAATACGTATTGATCCACGTCTGTATAAAAAGTAACTCTATGGATGTAGTCCTCATATTGTACCGGCAAAAAGGTAATCGCAAACGTCACACTAATTCCAGGAGCCAACCTGGACAGTAATTGCCCTCCACACGGCTTGATGAAGAAGTACGAAGACTCTTTAAATACCATGTTGAGGTACGTAGGACCCTATTGAAAACAAGTAATTCAGAGTATTCAGCTGATTTTTTTCAATGAAACACTTACTAATATTGGAGCAAAAGATTTTACCTTGCTTATATTTTTAACAGAAAATTTAGCGACAATTTTGTCGTTAGGTTTAAAGTTCTGGAACACCAGGAGTTTGGGCGTGAACGACAATACAGTGTTGTTGGGTTTCTTGTCAGCAATGCTCACGATGTTGTCAATTTCAATGTTATTCATATTCTGCAGCCGCTGCTGCGTCGACATTCTCATTTCTTTCTCATATTCCGACGGAGTAATCTTTAACGAACAAAATAATACTAAGCGATCACCAGGTTTTGAGTAAGGTTCACATATCTAAAACTCAAGTAATAATATTCATGGCTACCTCCGTGGAATCAGGAACCAACTTCTTTTTAGCAAGTAAATGATACAGTTCTGAAGTAAAATATCCATTTTGTTTAAACTTTTGCAATATTTCCATACCGCAGTATTCACTTCACTCATAGAAATGACACAAAGTTGTTTACATAGAAACGGTGACTTTTGAAGTGGTTTAAAGTAAGTTCGAACGTGGAAACAAATAGGTCTCATATAAACTAATATTTACCTCGGACATCCCTAAAGTTTAAAACATGGCCTATCTATCTCTTTAGATAGTACCTGCAAACATATGTATATTCAAGTCACACTCCACCAGATAGATCCTTGATTACCTACATCACAATAAAAACCACCTGAAAAAAGTGTTGTCAACAAAAAAGCTCAATTTAAAATTAAGACACAATTTCGCAAGGTATTTGACTCCGGCTAGAGGGGGCATTGGGATGAGTGCGGAAATAGCAGCGCGTCGTAATTTTAGTTGAATCGGGGCAACGCGGCCGCGGACAGAAATAGAGGCGGCGGTACGGCGCGTCTTCCCGCTGTCAACTTGGTCCGCATAGGGCGCACGATTAGCAGCCGCCGGCCACTCGCGCACCGAGGAAAGTGAAGCTGTAACCGCGCCGCCTGCTGCGCCAGGACGCGAGTGCACAAACCAGGAACAGTGCGCAGTTGCATAATTATGTGAAAATGAATTGTGACGCCCAATATAGTGAATTTATATAGTGTTGTCGCATGACATTCAGTTCTATAATATTTGAGTGATACACCGGCTGAGGTAAGTTTTAAAAGTTATCGGGACATGCATGTTATGAATTAAATGTAATACTAAGGAGTTTGCCTATACAAAAAAAAAATACTTAAGAACTAATTGGTAAATTTACATAGAGTGAGCACACTTTCGATATTTTGGGATATGAGTGGCGGAATATAGGTCGGCAAGGCGTCGAGGCAACGCCCGCTCTATCCCGGTCACAGCTGCCGTTTGCATATGTTAATAATATGTCAGTATTAAAATACTTAAAACGGAATTCTCATGTATCACCTAAAAACAAATATATCATGTAATTAAACACGTCTCAGTCACAAATATTTGGTGTAGGAAGCCAAAATAATTTACATAAGAACAAGAGAATGTTGTGCTCAGACTTTTTCCTGATATTTCAAAACTATTTTTACATGGATCACAAGTCGTAAGTGTTATGTTTGTTGCTATCTTTAATAACCGTAAGTAAGCGATATCAACAATACATCAAACGTGTATTGTTAAGTTGAATACCACAAAGCACAACATAAATAGTGCCACTGTTTCTTTGTTTATAGATAACGTTGTCTGCACATGTAGTGTAAAGTAGACCTTTATATTTATATTATGAATGCAGAGATGCTGAAGGGTCGTGGTCGAGATCCGCGCGGCGTTACGTCTCCGCCGCCGACGCACCTCGCCAACGTGCTGCGGCCGCCTGCGCACGCGCATGCGGCGCTCCGCCCGGCCACACCAACGATGCACCGAGCTCCTGTGCTCAGGCCGGAGCCAGATTACGAGGTGGTGGAGTTCCCAAGCGAACAATACGTCAATGCTAAGATACAGCCGCCACCACCGCCACCCCCGCGACCACCAACAGGTTAGTGAATTTTAATCTTTTGCGGGTGTGAGAATGGGGAGTTGCGTTGAAATATCTTAAAAACATTTATTTATTTATTCGCGTATGTGTGCAGGTCACCCGGTCGACGCAGGAGCATCGTGCGGGTTGTGCGGCGGCGGCGGAGCGCACGTACGCTGCGCCGAATGCGGGCGCCGCGCACTTTGCGCCTCCTGCGATGACATGTACCACCGCCACCCCAAGCGGAGGCATCATCAGCGACAGGTCGGTCGCAGTATCTACTCGATATACATATATAACCTGGCAATAAAATCTCTCAAACTACCAAGAGAAAGAGTTTCCTCAGCAATAATTTATTTTGAATAGGGCAACGCATTCGAAACGAATGTGAATTTATGTTTTTGTATTACAGGCATTATCGGCATCACAATTACGTGAAGAAAGACCACCACTTCCGCCGAAGGCAGTGCCACCTGTGCCGCCGCCGCGAAAACATAAGGTTCGTGAATTAGACCTGTATTATCTTCGGCTCCAAGTTTGTCTCAGAAAAATGCGGGACTGTATCTAATACAGTCCGCTGGTCAGGGAAAATACAAAATAACCGTAAAAAATAACTTGTTCCAGATAAGCGGCGATAGAATGAGCGCTAGTCCGAAACCACCTATACTTGATCAACGAAGAGCAACACTAAGCTCACCGCGCCACGTATCTATGATGATGGGGGCACATGGCCAGGGCCCTCCACTGTCACCCGGCAACCACATCCCGCCGCAACATGCCCATCAGCAGATCCCTCTACATCTTCAAACTAAACTTACCACGACGCCGACACCACACCATCTCGGCAGCATGCCATTCCTACCAACAAATATGCACACGAATGGGGCACCGCATGCTCCTGGTCAAGGACAACAGTCCAATACTCTTTCACACGCCCACATGAATGCAGCTTGGAACCGCCCTCGGGGATCATTACAGGGTTTTGGAGTTCAACCGAATATGGTAAAATATTCTCATACTTGCCCATTTGGATCCTAATATCTAATAGAATACCACGAAAAATGTATTAAATGTTTGTTTTTAGGCAATGCCAACCGAGCAATGGGACAACTCAGACAACATGGCTCCCACAATGCACAGTTGGGGTCGACCACTCCGTCGGGGTGCATCCGTGCTGGAGCTTGGCGGCGGTGCTGTGTCTGGTTGCGCCGGCTGCGCTCACTGCGCACCTGTACCCTGGCGGTATGGTAGCTGTGCCAGTCTAGACCACCCCTGGGCCAACACCAACCCTGGATGGGCACCTCCTTGCTGTTCACCTGGCCACCCAAATCAAAACATGCCTCCACACCTACATTTACACCAACCACAAACACCTCAGCCTTACAGAAGAGGTTAGTATTCTCAAACTTAACTTTTTCCCGAATCTTCATACATACGATACAAGTCTTATCTAAATCCGTTAATTGAATTTTCAGGTGATAGTCGTGCAGTTTCTCGTGCCGTGTCACGTGCCGGATCCCGGGCAGCGTCTCCTGCTATGAGTGTACGGTCTCGCACGTCTCGGCGAACGAAGCATCGTACGCCATCCCCGCCACCATTGACATCCAGTGATGCTGATTCTGAGAGCGAAAGCGAAAGTGACCATGACCATCCTGTCAAGCAACAAGAAAAAGAAGAAGATTCATTGGGACCTGCCCCTCCACCGCCTAATTCGACTTGGCAATGCGAGCATTGCACTTACGTGAACGAGCCCGGCGTACGAGTATGTGCTATCTGCTGCCGTACACCAGTTACTGTTCCTAAAACGATTACCACGGATATTGCTGAAAATGTTGAAAGACTGAAAATCACTCATACCCAATCTCCCTCACCTGCACGTGTCACTGAGGAGCCCCGGTTTGTGCGAGGTTAATATTATGATAATTATGAATTACCAAGTTAAGCTGTCAATACGTAACTAACACACACTAGTAGCTGTGCTTGTACGTCCATCGAGGCTCAAACATGAACTTGTAATTATATACTTGCGTCAACATATACACAATATATTAACACAATTTATTTTCAGATGCAGAAAAATCTAAAACGCGCTCCAAGAAAGAACGCACGTCTACAGGATGCGGGCCATCACCACCTCGAGAGGGAAATATTCCTAAGAAATCAATAAACCGACTCGTTACACCAACGAGAGAATCGAGCACAAACAATCATAATCAAGATAAACTACAAAGTAGACACGATATGGCTGTTGGACCTTCACCACCTCGAGAAGTTCGGAATGGCACGAGACATGAAATGAGCACCGAGATGTCTCCTCCACGGGACACGAATAAAACAATGCGCGTTTCACCTTTTCGCAACAGTAGGAATTCACCGCGACCTGAAGTACCAAAGCGCCACAGCATATCCGTAGGGCCTTCACCACCCAGAGACGAAACTTATGTCAACACACCAGCGAAAAATTCACTAAATGTCCAAAAAAAGTCCACTGGGACTTCTCCACCTAGAGACGCTGCTGTAGAGCAGCGTTCTTCATCGGCGGCTACCAACAGGACTAATGTGTCAAATACTGGTACCTCTCCACCTCCGCAAAGTATTTCCACACAGGTAAATTTAAAAAAATGGTGGTACGTTTTAATCCTAACCCATATGAACCCTAAAATGCCAAAGGAACTTTGTCTCAGTATAATACATTTTCACGGGAAAACATTTGAACTTGTACATGCCTGAGGAAGCCCATAAGGAACATCTATGTTAGTGTGAAGTAGGAAATATCCTCGGAGTGAAAATCAAATAACTTCTGAAAACGAATAGGTAATACTAGCAAATCGCTTCTTCGTATGTATACTTTAATTTTTTCTTTACGTTTAAAAGGCAGGGATGTTTATAAAAAAGCAGATATTTTAATTGCAAATCAAATAATAGATATTTTTTCACAGACTTATGAAGTTCTTAACACGAACGCTTGGGAACGCGCGCCCTCCGTGTCAAGATCTCGGCCAAGGAGACGTTTTCGAGACGATAGTAGGAGAGAACGGTCTCAAAGCAGGCATTCGATGTCAAGTGATACTCGTGTGAGTAATAGTATATGTTTTTACCTCTTTCGATATTATATAGCAGTATTTGAGAAATTCGTTGATATAGGAAAGCGATCGTAGCATCCGGACAGCTGGTCCAAGTAACAGATGGGAGTGGCGCGAACGTGACAGCAGCCCTGGAGGTGACTGGGGGGATAACTACAGTCGCTTGTCCCGCCGCGCATCACATCTTGACCTTCGCCGCACTCGCCCTAATCGTCGCTCTACATACTATGGCTCCGAGGTAAAAAATTTCCCCAAATATTAAAACCTTGAATCTTTAATATACATATTTCAAAACCTTAAATATTGAAATTTTTGACATGTAAAGTGCCACGAATTCGCCCGATTAGTCATTTTCTTCTCAGGCACCATCACCAGAGCGACAACCTACAACTCGTGCTATTTCGCTAGAAGCCCTTGCTGGAGCCGGGGCTAAGCGAGAAGCGCAAAGAGGAATTGAACTGGCGCAACTAATGAGTGAAGCTGAATCGCTAGGTTTCAGCGCCGCTGAAGTGCAAGCAGCACTAACACAAAGTCCAGCATCGCCACTAGTTTGGTTGCGAGAACGTTGGCCAAGCCTCTGCTCCGGTGTGCGTGCCGCCGCCGCACGTCTCGCACCTACAGCTGCTATTACGGAATTGGAAGCGAGGGCAGCTCTCGCTAGACATAGAGGAGCTATGTGGCCGGCTGTCACAGAATGTGTCGAAAGACACAGACGGAAGGTATTTTCATTAGAAAACCAATCGATCACAAGATTTTTTAAAACAGTAGCTATTAACTTTTAATGCGACACGGAATATTGTGTGTGTGTTCCGAAATATAGCCTAGTGTACAGGCAAGAGCTCATAACGTCATGAATCGATGATATTCTGTCATGAATGATGATGATTTGAAACTAACTAAACTAATAACTAACTACTACCGTTCTAGTAATAAACTATAGGTACTTTAAATTCCTCAAAGTCTGATCCACACACGCCCCTTAGATATACTACGTTACACTTGATAGACCGATACACTACGGTAGCACATCAGCACAACATGGTGTCGGATTCATAGCGTCATGACTCATGAGCACTGCACTGTACCAGTATACTGAGTTATATTTCGGAATACATATGTTTATACAAATTAATTTATCTTTAATACAAAGTAATTATAACTTTTTGGATAGGCGGAGATGATGGGCGTTGGAGAAGAAGGAAGACTACGAGGGCATGTTTGGGGCTCCCCTGTTGGAGCAGACGACGACGCAGTTCCACCACGCTCCTCATCACGCCAATCTCACCGCATGCGCGGTAATCTCAAACGAACCACAAATCAATAAAATAATCGTTGCATTACAACATCACTCCATCATCGTACCACGTCATAACCTTCACTTTACATTTCAGCAGAACATAGTTCAGATGAGTTTGAAGCACCGACACCACCTATATTCCAAGAAGATGACTGGATGTATTTACCACTAAACTTGAATTTAGATGATTACGACAGAGAAACAAATGTTCAACCGTTATTAAGTGATCGAAAATTTCCCGAAAATAAAGACGATGTTGCCAAAAAAATTAAAATACTTCTCGAAGAAGCTGGCGTTCCTCTAGTCGATGAAAATTTACTGTTAAGTGGACTACTGTCTAATAATATCAATGCCAGTATGAAGACACCGCAGGTTGATTTAATACAATCCGAAAATGATTTTATAGACGCCTACAATGCATTAACAAAGTCAAGTCCATTACCTAATATAGATAATGCTAAAACCAAAAGTAATATTTTAAATGAAAACCAATTACAAATCCAAAACGAATTAAACCAGAATACAGTTGTAAATGAAAGTGGATCAAAAAATCATTCACTAGTTCATGTAGATGAAATCACATCGCAAAACATACAACTGCAATGGAAAACCGATACAGCAGACGATAGCAAACAAGAATCAAAAACACCAACCAATAAACCGATCACTAAAAAAAATAATCATATAGCTGTAGAAACACAACGAACAGAACAAAAAGTTGGAAACACAGAAGTTAACTTTATAATACAGAAAAGCTCAGGTAATGAGCAAATAGCTGTAAATTCAACGAATCAAAAACAACCTACAGAAATTTTAGAAGTCAATGGAACAAATCTTCCAGAAAATGTGAATCAATCCGATGATGAAAATTCGGAAAATAACATTCCCAGAAAAATGGAAGACAAATCAAACAACCTTACAGAAATAGTCGATAACACACAAAGACTTATTCAACAGATGAAAGAAGAAATTAACTCTGACATTAATTCCATAGATGGTAGAACTATATCACAAAGTGAACCTGAATTCAGCTCTGATGAATCAAGTGATGAACAAGAATCAAGTTATAGTGAATCTGGAGGAAGGACTGACCATATAACCTCAGATGAAAAGGAAGTCACAAGTTCTGAAGACGAGGAGCCCTCTGAAAAACCAGTAGCTTTACAATATGTAACCAGTTCTGAGGAAAATGAGAATTTTGAAGAAGCTTTAGATCATGTAGAAAACCAATTGGAGGATTTTAAAAATGCAAACATTGAAATGCTAGATTCTATAGCTCGCACTTTACAAGAAGAGCATACTATTACATTAGAATTAAATGAAACACAGTCACAAAATGCTTTGAAGCCTCTTAAAGAAGATGTAAATAACAATCTATTTAATGCAGTAAACAGTTTTGATGAAATTTATGAAGAACTGAACAATCAACAAAATAATGTTGATATAAGCAGTACTAATAAACAAATTGAAACACAGAAGAATGAAAATAACTATAGAAACATAGAATTGTTTGCAAAAGAGACGGTTATATTATCTGTACTAAAGCCAATAGCTTCGACTCAATTAGTAATATCGGAAAATATTAACCCTGTCTATAATGCCGTCTTAGAGAACATCGAAGTAGAAGAAAATAATACTACAATTAATAACCTAGATAAGGAATTACAAGAGGTAACAGAACCGTCATCGGTATATGAAGGAGACAATTCACGATTAGATTCAGACAGAGCTCAAATTAATGAAAATATACATCCGGAAAACTTGATGCCTGATTCCGATATAACCGCAACCGTTGAACCGCAAGAAATGTTACATGAGAATGGAGATAATAATCATAATAATGAAGATACTAATGTAGATTCGTTACAAATTAACTCATTGAACACTGAAAAAGTTGATAGTCCTAATAACGATAAAGTAATTGTTTCGGAACAGGTTCCAGTCGATACACCAAGTGATAACAGCAGTATTAAAAATTCTTTAGCAAATAAGTCGAGTATACCAAAACTGGTGAGAATCATGCCCAATACTAAATCCAAGAACGATAAAGTTTCTCCAAAATTAATTGTTTCAAAGGTTCCAGTACGTCGAACATCGCTTAAACAATATCCCGCCCCTGCTCCTCCTAAATCGCATTTTGGTAACATTCAAAGTGGTCATGTCAAACAATTGCAAACCAGACTTTTTAACAACAAGACAATTCCTTCTAAACCAGTACCTACAACATCGGAAATACCAGTAGTGCAAGCAACCACTTCAACATTGCACAAGAAAAAACCAGCTCCGCTTCCACCTTTAAAACATAATTTAGAGAAACAGCTCTCGCCTCCTAAAACAACTAGTCCTCCTAAAAATAAAAAACCATTTTTCCGCGAGACCTGTCGCACAGAAGACGAATGGACCGATAGCGATTCGGAAAACTCACAAGTACAGATGATAAAGCCAAGTGAAGAACCACAGTATTCACCGCCATCTCCACCTCCTCCAATAACCGTGAGAAGGGTTTCTGGTCAAATCATAGATTTAGCCAAAGTGAGACTTCCAGAAGGTTCACCAGAGGTAAGTTAATTTTACTAATACTGTTTAAATAAAACAAAGATAATGGAATTCAAGACGATGAATTTCCTTTTAGAGGCAAGCCCGAATGCTACTCGCCGGTGGGGCAACAGAGACGTGGGAGCAGGCTCAACTTGCTGTAGAATTAATATCACAGGGCGCGGATACACCGGCTGCACTATTAGCAGCGCTAGAATGCGTTGACATGTCATCTGCTCTTGCTTATTTATACCAAGACTGCGAACTCTGTGCGTCTCGACTTCCCGAGCATGAGGTAAATAATATGTTATCTTTCAATCCGAGCTCGAAACTATTATAATATACATACATATAGCACACGAAATTCACACTTGATTAATTTTGCAGATGGTGTCAATGTTGCGATGCACTCATCGATGCTGTCGAGAATGTGCACACCATTATTTCACTGTACAAATAACAGAGAGAAGTATTGCCGACTGCGTATGTCCGTATTGTAAACTACCAGAATTAGAAAGTCTCCCTGAAGATGCATGGCTTGAATATTTTGCACATTTGGACATACTTTTGAAGACTTTGCTCGAAGTAGATGTTCACGAGTTATTTCAACGAAAGGTAATTGTCAACTCAGGATTCAATGTTTTTCTGGAATTCTTTCTAATTTCTTCGAATTAAGCTTTAAGAGGTTAAAACCGTAAATTGGTGAGACAGTCATCGACAGTGTCTTACAATACAGAGTGTGCAAAAGATTTTATTGATAACTCTCACTTTGAACAATTTGTTGACAGTTACGAGACCGGACGTTAGCTCGAGATCCAAACTTTAGATGGTGCATGGAATGTTCGTCAGGATTTTTTGTTCATCCGAAACAAAAGAAAATACGCTGTCCAGAATGCCGATCTATCAGTTGCGCAACTTGCAGAAAACCGGTAAACTTTATATTTTGTTTCCACCGCTTTCTCTGCTTATGAATTTGTTAAAATAAAAACAAATAGCATTCACTTATGTGCAGTGGAATACGAATCACGAAGGACTGACTTGTGAACAATATACGGCGTGGCTCGAAGACAACGATCCTGAGCGTTCTGTTACGGCAATACAGCAGCATTTACGAGATAACGGACTTGAGTGCCCACGATGCCATTTTAAATACTCCCTGTCCAGGTAGGTACCATTCTTAGGATGTCGTATGCATACTGTAGCAAGTATTTAAATAAATGAAATTTGAGTATTTCTATAACTTTTATACTAATAATAAAAAAAGAAAAAGTTTGCAAGTCTGTGACGTTGCTTTGTGTTTAATGAACATATTTTGAAATAATTAACCCATAGAAAATCACTTTATTTGTGAAAGAAGAATTTCCTTCGGGTGTAAACGCAGAAAAAAAAGCTAACTTTGGTTGAAATTGAATTACAGAGGCGGCTGCATGCATTTCACATGTACTCAATGCAAGTACGAGTTCTGTTACGGCTGTGGAAAGCCGTTCACGATGGGTGCACGATGTGGTCTCAGTGAATACTGCGCTAAGTTAGGACTTCACGCCCATCACCCCCGCAACTGTTTGTTTTATTTAAGGGACAAAGAACCGCACGAGCTGCAAACTTTACTCCAGGTATATCATTGTGAACATAGCATTTTATATTATATTTTTATACCATTTACACCATAGCATTCCACTACAACATACACAATCTACAAGTTTTTCCACACAAAGACTAGCATGATATTCCAAGCCACCTTCAAGTTTCGTACGAACTTTCTTTTTTAAAATATTCTAATTCTAGATGAACAACGTCACATATGAGACAAACGCTGCGGAAGGTAGCACCGGGCGATGCCCTGTGCAACTGCAACGAGAAACACCGACTGGCCTCGTGGATGGTACTTGCGGTAGCGAGGTACCAGCTAACTATGCAGGGCTCTGCAAGTGAGTATTACCAACTTATCATAATAAGAATACGAAGCCAAACACTTGGTGAATGATACTTGGTGAATTCTACTTACTTACGTGAATATTACCTACTTCTAAAAAACTGAGGTACATAAAGACCAAATGTTCTATGCTGTGGTCTGTTGCCAGTGCGTGGAAAATTAAATCAACTTTGACTTTTAAAAACATTGAATTTCAATAAAACCCTTTACATTGCTCTAGAAGTCGGACATCGGCTTTTTTATTTGCCTTTCAGTGTTTTTGGAATTCGGTGTTTTTTTTTTTGTTGTTTATTTGTTTTTTTTTAAGCTTTTCAGTGTCAAGGTTCAAAATTGTGGTTCGTCAACCATTTATACCCGCCGTCTCATATCTCATGTTAGTTGGAAGTTCTCAATTCTCATCAATACGAATAAAATTATCTCAAACACATGGTATCCATCATAAGCCGTTAAAGAGTTCCCTATCTATACTTTGTCTCCATAATACATCTCGGTGAATAGTTCTTACATCGAAATTATTGAATTTCAATATCTGCATTATTGGATTTGAAGAAAATTAAGAGCACTTTGTTGTTAATTTTTGTTGAGGTTGAGTTAAAACATTCATCGATATCAAGGCGCGTAGGCCAAACCGAGCGTACACACGAGATGAAATCCGCAAGTGTGAAAGTATTCTTATGCTTTCTATTATGCGATTACCCATTGCGCATAATAAAAGTATACGAAATTAGACTTACAGATTGAATTTCTTGAGAAACTAGGTATCATAATTCAACGTATATTTTAATTCGTGACCCCTTAATATCTTAGTCTGCGACCACTCCGAATTACGAATACTTATACGTTTCTTTGCCCTTTCATGAAAATATGTTTTGTTATGATGTAAGTACCTGCCATGGTACCTATCTAGTATAAAAACCACTCATGGTACAGAGCGATGGAATGTTCCGACCAAACGGGTGTCTAGTGGGCTAATGTTTGAAATCGGGTTCTTCCTTAGTCGCGGATAACTATAATCAAGGGATAAAAAACACGTTCATACCTTAGTAAGAAACTAATCGACCGTTGAAGGTGTTCCTATCCTCGCGCTTGCACTTTCCGGCACTTCAACTCTCCAAGAATCTAATATCTTGTTATAATATCTAATATCTAATTAACCAGTAAATTAGGGCTATTATTCCAACATTGCCTGTGACGGTCGAGGCGAGCGAAGCGGTGAGTCAAGCATATGTTTGCAGGAACCACTACCTGGAATACCTGAGTCGATTGGTCCGTCGTTGCAACATCGACCCACTTCCGATCCTGGGCATAGACGACCTCGAGACGCTGGTGCGGCGCGCCGCGCTTCGGCCGCCGCCTCGGCCCTACGGCTCGCTAGACGGCCTCTACAAGCGAGGCCTCGTTGAGGTGTGTTGACACACGCTTTACCTACTTGCAGGACACACTACGTGGAGTACCTGGCGGGACTGGCGCGCGGCCTCGACCCTATCCCCATCATGGACGTGAGCGAGCTCGTGGCTGAGTTGCGCCGCCGCGCGCTGCCGCTGCCCGAGCGCGGACCCTGGGACACAGACCCTATCTATGCCGGGATGTGTGCCGAGGTACAGCCACACGGTGCCTTCGTTGCCATGGACAAACCTACACCACTATTAGCCTCCGTCCTATTCAAAATTTCCTCATTTTGCAACAGAAATATTATGTTCTCGTGTAGCCATACTTTTGTGTTTGTGCTCAAATTCTTCAATTTCTGAAAACAAAGTCCTTTATATTTTTGGCGTGCTTCACTACAATAACGTATTCTAATCAATGCTGTAGTTGTGTTTCATCTCATTTAAAATAACTATTTACTTACTTGTTACAGATAGTCAAAGAGAAGATTCCACTGGATTAAAATGAAATTAGGATAATAAGTGTCGGTTGCTTCAAAATATGGAAAATAATAATATTAATGAGCTATAATGAATATATTTATATAATTAACATAAAAATAAAATACAGTAATAAATTATTTGCTTAGTTTTATTTTTCTTAATATAAAGTTATCGCCGAGCAAAATGTTCATTCATGTGACGTTTGTCACGTTGTATATAATGCCTATTCGAGTGAATGCGACTCTCGAGCGAGTCGGGCAGGGCGCGCGCGGCGTTGTGCGCGGAGCGCGGCGCATGCGCGGTGCGGTCGGCGGCCGCGTCGGCGGCGCGCTGCTCGGCCACGCGGCGGCCGCGCTGCACCTCCCGCTCGGCTCCCGCAGCCGCCATTTCAGCTAATCTTGCAGCCTTTTCGTCTTCAGTCATGCCACCTCGTTTTTTATTCTGTGGCTTATTGCGACTCTCGTCATCATAATATCTACCATATTGACTTCTAGAATGATTTCCACCACTATAATTTTTCTCGTCGTTGTAACGACGAGGTCCTTTGTATTCTGTCTCATAGCTACGCTTCGGAACATGAGTCTCTGTAGAGGCCTTTTTATATTTCTTATGCAATACTTCATTGTCAGACTTATTATCATCCTCCGAACTTTTCCTTTTTCTTGACTCACTTTTGTTATCTTGATGTTCAGGTGATTGTTTACTACTTTTTCGATCATCATTCCTAGTTTTTTTACTTTTATGTTGTGACTCACCTTCACTACTACTTTCGGATGAGTATTTACTCTTTTTCTTCTTCTTTTTTTTACTATGCTTCGCCTTCTTTTTCTTCTTGGATTGTTTTTTACGGTCAGGAGATGATTCGCATGAGGAATCGTCCGAATCTAAAAGAGTCGCTAAATCTAAGCTCTTCTGTCCCCCTAGAGCATTAAGTTTGGCTGCAAGTAGATCATCAAGATTTTTGTCTTTCTTTTTGGGTGATTTCTTGGACTTGCTTTCTTTCCTTAAATCCTGAAAAATAAAATATATTGAAATAATTTTTTATGTGTTTCTTGCATGAGTTTATTACTATTAATGATCAACAAAACCTGACTTATTTAGCTACTGGGAAATAATATGAAACCCTTCATATGTTTATTTCAAAAAGAAAAACACAATAATTTCATTGCTATACCTACTAATTTAATTAGGTACAATAAAGAGCTATGCAAAGAGGCAGAATGAATGTCTGTGTTGCTCCTGTATATATACACGGTGTTACTTACAAAGGTGCCTTCCTCCTATTGACATTAATGACATTTTTGTATCCCTGGTATAAAATTTGACATTTCAAACAATCAAATCAAACCAGACTTCATAATATTAAGAAATTAATTCTTCAAGGAACCAAAATTATTTTGCAAAAATTATCCCACAGCTGACATAACTATTATACCCACAATTGGCATCCCAAATGTACTACTCAGAAATCCTACTGATGCTGAAAATACTTACTGAATCTTGTACCTGTTTAATAAGATATCCTTATTTTATAAGCTAATATTTTACATTGCCTTTATTTTTATCTAGTTATTTGCCAGGATTTCTCCAAATACAAAATGTAAAACTTGAGCAAATACCTGTTCCTTTCTGAGTAATTCAGCTAGCCGGCGACGTTGTAAGGGATTATTGAGCAATGCTGCCCGAGCAGCACGCTCCCGCTCTTTGATTAAAAGTAATGGATCTTCACGAATTTTCCGAGACATATCAACTTGAGCATCACCAGCTGCTGTCAGCATACTCGATCCAACAACTCGTCTTGATACAGCTGGGATGACATCCTGCTCTTGCTTATCAGATATTTCAGCATTCTTATCAATTGATTTACCAAGTAAATATGCTTCTTGATCAACTTTTTTATCTGGTTTCTGAAAATTTTGTTTATGTTATTATTGTAATAGGCTATGAACACAGCAATCTCATAAAGTATAAGTGAAAACTTATCTCTTATTCACCTATTAATTCATAAATACACATTAAAAACTACAGTTTTTTATTATATATTTAACATACATAATATAGTAAAGTAACACTGAGTAAATATATTTTTTTCATGCATGCATCACAATGGTTGAAACCTATGAGAGAGACCAAATAATGTACTTAGTATATTATACACCATAAAAAGTCTGCAACCATTATTTTGTAACTCTGAGTAGTTTTATATGATTGAAAAGTTAATCAGAATGTTAGTCGAAATTAGTAACCTCTATGAATGTATAAGATGTAATCAAAATTCCCTACTTCCCTAATTTATTAATGATTTTATTGAGTACTAGCGACCCGCCCCGGCTTCGCACGGGTGCAATGCTGATACTAAAATTATACATATAAACCTTCCTCTTGAATCACTCTATCTATTAAAAAAAACCGCATCAAAATCCGATGCGTAGTTTCAAAGATTTAAGCATACAAAGGGACATAGGGACAGAGAAAGCGACTTTGTTTTATACTATGTAGTGATTTTATGTCGGATACTTTAGGTGGACTACTCTTGTAAGACGACTAAAAAGTCACAGTGTATATTATTGACACAGTGTATAGTATTAGATAGAAATATGCGTACATCATACATCCAAGATAGGCGTTTGTCATCAGCAGAGGAACTGTTGGTGTGTTTCATGAGACTGTTTAATTCAGCACGGTCTCGTTCCTCCGCCCTTTCTCGTTGTAGTTCCAACATCTTTTTCTTCTCTTCTGCCGCCGCCTGCTCGGCCTTCCACACGCGTTCCTGATTTTTCATAGTGTTTGGATGCCATGACTTCTTAGAGTTCTAAAAGATTAACATTGAAAGTTAGTGTCTTGTCAGCAAGGACATTGTATTGTTTTCATTATTGATATTATTTAAGACTTAGTGAATACATAAACTGACCAAGTCTCCACCTCCCATTGTTTGGCGAATACTTTTTGGTTTCGTTGATAAGTTACAACTGCCTTAAACACCGAATTAGTGTTCTTATGCGGTAACTGTCTAAACGAGTATCCAAATACTACAGGAGCTTCAAATTCTTTAATTCCGTGTCTTTTGCATCTGACATTCTTGATTTCTTCACATCCAGTTCATTAGCACGCTAACTCTTTCGGTTACAGTTTGGTGGTCCCATTTGTTCCAAAAAACATTCATTTATGACAATCGCTTGACATTGACATCGACATAGCAGTGACAGTGGATATGTAGTGACAGCTAATAGGAGGGTTGCCAGTAAATTAAACGCGGCCATACGGTTAACTAGGTTTACTATAATCGTAGGATTAATATTACATATTTCAATTCAATTATTATTCTATTAATTCAATTAAATTAAATTAATACGAAATGATCCTGAATACAAGACACCATACACCGTCCGAGTATACATATTTTGTATCCAAATAATTAGTAATAATTATATCTGGCAGCCCTAGCCGATAGAGCAACATTGTCAATACTTAGGTATTTTTTTTATTTGCCCATTATGTTCCAAAGAGTATACAATATACTACATTATGTTCTTCCGACTATATCGCCTAGCATTTCGTATCTATGCATATTTCTTCCGTAAAAGAAGAGGAACTATGCTTTATATACGAGGCATCAGCGCACACAACTTATTATTGCTCACACAGTCACTTACTGAGTTGTGATAAATATGGAAGTCTAATAGCCTATTACTTTTGAACTGTTTGGGTTTAAAACCCTCGGGCCGAATCTGAGCGCTCACCTTCTTACCAGGGATATCTTAGAGCCCCGATTAAATTTCCCGTGACCTGAGCTGGCTTTTATTTTTGTCCAAAATTTCTATTAAGCATTGCCATTCAAAGTAGCAATACTGCCAGCCTGATTGGTTACACTATGGGGTATTAGCGATGAAGACCAATTTTTTGATGCCCTACAATTTTGATACGCTAAATTATGTATCCAGTGAAGTCAGTTGAATTATTTCATTAAATATGAATTTTGTAATCAAAAACTATGATTTGATTAATAAATTAAAAATAATTGAAAAAAAGTCGCTCCAATAGGCTAGCTTCATAGCACCTACGTAAGAAAAACTAGCTTGTGCCGGCGATTTCACCCGCGAGATACGGGGGACGCGGGCCGTATCCCTTGGGAACTACTCCGCGACCAAGGATAAAAGTAGGTAGGTACAATATAGCCTTCCCCAATAAATGGACTATCTAACACTGAAAGAACTTTTCAAACCAGTGCAGTAGTTCCTGAGGTTAGCGCGTTCAAGCAAACCAACGAACTCTTCACATTTACAATATTAGAACAGGTAATTGTAATAGATAGGTACCTATTTAACTTCTAAACTTTTTATTTATTTATTTTTACTGAAGAATTTGCTTCCTTCGAGGTTCCACGCGCCGGAAGACGACGACGGAGGCTGTTGCGGGGCGAGGGAGACGCGGCGCGGCCCGTGGCGCGGGTCAGTTGCGGTCGCGTTGAGGAAGGTTGAATCGGGCGCACGAGCCGTGTGGCCTCAGTACCGCGGTTTCAAACGTTCGGTGACCGTGCAGCGCGTGTCGGTACTCTGCCCCGCACGCCTCACTCACCTCTTCCTTGTGCCCGCCTCACTGTACACTTTGTGAACTAAGTACGAACCTTTCGTATATAATATGACACAGTACGATATGAGTGTATACTAATCATTTATTCCAATAATACCACAGATATTGTCACAACATCAGTATTTATTTACAAGATGTATTTCGTTGGAAATGACACTTGTTGTTAATGCCTATACCTTGGAGCTTGCGATTGCGATTAATATCATTTAAAAATATTCTATCAGCTTACACGTGGAAGAAAAATATTATACCTAAAAATGTTATACGTGTTCCTACAAAATTAAGTAAATACATAGAATTGTGTATCGTACCTACTAATATTATTTAGACGTCTTTATCATTGGCCTAGGTACATGTATAAATCTTAGTTAAGTAAATATTCTGTTGTTATACGTATGTACTTATATGGTTAGGCCCAAACACCTACACGGGTTTTATAAAGGCCCCATTAAATTAGGACTGCATTCAGAATGCAATAGAAAAGGGTAATGAACCTGCTAGCTAGAGTGTAGAGCTGTGCCTATCTCCTAGAGAATATTTGACATGGATGGAATAAAAATCATAAAGAAAGCATATCACTCAGATCGATTTGACGGTGAATCCGATTTTGCTTTAGGTACCTATCTAAGATGATATTTTATTGAGTATCTATAATGTGAGAAAAAGTTTGAAGTAGAAACAAACTACAACGTAGCTGAATGCGTGTACACACAAACTGTTAGTATTGACACGCAGCGCACTCATTAGTAACTAATATACTAACTTGCAACATCCTTGTTATAAATGGTATCATTATTGGTACCTCCTAGTCATGCTTACAAGCCCAAATTTCAGCTTAAATACACCTGCAGTTATGTACTTGGGCTGTACAGCAAGAATAGGTACCTAAATTTATTCGGAGTCTATAACTTTGTCTCTGTTTGGAATCTGTTGCTGTCCCAACAAAAATGCAAATGAAGAATGTTTTCAAGCTGTTTACAAGGAAATCTATCAGTAATTTGGCGTTTACAATTCACTTTAAATGTTAACTTGATCTGCATACTAACCTCGAGACACCGAAAAACATTTTTGATGAATTTAGTCGTCGTCGGAGTCAGTGTCTTCATTTGTTTTAGAATTGTAAACTATTTACAAATTGGTTAGGGACAAAAAATTTCATTCGTGAAGCATTTTAATTATACGAGTATTACGTATATTTTGCTAAAATTATTAATTTCTTTATTCCACGGTACAATTCTCTGTTCCGTGCTTTATTCTAATTATTTCAAATCAGAAAGTATCATTATGAAAAGAGCTATTACTCTTTTTACCCGTCTTCCCATAAAATGGTCAAAATTTCAAATCTCAATTGAGAATTCCAAAGTTTTTCTGTGTTTGGCGGCGCATAGCTCCGCTATTTACCAACCAATTTGAAATATTGTCATCAGGTCAAGGATCTGACGATGATGATGGAATCCCTTAAAAGTCGAGGGTAAGTCTCAAAATTTGTAGGCAGGCATTGGGTAAAAACTTGATATAACGTTTTATGTCTGATGACACAACAAAACAGTAAAGACTTATAGCTGTATAAACTTCTCAACGATATGCACCAAATACCTACCTCCTGTGGGTTCGATGATGGAGATCAAGTACCTATTACAGTGTACCTTTTCATCTGTTTATGGCAGCTACCATGTAGGTATTTGAGCTTATTTATTTCTTATTGATGAGAACTTCTCGTTAATGTGTCTACTAAAATACTAGACACCGGCTAGAACCAATTGCTAAAAAATTAAATGAACCACATATAAATACAAGATACAACGCTGTAGAAGTCGTAAGCGCAATCTCTAGACACCGACTTCTAGAGCGATATAATCCGTGGATAGAATTAAAAGTTATTACTTATTTGCTTTAGTGATTTTGGAAGATGTTTTTTTTTTCTTTTACTGTGCAGTCTACCTTCCTACCAGTCGTACCTTCTTCATCATGTGTACATACAGGATACAGTTAGGCACAGCTATCTAGTCATTGGAATTGCAATGAACATGCACTCCAAATTCTTTCCCCCTTCTGTAAAGCTATGCCTAAGAGTTCATATTTTTTGTACCTTCCCGTGTATCTAAAACAACAGGCAACGATGACATTTATTTTCAATGGCAAGGTGAACCACGTAGTTTATGTATTATGTAAGTAAAGCGAATACTTGCGTGCATAAGTAATTGCTCCGAATGTGCTTACTGCTGCCTTAGTGTCAAATGTTGAAGATTGTTACGTCAACTCCCTTGTTTTTTGCTTCACAAGGACATGACATACTTCCTTACCTACCTAATGAAATCCATTATTAGATCAGTTGGAAATACAGATTACAATACCTGAACAGCAGTAGAAAAAGTCATGTATCTATTTATTTCCGTGTTCGTTTCTTATTTTCCGTCAAAAAAAAATTGCTGGAAACTACCAAAAATACTTTACCAGTAGGATAGGAATGAACCAACTGCTATAAATTTGTACCCAATCATTACACGGGTCACCAGACCCACCTAACATAGATCTCGTTATGTTGTTGTCCTAGACAGACAGATATCGGCGAGAGGGAGAGTGCGGAAGGGAAAGAGGAATGAGGGGCGAGAGTTACGCACGCGCACTGTTGTCGAGAGTTCACACGCGCGCTTCGAAACCGCGGTGCGCCTCCACGTGTACGCTAGCGTTGCCCTCTTTTACCCGCGCCCCTCTCCCCGCGCGCGGTTCGTTCGGACATTCCAACCAACCTTCAACAAATGCGCGCAGTGTCTATCGCGTGGTAGGTATATATATGTTATAATAGCGTTATGCTTGTGTAACAATTACAATAACTCATACATACAAAACTATTGTACATTATACTATGTGTTATTTACTTAGCTATCTTAATTAAAAATAAAGCTCTGACTTATAAAATACAAGTTACATGGGTATACCACCTATTAAATTAATAAATACCTAGGTACTCTCCAAGGCATACAGGCCAAATAAGATTCGGAGGCACAGTTAAGGAAGGTAGACAAACTACCTAAAACCTAACAACAGAAAGGTTCATAACCTTTAAAAAAGTACGTTTGTGAATTGGAGTACAGAATGGGGAGACCTTAGTTAGGTCGGTAGGTCCTTAGCCCAAGTGGGACACTTTAGCGAGTTTTAAGTCTTATAAGATTTTGATTGGTTTAAGGTCCTAAAAGGTTGAGTAGAAAAAAGCATACATCAATAATACTTTATGATAGCTTGCGCTAACGTTTTCGCCCGCGCCCGTGCGTTGGCATCTACTGCTGCGCGCACCTAGATAAAAGTAGTCATAGCCTTCCTCGATCGGCGCGTTCTGTTCCACGCGGTCCTCGGAGAGATGTCAGCAACACGGCAGGGGCCCCTTATGGCCAGGGTCTGCCTGGGCTGTGGGTTGTTCGTAAGCGTTACCGTGGCCCTGGCACACAGGGACCTCCAGAAGGAACATAGTGTCAGTCAGTAAGAGTAAAACCCGCTGTGTTAATATATAAGAACTGTTAAGGGCTAACAACGCCTTTAACAATGCCATACCGCCTCGACTGTGATTAAAACCTTACCACACTTCTATCGAAATGTACTATTGCAATGGGCACATCAAGCCTAATGGTGTCGAAATGTGCGTTTTTTAAACGTTAAACTTTTGATTTTATTACAGTGTCATAAGACGTACAAGTAGACCTAATTCTTCTTCTTTAACTTAAGAGCCTAGCCCTTGTCGGTGCAGCTCCCTTCCATTTCTGCCTATCGCGTGCCAACTCTTGAACTTCCTTATATACGTCCCAACTTTCATCTTCTCTTTAACTTGACTGGTGTAGCTATATCTCGGCCGACCCCTTCCCCTCTTTCCTTCGACTTACCCTTCTATGATGTTTTTAATAAACTAGTCGTTACGTATAAGGTGTCCAATCATTTTCCCTCTCCTGTTCTTTATATTATTAAGTTGTTGTCTTTAAGTTCCTCCTCGGTTTAATACTTCTTCATTGGTAATTCTTTCCGTCCAGCTAATTTTCTCCATCTTCCTCCAACATCACATCTCAAAAGCTTCCAGACTGTTTATGTCCTGCTTAGTCAAAGTCCAAGTTTCGCAACCGTACAGCGCAATACGGCATAGCATAAATATCTTTATGAAATTCTTGCCTGTTAATATTGGATCTAAACAAATATTTCTTGCTGTAAAACGATTGCTTGGCCATCGCAATTCGACATCTGATATCAGTGGAGCACCTAGAGTCATATGTTATATTGCTTCCTAAATATTTAAAACCTTCAACTTGTTCAACTGACGAATTATTTATTTTTATAGATGTAACAATAGGTCTTACTTTTGAAGTTGTTAATGTTTTGTTTTGTTAAGACCTAATTGTTATGTTGTATTTTCAACTTGACACCTTCGTGCAAATCCGTGATACAGACCTTATACGGGTTCATTTTGAGGTGCAGAATCCTAAAATTTATAAACATTATAAAGGACAGCATTATAGCGTATTATCATTCCTTTTATTTCCGCTTGCTCTTATGTTTCACAACGCCACCGACTCCGCTTCGGCTTGGTTCGCGCTCAGCGGCCGCCACACGTAGCGCCGCGCCCGCCGTGGCGGCATTCGGTTTCTGTCGACCGAGTGAGTGTGTCGTTATAGTTACTGCTCGCCTCGCTGTCAAACCTTTGTACACAACCTACGCCAACATTAACAACATTGAACCTTGCTAGAAAAATCATCATCATTGTATAACATGATAGGTAAGGATTTTTAATCATAACAATAATTACAGTTTATTACATTTAGTGTATCATATTGTGTACATATTGCGGATTATTAATAATAAATATAGTAAGGCCTCGTTCGTACATTTTCAAAATAAGTAATAAAAGGCGTCAGACCTAAATATTATCAAGTACCTAAGTAGGTCAGGAGATGACTTAATTTTGATTTTTTTGTACTGTTTTTATTTTTTTGTCTTGAACAATTCCTGCCTATTATTTGACTCCATTTATCTTTTTTTGTATTTATTATTTTATTGGCACAACGAGGCAAAACGACGCTTTGCTTTACGCACAGCAATAAACCATTTTCCCGGTATAAGTAAGGCGTCTGGGGTACCTAGGTTTCTTCATTTTATTAAAATACCTAGCATTTGCCTTCTTTGTCTGACAAACAATAATTATAAATGAGCCTCTTTAGTCGGTACTACAGTATAGTAATTGACTTGGTACTATTGAGTCCCTACCTATTTCTATTAATATTTATTTTGAAGTAGGAACATTGCTGAATCATTATTTCTTAGTAGGTAGGTACCTAGGTACCAATGTTTTTATAAGAGAAAAAAAATCTATTTTAAGATCGAACTAATTAATTCCTCTTTATCTAAAAACTTATAAATGGGGCGGGGTGGGGCGAGCGAGAGAGGAATATCTACTTGTGTGCGAACTGCGGGGTCGGCGGCCCAAACACGTGGAGGCCTGCACCGCGGTTTCGACACGATAGTGCCGCGGTGCAGGCCTCCACGTGCTGTCAGAGGACATTCACTCGGCTTATGCTTCGCTCCCCTCTTACCGCCAGCACCCCGTTGTGGCCGTATTATGTTGGTGCATCCTGATATTCCTGATCGCTGCATGCCATACACAACATACACTGTACTGTGAACGGTCGTCGCGCTTGAATCGGAGCGCTTAACATATTACGGTCAAAGTTTATAATGGAACGTGTATCACCTATGAAAATAAAACAATATCGTTCGACAGGTGACGAGGAACGAGTCCATCAATGTGGCGAATGTGGGCTAACGCTGTCCACTCGCAGTGCACTGACGGCCCACGCGCGATCTCATCGTGCTACTGCTGATGCTCATCGTTGCGACGTTTGCCACAAAACCTTCGCCGTACCTGCTAGACTTGTACGCCATTATCGGACCCATACTGGTGAACGGCCTTTTGAATGTGAATACTGCCACAAGATGTTCAGTGTGAAGGAGAACCTGCAAGTGCATCGGCGGATCCATACTAAAGAACGACCGTATCGATGCAGTGTTTGTGACGCGGCTTTCGAACACTCCGGAAAATTGCACCGCCATGCTCGCATACATACAGGAGAGCGCCCGCACGCCTGCCCCCATTGCCACAAGACCTTTATCCAATCAGGACAGTTAGTCATTCACCTTCGGACCCATACTGGAGAAAAACCATATCGATGCCCGGCGCCAGGCTGCGGCAAAGGGTTCACATGCTCGAAGCAACTCAAAGTACACTCGCGCACACACACCGGTGAACGTCCTTACACTTGTGACATATGTTTACGTGATTTCGGCTATAATCATGTCCTAAAATTACATCGTTTTCAACATTACGGCGAGCGATGTTATCGTTGTACTGTTTGTGATGGCACATTTAATACCAAAAAACAAATGGAAGCCCACATATACAAAGAACATGGGGCAGACACACCCCGGAATCAACAAATGCCACCTGCAGGATCGCTTGTGAATGGAAACGTTATGTGTGATTTGGTAGAAGCCGCCTTGCAGCAATTACCCCCGACTCCTCCTAGTTCCCCGCCGTCGCCGCAGTGTGTCACAGCTCCGGCTGCGCCCCCTGTGCCAGTATCCAATCCGTCGCCTGCGGCTTCTCCATCACCCTCACCAGCGCTGGCACTATCAACCTCTGTTCAATATACCTTTGCCCCATCATCGTTGCCGCCCCGGAAACGGAAACTTATTCCTCAACCTGATACCGAAGTGCCGGCCGTCCGTCATACGTCGGTAATACAATTTGCTCCGGCAGCTGTATCTGATTCATAATAGGCAATATAGATATGAAGCTTACTAAATTCAATATGTACCTATCAAATACCTACATCCCGAATGTAGTATTCTCTTAGTGTAATTTTCCAAGGCTTTTTTCAATTTATTTGGCTTGTTGTCTCTGGTTGCGATTGTAGTGGATTAATGGTAGACGCGTAAAATGTAATACATAAATTGCCTATGGATAGATTGTTTAGAGTGTGTATTGGAAACTTAGATGCGAATCGTATCTGTAAGCAATGATTTGTGAAATTTTAATGTTTAAGAGTTGAGGTAAAGACTAATAAATAGAGCTATTAAGTGCATTTGTGCCGTTATTGTTAGCTACATAAGTTCTTTTTTATATTTAATTATGTAAGTATGTTTAAGTTTATTATAATAGATTAAAATAAAAATAAAGTACAATATTGTATTAAAACTTTGTCAATATTTATTTTCCCTATTCTTCAAAATGAAGTCGGAAGTAATCCCTTCTTCACTCTACACTATATTAGTGGAAGTCTGTGGAACAAACACGCTATTCTGCTGATTTTTTATAAAACCTGAAGACGTGTTGCCAGATTTTACTGAGAACCCAGAGGCCCTTTTACTGTAGGTAAAAACTATTCATATTCCTTCAACGGTTACCTTCAATTTTAAAGGCCAGTAGGGTTACACCTTTGGGTTACCCACATAAAGTGCAGTCTGGAGAACTAAACCCGTGAAACACCAATCGGAATCAATTGCATTTACACAATCATGACAATGTATATTTTCCACTACCATGATCGTACAGGTCTTAAGTGTGAACTCCTGGCAAACTGTCCAGTGTCCATTGTCCTGTTGGTCTAGTGGTTGTAAGTGCGACGGTCGTGTGCGGGTCTGGGGTTTGGTTCTCTGGTCGGGACAAAATCGCTTTGTGGGCGGGTATTGAGAATTTTTGTACTGAAACTGAAAGTTGGTGATGTCACACCAGCGGCAGCGTACCTGGAAATTCTTACGTAGTATATTGTATACTCTTTGCTGGAAATGGGTAGATAGGTGATAGCCGTCACCCTCAGCTGTAACCTAATTTTAGTTAAAACTCTGACAGATGAAGGATTGCAATAGAACGGCCATTTTAGTAAGTGGGTGCAAACTAATTTTGTGATTTCTTGCGCGCCCCAAGAGATCTATATGCTTCTCGCTGAAGCCAAAACATAGGCTAATGTTATTTATTCTCTCTTCATTCGAGTGCGGGAAGTAGTTCCCGCAGGAAACTGGTGAAACTGCTGGGTGAAGCTAGTGTTTCATATAAATCTGTACATCAAATGGGAACAAACCTGTAAAGACGGTAGATGGCGCAATTATCGAATGTACCTAGAGTACGTTTCGTTAAAAGATAATATGCACTGTACATATTTTTATCGCATATTTTAATTCAATAATTTTTTTTTAGAATAAAGTTTGCTAATTATTTTATGTTGCATGATGCGATCCCTGTGTAGTTTGTTATCGAATGCGTAAAAATCAGATTCTTACGCAAAAACTTGTCGCAAAAACCGCACGCAGAGTTGTGGGCCGCAGTTCGTATTATTTGGTAACAAAATCCAAAGTTACAGTGGTGGGCGAGTTAAAGTCCACTGATCCACTGCTCAAACGTACATACCTACATATTATGTGTGCAGTGTGCGAGCGTCAATGTGAAATGTCGTAAACATTATTCGCAATATTCCCAACTAAATTATATTAAAAAATCAAATATGCACCGTAACTAAAGCATTAAAGTTGGGAAAGATATCTCTTGTTCCAGCGTTAATTCTTTGTTCCCTTTTACGAACGATTACAAGAACTTTCATCGTTCTAGCGTTTACATTCCAATCTTATGAAGATAGTCATATTATGATTACGAATGAAAAAAAAAAAATATCATTTTCCTCACACTTTCACACGTCGTCGTCTAGTCCCAAACTAAGCAGAGCTTGTACTATAGGGAGTAGACAACTGATAAACATATTTATGTACTTTTCTTTTGTAAATACATACATATTATACATAGCAATACCCAGACTAAATCAAACACCCATGTTCGTGCACACAAATTTTTTACTTATGCGGGAATCGAACCCGTGACCTCCGGCGTGGCAGGCAGATACACTACCCACTACGCCATCTGGCCGTCAAATGTTTTGTTTCTTGATTCAATTAATAAACTTTATAGATTCCATATACTCTCATAACAAAACCACCGTATTGAAGTGCCATTAAATGCGACTATTTTGTAGTAATGATATAAAATTTAACGAAATAAAAATTCTACTATGAGGCTACGACATTGATTTTTCTATAAACCATAGACTAAATAAACACCTTCGACTCTGACATAATCTCTGGCTGGCATCATCAACCCAAAGAGTATACAATATACTACGCATCAACCGGCGTTTTTGTTTATGGTAGAGTCGCTTGTTTTGCTTTGCTTCTGTCATTTTGGAAAGCCAACAGGAGATATAATACCGGGAAAAGTTACATCTAAAAGTTAGCTGGAAATCAAACATCCAAAATGGTATGTTAACATATTTTCAGATAAATGGATATATGCAAATTATTGATAACTTGAGATTTTTAAGTCCGGTGTTCGTAAATTTTCATACTGTCAAATAGCCTATATATAATGTTGATTGCCCTCTATCCTGGCACAAAAATACTAAATTGCAATGTATATTAATATACGTATGTATGTTGTTAAATTAAAAGCAATTGAACTAGTAGATAAAATAACTATTATATCAAAACACTGGATATAAATAATAACAATGGTCATGTTTGCCTTTCAGACGATCGGAAAGAATAATAAAATGCAACAGCACATTAACTATAGAGTAAGGGTAATACTACAAGATTCACGAACATTTATTGGGACCTTCAAAGCTTTTGACAAACACATGAACTTAATTTTGGGAGACTGTGAAGAGTTCAGAAAAATTAAGTCCAAAAACAGCAAAACTGCAGATAGAGAAGAAAAAAGAACATTAGGATTTGTATTACTACGTGGTGAAAATATTGTATCCCTAACAATTGAAGGCCCGCCTCCGCCAGAAGAAGGTTTGCCTCGGGTGCCCATACCCGGTGCTATTGGTGGGCCTGGCGGTGGTCGCGCAGCAGGACGAGGTGCTGGGCCAGCGGGAGCCCCACCAGGCTTACAAGGACCGGCTAGAGGCGTTGGTGGTCCATCACAACAACATATGGCACCAGGTTCTAGAGGGCAATTATCAGCACCTCCTCAAATGCGTGGAGGACCCATGATGGGAGGACCTCCACCTGGAATGATGGGAGCTCCTCCAGGAATGGGCCGTGGCGGTCCTGGTGGCCGTGGACCTCCAGGAATGCGACGTTATTAAAATAAGTGCAGTGACATAATTGTCTCGCCTAGTGAAATAATCACTTTAAGTGACGTTTTATTGTATGTGTGTTACTCACATGTGATAAAAGTAGCATTATACCTTGTAAGATTCTTGGTGGTGAATTAAATCTATGTAAGTTATGCTCCTAATAATCATCAAAACATGCAAAAACTATTACCTTGAAGTTAATTGTAGATCAATCCTTCTCCATGTGAGAAGAGGTCTGCGCCCAGCAGTGGGACGGTAAAAAGGCTGATATTAAATCTTAATATTATTACTAGAAGCATAACTTATTCTTATTTTCAAGTTCCAGAATGAATTTCTTCACACCTAATAACCTAGTAAAAGTGGTGTTTACCAAAACTCACTGTCCTGATATGTAATAGAGAGGTGTCAACTTTAGTGTTTCTGAATGTCCGATTATAAGAGCTGCAACCAACCCTGACTGGTATGATACAATGTTCTTCAACAAATATAATAAGTATTAAGCAAGTATGTGTTTTAATTCAAAGTCGAAGTGTGGTAAAAGCTACGACAAACCTGACATCTACTGAATGGGCAACAAGTCTTCATTGATCCGTTTGGCAATGATGTATTTTATGGATATGTGGCTAAGTAACCAAGCATAAAATTGGTTGATCATTGTTTTTACAAAATCCTTTACATATGTTGGCCACTAGAAGCATGATTCTTTTGTAGTTTTATGTGCTGGTGTCTGTTCATATTAATAGAAATGCTGGTTATTAAAACGGGCTTTTGAAATGCCAAATGTCTACTTTGCTCTTAATTGATAGGTATTTTTCAATGATATTTCACTTAAATATCAAAAAGGAAATTAGTCTTTTCTACAGACAACAAGATTATCCTATATTTTTTTAGTTTTTCTATGTACATTAATAATTCAAATTGTACATATCATAACTACCTTTATTTCATTTTGTATTAGCAATATATTAGCAGTACTAAATAAATAAATAATTAAAATAAATACCATAAAACTGTGGTACATATGTTCTGCAAATAGGTATAACATCAATGACTATAAAAACATAATGAATGCAATAATAATATTACTCAAATCACAATCTCAGTTTTCTAGTAAATACATTCTTTATTGTTATGTCCAAGACAGGGTAATACTTATTTGCGATGACTGCGAAGGGACTTAGACGTTTCTAATGACAATATCCGCAAGATGGATGGCAACGTTTTCCGTCAACTCCGCAGCGGCAACCGGCACTAGTGTCGCCTTTGCCACCCGGCCCCCAGCGCCGCCCGCGGGTCACCCAACAAATTTCCGTTTTACACGCCGAACACTTCACCCAGTCGCATCCCCATTTCTTTGTAATAATAGCGCTGCATTCAGGGCACTCTAGAGCTTCCCCCTTACTGATTAAAGAATTGAGTAGTGTACGTGTTCCATCGTCTGTTTCGTTTGGAAGTGTGTTCCTACTTGTGGCCTGCTTAAGCTTAGCGCGGTGCTGCTCACATGTTTCTTTATCGTGAATAGCCTGTAAATTAAAAAAATATTGATCAGAAAAGACTGCTATATTTAATTTGTTTTTTTTTTTTAAATGTGCCATAATTTTATTATCAGACATTAAGAAAAACCATTTGCCAATACTTTTATATGCTTTTGCACCTCATTTTACTACTTTAACCACATTTTTTTTTACTACTTCTTAATATTAACTCTTATATGCTACTAATATTTTAGAACTACTTTACATAATAAAATTACCTGGCAGGGCACACAGTTAATGCATTTACACACGGGGCAAGGAAATCGTTGGACGCCTGGATCGCAAAGAGCCCACCCTTTGCAGTCACGAGTGCGACAATGGAAAGCGTTTCTAGTACCACTTTCAGCCGCAGCTAAACCTCGCGCCAGCCAGCGCTCGTAATCTTGAGGCGATACAATTGCTCGTATTTCTCTCTCTTGCAGCATTCCTCGACAACCCATAGCTGGGCAAGGGACATCTGGTTCTTCGCAATGTCGCACTACGTCCGATAAGCAATCTCTACAGAAAGTATGTACGCATTCGCGCAACACTACACCTTGACCTGGAGGGTACTCTTCCATACAAACTCCACATTCAAAGTTTTCAGCATTAGGAACAACTGCTTGTTGCTCCAGTTGCACAAGTTCTGTATACACATCGCGGGTCTTTACTTGATTGTCATTAGAACCGTTTCTGGGCGCATCGTTGTTCTTTTGAGCGACTGTCTCATTATTCGCTTCTGAAATGGAATTACAATAGAGTATTAATCTACATATAGTAATATTATATAGCTGATGTTTTTTTTTTGTTTGCTTGAACGCGCTTATCTCAGGAACTTCTAGTCTTATTTGTCAAAAGTTTTAAAAATACATTAAATATTTACCTGATTCTACTACACATAAATAAAATGGGGCACTGAAGTCCGGGCCCGCGAGCGATGCTATGGGCGTGTCATCGTTAACACACAGAACACGTCCAACGATCCATCTTTGCAGATTGGCTGCTAAACCGAGTGACGTCTCCGCTTCTTGTCGCAGGTGTCGTATACAGGCTTGTCTGTTTATACGAAGATGTACCGGCCCTCTCGTTGCTTCTCGATCCTCTACCAGAACTGCTATTCTAAAGTTAAATTAAGTATTATTTTTTCATGTGTGTGAGTGTGTGTCAGTTCTAGTAGTTAGATAAAGAATAATAGGTAGTGTGGGTGTGTTTCGGATGGCACGTTAAACTGTAGGTCCCGGCTGTCATTGAACATCCTTGGCAGTCATTACGGGTAGTCAGAAGCCAGTAAAACTGACGCCAGTCTAACCAAGGGTATTGGGAGGCAGTCGCTCCTTGTAAAACACTGGTACTCAGCCAAATCCGGTTAGACTGGAAGCCAACCCCAACATAGTTGGGAAAAGGCTCGGGAGATGAAGATGAGATAAAGAATAATATGCCTAAGCTATGTGTATTCTAAGGAACTATTACTCACGCTTGGGTTGTAGATCGAGAAGGTTATGGACAGGTTGGAAACTTGGTGAGACCTAGAATAGTTCTCGCCTGGTTGCGTATTTTTATCGACTTTTTACTCAATTTTATTTCATGAAAAATATACTTACGTGATTAAATTATCATTTTTGTTTGTTTCCTCTTTGACATCCTTTTCGTTTGGTTTTGTGTCATCTTTTTTCTTTTGCATTACTAATAATGGTTTGGATGGTTCTGGTTTGACAGCTTCTGTGCCCCCCTTTGGTAAAGCACCGCTTGAGTTAGGTACATTGCTGACTGACGCTTTTGGTGCTAATGTTCTCTTTACTAACTTTGGCTCTGGTTGTAATCCATTTGGTACTATTGGTTTTGTATCACTGTTCATTCTAGAAGACATGCCAATAATTTTCTCATCTTTATCTAGCTTGATCTCTTCGTTATTTGTGGATAATGAAGATGCCTGAGATAATATTTGAGAAGAAAATGACAGCACTGAACAAGACAATCTCAGTTGAGCTAATTTTGCCGCTGCTTCTGCTGCAGCTCTTTCGTCACCTTGTGCTATTGATTTTTCAAGCTGGTTAATTAAATCTCTACGTCTGGAATGCTGATTATGTGCGTCCATAACATTCGTTACCATTCCTTCTCTTATGACAGGTGGAGACTCTATTAGGTTTTGTCGAGGTGCATTTGTTTCGATAACTTTTTTTGCTCCTGTAGACACTATACGTGATTTATCGTTTTGTATAGAAGGATCTGGTTTTGTGCTTTCCTCTAAACCGTTTTTAGTTTTGTATTCAGGCTTTTCAGTGGTCAAGTTTGATACAATAGTCTGTGATGTAGAGGGGCCTGGTACAGCGTGATCAGATGAAGTTGCGATACTAGACTCTTTTTTTACAATATTTGTCAATTGCGGTTTAACCAAATCATTATTCTTAGGTACATACATCGGGTTCAAAAGCGACGATATTTTTAGTGGAGTATGTAATTGTTTTATGTCTTGTGGTGCTTGTTTTTGCAAAATGTTATCAGTTTTTGTCTGTACAATAACTCCACTTCCAGCTGTGAGCTTTGCTCCCAGGTCCAAATGGTTAGTTACATTTTTCTGGTATGCTGATACCACTTGAGCTACTAACGCTGCTTGTGGAGATACTGGATGCGCATTTTTAGTTGATCCGGCCAAGTCCGGTACGGATTTTAAATTGTTATTCAACGAAGAAGCTTGAGACTTCTTTTTATCATTTTGTATTGTGGATCCGACTCGAAGAGTAGGTGTTTCGGAAGAATAGTTTAAGGGTTTTGTTACAATAGGATTCGGCTTCTCTTTTTTATTACTAATCTCATGTTTTGGTCGCTTAGGAAGCGAATCTTTCATTTCTTTCAACATTTCTTTAAGCTTTTTTTTGTCTTCAGCATCATTATTTCTGTTAGGTGAAAAGTCCCTTTCTGTCTGCGTATAATTGCTGGAAGATTTAGCTGTTGGCTCTTTATTTTTTCCACTTTCAGAAGAATGCAGTATTCCTTTAGATACGCAATAACCACAAGTGACCACCGTCGAGTCATATTTTCGTAAACAACGCAAACAAAACCAAGTATCAGTTTGATTGGAGCTTTGAGAACCTAAGTGCTTAAACGTGATATTGTTGTTTTGCTCTGGAGTTTTTAATTTGCAAGTTTCGATTAATTCAGCAGCTTGCTTATCTAATTCACTAATACTAGGAAGGACTTTAACAGCAGAAGTATCTATGTATGAATTTCTTTTCTTGCTGTCAAACATTTGTTTCAAGAAACTTTTTTCAGGTTTTAGTTTATGATCCTTAGTACTTGTATCTTTCTTACTATACTTTTCTGATTTACAACCCATTGTTGAGTCAGTATTCCTTATTTTGGGTTTATCTTGATATTCGTGAGTACTCATTTGACCAGCAGAGCTGTCTACTTCGGCAGCTTTTGGAACGTACTTGGTTTTTTCCAAAATTCTGACAGGTGGCTGTGGAGCTGGTCTTTTTCTAGTGTGACGACGTGATAGAGATGATGTGCCCGTAGGAGATGCAGCGGTAGGAGGCAACGGCGCGCGCCTTTTACCAGGGACGTGTGCTAACCGACGTTGGTAACACTCACTTGTAGGTCTTCGCTCTCGATCCCATCGATTGGAAGAATCAGCACTGACCCTTCGTGCCGGAGGCAAACTAAAAGCGTCGTATCCACAAGTTCCTTCACTCTTATATAAACCGTATTTGCGGTGAAGAGTTATATCACGATCGTGGTGACGTCGCAAATTTCTATCATGCACTCTTTTTTTGTAGGAGTCTGTCGGAGGACCCGGTGGGGGCACTATCAGTGGTGCCTTTGCGGGTTGATAACGAGCTGGTGTGAGGAATGCGAAGCTTGCAACCGTCCTATCAGAGCCAGCACTGGAGAGGCTTTCGCTGGAAACCGATCGGTCGTCACGACGCAGCCACGAAAATAAAGTCCAAAGGCCTGTAGACAATGGACGAGGGCGGCCCACTACCTCTCCGTTGTCGTTCATCACCCCTGGAATGGAATGCGTTCGGAAATAAAATTAAGCTTTAATCATACACAAGTATAAGTTAGATCAGTAGGATAGTCTAGGTCTATTTTATCAAACCAAATGAATAAAAAAAAAACTGTTTCGTTTGGACGTACCCCTCATCTAATTCTATATGTATCTAAATTACTTGTTTAAGTACAACTTTGTAGGCTTTTGTGTTGAGTATGTAGATTAGCGTTAACTTTAAGTTCGTATTTGTAGAAGTAATTAGTTACATAGTTCAAAGATACCTAATTAATATTTTGCTATGATTATAAAACCAACTTACCAGATATCGCGTAGAGGTCGCGTCCTTTCTGTTCATTTATTTATTGATCTGATTCACGTCAATAAGGAACTGCAGGGTTAGCAATCTGGATGTATCTAGAGAACACGACGACAACGTTAGATCATAGTTACGCAGGCTAGGTATGCATCAACACCAATTAGACGAACTGGGTACTTACGTGCTAGCACACTGAATCGAAGGAATAAGTTTCGTACCTACTGTAAACTGGAGCATATTAACCTCATTTCAGTCTTTTATCGTATACAAGACGTAATCACTGAAACTAACTTATGGAAAAAATACATATTTAGGTAGGTGCGGCTGAAATGAGTCCGATACATACACCGTGTGGTCAAGATGGGCCGAACTTTAATATCTTGGACTAAGTGGATAAACAACAGAGATCGCGCTCAGTAATTGTGAACAAAGCGAGGTCGCGCTCGGGCACTGGCGGCTAGCTGCGACTGCGCCGCGCACCGCCCGCCCAGCTATATTTAGCGGAACTTCGCGACTTCGTTTTTGCTATTTTCATTTCATTCTACACGCACTAAAGGTGCTCCGACCTCACTTCTTTTAATGTTGAACTTCCTGGCACTATCTTAAACTTTGATTGTAGCTAGAGAAGTCAATTCGATGAGTAATGGCTAATTATGCGGGTCGTAACCTTTAGTAAATCAAATGTTGGTCTAGTTATAAGAACGTGCCGATTCATTACTCACACCCTACGACTTTTCCCAACATTTTTGTTCATTAGCCATCTTTTTCATAATACATTATAAGTATTGGTTTCTATTTTAGCTGCTGAACTGTACCTACTGCTGAATTCTTTTTTGTGTTCTGCGAAATTTAAAAATATAGTAAGAAAAGGCAAAGGAAGGATAACTAAAATATAATTAAGTAAAAAATAATTACGTTATTACGAACACGAATTCAGTATTCATCATCTTTACATCGCTGCCCTTATCGAAATTAGGTATTATTTAGGCGCAAGCAATTGTCTTTCTTTATACCTTTCGTGGCCGAACACTGGTCCACTTGAGACAGCAGATATGACCAATGAAATGACCATGGTTAAAAATCTTCCTCTTAAATTCAACGGGAAACGGGAGTCACAGATTGTTGAACCACATATGGTCACTACAACATTTCCCGAAGCAGCCAATCATACGCTTTCTCTAGATTGTATTGCAGGTTCTTCTGAGCACGACACAGCAATTAAAGCAGGTATATTTGCTATTTAATCTTTATTTATATAACTTATCACTTGTTGTCATAATGATATTATTATTATAGGAACCACTGGACCGATATGAAAAATATTTTCCAGTATTAAATAGCCTATTTATCGAGGAATGCTTTAAGCTACTTTTTACCCGGGTGTGCCCAGTACTTCCAGGATTCGCGTGAATTCGCGTCTCTAATGAAGTTATCAAAGGAAATAATATCTACTGTGGTTTATTTCAGCACACTAAGTTTACAGCTACTTATTCTTTTAAGACACTATAAAACCTATCTATTTTTTATGATGACCTACCTTACTACGACGCTACGTTTGAGGACTTCGCCAAAATAAAACTGGAAGCTACTACTTAATGGAGGTAATTTAATTTATTGACTCAATTGTTCAGGCGATGCTTTCGCCTTAGCCGAATGATTTTCGACGGAGCTGTGGATGACTAACAAAGAAGCGGCCACACGTGCAGTAAGCTCCGCTTGATTTAACTCATGAGCCCACGGAATGCGCCCCCACCGCATTAACTACAACAAAAATTAAAACATTATTTTTACCTAAATAGCCTCAATGATGTTATGTTTAAACAGAGCAACGGGTGTGGAAAGTTTTTATTTAAAGTGTTCAAAACGAGGTTGCAAATAATTGACCGCTTTCAGAGTGAATATTTTAAAGGTTTTGTATATTGGAATTATTATAATTTTGTTTTTTTTTTTTCAAGCTTAGATTGCTCAACGTCAAACGAATTAATAGGCTTCATTTGTGTTTTCTTTAGCGATTCATCGATTCATTTCATCCAACACAAACAGTTTTCAGATATGTCCATAAACAGCTTTCCTCATTTAATGTTTCAACAAATCCCTTTATTATAGGTTGTAAGAAAGCAATCAAAATTTAAAACAAAATGCTTGGAATTTCTATCCAATCCTTGTTTACAGCGGTTATTACCGGTCATAAACAAAGTATAAAGATAATTTCTGCTTTGATTGACTTCATTTTTCGTGTGTGTATTTGGCAGAGGCCTACCTTCAGCAATACGAAAATTGTCAATGTTCTGAATAATCATGAATTTAACAGAATTACTATCTATTTCATTATATTGATTTTATTTATTATTTGATTTTACAAACCTGAAACTCTTCCTCGAGTCGGGCCAAGAAAACTGCCTGCTTGGGCTCCAAGCGTCGCTCAACACACGCTATCATTAGTAGTGGTGATTTCAAGGCTTCCATGCCGAAAGACATTGCTGTTCAGACAATTTATTAATAATTAGGACAAGTACTATAATAAACAAAACAAAATCGGGACAGCAATAAAGGGTGGATATATATGAGCCAGCGACTCCGTGCCCTGGACTATTGTAGGTTAAAGTACAGAGTATGAAATACAGCATTAGCTTCATATCACATCTAGGTACTATAAACATACACGACGTGATATTTTTCGGGTTGAGCAGTTCTTACTTAACTGAAAACGTTCATATAATACTGGGTTTTAGATTACCCTTTTACAAGCACGCAAAGTTCATTGCTAGACCAAGCGATTGTTTAATCAATCGGCGTCGTGGTGGTCAAGGCACTGTGTCCGAAAAGTACCCAATGTATTAAATTTTTCGAAGACACCATTGGGTTAATGTAAAGAAAAAGATCACGACAAATATGAACTAATAAATCTGAGCATCAATCCGCAGCGAGAGTACACCTCAGTCCTTTTACGCGTGACACAAGGCCTGCAGTGCTCTACAATGGAACGGTACCTAAGAGGGCGTATTGTAGTACTCTTAAGAGCTTTTAAAGTGTCTTTGTTTTTAATGGAATCGAGAATGTGCTATAAAAGATTTAATATACTTGCCACTGAGCGCGGGAAAATCGTAGGATAAGAAGTATCTAGCCAAAACAGCTCGAGTTTCCGTTGTCACAGGTGGGGGTACCAAACCTCTTGACACCTCTTGAGTAACATTAAATCTCTTCTGGAACCATTCTAGTATGGGACCCCATTCTTTTTCTTGTAACATTCGTAACTCTTCGTCCTCCTAAAAAAAATATAGGTATTATAGATACAGATATTCAGTCGGATGAAACTGATTACGCAGAAAATGGATGCGTGTCGGACTTGCCTACCCAGATGGTAACGAACTAGAGGAGGCTGAGCGAAAGCTTAAAACCAGATTCCGCACACCTGGACCCGATGAAATAGACTCAAACAGTGACATGACGTGCGTGACCAGTTTGATCACAGAACGCGTACAATCCATAGTGGACAATAATCACGTAAAGTCAAAGTCAGTAATCAAGCAACGAACTTTCACGACGTCAGACGTGCGGAAGATGTGCGTGCCTTGGTGTTTAAAAAACCGTGGTGGTACGTGCCTACAGTATTTATTCCTGCGACGCTAAGACTTCTTACATGCATAGACATTGTCTATCTGCAAGTTGCAGCTGTGTTATCTCCACCGACTTCTAGGATGATGTACATAAAAGTATTTTTACACTGTTCTTATTATATTTATTCTGCCCCAGGTTGTGCTCTCACAAAGTTAAATCCCTGATGATTTCCTCAAACTTTCAACAATAAAGCACCACCACCAAGTATAGACTAGTATAAGGTTCTTACCTCAGAATAGAAAAGAAGAGTATCTGTTGCAATGTATTCAAGGAAATAAATGGCAATATCATGTGGAGTCAATTTTCCAGGATTATCCAAAGCAATATTGCATAGGGCTGTCTAAAAACAGAAAGTACATGTTTCATATTTTTGTTGCTACAGTTTTAGTCATAAGACAAGCACACAACTATTAACAGTAATAAAAACAGCCCATGAGATGCTCTGTAAACTGGCAAAATCAGAACTTTCAGACAATAAGTATTACAAAGCAGCGTACATCTGATTCCTATTGGAATCTGCAGGATGCCAACTAGAACCATAAATTATACATATAAACTCAATTTGTAAACACAATCTTAAATAATATCAATGTAACAAAATGGTACTTAAGATAATATTATAATTAAAATACGAACCAAGTGCATAACAGGTTGTGATATTACTTCAGTCTGAGCATCCCATTCAGCTGCAATGGCACGAGCTAGAGGCTCACTGTTTACCGCCAAAACTTTTCCATTGGGTGTTTTTAAACGACGATGATCCAAAGTGACCTCCCATTTACTGTCACTTTGTACAATACCTGTGCCACGATAGAATCTCTTCCGTGTTGCTGCAAAGGTTATAAATTAAGGGTAAAATCAACTTCATATATTCTGGTACCTCAACACATCACATGGTTGTTAAGTAATAGTTTAATATTTTAAGATATTTATGAAATTCTGAGACCTTAGGGTCAGAGTGTGACCTTAGTCACAGTAAGAGCTCGATTTCAACAACATAAGCCTATAGAACAATTTATTAATGTAAGCCCGGGCGGCTGTTCTCGTCATTTTAATGAAAAGAATCTGAACATTATGGGTAAATGTTTGATTGTATTGATATTACAGTTTTCAGATTATTACATATTGATGCGTTTATTAAAACAAACTGAACTATTTTTAATATTACTTCTTTTGTAATTAATTGGTATGAAAATGTACCTTCTTACCATAATTTTGACACCTTAGACACCTAGTACAGCTGGTTTTTAGGAAACTCCTAAAAGACGTTGATAAAGGAAACATCCTTTAATTGCGATTGTTTTAATTGCTAATAAAATAATCTCTACTAATTTTATTTAGGTTATACGATACGATAGTATTATGTCAATATGTCAATAAAATTATAGAACGACCATAAACAACCAAAAACTATTGTCAGACACTCAGATTAATGAAGGTCAGACAGAACCACAGAACAGACATCTCGGGTCGCCTAAGGCCTAAATGCCTAAATCGTCTAGCCACAGAGTCACATTCATAGACTGACTAAGGTACAATATATATGAGGTATTGTATATTGGTATATTGTATATGAGGGTATATGGCTCAGGGATAAGAGTGTTGTAAAAAGACCATATAAAACGAGTCCAAGACAAACTGGTTTTGCATAGCTTGATATGTAGCTGTGTGTACCTAATTAAAGGCTTATCATATAATAACGCTTTGAATTGTAGTATTCAGTTTTTATTTATTCAATAATATTATTATTGAACGAAATACACATTCATGTGAATAATTTCTGAACAAAGTTATGAGTCGTATTTGGTCGTATCCCATAAGTTATGCTAAATCGTTTAGTTTTTGTTTTTACTACGGCTTTTACAGTCAAATTATGAAACAATTCACCATATAAACTTTTAACGCGTCAATTTTCGTTATCTGACACTGCGATGTATGCTGATAGGCTGAAATGATTTAAATAAAATTTCGTTAACACACAGTCTAGATTCAGAGAATGGACCTAGCCACTTTTTTTTGGGGTGCGTGAAGTATTACCTTCGGGTGGCGGGTGAAACCGCGGGGAACAGCTAGTCTGTTTATAAAAATTTGTATTTTCCCGCAAATGACACAGAGTTCAATAGTCTATGATTTTGACTCGGACGCCATTGACGACGATTGAAGTTTTACGCTATTGTGTTGTGTACGTAACTCTGTGTTTAATTGTAGTTTTGAGAGATAAAAGTTTCTCAAAATCATTGTTGTTTAGGATATATTGTGATATTTAGGTTTCTATTCTTTTGTGACCATGTCTTCTATGGATATTGATCTGTAAATGTGCCTAAATCGTTAAGTGTTTATACTATACGTTATTGTGGGACAGCAAGTGAAGTGACGCGATCTCCTTGTATTAGGGCAAAACAAGCTAAAAATACTTTGCTACCGTTCAGCAATTTGGAAATCTATTTTTTCTTCTTATTTGTGATGTTCCCGCATTCCATCAGCGCGGAAGAAGAACAGAAGACGAAACTGATTCCGAGTGTAAATTTGCTACACTCAAAGAGAAAAGGAATATTCATACACCCCTCGGCTATGTACAGAAATAGTGTTCCGTGCTACACTATTATACGTGCACCGCTGTTTATAAGTAATTTGAGTGGGTAAACAAAGAGAACAACAGATAGAGAAAATGAAACTTCTAGAGAGTGGCCGCTTAGAGGCATTGAGCAGAGCTCTCTCGATCTTGAACGGCGACAGTGCCGTGCAGGGTCGTGTGGAAAGCTACAGCTGCAAGATGGCCGGGGCTGAGAAATCTTTCTACAAGCGATTTACAGCTATCGGAGAAACTACTCTTGAGGCATTATCACCACCAGAGAGTGTTATGTACAGGTAAACCTGTAGATGAAAACTTTCATAGTTGGCGCAAAACTGTTGTTTATATATTGCCTATAATGTTTTAATAACATGTATGTTTATGTGGCAATGTTGTTTAAATTAAATGAAAACATTTAATTTCAGCCGAAGTTTGTCTGGCGATGAGGATGGGGTGCTTTGTGACACCATATCTCGTAAAACACTGTTTTACTTGATTGCTACATTGAATGCTGCTTTTCCAGATTATGATTTTTCAATGGCAAAGGTATGAAACTTGTTTTCAGTAAAATGATTCCAAGTATATTTATATAAAAAAAATATATAAAGAAAAAGCATGTTCTGAAATTAGGATTGAACACTAGGTCTTAAAAAATATTATTTAAACTAGACCTCTGATGAAAATGGAGGATGCTGTAATTATTATGTGATTTGTAGCTGGACTTTGAATGGTAAATTTTTGCTAAGTAACTCAATTTTGTTTTATTTATACAGAGCAGTGAATTCAGTGCAGAGCCATCTCTTAGCTGGGTGCAAGGCGCAGTGGATGCAGCTCTATCAGCGGTGGGCGGGGCGCGTTGGCGCCAACTCCGGCCAGCGCTCTGGACCGCAGTTGATGAAGAGGTGGTGTTGTCAGAGTGTCGCATATATAGCTACAACCCGGACCTTGCTAGCGACCCTTTTGGAGAGCCAGGCTGCCTGTGGGCCTTTAACTACTTCTTCTATAACAGAAGGTTAAAACGGATTGTATTCTTCACATGTAGAGCAATGAGGTCAGTAATTAGTTTTGTTTAAAATCCAACTCCTAAACCTAATTAAATGCTTAACTCTAATGTACTCTCATCTACATTTCAGTCCAGTGTGTGCTGTTGATTCAGGCGTCGACTTTGCCATGGACGAGGATGATGAATACAACTAATAACGAAAAGATACTTCCATCATAATCTTAAGATGCATTATGGAAATGCACATCACATCGTTGAGAATGGATGAAACTTTACAAAAACCTTATATGTATTTGTATAGCTTACCAGTAAAAATATTGATGTTAAAGCAACCAATTCTGAATGTATTTTTTATTTAAGCTCATTTTATGGTGCAGAATGTTGATAAACCTTTGTATATGCATATTACTTGTCGCAAAAACTTTGGTTAAGAGTATGTTCTTTGCAATGATGCATTTTTTTATTAGCTGCACACATTACGACTTTTGCGTATTGATAGTTAAGTCAGGGTTGGATATTAGCATTTATTTACCCTGCAGAGAACATTCACTTCAGAGAAAGATAAAATTAAATATTAGTTTGAAATAAGAATTATCAAGAAGATAAATGTAACTGGCACAGTAAAAGAAGGCATACATTTCATTTTTTTTTTCTGTAATTAAGGCAGTATTGACAACTCAATATCAAAATATTTCTACATTTGATCTTCAAATAATGTATGCCAAACCTGAATACCTAGTTATTTTGTGGACATGCAAACCATTGTTTTAATGCATTGCGTTTAGACTTAAGTACTCTGATTTACAAATTACTGTATAAGGTAACTAGACTTTGAATAGACTAATAATAGATTTGGTTATCTGCCTTCACTGATTCTGAGGGCAAGGGAAGTGATTTCCAAAGACATGTTTATAGATCAAAGAGTGAACAGATAATTTAACATTGTGTAAATTATTATACAATAAATGTTGAGTATGGATAGTTTTTGAGGAGGAGAATCACTGTAATATTTTTTTTTAAACATAACTTCGATTGTTATTACTACAATTAATATAAACTAACTAATAACTCACGAATATCTTCGTATTTTTATTGTCATCGTAAGAGATTAGTCCTGTTTAACCTAGCCTAGCCCAGTCTCGGCTTTACACTGTCATATACCAAATTATTGTATGTTTTGAAGAGTAAAGAAAAGTGGCCTATTCGGTTTATAAACAGACTTACTAGTAAGGAAATATTGATATTCAGCCTTGAAAAAAAGTTTAATAATAAAAACAAAAAAACAAATTGCCACTTCACCTCTTGAGTATTGTTGTTCTTTGCACTTCACCACTCTTGTATATTATGTTGGTCAGAAGTGGCGGAATTAACTCTCATTAACGTAATTCAAAAAAGGATTGCTGAAATGGAAACATGCCATTATTATTTATGCTTTCCGTAAGTTGCTTCCTTATCATTAAACAATACGCTTATTGGTGATCGCAATCAACAAATTCTATTCTAATCCAGCAACCAGCACAATTTAGTCGGAATTCTTAACACAAGTGGCAGGTTAGCAGGTATATTTTTAAGAAAGGTTTAGCAGAAGCTTACCTTAGATTATCAAATTCCAACTAAGCATATAAATAAATTATAATTACGTATGATAATATGTTCTTTTATTTAGAATTGAATTATTATTAGCACCCTGATTAGCACCCCGACTCAGATGCGATCGGTTTAGGATATTAGGTTTTTTGAAATCACCCAGGAGAATTGCTTCACTTTGGTGTCCCCGGCAAACTAAATGACCATTAGTGTTCCTTTTCAGGCTAGTCTTAGCAAAAGTGTCCTGATGAGTTCAGCTTTCTTTCAAGTCAAATCTGTTCCGAAAATATCTTGAAACATTCAAAATCACTGGCTAACTAATTCAATTTTATTTGGCTTTTGAATAAAATAAGTTGTGTTATGTTGACACTTCTGTACGCTAGAGATGCTATGTTAACGCGCTTGACGAAAACATGAAAATTACTAATATTATAAACGCAACTATTCGGAAGAATGTTTAGATAAATGTACTTATACGCACATACGTATTCTGTTGCGACAAATTCAAATATAAAGTGGATTATGGAAAATTAAAATATACGTAGTTAAAAATTACGCCAAAAACTACTTTGAAGTACATTATTACTGTGAATGATAAGATCATTCATTATCTGGTGTTAACTTGAAGTAATGTAGAAAAAAAAATTGTGTTTCAAGCGATTCTCCGAGAGGGTCATCTTTTAAGTTATAAGTTTTAAGGCGACCCTAGAAAAATTCACTGGGCAGACCTCGCATAGTTTCACTATGGCAACCATTAATTTGTTAATGAGTATTCGAACTAATAGTTTGACGAAAACGAATAAAAGTCATAAATTTTTCTTTCTTTTTTTCTGAAAATATAATAAACAATCAAAACATAATAAACTTTTATCGAACTATACAACAGAGAAGCGAGATTTAAAAATAATAAAGATACCATCGGTACCGTCCATAACGCTATGTATATGTACAGAGTATGTTTAGAGCGTCGCGTCGCGCTTGTCGGGCGCGGGCGCGGGCGCGTCGGGCGGCGCGGCGGGCGCGTCGCGCAGCTTGGCGCGCGGCCGCCACGCGTCCAGCAGCGCCTCCACGCGCTCCTCCGTCGGGCCCCAGCGCGCGAACCCGCCCGCGTTCTGCAGCCACACCACCACCGTGCCGCCGCCCCATCTGAAGTACACCTCGTTCCTGTGACATGTCATGTGTTACGTACGCTGTTTGCCAGGTTTACGCCTCCCTTTACCAATTTGTTCTTCACAAACAATCTAGAATTGTCAAACTGAATTTGGATAACCCACTATGGGTTGGATAATCAAACTATTTATTTTTATACATACATTCAATTATTTAGTACTTTTCTATAAAGTTCAAATATTAAACTAATCTATTTGAAGAATACTTAGTACAAGCTAAGCCTAGATAGACACTATCAGCATATTACATACAACCTACTTTCTACCTACAGTATGACCGTTAGAATTCATTCTGCGCCCAGACGCCTACTGAAGTTGGAGGATGGAGAAAGCACGACTTGCCTTGCGATCCATCTAGCTGACGGCCTGAGACCGCTAGGTCGACGGTCGTACAATATCTACATAATTTATGCTCTTACTATTAGAATACAAATTTTATACAATCGCATCAGCTATTCTAAATGTTAAACAACGGAAAGCTTTCCTCGAGAATTGAGTATTATTCAGATTCTCATTAAAATTCTATAACCCTTTTATAGAAAGGAACATATAATAATAAAGTACGTTTCTTGTACATACACATTTTATGTACTAAATAACCCTTGTTGGTAGTTGGGTAAACAGAGAACACGATTGCAATGTGACGTCATAACGAAAATCTCGACAACTTCCCGAACACAACGTTCCCTCATTCAAAAGCCTATACCATTTCTGTTTTTCGATTTGGTAGTAAAATGCCCAATTTAGTATCAATTTTATATAATTCTTAATGCAGATATCTAGGAAGCGATGCGATTGTACTTAAAGTTATAAGATAAGCAGTTATTAATAACTTTAATACCTACGGTGATAGTTAAAGTCATGAATGACGTTAGATTTATTGCTTTTGCTTCTTAGCCATTACCGGTTCAATGGTTTTAGTCGTTATCTCATTTCCACGTACTAAAAAAAAACTAAGGATCGACCTGTAATTACAAATATAAATCTAACCTGTATTAAGTATGTTTCTGTAACACTGGGATTCCCAAACTGGGCTTCCTGGAATCTAGAGGCTCCGAAGAATGACAAGGGTTGGCGTAGCCAAAAAGCTAACTTCGAGTGATAGAGGAGCTCCTTCGGATAAAGTAGGTATGCATTACAAGATATAGCTAGAAGATATTTTCTGTTTATTGGCTTGAGACCGCGGTGCGCGTGCGCAAGCCGCACATGGCAGTCATTGGGAAGTACATTATCCGATAGAGGGCTCTTGTGAGGAATGTTCACTATGTCCGATATATGTGACCGATATGTGTGACTGAAGTTAGTTCATTGTTCAGACGAAAATGGTAATTTAGCATTTTCGTCTAAGGACGTCTGGCGAACTGCGAACCGCCCATTGTAGTGACTATGTATGATAATATTGATAGCTAGTACTCAGCGTGCTTTGATAGCCTACCCAGCGTGTGCTGTTCGCCACCCGGAGCACTATCAACCCATGTAGCATTCGCACCTAATGTGCACCTCTTAACTACTGCACCAATTGTGCCGTCCAGTTCACATTACTTACAGAATAGTAATGTATAATTATATTTCCAAACAGATTACGTAGGTATTCACTTTTTATGATATTCGTCTTTTGATTAAGGATATTTGAGACACTCACTTAGTCAGAACATGTTGAAATCCGTGGCGGTACTCGTGCTCAAATGCTGGGATTACAACCTAAAAATAAAATATAACAATATTTACTTTACAAAATGTACTTCTATACAAAATTTAAGCTCAATCGGTTGAAGATATCTACTTCAAAATTGAGGTAAATAAAAGTTTAAAAAAAAAATACGCATCAGGTTAATCGCGATGGACTTCTAAACTACTCAACCGATTTTAATTATATTTGCACAGCAGTTAGCAGTTTGAATCAGCTTAAAAGATTGTATATTATGTATATATTTATAGTTGAAATATTATTTTATTGCAAATTATGTGTAAAATATATACATATTAGTAAAAGTGGCATAGAGTCTGACATACGAAACATGAGCCTGGAAAAAAGCGGCAAATTAAAAAAATCTAGCTCTGGTATCACTGTGTATAGTAAGAAAAATACATTTTGATATTTGATTTTACATCATGGATTGATAAATTATGGACAAATATTATTGTTGTTTTATATCATACGATTTTTAATGGCTCAACCGTATTACCAGAGCTAGATTTTTTGAATTTGCCGCTTTTCCCCAGGCTCATGTTTCGTATGTCAGACTCTAACTATACCATCTGGGGCCCATGGCAGTCTATTGATGGGTATCATGCAGTAAAACTCGTCACAACATTCTAATAAATTGAAATTGTATTATGGTTGTGGCATTTTAAAGGGTTTTGAGCTGAACAAAAAAAACTCAGTTTATTTCTGAGCTAGCGGCCTCTTGGGCCGGGGTCCTCTTGGGTCAGGGGCCCGTGGCATTTTGCCTGCCCTGCTACCCTATAGTTACGCCATTGATTAATAAAATACACCTTAGCTACAGCAACGCGTGGCCGGATCTGCTACTAAAATACATATGTAGAAGAAGAAGATTATAAGTAAGAATCGTTATGAAATGGCAGATTACCTGTTTTCTTTTAAAATGGCTGGCCTGTAGCTTGTGTAGCGCGTGTGTCTGCCGGTCGGGCCACTCGGGCAGTATGACGACGAAGCTGAGCGGCTCGGCGGAATCTTGCAGCAGCCGCTCCATGTGCCGCAGCGCAGCCTCTAACAACTCCTCGCAGTACGGCGGGTGTGCCACCATAGACCCCGATACGGGACGTAACTCTAAAAATGGGCTAAAAAGCAATTTTCGTTAAAATCCTCAGTTCTTTAATAAGTACATAGGTTCATGAAGAAAGTAAGAGACGAATTTACAAATGACGACTTATAATGAAATGTCTATGTCACAGCTCTGCTTCATTTAAAAGATAATTTCTCGAAAGGTTCGCATCATGAAAATATAGATTTTTTTTTAATTTCATGAGATCATTAAATCGTTTACATTTTACGATTTTGTCAAGCACGTTTGGCTCGATCGTATAGTTATTATTTTTTTATGTAAAATAATATTTTAGGAAATTGTCAGCAGCGAAATTGAATCCAAACCGCTTTGTGGGGCTTCTTATTCTGGGTGATTAAAAAAATAAAATCTATTTTACGATATGATTAGGTAATCATATCGTAAAATAGCATTTCACGAAGTAGTCGCGCGTTTAGTTGTCCATATCGAGAAACGATTTTTTGTTATTGATCTACTTCATAACCACATCAAACACTCTTCAGCTTTATAATATTATTTCTTCTCTTTCTGTGCTTAGAATTTAGTCCGAGCCAACATTAAGTGTAGCAAGAAATTAAATATAGATAGAATAGATTATTAAGTTTTATAGTAAGTTGTAATCTGAATGATAAGTATGCTCACCCTCGAGACCCAAAATACGAGTCAGTATCAGCAAACGCTGAACAATATTGTCTGAAGTAACAGTCGAGCGGACTCGCGAAGCACTCGAAAGTGACGCCGAAGCATCGGTGCAGGCACTCGAGTACGGGCACGGGCAGCGACATTTGCGTGAGCTGCGCCTCGCCGCCCGCGCCCACCCACGCCGCGTAGCGTCGCAGCAGGCACCACACGCGCGACAGGAACTGCTCGAACTTTTTGTCGTCGAAGCAACTGTAGCGGTACAAACACTCCTGCGGAAAAGCAACAATTTTTCTATTTATTTATGGATTTCAATATGCCTACCTATTACCTAATTTTTAAGCAACTCCCTTTTGGCTGGTGGTGTCTGGAGAGCAGTTTGAGGCGACGGATGCGTCCTGCTCTTAAGGCCCGGTGTCTAATGGGGTGGTGCGACATGCCGCATTTTTAAGTGACGAACAAAAATAGCACTTACATTATAGCACTAAAGTTGAAATTTCAATATTAATAGTCGTATGTTTTTTTGTATTATTAAACCGCTTACAAAGAAATTAAAATTTTAACGCCGGGTCTTAACAATCATAGTAGCTTAGAATCCTAAAGCGGATATGAACAAAGTCTCATAAAAGTTACTGAAAATCTACTAAATTCTTACCAGTTTCTGTAGATACACAGCATTGAGGACCTGCGTTTCGCCGAGATATCTTAGTAATGTCTGATCACGGTCGAGGAAATGTTCTACTAACGGAGGTCGCGGCGCCGGTACTGCAAACTGTACGGGGTAACACCACACTTTGCGTAGGGCCGCCTGCTGCAGTGGTGCCTGTAGTTCCTGATGTCATAAACATGAGACAAATAATGAATTTGTCATATTGTAGGCCGAGATTATAGGGCCGCCAAGCAAAACTTATTATTGAATCCTAGGCAAAAGATATAGAGTCTCAACTCAAGTTTACTTGATGATTTGTAACGACGGCTGATTTACAGATATGTATCGGGTTTTGGAAGTAGGTAAAATCACAACTAAATTATTTAAACAGAGAGGTTTCTTTTACGGACATCGTCGTTGTTGACGTTGTCGATAAAAAAATACCTTCACTTGTATTAAAAAATAATGTAAATAAGTAGGTGTATGCAATGTTTATTCAATTAATATATATACATACGCATGAAAAATTACAGATTCAAAACAATAACTTTTAAATATCAAAGAAAAAAAAGAATTATGGAGGTTCTAATATTATTTTTATTAAATAAAAAATATATTTTCATAAATTGAGTAAAAAAAACATCATGAATTTATTATGAATTCAGTTGATAAAAGTTCAATTTTAAGTTGATTACTTATTTAAGTGCTAGTGTTTTTTTTTTCAGAATAATCAGTCAAAATGTATTAATATGAAAAGATTTCAGTAAGAAAATTAGTAACTTTCTAAAATAAATAATAAGTTGGCTTTACTATATTTTATTTTATGGATAAGAACTTCATAATGCCCACTCAATTCAAAAAAATACAATTTATTTTTTATCAACAATTTTTTTTTATTAGTTTTTGAAATAACATATTATTTTAGCTTTAAGAGTTCATACTGAAACTGCCTGTGATTAGATACTTCACATTCTTGTTTTGGAAAAATTATATAAAAAGCCATTTAAAATTGTAATTTTGATAAAACTTAAATAAACTTAGGATATTTGCTATAAAACTTGAAAAAGTTACACTTTTGCTATAAATATATTACATATTATATTACATTATATTATATTACATATTTGCTATAAAACTTGAAAAAGTTACACTTTTTAAAGTGTAACTTTTTCAAGTTTTATAGCAAATATCTATATTATTATAAAAATACTGTACTTGTATTCCGTTTTCTTTAAGAAGAGCGCTATGTTTTTCCCTTATTTTTCTAGCATATTCAGCAGACAAGTGGTAGATTTTCAGACAGATTCCTTCAACCGATGCCTTAACGGTCTCAGCAAGATGAGGTTGACATTGTCTCTGAAATAAACACACACAATATTAAAGCACAACAATTTAACATATAAAGTAGAATATATTTTACTTCATAATTAAAATATAAATAGAAATGATGAATGTTTTATGTTGAATGAATGTTTTATGAATTAAGTTGAGTGATATGTCCCTGTACTTTTTTAATGTTTATACCTTTTGTTATTGGGATACTAGTTCAAAAAGAGACAGAATATGAATCTTATCATTATGGGACTGATAGATTTACAGATAACGCTTAAACTAGTTTCCTCAGGTTTACTGTTGAATGAACTCAACATTTCTGAAAAATTATTGAAGTAAAATTACACACTCAGTATAATCACTTACCCTCAAATGTGCAAGTCTGTCCTGGAAATCGTCATATGTTGCCCCAACAGTTCTCCGCAACCATTGGAAAGTGTCTTCGGCGTTCCATTTTACAACCTTACGACTTTCTGGTGATGCATTTCTTGATTCAATCATTTTTTTGGCAGCTTCTGCATATCTGGACAATTGCTTCCTTGCATCACCGGTAAACTTTGGATGTGTCAGCTTTATTGGAATGTCATTCATTATCTCTTCATACATAGAATGTGATATTTCTGGAAAACAATGACTAGGAAGAAGTGGATCAGAACCACCCTGATCATTCACTTTCCTTTCCATTAACCATCTGTTGAATGAGTCTTTTGGAGCATCTATTCCTTCCCTTGTGTGACAAAGCTCTTGGTAGCACTGTCTTAATTTATTAGCCAAAGTAAATCTAAATCCTTCTATTTCTGGATGGGGATGCGGACATATAGTAGGGGGTCTCTCATATATTACAACATTAGTAGGGACTTCTATGTCCCATGGGCCAGACAGTACAAATTTCTTTGGTGGAGGTCCATTATCTTCAGATGGACGACGTTTGTTAGTGCCCGGAGTCATATTACCTGCATTAGATGGTCCAGTGTGACAAATACCCAATGGGTCTGTTATTGGGTCGAAATCTCGCTTAACAGCAGGTAATTCCCACATAGACTCACCAGACAACTTGTTCCAAAAGTATGGCCTATTCTCTCTTTTCGACCAGTATTTTCGCCATCCCTGTTGCAGAAGATCTGGATGCAGTTCGGCAGCCAAGTGAGGAGCCAATGGCACTGGCGCACCTGGTGTCTGAGGTGTCTCGCCACTTCCACTTGGGGAAGACTGCAATTCAGGTGAGGAGTCACTCTGAGTTGCATTACTCTCCCACGTCGAGGTTCCAGCAACCACTTTATCACGAACATCATTCATATTTGCTGTTTACTTACAAAACTTCTGAATAAAAACTGAAAATTCCTTAAACCTTCCAAAATTGTATTGTTTCACTTAAACATACAATGTTTACGCTTATAAGGTTCCAATAAGTATATTATTTTTTATTTAGTAACACAATATTGATAGCACCAAATGAAGACCGTAGTAAAATACGATTTATTGAAAAAGTTCACTCGATAACACATATTAAAAATTGTATAATTAAAAATAATTCCAAATAAACAAAATCTTAATAGCAAAACTAAGAAAACACCGCGTCGTATGTTATAGAACAGTAGCGTTAGCGTAACTCCCCAAGCGCCGCCATCACAAAATGACAACTGGAGTGTCAAATTGGCAATTCCATTACAATACAAAACCTGAAAAGCACCACAGACTATTAACAGCCTCTTTGGTTTGATAAAGTCAGTCGGTTCGTTTGGATTGAGACATGATTGAGATAACAGAGAAAGAGAACTTGCATAATATAGCAGCTTAATAAGCGTTTTCTCTCGATTTCAAAGATCGGAGAGATTCATGCATGCATTGCTTTTTCAATAAATTTTCATTCAATTTTAAGTCGTAGAATATTTGTTGTTTGTACAGTAATATAATATTGTATACATAATGTTTGCGAATAATGGATGCCCGCGGCGCGGCGCCACAAAAATAGCTCTGCGACTGCGTGACGAATCACGGGAAGGCCCGAGAATGTTCGAGAGCATTCGCGAGCACCCGCTGACAATATCCCGACTCTCGCATCCTAATTCTGTTTCAGTCATTCAGTGAGTGCTCTTGGCATGTAGTCGCCTAGATTAGGTATTAGTAGAATATAATATACATATAAGCTCTGGTCTATTTATTCTATTTATGTATTTTTCTGAAAGTCGCAAGAAGAGCCCGGTTAAATAAATAAACTATAAAATAAAATCTTTTTATTTCAGGTGTATTTCATATTTGGCCCATAAACCAAAAGTAACTGCAATTTGTACATTCTGAATTATAAAAGTAAATTGATTAAAATATTTGCCACGAACTGGAGCCCCGGGCACACGCAGATAACAACCTCATAGGGTGTCTACGAGAAGCCAAAACAAAAAAAATAATCACACTCACCGTGTGTCTGTCATATCTAATGTCAAAGTCACTATTGATTGATCGCCAGGGCCTTGTCAGGGCCTTTGGTCAGGGCAGGCAGCTGCAGCTATTATAAACATTGAAAATGTTTGTATCACAGTAGAGAGATTGGGTAATATTTATGAAAAGAAAGCAGAAGTTGGAACAATAATCAAAGAATAATACTTAATGATGCAACGAATTGAACTTGAGTGTCCATCAGATGCAGAAATTCCAAAACATGATTATAGCGATTGGAGTATTGATAAAGCCAAATGTCAGCAAAACAGTTTAGATTTTGAAGAATTTTTCAACAATTTCCTGTTAAAAAATCTGCCCTGTGTGATTAAAGATGTAACCGATAGCTGGAAATGTGCTAGAGAATGGGTAAATGGTGACGAAATTAATTATGACCATATGAATAGTGAATATGGAGACTTGATTGCCCCTGTCGCCGATTGTAAGAATATAATGTTTAATGCGCAATGCAAATCTGATATGAAAATACAGCAATATATAGAATATTTAAAAAACTTAGCAGATTGCAGGTTGTTGTATTTGAAAGATTGGCACTTAAGAAGAAGTAGACCGGAGGATAATTTTTATGAAGTACCTCAGTATTTTGTATTGGATTGGTTAAATGAATATGCTACCGATAATCAAGAAGATGATTTCATGTTTGTTTATATTGGACCTAAAGGTTCATGGTAAGATATTAAAAAAAATATTAATTCACCTCTTTTTGCCACAACTTTGTCATCCTACACATGTATGGTCATGATTTTAAGTATGTGATCACAAATATTGCAGGTTTGCAGTACCTAATAACTTTTATGACATAACAAAAAGTGAAATTGTAATCACAAACCTAGTGCTTTCTAATCTTAGATCCTAAATGTGACAATGTGTGTCAATTAGCAACTTTTCTGATGTTTCAAACTCATTTATTTCTAGGCTGCAATAGCACTTTTTAAACACCAAAAATTACAAAAGAGCCCCAATACATAGTTTAGTACAGGGTAGGCGAACCTTTATACATCAACATGCCATTTTTTCTAAAAAAAAGTTTAATGGGGTCATTCGCGTGCCATCAAATAATTATCACTTTCTGATTATTTGGAAAATAATAATTATACATACTATCAAAACTCATTGTCTATCGTCGTCGATCGTCTTAAAATACCTAATTCTGAGACGTGCCCGAAATATTGTGTCGCATGCCATTGGTTCGCCTACCCTGGTTTAGTATATAGTTTTAAATAAATATAAATACTAGGCATGCCACAGGGCTCCATACTTTGTCCATTCTTATTCTTAGTGTGCATAAATACATAGTTTAATTTAGTAAAATTTATGCACACTAAGAATAAGAATGGACGAAGTATGGAGCCCTGTGGCATGCCTAGCTGAAAGAGAAGGCCTGATGCTTTAGCACTATTTACATCTGAAAAAACCAATTACCCAATATATTATTATACCAGCACCTGTGGCGGAACAACCTTTCGTTAAGCCATATTATTCAGAATGAAGGAGGCTATTTAAATTTAAATATAGAATTGAGTATTGAAATTGTTTCCCAACTGGATAAAGAACGGGATTGTCACACTACTTTGTCTATAAATATTTCGAAATCAATAAAGCAAAAATGATTTCCTTCATGGAAATGCATACCATACTTATAAATCTTTTAAATGACTATATCTGCCCCCTGAAGCACCATTTTTACTATCCTATTCTTTAACCGCATGTACAGTAATTAAAAAATAATTCGTAATGAATTGAATAAGAACTAAAATAAATATTTGTTTTATAGGACACCACTGCATGAAGATGTCTATTGTTCATATAGTTGGTCAGTCAACATTCTTGGAAGGAAAAAATGGGTTTTGTTTCCCCCTGGAGAAGAAGAAAAATTAAAAGATAACTTAGGTAACTTGCCTTTAGTATTTGATCCAAAAAAATATCACAATGTTAAGTACTTCGAAATAATACAAGAAAAAGGAGACGCTTTGTTTGTCCCATCTGGTTGGCATCATCAGGTTTTTAATGAAAAGCAAACAATTTCTGTTAATCATAATTGGATAAATGCTTGTAATATACATATAGTTTGGAAGGCATTAGAACAGTCATTGTTAATGGTTGAACATCAAATAAAAGATTGTGAAGATTCACCTGAATTTCCAGAAGAATGTCAGATGATACTAAAATCTCACTTTGGCATGGACTTTGTGTCATTTGTGACATTTTTGTGTTATATAGCAAAAAAGAGATTATCACAATTACATGGGAATTCACAAGTCATCTATAACAAATACTTGCTAGGATTAAGTATAATAAAATTTGATTTAAAAAATATATTAAACGTTATGAACTTAATAAATGTACATCCAGTATTCCTAAATAAAAAAATATTATCATCCAAAGAAGTTGAATTTTTACAATTACGAAAGGAGATAGAAGCCCTTTTCTCATAAATAAATTATATTAATACTATAAATTGGACTTTATAATTGCATACACATGCTCATTTTGAATTAGATTTTCAATGTCATGTTTACTATATCCTAACTCTTTTAATATTTCTACTGTATGCTCGCCTGGCTTTGGCAAAGGCTTGTGACCACTAGATACGCCGGGTGTGCGTGACATTTTAGGAGCTGGTTCTGGTACAACCATGTCATTTATATCTCTATGAAAAGAAGAATCAGATGCCCGATATTTGTGTTTATCAACCGTATCTATATCTAACACAGGAGTGACACATGCATCAATATTTTTAAATATCTCACACCATTCCTCTTGAGTCTTCTGCAAAAAGGCTTCTTGAAATGTATGTTTGCAACGTTCATTATCACCCACTTGATCAAATTCTTCTTCAGGTAGCTGCAACCCTTTTAAAAAGTTCGAATAAAACTGTGGTTCAAGTGCTCCAACTGCCATAAACTTGCCATCTTTAGTTTTATATGTTTGGTAACAAGCGAATCCCCCATCTAACGGGTTTGTACCGGGTTCACCAGACCAGATCGGCAATTTTCTGGATTTAAAAAGCCATTTCCCTACGTATGCCGCACCTTCCGTCATGCTCATGTCTATAATTTGTCCTTGTCCTGATTTGGTTCTTTCGAACAAGGCCAACGCTATACCCAAAGCACATAGGACTCCACCTCCGGCAAAGTCACTAAGGAGATTAAGAGGTGGTGTCGGTGGTTGTCTGTTTTTGCTTAGCAATGAAAGTATCCCAGACATGGCAACGTAATTAATATCATGCCCAGCTTCGTTCTTATAAAATCCGTTTTGACCATAACCCGTTAATCTTGCATAGATTAGGCGAGAATTTTCTTTCATTAGTCTTTCAGGTCCTAGTCCTAATTTTTCCATGACGCCTGGGCGAAAAGTATCCAAAACAACATCTGAAGTAGCACAAAGCTTTTTTATTACATTGACACCTTCCTCAGTTTTTAAGTTCAATGATATCATTCTTTTCCCGTTCGACATTACATCAAAAGGGCTTGGATTCATCTGAAAATAAAAAGAAGTAATCGTAACTTAGAATTTTAGTATTTTACAATTTTATACTGACAATACTTATCTAAATCTTTATTAGTTAATTCCCTAAAATTCGAATTTAGAATTCACTCCCGCGCATACCTGGCGAACCTTTGAAACAAGTAGTTGCAAGTTAGCTTAAATACAACTTATGAAGATGAGAAATTCTAATAACAATAAATCCAAAAATCGCAAATAGGACCTTTTTTTCAAGTTCAGGTTTTAGGCATACCTACATGTTATTTTTTCAGTAAATTGCCGAGATCAGATTGCCGGCCACAGCGACCGTTTTGTTTCAGCAGATCAGCCAGCTACGCAAGACAAATATGCATGCATGCATGCTTGCTTGTGCACTATAATAATAGTGCACAAGCATTTGCGTAGAAACAGGTGCACTCTCTCTGTTCTCGTCACAGTCCGATAGGCCGGCAATCCGACACGACCGGAGAGAATTCAGGCGCAGGATCAACATTTACGTACTCTCCGATGAACAACGATGTATCAGTCACCAACTTCCAAACTCCAGGCTCCTGTACGAAAATTTCTTAAAACCCCGAAGCCATTTCGAAAGAATTGAACCCTGTGCACAGCAGTCGCGCTATGCGACTACTAGGCCAATGGTGTAGTTAAATGTACGAACACTACTAACCTTTTGAATCACAGTTACGCTTGCACCGAAATCTGCTAATATGGTACCACATAATGGACCCGGGGCTAACCCCATCATCTCAACGACTCGTATACCTTTAAGTGCCATTTATTCTTTTTATTTGACCTGAAACAACAATGTATGTGCGTAATATTTGTATGAAAAAAAAACGTTTCATGCAAATGCATAACAAATAATTTGCATTGAGCAAGCGTGGTGATTAATGCTAAATACTTCTCCGTTTGAGAAGCCTGTGCCCAGCAGTGGGACTATAAAAATCATGATGATGATATTTAATTCAATTCTATAATAATCAATTCAATTAATTAATTCTAAGTATGTAGTCAGATGTACAGACACGCTTTGAATATTGGTAGTTTCCAAAAATCGTACACAAAAGATAGTTTGTCATTCTGGAATTCACTCTTACCCCTTATTATAATACGTGGTATTAAAAACAGCACCGCATTTAGTGCTAGCTTCAAACCATCTTCTTGAACAACGTTAATGTTCTATATCTAGTACTAAAGCCGGGAATTTTTAAATCCACGTTTTATAATGAGGGGGTTTGGGTCGATAACGAAATACCTAGGTACAGTCGCGGACATTAACTCTGAAAATTCGGATAGGGTGGTATCCGAATTTTCAGAGTTAATGTCCGCTTTAAGTACTTTTACAGTCAAGTCAACTTGGTATCATAGATGTATACGGATACGGACAGAGTTCGCGACCATCTGCACGAGGCAGCGTCTGAAGGTTGGACAGAGAGGTTTCTAAGCCTACGTTCAGTCTCTGTCTAGCTGTGGCTGGTGTTTAGCGGGCTTCGGGTTGACGTGAGGTACAACCAATCAGCACATACCTACTTAATTCATTTAGATAATGAAAACATGTAATAATTTATGTATCATTTTCTTGATCCTTATAATTTATACATTACAAGATTCGCACGAAAACAACCCGTTGCGAAAGTCGGGTAAAAGTCGATCAACATCGATTCATCGCATCGATCGGCTTGGAATTTATATATCAAAACATATAATTATAGCATATTAAAATATTTAATTAGAAAATACTTACCACGAAATCGTTATTATGTAGATAGGGACACCTTTTCTACCGTAATATCGCCGGTGATATTATCGCGGTTCGATCGGGTTAAAGTCGAGCGAGTCGAATAAATTATTATGCTGGTGTTACTAACTACCAAAAGTATTTTACCCCTGAAGCTTAAGTTAAAACCCCTAAAATTATTTGAAATAACCCCTAAAAAAATTTAAATCAAAATATAATTATGAATGAGACTTGACTGTACTTATTATTTTTAAGCGATTATTTACTCACTTTGCATTCTAAGTATCGAAGAACCTGATAAAATTCTCTAATATTTTTCTTTAATCAAAATCTTAATGAGAAATATACCTATAAGATAGCAATAAGTCCATATGAAAAGAACACCCCAACCAATATCATCCCTCTTATTTACCTCCTATTTTGGAAATCCCCTTTGTTGGTAACACTGAATGTTTATAAAAATATTTATATTATTACGAAAGCAAGGTGTCTGTGGTGGCGGTATTGGTGAGTGTTGCAAAAAAAAAATATCTGGTATACCCAATTCTGCGTAATGTTGTTCTCTTTTAAGTAATTTGACATTAGAATATCCTGAAATTATAAAATTTGATTGTTATAATACCAAAAAAAGGATTTCATTTTTGACGTCAACATTCCAAATTTTAAAACATTAATTATCTAAACTACATAAATTTCAAATCGTACAAAAATAAGATGCACTGGCAAAGACTGTCAGTCAAGACTGAAGACACCTACTACAGCGCACTCCTAGTCTTCTCAGATATATTACATAGCAATCATCGTTTCATCTCAAATGGATTAGATTTTTTTTGGTAAGGGAACAAAAAAACACTTATATTCGATATTTTATATTTAAATACCAATCATGGTGAACCACTAGTTGACAATTATAGTCTCTTATATCCTCATACATAATTATTAATATGCCGACGTATAAATTACTATTTTTGACCCGCAGTTTCACAAGGAACTACTACCTAGATTACACCTTTTTTTGTTGTATTTGTCAGAAGAAGGTTCTTATGAAACCAAAAAAAACAGGACCACCTCTGTCGGTCGGCTCAGCTAGTTTTTAATATTAGTATGAGTATGATTTTGAAATGCAGTTCAATCGCAGAATCAAGATTTTTTACGTCGACGTTGGGTATAATTTTTTCTCTTGGCTGGTATCATCAAAACAAAACAAGACTTGCAAAACTGACATTTCAATTCAAGATGGAGTCTAGCGTTAGTTCGCTCTCGCTCTCTCTGACGATTTCTTGTTCTGGCTAGTTCGTGCTGTCAGATAATAACATCATTTAAAGATTCTTACTGTTTTACCGGAATCTCACAATATAGCAGATTTAGATTCTGCTAATTAGTATCTGTGGTTTCAGAGGATCGTGTTTGTGTTTTTGTTTATTACCTATTGGTTATCGTGGTCCAGAGTCCTTGACTTAATATTGCACAAAAGTATTTGGCCGACAAGTGCATAACTGAGTACGAAGACAATATTTGCTGAAGGTATTTGAGTCACATACCAGTGTCCATAGGCCTTATCAAGCAAAATGTCAGTAGCATTTGCAGCACGAGGCAATCGACCTCCTTTGAGCCCTGCACAAATCCAAAAGATGTTAGATGAAAACGCTCATCTGATTCAAACTATACAAGAATACCAAGCGAAAGGTCAACTAATGGAGTGTCATCAGTATCAACAAGTACTGCACAGGAATTTGGTGTATTTGGCTTCAGTAGCAGATGTGAACCAGAACATTCAAAGCATTCTTCCAGTAAGTATCAAAATATATGAAGCAACCACCCTTGTTAGTTGCTTCAAGTAGTACTCTATTATGGAAACATTGAATCTTTATTTTTAGGTATTGAAAATATGATGTAGTGCATTCTAGGCTTAGTACATTTATTTATACCACTGTTGTTATTACATTTTTTATATTGAAGAGTGTTCTGGCCTGATTCATAAAATCAGACTTCACTGCTTCACTAGTAACAAGAGCTCAGAAACTACAAGGTCAAGAAGCCCAAAATTTTGGCATGTGGGTTCCTGGGGATGTAGCTGCTAACTAAAATGAGATTTAGCCATATTCAAATCTATAAGAGAGTGACACAAGGTGGCCCTTAAAAAGATTATGCCAAATAGAAGAGATGTATTTATTTTAGTACTTTTTGGGCTTTTAAGAATGCATATAACTATAATTGATGTTGCTTTTGTTGTTTTCTTTCTTTATCCTGTTCATAAATTCTTGTAGTGTTTAAAATAAATAAATATTTTTTGCAGCCGCCACATCAGCTTGCTGCTGGTAACTCACAAGCTCCACCTATTAATTCGCCATCTCCAAGTGGTGGTGATGTTTCTGGAGGGGGTCAACAATCTTATAGACCTCCAGGGGTCTCTACTACTCCTACAAGGCCAACCCAATCTTATGGGCAGCGGCCATATCCGCAGAACCAATATCAAGGACAATATCAAGGTGCTCCAGGTGTTTACCCTCCACAGCCTGGTTATGGGCCACCTAGCCAAGGATATGGGCCACCTAATCCACCACAACAACCTCAGGGTTATCCTCCGAACTCAAACTATGGCCCACCTATAACCACAGCTCCAAGTAACTATCCGCCATCTTCCCATCCAGGTCCAGGGTATCCTCCGTCGTCAGCACAACAACCTTATGCGCCGCCTCCTGGCAGTCCCGCTGCAGCTGGTACCCCTTACCCTGTGCGTGGTGCAGCGCAACCCGCTTATACCGGCAATTCGGCTTATCCTCCTTCACAAGCAGGGTCAAATTATCCTAATGTTGGCGTTAGTACTTACAACAATTCGACTGGCTCACAACCTCAACCCTACCAAACGCAACCATTTCCGAATACTACACCTACGTCAGCTTACAGTACTACTCCAACATCTCAGCCTAATCGTTCTCCTCAACCCCCACCTACTGGTTACTCGGCGCAGAACCCGCCCACTTCAGGTTACGGTTCTCCATCTGCACAATCACCAACATATAATTCTAGTTCTCATGCAACAAATGCACCCCCCACATCCGTGGCGTCAGGGGCACCTTCATCGACTGGGCCGCCTGGTCAACAATATCCCCCACCTGGCCAGGCACCTCCGTACCCACCGGCCACTCAGCCTCCATATTCAAACCCTTCATCTCAACCAGGAAGCCCTGCACCATCAGTTTCTACGGCACCGCCGCCACAAGGATCGTACCCACAAAATCCTCAAAATTATCCTCCAGCGGGGGGTGGATATCCACCACATGCGTATCAGCAGGGTTATCCACCGGCTCAATATCCTCCGTCACCTTATCCATATGCTCGTGCTCCAACACCTGGAGCTCCTCCTCCCGGTGCGCCGCAACCGTATCCAGGTTACGGATTTCAACCGCCTACACAACAGTAAAATACGCTCATTTGTATCATGTAAGGTTATAAATTGTACGACATTCTAGATATAAGAAATATCCTCGTCTTATAATTTTGTGTTGCAGCATATAACATTTTATACCATCACGAACACTTGTCCGTAGTATTTTATTGATTTGAAAATTACGAGATGGTTAAAAAATATATAATTAAGTTGTAAAAAGATATAGAACATAATTGAAGGTTAAAGACTTCCCAGTAATGCGTAGCTGCGTCCGGGGCGTCAGCCTGTTCATCTAGCGGTTTAGTTATTGGATTTAAAATAACTTGAAGATTGACACGACGAATACGTATTTTGGAATACTTGAAAATCAGACTCGCGAGCTAAGGGTTTCGTGCCAATATTTATTAAACAGGCTAAGGCACAGATTACTGAATACAGATTCCTCTCTCCTAAAAAACAATTTTATTTAAGAAAATGAAAATGACTTATGTCTGAAGTGAATATATACTCAGTATTCTGGGAATATTTGTTCCCTTCAAGTCAAGGAACTATCTGTTCCAGTTATTAATAGCGAGCAAAAAATATGACTTGGGGCTTTCAAATACTGAAGATAAAAATAATATTTGAGGGGCTCCCATAAAATAAACCTGCTTTTTTCTGTCATACATATAGTTCGTTGTTGTATCGGTAACAGGTATATGGTTCATGATATACAGCCAGATGACAGACTGACAGTAGTCTTAGTAATAGGGTTACATTTTACACTTAAGGTATGGTACCCTGCATCTATAAAATGAGGCATGTATACAATTTTGAAGTTAATAGTTCATAAAAGTTCAGAAAAGGGTTGGTGGCTCATTTATTTTATAATAGCTTCCACCAGCGGTTTCATTCGCTTTCTGAGGGAATAACACCTGCACAAAAAGGTATATATATTTTATTCTGAGGTATGAACTATATTGTACTGGCAAGTTTCGTCAAAATACATTCAGTAGTTTCTATGTGAAAGAGTAACAAATATCATCCATATACAACTTTCGCGCTTATAATATTAGCAGGATGTACACAAAGCTGAAGTTTGTTTCTTTGCTTGAACTCACCAACTAGTGGACCGATTAGAAAAACTACTTCAGTATTATAGCTCAGGCGTGCGGAATAATTCCCTCGGGAACGTGTGAATCTATCTTCGAAATGTTGCAAACTATCCTTGTTTTTCTCAATGGTCAAAAGTGGTACCTACTCGTGGTTGAGTGAGTATAAACGTTTTTGTCAATATAATTAAAATTAATTTTATTATTGTAAACCTACTAAGTAAGCTATTGATGAATGATCAAATCAATAAAAATGAATTTCCGATAAATGTATTTATTTTCAAAAGATGTATGACAAAACCAACCAAATATTGATTCCTTAGCACTTTATTTGATTACTAATAACTTAATAAACTAGACTGATAAACTGCTAGGGTAAGCCTAGCAATGGTAAGCTAGTAATGGTAGTGTCTATTATTCACATTATGGATATGGGCTCTTCAGTCTTCACTATCTGTCAAGACACCAAATAAATGCTAGTATTTAGATTAGATGTTTTTATTTTAAACTTAAAGCTTTGAGTCCCATTTCATCAAATAATGAGTTTGTTTTTCAACACAGGAAAACCAAAATTCTATGCTTGTTCTACGTTACGACTTTGTACTAGCTACGTTAAGTAGCGACCTATTCTACCTACATAATAATGTTTTTAAACTTCTTCAAAAGAAACAGAGGGTTCATAAAATGGTTGGACTGATTGATCATAATATTCCAGAGGTAAATCTTCAATAAAAGGTTGTGTTGGAAAAGGAGGTGATGTCGTAAGTTTCTTCAATGGAAGAACTGTGTCGAATAAATAGCACATAGCACCTGTTTCACCAGGTATAGCTACTCCCAAAGTCCAGATTACGTTATGTTTTGTGTTTATGCGTAGAATTTTTACACCCCGTATAGTGCGCCACCTGAAAAATTATAAAACTATTAAATATCTGTCCCTTCTGTCACATAGTAGCAATAACAGCAGATGGCAAAGGACAAAAAGTTTGCCGAGATCTATACTTTTGTCCAGTGCCAGTTATCAAAACTGCGCCCTTGAAAATGTTCTAACCAGCCAGGCTCTTACGAAATTCAGAACCGGATGGATGTTTTTGAGACAATATGTGGTTTGTTATAGCGTGCGTCCTTAGCTTACGGTAACAGACAGGAAATAATTAAAAACGATGAAATAAAACTAGATACTCGTGTCTGGTCTGGTCATTTGTGCGCCCCTCCCCGGAGTCTGCGCCCTGTGCCTGGGCACCGCTCGCACCGCCCTATTTACGGCGCTGCTTTTGTCCATTTTCGCACATGATCTTTCCGCCCCCAACTCTGACGTCAATGTTGCTATCCTACAGCTTGTATACATGGTACGATTTATTCGATTCAATACCATTTGAATGGTTCTAAGTAATCCATGCTCAACTGAATATGTCCTACCTATTTCCCATGTGTCCAGGCATCTTAGTACCGGGCCAAACTCGCGCTTTTTCACCTCCAGCACCAATATTTCCTGGTCTTCTATGAGTTTTGGTAACACCATGAGATGCTGGCATTCCTTTAAATCCCCAGCGCTTCATTACACCTTGAAACCCACGGTCCATTCTAGAAAATAGTGGTAATTTACACATTGAATTAAAACCGGCTGGAATTTTATAAAATTAATATTGTCAAAGCTCTTTTTTTAAGAAGTTAGTGTGCAACTCAAACTTAAACATTTAGCTGTATGCAAACACACTATTAAAATTTGCACATTGTAACTTTCTTAATATATGATTAACTTACGTTTTGGCACGTATATCTAGATAGTCTCCAGCTCTAAAGTGAGTTGCAAACAAGGGTGTTCCTGGTGGTATGTAAGATTCTGGAGATACCATGAATCGGCATAAGTGTCTCTTCGGTAGCATGCCTGCACTATTAAATAAACCACAATACTCTTTGGTGACAGTGGCAGGGTCTATTGTTTCTGAACCCACCAACATGCAGCCCAATTTCCTTTTCTCTTTCCACACAACTGGACCTGAAGTTTTCATTGGTTTGAACTCTTCTGGAGGGGTGTATTTTATAACATGGTTGTCAACAACCTTAAAAACAATATTATTATAAATTAAATAAATTACTAGAAGTAACAAATTAGTTTAAAAGTAACCACTTCCAAAAGTACACCTTACTTCATAAAACAGAATCTTCAAAATCAGTACACAAAATATAGAAAAACTGTAATATTAAAAAATATGAAATTTTAGTAAGGAAGAGTTTTATTCTAATAAAAGCTTTTAAAAAATGAATTAGATATTAAGGTTCACATAATAGGGTATTTGACTTTGTTTGATTTTGTACAACATTTTTAACAAAACAAATAAACACATGCACAAGGAACATTTTTCTGAAAACAGCGTCAAAATTGGTTGATAAATGGAGCAGCAAACAATATTTTTTATATTCGTATGATGAAGAGTGGGATCATAGTGGGGACATCTTGCTATCTCTTTTGCACATGCGAGATCAAATAGCGTTGACGTCACAAGCCTGCATGTGCATCCTTTTTCTGTTATTTAACTGTTTGACTTTTGAAAGGTTTATAAATTATTTATTTCTCAACGGATTCCAAAAAATATTTCTGTTTTTGGTTTTGTTAAAATGTTACTTTTGATATGAATAATTACAAAAAATTAGTCAAATACCCTATTAAAATTATGGATTTACCAGTAAAAAATAAATTGTAAGGAAGTCTTCGATTTTTGTCTCTGTCCTACGAATTGTAGGTAAATAAATATACTCAACCCATTAAGTTTTTACAAAAGAGGAAATAAGTTCTTACCTGTAATAATGTAGTGAGCATTTTTTTTCCATCTTTGGACCAAAGTGGATAATTGCCTATTTTACGAGCTATAAGACCAACTCTGCGAGTTTTTGGATTCCACTCTACAGTCTGATTTGGCTCAACATTAACCAGGGGTGATTGCAGTGCAGTCTGATGTTGCATTTTATCTTGTATGACCTCTTCTATAAATTGCTTATTTTCCTGTGTTATGAACTCCTCTGAGCCCTGAAAAAAGTAACATTTTAGAGTTCAGACTGCCTAATAGAAATACACTTTTGTTTTAAAATGATTTCTCTAACAATATTGGTGAAATGAGACAAATTTAAAGCTATGAAACCATAGCCTTAATATTTGCTGAAAAAGTTTTCATCTCTAAAAAAGTACAAAGGTTTTTTTAAGAAGAGGTTGATAAATAAAACAAGTATTCCTTATAAACTAGTAATATAAAAATACAGTAAATGTTTAATAATAATAATTTATTATGATACTTACTACCCTATCTTTAGTTGTATACCAGTACGGAGGCCGAAATCTAGGCTTTTGATAGGATCGTGTGAAGTAATTATCGATTCTGTAAAAATATATTTAAAGAAGTATAGTCAGAGTCTCAGTTTTGATATTAGCTTAGTTGCACATAAAAAAATATACAAATTATAACCTCAATTTGCTCAAAGCATTGCGCAAAAGGTTTAAGTTTCCAGTAGCCATAATTAGTTTTTGTTCATGTAAACATATAAAATAAACCTTATTTCATAAAGATGAACAAAACTATATTTTATATGAATCAGGTCTCATCCCGGGCTAAATATACTAAAATTGAAGAATCGGCTGCCCGCCCAATGCCCACTGCGGGAAGATTGCGTGACATTGACATTCTGTCACTGTCAGCAGTGTCAACTTGACAGAATCACAGAACAACTAACCAATTTTTTTTTGCTTGCCATTAGGGCAGGCTAAGGTCCTTCGACCATACCATACAGCCTAGCCTTTCGTCGTGACAACTAACCAAGTCAATAACACTCAACCATAAAGCTGTTGTAGGTAAGAATTATCTCATTTTAGTTAAGAAGAATGTTGGGCTAGGCTTGCAACAGTGAAATTATATATGCGTGTGAATATTGGTTTATTGCCTAAATAAGAATATACATCAAGTAATAAAAAATAAAACTTATTTCTTGGTGACATAACAGAAGACAATTTTCTTACATTAACATGTGACAGCTCAGTTCACAATAAAAACTAAACTACACTAGCCAGTACAGTGTGTGATTACTAGAGACCGGATAATATGCATTTGCATATTTGCATATGCATTTGCATATTTAAGCGATTTTCAAGGCTAATAGCATATTTTTACTAATATCTAGTGATGATGCATATTATTGCGATAATTTACAGTAGGTAGGTATTTTTCGAGCGTAGCGCACTCGGCAGCCGCGCGTATTTTGTTTTGGTAGGTACTCAAAAAATCATCATCTCAGCCATAGGACGTCCACTGCTGAACATAGGCCTCCCCTTTAGATCTCCACATACACCGGTTAGAAGCGACCTGCATCCAGCGTCTTCCGGCGACCTTTATAAGGTCGTCTGTCCATCTCGTTGGTGGACGTCCTACGCTGCGCTTGCTGGTCCGTGGTCTCCACTCTAGCACTTTTCGACCCCATCGGCCATCTGCTCTGCAAGCAATATGGCCTGCCTATTGCCACTTCAGCTTGCTAATCCGGTGGGCTATATCGGTGACTTTAGCTCGCCTACGAATCTCAAAAAATGAAAGAGACAAATGATCGCGCCGCCGCGCGCTCGACTACCGCGCTACTCCCACCTATTATGCATGTCATTATTACTTTGATTGTTGACACGCCACGCGCGCGAGCTCTCGATTTTTTAATAAAAAATATAAAACTTAATAGTCATTTTATTTTATCAAATAACAATAAATTAAAAAGATACATACATAATAAAGTAAAACATAAATAAGACAAGTATTTACTAACAAAATACTTAAATCTAAAGGATATTTAAACTTGAATTGAGGATATTTACAAAACAAAAAAAAAATCATTTAATGTTGCATATTCTGTCAGTTTTCGTGCATATTTTAGGCATTTTTCATGCATATTTGCATGCATATTTCAAGCTTTTTATGTTGCATATTATCCGGTCTCTAGTGATTACCATGAAGTTTATACAACACCCCCACTTAATCCACAATGTCTAGCACAGAACTGATGTTTCAAACGAGTAACACCTTTCGTAAACATATCTGCAGGCATAAGGGCAGTTTCACAATACTTAACAGAAATGACCTTTTGCTCTGCCAACTCGCGGACAAAATGATACCTAATATTTACATGCTTTGAACGCTTCCCTATTGCAGGAGTATATACAAGCTTACTTGCACTCTGACTATCACTATGTACAATAATAGTATGCTCTAGGTCAGTCAGTTCAGCATATAATCCGTTAATGGACACCACTTCTTTTGCAGCCTCACAGATTGCAATATATTCTGCTTCTGCGGTACTCAAAGCAACACATCGTTGTTTTTTAGACTGCCAAGCTATCGCAGCACCGCTGTATATAAGGGTATAGCCTGAGAAAGATTTCCCATCTGGTCCATTCCCCCAATCAGAATCAGCATAGGCACACAAAGCTTTGTCACATTTTTTGTAGCACAACGATAGATCCACTGTTCCCTTCAAATACCTCAACACACGCTTCACTGCAGCCATGTGTGTCGAATCATTGCAGTTGTTGAACTGGCTCAACATGGTTACTGCATATGTTATATCTGGCCGAGTACAACAGGCGAGATACATCAGTGAACCTATTATTTCTTGGTATCGTGGATTATTGTGCTCAGTTCCACGATCCAGACGAAGATTTGTCTCGACGGGTGTGCCTACAGGTTTGCAGTCCAGCATCCCGTACCTTTCAAGGATCTTTAAAATATAAGTCTTCTGGGAGAGTCTTATTTCTTCATTCTTGTTGTCACGCTCAATCTTCATCCCAAGACATTCTCGAGCAAACCCGAGATCCTTTATTTTGAAAGAATTTCGAATAAGCTGCTTTACTCTACCAGCTTCAGAATCGCTGTTCGTAAAGATGTGTATATCATCCACATATAAGGTAAGGGCTATAAATAAATTCCCATTCTTCTTAATATATACACACTGATCATATTTTGATCGCGTAAAGCCCAATTTTACAATGCAGGCATGAATTTTATCGTTCCAACATTTTGCAGCTTGTTTGAGGCCATACAAAGCCTTCTTCAGCTTACAAACTTTGCGTTCTTCCCCCACTTGAACGAAAAATTCTGGCTGTTCCACGTATATGTCCTCCTGTAAATCACCATATAGAAATGCAGTAGTAACATCAACGTGATGTATACTAAGGTTCTTTTCAGCTGCCAGCGCCAGTAAAAGACGAATAGACGATAGCTTTACCACTGGTGCGTATGTCTCAAAATAGTCTTCGCCCGGTCTTTGCGAATAGCCCTTAGCGACCAGCCTGGCCTTATGGCGCTGCACGCTACCATCCGCTCCAACCTTCAGCTTGAAAACCCATTTCGATTTAACGACATTCACATTCAATGGTCGATCAACCAACTCCCAGGTATTATTCGCCTTCAGGGAATTATACTCGTCCTTCATCGCTTCTAGCCATAACTTTTTATCTGAACGCTCCATGGCATCTTGAACAAATACAGGATCAGAAACATCCGATACATGAAAATTATAGACCATGTCCTTTTCTCGCTTGGGACGTCTATCTCTAAGAGGGTAGCGGCGGTCAGCAGGACCAACCACATCACTTGCAGGTTCTGGAGCATTTACGTTCACTGGAACTTGCAAATCCTCTGCCACAGGACTTTCTGAGTCGACAGAGTCATAAAAATTCTCCGCAGAATCCGATTCCATCGTTGGACTAGATGTCATTTCATCTTGACTATCTACATGAACAACTGGACTCGCCGGGGCACTAGCTGTAACAGGTCCGACAACCCTCGGTACCTCTGGTTCAGCATTAAAATCATTATGTACATAAATATCTACAGAATTATCATTTGAAACTGTTTCCTTTTTCTTCTGTACAGGTACATTTTCAAAGAACGTTGCGTCTCGAGCAAATATAACTGTTGTGGGATCCTTATTAAAATCAATAAACCGGTACGCCTTCTTATCCGCAGCATATCCTGTCATTGTCATTTCAACCGTCTTTGCATCGAATTTCTTCCTGCTATGATCCTTTATGAGAACCTGAGCCTTGGACCCAAATACTCGTAGATTCGAGAGATCCACTCGTTCTCCAGTAAATACTTCTTCTGGTATTTTATTGATCAAAGCCATAGTGGGAGACCGATTCTTCAGATAAACAGCACAACCAATAGCTTCTCCCCATAGCCGTTTATCCAGACCAGCGTCATGTAGCATGCACCTAGCCTTCTCGGTGAGAGTACGTATAGTACGCTCCGCAACACCGTTTTGCTGAGGAGTATGCGGCACAGACGTCTGATGCTGAATACCACACTGCTTCAGGAACTGTTGGAATTCATTGTTGCTGTACTCCGTCCCGTTATCGCTACGCAACTTCTTGATTTTCTTGCCCGTCTGATTCTCTACGAAAGATTTGAATTGTTTAAATTTAGCGAATACCTCAGTCTTTGATTTAAGAAGATATGAAAATGTTTTCCTACTAAAATCATCAACAAATATTAAATAGTATCTATTACCGCCTAAGGAGTTAACCTCCATTGGGCCCGCTAAATCCGTATGAACCAAATCGAGCACTTCCTTAGCTCTCTTACTCTTGTTTTTAGGAAACCTCTTGACGTACTGTTTGCCTTTGCAGCAACCTTCACATGGTTCCGTGCTCACTGCTCCATATGACAGACCATCTGCCAAACCTTTCAACTTTTCCATTAAAGGTCCACTCAGGTGCCCTAACCTTCTGTGCCATAACGAATAAGCATTAGAAGTACCTGAAGTATCTGGAGGAGACGTAAGAACCATCGCTGCCTCTTTATCTAAAACATACAAACCCTGTTTCAGTGGTGCCGTAAATAACGGATTACCTGCTAAAGTGACGTCATTATTCCTAAAAACTTTACAAGAATATTTATCAAAAACAACTACACAATCTCTACTACACATTTTACTCACAGATAACAAATTAGTCATTAAACCTGGTAGCATTAAAACATCTTCGAATCGAATGGTACGTCCCATGGCAAACACATCGCCTTTTAATTTAGAAGTAATCTGATCGTTGTTCGCAGTTGTAACAACCTTTGATCTAATATGTTATTTGTTCTCTAAAATGTGTCTGTCGGACATCATGTGCGATGTCGCTCCAGTCTATGACCCACTCATTTGCGCCGACTTTGGCCGATAAAGCAGTTATCAGCCCGACTTTTCCTTTGATGTCCTTATGAGTTGTAGTACTGTTGTTTTCTTTCTTCTTCTCCCTGCACTGCCACTTGTAATGTCCTTTCTTATTACATAAATGACATTTCACCATCTTCTTGGTGTTATCATTCCTTGACATCAATGCAGAGTTGTCTTCCGTTGTGTTCTTCCTCATACTTTCCTTAAGTAGCGCAGCTGTAACAGTGTCCGTAGAAATCTTAATATTCGAATGCTCTAACGTCATCACAAGGGAGTTGTACGCTTCCGTCAAACCAGCTAGCATTATAATCCCGACGAACTCATCATCAAGACCAGCTTTGATGCTCAGTAAAGCTTGGCTCGTAGTCTGTATATCATTTAGGTACTCCTCGATCGTGTTAAATGAAGTTAACTTAACATTGAAAAGCTTCCGCAGCAGATATAGCCGCCGCAGCAGTCCACCGTCAGCATAAGCTCGCTTCAGCGCTAACCATGTATCTCTCGCCGTCTTGACATTCATAATAATAGGGTAAATTTTACTCGTGCACATGAGACATATCTTACTCCGAGCTTTAGCATCCTTTTTCTGGGCCTCCACTGAGTCAGTGTTGAACTTCTCATCGATGCACTCCCATAGATCCAGGTCAATCAGAAACATTTCCATTGCAAAGGCCCAGGTACCATAATTGTCCTGGCCCGAAAGTTTCTCAAAATTCAAAACAGTTGAAGTTTGCATTTTCACGGCTTGAGATGAAAGTTATGAGAATATTCTTCAAAGAAATAGGCAATACATATTAACTGGGCCCATAACCTGTTGGGCTAGGCTTGCAACAGTGAAATTATATATGCGTGTGAATATTGGTTTATTGCCTAAATAAGAATATACATCAAGTAATAAAAAATAAAACTTATTTCTTGGTGACATAACAGAAGACAATTTTCTTACATTAACATGTGACAGCTCAGTTCACAATAAAAACTAAACTACACTAGCCAGTACAGTGTGTGATTACCATGAAGTTTATACAACAAAGAAAGACAAGGATTCAATAACACAAATCGCGCTACGGGTGTAATCTCATCTCACAACCTGGACTCCTCTTATAATGACAACCAAGCACTAAACAATTGTGCACCATTTTTTTTTTTATTATTTTCAATCATGGACTTAAGGTAATATTAAGTCCATGTTTTCAATGTAAACAACTGCCATTTTGGGAACGCTAAAAAGAGAAGAAGGGCCACAGAGAATGTGATATAGATATGTAGGTATTTGCGTCAAGCTGCTAAGTGTTGCTCAAAGTGCGGTCTCCATCTTTACTTTATGGTTCATGGTTCAGTCACAAGTCACATTTTGACTCAGAAAAAGGAAGCCTATGGAAGTGCCCTACCTACGAAAAATGCGTGCATACCTAAACCACACTAAAATGGCGGACTAACTAGTGTTGTACCACAGTAGATATATTGTACCTCTCGATAAATTGGTCGATGAATTTGGGAGAAAACATTTATTAACCTGCTACATGCTATTTTAATGAACGTTACCTATTTTTTTACGCCGGAAATCGCTATAATAGATAATTTATGATAGTCCGTCGATTGTTTTTCTGTTGTTGATGTACCTACGTTACATAGGCCGAAAAAACCATTACCCGGTGGAGTCAGCTAAAAATTGAAACGGCTTCCTCGTTTACGAATTACATAGTACAGAATCTGAGGGAGGAGAATGAAGGATAAATAAATAAGACAAAATAAGCGATAATCAATGTTTTAATTCAAACTCAAATTCGTTTATTTCGTCAAAAAATGCATTTTCATCAAAATGTTGTGAACAAATGAATATTTCTTTAGCATTCGCTCTTAAATTTTCTTTTCCCATGGCTTCCAACCAAATTAGTTTTCTGTTTTCGTTTCTAGGTATTCTGTGTACAAAACAAAATACATAAGTAATTTTATTGCATTGAGATTCGATAAAAAAATATCGTCGTTTGGTCCAACACTACGTAAACAAACAATGTTATTTAAAACTAATAAAGTACGAAATTAATTGCAGTTGAGCATTTAAACAATACGCCTAACCAATATAAATGTTACTATCTTCGTTTATTGCAAATATTTTTTCTTGTTTGCGATTTATACAAAATTTTATTGCACTAACCTATGAAACGTAAGATTTGGGTAATTTCTATTTTTTGTAGCTCCACATCCCACTACACTGCATTTATGAGGCATTTTAAATTATTATCTCTAATAATTTCACTTAAAAGTCAGAAAAAACGTTATATATTTCACTCGCAAACCAAAAAATAACACAAAAACAACCTCACAGCCAAACAGACAGGAGTCAATGGCCGATCACTAAGATGGCGGACCCGGCACGCGTGTAAAATGAGAGATGAAGTTGCCACTAAAAAGAACTGATAATCATATAGTTTTCACATTCTAATTTCGCATATTAGACAAAGATGACACTATGCTTATCAGTTCAGCTTCAGTATTTTTTGCTGTCATGACTTTAGGGCAGATCCATATTCTTCCTTTATCATTGCATTTTGATTGCACCACGTGACATTTGTTTATTTTTATGTTTCCGACCGACACAAAACTTTAATTTGTTTTATTTTACAATGTTCTCAAAAGAAGTGGCCTGTTTGTTATTTTTCCATGTTTTAACACAATGTCGCAGCGATGATATTCTAGTAACTGGCCCAGGACTAAGGCCTACAGAAATTGTAATGCCGGCAAGATACTTTTTTATTAACTTCACGAACGTTAGTGCTAAAACGTAAGACAATTCACATCTTTAACGTTATGCAGTTCAGTAGACACACATGTTATATGTTTTGTCGTTACTTCACTGCGTCCCTAAGAACATTGAACATCTTGCCTCAAGTCTAACCCTGAGAACAGGAGAAAATAAATCCATTTTTTTATTTCCAGTTACACACATGAGTTGAATAAAAAGCTGATTGTGGAAATAGATGGTGCAAATAAACACTGTAGGGTTTGGGTCAACAAGTTAGACAGAAGAGATGGCACATTTATTGTGCGTTATAAGATTTATGAAACATGTAATGATTTGTCTATACATGTTCTGTATAACAGAAAACATGTGGCAAACTCACCATATAAATTTAAAGGTAAGTTAATTACTTTTTTAAGTAACAGCTATTTATATTTTGGACTGCTAAAATGAAATGATCTAAACTTAAAGTTGGCCATATTTGTTAACCTGCTTAGGGCCAGTTTCACAGGCTGCTGATAAGTTCCAGATAGTTTATCTGGCAGATAATTTCATACAAATTCTGTTCCTTCTTCGTCTTTTTTAGCTTTAGACTTAGCTTACAGGGTGAAGAAATACATATATGAATAGTATCTCTATTAATTTAGCAACCAATATTATAATAGTACCTACCCATTTCTATATTTTTTCTTGATGTATCCATACATACACACTTAAAAGTTAATAGGGTTGATAACTAGAACTTTTATTCTATTAAATATATAGTTAATAAGTTGATTTACTGTGTAATTTAAGATCATCTTTTAATATCCACAACCAGTCCATATGATAGACACCGGACTTAGATTCTAGTTTTAAGTTGTCAAGTTCATTATTAATGCCTTATGATCCCACTGCAAGTTGCATGACATTATTTTTGCATGTGGTAGAAGCCTTAATCAGTCATTTATTAGATGTCATTAGAGTTAAAACACACCTCTGTGAAAATTAACTAGCAATATTGCTGGATGAATTTTGCTGAGTTGCTTTTAAACCTTGCAATGCTGTTGTTATGTTTTCACAGTGGCGGTCTGAAAAAGCATTAGACATCACTTCCTCTTACATATATTATCTTTTGCAGGGCCTATTCATCCGGATCAATGCAATTGTCCAGTAGACAAATTTCAGAAGTGGTTCGAAGATTATGGTTGTTCAAACGAATACAAACAAATTGAAAAAGATCTTAAACCATTCTCTAACTTAGATATGAAAGAACAAGTAAAAAAAATTGTTGACAAGTATCACCAACCAGAAAGTACCAGTTTTTGCCACTATGCCCTCAAAAACAATGAAGTATATCGCAAGTGTTATGGAAAACATGTAGGGTTTAATATGTTTTCGGACAATATTTTATTATCTTTAATGAGAAAAGTAAAGTTGCCTGATATGGAACTGGTAATTAATCTAGGTGATTGGCCCCTAGTCCACAAGCGTGATAAACCATTGCCTGTTTTTTCATGGTGTGGCAGTGATGAAACCTATGATATTGTAATGCCAACATATGATTTGACAGAATCAACATTAGAAAACATGGGCAGGTAAAGTATTACTATTAAACCTCCATTTGTTGTTCCACAGTTACATAGAAAACTTGAACATTATACATAAATCTTCAGTATCACTACATAGTATAAAATGGTTGCTTCCCGCTATTCCTTAATCATCTGTGTTCACGAAAAAAATTCACACAACTGTACTAAATTGAAAATTTTATTTTCTCTTATATTTCTACCTTTGAGGACTTGTACTTGTATGACAATCAATTATTGATACGTTGCGCTGAATAACTAAAATACCCCGTGAGAAGCTTGAGCAGGCTACTAGTAATAGTATACACTCGGCAGAAGTGAATAGTGGAAACCCTTTGTCTCAACTTGCTTTCGGTGCTAGCGAGTTACAAAGTTTGCAGTTGCGTAGCATCCTATTCAACACTACTACGACTAATAGGGTTCTATAATTTCGATGGAAGTAGATTTAGTTCAGAGTAAACTTCGATCAGGTGCTAACAGCATAACACAAACAAATAAGAATAATAATTATTTTCTACTTAAGTGTATAAGCTGTTAGATGCCGAAATAAAGTAACGTTATCGAATTATTTATATAACTGCAGCTCTATCATGATCTTTATCCAGTACCCGGATAAAACATAGCTAATGTGGACCGGGGGTAGTTTAGCTTCAGAACAAGTAGTTTCAGAGCCTATTCAATTCAAATAAACTATCAAATCTTTCCTCTTTATAATATTAGTATAGATTGCAGTTACTCGCATTCTTACGATATGTTACTTACTCAAATTGTACCCCTTGTTGTTCTTCAGGGTGACTTTGGATACATTGTCAGTTCAAAGTGGTGCTGAGCTGGCATGGGAGGCGCGCGAGCCGCGGGCTGTGTGGCGCGGGCGGGACTCGCGGGCCGAACGCTTGAAGCTCATTGATATTGGCCGCGCAAATCCAGATTTGTTCAACGTTTCTCTAACAAACTTCTTTTTCTTTAGAGACAAAGAAGCCCAATACGGACCAAAACAACCGCATATATCATTCTTTAAATTTTTCGATGTGAGTTCTTACTTTGAACTTTCTTACCTAATTATATCAATCTACAAGCTTACGGTACCTACGTCGGTCCAAAGCACATTCATGCAAGGGCAACTGATGAACTCGAATGCATTTTTTAATTTTAAGTCGCTATCAATAATAAATTTATCTCTTGTGTTTCAGTTTAAATATCAAATTAATGTTGATGGAACAGTAGCCGCATACCGTATGCCGTATCTACTGGCAGGTGGAGGACTGATTCTGAAACAACAGTCACCTTACTATGAGCATTTCTATCAACAACTCTCTGCTTGGGAACATTTTGTACCAATAAAACGAGATTTGTCCGATCTGGTTGATCGTGTGAAATGGGCACAGGAAAACGATGAAAAGGCCCAGAGAATTGCTCTTAATGCAAGGAATTTTGCTAACGAAAACTTACTGCCGCAGCACGTAATTTGTTATCATGCTGCTCTATTTTGGGTATGTTCCATATGACTGATGTTCACTGGCTACGTTTCACACGGGCGGCCCGTGGGAACTATTCCGCGCACCCGGAAAAAAATAACCTATAGCCTTCCTCGATAAATGCACTATCCAGCACTGACATAATTTTTTAATTCGGTTCAGGTTATTCCGCAGTGTTTTTAATCGGCTGCGCCAGAAGGGGACAGTATGCTGAAATAATTTTTGAAATTGGTTCTGTAGTTTTTTAGTTTATTTGTTACTTTACATACACACAAATCATTCCTCTTTATAGTTTATTAATATAAATATTGTTTTATTCGTAAATTATAAATAATAACAGAAACTTTTTGTTTTCAGGAATGGAGTAAAATATTAAAAAGTAAAGTTGACATAGAAGAAGGTATGACGCACGTACCACAACCGTCAGTTGATTGCAATTGTGAATCTCATAAACCAAATAATCGTGAAGATCTCTGATATTAAATCGGTAATGATCGTCGAAGATGTTTCGAAAATATAATGATGAATGTGTGAACGAATGTAAAGCAATAGAATCTAGCATAGTGTAATCTTTGTAGTAATACGAATAATTAATATAGATTACCTAGTCAAAGACTTTCCCTACTCTGTAAGGAAAGTAAGAATATTTTTTTTTAAGTAAAACATGCATTTATTTTTTAAAAACCTGTTTTGTAAATGATACTGGTACAGCACTATTTCCGTGAGTAATTCGTATTTTTTTACCGACTGTATCGATTACATTCCTTTTTCTTTTCTCATTATTTCTTGATCGATTGATTTGACGTTTTGGGGGGATAATCTCAACTGAACCGATTCTATTTGAGAGTGGTGGAACTATCTATCTTTCTTTAAGGACAACCTGTACTGTTTACCAGGACTACCGTCTGGCAATACGTTGAATTTCCTAGGTCACGATTCGTGTCTCATAGATGCTACTTTGACACGCGGATGTATCCAAGTGATAATATTAGACAGCTCCATACTAAATTCCTTTTTTATTGTAGTTGTAAAAATCAGGACAAGATTGTATAACAGAAAATTATTCAAAAATTTAAAAGAAAAATGTAATTGTAAGTATTAAATGGAAATGAAACAATAGGTACCTATGTATTTGTATTTTGACGTTTACGATGATCTTGGCTATGTATAAGCATCAAATATTTATTTTTTTAAGTACATATTACCTAGTTCCGATATACATATTTTATTTAAATAAACTACAAGTAAAGAGAAAAAGAAATCTTTTATTCTTTATCTTTTCTTTTAAAGAAACTAGCTTTTGCTTGCGATTTAGTAGTTCGTTTGCGTGAGCTTAAAATATTGGGAAAAAAAATATGTGTTTCATGTTAGCGTCATGGCTCAGGCACGTGTCTAATTCCACGGACTACATACAAACCATTTATTAAGCCATAACTATAACACTTATTTTTATAGATATGTGAACATGTTTGTTGTTTTAGGGTATAACAAAACTACGTTTGTACTTGAAATAAATATTTTTATAAATAACAAGGGCAAGCTACCGGTACATGGCGACGTCGGGGCTGCGGTAGAAGCACATGTAGGCGTCGGAGAGCAGGCGCTTGGCGTGCGCGGGCAGCGGCCGCGCGCGCGCGCCCTCCTCGCCCAGCCACGCGCCCAGCTCCCGCGTGCTCACGATCTCCGGGATGTTGTAGCCGTTGCGCTCGCCTGCACGGACAATCATGCACTCTAGATATCGGTGTTAAACATCGCCCATTCTAGCAAAAAAATTCAAATCAACGTCATGTTTTGAATAAAAAGATTCTAACCTTTTCGATCAGCCATTGAGTCGAAAAAGCACCAGGGGGCGTCATGCCCGACCCCTGCCTTCACAAAGGCCACGTAGTGACTAGTCTCAATGCACAGAACTGCAAACAGTTCCATATACACCCGCGGTACTGGACAAGACTCCAAAATGTTTGCAAACTCCTCGCACACATTAAGGGGGACGGCCTGAAAATGTCAAACGATTCATTAATTAAGACGTTCGCCGCGCAAAGCCTACGCAATGTTATCGAGTGCGGCTAGAGCTACCGGTAGATGGCGATGAGTGGGACCACATAGGTACGAGAACGCTAGCGACCCGCACACTGTGCACTGGCGCACTGCATACACAGAGGTACCTTGTGGTGCGGGCGGGTGGCGTGCGCGACGCGGCGGCAGTTGTCGCACAGCGCGCCCGCCTCCAGCGCGGCGCCCGCGCACGCGGCACACTCCCAGCGCGCTAGCGACCCGCACACTGTGCACTGGCGCACTGCATACACAGAGGTACCTTGTGGTGCGGGCGGGTGGCGTGCGCGACGCGGCGGCAGTTGTCGCACAGCGCGCCCGCCTCCAGCGCGGCGCCCGCGCACGCGGCACACTCCCAGCGCGCTAGCGACCCGCACACTGTGCACTGGCGCACTGCATACACAGAGGTACCTTGTGGTGCGGGCGGGTGGCGTGCGCGACGCGGCGGCAGTTGTCGCACAGCGCGCCCGCCTCCAGCGCGGCGCCCGCGCACGCGGCACACTCCCAGCGCGCTAGCGACCCGCACACTGTGCACTGGCGCACTGCATACACAGAGGTACCTTGTGGTGCGGGCGGGTGGCGTGCGCGACGCGGCGGCAGTTGTCGCACAGCGCGCCCGCCTCCAGCGCGGCGCCCGCGCACGCGGCACACTCCCAGCGCGCTAGCGACCCGCACACTGTGCACTGGCGCACTGCATACACAGAGGTACCTTGTGGTGCGGGCGGGTGGCGTGCGCGACGCGGCGGCAGTTGTCGCACAGCGCGCCCGCCTCCAGCGCGGCGCCCGCGCACGCGGCACACTCCCAGCGCGCTAGCGACCCGCACACTGTGCACTGGCGCACTGCATACACAGAGGTACCTTGTGGTGCGGGCGGGTGGCGTGCGCGACGCGGCGGCAGTTGTCGCACAGCGCGCCCGCCTCCAGCGCGGCGCCCGCGCACGCGGCACACTCCCAGCGCGCTAGCGACCCGCACACTGTGCACTGGCGCACTGCATACACAGAGGTACCTTGTGGTGCGGGCGGGTGGCGTGCGCGACGCGGCGGCAGTTGTCGCACAGCGCGCCCGCCTCCAGCGCGGCGCCCGCGCACGCGGCACACTCCCAGCGCGCTAGCGACCCGCACACTGTGCACTGGCGCACTGCATACACAGAGGTACCTTGTGGTGCGGGCGGGTGGCGTGCGCGACGCGGCGGCAGTTGTCGCACAGCGCGCCCGCCTCCAGCGCGGCGCCCGCGCACGCGGCACACTCCCAGCGCGCTAGCGACCCGCACACTGTGCACTGGCGCACTGCATACACAGAGGTACCTTGTGGTGCGGGCGGGTGGCGTGCGCGACGCGGCGGCAGTTGTCGCACAGCGCGCCCGCCTCCAGCGCGGCGCCCGCGCACGCGGCACACTCCCAGCGCGCTAGCGACCCGCACACTGTGCACTGGCGCACTGCATACACAGAGGTACCTTGTGGTGCGGGCGGGTGGCGTGCGCGACGCGGCGGCAGTTGTCGCACAGCGCGCCCGCCTCCAGCGCGGCGCCCGCGCACGCGGCACACTCCCAGCGCGCTAGCGACCCGCACACTGTGCACTGGCGCACTGCATACACAGAGGTACCTTGTGGTGCGGGCGGGTGGCGTGCGCGACGCGGCGGCAGTTGTCGCACAGCGCGCCCGCCTCCAGCGCGGCGCCCGCGCACGCGGCACACTCCCAGCGCGCTAGCGACCCGCACACTGTGCACTGGCGCACTGCATACACAGAGGTACCTTGTGGTGCGGGCGGGTGGCGTGCGCGACGCGGCGGCAGTTGTCGCACAGCGCGCCCGCCTCCAGCGCGGCGCCCGCGCACGCGGCACACTCCCAGCGCGCTAGCGACCCGCACACTGTGCACTGGCGCACTGCATACACAGAGGTACCTTGTGGTGCGGGCGGGTGGCGTGCGCGACGCGGCGGCAGTTGTCGCACAGCGCGCCCGCCTCCAGCGCGGCGCCCGCGCACGCGGCACACTCCCAGCGCGCTAGCGACCCGCACACTGTGCACTGGCGCACTGCATACACAGAGGTACCTTGTGGTGCGGGCGGGTGGCGTGCGCGACGCGGCGGCAGTTGTCGCACAGCGCGCCCGCCTCCAGCGCGGCGCCCGCGCACGCGGCACACTCCCAGCGCGCTAGCGACCCGCACACTGTGCACTGGCGCACTGCATACACAGAGGTACCTTGTGGTGCGGGCGGGTGGCGTGCGCGACGCGGCGGCAGTTGTCGCACAGCGCGCCCGCCTCCAGCGCGGCGCCCGCGCACGCGGCACACTCCCAGCGCGCTAGCGACCCGCACACTGTGCACTGGCGCACTGCATACACAGAGGTACCTTGTGGTGCGGGCGGGTGGCGTGCGCGACGCGGCGGCAGTTGTCGCACAGCGCGCCCGCCTCCAGCGCGGCGCCCGCGCACGCGGCACACTCCCAGCGCGCTAGCGACCCGCACACTGTGCACTGGCGCACTGCATACACAGAGGTACCTTGTGGTGCGGGCGGGTGGCGTGCGCGACGCGGCGGCAGTTGTCGCACAGCGCGCCCGCCTCCAGCGCGGCGCCCGCGCACGCGGCACACTCCCAGCGCGCTAGCGACCCGCACACTGTGCACTGGCGCGGCACTGCACATACATTAAAGAATTTAAGTGGAAAAACAACTGAACGAGAAGAACTACTCCAACGCTCAGGTGATATACTTATGGGCGAACTCGCTCCCGTGACTGGAAAGTCACAGCGTTGATTTAAAATTGTCAAAGAGGACAATATGAAATGACAAGAAACAAAAGACCGCGATGTGTGCCGGATTCAACAACAAGTTAATAGCGCAAGTTTACCTTGTAACACCCAACACGACAACATTGGTAAAATATGTATCTAAAACACACTTACAGCCATCTATCAAATCAGTCACATCCAGCAGCGGTGATGGCAATACTCTTTGGTATAATTTATATTGCTTGCCGAACCGGGGCATTTGAATGATGAAAGCTGCTGGAACCTGTGAAGTGACCAACAAGTTATAAGGATTAAAATATAGTGGGTCTGGGTTGATGATAATGTAATTAACATTTTTAAACATGTAGAATCAAGATAAAAGTCGTGAAACCTTTCAAGTTGCGTACATAAATATTATCCTGTCTCAGTCTTTCTTACCTCACTAAGTTTAACACCAGATGTGGTAAAAGACTGTTCCAATAGTTGCTGCACGGTGGGCAATGAAACATGTTCATCTTTCTCCACAAACAACTGGTAACAGTATGCCTCTTGTCCTGAAGATAATTTCAGAAATGGTTCAGCTCGCAATAATTGCGCTACTAAACCGTTTAAGAATTCTTCTGGATCCTGAAATATAAGATTTAATATAATTAATGAACTAGATAAAAATGCCATTGACCTACAAAAAAAAATCTACCTTCTCTTCCGACGTCAGACCAGGTACGTCAGACAGCCTTTCAAGCAAAGTTCGCAACTTCATGACTCGGTCAGCGCGAACATAACCATGCCGTCTCAGTGGGTTCACAATTTCTTCTCGAAGTACTCGTTGAACTTCGGAATAATGCGGTGAATCCTGAAAGAAATTTTCGCAACTTTCTGAACAGGTTGAGGAGAACGTTAATCTGCGTTACAAAGTTAAGAGTAAAATTGTTTAAATTATTTGTTTATGGCATGCTATACAGGGTGTCCCAAAACGCAACAAAATACTATAATGGACTTCTGGTTTTTCAGAACTACTTAATTTGATACCGGGTTATCATTGAATTTTGGGACACCTGTATATTTTGGTATAAATAAGTTACCTCAGGCTCGGGTGGCCGATATAGCAGTGCATCGAAGACGCTTGTGAAGGTGAACATCGCGAACAGCGTGGCGTCGAGATAGCAGGAGTTGTGGTGTCCCTGTATGCCGCGGTTCTTGCCCGCTAGCTCGCCCAGCGAACTCAGTGGTGGCACCACACCTGTCACTATTGGGCAATCCGGCTGAAATTAAATCATTATTGCATTAGTTTAACTGACGGGACTTCTGTGATTTTTGGGATTATCATCTTGTGAAAATTTTCATTCAGATTTTTACGATGTGACGTCGCACCGCAGTGCTGTGCCATGGGTCAAAATATTTGAGTTGCGTCGACGGAATGTGTGCTCTTATTAATATTGTTATCCTTACTTAACAGAAGCAAGTATCATCATCATTCAGCCTGCATTGACGAAGGGCTTAAATAACGAGAACAAGATCTATCCGATAACATGTTACACAAACATTGAGACACAATATCGTTACCTGATCGGAGAGGTCTGCGTCATGCATATCATTGCGGCCAGGAGGCGGCGTGTCGCGGAAGCGTGCGTCGCGGCGGCACAGCGGCAGCGGCACGAACAGGGCGCGTCCCGCCGCACATGAGAACAGACGTGTGCCACCGCGGCTGCCGTCACCCAGTCCACACACGCTCTGTTCTAGTTCCACGCCTGCTGTTGCCGTGTCTGAAATATTACTTAGGTTGGAATAAAGCCCTTAAGCCCTAGACGAACTCATTATTAAGACAGAAACATTGAAGTGATCTATGCTGAAGTCGTTTATGGACAATCTGCACATTATAAGCTACTTAATGTTTCCAAGAATTATTATAGAAGAATTACCATCAATGACCCCTATCCATCTGACCACGCCATAGTAATGTTGGTCGACATCCGTGGCAACCTCGACCAGGGATCCAACTCCGATATCTTCGGGCACATGTACTGGGGAATGTCTGGAGGCCGGGGGAGCAGCTCGAGGAGATCCAAGTGCCGGAGAATCATATAACTCCTCAGCGACCGGCTCTGAATTACATATATCTAAAAATAATTGCAAAGCAATCAAATGAGAACTTTTTCACAAAACTTTTTTAATAAATAAAGACGGAAAAACAGGTAGTTTAGTATTTTATTGGTAGTTAGTTCTTGGTTTGGTACATTGGAATCTAAGTAAAGCTGTTATCCAACAACAAGACTAGGTATCTTCAGTTTAAACTGGTATTTATCTACTAGCAAAAATATCAAGTTTATAAGTCCTCGGCTTCTCGTAATGGGAGTCAATAGTACAGAGCTTCGATAAAAGCATAAATGGCGAAAACGAAGAAAGTATCAGAACTTTTAAGTTAATTTCAACATACACTGTTCACATTCAAGCACACAGAGCGGTATTTCATCAATAGATAAGTCACGTAAATACGACATTATTGGTCGACGATGCACTACACTAGCGTGCCAGCCGGCCAGTCGCCCCATGCCTCACGAATGCCTAAAATTAGATCTCGAAGAGCTATAATTGGAGAACAGATGGACGCGAGTGCTACGAGTTATATTCTAGTAATAATGTTGTGTGTTTGTCAATAAAATAAGGCAGAGATCAAAACAAATCCACAACCATGAGTAGACCGGTCAGTATCATTCTGTTTACCCTTTTAACGTAATTATGAAAAGGTGAAAAAATCTATTTCTTTATTTCTATAAATGTACTTTTTAACTTTGAACACAATGTCACATATTTGATCTATTTGACATGTTGATGTATACTCGAAAATTTAAAACATAGAGACCTAATTTTTAAATAGTTATTTGTCTGAATTGTAAGCTTGAGATTAAGATAGAAGAGATTTCTCACCTACAAAATAATTGCCATAGGTAGTAGGTTGCCCAGTAAGAAAAATACAAAAGAAATACCATTGAAATGACTGTTTACTTTTCTGTAGTCAGTACTAAGGCAAAATCCAAGAATGGAGGGAGGTGTAACATTGTCATCTCTGAATGATGGCCTGTTTGTTTACAAACAAATTTACATATCAACGTCTCTTTCATGTGTTAGGGGGATAGAGCTTAATACTATTGGTGTATTGTTTAGTAGCAGTCAGTGTATCAATTTTAGATTTTGGCTGTGAGTTACCAAAAAAATTAAGTTATAACAAAAAAACTCACCAACTAAAATTCCAGTTTCAATCTTCTTTGGTTCATGAACCATTTTAGGTTGAGGATCTTCACTGACTGTTGAGGGCTGTATATTGGTATTTGTTTTGTGGCGTCGGCGCTCCGGAGCTAGATGAGCCAATAAATTCACAGACTTGATCCGTTCACTATGTGAAGATCGCTGCATAGTGTGATTGTGATTCTGTTGCAAAAATCCATACTCAGTGCGCTCAGGCTCACGCGGTGCTGGAGGCCAGCTTCCTCCAATCAAGTTAAACAAGTCTACCTGAAACCATAGAATATTTAACATTGGAGTCTCATGAATAGTTTCTACTGAAAACATTGAATATTCAGCCAAATATAAATAAGCCACAACAAAACGTTCATGCATATTCTCTGCTTCCAATCAATTTTATAGTATTGTAAGTAAATATAGTTTTCCTAAAGTAAATTAAGAATACTGTTTAAAGTTTTAATTAAATTACTTAATTCTAATTAAATTAGTTCTAATTTATTCCCAACTATTGCTTGATCACAAAATAATCATGTGTGTTTTGTATTGTTGTTTCTCCTTTCAATATATAATGAATTTTCATTGAAAAAAGTTTAAGAATGTTTTAGAAAAAGAAATGACTATTGAAATATGTTGTGGGTGAGATTTAAAACCTGACTGATTTTTTTTTGGCTTCTTAATGAGCTTTATTTTTCTGTACATAAATATCATTTGAATAAGTACAATACATAGGTGTCATAATTAAGAGTATACCCAACAGTGATATTTAACAAAAAAAGTCTCATTCCTATTAAATGTTATAGTTAAATGTAAATAATTATTTTCCACTCTTATAATTAATTTTTAGTTAAAACCCATACACATTATTAATAATATCAGTTCATAACATTGGATATTTTGACCACAAATAAAGCTATTAGTTTGTTAGTGAAAAGTTAAATGGTGCACTTGACTGTATTGTGATAATAATGTTAAACATATGTTTTATTGTTTATTATAATAAACCTGTTGGGTTTGGGTGTCTCTGGTGCAATTATCGTTATCATATTCTGAAGATATTTCACTCGTTTCATTATTCATTCTCGTCGAAGAAGTGTTTTCACAAAATGTAGCTATTGTTTAAATATGGAATTATAATATTTTGCACATTACACTAAAACTGATCACTGCACATTAATATGTACCTAAGCAGAAAACAACCAACCTGTTAATAGGACAACAATCACATTATTTTGTAAAAGAGATAACGATTCAAATAAAAAGTAGGTTAACACTACAACTGCAATAAAACTATAATTTTCACTATTGTGTGGCTGCGAGTACAAATTATTGCAGAACACTTCTCATTAGTTTTTATAAAATTGTAAATTGACTAAGGTCTGAGATAAGGTCTTGTTTCTTGAACGCGATGTTGATTATTTTGAAATTTTATTTTATTTACCAATAAATTACAAAGTTGCTAGGTAGGTACCATATAAAAAAAATACCTTTGTGTGTGACGTGTAAATCAAGGAGATTTCACTAAACTTTTTTTCAAAGTATGTTGTAGTGTGTAGTTTCGCGAAAAGAAGCCATACTTTTATAGGTATTATTTACAAAGTACCTATGTATTATGTCATTCAATAAGATTGAAAGGTACCTCGAATCCAAAAAATCAATATTGTGCAATAAAAACCAATGTTTTGATTTTTTATATTCAATCTGAGAATAATAAAAGTATAACCGCAGTATAAAAGTATTGGTACGGAACACTTCTTGCGCGAGTGTAACTCGCACTTGGCCGGTTTTTAAAATAGTTCAGAAATGGTCTGACTTGACTCGGAAAAGCACACAGCTGAGATGGCAACTCTTGAATGACCTCTGTTCAGTCATCAATGTCAAGTCAAAAAATGAACGAAGTTAGTGGTCAAAATGTCAAACGAATGTTCTAAAAATTTTGTAACATTTTGTAAACAAATATCGCAAATTTATTTTTGATGCGTTATTTTTATATATTTTTTTTTACCCGAAAGGAAAACTTGATTGTTTCGAAATACGTGACTTAATTACACATTTGATACAAAAAGAAGTTGATTATCTTGTTACTTGTACCTGTTTATTTTTATTTACTTATCTGCAAATTTTTGAACCCAACATGTTAGAATTTGAATGATCTTTCCACTTTTAATTATTTTTAAATAACAGGCGTAGGTACGTGCTGATTACTTACTTAAAATATATAGATATATTATAAATATATTAACTTGTTAAGATTTGGCTCAGTAAATTGTGATATGTTATATTAAAACAATACTTCAATCTTTTATATTCGCAGCCTATACCTGATATAATGATCCGTCAAGGGAGTATTGACGATATCAATTCTCAACAATTCTTAAAAATATCCAATTATGAAGATACAGTTCGTCAACTGGACATATATTATGCTATAGGTATGATTACCAACTTGTGATCTGTTTGAGAGAAACATTTAAAGGTTTTGCTCTTTATATTTTGGTTTTCTCTTGCAGTGAAAAGACAGTTATTAAGATTCCAAAGTCCTATTACTGGATTATTTCCAGTTTTATCATCAGACCTTCACATAGGCAGTGTGAGGGACAGTATTTACTGTGCATCAGCTGTTTGGGGCTTATATCAAGCTTACAGGTAACCTGCATTTTTGTTAAAAATCCTTACAACAACATATAGGGCCAGCTTCACAGGTTACAGATAGCCACTATCTTCCAGATAAATAAAAAAATGGAACAGTATTTGTTGATATCTGCTAGATTAACTATCTGGAACTTATCAGCAACCAGTGAAACTGGCCCTTAATATTATAAACATGAAAGTTACTCTGTTTGTCCATCTTTTGTGCTATCAAACCTATATAACTTGATTCGAACTAAATTAAATTTGGTAAATAGATACTCTAAAGTCTGAGGAAGGACATAAGCTACTTTATGTTGTCTGGGCATTGGAACTGTGGGTATAGAAAGTATCAAATAAAATAAATCATAAATGGTTTAGTAGTTTGAGAATAGCTCAGACACAACCTAATAAGCAGTATTGCAATTAATTAAGGTGTTACGCTAACTGATATGTGTACAATATCAATCTAGTAAACATATTGATCAGCAATAATATAATATCTGTTTGTCAATAGAGGATTGATAAATGATTTTAATTTAACTTTAATCTATTTAAGGCGCATTGATGATGATAGAGGCAAATCTCATGAGTTGGGTCAGAGCACAGTGAAATGCATGCGTGGCATACTAGAATGTTGGGTGAAGCAGTCGGCAAGGGTAGAGGCTTTCAAGACCCGCCAGAGTGCTGCTCATGCCCTACACGTCAAATTTCACCTCACAACAGGGGAACCAGTTCTCTCTGATGAACAATATCATCATCTGCAAATAGATGTTGTATCCCTGTACTTGTTGTTCCTTGTACAAATGATTACCTCTGGGCTACAGATCATTTATACCCAGGTAAACATTTTCGTCATTACTTAACCCTTTACCACTTATCAATTACTGTTGTTCCTTAACCACCTATTTTAATTTTGGGAATAACCCCTTAAAACAAAAGAAATGTAAAAGTACATGACTATCTCTATGTTGCAACCGCTGGCGAATTTTTTCTTCTTGTTTTACGCCTGATTGGTAGAAAAGTTACACCATGTAGTCTAGGAGACCACTGATAGTTGATAAAGTTTTTTATGGACCTACAAATGTAATGAAGTGTGTAAATATATTGTTTACAGGATGAGGTGGCATTTGTACAAAATTTAGTATACTATGTGGAGCGTGCATACAGAACCCCTGATTATGGCATGTGGGAAAGGGGATCTAAATATAATGATGGAAAACCTGAAATCCATGCGTCGTCAATTGGTATGTCTATTGTATCGTCAACAATGCTGATTCTTAGTACATATTTAAATATGATGTCACACAATTTCCAATTGGCAATCTCTGTGCCATTTGCGTCAACGAACTATAGAAAAAATTCTTACATTGTGCGTGCGAGTAGAAACTTAAATGATTTATGTAAACAGCATGATATTGATGTGTTTAATACTAGTATAGTCATGGCCAGGCGGCGGCTTAGTCTTAAGTTTTTCAAAGACCACGAGGTGGAGTAATCTCAGTGTTGATTATGTATGCTTTCTATAATATTACTAAGTACTGTTTATTAATAATTTTTATTTTTCTTCTTCTAAATTGTAAGTTCATGGTTATTTTTCATACTCTAGTGTTATACGTGAGGACTTGTTATTGGCTGACCGATTGTTGTTCTAAATTACAAAGTGTCTTATCTTGCTGTAAGTCTTCCATGCTGTATAAATAAATAAATAAATTTATATTTTTGATTTAAGGCATGGCGAAAGCAGCTCTCGAAGCCATTAACGGTTGCAATCTGTTTGGCGACAAAGGAGCGTCATGGAGTGTAGTCTATGTAGATATAGATGCTCACAATAGGAATAGAAGTATTTTTGAAACTATGCTGCCGCGCGAATCCAGTTCTAAGGTACAGTACAACACCCCGAGACATCCTCGTATACTGTACACGAGTATGTCTTGGGATTAGATACAAGCTAAGCCTCGGAGTTTCAACATCAACAGCAAACACCATTTTACTGTGCTACTGCAGGGTGGCGGCCTCTTCATACTCAGGCCGGATTGGTGATGTCAGCCATTAAAGTCCAGGTTTCCTGGACTTCGTGCCCCGTAGATTACCTATTGCTTATTATTGGTTGTTAGTGTTACCACCAAAGATATATCTAATTATTATTTTTGTTTTAGGGTGTTGACGCTGCATTATTACCAACAGTATCATTCCCCGCATTCGCTACGCACGAGGAGCACCTAGTTCAGTTAACAAAAAATAATATTCTAAGACGATTGCAAGGCAAATGCGGATTCAAAAGATTTAGCAGGGATGGGTACAAATGCGTGCTTGAGGATCCTAACAGGAGATTTTATCATGAAGGAGAGTTGAAGGAGTTTGATGGCATTGAGTCCGAGTGGCCATTGTTCTATGTAATGATGATCATTGATGGCGTGTTCCGCACTCTACCCGACCAAGTCGAAGAGTATCAGAAACTACTGAAAGCCAGGATATACATGGATGAACATGGAGGTGTGACTTCATAACTTGTCTAGACCACCTGTGTTGTTGTTGTGTGTTCATATTTTCTCTCTTTTATTTCAGCCATAATAAAAGTACTTACATGTTTTTAATTTCAGATCCGGTAATTCCTTGGTATTACTACGTTCCTCGAGAAGGCATAGAAAATGAGAGAAGCGAGCCGAACTCAGTGCGACGATTGCCTGCAAGTTAGTTCCCTTAATATTGAATAATCGGTCGAAAAATATTATGAATGGTTTACTTCGGGTCGTATCGGACGTTTTTTTCAAACCTACCTGAATGCTTACATGTGTCGCGTTTAAAATTTAAGGCATAATTTAAAGGCAAAGCAGTATTCAAGCAAAGATAAATTTAAAAACGACCACAAAGATTGATAGACGAGTTTACATTCGTAAGTAGAATTGTGATACGGAAAACTGGATATTTATTACATTATTAACTACTCTATAAACTAATGTTTTCTATTATCCAGGCTAGCTAATAATATAAAAAATGCTGATAATAATAATTAATTAATCAATTAATCGAAAAGCTGCCTCCTGCCTTTTTAACTATTAATTGAACGAGTATTATAGCAATAGAAAAACAAATTAGGTATGACCTAGGTACGTAGGGTTTATTTGTAGGAATAAATAATGTACACTCTATTGTAATTATTTCAAAACAAATTCAACAATTCCAGATCACCCCAGTGACGGTATCGAAAAAGGTAAAAAAAAATATTGGAACAGTATTAGAAATACTTTTTTCTTGTTAACCAATCCTTGTTTTCTCTTGTATTTAACCTACCGCTACCGTATAAATCTTCTAGCACATTCGGTGATTTAGGTACCTATGTTTGCGATTAATTTTCTTCATTGCACTAAGTATAAATATTCTTCATTTCTTTTGCCAGCTTTCCACCCTCGTCTGCCTTGCACTAATCTCGCGGATATTGTTCTAACAAGTTTCTAACCCTGTAAATAAGTAGGCAGTGCCTTAAGGTAGCTCAAGGTTCAATTCGTTTCGCGTCATTTTCTTTTGCATCATCGGAACAATCCATAAGACAATCTTGATACTTTTTTACAAAATTGGCCAAAAATGTGTAGGTAACATCCAGTGCCAAAGCTCTGTACTAACAATATGCTTTTAACACTGTAAAAATTAATGAATGTAGATTAGAGGAACATCAAACTGTAATTATTGGCGAAATAACACTACGTCTAACATAACAAGTTGATAACTTAAAGCTCTTCTGCGCGGCTTAAACATTCACGTCTGAGTAGATTTGTTATTTTGGACGTAGGTAGGTACTGTACGATATTATGTAAGTCAAAATATGTAGTAAAGGATAATGTTTAGTTTTTCTTTTGGGTTGCATTCAGACACAGGTGGTCTATTCCTGTGGGCGCAGTCGTTGTTCGTGCTGGCTCAACTGCTGACGGGCGGGCTGCTGCACGTAAACGAGTTGGATCCTATTAGGAGGTACCTGCCCTCGTACAATAGGCCGAGACGCGCCGGACGGTATTCGGCTTTCCAGGTACGAATCTTTTCTACATAGTGTGTCCTTCTTATTCATCTAAATCTCATACAAAATGTTCGTAATACAGTTTAAAATCGTAAAGCAATTTATTCAAAATAGGTTGAAAAACAGCACTTTCCAAACGTCAAATTTATATGAAACATGGATCTAAGTATAAATTGTAAGAATTGGATATAATTTCTACTAATATGTAACTATTCCAAAATTACTTAAATCTTATTTTACTTTCATGCGAATCATGCAGGCTAAGCCCACATTTGTAAGTATTAGGAGTTTAAATGTTGGCATGGATTAAATAGAGTAAGCTATGCCTGCTGCTCAAAATTTGGATTGCCTATTTCTTCAAAATAATCCTCTATAAAACTATGGCGATATTTCACCAAAACTGTTAATTTTTTCGCCGATAAAAATCGGGTACACCTTAGCACAAGTCCACTGCTAGTATGCGTTCGCGTCACAGTGGGACACACCGGCGGAGTCTCCTCTTTATGGATGTTTGTACTCTTTAATTCTACGCACTATCTAAATAAACCAATTATCGACTTTCGGCAATATTCCTAGGCAAAAGTGCTGCTGCAATGCATGTCCAGTACAGCTAGTAATACATGTCAGCCTGTCGCACTATGTTATGTACAGACGCCAGCACATCAAGTTACCCGAAACTGTCAAATTTTCCTAATCTACTTTGAACAAAATCTATTAAGGACATTTGACAGATTGTAAAAGTAGCTTGATAAGCTGATGGCTTCATGTAGAGACTTGCACTACCACAGTATATACTAAAAATACATATATAAATTTATTTTAGCGATATTTATGTATGTTTTTTGTCACTCAGGGTATAGCTACAGACCTGGTTGTGCAAGTAGTATTAATAGCGGAGTCGATGAGACTCCAAGCTATGATGGGCACTTACGGCATACAAACGCAGACACCGCACGAAGTGGAACCCGTCCAGGTGAAGATAATATTATTTATATTTTGAAAAAAAAAAAAATCGTATTTACTTAAGTACGATGTATAATTAGAACTGTTTTATTATAGCCTGTATGTCATAGCCTAGATTAATTTAGTTTTTCCAATTGTTATCGTTATTATTATTAAGACCAATTGTTTACCTCAACATCTGAGCCAGTTACTTATTTATTTATGTGATTTTTGTTTTTAATATATATATATTTTTTTATTTACGTACGAAGTCTGTACGATGTATAATATCCTCATTGATAAATTGTTATAGGTGTGCAGTTCCACGCAACTAGTTCATGTCTACAGAGAATTAGGTGTCTGTCCGAAATTGAAGCTCACTGGACGTCCAATAAGACCTGTCGGATCACTCGGTACTAGTAAGGCAAGTACTTCTTTTGATTATTTTCTATATCTATACTAATATTATAAAGCTGAAGAGTTTGTTTGTTTGGTTGGTTGTTTGAACGCGCTAATCTCCGAAACTACTGGTTCGATTTGAAAAATTCTTTCAGTGTTAGATAGCCCATTTATCGAGGAAGGCTATAGGCTATATACCATCACGCTAAGACACACGGGAGCGGAGCAGTAACCAAAGATGCGGGTGAAACCGCTGGGGACAGCTAGTTATCCTATAATCTGTCTAAGAATATCCGTGTTTCGGAAGGCCAAGAAGAAATATTTTTTCTTGCTTCAGATATACAGAGTTTGCGGCATGACGGTCTTGTGCTACCCGCTGATATTCGAAGTGTCGGAGTTCTACCTGTACAGGGACATGGCGCTGCTCATCGACGACATTAAGACGGAGCTGCAGTTTGTTGGCAAGTAAGAACATTATACAACTATTATAGAAATCATGCATTTCTAGAACGATCACATTCGGATTTCTACGTTTTTTTTTCCCTCTTTCACGATCTTTTCCCCTCTCAGGTTTGCTAGTCAGTACCTAGTTAAAATGTACCCACAAAATACTACTGCGCATGCGCGGGTATCAAATAGCTTTTTCAAAGGGTCCGGTGGTGCCGGATTGCGGACCTATTGGGTTATGAGAGTGAGGGAACAGAGAGTCCACATTTAACTACTCTAACGCTCCCAACAATAATTTGTCCTGTTAGCCTGATCCTCGAGACCAGCCGCAGTGGCCTAAACAAAACTATAATTAAAAATCACCATAATGTGGTCAGATACTGGCGGCTGTCGGGGCGGCCGACGGTGTGCCTGCTGGTGCGCGAGGAGCACATGCGCGACCCGCACTTCAAGCACATGCTGGACCTGCTCGCCATGCTCAAGAAGGGCCACTGCGACGGCGTCAAGGTGCGCCTCGGCAGGCTGCAGAACCTCATCTCTAGCTCCTGCATGGGTACGTCCTAACTACGTACTCTGATTCCTGTTATAACTTTTATTTATTCTCGCTCGGTTCTTAAGATAATTATACTGTAATATTATGAAGCTGAAGAGTTTGTTTGTTTGAACGCGCTAATTTAAGGAACTATTGTACTGATTTGTTAAATTATTTTGTTAAAGCGTTAAATGGCTAATTTATCGAGGCTTACGGCACATGGCGAAAACTAGTGATTGCTATGTACAGACGTTAGCACATCATGCTATCAGAAACTGTCAAATTTTCCCAATCACCTTTGAACCATATGCTTCAGCGATAAAGTTGAAAATATATTAAGGAAATTTGACATATTGTAGTAACCTGATGTGCTAGCGTATAAATTTACTTCTGCTGACACAAATTAAAAGGCAATAATTGTTATGCAGAAATATTGCGCTTTAAAATAGGTACCTACAATAAAACTAAAAGCACACTGCAATTTCTACCACCCACAGAGCACCTGGACTTCATGAGCCAAGGCGAGTTCCCTTCAGAAATGTTCACGCAGTTCCGGCAGCTGGAGCACGAGTACATCGGCTACCAGTCCCTGACGGACGTGCCGCGCACGCTCACCTACCGCGAGGAGAACATCTCCTACGACGCGTACAAGCACCGCTCCACGCCTGACATCGTCGCCGCGCTTCGATCTCTCGAGAACATTTTCGCTCAGTGCCAGCTGTGGGGTATATTGATTGAAAGAGAAGGGCCCTTGTTTGAGGTGAGTATTATATTATTAAGGAGAATGCCTATTCAATCCTACTACTATTATAAAGGCGAAAGTTTGTAAGTATGGATGTATGGATGTTTGTTACTCTTTCACGTAAAAACTACTGAACGGATTTGAATGAAACTTTACCACAATATAGCTTATACATCAGAATAACACATAGGCTATATATTATAACGCTATTAACTAAGGGGGATGAGCAATAAAGCATTTTTTGGTCAGTTTTAACTAGACGCCATCTATATTTTTTTTATTACAACACATTTAGCAAATTTGACTGTACCAGCTGGGTAAATAGTTATTACCTACTGTCATAGATGGAGTTAAGCTTTTCATACAATTAAACCGGACTAAAAAAAATTAAATTTATTTTTCAGTTCAAAGTATATACCTAAACATGCTACATATGTTATTTCGACAGTTAAAAATAATTTGAAGACAAAAGTATTAAGGCAAGTTTCAACCTAACGCCATCTTTAGCTTTTCAAACCAATCTAATTTGACAATCTGACATTGTTAGTAATTATAGCTGATCATAGATGGAGTTCATAGTTTTATTTTCATAAAATTAAATTATACTGGGGTGTCTCCCAGTCTACAATCGTAGTCACAAGTATTAATTTTGATTATTCAAGTTCCAAGATAACACTCAAAACGGGGACAGAGGATGAGAGAAAAAATCTGTCTTTGGATAAGTTAGTCATTTAAGGTCAAAGAAGGAGTGCTGTACTTACTTCATACAATATCAGTCTGGGGTAATGTTAGCTAAGCTTCCAGTATACCACACGTAACAAAGCAGCATGGCTTATCAATATTTTTATTTGATTTTTACGAACGATTACTGATCAAAAATACATACATATGTATGACTAAATAATTCTAGAGAAAAGGTCAATCTCTTGGAAACGATTCAGAAAAGAACAGATCTCTTCGAATAGGGTTGGCTGCTGTTCTGACTCTAAGTGGTCGTAAAAGGAAAGGGAATAAGTAATAATCTAAGGATTGACTATGATGTTCATTACAATGTAGCCCCTTAGATAGACATCTCAAATTAGAAAAACTCGACTTCTTTCTTCATCCATGTCCAGCAGTCATTTGTTGATATAAACTGCCTCCTAAGAAACGGTCAGCGCATATAAGGGCGTCTAAGATCAATTAGCTGTGCAAGTAGTAAGTATTTGTGTGGCCACAGGTGCACTCCCTATTTCCTTACTCTCATAGCCCGACACGGACGACAATTCTGACATAACCGGAGAGAGATTAGGCACACGATCGATGTTTACGTATTCTCCGATGCACGGATATATCAATCACCAACTTTCAGTCTTTTTTTGTGGGATATCGTAAAATAACCTCTCCAGCTAAGGATGCAGCTGGAGGAAGTGTCACTCTTACTGATTAAACCCTACTATGTGTCTTCTGGAGATCCCTGTATGCCAGGGTCACAGTAACTAAGAGGCCGATGTTGCTGACATATCTTCGAGGAGCGCGTGGAATAGAACGCGCCGCCGACACGGGCTATCGTCCTTAGACGTACGGACGGTGAACCAAAACCAACCAAAACCCACCGCCCACAGACCCACGCCTACGGTGGTCGGGAGTCATAGTTTAAACACTAATACTGGAAGTCGTCCCTCGACACTCGGCGCCCGCGGTGTCGACCAGTACCAGCTTTTCCGCTTCGGCTGGAATGAGCGGTGCCGTTTCTAAACCACTCCGCCGCCTCCTTCGCTAGCATAATTGCTTCGCAGAAGGAGGCGGCCGCTCCCATTCTTTCATGCTACGGACCATGGCCTGGACCAGGGCCGAATGCGAAAGCTCGCCGCTGTGAGGACACGGTGGTGCTCCGCCCAAGCAGAGCACATCCCCACCGTTTGCTCCACCGTATCCTTTACCAACTTCCAGTCCCCGGGCTGCTTTTTCAGTTTCCTAACACTCACAAAGCGATTTTGGTCCGACCTGGTTCGACCGAATCGAACCCGATACCACGTCGTGCACACCAATTATTATGTTATGTTATGCGACTGCTAGAATAGCGATGAAGAGCGCATACTTAGTGCCTAAACCAACTTTATCGACCTCGACGCGATCGACCTGCAATGTAAGTTCGAAGTGACTACAATATTATTTGAAGTGACGACATATAATATGTACATTCTTATATACGAGCATAGGTTCAGTATGTATTCCGCAACAACATACCTACACATTTTGTACCTTCGAAGACAGTTCAATCTAAGACAAAGACCAGAGCGAGAAGCAGCGGGAGGCCACACCTGCATGTCCAGTCTTAGTAAACGACGCGTGTGTATTGTTGTGATATAAAAACATAAGTCAAATGTCCGCCAAACTTTGCAAAGTAAAATCAGCCCCAGAACTCTAATGCCCACGCGGACGACGTCGCGGGCAGCAGCTAGTAGGAACATATGTAGGTGTCGGAAAAAAAAATATTGTGCCACAATCTTCTTAAACTAAATTTGAAGCTTAATAACACGCCATTCATATTAATAACTTTTTAACTGTATTTTTAAAATCTATTACAATAATTACGAGCTACTAAACATAAAAAAAAACTGTCCTGGGGAGTCTATAAATTTTTAAGCATATCCTTATTCAAATCGTTCTAAGCAGTTCTATTGTTTTTTTTTTTAATCAAATTGTTATCGTGCTATTAGGTAAACGGTACGAATGCTCTGGAGTCGCTGAAGAGCCTATACCACAGCGCGGGCGTACTGCGGCACTGGCGCGCCGTGCGCTACTGCTCCTCGCTGCTCAACCACACTGTGGACTCCATCAGCCCCTTCATCACTACCGTACTCGTCAATGGAAAGCAGGTGATTGACATATTAGCTCGTAATTATGGCGTCCTGCCACATCTTTACTAATGTTATAAAGCAGAAGAGTTTGTTTGTTTGAACGCGCTAATCTCAGGAACTACTGGCCCGAATCGAAAAATCTTTCATTGTTAGATGGCTTGTTTATCGAGGAAGGCTATAGGCTACTTTTTTATCCGGGTCCGCGGAGTTGATCCTACGAGACACGGGTGAAACTGCTAGCGGGAGCTAATGGTGTATATGGGATATGAAACCTGAATTTTCGGTTTGAATGGAGGGACTCAAAGAATTTGTTTTGTTAACAGTTAACAGTGGGGGTAATTGGTCAGAAGGAGACTGTGTTCGATAAACCTATGACGCCCGGCGAGATACAGTCAGTCATGTACTCCACGATACAACCGTACGATGTCATTGGCGCAGTACTACAACAGGTTAGTTCGGCTAAAGGTTTCTTGCATTTATTCAACTACCATTATGTCCTCCTACTCGTATTCTTATACTACGATGTATAATACTTACAAATTATTAAGAACATCTAGAAAAATGGTTGTCATAGAGGCGATCAGAAATATTTTATCAATGGAGAAAAAAAAAAAATTTTTTACTAGTGTAAAAAATATATTTTATTCTCAATTGATGACATGGCTTAATATTATTCAAACAGTACAACTACCTTTTACATGGCATTTGTAAATATGGTTTTGGTGTGTCATGTGTTAATTGGTCTAACGTTTTAGGAAATCGTGCTATACTGCGGGCGACTGATCGGCACAAACCCGGACATGTTCCGCGGTATACTTAAGATCCGCGTAGGCTGGGTACTGGAGGCCATCCGCATCTACCTGGAGCTGTTCCCCGAGGAGAAGCGCGCGGACGGCACCCTAGAAAGCCTCTCGCCATACAAGCTGCGAACTCTCTTACAACGAGTGCTCACTGTCTCCGACTGGGCAGAGGAGAGAGGGTAAGTTACTATGTCGAGAGAAGGACTTGACAGGGTGAACTGGGTGAAATTGTAAAAATTGTAAAAAAAATCATACGACTCTATCCAGTGGACATGTTACTCGTGGTGACACGCGCGGACAGTACCCCCGCTGAAGAGCCTCTCTCCGTACAAACTTGGGAGGCTGTTCCAGTGAGTGGTCACTGTCTCACTGAGTGATACAGCGTCACTTTGTGTGAATAAACGGTTTTTCTTTCTTTCTTTCTCTAACTGGGCTGAGAAGAGAGAGTTAGTATACGCTTACATGTTTAAGGTTTCATTTCAAAGGTTACGCGAACGGCACAAACACTTTCGTGATAATAATAAATAATAATATTATAAAATCCTAGATAGCAGAATACTTTAATCTTAACCTAAATTACCCATTATGATAAAAATAACAAGCAGTATATTATATCAAGTACTTTTGTATAATATTATTTTCTGACCTATTTACTCATATAAATCTACCGTGTAAGATTTTAATGAAAAATAAACTAAACAGAATAATCGATTTGTTTCACATTTAGAAAATCATTTTAAATGTATGACACATATTTTTAAATAATACATTCATATAGAAATTTAAAATCTCATATCTTTGCCCTTTTGCCCGACGGGTCTTTTTTTTATACATCCTTTATTCCTTTTTTTATACACCCTTTCGGCTTTCCTTGACAGTTTAACACCACTGCAAAGGCGACAGTTGGAAGGTTGTCTATGTCGCGTTCCCAAACACTTTTACATTCAAGTCTGGGACATATTGCTGAGGACCCCGAAAGGAATTATAATTCACGTGAGTATCCTAGTGGTGTGACGGCAAAATTCTGCCCAATAAGCTGCAATATTATTGTTTTTAATCTTTATCTATTATTTTCTACATACTTTATTATGTATGTTATTATATATATAGCGCCGGTTTCTATGAAGGCGCTCGATCGTTGACCCCTGAGTCATTCAACTTTTCTTGTGGTAAACATGATCCTTAGCATAATTTGGATGACATGTAAAAATATGGTGCAGTAATTTTGTTACCCCGTACACATGAGCAGGGGCACTCGATCCCGGCGGAGCCGACGCTGGTGAACATGTCGCGGTCGGAGCTGTCGTTCGCGCTGCTGGTGGAGGAGGCGCTGGTGCGCGTGGCGTCGGCCGCGCGCCGCCAGCTCTGCGTCGAGCTGCTCTGCGTGCTCGCCACCATCCTGCGCCGCAACCCCGAGCTCTATCTGCAGCAGCCGCTGCACATCGACCGCCTGGTCGACGACGCTGAGATCACCTATGCTAAGGTAATACTGACTCGACCTCCTTTCTGCCTTGTGTCTAAGATTTGTATTTTATGCTGATTTCAAAAACTGTTTCATCGTTGGAAAGTTACATTGATCCTAACCGACATTATTTGGGATAGATTAGACTATTGCAGACGAATCTAACAAATTTTTAGTGGGCCTGTATTCATGTATATAAGTCTTGTTGGTCTAGCGTGTAAAGTATCAGTCACTCAAATACGAATTTGCGAGTTAGATTCCAGGTCAAGCCACTAGGCACGTAACTTTCATTTTGAATAAACCTTTACCGGACTCATTCAAATCAGTCAAGAGGCCTATGCTCTGTGGGACAAATCTGCCGAAGGTCGTATGAGATAAGAGTTACCGAGGCCCTGGCACACAGGGACCTCCAGAAGGAACATATTGGGTTAGGTCGTATGGGATAAACAATGGGATAGAGCTTTACAGTCTTTTTACGTGTGACAGGATAGCGGAGTAACGGACAGCGCAGCGTTGAGTTCTGCGGCGCCGGGCGTGTCGGTCGGGTACCTCGCGCGCGCCGTCGTCAACAGCGTGCTGCAGGGCGCCGCCGCCGCGCACCTCGAGCCCGCCGCGCAGCCCGAGTGCCTCGTGTCGTGACGCGCGACACTGCCAATACGAAAACTGTTTCGGGGGTGTAAGCGCCGCCCTGAGGTGGAGCCACATCAATGTTCGCAAATACCAAACACTAAAAATAATATCCACCTTAAAATACTGATGACACTTTTTTAAATCGTCGACCAAGGAGCGCTGTCAGTCAATAAAACAATCTCCCTCTACCCGATTGTCAGCCAAAAGTTAGAGCGCCTTCTCATTTATTCAAATTGTGATGGCGGATATTTTTGCCAACATTAAAGTTATTCTCAATTTTGTATTAAAATTATCTTAGCAATATTATTTCAGATAAATGTTAGGTTTAAGCTTTAATATTCGTGACTAGTAGTTTAAGATTTTAAATGTTGAAAATTGCACATCAATTGAATTGTACAGGTTTGATTAGGATAAAAGATAGTAAGCTTTTGTTGACTGTACATGCTCAAAAAAGGAATATAGATCACTATTTTAGTAATTAAAAAAAAAACTGCAAAAGACATTGATTGCCATGCATTCCTTACCGGCAACATATTTGGCCAGAGTAAATGTTACAAACTGAAAATCATCATCATTTTGTATTGTATTGATTGTATTTTAAGGTTTGGAGCAACATGTCTGCAAACCAAATACTTAAGAATTATTTTAATTGTTAAATCATTATTTACAAATATATACCTGAGTGTGAAATCCAATCAGGATGTTGAAAAGTTATAAAAATATACTTTTATGAAAATAAGTTATGGTATTATTTTACCTGACCATTAAAATCAAATGCTGCAAAAGTTGATTAGCTTTTGCCGTAATTGACAGATTTCTCAATTATTTTGTTCTGAAGTGGACCATACAAAAATAAAAGATACAAAATATTCTACACTTAGGATGTTTTATTTTATAAAAACAATCACATGTATTCACAGGTAACGCAATATCTCTCACACAACAAAACGAGACTTTGTTCATACGGTAGCACTCATTTCACTACTTAAATAAATAAAATTGGCAGTATAGCTACTATAGTCCATTATATATTTTGTTATTTGGTGTTTGTTTTAGTATTTTCCTTAGAGCTGAAACAAAATAAAAAAAGATTAGACATGAAAAATACACAAAAAATGTTAATGGTTTAGTTCTGATTGTCAATAATTAAGAATTACCTTCTTTTTCATCATCTGTGAAGTCCTGTTTTGGGAAGTCAATATCAAAGGTGATGTAGAGGTTTCCATGAAGGTTGTTGTTTTCAAAATTAGGCATGCCTTCACCCTTCTTGCGGACACGAGCTCCTGCCCAAGTAACTTTATCACGGGAAACTGTCACTTTGTGACCATCCAAGTGCACCAATTCCATTGTAAAGCCAGTAAGTGCATCCTGCAATCATGAATGGCATGTTTTATAATAAAATTTCATATTTTGTTGATGTAAGTCAATCATAACATACCATATATGGCACACTAGGTATGTGAAAAAAATACTGTAATCACTAGGCACTATTCAAGATAAGAGTTTAATCTACACATGAAACTAGAATTGCAATACTATATACATAGTTATATTTTATGTAGTTACACTTTATAGTTCATTTACACAGGGAATTATTAGACTGTGTAATATTGCTATTACCAATGAAATCTTACCATCGAAGGATCATGATGCTCAACATGAATGTGACAACAAAGAATGCTGGGGAAAATTTATGGGGGAGTCAAACACAATGGAAACTCAATTACCTGTAGACTTATAGTGACATTGGTGTAGAGATCATCTCCTTTGCGCGTATACTGAGGGTGTCTCTCAGTTGAGAACACAAAAATGAGATCACCAGGCTCTCCATCCATATGTGGTTCACCCTCTCCTCGTAACCTGGACTTATGACCATCCGGTGCACCTACTTCTACCTGCAAAAAATACATAAGAATAAATTCAATAGCTGTGTTAGTAAAAGAGAAGTTGTGGGATTTGCAACATTTTAAAATTTGTTTAATGTTTAAAATAAAAGAATTGGGCATCCTTTCTCTAAGAAGTACAGATGAGGCGTAGTAATTGTATGTTCTGGTCAATAAGGCCTGTACATATACTAATGTTGTTCTATCAATATCTGAATTAGTTTTTTTTTTTCAATACTTAACTGCAAACTCAGTTTTTATGAAGAGTAAGCTTATGTAAAGTGTAACATTATATGTAAAGATTTATAGTTACCCATTTCTGTCTTTAATAAAGGATTTTAAATAACCAGGAGAAACTTCAGTAGCTTACCTCAATCTCGAGTAGCCTCTCTTCATTCACAAACTTTACATTCGGGCATTCGTCACACACAGTCTGTTGCATCATCTGGAAACGTCCAGGACCAAGGTTCCTGGTCACCATCTCTTGCCTGCAGTTACATTTGCGTGTGCCCGAGGCTGGTTTTATGACAGGCTTATTTCTGGTAATCTACAAATTAAAATTAGGTATTGATTGATTGCTATTGAAAAAAAAACTTTAACATTATATTATAATTATCAATAATGTACCTCAATGAAATTTCCATTATATAGTTCTTCCAGGGTGACCGTGAGATCCATGACGATATCCGCCCCTCGTGGTGTTTCGTGCTGTTGAGGCTCACCACCAAAGTGAAAACCAAAATCTCCAAAGAAACTAGCAAAAGGATCATTGTTATTCATCATGCCATCTTTCTTCAGGCAATCCTCACCGCAACGGTCGTACAGTTCACGCTTTTCGGGATCCGAGAGAGCCTCGTACGCTGCACCAAGATCTTGAAACTTTTGTGAAGCGTCGGGATCATCTTGATTCTTATCTGGATGAAGAGCTTTTGCTAATTTCCTGTAAGCTTTTTTGATTTCATTCGTGGTTGCAGAACGAGATACACCGAGGATCTGATAAAAATCCCGACCGGCCAACGTCAGTACTAACGCAGACGTTAGATAAATTAAACATATATAGGCAGTGTTACTAAGCATTTTGTTAACGTTACACCTAGAATCTAATTTAGAAGCTAAAATAGCTTAAAATTCAAGTAAAAAATCTGGAATGCTATATTCCTCAACACATTTCGCCTTTTGACTTGACAACCGCAGCAGTTTGACAAAAGGCATACGAAGACAATTCGTCCACTTCTGATTGGTCCGAGTCTTCGCAGATAGACAAGGGCGTAAGCATTTTAATAATTGAAGAACATTCAATTCTATGCCATTCACATACAGATTAAAATAGCATATAAATTGAATTAAATGTTGTCCAATCATTTTAAGACTCGTAACCTCAATGTTACAAGACAAAAAATAAAATGCTTTATTTCTTTCTGTGATTATGAGTTGATATACCTATGTACATTTACGTACGTATGTACATACACACGGCTACACATCAAGCTATGTAAAACCAGTTTGTCTTGAACTCGCTTTATACGGTCTTTCTACAAATGGAACGGTCAGCTGTTACTAGTTTTGGATAGCTTGATGTGTAGCCGTGTGTACCATCAAAAGAAATATTTTTATTAATCCCACAACTTTTACTGGACGGTACAGGAAAAAGGTGATTCTGAGGCCCGAAATATTTTATGAAAAAATTCTGTATTCATTCATTGCAAATGAATACAGAATTTCATTAATTGCAAATGGTAATTATCATGTATAATTTTACAAAACATAACAAAGTACCTAAATCTACATATCACCATCGCCAGACCTTTTCCCGACTATGTTGGGGTCAGCTTCCAGTCTAACCGGATTCAGCTGAGTACCAGTGTTTTACAAGGAGCGACTGCCTATCTGACCTCCTCAACCCAGTTACCCGGGCAACCCAATACCCCTTGGTAAGACTGGCGGGCGTCAGACTTACTGGCTACCCGTAACACATTCATTGGTGTCCAAGATATATTTAGAAAGTACATACAAACTTAAAAAAGTTGCCTTACCAGGAATCGAACCCACGCCCTCATACCTTGAGAGGTTGGCTCTTTACCCTCTAGGCCACCACGACTTTATCTACATAATGAAATATTATTATATGCTTTGATGTCCCCGTCAAACGTTCATAGAAATTGATCGCGAGAAACAATTTTTTTCAGCAATCGCTACAAAAGGCGAGTAGATTTTATCGGGCCTTCGTCCACCGCCGCCCATTCCTTCTCAGGGGAACAAAATCTCGGCCAAGCCCACCTTTTGCTGCCCCACGAGGATACCATAGCGGCGGTGCTCCTCCCTCCAAGGCAGAGCGCACCTCTATCGTGGGCTCCAATTTATACGCCTCAATACTTCCTCAATGCCTACGATATCTGTGCTTCATTCCATTCTGTTTAGTAATTACTCTAAGTTCCATTCACATTTTTGAAAAGTCATTGCAGTTGGCTATGGTTAGAGTATGACAAACAAATTTTTGACAGTGACGTGCGCTTTCAACAACGATTTGCTTGCAAAAATACAATCCGGTTTTTAACCAATCTTTATAATAAACTTTCATTTTTAAGCAAAAGAACGAAAATATGGCTTCAATCCTTGTACCAGAAGTCCCAGCTCCGGGATTCTCATTTGAGAACTGCCAACGGTAACTATGTTTCCCCGTCCACCTCGACGATGAGTTTAATTAATCAAAATCGAGTCTCAAATCATTATTTTTTTTTTCAGAAATGCTTTCTTGGCCAACAAAGGATTCCCGGCCCCTAAAGCCACTAAAACCGGTACCACCATTGTGGGTATTATCTACGCCGATGGTGTAATTCTCGGGGCCGACACCAGGGCTACTGAAAATACTGTCGTATCTGACAAAAACTGTCAGAAAATACATTACTTAGCAGGCAACATGTATTGTTGCGGTGCCGGCACTGCTGCTGATACTGAGATGACTACACAAACTGTCGCATCGCAGTTGGAGTTACAGAGACTGCATACAGGGCGCACGGTCCCTGTTGAGACAGCTGCGACGTTATTGAAGCGCATGCTGTTCCGTTACCAAGGCTACATTGGTGCTGCTTTGGTTCTTGGTGGTGTTGATAGAACAGGTCCTCATATTTACTGCATTTACCCTCATGGTTCAGTAGATAAGTTGCCATATGCAACAATGGGTAAGAAACACTTGTTTGTTTGATCTCTATAGTTTTTATGTTGGTATTTATTCTAATGGCAAAATATCCTTACAAGGTTCTGGCTCCTTGGCTGCCATGGCTGTGTTTGAAGCTGGTTGGAAGCCAAACATGAGTGAAGAAGAAGGGAAAAAACTGGTCCGTGATGCCATTGCTGCTGGTATCTTCAATGACCTGGGCTCAGGTTCCAATGTAGACTTGTGTGTAATCCGCAGCACTGGACCTGCCCAGTACCTCAGGACTTATGAGGAAGCCAATGTTAAGGTAAGAAATAATTTGAAAAAACATTTGGCAGTTGAATACTGTGTACTATGTTTATATAATTTATTGTAAGGACCTACCCTTGTGAAAGAAAAGCCAGATATGACAATACAATCATGTTACTGTTTCAGGGCAAGAAGCAGGGTTCATACAGATATGCTCTGGGCACTACAGCTGTGCTGAAACAGCGTGTCATTCCCTTGGAGGTTACATCAGTAAATATCTGCAGCCCTCAACCCATGGAAGTGGAACCTTCACACAGTCGCCGTTAACTTCAAGAAACATATTCATTTAACTTTTAAAATAAATGTATCTTTTTTTCATACATATTTATTTAATTGAAACAACCTTTAATATAAAAAAATAATTTAATTAATAAAAAAATTTGAAAATACTAGTGGACGGAATGACTTCAGGTATAATTAAAATATTATATTTAAAATCTAGGTAGACACCTAGCTATAGTAAATAGTTGAGTATTCTATCATTTTCAGTTCTTGATACACACAACAAATTATAATGAAGGTGATCCAATTCGAGTAAAATATAGATAACATTAGTTGGGAATCATTGAAAGTTTGGACTTACACTTTTTTATATATATGACATTTACACTTACAAAATCTTAGGGTGCGTTCTTACACCTAGCGAATGTGCATCAAACCATTGACGTGACTGCACGCGCGCAGCTCGCAAACGGTTCGCGAGCTGCACATTTGTTAGATGGTGGACACACCCTTATAGCCAACCATACTGATAAATGTTGCACTCCCTTTCAACTCCCTACAGTTTTACCCAAAAATTTTATTATGAACAGCTCACATTTATCGTTTACTTGTTAAGGTACTGTGACTTTAAAGCTTGAACTTTTCTATAGAATGTGTTGTGTGGAGCAGAATCTCATATAAAAACTAATAATAATACTTAATAAAACTGGATATACACAAGAAAGTGACAAGTTCTTTGAAATGGCAACTGAAATAAAATATAATTGATGATATATCATCCTTTTTTATGAATTATAAAATCCCACGTATCCTTCCATCTGAGATTCAAAAGGTCATTTTCAGTCAAATCAGTGTTGCCATAGTTGAGAACACTGAATTTTTTAAAGGTCAATACAACATATGCTAACCATATCGCAATACATAAAATAAAAATGTTTGTAACTGCACGAGTTTTTTCTTGTGACTGGAGAATATAATATATGTGGTCTATGACGTAAGAGAGTAGTAAAATTTTAAAAGTATAGGCAGGCAAGTAATGATGAAGGAATAAAGTACGATCCATGAAAAAATAGGGCAGGTAGTGGATCCAGTAGCCTAAAAAGAGAATAAAGCCGGCTTCATAAAACTTGTCCAATGCAAATGGTGGTAGGTCCATGCAGGCGCGACGCTGACGGATTGCGTATAGTGCGAGGAAGATACTATACAAGAGAACACAGATAGACCCAGTGTACCACGTTATTAGATTTCCGATTAAATGAACTTGAGCCTGAAAGTAAACACAAATGGTTAAAAAAGGAACTCAGATATTTATTTCACTTGATTTCCATTTCCGAATAACTTACGTTAGAATTAGGTGATAACCAGTATGCGATAGACCTTACGAGTAGTGGCCATTCGGAAGGGTCGCTCGCAAACATATGGCCATGAGGAGCATCAGGCGCGTGTGCTATCATTTTATATTGCAACTCCGCAAATTTTTCCCAAAATGTCAACTGCGTCACTGCAGTTGGGATCATTTCTGCAGTTACAAGTTCCCGTTCCCTTTCTTTCCGGTCTTCAGCTAAAATTTTAGAATAAAAGAAGTGTTACTGGTCAATAAAATTACCTTCTCATCAACATACCTGTAACTAAGGAATGATAATAAATTAGGTACAACAACAATTGACTATTGACGGTTTGGCATTGGTGGTGGGATCGTAATTACAGTGAATAGATAATTGGCAATGAGCACAAGAACCATATAAAGTTGCATATTTCGATGAGTTGAAATTAAACATAACGCCTGTAACGTTTAATTTCACATAACTAATATTCTTTTGGTTCGTTGTTCCGACTATCAGCAGCGGCAGTAAATCTTATCCAAGACTGCGTACAGACGGACTTTTAATTTGAGTCATTCAGTCAGTGACAAAATGGTGTAACATTGATCGTTAGTATTTCGTAAAGTTTAATTGAAATTCTATGTAATTTGGCGGGAGATCTTATTCTAATTCTTTCTCTTGGCCACCGAAAACCTAAACCCATAGTCTCATCCACAACGAAGATAGTCACATCGAAGGGTGGTCAAAATATCGCTGCGAATGGCTAGGAAAAGATGTAAGTCGTGCTCGGTCTGATCGGGACTTTTCTAAGATTTGCATAACAAAAATATGTAGTTTGGAGATATTTAGTAGCTCAAGAAATAAATAAAGGCCGTATTTTAACCGTTTGTAAAGGTAACATTGTCCTACTTAGCTTACCTTTAGTATATCGATGTTCTTCAACGTTCCATACTGTGTCTTGATGCGTCAGAACTTTATCAGCAACTACTTCATGCTGGTGGAAGCCCCACGAAGGTAACTGGCGGCCACTAAAACGCAGCGCAGATCCAGAGTCCACATGCACCAATCTAACCAAAGAACGGATGCTGTCCCAAGTGGCATCTTCGCTGTCACGGTTCACAATGTCGACTCGCCAAAGATTCTGTGCTGGCATAGATACGTTGTAGTCGATGTAGCAAGAAACTTCCTGAAAAAATAATCATGGAATGTCACAAGTACAGAAGCACCAGTATGAACTCCTTCTAATAAGATACTCCAGCCTCAACGTAGGAGCGTACCTGAGACTGCGGCGACACGGGTGCTGCAACATCATGCGAGTTTAACGCGCGGCTTGTGATACCGTGGAGCAACTGCACGACATCTCCGTGCCGTATGGCGTCCGGTGGGCGCGACACTGACAGCGACGCTTGGTCGGGTCGCTTCACTATCCACCAGTTGTTGACGTCCTTGAAACTGTAGCACGTCACTTGTTGCTGGTGTGACGAGCCGCGCCCGTCCGCGTAGCGCACCGGGTACACGTGCGCGTGCGAGTGCAGCCAGCACGTGCGCCCGTGACTGTGCCTACGTCGAAATTGTAATAGCTATTAATTCAAATTATTATCAATTGATTACAGATCGGATTGAATCCGATAACTCAAATGTTCTTTTCACTTTTACGCTTTCACTACCAAAACTTCGCACAGAAGGGGCGCATTTGTATGTATGTGTAAGTGGCGAATTAGAAGACGAGAAAAGTTATATCAATATCATATCAAAGGTATATCATTAGTAATAAATAAATATTGATACCTAAGAGTTATTTGAGAACCATGTGCAACATGCAATGGTTGTCCCCGGGTTATACTAGCAAGGCCACCTTGCAGCGAAGCTTGAAATGCACTGGTCATGACACTGTCGTGCGGTCCAGCTTTTGGCAGCATAGCCAAGTGTGCATAGAATACACTCACATATACCGCAAACGGTATAACTGTGAGTACCATCAATCTCCATAGAGCCGACCATGTAACTCGTAGCACCGACTTCGTACACCCAATACGTTTCCAAATCTGCCTTCCGACAAGGAAAACTGCTAAGAAGTACGAATAAACGCCTGAATATTTCACTCTGTAATAAAAAAACATGATATCGTTATTATAATGTGGTGTCTTTTGTAAGGGACTTCTATTCTAAACCATTTAAATTAGAAAAAAGAAAGGGAGTGAGGATACAAATAATTCCCACCCAGCACGAAGTTGTTAGGTTGAAGAGAAGAGCAGCAGTGGCTGACACCGGTTGTCTGGACGCCATTTTTATTATTACTACCAAGTTTTATCAAAATCCATCAAGGTATTCGCGCATGATAAAGTAAACCCACAATCACAAACTTTCGCCTTTATAATATTATTGACATTATATGATCTGCAATTTTGGTCTGAACTTCGAAGGACATGTCATTGCTGCCATCGTCCTCCAAGTCCATTCTGTACTAACTTAGGCCGCCAATTTTGCTGCAGAACGCTAATAATCCGTTATTTTTTTTCGCAATGTTGGATTGATGAGGACGGTTTAGATTTCGTTTCCGATGACGACGACCCAAATAACTGAGTTGGGCCTACATTATTGTAGCCTCAGATGTTTAAATTAAAAGGACCTTTATGGACTTGGCTAATTATCTCTACTAAAATTGTCTTGAAAAAGAAACTTGTAGGAGTGGCTGAATAAGAATTAAAACTTATATTTTGAAGAAGTAAATAAATGTTAAAAAAATATTCTCTGCAAAGAAAATCAGTCTGAACACAGAATGGTTTTGAGTTATTCATTTGATGATGTCAGTATCTCATGCAAAGGTGTTAATGTACCACTCCTATTATTTTAATTCTAAGAATTCTATGTATATTAGCATATTATTGTACTCACGAGAAGCAGCAGCCAAGTGATAGAGCTGCCATGCAAAGCCACACAAAACTTGCAAAGCCAATTCGGCGGGTACTTTTAATAGCACATAAAATTCCACACAGTCCAAACAGTATTTGTATACTTTCTAGTAACATGAACCTTGACTGAGCTAAAAAACAATTTTCTGAAAAAATAAGACAAATGAAACATTCAATTGCAATGCAAATGTTACATGACTCACTATTAACAAAAATCTGCCCCACCTTTATTTATTGAAAACATTCTAGAGCATGGGAAGTATAGGTCGAACTAAACTTTCACATTATGGATTGCATTAAAATATAACAGCAGTCCACCAGTGTTTACTAAATTTTGGAGTATGTACCTGATACCTATGTTAATTATATGAGATAATAATTTCATACTCACCAAATAAGACAAGCAGACCTGCCAGCACCGCAGTCCAGTGATAGAAACATATTTCTAGCATTAACTGATATGTTACTGCTACCAACACACTGCCTGCTAATGCTGGAATAAACCGCAAAGCTTTCACTGGCACATTATCTGTGTAAGGTGTGCCTATTCGGTCAAATGTGAAGTTTCCGTCATAGCCCGCAGCCCGGCCAGCTAGGTATAACATCTGCTTTCCAAGAGGTGGATGGGCATCAAAGAAGAAAATTCCTTTTGTATACAAAGACACATAGCGGCCATAATGCAATTCATCAAACCTAGAAAATAAACTTGTGTTATATATTTTCTAGATATACAGACATTAGTAGATCATGATGTTATAATTGAAGCAAAACTTACACAATATAATGAGGTTCATCAAGATTGGGTAGTCTTGTACACAGCGCCAATGCTAATAAGCCAAGAAACACCAGATTTATTTCCAAATGTAAGTACACACCTAATGGGCCTTGATCAGTCTTAGAAGAGAGTGTCTCTTTTTGTATTAACTCAGTGTCTACAGGAGCTGAAATATCATCACTCTGTAAAAATTAATATATTTATTATTTCTAGTTATTATGAATTATAAATGTTCGAATATTATTGAAACAAGTTGTATATTCAAAGGGTAAAGTTAAAAAATAAGTAATATTATTTACTCAATTTTCGAAATCGAGAAATATGCCGAACTGATATTACAATAGGGCAGATGCCTAGTAGAAAAAATTACATTTGATCCGTTGTAATTTTGGTATATGATCATTAATATGTGTCACAGTGTTATTATGATGACTTACTGTCTCTGTCCCATTATTTAGAGTGTCTTCGAAACAGTTGTTCCCAGCAAGTTCACTGACCTCCTTGGTTTTCTTTTTGTTTTGTCGATTTTTTAAGCACGAAGATACATCCATGACTAAGTTTGAATTTTATAATCCTTTCACAAAAGTTTTCATTTGAGTCTCTTTCATTACTTTATAAGAGGCTATTAAACTATTTCATGATATTTTATGCTGTTTCAATCGTGTCAACAATTCAACAACAAACCAACTCAAGCAAATGACAGTTTGACAGTTGTGACGTAGACTATTATCAAAGCATAGTCTATGGTAATTCTAATTAGATGATTCAAATTCTGCGCAATTCAAGTATTACGGCTGTGCAATTTCAAAACCTAGTATCTGACAAATTTAAAAAAAACGTGTTTTTGCATTTTTCGACCTTATAGACCACTCTCCACATACTAGGATAGTAAAAACTCCCAAAAATAACTCAAAAACGAAGTTACAGAAATTCCGAAACCTAGTATCTACAGCAAACGTTTTCAAAATGCAAAAATTACAAGATTAAAACATAGTATCTAACATCAACCATTTTAAAAACCTAGTAAGTGCTTGTAGTTACTTGGTTATAAAATGGTTCATGTAGATACTAAGTGAATGAAATGGTTGAAATAAACGTCAAAACTTCCGCGCAACTTTAGTAAGTGAGAAAAACTCGTTGCAAGTGCGTGTTTTTGTCTCTAAAAATGAGTAAAAATCAGTTTTATAGGTCGAAATTGATCTTGAATGCTTTAAAAGAACTCGAGGAGGCGCTGCGTCGGGGGGAGTCCCCGTTGTTGCAGCAAATTGCAGTCCTCCGGCGCGATCTCATGGTGGAGTGGAGAGATCGCCTCACGCAACCCCGTGCAGGGCACGCCACAAAAGTAGCCATAGTGCCCTTCTTCGAGGAGTGGATTGGGAGGAGTCATGGCACCCTCTCTTACCGCCTGACGCAGGTCCTCACCGGACATGGGTGTTTCGGGAGGTACTTGCATCGCATCGGGCGGGAGGACACGGTGGAGGTGTGTTCTGCCTGGGCGGAGGACTGCCATGTCCTCACAGCGGCAATTGGCGGCGGCGACCTCTCGCGTCCGGCCCTGATCCAGGCCATGGTCCGGAGCGAGAGAGAATGGGATGCCGTCGCCTCCTTCTGTGAAGCAGTTATGCTAGCGAAGGAGGCGGCGGAGCGGCTGAGAGACCGCACCGCTCATCCCAGCCGTCGCGGCAGGGCTGGTACAGGTCGACACCACGGGCGCCGTGTGTCGAGGGATGACTCCCGACCACCGCAGGCGCGGGTCTGTGGGCGGTGGGTGTGGGTAGCTCATCGTCCGTACGTCTAAGGACGACAGGCCCGTGTCGGCGGAGCGTTCTATTCCACGCGCTCCTCGAAGAGATGTCAGCAACATAGGAGGGGGTTTAGGGCCAGGGTCTGCCTGGGCTGCGGGTTGTTCGTAAGAGATACCGAAGCCCTGGCACACAGGGACCTCCAGAAGGAACATAGTGGTTTTAGTCAGTCTGACATTTCCTCCAGCTGCACCCTCAGCGGGAGAAGCCATTTGATGATATCCCACGAAAAAAAAGTGCTTTTAAAAAACAACATGGTGAAATGTAAGTACGCTTCAGTGTATAATAATGTCAAGATTTTTTTTTCAATGTCTTCATTATTTTATTATTATTACATAGTATAAAACAAAGTCGCTTTTTCTGTCCCTATGTCCCTTTGTATGCTTAAATCTTAGAAACTACGCAACGGATTTTGATGCGGTTTTTTTAATAGATAGAGTGATTCAAGAGGAAGGTTTATATGTATAATTTTAGTATCAGCATTGCACCCGTGCGAAGCCGGGGCGGGTCGCTAGTTTATGAATAAAAAGCATAACCTCAAAATAATAACACAAGCATGTAAGATTTGTCGGTAACTGGCGAGATTTTGTTTCGTGTCTTGTTTGGTTTTAATGAATTTATTCTGTTGTTTTTTACTAAATAGGTTAAATAAATTGCATTTAGTTCCTACTCAGTAAATTAAAACCTAAATGAAAACAAAGCAAGTGATCTTACTAAGCCTATTAATTTGCGTTTAGTCCCCACTCAGTATACTCACACCCAGATGAAAACAAAGCAAGTGATCTTACTAGGTTTTGAAATTGTCACACTCACAAAGTTAGGTCTAAGAAAACAATGTTTTTATTAGTAACTGCTCCTCTACGTACATAGTTTGTAATAGACGCATTAAAACTATTTTCTTTTATAGCCTGTTATATGCCTCAAATTTTGCAACCACTCCCAAGAAGATACGACTAATATTATTGAAACGGCAAGCTGTCAAAGATATGAAATCGTTTTTCGGCTCTCCTGTAAAATTTGGTTTTATGCAGATACTCGGTTTTGATATTTCACAGCCGATTAGCTTACCGGCTTTCCTTTCCTAGGTCCACGGCACCGCAAATCTATCAATCAATCAATCAAGGAAAATTCTTTCGTCATCACTTGTAGACTTTGAGGTGCCGTGTTTGACCGACGCAAGGAATGCCTGGGAAATGGCTTGCCCAAATACAGCTATGCCCAGTGACCCCTCCTCTCAGAGACAATGGGATGGGCCGCTCTGCAGCATTATACGGAATAATCTTGTTAATACGTCTAATGGTGCTGCCGAGCGCGCTCGTCTGCTGGCTGTGGGAAAATGGGAATCTGGGTTATGGTTACAGATGATTCCGGCTGCCAGCATAGGTACTATGCTGGATGACAATACCTTCCGGATAGCTACATGCCTCCGGTTAGGGGCTCCTTGTGTTGCTCCGCATCGGTGTCATTGCGGTGAAGCTGTCGACAGCCTCGGGCACCATGGCCTGTCATGCTGCAGAAGTGCTGGTCGTATTGCACGGCATGCCAGCATAAATGACATTGTCCGTCGTGCTCTTTCCACTGCCAGCGTACCAGCCGTGTTAGAACCTAACGGATTGGTACGTGACGATGGAAAGAGGCCATACGGTATGACCTTAATGCCTTGGAAGATGGGTAGGCCCTTGGTGTGGGATGCAACTTGCGTCGACACCCTAGCGCCATCGCATCTTCCCAGCACGGCAAACTGTGCAGGTGCGGCTGCTGCTTCTGCAAAGACTGCCAAGTCAACTTGTCGACGCTTCACGTGACCAGAGGGCTGGCCTATTCTTTGGACAAAGAATCAGCATTGCCATACAACGTGGCAATGCGGCCAGTCTTCTGGGCACGTTATCGGATGACAGTGATGTGGAGGAGTACTTTGACGCCTAACAACGCGCAATATTTTTGTATATAGGGGGTTTTTTTTTAGTATTATTATTATATTAGTTTTAAGTATTTTATAAGTTTGTATATATTTATGTTAATTGTATGTATTTCAAATATAATTTAAATATAGATAAAATAAAAATAAAAAGATTAGATGACGGGAAATTCCTTAGAGTAATGGAAATTCGGCCGATTCACAAAACGTGAAGTGCCAAAACCCAAAACAAGAAAAAAAAATCGGCCGGCGAACGGGCGAACGAATGCGAGCGGGAAATTAAACAAAAACGTCAATCAAAACCTTGCGCTGCGCGGATTGTTTCACAATGTTTTGTAACTAATAATAAAGGAATAAGGCATTTCCTCTTCTTCTTCTTTAGAATTTGATAAATATTTAAAAAATGGCAACGGTAAAATCCGATGTTAATAATTCAAAAGATATTACTATTTCATGTCCAATTTGTAATAAAGTTTTTGAGAAATCCGTCATTGAAGAACATGCCAATAAATGTTTATTTCTGAATACAACACAAGTTAATGCAGTAAAACAAAATAAAATAGAACTCTCTAGTGGGAAAAGAAGTAGTTCGCACTTCAATCACACTTCTTTAAATGGAAAACGAGCGCGTACCAGCACAAGCCCTAGTTCTTCTAAAATTGAGGTAAGTTTGTTTACATCTACTTAAAAGTACCACTCACTTGCCGAAGGAACTACATAATACTGCAGTCGAACTAAGACGACTCACTAACCCTATGTCTAAGGGAGCTACGACCTTCATGTAAAAGTTCAATTATTAATTATCGTTTCTGAATATCTACAGGATCAAATAATACCCCAAACAAACACAAGAAATCAACCAAAAGCAATTAAAAGCATTCCTTTGGCAGAACGTATGAGACCCTTACATCTGGAAGATATTATTGGCCAAAAGAGTGCATTTGGTCCGGGTTCAATGTTAAGATCTTCAATAGAAAACAAAAACATTCCTAATATGATCCTTTGGGGGCCACCTGGATGTGGAAAGGTAGTACTTGATTGCTAAATGTGTTTAAATTGATTAATGGTTCTGTCTCTCATTATGTTTCCAACTAAGTTGTGTAAGGCATTGAGAGCAAAATTGCTGTTTTTTACTATTCCTCTTTTTCAAATGTTACACTATCAGTATTTTACTTCCTCAGAAATCTATACCTTAATAATTAATTAGAGGCAGCATGCCTGTGTGTTTGCATACAATTGAACTTCTTTATTGGAGGCAAATTCAAATGTTAACACATTTATATTTCAGACATCACTGGCTAATGTTATTTCAAATATTTGTAAAGAACAAAATAACATGAGATTTGTTAAATTATCAGCTACTATGGCAGGAATCAATGATGTTAAGGAAGTCGTCAAAGTTGCAAAAAATGAAGCTCAGTTTAAAAGACAAACAGTACTTTTTATGGATGAAATTCATAGGTATGAAAATATTATCCATTTGGACATAACAATTAGGATAAAATATGATTATGTGGTAGAGTACCAACCTGTTGGTGTACCAAGGTAGACCAAGAGTTGTTAGTTGTTTATCTGTTTTGAATCATCTAAGCCTTGTCTTCTTTTCCAATTGGTCATTGAATATAAGAGTATAAGAGCAGAGCAGTGGGGTTAACCCTGAAATTCATTACATTCTCTGGGATTTATGACTTTTGGTCATGCATTTAATCTAATATTATCAGAGTGACACTTTTCCCCTAGTTACACCTGCATCCTGAGGAAACTTGTTCCTGTATCTGAATAAAAAGTAACCTATGTCTTTTCTCAGCATCTAGACTATTGGTACAGCCAATTTCATTTAAATCAGTTCCTGTGATTATTAACAATAGTAAGGATTATGTCACTAGATTTGTAAGAAATCAATGATTATATGTACTTATTTCAGATTCAACAAGTTACAACAAGACACATTTTTGCCTCATGTAGAAAATGGGACAATCATTCTTATTGGTGCTACTACTGAAAATCCCTCTTTTAGCTTAAATAATGCTCTTCTCAGCCGATGTAGAGTTGTGGTTATGGAAAAATTAAGTGTAGATGATGTATTAGTAATTTTAAAACAGGCTCTCAAGAAGAGTGGCAAGGCAGTTATTGGAAAAGTAACAAAAAAATTTGATTCAACTCCACAACATGAACTGCCTGAGTAAGTTCTCCTTTTTATATTGCTTAAGTTTTCCCTTTTGTTTCCATTTTAATAAATTGACTGTTTATATTTGCAAATAATTTGTGTTTGATAAGATGGATCGTAGAAGAAGAATCATTGCAGTGGCTTGCAGAGGTATGTGATGGAGATGCCAGGGTTGCACTGGGAGCATTGGAATTGGCCCTTGTAGCAAGAGCTCCTGGTACTGAACTGGCTACTACAGGGCCAACAATAATAAGTCTAGAAGATATTAAAGATGGTATAAAGGTGTGACTCACAGATGGCTCAGTTTTTGGTATTTTTAGGTACCTAATTTATTTACATAATTTCTATTGATATACAGAGGTCACACATGGTTTACGATCGAAAAGGTGAGGAGCACTATAATATTGTTTCTGCAATGCACAAGTCGATTCGCGCGAGTGACGATAATGCTGCTTTGTACTGGACTACAAGAGCACTGCATGGTGGCGAGGATCCTTTGTATATTGCAAGACGCCTAGTCCGTGCGGCTTGCGAAGATATAGGTAACATTTATTGATTGAACCAGACTATTTTTATAAAGAAATTAGAAACTTACTACTTCTATGTTAATGTACCTAAATTCAGACTTCAGCGTGAACCATAGGAGAAGTTATAGGCATGGAATAAATCATGTGTAATTTTTTTATAGGATTAGCAGACCAAAATGCCTTGGTTGAAGCTGTGGCTTGCTTGCAAGGTTGTCAGCAGATAGGAATGCCGGAATGCGATGTTTTGTTGGCCCAATGTGCTGTCAGACTTGCAAGGGCACCAAAAAGCAGAGACATTTATTGTGCAATGAAAAGATGCCGAAGGTCATTGGTTGAAGCTAAGGGACCTCTCCCCTCAGTGCCACTTCATTTGCGCAATGCCCCTACGAAGCTCATGAAGCAACTAGGTAATATTGATAGCAAGTGAAATTTCTCTTGTGCAACTGCAATAGTTCTGAGAGAACTGATGAGATTTTCAGTTTTAGTAGAACATGCTTAGTCTCTTCTAATATCTAATGTTTTTCAGGTTATGGAAGTGGTTATAATATGTCACATAGAGACAAGTCTGGATTAAGTTATATGCCGGAAGGAATGGAAGATTCTGATTTCTTTCATGGTAATGATGACTATGATTAAGTGAATAAATGTTATTATTAATAAAATCACTGAATTACTAGTGTCAATGTTTTATTTATTTGGGATAATCTCATTTCACAATTGTATGACATGGTAAAAATTTACTATATACAAGACGCACACATAAATGTATGTAATATTACAAATTTACCTAAAACATTGTACCTTTCGTAACATGAACTGCGCTAGCCACGATTTCCGATCCTATAATTTTATAAAAATAAAATAACATTATTTCTTACTTTACAACATTTGCTACTGCACATTGTGCACAATTTACATTACATTTGATGCGGCTGTATGCTTTCAGGTTCTTTTCAAGTATAATTAATACTTCTAAGTATTTAAAAATAAAACTAGTGATCATAGATTGATAGTTTAATAGGTGGCGGTTTGCTGTTTGTAAGCAAAAGAGCCTCTATTATATACAACTCACTTGAACTTTCGATTGCATACACCTCATTTGAATTGGTGACGAAAACCGTAACGGAAAATAATAAAGAAAACATATAACTGCCTCTTCACACATGTCTATACAAGACTAAGTTTGTTTTTAGAGACTGTAATCAAGAATTTAAAATATAAAAGTACTACATAGAAAAGGTCGCAAATCTATACAAGAAACTCTTAAACTTCCTTTTAACACTAGTCTTAGCCTACAACTAATTAAGCTAAAGAGAACATTGTAACTAAATAAAAATAAATTAGAATCAGACTTCTAATTTGGATCCTAATCTTGGGAGGAACACTATCCATTTGGGTCCAAATGTTTTACATATCAATACTACTTCACTGATTAAGAATTTTACGTCAGTAATTCATAAAATAAACCCCATGTAAACAACATGAAAGTGGAACGTTTTCAGATTTAATGAAAATTAAAAAATATAGTTATAGCTAATGCTAATAATATTGACCTTAGAAGATATATTCCGGACCGGCCATGTCGATCGCCCAACGGAATTTATCGCGTTGAGTTTTATTGTAAATTTTTTCAATTGGTACACCATGTTTCTTGCACCTGCAATGAAAATTTGAAGCTTAGTAAAGTAAGCAATGTTTAATGAATTATATTTTTATTACAAACTATGTAAACTAACCAAGCTACTGAGATACGTGGGTCGAGGTAATTCAGTTTGGAGGTGCCTAAGGCGATTGTTTTATTTTCATCACGATCTGTCTCCTGGAGTTCCAATTTCTTTAGTTGGTCTCTCAATCGTTCTAATGCTTTCTTTTTCTTATCACAAGCTAGCTTTTCCTTGACAGAACCTCGTTTGGCTGCCTTTGATGCTTGACGCAAATCTTCCTCTGCTTCATCAACTTGATCCCGTTTAGCTTGTATTTTCTCTTTCAAAGCCTCCATTGATTTTGAATGACCTGAAAAAATTGTTGAGTTTATTGAAAGGAGTTCAAGGACAATGGTAAACATTGTTACACTAGTAAAAATCAGAAACTATGCAGGTCAGAGCTTACTTTGTGTCTGTCTACATGCAATAATAAATGATAGCATTTAATAATTACCTTTTGGAACAGCACGTTGATGGTTACAAAGGACAGCAACAGCACGATTTGCACGGTTATATGCCAATATCTTCTCAGGTATAGAAGCATCAGCATCTGTAAGCTCATCTAATTGATTTTGCAATGTGATAGATGCATTGTATGTACGGAAAACCTTTGCTGTGAGTCCAGGCATTAAATCTTTTAGGTGTTCATTTAGAGTTTGAGTGTTAAGTCTGTCAAAAAGATCATCATTATCTTTTTTATTTTCCATAAACAACTCGAGATTCTTGAATACACGCTTTTCAACTGGTACTTCATTGTAATATCTGATAGAATCCTTACCCAGGAAATCAAATACAACCACATATTCTTTCCCATCTTTTTCTTTGTGCAAAGCAATGTGTTCAACACGCAATGAGCAACAACCTACTGTATCTGCTTGATCATCATCCTTTTCATTACCAGCTCTCAATGCTAACTTATCAATAAAGTAAAGAGCCACAGCACGTTGACGAACACGCATCTCTTTAGCCTTCCAATCATTTTTATAGTTTTCTCTGATTACATCAATACACTTGTGTAGTTTTCTGGCAGTTTCATACTTTTGCCAATCCTTTTCACCTTTTAATTTTGAACTAGGATTTAGCATGACATACTTAGCTTGTCCTTGTACATTTTCTGTCCATGAAGCTAACCAAGTCACAGTATTGTCATGTCTAACTTCTTTCCATTTGTGTCCCGGAGGTGGTTTAGGTATTTTGCTATCTTTAGAACAGTTGATAAGAACATCCTCAGGCATCACACGTCGTTTCAACATACCCATTTTTGGATGTTCACCACGACCTCTAAATAATCCAGGAGGTTCTATCCTAAAATTACCAATTTTTTCTTTATGACCATCTATGGTACAGAAGCCATATTCTTTTTGAATTTCCTCATTCTTGGCTTTAATTTGGGCTTTCTCTTCTTTTGTTCGATTCCTATTCTTTTCTGACACACTTTGGAAATAAGCATGCATTTCCTTAAAATTACATTTTGAGAGATCCTTTATAATTTTTGTTTCTTCGTGAGTCATCACTTTGCGCCAATCAGCAAAGAAGTTATTGTTAAATGTGGATTTGGTTGTATAATCGTGGTCTAACATCCGTGCATAGAATCCTGCTACTTCTTCAGCATCTTGTGAAAGTCTCATCTCTTTACCATCATAGAAGAATCTGACATTTTCAGGCAAAGGCTCATAATCAGGGGCAAATACGGGTCCCTTATGCTCCAAAAACTTCCATTTAGTTCCATCATCCTTCTTTTCTTCTTCCCACCTTAGAAAATTATTAAAAATATGAAGCATTAACTTGATAATTTACATGGTTAGTTGACACACTAAAACATCAATGTACCTACACATACTTGGGTCTGCAATAACGCACCTGTCTGATAACAACTATATTTATAGGCAATACTCGATTAATTGATTTTATTTCTATTATTTTTTTCAACACATTTGTAAAGAACATCTTCATATGCCATAACCTCAAAACTGTTATGTCACATTGTTGTAGTACACCGCCATCTGTGTCTTTTTTTGGGAACTATGGTGAGGCAGTGGCATGGTGAGCATTATCTGATATCAAAAAAACTCTTACCATTTCCAGACTTCTGGTTCATCTTCTTGCTTCTTCTTGCGTTTGTTTGGACTGGGGCCATCATTAGGCTCAGTTTTCACTTTGCTTGGTTTTGTATTCCCTGGTTTTGATTTCTTCTTTTTAGGTTTTTCCTCTTCTTCTTCATCCATATCATCATCATATGTAGGTTCTAAATGATAAACACAATGGCAATAAATCCACTTTATCGTAACAAACATTCTAGTAAACATTCATGTTATAAAAATACTAACCTTTTTTAATTTTCTTTTTAGATTTCTTACGCTGAAGTAATGGAATGTCTTCTTCACTTACACTGGGCGCGCGCCGCTTATTACCAGCCCGCTCAGGCTGTTTAAAGTAAAACATTATTAATTTTATGCCAGTTTATAGTAATAAATTGAAATAAGTAAATGACTACCGATGGTGAATCTTCATCACTTTCATCTTCAGGTGGTAGTTCTGACAATGGTTCATCCTTAAACTGTGATAGAGAATAATCACAAGATGAAGCTGTTGTGTTGAGACCTCCAAAATCATTGCTTTCATCATTCATTTCCCGCTTGACATCAACTTGATCAATCTATCAAATAAAACATGATATTTTTAAGATTAATGCAATCATAAAAAGATAATATTCATTAAAAAAAAATCAACTATTTTGTTACCTGCATAGGCTCATCCTTGATTGGGGAATCTTGATAATCTGATTCAGATTTGATTTTATCATGTTTTTCACTACTGCTCTTCTCTTTGCCTTTGCTGGAGCTATCAAAAATGTATTCATTACACATTTTAATCAAAACAATAAAAAGAAGCTCATTTATATAAATAAACTAATATATAGTTTATTATTTTCAGAGGTTGCTTCTAAATCAAGCCCATTTAATATCAATGTTTGCCTCGCTTTCAATAAATTAAGCTAGACTTCCAATGCAAACTTAAATATTATTTCATCAACATCAGTTAATTCCATTTGTATGCATGTATGTGAATGAAGCTTAACCTCTTGGTAAATACACAGACATACAAAATCTAGATTTGTGATGAAATACTATGTACAACATTCTAAATGAATACATTGTAAGCTAAACATTAGATATTATAGAAAATATCAAATATCTATATACTGAAATACAAAGAAAAATTTTGACATTATCTATTTGACATATATGTATAATAATGCCATATTACTTTAATGACAGTAAACTTTTTTCTGACAATCTTTTACAGTAGGGACATTGAAGATTGCAATTCCATTTGCAAAGGTTTATGGTTAGATACTGTGGCATAGTGTTTTACATACAAGAGGAAATGTGAATGTAAAATTTATGCCTTTTTAGTAATGGGACTACCAACCTGTGTTTATCCTTTGAACTTGAATGTTTGTCTTTATCACTGCGATGTTTGTCACTTCTGCTACGATCTTTTTCACGTTCTTTATCCTTGTCCTTTGACTTGTGATCTTTAGATGAACTCTTGTGCTCATGGTCTTTGTCTTTAGATGATGATGATGATTTCTTATCATTGCTGCTGCTGCTGCTCTTATGTTTGTCCCGGTCACGATCACTTCTGTCCTTGTCCCTGTGCTTGTCTCTGTCACTGCGGTGCTTATCCTTCTCGCGATCTTTATCTTTGCTGCTGTGCTCTCGATCACCGCGCTCTTTATCTTTTTCGCTGCGGTCTTTGTCTTTGCTGGAGGACTTGTGTGAACTGCTGTGACTTTTACTTGATGAATGCTTGTCTTTATCTTTATCGCTACAAATGAAATACTTGTTTAATGCAATAAACTTTATAAATGCACAATGCAGCAGGCATGTTCACACAGAACCTTCTGGAAAAACTAACCTGCTGTGTTTGGACGAGCTCTTGTGGTTCCGATCTTTGTCTCGGTGCTTGTCCTTACTGGATGACTTGTGACTTGACTTATGCTTCTCAGAACTGCTGTATCCGTTGTGGACACCATTCACGTGTTCATTTCTATTACCATTTACCTTTCCCTGAGAACAATTTACGACATTTTACCTTAAATAAAATTGACACAAATTGTCATTCATCACCTAGTAAAATATGTATGCATTAGACTTGTAGAAATCATTCCACGTGCCGATTTCTATTCTGAAAACTTTCCAAGCCGACGCTTAGCTTCGGTTTGTGCGAACACTGTAGTTGACGCCATATTGGGACTTAGAAAATTTTCGCTTCGTGGAGTCTTGTGTTCCACAGTAAACAGCACGATTTGATATTTTTCTATGATACTGATGCTATACAAATTCATAGATATTGATTAAACAAATCTATTAAATCACTTACTGATTCACAATCATTGTCGCTAGCAGGATTTTCGACACTCATTTTGCCTACGTATTACCGACCGACGTTAGTGCAAGTACGATTACATGAGGCCGGTCATCAAGCGAACGCAAAATTCTAAGTGCTGAGAAGTGACGAATGCGCATGCGCCGTTCCGAACAAGATTGTAGATAGCTTCAGGTGAATTGAGGTGAATCGGTTCAATGAGCTTTTTTGAACGTTGTTCAGTTCGGATCGGGCAGACTCAATGTTGCAACACGTATAATAATGAAAAATTTGTTGGCATGTTAACATGGATGTTATTATTATTAGCCAAGTATTTTTAGTTAAAATTAGGTAAAAAATACGGAATTTGAAATACTCAGCGGTTCTTGTGCACAGAACACGTCTTATACTCCTAGCGGAGTTCTTGTGCGTAAAGTACCTATTTTAGATTTCTCAAGTTGCAATATCTATATATGTAGGTTTTAAGACAAATGTGTGAAATCCAAATCTACAGTAATTGTCATATAGTAATTTGAGGCTGAGGGTCATTAAAATCGGTTTTATTTTGATTTATCTCATTTCCTTTAGATTTTTCGCTGTTGGTAGAATTCAGTTATAATAATAATTATATAAAATGTAATTCCCTTCAACTTTTGTTTTACTATTTCTATGTGTACTTACGTTGAATCGTTTTCGAGATAGAGGGCGGAGAGCGCGAAAGCTAATAAACACCAAATGCTAGTAGAAACTGATTCCCTGAAAAACAACAAAAGAATTATAATTAAAATACTATGGAATTGAACTATTGTCCCTACTGGCTATAAATAAAAAGTGCCGTGCTATGCTAAAATACCAGTTTAAACAAAAATTCATCTAGGTAGGTATCTCAAATTCCGAGAAAAACCTTCTTAGATGACTGCCCTGGACTACAATATTCACGGAACAGACATTATACGACTTGCAAAGTTGACAAATTCGTCATATTCTTTATCATCTATTGATCTGCATTAATAGAATCGTTAAAAGTTGTACATAATAAGATTAAAATAAAAATTAGCTTTGAAAAGTCACATTGATATTATTTATTTCGGAAGTTCCTTATCCATTTGCAAAAATCTATATTAATATTATAGATAAAAGATAAAGATGTTATTTATTCAAAGTAAGCTGAAAATCAGCACTTTTCGAAGGTCAATTCTACAAAGCATAAAGCTGAAGTTTATCTTTTTGCTTGATCGCGTTAATCTCAGGAACTGCATGACCGATTTGAAATAATCTTTTATCTCGACAGCTCATTTTATCCAGGAACGGTGAAGGTTTTTTTTTCGGCACGCTTCCGGAAGTTAGTATTTAATAAGAGTAGGCCAGTGGTCAGTGTTGCTCACTACCAAAAATATAATTACTTGAAAATGACATAGGAATTCTTAAAATGGCCCTAAAGTCCCATTCCAATTATTTAACCCTTTTGAAGGGAAAATAATTGAAAATGCAAATGGGATCATTGACATACAATGTTAACAATATCTTTATTCTAAGTAATATCAAAATAAACAAAAAAATATACTTTTCGATAATCTCCTATAATAGCTGTAATAGATATTTGGCCGAGATTTTGATGGGTGTACTTAATAGCTAATCTACATAACATTAACAGGAAGTTAAGGAAAAGTAATATATATCATCATCTGCATACCCCTTTCTCAAGCTATGTTGGGTCGGCCAGTGTTTTACGTGGAGCGACTGCCTATCTGTCTGACCCGATCAAGTCAGTTACCTACCTGGGTGGGCCGATACCTGACTGATACACTGGTTATCTGATTTTCTTGTTTCTGACTACCCCTGAGACCCATAACGACAACTGCCAAAGATATACAAATGACAGCCAGGACCCACCGATTTGTTTTTAACAAACTTGGAATACAGCAAAACATCCGGTGACCGCGCCAAGCGTTGTTAAGTTTATGATCGATCGACCTGTGCGGCTCCTACTTAGCCAAGAGCTCTTCAATAAATAGCCAAAACAATGCCCGTAGTAGTTACCTATCCAATAGATATACTCGTACCTATTCCAATTTTGTTATGTGTGGTTACAACCCTAACTCCCTATAATATGTCCAATTTACAAAATCTTTTTGAAGGATATAATCCTTCAGTTTTTCTTCTAACCCAAAAGCAGTTTACATCCATCTACAGGATGGATGTAAACATTGTGCACATTTATAGACTTATTTCTACACGATCGAAACCAACCACCGACAGAGGTCACCTTGGTCCAGTTGGTCTGAAAATCTATCGTGTAGACGTTGGTCGGCCGACCAGACATGGGCGGAGTCAAAAGCCCTTTGGACGACTTGGTCGGCCCCAAAAGTGTTTAACGCTGTCCGACGAAGGGAGACGCGACCAAGGCGGCCCTCAATACTTTTCCGTGGGAGAGGAGGCCATCAGTGGCCAGCGGCCGCAGTAATAATTCAATAAAAGACGAAGATTCCGCTATTACTTTATCGTTTGTTACTTGCGACTCGAATCGAACGTAATTATTATTCCAAAGTTGGCAAGCACAGTTGAGACTATGCATGATATATTCTCATAATATTCTAGCACAAGGATGTGTATGTGGCCCATACCCTTTCTGCACCTCCGACACTTGTTAATAACTGAAAAGGGTGTCATGCATTGTTCCATGATGACAAATAGTTTGAAATTATTCACACTGTGTCAGATGTTCCGACTTTGCTAACTAAACAGGTTTAAGGTTTCTGTTGTTTCTGTTTGGCAATGGAACCCTAAATAAAATTTTACCAAATAAATCTTGAGCTTGCTTGATAGTAAAGCTGAATTCTTGTTTATTGACTTGTTATTATTATTTCAACACAAACTATAATTACAAAATCTCACATCATTGTCTCTCTCAGTCTCAGAACCACTAAATTTAATTGTTTGTAAAATTGCAAGACAACACTTATTTCTAAAATGTGCTATGTGAGAACAAAATAGACAAACTAATTCTTAGACTAATAAAATTCAACTATGTGTTCTTTTCTGTATTTAACCTATACTAAAAAATGATGAGAAGTCCTTTGCAGTTAATTTCACTCATTTACTTGTTGATTGACTTTCTTCTTTTGATTTTGCATACACAGGCTTTCCATTTGCATCCCAGGTATTTTTCAGTTTACGAAATGCAAACGCCATATATACAGCTGAAATAACATAAAAATATAAGTTTCAACAGGCATTTATTAAACAAATTATGTAAATAAATATGTATTAATTTGAACTTACTTGCAACTTCCCATTCACAAGCGCTCATAGTGCCGATTCGATCCCGTTCAGTCTTGTTATCCTTAGCGTCCCAGCACTGTTTTGCATGTTCATACTCTGTTTCATCGGCAATAAGCTCTTTTCCTGGTGGTGGAGGGTAACTTTCAAAGCAAACAATCTTCTGAAGAAGTTGCCTGTACTTTTCAGAGTGATCTTTATAGAAGTCTGCAAATCTTGCTTTGTATACTAACTCCAAGCCAAAGTCAGATGCTAACTTGGTAAATAACTTAAAGTTTACTAAAAATTCAGGACAGTCTACAACACCTTCTAGATGAAAATCATACTTCCCGCCGAAAAGGGGATAGCCTTGTTCAGCATCAAATAGTAGTTTAATGTTGTAAATCCTATTTCCAAACGATCCATTAGATTTTTGGGCTCTTGAGACAATTTCATATGCATCAGGAATTGTTCCAAAAAAATAACCTCCAGGTTTTAAACACTCTGATATGTTAGTGAGCATCCTTTTTGCTTGAGGCAAGCTTTCAAAACTATAATGAAGTCCGAATTGGCAGCTTACAATATCAAAACTAATAGAAGGGTCTTTGTATTTATCCCTTAGTGTGTCTTTAGTACAATCTGCAGCTATAAATTCGGCGGTAAATAGACGCCCACCTCGTGACCGTGCACCAAGATCTTCATATCTTGTCTGGCACTGCTGGACTGATACCTCAGCTATATCAGCGAAAACTACATGTTCTACTCTAGCCTTCTGCCATTTACTTAAGTCACCACCTTTGCCGCAGCATATGTCTAGCACTCTTAACGATCTTCCATAGTCTTTTTCTCTAATTTTGTCTGTATACTCTTGTATCAGTACACTTTTAACCCAATTGTTAAAGTTTCTAAGATAATATATAGGCGAATTAAATCTTTCTCTCAAGCCTTTTTCTTCCAAGTGGTTATAGTGAGCTGCTACTACTGAACTATGTTCTTTAGAGATTTTCTTCTGTGTTTCATTGCTATCGTCGTCTTCACTTTCATGACATCTTTTCAGATTCTTAGGATTAGAGTTTTCATTCTTGTCTTCAGGGGTATTGGTAGCAGAAGACATAATCTGTGTTTAGTTGGTTAAGCTTATTGTCAGATCAGCATTAATTGTAAGGTAAATCTAATTACCTTAAAGTTATGAGTTGTATTTTCGTATTTTATTTTAATTAGAATCAAAAACACGCACTACTGCACGTCACCGTTCTGTCTCTATGTAAGTTTTTTTATTTAATTAACTGTATCAACCACAGTTTGAAACATAGTCTTTTAAGTTAATATTGTAGATAACTGTTTCTATCCTTCGGAATCGTCGACCTAGCATTTTTTAAACATTATTTTGATTAGCATCCAATATAAGTTTTTTAAACTAGCTACTGCTTATTTGCATTCCTTAGTCAACCGCATTTGCGCAGGCCTGCGGGGTTTGCAAAGATGTGCTTGTCGAAACGCCAAACATGTATGGAAATTATGTTCTAAATCACGTTTTGAACACTTAATATTTACCGTGTTGAAATGTCAGCAAACCACGCAGGCCAGTTGTATTTATGGAATAGCTAATGATATAAAATTGCGAATAGTGTCGCTGCACGCACTGTGTCTTACTCGCCATTCGGATAAAGCAAACACAGATCGTTAATAAGAAAAAAAAAGAGTTGCGCTATTCTTTCCGTGGACTACAGCCTACATGAAATATGAATGAAATTAATAAGATATTTTTTTTACCACCTGTTGTACATAATATTGAGAGAATGTTGTCGCTTTCAAATTCTATACCATATACCATTGCGTACCAGTTAAAAAAAGAAGTTTTATGCGTTTAAGAGCTACGATGCTACAGACAGACACATAGACTCGTGCACATACAGACGCACATAAGCGGTCAAACTTGTTACACAACTTTAAGTCTTCTTTCGCGTACGCAACGTGCGTCTATGACGCTCAGCGGCCGTGCTTGGTGTTTCTGTTTCGTAGTCCGCGCAGAAAGCGCTATCGTTATTTTTACGTTACATTCGTGGCGAAACTTTTACTCAGAAATACACTCAGTTACATATGTATAAATGTATAGCGGAGTCGTAAGCAAAAAATGATTTTGCTTACGACCAATTGCCGTCCCATTGAACTAGGAGAGTGGGGTATAGTATACCTAATTAGAGACTGCACTTGTGTCTTCGCAAAAGCTTGTGCGCTGTAATTGAAGTTTAAGGGCCAGTTTCACAGGTTGCTGAAAAGCTCCAGACAATTTATCTGGCAGATAATTTCATACAAATCTGTTGCATTTTTTAATTTATCTGGTAGATAGTGGCTATCCGTAACCTGCGAAACTGGCCCTAATAATAATGTCCTGCGTAGCTGGCAGATTTTTCTAGAGGCTCTAGAGCAATGCATTATTATTAGTTCTTCTTCTTCCAGTGCCTTTCGAAGTAGGAAGGTTAACCAATTCTGGACAACAAATAATTATACACAAACATTAAATATTTTTTTTAACACACAAAATACCTGAGGACGCCTGTATTCGTATGCCAAATACTTGTTCGTTTCATATTCATAACAAAAAAAAATGTGTCTCAGGTCTCTATTTTCGCGAAGTCGTTGACAATTTAATCGATTTCCAGGTTTCTTTCACATCTTTGTATATCTATGTTAAGGAGATCTTCATTATCATCATCATCAGTCTTTTTTTAGTGTCCCACTGCGGGGCACAGGCATTTTCTCATACAGGGAAGAATTTGGCGTTAATTACCACGCTTTCTATAATAAATCCAGTCTGCTTCTGAATGACGTTTTGCTTCACTTTTATATTAGTGTTCAAGGTAGGTATTCTTAAAAAGTACATATAAATTGAAAAGTTACATTGGTGTTTACTAGGCTACTACGCCACTAGTAGGCCTGCACTACGCCACTATTATAACTACTACATAAATAAAAGGAATAATCAGTTAGCACCGATAATCTCTCCTGCTAAAGGAAATAATAGCTCTGTGCTAGCTATTACGCTTACCGGCCAAGTTTGTATGATTATGAGGATTTCGTACTTCAAAATTAGTACAACCCTTAACAGCGACGCAGACGACTTCGTTTTATGTTCGAATAGATGGGTAATAGTACGTAAATCTTGCATTCTTTTGCCACGGGTACTGGCCTTCTAACATCCAACTGCTATCCTGAACGTCGCTAGACAAACAGAAGCCCTGGCAGGCAGTAATGGTTTTACCTCATTCATACCTATTGTATGATATGTCCACCTGTTTGTTTCTACAACACACACTGGGAGCAATCAATTTCGACGCACGTGTTTACATGCATTTGTACCTGTCGATGTGAGCAATAATATTGTCGCGCTTATGATTACACATGAAAACAGCTATGCAGGCGATAGTGAGACAGGGCAGGTCCAGAGGAGCCCGGCCGGGGGGCGGAGCGCGCGGCAGCGGCGGGGGCGCTGTGCCGTTACGTGGTGCGCGCGCGACGGCAGCCGTGCCACGACGCGGACGTGCTTCACTCAGTTCGTGCGCGAAAGTCGTTACCTGCGTCACACGATACCAGTCGCCCACACGCGAACATTATTCCTATAGCACGCCAAAGCGAAACGAATCAATTCATCAGCCAAGAGTATCATTGTTTGATTTTTAGTGGTTACAGTAGTACACGGGCCCTACAAAAACCTAGTGCGATACAACCTTGTAAAGCAGTGAGAAAGCGCGTGACGTCAGAGACACCGGCCACCGCGATCATATGTTGGACGCGGATGCAGTGATGGAATGTGGCGTGTTGTTATGGTGACGTGCGATGGTGCAGTGTCTTGGATTACCTGGATTGTAGCCGCAACGCCGCCAGAGCGCGGTTCCTCTACGGGAACCATGCGTAGAAAAAGATGAGCCAGGATGCTGAGAGCTTGGTAATATCATTTTTCAAATTCCACACTATTTTACACTATGTGCTACGATTAGTAGGCCTTCCTCTTGATGAGGAACGGATAGCGCGATGAGCTGTCTAACGACTACTGACAACAATCACATTAGATCACTATTGAGAAAACTGCAGACGCGATTTCAGTTTGGCTATTTATAATGATGATATTATGGACGATAAATATTGCTTAACGCCCGTGTATTTAACTTGAACTGGTGACGTTCAAGGCTGGCTGAGTGCCTTCAGACATACGTACATTCTATTACTTTTGCTGACTCGTGTAATTACATATTTGTGTAACGTTATGTAAAATACGATTTACCTTCATATGCATCTGTCGTAAAAAATAATATTATCCTGTTGAAACAAAAATAGACCTATGGGATTTAGAAAAACAGGAAAATTTGTTAGAATGGCAGTTGAACTGTATGGTGCACGACTAAATCAATCAAAAAGGTACTTAAAATTGGTCTAATGAGCCAATGGTTATCATATTTGTCTGCTCGTTCGATACGCAATTAATTGGCAATATTGTTTGGATTTGGACAGTGCGATGAATCAGAACGTGGGTGCTGCTTCTCGCCCACGGGAAAGAACTGAATTGATTCAGTAATGTAATCCTAAAATCAACAAAGAACTGTTACATATACAAAAATATAAAAAAATAAACATGATTCGAATGAAAGATCTCTAGAAATTTCCTCATCCAACATTACCTCTGAAATTATGAATGTTTTGGTATTCACTAGTCGTAAAAATTGTTTTGGTATGATTTCCATGTCCGTAAATATTTCATTTTCATTTCGTACAAAGTATGACAGTGCGGATTGCGATGTTTGTTTGGTTGTTCTAGCAATAACGCAAAATGTTGAAAGTGTTCGTGTGACTGGTGGCAGTGGCTTGCTACACGCGCGGTTGCTCCAGTTTCTGTACCATTGTTAACTTTCAGATTTCCTTCTGTTCTATGATAAATGGAATGGTGTGCAAGGTGAAACCAGCCATTGATATCGACTACTGGCTGCCATAGATTATCTTCTTAATAACCGCTTACCCACGACCAATTGCCGCTCGATAGCGTATGCATAGTATAATTTTCATTCATTTACATAGTTCATAAATATATTTTCAGGTTAAGCTATGTTAAATATTACTTTATAACATTTTCTATCCCTTGAAGTTCTTCTCTGATCTGTCATTGCTTACATGAAGCGAAAATGCCTTTAGTAATAACTGTTCCTATAGTAAACATAGTCTTCAATATGGTTAAGTCTCCAGAGGTCTTAACTTACGTTAATTTTGTACTAATTATGGTTTTAAATGTTATTCTAGATTTTTTTTAAGCATCCACCACTTACGGCAGCTTGCTGCACTTCCTTAACTTCCATTCTGTCCATGTTATTTTTACATAGTGTTGATAAAAAGTGTGTAAGTGTGTTTTATAGTTTGAATAGTTGTCTTCGCAGTGCGCAAACATTTCGACAGTCGCATTTTTCTGTAGAAAGTGAAACCGTCGGAGTCCGGACCTTTGACGAACACTTTCACGTTACATTAGTTCCATAGAAATCTGAGTTAAGTTATCAACAATATTTCTCTTTATAACGCAACGCTTAATTACCTAATATGTACAAATATGCATTGGGTTACTGTTAAAGTATAGTCATAGATGTAACGACGGTAATAACAATAATTCAATGGAAAATTATGCTCAACAAAACAATGTCTGCTTAGTACCGCGGACTATCGCGCGTTGAGATCTTTTACACATCCAGCTATGATTATGCAACGTTTGGTCTATTCGTGTCTATATTCATTGAAATATTATCAAGACATGAAAATAACATAAATATTGTAATCTATGTACTTTTACTTAACATTATTTTAGCTAACTTGCAAATTGAGTAAGTTATTGACCTGGCTTCCGTTTTGTAAACATTGACATTAAGAAATTGTTATTTGTGTCTATGTAGCAAGCCAAGCCTAGGTGTATCTAGTCCGTTGTTTTGTTTCCTACGTTATAATCGGAATGCCAACCTAAGGTGGATACAATAGACAAGTCATAAATAATAATAATGAAACGTGGGTTATAAATAATAATAATAAAACGTGGGTCAAGTAGACGAGTTAATAATGCACCTACCCGTTTCACAAGCGTTCCAAGTAATTGACGTTCCCTAATAAAAGTACCCAGCCTGAAACCGTTTTCATGGCCCATCTAGAAACCTAGTTTCAAACATAGAAACAAAATCACATTCGTATTTTTTTCAATAAAGAAAAGTTGGAGGTATGAAATAGTATATTCTATTCACAGCCAGTTTCAGTGGTTACGGATAAGTTCCATATAGTTTATCTGGCAGATAATTTCATGCAAATTCTGTTTGTAAGATGATTGTGGCAGTTCTTGCATGTTGATGTTAGTGGTGCATGAATTTTTTCTCTGACTCCAAAGTCCGATACATGCCCGGCATTTTTTGAATTACCCTCAATTAGAACTAGAATTACTGTGCCCATATCTCTCGAAATTTTCTCATAAACTTCATTTAAATCGGGGCCTTTTAACACGTTTTGATTATGCATCATCAGTTTTTCCATACTGTTTCATTGTAATCTGGGCCACTGATCCGTTAGCGTTCTACTCAAGAACGGGCCAGTACCCACTGCTAGATATTCACGCATAAATATAATATATTTTTAACCAATTTCATTTCTAATCATTGAGTGTGCTCCATTTTGTGCGACTGTGACAAAACTAAATAGAAGAGTCTTTAAAGGATTTAGGTTTAGACATAAATTATAGAACAACTGCCTGTTATTGAGAGAGACTGTCTTGTCCAATTTAAGTGAATCATTTAAGTGAAGTAAAGACTACATATACATATGTATATAGAATCAAGGAAAGAGGTCAATCTTTTTTAATAATCAAGATCTAAATATCCGTCGATTGTTTCAGTTCTTAATGTTGAACAATTCATATAACAATCTATAATTCTAATGAACGACCACTAGATGGCGCTAGCAGTAACAAATAAGTTAATCATTTTTTTTGTGGCGAATACAATCTAAGTTAGGTACAAGGATCTTTCTACGGATACTACAAACGGTAATACAAATCAAGTAACGCTCTATAGTAGTCAAGAGGATGGAGGATTTTTGGTGTATCTTTCCAGTAGGCTACAGACGCACAGCAAGCTACCCGAAACTGTCCAATTTTCCCAATCAACTTTGAATCATATTATTCGGTATTACAGTTCAAAATCTATTAAGGAAATGTTACAGATTGTAGTAGCTTTATGTGCTGGCGTCCGTGTGTAGAACTCAATGAAAATTATTCTCAAGCTCTTATTTGTTACTGAAACTTTTGGTTTCAATTAAATAAATTACAGTCTTTATCGCCTGAAATATACCAATAACTAGTATTTAACGATTTTGCAATTTTTAGAAGCTTTTATTTAATTTTCTTAGCGTGTCAAAACATTTTTCATTTGATTATTATTTTACTAGCGACCCGCCCCGGCTTCGCACGGGTGCAATGCTGATACTAAAATTATACATATAAACCTTCCTCTTGAATCATTCTATCTATTAAAAAAAACCGCATCAAAATCCGTTGCGTAGTTTCAAAGATTTAAGCATACAAAGGGACATAGGGACAGAAAAAGCGACTTTGTTTTATACTATGTAGTGCTAATGTACCTAGAACACGCGTCTTTTTATAGTAGGTACTTTACATGTAAAGTTAGTAAAAAAACAAAATAGGTAGTTAATATGCAATGCATTGAGAATTTTAATTTGCCCTTTTTTAATTTAATTTAATTTTCAGCTTATTTATTTGATTTTAAATGAACACTGTCACATTTACTTAGATAAATTAAATTACGTTAGTTTTGAAACCAAACAAAAATTATTATTACCTGTCCAGTAACGATACGATATGAGTTACATAAACAGGTAAACTTTACAATAATTTACCTGTCATGGTATCAAAATGACTAGCGAGAGATTTGTAGTCGTTTATCGGATTAATGTACTATGGCGAGGTGGTCCTCTGTGATGATTAGTGACGTAGCTACGTAGCGACGTCGACGTCACGGTTGTGGCGTGTCGGAAAATCCGAGAGAATCCTGCACATGCGCGGTTTCCTTGTCGCCTTAGTACTCCGTGCAAAGCGATGGAACTCGTCGCGGGCTCAGACGACGCGCGCCAGGCGTCGAGTGCGGAAGCCCATTACTTGTCACAGTCTATGCTTTACTTTACAATCAGTGACATTACACACTCTCGATAAATCTCGAATTTAATACTTTACTGTGTAGTGGTTATCAATAAAATCAAGTGTCATAAGTTTTGTTTATATCTCGCAAGTGATAAATTTTTGTCAGTGTGAACAGTCAGATAACATTTTAGTTCTTTTTATATGTGTTTAAAGTTCAAGTGTAATTTGCATGGTAATTAGTTGCTACACCAATTAGTACGTTATCGGGTATGTAGTTAATGCCAAGAGTTAAGATCCTTACGTGGATGTCCACGCCTGACTGTCAGAGTCAGTTATAAGATTAGTTTGATCAGCTGAGCTGAGTAAATATTTGGAGTGGATACTATATTACTTATTATTCGATTAAATGACAAAGGAAACATTAATGATGGACTGAGTATGACTAACAAAGATTCTCCGGCATACCATTATTAATATTTAAGTGTATATTCAAATATGTCGACGTGAGAAGTTACAAAGGTTGATGACATTTTTTGCGCTTATTTTAGTGCTAAAGTATTAGTATTCATTTATTATTTTTATTTTGTAGGCAGGAGCTATTTGTTTGTCTAGATAGCAACAGGGTTACGCATGGATCAAATATACAAAAATATGTTAAAAAGTTAGCTATAACCTATTAATTTACTCTAAAATAAACCTGTTTTATTTCTACAATATTTCAAAGAAGTTCTAAATGGTTTCACTTAAGGATACAAGAACTGATAAAAAACAAACATTTTACTCGTGAGTCGTCACACCTAATATGGATAAGGCTGGAAACTTATAGTGACAAATATTTAAATATAATATTGACACTTCAACTATGTACATACTGTTTACGTTACATTAATCACAATGAAGAAAAATATTATCTAATCAAACAAACATAAATACAGATCAAATGAGAAGAGAGATACTACTTATTATAGTAGCATCAAAGTACTGGTTGTAGAATCTGCATAAACAATCTGTTCACTTATTTAGTTCAGATATTCCATTCACTAATAAGCTTAGTCTATCTATTGCTAACAAAGAACAACAAAAGATGTTCACGTGTGTAACAAAATCGCAGTTTTTGCAACAATAAAGATGAATAATAATAAAAGTGGCATATGGAAGGCAGGTAGGATTTTAAAAGCGATTTCGGGTCTTTGTACGGCGAGCACCTGACGCCCGGTGTTGGCCACCTGTCGTTTGCACTCCGATTCGGCTATCTCATCGTATTTACACATGGAAGGACGAAATTTCGGGCTATTAATAGCACCTGGCGTTGCCTTGGACGCTTTAATGTTGGAAAGTTCTTTTAACTTCGAGGAAGACCTTATCTCCTTTACGCGTGCTGATATGAGAAACCTTTCTTAATATTTAATTTATCTTCCCTATCTCAACATGACTGGCTTGCCGTTGTGATCTTCATTTGGATAAGTCTATAAATATGAGTTGCCTGGAGACATAACTACGTCATACAGACATCATTGTTATACAAAAGGACTTTTGCCAGACCAAGCAGGAATGAATGGCAAAATAAACGTTTTTGTACTGCGAAATAAAATAACATGATTAGAAATCGTAATTCAGATGCTGAGCTGTAGGTAATTAGATCCAGTTTACGAGCGAGATATCTTAAAATACACACATAGTGACCCAGTAAGGAGTTCTCTCGAATTCCGAAGGAAACGTTCCTCCGCCAACCACGATTTAATGTTGCAATTTATTGCTTTTAAGAAGTTGCTTTATAGAAAGTCTTAACATTTTTCTATAATGATATCGAGTTACCTCACTAATAAGACGTTTTAGAGACTAATTATAAGATTGGATGTTGAAGCAGTTGTGGTGTTATTGTGCAACATGTGGTATCCATAGTAAAAAGTCGCTAATGTACGTAGCTCTCGTCGACGGCCGCTCCCTTCCTCAATTATCCAATTTCCTCGTCAGATATCGACCTACTCTAGACACGTACATACTTCACTGCTATGCAGTAAACTTTGTTTCCTAAGAAGGAATGTAATCAATACACAACTTTTTTTATTAAGTTTTTTTTTATTTTTCGTGTAATTAAATTCTCCACGATCATTCATTCAGATGAAAGTCGAGTGACCTTTATAATTTATATTTATGGAAACCAGATTCTGGGAAATGGAAGAATTCCTTTTAAGAACTGAAGATGAAAGGTCTGCACTTCTGTTTAAAAGCATATATAGTACTTAGATACCGCCGAGTACATTTCGTTTTCATATGGCTTTGAAAATCTATATATTTATTTCTCAACTCTGTAATGGGTATATGTTTCTGATTATTGTACACACTTGTTAAGAAGTGTAACCATGGTGGGCCATGAAACAGATGTCCCTAGGAAGTATGTGGAGTTAGTTCGTGGTATCGAATATCGTTCAGTGTGGCTGTAGGCTGACATCAAGAGTTTAAATATATACATACTACTTGCCTTGTTGATTATGGACGCCCCGCCGCTGGACAGGAGGTGGCAACTTTGGCCATATTCATCACACCCGCTTTCCTGCATAGATCAGAGTTTGGCCACGAAATGGACGACTGACAGACATCTGCATGCAGCAGAGATCAGAATGTTCAGACGAATATATTACGAGAGCGGATGAAGTGATAGATGACTGTATAGGAGTAAGTTTGAAAGTGGCATTGGTACCGGAAACAGAGAAGCTGCATGGAAACCTAGTATGGGGATACGGACGAATGATGACCGTGTATGTTCTGAGGAAGATGTTGGGCATTAATTTTTAGTATATGGAGGTAGAAAATGATCAAAGAAACGATGGATGGATTGTGTGAGAGATGACTATAGATAGGTAACTATGGAAGAAGAAGAAATGCTGAACAATAGGGGCAGGAGAATGATGATTCAGATGATTTTTTATTTTATACGATGAATGAAAGGCAAAATGAAGGATTTAAATAATATCTATCTGAATTTAATATCTTTTATCCATTACGTGGCCATAACCCAACAAAGTATGAACATTATCTCTTAATTATGCCAAGAGCAGCTTATTATTTTGCATAATTACTTTGAAAACAAATTCGCTAATATCGTTTAGTTTCAGCGGACGTGAATCATTACTCACTCCATACAAAAGAACTAAACAGTACCTACAGCTACATTAATTCACAGTTCATTTTTTTATTTATTTGTTTGTATGGGACGAATGCAATTGGTTTATCCCCGCTTTGAACGGGATTTTATATTAGCCATACAAAGAAAATATACAATGACACATTTTTGTGATTGCAAGTCGTCGGCCGGTATTGTGCGTTTGGTTTACTCTGTGTATCAAATGATAAACAGCTTGATGCTCGCGCGACCTTATCATTCAACCTAGACCTTGATGCGTCGTCGTCTCGTTCATTTAATCTAAAATAGTGACAATTTATTTTTAGCAACAGTCTTATTGCTTACGTGTACAATTGTTTACAAGTTTCTATGAAATACTTGATGACTGAAACTTAATTTCTTAATTCTTGGCAATAACTATATAACCAGTCACAGTTGAGTAGGAAGGAAACAATCAGGAGTTTGACAAATTATTTTGTATAGGCGCCAGCGCAGCTGAAACTGTCGGGTAGAGTTGCGTGAAGGATTCGCGATGAGTGATATTGTAGATGACGACAGTACCTCGGTGGAGCACGAGGAGGTCGGTTGAGATGCTAGTGCGGGGGTGCGTGGGGGGCGAGCTGCGGCACTCGCTGGCGGAGCGCACCAAGGCGCTGGCGGCGCAGTGCCATGCTCTGCGGTCGCCAGCACGCGCCGAACGCAGTTGCGAACGCCGCCGAGCTAGACATAGAAAGTCACAGACGAGGTGGTATGTCAAAGTAAGTTGGGATGTTAAAACGAAATAATCACTTTTTTATGTATTAGTGTCATGTCATGTTATACATAATGTATGCATGTAAGTTAAGCAGCACTGACCTGCGCTCGCGCAGTTGTTAGCTGTTATGCTAATTTTGAAATTATGTTTGCTATATATTTTTGAAAAAACACACACAAAGCGCAGAAACAAACAATCATTTTTCGTTTTATTGATAAGTCACACAATAATACTTAGGAAGTATTACACACCGGATATTGATGCTTGTTACAAATCATCTCCATGGATGAATTAATGGCTTATTTGATATTTACATGACAAAATAATGTTCTATGGACGTTGACTCACTCATTGTACGGTCATAAATATTTAAATGTAAGACATACATCGGAGATATTTCGATTGAATTAATTTGAGATATTTTGAATACCGTTACAATGAAATATATTAAATTCCATGATGAGTAGAGAGTATGGATATTAGAGAGTCTACGGTATTTTACGCTATCAGAAATATCAGATGTTCCGTTACTACTTATATGAAAACCAATTTTAATAGCTATTTCACACTCATTTATGTATAGAATAGTCAATTTACGATTCAATATCTTTATACATATAGTGCCAATATCAAGTATGTTTGTCGTTGCGGTGATAAGCAGAGATGAAAGACGGAAAATTAATCTTTTGTTTGTTATGATATTTCGCCTAGATCCAATAACCTCGTAAACCAGTTTTGTTGTAAGTGGAATGATTAACAGAACATGTATTGATTTTGTATGCGTTACAATGTACTGACGTCATTGGTATTTAGATTCTTGATTCATTTGCGAATCTGAACGCTTTTCAGTAAATACTTACTTCCTTCGGAAGTCGGTCGAAAACACATTGTTTCGGGCTCTTTTTTTCGATACCATATTTTTCAAGTTCAGTGTTTTGCTCGATAACACAATTAATTATTTTAGAGAATTAGATTTTATACATTTTTAATGAGTACATTTGCAATGAGCAGTGTTTTAAATTTAGTTAGTTTTGCAAACAGTGTCAGTGAATCGTCTTATCGGGTGCGTCTGCAGGCTTCGTTAGCAATGCAGGTCAAGGCTTGAGTTATGTGAGTGTTAGTGACGGCGCACGCGCATAGGAATGCACGCGGGTTGCGCCCGAGAATGCGGCAAGCTGCTATGCGGGCCCTGGATACAAGTAATCAGTTATTTGGTAAATATTGACTACGAGGACCTCCACTATATTCCTGGAATAAGTTTGACTTCAATTTTTTTGCACATACATAAACAGTACTTCGCTTTAGTACCTTGTGAGGAAGTTTGAGAAACACTATTTAGTTTTAAATTTACTTTCTTTATTTTAGAACAAGTTATTTGAATGCCATTCATAACTTAATCAACTTTTACAGGCTTCGATATTCATCGATTAAAAATGTCCCTGCCAGTCCCGATTGAGATTTATTGAATTCAGATGGAACTTAATAAATGATATATATAATATATAATAAATGAAATAATAAAGAATAAGACCGTCAGGAGAAGTAGGTCATGGGGTGGGTTGTGGGGTTTACAAACGAAGCGACCTCAAGGACGTCTTAAAATAAGAGCACACCTATATCACTTGTTGTAGCCTGGAATAGACGAATTTGCATCAGAATGATTATACTAAGCTTGACGTTTTTACATAATATTTTTTTTTTCAATATGAAGTCTTACATGACTTTAATTAAGCTGGTTTAAATTATAATCAGTGTTTGCGAAATGGTGTTCTTGTTTTATAGTGCCAATACTTTGTTGAATTTCGTATTTAGTGATGCGATAATTGTTTGTACGAACAACAGTGTACAGTTGCTTTATGACTCGCTCGTTTATGGTAGAACGTACCTACCCAGCAAGCTGCGACTTCATATGAATCATAACTTCATTAGTGACGAATCGCTTGTAGACGTATGTACAAAGGTGATCGAGTTATAATGGTTGGGATTTCAAGGAATTTTATGGCAAATATGATAATTCCGTAATTCGCACTGTTTTTTCATGAATCAGGACAAACTTTAAAACCGTCACGTTATTAAACTTAAGTTGATGTAATAAATAACGTTGACGTAGATTGATACATGAAGAGTTCAACAAAAGAGAAACCTTTATAAATCCTTACCATAAATGAAGTATAAAGCTAGGTTCGTTATCATTCTATAACAATGTGTACCTGGCGAGTTCTATATGGCAAATCAAATTAATCCACGTCTGATAAACACATCGGTTATGACATTATTATGACATAAACGATTGGGCAATTAATAAACGATAGTCCGCAGATAATCCAATCATTAACGATTGTTGGGGAATATATTGATACCTACATATTTGTATTTTATTTATTTTTAAAGCAAGTTTTTAAATATTATGTACATACAGACCAAAATAACGAACATTAGAAATTCAAAGCTCGTGTGTGGATCAATATCTCTTTCGTATACAATAAAGATTTTTCAATGTCCTTACACGGTTTCAAGCAAAACTCCTCTTTTACCGACAATAATTTTTTTCGAAGTTTATAGTTGATTATTATAGTTATATTTTTAGTTGCTTTACAACAAAAGCTACGGTATTTTGTTTTGTAAACCACGCTCTTATGTGTGTAACATGTCGAGAGCTATTTCCTGGCACAGCGGTGAGAGCCTACACACTAAAATAGGTCAGCATCCATGGAGGATGCTTGAGTTCTAACTAACAGGGACCAGGCGTCTAATTGTATGTTATTGTCACTTTTACAAGTGATGACATGGCCATACCTGTAGTTTGTTTACCCCGGCGGCTAGCTAGATTTTGTGATTGTTATATAAATTCCTGTAATGTTATTGACATTTTATTGAACGCCATTAGTACGTAGTGGGTCACCAAGTGTCTGAGGTGGTCGGAGGTCGTTGTCACCGTGACTATTCGGTCCGATGCTCGATAAACGTATCGATTGCAGAGGTGCCGACGAACCGTCTGTGTTGAGATTTTAATTTTATTAACTGATTTGGTTAATTATCTCTTCAGTTTTTCCCCATATAAATAAAATGAAAACGGAATGAAAACGGAGTTTAAACAGCCACAAAAAACATAGTTTTATTCTGGCTTTTTTAATCATAAAGAACGATGTATTTGTATTCTGATTGCGATGTATGACGATTATACAAAATAACAATGATGAATACTCATAGGTTCGTATAGCGCGCATGCCATACATCTGTGAATAAAGTTGTGTCATTATTACCGTTGGGACAATAAACAAATATGTTAACAGATTTTTTCAGTTTTATCTATGTTTTACTTGTTTTTAGAAATATTCACAGTAACTGTCCATTTAAGGAACGTGCATAAAATCCACCTCTTAAGATTTCACCATAAAACTAGGTGCTTCTTACTGCTTAGTATGTAAACTGTGGTGTTTACGTCGAGACGAGCTTGGAAAGTAAGAAAATGTGTGCGGTGTTGTTTTCGAATAAGGAATGGTGCGAGTACACGCCTTTATGAGCTGCCTTTCTGTCGCGGCGTTCGTTGCTAAAGGAATGACCGACATTTCTTAACATCGGTGTCAGCTTTTGCTTGCAGAAGGCATAGGGGTGTTTCTTGCTAATGAATAGTCGTGTTACCATGTAAAGTCGGGTAGTGTGTGCCAAGTTTGGTCGCTAAGTGTGTGATGTAGAGTACATAGTTGTAGTTTGCATAAGGTTGCCAACGGCATCGTCTTGCCCAATAGCTGGTGGGTGTTGTTCCGGGTGGCATCAGTCGCGGCGAGGGCGCGCCGCCGGCCAAGCGCGTCCGTCACGCCTGCCGCCTGCCCCGCGTCGCACAATGCCCTCCGACTTCACCGCGGTCCTTTGTTTAACAACTGTTTTCTAATAACCATCGAACCACTTCTTCATAGATAAGGTTCAATGCTTTAGTTTGAATATATGAGCACTTTGCCAAGTCACCAAGTACCTAGTTCAGGATATTACAACATTTCAAAGTAGATCATCATCATCATCACAGCCTTTTTATCGTCCCACTGCTGGGCACAGGCCTCCTCTCACACAGAGAAGGAAGATGCCATAGAAAAATTGACTAGTTTTGAATATTCTATAATTTCTAAAGGAACGAAATATATCGTTGGTCATTTAATTTCAGAAGCAATCGCTGCGCTCCGAACAAGTGCGGCTGCGAGTGCACTCTTTGGGTTTATTGAAAGGTTGCAAAGGGTGCGTACGTGTCTAAGTGTCGCACGTCTGTGTCGAACGATGACACGGACGATCTTTGGGACACTTTAACATCTGAATTGATTATTACTTCATTGTTTGTTACTTGCACGCGTTACTGTGTCGATTTTGTAGTACTTTATATGTATGTGCATACATAGGGATGCAGACGTCACTTCATTATACAGGCACAGGTCGGCACCGGAGTGCGTCACATGGGAGAGCCGCCCGTCACCCGCCTGGTGTCTGCTTCAACTCCTATCATGTTCTATTTTAGGCCCCGACGCTTATTACCATCGAAGCCTCTTCAGGTTTTATTGCGCGCACATAACAACTTGCGTCAGAGACGAAGAAACATATCTTTCGTTTGTTAGTACTTTCTAGAGCTCAATGTGTCAATTGTCTTATCATGCTGATATAGGTGAGTGTGGCATGCCAATGTTATGAGATAACAGTACAGTAGGAACCTCCCATTAATATCAGTAATGTTTAAATCTCTACATTCTTTTGATATGGGCTTGGAACAGATAAATCGTTACAATATTTTCAAATATTCGTTAAGCCTTTAAGTACGGTAATCTTAACAAGCCATTATAATTTATTTAATTAATATGTAATATTTTTTCCATAAACATAATATTTTATGGAATAATATTAAAATAGTTGCAATTAAATTTCGCAAAATGTACGTTACAGCTACGCAATGCCTACGCAGTGACTACGCGACGCCTGCACAAAGCGTAATTTGGCTACGCGGCTTCTGCACTACGCGGGGTCAATGTTCAAAAAATTTTCAAATCAAATGAAAACTAGTGTTTTCAGTTGTAATTTTTTTTGAGAACTCTTTAAAAATAGTATTAATAGTATTATAACAATCTCAGCATAACATTGATAAAATTGTTGTCTTCTACACTTTGGAGCAAAACTTCTACATAATATGTGTATTGGTTTTATAGTTGGAACGTCTAAGGCTTATTAGTTCTTTTTAATATGACAGCGCAGGCTGACAGTTACCGTTAATCGGACACGCTGGTGCTCGGGGAGGTACACGGGGAGGCAAGGAAGTCACCCGTCTCAGCTCCTCCGCTATATTTAGACTAGTTTGCTGTAAGTTGCATGCTCGATCGATATTAGCACTTACTGTTAACTTTCTAACAACTTTACTTCAGGTTAAACTAGAATAAAATCAGCGTCTACCTCGCGACCTATATTCCTAAATGCAATTCACAGCGAACGACGTAGCATAGATACATCGAATGCCGACTATTCATCGTGATGACTTTGCAGTAAATTAAATGCCTTGACATCCCGCAGTGGATAGCGTGCTACTTCTTCGCTGTAATTTAAACTTCATAATTACACTTTTACCTTGAATACCAATTTCGATAAAATCCTTTTAGCCATTCTGTTTTGACACAACTTCTTTCAAAACAAAAGATTTATGTTCTTTTGTAGGGTTTCTAAGTATAATACAATGGTCATTTCAATTGGATTTTATGGACGCAAATCGGCTTGAATTCCAAATTCTTCATTGTATCCCGAAATGTTTTGTTAAAAGGGCTGCTCGAGCTAAGAGATTTTACCAGCGACTACACATTTGTGAAGGGCCTCATTTTATGCGTAGGACGACAGCGTACAACATGAATTGAAAATAAATTAGTCCTATCGATCGATGGAATGTTCTACAAGGAATTCAACAATATGCTCACATATAAATATACAGAAAGACATTTTAAATTATATAACAGTTTATGTTCTTTTCTTTGCTGGTTGAGGGGACCCACCACCCATTGTTCATTAGCTTTGTAAAAATAATGTAAATCAATTCTTCATCATCTCATTACTTAAATGAACTGAAAGGTTTCCTTTTCTTAGGACAACAAAAAGTAAAATCGCTTGTTCAAATGATAACATCGATATTGTAGTTCGCGTAGTATATTGTAACATTAGAAAAGAAAGGTCATGCGAGGTCGGGCGGCGCCGGCTGGGCTACTGGCGCGTAGTCAATGCTCGTAAAACCTCACAATTTGTACATCTCCTACAAACGTCTTTTGCAATTAAATTTCATAGATAGAGCTTTCAGCTTATTATAACAGAACCCGCCGCACATCTATCTATATGATTTTCTTAAACTACCTAAGGTTTAAAATCCTTAAAAACACCTGAAACCGTTCCCGTATACGTTTCTAGCGTTAATTATTATATCGCAAACTAACATGCCAAACAAAACATTACAAGAAATCCATTTAAAGCAACCATTACTGGCAAAAAGTGAAGTGTGTACATGTACAGCATAATGTGTAGTTAGGTGTTCATTTCAATTTCCAATTGATCGCAACAACTTCGTACTTGAGTGGGCAAGGCATTAATCGCTTCATTGAGTGCGCGCGAGCATATCGCCTCACTACTATGACCAATACTTGTGATAACAATTATTTACTTTTCCTAAGCGGCGCTAATGTTTACCCGTCAACATTACGATTAAAAGAAATGTTATCTACAGGCAAATGTTGATTTTAGGATGATATTAATATTTTATTCTTTTAAATAGTTGTTTGAAGTGCATTGCAGAGATACAGCCAAATTTTCTTTCTTATAATCAACCCAAAATTTAATTTTTATGGATGGTACTATAAGTTTTTTTTTAGATTATTAAGAGTGTTGTTGTAAATTAAAATAAATACTTACAACATTACCCAGATATTAGCAATTTATAATTAATGGTATTGATTGGTATGTACTTGGAATGCTTATATCAATGTGTCGATTGATACTCAGATTATCAGCAGCGCCCAGTTATCGTAATAAATAATTATTGCATTTGAGACAGATAAATAAAAATAATTGAAAGAAAAGCTTAGGTCGTGACGCTGCTGTATACAAAGCAGTTTCCCGTTAAGACCCTGAATTTTCATTAGGAGCTTTAAGGTACTTATCGATAAACCTATTGCACGGGCTTATGTTTGTTTCGGCTAAGTGGATCATAACATCAAGTAGACATGTTGCATATATATAAGCCTGTTTGAATCGAGTGGCACATTATGTTGGGGCACGTGTTGTCGTGTTATGAGCCAACACCTGGGCCGCACGGCTCGGCGCGGCGGCGCGTCATTGACGTGCTCTATCGGAGTTTTTCACGCGATCTCTCCACGAAGAGAGCAGTCGTCGTGCGCCCGCGCAGCAGCGCCAGCGCTTCTGTATTACCTACATATTTTGTAAACTCTTTATTATTTCTATAATTGTTTGTGATTGTTACGTGTATCGTACAGTTACGTAATTCGTTTTCCAAATTCCAGTAGAAGACCATAGGTATCAATCACAATAATAAGTGCGTGAAAGTTTTTGATAGATTATATTCGTAATATGATGTCCACGTAATATGCAAATTCACATTTCGTAACATCAACGTAGTAAATTGTGACGATAATTACACAGTTTATTAGACTGTAGCGCAGTTATTGTAGAAAACTTGTACTTGAGGGAGAGTTCGCTTTGGATCATTTAGCGGGTGTCAGTGATTAAGAGGTGACAGTGTTGGAGCTTAATTATTGTGCGAATCGATAATAGTTGCGTAGTGCCGAGCCTGGAGCCGGATGCCGAGGTGGACAAGTGTGCCGATGTCCGCGTCCGCCACGATTTCTCCCGCGTCACGCACGTCCGCGCGGCTCGCATACTGGCTCGCCTCTCGCCGCTGATTGATCCAATTACTGAATTACTGGATTTGCATGTAGATAGATGTATAGTAGCGGCGCCGTGCGGTGTTGTGGCTAGTGAAAGTGAGCATGATGCGGGAGGCGCTCAGCTGAGCTGAGGTGACGTCGCGCGTGACGTCGCGGACATGGGCCATGTGGAGGATCTGCGGCGTCAGTAAGGCCGAGCCCGCGCTGTTCGCTCGTAACCTAGACGATGATTATGTAAGCACTCCACTGCTACCCGACTGCACTATGCTCTAGCTACACTATTATGACACGTTCCTTATCTTCACACCTAAACACGCTGTTACTTGAAGCTGTATGTGTGCCCCCGCGCACAAGACATATACATACATATATATGTCGTATAATTCCTGAAGTGTTTCATAAAGTAATGTCTTCAATAGCTTAATAGTCCGTTGTGCAGTGGATAGCATCGCAGCAATTTGGAATACTTATGAGTGGTAGTTTTATGTTGGTGTAGGATGATCTTATCATTACATATACATATGTATAGAGTACTCCACATACAAGCGTGTGACAAGCATAGTTATAATAGCTAAGCGTTATATAGTGAATGTTTTATGTTGACCTGTGCGTGGTGCGTTCCAGCAGCCGACATGGCGGTTGTGGGGCGAGGAGCGCGTCGACGGCGCCATCTACACCGTCTACCTCAAGAAAGTTCGCTACCACCGACCTACGCGGAGTGCTTCTAGTGTGAGTATTTAGTATCTACATATCACATACATATTATAATAGGCATGTTTCTTATTTTTGAAAAAAAAAATAGAATAAAAATAATAATTAGTGTTTTACAATCAAATAAAATATGTATGGGTAGGTAAGTAAGTCCATGATAAGGTCACTCCCAACATTATAACATCAATAAAGACATTAGAGAAGTTCCTCTTATTTGCCTTTCAATATGTTGTTTCTACCATGTTTTGTTAATTTTGAGAATAGTGAATATAGGTAATTGATTATTTAGCAACGATAATTAAAACACAGAAAACAATAGTGCTTAAAATCAAATCAAAACCTGAAGAGATTGTTAGACAATTTGTATAAAGTTCGTTTGTTTACAAAGACTATCAAACATATCACGTCATTCCCCGTGATTGGTGCTACATGTAATATTGCAAATTGCTGTATTTTATTGAAATATTTCTGCAAATAGAAAACTGACTTTAATTACGATAAAAAGTGTATAGATCCGTTATCCTATTTTATTAGATTAATGTAATATTTTAATGTTAATTAATTACAGAAAACAGGCCTGTTATGTCCAAATACAGAACAAATAAACAAAAGCATTTTTTTTATTAATTCGGTATACGGCATATTTGTAGGCAAGGAATTAAATAAAAGATTTTGAATTATTAATTAGAATCGTATGATGCAATGAATATTTACACAGCATACTTAACTAAGACAATGTAATTAATGCTTATTTCATGCTCAGCACCGTGACTTCGATGACCTATGACGTAGAGAAAATTTTCTAGCACTTTACTACACACACTGTAGAACGATAACAGTTAAATAATAAACACTCAATCAAACGGTATACTGAATACTGAAAATAATACTTTCGTTAGTCCCAGTTTCTCATTACTGCAATGTAACTTACATAATAACGAAACTGTAAAATAAAACGTTGAAGCAAAACAAATTGTACTAATAAGCATTAACGTTTGTTAAAAACCGAGGAAACCCTCGGTCTGCTTTATGCTTTATAACTCAATTTCATAGTTCAATTTAGATAACATCGTCGTAACTCAGTCATATTCCGTAATTAGATTTATGTGAGTTACAAACTTAAAAGGAATGGGTATTAAAATATAGTTTTTAATCATATCGTTGACATAGCATCTGGTAGACTGTCCTTCATAAAAATTTAATGTCTCCAAGCTAACACAAGTTTTTGCGATATGATTATTATTTTCTATTGTGTTCGTTTGTGCAGCAACGTAACCGTTCTGATATACGGTGCGATAACATTTTGTGGAACACAAAGTGGCTATAAAACATCGCGGATCAGTCACAATCTGAACTATATTCATGTTTATGTTTACTGTATGTACCTACTGTTAACATCCCGGATGGACGACAATAGTGCACAAGGTTGTACATGACAATTACTAAACGTAATTTTGGCGTGGACAATTTTAATTTGTTGTTATCGTGAGTCTTTTAATTAGCGGCAACTGTCGTATAACTACAGTTGTCGAACAAAGATCGCTATAATGTAATAACTGCCGGGTAGAAGTGGACATGGCATTTATGCAGGACCACTGACGTTACCTACGCTTTACGCCTTACCTTTGTGAAAGTACTCTAGAAAAACAATACTAAAAACGTAATGCCCTTGAAAAACACTAGTCTCTGTTATTCTGCAATAGAACATACTAGATACATATGTATATGTTGCGATGCGAAATCTTTCAACGAGTTAGTATGTATGTATGTTTGTTTATTGTAAAACGTAATTCGGACTATTGCTATTATTTTAAATGGTTACTACTCGTATGCTATAAAGAAGCATGTATGAATGGAGTAATGTTATCATGTATTCAACATATTGGATATTGCTATTATCAGTGATTACTTAATTCTACTTTATGAAATAAATATATGTCATAACATACATCAGTCGTGAGATATTTTATGTCAGAGACGTTATTTTAAATGAATCAATGAAATGTTTTGTTTTTTGGAAGAAACTGAGCTGTTATGATGAGACTTAATGCTTACTCAATTATTGAAATCCAATTTATAACCCACATTCACGCAGAATACGGTGGGAAAATTCACACCGGTTGATTCGATTTGCGCTTTACAATAATATTGATTTTTAGTCCGAGGCCACGTTATTTCAATGTCGTAAAGATAGCAATCACAACACTGCCGGTACACAGCTGATGACAAAGACACAGGCTTGTGCAGTGTAAATATCATGAATCATGTTCGAACAGATTGTTGCTTATCCTCCTGCTAACATTCCCAGGAGGTCGTTGTGTGCTTACGAATTATTACGAAATTAGTTACAACCGCTTTTGGTATCCATTCGAAATAATAATAAATTAGTTTACACGAAAAATATGAAAGAAACAATGGCTTGAATGGAAGACAACTTGTTTTACTTTCATTATAATCATCCCATTCTTCAATTTAGTTACGTAAAGTTATCTGAGAAAATATGAATGACAATAAAATTTTATTTTTTAAAGTTTTATTTTGCTTAGTTTAATTGCCTATATTGGCCTACGTGTAACATTGCTAAATCGATTCCTACTTGTACTCGCCAAATCTTTCTCAAAACGAATGTCAGTCAAAAACATGATTATTAGCGATACAGTTTTGGAATACGACCTGTGTTTCTTTGTATCTGATCCTCTTTAACCAAGACTATATTGTTATATTTTATATACTGATTTGCTATGTAGGTAACGTATGTACTCAAACTCTTTGTGTTATATAATAATAGATTAATAGGTGGCGTGTAGTATGAATGACTATTCATCCAGTACACATTATTTTTCTTGGAACAAAACATGTAAAGACAATATCCACATTACGATATAGTGAATGAGTGAAACACTGCAGTATAATAGTAAGTGCGAGATGTGGGAACCAGCAGGCATTAGTAACGTCGGTGTTGTTCGCTGATCTCACAATAGCTTGACGACTAAATTGCATAAAATTACATATCTACATGTACGGGCTTGATTACTGTGTGTTATTAAGTTCTAAAGCTGGTATTGTTCTTTGCTGACTTTCTTGTCTATTTAAGGGGTGGGAGTGCTTATAATAAAGGTCTCGTTCCAAGTCTTAATACTGCGTAAATAGGTAATGATAGTTCTGGATAGTTAAGTAATGGATATTGCTACCGAGTAAGGATATGTTTCCTTGTTTAGGCTTGCCTTGAGTAGGCAGCTGGTAACTAAAAACTCGTAATGAATAGTTGTACTTGCTTTTATTATAAATAAAGGATAACTTTTTTTGATAATCTTAGAAATGTCTTATATTTTTTAAATTTAAACTTTCGCTTGAAATATGCTGTTGTTGCTTGTACATAGGTATTGAAGAATAATAAATTGCCAATAAAATAACTTTTCAATTGAATTTTTTAAATGTAGTTGTGTTTTAGTGACGCAAATAAGTGCTTGCGCACTTTTCGCCTTGTATTTGTATTTTCCTTATTTATGAAATTAAACCACTGCTTATTGTAAGCAATTGCGTCATTTGGCTGATGAATTGGATCTATCTAGTAATTACTCACCGGAAAAATCCTGGATTTGTCAATGTATAGGCATTTGTTTTAAGATGCACGTGTCCACAAGCAGGTTTCGCTTATTTGAAGCTATCTGTGGCAATGCGCTACTACCACGAAATCATTTTAAGTAATTCAATTATGCTGACTATAACAATTAATGCCAACAACACAATTTAGATTATAATACTTAGTACATTCTAAATTTTAGAATGTAGAATTGAAATTTAGATTTTCGAGGACATCCCAGGATCTCAAACGTCACGAAAAAAATACTTATGGTTATTATTTGTCTATAAAAAACTACACAATAACAGGGAAACGGTGTTATGTACTAAATACTGTAACGTGACTTCAATGAAAACTTGTTAATTTCAGGAATCAGATGACGAGATTTCCCATTTGGAATGGGAGACGGTGCGCGTGCGCTTCGTCAAAGCGGGCACCGTCGAGCGGCTGGTGGAGGCGCTCGCCACTGACGATGGCGAACTCGAGTCCACATATGTCAATGTCTTTCTAGCAACGTATCGGTAAGTTTAAAATACCCGTGTTTTACATACAAAACTGAAATACAAAATAATTAATGAAGATAAATACACGAAAAACATATTTTTTTTCTTGTAGAATTTTATATCAATACACACTTTTGCTGTCATAACCATTGTTTTGGAACATATGACGAGGAAAATACTACAAAAGATCTCAGAGGTCATGGTTTTTTTGAAGCCGAGATACGAATTCTGCATTTAAACAAATAAATCTTAAAAAGTTTTATCAAATTATGCCACGGTTTGGATATTGTTTCCAGGTCGTTTGCGGAGTGCAGCAGAGTGCTGGACCTCCTTCTGCGACGATATGAGGCTTTGGCTGCGGAGGAGGTGCATCCATCAGCAGTCGATACATCGCTGCAACACCGAAAGTGAGACAATATTTTTAATCAGCTAAATAGGTTAAAACACTGTTTAATATGTATGCTCCACTTTCACACAAAGTTAAACATAGTCATCATCCTCCTGCCCTTATCCCAAGTTTTATTTGGGGTCGGCGCAGCATGTTTTTGTCTTCCACGCTCTTCTATCTGCCGTCATCTCACAAAGTTAAACATAGTATAAGGTTTAATTTAAATCTAAATGAAACAGAAATATTGCTTAGAACTGTGTGAAACTGTTTAATTCATGATTGAGTTTGAACATTATTATTGTAGTAACTTCTATTTTGGACATGCAAAGTTTTTTTCATGACGAAATATCGAGTTAGGTGCCATTTGCAATATCTTGTTCATGATTCGAATGTGTTGTGCGTGCTTCAGAACTCTGGTGGCGTGTCTCCACGTGTGGCTAGACACCTACCCGGAGGACTTTCGGCAGCCTCCGCACCACCCCGCACTGCAACAGCTACTCGCCTTCACTCAGGTTCACTTGCCGGGAACGGAACTACATACGAAGGTATGTGTCAGATATGTTGATCATTTTATTCGAGAAGCAAATGCCAAATCATTTCATGATTAAGGTATGACCATGCTTAACAGAATTGATAAATTTAAGTTTGCATTACAAAATTGATAATTATAATGTAAGGGTTATAACTTGCAGGTATTACAGAAGCTAGCTGTGTTCAGTGCGGAGCGTAATGGCGCGTGCGGCGGCGGCGCGCTGTGCCTGGCGGCGGGCATGCGCGTGGCGGCGCACCACACGAGCGCGTACCGCCTGCCGCACGTGCCGCACCGACACTTCGCCGAGCAGCTCACGCGCATGGACATGGAGCTCTTCAAGAAGCTCGTGCCGCACCAGTGCCTCGGCGCTGTCTGGTCCCGTAGAGACAAGGACCGTTCGCACGACGCCGCTACCGTTTTAGCCACCGTTAACCAATTCAACGCTGTATCGTTTCGAGTCATTTCGACGGTTTTAGTAGAACCCAACCTAAGGCCGCTCGAGCGTGCCGAAATCTTAGCCGCCTGGCTCGATATTGCCCGGGAACTAAGGGTGCTCAAAAATTTTTCTTCGTTAAAAGCTATCATCTCCGGACTACAGAGCAATCCCGTTTATAGACTGAGGAAAACGTGGGCGATACTAGCCAAAGAAAAAGCTGAACTATTCGACGAACTTGCACGTATTTTTAGTGAGGACAATAATCGGTGGGCTCAACGAGAGTTACTCATGCGGGAGGGTACCGCGAAGTTCGCGGATACAGTGGGTGAAAACGATCGTCAGTTACAAAAACTTTTGCACGAACGGGGCTCCCCAGGGGTCAGTCACGGGACGATTCCCTACCTTGGAACTTTTTTAACCGACCTCACTATGATCGATACTGCTATTCCGGACACGGTAGCTGATGGCCTGATAAATTTCGATAAGCGACGAAAAGAATTCGAAGTTCTCGCGCAGATTAAGTTACTACAGGGTGCTGCTAACGCCTACCACTTGCCTTCGGACTCGATGTTCGATAGGTGGTTTGACTCGGTCATTGTGTTAGATGACCGAGAGGCGTACCAGCTATCATGCCAAATCGAACCGCCAACGAATCCTCCCAAGGAGAGGAGACCAAAGAAAATAAACGATTCTAACAGTCACGGTCATAGAAAGAACGACTCGATCGCTAGCACTAGTTCGAGTAACAGCTCACAGTTCTATTGCGAGACTGACGGTACCGCTACGGCGTGGAAGAGAGATAGCCTGGAGAGGCGAGTGTCCCCGACACGCCTGTCTCATGGTTCGTCATCGTCATCGCTGCCTTCGCTAGACGTGTCGCTGTCAAGTGCTAATAGCGGCCAGAAGCCCGCCAACGGCAAGGCGGGCGGCGTGAGCCCTGCGGCACCGGGCGTGCGCTCGGGTCCCGACTTTTACATCATTCGCGTGACATACGAGTCGGACTGCGCCGAGACTGAAGGCGTGGTGCTGTACAAGTCCATCATGCTGTGCAACAACGAGCGCACGCCGCAGGTTATCCGCAACGCCATGCTCAAGCTCAATCTCGATGGAGATCCTGATGGATACACTTTGGCGCAAGTCCTACCCGAGAAAGGTAAGGAAATATTATTATAATTGCTTCGGGGAGCAAACAGCTCTTAAAGCAAGCCCTCGTTTTATGCACGTGGGTCACTGAGAGTATTGATTAGAGTCGCAAGATAGGTTTGTTCGAAAAATAATGTATGTGCTATTTTCACTGTCATTTCTCTTGCCGTCGCAGCTATCATTTGCGACTGTTTTGTTTACAAACTTTTATATTATTTAAAATCCGAACCATAATTGTTACAGAAATGCTGCTACCAGCAAACGCCAACGTTTACTATGCTGTGAATACCGCCTACAACTTAAACTTCATTCTGCGGCCACGCAAGACGCAGCAAGTAGAGCCTGTGGTCAACGGTAAATTGCGAGGCAAGCGACCTTGATCATACTCGGTGATGCATGGATAGACAATAAATTTCACTTACAAATTCTACTAGTTACTGGAAATTTTACAGATCGCTGTTGGGCCGGACCTTAACACAAAACGACTCTAACGAATTAATGAATTTCGCATTTATTGTTTTCTTAAATTTTTAATAAATGGATGATGTTCTGATTGATTTAATCCTCCGCTTCACCAGTCGTTCTTTGCTTATTCAGAGTTTCAAAGCTATGCCTAGGATTTTTTGTAAGTTCCTTTAGTAATTTTGTGACTGTATTAAACTAATGCGGAATAATGACGCTACAACTGTGTTCCCTTGTATTCCTAACGTGCATTTCACGGCGTATACAATGTAATATTTGTATTGTACTCATGTAAATAACTTAATGTAATGCCACCTTTAGCATAGTATTGTGAATTTAACTGTAAATGTGGATTGTTGTTTGTATATAATGACTGTAAATAAGAATCTCATGGAATAATATTGTAGTATAATACTGAGCCAAAGGCAATATACGTCTAATAGCAAGGTGCTGTACCACTTTTGTATAACTTTTTTAATAGAAGCTTTAATATGAACGTGTTTTATAAATTGAATTTCGTATTAATATTACACACTTTTATAGTTTATGTGTTTGGAAGAGAAGGGTAAAAACGGGAGCAGAGTTATTCAAAACATGTTCACTAAGCCAGTCGTTTTAGGTCATACATTTCAGGATCGCGAGAACATTCTTTAGAGATTTTTTATTGGCCATTGAACACACCAGACATTTTCCTTTTCTCCCTGACTTTTCCTTTATAGTTTTTATTTGACATGTATTTGTGTAAGTACTTATTACTATCTTAGCCCGACGAAAATATTTCAACATGAAAATTGTCTTGTAGTTTCAGTAGAAGTAATATTCGCTATAGATATGTGTTCATAGTTACAAATGGCATTAAATGAAAGGCCATTTTATAAAAATATGAATAACGAATCCGTCATTCGTTGCACACAAGTAAGTTAACGTGTAGATCGTAAGCTCTACGTACTTACAGCCATACATCAAAATGTACTGATATTTTACTTTATATCGTTTAATTAATGACATAATAATTATTTCTATCTACTTTATCCGCCGTGGTATTTGATATTAATTCTTGAGACGTGACCATATGCATACAATAAAATAAGATTCACGGTGTGCCTAATATAAATTATCATTTAAAATAATATCGTTCATAACGTATTTAACTCAGATATCTACTTACTCGAAATATTATTGTAATTGTATTGAATTTATGTTACCTGCCCTGTATATTAAGAGCTCATTATGACGTTCGAAATATTTTTTTGTAAATATGTGTATGAAATTAAAGTGTAATTTTGTAGTTTTCCACCAGTGTCGCTGTAACATGTTTATATTCGTATAATAAAAGTTAACGAAATCTTTTACGGGTAGTTTTAATTGTAAATCTTATTTCATTTATATAGCAAAAGTAGTATGGTAAAGTTTCGTTTAATGGGCTGCTCTATACATATTCTATCAAAGTTTAGCCAACGAGACTAGGTTTAGGTCTAGTAAGCAGGCTGTTCGTAGTTTCGTTTATTTGAGTTCTAATAATGTTTCAAAATATTGAAGTATATTAAGGAAATATTTAAAGGACGTCACTCTCCCCCCTCTCCTTCATTTATTTCAAAATGGTCAGATATAATGTTCCTAGTAGTGGTTGTGGTGCCACCTATGAGTGGGCCAACGTATGATTCAAACCCGAAATAAAATCCTACTGGGATAGGGACAAAGTCTCACATAGGTGCCGTGGTTCTGTGGATAGAGGGTGTTCCAGACGTATTTTCATGTCAACAGCCTGTTAAAGAGTAAATATACATTTTCCTTTTTGCGGCTACTTATATTTATGTTAATAATAATTAATTTCTAATATTCTGAAAGTGGCCAGGAAATTTTAGTAGCCCAAAGGAAAGGTATGACTCTTACTCAGGTAGGTATATATATTAAAATAAAATGAAATATGAATCGGAGCCCTGATACATCTTGATGACCTATGAGTAATATGGATATATTCAAAGCTCTAAAAGTGAGAGTTTTGAAGATTATGTTAATTTCAGGTTAGGCAAGAGTTAGTTAGCAGTCAGCTAATAATTGGTGGTAAGGGGGGCTGACGTGTAGCGTCTAAGGTTCTGGTGATGATGGTGGTGGTGGCGCACCTGCGTGCCACCGGTTGACAGCGGCTCGGCTGAAAATTTCATGGCCAGCGTATCGAGCGGGACACGCGCGCTCGGGCCGCGCAGTCGCGCCGCGCCGCCCGCCCGAGCGCCTCGCACGCTCGCAGCTCCACGCCAACACTCGCTCCGTGACAACCTTGCCGTGCCGACCCCGGCTCACAACAATAACACGCGCGACCTCCACACTACCGTCTCTGACTCGTAGCGTCCGTACCTCCAGTGCCGGGCACGAGTGCAGTGCTCGTGCCACGTGACCACGGCCCGGGCTCCAGCCCGACATGTGAAAAACAAAGCCTTTGTGACAGCGCCGGCCAGGGGCATGTGGTGTGCCACACTTACGCACAAAATGAAATAATAAGGTGAGCTGAACCAGGATTATTCTGAATGAAAGGTGACTCAATGAGATTCGATTGTCCATCACTTTCGTAACTAAAAGATAAGTTTTAAGCATTTAATTGAAAAAGTACACATTACATTAAAGATGTTACTTAGGCTTTAAAGCCAAATGTATCCTTTAGGTCAAAGGTGAACTTTCGTGTCTACGATGTGGTACGATCAAGGTCAGAGTTCATTTATGTCTAATACACTAGTCCAAGTTATTGCCATGGGCTGTACCTGTGCGATGATATTATTGAGCAGTTGTGTGGTGGGAGCGGCCGAAGTCCGTCCGTAGAGTGAAGCTCTACGACTGCCGCAATCTGATTATGGCACACCCACTAAGCTACAAGATATTTATTCAACGATATTTTTAGTATTAAAACTTAGACGTCTGGGTGACCCGAATTGTCTTATACTTCATAATGTTGACGGATGTTTTCGTTGGCTTCGTAGCACCGTAGCACTTGCGTAGCAGTTCGTAGCAAAATGATCGAATTACCTAGGCTGAATATAATTTTAGCTATTATGCCAGAAATAATTTATAAGTTTCTTTTTAACTTTATGAACATTAACTTTAGGCAAATTTCTTTTAAATGTTCAATTTATTACTATGCAATTAGTAGATGGGTAACATATCAATTTTATATGCCTGCTCATAGTGTAATAATAGATCGACACACAATATTTCCTGGATAAGTTGGTTGCCAAAATAGTTTTACGTATCCAAATCATGAATATTCATTTTTAACAAGCTTATTATTTTATCAGTATTAGATATCGTTTGGCGTGCCGCAGGCTCGCGTGCGGGGTGCCCCTATGTTTTATTCCCATCGATCCTGGCAATCAAGGTTTGGGCAACGAAAATACCAATTATATAATTAGTACAGCTAGAGAAAAGGTGGGCTTTCATAATGAAAAGTGACAGAATTATATAAATTGATGATGCAATATATCTAATTTATACTTGTGTTAACAAGTTATTTCAGAAACCTAGAGTAGCCTACCAATAGGATATTTTTACATGATTTAACTAGGCAGCAAGCTAGCTATACATTGTTTCTGTATATGAACATCCAATGAAGTCCTTCTCACATTTTATCCGGTACCAAGCTATGAGCAGCAAGTTATCAGCTAATTATACAATTATCTCATTCGCCCAGACTGTAATTATGCTATTTCAAGCCTTACAATGTGCTATTTACCCGCGGTTCCAAGTTTACGCGGACGAAGTAAGTAGATTAACAGAATCTTTGCGACTCGTGTAATTTAGTTGTGAGACCCGCTTGCTGAATTATGAAATGTTCTTGTAGTTTAGCAATGTTGTATTCCCGCTGGCTTTCTGTTGTTTATCGGGCATTCTACCGCACGAACATGAAAATTATTACATATAAATCTATCTTACCGTACTGATAGGATATAGGATGTTTCGATTTGTTACTGAATAAAGGATTAGAGAAAATAGGTACTGTTCCTGCAGTAGAATAAACAAACGCAGAGTTATGTATTAAAATGTCCATAAGTAGAAACAAGGTTGTCTATTGTGAATATTAAATTTTAAGAAAGAACATGACATGAGTCCTTATCTTGCGGTAGTGGTTGAATAAATGACAGATGTCCAGTTAGATACGGCATAATACTTATTAAAGAACTAGAGCGCTATTAATGAAATCATATGTCATTGTGTAAAAGAAGAAAAAAAACAGTCAGAATACCTTTGCACACCCTTTACTATGCACTGATCCTTCATATTGATTACCTAAAGATGTTCAAATGAGAGCTGGAACCAACCAATGTCAAGTGCAACAACATTTAGGAACTCGTAAGACTAGATGGAGACCCATCCACGGACCGACCACGTCAAGCAGAGATTAACCGTATGATCGATCGATTTGTGCGGCTATTAATTAGCTACAAGCTCCTGCAGAAATTAATATAAAATCTAATTTAAATAATGATAAGGTACATTTTACCCAAATATTTCGATAGGATGAAATTATACTTTACTATCGGCGATAGACTTTGCCACCAATTGACGTAATAAAAGTTAATCTGATTTAGAATCGATGATATACAGCTTACTATATGTATTGTACCGATGCCGTTAAAGGAATAACACCTACGTACAGGTAACGGGGTCACACCTTCCATTGGTACGGAATAGCGTGGAAACGAGATTGCAAGAGCAAGAATTTTGCAATTGTACCCTCCGTAATAACAGACCGAATGTTCATCGCTTACGACTGTGCATACATACGAAATGCATTTTCTCCGAGACGATTCCAACGAGTTTCACCGGAAGGTGCGCTATAATACTCTATAATTTTCTTACATTCCTAGACATTCATGTTTCTTGAAGGGGTAATTTAAATATCTGGTGTAAGAAGAAAAGATACTTTTCTTATTTATAGCGAGTACTATCCCGTAAGGAAACAAATATTTATTGTACACGGTAGCTAAGTAAAAAGGCTTCGTAAAAGCCGCACGGGGCGATCGTTCATAATGGGTGATATGGCGCGGTCGGTCCGTGGATGGGTGACATTCTTGTTATGAAAAATTTTTTTTTTTAATTTATATCTAAATTTATTTTTCACGTAGAATTCTACTATAATAGAGATATAGTTAAATATATAGCTAGTTTTGCTTATTCAGTGAAATCGTGACTCCTTGTGGCAAATGCGGGCACATTGTACCCAAAGCACACCCAAAGTCCCTACATTTTGTTTGGTACTAAAGTTTTCATAATAGATATTCACCCACAAAGACTGGTTTTCCAGGCTATGGTGGTTGCATGCGGCCTCTATTCAAAAAGATTTTTAAATAAAGACATAAGGTAGCGGTATTAATATCGTGGGATTAATTTAATTTCATCATCGTTACTCGTTGAGCCTCTTTAATTAAACAGGATATAAATTATTCTCTGTTTTGATTCACAGTTTTACGCGAGTGAAATATGAGGCACGATTCAAACGTCTGAATTAAGGAATCTTCATTCAGTAAAATTACTCATAACTCTAAATGTGAAAACGTAAAATTATATGCTCTTTTTCCATTTGGTTAAGAACTAATCATGTCGGATTACACAAGGCGGATAACTCTTTACTTTTAGACTGTGGATCAGTATTGCCAGATAGAGGAAATTCAATCACAGTTTAAAGAGAGATATGTTAGTGAACGTTATGTATAGTGTTATAGAGACGGCAGCAAATCAAGCTACTACAATCTGTCAAGTTTCCTAACTTATATGGTTCAAAGTTGATTGGGAAAATTTTACAGTTTCGGGTAACATGATGTGCTGGCGTCTGTATAGATAGACTCAAGACGAGAGAGGGCATAGGTCCGTTCCCCTAACGTCTTCTACACTTTTTAGAAACATAGTGCTCAATTTAAATTCAATATTTGCCCCCCTTGTTTTGGTTGCCCATCGTTATAAGTTTTCGTTGATATAAAACCGTGTTCCTTAATTTCTTCTTACGATTCTCATAAGTTCTATTTATTTTATTTGTTGTTTTCTTTTCGCTAAAAAACAAACCTTTCCTGTGGGCATTATAAAAGGTGACTAAGGGATTATAGCTAGAATATGGGCCGCAGTTGTCCCCAAAATACTAATAATAATATATTGCAGGGACAATGTTTATAAAGCGTAGTAAAACCTCACCCTTACTAAATCATTGCCAAAGGGAATTTACTCATATGGTTTATATTCCCGTTGACGACCGTTTATTCTTAGATCCTTCTAATTATTGTGCACCCCTGTGTATTTTATGTGATATTTGGGTAGTTGACGGGTAGCCCAGGCTCCACAAAAATAAAGGAAAAGTTGAAGAAATCAAGATTGGCAGTATGTGAAATTAGTCCATCTAGGTGTTTCCTTATCATATCTAGAACTTGGTCAATGTAAAACCGTTGGATCGTGTCCTGTTTCTCTGTCGCTCATGTTAGTTTACACTTCCCTGAGATTTCTTATATATCTTCATACACAAGTGCACAATAAGAAGTCTAGATTTCGCAAAAAACTGACGAGACCGTCACAAATCCTGGAAAACACTATAGAAATAGCAAAGCAAATAGAATTTTCTAGTACAAGTCATATTTTTCACACTAATGTCCTGTAAAAATAATACTTCGACTGTAATGGCTTGGATTTGAAGTGTGTTTGTTTTGTGAAACAGTTTTATTTCATGGTAGCTTCACAAACAGATATGAAAACAAGTTGATTTAATGTTATTTTCTCAAATAAACGTAACATTTAGCTACAAAACATTAAACTGTAACAATATATTGTTTCAGAAACTGGATCTCGAACTAGGTTTTATTATCACTGATGATATTGGAAAGATATAAAGTCTTGTAACCAGTCGGTACCTGAGCTTTTTTAATGCTTCTCTCAAAACTGAATGTGTGAATGTGTTTTTAGTTTTGAAGTATGATGTATATTCTTCAAAATTACTGCCTCGTTGGTCTAGCAGTCGCAAGGCGCGACTGCTGTGCACGGGGTCTCGGGTTCGATCCCGAAATCGCTTTGTGGGATTTGAGAAAGTTTCATAATGCAGCCTGGAGTCTGGAAGTTGGTGATTGATTCACCCGTGCATCGGAGAGCACGTAACTGTCGGTCCTGCGCCTGATCTCTCTGCGGTCATGTGGGATTGCCGTCCCATCGGACTATGAGAGTGAGATAATAGAGAGTGCACCTGTATCTGCGCGAATGCTTGTGCACTATAATATGGCCTGAGCAGCTGCTGATCTCCATAAAAGAGAACGGCCGCCGTAGCCAATAATCGGCCTGGATGCCATCATCCTTCTTCAAAATTAAAACCACATTCACTATTTTCCTTGAATATAGCAATATTTTAAGGAAATAAAATTAAAAGGATAAGTATAATTGTTTAATCGAAACTAATTCAGGTTTCTAGTGTCGTTTCTTAGGTCGTAAACTCTCTAGACAGGCTTATTTGACTTTTTTATGCGATTTGTGTTCAAGTAGTAAAAATTTACTGGCCATTACGGGCAGGCTCCTTTACGATGCCTCTGGAATGTGCACCCGTTGTAAACCGGGACACATTCGCCTGCTGAGCGAGCTAAAGAGGATTTTCATGTTTACTCAAGGGCACTTCACATAGACATGCACATCTTATAATATTATAAAGCTGAAGAGTTTGTTTTTTTTGGTCGTTTGAACGCTTGAACGCGCTAATCTCTTTTGTATTATATAGTCCACTTATCAAGGCAGGCTGTCGGTAACTTTTATCCGGGTGCGCGAAGTTGTTCCCACGGGATGCGGGTGAAACTGCTAGCAAAAGCTGGTATTTTATAATGATTCAAATTTATACCCTATGTTTCAGGGTTTCAGTTATTATTAACCGAAACATTAAGGTGTTTTTATATTAGAATTGGATTGAATATTTTAATACAAACATATTGTGTAATTTAATATTCTAATATGGGAAAAGATAAGTGGTTTCAAGAGGTAACTGTACCTACATAGCCTGGGACCGCGAATAGATCTGACAAACATGCGATGTTTGAGAATTCATAACACCTTTGTTGTATCTAGGTATTATTATGTATGTTATCCACATATTATCTTGTGAGTGATTTTGCATTAGCTTACCCAATATTAAAGTATACCATCCAAACAATAAACATGAAACTTTAAACTGAAATATATAAATGACTTTTGACACGCGATCTCCTTTCGTATTCAGACTCGCGTCGTTTCTAAATGTTATGTATATGTAAAATTAACCTTTCTTTGGGTCGCAAGGCACATTATGTTTTACCTCAAATTAAATCTAAAGCTTATTAACATTTCTATACGTAAAACGTTGAAATTAACTAAAATTAGGTAGGTACCTTAGGTACCTAAAATTGTTAAATGAGTTTGTTAAAGTAGCAAACAAAACTTACAAAGCAAAACAAACGAACTCAGTGGCGTACACTTGGAGAGGCCTATGTCCAGCAGTGGACTGCGATAGGCTGATGATGAATGAAAAAGTAGCAAGTGCAACATCTACATAAATCATATATTTACTTTATCAAAACAAAATACTAAACTGTTTAGTAGAAAACATGACTAGCAACTTACCCTTGTACATTATTCTACCTACCTATTGATATACCTACTTACGTTGTATACAGAGAATTTCTTTGTCACGGAACTATCTCATCGATTTTCCGTTGACCTGCAGCTAAATACAGAAGGTATTTTGGCATTCCTCTGTGTTCCTATGTGCCTCTAAGTGAATTCAGCACGTTGACGGAATATTTGGTTGTGAAAAGAATACCAATGAGTTTCCTCCATACCGATAATGCAAAGTTCAATTGGAAATAAAAACTCCATTTTCGATTCCTTATTCCTGTCAATGAGTTTGTATGTGAGCGTTATCCTATTCTATTACCAAAAAGTCTTTGAGAAGCGAGTATGACTTAGGAGGTCTTTTACTGAAAATTATTTATTCATTAGCTTTTTCCTCAAACTATGTTTAATGGAATAAAGTGGATCGGTAGACAAGATTCATGTATTTTCTATTGTATTTCAAAATGTAAACTGACCTATATTTAAATGTAAACTGTAACCACACCATATTTTCGGGCAGAAAGATAATTCTAGTTAATACAGTGACTGTTAGTCTGACAATGAGTGCCGCTAAACCTGTAACGCACATTTAATTGAATAAACAAAAGCTTTTCAGTGAGGGGTTCGAGCTCGTAAATCACAGGAAACACGCTTATTTGAAATAAAGCCTTTGTGCCTTCTATAAACTAACAATAACCTATATACTTACCTTTTGCATCAAAAAGCATTGGAACAGCTTTGTTCCGTTGTAAGCCATTCACGGTACTTGGTAGTCAAAAGTTGACTGTTCTATCAATAAAATTGTTATCAGAAAGAATTTAATGTTTTAGTAGTTTTAGTGTAAAGGTAAATTATTACACATCTTACATTTAATCGACATGCCTTATGGAAAACACGTAATGACAGTATTGTGAATCTATAATGTGCTAAAGACAAAGAATTCTTCGTAAAGAAGTATTCAGTTATTAGGTACCTATTATTAAGTCAATTAGCACTTTACAGGTCGCCTTTAAGCCATCATGTTATAGTAAAGTAAAATTCTTAGCTACCGTGAGTGTGTGTGTATACCTCTATCGTTTCAAATGCTAGCTGAAGGCCCCCTTGACAAACGTGTTCGTTGATGGAGCATTTTGCACCACGGACAATGGCTGCGCAGTGCGCTTAAAGGAAATTCTCGCTTAACTTCACTCGTTTGCTGTCAGTTTCCGCCCACTCTCGCTCCACTTCTCATTGAGATGAATTGTTTTTCACTCTTTAAGCATAAACTAAATTGAAGGACTCAGTTGTTTCTAGCACTTTTGAACCTGTTTGAACGATCACTCGTTAATTGTTTTGATCTTATTGCAACTTTTATTTTCTGCAAGATTTTTTGCAATATCCACTTGCTCAGCATGCAATGCAGCACTTTATCAAGTTTAACATTAATTATAATAACAATATAATGTGATCGCTGTGTTCAATTATTTCGGAAATAGTTAATTACTATCCTTGGACGAAAATAATAATTAGTTGCCGTGCACAGCTATTTCAATTTTCATGTTAGAATGTCGCAAGCAATCTATGATGACTTGCTGAACTGTCTGTGTCACGTCGTGCCTCTGTGGACAAAATTGTTCGATTATTTTTGGCTGTTTCATCAGCTCCGAGCAAATTAGTCCATTTGTATGCTAACGGACTTTCCGATTCGGATGTGAATATGGGTAAAGGAGTATTTATTGCTACCGGCTCTTTGTTTTTTTCCCCACAGAGTGCGGGCCCGCGGACCCTTTTTCGTGCTGCTATTACTGACACGGCATGTAATTGTTTCCTGAATTTGACATACATGATACAAAAAATGCCATGAAATACATTGTTACACGATAGGAAAGCTGTTGGTAGGTTGGAATTAGTAGGCTTCTGTTATATGTATTATCGTCTAGCACGTGCAGAGGATTTTCATTTATCACCTGACTGACCACTTCGAAGAGTAGACACCATCGATCGAAAAGTCAACTCCAAGGAAAAGAATGTTTAAATAGCTCAATTGCAACACCTCATGTACCTATAGTATAACTTAACCCTCCGGACTGTTATCCGATGCACTATGTTTTACAACCATTTCATAATCCGAATAAAGATAGCATTTATCCATTATTCCCATTTAATTGCGCGAATTCGGCACCATTTTCTGTGAGCGAGCTTAAACTAAGGTAAAGTTTAAATATTGCGGAAAATCTATTTGCGCTTCAGAACTACTGTATTTTTACAATTTGATACGTAGATGGAATGAAAGTAGCTGGGATCTAAAGGAAATAAATATAAAACCTTGAAACTATAAATAACTGAACACTATCCGTAATAGAAGGCTTCTCAGCCGGTCGCAAGGCTGAATCTTCGTCTTATGAAAAATGATGCCGTTTGTTATAAAAGAAAAATTTATGATGAGCGATAACTTTACAACAAATGAGATATTATTTGGAACATCATATGCGATGATTGAGACGGTCTCTGTTTAGGTAATTATCCAATTACAGATAAATGTTTGTTTTAGTATAAATGCTATTTCTTCGTATTCTATTCTAGCGAGTTATTTGTATTCGTACATATATTTGCATAATGTAGATTTCAGTAAATGCTCTGGAATAGCTTCTACATATAATTGTGATAACATGCATGACTGATATCAAATTCTTGGGTTCATAGTACTTTACAAAGTTCGTGTTTTCATCAGCTTTATTGTGACTGGTTTAATTGCATGAAAAGGGTGGGTCGCCGGCTTCGCTCAAATAGTAACATGCTTTGTGAAAATAATTATACACGCTAACGGAAGATCACGCGTCGATTAGCCACATAACAAAAGCTGTGGCTTGAATGCCTGGTACGATTTCATTCGCCTGATTTTTATGTAATTTTTCCACGATTTGTACTGCCTTTGATTAAACAACGTACCTATGATAATAATATGATTAGATACATGTTTTTTTTTATTTCCTTGTTGATAACAGCTATAATTTCTATTATTTTTCCAAGGTTTGATTACATAAGCCATGTTAAATTGAAAGTCTTTTGCCAGAGCATTCTTAATTTAATTGAATGATTCTTTTGATGTGTCAGGTTTTGGTCAGCGGTCGGCCAGGTGGAAAATATTCACAGATTGTGCTCTGAGGCGGATAATTTCTATAGACTCCGTTGAGTCGTGAATTACAAGCTCCTTTATAATTAACCGTGAATTCGTACCTAATTTTATGGAAAGGTAAAGCATCTGTAGGTACCCTATAAAAATATCCAGGAATTTCAAATGGATAGGTACCGATTTGAAGTTAGTTGCCGTCGGGATTGCATTGAGATAATAGTTTGAACAAATAGTATATACCGATGCAGTAGTATGACAGAACCAATCAGGAAGTAAGCCGTCCGTGAGCCAGAGTGTTCGTAGTAAATCCGGTAGCCCAACTTCGTCCGTGTCCCATTGACCTAGATTCGCGCCCTTGAACCCCGACCCCCGCCCCCGACACCCGCACGCTCCCGTGACGTCATAAATGCCCTCCGCAAGTATTGTCTTTTAAGTATATTGTTTCGTTCTAAAAACAGAATAGCCGTAATGTATGTCTACAAACATAGTGTATCTGTTCTATTGGGGAACACGGAGAGATATACAGACAGAGCGCGGAGCGCGCCCCGGTATAAGATCTCGCTGCTGTGGGAGTGAGGATATTTGAAAGAATTTCTGAGTCTTTTGATATTGAAATTATACCTACATACATAGGAAACAGATTATATATCGAATATGTAAAGGATAGACTTCAGCATGTCCTTCTGGTATATAGTTCTTATTGAAAACATAAAATAATTGTGCTAGAGATCATACAAATATATAAGAATAAGCATATCTAATAGAGCCTTTAAACGTAACTAGCAATAAAAATGCTACAAGGTGTTTTGCAGTACCTAGACTTCATAATGAATTCTTATTTATGCCCCGTAAACAAGCTGAACAATGCCAATCAACGAATAAAAGTCAAGCCAAGTTAATTGCATGTTTGATGTTTATACAACGAATGACTGCAGTTTATTCAGCGCAGTTTCTGCGTTATTGCAGTGTAAAACGCTTCACTCATGATACAATTATGGAATTTTATTGTCAGAAAATTGTTTATTCATATTTGGGGCCGTTTGGCATACTAATGTAACAATGACTATTCCAGTATATATAAAAAATGCTCTGAATTTGCGATTTTCAGCACTTTATTTATACCCACGATGGGTATCCTTAAAGGTAACATAATAGTAAACTTTGCTATTATCAGGCCCGTATACAATTAATGTTGTAAGTAAAACGAAGAACGAAAAAGGAGCATCCAAATTACCATATGATTCACTGCCTGGGATCGAACCTTGAAAGAAATTAATGACACTTCGATTCCTAATTTATGACACCGATACGAACCCTTTTGTTACATGTTACCTCTCTGAAAAACACAGCTCTTTTATTGGCTATAAACGATCCATTAGGTAATATATTTTCAGGTATAAATGTAACTTTGAATATAAAATGCATGTAGGTACTCTTTGTGTGTTGCCAAAAAATATAGTTATATGAAAGTCAATTCCATTGGACATTTTGTGTTGGAACTATAAATCTTTTATGATCTGAAAATAACGGAATTATTTAGTAGCAAATACCGGTCAGTTCGGTTCACTGACGCCTCGTGGCGCTTGTAGGCAAATTTACCATTTGGTTGTCTGTGGTTTCAGCTTGTTTTCCAAACCAGTGGCTTGCATAAATCTATTGCTGTGGAGACATTTAGGTTAGCGAATGTCTATGTACAGGTGAGATTGCTACAATTTGTTAACAAAAAGATATACCACCTACTATTTCATTCTTATTCTTCTTTCTTATGAAATTTAAAGGTTTATTAAAAAAACTGGTGCTACACATTTTTTTCATTTGGTTGAACTTTTATTGCTTCCTGAAATGTTCGTCTCCTTGCTATTCAATTTCATAGCATTTGCGCTGTGTGTTAAGTGATTTTAATTTGTTATAATTTGTTATTTATTTACAAGTCTTAACCCATATCATATCGTTTTTAAAGTAGTTAAAGTATTTTATAACAATGAGTCAAATTACAATGTTTAGTTACTACAAACGGACTTCTAATTACCTCTATGTAGTGTATTTTTAAAGTTCAAGAACAATGCTTTCTCGCTAGGCTGTTGTTGGGGTACTCAGTGGCACCGAATTAGAATTATTTCAACCCCATTTAGCGCCCACTTCAGTTCAACGCTTATACTGGAAATTCTCTTGTTTAGTACTAAACGTCTTTTAAAATTCTATTAGTGAAGTATTTTGCATATTCTTCACTTTATACGTATAAATAATTCTGGGATAAAGTAAACTGGTTGTTTTTGTAACCTAAGGTATAACGGCGGAATACTGAAACGTCGCTCAATTGCAAGCGTTGCGACAGAAAACTTTTAAGTAAGACTTAATTTTATAAGTTTAGTAATGTTTGAGTATTTCTATTTTGTTCCTATTTCTTTTAGAAAGAACGATTCGGTAAATTACAAATCAAATGTCAAGAGTATGGTCTTATTATTAAAATCATTTCCACAAGTAAGCTGTTAAGTGATCATTACAATTGTCAAATTCGTACTCAGTTTTGGTTGTGGAATGTGGTACTTATGAACGTCATGCGTAAGTAGCTTTCGCCTCAGTCCGTTAGTTGTGCATACCTAATTAATGTATACCACGGGCACTCACAAGCGTACCTATAGGTTGAGACTGTGTATTGTGTACGGAATTAGCACTTTATGTAATGATGAAAATCTTCTTATCAATAACTGGTAGAAAAGATAACTAGAAAGTAATGCATCGCCTGGTATAAACCACTTGAGTATTTTTTCAAAAATAATAACTAGGCCGTTATGCCTATAGTAACGATGTAATTTTGGCATAATTTAAGTAGAGAGGAAAAAAATCTATTCCAACGTTCAAGTTCTTGTAAGAAAGACAACATGCTAAGGAGACACTCAAAAAGGATAAAAATATTTGAAGTCCTTAAGACGTCTCTTTATTCGAAACTTGAGGAGAAAAGTTCTGGGAAGATATTCTTTGGCTTTTTTTTGCAAAAGTTTCTGGATGCCACTCATGAGGCTTCAAGAGATATAATCATCATGATGAGCAGGCCAAGAGCTTTAAAAAAAGCAAATATTTTTCATCCAGGAAACGTTGTAAATATATAAATTGCTCTCTCCTTACGTGTTTATTAGGTATAATATGATATGTATAAGCATACTCCTGGCTGAGATATTAATTTATATCTTATTTATAATTTAACCTGTAACTATATTTCAGTGAAACAGGCAAATTGAAAAAAGAGCTCCGAGTCTATTTTCGGCCGAGTGACTGCAGAATTAAATTTATAAGGTAGAAGCAGACAGTACATATCTACGGCTAAGTCCCAAGTGAACTTTGGTCTTAAAAAGTGGATTTTACGGTAGCATACTTTTTCTACGAGTCTGAAAGGTTTTTTTTTATTACCTTACGGCGCATAAACGCAATAAAGGTACGACACTGAGCATTCTTGTTTACGATCGAAATTTCAAAGTACTCAGTCCATTCATTCTAATTTCTAGTGTTCATATTATGTTTTTATGGACGACCGAATGTTTGGGTATTCACAAAACGTGAGTTTTGTTCGTGTTGCTGAAATATGACATTTGAAGTACTTTGAACGTATTCTGTCTGATATTTTTAAATAGTAGGCAGTGGCCATATTTTCGTATGAAAGATAATTGTATAATTTAATTTAGATATAAGTATCAAAACTTTCTAGTAATTGCTGTCTGTAAATCAGGAAATAATGAATGAAATCTCTGAAAGAATCTTTAAATGTTACTCAGGCTGTAAAATGTATGAGGCATGAAGTGGCACGGAGTAAAAGTGTTATAAAGCTGTAGGGTGCGAGTCAGTTGGCGGTCGTTCGCTGCTTGGCCTGCCGCCAGGGGCTCATCCGTCCATCCTTGGAACTTGCCGAGATAAATTATCACAAACAAATTGCATCCGTTTGGCCAATTTCTTTCAATAATATATAAGACTGAGTAGTTTTATTACTGTCAACTGTTGCACTGATTTGTAAATTATTTAATTTTGGAATTCTCCCACTTTTTTGCTATAATATGGTAATGTCTACGCATTTTACATGAAAAGTTTCTACGATCGATAGCCCAGTGAACTGAACCGGGACAACCTTTATACATTATTGTCAATTGTGACTGTTCATTTTTTTAACAACAACTGCAATAGGGTTTTGAACTTATAACCTTTGTCTAGTCCGTTACCCTTAGTAAAGTAGCTTAATGCAAAGAATTTCTTAAAGTAATCTACGTAACTTTTGTTTTGGCTTTGAAAGAATAGGCTAAAGTTTTTTCAATTTTAATGTTTCCCTAGAAACTTTTACTTTTTCAATTCTTTTTTATTACATTTGAATTAAAAAAAAAACGTATTTTTGGGAGCTACAGAAATGCACAAAAATTACTTTGAATTTATTATATTTCAGCGCGAATAATAAGATCGCGAATCATATTATCTATATATACATAACTTAGTATGTATAAAAAAAAAACCTTTGTATATTTGAAAATTACGTATCTCTTTGTAGCATCCACCTTAAGTAAGTAATATTAGGTTTATGAAAGCATTATTGATTGATCCAACATCATCAATTACGTTATGAAACGAATTGGGTATGTAGAAAGCTCTCAGTTAATTTTCTATAGCACGAAATGCTGAAACAAAAGTTGAATTAATTTTATTGTATACCTTCATTTTATATTATTCAATTAAATATGTATTGTGTGACCGCAGTGCAGACGTTATGCAACAGACGAGCGTTTGTTAACGTTTCATCAACTGCCGACGTCATGTCACTTGTGGCCACCAAACAGCCAAGAGTTATGGCCCCTGTGAGAACGTTTAGGCTAAAGTGCACCGATAAAATTACGTGCATAACGTCAGAAGTATTAGGAATTAACGAGATCTCACTGAAGCTTAGGTTCTTAGTTAGTACGTGTAATTTATTAACTAGGGTATTTTAATTAATTAAAACGAACAGTTCAACGGAACATCTGTATAAGATCGATTTGTCTAAATACACTGATTGGTGCAATTGGCATTTATAGGTAGTGCAAAAGGAACCAAATCATTGTTTTTTTTTTTTAAATCGTACGAGTGTTTTATCCATCTAGGTTATACGGACTAGAATGTCGGACCAATATATTTCTGATGACAGGTGCAATTGAAAACGGGCCAAAGTGGGCTATTGTAAATAGGAACTTTTAAAGTTGCCAATAAATTGAAATGTTCGCTCGAAAAGAGAATATTTAGATGATGAATGAATGTATTTAATAGAAGTACAGTCAAAAAGACTTTTCTTCTGACTTTCTTTCTTTTTTACGTCATATCAAACGTCGTAATGTAATACATATCAAACGTCTGTTCAACTTTTTGTGATAATACCAATAGTATTTTGTAATACCCATTTCTGTTAGGAAAAAACTTGTTTTACCTGCCAAAAATTGTTTCAAATGTTGTGAGGAAGGTTTTGAGCATGGATTTGGATGTATCGAAAGGAAAGGGACGACCAAAGAAACGCTGGCTGGATTGTGTAAAAGTTGATTTGGCTAGAAAGAATGAAACTTGTGTGATGACGGTAGATAAAAGAGCGTGGAGGACAAGAAAATGCTCCGCCGACCCCAAATAAAATTTGGGATAAGGGCAGGATGGATGAAAAAATGGTATCAAGTCTTGCTCGCCGTCTACTATTGTTTTATGATAAAATAAAATGGTTTCAGTTTTGCCGTATGTAGATTCATTTCACGTTTATATGGCTGCCTTTCGGCTATGAAATGGCGGGGCATTGTGTGCAGGGAACAACAAAAAGTCGTGCGTTTTCCTAATTAGCTCCACCAGCACCCGTTGTGGATTCTTATTGTATTCTACTTCACCTACGAAAGAGATTAATATTATTTCGAGAATCATAAATGATGTAGGGATTCCTAACTTACATTATAAATCAGGAAGTCAGATGGTCTGTTGAATTGTTACGTTTTTGCGATAAAATATTCATATTTGGTAAAAAAGAGAAGATCGATCAGACAACTGAAGCGTTCCCAGATTAGTTCTTTATCCAGACTCACGCATGGTTTCTTCGGGACGTTTGGGAAATGGGAACCAGCAAATAACATTGCATTAACTTTATCTACTTAATGATTTTCGAATACTTTTACAAAAGTTAAGGTGATAAAGAAATTTCGCTTGAAGTGGCTGCGTTTGGAACTACTGGACCGGTACTTACTTGAAATTATTTTTCTAAGTGATCTATACTTTTGGAAAGATCTTTCGTAATGGTAATACTCGTAGAGCTATCAAATTACATTAACGTTTTACCAAAAATATATAAAACTATAAAAAACGGTTTTGATATATTTAAACCTACTTTGTAAACAACATAAACTGACTTGTTGCCAAGATCCCCACTAATGCAAACGTTAGTAAACGGCGGTAGTTTTGTGGTAGACGCTTTCATACATCAGCACCTCATAAGACCACATTTATCAACTCTCATTTCTGACGAAATGTTACAAAGAAATAATTATACTGTAATTAAAAGTCGTGAATTGTAATTTGTAGAGTATTTACGCTGTTTACGTACCTTTTAGCGTGTAGGTGCGTGTTTCGAAGGGGCCGAGGTGACCGGAAGGCGACCGCCCTCCTCCGGACATCGCGCCCAATGGTCGGAAGCCTATTTTGTACTTAAGCCCTCATTACGGACTTTGTGACAGTTTACGACACAGATGTACTTACTTCAAGGGACTGTCGGGACCTGTCGGGACTGTGACATAAGGTTTTTGTAGATAATGTAGTACAACATATTTAATACTTCTGTCTATACAGGTTAACTTAATTCAGTGGCAAAAGTTCGTTGGATTTCTCCAGTGAACGCATAAGCGGAATTTGGGGTCCATATTTAACAGAGGATAATAATAATGTATGTACAAACATAATTGTATACGCTTAGGCACTCGCTGAATTTCCTAGCAAGACTATTGAACTAGTATAACTTCATAGTTTCTGTTAGTTCTATACCCAATTCCCACAAACTCTTGCAGTAGAAACTATTAGTTAATCCCAAGTATGGATACCACGAAGGTGTTTTGACGATATAAAATAATGATGAACTCCTTGATACTTTCTGAACTCTCAGTAATTAAAAACCGCAACCTCAGAGCGTATCTTTTCAAAAGTGTGTTACCACAAAAGCTGACCAAGTGAAAATGCCGCCGCAACTCATTAGGGTGTGACAAACTTTAAGAGCCACATAAAGCTTTATGTTTCTGCTCAGTTGATGTTGCACAATCGCTTTGAAAATGAGAAAATGATTGCATTTTGGACGGGCCGGTGGCGAAAAGTTAAGCTTGACAAGCTTCTTGTTCAAGTAAAAGAGTCAACCCAACGTGACTCTATTCACTTAAGACATTTGTGTTTAAAATGCAAAATTGTTCTTGGCAACGGCCTGTAAATAATTGAAAGCAATGAATGAACCGGAGTGTCCATGAAAAATGTATGTCGTGGTTCACGATCGAAGCTCGAGTCGACGGTCGCATAAATTGGACCGCGCCCAGGTGTTACGCTTACTACTTCCTTCGCTAAATTGCCCAGTACCGCGGTTCGCACAACGAATTATGTCCCTTACCTGCCACTTCATGCACCTTATGAAAAACTTGTCCCAATTCTAGCAACTCTTTTAATAACAAATTTTAGTGGATACAGTCCTGGAGTGAGGAGGAATATTTTATGACGTAGCACCGGCACGGCGAGCTTTATAGCCCGGAATATTTCTTTAAAGTTATCTAGATTCTGTTTGTCGTTTATAGTATTAATACTTTTATTTATAAGCTTTAGTTCTAAGTTATGCAGATCATATTAAGTTTAAAAAATCTATATCCTGTTTTTTTTAAAAAGCAGACAGTAAATTTAGTTCAGAATTAATTCGATGCTGAATGCTGTACTTCACATGTTATATATTGTGACATCATATGTGATTTTTATTGTTACAGAAAGCATCGTGACCCCCGGCATGAGGTCGGGGGAGGCGGGCGAGGGTTCGGAGCTGGCCGAGTTCGGCGCGCGCTGGCCCCCGCCCTACAACCAGGGTTACGGGTGGACGCGCTCCGCCACGCCGCAGCATCCACCCGCGCATCACCTTGCCAGGCACTCCAGGAGCCACCAGGTACAACGTACTACAAAATATTATTATAAATATCAAAGAACATAAATATATATACTGAGTTATTTCGTAATCCGTCGCGTCCGTCCCGAGGGAATTTCTTCCCATACCTACCCACATAAAAGACATATTATACTATATTGTCTCTAGGGCTTTTTTATTTAGTTCCAACATTAAAATGTAAATGAACAGTACTCTCACGTGTTGCTTACTGTAATTAAGAATCTTGTGGACCGCACAAATCCTTGATTGGCGCTCTTCTCAAGTCCAGGGTCTAAATAAGTCCTTCAGTAAAACTTAAGCCAAATACTCGCTAATGAAATGGGTTAGTAGTTCTTAAGTTGTACAGACCTCTAGTTTGTAACGAGTTTATCTTTAAACCTATGTCAATTCTGTCTATGTATAATAGCTGTGACGGTAGAGTAGTTAAAGCCCCTTAATCTCAAAGCATCAATGTAACTTTTCTAAGTTAATTAATAGGAATATTTTAATTAAAAATTGTGTCACGGAAACCTGAACTTTAAGAGTCCGAAATCTTCTATCCGCCTTGAACAAGAGTAGTTATCATTCCTTCTCCGTATGGGAATAGGCTGGTGCCCAATACTGGAACAATAAAAAGATTGATGATATACGTTTTAAATGTAGGTTCAACGTATGAATTCTTAGAAATTCAAGATTCTTAGAGATCAAGAATCATGCTACTATATAAATATATGTAACACCTTCTTTTGTACAAAGGAACCATCATTAATGCTCAATTGCAATAGGTACTGCTTATTTTATTATGTATGGTATTGCAACTATCTACAACACGCAACTTTAGAAAAAACTACTTAAATGGGACAGAGAACGTCGGTCGTATGCGGTTTCTCTTTATTGGAGCAGTGCTTTGTCCGAAAGTTCGTAGTTGGCTTGGACACAATTTTATTACTGGCAAGTAAAATCTAAAATCCACTCTAAAATGTACAAATAGCTCTACCGACTATAAATTGGTCTTGTATAACAATACATCGCAAACATGCCGTGCAAATCCGAATACTTAAATAAATAACGACTAACACCTCAGCATTACAATATTTGTAACACTAACTTGACTTCGTCTTTTGGCTCTTTGCCATATTTTTTATTTAAATAAAAGTGGCGCCGTCAAGGTGTTAAAGTTGTTTCAATAATTGCAACAAGGATTGGAAATGTTTGGAAAGGTTTTCCACGAGCCTACGACTATCTTATTGTAATATTCCCATTAGCTAGTGCTGATATATTCGGTCTGAAGTAGATATACAAATCATTGTTTGTCTTCCACAATAAAAATAAATCAGTAGCGCAGGATGATTACTTACAACCAGTGGTTGCAGGACAACCGGCACACAAGCTACGAAGCAGAGGACGCTCGGGGCAGGGCGCGGGGCGGGGTGTACTACTCTCCACCAGGCACCTCATACACCATCGTGGAGAGGCCAGCCTCGTCCCACGGCCACCATACCTCGTACTCGCACCATTACGCGGGGAAGCTATCCCGGGCCCCTTACCTGGGCTCCACTACGATAGCAAATAGCGCAGGTAGTAATTAATTACAACAAGTCATAAGATTTTATGGTGAAAATTAGTTATCCTATTTTATACTTATGTGATACATTGTTTGTAGCTGGAGCAACGAGCTTACGGAACAGCACGAATCACCTAAGCGCAGCAAACGGCAAGAAGAGGCCGATATCCCCGGAACAGGTCTTACGGCTATTCGGGCAGGGCGGCGCTGCGGCGCTGGGCAAGGCACTGCCACCGTCGCACCCCCCCGCTCCCCTACCAGCACCCCTGCCCGCCCGCAGGCACTCGCCCGCCAGCAGCCCCAGCAGCACTACGCACCATGTAAGTGCTCTTAATGCAACCCTAATTGCATTATTTAGATGTTACCCGAATCTAATTGGAGCACTACCAAATTAGCCTGCTACAGCGCCAGCCCGTAATTCAGGTTAATTCCGAGAACGTTCGTGATTAATTAGAGTTTCAATGATAGGAAAACTCTGTGCTTCGTTATTCATACTTGCAGCAGCATGCTTTACGTGTAAATAAATATCATATAGGTAATGAGGTTGTCGCATATTAGGAATAAAACTTGGTTCGATGTTACAGTTGCTCTACAGTACTGAAATTAGTCATTTATATTTCAAAGAACCTTGAATTTCAACAGCTGTTGAAATTGCAGTGCAGCAATTACTGAATCAATAAATGTATCGTCAAGGTTTTCATTCGGTGAATTAAAGTTCCAAAAATAGGTAAATATGAGGCACAGCGGGAGCGGGGGGTGTCATGTGTCTAAATTATTCCAGGGTGAGGCCGTGCTCGCCAGTCGATACCACTACTTTATTCATGACCACAGCGGCGACCGTTTAGGTGCCGACGATGTGGACATTACCCTAAAGAAATTAATGGATTTTGCTTTATTCGCAAATAGGATACTTGAACAGATATTACTAGATAAGGCTACATACATATTTGTCATACCATTTAGGTCGAAAACCGAATAGTGACTGGATGTCTGAAGTAGCTCATGTTAAAATAAAATATTGTTACCAGTATGTGTGGGAGTGTCCACACAAAACTTATGGTGTCATGGTCAACGGCGGCCGCGACTGTCATCGGCACGTTCAGTTGCTGTCAGGAGACAGCCCAGCTTACAGTGTCCCATTTAATTAAACTTTATTGACAGTAAAAGTAAAACACCAACCAATTTTGATTTCACTAAACTTTTTCCAACTTTATCGTAAAATCGTTAGGGTGGTGTCGAGCCGTTTGACCCAATAACATTGTTTTTTTCAACGCTAGAACGATAAATATTTCAATTTGTGAACGACGGACGAGTCGCCGACGACGGTGCCGCGCCGGTCTCATTTTCTCTTAACTGACGTAGTTAGTTGGTAGACATCGAATTTAAAATCGTTTAAAGTGTTTCAAGTATCGCCGTACTTTTTCTAGCCTTTCTTAATAATTTGAATAGACTATTTGGAAGAATGAGTGTATAGAGAGTCTGCAAACAGTGCGTGATGTTTCTCAGTGGAAGTTGGTTCAGAGACATCGTATATTTAACAGACGTTCCAAATTGGATTCCATCGAGAACAATGAGGTAAATCAGAAGTTTATTCCTACTTATAAACTTTGTGGGGCCTTGTTAAAGGTATTTACTGCGATAGGGTCCAACACACGTTTGAAATTACTTTATTCACGTTAAAAGTTGAATCTGAAAACTTGTGTGCAGTAATAGCTCTTCTGGAACTTTTGGTTTAAATCAATTAAAGTGTACTTAGGGGCTATTAACATCGCAAACTGAAAGCGAGCAGTTAATCATTGTTGGAAAGTGTAAGGTATCTTTAGTAAAGTTGTATGAGCGTCAGTACTCCCAACAGAATTGCTGGTGAGCGATTACAGCCGGGATACACTTGTTGATATTAATCTTCATGTAACATAAATGCTCGTAAATCTACATACATACGTTAAATTATTTGACAGTAGCGTTACTTTTGGTTTTCATCAAATATTTCATAAAATAAGAATTGTACCTAATCAAAAGTATACTACTTTAACATCAAAAGTATTGACACTGTATTGCGAAAAGTAAACAATTTATCTACTTATTATAATTTGTTATTTCATCACAGTCAAGCCTTTGGCAATTTATACTCTGTAACTGACACTTAAATCGACGTTGAATAAAATATGCATGAACATTGTACAGTGCAAGCGAAAACATAGTTCTGAAGCAAATCTCGGGCGAGATCCGATGAAAGTATTCGCGGTGCGGATCGCTTGCAGCGCGCGCTTGGGAGCGCGAGGCGTGGGCGGCGACCGGCGCGCCAGCCGGGGGCGGCCGGCTTCTACAACTTCTTTGAGATGTTAAACATTCGCCTCGAGAAACATTGTTTACGCAAAAGAGGGGCGCGCGGTTTATTGCTTATGAACACCGCCTCGACAACAATATTGAGGGAACAAATTCTTGCCGAAGTCACTTGCGTTTCTAGATATCATTTCCTTTACCTATATTTAGATCAAAATATTCTTTTATATTGCACCTTATTGAAGTAAAGGATTAGAATTTTATTACTTGCAAGCACGCAGCTAGCAGGTATGTGTGTTTGTATTATTATTTTGGAAACGGTACCAAACATGCCAGCCAGGTCGCGGCGTAATGTAAAGGAAACACGTCACTTAGGGAAAAAATTATAAATGTGGAAAGCGACTGTACCTTACCCAATAAATTTTGCTACCTACTCGTACGTGTATTTTTAACGCGACCGAGCGCGTGGCGAAAATGAGGTTTTATACCCTGTGGAACGAGTTTTGGAAACAGTTTGTGGGGTTTATTGTTTCCTAAGCGGTTATTGTCTTTTTTTACTCATGTAAAATTATATCTTCAAATATTTGTGGGCCCTATTAGAATACTGCAAAGTAACTTAAATATAACATAAAAATACAATGTTAAAGTATATGCTTTTTGTTATGAAACATACATCCTTAAACAACATCTCTTTACGATAATTTAATGAAGATTTTGGATAGTCTTTATCTAAAAAGCTTGCATGCTGAACATAAAGAGCCACGATATTTCAAAGACCTTTTTTTTTTTTTTTCGTGGGAAATCATCAAATGACCCCTCCCGCTGAGGGTGCAGCTGGAGGGAGTGTCAGACTCTTACTGACTAAAACCCACTATGTTCCTTCTGGAGGTCCCTGTGTGCCAGGGCCGCGGTATCTCTTACGAACAACCCGCAGCATATTTCAAAGACCTTAATCTGACAAGCTTCTGTTCAACAACAAAAGGGCCGCTATTATTTTTTACACAAACACAATTTTGTTTAAGGACCTACAGGCACATGGTTGACGTCGTTTTGTTTTGGTAGCAATTGCTGTTCTTACGTATAGAGACTACTGAGAACATCAGCCGCACATCTAAAATTATCAAACAAGTGAAATATTTTATCTTTTAATTGATTCTGGCAGTCGGCCCTAGACAAGCGAAACTCGGCTCTATATTAGTCAGGTTCATCCTTATCATTATGGCACTGTACATTTGTGCACTTCCTTGTAGGAACACAATCGCGATGACTTTTTTATGGATAACCTAAATTTACTATTTGTTGGCAGGCAATATACCGTGGTGGTGAACGGGAGCGTGAACGTCCGTATTCGTCGGGCGGGGTGCCGCCGCCGCCGGCGGAGCCCGCCACACGGACCGTCACCATGAGCCGGGACCCCGCTGACTCGCATGGCTTTGGCATCTGTGTCAAAGGCGGGAAGGAGGCAGGTGGGAACTTAGCTGAAATTGTTGGAAATTCCATTTTTTAAGGCGGACATTACAAATGCGACGAGCGTGACGAAATTATTTAGGAGGAGCAATTAATGTATTTTTGGACTCGGAAGCCGAAAGAAGCGAAAGCTTTTTTAATAATTTTTATTACATTGTGGTCGGTCACAGTGTTCATACACGCATAATATACCATTCATTTCATTTAGGGAAGTGGCTGGGTAACGTCAATCAAAAAGCTGAAACAAAATCCGAACTCTGGGCTCAAATGTTTATTCAACTGAAAGTACAGAACCTTTTCATGTTTGCAAAAATAATGTGGATCATACCATAAGTATTAAAGCACCATATTATTTCAGTCCAAAATAAAAGACATAAAATCCGCCTCGTCACTAACCCGCAACAGACTAGACGAGACCGTCCTATCGATTTAAGCTTACGTGGGAGGCACGCAAATAGCTAAGAGCGGTCAGACTAAACAATAACCCCATAGATGCTATTTCTGATACAACCTTAGCGTTCTATTTGTTCTGTTTTTTTAGTAACAATATTTTTATTGGCAGCCTCGTTGTTTCAAAATATGTATATAGGTACAAGTACCTACTATCGGGTTTAATTGGTTTTAATATACATGTTATAATTCATTCAGAAAATTATCTATATTGAAATTTTTATTTAGGCGTATCTCGCTTGTGTTTATTATATATAATTAAATATCTTTGTTAAGAAATGTACTCGTAGATGAAGAAATTCAACTGCATTTCTATTTTTTCCTTGTGTACGCAAGCATTACAACCTCCTTTGAAACTTTTAAAACAAAATAAAAAAGTAAGACTTCAGTCGTATACGCGGTCGCTTGTGGCAACTTTAAATGATAATCCCGCTTGAGTGAGCCGGCAGACGGCACGGCACGGGTTATTCAAATTGCATAAAATGTTTTTCCAGAAAGTAGATTTATTATCCAAGAGACAGACAATAAAATACTTGTGAAATAGAAAAGATAATCTAAAAGCGTTCACAGGAATAATATAAATACACCATTGGGAGCCTAAAAAAGACATTCTAAAAGTAATTTTCAACGAAGAATAAGATGTATGTATTGAAAAAAGCTTTATGCATTTCCAATTAAATAATTCAATAAGGCTCACTTTTGTACAGATGTACCAATTCTAAAGTTCGCCAAGTTTTAATATCCCAGCCACAAAGCCAAGATAAGATCCTCCTTGGTATACATAACCCACATTATGAAGGTTACATTGTTGTTACGTTTTCAAATTATGCGCTTTTCATATCTGAATTTGTTCAGGCTGAATACGCTGTAAACAAACACAATGTTCTGATTATTGCAGAGGGTGCACTTTGCTCTAAATTCCGAACCACAAACGATAATGACATACCTGCAAATATTTTTATGGACCATAATTTGGTTGTTATGAAAGAAAAAAAAATGTCTATGGTTTTTGGCGCCTAGTCTAGTTAGTTAGTGCTAGTCGAGCGTGGTTTATAAAGCTTAATATTTTAATTTATTTTTTGCATATTTATTCATTGGCTAGTTATAATTAAGGTGTATAATTTTAGTTAATGTAATAATATTTAGGCGTAGGTGTGTACATATCGAGAGTGGAGGAGGGATCGGTAGCAGAGCGTGCGGGTCTCCGCCCCGGGGACTCCATTCTGCAAGTCAATGGCACTCCGTTCTCCGGAATTTCTCACGAAGATGCTCTCAAGGTAAGATATTCAACGTCGTAAAGAGCCCTGATGGCTATATTTGTATTTGACAAATACATTTTACGTAGTGACAATCTAACAAAAAGTTTTTGGATATGGATACGTTTTAGATGTCTTATAGAAGACAAGATTCAACGAGATCTCACAAATCATTGATACCATTTTTATTCAATCATCATTTGATCATGCTATATAATTTTCATTCCATCATTCGTCCTATTTCAGGTAGTTTAAAAGTTAAATAGGTAGAAAATCCTTTAAATTGATAATGTTTATAATAAGTATAATATTTGTGAATTAAGAACACGGTGATTACATATGGCAAGAGGCTCAAGTAAGACCTGTTGCTGCTGGCAGCTTGTGCTGACGGTAAGCCAAATGACCCTAACTGTCGCGAGCCAAATGCCTTCACTACCACACAGTCTCGCTATAAAGAATGTTTTAAACTGTTAACTTCGATACACCTGCCAAAACACACAAAGAACCCGGCGTTGTTTAATGGGCCATTGACTTTTCAGGACCCTTGTCAATCCAATATTCTAATACTGACACAGTGTTGTATATTTACAGCTGTTGTTATCTTCCATTGGTAGTTCCAAGTACATTTAGGCAGCAATTTTCAGTGATAATATAAAATAATGGTGGTAATAAAAATGAGACTGAAAGGTTAGGCGAATTAAGATTATCATTATTAATTTTTTATTTCAAAATGCAATTCATCCTGGACTCAGAAAGTCTAATAATAATTGAAGATGAAAATAACAAACATTTTTTTAGACATTTATCATATTTGAAGATATGATTAAACATCACTTTTCGTAAAACTTCCTAACTCTCCTGTCATGCTACCGAAATTCCAAACAAAATTCAATTGTTAATAAATCATTGAGTCTTTAATTTCTCACAGTTGGCAAAAAGAAATAATGTAGAAGGTTGACCCTGCGTTACAGATCACCATTAAATCCATATTTGATAATATGGTACCTTTCATTTCCCACCAATTTTATGTTTACAAAATAATTGCCCATTTGTCCATGAAAACTTATCTGTCTCATTTTCTACCATAAGCAGTTTATGAGCTCATATTACGTGCCAATGAAATGTGTATTCCATAAAAGTATCTTCATAAAAGAGAAAATAAAAATTAAATACTTCAAGCGACGTTATTTTAACATTCCACAAAGTGTTTACTAGTGTAGACAAGCTCGTCGCTTCATAGTGGGTAGAAACACTTAGCGGATGATAATTATGCGATTTATATTGCGAGCTCGCACTAGGAAGCTAAGATTGTTAGCATATTATAAGTAGCTGGTGTTGGGGACTGAAAGCTTTTAAAACATTATAATGAATGCTAAGCAACATGTTTCTAAATAACACATTACCTTCACAATACATGATATAAATTAATGTCGGGCAAAATGCAATAAGATCACGATTTCTGAAAGACTATGCATTTTAGATGTTTGTATAATAAATGCATATTTTTCGTTGTGCCTTCACTCTTAATCCTCACTTTAAATAGCAAAGGGGATTATGTATTTTACTTTTCTTCTAAAGTAGATGGTTTTGTAGAGATTTATAGCAAGTCTGGTAGGAAATATCTCTCATGGGGTATCCTCGTCAGTTTATAATCTAAGTGTCACAGCAAACTTGAGTCGGACGTGTTTAATATCGACTCTGCAGAGTGTGACATCAGGAAATTGTGCTCGTATTTCTATTGAAAGTTGCTGTAGTGAAAAGTATTGTAAGTTATATATAAGCATATAGGCATTTTATTCATTTCAGTCCCTCAAGAGCCTCCCAGAAGTTGCTGCATTTTGTAACAAAAATGACTCCCGCTCAGTGACTTCTCCGTCAGATTATGTCGATGTCTGCTTCTAAGGACAACATTCATTGACATAATTTGACAGAGTTCCTCAGTCGCCTACACCTGCTCGTATGCAGCATCTGAGCATCCGCTTTATTTTTGGCCTCTTCTTTTTTTACAATCTCTCGCTCGAGGCTATCTTCGGAAACTTCTTTATCGTTCCGAGAGGCTAACGTTATCGCTTTTTTCACCTCTACCTTTTACTCTTTTACCCTTCGAGTCTGTCACCAGACTGAACCGCTCGTTCTGTGAGACTGGCATTCTTATCCGCACTCGATATCATATCATTGCAGGATGTTTCAAGAGACGAGACGATTAACATGTAATTTATATACATATGTAGGTAATTATATTACTTATGTATGTTTAATATCTTAGTTGTTGTGCACTCGTGATTTACCCTACCCTATTGAATATCTCCATCTTTTTAAAGTTGGCTGTAATACTGGGTTAAGCTCGCCATTGTACATGAACTTTCTGTATTCTTTTTGAGTTAAATATAGCATTCAGCATAAAATCTATCCCTCTAAGACCACCTCAATCAATTTATAATAGACGCATGTGTTAGTGCGTTTTAATAAAACACTTTAATAAATTGAACAACGCCTTAACTTACCTACATACATACATGTAATCTATTAAAGTACACCTTTGTTCACGTATGAAATGAAGGATGGAGGAACGCGATGTAAAATGTATTTTAACAGCGTCGACGAGCTGCCGACTAGTTTGTACGTAAAAGCTCTGATTGCTCAATTGGGAGTAGCACGAATACACAAACAGGAGTTTCAAAATTGTTGGTATAAAATAAATACGAATTTAAAGTCACATGTCACGTGAGGATCGTATAAATCCGAGCAATAAACTATAAGTTACCTATAAATTAAGGAATCTATTTTATTACACAATTATTTGACTTGATGGCATCGATTACCTACTTGATTTGCGTGTTTGATTTGGGTTGTTTGGATTATGTTGATATTCACATTCATAGATGTGTTAAACATCGGTATCAACCGATTCTATAATTTAAATGTGTATCCAAACTACTACTACAGTTGTTGTACTCAAGTACTTACATAAGTAAGTTTATTCACACATTTATTCTCATTTATATATTTTACTTTAACCTGAATATTCGACATGCAAGCGGCATTGCTGCGGGTTTGGAAATGACAGGCGGACACGATAGGGAGACGTTTTCTATTTCCGTGTTAATGTCGACCGCAGTGAGCTACCTACTACGCAGAAAATAATGCTGAAATCCTCCTTACCTGGTAAATATATTAAACATAGTAGCTTTAGAACCAAGAACCATGCGAAAGTATTTGGGTTTTAATTAATTATATACTCAATACTCAATACGTTTATTGCACTCCATATGTTTAAAAGGTGTTACATAATAATATAGTACAGTTATTTTGATTATGTATCCATTTCTTTATGTATTTGCCTAGTATTCGTTCGCTTTTGGATCTTAAATTAATATCGGTCCTGCGCAGTTAACGTAACATCTATATACATATAAGTTCGATAAGTAAACAATATTGACTTTGCGAAATGGTGGTACTTAATTCATACACATTCTAAGAGAACGGAGGTGAAAGTTCCTAAGTATACAACGAGTTCGGTTTTCTTTTCAGGAAAGTTTGTTTTCCTTTCGATTTCTTAACAGGTATAAGTTAGTAATAACCTTGCAATAATATTGGTTATGGCAGCTATATTTCAGTTCTTCCCAAGTTTTTATAGCTCTTATTTAGTAAGTACCAATCTTCTGTACTTATACTTTGTATGTGTAAGGAAGATATTTCTGTTCCCATGCAAAAATATCTTCCTCAGAAATACAGCCTTAAACGAAAGTATGATTACCTACCCGTGTTCCTTTTCCGATACTTGGAATATGATAGATTCTGTCACAAAGTATAACACTAAACGTTGTAGCAAATATATTCGGAGTAATAGTTAGTATAGTGGGAGGGTCAGGTAAGCGGTACTACTTTTGCAGACGTTGTTGGACTTTTCCTTCCGCACTTGACGATATCGCTTGATTTACGATGTCGCTTCCTGACATTTACTGAGACCTTTTTGTAAAACACGACTTTAGTTGTTCCGCTACAAACACGTTTTGTTATATTATAAACTTATCTTTAGAGACTGTTCCGCTTGTGTAATATACCCGTATACATTTTAAACTAGTACCTAATCTAGTATTTAGGCTGGTGGAAAACAAAAGATTTAATGAAACTACATTAACAGGATAGAAAAAAAAAATGTTACTACTCAGACAGATATTAAGCATGTGGGAGAGGTACATATAAATGTACCTATATAATAGATAGGGAGCGCCGCGCCGGCTGGCCGAGTGTCGCCAGGGTGTCCCGTCCCCCTGGCCCGAGCGACCTATCAGCTGACGTGACAGTATCTCATACAAAATAAAAGTACACACAGATAGTAGCTTTTTCTCCTTTTATAAAATTTCTCCTAAGCTAGGTATATTTGTGATGCTACTTTGTAACTTTAAAATTTATGTAGAAATACAGCCAACTTAATTTAGTTTGTCTAAGACTAAGCTATAAAGTTTTTAAAAATGGTATCCAAAATTCTGATTACTTACTAACGTTACTTTTCTTTCTTGGAATATCACCAAAAATAGTGGTTTTATAATGTACCTTGTTTCCGTACTACAATCTTTTCTTTCATCTAGTTGTGCCATCTTGGTCGAAAGATCTCGTCACCCTTATCTAAGAATGCTGCAAGCATTTCTTTGAAACATATTAGATCCGGCGAAAATCGTGTCACTTCAGAATCGATTATCTTAGGTACACACATCCAAATTGAGAACTTCTGCTGTTTGGAAAGACGGTTATAAAAATATCCTGAATATAACGTCACATCTTGGCTTAATTAATTGGGATCACAATTGTGCACAAATATTACTCAGATAGATTAAATGTTAATATTATAATGCTGAAGAGTTCATTTGTTTGTTTGCTTGAAAGCGCTAATCTCAGGAAGCTTTAGTTTGATATAAAAATATAAATTGTTAAATAGCCCATTAATCGAGCAAGGCTACTTTTTATCCGGGTGCCCAAAGTTGTTCCAACTGGATGCCAGTTGAACCGATGGCGGGAGTTAATATAATATAGAAGTTATAATATCCGTAGAAATGGTGCCCTTGGTAAAATTAACTTGGTTTAAATACAAACGGTTTCCTGCCCCAATTTAGACGCGCAACACGAATATGTTTCTAATTTGTGTACGCTATTACGACTTATCGCGCATTAACTTAGTTTTATGTACACTGGATAGCAGAAATATATTTATGTCGGACGTTAACATTTGTGATATAAAATAAAATTTTATATGCCTGCAGGTCGAACCAATATGTGTCTATATTGAATTTTCTTTAGGATATACGCGGCATGATATGCCAGGTTTGGTATAAGCCTGGATTAAATCTATGTATACGGAAATAGATCTTACTAGTAAGCTCAACTTTTATTCTATCGAATAGTTCAAAGCTAATACCTTCTTCTAGATGCTGAAGTCATGCCGTCAGCTGACGATGACGGTACGGACGGCGGGGGCGCTGGTGGGGAGAGCGTCGTGCTCCTGGATGGACCGCTACGGCCGCCCAGCCTCGCCACCGCCCCTGCGCCCTCCCCGCTCCGCCAGCAAAGACCGCTCTATACGAAGGGTAAGTTGTACTTAACAAAAATACGACATATATATCCGTTGAATGTGTGCCAAAATATGTATCTATTTGTATTGGGTGTGTTATTTATAAAAACAATGACATACTTACGTATATAACCTTCTAATATAGAAAAAGCTACATAGAATAAGTCACGTAGCGGAATTCACCACAGATGACGACAGTTACATATAAAAGCGTAAATTAATTTATGACATCATAAATTTTTATGGTCAATTCCATTAGCCATAAATATTAAATGTCGTCGCATATTGGGGTTAGAGTTCGAGAGCTTTGCGGTATGTTAATCGCAGTCAACTAACCGCTGAATTCTGTCGTTAGTGGTTGTAATGACGTTGGGTGGCATCGATCTCTGTGACGTCACCCGCGCGATGAGCCCGATCATAATACAAAGTACCGACATTTTGGTGAATGAAGCCATGCTTGAGTCGCGGGGAGCACAAATTACGTGTTTATGGCCCTTATGTATTATAATAACGTTACGTGCCAAGCGTTTCTCTAATAGCTAATTCCGCAATGTTCTATGTTCTATCCGGTATGCCATGAATTTTCTTATATGTACTACAACGCATTTTCATTCCATTTTACTGAGATAAAGTGCCATTACAATGTTATCAGCTAATCGTATGTGAATTTGTGTCCAGGTCGACCTTTGTATAGAGCCCGGACAATCGTTAGGACTAATGATAAGAGGAGGGCTGGAGTACAACCTCGGTATCTATATCACTGGGGTCGACAAGGATTCCGTGGCAGATAGAGCAGGACTTATGGTAAGAATATGCTTTTAAGGCTGACTTATCTACTTATTCGAACACCCTTTGAGATGGTTAGTGATCGGCCTGTACAGTATTATGACATTTTCATTCCCATGGTTTAAGAGAAAAGGTTTGTCTTACAATACATAAACAATAATTCAAGGAAGTATTTTACGGGGTTCAATAGTGCAGAATGAGTATCAATAAAATTCGCCCACTGAAATAATTTCACTGCTATAAAAGGAAAGCGGAGTAAGTTTACTGTGAATATAAATCTCAATTTAGTGCGCTTAGTTTGGTGCAATTCGTAGTAAATTAACGCGGCACCCAACTCTGGGAAACTTGCGGAGACGGCAGCAAGAGGCGCCGCGCGACGGAATTGCATCGAAGTTTGTGCCAGCGGGCCGCTTCATAGTCGACTAAATTACTGGTTTGTTTCCCATTAAACTTGCAGCGCTAAGAAAATGACGTTTTGCATGGATGATATTATTCGAACCCTTGGTTACATCTATATTCAGATAGTCAGATGCTATTCTGCGTTTGTAACATCTAAATTAAACAAATAATACACAATTTACTTGTCGGGAGTAGCGGTGCGAGGTGTGTTGGCAAATTTATAGTGTTTGAGCTGGAGACTCGACCCGCCTCACGCTTTCTGCACGCTACCTACCTACATCCGGGCTCGTAACTTGCAGTTGAAACTTCTACCACAAAGAATTTACCAAGAATTTTCATTAAACAAACCGCTCTTGAAAATTATTGCTCGATCACTCCAAACACTTACCTCGAGAATTACACAAGTTAACAAAAATAATTTTGAATGTTAATTAGCAAATGGAGTCTTAGTAAAGTTTTGTTTGGAATTTTCATAAATCATCACTTACAAATTGCTTGTATTTTATACAGCTTTTGTATGCTAATTTTATTGTTTGTACGTCAGGTAGGAGACCAGATCCTGGAGGTGAACAACCAGTCGTTTGTGGACGTTACGCATGATGAGGCGGTGGCACAGCTCAAGTACCACAAGCGAATGTCCTTGTTAGTCCGGGACGTAGGGAAGGTGCCGCACGCCTGCACAGCTTATGGGGAACGGGACGCCGCTCCTAGGTAACTATAACTTTAATACTGGGAAATGTATTACACTAACAAAGCAAAGTTCTTAAAAATGTACGAAGTATATATTATATAAAAAATATTTTTCGCATGGGAAGCTCTCCTGGCAAAAGATATAACAAAATAACGTTGGAACAAGTATGACGCAGTCAGCAATGAAGAACGTACCATGACAACATACTTTTAGGGTAGCAAATAAAAATTAATTATCCAAAGTAATTAAAGTTTTTCTTGTTCATTCCATTTGCTTGAAACTATTTTCATTTAACTTTAGTGTTTGGTGTAATGTCTTTTTATTTATAGGATTTGGAATTATTACGTGACTTGACTGACTGACTGTTTAAAGGATCGCACAAGCAGAGTTTACAACGTCATTCAACATATGTATGTATATAGAAGAACCCGATAACAAGTGTCGGGGCAGTGGGCCGCTAGACAAAACACCCGTCTGGTCGGAGGATCCTTCCTTTACTTCGGGATATGAAGACCTTTACTCCCTGGACTTCTCATGCCCCAAACTAGTTTTGTATAGCTTGATGTTTAGCCGTGTCTAATATATCACAGACCTTACTTACGACGATGTCTTACTTAAAAGTAACTATAATCTTTTACATGCTAAACCACAATGACCTAATTAACCCGCAATAAGACCTGCTATTAAAATTTAATGAGAAAACACGTGGATGACGCAGTCGCGTTCCCTTAAGAATGTACAGGTGACAAAATATCGATTATATATGGTCCAAAAGTAGTGAAACTTAGCGATGTCAAAATATGTCCAAACATTTACTAATTTCTTTAATTACGAAATATATCATCCAATGCCCAATCATTGGTACACTATATTGTTTCAAATTAATTCCCCGCAGCTAGCAATTTGACGACTTGCGCATGCGCAATAGTGTTTGGTTTATAGTAATTTCTAGCCAATTTCGGCCTACAAAATGTACAGCCCACACAAGAATTGTATATGTATATGCCAGTTTGTGCTATCAAAATTATGCTTTGGTGCAGAATAAGCGGTTGGGGTAAGCGTCGTGGCGCGGCGGCTACGGCAGTGGAGCAGAAGGCCAGATCACTGCTGCCGCAGTGTGACCTGCCAGCGATAGCATACTATATGGAAGAGTACGCTGCTCGAAGACTCACGCCCGACTCCTTCCTCACCGTCGTAAGGGATCTCCTCGATACGCCGCAGAAGGTTTGTCTACAATGAACTGTATCAATAATAAAAATGGAAAAGTAGTGATATATCTCTGAGATATCAGCAGAATTAAATGTTTTATTAGACAGTCATTTACATAAGTCATTAACATTTTTGACAGTATTTTTCTAAACCCACTCTTTCACGAAATGTTTAACCAACCATTAATTTTGAGACTAATAATAAGTTGTTAATGTGTGGATATTATTAGGTACACATCACAGTCCACAAAGTATACATATATCCATCTCCACATACAAAGTTCTAATACGCGAATCGATGCTACAATCCCTACTGCAGTTGGAGGCTTCGGAATCCGGAGCATTTAGGTCATCACACATTTACACTGCTAGAGTTCATCATATACACTTAATTAGGTAATCGGCAACGAACTTGGCACTAGTTCCAAAAATAGGTTGTACATATAGTAAACTGAATAATGTTTACTCAAAAATACTGAATTCATCACGAATTTATTCCCAAAACGTACGGAACAGATATTACACAAAATACGATCGCAATATTATAGCGCCGAAAAAACCTTATACAAGTATAATTCGTTAAAGGAATTCGGATACTTTCAAAGATTTCTTTCTACTTTTGCCAAAGTTCAGATTGTGCTCCATCGACCCTATTATCTTGGTCCCTTTGATCCCCGTCTTGGGATATCCTACACTAATACTTACATACATACTGACGGTTAATGAAAGTATTATGCGTAGGTATAGTCAGGGCTTTTCTTGTGTAATAACGTAAATGTAAGCTGTTCATGTTAGGATAACGTTTCGGATTACAACGGACTCATTACTGCACTAACCACTAACATTGCTAGAGCACAGTTTCTAGAGCAGAATTTTTAGGGTTCCATGCCTAAAACAACAAGTAACTAAGTTATAAATCACAATTTCCAAAATAATCGTATTTACGTATTAAGTATATCAATCGTATCATATGGATAAATTTGAAATCAATCTTTAAGAACTAAGTTCAAAAAATGGGGAACGGCAAAATATATTTTAAATACATATATTTTTTATTATTTATGATGAGAAATAAATATAAAATATACAAAATTAAATTTGATCCCTGAGCTTCCCATAATGAACACTTGGCCAGTTACCTACACTCGCACTTGTCCTGTTATTTATCTTATATGTATATTATTTATATGTATGTTATTTATCTTTTCTATTGCTCTTGTTTCTTGCTCCTCGCATAAGAATATAAGACAAAACACATTTTAGTTTACTTTCTTCTCCTTAACGTTCCTGCAACATGCCAGGTATCAAATTTAGTTCTTACGACTAGTACTCTAGCCGTAAAGCTGTAAAGTTCTTTCGTTTATTTGGGCTCAATCTGAAGGTAGTTCTTAGTGAAATATAGAAATCCAATTTATTTTGATTCCTATCGGTACTGTAACAGTTTGAAAGTAGGCCGCTCGGGTGACTAAGATGTCTGACATTGATTCCATACAATTTCCTAACGGTTATGTTTATACATAAAAAAATACAGAGTATTAAGCGTTACACAACATTATTCTGGAATCCATCTTTCAGATCACACGATTATAGATCCGACAGAGATGATTTCGCGGTGATGTTATTCTGAGTAAGCACGTAGAAAACGTCTTTATTTCGACATCTCTATGCATTATTCAATACATCCCGAATTTCCTTCACTGAGACATTTCTCTATCGGATTTTACGTCTCGATTGGCGGTTTTTATAGGAAAAAAAGTAATTTGTTGGGTGTCATGAAGTGCTCGTGTAGGCAGTACATCAATACATTATCATCAATCATACGCGGTTTAACTTATGTCTGGTGCAGACACGCTCGTCACATTACCAAATAACAATTTATCTTGCGGAGCTACCGCCGGTTACGAGCCATGTTATGTTTTACATCATAAACATTTTCAAAATTTTTGTGTAGGAATATTCTAGTTATTTTTCTCTATTAAATCTGTTTAAGGATTTATTTCGAATGTAGGTATGTATGACGCTGTCTAAATTATTCTGCATAGCAAAATATTTCGCTCGCGAGCAGCGTGTCCTTTGTTTGCTACCTGTTTAACCTACATTCCATAGCACGTAACCTCGACTATTTCGGTCCGTAGCTAGTTTTCCCGAGTAATTCTTTATATCAATAATAAATGAGTATTTTCTCTGCAGTACACGCTTCTGACGGAGATAAGAGAGTTCATGTTACCGGAGGACAGGGCAAGGTTCGACGAGCTCGTGTACAGGCGAGGCGAGGAGCCGGTCGACCACCACATCAAGGTAAAATTATCGTATACCTAGACGACCTTAATTTATGGATCTGTTTTTTAAGTATAAACTAAATGACAATCAAAATAAAAACTAAGAAATCTGGATTCGGCAAAGAACTATGACTTCAACGTTATCACAGTAAATGATGTATCTTCAAAATCAGCGTCGCACGGAAACACATTCTTCAAATGAATTTAAATTACATTTTCTCACAATGTACATATGTACTCTAAACTCTAGAAAACTGCTTTGCCATTTGTTGATCAGGAATTGTATTAATACAAATTCGCAAAATTTACACAATTAATTTCTTCTTCAGCAAAAGTACGAGGTAGAAGCGTATTTTCTCTAACTTTATTAGTCAGGCTTTCGTCTTACAATGTAATCTGTGCTTCACCTGCAGTGCCTAATTAAAATCCAGCTCTTTTTGTAAGATTGCTCGGACTAACTTAATTTAAACGATGTTTTTCTGTCTACAATAGGGAAGATGCAAATGTAATATTATTGAAAATTTTATCATTAAAATTTTAAAAAAGTATAAAAGAAAGACTACTGTAACGTTTTTATTTTACATAATGTTGATTTTTACGAATAATTAAAAATTAAAATGACTTGAAACGAAACGTATTTCAAAACACCAATCAGCGTTCAGTGACGTCACTCCCGTTATGACAACTTATTTGAGGTTATAGATAGTTGTAAAGGTGAACATTAATGTAATTAGTTTGTGCGAAAATTAATTGTGTTTTTCAGATTAAAATGGAAGTTGGATTTATTGATTTTTTTTAGGTGATAAAGCTACAGTCTTTTGGGGTATTTCCATTTCTACTTGAGCTTGTTTCGATCGTTTCTGAGGATATATAGACACCTGTACACTCTTATCATTGGATATTTGAAAATTTTCAGAATCATGTGTTTCTGTGATTAATGAACACTCTAAAGATGAATCTGAAACATGAAAGAAATAATAATTCAGTTCTTCATCAGCAAGTACTATCTTAATAATATTACAAATGTGAAAGTTTAAATGTTTGTCTCTAGTATAATAAGGATAAATCTGAAGGAATGAATTAAATGCTCTCAAGAATTTCGCGTTTTTTTTGGAGAATAATAATTAGCCTTCCCATTCGCAGCTTGGAACCACTTTTTTCTTAGTTTTGGGTCAGAAGGTCCAGTCAACACTTTGTTGAAGTAGATGGACACAAAACATGAGTCAACGAGGATTTTTTTCGGAGCATTGGTGGTATTGTTATGATCCCCTGATGTTGACGGATAATCCATTTTAAATTTTTACTGAAAAGTATCTCGAAAGTCGAGAAAAATGCAAATGAATGAAAGCCGGCAACGAACAAGTACGACTAGTGTCAGACGCGAATGACGTCATCGGAACCGTAGGCCCGTTTTGGCGCGAAAATTTAAATTGTCAATTTAAAACTGCATTTTTTTACAATAAATTGCAGTGTTTAAATTTTTATATATATTTGTGGTCTATTCTACATGGAATTCTTTAAAATAAAAACAAAAATAAAAATATTGCATCTTCCCTATTAAGGTAACTTGGTCTGTTAAAACAAGTTTGCTAATCACGATTAGTAAATCAAACTTGAGGTTAATAATTGTTTGATAATAGGATGCGTGTACACATAAAATTTTTCGGTACATCCACATCTCTAGAGTTCTCACAGCACAGCCGCTCTACAGTCACAGCGTAAATACATAAAACATAGAAATAAATTAATCATTTATACTCGGATCACACGAAATTACTTCAGTGCAAAATCATTTGCACAAAACTTAGTTGATGCTTACGATTTGTTGGTAGCGGGGTTCCGAGCGACACATGCTACCCTCCTCGACGATGCATGAGTTGCACGACCCGGTAAGTGCACACGCTTTATTTATTCACTTGACTGTACACAAGGACGTACACAGCTGCTCCAGACAACAGTCCTATTTTGTTGATATGCATTTAGATAAAGTACTTCAAAGAAAGGATTAAGGATCGCCGGGTACGCCCCTGTCTCTGCATGTTCCATCGATGTCATAGTTTGATTGCTTTCTATAGTAGATTGAGCTTTATTTATAAATGGTTCATAAACGTATTTTTTTTAATAACACGTAGGTATCATAAAACATCTGAGAAACACCTTTAAGGTCGGGCCTGACAAACGTAAAACTCCCAACTCCCATACTTCTATACATCACGGCAAACTATTTGGGGGTATGAATTTATGCATAAACTTTACTGAAGTCTATATCAACCACAACCTTTTGAAAAACTTATATAGAGTTTACTTTGTCCATAAACTTAATAGAGTAGTACGGACTAAGCAAGTTGCTGTTGTTGTGTGGTTGTACTAAACCACTTTAGAGTTCAAAGCCCCTAATCAATTAAAAGTTAGTTACTCTTCCACGTAAGTAATGTTACGTGGAAAGTGGTTGAAAGTGTTGGGGCTTTCGGGTCAGGTTGCGGGTTATTGTTATAGGAGGGACCGGCGGAGGCACCTCTCGTAGCCGACCATCGCTCGCCCTCCGAGGACTCCGGCCTGGGCCTGCCACCGCATGACCATGCTTACAGGTGACCTCATTATATGACTGACCACACTTACATTAACATAGCTAGAGCTCTTTACACTAGGTTTAACATGATTAGAGGTTTTTGTAAAAGGGGAAAGGATATAAGAATTATATGTTGGCTGCGCGAGATCCGAGAGCCGCAAGCGAGAGACCGCACCTCTCTAATGAGCGAGGCGTATATCCCTCATCGCTGGCGGGGCCTCTTGTAAAGGCGCTTAAACGCTAAAGTACCATTAAAGTGCGAAAGCAAAGGCTGAGTCCTCGTCGAGCGTTCGCTTTCGTCCGCTGTTTTACATCTCACAGCGAAAATAACCCACAGTTTTCCACTAGCCCTTGTCAGCGCTCACTCTGGCGAACCGAGCATCTCATTGGCTACTCGCCAAACACTTCCACTTTTATTCAGTATTAGAATCGATTGTTTTATGACGGCATAAACGTTCCCATTTGTTGTCACCGGCGGTTTAGTGCCGTTGTCCTGCATCCGTAAGTAAGGGTTGCATTAAATTTATTGCCAGTAAAATGGATGCGAAAGCGACGTTTAAACTTTTATTGAAGATCAGTTTAGTCAAATTGTTTCAACATAAATAATACCGATGTGCACTACCTACAGTTGCGGTTCATGTTCATCTAGTCCGATTAACGAATTTGTTGCATGATGTTTTTGTAACAATGTTGAAATGTGAAACAGTGCATCAATAATAATTACCCAGGAACCCTCGACCAAATTATTTGTTACACCTGCATAAGTGTAACTAAATATACCGTCAGGAAGGCTTTCCGCCTATTATGGAAAATATCTAAGCAAATATATCTAAATCAATAAAAAGTCAATTAAACATTAGGAGTAGGAAACAACATGGACAGATTAAAACGCTAATACTTCAATTCGGAGCTCCAAACTCGACAGAACGTTGCTTAACATTGGTTGAAATCGGTTGATGGTTGAGTTTGTGTGTTATCGTATGGTGTAATGTGTAACTAGTTGGTGGTGTAGCTATGTGTGAAGGCGGTTGATGTGACGGTGGTGTTGTGTGGGGCAGGAGCGGGCGCGCGTGGCGGCCCAGCGACGCGCCGGCCCCGGAAGACGACCTGGAGCCACCGCACGAGGTGATTTTGCCAGAATTACCTTCTACACTTATCTTGTCGACCACATTCACTTCTCTGCGCCTTGTCTATAGCAGTGTCCTGGGTGTCACTCGCGAACTCATTATTAACCATCCACACGTACTTTTGGTACTTCTACTGATTTTTGCCAATAACTGTTCTAGCTCATGCTCAAGTTTTAATATAAGCTTAGTTTGATACCTAACCAGAATATATAAAACACTAAATAAACAATTCCTTAAGCAGGAGATGCTGCATCGCTTTCATTGCATCAGTTCTTTTATTGCAGAAATAAAAATAGTTTTAACATTACTTTGGAATAAGCTAATTCAGTAACGTAGCTGGAGTGGCACCTCGGCACTACCACTGTGTAACTATGTATCTCACACTTTGTTGCATGAGTCGATAACGGCTAGCCAGTAGAACTAAACTGCTCACAATAATGGCCGTTATTTCCAGTATATTGCATTCCATGGGTAAATCTGGCAAAATTCTTTTACCTACTTATAAATATTTCATCTCGCAAAGAGGTCTGTGGGGACAATTGGCAATTTAACTGTCCGAAAATACTTATTCGGTAATAGCGGCCAATGACAGTGTTTTCTTTTGACTCTATTAGTATAGAATAGATTCAAGTAGCATTCCTCTCTTGGAAAATGTTTTCATTTATCTGCGGATGTGTATGCGATGCTTCAAGAACAAACTTAAAACTTCGCTATTGGAACGTTCACCGACTTAAAAACCTCATCAACCTTAAGTGGCATACAAGGACTTGTGAACTATACAATAGTTATATTTTTATACTACATAGTTACCAATCTAGATGACTAATGTAATATTAAACACTATGACGTCATTGATAACGTAGCTAAATAGGGCGTTTGTTTAGATTACTATTTTAGCCGTCACAAGCATCGGCTCGTTGGTCTAGGGGTATGATTCTCGCTTCGGGTGCGAGAGGTCCCGGGTTCAAATCCCGGACGAGCCCAGTGTTCCTACACTTTTTACAGTACTTTTGCTTATTTTTGTTACTTTTTACTTTGCTATTGCCGTGTAATTGATTAGATAATTAATTAATATTTTATAAATTTATCTTGTAAAAAAATATAAATTGGGAGGAATACCCACAAGTATTTCTTTTATTCTTAGTTATTTTAATCAGTCCACCTTCAGCAGTTGTATAAAGTAATCGGTACAGGAAGTGGCACTTTAAAAAATGTTTTTAATTTTGTTTATATTATTAATTGATTTTATAGAAAAAATAAATACATAATAGGTACTTTTTTAACTAAACGTTTTATTTCGTTTAATTTAATTTTTGTTGAAGCTAGTACCAGCGATTAAATATTTATTTTAACTTGTACGTTGTACGCTTACCTAATTCCGGGTAGTTTTATGAAATTGGTCAGAAAAATAGAAAAAATGTTACGAACATTATGAAATACTTTTCATCGAAACATTTGTTAACGTGAGGTTACCCAATTTTTAGGGACTATTTTGTTAAAAATACCCGAAATATTTTAAATATTTCGTATTATGATTAGTTTCAATTATAATTATATAATTTACTGAATTTTATTCTACTTATAATTTAAAATTCATTATTTAAGTAATAATATGTTTTATAAACATAACAAAAGTAGAAAATAGCACAGCCAAGGGGTCCTGAATGATGAATTAAATCTTATTAAAACAAACTTTGATAAACATTGAGTTTTTGTTAAAGACAAAATGAAATGCCTGGATATTTACTTGTACATATCTCTTAACGTTTTATACATTGAAAAATAAAAATAATAAATATGTGCGGAACCCAAGAAACAATAGCTGCAGGGAATAATATTGTTTCATAATAAGTTTTAACAGTCCTTCAGTATAAGCAAAACATGGTAATAAGAAACAGTGTCTATTTCAGAATCCTCTTTTCAGTGTAGTTATTGTCCCGATTTTAGTATGTATGAAATTCGGTACCGTAGGTAAACTTATCCATCTATATTTACGCGATGTTTACAGACATTTTGAATAGGTATACACCTATAACCTTTGAGCTTTTGGTTGGTTACGTAAGAAAAGATTACAATTAAAAGAGTATTTGAATAATGATAATAATTGTTTAGGCTATTTTACTTCTATAATAATTATTTCTGAATAAAGTTAAAAAGCAGCATTTCGACAGTCATTCAGACATTTAGCGTAAGTTTAGACAAAAATGGACATCGTTAACTTGTTAACAAAATTCCTACCTAAGAAATTTCTGTTTTTATGTACAATCTTAACTAACTTGTTAAAATTAACGAGCACAAAAGGCTGATTCTAAACCATTCAATATCGTGACGTCAGTGAGTTGCGGAAAACGCCATTTTGATACGTCATAAAGATAAGGTGAGCTTTACCTTTATATAACGAACTAAACTGATCTTCTTTTTATAATAGTTGTGTGTTCCAAATATCAAGATATATTTTTTTTAATTATAATTTTCATTTTGATACTATGAGCCCTGGTGAAGTAATAAAAATTTAATTGATTTTGCACAAAATATAATTTAGGTAACATAACGAGTACATGTCGTTTCTCCAGTGATATGTAAAAATCACTGAGTACTTTTTTTGACCTTAATTTATAGTTTCCTAAGTCCTCAATATCCAGAGAAACATAATTTGTTTTACTGAAAATGCTATAATGCTATAATGCTTTCCTATATTAATTATTAATATTAATTTAACATTGCCGCCTGTAAAAACTGTTAATGCGGACATAACTTATTATAGTTTTCGAATACAGTATTCATAAATAACTATAGGACGACTTTTATAAATGAAGCTCAATAAGAGCCACGGCGCCGAGAAAGGCGGCTTTGTCGGCAATATGCTTTATCCTCCCCCAATGTAATTAATTAGCTAATATAAGTAAGTAACTATACCTACATAGAATAATGATATTCCCTAAACGAGAATCGTTCAATAGAAACTTGTTACGTAAGCATGTCTTGTTTGTCATCCTTCAGTAGAAAGTATCATTATATTTACCTTTCTGTCCAAAATAGACAAAGATAAATTGACCCTTCTACTTCCTCGCAACAAAGCGTTTATTTTATATTTAGGAAAAGTTGTTAAGAGTTAGGGCTGTGTGTACTTTTAATCGAACCGACTCCCTCAGTAATCTTACAGTGAGGTCACAAACCGATTCCTAAGCCTGCTCAAGCCAAGTTCAACAAAGGCCTTCTAGGCAAGCAGGCAAAGGCCTCATGTATGGACTTATGTTGATCTCGCACGGACTACGTAGGAACACTCATGTTATTATTTAGTCGTGTTTGTACTCTTAAGATATCAATGAATACTAGTTTCATTATATTTTGTTACTAGTTCTAGTTTTGTAAAACAAGGACGGTCACAAAAACATTTCCTTTTAAACCTTCTAATACAAAAAACTCATAATTAAGCACTTTAATTGAATAAATAACTAATAAAATAGAAGGCTAACTTCTCAAAGCGACAGTTATTGACCGCAGGAATATTTAACTGAGAGGGCAGAAAATTAAAAATATTTCCGTCGCGTGTTTGCTGCGGGTGTGCCATAAAATGTAAAGTTAACAGGGAGCCTCTTAAGCAAACCATAGAGTTGGGTACGTAGGGCGGACGCGTCCCAAGGGCGGTAAGGGCGGTTACAGGCGGTCGACGGAGTCAGTGCGCGGCGCGCCGGGCGCTCGGCATGACGTCGCGCCGGCGGCGCCGCGTCGCCTTCCGCGACTACGTACCTATGGACGTGCGCGCCATGGCCAAGGTATATTATCTTCACCTGGAAGAATGCAGTCGGCTTACATACAACTGTTTTAGCACTTCCAAAGTTATGTTTGTTAGCTTTGTGAAGTAAAAACTAAGATTCTTTTGTTTATGTTCTTCGAAAAGTTTAAATATCATGAGAATCATCAGAAAGTGTTCATAGTTTTGGCGTGATACAAAGGTTTTGCACCTGGGTTGTTAAGTTTAGTAACAAAAATGCAATTTTGAAGTTTTGATGTCGGTCATAGCCAAAAAAGTGGCATTAATTCATTATTTATGTTTAAAAAATTAAAATAAGCCATGATTTTATCATGGCCTACTTTTATTCAAAGACATAAATATAGATTACTTTGTGCATACGATAAATAAATATAACATCCTTGCAACAATGAAACAACTATCTATATATAATAAATGTGCTTTTTACATGTGATTAATTGCGAGGGTACCCATTCTTTAATGGAAATTTCATGTTCGTGCAATATAATTATAAGTTACCTCGAATGTTATGAACGTTAAAATCTAATTAGAGGACCTGTAAAAACAGTCATTATAATTTAATTAGTCTTTACGTGTAAAAATGGTAACATAGTTTTACGATTTCACGAAATGAGTCTCGATTTATGAACATTAAAACTGCAAAATTAAATTTCAACAGCTATCATTTGGAGGCTTAGAATCAATTGCGTTTAGTTCCCCAAGCTCGTACATAAATTAAGGCATTGGTATAGCACATTGTTTGTGTTGAACACTTCGCGACTCAAAGAGGTTTCCTGAACTTAATGAAATTGTGCGCTCAAAATTAATAATTCAAACGTAACGCATAAATTCCCGCATGGCTTTTAGTTTGAAAGATGTAAGTTACTTCTACGTAGTCCACGGATTGGCCTGCATAATTAACGAGCTTGTTGTTAACATACCGTCCCTTACTAGGCTAGGTGAATAAAGAGAAGGATATCATTAATATTTAAAATGTTTATACATATTATAAAGGTTACAGAGACATTCATATCTTTTTACAGGAAAAATACCTTCTCCCCTTTGAACATCAAACATTCTTTGTTATGAAATGCTTTTTATAAACCATGCAAAATATAATACAGCGACCGATCAATACAGTTAATTAAATGAGCAATTTGATAACCAGGTCGTTGATGTCTTCTCTTTGGGGACCCATCGGCACAAAACATTCATACGTTATCATTCCATCTATCACAGTGTAACGTGTAGAATTGATAGTAAAATAGCATGAACGTATCGCGATAACTAATATTTTCATTTATGTATATTGTTGTATTATATTTATTTGCTGCGTAGCCGTAGCGCTCGTAGCGTTCGTAGTCAGTCCATAGGATCTTTTTGTAAACGGTTGAACAAAACCCTACGGTATCTACGATCTGTAGCAGTCAGGTGCTACGATAAAGTCGTGTTTTAAAAGTACCGATTAAGGTTACGGGAACCGGAATGACCTATATTCCTCTGTTGACACTGGATTTACGCGGGAATCCGCCGGGCTCAGTTTGTGATGTTTGCGTAGGTACATACCTTGAACTGTGTGTTGATAAGAAAGGGCGTAATGACTATGTAGTATCATTTAGAAAGCGCTTCTCTGAGCATATAAAATCTTATTGCGTTGTTCAAAGCTTTACTTAGGCGAGTATACTGAATAAGACAGGAGAGTAATTAATAACAATACTATTTCTTTAATTGAAGTTGAATTTGAGTTGATTTCGTATTATAAGTTCTTTAGCCTTTCACAGTTGCGTGTTTATTTATAGCAGGTACACAGAAAAGTAATGCGTTTTATTTCGATAACTTGGAGAAATAGTTCGATAATGAACACGCAACTGAACCCACACCTTTTTAGGAATTAGGTCTAGTTTAGATCACAATGTATCATCGTACCGATTCTGCGAATAAATGTGCCTACTTGTGTATAGTTTACTAATATTATAAAGCTGAAGAGTTTGTTTGTTTTGCTTAAACGTGAAATTCTCAAGAATTACTGGACCGATTTGATACATTATTTCAGTGTCAGGTAGCCCGTTTGATAAGGAAGGTTATAGATTCCTTTTTATCTGCGTGCGCGGAATAGTTTTCTCTGGACACGGGTGAATAAGAAAGAATAAACAATAGCTCAGAAATAGAATGCAAAACTAACTAACGTGTGGCAAGCTTATTCAAGCTTCATCATCATATCAGACATAGCTTGTCCACTACTGATAACAAGCCGTGGGGGCCATTGGTTTCTAAAAGAAGCGGTTACTGTTAGTTATTTCAATGGGATCTATTCTTATTGTTTATGTTAAAGTTGATTACTTCATGACATCAGTGACAGGAGGTCTTTTATTATGATATCATCATATATATCTTCCTTTTAAATGAACTATATTACTTAGATAGATATTGCTGCATACGTTTATCTTACTGGAACTTTCCAACAAGCAATGTATATTATTTATCCGTCAAAATAATGAGTAGGTACGGCAACCCAAATTGTCAGATGTCTCGTGTCGTGTCGTCACTACAATGCTTTATCCATCTACTTGAAAACACCAACAACAGTATTACTTTTGTTACGTTACGGAAATTAAAAGTAAACAATACATGCATTGTGTCTCGTGGGAATATAACAAACATAAGTTACGAACGTTTACTTTGAAAAACATGTTATGTAAAGCTCTACTCCGATATCCAAAAGAAATCGTAAAACACTTTTGTGGCCTTTGTTTAAAATAATTATTTCAGAAATGTCGTGTTTGTAGTTCAGCTTTCATTTGCAAAAATACTTACGTCAAGCATAGAACGAAACTCTGCCAGCAAAATTACCATAATAATGTATGTGCAATGTGTGATTTTTTAGTTATTTTAAGCATAGTTTAGGTGCTACTTGAGCGATAAGAATACTTAAGAAGCTACCACTTCCGCGCGCTGTGGCGTTAGTCGAAACTGTGCCAACATGCAAAAATAGCGTGAAAAATCAATTCAATCGTCGAGACAGTTAGTTGGTCATCCCTCGCCCTGCAGTTTGACCGCGAGTCTTCGCTGTTTCACATCCCTGTAACCACTTATATTTTGGAAATTATTGCCTGCCAATAAAAATAATTTTCCATGTAGGTTGTATTCTTGATGGAACTCTTTCGTGTGCTACATAGTTACGTAGTTATGATGCTTGTCTATTACTTTCTTGCGTGTAAATTGTGATGCATGTTATGAGTTGTGACAAGGTGCTGTCTAGTGTTTTGTACATGTAGTTGTACGAATGTACTTACTGATATGTAAAGTATTGCGAAACCCTTAGATATAGTTAGACGAGTAAGAATTAAACGCACGTAATGTGCAGGAGTACGAGGAGGAGGGACGGCGCTCTCGGCGACACTCTTCCCCGTGCAACTCGAGAGAGGGCAGCACTACTGCGCTCCACACGCAACACTACGATGATTCCGTAAGTACTTTTACATTAAATTTTACACAATTATTTATCGTCCACATCGTCCCCATAAAATACATTTTTAGACTGTTTCTTCTGGTGTTCAACAGAAATAAATATATTATAAGCTATGAAGCTTTTAAGTTGCCTGTCATTTTACCAGTTTATTCTTAAAATTATCTCAGAGTTTTCTAATTTGTCAAATCAGTTTTAAAGGTAAAACCCACAAAAAGCTGTTACTGTAAATTACAGAAGTTAACGATTAATGTTGAACTTAACACATTACACTAATTAAACCGTATACCATATACGAAAATTCTGAACTTAGGAATTCATTGAAATGTTCTTCACAGGATGAAAATATGTATAAGATAAAAACATATAACCATATACTTGAAGGTTATTATGTGCTGTTTGCTGTAAGTTATTGAACAGTTTCGTTAAAATAATCAGATGCTTGTGTTTATATGTATGTATGTTGGGTGGAATACAGTGGATGGCCACCAAAACTCATTTGTAACTGAATAGTTTGGCACAGCGCCAACCTTCAGATACAGCCATCTTGATTTCACAGGTCCATCTAAAACGTTGCACGAGATATAACTGGCTTGGTTTAGGTTTAGGCTTCACAGAGAATTGGTGTCTGGACTTAGACTTACGTTTATATTTACCTAATGCGTACCTATGTACATATAGATATTTTTATTAACTACATTTAATATCTGTTTAGTTAATACAAGCAAAGGTGCTTTTGCAATTTCTTTTGTAAAAAAAATACTACTAATTAAGCTAATTAAGCCCCACAAAAAATAACAAATACCTATCTATAAGAAAATAACAACATTAACATAAACGATAAATCTGTATTTATTTAAAATGTATTTTAATACTTGAGATTCAGTAAACTTACAGTCTAAAATAATGTCAGTCTAATTAACTATGTCTAATTATAAGTTCTTAATTAACAATATTACTGGTTGCGTCTCCAAAATGTTACATTTCTATCCACTATCAATTTCAAAAACAGAACAAATCTATTAAAAATGAATACTGAAAAATGAAAACTTTTTACGCAAGAATGCTATTTTTTACGAACAATTTTGTTTAATTCGCCGAGTAATATAAAAAATAAGTCACCTAAACGTGTCAGTTAAAACATGGATGCTGACTTTTCAGCTTACTTTTATATCTTACATAAAAATCATGACATGGGTACTAACGGCTTTAAATATTATACCAAGTTGTTTGTGTTATTTGATTTGAACATATTTTCCATTTGATTAGGGTCCATAATGAAAAAAAGAAATTCGATGACCTAATTGAATGTTTAACAAAATAATAACATAATTTACAAGCTATGATAACAAAATCCCCGGCGATTAACACGCGTGACATGTGTTCGACACTTCGTACATTTTGCAAATCACGATCATTCGTTTCGAACAAGGTCCGTCATAGTGTTCGTGTAATCGCTTAACCGGGCGAGTATGGGGTCACTATGCCATTGGCTAGAGTTAAAGCTAAATTAGACCTAGTGCTCTGTTAGGAGGTCATAGTTTCTCTTGCAGTGATCGACGCAGCTCTTCTGTCGCCTTAGTCAGGTCTTTGTCATGGCGGCGTTGCTTGCCAAGATCCCCACAATCTTCAAGGTAATCCTTTGGTGGTTCAACGGGATATTTGCTCCCGAATTTTGGTCGTGGAATTCTGACGCGCTTGACATCACCCAACCAGCTCTCCATTTTTGACGGATGAATGTTTGAATCTGAAAAATTAATAATCACGTTTACAATTTCTGAATAATTTAAGCGCAGTAACTTCATACATAACATTGCTGATATAAACAACGGAACAGTTTTGTCTTTGATCCGTTTGTCAGATATGAGAATGATTGCACCAACTAGGAAACCGTTAGCAGTTAGTAATTGTAATTAAAACAGATTCAATCATATCTGATCGAGTAAGTACAGGCCGTGCAAAAAGTGGCCGCACGCACTACTTTGACGCTGCACTGTTGATCAATAGTTGTGTAAGTAACGATGGCCATTGGGGAGTGGTGAAATCCTAAATAAGCGCGGTTTCATCTCGGCGCCAGGCGTGGGTGCCGTGCCAGCCAGTGTCGAGACATTTATGGTAAAGCAACACAGATATTTTGAAACTGTTACAAGAGCAATCCATGACCCGTGAGAAACCTATGTCTGCTATAAAATACAGTTAATCGGGTCATGATTTCGTACAGCCGTCGGCACAGGACTTCATCAAAAATATGATATCCTAACAATTTATATCTCAACATTCAACGACCTCATCAATCACAATTTTCTCTGACGTTTGCAGTGATTAAGAAGTCCCTCTAGCCCCGATCGTTTTCCCAGAAGACAGGCGTCCATAAATATTGAAGTAGACGTAAACAATTTATTCTCGATGGCTTCAATTAGGTAGTTTAAATAACGTTAGTTTCAATAACAGATATTATTCATATTGTAATAAAATGACAATAATGAAGCATCTTCATACAAATATCGGGCTCTTAACTGATATTGTATTGTATGGTAATGGTATCTAAATCGTGATCGCTCCTCGCTGCCTAGTATAAAAAGTGATTAATGACTAGTCAGTCGTTCCGCGCATCTTAAGCGCAAAGACAAAGATATTTTATTGCACGAATAGCTTTCTCTAGCGAAAGTGTTGCTAAACGCGGTGGCATTATTTCTGTGTGACGCTTTCAAATACAATTTGTTATTGATAGGCACCTGATTTATGGGCCCTGCATTGTATTCTTCAAAGGTTGTCTTGTTAACACAATTTGATTAAGATTTGAGAAATGTATTTTGTTCAAATTGATAAATTCTACAATAATTTTCATTTACTTTCCTAGCAGGTAATTACTTGTAGAGTTGTGAGAATGTGATTGAGCGGAGCATTGGTAATTTTGATTTTTACACCGCCAGAAACACAACATTTTTGATATGTGGAATATGAAACGGTGTTGTAATACTCATAATATCCGAGAAAGCGGGCTGACGGAGTCAAATGCATTTACAGGTCCGGTAGTTGGTACAAATCGTGACTCACTGCCGAGGCGTGGGTGCGATCCGACACGACAATGGATACACAAAGTACTGAAACACAGAGCACTGATTCTGAGAAACTTGTGATTCAACGGAGATAGGTATATCGGAAAAAATAAGATAAGATATTAATGTACGATAAAGTTAAGAAGTTTATTGCATGATTGTTATACCTATCGGTCTGATATAATAGTTTTATGCAATTATTTTTTACAAATAAAAGCAATAAAACCAATTTGCAATTTTGTTTGAGAGCATGAACAATTTCGTGGCAAATGAAAAGTTTTGCAATATACCTAAAGTTCGAGAAATGCTGCTCAATATTTCCTCGGAGAGATTTAAACCATAATTTATTGGTTTTAGTAAACAAACTATACGGCAATAACAATATGTACTCGTACATGTTGCGCTTGAGAGGAGCACAGACTTGCCGGAAGTGGGACGTCGCGTGCGCATCGCCCACACCTTTGTCTTTTATCCGTATTAATTTGTGCATGTAAATAAAGGAAAGTACATAAATAGCGACACATTATGATTATGATTCAGTTGTCTTGATAATGTCAGCTACACTTTCTACTTAGACTATCATTAAGAAAATATGTCATAAACTCTACAAGGAATGTTACGTTACGCATGCCATGGTGAGATGGTACTAGAATTCTTACGGTGCTCTAAATTGATTTGGTACGTGACCTCGTAAGTGACCCATGGGGCCTTTAAGTAACTTATGGTACTTTCTCTTTCGAGTGCTACTGGTAGGTTCTTTTAACGTGAATATTGGATTTCAATGTGGTTCTGATTTTAAATTAAGTATCTTACAAATGCATCGTAGTAACTAGGTATATTAGTAGATTTAACCCCTAACATAATAGAGTGCCATATGTTCGAAATTTGTAAATTAATTATTCTAATCTAAGGGTCACTTAAATAATCGTATTGCTACAATCTTCATAAAATCACTATAAAAAAAAACAATTAAACCATGTCAGGTCATTCAAAGCACCAATGACCCAATAATTACGTCATTAACATTTAAAGATTATCACTAGTCGAGGCCAGTAGACCAGTAAATCGTAAAGTGTCAACAAGTAGGATACTTTCGCTGCTAAGTGCTAAAGTGTCGCGCATCTAGGTAAATGTGAGATATATCTATGGCAATTGTTCGTAATACTTGTCACGACAATTTGATACCGTTGCCTCGGAGATATTTGTGATAATCAGCCGACGTTCCACTTAACAAGTCCTTTACGACACCATAGTTTATGTACCAATGTCCGTGTCAATCTGTCATTTCTCACAGTTGCTTCGTTCAAATTAATTTTCTCATTAATCAAATGTGAGGTGTCGCAATAATTTATTCAGTTTTCTCTTTTTTTCTACGATGGACTGTTCCAAGATTGCTAATATGATTAAATTAAATTAACTATTTCTTAACGCATGATCGTAAGCCGTAAGTTTTATATATCGCGTGACGTTTACAAAATGTATCGCACTTATGCAATTCAAGGAAATTACAAAACCAAAAGCAGAACCTGCGTGATTATTATACATAGAAAAGAGAGTTCCTAAAGCGGAATAAAGACCTACATTGTAAACGTTTTCGCACAATGTTGACCAATTATGCGCAGGAAACTAAAAAGATTGAGCGTCTAAACAGGAAGACCAGGGGTACCTGTATGGGCTGACCCAATATTTCCTGCAATTACCTGTCATTTCCCGTAAACTCGTCGTGCCACTTTCTACTTTGCGTTTCTGGAAATGTTTTAAGTTGGCACTTTATATATAAATGTTCATGTTTACTTCACATAAGCCGGACAACTTGTATAAAATTCTACTCTGAACATAAAAGTGGTTACTTTATTCACTTTGTTTAACTTTTTCCGTAAAAAAAGCACCTTAACTGGTTTTAAAACGTGCCTCCAGCAACTTTGATACAGCCGATTACAACTTCCGATTAATCTTTCCAACAAAACATGTTCCACGAACTAAAGTGAACGAACAGTAAAAAAATAATAATACGCACCTACTGTAAACTGGGAGCCTTCCCATATTATGTCTACGTTCAGACATCAAGCACCCCGAAACTGTCAAATTTTCACAATCAACTTTAAATCATATGCTCCAGGGATAAAGTTGAAAATCTATTAAGGAAATTTGACAGATTGTAGTAGCTTGATGTGCTGGCGCCTGTTCCTAAGTAATTTCAAAGATTTTCTGATAAGGAGCTTCAATTAATTAATATATGAGCGCTTTCCTTTTCACAAATAATAATAATGGAGAGCACCTGGCTATAAAGCCTTTATAAAAACACGATCCCTATCAAGCACGTCACGCTATTCATAATGTCTAGTTAAGTGATATACTGGAAACTGTCACTCAAGAAATTAGACACGAAACTGACGTATTACCTAATGCTGTAATATAAAAAGTTTTAGTCAAACAGTTGAATCCACATTCCTGGACGAAAATAAATGGCAGACAACCCACAGTATAATAATACATATTTAAGCTAGAAAATTTTATATTAGAACGACCGTTCGTGGGTCTTGTAGCGAGTTCACGAAGTCAAATTTGCATAAGTATGTTAACTTTAGAGAAAGGTAGTACGTATTGAAAATCATATGTTTAGTACGGGCCGATAGTAAATGGCACAAGGGTTGAAAGACGGGCCCGTCAGTCAGTCGGTGAACGTCCGCTTTGTTTGGCTAGCGGGACTGCGACGTTATGCTATCACGACCACTCTCCCACGCCACCTCGCTAATTGCCAGCCTCGTTTGTCGATAGATGTACAAACCTGCTCAAGAGCACACGAGCACAGCGGTGTATGCTCATTTGCCTACACAGGCTATTTATTATTTATCCGCTATCGTCTTACTCATTTATTCTGGCCACGGAAATACAATACACATGACAAGGTTTGTCCTATTGGCCTGCAGTTGACTGGTTACTAAGTATGTAGTTATATATTGTGTGCATTTTAATGAAACAGGAGTATGTGCTTGGTCTGCGTTAGGTTTAAATATAACACACGGATTCATTTTACATGTGGATAGCAAAAAATCTTGATATTATTAATGTTATCTTAATAAAGCAATAAAAACTAGAAAATACTTTTTATACAAATTAGTTCGGAGAAATAAAAAAAAAATTGGTAACTGGTTCTATAGTTTTAGTGATGTAAAGATTTTGCAACTGACCCGGAATAATCTCTGCCATTTTATTCTACAAAACGGTTATTATTTCTATAGCCATTATCTAACGTGTTTGATAACCAAATCAAGTGCTACATGTATTGAATAACCGACTTGTAGTCTCGGCGTAGTTTCTAGGGCTCGTTGCAATCTCTCCATGTTGGTCGTGCGCTATTGTGACCCGCGGGTCGACATTAATCTCTACCTACACTGCTTTCGCGTACCGTAAACCTAATATATTAGCCTAATCAATGCCTTTCTCTCTATTCGCACAAAGCATTAATAATGGGGCTGTAAAACGTTTCCTTACTTTGCTATGATAAAGCATTAGGCAAATGACAGTTAGATGCTGATATAAATGAAATAAAACGAAGGAACGGTTTTTCAAGCGTCGGAAAACTATCGGTTCGTCGTCCCAGACAAACTGTATAAGGAAGGTGTACTGTAACATTAACCCCTTTGCGAGGCACGGCTCCGGTTCGTGATCTTAACAATATTTCTCGTCTACTGTAATCTCGTGAGCGCCGATAAAATAGAAAATAAAGGCTTGCCGATTTATTATGATAACTCAAATCACGTTAAGACATCGGCATGACTATCTATAACATGTGTAGGTACTCGTATCTTATACTCGTAGGTATCGAAACTAATCAAAAGCGGCAGGTAGATTGCGAATTTTCTTGTGATTCAATATCGATCCTAGTATAAATTGATATGTATTTTTAACGTAGGTACCTAAAATTCTACTTACTTTCAGAAATAGAAATACTCAAACAAAGCAGCCTTGATATTTTGACTGTCTAATGCACTTAACCTAATCTCGGTAGTGTTCACAGATACCTATGCCAGTAGATCTAAATCTCTCCAAGCAGATGGTGTATAGTAATAGTCTACCATTCCAATCGTAGAAAGCGTGTCATGGAGCTTCGCCGGCTGTGTTGTAGATGGATAAAAAAGTGCATAATTTACGATAACACAATAGCTATACAGACATCAGCATCTCTTGAAGGCCTTCTGTGTCTAGTTATGTCCTTGTTGCATTCAACGAGTCAGTCATGCGTGGCGCCATAAAACGCAGCAAAAATCATTTACGAAATACCAACGGGAGGTTATTAGCAAACCTGCCCTGACACTAAACATTGCCAAACTAGGATCTCTCTTGGTGTGTAACAAATGGTCAACTGAGAACATAGTCAAGCGTTTACAATCCACTTTCTCTACTAATATCTATCCCACCGAAATCAATTAAGTAGTAAGCAAACTTATTAGTATGCAAACAGTTTGTTAGCAGTAATTTTCTGAATCATTAGCGTCTGCGATTTTTATAATGTAAGTGCCAAGTATTTCTTGAAATCAAGGTAGTTTTAAACAATCTTATTACAATTGTATCTATTATATGTCAAGGAAATCGAACTGTATGAGCTGGTTCAGGAAACAAATGTGAAGTCATAACCAACCAAGATACAAAATAATGATCATCCAAAATGATATTGAACCACTCAGAAAAAAAAAGATATACTCTAAATGAGCTGTGAGCGGCCTATAATATTATACGACGAAGTAAGACAAGGACTATTTTTTCTGTCCGTGGCCCGAAAACAACCGGCCGAATGCAAGCTAAACTTGCTTGATGAATGTGTTCCGAATAACGAACTAACTTAAAACTCATGACCATACCCGCTCAAGTGAATGTATGTACAACACATGACAAATAAACAATTTTGTGCAAAACTTTATAAAAGCTATAAGTGACTTTAAACGAAAATTTAATTCTAAAAATAAAATGTAAAATAATACCTATGTACAAATCTGACCGACACAACTTTCTTGTTGTTTACTCTGTTCTGGCAATTTTGATGGAAATTCATATATAAATATAATAAAATAAAATACTAGTAAAGTTCTGGCACAAAAACATCAAAACCTAAATGTAAATGCCATACACGATCTTCACTTGTTTGCACACATTACATTATAATGACCAAAAACAAAAGGTACGTACACAATAGTATTGTTTTGTTTACAGCCTAGTAAACTAACTGCGATGTTGTAAGCGGATCTTTCTCTCGTATTGATGTATTAAACTATTGGGCACAGTGGCCTCCATTTAATATTTAACTTACTTGTCACGGTTATCCTGTTGACAGCGTGGTGGCACTACCTTCTATTTGTAAACAAGCCAGCAGTCGTAAGTTAGTTAAACGTGCACATGTGTCGGCGCTTGAAGCGAAACTGACCGCCAGAGCAGAGCGAGCGGCTGGCTCGGCTGGTGTGCGAATCGAGTTCACTTGGTACTCAACTAGCTACGTAAGCGTCGCCTCGCTTTGAGGTAGAATTGGTTGTATGCCACAGGCAATGACTACGGCCACCCACGCACTCCATTGTCGATTTGTAGTCAATAACATCCCTGTCTCGACATCGCAGAGTAATCGAACATCATGTACGAAGGGTACTAAAAATAAATTGTGTTGGTAAACCAGTGTAGGTGAAATCTCATCCGATGCCAATAGATTTCCGAACTGACTGATAGCAATAAGTCTGTGAAAGCGAGCACCGAGAAAAAACTTGATGACTAAAATACATAGATTTTAGTGTAGTGTAATGATCTGTAGCTAGAGTAAATAAGGAAGACGTGCCTACCAGGAACTTATTTCACATTATAATAGACGCGAAAGTAACTTTGTTTGTTATGCTCTCATGACAAATGTGCTGAATCAATATAGATGAAATTTCATTTTTGGACATAAATTGAAAGTGAAAAGAAATGTTATGATTTAGAATTAAGAAGGTATCATATATGTGGGCGAACCGTACCTAAAACGAACGTAAATAAAATGTGTCCCTATCTATAAGCAAATGAGTCGCGCGTTGCTCTGCTTTCATGCAAAAATTTTATTTATGCTTAAGAATAATCGACTTACAATTAAAACGAAAACGATTCAAGGCATCAATCGCTGGAAACTAAAGATTTTCTAATCGTCACTACATCACCACATGGTATAAAATAATGCCGTTCCAATTCTCCGTATGTGTGCTTAAGTCCTTAAAACTACTGCGTTTGTTTTATGATATGTAGAATAACTCGATGGCAGCATGCCTGATATAAAAACACTGATAATTTTGAAGGTTTCTAACGTGATGTCGTGAATAAGCAGTAATCACAATTCGTTGTTGGCTGATGATGACAGTTTAAGTATGTGAATAAGTGCACACGTAAACGCTTTACATAATTGCAGTTTATCTTAGAAGTACATAATTAGGAGTCAAATTATATAACACAATGGCCATTATGTTAAGGGGAAGTTATTTTGTCGGAGAAATACCAGTTTTAATATTTAACGATGTTATATTTCCACTTACAATCAATGCCAATTACGACCGAGAGTTAAAGGAATCATGTTCTTGTTTTAATAAATACAATGGGATACGAACAAATTGTTTTACGAAGTCACACCGTTAGTTCCCACGCGGACATCAGTCGAAAACTGGACAAACCGGAAACAACCAAGCCATCCACCTGCGATTCCCATGTCTCGTGAACACTATAATATTATATTTTTTTACAACTTCAATCACGCCGCTCGATGGAACTCAATTATAACTTAAAAATATTTACAATTAACATATTTCCTATTGTTACAACAATTAGAATAAGGCGTGAGTACGCAGCTTGATTTATTTAATTGGTTTAATTTTAAAATCAGTAACAGAGTTTTGAGATTTGATTTATTTTACGGTCAGATGCTTTAGTCATATGATTCATCACATTACATGTACTCACATTTCCTTAATTGGTAACAACAACAGAACACTATTTTTTTTTATAAAAGTTCATGACAATGATGATCTACGATTTTTCTGATGAAATCTGTTCAATGAGGCACAACAAAACTGTGACCAAAATGAATCAGGAAATGAATAACAAAGATCTTTGTTATACGCGCCATTCATTACGTGTTTGTTATGTAAAATGTATCATTCAAAAGGATTCTTGCAGGAAAGTGAAAATTGCTCTACAAATGCACAGCCGAATCTACGTGTTCCAATTTCCAATACAACTGTCGCAGATTTCTTTTGTCCATTGTATCAAACCACTTATTTCCAAACACGATTACGTTTCAATAAAAGAATTTTCCTTGGAAGAATTACAAATTTTCTTACAAACCTTGATTAATGCTGTTCATTTTATAATGTTCTTTTTAATGCACAGTTTTGAAATAAAACATGCTGTAATTGCATATTAGCATATAATAGTAAGCCGGTGTGTAACTTATCTCGTGGTCATCGGAAACTTGTCAAGAGACCACATACGTGAACGACACATGCTTATCATATTTCACGCAAAGAAAGTTTGAAACTCAATCGATCGAGGTGTTTACATCGATTAGTGAAGCGTTCTCGGTGGTTGGTAAAAGTGAAATTAATGTCGGCTTTGTCCGATACACTTACAGTATTAGAGCGGGTTTCACAAACAGGGCGTGGCTTTGTTTCCAGAAGCTTTCACGGTCCGTACTATACTAAACAAACGATAGTTACATGTCGACTTAAGCGTATTACACAAGAGTTAAACCCGTAAGGCATGAAGCTGGAGGAATGGAGTCATAAATATTGGAAAATCAGACGACTTATACGTTTGTAGGCATAAATAGAGAAGATAACGGAATAAACTTGTCATTTTATATGACGCAATCGAAATCAATAAGAGGAAAGGTCCTAAGTTTATGTTGGAAATGTGACAATTTGTAACTGATGTTTACTATGTAGTAGCTATGTAATACTGATTGAAACGACGATACCTAGTTAAATATATTGATTTGAATAACCCCAATAAGTCGTGAATATATATGTGTAGGTAGCCATTTTTTTGCCTTAGATCATTGTTGATTTAATCGATATTAAATAATGTGATTATTGTTTAAACTATCACTAGGCTTTATGTATTTCACAAGAACTCTTTTCCTGGGAAACCATTTATCTGTAGAAATCGCGATTCAATTAGATTTTGTATTAGATGGAAACCTATTCATTCATACCACATCAAAGATTTTATTATAAGTCTTTTAACCCATAATATATACATAATAGGTATGTGCCGTTTGTCCGAGAATTTCACTCACTAATGCACCTAGGTGGTTAAGTGGCTCCTCGAATCACTTTCAACACTATTGAACCATCGTTTACTTTTATCGAAAAGATATGTTATAAAATATTTACTATACATCAAATGTTATTTTGGACTTGTTTTTATTAACAGCAGGTCCTGAAACTCAACACACATTTGCACAATTATAAATTCGTTATACACATGTAACATTGAATTTGGAACTCCACTGTGTAATGTGCCATTGCTATTCGTGTTAGAACTTAGATAAAGAAGTTTCCCAACGTACGCCATAGACTAGTTGGTGTTTCATCTGGCACATATCCAACGGTAACTAAGTCTTACATTGCCTTGGGTTCGTATACATTACATTATATGGCTAAATATCATTTCAATAGAATCATAAAATATCTAACGGAAATTGCGATTTGGAACATAGATAGTATGAAAAGTTCTGTCGGTACAATTGACCATGACTGTGCTATTCAATATCTTCAAAGCTATAGTTAACGGTATACTTGAAGTAACAACAAATTATAGTCTTCTATTGTCACAAAAGTAAGATTTTAAATGTCTCACTCTCACTATGTGGTGCATTAATTCAAGTTGAAAGTTTGTTAGAGTACCTTCTCAGATAACATGACTTTACTTAATAACTCCAAAAGTGCCGTAAACGTCACGTCCTAAAAACTTTCAACTCGAAATGTGTGTGAAGCCTCTAACTAATGTAACGGGCTTCATACATCGCTCTGTATGTATGTTACGTTACGTATGATTACGAATTAAGATTGTACGTAAGCGTGCACTCACAATAAAACTACGGGAAAGGTCACCGTGAACTATAAAAATATGTAAAAAAATATTCGTTCATGCGTGCAGTCACGACATCTGAAACAAGCGCTAATTCTTTTGCATAATTTACTAGGTGAGCTTTAATAATGTGAAGCCAGGCAAGCTTTAACCAAATACTAATTTGTAAATGTAAAACCCCTGAGTCAACATGTAATGTTGGGATATTCCGAAATAATAAAGAATGCTTAGTTTTTAGCAGGGAACGCATGCAATGTCTCATAAATTTTCAATTTATCATTAACATGTTTATAAATCATAAAGGATATCGGTAGGCACATGTAACGATAAATATTTAGCTATGTGAAATGGGATTGTAAGTCGCTGGTCGCCGATGATAAAATATAGATAGGGCAGTGGTTCAGCTGCTTGTATTGGCGACCGGCGCGGCGTTGTACATCGCATCGGATCGGCCGCGTGTCGGACGACATCGGCCGATGTTATCTCATTATTTATAGTAGACGCTAACGAGACGCACCATGTCGCGGCTGCTTCTAGATACGTACGCCCGATATAGCCTAGATTTGTGAGAAACAATCTTGTTATGACTAACTCAGCCCCTTATACTTTCTCTTTGACACTTTACACGAAAGAAACATTAAGATAAAAGATAAATTCTGTCGTTAAAAAATATATTTAACATACATAGATTTATAAGAAACGCTCAAGTAATCGTGATAACTATTTTGTTCAAAGCATATTTAGGTACCTAAGTAGAGACATTGAGTCAACATTGAAAGTTTTCCCTTGGCCAGTACCTAATCTCAGTTCTTAATTACTATTTACTCGTCGAATAAAAATAACAATGAAACCTAGCTCCGTAAAAATATCCAAAACATAACAAAAATGTACCCACTTTATGCAGCTAATTATTTCAATGAGTTCACTTACACTTACAGTATGGTAATATTTTTTTAAAGGTATACAGTATGGTTTTACGATGATAGACGAAGTAGTAGTACATAAATTTATACGTAATTTTCAAAGAAGACGTAACCAATTACGCAACTGACCACCGGCACCGTCGTGCGTAAAAGCAAACAAAACATGTATTCTTTTTCGAAGAATGCGCAATTTTTCTATGAACGAACTCTGAATTTGTTGACAGATATGAAGCACCACAATGATGATGGAAAGTGAACGCAACGACAAACCACACAATACAATACAATGGGACGAAAATTGTTGCATGACTTGAAAGTTGCCAAAGTACCCGTTAGTGCTTCGCTAGCGCTTAGCGCACTTTGATAACATCTAACCATTTTTGTTTCATGCTATCTGACAAATCTCACATGTAGGATCAGGTATGTACTTTTGTTACAATTTATAAGACTTATTAAGATTTTATTATGACAGCGTGCGGTATGCCATATAATACCCAGTTACAATCCAAACAAAACAGAGTAAAGGGTTAGTAAACAATGTTAATTAAGGCTTGGCAAATAATTTCACCTTTACGTACCTAATTATATATTTTGTAGATAGCTAGCAATTGTAGTATTTGCTATTTTTTCTAGCATCTTATAAAGTTTTGATAGAACTAATACTCAATATACCTAGATGTTATGATGTTACCTTACACTTTGTACAAGTATCCAGATTACGTGTGATTGTTTTATGAACCTTCGTAGCATAACCGCATCGGACTGAATTTTGAATCTATTTATGTAGGATGTGTCCTAATAAATCCTATAGTGTCTTCAGCTAGATTTATGCTAGATGCTTAACAGTCACTTTAACATTGAACATGACAAAGAACACAAGCGGGTCGCTGTGTGGCAAAACTCAGGGTGTTAGGAGTCGCGACATAGGTTGAGTATCGGAGGGAGAACGATCTGGTCCTGAGTGAGTGTGATGTTTCAGTGCGGCTATCTCGAGGGGCTGCGCTCATCACTCGGTGGCTGGACGCAGAAAGTAAAATCATGGTACTGGGGACGACCTCTAGTAAGTGGCCCGGCCTCTCATCGCCGGAATGACCAGCGAACTGTCCTAGCACATTCAAGATTCTTACATTTGCACGAAATTAAAAAAAAAATGATTTTTATTGGAAGTCCTTGCTTCGAATTCAAAACGATTGCTTGGTGTTAGTGAATTAATCAATTATTGTATGTTTTCACTTCTCTTATCGTTGCACTTCATTTCGGTGTTAATTTTATTAGTAAAACAATTGATTTGACCCATTAATTTCTTTCGAAGTAGGTAGAAACGCACATCTCAGTGATTTTTTTCATTCCGGTTTTTTCATTAGCCTGTAGAGGTAAATTGTCGTGAATGGATCGAGCTAAAGTGCTGCATGAAAATTTAGTTTACCTTAACCGATGATCATGTCACAAATCCTTAATTTATTTAACTTCAGTAATGAATAGTGCATCACAAATTAAATCTCTTTATTGAATCATTTCGTTTTAAAATCCGAATTATTTTATGATTTCCAATTAGAGCATGGTGGCGTACAATCTTATGAAGACATAATGCGTGATAATTATTTTACTTGGTTTATAGAATGTCTCTGTTTATTTGTTGCATTTTTTTGTCTTTATTCAGTTCTGCTATATTTCTTGCTGTAACTAAATTCGCCTACTCAGGTAGGTAAACGGGATAAGAACTCTCTCCATAATACATTGTGACACTTGTAAAATATACCCACTTTGAACCACGCCACCGAGTGATCGAAACGCATGAATCCAAGCCTCTAGCACACATCTCACTTACAGCTTCTCAATACATTCGAAGTATTATACTCACTGTACATTTGTAACTGAGAGGCACAAGGTCGTAAATCAAGTCTACTGTATCTGTAGGCCCCAGTCGGTCGCGTCAGCCGCCGCCAGCCGCGGCCGTGCGCGGCGCTGACTTACTGCCCTCTGCCGCCCAGCTACACGTCTCCTCAATATTCTTAGAGCACTAACTTGTACTTAGAGGCTGAATTCAATTTGCTATTTATTAGCATTGTAGAGTTACTACTTTAGTGTGGATGTGTTTAATTAGTTATTAGGATTTAGGTATTGGAGGCATATCAGTAATTTGTATCTTTATTTATGGTGTCGATTAAACACAAACATTTGAAGTACCTAACTTATTGTGTAATAGTATACGAAAGCAAAGATTATTGAAAAGTGTTAACTTTTTGTAGGAGTTAGCACACAATTTGTCACGAAGTTTCGACATGAAAGAGGATAGTGGTGCGTTGTTGGAGGAGCGGGGCGGCATCCGGCGGCACCAGTCGATGCAGCGGCTGCAGCACGGCGAGGTGGACGAGGCGCGGGCCGCACGTGTCGTGCCCGACCACCACGGCAACCTGCACATCACCGTCAAGAAGACGAAGCCTATCCTCGGCATCGCCATCGAAGGCGGCGCCAACACCAAGCACCCGCTGCCTAGAATTATTAATATACATGTGAGTTCCATCTTTATCTCACTCATGGCCTCTAAACAAAGTAAAGCTGCTGAGTCAAGCTAGCTTCGACACCACGATGATCACAACTTCTAAGCAACCTATTCCAGTAAAATTTTCAAAAAGCACTCTCTCATAAAGACACTAATCTCAAAAACAATATTAAATCAACTGTTTTCTTGTGATTCTAGGAGCACGGAGCTGCTTATGAAGCTGGCGGGCTGGAAGTGGGCCAGTTGATCCTCGCGGTGGACGGACACCGCGTGGAAGGCCTACAACACCAGGACGTGGCGCGGTTAATCGCCGAGTCCTTCGCGCAGAGGGACAAACCGGTGAGACCTCTGCTAATTAAATGTGGTGAAATCAGCTACATTCGATAACAAATGACTGTGTATGGCGTAACAGTAAAGTAAAATGTTTAAATCAAGTGTCTGTAATTTGACACTCACGTTCACAGGAGATCGAGTTCCTAGTTGTGGAAGCAAAGAAGTCCAACTTGGAGCCGAAGCCGACCGCGCTTATTTTCCTGGAGGCCTAACATCTACTGTCCCTCCCCGCCAGCGACCCGCCGGCCGCGCAGGGCAGCGCGGCGGTGCGGGCCGACCTCACCGCGCACACCACGGAATAGCCAACTCCAACCTGCGCTGCCACATGCTCTTCTGAGCTGTGACGTCACGTGACGCGGCCACGCAGGCACAGGGAGGCGACACACCGGCCGTCCGGAGCGACGGAACTTACTACCAACCTAACAAGCACCGCCAGACGGGTTTTGGATGAAATCTCTCGAGACCGGGACGCGGCCATCCGCGATGGCCGCTTCGGTGGTGTTGAAGTTTTTTTAAAAGTTTTCTAGGAGAGTAGCTATTAATCCGATTTTACCAGTAGGCGGCGACTGAATTTTATAAAGAAAATCTCCTACTTTTACCGTTTACTATAAGTTCATCTTAAAATTCACAAATTTTAAAGTCACAATTTTTAAAAATTTAGAGAGATCGATCAATTCTGCGAATAATTTCATAGAACTAGAGTTGTAAAAAGATGACGATAACATAGATCTTTCAAATTTCATTTTGAATCGTGCTAAAATTCAATCGATCGGTAACGGTGCTACGAGAAGATATCATGTTTCAAGTGAAGTATCGTGGTCGAGTCCAGAGTCATGTTCCCATCCGTAGTTGTCACTAGCGTCGCGTAGTGCTCCCGGTCGGGCCGTCTCCCGCCGCGCTAAGCAAGCTCAGTTCGGTCGGCTCCTCATGCTTCTACACATTTGTCGGCTTTAACTACTCATACATTTGATTCATTGTCTATTAGAATGAGACCGACGATTTCAGTTCCACTTAGAAACCATTCGAGTTGATCAAAATTAACTACCATTTTGTAGTTTCCATTTTCTGAACACGTTTCGCTGTCCCTTGATTCAAACGCAAAAAGTCTTACATTCCGTTCGTCCTCGGTATCGCTTCGTTTAGTTTGCTTAGCGAGTGTCACATAGAAGGTGCGTCAAACATGTCATTCCATCAGGTAGATAAGCGGTGAGTTTACGAAATTATGGCGGAGAGGGATTTTAGCCCACTCTTTATGGATATTTACGTAGAGATAAGTGAGTGTGTGCAATATAATCAAATGTTAGATGTTAGAACCAATAACCAGTGTTGTGGGCCGGCGCGGCGTCCGCGCGGACGTCTGCGGCCGCCCAGAGCTTGTGCCGCACGTGCAGCTGTTGCGGTACGTGTCTACACGTTCCAACTACTACCTTGTATTTGTATAAATGTAACATGCTATAACTGAACCTCATTATCCTATCTCAAGCGACCGTTGTAAATATATATCTGTATGTACTCATAAGCTGTAAATATCAAATTTGAATGTATTGTAATATATTATTATAAATATTTATTGAAGTTAGTGCCAAAAGCATTTTACATTCCCCCACTAGGCGTGTACAGTACGCGGTAACGCAGAGCCGCTGGTGGCGTCCTCTGCTGACATCAACGTATCTATTATCTTACAATTTATCGATTGCTATCTCACTCAATACGCTTCTAATGTTAGGATTTCAACATGATTGACATATACTTTGATTGTATAATAACAATAAATTGCGTATTCAAATGAATATCTATTAAAATTATATAGTTTCACGTTATACACGACGGCGGCATGAGTACTTAATTCTGTTCCTTTGAGAACGCTTGTGAAAAGTTCAAATTGTGTCATGTATAGACATCCGCCTTTCCCGATTACTGTTTTACCCACAAGAATAACGAGCAGAAAGTGCACTGATACAATATATTTTGTACGAGTAATTATAGTTAATTTTAACTTATACCTAATTGTATTTAAAGTACCAATAAGTTTTTATGATTACACTTAAGCGGACATGTATGTGTATTGTGTAGGCAGGCTCGTGTGACCCGGCAGCCTCGTATTTGAGTCAATTCATCATTTACGTATTAAACACGTTAAACCAAAAGCAATGTACGTAGAGAATAAGAGATTATTTTAACAACAAACTATTTTAGGTTACCTAATGTGTTTATATGATATGATATTGTGGTAATGATTTCGCAAACCTGCTGATTGTTTCGTTTGTAGATTTGTTTACCAACAGCTTGCAGATGTTTGTTCAGACCGCGTCTACAGTACAACGCCTTTGAATCCCGCAGTACCTCTCATTATTAGCAACCTGAATGTTATAAGCCGTCCATTTATTTTGCATTTAGTTTGTCCACGGATGCTGTGCAGGTGAACGTGGATTAAGTATATCTGTACAATGGACCTCGGTTATTACAATGTGTTGGTAAACATTTCACAAGTACCTATTTAGATAAAGTTTAAACTTCGCGCAGGTGTTTCGTTAAGAAGATCTATGTTGTAGTCTGTTGTTAAGTTTGTCGTTGATGACAAAAATATATTGTTATCTAGATAATTACATATTGTTTTACTTTCCTCATTTTGGGTGATTTTTAAGAAACCTTGTGTCAATCGACTACTTGTTGGCTCCGACAATCAGATTAATGATCGGATAATGCTATCTCTCGTGTTCATGCACAATCTGTTACAATTCACAGAAATGAAACTCAAATCCAACTAAATAACAATGATGTTGCTATCCTTAACGATACCTAATCCTGATACTGTATTTACTTGCACTAAAATATGTCTTTACGCATATTTCGCCCGCAGTCTATGCAAAGGTAGACCAGGTCATAATAAGTGTACATGAATTTAGGTAAGTATTTTTTATGAGATGATGAGACGAGATTTTCAAGGCGTATTGCTACGCCGTAGCAAGTAAACATCTTCTCATCATAATGTGAGAGCTCTTCTGTGTCTTTTATCTCGGTATAGTAAATCCAGAACCAGTAGATTCTGGTTTACGAGAACATTCCTCGAGCAATTTGACATTGTTAGTACATAATAAGACATGCCACAACTTCTAGAAAATACGGCTCTCCGAGCCTATATATGAATAATCCGATATACGTCTTGTTTAACAAAGTTTCTGAGTGATCGATCCAGATAAAAATTGACGTGCTGTAGATAACTTTGGTCAAAAGTTTCATCATTATAAGAGATATTGATACAACATATTTTGATTTGTCTGCAATACGTAGTCAGATAATTCCAATGATGAATGTTTAAGTGCAAAATATTATGTAAACACCAGTTATTACGTAGTATATTGATCATATTTATCCTGTTTCTGTTCAGAGACATGATACGTTTTAGGGTTTTACTCAAAGTTCACCGTCTAATAACAATTTAAAGTTGAAATATGTGACACTAAAACAAAATCTTGTAAAAAACATATAAAGACGTCCAATGCTGGGCAAAGGCCACCCACAAGGGCCCACACCGCGCTGGGCATGCGTGTTAGTGAGCGCAGTGTGGGATATTGCTGGCTTTGGGGACGCTGCAGCCCATCTCCGAGAAAGGCATTTAATATCCCACTTATTGTTGTTTGGTGGTTATACCGCCAAAAGTCGGTCGCCAGAGCCTCGTCCGTTTTTAGCAGGGGTTGGGGGGAGGTTGGCAATTGTCCTTGCACCCCCTATGTTAGTTCATACTTCCGAAAACAATTTAAAGTCCGATAATTACAGATTAAACAAGGAAAATCAAATAAAATCTATCTATATATCTCTTTAAACTATGTATAGATAGATACTCCTTCTCAAATATTCTGAGTTGCATGTTGTGTAGCTGCCTGTTCTATTGAACCCGCGCGCCTGACGTCGAGCGCACAGCAAACACTTACGTAGCTCACTATTATTAGCCGATAAAGTGGCACCAAGCATATTATTCACAATAAATTACTGTGATAACTTAATTGTTATTGTTATTTCAAGTAAATACGGTCATATATTTGAGTTATTGAAATCATGCCTCTTAATGGAGCATATGTCGCATTTAGCTACTTCTCTTTTTTAATTTTCCGTGAAGGGACTTATGTTGCAGTTAGCCCCATAATTAAATATACAAATAGTTATCTATTGTTTATTTATACCATTTAACCCAAACGCGCTACTAGGGGCCAAAATGGAACAAGTAATTTTTTGAGTTATTTATCTAACGACAATTATGTCATTTGTGGCATTTTCATGATTTAAAATCCGAAATTATTACTCAATACTTTTGCCCTCTAGTATCTATTACAATGGGCAAATAATAATAAAAATCTTACCCCTTGAAGGATAAAATAAAAACAAAAGTTCCACAGAAACCAGTCCCTAGTCGGATTAGGTAATAATATATCTGTTACTGCTTGCTATAACATAATAGGTAGGTACCGTTGCAATGATTATATCTGATATATCTTCTTTACGAGGTATGCGCTACATGTAAGTACGGCCTAGTTTACGATTTGCAGATTTGATATTATTGACTCCGCTTTGAGTTATTGCCTACCGATAAGGAACGATCTTGGCGATATTGCACTGCAAGTAAATACTCGCTGTCATGGGCGTAGCCGCCGGAGGCAAATACGTCTTTCTTGCTCCGCGATTAATGTTACACATTGACTGTAAATTGGACTTTCAATTCATTCGATATTTCAACCCTAGCAACATACAAACATATAAACTACAACTCGGGAAAACTAAATGAAAAATGAGTGTAAGTTCTTCTAGGTAGTTACTTAAACATTTGGGCAAATTGTGAGCGCATTAAAACTTTTTAATCATTTTGGACTAATCGCGAATTTTTTTAACAAAAACCGTAACCATAGTTATATACGCTAAACATGCATTTAGGTATCTGGTGAGTAATCTTATGAACAACATGACTTAGCTAATCAAATGTTCTGAAAACAGAGAGAATTATGTTGACAAGAAATTGCTTCAATAATATACTATAAATATTTAATAACACTTGTTTTGCATATCGTGGTGACAAATCAGTAGGTCAATTGCTTACAAGGAAAGGGGTGTGGTACTTGATCTAATTGGGTAGACATTATGTTTACTAAGAATGGATTATCTTATTTATCTCTTTATTATTATAGTAATGAGTATCAATGCTATTTTCTCCCAGTCGACTTCTACGCATTTATGTCTAACCCTGAAACGTTCAAACACTCAAACGTTAGGTACTAAAATGAAAGTCATACTTAAAAGTCTTTTTATGGCAGTAATTTATGGCAGTATTTTATTAAAATTGAGCGGCGTTTCATTATTCTGCCTTAAGAAGTTCAACTACTACTAATTTACTACTAGTTGGACTAGGGATCGCTAGATTGACAGAAGTGCATGGGGTTTGGTACTTTTTCGGAGTCTGTTAGTTGCCCAGATTAAACCTGTGCCTGCGAAAGGACATTAAATACCATCTACAATTGCAATAGTGAGATTAGAGTCGTTTCAATTCCATTCTCCCATCAGCTGTTTTGAGAAACACTGGCAAGGGTTGATAGTACAGTGTAAACGGTAAGAACGCTCGTTATAATACCGGTAACTGTAATGACGATATCCACTCCTTTGCCGAGCGATGTGTTTCAATACACTTACACACGATCAAAAGTTACTCCTTTCTGAAATTATGAAGAATAATGTGTTAGATAAATGTTTAGAATAAAGCTGAGAACAGAAATTAAACAACTGCTTTCGATAAAAATCTTAAAATATTTTTTTAACAAGAGTACGGTAAATTTCCCTATTATTTTTAGCACTTTACATGTCTGTATACTATGTGGTAACTGAGTGATTCAGTTTTCATATAGTTTAATAATTCGAAATAGGTATCAATAAGGAAGCAAGTGTTTTTTTTTTAGCAAATGACCAATCCTTAAGTTCTATTGACAAAAACATCCAAATAATACGCATGTGACGAATTATAACACAAAGATCTTATCACCGATGATGTAAAAATATTACTGCATACATTACAAAGATTACAAATCGGAAGATGTGTTGCAAACAAACCGTTTTATTGAATATCTTCAGTTGATACAGATTGAGAGATAATACAAGTTCAAGTTACGGCTAGCTTGATTTTGTGAAACTTCTTAAGATGATAGCTAACTGCACTTGAAATGAAAATGATAGGATTGGCAAAGTTGAAAATCCTCCAATGTTAAACACTCTTGTAAATAACCGTACAACAATTATAAAAGCTACAGGCTTAGGCTTTGTATGTAGTATAGACCTCTAACAAAAGTATCTAAATGTTATCTACTTAGGGACGTATCTGAACATAACAATTTAACAATCCAAAACATGACACACCACCCCTACAGGGTTCATCGCATAAAAACAACACTTATCGGACATTGCCAAAGATATTCTTATTTTTCTGGTTGTTACTATAATAAAAATGTCCCCTACTTCGTGTCACGGTCCTCAACAAGACAAGAAAACAATTAGAATCAAAGAAGTTTGAAACATTAGAGAGTGGATTAAAGGCTACTGAGAATTATTATCAAATTTTTCATCCGATCGAGACGACCTAGCTACATGAAGGATTTTAATGAACGGCTGCTGAGGTCACCTATGCTTCAAGATATCTAGAATCCTTTCTCCTTACCATACGTATAATATTATAAATTGGAAAGTAGCTCTGTCTGTCTGTCTGTGTGCCTGCGTTCACGCCAAAACTACTAAACCGAATTAAATAAAATTTGGTAAACATGTAGTCTGGATTCCAGAAAGAACATAGACTACTTTTCATCCGGGTGTGGTAAGTACTTATAGCTCCATCGGGCGGTGAGTGGCACCGCGGGGAACAGCCACCCCATCAAGCTACCCGAGACTGTCAAATTTTCCCAATAGACTTTAAACCATATGCTTCAGCGATAGAGTTGAAAATCTATTAAGGAAATTTGACAGATTGTAGCAGCCTGATGTGCTGGCATAGTCTATACATAGTCCCGTAATCAAAGTTAAGTTAAGATAATATGTATCTCTTTCAGTTAATAAAATATTTTATAACCAAACCTTTTATAATTTATGACCTATTTTTTTATGTTGATGACGTTCGTCAGCTCAACAATAAATATAAAAATATATTTTTAACAAAGTTGTTATTGAACTGAATGCATACATGAACGTGAACGAAATAGCGGTCAACTGTAAGCGGATATAACCAGTTATTTTCTTATCTTTATCATTAGAAATGAAAACGTTTATCACCGCACGTATATTTTATTATTGTAATTATATGTCGTTTACTTTTTCTCTCGATTAATTTCATTTAAAAAGCGAAACCTTTATGCATAAAAGTGCTTAGATTTTTTAAAAAGACTTATCTGAAGCAGTTCTATTCTATTTGAAAATATTAATATGAAATAAATGATTGAAACACATAACAAACTAGGCCACATAAAAGAAAGTTCTTATTTATTTGCCGCTTTAGAAGTTTAAGGATTTTATTTGAGTATTGAAAGATTTAGTTTCAGTCAGAGCGGTTTCCTGAGAAAATGGACTTTGAAACTTTTTTTCCCCTTTTTATCTGAAATCTCAGATATTATCATGCTTTCTGATAACACTTCCCTCGTTTTTAAAATCATTATAAAGGAGAAATAAGACAGCTTATTGACGTTGCTAGAGCCTCTTATGGTAGTCTACCTACTATGGGGGCAGCGCCTTACGTAAATATGCAACTTGCAATACAAAATAATACATAATCTATAAACTTGGCCCAGCGAGTCTGAGACAGAATTGTTTAAATAAATTAATAAACTCAAGCTTACTGTTCGTCAAAACTAAGATACATCAATTATGATACATTCACAAAAATTATAAAAAAAAAAACAGATTTTATCCCGCTTTTCGTAATGTGCCACTGGTGTGACTTTCCATAGAAGCTTGCAAAAACCTGTTTGAAATAAAAACTTTGAGACTATAACGTAACAAGTAAAGTTTTCAACTACAATCTAATATATGGATTTAAATGATAAATGATAAATGATATTTATTTTGCAAATAGGTTGAAATCAACACTTTTACACGTCAACACATTTTTTTATAAAATAACGAGATGAGGTCGGCATTTCCTAACTGACTGCCTTGAGAAGAAACGCCGAAACAAACTCAAGGGTCATAGTCTCTTTTAAAGTCCAGACATAAAAATAAATTACATACTAAAGTATGGATGAGCAATTATTTATTATATTATTTAATACCTATATACAACCTATATATACCTGGTTTATTTATGAACTTAGTACGAATTATTAATTTAATGTTGCTGATTTATACCTACTCGTATACAATATAAATACCTATATCCAGTAGATTATTATTCCAAAAAGCTTACAAAGATCAACCAGATAATTCCTCCGTTTTTAATTGATCTGTACGAAGAAACCACCTACTTAAAAATTCCCTCACACCCTATGTAACTTATCTAGTATGATGGCGGTCGTATGAAACACAATTATGTACTACATATTGTACAACGATCATTTTCGACTAGGTTTTCTTAATGATAAGCCATTTTTTACAATCTATCGTCTTAATTACAGTAGACATCTTAATCTTTAAGACATATTAATTACAGCTTATAATCTGAATAAATAAATAGATCAGCCATTTTATTGAACGTCCGGCCTACCGTGTTAACTGCTAAATATAAATCTGATGCAACAATGCGCTCGGATGTCTTGTGCAGCGTGGTGTTTTAGAACGTCAAAAAGTGTTGCCCCACGCGCGTCGGGCAGCACGCGGCCGGGGCCATTAGCCACGGCATGCGCCCGCGCCGCGCGCCAGCCGTCCGCGGCAGACGCGCGCAGGTAGACGCACGCCCCGCGCCGCCAACCTCATCATACAAGCGTAGTACCTTGCATCAGCCGGCTACACGTGCTAGTCTTTCCAATGGTTATATAAACCATAACTTTTATCAGACCGCTTTCTTCCGCAAGCCCTACGGCTTACCTACAAAACTGTTTCTGCTTTAAAGAAGTTACTTGATTAAATAATATTTTCAATTAAGAGAATATTTTTGGTAAAAACAGTCTACTTTATACATATTGCAGATATAAGTTTCCGGTTATACCAAGTTTCGCCATGTGAGAACAGTTGTTGCTACCCAGGTACCTTTCAATATTTTACAGACTCCATAAATGATGTTCATCTCTACATTTTCTGAGGCGTGATTGTATCTTTATTAGCTCGCTGGAGGGGCTAGACTGATTTACCTTTGTATCGGACTATCAACAAAACAAATCATCACGCCCATTGCTATAATTCGCGCGTGTCAAGAAAGAGGTCACAAGAGGTGTTCACCGTATCGCAAGCTTCCTAATGACGGCACAAGTCACAATGTGTCGGTGTGCTAGGGGTCGGCATTATCGCTTATTTTAATTCGTTAGTCATCATTTTAATCCAAGAAGTAAGTAAACAATTATGTTAGATGATGATGACAGTCAATACTTATTTTACATAAACTACATTTACACTATTTAAGCGTTCCATGTTCCGTTTCAAGTGACCGTAAAGTAGAATGTATGCATTTGAGTCTACACTATAACAAAATCTTCTACTAATGTTTTAAATTGCGCTGCAGAGTTGCTACGCAATAATTCATCCTCTTATAACTACAAGAGGGCTTTCACCGGATCCTTGATTGAGAATCACCTGACTTAAGAGTATGAATATTTAACAGCACGTCTTATAATGGATTAGCAATCACAGTGACTTGTAGATAATAAGCGAACAGAAAGACGGCGGCAGAGCTTTGCCAGTAATCACGGAGGTAGCAATAAATTATTCCTAACTACTAATTTATACTGGAATTTAAACATTGTATAGCAATAGGCAGGGAAGACATTTATTATTTTAAAATTGTTGTAGAAAGGTACACCTACTGGAAACTTCTTGGCTATCTGAAATAAAATAGCTATATTTAACAGGAATTGTAATGATTCAATCTTACATTCGGACCCAAGGACCCAAAGATTTTCTCAAAATACCTAAACCCCTGTAAAAAGCTTGAAGTAAATGACAGTTTCAAAACTGACTTAAATAATCCGAACAGCAGGCCCAGTTTATAGAGCTCGTACTGCCCCTTATCGCTTCAACCTTCCCTGAAACTCTGCAAACATTTTAAAACCAAAATAAGCCAAATCGGTAAAGCCATTCTCGAGCTGTAGTGAGACTAACGAATAGCAATCACTTTTATATACCTACTTAGAAAGAGCGCTACCTAAACGAGCTGTAACTTTAAAATACCATATTATTTGTAAAATGACATAGAATATCAACGTTGAAAATAAATTAGAGATACTATAAATAGATGATGAATTTGACGTTTGGTGATGACAGATTCATACAATTCAATACATTTCAATTGAAATGTTTACAATATGTTAACAGTCTTTACGGTAATTTCTGAACGTCCCAAATCTATAATATCAAATAAATACCTAAACAATGATAAACATTTCATTTGCGAGTTATTGATATCGGCCAATCGGGGGGTCAACACCGGCCATTATTGATTGCCGAGAATCAGATTGTTTACGAGTGTTTAGTTAGCTTAAAGTTACACACATCTGACCATGGACTATACAATTAAATAACATTCAAAGCCCTGAAAATAGAAAAATGTTCTTTTTCAAGAAGTGTGAGCGGTGACCGGCGATCCATTTCCCTCCGGCGATGATGAACCACATGCGTTAGAAATAAGTAGTTTTTTTATTTCCATGTGCCTAAAGACAGGAAGAATACTTATGTAGAAATAGTATTACTCGTTAAAAGAGAAACGATTGGGCATCTATAGGGATAGGCTATGTAATATAGCAACAAACTGTATAAATTCTAAGTTCATCATTTATAAAAAAATCTAATTCCAATGCTAAAAAACTAAAAAGTATTAAAATCGAAATAAATAATAATTAAAAGTTAAATCATCCATATCAATAGGAACTCAAGTGGGGGGTAATTTTGTTGACATAATCGAACCGCAATCGATTTGTTTGTTGTCATCAGAACGGAAGCGCCGGCGATCACCAGCGGCGCGGCTGCCGGCGGCCGGCTCCACGACATCACACATAAACATTACATCAGCCGCCCCACGCGAGGTTACAGTTCACACCTTTGAAATTTGTAACACTCGTAACTTTTTCCAGCTATTGCTAAGCCAAACATAATGTCAATGCTGCATTCGTTGAACCAGTTTGTGCTGTGTAGTCAAAATCTACCAACGTCATATTACTCGCAATATACTCGCAATATCGTAGTGCAAAATCAACAAATTTTTCCTTATAACTAGGTCATTAGAGGAACAATATTTAGAAATGTAACAGTAAGGTTTTAAAATGAGAAAGGTTCGTTTTTAAGCGTCACTCTACTCTCGGAGTTGTACCTAATGTAGGTTAACTTACAGACTCTCGCAGACTGCAACAAGTGTCAGAAAGCGTGCGAGGAGTCAGAAGCGTGTAAGCCGAGCTAACGATCGCATAGCATACCGGTATGGTCAAGTAGCCGGGTTGTAAAGGTCAGACTAAAACCGCTTCATATGAGATCATGCTTCTCCAGAATTGCGTCGATATGTACAGACACGTGCTACCCATCCAGTGGAAGAGCTAGACGATGCATCTATCAGATACATTGTTATCATTGTTGGTGATTATGTATGTATCAGTCATACATAGTTGCTGTAATTTCTTACCTTCACCAAATAATACGTAAATTCAAAAGTCCGTTACTCCGTTTTTAATAACACACGGCTTATATTTTTTCAAGGTATGATAATCCTCATAAAAGGTGGACTGGTGGAGAAATGGAATCGCTGACAACTGCAACTGACTTGAACGATCAAACAATAGTTTTTTTAAATTCTTATTTTGACCGTTACCGATGTAACATTTGACCGGTTTTTGTGTTCCAAGTTGCTCTTAATTAAAATTTTATCATGCTGCCCAAAAGAGATATGTAGGAAACAAGAGCCGTCAGTGTTCACGTGCACAATAATGTGATGAATTTGACTAAACACCTTTGCAAATTGGGATTCGCAACGAAACAACATGCGAGAAAGAACCTGATGTGACGTTATTTTTAAATAGCGAGGGGCCCCTTGTGTTCAAATATCGACAATGTAATATTGTCAATACCTGTTTTACGTGATAAATTGTGATTTCAGAAGAGTAAGAGCAAAATCCTAACACTATTTAGATAGTGACGACTTTATTTTTTTCTTCTGACTATCTCAGTAAAATTGAAGTTCCACATTTACACTTTTCATGAAATAACACTTAGAAATTTGAATAATGATTGAATCAAGCAAGAAGCGGATTTATCCTCACTAGTAGTAATGAAATTTGCAAATGCGGATTAATAATATTCGAATTAATATGTATGTACGCTCCATGTACATTCCTGGAGGTAAAATGATGAAATTCTTTGATGAAATTCAGGTGCTCCCTGATTTTTTGACACCGAATATAATCTAAATGAAGTATGTAGGATCCATTTTACTAGAGGGCTTACATATAATAATCTTAGCAAGTGACCTACTAGAGTTAGCAAATATGTTCAAGAATTAAATAGTTATTCCTAAAATTATAAGACGTATAAAAATGTCGATATCTCCGGCATTGCCACGGCCTCACTGTATGGTCATCTGACTCCTGACCTGAGATCGCTCGTGATATTTGCTCCAATTTCATCCGGATTGCGGCTGATCTTTCGATAGGTACTAACTTATCAGTCTGCGCGTATGTGCAATATTTGTATCGTTCAATGTGCCTCCTTGAAGTCTTAGGTGTTCATGGAATTCTGCCGGGGCCGGGGGCTGCGGGTTGTTCGCAAGAGTTACCGTGGCCCTGGCACACACAGATCTCCAGAAGGAACGAAGTGGGTTTTAGTCTGTAAAAGTCTGACGTTCCCTCCAGCTGCACCGACAGCGGAAGGGGTCATTTGATTCCCGAAGTTAAAAAAGGTGTTCACGGAATTGCAGGAATTTTAAAACCGCGTAGTCCTAGTACAGATAGCGCTCCAGAAGGAACGAAGCCGGGTTTAATTAATTAAATCATGATTTCCCACATAAAATAAAGGTGTTCATGTAATGTACTAATAACCTTAGCAAGCACGACTGCTGAGCCTGAGGTCCTGGGTTCGCTTCCTAAGAGCGAGTCAGGTCTTTATTGGCAATTTACTGCTTAATATTTTCTTATGCGATGCGATTTACTTTCTGTATACTGACTAACAGTTACTTAATTACCCTATAGAATAACCAGTCCATTTAATAATATTACGTTTATATTACACAATATTGATTATCGCGACAAGACGCGCTGCTTATTTATGAGAATGTTAGTTAATTGGTACTAAAAAAAATCAGACGTGCCTTATCAAGTTGCGTATCGTCTCGTCTGCCATTGAACAAAATTTGCGCTGCAATGATAAGGCCTAAGGCCTGTTCTTTATTCTAATAAAATTCAAATACATTTATTTACACAGGATATTGAAAAATACCCCTCTTTTAATCAGATGAAATTTTTAATAAAAGAGGTCTTTTATATTAACCTACCACCACGTGTAAAACTGACTATAAATTAACTTTAAAAGTCTGTCATGTGGTTGTGACAGTGGCGTGCTGGGCACTTTTGACTTGTCATCTATAGGTAACGGGTAACTAGGTAACTACGTGACTGTGGCGGTCAAAAGGTTAACATTACCTTTCAGGTAGGTAAAGATTTCCTTGATATGCAACTCATTACCAACAACGGTGTCATCACTCGAGCATTGCGTAAGACTTGGAAAATACTTTTAGTATTTATGTTTATAAAATTTCCTATATTCCTAAGGAAATAAACATAACAAAGACCTTGCAATGTGCTCGGAAACTTACCATGTCAGTACACTCATCCGGTACCCCGATCATTAGAATCTATTTCCAAGAATAAGTTCAATTTCAATAAATAAACAATAATTAAAAACTTCATAACATAAACAATTGTCTGTTTACTTACTTGCGGTTTAGATAAGTTATGATATGATTCTGAGACAGTTTTCTGGAAAAACCGTGAAGTTTTCCCGATTTTTACATCATGACTTAAAAAGAACTTTCTGTCTTGCTCTTTGAAAAGCGTTTTTTGTTTTGACCTTACTTGTTTTTAAGAGGAAAATTTTGATATAAACCTCTTACGTAAAAACATAATGTATGCGATTGTAGGTAACATTATTTATATAAACTATAAGATAAAACCTTTTGAAAAATAAAACAAAATGGGAAATCGCTTGCACGTCATGCAATTAACATAAACATACATAACCACTCGCTGTTACTTACCTACCCAACTAGAGCTCGCGCCCCCCGTTCGTATGAATGGTATGTTTGATATAGCAATTTATATTGAGTACAGCCTGCAAAATACCTTAATAGCTATTTTCCCCATAAAGTAGGGCATTAGACAGTGTATTTGGTAACCACGACTCATAACTAAACTTTATAAAATCAATAAAATCTGCAACTATTTTCATTTTTTTCACATATTTATGCAAGGATATCATAGTACGGGACTGCATACTCATCTTCAATATAATATTTTATGATCCAGAGATAGCACACGCAAAAAACATAAACATGGAGATCAAAGTATAAACACATTTACCTTGATCTTGAGCTCCAATGTCTCAAAACACATTATCCCGCAGTTCAACGCCTTCGCGCAGGCTCGGCACTGCGAGATTAATTCGACAGTAAGCATATCAGCTACTTGCTTACTTGCCAACTGATTGTGGGTAACTCCAAAAGAACAGGAAAAACTTTTCACCTAAAGTAATGAAAATGTACATTCATATTTTAAATTAATGAAACGTTCATAATCTGCCTAGCCTTTTCCTAAGCTGTTGGGGTTGGCTTCCAGTCTAAACCGTGTGCAACTGAGTACCAGTGCTTTACGTGGAACGACAGCCTCCTCAACCCAGTTACCTGGGCAATCCGATACCTTTTGGTAAGACTGGTCAGAATTACTAGCTTCTGACTACCGGTAATGAGTGCCAAAGACGTACGATGTATGTACATATTATGACAGCCAAATCTGCAAAAATCTTAATTATGATAGAACAAACCGGGAGCTATAATTTTAATTTGTTAATGAAGTTATAGCGTCATTCCATATTTAATATTAACGACCATCTCAACATTCCGAGAAATAACTTTGTTATCGATTAAATTATACGCATTCTTGAAAAAAAGGTTCTTCCACACGTTCGTTGTTTTTATCAAAAGATCTATTTACATTTGCATCGTAAAAACATTTGACGTCATAACTGTGAATCGCCTATACACACGTCACATAATATTTTGATCAAGTATACGAGTATGATTGTTATTCAATGAGCGAAAGGATGACGGTTCGTCGTCATCATGCACCGTCATGGTTTGTAAACCGTGATAGTGTAAAAACATGTTATTTGTAACTGTAGATGCTTCTCAACTAGTTATTATTAGAATGTGTATGAGCTGCAGTCAATAGTATTCTATTTTCATAGCTGGACAACAAATAAGACGTACTCACGCTAAGACTCGGTACTAAGTCCCTATTAAAGCAACGAACATTATCAGCAAGAATTTCGAAGACCTTTTGAAACCTGTACTAGTATTATACAGAGGAAAGTTTGCTTGCTTGTCTGTTTCTTTACATTGAGTAGGTACCTGCAACTTCTGAACAGATTACAAATTCTTTCAATGTTGGAAAAATACATTATTAGGTATTTTCTGGTTAGGTACTGGAAAAGGTTCTTTGGTAACGCGGCTGAAACCGCGAGAAACAACTAGTTTTTAATATCTATCCAATCCAGATATAGTCAAAGATACGTAGGCGATGCCAACTTATATTTACTTTTGTTATATATAAACCTTTTAAGCGTTTTTAAATTACTTGTATAATGTCTAAGGGCTCAACCCTTAAGGCATTTATACAAATGGAAATCATACATGATACAAAAACTTAAACATTTTCATATGTTCTTTAAAACTTGCTCGTCATGCTGTTTACTTGATTTTTACTTATTAAGTAGATACCCTTTTCATAACATAACGATATCGTGAACGTTTTAAACTTTAACGAAAACAGGCATCACCCCATATCTTTCTGTAAAGAAATTAAAACAAAATGGTTTATCATACATCTTACTTTTTGATATAGGTAGAATGTTATGAATGATTAAGTGTTATGAACACATTTAAGTGTGTGGTTATCCTTTATTATTTTTCTTATCTGCACACTTGACACTTACCTGAATGGAACAACATACGAGTAGATTAATATTAGGTGTATTAAACACCTATGCTTATCGAGCGCCAACCGTGGCAACCAGTTACAAATATTGCATCATTGTTGTTACAACTAAATTATATATTAATTTATGGGTTTGCGATATTTTTGGGTGGGTTGTTTTTATGCGCAATCGCGAAAATGTTTTTCATCAGATGATGCGACGTAATATTATTCAATTAATATGCCAACCTTTTCAAGGCCCAGCAAAATTATTTTATACAGATTTCGTTTCTCACATCTATGGCAGCTGTAGAATTAAAAGTTAATAACTTTATCGAATATAATCTGTTTTGTCAATAATTAACTTTTTATTATGAGATAACCGATAGGAACGGGAAATTTTCACGGCATTAAATTATAAAAATAAAAAGAAAGAAGAATTATAATTATTATACTTAGGTATGTGAATATCTAAAACTTTGACATTTAAATTTTGAAGAAGTCGTTTTATTTTTCTGTATCAATAAAAAATCTGAAAAATATATAAATTGTGTTCTACCGGTATCGGAAACGTGATCCAAGCTATTGGCAGTCAGTGCTTCACCTAGAGTAACCTTCTGCCAATGCGTTCTGCATCCTTCATTATCAAGCCGTGTAACGAGAACGTCTTTAGGTGTAAATCGAGGGTCTTGGCTAATGAGCCATTGGCTGAAACGACTTTCGGCACAATGACTGAGGAATCTACAGGCCAAATGTTGACAACTTCGAGCTAAATCAAGATATTTACGTTGTTCTTCATAATGAACCGCTGTAGTGCACATAATGCACATAATGAAGCCTGTGTTTTATTGTTCACTTGTTCAGGCAATTTTATTGAAACCATAATAGCACTTCAATTGTCTAAAAATTAGCAACTATTATTAGAATCAAGGGCAATTGACAGTAATTATTTTCTTAACTAGGTATTAGTTTACAACACCTAAGTCTTTGAACCGAGTCACTTCATGAACCTTCCTATTTGTTGCTGAGGGCTTACCTAATAGCAGTAGGCAGTAAATCTGAGAAATGATTAATAGGTTTGTATTCCAGATCCACAAATTTTACTATACCTCGTGGTATACTTACCTCTATGATTAATATGAAAAAGCCATTGAAAAGGGGAAGTACGGGCAACGCTGATACTATGACGATTGTGTAGGTATTATATCAAAATTTGTAGCGATAGATAAATTTCATGGAAATTGGGTGACACACTTGTTTGGTCAAAGACATACGCTGCAATAACTAACGTTTGATAACATGCTGTGACGCGGATTCGGTTGTTTTGTGGGTGTCGTACGATGAGTGACGGAGGTTCGTTCACCGCCCTACGTCACACCAGCCTCACAGTTAGTGCAAAACAAAAACACCGGAGGACGAAATTTTGATAACAGTCAGAAATTAGGAATTATTTGATATAAGATTAATTAAAGAAAATTATTTTTTTGTAATTCGCGTTGTTTCTAGATAAAAGTCCCAAAATTGGTTTCTCAAAAAAATTACTAAAAACGGATAAAATTTGATATTATCATTTAATTTCCACAATAATTTGGGTTCAGATTAATATCAGAGTTCGTTGCTGATAAGTTCGGCAAAGGTGCAGACAGCAGCCAAGTGCGGCAGAGGCGTGCGGCTCGGCGCGGCCCGTGCGCGCACGCTGCAAGATAGCGCGAGGTTACATCAGACGCAGCCGGCGCGTGCGCTCGCGCTATATAAGTTACCGTACCGCCTCTCGCTACTCATTCACAAATCGCAAGTGGTAGATGACAAGACGATATTAATTTGTGGCAATGTTCTATGCTCTCATGTATCATCCTATAATCGTGAATAATAAACTGAAATACGAACAACTGTGGCATAGTGACAATTGGTGTGACAGTCATTCCCCGCGGTTCGAGCATCAACAGAGATAACCCAGAGTCCTTCAGATCGAGTGCAGTGATTAAAAGGTAAATATTATTTGTTTTGAAAATATCGTGCTGTGTGAAATGCAGTTTGCCCATAATCTAAGTAAATATAAATATCTATATAGAGTTCATAACTTCATTCTAGAATATTATACCCATTTGGGTAACGAGTCCAATAAATATCTTAGATAACAAATAAGACAAAATAATAATTTAAATAATTTTGTAATTCTAATTAAATTTGTTAAACTTTAAATGTAAGTAGAGGTCAACGACAGCTTTTTTATCAATGAACTTTTAGTTTGCGTCAAATACAAGATAACAGACTGTAGCTGACGATAGTTATTGCCAAAAATTCTCTTGATAAAAGCCTCCATTATCTACTGTTTTAAAAATTAGAGGTCACCTTAGTCACAAGATAAGTAGTTCTAAGATAGTGTCGTACTAGAATGAACATTATAGTTCCAGTAGTTTCCCTTATATAGGAAAGTGTTGCAAATCCTTTGGTGGTGGCTCGTCTAGACGTGTAAAACGATCCCAGTTAACGGTATCGTATTTTAACTATTCACGCTCTAATGCTTTCGCTCAGGGTTGGCTCAGGTTTAGTGAAAAGTTGATTAAAAATTCATCAATACACGCAACACTTGTAAAATACTTATATCGATATTTACAAACGTACATCACCTGCCTGATCTTTAACTAATTGTTTAGCAAAAACTAGATTGACTGACGCATCAAGTGCAACGTTTATCAACCCTAACATCAAATGAAATGCGGACACTAATATGGTTTCATAATTCCTTTACAGAGTGACAAGCGGTCGATCAATCAATCGAGTCTAGATCACCTGAACGAGCTAACGTGTTGTTCGAAGAGTAGAGAAGAGAATTTACTTAGAAGAGTCAATTTTTGAAGAATGGCGACTGTACAGACCCCTCCCGAGATGAGCCTTTCGGCGTCTCTACCAGTGCAGCAGGAGCAATCTGAAAAAGATCTGCTGGCGCTGACCATGGCGGCCCTACGCTTAGTCAATCCTTGGTCGGTGGCGACCAAGTCAAGCCAGTGGAAAGACCAGATAGTCCCGGGAGCGCCCGAGGCTAGAGATCGTACCATCACCCTGGCAGAAGTGCGCATGCACGACACGCCCCAAGACTGTTGGGTGGTCATCTACGATCGAGTTTATGACATCACTACTTTCTTTGATGAGGTAATTTCATAACATGACCATGTTACTTTAAGTTTAAAAATATCCAAGTATTCAACGATGAATCTACTATTAATTATTTACTTAATGAATTTACTATCAATATTAACCGTAGTATATTGATTTCTTCTTAATCAAAACTTCTTCTATGTTGTTTTAAAAAAATATATATTAATAGTTTATTTTTTATTGTTTCAGCACCCTGGTGGCGCGGACATAATGTTCGAGTATGCGGGTCACGACGCGAGCACCGCGTTCCGCAGTTCGGGCCACTCCCGCATGGCTACCAAAGCTTTAGAACGATTCCTGGTCGGAGAGCTGCCTATGCAGGAGCGCATGTACCGCCGACCCGGTGGAATCCGTCTTAGTGATATGCCAGAATAAGAAGACCAGGAGCTTTACCAAAATTATTAGGTTTAAGTAGACCAGCCTATTTGAGACCTCTATTTTGAGAGTCTCACGTCATTGCCAAGTTTTAAACTTCATTGATAGAGAGAAATTAATTTAAACATTAGATATAATTTATGTGGCGCTGGCATTTAAAATAGTAGCATTTTTACATACTTAAGTTGGCACATCAGTGTATGTATTTATCCGTTAGAATTTTGTTTAGTCTTATCAAACCAGCTTTATTTTAGCAATAGATAGGTACGTAGTTTGTAGTCACATTAAAAGTTTCTTAAACCAAGATAGGAAGAGTAGGCAATTTATGTATTAATTGATAATTTATTTCACTAACCATGACTTGCTTATCCGGGAATTTGTACTTTATAATAACAATTGTTACTGTTAACCTCAGTCAGTGATGTCAGAGACTCGATAAGCGCGTCTTATGAAGACGAACTCCCGAGTGTACTTTTTCCACTATCCATCATGTCTGTTGCCAAGTGGTGGACGCCTCTTAGTATTGTATTTTGCATTTATTTAAGTATATAGACATTATTATGAAATTTGTTATAACGCACGACAAAGTTGCTTGTATAACAAATTATCGTAAATATGTCATTCGTGTTACAAAGTTAAACTTACGTCCTTCGTCTGTATCATGACTTTAGATATAACTCAGTATTAATTTTTAAAGAGATGTATTGTAAATGTATCTTTTATTAGCAGTAAGTGCTTTCCCTTATGTTCCTACTATTTTATAACTAAAAAATAAATTAATATTATCAATGAACTCTATACATGTTTACTTTATTCCCCAAAATTTTGCCTGCCATCCCTACCCTTAGTTATTAAAGCTTAGTATTTGCCTGCCTATATGGGTTTTCCACTTTAAGAAAAGTTACCTCGACAAGTTTTCCTTGTTGATAATTCTTAACTGATGACAACACAATGTTTCTACGAACTTAGCCTATATTATTATACATATTCCTCTTGTATAATAATATAGTATATAATATAAATCAATTTTTAATTATTTTTATGTCTTTATTCCACAAAGGTCTTATATAACGTATTATGAGCTAGGAACCACAAAACTGTGACAAAACCGTTGCAATGGTTTGACTGTTGAGGTAGGTACTTAAAATTAAAAAAATAAATAAAAAAGTTTCCAAATTATCTAAATCCATTTGTATTTGTTTCACTCATTAGTTATTGAAAGCAAACTGATTTTTTTGTCACTTTTATCCGGTAGGTGTGCTTTGTAGAATTATGTATAATTTATTATTCTTGTTAATCAGAGGACCATGTTTTACCCGATATGCTTATCTATTTAAGAAGGACCATGGCAGTGGCTGATGAGGATAAGACAGGGAAATTGTCAAACAGAACAAATACATTGATAGCAAAGTAAATTTCTAGAAGACATTGGCGCGATATGCAAATTATCTGTTAACACTGAGCTGATTAATAATGTTCTTATAACAAAATAAAACAATAACTGTTATATCCGCGCAGATAACTACTGTACCTACTAATGTTATATTAACTTATTTATAAAAAAGAATAAAAAAAAATAGGTTACACAAACCTTTCCTTTCCCTTTTAGGTTGTCGGGTAAAAACTAAAAAATACAAGAGAAATTCCAACACAAATGCTGCATTTGAATATCTAGCAAAGTGAAAAGAAAGTGTATTTCATAGCCAACTTTCGAAACAACAAATCCTAAACAATCTAAATTCAATACAATTTTTTCTTTGCAATGGTAACTGGTACTGTTTAAACGGGAATATTTCAATTATCATCGTCGACTCCTTCAGACATTCCAGGGTCACAAATAATGTCATAATAGATAAATGAACGATCACCTGTATCACTGGCCCTGGGTATCAGAAAGGGTCTCGAACTGCTGACCTCGCTTCCGACTAGTCGTAGCGGATATTGCATTGAAATAACCAGTAAATAAACTCACGTTTAATGAATAATTATTGCCGTAATACAATGATAACAAACTAATTAGTGATATCAATACAACAACTTTAGTATGTACCTTTTATGCAGTCTCTCACACTTTTTTTCCTGATCTGAAACAAAAAATACATTCTTTTTAAACTATATCTATACAAATTAACTGAAAACGTCGGAAAACCTTCAAAGTCGACTACGATAAATAGGTATTAAGGTTCTTTCAAATTGGACGTTTTCTGACGGTGCGGCTACGGTGCGTTTTTTGTCCGGCGCACGCACGTTCACTTGTTTTCTTAACCACTGCAAACGTGCAGCACTGGTACCGCAACTAATACAACAAGGCGCACCGAAACATCCAATTTGGAGGAGGCACTCGGTGACCTCAGGCACCTCACACACTGCACGGTCACCACCAGTGGCAGCCCCAGCACCGACCACATTAAGTGCGTTGGCCGTTGAACCCAACTGCGCGGACGTTCATGTTTCTTTAGTAAATGTAGTAGTAGACGTAGCGGACTAGTGTGCGAGATGCCTAACAGTTGAATTAAAAAAAAAAAACACTAAAATAAATAGATAAGCATTTTGTTTACAAGGTTGTTGGTGTTGTTCCTACACCGTCGATCTGCAATTAACTGGTACACGTCTGTCGCATGATGAACTAATCGCTTCCTGTGACCGCTTAACTCAAGGATAAATGAAAAACCTTTTGTTATTTTTGTTGAGGAAAATTCAAGATTACCCTTCCTTACAGGTAAAGATTATACTATAAATGTTACAATAACTCAACTTGCCTATCGCTCTATAACACTATCATACCTAACGCAAAAATCCCTCAGCCGAGACTTAGAACATAATATTAATGGATACAAGTAGTTCCCTCGAAATGCAAGTGGAAACAGGATAAACATTATTGTCTTTCTGCTTGAACTTATATGTGTATGCCGTTAATAATACCTGTTATCTGTGTCAGCCAAGTCACGAGTGCAAGTATGTGACCGGGGCTAATAAGACAATTCCTAAACCTTTTATATCGTCATGCGGATGTCATGGAAGATTACAATTAAGAAAAAAAACAGGACCACTAAATTAGATTAGGCTTATCTTTCTAAATCGTTTAACGCAAAAGTTTACAAGTTTAACAATACATTTGTCAAATCTTGTTTTTTTTTCTACTGTTATATTGTGGCTTGATTGCAAATTTTTTTTTTCAGAGACACAAGAAACGAGAGGTGCAACTTCCAGAACCCATTATCAACTCTCTTATACAAACATGTTTTAAATTCAAGATTAGTAATCATTGATTGGATTACGCAAGTTTAAACCGACTAATACTATGACTTTATCATATGCGCCATGTAAACATAACGTTTCATATCAAACTGCAAGTTCATGAAAAATAACTGGAGCCAATTATGTCAAATCTAAATATTTTGATTTCTATAACGTAACGTCAAAGGTCAAATATGTTAAAATACAGATATTCTTAAGTAATTAAAACTGCAAAGTTCAATTTATAATTAAGTAATATTAATTATTATGAATGAAACTTATTATGACTCTTGGGAAATCCCAATATAACATATTATTTGAAGATAACAAAAAAGAGGCTTATCAGTTTACTAGTGTCATCAGACATTGTAGGTACACCTGAAAATCTTTACCTGAGACGTGCCTGAAATTTTAGAGAATTATAATTACCAAATTCAAATCATAAACCACAAACCACACAGATAAAACAATACCCGGTAGAACCCCCTTATTTATTGCCAACGGTTAAAAATGCGCAGTACTTACAATTGCTTATAGTTGAGAGCAGTCGCACTGATGTAGTACCGCAGGTAGACTACGAGAGCAAGCAACATCAGTATCGCCGTGATCTGCAGGGTCCACTCGCGGGGCAGGCCGCATTTCGACACCTTCACCTCGTCCGGAGTTATTGTCAACTTGAAGAGATAAAATTAGAAAAATGTTCAGAACTAATATATTGAAATATAACTTGGATAGCCCATTTCATAAAGAAATATAATAAAATGAATTTCATACTGTTCAAATAATAATTTCAAACATAATATGAATTGTTATTGAAACTGAATTGAAGGTTTTAATTTTCTCTGAAATTATTTCATGGCAGTGCAATTTAACTCACCAAATAATATTTGGGATCCAGCCTATTTCTCCACGAAAACGAAGGTACTGTATACTCAACGAACTCAATCTTATGATCAGTGGTGGGCACGAAGCTGTGGCGCAGCATGCAGCTGTGGTGCGTGTGCGCACCGAACGCGGCGCGCGGGTGCAGGCTCTCCACTAGGTACTCCGTGGATTCCCTGGACAGGCAGTCCCATCGCTCCTCGAATAAACTATTTCTTTCAGGTAAGGGGGCGGCATCGGGTTCAGTACACACAATGTCTGATTCTCTGTATAAAGGGTAGTGCTGAAATATGTATAAATTATTGAAAATACCTTAGCAAAATACGTACGTAATATTTTTGAATATATCTATATTAATATTATAAAGATTTAATATTTGATTGTTTGTTTGGATTGAATAGGCTCCGCCACTACGAATACTACGAATTATTTCACTGTTGGGAAGCTACACTATCCCCGATGTAGTTACACTAGCTATATTTTATCCAAGTACGGGAAGAAGTTCCCTAGGAAAGCGGAAGAAACTACGCGTAACTGCTAATTATAAAAAGATCGACACGAAACACTCACTTGCATAATGATAGGCCTGCTATATCGTTCCAGTCTCTTTTTTCCTTTACATAAGCTTGAACCACTGCTGCACTTCAATATATCTGTTGAATTTGAATAAAGAACTTTTAATGACATTCATTATAAGTTTTTTTTTTTATTAAAGCTTTCATAAGGAAATACTTACTGGATATGTTAGCTATTTCAGCGACAGTTCTTGCACACAGAGTGCATCCGTCTCCCTCCATTGCCATAGAGTTGATAAGGACAAAGTGATTCCCCTTAATGCTAACCAACTGCACTGGCGGGGACTTCAGCCGTGTCTCAAACCTTTTACCGAGGTGCGGCGTTATCCTTTGAACATACTAAAGATAATTTAGAACAGCAGGAATGTCGGTTATTACAGTCAAGAAATTAAGTAGTTGTAGTTGAGAACTTTTTGATTGGTTTGAGTGAAAACATATGATAGAAAACTGACGAAAATCCATTAGTTAAAGCGTTTAAAAGTAACAAACATACAGACCTCCTACTTATTCTATCTACCAATCCGAATAATATTATTCGTGCAAAAGTTTGTTAGAATGTATTTATGTACATGAGATTCTTATTTACCTTTCATGCAAATACTACTGGATGGATTTTGTTGAAAATTAGCAGCAGCAGCTTTATATATTAAAATAACGTATAAACCACTTTTTATCTATTGCAGGAAGTAGTTGTGAAACAGCAGGCGGATTCATAATATTAGTAGGATAGTTATAAAAATTTTACGTGCAAATCACGGCATTCATTTCGAAAATATTATAGACACTAACAGCCTAGATATTGTCGACTATTGTTATATTATTACATCTTGCACTTACTCTATATAATTTCAAATATGTTTACAAATACATAGAGCTGGGCACATGTTATGCATATTAACTATGCACGTTAATAGTTATGTAATACTACGAATTTAGAGATCAATAAAGACTGCATCTTATTGACCACAAACAAAATGTTATCAAACTATCAGGCCAGTAAACCCAATTAACATATAGCACGCGCACAATCTTGATAAATAATATAAAGCTTACTTTGTTAAAGCAATTATAATCATGGCATATGAAATGCCCAATGCAAATTATGAGAGAAAGATGTTTATAAATGGATTTGTGTGATAACATTTAAAGACTTCTAGATAAATAAATAAGACTACTACATAGATTACGACAAAGTAACTAGGTACTTCCTGTATCATTTTTTTATGTTATCTTAACTGCTAATTTAAAATTACATAGAGAAAACATCTTTTGGATTTTTTTTTATTGTTTTACGTTACAATTTTCTTTGGACCATGCTGTTTTACTTCAACTTGTTTTTTTGTTTTATTCAATTACGAGTGACTACATTATATTCAATGTCATGTAAAAAGGTGTGAGATACATAATAAGTACCCTAATTAGTTTTCTCAAGGTGTAGATAATATTGCAAGAAACGGCTACGGCTACACATTTTTGTGGCAGAAACCAATTGAATTAATTAGTAATTTTATTGGTTTTCTAAGAACCACTCTTTGAAGCAAAAATTTTGATACTATTTAAAATGACACATCTACGGGATCTGCTTGTATTTTATAGTGCATAATTCATCATGTTTACATTTATTTCAAAGGTAATAAAACAAATTATAAACCATTACCTACGAAATACATCACCGTCTATTGGTCCAGCAATCCTGATTTCTCTTTCAAGCTTCTTACTTCCAAACAAGAAAAGCAGTTTTAGGAACATTTTGCTCATGCTTATTAAATATTTTAAAAATTTAAGTAATTTTACCTGTAATGGAAGCCAATGTCATGATTCCCTACAACTGAGTACATAGCGGTAGTTTCAGGTACTTCAAACAATTTATAAAATCTCTCAACATAGTCATTGAATTCTTTTTCAGGACACCATTTGCCCTCATCAAAGAGATCACCTGGAAGGAGTAAACTTAACATAAATTCTACAATTCTCAAAATCTTGTTTAGTAAATAAACTAGTATGGAAATCTTGCCTTCAAAAGCACAAAGCAAACAATTACACAGTAATACCTAAAACAAAGACAACATCTGGACTATGTAGGGTCATAGCTGTTTGAAAAGCACGATGCATCTGCCATTCTCGGCGCCATTTATCAAACCAGTGTCCGTTCCTGGACCCAAGGAGATGAGTGTCAGCTATAACGATAGCATATACCGGCTCCACTCCTTCCGTAGGCTCTTTGCTGAGTATTGCCCATCCACACTGCAATAAAGTAGCAAATACTTTAGTTTCTCGATATTATAAACCCATTTTTATTTATAGAAAAAATGCATATAGAAAGCTACTAGTAAATTACCTGAACTTGTGTAACGTAATATATTAAATATTCACAATAAAAATATATAAAAGCTAAACCGATAAACAACCGCGGAATTAAACTACTAAGCAAACTCCGTCGCAATCTCGGTAGCAATAGTGGCATTGTGCCTCACACTTCTGATTTACATAACGGCCTGATTATTTGTCGCATCTTCAACCATACTCAGAATAATTCTGAAATACCCTGGGAATAATAATTATCTACATATACATTTTGTATGCAAACAATTTCTATTGACATGACAAATCAATATTATTTTGACACAATCGTCACGTCGTGAAACACACGAGATTTTCACACACAAGATACAAATCATGATACAAATCAATTACGATTTTTTTTTTAATTTTTAAGATTATTAAAATATTTTTCTAAAATTATTTAACGGAAGATATATTTTATGCGAAATTTGTATGAAGAGCATTAAATATTTATTTATGAATTCTTTTTGAGTATGGAAAATGTTTGAAGGACAATAAATGTAAGAACGAAGACAAATAACATTCCACACAACGCATTTTCATTGTTAATCCTTGTTTAATTCGCTTTGCCATATAATTAAAAATAATAATTAGCTATAGCAGATAATTTACTCACTCTGTTTTGTACCATGAAAATACAATTAATTTATGCAATCGAATCTAAAAAATATATTATCGATCCTATCCAGCTGATCACGGTTTGACAACGTCAATTTGTTGTTATTGTCATATTGTCAAACGCATTTCAGAACAACTATTATTGATAAATAAACCATGTTTTTATTGATACGTCATTAAATTTAAGTCAATTAAATATACATAATAGCACTATACTATTCAGTAATTAATTATTCAGGATGTCTCTTCACTGGAGCTCAGAAATAATGAAATGGGAGTATCGCGACTTGCAAGCGACGGCTATGTCCGTAGATTTCTCGGGCAATAACGTTTTATTAGCGGGGCGACGGTGGCTAGCAATAAAGCAGATCACTCAGGACGAGGACTCGGGTGATATCGTAAAGAAGTATCCTCGACACAGCAAGTATGATGCAGCCGGCGCCGAGTGGTGTCAGCTTTATCATGGCCAGAAACTGTGCGCAATCGCGGTCAGTGTAATAACTTATTATTTAGACTAGTGCTACTCACTAAGTTTTTTCTATGTACCACTTCAAAATCTCAAACCTAACCCAAAAAATGAAATAATTTTTCCCAAATGTGTTCGCAAACAGTGAGGGACTGAGGTAGACTGCGATTATTCAACATGACAAGTTGAGGTGTATTCTTTGTATATTGATGCAATCTTGCATACACCTGGGAGTACACATGCCACTAATTTGGAACCACTGATTTAGACGATTCTAAGATGAGGCCTTAACACCATTAAAATTCATTTGAGTTTGAGCATTTGAGCTGAAAATGATAACTAAATTTTACTGTAACCATTTTCAACTTATTTATTTGAAATTAGTGTAGTAAAATATGCATATCATCATATCTAAAATTAATGATCTTGAATTCATTATTAAGTTCCACAATAACGATTCCAGAGCAATCAAAGAGTGGATGTGTATGAGTGGCGGAGTGGCAATGACTTGACATGTATCTGTTCTCTGCGCGGGCACACCAGAGTGGTCAGTGACACTCACTTCCATAGACAAGATCACAATCTTATTGCCACCTGTTCCATTGACACATTTACTCATTTGTGGGATTTAAGGGATGCAAAAAAGCCTGTAGTATCTTTGTGTGCTGTTGGTATGTACTCAATTTGTATGAAAATATCATAAATATATATTTATACTATTTACATATTTTTATCTTAATGTTTGAAATTTCAGCTGGTGCTTCACAAGTTCAGTGGAATAAAGTAGCCACTCATATAGTAGCCACTGCACATGATGGTGACATTAAAATTTGGGATTACCGCAAACATTCTGCACCTATTCATTACATATCTGCACATCTATGCAAAATCCATGGAGTGGACTGGAGTCCTCACCATGAATATCAATTGGTTACTTCAAGCCACGATGGTAGCATCAAATACTTTGACATCAACAATGCTAGAAGACCTGAAAATGTTATTATGACAAATTTCCCTGTATGGCGCGCAATATACACGCCATTCGGAAGTGGCTTGCTAACTATTGGAGTAGGTTGGGGAGGGATGCCCAGGGTAGAACAGGCAGGAGTCATTGGCATCTGGGTGGGAGGGGCACTAACTCACAGGCTCGTGGGGCACACTGACACAGTTCAGACTATGGTTTGGAGACCAAACACCTCACCATCCAATTATCAGCTGGTGACTTGGGCAAGGGATCAGTCACTGAGAGTTTGGTCAATGCATCCATCATTGTTAAAGATGTGCAATCATTATCTGCCTGATGATGGTGAACATGATGAAGACAATAACAGTGACAGTAAGTTCATCATTTATTTTCATAATAATCAATTACATTATTTCTCAACACAATAGTCCAGCAACATGTGTATTTTTCAATATGTAATAAATTAAGTTTGGTTTAATTTCAGATATAAGTTATGCATCTACAGCTGGGTCCACAAATGATATCTCTACAGGAGATAACAAAGGTCAAGATATTTTACTGGTAAGTTAATTGGAGATGTATTTGTTTAGGCTATTGCTTTTGACTGGCCGTCTGCAGTCTTACATAAAATATTCACGATTTCAGAATAAACTCCCGCACAAAACAAATACATCCATAGATGAAGAGTTCGAATCTATCCGTGAGATGGCCAACATCGAGGTCACGGACATGAACATCGAGACGCGAACGTGCCAGATCCACTCGGAACGAAATGGTTACGTCGCCAACCTACAAGTGACGTTCCCCAGAAACGTCACTGAACAAACTATACCAAAGTTCTCTTGGCTGTCGGGCACAAATGTCGACAGCCCCACTACTATTAAGATTTTACAATCTATCAATAGAACTGCTCACCGCAAGAAGAAGGAAGGGCACAGATGTCTTTTGCACTGTTTGAAAACATTAGCTACGTCTATTGACGAGGTATATAATCTAATTTTGTGATCCTGACTTCAAATAGATTTGTAAATTTAAATTAAGCGGGTAACAATATACCACAACTTTCGACGTTCACATTGCACTAAATTCAATAACGTTTTATGTACTTACATAAAGTGTGCAGGTAATCTAATTCGTGCCCCTTTCGATAACAGCTACATTCTTTCGTTTAAGTATTTAATATTTTACACGTAACCGTAAAATACACAGCATACTTTAGGTTTTTTTTTTCAATTTCTAGATACCAGTTAAATCGAGTGACGATACCGACTCAATGAAATCGAGTCAACGTAGTCAATCGGAAAGCGAGAACGCTGGTGACTCGTGTATACCGTTCCCTAGAACTTGTGGGGCCAAATGGTGCGGAGTTAGCACACTGGTTGTGTTCAACCGGCCGCCGAACGCACGGCGACTGTCGTTAAAACACGAGGCGGGCACGCCGCGGTCGATGTCGTCGTTGTCGTTAACTCCGGGACTGTTTGGCGCGACCGGGTATAGTTCTGTATCGCCCCATGCGACCACGACGCCGTCTCCGACAAACGCGTCAGGTTTTCCGCAGCTGCATCACCGACATCCGTCCAATTCTATCACAACGTTCTATTTTCAGGATAGATGGGTGAGTTTTATGTATTTTTAAGTTTATGTTGGCAATCCAATGCAATACAGAGAGTTTAACCTAAACATCTCATTTACCAGAAAGCGCAAGGCCGTCGCGCGGGCAGCATGCGCAGCCGCGGCAGTATATCAGGCTGCGTGGCGCCGCGTGTCGTCATGTATGCCGCCCCTAACTTGTTCCCGCTTAGCCGCACCCTAGCTGAGAAGTATCTTATAAATGCTGACAATCCTGTGGGTATGTACTTACTGCCATTTAAATAAAAGCAGGGTGTCCCAACACTAAATAGTAACCCGATTCTTGGGGAGAGTCCAAAATATTCCAGTTGTGAAATAAATAAGAAAATACTATTTAAATCACGTTCATTATTTTTCAAACCGTTGCACATAAAGCGCATTTCTTTATGGGAGCAGCACATTTCAAAATTACTGTTATCTGATAGTGAAATGTAAAATTGTACTTTCAAAAACAAGTGCATAAATAGGCATAAACATTTTTTATCCAATAGATATGTGCGAAAAAAACGCTAAAACGGCGACAGATGAGGGCGAAACGGATCTAGCGCACGCGTGGAACCTGGCGGCGCTGACGGCGCGGTCGCTGCGCGCGCGCGTCTTGGACCACCTCGCCTCCAGCGAGGAAAGCATGGGCTGGGTGGGACATCCGCTGTGCTGCAATCTGCTACAGTCCCTGTAAGCACATGACACACGTAGTTTTTTCAGCTTTTCTGAAACATTTTATGTCAAACTACTTTATCCCTCTAAAGTTCGCTAAGTAATGACCGGCTAAAGACAAAATGTACTGGAGAATACTGCAGCGCATTCGCAAAGTATCCAGTAGCTAACGTTGAAAGGACATTAGCTAGAGTGTTATACTCCTTATATACTTCTAAATTACTAGAACTACCCACTTAAGTCATAATATTATGATCTTTGTTCCAGAATATCACACTATGCCAAAGCGTCTAACATTCAGATGGCGGCAATGTTAGCTTGTGCCTTCTCAGTGTTCAACGACACAAGTAATTCTAGTTCGCAATCCACAATCAGCACCTCTAGTTATGTGAGTAAGAATTTGCGTTTAATCTTTGCTATAGATCTCGCTTGAAAGAAAATTCCTTTACTGTGGAAAAATTCCAGAAATTTTACTGCTTCCTTTAGATGGTGATTTAATAGATGGGTTTCCTTTAGGGTAACGGCACATCCCCATACAGTACTGTGAACCAGTACAGTGAGATCAGCGCGGACGGCTGGACGCTGCCCATAGTCCTCCGTAGCAACTCGTGTTCAGAGGCAGAGAACTTCTACACGGACTCCACCGTGTCCAAGTCCGAGCGAGTGTCCTCGTGTGTGCTGGATGAAGCCACCGTGCATCTGTATCACTGCTTTAAAAGAGTCTATGCAGACATCTTGCACCGATGGCAGTTGATATACAAGAAGACTGAGGTGCGTGCATTTTTTGGACCTTTTTGCTTTTTAGGTTTCAAACTGAGAATAAAGAAATAGGTCCGTTGTGTGGAGATGGACATACCATTCCATTGTATCATGGTCATGTAGACGTGTGGAGCTTGCGTCCACATCTTGGGCGCCCTTGCAACCCCGGACAAATATCGTGCGCGCGGGTACAATGCGGATGAGTAAGTATCTAAGTGGGGCTCACAACCGCCTCTTCAGTCGCATATGAGATCTTACCGCAGAACCTACATTTGTCCGTGCGTGTGTTTTTGTCCGTTACCGTTTGCGCGCCGTCCGCGCTCAGCGTTCTAAACAACGTACGCGATGGGCGGCGCATTTGCGAGTCAGTAAACGGAACTGTAAGTGCGAGAATTGAGTGCGCACCGCACGCGCGCCTTTAATGAGCCTTGCATGAGTTGCACTAGGGAGGCGCACCGAACCATTGCCGCGACTGCGTGCGCGCAGCTCGCAAACGGCTCGAGCTGCACATTCGCGGCGCATTCGCCATATGTGGATGCATCCTTAGATTTGCCTAGCCTAGTGTACGGATGATTTTAATGCTACAACCGTTCCGTTACATTTTGTTGAGTTTCAGCTTATAGGGCCTTTTTGTGTTTAGGTGCTGAAGCTGGTGGTAGGCGCGGCGGAGGCGGGGCGCGAGTGTGTGCGGTGCGGGTGTGCCGCCCGGCCCGCGTGCGCACAGTGCGCGCTGCGCTGCGCCGTGTGCGCGCGCCCCGTGCGCGGCCTGGCCGCCGCCTGCCACTACTGCGCGCACGCCGGCCACGCGCTGCACATGCTGCACTGGTCAGTCACATCACACATATCTACAGTGCGCGCTGCGCCCCGTGCGCGGCCTGGCCGCCGCCTGCCACTACTGCGCGCACGCCGGCCACGCGCTGCACATGCTGCACTGGTCAGTCACATCACACATATCTACAGTGCGCGCTGCGCCCCGTGCGCGGCCTGGCCGCCGCCTGCCACTACTGCGCGCACGCCGGCCACGCGCTGCACATGCTGCACTGGTCAGTCACATCACACATATCTACAGTGCGCGCTGCGCCCCGTGCGCGGCCTGGCCGCCGCCTGCCACTACTGCGCGCACGCCGGCCACGCGCTGCACATGCTGCACTGGTCAGTCACATCACACATATCTACAGTGCGCGCTGCGCCCCGTGCGCGGCCTGGCCGCCGCCTGCCACTACTGCGCGCACGCCGGCCACGCGCTGCACATGCTGCACTGGTCAGTCACATCACACATATCTACAGTGCGCGCTGCGCCCCGTGCGCGGCCTGGCCGCCGCCTGCCACTACTGCGCGCACGCCGGCCACGCGCTGCACATGCTGCACTGGTCAGTCACATCACACATATCTACAGTGCGCGCTGCGCCCCGTGCGCGGCCTGGCCGCCGCCTGCCACTACTGCGCGCACGCCGGCCACGCGCTGCACATGCTGCACTGGTCAGTCACATCACACATATCTACAGTGCGCGCTGCGCCCCGTGCGCGGCCTGGCCGCCGCCTGCCACTACTGCGCGCACGCCGGCCACGCGCTGCACATGCTGCACTGGTCAGTCACATCACACATATCTACAGTGCGCGCTGCGCCCCGTGCGCGGCCTGGCCGCCGCCTGCCACTACTGCGCGCACGCCGGCCACGCGCTGCACATGCTGCACTGGTCAGTCACATCACACATATCTACAGTGCGCGCTGCGCTGCGCCAGTCACATCACACCAGAACAAACAATTTGCTAAATATCCTGCGATACACACTACCCATTTTCGAGTTTGATAAATGGGAGAGCCCAAAAGGGATAATTTCGAACAAACGATGTGTCCGTCACCCGGGTAATATAATCCTATACTTTACTCCGTAGGTTCTCGCAACACGACACGTGTCCGACGGGCTGCGGCTGTAAGTGCGTCATGGAAGGGAACTCCGTGTGGAAAGGAGTCAAGTACGTGTGACCGACGAACAATGTATGTAATTAGTAATATTTCAACATAATTTATGAAAATATCTCATTCTAATTAATTATTATTCATTGGGGTTTTCAAGTGAATGTATTTACCGATTTTTTGATAATGTTTTTATATTGTTACGGACTTTAAATATGTATAAACAGGTACCATAATGCTTTTGAGTATAGCAAAATTAGCGGCTTCCAGTAACGCTGAACGCAATGGTTCTAATTTTAAACCCAACGTCTTATATTGTATTTATCTCGTCATCAAATATTGAATCGTAACAAAAAGTAAGAGGCATTTGTAAAAAATATTATTTAAGTGTAATTAATATAATGAAGACTGGCAATTTTATACAATTCATTGTAATAAATAAGTACACAATTTTTATCAAGAATTTTATTTAACAAACTTTTGTTTTTATATTACAAATATTTTTAAACAACAAAAGAAACGATAAGGTGCTCTCAATTACGTTAAAAATGAGTGAGTTCATAATATTAGAATAGAGGGTACAACTAAAATGCTTTACTTCAGTCTCTTCAAGCATTTACTTATGCAAAGTTAAAAAGCAGTTTATATTATACATATATAGCGCGTTAAAGGTAAGGAAATGTAAGTTATTCGTATGTATAATAAAGAATGAATGACTTCAAATAATTCACAGAAATTTGGTATATTAATAAATAAACAGACACTAATGACCTTACTACAAAAAAGTTAGACAGACGTTTGACACGTTTTTAAAGAACACTTGTAATACAAAATTAATTTATTTTTAAACACGTGTCAAACGTCTGTCTAACTTTTTTGTAGTAAGTCCCTAAGTTTCGTAAGGACAATGACTAGTGACGGTGCCACGATTAATAAATACAATAATATGAATAAAATTAATATGGCTTAACAAACAATTATGAATTAATCAATAAACCAATAATTTAATGGATATCACAATCATTCCTACGTGTACAAAATAGTCCCAAATTCTTAAGTGTTAAATATTTTGTTCATTCTATTAAAATAAACATTAAAATATTCGTTATTAAAAATAATTAGGGGTATAAAGGATTTTAGATGAAATAATTACTTGAAAATGGCAACACTTTATAAGTAGGTACTATAATAATTAGGTACAATTATATCGTGAGCAATCAGGGGTTAAAAATGCATTTTAGGATAAAAATATTCTCTGGTTTATTTGAGTTCTAATATGAATACATGATAATATAGACGTTCGTATGTACAGTTTTTTTTATTAGTACCATAAATACCTATTAGAGAAATACTTATTTGTAGGCACGATAAAAATAAACGGTAAGATTTAGGCACCAATTGTTTCAAGCGAACTACCTCTAAAGAAACTAGAAAACAAAATAATAATTTTAGGTACAATAATATCAAACAAGAGATTTTATTAATTTATCTCTAATATCTACTTGGAAAATTCGTGAAAATATTGTTCGTTTTATTGTGTTTCTGTACCTTATATCGTATATTTTTGAACACATTTTTCAATAAAGTAGGCAAGTACTTTGAGTCATGAATCAATTTCAATAAGATTATAAAGATTATTATCGTTGTCTCATTGATATAAGGAGCAGAACACAAACGCATAATTTTCTATAACACAATATCTTGAAGTTGCGACTAAATCTAAATATTAAAATCTACTGTAGTGGTACAAAGTACGCATGCGCGGCGCAATGGCATGGATGCGGATCTCAGAGGCGAGTCGTTCTATTGTAGCAGCTAAAACAATAAACTGTTATTAGTAAAATAAAATATTAAAAAAGAAATTGCACACAATTTTGTAAATGTGGCAATTATTGTGATCGACAGGCTGCGGTAGAAAATCGATCTTTATTGCTATAGAAATCCTACATCACATAAAATTAGCCGAGGGTTAAAATAAGTATTCGGCATTTACAAAAATAGAAACAATGAATTACGCTACCTCACCTTCTATTTTAATAATAGGGTGCCTGTCTACTAAAAAACCTGTCTAAAGATATAAAATAACTGAGGGATGCACTTATCAAATTAAGCCAATGCAAATCGTTCAGATCGAATCATCGCTCAATTAATTCATACCAGAAAATACAATTGCTACTTTAAAAAATCGTCATGTGCAATTAAAATCTCGCTATAAAAGTGAGATAAAACAGTTCTATATTTTGGGAGTTACTAATTGATTATCTAGAGCTAATGAAAACTTAAATTAGTTTGCGAGTTCATATCTGCTTACGTTTCAAAATGGATATTGGTATACTACAGGTGTTGTTGTTTTTTCGAGTATTATGGTTGTTCAGTTCCTGTGTCTTAACGACCTCGTTAAACTATCTTATATTAGCTTACATTCATAGTTAGCTGGTCCAATTGTGCTTGAATTCCTCGTAGAGTTAAAGAAGGGGCATTAGAGTTGTCTAGACATATTAATTTAGATGATATAATTTTTGAAATCGTAGAAAAATATGAAAAAGGTCCTTAAAATTTCTTAGCCGTTCAAAAATAAATTCCAGCGCCTTTGAAACTGTCTAAAGTCCTAATCTACACGCGTTTGTCTGATAAAAGGCGAGAGTATGATTAAGGTGACTTTGTTCGCTTCGTACCTCTCGAGCAGTCTGCGCTTGAGCTCGGGCGGGTAGGTGACGTATATGTAGTGGTCGTCATGATCCGGGTCGTCTAACATGGCCTCCTCGGCCGCGAGTCTCTCGCCCCGCGTCGGCGAGGAGTGCGTCGTCATAGACACCGACGCACTGCCCGCGATGCTGCCTTCTTCCGAGCTACGTAGCCGTTCATAAGTTCAGTTTGGGGAAAAAAGAAGGAAATGTAGTATGAATGTTTTTGATTGACATAGATATTGATTGGGGGTGAGACTTGAAATATATCTGAAATCACAAGAGCACTCTGACGATGAACATGATGAAGCCGCCATAGTTTGTTCTGAAATGACTGAAGACTTGTTGAGCTTGGATCTCGAAACAACTGTCCTTATAAAACAACGCAATGACAGTTGACAAGAAATAGCGTATTGTGTAACTTACTCGAACACAATCCAGATGATGTAATAGCACATGCAGAGCGCCAGCGCTAGGCCGGTGGCGAGTGCCAGCAGCAGAGGCCAGGGGAAGGCGCGGGCTGTGGGCGCCGTGTCCTCCCAGTAGCGGTCGCAGCTCAGGTACCAACACACCGCGCGCTGCATCTCCTCTGATAAAATAAACCGAGTTCGGTTGTCTTTATACTCAGGAAGACAAACACTTATAAAGGTATACACAGATATAAAATACCTTCAAGCTCGGTGAACTGATGTTGAGTAAGGTGAAGCAGAAGTGTCGCTATGCAGGAATGTACGATCCTTTCACAGCGAACCTGAAAAATCGAATACCCGAGTCGATGTAGCTTGGTAGGTATGACATAACAGTTAAAAAAAACACCCGTAAGGTCTTGTTACCTTAAGTGTTTGAAGGCGTGTTGGGTCACAAGCTGCTCTCTCAGCCTGCAAGTCCGCCAGTCTCTTCTGTCGGCTGTCGGGCGGTAGTGATGATTCAACAGTATCGGCATCACAAAGCTCTGCCGTCTGATTGGCGTCCCCGTCACTGTCCTCTGTTCTCTTCTCTTCTGACTCTGGAAAAAGGGCTACAATAATCGTATTGACAATAATGTAAGTATATTTTCGTAATACCTCGCATCGCTCATCACATCAAACTACCGCCAATCATGTACGAACCAGGTTCTTCTTCTCGAGTATCGGCATCAGTTCGTGGACAGTCAGCAATGGGCGGCGAGGGTGATGTCCGCGGGCGGTGATGTCTCCGCGCTGCCACCCGCGCCACGCTCCGGGTAGCAGCTGGCGCCAGCGCTTTCTTGACCGCTTCTACGTCTTGCCATACCTGAAGAAAAAAAACATCCTAAAATCAATACAATTATGAATATTTTAGTATGCAAATTAATTTATTCGTTTCGGGTTTTCGAGTGCTAGACTTCGGCTTCTATTTACGAGTGCGAAAAGGCTCGGTTTTTAACTTGTCGTGTCGAAAATTTACTTGCATTCTCTTACAGTTCGTAACTCCATCATGCTGAACCGCTTATGTCTTGTATAGAAATTCTCAGTTTAAAAGATACTGTTATAGTTTAACGGAAGAATGACATTGGTGCGTGGGACCTTAACAATATGGGAGAACACTAAAACGATGATGATAGTTCGTTCATTCAGACCTCAATATCAGTGCTGGGGCCGCCTGCGCCGCTGAGCAGGCCGTGAGCGACCAGCACCTGGCACCGCATGATGTCGCAGTAGTCCGCAAGGCATACTGCATCCTCCGCCTGTGCACACAAAATAACACATTGATAAGCTTATTGTTATTACTTCGTGTAATGAAATTCCTGTTTTTCAAATTTTAACTTTAAGGCTTTAAGTAGGTAATAAGGTAGGTAATAAGGCTTAAATACTTAAAAAATATTAACTAGCTAGGGTTTAATGTTTCATAATCGTTATCCACAATCAACTGTTTTACCAGGCTACCGCTTTGAAGACCGCATTACATAACAACAAAGACTTAGACGTAACCAGGGGTATTGTTTATACGTACCTATGTCAGCTTATAAACTACTGTGCTACCATACGTAACAAAAGCCAGTTGCTACAACGAATATATCTACGGCTTAGTGTGAGATGGTATAAAATTGAGTCAGGTTATTTTCCCACCTTTATAGGTAACTTTGATATTTTTTTTAAAACAGAAAAAATACCTTTTCCTTTCCACTGACATATTTATATGTTATTATTTGTTTATAAATAGCTCATGCCCAATATTTTTTAACACCGCTATTATAAAATGGAGGTTTGTCAGGCTACATAATTAAGTAAATATCGAGAAAATACTGTTTGAGACTTGAGTACTGTTGTTGCGGGTTGTTTGCAAGAGTTACCGCGGCATACAAAAAAAACAGAAGGAATATAGTGGGTTTCAGTCAGTAAAAATCTGACACTACCTCCAAGGCGCAGCCTCAGCGGGATTCATGATTCGGGGTCATTTGATGATTTCCCAACTAGAGTACAGTTTTCTTAAAAAGATAGGCACAATGATACCTACGTAGGGCCTCCACAGCCCCCCGTAGACAGTCATTTATAACAAAACAAGACTATTCTGTACACTGTTTGTACCTTATTAATCTGGTTCTTGTGTCGCTGGTCGAAGTGCGTGTCGAGGTGTCGCTCCTCGTAGAAGGACTTGCCACAGAAGGCGCATGTCCACTGAGAGGGCCGATGCTGCAGCTTGGCCGCATGCTGAGGAGCGAATATGTCGCGCGCTGGGTGGAATGGACACTCCAGTGGTAGTTTCACCTGCAACACGGTTGTAAAAATGTGTGGAGAAGTAGAATACAAATATTGTACCTCACACAATTGATGCTTGACTGTAATCTACTGTGGGCTACGGGAATTCGTTCGCATTTTTTCTAAAATTCTCCGAATATACTGTGATGCAATGTAATAAACAGCGACCGGCCCCGCATTCCCACGTGGAGAGGTAGCTTTTTTGTGCACCTTTCCATAATTTTGGAGATAAGTTCAAATAGGGATATACAGACGGAGCAATCTTATGTGGGTAATCAAAACTGCTTACCTGAAATCTCTCCAATACTGGGAGCCATTTGTTCTGTATAACTTTCCTCACAATTTTGGAGTTGTCACGAGAGCACGTTATTTTGAAGACTGACGGCCCCGGCCATGGGATCAGAGTCAGGAAGAGTAAGGCCAGGACCTGTAAACAAGAAAATTATGAAAGTCGAATACCGAATTTTCAAAAGAGAAGAGACTGGAATCGATTCTCGTTACTGACAGACATTCGTAGCTTGTTATTAGATGCGTTTCTATCTTCGCAGATCGAGCTATTCGCATGGCTGTTTCTTAGCATGTTATTAATACATTTATTGAGGACTCTGAATTCTGATGTCATGTACGTAAGGCAACAGTCTTAAGTTATGAGGATGTATCAAAATAACTTTGAACTGTTCCTACGTCCCCACACGCGGTTGCTATACAAACAACTCCATGTTGACTTTGTTAAACGTTGTATCCGACTGTCTACCGTATCTGTTGCGATATTGACCAGAAAGGCACTAGACATTTACACAGGTATATCTTTAGATGAGACCAGGAAACCGTCCTTGCTTCTCCATAGGAACAAGCACGTGATTAATTAATAACTCCTTTAAAAATAATGTAGGACATAGCATAACATGTAGCACTAATATCGAACAAGTTAATGGAAATGCTACGCTTTTAAAAGCTATCACTTCTCTTGAAATATTAATATCACCATGACATTCCGAGAATGACCATGACTTTTAGAGAATTACACTCATAAGGCACTTTAGTATGTATATTTATTTCCTCACTGCTACTAACATTTTCACACCACGGTACACAATTTCACTGAATTTAAACGTTCACTTGGAATATTAGAAGCACAGCTGCAATTTAGGTTATGCTTGTGTTATTTAACTATCGATTTTCGAGCGTCGGGATTAACCTCATCTCGAAAGAAAGGCTTACCTCGAGGGAAAACGAAGTGGTCCTCATTCATATCTCTTATACGGCAGATGGTCAAGGAAACTGTTTACATTAATAGTTAAAAGTACTAGTTTATTACATAAAGTACGGGAGCCTCTATATGCGTTGCCATCACCGGTTCTTCCGCGCATGCGTTCTCAACCCCTAGTTTCCCCTCTCAACAAAACTTGAAATCGTAATTACTGCGACCTTAACAAAGTTCGCTTATTTATGTCTACTTCTGAACTTTGTATCATATGAATTGATACTAATCAGTTATTTGTATTTTGAGTAAGGTAATTCCTGAAGAAATAAATATGAAATGATTTAATAAGTACTTACACAGCTTTAGTAAAATTTGCATAAAACATAATTAATTCCAATATTATAACGCCATTTTAAGGCTATGGCTAGGCGGCTACGAATTCAGAAGCGTAACACTCTACTAGTTCCATTCCGTAGTACACTACGAACCTCAAAATTTCGTAGCATGCTACGATCTTTAAAATACTTTAGATACGTACATAATTTCGTGTTGTTTATAAAACAATTGAAAATTACAGTCCTTTAACCGACGTTTTGGTTATGCTGATCTCCATACAAAATCAGAACCATACAAGTTTAATTTCAAATTAAATTGGATTGTGAGATGTTGTTACGGTACAAGTATACATATACCTACTCATGTGCAGCTTCTAACGTCAATTTCAAATTAAGAGCACATTTAGACTTGCCAAAGTGTAGCATAACAGACCTTACTCCCTCATTGGACTTCTGTTATTGTACATTTTATGAGCGACAGTGCTGAAACTAGGAAGGTGCCAGCGGTGCCCAGGGCGCAGGATCAGAAGGGGGCGCAGACTGCGATCAAGTTTTATTCAACAAGTTAGGTTAACAAGACTTCAAATGACAATTAGAAAAAAAACTTGAATAAGTCTGTTAAGAGTCCAAATCGACAATCGTATGAGCAGTACTGATGGATCGATATCCATATACAATAGATAAAACACCAAATACAAGTAGAGGGAAAATAGAAAGCGAGGAAGTATTTTTAAATCTGTTTAAAAAAAAACTATTCGTGAAAATCGATTACTTGCGGCTTGGTCAACACAGTAGTTAAATTGCGTATAGCTGCAAACGATTTAAGTACCTACTAGATTCTAGTAAATAGAGTGATGTATCATTCATTTCTGTTATGTGGCGTAGTGTCTGCATACTCGTGTACCTGTTACATACACAGTTTTTTGAAAAAAAAACTCATCTCAAAATTCATCAGGTACGCATCGAATGACAGGTTCATTTTGTAGACAACTAGCTTCCGCCAGCTGATTCACACGTTCCATGGAAATACTCCGCGCACCAGGTTAAAAAGTTGCGTATAGCCCACCTCAACAAATGGCCGTGTTCAACTGAAATAGTTTTCAGGTCTGTCCAGTTGTTGCTGAGATTAGCCCTTTAAGCAAGCAAACAAACTCTTCAGCTTTATTATATTATTATAATAGATACAGAAGAATTACCACAAGTTACACAATTGATTATGAACTTAATAAATAGTTTAAGCGATCTGATTTTGTTTCTTCGTAACTAATCGACAGGTACTTTAACTATGTATGTTTGTAAGTACATGGGTATATTATTGACCATTTATTTATCATTTAGAATCCAAACATTTGTTGAATAGGTTTCAAGGCCTAGTTTGCGGCACTTAAAAATGCAAATCTAGGTATCATAAAAAAAGTACCAAGTAAAAATAGCCAACTATTACAGTGTTGTTCTTGTTATAGATTAACACGTTCGCAAGGAAATCAATTGCATGCAATGCAACAGTGCACTGAGTTAGTTTAGAGAAGCCCTTGTGTTGGGTACATATTGTGCAGCACAGTTGCAATTAATTACCTCTTTAATGGTTTGTTTGTATATACTAACAGTCCCATTAATTGGCTATTAACAGGGAAAACAAAGGTTTGTTTGAAAACAGTCGCCAATTGGACGCGGAGCCGCGCCACCGGCGAGCCCGTCGCTCACCAACATTTTGTTACAGGATCCTCTTAACATTAACAGGTTAGTAAGTGGTAGCGACCTTACATTTTTTTTAATAAATGTAAACATGATTTTTTGCGTCGAGGTCGTAGTTTTGCTGTTTCGTACTTTTAACCAGCTCCATTAAACTTATCGGACTTCAAACAGCTTTGTTTCACTACAGCTAACCTTAGGTTAGTCCATTAACAATATTATGTGAACGAAATTAACCATAGGTAATGTTGTGGGTGTTTCCTAAGGAAATTGCAGTTTTTAAACAAATTTCAATGTTATTCAAACATTGACTAGTGTTCTTACGACAGTCGATAAAGAAATCCGGTAAAATTGTTTTTAAAAACAACTTTAAACGCAGTAAACTTCAAACGCAGAAAACATTGTCTCCACTATGATTCATCGATATGCAAAAGAAATTTGCATTGTTTTATTAAACGTCATATTACCTGGAAAACTGATTTTGTGCAACGAAGAAGGAGCTCAGTTCCTTGAAGAACAAGTCAACACTACTTATGATTCGTTCGAAAGTCACATCAGTGATGAAAGTTTCACCATCAATACCGTGGGGTGTGTCATTCCGGCAGTTGATATTCAAAATGTGTCCATAAGAAAATACATTTTTGCACCTAAAATAAGAAAAGGTACCAAACCATGTAAAAACTATAATAATAGATTGTTAGAAAGCAATCAAACTCACATATGGATATCAAAGAAATCTTATAAACACTATAATATAAAAAATGATTCGGTTATCGACTGTTGTTACGAGTCCTTTCATCGGCCCATGACCTCAAAGAATATATCTTCCAATATGGTTGACAGTCGAGTTCAATATCTTGGATGCATTCCGTTTCATGACGTCATTGAAGTGAGCAATGAATTCGTAAAAGTCAACTGTTTTTATAATAATAAAGAAATATATGAACAGTACTTCACCTTCACTCCAAAAAAAGCGTTCACATTTAATAGAGATATGCCTTTCAAGACAGCAAACAAAACAGTGTATAATATTATAATAATGGGAATAGGATCCGTATCTAGGCAGAACTTTTACCGCACAATGCCAAACACTTTGGAACTGTTGAAAAAACATAACGCGATCGAATTAAAAGGCTACAACACAGTAGCAGATGACACTTTTCAGAATATGATACCTGTTCTAATCGGTATGAACAACTCGGAACTTAAAAAAACATGTTGGACAGACGAGTGGCCTACATTGGACAGCTGTCCATTCATTTGGGAAAGATTCAAAGATGTGGGATATTACACAGCGTTAGTGGAGGATACTTCCAGATTTGGTATGTTTAATCAAGGAAAATCTGGTTTTCGTGGTAGCCCTACGGACTACTACTTACATCCTTTCATGCATGAGACTGAGAATTTAAACAAACATTACAAAAACGTATCATCATCAACGTGTATGGGAGATAGATACTACTTTGAAGTTCTTCTGGATTATGTACAAAAACTTACTACTACACTGAAAAATTATAAGTTATTCGGCCTTTTTTGGGAAACATCTATGACTCACAACAATCTGAAGGATCCCTTTCAAATGGATGCTGCATATACTAAACTAATAAACAAAATGAATAATAGTGGATATTTAAATGACACAATAGTGATATTTCTGAGTGACCATGGTTTGGATATTGGAGACATACATTTTACAAAACAAGGTCGGATAGAACAGAGACTTCCATTCGTATTTATGCTGGTGCCACCCTCATTCCGAAAACAGTATAGATTAGCATACCATAATTTAAAAATCAATAAAGGGCGCCTAACTACTCCGTTTGATGTACATAAGACGTTAGTAGATCTTATTGAGATGGGAGATCTAACTGAGAGGGAAATATTGAGAAGAAGTTCTGAGTTTTACACACACAACAGAGGTATCAGCCTGTTCTTACAGATTCCTAGAAACCGAACGTGTGAAATGGCTGGCATTAGTAACACGTGGTGCTCCTGCTTTAACGACATAAAGCTATCACCCAGTAGCCCTATACTTTTAGACGCAGTTAAATATTTGACTACTCAGACAAACGATATGTTGGAGCCTTATCCAGAATGCCTGAAGCTCGTAGTAGACGATATTATCGTAGCTAAGGAGCTGGTGCCGGCGTATGGCAGAAGCGGCGATTGGCGCGACTTCAATGTGATCGTGCGTATGGCACCGGGAGGTGGTATTTTTGATACAATGTTACGATACTACAATCATACTTGGGCAATAATAGATCGCATGAAACGCCTCAATTTCCCTGGATTTAGAAGTTTGTGTGTTGATGATCTCAATTTAAGATTATTTTGTTATTGTAGAGAAATGCAGGAGTAAAAATAAATTAATTTAGCCAAAAAGCTTTTTAATAACCTCTAATCTTTTCTATCTTTTTACTGAAGTTATTATTTTTTGTTTTTATGCACTCTGTTTAGTATATTTTCATGGCCTAAGTGGTTCACGAATATAACGATGTTAGGATTCTGATACATGAATTCAATAGATCTGCAGAAAACTAAATTGCATTTCTATGATTAAAGAAAAAATAAATTTTAATTTAGGTTTTTCTGTGTGTACACCTAATTTAAACAAAAATACATTTTCTATCGCAGCTCTAATTTCATTTTTGACTACAACGTGAGTCTATAGATTTTTTAATGAGGAAAAGCTGCAGGTGACCCATAGATGTTAGGTAGTAGTAAGTTCACAGAGGTGCACTTGGTAGCGCGGTGAATTTTACGGGGCGCCTAGGTCTGCCGTGTACCCAACGCGCATGCGCGCAGCCTCCGCCCGACCCTTCTGTTGCGTCTCCCTGTGCGATACTTGGCTCACTAGTGCTATCTTGCTTACATGTTTCATAAGGCCACCATACAAACGAACTTCATACTGAGTAATTTTCAGTCAGTATTGAATCCGGACACAACAACCGCCGGGACGCGTCACAGTCGCTTCCAATACACGCGGCTACTGCATATCTCAATGACATCATAATGAAACATGTACATATCTACACAGGCTCCGCTGTAACTTAATTTCAAAACATATATAATTCAATCAGTGCGCAAATAAATAATATTATTTTTAATTTAAAAAATGACGAAGAACCGAGTGCACATGTGTTGTTGTAACTTCAATTGCTATTGTTTTTCTCATTGCGTGTTTATCCGACGTTATTAAACTTCTTTCAAGGTAAGTTGATGCTTTTTAACTGGAACTTATGAAGATACACCACTATACAATACTATCGAAACAGTATTACGGACTGTCCAATAAAATAAATACTTATCACCTACCTATTACATAAATATACAAAAAATATTATAGTTACCTAATTTGGATTCCATTACACCTACAAGTCAGTTTTAAAAATACCTTATTTAATTTAATTAGCCTTTTAAAGTTCCTATGGATAGTTAACCTTCCCAAAAAGAACAATACACTGCAGTCACTGATTTCTGGAGTCTGTGATTTCCGACAACATGAATCAAAAACTAATTATTTGCTAATTGACATGTTTATCGTAAAGCTAACCGCATCATGTCAGGATATGATTGCAGCTGAGCTGTGTGATAAAAGTTGCAACGGATTATGGTCTCCCAATAATTACGTTATGTCTTTATTTATTTAGACTTTAATTATTTTTATGCCATTTACATAAGTAAAATTGATAGTAATTGATTGGATTAGTTTTGTAAATATTCCAAAGTTTGTCCCTGAAATTATTATTTTTTCCAATGAAGTCTAAGTTTTTATTCTCAGTTTTCACACAGTTTTTAGGTACTCCTTACTCCACTCTATTTTCTTGATGACTTAGTAAACTCGTATATATGTACGTTATTTTTTTATCTAAATTCTAAAAACTATACCAGGTATATATAGTTGAATAAGTACTCTTAAAAAAAACCGGCCAAGTGCAAGTCAGATTTGCGCACGAAACTTTCCATTATCTATTAAACGGACAAGAAATCATATGGATCTGTTACATTAAAACACCCATCGAATCTATGACGGAGGTCGGCTTACAATCGATGACTATTCGTATTCGTATTCGATGACTCTCCCCTGAATTGAAGCGTACCTATTTAATTTAATGACCACTAAAAGACGCAAATGTAAATCCAATCGATTCGGTTACCTCAGCCTAGATATCGTATTACATTTGGTGCAGGCCATGTAAAATAATAATAAATATTGCTGATAGTTCCACTGTGCACAACAGTGCCTACCTAGTTCAATTCTGAACTGTGTTATTTAAAGCATGCAGTGAGTCTGCCAAAGGCCCATCTTGTTATTTCTACGTAAGTGAAATTTATTAAAAGCAGTAGAGTTTGGGCATGCAAGTTAAATTGTGACTCCAAATTATCACTTATACATCCTCGGCTGACAATTACCAGTATTCAGCCGCTTGAGGCCGCGGAACCCAACCAGTCTAATGCGGGGTATCGTGTTAGCTGTTGATTATTTAAAGTACGTAAGGAAAAAAGGAAAACCCCCCACAAAAGGAAAAGCAGTGATGAACAAACTCTCCATTAACACCGATGTTTATTACATTTTTTTTAATACTCAAGATACATCTGCTACACGTAGTAGGTACACCTAATCATTGTCAATTATATGTATACAACTAACGAATATAAAAATGACGATAATATTTGTTTCTGTTTCAGCATGGCTCAGCTGGCTAAGGGCGGCGCTAGGCTACGCTCTGTCCCTATGCGATTCAGATATCTCTTTCTGCTGGCAATCGTTTTTGGCAGCAGCTTCATTATCATTTCCATCACCAATCGCACAGAAATATTCCTCGTCAACAACGAACAACCCTTGTCGACCTTAAATTTGTACAGTTATGACATTGAACCTGAGACAAGTTTCACAATTAAAACAGAAGGTTGTACAATACCCGGCTTGACAGCTTTAGACGAAACTATTAAACCTTTTAATCAACCTCCAACGAAGCTAAAAAGTTGCCCCAATGCTAACTATTCTCTTGTAGAACATAACGAAACATATTTATGGATTAATAAAGAACTTTTACAATATCATGACGTACCTAAAGAGGGGAACATCTCCTGTTGTTACATATCATTTTACAGACCGAATGCGATCGCTAATGTTTTTTCAGAACACGTTGATGACAGAGTCCAATACGAAGATTGCAAGGAGTTTTTTAGTTATATAAAGGTGGAGCATGAATTTGTAAAAGTCACTTGTGAATATAATCAAAAAAAGGTGTACCAACAGTACTTTCTATTCGCTCGCAGAAAACCTAACAAAAAAAATAAGCTTAACAACAACATACGTAACAATGAAACAGATTATTACAATGTGATTGTGATGGGCATTGACGCTATTTCAAGATTAAACTTTCATAGAACCATGCCGAAAACTTTGGCTTACCTTAAAAGTAAAGGTGCTATAGAATTACTAGGTTACAACAAAGTGGGTGACAATACATTTCCTAATTTAACACCGATGCTTCTTGGCATTAAAGATACTGATTTGAAAAGAACTTGTTGGCCTCATAATAATGCCAATTTTGATAACTGTCCGTTCATTTGGCAGTGGTTTAAAGAAGCCGGATTTTATACAGCTCTAGGAGAAGATAGTGCGACATTGGGTACATTCAATTTTGCAAAATACGGTTTCATAAAAACTCCAACCGATTACTACATAAGAACTTTTATACATGAAGCAGAAGCGAACGTGGGTAATACTAAGGATTTTAATTCCTTTATATGTATGGGCAACAAATACTTTTATAAGGTACTATTGGACTATATTCAAGATTTGACTTCAACTTTGGCACAGTCTAAGTTGTTCGGATTTTTTTGGGAAGTGTCAATGAGTCATGATTACTTGACTTATCCGATGGCAATGGACGACAGTTACGAGAGATTCTTGAAAAGACTTGATAGTGATAAATATTTAGATAAAACCGTTCTCATACTATTGAGTGATCATGGAATAAGATGGGGTGCAATAAGATTAACTAAACAAGGACGCCTAGAAGAACGTTTGCCTTTTGTTCATATATTATTACCCCCGTCATTTCAAGAGAATTACAACCTAGCTTACGAAAATTTAAAGGCAAATAGTAGACGTCTCACGACACCGTACGACATGTACGCGACTTTATCAGATTTGATTAAACTGGAGGAAATTAATGATGTGAATATCAAACAACGAATGGACACACCGTTTGCACAAAGTAGAAGTATCAGTCTGTTTTTGCCGATACCCAGTAATCGAACTTGCAAGTTAGCTGATATTGACGACCACTGGTGTACTTGTCACAAAAGTAAAAAAATATCAACGACGAGCTTTGACGCTCGTGACGCAGCCGAACAATTGGTAAAATATTTAAATGAGTATTTGGAAGACCACCAGCAATGTGCAGAGCTTAAGCTTGCCGAAGTGTTGGAGGTAACAGAGATGTTAGCCGGCAAGCCGCGGAAAAACGAAGTCGGGTGGCGCGAGTTTATGGCCGTGGTGCGCACGACGCCGGGTGGCGGTGTCTTCGAGGGCACCCTGCGCAAGCGCAGCGATAAGTGGAGCCTTGCCGGAACTATCAGCCGCCTTAATCTGTACGGCGACCAGAGTCACTGCGTGCACCACTATCAACTGAAACTGTATTGCTACTGTGGATGAGTATCTCAATCCAAATAATATTAAAAAGCTGTGATATTACCAAGTGTTGATTCTACGAAATGTTTAAGACAAATAACGTAGCTATATGAGAACAAATATTTTAGTTACATGGAAGGATATTGATGGAAAATCCGGGCCTAATATATGTAATAAATATTGTTTGTTTGCCAGGAACGTGATATTTTTGTACATATTAGACGTTTGTAGTCATTAGAATATACACGAATTAGTAGTTAGCTAGCGACATAAGTGAATGTTGTAGAGATTTAATGCTTTGCCTTCAAAATCTTCAGCGTCTTAAAATCTTATATTGCATATCTTTAAACTAACGATGACATATCTTTCGATAATTTATCAACGATATCTACAGATTTCGTAACGTGATGCAGTTATAGTTACAAAAACGCGAATGCGAATTGCGTTATATATTATAAATAATAATAATTCTATTAAGTGATCAATTAGGTGTGTGTAATGTTTTCATTTACTATTTATTAGAACCTACCTACTCACTTTTTGTGATATAACCTTCTCTCAGAAGATAGTTTGTAATCATCATCGAAGATTGATATTTAATACTTATTAACCTATTTACCTTACGCTAATTAAATGCAAAGGTCATTTTTGGTTGTGTCGACAAACATACAAAATCGTAATGGTTTTAATTGGTATATATATAAATATTATATATATATTTATATTTTTATTGTTTGTATCATTGTATATTTATATTTTTTAGATCAGATTGTTCAGATTTGTTCAGAGTTGTTCAGATTGTTCAGATTGTTCAGATTGTTTATTACATTGAATAATCAGAGAACGAATGAGAGAATGTTATTAAAAAACGAAATTTGAAAAGATATGATCACGTGTAATGCATAATTTATGCAGAACAATAAATCGATGAAAGTAAGGTGCCAAAATTAATTAACGTTAGAAATAGATAATTAAGTAGATTTGAGAATATCCGCATATCAGACGACAAAAATATGTTTTATTTGTAATGAAACTGTAGACAAATAGATATTCAATACAAAACACTTATTGAACGAGACTAAGTACTTATATGTATGTTTAAACTGTTTCAATATCATACATACCTACAAATTATATAATAGTGGTGTAAGTATTCTAGATACATATATTATGTAAATTAGTGTTTCCAATAACTTCTGTGAGTATTTTTTATTGTGGAAAATGTGTTTTTTTTAAAGTTAACCTAAGATATTAACATTAAAATTATAAGAAACGGCAGCTTATTTTTTTTAATAAATGTAGATTGTTGTTCTTGTTTATTTGACCTATTCCGTTAAAGAGCTTGATTGCTTGATTTCCCTTTTGCCATTTCTGCACACGTCTAAGGCGAAACACACTACCCTGGCCCTACGCTGCGCTGCGAGTATGAGAGCTGTAGCGATGGAGCCCCACGTGTGGGTTCATTTCTCTGCTTGTAAGGTCGCGATCATACGTCAACGTTAGCGTAGACGCGATTTCATGAGTATTTTCTATAATAACACAGATACAGTTTGCAAACTACGTAAGAATACAAATTTCGCGCTACGCTGCACGTGATACATTGCAGTGTGCAAAGAGCCTATGAGCTACATATCAGACCGACACTAACGTGAAACTATACTTCAGTCACGGGTGGTAATGGTTGAAAATCTACTGATGTTCCTCTTCGCATACATCGTCTTTATTCAACTTCCTTACTCAGTATCAGTCACCAAAAGATAATTTAAATATAAAGATATTAGGAATAGCAATGTGAGCAATTGACGCGAAGTTTTTTTGCGGTTAGGTTTAGTTTTGTTTCTAGGTATTTCGGCTTTCTGATTGGAAAAGTGCTCCAAAATGTTTTTCTTTAAATAACCATATATGTAAATGAGCATATATCATAAAGCTAATAAGTTTTTTTGTTTGCTTAAACGTGCTAAACTCAAGAACTACTGGACCGATTTGAGAAATTCTTTCAATGTTAGACAGCTTTTATCATCAAGGTCAAAAGGGTAAAAATCTATTTCTAATAGGTACCTATTTGATAAAATTAACATTTTGGTTGGGTTGTTTTCAGTATGCACCGAGGCGGGAAACTGGGCTCCCTGCCTGTTCGCTTCAGATATTTTATTCTACTGACTGTCGTCTGTGGTAGCAGCTTCTTCATCTCAATGATGTACAGAAATATGGACTTGATACTTTTCCTCAACAGGCCGATCGACACATCAAGTCACTATCGACATTCAACCGATGCTGATGAAAGATTCACTATCAAAACCGAAGGTTGTAGCATACCATTCCTGCATATTTTTGATGCAAGTGTACAAACATTCGTCGAATATCCCAAAAAGTTAAAGCCATGTCGCGATTCAAAACTTTCTTTACTGAAACTCAATAAATCTAAGTTATCTATTAATGTTGAAAACTTACATTATCACAATATAACTGACCGTACAAGATTGTTTTGTTGCTATCAGGCATTTCATAGACCTAATGCCATTGTTGACATCACTTCCTCTCATGTAGATGACCGCGTTGCATACAATAAATGTGTATATTTCAGCAATTCTATTAACGTGGTAGATGAATTTATAAAAGTCACTTGTTACTACGATAGATCTAAAGTTTATGAACAATTTTACTTATCAGCACCAAAGAAAGAGTTTATAGGAAAAGACATTAAAACCGAAATGATGGCAAGTAAAACGACTTACAATGTGATAATATTAGGCATTGATGCAGTATCACGATTAAACTTTTATAGGACCATGCCAAAAACAGTTTCTTTTTTAAAAGAATATGGTGCTGTAGATTTCTTAGGATATAATAAAGTAGGAGATAACACTTTCCCAAATTTAATTCCGTTATTATTGGGAAATAAAGAATCTGAGTTGAAAGACAAATGTCTACCGAACGCGAAAGCTACATTTGATAACTGTCCATTTGTGTGGGAGTGGTTTAAACAGGCTGGTTATTACACAGCCTTCGCGGAAGATAGCTCGTCACTCGGTATGTTCAACTATGTGAAATCTGGATTTAGTCGTACTCCGACAGATTACTATACACACACATTCATGAGTGAAGCTGAAAGCAATGCTGGTTACAATAAGGATTTTAATAGCTTTTTGTGTATGAACGACTACTACTTTTACCAAGTGTTATTAGATTACATAGTGAATCTTACGATCACTCTAAAAAGTAGCAAATTATTCGGTTTTTTCTGGGAAGTTACGATGAGCCATGACTATTTGAATTATCCGATGGCTATGGACTATAACTATTTGGACTTCTTTAAGAAATTAGAGCATACCAATTATCTTAATAATACAGTATTATTTCTGATGAGTGACCATGGCATACGTTGGGGTGGTATTCGATCAACGAAACAAGGGCGTTTAGAGGAACGACTACCATTCATGTTCATAATGGTTCCTCCATCATTCCGCGAAGCATATTCTGAAGCTTACAGTAATTTGAAATTAAATAGTAGACGTTTGACAACTCCCTTTGATATCCATGCCACTTTAATGGACCTTGTCAATACAGATTCAATTAAAAATACTATGATATCCATAAGAAGCAAGGAAGCTTACGCACGTAATAGGGGCATAAGTTTATTCTTCCCAGTTCCGAGCAATCGTACGTGTAAAACGGCAGATATAGATGACCACTGGTGCACATGTCATAAGGATATTGTGTTACATAATGAGAGTTCCGAAGCTATACAAGCTTCGACACATGTAGTTAGGCACCTTAATTATTTAATGAGTGAACACTCCGAGTGCGCGCGGTTGTCATTAGTTAAAGTTGTAGAAATATCAGAGCTGGAAGTAGGTAAGCCGGATAAAAATGAAAAGGGTTGGAGGGAGTATATGGTGGTGTTACAAACATCGCCAGGTGATGGAGTATTTGAGGCCACAGTGAGGTATGATAGCCAGCGGTGGACACTTGCTGGCACAGTGAGTCGCCTCAACCTGTATGGCGAACAGAGCCGCTGTGTTCATGATTATCACCTCAAGCTATATTGTTACTGCATCTAATCGAGTGAATATGAAACTTTTAGCATTATCTTAAATCTGTGATATTAGATAAGCAATTATTTTATTTACTCACTAATAAAAAATCATTTTGTTTCTCATTTTTTTTTCTACCCAGCTGTCCATATTTACTAAACTAATAAAACAGCTGCATAACTAAAAATTGTTTTCATGAAATGGCGTTGGTATGGACCTGTCAGTAATCGAATTGTGGTACCTACTCAGTTTCTATTTACCTGAGTGAGACAATAAGCTATGATAGAGATTAAAGACATTTGGTTAGTACAGAATTCTAAATCTTAGTTTTATTTTAATCTATCTACATAACTTGACCTAACTCTGTCCGAAATATTTACCTTCACCATAATATAGAATCACATTTGCAGAAACTTGTGAAGTCAGGAATGCATATTTAAGAAACACATTGCATTGTACACCCAATATCGTTACCTTGCAGCTACCAAAATGTTTAGAAATCATGTGTAAATATTTTGAAGCACCTGCTACTGAGTCGGTGCAAACTAGCTTTCTTATAGTGCGTTTAAATTTTATTAGGTACTTTAATTGCCATGCATTTTTCAATAGTATTATTTTGTTTTCTAATTGTTGTTACTAAGGAAGTGATTGCAGATGTTTATAGCGGTTTGTTCACGATCCGTACGGAAGGGTGTACCATTCCTGGTTTCCCCGGTCTTAGTGAAAGCATGAAGTCTATAGTGGATACGCCGCCGGCGACACGCAACTGCTCGTCCGGCAAACAGCTTGTCAACACGAATTCAACGCATATCTGGGTTCTGCGTGAAGCTTTCTACTCCTACAACATATTTAGAGAAGATACATTTTATTGCTGCTATAAGAATTTTTCAGCAGTCATTAATATTGGATATATTGTTTACAGTGATTGTAATGAATTTTTAACTGTGATAGCAGCGGAACACGAGTTTGTGCAAATCGAATGTTTTCATTTGGACGAAGTAATTTTCAGTGATTTCTTTATATTCAATATCCATAAAACATTAGCTCCTAATAGGTTTCGCAGTGAAGAATATAACATACTTATACTTGGGATCGAAAGCATGTCACGCCTTAATTTTCATCGTACCATGCCTAACACGGCACGTTTTTTAAAAGAAAAAGGTGTCATCGAGTTATTGGGCTACAATAAGTTAGGGGATAACTCGTTTCCTAACTTGTTTCCAGTGTTAACAGGACTCTCGTTTGACTACGTGAAACAGTCATGTGTTCACGAAAGTGTAATAAATAATGAGCAATGTAAGTTCATTTGGGATAAGTTTAAAGATAAAGGATACTACACAGCGCTCGGCTCCGACAGCATCGCGGGCTTGCTGGGCAACTACGAGTACAGCATGTCCAGCATACCAACAGATTTTTACTTACAGCCGTTTATATTCGAAACAAGAAAACTCTTTAAAAACCAGCACTATAGTTTTCACCCTTGCATGGGATCTAAATATTTTTATCAAATTCTTCTGGATTATATTTACAGATTAACGCAAAATTTAAAACTTAATAAATTATTTGGTATGTTTTGGGAGGAATCTATAAGTCATGAAGATCTTAACAGTCCACATATCATGGACGAGTCTTATTTTATGTTACTAAGTAATTTACATAGAGATGGTTATTTAAACAAAACCGTACTTGTATTATTAAGCGATCATGGCATGAGATGGGGTAGAATTGTGCAGACTAAACAAGGCCGTCAAGAGGAACGATTACCATTACTTGCTATACTTTTCCCTGAAGAATTCAAAAGTCGTTATAAACTTGTCTTCAAAAATATTGAAAATAATGTAAATCGACTCACTTCGCCGTACGATATTCATGAGACGCTGTTAGATATATTGAACCCGAGCTCGCTAGAAGACGACGTGGTCAGTACAAGATCTAAAACTACAATTGTTAGTCGATCCAGTCTTTTCCTCCCTATACCTGGGATACGGAATTGCTCGTCAATAGGCGTGGCAGAGCACTGGTGCGCATGCCGCGGCGGAGTGAAGATGAAGGTCCGAAGCAAAGCCAAAACATTAGTAGCGGACAAACTCATAGCACAAATTAACAAATTGTTAATAGGTTACCCACAATGCCATAAATTAGTGCTCAAAAATATTTATGATGTGTATTTAGTAGAAAATAATAAAAAATGGCGAGTTTATACAGTAAGAATTAAAACTAAACCCGGTGGCGGTATATTTGACGGCACGCTTGTCCAAGATGGATCGCACTGGGCGATTTCAGGAACAGTAAGTCGCCTAAATCTGTATCGGAATCAAAGCTATTGTGTTAGTAATCCTCTTATTGAAATGTACTGTTATTGCGGCTAATTGGCTTATTTAACACCTTGACTACGTTCATCGTAGAAGTTAAATCTTAATTAAGTATTTAATATTACTAATTGGCTAATTGGCTTATTTAACACCTTGACTACGTTCATCGTAGAAGTTAAATCTTAATTAAGTATTTAATATTACGTTAAGACACAAAGCAGATGTGATAAATACATTTGTTTTTATTTTAAACTTAATAAGTTCCTGCTGTAATACTTTTTGGCCTACGCTTATTTTTTAAGGGAAAGGGTGCTTCAAACTGTCTACAAGCTACGACTGTTACTAGCGTAGTCGCCAAATAAACATCACAGAAGCAAGCAATAATATTATTGTTTACCTATGGTTGTATTTTACGAAATTAAATAGAAACAAACAAAGTTAATGAATCACAAACAATTGACAAAGTTAGGTACAGCCAATTTATCATTATTCAGATGTATAACTCTCCTCCACCAGTGTGTTAATTCTTCAGGGAGCTGATTTGTGGCCTGAGTTTAGCGCGTTCAGGCAAACAAAGATTAAACTCTTTAAAAGTAGGTAATATTAGTATAGATAAATGCTTAAATGTTAAAAAAAATAGAGCGTCTTTTGTAAAAAATATCTTGTCTTTTGTTAAATTTCCACTAAATTTTTTGTTGATTTTATATAAATAAAAATAAATTTTGTTGTTTAGGGTGTTAAAAGACCTATCGATCGACCGTCAATCGACGCCTTCAATCGATGGTAGAATGGACTGGATAGATGCTATTAGAATGGTGGAAACTATCGATCGACATGGACCATTTCAATGACGATGCAATGACGATGCTTGCAATCCGCTAATATGGCTATGTGTGAGGCCCTTAGAGGCCGATACCTAATTTTTATTTTTAATCTGGTTAAGCCTTTTTGCTCTTTGTACAAATAACCATAGACAAGTAATGTTTCATAATTTTGACAGCATATTGCCTCATGCTGAACTGTCATCATTGTCACCACAACCTGTCAACAATAATCTTATCCCGTTACACATTTTTCCGAATAGTATTAGAAAATGTATAGTACATAAGATTTTTGTGCAATAGCCATAACACATTACTAAAAATGGCCCTCACATATAGGACTTTATTTAAAAATTATTATTACCTGCAAAATATAACCAAACCGGTTAAATGGAGTGTCGGGGAAAAATATCCAATAAGGACTCTGGCAAATGGTATTTGTTATCAAAATTCATACGCTCAACAGCCTTTGCTTGACCCAAAAGATATAAGTTTACAATCGCGAAGCTTAAGACTGTATTCAACTCAGAGCAACCCTCCGCCGGACCTGGAACCACCCAAATCAAAGCAGGGTATCATACAAAAATTTAAGCTAATGTATAGGGATTATTGGTATGTGTTGATACCTGTGCATGTGGCTACATCTATCGTGTGGTTCGGAAGTTTCTACTACATTGTCAGAAGGTTTGTATATTTTAAAAAGCAATGCAAAAATTATGAGCAACTACAAATACTACAATCCCTAATACTCTTATACTTTATTGCAGTGGTGTCGATGTTTTAGCTTTACTACAAACATTAGGTGTCAGTGAAACAATAATTGGTCCATTAAGAGACTCCGCTGCTGGTTACTTTGCAGTAGCCCTAGCGCTGTACAAGCTGGCTACACCACTCCGGTATGCAGTCACAATAGGTAACATATCAATTTATTGCACTAAATTATATTTGTATAGAATACTAACCAATTTCCGATAAAACTTGGCTACATCAACAAAGTTTAAAGTCCATTAAGTATAAATATATTTGCATGTCACGGTATATGGACGTGTGAATTATTTTCTTTAAACTAAAGCTCCTTTTCACACATTACATAAGCCCACTAGCTATCAATATCTGTTTATCTTGTTCTATTTATAAAGTAATAACTGATGGCTGACACAAGCGTGCTATTAAATAAAATTACTTAATAAAACCATACTGTATTTCTAGGGGGAACTACAATTACAATTAGAAAACTGAAAGCAATAGGTTTAATCAAGCCGGTCCCTTCTCGCGAAAGAATAAAAGAAATCCTCCAGGAACAAAGAGATAATATTCAAGGTCGGTTCAATGAGAGCAAAACTCACTATCAGGCACAGATGAAAGAAAAACGCGCCCAGGTCATGCAAGAAATGAAGAGATACAAAGCAGATATACGCAATATGAAAAATAAGGTGAAGAAAGTGTGACCTAATGATATTCATCTCCATGAAAGCTAATATCCTTTATCATGAAAATAATGCTATCAAGTAAACCACACTATCAGTATGAAACAAAAAATTATTAGTTGTGATGAAATATGCAGAGGATGAAAGGACGATGCCAGATTTTATATGCCAAAAGAGTTGAAACTAGTTTCACCAGAGGCACCTCATTCAATGGAACATTTTTTATAATGACGACCTAATACAGGGTTAGGATATACATATAAGACATTTGAATATCTTCATATTTAATTTATTTAGGTTTGTTCACTTTCGGGTTATTATAATTTTTTGACAGAGAGAAGCCACTTCAAGGGTACCATTTGAGTTTCAATACCTAATGACTAATTTTTGAGTTATCCTTAATTATTATTATTATATGTTACATTATTCAATTATAAAATTGTTTTCCTTGGTTTAACAGGCACGAAACCCTATTGAATAATAATAATACTATGCACCCTAATCAAAAGAAGCCAATTGTCTTTAGATAAGTCTACCTACCAACTTATTTCTTATGAATATATTGACATGTATCCCTTGACTGTTGGAAGGTGGGGATGTGGTGCATTCGAAGTCCTATAGTATCCATCCTAACCAATTATTAAGGATACCTAACTTAAAAAATACTAGTCAGATCTCAATGAAACTCAAATGACACACTTGAGAAAGGTTTCATCAAACAAAACAGTACAATCAAAATCGGTTCGAAAGTTAATATAGAAAGAAAGATTATAGATCCTACAATGCTATGACAAGAAATGTTCTAATAAGGTGCTACCAATGATACTAGTTTCAAGTCTGTTAGTAAAATTTCGATGCATTATCCTTTATTTAAATTATATACAGATCAAAATTTTGTAATATTTATTTCATATATTTAAATATAAAAAGAACTACATAACGAAATCATGTTTATTTGATATAAAAGAGCTAGTTACATAATAATCACATAATTTTTCATCAAAATATACATATAAAAACAGCCTATCCTAGTTACATTAAGTACAAAACAAGACAGCACATTACTGGAATGTTTTACTAACCCTTTCATCCTACAATATTTCTAAAATTGTGACCAAATTTTTGATAATTTATTCTTGTTGATGTCAGGAATTTTGTATAATATGTAGTACCTATACACACCAACCAGGAGTGCTGTCCTGTCTAGTGTGTAAAATTAATAAATGCATTTCACATCAATGGCAAATCAACTAGCAGCCATAATACTTGGAGGTTTTAAATCTATTCCTTGTACCATAACCATGCGGTATAACACAGTAATGTAGATGCTACCAATTCCTTTCAAGCTTAATTTCCTAATTAGTACCAATTTAAAAAGTAAGATCACTTCTTACTAAATCAATTCCTTTAACAGGTATTTCATAATTATTAAAACAGTATCATTTCACAAATAAAGATATTGGATATCACAAAATATAATAGGCAAACCTGTTCTTGGCTAATAAAAATCACATTATACATTTATTAATTTCCTAATTATTTGTTGCTATAAAGTTTGCTCTTAAAATGTATCCATAAATTTCACTTACCTATAACAAATAACTACTTATTATAATCATTATTCAATTGCCATCTCCATTTCCATGTTCTGGTGTCATGACATTTAAGCACACTAACTTGAATTACATATCATATGGATAGTAACAACACAGTTTCAATTGAATTACTTGAGTTTATCATAACTTAATGTTATGCAAATTAAAGCTAATTACATTTAATACTAATAGATGCAATATTAGCTATACAAAATAGTTTTTGAGCAGATACTAACATACAGTAGAAATATTAGCCTGTCTGATGATTACATATTCTGATGTAATGAAATTCTTTTAACACTAAACGCAGCCAAAACATTGAAGTTCAGCCCATGTACTGGTACGAAGCGGGGGAGAGATGCGGCGCTGGCGACAGGCCTGGTCCCGACGCCGCTCCGATTGTAGCCAAGTGACAAGCGCGACACATTAATTTACCTGAAATATTTACATGTTATATTTTTTATAAACATAACAAACTTGTAATACTACATATTACCTATGTAATAAAATTAAAATACTATCGAAAATAGTAACTGGAGCATATCACAAAGTTTATTTTTATATTTTTTAACTATCCTAACTCGTAAGTAGGTTGTGCACAATATGATGATCGAAAATAAATCGGCTATTTAGGCTGAATACATCCGCATCAAATAGATAAGTAAGAACTCAGAAATTAGGGCTTGTTAAATAAATTATTTAACCTGCACCTCATACGATAATATCTCGTATTCCGTAAATATTATATTATAAACGAAAAAAATACTGTTTAAGTTTAATAATGGGATAAATAAATATACTATGCAAAAAAAAACTTAAAATCCATGTATAATTTAATAAATACCTAACTTTGACTGGCAACTTACCAGCTAGAGGATAGCAGCGTTTATCAGGTTCGTCAGTCAGTTGCATTCCACAAACGCAACACATATAGCAGTCAACGTGGAAGTCTCGATCCATTGACACAACTCTCACAGTCTCGTCTGTCCCTTCAACTGGTGTTATTCCTGCAATCAATATGAAATAATATTAAGCAACTACACAAATCTAGAACTATATAAGTCGGACAATTGTTGTCCATGGCTGGTAAATTCCTATCATCACCTACTCAGCCTTTATCCCAACTACGGGCCCACTACTGAATTCAGATGTCCTATATGATTCAGTAATTAATTAAGTCAAGTGAAACAATCAGAACAAGACTAAATTCTAATTAGGAATGTGTTTATAAGAAAAGTGTAATCAGAAGCGTCTCGTTAGCTTTCTTATGGATTTAGTAAAGTAGAATAAGGCTTTTAGTTGAAGTTGACACATGAGGCTTTCAGTCAAACATTTGTTGAGTGCATATCTGACCTCAGTCCAGTTACTCTGATACTTAGCAACTTACTTTCTTGATACCCTCTGTTAAAGTATACTTTCTGACTTATTTCTACCCTAGTGCGGCCCTACTTAAGGACAAGCTCTTCCAATAAATATCCAGCTACACCTTACCAGCTACAAAGATGTGATATTTGGAATTATTTTCAGTATCCATAAAGATGTAGGTAGTTACAAAATTATTATCCTTCATTGTCACCTCTAGTCCTGCTTTATCTATTGATGATCCATAAATCTTTTTATCTATAGACAGCATGATGAATAATGTAAAAATTCGTCTCAGATAAGATTATATTCTAAAGGGTTGAGGTTAGACTTGAATGTTTACTTTCAAGGCTAGCAGCATAGATTTTATCTTTCTTATTTACAAGATAATAAAGAAGGATTATCTCCATCGAAATGCACAGCATTTTGACGTGTTAGGCTTTAAATACGAAAGAATAATATAAAGGCAACCTATCCACTTGTATAGTCATCTAAAAAAAATTATCTGAGAGTGAAATAAAGTAAGTATTCTACTACTTACCTAACTAGAGATTATGAACTCAAGTGATGACAATGTACCATATTCATATCATATTAGAACAAAGAAGGTTGGCCATATGGTATGCATGTACTTTAAATTATATTGTTAACAAGAAATTTACTAACCTTTTCCACAACTAGCACATTTAGGAGCAAACATGCGATGATAGTCATTGACACAATAAATCTTGTTGTCAACATCCACAGTGAATGGCACCCCATCCAGGCACTCGTTGCATACACAGCAACGGAAGCAACCTGGGTGGTATGATTTCCCCATTGCTTGGAGAATCTGAAAATATACTCATTCATAATAATCATACTACTATCTTGACATGTTTAAAATGCTATAAAAATGAATTCCATACCATTTCCATGATTAAGTGCCCACATATTGCACACTTTTCAGCAGTTTGTTGGAATCCAGAGTACTGTAACAGTCATAAAGATTAAATTATACATAACTTACAATATGTATGAATAGTACTTTCTGAATAAGAAACAACAGCGGAGTACATACCAAGTAGTCTTCCTCACAGTACACCTTGCCATGAACATTGTAGAAAGCTTTGCCCCGTAAAGCACGGCCACAAGAGCAGCAAATGAAGCAGTTGGTGTGGTAGAGATTGCCCATGGCTTGGCAAGCTTGACCCGCCCCAGTGACTCCGGCACCACATGTGTGGCAGATACCTGTGTTACAAAATAATAACCAAAATTGAATAGCATGAATTCTTGATAATGATCAATTTCCAAAGTTACAAATCAGTCATTGTAAGCAAGCAGGAATATGAATTCTTACCAAAATATTCCCCCTCTTCATCCTGCCTTTCCATTTCCTCTTCAAGTTGTCGAGTAAGCTCTTCTATTTTACGTTGAGCCTCACTGGGACCTGGGGGACGTGGAGGTGTGATGCTGTATGGCAATAAGCTTTTACCTCGGCCACCAGAGCCCCGAGATCCTCCTGACACTTGAGACACTGAGCTTGGAGTAGGACTAGGTGCTGGGGACTGAGCTGGAGAACACAATGAAGTTAGTCCTGATACTAAATTCCTAGATGCAATAGATTCAGAAGCAATAGACACATTGTCTCTGTTGGCTGCTGCCACTGCTGCTGCAGGAGATCCCCCTGTCATGCACACATAGTCTGAACCATTAGTATCTTCTACTATCTGCATCCTGCTACCAACTGCAGGCTTTGAATTAAAGCCACCATTAATTAATGGTTTTTCTTTTGCAATGCTATTCCCAATGTTGGGTTTAGGATGAAAGAATTTAGGACTGGCTGTTGCTGTCTGCACTTCAGTAGCAATGTTGGCTTTAGGCCTTTGAGCACTCGGGGCTATAGATGCATATATTGCTGTAGATGGTATAGTCACAATCTTATCATCAAAACTAATAGTGTTGTCATTCTTCAGCAGGGCACTGACATCAGTGTACTTGGGAGGGGCAGACTTCATCACTGTGTAATCACTGCCCGGGTTTTCGTGAGAGGGATTGTATGGAGGGGGAGGTGGAGCTTTGTCTATTTTCACTTTGTCATTTGTTAACATCTGCGCCATGTTCCTGCTGACACCTGTATTAGGTACTTGTGGCCCAGGTACTGACCCCTGCTGTATAAAACGCTGATCATGATTTTGTTGAGGTTTAAATTCAGTTTTCTTATCATTATCGGAACACAGCATGTTTTCATACACTAGTGGATTTATTTTAGTCTTCGAATTAACTGGCACTTGAGGTTGAGCTTTACTATAGCGAGTATCGTAGTAACCGTCCGACACCGGGGGCGGCGGCGCCTGCTGGTACAGCTGATGGTAGTACGGCGGCTGCGGCGATCGTTGCTCTCCGTAATAATCTATGTTTTCGTAAACTGGTGGCGGATATTGAGCATTTGGAATGGCTGGAATTTCGTATAAGTCGTCTGTTTGATAACTAAGTGACCTTTGCGATAAAGAATCAATGGAACGTGTAGGACTGGATGGCAAAGCTGCAGTGTTTATATCGCGTTTATTGATCGACGCAATAGTTTCAACTCGTTTAGGCGTAGCAAACTTTGAAGCAGCAATAACATTGGAACGTTCATAAAAACTGTAATCTTGACGATTGTTTTGGCTATTGTCCAGAACAAAGCTCTCTATTGCACCCACAGGCCGAGTTTTGGCGAGGGAACTTGTGTTCGATGTTACGGCGCCGTGCGCTTGCTCAGTAACATCTTCAACTTTATTGGATATTTTTAAATCTTGAAGTCCAATGATACACCTTTGATCATCTGTATTATTTCTACGTGATGAATCCATTTTACGAAATAAATGCAACAACTAAAATTAAATTAAACTTTAGATAAAGCACTTGAATCCGAATCCGAATGAATCATCTCAAAAATCGTCAAATTGAACTCTCAAACAAAACATCCACTAGGGATGATCTAACTGCTACGAATTCACGATCGATATTTTAGACGTTGCTCACAATTTTATAATCTGCGTTTTATCGATAGATCATTGTATTGGCATAAAGTTAAAGTAGTAGTAAATAATATTTTATAAGTTTATACGAATATACCATCTAGTAAAGAGAATATATTTGATTATTTGTTTGCAACGAATAGTCTCCTAAATAACTGAACCGATTCGAAAAAGGGTTTTTTTTATTGGGATGTTTCACTATGACTATACTCGCTGAACATTATATACCTACTTTGTTCAGGTTCGCGATGAAGTTTCCCCGAGATGCGGGTAATTAACTTAAAAACCAACAGACGTGGTGCGATCAAACCCAAAAAATACCGGTGTAACATAAAACATCTGAGTATTGGTATAGAGAACCGCTTAACAAACAAGAGTCGATCTATCATCAGAAAATATGAACACTGGGCATACCTTTGTATCTCTTAGTTTGTGCTAGGTCAAAGTCTTTGCTTCATTCATTAATTTTTATTCCTTGGTCACTGCGACGCCATTTTAAATTTCGACTGTCATCTGTCAAACATTCTGTCTGTGTGCTTGCATTGCGTCGCATTGTCGTATCGTATCTTAATTATTTGCTACAGAATACTTTTTCTGTCTTGTAACTTCTATCTTTTTTAAAAACGTAACGAGGAGAACTAATAGTTCTCCTCTTTGACAATGTACGACACTGAAGATGATCAGTATGAGGAAATCGACGTGGAAGAAATCTCTTCAGAACTCTGGCAGGAAGCTTGTTGGATTGTCATCAATGCTTACTTTGATGAAAAAGGTTTAGTACGACAACAGTTGGACAGTTTTGATGAATTTATTCAAATGTCAGTCCAACGTATCGTTGAAGATTCACCACCCATAGAGTTACAAGCTGAAGCACAGCACTCATCGGGAGAAATAGAAACACCGCCAAGGTATCTTCTGAAGTTCGATCAAATTTATTTATCCAAACCTACCCATTGGGAAAAAGATGGTGCTCCATCACCTATGATGCCTAACGAAGCTCGTCTTCGAAACTTAACCTATTCAGCACCACTATATGTAGACATAACAAAAACTATTGTCAAGGAACATGAAGACCCAATTGAAACTCAACACCAAAAAACATTCATAGGGAAAATCCCTATTATGCTTAGATCTACCTATTGCCTGTTAAATAACTTGACTGACAGAGATTTGTCTGAATTAAATGAATGTCCGCTTGATCCTGGTGGTTATTTCATTATCAACGGATCAGAAAAAGTATTGATTGCTCAGGAGAAAATGGCAACAAACACTGTATATGTATTCAGCATGAAGGATGGAAAATTTGCATACAAAACAGAAATTAGATCCTGCCTGGAGCATAGTTCCAGACCAACATCAACTCTATGGGTAAATATGATGGCTCGTGGAGGGCAAAACATAAAAAAATCTGCAATTGGACAAAGAATTATTGCAATTGTTCCATACATCAAACAAGAAATTCCCATTATGATTGTATTCAGAGCTCTTGGTTTTGTGGCTGATAGAGACATATTGGAACACATTATTTATGATTTTGATGATCCAGAAATGATGGAAATGGTAAAACCCTCATTAGACGAAGCTTTTGTGATTCAAGAACAGAATGTGGCACTTAATTTCATTGGTGCCCGTGGAGCTCGCCCTGGAGTAACTAAGGAAAAGCGTATCAAATATGCTAGAGAAATCTTACAAAAGGAAATGTTGCCACATGTTGGTGTTTCAGATTTTTGTGAAACTAAAAAAGCATACTTTTTGGGTTATATGGTACACAGACTGTTACTGGCTGCATTGGGTCGTCGTGAACTAGACGACAGAGATCATTATGGAAATAAACGTTTGGATTTGGCTGGTCCTTTACTTGCTTTTCTATTCAGGGGTTTATTCAAGAATTTACTGAAAGAAGTGAGAATGTATGCACAGAAATTCATTGACAGAGGAAAGGATTTCAATTTGGAGCTTGCAATCAAGACCAAAATTATAACTGATGGTCTAAGATACTCCCTTGCCACTGGAAATTGGGGTGACCAAAAGAAAGCTCACCAGGCTAGAGCTGGAGTATCTCAGGTATTGAATAGACTAACTTTTGCATCAACATTGTCACATTTAAGGCGTGTAAATTCGCCAATTGGTCGTGACGGTAAATTAGCTAAGCCTCGACAGTTACATAATACTCTATGGGGTATGATTTGTCCAGCTGAAACACCCGAAGGTGCTGCTGTAGGGTTGGTAAAAAATCTCGCCCTGATGGCGTATATCTCTGTAGGAAGTCAGCCATCTCCAATTTTGGAGTTCTTGGAAGAATGGTCTATGGAAAATTTAGAAGAAATAGCACCCTCTGCTATAGCTGATGCTACAAAAATATTTGTAAATGGCTGTTGGGTTGGAATTCACAGAGATCCTGAACAATTAATGGCTACACTGAGAAAACTAAGACGGCAAATGGACATCATTGTGTCTGAAGTGAGCATGATTCGTGATATAAGAGATAGAGAAATCAGAATTTACACTGATGCTGGTAGGATATGTCGACCTTTGCTAATTGTTGAAAATGGAGCTTTGTTGTTAAAGAAGAAACATATTGATGACCTGAAAGAACGTGATTTTAACAACTATGGATGGCAAAATTTGGTTGCTAGTGGTGTTGTTGAATATATTGATACCTTGGAAGAGGAGACTGTAATGATAGCTATGAGCCCAGATGACTTAGCGCAAGTAAAAGAATATGCATACTGTACTACATATACCCATTGTGAAATTCATCCTGCCATGATTCTGGGTGTATGTGCTTCTATTATCCCATTCCCTGATCACAACCAAAGTCCTAGGAACACCTATCAAAGTGCTATGGGTAAACAAGCTATGGGTGTTTACATCACTAACTTCCATGTACGAATGGACACACTGGCTCATGTGTTATACTATCCACACAAACCATTGGTTACCACGAGGTCCATGGAATATCTTCGCTTCAGAGAATTGCCAGCAGGTATTAATTCAATAGTTGCAATTTTATGTTATACTGGATATAATCAAGAAGACAGTGTTATTCTGAATGCTTCTGCAGTAGAGCGAGGATTTTTCCGATCTGTATTTTATCGATCTTACAAAGATTCAGAGTCTAAAAGAATTGGCGATCAAGAAGAGCAGTTCGAAAAACCTACCAGGCAAACATGTCAGGGCATGAGAAATGCTTTATATGATAAATTAGATGATGACGGTATTATCGCACCTGGTATAAGAGTTTCTGGTGATGATGTTGTGATTGGAAAAACAATCACATTGCCTGAAAACGATGATGAATTAGAAGGCACTACAAAACGATACACTAAACGTGATGCTTCAACATTTTTACGTAACAGTGAGACTGGAATCGTTGATCAGGTAATGTTAACATTGAATAGTGAAGGATACAAATTCTGCAAAATTCGAGTCAGATCCGTGCGCATTCCACAAATAGGAGACAAGTTTGCTTCACGCCATGGTCAAAAAGGAACTTGCGGAATTCAATATAGGCAAGAAGACATGCCATTTACATGTGAAGGAATTACTCCTGACATTATTATTAATCCACACGCTATTCCATCCCGTATGACAATTGGTCACTTGATTGAGTGTATTCAAGGCAAAGTATCATCTAACAAGGGAGAAATTGGTGATGCCACACCATTCAATGACGCTGTAAATGTACAGAAAATTTCTTCGCTGTTACAAGAATATGGCTATCATCTGCGTGGAAATGAAGTTATGTATAATGGACACACAGGCCGAAAGATAAATGCGCAAGTTTTCTTAGGTCCCACATATTACCAGCGTTTGAAGCACATGGTAGACGACAAAATTCACTCAAGGGCTCGAGGTCCCGTACAGATCTTAGTAAGACAACCTATGGAGGGCAGAGCCCGAGATGGTGGATTGCGGTTTGGAGAAATGGAACGCGATTGTCAAATTGCACATGGTGCTGCACAGTTCTTGCGCGAACGACTGTTTGAAGTCTCTGATCCCTATCGCATACATGTTTGTAATTTCTGTGGCTTGATAGCTATTGCAAACTTGCGAAATAATACTTTTGAATGCAAAGGTTGCAAGAACAAGACCCAAATCTCACAAATACGACTGCCATACGCTGCTAAACTACTGTTCCAGGAACTGATGTCCATGAACATAGCGCCAAGACTAATGGTAGTTAATTAAATATGAAATGTATTTCATTTACTAAGATTACGATAAGGACTTTGAAGGTTGTTAAACTTCAATTAATTTGATTTATATGTAGTATTATGTATTAATATGGTTGAATAAAACTAACTGAAACATTTCATATGACTTTTATTATCACAAATCGACAACATTAAATGCAGCTTAAACACAACAACCACAATACAAAAGTGTACAATATATGTATGTATAATTATTCTCTTACTCCAATAATTTAATTAAGTAATATCAAATGCAATAAGATTTAAAAATTGAGGTATAAATAAACTTGTGTGTTTATGAATAAGTATATATTATGATATAAAAAAATACCCATATACGAGTTTGTGTGTGCTAATAAATAATAGTTTAATTCTGTTGTGATTAACAATAATTTACTAATCCATTCTAAACATTGCACAGAACACATTTGATAGTACAAAGCTTGTACTTCAATGGTAACTTTCGAACAAGAATGTAAGACATTACAAGAACAAGATATTAAATTCTAAAGAGTAACTAAATTAACAATAAGAAGGTAACTATGAGCTCGCAATATGAAATTAAACAGAGAGCTTATAACATTTATATCCTAGGAATGCACAAATTAATAGTATTTAAGTACATACATACTACAATTTCTTGTTTGTGCGCTTTAGTTAAAGGTGCAAAATTCATGAAGATTATGGACATTATTCACAGTAAAGATTATAATTTTGCTTGTTTGATGTCAGTAAAATAAATATGTGAAGATGGCATCATTACATAGGCAGGAACATGATTGCAGATATCGTAAATTTAGAAACTTCTGAATTGAATTTATAAAATATGCACCATAATTATTCTTAAATTATAACTATTTTACTGTACAACTTACGTATCTATGATCGATGTAATGGGTTGCATAGTGTATGCATTCACATAATTAAATTATAAATACATAATTAAACACTATGGACGTTCAAGTAAGGAATAAACCACAAAATATTCAGCTAAAACCTTGTACTTTACGCTTCCTAATTTTCACATTACATCAATGATTTGTAAAAATAATTGAACTGTTTTATTGATAAGTAATTATCTGATTACCTGCATATTACAAGCATAATATTGGCATCTGTACTGGAGTATAAAAAATAAAGCTACTTACAAAAAACTATACAAACGTGTCCATTGTATACGACACTTCCGATGCCATGATTTTAGATGCTTTAGCTTCAGGCTTGACCTATTTAGAAAGAGACGAATCGTCGTAAATATTTCACAGTAAGTGAATAACGCCACTTCAGCGAGATGGTGGCAGCGCCCGTTGTTCCATGTTCTCCTCTTCCTTCGGTCGACTCCACTTAATCATAGTTTCAGGTGACCGGTACAGGAACACTAATTTAGCAAATAGATCTTCTTCCAAGGCCAGCTCAAGTGCTTCTCGTACCTTTGAAGATACAGACAAAATTGATTTAGACATACCTAACTCACTTACATTTCTCACTGGTGACAACAATCCACGGGTTTTATTTAGGTTATTTTTAACCGACTTTAAAAAGGAGGAGGTTATCAATTCGACTGTGTTTTTTTTTTTCTTCTGACTGTTTGCCGCAATAGCAACCGCGTCCTGAGAGAACGTACTAGGATAAAGTATATGGTACTCTCAAATAATAGAACAATTATTAAAACCAGTCGAGTAGATCCACAGATTACCGCCTACCACGTAAACTATTCACAAACTTTATATCCTTATAATTTGAGTATAGATTATTATCACCAAGACTACCAATTAACATCTCAAAGACAAAATTAGGATTATAGACACCAGCAAGCTTGAGACTTGTAAATACGTAAATAATTTACCAGATAAATGTCAAGACAGAGTTGTAGGACTCTGTCGGCGTTGGGCAAGTCGTCGAACATGATCCTGGTGTAAATTCCTGAGAAGAACCCTCGCAGCACTCGGGAGGCCAGGAATACGAATGTCGTGTACAGTCCGATGATACTGACGAATGATTATAAGATATTATAGTACATAAATAACATCATCCCCCTTATTATATAAAGTGGTTTTAAAAAGTTCCGGGTTTAGTGCTAGGTTTAGGCCATCAACTTTGTTCGAGTAAGTGGTTTAAAGCTAGTACTAAAGCTGGTACTTTTTTAAGACCACGTTTTATAATAAGGGTGCATAAGATTTATTATAAAAACTATGACAAATTATTGTAGGCACATCGTGAAAAGTGCAAATATTTCAGAATTAAGCATACAATTGATTCTATAACTAAATAAATATCGCTTTCTGCATACGATTCAACGAATTCTGTTTTACTCACCCACTGCCAGATATAAAGTTAAGCGTCTCTGGGAACAGTTTATCGTTAAACGTGTACATCACAAGCATGTCGCAGTTGTTAAGCGGTATAGACAACAAGGGATCCTGAAAAATAAAATGATTATTTCAATATGCAATACCGCATGAACTGTTGTTGTATTTTACTCCGTGATGGGCTGTTTAAAAGCGCATTTGCACATTGAATGAATGGCAGGAACCCTAAATTTGCAAAAACGGTTTTAGATGTAAAAAACGCAGTTAACAAGTTTCCAAATATTTTTTTTACATTTAGAACTTTATATTCGGTGTTAGGATATTAATTATTGCATCCTCTTTTAATTTTTTTAGTAAACTACAGAGCATTATTTCTTATTTTCATACAGTTAAATTGCCAAATTAATTAAAACATGTATTTATATTTGACAGCTATTTGCGACCAACTTTTAGAATACGCGCTCTTAAGGATTGCATAAAGTAAGTAGCAAGTAAATCCAACATGATTGTGTTCAACTTACGCGTAGAGCACAGGACTCTCGCACGCGCCAATACATCACATCCTTTTCTTTATCTCGCTCCAATCGCAGTAAAACATCGCGGTATACGATTTCCTCTTCCTCTGAAATTACACGAAGTCCGCACATGAGTTTGAACAGAGTTAAATATGCAGCAGGTATGCAGATAGTTTGTACATATGTAGGCCAGCACATTAAGCTACCCGAAACCGACAAATTTTCCCAATCAACTTTGAAACATATTCTTTAGCGTTAAAGTTGAAAATCTACTAAGGATATTTCACAGATTGTAGTAGCTTGATGTGCTGGGGTCTGTACATCGTCCGTGCTGGTACAAGTTATTAAAAAAAAAAACTTAACTGTAAAACCAGCCTTACTGTAGGTATACGAACATCAATTTCTTTCCCCTACTACACAGCCCTCCTCTGATACAAAGAAGGATTAAGCGTTAATACATACCGGTTTCTATGTTATCATCTTCATCGATTGTCCTCGGCATGAGCTGGTACGCCGGTTTTGTTGTGCCTTTATTGAATACTTTCAAGAATTTCGGGAACAAATCCTTCACGTTTAACCTGGTAAAGTTTTTTTAATATATCATTAGCACGCTAATATTAATTATATGATAAAGGGCCCCAATAAAAAGTATACCATTTTACACATAAATAATATAATATCGGGACAACTTTTCACACAGCGTCGGTTAGCTCCAAGGTAAGCTATTGATTAGCTTGTGTTATGGGTGCCAACACAACTGATAAACTACATTATACTTTAAACATATATTTATAAATACATATAACACCCAAACCACAGCCAACAAACATGCATACACAAATGTCGACCTTACCGGGTATCGAACCCGGTAAAATAAAAACTATGGTGGGAAATTAAGAAGACGTAGCGTCAGCACTGAGCTAAATGTATTATTACCAGATAAATGTAGGTATTATACAGATTATTACCAGAGGTTTACTTCTGATGGAAAGAAATGTCCTTATTGAATTTAATTTTTATGTTTTCTGAATGACTTACCAGGTATCAGGATCCGAAGTCCCGTCTAACAACTTCCGAAGTGTTTCTCTCTCCGGGTTGGGCACTCCGTCCTCGTACGCTTCGAGCGGAACTTCGCGGTCATCCTCTATTGTCGGAGGATTCGGCACCGCGTTCGTCGGATGTGTGATCACGTATGTGAACTTCACCATTAAGGTTGCATCTATTGATAAAAAAAAATATACCTATAATTGTGTTGTGTACTCGATATAAGTTATTAATACTCTTATTTCAGGCGTAGTAAACGTAATTTACGTTTTAATTGAAATAGGAACGATGGTATAATTAGAACGATACTTCTAAATCTAAAAAGTCCCGTCTTTTACACTAAATTTTAAAGAGTGATTAAACATTTATTCACGCTTACGTAAATTTCAGCGATATAAATAATTTTATCTAAATCTTTTGTGGGTACAAAAACCTAAAATCGTTTCCTAAACTACTTACAACGACGAGTCCGACTTGTTCTAGTACAGTTTTTTTTTTTTACGAAAGAAAATTCAAAGTCTTCCCAATCTTGTAACTTCAAAGATTTGTAATACTTGTGTCAAGAAATGACTGAATCTTCATCGTTAATAGTTCAAAATCCACAGCTTGGTAAACTTACTGGAAGCGGCTTCCCTCTTGAGGCGATCGAGTTCAGGCGGCGAGATCTCCCACTTGAGCGTGGAGTTGGGGTTGATGGTGATGACGGCGACGTCGTTGTACATGTAGTTGGACAGGAACGTCTGCGCCGTGCGGTCGCGGGCGTACATGTTGCTCAGCTGCGTGTAGTCTTGTTCCGTGAAACTGTTGCAATACGATATAATAATATTTATTTTGTTTGATTTACAGACGCCAGCATATCAAGTTACTACAATCTGGCAGATTATCTTAATAGATTTTCAACTTTATCGCTGTAGCATATTGTTAAAGTTGATTGGAAAAATTTGACAGTTTCAGGTAGCTCGATGTGGTGGCGTCTGTACCAGCAGTGTAAACTAATTTATAATGGTAAAAAAATGAAAATTAAAGAACTGAAACACTTAAAAATTCACACACCCTTAGAAATGTCTGAATCACCGAGTTTAAAATTAACACACTTCCCTATGAATTTGAAATATACTTACACATCGATATTGTGTGACTGCGCAGACATTTGGTAGACAGGCAGGAATGGTCCGATGCGGATCTTTACTGTGACATCTGTTGGTGGGTTGGGTTGACCCACCTGTAAACAAGAGGTATCATCATGTCTCTATTATCTTAAAAAAATGTAGTCATTTGTCTCAAAATCATTTATGCAAATAAGGCTGATAAATCAACACTTTTCGAACGTCAAAATAAAAGACAGGCCTGGAAAACCCCACCGTTCACTACTGCCACTATTCAAGTATCAATATTAAAGTCACTTTAAAATTAGGTACATATTCCATTCCTCTCAGGATTCATTGTTACACCATACTCACAGAGTTTCCAAACGCGAAGAATACGAGCGGGAACCAAATGATGGCGATGACGAAAGCGAGCACGCCGCCGCCTAACAAATATTTAGAGGAATTTGACTTCTTAGAGCCCCGGGGTTGTGGGAACTCGTCCTCTAAGTAGCGGGAACACTGAAACGAGGAAAATACTGTATCGATGTTTTACGTCGGTGAAGTTTTAAGAGAGTAGATCATATAAGAAAAAAATACTCCCTCTTGATATTGCATGTCCGACTTTGATACCTGGACTGTTGAGTTAAACTACTGTATTTGTATTTGTTTGTTTGCAATTAATTAATCGTCATCTTGAAAACAACTCAAATAACAATAAGTAAACTCTTATTTTGAAAAATCATATTTCATTTAAATTTGTATAAACGAAATAATATTTTTGCTATGAAAGTTATTTCCCCATATTCTTTTGGCAAGCAAACTGCGCTAACTTATATATTATGCTTGTTTTGCTATAAGTAACAACATAGATACCTTCAGCAAGAAAACACTGGCGAAAATATCCTCCATTTTGAGCCAATCCATGAGGTTCATTGAGGTGTCTGTCCATATCCAATCCATAAGAGTCCGCAGCTCAAATAGGAACGGTATTGTCATGAAGCTGAAAGTATTCATCGAGTAAATAAATGTATACTTTATTACGTTTACTTACGCTCATATAGTCAGGGGGATACTCATTAGAAAGATGTATCATGGAATTGTGATATAAGTTACGTCGGCCCACAAACCACCCAAAAAGCTAAAAAATCAAGGCTAAACCATTTAAAAGGTATATTCTTTAAATATACATGTAAATAAAATACCGCTCTAAAAGGTTGTTTATAAAAGTGTAAGAACTGATTTACAGCATAAAGGCGACCAGCTCCATTCACCAGCTAAGGGATGGGTTTCCCATCTATATACGAAATTTCGTTAAAGTTACAGAATTTTGCAAAATTTGTAGAATAGACTCACCCTCTAAAGAAGACCATGTTAAGGAAGTGATAGGACTTGCAGAGGAAGTTGCCGATGATGCGGCGCGGGTAGCCGCAGCGGATCTGGTACGCCGACAGCAGCAAGTAGATACACTTCAGCATGTACCACATCGGCGGTGGCAGAAGCGCGTTGAATGTTCTGAAGAAACGATGGAGCTATGACTATATCTACTACTTAAAAAGATATCTAGTACAAACTAAAATTATGATATTATACAATACACACGGGTTTTACTCGAGATTAAAATTATAAAGATGTCCGTGCCGTCGGTGTAATTCGGCCAAAATGTCGGGAGATAAAAGGTAGCATGGATTTATAATTTTCATTGAGAGTAATACCAGTGTATTGTGTATAACATGTGTACAAGTCGTGAAAATCTTAAAACGAAAATGATATATTAAAAAAAATACAATAACCCCTGAAAAATAGTTTGCGGAGAAGGGGCTACCCCAAAAATGTAGCTGATGCCAATTTTTATAATTTCACAACTTCGTTTCAGCCGAAAGATGCCCACTGCTGCACAAAAGCCTCCCTCCCTCCTCCTCCTCCAAAGGTTCGCTACCGCATCCATTGCTTCCCGGCGACCTTGACTAGATCGCCCGTCCACCTAGTGGGGGCCTGCCTACGCTGCGTCTTCCGGGTCGTGGTCGTCCATCAAGAACTTTATCACTCCATCGGCCATAATTATACAACTTATCTTACTTCATAATAACTTACCTTTCAGTAATAAAGGGTAGTACGAAGAACATCCAGATATGTACGCCTATAATAAGGGCGTACTGGAACAGAATCTTGCCTAACATGAACTTGCGCAAGTACAGCGCACGGTCGATCACGATCAACGCGAATTGTAGGATCAACATTATTAGGAAGGGAATCGGTACTTTGTTCTCTTCTAAATACGCTTGTACGCCGCCGTCGCCTTGATGCGTCTGTTGTCAAAAAATATACAATTTTTAGCGAAGTTCCAGCGTCACCTATTTACGAGTACCTATGAGTAAATGCCCTTAAATTTCATATGAGTTGATAAAGAGTGAGGCATGAGATACTACAAACGGAGCTGCCACGTTGAATTAATGGTATTTATAAAAAAACCTAATTCAAGCTTGAGCCACCACGACTTCATTATACTGATAAAGTCGTGGTGGCTCAAGCTTGAGTTTGTGGATTCGATTTCAGGTCGGGTCAAGTACCAATGTAACTCTTCTAATATTTATGTACTTTCTACGTATATCTTGACGTTCTTTATCAACTGTAAGACAAATTCTGAAAAAATATAACTATACTTATCAACATTTTAACTTTGATGACTACTAATCACGTAGCAAGCGGTCATAGAATTTTGTAAACAAGTAATAAAACTATAAGGTAACAAGATCACTTACACCAAACGCAGCAAATCCAAATATAACAACGAGGAAGTTGAAGAAATCGCAGAGGAACATGTAAGCGTATATGTCGGCCGTGACCCGCGCGCCCGGCGCCAGCATGCGCTGGAAGAAGCGGTGCATCGGGCGGAGGTAGCGCTTTACGCTGCACACAGATACCATATTTTATGACTTACTGACATTTTCGAATATATCTAGACGCTCGTGGCTAAGTAATAGCCGCACGGGTCAAGAAGCAACGCTTGGCGCGGTCGGTCAGTGGATGGGTGACCATCTTGTTATGACGAGATCCTTCGTGTTTCAGAAGGCACGTTAAATTGGTGGATCCCATTGGTGTCATTTGTTAAACTTTGGCAGTCCGTTAACCAGTCTTAATAAGGAGCACATAAGGAGTATTAGGTTGCCCAGGCAGGTGGGTAGAGGTCAGATCGGCAGTCGCTCCACGTAAAATTTTGGTACTCAGCTGCATCCCGTTAAGACTTGAAGCCGACCCCAAAAAAGGTTGGGAAAGGCTAGGTAGAAGATGTAGACGCATACGAGTGGAAGCTTACATAGGTGTATTTAAGTGGTATGCACCTACCAACACGTATCCAACGTGTGATATTATACAAAAAATCTGGGTACAAATCAACACTATGAACGAACAGATTCTACATAGAAAGAGAACACTTTGATACGTTAACGATACCAGAAAATTGGCCTAGTAGTACTTCGAAGTTGTAAAAAAATAACAACAAAGAAAAAAGGACCGTATACTTACGACAAAAGCATCACTTCTGGGTAATGCTTGTACGAGTTCTCCAACGTCGTCGACACCGCTATTATAGGTTCTTGATCATCGTTCACTCTGGAGGATAATAAACGATCCAATGATATCATTTAGGAGCAACAATATATCTACAGTATTATTAATGCTTTAGAATTTGTTTGCTTGAACGCGTTTATCTCAGCACCTACAGGTCCGACTGAAAAATCTTTTAGTCCATTTGTCGAGGAAGACAAACTTTAATAAGCGGTGGTACGCGTGGGTACCCGAATAAAAATTTGCTAGCTAGTGGCAAAGTATAAAAACTAATCTTTTTTGCTTTAACAGTTTAAGCCTATATGTATAAAGGACGTATCTGCCATCAACAAAGGAGACTTAACGCTTTTTACTTGCTTACCAAAAAAATATACATATAGAAAAAAAAAATGTAACATACTTATAGTGATCATCATCCGGCGCTTTGGAGGGCCCTGCCTCGTGTTCGTCGAACTCGGAGCCGGGTTGTGACGGGCTGTCGTAACCTGTACCGTGGCGGGGACTGCTCTCTGCCGTGGCCTCTGGCCTGTCGTATTAATGATCAGAATCAGAATATTTATTTGTAAAATATAGGTGAAATATTACATACGGATAATGTTATTATTGTAATAAGTAGATGTCTACTTCGAGTATCGCTATGTACATGAGTTTTAGTTTTAATTAACTAAAATTATATAGCTGTTAATTTACAATAATTACCTCTTATATAACGGAAAGTCAAGTTGCCAACTTTTCACACAGTTATAATCAGGACTGAATATAAGTTAACATTCTTCTAATTCGTGTTATTTTATAGGAGATTATACACAATTGACTACCAAGTACATACGTGTACATATATTTTTTTTAATTTATTTATTCCTTTTTTTGTATATTCAAATCTATAATAAATTAAATACTTACAAATTACATGATATTCTGTCATATACAAAAATAATTTGACATAATAAATTACACGGTACTAAATACAATGATATCTGATTTTACAAAACAAGATACATCTTAATGAGGACGTAAGACGTACTGACAATATCATAACAAGTATGTATGTACATTATTCGTCGAATCTACAATAAGTGATGATATAGTCGACCATATATTTGCTTTACCATTTTAACGAAAAATATCCCTTCACAATTAAAATTAAGATTGTCCACTTTCACCGATGCAAACGAAATTTACTCTAAGCATCTCTAGAGCAGCTGCGCGTTGGTTCGAAAACGTTGCAGCGGCCCTGGATCACCAAGGGCTAAAATTTGAACATTAACGGGTGAGTTTTAGTCAGTTAGGGTCTGACACTCCCTTCCGTCTGATCCACAACAGGAAGAGATATTTGTTGATTTTACACATATTGCAAAAATATATGGTAAAGCAATTTTATAGTAGAGTATATCAAGTAGTGGTACGCGAAGTACCCGTGTGAGAGAGAGACGCGGCGCGGGTGCGGCTGGCCCGGCGACGGTTCGTGCGAGGCGGCGGCGTTGTAGAGCTGGCGGCGCTGGTGGCGGCGGCGCCGGCGCCGGTGCATGCGCAGGCGCTGCCACACCAGCGTGGCCACGCGCGGGTCCGACCGCGACGCCTGCAGCTCGCGCATGGCCGCCGTGATGGTCGCTTGCACGTGGTACAGCCGGTCCACCAGCCGGTGACGACTGTCTGATCCGCACACCCCCTATGTACTATACGAACCTCTACTACTTAACCTAACTATTTTTATATGGAGTAGCCTCTCCATACATTTACCCTCATTATAGTAACACCTTCTACCGATACTAGTTCCAAGACTTGCCTATTCCAGAATAAACAGTTAAATGTGACGCTATTTTGATTACTTCGGGGAAATTTGATAATGAAACGAAAGGGAAAGGATAGAATAATTTGGAACACAAATCTGATTATGAAAAAAATATTACAAAAGGAAACTCACGGGCCAGTCAGGTCGTGTAGCTTGACGTACTTGCGTCCCACTTCAGTGATATGACCTTCGGCGACTAGCTGAGTATCCTCCGCGTTTAGCGGGTACTCCATGTCTTCTCTTAACTCGATTTCTGGTGACGATTCCTTCCAGAGACCGAGTGATTTCAACATGAACCTAAAAAAGGAAACCAGCCTGTATAATTATGTTCTTCCACTGATATCATACTCAGTAGGATAAAGATCAGTGGTGAACTAAAAAAACGAAATCATTCTTTTGACAGCATCGAAAATTAATAATCTGTACCCTGAATAGAGTACGTTTAGTTAGTTACCTATGCAAAAAGATGATGAGTAGTAGCAGTAGATCGTAGAGTGCATAATTGAATTTCCTCTCTATTCCGATGATACGGGGGGCCGTAAACGGCATGTTTGCAGGTATCACTTTCTGATTCCAAGGTAAAATCTCGAATTGGAACATGCTCTTTATAAGCACAATCACCTGTGAAATAAACAAAAAAATATTTTAGCATTAAGAAAACAGGTATATACTCAATAATTTATAGTGTACCTACGTGTAGAATAATAGGCAAGTCTTACCTCGGTGTAAGCAATCAAGGTAACCCAGAACGTCTTGGTGGGTCTCGGTATTGTGAGCGTACCCCACATGAACACCATCAGAGGAAGAGGTATGGACAATATCGTTGCCGATTGTATCTGTAATGCGTCACATTCGTATCAATGTTTTATGTTGCTAATTACAAACACTGCAGTAGAAATTAAATGCTGGGTATTTACGAACAAAATAGTACGAACAAGAGATTTAGCATTTTTTTATAGATTTCTCATTTCTGAGCGTCGTGATCAATATGTACGGGGTCATAGAATAGTTAGCAGAAATTCCAAACTTTTAAACTTATTTTGAAACTGCATAAATAACGCAGTCCATTTTTTTTAATAAACTTCTATTTTTAACTAACTTTTACTGCTTAATATTTAAGTTATTAATGGTTAGGTAATAATTTTCCGCTATTTACCTGATTAATAAATACCATGACGTAACACACGATATCAGTATGCGCGAGTACTGCGTACCACAGCGCGTACCCGAGGTGCACGAAGGGCGAGCGATCCTGTTTGAACATCGAGTCGTCTTGCTCCTCCAGTGTCGTCACGTTGTTGCTACAAATTACATTATTCGTCAGATATTCCAATTGTAGGCAAAAAAATAGAAAACTTGTACATGTATTTATAAAAATGAAGAAGACACGTAACATAATTAATGAAGAGGGTTAAGTGCTTTAAAAAAGAGCAGATAATATTTTATACAAAAGACGACTTTATATATACAGAAAATATTATATCAATAAAACACTATGTACATTTATTTGTAGAAAGAACGGCATACAGAACACACGAGACCACGACGTAAATGCGTTCCCTTGTCTCTGTAGATATGTCCTTTTCCAGTATCTTTATGGCTAGGTCTTACAAGAATTAAATCCATGCGACGTAATTTTCGAGTGCTATCCATATTCACATTGACAATACACAAGTATATACTTATTCTATATCGAATCATACTTACCGTCTGTACTATAAGAAAAATAATAAAAATACATGAAAAGCTGCCACGTGAGAAATCGATAATAAACAGAGGAAAAAGTTTGTTATAATCCTGTTAAGTGACAAAAAGTATAGAGAAAGCCCATCGCAAACGACGACAATATCCAACGACACTTGTACTGTGTTTATGTTATTTTGGACCTTACTGCTATCCCGGCCACTTAACATAGGGCCAATCTAAGCTACCATCGATAACATTTAGACAAGGACGGCAAACAAAAGTGACGTTTATTCTATTCCCTTTTCTCTTTTTACATTGAGGTTAGTATTTAATGTGCGACGTGTATAAACAGTACAAGTGCGCGTTGTCGGGCCACTACACCTCTGGGACGACTGCAAGGAAAAGGCGCTCTCGTGTTCGGAGGTGCCGTCGTCGTCGGAGGCGCGGCGCGACGTGCCGCTGGACAGCGACACGCGGCGCGGCGCCGGCGACGCGTCCAGCCCGCGCTCCATGCTGGGCGCCAGGATGCGGATCTCGGGGACGCTTATTTCGCTTAACTTACGGCTGGAAACACCCCACCACGGTCACACGCACGGCACGGTTTTGTGTTACCAGACATTGATAACTCTTCAACGATTATGAATGTTGTAACTAATTAAATGTAAATTTTGAAAATAACGTTTTAGCTAATTTCTAACATCGAATTACAACGGTACAATCTATTTATGTACAGCAATACAAACCCCATCTCTACTGTTGGAGCGAGTAGATTCCTGTCAATAATTTCCATTTCGCGGGTACTAGGCAGCATGCAAACAAAACACTACTTACTAATGGTTTCTAAGTCTACCTACATGACAGTGTTTAATGATCATTCACAAGACCAACAGAATCTAGGTCTAATACCTACTGGACTTAACGTTGCTTAAAGTTTTGACTTTTTAGGGATAACTTTCCATATCTTATTGATATTTGGTATTATTTAGCATGTTAATATGTCTTATACCAGACTAAATTATTAGAAAAATTGAAATCAACAATAAACCTTCTTGAAAATCGAGTAAAACAATGACTATGGAACTGAAAGTCCAATCTACAGTTTCGGTATAAAGGCTAATAATAATTTAAGCAACGTTGGTAACTACTTCTACGATATACTTGAAACTAATCTAAACATGCAGGAAGCATGGGCATTACTCATGCCATTACTCACTAAATACAACATCCTAGGAGAACATTCTGCAAATTGTAGTAGAATCGGTTATTCTAATACGCAATAGTGACTCACTGTCTCGCTAGGGTTTCGGGTAGTGGTTCCCATATCATCTGCGATCCTTCTCTTATTCCGATGCCGAAGCCTTCCTTTTCCTGAAAATTAGTATTTTATTGAAGAAAAAGTACATCTAAATGTTCAGATATAAACTATGAATCAAAATTTTTTTGTAGTGTAATTTGTTTTTCTTTATTTTTTATTACCTTCAGTATTTTCTTCTCAATGGAAAGCGTTTTAGACACATATCGATAATCTCGTGAAAACTTCATGAAGTGTCGTGTGAGCGACACAAGGAAGCTTGATATGAACGCCCACGCCGTCTCCCCGAACTGCTTCACCTTGTCCACCATCGTCTCCTCGTGTTCTGAAACGATATGGATTAGCGATCAATCCTTGCGATATGAATGATTACGTTTTCAGTTTATATTTACTATTATTAGTAACTCAGAATGACATGTGCTTTTAAGAAATGAATACTCACCCGGTAATGGTGCGAATTCGTCCATCTCAGTCAACGGCCCCTCTTGGTCCTGTTCCGTGAGCGGCGCATCAGCCTGCATCTGCATTGACGCCTTGCGGGGAAGCTGAATAACATTAACACTTATTGTAATACAAAATATTAAGCTTCAAACATCCAGAAGAAAGCACAATGTTAAAAAATATAAACTTGCCAAAACCATGATGAACTAATAAACAAAAAAAATAATTTTGAAAATTTAGCATAGTCAGGAATGTAATATGGATTAAAAATGGTTTTTATAGAGATACAAAATTTTGAAGGGGATAAAATTCACACATGTTTTAGAACAGAACAAAAAAATCATGCAAAAGCCAAAACAAAAGTGCAAGCAACATCGATATCCGAAATAAAATAAAAAGGCCTTCCGCGAAGTCACACGTTTGTCAAGCGTGTGTGACGTAGCAGAGGCCTTTATACCTCTATGCGCTCCATAATACCATGGATATTCCCTACATACATACCGGGGATCGTCAAACGAAGAAGCGTATGTGTGGGATGTGAGTGCGTGGGCGTTACCTGGGGGTAGGAGATGGGGTCGCTGCCGAGCGACACGTGGCGCGTGGAGCGCACGTTGGGCGCGGAGGCGCGGCGCAGGGTGACGGCGTGCTTCAAGTCCGTCTTGATCATCGTGGACAGCAGCTGCTCGGCCCACGCGACACAATCGTAAGCTCACACGCACTCGTATACAGGACACGTTTCTTATCTAACCTTACAATTTTACCCTGCATTGATTTGCTGCAGTCCTTGATTGTCTTTGTCCTCGTGTATCACGAGAACTGACTCGAGAGTGACAACGTGTGCCGATACGAGCAGCGTGGCGGTGCAATTATTAATACCGGGCAATAGTTAGTCACCTTAAAGCGAACTTCACGTATCTTAACTACACAAATTATATCCCCCATACTTCTACACTAAGTCGGAGAGCTTGACATTCCACTTCATCTAAAAGTATCCAGGGTAAGCGAACATGCGGGAACACCCAAGACGTACTTACTATAGTAACAGTCACCAATATATAATTCTAATAGATGCTCAAACATGCTTATAGTATCAAAACACAGTACACCATTTCAAAACATTGTCTATCTCAGTATCCCCTATAATTTTGAATTCAGTCTGGTGTTCCCATAATTTTGTGTTCTTAATGTGACTAAATAACGCTACTGAAATGTCCGAAAGGTTGATTACAAGCACTTGTTTGTGCATTGTGATATGCGTAAGCACGAATACTGATGACAATGTTCTCTTAGATATAGCATAACCCACAAAATGCAACGACGTATACCTTCACCCTTAACGCTACCGAATAATAGAAGGTAACCAACAGGACTATGATATGAAAAGTAACTACTTTTGGGATTTATTTTAACTATTATTCTTCATCGCAAAGATTACCATAGTCCTGCCGATTACTCCTCAGCAAGACCCCCCAAGTGGTACAAAACAACTGACCTTGCCAATTCCCATTTCTCTTGGTGCATCTTCATCAGAACTAGATTCATCATCTTTCATGTGAATATCCGTATCGTCGAACTCATCGAACATGTAATAGTCCCCGGAACGGACCGCTGTAATTACAAAAAATATATGATATAAACTGCTATCAAAAGTAAATAGGCGTAACTTTAAGCGATATGAATCATATATTTTAATATGGATTGAGTTAAAAGTGTGTTTTATGTTGTATTTTTATATTATGATAATAATACACGCAATTTTAAAAACAATGACCATTTGATTTCAAATATAAGCTATAATTTTCAGTTACGCCTATTTGAAATGATTGCATAAAGCTCTGCTACATAAAAATACATTATTTAGCGGATTTTTTTATATCATTCTACAATTTACATTTATTTTTCATGCGGCACAATTAAGATCGAAAAAAAATGAGTAATGAAAAAAAACATTGATATAAAAATATAAATTATACTATACATTTAGAGCTACCAGTTTTAGGGCCTGTTTGACCACCTACGAATAAGTTCCAATAAGTTTATTTGGTACATAATTACATACAAATTCTGTTCCATTTTTGGATTTATTCGGTAGGTAGTGACTATTCGGCCAACGTAAAACTGACATTAAACATAAAACATATAAAAATGGTATTAAGAGTTAGGGTTAGTGTAATATAAAAATATGTTAATGCAAACATTAGTACATGCAACATGCAAGTAGTGAGGTACATAAAGTAGGAGATATGTGAACACATAGCAGTAACATGCAGACATTCGACTATGGCACAATCAGGCGCACAAACACAAATAAAGGCGACAACCGGCGCATTCTGTCTTGTTTTATTATTTACAACATTCAATTGTATACAAAATATACATTTTGTACAAGACCTTTCAAAATTAAGACAGTTCCCGCCATGGCGATGCAAACAGCCTAAATACCATCACCGATAAGCTGGGGAGGGGTTAGTAACGCATTACGATCTTATAGGGAGCCTTGTTTAAAAACTTTACCCTTCTGATGGCTTGCTGGCGGCCTATATGTCGGTCTGTCCCGCACTACAAGAGAAAAGCATTACTCAACAGCAGCTCGCACACCATCCAAGTTTATTATAGGGGTCCTTAGCACTTTGTGATATTAATACGTAAACTTTCACAGTTAAATAACCACCAAAATCAGGAAATGATTAATAAAGCCATTTCTGGTAGTAATGGACATATCACAACTGGTCAAGACATGATAAATGTGGCCTGATTGGGTGTCCTTGAAGTTGACTTCATTAGTAACTATGTGCTTGTAAATGTAACTGTATCGTTGTAATTCGAAGTCCATTTCATCTGTAAGGAAGTTAATCGCCGTCTATTTTACTATAGTCAAATGAAAGGTGAGAAATTTTAGAATGTAAATGAATGACTATATTGGAGTCAAACATTTACAAGAGAAATGCCATGTCTTCAGTTCAAGTTTGAACAACCAGCGCACAGGTGACAGAACAAAATAACAAACACCTCCCACACCACAGGGACCGCCACGAATAAATTACCTTCGTGTCTGTTTGCGAACACTCGGCGTTTCGCCGGTGCATCCGAACCTGATTCTACTCCTATATAAAAGGAAAAAATATTAAGGTATCAAACAAGTTCATGAAAAATATGCTATACAGTATATATACGGTGCTATACTCGTGTATGTTCAACTGGACGTGATTCAACAACAAAAGCCCATTGCGACCCATCGCATATCCCATCGGACAACGAGGTCAGGAGTGCAGCGGGCGGGGACAGGACGAGAAGCGGTGCGGATGGAGTTACACGTGTGATGCGAGTGCGGCTCGGCGCGGCTCGACTGCGACACGATGGAGTGGCGCTGCAGCACGCTGGGGCTGGCCACCGTGTGGCGCCGCCGGATGGGCGGCGGTGAGAACACCGGGTACGACTCTTCCGGACTCTGTGCGCGCGGTAGCAGCTCTGATGACGGTGGCGACTCGAACGAGATGCGGCGGGGCTCCAAGTATGCGTCGAGTGATACGGTCATGAGCGCCGAGGAAGGGGAAGGCGGGCCGCCGGCTTGCGAGGCGGGGGCGGGGGGCGCGGGCAGCGCGGGTAGCGCGAGGGGCGGCGGCGCGGGGCGCGCGGGGGACGGCGGCGCGGACGGCTCGCTGAGCGGCGTGTGGAAGCCGCGCGGCGAGGCGGGGCTGTCGGGCGTGTGGTAGCCGCGCGCCGACGCCTCGGAGTCGCCGCGCACCAGCGGCACTTGCTCCGACTCTCCCGCCATCGTCTCCTCCTCGTCGTCTGCTCCGGGCAGCGCGAGGAAACGGGCACGGAACAATTACTCCCTACTCAACTTTGGAGGACCGAATGCTTGTCTCCTCGCTTGGTCATTTTGTGAACGATGTCCACGAAACTCACTCAATATCCATCTTATTTCAAATTATAAATAATTTCCATATATCCAATGATACGACCTCAACAAGATTATCTAACATTCATTTGATTTCTTCACAATTGTACTCAAAAATATAAAAAGGACTTTTTAGAATTACTTCTACACAAAGTACAAAACTACCACAGGTTGACTAACATGTGGCAGACCAAACATACCTCTATCATGATGTATAGGTTCCCTAGCCATAGCCCCTTGTATTTTCTTCTGGTTGGCCTTTATCCTCTCCATCTTCACTTTTATTTTCTCAAGGATTCTCGTTTCTTGGTCTTCCTGAACTTTCATTTGTTTCTGACGTAGTTCTTCTATCAACTCTGCGCCTCTATAAACGTTAGTTAAGTTTCGATATTGTTGTAAACAGTCTAGAACATTAGTTATCTTACTTGTTAGACTGGTGCTACATACATTAATTGGTCTTAAATAGCTTTAGAAACATTCACCATATGTAAACTTATTCCTTAGAACAGTTTAAAAGAACTCACGTCATTTTCGTCCCTTACCTGGAAGCAAGTACCGTGGTAGCTTTGCTTTCGTCTATAACTCTGTAGAAGTAGTAGCTGTGGAATAGCCTTCGCTGTAGTATGAGGAAAGCAAAACATACTCCGTCCCACGCCAGCCCTATGTCTTCTTGAGGAACGGAACACGCCGCTTCCTACAATAAAACACAAATATACCGAAAAAATACTGGATGATTCGCTAGGCTTAGTGCCGGATTCCCCAAATCTCAAAATGACAAATTTGCTAATCCTGACTATCTTCTTAATTTTAAAAATTTAATTTAAAAATTAAATTAATTAATTAAAGGTTAATTATAAAAAATAATCTAATTGAAAAAACTGACCCTTTACAACTAAATTATTATGTCCTAATAACATCATAAACTTACTTTAGTATACTGCATTTTGATGAACCGTGCGATGTTGCCGCCTGCGAACTTGTCCACACAGCCTATACCTAGTAGTTGGACCAGCCAACATGCGTGTTCCTGCATCACTGCGCTGAATATACAGCCCGGGATCTGTAGCAGTGTCTTCACTACTACCACAGACACGTTGTAGCGGACAAGCCACGACCACCTAGCAATGGACCAAATATCGATATAAAAGTTACCCGAAAATTCGCTTTAAATGAGATAACCGAAGCAATTTTGTCTTGACTTAAATGAGAAAAGGCTAAAAAGTTTCCTGCTTTATTCTGCTATTTTTATTGTAAATTACCAACACGTTCATCAATACTTAACAATATCAGATATTATGTAGTACGTACGTCGCCAGTTTGTGTACAAATCCTGAGTACATACATATATGTATGTACAATTGATTTTGTCACCACTCACCATTTCAATATGGCTTCTTTAGGCCGTAAATAGAAGTCGGTTCCTTGCCACAAAAATATAAAGGAGCCGATAAGGTATCCCATAGAGAACAGGTTCACTCGGTTAGTGCCCGTCATAAACATGATGGCCAGAGTCACCCATAGCATTCCTAAGAATACCATGCGTTTTACTACGTCAAGCCAAGTTCTGAAAACAGTAAAAATAAGATCAAGACTTCATATAGGCAATGTTAAAATACATTAATGTTAAACAGCTCTCGAGGAGGAGGTCTTGCACTTGCGAATTAGTGTTTTGTTCATACATTTTAACTATCATGAAGTCACTAGTAGCGAACTTCGAATAAGCAGAGCTACTGGACAAGAACTGTACATTTGTGATTTCTTCGATGGAAGCATACTTTGTCCGATATTACTACAAAGGGAAGAATTATATCCTCCTATTTTATATTTTCAAAAGATCTCAATATACTACCGTACAAACAACTCACCCAACATATCCAAGGAAATCAGGTACTGGGTTCCTGAAGTTTGGCGTCTCCCAGTCATGACCTATGTCCTCGCTATTGGAACCTCCAGCATACTGATCACCATGAATCTTTTCAATACGGAACACTTTCATCTGGCGTGAAGCGAATAGTAACAGGAAGAAATCGAAGATCAGTTTATATGCGTGAGGAGGCTGTTCCGCGTAGGGTAGGAACATCCATGAACGAACGTGTTTCATTTGCTGAAATATTTATTCAATTTTATTTTATAATCTGACATTTTTATAGGAAGACCGTTGATAAAAATACTTCTTATAAAATACTTCAAGGTAATCAATACTTTTTATTTAGCCCAGAGTCCGTTATTTTCAGAATCTGATTCAAGATTCAAGTACCGATCAAGTTAAAGTTCTACCTATGAAATAGTTTCAAGTCTGTTTTCAATAAAATCTACGAACTTCAATCTTGAATACGATTCTGTTAAGGACTTCCTGATACAACTACACTGCTAGATACCAATGAAAGAAAATACAACTTATAAGATTACTCAAATACAACACCACCAACCAAAACAAAAATACCAAACATGCCTTGGATATTACATGACAACTGCTACAGTTCAATGACAAGCCGCCTATCAATAAATAAAGCTTGTCTGCTGACTCTCATAAAATGTGAAACACATTATAACCTACGTAGCAAAGTATGTTGAATTACTAACTACGTAGAATTATTGAGGCCTTACTCTTCTGATTACAAAATCATAAATATCCTTACCAGCAGACTGTATAAATTGTAGAACTCCTATGGACGGAAAAATTAATGGAATGTAAATCAAGGAACGAAAACACCTACATGTTATTACCCTAGCCAATTAAGGTAACCTACATTGGGTTAATGATATGGAAATCACCATGTGGGATTTAAGAAACTTTCACAGCAAAGTCTGATAGATTGTAATTGGTACACCCATGCATCGGAGAGCACGTAATTGTCAGCCCTGCGCTTGATCTCTCTCCAATGTTGCCGTTGTCTTCCCATGGCCATTGGACTATGAGACTATGAGAGGGAATAGACAGTGCACCTACGTTGGCGCAAATGCTTGTGAACTGTAATATGTCCTTCGCAGCTAGTTTATACACTTGAAAGAACAGCCACCATGGCCGACAATCGGTTTGGGATCTCACTTTTTTATTTTTGGCGGTAAGTGATATTATGATTAAAAAACATTTCTAACTCTTCACAAATGACCAATTTAACCCCTTTTCGGCTTAACAGGATTTTTTGTAACATCCTGTATATATTTATAATAGTAAGTATATTATTCTGTTTATTTTTAGCTTTACTTTATATAGCCTTTTTCTATCCTGGTGGAAGAAAAAATACCCCAAAAAAGACTATATAGCGCGAAAAACCTTCTTTAAAACCTATAACCATTGGGCAATTCCGCTGTTATCGTTTATCTTTTCTATAGAAATTCATTACAAAAAGAAAATGATTTGGTTATTTACCGTATCATCAGCATCCCAAGGGTACGTGACACAGAACTGCGGTAAGAATCCCACGGCTATCATATACTGTACTGGCACTAGGAAGGTGATGCAAGCAGTGAAGGTGGGCCAGAGCCGGGATTGTGCCTTGCGCTTGATTGACACCATTACTAATAGCCAGCCCGCGTATAGCACAGCATAGAGGTCCATACGAGACCCTATTACGCCCATTAGGCAAATCATTGTAATCTGGAATAGAAAAGAGATAATATTAACGCGTTGAGTTTAATAGTAATTTCGAAAATTGATATACGAATTAAAATGTGTTATTTACATAAAGTGAGGTGTCAAAAACAAAGGTTTTATTTAATGAAACGTCACACATTGTTTATTTTATGACCATGAGTATACCCTTGTATCGCAACAATGGATGATAAATATGTTTTATCTAATTTTCAATCTGAGATAACTTCAGATGTTGCCATTAAAACATGTCTAAATAAAATTTATATTTGAAAAACTTAAATAATATTTTTAAATGTTAGGAAATGTAGGTAATAAGGAAACCACTTACTTCTACACCAAACTTATAGAAGCCATAATTAACTAAATACTTCAAACATTGCACCAAATCATCGTCTGCTTCCTTGCGCGTTACTTCAGGGAAAATTGTTTTAATCCTTTCTTTGGGCAATTGTCCTGATCCTCTGTTAAATCAGTACATACACAAATTTATGAAAATATCTACCTTCCGATACCAGCGGTTTACCCGCTTCCTTAGAAAACTACTTTAAAAAAGTATATCCATTATGTTATGCTGATGTATAAGGAATATTACTGCCAAGTTTCATTAAAATCCCTCGAGCCGTTTGGGCGTGAACAAGCAACTAACACACATACTCAAAAACTTTCGCGCTAATATATGTTCTATATATTTACATATATTCTTACCTTAGAGATTGTTGCCTATATGTTACAAGAGAGTAAAATGTGAAAACGGCTAGAAGGCCGATGTACCCTTTGAGTACAACCACCAGAGGCTTATCGGCCGTAGCTTTTTTAAACCCTAACCATTCCGCATTGTTGAATGATGAAATATTCGACGTATTGTTTTCATTGGGCTGAAAGTTAGAACAAAATATTAATGTACGAACATACTGTCGATATTTATATTATATATATATATATATATATATATATATATATATATATATATATATATATATATATATATATATATAAATTTGTATGTGGGTTCCACTTACGATTCTAGAGGAACAATTGACATCAAAATTATGATGTTTGATGTAATCTATTTGGTACACCATCTTGGCCATGAAGTAGATACTTATAAGTGTGGATATGAAGAGCACACAGACGCGCTGTTTCCCTGCATTGAACCACAAAGCTGGCGCGATCATTAACATTATAGGAACATGCATCGCGCACACCTGGAATTATACAAAAAGAATATTAAAATTTGACCCATAGAGAGAACACCAGTAAACACCAGTCTAACCAAGGGGTTTCCTGGGTTGCCCGGGTAACTGAGGAGGTCAGATAGGCAGCGCTGCTTGTAAAACACTGGTACTCAGCTGAATCCGGTTAGACTGGAAGCCGACCCCAACATAGTTGGGATAGGCTCGGGAGATGATGATGAATTAGAGAGAAAGACAGAACGCTCATATTGAATAGATTGAGAAATTTAAATGTTTTTGTAGTGTTATCAGAACGATACTAACTTACTTGGCGGTTGACACACAGTCATTATTTGTGGATTTGGCCTATTTTACTTACATTCATAACACAAAGTAGCATCAGTGAAACAAACACGATCTTGATGAGGTGTAAATCGAGATACATGAACAATCTATCGATAATATCTTGCGCGGTTTGCTTGGACGCGTTGTACGTGCGCTTGATTATCGACATCAGTCCAGTCGACGGCCGTTCCGTCATCGGCGATCGCATAATCGTTCGAGATGTCGAAAATTTCCTGCTATAAGAATCGATATTGTAGTATTTGAGAAATCAAGATTACTATAATAGGGATGCGGACAACTAGTCAAATTCAATACTTTTATAGAACTGTCAAAAACGGTTACTCTCTATGAAATTTGTATGAAAATACCACATATTATGACGTCACAGATTTTTCACATCAATCCGTACACTTATTTCGATTATATTACCAATAAAAAAATAAAAACAGTTTTCGGTTCAAAACGATAAATTAAACTGACATTATTTTAAGACGCTTTACAAAATGAATATGATAAAGTTTTTTATTTATGACCTAGTCTGCATCCCAATTGGCGAAGCGGAAGAAAATACTTAAATCGATAACTAAATGGAATTGAAATCCAAACCAATGTGATACATCGTAATTCGTCTGAATGAAGATTTGGTATAATAAAGGTTAAAATAGTAGTTATACCTTGCCAAAGATCGTCGCCGGGGAACAGTGGTCAAAGAGGAGAGCTCGATGGATTGGTCTGCCTCAGTGGCAGCTTGTGAACGTGGATTTGCATCTTCAGATGGCAAAGGTGGTACCTAAAAATTTGACAAATTATTCATTGACGGTTAATTAGTTTTTGACACTTCAATTCTGGGGAACCAGGTCAATGGAGAAACTAAGTTCACATCACTTACATCGTTATTCATCGTGGATGCACCGTCTTGACTAGGCTTAGCAGAGTCTGGTTGATTAGCTGCCAAACTATTTGACCTGAAAAATAAGATAGACATGAGGGAAATTTCGATTTGGATAACAAGTTATGATGTTTGGTAATTTTCCAAAGACTTGCGTACCGCGACACATACTAACCTGGTCTTCGGATCCGATAACGCCATGAAGTCTTTATGGAAATAATGTACTTGCATAATCGTAATTATAAGGAACAATGTTGGTGTTAATAGTTTGACGAAAAGATCCGCGGGGTCGTACGGCTCCAAACCCAAGTCTTGTTGTCTGAAATAAGAGAGCATGAAGAGAGTAAAAACCACCAAATAATAAGTACTTGCTAGAAAAAATAGGTGTACTTACAAACTTTCGTTGATCAACAAATATTTTTCTATCATTTTGGAAAAATTATCGAACTGATAAACATAAATTAAAATAAGATTTATCATCGAGTACACGATAACCACTATCCAAAACATGTACATTGTTTTCCGCCACCAGTACCAACTTATCTGGAAGAAAACAATCACCCATATTTATAGTAAAAATAAAAAAAAGAAGATCAGGCTTGATATTTCTTAAAAAAATTGTATTTATTACCTGGAACATGAGTATAAATGCCAGGAAAAGGAACATGTAAATGATCCTGAAGATGGTCATGCGCTCTCCGGTGACGCCGATGACGAACAACATGATAACTACGACGTAGATCCAGTATCGCGCGCACAACGCACGGAGTATCTCCCCCAGCGACCGCAGCAACCGCGAACGATTCTCTTCTTCTTGTCTCGCGTCCATAACTAAACAAATCAATGTATTTATTTACAGTCTATTGATAAAGCGACCTCCTAGGTTACGAAACTTTGAACAACCTTCAAAAGTTTAAAAATTGTTACATTCAATACTTACTTTAGGTTATTTTGACTTATAGTTGAATTCTATTTTTGAAAGTTGTTAGTTAACTAATAGATCATTTTTTAAGGAAGGTAAGTCAGGAAGAGAGTGCTTCTAGAAAATTATTTGTTCTACAAAATGGTATTCAGTAAGTTATAGTGTGTGAAAATGTATTTTTGAGATATAGCTTCATCGTCAAACCCGAACTGAAGTTTGAGAATAAAAAATGACTAAATAAAAAGTTATAAAGTAAAGTTGTTTTGTGTTATCTGGTAGAGTAGGTATAGGTGAGAGTACATTATTAAAATATAAGAATTAGGAGTGGCAAGCAGTTTAAGAAGTTTTGGCTGAAAATATAAGTTATGTAGGTGTAGATTATTACCGGCCACCAGACCTGTCCCAGGATGGACATAAAATAGAAAAACCTTGATTACTAAATGGCTAAAAAGGTTATTTATATACGGCCAGATTAATTATCAAAGACGCAATAGGTACACACACAACTTTAATAAGAAGCGTATTTAATTAGAGGAGACATGGATTTTATATTCACCACTGGCTGCAGTAGACGCTGTCAGCTGTAAGGGTGCGGCCATGTCTGCTATGACAGCGGACTGGCGACGTTGTCTGATGTCTTGTATGCGTTGGCGCAGCGTTACCCAGAACATGCAGGTAAATAACGACTTGATCAGCAGCGGCACGCATGATTCGCCCCCTTCTACGCGGCCTAGACCTATCTGACGGAGATTCACCTCCTGGGAACAAAATATATTAGTTTAAATTTCATGGATATTTCGTAAGTATATGATATTTCATAAAATGAGAATTGCATTTAGGTATGTATGCCCGGTTTAACGCTTTCAATTAAGGTGTCTGATTAAGTGACGTCAAAAACGTTTTCCTATAAATTCATTCAATGCTGAAGTTTTATCAACTCTCAGTTTTTGATGAGTTTCAATACGGGCGGGCCTACGTGGGCGTCATAGGCAAAATTTATTGTTATTTATAAGTCGATTCAATTATCTAATCGCAAACTGCCAGTGGAGGTATCAACATAACCTGCATTAAGTAACGGATGTTATTATTGCGGAAATTCCTGTACATTATCCTGTTCTACAGACACATTACACGAACAACCACGCTGTTAAGCTTGATAAGATATTTGCGTGAGCGGCTATTAATTTCTTTCTGGACATGCGTCACGTTAGAATAGAGCTGAAGGTCAATCTCTGTGGCACAATACAGGAGACGGCGTGTGAATGGTGGCTGATGATACGTACCGTAATGTTACTAGGCAGCTCCGACTCATACAGATTCATGCCGTACAAGTACTGCGCTATGAGAAGGAACATAGCGTACAACACGAGCACAGGGCTGGTCTTCAACATGAACCCCCGTCCGTCCTGACACAGCCACACGATGTTCGCCCACATGAGGAATACGAATGTCAGCCACGAGTGGAACATTATGCTCCACGCCATCATCGTGATCGTAGTTGCTATATACGATGACCTGTGAAAATAAATAATAGAATTATAGTCATTAAATAATGGCCGCTCGGCTCAATCAAACTCATAACTGGTCTTTCGGCTCCTTAATTACTGATAAAAATATTCTATTCACTTGTGCGTAAGTAGTGTGACAGCTTTCAGGCGTGAAGCTTATGATAAAGAAAATGATGTCTGACCTGACTAGAACTTGGAAGAAGTCGATGATAGCTGTTATGATATCATCCATCAAAGTTGGTTCGCTTTCTTCAATTGCTGAATCTGTAATAAATACTCTTTAAGTATCTAAGAACGAGTTTCTGGACTAGTTTACTGAATACATGTACAAAATAGGTATCGGAACTGATGTCAGTTTTAATTATACATACATAGTTAATATACGGGATATTTGTATTGATTATGACAATTAATAAAGTACTACCGTCTTCTTGAAGAACTACGGAGCCCGTGGAATCCTGGCGAATCTGTCTCGTTGCTGACCCAGACTGTTGGGCCGACCATCGCTTCGATGAATTCACCCGTATTAGCTATACATAAAAAACAATTTGAACAATCCGTAAAATTCGAAAAAGGATCATGTATTTTAAATATTTGATTTCACCCGTAAATTTTAAAACCTTGGCTCATAAACTTAAAAACCGAAAAACTTACAAATAGCCGATGAACTCAGCGTCACATAAAAAACAATGATTACACATGTCCAGTTCAGCTTTTAATGACCAGTTCATTAAAAACTAGACGGAATCAATAAAAAGCAACTGCCTAAAAATAAAATAGGTAATACTCAAGTAACAGTGATTGTTTGTACAACGAATAACATACAATGAAGCATGCAGTACTCACAGCATAAGTGATAACTGCTAGCATACAATACAATAATACATACAAAATTAGTCGATGTGCACAACACGCAAGTTACAACAATGATCTGTTGGCTCGTTATTGTGATGATAACCAAGCACTGAAGACACTCTTAGCAGCCGACAAAAATCAAAACGATGCAATATCTCATTGGCAACATGAAATTATCTGACGTCATACGAAATTAATAAATGTTAAAAGCAAATTGTTAAATATGTTTTGACGTTTGTCGACATAAAGAAGTTGACCTGATATAATAAGGTATTGCATTGTGTCCAAACCAAAAAATATGTTGAAGAATACGAGTAAGTCTAATAATTTGTAAAAGTGAAAATCAAAATTTTCAATTTGCGTTAGTAATTCAATTTCTTGGCTTGGAGCACCATTCCCAACAAACACAGAACAGAAAGATAACATAAGAGGGTACCTACAGGGTCGGTCTCCCTGGCTTCACCGCTGAGTGCTTTTGAATTTATGTACGAAATTGCAACCTATAAAAGAACGAAAGCAGGTTGCAAAAACAACATTTCGAAAACATAATGAAATTTTGAAGAGCCAAAACAACCAAAACTTAATTCCAGTCCGGTGTACAGCAGAAGCGCCCATGCTTTGTCCTCAGTGGTTGTGTGGAAATAACTTTCAAGTGGTATTTATTTACAAACTATCTACAAGAATGTACCATGCAGTTATGAACTATTAAACAAACAAGGAGTGAAGCATGTTGCACAGAAGTGAGTTCTACGTGCTCTACCGAAGTGATACTAACTAACATTAAAACAATGTATTTACAAGTAACGCGCAATAACTTTCAAAACAAACATGAGTGTCTGAACCTAAATACAAGTGATGCCAATTGTTGCGTCTCATTATTTTTGCAATAACCGCGGTTTCGTGCTCCGTTAAGAAAGTATAGATATGCACTTGTATTCAGAATCGATGTTAGAAGGACGACTTTAACTCAACATGTGCAATAAAAAATAACAATGGACACGTGGTTTGTTCGCGCTTACTCGAACTTTTTTAGTGGCATTCTTCCACTTGTCCCTGGCGGCTCTTCGACTGCCGCGGTGGAAGGATATGCCGCGCACCAGAGAACCGTTCACCTTGCCCTCTTCTAAGCCGGATAGGGCACTCTTTCTTTTCGCCTATGTTCCCAGTTTGATTGCACAAGAAATATAATTTTCTAACTGTCATTGATTTAATACTAATACAAAGGTCTGGCAACTGCTTTAATAAGTATAACTCCAATAGTTGATTCCTGATCTAGAGGAATAATTTAATGGGAAAATTACTTTATGATTGTCAATAGAATGGTAATAAGCTTCGGGGTTTAGCATACTCATCGACGTGTAATAAATAAATGATGAATACAAACTACTCCTTTAGCTGAGGACCTTAGCTGATGTGTTGGTTAGTGTGGTAGACTACCTATTTAATTTCAGGCCTCATATTATAAGTATGGGAAATTTATAAGCGTCTGTTTAGAAACCGTACGTATATAATGGGTTACAATGCATTTATTAACACGCTTTCTGCCAACAATTACATACTTTCTCTAAGTTTGATATTCAGATAAGACGTACCTGAATTGTTTGGATGCGATAAGCTTAAGCATTTGGTATTTTATCATTTCGGAACTCCCATATAAAACCAAGGTTTCAACGGGTTTCATTGAAAAACCTGCATTGTTACTAATTAACCAACAACCATATATATTATGTTATCAAGCGTTTAGCTGGCTTTTCGGTTAGTCAAGATAAAATTCTTTGTTATTAAACCACAATACAAAACTATGGACGGCATTTTTATTAAGAGTTAAAATACATACCTTTGGTTTGAACAGTTGTCGAGTCTCAATAGCCAGAATGAAATAAGTGAACAGAATGACAAAAGGGCTCGCAAGCGTAGCCCACATGTGGTCATCTGTCACTTCATAAGTGAAAAGTGATGGATTTGTATCGTTGATTATTACCAATTTTGTCAGTCCGAAGTACCTGTAATTATTGACTATGATCAATAAGCAAATATATTCATAAAAATACTTTTTGATATTCGGCATAGGTTGGGCTATTTGAGAACTTATCTATCTAAAAAGTATTTTCCTATTTCAGTCTTTATAGTTTTCTATTGTTTTAGTTCGTTAGATCTACCAATTTGGACTTCCTCATGACGAGCCCCTTAATTTAATACCCGTATTACATAAAACAAATAATTTTGAACTTCCATCTATAGCAGCTCATTTTCTCATGGTAATAGAGACGAATCAAACAATTCCCTTATTACGACAGTAATTCATTCAGCCGTTACGACGATGAGCTAATATAGAATACTAAATGCATACAGGATTTGCGCGAAAAACATACTAACCCTTCTTGGCAGTCGGCTAAAAATTGCTCTTACCTGGCAAAGTCCTTATCTGGTGAGTAATGGTTTGTTAAATACGAGCACTGATATATTAACAGAACAGTGACGTGGACAGCCATTATGGCCATGACGCAGCGGCACACCACTGCGAACCCGCGGCTGAGCGGGCGACCCAAAGCCCACGCTGTAGCTGATCCCATGAACACTAGGTAGTATATCCCTGAGGTAACGCTCGGTCGCATTATGCCCGAAGCCATTATCAGGATCAAACACAAATATTTCCCTAAAAGCATTAACATCGTTTAAAAACTTCGCGAGACCTTTCACACCGCACTTTCGGGCTCAATTAGTAGAAATTGATTAAATACTAGCCGCTTACGAATTCAAATCTTTGATCATTATTATATTGGATAAAACTTAAACAAGCAAGTGAAGAATAATCTTATACGTACCTGCACTAGTTACAAGCGGATACTCCTGATATTTAGATTCAGATTTCTTTACTTCTACCACTCCCGGGCCTGTAAGCAATCTTTTCACGACCATATAAACTAGCAGCGAAACTGCGCTCATTATAATCTGAAATTAGAGTTATTAGTATTATAGTACAGAACCAATTTACGAAGATCTTTTAAACAATATACGACACCATATTCTTTTACTATTACTTTGATTTGTTACAATACTCGTAAAATACATTCATGATTACCTCGGGAAGCATATAATGCACGGCCATAAGTGGTTCTATCGAGGAGTAGGACACGAAGCCCAGATTGTGGCCTAACACTTTGATAATAGGGTACTCGTCGAGTATAGAGCCGTAAGCACCCTTCGCCGCTAGTAAAGTGTGCCATGCCACGTGTGTTAACAGCATCAGAAATGATAGCACTACATTGATGAGCAAATAGTTGCCGCTCCATCCTGCAAAAGGAATGATGTGTATTTAAGATAGATACTTTGTACAATAAAAAATAATGAACAGGATGGAACTTAGAAGAAGTAATCAAGGGCAGCAAAATAAGTATGTTTAGCATTATGCACTCGTATATCAATCAAATCAAGTTAATTAGAATTAGAATCAAAAATCGTTTATTTGCATATATGTTTATTAGTAAATTGGCATGTTAGAATTTCTTAAAAAATACAGGCAAATCACTTTCTGAACCGACTTGAAAGCGAGAAAGGCACTTTTTGGGTCAAGGTAAAAAAGGTATAAATGTTGTGCCTTCAGCGGGAAATTTTGATTTGGGATATTGAGTGTGTAGAATTCGTCTACGCACTAAATTAAACTAACTACTCACCTTTAAATGATCGGCTATCTGGTACAGGTGTTAACGGTGCTAATAAAAATAGTAGTAGATATAATACCGAAAGGCCAAATGGTCGGAGTGCTATACCTGGAAAAAGGAAAAACATTTTTTGTGTCATACTTTTTTATTGCGTATTTTTTATTGTTTTAAGAAAGAAATGATGGAGAAAGTAATATTTTGAGTAAAAATGTTTGTTAACATTATTCTTTGTTGTGTCATTAATTTAATAGTTCCCTTATTCTCCACTAATTTATACGAAGGTTAGGGAAATTGGCAAAGGTGGTGGTTCGCTATGTAAAATAAATTCGTTTAGGACTACAAATTCGTAATCTTATTATACATATGTTTTAGTCTACGTAGGTACGTCGGGTTGTACGAAAAAAAAAATCGTAAATCATTTACAAAAGCCTGCTAAAGAAATTGATTGTGATGAAAATTAAACCAAAAAAGAAAACATGAAATGGCGTAACACGAAAGGAAAGTCAATAAGGGGAAAGTCGCAGACACTATAAATCACGGGCACAAGGCGCCGCCGGCTGGCAATAGGACGTCCAGACCAGAATTGTTTTAACCTTCTTCACGTGCTCTCCTAGCGTGTATTTGATTGTAAGCTTCTACTTTGAGGGTTGATGCTTGACTTGAATAACTACGATTGTTATATGACATTAAATTTACCATGAACATTGGTACATACATTATTATTATGTATAATGATACGTTTTAATATTCTTTTTTTATTTGGACGTAATCCTCAAGTATGAGAATTGATCAAAATAATTCGTCAATAAAATTATACGCCATTTATAAATTTGTATATAGGGTGGTCCAAAAGATGACGCTAAACCGCAAAACGCTAAATCCAGAGCATGAGGAATCTAAATTTCATGCCTTGAGGTCACCCTTTGGAATACCCTGAACTCTAAAAATTATGTGCCGAAACTATGACTGTAAACATTTCCCATATTGTTCCTATTATGGAATTTACCCAGCAACACCTATTTTATTTTTAGTATATTTACAATACCCATCATTATATCGACAGGAAAACCTAGTAAATCAAATAAATTGAATACATATCAATTTAGTAGTGACATTGAACGTGCTTGGAGTTTCTAACATTAATGGATGTTTATTCAAAAAACAGTTTTACGACTAGCGCTGACGGGAATATCGGCACCTGCATCAGCTTATACGAGTATTCTTAAAGTAGGAACTTCTCCGACAGCTAAAGTACAAATACATATTCTGAAATATATTTTGTTTATTCGTAGTTTTTTTACAGATATAAATTATTACTATCGATTCTAATATATTTTTTGGAAGTTTCAAATTATTTACCTTTGTCAAAATTATCTAATTCTATCTAAGGAATAAAGTATAAGGAAATACCTATAAAGAAAGAAGGAAAACACAATATAGTTGGGAACCGTTCGTTATGGCCACCCCAAATGCCACAGTAACATTTAGAATTTGTTCCACTTCGTTTTATACCCTGCCCTATATCTTCTCGCGTTCTACCACTGTTATAAAAAGTCTGCTTATTATTTTCTTATGTATACACGTTTCCATCTATCAAGCACGATGGCAAAACTGAGGGTTGATGATGAGAAGTTAAAAAGATTATAAATCATTTGAAAATTATTGGCATAATCAATAAATGTCCGCATGTGATGACTAACATGAGTTATATAGATGAAGATAAATCATCATATTTAATAAAAATAACAGTATTTGTACTATGTACTCGAATTTAGGGTAACCACTCTAAAGTGCGTGTTAATAAATAGGGCAAATAGCTCATGAGGTCCGTCTAACTATTATAATTTCTTCATTATAACATTTTTTCCTGTGTGAAAAGTTAGTTAAAACGCCTGTGGAAAATAAAGTCCATTAGCTTTTCCTTAGTATTAATTGTTATCCAAACAAATTAAAAAATGTTAAATCAAAAGTAGTTTCAGTAGCAGTGGATTTCCTTTCGAATTATTCGAATTGGTTTTTTTATTCAGGAGATATTACGACATATTCAAAAATGTAAAATGTAATAAAATTCGCTTGCCGGTCGCGCCGTGCCGACCACGTACTGCTTGAATGTTTCCCTACCCACCAAATCGCGGAGGGAGCGAAGGGACCATTTTCGGGCCACCGAGCTTTTTTCTTTTTAAAGGTGGTGGAACTGACTATCCCTCTCTACTATGCACAGTAAAGTGTACGTATCTTGGAGTGACCGCTGTTGGGTGATAAACGGCGGAGTAGTTATTAATTTTATTGAAGGACCACCGTTTTATGAAGAAGGGTTAGGTACTGTAGATATTTGACCTCTTTAAGTAGTTAGGGGACTGGCCGAATCTTTCTTTAAATATAGAATAGAAATGACTTTACAAGAAAAACATTGAAGTGAGCTGACACCTCATTAACGGAGGAGGATGAGCCTGGTGAACATATCCTATATTATTAGTCCACATGCGACAACGGGGAAGTTAGGATATGATCTTATTTAAATTGAAAAACATGTTAGCTAGCACAACATATTGTTCATTGTTGTAAATAAAATAGCATGAAAAAAGACAATATAAAGCACTAAAAATGATCCATAATCGGTTATAGCGGAAATAGCGGAACTCAAGCCAATTCAATAGGATACTAAACTTTTATGACTGAATTATTTATAACTTTTCAAGATCCGATAAAATAATACGTCGTCTAGTTAAGCTTTGATCTCAGGGCATGTATTAAAACGAAATGATTATTTGTATATTTTCATGGATATAACACAGGTACGAGCAATAGTTAATCAAATTGAGACACAAATTTGAAGTATTGTAGAGAAAGTTTGCTTGACCTCCTGACATCCGCACTTTAGCACACGCATAAGTACCTATCTACGCAAACAGAATATTGAAAAAAAGATGCACAAATGATAAAAGAAACAAGCTAGTAATAAAGTTACCATTCGCATATAATGTTTAACTGAAGTAACAAGACAGTTTGGAGACACACCCTGTATACCTTCATATAAATACTTAATGAATTTCTAATGCTAACTGACATGCATGTCATGCAAATGTTATGTGACGGTTACGAAATGTAAATAAACATTAATTTAATTATTTTGATGCAGTGTGCACTGATAATAACGATTGTATTTGCATATAAAATTACTAAATCGCAATCATTATCTTCGTCGACAATTCTTTATGTGTACTCTAATTATCTCATTAATATGTATATTAATAACCACAAGGAGTTTACAGGTTGAAATATTAACAGTGCCCCTAGGTGAAATCAATATTGTTATTCATCAAAGTATATTTCTTAATACACAATTACACATATTTATCAAGTGAACATTTTTGCCGTTATATTTTTCAGAACCTTTTAATAGTAGTAAGTCAGTATAATTTCTGTTAGTCACGTAAATTTAAATTCAGTGTAATTTTTCTTTTTGTTTTTATTGCCGAATCAACATCAGAAAAAAAATATATAGTCAACACGTCCTACTTACTTAAAATAACTTTAGCCCAAAACGATGTCACTTGATTACCAAAAATTCAGTCTGTAAATAACGACTGCAACTTCACGTTTATCTAATCTATAAAATCGATACGATATAACATTTATATGTATTTATAGCTTATTTTGCGAGTTGCATTATTGTATTTATATTTAGGTCAGAATTTAACAGACCTACCTCGAAATACTCAAACCTTATTTAACTTTAAGTAGATAATTCAAGTTTGTTGACAGTCTTTCTGTTGCAACAATTTACGTAAATGTGATAGAGGGATGATGTTTGAGCTGTACTTGAAGATGAATTGATTGGCGTTTCAGTATTCAACCGTTGAGTAGTACTATGTATAACACCTGGCACAAAATGGAAAGGGATTAGGAGGAAGGAAAGAGATCAATCATGATTCATAAGAAGGCTTCAAAAAACTATCAAGATACAGGAACAAATGTGAATCTGGCAGTACAAAGGATATGACAACAGATTCATTGAAAGACCTAGCGATTTTTTTAAGACGGCACTTTAAATTGAAGAAGTTATATAAATTATGGTAATTTCATGTAGATACGATTCTATTCCAATTCAATAAGAGATAAAAATCGAGTAAACATTCTGGCTATCCCAAGCCATCGAATATATTTAAATAAGTATACAGATGTCAATACATATCGATATAAAGTAATTCAAAGTCAATATAGCTTTCGTAGTGTTGAGAGATAATTGTTAGAAGAAAACTCGCTCATCCGTCCAATTTTAATAATTCAACTAACACATCAAGGGACCAAAGGCATACAAATATGAAATTTGATTTCAGTTTTATGCACATATAAGAGCGTATAAACGCTGTCCACGTTGGACATTGTCAACAAGCAAGCTCTCTTCTAAATAGCTAGGCAAAATAAAATTTGACCAAGGTAAACGCTTATCCAAATGAAGAGCTCAGTTCGTTGCCCACAAAGTATACAGGATTGCCTTGAAAACATGTTGATATACATATTATTATTTATACGTTAGCATCCAAAGCCATAGATATATATAAAGTTTAAATTCATTCAAGGATGCCATGCCAGAAATGCGGTTTAAATATTAATAGAGGGAACATAAATGGGTACACAAAAATTATATTCCAATCTGATACTAGTCAGCCAGCATTTTTAAACACTTATATCTAAACGATTAAAAAAATATAATAATACTGACTATCCGCAAAAATAAAACTGGTTTTTCACACACAGCACATTCAATTGGTGATAGGATCTTGGCTAAAAATTAATCTTATTTTGTAGCAACGGCTAGATAAGTGTATAAAGAATCGTTTGTTTCCGTAGAACAATAACGTAGAGGAAACTATGTCGTGGCTGATGACGCTATGGGAGAAAAACGTGTTTCTTAATATAACTCAAACGTTGATGACGAAGTTTTATAACGTTTACGTAGAGATAAACGTTATGCCTCTATGTTTACTACACACAAATTAATGGTAATAGTTCATAAACGAAAATAAGTGTATCATTCTTACTATGAAATCACCGAAACCTGTCAAAATGAGTGTTCTTTGAATCATTAACACCAAGCGTCGATATTGTGTTTCTGCAACAGTACGCACAGATTTGCTGACACAAATACAAGCAAAGTTAAAAATAAAACTGGAAATATAAACACGAAGAACATTCAGATTTGAGATGTAAATACAATTATTATGTACACGTTTAAACACGACTTAAAGGTCTCAACACCATTTAGTATATCTTCGAATTAATTTAATAAAACTATTATTATTTATATTGTTATAGCCACTCGTATATCTGTACTAGACCACGGGACTACAGAGTCCCGGATTTTTAGAGGGCAAACGTGGGGCCGAAGCCAACACGCTGAAGCCCTTTTGAGACAACTTTAATATATGTAATGGTGACACACAAACGACGATTATCCCTGTATACACTATAGAAATGTACCCAAGGACAACCCCCGGTTTATGCTAAACTATTGCTAAGTATGGAAGAAAAACTACTTGGGTTATTGTGATGGGATGCTAGAGCCACTTGTATATTATTATTCACTTATTTCACCTAATCGCTGTTAGATTATTGCTCGGAATTTATTTTTCTAATGTTTGATTAGTCAGACGAGAAAAGCCTCGTCAGTAAGGGGAAAATTTAAGAAGACTGACTTTTTTGAAACAATTCTTTATTGCCATATTAATGTATGAATACATTTACATAGTTTTTGGTGGTACTGAATGAGCATTAGAGAATAAAATTATAACTGTAGGAACTCTAATGGATGGCATTTTCATCGACTCAAGAATTAACCTGCGATGTCTTCCATTCGCGTGTCTATTTGTATTGTTTATAGCGCTCTTAACACAAAAATAAAATAAATCAGCTCCCTCTTCTCCAGTGCCTTTGATATAGCAAAGGTTTTGGCACCGTTTTCTAAAACTGTTTACTAATCACTTATTTCTTTATTTTTAGTGTGGTTTTACTCTTTCTATATCTATAAAAACTTTTCTGTATTTTTTTATTTAAATTAATATAGGTAGGTGCCTGTGTACGCACTTGGTTTAATTTCGTATTATATAATTACTAAAAACTTTGTTAATAGTTGATTGTGTAGATGAGATCACTGTTAATGTAGGTTGGCACTTGCCAGTTAACCAGTTGAACTGTGGCATGACCTTGTGAATCAGACGTTCCGATATGGCCATGTTATGCCTACGTCGAGCGCCGAAAATATTGCTCAACGCGACTACTAACACCGCTTAATAAGCAAAGGTAGACCGCTACTATAGTTTACATTAACGCAATGCGTAAGCGTTAAGTCATAAAAGTAATGTTTCCAGTTTTACATACAAAAACGGAATACTTTGATTTCTGTATTTCAAAGTCTGCTACATTGCTATGTGAGCGATAACCTAAAATGACATCATCTACTAAGTTGTACAAAATTTACGACAATACTGTTTATTTCAATTTGATGTTTATAAATAGTAAAATGATCTAATTACATATAACGTACCTATATTTTATGCAACGATAGAGGACAAAGTTACAACAGAATGTAATTATGCATGGGTACCTATATCAATTTGATGGGAAGACCATAAATACATATGTCAATGAATTATTCAGTACGAAACCTGGTTCTTCCTTATGTTCTACGATTCACAGCAAACAAATGAAGGTCGGTGGATTGAATCTAAAATGCAACTAAACTGACGACAGGCAGTTAAACTAACATAAGGAACCTTATCCAGAAATACTTATTGCAATATTTTATCAAGGTTCTAGTTCAACCAAATTGACCACTAGTGAAGTCATAACTGCTCCATTTGAGCTAATTAAAGTGTATCAGAACAGATTTACAGCAAGTTAATTAGCGTCTCCGTTAATTAAAAGAAGCCACCGCCCAATTTAAATAATATGTTGTAAATGTTAGGTTCTGTTGTTTCATGGAATTAGATTTTATTTTTAATATGGTTAAGTGCTGTATGAGTACGAGGTAGCTGGTATCATGTGTAATTAAAAGACTGGATGGTGACTATGACAGGGCAGGGGACGAGTGCGTGCGATGTCGCGATTATCCATCAGGGCGTGGATGTACTGTAAATACTCTCAAAAGAACGGTACGCTTTTGTATACAAAACTTTGCATATAAAGAACCCAAATCAACGTTAAATTCGCATTCTAAATGGCTGCATAACAGGCCAATGATTCATATTGTAATGAGAAAGGTCAATGATAAACAGTCTCGCGTGTCTCGCAGGTTATAGGTGGGCCACACTTGTTAAAGCTTCATGTCTACACTTTTTCTCAGTTTTATATGCCAAAATAGGTTATCCACAACGGAAACTAGGGAAGCGAGTGATAGACGAAAGGCCAAATCGTAAACAATACTTCTGGTAACTGATAACCATGCCGTGTACGATAACGGTAGGTTATCATGCCTTGTCTTCATTACTTTTACAAAGGTACACTGAAGAAAAATTTGGCTTACAAAGGGTAGAGAGGTTTAATTAATAGAATTTTGTGAAGGCGGGTGTGGCCCCATTAGTTGTGCAAACATTGCTGGCTCACGACATCCTCCAATGTGTACGTTGTACATTATTCGCTTACTGTGTGCATGTGTACTTTGATATTATTATTAACTAGCGACCCGCCCCGGCTTCGCACGGGTGCAATGTTGATACTAAAATTAAACATATAAACCTTCCTCTTGAATCACTCTATCTATTAAAAAAAACCGCATCAAAATCCGTTGCGTAGTTTCAAAGATTTAAGCATACAAAGGGACATAGGGACAGAAAAAGCGACTTTGTTTTATACTATGTAATGATTTAGTTACACTTTATCAATGCTGCTCCCGGCTTATCTTTGGCAGAAATGCAGTAGCGCATGACCGTATTTTTTTACCATTCTTTAACTCTTTATGTAGCGAAAATATATTCTAGGACAAGTAGAAATCTGGCTGTGTAATGAATTTAATGCTAATAAATTACGCATTGCAACCAACATACTTAAATGTAACACATTCGGTGTCCGTACACTGCGGGCGATAATTAGGGCAATGTTGCGCTTGCGCAATAACACAAAACATGTTAAACCAAGTAACCTTTAACTCCTTTACGATTTATGTGTTTAACCATGATGACAAAATCACATTATTTTCCAGGAAATGTGCGTGTTTCGTGCGTGCAAATATGATAAATATTAGGTGGAGGTGCAAACAGAGGGTCGAGCAGGTAATGCTCGACATTGGCGGATTTATAGGCCATGAGGGAATTAGGGTCAGGACTTGTGTCCTTTACGACTATGACACGCATTTGCTTTTACACATTTTCATGGACACATGACTCCTACGTGCGTGCTTCAAATAAAATGAAAGTCTGAAACAATTATGAATAATAAAAGCCAAGGGGAGAAATAATTGCTGATTTAAATGTATGTATTTTTAAGCATAAAATGTATGAATGTAGTATACTTAAATTTTGTATTTTGATGTAGTTTCTGTTTTTTACGCAGCTATTGTTGCTTTGAAGAGCTGAGCATAATCTTTTAAGAAGTCAGTTCTTAAAAGAAAATCAACTATTTTTCTATTATTAAGGGCCAGTTTCACAGGTTACGTAGAGCCACTTATAGGGATGCGGACTAGGTCATAAATAAAATACTTTATCATATTCATTTTGTAAAGCATCTTAAAATTTCAGTTTAATTTATCGTTTTGAATCGAAAACTGTTTTTATTTTTTTATTAATAATTGAATCGAAATAAGTATACGGCTTGATGTGAAAAATCTGTGACGTCATATGTGGTGTTTTCATACAAATTGCATAGAAAGTAACCGTTTTTGACAGTTCTAAAAAAGTATTAAATTTGACTAGTTGTCCGCATCCCTATTATGTACCCGATAAATTAAAAAATGGAACAGATTTCTTAATGAAATTACGTGCCAAATATTTTTGATTTTTTTATGAAGTTATTTGGAACTTATCAGCAACTAGTGAAACTGGCCCTAAGCCTAAGCCAACTTTAATGACAATAACTGAATTTCCTCCAGTGATTAAATACACCGTATTTATTTTTAATTATTGGCAAATTCTGGTGCTCGGGTCGGCACGGGAAGTTACCGTCAACAACGGCGGCACAGACGTTAGATCCTGTTACCTCCAAAAATTATTCCCGAATTGTAGACCACAAAAAAATATTTATTTCTGTTCCATTACAAATGAAAATTACAAGTGCTTTCTTATTGAAATATTAATTAGGACAGTGCGTAGAACAGTCTTCAGCCTCAACAGACTTGAAACTACTATCATCGGAGGAGCTTTATTCTTAAGAACATTTCTAGCGAATTACGCCTATAATAACATCCAAATCTAGATAAAAAAAGGAAGGGTCTTCAATAAAAAATCGATTGAAATCATTTCGACATAATAATATTGACAAAACAAACTGTGATTTTAACTTTTTTCAAGAAACTCCAAGAGGACAACTGGTGTTATTCTAGGTCTACCTTTACTAAATTCTCAGTGTTGCGTGATGCAAATCTCATGTAAATATTGTAACACATCTACTATTAAAGGGTCCATTGACAAGGCCACGGCAAGTCGGTCAACGGGTCAGAGTACGAATCGTGAGGACGCACCCAGAACTAGCCGGCGCGCCCAACGGGAGGGAGGATATGAGGACGTTACTCCTTCCCGCAATGCGACGATGCCTACTCGAGAAAAAAAAATTGAAGAAAGGAAACATCAATCACATCACATCAAAAGCTTCGTTATGAATTAGCAACATTAATATAATTATTATATCTAGCTAGGTAGGTTGATAAACATTCCCAGTCATTTACACGTCAAGGAAAGTTTATTATGAGCAGACGCATCCGTGGCAGTTATAAAAAAACTCAACTTCTTTATATCGAGCGCAACAGTGACGTAACATTTATTTCGGCAGTGCTAATGCAGAACTGATGAGAATAAAATACATAATTTTAAAGGCGCGGTGATACGCATAGCCGGCCCGCCGGCCGGCCGGTTCCGGAGCGTTGCGTCACATGTGTGATCGTTTATAAGAATGTTGCTTTTTAGTTAAAATTCGATGATACACACATAGATTATAAAAGTAAATATAAAAGTAGCCATTTAGATCCGATTTTATTGCAATCAAACTACACAAAATAGTTACGCACCGTAACTATGAGTAGCTAGGAATGTACCACTGCCTCGTTGGTCTAGTGGTTGCAAAGCGCAACTGCTTTACCACTGAAATCTGAGGACTAGACTCACGGATTTCCGGCTCATCGGACTACAAGAGTGGGGTTATTGATGGTGCACCTGTCTGTAGTATCATCTATGCACTTTCATATGTCCAGCACACGTAGTTCATCTCCTAAGGTTCGAGAATAGTGACTTTGGCTGAAATTTAGTCTGGATACCGTAATTTATTAATGTAACTTATATTTTAACAGATGTTTGGCATAACATAGAGGTAAAAAAGAATTTAATGGGATTTACTTAAGGAATGGCTCATTTTGGAAAAACCCTAAGTAATGGACCATGTGTGCAGAAAGACAATTGAAACAAGAATTTAGAACCTCCTATTAAAAGTATGTAGTAGAGATTTGGAATTTGCTTTAAGCTAAGCATCTCAAACTAAAAATGTCATGTTATTGAAGTAACTTTTACAACAAATAATGTTTCCAATAGGATGATGTCAAAAACCTCCAGTGTCTAATTTTTATAATAAAGATGAGCTTATTAGAAATGTATAAGTTTAGAAAACTTTGTACATTATTACAAAATTCTTTACAATATGCAACACAAATCAAGTACTAAAATGAGTATGATGACTTATTTGAGTAACATTGGTTCTTGTAAATACTGTCATTCATTTCTTTGCAAGATGTTCTATCATTGTCAGTCTTCTGCTGGAATAGGCCATGTTTGCAAATGAACTGATCAGCAAAATTAATAAATTAATTATATTATATTTATGATAATTTAAAATTCTTATTGAAATCCATTTAGAGTGGTTACTTTAATGGGCATGGCTTTTGGTAAGAATTAAATGCTAAGTGTTTATAATTCCTTATTGGATCCTAATTGGAAAAATACCATTAACTGTAAGCAGTAAGAATTACGAGAAAAATACATCTCATGTTCTGTAGTTTATAAATATGTAGTATAATTATATATTGTATTTTCAGAAAAAAATTGAGATTACATAAATTACTTTGCTAAATGAGTGTTAAAAATAAGAGTGGCCCTATTCTTATTAAATATAATCAACAACATAATTAATATTGCTTATGTGTAATTTTTTACTTACAAAGGAGAAGAGAAATAGGCAACACTATCCGCACCAGCAGTACTGAAACATAGTACTTAGTCATGATGTTCACTGAAACAATAAAGATTAGAAATAAATATAACATTTTAATTCTATCATATTATTCTAGTAAAAATAAAACACTACTGATTGACTGAAAATAAATTATTAATTTCATCTGGATTTGTAGTACAAGTATAATGGGAAAGACACCATAGAAATCATTGTTTTATTTATTTTTTAAGTTAAAATATTATATGATTTCATTTAATTTATTTAATAAGAAAAAAGTTTATAGAATACCTTAAATTATTTGTTTGAAAATCTAAATCTTAAGGCACCTAATGCTATGGTAGGATTTGACTAAATATGTTTCTGCAGTTCATCAATGTGTCTTTCAGATCTTACAAGATGTACTACCGAAGATATATTTTTTAACAACTTTATTATTGGGTAGCCGCACTAACGGAAACTGGTGATTCTTATTGCTTACCTATTTTTTTTATGGAAACCAAATTATCACGTCATTTCAGTAACACACTGTCACTTTGAATGTAACTCAGAGTTCGATACCCTTTCTACAAATAAAATCGTACATTTAAACATTTTACGACATCGTTATTCTATCAATCGTATTTCGTAAAACAAAAACACGACCACACGCTCCACTTTGCCTGAACTGACAGTTGACACTAGAAGAAAATAGCAATTTAGTTGCCAGAATTGCAGGTAGAAATATACCAACTGCTTGTCATATAAATTGGTAACAATTTTTAACTCTCACTCTGCCAGTGCGTTATTATGATAATATATGAATTAATTAACGAAAACGAAATCTGACAGGGATTTAGATTGTATGGATTTATAGCGGACTACGGCCTAAGTAGATTGTTATGTTATTGTTTTCATATAATTTTTCTAGTATGTTTTTATAACACAAAATAATTATTTTCCTTATAATAATTTGTTTATAAGATAAAAGTCTTGGTAGCTTAGTGGTTAAAGAATCTGCCTCTTAGGTACATACGAGTATGTGGAGGTCATGATGACGTGTATGGAAAAGTCAAAAATTGCCAACTGTCACTAAGCAAGCATGGTGATTGATTGGTGATGCTCATTCTTTCTCTTTGTGACACGTGGTCTGTGCCCTGCAGTAGACCGTAAAAATTGCTGGTGACGATGTTGTTAAGGGGCAACAACCTTCTTTCAAACGTTACAACTTTAATCACAGTAATTGTTGTACTAATTTAACACTTATCACTCTTATCCTAGATAACATAATTATAATTTTTATACGGAAATTGTTACTTGGGACTTCTGTAATCATAACGAATATGCTAATTTGCTACTACATTGGTAGAAACTTTATAAGCGTACTTTCAATAATTGCCATGACAACGATAACTAGAGTTGCAACCATTCGTGATTAGTATAAAAATATCGGTTTTTGCGATGATTTATTTTTATTTACTTACTATCATGCTATATATTTTTATATAATCTTATAAATATAAATGTGTTGTTTTGATAATTATTATTTTTACCAATAAACATTTAAAACAATATCGGTTTTTTTCTCAATCACACCACTATACTGATTTTATTTTTATTGCGAATTAATGGCGTAGCCAGGTGAGTTTTCTTGTTTATTTCTTATTTCGTAGTGTTCCATGGCTTTCAATTGTTTTGTCTAAATGTTTTTCATCGAGCAAAATATTTAATCTTCTATTATAGTCAAAATTTTTCCAGCTAATCCGTTTTTATTACACGAAAAACCAATATTACGAGTAATGAACACGTATTGGATTTGTTCCGAATTTATTCGCTAGGATCATTCATTGTCATCACTTTCACTTTTCACACGATTTGCTATAATAGTGGTTCTAGTGTGCATCGAGGCGCTGTCGCCATGGATGAGTGAGTTTCCCGATAATTTTCTCCGTATTTGGTTGTTTCATTGTGAATAATAAAATTATGACAAGGTTACTCATATCCTCGAACAAAAATGTGACAATCATTGTTCGTGATTGTTCTGTGTCGGTAAACAAATGTTCATCTAAAATGTAAATTGTTTGTTTTATTAGCACCATGTCGACCCTAACGAAAATGACCCGCACGGTTAAAAAACTGGAGGTGCCCAGACCCCTGAAATCGACGACCAGTTCCGCTCACAACCGTAACTCTGTGTTGGACGTCAAAATAAACTCTGGTAAGAATCCTATAACAATATTATGTTGCTACTAGTATTTTGTAGATAGATAGAAATTTCTAATTGGAACATAACATTTTAAAGTGGAATCTGGATCTGTTAATTTACACAAACATTTGCCTGATTCAACACTTCACTTGTTACGCATCGAAGAAAATTTGCAATTGTTTAATTTTACAAAGGTGTTATGTAGACGCTTCAAGAACCAGTCTACATAGATGTTGAGTTGTTTTCCGTGTGGTTTTTGTGACCACCAAATATGTTATTATTTGATTAAATAACCAAGTTTGATCCAATTAACCACATGAATAATTTTTATCAGTACCTACTCCCATTTTAGTGGAGATCATAATATACAAGTTGTACATAGAAGCAGTACATCCTTTGACATTGTGGAAAAGCACTGCTTTAATTTCTATTGTGTCTCATCTTCTCCCCATACATAGTATACATAATCTATTTTTATGTCTGGACTTTAAAAGAGACTGAGACTATAACCATTGTGTCTGTTTCGATGTTTCTTCTAAAGGTATAGTCAGTTAGGATATGCCAACCTCATCTCATTTTGACAAAAAAATTGTATTGATGTGTTGATTTCAACCTATTTGCAACATAACTAACATTTATCATTTATTTGTTATTATGATGGATTAATATTCTCGATTGTTTATCTTTTTGATAACATGCAACAGATGTTAAATGTAAGTATAATCATCATCATCGTGATCCTACCATCATAAGGTAAGCAATGATTGAAGAGCATCATCTGCCGAGCCCTTCCCAACTACGTTGGGGTTGGCTTCCAAGATAATATCATAATATCCCACATCTGCTGCTTGCATCAAGCAACGGTTGTAAACTTGTGTTACAAAAACCCGAAATATTTAAAATCTACAATCAATGAATGACATATTACCAAACAATCTTGATTGAGTGTTTATATTTTTGTATTTTATCTATATTGTATCTTTTCTCATCTATACTTATAATATAAAACTGAAGATTTTGTTACTTTGTTTAGTTCTCTGGGTGCCTGAATTTCTTCCCTTTAAAATTATAGGATACAGACCTAAAAAAATTATTTTAAAAGCTGGACGTTAGAACTCTCTAGTTTCCGCAATGTTATGAATTGTGTAATTTACAATTGACCATATAGGGTTGATTGGATTTATTGAGTATTGTGCAATGATTGAATGAAAAATTGTGAGGGAGTTTAATTTTTATTGCATCATGTAGGGTCAATATAATGCAGTTATTTTAGTCAAAGAAGATGCTTTAAGAAAAACCATGAGAAAACATTATCCTTTGCTATATGCAATACGTCATTGTACGTGCCCGTAATATACTGATTAATACTTGAAATTCAGAAAAACAAATACATCACCTATAAATAAAATAATTAGATTTATTTTTTGACTCATTCCCACTGACTATGGTTGTTGTTGATCACGTTCAATAGGAAGCTTAACCTATCGTCCAGTAACTTTACCCAGAAATATGTGAATCTCACACCTCTATACATGATAAATGCACGCTTAGAGGATGTCTAATTACCATTTTTCATCTCACATAAGTAATTAACACTTAAAAATAGTAATGCCTACATTTTTTTTACTTGTGAATATCTGTACATACATCAATTTAAGACCTTGCTCTTTAATCATAATTCCATTTAACAGCACTATGTTTTCTGTTGCAGTCGATGACCTCATAGTGTTGACAGAAGCGGTGGCGTACCAAATGATGCAGGGTAACTATGACCGTGCGCTTCAAAGCAATGTGGCCACCATGTACTCTAATCTGAAGCTTTACGGCGCTCAGCTCGAAGCCCTCTATAAGGACTTTCTTGATAGGTATGTGCAATTGAAACTAATAGTAGTAATTCTTTTAGAACACTAAACCGTTTTATTGTCGTTTATGTTTTTGCTCTAAAAGAGTAGCAGTTAAATTATATTTATTGTATTTCAGATACTTTGTTGTGTTCCGTAATGGTTCACAGGACGAACGACTGGATAAGAAAACTAGACTTCATCTTCTCGAGCTGATTGAGCTGCGCGCCAAACTCTGGCAGGGCTCCGACTATATGAGTCAATATTATAGACACCGCGGCACCCATGCTGAGGTAACGTATTAATTAATAATTAATGTGCCTAAGGCGTGACTGCTGCATTACCCTACCCCACACAAACTTTGCAATACTTGTTTTAATTTCCGATAAACGTGCAGTCGACCTAGTTAAGTAATAATACACATCCGGAACGGAATACACGCGGCGTTGTTTAAGCGTGTGTATATGCGGCACAGCCACTGTTGGTGCCGACGATGGAGGGGTCGGGGTCGGGCGGCTCGGTGTCCCCGACGCTGGCTGCGCCCGCCGAGCCGCCCTCGCTGCTGGGCCCCGGCGAGATCATCAAGCCGTCGGGCAAGTTCCCCAAGCCCACTAAGATTCCCGGCAAGAACTACTCCAAGGACGAAGTTGTCATCAGAAATGCTGACTCCGGGAAAGGTGACCAGTCTAATCCTATTCGATATAATAAACAACCTTTCTGAACGGGTACTACTTGCATGTTGAATACTTTGCGAGTATTTATCGATAATTTTGGGCAACCAATGCATGACTGAGGTCAATATTACGCTTATATCTGTTCATAGTATTTCTTAGACCCGTTCTGTTATGTGTACTTCGATAGTGCATGACTACAAGAAGGAAGCCAACCTGTAAATTATGTAATACATGTAATGACGCGCCTTATTTCAATCCTTGGTCCAATAGATATTACTTGCAAGATTCAATTAAAACATAAATTAGATATTTAAGCGATCTTGAAAAAAAAATTGTGGATGGTCGCTAAAGGACGGCTGTCTGGCGCGGCATATCTGAAGTTGTGTTGTGGTGTTACAGTGATGGGTATCAAGGGCAGGAGGGTGCACATGATCGAGGAGCTAAGTGACACGATTATATCGTTTCAGCGAGGTATGAACGCACGGTGCGGGCTGTGAGGTGCTTGCGCATGGTGTGGCGGGCTCTTCCCATTACTTCTCTTGTTTACTCTCCCGATAAATCTATCTATCCATAAATTAACACAAATCACCTTAACAATTGTTTTCGAATCAGTGTGATGCTGAATAAAACATGAGGTTACATTATTTATCCCTGCAAACTTTACCTCCTACTAATGATCATTCATACGTCTGGGAATGGTTTATATGATAGTTATTAATTTTCAAATTAAAGTCATGTTTCACTGCCTATTAATCGCAACTAGCTATGAGCTTTTCAATCCCACATTAAAGACTGATAATGTGGATTCGTATGAGCGGTACAGTCACAGCTCAATCGGTGATTTCAGTGAGTCCCGGTGCGAAGGAGCGTCTCGTCCAGATCACCGGGCCGAACGAGGAGAACGTGAAGTGAGTATGAAGGGTGTGCACGTCGGGAGAGCATGGCAAAGGGCATGACATAGTGTACGAGATGCGCTTTGGCATGCGTTCCCGAGAGGCGTGGGGCGGCGGCGGGTGCGGTACAGTGGTCGTGTTGCAGCCACGCGAAGCACCTGATCGGCGACACGATCCGGCGCAACGCGTCGCCCGTGCGGCTGGAGGGCGCGCTGGAGGCGGGGCTGGCGAGCTCGCGCGCCGACCTCGACGACGCCGCCGACGACGACGCGCCGCGCGCAAGAGAGGTAACACGCTCACTACTGCGCCTGATAACTTATATCACGTACGCGGTATCACCGCACAAGCATTCAACATAAATAATACCAAGACTCTTGGTTATCTTTAGCAAAGTCCTTTTATTTTGAAGAGATTATAATTGCAGTGAGCAGACATGATGCGGTAAAGCCTAAAACAATGTGCGAATTTTAAATTTCAATGCCAAATAAATGTCTACCTTCAATATTAGGCACTATAAAAATAATAATAAACATCGTCAAATTTACTTCGGGTTTCCAGAAATCCCCGCATAACGCCCGGGCTCTGCTTCATAGCTTCTCCACTAATGATGCTGCACTGGGAGAGTATAAGTACACTGTGACTTTTGGGCAACATTCCATTAAGATCACGGGCCATAATTTGGATCTTGTAAAGGTAAGTCACCTTAAAATATAAAAGTAGATTTTTGCCATTATTAGTTCCCATCCTTTTTGTTAACAACTAGAAAGACAGAGATTCCCCTTGCTTCAGGCAACATTGATACCTGATTTTTAGGATTCCGAACCCAAGGGATAATACGCAACCCTATTTATTATACTAACACTTTTGTCCATCCCAGCTTCCATACAGCAAACAAGATTTTCTTGTTACTTACAAAAAGATTTTCTCGAAAGTGATATTTGAACCCGTATTACACCATTTGTTACTGGTGATTGGAGTCAGAGGGCTAATCTAGCGGTTACTTGGATCATCAAATAGGCCATTAATTATCCCAAGATATTGAGGATATCAGTTTAAAATAAGTAATTATCTTAAAATAATATTTAACATTTATGGGGGGTTTCCATGCAATATAATGGCTTAAACTTTATAGAAATTTTGAATTAAAATGAATAATTCTGGTGTCATCACCTATCTGTTCTCCAGTCCGTCCACAGCATATCACTTTCCTGTGGCTTATGTAACATATACTTTTATTTGTGACTGAAGTCGTTTCTAGAAAACGTAATGCCAATTGACGCATGTGAATGTATTTGTGTGTGCAGACTGCGAAGTTAGTGTTAGACGAGTACTTCGAGAGCGCGGGCGCGCTGGAGGCGATGGGCGCGGGGTCGGGCGACTTCTTCACGCTGTCGCAGCGCCCCGCCGCCGCGCTGCTGCTGCGCGACGACGCCGCGCTCAACGGCGCCGACGACGACGTCTTCGCCGCGCCGCCCGACCACGCCGGTACGTACCCGCCGCCTACATCTCGTTATGGGGGGGGGGGGGGCATGGACAGACTCGTTTGACAAAGATGACCTCATTTTAAGATCTTTCAATAATTTCGCATGACGTCCGTTTTGTACCCGTGTACAACACCCTGAATATAAATACATTGATAGCTGGAGAGATTGTTTTTGAAAGCACTATGCGAAACTATTGAAAAATGCAAAAATGCGGTATAACTTTTGACTCATAAAGCGTGGCCCTGTCGTGCCCCTACTACATTTGATAACTATTTCGAGGGACTCTCCATAAAAATCCATCAGCAAATAAAAATACTTCACTTCAGCAGAACAAACATCAATGTTTTGCTGCTTACAAAAAGTGAGCAAAATGAGAATGAGACAAACCACCTACCTATACCTATGGGATAAACCTTACTAGACTGATTCACTAAAGAAAATGTAATCTAGTATGTTTTTTTTTTAATCAAATACCTACTAAAGTATGTATTCATATCCAGCAGGAATAAAATTTTGCTGATGTGTCCGTGCTGAGTAAAAATAAATTTATCAAAAAGGTATGACGATAAAAGAAGAGTAACACTGGAAAATTTGAACCAAATGCCGAATTTAATTTTGTTCTCGCTGCTGAAGTGAAAATTTACACAAGAGTAAAGTTGTTTGTTCGTGCCTCGAATCCCTCGACACGCTCAAGTATTTATTCTATATCTCGCTACTCTTGCGATTCAAACGAGACTGATGATTTTAATCAGCAAACAAAAAATTTGCTCAGTCAATTAAAAAGAAATGCTTATGGTTGTGGTTCACCGTCAGTGTGACAATAATGTGCGAACTGCACAGTTAAGTAGTCCGGGTTATACCTTCCCTCCAGTAACAGTACAACATTTCAGGTCCCGTGTTGAAGCTCTCATCTGCATGAAAGGCTTATATATAGTCTAAGTTTTGTTGTGAAAACAACAGCTATTGAATGATTTGCCGCCTATTATTTATAACATAGATTTTGGTACCATAAAATTAATAGAAGAGTAAAATTCATTAAATTATATAAAAAGCATGAAATAGTAGTATAGTGCAGAAGTTTCTGAGCGATTTGAAGGCATGACCGCACTTAGAAAGTGTGCAGTTTCTTAATAACAAAATTAGACAGGACTTTAGGAGAGGGTGAGACTGACTGAAGCATGTCAACTGTTTCGATAATTAAAAAAAAAAATGTAAACATCTTCATAACATTGAATTAGGAAATCATTACTTTCAGACCCGGTGTTTAGTCTCATGTATTAATTTTATTATATAATATTGTACTGAATAAGTCAATATGTATTATTTAGTATATTTATGTCATTGTTACTTATATTTATTTTCAAACCACCTCGAATCACGGTCGTGGCTGAGTATTTAAAAATCATTAACATCAAACATTTTGTAACATATCATATCTCTACTACCTACCGTGACCGTCAACCTGAGAAACTTGATACTGGCGCAATTTCACCATGGGTAATCGTTAGTAGTTCTCAATTCGAATAATGAGAGTTATGTGGGTGGGGTCTAGTTGTGTCGGTATGAAGTGTCTCGGAGTGGCGGCCGGCAGTAGGCGGCCGTGGCTCGTGCGTGTATGTCGTGTGTGTGCAGCGGCGGCCGACAGCGACGCCACGCCGCGCCGCCCGCGCTTCTCGCGCGCCACCAGCATTGACAAGAACCAAGGTAACGCACCACGTGCCCCCCACCACCCACCACTGTATTAAATCGTTTATTATATCCCTCTGCAAGGCAAATCTTGTAAAAATCCACTCAAAAAAATAAAAATGGCATCTAAAAATGGTTCGTTATTTATATTTATTTTAAACCACAATTGTCGTATTTGTCGTCGACGTGCTTATGTATTATGAAATAACTATCACAAACTTATATCACTCTGACACTGGATCTAGATGAACGTAATAAACACACTTATATAGTAATAGGTATTTTTACCTACCTCCACTTTTATCTTATTGTTATTGCAGTTTAATTCTACATTACACACAGTAGTGCTTACAATCCTATTCAATTGACATAGCACTCAGTTGAAAGCAATTTATCTCATCAATGTGGCATCATCATGCTCATAAGCCATATTTATTGTTGTATAGCATCATTATATATTGTGCTAATATGTTTTCGTGTCCATAATCATTTCCATAAAAATATCTATCTAAAATGCAACAGTCAGTCAAAAATGGTACTAATACTTTGCTTTGTTGAGCAAACTTACTTGAAATGCTAATTATTATATTTCGCATTCGAATGTGCTTCAATTCTGCGACAGCTTACAATTTTGAATAAAAATATTTGCACGTGTGATGTTTTCTGCTTGCCTGATTTTAATTTTAGGATAGCATATTATTATAATCCAAATTTAATTAAAGAATAGATTTTTGCGATTGTGGACTGGTGTGTGCATATTTTCCTGTTTGAGATTTATATTATACATCGGAGAGGTATTAAGGTTATCATACAAATGAAACCAGGTTGAATAGGCATGTTTCTTATTTTAGGAAGAATAGTAAGTACTACGAGTTTCGGAAAATGTTTGCTGTGTCGTGGTGTCTGCTAATAAGCAGACCAATACGCAACGAACATAACAATATGAGACGTAATACCGACTACGATGTAAATACGTAACGAATGTAAATGTAACGTAAGAAACTACGCAGTTGAAACAGATGGCGAACGCCATATCAGATAATATAAAAATCTAAAAAAAAGACGTGACGTCATTGCCTTTATTTGGAATTATAAAGAAAAAGTCTGTAAATCCTATTTGATTAGTTCAATGCATTATTTTGATGATAACGAGTGTAACAAGTTACTGGAAACATGCCTTTCATCACTTGAAATTGTTATTTTAAGTTTAAGGAGCGCCAGGAACAGGAGGCATTTATTGATAATCTCTGTTACCGTGTGCACAGTCATGATAATGGTGTTGTGTTGCGGCAGAAGTGTGACGCGCGCGTGTTGCAGGCGGGGCGAGCGGGTCGCGGCAGACGTACACGTACGAGACGCTGGTGCAGTACGCCGACTCGCCGCTGAGCAAGCTGCCGCCCAGCGGGCTGGCGGCCTTCCCGGCCGAGCTGGCGCGCAAGGTAACGCTGAGCGGGCGCCGCGCCGCCGCGCCGCCGCACGCGCCGCGCGTGCTCACGCCCTTCCGCGTGTGGGCGCCGCTGCACCACCCCAACTACCTCGCCGCGCTGCTCTGCCGCAACTTCTACTGAGCCGCCTCTCCCTGCCCGCCCTCCCCCGTCACTCGCTTGCCCGCGCTGGGCCCGGCCCTGTCACTCTCTTGTCCCACGCTGGGCCCGGCTCTGTCACTCTATTATCCCGCACTGGGCCCGGGGCCCTGTCACTGTTGTCCCACGCTGGGCCCGGGCCAGTCTCTCGCTTGCCCCCCCGGGCCCGTGGCGCCGCCGAGCCCGCGCCCCTGCTTGCTTTTGCTCTCACCAGCCGTTCTAACCTGTGTGCATGATGGTTCATTATAGAAGCTATGTTAGTAGTGTTATCTCGAGGTACCTCCTGATTTCTTAGATTAGTATAAAATTTCTAGTCTCTCGCATCTCATAAGCCTTCTCCGGGCTCTAGCCCCGACCCCCCTTTAGCCGATTAAGCGTAATGCTAGGTAAATTATAAGCGATTCTTAAAGTAGGAAATATGATCTCAGTAGCGTAAGTTGTAAGTTAATGAGTAAGACTGACGCTAGTATTACTTGGGGAATGGCCCTGACCGAGTTCGAGGGTGGCGACGTATAACTTGATGCTCAACATTTTAAATGCATTTATTATTGACAAGTCGTCGCCCAAACTTCTCAACCGTCGTGCCAAACTGAAGACTGAATAAGGATAACAATCTGACCATTATAGCATTAGAAATTCTTTATCGTTTTAGAAAAAAAATATTTTTCATTATTGAATTAATGGAAGAATTTTTTAGTACTAATATATAAAGGTGTTTATTGACAGAATAATATTGATAAATCTTTTACGCAACGTTATTTACATGAGTAAACAGTTTTGAAAGCTTTATTAAGTGTTTATTAGCTATGCTAATATAAATTTGTGATGTCTCTTTGTTCATGCTGCTCGGACAGAATGGGTATTCGAGAGGGGTTCGCTACAGGTAGAAAGTGTTCGCCTATTTAACTTGATCGAAGTTCTAAATTGTCACTGTTGATTATCTGTTGTGTTCGTTTTATTGTTGATTATTTTTAATTCGATTTGAATTTTCATTGAAATTACCAGTGTTATTTCTTTACGATTGATTGTCAATTTATGATTTTAAAATATAAAAATTTCAAAATATCATCGTCTTTTGCCTCTTCTCACGCTTACCTCTCCTAACCAATTCATATAGAACTAATTCTGTGGTGTACGGTATTTTCCTGTAAATAACTAATATCTGAAATGCTTACAAAATATACTAACACAAACACTCGCACCATCGCCAAGCCTAACTTACAACACATTGGATGATCAAAACAGAAGGTTTCCGTCCATAAATGTACTATCGTGTCCGACAGAGTTGCCTGGAGTTCGACAGCGCCAGCTACTTGAAGAAGGTCCGCGCAGCGGGCGGCACCACCGTGGCCGCGGTAGACGCGCCCGACTCTCCCGAACCCGAGTAAATCTTGTCGCCGCGGTTCGCTCGCAACCTTCACATTGCACACGACACTACAAAATTATTTCTAACGCAATAGTAGGTAACAGCACGTACAGCCGCAACACAGTAAACACACGCGAGCGAACCTGTCGATATGCACTAAGGCAGCAACATAGAGGCAGCTGGACGATCCGAAGTCGCTACGGACGCGACGCATCCTCTATTGAGGAGACGACGAGGCGAAGCTAGCGTCACGTTTGCTGCGGCGCCTCGTCCCGAGCCGTCCGACGTGTCCGTTCTTATGCAACTTTATTTTAGCGAGCTTCACTCTTTAAACTAATTTAGCAGACTTGTCTTAAAGTATTAGCACACCAAAATATTTATTTTTATAGTGGTGGTATAGTATACCTCATTTTTGTGAATATTTATTTCATAAATTAGCTGTGGATCTGATTATGAAAAATGTGATAAAAACTTTAAAATGCATGTAAAATGCAAATTTGCTAAATCCACAGTCCTACGTTGATCTCCCATCAATGTTTTTATTTCCAACGTCTCAAGCATAAACATTCTGAACTGAACATTTTCAGATAATGTCCATTTTTCTTAAAAACAACATTGATACTTTTCATAATTTTGTTGTATATATTGACTCTGTTAGTTTCGGATATCATAGAGTGATTCCATTTATTATTATAAGAAGAATGCATGCATTTCTTTCGTGTGTTTGTATACTCATTTTCAGACTTTCTAGTGTCTAGTCCTGACGAGTAGATGTCGATTCTCACTATATCGTAAGCTTTTATATTTCTGAGGAAGCCTGCCAATCAATTTAATATTATTAAAAAAGGATTAGGTATGATGGGTTTCTTTATATTATTTAAAATATTGTTGTATTATTTTTGTTGTACTATTAGAGCTTTTAAATAAACTTGCTGTGCACTAAACCAAATAATTGTTGTAGGGATTCCTAAAGATATTACACTAACGTATTTCGTGATTTCGTGGTTGCCAGGCTTTCTTATCTTTTAAACGGTTTTAGTAAGCTATATCGAACACTTAAATGCGAAATATATTATCCGCAGGGATACGATTATCTCTTGCGCAGAAATTCGGCGTTCAGTTAAACATCGTCGGCCGCAACCGACGAAAATCAATAAGACCGTCACTCGCTCACCTTATGCGAACATAAAGTATTAAGAAATTGTTCATGTGCAGGTATTATTATAAAAGACTATTATTTTATTTATTTTACTTTGATGAGGCTAGCGAGTGACTTCTCACTATAAATTTATCGGTTTAAAAAACTAAACTAATTGGTGCTTACTCCATGGGGAAGTATTATCGTTGAATTTGTAATTAAAGATTTATGTTTACACATTTGTTTTTATATCATAGACTATGGCTATAATTGTGAAAATTGATATACTAAATTTTCTAATAGAGAAGAGTTTTATTTCATAACCTAAGTATACGATATTCGCGCGTTGTAGGGAATTTCACTTTCTTGACACAAAAATTAACGTTATCGAAGCAAGCGCGTGGAGCCAAATTACATAACATTATTTACAATGCGAAACTACCTACTGCATGACAAGTCTGCCCCTCTGAAGATTTCACATCAATAAAATTATAGTTACGAAAAAACCAGGAAAACCTTAACGTTTAATAAAAATATTGCTATCTTTTTACTTTATACGTCATGTTTCAGTGGGTTTTAGAGACTGGCATATGTCTAGCATCAATCCAGTAACCCATTCACTAACAGTCGTTAGGGATGGGTACTGGAACTTAGAAACTTATAAAAAAAAAACATGTAATTAATTTATTTTATTCTATATTTACAAAGTTATAGGTACACTTGATTTAATATCTTATAACAACAACAGCTACCTACAGTCTTCAGAAATGCGAAATAATTTATTTTAAATTAATAAAATTCATTTTATTAGGTTCCTATGGAAGCAGCTTCGTTTTTTACAAATAGAGCTTAAAAGCCAGTTTAAATAAGTGTTTGTAGAGGATACATACTGATTTCTACAGTACCTGTAGGTACATACTTCCAAAATGGAATGCATGATTTACACTGCATATAGCACAAAATGCAAAAATAACTTAATCAACCAACTTATTTACATCAAGATTGCGGAAGGGTAGTTATAAAAATATTGTGAATATAGTTAATGAACTTCGGCATAAGTTCACACCTGCTACAAAAAATCTATAACTGTTAATAAAATTATTGCATTTACATGAAGAATTCTCAGTAATTCTTGTACTTACTCGAGATTTATTCCGATATTTTGTGACACTCACTAAGCCGCTAAGCACGCTGTTTAGCGGTGTACCTATGTTTCATATTGATACAGACAGAGTAGTGAACACTTTTATCTTACGACTAACAATAGAAGCATTACAAACATACGTTATGATTTGAGCTCTAAAATGTCGCCACATTACCAAAAATAGCAGAACAAATAACCATAGGAATGTAAAAATTCCATGAATGTAGGTAGCTACGACCTTAGAAGTTAGTAATAGTTTTATTAGCAGTGAGGAGTAGCTTCTTATTCTGAACATAGTGTTGTCTGGCATCTCTTATAATGGTAATATAATTCCTCAGAAATTGTATGCTTAATTAACGTTTATAACGTCATGAGATGAAAATTTGAGGTAAAGGCGAATACTTACTATAGGCATACTGCTTAGCAAATGGATCGTTCATCCACGACGTGCTTGACGTCAATAATTTAAATACGTTCAGCCAGTTTATCTGTTATATTAGCGGAACGTAATCTAGCGTGTTGCATTATGTCAGCAGCGAGATCATCTACATTAGTGTAGCGACATTTCTGGAAGTTGAACAAGTCTGCTATAAAGCCTACAATTTCCGACTGGAAGGTCTGGCACACGTCGCGCAGTCGCTCGTGTGGACCCAGGAAGCCCCACACCAGCACCGGCAGCAAGTGCTCCGATATAGAGTAGAAATGAGCCATGAAACCGTCCGGATATTGCAAGTACCTCCGCTTAGCCTTTATTACAGACCACACAGCTGTTGTCAATGCCTGAAATAAATATTTTTGTAATAAATTTGATGAATAAAAATAACTTTTTAGGAGGTAGTAAAAAAACATCATACGCTCTCTTTAAATCCATCTGATAACCATCGATTGCGGACTACTGCTAGCACGGATGAAGGAGGCGAGGCGAGGTCTTCAAATGCATCCAACAGAATGTAGTCCAACACCACGTCGTAGAATGTTAACGCCTGGGAATATGAAAATAAATTCCGTATTACATCCGAATTACAAATAACCCTTGGGTGAGATTTAATCCAGTTCGATGTGATGGTGTTTTCAATAAACGGTTAAAGTTGAACTATACCTTAACTCCTTTAGTCGTAAGTTCACTTTCTATTGTTGACCAATTGGCTGCGTCCGTTGCCCACGACACCATTTCTTCGTACGCTACCAGGAATTCTTTCGGCTCCTAGTAAATTGATTTCTTCAGTAGGTATATAACTTATAAATCATGAATCCAATGATTAATATTATAATTAAGATTTATACATCATGCTAGTGATAATCCAACTAAATAAATGAGTTAAATAATAGTCAAGATTTCGTTCTGCTCATAATCTGCCTAGTCTTTTTCTATGTTGCGATTTTGTTTCAGTCTGACCGGATGCAGCTGAGTACCAGTGTCAGGTTGTCAAACTTTCCAGTTTCTGATCTTATAACTATTGCTAAATATGTTCAAATGAACGGGATCATTTCCAATGTAAAGCGTGCCTTTGGCAACACGGAGGAACTCGTCAGGACATAGATGGTCCCCCATCCAAGGATCGTCCGGTGCGGTGGTTAGCTGCGCGCTCTTTCACGCTACTATAATTGCAAACAGACTTCAGGACGAGGTTATGACATCGAAATGACATTGAAAATAGGCATACTATACCTATGTAATACTATCTTTTTCCATTATTACACATACTATTTAAAGATATAAAGAATTTTCGTAGAACAGAAAGTACATAAGAGGTATACCTTATCAGCAAACAACAATAGATCAGTGAGCACTTGTCGGCCAGCGTCGACGAACCAGGCCCACACGGCGGCGTCCTTGAACACCTGCGTGAAGGCTTGCCGCAGGCAGTGCAGCTTGCACAGGAACTCCGAGTCCGAACTGCACTGCACCACCTCCGTACGAAGCGTCCTGGAAGCAGTGCCATAATACTTGTATAGAAAAGTTTTCCATGGGCTATATAGCCATGGTAATCTTCAACAGCAGGCATCTTTATCCAGGGTTGAGGACAGTCGCTCCATTGAAAAGTTAGTTACAGGCACTTAGTTGCATCCTATTAGACTGGAAAGCCAATGGCAAGACCCTCATAGTCGAAAAAAAAAGCTAGGTAGATGATGATGGGATACTGTTACTAGCGTCGTGATAATTGTTCAGTTCAAATATTGACTGGCAAAAGGTTAACCTGTAAGCGATGCCAACTTCAAACTGCTTCACAGCAGCCTGATAGAGTTCTAAGTTTTCTAGTTCTGGTAATGCTTCCGTTAAATCATCAAAGTCTCGTAGGTCAGCAACCTGCAACAAAATAAAAAAATTATGTATTTACGTTTATTTGCACAACAAAGATTAGGTTCAACCGTGACAGCCGGAGCTTGCGCGTGCGCACCTGATCCTCAGCGGAGGCGAAGGACTCTGCGCTGGAGTGGTGTTCGCGGCGCGAGTGCGCGGACGGCGCATGCGCCGACAGCAGGCGCGTGCGCCGCCCGCCGCCCGCAGACCCGCCGCTCTCCGACCGGAACAGCACCGACCGCTGGTCTAGGAACAGGAGCTCGCAACGCTCCTGGAAATGTAAAGCGTTCATTTAAATCAGAAAATATTCCCTAATAAATACCTAGCTATCTTAATATCGTTAAAGAATAATCCAGAACTACTTGCTGATATGATTGAATGACATGGGTTTGTGTTTTGACTATTTATATAGTTTTATCAATTAATATGAAGTCGCTAACTATCAAAACATCTATCTGTATCTTGGTTTCCTGCGTATATTTCGAAAAGCTATGTTAGTCTTTGAATTATGGTTAAAAGTATAGAGTACCTGCAAGAGGTAAGCATCCTGCAGCAGGTCCTGTATCTCCCTGCAGAACTCGGCCTCCTCGGGCGAGGTGAGCGCCAGCGTGCCCGACACGCCGCCGCGCGCGCCCAGCGAGAACGCGGCCAGCGCGTCCTCCCAGTAGTTTATACTCGTCTCCAGCGCCTCCATGCCTGGAATGCACCATTTATATAATTATTGACGCGATTACTGACTGATGAACTGTATTTATGAGGTCCAATAAAAAGAGAGATCTAGAAATAAATAATTTATTTTCTAATCAGTTGTTTCAAGTAACATTGAATAGGTAATAGGAATAATTAACTGTACATTCGTTTTTAGCGACATGCTGTCCCACAAAAATCATAAAACTTACATAATGTAAACAATCCTACTTAATTATAATTTATAATCACCTACATACTACTAATATGACAATCTTTCATTTCATTTCAGACTAGGTTGAATAACATTTTCAGTCAAACTGAGTCAAGGACTCAGTTGTTTGCACTTACACAATATAGTTTAGCAATCAGTGTCACCAAAAGTGATCCCAAAGTTATTTAGTTTCTATAGAACACATCTCCTTTTAATTCTGATCCATTTGCTTGTATTGGATGTAAGTGTTGGAGGGCTTCTTGAACCCCACTGTTTAGATCCTGCACAGTTCCTGCTATCGCTGTGAGAGCATCTGCTATCCGATCCTCAAGGAGGCCTCGTCTCTCCTCCTGAGCCCTCATTACTGATGCCATAGACTCCAGTGCATCAGCGATTCTCTCTTCTGCTGCTACTCTTAGTTCTTCAAAATCTATTGCCCATTTAGGTGGTGGAGACACACTCCTTAAATTATCATCTGAAAATCAACAGTTTCATTGTATCAGCAATAAACAAACAAAAAAACTAATTTGTAGTTTTTAATAAAATATTTTGTATTATTTAATTACCTATAGGTGATCTGGGCGCACTGGTAACAGACTGTCTGGTTTTCACACTGGCTGGTGCGCACCGAACTTTAAGGTTTTCTAATGGTTCGGAATCAGAATCATCAGCTAGGAAATTATCAAGTTGATTGGATGATGACATAGCGGCAGTAACAGATCCCTTTCCGCTTAGTTCCAAAACCCTCACTTCTAGGTCATTGAGTGGTATGCACCGGTTTGGACCTGCGTCTGACCCTGATCCAAATCTTCGAGCATTTGCTGCTTTTTTTCTACACTTGTGTCGCCATTCAAACCAGTACTGAAACAAAATGTTTTTAATTATAGAATTAAGTTTACCTAAATATTGAATAATTGATATAATATCATAGCAAGTTAGACCCATGTGTTTTGTATAATAAATATTGAATAGGTTTAAAAAAAGTATGTAAAATTAACTAAAAACTTACCTTCTTCCAACCGTCAGGTGTCTTCAAAGCCCCTGACTGTACTGCATTCAGTTGTTTTGCTAACACTGCCCACTTTTGCCGCGTCTTTTGATGAGAGACCGGTGCCCCAGGCAGCAGTCCTTTAGACATGTATCTATTCTCTTCTAGAAAATCCATCAAAATTTCTAACTGTTGCCTTACAATGCGACGAGGCGGTGCCATCTACAAAATAATAATTAAATCCTTATTTATAAATCCTTAGCCCAAAACTAACTATTTATAGATAGCTATGAAATACGAAGAAGCTTTAAAAATTATTGTTAATTACTTACCCTTATGTATTTCAGACTTTCACACTACAAACTTTTAAAACATACTACGAAATGTTTATGTTCAAGAAAATTATAATCGCGCGCTGTTTATTTGACGTTAGCAATCTCCTTCACAAATGCAATATTAAGCGATATGTAATGGCGACTGCGATATTATGATTGCGATAGTGATGCGCGCGTTCCTCCGTGACAAGTGACAACTGACACATTATCGATTTTGATAAAGATAAAACAATAATACAATAAAACAAAACAACTTCATTACTGAAGAAATATAATTTATGCAATTTATAGATCAACGAGCATTTAGATTTTCCACACAAAATTAATTTTACTTTAAACTTGAGTTGAACTTGATTGAATAGTGAATAACTGAACACAGATGGGGCTACTTTAAAATTTTGATACTCAATAGACTTATAAAATAATAATAAATTCATATTTATTCAATAATTGAATATAAGAAACATTCGTCATGTAAACGATAAATATTTCCATGTTCGCAAAACTTTTATATGTATATTTCTAATTGAAACTAACTTCTTGCTACGCCATCTCGTATCGAGTAGCAGAAGTAGATTATAACATTTTCATACATAACAATTTTATTCAACCTGAATTATATTCAAGTCGATATCTTGGTAACTTCTTCAGAATTAAAAATAAACCCTTAATTTTCACTTCGATATAAAGGTAGCCAGTTCATTATTTCTGAATTTCTAAAGCCGAAGAACTAAATATTATTATTTAGCATTTGTTTATGAACTTAACAATTTAGGCGACGTGCAAATTGTCGTTTATGGGTTCTGTCCCAAAACAGTCAAATGTCAGCTTATGGTTTTCAGCTGGCACGCTAATTAATTTACTTGGTAGGTACTCCCTTTATTAAATTCAAGCCGTATAGAACTTAACCACTTTAGCATAAGTAATATGTACATAAAACGTTAAAATAGCTGTCCCGAAGTGCACAAAAAATTATGAAATGTTTGTTTGTTACGTCAATATAACTGTTTGCGATGTTATTTTGTATGCACAGAAATGTTTACGAAAAACGTCATTCTTTGAGTGTTTATCTACTTGGTAGCAATCTCACAAATGCCTAGGTTTCTAAACTATTTAGACGTGATCTTTACTGATAGCTAAAGGTTAATTTAGGCTTATCTTTTGTATGTATTTTAAGGGCTATCAATTTAGAAAAAAAAATGTAAAACTTAATAAGTACATACTTACAACTGAGATCGGAAATAGACATTTTTGTTCGGTTTGTTAAAATACTTCTGAAACGTATATTATATATTAATATGGATAAATTAATTTAGCTACTAGACGAGATTTCCCGCCAAGGTCGCATAATTTCATCATGTCACTGTATTGTACATACATATATTCAGTAACCCCAAAGGGGCACGTGGCACGGTACCTAATACCTACAAACATGTATATTTTCATGCTTACAGTTTCATTTTCCAGTTCCATCTGTAGTAAGAAGCATCTCAGTAGTAAAATTTATTTTATTTATTATAAAGAACGAGTTACAATTTCGGCGTCGTCGGTAAAAAAGAATTTACTTAAAAAATAATTAATCGATTTCGAAGCTAAATCGATTACCTACTTAATTTTTTCCTTAATTTTTTTATGACATTTGTTCCATACGAAGTACGTCAGTTTTTTCTTTAGTGAATTAGACATGGTCACCGACTTTTATATTTCGCAAGACATTTAAACCGGTCGCGAATCAACATCGCAGTACAATTAGAGGATGCTGAACCAAACATATTTACTTATTATTACATTAATATGAATAATTAATTTATTATAGTCAAAAAATAAACTGCTATTTTATAAACTTAAAACTTGTATACAAAAGTCAAATTATAAATTCCCTTACCTAACAGATTTTCAACTTTATCGCTGAAGCATAATGGTTTAAAGTTGATTGAAAAAATTCGAAAGTTTCGGGTAGCTTGATGAGCTGGCGTCTGTACCTCTATATTGGTTTATTCAATTTCTAGCTGCGGTGAAACGATAGCTAGCTGAACAGAAAAGTTCTTACGCAAGTACAATTTAAAATATGTATAATAATTATGTAGGACAAATACCAAGCACACAATTGTTCTAATTCCAAAATAATTTAATCATATCAGATACCAAACTGTCAGGCTCCGACAACGAAGGTTTCACATGAAAAGGGTGAGCCGCTTTTCTGCGAAACCTTAGCAGGTCAACAAAGTTTTGCACTTCATTATAATTTCATTGGCCACACACATAAATAAAGCCTATTATGCTAAAACCTACCTAGAGGTATGTCTATTACAATAGTCTTGACAAATAATTACACATTAATCAATGGAAATAGCCGCCCACTTGTAAACTTAAAATTAAAAATATTTAAGAGCCGGCGCCAAGCGTTGTGTACCACCTGCTACGTTTTTACACGCGGGCAAAATTCGTAAATACAAAAGCTCTATCTCAAACAGCATTAAAATGCAAATGAAAATATTCATAAACAATAAGTAACTAATTCCAAAAATTCGAAATGCAATAAAGATTCCAAACCTTGGAACGGACACAGAAGAGTTTTCAGTGTACACATATGTACATACATACCTACATAAGTTCTACAGTAATTTTTTATAAACGTATAGTTTTTAAATGTTTGAAGTTTTGTTTCTTAACTTCCCGCTTAATGTAATAATAAAGTAACTAATGTAATAATTATAGATCCAAAGTGTAATTCTGTTTGTATTAATGCATTTGATAGAAAGAATGAACAGTGAAAAGATTGCCAGTACTCAAGTGCCGCTGGTGGAATCAAATGGTCGGTGGAGCACCGTTCGGTTGGCGCGGCGCGGCCGCGGGGTGTCGCGAGCGTCATTCGAGCATGGTCTCTCCGGCCGGCCTCCGCCCGACAGTCCCGCCAGTCTACCCGAGACTCCGCACTGCGGCGGTGTGCCCTATCGCTAAGCTCCGTACTATCACCGTGCTACATATATCCGAGGCGTTCTTTTCTGATCGTCAACTGCTACTAACTGTGGATTGACATCCATGTACTGACTACGAAGTGAATGATAAATTGTTCTAAGTGTTGTGTATGAGAAAGCGCGATTTTTGTGAGTTTTCTTAAAGGCTTCGCTGCTACACCTGGTTATATTGACGCCGATTTGTATCATTCTGACAGGTAAGACAAGAGTCTAATTAATTGGATTTCTAATAAAACTTTTACTGATAAGAACGTTGCGTTTTTCTGAAAGTTAAATTTTTTGGTCAGTTAAATCCAATATTATTGTTATCTTATAATTTTTGGGGACCAGAACCTTTATAATACTTTAAAAACCCTTCTGTATAATGCTCTTCTTTCATTTCATAACCGAGTCTACATTTTTTTACGCTATGGACACCACACTTACAATTAATAATCGCAGAACACTATAGGACGTCTTAAGCGCTCTGAGCATTCTCTGGAACGTGAGCACTCAGAGGAGAATCTCCTGACACGTTTCTTGAAAACCGGTTCACTCGGATACACGACTTATGCAATCGTAACTCTAATCGACTGAACAATGTCCAAAAACATTTGAAAGTGTATTCGGAGATATGTGTCTGTGATAAATGAAGTACCGGGAAAGATGCTTGGAACGTTGATTTATCTGTCTGGTTATCCACCACAATATTTTATTGTAGCAGGAAAGTCAATTAAATTTAAGTAATAAAATAATAGCTTTTGAATTTACTCAAGTACCTATATTGTGTACAATTGACCAAAAAAGTAGATACAATAAGAAATTACGAAGGAATGCCAATGACCAACATCGACATACGTTATACGTATCATAAAGAAGGAATTATTTGTTCAGATTATTAGTGTAAACATATTTTTAGAAATTGATCTCATCGTTATATTTGTCCATTTATTTTCGTAGCGTTTATAAGACGCGATTTGTTATCAGTGTGCAGAATCGCTCAAACATCTGCTAGATGTAGACGACACTGAAGGTGTATTGTCCCTATTGTTATTCTACATCGTAAGCTGCAGCTGCGGTTCCACGTGGATACTGTCAATACAAATAATGCGCCGACACGATTGTTGGAATTCACATTGTGTCGAAATCCGGCAAGCAGATTTTGCAGAGAAACCTTTCCAACCTTTCAGATATATTGATATAGTTTTTTTTATTACTCACAATCATAAAACTCACGTGTTGTTTGGTAGTTGTACTCTCATAGTCATTGGAAATTGCTCCAGGTCATATGATGCAAGCAATTGTAAACATAGCAACAAATTCTAATGTTTCGACTGTTGAACCCTCTGTTGTCGTGAGCGGCGGCACCGACCAATTGGCGTCGTCGTATCGATCTGCGAGTCCATTCTAACAACTACGTCATCGGGACACTGTATGCACACAACTTAAAACATCGAAACGACTTTTTACTTTTGGAACTTCCTTGATTTGATTTGCTTCGAATAATAAAGACTAAATTTTTCGCAATAATTATTTTCAAAACGTGGGTATCATACATAGGGCGATGTTAATAAGACGATGCCTCGGGAGAAGTCTCGCTAAATTGCCTTCATCGGTTTCATCGAGTCGCCCCGCTCCTAGTTGGCCATTTCCGTTTGCCCGAACAACTTGCTGCTGGCTAGGCTATGCATCGAAACTGCAACCTTTTATTAATTTAGTAGCCGGCATTAAAAGGACACCAAGATTTCGTTTTGACTCAGCTCAGTGGCGTTTGCACCAACCTACGTTACGTATAAAAGACTGTTCAAATTGTTGTCTCGTTCCCAATAATTAAAATTTTATATTTTGGATGCTAAATCATAGTAATGAAATTTACAAGAGGATAAATCCATGCTTGGCTGCCCTACTTAGTCGGCTGTAGGCGTCGTGGAGACATTTTGCGACGCAATAAGTAGGCGAGTTCTCGGCTGGAAAATTGCTCCAATTTTTTGGGTGGAAACCACCAAGTAACATTATCAGCTAAATTGATCTGCCGGGGGTGCGGTACGTCGATCAAGAATAAGCACTATCATAACCCGAGATTGCTATTATTTTGTAATTAGGTAACTCTTATTATTTTTACTGTTTACTAAACAGGTAAAATATTTTTTCTGACAATTTAGATGAACTGTTAAAGGGAAAATGCAAATCAGATCGTTTTAGTAGTAGATTTTTTGTTTAACTTCAGATTTCCTTTGAGAGCACTAGATTAAGATAGCATGTCGTAACTAAAAACATTGCCTATTCTCGATCTAATAAATTGGATCACTTTCAAAACATTGTTTATAAACATTTAGACGATGGTATCCGAATAGAAGTGATCGGGCATGTGGTGTTTTGATATTATTGTTTCTTTATATACGTGACATCATCTTTATCACTAACGAAATGTAGTTTGCCCGATTCAGAAAAAAGGGATATATAGTACATTCACGCTCGAAGAACAACAGCAAAGCTCACAAAGCTGGCTAAAATTTGTATATTGTTAAGACATTTTGCTTCCTGGTGTTATAATTGGAGTTTTCCCGCTTGGTAAGTCGTGTCCAGTGAGTGCAGAGTTGACATAACAATCAACGAGGTCACGACACTAACGAAGGGCTTGGGGTCTAGTAGGTGGAAGTGGTTGATAAGGGGCTGAACGGAGGGCGATTCTGGTATTCGTATGCAGGCCGCGCGGTGGCGGCGCGATCGATACGCGCCCGCGCGACGCCTCCCCTGCGATACGACTCGCAAGTCGGCTACAACAAAATAAAATGTACTTGAGCTTATTAAAATTCTTAAAGACTACTACCAAATCATTGTCAAATTTGGTGAAAGATTTTCCCGTAAAACGGCGACGTAAAGCTTCGCCCGAGCCCACGATCCTTTTCGTGTTTCATATAATTACGGATGGTGATAAGTGCAGCTAATCTCCTTATTGTAGGATATCACTTTACGTGACGCCCACTTAATCACCCAAGTCGAGTCGTATCACTAAGTTTAGATCGTGGCTTTTTAACAGAACCTTCAAGTGATAGCATGGAATTGTTTAGAAATGAATTTCTGAGAGCATATGAATGGAATTTACACTCGTACGGAAATCGACAGAATATTAGCAAATATTTTCATAATTATTTAACCATCGCAGTGTAACGAACCGAGCAAGTAATCTAAAGATAAGAGAATGACATCATCAACGGGAACGACCAAGGGAGAGAATAAAAAATTGTTGACATGAAGTAACCGATCAGTGAGGCGTAGAACACGCTCGGCCGGTGACCGCGTGGCCCTGATCTTGACGGAACAAGCTCGCTGATGACCTTCCGTGACCGTGCAAGATGTCGACTAATACATAAAATTAATACCATCAGCGCCAACTTCAATACACTAATCCAAGTTTTCATGACCATTTATGTCACAGGATGATAATAAGGTATTGTGACTTGTTAACAGGTTGGAGTACCTTAATCGTGATTTATTAGTCGCCGTAAATGGTGAAGCTAGCTTATTAAATGATTCACATAACAGAGAATGTGGGTGTTCACGTCCATGGAGTAGGATCGAGGTTGTTTACTATGATATAACCGCACGTATTTCCTGTATAAGTCCTTATTTTAGGAGGAGTATGTAAAGCGAGTAGACAGAAATCCAATATTTGAGCCCAGAATCTTGCCCCCTAAAAGGGTCTCCTTTTTGTGTGGAATGCGCTAACTACTCACTAATAGCTTTAATGCACTTCCAATAGCAGTCGGGACGTATATCGAGGGGAGCTTTCAATAATGGGCGTTTATTATACGTAGCTTGCTTGTATCTATTACCTCAAATATTTCAATAAGTGAGCATAGTTTACTTTATAGTCTGAATACTTCATTTTGGGCATATGGAACACAACTTAAAGATAGTCGAGTGTAGATGTTTGATTGAGATTACTCTAACTTCTAGAGTGTGTAATTGCCCATAATAATCATTCACTAAATGTTAATTAGGAATTTACTCGATGACACATATGTACATATATGATACAGACACTATATGAGTATAAATCAATGAATTCCAATTAGCTGATGAACAGGAGTGTGGCTACGTCATCGTCATAACTGAACAAGTCCGCATTGCACAAACATTGTACGCATTGCGAGTTGTTAGTTGTGTATACCCGCATGCTTTCACCTACAAATGTACTCAGACTAATTTGTGTCTGTATATACAGGCAATTTGTCTACCTAAATTGGGCTACACTCTGCGAAACATGATGGATGGCTAGATGCACCTCACAATTCTAAGAGATGTAACGCTAACAATAGTCCAATTATGGTCAAATATAATAAATCACTTGGTTCGATTATAGCAAAAATATATTCTTGTATCTTACATAACTTGGTCCTTACAAAACAGAAGAACATCTATAGATCTGTGCGTGGGTACCTGGATGCGTTCCATTATAAGTTTTTTTTTTTTGTAATGGCCATTGCTCCCCATTTCGGACGACCCTTTAGACGAACAATGATTTGAGTGAGGGGAGCGAAATGCTCTGCAGCTGCTCCTTTTATTTTACAGCATATTCTTCTAATGCTATCTGAAGGAAGTAACTGGGTCACGAAATGAGGGCAATTGTATTTTCTCCGATTAAACTAGGTACACAATGCATTTATCGTTTGGTTTCCTTGGCCGATATTAATTTCCAACGGCTTTAAATTGACTTATAGTAGAAATAAGTCGTGACTGCTTATTTTGCTGGGATTTCTTTGCTTACAAACTTAGTATGATGAAAGTTGATTGAGACAGTTTCTCAGCATCGCAAAAAGTGGTCGAGATGCGTCTGCTCCTAACGTATATGATGCAACGTGAAACGCAATGTAGTCCCCATTCTGTAAGTGTGCAACTTTTTCCTAAGGCGCCAGACGGTGGCGACACCTCGCTGTCACGACAGTTGGACTTAGTTTCTACTTCATGAATAGTGTTAATTTTCTCGGCACCGATTAACTTCATAACTTATGGGGAGGTATGTTACACCAAATCAAAGAATTGTAATAACAACCTCATGAATTCTAAGAATGGGTGTAGAAACGTGATGTTATTTTACTTGTTCCGAGTGCTTTCTGTGAAACTCCGGCATAGTGCGAGACGAGTTCCGAGTTCATGGCCACTGGAACAATCGATTGGCGAGATTTGTGAGCGAGCTACGTGCGTACCAGGCTCCGGTAGCTGAACGCTAAGCTGCTTACTTAAACTTGATTTAAAAAAAAACATGCCATATCTATATTTTGCGTATGATAATCAATATGTAAAGTGATTAAGATTTACGCAATTTGATAAATGGAAAATTCAGCTTGGTAAATATAGATTTCAAGGTTGATAAATGAGATCGCATAGCGAATGATTTAGGAAAAGGCATTCAAAGAATCACTTGAGATAATTTTCGACCGCGAAAACCTTACTCCGTATTGTTTAATCACAATGTTTAAAAAGAAAGAGAATTGCATCGCATTGTTGCTGAATACAATGAAGTACAAATATGCAACACAAATGTGGAATATTCAGCGATGTTGTGGAACAATACAATTTCAGAATGTATGATGTGTTTTAGTGCACCGCAAACAGTCTCGTTGCTATAGCGAACGCGAAGAGAGGTGTTATTAAGTTGTCCCGACCGCATTAACGAAGCTCGGTAAAATTAATTACTTACATTGAACCAACAAGCGGTTATCGCGGTCACTGCGAGGAAATTAAATGAACACGCGCGGACGCATCTTAGTGGTCTTTACTTATTAGAATGCACCAATTTTCGAAACATATCTTGTTCATTCGGCCGTCTTATAACTACGATAAAGTTATTTTTGCTAAATAACTTTGACTTAGGTAGCGATATTGTAAGTTTAATTCGCCTTAAACTTCGATACTAATTGATTATTTCGGAGGCATCTACTTAAAATTCTCCGCATGATCGGAGATGGCAGGTGTCGGCAGTTTAAACAATGTCACGCAAGTATCGGCTATCCTTAGCTTCCGGCGTGTGCGCGACCACGTGTTGTCTCTACGCATAATTACATATACGTTATGGCCCTTTAACTGTCATGTTATTACATCTAGACGATATGTTAATCGGTGCACCCTCTTCAAAAGGCGTTAGAGTGCCTCTAGAATAATTTATATCCACTTGAACCTATCCTTTTTGGTGATACAACGATTTATTGTTCGTGATTGATAATTGGGTTGTAAAGTTTGGACTACAATAGCACCCGCACCACGTAATCCGGCTCTCACCGGCTATAATTTAATATCCGCCCGAAAATAATCCCATTTCCTCAGTATACCACTAAAGCTGTATAATTTCCTTGACATTGATGAAAAGTATTATCTTTGTACAACTATTGTACAACTTCATGGTACATTTATGCAATTTGCCAAATATCTACCAATTAACTACAGAAGACCTAGCTTGTAGACTTATACATAGATCAGTTGTAGGTAAAGCTGAGTAGAGCCAGTCTCGGATGCTGATAGATAGAATCACGTATCACATAGACTGGTCGAAATGTCCGACGTGAAACGTTTCCCATGTTCGACTTGTGATGGATCATGCAAAGCAAATGATTTATAGGTTTACCGCTGAAAAATTAAAAGGGGAAGCTAGACGGTTACACGACAGTTATAAAACAGGACTATGTAAGTAGGTACCATACAAAAATACGTAATGTAAACTTTATGTTAGCGTGAAGTTATGGAATAACAAATGAGTATTATACGATGACAAATGAAGCAGAAACAGATATGTTTGTCGATCGACGTGGCTACCGAGCTCATTTATAAACATTTTCGCGTTAACAGAATATTGTAGCAGAACATAGCCAGCATTACTGTGCGGAGACCACGAACATTTGTTGAGTTGATTTATCAATAGTATTGAATAGTAGAACTTGATTAGAACATTCTATAAATATCTCCATAAAACAGGTGTCTCTTAGTAAATAAATAGCTATCCATTCAGCGAGGCTCAAGGACGCAATGACACACAATTCTCGTCCGAGGCCAAAGGGAAGGTCTCGCCCGGGCTACTGGCTGCTGTCCTTGGCTTTCTTTCAAGGCTGATTGAAGGTTGCGATCCTTTAATATTTTCATTGAACCACACCTCAATGTTTGTTAGCATGAAATTTAATGACTTATGAATAAAAGGTTTCGTCAAAGAAGCCTGTGCATAGAGACGTACGTATGTGATATAAATGTTATATAGGCGTCTTTGCCCTCGTAGCTTTCTAATTTATAATAAATGCAATATTAGTTTCATTTGAATTCAGGGACCCATTGCGTTTACGGCGATACATTTCCGGTCGGAGGTCCCTTTCAAAGGGACACACTGTATGTTACTGGTTGAACATTGTTTGAGTTATTGTTCTAATTTAAATACTATTGGAAATGAATGTTATTAATCCAAATTACACTCTAAAAGTTGCTAAACAAACACAACAAGTACTGAAATCATAAGCATTTCCCTCTGTTTATTTATCGACTGCTCATTTATAATTTTTCAGACTGACTAATAAAAAGCATGACTCAAGTTTCAGTTTCAATTGCATTGAACAATGAGGTTTATACAGATTCATGTAACAATGCGTAAGAGCATGAATAACATATTACCCTTACAATAGGCAGTTTGCTAGTAAATATTAAAAGCAAAACAAACAATCTGAAACCTTCCATTAAGAATGCACAAAGGAATATGACCGGTGGAGTATTAAAGCAGACAATGCGCCGGTAACGGGACAAGGTACTAATTGTGAAGCGAGAGCCGAAGTCTTCCGTTACCCGCTACACTGTCGACGCCGCAGCACCACAAACGTCTCCCGGGAAATACTATCATAACTGAACCACACTTGACATGCCTAGATAAATAAAAAGAGCAACGATGGACCAGAATATCAAATGAAAAGTTATTTTTACAATACAGCGGGGCAAACCCTAAACGTGAAACGTTTATAAAACATGAAAAAACCACAATTCGTTCCACGTAGCCGATAAAAAACGAGCAGTTTAATTTCGCTATAGTGCTCCAAGTTTTTAGCCAAGTGCTTTTCTGGTATTCACCGTCAGCCTCCAGACAGCGAACACTAAATTATAACGGTACATGATTTTGAATTCACAGCGTCACGATGCCGATGAGATCCTATTGTGTGATGTGGCTGTCGTATTGATGAAAATTCCTGTGTTTAAAATGCTAGCAGAAGAGTTAGTTTCAATGCAATTGCATATATTCTGATCAAGTAATATAACATAAGTAAGACATTATTATGTAGAGAATGTATTAATATAATAAGACGTATGTAGTTCGCGGTGAACGTGCTGAGACTGTCGAAGAAATTGTTTATCATAATAGCTGGTCACGAACTCGGAACAGCCGGGACACACGCACGGCCTACGTACGTTGCAATATCTTCGTAGATAATCAGTATTAATTTACTATGAAGCAATTTTATAATTTTGTGTGACCTTATATGTGCATTGGACTCTATTTCTAGATATAATTATTATTGCTTTGTTTTCCGGCTCCGGCCTTTATTACCCGTAATATCGTTTATTTGTTTAACACACATGCTGTTAACGAAATTTGATTTTCGTCACTATTACCTTCCTAAAAAGCATTCATTGAAAACATTGTTTATTTCTCTTGAGAATTAAAGCCGCCATTTTTCTAAGAGGAGCACTCAAGCACTTGACGAATTGATTCTAGAGAGTTTGAGCCTAAACATAACTTCAAAGTTTACCAATAAACAAACACAGGTGCTCCTATTAAAGTTGATGAAAACTATTAGGGAAAAGTAATTTGAAGATAAAATATTGTGCTGCGTGCTACACCAGGATGTGTAAGTGTGAGCTTACACAAGTCAAAACAGAAGTGGCAGCCAGGCAGCCTTGCGACATCTTCACAGGAGACATGTTGAACAAGCACTCGACTCGACTTGTAGTTGAAGCTACCACACGTAACTTGACTAGAGAGTGCTCCAGTCTACGGTAAACTTTGTTCTTTGTTGGAGAACAAAGCGCGCGAACGTTTGTTTGTTTACAATGAATCGACAAAATCATCGAGTCTATTTTAAAAAAAACATTTAATTTACTGATGAATATTATGATATCAGTCACTATAAAATGCTAGTCAAAATGGGTGAGGTTATAGGTACATATATTTATTTAAGCTTTGATCTTAAAATCACTCCACTTGAACTTTGAGAGTCTGGTCGCATGCCGTCCATCGTCTGTAGCCATAAACATAACAATTTTATTGCTATTACCCAACAATCTTGCCTATCAATATTATATCAACCTCCTAGTACTTATCAATTCTATTTGAATTGCTTTAAACATATTATTTCTAAATATTTTTACTACATACCTATCAATTGCATTCCCAACAATATTAAATGTGACTGCAGACTCCTGCTAAATTTAATACTGTAAGATTAAAGATATTTCGTTTCAATATATCATATGACCGCTGCACTTGAAGTGTGACTCCCGTTAATGCACGGTCCACTGATTATCCATCTCTCATTACTACACTTGCTCAAGGAGTACCTAGTTCTGGATTGCTCGCGGTGATACGTGACAGATATCATTTAAATTAAATTGAGTTAAGAAACAAATTCTCTGAAATTATTATGAAGCCTCTCATAATGTTAATGATATAATGTTATAAACCGAGAAGTCGTTAGAGGAACTGATAAAGACACAATGGAATACATTAAGATGAACATACAATATACACAAATAAAATGAAATTGTTGCCGAACTGATATGATTTTTCGGATAAATGCTCAAATATAGTACTGACCTAATAATGTAAATAGCAAACACGAAGTGTTCGTGACATCTGTGTCACGCGTTATATAAAATTACCGCGGATATTAATCGACGACCTTGCCTCGTAATCGTTTACACGTCATTCTCCAAATTAATGTTATTGTAGGCAAAAAAAACAATGTTTAGTAACTCGATAAGTCTCGACGCCTAAATCAAGACTATTAAAAGTGTTAATTTGATTATGAGCGGCAATTCGTTCGCGTAGGATTCACAGCATTAATCTTGTTTGAAAGTTTATTAATTGCTTGCTTAATTTGGCGAACGGTGATCTGTGTTTAAGACATATAACCAGTGAACGCGCACTACGTTGCTACAAAAAAAACAGAGAGTTAAAGCCAACAAATTGATTGAATTCAAACAAACAACACCGAACGTTGCTCGGAAACGGAACTCCAAAATGAATTTTCACCGTAGCTGTTCACATCGGGAAAAACATGCTACAGGTCGTGTTGTCGGTATAATTGACGTACTCTCTGGTGTGCAGAATTTTCTACATGTTCGCATTGAAAACTGGATGAAGGCCATGCTCTCCTAGTTGCTCTCATATTGTAACTGGGTCAAGTTTATAACCGACGGGAAATGTGAATGATAGTTATTGCTTACAATGATAATAAGTAATTTATTACTATCAAATTGGATAATTAACGTAAGCTTAATGCAGCGTTTCGTCACATTTTATCTGATTGAATTAAAAAAAACTCGAGTATTGAAAGAAATCTATGTGTACAGCCAAACCTACAGACTCTTCATTTACACGTCATTTATTACAATAAAACTCCGGTAAATTATCGTACCCTCCCGGTCCATTCTGTCCGTAGCTCACAGTATTGTTAATGGCTCTCACCACGCGGAATGCAGGGCTCTCGAATCCTTCCGTTATTATGGCGTTCATTAATGAATATTCAATAAGTATGCTTTGTTCCTTTGCCGTCGAGCATAGAGTTATATTCGAGTGCTTCAATTAACTCCTATTTGTTGAATATTATGAGTACTATAAGGAATGTGATAAGCACGACACAAAAAATACGTATGCAGCTTTGCGTGTGAATAAAACATGCATCAAGAATTTAAGCATCCAAACGTGACCGAGAAGTAAGCGAGTTCATTTGCGTCTCATCGTCAACTGGAGCCGTACTTTTGCAAGCAAATATATAGCGATTTCGAAAAGCTACGGTGACCGATGACTCATCTCTGCGCTTAGTTCGTTGACCTCCTGTAACTTACAGCAGCCGTTATCGCAGCAACCTACTCAAAACCTTAATAAGAATTTAGTTGGGTGTTACGCTGTAGTGTGATAAGTTGGTTACTATTATAGCCTTGAGTTCAATTTCGTAGTATTCAAATGAGTGTTCAGAATCCAATAAAGCCACGAATCATTCATCTTAATGCTGAATGCAAGATTAAATGACTCACTCATCGAAGGAATTATATGACGCATTGAATTTGTGAGTAATTTGTAGTAAGTTGCAAGTGTACGTTGAAATTGTATCAGCATTACGGTGGATGAATCATTTCCCTCTGCAACATATCCCTATAGAAATGTAGTTCCCGGTATGTGCATTAATCCCCACGCTGCCGGACTAGTAACAGCAATTCATATGCAAACGGAAAACTGTGCTGGCGTTCTGTTTACATACGCAAAACTTTTTCGTTAGGGGAGCCAAACTTGGTCCATTTGTGGGAGAATAAAATACATTACATGTCCACGTAATAAAGTCGACTTTTTATACATTTATGTCAGCATTGCAATCTGAATCTTAAGCAAAAAGTTTTTTGGAAAGAAAAGTTGTAAAAGTATAGAGTATATCAAATCGAATTATATAATAAAATATATCGTTAAAATTAATTTGTATTCGTATGCTAACTTCAGGACAAGGAAATTAGTGAGACATTGTTCAATGTTTATTGCCCGACAGTTTGTTCGGCAGGTAAAGTTGCTCGGCAGTAATTAATGCAAAGTTGGAAAGCTCCCGGCCCATATAAACGCAAGTTAACAGCCATCGGGTATTATAAGCATGTGAACTTGTTACATAGAGGAATAATTAAGTTCTGTGAGCTGCAGTTGTAAATTCTCGTATCGTACGCATCGCATACGTACATCTCTTTTAGAATCACGCATACAACGAACATAATATGTAGTATGGTTTTTAAGCATACTCAGATATAAAGCTATTAACGATGACAAGAATCTAAACCATTTAAAATTCACAGTCACCTCAAGGACACTGGCAGATATTACCATAACCGGAACCGCTCCGAATGACTATTATGTTTGTAAAGAACTATCTATTTGTTACCAACGCACGTTTTATGTGAGCACTAAACTAATTTATTGCACACTGTTTTAATATTTCATTCACACGATTTAAACTGTAAGCGATTATACAAGCATTGTTTTATGAATTGAAATTGGTTTACATTCGTAGCACGCCAACTATTCATAATTTTCATGCAGGTCAGCTTACAGAATAAATGAAATCTTAGGTACTATGTAGCAATCCGTGTTTCAGAGGCACATTTTGGTTACTACTGAGTAGTAAATGTGAACAATATTAAAATAAAAGTAAAAAAAGGGACTCTTCAAAACAAAGAAGAAGAAAGTTTACAAAAAAGCATTTGAATAAAACTTTAAGCAATTATGGTAAAATCTAGTGCAACGGTATAAAGTTTGTAGGACATTTCCATTTTCCTCAGCTGCCCCTAGACCCCGTTTGCAATAAATATATAATGGAGGTACTGGGTATCGATTGCTTTACTAGAGGGGAGTTTTTATTACTGAACATTGAACAAGCATGACATCAGCAGCAATTTGTTACATGACAATCTTCGTAGTACTCTCTAGGGTCAGCACGAATATTATTATGGAGTAATTATCTTATGGAATACTCTAGTGAAAGTACCTACTACAAGCTTGATTGGTCGCTTCCCAGAAGACTGCAAGACAATTTCGAAGACGTCTATGTTGTCTTTATAAATTTCTTTTAGGTGGATTAATACCTAAATTCACAGGAGTAACCAAATCCTATTAAATGACCATACGCACGGACTATATCAAAATTGAATCCAATTTGAATTTTAAACTGTTCTAACCATTTATCTGAGCATTATCCGTGGGGGAACATCAATACCGAGCGATTAATGAAACTGAAACCCTTGGCAAATGAAGGTACATTGCAAGCCTTGGTAAAAATCTAATGTTTCTAAGTCCGAGGGAGAGCCCATTTTCCGCGCAGTTCACATATATATAAATTATTTTTATCGCATCGCTTTAAAAATAATAAAATCTTTCTAAAACCATAAACTAATGAGCAACTAGGGCTGCAACCCCCGTGTCGGTTTCTTGGCCGTTTAAGTGTACTTGGGCCTGAATAAATAAAATGCTATTAGACTAGGTCGCCACCTCATAGCAACACAATACTGCGAAGAGTGTTTTATAAAAAAAATATAATAGAACGCACAAAACGTACGACGTACGAACGCAGAAGGGGAGGTGCGATTATCAATTTAAATGTAATATGGTTTTACAATACACTTTTCCGGGCTTAACAATGGAGGAGCTCGTCATTTACTAAAAGGGATTTGAATTATCTGGTAAACATACTTATGACACGCGCGATTACTTCTGATGGCACATTTTCGGTGCAGCCGACCACTATAACGTCTGTAACATATAGGACGATGCCTTAAAGGGTCGTGTTTCAGTCTGCTAATTCGGAGGCAGGTTGCAAAAGGACGGTACACGTGCGGGGCGTCGCTATGGCAACAGAGGAAACTACGCTGTTCCACAACCCCCCACCACCCTACGAAACGACCTATAGTCTCGACATTTCCAAGTTAGCCGGGAAAATAATTTATACTCGGGGCTTGCTTTTTCATTTTAGGGAACTTTAAACATGACACAATGATTTTAGCTTTACCAATATTTGTGATTTTAAAATAATATAATTTGTAAGATTGTTTCAAAATGTGGCCCATTTGCCATACCATTTGTTATATTTCTGAGGGATACTCATCAAATCAGCGGCCCGTAATAATAACTCTATTACACAAAGGGGTGCGAGATTTTTTCAGGCAATTTAGAATGGGATTGTGGGGGCGGTTTGTATGGGCTGCTATATCCTACATCAAATGACGGTGCTATGAAAAAGGAGTGTTTGATACCAAACAATTAAATTGACCAAACAAAAAAAAAAGAGTTTTGAGTTTGAGTATAAAAATCAACTTATTGGAAGAAAACTTTTGTGTTGAAGGAAGAGAACCGAGGTAAAACAAGGGAAAGTCAACAAAAAAACATGGCGAAAATATATGATAAAGGTCAACCTAAAGTCCATGGAATAAAAAGGTTGCTTGTATTTGCCAATTCCCTTGCCTCTTTGGTTATTTGACCCCTGTCAAGACAATTGCCTGTCCATCGAGTTCCCCTCGCGTTATTGGAAATCCTGGCTTTCTCCCGCGTTCTTGTGGTTAACTGAGCAATCTGCAAAATGGGACTGAACATATAAACCGCATACACATGCTGCATTCATCCCTAAAGTATGCCTATATGCAGTATAAATATAAAATAAGTAGTAAATAGACAGGAATGTTTTTTTTTATTAATTCGTTAATTATTTTATTTCCAAGGTTATTTAAACTATGCATATCATATGTAAAATTTGTATTCCTGATGTCGATTTTTTCCACGAATTCCCTGATAATGATACCTACTCCTGATTGCAGCATCAGAATAAAAATATTTATTGAAGCTATCCTAGTCATCTACAACGTAAAGAGGAGGCTTAAATCGTAAGCAAATAGAACGATAAATCTTATGTTATGACAAAAACAAATGTAATTTCTTCATATTTTTGTACTATGTAGCTGTGTACGGATTTTCTGCCAATAATTACAAAGAGTAAAACAAGAGTAAATATTTGATATGAATAATGCTATTTTCTATCATTCTTCCTTCGTTGCGGGTTTTTGTAAATCAAAGCTTTCAAAATATGAAACTTTGCATCCCGACAGAGCCAATTTAAATTCGAAAAAAGTACAAAGAGACTTGTGTAAATTGATCCGATTCAGTTCTGTATCGGTTAATATCCCAGTGACTAACGAAGAGACTACCGATGCCGCCTCGCCCGGATGTCGGCGAATCTCCTAGTTAGTGGACAGATCGATCGAATATGTTCGGGTCATATTGCAGCTAGGCACGGAACTAAGTGCATCAATTGATAATTTTCAGCGCTCACATGAACTAAGCACTTCCCGTGCACTTTGTAATTATTAAACCGGAGACATAAGACATAAGAGGCGGTATCTGGTTTCCAAGTGTTCATTGTAGCAGTCGGGGACAATGGGACCGTTGCCGTGGCGAAGGACGACTCAGCGCCGCATAACGACTGCATTATAAAACGCAGTTGCATCAACTCAAACACGCGTTCTTTCTACTTATTGCATAATTCTGGATTTTTCCAGAACGATAGATATTACTTATTATGTTTAATAATATGATTATTTCATGTAAATATATTCTAACGTCTTGCATACAGTACGTCTTTATTTCTTTGTTATCGTTGATCACGTACTGTCAATAGATTATGTTGGTTGTAGGGTTTCGTATGTTTACATTTATTAATGACACATATGTACAAACGACAGCAGAGTAAACTAATCCAGCACTCGGATATTTAGTGCACTCCAGCAATTTCACTAAGAAATTGTGAGTAATCTAAGCAGCTGCTTGAATTTGATATTGTTGAACATCTGTTGCTTATACGACTAAAAAAACATAATAGGCAGCTGCAACCACTTTAATGCAACTAGTTTTTATTGCAAAGATTCTCCGCGTTCGCGACCATTAAATAATTATCTTCCTTGTTAATACTGTTATGTACCTGATACGAAGAACACAGTAATCAAATACATTAGTGTACGCGATTATACACAAGAAATTGTTACTACATCCTGACCACATAACGTTGCTAGGTTTTATACATCTACAAAGTTACGTCAGTCACGTTTGGAAGATACTTTTAATTTAAGCAACGAATTAAGGACAAGGTCTTGTCTGTTTTAGAATGGGACCGAAATAGTATCGATTGAACTAAATGACAATCGTCTTGTATATTTCGGCGTAACGAAAGACATGGAAAAATTGTAACAATAATATTTTTTCTTCTATTTCAGATTTCGTGCCCCAGCAGAAGTTATCTGTCACCCTGGAAATTTTATAGCCTTTCCCAAATAAGGTATTTTCTACATCCTACAATTCTATAAATAAAAGTTGTTTAATTTTAATATTCAATGTATTGTTATCTCTTACGTTTGTATTTAGAATACGTGTACCACATGGTAATCAGTTTGAACTTGACAAAGTCAATTACAATTTGTAACACAGGCACGACGCAATTTCATAGTAGACATACCATACATACCCGACAGGCAACAACTGAAGCGAGACGCACTCGGCGCAAAAAGCACACGAAATTGACAATTCAATGGAATGTTTCGGTGATGCCATCAATGTTCTAAAAATAGTCACGACGAGCACGTTCGAGAGTTGCCCACTATCATCCTGTCAGGAGTCAGGACGGGCCACAATTGGCCTCTCAATATCAAACAAGTGCCGGATCTGCATCGCGAGTTACGCAAATGACCATTATCCTAACGACTTAATAGGGAAATACAGAATTCGCCTGGAAAACTCCAGAGCCAATGTTTATGTATGAAAAATCTCTATAACACGCAGCCAGATTTTCTTTTTGCAAGATTGCCAGAGCTTCATTTTGCAAGATTGAATAAATAATTGATCTGATGTAAGAACTAGCGAGTTTTGGAGAGCTTTGAGATCTTGGAAGTTAGAAAACTGCAGCTAAAATTAGGCCAATGTGTCGTCGGTAAATCATAAGTGCCACTATTACCGACAATCAGACGGCGACCTTGCTGCTCGTTGTCGCGCAAATCGTGGGGAGCCCCAGATTGTCGTTCTCTCCATCCGCTTTTTGCACTTCATTACATGATCCCCCAGATCTAAGTGTATACCCGTTTGGTACGATAAACAACTACACATACATGCTTTTCCTCAAATCGTCATCTACTTGATAATTTATGTTATTGACAACCATAAAATGACCAAAGGTATTTGTTTATGCGGCTGTCTAAGTCGATAAAGTTCTAAAACACGTTTTTGAGTCGTGTGCGTATAACATTGCAGACGCTTGAACACGACACGTTCTAAAATGGACAACAGCTTGTCAGAGCGGCTCAACAAATTGCCGTAATCAATATGACTTATCTTTAGCAATTGAGGTGTCGGTTTTCACCCGATCTTAATGCACTTTGCTTTCTAATGTTTGTAGTCCATAATGTTATGTGTCGTCCATAATATTTTCGCCATGTTTTGTTATATCGGCTTTGGTGGTACATTTAGGTAACCGGGATTTTTCTTATAGGCTAGTTACATCATATAGTAACTTATAAATTTATTCATTGATTTAAAACTGGATTGGTAAATATTTATTTATTTAGCTAACAAAAATAATTAATATATTTCAGCCCAAACAATATGATATAGGAACAGGTTAGTTCAGTCCATACATACAAAAAGTCGTTGAACAGAGTCTGTTTGAACTGGACAAACAACTAAGGTTGGTAATGTCGGCTCTGTACAATTAAGATTCATCGATATGTTTGCTTCCATGCTAGTTGAGGCTTCCGCTTGCGTATTTCCAATCTTTATATGAGAACAATCAAACAAAATGAACAGCTTTATAATATTAGTATAGATAGATAGAAGACCATGTATGAATACAAATGTATAATAATTCATTAATATGTTGATATGTATACCGACATTTATTGTCTTAATACATTATGCATATATTACATATAAATCACGTAATCTAAACGCCATGCACGATACTTCTAGTTCTAGATTAAAATATTTGTAGAAACACCCAGACACAAACAACAGAAACATGCTCGCACACATCAAGTTCCACTCTCAAGATACGAACACCTTATTCCCGTTGGCTACATCAGTTATGAGATACTAGTTTACGTTGGTCTAATAAGTAAATTGTAAGCCAACCTTAACTACATAATTCGTAATAAATCTTATGGTCCCTCATTTGACCGCATTTGACATGGAAAATTGCTACTTCTAACATCGGTCCGTGGATCGGCACAGGCAGCAGGTGCGATGATACGGACTCTATTCGAGCTGGTGTTAATTAGCCTCTTGCCGGTTGATTTATAGCCTAACTTTGTCTTAGGATAAACCATGCTTAATTTATCTAAGCGCAAGCCTTCGATCTAGGGCCGATGACGCGCTAAAATTGTGGATGTCCGTTTAGATACCCACTATAAATTACGCAGCGTTAAAACTGTATTGCAGGCAATTTGATTTAGATAAATGTAAAATCAACGTAGCAGATTATAGTCCGTAGTGGCTTGTCACTGGGATATCAAAGTCGCACCTGCAGTTTCTTGTGAATTGTTTATTTATATCCAAATTATTAATTCAAATCCAATAAATGAAAAACATACAAAATAAAATCTCGAATAATGATAATCATAAATCTAATGAAAAACTTATTTTGGATGACTCAGGAGTTCAGAACCCTTTGCAGACAGAGCGCAACGAACTTTGAACGGAAATTACTGCAGGAACCTGAACTGTAATTATGATTAAAACAACTTTGCCGTTATTATCATGGGACATCTCCCGACCAACGCCGTCACGCCTCGCGGTTGCCACTGCGAACTCGATGCGAACAAATACTGCCCGTCCGAACGGAACTATCTCATTCATAATTTTAACTAGCGGAAGTTTACTGTTTTACACACAATAAGCAAAAATATGCTTTTTATTGAGCGAACATCATCAATGACCTTTATTAAGGTAATGGAAAAGGTACCGTGTGAGGCACGAACACTGAACAGGCCATTGCGTGACGAATGTGGACATACCGTTCTCACTACTTCTACTAGACGAGTGAAATTGCAATGTTTCACATCCGTTTTCTGAACTATATACATATAATATTGAACAAAAGATTGTTTTTGAACCAAATGGAAAATATGCCAAGTAAACTTAAGAAGGTAGCCACGCGATAAGCCAACTCTTCCTGTGGAAGACGATAAGAAATAAACATAAAATCACATGCAAACTGGTTGCGACAATTCCAACTCTAATATGTGTGGAGAAACGATGTTCAAATTCATTTGATTGGCGCCTATTGAGCACTTAATTGTGTTGTCAACTGCGTCTACAAGCTCAAGGCGACATCTCGTCAACAAACCACAAAGCCCGCATCCTATTGTTTTAAAGCTATGGAGAGATATTCAAGTACGCCTCATACGAGACTATTCGTGACAACACCCCTTGCAGCTACGTTCACAAGTTTTATTATACCTAGTGCATCTACATATATTTTGTTAGTGTTAGGAAGAATACAAATTTTCTGAGTGAGATGACTATCAGGATTTGGAATACAAGACCGAAGTGCAATAGGCTTTACTGGTTTGTCAATTGTATAAAAATGTCTCTGAAAAGACGAAACCATTCAACGAATCGGTGGATTAACGGTCCATTTATTCCATTGCGATCAAGATACGAATCTGAGGCGCCATAGTGTACCAGTATGTGAAGCAGGCTATGCATGCATGAAGTTGTTCCCACGCTATCAGCTGGTTCACGCGCTAGCGCTCACGCGCACCGGCCTGTAGGACACTGGCTGCCTGATAGTATAACCAAGCTTACTGATTAAGAGCATTCATTGATCAAGGTAGAAAAGTAGAATATAACGAAATAAGTTCATCAATGTACAAGGTACCAGAATTATAAACAAATTATATGAGTAAAAGCACTGTTTCCATTTTGGCAACTTGGCAAGGAAGACTCGAATGAGTAATAATAAAGAGAATGATTTATTGACAGTTAGCAGCGGTATACGAGAGACGATGGCGCCCGGGAGAGCTATTCGCAGTGCCGTCGCTGCAAAAACACATATCATCGGCATTCATTGGACGTATGTTGCATTGTTCTTCGAGTACCGCTAACTTAATTGTAAAGATTAAATGTAAAGACATAGTAGTACCTATACCTACCAAAGAAAATGTTATGAATAAACATTATTCCATTTAGTGGAAAACCCTTCAGGGCATTGCACTCCATTTAATTCTTTAGTAAGCAAAAAAGTTATAAAAGTAATTGTGTTTCTCAGAAGAAAAGCCACAAAATTGGTAACGGCACTTAGAATCCAATTTGTGAAGACTCCGTTAGAAACCTTCCTACGATAATCAAGTGGTACCGATTCATAGTGAATGTAAGCCATAATGTATGAGCATCTATCTAAATAACTAAATAACAAACAAATAGCTATTAAGGAAATAATGTGACCTTGTCCGAACTTTCACTAAACATACAATATACATATATAAACGTATTATGTAGGTTCACTTGCTTAAGAAAGCCGAACTCGTTTCATTAGAACTACTAGAGATGAAATGTCGTCTGATAACGAAGCCATTACTGCGATAATTGCCTCCCAATGAGGACCGCCCATCTAACACCCGACTGCGACTATAGACCACTGCAATACATTCAACAATGTTGACATGACAAATGGCGGTTCTAAATATAGCAAGAAACAGCGCAAAGTAATAGTCAACTTTATTGTTCCTTTTTAATACAGTAAAGGCGTATTCTTAATGGTTTTATCCTGTCGTGAGATATGAAGAAAGGTCAATGGGACCCCTCGACGAATGGACATGGGCTTGATCGTGTGCTTAATAGAATGAATTGAGTGGTAAATCAAATAGGTTCATGTTCTTTAAGAATGCAAAAGAGGACGTTGACACTACTGCAGGAATCATTCTAGGTGTTCACAGATGCTAGTGAACTGCATAAATATATAGTAGGTAAAGCGTGATCCAATCCAATTGTTAATAAACAATATATTGAAAACCGTTAGAGTAAAAACTCCACCAATGCTGATAACGTAAGGCGTGCTATTTAATTAGCACAGTGTCCGACTCACCCTAGAGCCTTTGCGCTAACGTTAACGGAATATTTGCATTGTAAGCAGCAGCGCAACTGGGTTAAAAGCTTAGTGCTGTTTCGCAGAGTCGGATCAGGACAATAAACGTGCATACAACTTGTACAGAGTGGTCCTGTACTATTTCCACGGTTTTAATTTAAAATATGTCAATGTATGTATTAGCAACACATTGAATATTCAGGGTTGTAGGTAGGTAATTTGCTAAAATTAATCATGAGCCATAAGGTGTTCTCGGTTCAGTGGCGATGACATTTATTTGCTTCTGGTGACCCTAAACATGCTTCATAAAACACACACGTGTATGTGACATTTCAAAACTTCTATTAATGTTTTGCAGAGTGTACGGTACTTACTTTAAATATGCTATTAAAATGTTAAGCTTCTGCCAAGAATTCGTTCTTAACCTTGTATTTCCGCAGTCTGTCAGTTGATCTAGTATCTACTATTTTCCTCCATAATATTATATTTACAAAAAAAAAACATACTTTATTGCTATCTATTTTATAAAGCATCATATTACCCATAAATGTTAGTACGTTATAGTCGACAGTAATCCTGTCTAGTATTATTGATTGCATGTGGGTAATGCGATTAGCGTACGAGCTATTGCCCGGGGAGCTTACCTCCTTACAATAAGTACATTGATTAACCGGCGATATCTTAGTGCCTTAGATACTTTTATGTTTTACATTGATGGCGTCTATGTAAAATGCAAACATAATGATAGTCACTGTTGTAGAAGTTATTTCGAAAATTATGACTCACATAATAACAGACGTAATTATAACAAGACTTCGTAGTTAACGTCAAGATTAATGATCTCTGTCGGGACAATGAAGCGTCGGAACTGAGATAAACAAGTACCATCTTAAGTACTGGTACCCAGATAAACAATATTAGAGAAACGATTCAATGAATCGCATGCAAAGGTATATTTAGATTCACTACATGGATAAACTTCTTTTGGGTTTTTATTTGCTTCTTGGTTTTCAAACCTCGAACTGAAGTTTGAAAGACTAGTAAGATTGAAAGTAAGTGACTTTGTAGTCAAACTTTATCCGAAAACATTAAATGTTCGTCACTATTAGGCCTACATCACAACATCCTGTGATATGCCGCCAACCCCTCCGGAAAAGATTGACAACATTGACATTCATAGAGCCATTGAGGTTGGAACATATATTTGCAATTTAGTTATAGCTACGGGCAAACTATTCATAAAATGTGACCTCGAAAGCTGCAGTCACCACAGACCACGTCGCTGAACAACATAAACTTTTATTGCCAGCAATATTGTTACAAAATACGAGTTTGCCTTTACCTAACATGATGTCATGTTTGAAAAATACCGTTTCCGTACAATATCATTGCCAACGATGTTTACTCGGATTTCATGATTAAAATGACCACCTTATCGTCCAGGTAAAATAGTATTACATACGGTGATATTTTTATATTTGTCCGAGAGCCACAAATGGGATCAAGAGATTCCGTAAACTTAAACATGTCACAACACATCCAAAATAAAATGAATCCCTTGTTTTTGGTTGGAAAAATGTACAGTGAAAGAGAAACTTCCCGAGGGGTGGTGATGATTCAGTGAAGTGAGGTAACTCAGACGAAAGATTCCCTGTTTTGTTTGTAGTTTGTCTCCCCTCGTCGCATCGAGTTGCTCTAAAACACGCAGACGGGAGGTATTGTTTCGGAAGGAACGTATGGGGTGTTTAAATCGACTCATTAAAGCCACCGCTGAGTAATTGTCTGGGCTTCCATTGTTCAAGTTATCATTCTATCATCTCGTTTCACAAGGGACGCTGTGGTTTACTATAAATTACTCTATCAGATTACAAATTTACCATCAAAACATTTCACAATTGACTTCATCTAATTCTAGATAAGTTGATTTTGAACTGTACAGAGTTATCGAGAAGACTAATAGTATCGTATCGATATTATTATCATATAGTTTTTGTTAATGTGCAAGAAGTAAAAACAATATGGATACTGAATAAAATACAGTAACAAAATAAATATTGGAAATAAACCAAACTAAATCATATGTAGGGTAAAGTAAATACCTACAGAGAAATCAGTTAATCGATTCTGTTAGGTGTCATGTTGGCGGGCACACAAAAGCTGCGTTTGGACACGCTATGCGCGCCGCCACAATGGGACTCGATTGACTCGGCCTGACGGAATGCGACCTAGCAAAGATAATTTTTCGTACTACGTGACAATATAATGGAATAAAAATAATAAAGATCTACCATCGATTGTTGCATTTAAATACTTTATAAAATATATTTCATCATCATCACAGCCTTTTTATCGTCCCACTGCTGGGCGCAGGCCTCTTCTCCCACGGAGAAGGATTGAGCGTTAATCCTAATCCTAATCCTAATACTATTATAAAGGCGAAAGTTTGTAAGTATGGATGTATGGATGTATGGATGTTTGTTACTCTTTCACGTAAAAACTACTGAATGGATTTGAATGAAACTTTACCACAATATAGCTTATACATCAGAATAACATGTAGGCTACTTTATATCCGGGTATGGAAAGTACTTCCCTCAGAAAGCGGGTGAAACCGCTGGCGGAAGCTAGTAATGAAATATATTTATCATTCGTAATTCATATAAGATAAATTGTGTTATCTTATACTCTTGTCATCGCGTTTTATTAACATCTAAACTTGATAGAAGGTGAATATTTTGTTATCGTGTAACCTATGACCAAATTAAATATTTTCAACTTGTTCACATCTGGCGATAGGGAATAAAGCGCGCTTGTCCAGAATATAATTAACGCTATAAATCTACCGTAACTAATTACGTATATTTTGTGGTAGAGGATCCCTATTGGGAAACCAATATTTCATAAGTTAATCAAATAACAAAGGGACGGGAAGAATCGGGATTTGTGCCACACAAAATGGTCCGTGTCAATCTCCAATTGAACTTATTAAATTGAATTTACTCTTATGCCCACTAACGATGATTTATTAGTAGCTAGTTCTAATCTGTACAGACGACTGATAAGTATTCTTTGCAGTTCAAATAGGAATATTAGTATATTACGATCGGAAAGTTCGTAGAAATAAGCGGTTCAATAAAAAATTACTTACATTATTATATTTTTCAATAATATACGTAAAGACTTCATAAAATGTTGACTTACATGAATTGAAGAAGGCGTAAATGCAACTTACCTGAAAATAAAACAAAAATCGTGAATTACATATTACAAACGTTCGCCAGAATAGCTTGGCAAGGATTTGGAGGTTTTTGATGCGGATAAGGTCTGCATCGTGCACTTAATGACTCAAAAAAGTGGCCCCTTTGTGTGCTTGTCATTATTTTATGGTTATAGCCATAATTTATTTGCAGTCACGTCTATTTAAGAGAAATACGACTAGTTTTCATCTATCGATTCTTGCCAACTTACGCGCCGAGGACTATAACAACCGTACTTTGGACATAGCACAATTAAAAAGTGGGTTAAAAAGTGTTTAGTAAACCAGTTAACCTTGTATCATAAAAATCTACAATTAAATAAACTGTCTGGCTTAGGATCTATTAATCAATATGTACGTAGCTGAGAGTATAATTATAATAAATACCTAGAAACCTGAGAAAGTTAAGTACAAACAAATAAGAAACGCTCTTATAACTGACTCTTTGGAATAATTTAATCAATAGTAAAAGCTACGTCATCAAAATAAATCGGATTCTGTTGACAATGACGTACCTAGTAAATAGGATAACGAGAAGCAAATGTAAGTTGTCGCCTGAACTAACTTCAATCGATTGTCCTCCACCTACATTAGCATCTAGAACATCTTTCCGTCGATTACGGTATTATTCCGCTATACTTTTTATTACATCAGAAAACGTTTTGTTGCTCTTTATAAAATAAATTGTTCCGTTCAAAGTCTGTATAAAAAGAAAGATTTTTCCAGAGATAAAATTGCAAAATAGAATCTAAGATACCGTGTCTCCCGCATCAACTTTGCTAGGGGTGACATCGTTGAGCTCAGCGCGTTCTGCTTTCAGTAATGTAACTTAGTCAAGGAAATTGAGTTTCCCGGGGATCGAATCCCCACCACAACCTTTTTAGTCGATATAGGTACCTAAATTTAAGGTAAAATTTTATAAAACCTGGTCTATAACAACAAGGGTTTGTTGCTTATAACTATTGTCCATAAGAAATGGTTATTTGGATTCTTTTTTTACATGTTAACTGCTAATTATAAAACGCGATAAGCAGGAAAAAACGACTGCTTTCATATCTTGTGAATGTACATTTAGATAAAATTTTGGGGTCGCAGCAATTTATTGCTGAAGGGTCGTTCGAATGTTAACGCAGCAGTTTTGGAGAAAGCTTACAAAAAATCTCTTATGAACGTCTAATACAATCGCGAAAGTAACTATCGAACAAATCTTAGATCCATAAACGAAGATCCATTTGTTATAGATTATCTACTCCTGTAAGAAACCTCTGATTTGGAAAGCGATCAAAAACAACGCCTATATTGAAAAACCAAGTCGCGTGACGCGTCGCATTTCTTTGTTTACCTACGGTGAAAAGTTTTAATTTTCTCGTTAACGACTCAAATTTTTATCAGAAAATCTTTTGCTGGCACTATGCTCTTTACTGTTAGAAAATACTTATTCAAATCTATCAGCGTAAATATTTAGGTCAAGTAGGAACATAAACTTTATCTATTGGTGATTTAAAAATATCTGGTATTCAATTTGTGTGAAATATTGTTTGACTGATAAAACTGTTTTCTGGCAAATAAATTATACAGTAGAATTCTAACTGTGTTTTCTTATTGTTACAGTGCTAAGATGAAGAAATACAGAAATTGCCAAAGTGGATGGTGGGTGGTGCTATTAACTGCCACTCTGGCGGTTCATACGGCTGCCGAAGCAGGAGCTGGGCTGTACAACTCGAAGCTAAAACAAGTGACTACATCAAGCACTTTAAAATGGACTAACCATAAGAAAGAATCTATGAGCAATTATGTCATTGGAGCTGAATCTGAAAAAGGTGATAAATGTGAAAAATATCTGGAATCCATATTTGTGAGTATTCTTAGTGAGTTTAGTAAAATATAACTTTTTTTTTTCTTTTCAGGTCCCATCTATTTATGCAGAGCGCGCCATGAAGGTGATATGATTCTGGGACAGTTGCGGCCAGACTACACATCCTGCGCGGTTTCCTCAAGCAAGAGCTACAATGTTTTCGAGGTTCTTGAGAATATTGAAAATGCATCTTTGATAAATTGGATACCTTGGTTTAGATTTCATGCTAAACCTAGCGGAGGTGTTGTAGTAGACTCATCCGTTGATTCAGTTTTCGTCGGAAGAATGAAAGCCCAAAGTGGTTATTCACATTATATTGGAAGAATTGCTTACGAAAACGTAATCGGTCAGTTAATCACGTTTGATGATAAGAATAATGAAATTATTGAAAACAGTGGCGAAATATTAAAAGAAATTGAACCTCTAAGTTATAAATTAGAAAATGTAGTATTAGATCGAGCTACGGAACACGTTAGGCAATTGGATCCTGAAGTTTTTGAAGAACGCATTCTAAAGAATGAAGACGACGTTGCGGCTACCGTTACTACAGAAATTGAATACGACTTTAATTACACCTTATCTTGGGGTCATGGTCATGGAATAGCAATTGGACTCAATACAACTATTGAATCTGATGATGGTATTTCACAAATACAGTGGGCTAATCCATTTACTGAGCGAAGGACGAAGTTATATAAACTTGAACAGTATTTAGAACCCGGAACAGCTTGCAATGTCACATTCAGAGGGAACAATACGAACAGTGACGTACAGTATACTGCTAAACTGGTAACTTTCTACAAGGACAATGATCCTCGATCAAGACAAATGAGAGGACAGCGTATTGAAGATACTTTGGAGGTGGAAGCTATTTATGGGGAAATATATTTCTTGGCAAATAACACTTTAGTGCCAACTACCACAACCACTACGACAACTACAACGACCACTACTACCACGACTCCTCCGCCAGAGACTGCGCCACCAGTTCCTGAGGACAATGACGTAGCCGCGATGAAAAAAGCAGATCAACCTGAGCAGATGGACAGCAGTGATATGATGAATGAGAGCGGCGAGGGCATGGTCAAAGCTCCGGTAGCAAAAGAAGACATAAAGAAATCTGTAGTAGGCGGACTTGGCAGCAACCCCAATGGAGCCAATATCAGGATTGTCACATTCACGTTATTTATTCCAACGCTTATACTTTTATTTTAAGAACAAGAATTAATTCTCTGTAAATAGCGTGACAAATATCATTAAAATTATAGTTGCTTGGTCGTTTATAAATGTACGTTTTCGCAACTAAGCTTGATGCTGTTGTTTATAAGTCGAGGCACGGAATTACCTTTTCCTCGATGAAATGTAAATAATTTTGTTTTCTTGACATTCCTGTTATGTGATTTCATTCCAATATGTAAATTGAGGAGCCAAAATTTATCGCATAACTGTAAATAGATATATATCTGTAAATAGTTAACTGATACGGATGTCGCAGAGCGGCGAGGAGATTGCCATTGTAATGTATGTAATGACAATGGAAACACCGTAGATAGGGATAATGATACTGAGCGGAGAATAACACTGTTACCAATGACAAGCTGTAATACAATCACACATACACGTTGTGTATCTTGGACAGTAAACACATTAGTGATATCAGAATGAATTTCAAAATTCGAAATCAAAATTATAGAAAACACGTTACCGACAATATTTTAAATGTTGCTATGTACAAAACACAATACATATTTAGGTATTCTTTATACTTTAAATAATTAATTTCTTTTGATGAATTTGTTTTTGCTTAAAGGCTAAAGCCATGTTTTTGAGTAGTTGTTAATTATAAGCATCGTAAAAGTTATAGGTATGTAAAGTTTAAGTAATTTATTTTGATCATATTCCGTTACCTAATATTAATATACTTTAGAAAATTATTGATTAAATTTGTCCAATTTTGTTACCCCGCTTGATTCTACTATGTACAATACAATATGACCACTCATTGTGCGTTCTATTAGCAGCTTTTGTCAAAATAATAAACATCTTTAAAATTTTGCGCACATTTCAATTATTTTCGCGAAATATATAGTAAGTAAGCACATCGTTTAGTACCTCTTACCTTTTAGTATTTCATATTTCCTAATATTAATTGTTATTTTTAATTTTAAGTTATAAGAGTCTAAGAAATCCAGAATTAAAAGATATTATTATTTTAAAGCGTGTAGCCGTAGCGTTTATTGAAAAATAATTTATTTTGTTTTTATTGTCACTTATACGTACTAATACGCCTAAACCCAGATGGAATTCAAACTATTATACTTAACGCACCGACTAAAACTCGTTGCTTAAGGCAAAAGAATTAGCTGCAGATGACTTTGTTAATTAAGCCAAAGTTATACTTTGTAAGTGTGCCTACCTTTGTTAGTTAAGGCAAGAAATCCGTAAATTGCATCCCTCCGGAAATTAAACTCATCACTCTTGTTAGTTCTTAGTAACAGTAGACTAATAGATTTGGCATCGTTTGGTAGTAGTATGCTTAGCGGACTTTTGTCAAATGTGTAAAGAAAATGGATGATATTTTTGTATGAATTGAAGTCGATTGTAAGTGTTCGCCTTAATTGTAAGTGAACTGTCTTCATCTCCTTTAGTTCGCTTTCCATTTATATTAATTCCTGTAGGTCCGAATGCGTCAGTATGCTTCACGGAATACAAATATATTTTAATTTAATAATAACACAAAATATATTTTATGTATGTATAATCTTGGTTAATTATATTTTAAAAGTAACGTTTAATCAACGTCCCACCTAGCGTACCATTATTGGATAAGACTTAAAATATTATAATTCAGCTTTTAAATATTTTGTCTCTGATGTCGTAAATTGATGTTAGAACTTATTGCGAAACATTAAATAATATCTACAAAGAAAGTCAAGGCCTGTATGTTCAACGTCTAATATTTAAGGAAATTGCTTCTTCCCGTTAGGTAGACAATCTATTCCATAATAATTAGGCATGTTCTATTGTTGTACCCATATGTAATTGAAATAGACCTGCTAATTGGGTAGATATTATAACGATGAATCTCATAACATCAAAATTGTTTTGCGAAGCATAATTGTGATGTTCCATGTAAGTTTACTTTGTTTAAATTCATTAAAGTGTAACTGAAAGACTCCGTGGTTTTATTTTTATTCGAGGTATCCACCTTGCCTAGTATTTACTACTATTCCAATGAGCTACAACTAATAACCAAACCAAACACCCACGCTCCTCACACTACCTGCTACATAAGTCTAATTCTTAGAATAAATCATATTTCAAGACATTAAAGATATGAAATTAAAATATTTACGACAAGTACCTACGTCATTCATGTCATAATGGAAATGTTTATACATATAGAATGATGTAAGCTTAAAGTTAGCATGGCTATCTTGCCGCACCCGTATGCAAATAAGTGGATAAAGACTGATATTTGAATTGTTCAATTTATTACCATGATATTTATAATCTATGTATATTGTGTTTTCAATTGAATAGTCACACTGCACACCTTCTGATGTGAGTTGCGAAATATATACACAATAGTGGACATTTTAGAGATTCAACAATACATTTACATTGCGTTGGTCTAGCTACAATATGTACGGGATTTGGTGGTATCTACCTACTAGCAAAATAAAAGCCGATGTGAATACAAGTTACACAATTGACCTGCTAAGACCTCGACTACACAAATAGTTACTAAAATATTTCATATACATTATAGAGAAGAGAGACTGGCTATGCTGATCCTAGAGTACGAATGATAATAGGCTTCCATCTGCCTTACAGAAGAACATTACTTTGTGGGTTTACTTTTCATTAAGTTAGACATAGGCCATTGAGGCCCTAATTTTTTATGTAATGGGCCCTTTGTGGATTATTCTAACGGTCTTGTATTAATTCTACAATCAAATAATACAATTTTCTGAATCTTATTTAAGGCAGCACATGACCAAGATAAACTGTTCACTACATACTAGAAGTACAGTGTCCATGTAAAATGATGATGTATAATGAGCATGATTATTTTTATGGATAACCGATACCGAATGATCGATCTATCAAAATTAACCAATCAGTTATTTTCCACTCGACTACGACTCAAAAACATATAAAACAAGGACGAACAGCCTTTGCTAAAATATAGAAATATAAATCTGCTAAAATATAAATCTTCTCAGAGTTTTCGCTGCTAGACAATGCACCTGTATTGTCTGAAGTTTTGTTTTCTATCCCGAATTGGCAAACGTTATGGGATTTGCAGACGCATTAGTGTGAGACGTCTCGACAACGGAGCCAAGGGGAACACAGCGCCTACGGGTCTCATTGTATCTGGCTTAACGGAGCGTGAAGGAATTAGGTGCCCATTGCAGTAAAAAAAAAATTGGGTATTCGTTCAATTTAAAATTTCATTGGTTTGCGTTTTATTAACTGGAAATTGCTGAATATTACATGTTCAATTAAATTTCTGAGAATACAATATCGATATTACTTTTGTAATACTAACAATAGAATAATTATGATAACATTGCGGTTATAACGAGTCAAAGTTAAATATGGAATACCTTATTAGATCATTCTATTTTATCTCGACAACATACAATAGAAATATGCGATTCACAAGGGCAATGAACTTGGCTCAGCAATAAAAAACACTCACTGCGAGCATACAGAGCTACATTTTTTATAAATAAAAAGAACAAGTTCGAGTTTATAAAGATTCAGGAAGATTGCTTTGACAGTTTGTTGAAACTTGTAACATAATGTAAGTCTAGGTACTTTATAACAGGTCGCACATCAAGATAAACCACAACGTAAGAATGTATTATGTTATAAATCATGTTTTATTTTATGACGCGTAGTTATTGAAGCGATGGGCAGACTTGTAGAAGAGGTCGCAGGGTGGTTTCAAGCTATTTGCATTTTACGAGACACTACCAGTGATGTCCAACATAAGGCTTTCTGTTTTGATGGGCAAAAGTCAGTTTGTTAACCAAATTAGTATACGTGAAACAATTTGGTGGTCTAATCTTTTTCTTATTCTCAATTTTGGGGCTATCGCAATACATTTTCCGTTTCCTTAAATCTCTATCAGCCGCCATACTAATGTTGACATGTACTTCTTTTATTTTTATTAATTTCGGACGGAATTTAGATTTGTACTAATGTTCTGTTAACAAAACTCCAACAGAAATACAAGCTAGTTTTAAAGTTTATCTATATTTTATAGGTAAAAGCTAATATGATCATATATTTAAAAAATTGGCACAAATTGCTTCCAAAATGAGATTTTGTTATGCCATGCAAATTGTATTAAAATTAGATGAGCATAGACAAACTTCATCATGTACAAGTTATACGTACACAAAACACAATAAAGTCTTGAGATAGCGCTGATATGACCATAAAAAACACATTTGTCCGTACCCTTGTAATACCAGGGCCTAGAAAACATCCCCCGTGGAAGTATTTCATGGCCTTCACAAGGGCTGGGGCGGGCTTACACTCCATATTCCTATCTATACATACCTATGTACGTATTGCATACGTATATCATTTTAGTTTGTTGACTTTAAGAGCTGAGAACGAGGAGGGATATTTTAATTGATTGAGAAAGAGGGCTTCCACTTAAATTATGTAAGTATTTTAATAATTTTAAAAACTTGTAGTAATTTGTTATAATATTATTGCTGTTAGAATTCTTTGAGACGATATTTGCAATGATTATTTTTTTATTATTTAGGGCCTGTTTCACCACCAAAGAATAAGTTCCAGTTAGTTTATTTGGAAGATAAATTCATACAAATTCTGTCCCATTTTTTAATTTATTCAGTAGATAGTGGCTATACGGACATTGTGAAACTGGCCCAAGTCTTACTTAGTGGTAAATAAATAAGCCCCGATGCAAAGGGTGATTATTGACGATAACAAGTATCACTGCCTTCACCTTTATGAATCTAACTTATTAATTATGCATTTAAATTTAATGTTATGAGTTCAGGGCACTTGACTTGCATCGTTAAATAAAGTAAATTAATAGATAAGCACTTGAATCGATCGCCGACTATTTTAGATTACTTACTTACGTAGTTATTTAGACAATTCCCATACTTGGAAGCTTCGTTCACATGGAGTTTCATTCGCTACAATATAATGCATAATTACACAGTTTGCACTCGCTTTTAGTGCGACAAATGGTCGATTAATTTACATTGGTAAATGGAGCACAATGCTGACAATGCCAGTGATAGAGATTCAAACACATCTGACATCGTATTGGAAGTATAGACGCCAGCACATAACGAAACGAAACTTTCAAATTTTCAAAATCAATTTTGAGCCATATGCAGGAGCGATAAAGTTGAAAATCTATTAAGGAAAGACAGATTGTAGCAGCTTGATGTGCTGGCGTGTGTACATAAAGTTGTGTAAAAATACCAAAAAGGCTTAATGTATATAGGGTTAACCAAAATAGTGCTCCATGTTTTTACAGGTCATTTAGTACATGCTAAGGATCATGTTTACGACAAGAAATGAATCCATGAAGACAAGAAAGAAGATAAGTTCAGCTATAATCTTGGATCCAATAAAGTACAGCAAAATGAACTGAAACCCGCGACCCTACTTTCGAATCTAGCTACTTGAGACGGTTTTGACAAGCAGGACACGATTGAAAGGGGGTGTTTTCTGACTACAGGAACGCAAGTTTTTATTTAGAAAATATTGGCTCGATTTGTGACCATAGCTTTACATATTAATTATTCGTCGACTGTAGATAATTCACCCATGACCTATGATGCAAAGCAATGACGAATCATTGCAATTTAATTTTTAATTTAATTAAAACTGGAAAACAACTTTATATTTGTTACTTGGCGGATATTTCACGATTAGAAATAAGAATAGATAAGGCTACCTTTCGGGAAGTACCTAAGTTACATGGAATTCAAAATGACACAATCAAATACTTTTTTTTCTAAGACTCATTAAAAAACGAAGCCGCCGTCTATTGAAATTCCGAAAAAATACGTTGAATCTACAAATCAACTTCCTAAAGCTGTATCATTTGCAAAATAAAATGATTTACAAACTGCTAGGTTTATACGTATTACTTAGGTAATGAGTTGGCAACCACAAATAATGTATTTATAGCGAGGCAAACAGTGGCGTATGGGCTGCGTCCATTATAACTTGGTTGACGGCAGCAATCTGTCATCGGCGCCAGGACAACCACGCGTCATCACTCACCCAGCCATTTAACAAGAACCCCGTCATTATTTCCCAGTAAAATAACTGTAAATACAGAATGCCGGTTTAATTTATAATGGACCAGACATTCAATATCGCGTAGGCATTTTAATCATTATGACACTTCTTTATTGTGACACAAATATGTGCCTATTATCAGGAAACGCGTGACACGTTACGCACCCATTGTGCACAATGCAGTCTTTTGTTTATAAATAAACTAGCGACCCGCCCTGGCTTCGCACGGGTGCAATGCTGATACAAAAATTATACATATAAACCTTCCTCTTGAATCACTCTATCTATTAAAAAAAACTGCATCAAAATCCGTTGCGTAGTTTCAAAGATTTAAGCATACAAAGGGACATAGGGACAGAGAAAGCGACTTTGTTTTATACTATGTAGTGATAGTGATGAACAAAGAAGCAAGCAGGTATTTACCTTTAATTTCCCAGACAGTATTTTTACAGACGAAAGTGGAGAATAATTTTACGAATTAGGAATTACTGACCATGATTGATTAAAACATTGGGCAATGTTTTAATCAATATCACCATAGAGGCGAATAGGTACGGTGCTTTTGAGCGACCTAAACAAACAATACGAGTCAAGGGATTCCCTCGTTATACAGACATTATACATAGGAAAATTAGGACTAAATCAGCTTAAGATTGGTGCAACAGATGGTCATCTCGATATCCCAATGTTATTATTTATAACTGTACTTATAAATTATCTTTCCGCTATAATTATCAGGCTTTATAATCAGAGCTCGTAAGTGCAAGCGGTAAGTAATATTGAATGACTGCTCTTGACGTCAAATATACATACAAACGTATATGTACTGTACATATGTGTGCTTCAAATGCTTTTATTGATGACCAATAAGTAACACGTAAAGCTAGTACGCTAGTAGTAGTAGATTGTAGAGATTATCTATAATTCGAAAAAAAATACGGGATTGGTATGGACCTACACAAGCAAAGCGTAATGTAGGTACTCGTAATAGGTACACCTTATTAATGTCAACATTTCATCAAATTAATTAAAAGCTCCGCCCACATCTCTTTCATTAACGAGGCAGCAGATTGTCAAAATATCGATAAACACAGTCATGATTGTTAAAAAAAAAAAACAGAAAATATTTTATCGCTAGACTAAATTACAATAACCTACCTGAATGATAACTGGTTCTGGGGATATTTAGTTATAAATTTGCGATAAATGATGTTGGTATTTCTTAACTCACTAACTTGAGAAGAAACACCAATACATACTCTAGAGTCTCTTTCAATCCAAATATACCACGATGAGTATCTTACCTGTCTGAAAGGGCATTTTGAAAAAAATGCTATTCAACTTTGGCTTGTCCAATCAGCAACTTCAATAAATATTGAAATAACTCTAGTCTTTTTATTATCCAGAGTTCTGAAAACTAGATATGGGGATCGTACAGTTCAATCCATCAAGAGAAAGAAAAAGAAAAGACATGTGGAAATAAATAATCTTATTATGATAAACAGGCGATAATTCTAGCACTATGGCGACTAGAACTCGTACCATACATAGATACATATGACAAAGACGGGAAAAATAATATGATCTAAGCTTTGCTGGATTTGTAAGAACTATGGTGGACTTTACAAACGAAATTGTCCCACGGCACATTGCAACATAATTTAAATTGCAAAATAAAATTAGACAAAATATAACCTTAACCATAATTGATGTCAATTAAAATGTTACACTTTTTAAACCTTGAAGTAAATATAAAATCAATTAACAACTACGCTTTTTTAATCGATTAAAACGAAGTCTAGTACTAGATCTTACTAAATTGGGTTATTGGCATTGGTTTCTGCTATGATATGATCAAGTATGTACCTACATTATAAAGAATAAGAGACTTAAAAAGCATAGCAAAAGTGCTTCAGCTTCTTTAAAGGAGAATAAGGAAAGTGCAGCGAATTGCAAAAAGTCGTTCAAATTTCAAGTTTGGGATGGTCTCCGATGACTCAACAGGACAAACGTTGAAGAAGCTATTTTTAACTCTCTGACGTAATCCAAGTGTTTTAAATGTTTAGCGTCAATTTGGTTTAAAAAACCGTTACGAGTTGTAGAAAGTGAAAAATACGGCCTAAGAATGAATAAATAGATGAAATTATCCGAAATGGCAATTATGTGTTTTCCTTGACATTTGAACGAAAGATCTATATAATTGCAAATGCCGTTTGAAAGTTCACGGCACTGACATTTCTTCCTAACACCGATGTGGTAGGTTTTGCAATGGTAGTCATCTACCCAGAAAACTTATAAAACCGCCATTTCTCTAAGGCACGGTTGCGTGAATTCTGTCAAGGACTATATCAAGCCAGTACCGCTTTTATAAACAGCAGGAAGTCTTATCATTTTTATTGTAGAATGAAAAGATTCAATTAGCTTTGTTCATGAGCATATCTGAATATTACTTGACCCAGATAAAACAGGAACGTGGACTAACCTGACTAAACAATAGCCACATTGTTAAGTTTAAAAAAATCGCACATGTTATCGAAGTCACACATATTTTTAAATTATTATAATATAAAAAAGTTGTATTCCCAATTTCCTCACTTCTATTGATTGACTTACTATTAAAATTAAAACATTTACTTATAAAATCCTAAAAGAAATAAACTATTTTTAAGGAAAAATTAGAATAAGTATTTCAAAAAAGTCGGTTATTTTAATAAATAATTTCATTCCCAAAGTTAACCACGCAAGATGCATCGAAATATTGATAAAAAGTCATTCTAGTTTTAAGTTTGAGTTTTATATATTTTATAATTTTTATCATGCATCCAGGCACTTCGGGAAGATTTTTTGGAGAACGTAGCGTGAAAATGCCAATATACAGCAAAAAGTTTGTTAATTTAATATTCAGAAAAAAAAAAACTATAACGTACAAGGCACTTATGTATAAGGCACGCAACTAATGAGACTACTTTTGAACAATTATGATGATTATTTTTTGATCTCTGAAGCTCTTCCGCAAAAATCTTAATATGTGGCGTTGAGATACGTTTTATGAATTGCCATATACTATCACATAAAGAAAGCAACGGAGACATTAAAAACAATAAAGACTACGTCGGATGCAGAAGCTAAAAAGAAACCGTTGCATAAATAGTGGGTGTTCCTTTTCACCCGAGGCGCATTCAGGGCCCTTTGTAGAGACATTTCAGCTGAGCCACGCTCAAAGGTAGGTTGGAGGCGCTTTAATTATTCCCCACATGTAAGGGTTGCGGAACAAGGAAGGGATCACAGAAGCTTTCCCTCGAGATCCCTGAAGGAAACATTTGTTTACTAAACGGGTGCAATCGTCGGGATCAGCGACTTGTATTTTAAGTGTTTTCTTTAACTTGAGAACATGAATAATAATGAATTCATACTGCCCTGCTTGTATATATTTGTAATTTGTTAATAAAAATTTATCCGGGCACAAATAACTGCGAATATTATTCAAAGCAAGCATTTTATGTTTATTATCTACATACTAGCTTCCGCCAGCGGTTTCACCCGCTTTCTGAGGGAAGTACTTTCCATACCCGGATAAAAAGTAGCCTATATGTTATTCTGATGTATAAGCTATATTGTGGTAAAGTTTCATTCAAATCCATTCAGTAGTTTTTACGTGAAAGAGTAACAAACATCCATACAACCATACATCCATACATCCATACTTACAAACTTTCGCCTTTATAATAGTAGTAGGATTTTTTCTGATAACAATATGGGATCATGTACAGCGGAACTGCGGATCAGAATCTGAAATATCTCAAGCCACGCATAACATTTTAAATTAGCAAGATTGATGCATAGGTACCTACTATTATACTATGAAGGATATAAAACAGACTGGTATTGTTTTAAATTTCATTGCAATATGCCACAGCACGTTTTTAAGATGACTCGTTACATCTTATACGAGTAATCCTACTACTATTATAAAGGCGAAAGTTTGTAAGTATGGATGTATGGATGTTTGTTACTCTTTCACGTAAAAACTACTAAATGGATTTGAATGAAACTTTACCACAATATAGCTTATAGATCAGAATAACACATAGACTTTTTATCTTTACTTTTTGTCGCGAAAACCGACATCCACGCGGGCGGAGCCGCGGGCAACCGCTAGTACATGATAATCGTCAAGCCACATGACCTAATGTTATAAAGACAAGTCACTTGTTTGACCAGTTTTATGCCAAATATCATGTAAGATTAGCTAAGCATCTATAGATAAACGTTATAAATAATATCTACCTATACATTAAACTTTACACAATACTTTTTCATAGTTTTGTTTTTGGATTACCGTCACTTAGGAAAATGGAAAAGATACCACGTATGGAAGGATTGTGCATGTTTTAAGCCGTAATAATGTTATTTATCCATGTTACAAATGAAAAATAAAAGCAAAAAGAATTTGGGCTCGTCCGGGATTTGAACCCGGGACCTCTCGCACCCTAAGCGAAAATCATACCCCTAGACCAACGAGCCGGTGAGAGACTGAACGAAAAAGTGGTTTCGTACAAGCATTCGTAATTCTATGATTTCTCTATAAATTATTAATTAGTTTAGTTTTAATTATCATTTTTTATTATTTATTAACTTTTAACACAAGAAATAACGGTTATACTAACATAATCGATGACCATTGACACCAACTGGTCTTATCATCTCGAGACAGCGCCATCTAGGAAATATATAGTTTTGTTTTTTTTGTGGAATTTTGTTAGTTTCAATCTTTTTAGTTATTTCAGGAAGTTATGGGTATAATATTATAAATAATTAATATTAGTTTCTTATATAAAGTATTCAAGGTATCTACTTAGAGGATTTCATTTTTTTATAGTATAAACGTACATAATTCTGAAATCGAATTTATAAGTACATGGTATATCTATAATTATTTTTATAATCATCATCTTCACATATAATTAGTGAATTAGGAATAATACACAAATCATCAAGTATGTTTAAGTATGTTGGGATGATTGTACTTTAATGGCGATTTCAGTAGCTTCTACGATAGGTGCTAATAAAATAGGTGCTTAAACCGCTAATAATCCTTGGTTTACAGGCCATCCTTGGTATTAAGGGCATTTCACAATAGGAACGGTGATATAGATCGTCGTATCTTATAATCAGCCGTCATCCTGTGTCAGTGGGTCGGCACGTGGCCGGAATAAGGACGTGGTCACACCAAGTCGCAGTCCCCAGTCCCTATGGGATCGATTACAGTTATATATCGTTCCTTGTAGATCTAGCACGGATATTTGCGTGTTGCAAGTCAACGAATTTTGATGACACTTGATAGGGACATAGGATAGGTTGGTACGTCGTAATAACATAAAGGTCACTATCGGTAGAAGTATATCCCTCAGGAAGCGGGTGGATCCATTGGCGGATGTTAGTGAATACTATAATGGAAGTAAAATACATTATGTAAGTACCTAAAACATAATGTATTATCGTATTATTATGGTATTGTTACGGTTAACTTTCAATATGTTTTTTGTAAGATTTTTTGTAGAACACATTTTTAAAGTGGCTTATGTAAGTATCCGTATTCCGTACTCCATAGTGATAAAGTAATAATAATGTACAATATGTCCATAAGAAACGTCGTATTTGTGCGTAGGTAGAAGAATTTAATAATGTAGTAGTAAAACTATGAGGTTTTCAAGGTGAAGGCCACGGCCATAAAAAACGCTACGCATAAATGAATTTATCTTTTATTGATAATAATGAATTACTTTTATTTGTTAGGTACTCTAAAACCCCAAAAACGGCAACAAAAAGCGGGCTCGTCCGGGATTTGAACCCGGGACCTCTCGCACCCAAAGCGAGAATCATACCCCTAGACCAACGAGCCACATTGACACACAGCGAAATTCGTGATTGCGCGTGGCCTTCAAAATGCAAAGTGTGAGTACGTCACTAGAGATAACGGAAACTCGAATGTGGCGGTGAATGGCTCATCGACTCGAGCGTCAGTCTCTCAAAGAGAAGTACAAAGCGTAACTAATAGTCAAGTTTATAATATCAAACGCCACGAATCGTTTGCTTACTAAAAGATTAATGGCAAGTGGTTGAGTTGTTATATGTACCAACCTTGACATTCAAAGTTAACTCACTTTGGTGGTATGGTACCTATTTCATGTTACAAGTAGGTACTTTAGTACCATCTTAAAAGCAATTTTTTTATTTCAGTTAAATCCTTATTTGCAGGATGAACTAATTAGGTTACTACTGGAGAGTGGCATACTTACTGATAAACGGAACATTTAATTCAAATAATACAATACGCCTATAGCAGGTAAAATTAGAAGGATATGATAGCTGAGTACCTGATAGCCTGAATTTCAGATAGCTACGAGGCTTAAAAGTTCAGCACCACTCCTTTTGTTTACCTGCTCGTACAATTTTACTAGGTCAGGGCAAGGAGAGGTTGCTTCTGACATCAGAAATCGTGATATTAGAGCGCTATTAAGTTCATAATACCTATCAATAATAGCGAATAGTTTAAATACATGCCATTTCTGAATGCCAGAGGCCACCTTGAGCCAGACATAGATGAAATACTTGTTTTTATTTACTTTAAAACAAACAGTAGTTACATAACAGGTGAGATAGTGAGCTTAACCTAATGACGAACAGCACCACAGCCTCTGCAAGAATGCTAGTAAATAGTGCGGAGATCAACCTATGTGTCTAGGAGCCCGCGTATTAACAAAACTTAGGTAAGCACCTATACCATGAAATATTAATAAAGAAATTGAATGCAATTACCCATAAAATAACAATTTATATACGTACAAAAGTATAGGTTAAAAGTCAAATCTATCTACGTGTGTACCTAGGGGTCACTGAAATAACGACATGATTTAAGATTTAACAAGACTAAATTAAACGTCTTCCCATTCAAGGTTCACAAGATCTAGACGTGATTTAAGTGGTGAGCCATGCATATGCTGCAATGCCGCACTCTAGGCTGATGAGGTCACACAGACTTAGGTATCTACACAACTTACACGTTTAAAATGGTAGATAGGTATTGTACAGTTGGATATGAATGTATGGGTAATATGTGAGCATGTACCTACTGCTAGCTGGATTCTATCATCAGGCACAAGCAAGACTCTCATTATTTACTGTTCCATAGCATATTGAAACAATAAATGGATAAAAGGGCATCCAGGGTCCATGTAGAAACTTCTTACTAGTTTGAGTTTCAGAGCCTCAATCACATCTATAAAATTAAGTCTGAAAAATATTTTTAAAAAGCAAAAGATCTGGTTCCTGGTCCTATGGAGTTTTTGATTCTTAACCCCGGCGCAAAAGGAGAGGTTTTATAAGTTTTACCGCTGCTTTCTTGTCTGTCTGTGGCACCGTAGCTCTTAAATGAAAGAGCAGATTTGGATATTTATTTATTTATTAATTTAGTTTTGAGAGACATTTAAGAAGTTCAAATTAATATGAGGCGTTAATTTCAATACTCTCCTTAATCCAATCGGCCTATTCGAAGATATGTGGTAAGAATTATTATATACATACATTGCTTGTTGATAAGCTCGAAAAACATAACATAACTTTCCCTGACAGTTGGGTAAAATGCTGTTAAATTTGGCAACAGCGACATCTATATCCTACAGTTTAATTTATTATAAAACTTAGAACGCTTTTTTAGCACGTACTTTCACTACTCGATAAGAGATGGCGCTTCAAAAAATTTGTTACAACCCCATATTAAAATAAATTTACGTATATTTAGCCATTAACTACCTAGTATTAGCTATTTTATAAAGACAAACAAAAATTAGCATCAATTACCAAATTCGTTGAAACTAAAACACGATAGGGAAAATAAGACATAAAATAAATTATAATATGTCGTCTAAATGATATATTATGTATAATCTAATGATGAGAGTTTAGGTTCACGAAATTCATTAGTTGTTTTCATTTATTATGTAAATATTAACACTTTTGAAAAATTATAAGTGGTTAATTATTATAAATGATAGGTCATTTAAATATAATATCTTTGCTATAAATAATTTCGCTACTAGACAATAGATGGAGCTATTTTAACTAATTTACACTACTTACCCATCACTCCCAATTGCTGAGGGGATAGAGGTGCAGCGTCTCCGGCTCCTGAACCGATGGAGCCTGATGCCAGTGATAACCGCTCACTGAAACCCAATGGGCTGCTACGACCACCACTGCTAGCCACCGATCCCATGCCTAAACAAAATATTTATTTTTGTTTCATTCATTAAATTTGAAATATTTTTAGTAGTCTTTAATTGTTGGCAATGATAGATGAAATATCATTGTGCTAGCCGATTTTTGTACATAAACTACTTATATATTTTTTTCAGGACCACATTAATGTAAGAAATAGTCATACTTAATATTTTTCTGCACTTGTAGGTCTCAACATGGCAATCTTAAACTTGAAATATTACCTCCATTAGGACTTCTCATGCGAGAAATTCTTTTATTGAGGGCTCTCTGGATCCGGGGATTCATGATGGGTTTTGCTCGCCGCCTTGCTAAATATCTTGATAACACCCCTACTACTACCGCACTAGTGCCCACCACTCCTAGACTCCATAATACCACCTGGAAATGACATGAAAATTAAATAATACGGTATTATATACCGTTTTAGAGTATGTAACACTACATTCCTCTCTCAAAACTCAATTCTTTTCAAAACAAATATATGAACAGTCTTGTTCTTGTTAGTTTAAGTAGTACATACTTAGACATAACTGAATGACCTTTATACCATGTAATTTCTAGGATTGTAACAAATGTACCTAATGTTAGTTTTCATCTACTAGGTATGTTTTTAGATTTTAATACAACCTTAAACACTCAATATAAACCTTGAGACTCTCAAGCAATGGTAGCATATATTATCTTGAACGAGTTTCTACGGGAAAACTGCATTATGATATAATAATAAATCAAAATACTGACCTTCTGTGATGTAGTTAACTGCACTTCATTAAAAGATATTGCTCGATGCCAATGCTTTAATTTATCGATTAGCGGGCTTGCTTGTATTAAAAGCTGCATTATTTAACGTTCAATGAATATTTTCGAAATGCAAATATTCTATAATATCCAATTATTTACAACGCTGATATAATCTCAGCTCTTTTAGGTTATCTGTCAAAACAGCACTTTTATCTGAAGGACTTTAACTATTATTACACTGTACATGAATAAGAATATGCTTTACGTTAATTATTTAACTCTCATATTCAAATTACTTGAATCCAGTTAACCACACTAAACACACATCATTTAATACCGTGAAGGCAATTTTAAATATTCGCGCTTTCTTCAATCATGTCAGTTTCAAAGACTGACAGTTTGGATGTATGTTATGTCAAAGCCAAGCAGTTTAAAAATATCTCAGATAAATATTTATAGTCACGGCCTCACACGGCAGTGGACTACATAATTAATAGGAAAAAAGTGTTTCTTTACAAGTAAGGCGGTCCTGAGACAATGAATTTAATTACAATGTGCAATGCAAGTAAATGTATTTATCTCATCTGATGAATACGAGTTTAATTTTAAGGCCCATATTCTTTTCGTCTGGAAGGAAAATCCTTTTTGAAACATGACTCTGGTTCTAAGCCCTGGTCCATGAAATAGGGAGAAGTTATGTTTTCTTTTTCATAAGATCATATTTACACTAGAATACGATTAACATCTATTTTAAAATCGTATCCTGTCTATATCGATACGATCTATTTTACGATCTAACATAAGAACATTGACTCTCTTCTCCACTTCAGGTTTCATCGTATTATACTACGAGTAGTACGTAAGTACTAAATCTTACTTTTCGTCTATTTATCTTATGGAATGGGGTTCTTTTTCATTAGTAAGAAATTAACTAATATCTGGCGGCTTAATTCTTAGTCTATAAAAACTAAAAACATTCTTTCTTGTCACTTTCACAAAGCGGTAACGTCAAAGTGTCAACCTTCTCAAACTGTCTATCTGTCATCAAACTGAATCAATTGCAATTTTCATATTCCTCAATGTTTTCTATTTTGAGTCCCAGTATTTTGCCAAAATATCCTGCAATTAAAGTAATGTGATGAAAATAAAGTAAAAAATACACGCAATTGCAAAAAAAAAATGGATGTAATACATCAATCTTTAAGTCTGCAAACTTTGCAAAGCACGATTGAAGATCTTCCAGATGAAGTCTTAGAATTTATTTTAGGGTTCCTGCCACCGTATAAAGATTTACAGAACTGTATGATCGTTTGCAAAAGATGGTACAATTGCTCTCAGAGTAAGTTATTAAATTAATGAATTTTCCGTGGCAGCATTTCAAGTTGTTGCTTTAAATTTTATATTTCAATTATTTTTCTTTCAGATGTCTTACACAAAACATCAATAAAATTGATAAAAGCTGTGGGAGAATTTAATATATTATGGAAAAATGTTGCTGCCACTGATATGGTACCCACTATCACTAAAAGATTTTCACATGCAGCATGTGTTCTAGAGAACAATATGTACATTTTTGGTGGTTGTACCACTAATGCAACTTCATTTAATGATCTCTGGAAATTTGATTTATCTGTTAGACAGTGGGTAAGACCTCTAGCTACAGGCACATATCCTGTTCCAAAGGCATATACATCAATGGTTCACTATAAAGACTGTTTAATAGTATTTGGTGGTTGGACATATCCTTCACTATCTCAATACTATCAAAATGTTACTATGTTTAATGAAATTCACTTTTATTGTGTGAATACAAATAAATGGGTTTTAATAAATGCCACAAATTGCCCTCCACCTATGGCAGGACATTCCGCATGCATGAGGGGTGATGAAATGGTTGTGTTTGGAGGGCTGGTTATGTCAGCAGATCAGAATTATCAAATACAGTGTTCCAATGATGTGTGGGTGCTTGATGTGCCAACATTAACATGGAGGAAACAAGCCACAACTAAGCCAAGACCATCACCAAGATATGCACAATCTCTAATCTGTCTGGACTCTGACAGATTGATGCTCTTAGGAGGGGTCCAGACACTACGTAACCGCTTTGTGCATAGTGACTGCTGGATACTGACAATGAAAGGTCCAACATGGACATGGAAAGAACTGGCCGTCAAAAACAAAGAGTGGGCATCAGCTAACATTTGGTGCAACCCTGCATGTAGAGTTGGGGATAAGGTTGTGAGTTTAAGTAGAAGTAGAAATGGTTGGAATAGTGCTAAACCATTAGTCACCTCAGCAGTCAGGTTATCAGCACTAAGCAGACCTGAGGGTGCACCTGTGTCAGTTAGAGTTGAACAAAGTTTACAAAGGCCTTTGGATAGAGATCAAAATATTAATGGGAGGAGAGGTGTACTACCTAGGAGGCCTCTGAATCCTCCAAGACAAGAACAAGTAAATCCAATCAATGAGCCAGTTGCTGGTCCAAGTAATGAGCATGCAAGACCACAAAACCCATTAGGTAATGAAAATAATTCAGATCAAAATGGGTTACTGGCAGGAACCAGCTCAGAAGGAAAACAAAACAATGGACTGGATGCTGGTAAAAAGGATTTGGCAATGAGAAGAAATAAAAATAAGGTTAGACAATTAAGCATTATTGTAGTTTTATTGGAGTTTAGTGCAATATATTTATTAATATAAAATACATTTGGTAGTGTTCATTTAATAATGAGAGAAGAAAACATTTTTGGAGTTAATTGAATTCTTTCCTTTTTTACAGAATAAAGGAATGAAAATAGTGAGGCAATTGCAAGAAGCAAACAAATACAGGATGGCCGCATTTGCTTGTGATTCATCCCAAAATAATACTGCACCAGAAAATGATCTCATAAATCAAAGACAAATAGCTCATTTAGAAAATAGAAGAGACCCTTTGCCTTCTCCACCAAACCCTCAACCAAGGCAGCCAGCAGTGAAGAAAGTCAAACGAAATACTTTAACTATGCATGTGTTAGATATTTCTACTGTTGTAAATGGAAATTCACTGAACTATGTGGCATGGCTGTGTCCTCGTTTGGGAGAAATGACTGGGGCTCCAGAAGAATTAGTTATGTATTCATTAGTTAAAGGGAATGGGGAACTAATTATGTTTGGTGGTGTTCACAATGACATCAGTATTTTAAATGACTCTGAACATCAGAACATGTACTCAAATTCCTTGCATTTCATTACTCCTCCAAGAGATATTATTTAAAATATTCTCTGATTTAGGGTTGTTCATAATAGAAACTTAACAGCTAAATGCAAATTGGCACTAGATATTTTTCATGACAATAGCCTTTTCAGGATTTCTAAAATGCTGTATTTGAAATCTATGAGTTATCTAAATGAGAGTTGAATGTTTTATTTACATACTATCCCAGTGACAAAAAATAAGTAAAATTTTAGGTTTAAGTTAAGCTACTAGTTTGAGTAGACTTGACAATGAGTTGTGTTGTGGACAACCCTAATGCTTTGGCTTTACCTTCCCTCTTTCATTTGTGTATATTTCCTTAGTGATTTACAATTTCTTAATTTATAACTGCTGTCTCTCTGACAAATAATTACTTGTTAATAAGTTTTAAAAATTATTCAGTTTATTTTTGTTGTTCAAATGTTAAACTATTCATACTAAAATATTTTGCTTAGCAAGACTCAACATCTACATACACAATCAATCAAAGATGAATAATAATTATGTAATAAATCTGCAATCTTATGTCTTAATATTAATGAAGGAAAATGTGTTCTGTGATTTCTGTTGTAAATATGGCTTATTGTATAATGTAACTAAGCTTACGATTAAAAGTTGATTTATTACTAAAACATTTTTATTAATATACTTATTACTTAACATTGTTCAGTCAGTGTCTTTAACAAGCCCTCCAAAAACAGCAGCAGGAATTTCTTTTTTCTGAACAGGAGCAACTTCTCCCTCATCTTCACTGTTTTCTGAATCTTCATCAATGTCAATTTCATCAGGATTTACCACTTTGTCAGCACTCTCCTTGAGGCCTTGGGTTTCACCTCGTACAAATGAAATATTACCCTTACTTTGAACAGCCATCTCAGCAGCTTTGGCCTCCAACATTCTCATTCCATCCTTCATACCAGGTGCGAGATCCGATACAGTACCTGCTGCTTGAGCTGCTGAGCTCAACATTTGAGCTGACATCATATTAACTTGCGTGTTATAAGTAGCTTGAACGCTTCGTTTTATTCTTAGCATTTCCCTCATTGTGTCTTCATTTCCATGTCGCACTTCAAACTCTTTCCATGTGTTCCAAAAGTCTGCTGTAATTCTAGGATCACACATTTGACTACAATGTGCATAGATGGCTCGCGCTCTGTCAATTTCGCCAAGACGAGTTTCCATTTCAGAAAAACGTACACACATCTCCCTCGCTTTCTCATCAGGAAGAGTTTCAATAGCTTTTTCATATATTTGACGTGTTTTGGGCACACCATATATTTCAGCAGCTTTTTTAATGTAAATATTGAACATTTCAAACATTTCTTCAGTTAGCACAGCAGTTGTTGCTCTTTCATACACAGCCATAGCATGTCTTGCCAATCCATGCTCTTCTTCTAACTTTGCATACAGTAGAAATATGGATTTAGCAAATTCAGGTGGACAATGTTCCAGACATTGTTCAAATAAATCTCTGGCTCTCTCAAGTTTAGATCCCCCATACCTTTTTAAAAATTTGGTCAGGTAGGTATTCCAAATGTCATAAACATTTGGCCACTTAAATAGTGCTATACCTTTTTCATATGCTCTAAAAGCTTCTTCAAAGTAATTGTGTTCCTCTAAGAAGAGGCCATAGTTTATAATGATTTGTGGGGTTGCAATTTTTAAGTCTATAATGTGATCATAAACTGCTTTACACGATTTATAAGTACCAAAACTTTCTTCTAAATCTGCATACATAGACCAGACTTTCAAGGATTTATACAACCGCATCTGCACTGTCTCTGTATCATCATGGTAAGCAACTTTTCTACTTGGCAAAACAGTAGCCCTTTGCATAAGCTGCAAAGCATGCTCATAGTTTTCATGTCTAATTTCCATTTCCGCCCACTCACACCAGACTGAAGCCAAGTCATCAACTTTAGCATAGTTTACTTGTGTTGCCTTTTCAAAAATAAGCCTTGCATCTTCTATTTGCTCATTTTTTTCATAAAATTTGGCAAAGCCTACCCACAAAGTATATAATTTACCAACAGCTAGTTTAGGATCTACTGTTTGTACAGCTTCAGTGTAGGTATCAATAATTTCATGTGGTTTATCTTCATAAAGTTTAACTCTCTTATGCCACTCAGCCACATTATGAGGGTTTTGTCTCAATAGTACAGAGTTCAGAAGTAATAATCTTCTTTCCATTAGGTATTCAAATCTTGCAAGTCTTAATTCAAGATCTATGTCATCATCTTCAGAAGGGCTGGGCTTTTTAGCTACTTCTTCCATTTTTTTGCTCAAACTTAATTCTTCAAATTGGGCATAGGCATCAAATACTTGAGTAAAATCCCTCACAGTAGTAACTGTTTGTATAGCTTCTTCATAGATGTCTCTGGCTCTTTCAAATAATCCACTTCTTACATAGTAATCAGCAAGAGAATTCCACAAATGTCCCAGCTGATCAGTATAGCGTCTCAATCCACCTCTAATGATAGCATCAACATTAAGAGTATGAATTTGATCAGGGTTTTTAGAAATTAATTCACAGAGTTCATTCCACAGCTGATGGTTAGATTTTCCATGTTTTGATTGAAAATTCTCATTGTTTACTATTTGAGCCAACTTTACAGCAGCTTCATCCAATTTGTTTATTGAAATTAAATAATCAATATATTCTTCTGTGTCTTCTGGACATAATTTAAGGTATCTTCTAAAAACTCTGACTGCTGTTTCAGAAATGTTATGTTTTTTTAGAAAGCTCAAGTAAAGAGGCCATATTCTGTGATGCTGTGTTATTGGTAAAGCCCTCAAAGCACTATCAAAGGCTTTTCTTGTTCCTGTTATCTTCCATTGATCGGTAAGGAATGTGCAGTAGTCCATCCATATTCTTGGCATTTTGTGCATAAACACTAAAGATCTTTCAAAACAATTATTGACATCCTCAAAACAAGGGTCAGTAATGCATTTACCTCGTATTTGACTTCTTCTCAGTTTGAGATAGTTGTACCACAGTTTAAATGATCCAGGCAACTCTTTCAGGGCTCTCTCATAGATCATATTAATTTCATGCTTGGGTGCAGCCTTTTTGTGTTCAATGTACCTAAGCCAGTGTTTAACTGAGAATGGATTCCTCAATATTTCTTCTTCATATGGTAGATCTTCTTCACTCTGAAAATGAATAACAGATTTTTATGAATACATAGGACACCCACAGCTGAACATAAGCATTCTCTCCCTGTTAATAATCTATACTAATATCACAGAGATGATAAATTTGTTTGCTTAAGCCTGCAAATCTCAGAAACTCCTAAATGTTAAGTAGCCTATTTATCGAGGAAGGCTGTATAATTATTATAGACTACTTTTTACTTTACAAACGACACATCATTCGTTGCTGAATGTTTCGAAAGAACTGTAAAAGCAGTGGAATTCCTCTCGTGACACAGTCCTCATAAAAATCATATTACTATACTATACTTAAGTTAGTTGAGCTTATAAGCAAGGGCGTCGCCAGCCGATGGCCCAGGGGGGGGCAAGTTGACTTTACCTACTACAAAGGTATGAATTGTAGGTAAAGTCGACAGCACATGAAGCTTTTCACTTGTACTACGAGCCTTGCATCTACAGCGATTGTAATAACAATAGTATCCTATGTATATATTCTGTGACAGTACAGAGTCAATGAGACAATGTGTGAAGCAACACGAGCACGAACTCTTGATTATACAATAAAAAAACTTGTGAATAAGTTATAACACCATTTATTAGAAAAATAGAATAAAAAGGAGTTTGAAATTGAATAAGTGTACAGCGTACCGCGTATTTTTTTTTTAAATTACCAGATTTTAATATTATAGTGGTCGTTGTTTGTTTATATTAGGTTAATTAAAACATAATTTTCGGGGATTCATTGAAAACTTATCGACTACTTTATTATTAAAATCTTGTAAGTTTCCATGTATCAGTTTTCGGTGCACACTCATCATGGCCAAACCATTGAGGCGATTTTCACTCATAGTGCTCTCCCTCCCCCGCTTCAACGATAGAGTTGTGCAGAGCGTTGTTGAGCGTACGGAATATTAGGAATGGAATTGGTGAATTCATTCGTGTTTCGACGTACGGGAATTATTGTTCAATAAATCAACTCAAAGACTTAGGACTTTGGTTGTATTATATTTGGCAACTTTTTTAGGATCTCTAGGGGGGGGCAGCTGCCCCTCCCTGCCCCCCCTTGGCGACGCCCTTGCTTATAAGTAAATCTAAATAAACGTAAATAAGGATTAAGGAATCTACTTACGAAGAATATGTCAATTTCTTTCCCATCAAGGATAGGCATTTTGTATACTACTTGAATAACGGCTAATTGATCTCAACTTAAGGTTAAGAAATATACACAAATCGACCTGGAAAATTAGTAGTAGTTTAAGAATTCAATACCGTATATAATAATTTACTCAGTGCCTATGTTATGAATTCATTATTTTGAGCTTTTGAGGTTATGAGCGACGAGTACAGATTCAAAATACAAAAAATCTTATGCATAGACTAAATATATTTTCGTTTTTATATTATATGCTGAGCAAGTGCGAGAAAGAACTAAATTCATACTGTTTTTCTATCAATTTGCTTTACCTAATATATGTGTTTTAATTTTCGGTTGGCTAATAAACTTGTAATATATACTTTACTAATAATAAATGATAGAAAAATTATTGTTTATGATCGTAAATGCCATAAACAACAATGGCGGCTCCTGCTGCGCCGGTGAAAATGTGTGTTTATAATCGCTTTTAGTTGTGTGAGACCAATGTTTTATCTCTATAATGTCAAAACAAGGAAAAAGAAAAATTACTGTCGAATTACCGAAGTCAAAAGATCTAGCGAATAGGCCTAGTGTTTTTGAGCGCCTCGGTACCAAGAAATCCAGCGCTAAAAAAACAACTGAACATTGTAGACAGTGGGCACAAAACGGGAGTTGCGCTTACGGTAAAAGTTGTAAATTTGCATCTACCCATACGTTAATAAGTCCATCGAAACAACGCGCAGCTAATAAAGATAGTGAACAGAAGCGATCAGGAAAAGATGACCCTAAAAGTAGATTGCATTCGACCGTGGTCGTGCGCTCAGGACGTAGCCCAGATGGTGAAATCGACAACTGGGACCAAAATGACTTAGAGTACGCAGACACAGACGTCCTTGAAAAAAGGCGACAGCAACTGCAACGTGAATTGGAGTTGCAGATGAAAATGGACTCTAGCAAAGATATGCGCAAAGACAAAAAGAAAACTATGTCCAGCACATCGTCATCTAGGAGTTCTAGTTCGTCGAGCGTTTCTTCATCTTCGTCAGACAATAGCTCATCATCTTCATCTTCTGGCAGGTATGCTTCCAATTCTTAACTATAAATAGGCAAAATGATCATACAAGTGTATTATAAAATATTCTTTTATTGATTATTTATTTTATGTAATTTACTGTTTACCGTAATCACTACATAGTATAAAACAAAGTCGCTTTCTCTGTCCCTATGTCCCTTTGTACGCTTAAATCTTTGAAACTACGCAACGGATTTTGATGCGGTTTTTTTAATCGATAGAGTGATTCAAGAGGAAGGTTTATGTGTATAATTTTAGTATCAGCATTGCACCCGTGCGAAGCCGGGGCGGGTCGCTAGTTTAACTATAAACCATAAACATATTCAAAATTTTTACATTTATCATGTTTTAGAGAAGCCAGGCGAAAAGCAAAGAAAGGAAAGCTGAAAAGAAATTCTAGTTCCTCATCAGATGGTGATGCCCCATCTAAAAAGAAGTTTATTAAAACTGACACTTTAAAAAGGGATAAAAGTGAACCGAAGAAAACATCTGCAAAGAAAGATGACAGGCTTCTAAAAAAACAAGACAACACAAAGAAGAAAACAGTCACTAAAACTACAATTGGAAAGAAATCACTGTCACCAGGTAAGAAATCTGGTGGAACACCACCTATTACAACAAAAAGTCTTGCCAAGAATGCAGTCAAACATGGAAAATCTCCACCACGCCGAGATAAAAATAGAAGTGCATCACCTCATAGTGTTAGGGAGAGAGATAAAGATAAAGACCGCAGCAAAGATAAAGAAAGAGAGAAAGAAAGAGAAAAGGATAGGGAAAAAGAAAGGGAAAGAACCAGAGTTCGCAGTAGATCTCCTAGAAAAGCAAGGTCCAGATCTCCAAGGCAACATACATCTCATACAAAAGATGTAAGAAAGAAAGAGAGTTCAGAGCGTAGCAGACCAGTTTCACCGAAGAAACCAACTCGTAGAGATGGTAGTGCAGAAAGGCATAGAAAGAGATCTGCTAGCAGGGAAAGGGATAGAGGGCGAGATCATAAAGACAGGTCTTTAGAGAGAAGAAAAGATAAACATGATGATAAAGATAGGCATGATAGAAAAGACAGGGGTGGGCGTGACCGAAACTCAGATAAAAAACGTGAAGATAGTAAGAGAAGAGGTAGGGAAAGAGGGTTAGGTGGAAGAGGAGGCGCTGATAAAGGATTAGAAAAACCTAATAAGCCTATGGAAAGACTGCTTCCAAGGCCAGAGGAGCGTCTAGCCGCTCTTGCTGCTATATCAAATAGAGCACTGGATACTGATAAAAATTCCACCACATCTAAAGACCGTCAAGATACTCATTCAGAAAGGGGTGGTAGAAAACAGGACAGGCATGAAAGAGATCGTTCTACAAAAAGAGACAGATTGGATAGCATGGACAGAGATCAAGGTGACTATGAATTGGGTATGGAACGTCAGTATGACAATGATCGTAATTTAGATCATTATGATAGAGTAGATGACCGTTATGATGATGGTCCCAGAGAAGATGAAAGGTCTCCTGGGTATAACTTGCAGGGAAGAGAGAGACACTATGATTCTGGTTATGACATGGCAGGTCCTCCTAGGGGATATCCTGAGGACGATGATAGGCTATATGGTGAACATATGGGTGAAAGGAGGGGTGCTGACATTGGTAAGACAGTGTTGATAGATTGAAGAAAATTTGGATTGTGAAGTTACAAAGATGTTTTCTATACTAATTCTATTTGTTTGTTCAAGGTTATGATGACCGTCGACCACATCGTGATCGTTCCTGGGAAGGGCGCTCGGGATCCATGGATCGCGAGCGTGGCTATATGCATCCTCATAAAGAATGGGATAATGACGATTATCGCCCAGGTGATTGGGGCCGAGAACGACATTGGCCCATGCATGACCCACAGGTAACCCAAAAATGACATCTAACACTCAATCATTATAATAATTAATTTTATAATAATACTAAATTGTTCTTTCTTTTTAATCCTTTGCTATAGGTGAGTTTATACTATCAAACTTTGTATCGGAATGAACCAATTGATTACCGTAAAGACAAAAATAATCCTTGCCTAATCCTATCTCACATATTCCTTGGCTGTCCTTATCCTCATTTTGGTATGTGAATGTGTTTTGTTTTATATACAATTTTTAATGTGTCCCCATTCAATATTTGAATATTTATTAATCATATATTTTTCAGATGAGCGAGTGGGGTGATAAAGAACCTGATGTTGATGCTTGGCACCATAGGGGTCATCCCCCTGGACCACACCGTGGACGGATGCATGGTAAGATAAAAAAAAATAATAAAACCCACTTTTCAAAATTGTGTCTGCGTGCAGCATAACTAAATTTATTATCAATCAAAAAAATTCTAAATAAAAAAATATATATAATATAATATCAAGTACTCACTGTCCCATCTTTGCACGGAGTACTATCTATCCGCATGGAATTACGAACTAAGCCTTTCATCATAATATTTTGTCAAATTCTTTCTTCAAGATGATTATGGGCGCGGTATGAGAATGGATATGGCTCGAGGTGATGGTAATAAGCGCCGCGCACCCAGACCGGATCCAGAGCCGCCAGCTAAGGAAACGCCGCCAGCTACGCAAACAGGATCCACAGCACCACCACGACAGGAGGCCGAAATTGATGATAAACCTATACCTGATGATCTTAGTGAAATCAGTGATGATCCTGATGATATACTTAATAGGGAAGATGTAAGTAAACCAATATCTAATCCCGATACTAACCACATTTATCATATATTTGACATTTTGTTTCTGATAATTACCTCGTCTGGTAGATGGCTGATCAAATTATGGATGAAGATAGTCAAACTGCTTTACCTACTGACGAAACTGTTTCCAAGCCAGAAGGATCAGAGAAGGAGTCTACGCAGGTATGGAACCTAAAACAATGCTTACTGATAGGGTTAAAATGGGTGATTCTCTATAGTCTCTCTATAATATTTGGATACAGATTTATTAATAACCATTAAGTTATGGGGTATGTGGAGGCTTGTGACATCATTGTTTTATTACATTCTTATGAAATTGTGAATGTTGGTGGGAGAAAAAGTTAAATGTATATGGACTATAGGTTTTTAAGTCTTGTACACACATATAAAATATGTGTATGTCTATTTTGCTAAATAAATTTTCATTTTGCCAGCATAATTTGTAAATTATTTCGATGTTAATTGCAAACTTCAGTCAAATGGAGGACAATTTTTGAAGTTTTTTACTATTGAACAGGACACAAGTGGTGCAGGTGAAGAAAAGGAATCACAAGAGGCTAAGGATGATGAAGATGTGCCTAACTTGGACTTTGAGGAAATATCAGATGGGGAACTGGAGGAGGAACGTACGAGAGGTAAGTTCATTCAGATAAGTACTCAGTAAAAATAAATGAGCCAGATTAACGTTAGAAAAATAAAATAATTATTTACAGCTGGATTAGGTGATGCGCTTGGTGTTGATTGGGCCAGTTTGGTGGCAGACGTTCGGCGTCGAGAACAGACTAGCGTTTCGTCCGGCGGAGCGCGTGATCGCTGGAGACCCGAAAGAGTTCTTGCCCATCTTGGTCTCTCCCTACATATGGCTGGGAAAGAAGTTGTACAAGACGTATTACAGAAAAATGCTGAAAGTCTTCAGTTAGAGAAGAAAAAACAAGTGCAATCATTAGAAAACTCCGATCGGAAAGATGTAGTTGAACAAAATGGTGCACATGAAGCAAATACTGAAACCGAAATTGTGCCTGATGTTTCAACATTACACCCAGTAGCTGCTATTCAGGTTTGTGATTATATATTTTTTATTACAAAAATTTAAACTTATTACTATTAGTGCATAACCTCATATTTTTTTTTATATATTTTAGGTTGCTATGCAAAAAAGAAAGCGCCAGCGTGCTGTATTGTTCGGATCTGGCTGCGAGATAACTCGCGGCCTAAGCGCACGTAGAGACCTTGCTTTGCGTCGATATCTGTGTCACTTACCCACTGCAGAAAGAACGGGACAGTCTCGTGTGACACCACAACCGTCTTTATTTAATGCAGCTAGATCGCTCTTACTGCATGCTCCAGTCACAGGCTGACATAAGCTCTAAACCTGGATAGCCAGAGTTTAGAATAAAAGACTAGAACTTTCAAGTGCAATAAACAGACAGAACACAGTTTTTTAAAGTGACCATACAAAAAAATACAGAATAAAAAGAACTTGTGGAATGTACAGCTCTTGATTACAGCTGGTAGTGAAAATTGTGGATTTTATTTAAGTGGTTCCGTGATATAAGTACTTGAGACATCCAACAAAGTGAAATAGTTAAATGTTAAAGAACTACTCAAATTAGGACCTGACTTGGATAATGTAGGATAAGTGATAGATAGTGGTTTCAAGGTATTAAAAATATATTTTTCCTTTACTAACTTCAAATATATTTCTTTTATCTAAAATATTTTGTTATAATTACATATAAATAAATTGAGTATACACAACTGATTCATTTATGTCTTTATATTTGTTTCCCAAATCCTTTAGATTAAGCTGATTCAATACTACACACTTGAGCATTATTTGGTAAAAGCTTTGATGAGTTGCTTGTCTATATCACCAAGAACTTAATATAAAAAAATGCTCAAGCAACTAATCAGGGTAATATAAAGTATGTATATTTTAGTTTTAAAATTTTATCTAGTTACCTTATTTCTATATTTTTTAAACAATAGGTAGTATCTGTTTACATAATATATTTTTTTCCTTTAAGATCAGTCTCGATTTAATTATTGATATGCATCATCACCATAAATATATTTCAAGCAGGATATATAGTTATCCAGCAAAATATTAAGTTTTTATATAGATTCTTTTTACATTTGTATGAGTTAAACTTCTTTGACTGGTCCCCACAGAAATGATACATCTGAACCAGGAGGATAATATTCTGGCTTCTTGTTTAACCTAAAACAATAATTATAGTATACATATTAGTAGGGGTGCCATAGAAGGTGTAGGGAGTAACTTGAGTGTATCAGATTAATAAACAAGAGAATGATATGAACATTCATAAACATATGTTTACCATAGTATGAGCTTTTTGCATTCCCTCCATGTCACATGCAACATGCTCAAAAAAATATTATCTCTCCCAGTAGGTGACCCCACTACTATACTGAGAGAATTGTTACCATATCAGTAACACAAGTAATAAAAAATCTGAGGATTTTTATCCAACTGTTAACTGTTAAGGGTCAACATTTAATTTTTATTTCTGAGTACTCTGCAAAATCCAATATATCTGCGATGTAATCTACCAATTTAGAATTGTTGCCTCCCCTCTGATATACATACAATGGAAACTTATCATCTGTGCTAATTGTTTAATAGTTTTGATAGTTGAAATATAAATTTGGGACATGAACTGAATGATATGTTGAATTACATTAGAAATATAATTAGCATGATCAGATCAGGCAAATCTATTGTTAGCCAACTACCAACTTTTTGATTGAACAGGCACAGTAGTAAATCAATAAAATTTCTCATTGCAAAATCAGCCCCCTAAAAATCTCCAGATCACCAAAGGCCATGAACATGGTAATCATTAATTGTTTTATGCCTTTTATATAATTACCGTGTTTGCAGACATTTTTATTACCTTTTTACATAATGTAGGTTAGAAAATTAAATTATTAATTTGTAATGAGGGACTTACTTTCTGAATAGCACTGCTCCAGCAACTCCTTTTATTGTCAAGTGAGATCCATCAACATGCAGCATAGATCCCTCCTTTAGACCAAGCACTGGTTTGCAATGTATCATTTGTAAATACTCATATATTCTTTGGTCCCTTGTTTCACCTTTATGTGTTTCACTGATCATGTCGGTATAATGGGGGTTGATGTTGAAAGGTACAATACCAATGGCTTCAAAAGTTGGAGGATATATTATAGGCATATCATTAGTAGTGTGAATGCTTGCTGTAGCAACATTTGTTCCAGCACTGCTTCCCAGATAAATCAGGCTACCTTCATCAACCCTTGCTTTTATTGTTTGCACCAGTTCTTTTTCATACAATGTTTTCAAAAGAAGAAATGTGTTTCCGCCTCCCACGTAAATAGCTTTAGCTTTATTAACTTTGTCAATAACATTAGGACAGTTATGAAGGCCTGTTATGTCAAATCCCCAAGGTTCCATAATTTCTTTAATTTTTGATGTGTAATTATCATAGTTCTTTTGAGCATATGGAATGAACACTAACTCGCTCACTCCATTCCTGAAATAATAGAATGGCAAGTGAATTTAATTAAAAAATAAACTAGCCAGACTATGCTTAATGCATAAATATATTATTGTTTACACTTACTTATTGAGAAGATGGCATATTTCTTTTTTTGCAAATTCCAACATTGAATAACCATGACAGTTGGAGGAAGAGAGTAACAGTGCTTGACGACGGGGAGGCATTTTGTTCAATTTAAATGTTGAGAGAAGTGTAAGTTGCGTGTCCACCTTCAAAAGTGTACTGAGCTTGCAAATTCCAGGCGAAGACTGATACAAAAGGAGATAAAACAACTTGAAATAAGGCATTATCTTGATAAAATTTTTATTGTCATCGAAGAATTTATTACCTATGGTCTTATCAGTTAATGGTTTAAGAAAAGAAAACGGAAAATTTCATTATTTATCATCTATTGTTTTCAGTCAAGTATATTGCTTTTTAACAGACAGAAAATAACCCATTTGTATGTATGGAATGCCTTTGTCATTGACAGCTAATGACAACTCGTACCAGTGCTGCCAAGAAATCTTGGTTAGACTAAAAGGCGCGGTCAGCGGTGTAAAAAATTGTAAAAAACCTACCTATATTTCGCACCTAAAAAAATATAATTATGACTTATAATGACCATAAAATTATATAAAGATCCATAAAAAATCTTAGTGTGACCACATTTCATGCACGTAAGTACGAAAATAGTAATCGGTAGTAAAGATAAAGGTGCGCAGTAACATTAAGGTGCATATTATGTGTGTTGCGCAGACAACGATGTCCGCCTTTTCTTTCTCTATATATCTCCGAAGGACCGCTATGACCAGAGCTGGAGTCAGATGTGGTGTCTCGCTGATGTCTCCTTTGTTGCCCTCTGCTGTTGGCACAGGTCATTATCACTGCCTCGCCGAGTCGGCCAAGTTCGTTGCATACCTGACAGGGTTTGCTTTTTTATGATGAAATATCAGAACAGTAGAAGGTTGATTGTGATCTAGTTTTGTTTTTATTTGTAGGGTTATTCGTCGATTATATTTTTTAACACATCGTTAAAGCCCAGTTAGACGGGGAGAGGTTAGAAAAACAACACACGGGTCTTACTCGCTATAAAAATAAAGTAAGTGACCCGTGTGTACAAGTTGCTTCATTTGAATAAACGTCCATGTGTATGTAATACAATTAAACCACTGCCATAGGCTATATTTGTAACATACTTTCATACAGTTTAAAAAGCGCTATAGCTCTGGGTATTAAAACACGCATCGTGACAATAAAGCGTTAAGTTGGTATAGTCCTGACCTCATTTATTCATCTGAGGTACTGACACTCAAATTAATGAACTGACATCAGCTGACCTTTGACGCCTACCATTTAATGCTATTTAATGCATTCTGATGGAGTTCTTTTTGTAGTCTCATATATTTTGAGAAAATTTGACCAAACGGCAAGTATAAGAAATCCCTTTCAAATCAAGAAAATAAAATTCAAATCGGTCCAGGCGTCTTCGGAAAACCGTTTAACAAATTTAAAAAAAAAAACATGCCGTCGAATTGAGAACCTCTTTCTTTTTTGGAAGTCGGTTGAAAATGAAAACGCCACGCCATTTTTTATCATTTACTTTTTCAGTCACGCCTATCTTGGTAATATAACTAGGTATATTTTGTACATTTTAAAGTAAGACAGCTTAGGTATCTACATAGACCCAAATAATAAAAAAAAACTATCACATGTTCAGCACTTATTAAGCATCGAGGATGAAGAATCTTTCTTCTTGGGGTTTATCACAGCCTGGGCCAAGGTACCGGCGCCTCAATTCTAGGTCTGGGGGCGCGGAAATGTCCCCTTGGAGAATTATGTAGGCTTGTTCAATGGTACTCTCGATTTCAGATTTAATTTCCTGAAACAAATAATAGTAACGTCAGAAGTCTGTAGACTGTAGAGGTTAGTACTTACTCAGGTATTTTTTTGAAGAAATCATTCTGATTCAAACTTTAGTTGTGGTTGTGATAATTTAAGCATTTTATTGATAAACAGATAAAAAGAAATTTAAAAAGAGAGAAGGGTGGAATTCTAAACACTTGAGGTAGGTAGCTCATATCACTTAGGGAAACTTACGAATGAGATGCAAAAAAGTCAAAATTTTAAAAGGCTCCAATGCAATTTCTTTCTTTACAATTGTTGATAGTAGAAAAAAATCACAATTACCTCATACAGGTCTGGCGAGCGCCGAGCGCGCTCTGCCAGCGCGGCGTGCAGGTGGTACAACAGCAGGCCGCGCAGGTGTGCGTCGCCCACGGCCAGCGCCGCCAACGTGCGCAGAGTGCCGCGGCACAGGTTCTCTTTCAGAGCCAGCCGAGACTCCGACAGCTCTGAAATTACGACCACATAGTATAAGCTATAGAATTAAGGTCAATTAGTATTGACATCTTCATCATCAGTCTTAACAAATTGCATCGAACAGTGTCATCCGTTTGGGATCCACGAAGCACTGATAGACACACACAGACAGATTGACATACACACTACTTAATAATAAATCACTGATGCTCCTGCTTATATAATTTTCAATGGTGCAAAACTTAAAACATTTTTTTTATATAAGTAGGTACCTACAACAGTTTTATAAATGTTACCTTCATGTTATAAATGACCTAAACGAGAACTTTAACTATAGGCTAAAACTATTTAAACAGCTGGCTTGTAGTGTTTAACTAGCTAACAAATTGATTCTCAATACATCATATCTTGGCGAAGAAATAGAAATAGTTGGCAGAATAGAATGCAGACCTTCACCATGTAACGGCACTCCGCCAAGTCCGACGCACTGAGCGATTGCTGAGTAGCAGTTTTGAGGGCACTCATATCTGTCATGTTCTATCTAACGCCATATAAATAAAATAATTGGTTCTCATGCACGCCACAATCGTCTTCTCAAACACTGGCGCAGTGTTAAGTGCAGTTCACTGTCAATGCCAGAACATTTTATTAATATTCACTTGTTTGGCAGTGATTAGCGGATAAAATAGATTGGGCGTCAAAATTATGAATGATTGGTATGTACTAACGGTACAGGTAGACAGATCCACCTGGTGACGACGTGAGGACGAGCGTTCCTAGCCGCGGCGCCCATGTCAATCGGCGGTCAATCGTACTACTGCCCCTCTAGATATTATCGTGGCCGATTTTATTCACTTGTTTGTTGCGTAGTACGTCGCATGCCGCACACTACACGTTATTCTGAACTCACAATGCAATACTAACTACATTCGACACTAGCCTTTAAAGTTTTACGTACCTATTTGCTTTTACGGAATGACGCAGTTACAACTGGCTGAATAAAATAAAGTAATATAATTATGTATACTAATTCTTCGCGCTCCTAAAATAGATGCCATTCCTTACGAATATTGGTACATACACATACTAAATGTAGGTACTAGTCTACCTACGTGTCTTGAGTCGTTTTTAGTAAAGGGTGTGCGCTTATTTCAGTAAATTCTAGGTATAGCCAAATTGTAGAACAGTTATAAAGCGAGAGTGGCAAGCCGTGTCATATAGCTTTTTATTATACAAACGTGTATTTTCAGTTTCGGAGTGGTTATGTTTTGCAAAGCATGCATCAGCACAGGTAATAGTGCAAGAGTATCAGCGTTATCTGCTCCAAATGTGCATAAGCCGTGACGTTATTTATTCGAACGCGTTTTTACGAGTAACACACTACGCGCCAGCTTGCAGTCACGTTTCCATTGTACCATTAGATTCTCGGTCCTTTTTGTACGTGCCAGTAGAAATTATACATTTATAAAATCATTTAATTAGCTATCATTATGATGATGTCCAGTTATTAAATTCAAAATTTATCAGTGTAAAAGACTAGGTGTAGCCTCTTTGGTATTACGAAACACAATTAGATATGTTTGGAACTTTTACGATAAATTAACCATAAAGCTTTACACTTTAACAATTTAAGTGTTAAGATACAAGTGAAATATTGAAAGTAGAACCAGGAAAAACTAACAACGAAACTTACGAGCAGTCAAACAATTTAATTTTCTAAGATATTTAACTCTATTCTGTGGGTAATGGAAACGCGAGTCCATGAAATTATGACATAACATTTGTTTAACATTTCTTGTTATATTTCTATAATTTTTAATTAAAATAGTAAGGAATTTTAATTAAGATGATGCTAATGTTTTTTCTTAATTTACAAATTTTCATTTCGTAATTGAATTCGTTTGTACCTGTATTTACAAGTGCCTGCCATCTTGACCTGATTAGGTAGGGACTTCCACATTTAATTAATTAGACATGACTTCTGCAAACGTAATTGTTTATAGACTAACGTTGCTCTGCGAGTAAAGTTGATTTAGAATCAAGTCATAATGTCTGAACGCATTACAGATTTTCATAGATGAAGCATTTTTATGAAACAAACTTCCCATAATAACAATCCTTTTAATTAAAGCATTCAAATCCGCTTAGCCTCTTCGCCGATACCTACGCCAAAGAAAGTTAAAAATGGCCGCAGATCATAGGCCCAACTTTTTACTTTTTGCACCCGATATTTACTGTCAGGGTTTTATAAACCTCCATTTCGATAGTATTTTGATAAACTCTCCCCATAATTATAGTGAAGCAATTTTTGTTCATCTACTAGATGTACCTACTAAATTTAATCAATATGCAGAAATATTTATGACAGAAATAATATTATTGTTTAAATGAACCTTGACATAGTGGATGCACCGCAATATGTCCTAGAAACATAAGACGAACGCAGTTGGTTTCATTCGTAATATTTGTAGCTATTCATTTGATAGGTTAAAGGTTTACAAGCTGTCTACTAGCCGCGAGTAATAGGTATCTCGTATCATTGTTTTGCATATAATTTATGAATATCTACCAAAGCAGCTATATACTGCCAAAGCAGCTACTAATATCTGGGAACTACTGATTAAAAAAACTTTCTATGTTGAATAGCCCATTTATCGAGGAAAGCTTATATATATAGAGGTAAGCCTTTTTGTCCGGATACTCGGAGTAGTTCTAACTGGACACAAAACCACTGGCAGAAGCAAGTAATGGTAGAATATAAAACATAGAAGAAATTTACCATAATGCAGGTACATTATGGTTAATTTCTTCTCGTCTCAATTCATCCAAAGGTTCTTTGTAAAAGATCGCTTTTACCGATAATTCCACCCATTGCGTCACCGTTACCTTTTCTTTTAATATTAAATTTTATATCTACCTGTAAATCCGATTATAAAGTAAGCTTTAAAGCATTTTCTAAGATGTCTTTAAGCTCTTTAAATACCGTGAATAAAGATTAATTGTTCATCTCGGATAGACTTCATGTAAATAAGCTACCGATTTATTCAGCCTACGTTAAAACGATCCCGATTCGATGAAAACAAACAACAGTCAGTTTGTTTGTGTTCTGCTAAAAATAATGGATTTGAAAGCGAAATAAGAAACGAATACGTTTTCTTTCTTATTTTAGCTACCGGATCTGTAGTCAAGTTGTAAATTATTTTCGGAATGAAATTTGTTACGGGAAAGACTACCAATATTCACGCAATCGTTTATCTTCACTAATGTTATAAAGCTATAGGAGTTGGTTTGTTTGCTTGAACGCTCTATTCTCAAAAACTACTGGCCTGAATTGAAAAATTCTCTCAGCATTAGACAGTCCATTAATTGAGGAATTTTCGGTTACTAACTGAAAATGATAACTGAATATCGTAGTTTAACATAGTTTGCAGTGGGATTGGGTTAATTAAAGCAATCTTGCTCACGGAAAATATTTAGCATTAATTAGGCGCTTCTAATTATTAGATGGCTATCTGACTAGTGGTTAATTCTAAACTCATGTTGTTTATATAAGGTTTATATTAAATATGTTTAATTGATATAACTGTAAACAAAACTACTATAAAAAAGTCAACAACAAAGCTTTTACGTCAATTATTGTCATAATCAACTGGTATTAATTATAATAATAATCATGAGTGGTTAAGACGCTGCATTTGCATTGGTTAGTATCATATAGCACTGCAATGAACGGAATTGAATAAGTTAACAAATACCATTAAGTTTTAATCCTTCGGTAAATCCAATTTTCAATGCCAATCTCAATCGCAAATCTATGAAAATGTGATTAGAGTAAGGGATGAAATTAGCTAATCGTGCTAGAATAGGCGCTTCTAGGCGGAACTGATCATCCAGGTCCATGGACCCAACCAAGCTTCCCAATATGCTCTGAATCATTCGTATTTCATCTGGAGTATTTTTAGAATCACAATTATCACAGCACCACTCCACTTCAGGGTTTAAAGGCGACGTCGGAAGCAAAATTCCCACACATTCTTTGTTGAAACATTTCAGTGCAGATAGCTTTGTGCCCATCTCAGTATTATCTCTACATCGTTCACAATCGCACCAGAAATGTTTTGATTTATAAAGAAAACATCTTCTAGCTGGAGTGCACAATAATAGCCCTGTGTAACACGTTAGGATCTCTTCTCCAACTTCAATATCTTTTGTGGCATAGACAGCCATGGTGTAGTCAGTAGTCAAGAACACATTCCTTGTATTTGGGACACAACTGTGATTGAGAAATGCTGACAGTGGGTAAAGTCCACGTAGTGGTATTTTTCTGTCTAGTGGGTTATTAGGAATCCTGAAGGAGTTTATGTTAATAATGGAGTGCACTAGTTTCATAAATGTTATCTGATCGCCTGGCACCACATGCGTCCTGCACAACATTTCAAGTTCAACGAATTTACTTTCAGCATTGTTGTTTTGTAAAAAAGTTAATAGCAGTTTGTGATCTTTCTTAAGAAGTAAAAACCGTAAATAAATCTGCATTCGGGCAAATACTCCAGCATATTTTTCACAATTAGGTTTTGGCTTCCAGTTGGTTGTGATGAAGTTGCATTCTCTGGCGTGATCCTGACTTTTTTTGCATTCTTCTGAACAGATGGCCAATGAACATTGTTCACAGGGGTGGCAAGCTTCACTGATTTGATAACAAACGGAGCAGTAAGAGTCCCCAGCTCGGTCCGCCCGCGGTGCAACAATCAGCGGCTTATTCTTGAAGATAAGGGTTCCTTTCTTGATGGCTTGCAGTGCAAATAATCCCCGCCCACCGAGTTTCGATGGTTTGATGGTCCAGAGGGGCTGAGAAGGTTCTCCAAGATATTCCAATAACTGTTTGTGTATCTTTTCAGCAATTGGAAGCGCCATGTCGAAGCTGCCGTGCTAGCAGTAACTGGAGTCCTAGTGCACTGGAGGGCATGGTAGGTGTAGCAGCGCGCCGCGGCTGACTGACGCCGCCAATCCACCGACAACATCGATGTAACCCGTTATGAAAATAGCCACTGGAAATAATAAATCTCATCTGTTCCATGGAGCCAGGTCACGTGTCGAATCTGACGTAATATACGTCGGTTCAGCGATTTATGTTTAGTTTACTATTGCACGTTGCGACCTAAAAGCTGAGTCAGAATGTTTAACTGTCAATAAAAAGCGTTTCTATTCATTAGAACACAGCCGGATTGTGTATCTGCAGCTTTACCTGACCTCATTTAATCCAGCAAAAGCTTCTGAAGTTTCCATGCTGACCTTGATCGCATTTAAACGTCACTAAAATTGTTTTTTTTTGCATTGCATATTGTTTTTTGTTTTAATCAAACTTCTTTTCATAAAGTTTACAGCGAATCAAATGCCTATTTTAAATATAAACAAATATTCTCCTATTTAATAGGACGTCATACCTGTTAAGTGAAACGAACCATTTTCCTTAGCAGACAGATCGCGTGATTGCGTGACCCGGTTGACTAATGTTTACAACAGTAACGTCTTTTCATTCTCGTGTCAGCGAAAAAAAATGCTATTATCAATAGGTTTATTTTTTCGCAAACGTGAACAATTGTTTCAGAGGAGGTTTCCATTAAGTGGGGCTGTTATGTTTAGACGTTATACACTTACACTGTTCTACGTCAACGGTCAGATATTTAAGACCAGGATGTTTACAGTTTCCAAGCATCGACCAGTTAATTGTCTGACGTGAGGAATTTATTAATCAAATCGAGACAGAACGTAACTCACTTTGGTGTTTTCTCTGATCATTTATGGAATAACAATGGGAGAAAGCATCTTGTACTTCTTATCGATTATTATTTTCATAGCAACTTCATCTGCTCACATATGTCGAAGCTGTGAATATACTTTTTTGGGTTCACAAGGGGCTGAATTTTGGTGCTTTCTAGTAAAGTGCTGCATAGGTATTCGCAGTCCAATGCCAGTCATATAGCTCTCAAAAACATCCATCGCTGTATCCAGTCAATTCCAGTGACCTTTCTAAGCGGTTCAAATCTAAATTTCAAAACAGTCATCTGTCGTCGGATTTGTGGTTGTACTGAAATAAATTTGCAAACGGTTATCTTTTTATCATAATCTTTAATCTTTTAATGTATAGTATAGTAAGTAATAATGTATAGTAAGTAGAATAAACAGAATATGGTAGTTGACAACTAGTCAAATTCAATACTTTTACTGAACTGTCAAAAACGGTTATATTTTATCATGGACTTACTCTTAGATTTACTATTACTACAACTATTTTATGCAACTTGTACGAAAACGTCACAGATATTTCACATCAAGCTGTATACTTATTATGCTATAATGATAATAAAGAAAATCAAGAAGTTTTTCCTTCAAAACAATAAATTAAAATTACATTCCTTTAAGATGCTTTTCCAAATACATATCACAAAGGATTTTATCTTTGACCTAATGAACTATGTACTTTATTCATTAAGAATATATCCGACCATTCTACCAAACGTTTTCCTTACAACCGCGAAGGTAACTGGCAGTGAAATGCATGTCAGTAACAGGTAGTGTCAAATATTAAAGCTTCATTAAATGAATAAGTGAAGGGATGATTGGCAGCAATATTTTTATACTATGCGTTAAGTGACGAATAGATTGGCTCCTCGCAGTAAACATAAAAGTAGGGACATGGCACACGGATAGGCAGGTATGGAATTCTTTTGAGTCTACCATGTCAAGCTTGACTGTGATGACATGTATGCGGAATACGATACTACCGATGCGTAGCGCACGCACATAATTAAAAATCTTTCAATACTTTTTAACGTTTGTTGTGTATTTTAAAATGGGTTTCAAATATGTCAAGCCATCTTAAAGATACGTAACAAATGTTTGCGCCATCGTGGGCTGAAGCTAGTCTAGTATACATGATTTTGGTACGGATGCACTCAAGACCGATATAAATCTAGAAGTTTATAATACTGCAGCGGGTCGCAGTTACCACGTAATTGGTTTGATCCTTGTTATCCTTCAGCTCTGCTCTAGCGACCATGAGAACTGTCTTATTTGAATAAGTGACTAGTAGAATATAGTGTTCACTGCGTAACTTTGAGCTGCCTGGATTTATCCAGGAATCTTGTAGATCTGCATAAATTACAATGACAGTACCAAGTCCAAATACTACCAATAGTCGGTTTAAACTGATTAAAGTTAATGTACAGACGCCAGCACATCAAGCTTCTATAATCTGTCAAATTTTCTCAATGGATTTCGAATCTTATCGCTGAAGCATATGATTCAAAATTGATTGGGAAAATTTGACAGTTTCGGGTAGTTTGATGTGCTGGCGTCTGTACTATGCATTACATTGCGGTAGTATTAGGTAATTCGCACTTCAGTTTCCCTCTTTACAGGTAGCTACGTATCGGGAGTCAGGTAGGCGCATGCGGCGGCGGCGGCCATTAATAGCATACAATGTCTGACGTGCTGTAGGAAATGACGCATTGTTTACCGCGATTTGCAATGTTACCTCTACTTGAGCGGAATATAATTATTGCAAAATAAGTACCGGTAGGCCGCAAGCGTTTATCGATAGGTACAGTTGAAAGAACAATCGAGAGGTCCTGACGTCACTCTATTTCTATCAAGGATAGTTGCATTTCTAATAATGTATTTACTGTAAAATATTTTCAGTTTAGTTGTGTGTATAGAACTAAATTCTTCAATGTCAACGAAGTATTTCAAAACTGACGAGATTACGATAAACTATATCTTTGTCACTGATTATTCAGATTAATCTTAACATAACACGCGTCTAATATTTACTTCTTAATGTTTTTCTTTCAATAAATATTATTTTGAGAAAACTTGAAAATTGTTTGGTGAAACGTACCATGCCAACGATATCCTTCAGCCTCCCCAAACGCATAAATCAGCCGGCACTGAAGATCCATCACTATTTGGTTTGTCTTCGGGATATACTTCGATATTCGATTAACTAAAAAACTTTCTAAATCTGGCACACTCTCAAAGTTCAATGTACCCATTAGACTTCCGAGGGCTCCCTGGATGGCGCAAATATTTTTGATAGGAACTCGCATGTTGCACTGCAAACATCGCCACGAACTTGAAGAATTTAGTGGCTCTATGGGTAGTAAATATCCTGTACATTGATTTGAAAAACATTTCAGTGCGCCGAGGAGAGTTCCTCGTTCAGTTGGATCAGCACACCGATCACATTTACACCAGAAATGTTTTGTTTTATACAGGTGAGTGCGACGCGCCGGCGTTCCCCACAAGATTCCAGAGTAACAAGAAAATAATTCTGTACCCGCTCGTATAGGCTTTACAGCTTTCACCGTCATCTGAAGCTCACTGTTGAAGTAGTATCTTGTATTTGGAACACAATTGTGATTCATCAATCCTGACACAGGATACAATCCACGCATGCTCATTTCCTTTTTACCGTACGCAGTGGCAATTTGAAATGCATTAGTGTCTAACGCACAACAGGCTAATATCATCAGCTGCTCTTCTTCTGCTGGTATTTCGTAATATTGTTTCAAATTTCTTATTTCTGTTCCGTGTTGGGGTAAATCGTGTGCCTGCAGGGAAGCCATAAATATCCTTTGGTCATTATTTAACATCAGAGCTCTGATTGGTGTTAAAGCTCGAGACAGTAAACATCCATCAACATCCTCGACAGGTGTGTTGATATTCCACCGGGAAATTATACCACAGTCGTTTAAATGAACGTTAGTATTCTGACACTGAGCAGAGCACAATAACAATAAACACTTTGAACACCTGTATAAAGTATCACTGTCTAGTTTTCCGCACACCGTACAGCCTTGTTCTACGACGGTGCCAGCTCGAGGCCCATAAATGAGAGGTCGGTCAACGAACAGCACTTCGCCTGGCATTATATCCTCGGTGGCGAATAGGCCACGACCACCGAAGGGAGATTCGCTGATCATCCATTTACACGTATACTGCAGGCCGTCGATGTAGTCGCACAGTCCGAGGTGTTCCTTTACCATTTGCGACAATTGCTCCAACGACAACATCCTGCCGCGACCCGACCGATGACGGCACTGCACTGAGCGCTCAATGCGAATATACAAATCAGCGAGTTTGATAACAGCTAGGCAATGATCGGTTATAAGTATAACATAGCCAAAAACGTACGCGATCTTCTCCGCAATTAACTGAGTCCGATAGAAGTGTGCCGGCCGCGTGGAATACGTATACGGACCTGACGTATTCTTCACGGGCGTTGCCAAGCCAATAACGTATAGATTATCAGGTAATTTACGTACAAGTTCTGTACGGCGCTCGACGTTCTCATATCACACGATTCAGCGGTTACCTGACTCGTCCTACAAACGTGTGAAATACGAAGACGTGACATCTGGGAAAAATCATGTACCTGTTTTATAAATAGAGTTCGGTTGATAACTATTTTTAAATCAGTTAGAAATGAAATACATATATTAGGAGCTCAGTGCTCTGGTTAATATACAAAAACAGCTGCTGTAAAGTTTCACTAGGTGGCGGGAGATTTATCTAGTTAATTAACTAAATTGGCTAATTAGCAAGCTATACCTGAATAAATGCTTTGCGAAAAGCATAGGGCATTGAAAGTTTTCATCAATTTGTATCTCATTCGCTTATTTCTTATCGATATAGTGACTGAAAATAAAAAAAAAACTTCTTCATAAATTATTAATATGTAGGAATAGAAATACAGATATTTTACTATTTCCGCGTGACCGGCTGATAAAGTGGTTACATACGCCTTAGCTGTGACTGAGACGTTTCGGGTTCGATTCCCGAGTAGAGTAAAAAGGCAGCAGCTTTCAGGTTACCACTGCATAAACGTATTTGGAAAAGCAGTTATTTAATTAAATGTCTATTAATTTACTTATATATACCTATTATATAGCTACCTAAAGAGAAACAATACGATTAAAACAAACCATATGATATTTATGTATATAGATATTATCTTAAACATTTAGTTACCTATTAACTATGAGTAGTATATTCATTGAAAATTCATAATGCTCGTATAGGTAATAGGAGGGATTGATACTATTTCTATCATATCTTTTTACGATCGAAATCTACGAAATTATTTTTCATATCAGATCCATAGTTCCTGAGATTAGCGTTCGAGCAAACAAAGTTTTCACGTTTATAATATTAGTACAGATTCCCGTTTGTTCAAGATTTGTCAACTGCGCAGTTATATCGGCGAGCCAACTCAGTTGGGCTGTACCATATAATACTCCAAATATTGACAGACTGATATCCTAGTTGCATATTGGGAAAAGAAAAATGGTAGCATATTGGCTACTGATTGGTTCTGTGTTGTTAATTAAGGATATTAAACAGAACGTTCAAAACATAGACAGTGGAGTTGTCGTCGTGAGTCGTGAAGTACCTTAGCTTGTGCACCGTAGCAGGACATACGGCACGTTCACGCCCTCGATGGCGCGCACAAAGTGGCGTCAGGGAACGTAACCAGATCCACTCCCTTTGTTGTAGCGAGTCCCTACGCGTTGGTTCGACAACCTGACCAGTCTCTGTAACCGCTTGAACTACGTGGACGCTTATGTGATTATGGAAAAATAATCTAAATGCCCAATACACATCAATATCACCCCGCGAACATTTTTCACGGTGCCTGACGGTGCAGTGATTAAAGAAACTGGTTGCCCCAGAATGCAAACCCTGTTTGAGGATCTCGAAGATGAGTGTCCGTGGTATTATTTCGATAGTTCTTACAAAGTGTTACTGGGAGCTTGCCTTTTTATATTCGGTTAGTTTTTCTGTGCTTAATAACATGTTTAATAAAATTTGGATAGTAGTGTTTTTGTGCTTGTATTTTATTATGTTAATGTGGATCATACTTCAATAGGTGTGTTCGGGGTGCTGCTCAATGGTTGGCTTTTTGCCACATTCATCCACAGTCACCTGCTCATATTCAGGAGTCATATTCTGGTACTTAATCTGTGCACAGCATCACTTGGCAGAAATCTTGTCGGGTTTCCATTTGCCGGATCATCGGCTGTAGCGAAAAGGTAAAAGTTTTATGTTAAGGAATTTAAGTAATTATATTTGAAAGAGTCTTTATCATAACAGATAGATATTGTTTTAGATGGCTCTTTGGTCCTTCGTGCTGTCAACTATTTGCATTTCTGAATCAATTCTTTGGTGTCTTTCAAATGACTGCCTTGTTTGTGGCAGTTTTGGAGCGATATCTATTAGCAAAGTACTACAGACGTGGTATGTATACTAATTGAAGAAAATTAGTGACTTGCGCAACAACAGTTTTGTTTTGATTATGTTTGTTTATATTTCAGAAAGATATCTCTGTACGCGACTGTATTGGTCTTTAGTTGGCCTCAGTTGGTTTAATTCATTTATTTTCGCCATTCCCCCTTTGTTCGGATATGGGAAATACTCTTGTGATTCGACCGGAACAACTTGCACATTCCTTTGGCCATCATTGACTTCTGGGGCCAAACACATAGGTTTCAGCATACCCTACATTCTTGTTTGTGGAGTCATACCAGTCGTTGCTATGTGAGTAGACTTCACAGAATTGGAATAAACAAAGGTTGAAACTTATGGTTATTTTACTCGTATATCATATTTCCAGATTTAATTACATGGGAAAAGCTGTACGATTAGAAAGAATATTCTACAAAGGAGAACAACAAAAGGAGCAATCGAGACTTACGCAGGTAATTAATGATGTTCATTTGTGCCATAAATTTAAAAGCGTTAAAAATTTGAACACCTTGTGGATGCCATAAAGAAAATATATGGTAACTTTTCGGGAATATCGTCAGCAAATTCCAGAACTACTCTGTAATTTATAATCATCTATTACTTGTCAAAGGGAGCTACAGTTGGCAAGAGTATTTCAACAAACTAGAATTCTGAGCCAATTGGTATTTTCGACGCAGTCTTCTGTTTATTATAATTTGTCTTTTAACACCATTAAATATATGATCTGTTATTTCAGACTCTACATGCTGTGTCCATAAGTACGTTAGCATTTTGGATACCTGCCGCTGTTCTGGTTGGTTACCAGTGGTTACCATTACTCATATACGGATACAGACCACATATACCATCTGCTTTGGCGGTGATTGCACCCATCGCTTCGGAGGTCAGAAACTGATTCAACATCAATAGTAATTTATCCCAGTAAGTAACGGCAGCAGATCTAAAATGTTCTATTTCCATCAGGCAGCCACAAGTATTCCGGTACTGTGTTTCATTGCCGGCGATGAGAGGCTCCGCGCCGCACTTCTTGGACGCATGCGCAGAAATTACGCCCTGCTTCAACCTGAGCAGGCTATACGGTACAATAACCTTCTTTAGCAAAATGAAGGAAGAGGATCGTCCTTGCATACCCGTCTGTAGGGTCCCGCTGGAGATATTCTAAATGATGTCCCCCCAAGAAATGATCAGCAGCAATATAGTTCATGATGCTATAAAAGAATTATGTACACATTTGAAATGTATCCCTACGCTTATAATAAACGTTTAAGTTACACATTGTCATTTTCCTATTTAAAATTCTAACACTAATTGCGTTGCGTTTGCTTAGATACGTTTGCGCACAATTCAACTAAGTACTTCTGGTGTACAATAGGGGAAGCAGAGCATGAAACAACTGGTGTTGTGACTGAAGACTCAAGATGCAACTTGAGATTCAGGTGTCACACACACGATTATAAAGAGCATTACCACAAGTCTCCTAGACTCGTTTAGTTTAGCATTGACATCTTAAAACTCCTTAGTTAACCTGATTCGATTAGTCTTTGATCGCTGAAAGGTATTTGTGAATTAAATGTAATGATTTTAGTAAGCTCAAATGAAAATATTACAGTTAATTGTGTTTGGAAGGATGTGTTTAATCATGAGGAGAAAATTGTTTTGCATCAAGGTTTTTTCGTCACAGGTAATAAATTCTATATGAATACTCTAAATTTGAAAAACGTATGTTACTACAGAAAAAATATTTTTTAATGATGTTACGATTTCAGGCTTATTGTCAATCTTATTGAGTTTATGGCTAAGTTTAACGCTTCTGTTTTCAAGCCTTCGATTTGATAGCAGTTATCGGAACTTGAATAACTTCATCGCAGTGGGGTGTGTCAGGCGTATTGTACCAACGGTCTTGCACCTGCCGTTTGTCGAATACATACAAACGTGAGTTTGATGGGTATGCTTACCTATTTGGATACCTTTTGCTTATTCAGTCCTTGAAATCGAATTATAAACTCGTTAGTAAGATTTAAACTGAATGATGACTTGTTCTCCAGCGGTATTACACAATATATGCACTAGTAATTACTCAGAATGCAATAATATGACTTCCTGCAACGCCATTTCATCAGAAAAGTATATTTCTTCGCCCAAACCATTTTTTGTTTTTTCTAATGACCATATCTACTGGCCTTTCAGTACACTGTATGAATTTCAAACATTCTCTTGTGAAGTTTTTGCTTTCGTGGAGACGTTTCTGGCAGTGCTCGAGATCGAATGCCTTACGCACGTCTGTATTGAAAGATATGTAGTTGCAAAATACATAACCAACGGTACGTGATTCTCTATTTAATGTTCTTGTATGTTTTTTATCGTACTAAATTATGGTTGCTTCATATTTATTGTTTTCAAGGTTGGCAGATACAAAGGAACCACTATCACTTGTTTATTTTTCTATGTGTGTTCTTTGCCGGTCTTTATTCTATTCCACCACTGTTTGGGATTGGAAAGTATGGATACGATTTCCAATGCACCTCCTGCACCTTCGATATGATGTTACCAGATACTTGGGAGAGATACATCATTATAGCCATTTTTGTTCTTCGAAGCGTCAAGCCTGTGATTGTTATGTAAGTACCTATTTACAAACATTAACACATTTTTTGTTTTAGATTTCTGAATAAGCGAATGTAGGTCATCAGATGTGATACATCTCAAGCAATTCGCGTTTATACCAAATTGACTCAAGTAAACTTAATCTAATCAGAGGCTTAACTAGTGTTGCAAATTAGCCGTGTCAATTAGATCGCACTGGGGAGAAGGCAGCTTCGATTAATAATGGTAGGCAATTAGTCCAATTATTCCTGTTTCAAAGTTTGACTGACACGAGCTATTAACGACGTACAATTTTAATGATTGTGAGAATTCTCTCTACACTCTGAGATAGGAACATAATTACACCTACAAAGTTTTGTAAAGCAGGAATTATTGTTAGAACAGTGTTTAAACAAAGGCAATATATGCATGACGAATGTTCCAGGGTGATGATGCTTATATGGGCTCGAATATTGGAGAAGAAGTTTCCTTGCTCTATGAAGAATCAATGTTTTACTCGCGTGAGTTCTAGTTGCTATATTAAATGTAAATGCCTTAAATTATTTATTAAAGGTGTAATTCGGCTATCCCAAGTATTATTCGCATAGCTGTGTTACCCTCTAACTAATTTTAGGTTTATTATTCCTACGAGTGTTGAGAATTAATTCGTTAATTTTCTTAATTTCAGAGTGTGATCTTAATAACGCTGGTGAATCTACTGTGCTGGGCGCCCATTGCACTAATCAGGGGCAGTATTGTCCTATCGAACCTTTTGCATGTAGAAACATTCCCTCTGCCTTCAGGAACTTACATAATGTGGGCTTTGTGGATTCATTGGGTAAGGAAACCTTTGTAATTATGATTTTTATGACCAGATTAATTTCATCAAGAAACGATGGATGGATTGTGTGAAAGTTGATATCGTTAGAAAGAATTTTATAATTGATTGCTCATGTCTTAGGACCATAAAGTGTTTCTAATACTTATGTATTTAATATTACCAAATGCAGTACGGATAAAAACGTTACCTATAGAAAAAACAAAATTAAACATAATAAATTTTACTTGTGAGATGACGGCAGATAGAAGGGTGTGGAAGAAAATCACCCCCAATAAAAATTGGGTTAAGGGCAGGAGTATGATGAGTTTCATGAAACACTCTTAGCTGAAGACGTGTGGGTTTGTTAGAAATATAACGCTCTTTAAAAAAATAGAAACAATGATATATTTATTTGTGTCTTTCATTAAGTTATTAGGCTGTAGGTAAAAGTCCAGTTGAACAACGGAAATATGCAATGGAAGATGGGTCCATATACCTACTTACTATGAAATGTTTGCTATTTCTGTGAACTCTTGTAACATTCGCCTGGCTAATGATGCGTAAAATAGTACGTACGTCCCGAATGTTGTGTAAGCTTTATGAGGAGTGACGTAATTGCGAAATGGTGCAGTGCCCACGACTCATGACACGCCGATTCATCTGTGAGTCATGTTGCGTACATCACGCAGTCTGCCAAATAAATCGCTATCATTCTATTAAACACTTTGATCAACACAATGATCAATCTATATGTGTACACGTGTTTGATGGCAATTTGTTTAATAGTAAGTTGTTTCGAGGTTTCAATGATCTATTAAAACTTCATATCCGCAGAGGTCGCGATTGCTTCTCTGGATTTATTCTATAGGTAACGTTTTTATTCGTCCTGCATTTGGTAATATGACATAAATATCTATTATTAAAATGTTATAATATCCCCAAGACATTAGTTATACATTTTTATATTAAGGTTTATTTACTATTTTATTTATATTGACGAAGTGAAGCTGATTCTTCCGTGTTGGTTCTTTGGGAAAGATTGACTGTAAAATAATCTACGTAATAATAAAATAATTAAGTATTCAAACTCAAACTCAAAATCATTTGTTCAAACTTGGCTGTAAAACAGCAATTTTTGAACGTCAAAAATTACAGAAGACAGCCCCCAAAACATCCACTCTTCACCACTTCCTATATGTTTTTGCTGGGAAGCAAAAGTAGCTTAACAAACTCCCCAGCAAAATTAACAAAATAATCGTTAAATAGTCGCTAATGTGTGTTTTCTTTCAGGTTGCGCCTGCACTGACAGCGATAGCAATGTTTCTTGTCGACGATCGAGTGCGCAGCGAAATGTTCAATTGGTATGCGTCTGACTATGAAGACAAAAATTATGACAAAGAAGATTAAAATTATTTTTCAAGAAACCATGATTATGTTCACTTGTTTTTAATATTGAAAATAAAAGAAAATTCAAGAAGCAAAGCGTAACAGAAATGTATTAATATTAATTGTGTTGTAGGCTAACTGTCATTGTGATTGATTGAAATAATTAAAAAGAAAGCCGATGTATCCTTTCACCTTTTCTTCAAGGCAGTCATTAGGTGCTCAAGATACCTAAATAGTATTCTGGACATACACTAATGTAGGTACATGGTTATATGTAGGAGCTCAAACGAAAAAAAATAGACATCACAAGGCAAATTTTAAATCAAATATTTGAACTTCATTACATATATGTAGTACTGCGGATAATTTCAGAAGGAAAAACACCCGCAGCAAAATTCTCGTTTCGCTAAAAAAAAAAAAATTGGTAACTGTCCAGCAGTTTGAGAGATTACTCATTTTATACAGTTAGTATTGTTATTAGTGTAAACAAAAAGCAAAACTAATAACGAAATATACTTAGCTTCCACGCTCGTATGATTAGTTATTGCTTTTTAATGAATAGAAACAGGAACTGAGTTGTTACAAGGTTCGAAACAACGCGGTGTTATTGCTATTGGAATTCTTGTTATGGACGCCATGGCACATTTACGCAGAGGAATTAATGAAGGTCCGGCTACGAAGGTCTTATTGCACATGTGACTATTGTGGCAATTAGGTACATGCCTTTGTAACTATTCGTACTTAACATGCTTTGATAACCCATAGCAGATGTTTTATAGTAAAAAAAATGTTAGGTGTTAGTAGAAGGTCATTTAGGAATGAAATATAGAACACACACAGTTTATATATTTTATATTATATTAGATATTTTATGTATAGTATACATAATAGTAACATTAAATAATGCATGAAATCGTATTAAATACGATGACAAGATTGCCAACAATATATATTAATACAAAGAGAAAAGATTTGTACGAAGAATATCAGCGCAGTCCAGTTACATAGTATGATACAATACATTGTATGGTCATCTAATTCAGTCGAAATGTACATTACATGTATATTTTAGTGAAGGAAGAAATTTAATTCAATCTAGTCCTAAACAAATTATTTTCTACTGCTGAACACAACGTGGAAAGTATCCCTACTTAAACAAAAATAACAGTAGCCTATGAAGGAAACGAAATAGACGTCGTATTATGTAGTTGATTAATTATTTCTAAATATACAAAAAAGCGCAATATGCCTTTACTAGGTACTTTTGATGCCATCACATACTACCCACGATTGGTCCACAGTAAGGCCTGTATTATGGAGTAAAATTACACGCACACAATACACCACGACTTGTCGACACTTGGCAAGAAACTTTATTATTCCAAATTGTTCATTACAGTCAAGATAGAGCCAAATTACAGCCAAGTTGTATCTTACATATCCTTCACAAAAATTAGGTCTACTATGAACTTTTTACAGTAATTCCGATACAATAAGTATTTGTATTACATATATATATATAGATATATTTATTATACACCTTACTACTTAAAACTAATTAAATCGATTGATTGCAGTTCATAGGAAACTTATTATAGCGGCACTTCATGTTATTTGTTTTAAATAAATCAAATCGGTATAAAGTTGAAAGTAAGATTTATATTGCACCTTTTATCTTATCACTATTCTGACAAACGTCGCACGCACACACAACACTTCCTCTGGAATGGGTTCGATGATCGTCATCGAGTCGTTCGTCGCATTCATCCATCGCATCGCTATTTACAAAGTCCTCATTAACATAATAATAATTTTCGTCATCTATTATTGTAGTGTTGTGTACCCTGTTGCTGTAGGTGGAGGCGCTGCGCGTGGAGGGGCTGCTGAGCACGATGGCGGGGCAGGCGCGCGCCGCGCCCGCCGCCTGCTAGATCTGCTCCAGCGCCGTCGCCTCCCACTGCCTCTTCTGTCGCCTCTCGATCAACGGGATCAGGAACAGAATTAGCCCGCTCAGCGATATCGTACCGCCAGCTACGTAAAAACCTGGCGCGTAAGAATGGAGCGTGTCGTACAACCAACCTGCGAAACAATAGAATACAAATATATGTAAAGTTTGTTTCAATCGTAGTTTAAAAGCAATTGTATATATTAGATTTCTTACCTGCGAATGGTGGTCCTATAAGAGAAGCAATTCCTTGGAATAGTAGAAGGAGACCAAAAGCGTTTGTGAGCTTCTCGATACCCAGTAGGTCAACGAGGACGACTGAAGTAAGCCCTACGTAGGCACCGATGGTAAACCCAAATGTAGTAGCGTATAAAGCTAGACCCCAAAACTCCCAGCAGACCATTGCCATTGCCGTACCTGGAAACGACAACGATATTTAAAAATAACTTAAATACAAATCTGTAATTATAAAGAACAATATGCTTTCAGCATACATACCAAATCCTGCTATAGTAAGGCACAGATTATAAGCCAGCAAACGGTTTACCCAAGGCTTATCACTTATGTAACCAAGAATTATTCTCCCCACTAAATTGGATCCTCCGATTATGGAAATCAGGTATGGTGGATTTTCAATTCCTAACGATTCGCTCATTGGTACTGTGTAAACGTACGGTATATAAAAACCAATACTAGTCAAAAAGTTTGATATAGCGAATAAAATGAAAATAGGGTCCACCAAAAGGGACAGGTCAAGCATTTCTCCAAGAGCGGCTTTAAATTCTGTTGAGCAAGGCAACCAGCCACATTTCACTTCTGGCTCTTCTTTTGTGTCAGTGGGGAATGTTCTCTCAGGAGACGTAGACCTAAATCTGGCAAGACTTGTCATACTGCCTTGATATAAGACATCGGGCCTTTGCATGATTCCACTACCGTGGCGCGAGGGTGGTGGCTTCTGTTCATGTGGTTTGTTTAAAGCGGGCTGGGATAGCGTCAGTCTTGCGATATCATTGTCGTCCACCTTACCATTAACTCTGAGGACGTGTTCTGTACTTTGAGATCTTTTAAGTGGAGACTTATTATTATATTTAGGTAACATGGGTTCTGATGCAGGTGTTCGAGGGGCCTCGGGAACAGGTTTAAACATAAGACCCAATGGCACACAGTTCAGTATTAAGGCACCGATGATAGCCATAGCACCGCGCCAGCCGTAGTTTTCTATTAAAGCTGATGTGATTGGAGCAAACAAGAATGTCCCTAGTCCTGATCCGCAAACTGCGATTCCTGAAAAGTGAATAAAAAAGGTCATTTAAGAAACAAACTTAGCGAAATGTGATTAGTCAAGTTAAGGTATTGAACAATAAAATTACCAGTAGCAAGACTCCTGTATCTTTCGAACCATACTGTGACGCTGACAATGGCGGGAAGGTAGATGAGGCCGAAGCCGAATCCGGTGCCCACGCCGATTGTGAAGATGAGCGTGAGCACGTTGTTCGCGAACGCTGACAGCACCACGCACACTGACGCCAGGAGCGCACCGCCCACAGTCACCGTGCGACATCCCCAGCGGTTGACCAGCGAACTCGATATAGGACCTGGAATAAACATATTAAGTATTAAACATTACGCTTTCAACATTGATGCAGCTTTTGCAAATTTTGCCTAGAAGAAGCCTATTCACTCATGACTTTAATACTTCTAGGTTGTATTTATAGGGAAACACAGACTCCAGCAGGGACTTCCCATCCTTAGCTGAACGCATAATAAAATTGATCCCAAAAGTATTGTGCGTGTGTGATATGCCCATGATATGCCCAACATTTGTCGGTGAAACATCGCCGTACGTTTAGTGGTCCGATGATGGAATGGGCTAGGTGGAATTTAAAGATGTAATTCCTCCGCTCAAGCGGCGTCGACGCTTAAGAATTTCAAGCCGTTACTCGGCCTATCATGTCGATAATTCTCTTGGAATGTTTTTCAATAGCCTTAAGCACCTCAAGTTGGTGTTTGGCAGATTTGTGCCAAAGATAAGCGCTCCATACACACGCAATCAAACTTCTGTTCCGGCGTGAAGTACTGTCTCACCGGCCAGGATACCAAACTTTTTGGCAGCCACCGAAGAGCCTTTGCTTCAATGTAAGGATCAAAATTGAGAGTCAGTGTTAACGTGAGTTAACATTAAATTAAATGAACCTCCAGACAAATATTTCACTAATACATATATAAATTAACCTAGATTTTGAGTTTATACGTAGTGTTTGGTATCATGCTGTTTTTGTTATCTCGCACATGCTGTAAAGGACCAAAGTTCAAATAATATCTGCTGTGTAGAGGTATATGATTCATCAGTTTTAAATATTTTTTTTTTATTACTTGAATCAAATAATTCTAGTACAAACCAAACTTATTTCTGAACAGGGTAAAGTCAATTTACAAATTTAAATAGTGAGGACCCTAAAACTACTATTTAGAATTGTAGTAAATCATTTAGGTCGGCCACGTTTGGGATTACAACATAAGCTCTGCGTTGATGGCATCATTACGGCTGTGAAATATCAAAACCCAGTATCTGCATAAAACCAAATTTTACAGGAGAGCCGAAAAACGATTTCATATCTTTGACAGCTTGCCGTTTCAATAATATTAGTCGTATCTTCTTGGGAGTGGTTGCAAAATTTGAGGCACATAACAGGCTTTATAAAAAAATATTTTTAATGCGTCTATTACAAACTATGTACGTAGAGGAGCAGTTACTAATAAAAATATTGTTTTCTTAGACCTAACTTTGTGAGTGTGACAATTTCAAAACCTAGTAAGATCACTTGCTTTGTTTTCATCTGGGTTTGAGTATACTGAGTGGGGACTAAACGCAAATTAATAGGCTTAGTAAGATCACTTGCTTTGTTTTCATTTAGGTTTTAATTTACTGAGTAGGAACTAAATGCAATTTATTTAACCTATTTAGTAAAAAACAACAGAATAAATTCATTAAAACCAAACAAGACACGAAACAAAATCTCGCCAGTTACCAACAAATCTTACATGCTTGTGTTATTATTTTGAGGTTCAGCTTTTTATTCATAAAAAACATTGAAAAAAAAAACTTGACATTATTATACACTAAAGCGTACTTACATTTCACCATGTTGTTTTTTTAAAGCACTTTTTTCGTGGAAAATCATCAAATGACCTCTCCCGCTGAGGGTGCAGCTGGAGGGAATGTCAGACTCTTACTGACTAAAACCCACTATGTTCCTTCTGGAGGTACCTGTGTGCCAGGGCCACGGTATCTCTTACGAACAACCCGCAGCCCAGGCAGACCCTGGCCCTAAGCCCTCCTATGTTGCTGACATCTCTTCGAGGAGCGCGTGGAATAAAACGCGCCGCCGACACGGGCCTGTCCTCCTTAGACGTACGGACGATGAGCTACCCACACTCACCGCCCACAGACCCGCGCCTACGGTGGTTGGGAGTCAGCCCTCGACACACGGCGCCCGTGGTGTCGACCGGTACCAGCCCTGCCGCGACGGCTGGGATGAGCGGTGGTGTCTCTCAGCCGCTCCGCCGCCTCCTTCACTAGCATAACTGCTTCACAGAAGGAGGCGACGGCATCCCATTCTCTCTCGCTCCGGACCATGGCCTGGATCAGGGCCGGACGCGAGAGGTCGCCGCCGCTAATTGCCGCTGTGAGGACACGACGGTCCTCCGCCCAGGCAGAACACACCTCCACCGTGTCCTCTGGCCGGTCTGCGCAGTGGTGACACCCAGGCGTCTCCTCCCGCCCGATGCGATGCAAGTACCTCCCGAAACACCCATGTCCGGTGAAGACCTGCGTCAGGCGGTAAGAGAGGGTGCCATGACTCCTCCCAATCCACTCCTCGAAGAAGGGCACTATGGCCACTTTTGTGGCGTGCCCTGCACGGGGTTGCGTGAGGCAATCTCTCCACTCCACCATGAGATCGCGCCGGAGGACTGCAATTTGCCGCAACAACGGGGACTCCCCCCAACGCAGCGCCTCCTCGCGTTCTTTTAAAGCATTCATGATCAATTTCGACCTATAAAACTGATTTTTACTCATTTTTAGAGACAAAAACACGCACTTGCAACGACTTTTTCTCACTTACTAAAGTTGCGCGGGAGTTTTGACGTTTATTTCAACCATTTCATTCACTTAGTATGTACATGAACCATTTTATAACCAAGTAACTACAAGCACTTACTAGGTTTTTAAAATGGTTGATGTTAGATACTATGTTTTAATCTTGTAATTTTTGCATTTTGAAAACGTTTGCTGTAGATACTAGGTTTCGGAATTTCTGTAACTTCGTTTTTGAGTTATTTTTGGGAGTTTTTACTATCCTAGTATGTGGAGAGTGGTCTATAAGGTCGAAAAATGCAAAAACACGTTTTTTTTAAATTTGTCAGATACTAGGTTTTGAAATTGCACAGCCGATTATTTCGTCAGAGTTGAATGCTCAAAGGCGAAATTGCGTTGTATTAAATTGATTACTTACCCGAACTAAGTGTGACCCCTACGAGGATAGACACGATCCATGCAGTCTTGCCTTTGCCCTCATCAAAGTAGGTCAGGAACTCTGCATAGAACACGCCGAACGAATAGGTCATGCCATCGGCTGTAACGAAAAACATTCAAGTCGTTATTAATTCAGAACGGAACTTGTAATTAAATGCAAATTACAATATTAGATTTTTGTTAAAAGGAGTAGGCTAACTTTAAATAAGATGGGCTGATGGGGATTTAATTAAAAGTTCTCGGAGTCGTATACTTTTATTGCGTTGCTAGGTTGCTAATATATAATTACAGGAAAAACGTTGTGAAGGAAAAGCTACATAATATACATATAGTAAGGTTTTGATCATGTTTGTTTCCTTTACTTCCTGAATAATATAATATGTATGTGAACCAATATTTACTTATTTATATCTATTTTAGCTATGTAATCAACGTGTATGTATCAATACTGCCAATCGATAACAAGGAAACAAACTAAAGGAGCATTAGCAAACAACTTTGGAATCCATAGCCACCCACTCCGTCAATGATCATCTATCGTTTGCGTATCGTACAATAACGTCACACTTTTATGCCAAAGTAGGTTAACATGATAGGCATGTGCAGGTATAATATCGATGGAGTGAGGAACTGAGTGAATACGCGACCACTACAAACAAAGGCATGCGCTGACAATAGGACGAGAGTAGACGTCAAAGTGACTTCCTTTGCCATTCATTGATGCGAAAGAAAAAAATCTCTAGAACTAGATAAGGGAAATTAAAGAACAGGTGGGTCGTAGGTGTAGATTAGCCAAAAAATAATATTTATATTGTAAGTATCGCCATTATGTTTTCTATGAAAAATGAAAATGCTCTGTCCATCCGAAATATGTAAGTCTAATCCCTACATTTATAATAATTCCAACTTCTCAAAAATAATGTAAAAAAACGTCTGTTCGTATGTCAATTTCCATAGAAACAGTTAACGTTATCAAAATAGTAGTAGAAAATGAAGTAAAGAAATAAATAATGTCAGCTTTACAATATAGACCTTCTGATGTATCTAATGTAGTACGATCTAGTGATAAAGGTTTTCTAATACTATCGTGACAATTAAAGATCACGACAATAGAGAGACCACTGAGCTTGCTATAGCTTCTTTGTAGGCGGATAATTCAGAGCGCAGATATCTCCAGACGACTTCAATGCTATACTCTACCTATATTATTGGCTTTTAGTACCTAAGGAACTTACGCAAATTACGTTCTTACTTCCTTTTTATCATTTTAATTTCGTCGTTTATGTAAGAGCTAGAGATGTTTTTTATTATGATCAAATATGTACGTTTAGGATAAATTGACTGCCCTGCCAAGAGGTCCCACAGCGAGGTAGGTTTTTATGGCAATTGGGTAATTTCAATTTGGATGGATAATCCAACAGATAGTCGGGTGCCTCAAAAACCGTGCTACTCAAATCAATAAAGCAGTAGAAAACGGAAAATATGTACTATCGATATAAATAATTCAGCACTAAATGCCTATCGTTGTTTGCGTTGTGTTGTTATTGGATTTTTACAGTTTATAAATAGAAGCAGATGAAGCCAAAACATTATATTTCGTACGCTAAAATTAAAGCGTATCAGCTGTTCATGTTTTGCTTTCAATTTGCGAGGAAATTGAGGAAAATGTGTTATCATGATGCTCATGAATGCTCAGCGCTGGCAGTTTCAATTTCAACCAAAATTATTCAAGTATACGCTGAAGTTTTGATTAAGTACCTACCTCTCTTTTGCCGGGGACTAGGACTATGTGTATTCTACATACATATTGCGGTAAAGAGGAAGTATGTTAGGATTAATATTTTACTTTTTTATTATACTTTATTGTTATTATGTGGCTGACAAGACAGTATCACGCTTTTAAGAGATAGGAGAACATCGCGTGATGCAAAGACATCTATCAACATTTGTCATGCACGTAGAAGAATTCTTTAAGATAAGGGATGATCAATAAGATATCATTGAAATTGTAGATTGAAGCGTCGATATCACCATAGGAAAAGTCCAGAATAGAGATGGAAATAATGTCGATATCAAGTAATAATGAAAATACCTGATGATGACATAAAAAGGAATAGGATAGGATGATTATTTATTAAAAGTTTAGATTATATACGATAGATACGGCAAATTTTCATCATGTATATTTAAGAAGACTCGTCTTCCTAAACAGATATCATGGAAAAAGTTCGCTGAATTTCGCCAATAATAAGATTATTAATCTGTAAGAAGACGTTAACTTTGATCTAACTTTGATGAAGTTGTGTAAGCTAATCCGGACGGTCTTATTCTTTTATAAGAATCGTCTATATGAGTTTATCCCGAGAGCGCCATATTGAATCATAAAACACGTCAATAACGTTGTCAGAAGAAAGTAGGTGTGTGTAATAAATCTCACAGCTTTCTTGAGTGATGCAAAAGGGATTTGTCGGAAAATGTCATTTTATTTTTTCTTTTTTTTTCCTGAAAAATCATAAAATAGAAAAAAAAGTACGTGAAGGTCGATGTCGAATGATGTATTGACATTTGGATACAGCATTTTTATGTAGACGCAATGGAATATAAGCTGTTCTTGACAGTAAAGAAAAATGAAATATAGAGTGGAGAAAATGATAAATCTACTTCACGACTGTATGAACGTCTGTGTGTGATTTTGTGACTTTAAGTGAGTATAAATGTTTCTAGAAAAAATGCAAGATAAAATACAAAAGCCGCAAACTACGTACTGGTTTTTTTTTAATTTTTGGAAATATATTATTCCTATGTCCCAAGCCTAAAACAGAAGTTCTAGCAAGTGTCCTTTATAAGATGCAAAATACTGCCTACTTATTGCATGTAAGAAAATATTTGCTTGCTTCACGCTGAAACCAAACGATTAGTTGGTACAACACGCGATCACAAGTTTAACCTATATATCAGGCAAAAAATGTAATTTATAAACCTCATCGTGATAATTTGAATATATGGGTAATTCAATAGGATATAAGTATTAATTTACTCAAGTTCTTGTGGGATATCATACGTAACGAGGACTTTATGGAAAGATTAGTGGTTTAAGGGAACATTGAAGGCAGAAGATCTCTGGTAGGTTAAGACCTTATGAAATCGGTTATATGTAACCGATTAATAACCAGTATCCATGACCACTGCTGCTCCTCAAAACAGAGCGTCGCATCTTGATTTGAATGAGTTTTTTTCCGCTTCGTCAAAAGAATTATTTATTCAATTGAATTAAGAGAACTTTACCTATATCAATACTATGACAAATTAAATAAACGCTCGACCTTATACATGGTAAAACGATGTCCCGATTAATGATTTTCAATTAAGTCGTTTAAATTCCGACGGGGTCGGTCACGTCATGGCGTCTTTCGTATCGGAAAAAGGACAATTTATACATACATTTTCCTCTGCGATAAACAGATTCCAAATAACACTTATTTATATCTTATGTTAGATATTTAGACTAGCGTTGTGCAAATAGCGATATTGGAATGAACTAACAGACCTGCAGTTAATTACGGCGTACGAGGTCGTCGGCCCCGACATGTAAATAATGTCAATTGGTGCAGATTGCTCCTTTATAAATAAGTTTATTAAATTTCTGCGCATTTATACCTTCTTACGCATACAAGATACAGCCGTGTCGCATTTATTGGGCTTCAAAGTTATGAGCAACACGGTGAAATATAAAGGTTCTAACCAACAATATTTATACACCTGCGTAAAAAAGTTCTTAAAATGACTTGAGTGAGATTTTTTTTTGTTTTGTTCATACTTCTTTGTAGGTTTCATAGTTTTCTTTTGAATTACTTTCCTTTTAAACTCAACACTTTTTTGTATGAGCAGAAGACGTAGAAGGATTTGTGCCTTATAGCTGATTAAAGACCTCTCAGCCAAAGATTTTGGCGAGCGATTCGGGACGGGTTTCGGCTATCAAATAAGAATCACGGGTAATTCGATTTAGAAATCACATAGATGTAGGTTGACGTCCAAAATTAAAAAAAACTGTGGGATTAAACTAAAACTTGGCAGACATCTACATGAAGGTTTCCAAAATTACGAAAATCTTACCTATAAATCGTCGATGTAGTTTACAAATTTGATACAATTAATATTTACGATGGAACTACGAATAAATCTTGATAGTGTTGTAGCTAAACATCCGCAACGTGCCAGGTTCGGTAAAACAGAGGAGCGCCTATCTAAATGCCACACTGACCTTGACTTGCAATACATCGCTGGATTTGAATTAGCACGAAGCTTTTCATGACAGCGTTGGGGTTCCTTGAACTGTTAATTCCGGGAAAATTGCGAAAGTAAGGTCACGGTAATTGAGTATAACGTATCGACGTTCTCATCTCGTCCCCTTAATATCCCAAGAATTCCACAGGCATGGATCTTATTTCGTTTTTTTGGTATACTCACCTGTAATTCCAACGTAGGGACCTATGCGTATATTTGAAATACGCGGACATTTTTTCTGAGTATTTCGGTTATTTTTTAAATGTTTTAATATGGTTAGCAATTTGGCAACCGTGGGTTACGGTATCAATTCTAGGGGTACGTAAATTGATTGCTGTTGCCATTTCATTTTGTGCCAATCATCATAAATTATATAAAATTATTTATATTTCCATATGATTATACCGGTATATATGACACCGTAAAGATATAAAATCACGGTGTATTATTTGGCATAGATATGATAAGATTATCAGATTTATTACGAGAAGCTTAATTTAATCTATTTAGGTATATTATACCTATTGAATTGTAACTATGACTATAAAAAAAGCCGAAAATATGTAGGTTATTTAATACATTACGTTATTTAGTGGTTATGTATTCATAATTTGCTTTTAAACATGGAAATTAGTTTTTGGAAGTTAACCCAAATGGCTACATATTGCTTTGTAGAAAATCATGATAATTATGTCATAACGTGAACTCTCATGTATCTGCGTTATAGGTACCTACTTATTATAAGATAAATATCAAAAACAGATATATAATTCTATTTTTATAAATATTGAACAGACCACACAGAACCGAGAATGGATGTTGTTGATATCTAGCCTGATGCTGCTCTGCTAGGGTTATCGGTATTCGATGTTCGAAAATAAACTGCAATCAATTTAATAATTGCAGTTTTTAAATTATCGTACTTATTCTTAATTCTTAAAGTAGGTACTGATTGCGTTCTTAGTATTAATATACATAGTGTTCTAGATTTAAAAACGTTTAGCGCCATAGAATCAATTGAACTTTGGCGACATATGTACTTTAAAAGTCAATATTTGGACTAATAAAATAACTTTGTTAACATTAAGAGATAAAAAAATATCTATAACTTACATATATTTATAGGTTATACATATGTTTTCATTCTAAATTTAAAGTCTCCATTAATTTATTTTGACATACTTATAAATCAAAGTACATATCTTATTATATATACCTAACTACATATCTATAATCTTCGATTGTATGTGAGATGGTTCTTACCTGATATGAGTAATAAGCGATTGACTGATTTACTATGCAATAAGACTGATTTACGAAACTACTTATCAAATAATTTATGTTCAAGTAGATATATGTATTATGATTCTTATAATATAATGAAGATAAAGTTGTAGAAACCTTGAAACCTTTTCCGTAAGACTCAGTACTGTGTAACTTGTACGATATTATCAGCAGAAACTTGCAAACTTTGACCTACGGAAAGAAATAAGCGTTGAATCGTTTCTTGCCATGATAGCTTGATATAAAGCTATAAAGTATACAATCCTTGTTGTATTTCCGAAATAATATTTGCTGAAAGATTTCGTGAAATGAAACAGTTTCATCGGCAATGTAATCAAGTTGCGATCACATTATGGAAGGCAAAGAAAGCGTGTGGTTATGTCAATATTTGAGGATTATAGAAAATGCTATCTCATATTTATCTTACATTTCTTACTGAAATAGTTTCATAATAAAAATGAGTAGGTATTTAATAATAGCAAATATTATTTTGTAGCTTAGGAGGGGTCCAATGTCTACCTGGACTACGGGTTGTTCGTAAGAGTTACCGTGGCACTGGCATACAGGGCCCTCCAGAAGGAACATAGTGGGTTTTAGTCAGTCTGAAACTCCCTCCAGCTGCACCCTCAGCGGGAAGCGTCATATGATTTCCCACGAAGAAAAAAAAGCTTCTTATTTTCACTTTTTTTGTTGTGTAAATTTTCGTATGTATATCTAGTTCTGTGGAAAATGAGAACCGATTGTCATTTTATCCAAAATAAAATTTTCTCCTGTTATCTTCCTCTTCAGTAAAATGATGAATGAGGGGGTATTGCCATGTTTAACTAGAGTATCATATTATGTAGCGGCAATGTCACGACTATATTATTGTTTTGATAAATATTATAGCGTGAGGTCGTCGGCCAATGTCTGCACTGATAACAATAATAGATCAACAAAGAGGTCACATTGTTCATAACATAAACAATAAGTATGTGCTGTAATTTATACTCCGTGTTATACACCGATTTTGGCATGTTTTATGCCAATTATTTTTATTGTTACTGTACTTTAAAAGGAAGGTATAATTTTGTTTTAATAAGTTAATCGTAGAAGAAAAATTAAAAAATCTAAATCAATTGGCTGGAGAAATAGATGGACATACATTTAAAAAAGCACGTTGAACACAGAACCTTCTCCTTTTTTGGAAGTTGGTTCAAAAGAAGATCAAGCTATAGCTATAGGTATGAAACACCATCTATCTCAATTTTATAATGTAGAATAAACAACAAAACTATCTTAGGATCTTAAATAAATCACATACAAGTGCACTTGGAATACAATAAATTTTGGGAAGATTTTACTAGAAACCAAATTTATAACATGCTAGATGCATGCCATAAATTATCATTATCTTCTCATAAATATTCACTGTTTTCGTGTAAAATCATTATTTATTACAAAGAATAAAGTAAGATACTCAAAAGTTATGATAATAACCGAAATAAATGTAACGTGGTTACATGGGTAGGTACATATGTACCTACATATTTAAAGTACGGATCAGTTGAAGTTATCTGATATAAAAAAATGAATATACTGTTATTATAATTCACTTTTGATTTCACAATGTGATTTTTAAACATGTGTCACTTTAGGATCACACTCATTTATTTATTTATTGAACAGCAAAAACGGCCGTAGCCAATAACATTTGCTAAAAAACAAACAAAAAACTAATATACTTATAGATGTATATAATGGAATTCATTTGTCTTAAATGTTTACTTACATTCAAAAGTGATAGGTAAATATTTCAGCTAAAAATGAACCGCGACCTACTGACTGATACAAATATAAATTAACCCGCAAAATAAGCTCACTAAAGATAATAAAAACACGCTTCTAAAATGAGAGTATTTTTCCAGAATATTGCGGGTTCTTCTAGTTATTTAAGATGACTTTTTGACCTCGCGTCTTATTTACCGCAAGTAACTTGTGACGAAAGTAAATTAAGTTCTCGAGAAATACTTCTACTAAACTTATGCCCCCTTAAAGACATGGGTTACTGGGTTTAAACCACCATTTCGAACAAAGTTAATGGCCTACACCTTGTACTAAGTCTGCCTGGGCTGCGGACTGTTCGTAAGAGTTACCGTGGCTCTGGCACACAGGGACCCCCAGACGAAACATATTGGGTTTTAGTCAGTAAGATTCTGACACCCCCATCAGCTGCACCCTCAGCAGGGTTGGGTCATTTAAAGACTTCCCAAGAAAAAAAGGGCACTTCAATGTCATTTTTTAGGATTCTATAGAGCGGAATAAAGCGGAATCAACGAGTTGTCTATCAATACAGCAATATATCAAGCGGTATACGGATAAATCAATGGTATAGTCATAGTCAATGAGCCATTGTGTTCATCCACAGCAAGCCTTATACGTGTATAACTAATGTATCGATGTGTTTACTCGCATGTGTAAGCCGGTGCATACAGCACGTGCAATAGGGATTTGTGGCTCGTGTCTAACGGATCATAGGCATCGATTATCGGTACTTACCGATACTGAAGGAATGTTATTATTTCGTCAAACAATCGGAGATTTCATCGGGAATATCGTTCAGTCTGATATATGATTGCTTAATGATTAGATTGTCTTTTAATAAATCAGTATTATGTATATAATGCAATAAAGGATCAGATTGAAGATATCTGAGCAAAAGGAGCGAAACTATAAAGCTATAACAGACACTACGTTCGTGGAGAATGTTGACGTTTCAGAAATATCAAATTTCGAACTTCTTTTTGAAATAAGAACCGTCTACTTCTTCGAGCGTATGTTCTAAGCTTGTATAGAGCGTTTTAAAATAGAAGTTGTGAAAATTGTGGGCCTGTTGAGTGCAATATAATAAGCTACCTCCAATTCACTTTACATATTATTATACGTATTTTAATTCGCAGCCCGATTTGCTCTAATTACCAAACGAACGATAAACTGAACGTTTGATAAAGACAAGAACCTGATAATTGTGTGTAAAATAATTAAGAGTTCAATTAAGTATCAGCCACTTGAGTGTCACGATGTAATTTAATGTAATCGTAACAAAGATTCCTTCGATCGTAAGATTGGCAATTTAAGGAATTAATTAAAAAAAATTGTAAGGCTTTAACTGCTCATCGTGTAGGTAATATGAAATTTGTTTTAGCCTCCATTTGCATAGAAGGGCTTCTTTATACGAGAAATTGGTTATGAACAACTTTCTCTTTTCTACATTTCGTAAACAAAAATATTATGTTACCTTTTCGGAGTCTGAGTTTTGTTTCAATTGCTTTAAATCTTTATTATTATCATATTTTTGTTAAACCTTTTATAGCGATATATATGCTGGTATCGTATGACATTATAGATAACTTTTTACTTAGTCCGTGTAATAAAAAATAAGGCTGTGACATAACATCAAGCCACTGATGATTGACTGCATAATTTCGTATCTATTTATATGTAATATATGCAATAGCGATTAGTGGGCGTAAGCATTTGATACGATATCTAGTTGGCAATTGCCCAGTTTTATGATTGTAGGTACAACACACTGTTATCAACATCCTATTCAATATTCGGACTCTACTGATAAAAAACAAATTCGAATTATTACGTGGATATCGTCATCGAAAGTAATTTCCATGGTCTGACAGTCAGGCAGTTACTGATTTTGAGTTGTCCCCAACTCAAACGTTTGTGTCATCCCGAACGAAAGACATTTGACAATACAGATGTAAGCATAGGTCGTAGTACCTTGTTATATCAACTGCGTGTCGATTCTGTAAAATTCGAACAAGAACTCGCAACTCGCACTTCGCTATTCGCACTCACTTCACATAAGGTTTCGACACTTTTAATCGAGTTTGAATGCTAAGTGAGCGTCGAAGTGAAAGTGAGAGGGAAAATCTTACAGAATACCACCTGCTCTCATATCCAGGCATGGGTTGGTCTCGAGGAAATAATTTTGGAGGAAAATGCAAAAGGTGAAACTAGAAATTCTCTTATTTGTTTGCTTTGGTTTTCGCTTGATCGATGGCACAGTCAAATTGTTATACACAAATATATTACTTGCTTATTTATTTTCTTATCAGTAGCTGGCCATATAATCGAGGTTAATTCATTTAGATCGAGACTAATCGAGATCATATCAATCGCAATAACTGGACTAAGTTTGTACTAGGAATTGCGTGTTTAGACGTTGTTGATACAGTGTCTGCCTTTGTCCAGAAAAGATCGTAAATGTCCAGATGTACTTAGATAAAAGATGGTTTCATTTAGGTCTCCTGATAAACCAAATTATCTCTCGTTTGACGGGAAGTGACGTCAACGTGTAAGCTCAGTAATTTTGTTCTCTACGTCACGCGATTCTCGTCCGTAACAACGGAATTTGTCACTCTCGCGCCCTATACTTGCAGAATATCTGTGTAATACTGCGTATTATGAAGCCAACAATTACACGCTCTGAGCCGTAGATAAATAGAGACATAGAAACATCTACTTATTGCTCAAACATAAACACGTCAAAATGAATAAATATGACTTGATATGATACCACATGTTTAATTATAGATTGTGTTAAACACATCAAAATATATCAAAAGGTTTCAATGGCAAACATTTCAACTTTACACGTAGCAGACATTTTATGCAACGATGCGCTTCTACGTTGCACCGTGGCGTATTCTAATTCTGTGCGATTATTTTTACATTGACCCCAACGCATTCTGGTCGCAGAAGAAAACAGGTAGGTACCTATATATTTTTAATGCTCGAAATTTCGGCTTAAATTCTGGGTTGAGTTTCTCTTAAGAGGATAGGATTGAACGCTTGTAGGTACTTGTGCGTACACCTTTTTGCAGCGATATTTAGATCACCTTAGCCAGAGACTAGAATTTTGGAAAAGCACTAAGGATAATGAATGAGTCACGTTCATCGCCACGGTCTGATTATTTATTGGTAAAGGGATGAACTGTGGAGTAGGTGTCGGGACTATAAATATGAACGTTGACACGTCACGCAGAAATAAATCCCGCGTCGGAAAATAAAAGACGTGACAAACGGATCTGACGAGATTTTCTGTTGTGTGGGCGCTCTAACGACTATCCCAGTAAATAATCTTCTCTGGCCTGACACTTAGGGGCAGTTTCATAAAATTATCTTTATTAAAGGCTGTAAATTATTTTATTTATGTTTTATCTTCTTAAAATGTAACGTTATTTGAAGTACCTACTGAAACACTTAAAGCTGTGAATATGAGATAATTATCTCTTTGTAATTACAGGCTTCTAATGCATCGTCCTCATGAATGTTTGCAGTAAAATAACAGAAGTTGTTATCATAATGTTTGAATAGTAGATATAATAATGCTAAATTAAATAGGGCTACTGAATATATACGTATGTATATGTGAGGTATATTTTAAAATTCGTACAAATATCAAAGTTTACTTTTAGTTTCAAACAGTGTACGCGTAAGTGCGCTATTATTCAGTGATAACGCATTTATGAAGAACAATCAAACCTTGAAATAATTATGTTCACAGACTGGCACAATAAAAACTTGTTTCGTAATAAAAGTAATATACGTAAATTCCTAGGAAAACTGCGTTCATTCCAAAAATATTTCTTATGTCACATACATATATTTATAGAAAGCTATCCTTTTCCCTTGTTCCATATTTAAATATGGACCTAAATAAATAATGAAATAAAATAAATAATAAAATACGGTCACATAATGAAACCTCCATCAGATTTGGGCATCCATATTTAAATAGACGGAGAGGTGGCATTCTATTGGAGGGATGGTAATTGGAAAACAGGTTATAATGTATTGTGTTGTGGATATACAGGATGTACAGTTATATTATACAGTAAAAAAAAACATGTAATGAACGGTTCATGTACTGATGGCCAAGGTCACTAAGGCAATCATTCATACAAGCTTGCTCTACTCTCTGAAACTCTCTGAATCAGAGAGCTTGGTTTATTTTCTTTATTGAATGACCGAATTGCGACTGGGATTGTGTTCATACATTTATCTAAACCTGTCAATGAAATGTATGTAGGTACATTGATTCTAAGAAAGGCTAAGTATTAAGTGTAGTAAGCTCTAAGAGCATGATAAATAGTGATGAAGCTTTTTATTTATTTAACAGGCTTTTACTTAAACAACCCTTTTGGGTCTGTTACTGATTTTCACTTCATTACACATTAATTTTAAAGCAGGGAATATTTTAGTAGGTGTTTAATACTAAGGCCTTTAGAAGATTAAGTCGTTTGATTGTTGTTAAAGGTTTTATAATAGCAAAAAGGGAAAGCTTTCTTGGCTTAAATGAGAAAGGGATGGGAAGAAATTCTTTCGCGATATGATGATATCGCTAAAATTTCATAACTGATTGATTGCTATAGCGATGTAACCTAACGAAACTGAATTGATTGTTTTATAATGTCGAATCCGTTGGCAAAGAAAATGATCGATGTTTCCGATCTTTTACCGATTTTTGGCAAGTTCTATTTCATGCGTCAAACATTTTTCCATGCAGGTAAAAGCTTCGGCTTATTATTGAATAACATAAATAAAATAAAAGAATACTCACTGACAATATGGATCATGAATGAAGCGAAAACGACCATCCATCCCCATCCCCCATCGGGAGGCGGTGGTGGGCTGTCCGTGCTGTCGCGCGACGACTCCTGCGCCTGCGCACCATTACCGTTCTTCTCGCTTTTCTGCACCACGCCGTGAGACATCTTCAAGTTTGTACTACTCTCTTTGGCACGATATAACGCTTGCTCACTAAGGCTCTACTTGATATGAATACTTTAAGCTCCCTAAATATATTTTAGTTATTATCCTTTAAAATCTGAGTTATTATTAAAAATATGTTGTACGTTATTTTAGTATATTGTCGCTAAGATATGTTATTGATTTATTGTTTAGTATATTTCCTAGATAAAATATTTGTAATTAAAAGGAGCAGGGGAAGCGATTGAGGAAGAGATAATAGAAATAATGATGAGTGTTTAATTCTACGTGTGGTCATAGACCATGGTTTGTATATCTATCTGCGATTTAAGACTTCTGTGTCAAATATCGATGTGTTCCAAGATACGCAAAACATCTTCTTCTATTTATAAATTCTTATCTGAAACAAGAAGGAGAATTGGAGAATTATTAATGAAAATATCGCACAATAAACACAGTTCATTTGTTTCTGGTGTCTGTTTATTTTTAGAAGCAGAAAGTATGCCACTTTAACATAAATATGTTTACGCGCTACCACTACATTTAAAATAAAGCTTGGAAAATATTTTATGGTGAGTCACAACTTTATATCAATAATAAAATAACCGATTTCGTAACAAACATACAAAATGGGACAAGATATCATAAAATAAATTGTGTATTTTGTAATATGTAACTTGTATGTACGAAAAAGGATTTGTTATTGTCTCAGATTTCAGTAATATAAGGATATTTTATTATGACAAGTGTTCTGTCGGCATCCATTGCGAATGACGTCACTTTTACCTACAAAGTTCGCTTGAAAGAGGTCTGTCGGTCTGGCGCCACGAAGATTTACTTTTAAAGAGAACAGCTTATCATTATGTACGATTCTTTGATATGGTAATATATCTTTCCTCAGAATAGATAGGCTATATAAATATTGAGTTACATGGTTATCGTCCCAGACGGGTACTTTATGTAACATTAGAATATTTTAATGTAAGACTTATAATAGTCGCCAAAATATTGTCTGGCGATTAATTTGTTTGTTTGTTGATTTGTCCTGGATATTTTGAGCCGAACTAATTCTTTAGTAAACTCGAATTTAAATTTTACGTGTTTGTTTCATCTAGGTAGATTTTTGATGTAATTTTTGTCGTCATTGTCATTCGGAGTATCTAAGATCGCTACATCGCAATCAATGTAAAGGGGAGGTTAAGAAAACTTACCCTCTCGCTTGCTACACGAATAGACTATTTTTTATTATTATATTTCACGGGCTAAAAACCACGGCACGGCTACATATTAAGCTATACAAAACCACTTTGTCTTGGACTCGCTTTATATGGTCTTTTTACTAATTGAACGGTCAGCTTATACAAGTTTTGTATAGCTTGATGTAAAGCCGTGTGTACATGGTTAGGCCAAAAAATGCTGTATTACGTAATGTAGCTAAATCAAAAAAATAAATAGCGACTCCTTATTTTATTCGTATTATATTTATTTAATACTAGATCAGAGATACACTTGAGTTACGACATTTCTTTGTAATACTGTATCTCATTAATTATCTAGAAGATTTCAGATAAAAAAGACTTTTTAGTTAGATATTACAATATGCAAATAAATTGTTACCTATTTAAAATAATAATAGCTAGATAATACAGTTAAATAATCACTACATAGTATAAAACAAAGTCGCTTCCTCTGTCCCTATGTCCCTTTGTATGCTTAAATCTTTGAAACTACGCAACAGATTTTGATGCGGTTTTTTTTAATAGATAGAGTGATTCAAGAGGACGGTTTATGTGAATAATAACATACATTAAATAGTAGAGAAGTACTGTTATTTTTGAGGTTTCTCTTATGGACATTTCTCTTATACCCACAACAACTTTTTTGTCATTTACTTTTTACGAAGCCGGAGCGGGCCGCTATGTTTTTATATACAACGTTCACAGTTTTTCTGTAGTGTATATAGTATCAGCATTGCACCCGTGCGAAGCCGGGGCGGGTCGCTAGTAAGTAATATAAAACAGTTTATTTTCGTAATTACACATACAAACATCAGACTTCCAAAACATCCAATAAGTATATATTTTTTTCGTGGGCTACGGAACGTGATGCTTATTAAAGACCTACATAAAGTCGAGAAGGTCAAACCTACTTTACGTCTATAGTAATTAGATTCTCTTGTTGTTTTAATGTTCTAATCTTCTTAAATACGAGAATAAAAGCGCGTAAAATTAACAAAGTTTCATCATTTCCATTATGTTAGATAATAGAGGTTATACCAATTTGTTTTACATTAATAATAAATGAATCTTCACATAGTTACAAAGTAGACTCGAATAAAGACCGCCAAGCATGAAATTTTGCGTGTTTGAACAAACTCGAAATTGTTTTTCAACTGATAAACTCAATAAAAACAGTATTACGGCAAACAAAACTAACTAACTAAATAACAAAGTGTAGTAGGTATAGACCCCAGCACATCAAGCTGCTACAATCTGTAAAATTTCCTTAATCGTTTTTCAACTTTATCGCTGAAGCCTATGGTTCAAAATTGATTGGGGAAATAAGACACTAGCTTGATGTGCTGGCGTCTGTACATGTGAAAAAGTTGGTTTTTGGAGGAACCTACATATTTTAGATTAAGAAAACATTTAAATGGAGCATTTGATTACAGACGCTAGTACATCAAGCTACTACAGTCTGTAAAATTTCAACTTTATCGCTGAAGCCTATGATTCAAAGTTGATTGAGACAATTTGACAGTTTCAGGTAGTTTAATGTGCTCGCGTTTGTACACTATATATTGTGTCTTTAAATTAATCCTCGATCAATATCAGACATTTCTTTAGTAATTAACTTCTCGATAAGATAATTTCAATATAATTTTGGTTTTATTCACTGCCCCGTCATAGATGTAAGCATTTTACTTCTGTTCGTTCGGGATTATTCCAAATATATCTTAGGTACATTTGTGTTTTGTGGATTTATCAGTGGCACTGTAATATCACTAAAGTTAATTAGTAGATAAATTGTTATAATAAACATTGAAATAAATAGTGAATAAATAGTAAATAGTGAATATACTGCTAATTACGAAGGCCGTTTCCTTCAAAATTAGTGGTATGTTACGATCTCTCTCCGGTCTCTCTCCGGTCGTGTCAGATTGCCGTCTCATCGGACTATGGGAGTGAGGGAACAGAGAGTGCACCTGTATCTGCGCGAATGCTTGTGCACTATAATATGTCCTGCGCAGCTGGCTGATCTCCATAAAAGAGAACGGCTGCCGTAGCCGACAATCGCTTTGCTCATTTCTGGATTTAATGACTTGACAAAGCGAGATTTTAATAGTGTAATTACCATTGTGAAGAATGGAAATTGTTCTCTCTGTTTGCTTGTAAATTACTCGTAAAAAATATAGAATATGACTGTATAGGAAATCATTGTCCATAAATATGATTGATGTACGAATGTAGATATCGCGCCACTTCAAAAGGGCCTTCCCAATAGGTACTGAAGAATATCTGTTGCTTCCCACGTGATAACTATTCTACGTACAAAAAAAAAAACTACGTGAAAATCTATTCAAACTTAAATAGATTTTCAACTTTATCGCAACAACGGAAGGTTAAAATTGGATTGGTAAAATTTGACAGATTCATGTAAGTTGATCTGCTCGCGTCTGTACATCTTTGACGTAGTCCACCCTGAGAGATGGGACAACCCTGTGTTATAGATTACTGATATTGCGGAAATACCAATATTAAATAGATAGTGCCTTTCATGAACAAGCACTTTTTCGTAATCATCACATATAGATATTAACATGTTGTTGTGGCAACTGAGGTCACAAGTTTTCATAACAATTAACCAGTATACGTGTGTCAGGCGTGGTCTTGATAATATCTATGTCCTTTAGAGTATTTACGACATATCGATCAATGTGTAACTTATGCATGATAGATACAGATAAGACTGTCTTGATTGTATGCCCTTTATTCATAAAAAGTGTCGTCTCCGAACGATCGATAAAATGTTATCGATAAATCTGTCAATGACATATAGATATCACGTGAACCTAGGTTTATGATTTTCTTTAGAAGGATTATATGATTGAGCTACTGTTCCAGCTAGTGCAGCTCAAAGGACGCTTCATGTAAAGAAACGAGCATTGAATGTTATACTGCGACTTGGCGATTTCAAAGTACTTATTGAGTCAATGTTTCCTCAAGATGTTTTCGCTCGCCGTGAGATAAGTTTAATATATTTTTGAGAACGTGTCTCTTTCTCGTATTTTGTTGGGTTTATCGCTGCACTTTATCGCACTACATGTATTTTAGATTAGATTTTATTGGAATTTATTTCGATTTAGTCCTCTACAAACTTATCAAGTAATTATATTTTTAAACAATTAAACTTGCAACAATAACATGATCGATAAGAAGTTGCAACAAAAGTTGAGTATAAAAACCCGATAAAGTAATGATTTATGCAATAGTTTCTGAGAAACAAGATCATAACAAACAATAATTTATTACGAATCAATCATTGCCTTTAGAGCAATACATGATTACAAGTACATAGGTATGGAATAATCCATACATTAATAGTAGAAACTATCATGCCTGAGGATTACGTTCGTTCATTAGTCTGGTTTTAATAATGTAATCGGTAAATGTTATTACATGGAGACGTATTTCCAAAAGCAAGCTTAATGATTTTCATAGTGGTTCAAATACGAGTCTATCAGATATTATTGGAACGATAATTGTACCGACTAAACTCACACAGCTTAAACTACTGAACACATTTCTCCAAAACTTTGATTGGTATTGATCCCGATACAACTCGAAGACGGCTTTCAGTTGTTTAATTCTGGTTCTTCTTTTAAACAGTTCCTTGATTTTACACGACTAACTGATGGACCGACCTCTGGATAAGCCACAGAAAAGTTAGCATGAAATGTAGAAGCTATTTATCATGCTGTCAGAGTAATATATTCTCCACACCCCGTGGTGTAAACGAGCAATACGAAAGGATTTTACGATATCGACCGCTAAAGTTGCGGTCACTGTAACTTCATAAATCTTTTTAAGGAAATTTTCATCATCAAGTAAGGTCATATTTATGATGGAAATGATATTTTTTATATCATTCGAGAAGCTAAAGTAAAGAGGTTTACCATTTCTTGAATTTTTTTCCCAAAATACATGTGTGATGTTTCCATTTTTCAGGCATATTTTGCCTCTTTGGATGATAGACTTACTGGCTGGATACAAAGATAAATATTTTCTATATAAAGTAAATTGTAACCGGAATAAACATGTTTATCACGAACCAGTAGTTCCGATATGTTGTAAGACGGAGTGGAGATGACGCACGTGACGAGTGCCCCTAGCCGGTGCCTGTTATCGCGGAGATAAAAGGTCGGTTACGTTCCTGCTACACCCCAAACCGTACATTCTTACATCACTATTTAATATCGATTAATTGTTACGTGTAAAATAGTTATGTAAACTTCAAAATTCCATCTTAATTATGTTACGCAATAGGGGTCTTTGTAACAGAATTTTTCCGCAAACAAGTAAGTAGCTTTGTGTTTAGTACTGAGTCATATCAGACATAAAGATGAGTGTTCATGAGAAATTTTGAAATAATCGGCTAATTGGAACAATTCGCAGATGTTGTTAGCGATATTAATTAGTACGCAGGTGGTTCCGGGGAATTGGCAATTATAGTTTTCTTGCACTGTTTATTTGGCGGGTCTTTGCGAGATGTTGTTGTAGTAGATCAGAAAAATTACCCTTAAGTTACCTTACGTGTCGATATTCAGAGGGGTATCAGGCGCTTATCTCTGGAACTTTCAGAAGTCAACAGGGACAAAAAGGTGAATTAATTATGTGCCCAGCTGCCTAATTAATGAGGCTGAACTTTACGATAAATTTTTAATAAGACTGTCTGACATAGAAAGACTGAATTAGTCAAGTCAGTGTGTCTACAACTGGACATATGTATATTTATACAAACATTTGTCTGCTTACATTTAATGCGTCTATTTCTTTCAAGCAGTACGTTTAAATAATTTGTTACTTAATTATGGCTAACTTTAATATTATACCTGATATTTAATTCAGTGAACTACATACGATTATATACGAGTACCTATATAGTTCAAAAAAATAAAAGAGTATATATTTTTTTTAATTGTTCGGAATAATTGAGTAGCAGTCATCAATTTAAGTCTAGCTTTAAAAAAAGAAAACCAATATCGTCTGTCTTTATATATAATTACAACTTATATGCGTGACCTTGGCAAGAAATTATTGAAAACAAAAAGGTAGGTCTTTAAGTATGACAGTATATACTAGTTATACGTAATATAGTATAAAATATATAGTTTTAATTTGCTGACTCCAACAAATATCAAAGAAGATTTAGCTGTAAGCTCTACACTTATAATATCAACCTGGATTACATACATAATTATTCAACCTAGATATTTAATATTTTTTGACTGATAAGGCCGCTGCACTGCGCTTTGTATGCAGATAAAATATTGTAATCTGCAATACATTCTATTTTATCTTGTTATAGATGGCTGGCGTTGACTGACTAGTTAAGTTAGCTGAGAAAAAATATGTTATGATGGCGTTCGTAAACAATGGACTCAAGTTTAATTAGTATGTACCAACTTTAACAGATTTTCTTCTCCGACATTTTACAAGAAGGAAAGGAAGAGATTACTGACATGTTTTAATGTATATAAGTGCTAATAAGTAATGTATTTTCTTTATGAGTTTAGAACTGTGAGGCTGCACGGAATATATAAAATTTCTACCTGTTCCCCGCGATTCTAGACGCTGCCGCCGCCCTGGACTTCAAGCACCCGATAGGTGTAACCCGTTCACCCGATAAGAAATACCCTATGTCCTTTCTCAGACTCTTGATTATGTGCCTACCAGATTATACAGACAGATAGACTTTTTTAATAATAATAATATAATAATAATTTTTAATAATATAATAATAATTTCATTTATAATATTAGTAAGGAAGTAAGGATTTTACTGCCATCTTTACCAGTCGATGTTTTTTTACGAGGCTTGTTTACGAACGATCGAAGTAATTTAAAAGCAATGTTTTGATGTCGTGTAGGCATGGCCACCATAAATCATTATAAATATCATTAGTGTTGGGACATCGTCCACAGTCACATTCCCGTACAATTGGCTCCGAAATCACCAATTAGCATACATTACTCATATTATAGAACGGAGTTAGTGTGTCAAACGTAGTACTAGGAACCACGTTATACTATCAATGGCCTTATTGCGTCCCATTAGGGTATCAGTCGAAACAAAAACTCAACAAAGGAACTGATAATAAGTTAATGAGATGGGTTCAATGAATAATGCGTCGTTATAGGTAATGTTTACGCGTTTCTACATAATTCGAACGAATGTTAATTATTGTTTATTTGAACGGACTGCTTACTGCGCATGATGCAGTAGTACAATGATAAACAAAAACATGAACTATATTTACTCGTATAGTGAACCTTATTACAAAGAATTTAATATATAACGTAATGCTAATGTGATCGGAGTTCGTGTGCTACATTATTTATAATTATTGCATGTTTGATACATCGACCTCGATAATAAACAATATTAACAAAAGTTCGAGGCTGTCGTTTATAGTCTTTGTTTTTAAAAACTGCATGTCAGATGCGCGCCAAAAATAACACAGCGCACGTGGTTCTACGTTTTTGTAACATGCGCGACGATAATTTTTTTACAAGTGATTTAACTAAAACCTAGTCCATGGGAACGCTAATTGTAATAAAAATAAACTAATATAAGTACGTGACACCCTAAAACATAATATTACCACTAAGAAACAAAGGTGCACTCACTTACTGTAAAAAACAAAGTCTATTAGTTTTGTTTGTTTGTATAAAAGTTCTCTTTTTGAAAGTTTGTTTTAAATTAAAACACTTTTTGTTAAATACGAAACGGAGAAAAACTCAGAAAACACTCTCGGCGCTGACGTGACGTATCGTGTGACCGGGCGTCCAATCGCGCGCGCTCCCGCCCTCCGACTGACTACGAAAATAACAGATAACCGAGGAAACACACGCGTGATATTATTTGATAAAGTATTTATTTAAAATTGAATAAAGAACTTTGTTTGAATTGAGAATAAATGATGCGGTAATAATACTTATATTTATAACAATTCCAAAATTTTCCGTTCCATTTCTTTTGATGATCATGAGTGCACTTAATAAAAAAAAAATTGCATGTATTTTTACCGAGAACAATAATGAAAATGTTAATGCAAATTCTTTGAATTTAAGAATAAACGTTTAAGAGTAAATCTAAAATAATTACATAAATCTCTGGTATACTTTCCGAACATAACATCACAAAAATCTTATAAAGCTCATTCATTTCGAAATTGCATTAAATTCCTGTGAGCGGTTGGTAACCTAGCAAGAAAAAATATCAGAGGCATAAATAAGACTGATCCACACAACCACTGCGTCGTGACGTAGAAATAAAAACATCAGCTGTTCAGACAAGCTGTTCACAGTTTTCGCAACCACGCCGGACTTCTAAACAGAGGGCCCGGGTCTGATTCCCGGTACAGTCAACATTTGTCTGATGAACATGTTTGTTCTTCTTGGTGTTATAATATGGTTTACGAATATTATGAATATATTTGTCTGATGAACATGTTTGTTCTTCTTGGTGTTATAATATGGTTTACGAATATTATGAATATATTGTACCTAAGTATTTTTAGTTAGTCAGTTGTACTAGCACAAATAACACAAGCTAATCAAAAGCATACTTTGGGGCCAATGGCTGTGTGTGAAAGAGGTCCAAAATATTTTTTATTATTGAACTGGCTGACGAGAAATCATCCGCTTATCTTTACATATCTATCGATTCGTATTGAGGACACAATGTTAAGATAATTTTATATAAGTATGTTTCTCAGCATCAAAGGTATCTCTCGTTTCAGTTACTAGGTCAGATAAAATTATCTAAGCGATTTGTAGGGCTAGAAAAACTCGCCACATCTCAGCCGACAGTTTATATGAGATCTATTTATGGCTTGCCGATTATTTTTCATGTTTTTGCAATGGGAAAATTCTATAGTTACGTAACTGTCTAACAATGGTTTATAACTTTTATGATGTTTTTTCTTTACATTTTATGTTGATTTCAGTTAATTATGTAATTGCCGGGGCTGCTCGTTGTTCGTAAGAGTTTCCTCGGAGCTGGTTCGCCAAGACCTCCAGAAGGAACATAGTGGGTTTTAGACAGTAATAGTCTGACACTTCCTCCAGCTGCAAACACCGAGGGCCGTTTGATAATTTCTCTCAAAAAAAATAATGCTAGTTATTGTTTTCGTAATCCTTTTGATACTGACTTGGTGTTTCACGTGGGGATATCAAAATACTTCCTTTAAGTTATTTAACAATAAATAATTTTGAGCATCATGTAATTAGGTATATTAATTTAGATTCGTTATCATCCGCCTTTTTATTGTCCAGATCATTTCAAAATGTTTTCCTTAACCTCAACTCAGTCAAGTTACATTGATACTTGCCTGACCAGGAAGGGACCTGGCAGGTGTGTTCACCACTAAGCCAATCTACAATAATCTGCAATTAAAATTCAAATATGTATACGCAAATGAAAAGCTTTCTCATGATTCGGTTTATTAAACTTATTCTCCCCTTTCATATATACCTTTGCAATTGTATTTTACAAAGAAATAATAATACACTTACTATATAATAACCACGGTAAGGCCTCTCAACATGTGTTTCATAGAAAATATTTATGAAGGGATTTTTACAATTTCCCAAGTACATGGATAATCCCATATGATACGGAATGTATCCGGGATCGCTCACTGTTTGATGTTCCCACTAGGATGGTAATAAACGGCGCTTAATTCTTCATACATTTTTTGAAACCTTTTTTAATTCTAATATGCCAGTACCTTTCAGGTTTCCGTCAAAATGCAGGTGAGTATAATTAATTCATTACTGTTAATAAGCCTCAAATTATAATAAGCTCATCTGTGTGCAAGAATTTTAACTGCAATTGATCATGCCCTCATTCTTATGCAGTTTGTCGTTTGGATCGGTGGCATGAGGGCTGAGGTCGACTGGTCTGCAAACACACTACTGACAAGGCTGCTTGACTTTAATTGCTTTGAACATTAAATCAATCGTAAGAAAACCTATTTACGATTGGTTGACGACTTACTGCGCGGCTGTTGGCCTGAATACAAAGGTTAACTGTTTCTTTTTGGTACAGATATTTATTTACTACATATTTAAATTTCAATTTTAATATGACAAATGCAATCGATTTTGTGATCTAGGAATCAAAGATAAGCGGTTGTTATCGTCCCAGACATGTCAGATTGAACAGAAGCGAATAGCTTCTGTCAGTCGCTATCAAACCGTTTTGTGCCACTTCTGAATATGTTACAAATACTCGCTTATCTTAAAGACGTTTACCTTTTATTATAAACTGTGCGCCATATTTAATATGCGTATTATATTATTGTATGTACCAAAATAGCTACTATCTCAATCATGCATATGTTAAATACAGAATATCTTAATACAAAGTACATATTTCGGAAATTAAATCGGCACAGTATTGAGTACATTAATCGAAACAAAGAAAGATACAACATTACTCATCAAACGCAGGAGCATTTTAATTAGTGTCCCCTCATTATGCCGGCATCATGTTTACGTACATTTATACTGGTACTCTAAAGGTCACTGCCGTCCCGGTACCGACTGCATTTCACTCCTCACTTCAAAGAAAGAAAGATGTTCCTTTGTCTTGAAATTCTTTATTCAGAAGAGTATTCTCGGCATTTCTTTTTTACGTGTGCATTTGGTAGCATTCCAGATTTAGATGCGGTTCCTCATTTAAAAGTTATTGAAGTGCTTCCAATTTTCTCTGTAAGGTAGATAGTTGGTTGTTTTACGATATCCCTGCTGTCTTCCAGGTTAATTTAACCTTTTTTGTATGTATAAAATGATCTTACAAACAAAAAGGAAGTATGTAAGCTTAATTTGCTTCGTTCCTTTAAAAAAAATGGCAACTCCAGTATCGTAGATGCGGTTACAAACATTTTATTATGCATGCCCAAACGCCTAGCTTCGGAACAATTTATTTGTCCCGCGCGGGAAACACGTACGCTGCAGCATTTTTTTTAAAAGAAAGCAGAAATGTAAAACAAAGCGTGAATAACCTTAGAGTTGTTTCACTCGCGTAAATGTTATTAGGTTTAGAATTAGACATGGCTGCTATATCTAAGTCTAAACAATGCAAAAGGGTCAGCGTACTTCTTATCGCTATTACTTATCTTAACTCCAACAATAATAACGGCTGCTGTTTTTAACGATACAGATTTTTTTCACATGGCAGCCATTTTATTAAGAATTTAACAAATTAATTTTCCACCCTACCAAACTCTTAATAAACCAACTCGCGTATAATAAAGGTAGTATCTTACATACACAGCGTCTTGTTCTTTGAACAAAGTTATTTTGAAGTACAAGACAAACAAAATTGTTCAATAACATAGTTGAATAGACTTATTATCTCGTTGGAGCGCTGGTGTACGGCTAATGGAATAGAGAGGCGTAAAAATTGGAGAATAAACACATCGCTCATCGAAACAGTATTCGCACAATTGATTTGCCACCGCTGTACAAGCGGCTATAGGGTTGTCATATGTTTAATTCTTGCAAGCTTTTTATTACCGACTGGCATCGCTAGCTAACTGGGTAGCTTATGGCATTGAAGTATAATAGGGTATTTGACAACTAGTCAAATTCATTACTAGTAGTTTTGAAATAAGTTGAATTGTATAAAAATAAGTCTTACTAAATTAGTCTTCTCCACATTTATATTTATATTATCTTTTGCTGTTTCCGACAGGGTCCACGATTGTAACCATCAAAAAAAATTTACAACCTTAGCCTACATTATGAAATGCAATAAAGATTTGAGTTAAAATTTAAATTTAATTTTAAAATTTAAAAAAAAGTTAAATTTACTGTTAAAAATGGTTACTTTGCATGCAATTTGTATAAAATTCATATACTGGTTTAAATAAATGATCAATAAAATAATAAAAATAGTTTTTCCTTCAAAACGATAAATGAAAGTGGCATTATTTTAAGATGCTTTACCAATTTTAAACCAAAATGTATATTATAAGTTTCTTTCTGAAAGTATTATTGTAATTCGATTTAGTATTTTCGGCATTTGTCACAGCATATCAAAGAGTATATTATGTAAAATGGACTTCGATACTACATTTGTACCCACGTTCAAAGATGGCGTAGATTACAAAGAGTGTATTTTTAAGCGTGCATTAAGTGAATTACTTTTGTGAAAAATAAATATCAGTTGAGAGCTATTCGATCAGGTATAATGTATGTACTTAATATTGTTAAAGGTTTGCTTCAGATAAAAGCTTGGCGCATTAAGCTCATGATTACATTGCTATGTACCGAATCGATCTCTTTACCCTTTTATTACTTTATTCTACAGTTTTTTGAATGAGTAATAAGATTATTCTTAGTCTTGAATTTTTCCAGCTTAAATATGTTAACAATTCATCGTCTATACGTTAAACATAGTAATTTGAAACTTCAGACATGTTTTTACGTACAAATGAGTCAGGGTTCATGCATGACTCAGCAAAAAATGATATTAATCTTTTTCGTTAAGTTATTTCTGTGATACAATTTGTTTTATATTTTTTTATTTAGATAATAACTATGTAAATTTACGTCACTTATTAGAAATAAAAAAAAAAAACTTTTGATAATACTAACGTTATGACAGGTTACAATTAATTTCATTAGAAATTTTACGTAATAAGGTCTTTTAATTTTTTGTATTAATATAACATTTTACTGTTTTTTGCCGCCTAAGTATATTTCGTCCCCCTCTAAGTACATAAGGTTGCCATAGGTAATTATGGGGAACTGATGCGGAACATTTTAGTATAAATAAATGAAAATAGTAACTGTTTATTGTCTAAAAGAGAGTTATATGAACCAGTCAATCATGATAAATCCAGAGCTTAGTTCAATAATTCATCTTGTGAAGATCGACAGCAGAACCAGGAAGATTCTTAATTGTTCACCGAATGATATTTGGATATAGAAATAGGCCTACGGAATAAAACAGTGACGTATTTAAAGCTTACTATTAAGCCATGCTTTTCACTTAAACCTCAGCATTTAGGCCTTTGACAGAATTGAGCACTTAAAGGGACTCGCTTATCCGCCTTTGTGATTTGTCTGCGTCTGCTAATGGCTTTGAAGGTGTTTGAAGACGATGAGGGACTCATTATCATTACGCGTGTGAGGGAAACATAGCAAGTTTAATAATATTATGCTGGTGGGTTAAAACTATAGTAATTAAGGCAACAGCGGCTTTAAACTGTTGAGTTTAAGGTGTAAGTTAGTTTGGTGTAGTTTCATAATGAAAACTTTTTAACTTTGTGTGTCGGAATGTTTAGGACATGGGTACGCGTGTAACAAAACATGCTACAGTGTATGTGGACTTAGTTATTGCGTTTAATTAACATACCTACAACTTAAGTACTTAAGAAGTCGTGGTGGCCTAGTGGTTAAAGCACTAGCCTTTCGAGTACGAGGGTGCGGGTTCGATTCCAGGTCAGGCAAGTACCAATGTAACTTTTTAAGTTATACGTACTTTCTAAGTTTATCTTGGACACCAATGACTGATCAAACGTGAAGGAAAACATCTCGAGGAAACCTGGACTATAAAGTCTGAAATCACCAACCCGCATTGAGTGTGCGTGATTAACGCTCAATCCTTCTCCATGGGAGAGGAGGCCTGTGCCCAGCAGTGGGACGATAAAAATGCTGTGATGACGATGATGATGACCTACAACTTGCTAGTTGTACTTATCCCATTTGATTACAACGCAGATATACCAAATTGCTTTGTTTAATAAGATAACCCTGCGTTGTGTACATAAGTTGAATTCAAATGCAGACACGATTATTCTTTTCGTATGGTTGAGTGCAATATAGATACTTAGTTACGGTGTTTAATTAGCAAACCTACTACTTACTAGTTATACTAGTCTATTTTTATTTGATTACTTTATATTGGTCTATATCAGCCATACTCAAACTTTTTTAATGGGGCCACAATAAAACTTTTTAATACGGACTCGTTGCGCGGGCCGCATAATTCTTTTAAATGGTTATCTACTAGTTGTCGACTTAGAATATCTCAGCATAAGCTGAGTTGAGATGCAGAGACGATTATTCTTTTCGTGTTAACGTCTGCCAGTGATATCTTACGCCAATCGCGTTAAGGGAAAGAACCTTTCAAAATATTCTCACTTTACACAAATATCGTATCTTGAAATTAGCTATAAATGTGGTAATGAATTATAATAATACCTTCCGCAGAGTCTAAAACTGGAGCTTTTGTCGCATTTATTACGTTCCGCTGCAAACAGTAGATTATTTAATTGTTTAGCTAACAAAAGATTAAACTGTTGTTGAAGAGGTTGTTGACTCTTCCCTCTTATAAAATAAATAACAGGAATTATGAAATATTTGTCGTATTTAAGGTTTTAATTGTTACAATTAAAAGAATTTATTGCCTTTTTCATTGAAAGTAATTTTAATTCGACGACCCCGTTGGCGCCAATGATTACCACTCCGGACTGCCGACCTGAGGGTCTCGGGTTCGATTCTCGGCACGGTCGACATTTGTGTAATGTGCATGCTTGTTGGCTGTGGTCTGGGTGTTATATTATTTATTTATTAAAATATATTCACGTGTAAAGTAGTTTACCAGTTGTGTTGGCATCCATAACACAAGCTAATCAATAGCTTACTACGGCGCTAACCGACCGTGTGTGAAAAAGGTGTCCCGATATTATTATATTACTAATTTAACGTTACCTACTGTATAATTTTCCCACTTTAATTTAAATATATATATATATATATTTTTTTTAAATGTAATTTCTTGTTTCTCGAATAAAACAAAATATATTTATTACAGTGTATATGGATACGTTTTTCGCGGACGTTCAACCCTTGCGCTTAGAGGCAGCGCGGCAAGTAACGCGATTACAGGCGGGTGATTGGGTCTCTCACAATACAGCTGCGTAGTACAGTTTACAACTTAATAGAATAGCAGACTTGTGTTAACACTAACCGACTGTAAAATAACTATGTCACAAATATATTGTACAAAATTGGACGTCGTTGACCTATTTTCGCTTTTCAATATTTCTATGTAGGTTTGAATTCAAGAAAATTGTATTTAACGCGATTTTCAGTACATCTATACTAATATTATAAAGCAGAAAAGTTTGTTTGAACGTGTTAATCTCAGGAACTACCGGTCCGATTTGAAAAATTCTTTCAGTGTTAGCCTATTTATCGAAGTCCCTAAGGGATGTGGGTGAAACCGCTGGCGGAAGCTAGTTAAATATAAACAGGCAATAACGTTCATTAAAAGAATATAATAATAAGCAAAGAAAATTTGTTACGTAATATTAATATTTAAGATCGGGAACCACGAAAATATTTTTCACAAAAAAACAGTGAACTACATGAAGTAGTTTAGTTAACGCCATATATATTAATTAAACTTTAATAACAGGTTGTAAGAAGTAGAGCAATGAAAGGAAATAAACTGTCGTTCACGAGACACAAGAAAATGGCTCTCGAAGGCCAATTTCCTTGAACTATTGTGTCTTTGTAACAGCAACATAACTTTATCGTCTCTGCTGAGCAATAAAGTTTAACTATGCAGTCGCATTTTGTTTTTATTTAGTCAAGAAGCTAACGCTCCCGGACCAGCCCGCTTCTTGTGGATACTTAGCCGCGCACCTAGATGAAAACTAACCTCTAGCCTTCTTTAACAATTTTATATCTTTTTTTTCTTAGGAATTCATCAAATGACCCCTCCGGCTGCACAGCGGAGTGTCAGACTCTTTCTGTCAATGTCAAAACATGGCGTCTTCTGCCCAAACATGGCGCGACCTGTCAACTCGCATATAATCTATAAACTTGTAGACTTATGTCGGTCGAAAAAAAGAAAAAAATCTTTTCTACGTGTCAAAGGAAATGTTACGACAATTTGTCACAACCCGGCTGATAATTAGATATCTGACGCTATGTATTATTTTAATCGGACTAACAACTCTTGCAATGAGCTCGTCCAAGCAAACAAAGAAAGCTAGATAAATTAATTTTCACGAATCAAGCAGTCTCGGAGAGAAATTGCTCTCCCAGCGTGTGGTTTTTAGGTAGCAAGAAGTATCTTCTTGATTTTTCCTGCAATGTTACTCGTCTCGTCCCTAGCCAGCGGGATATGCGATTAACTTTCGTATATAATATTAATATTACGAAGATTTTATATTATTTTTTCGATGCGTAACCGTAAAAGTTGTCCGCCCATCTGACTAATCTCGCTATCACAATCATAATATTATCAGCGTAAGTAAGTGTGGGTGGATATATGAATGAATGGATTTATTTATTGAACTTGTTTTTTCCTGTAACAGAACAGGAACTACCTTTATATACATTTTATGTAACATTCTAAAATAAGGAAAAGTTTGTGTATAAGACGTAATATCCGGATGTATTCTAGGAAATATTATCTGATAACAATTTACATTACTACGAGTGCTATACTCGTACATGCTAGCGGTTATATTTTATTAGCCGTAACGTAAAAAAAAATGTACACCAATAGTCTAAAGCCTGAGGAAGTTCTTTCGAGATGAGAGAGAATAGCTAAGTTAATAAATAATACTCGTATGTTGCTAGATAACTTTGATAGAAGCTATATAGTCCCATAATATTGTGAATTATGGGACTTCTTATTTCAAAATATTTTGATAAATACATACATAGATCAGAGACTCAACTTTCTATAATATTTATCTATATTCTTTATCTTTAAAAGACTACGTTTCGTTCATACTTTTTAAAAATCTAGGTATATTTTAAGTAGAGAATATCGCTCAGAAACGTTCTTCTTATAAAGTTATCCGTCTCTCTACAACAGCAAAATTATTTACTGTATTTGAAGGGTACGGCACTAAGGGCGGACACGTGCCTCGGTGGCCGTGGGTCGTGGCCCCACGTGTGGCCGAAGGTACTTGAATTATTCAAAGGTTTCCCACCTCGATGTCGTACGCGTTCAGAGCTCTCAATGTTAGTGCTTACACTTGAAACCAATTAATTTGATGTCTTTAAACTAATTTTATGTTTATGTAATGGTATAAGATATTTATGTGATAAGATCATTAATTAATCAATTGGATCTTAACCGCTACTGCCCAACATACAAACTTATTATCCTATTATAAATCACACTAATATTATAAAGGCGACAATTATGTTTATGTTTGTTTCTTTTTCACCCGCAAATAATTGAAGGGACTTTGATGAAACTTGTCAGTAATATAGCTTATAAGCCAGAATAATATAAAGGCTTTTTATCTGGGTGCGCGAAGAAACCGCTGGAGGAAACTAGTAGTTAACAAGGGAAATAACGATTCAAAAACATTTTATGAGTTAGTGTTATTATCGGCATTATTTGGGTTATTTTGCTGACGATTCATTACTTCATCGCTATCTGACAATTTCAGACTTTTTCCTACCTATTTATATCACTCTTTTCTCTTTCTTATTCTTCTTTTTTATTTTATTTTATTTTTTATAAAGACTGCAGAACATTCAAGATATGTGGAAATCAACCCATTGAAATGAAAAATAAGTACGTATAGGTATGCATATAAACACTTATACATGCGTGCTAAGCTCCGAATGTCAGCGAACATCTTTTATTAAACCGACACTTGATGTCGTGTGTGCGTATTTTAAAATAACTAGGTCAGCTGGGAAAGATCACGTTTCTAATCTCGTTTTCATTGATAATAGCGCAATATAAAAATCCTCGCGAACTGTATACATATTTCATAGCGAAGTCTCTTGAGTGCAGATGCGGAAGGAGGCAGATTTTAAGTACAGACGCCGCACATCAAGTTACTAAAATGTGTCAAATTTCCTTAATAGATTTTCAACTTTATCGCTGAAACATATGGTTCAAAGTTGACTGGGAAAATGTGACAATTTCGGGTAGCTTGATGTGCTGGTGCCTGTATCTAACAACATCTAGACAGACTGACATTTGTTACTTTCAGCGATTGAACCATTTCAGATTTTATTATCTACGCTCAATCAGCCCATGAACGTGAACGAGACACAATATAACTGTGAGCGCTTTATTTTATTTTATTGTTCATTACACCTCAGTCTATTGTCGGCATTTGTAAAAGATTTGTCCATTGTCAAGTCTTCTTTCTTCTGGAGGACATATAAAAATAATAAAAAACCTACTTTTAAATATATTAACACCATGCTATTTTGATATTATTTTGTTACCTACATTTTATATTTGTTAAAGATGTGTTCATTGTCCAATCTTCTTTCTTCTTGAGATATATAAAATGAGCAAACACCTACCTCTAAATATAGGTATAAACACCATGCTATTTTGATAAATTTTATGTATTTAGAAGAGTGCAGCTTAAACGTATTTATACTTTCGACTCAAACAGGTGTTCCATTATTTTCGAAATTATTAATGTTCTAGCTTTTTATTATTCGTCTAATCTATGAAGCATCAATATATAAATGAAGAGAAAGACAGCAAGTATCGTACATACCTAATCACTTTAAATTTACCGCATACACACAATCGATATACACCTTTGTTTTGATTTCGTCGCCCTGTTTCATTTGCCCAATTTCAGTGACTTACACGTAGAGGAATTAAGTTTTATATCACATCACATATTGTTTAGTGTTTAGAATATTGTTTAAAATGGTCATATTGTCGTATGGTAATAGTAATGATTGATGTTTATGTGTAATAGGCCGTGTTGCAGGTTATGTTTAGTGCGTGGTGGAGCCGCGCGCGGCGCTATCGGCGGCCGGCGATGGGCGACTGAATGCGCGCTGGGCGGCCGCCACGAACCCAGCTACACCTCGCCAAAATAAAACATTCTGTCTCCTTCCTAAATAATTCGACCCTTCAGTGTGGCCGAGATGGCGATAGCATTTGCATTGAAAATCACAATGTTTATTCAGCATACTAATCGCGAAGATCGCGGAGTTCAACAAGAATTATGGAATGTACCTAAATCTATTTTGAATGTAATTTCCTTAACAGAGAATTTAGTTAAATGATTAATGATGTTCCATAAAAGTAATTAATCACGGGAGAGAATGATATAGCAGCAACTATGTTGTTTGACTTCAAGGTTACATAAGTTTGGGAGTAGTGTTATGTTTTAGCGACCTAAATGACCGTGAACCAACTTTAGAGGCTTTAATTACTGTACCGACCATTGAATACATGAAGTACCAACATATTTATCTCTTCGAATAAAATTACATTCTTATTTAAAAAAATCTAAATTCATAGCATTCATAGCGTTTAACATTTGTGAATTTGAAAGATATTTCCATTTCTTTACTATGCGACAAACGACGCTGAAGTCAGAAAGCTTTTACGTGGGCACGTTTTAGGCTCGTCGAGCGAATGCTTTTTGCTTGCAAACTGCCGCATATAGGTGCCTACATATGTATGTACTTATTAGAAGGAAATGTACGACTGTACGTGAGGGGAGCATATGTGACAAAAAGTACTTTTTTTTACAATCGATTATAGCACCTAGCGTCTGAAGGAACGATCAAACGTTAGTTCTCTTTTTGTTTTCGAGAATATCATGTATATTTAAGCTGTAGATTTTTTAAAGCAATAATAGTAGGTATGTCTCCTAAATTCCATTTATCAATATTTATGTAATATTTTCAAAATAACACCATGTACGTGGTGGGTATGTGCAAAATCAGCAATTTTGCTGCAGTAGGCATATTATTCTAGTAAAAATATAAAATAAAATGTTAGAGGTATTACGTATTCTAAATATACAATATCTACCATAGAGTTATTCTTTGGGAGTGTACAGATGCCAGCACATCAATCTATCTCAATATGTCAAATTAAAATTATACCTTGTCACAATAACGGAAGGTTAATATTCGATTGGTAATTAAAATATTTTTTTTTCGGATTTGGGTAGGTTAGGCAAAATTAACGATTGCAGTAGCTAGGTATACCTACAGGTCAAAGGTACGCTAGCTACTGCAATCGTTAATTTTGCCAAACTAGAATAAAATAATGTTCGTTGTCTGTTAAGCACGTGTAGAAATACGAATATTTTACGTGCCGGATAATCACATGTGCTCAACTGATCACACATATATTTAAACAAGTATTTATCCAATTAAAAACATAAATTGTTCGCATATACTACTGCGACGACCTGGCACCGAGCCAGCTTCCCCGGACCTAGTAGAAAGTGCTTCGATTTTATTAACTGTCAGCCGACCACATTTATGTGTTTGTGAGTTTAGGCTTTATGTTTTGGTATTGCTTACATTTTTGAGGAAGGTAATATGATATTAAAATAGTACTCAAAAGATCAAATTATTGGTCATAGTAGCGGTTCTTATTACGAGACTTACAATTCTAAGAACCTTTTTATCCCTACTGGGGCAGCCCTAGACGCCAGCACATCAGGCTACTACAATCTGTCTAATTTCCTTATTTAGATTTTCAACTTTATCGCTAAAGCATTATGGTCCAAAGTTGAATGGGAAAATTTGACTGTTTCGGGTAACCTGATGTGCTGGCGTCTGTACAAAGGGCTCCAGAAGGGACAGAATTGGATCAAAACAAACCTTATGATTTTGAACGCGATTAGCTCAAAAATACTGAGGTCATCTCGACATACTTAGTCTTATTTCTACATCATGTGTTATTACATAAGATAACCTGTTATCACATAAGAAACAGATACATTTTGACAAATATTTATAAATAGGTTTTAAATTGTATTTTATTTAAATGCCATTTAAAACTAAGAGTTTAATTTTCCATTTTTGGTTATGTTTAAAAGTATCGTAGACAAAAAACGATGCAAAAAACGATGAAGTAGTGAATGATATGAACGGGAGAAATGACAGCTGTCCAAGAACGTGGCAATGAAAGAGCAAAATGGAAAAGAAAAGTCAGGAAAGCTGTCTCAACCATGTGGGATACCTACATGACAGGAATAAGAGAGAGGTTGTGTGTAAACAATCAGTGAGCTTCACCATACCGTGACTCCGGATTTCCTTCTCATGTTTAAAGTGAAGTGTAAAGCCCTACAACATTGCTTTGAGTTTTAAGGTCCATATTCACGATTGGACACAGCGAGGTGACAGTTCCTGTGTTTTGTTTGCTTTTGAAGCGTACCGCGTCACTATAGGTGATGTAACAATTTACTTAAAAACTTTAGGCTGACGAGCTTTTTGGAACATGTAGAGGGAAGCACATTTGAATTTGAGTTTTACACAGTTTTTATAAATAGAAAATGGTTTGTTTTTCTAATTGTGCTTTAAGGGAAGGTTCATATCTGAAGGAAAATGCGTTGCTTATTATCAGTCGCGCCACGCCAGAACAGAAAAAAGGATAGAAAAACACTTGACCGTTTACACGCAACCGATGATACGCTCGGTGTATTTTAAGTCAGATATGAGCCTTCCCTAAAGCAAAGTCAGTTTCGAAAACCATTAAACAGCCGACGGAATACGCCAGCATGCTGATTTCACTCCAGTAATACAAGAGACTCAGTAACATAAATATGTATTACTGGCAATATTAAATTAATCATGGTACCCTTCACATCGTACCTACCACATTAAAACCAGCCAGGTCATTCATTATTCTTCTCATTACTCTTTACATGCTTCATAAAAACTTAATCAATTGGCTTATTCGCTGTTACGTTAAATTATGCATGACGTGCTATTGCATCTGAGTACCTGGTGCTCATTAAAATGCTGAAACGAAATTTGGAAATCAAACTGTTAATAATATTCTCCTTTATTTATTCGAATATAGTAATTAGTGAAACGCTACATAGGCTAGAAAATAAGGAATTTGGGCCCAAAATTGTTGGCGGAAAATCAGTCTCGTTGAAGGAATATCCGTTTGCAATACAATTCTTTAACTTGGGTTCAATGTGTGGTGGTGTCATTCTTAACAGCTGGGCTGTGTTGACGTCGGCTCACTGTTTAGATATTAACAAAGATACTACGAATATGAAGGTGCAAGTCGGTAAGTCAACTAAAATATTTTATAATTATGGAATCCAGTAATTTTTCTACCTTGGACGTGTCATGTTAAGTGTGTTTGCGACTGCAAAGAAACTTTTTCAATTTGTATTGCGATGAAATTGGCTTTACCTAATGACTGAAACTAAATATAAATCCAGAGTATGGGAATTTAGTGTCCCCACTTTTTGGGAGGCGAACGTGGAACAGAATCCAACACGCTGAAGCCCTTTGAGACAACTTTAATAAAATGGTGACATATCACGATTAACCCTATATACAGTATAGACATGTGACAAGGATATTCCCTGTTTCTGATAAACTATTGCTTGGGGGATTGTGATGGGATGGCTAGTAAACCGGAGAAGAGGGTACGGTACCTTTCGATAACAACCTGAGTACATGTAAAAATGCAGGTGGTAATTCAAAGGCGGGAGATCTGTCCCCCGTCATGGTTCTCTCCGGACGACCGGAGGTGAGGGACAGTATCCTCTTGAGCGCCCGGTACCCACGGGGTCGGTATTTTCATCCGCCTCAGATGCTCAAGGGATCAGTTATTAAGTTCGCATAATCTCTATCTACATATATTAGTGTATTGTATTGTATATTATTGTATTGTATTGTATTGGGTATTTGCCTATGTTTGATTTTGTACAAAAATTTTAACAAAATAAATAAACACACGCACAATGAATATTTTTCTGAAAACATCGTCAAAATTGGATGATAAATGGAGCAGCAATCAACATTTTTTATATTCGTATGATGAAAAGTGGGATTATAGTGGGGACATCTGGCTATTTCTTTTGCACATGCGTGATCAAATAGCGTTGACGTCACAAGCTTGTATGTGCATCCTTTTTCTGTTATTTAACTGTTTGACTTTTGAAAGGTTTATAAATTACTTATTTCTCAACGGATTCCAAAAATTATTTCTGTTTTTGTAAAATCTTACTTTTGATATAAATTATAAAAAAAAGAGTCAAATACCCAATTGATTGATTAGAGATATGTTAACAAGCAACTACACTATGTTTCGTAAGGGGAGCGAGTGGTCGCTTCATTGTGGTAAGAAGTTAAGTTTTAACAAAATGGATGGTATCCGTTATAAAGAAGAAAATGTCAACTACAAAGATCACGTGTATTATTTTGTCGACGTCTCGTATGTAAGCATATTTACCAAATATGACTCGTGATGTTATTTCGATGACAAATCATATGATATTAACTCATTACTTTATTTGCCTTATATAAGAGCGAGATAAGAGTACATCATGGAAACAATTTGTTTGTAATTTCAATAACTGATATTTTTTTGCTAACTATAAATTATTTATAGATAAAGCCCTGTCACCCATTACACAAGAGTTGGATCTTAGCTTCTATGCCAGAGGTTTTAAATTTGTGAACAAAAGAAAAATAAAAATTTTCAAGTATCTTTTAAATATATGTACCACCAAAAATTGTTAATGTGGTATTTATAGATTTTTCTTATTACTTTTTTATATCGATCAAAATATATTACAGGTTCAAAATATATTTACGACTTGAATGCTAAGAAATACGAGATAATTACGTACGCAATTCACGAAGACTACAATAAAGTGATACCATTCGAAAACGACATCGCTATGCTATTCGTTAAGGAGCCGATTAAATTCAATGAAGTTGCCAAGAAAGGGATCCTCGTAGATCACAACAGGTGGATGGATCCTAAGAATAAGCGATTCATCGTCACTGGATGGGGTTGGGTAGAGGTAACTTTTATTTTTAGAATTTTATAGAATCAAGACTCACCTATGCACAGGAAAAGAAATACTAAAACCGACAGACAGCTAATACAGGTGGGAGGCGGAGGTAAATGCCCTCTTCAGACATCGTTGTGACACGTATGCGATTTATCGGCAGACGTACCTTTAGGGCTAGAAATTGTGAATGCTTGGCATCACGGCGGTAATAATACTGATATAAAAAGACAGAATCACTTGGTCGCAGTGTCTGAACTTTTCTTTGGAGCGTCCGTAATACACAATCTTACAGTCCCAACTAGAATATAGCAGTGATAATTGTAATACTAAATATATGCATGGAGAGAGATATAATTGTACTGCAGGGCTTATAAGGGTCATTTACTTATTCATACAAAATTAATAGAAAGACTGACAGGCTTAACTATGAATCTACAAAGTAACTAGTTTATGTCACGCTTCGGAACTAATTCCAATCTAGCAAAGCCCGCAAGCCATTCTAAGATCTAGTCGGTTAACCTAATAGAATAATGGAGTTCGGAACACAAAGCGGAATATTGTTTGATGGTAGGTACGAACACAAGTCTAAGAACCTACTCCCAAAGGCTTCTTCTAGACTGAACTAACTTTTACCATTTATAGACAAATACTTAAAACAAACAGTCATAGACTCATAGTTAAAACAAAAAATGCTTAGAAACTCGAATGCCATTTTAGTGTAATTATTGAGTATATATCTTTAGACTATCTATTACTACATTGTCTTATTAAGTATCCTAAAGGTAGTGTTAAAAGAAGGAAATTAAATGTTACTTTTAACACCACACCAAGTTTATAATGGACTAGAGGTCGCTTGCGGCTCCGCTCGCGTGGATATCGGTTTTAGCGACAAAAAGTAGCCTATGTGTTGTTCTGATTTATATAACCTATAGAGGACCCCCGCGGCTACGCCTGTGTGGATGTCGATTACGGCTACCACAACCTAACTTTTGTCGGGATGAGAAGCTCGCGCTCGGACCTCCCGTCTCATTATACCTACCAGCCGACCCGCTTCGGCTGGCAGGAGTTGGATGCGAGAAGCCGAAAATCGATCTCAGTGGCGTGCACTTGGAGAGGCCTATGTCTAGCAGTGGACTGCGATAGGCTGATGATGATGATGACCCGCTTCGAGCGCGGCAACGACACGGCGCGATGGCTTATCATCGTATTTCATGTATAAGTTTGGTATTTCCATACCGATTTGTATGGTTATTTTTTTTATAGAATAGGTAATAATGTTATCTTTTGTTAATAAGGGATGAGTGAGAATTTTATGAAAATAAGAGTAAACGAATCAATAACAAATAATCAGAAAGCTCCGAACTGCTAAACTATCGGGAGTTACGGGTACGGGTAATTGTGAGTCAACCATTAAAGATACATACCTATGCTGTTGTGGAATATTTTTTAGATAATTTTTTACATGATTTCTATGTAGTTTAACCATAAAGGCTGCACACGTGACGAATGCTAAAAAAATGGAGTAAAATAGCAGCTAGAACTCGGAAAAAACTTTTTCTTTGATCCTATATTACCAATATTACCTTGTAGTACCATGGACTCCTATCAGATATGAGCCTCATGATGACGTCACTGACGTATGTGCCAGCCTGCGAGTGCAGCAAGCTCCATAATTTACAGCTGTCTAAAGATATGTTCTGTCTGTACGGAGATGGTGAGAGAGATACATGTAGGGGAGACTCCGGTGGGGGGGTTCTATGGCACGGGTAAGTTCTATAAACGATAATAAATGTCTTGAGTTGAGTTGAAGTCCTTATATATTAAGACCTCCGCATCAGTAATAAAGATCTGCCATAAAAGTCGTTACAAACCACTTCATGATAGGTATAGGATGATTGCGAACATAAACGAAATTCATTTTATGATAATACTCGTAATCTCTGATGATTTACAGGAGAATAGTGGGCTTGACTTCACATGGTGATGGATGCGCCAAGAAAAACAAGCCGAGCGTGTACACAAATATATGGTATCAGAGAGGCTGGATAAAAGAACAAATGCAACGTTTCATAGACAGTAAGTGCAGAGGCGACTTCTTGGGTGTTCTCAGTGGAGAAAATAGTAATAATACTATATTTTGGCATTAATATATTGTTTTATTACGTGGAGTCCGAATCAGAACTTAATTCGGAGTCTGACGAAATTTCTTGAGGTACGCAGTGTTTCTCCAATAATATTCTGGTGTTCAACGCGATCCACCTGAGAACCAATTAAACAATGATAAGGGGACGTCTAAAAATATCTAAGTACTCAAAATTAAGCGTTCTTTAAGTACTTATTTACGACGTGGCATCTGTCAAACAGATAAAAATGTTATACGAGTTTTTTGATAACATAGAACGAGTGACAGGAATTCTTGTTTGAAAAGAAAAGCCCATGATATTAATTGATATAGCAAGATGTAGGCAATTGTGTCAATATTTGGTTTATCATGTGTTTTTTTATGATTTTAAAATGTTTGAGGCAGCTTCTAGCCTTCTACCCCCTTAATATAAAACGTGGTCTTTAAAAGTACCTGCTTTAGTACTAGATTTGGACCATTAACATTGTTCAAGAAGAAGGTTTAAAGCTAGCACTAAAGCCGGTACTTTTTTAAGACCACGTTTTATAATAAGGGAGCTAGGGTTCCCAAATTGGTTTGATAAGATTTAAGGAATCGCACACAATTGCTTAGCACCTCCCTCCATTCTTATAGGACATTTTTTTGATATCTTGCATTTACATATTAATAATAAGTAACTACTAGAAGAACCGGTATGGGCTGGTATGGTTTATTATTTAACATTTAAATAAAAATCTGCATAATGCAATAACAATCACACAGTTATTGCCATTTACATTTGTAAGTGGCGTTAATAGTATAAAATTACATACATTACCTACTGCGTAGTTCAATGCTATTTAATAGTCTGGTTGTTAGACATTGTTACCAAGTTAATAAATGACTTGTTAAGCACCACACCGATGGGACTAACTTGGCAAAACAAATACAAGTTAAGCCTACAAATTGCCGCTCTTTCCCGTGAGCATAGGTAGAAAGTATATACCTACAGACCTACGATCATTACATAACACCATGGAATGTAATGGTATGAAAAAGTTACACAGACGTTTGACACGTATTTAAAGAAAAAAATTTATGATAAATTATTTTAAACACGTGTCAAATGTCTGTCTAACTTTTTTGTAGTAAGGCCCTTAAGGCCCTACATGTTTGACAGCTTAGTACTTAATATTATGTATATATACGCTGAATGTAGCAAATATCTATCTACGTAATCTAAGGTCTAATTATGTAAAGAAATCAATTCAGAAAAAAATAAATGTCGACATTGCCATCAGGAAAAGAAAAGAACGATAATATGTTACAAACCTGTTAAAATACGATATATTAGTTAGAATGGCGATGTTAGGTTCCTCAGCGCTCGTGCCTCCATAAGACAGGATGCCAACGAGCAGTTCTCTATTGTACACCGCAGGGCCGCCGCTGTCACTCAAACGACGCTCCTGGGATTACGATACAGGTTAAAGAACTTTCGACCCTTGTGAATTGTCGAGGATTTGATACGTGAACATTATGTCTAATAGTTGGGTAATATGGGACAGACAATATTTTTTGGGAACCTTTTAAGAACATGAGAGAAATAATTTAGATCAGAGACGTAAGTCATATAGCTAAAATTAGGAATTCTAATACAGGAAATAAATGTAGTATAGTGTAGTAAGTAAGGCTTTAAATATGTATTTTTCACTAAATTACCATTTTTCTGGCAAAGACTGTTAAACTGCACGTACCAGGTACCTACATAGTTTATTTATTTGAACCTCTACAAAAGGCACCAGCTTACGAAAATCCAGCATAATGGAAAGGAAAATGAAAAAATAATACTCTTTAAATGTATGTCTATTTAACTTGCTCCTGTTATTTGTTATAGAACTTTTTTTTATAAATGGTTTTTGTATCTTACTTATTGATATCAAATATTCGTATTGTTTGAGATAAGCAAGATTTATACCTATGTCGTTAGTCTTAACTACGGTACTGGCAGATAAAAAACATTACACAAAACGCTGTGTACAGCGAATCAAAAGCGATTTGTTGCACTTTTGTATCGGGAACTCTCCTAGCAATTAGTGAGGTATTAGAGAGGCGGATACCAGCTTTTCGACGACTAAAATTGTACAAACACTAACAGGTGTAATCCTTGAAATTCACAGAAGCGAGATATTTCTAGTAATCAGGAAATATGAAGGTCCCTGATATCACTGCTTTATTTCCTAGTCTTCACACAACTACAGCTGTTATATTTTACTCTGGAATACCAAAATCGCACACAGAAGGACTGCTTACTTTATCTTCGTATCACCAAAAACTTTGTGGGGATATCAACAATATATAAAATGGATGTTGTTTTGTTCACCACATTTCAAGACTAGAGGTTAAACAAAGAGCCCTAAAGGATCCACCTATCTCTAAGTAGTTTAGCAACATTGTAAATGTATTAAAATCCCTACCAACTGCAAATTGCTATGTAAATTCTAATACTTCATCCTGGTGTCATGCTGGCTGGTAGCCAAGTTCCGCTTACGAAAGGAAGCGCTCCAGCGCTTGGCAAGCGCTCGACTCATGCTTATATCTCTTTATTATTTTTTCATTGAATGCATGATTATGCAGGTTTTTCTAGACACTTATAGTATTATGCACAATGCCTATATTATTCATACATTACGTATGTATGCGCATTATTGGAGACAAGATTTGGTCAATGTCAAAGACTTCATTTTATACATGTATTTTTTATAAGTTGTATTGTTTTGTAGATATTATCGCCGAATAAAACTTACCGGTGTATACCTTGCACAGTAATTAGATGCACTAAGCAGGTTACCGTAGTAATTGCCGCATTCTTCTTTGTCTATGACTATCATTTCTGTCCATATCAGTTGGTTTATGTAGCTTTGTGGTAAGTTCTGTAATTAATATGTTGATTAGTACCTACATCAATTAATATCGTAGTATTTGTATCTATTGTAAGTATCTACTTCTCTTGATATCGCGCGTCCAAAAAAATCCAAATATTGTAATTCTAATCCTTGATATATGTTTATACTATCCTAATTGAAGTGGATCATAGTTTTATTTATGTTTTTATAAAACCTAACTGTAATAAACAGTACAAAAATTAAATGAATCGTGTAAGCTAACGCCATCTACGAAAAGGTGCGCACATTCTTTCATTAAGGTTAGACGCCGTAGTCAGAGAAGACTGCGTTATAGTTGTGATTGGTAGTGTTGCCAGATGTAAGTACAAGTAAATGATCGTTAGATAGATAGAGGGCATTGCGAACGCGGTTTATACAACAACAAGTCTAAATAAAGACGCTCAGAAAGCAAAAGAATGAATAAGAATGTATTCTATTGTAGTGTTTAAAGAATCCTGTTTAGCTCTCAAGCACTTAAGTATAATTTTATATTTTATTAAAAAAATATATAAAACATGGGCAAAATTTTCCAATTCGCCTACTATTTGCCCAAATGAAACAGCTGTTCTGTTTTGTAGCTTCAAATTCCTGAGGACGTATTTACATTGAGTCTCATTATTCCAAAACCATTGTTTTAAAATTAACAAAGGCATGTGGTAAGCCTTGCTATTGTAATATACGCTCAATAGTTCAAACATAAAAGATTGTATTGATTACAGATTGCACGACAAAACATAATTAATTCTAGTATGACATTTATAAAATGAAAAAAGTAAAAAAATGGTTGCACAGGCGCCAGCATATCAAGCTACCCGAAACTGTAAAAAAAATCCAATCTATTAGGAACCATATGCTTTAGCTATAAAGTTGAAAATCTATTTAGGAAATTTGACAGATTGTAGTAGCTGGATGTACCTACAGTGATTTTAGCCGCGAGTGCTCATCTCGTAGCTATAATTCTTCACATCATTGGCAGCGAATACCAACCTACATCAAAAATAAGATTTTTGTTACCAGCACTGCTTACCGTACTTCCCCAACCGGAGATCTCAATGGAGGCACCAGTTCGTAGCGCCACTCCGGGTTCTACAAGGATCGTTTTCTTCACATAATTGCCAAAGCTTACATGGTGCTGTGAAAAAAACATTATTTTCACAACATAATTGACAGGGAGCTTGAAACTGTATGAAGCGATATTTAGGCCCCAAGGGGCTCGTTGTCGATTCCATCAAACTAATTCTCAAATTGAGATTGGGAAGATGAAGTAAATTTGTCATAACATATTCCCGTGAGAGGCCTCGCTTGAAAATGTTCGCAGTGATAGCTATGATTCTCATCATAATACTGAGTACTTTGATTGTGTGAGAAATGCCCTCATAGTCATTTGTTTTCATGATTAACAGGGCGTTAGATATTGGCAGTTGGCACGACTCACTACGTTTGGTGGGATCTGGCATGCGATGCACGCTAGTATTTCATGTTTGAGCGTGTAGGTGGCGCGCCCTGTCTGCATGCCAACCAATTTATAGTATTTTGATGTCACATTTCGTATCATGTGGTAAGTCACCGAGCTTGACTTCGAACGTTAACATTCGAAATTCGAACAGACTATATTTAATTAAGATTTTTACAAATATATACAATACTTACTATTAAAAAATAAAAAATACCTAAAACTAATTAACTATGACTAGTAAAAATAAATAACTAAAAAGCATCAAAAAATTCATCCCCATCGCTGTCTACCGGAAGCCCAAGAGGCTGGCAGCATTGCCACGTTGTATGGCAATGCTTATCCTCTGACCGAAGTAATAGCCAGCCTTTGGGTCGCTGGAAGCGACGAAGATTTTTACTAATTCATATTATGAGTTTTATGTACTTAATGCATATGACGTGTCTTAGCTTTTTTTGCAGATTAAATTAAAACAAAAAGTAAAGAATGGTCATATCAGCGGTTAGTTTTGGCCAATATCCTCGATTTATTACACCTAAAAAGGATCTCGTTAGACGATTTCTCTCTATGGTAACCCTGACCACTGATAGCTTGAACCATGTGCCCGATACTACAATATTACACTATGTTTAGATATATTTTTTATTTTATGTTCAAGAATTGGGACAAGATAGGCAAAAATGAAAGGGACTGCACTTACAAGAGTCAGGCTCTTAAGTTAAAGAAGAATTCAAACAAAAACATTTGATGTCAGAGTAATATAGTTAGTTAATGTGACTACTCATTAACTAAATGCATATTATCAGTCTGTTCTTGAGTGTTGACATTTTTATTACCGATCGTAAAGCTAAGTAGCAGGGCGAAGACCTCTGTAATATTTTATCTTTGCATTTCTGTTGCAGCGAACCTTTATACTATTCGGCTCCCGGGTCCAACTTAATCTTAATACATAATGTTTCTGTTCGCTGAACTCAATTTGTTTCCTGATATTAAATCATTTTAGTTAAAACGGCCAATTTACAAAAGCTGTTGGCACAGAAATTGTTTGGTTGCCTTTGTCAATTATGATGTCAAAGTCTTTATCTTGAATTCCGCCAAGAAAAGATTGTTGCTCTTAAGTAAAACTGTTACAAGAAATGGTAGGTTCGAAGGGATGTCCCACAAAAATAGTGTTAGTGTTACTTGAAGAGATAATTACCTGCTTATATATATCATAGTAGCCTAAGTTATTTGTTTAAGGGCTAGTTTCACAGGTTGTTGATTTAGAATCTTTGATGATGATAATAGATAATTTCATACAAATTCAGACTACAGTGAAACTGGCTATAAATGTCCTAAAACAGTGAAAACGAATGTCATGCAAAATAATAACCATGTATTTAATCGCTCTTAATGTATCGTGTCTCCAAAAGTGTAAGAACTTTTTATCATCCTTATAAAACCCTTATTTGTCCTCCACACAGGTAAATGACACCATTTCCAATTTGATTTAATCCCATAAGAGCCACTTACGATTCCCGCCAGAATAGTAAAGGAGGATTCACAGACGCCAGCACATTAAGCTACGAAACTGACAAAATGTACTAATCAACTTTGAACCATATGCTTCAGCGATAAAGTTGAAAATCTATTAAGGAAATTTGACATATTGTAGCGTACGTAGTAGCTTGATGTGCTGGCTTTTATACTCTAAGCCAGAACCACGGAACCAGAAGCCGATACATAATGAGTTCGTATTATATGTTTAACTAAATATATGACTACAGTTAATTAGGATTTCAGAACTGTATGTGGTTTCTTTGACGGATTTAGTAATGGCTGCCTTGAACAGCGTTTTATTCTAAGTAACTTTCCAGTGTTTTGATGTCGGATATTTTATTTATTCTCTTAAAACATCCTAATGAATTGCTGTAATCTGCTTTAGCGAAAATAATGGCTAAAGCTTTAAATTCTTTGAAATAACACGATGTTTTCGCTGCTGGAAGTGGACAACACGCAAAAATATATCAAATTGCTTTACAGATAAAGAATTATTTTTCTTCTTAACCGACTTCCTAAAAATAAGGAGCTTCCAAAAAAGAAGGACGAAGTTCGAAGATATATTCGTTTTTAATTAACCGATTTTATGTTTTTCTTTGTTTTATAATATGAAAAATCTAAATATGGTATTTTAATATAAAAAATCTTCTGTATCGGTGTGTAGCAAATACGAAGTGACCTTTACACTAATATGTTATGTCTGCTCATTGAAAAAGTACAGCTTAGAGAACATCTTAACGGCGGTCTCGTGTACGGGCTTAATTTGTCCATACAGATAAGAAACTAATATCGTCTTGATTTATAACTGCCAATGTTTTAGAACCAGATTCCAAAAGATTTTTTTTCCCACTACGAATTTGCCACTTCTAGACTTCTAGAGAAATGTCTTTTAATTTCATTTCAGTGTTTCTTGAACCCGGGTTTTATTTAATTCTACATTTTATTAACAACTTTTTATACCTATGGGTTTTTTTAATATGAATATGGAGTGTTTTGAAAATTTTCTAAACAGTGGACTTCGAAAGAAGAGTACCTCATATAATATGCAGCTCACATTTTCCTTAAAGACTAAATACAGACGACTTGTAATTAAACCAAATGGGTATGAACGAATGAACCCACCTCCAGCACGAGAATGGCTATGTCGTTGTCTATTCTGTGGGTATATTTGTAGTACTCATGTATCTTTATGTCCACTATGGGTATCACTTGGCTGAAATTTAAATATTCGAATTAAAGATGACTAGACAGGATAGTTTACTCTTCTCAATGATGAGAATGGATGTTTTCTTTTTCATCTACTTCTTTCATGCTGCTTGTTGCGAACGACCAATTGCGTTAAAAACCGAATCCTTTAGTATTAGGTACAACCAGCACATCAAGCTACTGTTACAATATGTCAATTTACCTTAATAGATTTTGAACTTTATCGTTAAACCATTTGGATCAAAGTTGATTGGGAAAATTTTACAGTTTCGGGTAGCTTGATAAGCAGACGTCTCGACGATCTCGTTAATTATTGTCAAAGATTTTCAATAACAGCCGTACAGGTAAAGATTGAGGAGACTCACGAAATAAAAGTTAAATATATTATCTACGTTATATTTAGTAAATGGAATAAGTTTGTAGACTCACAAAATTAAAAGCCATTTATTAAAATCTTAGTGCAGCGCTGCCGCGGCCAGCTAGTTATAAATAATGTCTTTTAAACTAAGAGTAATACTCGTTGCTCCTCCAGCTATTTTGTTAAAGATCACAGCGTCGTTATTTCATCCATTAAAGAAGCTATATACAAGCTGTTGTTTTGCATCCTCGTCAAATTTCAGGTGGCTGTCATAAAAGACATAAATAATCAATTGAAAGTACTGTACCGGGAAATAACAAATAAGCGCCGCTTTTTTTTGTTGTTGAAATTTAACAGATTTTCAGAATTGAAACCTTAATACAAAACTAAGCGAATCACCCAACTACGCAGGCTACGCACTCTACGCACGCAACGACAAACAGCTGAGTGCGAGTAATGACCTTTGCGACGACCGGTAGCAATAATTTTACCTAATTTTATTTCGAAAATCACCCACATTTTAGTTTGGTAATTAACTCATTTTAACCATCAGTACGAGTATAATAGGGAATCTTACTAATGACAGTAACACTAGACGCCGTATAAAGTTCACTGACTTGCGATCAGCTGATTAATAAAATTTAAGTTTTGCTTTATTCCTATCGTTTAGCTAAACTTTTCGTAGTGATTTTGTTTTTATTTGTGGATTAAATTGGTTGATTTTAAATTTTCCTTCGTACCTAACGGGCTTAGGATCGGCAATAACACTTATCCCGATCTACTTAGTATAAAAATGTTGCGAAACATTTCCGTGAACATCCGAATGGCTTTCCACTGATGGCATACAGGCGAACCATTTCCACCAACTCGACATTAGAGTAATTGTCGGCCAACTTGCACTTTCGGCTATGGCTTCACAAAGGAGCGGAATTTGCAAAACACGCACTCGCTGCGGCGACATCAAACACACTGTTGGTTCGGGTGCGAGGGGCCGCGTGCGGGAGCGTGGCAAGCTGTGGTGGCAAGACGCATGCGCGGGAGAGCGCCCGCGCCGTGGTTGGTTGGAGTGGCATTGACTACCTACGATTTTTGTGAATGATCGTTGCGTATGCATTGTGTATGAATGTTTGCGTTTGTGTGCGTGTGGACGCGCGATTATAGGGCTAGTTACAGACGCGCCGCCTTTAAATACGCCTAGTTCACACTTACGGATAGGAAAAAAAATAAAAAAAATGACCTACCTATTTTATTGTTGATTTGGATCGAGAATCATTAGCATAATTACGTCCTTGAATTTGACGAGGATGCAAAACAACAGCTTGTATATAAATCTTGTTTACTACAACAAAAAGGCCTTAGACTCTTAACACTTAGTGTACTAAATTGAGATTTTAGAATGTAAATGAAAGAACTATATTATTTTCATGACTATTTTTTTATTATGAATTTATATTATTTTACTGTTTTTAAGGTAATTAGGATGGACCAGGGAGCTTTCAAATTCATATTCTATCTGAGGAGAGTAGCCTCACCCACCAGTCGATCGACCAAAGCCTTAATAATTTCCTAGCTAAATAAAAACCCTTATTAAATCTGTTCGGTTATAGGCAAATACCTCGAATTTCTAGAATTAATTTCTAATATCTTCTGACACTGCTGTATTTAAAACTAGTCATCCTCTAGGGATGAAACTAGTTCATACCGGTTCAACAGTTTACACGTGGAGGAAAACCAGACACAGTTTATTTTAGGACTAGCTGCCCATGGCATCAGCCTCGTGTTCACCTGAAGCACTCTTAAATGCTATTGTTAGATGGTAGAGAAGCCAGCTCATCGAGCTACTATAATCTGTCAAATTTCCTTAATACATTTTCAATTTTATCGCTGAAGCATAATATGGTTCAAAATTGACAGGTTCGTGTAGCTTGATGTGCTGGCGTCTGTAAGTACATAATAATATGTTGCTGAAATTATTTTTGATCAAGTCTTTCAATAATTTAAGATTTGATTTGGTGTTTTCTTTTTACTATTATTTCTTCCTACGGTTTTACGAGCGCCTCGTGTATTTAAATCAGTTCATCCTTTTCAGAGATACACTGACACATTGCTGTCAAACCTACAACATCTCTTTTTGCGTCGTCGGTTAAAAAAGATGATGATTTATTACTCACCCGCCACCAGTTATGCTGTCCACACCAACTTTAACCACAGGCCTTCTGATTTGATCAGTAAGCAGGCAACTAGCAGCCGTCAGTACAATCTTACTCCTCACCAGGGTCCCAGAACAGTACAGGTTGTTATAAACTATTAGCACATGAAAAGGTATATCTTTTAAAGTAGCCAAGTATTTGCGAAAGATGTTCTTTGTTCCATACGAATATAATGGCAGCTCGTTTGCCGGCAGATATCGATACGAGTTGATGCAGTGTAAGGAATTTAGTAGACACGTCAGGTGTAATCTGGAAAGTAATGAAAAATATGACAGTCGATTTTAGATTTTCTTGAACGCATGAATGAATGCCCTGAAAAAGAGTAATGCTGCAATGTGACTTTTCTAGTTCAGACGCCTGCACCTCAAGCTACCCTAAATTGTCAAAATCTCCCAATCAAATTTGAACCATATCCTTTAGCGAAATATTTGAAAATCATTAAGGAAAATTGACGGATTGCAGTAGCGTGGTGTGCTGGCGTCTGCACATTATGTTTTAGAATGAATAGAATTAGCAATAAATATTTTCTGGATCAATAGTTTAGTTTAAAGGAAAAATAAATTTTCAGTTTATTATTTTTATTTCAATAACATGACTTTGTTTAACCTTTTGACCGCCACAGTCATGTCTAGATGACAAGCCAAAAAGTGCCCAGCACGACACGGTCACGACTATATGACAGACTTTTAAAGTTAAAAAATAATAGATTTAATCGATATAATTTTGAAGTACCTACCGTATTTTGAAGTAACTTCACATTGTGGGTATTATTACACACATATTGGCGCTGAGGGCACATTTTTCTTTTTCGACATTTCGGTCAAAAGGTATCCTCAAATTACCTCAAACGAACATGTATCTGTATTCTTATTTGGTGGTGTCACGTTAAACACTAATAAATTAAGAGGCGTTTGAATGTTAAAAAGGGCCATACCATATTTTCTTAAAAAACACTCTGAACTAAATAATAACGGCGAACGTAACTTATTCGAGTTCAATAAATAAACTACGTGTAGAAAAGAACTACAGCGTTTGCATTCCTCCTCACTTTTATATTCCAATCACGTAGAAACTAGTAAACTGATTTAGGTCTGTCTTCTTTTATTTTATTACTTACTATTCTAGAGAATTCTTTATCTTAGTATACTATCGAAAAATCTAGGCACAAACCACATAATTGCTTGCGAACAATTAAATTGTAACAGTCATAGTGTCGTAAAAAAACAATTAGCTAAGTACTTAATTACTACTACGTACCCTACGAAAACTTATTTACTAAAAACCTCGCTTTCATTTAGTTCTGTACTGTCGTTTTCTGCTCAAAGGAAAATAAAAACGTACTGACAAAATATAGTATAGGTACCGTCTACCATTTTATTTTCATAGCGCGCTCGCGTTCTTCTGATATTTTAAGTAATTTAAAATTCCAATCGTGGACCCAGCCATGCAAACATTGTCCCCGTGAAGACGGAAATTCCGTAAGTACTTACAAAATCATCTCGCTTCAGTGTGAATAGTATGCAAGTTAATTCCAATCCGGCCGCGGGTCCTGCATAATGGAAAATATTTTCAAGAGCGACGCTTGTTAGCGCCGAGACTCGAAACTCAAGCAATAAAGCGGGGAACAACAATAAACAAAGAGAGAATGGTAACAAACCGATGAAGCGTACTCGTATTTGTGAGTAAAATTCGCAATCATAGTTCGTCGAGCCGAATAGCCGATACCGAGTTATTACCGCTTTCGTAAAACAACGTATGAGTTGCACATAAAAATACACACACTTATCTGCAGCGCTCGCCGGTGAGGTACATTTCACGGTAAAAATATTGACTTGAGTATATCGAATTGCAGTTTTATTTACGTATTCGACGACAGAGCGCCGACCTACAAACTTAAATAGATTTGAAATGAAAATTGTTTATCAGACATTGTGTATGTCTGAAAAGTTTTCAGGCATTAAGTAAATGGGTTCTAAAACAAATTTATTGTTATTGGTATTCTGTCGAACACGACCATTAGAATACATAATAATCGATTATTAGAGTGAAACTCTTTGTACTCAGAATATTTTTGTGAGGAACGACTTCGTAAAATGAACAATAAAAGACTTGGCGGACTGGCTGTTATATTAGGGTCCATTTGCATGAGCGTCACGTGCCGAGGCAAGTCGAAGGAATGGATTTACCGAGCCACGCGCTCTGTGCGGAAACTGCCTCAGTTTCGTCAACTCCACTCTTTTCCTCATTAACCTGTACTGTGCTGAGTCGGGAAGCGAGCGTGTGTGGAGGAAAGTGTGCGGATATCGCCGCCGTGTAAGTGACTTTGCTTATGTTACAGACAGGTTTCCCAGCGAGCGTAATGATACTTGACGTCGGCGTTTATTTTCAAACTCCGGGAATTTTTCGATATCACGAGTAAGAAATTCTTTCGCATTGATTAAAAATTCTAGATTAAAATTACAGTCAGCAAGAGCTGTGTGCTATTTCAAACTCAATTTAATTTGTAATTTAATATCTCCTTTGTAAGAGTGATTGAGATTTGAGCATGTTTTTGTATTGTTCTATTTCTGAGGTTTTACAGCCAGAAAAAATCCTTTGAAGAAGATCTATATTGAATAGGCATTAAATGCACACAACATGCGCATTCTATGTAACGTCTTAAGAGCCCAAAGGCTTGAAACTATAGCATCAATCTGTTGTGTTTCAAGATTGCCAGCTAAGCCTTCCAGCACCATAATAATCCGTCTTCCCGAGAGGCCTGGAGCATGTATCCCTACTGGCGATACTCCACGCTTATCTAACTACCCCACGCTTGCAATTAATTTAGTTGTAAGACATCCTACAAATTACTGAGAAATACCAAAAATGTTTATATTTATTGAAATATTTTTGATTTTCAGATGTTTTTTTTTTGTAGAAGGCTTAATTAAAATTGTTTCGCGCTGGCGTGTAGGTGTTCTGTTTGTACAGGAGACGGGAATTAATTAAAAAAGTTCACGTGCAGTTACACTGGTGATGTTTTATTCACGAGCTCTGTTAGAATTTTCATTTGATTTTGAAACAAATGACTGTAGAGGTATAAAAGTATACGCAGTCCGGCTGCTCAGCTTATCAAATCTAACGGCGCTTTCAAACTAGCGGTTTTTCCGATCAGTTTTTTCGCGCGTAGAGAACCGAGCGTATACGCGAGACTCGTTCGATGGGGCAAAACACACAGTTGCAAAATCACGTTAAATCGAACGACAGATTTTTGCCGCTCGAAATGTGTCGCGCGTTTGCGTTCGCGTTTTATACGCGGAAAAACCAAGCTTTCAGTTTTCGATATTTTCAAAAGTTATCAAAATCAAAATTATTAGTACCAGATATTTTGAAAAATGAGTCATGGGAATAACTCATATTATTTTAATATCATCATTAGTCTTTTTATTTAAGCAAAGGCATTATCTCTCACAAATATGGAATGAGTATAATTCGTCATACGTCATATTTTTTGAGGAATGTTTTCACAAACGTTTTTCGTAACTTCTTTTATTTTTTTTTCCAGACTCTACTTCTTTTTCAAATTACATTCGGACTTAAATAAAGTTTTCTTGACCTTGGAAATAGATTATTTAAAATTAAAAACATATTTATAGGTTTCGTATTTTCATTAATTAAACTATTCACCAATAACTGGATAAAGTTTTAAAAGTTAAGAAATACTAATAACGTTAATACTTTTCGTCAAAAGAAATTCTGGAAGTTCGTACCATCTTGTATTATTCCTTTCAAAAGCTGACGATTGTGAAGACGTGAACCAGCGTAGTTTGTTTAACTCAAGCGTAAACTTTTTAAATTAACCTGAAGGATCGCAAAGGGCTTGATCCTCCAATTTTTCAGTCCTACAGTTTAAATCCAACGATCAAACAACCTTTCAATTAAATATCAAGTTTCTTTTAAAGAATTTTATATAAAAAAAAACTTTTCTTAACATTATAAAATTTTCTCGTTGTAATCTTTTGAAAACGGTTACTGAAATTGAATTTATTTGTAATCACTTTGAAAGTTTAATATTTTGAAAATAAATTAGGAAATCGTAACTTTTTAATGATTCAGATTGGTTGTTGGTTGTTTTAAAATATTTCCTCGATTAAGTTAAATAAGATAGCTATAAGATATAAGTTTATGGTTGCCATAAAAGTCTATTGAGTCTCATATCCATAAGATAGCTGTTGATGGGTTGTGACATAGCTTTATGACGGCGTTAAAGTTATGCGTGAGCGCAATAGTTAGGCCTTTATTTGTAAATTCTCAAGAGACACTGTTCAGTGGGTACACGCAACATTATAAATATGTCATAAAAAGATTGTACATATAGTGCAAAATAAGAATTGTTCATGTGTCTCTATAAGTTCTGTTTCAGAATATCAATAAATATGAAATAGTTATAGTTGAAATTGTATGTCTAGTGTAAAATATTTTAATTTTAATAAACTTAGACCAGTAGCACCATACGTTGTACAAAACTTGTTTAAATAAAGTAGGATGATTACTATATCTAAATTTGAAATAACCCAAGATCGTATACGTAATGATAGCTTCATTTTAATTCGACGACAGATTAATGTCTTTTTGAGGGAAGTGAAGAGCAGTATCTAAAAGTTGGATCTTAGATTTAATTATTGATAAACGTCCTTGACCTTGTTTTAAAACAAACAGTGAGTGTAAACAACAAAGTCGATCGTTACTTGTATGTTATTGTCAAATACTTTGTTTACATAATGTACTACGAAGGTCCGAGTTGAGGTCGTAGCGCGCGGCACGCGATGTCCGTAGACTCGTAGCGTTGTCGTAGCTTGCGGCAGTCACGCTACGGCGAGCGGCAGTTACAGTCGGTCGCTACGCGCGCTACGAGTGTTCGCGACCACGTAATGTTGTGGTGTTCGGTCGCGCTCTTGGCACTGTTCGCCACCGTCCAAGGACGAGCGGTAAGACACACTTTTGTCTTCTATTCTTATAACTTCTTTACTTGGATGGATAAGTAGCAGCATTAAGTTCAAAAGTTTGTGCCGCAGTGATACTTCAGACGAAGATGAAAGTCGCAATATTTTGAGTTGTTGTTTTTGGTTTGTTCTAACTTAACGAAATTTATTTTAACTCGCTTGTTTATTTAATTAAAATGTCTGTTTGGAATATAATTTAAACGAAAGTTAATGTTTTCGGTAAACTTTGTGCTTTATTTTTTTTATATTGACTTAGAAATTCGAGAAGTATCTTTTTCGTTGAGTGTTGTGGATTTGCCTGTTTTTTTTTTAAATTACGTATAAATAAAATAGTAACGCGATTAAAAATATATTATTATATGATAGAAAAAAACTTTTATACTTACGTTAAAACCTAACCAAATTATAAAATATACTGTGTCTATATTTTATAAATGAACACATCTCTCTAATGTAACTGTAATTGACAGCTTCAAAACTTTTTGATGGAGCGTGGTTGCCTAAACTTATTTAATCAATTTATCCAACATTTAAATTCGACTAAAACTTGTGTATTCCATTACGGCGTCACACAATCACATTTTGGACGGGAATGTGGGCGAACATTAAGTAACATAAATACACACATAATTATACATTCACAGCGTTAACCCCTCGTGCGAATTCACCTCGGACTCGTCGGGGGGTTAATTTCTACGGGACGGCTCCATATGCGCCATTATGTTCTGAGGGTGCAAATATAACCGTCTTAAGTACCATCTTAAACTACTAACGGTTGGGTATACAAATAGGCCGGAGTTTGGCCTCAACGTTATCGCGCGAACGCTTTGTGCCTAATGTTCTTGCTTCTGTCACGGCGACAGTGACGTACCGATTACTCTAATGGACGCCATTTTTTATACAAATTGAGCTATTTGATATAACTGCTCTGTTACACAGGTAAATTTATACAGAAGGCTAGTAAGGTGGGATGAGAAAGTTTCAGACAGAAGTTTCAAAGCAGTGTTGTACATATGTGGGTACATGGAGGCGGTACCTACTTGTTTTAAGTTAGAAACTATCATATTACTTAATTGTACCGCATAATACAACACATATGAAAACTTTGTCACAAGTTAAGAAATACGTCCAACTTAAAGGAAATGCTCTTGAAGTTTAAATAAGAGTGTAAAAAGTTAAAAAAAATATAAAAATGTTTTTTTACTGTCTGATGCGAAGATATAAGTAATAATTTCCAAATTGCTCTCTTTTGTTTTATGAAAGTCAAAGAAAAGTAAATAATCACTGCACATTTTCATCACTTTTAATTTAGATTGCGGTACACTAATGTCAAACAAACATGGATATCAGTTTTATTCTTCATAATGTCGCATTTCCATTTCGCTGAAATGAAAGAAAAATATCGAGGTTCGCGTATCCGTGGATATTAGTTTTAAAAATCTCTTTTATTGTTTTCGTTGACCAAGCGAGGTCGTTCCATTCATGACGGTAAATATCCTTTATTTTGCTAACCAGTCAGTCTTTTTCTAATAACTAGCTGAGCTCTCTTTCTGGTTCTACTTTTGTCAAAAATAACACATTGATCATGTTTTATAAATTTCAGTAGCTTGATGTTCTAAGTGTTGATGTTGCTGTTAAATATTTTCAAACATATAGGCAGGTTTCGAGTAGAAGAGATGTCAGCAACAAGGGAGGGGCCCCTTAGGGCCAGGGTCCGCCTGGGCTGCAGATTGTTCGTAACAGTTACCGTGGCCCTGGCACACAGGGACCTCCAGAAGGAACATAGTGGGTTTTAGTCAGTAAGAGTCTGACACTTGCTTCAGCTGCACCCTCAGCGGGACGGGTCATTTGATGATTTCCCACGAAAAAAAAGGTTTCGAGTAGAGAGGACGGAACATTCTCATACAACAATTCCAGTAGACGTTCTGCATAAAATTAGAAACCCGCTGTATCAAGATAAACGAGCTTATTCAGCATTTTCCAAGGAGTAAATGAACTTTATTCAAGCTCGGATTTAAGCGTTTAAATTTTAGAAACGACATTATGCGAGCTATACGTAAAATTTTAAAATAGCATACGTTTCGTTTGGTATTCACAGAGCAGTCTTTCTTTTAGAAATTATGATAATTTTCTGAAAATATATGTAGAAACTTAGTAATATTTAAAAGATAAACGGAATGCGGTTTTTCGTTTGTATACTAAGACTGTGTTGTAAGGCTAAAGAGTTAGTTTGTCAGCTTGAATGTGCTAATCCTAGGAATTACTGGACCGATTTAAAACATTATTTCAGTGTTACATTACACTTGAATTGAGCAAAGCTAAAAGCAAATTTTTATCCATCGAGAAGTAAATAAAACGGCTGGTGGAAATTAGTAGATTATTACAGTAAGAAAATTAGGGAAGATAGTAGAAAATGACTAACCAAAGAAATAAAAAACCCATTGTTTCTACGTATTTACAATTAAAATATAAATTAATATTATACAAGTAAAAAAGAAGTTATTTAGAGATTTTAAACTCTAGTAGGTAATTGAAATCTTAAGTCTAAGAAAGTGGGCGCACAATGTTGTATTGCTTATAGCTTTCTCCACCTCTCCATCTGTCAAACACAAAACGCGATTTATTTTTGTAAACTTGATAAAGACAAAAGATAGAATGTCAAGGGCCGCAACTAAGGTACCTACTCTTTATTGAAGCCACAATACAAATGAAACGTCTTTATGTTTGATACAATGAATGGCTTTGAACTACACAAACAACAATACGTTTTGTTACTACCTCAGTTGGTGGATTAAAAGACTGATTTAGATTTGTCCGGAGTATTTTTGTTATTAGCAATGTCTTTTAAAATAACTCATCACAAGATGCTTTGATGTTTTGTTCTTTTTAAATGAGGAATTGTAGTTAATTTACAAGAAAGAGTCTCGTTTCAGACGTAATATACTTTCTTTGGTAAAACCTAGCAGTTTGAAATAAATTAACAAGAATAATTTATTTCAGTCTCTGACAATGGTGCTTGAAATCGTAATTGTACCTCACTCAAAGATACCAAGATACTAGCTAGTACTTACCAATTCAATGAAGCTTAAATGAATTTCGTGGAGTATCGTCAGGATATTATATATCAATTGATTTCAATTGAACAATTGGTACGCACAAACACGGCGGGAACGAGCGATTGTTTGAATTACGAAGTCAGATGGAGGACTTGAGAATTCAGCATGTTAATTAAGTTATCGAGAACAGCTTGTTCGAGGGCTGCTTTGCAAGTTCACTGCGCACGACCAAACTACCTCGGAATACCAATTATTGGAATGTTCTTCGTTAAATTATATAAATATTCCGACTTCAATGAAGCGCCCCTATTAACTCTCTTCCAAGATACGAGATATAAGATAGAATACTATCGAGTACATAGTTTCAGGCGCGTAGCTTACAATGTTAATGTTGGAATATACACATTATGTACATGTATACTCTAAAAATATCCAGTAGTTAACCAGTAACACTTATTTTAAAAGCTTTATTTGTAACACCTACATTCCAGGCAAATAAATATTCTATTTTCTAAAACTGAGTAGGTTTAGGTACTCGCATTCTTAAAGCGCTACAGCAAAAAGAAAGTAAAGATGCTCTTAGAAAAATACATAATCATGCCATGCTTTTTCTTTCTGCATACTTTTAGCAAGAGTTAAAAACAACCTTTAAAGAATTTCAAGGACTTCTGAAGGCAAAACTTTCAGAAACATGTAGACTGCAGACAAAAGTTCGAACAAAGGAAGTCAAGATTGCATGTTTCATTAAAACACAGCAAATGCTATAATTAAGGGGACAACACTGTTAATACAGATTAAATAGCAGCTACCTAATTTGTAGTCACTCCAGCGGTGCGGACGGTTGGATGGTAAAATTATCTACAACAACTTGGAACAAGAACAATCATAGTTTCCGAAACACCATCTCCGCTGTTTGTTACATGTTCTAGTCGAAATAACCTTGTGTTATCTTTGGGTAATATGACATTTCTAGTAATGTCAAAAGTTTCATTTTTACAGCAAGGGTGCATTGCATCATGTAACAATAACGATACGATACATATTTTTTTAATATTTAAACATGTAAGCACTAAGTATGTATAATAAATAAATAAAATCGACAAATAAACCATAAAGGGCCGCCAAATGCTTAAATCGGCGATTTAAAGATTGGACATGGTTTCGTTAGCGTTATAGTAACTCAAACTTCTTTTATTGCATGGATTTTCTTCTCTGCCATGGTTGTAGCGAATGGCAAAGTTCATTAGAACAGCGCGCCGAGCACAATTCTCGGCAAATATTGACACTTTTTATATAGAATTTGCAGAAGTTTATGCATGCAATTAGAATACTCGAACGTGTTCGGAGCAGTACACTGACTTTTAAAACTTTCTTCTTAGAGAGAAGTTTTGACGCGGTTGAGTGTGTTCTGCTGTCTTTTACTGATAAACAAATTTCAACAGAACTATATTGAGCTTTACTTTAAAACTTTAGAAGCAGAAATGTTTTATTTCGTCTCGCGAACGTGTGTCCGACTGTAAGATAAATAGTTGACGAGTGCAATGGACAAGCGTTGTGAAAAATTACCGAGTTGGGAGGGGACTGAAGAGAAGTTAGCAGTTTTTGTTGTTTTTGCACGTACCCTTACCCGTTAAAGATTTCGTATACAGACACAGCACATAAATCATTATGCCAATAGTGTCAGTACGAAAGTAATTCTGTCTTGTCGTTCACAGCTGCTTCTCACTTTGACAGCTGAGTAAAATCAAGGATAGTTCTATTTTTCTGTCTGCAATTCTCGTGAAAACCACGAAGCAACTTTAAGTTTCCTTTCGGCACTTGTTTGATAATAATATCTTTTCTACAGGTGAACATAAGTAACACATGGGTGTTGCCTGAGGAAGGGTTCCCGGTCTTCTACCGCTACTTCAGGGACCGCATCTCGTGGTACGAGGCGGACGCAGTCTGCCAGTTCCATCATGCTAACCTCGTAACAGGTCAGTGATGGATTTGTACTCTATTTGAAATAGGAAGGGATCATGAAGACCGATTATACCTTTTTGAAAAAGGAACGCTTCGTGGACTGAATTCGTTTTTCATTTGTTTAAAAGCTAAGATGTCGTGTGTTTATTTTGTTTGATTGTACTCGTATACTGTTATCGATGATCTTCGGCGAATAATAAATCAATCAACATCGACAGTTGGAGTCTCAACATTAAATGCCATCATTTACCATTATTTTTTAGTTGGTAACAAAAAATTATATCAATAGATATTATGTTCCTATAAATTAATTTAAAAAATCCACTTTATTATTAGTCTTTAAGTTAATAATATTCCAACTCAACTTCAAAACTTTGAAAAATATTTTTGTTCACGTCTCGAGTGGCCAGCACCGATTAAAATAATGAAAAGTTTGAATGGCTTTCACAACTTAGTTACACTCTTAAATCAGGATCCATGATTATTTTCTGCCATAAAAAAAGTTAAAAATTCTGTAGCAGATACCGCATTGTACTGACTAGACAGATACAGTAAAAAGGCAGGAACGTTTTAAAAACAATGTTACTTTTACATAGACGCGTTCTTACTAATTAGCACTAAAGGAACAAAGGAAAAAGTCCGCATTCTTATTTTTTTTTCTTTTGGAGCCATCTGCTGTTACAGAGTAAAAAGCACTTTTATTTCTTAAAAAATCTTAAGGTGCCTATTCCAAGATAGGACAAAGCCTTTCGTAAAGATAAGTAAAATTAATACATTGTAAGATACGAATCACAAAAAGCCTGCCGTTATTGTCAGCTTTCACGATATCTCTCGGAATTGCCTCTACATTGTTCGTTAAAGATGCCAGTTGTACAAAAAGAGCTATACGTATATATATATTTCAATATTCCCACGGGCCGTTAGCTCTAATCGGCGGCAATCCAACCAAGACCCCCATTACCGTTGATAGCGCCCTCGACCCTGCGCCTAGCGAGATACAACCCCGTCACATATAAATGTACGTGCCGATAAGAAAAATGTAAATATACATATTGTCGTTTCATACACGACATTAACTTTTTCGACGAAGTCACTTTTGAGGGAAAACATACCACATCAAAAGTATTCGATATTTACATTATGTCCACTTCTTATATATTATTAAGCAGTGAAATGTCGGGCCAATTGAAGTATCAAAGGAATGCCATAAAAATACAAAAAAGATACAGAGGGATTCAATATTTACTCCGAATGAGCTTAATGAGGCCTTCAATCTGAAACGAAGCATGTCTTTCAATACTTGTTACGAGTATCTTTTATGAAATAAATATTCTTCGTTGCCAGTATCTCTTTAGTAAGGACGAGTCATTAGGTCTCCATAATCGAAGCACGGAGGTCGGTTAACTCATAGCTGTACCTAATGATAACTTCGTCCCTTTAGGACTGATTTCTGCCCCGATTACGTTCGGTCCCGCGATTGATAACATTTCAATATCGCTCCCTAAATGAAAACGATAATTTAAAATATATTTCCATTTCGTTTCATTAATTCGCAATCATAATTTTCGATGTTTCTGTAACGAAATGTCGACGTTTTTATCTATCTATACTTCGACAATTTGGTCATATTTTAATGTAAATATAATTTGCATACATTTATAAAAATAAAACTATTGGCAAATCCGCACCATAAAGTCCAGTTGAGCTTTAAGACTGCAATTAAGAATAGTAACGAAAGGACAGAGGGGCGAAGTGGCCCAAAAAAATTGACGTTTCAGATAGATTTTACGCTCGCCACTAGCAGGTCCAGCTTACTAGCAGGCTTTGCCGGTCAGCCCCAGCCGCGACGGCAAGCTTAGATAAACCAAATGCTCTTGAGCTCGGTTGGGGTGGCCAGAATACTACAGCACCGGAACAGTGACAGAAACTATGTTTGCTGCATGTTCCCTTTCCGAGATAGATCGTAAAATGTTGCGTCATATCAGCTCGCTGCGTTCAAGCTGATATTTCGATTTCTGGTAGATGAACACGAGACATTTTAATGTCGATATTTAGGACATGCGATACTTTGTACTTTATTTATACTTCGAAGTCACTTTTATAGATTATTAAATGTTACCTCTAGATATTGAAAATAGGTTATCTATTATTTTTTTAATAACCATTTTACTTTTTGGTTCGTATTTTTTTTATTGTAAGATCATACGACATTTAAATTTTCGATACATGAACATTGATATTTTACCCGCAGATATTTTCATTCAAATATGTATCTAAAGAAATACATGACTTATAATAGGTAGTTCATTTGCCTATTTCTCCTCGCAAGTCGTAAGAGTATATGGAGGGAAGCGAGTGACTTAATGGCCCAGTAACATGTTACTACTTCTGCACTTTCAAAACGACACGCCTGCTATTCACGTCTCAAGAGGTACTAGCGCGCAGTCAAACGATGCAGAGAGCTGACGATCCGACTGTCTTCAAAGGGGGAAGGAAAATGTAATCCTTACATAAGTATAATAGAAAATTGAACAACGTCAGTGTCACAGTTCTAAGTAATGTTGTTTTGTCCTATAAGCGCTGATGAAATCTTCCATTATCCAGGTCGCGTCTCATTTATACCCTCAAGAGCTCCAAACAAAACAATACCTACTTATCCGTCTTTGTGTACAATGAGTGTGACGCGCCGAGCCTGTAGGCCTTCACGGATATTGTCGAACAAATCCTTTGTAATACAACACGCCTTTATCCTGAAAATGAAAACTTTAATTAGTTTCGAATGCCGACTTGAAAGAATTCGTTCCGTGTTATTTGAAATCCGAGGAGTCTAATTAAAGCCCTACATAAAATTAAATTCTTGTCAACACACTTTATGCTACCATATTTTGCTAGAATTTCAAACTTAATTTACTGAATTTGTTTGTAATATAATGAGTAATTTAACACGAATTTGATTAGTCTATTCATTATTTGAAGTTAAATTAAATAGTAATATACACAGAAATATTTATTTGACAAACTAAAAATAACATTGTTTCTAACTGTAATGAACAGGAAAGTATCTCATAAAATATTACGGGGAACTGTGTTCAGTACAAAATTAAGTGAACCCATAATAGGCAGATGATTTCAGAACTGAATAAAAACTTTTAGCGACCGCCACAAAAAGGAAGTTGAAATACAATTGTTCATTATGATCAATTCTTTTTATACAAGTTGAGAGGAGTCCCCTCGGGGAGTCTTCCACTGCTTACATTATTCAAGCATCTAGTTAACAGTTGGGCTTCTCAGATGGAATACTTGTATAAATTGCCACTCCAACATTGCGTGTTCGGCGAGATTCAGTCACATAACTTTTTTTATTTGAGGATTTTTATGCGTAGATATTAATTTCGGAACGGTTTTCATAATGTTTGCGAGCACTCTGAACAACTTACATGTATATACAAACACAATATTGGAAATAATCCAGTAACAATTAGTAGGTGTGTTAGATTTTGTAGATTTGTTACGGTAAATAAGTTACTGTTTTAGTCGAGCGCGTGGTTAAATACTAGACGCACGGATCGTTCAATCATAATGTTAATTGCTTGACGCTGTTGATTCTTAGATCTTCTAATTATTGTCATGTATGACGAATACCTCCGTCACCTCCATGTTTCAGAAGTTACCATGAAGATACACATTAAAATTGGTGCGTCGCGGCTGTCATTTGAATATTTTCCGCAGGCAGATGTCTGAAAGTTCTAAAGCTAGGGGATAGCAGTTTGCCCAGGTAACTGGGTTGAGGAGTACTACCTAGTATTCCACTGCATTTAGACTGGAAATCGATCCCTACGCAATTGGGAAAAGGCTAGGCATCTGCTTGTTCTGCAGGTTATTAACCTTGTCTTCTCAGTCTTTTAAGGTCACCCGGAATCAGCACTTTATAGTTTTGTGCTTATTTAGTCTGGGTAAAGGAGAGGGTACACATAGGTACATAATGTATGTCCACGAGTGCAATTCTTTACGACCCAGTGTAACTGGATAGCCAGATGTCATGAATATGGAAGTCAAAGCGTTGAATAGTATGTATACAAGAAGAGTTTTTTTATTTACTACTCATTGGTGGTAAAAACCTAGTTGAAAATAATGTCATCATCTATCTATACTTATAATAAATCTGTAGAGAGGTCAATTCTGTACATTGAAAATATTTTCAAAATAACTATCAGGGGGTGATAAGTGATCGATACTGATGCCAAAAATGCAATCAGTAAAATTTTTGTCTGTCTGTCTGTCTGTCTGTCTGTCTGTATGTTATTAATAGGAACAAAAACTACTGGACGGATTTTAATGAAACTTGGTACAATTATTCTTTATACTCCTGGGTAGGTTATAGGATACTTTTCATCACGCTACAATCAATAGGAGCAGAGCAGTGAAGGAAAATGTTGGGAAAACGGGAGAAGTTACACCATTTTTTAAGCTTTCGTCGCGTGTGCAGCCTTGATAGTTAAAGCTATATAGAAATTATGTATGACGGAAATATTCTACATAAAATTATCTAAAAAATATTCCACAACAGCATATGTCTATCTTTAATGGTTGACTCACAATAACACGTATAACTTCCAATAGTTTAGCAGTTCGGAGCTTTCTGATTATTTGTTATTGATTTGTTTACTCTTATGTTTGTAATATTATCGCTCATGCCTAATTAACAAAAGATAACATTATAACATATTATATAAAAAAAGAATCATAGAAATCAGTGTAGAAATACCAAACTTATACATAAAATAAGATAATCAGCGGGTCGGTCGGTAGGTATAATAAGGCGGGAGGTCCGAGCGCGAGCTTCTCATCCCGACAAAAGTTAGGCTTTGGTAGCGGTAATCGACATCCACACAGGCGTAGCCGCGGGGGTCCTCTATATAGGTTATATGTATATCAAAACAACACATAGACTACTTTTTGTCGCGAAAACCGACATCCACGCGGGCGGAGCCGCGGGCGACCGCTAGTTTCTGAATAAAACGGTACAATACATCCACAGTATGAGCCGTTCTTAAGCTGGGGCTAGACAGGGCTCACAGATGCGGCAAATAGTTCCTGTTAGCTATTTACACTTGTACTACACTTGGGAGCAATGGATTCGGGTCAGTTGCAAAGCTTTCGTTTTATTAACATAACCAATAGTATTTTGATGATTACTGTCTATGTAACACAAGTCATTTAAATAAAATGATTTAGAATAATGTCCAATATCTGTAAGGGTGACAATTGAGAAATGAGAGAAAATTACTATTTGGGTAGTAGACTAGTTCAAAAATAAAATCCTTTATGATATTAATTTGGTAAGGCATCTTAAGATAATGTCACTTTCATTTATCGTTTTAAAGGAAAAACCATTATTTTTTTATTGATAATTTAAGAAAAATAGGTATGAAAAAATTGTGACACTTCAATAAAATAATGAATTTGACTAGTAGTGAACTACCCTATTCTCAGAATGGCGTCAATAATAAATCCTATTTATAAACCTCTAATAAAATTATCCCTCATAATTATGTTCTCCATATTTTTGGCCCATTTTTACCCATTCCGTTGTAATGCCTCCCCATGGGATTAGGATGAGTTCCAAGCTTTAGGAGCGCATTATACATCACATTAATTTTGAAAGCTCTTTATGTGACAGTTTATTAACTGTTAAGAGCATTAAATTGTTGTTGTTAAAATGTTAAAATTGGGCTGCTATTGCTTATACTTTTAGAAGCATTTTATCAGTTTGGTTATTATAAATTATGCATATTGTCCGTACAAAATTTACCCAACTAATGAGCGCTTTTCAAGCGAATTATTACTATGTTTTAGTTTTTCGAAAAAGTTCTTGGAACATGAAGGCTTCTAGAAGTAATACGGCTAGGTTTAAGTTAGTAAGTCTGCCACTTTCCTCTGGTTCACCTAACGCTGAAAGGGTATATGGTGATTACCCTCCCACCACGAAAAACTCTGAGAAATGTAAGAATTTCTGGAAGCAGACAGTAACAGAATCTGAAATATTTATTTGCTAAACATGGGTATACATTAAGGTCTTAAAAGTTAATACAAGCTCTATTCCATGCCTAATCATATTAACATACAAATAAAGTTGTTCCCTAGTATCTATTAGAAAATATGCTATATACGCGTACATGCTGTTTTAATGTTAATGTATAATTAAAAACTAGTAGCGTGTTCTGTATCCCTTACGTTTTCAAACTACTTATAGTCAGAACAAACAGGGAGTAGTTATAGCCGCAGCTTCCCTTATCATAATGTTGTTAAAGTCTTGGAACATGAACAACAAGTAAGCGAAGTTAGTTCTGATGAGTTCATACACACGTCAGGAGGGATGACGGCGTATTGTTCAACTTGGAAGCCCAGATGAAACGATATGAACATTGTTATGTGAGCTGTTCGGAAATTTAATCTTGTTTGGATTTCTTGAGGTGAAAAAGTAAAGTCATTCAAATATGTAGATATTTCAAATAAAGCAAATATTTAATATTGAACTAAATTTAATACGGAAAGGACATCTACAGGTACTGACAAGAGGCCGTAACAGATGCTGTAACTATAGTCCCTTCGTACATATTCTCTGGCATGCACTCGGGACTATAGAGTCCCGAACTTTGGGAAGGCGAACGTGAGGCCGAAACCAACACGCTGACGCACTTTTGAGACAACTTTAATGAAAGTAATAGTGATACATAGCCGACAATTAACTACTATAGAAATGTTGTAAAACCCAAGGATAATCTCCGGTTTTGTGCTAAACGCTAAGCATGGATAAAACTACTTGGGTTATTATGAGAAAATACGGGGTCATGGCACCTGCCGATAACAGTATTACAAGTACCTACCTAGCTATTGTTAAAACAATTTCACAGTATCTCTCATTGTAGGTGACTAAACATTTGAAGTCAATTTTTATGCGATGGTTAATACAAAGCTAATTTTTACCCACTGACGAAGCAAACACTATACTATACCACGCTATCACGAGCCGTTTGAATTGGGCTACGAATGCGCCCCATAAAGTATGGAGTCACATACATTTTATTATGGACATGAAAAATGGCGGCAGGAAGTGAAGGCTTTTATTTTACCGGGAGCGTTATTATAGTCGTCAGGACAGTTGACCCTGGCGGTATATCACAGGCGTACATCTCTTTGTACAGATTCCAGTTCTCCTGAAAACCTATTCGGTTACTTTTTCACATTTTGTACGTAAAGTTTTCTTATTTCCTTTTGCTCGAGAAAATATTTTGTACAAGTTTTATTTAGGCGGAAATACAGTTGAAGTAAAGGGTAGTATTCCCTTGTAATGTATGGAGTACATTCAGAAATAATAAGTACCGAACGTTTTTAGAACGGCTAAAACGAAGAACTGATTCTTCAGAAAAGTTTTTGTAAGAATGATATATTTTATAGTGAAGCATTTGTTTTGAGCCTACTAGAATATTTAAAATGTTGATTTAAATCGAACAATTCTAATAAAATACATTTCAGTAGGGTGCCATATAAGAAGGAAATTGAGAAATCTCTATCCGCAGGCCATATTACCCACAATCACGTCCTAAAAGAGATAAGATAAAGCGGGGATTTGCTGACGCCTCCAACAAATTTCTATGCAAAATAATATCTACTCGAGGGATTTCGGTAAATAGGTTTTAGTCGATGAGCTAGGAGAATAGTGCGACGTTTTCACAACGATTTGCCTTGTTATAGCCAAAGCCATTTCGCTGAATATTATATGTTTGTAAAAGAAATGTTATATTTCTTAGCAAAAACGAAATTAAAAATTATATGTAGATACGTCACGAAAATCACCTTATGGCGGCTGGTTTTAGACCAGGCTGTAATTATTGTAGACCGTCTTAAGTCCAGTTTTGAATTAATTTAAAAAAGAAAATACTTAGTGGTTGTATAACATTCTAAAACGTAGACACCTAGTATAACGATCCCATTAAAAAAGTTTTTTGAAGTTTACCTTGCAGCCGACTCGACTTTGACGACATCAATCTCTCTGAGGTTCAGTGAATATTTGGGTCACAATCTCAAAGAATATACAAATAATACACGGTGTTACAAAAATACTCAAAAATGCGATGAACTATAAAATTTTGTACCAACCTATGTATAGTTTGTTTGTCCATGTTTGCATATTCTTAATTTATGTGTTTGTAGAACTACGAGGATATAAATCTGGGAACCAAAAAGTATGGTTGTATCGTAAACATTTTTTTGATCAAGTACATAAATGTGAAAATAAAACGGAATCGCATTTCGTAGTGACTGCTACAGTCGTAAACTGAGGTGTGTCGGCTAGTATGCGCATATGGAATATGATACAGAAAACCCACATTGCAATTCCTTCATTTTTAACCGTGGTTTCTTTTTCGCGTGTTACAGGATTCACCCATGGAGGTAGGGGTAATTAACAGATTAAATATGTTGAACCAGAAACCAGATTCTCAGCAAGTAGGTGACGGTATATCTGTGTATCGTCCTTTATTTCGTTGAATATAAGTACTGTTAAAGTATATACCTAATAAAATATATAAACAGTTTAAGTAACTTCATGAAAGATTAAAGACTGACAACGTATATTATCACAATAACATATAAAGTATAGCACATACATAAGTTGAACTGTTTGCTGGCAAATGTTTTGCATAAAACTGCCCAATGGTTTTTCTTATCTTAACTTCGTGTTGTACTTTGAACAGGGGTAGATCACGTCCGCAAGATCCCAGGCCTACGATCATACTAGGGGTGGGGTTACAGCGAACCCTGCCGGCTGTGAGACTGGAATACCAAGTACCAAAGATACATGAGCTTGATCTCATCAAGCCTCTAGAGCCGTTGATTTGACGTTTGTTGGTCAGTTTCATTTCCTGGGATTACAGAATGTAAAACAGGTTGATTGTTGACATTGATGTTCAGGATTTTAGTTTGAATTTCGAAAATAGTGTTATCAGACTTGTTCTTTATGTATATTACTTGTGCGCAATAAAAAAGTATTTAATGAAAACAAAACGTGAACTCGTATGCAAATGTCTATCATAAATAAAAATCACTTGTATGTGTATCAAAAAGATCACGTGCATTACATTTTGAAGCGCTCAAAATTACACCAATTTATTCCCGGCCTTGAAAGTTGAACCCTCCTCACAGTTATAACTCACAACTTGCAAAGAACCATTTATTTGCGCGGAAAAAATCCAAATTATTTTTCCTTGGACCATTTCCGATTGTAATTAAGTTTTGTTAAAATATATATTTCAATTTCTTCATGTATCGCACTGAGTAATATAAATTTATGTCGTACCTACATTATATTGAATATCAGAGAGTCAGTCTATGACCGGGTATATCCAATTGCTCTCAGTATTGATTAAATTCAATACATGTGTGGACTCAAATAATATAGTTTAGGGTAACGAAATTGGCTCGTCGTGATATACGATATTCAATTGTTCCATTTTTATTCAAATGTAACTATGGCTGGTGAAATAAAATATATGGGTATTGATTGGAGTAGTCCGTTGCATTTGTAATCCAAATAATTTTATGCCGTATTTAATTCTTGTTTTTTTAAGTAAAACTTATCCCAACTATACTATATATCCGAAATAAGCACTCATGTAATACCTTGTCCAACAAAATAGAGGTTGCATCTAGATTAGACGATTGGTACTTTTTTTTCTGTATGTAGTTCTTTTGCACGGATAACTGTGGCCAACAGCAAAACTTCTTGGACTTATGTAATTTCTCCAGAGAATCCGTGTCGACCAAGTTGTTTCGTGAAACATAAAACTATGCGTAGGATAATCGAAAGAGTTTGATTGTTAGCACAAGTGTAGAAACATTTATGAAAACAACGATCAATATATTAATTCATATATTTTAAATTAAATAGCCTAAGCATCCAATATAATACCTATAACCTATTCATGTATCTACATTTACTGGAGTCGAAATAGAGAATATTATTTTAACGTTCCATTCTGAAAAAATAACAGCAATAATATAAAACCTTCTTGGTTAGAAACAAACGAATCACTTAGGCATTTGGCATTTGCGTCATTTTTTTTTGTTCTTCCATGAAAAAGGTTTTAAAGGCGTTTATGTTATTATTTATTATAAACCTTCAGAATACTTACGTTTTTGCTACTGTAATTTTTGTTTTGCTATTTCGTATTACGAGTATGATATATAATTGTATAAATAAATTTAGAAGAATCCCAAAAAAAAGAAGATAAATACAAAAAAGAAGCTTGGACAAAACTTTCTCAGAATTATACGCTGTATATAAATAATAAGGTTACTTTGTATGAACTGAATATTTGTCAAATCGTTTATTTCTATCATCGACAGGCCGCTGTGTGATCGAGGTCATAATCTATTAATCTCGCCATAAAAGGCGGGTACGTACGTGTCCGCGGCCAACTCAGCTGTTAATAAATGATGTGCCGTCTTTTGTATAAACTTCTCAGTTCGCCACACAGTTTCGAACAGTAGCCATTTATTATTTAAATCCGACTGGACTAAGAACTCAAATCCGTTTATGTAAATCGATGCTAATGCGTTTTGTAGTTGAGGGTTCGTGCTTGTACCTTTGACAATTTTGCCCCCGACACGAGCGAAGCCGACAAGTCTATTGATATGAACCTTTCAGGAATACTTTATACAGATGTCTAAAGAGACACTCGAATAGAATAAAGTTATTAAGCCCGTATGTTATATGTAACATACCTATATAAAAAGCATACTTAAGAGAACACATGTCAGTCCTACCATCATATTTATTATTTAAGGAGGCAAGAGAATGGAGTCTTACAAAATGGAGGATGCATGGTTTTTACGATCTATAAAATACCTGCATGTACGTACTTTCTTTTATCCAACAAAATTCACCTACCTCTAAATATTTGAAAGGGGTTCTACGCGGAACATATCACGCTAATACGCAAGATGACTTGCGTTTGTGGGCACACCGAGAACAATCTCACTGGCAACGTTGCTTTGAAACTCTTAGGTATTAACTGACGACTCAAGTTCATCACAAAGTGCTTCCCCATCCATCACTTTTTACCGATCCGTACTGGAATCGTACCTATTATGTGAATGAATATTTGCACTGCCTGTGAAATCATTTCATTGATCAGTGTCGATACGAAAATAGGCTCGGGCAATAGGCTTTCAAAAGCTTTTCAATTTAGTCCCGCGGCCGGGTGGGCTCTGGCGCTGTCGGGATTTTGTTGCGAATTTCCATTCACGGTACCAACATACCTATGGTTCGTTTTATGAAAGTCTATTATTCTCTGCTGTGATGTTACAGCCGTGTCGAAATAACGCTACGATCTAGGAGACTTCGTGCTGACTACGATATGATTATGCCTATTTTCTGTGACCGCGGTGGTATATGGCCACTCGGACGGCCGTAATCAAGTTTATTAGCAGGTATAAGGCGAGGTGCGGCTTTATTATCGTTATGTATTACCTGTTCCCCGCCTGCAAGGTGTGTCCGCTATCGATCGACTATTTTAGTCAGATTCTTTCATTAAAGCTAAGCGGCGCGTTAAGTTTCACGTAACGAGTATCTTATAGACCCTCATGCCTATTTAAAAGGTTATTTAATAGCGGAGAATAACACCGGGTTAATAGCCAATTAAGTCTTAATATACAAAATAGACTACGGCTTTCTTGTTCCATGAATTTACATAAAGTTTTATATAGGTTCCTTATCCCTATTTAATTAGATACTAAATAAGATTTAGGTTAACTATTGCTGCATATCAAGTTTTCGCTGGCAAACAGTGACATAGGTAGGTACCATTTTTATCAAATCCAATTTTAAAAAAGATATTAAGTTCATTTCGGCTGATCCAAATTTTATCCATAGGCTTATTGCAGTTCATAAATTCGTAGACATGAGAAGGAGGCAGTTTTAACGATACGCCATTACTTTAAGGGGCTATTCGGAGGAAAATGAGATCCTCAGAATCGACCGGTAATCGAGGCACTCTGACGCTGCTTTGAATAGCGTTCAGCGATTTGTAAAAAAAACTTATTACGTTATACTGAGTTTTAAATTTTTGGGCGTCTGAAATTTTCGTTTGTCTAGTAGTCGCAAGCCGCAACTGCTGTGCACGAGGTCTCGGGTTCGATTCCCGGGTCTGGCCGAAATAGCTTTGTGGGTTTTGAAAAACTTTCATAAAGCAGCCTTGAGTCTGAAAGTTGGTGATTGATTCGCACCGGTATAGAGAGTGCACCTGTATCTGCGCGAATGCTTGTGCACTATAATATGTAAAAAAAGAGAATGGCCGCCGTAGTCGACAATTGGCCTGGATTTAAATTTCAGGATGATGGAATTTTTAATATCCTTCAATCTATATGAAAAACATCTGCTCATCCATTTTATCCTAGTGTCGACAGATTTTTGCTGACGAAGATTTGTCCCCGCATCGAAGAGGGTCTATTTGCCCTTCAAATAGATTTTCCCTCAAATAAGATAGGTATTCAACCGACAAATGAGGGAACAGCCTTTCCGGTTCACAGGAAACAAGAAAGTACCAACCATACTTTCGAGTTAAGCCTACTGAAGCCTCTTTTAGCTTATATGGCGATACATTTTTATTTAATCTGACCATATTGAATAGTATTTTATAATCTGGTACATAATACAGTGTAAACTTAATATATTCAATATAATTATCGCTGCATTGGCGCTGTAATCGCATAGCGCAACTGCAGTGCACGGGGTGCCGGGTTCGACTCCCGGGTCGAACCAAAATAGCTTTGAGGGTTTTTAGAAACTTTGTCAAAACTGTCTGGAGAGAAGTTTGTGGTTGATAAACCCACGCATAGGAGAGCACGCAAATATCGGTCCAGCGCCTGATCTATCTCCAGCTGTGTCGAATTGCCGTCCCATTGGACTACGAGAGAGAATTAATAGACAGCACCCGTATCTGCGCAAATGCTTGTGCACTATAAAATGTCTTGCGCAACTGGTTGATCTCCTTTAAGAAAACAGCCACAGTGGCCAACAGTCGCTCTTGACGTTATTATTGTTATAGTGCATAAAGTAAGTAATACATGAATGAGTAACAAAAAATATGTAAAATACTGCCAAGGCTTTCTTTCTGCATTTTACATTCAAAAGTTTATTTTGGGTATTGTTGTTTTTCAAAATATGACGTTGATATAGGTACGCGAGCATAATTACACAGCTGACTTATTTGTATAAATCGAAACCACAACGCGTATCTAACACGACCCTTCCGAAACCTTTTTTCCATATCAACAAATATAATTTTGTAGTTTGTATAAAATGTTTAGGTTTACCTTTGAAATATTACATTAAAACGAACTCTTAACCTTCGTTTAACTTTCGCCTTCCTATTTGATTCGTGTTATGTGGGTACAAAGCGTACCTCTGTATCTGCCAGTTATTGTCTGCCGACAACCCACGTCTAGTTGACGGCACTATTTTATTTAACACTGAAAGTGTTGTCCGTGCAACCGTGTCGTCTCGTGCGTGCGTTGAACGAGAAAGTCGAGTCCAAAAGTCTTTCAGTTGAATCATCTTTTTTAGTGGGATTCGGTATGGGTGCAGCTGGAGAAATAGTCAGACTTTTTCTGACTTAAGCCTACTTTTGTTCCTTCTGTACGGGGTCCTATGGGGGGCATAGGGCTAAAACCTGCTGAAGCTGCGGGTTGTTCGCAAGAGTCACCGGCATATAAAGAACTCCGAATAAACTTAGTGGGTTTTTAGTCAGAAAAAGTCCCACAACCCAGTTTAATCACCTTACTTGGGCTTTTATATAGATATGTTTGCATGCCAATAAAAAATTATCACTACCATCACTATAAGAAAACCCGCTGCCCTGTCAAAATAAAAAATTATCACAAAAAACATTTACTGTTGCTAAACAATCCAAATATTAACAACGCTACGCCTCTAGGCATTCCCTGGAGAGAGGGACAGTGCTATTTATAGCCCATCCTTATTCCGCTAGTTGTATATTACATAAAGGGGGACGAGCCCTTGGTCATTAACCGGGCACTTTTGCATACCCCGGCCTCTTAACTGTTGAGGATACACCCTAGAATAAACTAACGCTTTCCAAGCTCGAAAAGTGTCACAAGACAATATGTCAAACTATAAAAAAGATCTTAAAGGCCTCATAATGTTACGTAATAAAATCACGTATTATACCTTTTTGGTGCATGATTTATATTTTAAGTATCCATAAAATATTGCCAGGTGTTTGTATATGAGCTTCTGCCGGGGCTGTGGGTTCTTCGTAAGAGTTACCGTGGCCTTGGCACACAGGAACTCCCAGAGGTTTTAGTCAGTATGGGACACACCTCCAGCTGCACCCTCAGAGGAGAGGGGTCATTTGATGATTCCCAACGAAAAAAAGTATACTTACCTGTGCAATAATAAGCTAATATAAAATGTGGAGATAATTGTTCAAGTTTAGTGTCTATCGTCATAAAACAACCGTAGTAATAAAAACTCTATACAACAAATATTATGTTTTATTCCAATAATCATAGTCTAGTATCAATCCATCACAATACTGAGCTATGATAGCTTTTAAACATAGTAATACCAATACGAATTCCATATAAATTGTGTGATCCATCATCTCTCACCCACCTCGGCTAGTAAGTGAACCGCAGCAGTCGTGGAATAATATTACTTGCGAATGTGTTAGTAAGTGTATTTTTGGCTGTGTTTATGTGAAACAATAGAATTCAATGTAGGTAAGCGTAGTAGAGGCCTGGAGTACAAAATAAGTGTGGATGGTGGTGAAGTCACAACTACAGTTTAATTATTATATTACCAAGAATTTGCGAAAGGTATACTTTGTAGGTATATACTGGTAAATACAGACATGAATGATAGAAGACAAAATAAAAGACTATGTGTCATGTTGCGTCAACCTAACCTCATGGGACCATACCCATGTATGTATGTATTTATGTAATATACACCCGTTCCATTTCCTTGTGACTTTGTTTACTGGAAAAAGAAACCTATAAAGAACATTCTTTCTGCTACGGAATCGAAATGATTTGACGAAAAAATGTGAGCAATTTCGTATTTTTATGCGATCATTTCTCTTAAGATTGGGCTCAGAAAAATACCCTTATTCGTTGGTCACAAATGTCGTAATACGTAAAGTTATATACGCACACCATTTCCAACATATGACACGTATCGGCAATTAATGTTATCGTTACCGTGATATATGGATTTTAATATCTAACCATTGCCAAAAGTAAACAGGAAAATATCTGATTTAAAACAAGCCAGTCCACTTTGGAGCAAAATTATAACACAATTAAGAGACTATCAGGTACTTAGTTTTGAAGTATCACTTTAATATTCATCAAAATTTATGAGGCACTTAAACCGACAATTTCGACCCTAAAATATAACGTCCTTTCTCACAGTTTGAAAAGTCGCGCTGAAGATAGCAGTCCTGAGGAACCCCTTTGTTAATCCGAATCGTATTCAACCATCTTTGTGCTATGTTACTGAATCCTTCAATTAATAATACTTTAAAAGCTTTTAGATGTGCCGCTACACAATATTATTTTGTTCTAACGATTTGAAATTCTGTGGTGCGCTGTAAAATTTAATTTATATTCGCGATTAACGTTATCTGTTTATCTATAGAGGTGATCAGATGACAGGAACTTACAAAAGCTACTATGTTTACAAAACATGCGTTCGTCGGTATTCATTGAACAGTGCACAACAGCTAAACACAGCTTATTGAAAATCAATAGATGCGTATCAGAGTCCATGATTTTGGCCACGTATTGCGATTTCTGACAACAGCGGTGGATTACAGCATTTTGTTCAAACATTGCCACAAAAACGCTAATACCAGCATATTTTCATACAGTTCCAGCCAAATAACCATAAAATAGCATTTGTAGAAGCAGAACAGCATTCTGCACTTTCAAATGAATTTTTCGCCCCACTCAATTTAATTTCATAGTAGGTAGCAATTTTGCAGTCCAACCGTTTTGTGCCAGTAATTGAACGCATACATTTTCAAAACCGAGCTAATATTAACTTTTCAATTAGGAAACTATTTTCAAAAATATATTTGGTTAGGCAATAAGTGACGGTGGGACGGACTTGCGGGGTGCGGGGGTGACACGCCACGCCATGTCCAACACTTGACACCGGACGTCGGACGCCGGACGCAAACAACATGCGCCCCTTAATTGCTGTCATCCGTAAACACATACAGCTATTGGTTCACTTTGCCCGCATGCGGTCGCAAATAAAATTAATTGAAATCTTTTAGTTCGAACTCTTTTCCCTGCCTGAAATGTAGTGCGCGCCATGTTTATTTATCCTAGCAGCTAACTGGACGTGTTTTGATTGCATTTGTTGTCAGACCTTTTGATTTGAATTTACTGACTGAACACACGCATGTTTGTATACCGTACTTATTTGTTTAAAACAATTGGCTTTTCCAATGAAATTAAATATTTTCACAGCATTTATAACGAAGCAACAGATTACTAGGTTAACCAAAATAATGTAATCAACATTTCATAACAAAAATATTACCTGCTCAATACTTTTATTTCTCCGTAATCCGTATGTATACGTGACTTTCCAGAACCTCACATCGTTTATCCTCTCATTACTGTGATAATTGAAACATTATTCAGATTTTGACACGTGTGTTTCAGAATTTGATGTGATGTAAATTCTGTTAAAGCCGTGAACCGTATTCCATTATAAATATTATAATAACCTCTTTATCGCCTCGAGCTTGATCTTGGCTTTGAGGATGTAACACGATAAAGGTAATCCCGCCAATTTACATAACACCTTCCAACAACTAGGTAACGGGCGGGGTGGGTTGTATTACGACGCGACACCCCTATCCTCATTAGACAGCATTTTTCACCACAAAAAAAAATACAGACGATATACCGAGGCTACAATTTATTCATGTAAAAATTCGCGTTTTCCTTGTATCAGTAGTGATTCCGCTAAAATCTTCTTATCCCCTTTCAGCCGCATTTTATACGGAACGCATCACGAAACTCCGAAACGAAGAGATGTTAATTTTAAAACGTATGTATGCCGCTGTTTAAATACGTAGGTACGTGTCTTAAGCAAATATTAATTAAAACGAATATTTAAGTATGCAGAAAGGACCAATTCCCGTGTGTACGTACGTGTTGTGATAAAACGGCTTAGTGCTGGGATCTTGTGTTTACATTCAATTTCAAGAACGTTACGTACTCACGCAAACCTATTATTTTGAGGACTAAGGACACGATATTAATATTCCTTTAGACAAGGGTTGTTTATCAAGTATTCTTAGTAGAGCTGTTCTTCTTAATTACGCCTGAAGAATAAGCGACGTAGTGTAGCTCCGTAGGTTTACTTAATATAAGAGGTACAAAGGTATAGGCACCTTGATTACTTCGCGGTCTGATCTACTTACTTTGCAGCCGTAAGAACCTAAGCTTACAATTATACAAATAGGAACATTCTACTACAACAAAGCGGCTTTTGCTTACTACATTTTCTCGCAATTTTTGCGTTGACTTGCTGTAAAGAATTCTGATTTACAATTTTCGTAAAAATGTCGTAAATCATTTCAGAATTTCACATTAAATTCATGGTTTTGTAAAAATTATGCCATCTACGAGTAGATGGTAGACGTGGGCGTTGCTTTAAGTTTACAGACGTCAGCACCCGTAACTGTCAAATTTTCCCAATCAATTTTAAAACATACGCTTCAGCAATAAGGTTAAACATCTATTAAGGCAATTTGGTAGCTTATAGTAGCCTCATGTGCTGGCGTCTGTTCGTTAAGAATCTAATATAGTAATAATACCCATCTACATATTTTATAAAATTGATAAATTTCTCAAACGTACTTCGCCTAAAATGTACGGACCAGCTCTATCCTCATCCTATTAGGCGAACCTACATTATAGACTGTCTCACACAAGGTGGACACGTGACCAGTAACTAGGTTCGTTAAGTGCCTTCTAGGAATTCAAGCCGTTTGAATTACCACTTAATTAATCAAAGACTGACTCGGGCACGACCGCGCCTGTTTAACAGCTAATTTCACTTCGGATCGAACGCCTCCAGCAACACAAGTTCGCCGGCTACGCAGATTCTTGGAATTGTTTAATTAAATACCTATGTAGCAAGAGTATTGGTTACCCTTCCCAGTTTGTTTTGGTTGGTTGGATGGCGTTCGGGGAAAATGTTCCTGTTTGCGATGAGTTGCTTGTCAGGTTTCAAGGTTTCATTTTATGCTAGTTTCCTCCTGCGGTTTCACCCGCGTCTCGAGGGAATTATTTCCGCAAATGGATAAAGTCTAAGCTGTATTACTGGTGAGTTTCATCAAAATCCATCGAATCATTTTAGCGTGAAAGAATAACAAACATGCATCTACATTTATTTACAAAATGTCTTTATACATATGTTGTTAGTCTCCGGAAGTGGTTTGAGTTAAAGCACGCTACGCAAAAGCTACAGTAAGATATGTAAAACATATTGTTATGCTAGAAAAAATGTGTTTGACTGCCTCGTTGGTCTAGTGGTCGCAAGGCGCGACTGCTGTGCACGAGGTCTCGGGTTGGTCGGGCCGAAATCGCTTTGTGGGTTTTGAGAAACTTTCATGAAGCAGCCTGGAGTCTGGAAGTTGGTGATTGATTCACCCGTGCATCGGAGAGCATGTAAATGTCGGTCCTGCGCCTAATCTCTCTCCGGTCGTGTCGGATTGCCGTCCCATCGGACTATGAGAGTGAGGGAATAGAGAGTGCACCTTTATCTGCGCGAATGCTTGTGCACTATATGCCCTGCGCAGCTGGCTGATCCCCTTAAAAGAGAACGGACACCGTAGCCGACAATCGGCCTGGATGCCGTCATCAGACGCCTGTTCTATTAGGTCCTGAGCCACAGACGAAACAGTTTTTTATAAACTCCTTTAAATATTAGCGTTCAAGGAATACCTACAGCAGATAATGTTGAATTTATAATAACAAGCTACTTACGAATTCTTAACAGTCCTGTATTTCGTGTTCTTTACAGGCTTTAATAGATTATCTTATCTTATCGCAGCGTTAGGGAGAGTTTTAATATATTCCGTTAAGTTAGTCTTAATTCTGAACAAGCATAACATCTGACAATGGTGTCATTATCATATTTAAAGACGGTAGTAATTCTTTATTATTATAATTTATTACACCGGTTTAATAAATATTCGAAAAAAGAAAGCTACTATTAGAAAGCTCTTTATATTTCTTTTTTTTTTCTTATATTTTTAAGGGAACTTTTACGTTGAATTCTTATAATAACAATCTATCCTTCGTCCTTTGTAAATACACAAAGAATTGTTGAAGTATTATCTCTCGCTATAAAATATCCAATCAGCGCATAGTGGTGAATCGTGTACGTGACGTTCAAAGAGCGGCGCTGATCTCGGAGCTTAGCTCGTTTCGACGATGCATCGATTTGTTCGATGTATCGATGTACGTGATTCGATGTGTTTCGACGACTGGCGGAATCGATTGACGTCCTCATCTCACGGTAATCTGGCGCTTAGTCATGCTGCGAAGTGAAGCAATTTGTGCACTGTGTAACGAGGTGTCAAATGGTAATGAGAGAGATTATTTTGGTAAGATGGAGAGATAATATTCTGAGTTAATAAGGATTGCTTACATAAACACTCGACCTTGGATGTTATAGTTGATGAAACTTCGTGAATAATTGAAATAGAGTCATGATTACGTCTTGTGTTAGATGTATTTAAGTAATATATGGACAAAATGATTTAAGATATTGTTGTTTATATATTTTGCTAGTAGACATTCTATTCAGAAAATTGGAATCAAATCTGAAAAATTTAAAACGCAGCATCCTGAAATGTTCCTGATAAAACCCATAGTTTTCATAAAACCCAGTAGAATTCGAGGGCACGTCCCAAAATCTCATACCCGAAAATAAGTAGTGGTTATTGGCAATAAAGGTGGTGTTATCGCCTGCACGGCGATGTTGCCAGCGGTATAAACAAGGCGGGATGCTCCCATGTACCTACAAATGGCGTCAAATGTAGTTATTGGGATCCCCGAGGCTAAATTGCGGCGGGCTCGGTGTTTCACAATCTAATATAAATTTCCTGATTCCGTATTCCCTTAAATTCTCATGTTATGGTACAGGATTAGACACAAACAACGCGAGGCCTCAAATAGGCTTAATGGCTCTGTGATACGACCTTTTAACGTATCTGCGATTTCATCGGGGATGAATTGTTAAATATTAAACAGTGATTCCGCGTTGTAATTTTAACGACCCATCGCTATTGATTGGTTTGTTAACTTCCCCGGTTTAGTTAACAAAGGTCTTAATTTCACGCTGGTGCTGTTTAAATATTTACGTCATTAGTTATTCCGAGTGTCTATGTAGATTTATTCAGGTTGATAATAAAATGGATGGATTTATATTCAACAGTGACTTCGGTTAGTTGAACATGAATTATTCTTATATAATGCCATTCTCTTGAGTGTCTTTTTTAATGTAAGTAAAGTAAGCATTGTCTCAACATATTTTTATTTTATTTAATCAATTATGTACATAGTAAATACGTGACAGAAGCAATAACAGCGTCAAATAGTACAAAGGTTTCATCTTCCATCTCATCAGTTTTCTTACAAAATAATGGAACAATACAAATTAAAAGTTAGCGAAGATAAGCAACCAATAAAATATCGCTAGTCGCGAATGGTAGGACAGTTAAATGGCATCACAAATATTGACTTGGCGGTTCCCTGGAGTTTTCCCGAGTCGTCGGGCGGGAGCCGTCTGGCGCGAAGCCAACCGACCCAGCCATTTGTGTACCTACACCCCGCTCAACCCTGAGACGTGTTATGGAAATTTTCTTAATTTCCCAAACCCAGATATATGTAGAGGTAGATATCACCCATGGATGAGCGTATTACTATCCTTTAATCTTCGTTGGCAATTTATATGCAAAGATACCCCAAGATATCCTTTAGGAGTATATATTGAATCATATAAATTCGATAGTTTGAATTAAGGCTCTAAAACAATGAAATATAGAAGGTCGGAGTTGTAAATTGCCTTAAATTAAAAAAAAAGCTAGCTGAAAGCAGTGGTCGTATAAATTTCCGAAATTAAATTTTATGTTACATTATAATTAGAAAGCTTCTTCTTAATTGAATATAACTGAATGCCAAAGGGTTATGAAATACCCCGAGAATATTAATTAAAAGTTACGTTTCTCGTTGAGAAATTACCTCTAAGTAAAAAGTGGTTTCATGGACGGATAATGCCACAATGTGTTATTACAGACCGAGTTAATCCGCTTTTGTTATGAGTTCTGAAAGGATTTATCGAGCTTTGTGTCTTTCTTCATTCTTTTTCTCAATACCCCTGCTGAGAGTCAATCAATTGGTACCTATAATAATCTAAACGGCGTATAAATTAGTTTTGCTTTAGTAAATTACGTTTCTATGAGATTAGTAAGTTATTTGCTGAATGTTGAGGTAGAAATCTACCTTCCTAGTAATTAAATGGTTATTTATTTCGTCTTTAAAAGGTTTTGGCTAACCGCGAAAGTCACCATGCAAGGGTATCTAGCTCAGGTAAATATTTTGAGTAAAAGCTTTCGTCTTAGCGGCTTCTAACCGCCTTAATGACGTCAATTTGAATACGACCGACTTGTCGGCTTCGCTCCACTCGACGGTAATGTAAATTTTCCGCTTGTGTCAGCCCTGAAAAGCATAGTTTCCTAGTATTATTTGACAGCGAAAATGGCCTGTCAATCAGGGAGCGATTGTACTGAGCTGATCCGAATGAGCAATTTGGCGATTGGGGAACTTGAGCGTTAATTTATGTATCGCTCTGTGTAACCTTGCTATAAATCCATGTGGGATTTCTGGAATTGAACATTATTTGAATATCCGTTTTAAATGTCAGGACAACTATCGTGTAGCGGACGTTTTATTGGATATGAAACTAGGCCCAAAAAGCCTTGTCGAGCCCGCGCCCCTTACGGCTTACCGGGATTGTCATTGGTATAACATATGCGTGATGAGATTGGCGTAATTTATTACCTGTAATCATTCTACTCTGCATAATATATCCTTGTATCACAGAACGCGATCTTGTGCGGACCATTATGTTTAAACCCTGCATTAGATCCATCTTCCTTTATGAAGTTGTTGTAGTAAAAAGCTTCAGGAGGAGAATGAACCAGCTCCATAAACGTTTTTATTCCGTGGCAAAGACTTAATTCAGGTTCCGTAAAAAAAGAATAGCAAACATGAATTATTTCTATGCACCTAAAGAGGTGCTAATACTGGCAATCATATTTAATTTCTCTCTTTTCTCATATGCCAGCATGTTTCATTTATTTTACTTATGAACATACTTATGAATTACTGTTTTTATTTAAATTATTCTAATGTGCCAGTAACACAATGACATTCTGGTCACTACAAAGACAATGTTGTCAGATGAAGACATTGTTAAACGGGTTACATAATTATTAATAGGCCGACTAATTGAACGTATTGAACTAGCATATACTGGGGTCATTAGCTATACAGGCATATTAACACTCGCTTGACCGTCCTAATACTTTTTCTAATTAAGGTAACTCACGCGTCTTCGATGTAGTACACATTTTCTTATAGTTTGCTTTTACAAGGACGTAAACGTTGCCCTTTTTGTTAAAGATCATTTGATAAGATTACTGCGCAGAAAAAATCTCCCGGGAACCGTTTAAAGGATACGTGACGTAAACAAAAAATTGTGGCTCACAACAGAGCACATAAAGCGACGTAATCAAATTATACCTGCACTACGTGAGCATTCGCCGGACATGAATTACGTTTTTCCATTTGGTCACTACAGAAATTCTTTTCTTGCTGTATTAGCGGAAAATGCGAAAGAATTTCCAACATTTTCCTTCGGCCGAATCTTACGTGCGATACGCCGTAAATAACGGTACAGATATCGAGTTTTATAGCGCGGCTAAATGGGCATTAAAAAAGGAAATTCTCTCGAGAATACAGTAGCTATAAAAGGTTGTACGCGAGTACTATATAATCTTTTAACAGCACCGTTTTGTGTCCGTCGTGCTAAATAATCCCATTACCTAAATAAGGTGTCGTGCCCGAGCGCGCGGGTACATAACTAAGGCTCGCCGCAAACTCCAACGTTTCCTGGAAAAGTCGGAGCAGCTTCTCCATAATAGGCAGCGCCTCTAATAAGCCTCGGTACGCCTCCTGGCTGCACTTTCCAATGGACGTGAATTTATGATATCGTTTAAATGGAACGCGGTTATTCATGCAGCCTTACTACCGAATCGATTTCCTGAAATACGTGTGGGCTTACCTTAGCTATTCTTGAATATACTTTCACTTATTACTACAAAAATAGACGAAATATAAAACATGAACTGAAAATATAACACGTAAAGCGGTGTCTGCGTGTTACATAAGCTATGTACAATAGGCATTATCGCAGCGTGGTTGATTTTGTTCACGAAGGAACACAACAAACTTCATGCTCACCCTGTTCAGTGGGTACAAAAGAGAGATTCTTTATTCAGTTAGCTAAGTTTACCTAATGTACATAATTAAGTGGATGTCTTAGAGTAGCTTTGTTTATTTACTCAGCGGACTGGGGGTTATGCTACAATGAGAGATAGAAACTAGGTCAACATTGCTTAATACTTCTGACCAAAATGAAGCTTCACAACGAGCACTTCAAATAATATTGACGAATATTCAGGTTTATTCGAACACTGCCTAACGAATGCCTATTCAAGAGACTTTCTTACAAAAGGTAATTGTGAGTATTCGGAAAAAAACACAGAAAAGTCCTTTGTTCTGAAAATCAGCTTCAGTTTTCACCTCAACAAACCACTTTCATGTTCCAATCGTCTCAAGAAATCGATTCTTGTTTACTCTGGGCTTTCTGTCAATATTTCATTATTTCAATATGAACGAGCCAAAAGGTATTCTAGCAAAATGTGAAAGACAGCCCTTCTTCAATTCGTCTTTCATCTTAGTATATTATTGTATAGGCTTAATTAGGCATTAATGGGTCTTGTATAAATAAACTGTTTTATAGTCTCAATATTTTTTTCTCGGACTTGACACATTTAGTCCCAATGGAATAATAAAAAGGGTGATGTATAATAATATTCCATTTGACCCAAAACACTTTATAATAACAATATTGTTTTATTTGGGATAACATAGAAACCATTTTTGTAAGTATATACATACATACACTTTTAAACAAGCGTTAGTAACGAAAATATCTAAGTGTAGTCAGTCAGTATCATGGTATATATGTTATTATATTGTAACGTCTGTATTGTGCAGTTGATACAACGGCGCAGTACGATGCGGTGCGCGCCTACCTCAAAGAGCTGGATATTTCAAGCGCCGTGTGGGTCGGCCTGATCCGCAGTAATCCTGATGGAGACTTCACATGGACGTACGTGGTTTTAATTAATTTCATAGACACAAATATTGCTATCTTCTATCAAAATTAAAGTAAAGATAAAAGATAAGTTTCTTGTAAAATAAATTGTAAAAGTACCCAATTAATTGATTACGATAAAAGTAACTTTTACTTAAAAATAAACGCAATCATATTATCAATTCTTCATCAGTGACTATCGTGGCCTGAGCGGTGACGGGTACTGGAGCTCCGCCCCCGACGCACGCGCAGCGCCGCTCTGCGCTGCCGCTGACCCTGCTGCTGACTATCGCTGGGAAGCACGCGCCTGTGGAGGACCCACTGTTGCTTCATTCATCTGTGAATTGCCTGGTAAATGAAATACTTTTAGCACTAGGTACTTTTAAGATTCGCTGAAATTTGGAAGATAGATGAAATGATATTAGATTGTGGGGTTAAAATCTCCTTTTAATATAAAAATTAGTTAAAAGTAAAAAAATACCTTCACATTATAGTGACAGAATGCACCTGAATACCTTAAAGATATGTAGTTTAGATGCCAAAAATCTGTATTAAATGTATGTATGTGCATGTATTACGGTAGATGTGAGTTCGCAACAATCTCAATACCTCAATACAAATAAAGACTCGGGGCCAAACATCGTAGTTTAGCAGTTGCCCTGTAAACTAACTTTCATAAAGCTTATGATCTTGCAAGCTGTAAACACTTTAGTACGTCATGTTTGTTTGCCAGAAGGTGTTTTTAATAACCTTGTCTTTCTTTCGTACTTAGTGCCACAGTGGGCGTTAGGAAATGAAGGATGTATGGTGCGAGCTTTGCCGGCGCTGACGATCCTATACCTACCTGAAAGTGCTGCGGTCCAGCTAACTGCTGACTGCGGCTTAGCTGGCGTGAAGCGTGTACAGTGCACTGGAAATGTGGTAAGATAACATTCTAATTATAAAATTGTATAAAACGAAACTTCAGAGTACAAATACTTCTGGTTTTTCACAGAAACGAGAAGAACTACTAAAAGACTTGTCATGCACAGAAGAAGATGAAATAACTAGCACTCCTAACTTAACATCTATGGGTAACACATGGCCGATATCTACAGATGCAACATTTACTGATCAAGAAGCAACAACAACTGAAGGCACTACTGAAGAAAATCTCACAACTGAACATGAAGACGATATAAATCAGTCTTCTACTATAACGTCTACATCAACAGCTCACAATATAGTGGAACATAAACCACCATCACTTTTCAGTATTAACAAACTAAACAGACTTAACTTCGATAAGAACATCGATTTAGGTTTGATGCAAAACAATAACTTACAAAGTAACTATATTCCGAAAATCGCAAGCAGCGATAACTACATAACAAACGAAGAGTTAGAGAAAATTGAAGATGAAAAACATATGCAACACAAAATGTTGCACGAAGAAATTGCTAGACTTGGTAATCTCGAAAATATATTTACTCAACCCACAGATCATTTTGTTCCTCCACTAGTAATGGCTAAGGCTAAAATCAGTGACGATATGACAGTTTTGTCTCTGCAAGAAAAACATGCACAACAGATGGCAGAAGAACATTACTACAAGCAAGGTATGCAAAATGGACAAAATGATCATATTTACCAAACCAACATAATCAAGTCCACAACTCAACAACCGAAACCCCTAATTCTAGGGCAAGAGGTAACGACACACGCAATCAAAATCAAAGAGGATTCGAAAAAAGACAAGCTTAAATCTACTATGCCGAAAAAGTACAACGAGAAAATATACGATCCCAAAAGTAAGCCCCAGAGAACCGTTGAAACTAAACTAGGAACTGTTGAAAAAGCTGTACCATCTTCAACACCAACAGAAGTTACATTAAAACAAAGTGAAACTACTCCGATGACTCATTTCCATCAAACAGATGACGATTCTGCTCTTGACCTTACAGTTTTCCTAAAGGACGAGCCAGAACTGCCAAAGCAGAAAATTCTGTTTCCCAATTACACTGGTGATGTATCTAAATTAGAGGTCATAACAAATATCACATCCAATAATGAAACTGAAATAAAATTAGTAGATGTTGAAGCTACCGAAGAAGTTAAACACGAAATTCCTATAAAAAAATTTGATGAGTCTACTCAAAATGTCACTTTAAACCACGAGGTTGTAAAAATTACTATAATTTCTGAAAGTCACACTACTGAAGCTCCGACTACATTTGAAATCACAACTAGAGTACCAATTGTTCAAGAAACTACTGTAAACAATATAGTACCGACTACTCATAAAGTATTGACTGACGAAATTAACAACAAAACTGAACTGTTGCCAACTATTCAATCAGATATTAGTACGACACAACAGTATCCCTCAGCAAAACCTGTTGTGAACAATTCTAAAGCCGCAGAAATTTCTGTTCCCATGAACAATACCGATGTGTTGGTACATACTGAATCAACTGAAGGGACACCAACTACTACAAAAGAAGTGCCTGTAATAACTACAACTGAAGTAATTAACAATACTACTACTCAGAGTAGCCTCCAGCAACATAGTTCCACGACTGCCGCTCCTGCTACATTAGAATACAATCACAATGTCAACATCGAAGCTTTTAGCGAAGAAACACATGATGAATTCGGTTCAATGAACAACTCGACAGATACAATAGATGATTTCCAGTCCCCATTGCTTTCTGGAGCAAATGAACCGTTGCATAGACCCAACAGATCCCGAAGGCCACAACAGCCAAATCGAAATAAATTCAACCCATTTCGCATATTAGGTTAGATATAAAATATGCATACTGCAATTACCATTTTAATGAATTACTGGTGATGACTGAACAAAAACCTTAACATCTAACGTAATTAGTGATAGTGGGTCACGGTCACATTATAAATTGTGATGGCACGGTGCACGTAGTTCATTTATATTAATATGTTTTAACATTTAGTCGTCTGTCGGATGAAACTTATGCAAAACATAGTCACAAACATGAACATTATGAATGTCTGCTCGGGTACGGATTTCCTTTATTACCATATTCACATCAATAGATACCCTCGTAGTTTCATAAAATATTTACTCATAAAGTCATGTATGTTTACGTGTAGGGCTTTATTTCAGAATATACTTAAATCGTTTTTTAGATTAGACTCAATTATGTATCTAGACTATAACTTAGTCAATTCATGTTTTAGCATAGCATAGCTATTTAACTTAATGAACTTGTTTTGAATAACGATTAAGTATCCATAGATTTTCGGATTTGCCAAATTATCGAATCTTCAAAACTATAAATCTTGCAAGTCTCACTATGCGCGAGTACACTAACTTTACTTATGGACATTAGACAATCAATTTACTAACATAGCGAGTTAGTTGGTAAAATGAAGTTATGCGTAACGAAATTCACAAACCATATCATGTTAGAATAAGCGTTAGTTTAGTGAAATTTTATTTTTTATGGAACCTAAGGTACATGTAAGATTATGCACAAGTGAAGCGATGACAAAGGACCGCACTACGTGACTTGGAAACCAAACAACGTTAAAAACATTTCATGAACAACCGTCATGTAGCTGCAACCCTTTGTATTATTTTTTTGTATAATAAGTAGTCCCCAGGTTATGTAATAAGATTTTTTAATAAAATTTATCAATCATAGATTCTTGTTTTTTATTTTATTTTTGGTATTTCTTGGAAATGATATTTATTTTGCAAACAAGTTTACACGTGAAGAGCTTTTTTTTTTAAAACGATATTAGGTCGGCATTTCTTAACTGACTACCTTGAGAATAAACGCCGAAACAAACTCGACTAATATGTTAAACTGTTCATACAATTTTATTGTGGAATACTGAACCTTCTTAATCAGCTAATGTGTGTAGAATCAGCTATACAGTATGGGTAACAACCCTTACAATCCCAGAGCTTAATCAAGTTTGACGGTTGCTCCGAAAAAAAACTAAGTTTATAAGTAAATCCGAGAGGCGAAAGGCTAGTCTATCAAAAGTTTTTACTTTCCCTGAAGGCATTAATATGGAAGTTCTAGGTTGATATAAGACGGGAAAATTCGCAAGTTTCGAGACACTCAACCGCAGACAATATTTGAGAAGCGCTTTGCCGCCACCTCACTCAACTTGCTCGCTCCTCAAGGCCCCAACTCCAACTCAATTTTCTCTTCGAGACCGCTTATCAATATTACTTATATAAACTTCGATAAAATTCTCAGGTTTGGCACAATTCTGTTTGGGTATATTTTCCTTTGTCATCTTTCACAATACAAGTTTATCTCCTCAACCTCCAACCTAATCGTATTTAATCTGTCATATAGAAATCTCATAAGTGATTTTTCAATAGAAGAAACTAAAGTAAACCATGAGCAGAATGAAATGGAAATGGGAAAGTTTTTAAGAAAATATATTTATGTAAGCCGTTATTTTACGGTAAACTTAGTCATCGCACTTAAACTAAGAATGACGAAGTCATCAGCAGCTTCCTTCCTATCCTTGCACTGGTGGGCACAAGCCTCTTCTCACACAAAGAAGGTTTGAGCGTTAATAACCATGCTGCAAAGTCATACTTGGGAGACATACTCTTACCAGTCCAGCACGACGAAGTAATTGAGTCTTGTTTGCTGAAACCATTTAGAAACTACATGATTGAGGAGGCTTGTGCCCAGTTGTGGGACGATGAAAGGGCTGATGATGTGATGATGATATCAGAGTTCCAAACATACAACGTAAGTATACCTAGTAAGCTAACACATTACGAATGATGAAACAAAGCTATGTATAATTCAGATATAAAAGCTTAATAACAGGAGTTTAATTATATAAGTCTGTAGATGCAGATTTCTATATATATTCAGCTAGATTCACCTCGTTTCCTTTAACCGGAACGATGGCGTTGATGCAAAGGCCACGGCAACCACAATTGGTTGGCGTTGCGTCCTTTGGCTTGTGTCGTACTGGAAACTGTATTTCAGTATATAGGTACTGATAACGAAAATGTATACTACGTGAAATTGCATACTAATGACTTTTGCGACTTTAACCAGATTTTGGTTTGTATAAAGCTATATACCTACTACATGCTGTTTTATTATATCTCGTATTATGATAGCTACGAGTATAATCTGAGAAACCAACAAAACCCCACTTTAATAAATTGCTTTGTTCGCATCACACAAATAATACAAGGATAAGAATATTCCCAACATAATAAATAGTTAAGTAAGGACTGATTCAGAAGGCGGTACTCCTTGAAACGGCGCGTGTTGTGAGGAGGTTTCTGTCTCGGGAGCCCTAATCACCGGTAACTTGGACCCTTATCCGCTACCGGCGAACACCTATTTATTATACATTTTTATTTTATATAAACGTATAAATGAAATGTAATTAATAAGTAAGAACAGAGGTATACCATAGGTACGTAATCCGTGGATACCAATTTTAGGGAATGTAGTAGGTACAATCAATAAATGAATATAAGAATATTACACGAACACAATATCTTACTAAGTAGTGCTGTCAGCTCACTTAATGGGTGGGGTAAAATTATACTTTTTATTGATTCCACCCACTCTCAGGAAGTTAGACGTGAACTACTCTATCTAATTGTTTGTACTCATAATAAAGTAATGAGCTGTGAGAACACTCAAGCAATAAGTGTAATCTATTTAACAGACCGCTCAGTTACGGAAACTGAAATTTATAGAAAAAGTCATTATGTAGAAAAAGGGGATTTCAAAAATATCGTTTGAACTATGCCTTGTAATATTTTAAATAGTCGACATTACCTTTAGGGTTGTGCGTGCATACTTACGGGTATACCGTCCCATATTAGTTAGCTACGCACGTTCGCATCGTACCTGTAAAAACAGGGTTTTGTGTGCAAGTACTTACATACAAAGTACAAAGGATGATATACATACATATAGTATAGTATACATATAGTATTCCAAATATCGTACTTCAATTGGCTATTTAATAAGAAGAAAAAAATTACCGAATATTACGGGTTTTATTTGGACTGGATACAGCAATACTATCATTCATAGCGCTTAGCCGCACGTATAGTAGTAGCATCGAAAGCCTTTTTTTTTATTTTGTTTTTCCCTCATTATTACCTCGAAAACAAACTCGTAAAAGTAATAATAAAAAAACCTGCTAGCATAAGACACGATAAAGTTTACAAGAAAAAAGATTCATTTTATTTTTAATAGGAGATACTTCTCAAATGTTCAACCGCTACATTTTGATCGGGACAGGTGATTTGCACGTTTTGTATCGCGTAAACAGAAAAAGGTTCACATTTGGCGAGACCCAAATACGTATTGCGGGATGTCGCTTTCTTGCCTACCAAAATATAGTAGGTGCAGAGGTCACACGCTGCTCGGGCCCGTCTCATCCATTATTCAGACTTATCGGTCGTACTAGCATCGGCGTCCAACTCGATTCTCTTAATGGAGATTAAGTGTTTATTGACATTTCCTGGTCCCCAGTGACTGCTGAAATCTTGTAGTTCAATGTATCAGAATGGAATATTTTATTACAACCTTTCCCAGAAAACATCTTGTTATGAATGGGGACGTTTTTTGTTACTTTTTATTTTAGTATGAACAAAATTGCTTTAGCTTAACGAAGTTGACGATGTTGATCATATTAAAAATTCAAATTAAATTTTTGAAATATGCGAGGAAAGTTCCTGCATCAGAGGACGTTTTAAATTTCGTATGCGAGTTTTGATCGTGAAGTTAATTGTCACAGCGACTGCTGATGATACAAAGACTTCGGCAGCGGCTGCGAGAGCACATTATGTAAATTGCTGCGATTACCTGGCAGTCGGCCTACCTCGGTGATCCCGGCCCGTGTTAAGCACAAATCACTTTGCGTTAGCTCCCCGGGGTTTACCTACGCCAACAATGTCACAGGATTAATCCTAAGGTAAATACGCAATCGTCCAAGGCATGTACAACGCTTTGATTAATTTTGAAAATCACCGTATCAAACAAATTACCCTCAGGGATTGGGACTTATTATTGTATTACATTAAAAGACCATTTTGTTTATTTTAAGAATTCGTTTTTACGTTGTTTCGGAATGTAATTATTTCTTACTCGAAACTTTTTTTCATAGACTAACAAAGATAAAATACCTAAGTACACTCGATAATCAGATAGAGGGCACCACCCCACCCTCTCATCTTAAGTTACGTACGTAGCAGAGAGCATCCACCTGCGATACGTTGTACGCCTGCCAAGCCAAGTGACTATGGCATTATCCCCCCAGGATCATTGGCGTAGACGGCTATAGGCCTGTTCTGTAGCGTACAATTATGGCTTGATAGGTTAGACGAACGTGTGTAACATACATACAAGTACCTACGTATTATGAACCTGACTTTTACCAAAACCTCGTACGTAAGCAATATACCGTAAGAGTATTTTTACCGAGCATGAGTCATAAACTTGTTATATAAGGTGGTCCCTTTTTTGAAGATGACATGAAATTATCAAGATTGTTACTTTAGTACGGGTCGCCGGCTATCCTAAAATATAAGTATCCCTACCGACCTCCACTATTATGATGAGTTTATGATTTATGGATTATGGTTACTAGAAAGGTTGCGATATATATGCACTTGGAAAGGAAATAAATATGAATGGGAATGAAGCTGCATCATCCGCTTTCCATTTGAGCTATATTGAAAATACAAAATCAATCAACATGGAGCTTTGCGAGGTCTCGCCCGCTCAGCTCGAGGCGTGCATGCCGCGGCGAGCCCCACTCGAGAATTTATCGAGTTGTGGAATGCATCGAGTAAGTGGCCCAATAATTGGGTTGGCGTTCCGGTCGGAGCTCGGCTTGGTGCGGTGCACTATCCAGACGATATCGATGCCACACGCATTCATGTTCAGACAAATTTTATAGACACTATCCGGATTAGATTTTTAATTAGTAGCCTGGGTGATTGTATTTTAGGTACCGGTTTTATGTGTTTTTAATCAAAGAGTTTTCAAAATTAAGTCTCAAACTGACATGAATTGATCTAAAAATAATTCTTAAACTAAAGGCCAGGCACTAAGAAGTGAAAAAGTGTTCAGTTCAATTTAATTAGATTTTCTGGACATTTTCAGAATTGAAATACTAATAAAATACGAAGCCGGCGAAGAAAATTAAAAGTAAAAAAAGAGGAAAGATTTAATTAAAGACGAGCTCTTGTTTTTCAGTGGCAATATCATTATAAAGGCGTTTCTTGGTTTGAGACCAGGAATATTGGGAACATTTCATTCATTGTGTTAAACGTTTTGTTTTGAAGTTATCGAAGTAACTTGAAGCGTTATTGAAATTGTTTTAAAAGGTTTTGCTTTACATTGTCATTTCTGTTCCACTTGAAATAATATTTCCTCAAGACAAAAAAAAAGCATGAAATCTTATTAAGGGAAAATGAAAAGATATATTACGATATAAAAACCCCAATAGTTAATATCTATAATATATTAATACCAGGCATGAATGATGGCTTTCACAAATCCATTTCCTTTGCACCCCAGATCTTTTGTCATTTCGTCGGCTTCGATTATTTGGCCGACAATACCCTCTTATTTGTACCTTTGTGCCAAAATCTTTTTGCCAGAGAAGAGACAAACCTTTTAAAATAACAAAACGCTGCCAAATGTATAAACAGTTGAAGAATGATAAAAATTACTGATTGAATATTATCTGAACATAAAAGAGAGTTCAAATGTTCTGCGAATTCCGTTTCGCAGTCATTTTCTTTTCAGTGTTAAACATTTTCGTTTGACTGATTACAAATCGTTTCCGCGAAGGGTATCAGAAATGTTGCAATATTAAGATATTTATGACGTTTCCACAAATATTTAAATCAATCATCTGGCATTATTTGCGACAGTAGGAAAATTTATTTGAACTATTTCAAAAATTAGGTCGTTCTTCTATTTTTATTTTCCTCGTTAATAATAGATATTTCTATCTTCTAAGCGATTCACAAATATCAACTTTACTCTATGAGGAAGGTTCATTCTTATGACGTCTTTGATATAAAATACAAATCATTATTTAGTAACAGTAGACAGCGATGGGGATGAATATTTCGACGCCTTTTAATCTTTTATATAAATATTTGTATAATATATATTCATTTCTTTATTTTTTCAATGATCAATAAAACACATATACAAATAAATATTATATTTCAATTGGTTATTTTTGGCCTTCCCCAATTGTACCACAGTCGCCAATTAAAATTTTAATCCGACATCAAGAACCTTTGTCAAAGTGTACGAGTCTCTATCAGGTTGTCAAGAGAAACGGGAAACTCATTGGTAATATTATCTAATGCTTTGAGCCCTCCCATTTTTGGCAGTTTGAAGGCTTTTAAGTTGAGCCTTTTATTATTTTAACTTGTGTTGATTTAAGAAACCGTATTAAAATTATGTTTAAATTTCCGAGCCACTGTGTGGCTCTAAATAATTAATAAAGAGACATAATAGCTTATGATGTTTATAAAATTTCAGAGTTCAAGAACAGTGTATTCCATTCAATAGGCCTTATTTTACGAGCTTAACAAAATAAGCAACATTCCATTTTAAAAGAAAATGAAGTCAGAAATATACAAAAAAGAATGATGCTAGTTTCAAAATCCTTTACATAATATGCTCATTAAAAGTTTTAGTTTGTAGCAGCTTTATTTAAAATTCGGTTTATGTGTCCTCTTGCGAAACAGAGGGTCGCTACAAAAACTTTATACCTCCTCTCGGAGACAGCGATTACAAGTTTTAAGATTGATGAATCCCGTATTCTAATGTTTTTTTTTCTCTCGACTTTTCCAAGTCGTAAAAGGGTACTTTTAAATTAAGTGACTAACTTGATTTTAAGCAAGAAAGTCTGCACTTTATCTCTTTCTTTTATCTTAATTATTTGTTTATCAGTGGAAGCTGCCTCGTTTGTTATAAATGAGCTCGTGTCTTCTGTTATCTGTTGGCATATTTACTGTTTTATAAAATGTTTTATGTAAACTTCGGTCATGTAGTAGCAATGATAAACATTAATTGCTAACCGAGATACGGCGTTTCGCATAAATTCATGTAATGGCATGCAAATTTTATCGCCTAACAGTTTGTATGAATGCGACCACAGCGCCACAAGCTCGCGCTAATGAAAACCAAAAATGTAGGTGCTGGCTTCAGCATCAATTACTTGTCGAAGCAATACCTAATTTTTTGAATTTATAACATTGTATTGTTCGGAATTCAACGAATTTTACATAGACATGATAGTCACAAACTTGTACTTACACACATGTATTCCTATATTTTGTAGCTGAGTATCTACTTCGTTGAAAACAAAGAAACGCAAGCTTGATTAAATTAATGTAAATTCGACCTAACAAAAAACGCCATTAAAATGTATTAGAGTCTAAAACATTATGGCCATTAAAAGCGCTGCGATCAAAATGAGCAACTAAAATATAAATTCTGGAACTAAAACTGTTGAATTACTCGTAATATGTGAAATCTATTAAACTCTACCTTCGGCTTGGCGGTGGCCGAGTGGAAAATTTACGTTCAAAATATTACCCTCCTCTTTGTTGAAAACAAGCAAAAAATACCGGGAAGCTGTGAAAATTACTTGAAACCACTCTCTTGTTATACTGCTAATTGGAATAGAACTAGCTTAATTTTCCTTTTTAGTTTAAAGGCGAAAAATGTTTAGAAAGCAGCAGGAGTTTCAACGTAAACAAGCTATTTATCGTATCTTATCGTGGGTTTTACAATGGAAGTTTCTGCAAACACTCCAAAATGAAACTACTACACTAATTAATTGTACAGACACCGGCACATCAAGCTACTACAATTTGTAAGATTCCCTTTATCGATTTTCATTTTCATCGTTGAAGTATATGCTTGAAAGTTGATTGGGAAAATTTGACAGTTTCGGGTGGCCTGATGTGCTGGCGTCTGTGAAAAGACTGGGACGATGATGTTGATAGTAAATATACGACCTCTTCATAAAGTTTTTTTAAGGATCGTTAGTTCAATGTAAAACTACCCTTACATAATGACATAAAGTGGTTTTGCTCTATGTAACGTATTTAGGGATACAGCAATTAATTTTCAGGGTTTTCAAAGTTAATATAACTGTACAATAGGTATTAATAAAATAAACAGCGGGTGGCAGACAATAACATTTCATTCTACAACTAACCTCTCTTAAAGGTTTTTATTGCTTTGTTCTAATTTAAAGTCCCTGCGAAGTGAAAGTAAATTACAATTGCAAAAGTGTGAATCTATCTATATATAAGCTTAAATCAAAATTGGAAAATTATATTGATACTTTTTGTGTACTAAAAGACCTTTTTCTGTTTAATTTGTATTAGTTAAGTAGTCAAGGTGACTGTATGACGTTGAGTGGATAATAGTAGGAATTACGAACTCAAGTCAGTGTCAGTTTCAGCAAAAATTCAATGAAAAGAAACATTTCAGCAGACTGACAAATCACAATGAAACAAAAACGGAGAATATGGACTTATTTTCCCTAACTGGCAGCTTTGACTTCAACAAACCCTCGAATGACCTAAATTGGATGATTCCAAGTTTGAAAAGCTGAAAGGAGGTAAGGCAAGTTGACATTTTCTTAAGCTGAGTAATGACGACAATTTATCTCGGCTTTAGTCTGCGCTCGTTCGCTTCACGGCTCACCTGTCTCTCTGAAAGCGTCTACGCTAGTGCGCCCTCTACTTTATACATGATTGAATCATGAGGATAATTAATTTTGATTACTACAAGAGTACCTACGTAATCTCGTCAGCTAAGATTATTAGTACTTAAGTGTATGGTATTATATCTGCCTGACTAAATTTGTATTAATTAATTGCTACGATTAATATTCTTGCAGGAAAATTGAGAAATGAAATTATGCTTAAGACACCTTGATTTCGTAATACCATTGTCGTAACTATTTACATGATGTCAAATAGGTATATCGACATACCCTTATTGGTATACTTACAACTAATGCCCACGGACGGGTTAGGGTAAGGGTACTCCAGGCCTACCATATCAATATTACTATGAATGGACCTTTTGAAATTCGATTTTATGTGAAGGCACGTAAGTGTGGTAGGCTGTGTATGAATTAATTCACGTACCTTTTAGGCTGACTGACAGCCCGGGCTCCGAAACGAGAGGGTTTACGTGGGAATTACAACTATGATTATTTTATTAAGTTGTCCCTACCTTAATATGGGAATGGTTTTAATATCAGCGCTAACCGCAGTTACGTAATAACAGGATTATGGTACGGACGAGGAAAGCTTTTTAGCCGCGGAAGTTTGTGTGCAGTTAATGGTTTTTTCGACACCAATAAGAGCAAGGGAAATGTTTACTCAATCAGGGAGTGATTAATTAAGGAAAGAAGGGTGGTTGGTGTTGTAAAGTGTGGTATTTTAATGGCCCAACTCTAGCTTCAGCGGCTTTAGGAGCGTGTTTAGTCGTTGCGAGCAATTTAGCGGAGCACTTAGCTCGCGCCACTCCGTCACGCCACGTTAACGCCAGCCGATGCCCTCTCTGCCGTGAACATGAATATTATATACGCCTATCTACGTATACCATGTATGCACCGAGAACTACCCAACTGCTCACTAAGTAACCTTTCAATCCCAAAGGAATTTGTGCATTACTGGCGAACTCTCAGGACATCAACGTGGCCTTGTGTTTGCTGGTTAGGTGTACAGAGATGGTAAGGTCAATCGAGTACATAATGCATATTACATTCATGTAGTAGTACCAAATATTGTACTTGACAAAAACGAATATATGCATTATACATAGACCTGCCTCTTTGGCAGAAGTTATTGAAACCTTGATCAAAATAACACAATGAAGTATTGCTATACTTAATAGGAAATAACTACAAATTAGTCTGTAATTAACAAAATGTGCAGTCCATGAGAGAGGAATGCATTAAGCTTGTTATCCATATAAGTGGTTTCACCGCGTTGTGTAATTGAGTCTCCACGGTAAACGGTACCGATCCTGAGCTCATCCTGGACTGTAGTTCGCACATAGCGCCAAATTTATTTTATTTGGACCTATTTCATGACTTTTTTTTATTTTAATTCATCTTCAAAAATTACTGTAGCAATTTATACGTGAAAGCAGTCGTTTGCAATCATGGAGAAGAAAATGTTGATTTTCATGTTTGTCACGTTATGCGTAATTAAACACGTTAAATGTGTTTAAACAAGTTAAATGTGTCATGCAATTTGTATTTTGCGGAAACAGCGAAAAACTGCAGACGATAATATACTGCGCTGTTTTGTGTGTGTTTTGAAAAATGTATTACTTTCAGTGCAAAATAGTACAATCACTCAGGTAGGCGATGTCTTTTGTTTAAAGATTAGTGGCATAACTACTTCGAAACTTGCACTTACTATATTACCAAATTGGAAATTCCACTTGACATGAGCCTAGCAACGCCAAACTAGGAAGTGCTCGAAGCACGTAGTTTAATTGACTCTCCAATATCAAGACGCGTGTACGCTACCATCACGTACCCGATTGGGAATTTCCAATCAATTACAGGATTACAATTCTGATCTTACGAAATGAGATCTATAGCACTGGATAAGGAAAATCATGAACCAATAATACGTCCTCCTAATATATTGAAGTCATACGCGTGACGCGTTCAGTAAGCTACTCTAAGAGCGCTTTCACACTAGCGGATTTTCCGCTCGGCTTTTCCTCTCGGTTCTTACGTTCGGCATCGCGCGTATACGAGCGAAAACAAACAATAGACAACTGCCAGTATAAACGATGACACCTGAAACCGCGTGATAGGCTTCTTGTAACGCGGTATCGGTATGTGTTGCGCGTAGTCAATACCTATTGCGTATACGCGCGACATAATCCGCTAGAGTAAATGCGCTATAAGGGATGTTTACCCGTCAAGGCTGTTGTTTGCGCCCTCGCCTCTTACAAATATTGACACAAACACCGACTTATGCGTCACAACGAACTGCGCGCTTCCAATGTCATGAAGCAGCGGAATCGACCATTATTCCGTAATAGCTTATACTGACTCATTCCTGTAATAACTTGTTCTGGTTCTAAGAACTTTTACTCAAAGAGTACTTTGAGACTGTGTGTTTGAGTCAAATGTGGAGGAAATTAGAAAGCTCCCTATCAAAAGGTTCTCCGGTTTGAAATCCTATCGCTCAACATGATATCAAGTTCAAACACGCGTTGCAGTTTTAAGAAGCCTTTGATGGAAACCTTATGTAGCTATACTCTGAACAGTAGGTACCTAAGCTCCGGCCAACTTTACGCTGAATACGAAAACTTTCATACAGCATTTATTTTTATTGCTCGGATTTCCGCATTTGAGGTCTGAATGGCTTGTGGTATGTCTATTTTAAAGCATTTGCGCTCATAAAAACTCATAGAGGAGAGTTTGAACGACCCACTTGCAGTTAAGGGGGGCTATGGTAGGTGCGGGACGTTCGGTGGTGTATGTGTTTGCAGTTGAAATTCAGCCATTTCTCCATGTAAACACGGTTCGTCCGCCATCTCGGGCCGCAGCTGTGCTCCTAGAACAGATAAACAAAAATGTTTTATAAAATTCTAAACAGTTTTGTATGCGCAAGCTCGGGTTTGAATTTGAATTTATACGACTTATCGTGCAAGGTTCGATGTTTAAAGTTTGTTTACAGTATTTATTGATAAAAATTACGTAACATTTTAAACGTCGTTTCAATATTTATATCATTTTGGATAATCTTTATTAGGACTCGTTTCTGTTAGCCTTATTTATCAACATTAGATACGTAAACGTAACTATGTACTTAGTCGAAACGTTCAGTCGATTTAAATGTTAAAAGCCACGCTTGGTAAAGCTTTCTGACGAGTAACGTTAGCCGTACAGTCAGTCAGAGGGCGTCAAGACGGAAAAATTTTTTCCTCTTCACGCGCTCCGAATGCATCCCATTTTCTCATCTGTAAAGCGAATACAACGATTTTCTTTCGCTGCAAAAACATTTTTCTGCTAAACTGTGACCATTTTGTGGAACAAAAATAGGGCAAATAGAATTTAAAAGCTTTACACAATTCTGTGAATTGATCAGCTACTTTTACGTAAATTAAATTTTATTTTGGGACTAGGACTGACACCTACGAAAGGTGTCATTAAAATTGCCTTATAAATGTGTTCATAAAGGGAACATCTCCACGTTCCATTATCGCCCGCTAATGAGATTAAAATTCGATTACACGGCTTACAAAATTATATTCGCCGACAATGTTTTACCCTCGTCACAATGCTTAAGGGAGATCAAGGAAATATTCAGCCAACCTTATCTTTCGAAAATGTAGGGATAAGTGGTATGTGGTAACGGGAAGTTGTGGCCGAAGGTCTTGAATTGTTTTCGATTTATAAAGGAATTTTACCAAAAGCAAATAGCAAATATGTTATATGATATGGTTGCCTGAGTCATGGCAATTCTGAATGCGGACCCTATGACCCGATATTGGTGCTGACCAAAATTTTGACAATATTTTTTTTTTGACATCATATACTCTACAATTCAACGTCATAGATTCTATGATATATATAAACGTCACGTGGAATTGAGAACCTCCTCCTTTATTGGGAAGTGGGTTAAAAACGAAATATTAAAATTTTAAAATTCAATCCGCAAGTTTATATTTGCCTGATTCCCAGTTTGTTTCGGAGTTTCTTCTCTTGAATCAGTTATAATATACCTAATCGCTGTAGTTTATAAATATGTACATATGTGTTACCTGATTAGTTATTTTGTAAAACCTACTAACAGATGTAACTATAATTCATGTCTATTGTATATTTGATAGGCAATAAAAGTAACTAAAATTCGCGTTTAAAAGTTATTGCAGACCAATGTTTAATATGTTTTATAAAAGAACTTAAGGGCAATACAGTAGGACTGATAGATAAGCGTCTAGGAATGTGCAATTTACCACTGAGGTACGGTCACTGGCGCCTCCGTTCGGTCTACCACGTAGCATACCTCCGTCAATATGTACATTAATGCTCAAATTATGGTGCAAATATGCTAAGCGGGTAGTAAGAACGATTCTGCTGTTAATAAGTTTGACTTTGTAGTTTATTCGATTGCTTTGCGGTATATTTCAATTCATACTCAAATGCACGAGTAAGTTTTCGAAAATAGGAAGCTACTCATGTATCAGTCGCGTCCTAAGCGATAGCTGGCCACGATGGCCGTTCTCTCTAAAGAGATCAACCTGCTGGTACGGCTTAATATAGTACATTCTCCCTATATCCTCACTCTCATATTCCGATGGGACGGAAACCCGACACAACCTGAGAGAGATCAGGTGCAGGACAGACATTTACGTGCTCTCCGATGCACGGGTGTATCAATCACCAACTCCTAAACTCCGGGCTGCCTTATGAAAATCTCACAAAATCCACAAAGCGATTTCGGCCCGACCCGGGAATCGAATCCGAGACCCCGTGACCAGTGCAAAGCAGTCGCGCTATGCGACTACTAGACTAACGAGGCAGTCAGGCTCATGTAGTATTCACATGAGTAGTCAAAATAAATATTTGGGTAGGTACTAACAAACTAGACCGACCCTGAAAACTTAGCCCTGACACAGTTTTATAATAGGTAGGTACTACGTCACAACGGACATCACTGTTGATGTCCCTTAAGGAAACATTGTATGGGTTTTCTACGCAGTTGGGTATGATGAATTAAGGTTAGCAGAGCTACGTAATTTGGGTACACTGTAGATAACTTGGTTTGTATAGACGCCAGGACATCAAGTTACCCGAGACTTTCATATTTTCCCAATCAACTTTGAACCAAATGCTTTCAGCGATAAAGTTGAAAATCTATTGCCAGATTATATTAGCTTGGTGTGTAAACGTCTGTACTTTTTTGGACTGTTATAAAATATCTAATTGAAAAAAACGAGGACTTCTAAGTTGCTATAAATCGAAACGTATCGTTTCTAGACTGCATCAGATGAAAGATGTAGGAAAAGACCCGTAAATACCTATTGCCTGAATAGATTTTAAGTACGTGTATCTACCTGTATTTCCCACACTAGAATAATCCAAGAACTTCGTGGCATGTGTCGGCTGAAGCCAGCGTGGCGTCAACTTATCCGCTGTGTTTATTTATTTCTTAACTGCAAAAATACAAAACCTATGATATATAAATAAAAGCTACCATGAAAATCTCATTTATATTAAATTTTCAATTGAAATTAATAAATAGCAATAATCATTACAAATTCAGTATTATCATTTAAACATTACAATTTATGAATTCGCAAACAAATTCATCAATTTAAAGCTAGAATGTATACCAAGTAAAATAAATGATAACAAATATCATTGCCATTATAATGTACGTAGTAATAAAAGTAAATCCGTGTTATTCAGTAACAATAGCACTCATTTGTCAATGAACCAAATAAATTATAATGGAATCTCTGCGTCACAGTAAATGTACAATAAATCCATTATTAAACCGATAATTGATTACGTATTGTGATTTGATGCAAAATTTCGAATTTGTTATTGGCAAACGTGAAAGCATTGCCATGTACCCGTTATTTATTTGGAGCTGTAACTGAGTAAAAGAAATTCTATTACAAAGGTAATCCTTTCGGATGACGTTCCTCTTTTGTCGTGGACTGTATTACTTTACTGTATTATGTACTTTTGCGCTTTATCACTTTACTTATTATGGAGATTTCTTATTATTATTTTGTACCCCGACGCGACGTATGACAGATTTCATATGATAATAAAAGAAACCAAAAAAGAGCAAGCATACTCTTTTTATTCTTCCTTCAATTGAATTAATGAATTTTATTCAAACGATTATGTGACACCGTTGGCGCAATGGTCAAAATGTCGGTGTGATGGGCATGTCTGTTGGCTGTGGTTTTAATGTTATAATATGTACCTAGTTTGTCAGTTATGTAAGCACCCATAACACAGTAGGTAAACCTAGTCAAAAGCTTACCTTGAGGTTAACCGACGGAGGGCGAAAAATGTATTATAATTAAAATAATTCAATATCAAGATATGCGGTTTTTGATACTTAATTTTTACTTATTCTTTGTTTATTTGTTTTTAAATATTGTTCTGTTTTAATTATCTTACTTTCTCAGATCATTTCACTGAAATAATGATTTCCTTTCTGCCTCCCAATCTAGTTATGGTAGGCTGAACGAAGCTTACCGCACCTTTGAATCTTATAACATTTGTACAGCGGTGACTAGATAAAGGCTCCTCATCGACTCAGTAGTGCGATAACCCTGACATTATTTTCTTTTGCAGGTGCAAACGCTTTTGTAAAAAATCAGATTCTTTTATTGTTAACGAAATCAAAGCAAAGTGTTCTTAAGAACACTGTATGTTAAAATTAAAGTGCATACGACTATATTTATAAATCTTAAATCTGTTTCACAATTTCAAACTGGTATTAACCATTGTGATATAAGCTACCTTAGTTTAATGACTGGATTGTGAAAGTAATGTGTCTCAAAACTTAGTATAAAATGTTCAAATTTTATGCAAAACGGTTTTATAAAGTTAAAACTATCCGTCTAGGTAACCAACGATATGAAAATTTGTTTTACGATTTTTCTGTCTGCTAGGCCACGAGGGATATTCGTCAAGGTGCAAACGAGAAATATTTAATATCAACATGTCGGCATCAGCGCAGTGTGCTGGCAAGCTTTATTGTTTTCATATCATAAACGAACAAAGTAAACAATGGAAGCAAATAAATGCTCAACAAATACGAAGAAATTGTCTGCAGTAAATCGTTTGTATTGGTTAAGAAAACGGGGATCGGTCTCAAGGCGGAAAATACACAGGGGTTACATTCATGATGATAATGAAGGTCTTTTGTTAGAAATATACGGTTTTTTTTTTGTTATCAAGTATATTGGTTGAGATTTCTGTAAGTACGGAGCTTATGGCTAAGTACGGGTCGATCGATCGTAAGGTCAGGCAACGCTTGGCGCTGTCCGTTCGTGGATGGGTGACCATCATGTCATGATGAGTTCCTCCGTGGCTCAGAAGGTGTCTAAATTGGTTGATCCAGGCTGTTGTTTATACATCTTCAGATCTTTAGTCAGAAGACAGAAAGTCTAATAACCAGTATTACTAAAGGTCAGATAGGCAGTCGCTTCATGTCTGACACAGTAACTGAGTTTCAAGATTAAAAACTGTAGCTCCGTTGATTTAGAATGCTATTCTTAGTATCTATGTAGATACAAATACATATGTGGCATCTGGAACGTAAAGATTAGTAAGATAGATGACAAAAATATTTTTGATGAAAATTTTAAAGGGAGCTAAAAAGCATACTACCAACATTAAGAACAAAACATTCGTCAAGTAATGTAACGTCATTGAAACTCCAATATACTTTTATGAACTCTCAAACCAAAATAAAGTCCACAATTTTATTTTCCGTCAGTGTAATAAAGGTCAAAGTTCGTAAACCGTCACAAATCCGAGTGGTTCCTAAATACGTAAGCCATTGTTCGGGCTATTCTTTATGTAGTGGGTCGGGCCTGCGTTTGTGCCATAAATAGAGGAGACTGGGAGTCTCGCTAATGACACCGAATGGTTCTCACACGTCACTAAATACGTATATATGATCAACTGTTTGCTGTGGTGCTATGCGAGTTGAATTTTTGGTATCTGTCTGGTATTCCCTAAATTTAGTAGAAAGAGTTATAAATAGGTTCAAGTCGACTTATTTGTTGTGGATTTGTTTTGAAATTGTAATTACTGATTTTTTTACTCCCGACGCAAAAAGAGGGGTGTTATTAGATAGTTTGACTTCTGTTCGTATTTGTGAGTCTGTCTGTAGCACTACCACACGTAAATTGGGATAGGCTTTTTTAATTGAAAGCTGGATTTCCAGCAGTAGTTCTTAGACATGTTTTATAAAAATCGGCTTAGCCGTTTTAAAGTTCTAAACTGTTTTGTCCGCCCCAGTTTGTATAGTTTTTTTTTCATTTATTTTTCTTTATGAATGCGTAATGTATCATTAATATAACAAATTAATGCTGCTGTTACATTTCATAAATAATTTAATACAACTGAAATATTGAGTAAATGTTACTAGTGGGTAAAAGTTACGGCGTCTATATCTACTCGTATGTTTGTACGTTTTACGAGCACCCTGACCCATTGAAAATATAATGATTGGTGATTGACCTAAATAATACGCACAAACGTTTGAAACATGTTTAAGTTTATAACTTGTATACTACCTACTCAGAAGCTAGTTGATTTTGATTGAATAATTTGAAAAATGTGTGTGAAAAAAAACTTCAAGCTACCTTTTTTGATTGGGAAATCATCGAATGACTAGTTGCGCCAGAGGGATTGTCAGACTTTTACTGACTAGAACACACTTTTCTTCTTTCTAGAGGTCTTAGTGTGGCAAATCCCGTATTTTTTATATATATTTATTATTATATTGTATTGAGAGTCCGTTGCAAGTTAAGAAAAAAAAGATTGTATTCTCTCGTGGGCTCAAAATAATTTTAAAATAGCGCAACGTTAAAACTCAACAGTCAAAAGCGTAAGCGCAGCATATTTCAACGAGCACACACTTCCCGTAAACGGCTCCTCTTTACTATCAAGGCAAACTATCGTTAACTACATTTCCTACGAATTTCGACAAGATGTAACTCTAAGAAAATAGTTATCATCAGCGTCAACTTTATCACTTTATTAAGTCAAAGTAGTAGTACCTACTTATGGAAGTTTCTAACTGGATAAGAACTTATAGCATGGCAGTTACGTGCGAAGTTTAGGACTAGTTTGTTCATATGATAAACTCGTACACGATACGCATGTGTTGTACCGTGTTAAACAAGGTAATGTACACGGTTGTAATGTAAATTGGCCCAAATTGCTGATTTCGGGTCAATCGATCCAATCGGGACTAATAGTGCTTGCCGACCGAATCGAATATTGCAAAGCCAACTTTTTTATTGGCGTGTAAACGAAATGAGAACGTGGATGAATAAATGAATTCGGTTTTTTTTTTAAACTTTGTTGCTTCTAGTTTGGTGGTTCGTTAGCGGTCTATTTACGAAAGCATAATGTATTTCTATTATGACCAAGCTGATTAGATCTGCTATACGAAATAACAGTAAATATGATATACATATATATTATATTCTTATTATATATGATATTCTTCGAAATTCTTTTATAAAACAAATATTAAAATGTCATATGAATTACATTAGGAAATATACACTAATTATATCGATGTTGACATTATAATTATTTTGATAGGTACACCAGTCACGTTAAAAGATATAGACAGATTTTGATGCACTGTAGATAACAGTATGGAGAGTGGGTATAAGTAGGAAATAAACTAACCCAGAGATATACATAAATGCGCCATTCGGACGACAGATGATTCCACCACATTTAATCATTTAGTTAACCATAGTCAAATTCACTAGTTTTGACAGAAAATGTATAACAAATTATTCTATGTAAGATATGTATGTAACCCAAAGATTTTACAAGCAAAACAGACCAAAAAGTCTTGATACTTGAAGCTCTGAAGTGCTCGTTCTAGCGCTACAGAGTTCAGACCATTCCGCAAGTGTATCCGGCCGTGAATGTAAGTTGCCAAGATTTAAGACCAATATATATCACTACTGAAACTCACTTCTAACTTTAGAATTACTTGAACCGCTCGCATAAATATTAAAGTGTATTTGACATTTCATATGTCATTCTAACATAAAGATGTCTGCGTGTAAGTTGAACATTTTAGATGACGTCATTAATATGAAAGTTACTTTTGATTTATGTATTGTCGCTTCTGAAATTGCGTGTTCTAAAATTACATAGAGTAATGGCATCATTTAAATTGACTCGGCTTAAGTTTGTGCGGTCTTCTGTGAGCTATATTATAATTATGCACATTTGTTTAGCTTATAAACTAGAGGCAATTAAAGGCTTACTGACTAACATTCAGGGATTTTAGTCATTACGCACTGTCGATTTGTCGCTGGTGACTCAGCCTCTACGTGGCCAAAACATTAGCAACTAAGGCTGGAGACTTAGCCGAGCGACAGTATTCTAAGCACAGACGCCAGCTCATCAGGCTACCTGAAACTGTCAAATTTTCCCAATCAACTTTGTACTTTACGCTTCAGCGATAAGGTTGAAAATCCATTAAGGAAATTTGACAGCTGCAAATTTTGAAGAGAAAGAAAAAGAAAAGAAAATCAAAAGAGTATTGGACCCATCCTTTGTGAAACAAGAACGGAGATTAAAAGGAATATTTTAAAAATCCTATGAAGACGTCTACAAATAAACTCGTATTTTTTTGTTATTAAGCAAGAATGTGTGTCTTCGTTTGATGAGCTGTCGTGACTTCTGAAACCACATATAACTGGCGCAGATAGAAATACCTATGCAGCCACGTAATTCTTTGTCTTTTTTCCTTTGTCTGATAATCATCCATTTCCAAATAACTCCACTATTTATTCCCACTGTTTTTAGAATATGCCTTACTCGATAAATCCCAAATAACCTTTTAGGATCAATGATAGTCAAAGGAATATCGCTATTAATACTTATAAAATAAATCTTACTTATTCAAAAAATCATTTATCATGTGTGAAATATAAGTTTCATGTTATTTTTGCATGTATGTAGGTATAGCACAAAGTCATCCATCATTATCAATCAATGCGCAGTCACGAGTTGGCTATACGGCGGCAATTTAATGGACATACGTATTTGAATCAATGTATAGGGACGAATGTGTCCAGCCAGTGAAATGAAAAATTAAAAACCAAACAAGCACTGTTTTTTTTTTAATTTTTTACGGTATATTTTTAGCCATTATGTATTGCGCCTTTAAATAGAATTCTTCGCACTGTATTATGATCAACGTTTTTATCAACAGATTTATTATTAAATTATCTAATTTGGCTTCTTCTTTACAGTGTTTCTTCGGAACCACTCAAAAGACCTTACCTGTTTCATAGCCATTACCTGAAAAATAAATTTATCACGACGTCCAGCGTTGTCCAACTGTCTATAGGTTTGCACTTTGCTCTCAGCCAGACTACCGCACGTAATCCGATCCCCATATTGCCGATAACAATATACATTCACATAATTCGATCAAGAAGGATCTTTACAGATATATTTAATTTATCAGCAAGTATGGACAGCGTTATACGCGTACCTACTATTGGTTTTTATATCGGTCCTATGCTGACCGTAGGATTTAATCCTCGAGTTCAGTCCAAGACAAAATGACGCTTGCAGTGAGTATTATACGTACAATATATATTATGTACTACACATTTAGTCAGTCGCCAGTCTAACTTATGTTGCCCGGGTAAATTGTTGTGCAGGTCAGATAGGCAGTCGCTCCTTGTAAAACACTGGTACTCAGCTAAATCTGGTTAAACTGGAAGCCGAGCCCAAGAAGTTGGGAAAAGGCTAGGGAGATGATGATGATATGTACTACATATGAATCATTCTTAAAATAAAAAAATAATTCTAATGCATTAATACGGCCCTGAACTTCTGTCTTGTTCTTTTGTCTTCTGTCTGAAACGACTTCCAGGCAAATAAGATGCAGCACCAATATTGATCATGAAGCGACTGTATCGACCTCCACAACCCAGTTACCAAGGAACATGATACTCTTCGTAAGAAAAGTATCTATATATATTCCATTAATTAATTCGAATAAGCGCAAGCCAGCTAACTTCCAGAGTTGGAATATATAATTATGTTTGATCGGGGCCCGGGTCAATATTAAGTAAATGTTCTGGCTTACTACTGGGGGTTTCGTTTCTGGAATATTTACTATCTTTATCTCGTTAAGGATGATATAATTATTAAAATCTGTTTAAACACAATATTCGATTTCTGCGGCTCCGGGCGTTGAGTGCTATTCCGGTATGCGAGCGACCTTCCTAAGTAACAACATTAGCTTGATGAGCAGGCGAGTCAACCTTCGTAGATATAAAGGTGTCCACTGGGCATTTGAATGCATAATCTATATTAAAATGACCTGCACGATTATATTAATTGGAAAATTAACGCGTGTAGCCTGTAAAATGATTAATTATACTAAAATCTACGCCGGAATAAACGCTGTAATATTCATAGACACCTATACTACTATGTACCTACAAAAAAAGCTCTTAAGCAGAAATATTATTTACATAATTATGAAAATGACCAGGTTGGTAACTGACGCCACCTTACTGTTATTATGACAGCTCCAACTAATAAAATTATGTGACCTCATTTATTACTTAGCTTGCCCTCGGAGGCTTTCCGTGAGAAATTACAGAAAGCTCCTAAAAGCATTTATATCTGCCACACTCCTCAATAAATTATAAATTCGGTCAAGTAAGATTTAAGAGTCTCGTCCAGGGTTCCTTATTTTATGGCTCGATATATCGCCCGATATTGCCCTACGGGAATATTTAAGCATACATTTATTGACGTATTACGGTGACCTCTAAACCGTACTTTCTTAGCACTAAATGAACCCGGTTTAGCAAAGAAATATTAAGATGAGAAAATTATACATTTATTGTTAATTAAATTACGTGGGTACCACAAATGAAGTAACCAAGATGAATTGGACGGGGATTTAAAGCTCAGGCGAACAGGCGTGTCTTTAAAATAGAAAATTAAATTTACGTTCGATCAAGGCGTCCTTGGGCATGTTTTCAGAAATTACGGCGCTTCTGTGGCGATTTAATCAGTACAACTTTTATTCAGCCCTACAGTTCTTCTTATTAGGATAAATGAATATTCAAGAGTCATTTTGAGGATAAAAAGCTGTCTACACAGAATTTCTAGACAGAATTAAGTGTCGAATAAATTAAAACAATTTCGTCACACCATTTTGCATTGACGTGCTGGCATTTTCCTTAAAACTAAATAAAATAACTTTTTTACGTCTTTACTTCTACAAAATGTTCATTTTTTCATCCGAAATAATTTAATTCCATCCTATAATTAAAATATACAACATCCAGTTAAAGTTTTCGATTGTAAATGTTTAAACGTTTCCGCTCGTGTGATTTATTTCACGCTCACCCGGCAAGTTTGAAACTGAAACGATGTTCTTTAAAGTTTAAGGTGTAAACAGATACTCAAATCTTCCCTAATACTTAGTTGATCATGTTTTAGTATGTTTATTATGTTTTGGCATTGTTTGCTTGTTTCATCATCAAGAATCCTCCAATAAGGTTTTTTTTTTTAACTTGAACGTACAGACGCCTGCACAATAAGCGACTACAATTTGTCAAACGACCTTAATAGATTTTCAACTTTCTCGCTGAAGCATGTAGTTCAAAGTTGATTGGCAAAATTTGACAGTTTCGGGTACTTAGGTACATACCTACTTACTTACAGGGTCTTTACCCTGACACCCTTTACCGGACACTTGGGTCTTTACCATCGTCACTCTCACTAAGAAGACGAAACTTAGGAATTGATTCTGTCGTCCTTTTGGCGCATTCTTAAAATACCAATAAATACAGTAAAAAAGTTGACTTCGTATTTTAAATCCCGTCTCTTTAACGTCCTATTTTTTTTTAATTTACGTAAAATGTTTTTTGGCATACCCAGATGTTTTATTTGCAGTTAAATTCAGTTTCATTGTAAGTCGACTGTCACATCCCTTTGTAGAGTGATCCGGCTTTCAGGAGCGCTTGTCGTTTGTCGCACCTGCTCTCGGAGGTCACTCACTATAGTTCGTCCACCTGGCGCACACCTTACAATTTCAACGAGAATAATAAACTGGAGTTTTATCTTTTCTTCATATTTGCCGTTTACAATATGTGGATCATAAAAAAAATAGGTTGTTTTTTATTCAGTTTGAAGAAGCTTTAAAATTGACGGTGAAAATGTATTTAAAAAGACTGTGTTGGTACTGTTCAATTATCTTGTTAACTAACGGATCTTCCTGAAGATAGATAGACTACAGACCTATTTATATGTTTAGTTACTGTGGTACAGACATCAAGCTACTACTACAAAAAAATATAATAGATTTTCATCTTTATCGCTGAAAAATATGTTTCAAGTTGATTGACAACCCGAAACTGTCAAATTCTCTCAATGAACTTTGAACCATATGCTTTAGCGATAAAATTGAAAATCTATTAAGGAAATTTGACAGATTGTAGTAGGTTGACGTGCTGGCGTCTGTACAAGAACCCATTCAAATTAGTGAAATGTAGTAGTTTATATAACTATGTTCGAGAAATCACTCACGTCAACGTTGTTTGCTTACTTTGAAACATTCGTGTAAGACCCTCCCATTACAATGCGATAGCGATCTATCAACAAATAACGACACGATTCTTCGACATTTCGGGTTTGCGGTACAAAATAATACATACACACAAAAGCACGTGAACATTCAGTTTTGTGGAGTAAACAAGCAAAAAGCTGAATGCAATTTAAAAATTTCGCTCGAAGGTAAAAAAATTCTCTCGAAATTCTGCTAGGTGGTGTTCGTTCCGGAACGTAGCCGGCTCGTTTGTATAATTGTGTTTGTGTATGTAGCGACTGTCACCGGCCCGCCATTACCCGCCATCTATTTGACCGGCCCCGAGACTGACGCGGACAAATTGACATGTCCTGTCCTTTACACTGCCTTATTCCAAATTGTACAGACGATATTCCCGCCGCGTTAAACATGTTACAATTTTTGTTACCTTTCTATATTGTATTGGCTTTTGATGTCATCAAGTTTAGGTCTATTGTAAGAGATCAAAGGCGACTGAATTGTATTTCTAATATCCGTTTTCTTTTCACTGCCCTAAATATCTTTGTTGTAAAAAATATTAATATTTTCTTTTTTGCACAAAAATATTAACAAATGTTACATGGACTTACGTACTTTAACATACGCAATATTTTGGTTGTCTAAGAGCCTGCCTCGCCACCTACGAATAAGTTCCAGTTAGTTTATTCTGGTAGATAATTTCATGCGAATTCTGTTCCATTTTTAATTTATTCCTTAGATAGTGGCTATTCAGACATTGCGAAAAGTCTAATTGCTCGTTAAGGATATCTATTCGCAGTCGTCAAGTCTAACCCCAAGTTTGTCTTAGAGGCCATATTGACAGACTTACTTTTGAAATACTGAGTAAGTAGATTCATTAAAATTTAATTTGCCAAAAAAGGCCAGAACTTGGCAAAAAGGTAGATACCTAAATAAAATAAAAATAAACTTCAGGACAATAATATAATAGGAATATGGACGCCGATAGTTTTTAACTCATTTATTTTAATTAAACAGATTTCGTGTTGCTAACTGAAGAAATATATTTATCTCAGGCATCTTCGATTCTACAGTTTAATCAATGAATTGTTTGCTAGAGACTGTAAGGAGGTTCTCACAGATGCGACTATTACAGACAGAAGCCAGAATTTAATTAGATTAGGTACACAGTTCTATTTGCATTTGACTTAAAGTTAATCAGAATGAATTACCATATATTATATGTCTGATTAGGAGGCACGAAATTATTTTCTATTTAAATTGTTCTATGTTATATGTTGTGGTGGCCTAGCGGTTAAAGCACCAGCCTCTCAATGAGTATGAGTGTGCACGTTATAGAACCAATGTATTTTTTCAATGTTATGCGTTATTTCTAAGCATATGTTGGACAACAAGGACTGACTGAAAACATCTCGAGAAAATAAGGACTATAAAGTCTGAAAATCGCAGTGAGCAAGCGTGGTGATTAACGCTCAATCCTTCCCCGTGTGAGAAGTGGCCTGTGCCTGGACTATAAAAAGGCTGATGATAATGATGATGATGTCATTTATTTAATAATTTTGCTTTAATCTTATTGAGTATGTTTGTCACGTAACTTTTAATCGCGGTCTCCTATTTCTGTAATCAGCTTCCTTAACAATATTATCTTGAATTCGTAGTAACGTTTTCGAACAAAGTTTTTTTCCTATAGGTTATTAAATGTTACGTAAGTAATTAATATGTGATAATTATTTGTGCTCATATCAATACCTACTATTGAAAAATCCGTAAATAATGTATTTAGTATATTCAATAAATAGTACGTAAATAATGAATGTATAATACAATGAAAATCTATCATGAACCAGTAACATTATCCGCTATGTAGCTACATCAATAAATCGTGACACACATGTCGTGATTTAGGACAAAGTTGCACATGTAACAATACCGTAAGCCGGACAACAGAAGTCGGACAGCCGGACAGCAACCGGACTGTCGCGCCTTTATTTTGCATAATAAATCAATGCCACACTTTGCTATGTCTGTCCATATAGCAATCTGAGATGTTGGTATTTTTGTATAAGTACATATTATATTTGGTGAGAAATGCCATCTTTCCACAAAATTAAAGTAAGGATGGGTGGCTTTTTTTAAGGAGAGCGATCACACGTGTGATTCTGAATCAATTTTTTTTTTTAATTTTTGATGAATGAATGAGATGTGAGATTGTGTGATTTTCAACTCTATCTAAGAACCCATATAAATAATATAATCAATTAAAATATATTCTGGTCTAGGTACATAAAGACATAAAATACATTTGTTCGCCATAAAATTGACAATTTATTTCAAAACTCGCAACTTCGATAAAATGGTGTAATAAAGTACAATTTATATTTATTGTCTGTCTAGTACAACTACTCGCAACTACACTTCGACTATCACAAATATCGAGTCAAAACGAAAGAGTTCGATTGTCCCTCTTAAGGTGAACAACATGGGGTGTGATGTCAATTTGATGTCTTTGTTGTTTGGTTGCTTGAACTGGCTTACCTCAAGAACTGCTGGACCGATTTGAGAAAATATTTTAGTGCTAGCAAGTTAAAGCTAAAGCAAGTTAACTAAAACGGTTAATTTCGAAGTAAATTATCACACCTACATAAATAAATAATTAGATTAAACCACAGGATGACGTCATTATCAGTTCTATTTTTATATACAATCCACTAGCGATAACAAGTTTAAATTACTTTAATTATAGTTAGGAGTCAATTTACATTGTACTTTTGCATTATGTCCATAACAGTTTTATTTTGTTCATTTAAAGAGTTTCTTTTGATTGAATGAATTATTGTGATTTTCTTATATTATTCGTAAGACAAAAGATACTCATCAAGTAAATATATTTAAAAAAGTTTTTTTCTTTTTAAATTCAACTTATATTACATCATGTTGATTTTTCATAAGCCAGTTCTAAGAGTTTTCCTTTCCATTTTCCAATACTTCGCTTTTATGTAATATTTTATAATCATGTAGGTACGTTCTGTTTCAAAAACTCACATTTTCCCCCACTATTGTTTCACACTCTTTATAAAAAGGCATTGTGAACATAATGAAGTTCACAAAAATTTGCAATTCAATGAGACTCACGGTTGCCTTCTTGCTTCAAATATTTTTATTCTTGTTATAATGAATAAACAGGCATTGCAAAATTAACATACACGTCCCGGATATCTTCCGGCTTTAAAAAAATACTTGAACAAAAAGATTTGGGCTCGTCCGGGATTTGAACCCGGGACCTCTCGCACCCTAAGCGAAAATCATACCCCTAGACCAACGAGCCGCTTGTGATGTTCGTTCAAATGTCTTATTGTACTACAGAATAACCGAATTTATAAGGTGAAAGGTGTTTATATGAGCTATTAGAGTATCAATTTAAAAATTGCGACATCTGCTAAGTCATATTCGTATACGAGTTCTACGATAACTTTACTAATTCCAAGAAAAAATAATGTTAGCAACACTATTAACAATGAATATTATCGTGTTTAATTTTATTAATCATGTAAGTAAATTAATAAATTAGCTTCAATCTTAATACATGAGGATGAGCATCTAAGATTTGCAATACATGGAAAGAGCCTGCGTATATTATAAATGCAAATATTTGTTAAGGTTGTTATTCTTTCACGTTTTGACACAAAATCTAGTCAATGGATTTTGATAAATTATGGCAGTAACATAGCTTATATATCAGAATATACATATATAGGCTACTTTATTATCCTGGTTCGGGAAGTACCTAGTTCTGTCAAACAGTTTGGAAGCTGCTAGTCGTGAAACTATGATAAAGATACATTACCCATCTTATCACTAGAAAAATAAATAAGTCTTGTTATAAACTATCATAGTATATCATATATCATATCTTTCATATAAAAATTACTCTGTAAAGCCGTTTTAGCTGTAAAAAGAGGGCTCGTCCGGGATTTGAACCCGGGACCTCTCGCACCCAAAGCGAGAATCATACCCCTAGACCAACGAGCCGCTTGTATATGTGATATCAAATATCGATTTACGATCGAAATGTTACACGCTTAAACCAAATGTTATCGTCATTTGATATGACGTCATCAGCCCGAAGTAATAGCAATCTCATTAACGGTAGTTGTTCTAACAAAGCAGAACCGTATCCGTCATGTTCTCATTTTAAAACACGTCTGTGAAATATGTACAAGAATTTAATTACTTTAGCAAAGTACCTACTCAGTAATAGACGTCGATTTAAAAACTTCTTAAAATAACTTCGATTGTCTCTTTGATTTAGTAGTTATGTCTATATTTATACATATATGTATCTAACAACATACATTTAATATTTGTCTCGCAAATATTTCGTCACAATAAGTACTGTCGAGTTTCGACGCTCCTGAGGCTATTGACCTCATGATGTTGAAACAAGCGACTTACTTGTTGGCTATACTCGTACGAGTAGGTGTATATTATATATTATGACCATTTATGACTGTGGGTTCGATACATACAAAAGAGGTTTATATTGTAGTGATGTAAACATTTTTATAAAAAAAATATGTTCATAATATATACAAACATTGAATTTTTATTTCATACATTATAAATTGTTTTTAATTCTTCAATTGTCTGTTATCACGCAAATAAAAACGCTGTGCGAAAGTTTTATATTTTCATTGCTACTTATTTAAAAATAGGCTTAACAATTTCCAAAAACTTACAAGATTAAGGGCCAATTTCACAGATTCCGGATAGCCACTATCTACCAGATAAATTAAAAAATGGAATAGAATGTGTATGAAATTATCTGCCAGATAAACTATATGGAACTTATCAGCAACCTGTGAAACTGGCCCTAAATGTGGCACCTGTACGCTATTTTAATATTACTTTAACGAAACAAATTATTGAAGCGAATCAAGTATCCCGTCTGTTCTTAAAAGAGTCTAGGTAAGTCTCAAATTGTATCGGCAACCACTTATATTCCCAATCCCAAGAGCTAAGTAAGATAAAACATTCTATCTAAAATAACCGGCAGCAATTTCATCTTCGGTATTAGAAGCTTAATATTATATTCGTGCTCGTAAAAACAAACAACTTTTTATGATCTTCCCAAGATTTAGTAGCTTTTCGCTTACGGTGATAACTTAGTACATGAATCTATATGTACACAGGACCTTATGCTCCCCGAAGGCGAATATCACCAAAGTATTTTTTCCCTAAAATAAGTTTAGCAAGTAACGAGCTGAGAGCCTCCGACGTGATGGCCCACTTTCACTCAAAATGTATTCAGCGGGAGTTTAGCTAGGCTCAACTTTGAATAACGGTAATTAGAGGTATGAGATCTGGTATACAAGAGAATCATTAGCTGGATTTCGCCGAGTTTCTTTCCAAGGTCAAGTCTGTGAGGCGCGTGCTTAAGCTCTCCTAGATTATAGTTTAAGATGGCTTTATAGGTGGCTGGATTGAACCTGAAAGGAAACGAAAAAACAATTTCCAGCACTTACTCTGGTTTCAAAACACATCATTGTCATAAAACATAGTGTATATACCCATAAAAGATAATGAAGATTTCCATAAGCGATTTTTTGGAATGGTCCCAATGGTCGCAGAAATAATACCCCAAGCTTCTAGAATGTAGGGATTACATATATGTATAAGCAAACACCGGACTATATCACCTACTTATTACAGTGTATTAATAAATACATCCAGAGGTATTTAAATAAAATTTAATATAAAACAGTCTGAACCATTGCATAAAGTGACCTCATATCAAAGTTGTAAACTATTTTAAACCAGGCGTACACTTTACCTAGCGCCTGAGTTGAATACGAAATTTTGGCGCACTACTTTCTATACGTCAGACGTCAGGCACATAAAACTAGCGAGGGCCCTATCACTTTATCACTCCATATTTATGCGATATTTACGACAACATGCGCGAAGAATCTTCGATTAGGGTTCAATATGTTTACATGTCAATCTATCTTCACATTTGTCTTCTGTTCTTTTCGTATATAAATCAGTGTTTTCTGTCACGTACGAAAATGAAAATGTGTACGTACATTTTTATTAAACAAACGAGACACGTGTGAAAAGTAAACATATTCGATAATATTTTTTTATCATGTAAGAATAAAGTGCCTTCACAATATATAATAAGTAGTAAATTTCATCTTCAATGCTAACGAAAACAAAAAACAATGTTGCTACATTCAATCTATCGAGTGTTTTGAAAATAGTGTTGCTTATCCAACGTTTTGGGGATGCTTACTCGTAGTCTGAGATAGTGCATGCTGGAACCCGGTGCACGATACACGGCGGGAGAGCTCCACGATGAAATATATCGATGTTCAATTTATTCATGCTATCTGCCACCAAGCAAATCCGGCCAGAGATCGAACTTGATTGCCAAGCGCCTACGAACGTATTTGGAATATAGATACATGCATTCATATTGCAAACATATTTTATTTATTGAGGATACCTGCTGCTGAAAGCATTTTTGATCAAACATTTATAGTTTTAAAAAGCGAGCCAATAACATCACTCTATCGATATGCGGCCTAGATTTATTGGAACTGTATTGATACTCTAAAAACTTTATAAATGTCCATTATCGTTTTGAAAAAATGTAAACCAAAATCATAATTATTTTGACATGAAACCCTAATTGGCCATTAAGGCATAGTTGATAAATAACTCGACAGCGTATTAACCGAAAGGGAATTATCTCCTTGCTGAAACCCAACAACTATTCTAGAACAATTATGGAGAAGGCAGCCGCGGTATTTCGCTTTACACACGAACTATGTGAAATATATTTTGTGATATAAGATGCTCCAAACTTTGGCAGCCACTTAACTATAGTTGAGAACTTGCATCTTAGAAGCACAGAAGGATTTCTAAAGAAACTGTTATATTGATTACTATTTTGGTACAAGTTGGAACAAGGTGATTTATAATAAAATAGTTTTTGAAGTTTTGCTATATTTTTCGTCTTTTTTCTCAAATATATCATAATTACCCACCGAACATTTGCGTTTGAAATCGGCTATCAATATTTAAACAAATCAATCCAACTTTTTTTAAAAGAACTCGTAGAAATTATTTTATTATACGTTGACCGTATAATAAAATAAATTCTTCCTTAGCATTCACAATATTGGAATTATAAATAAAGTTAAAATTATTTTAAAGACATACGGAATTTTATTATTTATTTATTTCGAATTTTGAATTCAAAAACGATGAACCGAGCACTCAATTTTGGAGTCGACATTTTACATCCGACTTGTTTTCGTACATTCACTATATTGAATTTAAATTTTAAACTAGTGACTAAACTGGCAACAAAATACAGCTACATTTTGCAGCGTGAAAAAGTTTTCAACAAATACTTTATGCTGTCAAAGCTGACTTTTAAATGATTAATAACGTCAGAAAACAGTATTATGCGGACATGCGGACCAGTGCGGACCATATAGGTACAATCTTACTAAGGACATAGTTTTGCGAGCGCTATGTTTCTACAAAGTTAGATCTGAACAAAGCGTTTTTACATGTGCCATACAACTGATGTAGGTCTAAGCATTAGTTCTTATATTCGATCAAATCACTTTCATCGCTCTGTTTTTTCACTCCACAGCGTTCTTAAATCAATTTTCCAAGCATTTTCCAAGTCATTTTGAATGACTTTCCTGTAATCTTTCAAATATACTTAATAGTGTTCTAATTATTAGGATGTTAGACTTGCTTTGATTAAAGATACCGCAAAGCACCCTTTGAATTTCAAACATTGCCTGCTACAATAACAACATGGAATTATTGCTCAACTTTGCAATTAATTATTAATAATGAAGTTTTCGTCTTGTGTTGGAGAACAGCAAATGTTCCAAGTTTGATGGATAAAACAAGAAGCATCGAAAATTCGTGCAACTCCCAACTTCCCTGGGGCTTAACCTTGATGGGTGAATAGATGCTTGGTATAATACAAACCGAAGTTATTCTTAGCTTTCTTGTGTGCCCACTGATTTCATCTATACTTAGGGATAAAACAAAAGTTTCGATCAAAGTTTGAGTTTGACGATTTAATTATGCAAAATAATTCCCGCGATCGTTTGTGATCCCGGCTTTAATAATCAGATTAATGAAGGCACTATATAATTAGGATAATAAGGAGATAATTAAGTAAATATCAAAAGTTTGACCATATTTCAGGATGGAAACCGCAAATAGCACTTAGTCAAGCGTTTAAAACGGGAATGGTCATTATTCAAGCCATTTGTCGCGGAGTCACCGGCGACTAATGGACCCAGCTTGTCACAACTCACTTCATTCCCCATACCCCCCACATTTTACATTTTAACATCATAAAAAATATTCTTTTACTCTGAAACTTTGAAGTATTAGACAGGTAAGTAAATCAGTGTTTTGTAGGTGTCATTTTAAAAGACATATATACCTAAATATTATGTACAGACGCGCGCACATTAAGCTACTACAATATGTCAAATGTCCTTAATACATTTTCAACTTTATCGCTGAAGAATTTCGTTCAAAGTTGAGTGGGAAAGTTTGTCAGTTTTGGGTAGCTTGATGTGCTGCATACCAACGCCTGCGGTTAAACCCCAATAAACAGTAATGATCCAATTATTATTTCAAACAAATTATTTTGTCAATATTTCCGATCGGTTAGTCCAATTTAATCTCGATTATCTGAGCTGTTGGACCCATATTATTGTGGAAATGATAATTTTATAGCATAATTAGTGCTACCTGTGCTAATTTGGATAACTCTCAATTTACAATCAGTGTTTATTTAATTTTTAGGGTTCCGTATTCCAAAAGGAAAAAAAGGAACCCCATTCGAATTGCGTGGTGATCACAGTGGTGACATCGAAATGAACTTTAAACGATATAATCAGGTCTGTCAAACTAATGACAAACGAATGTTGAACCCACAAGTGTGCCGAACGAAGTTTTCTCAATTTTATAATATTTGTCAATAATATAAATAAATTGTGAAACTTAGTGTAAAGATTTTCTTATCCCGCGTTTTATTTAAAAGTTGACAGTCTGGTTAGATCTGATATATTTATATAATAATGAACCTAATTTTAGTTATCAAAAGACTTTAAGGTGAATGTGATGACAGGGATGGAAATTTTATGTCTTTTTTAACTCCAAAACGTTCTTATAATTCAAATTATTTGATAAACTTTTTAATGCATAATAAAACAATATTTCGAGAAACATTCGAATTGAAAGAAAGTTGTATCATACGTACGGAACCCCCGGTGAGAGTGACGGACTCGTACTTGTCCAATTTTATTTGTGCTAGTAACATGTCTTTAACAACAAGTACTAATTTATAGGTACTGTTCCATATTTAAATATAATTATTGAAATTAAGTAGCTATATTGTAGGTGCTAAAGGAGGCCAAGCGAGTGAATTATTCAAGTGAATTTTCTAAACTCAAAGCTCGCATGACGTAATCCGTGGAAAGCCATTATATCTGTCGGGAAATCTCATTTCCGGTTGGAGAAAAACGGACTCGCTGTCGGGCGGTTCGGAAGTGGGTCGCGACTCGAGCCGAGGACACTTTGGTAAGGGCTTTCAAACCAGCGGGAATATGACGCATGGATGCTTATCACCTGCATATGATACACAATTTTTAAATTATTAAGACGAAGAATTATGAAAAAATTTGACGACCCCGATGGCGCAATGGTTACCACACCGGACTGCCAAGATGTGGGTCCCGGGTTCGATTCCCGGAACGGTCGACATTTATGTGATGAGCCTGCGTGTTGGCTGTGGTCGGGGTGTTATAATATGTATTCATAAATATACATATATGTGCAACGCATATGTTTATCCGTTGTGTTGGCACCCATAACACAAGCTAATCAATAGCTTACCATGGAGCTGAACGACCGTGTGTAAAAAGGTGTCTCGATATATATTATATATTATGAAGACCGGCCAGAATTACGTTTTTGTGAAAGTTTCTTAAAATCCACAAAGCAACTTCGGCCCGGCCTGGGAATAAAACTCGAGACCTCGCGCTCAATAGTCGCACTAGTGACTGCTAGACCAACGAGGCAGTCAAGCTATTCTATATACTGCACGAGTGTACACTAACTATTAACTCCAGACTGAGCGAAGATAATCCAATAAATTATATTACAAGCAAGACTTTTATTTATTGCATTTTTGTTAAAAGTCTGAAATATCTACCTCGGTAAATGTTACAGTATTATTTCGCTGCTTTTATGGCCGTATCATTCCGCTCACATAAGAGCTAGACGCTACATGTGAAATTTTAAACGTTCTGCCAAATACATTTCAATTAGTTCGTTTTCTTTGATATTTATATCAGATAGAAAGATACATACCTATATTGCTTAGTTGCGATATAACAGAATATCAAGAAACTAATTTGACATTTTGACTGACAATATTTAAATACTAGCTGTTGCCCGCGACGACTCGTCCGCGTGGGCATTAGGGTGAAACATTAACCACCCTCCCCCCTTCATAGTGATGTATGTATGTTGACCTGACCTCTTAGTTACATTCATGCCGAATTTGAAACTAATCCACGCAGTATTTTTTGAGACAAACAGACAAAAATTCTAAAAACTCTAGTTAGGCTTCGCCCCAATTTTTTTTTTAATATTCAATGTACAGTTTTGACTTATCTACGACTTTATTTTATGTATAGATAACACCCACATTAAAATTTGCTTAGAAATTCGATTTATTTATACACGCTATCACATTGACAGTAAAATCGGTAGATAAAAAAGTCTAATTAGCTAATGGTGTTAGTCACACTTTATGGTTCACCGCACCACCCTAAAAATATGGTAATAAGGTGTGATTGTTAACTTTGAATATAGAATGAAAGGCCAATGACCGCCATACGATCGGGGAATAGTTATACGAAATTCCACTCTTGTGGATGGAAGGGTAATCACCCGGTCGGTCTTATGCGACATAAAATGACCCTAGATGTTTCATTATCGGTTCAACATGAACACCCAGAATTAATACTGCTTCTTTTTATACATCACGTATAGTTTCATTGTCCTATAATAACTTAATGGTAAATGTTTAAATATTACCAAAAGAAGTTATATTATTTCGAGTCTACAATTACGATTAGCAGTTTTTTGCAGTTTCTCCCGTGTCTCTGGGGAATTTCTCCCCGTACCCCCGGGTAAAACATAGGCTATGTTAACCGGGGGTAGTGTAGCTTCCCAAAAATGAAAGAATTTTCAAATCGGTCATGTGGTTTTGGAGCCTATTCAATTCAAACAAACAAAATAGCGATTGCTATCAACGAAGTCTTAGAAATAACAGCAGACAATTTGAAAAACTACTTCAAAAATAGATATATACGTATATATGTATAAATATTTCAACATCAATGACAGAACAACAGTTAATAATATCGATGTACAATATTTGTAAAATTTATATTTCCCTCGGGAAATTTCTGCGACGTAACTAGCTGTCAAGATAAGGGACTCTAGGCGAGTGAATTATCGATGAACAACTTTAACTTTCCTAGACGCGGTTTATATATGTATTGGCAATATTTCGAAACTATATAGTCTGACCATAACTATCTAGATCAATCGGCCACTGCTACTATTGTCAAAGGCAAAATGATTCAAGTCCAGATATGCTAATTACATCATTTTTCTCCGTACATGAGTCAACAAATAATGTATATAATATAAATTTTGAACTGTTTCAAGTTAGCACATTCGGACGCTTTAGTCAAGGCAACAACGCAATCTCTACATCTCCACAACATTAGAATTTATAGTCTGAGCATATATAACAATATTATCGTTGAAAGCCTCTGCCGACTGAAAGAGAATATTTAAGTACGTTTAGCTAAAAGTTATGCTTCTTTGGTCCATAAAATATCTATAAAGTATGCCAGTAGTTAATGCAATCAGAAAATTCTTAGATATTTTATGAGAAAATTTTCATATCTTAATCACATAGTAGATATTTTAGTGCGCTTAATGGAATGAATATCAAAAGAGTCTTATAATGTCTATATAAATTACATTTGTAGAAGAATGACTTTATCCATATATTCATCCATCGCGATAACGTAAATATATAGGGTCTAACAATACTAGTGCACCATATTTTTACAGGTCACATTGGACATGCTAAGGATCATGTTTACCACAAAAAAAGTTGAATGACGTAGGGGTCAACGATCGAGCTCCTTCATAGAGACCGGCTTTATGTGTACAATTAGGCCACTATGATGATAAATTTGATAAAATATGTTGTTGTTTTCATACATTAGCATTGCATGTTTTAGATGACCTGTAAAAATATGGAGCACTAGTATTGAAAGACCTTTACATATTCTTTGCTATTAAAGATTTAAATTTATGAATCTTAAGAATTCGGATCGCTTTTGTCCCCACAAAATGCTAAGGTCCGATGATAATTAAGAATTCCGTTGAATTAACTTAATGAATGTCGGCAAAATCTTAATGATTTTAATTAAGGAATAATAAACTCTGAAATAAAATTATGAGCTTGTACCGTGTCGACATCGTGTCGTTTCAATTATTACGCGCTATTAGGATATTGTTGTAATAATTAATTTACACTGCTAGAAACGGCATTATTTAATTTGTTTGATAAAAATATTCACGGGTCGTTGCTAAAAGGTTATAATTTTCTTTTTATAAAGTGTGAATGGGTATGAAACTTCGGTAGTTTAATGGGTCAATAACAATAAAATCTTATACAATATTATTTTGGTAAAGCATCTTGAAATAATGCCACTTTTATTTATCGTTTTGAAGGAAAATCTTTTGGATTTTCTAATAATATGTTAAAAAAATTGTGATTTTATAATTCTAACTTACAAACTGCATAGAAAGTAGCCGTTTTTGACAGTTCAATAAAAGTAATGAATTTGACTAGTTGTCAACTTCCGTATTATTGTAGTTTTATGTATTTCCACAAGTAAGATGACAAAGATACCGTAATAGAAACCGTAATAATTTTCACGTAGGTGAAATAGGCTATCAGATAATAAAACATATTACGTGTACATAAAACGAGACCAATCGACCATTATAGATAGAATCGGCTATATATTTAATGGTGTTAGACATGAGATCTAAGAGCAATTCTCCAGTACAATAAAATCCCATATATGTGGACATAATGCTTAAGCTCGTCGTACATCGCGACAATTTAATAACTTGGATCTATTTTATTTTACACCTGATCTAGACGGTCACCTCTATAAATGGATTTGCAGATGAAGCGTCTATTATCTTAGTGATTGTGCTTAGAAGTACTTAATAAAATTAAATGGTTAGTTATATCGTATTGGCTCTAACAGAGATGATTATTAAACAGATAATCTTAAGTAGCCGATCAAGATCAAAAGATCAATTGTCAATGTCATTTCAATGTATTTAAGTCAAGTTTTTTTTCCATGCTTGTCTATCTTTTTGTTGTGGGAAATCATCAAATTAGGTAGGGTCTACCACTGAGAGTGCAGCTGGGGGGAGTGTCAGATTCTTAACGTCTAAAACCCACTATATTCCTTCTGGGGGTCCCTGTGTGCCAGGGCCGCGGTAACTCTTGCGAACAACCCGCAGCTCCGGCAGATGCTTTTCTATCTGACGTCACCTTGGTAGCCGTAACAATTGTCTTACACAAATTCATCAAACTTTTCTTTAATCGTCTCCTCTACATTCATCCACTTACTTGGTGTCCATGAGTACTATTTAGCTCTGATGGCGCATTAGCCATGTAAGCTCGGCTTTAGTCAGAGATGTGACGCATCAATCCGTCGGATCATGGTGGACAAGGACGGATACTCGCTGTCGCCTTTAGGTTTGTTCCCATTTTCTTTTAACGCGTTATTTACGGTCCATACTAACAAATAAAGCCTTTTTACTACAGTAGTGTTGGCTATAAGTTTGAGAGAATCTATAACTACTAATAATAATAAAGCCGAAGAGTATGTTTGATTATTTTACTTTAACGTGTTAGGTAAGAATTGTGGACTGATTTAAAAAAACAGCACCCTGAAATTATTTCTGTGCTAGAAAGCCCATTAATTGAGGAATGCTTCTTTTGGAAACTTCTTTGAAGAATTTCTGCTTTTTATCCGTGTACGCGGAGCAGTTGCCTTGAGATGCAGGTGAAACTGCTAGTGGAAGGTAGTATGATATAATGTACAGATGCCAGCACATCAAACCATTACGATCTGTCAAATTTCCTTAATAGATTTTCAACTTTTTTATATGGTTCGATTGTGCCAAGGCCATCTGAAATAAACAAAGTGTAATGAAATTGATAGCAATGAAAACGACATTACTGTTTATATTACTTAAGTATCTCTTAAAAAGAAAAAGAAAAACAAAAGATAAAATGTCAATAAAAAGCCGTAAGAACTTAATTAGAGGGTACCTGCCAGGTGTTGTTGTAAACTTTGGCTGACAAACAATGACTACCAGTTACGTAATACGCCCTCGGTTTAAGTATAAGCAGTATAGGTATAAAATAGGGTATCATTCCTCCGTCGGTTATCTGGCTGTAACCTCTGGGTCGTCAGTAATTACCGCTGTAGACACAGATAATTGCCTCGAGATTCGGCTTTCCCCAATTTTTGGGACAATTTTCCTCGCTATGGTACGATCTCGTTTTCTGAAACACCGCCATGCTTCTAGATCTCATCTTGTTTGATGTCAAACCGTTATTTCTGTTGAGCTCCTTATTCGATGTGGAAACAAATAAATATTGACGTTTGAAGTAGTAGCACGGCTTTGTGTCATTCCCTTTGTTATACATTCAGGAAGAATTCGAGATTATCAATAGTTTATGTAAATGCCTAAGCAGATATACTATTTGGGAAAACAAAAGGTCTATTGTAAGCCCTAAATTTAATCACAGGTCACTTAAAGCTATAGATAAGGTGCTCTAAAAATATCTCCCACGGCTTCAATGGGAGGTAGTATTGTGTTTATACATTACAATAGTGAAGAACTTTCGTACCCCGGAGCAGTTAATTCAATTTAACATTAGCTCTACTCTGCATAAACATCACAATTTACACATACGTCTGTTTGTAGGAAAAAAAAAATGACAAATAATCTCTAATTTATCTTCACTATTGTAATCTATAAACACAATACTACCTCCTATTAAAGCCGTGGCAGATATTTTTAGAGCACCTTATATGTATAAATTCAACATATTGAACAAAAAGATCTTTAAATGAAGCTATAAAACTTCTCGTACTACCGCGACGTATACTGGAACGTGTGAAGCGATTCCACAAAGCCGTTGAACATTAAGTTTCTAGCTTTTCTCGACAAATGAACAGTGTAGCACTAGTAACCGCTGAGGTAGCGGGACGTGTTCCTAACTCATCATGGCGCAACTCGAGTCAGCAATACTCGCCGCTCGCAATTTTTCCGATGACGAACACTTTCGCACATCACAGCTAAAGTCGCTGACTCAGGAGCGTTATTATGTGTCGTCAACCTCTGTTAAGTGTAGGTGAAAAAAGAATGAGGTGTCAATGCCCCGTGTTGTGTAATACCGTTTAGATATTGTAAGGCAATAGGTACGCCTTTGGTGTGGATCAAATTCACTAATGATGCACATTACGAAAAATATGGCAGTAGTATTTAAAAAAACCGACTACGTGCGAGTCGACTTCGTCGTCTTGAGATCATCGTAAAATATATCCTAGTGAAAAACAGACGGACAGAGAAGCCTTCAAAAAGAGGTTCAGTTTAATCAGTTGGATATGGAAAGTTAAAAAGAATCTTTGCAGCATAGCATACATAATCGGAATGATTCAAAACAAAAGACTGATAAAAAAACGCAAAAGTGCTTATCTGTGAACCTTTCAGAGAGTTTAATAAAACTAAATATAAAATAAAAGGCTTCGCATAGTTGGCAGAAGTTCCCAAAATGTGTTCGAGTTAAAGTGCTAATAATATCGGCCAGTTTATTTATACTTACATCTACTTATCCAAACAATAATAAGTACGTAAAAGTTTCACGCAATATTGAAATATACACAACTTTATGAAAAACTTTCAATACAAAATTCGATGTATTATGGGACTTGTCGGGACTTGTTGTAGGTTTATTCAGGCTTTTCCCAAGCTGGGAACTTTTGTTATCAATCTTTATCAAATACAATCGTAACTGAATTCGGGAAGGTTAAAAAATATCGACAATACAATATATTTAAACCCAAGCTTCAAATATAATATTAATAATCAAATTTTAATGCCGTATATTAAAGTACATAATAGATAGGAGCTCTCTTTGCCTCCTCGGTTCCCCATTACTTGAAAATTCATTTTCCAGTTTTATTCAGAAGGAAATACAACATTACATTCATGTTTTGGAAAAACTGATCCAAATTAACATGCACCCAGCCATCACAATCATTACATTTTTAGTCCAATATTAATATACTTTTTGCGTGCGTCCCGTCTATGGGAACAGGCTAGTCTTCTGGAAAAACTCGACGAAATTATCCGAAAAACATTGACATCAATTTTAAATGTTGCCATGACATGACCGGCCTGGATTCAGGCCTCTCTTTCCATTCGAATGGGATTATTTGATGTCTGAAAAAATGTTAACCGGTCTTTATATCCACCGTTCACGGTACTCAACAATTGACCAGGAAAATCTTAGGTACCACTGGTCAACTGTAAGCAATGCTGGCTCTGCTGCTGCGGCTGCGGAGAATTTCAACCGGCGCTTTCAAATACTGCATCGTTGGCGACTATGATATTATGCTTATGAGCCGTTTGGGGTTCAAACTCTCGGGCCGTGAGGTCCAAACGAGGATATTGTTTTAAAGATATATTTTTAAAGGCAAATAATATAGGTACACATTAAATCTCTAAATAAAAAAACTTATTTTTAGGAATTTTACACTTTACATTGTTCAAGTCTTCATCCAGCAATGATCTACAATAGATTTAATTCATTCGTTCATACTCTTTAGGCAAATGCTATCTGCATCATGTTAAATTATTTACATAGTATTTTACATAATTAATTGACCATATTTTTTTAAACAGTATAGGTATCGATGTATCAAAAGTGTAACGTTTTTGCATTTCGTCATAATTCTACACCGAGGCGAGGCCTAGTTTATCGTCTAGTTTCAAAACATTTAACCGATTTGAATAGGCTTCGAAGAATCGATATTTCACTCCGCTGAACAGTTTGAAATCCGTTTCCAATAAATAGGATTTACATTGACATAGGATAATATATAGTGTGATAGACTTCTATTCGGAGTAATTCGAGGGAGCTATAATAGGGAGCTACGGAATAGCCTGAATGACGTCATAAACTCATTAACCTAGTTAGCACACCCACTCAGTGTAGGGAGGGTTTCGTGAAAAACTGAAATAAAAAATAGTTTTAATATTCAAAGTACCTGCGTAGGAACAGGAGCATACGTTTTGAATAAAATATACAAAATAGGTTGAATATTTAATTATAACATAATGAGTTTTGTTCAAAGGTGTAACAACAGTCTTAGTTGTGCATGTATAATTTAAATTGCCTTCATTATTTTTAAACAAACAGTACTCTGTTAATTTACAACCTTTGCACGTAAACATTAAATAACTAATCATTTGAAGTATTACCGACTTTCCATATTCCACAAGCAATAATAATGTTATACATAGACAAATTAGTTTGATCGTACATTAACAATATTACGAATAATTTTACATTCATTAACTATTTAATTAATGTAATTTTACAATGAATTAATCAATAGGAACTCATAAGTAGTAGATAGTAGAAGTAGTAGATGACACTAAAATAAATTTTTACCAACATTTATTTTAGAGAGAATTTACCATCAATAAAATAAATTTTCTTTGTCTCCCCCCCCCCCCCCCCTCACCACCAGTTTTCGGCAACGCGCGGATCGTACTAGCGTTTCCCACATATACGTGAGTTAGCAAACAATTTACAGATAACGTTAAAAACTATGAAACCTGAACTCTATGAAAACTATAAAATTTGCTTATGTGAAAGCGACCTAGCAATAAAGTTTCCATGAAAAATGTGAACCTTAAGTTAATAAAGAGAACACCATCCCCACTTCCGCCCAAAGGGTAAACCTGAAACTTAAAGAAAGTTAAAGCCCCGCAAACCTTATCGGAAAGTTACCCTTCGCGTTTAAAACTTTCTAAGCGAGTGCAACTAACAACGCAGATTTTTCCAATACATTTTGTTCGATAGATATTGTTATAACTTCTGTCAAACAAAATAAGTGGGAGATGTTTCCACAAAAAGTTTTTAATTTGTTGCCAGTTTCTTTTTTTCATTCTTCTTTGTTGTCGTTTACTCACTGGCGATAAATAGAAGGAACTTGAACAGTAAGCGAAGTGTGCCTAAATAAATTCATAGAAAGGCATTCCATTTCACCATTTATTTGAGTTCAGAAATTATTGTTTATTATTTTTTTCTAAATGGAATTGTGTTCCGTTTCATCTTAACCAACAAACTTACAACGTGTTATAGGAAAGAATGAACACAATATAAATACCTGAAATGAGAATGAGAAATATTCAGATTTCACCCCAACAATTAAAAATAAGTATCATTTCAAGATTCTGAACCAAAGGTACGGAATTTTTGCTACACCTCTATTACAGACGTCCATAATTGAGGACCGACATCGTAACCTAATATTTCCGTTTAATTGGAGTTCAATGGGATTATTAATTTCATGGAGACGACTAAATTGTCCATTATTTATAGTGGACCCTTTACTACGAGAGCAAATTATTCAAAGGATACCAATTCAATAATAGAAGTTAGGTTTAATTAATTGAAAGGTGCCAGTGAGGTAACCAACAGTCATTTATTAGGGCCGGCGCTCACTGACGGCGTGGCACGGCATGGCACGGCAGGTTGTGCAGTAGCAACCTGCGGCGTGCTGTGGCATTCCGCGGCGTGCTGCGGCATCCCGTGGCGTGCTGCGGCATCCCATCAGTGTGTTTTCTCCCTCCCTTGCCGGTGCGCGGGGCACCGACAGGACTGCGCCCCACCGATATGCTGCACAAGTTTCAACTTTATTTCAACTAGCTAGCAATCATAATTCCTCGACCACAAAGTGACCCATACGTCTCGCGGGATGCAATAGCGCGCCGTGGCATCCCGTGGAATGAAAAAGCAAGACATGCCATGCCGCCGCATCCTGCGGCGTGTCGCGTCATTCCGCAGCATCCTGCGGCACGTCGCGGCATCGTGGTATCAAAATAAAATAACATAAATTCTACACTCATTGAAATAAGATTCAAAATAACTTAATTCGTATTAAAATCCTTTGCCATGACACACCGTGCCGTGCCGGCAGTGGGCGCCGGCCCTTAAGTGGATATATTTTTGAATTTAGCATAATAGATTGGTCCGTTTCATTCGAATCTTTATCAGCGTATTTTGTATCGTCCTACAGCAGGGCACAGGCCTCTTCTCACACGCAGAAGGATGCAGCGATAATCACTACGCTTGCTCAATGCGGATTGGTGATTTCAAGCCTTAAGCCTCCAGGTTTCTTAAAGATGTTTTCCTTCACCTTTCAGTCATGGTGTCTAAAAAAGTACATATGATTATTATTTTTATATATTTATTTAAAAATCCGCAAGCTAAAGGTAATACATCATTTGATAAAACTACTTAATAAAACTTGTGAGATAATACGTTTTGGTTTTCATGGCCCAAATAGCGAAAATCTTCAACACAAGTAATTACTATCCAGCAACAAAATTAATGAATATTATTAAAGTTCTCGTTAACTCTTGAACTGAAGAAACAATTTCAAATATACCTATTATAAAAGTTACGATGACCCTTTGACTTCGAAACTCCGACCAAGTACAGCTTCAAGTTTCCACTACAATTGAACAAAGGCTTGGTAAGTAACAAACGAAATACGCTGCCTTTCATCATTAGCAAAAAGTATTAAAACTTTTGTGTCTTCATTCAAAACATCAGATAAGAAGCAGTCAAGTTAACTAAGTAGGTACTCTAAGTAGGTACAGACGCCAGCACATCAAGCTACAATCTGTCAATTTTTCTTTATAGACTTTCAATTTAATCGCCGTAGTATTTGGTTCAAAGTTGATTGGGAAATTTGACCGTTTCGGGTAGCTTGATGTGCTGACTTTAATATTTATCACACCAAATTCCTTGCCATCCAATGTACATATCTTACTCCTACTTTAACCGTGAACGATTGTTGTTTTTACACCAATAATATTTCCAAACTTCCTTGTCACAATGGCGCTATTTTGGCTTCTACGTAATTCTAATTTTACTCAAATTGTTTTTGTTTATATTATTTATGCCTCGGGTATCCTGACGATATTTCTTAAAATAACAACTTGAGTCCGTTGCCTCGTAAAAAGATCTGCCTGATATTCTGTGTAAACCTGATCGCTTTAGTATCATTTGAAATGTCATGAAGCTCGAATTTTTGTATTAATGTCAATAGGGTTTTCATTCTAACTAAATCCACATCACAGTCAGCTCCTAAACTGTACCATTAGTATACTGAACACGTTTTTTCTCGTACGCCCACGGGCTTGAAAAAAGTCAAAATGTATCCTAAACCAACAGTAATAAAGGTTTTATTATTTCAATCAGATGGCTATTCGGTGTAATTGTGCCCGTAATAAAACCAAATAATAACTTAGGAAGCGGAATGAATGAAATTCGATCGTGGTGCGATCCACATCAAACGGATTAAAAGGATCCACACACGGACAGTTTTACGGTTATTTAAACAGGATTTATTTGAGTAGGAGCGGAATTTAAACAGATTAGCGTTGAACCCGCGACCCACGCTGTTTTACTTACCTAACTATCCATGCCGTTTTTCAGTAAGGATTAACTAGTGTTGAAAGCTCGTTAATTTTCCAGCAAAAATTAGGGTTGTGACAACATGCCAGCGCATTTTGAAATAAAAAGTAAAATAAACCCATTAACCTATATCCCGTAGCTTTAGTTCTAGGAATTATATTATTTTATTCGTCGTAAATTTGCAGTGCATGTCAGGGAAATGTTTTTCACTGTCAACTATGTGACGTGTTTTCTGTTCGCTGTGTTGGAAGAGTGGTAAATATTGTTTACCCTTTTTTAAGGGTGTCAGAATGATGCAAAAGGTTAGTATAATATGGGTCACAGTAACCAAAGACACCGTGTATCAGACGTAACGTATCGTGAGACGTCGCGGTGGGATTCGAGACGTGCATTTTAAATGAATTTGTGTTACGCATGCGAGCTTGCTACTTTTATATCAACAGTTATTTTGGGGTGCGTGCGTGCGTAGGAGGCTACGCGCCTGGCGGATTTATGCTCACTAAGCAATTTCAGGATTCCAATTTCAGTGGAAGATTATTTAGAATTTGACAACATGACTTTTTAGAACATCATCTTTTTTTTTTATTTGCCTGTAAGCATAGTACTTAGCGCATAACAAATACGTGTTTTTAAAGGTAACGAACTCTCCCACTTTGAGTTTGTGGAAGTCAAAATAATCATTAAGAAAAAAATAGATTGAGACTTAGCAAACTTTACTTAAACCTCATTAAGGATACAGAACAAACTCACGGCGACGAAGTCTCACTAAAAAGCCTGTAGCACAAACAATTACAAACAACGTAGCATTTGGGTAGTTTAAAACAGTATATTACAGGGTAACGGTACGTTTACCAGCCGCTACGACTATTTTATTGGACGTACCAGCTACCCAGGTTCACGTTAATATATGGATAGATACATCTACATGTAGGTAAGTGTTACAACTGTAGGCGAAGCATGAAAACTATCGGAGCGTGTGAACGCCGGCGGTTCATTGGTGCTCGTCAGCAAACGGGAATCATTATTGGAGCATCCACTGCGTCAACGTCCCCACGTGAAGGGTTTGCATCTTTAAATAGCTCGGTTTTCTATTTATGTTAATGTCACATGGGTATGACACTCGGGAATTCTCATTTCTAGGTCAATTATGTATGCTTTACGCATTGCAATAATAATATCGGTACCCCTTTTTTCACACACGGTCGGTTAGCCCCATGGTAAGCTATTGATTAGCTTGTGTTATCGTTGCCAACACAACTGATAAACTATACTTTAGACATATATTTATAATTACATAATTATTAGAACAACACCCAGATCACAGCCAACAAGCATGATCATCACACAAATGTCGACTAATATAGGTTAGGCGGCTGGGTCAAGGGACTGAATCAGAAGGCAGTACCTACTCCTTGAAACGGCACGTATTTTGGGGAGGTTTCTGTCTCTGGGACTCTAACCACCGGTAGCTTGGACCCAGTTTCCGATATCGGTTGACCACTGTTTCTTTGTATATTCCTAAATATTTTTGTTTTTGTATATACTAATGCTTAAAAATGTGAATATGTTTAGAAAATAAATAATTGAAAATATAAGTTATGACGCCTTTTAACCAATAACAAACTATCTCACGATTTTGCCATCAGAAAATCGACAGCTAACTTGTACTTATAAACCGACCAACCACGAACCTACGTGTATAGGTCATACCTATCGGTTAAACGATTCACGATTCGAAATTCCGTCATTAATTAAGCTTATACACCGTATTACCAATAATAACCTTAATATAATAAACAATAATTACACCATTTAATCCAATTATCCAAAGTGCAGCTATACTTTGTTCTGTGATGTCACCGTGGGACACACCCGTTATGACATTGAGTTCTGTGTTAATTAGTCAATAGGTACAGTTAGGCTGAGACCGTACGAGCGTCATGATTGGCCTATTGCGTACACATCTATCCCATCAAAAACATAAATGTAAAAAAGGAAAGCCAAGTTTAATATAAAAAGAAAGCTTAGCACTTATTTAGATCTCCATTGCTTTTTTGGCGAAGCCTACAGCCAAGCATACTTTTTGTATTGAACTCGGCTCTCCTTTTCACATTTATGTTTTTTTGGGATATCATCACTTTTTGTAAAAATGTAGATTTACTTCTGTTCTGTGTCGCCACACCGTTTGCCGGTTCTTTAGCGCGTATTACAAGTTTTATAATGTGTATAAAAATCTAAAAATAAGTGGTGTTATGTATAAACTCGAATTTAGCGTAATATACGCGACTGAAAAACCGCGACGCCCTGCTCACAAAATCACGCTCGTTTGATCCGAACTAACCAATACATATAATTAATTATTCTACGTGCATACCAGCGAAATACACGTAATGAGATTAGCCGATACATAATGAGGTACTTACGTGGGCTAATAGTGTGTAATTCGAGAGGAAATGTATTCAATTGATATTACTAGATTAGGTACTATATTTGGTGATCTTGTATCATATGTATCATTCTGTAATTTGCTTAAAATAGATATTTGGGCAAATTATGGTTTTATGATTAACCACTCTGAATATTAGTTGCAGAGGTAAAAAACAGGATATTCTTGTCAGCAAATAATGGTAATAGAAACACAGATACCTATATGTTGGACTAAGCGTTTGATGCAGAAAGCTGTGCTTTTAGACACGGCACGCATCGTCGAGAGGTTTCTCTCTGCTGAGCCCTGACCGCCGATAGCCATGCTCCCGATGTCTGTGGGACGCTATTCTTACATTCTTATATCAGATACAACTACAAGTTAAATATAGACACGAATTAAAAATATGCATTTCACAGCTTTCTAAAAAGACAACAATAGAAATGTCGCTAAATCTCATTAAACACAATACAATCAGCGAAATAATGTAACAGATGAGCGCTACAAATGGTTAGAGGTTCCTCTGAAGTCTGTTACAATAATTGCGAAGCGCAGCAGAACAATAATGTTCCTAATCGCAGTAAGTTCGCTCATTACACTGTCTCTGCCTGAATACCCGCCTGATATATATTACCTTACTACTGTAGGTACTCTATTAGAACTAGGTACGTTGCTTCATATTATAAACCTATGAACATATTTTTTTTTTCAATCTTTTACTTTTTTTTAATCTTTGAGACTTGAGCACTACTGTGCCAAGTCAAAGAGACACACAAATGTATACAAAATTACAAACACAAAAATAGACAATGAATAGTTTAAATAAACACCAACAACCTAACATAAGACATAAAAGCGGAGTATATTCGCGCAAAATATTGCGCATTCAACTAATAATCGATAGCGACATGCGCAATGGCAGAATCCACGATATACCTAGGAAACAATCCGGAACAAAAGAAAACGAAACTAAATTCCCCTTACTCAAAGGGTATTCAAACAAAAAAGTACAAAATAGTAAAAAAAAAAAAACAATTTTTTCACCTTAATGGTGATTCACTTTAAAAATAAACTATACATTTACCTGAAAAAACAAGGCCGTTTCACGTTAAACTTTCGTTCAAAGTAATATTATGTTTATCTTGCTTGTTGACTGTGTAAATTACTAGAGGCCAGAATTTTAAATTAAAATTTTCTTCCGTGAATGGTATAAAACTGGAGTGCTGCAGTTTTCTGTAATCATTCCGTGAAGCCCAACAAGCCGCGCACTATTAAAAAGACCGGCGTTTTATTTATTAAATTCAGTATTTTCTCACTGAATTTAATTTATGAAAAATATTATGTTATCATAATACAGCCTTTTTCGGAAATAAATTACGAAAGAAGAATATGCATGCAATGTTGAATAACTCATATAAATTCCATGTGATTTCAGACAGCAGCGTGCGCAGGGAGGGTAAATATCTTCTTTATATTATATTTGTTTCATAAGTTAAGCTACTTGGAAGTTTTGAAATCACAATTACACTCGTGAGTTACTTATTTCTTTTGCTATTCTACCGACAGTCTTCATACTTACATTTCATATCCAGACATGCTTGAACATCGTAAGCGAACAAAACTTGAAACGTAAAACTTTCTAGAGTATAAAATTTATTTTCACTAGCCTTTCCCGCGTTCCACAGAGTACAGAGCCACGACCGAACACACTTTGCTATTGACATTGCCTTCAACGTAATTCCTTGTAGTTTGTTGTACAAACGAGGCTGTAACATTACTTGCTAATCTGGAAATGAAAGTCAGACTTGAAGTAGACTCTTTACAGTTTTGTTAGACTTTAAGTGAACAAGAAACAAGTTGGGTCCCGTGTTTTCAACAAACGACTGGCTGGAACCGACGCCATAGACTATTCTTTAAAAGTATTAAACTTTTTAATATGTCTGCGGTCTGAGTGTGAAAATAAAATTATAGTAGCAAATCTCTCCGTAAGTTGGTTGGTTTATGGTGTGTGTTAGCACCGAGTATAAAATATCAAATACGTACCGGTTTTAGAAACATTAGATCTGAAATAACATACCATTAACTTTATTGAAAACCTCTTTTGTTTACTTGTTCTCTAGTCCAAGTCAGTCTGGATCATGTAGGTACTCCTTAAATGAACATGACCAATGGACCAGTCTTCAACTTTTCTAAAAAATAATGAGAACCTGATGCAATGGATACAGCCCTTTCTATCGACACAAATATTGGTTATCTAACTTTCTGTAGACGCTATATTAAAATATAGATAGTAAATTATCTAGATGAAGTGGTATAGTTCAAATTGTTGGATCGACGATATAAGTTTGAGCCAATAAAAGTTGTGATCGATCCGACGGACAGAGCCATTTCCGTATTAATTGCCCCATAATATGCAAACTTTCTACCTAAAGACGTTATCGGGAACTGCGCAATAAATGGAGCCTGGCGATCGTTAAGTGCTCTTAGATTACGTCACAGTCTTGACAGTTTCGCCTTTTTTTTCTTAAACTTAATTATCTAAATTAACTCCCTTGATGGTCTTACCAAACCCAGAGATGCTAGTTAGATATTGATTTATTTTCTTCAGCTATGTAAATCGTCTGATGCTCTGGATGACAAATACAATGTTCGACTGTACGTTAAACGTGATCAGCAAGGGAAGTCTACATGTTTTTATATCATATTTGGCCATTCACGGACCATCATAAGCAGATTAACATCCAATGCGTTTATTCAACGTTAAATTCCCAACTACATTCAAAAATAAATATTTATAGTCATACTGCAAAAAAACGTTATTTTTATATATTTACGATGCTTTTCACGTTCCTTACTTCTTCCTATAGAGCTAGAATATTAATGTACCTATCTGTAAAATAAAAAAACACAAAACAAGATGGCGCACGGAGTTTTAAAATGAACCAATCCATTTCGGTGTTGCCTTTTCAAATATTAAAACGAGTTTTAATACAAAATTGTACCTACTATAAAATTCCACTTTCAATTATGAAAATTCACGTTCTGTACGTACACAACAGTTCATTGGTAGGCAATTATTTAAATACACACATTTATGAAGTTGAAGCTATTATAATTAAAAGTAAATATGAGACTGGATTTTACAAGAGAACCAATTAAAATAAATGTAGGCAACATTGCGTAATTATTGAAATCACTACTAACACGTGATTTCAGTGCACATCATTACCGGTACAGATTTTATTCACTGTGTTATTCTTCGTGTGCGTTGAAAGTTAATTATAGGAGACGATGATATTCGGGTGAAAACTTATTATTGAATTTAAGAAACCGTAGGTACTCACATTTGTATGAATAATAAAAATAGGTAATGATTGACTCTTTTCTCAATGATATACGGACTACACGCACGGCGCTATGGTACGTACGTAAATGTACCGTACAAAAGTTTATTTTGTTCCCAATATCCGGGTTCCATCACTGTTGACTGATTCAATGAAACTTTATGGTCATATGTTTGTACTCTGAAATTTTTCCTTATTCTTTTCGTTACTTGCGAAATATACTTGGAGGCAATGTTCGAAAAAACCTTTCTATCTGGAAATACTTTGGGAAAAAAAGCAACCTTTTTCAAGTATAAAATGTTAATGAATATCAACTTTACATATTATTATTATCTGGCTAGTCTTTACCTAACTATGTTAGTGTCGGCGGCAAGTCTAACGACCCACCCGTTCGGCTGTTAAATATTAACATACCACTGATAATATTATTCCAGTAATAGTAACATAATTTAATTAACCGAAACAATGTTTTCCCGTATTCATTTTCAGTATTCATATTGCCATTGTTCACGGACATTCACGCTGATGTTTCAACGAATTCATACAGCGAATTTTTAATATACATACACCGTCACAAAAAGAGTCAGGATATGTAAAAGAAAAAGGTTATTCATTAGTGAGCCAGTGAAAACATTAGTACCGTGTTTTAACTCTGAAAAGTTGGCTGAATTTTTCACGTAAGCCTAATAAAATTACATCATAAAAGACCTGTATCCCGCCCTGGGGTAACGTAAAAAAAGGGAAAAGAAGATTTTGCAAGCCGCCTGATTAATATAAAATATAGCCCGCGAAATTAATTGTTCAGATAGCTCTTTTTAAAAATGGAACTAATTATGACTAATCCTGTGGGACCATACACTTATAATAATGGCCACAGCGGCTGTTCTCTCGAAAGAGCGCAGACATAAATAGGTACTTTCCCAATGGGACCGCAGTCCGAAACGACCGAAGAACGATCGGGCGCAGGGCCGACGTTTACGTGTCAATCACTAATTTCCAGACTCCGGGCTGCTTTATGAAAGTTTCTTCTAAAACCACGAAGCGATTTCTGCACGACCCGGGCATCGAACCCGAAACCCCAGGCACAGCAGACGAGCTATGCGACTACTAGACCAACGAGGCAGACGACACTCGTTCACCGATTCGCTTGGCAAGCGTGGTGATGGCAGAGTATTTCTTTACGACTACACATTTCAGCGGTTTGGAAGCCAACCCAATGAACCATGAAAACATTCTCTACTCTAGAATATATAGATAAACTAAATAAAACATAGGTATATTCATGAACGTTACGATTTGCGAGTAAAAATATAAGTGTTTGAGAATATTCGTTCCGCGTTTCCGAGGTTATTAATCAGTTTTGTGTATTTAGAACCGAGTGCAGAATCAGATGGAAGTGTGCATTGTTAGAGACATGCGCATTATAAGCAAGAATAATTTACAGTTCGGCGCTGTTCTCGGTTCACGTTGTTTTATTCAGAACATGCCTTCAATTATAATATATACATATAGTAACAATACAGTTCTGTTTTTTTTAACCGTAGATAAATAGGTGTTATGTACCTAGTACCGTGAATATAGTAATTGAACACATACTTAAGTGATTGGTCATTGGATATTTGTTTTATTTTAAATGCTTATGTAGCTAAAAGTTAATTATTTTTACTAATAATTATATTCTCATTCATTGACGATAATTATATTGAAGGGATAGAGTTTTCTTTTGTCGGTAATTTTCTACGTTTCTACATAATCCACCGCTCGCGCTGTATTTCATATTCTATTTTCCTCTAATAAATATGTATATTAATATTATAAAGCTGAAAATTTGTTTATTTGTTTGCGCTTATCTCTGGAACCACCGGACTACTTCAAAAATTCATTTCACTGTGCGATAGTTATTTTATCGAGAAAGGCTATTTTTCCACAGGACACGGCTAAAACCGCAGATGGAAGCTAGTACTTTATAAACGCCAGAACAACTAGTCAAGAGATCAAAAATCATGAAGACAATAATTAAATTTTACATTACTCTTGCAGTTTCTAAAATTCTAATTAAGTTGGTAAGCCCGGTGCCAGAAGAGGAACGCGATTTCTTTACGTGGAGCCACTGTTATTGCAGCCATTTACAAGTCTTTGTTATTCCTTGCACTTGCACGAAACACTTCACAATTTTCTTTTTATACAACATCACAATTTGCTTTTAAACTTCACGTAAAGCGGACAGAATTGTTTGTTTTAAATTTTATTTTATTATTACTTAATTCTAAGAAAAATATAATTTTCTAAGGGCCTGTTTCACCACCTACGAATAAGTTCCAGTTAGTTTATTTGGTAGATAATTTCATGCAAATTCTGTTTCATTTTTTAATTTATTCGGTAGATAGTGGCTATTCGGACATTGTGAAACTCGCCCGAAGCCTTTTTTCCCTTATCTTACCTACATCACTACAATGCTTATCAAAAATTTCAAATTTCGAAGAGCTAGAAACTTCTGCCCTTGTCTCGTTTTACTTATGCATATTCGTAATACCTACACGCTCCCATGCTCGTCTTGTTTGCTCATTTTAATATACTTAATATGGAGAAAGGACGAGAAGTATATATTTCCGTAACGAGGGTCGTGTAGGATGATGTAGAGTACATTTTTCGTGGAACCCGTTCCATGCATTTGACCTGGCTCGGTTTTTTGTTCCGCCTGTGTGGGCAATTACTAAATTCCGGATGAAGCCGGCTAGGCTTGTTCAAACTCGCGTTCCGAATACATTTTTTAGCTTTATAGCTTTTTTAGACGGGCCACTCACCGCGCAGCAGAATTTTGATGGATACGAACAATATTATAATGGTATTTATAATTAGTTTGAGATAGGGTTCTAAAATTTATAATGATGTGTTTCTAAAAGTATTGTTAGTTTTACTAACGTAAGCAAAATGTAACAAATACATTGACGCTACGGTTTTGCACAAAAATTCAACGTCCACATTGAGCACGTTACTACTAAATGCTGTTTTCAAGCATTTCTGTCGAAGGTTCATCGCTTCATTAACCCAAAATGATAAGATAATTCTCAGAAAATAAAAATTAATAATTCAAATTAGATATTTACTTATTGACTTCTTTAAAAATCACGACCAACTATGCTATTATGTTGGTATTTAAACGTTGGTGATAAAAGTTGGTGATGTCGTCTCCCGCCGAAAATAAATGATTTTATACACGAATTCAATTCTATTTTCAAAGTGGTACAGCGAACTTAGCGCTTCCACATTTATTATGCACTGTCAACACACATACGAGTACAGTTAGCACAAAAACTAGAACAACGAGCAACAAACACGAAGTTTCCATATAAAGTTACCTGTTACTTGTATAGAAGCTGGCCGAGTTTGACTGGCTGACTCTACTCTCGCGTGTTTACCTCTGCGGCGCTTGATGAGTTTTAGCTTGCATTTGAAAATAAATTTTCTGTACTCGGTTACGTGTAATTTTCATTAAAAATAAGGAAACAATGGTCCTTGTTTGGTATTGTGTCTACATTTCAATGTGGGGTATAATAATAAAATTGGCTGGTGGCTACTAACGATAGAATTCACCAAAATAATTATACTGAATATCTATACAAATCTGAAATATGCAAGCGGACTCACATTTGTGTCTTGGCCGGCAGCATTCCCATAAAGAGATCTAAAGTAACTTTTAGGTACGAATATATATTTCATCCGTTGTACTTACCTCAATATATTTTCTGAAGGAATATTCAAGCAGTTGATTGAAATAACCTTCTCTGCCCCTTCTTCTGTTGAACAGTACCTACAGCTCCCAGTGGAAACAAATTCATTGTAAAATGAATATTATTCCCTTGAAGCGGGCGGTTTTTTGTTCAAATCCGGTACAATATACACAATGGAGAAACTCAGTAACGAGAGTGCGCTAATTACAATTTCAAAAGTTTCCTCCCACAAATGTAGGTATTGTAGTTCGCTCGGAATTATGAAGTAAAATGGACGTAGCGTTAACTTTCCCCTTAAAAAATGTAAGGGTCGGAACGAGAAAAATTGTTCACAGTAGCCCGTCCTCTCCTTTATTTATAGTCAAACTTTTTGATAGGTTTATTTTTCATACGGTTCACACGGTGAAAATGTACTTCAACCAGTTTCTGTAAATGTTGAGCAGCGCTTAGTCCCACAAATGCTGAGGGCAGGACTACTCCCTGAGGTGTCTGTGCTCGTAAATCCAGGTTTGAATGTTTGTTTATGCATACTGCTGGCCTCAGGGATTCAATATGCGGTAAAGTTTGCAATAAAATATGTGACAAGCCGCCGTCAAGTCTGTTAATCCCACCCATTTGTAAAGAATTATAAGTATTATTTATTTCTGGAAGTGGTAGCGGGAGCGGGGATGGGAGTGGGAGCGTCAGTTGATGGTTAAATTGATTGTTTGGTAATCACTTCCTTTGAAGTATTAGTATTACTCACCCCCAATATGTCGACTCGGGTATCTAGAAAATTCGTAGAATTTGTAAAGCTAGTGTACCCAAGCCCATCTATGTGTTTGATGGAGGTACATCAAGTGTGACACGTCACTTTGCGTTGTCGCCGGGAGATGTGTCGAGAGTTGAGAGCTGAGGGACGTTTTAGAAGCAAGCCATAGTCATATCTCATCTAGCACGTAGAATTATTTGGATCATTGTTCATCAGATTACAATTGTTGAAAATTTAGAAAATATATAATATCTGAAACTCAATGGAGACATTTTTCCTGGAAACCGAAGCTTATGATTTTCCATAAAATGAAAATATATTTACTAATACCTATTTTAAGAAAATTCCTTTTTAGATCGGGTCACACACGGGTCCCAGTAGTATCTACCTACCTGTACTTAGGTAGGTATAATATCATTTATTTTACGAAGATACAAGATATTAAAGAATTTCGTTTACAATACCTATTAACAACAGTTTTATCCTCAGATAACAGGTCGTTTGTCATAAAAGTATACATTACGAAATGGTATTGTATTTTTTTTTCTTTTTAATCTTTTATTATCTAGACGCCGAAACGGATGAAATGTTTTGTGTTAAATTGTGTATAATTTATCTACTTTCAGTCAGTTTCCGGTGTGAAATAAAATGTTGCTTCTTTTTTATTTATATTTTGTTTTATTCAATTCGTTGACAGATCCGAAATAAAGTGTTTCTTAAAAAAATATAGGAGTAATATTTTATCGAAATTGAGGTATTTCTTGAGGAAGGTTGTCGTTTCAGGGTAAGTAAATTATACTTACTATTCGCGAATACTGGTATCTATGACGCAATAAAAAGCGATGCGAGTGCGTGCGCGAATGTGGGGCCAGAGCGATAAATTGTGTCGCGCGCCCGTGATTTACGGGCGTGCCCACAACGGCCCGGATTACAGGCCCGCCCGTTTGTTGATTACCTCTGCTATCATTTTATTAAATACTGTATTAGGTATTCTGCCATTACTGATAATTAGGTCCTTGATCATAAACGCTTTAGTTAAACTGTTGTAATTTTAGTCCAACACCTTATAATAAACGAAGCCTTACACGATATTAACAAGCATGAATTAAGCAATTCGCTCCCTACCATTGTATAACATATCTTTTCTTCCCAATCGTATAGCAACAATAATGGAATTATTAAACTTCAATTTGTAACAATTAAATGATGTCACTAGCTCGTACAAAAGTGTCAATACTTCAAAAAGTTATCCCTACATCATCCCGCAGGCAGGAGAGAAAGGAAAAAATCTAATGTCAGAATATGATTGATGTCCCCTCTCGCTCCGTGATGACCTTACAAAAGCTGCTGTGTCACACAACGATGACATTGTTTCTTGAAATTTTAATTAAATACTGACCAAGCCACGTGGTTTTTAGTGGAGAATGACCTTCTAAATTGTCAGCTGTACTTAGTAGTTTTATAAGAAAAGACCAAAAAGAGACCTAAATTCATTTTAATTTCTAAATTACCACAGAAATATTGCCGATACTGTCAGGCAAGTACTTAATGTCCCTTCATAATATTCCCTTTCCTTCTTCTATCTATCTTTCTTTATCAATAAATATACATTATATTTGCAAAGGACACGTTACCTACTTACATATGAAAGCTACCGAATGACATTAAGAAAAATCGATGTAATTAGTGTTCGCACATCAAACGTTCTTTGACGGACAAAGATAGCGATTAAACCAATAGTATCTGCGATTGAATCGCTACGCCTCGTGATTGGTATCCGAAAAGCGTCGATCAGGGCAATACCACGTTCTTTAGAAGGTCTCGATTGAAAGCCTCCGACCAAAGCCTCGCGCGTGTCCTTCGATCTCTTTGTGATCTTGCTCTTTGATCTACGCCTATAGGTGCCGCTTATTCCAAATTCCTTTCACCTTTGACCATTCTTTTTCTTTGTGACGGTTGCTAAGCTCAACGGGTGTATGTGAGCATCTATACTATACGTTCCTTGATGTTGTTGGGCGGGTATTGTTAAGGCATTAGACATTATGTTTGGTCACCGAGCGTTTAAACACGAAAGGACCGGTATCCTCGCATTATATGAAATCGTAAACGACCCAGTACCTGCCACGACATTATGGGAAATACAAATTTATTTTAGATAAACATTACTTTTACCGCAATATTTTTTCAAGAATTTTAATATTTACAACAATGAGCTCTTTGAAGTCAAGCCTTTATTCTTGGTGAGACTTTCAGTATCTTAAAGTGTTTCGTGGTTCGACCCTCCAGACCCAAATCTTATATTAAGAACAATAAAGTTTATCCCTCCTTGTTAACTACGAGATGGTGTCAATTCATGTAGCCACATCTTCACTACGTCAGCCAATGTTTGCGGTAACAACCCTAGTACCCGAGCAGAGTTATTCAAACTATTGAAAATTTTGTTCGCTATACACTGTGCGCTGACTGTGAAATATCTTATCAAATTAAAGGAAGGAACGTGCAGCCGTCTTCGAAGTGGGATAGTAATCAACTAGCGACGTAGACAGTGGTACAAGTCGGGCCGACACTAACTTCTCCAACGCTAAGGGGCCTGCGGTTGCTCGGTTGAGCTGACACTTTGATACCAATAGCGTTTAGCGAACTCCACAAGGAATTGTGAGAACAAGATGGGGTTCATTCCGAACACATTCTGAGGTAACCTACGTCAGTAGCAGGCATCACCTCAAGTGATTTATTACGAACGTAATATAATCACGAGGGATTCGTGCGGAATATGAAACAAATTTAGCAGGTCACAAAGGTTTTTGAAAGCTCGGTAAATAGTTTTTGTTTTAATTACCTATAGCAAGGATAAATTTATTTTATTCGCGATGTATGACTTTAGGCACAGCTGTAATAATAATTTATAGAAACAGACAAAACGAAATTAGAACCAACTAATTAGGACTGCAACGCAACTTCCTTAAAATCAAATTGTAACGAAACCTTATTTTACTATTTACCTGTATATGAATGTAAAATTTTATCCAAATGAAATAAAACTAATATTAAGTAATAAGCCATTTTAACTTAGCCATATTAAATAGAAGAAGTTGAAGATGCAAAAGAGGCATAACTTTAAAGTGCGGTCACGTCGGCATGGTCGCGGCGCTCAGCGGCTTTCGGACTCAACAAATATCCATTTTGCTCGGCGACTGACTCTTGTTCCCATAAGTTTCGTGCTTACTGTCTCTTAATGGCCACTATTTGCTTGAATATTTTTATCTCTTAAAATGTCGCACTAGTTTCCTAGTTAGTGTAATTTTTCACCAAGCGGGTGATAAATCTTTTTAAAATGCAATGTTTATTTTAAAATCCATTTAACAGATAGCAGTGCGAAAATTTATTTGAATACGCGCAGTATCTAAAATATACGGTTATTTAAATGTTCTGTTACCAACATAAAACCAGTCTGGGCGATATTAAAAATGAACCAAAAGCCTAAATGTGGACGTGGAGATGCCTAGTGTATTTTATTCAGGAGCTAAGAGGGCTCGGAGTACAGTGATGAATATTGAAGCCACCGAGATGGCTAAATAAAACATTGTGGTATGGAGGCTGAATATTATAACAGCGGTGTACTTACCCTCCGGCCGACCCTCGCCTAACGGAACAATACACGGATTGTGAATAAAATTAAAAATATTACAAAGAGTCTAATTTTTTTTCATTAAAAGGGTCGGCTGTGGCCTGTTGTTGAGGAAAATCTTTCTAAAGCGATGTTACAAACGTACCTATTGTATGCTAACTTATACAGTATGAAACCTAAACAAATACTGCCGATGTTTGAACTAGTGGAAGTAAACAGTTCCCTAGGTGTCGTTTTGCGAGTTCATACTAATAACTCTTATGAAACAGAGGCTCATGAAATACCAGAATTAAATGCACGGAGTCGACGCCTGCGCCCGCCGCGTTGCCACAAAATTTGCATTACAGTGTAGTTTGATAATCAGATTGAGGCATTACCTGCGAAATTTGATTTACAAACGTCAAGTGTTGTTACTGCAGCGCAATATGAAACGAAATGGAAGGGAGACGCAGTGGGCGTGAGCTGGATGGAAATTGCAATATCCGAGCGAGCTGAATTAGACCCAACACTCTTCCTAACTAGAAACGACACCGTCCCAGCTGGAGACACAATACAATTTTTCATCTTTCACTAGCATGGTGACTTTCGTATTATGGCATTATAAAATGAATTTAAACTGTAAAATGTTCTGGAGTGGAAAGAAAATTTAATTTAATTCATGAAAGTGCTGTACCTCTGATTATTATTTATAGCATGTACTCGTATTTTGATGACACAATATAATAATGTAGTTTGATAACGGTATTATGTAGTTTAATCTTGTTCTAACTTATGTACTTATTACAATAGGTACCTACTTTATTTTTGTTACTATTGTAGGGTTTCCGAAAAATTTACTGTTGCAAATGGCGCTGTGTAACTATAGCGTTATTGAAGTGTAAAAGTGTTGATTTCAACCTATTTTTAAAATACATATCATCAATGATCAATGTGTGCTCAAAATGATAGGAATGTATATTTATATTACTTATTATATTTTATTTAATTTACGTAGTAACTAATTTTACAACTTTCTTCAGATTTTTTGAAAAATTGAACCGTTTGAAACACATCCAGTAATATTCTTTATGGCGCAAGCATTAGGCCTGGTGGGAGATTGGATCGCACGAGCCAGCCTAACTAAACTTCATTAGTCAGGTTTGGATAACAGTGCTACGTCGGATTATGTCGTTAAGCATTAGGTTAAACATTTACAAGCGTACACCCACAAAACGAGATTATGTAACTCAACCGAGATCTAGTATTTTGTTATATATCGAAGTTATCATTTTTGTTACTTCTCATATATATCTCAGAAATATTCTGTAAATGTGAATGCAGGAGTTTCGATTTAGATATGTAAAACAAAGCCAGTCGATACCATTGCTGGTGGAGTGAGTATACAAAAACATATAAGACTCCCAAACTTGGCACACAGACACCAACACTTGGAAGCAGTCCCAGGAGAACGAACACCTCGATTCTCACTTAAACGGAGCCTCGCATATTGTCTTATTCATACGGTCTGATAGACACGGTCTATGGAAGCGTTCTAAACTGCGCTTTGCAGGAGGCTCCTGAATGTCGTCATATTATATTCAATGGATATTGATCTGGCTTGACGTAAACGAAACGGCGTACAGAAAATGAGAAATAAAATCATTATTTACATCTCTACGTTTTATTAGTATTTTTCTATTATAAATACGTCTAGAAATTAGCACAATCAACATTTTAAGGTAAAGCACAAATTTTTATATCACAAGTAATCAAAAAAACTTTCGAACGATGTTTTCACCTGCTGCACACTACAACACACGTAGTTTTTATGCTCTTGTATACAGCGAAAGTCATCCAACATTAGATTATCCCAAGGACAAGCCTCGCTGTTGATGCATATACCGTCGGCGGAACAGCGCATCATAAGTGAACCTGTTGTATTAAACAAAATACTTAGTATTAATTATATTTTCAGGTATGGACCTTTAGGGTTGCTTTATTCAGCAGAAAAATGTGTTTTTGGTATTTCCTTCAAGACAGAACATTTGGGATATATAGGGTGACTGGTAATTAGTGACCTTTATTTAAGCACATGATTGTACTCTTGATTACAAACAACTTTCCCAAAGTAACTTTCTTGTTTTTTTTATCATTATAGCAAAATTACAGACATCGCGGGCGCGGGTCCTCGCTGCTAACAGCTGATCGGGCGATGGCGAAAAAAATAACAAAACAAGTTTCTTCAGGAAACTTGTTTATAATCATGAGTACAATCACGTGTTTAAATATCGGTCACTAATTACCGGTCACCCTATATGTATAATCATCAGCAATTTCCATTTTTGGTAATTTTATTTAATTGCTATTTTAAAATTCGAACCTGGAGACTGTCAATTGCCTTTTCGCTTATGCGACAAAGGAATTAGGGTTTAAAATAGATGAGCAAATATCGGTTCGATTTTTTCCAAACATTTCCGACAACTTCGACAGAATGCTAATTAGAACCAAATTCGTTTAGCTGGATCGTCGGTCTGCGTCAACCAATCGGATTGGACTGATGTCGCCAACATTATCTCAAGCGTATCCGATTCCATTTACGTATTAATGCGACTAAACGTGAATATATTTAGTCTCTTGAATAAAACACTGTTAGCTGTTTGTAGTAACCTAATCCTGATTTGGAACGTTATAGTTTGTCTATATGGTATTGAATTACATTTATGTCCTACCAATAGGAACCCAGAAATGCTTAATGAATAATAGTTTATAACCTTATTTATAAAAGTACAAAGCAAACTATTTTGAGAAACTGTAAAATTTTCCCAATCATCTTTGGACCATATTATTATGCTTCAGCGGTAAGTTGAAAATCTATTAAGGAAATTTGACAGATTGTAGTAGCATGATGTACTGGCGTCTGTACTTTATAAATACTAAATTGTATCGTATTCTATACATAATCTTTATTGTAGTTTTTGCCATTTACTTTAATTCGTCTACCTTACCAGATCTTTTATCTAATTTATTTCTCACTTTGTTATCTTCAGTTTCGTAGTTACACATACCTCTCTTAGGGAAGTGAAGAAACCGTGCAGCTAATTGCATCTGGCGTTCGTTGGTCAGGTATGGTCTAAGCAGCGTGAAAAGATCTCTTCGACCTGTTTAGAATAAGAGTATACAAAATTTAAGTGATTTCATAGATTGAAAAATATGGGGAAAGAAGATAGTTTAAACAGGTTTTTAAATGAAAATACGATAGTTAAAACTATGCGGCAACGTAAAATATAGGGTGTAACAAAACTAGTGCACCATATTTTTACAGGTCATCTAGAACATGCTAAGAATCATGTTCACCACAAAAAAGTCATGAAAATAACAACATATTTTATTAAATTTATCATCACAGTCGCCAAATTGTACGCATAACGCCTCTATGAAGGCGCTCGGTCGTTGACCCCTTGGCCATTCAACTTTTTTTGGTAAATTTTAAGGATGGCTAGGCCAAGATCGATCATAATAGGCAAAGAGAGATTTAAAAAAAGTACACCTCCGGTAGAGTTGATGTAATTTGATTACTATTTTATTTTTTTGCTCTTCTATGTGCAATGGCTTTTAAAAATGGATGGTAAATAATTTCAACTCCATGTTGGTATTAAAATAATTACACGTAACACACGAGTTATCAAAAACAAAGAATAAACGAGATTACAGCGACGAGGATTAAAAAGATTTTCTATTCTCTTTGGAGCCCTAATGTGATCTCCGTGGATAAACAAATTAGTGTTTCATAATTACTGGCGTTTATACTACAGCCTTCATAGAACCCACGCTGTTATGTTCTTGCATAATAAACAATATTATTGCAGGAGGTACAGACGCCAGCACATTTAGCTACCCGAAACTTTCAAATTTTCAAAATCAACTTTGAACCATAATGCTTCAATGAGAAATTAGAGCATTGAGAATTTATTAAGGCGATTTTAACGTATTGTAGTAGCTTGATATGCTGGCGTCGTAAAACATGTTATAGGTTATTAAGATAAACACAAACTTAATTCACAAGTTTCGTGTTTTGGTAGTGTTCTCGTGTAGTTGTATTTATTGCAGTCTAAAAACAATTAAATGCTATTAAACAATATAAGGAATTGTCAATCTTATGTATATCTAGTATTCATGATAACTTAATATTTATTTTCATATTTACGATTATAAAGACAAGAAATAGCTTGACAAGAAACAATGATGTATCAATTACCTACTCAGCTATGTTTTGTTCTGACGCGGTATCCGACACGAAATTTTATTTTTCGCTTGAATGCTTTCGAAACACATTCTACGTTTGTAAGGAATTCCTGCTAACCAGTAGCTGCTTGAGTTCAAATCCGTTTACTGAGGCTTAGTGTAGGTTCTAGGAAATCTCCGTAAACCTTAAAGCTTTGCCAAGTATCACAATAATCTTTCTAAGCTAGGCCAAAAATTGTTGGGAGAAAGGAAAATATAGGAGCGGCGTTGTTTATTCGCAACTAGGTTCCGCCAGCGGTTTCTCCCGCACCTGAGGGAAGTACTTTCCACACCCGGATAAAAAGTAGCCTACATGTTATTCTGATGTAAAAGCTATATTACTATCAAGTTTCATCAAAATCCTTTCCGCTGTTTGGGCGTGAAGAGGTAACAAACATACACATACATTCACAAACTTTCGCTTTATATATTAGTGTGATGTGATGTGATTAGTGTGATGTGATAAGCGACTAATATTCCTTTCAGTGGCCGGTATTTATCATAAGTTGAAGTAATATCGTGAGTTTTCCATAACCCATCTAAAGTACAGACGAGTAGCATCGACTACGAGACGTTTTTCATCGCAAACTGTGTCAACCGCGCAAATGGGTCGCTTTTGTACCTAGCTTTAGCACTTTAGTACTTCGCGCGGCTAGTGCCTATTCGTATGGGAACTAGCAATGGAATGCTTTTCTATACACCATCAACGCAAAGATAAACAAACTCTGTAATGATGATGAAAAGATTTTTTACCGTAATAGCCACGGTTTTATGTGCGCTGCTTAGATTTTTATTATTCCGCGTGTAAATTACAAAGCGTACCTTCGAGCTATCTTCTGATAAAAGTGGCGTACAACCTACTCTGTCAAACTGCTTTTCGAAAAATATAGCAAAAGTTTTGTCCAAAACCGAAAATCGTAACATGAATCCGGGCAGAAATAAATGAAAAATGGACTTGAGGCGGCCAAGTACAATCTATAACTATGCCAGAACTCCCGTTACTTTTGTAAACTCGAACGGAGCTCACGTTTATTTAGCATCACGGAGAAACTCGCCTTTAGAGTAGGTTTTCGATATAATATTACTCCATAAAGTTTGCAGCTGCGTTCGATACTTTAATAATCCCGTGGCCTGCGCCTGATCTCTCTCCGGTCGTGTCGAATTGCCGTCCCATCGGACTATGAGCGTGACGGAATAGAGAGTGCACCTGTGTCTACGCGAATGCTTCTGCACTTTGTGCATATGTCCTGCGCAGGTGGCTAATCTCCATAAAAGAGAACGGCTGCCTTAGCCGACAATCGGCCTGGGTGCCATCAATTCACTGGCATTTAAATTTTTCTGATGTTACAAGCGAAAAATTGAATTAACTCACTAGATGATTGTTGAACAGCTGGTACCGCTAACGGCATATCAATATCACGTGCAACACTTTCAAGGACTATAAAGCCGAGAATAAAATTAATTAAATAAAAATACGTCGACGCCGTCATTTTATAATTATGGCACAAACATAAGATTTACACGTCTCGATTGAATTGAAAATCCACGTTTTGTGATCGCGAGCGGTGGTCATTGATTTGATAAGAAATTACAATAAAATTCAATTAACATCATGATTCATTAACAAGCTACGGAACAATGCTATGAAACTCATTACTATTTTGAGGACCATTATTCAACTGACTTTATGACATGATTTGGCTGCTTAGCCAGTGATTTTAATATGATATTGCTTATAATAAGTTGATGAAACTTTCATGTTCATTAAGAAATGGAGTAATTACTCCGCGCTTGCAACAGTGCCGAAATATCGTCAATTCAATAAAAAGGTACATGGCAGCAACCTTATTAAGCAATAGGGAAGATGCAAATGTAATATTATTGAAAATTTTATCATTAAAATTTTAAAAAAGTATAAAAGAAAGACTACTGTAACGTTTTTATTTTACATAATGTTGATTTTTACGAATAATTAAAAATTAAAGTGACTAGAAACGAAACGTATTTCAAAACACCAATCAGCGTTCAGTGACGTCACTCCCGTTATGACAACTTATTTGAGGTTATAGATAGTTGTAAAGATGAACATTAATGTAATTAGTTTGTGCGAAAATTAATTGTGTTTTTCAGATTAAAATGGAAGTTGGATTTATTCATTTTTTTTAGGTGATAAAGCTACAGTCTTTTGGGGTATTTCCATTTCTACTTGAGCTTGTTTCGATCGTTTCTGAGGATATATAGATACCTGTACACTCTTATCATTGGATATTTGAAAATTTTCAGAATCATGTGTTTCTGTGATTAATGAACACTCTAAAGATGAATCTGAAACATGAAAGAAATAATAATTCAGTTCTTCATCAGCAAGTACTATCTTAATACATAATATTACAAATGTGAAAGTTTAAATGTTTGTCTCTAGTATAATAAGGATAAATCTGAAGGAATGAATTAAATGCTCTCAAGAATTTCGCGTTTTTTTGGAGAGTAATAATTATCCTTCCCATTCGCAGCTTGGAACCACTTTTTTCTTAGTTTTGGGTCAGAAGGTCCAGTTTAAACTTTGTTGAAGTAGATGGACACAAAACATAAGTCAACGCGGTTTTTTTTCGGAGCATTGGTGGTATTGTTATGATCCCCTGATGTTGACGGATAATCCATTTTAAATTTTTACTGAAAAATATCTCGAAAGTCGAGAAAAATGCAAATGAATGAAAGCCGGCAACGAACAAGTACGACTAGTGTCAGACGCGAATGACGTCATCGGAACCGTAGGCCCGTTTTGGCGCGAAAATTTAAGTTGTCAATTTAAAACTGCATTTTTTACAATAAATTGCAGTGTTTAAATTTTTTTATATATTTGTGGTCTATTCTACATGGAATTCTTTAAAATAAAAACAAAAATTAAAATATTGCATCTTCCCTATTCAAATGATATTGCTTGTTTCTAAATTCGAATCTGATGCAATTGCGTACTGTTAAAGATCGTTTTAAACAAAATATGTCCCCTGACAATATTAATAATGGAAGCTCCCTATTTAGATAATATAAGTACAAAACTTTAACTTAAGCATTGAAGCTTTTTCCTACATAAATCTGTATTAAAACGATAACATTTTTCTTTATTTCAATTCTAATTGAAGGGGACTTAACCGTTCGCTACGGGCTATTCTTATTATTCCGACCTTTGATTTATTATATTATCTAATCCCTAGCTCTTAGCTAATTTATTTTCATACCTTTTTAATTTATGATTCATTATTTTATACTCATACATCATTCTAACCATAGACACCAATCAACCGCATGTACCTATCATTTTATGCGGTAAAGAACCTACTTAGGTACGTTTTCTGAAAATAAACTTGTTTACCATAAACACAAATGAAATACTCTTTTCTATATTCTACATTAAACTAAGCGGATTAAACTGTAAGTAGAGATTAACCGCTAAGAATGTTTTACGTAATTAGGAGATTACCTAGCGAAAAATATTCTTAGAAGAAACAAAAACAACGACTCTTGTTAACGTGACTTGTTACGGACTCTCGTAAATATTTTATGAGTTTTGTTGGTCGAAGATAATTTTTGCAGCGAACTCGAAGAATATGTTAGTTTAAAACCGGGCCAATACAATACTTTTATTGAATCGACAGAAAACGTTTCTTTGGAATTTATATGAAAACGCAAACTATGTATGTCACAGATTTTTTACATCAAGCTAAGGATAGGTTACTACTTATTTTGCTTACATTGTCAATAAAAAAAATTGTAACAATGTTTCCATCAAAATGATGGATACAAGTGACATTATCTTAAATGCTTTACCAAATAGGTATGATAAAGAATATTTTTTTACCTATTCAACTACACAAAAATATGACTGCTGTCAGTGGGTTTGAGATGATGACGAGATGATATGGGGCTTATTATTTTAGCTTCTCTAATATAACCAGACAGATTACAAACCTCACAAGTGCCAATGTTACTTCTTAAGCTGTTCATCTTAGACGTACACTTCTTGATGGTGATATCACTGTGGGTATTCATACAGCAGTGGACTTCAAAAAATATCTTTAGATTGATATTCTTTTGTCTTTGCACGTTTTCAGGAGAAATCCCGAGTGCAGTTACGTTTTATCACAAAAGAAAATTAGTTTATTGACTCTAAGTATTAAAAGTTAGTCTAAAGTGTGAAGCTAACCTGATTTACTGTGGTTATATGCTAATAGGTTTGTGCCACAAAATAGGGGTTTATGTAAATTGGAGTCCTAAATAAAATCAAGGGAGATGTATAGTCTAAAATAAAGGCCGTTTTAAGTATCAGCGAAAAATGGGTTTATTTAAAAAAATGCTGTATTTATTAAATAATAAAAATTCAAAACGGGATGTATATTAAATAACGTCAGTTTATTTTTGCACTGAATGCGCTCAGCCTCAGCCCTTGCAAATATATTGGCACTCAAAGTCCTCTCACTTTCAAGTGTTACACTGAAATGGAGCTTTCCTCAACTTACTATTCTTAGAACGTGATGTTCTTTTAGAACATTTTATTTAGTTAGTGCATGAAGTAACCTATAGGTAAATTCGTTGACCTTCCCTGGGTCATGCAACGCCTTTAGAACCTCATTAATTAACAAGTGACGAACCTAAATTATTTGTCCATAACAATTGCATTTTTAAGAACTACAGTTTATATGTATGTTACTTTAGTTAAACCTTAATAACGAACGTAAGTACCTGAACTGCGTGTAAAATAATATCAATCCAACAAACAATCATACCTTATAAAGGTACGCAACCGAAATCTGAGAATATTTTCGGGAACAAGTACTTTCCAAGACGTACAAGCTTCAGCGTAAAATATGAGTGTACGTAGGTATTTTAATATTATAAACGTACATTCGTGTACTTAACCATTTTTCCAGAGTCAGCACCTTCAGTTGGGTAGCGAAACAAGTTGAATGCAACGAAGCGTTTTTCTTGGATTTGCGAGCGGCGGGCAAACGTTGAGAAAACGTGAAATGCTAACGTTTATCGTTGAATCCCCGGCTGCCAGACGTGTTTATGCTCGTTCTATTTCCATCCATTTTTAAATTGAATTTTAATTTGCACGCTCGTTAGTAACTGGATGAAAATGCAGCGTTTCAAAAACTAAATCGTCTTAATTTTGTAACTGTTCGCGGTCAGTGCGTACCGACCGCAACGAAAATTATGAACATTCATCCGTTTTCCGAACGTTGTATTTACAAGCTTTACCGAATGGCCATCCATTATGTAATATTAGGTGACAAATGATCAGGCATGAACGTTTGCGCGGTAATTGTCATCACTGAGTACATTAATGTTAATAGACTTGGCAAAATACTTCTGTGATATTATTATGTGCGTAACAAATGCTGGTTATGGATGCAGTCAAATATTATTATACCTAATATACTGTTTTATCCAGGAACTACCCTAATTCGAGCATTTTAGCGGGAAATTGCTAATGCAGTTACACATTGCTAATCTGTGTGATCAATTTCGAATTCCGAGATGAACTTTAATTACAGTTATTTTGCGCCTATTACAGTTGCTTAGGTGCCTACATGTTGCCGACAATGTTCACATGTAAATACAGTATCTACAATATAATAGCTCAATGAAAACCGCTAATAACGCTCCGCAGTATTAAATTAATCATTGTCTGTCATCAAGTTTAATCTGTCAATGTAATATGTCGCCCAGCGGTATTTAATTTTGTATTCACCAAACTCTAAAAATGATATTGAATCTCAGATTCCGCTCGTTCTTTGAACGTTTCAATTCAATAAGACATCTGAACCCATGAAACATTTAGTAGCCTTTATAAAAGTCTGGGAAAGTTTAATTTGATCTGAGCTCAAGGTCCGGCTATTCAAAGATATTAAAATAAGTCAAAGGAGACTGGCCGCTTCATAAATAATAAAAATGTTATTGAAGACAAAATTATTTTGCTGAATCGAGATAGATACTTAATCATTCTCGGAACTTGGAAACAAAAACTAAAGACAGGAGACTGATGGGTTTTAATTTTTTTATATAAACGGTTCATTTATTTCTCACACTTTTCCATTAAACCTAAAAATTGATAGATAACAAATGTTTATTTGGTTCTTTGAATCATATCAGACTTTTATCGATTGCAAAATGATTTTGTTTTTAATGTTAACTTACTTTCTATAATAAAGGTGAGTACTTACTATACGATTTATTCATTGATGATGAAAATCCACGCTTAATATATTAATAATATAAAATTTCATTTGGCCCAATGAGATTTTAAAATTCGAGCCGCGTTCGCTCCATGAAAATAAAATCAACCGTGAACTTTACATTCAGGAGAGCCCCGAATTTACATTTTACGTAGATAGGACTCTTTATTTTAACTTGGTGAAAAATAATGCAAATCACCTTTTTAGGAAATCCCTGCGGCTCAACGCAGCGGGGTTCTCAAGGATGCTTTTTACTAACTCGCTGAAGATGTGGATTAATAATTTAGTAGGTACCTATATAACCCAGTCAAATTCACGAGTCCTAAGAAGCAGTTTCTTTTGGCATTTTTAATCTAAATCTACTGTTTATGGTTGAACCAAGTCTAAATATATATTTTTCATTGGTATCAGCGTAGTAGATTAATATTATTATTAACTCAAACTTTTTAATATTTCAGAACCAAAATTAATCAAAAGTTTTATTGTTTTTCAGTGTTAGGTAATCACAAAGTCTAACGAGAATGAACCCTTATAAATACACAATTCATAAAATCTCAGCGAAATTGTGTAGCGCGCGATTTACGAGAGATAAATAATCCAAATACCTGACTAACACTAGTCGGGTATGCGAAGTCAGTCTCTAAGGGTATGGGACCACCAGAGCGCGTGAAAAATTCAGTTCGGTCGGCAGGAATGTTTTATTTAAGGCGGTGCGCAGTGCGGCCCGTTGAAATATTTAGTAACGACCATTGAGACGCAGTGTTACCTTTCTTGGCGCGACACCGACTATTTGACACCGTTTTTACCTTGGCGACATCCCTTCGCTAACGCACAGCCCTAACGAGACAGCTTTGAACTTTTATACCTACAAACCCTTTGTAGGTCTAGCGAGGTTGTGTTTATGTGGGATGCGATTGTTATCTCTAGTAAGAAAGCTTTATGAAATACGTATGTTGAATCGTTTTAATTTAAAGTCTTTGATACGTGTATCGATTTACGAAACCACACATTATTTTATCAGGAGATCTGAAAATTCCCTAGAACTTTAAAAAAAATTGATACTAGGTAGGTAGTTAATTCATTATTGAATATTAATAAAATCTAATAAAAACGTGATACGCACCTACTAATGTGTAGCAATTTTGCAGCGTTATTCGGAACAGTTTAATCTAAATCATTTATTTTATTCATATCGAGAAAATATAGGCAGGTACAGTATCGGTATCGCCTATTTTACTGGGAGTCAATAAATAACCCCGAGCGTGTTTTACGTATACGCTTATACCAGATATAAAACGAATGATAGCCAAATGGGGCACTTTGTGGTTTTCATCTGACTTTTACGACGTGTGTATAAAATGCCAATGGTAACAAATTTTCGCAACATATACCTGACACTAGGTACAAGTTATACGACCCAATTTTATGGAAGTAAGGTACCTACAGTGTCAGGTGATGTATTTGATAATCTTATTCATATTTACATTAAAAAAAAATATTTTACGATAAGAATACCCACTCGTAGGCTGATATATATCTAACTTCCCATGTAAGTAGATATATTGCCCTATACATAGGTAGATAGGTAGAGAGGTTTTACCTCAGTATGTTTTAAAGTAGATAATGTGGCTTGTCGGACCGTTATTTAAATATCGTCAGGCGAAAAGGCGTCATAGAAAAAGTATAGAAGTCAGTGTCCTTGAGATAATAAACTAAATTTAAAACGTGTGCTTTCATTTGTGAAGTCATCGCATCAGTCTCGGTTTCAAGAAACTTCTCTACTGATCTCTACCTAATAACTACATACCTACATTAATAACCCATTCCTCACTGCCACATTGTGCAACACTCAAAACAGCAAAGTCATAGGTCACTTTCAAAAATTTTTACACCCACAATTCACCAATAATCACCTCAGAAATAATTTTCGATATTTCCACATCCTTCCATCTCCTAATTGTTCGCGCGGTTTGCAGACATTAAATTGCTCTCACCCACAAGCCCTTTAACCGATTGAGTGGGCACTTACCTGAACAAATAAAAATAACAATGAATATTGTCGCCCCATTGATGTAACAAAGCACCTCTTTGAGTGTGTCATAGCTTTTCGGGCCTCGCGTTCCTATCTGATAAAGGTACCTAAGAGTAATTTTCAAGCTTCGTTTTCCATTGAAGAGCAAAATACTTTCTAGGTCCTTCAGTAAAGTATTTAAATGTGTGTCGTTAAATCAGTCTGTTTCGGTCTATGAAAAAAAATGTCTAATACACAGGCAAAATCTTCAGACTCTTCCGACACGGTTGCTGTTGCCTTCTCCCTCAGTTTTCTTTATAAATATGTTTGGACATCTAGAACGGTATAAACGGGTAAAACTTCATTAATATAAACACGACAAGTTTAGATCTAAAATGTCATATTTAAATACCTCACATGAAATGTCTGGTAGGAAATTTTCCGATGTAATTATTGGCTTAATTAAATTTAAATTAGATCGGTTAAAAAGCTATAAGATAGGTGGCCCGGAGCGAGCACAGCGGAGCGTGGCACGTGTGCCTAAACCCAATCATGCGGGTTATTGGGCGCCGACCTGTGCCCTAACGGGAATCCATGACTGGCTACCAAGGTAAGAAGCTGCTGTGTATCATATTTTATATATAATAAGTAATTTCCGAGAATAGACTTGAATTACTTACCTACTTATATAGGTTTAGTTTTTAAGAATTCAAGCTGATGTTTTAGAAAGCTTATCATCCGCTTCGTTACCTATGCCAATCATACCACTCAGATTATGGAGTAACGTACGTTTAGTTAGTACGTTTTTTCAGAAAAGATCACTTAAATAAATCCCGTGCAAAGAGAAGTCTCCTTAATCCTTTAAATCCAGAATTAGTCAATAAGTAGGTACATTCAAATTTAGAAGGAGTCGTGGTTATGTTAATTAATGCCAGAGGGACCGCAATCCCTCCATCAAACTCTGCGCACAAATTATCCACATAAGGGATAATCTGAGTGGCCAAGTGAACCGCAGCAATCACGAGCTCTGAGAGTAAAACCGTCCACGTCAAGCCAGCATCCCTTTTTAGTGTCTATTCCCGCACATCAGATAAGCTCGTCCATCTAAACCGTAATCATTTTCATGAAAAGATTTTTCATATCTGATGAAAATGTTCAGCCGAGTGAAATCAAACCGGTATATTATTTATCTAATTGAAAAGTTTAGATAACTCTTTTTCAGGTAATGAGTCATAAAAAATACCCTCGTATTTTATCAACAATTTTTTCAGTACCTACAGCGACGTTACCTACGTGCAATGAAAAATGCATCCAGTATCGTACCATACGGTCGTCGGGCTGATTAAATAACAGTGTGCCGGTGCATATCGCCTGATGACCGGCAGCCGGACGGTATTACATTTTACGTCAGCCGTATAACGGGAAATTCATCCGAAACGTTACGGTCACTAGCTAAGTAACTAAACTGCGCTCCGAAACTCGCTTCAAAGATAATTCGAATTTCTAGGGATATTCGATTGCCAGTAATTAAGTCCATGTTCCGGGAACAGGTAACAACATCAATTATTTTAGAGTTATTAGAATATAGTGAGCTATCTCGTATACACCGCCCCTGAGTAGAATATAGACGTAGGTACATGCCCATATATGTACATAGACATACCTTCTATGATTAAGATTAATGAGTTACAATAAGTGAGTACCTAACTTATCTGTCTCTTAAGTTATATCTAAGAACAAATCTTATATCTATGTAATATGTACCTAAGTACCTATACTAAGTGATGTCGATTGATTTTTTTTTAGGCCACCCAGTGTAATGGATTTAGGAACCTAAAAACTCGTGGTACCGTGCGATAGGATTTATTTAACTAGAACTTGAAGGTCAACCCTTCCAATTAGAACACAATTGAATTAGGAAGATTACTGAAGTAAAAATCACTGAATGAATGACGAAAAGAATGAGGAATGATGAAACAAATTATAATGACCCACAACTGAAACTACTGTCAGGTGACCCCGTTAACGTTTGGACAATGGGAGTGTCACTAACGAATTTGGCAAGTTAAAGGTGAGAATGACGTAATCGCCACACTTTATTTACGACTTGGACACTTTTAGTTCGAGCAGGGTGCATTATTAGCTCCAGGTCCAAATAAAAGCTTCACAAAGCAGCTTACGAGGTCGCAACCCGTTCAAACTTTTACCTTTAAAAGAATAAACAGAATCACATAACAAACCAAACTTTTCCTTTGAAACTTTTAAATGTGTAAAGTTCATTTCTGGCAGTCAAACAAATTGGAATTTTTAAAGCGTTGCTGCGTGTACCTACATATGTAGAGCTATTCCAGCCAGGTACGTGCGGTGGGTATTCACTGCTCTCTATTCTTTTTTTTTTTTTCAAAATCTAGGTCCTATCTAAGTATGATTACAGGCATGTATGCCAGATCAAACCACAATATCTTGCCATGTTGTAGAAATGTTGTAACCCAAATAGGTAAAAAAAAAAAAGTAACTAGGAATACCAATGCGAACTGGAGACCACTCTCCCAGCAATGACACAACTTCTAGCTGTGCATGCAATTTGCAGTTACGGTCTTGCCTAAGTATAATACTAGATACCTAGGCACCAAGAGTGTTGCTGTGCTAATTACTATACGAATAGGGAACATATTAGTTTTTAGTCTAGTTGGAACATTTGTAGGAAATGAAAATGTGTAGATTTGGTTACAGTTCTTTAACTGAACTTTGCACCACAAACTTGTATTTAAACATGAAATACCCAATTCAGAAGGAAGCGAAGTAAAAGAACGATCGTTTTAGCAAAAGGAAAAAATTAAAACGGGCCAAGACAAGGACTATTAAATTTGATCTATTAAAGTATTTTCAAAATAGTATTTGACACAATGGTAACCACGCCGGACCGCTTAGCTGAGGATCCCAGGTTCGATTTCCGGTACGGTTGACATTTATGTGATGAGCATGCTTGTTGGCTGCGGTCTGGATGTTATATATATAATATGTATCTATAAATATGTATGTTTAATGTATACCTACATAATAATGTGGTTTATCAGTTGTGTTGGCACCCATAACAGAAGCTAATGAATGGCTTACCCATGGCCTCATGGGGCTAACCGACCCTATGTAAAAAAGGTATCCCGTATCTATTAAATTAGATTTTTCCAGCAATAACTCTCGTCGTTTTAAGATCCAATTTGTTCTCATAAGATAGCTGCTATTAAGACGAACACTATCTTTTGGACCACATTGCATTGAATGCCGTAATTGCCAATTATCTCCAAGTTGCTCCAGCATTTTTGCAGCTTACGCTGGCACTAAGTAGTAGGTAAGTGTGTATGTCTTCCTACCATGGGTTATCTTTATGACCTGAACGTGAGTTTTCTTTGTAGATGGGTACCTAAAACGGTAAGTAGGAAGGTACTTAACTAAGATAACCCGATCATCGATTTTAAACCTCATCTCGTTTTTTATAAAAAATGAGTTGACGTGTAAAAGTGTTGATTTCAACCTCAGATTACAACCTATTTGCAAAATAAATATCATTTATCATTTCCCATTTCTCAAACATTTGTTTAAAAAAATTAAAAGAAAAATCTTTTTTTAAAAAGTTTTTATGGTCCGCCATATTGGATTAAGAATAACGTCAGATTATTTTTTAAGTCACTCTCAATAAGCCCTTTCATTTGATACCCGCATTGTTGAAATTCATTAAAAATAACTACTCCGCCATCTTGGAAGGTCCGCCATATTGGATTTAGAATAACGTCATATAACATATCTTGCATTGTCATCCAGACTGAACATGTATACAAAATTTTAGCTCAATCGTTTAAAGATATCTACTTCAAAATTGAGTTCAAAGAATCCACACGGCAAGTTAAATAAAAGCTTTTAAAAAGGTTAATGTTATCAAAATCAGAATAAATTAAATAAATATGGTTATGATGTCACAAGTTATTCTTTAATTTTACGAAGTCACGATTTTTGGCTGTTTTATAAATACTTGATGGTAAGTAAGGAACTTTTCTTGCGCGAGTCAAATTCGCACTTGGCCGCTTTTTATAGCAATATGTTATTTACAAAATAAACTTTCTGTTAAGGTCTAGAGTTCTATACAAATCCCGCAAACAAGCAGAAAGTTTGAAACTCAACAGATGCGGATGAGACGTGATTAATCACGCAGCCAACATCGGTTTGCGATATATTTGAACACGTAGGTACCTACAGAATACCGACGAGAATTTACGTAAAAGGGGGAATATGCTGTAGGCATCGTGATCGAGGGGCACATTATAATTTTAAGTTATAGAGTATTTTAAAAGGAATCAGTTCACTGCGTATATTTACATAGAACATATCGGGTAGTTGACGTAATGCCTAGGTTTTTTTTTACAATATCGGAACACCTTTTTCACACACGGTCGGTTGACCCCATGGTAAGCTATTGATTAGCTTGTGTTATGGGTGACACAACTGATCAGATACTTTACACAGATATATTTATAAATACATATTTTAACACCCAGACCACAGTCAACAATCATGCTCATCACTCAAATTTCGACACGAACCCGGGACCGATGTCGTATTAAAGAGATAGTCTTATCCTCAGGATTTATAGACATTTCACATCATTAAACCCTAAAAAATATTTTTTTGTAATAGGTGAAGAAAATAAACTTATAAGTAAAACAAAAGTGTTTATTGTTTCTTAGCTAATTCCTCTAATGCTGCCGCTATCCTGAAACAAAACAGATAAGTTTAGTTTTAAACAATTTCACAATTATAAAATATTTAACTGACATTTGTTTATAATGAGAATCTTGTTACCTTGATAATACTTCAATCTTCTGTATTTTATACTCTCTTTCAAATTCTAATTTGTCTCTTTCTATTTTAATTATCTCTTTATCAAAGGATGCTGAAATTTTTTTACCAAAAACATATTAATAAACTTTATAATTTATTCCGAAATAAAGATGTTATTGATTAATTCCATAATTGATTAAATCTTATATCTATAATCTATATTACAGTACTTCTAACATAATTACCACATCTTTTCTGAGGAGGTACATAATTTTCATTGTCTATGTTCTGTGATGCATCCCCACTTCCTTCTGAACTGAGTCCTCCACTAGTGTCACACAGGGACTGCTGTTTTAGAGCTCTCTTCTTTGTGTTTGATTTTAGATCTCGCCAAGTCTAAAAATCAAAAAGCTATTCTTTTTTTGTTGCATGATTTGAAGTTTATAGTAAATAAAATGTACAATACATACCATAAACAAATACATTCAAGAGTGTCATAGGTATTAAATATCTTACAGCCCATGCAGTTAATATAGCCATGAGGCACTGCACCAAGATAAATACTTATTACTATACCTGCTTCCATTTATCAACAGATTTCACAGCTCCTCCCATTGAGTTGAGTGTAGACGTTAAGTCTTGCCATTGTGCTTCTAGATCTTCTCTTTCTAGTCCTGAATTGAGAAGTCCTTTGGCAACATCAGAATGTTCTTGCATGAAATCCATCAATGCTGACACTTGAGCAGCTGTTGCGTGCCTTTTAGATGATTCCATTATGTTTTAACCTTTAAAAACATTTTATTTGGAGCAGAAATACGTGAAACCTCAATATTAATTATTAGAGCAACATGGTGTCAATAGTTACCATGGTAAGAGATGATATTTTTGGAGTTTACCAACCAGTACTTGTACTTAGTATATTAATTAGTATCCATATAATAAATTATTAAAAACTATTAGGTTTACAATACAATTTCCTCACAATCACAATGTTTACAAATAACCGTCAACGTCAAGTGTCAACAACTGTCACTTGTTAATCAAAAATTACATTGTGTCTGCACATGGTCTGCACATACATTACATTGACGGAGGTGCATTTTATGAAAGCAGCACTGTTTATAGAATGAAATGATGGGTTTTATTTATTGTTTGCAGTTGTCGAAAATATTTCTATTGTTGAATAAATTGTATTAGAGCACATCTGTATAAGAATCAGCTGTTCCAGTTCTGTCATTTGTGACGTTTCATTGAGTCAACAAATGTCAAATGTAGTTATACATAACATAACCTATCATACAGGATCCAAAAAACAGTAAATACGGGGGATATAGTGAAAATATATACAAAAATTGGCCTGAAATATGTCTTTATGGTCGTGGGTAAGTAGGCACATATTCATCCGTCAATTTACAACATCCATGTATTAAGACAAATGTTCTATTTGTTTTCACCTGTTATTTCTTATCAAATAATTATCATTTATCAAAGAACGTTGGTACTTTCAGGGTGCTAACTCACATGGTCAGCTAGGTGTGGGTATTGCAAATGAGCAAATAGAAAAACCTACCAAAGTAGAAGTGCTTTTGTATCAGACCAAAATAAAACAAATTGCTTGTGGAGGTGGACATACACTTCTCATAGATGACAAAGGGAAACTTTACTCTTGTGGATGGAACTCAAAACTCCAGCTAGCAAGGGAAACAGAAGTACACAATTTTGAAAGAACATGGGCTTTAAGTGGTATAACATTTACAAATATAGTATGTGGCTGGGACTTCAGCTGTGGAGTAACAGATGACCATTTCTTGATTGTATGGGGTTCCAATGCTTATGGTCAACTTGGCATACCATCAACACCAAAAGAATTTTTTTCAGATATTATGAAGCCTATAAGACTTCCAGTGAATGCTGTTCTGGTTTCTATGGGTCTAAGGCACACAGCTATAGTTAATTCTAAGGGTGAAGTGTGGACTACAGGAGGTGGCAGGCATGGTCAACTTGGTCTAGGAAATGACATTTTATCCTCTGACAGGTTTCAGAAGGTGCAGGGAGTTGGTAAAATCTCTCACATAGCATGTGGCCAAAACCACACTGTGGCTTGGTGTTCAGAGGAAAGAGCTCTTTATGTATGGGGAGACAATAAACATGGCCAGTTGTTGCTCTCATCAGAAAAATATAAAAAAATATTTAAACCCAATAAAATAGATATAGGTATAAAACAGGGAGTTAAAAAGTTATTAAGTGGTTGGACTAATGTGTTGCTATGGTTAGAGGATGGAACTCTTTTATCTTGGGGCAGAAATAATTGTGGACAGCTTGGCACTGACAAGCCAGTGCCATCAGGAACATTCACACATATCAAGTTGCCAGGTTAGTGCCCCACTTTAAAACTTTGTCAAGATGACAACTAGTCATGTGTAAGAACAAAATTATTTCTAATATTTTTCATCTTTTTTTTTGCAGATGGCAGACAAGTACTAGATGTTGCAGTAGGATCCGAACACACTATTTGTTTAGCAACAGACAATACCCTCTGGGCATGGGGATGGAATGAGCACTTCAATACAGGAATTGATTTAGGCAACAATGTTCTACAACCTACTTTAGTGCCTTTAGAAATTCATGACCATTCAAAAATTACTCAAATATATGCTGGTGGTGCTCAAAATTTTATTGTAGTGGATAATGATTAATTAGAAACATTATATGATTAAAACCTAGCAATCTGTGATAAGCCAGTAACACAGCATGATCAATAACAGAATTATGAGGTCATAATCGTCTCATGCTAGTCAAGTCAACACAATTTATTTTCAGTTATGAAAAGTCTTTGAAGGCTTTCTTTTTTACAGACATATTCAAATAGTGTGACATGAGCATTTGTAGCAATTTTAAGTTTTTACTTATGTTTGCACTTATTTGCTGTGATTTTATACAATTGTTTCAATTTCTTTCCTATATAATCATATATGTGTGCATGAGCACTTTATTGTATTACATACATAATATTTAAGCTATTTATTGTTGTGATACATACTTTTAAATAAAACAACAGTATATTAGATACACATGTGATTTTATTGAATTATAACACATGCATTGAATTATAATAAATAACAACTATGATAATGACTAAAAGCATAATAAATTTGTGTACAGTGAAATATGAAAATATTATGGAGAAAAATAAACCAATAATTACCATAAGGGGCCATAATATGACATTTATATTCACATTTTACTGTACATATTCACTATTCCAATACAGAGGTATAAAATACTGCAGTAACAGAAGTTATGCCCAAATAAACAAATGACACATTTTTTTTATTTTACACAGTACTGCTTCAAAACTTTGTGACATTTGAGTATTTCAGCACTACTGTACTGTATGAGAGCAATGTTGTTTGAATTTGTATTCTAAATATATGTTAATTAATAATTACATGGTATTTTATTCTTTTACCCATTCTATATTATGTTGATAGATTTAAAACCATAAAAATTATAACTGCAATAACTCAAAATTTCTTAAAAACCTTAATTTATTTAGCTTACTAAGCTCAATTTAAATGAGGCACAGTTCTGAAATTGTCTCACTTATTAGCTTGTTACAATTTTGAAGTGAGTGAAGGTTTGGTAACACCATGTTCGTAACAATATTGGCTTCCTGACGGTTGTTTGTACAGGCGGATGTGCCATTTAAGGAGACCAGCCAGCTTTGCCCTTTGGTCCAAGGTGCACTATTTTAGTCCAATGTAACGGTAATCGGACATGATGGGGAAGAGTTTAAGTGTTCTCAGATGCAAAAGGCCATCAATCAACGACTTCAAGACCATGGGCTGCTTTTGTGAGTATCTTGGACAACTTCGATAGCTGGATGATTTGGTTATCGTTGTAGATACAGGGTGCAACCCTCCTTTAGCTTGGCAATTTCCAAAAAGAGAATGTATTGTCATGCAACTTTTTAATGGAAGTAGTAATGGTGTCCATTTCATTTCAACATACAGTAACAAAATTAAGCACCCATTAACTTATTGTGTTGTGTGAGAAGACTTCAAAATACATTTAGGAAGTTTTTGTTCATTTATTTTTATTAAAAATTTTAATTGAATAACAATTATAATGAAAAAGTAGATACGAGGAAACTTTACCGTGTAGACCAACATATTAAAATTCACTTGTATAAATAATTAACAATGTCTTGTCAATCTATTATTTGTCAACAAGTATTAACTGGATCTGCAATGGGTAGTTACTAGAATTTGCGTCATACAAACCTCCACCATCGGTTTTAGGTGCTTCCTGTGAGATCTTATTGCCACACCCAAATAAAAAGTAGCCTATATGTAATTCTGGTTTATGAGTTTTATTACTGCAAAGTTTAATCAAAATCCGTTTGACCGTTTGTGCGTGAATCAATAACACACAGTCACAAACTTTCGCCTTCATAATATTAGTGTCATTAAAGGTGATAACTGAGAAACTTCCTAAGTGTAATTCTACCAAAATTCATTCTGGGTAGCCATAGTAGTAGCAAATGACCATTTTCATTATGCTGGCTCCACACGATTGAATAATAATCCAAATGTTGTCATGTATGGATTTAAGCATAATTCTGTTGAGGGTCATGTTCATTCAAACAGAGTTGGGTGTTAGCTAGTGTGAATGATTGTTGGGACAATCATTTGGAGCCAGCACCTAATGCCAGGAAATCATACCCTCAAACTAAACACAAATTACATTATTGCATCATATAAAAACATATTAAACATACTAAGACACATGGGTATATGATTGTTCAGCTTGCATTTGTGCAATATTGAGCAATATTAACAGGATTTTAATATCACATTCACAAAGCAGAGTTGAACAGCCAAACATGTTCATTCGGTCAGTTAGTTTGCTACCTTTTCCTTTCGCCTTTCTGTGTCTTACGTTTTTCTTTTTTCTCTTCCTTTAGCTGCTTTTGTTTTTCTCTGAAATACCAAAATAGATATTGATTCATATCTGCGTATTGAGGAAAAATATTAAGATAATAACTTATTATTACTGAAATCTGAAATAAATTTAACCCTGTGGCCTTCACAGGCAAATGAAAGTATACTTTTATTAGAAGAAAGTTGTTTACCTGTCTTCTTTATCCTTTTCCTTCTTCTTCTGGGCATCTAGTCGGGCTTGTTCTCGGCGCTCGCGTGCTGCAGCTTGAACATCTGCTGCATTTGTATTCTTGACTAAGTCCGGACCTACAGCCTCCTCTTCTTGCACAACATCTTCCTGAAAAACAAGTGGAAAATAGATTTAGGTCTCATGGTGGTCATATTGTATGTAACATGGTATGACTTATCATAACCTCTTCCTTTTGTACCAAAGATATAAATAAGTACTATTTACCTCATTATCAGAGAGCTGACTATACTGGGACAGTATTGCTTCACGTATCTTTTTTTCTTCTTCGGTGTACTCTCGTCGAGTTGTTGTGGCTGGAGCTTGAGATTCTAACAATTTCGCTAGTCGAACATCTACGTCTGTTACTGGTTTCGGGGTTTCTTCTTTCGGTCGACATGATTCCCATTTCTCTATTATCTCATCTATGTGAGTGGAAATGTCCTTTTCCTGTTGAATACAGCAAAAATTAGAGAAATAGTAAAGTAAACCATGCCTAGTACCAGTTGATACTTACCACTATCTCAGAAAGTATGCCTTCTAAGGCGTCTTTTTTCTCATCCACACTATCTTCGCTTTCTAAAATACCTGATATGTATGATCCGAATACTCCTTCGTCAGTTTTAAGCGATCTCAACTTTTCACTCAGCCACGGCTCAAAGTCACTAGTAGCCGCCGCCATATTGCTTGAGTTTTTTGGATTTCAAAATCTTTGACATTTTCTATTGACGGTTTAGATATTACCAAAGGCAACATTATTAAAAAAAAAACTCACAATCTTTCAATTATTTGCCACAACCAAAATGTAGAATAGTCGAATAATTATAGTTAGTATACCTGCACATATTCGCATTTGAATTATTTTTAAAATATCGAGAACGGTGCGCTCAAAACACGTTATTGATACAATACAGCTTACATTTCTGAACGAAACTTTTTATCGAAATACCGTTGTCATCCTGAGAATAGTGATGCTCTTGTAATCAATTTCAATCAAAATTCGTAAGGCTGTGATGTAGTAGCAAGTATTTCAAGCTATGGGTAATGGCACCTTACACGTAGCAAAGCTTTATTCGACGAGATCGTTGAGATCTTGATTAGAAAGGAAAATGCTGCAATGTTTATTACAAAAAATAAACAGTTTCGACTGGCTGGTTTAGAAATGATTCGAAAAAGGTAGTATAAAATGTACTTGATTATTAAATCTAAAATGATAAATCTTTGTTTCTCGATATGATATTTATGCCTCATTGCATTACCTAGTTAAAAGGTCATACAAAATTACAAGCACGTCAATATGCCAACGACTAAAAGCTAAGGTGTTGTCTATTTATTAATCGATTTGAACCAAATATCGAATAGTAAGAATTGCCTTAGACAGACTGTGTCACATCACTACAGTTTGCGGCGAGTGAATAGTTTACTGAGAGTGATTTGTAAAATATTTGTATTCTAACTAAACAAGAAAATGTCTGCGAGATACGACAGAGCCATTACCGTATTTTCACCGGATGGTCATTTACTTCAAGTAGAATATGCACAAGAGGCCGTACGCAAAGGATCGACAGCGGTATGTATTTGAAATTATTGGTTAGACGGGCTATACTTCTTAGGCATGTATTTCAATAATTGCAATCAATTTTCTTATTTCAGGTCGGTGTCAGAGGTGCTGATGTGGTCGTCTTAGGAGTTGAAAAAAAATCTGTGGCGAAATTGCAAGAAGAGAGGACTGTAAGAAAGATCTGTCTCCTTGACGACCATGTCGTAATGGCATTTGCTGGATTAACTGCCGATGCTAGAATCCTCATCAACAGGGCCCAAATTGAGTGCCAGTCGCATAAGTTGACTGTTGAAGATCCTGTAACTTTGGAATACATTACTAGATACATAGCAGGGCTCAAACAAAAGTACACTCAGAGTAATGGACGTCGACCTTTCGGTATTTCTTGCTTGATCGGGGGCTTTGATTACGATGGGTTCCCTCATCTGTTCCAAACTGAGCCATCGGGTATTTATTATGAATGGAAGGCTAATGCTACAGGTAGATCAGCAAAGACTGTGAGAGAATTCTTAGAGAAGAATTACACTGCCGATGAAGTTGCAACAGAAAATGGTGCTGTCAAGGTAAATATTGTTGTTACAATATCTAGTAATTATTACTTGTTTTAGGGAAACTTATGGTAGGACTTGCGATTGTATTATAAAAAACAGCCAGTGCCGGTTGCAGGCTGTGTATCTATAATTGCTTTAAAGGGACCCTCATGCAATAGTTACAAAGCAAGTTTTGGAAGAAGATTCGTTTTTATTTCTATGCTAGAAATGACTGGCGGCACTATTTTAAATTGTTTTCTGTCAACTATGTTCCAGCTTGCAATTCGTGCCCTGCTGGAAGTGGTTCAGTCTGGACAAAAGAACCTTGAGATAGCAGTGATGAGGCGCGGCCAACCAATGCAGATGCTGGACTCTGATACCATCAGCTCATATGTGTCTATTATAGAAAAAGAGAAGGAAGAAGAAGCAGAGAAGAAAAAACAGAAGAAGTAATTATGTAGTACTGTGTTACACTTTTCTATAATAACTAATACATGTTTTTAAGGAAATTAAATACTAGTTTTCTATTAAATAACTTCATTTAAAATACTTAAGAATTAAGTAAATCTATGGTTTTTGAGATCTGAGAATAAAGTTCTTTCAAATCAGATCCACATTCTTGATTAGGTCCTCTGTTTATCATAATATCATTGAACATTTGGTCCCACTCTCCATGGTAATGGTCTGAATTTTCATTATTTTTCTGAAAAACAATCAAAAAGAAAAAAGGAATGTAGTAATTTATTCTGCAACATTTGGCAGTATGGTATTCTAATCATTGCTTACCTCAGCCTTGTAGACATCATCAATATGGTCATTGCTTATTGAGGGTAGGACACAGTTCAAAGAATTGTGATCAATTTCTTTACCATCTCCAATCTTTCTTGCTATTCCTTGGTCTGTGTCATTATCAATATTAAACTCTGCTAGTAACTCAACACCAGAGTTATCTTCAGAAGGTTCTGGATCAAGTTCAGGCATGCTAAGAAACTGAGCTGGGAAATTATCATTGTTCTGTTGACATGCTTCATCAGTGAAATTCATCAAGCTGTCTTGAGAAGTTTCTCTATAATAAAAGTGAATGAATGAACTATTTGTTCAAACAACATGTTTATATTGGAATATGTATGTATGAGTTTTACCTGTATGTATTAGTATCTTCAGTAATTGTGGGTTCATTTTGTGGAGCTGGGACATTAGCTGTGGACAGGAATGGATCAGAAGGATGCAAGGATTGGACACAAATAGGTATATAATGAGCAAGGACAATAAACCTGGTTCTGGCAAGACTTTTTCTGTGTTTGAATTACCATTGGGTATCAACCAATCAAATTCAATATTTTCCTCATCTTCACAGTAATCATCTTGGGAATCTGGAAGGATACATTCACGACATAATTTCTTTTAGCTGGGTTTTAGTAAGTACAAGAGCTTGGTTGAACCAGACTCAAAGCAAATAGATACCTTCACATTCAAACTTAATATTACAAAAGTGCTTCGGTGAATTCTGTACAAATAAGTCTTGTGCAGCTTTCTTTAGGGCCATGCGTAGAGCACGGCGCGCCTTTTGAAGTGGTGTCAAGTAAAGCAATTGTTCAACATTGCTATAAAGATTCTAGAAACAGGTAAGTATTAAAATAGTGCTATGTTAGGTCAATAAGTTATTGATCTGGATGTAGGTACACAGTTTGTCCATACCTTGGGTTTAAAATTTCTTTTCATAGCAAGAGCTTTCCTTGTTATTTTGTTAAGTAACTCAGGTTTACCATACTGAAAGTAGTCGTGAACATATTCGTGCATGTATGGGTTACTAGAATTACACAAAGGATCCTGCAAATGCGATGTAACCTTGCGAAATCCATATAGGTTGAGCTGCCTAACAAAGCTTGAAATATTAGTGGTTTTAAAAATTGAGTGGTCGCATTGTAAATAGTTGTGAAGGATACGATAGTTAAGCAAAATTGTTCTACCCGTTCCACCCCACAGAATAGCATCTGTTCGTAAATTTAATAAATACCACAGTTTCTGGGGAAAACGCATTTGAAATATTGCATTTTTATCGTCTTGCATATTTGATAAAGTTAATTTCAACATCTGAAAATATCTCACACACCAACCAAATCACAAATTGAAAAGTGGCGCCAAATAATTAAAATGCCATGTCATGTTTAAACTTCTGTCAAACATTAGAATCATGAACCACAGACGTGCAAAAAGAGCGTAAAACCAGTCAGCCGACAGGGGTCTATCGAAATGCTAATTGTTTCTTAATCAAGAAATTATATGGATAAAATTGGATAAGCGTTGTAAATAATAGAGACAGTTTCGATCTAATTCAAGTATTGGGTGAAGTTTTTCAAGTTTTTTCGTTTCTGGACCTTCCCTTCCATAGATAGGTAGTTGTCAATGTGACTGTATGTCAAAGTTTGACATTTTGCACATTTCAACATCTGGAATGAAACAAAGCGGTAAACAATAAACAAGGTGAAAGTTCTGTCTGTTTATTTATATCGTGCCGAATAAGTATTATTAAATTGACTGATGAAAGTTGTGTTACTAGAATTGGCGCAGAACTGTGAATTTGAGGAAAATCTCTTTTTAAGATGGACAAGTCGAGGTAAGTTTTATATCTGAATAATCTACCTACATTTGTTTCTATGCCTTACTGAAGTATCTCCTGCCTGAACGAAATGACTCACTCGGCATTGTGCAATATTGTAACGGTCTCAATGCAAAGCGGTGTATTTTTGTAGGGCAAATTTATCTCTGTAAAGATAATCTTTAAATCTAGAATCTTAAATGGCTTCAATATTTAAAAGTAATCATATTTTTTTGTGAAATGCACTTTTATTATGTTAACATATTATTATGATTATTAGATCCACATTGTATGTAACCACACCAATGTTACTAAGGATTAAAATCTACTTACAACTTTCTAAAATTTGGCCTATTATCACCTCCTGTTTATTGCAGGTTTTCAATGTTGCTATTGGAACCTGGAGAAATTTATTTCGAAGATTTTTCTTGTACCCTAAATGATGATAAATTGAAGAACGAAAATGCTAAGCAAGGACGGCTGAAACTATGTTCCAAGTCCCTGGTATTCGAGCCCAGGGATTGGGTGTTCCCTCTCATCAAAATGCAGTTCAAAGATTGTGCTGAGATCTCAATAGTTGACGAAAACAATAATGTAATCAAAGTTAGAATGAAGATGTATGCTGAAATGCTTGAAGAGAATATACTGGCACCATACAAATTTATATATGAAGAAAGGGATTTTTTTGTTTTCTTTGACTTTGCATCGGCCGATGAATGCTTGAGTCAGATGCAGCAGCTGCAGAGGGCTTCCACTCTCCACGCTCCTGAACATAATAGCATGATAGCTACCATCCTCCACTCAAGATACATGAGGATGGAGTTTGACCCAGTCATGATGGATGACTTTACCGAACAGATTGTATGTGAACTGCAAGCTGAGAAAATATCCCCACTTGTCAGACATCAGGGCAAGTTGGCGTTAACCCCAACTACCATATACTTCCAGCCATTCAGTAATGTTGAAGGTGTAGGTGTTATATTTTATTAATTACTCATACTTATCATAACCAAATGCTTATTTGATCAGATAATCAGATGCATATGTGCCTACAAAAATAATGTAGCACTTTATACTATATATTTTTTACGTGAATCCACGATAAAGCGAATCTATTCCGTAATATATTGGGGATAGATTACTTAATTTTTAATGCCTATTTACTTTATTTTCAAGCTCTCCATCTAGGAGTATCTTAAATGTAAACAGTAAATTTGTCAATTCTGTAATCCCGGGAATTTTTCCTTATCAAAGTCTATTACAAGACATAATAGCTGTAACACTTTAGGTAAATAAACATCGGAATATCCAATCATAACAGTAGCAATTATTATGAATAGTACCTTTATCAATGGCAACGAGTCATCGTACATGATTGTTTTAAATATGAAACAAAGTTTCATTTATTTAGATTATTAATTTTTATACATACAGAATACTGACATAGGGATAAAGTGCTTAATTTTAGGAGTAATTATAATTAACAGGATATCAGTCTGCTTAGTGATTAGCATGTGTAGTATAGATAGAGTCATATTTATTCCATATTTTGAAAGTGTTATTAACCTTTTGATCCCCATGTCAAAAAAAGAAAGACGTGCCCTACAATATAGTAGTAGTGAATTCGGAATTATAAGTATCAATTAAAACTGATATCAATTAATTATGAACTTTTAATAGTCTGTCATGTAGTCCTGACCGTGGAGTGCTGGGCAGTTTTTGGCTTGTTATCTATATGTGACTGTGGCGGTTAAAAGGTTAATTATTTTAAAAGGGACGGGGATGACACATGCTTTCAGTATTGTTTACTTAGGTGCCACTATCAAGATTGTTTGCTCAACAATAACAGTGTATTTCAAGATTTTATATCCTATTGTTCTGGGGAAATACAGTTACAATCAAGATAAAGATATAAATTAATGCTTTGTGATATTATTTTCAGAGTCCCATTCTTAAGTTGAAACTGGGCCATCTGCGGAGGATGTACAAAAGAAGATTTTTATTAAGGCAAGTTGTATGTATCTGTGTTTTATGTACTTATTTCTTTTGCAGTAGATTGTATATAAATAAGCGTGGAATATTTTTGTGCATGGTAGATGTGTGTGAGATTTCAGTAAATGCAATATAATATAAGTAAAAAAAATATTTTTGATTGATTGCTTTTTTATATAAGTATACAAATACATAGATGTCAAAATTGTAATTGCCGATTGTCGTTCCAGGGGCTAGAAATATACAGTGCAGAAGAAAGTTCAGTTCCTCATATATATGTGACATTCCAATCTGAAAGAGACAGAGACAGAATATACAAGATTCTAAAGGAATCTCCTAATGTAATGTTGGAAAAGGTTCACACAGAAGAAATGACATTACAGTGGCAAAATGGACTCGTATCAAATTATGATTATTTGATGTATTTAAATTGGTATGTCTATACATATTTAACACAAATAATCTTTTGTATAAATATAGCACATATTTTATTTAAAATTATTTCCAGTCTTGCAGATAGAAGCAAGAATGATCTCACCCAGTATCCAGTGTTCCCCTGGGTAGTGGCAGACTACACTTCAGAAACATTAGACCTAACGAACCCAGACACATTCAGGGATCTCTCGAAACCAATGGGAGCATTAAACCCTGATAGATTGGAGAAACTCAAAGAAAGATACTACGAAATGACTGAACCAAAATTTTTGTATGGATCTCATTATTCAGCTCCGGGCCTTGTTTTGTTTTATTTGGTAAGATAATCTTTAAAACAATGTATGGCAGCATTTTTTCTTTTTTCTTTTTCAGATCTCTGTATCCTTTCGACGCGCACGCCGCAAGCTGAAAGTCCCGGGTTCGATTCCCGGCATGGTCGACATTTGTGTGATGACCATGCTTGTTGGCGGTGGTCTGGGTGTTATAATTATGTATTAAAAAATATATTTGTCTAAAGTATATGTAGTTTATCAGTTCTTTAATAGCTTACCATAGGCCTAACCGACCGTGTGTGAAAAATATGTTCCGATATTATTATTATAACGTTTGAATTCTTAATCCAATATTCGAATGCTTTATAGGAGGCTATAGAACATTTTACAATATAAATTAACAGTAAGTAGAGCGAAAACTTCATGGTCAACAAGCTTCTACCGAAGCCTGATAATCAGTAACATCAATATTTAACTTACGTTCATGTATTATCCAATGAATGTATTTGAAAATGATAACACCTCTTGTTACCGCCATTATGCTAATATGTATTATGCAACTACTTGTTAGTTTTAATTCTTTTCTCGATTTTCAGGTGCGGAAATACCCTAAATATATGCTGTGTTTACAAAACGGTAGATTCGATCATCCAGATAGAATGTTCAATTCTGTTAAAGATGTTTATAACAATTGTTTGAGGAATATGTCGGATTTTAAGGTATAAAAAGACTAGAGGCCTGTTTCACAGGTTACGGATAGCCGCTATCTACCACATAAATTCAAAAATGGAACACAATTTGTATGAACATCCAGATAGTTTATCTGGATGTTCATACAGCAACCTGTGAAACTGGCCTTTAGGGCCAGTTAGTGGTATTTTTGAATTGTCTGGTAGATAGTGGCTATCCGTAACCTGTGAAACTGTCTTGAAGCTAATTAACAATTCTTCTGTTCAGAAGTCTTTATTTCTGCAGAAGTACCGAGGTTTTAAAGTGATTCAAAACCATTTTTTTTAATAATCTTCAGGAATTAGTTCCCGAGTTCTACGACACAGAGGGCAAAGGAGACTTTTTGGTGAATCAATACGAAATCAATTTCGGTGAGCGCCACGATGGGAGTAAAGTTAACGACGTAGCGCTACCGCCGTGGGCCTCCTCGCCCGAAGACTTTGTACTAAAACTAAGGGAAGCCCTGGAGTCTGAATATGTATGCAGACACTTGCATTTATGGATAGACCTCATATTTGGGTACAGACAACGAGGCGAAGAGGCCGTTAAGGCTTACAATGGTGTGTATTAATAGTCTGTACTTAAAAACTATGACCTTGTAAGTTTCACTTGTCATGCTTTGAGTATTAATTGAAGGTTGGATCATAAGATAATCCACATAAACAAGGCATTCACTTCTGAAGATGCAAATGCTTTCAGAAAAAAAAAATAGCGGCGTAGCTAGGTAACCAAGGGTCTTGGGGCAAATAAATAAAATGGGGCCCACTGCTATCCAAACTGGTTGAGATTTATCAATGAAAAAAAATTTAAAATATATAAGATTTTACGAGTTTCTCTGGTGGGGATTAGCCCCCTCTAAGCTAAAAGGCCCCGTGGCACCTCCCCCACCTAACCCCAAGGTAGTTCCGCCACTGCACAATACACGGGCGGATTGCATATTCCTCCCATATCGTCGATTCAATATGAGTCACGATAATGTTTGATAGCAGGATGTGCGCGATAAATATATATAAGATAAAAGCACGCTTTGATTAACGTAATCAAGTCTCTTTTTATCTGCATATCGATTTACATTGTTTATTGTCATCTTTTTAACCACTTCACACTACGAAGTGCCTGCATTTATTATGCGAAGTACCGAGTATTAATACTCTCTACTACGTCTTACTGATATCTTAGTATAAAAATGAAGCCCTATTTCCCTTGGTCACTCTATCAAGCGTGAACGGCTGGATATATTTAACTTCTTTTTTCTTTTGATATGTTCTGTTATTATAAGGAAAAGGTTCTTAGATCATCATCAGCCTTTTTATCGTCCCACTGCTGGGCACACGCCTCCTCTCACACAGAGAAGGATTCATCGTTAATCACCACGCTTGCTCAATGCTTGTTGGTGATTTCAGACTTAGTTTTCCTCGAGATGTTTTCCTTCACCTTTAGTCAGCCATTGGTGTCCAAGATATACTTAGAAAGTACATATACTTCGAACCCGCGCACTCTTACTTGAGAGGCTGGTCCTTTAAGCACTAGGCCACCACGACTTTAGGGAAGAAAATGAAATTGCGCGAAAATTTAAGAACAGAATAACTCATAGGATACTCTTTGTCGCGAAAATAACCACGCCCGCAGAGCCGCGTGCTCCCGCTAGTGACAAAATAAAAATTGCCTTCTACGCATCATTACAATCTAAATAACATCGTAATATAATTTCTAGCTCAGTGTGCTAGTAACAATATTGTGTTAAAAATTCGTCATAAAATATAATTTTTATCTTGTAAACATTTCAATTCCAGTATTTCACCACGTGTGTTACGAAGGAGCGGTCAATCTCGAATGTATTTACGACATGAACGACAGGCACGCGCTAGAGGTGCAAATAATGGAATTTGGACAAGTGCCAAAACAGCTCTTTACTAAACCGCACGTTAGAAAAATAACACCGCACATTTCGAAGCCCCTGTCTTATTTAGACGACTGTGTTTCTTATAAAATGGAATGTATTGATGTGTTACAACTGCATAAGGAAGCTGTGACGTGTGCCATTCGCCATGGGAACAGGGTCATATCTGTTGGCAAGGATGGTACACTCAAAGTATATGACACGGTACAAAGGAAGCAAATCAGGAGCGTCATTTTAAGTTCAACGCCCTTAAGTTCGTGTGTGATGGTCGATGACAATACTGTAGCCGTCGGCTCGTGGGACAATGAAATGTAATGCTATTTTTGTATGTGAGGGCCTGTTTCACCATCTACGAATAAGTTCCAGTTAGTTTATTTAGTAGATGATTTCATACAAATTCTGTTACATTTTTGAATTTATTCGCTAGATAGTGGCTATTCGGACATTGTGAAATTGGTCCTAAATCTAATGGTTATGATTGTTGATACGCTTTCAGTACTAAACTGTTAACACTAACTTGCAGATATTTATATGACGTAGAATACGGCAGAGTAGTGGAAAGTTTTCGCGCGCACGATGACTCCGTCAGTTGTTTGTTGTGGCTTGAAAAAGGTTTGTTTTTCGTAGCTTTTTCAGCGTTGTTTTTATAAATTGACCTACTAATATTCTAATAATGTTTCTTTATAACTTGTTTTTAACTTTTTGACCGCCACAGTCACGTATAGATGACAAGCCAACAAGTACCTACGCCACGGTCACGACTACAGGATAGACTTTTAAAATTAAAAAATAGTAGTCACTTTTAATCGATATAGTTCTAAACTTTATATTGTATTTATGAATGAATTCTTAGCTTGGCGCTGAGGGCACGTCTTTCTTATTTTGACTTGGCGGTCAAAAGTTTAAATAAGAATGCAGTAAATGACCAGTTTGGTGTATATTTTAGAACGTTTGTTGATATCGGGCGGATGGGATGGCGTGGTTCGCGTTTGGGGCAATGTCGGCAGGACGGGACAAGCCCTTCGCGGACTGAAGGCGGAATTTGATCACGATGGGAAAATAACCAGTCTTACGTACAGGTAAGGCTTATAATATGTGCCCATTTTTAAATATATATTTGCATATATGAAGCAAGTAACTCTATTTCTGGGTGCCTTCTAAGGAAACTTTCTTGACTTAAAAGGAATACAATAGGTACATACGATATAACTTAAAAGACATCATCGTCTTGATTGGAGGCCACGACTACCTGCCCGAACACTGAATCTACTTTTACTATCAGTCTTAATACTTGGAGCGACTTCAATTTTGTATATCTATCTAATCTGATATGTATTATGCAGAATAGTTCGTCAAAATAGTCCGTATATGTCTAGGTCAGTGATACTGTCATAGACAACATACGTATTATTATTATGTATATTATATACGTAATCGATGCCGTTATGTAGTATCTTAGATCTTTGCTGGAACAAATGATCATTTTAGAAAGTTGTCACGCCAGATTTTGTAAATAATTGCAGAAGGACCCACTTAGCTTAAGTTATAAATATTTATAGAGACAAAAAAATACTAAACTAGTTTTACTTTTAAATTTTTAACTAGGTTAGCCAAAGGTCTTAAAATAATTACTATAAACTGAAAATCACTTAAAAACGTTTATTTGACTAGTTAAACTAGCACCTTCAAAGAATAGCCCTTCATATCAAATTGCTTTAGCTATCATTAAAAATACACAAACAAGATTCATATTCTGGCGTTTTAATGAAACCTACAACTATTATTCTTTTTCAGTAGTGATTTATAGAATTTCAGTCTTATTTCCCTATAAAATTAGGAAATTTTGGAGTAAGGATGCGATAATTCTGCCTGAGCTGCGGATTGTTCGCAAGAGTTACCGTGGCCCTGGCACGCAAAGACCTTTAGAAGAAGCATAATGGGTTTTGGTCAGTAAGAGTCTGATTCTCCCTGCACATTTAGCGGGATGGGCATTTAACGAAAAAATTGCGATAGTTAGAAAACCAACCTCCTCATAGAAAATACTGTTCCAAATTTAAAATCATATCTTCCCAAGGCGGCGTCGTCACGAAATCGACGTGATAGCCGGCACGGGGGACGGTGAGGTGTTCCTATGGGACTACACGACAAAGGAGCTCACCAACAAGATTGACGTTCACATATCTTCCGTCACCGGCGTCTGCTTCGTGCCTTCGGGAGACAGGGTTGTTACTGCCTGCAATGATGGCAACATGCGAGTCACTGATCTTAGTGTCTTGGATTCGGTGAGTTTTTATTTTTACATTTATAATAATCTATATAATATGGGGGCACCTTTTCACACACGGTTGGTAAGCCCCAATTGATATGGGTGCCAACACAACTGATAAACTACATTATAGTTTATACCACAGCCAACAAGCACGCTCATCACACAAATGTCGTCAGCCATCCGCTTAGCCTTCTCCCGACGATATTGGGATCGGCTTCCAGACTAACCCAAGATAAAAAGTCATTTATTCAGAGTAGGCTGAACTTCAGTAATTTTTGAAGGTCAAGATTACATTTTTTTTTAATATTTATTTATAAATATATATATGTAAAGTATATGTAGTTTATCAGTTGTGTCGGTACCCACATCACAAGCTAATCACCATTATCATGGGGCTAAGCGACCATGTGGGAAAAAAGCTGTACCGATATATTAAAAGACAGCCCCCAAAAAACGCCAGCACGTATGTAGTAATACTGTATGCTTTTATTTCTTGCCTTGCATATTCCGCGTATAACTACAATATTTATTGGACTAAATAGCAAGTGACATATATAATTTTTCTGTACTATGTTTTTGACATTTCTTATCTGACTAGTAAGCATACAATGAGTATGCATTCTCAATGTTCCTGCATGAAGTCGTTAACTCTGTTTTATCAGTTCTTGTGTACAAATTCTTCTTGTTTGTCGTTTCTTTTATCTCAATGCCTTCAAGCTTAATAGAGGGACAAGGAAGTCGTGTGTAGTAATCAAAACTATAGTCGAAATTTTGAAATTTAGAAATAATAAGGACAGTTTAACTGTTTTTAACTTTTCTGAAATATAACTATTATGGCGGCCATGGCAGTTCTCTCTAAGGAGTTCAGCCGGCTCATTTGCGAGGATCCAGGTGTCTATTCAATTACCCTCATCGTCCGCTGGGAAGGCAATCCGACACTGACCGATCCGACATTTACATGCTCTCCGAGGCGCGGATGCGTCAATGACCACAAATCGAGCCCAAGATTCCGTACACACCAGTGGCGCTATGCTACTTCTAGACCAAGCAAGTGTCTGAAAGAGTCTGAAATATTTAGTTTTATCATTATTAGACCAAAACCAACCTTTTTCTGTACCAAACTTGAAAGTAATGCTACCATTCCATAATTCTATGAATCGTCAAATAATTATATTGTTATTATTAGGTCTATCAGAAACATTTGCCGGAGTCTGTGACGTCACTGTGCTGGGACGGTGCTAGCGTGCTGTGGCTCGGCTGCGGCGACGGCTCGCTGCTGCAGTGGAACATGCTAACCGCCGCACAGACCAGTGAACACTCGGCTCATAATGGTATGTATAACTGATCTATAAGTTGTGACGTCATGGTGTTGTGATGTTAGCTTGCTGTCACTCGGCGGTGGCGACGTTTCGCTGCTGTAGTGTGACCCTCAGCTCATTATGGTAAGTCATTACTAATCTACAGGTTGTGATGTTATTGTGCCGTGGCTTGCTGCTGCGGTAGGACATAGTCACCCGCCGATCAGTGAACATTCGGTTCCACAATGCTACCTATGTATTACCGACCTATAAGTTGTGACGTCATTGTATTGTGTTGTGGATCTGGGGGCGACGTTTCGCTGCTATAGTGGAACCCTCTGCTTATAATCTTTACTAATATATAGGGTGTTATGGTACTGTGCCGTGGCTCGCTATTGCAGTGGAAAATGCTCACCGTCGCGCAGACCTATGTGAACCCACCGCACTTTATGGTGCGTCATCACCGACCTATAGGGTATGACGTCACTATCTTGTTACGTCATTGTGGGGTGGTTCGGTACAGCTTTCTTCTCCTACGTACTGCATCTATAATATCTACATTAAAAAAATCTTATGAAAATTGGTTTCGTAGTTTTCCATTTCGTCTTGTTAATAGTGACATACACGCCTGTGGATATAGTTTTAACATAAGCAATCACATTTAAATGTTTATTTTATGTATTAAATGTTTATGTGCAAAATGTTTCTTAAATAGTTCTATTTGAAATGTGTCCGAATCATAAATATTCGCAGAATTTATAGGTAAAGGCGTTTCGTAGTCCTAAGAAGTGTTGTTATTGTGGAGATAACGTTATTTGTATATTAATTGTACTGTTTGTTATGTTTAAAACGCAGGGTTCAAAAACATTGCGAAACAAGTTATGTTTGCGGGTATAGTCCTGAAAAATCTTACGTTACATTTTTTTTTATGTGTCGCCGCTACTCATTATTATTAAAAGATATCTCTTAGGAATAGGTTATAGGTATATTAAGAAATCTTCACAATGTGCACAACATAACTTAAAAAATAAATTATACAAGTATTTCTTCTCCTGTCTTATAGAACTATCTTGCAATATCGCTCTTAAAATCAGTGTCTACGTAAATGGTTTATCTATTTTACTGGTAATCGATAGAGCGATAATAGAGAGCTAGCTAGCCTTTTAGATTGACTCTTTTATATATGAATGCTTCTTCGGATCAGAAAATTATTTCTAGCAGGTACGACACGTAGTTTTTCGGTTACTGATGCCACTTTTAAACTTCCTCTTATATACTCATTCCTTACTCTATCCATTCGCTTAACAACACACATTCTTCTTAACATTCTCATCTCTGCTGCATGCAGTTGTCTTTCATTCACCTCTTTTGTTCGATAGCTATACTTAATCACTAATTATCATTAATTATCACAATTTTTCTCGCAACGTGGAACTCAAAACTCAATTTGCTAAGACGCAAGGTTCAAAATATTATCTGAAAAAAAATAAGAATGTAACGCAAAAAATCTTCCATATTTTAAATCTATAATATCCGTCGTACCGTAGGCATAGAGAATACACGTGCTGTTAGAAAAACCATTAAAACTGAAGCGTGTGTTGTGTAGGTACCTACGTAGTTCTAAATATATTGCAAAATAGAAATGATGATGATCTAAAATTTAATTATTATGCTAGCACAAATATTTCAAACGATCGAATCATTAAATCGTTTTTAACATTTAGATACCTGAATTGAAAAATTATGCAACTCTATAAATATAATGAAATATTTTTTTTGATCAACTATGCGTATATTGATACATTTGCAGACTCGAAACTAGAAATTTTATTTATTACTTTTTAGTAATTTTCGCACAATACCTACTCGACGTCTCAGGAACTAGTAACTAGGTACTCTAGCTACTGCCTGGGCTGCGGGTTGTTCGCTATAGTTACCGTGGCCCTGGCACACAGGGACCTCCCGAAGTAACATAGTGGGTTTTAGTCAGTAAGAGTCTGACACTCCCTCCAGCTGCACTCAGCGGGAGGGGTCATTCATTTGATGATTTCTACGAAAAAAATAAAAATAAAAGGTATTCTAGCTACTTGTATGTACCTGTACCTAACTGTAGGTATCTATTACCTACAACTGTGTCAGAATTAAAAAAAAAAATACAGATTAAAAAGGTTGTTTTCAACTTTACCTAGCACACATAAAACGGAAAAAGAAGAAACACCTGTCCTATTAAAACTAGTCAAGTGTCTAGTCATGCCTACGTCGTTACCCCGCGGTTTTCATTAAAGAAATGTGTTTTGTTTCAGACTCTATCAACAACGTATATTTCGACGAGATCTCAAAAACATTGATAACAGCCAGTGAAGATAAAATTATCAAGATTTGGGAAATTACGCAAAGTTCCTGACGCACGCGTTTCACGCTCGCTCACAGTATTAAGAACTAGCTTCTGCCCGCAACTTCGTATGCGGATCCTATCGCTTATGCCAGCGACTATGGGGTCGTCAAAGTCGAAGATTTAAAACGTCTTATTCTCACAGCAGAAAATGCTCATCATGTGGAACAGTTTTTGCTATGGCAGCAATCTCTTATAGTTTAGCTGGTCTGTTGCGGTTCTCTACCAGGTGTTCAAGTTTTCAAGATAATTTATAGCCTATATGTTGCCCAGACCTAACACCTATACAACAAAAAAATAATCATTCAAATCTGTCCAGTGGTTACGAAGATTAGCGCGTACAAACATAGTATTTTTACTGTTTTATTATATGTATAGATCATGACAGATAATAATACTTTAAAAAATTGTGATATTCGAACAATACGTAAAATAAAGATTTATTTGTGTTAAAATATCTAATATAAAATGCAGAAATGAGACTATGTTCAATAAAGATTTATCGTTTTAGTACAACGTGGTTTAATTATTAATTAATGCGCTTTTATTAGCTTCGCTTGTAACTATGTATGGATGAAAATCTAGGAAACTTTATTTGACCCACTTCCCGGTCTTCGATTTGCACACGCTCTGAGTTCTGATGACAATACATGACTAGATAAGAAACGTCATTACGAATAGCTTTCTTTCATAATAAATCATCGTAAGTGTTTAATGATTACCTACTCTGTAACTTATAAGTAACCAATTCATTAAGTGCGTTCTAAAAGAGTGTGCAAAAGTTTAGATTTTTTTTGACCCTTTTGTTTTTAGTGTGCCAAAAGGCGGCAGTAGACGGTGGGCTGGTCCAATTTAAAAAAAGTGCATATTTATTACCTTAACTTCCGTTACTAAGCAATTACGGGCGGTCGGCGCGGCGCCTGACGCTCCGTGCGCCCCGGATTGAAAGGGCGGTGTCTGCATCGAACTTCACAACACGTAGCTATGTATACCGAGCCTACGTTACGCAGACTCGTGCCTTCATAAGCTATTTGGCAAGTACCATAATTACCTTAAAGTTAGAAGTCAAGGACGATTACATTCTACATGTATGCATGCAACGTGCAAAAAAAAATATATCGATGAAACAGCTTTGAGTAAACCTTTGTTTTTGGCACGAACTAGTATTTTTGTTTTGATAACATCTTATTTCTAGATATAACTAGGCTAGAACGCTTTTAATGAAGCGTTTTCGTAGTGTTTACAATATATTTGTATTTTTTTTAGATCGGTTGAATTTATTTCTGGAAGAAGCTACTGTTTTTTCTTTGATATCATGAAGGTTTTTATGGGAAACCGCACAGGTACCTGGGTTGAGGAGGTCAGATAGGCAGTAACTCCATGTAAAACACTGATACTAAACTGCATCTGATTTGATTCTAACACGATTCAAAGTAGTTATATAGTGTGGAAAAGGCTGGGTAGATGTTAATGGTAGGAAACCGTCGAACTTAATGGAACGGAATTACGTGGAATTGTAGATCCCAATATGTTCCTTCTTGAGGTCTCTGGCAGGGTCGCGGTAACTCTTGCGAACAACCCAGGCTGCCAGCGCTGCCTGGCAGACCTTAGCCTTAAGGGGCTCCGATGCTTAAATAATCCTACCTAAAACGGATATATACAGCATAACGCTGCACACGATAACAGTGTAGGAAATATAAAACTGGGTGACCTCGAAAGCGTACACTATCTTCTGAACAGTTTACTGGGAGGAGCAAACTGTCATAACTATTTAATTTTGTAAAAATAAAAATCGGTCAAGTACGAGTCTGATGCGGCTACCGGGGATTCTGCACGTATGATCATTATATACGGTGTCTTCAGTATACTTACCACATAAAAGCTGAAATTTTTCATATCATCTATATAGGCACATACAATTCTATTTATAGTATTAACGTTTATTGAAGGAACTTAAACTTCTGACAAGCGATTTGGAGTTAGTTTTTCTCCTGACTGACATTATTCTTTGTTAAGTTACTTAGTGGTTAGCTCGAGGTTTAGTGTCATATTCAGCGCTTGGCTTACGCTTATTGTTATGGAAATTATTGTAACGTATCTGCCTAATTAATATTTGACAGCTGCTGTTTTTTTTTTTCATTTTTGATTTCAAGGTCATCATTATTTGCCTAGCCTTCTCCTTTTTAAAAAGGTTTCGACAGATGCTAAAACATTTTTTTCCTAAGTAAGTTCCTAGGTGTGTGGCGTAAAATAACATATTTGGATATTTGCTAGGTAGACTTGGGAAAGAGTTAGGAACATATTAGCCGGTGAAATCTAAGTACATCAACTTATTTATTTTTCCTCAATCTGAAAATGATTTTCTTGAGATTTGCTATCTTCAGATCCCGGACCTGATTAAAATGGGACTATTCAGGAAGTAAATGGTTGGGATAACTTATATATTTTTATGTGTGCATAATTATATTATGAATAAATGCTAACATAAATTGTAGACTGCCAGAACAAAAAAAAATATTAAGTATCAGAATTGAGAAACTCCTCTTAGTTCCTTCTTTGGAAACTTGGTTAAAAGATCACTATTACTTGTATTTCTTGATCTCAAATGTTTATGTTTGAAGCGGATATAATAACATTATGTTTAACAAATGTGATACGCGTTTAGATATCACAGTTTACTGATTATCGTGAGATGCTTGTTTATTTATGGGCGTAAATAACTTCGTAGGTGACCCCAGCTGTTGAAAAGATTTTCAATAAAGCGAGTACTTGAATTTACCAATTAATATAATTACAAATTTCATAACATGATAATTAAGACGATTAAAATACAACAAGGAATTCATCTACACAGTAACAGACTCTACCATCGTTTTTTTAATAAGTTCACCAAAATTCTCCGTGGTCTCGGCATTATTGCTTTCCGTTGTCGTAGCGGATTGAGACTGAGAGTCCGTTGCGTCCTGGGTCGTCTGGTCCGAATGGTCCAAGTTCAGCAGCGTGTTGTGACTGAACCAGTTCTCATCATTTTCTACAGTTTGCATCTTATTACTAGGTTGATATGGCAATGTCATCAAAGTAGTATAATGAGTATCACTTTTGCTGTCATTATTTACACAATCGGAACTGTTTTTGTACATTCCATAGTGATTATGTTGTGTACTATGATATTGTAGCGAGCTGTGTTCATGCATGTTTGCAGCTGATTTGTGCAAGTAATCTGGTACATACACGTGGCCATAGTGACTGAACATAGTCATCTGGGAACTGTGCGCGAATTCCTCAAAACTTGTGGCGGAGAAACTTTGCAAACCTTTAAAATGGTGTTCCGTTTGTTGTTCGTACGCATAGTTCAGATCGCAAGGAAACCGTTGCACATTATTGACAGTATCAAATCCCATGGCGTTCGCTGTGGAGTAAGGTGGACCTTTGCCTTGCAGTATGTTGGAGGTGTAACCATTATGAGTGTGATGATTGTTTGTATTCTCAAAATGCATGATGCTGTTGTCGTTTACATTATTGTGGTTGGAAACCTCATTTCTATAGCCATATGACATATCGCCATTCTGCACTGTGGAATTATTCATATCACAATGAACATTATTAAAACTTCCTGTATTGACGCAAGATTCAACTTCCACTCTCGGAGTAAGGTTAACATCACGTAACATTCCATCCTCATGACTAAGACAACGCTCTCTTTCATATGAAGCATTTGACGAACAAGATGTGGAGTTATTGTGCGTCTCTAGCCATTGTCTTTTAGCAGCTTCTTGGTTCTCTTCATTTTTCTTTTCAAGGCCTATTCTCATAAGAGTTTGTATGAAATGCGTCCGAACTCTTACAGGGTTGAATTCGATTCGACCTGTGGTATTGGCACACCCATCTCTGGTGCATCCACAAGGGAAGTTCAATCTATCGACTTGGCATTTTATTCCTGCTAAGCTGCAGGAACAACTTTCTGGATTGCATGTGCCCTTACATGCACAGCCACAGAATTCACGGGATGTTCTTATATCTCTACATTCGTCTTTTTCATAGCCTTCTATCTTTCTTACTCCAGCTGCACGTAATAGAGCTCGCCTTTGTCTAGTTGGAACAGGTTGTAAGAAAAAATAACTATCTAAATCAAGCTCTGATTCAGAAATGTCACTTGCTTCTTCTTCCGTGTCACTATCTTCACTGGAAGAAAGAGACACGCCTTGTAATGTATGACGCTCACTCTTCAGCTGCTGCAGTATTTGTCTATGTAGTCTTCTCTGCTCTAATGCATGCTCAGCTAAGGTAAACTTTTGTATATGAGAATGTTCCCATTCCATTCCTAACGTCGAGCCTCCCTGCGATGGGACACACGAAAATCCTTGGGCTCTTGGAAAGTAAAATACAGTAACGTTATCGAATGTTATACTCTCTTTCCGTTTTTTAGTTTGAGGCTCGTATTTGTTTTCATCGCTACACTTTCGCTTAAGACTACTTCTGAGGGGCTTAACTTGTGCTAAAGAATGATGGCCATTATCTACATTGTTCTCATTATTACTACTGTTGCTGGAGTTATCATTATTTTGGTCTAAATCATCAGATGATTTGACATTTAGGCTACTTGTGCATGGAAGAGCAAGGTTGAAGCTTGGTATTTTTAAATCATCAATAACTTCTGATCCAAGGCCTGAGTCGCTTCCTTCTGACCTATCTTGAGCTTCTTCTTCCCTATCATTGAGAGCGCTATCCGGTGGAAGACTACCAAGAGCAGAATCTTCACTGTCAGCTGAAGCACTGTCCGTTTTGATGTCATCTATATCACTAAGAGTATCATTGTCATCTATTTTTACCGCAAAGTCTATTTTACTGTCACTGCTCTCATAAAACTGAGAGTTGCTACTACTGATTACGTTACTTTGTTCATCATTAGAGCTAAGGTCTTCACTGTGAGCGTCACTGTCACTACTTTTTTCATCTTTTATCACAAGGAAGCCATCTTCTTCCTTATGTTCTTCAGCTGGCTCCCTTTCGCAATCTGTTACCTCCTTATCAGGTTGCTCTTGCGGCTGCACGCCCAGTTCTGATATAGCGTTCTCCATGATGACTAAAGTTATCTGCAAAAAAATTTGGAAAAGATTAGGCAACTTATGTATATCATTTACTTAAATCATATTTTATAATATGTTTTGGACCAGGTGCGCTTGAGCAGAATATAGGTTTTCCTAATTTGTGATGTCTTATAAGTATATTTGAACTGCCAATTCAATTTTAATTTCATTGCACCTAATATAAATGAGTAAATTTATTGTTGCCATCCTCACTCATGCCTGTAAATACGTTAGCAGATATCGCTGCGATAGAGGAGTGCAGCGAGCCACCTGCACCCGTCTGAACCGAGCAGTATTATAAATCAAACAAAATGATAATTCAAAACCGGTACCTATTTCAAAAGGCTGTGGCCTCGACTAACTCCACCGGTATGCTCGAGCGTGCCAGCGGATCCCCTGTTCCATGATGATCACACGGACACCAACGCGGTCACCGGTTTCTCACTCTGATCAACGAAATATCAGTAAGCATAATAATTTATTTCAGCAATTCGGTCACCCACTGCTGTTCTGCCACACAAAAGTCACTCTAACACACCACTGCAATAAGGTCCGCTTTATATCACGTTTCGCTGCGCGCCGTTGTGTTTTAACCCTATTTATTTATTTTCCGCCTTATTTTGACAGCGACGTTCTTCGCTTTAAAATCTTTTTATAATGCGTTTTCTTCTTGTTTCAAGCCAGTAATAAGTCTGTTCACTTTTTCAGATATTCAAACTTCACAATGGTTCATTATAACACAAAATATTTAACGTAAAATCATCACTGCACAAGCACAGAGTCACAGAGAGAGGCCACTTTTACTACCGATCTCACAGTTCCCACCTCGCGTAATCGCGTTGGACGACTCGGGCGACGCAGGCAAGTTTTAAACCGGAACAATGGAATAGACCGCTGGCAAATGCGAGCGGTGTATGCGGAGGGGCCTCCTGAATTTAGTAGCGTATGGGCTGCGTTGTTCGACGTGACGTCGCCCCTCCCCGCACACCGCGTCCCGGCCTTGCGACCCTCCTCACCGCGTCCACCCGCCGAGCTCGCGCAAGCGCGTTCCGTTTCTTGTGAATGCAATGATACCAACGTGGTGATTATTAAATTCCCATTTTGTTATTGTTATTTGTTATTTTCTTTGCGCTGTTTTACTATGTTTCATTTTAAATTCATGTTCGATACAAATTAGATACTGTAGACGATGTAGGTACCCGAACTATAGTTTTAGTAGTGGGACTGTACATTTTTTTATTTAAAAATCTTTTGTACTGACGTAAGAGGCTTCTCTTGAAAACTGTTTGGTTTAACTTGCGTCCTGAAAAGCAACTAACATACTCAAATCTCTCATTATTTTCGCTGTTCACTTTATACTGAGTTCCTTTTGTACATAATATGTAGGTAGACGGGTCTTTAATTTTCTTACTTTTGATGACTGAGATGTTTCCTGATAATTTCGTCACCGACATTAATAGTACCGTTTCTTTCGCTCCGTTAAGACTTCAAAACATCTGAATATATCAAAAATATTTCTTCAAATAAATATTATGTGTATAAAACTCCTTTATTTCGAGCTAATTGCATTTTTTTCCCAATCAAACCCAATACTTATTATTGGACCAATTTTGTAGAGCTGCATGGCAATCGCGACCCCAAACCCATCTATCGTCTTCGCAACATAGTGCTTGTAAAGTATAAATACTCCCGTAAATGTGGGAGATTCAAACATGGCAGCCCAGGTTCACAACCTTTAGCTCTCAGGCGAGCCCGACAGGTCTCGACCGACATAAGCGTACGTCTGCGTCATGTCATCATGGCTATGTACCTTAGTCAGTAGCTGATGATTATTTGCCTCTACTCTTGCAGCTCCAAATACACCAAGATGACGAAACTTCTATGTAAACAAAGGCGCCCCAATGCGTATAATTCACATGACTTATGTAGTTAATGTCCGATAACACTTTTAGATAGTGTAGTCAATTGTTCAGGGATACTATTTATAAGATCTGCCACAGGGTAATCTGTTTACTCGAACAGGTGTAGTACGTAGGTGGGCATGACGTGTGCTCTGGCCGCGTCACTGCAGCACAGCACAGCTTGCTCGCTTCACTACAAGCATTCTTCAAATAAATTGGCACTCGACGCCAGTCGACATAATACGGGGCGAGGTGGCGGACTATACGTACCAACCCGTACGTATACGATAATCAATAGATATTTTCAGGAGGCTTTCGTGAAGAGCGAGCGAGACGCAACGATAGCGCGCTCTCGCTCCGTCCTATAATTTACATAGCATACGGTGAAAAGCACGATGTAGATTAAAAGTTTTATACAGCAACAACAGTAAATTTATTGATAACAATGTTATATCACCGTTATCAAGGACAGTAGACTCTTGCAGTAGTTTACTATTTAAATTGAGATTGATAAAATCAAATCTTATTCGTTTATCAAAAAATGATTTTCTTTCTTTATGATTTACGAGGAAGTTGCCTTTAATGTGTCTATTTATTTAGTAAGATAATAATAAGTCTTCCACAACCTTGGTCATGCCGTGCTCTCTAGTGCGGCTCTACAACATGAAAATGCATTAAGAAAACTCTCGAAATTCCGCTTACTCGTAAACTGCTTCTTTCATATCTAGGCGCCACTCCTCCTTTATCGGTGACCAGTACCATTGTAATAAGGAAAATGACTCAAGGTAACATAGCTAGAGACAATTTTGTTCCTAATGAACTAATATTTATCATATTATTTATTTTAAGCACCTTTTTTTTGTAAAAACCCATCTCAGGTAACAAAGTGTACTAAATAACATTGTTAATTCACAGAAGCAGACCAACTCAGCAACAATCGAACAAGTTTTTGTTCATATTGTGTGCCTGTGTAACCCGTTTTTTATCTCATTTCTAACGGTTGGCTACGCCGCCGCCGCCAGTCCTCGTAGGACGTACTACTGGTACGTAGGTAGACAGTCGTATCGTGCTGTACCTAGGCACTGCCAGACTTATAGGGCATTTGTGGTTAACATGGTAACGGCAAAAACAAACTCCACCTATATTATAGTGATTACGCGAGTGTATAGCAGCATAGCCATCAAAGACGCGCGTTACCATGAATAAATTATTTGTTCGTATAGGTATGTGTGGAGGGTACATAGATACCTAGGTGCTTAGTACTGCGGAGAGGGAGTGTGGGGGCGCGGGTGGCAGACTGGGGTAGATTAAATTTCGTAGCACACCGCTAGCAGCCCGAGCTCGCTTGTATTCATCAGCGTTAGGGTTGCAATTGCTTCCCGGTGTGTTTCAGCGCACAATATTCTCTCGCACATGTTTAGTATGCAACCGCCTTGTATCATTGGTTCATTTCAATGTTTTGGAACCGCGTAAAAATCCATAAATTTATGTTAGAGGTAGACAGGAACTGCCATCACTTGTCTCATTAACTAATCTGTCATTGTTCTAGTGTAAGAAAATATAACATAAGCCTAGGGCTAGATTCTCATAGTAGAGGTATTCCCACTGCATTGTATTGGTACAGGTCCATAGTCTGACACATTTTCTAAATATCAATTTATTTAAGGAAAATTAGAACGAATAATTCACTGTACACTAATACAAATTAATTTTGCGGATCCAAGCAAATTGAACATCTCCACGAAGGCACTATAGATATAATACAATAGAATTTTTATTCCCATATAAAAAGTACACATTACAAACTCTAACAAACAAAAATACAAACAAAAATAGAATAGAATACATTTCATCGTTTTGTCTGCCATTACTTTGTGGTTACATTATTATGTAATGCCTGAATATTCCTAGAAGTCTGGAGAAACAAGGTCGGCCTTGTGAAAAAGCGACGGTTTTCAGCTGATATTGGCAGACCTCAAGGCTATCAGTTAGCAAACCTAATAGAATATTTCCAAAAAGTATTCAGTCTAAGAATAGAATATAAGATTTCTTGCGTTAGTCAAACTTATAAACATTGAATTGAAATTCTAGTTAAGTTCTCTAAAGAGCTCTTTTTTCTGATGAGCTTATAACCAGGTACTTAAAAGCTTCTCGGTTTGAACCCTCAGACGGCGAGCCACCCAAAACTGACCGTCCACAGATCCGCGCCTATAGTGTCCGGAAGCCGTCCCTCGACACCCGGCGCTCATGGTGTCTACCAGCTCCAGCGAGATGAGCGGTGCGGTCTATCAGCCTCTCCACCGCCTCCTTAGCTAGCATAATTGCTTCGCAGAAAGAAGCTACGGCATCTCATTCTCTCTCTTCTGTATTTTTTGCATTGAAAATCGTGTACATTTCTTCTTTCTTATAAACATAAAGAAATCTTTTCATTTTGCGTGTGTGAACATTTGAGTGGCTATCACTAGGTGTCTTGCATGGACTTGTATAGAGGTAAACACTAGACGACGTAGTATTATATTTACGTGTCGGTAAACACTGACTCACATGTTTGTAATAAACCCTTTGGATGATAATGTAGTATCGAAAGGGACTGAGATTGAATAACCAGAACTTCGGTTAAAATATTTTGTCAGTTTGTGTTACATAGAAGTATTGAAAAAACTGAGTAGGTACCTGCATTCCTGTCTAGCAACATTCTGTACCAGGTTCAAGAACTACTACTACATTTTTTTTTACTAGTGAGAGTATGAACGTGGATGCGTATAGGGGAAGGAAAGGGTACGAATGGATATGAAATAGGTATAGGTAGACTAAGGAAATAATGGATAGATTGTGAAGGTTTGAAAACCATAACAGAGAAGTTACTTCTTATGCAGAAATATGTAAGACGATATATTGCAGCTATCACTAATGAATTTGAGATAGCTGTCGCAGGAAGATAGTGAGATAAAGAGCCTCTTCTTAGGACCACATTTTATGATATTGGTGATCCGTATCTATAAATACTAACTATACATACTTGCATGTATAGGTGTGCCTCTTTAATTTGTAATTGCAATCAACACTTAAATATTTATAATTTGGCATTAGTGTAGAAATCTTCGCCTGTAATTATTTGTCAGTAGGTTACAACCATTTGCAACGCTTCAGTGAATGGTTTGTTTAGTTGTCTAGGCTGCATTATCACGTGAACTGCAGTTTGTATAATAAAGCCTGATTTCAGTTATAGTCAAAAAAAGTTCTAGAGGTTCTAGAACTTGTATATTAGACTATTAGTACGATAATTTTTAGATAGCAAGTAATGCTAGAGTATTGTCTAAGTTTCTTTTGCAATCAATGTTATATTCGCATATGTTCAACTATATCTATACCTTAGCATGTATATCAATGATCGGTCTAGTATTAGTCTTGTGTTTCTATTGGTCAAGGTAATGCCGTTGTGTACGACATTGAACGTATGACACTAGTATCAAATTGGTCTAATTTCTTACATTTACTGATTTAAGTCAATATTAGGGTTCAGGTATTTTTTATCTGGTCCTGATTTAGCGGATTAGACTTCTAATTTATTATGTGTATTTAAAGCTTTGACATTCCTCTTGCATCTATAAGTTCAAATAATATTGATCTCTATTTTCGAATCTATACGTAATATATATTTCTATGTTATGTGAATATCAAACACAGTGTCGGCTAAGTGCATACCTTCTTATGCAAAAACGCGAAAAGACACGCTCTGATCACAAACTCTCAAAATTAGTACCTAAGCATAGGTAGGCATGCTTCCTATAAGAACGTAGGCTCTGACTAGGAAAACCCATGATAAAAAACACGCAATATTAAAAATTTTAATAATAATTTTAATTTTTTAATTTTAATTTTTTCCCCGTTGCCCCCTTGTTGCTACTTAGCGACTAGTTCCCGGGGGCCCGGTAAGTGAGCTGGCGAGTCTCCTCCTGCCATTTTTACATGTATTTACTACATTGTTATCGGCAGGGGTCATAGTCCCCATAGTTTTCCCTTCCCTAATCCACTAGCATCCCATCACAATAACCCAAGTAGATTTTCTTCCATACTTAGCAATAGTTTAGCACAAACCGGGGGTTGTCCTTGGGTACATTTCTATAGTGTATACAGGGATAATCGTCGGTTTTGTGTCACCATTACATATATTAAAGTTGTCTCAAAAGGGCTTCAGCGTGTTGGCTTCGGCCCCACGTTCGCCTTCTAAAAATCCGGGACTCTGTAGTCCCGTGGTCTAGTAGAGACATACAAAATAATTTTAATTTAAGTAGTCAGATCCTTAGTGTAAATTAACTAGAAGTAAAAGATAAAAATGCGAGTTTATTTTTGTATTTTTCCCAACCTTACCTATCCATGAATACCTGCTACTTGGTACTTATTGCGTCCTTCGCTGAGTTTGCCCTTTTCTCCCACGATGGTCGCTGCCACTGTTCAGCTAAATACTGCCACGCCCAACACCGTGTTTACTTCTCATAATACAATACAAGGCCGATTTATATTGTTATCGTGAATGCCTTGGGAACTGCATCAAACAGTTTTTTAAAAGGGTTCAATCCGCTCTATAATCTTAGTCGAATAGGTGAGTGCATCGTGATACGGATGAATGGCTCGATGTTCTAGAAACTGTTAATTTATTCAATAATATTTTTGGTTAGACACACGTAAAGAGACTTGGAATTACAATATTTGTACAGACGCCAGCACATCAAGATACCCGAAATTGTCAGATTTCCCCAAACAACTTTGAACCATAATGCATGAGCGGTAAAGTTGAAAATCTATTAAGGAAATTTTACAGATTGTAGTAGCTTGATGTGCTGGCGTCTGTACGTTTACATTCAATTTTGTATGTATTTTGTTATAGTCACAAAATAAAAATAATATTATTTCAGTTACTAAATGTTTAGCAAGCGAAAGGAGAATAAGCTATTGTGTATTTTCCTAGCTTGGAGATGATATTTTTTTAATTGTAAGATTCGTTCCTGTTGCTGCTTAACCTTTGTAGCTATAGATAAATCTTTATTTTTAAAACAAAAACACACATTTGCTACTGATCAAGCGAAAAAAGTCATGAGGACATTGATTGTGTAGCACTAATGACGCACACTTGATATAGCATGCTGACGCTCTAGCAATTAGATAGATGGGTAGGTACGATAAATGTTTACAGAAAACCATCGATCGATAAATCATTACAGCGCGAGCTTGCTACGAAACGTACCGTGTAGACTGCATGGGCTTCAATTAATTTCGTATGATTCAGTTACCAAGCACTATGGCGTTCTACGAATAGAGTGTACCTAAGTATCGATAATTTGCTGTGTAGACACTGCCCTACTTTATGAATAAGTAGTGATGGTTTCATTATTAATTATACTCTAATTTGGAAGAAGGGCGATTTTAAGTATAGAAAAACTATGTGGGAACCAGCTATCATGGTATGGGCATGTAAGGCGGAGAAATGAGGATCATGTTATGAGAAAGGTTTTGAGTATGAATGTGGATGGATATAGAGGAAGGGAACGACCAAAGAAACGATGAATGCATTGTGTGAAAGTTGATATGGCTAAAAAGAATGTAACTTGTGAGATGACCGCAGATAGAAGAGCGTGGAAGAGAAAGACATCCTGCGCCGTCATAATTTGGGATAAGGGCAGGAGGATGATGAAAAGTAGGTAAAAATATTTTTTTATAAATGGTAGTGTGTAATTTCGGTACTATCAAAGTTTAAATATTTATTCACGTTGACACAAAAACTTACAACGAAAACTAGGTTTCCAAATATTCCCCAGACATTAGAGTACCTCCTGAAACTGGAACAAAGCTCTAATAGCATGGCTTACCTAAACTTCAATGAGTTTTTGTTTGAAATCTGACTTATATAAATAATGTTATGAGCAGATACTGAGCCATAGCAGAAGAAAACTAGCAGAGCTTACGCTTTGTAGAGCATTTCTGCAATGTTCTAAATACATTGAATGAATCTTATAATTATTTATTTCTGTTAAACAGTTTATGAATGGGTTTATTGGGTTTATTAGATTGAGACATGTAGACCACACTACCTACAATAATTAATTATTACCGATATTCATGCTGAATTTTTTTTTTGATCTGTACGTTTTAGTTGGAAATCATCAAATACCTGTCCTGCTTTGGATTCAGCTGGAGGGAGTGTCAGACTTTTATGGTCTTAATCTCACTTTTGTTCCTTCTGGGGCTCTTTGTGTGCTAGGGCCGCGTAGCTCTTGCGAATAATCCCGCAATCCGTGCAGATTTGGTCTGTACTTGTTTTTATATTATTTCCAAAAGGTATGTTCTATAGTTAGAAGATTTGGGTGGCAAGCTCATAAACATATATGTAGGTATAAGTATATTATTATATAACGCTAATATTATACGTCAGAGAAGCTTTTTGGTCGTAGACTCATATAGTATGAGCCAAGGGACGAAAACCAACGCCGATTATGGTATTTACATTCCAATTGAGCATTGATTTAGTTGCCAAGCGCAGTGATTATCGCCATATGTTCCCATGGCATGGCCATAAGTTATGGTAACTTATGGTGAAGGCACGCGCGTATTTTACGACTGCTTTAGTGTAAGTAATTTTGAAATCTAATCAGGTGATATTGCCTTCAGAATGAGGGTAAATCATGACATTTTTGGTTAGAATGGATTTTGTGGAACAAGATTTTTTTTTATTGTCTATGAGCATGAAGGTGGTTTGTGTCCATACTCACTGCTTTATTTGTATTTTTTGTGCTATGTATAAATATGTATACAATTATTATGACAGATAGCGTAAACTGCCCCCCCCCCGCTGAGGGTGCAGCTGGAGGGAGTTTCAGACTCTTATTGACTAAAACCGACTATGTTCCTTCTGGAGGCCCTTGTGTGCCAGGGTCATGGTAACACTTGCGAACAACCCGCAGCCCGGGCAGGGCTCTTCGAAGAGCGCGTGGAACAGAAGTAAACTACCTAACTAACCTTTATTGTGAAACGTTGTCTTAAAAAGTATTATTTTTAGTGTTAGCTTCAAACGATCTTCTCGAACAAAGTTAATGTTCTAAATCCAATGCTAAAGCCGGTACTTTTTCAGACCACGTTCTTTAATAAGGCGGTTAATGTCGATGACTTTTTACAAGTCATAGAGGCGCCTAAAGTTTACGTAGTGACATTGTCTTTTCAAAGGTGACCGTGATATCAACTGTGATCGATATACATGGTTTTATGGTAGACTAGCTACTGCCAGAGGATTCTTCCGCTCCCTGGGAAACTTCTTTCTGCAACCGGGTAAAAAGTAGCCTATACGTTATTCCGATGTATAAACCACATTAATAACAAGTTTCATGTGAAAATGTAACAAACTTAATACTTCATACATTGATACATGCATTTCATCATCATCATCACAGCCTTTTTTATCGTCCCACTGCTGGGCACAGGCCTCTTCGTGCACGGAGAAGGATTGAGCGTTAATCACCACGCTTGCTCAATGCGGGTTGGTGATTTCAGACTTTATAGTCCAGGTTTCCTCGAAATGTTTTCCTTTACCTTCAATCAGTAATTGGTGTCCAAGATAAACTTAGAAAGTACGTATAACTTAGAAAAGTTACATTGGTACTTGCCTGACCTGGAATCGAACCCGCACCCTTACACTCGAAATGATACATGCATTTGCGATAATTATATTAGTGGGATATAGAAGTTTTAGAGACAGTTGACCATTCTCTTAATTGGATAATGATAGTAATGAGCTCGCTTCCTCTATTGTTTCTCAGCTCCTGACATGTTTGAATACGTCAGTTTCAGTGGCAAACGATCGCCAGCAGTCTGTACTGGCTGACTCACATGACTTCTATTAATATGCTTCAATTATTGTAGCAATTATGCAAAAGAAACTTTTGTATGGACCGCACATCAAGCTTCTGTCAAATTTTCAACTTTATTGCTGAAGCATAAGGTTCAAAGTTGATTGGGAAAATTTTACAGTTTGGGGTAGCTTGATGTGCTGGCGTTTGTACTATAGACAGAAATACAATAGTTACGTCATCTGCAGCCAGTGTGTTTTTAAATCGTGTAATTGCATTGATGGAGGAATATCATCTTTTGTTTCTTTTTACGCTAGCTGATGTATTTCTGTATGATTCATTTCTGAAAGCACACAGCTACGTACATTCATGTTATTTTAATACAGGATTGTGATATACTAACTTCTGCGGGTTCTAAAGCGGTTTCCCCGCGTTCCTTGGGAACTATTTCATACACACGAATAAAAAAAAACTTTTTACAAAAAAGAAAACCGACTTTCAAAACATTGAAAATAAAAAAAAACCTACTTATTACTAGTACTTGCTTTTTTTGCAAAAAAAAATTATCCGTGCTTGCTAAACATGTTAAAAACATGTTTTATAGTAAGAGGCCAATAATTATAAGGATATATCCACCCGACCAGAATCGCAATAATTTCACAAAAATCGTAAATAACGTCGAGACATCAGGGTGTGGCACATCCCGTGTACCCCCACGAATGCACGCAAACTGGGCGTACATACATACATACAGTACCTTCGCGAAAACAGATAGCTATGTCACGTAATACTGTCTGGAGCGCACCGAAGCTATAGCTGTACTATGAATTCCATCAGTTTAGTACTAATTAAAACAGATACGGGAACTAGGATTGATTTATTACTTAGCTAGGTAGGGGGTTTGTTTTCATAGTTTAATTACGCACGGAGCTTTCAGACCGACACGTATTTTCATTGAGTAATTTTGAGTTTATTCAGTTATTAGACTTTCTACCAGCGGTTTAAGTAAAAAAAGAGGCATCTTGCGATTAATGGGCTATTTAAAACTGAAATATTTTTTCAATTCGGACTAGATCTTGAGTTCAGTAGAAACTTTTCTGTATAACTCTATACCTACTACTAATAGAATACTTTTTACAATACATAATTGTAAGTATAGTATATTTAATTGTTAGTTGACTACAGGCTTGAGAGTTTTCTCTACATTTGTCTATATTGATTTCCCCGCTATCAAACACGTTTATCATTAAGATAAAGAGATAATCTTTATCGAACAGAATTCATCACGCAATGACAAGCAAATGAAATTCTGTGCTTTTTACCTATTCGTAGAATTTCGTAACCTTACCTGTAAAAAAAATTGCTTTATCCCATGAACCCTTAGCCTCATGTGCTGAGAATCTCATAGGATTAATTTGGTACGAAGTTTTGTCACAAGAGAAAGCAACTCCCAACGCTGTATATAATATGCATACTAAGTTGGATTTAACTTTAAAATTCATTACACAATGGTGCTTGCATCATTTCATGAAGAGAGAGTCATTTTATCTTAAAGATTTGTTTGGATTTTGGTAAATATCGTGTTTTTCTGTAGATGTTAAACAAATCCATACTAATATTATAGCTGAAGAGTTTTTTTTCTGTTGTTTGAATACTCTTATCTCTGGAAGTACTGGTCCGATTTGAGTAGGTGTATCTGTGTTAGATAGCCCATTCATCGACGGAGGCTTTAGGCGACTTGCTATCCAGGTGCGCGGAGTAATTGCAGAGGGACGCAGGTGAAACCGCAGAGGAAGCTAGTAACGAGTAAAACTTAAAAGTATTGCAAGAACGTACAGACGCCAGAAAACAAGCTACCCGAATCTGTCAAATTTTCCCAATCAACTTTGAACCATATACTTCAACGATAAAGTAGAAAATATATTGACAGATTGTAGATTGTGCTGACGTCCATACATTCAATTTAGACATTATTCCTGTATGCGAACAGTTCAAAAGTGGGAACCTGAAAAATGTTGATAAGACAATGTCTTTCATCATTCAGGCAGTGAAAGTATAAAGACATACATATTTATTTTTATATCAAGTTCTCTGTCAATGCAATGAATTAACACTGATAACTACCCTTATCATTCTTTATCAATACATAATTATCATAAAAATATGAATAAGCAAAGAGGTCATTATTGCGTTGTTGTTATTATCAAACAAATTTTTTTTGAACAAATTTTGATAAACTAACACAATAATTGTCCATAGTTTATCGCACGTGTTTCAAGTTCGCCTATGTGCCAAAGACATGTTTAGGTATTAATACCTCTATTAACGGTAGCTATTAGAGGTATATAAACTAAAAACTCAGCGATTTCTTTTTAAATTTAGGGCGTAAGATTTGTTCTGTTGATTTTTTTACTATTATTGTCACTATGTTAAAGTCTTTAGACATGGTTATTATGTATGTCAAATTGTAGACTGAAAAAAAAAAATACGATTATCTAGTGCCTTTAGATACATTACGTTTCAATTTGTTATACAATAATGGATGATTACTGAAATAAAAATGTTACCTATTTGTATTTGTATTGATACAGTAGACTGTGTTCTGCTCTCTTCTTTCCGTAGATATCTTATTATATGTATATTTACTTTATGTAGATACTATTTATATACATATCTACTTATATATATTTTATATATTATATTATATTTTATATACATATATCGTATTTTATAATAATTCACCTTATGAACTATCGTAATAAAGTGTTGCACCTACCACAGCTATTTCTCCACCACCCAAAGGTAGACTGGTAGAAAACGCCTAAGGCGTTAAGTCCGCCATTGTACATTGTGCAAAAAGTATTTAATAAACAAATAAATAATACCTTTCGTAAGTAGGTAGTTTAGTTTTGCTGTTTACAGGAGACTTATAATTATATATAAATAATATCTAAATATATATTAAAAATACCTCTATGATTATTATTAAGTATTACATGACGTAAAAAATAAACATTATGCAACTAAACAACCTCAAATAAAAATACATTACCTATGTATAGCAATCACGAGCGGTCACTGTTATTGGTCCATTCCATTAGGAAATTGTAATTATCTGCCCAGAAAATGGTTTCAGGTCCCTTCCCGTCCCCGTTCATATGGGATAACATTGCTGAAACTTCTTTCTCTACTGGAAATGTACTGTAACCACTTTTTTTTTGTAAATTGTATTTACAAGGACGTAATTGTACAGACGATACCACATCAAGCTACGACAATCTTTCAAATTTCATTAATAGATTTTCATCTTTATCTGTGACGCATTTGGTTCAAAGTTGATTAGGAAAATTTGACAATTTCAATGTCGGTAGCTTCATGTGCTGGCGTCTCGCGTCTGTATATTATGAGTTCATTGTTACTATGTTTAAAAATGTAAGCAGTTCTGTACTGTACCCTAGGCGGCGCAAAGGAGTGGTAATATTTTGTCAGTCTATGTATGTATGTGGGTTTGTACCGTTGTGGCTCTATTTATACTGATTTATAGTAATAAGAGAAGCCTTTTTAAAAAAAGTGTAATTTCATCAAAATACCTGAGCATTTTTACACAATATTGAATAAGGTCAGGGTTCAACCGAATCAATAAATGTTTATTACGACCAAGACACGCGCACAGCCAAAGGTTTACAAGTATACGCACACATACACAACGAGGGGATGAAACAAAAGTTGTATTTATGCTAGTACCCCATTATGAAAGTGGTTCGGGTAAGTTTTTTCTTCACAAAAGTGGTATAAGGTACCTATGGGCACAAACGTTAGTCGGGGTAAATGAAACCGTATAAATAATGAAAGTTTTATATATAAAAAAGCCAAGTAAATACCGAGAAAGTTTCGTGAAATTTGCGTACACAGGCTTGTAAAGAAATTTAAGCATTGTTTTTTGTAATAGGCATGTTTTCAGTAATTCGTTATCATTATAGGTTTATCATTCTTTAATCTAATGAAATAGAATTACATTAGTCTATTGAAATAAGATTTATAGGTTCAGTAGAAAATACTTTTATCGCAATCAAAGTGAGAATGCTTCTTTTTGTGTCGTCAAACATCAGTTATCTTAATTAAGTATTCTCAAATATATAAACATGATAGAACCAAGATTTTCTACGTCAAGTTCCTCTAACTTGAGGAGGTTCTAATATGGATCTTGCTGTATAAGGGTTGTTTTGTACTTTTCCTATGTGGGATGTATAGAAACTATTTTGACCGCATTGAACATCACCATTCCCCGTTTCCCGGAAAATTTATGTTTAAATGATATTTTACAGAGAATACAATGCTTAATTCCAATGTTCTATACTCGTATTGTATACAACAAGTAGGCTTTCCAGTTTTTCAACAGTACCCACGACACGAGCATTCGGTATATAATAATTTTCCTGTATACATCAAGTACCTATATATTTCTGGAACCCCATTAACCCTCGTAGGGTCGAAACCCTTTATGGACGAGAATTTATTTCTTTCTCGTTTAAATATATCGTTTTTAACAGGAAATGCCGTTTTTATGTTATCCTTAGATTTTCTGGGAAACAAGTTCTATAATTCGAATCAATATCCAATGTGAGTAACAAGGAAAATGATTTTCTTTATTCTATCAGGGTCATTGTACGGATCTAGACAATACTTCAACGTGACTAAGTTATAAAAACCTCCTTTGTTGTATATATTTATATTATTTTATTGCAATCTTTTATCAATGTTATTACTTAGTACGAGTACTAATTAGGTATACATATGCCTTATTTGACAAAATACGTAATACTTTAACTGAGCACCCCATTTAAGTACAAACGAGAAACACTTATGTAATGGAAGTTTCCCAAAACATCTATACATATAAGGTACAACTATCATAAAAGCCCAGTTTATTGAAATATCAACATCCATCGCTCCATTAGTACAGAAAAGGTCAATCAAAATAATAAGTAATCCATCTATGCACGTTGAAACGAGGCCACCAGCGACCATTGTGCCGTAGCCATTAGGTTTCATAAAGCAAATGAGAACGCGCACTCATCAATACAGTGTTGCCATACTTTACAATTTTAAGCCTGTAATATTTATATTATTATACAACTAAATTATTGCAACATATAAAACCGACAACAGTTTTTATTATTACGTAATTTTTACTTCAACATTTGATTTTAAATATAGAATGTTTGTGATTCAATATGGTACGCTAGCGCCATCTGTTGCATGATGTTTAAACTCCTTGTTTGTGAGTATAGGGCTTCTTTCTTACTTTCTTAACCCGAGTGTGAGTCGAGCTTGTTCTGTAGGCTACGGAATAGCTAGTACAGTTGACTGCCGCTATATGGCACGTTTGTATATCTGAAGTCCCCTTATTGTATTTCTATTTATTCTCTTGGTATTAATAATACAATGTATACAAGGAGTCGTGGTGGCCTAGTGGTTAAAGCACCAGCCTCTAAAGTATGAGTCAGGCGATTCCAGGTCAGGCAAGTACCAATGTAACTTTTCTATGTACTTTCTAAGTATATCTTGGACATCAATGACTGATTAAAAACTGAAAACATCTCGAGGTAACCTGGACTTATAAAGTCTTTAATCACCAACCCGCATTGAGCAATCGTGGTGATTAACGCTTAATTCTTCTCAGTGTGGGGGGTGGCCTGTGCCCAGCAGTGGGACGATAAAAAGCTGATGATCAGATTCAACAGTTTTAGAACATGCATGTTTGTAACTATTGCTAGCTGTTCCCCGCGGTTCCACCTGCTGATTGGATAAAAAGTAGCCTATGTCCTTTCTCAGGCTCTAGACTATGTCTCTACCAAATTTTATTTCAATCACTTCAGTAGTTTTGCCTTGAAAGCCCGACAGATTTACTTTCGCATTTAAGTAAGAATTGCCTTATTAAAGTCGTTTTGGATCATAGGAAGCTCTACTATCTATGAATAAGAGACTAAAATATTCAAGTACAGTATACTTTATTCATCATATTTTATAAACTAGAGCAATTACTTTAGCAAACTGAAGTTATGTGGGATTACAGATTTATTCATAAACTATACGCTACTTAGTTCAAGTCAAGTAGGTACTAGACAAGAATATTGCTAACGACAATCACAATTCACTTGGACTTACAACTAGTTTTAAAAGGTTTAGGGCCAGTTTCACCGGTTACGGATAAGTTCCAGATAGTTTATCTGGCAGATAATTTCATAAAAAATCTGTTCCATTTTTTAATTTATCTGGTAGATAGTGTCTATCTGTAACCCGTGAAACTGGCCCTTAGTATTTCAATATCGAAATGCTGCAGTATACAGGCCTCCTACTCGATAAAATCTGGTCTTTCGTTTACAAATTGGTTGTTATTCTTTCTACAAATCGTATTTATAATTCTACCATACGTATAATGTCTAAATTAACACTATTTCTACAAAATTCCTTTATGCCAACTTCTTGAGCTCTAAAAACCTTCAAAAGATTTTTTTGTGGTTACAATAAAATTAATGTATTTTATAAATATGAGGTTAAGGAAGGAATAATATTCGTTAATATACTAGTAAATAGTAATATTATCAAACTATAAGTGGATAGTGAGCTTAATAATATTAGAGCAAATTTTATTATTAGCACTAAATACCTACGTTTTACAACTACGTAAGTTAATTAATAATAATTCTTTAATAATTTATTAATATAGTTATAAATAATATACATCACACGATTATTATAGTACGACATCCGACGACACGTTAATTAAGTTAATATGTTCCTACATGCTAATAAATTAGTATTATATATATTTTGAAAAGACTTATTCATATGTCTGAAAAGACTTAATTAAAATACCAATAGTCATAAGATTAATTGAAGACTGTTACATCTAGACATTCATTCGGCTGATCTTGTCTTCATTAAGGGACAGATCAGCAATTTTCTTGCACACATCTCTTTCATGCATATTAATCAATATTTAAATATCTATTTTGTAAATAATATTTATTATTTTCTAAGTATATGTTACAAATCTACTTCATATTTGGCACATGTATTCCACACGTCTCTGGAGATGACTCACAGAGATTTTCTAAAGACTACAGTTTTATATCTATGTCTATTAATTTTCTATCTGTTATAATTGTAATTCTATCGACTAAATATTAATATATGTATTAAGTTATCTACTGACCTTTACGTATTGAATAAATACTTTTAATTCGTGAAATAATAATATCCAGATAATTAGGGAAATCAGTTTCAGAAAATTAAAATGCTTCATGGCTTCAAGCCATTTAATGAAAAAAGAAATAGAAAGTAGCAATTGTTATATATAATATATAAAAAAGAGTTTATTCCCCGTAAAATGTAGTTCACGTAATTTCTCCTGGAGATAGGTACTGCCCGTGATACTCCCGGAGAGAAAAAAAAGTTATATGTAATATGAAGTTATCGAACCTGAGATAATAATGGACTAGCAACTATTTCTTTTAATAATGATTCGGCTCCTAATAAACTTTATTTTGGCTCGCACACGCATTTTTTACTGACACTTCCCGTTTATAAATAAACGCTTACAAATGTGTATGATCTGCGAAGGGGATCCCCGTTGATTTCTTTCCTACTCAGCAGGAGAGAATTACGTGGGTAAATAAAAGTATTTAACTGATAAATAATTAACTTATTCAGTTGATACGTAGTTCATAAGAATATTGAATGAACTCAAAAAGTAATATGGCTAATGTAAACGTAATAGCTGCCTAAAAAGGATATTAGATATTTTTGATGTCAAACATCGTACAAGCGCATGGAGCTTCCGAGTTTCTTTGAGCAAAATCAAGTTTGGACATCCTTTGGTTCAACAGCTTTTGAGTTTCTATAAAGTCATACCTAACAAAAATTAAATTTATTTACAAATACATAGGTTTCTTAAAATTTATTTGAGATCTATTCGAAAGTCTTATTATAAGTATATTTATAAATGAAATTGTTATATCTAAGCTTAAATAGTTAAAGATAGAACGTAGCGCGCAATCCACACGATACAGGAGGTTTGAGATCATTTTCTAGAATCTAATATCCAGCTGTCATTACGTCATAGTCTATATCGTATGGACTGACTTGAACAAGGACCCTAAGTGATTAGGGTTCTAACTTAACGATTGATTCTCAAGATGGCGGCTCGGGGGGCGGAGGTGGGCCAGGAATGGGGCCTTGCAGCAGCTTCGCGGCAGCTGGGAACCCGGTCAGGTCGAAGCCGGGAGGTGGGACTATGCCTGCTGCGGTGGCTGTACTTTGGAGATATGCTACCAACCTGTAAATAGTGTGAGAGTTTGCTGTATAATCACGCTTTTGACGGACAGAAGATGATGTTTTTGTTATTTCGTATTCATGGTGGTTTCCAAGTGCTCCATACTTGCTTATAGTAAAGAGGTCAGTCATATCATATATATCAAATTAAACGCAAAATGTTTCGGACTGGGCTAAATGAGCGCATTGCCTTAAGTATACAATTATGTAAATGCGTCGTACCTTCTGAGTTCCTCCAAAGCGCTTGCCTGCATCAGGATGTAGTTCTTGGCGAGCAGTAGCGTCGCAATTTTGGACAATTTGCGGACTGAAGGCGAGTGGGCATATGGTATCACTCCGCGCAACTCATCCAATGCATCATTCTGCAATAACACATGCAGCATAAATTACATAACGGTCGAGTGCAAATTATACGTTCCTAGAAATGCAGTTGCACAATTACTATAATCTAGAAATAGATATCTATATTTATCTAGTAATAGCGAAATGTTATAGACCAGATTTGAAGCGTGTAATGTTAAGGGCAATATATTTTTAAGATGAAAAATGATCTATAAGACTATGGTTGGACCTGCTGTATAGATCAAAATGTTGTGGCCACGAGAGGGATGAATAAAAAAGACAACTCCACGTAGCTGTGATAAGAATGTTAAGAAGAACGTGTGGTGTTACGAGAGAAGATAGAGTAACAGATGAGTGTATAAGATTAAGTTCATGTCACACGGAGGAATGAGGATTCATTTATTATGTTGTGAGCAAGGTTTTGAGCATGAATGTGGATGGATATTCAAGAAGAGGACGACCAAGGAAACGATGGATGGATTGGATTGTGTGAAATACGACATGCCTGAAAAGAGTGCTACTAGGGAGATGATGAAGAAATGCTGCGTCGATCCTTAATAACAAATTGGGATGGGGGGCTCTTAGCTTTCTTAGGTGGTTCTAATCATTGCTTGGTGACAGATTCTTAAGGAATAGATAGAACTATGTGTGTGTTACGGGTTAGTTTCTTACCAGATCGTGCATGCGACGTCGTTCCCTTGCGTTTATGTTCAGTCGCACATTCTTGCCTTGACGCATCTTCTGTTTTGATTTCGACTCGTTGATAGGTCTGTAATTTATAAGTTAGTCGTTAATTTTAGACTCTCCATTAATCGTAAATATTATTTGATTGCTTCATAATGCAGTCAGGATAATATTTTGTTTGGACTCAAGAGTATACTGCAGATTATAAACATCAAATTGATGATTAACGAAATTATAGTTCTATACGCTAATAACGTGACATCTTGGAAATATGTACATACGTCGTAGTATTTTATTATGCAACACTAGTTCGAGATTAAATAATTAACAAGATTAAGGGCCAGTTTTACAGGTTACGGATAGCCACTATCTGCCAGATAAATTCAAAAGTGGAACAGAAATTATATGAAAGAATGTTGTAGAACTTATCAGCAACCTACTTCATACTTAGATAGTTTCTGTACTTCATAGTTTTCTAACGCTAGGAATCAATGCCTAGTTCAAAGAGTTTCTTGAAATATATTTATTTGGAACGCTACGCTCATAAAACTTAAATTGACAACAGGAGTTCCAAAATTATCAACATTCTTCATGACGAAATCTATTTAAAGCGATAACCCCGCCCATTGCTTTCAGGAAATACTCGTACAGTCGGGTTGTGATCTATTGCTGACAGGCAATAAAAGTCGTAGGTACCTACAGTTGCGTACAGCGCAGCGTCCCCTTAGTTACGATTGGACAAGGGTTGGCGATGAGGCAGAGCGGAACAAGTGGCAAATACTCGTTGTGCGCGATGAATGGGCTTGTATGTCGGTCGCTAACGACTCTAAAAAGGGGAGAGGGGTGACACGAACTCGGCGATTTAGCCACGGAATACTAATGCGAATCCCTACACTTTATGAATTGGTTAGATGCACCAATAACTATTCTGATTGAAATATAATAAACCGATCAGCTCTTAGAGAACTGCAGTCACTTATTACCCACAATAGTAAAGGAATTCATATAAATTGTCTAGGTTATAGGATCTGGATAGCATTTAGACCATTCCCTTTGATATATTACCATATATTAACAGCGAATGGTCTTAGAGCCAGCTTTATCTAAATATACGAATTCTATTTCAGGTTTATGATACATAAAATGTATTATATAATATAGTTTACTCTTATTGCATTTGCAGTATCTACAGTGTCAAACAATAGTTACATGCCGATGAAATGTGTACCTACCTAAATGTTATCTCCTTTGTTATAGGAATTTATGAGGTAATCGCCCGTTTATTTTGGTTTTGTTTAAACACCGCTAAATATAATAGCTCTGAAATGTTCTCAAATGTTGGATTTAGAACATTTAATGTGATTAGTAACACTCTGTTGACTTTGGTTATTGAATGTCTGAGTGCAAAGTCTTTAATTGAGATTAAACAATTCTACCAATTTCAGTGAAGTCGCGTCTAAAGCTACCGTTTGAAGGGTCTGTGGTAAACAATATCGCGGTCAAAGGGAGCAAAGTACTTGTCGTAGGGGATGAAGATTGAACAATGCGCTATTGTGCACAGATGCTGCCCTAGAAGTGGCGGTGTAGCCGTGATTACTATTGTCAACATGTGTGCGTTTGTGACACATAATACGATATGAATTACTGATTTTGTATTTAAGCCATATGTCCTGTTTTTCTTTAGTTGGTCTATAGAGACATATTTTTAAGAATGTTATTTACTATGAAAATCATGAACAAGTAAACCGATATTTTTAATCTTTTCATTTTTTTCACGGTATACATAAAAGTGATCAGAATCACATGATAAGAATCACGTGCTGACTCCAATATTGGTTAATTGATTGCTGAGCATTTATCGCTTTGCTAAGATGTATGCTTTTATATAACTACTTAATTTTATATATTCGTATATCCATTGAATCTCTATTATTAGAGATAAAAACAAATACAATATTTTCTTCCATATAAAATGGTTACAATATAGTGATTTTCAAATGGTCGACTTTTGATATTAATTTTACATTACCCAGAATAAATTTATTCTTAAATGGAATATAAAACGTAGCATATCAATATTACATTTAATTTTAAAATCATATTCATAGAACCAAAATGTTTTTTGTTAGCTGTCTACGATCAATGCGCATGCGCGAAAAACCATCTGCTTTTGCTTACAAACAGAAATTAGGGCCGATAAAAAAGCCGGATTGCAGCAGAAACACTGTCAATAGTATACATTCTAATCAGAGAAGAAAATATGACCCAAAATGTACATGTAGCAATGGTCATTACAGTAAAGTTTGATTGAAAAACTTACCTTTGTCCGTAGCTAGTCCCTGGTTCTGGCTGGTTCTCGTCTGCCGGGTAGCAGTGCTGCGGAGGCGGCGGAGGCTGGCCACCTTGCATGTAGAAGCCGCCCAGGCCGACGGCTCCCAGAGGCGTCCTCCGGCCAGGCACGGACTGTGGTGGAGAGTGCGACTCGCCCAGAGGCACGCCATCCCAAGACCTCCGCCCCTCCATGGTTCAAAAAATAAAAATTAACACATAACACTAATTAAAAACACTGTTTTTTAAATTTTGTCCAGGACGGTGTCGGGACGTTTGAAGTTGGAGCCGCTTTGACAGACAATGTGTCGTGTAGTGGCGGAGTTGAGAGTGGTCCACAGATCGATCGCGGTACGCAGCTGGGGTGCGCACCCCTCTCATCTCGGTCGAGCTAGCATTGTTCTGAGATGCGATTGTGATTTATTTCGCCGGCGCGTGTGCGACCGGCCGGCGACGTAAAATTCGATTATTAATGCATGTCAGCTGATAATTAGGTTGGAACTATTATTAATATGAAAACGTACTGAAGTCTAATGCCGCCAATCTGTATCGTTAAAAAGAAATTTCCTTATAACAAAGTATACTGTCAGAAAGCAAAAAAAATTTTTTTTTCGGTTTTAATGAACAGTCTCAGAAATAAGTCGTCAGAAATAATAAACAGTCACCTATGTGCCTAAACCTATCTGTTCCTAAGATATGACGAATGTAATATACATTCTCATAGCGAGAATTATACTAAACTTTTGACGAAAACTTTTAAAAAATTTGGTCAAATACCTACAAACAAAAAAATGTCTACCGTAGCTATAGCGGTTTATCTAACTAGAAATCGTGCACATAACGAATGCATAAATTATACACAGGTAGTCCACCAAATCGGACGGTAACCTTAAACGGAGCAGGGTTCATTGACTTCTGATCGTAATTCCAATCCGTATTCTAAAGTCGACTCCACTAAACTATTATAGTTTTGTTAGACATTTGTCCATTAATAAATCAAAGTTTTAGAAATTATTCATCTTTTGGCACCTAAACTGAAAAGAGTGTTCTAAATACTGCACGTTGACACTAATCGACGTAAGAATAATTTTAATTTGTTATTCTAACAGTCACAAATCAACACGTTTTGCAGATTTTTTGCCAAAAACTGAGCAATTAACGAAATGTATGATGTAGCAGATAATTACTTTAATGTTTAAGTATTTAAACCTATGTTTTCAGGATAATGTTGAGATTCTGGAATTTAAAGACCAGATGGCGTAGTAGTGAGTGACTCTGCCTGCCACGCCGGAGATCAAGGGTTCGATGCCCGCATAAGTCAAACATTTCTGTGCATGAGCATGGGTGTTTGACTTAGTTTACGTATCCCGATGTATAATATGTATGTATTTAATACAAAAGAAAAGTAAAAGATACCTACGTTTATCAGTTGTCTAGTACTCATAGTACAAGCTCTGCTTAGTTTGGGACTAGATGACGTTGTATGAAGATTATTATACCAGAAACGGAACGGTTTTATACATCTACAGATAAGCAAGTGTTTATCTTCTGTACAATAAACATTTATTTGACTTTTTGAGTAAAAATAAACATAACATATTATCAAATAAATATCGCTGCAGGTCTTCTTCATTATCCACTTAATTTCTCCTGGTCGTTCGTGTGTCTGTGCCTTAATTCTCAAAGATATAATTTATATGGCGCGACTTCAACTGGGTTAACTACGAATCAGAGACAAAAACACTATCATCAATCATTTGCTATGGGATTTATAACATATTCTGATTATTATACCTGTTATATATTATAGTTAGGCGACGGCATTTCCCCGTCTGTTTGTCTATATATAAAGGATACATAAATTAGATAATTTTCTATGGATTTATGAGTGTTGAGTTCTTTATCGTGTTTGTAATGTGTCACATCTTATATAATACAGAATTAAAGATATGTGAGACAGTGTTTTTTTTTATTCTTAAATACTATTTTCTTATTAGGTTGTTTTTGTACTAACAAGGTTAAATATATACCTAGATACATATAAATAATATCGATCGGGCAACTGTATTTTTATATTTGTGTTTAAAAATGTAAATTATATGTTTATAAATAAAATAATAATATTTAAATAAATGAATACTTTATGTTAGTTTGTACTATTTTTTGGGAAAACTTGATGACTCACAAGTTTTAAGTCTAAAAAAATCTCTTGCCTCACAGATTTCTAAGAAATGTAATTAAACTCATCTACATTAATGTTTATAGCAATGCCACTCTATTTTATTTACTAAGTCAATAGTTTATTTTCTGTGTCAATCACTATCCTAAATTTTCCAGTATAGGCCGATTATATGAGTAATTTTTAATTACGATTATAGGTCACTTAAGTGGTAGGTACTTCGACCTTGATGTTCAGATGTTTATCACGTTTGAATTTGACCGGAATGTTCTAAAAAATCTTGTTGAGCGTGGAGTCCATACTGTGGTTTAGAGGGATAACTTGAGTTGGTTGTGGCTGCTTGTGATATTACTATATACAATACATACCCACTATATGCAATGTGTGGTTCATAATCGCGTCCACATACCTACAACTCTACATAAGTAGGTATATCCAGAGATAATGTATAGAGTGAGTTATATCATCCTTTGATTTGATAAAGTAGGATACAAGAAATAAAACATGAAATAATTATTATAAACGTTTAATATTATTAAAGCTAATCAATTAATTTATTTACAACTTAATTCCAATCAGTTCCGACGTTTTAGTCCCCTTAACAATGTAGGTACATATTTACATTCCTCAATTCTGTTCTCATCAATATAATTTATGGAATAGTCAATATTCAACAATAAGGCTTGTAGCGAGCTACGCAGTTTGGAAATATTTGCTTTTATGATATTTGTGGCGTAGCGCAGGTTCTACGTTCGTAGCATACCGTAGCTGACGTAGGCGTCGCGTCGTAGCAAGTAGCATTCCCACTGCCTAGCCCGATCCAAGCCTTAGCAATAATTTAGCAATTCAATTTAAGGCATTCTCGTTACAACTTTCCCGCCGCACAATCCCATAATATACTATAAATTTACATACATATTTATGATACTATTAATTTGATAGCCTCAACATTAGGTACATGATCAGTGCGACGGTCCCATATCTACAACAATATCACACCATACAAATCCTTGCTTCATATTATTTACAAGTTAAATCACACTATCCATAGTTTATTACTACATCCCATTTGACAGAATACACGTAGACATTTGTCTTGTAAAATACATAACATTGTTTATTCAGACCGTCTCTTTAAACACTCCATCCAAACATTCACAATGTCTTTTCACAGCCCTTATATTATGACTAGAAGATGACTAATGATTTACAATGTAGTACAAATAATTAATAGTTGTATAGCGATACAGTACATACATAAAAATTTGGTCAAATCTGTAGTAACAATAGAAATGTATAAAGCCTGTAAGTTAAATTACTCTAATAGAACAATTATCAAAATTCTAAATGTGAATACAATTACCTCGTTTCACCATTCTTTAGGCCTTCCACAACTCTATGAACAGCTCGAATATATCGTAATATAATTTCAAAAGATTCCTAGACTTTCAAGTAATACATGTACGTATTTTGGATATGGTGAAACAAGTGTCATTTCTTATTTCTACAAAAGACTTATTATGTAATAATACTGTGAAAAAGTAGAAAATTTAGGCCGTATCAAACTGATATACGTTACACATAGAAAGGTACGCATAGTCTCTGTAGATATTAGATATAGCGACAATCAGGCACCTCACATGAACAAGTGAATAGTATTAAAGGTACAAGTTCGCTTTACTCGGTAACAATATAAATTTGAATTGATTTATATTTCTACAAATATTTCGTAAACATCAACATACAACAGACAAAGTACGCATTTATTGATTACTATTATTAAGTATGCAAATGAGTATTCTATTACTGAGTTAATAAAGTTCATAATTCTTACATTAACCTACGTATTGTAAGATTTTCACCAATCGGTAGGTAACCATTTACTGATATTTGGCACATCAATACACGAGTCGAAACACGTTACTAATATAGCAATTATTGTCAAATTACTTAAACATCAAAATTCATAAAACTGATTCACTTGATGTTTTAACACAATGCCGTTCAAGCATACATTATAATGAAAGCTCACATGGTGCACTTATCGTATGCACATGATTATACTATTGACTAGTGTATCTGGTCTTTGGTGAGATAAGTTCACGAGCTGCACACGAGATGAGCACGAGAGGTCTCAGCACCCCTGACGTCACTGCAGATCATATGATGGTAGCGGACATGGGCGTAGGGTGTGCGAAGCGGGCGGGCACGGGCAGGCAGGCGAGCCACACTGCGCCGGCGCCGGCAAGGCATCAGCGCGCGCGGTGCGCAGGCGCGGCCGCCGGTCAGGGCGCCGCAGCGGCCAACGGGGGTCGCGCCGGCGCGGGCACACGGGGGCATGCCACCATCGACCCGCTGCGGCTCGTTTGGGTATTACCGCCACCGCCTGTAACAATGTAAAAGATGATATTAATGACTGGGTAATTTATGTTTCATGAAACTTTTCTATCGTGGAAACATCCAGAAAGACTTGCAAATGACTCCATGATTAATGGCGAGCGTTAAAAGATATATTTCCGCATCAACTGAGGAAAAGTACCGGTAATTGTTTAGCCGAATAGCAATCGATGTTTACCTATTAATGATCCGAGCATCTTCGTGACGGAGAATTTGCGCGTACGCTGCGGTGTGCGCACTTCAGCCAATAGGCGATCCACGCACCGGTACAGGTCGCCGGAGTTGTCGGCGACGCTTGCCTCGCTAAAAGAGGCGCCGTGCGCAGCACTAATGGCCTGGCCCTCCTTGGTCGTGACCTGCAGACAATAGAAAAAAACTTGAAAAATATGAATGGAATAAAATACTGATACTTGGAACTGTTATATCACAAAAGCTCTTTGTCATCACGCGACTAAAGGATACTACCCCTTAGTATCCTTTGGGCTGGCTAAATTATGTAGGTGAGGTTGCGTCATCAAGTTATTTCTATCCTCTCGACGTTAAAGCCCGCTAACGACAAAAACGGAATGTAGGATAATGCCGAGGATTTTGTTACTTAATATTCAAAGTAAACTTCGGAAAGCTTATATTGCGTAAACTCTCTAAACAAAATGAAATAAGGTCAAGTTTTTACTCATTTTCAACTTTTATTTAAACAGCTCGAGGATTTCACGGAAAATTAAAAATTTATTTTTATCTAAAATTATGTTTTTATTTTTATTGTTGTCATGTCAACTCAAAGCGAAAACATTTCCTTATAGAAATGCAAAACCGGGAGCGGTTCCGCCTTGTGTCGGGAGAATATTGAAATCTTGTAGATGTCTGTGTCACAGCAAGGAACTTGTAGGACGTAATGAACTTGCTTGTCTATATCTCAATAGGCAATTGTCTTAGAGACCTACACATGTTTAAAGCTCCACGTTCCCTAAGTACCTACAAACTTTGTCAGATATGAGTTTCTGCGCTACCTTCGGTTTTCATCCGAGTGTATGGCCATTATGTTCATGACAAAAGCTGTCTGTTGCCAACTCTCTGTACGCGTATTTCCCATTGAGCGTGAGCTCAACAGACTCAATAGTGACAGACAAGACAGTCTCGCGTCTTTTGTTATTCTAGTGACAACGTCGAACTTCATAACAACGCTTGTCAGTCTGACGGGGTGCTTTTGTATGAAGTACATTGTAAAAAAGTGAAGTGGTCTAAGTGAAAAATGCTCCACGTGTAACGTTATAGAGACACAAGTCGTAAAACCTTCACAACAGTTACGTTCGCCCCTGAAATTGTTACTACATATCGTTGTCATAGCCGATACGAGACAACATTTTCTAAACAAAGATAAAGGAAACGTGTCAATCATCTAGGCTATTGTTACGTAATCGCCCGTTATGTAACCCGTCACACTGATCCACATATCAACTAACATCTCGTTGAAAGGTGAAGGACAATTTTGTCAAATACCTGTTCTAGAAATAACGAGAGATATTGCGCAGAAAGGAGTAATAGATTCGTATTTACGGTTCGAAAGGTATGCTCGGGTTATTTGAGCTTTTGAATTATTCCGTGTTTATAGTAAACAAACAGGGAGATTTAAGATCCGTTTTAAATAAAGATCTGAATTGACGATGTATTTTTCCGTACACATGAACTTGAGTGACAAGTGGATTTATATTTACTTACATTTTAGTTCAGTACGCTATAAACTTTCCATATTAATAAACATTCGACCTAATTAAAGAGTTATAATTTATAAACACTGTAGGTCACATACGATGTTGGTATTTAGAGGAGATATAATAACCGGACAACTGGTGTTTACCACATGTTTTAGGTTCACGTCCCGACTCATTTGTTATCGGACACAAGTTCTGCCATATTTTCTAATAGGTGTAGGTCATAGAATATTCAATGACCGTTGTATTGGCTAGCAAGTGGGAATGTAATCGAATTAGATTATTGAATTACTGACCTGTCTCAAGTGGTCTAGGTCTGTTTTGTTGCCGAGGAGAGCGAGTGGCATGGGCGCCGCGGCGCCGGCCGGCGCGTGCGCCGGACTGCCGCCCCTCGGCGCGCGTTTCAGGGCGCTCAACACTTCAGTAGCGTACTCAAAGCTGCTGCGATCTGTCACGGCGTATACCAGCAGGCACGCATCTGCCCATTGAATCTAGAACAACGAAAAACAAACATTAGAAAGTGCCAAAAACATGTTTCAATTAGCATGACAAGATAATAGCAAATGGTAGATGACGGAAATATGTGGAAGTGTTGTGTCAACACGTCTCTAACTGTGTCAGGTACAACGTTATGTTTATAAAGATGCTCATAAGGTGTAATAAATCGATATAATTTACAGTCTATCGTGATGGAACGATCTAAATGGGTCACATCTGTGACTGTTATTAACGTTTGATAGCTAATTAAATCTCGCACAAACACTTCAATGGGTGGAAATTTTGTAATATTTCAAAGTAATAGTGACAGCCTTTTAAGTTTAAAATTGAAATTCATAACCGTGTAAATGCGTCATGGCACGAATAAAAAAAAGTTGGACATCAAGTTGTGGTGTTTAGACTAACAACAAGTCATAGAACAAAGCTGTTTACTTTGGCAAAGCGTTTTTAAGTCTTCATCAAACAATATAATATACAGCTTTGTGCAAAAGAGACTAGACGAAGAAGAATGTGTTTAATTAATGCGTCTTTAGAGCCAACATTCCGGCTTAAAATTAGCCTTGCAGCGATTCACGGGCGCTCCCACGCGCCAGTGGCACGCCGGGACACGCTGCCCACTCGCTCGACTATTAAGCCGTTCATTGCTGTCCACTCGAGCCCCGAACATCGTGTATATCAGAACATAATTAAACAGGAAGTTGATTTGACGTCAATAATTCATCTCTATTGGCTATAAGGAACGAAACTCCTAACACAGATTCGAAACAATTGATTCAAATCGAATGATCAGTTTTGGCGAATGTAGGCAATTATTACGTACAGAGCCAGCACATCACGTTAATACAATCTATCAAATAATTTTACATAGATTTTAACTTTATCTCTAAATAAGGTTAAATGTTAATTGGGATTTTTACTGATTGGAGTAGCTTAAAGTGCTGGCGTCTTTGCCTATATTTCTGCAAGTAAACCTTATTTAAATAAATAATTGGTTAATATTGTTTTACTATTGAATATTATACGGTTTCAGTTCACGAAGAAATTTCTTTGGTCAAGACAACAAACGTAAAAAAGAGCTTTTTAATTGAAGTGTGCGCATAAGGATTCCGACAAGGTCAAAGGTTATTACTTTTGCACAAGTTTTTTCTCATACTACGTAGTTTTTAATATTTGCACGCGAAGTTTTTGCATATTAAAATAATATTTACGATCATAAATTTTCATCGCATTAATCACATTTGGCTGAATTTTCATATCCATTCACGTTTTACCCACAAACAAAACTACATTTACTATTCCGCAAGAATTATTTTTTCACAAATCTGCGTGTTTCAACACCATCTAAAAATAACAAGGTATTTTAAGGATCTCCCCAACAATATTTGTGCAAACTTTAGAAGGAGTTGCAGATTAGGACGGTCGTTGTTCGAGTTCTAAAAATGTTAAACTGACAATCACCACTTTCGCTTGCTGGCTAGTTAGTAATTGGGTGTTGGAACTGCTATAAATAATGTAAAATATGTAAACACGATGAGTCATAGCGTAGCGTATCGGGCAGGTCATTGGAGCAGCTCCTGGAGTCGTTCCATGCTACTAGTATTATTATTTGAAACATTAACCCAGTTGTTGGAACATAAAGCGCCACCAGTCTACCGGTAATAGCGTGTTTTGTTTGCGGAAGGGTACTGTTGTCTTTGATGTTGTTAGGACCAACACGGCGGTATCCAATTATCTCTTGTTACGGTTTAATTTGTATTTCAGTTATTACTTAAACCAAATTAGTGATTATGTTACGAAACATTACCAACTAACACGAAACTTCAACACATGTAATAAAATATTACAACCGAGATTAAAGTAAACAGGAATAAAATTGAAATAGCTACAAAAATGCGACCTTCCATGATATACTCGACATCCTTAATCTCACTGATTTGTGTACATATTATTGTTTAGAAACTAGAGGTCGGTCAGTTGTTTAGCTTATACTTTAACTCCGTGAAGGTGAGGACTGGGCACAGGGCAAGGTCCCGGAGTACAAACCTATTCGTGTACTGGTTATTCAGTAAACCTTACAGCAAGTGTTATTTTAGAGTACCTTTGATGCTCAATATACCTCGCACACTGCTTTGGTCAAAGCGAAGGTTAAAGTTTACGATACCCCGTTATGATTACCATAAAATTATGTTAGTTTTAGTAGTAGAGAGTCAATAACTATGTGTACATTCTTTAAAAAACCTAATTTAAATATATATTTTACGATTTGCGTATAAGTATTCTATATCAAAGATACCCCTGAAGATTTATTTCGAGTTAAATTCGAAGTCAAATAAAACATGCGTACAAGATATTTATTTACCTGTTCAGCTGGGAATTTATCTGAGTTGGAACCGGATACATCTATAACTTCTAGTTCAACTGGAGTGCCGTTGATAGGTACCGTTTGTCTGTACAGGAGATCTGAAAGGAAGTCGTAAAATGAGCATATTGAAGGAATATAACTTACCAAGCTATTTGATCTTTGTAATTCAATGTAACCAACCTGTATTTGAGTGATATTCTCCAATGTATCTTCTAGTTAGGTAACGAACGATGAGAGCTGTAACAAAAAAAAATATTATGAAAATACAAAAATAGGTTTTCATATGAGGGTTGGCGAAAATTACCCAACAAATTCTATTCTGTTTTCAAAAGATGTAAGTATTTTCGGCGTGCTAGTGTTTGATTATAACTTCAGCCGCAGTTGGCGGGCTGAAGAGCCGAATGTACCGAGTGGCACATTGATGTATTGTTCAACATGTAACGTTACATCACCAAGGAGAATGGGTCAGTGGGCTATTGCCCAGCTCGGATTATATAACATTAATTAGGTCGGAGTCCTGAACATACGCGGTCAAGGTACCCCTGGTACAAATGTTTATTATTCATTTAAAATTAATAGCTTTAGGACTATGTCGTTTTGTTTATTAATTTAGATTTGCACGACAAATTTTATATCTAGAGAATTTAATGTAGAAACTGAATAATGGTTTAAATTAATAAGTAGGTGTTTTAGCTAACATTATTTAAAAAAAGAATCCTTCTTTTCGAGTTTATACTCGTTTAAGACTCCGAGGAAACTTCCATAAGTAATAAAATGTTATATTGAAAAACAAGTAAAGAATTAAGTTTAATTTAAGTTAGCGGAAAATAACGAATTTATGATCTCGCGGAAAATGCAATCCATCAAAGCGATGACAGTTACTCGAGTATTTGGGTCGCTAGAATTAAATCAGATGATACGAACTTTCCCAAAGTATATTTTTTTCAAAATATTTTCCTGCCCCAAAAAAATATGTTTTTATTATCTCAACTAAAACGTTACATCATATGAAGATACTTAGTGTGTGTTATTTTTGCTTACCGGACTTGCCAACTCGAGAACTGCCAATGACGGCAATGCGTACGCGCTGCATGCTGGCACGCTCGTCCTTCATGCTTGGAGATTTGCGTTTTATCTGTAACAACAAAAACATTCATGTTATACAAGATTTTCAAGGGCTGATAAGAAAAAAAACATGGTGGTTACGCAACAAATTGAAAACAAACCCAGAAAAACTGCTTGTAAATCAATACTTTTACTCGTTAGAAGATGAACCTACTTATTACGTTCAACCCCAAGCTAACCTGTATCCTACAAATTGGTGTTAATGGTCATTTGAGTCGTTCGAAGCGTTAAATCACGGTGAGATAAGCACTCGCGTCGGCAGTTGGCGAGCTTCAGTTTCATTCATTACTGACGCCGCACCGACGTCAGCCAGCTAATGACCGACAAAGCGAACCGCGAACCGCGTCACTAGCGAACACTTGTTCAAAGATAACATTAGCTTTCATACAAGATTTGCTAAAATATTCCTTCAAATAATTATTTTCACCGTCATTATTCACGGTGGTCACTGACATGTGAAAAATTACAGGAAACATTGTCTCGAACAGCTTTGTTACAATATTCGAGAAGACAAATAAATTGAAAAAGATTTCAGTTGACCGGCAAACAAAAGAAAGGTCGGCATCGGCAAATAAAAAGCGAAACACAAATTGCGAATTCTACATCGACCTTCGTTTGTGGACCTTGAAAATAAAATACAACCTTTTTGATTAGGTTGCGGTACTGTAAACAATAATCGAACACAGGAAAGGATAAAACAAAAAAGAACTGCGCACTGAAATGCTACTAGCGCGGCAAATACATGTGTGAAATATTTATAGAGCGGGTACCTACGCTATACGTAAGCGGCTGCCCACTGGCTGGTTGAATAACCCTAGAATACACCGTGATGTCCATTCAAACGCACCATGTGTTGACAACAATACAGAATTGAAAACAAAAACATCAATCTATTAGTTACATAAATTCATCCGACAGATCTTTTGATAGGCGCACTTTGTTGATGTTTATTTTTAGTTCTTGATATACATGGAGAATCCCAAAAAATATTTTTATTCATACTTTGGCAGAGAGCTCAGCTGTATATTATAGGATATTATTTACAGAATTTTTAAAAGTATATCTTTAAAGTAACATGTGCGCGGTGAATGTAGGGTAATACATGTTTAAGTTTTCACGTTAAATGAGCAATGAGCAGGTGTTATCAACGTCAGAAATATTTATCGTAAACAACACCAGTGACGTACCACGAAACATTGAATAAAATATACAATCTAATACTCGATGAAATGTTTAAGCCTCAGCGGCCACGTTTTAAGCTTACGATTGTTTACAATGTCGCTTTCCCTGGCCTTATGTAACTGTTTTTATTCAATGAAAATATGATGCAAAACTCATGATAACATTTTAAACATTAATGGCCAGTTTCGCAGGTTACTGATAGCCACTATCTACCAGATAAATTAAAAAAATGGAACAGAATTTGTATGAAATTATCTGCCAGATAAACTATATAGAACTTATCAGAAACCTGTAAAACTGGCCATAAAAATATATATTTTTAATTACGATACCGGTTTACTGGTCTCTTGGAATTAATTGTTTCTATATTATTTTCTATATAAAATGGTTGACTGCGCTAAACTGTGCGCGTGGAAATTTACCATCAGTACAGAATATATGTTTTTACAGATAGATTATTATAATAGATCAAAAAAACTTTAAAATATGAAATATCAAAAGAAGCTGCATCGCCACGTGAAAAAACATAGCCCACGCGGTGATAGAGAACGTGGCATCCCGAATGTTTGATACTCCTTTCTGATTAATGTACAAGCGGCGACGGCGACGCACTTTTTATTTACGTTTGGCGCCAAATAATATCGTTCAGTCGCTCCGTGGTGCCAAAAGAAATATCAAGTTTTAAATTTACTTTCCGTGTTACATAAATAATTTCAGTAGGCACATATTATATAAAAGTAATTGTGGTTTCTGACGTTACAAGTTTTTTTTTTAATGTGGAGCCCCAATAAAAAATATTTTAATTTTGTATTAAGTTTAATATAGAACTTGTACAAATTCTGTTTCATCATTGCTCATCAAATAAAAACGATGAATGCGAAAATAGCTAATGTAACCTCTTTAAAAGCCATCGCGTGGCCTGAGTGCATGGCATACACGTGTAGCATATATATGATAATATGGTGGAAAAATATCCAATATATCGACCAGAACAAGGTAATTTAAAGGTGTGATAAAACGTGAGTATTTTCATGTAATATGAATTGGGTTAGTTGCTAGTCGCGTGAATTTGTTGTCACGTTGATAAGGTTTTGCAATAAAAACAAATGTATTTTTATACGAAATGCTATGAGTTTTATCAAAAACCAGCTTTACGTGGGCGAGCGGAGTCAATGTTTGCTATGGAACAATATGGAAAATTGATATCAGCATCATGACTTTGTTATTGTTGACTGTGAAGGTCCTGTCTAATATTGGTTTACAACAATGAATGTGACATTCACAATTCAATTTTTTTTCTCGATCTAACTAAATGCGTTGTCACGAGTATTCCCTGCAGGATGAATTACGTCACATTTTCCTGTTTTCACGATAAATTGTGGTCTTTTCTTGACAATGAAAATCCTTTGTCTAAACTACTATAGCTTAATAATACACGAATTTCGTACTATAAAAACAGAAGATCAATTACGATAGTGGTACCGTGGGCGTCCAACCCACTAAGCCATCCTATACCCTGCAGGCTTACAGTCGAACGAGTGGGCTGAAATGTTAACCGTCTGAAATATTTTGTCTGGAAACGTTGCAAGCTTGAATGGGACAAAAGTTTTAATCGAATATAGTGACTTCAACTCCATTAGTATATTACTAGGAGTTTCTCATGGTTTCTCCTACGTCCCAGGAAAACTTATTTCTGTACCCGGATAAAATTTAGTCTATTGTCACCGCAGATAGTGCAACTTCCCAACAGTGAAAAAGTTTTTGAAATCTGTCAAATAGTTTCGGAGCCTAACCAACTAACAATCAAATCATTCCTCTATATAATATAAGTTAGTATAGACGAGGAGAAAACAATATTATATTTGGAGCAGTATAGTGGGTAGCTATCCAAGACTCGTGAATCATAATAGTCCTTGTTACTTGGTCAAGTAGTACATCGACCAAACTCGTTCACAAGAGTCCTTGATCCAAAGCGTGGCCGTTAGACCTTCACCGCCAAATGGTGCACGTACCGGTATCAATACTCGAAGGTTATATAACCCGCGGGATCAGTTGAAAGGACATGACCTTGGGAACGAATCACCGGATCACGAGGATTACAGCCATTAATTTCCTTGTTAGAAGGTTGCTGCCAAGGACTGCTTCAGTTGTTGACACTGATGCCGACTATGATAAATATCTTCGCAGCTGTGTAACAGGAGATTGACAACTAATAATTGGGATTTATTTACACGAAGCGAAGGCCGAGTCCTTGGTAACAGAGATACTTTGTTCAGGGGTAGGGTTGAACCATAGAAATATTACACTTTTCTTTTAACGACTGTGTAGTTAGGTCAGGTTTAGATTTACGTAACGTACACATTAAATTTTTTCGTGCTAAAAAGTAACAAATTCTGGGTCTATGTCGTATAAACAGACCTAATTTTTTCTACATAAAAGTAAAGAGCTGTTGTTTCAGCTACAAAGCTGTATAATTTAATTTTACGATTTGATTGGCCACTTCGCGGTATATCAGTCAACAACAACAAACAGCTCGACAGTAAACCTAGTGAACGAGTTTCAGCTCAAATACTAGTTCATGACTCAAATTATTTATTCATTGTTCTCGTTCTTGGCAAGTACCGAGTCGTAAGTACCTAGGTACTTTAGGGAATGTTAATCACATGTTCAGAATAAAGTGAGATGAAAGTGCTTCGCGTTGTTATAAAGGCTAAAACTTCAGCCAAAGTTTGTAATGTACTACATGACGCGACGACTCGGTTGAGTCATAACGAGTACATTCTGGGTTGGTAAATCGACTCGAGATATCTAGAGTACCCATCTAATGACATAATATCAAAACGAAGTCACATATATCATAAAAATATTTTATTTTCGCATACATTTTCGTGACCGAGTTCTTGAAATAGGAGACCAAGATCCTCGGTTAGATAACATCATTTCCGTCTAAAATGAGTACTAATATAAGTCTCTGTTATATTCTTTTTTATAATGCTACAATCATCAGGTATACTTACTGTAAAATTGTTAAAATCTGCTAGGCCTCGTAGCAATTTTTCGTAGGATACATTATAAAAGGCTTTGTAAAGAATACATTGGTTATAAATGATTGGGACGGTAACACATTGTTTACTACCCATTATTTGGTGCCTTGGGAATTCAACGATTGCCGATCCTATTTTGTGTGTCTCGACTTTTCTCTTAATGAGGCCGTTGACTCGTCGTTTGGAAGTCGCAGAATATTTCGGTAAATTAGGTTTAATTGTCGGCTCAAACGGCATTCATTAGCGAATTCGACAGGTTACAAACATTTATGAGCTTTTTAATGCGTTACGGGATTCATTACATGTAAGGTGGGCTTAGCAAAAATAGCTATAGATTCTAACCTTTTTTTGTACCTAACGAATAAAATGTAGGTACAGATATATAACGTTGCTACAAGACGAGTATACATATATATACATAGATATAGTTATCTACAATTTGATCTCATCGGCTCGTCGTCATTTACGCGAAGAGGTAGGTCAAATTCTTGGATAAATTGCAACTCGAATAAATAAAAATAGCAGCGTGGAAAATGCACTGAAAATTGTCGACACATTGTTTTTGATGTCGGTGGTCGGATAAATGGATCGATGTCTCAGTTACACGTGTAGCGTCCACCTCGCAGCGCTTTTCAATTGTTTTGTAGGTATTTAAATACATTGTGCTTTCAGTGTTTTGATGTCAAATTGTTATAGCGATCAGAGACCCCTACTAACAAGTCATTAAGGGACGACCATTGAACTGAGAAATCGAGGAAAACTCAATGTCTGATCGTCATACAAACTGACAAGACAAGAACAAGCCGAAAATAAGGAATTGTTTTTTTATCATTCAGTAAATACTAATTTCCGATGACTCTTTTTTATTTTGTAGATAAATGCTTCAATTGTATGTAGGTTCTGGTACAGGATCTCGGTGACCCTCTCGTGACCCGTATCGACCCGTGACCGGGTTATCCACTCTGCACTGCAACACCTGAGTTGGTACCTAGAGATGCCCCGACATAGTTGTTAATAAATCGCTACTGACGAGATTCCAAAATAGTTCCTTTAAACTACATATTTAAGTACATGATGACGGAATAAGGAAAGTTTGTGAGTTTGAAATTTTGTACAAAAAAAATGAACTACAATTTTTTCGCGCAAATTTTAGAACGAAGTTTTGACATTCTCTCTTTTTTAGGTGTCCTTTTAGCTTGCAACGTAGCACGTGTCATGAAAAGTGCCGATGTTTCAATTAATCGTAGTACACGTGTCGTATCTAGTGAGCGGTAGGTACACAGAACATGTCACTTTCTCATACTGTACCTACAATCTGTCAAATTTCCATAAACGATTTTCAAATTTATTGCTGAAGCATATGGTTCAAAGTTGATTGGGAAAAATTTACACTTTCGGGTAGCTTGATATGCTGACGTCTCTGCTGTTATATGGATATGATGCGTCAACAAGTTCGTTTGAATGTGTCACTTAAAATGCTCCGCTATGCAACGATACTTTAGTTTACTGCGATTTTGAGATAAAGTAATGGCCGCTGGAAAATTCCTAGAACATTGTTGTTTTGAAAATGGAACTAAATTGAATAATCCCCTATATTATGATAATATTTATTCAAATTCAAGTGAAACATAAATATTGACGTGTATATGAGGTTGTTTTCGGTTTTGTTTGCACATAGATTTTTATGTTTTATGATATGCATCTATTTATCATTCCGATATTTTTGACGAAACTATAGTTTGTTAAACGATGCTCTTATTCTAGAACATTCCATTTTGACCTTTTACGATTTTGCGATGTCAGCGCTCTCTCGAGTTTAAAGTGAATTATAGAAAATGTTCAAATATTTATATTTATAAACTCAATAAAATAGAAATGTCTAACTGCGTCGTATTTCTTGCTCCGCCTGCACCAATAAGAGATTTACGACTGAAATGTTCCCTGAGTACGTCGATAGGAAAGTTTCAATATTGTTACTAGCTAGCAGCAATACACCTGGCGCGTTCTTTACGAAAACATGGAGATCATTAATGATTCACTAATTTATACCTTAACTTTAGTGCGATTTGGTTGATATTACAATAAACTTTTTTTGTATTCCCAAATGTAAAACAACTAAAGTTACGTTACTTATCGTTTGCTCTTTAGTCCTTTGATGATTGACAAATACTGTTTATTTAATATCTTATAATATTTTATGATATACGAAAACTGTTTTAGTGAAGTTCTTCCATTATTGAGAACACGTGTTACGAATCCATCAACGTTGAATTAAAACCTTTTACTCGTTCACCATTTAGTTGAAGAAACAAATCATTGACAATTACGTTTAAAAAGCATTAACTAAGTAAGATATCTGGTTCATCTTGACAAATGGTTTCTATAGAATACTTTAACAAAAGTATAATTTAAGTCTAGGTACAGACGCCAGCATATCAACCTACCTTAATCTGTCATCTATCAAATTTCTTTAATAGATATTCGATTGGTTAAATTTGACATATTATATTGATTTTTGTCGATATGCTCTTAAAAATCTGTAGTATTAACGACACCTTGCTGATGGAATAACAGCGGGACTGCTTAATCTAAGTGTTGTGGAAAACTACTATTAATCGCACTGGTACTCAACGAACATTGTATATTTTACCATAAAATAAACACGTCTGTTGCTACGCGTATCTTAATAGGTAGGTGAATATTTAGCAGCGAGGCGTGCTCAATTCATGCCGGATTTGTTGTAGCTTTCCACCTTGTAATTATCTATGCTAATGTTATAAAGAGGAAAGCTTTGATTGTTTGTTTTTGGCTCCGTAACTACTTGACCGATTAGAAAAAATATTTTTCTGTTGGGAAGCTACTCTATCCCCAATGAACATAGGGTATGTTTTTTTACGATAATTCCCTCTGACGCGGTAGAAACCACGAGAAACTCTTGTTTGTTATGTATATTCCTGAATTACTTTAGTTTTTACTTCGTGATGTATGCATGGAGACTGATATCCTGATTTTGCTACATGTAGGCGAAGGACGACTTTAACGGAACGATCATCAATTACTCTGAAAACCCTCATTAGCTCAATTTAAACGGCGACAGCAACATATGCAAGTCGCCAAACATTGTGCAACTTTCATAACTGGGTTAAAAGTAGTATTGTTAAAACGATAACTGGGTCAAGTTTAGTGAAAATCGTAATGCGCAATTTAAAATTCATTTGTTTTCATTTTTTACGATAAACCGCTCGAACAAATAAACTTTTTCGGTTAACATTGAACTTTTGTATGTGTTTAACAATAACTGTTTCGCAAGTGATCGTTACAGGCACAGCTGTTACAGTTTACACGGCATAAAATATTATTGGGTCAAGTACACCAACATTTTGGGCATTTCTGATGCAACATTTGTGTACTAACGATGTACACAACATTTTTCTAATCAGATCAACGTCTACATAAATCGTCTTTTCTAAAAAAAAGCTGTAGTCGTGATTTGAATTTAGATTCGGCTAAGCATGTTTCGAATACAAAATTCTTTGCATCAGCACTGATTTTTCATTTTTTTTTTCGACATTACATCAGTTTTTCCATTAGATGTATTAACGGTAAATCTCTCATTCACGTGAAGATGAGCGATGGAGTGAACGATGACGTTAGTTGGATATGCAAAATATTTATGTTCGCATATACCTACGTAAAGATGAACTATAATTATATTCCGCGTTTAATGAATCGGGCATCCAAGCGATTGGAATACTTGGCAGTGCCGAGTGCGGGCCTGAACGAACTTGGCCGGACGTTCTGTCTCCTTTAAATCTTTATTAAGGCGACTTTGACCTAAGGGAACACGTTGTCAGCTGTATATACAAGTGAATCAAAATGCTCGGAGTAATAACACAAAACCTTTTGAAGTGAACATTTATATTTTGTAAGAGCTTTAACCGCAATGAAAATGAATGGTTCCGCCCCAAATTGGATAGCAACCGACTTTATCTGTTTAATTGGCTTTATAGCTCCTTTTCAAGGTTGTGTTATGACGAGGCAATTATGGCCTGAAAAATTACAGGACACTCGGCAATGAAAGGCCGCGGGCTCGTTAATTACAATGATTTTAATTATGCGGGTTATCTCTGTAATACTATACATTGAACTTTGCTATGCCAAATAAAACCTTTACTGTAGCTGGCCAGTAATAAAAGATTAAGGGCCAGTTTCACCGGTTGCTGATCAGTTCCAGATAGTTCTTCTGATAGATAATTTCATACAAATTCTGAACCATTTTCGAATTTATCTGGTAGATAGTGGCTATCCGTAACCTATGAAACTGGCACTAAGGGCCCTAAGGAAAATTTGTATGAAATTATCTGCCAGATTAACTATCTGGAACTTATCCGTATCCGAAAACTCCGTAAAAGATAAATTGAAAATATATATTTTTTAAAATGTACATAATATGAAGCGATCAATAAAAAACCCGAAGAGAAATTGACGTGAAGTTTATCGAACCGAGATCCCGTACGACATGAATTTAGTTTCGATATGAAATGCTATGAATTTTAATCATATTACATTTACATAATTTATTTTTCCAGCCGAAAATACGAGTCTGCATTCGTATGTGATTGCCTTCCCTTGTCGTAACAATGTTTCAATAATAAAGGGAGATATTTTGGGTATCTTCCACAATAGGCGCTATAACGTTTCAGTTCCATTCATGAATGTTTGGCAATTGAATAAATTGAATAAGGATGGCATTCATTTTAGTTACTGGCAGCTTGTTATGATATGGGTACTATTAAGGAAAACTGTCTATCAGTGTTCTTTTGTTATATTTTGATTTTCGAAATTTAGCAGTACATCTATTTTATTAAAAGCTTTTATTTAACTTGTAATGTACATACATATGTATGTTACAGTGGATTCTTTGAACTCATTTTTTTTATCATCATAATAGTTGTATGCCATTAGGAACAAACACTATCCCGTTAGAAAAGAGAACATATGTACATATAGGTACTAATTCTTGTCACTACTCTGCTTCGCTATCTGATGATGGCATCCAGGCCGATTGTCGGCTACGGCGGCCGTTCTCATTTATAGAGATCAGCCCGCTGCGCAGGACATATTATAGTGCACAAGTATTCGCGCAGACACAGGTGCACTCTCTATTCCCTCACTCTCATAGTCCGATGGGACGGCAATCCGACACGACCGGAGAGAGATCGGGCGCAGGACCGACATTTACGTGCTCTCCGATGCACGGGTGAATCAATCACCAACTTCCAGACTCCAGGCTGCTTTGTGAAAGTTTCTCAAAACCCACAAAGCGATTTCGGCCCGACCCGGGATTCGAACCCGAGACCCCGTGCACAGCAGTCGCGCCTTGCAACCACTAGACCAACGGGGCAGTCAAATCGCTATTCGCTATCTATAGGCCAGATAACCATATAAGGATAATTATCCTGTTGATTAACTCTAATATCGTGTTTTCCTTTCGTTTTTTATTTTTCGTATGATATGAATATTGGTGATATCCGTCGAATGCACTCTGATAAGTGGGCTAGGATTACCACCAAGCGGAACCCAAATGATGGCAGACGATCGAGAGGAAGACCGAGGACGCGCTGGAAAGATTTGGACCGTTTCCTCGAGGACCGGCCACATAAAGCTTGCGGTAGAGATCAGTGGAAAGATATGGAGTAGGCCTTTGCCCAGCAGTGAAATAGTACAGGCTAATAATATAAAATAAAAATGCATATTGAACTTAGATATTGCTTGGTTTTAGATTAACGCTAAATCTTTCTATGTGTGAGAGGAGGCCTGTGCCCAGTAGTGGGACGATAAAAAGGCTGATGATACCCAGCGCACTAAGTTGCGACAATTTTCTTTCACTTCGGTGCACTGGGGTGGTGCAATATTATGTCAAAGCCCTTCGCAGGTAATTGATATAGTTCCGAGAAATGAATTGAAAGCCGTTTATTTGAAGAAGACACGTGCTTCGTTTTACTGAATGAATTGGATTTTCATGTTTATGTCGTTTTAATTGAATCATAAACTTAGATTAAAAAATCTCTTCTTGAATCTATACACCCCTCGCCTTATCAACGATCTTTTTCTTTGTTATCAATAGTCCTATAAGTACATAAAATATGTATCAATAGTTGAGGCTTTTATTTCTACGTGAGTTCATATCAAAAGTAGGTGCTGGAAATATTGAGTAGCCTATATCGATTCATATTAGACAGGTCACAAAAATTTCCTCATGTCAACTAGATAAGAGCAAAAACACTGCTGATAAGTTACAGTCAGCAAAAAGTCTACGTTAACGTTGCTGATAAACGATATAATATACAAAGTGATTAGGATTTGATATGTATGACAGACTGTAATTATTAATATGTACATACTATCTGATACTATCTGGTACAGTACTGTACCATTAAATGAAAGAAAGACTCTGCATCGAGGTGTGATATGGCCCGATAGGCGACAGATGAAAATATAGATAACATAAGCCTTTGAATGTCATAAATAAGTATAGGCATTTTGTATATTAAAAAAAAAGCGAATGATTATTTTTCCATCCAATGAACAAATAATTGCCATGTTTATGATTTGCCTAATCAACTTACCCGCCCTGAAAATGATAAGCCCACTTGAGATTTAAGTGTCACAAATTAATGAACACAAAACACTAAAAATAATAATTTCACTTAAATGTAGCTACGAACTTAATATATTTACTAGTACTTCAAAGGATTGCGTTACATGAAAACGGTGCAACGATTTGTCTAGACATAACAGAATCAATATAACTATTCAACTATCTATCGCATGCAATCGATACAATGTACTGAAAATGCAGCAGATAATATTCACGGGAATTCTATGAAATGTAAGTAAATAACACGATCAGTATTCTAAGAACGGTCCACTACAGCGAAGGAGACAACAGTTGAATGAAAGCTTACCTGATCCAAAGTATTGGCGTCCCGGGCCAAACAGCTACAGGTCGGCTGAAACGCCGGCAAACACCACACAGGGAACGAAATAGCAAGCAGTCTATACACAACACTAAACGTTTATAAATTCACTGTCCTCTGAGTCCAAGGAATAGCAAAAGATATTGTTCTAGGTTTGAGTAATGCTGTAGTCACTGTAGTTGATAGCGACGTGAAGCGCGGTGGAGCTCCTACAAGCGACTGGGCGGCGCGCAGCCGAGCCATCCTATATATACGTAGGTAGCTAGCAACGCCGCCCGCCCTCCGCGCGCCGAGTAATGCAAAAATATCAGTGGAATTCAGAGCCTAATTTTCTCTGTCACCGTCTTATGCCGGCACAATGAGAGCGTTGATCTCCTCGCCTGCATCTGTGACACTTGACCAAATTCTTTAATCTGTCGGCTTAAGCTCCTTACTCATATCCTGGATGTGCTCAAAGCCATATATGGCTGGTTTAGCTTTATTAATGTCTATATTAATGGTGGATGGAACTGTTTCTCATTATGAGTTGATTTATTTTAGCTTACTTTATCAACGTCCTGTTCTTTATGTTTACAATTCTACGCAGGGGCAAAGGATAGTCGGAGTAAATTTAAACTAGGTTTACTTAAATAAAACAAAATTGTTGTTAGAGCTAGAAACAATTTATCGCATTATAATTTATGTATATTCACGATAGCATACAATGGTTTGCACAAGAAACCATGTTAACGGTAGCAATAAATAAAAAAAACTTTAACGACTATATAAAAAGTCGATCTCTTTAATAGAAAACAATGGTTGTGAACATTACTACACATTATATTTATTGAGGCAATAATAAAACTATCATTATGCCACAATATAGAGATATTGTTCCTCAACAAATGTCTGTCAGCAAAGAAACCAGAACGCAAACTAAACGTACTGATAAATCGATTTACAGAGAATTATGTAAAAATGTAGTTGATCGGTATCACAAGTCATGCGAACATAAAACGGAACCAGTTCAAGGATGTTCCTCGGCTAACATCGGTTCTCCCAAACCATTTTTTATTGTTATTGGCACATATATCTTCTTGTCAAGTATCGATGAGTCATGTGAAACTTTCGCTGTACTGTGATATAGGCTCGGATATAATGATACGTTTATTTTAAATGGAACTGAGTAAACATCAGACGATCCGTAGACTTCAGCATTAAACGTTACGGTTCTTGTATTATGTTGCTAGTGGTTGGTTCTAATATTACGTAATGAGGCTAGCTACAACAAAAGAGTTTAGATATGTAAAGAAAAACATAAAGTTATAACTTATATCATTAATTAGTTTTTTTCTGGGCGAGTTTACGAGCCCTTTTTTCGTGGGAAATCACTTCCCGCTGAGGATGCAGCTGCAGTTTTCGACTCTTACTGACTAAAACACACTATGTTCCTTGTGTACCAGGGCCTCGGTATCTCTTACGAACAACCCGCAGCCCCGGCAGGCCTTGGCCCTAAGGGGCCTATGTTACTGTCCTGTGTTGCTGACATCTCTTTGAGGAGCGCGTGTAACAGAACGCGCCGCCGACACGGGCCTGTCGTCCTTAGACGTACGGACGGTGAGCCACAGATTTATGGGCCCTCAGTTTGTATTACTATTATGTGTAATGTTTAAGAGCATACCCCCTTTGACCTACTTAGTTCGATGACTGTCTTGCGTATAGGATACATATTGTTCACAGTTCGAAGTGAGATTCAACTTGGACAGTGGTTAATATCCCCGGAATAATAGCAACACAATAAGAAAGCGATTTACTGACAAGAACATGAGGTCAATATAAAGTGTTATTGTTCCTCTGATATTAATATTGAATCGAAGGATTTCAAAGCGTAAGTTGTCCTCTAGACCATGTCGCGGTCGAGGGCTAAAGTTTTGTTGTATTAGTATAAAGACCTCGGTGAAAGATCTTTACTATGTTCGATAACAATGAATGTGTGTTTCCAGGCTGGATGTTATTGTTTTTAGTATATACGGCTTTATATTTGCGATATACCCTTATTTAAAAATCGATTGGAATAAAACTTTTGCCTTTTCTAAATTTAAATTATTCTAAAATCATTATCTGTTCAAGAATAGTGAAGCGTCCATTACGTGTTTTTACATGTCATAGATTAACGAAACCATTTTTATTAATTACCGACAATATTAATAGCTACCTACATACATATATTAATGCTATTTAAAATATAACATGAGAACAACAGATTGAAATGTAATTAAACTAGTCTAGAAATGTCAATCAATTATAATTTGTTAATGTATCCCATTCGCTTCTCGTACACACGTACGATTGCATGCATCCTACAGACAAGTCTCGATGTTCTATTTCCAGCAGGATTGATTTGATTGGTTTGTTGATTTGAGAAATGTATCACATAAATAACAATATGGATTTTCCTGTTGGGTATTTGTTTTCGTCAAGGATTTGAATTGTCCTTGTTTATTTTTACTTTCAGTAGTTCAACTTTTACACTTAGTTCTTGATATTGCAAAATCACTGAGAATCACAATCTTCTTTACTTTCTAAACCTTGCTTCCCATGAATATTGTCCCTTGATTTATATTCAAAGAACATGACTATGAAATGTTAGAGTAACTATGTAATATGAAAGATGTTTTATTCTTTTATATCAGTTTTTAAATTAAATACACTTATAATTAGTCTAGGAACATAGAAGAAAAAGTTAACGATCCCAAAAACGCTAAAATTATCAACAAAACTGTCAAAAGTGTTTAGTTTTCAAACAAATGAGCATCCGGAGAAATTAGAATTGTTCCGAAATAGTTTGACGGGATGTGATAATTTCTAAGACACAATATTAATATTAATAATGGCCACAGTGTCACTTGCTTGCTTCAAAACGTAGACACTTCTTGCCAAATTTCTTGTATATAACGATCGAGGCTTCCGTTGAATATAATAAGAAGTTATACTATATCCATGCATTTCCAATAAAACGTTCGCTAAACACGCTCGTCTTCTTGCGAACATTTATGATAGAGACCTTCAAACAAATACGCTTTCATGAATGAAATTACGTCTAGCGAAAAATACTGCGTAATTTTGTAAACTGTAGTTGAAGATTGATGGTGGAAAATTTAGTCGTAACTAGCTTTAAGACGCGGTTTCACCTACTTTTCCGAAAGTACTATTTTCTGCACATAGAAAAACGTTATCTATATGTAATTTTGATGTAAAGACTATATAACTGCCAAGTTTCATGACAATCTATCGTATAGTTTTTGCGTGAAACAGTAAAATTTTAAAATACATTGTATACATCCTAAAAATGTTTAGCATTTATTTTATTAGTAGTATCTAAGCCACAAAATGTAGTTTGTGTACCACAAAATGTAATTCAGAATTAAAGAAAAAAAAATGAACTGATTCACAAAATACCGTAACAAAAGACAAGTCAATAACCCCAAAAGTAGTAGATACTAAAATACTATTCATTGGTAAGATTAAAGAAGGTGTATATTACATTCCGACCTAATCTTGATTTACGTCTCCAAAGCATACTCATTTAAATATTCTTATCGACTTTCATTCAAAAGTCTGGACTATTTACTTTTCAGAGATTTCCAAACTTAGGTTGGACATAAAATATTTTTTTAAATTGATTCTGGACTTCTAATCACAGTGCGTTGTACTCCCAGAACGAAATAAAACATTGATTTGGTCCAGTGAAATATTTAAAGAGTTAATACCGCAGTATATCATACAGAAATATTTATAAAAACTTTAATTAATAATATACAATACAGGTACTTTAAAATGAATTCTTAGCAAGTGGAAGCTACATATTTTTTTAAATACAAAGCGGTGTAAATAATAAAGAAAAATTATCTTTATATGTATCTTGTTAGTACTAAGTTTACTATTTTCCCATACTTTATATAACAAATTACTTTCAGTATTGGCAAAATCCCTCGTATAATCTGATCAGAAGGTTAGGTAAAGTTGTGTGCCAATCGCAATACATGTAATATTGTGGAAATATACATACATATACCTACTATAAACGTTACTGAGAGAACCGTTTTGCGTGTCAATAATTATCTGTGCCTACTTTTCTCTGCTGTAAATTAAAGGGAAGATTTTTACAAAGCATCTACAAAGCTTTTGAAATGTAATAACGATGTGAATACTTATTAGCTGTTCCCTTATGCAACTTAATTTATGCTAAAATGATAAAATAGTTTGATTCTGATTTGAAAAATTATTTCAGTGTCCGACAGCCCATTGTAACGTGGGGGAAACAGCTGACAAAACGGGTGTTAACTCCATATTTGAGTTAATGAAATTCCGTAAATAAAATATACTATACTCTATTATTTACCCTCTAAAATGAATGGAAATTAACAGACCTACTACGTACTGTTTGTGTACAATACTCGTTATAAGTGTGGGTTAAAAATAATGGAATTTGAACACGGTTTTGTTTATACGGGAATAACGTCTAAGCCCGTCGTAAAACTGTGACATCGTGGGCGTAAAAATAAACGATGATGAACTGTTTTGCGGTGATCGTGGGTAGCTTCTTATATGGTAAATGTTCCTCTAAGTTTGTTTCAGATGAGGCAGCGATGTCGGTCCAAGAAAATATTTCAAGATCAGTAGTTGCATGAGTCAAGTGCGAGCGATAACGCGCGGGTTCCGGGAAATACTCATGAGTACTCCGCGGCGCCCGCCGTCGCCATTCCGTGTTTACACTCATAATAATAACCGCGCGGAGATTATCCGGAATTTATGTAATAAATAACCAACAAATATGATAGAAACTGAAGTGGCCCAAAAGTATTTTTCATGGAAAGCATGTTTGTTATTCGTGACAATTTTCTGACATACGGAGAAAACCCGTTAGGCTTGTTTTGAAAAGCGTATGACTCAACTGGGTACACGTTTCTTCACAAATAATAGTCAACATTTCTATTTTAGTGTAGTGACCTTTTTCTTTAACGATAGCATAGCTTTTCTTGAGGAAGATTTAAACTGATTATTGTAATCTTCATCTGTATTGTTGAGGTACTGAAAACTGGATAGGTTGTCGTCTGCAGAAATGATTATAAAGACCTATTTTTCTTTAGTCAACTGCGACGCGTGGGCAAAACTGGCAGATAGACGCTTGTATACCTTGCAGTTATATTTCCAATCGGTGTAGCAACTTTATACCTGAAATATAAACTATTTTTTTCCTTTTCAAAGTTAAGTATCATTTTTTTATTTAATTTATTTCTTTTATTTAATTTGAAGGGGTGTTTATCCTGTTACAATGTGATAAGCGCATGGAATTAAATTTTATTTGAATTTTCCTTTGCGTAGGCGAAACTCAAAAAGAGCACTAGTGTAAAAAAAGATTTATTACAATTCCACGCCCACAAATTGATGGGTCCTGTTGAATCGTTTAATTACGAAACAATGTGATGTGGTTTTTAAATGTCAATTTATTTATAGCTGTGCAATATTTTAGCAGAAAAAACAGTAAACTATGTATAGCTCTTTTTCTTTGAACGGGTATTTGCAGGAAGAAACCTTAAAATACTGTGTACAGTTTTAAGTTTAATATTCAAAGAAGTATTAATAGTTTTTCGATGAAAACCTGGCCAACGTAGGGAGAACTTAATTGGTTTAACGAAGAAGCGTTTAATTTTATTATTATTCGATGTGCAAACTCATTATACTGTGGTGTTCACTCTCGTTTACAATTATTAAAGATGTAAACAAAAAACTTGTGAACATTAGAAAGTCTAATACGTTGCACAAATTATCACTGGCTACGCATCGTAGCGCGTAGCCGTAGAGCCTCCGTAGCATTATTCGTAGTAAGGCGTTATACTGACTTGGACGTGCCATGACAAAACGTAGCCTATAGAAACTGAAATTGTATCGTACCGTAGCTAAACAGACAGCAGATAAAAAAAAAAAACATTTTCTGTTATAGGTTGGCACACAAAATGACTGCGCCACTAAATTCGATCTTATTAGATTCACTGACGTTAACAACATTTCCTACTTTCTATGAAGCAATAAAGCCAAAGAAGGTCAATATTGGGAGCGATTTAGTTCGGTAACATATAAATTTGCACTAAGCCTCGATACTGATGGGAAAGTCGTAATATAGTTTACCTACACGCAATCTCGGGCTAAGTTTGACACGGTTCCGATCGCTGAGCGCACAAATTGCGTGAGCCCCCCGGGCAATTAACGTCACAGTATCCCGGATATCCAGATTTGCTTATTTATTGTTTAAGAAACGCTGGCGTCGAATATAGAGTAATAAAGCTTGTTTATCAATGACCGTGTTTTTTGTGGAATATCGGGAATTTGTCGAAGGTGATATGTAATGGAATATTTCACGTCAGGTAGTGCGTCGCATTTTCCTTTAACACTTTTTTGTTATTGCGTATTTTGTATAACGTTAATGCGCACATGTGTCAATGTTATACGTGATTCTGTTATTCAGCCGTCCGCTGCCGAACGTTGGCCCATTAGAGATTTCCACGAGGATTATTAGGAGAAGGACAACGTTGTTTTTTGTTATGACTTCATTCATATTTTTGAGGTTGTTTGATTTACCTACGACTGAATATTACTTATTAGCTTGGCGACTGAGCTAAACACTGCTGTGATACCTACATGTTTAAGAAACAAACACGCATGCATCCAGCATGTGAAAATCAAAACAGCCAAAATACAAAAAATATAAAACTAAATTAGTATTCGAGCCAATTATGATCTGTTCTTTCAAATCATGAAGTAATGAAGAATTATAGATTTTAATACATTCCTTTATATTCCATTTTTGAAGTAACAAACCTCGAAATTGTCATACATTATACGAGTATACACAAAGACAAAGAAAATGATTACCGATATCGTTCGCAAATAATTTTAAGTACTTTTCCCTTGAACTATAAACCTAGTTACATCCACAAACACAGGATTACTAGTAAATTTAAACGAATTGTGGGACCAAACGGGAATATGAAAGTTGTCGGGTGATATCGCTTAACCTAGAAAGATACTGTATATTTTAAGAGTTCCAATAAAACCGAAGAGAAAATTTAACGTTATTGGAATAATTTCCGTTTATTGTCACATTTTGGGATCACCTTCGAAATCAAAACCCATTAATTATGTTCCTTCTGGAGGTCCCTGTGTACCAGGGACACGGTAACCCGTAGCCCCGGCAGACCTTTGCTCTAGGGGGGCCCCCCGTTGCTGACTTCTCATCGAAGAGCGTGTGGAACAAAACCGTCGAATAAAAAAAATCTGTCCAAAAATTAATCTTTAATGCTCCAGCGTTCAATTCTCTTATTATTCATCGTGTTTTCGAGAATATTTTCTTGTTTTTCTGTAACTGTAGGTCCCAGGTATCATTGAATATCCTTGGCTGTCGTTATGGATAGTCAGAAGTCAGTAAGTCTGACGCCAGTCTAACCAAGGGGTTTTGGGTTGCCCAGGTAACTGGGATGAGGAGGTCAGATAGGCATTCGCTTCTTGTAAAACACTGGTACTCAGCTGAATCCGGTTAGACTGGAAGCCGACCCCAACATAGTTCGGGAAAGGCTCGGGAGATGCTGATATTTTTGGGTTTATTTTCATGTCCCAGTAGTAGTAACTTAATAAATTCATTCATTGTGACCTTTAATATCCTCGCCTCTTATGGGACTTAATGATTACTGGTTAAATATGTAGGCGTACTATTATGTAGATAGGAACGCCCCTGTCTAGCAATTTGGGAAATATCGTTGTTATTATTTATGCCTTCGTAGGTATTTTCTGTAGTTTGCAAAATCAAAATTAATACATTAATAATACAACCTCCTTTTCTGGTGTATTGCTAGGATCCCAAATTTGCCACTTTTGTCTATGGGTCTAGTTATATCTTGTCTATGTGTGGTCCCCGTAATGAAATACTAGGAGCGTGGGCCGATATGACACGTATGAAATAGAGATAAAATATATTCCTATTGTTTGCAGACGTGACTCAATTTAACTATTGTATTATTTTCGTAATTGACAGAAGTTTTATAGTGAAAGCATGTATATTAAAAAAATATAACACGTAGTTTTGTCATAATATATTGTTATGTGACGGAGCTATTTATATCTAAAATAGAGATACAATTTTGACTGGAATTAATTTGCAATATTTATGTGCATAAAACAAGACCGATGAAAATAAAATGTACTTACTTATAGTTAGTATAGCAAGTATCTAAAGTACGAGTATAAAAACATGTAGCAAACTTGCTTGAACAAAGTACTATCAAATAAAATTATAATTTTGTAATAGATGTTACGTTACTTGTTTAATTAAAAATTGCTGCTTCCCTCGGTTTCACCCGCGTCCCGTGGTAACTGTTCCCCGTACCCGGATAAAATATAACAAGGCTATATAATATAGTAGGTTTATAAACAGTACTAATTGAATTTTACACACACAAACATATTGTTTTTCTTCTTTATAATAATAATATAGATCATAATGTAGTTGGCTCAAAGTTCACGTACAAAAGTAACAAATCAAACGCCCAACGCCGACGCGATGAGACTTGTACTTTTAAAACAACAATTAGCCGCCTACATTCATTAGATCAGCGAAACCTACCCAGGTGCATCTGTAACAGTGCTTGATAAGGTTAAATACATAGAAATTAGCATTCATTCAAGTACATAGTTTGTAAAGGTCTGTGTGTTTAATAATGACCTTATGTAACTCTACTGAGTAAAAGTTTTGCCATATAAATACGTGATAATAAATACGAATAACACTGTTATTTAATGGTAAAAAAACGTGTTTCTGTACTCTAAGCAACACTTTTAATAGAAACTCGAACTCAAAATCGTCTATTCAAACTTGGCTGCTAAACGGTGTTCAGTAATTGATGAAGCCAAAGTGGAAATAAGCTACTTCATTACCTACCGACGCGACAAAGTCTAGAACAATCTTTCTTTACATTTCACATTTACTTTAACAGGAGGAGCTAATGACTAAGTAAAAGACGTCGATCAATCAGAAGGTTAAGCAACGCTTGGCGCGGTCGGTCCATGGCTTATCATGACGACTTCCTTCGCGTTTCGGAAGGCACGCCAAATTGTTGGGTCTATCATTTGTGTAACTTTGACAGCCGTTACGGATAGACAGAAACCAGAAAGTCATGGGTCATAGGTATCGGGTTGCCCAGGTAACTGAGTGGAGGAGTCAGAGGTAAAACACTGGTACACAGTTGCATTTTTTTTTCGTGGGAAATCATCAAATGACCCCTCACCCCTAAGGGTGCAGCTGGAGGGAGTGTCAGACTCTTACTGACTAAAACCCACTATGTTCCTTCTAGAGGTCCCTGTGTGCCAGGGCCACGGTATCTCATACGAACAACCCGCAGCCCAAGCACTCAGTTGCATTCGGTTAAAATTATAAGCTGTCCCTAATATACCTTGGGAAAGGGCTAGTCAGATGATAATAGTAAACAAGATTATATTTTTCTTTCACAGTTGTTATAGTCTGTAAACGTAGTATTGAGTTCGTATTTGTGACATTTAGTGACCTATTAAGTGCCATGGTGTGGGTTGATCAATGGTTGTCTAAATACGAGATAATTGCACGCAGATGATCGTAACGCTGTTTTATTGACTTGGCACGACTGACATTTGTGGTAAACTTCCGTTGGCCGTATCAATCAATCGAGAATTTAGCCGATCAGAAATTCAGAGCTCGTGGGTAGGTGTGTTTTTGCGGAAAAATAGTCCGTTTTGCATTTCATTTTCCATTACGTACTGATTTCGGTTTTGAATTGATTCCCGTTCGAATTTTGATTCGTGAATTATCGTAAATATGGGTTAGCTTAGTTTTGGTGAATTGCTTTTGTTTTAAATTCTTATTTTGAACCAGCTGACCTAGCAAACTGCTTATACAGTCAGTTCTTAACTTATCGCTTTTTTTTTATTTTACCATGATCTTATATCAGGAAATATTTAAAAAATATACCTAAATCGGCTCTTTGCAACCCATTCAGCGATTCATTTTTAAATTATAATTGTTTTGAATTATTAGTTAAGAATGAGACCCCTTAGTTTCCAGACTGATTTATTTGACAACTGCAATTCATCTATATCTATATCTATACTATCTATATCTATATCTATACTCTATACTAATATATAAATGCGAAAGTTTGTGAGTGAGTGTGTATGTTTGTTACCTCTTCACGCCCAAACGGCTGATAGGATTGAGATGAAACTTGGAAAACATATAGCTTATGCATCAGAATAACACATAGGCTATTTATCATAACGCTATTAACTAAGGGGGATGAGCAATAAAGCATTTTTTGGTGAGTTTTAACTAGACGCCATCTATATATTTTTAATTACAACGCATTTAACAAATTTGACAATTTGACTAAACCAGCTGGGTTAATAGTTATTACCTAATGTCATAGATGGAGTTAAGCTTTTCTTACAATTAAACTGGGCAAAAAAAAAATTAATTTATTTTTCAGTTCGAAGTATATACCTAAACATGCTACATATTATGTTATTTCAACAAATAAAAATAATTTAAAGACAAAAGTATTAAGGCAAGTTTCAACCTGCCGCCATCTTTAACTTTTCAAACCAATCTAATTTGACAATCTGACATTGTTATTAATTATAGCTGATCATAGATGGAGTTCATAGTTTTTATTTTCATAAAATTAAATTATATTGGAGTGTCTTCCAGTCTATAATCGTAGTCACAAGTATTAATTTTGATTATTCAAGTTCCAAGATAACACTCAAAATCGGGGACAGAGGATGAGAGAAAAAAAACTGTCTTTGGGTAAGTTAGTCATTTAAGATCAAAGAAGGAGTGCTGTACTTTCTTCATACAATATCAGTCTGGGGTAATGTTAGCTAAGCTTCCAGTATAACACACGTAACAAAGCAGCATGGCTTATCAATATTTTAATTTGATTTTTACTAACAATTACTTATCAAAAATATGTATGACTAAATAATTCTAGAGAAAAGGTCAATCTCTTAGAAACGATTCAGAAAAGAACAGATCTCTTCGAATAGGGTTGGCTGCTGTTCTGACTCTAAGTGGTGCTAGCCGATATATCTATTTTCGAGGAACTTGGTCGTAAAAGGATAGGGAATAAGTAATAATCTAAGGATTGACTACGATGTTCATTACAATGTAGCCCCTGAGATAGACATCCCAAATTAGAAAGACTCTTCTTTCTTCATCCATGTCCAGCAGTCATTTGTTGATATAAACTGCCTCCTAGGTAACGGTCAGCGCATATAAGGGCGTCTAAGATCCACTAGCTGCGTAGTAAGTATGTATTCGTGTGGCCACAGGTGCACTCTCTATTTCCTTACTCTCATAGCCCGACACGGACGGCAATTCTGACACAACCGGCGAGAGATTGGGCACATCGATCGAGAAACATCGATCCTATGTTTGCGTATTCTCCGATGCACGGATATATCAATCACTAACTTCCATCCTTTTTTTTGTGGGATATCGTAAAATAACCCCTCCAGCTAAGGATGCAGATGGAGGAAGTGTCACTCTTACTGATTAAAACCTACTATGTGCCGTGTATGCCAGGCCCACGGTGACTCTTACGAACAACCCGCAGCCCAGGTAGAGCCTGGTCCTAAGAGGCCTATAGTTGCTGATATATCTTCGAGGAGAGCTTGGAACAGAACGCGCCGCCGACACGGGCTGTCGTCCTTAGACGTACGGACGGTGAGCCAACCAAAACTCACCGCCCACAGACCCACGCCTACGGTGGTCGGGAGTCATAGAATACTGTCGGAAGTCGTCCCTCGATACTCGGCGCCCGTGGTGTCGACCAGTACCAGCTTTTCCGCTTCGGCTGGAATGAGCGGTGCTGTTTCTAAACCACTGCGCCGCCTCCTTCGCTAGCATAACTGCTTCGCAGAAGGTGGCGGCCGCTCCCATTCTTTCATGCTCCGGACCATTGCCTGGACCAGGGCCGAATGCGAAAGGTCGCCGCTGTGAGAATACGGTGGTGCTCCGCCCAAGCAGAGCGCATCCCCACCGTTTGCTCCACCGTATCCTTTACCAACTTCCAGTCTCCGGGCTGCTTTTTCAGTTTCCTAACACTCACAAAGTGATTTTGCTCCGACCTGGTTCGACCGAATCGAACCCGATACCACGTCGTGTACAGCATTTTAGTTATGCAACTACTAGACTAGCGATAAAGAACGCATTCTCAGTGCCTAAACCAACTTTATCGACTTCGACGCGATCGACCTGCAATATAAGTTTGGAGTGACTATGCCTACAATATTATTTGAAGTAGTGACGACATATAATATGTACATTCTTATATACGAGCATAAGTTCAGAGTCTATTCCGCAAAAACATACACATTTTGTACCTTCGAAGTTCAGTTCAATCTAAGAGAAAGACCAGAGCGAGAAGCAGCGGGAGGCCACACCTGCATGTCCAGTCTTAGTACACGACACGTGTGTATTGTTGTGATATGAAAACATAAGTCTTCCATGATTGACACGCAAATGTCCGCCATGTAAGTTCGGCGCTTATTGTTATAGCAGCCGAATACTTTGCAAAGTAAAATCAGCCGCAGAACTATCGCTTATCCTCGGTATAGTTAAGTGTATTTTCGTTTTCTCTGAGAAGATAAGCCAGCTGCCCAGGACATATAAAAGTCCATTCCTTATTCCCTCTCTCTCATATCGATGTGATCGGAGAGAGATCAGGCGCAGGACCGTCATTTAGGTACATGCTCTCTGATGCACGGGTCTATCAATCACCAACTTCCAGACTATGGGTTGCTGATTGAAAATCTCTCAAAAGTAAAACCCACAAAGCGATTTCGGCCTTACCCGGGACTCGAACCCGAAGAAACCTGTGCACAGCAGTCGCGCTATGCGACTAAGCCACCAGCGAGGCAGTTATATTTCCACACATTTCCATAGTATTTCTACACATTTTGGGCTTGATTTTATAGCTTAGTTATCATACCGTGATGTTAAAGGATACAAGGTAGAGTTTATCATTTTTACTACTCTAATGCCCACGCGGACGACGTCGCGGGTAGCAGCTAGTAATATAATAAATTCAACCTATCGCTGACCAATATACCTATACCAGGTTATCGTGAAAATTAGGTAAAGTCATGAATTTTCACTACAATATAAATTAATTAGAAAAGAGCAGTTCATTGTCCCATAAATGATATTCAAAAGCATTCAGTGCGTATTTTATATTTGACAATATAAGACAAAATTCTGTTAATTAGGTGTAACGGTTGACATAATTTGATCAGTCAATTAGTACGTCAATATTAGAGTTCAATGACATTCTGACATTTACATTTGAAATATTTACTGGCAATCAAAATGGCTAGATTAATGACATTATCTGCCCATGTATACATAAACATATTATAAACAAAACAAAAGCAATCAAACATCTTAAATCAAATCATCAAGCAATTAGCAATATAGAAAAACAAAGTCAAACATTTGAACTTGATTAAGATGATCTGGATTAAGAAAGTCAAAGATCAACGTATGACTATTGGAACAAACGCCATAACATGTACTTTGAGCAGGGGTGTTAAAAGTATGTAGAGACATCGAAAAGTTAACCACCTTGATCGATAGCTGTTAGCTACAAATTCCTCTTGAATTTAACGTAAATTAATAAATACCTTACAAGTTATTTTGAATCGCTAAGTGTCGATTGTTAAGGGTCCTCCAACAAGGCATGATCTCCAATCCCTCTCAAATTCAGTAGTATCAATATCCTTGATTAAATTCGTGGCCATTGACTGTCGTTACTTAAGTTAGTAATGATGCTTGGTAACTTCAGTGAAATTGTTTAGTAATACTTAATTCATTCAAATACAATATTGGCCCGAAATAGAATCCGATCATTCTGAAGTGCCTAGTTACCTAATGGCTGTCATTGTATGCAAAGTCACGCCGTCAAGTGGGCGCTGGGTATCGGTCTGACACTCCTATGCGTTATTTATAGAACTAATATAACCATAATTGAGTTTATCTTTTTTGTTGGGGGCGGAAAATCCTCTTGGACCATCACCCCCACCTTTGGTCGGTAGTGTGCTTGTTTCACTGTAACATTCTGTACAAAATCCTCTGGACTACTTTTTCCTTACCATGGCGTAACCTCTAGTTATTTTAAAACTATTGTACCCATTTAATTAATAATGTCTTTTTTTATTTCTTCTCTTCATAATGACATTGTCTTTCGAACACCGTGTGAATCTAAATTAAGGAACGTAAGAGCAACAATATATTTAAGTTAAAAGTGCACATAATTAGTGTAAATAATATGCTATAATATCGTGGATCAAATTATTAAGACTAAAATACTGCCTACAATAGAAGTCAATGAGTTGAGAAAATTGCAAGTCGCTTCAAAGTGTTACCTTGAATAATTATTATTTTAATAACAATTTACAATCCATTTGGTACATAATAATCAATGTAAACATCGTCCGTTATGAGTGCATACAATGTCTTTGTCCCACTTGCAGGATGGAGGAAGTTATTTTAATATTCGCCCTTCGGTTTTCATCCTGGTTTCAATTTTATTTATAGAACTTGATGAAAAATTGAGACGGAACGATTTTTCTGTTTGGCGTGACTAATGGTATGTTTTCATCGTGATAGCTGAAGTTTCTTTTTACGGTGTATATTTGCATACTTTTGGAAAATGGCTATCTTTTTCCAACTACGCTGGGGTTGGCTTTTAGTCTAACCAGATGCACCGGAGTAAAAGTGTTTCGCATGGAGCGACTGCCTATCTGACCTACTGAACCCAGCTGTCAGGACAACCCAGGGTTATCAGACTTTCTGGCTTCTAACCACTCGTAACGATTGCCAAAAGATATTCAAATGATCGCATTGACCCACAAATGGAACGAGAAACTGGTTATGAGAAGATGGTTACCCATCCATGGACCCAACGCGCCAAGAGTTGCTTAACCTAATGATCGACCAACCCTTGCTGTTGTTACTGACCCACGAAGCTCATCTATCAAGGAAATTTGTCAGATTGTGGTAGCTTGATGTGCTGGCGTCTGTACAATCTGCAGTATTATTGGCGTCCGTAGTATTTTATATTATCTAGTTATGTAGGTAAATACTAGCCTACAATATTATGAACAGTTGTTATCTTATCTCTATTGGTCGCGGATAGTATATGTTAGGATGCTTTCACCATATTTTTGATTCCATCATGTTTGAAATCAATTTCAGCAAGATATTATGGTACATATTTATTTATTCACGATTATAACGACGACCAGATGGCTTGGTGGTTAGTGAACCTGCCTGCCACGCTATAGGTCGCGGGTTCGATTCCCGCATAAGTCAAACATTTGTGTGCATGAACATTGGTGTTTGACTTAGTCTGCGTGACAACAGAAAAGTATATAAGTATGTTTATCAGTTGTCTAGTGCCCACAGTACAAGCTCTGCTTAGTTTGGGGCTAGATGACGTTGTGTGAATGTGTGAGTAATAATATATTATTATATAGTAATATAATAATAATATATATATATATTATTATATAGTAATAATATATTATTATATTATTACTATAACAATGTATAATCTGTGTTATAGAGCACGCGTTTCATGGTTGTGTGGAGCGATAAATCTTATGATTCATATTTTAGTTATTTACAAGAACACATTTTACGATTGTCATTTGTTATTATGATTTGCGCTGAGTGCCAGAGATTATGTATATGTCAACACACAGTAGTGCAGTCCTCGAAAGTCCACTATATCGGCATAATCTCAAGCGTAGCAATGATCTATTGGATTTTGAAGATTTGTCAAAAACAAGAATTTACATAATGTTAGGAATTGTTTCGTATTCAGGGATGGGGAAAGCGTTCAATAACTTTTTTTTTTTTTCAAATATTTACCTATATGGAAACGCTTGATATTGATATTTTAGATTCGATATTGACATTGAATATATCATTTATATGTAATGTACAGTACATCAAGCCACTACAATCCGTCAAAGTTCCTTAATAGATTTTCAACTCACTGAATCAGTTAGTTCCAAGTTGATAGAGAAAATTTGACAGTTTCGGGTAGCATGATGTGCTGGCTTTTATGTGTAGTAGTGAGCCGGTATAGTAGTGAGGTTACCAAATAAAAGATGAGAAGTAAGATAACTAACTCGAGAGGAGCACGACCGCTAACGTATATATTTTCCAAAGAAGGTAAATAAGCAGAATTTATCGCCGTAGTATAAAGACACCTTTACGACGTAGTATCGAAAGCATAACTGTACATACATTCGACAATTTAATATATCATGTATAAATGACTTGGCAAAATATTATGAACATGATAAGTTAAGCATGAGTTATGAATAGATACGCGTTAGGAGAATAAGTCTAAAGATATCCCGTAAGTTCGCGTCTTTCGATAAAGTTACGTACACGTGTAAGGATTGTGTACATGGATGGAATTCGTACTATGTATTACGTACTCGAAAGATGCGATGAGCTCGCTCGTGCGTAACTAGCTTTATAGCTTTACTTAAACTTTAACATGTAGGTCAGTGGTGTAGAGCTTTCGCGAGATCCTGTCCCAGTTTTGTTGGACATTTATATTTTCCGTTTCTACGTGGAGTGGAAGTACAATAGTACTTTTCTACGCTGAGTAAATAATAGTAGAATGCTATGTTGTGTATGTTGAGAAGTAAAGTGTAATGTACTCTGAACTTGTAAATGTTTTGAGCATAGCTTCAGTGTTGACTAAGACATTACGTGCATTTATAATATTTTAGCAATCTACATGTGTGAAATGAGGGCAAGAATTCTACTAATTTAAATGTTCAGTATAGATACTTTTTCTATTCCCAATTATGGCTGTGTATTAAATGATTAACCAATATAGCATCATATATAATTATATAAAAGAAGGTCATGTTCGTTTTATAAGTCAAGAACGGCTGAAGAGGTAGCCTAGAACCAGAAGACGAGCTTTTTTCCCCATCCGGCTATGGTAAGTTGTACTCTCTCGATGCAGTAAAAAAGTATACAAATCATGACAGTTTACAACATTTACAACAAAAAAAAACCAGTATGTATTTACAATATTGCTATTTAAATGTAACATAAATCTCACTTTTAGCACGGATTACTGTTATCGCTTAATTTGTCAAATTCACAGTATTAGTCCAAACATATTTAGTCGCTATGTGTGAAATTCACTTCACTTCCTCATTCTTACGTAGGTACGTGTACGTCATAATATATTCTTCAGTCATATTTCGCTATTCCCTTTAAATCGCAGTACTTCGTTCAAGGCTGATCTATTTGCGGTTAATATGGCCGCTGTCGTTCTGATGCCCATTAGTCGTAGTTTACTGTCTTGGTTATTCAACTCGCACGTGTGCATTTCGTTCCATTAAGAAATCTAGTTTTTGAGTGCAAATCTTACTATTTTTAGTTCTATGTAAATGCTTAGTTCTAATGAAGTAGAGGAGCTCGTGGCTAAGCAATAGCCGTAGGGGTCGATCGATCATAAGGTTAAGCAACGTTTGGCGCGGTCCAACTGTCATCTTTGGGCGTCGTTACAGGTAGTCAGAAGCCAGAAAGTCTGACAACCAGTCTTACCAAGGGGTCTCGGGTTTCCCAGGTAACTGGGTTGAGAAGGTCATACGGGCATTCGCTCCAAGTAAGAATGGAAGCCTACTCCAACATAGCTTGGGAAAAGGCTAGGCAGATGAGATGCTTCGTTCTAGTGATCACAAATGCTCTGTTTTGGACCCTGTTTGCACAAATTATGATGCCAAAAACTATAAGCTTAAGCTTGTGTGTAAAATGACTAGGTCCATTTTACTCTAAACACCTGTGATGCTTACACAAGACGTTTTGTATGCATTTAGTATGACTCGTGTCACAACTTTGGGTGAATTCCAAACTGGACTAATTATCACGAAATAAATGTTCGTATTTCTATTACGAGAGTAATTGAATTTACAAGAAGATATTTGCCAACAAGAAACGGTTTGCATCGGTTTGCTACACTGCACATGGTATAGCTGAAGTCGTTAAAAGTTCTCTAATTACTTCTGTTTTGATTTTATATTAACATCTAATATTATATGATTGCTATCAAGGGATAAATTCTTCCACTTCATTAGGTATCCTTATCATTGTTTATGCACTTTGATAATACCGTCAGATAATGGTCTTGTTTGCCACAATATTGTTGGGACATGACTTAGTACAAAAAGCTCTTGTTTGTGTTAATAAAACATGTACTAAGGTACATTGTACCTTTTCTCTCAGCTTGCATGTTGTTTCTGAAATGTTCCCACATTTATACATCGCCAGCACATTGTCGAAGAAGCATTTAAGAATGTTGTATACGCCCGTAATTTAAGCCGTGTACGGATATATCACGAACAAAAAGAGCTTAAAATTTTCAAAAATATATTTTTCAAATAAAAAAGTGTAACATGAAGGCAAATGTAAAGTTGCTAATATTAGCGTTTTTATTGAATCACAAGTCAAGTTGTAAAAATAAAACGGATTATTCCTCGCCCACGGATTTGAACCGAAAGTATGAATCACTCAGCATATGTGTCGTTGTGAAAAATTACTTTTCCAGGTATCTGTACTTTTAAATGACACTTGCATCGCTTGCAAATACCTTATTATATTTTGTCATAAGCTATTTTAATGAGATTAGTTATTTTTTGAATTCGGAATTAGTGTTACCTGTAAGAACCCACATTTATTTTCGAATTAAAGAGGATGGTCCGTCATATTATTTGCTAACCGTTGTGGTATGCTGTTCATTTAATAAGAGACCAAATTGTTCCACTCAAGCAAGATTGCGTGGGATATGTATAAATGATTCTAACTCAGATTAAAGTAGACATGCCATTAAATCGAATGGACAGATACCAATCTATGTGTGTGCTTTATTTATTTATACCTACGTGAATACGAAACTGTATTTAGGTACCTAAATAATACAGCGTAAAAGGAAACAATAATTTTCAACAGCAATTTACAACATGAGATGAAATATTTGTCACCACAATCTGTTTTACGTCATTTTCACATCGTGAAAATAAAAACTGTGTGCGCATTAAAACTCTTTCCGTTAGGATAGCACATTATGGAGCGAAAAAATCGTCGCATTAATTCAATTTTATAGCGTACAAATAAAGGAACTTGTTTATTTTAGCGTGAGATGCGTTGAAGTACGGACGTCGAACGTGCGATGTGCGACCGACGGCGCGCTCGCAGCGTGGCGACCACGGTCGTTCCTCCGGCGTGTTGCCGGATTCCAACGTGACATGGAGTAAAAACAAAATAAAGCGATGATGATAGATTTAAAGGGCTATTTAGAATTCCTACTATTTACTTTAAGGCAATGCCAAAAGTAAGATAAAATGAAAGAGAATATTGCAAAAGCAAATAATAAAAAAAAACAAAGTTCAACTCAGATAATTAACGCTAAATGTATCTAAAAAAATGATTTATTCAGCTACTTATTTCATCAACTATTTAAATCAACCTTATGATAAGACTATGGTAAAACCACATATTAATTAATCGAAGTTGCATCCACTTTGCAACGCAATTCAGTTAAATTAATAGAAGGCATTTTTATCAATGTAACATTAGCACTCCATTTACTCTTTCCTCTTGTCTCGACAACTTAATATCAGTATGTCTTAATTTGTTGGGCGCCACATGGAATGCCGCGGTCTTAAGCGAGCGGTCAAGCACCCCACCTGTCGGAACGCGGTAAATATCCGACGCTGACAGCGGAGATCTCGCCCTAATTCCATTGTATTACAGACGGACTGTCTGAGGTGTGTACATGAATAGTACCTAAGTGAACCGTGGTCAACCACCTTTAATGATCAGATTGCTATTGAGTGATACTATTTAGTAGATGCAAATATGAGTTTTAAGCTAGTCCTTCCTTCGAACGACAGTCGAGAAAAGGATTTTTTAAGGACAGTTTTTGATAATAAATCAATATTCAAATCTGTGTTCAATTCATGATAGCGTGTCATATAAATCAGGTTCTTCAAGCCTAGAGTGACATGTGTTGCTGGGGAGTGTTGCGCCACTTCTTCTTCCCTGCGAGAATACAATAGGAAGTGGTGAAAGGTGGTCGTTTTGGGGGCTGTCTCTTGTTTTTGACGTTCGAGACGTGCTGATATCAGCCTAATTTAATTTTATTTTGACATAACAAGGTCAAATTTGTTGGAATTTAAACATTACTAGAACTATAAGTAAACTAGTGAAACATATTTACCAATAGTGTTCAATCTAAATGATGTCAAATCTAACGCAGGCTAGCCTGATTAACTCGCAACCTTTAACACAAAGGTTACCTTACACCTACGGAGAGTACTCTACTTGACAAACAATGCTATTTCTTTAGTTAATAGTGACGGCTGCCACGTACTAACGCTACACGAGCAAATGGCATCATTCGTATTTTTTTTCTACTAAGCTTCGTTCTATTAAGGATTTTATGTAGGTAAATAGTACATTTGGAGTTTAGTTATTGCACCTTGTCTGTATGTATATTCTTAGATATATTTTTACTAATTTAGATATTAGGTATTTTTGATGGACTGAGGTATCTTTTCTTTTTCTTTTCTGGGGCATGAAAACGTTAGATGAGTTCCCGCTGAGGGTGCACCGGGAAGGAGTGAAAAGACTTGAGACAATTTGTGTACCAGGCAGGTCTAGGGTAACTCTTTCAAACAATCCCACTGCCCGAGTCCTAAGATGCCTCGGTCACGCTTAAATATTTCATCAGAATTTTACTCTGAATCCCTGAAACAACAAACAGTTGATGAACAAACAGCAATCCGTAGAATAAAAGGAATATTTCCATATGTACTTGTACTTAACAGATTACATAACTGAAAAAGTAACTGTATATAGGTCGCAGGCAAGCTGAAATCCAGCCATTCGTTTACAATGTTGTAACAATTCCTGGTAACAGTTCTCGCTGGCTCGTTACAGTCAACTTTCAAACGCGCCACAATTAAAAAGTTCCCTTTGTATTTCTGACCTGTGACACGTGTCCCAGTCATTTACGACGAAGTAAAGCGAGCAGTCGAAAAAATAAACAGAAGCCACTCGCTACTAGGTCTGTTTGCTTGAAGCAAGCGGTGGAAACTTTCATGTTGTATGTTCATTCACCTCTACGGCAGAACGGCATTAAACGAATAGTCCTCTTTTGTCGTTCAAAAAGGTTGTGGGATGTAATTGTTATTTCAGTACTATTGTAGACAGTAGATTGTATTTAGGGCATTCTTTATAGGGATGCGAATGAAAGAGTGTTCTAAAATTAGATGCTCTCGCGTTTGATCTAAAATACTGGTAGGATAAAAATATATGTCATTTGAGTGTACGTTACAATCATTGAAAGGTTTGTTCTATTATATGAATTTGGATTATTGTATGAATAACCCTTGTCATATTTTTAAGGTGACTCATACTTTTTGGAAATCAACTATCATGTTTATTTTAGCATTTTCATTATCAATAAGTCAACGTCGGCTTTCAAGACTGCATTTATATCTCCTCACGTAGAATTCAAGGAATGCAGTTTGATCCTTTTAACGATTATTTAAATACCCGTATATTTATTCTAAATTAATCGCCTGAATAAATTCATCTGCACTACAAACACACATACTTACGAGGATGTAAACTAAATGACGCAACTGGTTAATTGGCACGATCTCCTTGGCGACTATTTAAATAGGTAACTATTCTTTGGTAGAATACGTACTTACTGCAGGTGAGTATCATAAACTGCACTGACTATCAGAACTCAGCAGCTACCTCGATTTATGTACATGCTCGAACATCGCTTGCATGAATATCTCTATAAACGATCCGAAACGGCAGAAAAATGTTGAACATTTAGGAGACTGTTCTAAGAAACACTTGCTGATATAGCTAGGTCTGTCTTTTCAATTCGTTTATTAGTATTTTCATGCAGGCTATTTTTTGGAACGAATGGAAACAATACTTCTCTTTATGGCGTCTCACAGTCGCCATGTTGGTTTTTCTTTAAGGTCACATCTGAAAACATTAAAAAAAATCTATCTTGAAAACGGTAACTAATAACAGTACCTACTATCAGGAATAATAATACATCTGGAGACACTCGCTTGCTGTCACTTAAACGTCAAAATTCCATAAATAAGCCTAAAATATAATTAGGTGTCATAAAAGGACATCTGCTGTAGAACACATAAATATCTACATTAAAATTCAATGAATGAACAGTTTCGTACACCTACGTTACATGTGGGACGAGATAAACTGATAATAATTCACAAATAATGAGTAATATTTTCACACAATGAATGAAATACGACTCGGTACATTGATCGTCATCGAACCATTTCATCTTTGTTGATAGATTTAGATGGAGGAGAAGAATTGTTACGACTTTTGTAAGTAGTCTCTTAGCAACAGGTTTTGGATATCATTGTTCACCTATATAACAGTATGTTCTCAATATAGTTAATAAAATGTTAGTTGTACGTATATATTCGTGTTACCAACTGACGACAGTAAAGTATTTTATATGGCTACAATAAATACAAAATCATCTCCATCTCACAAGCCTTTTCCCAACTATGTTGGGGTCGGCTTCCAGTCTAACCAGATTCAGCTGAGAACCAGACTGCCTATCTGACCTCCTCAACCCAGTTGCCCTGGCAACCCAACACCCTTAGTTAGACTGGCGTCAGACTTACTTACTTCTGACTACCCGTAACAACTGCCAATCATGTTCAGTGACAGCCGTGACCTACAGTTTAACGCGCCATCCGAAACACAGTCGTTGGTGTCCAAGATATATTTAAAAAGTACATACAAACTTATAAAAGTTGCATTGGCACTTGCCTGACGATCAAATCGAACCAATACTTGCGAGGTTGGCTCTTTACCTACTAGACTAGTGTAAAATTCATCACAAGTACTCTCATTGTCGTCATTCTCACCAGACAAGTGTTCAGTGGGTTAGGAAGCTATCCATCTAATATATTGACGAATAAATAAAGAATTTATGTTTTACCATGCGCCAAACAAACAAGCTTTACGTCTGTAATAAATGTATGCGATCATTATTTTACGAGTTGGATCATTGATAATAGAGCATTGTTTTACGATGGTATAACGGCCTGTAGCCGTCACGTGCTCATGGTTCACGTCAGCCAATCAACACGTTTTCGTAGGCCATAAACTTCCCGGGAGTAGTTCAACGAATGACAAATGCTATGAATATTAGAACTCAGAGAGGTCATCGGGAACCATGTGTGCGCGGGGTCACACCGCGTGATTGAAGGCGATCACAATTTTAAACACTTTCACTAAATAGAACTTCAGTAAATTATTATTCATTTATTAATCGTATTTTATACAAATGCAGATCCTAATATCATATCTAGATGACGTACTGAATATCAACTTCAGTGCAATATGTAGTAGTATGTCAGACATGTTCACTATGCCAATGAATTCTAGGAATTAAGCTGAAGCCTTGCACGTGGAAATGCGCCACGTGTATATTTATACGACATTTTTACCCTAACCATAATAAGGTGGTTGAACATTTCATGTGTACCAAAGAGACGCATTGTATATTCATTAAGAAAATTATCATGTACCTGATAAATTGCTACCGAAGACAAGAAACATTAAATTTTGAGACGTATCTAACTGTGCATAAAGTTCAAATTGCACCTTATATCTTGTCATTGGTTTAAACATATTCCCCCACGCTAAGTCTCGCGGGTAAACAAGCCAATTGTTTAGTTTCGGACCCCATTACGAGAGCTGGTGAAGGATCATAAAAATACTTTTGACGTAAACATACACGTGAAGAATATTACTATTACGTTTGTCTTATTATTGAGGCCATTACATTTCTTCTATTGGAAATAAGGTCGAAGTCTTAAATGGTTGCATTTTAGACGGAATATTTGAGGAAAATGGTTTTACAAGAACCATCCAGGTTTACGAAGAAATGATTGCTATTTAAGGAGTACATCGTTTATAGCAGTGTTAGGGGGCAAAAGTTCGTTGAATCGATATTTGCTTGCAGAATGATTGATAGATCAGGAATGCAAGCAAATAAGTACAGAACAACACAAAACAGTAAAACACTAATGCTTTATCGTAAAACACTCTTATTTTCTTCCAGACATTTATTCTGCGTATCTGGACTAATTCAGTGCATTCGAAAGTATTATTTGTTTACTAAAAGGATTAACTCCTCTGTTGAGAAAAACAGTAGAAAGTTCTATGTTTTTAAATCATCTTAATTGGAACGTTGTCCAATGCGAATGTGTTTTAGAGCGTGCAAAAGTACCATTAGAAACATCATAGAAATATACTGGCTGGAGGAATTTCTTAATCTTTTAAGACATAAATTCCCTGTGATACAAATTGCTATAATTTGGCAAAACATTGTTGGAAAGTACCTTCTGTTATTAAAAGTTCAGCGACACTTTACTGGGTCAGATTTTTTGTCGCAAAAGAATTTTCATCGATCTTTTATTTGCGCCGCTCATGAAAAACTTTGAGGAAGTTTAAAGTCACTTCATTAAACTTTTTATCTCGCTTCGTCTTATCATTAAGGGTTTGTTGTCTATTCTCGTGTTACTGAACTATGTTCGGTAATGACCTGCTGGGTGGGTGAACTCTTTAACGGTAACTTGTCTCCTAAACGTGACAACTACTTGGAGTAAAGGATTGTTTGACAACTTTCATGTTATGACATTGAGTGTATTCCCACGTGAGGTTGATACCCTTAATCCATAGTGGCAACAGACTATAATACAACTATTGAAATAATACTAAATAATATATGATCGTATATTATATCCTATGAAAAGATTTTTTAAGCTATTAGCGATCGCGGAAACATCTCATGCTTGTATTTTTTATATTTTATGTGATTAAATTGCAAATATTATATGCCAGTTTATGTAATTTATAATAAAAATCATAATTGATGTGTGCACTAACCTAGAAACTAGCATCAAACTTTAATATTTATATACAAGCGTCTCAAAACAAAACTGCTCTATACACTCATTTGTTTTATCGCTCGCATAAAAAACAAATTCTTTCCGTGCTCCATTTTTTCATAGCATAACCCTAAAGTATAGTCGTATAATAGTGAAACGTAACACAATACGCGAGGTGGTAGCTCGAGCGGGCGCACCAAAACAATGAGTCATATGCGCGGGCGCCGCGTGGCGAAATCCAGGTCAGTCGCGGCCTCGAGGAAGGCCGAAAGACTTGACACGAGCCGTGATAACGTGTACACACATAGTATTTGTAAACAATAAGGGATTTACACATCAGCGTCCACGTATTTAAGGAACTTGGAATCCGAAGAAGGGATTTGTACACGAGAACGAAATACTCTTAAATAAGGCGCGCATGAACTTCACATCGATAAGCTTGAATTATCGTCGTTTGATTTTCTACGTCGTAGATTAGTTAGGTAATACTAAAGTGTATCATTTGTGTGCTCGTATCATTACGCTAGCTTTTTGATAGTTTGAAAAATAAATCCAACAAAAGTTTACAATGAATGTAAAATTTCGACAGTTAAAATAATACAGGTGATTATGTAGTGACTAATGAGTCATTTACATTTTTCCGCTGAACCCCGAACTGGACGACATTGTGGAGTGGTCTTGAGTGGTCGGTACCGGCAGCTGTCGCTCACGGCGCTAATTATCTGTAAGCCAATACCAACAGATGGGTTTCACCACATTGCGGCCTTCCATAGCTTCACGCCTGGCATATCAACAGCACATTAAAACGTTCCTACATCTTGGAGTGTCATTGACATCTAAAGTTTTTATTGTTATACTGCATATAAAATCTACTTCCTTGAGTCCATTTGTATTATCGACCATTATAAACGACTACAACAACGTTGAACCTTGGGTACCTTCGGTTTGTTAAAATTAGGTGTTTTCGAAAGCTGATACGCTACACCAAAGAAACATTTAAAAGAAATAAGGCAACAAAGTTGCATACCCTGTATTGTACGATACAGATTGAGCCCCTTTTAATAAGTGTCATAATTATTAATAAGTGTCATAAGGCAATTACCGCGGCATTTTTAGGGATGGTTGTAAATCAATCAATCAATTAGTTGTAGAGGGAATAACCTCGTTCGTCCATCAGCGCTCTAAACCTTGGCCTGCAAGGTTCATATGCACATGACTGAGAGATATATTGCAGTTATAATTTGAGCATGTTCCTCTTCATAATAAAGCATGCTACAATGTCAGATGCGACTGTCGGCGTCCTGGCAGAGAGAAGTGGACATCCGTCGGCGCGGGCGCATACTCACCCGACGCGTAAACAAGTTCTAGCCAATTTGAAAGCTGCGCAGCATTTTCACAAAGTGCAGTTTAAATTGGAAATTAATCAAGTCTAACAGTATTTGTAATCATGTCGTGTTCCATAAATACTTGACTTGCGTTCGGTTAATGGTGTGTAGTTTTTAAATTTGGTCAGATTTCTGGAAAGATATGTGTTCTCCTAATATTGTGACGACATCCATACTTACGGGGAATAAAGTGACTAAGGCACATTGTTGAATGAAGTACGTCATTAGCTATGCCGAGTATGCTACTGAGATCCATGAGTACGCTTCATTAGCTTTAAAACATGACGGTCAGACGTTGGCTGCTGAACACAACGAAAATGAGCAAGTAATTGATGCAAATATTTTAGTTTATATTACTGCACTTGACCCATTACTACGTGGAATTTAAATATTTTAACATGAAACTGTTTACAGAACGCATGAAAAAATGTTAGCTATTCAAATAAAACTTGCAATAAACTAGTATTGGCATTGGCTTGTTAAACAAAATAATAAAAAAAAACCCGCCTGCATGAAAATCTCAAGTAACGAACTGAATAGACAGAAACAAGTTGAACAATCGTAGTTGGAAGATTTTAATTTAGCTAGGAGATCCCTGCGATTGTTCGGTTTTGTCGTTGAGAACCAACTGGTTACTGGTTTCTAAAAAATAATTTTTACTTTTTTTTATTCAATCTATGGCGTCTCGCAGATTCTGCATAATAATGTTGATAGTTAAAATCATCCATGATCATTAATAAATAAATAACCAATTACAAGAAAGTCTGTTACTTATGACTATGTAGCTTGTTCCCGCGGTTTTACCCATTTCCTTTTACAACAATGTTACCAATGTTTAAATCACATGCGCCCAAAAGTTCACGTCACGGTAACATTCGTGTAGAAGTATTGTATTGATATTGCGCATGGTTAGTTCCTCCTGAAACTCGGCTTGTTCGGTGCTGCGCGGGCGACGCCAACCGGCTTCGAATTCTTTAGGGCTGTCGGCATCCGGCGCGAGTGCAGCTGGCGGGTCGCCAACTATGCGCGTACAGCTAACATATTGTGGAACGAGCAAATTATCATTTTACAACCCGTATCCTACACATGTCGTCGAGATCTTTCTCAGAAGTCTAAATTATTCATTGACTAATCCATAATTGTTGTAAATATTTATTCACGTTCAGTGAAAGACTCACGGTCAACCGGTAGTAACGGTGTATGTTTCCGAACTTTCGGTTTATTTATTTAATTTATTCATGAGCATAGAAGAAAATGTTGGATTTGTTTTTCTTTACATGAAATAATATGAATGTTTTAAAAGTAAAAAGACTTTTCAAAACGAATATGCATAATAAATACACGTCGATTTAAAAAACATCATGATTTATATGCTAAAGATTTTAAGTCATAATTATATAAATAAAGCTCTTTCCATAATCGGCAGCGTCACTATGAAATTTCAGTGGCGGCGCGCGCCGGTACTACCGTCGTCAACAGCGCGCACGCATCGCGGCGCCGACCGAGATTTATAACACTTATCACTGCCCTCTTGATAGATATTTATTAACACCATAACAAGAATCATTCGTAACACAAAATTCTTCAACCTTTAAAATGATATTTTTAAAATAAGAAGCTAAATTAGCCACCGTGCGGTTATTTTCATGACCAAATTATTCAAGCGAAATAAAACATTGTTAGATATTAATCTTGCGGTTTATAACACTTTGTTATAAGTAAAGCTTATTAATGTTGATACATATTACATTGCCGTCAATAATTAATCTTGCTAATTTTAAAGTTACGAACATTATTTCGGCGCCACATATGAAATATTGTTGTCTTGCAGTTTTACAGCATTTTTATATTTTAATTTTCCGTTTTGATGGTGGTGACTGATGTACGACGAATAAAGAAATGAAAGCGCAAAAATAATTCGTATGAGTGCTTAGCTGACATTAAATGTCGTTCATCATTCATAATTGGGCTTTTTGTCGGCTCCTTGTTGAGACAACCGACTTTTATGATAACGTCATATTTAAACTTCTTCTAAGGGTTCGGCATTATCTGCCTGGGCTGCAGGTTGTTTGTAAGAGTTACCGTGAGCCTGGCACATAGGGACCTTTTTTTTCGTGGGAAATCATCAAATGACACTCCCTCCAGCTGCACCCTCAGCGGGAGGGGCCGCTGAGGGTGCAGCTGGAGGGAGTGTCAGACTCTTACTGACTAAATCCCACTTTGTTGTATATCTCTTACGAACAACCCGCAGCCCAAGCGGCACATAGGGACCTAAAAAGGAACATAGTGGGTTTTACTCAGTAACAGTCTGACACTTCCTTTAGCTGCACCCTCAGCGGGAGGGGTCAAAAAAATGTTTCGGCATTATGCAAGGTAATTATGAACATCCCTCATGTATTGTAAGAAGCGCTTGATTCATCAAACGTGTAGGAACGAAATACTAGTAAAAAAACTCTTGAAGAGACCCTAGAAAAACTTTGACGGGTGATTCTTTGGAACACGGTTTTGACGTGTTTTTGACTGAAGAACATATGAAAATAATCTCCAATTTCAATGCCGATTTTAGGTTTTATGGCAAATTTAAATGTCTATCGAGGCCTCATGTAGCTGATTGGGATTAATTAAAAGAAACAATAATTAAGTTTGCAGAAAACAGTAAAACCTAATTAGTCTGGTGTGTCCCAACGACGATTTTTGTTGAATCATTTAGATTTGTGCGAGCTACGGTCGCTTTACACTAAAACTAATAAGTTCAAATGATCTTTAAATAGTTGTTTTCTAATATTTTAATATTCAAATCCATCATAATAGTATATTTTCATAATTACATGATTTTAAAAATTGTCCCCGACTAAATTCATAATTAAGCTGGCTCGATTTTTCAAGCAATATTTAGATGTAAAAAACAGTGCTCAATATAATAAATTCTACTCGTTATTGATCGCGTCGGTCAGTGCCGATCTGTATCAGGGAGTACTCGTGCGCCGTCGTAGTTTTGCAAATAATTACGATCGAATGTTGTGATCTGGCGATTGTCAGGTAAGTAGTATAATTCATCTGCCTTAATTTACGTAAGGTGTGTCTTTGCTTTCGTTTTGTTACCAAACTAAAGTTTATAATCACATGGTTTATTAACTAGTTATTGCACGTTTAATTCCTTATGTTCCTAAATAAAGGAGCATGATTTGATTATCTTCAAATTCCTCATTTGTCTGGCCCCCATTAGTCTGGTTTCATCTGGCTCTTAAAGCCAGATTAATTTGAAGGGCCCATATAAATTAGGTTTCATTCAAATTCGGGCAAAATTCAAAACAAAATTATGTGGTCTTGCGGTCGGAAGTGCATCTACTATACTAGAGGTCCTAGGTTCACGTCTCAAAGCTCAAAGTCGCTCAACGAGCTATGGGCTATGCTCGGTGTTTCTCTTCGTGTTCGAAAAAGTCACCGATATAGCCCACCGGATTAGCAAGGTGAAGTACCAATGGGCAGGCCATATTGCTCGCTGAGCAGAAGGCCGATAGGGTCGAAAAGTGCTAAAGTGGAGACCACCGACTAGCAAGCGCAGCGTAGGACGTCCACCAACAAGATGGACAGATCTTATAAAGGTCGCCGGAGCACACTGGATGCAGGTCGCTTCTAACCGGTATATGTAGACATCTAAAGAGGAGGCCTATGTTCAGCAGTGGACGTCCTATGACTAAGATCATGATGATGATGATGATGAAAAACAAAAATTAGAAAGAAAGAGATACAGAAAAAAATTACAGGTGAAAATTACAGAAGTACTGAGTTTTGAGCTGCAAAGCAAGCAAAACACCCCACCACAAAGTCAAGCATTTGCGTCTGAACGGCTGAACGGATTTATCTTACTTTGGTCTTGAAATGTTCGTGGAGGTCTAGGGAAGGTTTAAAAGGTGAGAAGAGTAGGGCAGAGTAGGGCAGAGTAGGGCAGAGTAGGGGCAGAGTAGGGCAGAGTAGGGCAGAGTAGGGTAGAGTAGGGCAGAGTAGGGCAGAGTAGGGTAGAGTAGGGTAGAGTAGGGTAGAGTAGGGCAGAGTAGGGCAGAGCAGGGCAGAGTAGGGCAGAGTAGGGCAGAGTAGGGCAGAGCAGGGCAGAGTAGGGCAGAGTAGGGCAGAGTAGGGCAGAGTAGGGCAGAGTAGGGCAGAGTAGGGCAGAGTAGGGGCAGAGTAGGGCAGAGTAGGGCAGAGTAGGGCAGAGTAGGGGCAGAGTAGGGCAGAGTAGGGCAGAGTTATAGGGCAGAGTAGGGCAGAGTAGGGTAGAGTAGTGTAGTGTAGATTAGGGTAGAAGAACGGGAGCGAAGCCGCGCGGGCAAAAGCTAGTTTACTTAATATTTTTTATGAGAGTCAATAAGTAGATGTGGGAGTAATGATATCAGTGTTTGTTAATTATTTTACAGTTAAGTCTATTGCAAAAAATAAAGGAGTTATCATTCATTTGTATCCCTCTAATTAATATGGTGCAAAATCTCATTCGTCTGCCATTGCCATCATTAACCTGGCTCACCAATTAATCAGCACTTTCTAAATCCTAATCTAAATGATGTAAATCAGTGCCTTCGATATATGTTATTGTATATGATGCATTGGACCAAATTATTATGTTAATTAAGATGTAATGATAAAAAAAAATTGAGCCAGATCAATGAGTTAAAAACCCTCTGTTTCAAAGAATCACCCTGACCGTCCTGAGAAAATGTTGTATCGAACATCATATCACTAGCGCTTATGATTACTAGACGTACGCAGAAATCAATACACCCAGCTTTATATTACTGTAAATTCAGTAGCTAACCTATTAATAGCTCGTACCGATTGGATCCAATCGGAGTAACATCCTGTATAACGAGGGAGAGCGTGCAGCGACGCGCCATGTAAACTACTGATCAGTATTTACGTTGCAAACAATTTTTATTTCACTACACAACAAGTACAAAGCTTTGTATTCCTTGAACGGCTTTACGACAATATTCTACAAATGCTTTTGAATAATTCAGAGCTCGATATTGCATCGAATTGTACAAGAAAATGCATGTAATGTATTTACGTCGTCAAGTAGAGGTGATGTTGAATATATTGTATAACCATTAGTTATTTTATTTATATTTATTCCACAAAGTTATGTATCTTATAAGCTTAGCCCCACAAAACCCTTGCAATGGTTTGATTGACGGTGGGGTCGATTAAGTCGTGCGGTTTTATAAGTATAGGTACTGTCTATTAGAGTTGTATCGCTGCCTGGCGAATTTACTTCAAAACATAATATCTTTTTTGACATAAATTATTTATGCTCTTATTATGATTTAACTTATCATCTTTCTCAAGACTTTTCACCCATCGTTAAAGAGATTAGCGCTTGCAAATGCGGAACCTATATGTTTATTTGGATATGTACCAGCAAACTATATAAACAAAATTTGTGTATATTGGATATATTTATATTAAACAAAATTGTACATAGCTCATGAGTCACTATGGTGGTTTAACACATGAAGCATGGTGGCCGGACCGGCTCGTGGGCCCGCGCGTGGCGTTGTTTGGCAACAGGCGCCCGCGCCACTCATTCAGCGCCCGAATGTCGAAACATTCATCGTCGCGTTGCACAACACAAATGATGCTTCCTGGTAAATTCGGGTTATTGTTTGTCAAGACTTCTCGTATTTCAATAGAAAACTGTCTGCCGCTTATTATCTGCCTGTATTTGCTTCTTGATTAGGTTTGATGCTCAGCTTAGAACAAAGCACCATTCGGATTTAATGTGACGAAATTACTTAATCTCCTAGCATAGGTCTGTGTGTCAGTGTCAAACTTTCCCTATTACCTTATATAACCTGCGGGTGTTTGCTACTACAGTCGCAACTCAGTCTTAGCCGACGCGGAAAACATTCGTGTTGTGATAGTATGATACATTAGAAAATCCTCTTGGGTACATTACGTGGTAATATTAGCAATAATGTATGCTTTTACGACTATAGAGATCTCTAACCTAAAACAAGATTTATGTATTTGCGGAAGAATAGTAAATTTCGAAAAGTATGTGTGTTAATGTTACATTGGATTAGGAAGTTTTCACAAAACGTAATAATGTGTAATAACTGTTATTTATGTGGTTTTTACATAAACTGAAAAATTGAATGTAACTTCGTTTATTCGGATTTGCGTAAATCGTAACGCCGACCGTAAAAATGGTTATCTAGTTAAACATGTTAGGTAAACAGTAATAGTTGGGTAAAAATGATATTCTAGAAAAGTCTGTAAGGTAAAGTTTTGTGGTTTTACGTAACTGTCTGGGCCGGTGACCTTTAGTTCAGTATTTACGAAGAACAACCGCGACTATTTACGAAGAAGGGCGTGTCGGGATGTCCACTATCGACGGCTATTTCTAGTCACTGTTGCGAGCCCTTCGATCATCGTGTACACAGAATTATCGCCGCTGGAAAATACTTTTTGATGATAATACAAATACTTAGGGACTTTTATAATGAGGAAAATAGTTTCGGTACTGACTGTGTCTATAATTTATTTTTGTAATACATAGAAAACATTTCAGATAGTACGTATTAGAAAACATTACAGACAGTATTTTGTTTTTGCTAAACAATGAAGCAACGCAAGTGTGGATGTATCTGTGTAATATCAGCATCTGCCAATCAAGGAGTTACTAATTTTTATATTAAGTTATTTAAAAACTTTATCGAGGACCAAATTATAAACTGAGTGCACTTTGTAGTTTATTTGCCATTTAGTGGGCGTTATTAAACAAAATGGTTGTATGTACCGTTCAACTCTTTTTACTGTCGCCCTTTCTCCCAGTATCTTTATATTTTATGTCCCTCGTTAATCCAAATAGGTGGATTTTACAACATGTAAACTCTTTAATAGTTATTATCTAAACATAAGGTGTATGATAAGAAATTATACATAGGTATACCTAAATATAAAATTTTAAAAAATTATGAATTCTGTTGTGTAATTTCATTTACAGTGTTCACATAATAAACAATAATTTATAGATTAATTCCAGAACTTATTTCGCTCATATTCCTAACGAGAAGGAGCCACGTTTTGTAACCTGAATAGCTATGTAACTGAAAATTTACTAATTGTAAAATTAAAATAATTCAAACTAATTTTTAAAACGTGCGCATCAGCATTTTTATTTAGGTATGTATAAAAGAAGTTTGCTGGTACGGCGTAAGTTGTAAAACTTGTATTATTATGTGTATTTTGTTTGTCTACTACTGGATGTGATTGATGTTTACGGGAACATTGTGCGACGGGTGGAATATGTATTTGGGCCCGAAATGCGGAAACAAAACACACAGGTGAACGGACACCCAACGGTGAATGACAGAAAAAAACACAACCATTTTCTATTTATATAATAATACAGATATTTTTAGGGGACTAAGGGAAAATCTTTATTAAATAAGAGTCATGCCAGTCTATAACAATTTCGTGATACATCTGTAAATTGAAAGCAAACAAAGCTGTGCAACTTTGTTATAGTTAAATATATTTTTTTAAACTTTATGCAAGGCGGATTTAATACCACAGGCATTCATATTCATATCATTTGTCTTAATTGCGAAAAAATGACCTTTGAATATTGGTTATATGTACAGACGCCAGCACGTCAAGCTGCTACAATCTGTAAAATTTCCTTAATAGATTTTCACTTTCACTTTTTCGCTGAAGCGTATGGTTCAAAGTGGATTGGGAAAATTATACAGTTTCGGGTAACTTTATGTGCTGGCGTCTGTACTAGGTAGGTACATATTAAATTACTCTACTTTGGTTTAATAAAACTCTTTTCACTTCTCCTTTTTGAAGTCGGTTAATAAATACCTACTATTTTGTGTCCGCTGTACTCCTTCCAGCTGTAACAACACTAATATGCGACTGTTATGTGATTGCAGTGTTGAAATAGCTTGTGTTGACCCTTTTACAACTCTTCCGCGTAGGGCGCGGCAGAAAAAGCTACACCGCTTTATTACCTACTGAAATTATTTTTGACCGCTTTTGATAAACGCAGACCACGGACGTTTGCAAGAAACATATTATGCAAGAAATAAGTACAAACTAGTATCTAAATATTAGCCTTTGAAATAATTAAGTTTCGTAGTTGCTTGTCCTCGTCCCGCCGCTATACAAGCAAACAAAATCCAAAAATCTACAAGAACCGCAAATAGTTCGGGCCATGGGGTAAAAGCGCTTACATTCTAACAGGATTTTTTTCGCTCTTATTTCGCTCTACAATTAAGCATTGCCATCCAATGTAGGAATGATATCACCTATTGGGTACAGTTTGTGCATAATATGTATTGCGTAGTCCATGTTCATAAAATAATAATAAAATAAGAGAATTATGACCACAAGCATTAAACCGGTAAGACACACTTATTAAGACACTAGCAGTTTCAAGCCTATGTTAATTAATTAGTTATTTTCCAAATAGATCAAGTAGTTTCGGAGCCTATCCTATCCAAACAAGCAAACAACCAAATCTATCCACTTTATGATATTAGTATAATATAAAAGCAGTAATTATTTCGATGTTGTTGGTCCACATACCCACTCTTACTGTAAAGGCAGTCTTAACGCTGCCGGATTTTTTATCCAATTTTCCAACTTTTTTTTTCTGCTTTAAAGACTATGACAAAGCATCGGAGATCAAGTGTCAGCCATTAATTCCAGTGGGTTCAAATATACGACGTCCTCTGACAAAATTCATGGCGTTTATCGGTCTCACAAATATATCTTCCATGGTCATTGTTGCTTTAAGAGAGCTCTAAATCTAAATAGCCGTTGTTTAAAATAAACATTTGAAAATTTTTATTGACTTCCTAATGTCTGTAGTAAGGTCTTCCCACCTTCAAGGTGTGATGCAATATAAAAAGAAAATTTTATTGATTTTTTGATTGTTTATGTTCCTTGCTCTCATAGATGTTTTTCTTGGAGTACGGCCATTATAATACACAAGCGAAGTGTGAAAGCAATTGTAGACATTTAGGTCTAAAATAAAAAAATAATGCCTGATGATATGTTGATTTTAACTTTCATGGTCATTAACATTTCAATTACTTATTACGAGATTGCTACCAGGTACTTTTTTATTGAGTTACCGATATTTCGCCACTTTTGCAAGCGCCATGATCACGAAGTAACTAACAGTCAAAGGTAGCAATCTCATAATAAGTAATTTAAAAATAAAAACCTTATACTTTATTTAAAGATTTTGATGTTAAGAAATTTTAAAAGAAATAATAATGGCACCCAGAGGCATTGACATGAGGAATAAAAATTAAGTACTTATGAAATGAAAAGAGACATACATGGATTTTCATACATGTCTTAAACCAATTATCAGCTAAAGTTAACTTAACATTTAATCAAATCGTCACGCGTCAAAGCAAACTTCATGAATGTCTATTATTACATTATTATAAAAGCTTTCCTCTTCTCAGAAACATGAGTATATATATTTAATTAAATCCGGAACCTTCGATATTAATTTATGTTGTTAAAGTAATTGTTTACTACTAAAGTTACTAGTCTGTTAACTCTTCAGTTCATTGACATGTAACTAGCCTGAAGGATCGTGTGTCTTGAGCCTCGGCCGCTCACCTTAGTACTGTCAACGTTACTATTGTTTCAAGAGTATTTTCACTAGCTACAATACACATTAGTCGTATATCAGTATAAGTATTGTATTTCCTTAGGGTTTTCTTGTTCACAAATATTAATCATCTTAAAAAGATCAATAACTTCTTCTCTAAATGTAAACACTTTCAGCACAGATAATGTGCGCCATTACATAATTTGAAAATGGAACACTTTTAAAACACATTCGACCTAATTCTTGTATTTGCAAGATTGCAATATTCTCAAAGACTTCAGTTGTTCCACATAACAGTTAACCGAGACGTTAGAGAAAATAATCTTAACGAAATGTAGGTCTTTATAAAATAAGAAAATAAATTTTAAATACAACAAATGTTCCACCAGATTCCATTCATAAAATGTTCACTCTGCGTGTTATGTAATCAAATTAAACAAAATGAGGTTACAGACTGACATTCTGGATAGTAGATTAGACATTAGCAGAATGGTTTGGAATTTGTTTACTTTACAATTAGGGGTTCTGCAAATGTTAGTATGAAGCACTACACTCTACACAAAAATGTGCGAAACACTGAAAAGTAATTTAGTGGTAGGCATAATTCACATTTTTTTTTGTAAGTTTTCGTTGGATTTGTCTCAATTAGCCAAGTGTTTTTAAATATGTGACGTTTAAATGTAGAGCAAAAAAATTTCCTTCTTTTTTCATTTGCAAAATGATACAAAATAAAATTAACGGACGAGACCTTATCATTGATTCCCAAATTGGTTCCTCATTATCCAAATTAAATACTCGTAAGTACATATACTTAGTATACATAGGCAAGTGGCTACGTAGGTTTGTGAATTCTAAAACGATAATTTTACACCTGAAATAAAGAAAATACATTTGGGGGGGGGGGGGATTATAGGAACGGAAGACTAGCTTAACTTGCTATAGGAAATCGCCTAACTGCCATTGTTAGACTTGTTCTCGTCTTCTCACTTCATTAGTTGAGATTTTTTAAGGAGAAGACTATTATATTTCTAAAAAAAAATCATAAAAATAAAAAGATGATAAATCGTATTCATTCATGTTTACCTACTATTGCAAAGCTCCTCTGTCAATCCCGGACGTACGAAATTGTCAGTTGTGCAAATGAGAGTAAGAATAAACTCACTATTTATAGCTGCCATGAGTAAATGTTTACTGTTGATTGGAAATAAACCGAAAGAGATTCCATTCCGAAAAATAGGATCAGTGTGCATTTATTCCGCGAACAGTTTATATAAGTCATATTTTATAAACAAAAACATTAACAGGAAGCATATATTCTTTACTGCCCGTCGTTCATTCCCTCAATTTTAACATTTCTCCAAATAAATTAGCACAATGGTTCAAAACACATTTTTAAAATTATTTATCAAAATTCTTTTTAGATGAGTAAGTCGTGTCTGTAGCGTCTGCGTGTTAGTCTTTGATGAAGGAATTCATTGGCTTCATTCAAGTATTGTGTTGCACTCGTCGACATGGATGCCCAGAAACTACATGTTTACGATGCGATAAATTCACGAGCCGCCGTGGCACCCGACCACGCGGTTACACAATATGTTTAGCCATTTTGCAATGGCCGCTGTGTTGTCAGCTTAGCAACTCACCATTTAGTTTCCGTTATAACTCTGTCTAAAAGAATCACTATATATCACATTTATTATAACACCTTTTATGTGATTTACTTCAATCTATGTTCGTAATTTGTCAGAACGTAACACAATTCTGTCACTTATGTGAGCTTTTATAATATGATAGCAGATTAACGTTTAGAAAATTCGCGTCAAGGTGTTGTTGGTAAGAGACAGGAGACTAAGAAAAAGTGCAAAAGGTTGATGAACTTAATATGTGTCATTGCGAAACTGTGGCATTTCAAGGTAAATACTGAGTCTCGTCAAAAGGAATGACCAGAGAAATATTATAATTATTTTACATAGTCATAATTCACACAGGTACGTTTTCAGAGCGAGGAGTCATCAACGGTGCGATTCATTAAACAAAGGTAAATCACAAATGGATTTAAGATAATGTTTCTGTTGAGTAGGTACAGTAAATTTTTTCTTAGTTTTTGTCTCCTTTTAAGGCGAAGATATTCATGGCTATAGCTTCACGTATTTATTTCCAAAATACTAAGGCTACATACATATTTTAGGAACTTTCAAACAATTGAAAGTATAGCTTCAGTCGATTAAGTCCCAGACGAGTTATTTGTTATGAATATTAAACAGTGTGAAAATAAACACCTGTGAATCACCATGATCAATTGAAATCAGTTTCATGGCTAATAAAAATATATTTAATATTTATAGACCGCTACTCACATAACGAGGTTTCTGGATCGGTTATGGCTGAATGCAAGACGGAGATATAAAGGGCCCAACCCGTTATAACTTACATAAAAAATAGTTGGAAGGTTTAATACTCGATTTGTCTTCCGTAAGACAGAACAACGGCTTGTTTGATGTAGTGTTTACAAATTATTATGTCGCGTATAATGAACTATAATTCTTGTTTATTATGTTCATGCATCCCCGAGGACCGACCTCGATACATCAAGCAGGAACCTTGTCTGTAATTCTACGCGCATATTCATTCATGATTTCAGAAATTCTACGGTCATTAGTCACGCGAAACTTTTAGTAGTTACATCAAAATTAACCGAATGTTATTATTATATCTCGCATTGAAATCAGACGTTTGATATCTCAATGTTCTTCCTTTCGTCTAGAGAAGGTGGAAATGGATCGCAAAAATGTTATTTTATAGCAAGGCTAATATTCATGAACAATCACCTTGAAATTAAAAACATTGCGTAAATTAATCAACGTCTCAGCTATCGGATGGACGAAGGATTTAATCGTTTATTCGTTTTTTATCCAACTTCCTGCATGCGGTAGTCGGAAGTAGAAAGGCAGATATAAATTATTACGCTATTGCGTAGAAGTTAATCTATCAACATGTTTGATCAGTGTTTGCTTATTGGTTAAGGACAAAAAACAGTAACACATCACTACACAGTCCACAGATTAAGAAAGAAATTAGATAGTTTGAAAACATCATATTACATTACATAGTACAAAAATAAAATAAAAAAGATGAAGTTAAAAAGAAAGCTATAAAAAGTGCACTGTTTTTATGTACTAATCCGCAAATGGTTCAGAATTATAATTTGATTTTAAAACAAGAGTTTAATTGCTTCATATTTAAATAGCTTTTTGGATAAATAGACTTAATGCAATTGTGAGAACAGTTATATATTATATCCACAAATAAACGCTCAAAAAGGAACACGCATAAGATAATTGATAATTCAGGCTCCAAAGATTGTTAGAAAAACTTATTTATTAGCTTTAATAATGCGTTATTTTGGGTGTAATTATTTCCCAAAATTCTCAATACACAATCTAAGTCGATCACGTTTGTTTCGAAGTATTGTCTTGTTGGTCACGTTTCATTGTCCCGCCATTTGGACCGGGCTTACCGTACTGTAGGCTGACCCACTGTCTGATGAGCACGTGACGCTTGCACTCCGGATGACGAAAACGTGACGAAGGATAATGCCTAGATGCTGATGTACAGTGTTTCGTCTGACAAATAAACCTCGTCGATAATTAGGTAAAATTTGTTTTTTTTTAAGAGACAAATCCAGTAAAAAGACGCTGAATGAAATGGATGAAAAAAAAAAAGATTTTATTTTAAAAGCTTTTATTTAACTTGCCGTGTATGTATATTTTGGTGGATTCTTTGAACTCATTTTTTTGTTATGCAGGAGCATACCTTTTCTTCTAATGCATACTTTAGTGGCTTCAAAGAAGACTGACTCCAATCCCGACTAATACTGTAACTAGATGTAAATGAAATAAACTATGTATTGCTTTCTTGTTATTTTCTAATATGAGGGATACGTAACAACTCTGAACCATACGCTTCAGCGATAAAGTTGAAAATCTATTAACGAAATTTGACAGATTGTAGTAGCTTGATGTGTTGGCGTTTGTTCCTAATAGTGTGCGTGCTTGCCAATGTGGACACGATCAATTCATTCGAGAGACCACCGAGACAAAGACTTATGAAAATATCGATAAATAAATCCAGAGTACCAATTAATCAGGCAAAAGCTCTTTGTGTAGATAAAAAGCATGAATCATCTTTATGAACGAGAGTGCATAAACACATGTAAGATTATAACTAGTCAAAGTTATGGTATGGTTATTACAGATAATGAGTATGAGGATGAAATGCAAATATTTAGAATTTTTCTCAAGAAAATGTTCGGCGATGCCAAATATTTCTACAATATAATACAAGTTGAAATATTAAAGCCACACATCAAGCTTCTTGTATACATACGGATAATCGACTTGATTAATTGTATGTGCAGTCGCCAGCACATCAAGCTATCCGAAACTGTTCTTTCCCCATCAACTTTGAACCATATGCTTCAGCGATAAAGTTGAAAATGTAAGCTTGATGTACTGTCTGTACCTAGTCTTGAGTTTCTTCCGGGCGTAGTTTAGGTATGCAAGTCTATATGCAACACCTGTACCTAGTTATTCGCAGGCGGCCTTGTGGAACTACAGCGGAGCTCCTATTCAGATGCCGGAACACATCACCGCTGGGAAGTGTATTGTTAGGTCGTGTTTTCACGGACATGGAAACTTTTACAACTGCTATCTGGCAGGCTATTTGATACTGTCAAAGACGACAGCTGCATTCATTTCACAAAACGGTTATTTCCATGTAGATTTGCAGAAAGGTTAGCTGTCAGGGAACGTGTGAACATATCTTAATGAGACGTTGCAAGGACGTTCCAATACTGTTATGTGAATACCACTGAAATATAACTCCTCCTACACCAGACGTTTCATTGTCTATTGTATATTTTCAGAACCAATTTTATGATTTGCATACTCAGAATTGGAACAACGCGGAACAAGCCATTATTTATTTGCAGAAATTCATGGCTTCAAAGTTCGATACTTATATATCAGCTGTGTTGTGTAAACAAGATTCTCTTTCAATAAATCTTTTATAATTAAGAGAAGTTATTATTTATGATTGTTACAATCATAAGTTTGGCTGCTAATTTAAACTTTTGACTGCCACAGTCCCGTATAGTTGACAAGCCAAAAAGTGCCCAGCACGAAACGGTCACGATTACACGATAAAATTTTAAAGTTATAAATTAATAGTCCGTTTTAATTTATATAATTCCGAACTCACTAATATATTGTAGGTATTTATGGATGAATTCTTAGCTTGTCGCTGAGGGCACGTCTTCCTTTTTTTGACATGGCGGTCGAAAGATTAAATAGGTATGTATCTCCAAGAGAAGACGAAATAAGAACTGGATAATTCCCAGTTCAAATTATTGGCTATTATAGTTTGGTACAGTCTTTAAGCCGCTTTTCTCGAGCAGCCCCAATATTGGCACGTGTTGCATTACAAGTGTCTAGAATCCCTTTCATCTTGTTTGCATAGGTTTTATTCTAAAAGCCTCTAAGGCTACGCCCACGTGACAAACAATTTGAATAGTTGTTTATGTTACAACAATATTGTCCCAATGGTCTTGTAACGTTATAGGCTGTTTTAACACACAATTTGATTGTATTATTTCTTAACTATCATTCATTTGAACCCGTTTATTAGTCTACAAGCTGTTTTTACCAAGAAGACGTTTAGTAGAGATTTCAAACATCTTTCTTGCTTTAAGTCTATTTTTAGAAAGTGCATCGTGCACTCTCTATATATTATAATGTTATGTGTGCTGTGATTGATGAGTGTCATAGCTTTACACCGGCTTACAATGGAACGCTATCTACCAACCAGTGGTGTCCTTCTGTCTGAGTGTCTCACGGTTATCAGGCACTGTCTCAATGAAGTATTTGTACTTTATCAACTGATAAAATTGTAGCATTGGATGTGTGAACTAAGGCAAAAGTCGAAGTGACGATAAACCTTAAGTGCATGTTGTTTTTGGAATTTATTTTTTACAGCATTTTTTCTTTACAACTTATACATATTCCATGTAAAGTATCGAGTTAAAACAAAAATGTCTCGACTAACAATATTTTTTTATTTTATTGAACTACTAAAGATTTATAACTTCATTACACCCACCGGATCCTTGCCGTCAATAGGGGAGAGAAGGGTAGTATATAACAAGCAATCTTTATAACGCCAGGTTTAAAAAATGGCCAACAAAATAGTCTATCAATCCATATTTAGCAGAAGAGTTATAGTATACAATCTTAAAAAACCTTAACGGGCCAAATGTAACAAAGTTTTTTTTTTAATTCATTACACATGGTCAAAGTTTCGTTTCAAAAATATATTAATATGTTCTTTCAAATACGCTTAATATAAGATTTACTTTATCCTAGGTAGCAATAATATGAAGTAATTTTGCTTAGATGTTATAATTTTATTAAGTTTCCAATTTCCCCTACCTCCTCTATACCGATAATGCCAATTTCCACGAAGCATCGGGACTTAATGAGGAAGCTCGGCATCGTATGTACTTACAAGAGATGGGACTTGCAAGTAGTTTGTTGCCTAATGAAACTATGCTACTTGGAGCGTATAATTATATTGTGCACAACTATCGTTGTCCGAGTATATTTCTGTTATGTTTTAATTTTTCTTAATCTTCACTTCCATTTTGTTTTTGTTTTGGGTCAAATCTGAAAATTAGGTTATTATATTGCTTAAGCTTATAATATGGTAATAGGATAATTTCGCCTTAAGCTTATATTTTCAAAGTACGATTGTCTTGCACTTAAGAAGATATATTAATACAAGTAAAATAATAATATTAAAACTTCTTTCTTGATTTTTTTCCGTACCGACGTCGCTCGTGCTGATTCAACCGATGACATACACCTCAGGCGATTGTTGCATCAAGAAGACCGTGTCTAAAAAGACAATTGCGTCCATTTTTACCTCTTTAACCGGTCTTACCTTCTGAGCAATCGTCTTTGGGACAGCTCTCCTCTATCACAGCGATTCTACGTCTCGCTACCCGTTTTATCAACATAGGTATACTATATTCGCCTTAATTGATTGTTTGTTATTCGAAATTGCTTCAAAAGCATTTTCTAAAAAAGTAAACATGTTCATTGTTTACTGTCGATTTACCTTTCACTGAAGGGGAATCACTACACAAAAAGAGGGGATCACAACATGTTTTGAAACTTTTAAAAAAATTACACCAAAGGGTAACCTAGCTACGAATTCCAAGAAATAAGTCTTCCGGCAAACTGAAATATATAATATACAAAATTGTCCTTGTTGCTAGATGTGAAATTGATTATGTTATAAGAGAATCGACCTTGTTCTTGACTATTTTAGCAATGTTAGTGTTGCCATTAAAACTGGTGAAAAGCAGGTTCAAAGTAGTGATCACCTTCGCTGTGAAAATAGCGTAGACGCAACATTGACAACACAGAGATTTATGTATGTTCGAAGACTGTGAAACACGCCGGGCGATTTTGTTCCGCCACTCTGATAGGTATTTCATAGATAACTATAGTTTTTTTTACCTACTAGGTATTATTAAATTTTAATGTAGAAAATAATATAATATTATTATATTGGGACACCTTTTTCACACACGGTCGGTTAGCCCCATGGTCAGTTAATGACTAGCTTGTGTTATGGGTGCTAACACAACTGATAAACTACATATACTTTACACATATATATTTATAAATACATATTATGACACCCAGACTACAGCCAACAAGCATGCTCATCACACAAATGTCGACCGTGCTGGGAATCGAACCCGGGACCCACAGCTTGCCAGTCGTAGTAAGTCAGTAGTAACACGCCTTCGGGGTCGTCAAGAAAAATGTGTCGCAGTATTATTATTGTTTTCCCCGAATTTAGGTGTGGTGATTTCTACGTTGAGTAAGAGGTAAAGTAGAGGAAATATTATGCAAGCCAACACCTTCAAATAACCTTCAAACAATTGCTTAAAAAATTATAAGTTTTTCCGCATTAGCACTTGTATGGATTTTTGTAAAACGTGTAAGAAATTGAACAAGAATGTGTAGGATGAAGTTCCACGTATACTTCTACGGACGATGTTCTAAACAAGCAATCCTTATCAAGTCGCTCCGAGAGCATCGTTTATCATTACAGAGTCCCGCTTTATAGAAAAACACGTGTATCGGTAGAAAATTAGAGCTTGGAACGATAACTGTATTGATATTACACGTGTCTCATAATGTTTGAAATGAACGGTTTCTTACCATATTGTCTACAGCTATTAAAATGTAATGCTCGGGTAACTGGGTAATTTTACCCATTATCCTCAATCCGTTGCCCTAATTTCCCTCATTCATGGTAGGTAAATAAATTACTGAAATCTTTCCACGTGTGTTTGTGTTATTGTTAATTTATTATGCTGTATTTCAATATGTAGTCGGATAGTGACACGTGTTACGAGTATTTATTTGGTAGAAATCTTGTGAATGAAAACAAAATTATAAATGTTATTAGGTCATTTTTTATTCGTCAGTCTTTTTTACGATTCTTTTTGTTTTCAGGTTTGTTTCGAAGAAATTCTGTGATAAATAGATGTTCCAATTGTAATGTAATTTTGTTATAATGTTGAACTTTGGTAACCTCAGTAATGTGTGGCAACGCTCAACTATGTTTCGTGTAAATACTTCTTAAAACTCTTCACGATCTGCTGAGACATAAACTTCATATAAATTGTGAATGTACCATGAAAATCTTTATTGTAATTTCATGTAAGTACTTGGATTTTCACTCTTTAATTACTATCTATCAAAGTATCTATTATTGCTATTTTGTTCTAAATCTTCGTCGTCATGCCTAAGGCCTGAAATAAATTCCCAGTAACAGCATTCATAACATTACGATAATATACAAGATAAGCATGATTATTAAAATAAGCATGATAAGCATGATTCCATGTCCCATTCTGTCACGAATTGAGTATTTGTTTAGACTTGACTGAAAGTTGTTCTTTGTCCACGAAGAGGAATTAATAAGAATAATAAGAAAAATGTGTGTTTGCAAAACCCAAGGTACAGGAAAAGTTCAGTGTAGGAGTACCACGGGGGAGTAACTAGTATAGCGATAACGATCTGTGTGAACTTTACTTTGAAACCTGCAGAAATACAAAATTGAGAGACTTTCGGAATTTCTGTTACTTAGATAATAAATATATATGTTCGGTCCATTTACTTATTTTACGTAGTTACACTTATATTTCGGTAGTTATATTTATGCCAAGGATAATCTTATTGCGAAATATTAGCAGTTATCGAGACGCAAAGCTATTATAGCAAATCATGTGAAAAGATCGTTACATTTTCACTGACCTTGAATTAAAAATGTATGACATAGCTGTCGTAAGACTGCTAGGCTCTCTAGGCTAAACAAGACTAAAACGAAACAACAGACATAATGATAAATGTCAAAGAAATACAAAACCTGAACCTTTCATCGTCCTTGAGCCCCAAAATAAATTACGAAGGTTTGTCAAGGTATCGTTTTCTCCAGGTAATTTATAGAGAGTATCTAGGTAACCTAAATCCTATTTTATCACGTAGACTGGCGCGAGGCTGCTATGACACTGAATTTTAGGCGTATTTAGTTTTCTTAAAAGTTAAAAGTTACTTCAAAACAATAATTAATTATGTTTATTTATGTCCGATTAGTTACAAAAGTATTACACATAAATATATTATATAAATAGAGCTCTTTAAAAACGATATGAGCATGTGGACCTTTCGGCCCGAGGGTATTGACCCCAAACGGCTGAAAAATATATTTGTGCTGTTTGAGGTTGAGGTTCCCTGCAGCCGCAGCGGCGGAGAAAGTACAACGAACTGAACTAGAAAGGTGGTGGTCCAGGAGTTAATTTTATGTAATTTTGACCATCCCTCAATTTGTACAGGCACGTATCTGGCTTCAAAACCGTTAGAGAAATTTATTTCTATCTTTGTTTTAAATCCTTATAGTAAAAATACAATTTTGCAATCTCTAGAACACTGTTACACTTATGAAACTATGTGTTTCCAAGCAAAAAAGTGTGATGTAATTGAAATTTGAAACCTTTCTTTCACGTCTTAGTACGGCTTCTTGCTTTTCAAAGAACTAAAAGTTACGTGGCGCAACGAAGCGTAAACTTCTAGAACGTTGCTCTGCAATCGAGAACATTCTATTACTAAGGGTTATCGTTTGCTGAAGCCCTAAGACAGCCCGGTCAATTACTACCGAGAACTGAGAAATTAAACTGGCAATTTGAAGGCACAATGCAATTGAAGTTATTACGTAATATTGCATCTGAAGTTAATTTTATTTATAGATGTTATTATTTTGCTTTACTTTTTTAGGTAGCTAGTAAAAAACGAAAAATTTATCGACATGTACCTACTCGCAAATTAATAGAAGGTTGTGCGTAATAGGTTCAATTATTTTTTTATACCAGTGTTCAAATTGTCGATGATTTTCAAAATGCTTTCATTTTCTTTATATTATGCTTTACTAAATACAATTAAAGTTACTTAAATCAGAGGCATTAAATATTATGAGAAGTTTAGTAGCAGAGATAATAATTTGAGATGAAGCAGAAAATACAAATATTGCCAGGAAGAAATACTTGTTAAAAGAAACACAAACAGTTTAACCATTAAAATTGTATGACAGCCAGGGCCAACGGCATAACGACGTGTTTACCAATGTCTGGGAACTATATGTCAACATGCAATCTTGAACACTGATCTGCGCCCATGCGCCTGGCCACGTGACCACTATGCTAACATGGCAATATGGCAATACTCCCCTTGGTCTCCGTTATTTTCGGTTATGAATGGCCGTAGTACACGAATGTTTTGTACAAATGACAAATGTTCACCAAAATGTGAGCTTCGGAGAAAATCGTACAACAATCGCTATTGTTTACATATGTCTAACATCCGTTCAAAATAAGCACGGCCATTATTTTCAAAATATTTAGCATAGGCATGATGTGTTTGGGTTTGAATTTGGAATTCTTGTTTATGTTTACGAAATATTTATATTAGATTGGTCACTGCCTATTGTAAGCTTATTTCTCAGGGCTTACTCGAGCGCCTGTCAGGGTTGCGGGTTATTCGCAAGAATTACCGTGGCCCACATAGACCTCTAGAAAAAACAAAAGTGGGTTTTAATCAGTAAAAGTCTGACACTCCCTCCAGCTATACTCACACCGAGAGAAGTCATTCGATGATTGCCCACTAAAAAAGGGCCTATAAATTTATTTATTTTAATTACCTACTATAAATACACATATCTAATGGTTTAAACTTCTTAAAATAAAAAAATAAATACTTCATAACTAGGTACTAAAGTATATTGTATAAGTGGAACAATCATATAATAAGTATAACAGAAGCATTATACAGGACATAAAATCTCAGAAGGCAGTCCATTGGGTAACAGCCAGTAACAGCTGATTACGTAACTTGTTACCGATGGGTGTCGTGAGGCAGGTTAGTGGGAACTCAGCCTGTTTCCACTTAGTTGAAGTCTAGTATTGGAACTGCGTATCTTGAAGGACGGTTTTAATTTCAGAACAGGTAAATATTGATATTAATTATATTTAATTACCTACATAATATAAAGATTGTATACCGAGACGGATTCGATGTAGTTAGGCGAAGGAATAGGCCAACCTTAGTCGTGGACAGATTGGATTTCACGAGTATTTGAATAGAACCTACCTACATAATTTTCAATAGTCCCACTATAACTGCTGATTTTAAATTAAGAAAATAAATAGATGCGCCCCCATGCAAAGGAGTTCACTGGGTTGGACTCACGGAGCGAGAATATTTGTTAGTTCAAAAGCCTTTGCTTAAGTACTTTAGAAATTCGATAAAGTCCTTCTTGTTTAAAACAAGAAAAATACTTGAGCGCAATACGCAATTTTCCAGAGAAACTCAGTGTCAGATGCAGACACTTCACCAAGCTTATGAACGCACCCTTTGTGGTAGCTATATTTTACGTTTTTTAGTATAATTGTAACAGACCCGACCAAAAAGGGTTAAACAAATATTTTTTTTCAGTCTTCCTTTTCTAACCTTGGTACAGTTGTTATGGCACGGGACTCCGTACTGACAATGTTTTTCTTTTACTTTAAATTAATAAATGGTACTTCTGAATTAGAAGGAGATTCTGTATACATCAACATGGAGGATATAATATTACAACGTCATAAAATTCAGTGCCAAAAATACACAAAACAATCACATTTACGTAAGACACCGACTTCGTAAGTAATATATTGTTACAGAAAATAGATTCTCTACATATAAATAATACATATAGGCATCCTAACGTACCTATATTAAAATGTAGGTATCCACAGGTCATTTTATCGTATCTAAACGGAGTACCTAATATATCATTGACCTCATCATATATCGATAAGTACACGAATCATCATTCGGCTCATGATCCCGGGGCGCCAGGAAGTGTTTATGATACCCATTTTAAGGCCAAGCGATCTATTTACCTCCTTAGATAATCCCTAATGCGTATTATCAATTATAAACTAATCACACGCTCTTTGACATCTCTAGGTCACCAAACAGAACTGTAGGCTAACACCTTGATTATTTTAAACTTTTTAAGCTAAACAGATGACGAAAATGCGTATTAATTTATTTGTAATGAAAACACAATCAATTTTATATCGCCTTTGAAATCATGAGACGAAACGTTTCGCGAACGCTCGGGGCACCGAAAAATATGGAATTTAGAGTTAAAAATATGGTAGGCAGGGACTTTAAGCGATCGTATTAATTACGATTCTATTCACGTTTCGCTCTGATGAAATCGATGAATTTTCTAGGCCGTTGTCCTATTAAAATCGATGCCGAATCTGAATGCCGCTGTATTTTCCTGCGTAAAACCCTTGACCGTCCAGCGGTTCAGCAGTGGGACTACAGTGAAAAGTGTTGGAATGTACCTACGTACTTGAGTGCAAGATTAACGGACGCAGAGTTCGCAGGGTCAACGTACCCATGTTGATCTGTTTGCCTCACTTACTGATCGAATTTCAGAGAATACCGAATCGATTATGGTCGCGCACTAGAGCAATGTGATCGATTAGCTCAGCGTCGATATTCTAGACGTGGGTAATCTAATACACAGTAAGGAGGTATTAAAAATTCGTGTAGAAGCTGCATCGATTTCGTAGTTTTTTTTTAAGTACCTGTATTGTAGCTGTTTTCTAAAAGGTTATTTCTCCCAAGACTTTAACGAACTCACTGTACAAAGTGAAAACTTGATTATTATTGTAATACAATAAAGCTTTTATGTGTGGTAATAATAAGGCCACATAATAGTCGGTATTATGTGCCTTTTGTTTCTGTAACAATTAGGTATTTGTGGTCACCCCCTGAGAGTTTACAACTCTGTATAGATATCTTCGCAGTACAATAAGGTTCAAGTTAAAGGTCAAACTTTCAATAGGATATTTTGGTAAAAATAAATCATGAAATAAACGATGATTGGATTGTTTATTCTTCCTTGGTTTTATTAAGAAAGTTCAAGTGCATTGAAAATTGTACATACACATTTTTTAATTTTTTATTATTATATTGAGTGATTCTGTTGATCAAATACTTCCGTTTGTTGAAAACTTGTTTGCTGCAAATATTCTGATAAACTTCTTTGATTCTGTGCCTGGTTCTTATTATAATCATAGGTATTGATGGAGGAGCAAACATTACACAAACTCTGACTTTATAATAAAAACAAGCAAGATTACTTGCGTAGATGTTGCATTTTTATAGATTTTTATAACGTCTGCTAACGTGTTTGATGCAGTTATAAAAAGCTGAGGTGTTGAAGTGCTCTTACAGCAGAACGAAGCCGTCTGAAGAGTTGCCACTTGCTCATCATGGACGCGTCAAATGATGATATATCTGGCGCCACCTAAGCATTTTACGATGTCTGAAAAACTCTGTACTAATAATATTGTGGTACATTACTCCCGCAAATTGCGTATTTTTATACCACCGATGATATTTTTATGTAAGATTTAATTACCCTAGGACGAGATAAACTAATTAATAAAAATAATTTCTTATCCTAAACGTGTGCAAATATGTATATTTTGTGGCACTTTACGAAGATGAATGCCAAAGTTATGGACGTAATTTTGCTATTTTCGGAATTTTCATATTAATTTGATATGATGTTGCAACTACTGCCAAAATCGGCCATGCAGCACTTGACTGGTTTGCATGCTTAGTTACAAAATTCAGGCACGTGATAGATGTTACAGGAGCTAGAACTATTGCAACATAAAACGCGAATCTAATTATACAAATTGAGAGAGTAGTCATTCGGAATATGATAGAAAGTTAATTTGTGGATAACGTTGTGGGCTGCTTTGTTACTTCCATTTTGTTTATAATGCCTGTGTACACTATTTATAATGTAGCTGTTTGTTGTCCCTACCCTATAAAATACAATAAAAATAAAATAATCATTTCTGACGAGTTTTTAGCCTAGAGAATCGTGCTGCTTAGGTCAGTATTTAAATTTACTGCAACAAAATGTTTCTTAATTGTATCATCATCTCCCGAGCCTTTTCCCAACTATGTTGGGGTCGGCTTCCAGTCTAACCGGATTCTGATGAGTACCACTGTTTTACAAGGAGCGACAACCCCATGGTTAGAATGTTTCTTAATTGTATGAATTACATAAATAAAATTCATACCTACTCATAAAATCTTGTAAATAATAAGCGATACTCATAGCCGTAGTTTATCGAATCGTGTTCAACCAAAACATTGAAACCTTCACAATTAAACAATTTTACAGTAAACACAAATCAAAACAATGCTTCAATAAAGGCATTGGTGAGAATAACGGGGCCTTTGTAGTCAACCTTTCAGCGGGTTTATAATTATTATAATACAAATTATAACAGATGGCGGTTAAAGTCCAGCATTTATTGTTTATTGCCTTTCAGCAGCCGAATAAAAAGGCTTGTTTACTGTATTGTGACACTAATAAATTTCAAGGAACTGATAATATTTTGATGAGACATTGGCGTGCTTTAATACTGACGTTGGAAAATTTTTAGCACAAATAAACAGCCGTAGTGGGTAGGAAAAGTTTTGATTCGGTTATAATTAGCCCAATAAGTTATTTATGAATATTATCTTGGAGATTTTCAATCATAGTTTACGTAATTCAGCACATTTCTGTCACAACTCGTTACAGATTGAGTAATTAAAAATATCGTTATCTGCGTCATTTCATCCTGTTTACTTCCATCAACATAATTTTGGATTTACTGAATGGATTTTTCCCCATATAATTATCAATATCCAAAACACGCTGAAGTGACGAACACGCATATAATAAAAACATTTTTATAATTATTATTATCGAACACATATGTACAAAACTTTTTTCAATGCATTTTTTTCAGATGAATTTGACAGATAACGAAACATAAAAGTGTGATTGCAATCAGACAAAAATTCCAATATTTCATTGAGGAAAGTACATTGAAACTGACTTTACTCAGTGTTTAACTCGTATACATAGGTTTGAATCATTCACATCTACGAGTATATCAATCATTCAGCGCTGACTAGCCAGTTTCTTTGCTTGGCTTGGCTTGACTCGGGAAGAAGAAAACAGTATACTGAGAAGTTTTTTTGTTACTCAATAATCTGAGGAACTATCTAATCGTGTTACATATAAAACATTTTTCAAAAAAGATCAATTCTTTACAAAAGTCGAGTTGGCTATCACAGAATAAAAAAATACCAAAATATTTATTTAGAGTTTGTGTCATCACCTACGAATAAGTTCCAGATAGTTTATTTGTTAGATATTTTCATACGAATTCGGTTCCATTTTGGAATTTATTTGGTAGATAGTGGCTATTCGGACATTGTGAAACTGGCTCTTAATATCGAATATTATTTCATACAAAAATAGAGCAATTAGAAGAGAGAGAATCATACAGCAGTTCTGCTAAACCAACTTAAACACCTGGGAATCCTCTACTGATTATTACATTTACTTATATCCTTATCGCATTTTATTATTATCCTTACGGCGAATTCATTCATTTATTGATATGAATGGTATATTCCACGAAAAATATTTTATTTGTGCCAAAGCAAACAAGTAAGACGCCACCCGATGGTGACTGATCATTGCCGCCTTTAGTTGAACTCAACAGACTGTGTCTCAGTTAATTATTATTATTTTCGATAAAAAAGTTTTTTTTTTTTCAAAAACACTTGAATAAATTGTTATTTTCTAGGTGTAACCATGCTTTCTGAATAAAAACTACGAAATTCAATAACTTATATGTAATTATTGTCGTGAGGCCTAAATAAATATAAAGCATCTTTCAAATTTGATAAATTATGTAATTACCCAGAATTGACAAAAAAACTAATTAACTATCTTCTCAAAAACAACTTATTGAAATTCATTTCCATAAAAGTTCCTTACAACGAAAAAAATCTCTATGTCTAGTCTACCTTCATTACTCTTTTTCATACTTCTGTTTGCCACCAGGGTCAATAACCTCCACCCACATTCCATAAGCAATAACATGATGAAACTTGGTGTTTGTTCATTTTTGTTACGGAACTGTTGATTGGCTCGGTCGCGGGACCCGCGGGATACTTATGTAATTATTATGGATAGACTCGCTGCCCGAGCTGTCAAACGACTTCCTTGTGGATAAGGAAACGGGGTTGTTCACCTTTGGATAAATAATACTAGTAATATTTGTGTTTAATGATAGCAATAAAGGTTCACTTCTTGTTTGTTTTTTATTGATGTCTACATTTTTCCCTTGAGTAGAAAGTTTTGAGGGCTCGCATTACACCTAATGATGAACATTAATAGCTGAAAATTGCGTAATTTCAAATATAATTTTAGAACTCCTTATTAAGATAAAATTTGTTTCATAAAGTTACTTATTTTAGTCTGTTGTAGGATAAAGTATTTATTAAGCTATGAATAATTTTTATTTAAATTATTTCTAGATTATGAAATTGCATACCTATGACATAAATACAACGCATAAATGCCTTTCAATCTATGCGCATGACCCATTGAGGCTACGAGAGCTACGACTCAATATGCCGTACCAGGTGTTCCAAGAAAAGTCCCACCGTAGCACGTAGGCGTCTACATTGTAGAGGTATTTACTAACCAGTAAATGTAGGTGTGTTCTTAAGTAACGGCACTTATACGATTGCTGCTACGTGATAATTTTCAGGTCATTTTAGTCATACCTAAGAGTCCCTTCACCTTTCACGCGCACGTATTCAGTAATGCCAAGAAAACACTTCGTTACAATTTATTTTTCTAGAGTTAAGCCAAGATAGCACACGAGGCATTAAAATTTTATATGTAAAACTAAAACAGTGTAATTACGTGCTTATTTTGACTCGTCAATATTATTCAGGATCAAGGGTTAAAGTGAAGAGCGTAAATTTTAATAGGTGTTCTTACTTATTGTAATGCTGTGTTGAGTTATGAGTTTGTTGACTTATTCCTACATGTATAACGGTGCACGGCTGAAGAGATAATGTACTCAAGTTATAAGTTAGAGTGTTCCTTTTGGGTTATAATTATTAAGAATTCAATTAATCGACAAGCTAAAATAGAGAATCCTAATTATCAGGATGAGAAAATACATATAGTTGTTTTACAACACTTAAAGCGTACTATTTGCCTTTGTGGACAATACGTTTGTAGTATACTTTGTCAATGAAAATAAGGATTACTCCGATGAACGTCTTTTTCCCCGAAGTGTATGGTGTTTCAATGAAAGAGGCTTTTCTTTTGATATATTTGTTTTTTATTCACATTTTCTCCCTTATGAAGCACGTCGTACATTCACCCGGAAAGATGAAGAAATTACATTGGAATATTTTTTTTATTGGTGATCACTTATTTTTCGTCAGCCTTATATTTTATAAAAATATTATTACACACATGTATAAAGCTCAAGATCAGGGGAAAAAATGATATATTTAGATTTGCAAAATGAGTGTTAGAAATACAGATTACAGGACTATGAACCCTGAAGTTAAATAAATATAAACAATGCTATTGAACCTAGAATAATAAATTCAAAACACGGGTTTGACATTTTCAATAATGATTTATTTACACGGTTGTCGGACCTCACAAAACCTCATTATTTTTGGTGAAAATTCCATGTATTTTATTAGGTATAAGAGGCTGAAAATCTCGAGAAGGCAAGGTGGAAAAGTTAATTTTCCACAAGAGAGCGCCAGTTCCCGGAGTGAACAACAAGCAGGATGCAGGCTGACGGGGTCAAAGGTCGCGCCAGCTCGCGCCGCGGCCGACGAACTCGCTTCTCTCTGAAGGGCCTGTTTTCTCTCATTACCCCTCACTTGATACCACACCAACTTTTCACCTTTATCTTATTATGAAACTCATAACGCCTTTTGTGCCGGACCGCTATTTATGCGAGGCCGCATCTCATTCGTGTGTTACGGAAAGTTCGATACCCTGCCGAGCACAAAGCGTATATTACCCACTGTCATAACACAAAGAGCATGGCAAACCCAACAATATGAGGATTCGATGATGTATTTTATTGCGATCTTGTACTGACAGGCATTGTCGGCCGCTTCAGTCCGTGTCAGTTTAAGCGCCGCCCATAAACATAAATAAACGTTCATTAACCGCCTAACTTACGTGCGTAATTAAAGAACTAAGTATAATTTTTTTATTAAAATTCCTAAGGTCCATTAAACCTTTAATAAATGAACGTAAAACTTAAGGTCAATGACACTACCTACAACTCAAGTATACATATATTCCAAAAATCCGAATTGAATGTGGTATTATACGAGTATAAATTATTACGAAAAATGGAGTTACGAAAATGAATTTTCTCGCAATGAGTAGTTCCGGGTAAGGTTCATCAATTTATTTCTGTAGGTATAAGAAGATGTTAATGGCAGAAAGGTATTCAAAGTACAGGTAGGTACACTGAAGAGCTGAAATATAAATCATCTTCATTTCCACATATGTATGTGGCGCTTCCAACCTGTTCGAAGTTATTCATAATTTTCGTTTAAGAGCTTCGCTATCTCTTTAACGTTAGGTCATTAACTCAGACTAGAACGGTTTTAATTACAACGAAGTAGGTACTCTAACAAATTCCTGTTTTTACTGCTACAGATGTAATGAAGACCTCGTTTAAGGAGTCAGAGTCCCAGTTTCCTGTGACACAGTTCCCTCAGTCGTGGGGCGTTGTAGCTTCTAACACAGTTAAATGAAAAAGTACTGCCTCCAGGCTTTCTTACACGGAAATTGAAGATTTCGGGGATTTTCAATAATGAAAATCAAGGAAATCTTTGTTTGCCATCTTTATTAAAAGTAGGTTGTGTTAACTTTTCGCTTTCAATAATAAGGTTATGTAAACAAGCTAATATGTGTAAGGAAGTGTTGTTCCTAAATTGTTAAGAAGTTGCTTTGTTAAAACAATATTTAGACGATATTAAGGGTTTTCTAAGAAGTCAATTCTGGGTTAAGCTCGATCTGTATACCTAACATATTTATGTATGCGCCATAAAGTAATAAAGGTTATAATTGTGAACTTTTAATATAATTTATTGGGAATTCTGATTATCATATGTAGGTATATTTATGAAATTGCAAAAATCTGATTCCTGGTATTATTAACAATTTAAAGTCACATTTTGTGAGAATTTACTCTTCAAAAACGAAAATTGAACTAAGCATTCGTTTCAAACAAACTACTTACATAATAAACCTAACAAAAGCGCTGTACATATCAATAGTAGATATTTATCTACCCTAACAACAATAGAGATAAAAACAAATGGCATACGAAAACGAATATCACTGCCGTACTTGTTTACGTAAACCCATAACATAGAGGCACGTGTAAGCAATCTATATTAAATTCTATAATAGGACATAATCAGACGATTCTTCAATAAATTACCTGCAAACGGATCAGTTACGTAACGAAAAGGCCACGGGTGTCTACAACTTATTGAGTGACCTTATAGATGTGGAGAAATCGTCCCAGCTCGGATTACCCACGTTCTAAAAAGGAACTACTGAGAATTGCACCCATTACTGTATATTGACGTATTGTATTGAACCAGTAACCATGTGTTATAAGATCCTTTCCAATCAATCAGAGCCTGGGATTTTGTTTCTTATACAGATAATATTTTACATAATTTATATTGCAGACAAGAATACTCTTTTGAGATTTATCTTAATCGCATTTTTTTACTTAACTTGCAAGGAAAGGAATACTATACAAGTACATTGATCCTTAAACGATTTATATTCAGAACAGTATTGCCAGCAATCGGACAATCGCTTCGTTTGTACTCAAGTATCTTAATGTGCGTTCATTTTTCAATAATTCAAACAGATTTAATTCGAATAATAAACTTTGTGAATCGTTTGACTTGTACATTTCGTAAATTTTGCCTCGAAGCGCTTTTTCGACGTGAATTCATTCAAAATCAATGGGTCAACGGCCGTTCTTAAGTTCAAAACACTCAAGAAAATATTATAAGGCTTGAGAATTTTTCTTTTATGTATCAATGATTGAGTAAATTCTAGAAAATTGAGTATGTACATTATGAGTAAAAGTTTACTTGAAACAAATAAGATAGTAAACACACTTAATTGAAAGACAAAGGATTACTTATCTGTTGCAATAAAGTATCAATGGAAGCGTTTATTTAAATCTGGAAAGTTTCGAGTTCATTACGGTGCTTGTGCGACTAAGTAAATTTATTGCCCAACAGGCTCTGCTCCGGGACAATTCCACTGCGTGCGAGGTGATAGCCAGATATTTAAAGAACCTAGGGTCACCGGACTGCGAGCACTAGACGTAATGAACACCGACACTAAATAACTCGCCTGATTGTTTATCTCTGAACTGTAATTTATCATTGCTTTTGAATGTTTATTTGAAGTATTTTTGAAATGACAGGAATATTAAATTTACTAGAAGTTGTGGTGATAGATAAATGTGCGTGTATTTATGATTGATGTTAAAATACCTTACGAATTGTAAAATACAGAATAATAGAAAAAAACAGAGGGACCGAAGACATTTTCAGAGATCTATGGAGGGCGTTGATAACATACTGTGTATTTCTACGATATTTATTTATCTTTCCAATTTAAAAATAGAATATTGGTAACTTCGCCTATCCTCAACAATGAATATATAAATTTAACATATGCTCTATCTACTCATTATTACTGTATTAAAAAAAAAAGAATTAGAATTACATAATTTATTTCATAAAACATGTTTCATTTCACTAATTGGTATCGGATTCGTAGCATTGCCTTTGATTTAGCAGGGTGACCTTTAATCGAGTCTAGTCTGAAATAGCAATGTGTTTACGATGATGTTCATTGCAAGCGATCGTAATTTCGTAATTGCATGTCTGTTAGTGATGTATTAATACTTCGGTTATTTCCATGAGAAATGGGACGAAATGAAAGAATAGGAAGGTCAGGGGCAAGCTGGCAACTGGCAGCTACATTATGTAGAAACATACTTTATAGGGTTGTTGAAAAGTAACTTACGTATTTTACAACAAGTAAAATACGAAGATTTTTTTTCTGCGTATTGCTGAAAAACCCTTGATTTTTTTGACATTTCATTTTTTTATTAGGTTCAGATTAAAAACAAAAAAAAATCAAGGAATTTCCAATTGTAACATTCTGTCCTAGTCTTTATTACTGAATACCGTTCAAAAATATGAAAAAGTATTTCCTAGAATCCGGAGTGTATTAAACTTATTTCTATGAAAGCGAACCTTTTCCAAAACTACGTTGATACATTTTCATAAAAAAATAAATAGCGATCATAAGCAATTTTTTCGGTGACAGTGACATTCCGTCAATTCAATACACAATTTGTTAATAATCAATTAGGGAAATTAATATTGTTTTGTATTCTTAAATATAATAAGCTATTAATATTGTTAAAGTATTTTCTGATGAAACGATAAAAATGTATTCAGACATAAAAGCGATTAGTAACACTGACAAGGGATGCAACGGCGAAACAGTTTAACAGCGAGGACTGCTGCCAGTGCGACTTCGGATTGTCTTGATGTGGCGCTCGCGAAGCCAGACGACGAGCAGCTCTTCTACACGGCCAGCGTGCACTTCCTTCGCAAGCGTCTGGAGGAGAAGAGCCATCGACCTGCCAAACCCCAAGAGGCCACTCAGAGTTGTTGCAACTTGACTAGACCGATCGTCAACAACCATAGTTCTAATGTACATAAGAGTTCCAAATTAGATTTAGATTACTTTTCTCCAATCGGAGAAAGACCTTCATTATCAATGCATCAAGTTCTACCATTCCCGAAATCTAATAAAGACGGTTTCTTCGCTCGCCTTAGGAACACGTTTCGGAAATTCAGACGCCCTGTCGACGTAACCGAGCAGAACACGGAAGAGTCTGAAACTAAAAACATATCAAACTTTAAATTCCCCAGATGTGCACGCCTACGGAACCCGCACACTTCATTTTTAGTGCAAATATCCGAAGAAACATCTAATGAGAACATACGGACCCCTAATGTAAGACTTTCCAGAAATAGTAAAGGTGATCTTTTAGAAGAAAAAAAAAGTGTGACTCACTGTAGAAGGTAGTTTTGTTTGTTTTGTATTATTATAAACCGTATTGTATTTGGAATGAGATTTATCTTTTACTTTATTTATTAACTATACTTTAATAATAACAAATAAATTATAAAAATTTAAACGGGCTACATTAATACGTGGGGTAGTTTCCGAGGTACGTCAAAATACACATGGCGGAAAACAAAAGGAAACACAATGGTTAGTTGAAAATGTTGATACTTATCTACAAATTTCTGAGGGTACTGAATGGTAATTAATTACTAAACTATTCATGCTATTTTCCATTCTACTGGCTACGAAGTGAGCGCCAAGTAACCACTACGTAAGAGGAATATTTTTTTGCTACGAATTTAGTTTTAGCCTTATACTTGTTAGTAGCACTTAGCTGAAAATTCTCAGAGCGTTTTAAAAAAGTTCGATTATGTTTAGGAAATCGAAATCGAGCTGAACACTCATTAAACAATTTCAATCAAAAAATATGCAAGAATTTTTGGGTTTTTTAAACACGAACTTGACAGTATTTTGTATTCGACATGAATAAATACTGTTTAAAATTGAAATTGAAAAACACTATTTAGATTTCAAATATTTTATGTCGTAATACTGATATGAACATGCATGAACTAAGTTCAATTCAAACTTAAATTAGTTCGCAAGCTCGAAGCGCCTGCAGATACACGGCTATGTCATCATTCTGATAGTTTGAGACGTCGTTGGCAAGTTCTCGTAAGTGCTCGTGTGACCGACATTTTAACACGAACATAGGAAGTCATATAAACCTATAGCATGGCGCCCTTCATCAGCTATCGCGTCACAGAAAATTGTCGTTCGAGGGCGCGTCTTGTGACGTAGCCCAAGATTTCGGGGTCAATGCCCGATCCCCCGACTAGACAGTGAACATGACGGATGGCCCTCATTCATAAAAATTGTCTCCATCTAAGTAATTTGGCAATACGGCGTATACATACATGGGGTGTCGTGATAATCTATGGTTGTGCTTTCACCGTATAGGGTACCTACACCAAGTAGGTTATAAGGTGGTGATGTGATCACATCTCACTGTCGAGCAAACAGTTGTTAAATATAGTGATACAAATAAAAAATATAATTATAATGGATACTAAAAATGTTTCACCCTGTACTTTTCTCTTTTTATTTTCAAAAGTTTCGTAAACAATGTAAAAGTGTCACCCTTCTTGGGACACAAAACTTCTGAAGTTTTAATCACGCACAGTTAAGGCGCTATAAAGTAAGATATATATATTTTTAATTAATTAGTAGGAAGAGAAAGCATATGATCAGATCACTAGAGTTTCTTAGTAGTTGACGTCATTCGACTTATAAAGAAAACGCCTTCAATACCAATTGGAAGTATTGACTCGGATTTCTACAGAACTACTTATATTCACGTCATAGCGTTCGATTTCAAAAGTCCTCAAGTTTTCAATGAAAGCCGTGTTATAAATAAAGTTCTAAGGTCCCTTGTGAAAAGTCGCCAGTAAATATAAAATAAATAAATAATAATTGAATATCGGGACACATTTTTAACACACGGTCTTTAAGCCCCATGGTAAGCTATTGATTAGTTTGTGTTATGGGTGCCAACACAACTGATATACTACAGAAACTTTACACATACATTATTATAACACCCAGATCACAGTCAACAAGCATGATCTTCAGCTTTTCATATTTTTTCAGGGTTTTCAGTAAACTAAACCTTAATTATTGTAATAGCCGATGGCAATGACCTCGCTGTCATGTGAATTTGCATAAATGTTAAATATATGAGTAAGGATACCGCTGGGAAACATTGTTGTAATAATAAACAGCAAACGTTTGCTTTTATAAGAATTAAATATTTGTTTGACTGGCGGCGTCATTGAGTTTTTCAACATGAAAATGAATGATCATGTTTATTGATTTTACTGTGTCTATTTCGTTTCCTGGTTATACATATGTTTCGCGTGCACACTGAGTCATATCTATTTACTATTTGTTGTAATAGTTCAAAAGATACGAAAAATTCCTAGTAAGATAATATAATATAATATCCCTCACACATTCACACAACGTCATCTAGTCCCAAACTAAGCAGAGCTTGTACTATGGGTACTAGATAACTGATAAACTTACTTACTTATATAGTTTTCTTTTGTAAATACATACATATGTATTTTACATAGAAACACCCAGACCAAGTCAAGCACCCATGTTCATGCACACAAATCTTTGACTTATGCGGGAATCGAACCCGCGACCTATAGCGTGGCAGCCAGGTTCACTAACAGCCACGACATCTGGTCGTCGAGAATAATAATGTTAGAAGTATTCTTGTTTACCTAAAGTGCTTGAATATTAGCAAAATCCCAGTCAATTAAAATTCGTGCGACGCCAATGCCTTAGCTTCACTACTAACAAGCAAACTAAACGTAACCGCCCTACAAAAAAAAACACTAACATATCCCTAAAAACCTGGTTTGTTATAAAAAAGGCACACTGAAATAAAATTATACCTTTATTTTGTAAACATACATAATTACATTATCAAACATACAGCTGGCATTTTTACAACTTAATTCTAAAAAAAATATAAAAATAAAACCTAACCTTATTGCTATGGGGTGCATTTACATGCATAATTAATTTGTTCTATCACAGGTTTTTTGACGAATTCTGTCGATATGCCTTAATATACTAAACTAATTTAAGTAAATTTAATAAGTACTTACTAATGTAGTATAACAAGTTTTTTTTTTCAGGTATATAAATATACAAATTCTATTGTGTGTATACAAAAAGAAACGTGTTGACTGCTACAATTCAGTACAATACGATAGATGACAACTAGTCAAATTCATTACTTTTATTGAACTGTCAAAAATGGTTACTTTGTATCTAAGCTTTGAATGCAATTTATATGAGAATTCTTAGTTTTGACGTCACAGCTTTTTCACATCAAGCCGCATACTTATTTTGGTTATATTATCAATAAAAAATGTTAATAATTTTCGGTACAAAACGATAAATGAAACTGTCATTATTTTAAGATGTTTAAAAATGAATATGATAAAGTATTTTATTTTTGACCTAGTCATTATCCCAATTTTATTAGGTATGATGATTTTTGAAAGTACCACTACTTAAACACTACATTATATAAATATACGAGTATAACTACAAATGAAAATCTCATACGTAACTACCTAAGCTTACTCTAAAATACAATAACATAACTTAACTTAGGAATGAAAGAAGAAAAGCTTAACAAAGTTGTAAGGCAAGAAGACAACGCCTGTTATTGATAACATTCACGTTAAAATATAAAACTTAACAAAATTTCATACCTGGGTCCTATCGTGACGTTCTTTTGTGATCAGGAGCAAGAATGAGACGCAGCCATAATCAATGTATAGTGCTATCCCTTTCTCGCAACTGAATCAATGTTGCTCACACGCCATAGTAGGTACTAACCCACGATTTTTTTTTAAGACTCATAAGTAAAATAAATCCTATTTAGATAATTAATAACAGACATCTAGGCTACACACATTCTTGTTTGTTTCAAGCAACACTTACAATATTATTTGTTCCACATTTATCAGGCACCGACTCAGAAAAACATCGCAGTCAGCTGTCTGGTAGGCAGGATGACTCATAGCAATTACACGAAGCTCAGATCGTTTGACTGCGATGCACTTATCAATATTAAAAATCTTAAACTCACTGTATAAAAAATGTTAAGCATAGGCTTTGTAGAAGAATGGTTTAATATAACTTGAACCCATTTTCTTTCAACTGTCTCACTACGTCAGGATCAACTTCTTCTTCGCGGAATTTGTAACCGTAACCAATAACTTCTTTCGCCACTTCATAATTCTTCTTTAGAGAGTTAAGCCAGATGCTGTAAGAGTAATCTGGCCAAATACCCCCGTAGCGTTCGGGCAAGTGATTTGGATGGATGTGTTTATGTAATGACGAGTTGTCGTGGCCGTGAAAGTAGATTCGAGACCTCATGTTGGAGTTCAGTAAAGGTTTGAAGATGTTGTAGATTTTGTCGAACAGCCAGGAGTGGTTTATTATGTGAATGGCGTATGTCGTTACCGGGAAACAGGACTGAAATGTAAAAATACATATTAATAGCAAACTCGCGAGAGAAAATTAATAATAAAGTATTTAACAGGTTTTAAAGAACTACGTTCCCTTAACCTTTCCTTAAATGTTGATACATAAAACGGACAAAGTTTTTAACTCTTCTAATTTAATCAACACAGAGAAGGAAGCCTTTTCTGTGTGAAAGGAAGCCTGTACCCAGCTGTTGGACGATGAAAAGACTGATGATGAATTGAATTAACAGTTTTATGCCCCATAAAAAGATTAAAAGAAATGTATCTGAACAAATAATCTCCAGTACACAAGATACATACCACCATAAGTTTCACCATTTTTCCTGCGACGGATGGTGTGATCTGCCACGCGTGCTGTGTGCCAATATTCTCCAGATCGAAGACCGCAACACCTCCTAATATCTGCGACCTTTGTTCCAGTAGACCTAATTCTAGCGCTATGATGGTTGCTTTAAAAAGGTCTTCAATGGGAATAGCTTTTGGATTCCAACAACCTGAAAATAAAAATATTCATTCAGCCATTACGTATAATTAAACAAAAAAACATAAAAACATGTTACGCAATGTTAACTAAGTCTTTTAATTTAGTCTTGAATTTTAAAGGTTAAACTGTATTATTTATGCTAACACGTGTAAAGAATAATTAAAATAATTAAAAAATTTACACTGCAAAAACACAATGATTGGTTGCTGTAATTTTGGCAATAAAGTTAACTAATATCCCAAGCGTATGTCATCATGAGCCCTTGTTATAATATTCCTCACACATTCACACAAGATCATCTAGTCCCAACCAAACTAAGCAGAGCTTGTACTAGACAACTGATAAACATACTTATATTCTTTTCTTTTGTAAATACATAGGGTTGCAAACACATATTATACATAGAAACACCCAGACTAAATCAAACACTTATGTTCGTGCACACAAAATGTTTAACTTATGCGGGAATCCAACCCGTGGCAGGCAACAACCTACTGCGCCATGGTTGTCATTCTTGTTCTACTGCATGGCAGTCAGTAATAAACTTTTTGGGAAATAAACTGTTATTTCTTCATTAAATTAAATAAAACTTTTCTACAGTTGGTCTTGGATACACACCAAAGTGGTTCAAAATATCGTTCATCCATTCATCAACCATAACTTCAGCCAAAAAAATCCTAAACAAAAGAGTATGATACATGCATGTCCAGATATAATTAATCACTACCTTGTATAAGTTCATCCTCACCTATTCTATACAACAACAGTCGGCGTCCATCTTGATCCCTGTATGGAGGCACGGCGATCACGTTTGCATCCCCTATTTTCCGCAAATCCAACGGGAACACATCCTCAAACAGTTCCGGATTGTCTTCTTTGAATTGGTAGTAGTTCACGATCTGTAATGAAAGAAAGTGGACTAAGAAAGCGTACATTTTTTTTTCTGAAACCCCGAATTTTTTTTTCTTCCAACTACGGTCAGAACTATGAACCAAGTAATAAATATGGCTATAGTTACTGCAATACCAGTTTTTGTGGCTATTATTTCGACATCCTCCTGTTCGTCATCAATATTTCGAAAATAAATAGACCTTGGTTATTCTATTTGTCCTCTAGAAGTCAATTCCATAAAACAAAATTGCAACAAAACAGGAAAAAGCTTGTAGCTGTGAGTTTTGAGTTAAGTTTCAACTGATTCATTAAATTGATGTCAAACAAATCTGTTTAATGGATTTGAAACCTGTAATCATACGCTCAAAAATATAATTATATTACATAGATATTTCTAAAATCCATTCTTGAAATTACTTTTTAATTACTTTTTGTGGTTTCAGTCCATTTCTTTTTATAGTCGGTTCGTTTTATTGGTAGAATTAGTAATGCAGTTTGCATGTGTGTTACGAAATGACCTATCACGATTTTTAAAAAAGCTATTAACATTTTGAGTAACCATCCGCCAAAAAGTCGTTTGACATCGTAATAAAATAGAAATCAAATTAATACTTTCATTTTATAGATTCGGTTAATTGACTCGACCAAACAATATTGAAGTGATTGCTCAAAATATTTCAGTTAACATCTGTAATTACAATTTTTATACATAAAACATTATTTTCAATATTCATACTGCGGTTTTTTTTATTAGCTGCGATTACATAACTTGTCCGTTTCGTTTAGAGAAGCCTTTTTATGCTCTTTGTTGTTCGTTGATTAAAATAAAAACAAAATCTCCTTTGAATAATTGTTTCAAACATAAATGTAATTTTTTTACGACGAAGCTTGCAAGGAACGTGGAAAATCGTAATTAAGGAGATGGTACACACTGAAACATTGTCATCAAGAACGTACTATTTTATTCAAATAATATTATAGTCAATATTAGCACTTGCTAGGAGAAAGCTTTAAGAAGTAGTAGCACCACTGAGGCTTCTATAAAAGCGGTTTATACAGAGATTGAACCCAGAGAACTCGCATAAATATAATTATGGAAAGTTAAATTTATCGCCGATGTTCGTGGATATGTTACCTACTCTTCCTAAAATAAAAGTTGTAATATTCATGCCATTATTTTCGCAAGCGCTATTAGAAACAAAATACATTCAGACTACTAATGGGTATTGTTCATTTGATATTGCGGTTAAAATCCTATTTCAATTCATATGTAAATGAGAATTCGTTATTCATGTAATAAATCATTATTATATAATATTATGAACCGAGCGTAATTGTAAGGTGACGCCTTTCCCTTGAACCCTAGGTCCTGAGCATCGGTTGCGTAGCAGCAGTTATCGCTACTTTCATCTCATTTTCTGCATCCATCGCGTTTGATTGCATATTAACGAATAATAGCATTGATAGTGGTTTTAAAATTCATGGTAGAATAATCTTACCAATCTATGAGCTCGCTTCGGAATGAATTTTCTCGCTCGCAGGAATTTGATCAAGAAATCGTCGTCCATTCGATGGGGAGTGCATTCACCGCGCTCTGGAATATGAACAGAATGAAAATTTAGGCGCATGAATACAACCACGGAATGTTAGCATTGTTCATCATCATGTTATCATATAACTAAATAGAATTTTCTTTTCATTTATCCATACAACAATTTATGGACAAAGAAAGTATTATTATTTTGGGCTTGAACGCCAATTATTTCTTAATGTATTCCTGAACTGAAGCTTATATATTTTTACCGTTATTATAAGACAAAGCTTGAATAATATTTGACACAACAGTAGTACCCGCCAGAGTTCCTACATAGTTTAACGCCCTACCGAATCTAAGTATGCGCATGTATCTAAATAATTTGCCTTTGTCTTTTTGTCAGGCGTACCAGACTCGCGGGTCTTCTTTTGTTTCGTCGCGTGAATAATTTAACTATACTAAAATATACTCTATTTCTTAGGGCATTAGACAACTACCAGAAAACTTTTATAAAACATCAGCTATTTTAATAACTATATAGCTCACACGTGTTAACATAATGCGTTTAATGAGAGTGATTTGCATCATGTAGCTACACTGATCGATATACAAAGTACCTACATTAGTGCACTAATACATGTCAGGGTCACTCACATCTCGCCTACGTTCCATTGTTCCACTATCTAATTCATTGTGAAACACATAAAATGTTACAATTAATTACCATATGACCTATCTCATCGATAAGGATGATGAAAAAGCGTCGTATGTAATTTCGTTGATCAGAGATAATGTTGCTTTGTGACTTACAATGCAATGAGGATAATAACTATCTGTGGTGTACTGGATAAACTGGTTTGTTGAGATCTTAAAAAAATATATAGACTTCTTTTAAGCAACCTTTAAAGTTCTTTAATTTATACCAATTCCAAGAAGTGACTTGATACTTAGTTTATACTATACGTATATTCCTAATCTGTAAACGTTCCTTTTTTAAATTATACCAAAGTATTGCATTGCTACAATGTGGCAAATATACTACGTAAGTTAAGAGGCATCAATATACCATATAATGCCCAACTGTAACCTAATTTTCGGGCAAAACAATAATGTTATGCAGTAATTAGTCGGCCTAGAACAACATTACAAACATCGACGTTACACGTGCGTCGACGTGACTGATTACCGCTGATTAGCTGGCAGCCGCAACAAAGGACGCCGGGAGCAGTGGACAGGCCAGTAATGGCCGTATCTATACTGTTTGTACGTACACCAGCCCGTCAAACTACAGCAACCCGTCAAACCTGAATAGATTTTCAACTTTATCGCTGAAGCATATGGTTCAAAATTGTTTGGGAAAATTTGTCAGTGTCGGGCAACTTGATTTGCTGGCTTCGGAACGTGGCTTATCAAACTGCTGTTATTATAGCTAAAGTGCTTGCTTGTTTGGTTTACCTATAGAGGTATGATTTGTATGAATAATGAATGTAGGTCATCTACATAATTTTCGACATTAGGAATATACATATACTGATTAGTGATCAGTAACTAAAATTAGTTTTGTTTTGTTAAATTGTAAATACAATACTGGGAAAAAATATTTGAAAGCTTTTTTGCTTTTCCTACATACCCGTATTTTTTTTCAGGTGTAGCCTGAAGTGACCCATTTTCAATGACTTTCATTATCATAGTTCTTTATAAAGGATTGACACCAAACCAAATTGTTGTGACATATAATCATAATTCAGATATCGGAGAAATACTATGTGGATATTTTCATAAAAGCAAAGGTGCATTTTTCCAGCAAATAAATATTCACCATAAATCATTTCTCTGAGTTCGTAGATAGCCTGGAGGCGAGTGTTGGGGTCTTCTCCGAGGTGCTTCTGAGCGTACTCAATCAGCTCCGGTGGAGGCTCCCCCATGTCCAGGTCCACGCTGTAGTCTGGGGTCGGCATGTCGGCCTGAAACAATGTTAGATTGCTTTAGTAAGTTTTGAATTATTTGCACCAGCTTATAGAGTCGTATGTTCTTTCGACACAGATTATGATGTTTTTATTCCTATATTTTTTGAGTTGAGAAATCATCTAATGTCCTGTTGTGTGGCAGTGGGAAGGTGTATCAGGCTTTTACAGACTAAAAGCCATATTTGTATCCCTCTGGAGCCTTTTTACCGAACAATCCCACAACCCCGGCTCCATCGAATCTCGTGCGAGAGAATGATCGTAGTCACAAGGCTTAAGGAGTATTCTTAGCGCTGTCGTTTAGCTTTTAAGTTTATAACCTCTGGCTTTAACCCTAAAATTCATTTAGGTTCCGACAAGAAAGACCGGTTAAGCAGTACACGGCCTCCTAGGCTGAAATGTGAGAAGTGATATCAAAAAAAAATACTGTAATGATAGTAGTTACTGACCTAAGATAAACTAAATAATGCACGATTTAAGTTTCGAAATAACATTAACATAAATGCCTTATGGCTAAGCGTCTTAACTTTATCAAAATATTAACCTTGGGCTCTATAAAATAACGTAGATTTTTTTATTTGGCCATTTTCAAAGCGCAGCGCTGTTGAGCAATATTTAAAATTTGATATTTTAATTCTTAAGCAATTGTGAATGTATGCAGAAATAAATGTAACATTAATCCTTAAGGCGATTTTACTAGCTACTGCCCACGACGTCGTCCGCGTGGGCATTAAGATAAACATTCACCCCTCCCCCCCGTAGTGATAGCGTGATAATATGTAGCCTATATGTTGACCCGACTTCTTAGTTATATTCATGCCGAATTTGAAGTAAATCCATGCAGTACTTTTTGAGATTATCCCGGACATACATACATACAGACAAACAGACAAAAAATCTAAAAACTATATTTTTGGCTTCTTTTTTTATATTCAATGTACAGTTTCGACTTTTCTACGAATTTATTATATGTATAGATTTCTAGTGAAATCGTTTATGTGCCATTGATATATTTAAATCACGTGTAGGTACATATAATGCTTAGTTGTCTTGAAATATATGTAAAACAAGATATGCGGGAAATTACCCTAATCACTTCCTTTATTTGTAGTCGGGTAAAATGAATCTTACGACCCTGTAGGTAACTTAAGCACAAATTTCACCAGAAAGTATATTTTATAATAGGTCAGAGGTCGATACAGTTCACATAGATACCAAAGTAAAATGAACACACACGATATTAAAGAAAACCCATTAAACGATAAACTTCCTCTTTCAGAACATACGAGTATAAAGTAATATTACCGCATTTTATGGGTTTCTTCTATAAGCATGTGGCGACGACCTCTTGTCTAAAATATATTTTTTCTACCTCTTGGTCGAATAAAGGTGTATAAAGACGCCAGCACATCAAGCTACCCGAATCTGTCATTTTTTCCCAATCTACTTTGAATCATATGCTTGAGCCATAAAGATGAAAATCTATTAAGGAAATTTTACGGATTGTAGTAGCTTGATGTGCTGGCTTCCGTACATCGTACCTTAGTCTCTTCTAAGTTAGTTAACAAGAGAAATCAAATAATTGGTAGGTATATGATTTCTCCCTTATCTTAAATAATAATTGTTCTACATTGACGGAGAAAAGATATTATTATTTCTTCTTATACGAGTAATATGTATAAAAAACTAATTCGCAATCATTGTACATCCTAGCTCAGTAGAAAATCGCAAAGAAAAACCGCCAGTGTACGTAACAGTAGGATATTGCGAAATATAAAGGAATCACAAAGCTTCACTAAGAGCATTGCGTCAAATAATGCAACCGCCTTCCTATTACCTAAGATACTGTTTGTTTAACTATGCAGATGCACTACTATTTGTTTGTCAGAATACACAAAGATGCAACGGAAAGAAAGTTTGAATAGACGTGCCACGCTTAACCCAACTGCATCAGAAAATGCATATGCCGATGCCTAATAAAGTAAAGATATAATAGAAATAACTGAGTTAATTATTATTGCACACACTGATTTAATTTTACCACAAACGTCTATTAATTTATTTTGATTTCTAACTTGAATAAAATTATAGTTATAGAAATTATATGATCAACAATTAAGCAATAACTTTCTACCATCTATATATAGTTGTAGGTATATTTTTATTAGCCTGTACTGTCCCACTGCTGGGCAAAGGCCTCCATATCTTTCCACTTATCTCTATGGCTAGCTTTATGTGGCCAGTCCTCGATTTAATCGCTGTAAGTATTAAAAATAAAATTCTATAACAAGACATATCCTTTGCAACTTTTCAACATCTTACTATTTACATCACAGTACTTTATATGTATTTTCTATGTACTGCTATTACGAAATTAATACCTATAGATATAACAGATAAACTGAAGTGATGCAACAGTAATGCGCTTTTTACTGACCAGCGCTGTGCTTCCGCGCGTCGTGATTGTTTTTTCACATAAAATAAATAAGCGAGAGATCACTTACACAGATTACCTTTACGATCGATGTAAACCTGTAATGATTGAACAGTAGTTTTATAAGAGAGCTGTTAATAAGAAAAGTGGTGTTCACGACTTCACTATCGGTGCATTTAATCGGTTTAGGGTACACCAGGGTAACAGAGCGGAGAAAGTGCATAGAAATCTACCTGCACCAGGAACAGGCTCCTAGTAGATAAACTGGTCACGATATGCCTGTTTTAACGCGGGAATTGCTTTCATATGTCCAATAATAATGCTTGTTTGCGACCGAGAGAGGCAAGTGAAACAGTCCATACAATGTTTCACATAAACTATGACCACGTTACACGAAGGCACGTCTTAGTAGTTTCACAAAGTGTCACGGTAACCGACATCAATCATCACTGTCACATACAATCTATTCATATTCAAAAATCCCACGGACCACTGTTGTTTTATTGTCCGATCTACGGAAAAACGTTCACATGAACAACTATGAAACAGTACACAAAGTGATTTTCATGTTGCACACTTCTTATTATACCATCAGTGTGTATAATCTTGAAAGAAAAAAAAAACAATCAAAATGATTAATTAATTTTGAGTTTGTTTACATGTTGTAGATAGAGCGATATAGCGTGTGTATAAAACATAATTTCAACAAACTTGAAATACGTAATATTTTGTGACACTACAAAATCTCACTGGCCTATCAGTTTAATTACATGTCATAGCATCGGCAGGGGTCATAGTCCCCATAGTTTTCCCTTCCCTAGTCCACTAGCATCCCATGACAATAGCCCAAGTAGTTTTTCTTCCATAGTTAGCAATAGTTTAGCACAAACCGGGGGTTGTCCTTGGGTACATTTCCATAGTGTATACAGGGATAATCGTCGGTTTTGTGTCACCATTACATAATATTAAAGTTGTCTTAAAAGGGCTTCAGCGTGTTGGCTTCGGCCCCACGTTCGCCTTCCAAAAATCCGGGACTCCATAGTCCCGTGGTCGGAAAAGATATACAAAAATAATAATATAAAATAATAATAATTTTAAGGGCCTGTTTCACCACTTACGAATAAGTTCCAGTTAGTTTATTTGGTAGATAATTCCATAGAAATTTTTTAACTTTAACTTTTAATTCGTTAACTTTTTATTTTTTTTTTAATTCTTCGGTAGATAGTGGCTATTCGGACATACTGCAATAAATAGACAATAGCTTTTCTATATTTTTTTTGTACTGTACTCCTCACAATTATTGTAGTGCTCAACAGAGAAATTATTCGCGACTTATGACTAGCTTTACAAGAAATAAGAACTGCCTTGTTTATCAATATCTGGGCCATCGTTTTTACTTAACTCGGTGCAAACCCAAAGTGCCCTTTATTGCATTTTATTTCGTATATTCCGGTTCCATTATCTTAACCTTAATAATTATTTAACATTATTATATAACACCGTGACAGCTGTTATGTGTATTCACATTCGAAACTGGTTTTCGTTTATAACAAAACTGCTTTACTTTTATTTTCGTTCAAACAGTTGTTGTTGTAAAATACTTGGGAATAAGGTTATTTAAGCTAATGATTTAGGGCCAGTTTCACAGATTACGGATAGCCGCACTATCTACCAGGTAAATTCAAAAATGGAACAGAATTTGTACGAAATGATCTGGCAGATAAACTATTTGGAACTTATCAGCAACCCGTGAAACTGGCCCTTAGTGTTAATATTAAATATTCCAGACATTCCTTCTTACATTAGCGTGGATGTGACGCATACTACTCCTTTTTTGTGGGAAATCATCAAATAACCCCCTCTCGCTGTGTGTCAGACTAAACAGACTTTACAGACTAAAACCAACTGTTTCTTCTGGAGGTCCCGCAGTGCCAGAGTCACGGTAACTCTTACGAACAACCCGCAGCCCCAGCAGACCTCGGCACACATATTATCCCCTCATGTATGATTGTTCTTTTTTTTTTCTTGGTATGTACAAATCCAAAAGTAAAGTGCCAGCACATCAGGCTACAACAATCTGTCAAATTTCCAAATGTGAAGCATAAAGTTCAAAGTTGATTGGGAAAATTTGCCAGTTTCGGGTAGCCAGATGTGCTTTCGTCTGTATTCTTTATTTTATGTGCTTTTAATTACGGAATTAAAAGTACATATTTTCTTTATTTCTTTCTATTTATTAACAAAACCACTTTCGTCTATCCTACTAGCTCTTCTTTAGTTAGGACGGTGCTGCGTGTTCAGTATCGTGTTATGAAATAAGTACAGCTCTATCTGTATTTATCAACGAGGTTAATTGTATATTTCGATTAACAAATTATTTTATCGATTATTATGCATTAGATATTATTTTTTAATGGCAACTACTATTAGCCCTACCAGATAACGACCCCAAGAATATCTTTACTAATATGTAATATCGATTAAAAGATTTTACATACAATCCATCGTTATTGGTGATTATAAGTAATTATCGTTTATAGACGTGATTATTTCAAGTGTACCCATCTAAATCAGCAACTATGTTGAATGTGTTAGGTATTTCAAGTAAATACACCTATTTTTATAAAAATGTAAGGCATAAACCATTATTTGATTGATTCTGTTGCAGATAGCGTGAACATATTTATTTAATAAAACAACTAAGATAATAATATTAGTAATCATCATTATCTGCCTAGCCTTTTCCCAAGCTATGTTGGGGTCGACTTCCACTCTTAACCAGATGCAGCTGAGTACCACTGTTTTACGTGCCTGTCTGACCTCCCCAACCCAGTCACCGGAGCAACCCAATACCCCTTGGTAAGACTAGTTGCCAGACATTCTGGCTTCTGACTACCCATAACGATTGCCAAAGATGTACAAATGACAACCGGGTCCCACCAATTTAACGTGCCTTCCGAAACACACCCACAGGCCGACCGCGTAGCTTGAACTTATGATCGATCCACCCGTGCGGTTGTTCCTTAGCCACGAGCTACTCCCAATAATATTAGTAATAATTTTCATTAATTCAGGGCACGCTTCACTACACCTAGCACAAATACTGTTAGATTTACAAAACAAATGAAAACAAAATCTATTTCACATTCTGAGTCATAAAAAGTAACCTTGAATTATGTTTACGCTTAAAACGGATGTTAACTTTATAGGCCAGGTACAAAATAACTGGAAATCTGCTTCGTAAATAGGAAGTTAGTGATATCAAAGGTTTATTATTATCAGAAAAATATAGGACTACCGTTTTTTGTCTTTGGGCTATACTGTACCATTACTGGGCAAAGGCCTCCGCACTTCATTTCGAAGCATCCTGATGTTTACAGCGTTTTCGCTAACCACGGTGGTAGATGTCAAGGTCATCAGGACTTCAGTTAAATATGTTTATTTCTATATATATTTATACGCTTATTAATATTTAGATGCAGGCGGTACAGAATTTCTCACTTAAGAGCTCCCTGTATACGAAAAAAAATCAAAGAATAAACCTGCTTATGGTTTGGGACTGATTGCAAAATGATAACCGTATTAAATACATTTATTACTAAAAAGAGAAAACGTTAAATATTTATGGTTATGTAAAGTACCATATTAAGTATTAACCATACACTAATCAAACATTATCTTAACACATTGTCAAGATAATGATCGTAAATGTACAGAAGCCACTATCAAGCTACTATAATCTCTCAAATTTCCTTGATAGATTTTCAACTTTATCGCTGATACATATGGTTCAAAGTTGATTGGGAAAATTTTACCGTTTTGGGTAGCTTGATGTCTGTACCACAGCTCATACTAAAGAAACTCTTGTCTTATAAAAGTAAAAGTGTGATTTCCTCTTCTGTCTCATAAACTATATTGCAGATAGATAATTTGAAGATATAAATCTTTGCCGCTGGCAATTACTTTCCTTCCTTCCAATATCTTAAGGGACTTATGTTTAGTTCCTTTAAAGAAACGATTCTTACTTACAGATGGTGGTTTTTTGACATGTGTCTTGTACAATCGCCAGCGCAAAACTTGGCAAGTACTTTTTTAATGAGGATAAGTTCGCGCATCGGCCCTTTACTTACACAAAATAGTGGTCCCTTTATGTGCTTTTCATTAATCTGTAGTTATTCCAAGGTTTTATTTGTAATCATGTCTGTTTCGAGGAAATATGATCTGTTTTTTCGTAAGGATTTTTGTCAAGTTATGTGCCGGGGACTATACCGTCAACGTCAAAAGTTATCGCCTGCAAGCAAAACGAATTGAACTATACATACCGTTTACCGTCGCATGACAAAAATAAATTATATGGTATATTGAAACTAGTAATCGAATCGAAGATACAAATAACCTGCCGGGGCTGCGGTTTGTTCGCAATAGTTACCGCGGCCCTGGCACAGAAGGAACATAGAGGGTTTTAATCTTTAATAGTCGGACACTTCCTCCAGCTGCATCCTCAGCGGAAAGGGTCATTTGATGATACCCCACGAAAAAAATATGTTCCAAGTAATCATGGTCTGGACTTAAATAAAGGTCTTTTAAAATTTGATCCAACCGAGCCAGCTGGGTCATTTCATGAAAACCCTTTTTAAAAAAATTACCGATCAAATCAAACCAGAACTATCGCCTCGTCATCAATTTTATGGTTTTTACGTACAACATGATACAATATATTAAAAGAAGTCAATATAACCTTTTAACCTTCTTCATTCGAGGTCCACCACTGAGGCAACATGCGAAATAAAATATACTTTATATACTACTAGCTGTTGCCCGCGACTTCATCCGCGTGGGCAGTAGGAGATTAAACATTCACCCCCCCCCCCGTGCGTGATAATATATAGCCTATATGTTGCCCCAACCTCTTAGTTATATTCATGCCAAATTTGAAGCAAATCCATGCAGTACTTTTTGAGATTATCCCGGACATACATACAGACAAACAGAAAATACTAAGATGTACGAACCATACACAAATAGTCATACTTTGACGGTGATTAAAACTATGAATCAAACAAATAATCGATAATAATGTTTGACTGGGCTATAAACAACAATTAATGAAGGCAAAATTTATATTATTTGTAACTATTGACGCAAAAACAACATACATACTATTTTTAACCTAAATGCTTCTATGATATAAAAAAAAAACTTGATTAAATTAAGTGATACTTGTTTACACTATCATAAATTAACATTCAGACAGAAAAAAATAGTAACGTCCTTCCGTGTTAAAATAATAATTTATTATATTTCTTAAAAATTGGTTGGTAAATCTATTCAATTCGCTGACCTTAACTATAAAATAGAGATAAAAATGTTGAAGGTCCCAAATTCCGCACGGCTTGTATAAGGGACTAGTCAGTAACTATGCCTCGTTATGAATACTATACTCTATTCTAGCTTACGATAACACAAACAGACGAACATTTCAAAATAATATAGGAATTTGTGGCACGTTTAAATATCATGCATTCATCAAAGAGTTTTTAATATGGACTTGGTTTATTTATTTTTATAGCTGATACAATCATTACAACTTGATATGTTGCATTTTTATTGTATTTTTTTGTAACTTGATCTCTTTTTATATCAAACGTAATCGGTCTATGTTTCATGTTTAAATTGAAACTAGTTTTTTCTTTTGTTTTTAAGCGATTTCTAAAAATAACGTAGGCAATATGCAAATAATTCTTTTTTCATTTTACTACATTTATACATATTTCGAAACTTTATCACCTACACTTTTAAAAAATATTTTGACAATACGATACTTAGTTATTAAATTACTACGTACGGTTTAAAATTAAAAAGAATTTCTACCGAGTTAAGTAGCCATAATTTGTTCACGAAACACAAAATGTTTCTGCAGAAAAACTCCTGTTTAATAATACACTGTGTCAGCGAATTAAAAAAAATGCCAATTGCAGGATAAAACATTTGCAGTAACTGTGTACTTTGTCACTTTAAGCACCAGCTAAACTACATCCAAGAAAAAAGATCGGTATACGCCCGGTTTGATGTAAAAAAGAGAAAAACATTATATGTATGTATATTGTATTGTGCACCTTTAAAACTTTAACTGACTGACTCTCAAAGAGCTTTTTAAAAAGCTTTTTGGTGTTTTCTGTTGAGTGTTGAATTCAGAATATTTACGAAATTAATTTTAATTGCTTCGCGTGTACACTAGAAAAAATATTACACTTAATGAGTAAAATGCTTGGAAATGTACCTATTATACAAGTGTTAAACCACTTGTTTACACGTAAGTTATCATTACGTAACAGGGTGCAATGGTTTAATAATATGCGTACGTGTACGTATAATTCCATAGGTAAGGTAGCTAGCAAGTTTCTAGTTAATTAGCTTTACATATTTCCCTCGTGAGACGTGCTAGTGACGCGTAATTATAAATATTTCAATCACACGTATCGCTTGACACTCTCGAAGCATAGTTTAGAACTAAGATTTTTAATCAAAACAATCTTAAAAGGGGTTAATGTACGTCTGAATCCGAGCCTGAATCGATAAAAGATAACTTAACCTAGCCTCTCAACCTTGACGACTTGACGAAATTGCTTTGACCAAGGTCAAGACTCAGCTAGTGAGATAGTTTGGGGCGTCACGCTCCACTTGCGCTGCGGTGCAGGGAAGGAAATATTCCGAACATAACTATTACATTTTAAGTTATACCTACCTAAAATGCCTTTCCCAAATGGTCAATCAAGGTAAAACGAATCAAATAAAACCTGTTTCGTGATCTTGAGTGTTTGTACGTAACCCATAAGTGCAACTACTTGCATTTAGACGTTTCAAGTATATTTTTTTTGAGATGTCGTTATGATTCTTGGCAATATGTTCAATGCTATAACATTGAAAATAATATGGATTTCACAATATTACAACTACTATTGACTGGGATAAGCCATTACTCATGTTTATATCCGCTGACATTGGTAATTAAAAACTATGGCACTGGGTTCCGTATGGTGTTTTATTTTTTCCTTAGCTGAGAATCATATTCTCTTTATTTGAACCGACTTGTTTATCGCAACATTGCCTGTGTGCACAATGTTTCATTATATATACATATATTTGAACAACGCTTGTTATTAGCTACCAAGATTCTTATAAGCCAGATATTATTTTTCAACAATTTTCTCATACATGTGGTTTTACAAAACTACCCCGAAGTATATAGTAAATATTTTTTTTTCTTTTGACATGAACTGGCACATCATATTTCAACTATAAATTAAAAAATATATTAACGAAACCATAACGAAACTTTTAAACACTGTTATTTTTTTAAAAATCCAATATATAAATAATAATAATATTTTTTTAACTAACAGCTGACTTTGGAACATTTGACTTTTGTCAAGATATTTGTTGCTAAATATGACAAAACACTAATTGCAATTTTGCGACAAAAGACCCAACGTGCTGTGAAGTTTTTGTTGAGAAACAAAGATATTAACCACTTGTAATGGTAATGAGGTAAAATATGACACAAAAAACTAATGTTAGCGAGTAGGTACTTACTTGTGACATCGTATAAACCTTCACAATCGACCATTAACTAATTACAAATAAACTACAGATATTATAACACACGCTAACACTATGTGCTCAGCCACACTGACTGAATCACAACCTATAGGTATTTGTATCGTCGTAACACAGGCTTGTCATATCCTCTATGCGATATAAAAACCTAGAATTCCATTCATTTCATTATCATTGAATTCTTCTATAACAGGTTGCTGTCATAGCATAGCATTGAATGGTAATTTTATGTCATAAATGGGAGTTATTACGTTCTCATAGCACTCTAAATACTCCAGAAGACGGACTCTAGAGTTATCGATAATTCCACTATCCTAGCAGATATTTTGATACGATAGTTCTAAATATTGTAAACTTCACATAAAACCGTCTAAAGGACTAAGATTTCTTGACCACAGAGTGGTAAACTATACTTATGTATATAATAGAGTTGAACTGTTTGCTTGTTTGCTCGAACTCGCTCATCTCAGGAACAACTCTATCGATTTGAAAATTTTTCGAGTATTAGGTGCGAGGATAGCTCCCATGTGGATGTGGGTGAAACCGCTATTTTAAAATAAACAAATGCATTTTGGACTAAAACAGCATATTTTCTAGCATTTCATAACTCAGCATAGCAATCAGAAAGGAATGCATTTACTAAAATTCTAAAGGCCAGCCAAATTAATAAAACTAGATATATGCAGATAATTCCCACAAGGTGATTTTTTATCGTTATTGAAACCTCTTATATATTAATTATTAAATAGATATACTATATCAATGTTAATCTGGTCTAAATGATAAATAATATTTATTTTGCAAATAGGTTGAAATCAACACTTTTACACGTCAAACAATCATCTACTACTACATGCAACAATCATCTACTTATCTATATAAGTAGATAACGTCGTTATGAACTCCAAGGCCTTAGGGTTTACAAAATGACAAAACAAAACGAATCAACAGTGTGGTAAGCATAAATATTGTGTCAAAACTTAACTAGCAACTACCACACTAGTACATTACCATGATAAAAGAAATGGGAATGCGAGTAGTGTCTTTGTAATACATAATAATACGTCGTGTACTGCGGCTGTTTATTTACTAAACAACGAGCGGACCGTGCAATTTGTGAGTCATCCTAGTCGCCCACACGCTGGATCGAATACTGCACCCTAATCATAAACGGCCGCTTCTTAGTAATCATTCAAAGTACCATAAGATAAAAATTGAGACGGAAAAATACGCATAAAGTCAGTAAACTCTACCCCATTATTCGAAAATAGCTGATTTCATAAAGTTAATTTTGATAATTGTGTCCAACAAAAAACGTAAAAACAATAGAAGGGTAAAGAAAATTACAAAATTAATAACCGACACAAATTCTAAAGTCAGTGAACGGGCGCGGGCAACAACCACGAGTTCAGAGGTCGTGAAAATTTCCGCATTTCTTCAGAGGAGAATTTACTTTATCTACGATAGTGCTTTAAAGGTACACATTGCATTTGTCTACCTATTGCAAAATAATTCTTATTTAAACAGTTGGTCGTTGCAGTTTCCTGGCGCCGCGGCGTTTCCCTTGACAATGTAATTTTTTTTAAAGACGCTAATCGTGTGCCAACTTTCAAATCAGATTTCAAAGTAGCCTCGTTAGTCTAGTCTAGATTCCTGGTCAGTCTAAAATTACTTTGAGGTTTTAGAGAGATTTAGGACACTATCGCAAAAGCAGCCCGGGTCTGGAAGTTAGTGATTGTTACACCCATACATCGGAAAGCACGATGTTAGTCCTTCACCTAATCTCTATCCGGTCGTGTCGGATTGTCTTTCCATCGGCAAGGGGAATGAGGGAATATTATATAGAGTCCATCTGTGTCTGCGTAAATACTTGTATTATATTTAGGACCTGCGCAGCAAATTTCCCTAGAAAGTCAACAATCGATCTGAACGTCATTTTTATTTATATGGAAACCAAAACGAACGTTATGAGTTATTATAAAATGCTAAGCCTTACTCAGAGACATTATCTCGAAATTACAAACGTACATATTTAATGCAATAGTAAAAGGAAAAAAAAACCATGGTCATGGCATTGACAATGCCGTGGATCGAAGACTAGATCACCACGTGTGCGAATGAATAGCCGCTGTGCCGTCGTCAAGGCCAACGCGCGCGCAACGCCCCGGTTGTGCCGGCCGAACGTGAAACGAAACAACCGATTATTTTCAAAATGTTTTGAAAGGAGGACTAGGACGAGAACGTTCTTTTTGAATATTGCATCAGTTGTCTATGAATGCAAGGCTGAAGTCTAATGCCCCATGAAAATGTATATGCTAAATCAAAATACGATAGCGACATTAAAATCTTTTTCCAAAATACCAAAAAAAAATTGTTGTCGGTTCGTTTGATTAATCATTCGCTTCATTATACGTGACCCTACATTATGTTTTCCAGTACCTATGGTAGGTATATCAATAGAAAACTTATGACCTTCACATTAAAAATCACGCGTGGCATTGAATATGTCTGCGATCGAAATTATTATACAAGTTAGTTATATCAATCAAAACAAAGTAGTGGGCACCATGCGGGGTCATGTCGTACCTCAATCACGCTTAACCATATACATTAATTTCAAAATAGATGCCAACATCCATGCTTATTTCATCTACAAATTGATATCTATGTATATTGTATATATCTACAGTATACAAAAATAAAATTGGAGTGTCTGTGACTAATATTAAAATAAACGTTTTTACTAAGTGCATCTGAATGTGCAACGATACACATAATAGAAATAAAAAAAATCTGACTGTATATCTATTTATTTATTCCGGGTAATCTCTGAAATGTAGGGTTCGAATTTGACAAGACTTTCACTGGCAGATAGTTGATGTAACAAGGAATAACTAAGACTACTTTTAATCCGTCTGCTGAAATCCTTTTAGACACGCATGAAACTATTTCATTTATAAATACTCTATGCTTTATGCTCTAGTTTGCACATAGTTGACAACGATTTTAGGACCTAGCCCAGGTACCAAATCCTACGCTATTAGAGAAAAGCAGAGAGCAAAAGCAATGGGAGAATATTTTCTCCTTGCTAGAAAGCAAAATAATAATAAAAACTTAAAATAAGTAATTAGAGTACGCACCATAGTTACCGCTGATCGTAAATATCAAACGGCTACTAATGCTATCTATTGTAATTAACACTATATAATAATTCATCATTATCCTTATCAAAAGTGATTATCCGAATAATCTACAAATTGGTAGTTTAATCAATGTAAAATAGAATTTATATGCCACTGATATCTAAGACTAGCTTCTGCCAGCGATTTCACCCACGTCCCTTGGGAACTATATTCCTCGCATCTGGATTAAAAGTAGCTCTCCTCGATAAATAGGCTAACTAACACTAAAAGAACTTTCAAAATCAATCCAATAGTTCCTAAGCACAAATAAACACTTCAGCTTTATAACAACTTTATAAATAAACTAGCTTTTGCTCGCGGTATTACCATTATTGTTTAGGTATAGTTTTAACATTCATCCCCTATTTTATCGCCTAGAGGATAGAATTGATCGAAATCCTTTCTTAGCGGATGCCTACGTCACAACATCTGCCTGCATGCCAAATTTCAGTCCGATCTAGCCAGTGTTTGGGCTGTGCTGATAGATCACTATGTCAGTCAGTCAGTCACCTTTGAGTTACCTACATATATTAAGATAAGTGAGGATAACACGAGATAAATTGATAGCTAATTTGTAACACATATCGAAGTGATACGCGAAATTAATTTGTAAGCAAATGTAGCTTTTATCCTTCAAGAAGTAGAATGTACAGACAATATGTAGACAAAGCCAAAGAAAGATACTTCATCAAAAATGTTCTGTAATAAAGTTGCAGCAACACTCAACAATAATTCACACAAATGCCGTTCTAATTATAATAAATCTCTTTTAACAAACTACGATCTGCTGCACTGATTCATGAAGCAAGCTTGTTTATTATTATCTTACCTCAAATCTGACGTCATAAGCATAGTTCAGCGAGTCACGACATCTCACAATTTTGTTTTCATTTATATAAACATTGAATTTAATTTCAGCGATAAAAGCTCAACATTCGGTATATTACTGATATAAGATGAAATGTCTGTGTCCTTATAAGAACTAGATAACGCTATGTATTTAATTACCCAAACAAAGCAAAAGATATGAAACAGAAGCTCAAATCAAAAATATTATTTTAGGGTGAAATTAATGAATGAGACTTCTTAATTAATATTAAACTATGTATATTAAGGAAATATGAAAATGAGCACTATTGAAATAAAATATCCTCACCCTTAATATAAACAAAGTTCAAAATGAGGCGCGCGCGCAGTAGTGCGGCGCGACGAGAACTGCGCCGGCGCTTTGTGCGCTGTATGAGAACACAGAACACCCGCTCACGACCAGAGTCCTTTACTCGCACTAAGCATTCACGCAAATCCACTCGACCACTTTATATCTCATACGTTTGGCACTAGGTCTCACACGTGGGGACGACGATCGAAGCCAAAAATAATTAGCACGTCAATATTACATTGTATTACCACCAAAACGAAAGTAATTTTCACGTATATCCTATTGCTCTTTAGATGCTTATGACCATTGCCGCATGTTGTTCGAACGCGGCCGGTTCGTGTCGACCTTTGTCTAAACCGCAATAACAAACCTTTACCTTTCAATCGATTCGTTATGGCTATAAAGAAATCGATAAGATTTAGTCAGAAATTACAAAGAGTCCACTAGTTTCAAATGTTTATAATAAATTTCTATTGTAGTCTACAAAAATCTGTTTATTAAAAATATTACAGTAACAAATTTGACCCTTAAGTTTGTTTCGGCGTTTCTTCTCAAGGTAGTCAGTTAGAAAATGCCAATCTCATCTCGTTCATAAAAAATGTGTTGACGTGTAAAAGTGTTGATTTCAACCTATTTGCAAAATAAATTTAATTTATCATTTAAATACAAATAGTAGATACCCCAATAAATTATCTGTAACAAGCCAAGGCATTATAAGTAAGTATACCTACATAGAAAATTAAATTCATTTTGTATGGCTGCCAGAATTTATAATAAGCTTGCAAATGACCTAAAGAATCTTAGTAGAAATTCGTATAGAAAGAAACTATTTGATTTTCTTTTAAAGAAATGTTAAATTTTTTCTTGATGACACGAACACTGTTTAAGTATAGTCCATTATATTTATAAATATGTAGGTTATAAGTTAGTATTTGTATATATACCTTCGTACGATATGTCAACACCAAGTCAGTATTTTTTTCTTCCAAATTCAACACATAAAATTACTGAGTTATTTTTATATACACACTATTCGGTAGAATGTTTGATAAACTCTGTAAACGATAAAACACCTATTGTAAGTACCTAGTACATTCTGATAAGTAAATATTTCTTTCTTTCTTACTTTACACAGTGGATTGTAATATATAAAAATACACTTTTCTATCCAACCAAACCAAAAAGATATTCACAGCAAACCTAATTTTTGGAACCGTATACTAAGGATATTCTCTTTGTGTATTTTATTACTAGCTTCCGCCTGCGGTTTCACCTGCGTCCCGTAAAAACAACTCCGTGCACCCGAATAAAAAGCTAGCTTATAGCCTTGGTTAATATATGGACTATCTAACACTGAAAGAATTTTTCAAATCGGACCAGTAGTTCCTGAGATTATTGCGTTCAAGCAAACAAAAAAACTCTTCTGCTTTATAATATTAGTATAGATTTTCGTCCTCTAGTGGTAGTTTATCATCAGCAGTCATTTGTCCATCCAAACAGGGAACCGCAACCAATCGAGCGTACCCATCCGCGTGGTTATCGAACCCCGGCCCGTGAACGAAGAAGCTCATTGCTTAGTTAATCACTGACTGATTCCTTGAACTTTAAATGTCTGCAACAAGCCCTTTACTCAGCTCCTTGTTAACTCTGAAGAGGAAAAATATCTGAACAAAAAACAATTGAAGAATAATTCACTTTAATGTCGCATTATTCATAAAACCCCTGTCATTTCTTGTACTAACTTAACCACCAAAACTACAACTAGATCAAAACTAACCTTCGACATTTTCTTCTTCTGTCATTTAAGTGAAAGGATATCATCTGCCTAGCCTTTTCCCAGGCTGTGGCTTGAAGTCTTAACCGGATGCAGCTGAGTACCAGTGTTTTACGTGGAGCGACTGCCTGTCTGACCTCCTCAACCTGGGCAACCCGACACCCCTTGGTAAAACTGGTTGAACTTTCTGGCTTCTGACTACCCGTGACGACTGCCAAAGATGTACAAATGATAGCCGGGGGCCACCAATGTAACGTACCTTCCGAAACACGGAGGAACTGGTCATGTCAAGATTTTCACCCATCCACAAACCGACCATGCCAAGCGTTGCTTAACCTTATGATCGATCGGCTGATCGATCATAAGGTTAAGCAATGCTCTGAAATGATCTGGCCACGAGCTTCTGCTGGCCAAGAACTCCGCTATTTGTGTGAAAGGATAATAAAACAATATTTCATATTATTTTTAAAACATGTAATTTCCGAAATTACATGTTTCGGAAATACTAATTACAAATGCAAATTTATTTCAGTGCATGCTGCATTTGGTAATGCGTTTATAAAATTTAGGGTAAAATCCTATCTCTGAAGGCTAATTGAGTAGTGGATGTATACCAATTATTACATTAATTTGAGAGAGGGCAATAATTTCTAAGTTTAATAACCTTGAAAATGAAAAAAAAAATCATAAAGTCAGATAATACTAGTAATCTAGGACATGTCTACAAATTTCGAAAATATAAATTAGAGATTAGAGTCTTGTTGGCCTTTTGAATAAAGCACCCGCCTTTCAAATACGAGTGTGCGGGTTCTATTACAGGTCAGACAAGTATCAATTTAACTTTTGAAAATGAATTGATATATAAATATGCTTTCTAAGTCTTGTACTCGTATTGGACACCAAAGACTACTTAATTAATGAATCTTAAGGGCACCTGAATTTCCAAGTCTGAAATCGCAAATCCGCGCAAAGGCCTGTGCCCAGCAGTGAGACAGTTAAAAGGCTAACGATGATTTTTTAAACCACAAATGGTTAGATCGTATTCGATTAATTTCTATAGATATTAATTTAATGAAATAAATAATGTTTGTAATTTAAGAACAGAATTCTTCGTAAATGTTGATTTGCTACTTTCTTACTGACCCAAAGACTTCCATGTACAAGCGCTTTAATATGAATATTACAACAATTAAAATACCGTAAAATATTCAATAGTCACACATACTCTTATACACCTAATCAATAGGGTATTTGACTGTGTTTGATTTTGTACAAAATTTTTAACAAAACAAATAAACACACGCACTAGGAACATATTTCTAAAAACAGCGTCAAAATTGGTTGATAAATGGAGCAGCAATCAACATTTTTATATTCGTATGATGAAGAGTGGGATCACAGTGGGGACATCTTGCTATCTCTTTTGCCTATGCGTAATCAAATAGCGTTGACGTCACAAGCTTGTATGTGCATCCTTTTTCTGTTATTTAACTATTTGACTTTTGAAAGGTTTATAAATTACTTATTTCTCAACGGATTCCAAAAATTCTTTCTGATTTTGTTTTTTTTTAATGTTACTTTTGATATGAATAATTAAAAAAAAAGAGTCAAATACCCTATTATTTCGTTCTATGTAAGTACGTAAGTAATTTGATAAATTCACCAAATTGATTTCTTTTGCACATCGAAGTTATGTCATTAGGGTCATGTTTATTGGATTTCACAACGGGAAACATAATGGAAGCTTACAACACACAACTTTAACTTTTTATCAATAATTTACATCATCATTTTCATTTGCGTATAAGTAATAATTTTGTATGGACAGACGCCAGCACATTAAGCTACTTACTATCTGTCAAATTTCCTTAATAGATTTTGAAGTTTATTGCTGAAGCATATTGTTGATGACAGTTAATGACAGCCGGGACCCATCAATTCAACATGCTTTCCGAAACACGGAGGACCTCGTCATGTCAAGATGGTCACCCATCCACGAACTGACCGTGCCAAGCGTTGCTTAACCTTATGATCGATCGACCCAATTTTTTCAGTTTCGGTACGTAAATGATTAAATATAACCATCCCTTTTCATTGTATTTTTTACCCATCTAATCTTACAAATTTTTTCTTCGCCTGTTAGTAGATAAACACACTTCCCTCCATTTCATTAGTGATCATTTGTATGTTTTTCAGCAGACTGTTTTGGAGATCCAAATATACAAAAGAACATCACACCGAGATGACCTTGACAGCTAACGTTTAATACATAATCACAACAGCCACATGGGGCCTAATCTCTACCCATTATTATAGAGTCATTAATAACCTGCCAATTGAACAGACGCCAGCACATCAAACTACTAGAAACTGTAAAACTTTCCCATTCAACTTTGAACCATATGCTTCAGCGATAAAGTTGAAAATCTATAAAGGAATTTTGACAGTTTGTAGTAGCTTAATGTGCTGGGGTCTGTACATGTAATTTTTTATTGGCAGGTTCCATAGTTCCTGTAGTTTCTCTAGTCTACTAACATTCTCTTACAATAGCCGAAGCACTTTTCTTCTACTCGTAAAATTAGCAATAATTTAGCACAAACAGGGGATTGCCCTTCTATGAGTAACGCTATCCACCAAATAATATGAGTATTTTATCGAGTATGTGTGAATATGTGTAGGTCAGTCAGTTATCTATAAGTTACGATTTTTATCAACCCAATTAAATTATGATCAAAGTCGCATAAAGTATACGCATTCATCTGATAATTAGCTAATTTATGATTTCATTCGGCTTTATAAGGTCATTTTCAGACAAATACGCAAATATTTTCGAATCCTTTAAACTTCACTTTCGAATACAAGTTCAATTAGAACCTTGGATACAAGGGATTTTGGGATTGCAAAATGTCATAATAAAAATTTCACATGAAAACAAACATAATTGTATAAATAACTGTTTACCAAATTTTTATCTGCCCACTTTCATAACGATCCATCACTTTATTAACCTTCTTCCTTTATAATTGCCTTTTCATTAATTAAGACGTTCATTAAAGTTTTGATGCCTAATTAATTTCATTAACCTTTGTTTATTTGGCTTCAGGATGAGTGCATTTGGATCTTGCATTGAGTCCGCCACTGTGCTCAATTTTTTGTCTACATTCACACTTACTTTTCTCTTGTAACGCGCAAATGTTGTTTATCTCTACAGAACATATAAACAGTAATCATTTTTAAGTGCTTATCGTGTTACTGGTAGACCAAAGTATTAAAGCGAGGCTAAGCACTAATCTAAGAACAATACCTAAAAGGAAAAATCCATGAATGACGAAAACATCCGCAAACTCCATGGATAAATCCAACTACGTACGTATATTTCTTGTTAGATTTGAGATCAAGACGTACACTAAGACGCTAAATATCGAATAGATAAGCGAGTGCAGTCAATAATCACCTTGATCCTAAAACAATATTGAATCATTTAGCTATACCTTAACACGCGAGTGCAACGACTCAGTACTTAACTCAATATACCATAATTTTATTCCATATGTTTGTAGGTATAAAATTATTGACTGCCGATACAAAACATACAATAAAGGTCAGCTGGGAATTTCCATAACCTATCTATTCGTGGACTTACCAGAAACAACATTTTGACATTCGCCCTATATGTACAAGGAATGTCAAATTCCGTAGTATATTGTATACTCTTTGTCAAATTCCTACAGAATCCGAATTAAAGGATTGATAATTATGTATGTTATTGTAATCCGCGCTTCATCAATAATTGTCTGACTGTCTAGCAGCCTGACATGCTTACAGAAGAATACTTATAACAAATAGAAAGCTTAATCAAATACCTTTGATGTGGGCAAAGGATGAAAGAAGGCAAATCTTCAGTGCGACACCAGCATCCAAATAATACGTTGTATCGATAAGGCCACTTAGGTTTGGGTATGTTTTTATTCCCTAACTCTCTGAAGGCCAACCAGTCAGTATACGTATTCAAACGACCCACTCGTTGCTCACTTTATGCCATGCTAAAGAAGATTTACACATTGATACTAATTAACCAAGGTACCATGGAGGAACCATGAAATGGTTATAAAGGTACCTACTTCTATTATTTAAAAGGGCAAGGCAGAATGACGTCTTCATTGATATTAATAGATACATACATTAATTATTGTTTGTAGACGACGCGGACGCAATCACCCACTAAAGCGGAGAGGTATATTTTTTTACTAAAATTTTAAGTCATCAAGTCAAATGGTACTAAAGTAAATTAATTTCCGCCCAAAATCAGTTTTTCATCAATCTTGCGCCTGTTTGCGCGCGTTCTTTGCATCGCCGAATATGCAAATCAAAATCAATTAAGTGTTAAGAGATAGGATTTACAAAAAAATAAACCCTAATTTAATGTCTAGGGCATTGCCGAGCAGTCCTTTGCACATCGTTCATCGCTCCTGAGCTCAATGTGTGAACCCTATGCTCATTCAAAACCAGTTTGTCAAAGTCAACAACCTAGGCGTCGCTGTACAGTAGATATATCGAATTATTCGCTGCATATTCCTCTCCTTGGGCTCTTAATTCTTGAGATAATGAAATATATGTACTCACTTCACAACTTTAATCACTTTTAGTTAAGAGCATTAAGTGCTATTACAAGAATTTAAAGCGCCATCATACAGTCATGTCTTATTCAACCTTAGTTTCCTGACTGTCGATAAGGTAAATACGACGACTGGAGCGGGTTTTTTTAATATTTTATTTAAGTGAACGCCGGAAAGAGGTGTCTTGTCTTATCTTTCGCAATAATATAAATCAAAGTAATTTTTGATACCTTTGTTTAACTTCGAAAGTCTTTTCAATTCAAATGTTTCTCGATAAACCTTTTGATAATACATACATACGAGTATATCAACTATTTATTTATTTGAATTTCTCCCATCAGTCAGAGCTTCAACCTTAAGTTGTATTTGTTGGTAAAGGAGCAACTTTTAAGTGCATTACAGCCTTCACGTCGTTGTAAATAACATGGCAAAAAGATTTACATAAAAGTAGTTTGTTCTCATCAAAGAGATATAATGAACTGAATTTGTTCCGCCCTCTAAAAACAAAGTCTTTAAATGTCATATCGTTGTTCCTGAAACTAAGTAAATTACAAAATGAAAGAAAAATAGAGTGAAAGTTGTCCCTAACAATTTTGATCTTAAGTATTAAATAAAAGTTAGAATAAAGAGCATTGTTTCGCGTTGTGACAATACCCACGTCCCTTAAGTGCTGTCTGGAGATAATATAAATGTTAAAATAAAAGTTCAATGTACAAATAAGATAAAAGTATTACACCTTGAACTATGTGGGGATTCTTAACCTATTTTTCGTTTATTCATTTTCTGTCTTAGTAAAGTAACTCCTTGCTACCATTGTACAGACGCCAGCACATCAAGCTACTCGAATCTGTAATTTTCCCAATCAACATTGAACCATATGCTTCGGCTATAAAGTTGAAAATGTATTAAGACAATTTGACATATTGTCATATTGTACTAGCTTGATGTGCTGGCGTCTGTACCATTAAGTCTACCAACTTATCTCTATATTAAAAAAGATACACATGTTTTCAACAGCCCACATTCAATAACTTTAGCAACAAAAATCTCATTTTATAAAGTTTCTTTGTCTATGCATTGTTACGAGCGCACTTGAGACTTTTTCATACAGCTATTTGGTGTCCATGGTCGGCGATTATCGCTTGCAGAGGATTTGTCCTCTTTGCCCACTATCATATCAAAAATACTTTTATCTTCTTAGTGCTCGTCAAGGCGGTGTGTCCATGGGCGGCGATTATCGCTTAGCAGTGAATGTGTTCTCTCCTTTGCCCACTGTCATATTAAAACACTGTTTGAATCGTGAAACCGGCAAAATGTCCTTATTATGTTTTTTTTTTTGATAATTTGATGATATGTTAGCTACAGTAATTTCTTTATTCATTTATTTAATAAGTTCTCACTTCTGGTTGACACTCTTACTCTTCTGAAGCTTCTAGCTCCTGGATAAAAAGTAACCTTCCTTGGGCTATATATTTAAATAAATTCAGTAGTTTTAGCATGAAAGCGCGACACACAGATTTACTTTTCTATATTAGTTAGGATTTAATATTCTTAAAAATAGTTCAAATTCCCTGACCGCGATCCTCATAGGTGTTGTGTCAAGGCAAAAAGCACTTTATTGAACCTGAGACAAGCTAGTAAATATTGATCAAATATTATAACTTATAAAGTCTTTAATTAGCGAAGGGAAATTATAACCCATGTCATGCAATATCATAAGTTTGCAACCAACAGAACCTAAATAATATAATTCACTCATTCCAATAAGTCAGGGGAACGCATAAATTGGCTTTCTGTGTCAGTCTGGATTTGTGCCCAGTTTCTGACTAAGATGCGTAATGGATAAAACAAATATTTAACCTTAGGCACAGAAATTGCATTTGAGTCTATTTAACCAGTAAGATAACAAGAGTTCATTGTCCTACAAGTTCAACTGACTACAGCGCTCCTAACGGAAAATTAACGAACTAATCGCTACTTAACCGTCATAGTTCTCAATAAGAAGGCTGTATTGAACTTTGGTCGGGCTGAATACTGTTGCTACTCGCCACTAGATGGCAGTGTTTAAACTTTATGCTTAAATTCATAGTCGCAACTACTTGGCGTCAGATGTCCTACAGATTTTTTTTGTAGTTTAGTAGCTTTTTAACTATTATTGTCTTTATGAGAATAAATGATTTAAACCTAATTAGCCTGGCATCTAACCATGCCATCACAACACAGTACATATATGTATATCTGCAACTTACATCGTCACGATTTGTTTATATATAGTAATTTCTCCTATTCCCTCAAGCACATCCTAATACTATTATAAAGGCGAAAGTTTGTAAGTATGGATGTATGGATGTATGGATGTTTGTTACTCTTTCACGTAAAAACTACTGAATGGATCTGAATGAAACTTTACCTCAATATAGCTTATACATCAGAATAACATATAGGCTACTTTTTATCCGGGTATGGAAAGTACTTCCCTCAGAAAGCGGGTGAAACCGCTGGCGGAAGCTAGTAAATTAATATAATTAAAATGCTTACTTAAATTGTCCGACAGTCAGACGGTCCAAAAAAATGTTCGAAAAGTTATGAATAAACTATATTATAGCAATAATAAACTGAACCACATATGGTAACTACATTTTATGTATGTCTCAGTAGATATTCAACTTTAGTAAGGCCAATTTCATGATTTTCATGATCATCAATCCTCCCAAAAAAGTCAAAGTATTATTATAGATCAAGTTGAGTTAAAATTTAATCTTAGGCTTAAGTATTTCTGAGAGCTAATTAAAGGTTAAAGTGAACAGTAAAATTACAAATTGATTTCTCAGAAACTGTGAAGAAAGGTTATTGTGTGGGAAGTCACACCGAAGGTCTCTGAATGAATTATTTTAAAAATACAAAAGGAGAACTAATATGAGAAAAATATGGAAATTTATAGGTATGCTAAAATATTTATAGCAGATTTTTTAACGTAGTAATATGTTATAAATTTCGTTGTTCTATGGTTTATACATATGTATGTATCTCTTTCTTGTTAGGTATAGTATTCCTAATTTATTGAAGAGAGATACGTCCCATTTTCTTTGATATTCTTCAACAAGTATTGTAACCGTGAAACTACATACAAGGCACCCCCTTTTCAACCTACCAAATAATTTTTTATTTTTATTTTATGCAAAAGGTTGATTACTTTTAGTATATTATATAATTCTAGCAAAACATAGGTTATGTATTGTTTCGCTATCGCTTATGAAAGAAAAAGCACTTTTCATACACAACCCTTTTTTTTCGTGGGAAATCATCAAACCGCTACCGCTCAGGGTGCAGCTGGAGGGAGTGTCATACTCAAAACTCACTATGTTCCATCGGGAGGTCCCTGTGTGCCAGGGCCACGGTAACTTATTATTATTATTTCATACACACCCTTGTGGTCTGAAGCCCGCGATTTTAATAAAAACTTTTCTGTCATACAAACATGTTATAATATAACAACTATGTTATACTTTTATGTTAACACAAATATCAGTTTATTTTTCTCATAGGCGACGTGTGAGAACCAATGCTTCTCTCTGTCAAAAACAATTAATATTGACGGACGGAAGCATTCGTTTGCGGTTAAACTCTTCTGTACATGCCTTTATTGTCCGTCACCGCCACAAACGCATAAACAAGTTTAAACTCTTTGTGTAAAGGATTGTAGCGATGCATCTTATTATCTCTGCCTTATGATACACTAGCTTCCGCCAGCGGTTTCACCCGCTTTCTGAGGGAAGTACTTTCCATATCCGGATAAAAAGTAGCCTATATGCTATTCTGATGTATAAGCTATATTGTGGCAAAGTTTCATTCAAATCCATTCAGTAGTTTTTACGTGAAAGAGTAACAAACATCCATACATCCATACTTACAAACTTTCACCTTTATAATAATAGTAGGATTAGGAATTGGGATTAGGATTAGGATATGATATGTCGATAACTATTTCTTCTATCATTTACGTCATGTTTTTTTTTTATTGTAGCGCAGAATGTTTTTAAGTCGTTAAAATAAAAACAGCTGTATCTGGCATTGTATTAATTATATTTTTAAAGACAAATTAAATTCTAATGATAATATTATGATGATTTAATTAAAATAAGATATTACCACACTATTTATAAACTTAGGTATTGCAAAACATCTTCAGGATGGCGAAATGCGTTCTTGAAAATTTCGATTTAAAACAACGAGTTAGTTAGTTTTTTTTTTATAGACGGTGCTGCGCAGTGTCTTCGCACTATGCAGGTTTGAACCCCATCTGAACTTGGCCGTGAATCTGTATTACTACATCATTCAAATAGCCTACTTTAAAAGTAAATATGCATGATAAAATTAATAGAGTAGCTTTTTTTCCCTTAACCTATACTGTCCCACTGCTGAGCAAAGGCCTCACCCAAAGTCTTCCATCTATCTTTATCTGAAGCGTGCAGCGGCCAAACAGCGAGGAAAGTGTCTAAATCATCTCGCCAGCGCTTCCGTGGTCTACCTCTAAGCCGTCTTCCATCCTCGGGGATCCATTGGGTGGTGATCTTGGCCCACTTATCTGGGTGCATCCGACAGATATGACCTGCCCAATCCCACTTTAATTGTGCAGATTTATTGCAGAATAGCCTAAACAAACATAATGCCATTATCATTATTCTAGATATTCGTAATTTGTATGTCTCTTCACTTCACACCTATGTATGTGTCTGATTATTGTTTTTCTTCAAAGTTCAATTACGGAACTAAACTAATCAGCACTCCATTGACGAGTAACAGGAAATGGTTTAATGACTTAATTAACTACTAACCTTACGTACATTCGCAACTTCTGGTCAAGCCATTAATTGACACCTTCAACTTTAACTGTTGACGCTAATTGCTCTTACACATTGTAAGCAGAACAACTTACATGCACAAAAAAAGATTTACGACCTCTCGAGAAAGAGAAGAAAGTTCAAAGAACATTTAAAATCAATTGCTTTTAATTCCATATTATTGTTATTTGACACGGAATATATATTCCGTATTCTACTTTATTTTAAACTGCTTCGTGTTTTCATGTATACCTATAATCAAACATAAACAAACATGATTCATTCATAAGTAAATCAGACGGAGTTACCTACACAATGACTAATTACGCTCGCTCTATTAATAAGTGTTCCATCTTAGTTCGCCTCATAAGAAAATAGTCTTTCTTAATCTAGCTTGAATCTCAAACTTCTTAGGCTAATAGTGAAATCATATGGCAAAACCATAACGATGTCGGCATTTGAAACACCCGAGGATTGCCTAGATAAGTTAGATAGTTTCAGCGCAATACTTTCTTGCATGACGCAAAGTATAACAAGCGAGTCAAGCTCAACTTAATGTAACAGCGTGTGTGTGCGTTGTGATGTTGTGATTGTGAGTAGTACTCGCGATAATACAGGAACGCGGAGAAATACAGGCGCGCGCCGACATCCGCGGCATTCTACTGACACTACTCAGTCCTCTCCAAGCTTTGCGCGACGACGCTCGCATTCACCACATCACACCCTCTCTCCTAAACAAAAACATGACATAAAACCTTTTACTAATTCAGTTCTGATCACGCGATACAACTTATTTGTACTCTACTAACGTGTCAAGGACCGTTCTGTGTTTACGTAAGGGTCAACGTACAAATCGATCGCTAAGCTCTCCAAGTTGTGGTCACCATGCCGGCAGAAGCAGAAACCAGAATCGTGCTTCGGGACGTTACACCGGAGAGTGAGTACTTTGACTTTTGTTTATCTATTTAACAGTTACGTTTAATACACTACATTTACCTTCTATAATGCTTTTAAAGTTACATTCAGTGAGCGTTGAAAAATGGCCTCAGGCAACTGAACTAGGTCAAACTCATTTATGTCAGGGAATACAGTGTAGTCTTTTGTAATGCAGGTCGAAAACATTTAAGTTTAACTTGACAGCCTACATTTATCATTTCACAAAGCGTCCAACAGGACTAAACAACAACAGCTGACAGATACCGTCACGTGTCTTATCCAAACAATAAGGAAAACAATTTTCAGCTGTTTTTAGGCATACGATCGAGTAATAAGTTGTACAAGCGTAACAATCGGAGAGGCCAGTGGCAGTGACTCCATTGTCGCGTGAATCATGCAGATCAATTCGATTCATTGTTGTGTATTGAGGAAGTCAGAAACAGATTAATCAGATGTACGTATAGACGAATATTTTATTCTAATGATGTCTGTATTGTCAAAATTCAGTAAAACGAATAGTTTTTTGTCAATATTTTTATGTATTTTCTGAATTGCAAAACCGGTGTGAACTATCAATGTAGCAACTCAAAAACAGAGTCCATCGCGCGATTGGAACTTGCGCCACAAACCGGCCAAGTCACAAGAACTTATTAATCTGATATGTAACCATCTTACGAAAATATATAAACATATGCAAGCAGGCCTATAAACGTTTCTTAATACGCACAGTGTGGCTCACACGAAGGCTTTGGTTTTGTTCCTCCAAGGCAAATTGATGCGCGTTTAATCGAGTGCTGAATAAGTTAATTACGCCCTTGATGAGACTGTCTGGAGAATAATTAAACACCCATACTGTCATCTCCAGGATATTTACATATAATATAGGTACATCTTAAGTGTGTTTATCTTCATACACATATGTATGTACTTAGATACAAGTTACATACATTGATAAATTAGTTAACAAAATTAAAACTTATAATTTAATTTAATGTTTTCGTACAGCCACGGACCGGTTTCGTTTCGGCCTATTGTAGTTGAATTTGTATAATATTTTAACCTTGAACTTTTAGTAATACCTAAGCGTGGGATACAGAGGAGTGGAATACATGCTTGTTTCAAGATGTTCCATTATAAAGGTATCAATAAATGTTGGCCATGATTCTCTCAAAATGGGCACCAATCCAACTCCATAAACGTAAACTACAAATCTACAAGTCAGTTTAAAAGACACGAATAAAACCTTTTTCACGGTCGTCAGACTTGCGTAAAGGCTCTATTGACTAAAACCTGTTAGTACTTTGATAATATAATTAGCGCCTAGATCGATTATGCCATCCATGGCGGTCATTCTTTCTTAGAAGTTCAACCAATTGCCCAGGATATACTATTACAAGATCTCCTATTCCCTCACTCTCATCGCCGGAGAAAAATCGGGCACAGATCCGACATTTACGGGAAATTAATTTACATCTCCGATGCAAGGGTGTACAATCACAAACATCCAGACTCCGGGCTGCTTTATGACAGACCCGGGAATCGAACTCCTGGCATCGTGGAATAGTCGCGCTTGGCGACCATTAGATCAACGTGGTCTATTTCGACCGATAGAGTTTAACGATTATCTTACGCGTTTATATTTTAAGTTTATGTATCGTAACGTAACATGACCATAAAAGACCAGCTGTAAGTCATTCTCAAAAAGATGTGTTCGAATGTCACACAAACTGTGCACCAAAAACAGTTTACAAAAAAAAATATTCCATTTTCAGGGAGTGGCAATATATTAGCAATCAAAATTTTCATCTCTGTATAATTCCACTTAGACGCATAGTTAGATAATGTACAAAGTTACTTAATAAACAAACATAGTTTAACATTATCAACTTAGAACAATGATCAAACATTAAACGCAATATTGCAATGAATGAATGGAATAACCTGCAGTGGGCCACTGACATAAAACTAATGCATATTAAATTGAGGAAGTATGACTGTTGCACTCTGCCCATGCATATTTGTAACGGTGCTTTCATGTAATTTGATATGGACACATAGGGCATTATTTCTATATAAAAAGAGCATGAAACGACAGTCATCATTCATATGGCTAAGGATAACCAAGCATCTAGTGGGTCAATACTCAATTCTTTATTAGCTTTCCATATGTTATACATATGGTACATTTTACAATATAGAAGAAACAATATGGACCCGGTTGGGCACAGCTTAAAGAAGTAGGAGAGCTATGCAGTAGCTTATTACTAAGCTAAGTACTTCTGCTAGTCATGTTAATTTAACAATGAAAATAATAATGCATTAAATTAAATCAAAATCGTATCACTGAGTAACAAGAATATCACTTTTTTCATGATCAAACCATAAAATAAGAAAGCGTAACAAACTATGAAATATTAAATGTAAAGGTCGTGGTACACTTAAAAGCCATTGCTAATATTAGACATCGTAAAAATTAAGATATTTAGACTTGATTCCCCAACAAAGCTTGTAATAGAAATTACTAGTCCAAAATGGAAGAATTTTCGTGAAAAATACTAGAATCATCAAATTGCAAGAATTTTCCCATTTATTATATTTCTGAAAATTTTATTTATTACTGGATGATAAAATCTAAGACCAAGCATCATTTTAGAACAATGATTAAACTTTCTTTGAATTTTTTGAGTAAATGAAATAAATCTTCGAGCACCATATCGGATAGACACACAATAATGTGTTAGTGTTTTAGGCTGCGTCCTACAAACAAATAAAGCAAGGTCGTTTCTAAGTGTCTCTGTTCTATTTAGCGACTTTATTTGAATGCGCCTTTGTTTACTGAAATTGGGGTCTAGTTATTTCATACTGTGGACCTATTTAGGCAAGATTTCACCGGTGTGTGGCTCTGTGACGCACATAAATGTGTCTTCTGGTCTACTTGGTCTAGCAAACAGTAAAAAACCTTTCAAAAATGTTGACAAAACTGAAAGCTTTACAATACATGCCAACAATGGACTAGCAATAGCGTACTAGCGTAACTACCCGAAACTGGCAATTTTACCAATCAACTTTGAAACATAATATGCTCAGCGATAAAGTTGAAAATCTATTAAGGACGTTTGACAGATTGGAGTAGCTTGATGTGCTGGCGTCTGTACTTAAATTACATGAACGTATTCACGAAAATATAATATAATGTTTTGGCGTACAAACCTAAAATTTAACACAGCGAACGGTCGAAGTTCGTTCAGCGAAGGAAAATTATTATACCCTTAAAAATTTTCACGACGTGCAACCATTAATTATTTAAAGCTTATTTAAAGAGTTTATCGAACGGAACGTTCTTGACTTAGTACACAATACAGGTAATCAGCCGTGATAGTTCCTTTAATTAGTACCTATCTTTAGTGATTATCATACACGTTACTAAGCATGTATTTAGGCGCATGTCAAACAAAGGCTGCGACTTGTTCGCAAGACATACCGTGGCCCTCGCACACAGGGATCTCCAGAAGGAACATAGTGGGTTTTAGTCAGTAAGAGTCTCACACTCCCTCCAGCTGCACCCTCAGCGGGAGTAGAGATAATTTGATGATTTCCCACGAAAAAAAAGGCAATGACCCATCGATTAAAAAGAATGTGATAATTATTTAGAGATTGTCCTGTGATATCCCGTATCCCGATATCCCGTCCTGGACAGACGCCAGCACAAGCTACCACAATCTATCAAACCTTAATAGATTTTTAACTATATCGATGAAGCATTATGGTTCGAGTTGATTGGGAAAAATTGACAGTTTCATGTAACTTGATGTGCTGGTGTCTTTACCTACATTATAGAGTGGTAATTTATCTATTGTCATCTAGCGAAAACATGCATTAACGGTTTAAAAAATATTTTCAAACTAGACATAATTACGGTCACGTCAACAATAACGTTATAATGTGCAATCACTGCAGCTGATGGCTACTTACCACCATAATTGAGTATGTAGTAACTCCATCTTGGCTTATTGACAAGGCAATGACATGAAGTTTTGTCAACCAGTCTACAGACAATTACCACCGAACGATGAGTTACTACAGTAATTATTATGGCTTTTGATCAGGGAAGTAATCGATGGTTCTTTCTCGTCTCTAATCTACTTCTTTGTAGTAATTTTATATTCAAAAATTGACTGCCTCGTTGGTCTAGTGGTCGCAAGGCGCGACTGCTGTTCATGGGGTCTCGGGTTCGATTCCCGGGTCGGGCCAAAATCGCTTTGTGGGTTTTGAGAAACTTTCATAAAGCAGCTCGGAGTCTGGAAGTTGGTGATTGATTCACCCGTGCATCGGAGAGCACGTAAATGTCGGTCCTGCGCCTGATCTCTCTCCGGTGGTGTCGGATTGCCGTCCCATCGGATTATGAGAGTGAGGGAATAGAGAGTGCACCCTGTGTCTCCGCGAATGCTTTATGTCCTGCGCAGCTGGCGTATCTCCTTAAAAGAGAACGGCCGCCTTAGCCGACAATCGGCCTGGATGCCATCATATTCAAAATTAATCAAAGTTTTTCTCAACTTTTTTATGTATTTAATTGCTAGCTTAGTTTTGATTTACAGATACGGTCACTAGGTACATATTAATTTAATTCATTGTTTTCTTACAGTAATATTTTCTTTATCCTGTCTAAAGCCTGACTGATTAATATGCCTTTGTATTGCTTAATGTGCAATGACTGATATAAAAGGCTAATAACATAATCATCACTACAAAGAATAAAACAAAGTCTCTTCCCGTTGTCTTGCTTCAGGCTTGCTTGCTTCTGCTAGTAGTTTCACTCGCTTCACGTAGGATCAACTTCACTTCCTCAATTAACTATTAGCCTCCCTCCACAAATGGGATATCTAACAATTAAAGAATTACTGACGAGATTGAGAAATGTACTACGAGTACTCATTATTTCATTTACTGAGTTGAACTCAATGGTTTCAGGTGCCTTTTGATAATGTATACTTTTTATTTTCTTCTAAAGCCTCCCTTAAGAAGAGGCTTGTGCCCAGGAGTGGCATGATCAAAAGGCTGATGACGATGATACCAATGATTAAGCCAAATTCATTTAATTTATATTTTGTCTGAATAGAATAACTAGCTAACTATAAATACTAGTTTATCTAAACTTCGCTATCCTTAACTTAGACCTCCATTCCTTTTATCAAGAGCTTTGCCAATGAGACGGGTTTAAAACCGGCTTGCAAACTGCAAGTACGCCAAACGCTTGGACCTACGCACTTACCCTGAAACCTATTTATACACAATTATTATAAAACATCTAGGTATGGACCATTTGATAAATACAGACGCGGTTGTACTTAGTCATTATAAGTCTATCCGAGTATAAATCGCCTACACGTAACTTTACACATTAAAGAACTTTAACACAAAGAAGTTTTTAACTTCTTTATAAATAGGTATTTTTTTCCGTAAATTATAAATTACAAAAAAATATGTACAATATAAACCTACAACCTACCTAAAAAACATACACTTGGCTAGCCCCATTTATATAGAAGTCCTATTTAGATAGAAGTTAATTACGCGGAAAGTGGTGTTGGAAAATTTTGATAAATAAATATTTACCAATTTCAAGCTAAATGGCTGGAAACATTGACCTACTTATTAGATAAAAGATCATAATATATTTATTGGGAATATTATAGCTGATATCAATAGCAGTCGCCATTTCCAAGCGACCACATTCGACCTCATTTTGTAATCGCAATTATGACTGGTTGGGTTGATGATATTGTTATGGCAAGCTGAATGACACGCTGAATTTGATGTAATCTATGTAGGTACCTAGCAGTTTTTCTCAAAAATCTGTCTTTGTAGGCTAATCACAATCAAATCAGCAAATTAAAATTCATTCAAATAGTTTCCATTGTAGCTGCATGATTTTGACAAAAGCATATAACTCAAACTCGGACGTCAAAACAAAAGACAACTACCAAAATTCTCGACCTTCATCACTTCCTATGTATTCTCGCTGGGAAGAAGAAGTGGCGCAAGAAACTCCCCAGCTACACATATCTATGAAGAACCAGTTTTATATAAAACAATATTTTGCAAAGCAAAACCTACCTTACTAAAGAAATGTCTGTTCAGAGAACGTGAACATGTAAACATGAAAACCTGAATAGGAACATCTGTTGGAAGTTAAATATTATGTTTCGTAAGTAAATAAAATAGTAAAGCTTACAAATGGATGCGTATAAATAACGTAAATAATACTGTTAGACGCCAGACGTAAAAAGCATGCACGATTGTAAAACCGAAAATAAACCAATCGATACATAACTAATGTGGGCAGAACGATACAAGGTTATAAACCTTACAAACTCGAACTAAGTTTAAAATTAGAACTGTCTAGATTGGGCAACAGACTATGTATTATACATACAGATATTTATATTAGATACTCATATCTGTCTAGCAAGTAAAGCAAGCTAACTTTAGCAACATGAATAAAAAAAGCTAAGGCTATCCTTTCTTAAAGCTTATTCTTCTTTTTTCTTTGGTTTTGTACCCTAAACATCTTTACTTCCTTTTTTTAGTTATATGCCCTAAACATGTAATATATACGAATATTATGTATTTAGTGTGTATGTAAAGATAACTGGCTATAGCGACATTTGTTTATGATATTTAATTTCATTTATAAAACAATATTCTACTTAGATAAGAAACTAGGTTTTGAGGAAGCACCTACGTAACCACAATCTGTACATTCGAAACTCGTGTATTTATGTTTAATTATTAAAAACAATTCTTTAGTATATTACGTTCCATAGAAATAATAATTAGAATCAAACGAAAGTCGAAATTAAAACAAAGTCTTTGAAAGTCTTATAAAAATCTCGCAAATTGCTGTAAGATTTGCGTTTTCCTCGAAGGGTGTTACTATGACGATTATTTTAGAATTTAACATTTTACGCAATTTACATACAGTAAATTATAATATTTGTGGAACGAGTGAGTAAAGTTGTTATTTGACTCTCGAGCAAGCGAAGAATTGTGTGCGAATTAAGATCGTAACTAGATATTCAAGAGTTTTTAAGCAACAAAAACCTTCATATTTTTATAATCATCATCTCTCGAGCCATTTTCCCACTATGTTGGGGTCGGCTTTCAGTCTTACCGTATTTAGCTAAATACCAGTGTTTTACACCAAGCGACTGCCTATCTGACCTCCTCAACCCAGTTACCCGGGCAAACCAATACCCCTTGGTTAGACTGGCGTAATATATTCACATATGAAATCTAATAATATTGTAATTGACTCGTCTTGGCGGGAGCATTACCATTTTTTTTTTTTTGGCGCTGGGAAAAAATGCTTTTACGCATCCCCTCCCCATCGGGGGACGGGAGAGGGGTATGTGGGACTCCCCGGTAAAGTCACCGGTATACCCACTACAAATACCCAGCGGCACTCCGACCTCGCCTGAGTGGAGGGGGCCTGCGAGTCTATGGCGTCCAGTCCCCCGCCGGCGAATGCCCGCCTTACGGCAGGCCCCTCACGTCCCCTCCCAATAGGAAGGGGCTTTTATAATGGCCGGTGTACAGGGGGTGGATCCTGTGATGCAGACGAAGGCGCCCCCGCGCCTGTCACCCGCTGATCACCCCCAGGGACGGATGAAGACGGACGATGTATTCGCCGTCTTCCACCCCTTCTTCTTCTGCGGAGCGGCGCCGCAAGAGGGTCGTTCTCCCGTATGCGCTCCGCCGCCTCCTTCTGTGACATTACGTCCTCACAGAAAGAGGCTACCGCTACCCATACCTCCTCACTTCCCAGCATGGCCGCAATCACACTGGGGAGTGAGAGATGGCGGGAGCACTACCATGCCCCCAGATTCTCCTATCGCAAAATTATCTAAACTGTATCTCCCGTTACGCAAATCAGAATTCCCAAGGGAAATACCACACATAGTTATGAAGGTATGCCTGCTTATACGATATAAGTAGGTACCGAAGAATGTTCCCACTCTTGAAACAACTCGAGGCATCGGCATCGCCTCATGGCAGCAAGCCAATCTGCCTAGCTTATTACTTAGATTGTATCTAACGTAACAAATAATTATACAAGATGCCTCATTAATGATGGTTAATTAATTCTGATTACGTACGTAAAATATACAAAACTTGGACAACAATAACTAAATGGAATCTTATTGAATACATACGTAAATAGGAAAAAATAGTGAGAATAATCAAACTTTAATTTAAAAACGCTAATTTAGGCACGTTTAAGAAAATGTAATCTGAAAGCTACATTCTGTTATCAAGGTTTATATATAAATAACATCATTGAAAATCAAACGTCCTAGAAAAACGTATATTTTATAATTATTAGTCTTAAAATATCTAGTAAATAAAATCGGGGTTCTCCTTTTTTATATAGCGTCGCAAATTGAAGCTTCTGGTTCAAATGGGATATTACATCGAAATATTCTTTACTCAAAATTCTTCTTTATTTCAAAATATTTTTTACTGTTTTAAATAAAAATCTACTGTAGTAAATTCTATCCCCGAATTTGTACTTTAAGATACGGAAAATCTAGGTATGTTAAAAAATACTTTTTAACATAGATATACCTACTTTTTGTTTTAATAAAATGAAAATGGCCGATCATTCATAAACATAAAAATTGGCCTTATTGTGATGTATAACATCCACATGAACCTTAAAAAAATGAGGGTTACGTTTCCATCATAATGTACCATCGTGTCGCGATTGCTCAATGGAACCTGAAATTAAGGAGGTTATTGGCAAAGGAGAACATTGCCAGTGCAGCTTAAACAATGATATGTTGTAATCTGAGTAATTAAACATTACAATAATATGTACAGAAGACAGCACATCAAGCTACTAGAATCTGTCAAATTTCTTAAATACATTTTCAACTTTATCGCTGAAGCAGATTATGGTTCAAAGTTGATTGGGAAAATTGGACAGTTTCGAGTAGCTTGATGTGTGTACTTTACTTTTTATTTTTTTACGAATCTGCAATTCACAGAAATATATTTGTATGTTTCGCTTTTCCTAAATATACAAGCTTTCTTTCCTTTATGCGAAAGTCAGACTCATTCGGAATACTTTGCAGCGTTTTAAAAACCCTATGTAGATATTAGATACTTGTCTTTCATTAATCTGAGTTAGATACAATATTTATCTTTCAACAATCAAAAAACAATTGATATCCTAAAAACGGTGATAAGAAATACATACTAATGAACATGTACTTAGTAATGTTTACAATATAAAGACACCTTTTATCATGTAGGCCTTATCTTCGTGCTCATATGACATCGATGAGATGCAATGCAACACATATTAAGTTGCAAAACTATCAGAAGTCACGTTTCATTTATAAATCACGGTCAGCATTTGACAAGATAAAAAATAAAGATCGATACCAAGAAGCTATGTTCACACACACACTGGCTTTGTACGCTTATTTATAAATGAAGAAAGAAATTGGGATGATGACTAGGTCAAAAGGTTGTTTCTTCTCAAGGTAGTCAGATAGGAAATGCCGACCTCATCTCGTTCTTTCTTTAAAAAATGTGTTGACGTGTAAAAGTGTTAAGTTTAACCTATTTGCAAAATAAATATCATTTATAAAAATAAAATACTTTATCATATTCAATTTTTAAAACATCTTAAAGTAATGACAGTTTCATTTATCGCTTTGAACCAAAAATTGTTTACATTTTTTTATTGATAATATTACCGAAAAAACCTTCGAAACAAGATGTAAAAAATCTGTGAAGTCAAATCTTAGTATTTTCATACAAAATGCATACAAAGTAATCATTTTTGACAGTTCAATGAAAGTAATGAATTTGACTAGTTGTAACCAATATAACCATATTTTAGGTCCCAAGACTAGGTTATAAAAGCTCTAAATTATTCAAGTAATACTTCAAGTGTAGCTAATCTATATTTAAAGTATTACTTAATTATACCTTCTATTAATTAATTCAGATTATTCTGAACTAATTATAAATAACCTGAAATATCCCGATCCCCACTGACAGCGATGCGGATGAGCTTTAAGACGCAATATTTTAATTAGCCCTTTTTTATTTTAATTTTATTTTTAGCTTATTTAGATTATTATGTATGTAAATTTGTAATTAAATTGTAAATATATATATAATAAAAGCTTCCTGAAATAGAACCAAAAACCTAAGATGTTGTATTCAAATTGAGTGTGTTAACGTTTTTATTGTGTTTAACGTTGCAATACAAAGCATTCCGGTATAGTTTTTCAGTTGTTTTTTTTTTCTTTTTTAGCCTGCTCTGTTCCACTGCTGGGCAAAGGCATCCCCACTGTGTTTTCACACCGCCAGATCTTTTGAGTGTTCCCTCCAATAACGGTAGTAGACTCGTTTCAGTTAATTAAAAAGAAAAAACAATAAAATATAATTTTATTTTATTTATTTAGGAAAATATACAGTTACACACTACAATAATATAAAAAAAACAATTAGGTACAATACGAAGTGAGCAAGTGTATGCGCGACATTTTCCACAGATTATAAAGAAAAAGAGATTGCAATTAATACTTATGTAATATTATTGTAAATAATGTCTCTAAACCAAACTAAAACCCAACAGACATGCAATTACAGCAAAGAAAAATTCTTCCTTTAATTTACTAGAATCTTAAAACCCTACTTTAAATTATGATTTATGCATTACATAAATACAGCAAGATTATACGACCGAGACCTTCAAACGCACGAACATAAGCATTCGAAAGTAAAGGTTACGGTAATCGGTTGCGAGAAAACAACATTTATACGGGTACTTGCATAACTATCTCGGCTTATTACTCCTTTTAGGCTTTAATACTCCTTTCATTTTTTTTTTATAATAAAATATATCGGGACCCCTTTTCCACACACGGTCAGTTAGCCCCATGGTAAGCTATTGATTAGCTTATGTTATGGCTGCCAACACAACTGATAAACTACATATACTTTATACTTATATATTTATAAATACATATCATCACACCCAGACCACAGCCAACAGGAATGCTCATCACACAAATGCCGGGAATCGAACCCGGGACCCACAGCTCGGCAGTCCGGCATGGTAACCATTGCGCCATCTGGGTTGTCATTAAAACTATGGACTTCTCATATGTTTATTATGAGCTAATTATTTTTGCTGCTCACTTGTTTTGCCTTCATCGTAATTCAAATCGCCGTTGGCTACAAAAAACTACAGCCAATAGCAGTAATATTCCAAGGAAGCATGGAATTTGCCAGAAAACGTGGAACCCGTTTGATTCATGACCTCTATGCAAGTTCATGAGCGAATAAATAGAAGAAAAGAACTTGGAGGCCTCTTTTGTACTTTAATTCTGTAAGACCAACCAAGATCAGTTGCAGAGTAGGCCTTTAGCAAAATTTACCCCAGGAATACGGTAGTTGACAAATAACTTGTCAAATTCAATTTTGTCAAATTAATCAATATGATGATGTATTTTGCTTTTTACTTTGTCATCTACCCAATAGTTCAGAGTGCCTATGAAGTCAGTAGGTAATATATTCGCTGCGGAATGTATCCAGAGTTGATTATTCATTGAGCCATCTGTTGCAATGGACCGCGGTAGAATTCTAACTAGTGACTAATTAGACATGATCTATAGTCGGTCAAAGTGCAGGAGCATTACACATTCACTAACCAGGCAACCATTGTGATCTATTCGTAAATAGATAAGAGCATCCTCTTTTGTTCGTAATATTATAAATAGGTCGAGTAATTTTCGCTTTAAATGACCACAATAGTCATGTGTGTAATATAATACTCGACTGCCGAGCTAAGGGTCCCGGGTACGATTCCCGGCATGGTCGACATTTGTGTGATGAGCATAATTGTTGGCTGTGGTCTGGGTGTTATAATATGTATTTATAAATATATATGTGTAAAGTATCTTAATAGCAGTTTATTAGTTGTGTTAGCACCCATAACACAAGCTAATCAATAGCTTACCATAACCGACCTTATTATAATAATATATAATATGTGTCACTACTGTTATTTATGAACATTATCACATTTAATTCATAGAGCGATGCTCGGGTAAACGTCAAACTCTCACATTTTTTCTACATCAGATTACCATAGTCCCATATACCGTCAACCATTTATATACAACGAATAAATAGAACAATCCATAGTAATATTCAACTCTCATCAACCAAGTCTTATTTACGTCATAAACATGTTTAATTCTCCGATTTGCAATTCATAATACTATCACTATCCAAAATTGACGTCATCCAAACATTTCATACGGTCGTCCTTAGGCTGTCCTATTATTATAACAATTGCAGCGATATGTGATATACCTGTGTATATTTTTAGACTAGACAATGACCCATTAATTTGGTTGGAGACGCTATCTGTTTACGTATTGCGGCCACGTGCAATCGTGCATTAACCCATAGCGTTGGCGTCTGCCCAAACATGTGCTGTGAGAAGATTGACAATCTAAGTCCGCAACAATACTTTTTTGACTAGAAAGGAAATAAAGCACCACTATGCCAATAGAGGATCCAGACTTTTTTATATGTGACCCAGTATTCTTGAAAAGGAACATTAGACCTAGCTATGTTGACGCAGATAGACGAAAAGTTGATATGTATTATATTAGTATTCACTGATATGGGATGTCATATACAACTCTCATTTAAAGCACCATTCATAATGGGGTTATTGAACATACCTTCGACTCTCAATGTTATTACTAACACAACATAACAAACATTTTATTTTGCACATAATTTAGATAAAGAAGAGCCAAGGCTTCACTTTCACAGACAAAACACACTGACCTAGAATAAATAACGCGAAAAATTTGAATAGCAGAATATTTTGGAAAAGTTGTTCGCGAATAAGAAAACGTATAAAGTTTTAAAATATCTAAAATGTAGTTTTAAAATATTGTAATTTGTTTAATGATTCAAAGTTTTATTTATTTAAACTTTATGCAACAAATGTGTGCATATGCGGACTTGATGTCACTGGCTTTCTTTCTAACCAACCTTAAGATGGTGCTGAGTTAACATGGTAGGTGCATTCAGATAGGGAAAACAGTTACTGAAAGAAAATATTATAAACTGAATACCTATAATAATTAGTTATTAATATTACCTACATACATATCCATACACAATCTTATGTTTAGGTATTTCTGGCACTGATCCCTATTCAGAATCAGTTCAAATGATTATGTAACAATCCTTATAGCACGTGCCTATTCAAAAAAATATACATGGTGACTTCGTAAATTCAATGTCTTCCTATACATACATATATTGTAATTCGAAGTTCGATTACACAGTCAAGACTATCAACAAAGTTGATAAGTCTGCGCACTGCAGGACAATCAGTTCTAAATTTAAAAAGAGAGCACAGTCCGAATACTTTCGGAGATAACTACACGAGACTACCTCAATACCTGGTACGACGCTAACGAAGCCGTAACAGGAATAACCGCATTTAGCTAAGCGCGCCAAGTAGCCGAGGCGCATCAATGTAATACATTAAACAAGATAATATATCCCACGTGTATTTTATATTTTAAAGTACTGCGTAATTCAATCGTCATGTACTTTCTTGCAGATAATATAATTACTTACACTCCTATACCTATCGAAAGTTTTCTTCTAATAGGAACAGTAGCAAAATTCTACTGTAGAGAGTACTGTTAGATAAGTTCAATGACATCTAATGTAAACATTGGAGATTGGATCAAGGGCCGGTTGCATCATCTTACGGTTACTCAATAAGTATGGCTTTATAACGTTTTCATTTGACTAAGTTATTTTTTATTTTCAAGATTATTGAACTCTAAAAAATATCTTGAAATTAGGTTAAGATGTATGGAAAGTCAATGTTTAGGTAAATTTGTTATAACTTCTATTTGTTATAGAGAGGAAATTGTATTGAAAATTAACACTTTAGGTAACAAATAGAAAGAAAGATAATCTGAAATTGTTCGGTGAACTAAATAGGGTCTGATCTCAATCCGACGATTGGAATTAATGGGTCACATTCACATTACCTCGGTTTTACTTATCAATTTATAGGTTATAGAAATGTATACCTACTAGATCTAAAGGCTTACTAAATTCATCATTCATGGTGTGCTTGCTTCCAAATTGGTAACTACGTAAATGCAGAAAAATGCAGCGCCATCATGCGTCGAATAGATGAATCAAACAAACCAAAAGGTTCATTTAAATATGAACTTCATATTAGTTCATACTTATACCACTCGCCGACAGATAGCGTTGTTGTAAGTTCCAGCATGAATGTTTTGTCATGTTAGTTTAAAGTTTTTTTAATTGCTTAAAAACCTTAGGATTGTTCAAATCATTTCAAATTAATGCAATAGATACTCTGTATTGCGAATACTTAAATTGTCACGTTTCGAAAGTTTACATTAAAAAAAAAGATTTTCATTAGAAAAAAAACACAACATACCTAACCTATAGTGACAGTAGGGTACCGGAATGCCATTCAGGTGATATAAACAAAAAAAATAATGCAAGCATTTAATTTGGAACGTGTTGCCATAACATGCGTATCCCAACATGACCCTAACCTACACGAAACGCTCAGCTGGATACGTCACTACGCGGCATAGTGACGTCACCGGTACCGCTCATTCATGACGAGTCCGAGTTGCCCCTCATTACCTGAAGTCAGTAACAACATAATCAGTATATTACACGTAAGTTTCCATTAATGAGAAAATCTTCCAAGGGTGTAAATACAGATTAACGATCGGACGCTCAAACTCGACGTTCAATATAAGCAAATGTTCAAAAGCCGAAAGTCAGTCTCGTGGCTAGGCGCAACCTGCAACGTCGTATTGTGATCAATATCGATTAAGTGGATATTAATATCGATAACAATGGGGAAAAGTGAGTAAGCGTGTCACTATTAATTTATAGGGATTGAAACATTACTAGGAATATTTAATTACGTGACGTTTTTATTAAAAACTTTTGTCTTAAAATATGAATACCGATGATAAAAATCCTTTTTGTTGCCAGTAATGTAAAAAGCATCACCAATTTATTTAATTTCGCTAAGCATTTTTGAAGGTTGCAGTATAAAAATAAATATGGTTACTACCTGCTACATTCTCCCATTTATAAACCAGTGCTAGAATTGAGTGCAGTTAAAATGTTAGTGAGCCGTGTAAATATAGGTACGTAAATAGAAAGGGAGTGTAACTTGATCTAATGTGTATTGATTCTGAACATAAATATATCAATATACATATATTTACACTACACTCGCCTGGAAATTGAGCCCTTTGAATGAAGAGTGAAAAACATTATAATATGTGCAGACCCCAGCACTACAATCTATCAAAGTTTCTAAGGTTTTCAACTTTATCGCTGAAGCATATGGTTCAATGTTGATTGGGATAATTTTACAGTTTTTGGTAGCTTGATGTGCTGGCGTCTGTAGGTACATAGATTATTTTTTATTTCAATTGTTGAATGCGTGAATGAACTGCGAATTACATCGCTTAGATATCTTAAAATTAGGTAGGTACGTACGCTTGCATTAAAAACATAAACATGCGATGCAGGTAAATGCACTATGAATGTGCACGAATCTTCGAGTGATTCACTATGTTTGACCGACATCGTCATCAACAAGGTGGGTTTCGACAATGAGCGGCGTTTATATATTTAATTTTAATAAATACATTTATACCTCGGGTAAAAATGTTACGTGTGTTTTAAAATTCGATGTTTCCTGATAAAACATATCATATTTCAGATTTACCAAATAAAGCAAAACAAATTCCAAAAAATTGGGAACCTCATTCTTTTTAGAAATCAGTAAAAAATATTTGATTAGTAAAACAATCTGTGATTCTGATTTTGAAATCTGTGATTTCTGTTCAATTACAGTGAATTGCAAAGTGTGTTGTTGCCAATAAATTCTTCATGTTATCGTAGAACAAATGCCCTCATATTGGCACGGTTAAATAAATACATAGATGAATCGAACATTCCAAACAAAACATGTTTATTTTCAAACACTTATGTACAAAATAAATACGAGTACACTACTTAAGAAAATATTGTTTTAGAAAATCCAGATACCCGGCGTCAATTTTGATTTTACTTTTAGAATTAATTTTGATGATTTTGTTTTTCTTTTAGGTATATAGATAATACGAAAAATAAGGGTTTATAATCCCGAACATGCAATTCATATTACTTTATATAAAAACTATTTGTACCTATTTTCCTTGCAACTTTATTGCTTATTTTTTGCATTAAGTCCCAAACTAATAACCAGTAATTATTTATGACGTCAACTCCAGTTCAATTTAAATTTCATTCACAATTAGGATTAAACCAAAAAAATATATTAAATAAACGTATTTTGAAAGTCAAAAGTTTATGTTTAAAGAACCAAAAAATGTCCAGCAGTGGACTGCGATAGGCTGATGATGATGATGATGATGATGAACCAAAAAATATAAAACGTTCAAAGAAAAAGAATTTGATATATTTATTACCTAGTAGTCGTCTTATTTTTCATCAATTAGTTAATTTATATAATAAGAAGATTGTTCCATATTAGCTCATTAGACTTTGTGTGGAAGGTTTTGAAAAAAGTTCCATCATCATTAATTTTCTATTAAGCCAAACCTGTGGTGTAGAGATTATAACACTTATTGACTATTTATACATACGTCTCGTATAGGATTTAATGGACGAAATCCAATGACGTAGATATAACATCACAAATTGGTTTATTCATTTATTTATAATTTATAATACCAGTATAATTAATTTATAAATAGAATATTGAATACGAAGTAAAAAACTGAAACTGTTGTTACAAGTGACCTTTTCTTGAGTTCCTTCAAACCGTTTACCTGCAAAACATCGAGATATGCAATTCTGCATAAATATGTTATTTATTTCTTGTTTATAGATGCAAACTTTAGCACTTATCTCACATCAGTAAATCAAACGTTGCGGTTTAGTATATTCCAATAATTGGGTTTCCGGATAAATATTAGAACCGTACTAACTATTATTTTAACTGTTTTGCAGAATCTCAGTGACAATAATGATTTGCAAAAAAATATTAAAGTTGAACTGAGCCTTCAAATAATCTATACTTATTCAACCTAAAAAATATTTCCATCGTAGACATGTAATGTCGAATTTTCCTCATTTTAAAACATGCATTCGTCTTTCGCAGTATCGCAGCATATGCTGACAGACCTGGATAAGATCCCGGGAGTGCAGCTGGGAGACTTCCTGCTGCAGTTCGAGCTCGACGAACCCAGAGAGTCCGTGCGGGAGATCGCTAGGAAAGAGCTCCGGGAGACGCCTGAAATCGTCAAGCCTGCTGTCGAGGAACTTAAGAGACTGCTTGAAGGTAGGCCTTCAAATCTTTGTGTAAGATTTGATTTCATTTACATCTAAGTTAATTATTCTTCCAGTATATTCTGCTTAAAGTGGTACTGCCTGCCATGCTGGAGGTCGCGGGTTTGGTTCTCGTGTAAATCAAACATTTTTGCGGATAAACATGGGTGTTTGACTGGGTGTTCCTGTATGCACATAAAGTAATATATATTGGGGTATTATTTACAAAGGAAAAGTATATAAGTACATTGGTACTCTGCTTAGTTTGGGACTGAAGGATGCTTTGTGAGTGTGTGAGGAATAATATAATACTATTTTTTGTTATCCTATACGAAAGTTCACTTGTTAGCAAGTGCTAAGAGTTTAAATTTGGAATTTGAACTGAACGAAAAGTGATAATTTACACAATAATGTGTAATCTCATGACTAATCGTGTATCGTATTAATTATCATATAAGTACTAGTAATTATTTGCGAATATTAAATGTTCCGGTATTTGTTTTATTTTTAAATCGAAGGTCGCCTTAAAGTAAAGCAAACAATCGCCAGAACTGACCCATTGGCGTGGATAGTATGCTAATGTACCTATGTAAATGAAATATTGCGTGACCCGTGGGCATCGCTCCCTTTGTTCGAAATGTGGTATGTAGTGTAGGTAGGTTTTTTGGAAAACAATAAAACTTGAGCAATATCAACCTGCTTATGCAATAACTACGACAAAATTCTCTAATATTCTAAACTAAGGTCGTATATTTCATATTTATACTAGCGACCCGCCCCGGCTTCGCACTGGTAATGTAAGCGGGAAAAATGAAATTATTTACGACATCACATTAGAAACCTCAAAAATAATTGTACTTCTCCACTATTTAATGAATGTTATTATACATATAAAAGATTTAAGCATACAAAGGGACATAAGGACAGAGAAAGCGACTTTGTTTTATACTATGTAGTGATTTTGCATTATAAGGCTCACTGTCTAACCGACTTACCAACTCTCATTGAACAAGCCTGGTGATTAAGGTTCGGTGAGAGGAGGCCTGTGCCCAGCACTAAGACGATTATAAAGGCTGACGATGCTCACTGTCGAGTTCCTTCAAAATATCTAATTACAAGATCTATAAAATTTCACACATTGTACGTGTTTTATCGATTACTTCCGTAAACTTGATAAATCAGAGTGATGATCTTTCGTTATTAAATAAATGATTAGTAATGAAACTGACCTTTATTTAACACGTTTATAATTACTGTTTAAATAAACTGCTACGTTGGTATAGTCGCATGGCATGACACTCTCTCTCGGGTTGGTTCCCCGGATCGGGCTGAAATTACTTTGTGGGTTTTAAGAAACTTTCACAAGGAACAAGGAACCCAGAGTCTGGAAGTTGGTCGGAGAGCACGTAAATGTTGTTCCTGCGCCTGGTCTCTCTCCAATCGTGTCGAATTATATACCTGTGTTCGCACAAATGTGCGGTTGATCCCCTTAGAAAGAACTGCCGCCATATCCGACAATCGGTCTGGATGCCAAGATTATGTAATGAATGAAACAGTAACAGTCTGTTCGAATATAAAATTGCATATACAAGCAAGACCTACATAGTACATAATGTATGTCGAAATTCATCAACAACCGTAGCTACAATATGACTCACCTGTCATTTCAGGTCAACGACTGATTCACGTCTTTACGGCTAACTTTGGCAATGAGTATCCATCCCAATAGATCGCAGTATGGTCATGAATACAGAGTACCTACCAATTGAAACAATTAGCAATAACAATATTATGCTTTGAAACAATTACATGCATTTATTAGAGGCCACACGATGATACAAGGAGATTTAATTTAGTTTTTTTTTTATTACTTACGTCAAGATTTCCGTTAATGGCCCGAATATATTACGCTCAAGTCAAATATTCATTCAAATATTTAGTAAGTCAAATATAAAAAGTCGAATATTTCCACTTTTTTTTAATCTAAACTTGAAACAGAACCTGAATTAAAGAAAAACACAATTGTAAAATAAATCGAAGACCGTTTCGGAAAATTCGTGACGTCACGGTAAATGGTAATCACCACTTAAGATTGACAGTGACAGACCACGGGAAGTGTTTGCTATGTAAACAGCAATTATTTGGATCTTACGTTGACAATGATGATACCAGTTTTAATTTAGGACGACTGAGTTATAATCGGTAATTTTATACCATAACACATACATAGAGATATGGTATAAAATATAGAAAAGAGACGAACGAAAAGCAATTCAAAAATTAACTTTGTAATACTTACGAAAATAAAGCAACCAAGAGATCCACTAATACACAATATGCCTAGGTACCGACCGATACTGCGGGATTGTCCGCAAGAGTTACTGCGACCCTTTTGAGCCAAAAAAAGATATAAAAGCTCTACCTGTATATGCCTTCTTTGCGATCTAAACCAACCCCGCAGAAGAGGTCACCTTACGGGAAGAGGTGACAATCTACCGTGTAGACATTGGTCGGCCAACCAGATACGGGCGTAGTCAAACGACTTTGGTTGGGACCGCATCCATCGCAACAGTGTCCGTGATCGGCCCCAACCGTGTGGAACGCTGTCGGGCGACGGGAGACTCGATCAAGGTCATTTCTGACGGCCGGGTTGGATTAAGTAGATCGCGTCTTAGTCTTGTTCGCGGATATAAACCAGAATCACACTAACCATATTCTCACGATACCACGACATCGCTTAGCACCTTTTTTTTAATTTACACCATTCACGGGAAAGTGGTTAGAGTGTTCGTGGCAAACATAACGTAGCCACGAATATTACTCGTATAAACAATGTAAGCTAATTGATTTATTATAATACAATTAATTTTAAATGTTAGATGTTTTTTTGCAAGAAACCAAATGTCAAGTTTACAAATCGTTTGTGCTAATACTTTAATCTTTACGTGTATCTTTGCTTACGTTTCTAATCTATTCGAAGGCTGTATCTTTGTTTAAAATAATTGATCTTATGTTAACGCTATGTTTTATAGTCTACAAATATACACATACTATTTTAGTGTTCGTAACACTAATAACTCCATTAGAACGTTTAAGGAAAGTCATTTCGGTAACTGTCCTACTCTTTAGCGTAGGTATTGATTTATAATTCTTTTTTTATTAATTAAATTTTTTGCGAGTCATATATCAAAAAAAGAAAAAATATTGCACTTCAATCAGTTAGCTCCGTCCTTTTTTTTCGAGGGAATTCATCAAATCAAATTCGAGGGAATCCCGCTGAGGGTGCAGCTGGAGGGAGTGTCAGACTCTTACTGACTAAAACCCGCTATGTTCCTTTTGGAGGTCCCTGTGTGCCAGGGTCACGGTAACTCTTACGAACAACGTGCAGCGTTTGTTCTGTCCTTGATGAGTATTTTTGGAGTACGATTACAATTACGAAAATATTTACCTCTTCAATATGAATTTCAAGTAATCCTGACAATGTTTTGGTCGTAACCTTTACATCTTTTGTAAATTACCTATGTTTTTTGCTTCATCAAACAATAGATGGTTTAACGCGGAAAACCCCAGTTATCTGTACCCGGTAGGTATTGTCAATTATTACAAACAAATAGGTACCAGTACATTTGTCTATAATACACCGAATTATTTGTAGTCATAAAAAAATATATAATAAGTAAATAACAGAGTCACGGACGTTATGTACATAGTATACATACATTTACATATATGGAACACTAATTTACCGAGTGCAATTTCCTCATATCTGGTTAACCTTTATTTACTAAAACATAACATAACAATTTGAATTAATTTACTTAGCAATTCGGTTTTTAAAATCGACGAAGCTACTGTGCCTAAGTAAATACTTTGTAACAAAAAAAACAAAAGGATCACGTGAAGGTCACATTTTATTATTCCTCATAATTAGGCGTGTCCGTAAACTTTACAGCTCGTAAATATAATAATAACAAAAAAAAATAACAACCTTCATCATCACAATGTACCTATGCGGAACATCACATTAATATTCGACATATTTATTACAGGTGTCCATCATTAGTCAAATAATTATTTTCAGCAATCAATATTTACCTATAATGACATAGGTCCGACTTTGTAGTAACAAAACAATGACTGAGGTTATGAACTGAAAACCAAAATTTAAATGATTTTACTTAACACATGGTGATTGACAACGTAGGAGGTCGATAGATCAAACCCCAACAGGGTCTTAACCTCCCTATTTATTTATTGAAAAGGTTGGTTACAAAAGGATGCTTGCTTATTCAAACTTTTTTTTTTATTTGAGGTCTCTTCATGATTTTTTTCATAATTCATTTCATTCATTCATTTTCATGATTCATAAGCATATATGGATTCAATGTTTGAACATTGAATCCATATATGCTTATGTCATGTCGCCTGATCTCTCTCCGGTCGTGTCGGATTGCCGTTCCATCGGACTATGAGAATATTTATTCGGGAATAGAGAGTGCACCTGTATCTGCGCGAATGCTTGTGCACTATTGTATGTCCTGCGCAGCTGATCAAGGAGATCACTCCTTAAAAAGAGAACGGCCGCCGTAGCCGACAATCGGCCTGGATGCCATCATGTCATAATGGATTTTATTTGGTTACAGAGGATAAAGACTTATTAGTCCCGCTGGACAGTGAAGCCTGGCTGGTCAGATTCCTGCGTCCCTGCAAATTCTACCCTGAAAGCGCCCATGATTTGGTAAGAAAACTTCATATTTTATTATTTTACATACACAGTTAAACATTTTTTTGAATATGCTATTTGACATTTTATTATTTGATGGATTCTTTAGTTGGTAGAAACTTAAGTAACGAAGTATAATGGGTCTAAGTACATGTCAACAAGGTCCCCATTTGAAATAGTCCATGTACCACACAAATGCACACACACCTTTTTTTCGTGGGTAATCATCAAGTGATCCCTCCCGCTGGGGGTGCAGCTGGAAACTCTTACTGGCTAGAACCCACTATTTTCCTTCTGGAGGTCCCTGTATGGCAGGGCCACGGTAACTCTTATGAACAACCCGCAGCCCAGGAAGACCTTTACCATTTACTATTATGTAAAATTTTATTATTTAGTACACATCCCAAGATCACCGATCTGATATTAACATCAACTGATTTCAGATCAAACGTTACTACGGCTTCAAGCTGAAACACTCGAAGCACTATGAAGGTCTGATACCCAGCAAGGAGACCAACGTGTTTAACCAGAACGTGCTCACAGTTCTGCCCACACGAGACCAATATGGTAGACGAGTATTGGTGCTGGAGCTTGGAAGTAAGTGATGCAAGGAGTTTTAGAATTAACCATCATCATCATCATCTCCCAAGCCTTTTAACAACTAATATATGTTGGGGTCGGCTTCCAATAGTTATAGAAGTAACTAATTAATAGTAGAGGTTGGTGGTCAAATAGCTAAGTACTAAATCCTGACACACGATACAGACATATTGTATTTTTCCGGTCAAAATAAGGTCAAATGCCGATGTACCATCATCAAGATCATGATAAGCCACTACAATTAACGAACACAAATACGAATTTGCCTAATTTTTCATACGTGTAGATAATGGCTGAGATAAATCATATTAGAATTTCTGGATACTCAAATAGTCACGCAAGCGTACACAAGATAATGATGAACAAATAATACGTTGCGCACAATACTAACATTGGCATGATGTACCGACATCGCTAACTCATCATGGGACCGCGTCACCTTATTATGTTCATAATCATCATTCCGCGCATTGCAAACGTAAGCAATTGATCGTGCCAAAGTAGAAAAACAATAAAAATGTAGGTAATTGCTAAAATAGAGGGTATTTTGATGTGTCAGTAACCTATTATTAGGAAAACCAATTTAAAGCCATATTTTATTTACTGCTGAGTTGCTACTTTGAAATATAATTTCTACTCAATTCTCGAGATACACCAGGAGAATTTTCTTCCTCACAGAAGGAACCACTCGATATTATGTACTAACTTTTGCTTCCATTTCTTAAAGAAAAATGGAAGCCAAGCAAATGTTCCCTGGACGAGGTGTTCAAGGGCTGCGTACTGTTCCTGGAGGCGGCGATGCTGGAGCCGGAGACGCAGATCTGCGGTGCAGTCGTCATCTTCGACATGGACGGACTCTCCATGCAGCACGTGCTGCAGTTCACACCGAGCTTCGCCAATAGAATCGTCGACTGGCTACAGGTACCACGTGCCATTCCAATCGATAAATGAGAATTGAAGAAATAGTAGAAATGCATTATTGTGCATGAGGAACCACATTTTAATTCTAAATGATTTGGGAGAAGACTACTTATTATTCTATAACTAGCATTTCATTAAAAAGTACCTCATTTCCTTTCTCAGACTCTAGACTATGTCTCTACCAAATTTTATTTCAATCAGTTCAGTAGTTTTGGCGTGAAAACGTGACAGACAGGCAGACAGAGTTACTTTCGAATTCATAATATTAGTAAAGACTTAGCAAAACAATAATGAGATTCTAATTTCTATCTCGTCATATTCCAGGAAGCCATCCCACTTCGTATCAAAGGGCTTTACATAATCAACCAGCCGTTTATCTTCGAAATGGTGTTCAAACTCTTCAAGCCTTTCTTGAAAGAGAAGCTTCGTTCCCGCATCGTGTTCATGGGCAGTGACAAGAAGACGCTGCATGAGTACATCAGTCCGAAGTGCCTGCCTGATCAGTATGGAGGCACGCTCAACATTCCGAGTGTGACTGGAGGACAGTGGCTGGAACTACTCCTCATGTGTGATAAAGAATTCAGTGGTAAGTTGAAACAAATGAACAACTTTTTTGTAGGAAGCAAAGAACCTTCTTTCAGACTAAGGGCTTGTTTCACCGGTTACCTATGTATCAGATAAATTCAAATATGGAACAGAATTTGTATGAAATTGTCTGCCATATAAACTATCTGAACTATCTAACTATATTACACATTCACGCTGGAAGACTAGTACTTCGGTTCAGGCCATGATGTCTGCATCAGTTATTAAAGATGTTTTTTTTTAATGGCATGTGATAACCGTAACGAGAAATATATTTGTTTACAAACAAATATACTTAAATGTATAAACAAAGGAATAATGGTCAGACGCACTTTATCAAGCGTAATTTATAAGCTAAACAGTACCTCGATACTCGATATATGCTAGTCTTTAATATTATGCGCAAGAACACAAAAGTCATACTAAAAGGCTATAATATAAAATCTTATTTAAATAAAATCATTGCAAAAACAATTTACTATGCAGCTACTTATTTTCATACTCCTTGTTTCAGCGATCAACTCGTACGGATATAAGAAGAAATGAGAACTGCGCAGGCGCACAGTGACGGCCGATATTGTGCAATGTGATATTGAATATATGCATATCGTGATAATGATACTTATATTTAGATAGTTACACGTACAAATAATATTATTAAGCCTTAACCTTAGCCATTGGCATTTTTATGTATTTAGGTATGGTGTAAAATAGAGTGGAGAATGCCATTATGATATTATACAGATTTAATTATGGATTATTGGGAACATATGTCTGTGTGTTTAGCATAAGAATTCTATAGAACTTTAGTATAAAAATAAAAAAGGGGTACCTTAATTACCCTTTATTTTATTTTAATATTATTTACGAATATAGCTCAATACTTACTATTTTTAATTTCAGTTTGTATGTTATTCCAATTTTAGTAAGTTCACAGACAATAGCTGTTTGAAATTATAAATTAATATGTGTAAGTGTGAAGCCCATAAAAATATGTATGGGTTTATCAATTTCAATAAACTTGATACAATTATTTCATTACATAAATGATAGGCTGTGATTTCCTAAAAGTAAAAAATATCGCCATGTTGTTATTATGGCTTAGCATGAAGCTGCTAACTTAAAATCTTCGGTTTCAAATGATTTTAAATGAAGCGTATTTCAAAATTATAAATAAAAAAATATTAAATAAGCAATGGACAATAGCATTTATATATAAAATATAGAATATATAATTTGTATGAGGAGGAAACTTTGGCGAAAAGTTGAGAAAAGTATTTTTTCACAGTGGTCTGAAAGATTTGGAACATTTTGTAAAGATTAAGATAAGAACAGTCCATGACATGAGTTAAAAAAATATACAATTTTTAAGGGTAGGGGTCCTATATTATATGTTTATGTAAAAGACAGGTTTAGTTCGTAAAATAAAGTACCTACCTACTTATGAGGTGTATAAATATTGGATGATGAAAAGTATCGCATTATAATTTTAGAATATATGTTTTAAAAAATATATGTTTTAAAATAGGTACAATTAATTCTTAAATTACCCATTAATTATTTATTAAGTTCTATTGGAAGGTACCAGGAGTAACACAATAAAACAAAATTGTATTTATAAAACTTGTTTCTTATTCCAAAAATACCAACCACGTTGTACTTTCACTATTATTAGATCCTTATAAAAATAACTGAAATAATTTACAAATCATTTCTTTAACCTTAATTACCTATGGGTTTTAGATCCGTATGAAAATATAAAAAATAATTACTTAATTTATTATCTACATATCTTACTATGCCTTATTTATAAAAATGCACAAATGAAATTGCATGATTTATTTGAGCACATAGTGTCATGTTGTACTGCTCCGCAAATTGTATTCCATTCTACGCCTTGTTGTTGTTCACGTTCTGTACATAGCCGTAGGAATTCGCCACTGAAAAGTTGAAAAGCAGGTTTAGAATAGTTTCACCTTAACTTATTCACTGTGGTCAGTTTAGCCTCCTTGACAATGCTCGTACCAGACTAACGTACACGCGGTTAGAGCGCTATTGCACTAGCGTATTTTGCGAGAATGTGCAGATCGTACGGACATTGTTGCGCGTATTTGCATGTAAACAATTTACAACTTCCGATGCAAATGTGAACCTTCTCTGGCACGTGCACTGCGCATAGCAAAAGCAAACGTATACGCGTGAAAATATATGCAAGTGTGAGAGTGCTCTTACGAAACTAAACTGCTAATCCGCTAATAAGAAATGGCTGCTAGAAATTGCTGAATCACAGCTAAAAGAATATGAAATCATCATCTGAATCACATGAACATCAGCCCGCTACATATTTCCTATTGACCCACATTTACAGTCAGATAAACACCTCGCACACTGCAGACAAAACTATCGCCCGCCAGTTTTCCTGATAGTAGGCCAACACATAACAGTTCATTTTGAAAGTATGAGACTGACTAAAAACTTTTGTCTGATACAGGCAAAATATTTTTGTTGTACATACATATATTCACACCAACTAATACACTACGTAAAAACCCATTGCACTTTCACTCAAGAAAACACGCACACACACATCGAAAGCTTAATATAATACTCACATTTATATTCTTCCTCATAATGCCTTAGCATCTTCCACAGTACGTCTCCAGTGATCTCCGGTTCGGGTAACAGGCCGCCATGCCTTTTCCTCAAAGCCTTAGGGTCGATATGCTCCTTCAGAGAGTTCATATTGTTCCCGTGGAAGTGAATGCGGGAGCGCAGTTTCTCTCTCATGAATGGCTTGAAGATGGCAAACAGCATGTTGAAGATATAAGGCTGATTTATTATGTGGACCGCTTTCACTCGTATTGGGACTGCTTCCTGGAATTAAAGGCTTATTTTTAAGGAATTTTACTTGGAATAACTGTTCTTGTGCAGTGAAACAAATATAGGTATGTCAAAAACAGAAAACGCGCTTCTGACAAAATAAGCGCGATATTAGAGCCTCGCACAGGGCCACTAAACTCTAGTCTTAAACTTATAACTACATAACACTTAAATTAGCATAAACATATTTATAACTTAATTTCTTATTTATAACTTTCCATTTCGTAACACACGTTTTATTAATAGCTGCTGGAGCATTATCTCCATAGAAAATAGCATACCATTCTTACTTAATTATATAATCCTACTTAAATAATGCCGCAATAACTGTATTTCATTGATCTAAAAATCTACTTTCGAATATCTTAAATGAACTATACAAATATGACCTAGAAAGTGATTTCTGGTTGAACAGGTAGGTGTCTGCCAGCCTCACGTGTGGCTTACATTGTGTAATATACCGCACGGGTCAACGGCCTCAGTCCGAGCTGTAATACCCAATAACGTTTAACTTACATCGTTACGACTAGCGAGAAATAATTGAACATATTGCGTTTCAGAATGTCTGCTCAATCGCTAGATATTATTATTGCAGGCATTTAGCAAACGCTTCTAGTAACTACAAACACCCACTTCGTTCGCCACGGATGACTAACTGCTAAAGGCTGCATCAAAAACCATTTAAAGATTTTGGCGTTGTTCGTAAAAAGTAACCGCGGACATGGGTAAAAAGGGCTCCATAAAGAACAAAAGTGGAATTTAGTCAGTAAAAGTCTTAAGTCACATGGGGTCGGGTAAGCGGTTGTTCGATATTTTGTCACTGAACAACATAAAACAACTAAAATAAAAACTGTAGAATAAAAACGAGTAGGATAAATAAAACACATCGCTTACCTGAATCCAATCTAGAACCATCTTAGCGTAGGAAGGCGTGAACTGCATGATATGCCTCAAGGAGAGGCCCTTCATGTCAAACACACTGATCACGCCACAGATCTGAGTTCTAGGCTCCGCCATCGCACCCTCCAGGCCTACTTGGATGCCTCGGAACACCTCCTTAAGGGAAACCTCTTGTGGGTTCCATCTCTCTGAAATATTACAACGATTTCATCAGTAATGCAGTGCGATTTCACTAAGGAAACGCGTTCTATTATAACATAAACGGGTTTAGTTCAAGAAATCGAATATGTTATGTAAAAAAATTGCTTGTTACGCGCTGGCCCTGACTTCAAAGGTGATTTTTTTGTTTGTGGTTGCTAATCACCTTTGCAGGAGATGTTTTCTTTAATTATTTAAATGAGCTCATTGACATTATGTGCATGACTTGCAAACTCTCAGTTTTGGCTGTCATTAATGCAATACAAACTTAATAAATGTAGGTACCCGTATTTAACCAGAAGCTTCGTATTATAAAGAATTTATGCTAATAATTCAAAGGTGATTTTTTGTTTGTGATTGCTAATCACTTGCGCAGGAGATGTTTTCTTTAATCGCGTCATTATTTTAACGAACTTATTGACATTATGCTAATGACTCTCTCGGAATGATCTTTTGAATATCATTAATGCAATACAAACTTTTTAAAACTACCAGTATTTAACCAGAAGCTTCGCATTATAAAGCATCTATACTCATAAATACAATTTTATTTGAGTGTCCGTTTGTAGTGTATATTTATGTTTGTTCGTGTCATTGCTCAAGCAACAAGGAGTAACTCAGATTACTTTTTATCTATACTACCTAGATGCAGGAAAAACGAAACGAACCACGGAGAAACAAATAGGAGTATTTTTTTTTAAATTACGTTTTAAAACTCTAGTCATTTACAAACCCAACCGTAGTTTTATGAGGTAAATTAGATAACAAATATTTGAAGCACAGACGCAAGAGAGTATTAGAAAGAATCTTCTATTACTGTATAGATTTCTCCAGTTAAAATGTCAAACCCATACATATATGAAACTGCATAAACTACAGATATTACATAGATTTCCATGGAATAAACTCTCTAGATATAGATACGAGACAGAGGCGTCAAACGTTCAATCGGTATTCTGTTGTAAATATCATTAAACAAATACATATTTGACTTATTAATTATTATTGATGGATGACCTTGCTATTCCTAGAATCAAGGTTTAAATAAATAAGGAAATATATATAACGGTGTATAAATATACCTACTAATAATTTATTATTACTCGGCATTCCTCAACATACAAATAGATATCAGATTCAGCCTAGTTCACGCACTATTTCTTAACAAAAGTACTAAAATCATGCGCAATAGCCATTCTAGTTTAGTGCACTGATAGCAATGTTAAAAATACGAATTCGCAATAATTTAAAAATGACAATATTATATTTGGTGATATGATGGAGTTACTCCGGATCCGTCATTCTACCAATTGGTGCTACATCAACAAAAAACGTGTCCCAATTTGTCATAGCACAAAATATTTTATTTTTCATAGTACCGATTCGTCATCAGTACTACACTTTGTCAAAAGTACTGTCAACAAGAAAAGCTTCGCTATTTTTTTATAATTTATATTGATTTTGAAACTTTTATAATTTTTATTTATTAATCAGTTATCACAATAAATTCCGAACACACACCGATGGCAACACAATGAGGAATAATAGTGTCAAATTCACATCAAACGATAAATCTCCTGATCTATTTCATGTTTTTTTTTTATAGTGGATTAATTATTATTCTTACAGGTATCAATCATTTCCATGATATCTTGTATAAACCGCAAGCCATGTCTGCTCAAGGACGGAAAATTGCAAAGCGAAACCGTTTAAGGTCCAGCGGTTTACCGCAAGCTTATCGTCGATTATACAAATGTGGTCATGGAATATGAAGATTTCAGAAGTTTTCCCTAAAAGTTTTTTTTTTTCATAAATATTCAAACTGCTTTAAGGCCAGTCATTGCAAATAATCAAGGCAGTCTATTGACACTGTTCCATTCACTGCAATCAATACAAGGGTACAACATCTCATCTATCATCAACAGTTCATTAAGGTCCCGCCTGTGCACTTATTACAAGATATCATATACTGTATTTTATGTCATATGCGAATATAATATGTATATGCGTTCATATGAATACTCATATTATATAGATTGTAGAGATTCTAAGATACGTTCATTTTATTTAATTTTATTTATTTATTGTTAAACAAAACGGCCGAAGCCAATTACACTATTTAACTTATAATTAATTTTAACTCAGTCATGCATCCTTCTCACAAAAGTTCAAACATTCTGACAAAATCACCTTCCATTGATCATTCATAAAGCAGCCCGAAGTTTGAAAGATCACCGGTGCATCGAAGAGAACTTAAATGTCTGTCCCTCTCCGGTCGAATTGGGATTGCCGTCCCATCGGACTATGAGAGTAGCAAAGCAAACGCTTGTGCTCTATAATATGTCCTGCGCAGGTGGTTGATCTCTTAAGAGAGAACGGTCGTCGTGGCCGGCAATAGGTCTGTACGCCATTATTATTTATTTATATTTATTAGGATGGTAAATCGAATACTAACCTCCAGATTCGACTAATATAATTCGCCGTCCATGTTGATCCCGAGGTGCCAATATGGAAACAATTGAATGCTCAAACGGCGAGCGAATTGCTGACGGCAGCAGATCTCGGCAATATTCTGCGTGTGATATTCTGAACTTGTAATACGCTTGTATCTGTAATAATAAAACATCACAACAAGTTAATATAGCTTAGAGCCAGTTTACAATGTCCGAATAGACGCAATCTGCCGAATAAATTCAAAAATAGAACAGAATTTGTATGAATTTATCTACCTAATAAACTAACTGGAACTTATTTGTAGGTGTTAAAACTAGCCCTTAGTGTGCTAAACTTCCAGATAGTTGTAAAGAAAATCTTTAAAATTCCTTATGAATGTAATATTGTTATCGGCAAAATATAATTTTGATATATTCCTGATAGACAAACCTTTTTAAATGCACTCTCTGGGTAGAACTTGCATGGTCGGAGAAACTTCAGAAGATAATCATCTCTCTCAATAGGAACGTAAAGCGATGGTTCCTCTGAAAGAAGACAAAATAAGAATATTGTAGTATCGATGAGAGAAAATCGAACATATTATAGATGGACTTCACTACAATACCAATGATTGGAAATAAAGTTGAGATAACACTTTGATCAAACGATTAATATACACCCTTAATTTTAACATTTGCTATTAATTTATCTTCGTAACTTGTTTGTGTATTTAAACACTACATATATTCACAGCCTATTAAACAAGGAAAAGATTCAAGAGTTATCTCACGTTCTATATTATCTTTATTGCAATACTATATAGCTATGTACAGACACAACATTCATCAAGCTACCTGAAACTGACAAATTTTCGGAATCAACAGTGAGCCATAGTTGAAAATCTATTAAGGAAATTTTACAGATTGCAGTAGCTTGATGGATTGGGTCTCTATACCTCTATAAGCAACTAGGATACGGGTGGTACAGCAGAAAACGTCGGTCATTATAAGACACAAACAATATCATTTCAAAACGAAGAATTATTAAAAAAATAATTTTATAAGATCATGATTGATGCAATAATTGTGCCAGTGATAAGCATACATAATTGTATAACAACAAGATAAACATACCAATCTAAATAAACTACTGAATTCTAATTAGTATTAATGAACTTATTACGATAAACTATTAAATAAATAATTTAATTGATCAACTGTTATTTATTATATCTCAAGCGCCTTTGATAGAACGTCTAGAAGTTTTTCTAATGCACTATTCAGTAACTCAAGGTACAGACGCCAAGTTAATCAAGCTACCCGAAACTGTAAAATATTCTCAATGAACTTTGAACCATATGCTTCAACGATAAAGTTGAAAATTTATTAAGGAAATTCGACATTTAATTAGAAATCAAATAACTCGACCTTTTCAGTGATATAGTGAGTCTAGTCATTATGTTTATTTATCCAACAAATAAACGAAGCTATATAACACTTACTGCTATCTGGTGCGTTATTGCAATTTTCTTCTAATCTATATTTAGGACATTTTACAACACAATGTTGCTTGTGTGCAGTAATCATTTTTAAAAGTTTAAGATTTATTTTAGCGTATTTCGTTCGTTCATTTCGTTGCTAAGCTAATTCCCTCACAATCACGTGCACCTTATCTGTGATTATTTTAAGATAATAGAATATCTAATATAAACCCGTATCGACATAACAAAAATATGCATATCATCATCATCCAAAAATAAAATACAATATTGTTAATTTGTCATCGTAAGCACCGCTGCCACAGTGCACTTTGGATCCCACGTCGTGAACAGACAGATCTACGGTGCTATCTGAGCTATGAAGATGCTTTCAATTGCATTTAATGGCATGTAATCAATACAGAAGGATCGTTTATACATGTACATATATGTTAAGTTGATAAATAAATATTTATTGTAGGTATGGTATTTTGTTCCTTTGCGTAAAGATTCAGTCGCGTTCAGATTTTTTTTACGTTTTAAAGATGAAGCAATCAAATAAAATTGTAGGCAATTATAGGCATATTAAATATGTATGTTAAAGCTGTGAGGATTTTGTGGTTAAAACACCAGCCTTTCAAGTACAAGTATGCGGGTTCAAACTTATCTGACTTATATCTATTTTCTGAGTATATCTTAGACACTAATGATTGAATTAATATGAAGGAAAGCATCTGGAGGAAAACTGAGCTTTAATGTGTGAAATCGCAAATCCGCCTTGAGTAGGTAAGCGTGGTGATTAACGCTAATTCCTTCTTTGTATAAGAAGAGGGCTCTGTGCCCTGCAGTAGGACAGTAAAAAAGGTTGTTGACGCTATTTTAGATGCTTAAAACTTGCTACAAAGATTAAGTACCTAATATTTTAATTGATTGCATTCCTTATCCTACACAATTATACGTGTCCTTGGCTAAAGTACAAGCTAACAGTTTTTATTTATGAGTTCAATGTGCAATATTGGAGCTACTCATGATTATTCGGCACATTTATTATATATATGGATTCTATCAAAGTTATTTTTCTTCGCAGTACCAGTTATTAGATATGACAAAAACTAACCGTAGGTGGTATGCGGTCGTCATGCGCGTTAAGCGATCTTTTGACCTACCTTTTTATAAAATCTATTAATAAATACATATTGAGTTATCGTCATATATGTATTTGGAATTTTCAAATTAGATGTCTTAATAATATTCCAAATAAAGTCATAAAAACTACCTTTACTATATTATTTTTGGAAACTGAAATCATGACCTTACTTGCAAATGAATATTTATACTACAAATGTGCTGGCGTCTGTACTTACACCATATTCCTACTCTTAATATGATGAACAATGATAAAACATTTTAAATTCAATAAATACCAGCTATTAACACTTCGCAGTAAGAATATCGCGGAAACTAGGTAGATAAGTACTTGTGATTTGATTTTTAATATCTTCAACATGAAAGAACACGTTCAAACGTCGATAAGTATTAGTTTAATTAAGCAATGCCTCGTCGTCGATGTAGGTACTTAAATAATCTTTAATAAAACCTTCCTTTAAGAATTTGCATGGGTAACGAGATTTTTTTGACTAAGTTCAAAATGGTAATATCAAAATATAAACAAAATATTAGGTACGTTATCTTTTACTATATTAAGCCTTTTCTATGATTTTATAATATGTAAGTATAGATAAGGGTTTATAATTATTATTTATACATATTAACAATTTATTTACAAAACTTAATTAAAATTGTCTATATTAAGTGGTACTGTACATGACAACGAAAAACGATTAAACATAAATATTAACTTATATCTCTACATTTGCTACTCTAATGGCCACGCGGACGGAGTTGCGAGCAGCAGCTAATTTGTAATATTTGAAAAATCATGTGCTTAAATGAATTTGCAGAAAAGCAGTTATAAACATTTGCCTTAAAAACGCAGATAGGTATTTATTTATATAATAATAATAGTAAAAAAAAAACTATTTAAAACTACCAGCTTTAAAATAACATGTTATTACTATACAACACATAGGGTAATAATGGTATGTTATTACAGTAACGTATCTTCTCACTTAGGTACAGACGCCAGCACATCAAGCTATCTGATACTGTCAAATTTTGCCATTCAACTTTGAACCATATTCTTCAGCGATAAAGTTGACAATCTTATAAGGAAATTCTCCCCTAATTAGCTTTAGTAAAATATAACAACTCACAAAAGACTGGTTCTCATAATCTTAGCGTTAAACAGAACACAGGAAAATATTCAAAAAGTAAAATACGCTATACAATGGGAAACAACATAAAAATAAAGTTATTTTCCATTGCGTACGATCTCGTTTTGTTTTTATTTATTTCTGCGCGAGATGTGAAAGGGAAAGCATTAAAATCTCATTTCACTGACTTTCATTTTATACACGCGAGCAACTCAAGATTACTCCATCTCTCGGGTCACTTAGCGTGGCTGCGAATTCATATATCAACGAGTTATGTTACCTATATTTTTAGAATTTATACCTATCCGATATGTCCAATCCGTAATCTCTTATATGTATTTTATCTAAAGTATTTATTCTTTCATTTAATTCATCTATAAAACGGGCACCTGTTTAAAATTTAACGAATAAAAGCAGCCATATATTCAGATCAATCAAAATTAGTTCAATTGAGAACAGTCCATTCAGTAACAACAACAAAGTGTTCTTTATTTATTTGTAGTTAATAAAGAGACAACTTGATAGCAAGTAATCAGCATGATAATAAATTATTATATCTTCAGATAGCTGGTCGTATGATATAAATGTTGTAATTGTATTTAACTAAATATACAAAATATGTTGTTAACTTACTTCGCAAAAGTTGTCGCAACTCAATCAAAGCTTTCTCGACCACTTGCGGAGTTTCTCTCAATTCTTTCTCGGCTTTTTCCTTACATTCCGCATCTTCGATCGGATCAAGTTCCAACATTATTTTGTTACCTCCCCATGTTACGAACGGTATTCCGTCACTTCCGTACTGAACTTCCATTGTTTTTATTTCTTTTTCACTTTGTTTTCACAGAGCGTATAATATTAATCTTCTTACGATTTTCGCTTACTTCACACTATCATATGTTAGCATATAATTCACGTCTGAATTATAATTCGTGTCAGCAAAATGTCAGCAGTTGGACACTCGACACAGTTTGTACAAAGTTACTATACGCGTGAGAGATTAAAATAATTAGTTATCACGATTAACGATGACATATAGCCGGAGCGTAAATATTAAATGTACTTTGTATCGGCAGCGCTCGCGTCTAAGTTCCCGAAGCGATTGAGCCCGTGGATAAAAGAGGTTTATGCTTTATAGGAGGCACGCGCGTCAGCTACCGCGAGGCAGTGCTTAATGGAAAGGCCATTGTAAGCCCATCTTAACGGTATCCCACCGCCACTGCCATGGTGTCGGCGCCGTTCACTTGAGCACTAAACAAATACCCATTCTTGACGCTTACTGTACATTTAAAAAACAAATAAGCTCATATTCCAAAAAACATGTTTGTTTATACAATTTCTTTACATTCAAATATTTTTGGCTTATTCATAATAATAAAGAGATGATCTTAAAGTCTCTTCCTAGTTATGGAATCTATTACAGCCCTGAACTCAGTGTCATCGATACTGAAACAGTCACTGTTGCCATCGCATTCTGAATAAGGAAGTCTTACCAAGAAGAAACTATATTTAGTTAGGTATATTGAATTCCATTACAGTAACTAATCGTAACATACATAAGGAGTACATATGAGTAGGATAATTATGTAGGTAGGTAGGTATAGACAATTGGTTAGTACCCAACTTAAATATGAAATTAACTATCATAAACGAAATTAGGTCATGAGACAAGTTCTGCCTCCAGCCGACTTATCAGTGAAGCGCTTTGAACATAGCCTATTTGCACTTTTGCGCGCGGTTTCATTAAAACGCCTATAGAGAACTTGTTGATGTTTCGACTGCTTTATCATTGCTCAGTGAATTAATGCAGGAACGTATTAATGTAAAAAACATACGTGTTTAAAATGTAGGCCAATACTTTAATCAGAAATGTTGAGGTACTGATGAATGACGAATTAGTATGACGTCAAGCGATATCGCTAATATAAAAAGTAGCCAGAGAAGAAGAGGCTTCTATTGAACATGGTGCCAGCCATTGTTAGGTTCCAAAAAGGTGCACTAGTAAAGAAACTAATAAGTATATTTAATCAAATGTACACAGTACCTATACCTACTGTATAAATAGCAACAAATATTTAAGTAACCGTATTATGTTTTATACCAACTTAGATTTTTGTTCTATAATATAAATCAAATTTCATTCGTTCCAGTTACTTGAACCGAGAGACAGAATCCAAAATATTGTTACCGCGGGTTCTCGCCATCCCATGGCCGAAGTAGAAGAGTTTACCTACCTGTCAGCTTACCAGGCTGTTGTGAATTAAATCAACTTCTCAAACAGCAGATGTCTTGTCTACCGTAAAAAGCGACAGCCTGGTCACCCCAAAATTTTTGACTCACAGAAGTGTTGAATTAGAATTCGAAAATTTTTTTTAGAAAACGATACCTACTCCTCTTGTAACATATAGGAAACGGACGTTTATATCCGTGCGTGATGGGTGATGGCATATCATAGTAGTGGCTTGTACCTAATATCTAAAATTAAAGTATTCAGCGCGTATCCAATAGCTGTAGTTTTAAAACTAAGTACCAGTAATCTACCAGATATTGGGACACAGAGGCGACAGTGACACATATTTTAGTAGGCGTACATCTAGTTATTTTGGAAGTACAGTAGCCATATTTTTCTCTTACCTAAAACTCTCTTTGAATTCTCTAAAATGTATGCTTCCACCCATATCTTTTACACAACAAAGTAATTAACGAGGTTTCAGCAACCGTGGTCACTGCTGGATTGGTTCCAGATATTGTTAATCCCATTTTTCAATTTTCCACATTTTTTTTTGATCTCAGAAATTTCAATCTATCCACTTTCTGCCCTCTGTACTTTAAGCCTCCTAATAGGCCTTCTAGGTACACGATCCAAATCGACTCCCGACAAAGGTCATCTCGATTCAGTTGGTGTGAAAATCTATCGTGTAGACGTTAGTCGGCCGATCTGGGTGGTCACAGGTCACCTCTGTTGGCGGTCGGCGTGTATCTTGTAGAGTTCATTTAACGTTTTTCATGAGTTAGTCGTGATTAGTAAAAAGAAAAGACAAAACATATATTTGATCATTTATTTATTTTATAATACCTAAACGAAACGCATGAATAAATCGATGCATTCCGAAATATAATCATTATGTATATTGTATTGAGCAAATCAGGTATTTTCATCTTTCATACGATACAAATATTACAAACCTATAAAACAATATAAAATATATTTTTGGAATGCGTCTATTAAAGGCACATTGGCATTGCTAGAGAATTCATGTCGATGTTAAAATTAACACAAAGGTTTCACCTCTCAGCTTTTTCTCGGAGACACTTAAGTTTCTTAGGTAAATGCTAGAAATTCATTTACTGCTTTACAATTATTAAGGATACGTAGTCATTAAAAGAACTTTAAAATATTTTCCCAGTATTTTTTTTTAATTGTCAACGTATTTTTGTTTCTTAAATGCGATGAAATGCCATTACATCACACGTGTGCATAGAACGGTAGTGCATACCAAATTCGATAAAATTTCAAAAACAATGTATCCCTAACTATTGTTAATGGAAAACTCAATTATTAAGGTTACAGTAAAATGTGTACTATATTTTGAAGTCACTGACTCTCCGTCACTAGTGATAAAAAAAATATGTTCAAATGTACATAATGTCGAGTTACACTACTTTTGGTCATATTGGTACATAGGCACCATACGTCATCCCAGTCACAGCCTACCGACATGCGAATTGCGCTCAACCAACGGGAACATTATCCCTTTCCTACGCCTAAATAAATAAAACTGCCTTTGTCACAAAGTTCGAACCTAACATGTCATGATATTCGCTCACATTCCCATAGAAAATGACAATTATTATGTACCACACACAAACATGCAATTTATCCTAAAAAAACGCCAACCAAACAGTCGTTGCATAGACATAAAAACTAACATAAAACCTGCATAGATGAAACGTACTAGCGATTAATTCCTCAACCGCAGCTATCTAGCCTGTGTCGTTCAATTAACTTAAAACCTTAAAACTATAGCCTTAAATAACTTGTCAATATTAATCACATAATATTTGTTAAACAATCATTCACACTCATAATTTTTGGAACTATCATAAGCTACCAAGTATCGTCTTCTTTAGTTTCTTCAATTTAATTCTAAATTTGGTAGTATCTATACTTATAAAACAAAGAACCCTGATTATGGAAGAGCTCGGGCGTTATACTACTGGTGCTCGGGCACATGGCATTATCAAACGATCATCTAATCACCACTCTAAGCCAGAACTTAAGAACAACGGCTATTCGAACACGCACTCCACTTTGTTTAAGTCTTACAAAAATCCTAAATCTAAATTACATTGAGAATAGTTTAAACAAGTGTGATCTGCCAAACGTGATCTCCGATAAGGAAAAGGTGCTTATTCGAATCTGAAAATTTATCAAAAGATATTTTTAGAGACCATTTTGGAATTGAACATCTCGGATCAGAAGAAGATGAGGTTATAAATATATTGTACTATGTTGCTGATCTGAAATCTTCGCTTACAACCACGGCTGGCAGTCACAACCCTGCTACTGCTAGATTGGTACTATTTCTTGGCGAAGCCATAGGTGTTCCAGTTGTGGATGTGCGGCAAGACGTCGTTGATGACGGGGTACCACTCGGCGCCGGAGTAGTCGATAGCGGGCAGTTCACCGCCGTAGTCAGCGGGTAAGTGCGACGGTGCCATGTGCTTGTGCAGAGACGACATCTTGGAGCCGTGGAAGAAAATCTGAAATATAAAAATTAATCCATCAAATACTGAAATCCGGTTGAAAGTAAGCCATTAGAGATTTTATATAAGAGCGCTTTGATGTTGGGTACGATGAGTATGAAAAGTGTCAGATTAAAGGTTAGATGAACTAATTTCAAGCTAAACACAGATGTATTAGACCTTAAAAGTAGAGGGCAATAATTTTTCGCGTTTTTTTGCATTTTTTGCGCTCGAAACGAATAAAACGGCAAAAATGTTATTATTTATTTTTCGTTTTCCCCACTACACTACTGACAGATTTTTATGATAATCGATTAATCGATAACAGATGTAGAAAAGCAAATGCCTCATGAGGACTGGCGGGAAGGTTCCGACTACTCATACTAGATGGCGTTAGTTATTTGAAGTCGCAATCGGCCGTAATTGTTGTGAAAATAAAACTACTTTAGGAAAACTAAAGTGCTTTTGCTGAATCCAAATTTGAGTTCAATAACAGTTTGGTGGAACCACTTAACATAAATTTCTGAATAATAAGTATTTATTAACATATTGGTAATATAATTTCTGATTATTTTTTGCATTGTATGTAAAACAAAATTCCAAGGATGAAATTTTTATTAAATAAATATTCATCACTCAACATTTACTCCAAAATGTTAGCACCATCAGACACGTCACTTCACCAATATTAAGAACAAGCCTTCTTAAGATTTCATCACACCTTCATAAAACCGATTTCAAGCTACTTACTCTGTTCTTAAGCTTCTCCCTGATGAAGGGCTTGAACATGTTCCACACGACGTTGAAGATCATGGGCTGTTTCACGAAGTGCACCTCCTTCAGTCGGAGAGGCATAGCGTCCTGAATGAACGTCAGCAGGCGCTTGGAGAACGCTGGTGTTAGACCCATTGTCTGTTGACAATTTGAAAATAACATTATTATGTGTATAATTTGGATATGTGGAATTTGCTAGCTAGTGCTAATACTTAGCCAGTTCATGGCTTTAATCAGCTCATCATTAACCTCGATTTTCAACTGACTTCAAGAAAAGGAGGTTTTTTATATTAGTTTATCGACTTATATTATTTAGTTTGTCATCGACTTCTAGAGCTATGACGAAAGGATTTTTTTTTTAATTTTTAGTGTTTTGTGAACTCGGTTATTGTTTTTTTTTTTAATCTTACAATAAGATAATAAGTCTGTCTTTGCCCATCACCCGCTAATAAGAAGTTTCTAGATATTCCCGGAATAATTGACACCTGACCTCCGCGCATCGATATCGATTGTAACCGCATCACCTACAACCGCAAGACATTCTTCTTCTCACCCAATGTTGAAAGGCAATAACTTTTGCATAATTAACCTATTGATATTGAGAATACAGTTCAATTTCACTTGCTTGGCTATTGGTCTTGCATCAGTTTGATAAAAAGGCATACGTAACATATAACTTGTATCCATACAGAAATGATAAAGTGAATAAATGGTTAAGTTATTTAATCAGCTCAATTATGTGTCATTGAACGAAGTTGGTGGGTGATTGACCGAATATATTTATTCTTATGTGATAACCTGCGCCCTTCGGGTTGGCAAGCGCAAACCATCAGCGGTTCCGTCTTGGTTCACGGAGGTCACTGATCGCAGTCTCTTAAAACTCATTTTGTATGCGTCTTTCGTTGTCTCACGACATTCCCATGGGACATTTCCCTGATGGATATTGTTTTGCAACCTTAATGAATAATGTGAACTGTATCAAATGCCTCAATTAGCGCATCTCGTTGTTATGTATTCGTCAGTAACATAATTCTTCATAGACTTCGTCTAATTGACTCGATGTTAAATGTATGATTTATTTGTTATTCGACGGATAATATTGCCTTAGTGATCTTATATACATACACAATAAACTCGTCAGGAATAGTCACGTAATATCCAAGATTAAATATCATTTAATGTAAATTTTCTCCCCATTTGCTACTCAAGTTAGAAACCCTATTATTTTAAGCATACTCAACAAGGAAACTAAACTAGACACATCATTAAATAAAAATATACTACATACGTCTTCGAGACCTTACAGTACTGCAAATAAAAAGATAATACACATACATACTCGTAAAAAAGCAGAAACGTGAAAACCCATTGAATGAACAGAAACAATAATCAACCACGTGGAAGTTTGTAAATACGCAAAACTTTTGTCTTGTGTTTGACCAGTCGTGTTAATCCGCCATAAATGTATATGTCGCAGGGAAATGACGATATCAGTTATTTCACGAAATCCCTAGGGATATCACGAAAATCCGGAAGATGTCGAATACTCTCGTTTATTACATCGTCTTCCTAAAAGTATCTAGTGATATGATGAAACACCAATTTATCGTCAGTGATTTCGTCGTTTCACTAAACTTAATCTAGTGAAATAAAGAATACTGTATAAGTTGTTCATAGTTCATTGGAAAAAAATACAGTTTCGGATAGCTTGATGTTCTGGCGTCTGTGCCAGGGCCTGCCACAATTTCGCAGAGCAGTAACACTTCTGGCTTCTGTTTAACGCAGAGAACGTTCTCGATCGACAGTATTTTATAACTTTACAATTAATCATATTCGCATGCATAAATTTGCGTAAATTTACTGTTAAATATAATAATAGAAAACAAATGATGATGATGATGGCATCCAGGCCGATTGTCGGCTACGGCGGCTGTTCTCTTTTATGGAGATCAGCCAGCTGAGCATGACATATTATAGTGCACAAGCATTCGCGCAGACACGGTGCACTCTCTATTCCCTCACTCTCATAGTCCGATGGGACGGCAATCCGACACGACCGGAAAGAGATCAGGCGCAGGACCGACATTTACATGCTTTCGGATGCACGGGTGAATCAATCACCAACTTCTAGACTCCAGGCTGCTTTATTAAAGTTTCTCAAAACCCACAAAGCGATTTATTTCGGCCCGACCCGGGATTCGAACCCGAGACCCCGTGCACAGCAGTCGCGCCTTGCGACCACTAGACCAACGAGGCAGTCAAAAATAAATAATCGAGTACCTATAACAATTGTGCTATGCGAAAGAATCGCAAAAGCATGCGATGAACGTGCGCACATTCTACCTGCAGCGTAATAATTTCGCGACTAAAATCACACGAGCCGCGCCAGCTCGAGCGATGCATTTGTTTCGCTCCCACTGTAACCGTGCGGGTATTAGAGCGAGCGAGAGAAATGTATGGCTCGATTTTTATTCGGCAGTATCCGCTTTTCTGACATTTTACTAGATTTAGTTTAGTGAAACGACGATATCACTGACGATAAATTGGTATTTTGTCATTTCACTAGATACTTTTAGGAAGAAGATGTAATAAACAAGAGTATTCGACATCTTCCGGAATTTCGTGATATCCCTAGGGATTTCGTGAAATAACTGATATCTTCATTTCCCTGCGACATATATATAAAACCCAAGGAATTTATATAGGCAATATAAAAATTACCCATTCAACGTTATAGTAGGTAAACAGTGTCGCTATCGGCATTTTGACAATGTTATCAATTAATTCCTAAAGTAAGGGGATGTAAATATAATCCTTTTATAACTTTAGGAATGTTTTGTATTTGTATGTAGACGACAAATAAGTTGTTAATCGGTGTTAAATCCTATGTGCTGAAATCCATAAATTGGAGAACAGTACTACACCCACTTTGTTGTAGATACATTATGTATAAACTATGTAAAAACAGACCGTAATGTAATCACTACAATACTTTTCGTAAATATTTTTTTTATTACATATTAAAAAAATACAATAGCAGTTTCTCACAGTTTTTAACTCCTTTCCCTACCCGGATACGTAAAACAAAGCCTATGTTCACCGTGGATAGTGTAGCTACCCAACAGAGAAATAATTTAAAATCGGTCAAGTAGTTTCGGAGCCTATTCATTATTCAATCCAAACAAACATATCTATCAAATCTTTTTCTCTTTATAATAATTAGTACTATTTTAGATTATTGGAATAATTGGTTTTCTTGGTTTTGGCAAAATACTAATTCATTATACCTCAGTATCAATAACAGTACATCACGACCCAGTTGCGGCCGCGGCACCACGCCAACCACGGAGGTCGAGGATAACACCGTCAGGTTGAGGAGCAAACAAATGGTACCACGATATCAGCTGTTTACCCAACGTCCGCATTTATTAGCACTCGTCCTTAACCGACGCTAAGGAAAACTCATTTCCTTCTGTAGACAAAGGATGTTTAACTAAAATATTGATCTTCAGTTAAACTAAATCCTTTTTACAAATTGTGGTTTAAGTTGTATGTTGACTTTTTTTCTTGGGAAATCATCAAATGACCCCTCCCGCTGTGGGTGAAGCAGGAGGCTTTAGAATCGTTATGACTAAAACCTACTATGCTGATATGCTCCTTCTGGCGGTCCCTGCGTGCCAGGACCACGTAACTCTTGCGAACAACCCGCAGCAAAGTCTAATGTTGACTTGTTTAAGAGTGACAAATAACAGATGTGGAAATTGATGCTCAACTTAAGATATCATATAAAAATATGCGATTTTAGATACGGGGGAAATACGCATTTATGGTGTCTTAAAGATATCACGAGTAAACGATTAAATTTAAAGGCTTGCTGCGCTTACACAATTTCCGCTGCGATTTTCGTAACATTCGTAATTTGGTTTAATATGTACTGGTTAACATCTCGAAGTCACTGTCGTCGTGTGTAATTTTATAAACTTGAATTCTATATTTGAGAGGAATACGCATACCTGGAAGTTTTTTTATGTTGTATATTATAATTTTCCATCTCACTTTTATGTAAGTGTACCCTATTCTATTCATCAGTTTACGACTACATAAAAAAGTATCAACATCAATTCAGTCAGCGGCTACTTTGCATGCATGTGTAGTATTATTACTTGGGATCACTAAGTAGTCCAAGGCTAAAAAACATAGCAAGAAAAAGATGTAGGCATCTTTACACGGTACATTCCATTCCAATCTGCGGAATGATCAACAGCCTCGGACGTGACGTCCCTTGAGAGGAAACCCTGAACAAGTGCGTTTTCCCTGTGGATGTTGACGGCTATCGATCAACGGTGACTAATTGTTTCCATTTTCATACAATTACACACTAATCTGCATTCGTTCAATTAAATCGATTAACTTAATGTACGCCATTGTTTGGGAGCTCAGCTCCAAAAACACGTGACGTGCACGAATGTTATTTTACGCTTCGTATAATATTCCACGTTTCAGTTTCTTTAACATTTATCAAAATATTGTTTGGACATCAGGAAAATCAAATGATCCATACGTACGTTATAATATTATGATAATAATTTAAATTAATTAGCCATAACTACCCTAAACAATTGCATTAATTGATGTAAAAACGCGGTAGTATCAATTCACACGGTTGTAATGATATCGATATGTTCTCACAATCATGAGTTAAGAGACGTGATCTGTTAGCTAAATGCGTTAATTTCGCAGATCCTAATATATGAAGCAGGCGGACACCTAACTGCTTCGACCTTTTCGACCGATCGTGATGCGACTAACAAAGGTAATAATGTGTTTATTGGTAAACACACTTCCTTAGTTCGAGGAGTTCGTACTTTATAGTCAGATATGTGAGGAAGGACGCTCTCATCTTCAAATGTCTTACAATTCTCAAGAGAAAATTTATTTTATTATCATTAATAGCTTTATCATAGTGAATTTCAAAATTTTTCGTTGCGATCCGTTCGGAATTTAGACTAAGCATGCATGACTGACAAGGCAACATTCAATCTCAATTAGGTGTAATCCTTTTAAAACGCATAAAACATGTTAATCTGCTCACAAGAGATAGATTAATAAACAACGTGATAAGATAAATATAATTAATAATACACAAGATCCTGTTCAATGTTTGCACTTAGAGCTACAATCTACAAGTACAAGGCAAGGATTATTATAATCACTACACTATTTCTTTATGTACAGACGCCAGCACATCGAGCTACTACAATCTGTCAAATTTCCTTAGTAGATTTTCAACTTTATCGCTGAAGCATATGGTTCAAAGTTGATTGGAAAAAAAATACTGTTTCGGGTTACTTGGTCTGTACTATTCAACAATAATATTATCTTTGTACGCATCACAAGTGCAGTATATGCGAAACATTTTGCAAATTCCTATTAAATTTTATTGTCTGCATAGAGGAGGGTTGCACAAAATGACTCACCCTGACGTAATATTTTCCTCAGTGCCTATTATTTTTTCTTCACTATTTAAGTTATTTTTTTTTTCAAAATAAATATTTTCCCTCAACATATCTTATTTATCATTCATATTTACAGATTTCTTCAAATAAACGGAGGCGTGACACATTGCAATTAGTGGCTGTTGATACTTCTGAATCGCACCGATGCAATATCATGAGTACTTGGGTATTTAAACAAATCCTCGACTTTGAGATGTGGAGTTAATAAAACCGCAAGAAATATTTATAGCTAGGCACAAGGCTGTGTTAAGCCGAATAAATAATAATACACCTTATATGTACGGTTTTAATGCACATGTTATTATTTCGTAACTGCGCACTGGAACAAAGATAAACCGCACAATGCAAAGAGCGACGGCACGCTAAGACATACTTTACACATTTCTTTGTTCGTTACATACAGAAACATGCACATTGCACCCTGAGCTAGGTGCTGCACTTTGTTTTAGGGAATCCATGATTCACCAACTCGACCGCAGGCTGGAGACACGCAAAGAAACAATAATATTTACTTTTCCTTTCAATGTCAAACATTAACCTTGTAAATCCTTTTATATAATATCAATAAATTTTGATATGATATTATTTTTGATAAAAAAGATTAAATGTTGCACTTAATTCACTTCATATTACCTAAGTATCTTCACGGACATGTTTACTGCATATGCACTCGATCGTATCAAAATTATATAGCTTCATAGTTAAACAATAGAATAAAGAAATGGGTTGTCAATTTATCAAGTTTAGGCAGACAAACAAATCGTGTTGTATCTCACAACATGACCGTGTCACACAGCTCAGCCGCTGTCACTCCGTTACGATATATTCAAATCATCGTGCGCACGCGCAGGGAAAGTGATCCGTCCACTCACAACAACTACATCGAGAATAGCCATTATCTCTATGGCCAAGTATTCATTTTTATGTATACATACAATATTATAAATAAACAATGACGTTATCAATACGCTATCAGAATATTTTGGAATGAGTGCCAATAACTACATAAAATAGAATGCACCGAGATCAAGTAACAAGTTACCAAATACCTCCGTGTGTAACAGACCTAGTTTACTTCAGTCATAAAGAACAATGCCCATTAAAAGGCAGATACACATAGAATTAAAACAACGACCTAGAATTCACTATCGTATTGGTAATTTCCTGAAAAAGCTAGGGCTCGCTGTGCCAAAACACTTGTGCAAACTGCATTGAACTCTAATACAATAGTGACAAGAGTCAGCGACATTTGCAGGTTCTGCGCAATTTAATAACAGAAACTAGTTTTAGCAAATACATCGTTGGATCATTATGACGACACGACAATTTAGTTGGCACAAATAGCAACATATTATTTCGTCATGAAAAAGTCGGCACTCCGCACATGCGCCTGACGTAAACCCGAAAGATGAACGATATGAGAAAGGCCAACACTTCTAATTTGATGAACGTAAACGTCGAATTCGCGAGCCAGGTGAAGTAATTACTGCGCTATTGTAACACACATAGTAAACAAACCCGTATTATATCTTATACTTGCAAATCGAGTACTACACAAAGCATTTAATAAATATTTTCTTTCATTAACACAAGAAACTATACCATATACTTCATATTCCATTGTTTCCGACCTATCTAAGGTCCGGCCATGATTAGGAATCATGTTTACGACCTGACGACGTAGTAGAAAGTGAATCTGCCTCTCACGCCGGAGTTCGGGAGTTCGATTCCCGCATGAGTCAAACATTTGTGTGCATGAACATGGGTGTTTGATTTAGTCTGGGTGTTCCTATGTGTAATATGTAGGTATGCATTTACTAAAAACAAATGTATAAGTACGTTTAATTATCTGTTGTTTGCTCTGCTTAGTTTGGGACTAGATGACGTTGTGTGAATGTGTGAGGAATATATTATATTACTGACCTGTGTCCATCCCATGTCATGGAAGTCCATGAGGACGACGGTGCCCCGCACCTGTGACTCGGGCTCCAACATAGCTGCCTCGTGGATCAAGTAGAACAGCTTGAACAACTGGTCAGCATTCACTTTCTTCGGGTCCCATGAACCTGATAGATGAAAAATATTGTTATATTTACACCAAGATAGGTGGATTTAAACCAACATAGTTGGGGAACAGGCTCGGGAGATGATGAGATGGATTTAGACCCTAAGGAAATAATTCAGTAATTAAGTAGGTAAGACTTCGAAGTTAAATAATGACATAAAAGGAAGATGAAGTGGAGAAAATACTTTTTTAATATATTAAATCGTTTTTTATATTTTGAAATATTTGTTAAAACAAAAGGCAACAGGATGATTTATAGTTGGCTGTCAGTGCAATATGTCAAGTGGAGAGAATGGGTTTTCGTAATGTTTTGTATGCGGCCCACTAGCGGACTGTCACTATTTATGCATATTGCGCATACGCATCGAATACGGAATTACATATAAGTAGCGCTAGAGCAATCCCATTACTATACCACTTTTTTTTAGTAAAATGCTGTTTTAATGACAAAATCATAATTATTATAGTTATTGCTAACCTTTCGGTACTGCACACACCTAAATCAGTAAATACATATGTGCAAAAAATATACCTAATCTACGAAAAATGTGTCAGAAAACACGAAAAGATAACATTTTTCTGAAAACTCTAATCTGTTTACTATGCTAAACAGTCACGGATATCCTTAAGTGGTTTTCCGTTAAATTGTACTCCGAAATCTATTTCATTTTCAAGATAACATCTCTAAGATATCGTATCATGGAGCACAAAAATAGAAAGTCTTCTGTCGTTCATGTATTGTCTCACAAGTGAGTACAGTCGAGCGATTAATCATTACACTTTATCACCATTGTTTTGTTCGGGACAAAGATTCTCCGAGGCGCAATCACACTTCTGCCGACATTATTTTGATAGATCGATTAATTATCTACTGATTCACCGGTGACAGATTCTACGTAGAATTCGTGTTACGAATGTTTCTGTTTTTAAAACAAACAATATACATTTTTGTTAGAAGCAATCGTCATATTGGAATAAAAATAATTTAAATGTTGATTGAGTGAAATGCAGTTAAAATAAGTAGCAGTAATAAGTAATCGTGACCTTCAAGTGAGTGTATATAAACATTACTATACTAGTCATCGGGTCGCCATATATTATACCATAAGTTTCCTAACCCTCTCGAAACAATAGCAAATATTGAATAACGATCAACGGAACTTTTAAAACACTAAACGGGAAAGAAAACTGGTTAGTGTAAAAGAGCGATTTATGCGTCTAGAATATTATTAAATGATAAAGATTTTATTTTTATTAGTTCCAGTTTTCTATTTTAAAATAATGTTTTATCATCTAAGGCACGCTAAAATGGTGAGTCCCGAATGTCATTTGTACATCTTTGATAGTCAGAAGCCAGCAAGTCCGATAACCAGTCTTTCCAAGGGATATCGGGTTGCCTAGGTAACTGGGTTTAGGAAGTCAGGTAGACAGTCGCTCCACGTAAAATGCATCCCGTTATGACTGGAAGCCGATCCCAATATACTCGTATATTGGGAAAAGGTTAGGCAGATGGTAAGATGTTTTACCATCTTATACTTTCGAAGACATAGTCCGGCCAGCATTTACTAGTCTCCATTACCATGTCGGGTAGCTTACCTCCGACATTAACGATGAGAACTCTCCTGCCCTTGTGGTCACGGCCCTTCAGGACATTGACAACTTTGTGTTCGAGGAATGCCACACTCTCTTGTTCAGGCAGCAAGTTGTCCAGCAATGATGCATTGTCACGTTTGAACTCAGCGATACGACGCATCTGTAACAAACAAAAATTATTATTTTGTGAACCCTGCACTAGTTGCACAGTTAAAAAAACATACATAGCTCTACTATACACAGAAGCTGTTGTTAAATTTTAATAAATACATATAAATTAATAAACAATTATTATTTAATATATATGTGTGTGTATATGCCCAGTTTGCCATACTCTTAAAATATCTCAAAATGTTTCGCAATGTACTGTGTCAAATGGATAAGCGTTCAATGGTGATCTGTAACACAGGATCTACCTTCTGCAGACACCATTCTCTAAACTGTGTAACATGAATAACTGTGAACATACATATATTGTAAACTATGAGAAAAATAAAGACTTTTTTATTTTTAATTATCTCTCCATCTAAAACTTCGAGATACACAAATCGTATTTTTACGACTAAGCAACATTGAATTTATGATGCAGCTTAATGTAACCAAGCTCATGATATTAAGTCGTATATGTATGCGCAGTGATCATGGGGTCATCATTTTATAGACGATAAACATCTTCTATTTGAATAAATCCATCAACTTATAGGTTTTAGTAAAGACAAACGCGTCTACAGTGAGTATCATCTATAGGTACCGGACTACCTTATATATTTCTTTTCTTTATTTAAATCCCAGCTTTTTGAAAACAGAATAAAGTGAAAATAGTTCGTCAGGTTCTAGTTTACTACTACTAGCATAACGCGAGTGTGAGTGAGACGCAAATATCCGCCGTAAAATCAAGTTTTCCAAGCAATGAACTTATTTATGTATAAGTTATCAATGCTTTCCGGCGAGAAACTTAGACTTCAAAGAGAAAATATAATTATATAATTAGAGCCGGGTAGACGTGCTGGTATAATTTGCTGGTCTACCTGTCTACCGTCTGGATCTAGCTAATTTCGAAGAACTAGTCTCGTGCGCTTAATACCAGTTATTGCGAAATGAATTAAATTAATTATGTTGGCCTCGAATATGACAACGAATATAAAAGCATCATTTTTTATTTTATAAGTCTAACATTATTAGTCTGATTATAAATACATTTTTTTATAACTACTTACCTAGATACATACTTAGATAATTAGATCCTTTTCATTTGATAGCGATCAGTACACTTATCTAGGAAGCTCGATGTAAAACAAGCTGGTAGAAAATGTTGTCTAGTATATAATTAATAAATTAGATAACATTACCATAATCACCTGATTAGGAAACGTAAAAGCTATCTATAGCAAAAAGGCCAGCGGCGTAGAATGTGCGAATAAAAACAAAAATATTGACAACTTAACTCGATTCTTGTAATCTCAACTTGTTATCATAATAATCGAATAGTTTACATTATCTGTGCAAAACACAATGGAACTCATTTCCTTGTTAGTTTCGATAATATGGTATATTACCAACAATACAATGATGAAAACAACCGGTGAGTAATTTATTGTCAAGAGAGGTGCACAGAAGGTAACTTATAGTCAGAATACCTATGTTTCAAAGTGTATCGAGTTATGTTAATCACGTAACAAGTTGATGAATGGGACAGCGCACACACGCGACTCATACTAACTACTCGTAATCGAGTCTATCTATCTATTTACTTATATTCGGCACTGCGGCCGATGCGCGCAAATTCGGACGCATAGACAATAAGTAGGTAACTTGCGTCAATCATGCCACTAGAATGCTTATACGAAGGTGCATTATTTTCTGAGAAAATTGCTGATATTAAGATAATTGAAATCAGACACGCACAGGTAAGCCATTTTTTATATTTTGAATTTATTACCTGCACCCAAAATTGCAGCAATCTTAGCGATGCAACGTGTGTTTATCTCATGGTCACACAATTTCTAGAAACAAATAAAAACTGTTGCCCAACTGACATTGGAAACCTTTCATTTTATAATTTATTTTATGCAATGACGATAATATTTTCATCCAAAATTATTTGTTCCAATTTTGAATGTTAGGTGGAAAGTGGCTTTTCGGACATTGTGAAACACGCCCTAAATCTGGTAATCTGGTTTCAGAGGATCCTTATTGTAATTTTTTCTATTATGATAAAATTAATAGATAGCCCACTGATAAGGGTGCTCAGAAAACGGCCATTAACGAAACGGTCGAAAAATTATACATTGTAATTGCGATTCATTGCAAAGATAAAATATCATGTAGAAAGCATGTTTGTACTATGATTTCAAAGGGTTTCGCACTTTTTCTATAGTATCCGCCAAGTTTGGAGTTTCCCACACTCTCGCACGAAACCAAAACCTTACAAAAGAAATAAATACAATAATAGCACAAAAGGTCTTTTTTTCATGGAAAATCATCAAATGATCCCGCTGAAGGTGCAGCTGGAGGGAAAGTCAGACTCTTACTGACTAAAACCCACTGTGTTCCTTCTGAAGGTCCCTGTAGGCCCTGTAGCCCAGAAGCACAAAAAGTCTTAAGCAGGTGATAGGAAGTCCGTCTTTTAACTGTTCGACACCTACATCAGAGTACAGTATTTATTCTACTAGGGTAAAAGTAAAAGTGAGATCAGTCCAACGGCTCATCTGTAATTGCACATGTGTAGCCCGCCTTAGACATTGAGGAAATCGTAGCATGAGTCCTGAGCCTAAGATTGATTGCTCAAGTGACCGGCTAACGACTGATTGCAGCGCCTGCCACTCTCATAGTTGGCGCGTACTTCACCATACCATCGCAGCGAGGCTGTTGCCCAATCTCTCTGTTATTACATTTAATAACATCTAAATGTGTTTACCTTTGTGAACTCGTATCTAGTACTAACCTTATGCAATGCACAACGATTGACGATTGCATTCCTTTAATTAGGTAACGTTTAATTATATCTTGTCAAATCAAATTTATTTTTGTAGCTACTCATTGATATGCTTCATTGGTTCTATTTATATTTATATTAAATGATTAGATTAACGTTTATTTAAATAAGATGTGAGATAATTAGACCTATAATACATTTATTGAACAGTATAACAGACGAACACAGCATCATTATTATCAAGAAGTATCGCCAGGCCAACAGTCAACTGTTATCGCAGCGACAGATAATACCGTATGCATTGTACATATACCTACAAAACAAATGAATTTATTATAAACTTCTCAAACACATGAATCACGCACTAAATTTTATAATTAGGCTTATCATTCACCTTGAGTGGTTATTTGCATGCAAGGCAACAATTATGGTTGAAATTGCGCGTCTATTTTAAACAACTCTAAAATGAGAATTTAAGAGAATATAGCCCCGTTGGTCTAGAGTAGTCGCATAGCGCGACTGCTGTACTCGGGGTGTCGAGATTGACTCCCGAGTTGGGTCGAAATGGCTCTGTAGGTTTTAAGAGACCTCCATAAAGTAGACCGGAGTCTGGAAGTTGGTTATTGATATACCCTTACATGTACAGCGGAAAGCATGTAAATGTAGGACCGACATTGGCATTTTGACATGCGTCTGGGCTCTCTCCGGTCGTCTCGGATTGCCGTCCCATCGCACCCATTTTTCTTTTTGAATAAGAAAATCTTTGTGGTTTGTATGATGTTATGACGAAAAGCTGTTGTTGAAATTGTTCCTATCAGCTATATTACCTAACTCAAATGTCTCATTGATATTTACTTTGTAATTAAATAATATCTAATGCTTCATGAACAAATAAGATTACATTTATGGAAAGTAAACAAAGTCTGAAGTACCTCCTTACATACGTCTCGAATGCAGTACACATTAGAACGCATGTTCAAGCGTCTGCCTATGCGCAACACATTGAGTAAGCTACATTCGTTACACGTCAAAGTGCATCTCAGAATCGCGATTCTTAAATATTTGTTTAATCGGTCTCATATTTATTTATCTTTACTGCGGTTATTAAAATATTTCTATGCATTAAGAAATTAGCAATAATAATATGCATTGTAATGACGCAGTGAGTGCTTAATTATTTTTCTTTATGACCACTAATATCAAGGCATTTTTTGTTTGTTGATATCGGTTGGTTAAATAAAAATATAGATATATAGCGACATCAGTCAAATGAAAGAGAAGGTGAAAGTTAGGACGTAACGTAAGTTAGGAAGTTCAAGAGTTGGCACATGATAGACAAAAATGGAAGGAGCTGGACCGACAAGACCCAGGCTCTTCAGTTAAAGGAGAAGAAATAAAAATATTTATTTCTGAGATCATACCAATCTACCTCGTCTAATTTAAGCACCCATGTAAGCAAGCGTAGACATTAAAGTTACTGCAAAGCTTCTATAAAAACAATTGTTACCATACACTGATAAGATTTTACTCCATGAATGGAAATATACAAGTTGCATGTTGAAATTGACGATAGTCTATCAGCCAGGCAGACTAGAACATATCCGGGTCGGGCTTTGATAACCGGTGAAGCTATATGCTTGACTCATACTTCACATATCGGATCATGAACGCGCCCTTTGGACAATTACTAAGCAATCAAGGTTTACTTTGTTTTGAAATTCTAGTGTTTGTCAATCTTGTACAGGCGTTTGGTTCATTTAACCTTTGTTCCAATTGTTCTATATGTAAATGAGTGTTTATCGATTTGTTCAATGTCGTACTTATAGCTTGAAAATATTTTCGAACGCTTCTTTTGTTTTTGTTCTGTTTTCTTTTATTTCGACGTAGTACTAACATACAGTCGTCGGCGCATAACTTGGCAAGAATTTTGATCGCGCATCGGGCGTTTAGTTACACATAATAGTGGTCCCTTTATGTGCTTTCCATTAATCTATGGTTATTGCCATGTTTTATTTAATAATTATGATCTGTTTTTTCCTAACGATTTTTGCCAAATTATGTGCCTATACATAAAATTTAATCTAGTTAACAGCATGTTTTAAACCCGAAACCGTCCTTTTTACATAATATAAAAAATGGGGAAACACGTGTGTGTACCACATTTTCAGCATTAAGAAAGCCAGCGCACGTGGCGTACACGCGCGTATAGAAGACCTTGCGGGCAGGTTTCCCGGCGTTTACCGCGCCGTACAACTGGTCTATTGCAAATCTTCCGCGTGAGACATGCAACAGTGCGCTGTTTATTAAACAAATTCGTACGTATTACACGATGATAGTGCACACTGACGAACCGTATACGCAATGTACCAAAACACTGCATCAAACCATAAACATCAAATATTCCACTCACCTGTTGTAGTGTTGTTTAGACCAACTAAACTGTTGTAGATATCTACGTACTTATTAAAGAATGAGTATAAAGCTTCTAGGTGGTCATGGAGTATGTCAAAAAGGTTTTAATTATAGCCTTTAAAGGTTGTTGGCTTTCTGAATTCCAGCTAGTACAACAGCTATTGTCTCGTTTCAATTATATAATATTTACGGATTAACTGCAGCACTTTGAACAACCACTCAACGCCTATGAACAAGTTATCGCAGTTAATCAATAATTTCTACATCTTTATTTATAGTTTGTTGTCAGATAAGCCGGCATAACCGACAAGTGCAATGTGTTTAGTTGCAAATATATGTTAATTTATAGGGCGGTTGGCATTGAACGGAGTCACTGTTTATCTGCACTCTACGATATTTGCGCGAAAACAAATGTACGGGTACAACATAAACACTCATCGGAAAAACAAATACACGCAGTTAATAAACTTCACATGAAATAATTAGATTTAAATTTAAAGGAATATGCTATAATTATTATATAAGGATTCTATAAAAGACAAATGGTCAGCAACGGAGGCCGGAGCGGAGGACATTGCTCCTCCGGCTTTGTAATACAAAACGGAATATTTACTTATTATCTACAATTCCGAAAACAACTTTCTACACGTAAGGTACGCGTTCAAGACCTGGGCGTAGCTTCAGACATTTAATGATGCAAAAATTTCTGCATGTTCTATAGTAATGATTAACCAAATAGAAATTCAATAACTTCATACGAATTCATATCATTTCAACCTCAATTTCGTCGCAACCCCGCCAGTCGTCAAACAACATTTCTAATTTATTGTTTACGCCGACAAAATTTAAAAATATAGCGGCAAATAGTGATGCGCGATAACGTTATCTGTTCAAGATAAACATTGAACTTTGACATTGCGTCGGCAGCTTATCTCACCCTTTCCGACGGCAAACGGGCAGATTCCTATGTTATTATGTCCCATGTTTATAAACAGAGGAAATTGTTTTATCAGTTAACTAGCGATAGATAGCGCAGACATGTCACAACATTGAGATAGGCTGCCTAATTATGTGTTTGAGAATACTGAGACTCTCACTGGGGTGAGATAAAATAAATTAATATTTAACAATTAATTCGTCACAAAAACGACAGTAGACTTATAACATAATAAACCTATAAAATTGTACACACTGTCCGCAATCAATGCACACTTTGACGTCAAGCCTGACTGCGATTTGTTAGCGGACGATTGGAAGACGATTCTGTCGTGTGAATGTTTTATTGCATATCAATTTTTTTATAACATACTTAACTAGCCAATGGCTGTTTTAATTGTTGAATAATAAATCATAGAGAGCATAAATTTAAATCGGTAACATCACTAGTAAACAACGTCATTTCTGTAATTATTATGAAATGTATAACGTCATCGACACTTCTACATGCGTACCTACTTAATACTTCTCACAATAGACCATATACATATTTAACTAAATAACAAGTGCAAATAAAACTTAAAATATTAGCTATTCAGCTTTAATTGTTATTGTATAACATTGTCAATGCATCACGGCAGGTTATGTAAGCTTGTTCTAATTATACGCAACTACATAGCTAATAAATGTAATTAATTATTGCAATAATTTATTCACATAGTTAGAGAAGCAATGAAATTATTATCAAATATAAGCTTGCAACATTAATTTGAAAGCTGTAATAGCATTGGTCTATGATATCTTTACCTAATTACTGGAGTAACTAACGCATTTGGATATAAAACAGACAAAGATTGGCTGTTAATTCCATATTATTGATTATTTACAAAATATTTTATACAGTGACGATGTAAATTTTGAGAAAATTCGGACATACATATGTTAATACATATGTGCGATTAAAATCCTTGTAGTCCGTATAACTTTTAATATCTTCAGTAAAAGTTGAATGACATCGACTTACTATGCACAGCATTGTTTAAATTTCTAAAAAGTCTAATAGAGGTTAAGAAGCCAATTTTCACATCCCTCTAATTAGATGTTAATAAGTTATCAGTGATATTGACAAGTAATTTAGTATACCAGATACTAATGACCCATTAGATATTATATCTAAACAGACAAAGGATCTTTTCGGAGAAATATGTAAGTAAGATTTTAATGTTCAATTAGTTGGTCAAATAGCAATTAAGTGCAAACTTTAAACCCCTTAAATTTTTCTTCGTTTTATTTTTAAAAACATGAATAAAATCTGATTGCCTACTTGTGTGACTGTTGACAAATAGGTAAGTAAATTACATGGATACCAAATACAGTAAGCAGGTCAAGCACTTTTCAAGGAGATGTTCCAAAATTTAGAGGCTCCGTCGTTTAAGTTGATTATAATCACAGCCGTTTATTATCCTTGGTATGAATCGTATAATAAGCGGGGTCTAGGACAAGTCCAACGAAATCAGTCGTTAACTGTTTGTAATTGAAGTTGCCAAACATCAGTACATTATTATGTAGTTGCCGAGTTACGCAAAGTTAGTAGGCTGTAACAATATGACCCGCTTAGCTTGCACTCGTATGCTCGGTGAAGATGTCGACTGGTTCAATTAAACTGTGTCTAATAATGGAAACTGTTACGGATTTAACAACCATGCTGACAGAATAGAGCATTAACTATTAATATTTATTAAGTTAAATTGTGTCTACATAAGGCTAGTTCAATCGCGACCGGAACGGAGTCTTACTTGCCATGGTTCATTAATCGCACGTGTGTATTTAAACATGTATTGTGTGAATATTGTGAATTTATAGGCCGAAAAGTTGAGCCAAGTCACAGCCGGGAAAATACGTATAAGAATGTACAACTTACAAGTGCAATTGCGCTCTCTGGGTACCACTTGCAGGGTCGGAGGAAGATGGTGAGCAGCTCGTCATCGTCTCCGAAGCACAAGTCCTTGTTCTCCTTAAGGAGCTCCCGTAGCCTCTCGAGTGCCTCGCGGACTCTTTCCGGAGTCTCGCGTAACTCCTTCTCAGCAATTGCTCTCGTCTCTGGCGACAGCTCAACGCTGCGCTCTAACCTGAACTCACTTGAACTCATTTTGGTATCTGGAAAGAAGACAACAACTATAAAATATGTGATAAAATCTCTGCATTTGCTATAATTAATTAAATTAATGTTCTTTATAAGACACAAACAACTTAGTACAAGGTTCTCTACGATATCAGATGCCTTAATCGATCAGATAAAAATGTTAGCACTCATTATTGTCAAAGGGCATCGTATAGCAACGGCCGGCGGAGTATGTTGACATGACACTGGCCGCAAGGCAAGGACTTATTGTGGATTCAGATCACGCTGCGCCGGAGCACGTGTCGCCGACTTCACGATTAAAAACACATCATTGCGTTGGAGATCGATTGCACAAATCTATCGAGCACTACCCATTGCTAAAATGACCCGCCGGCCTATAACGAATAGCGGTTAAGTTTTATTTCTGATTGCATTAAGCAACTGAGGAGTTTTTATATAATCCAAGCGCGGATCCACCGTTGTGGGCACGATGGGCATGCCCACAACCTAAATAGACTCGTGACGTCACACTTCTACGGTGTAATGTAAAATGTACCTAGCATTTAATTTAATTTGAAATTCTCGGATTTTATTCAAGACAAAATCCAAAATTTCAATCATATTTCGGAAAGGCTATTCCAAATTAATATGCACTCAGCCATCACAATCATCAGATACTGTTGTTTTGGTCCAAAATTAACCTACTTCTTGCGTGCTTCCAGCCTCTGGAAGCACACAAAACTTTTGGAAAAACTTGATGAAATTATTCGGAATACATTAACATCAATATTAAATGTGGCAATGGACGACCGGGCCTGGATTCAGGCCACTCTCCCCGTTCGTTTGGGAGGGCTCGGTGTTCGCAAAATTTCAAGTATAAGTTTACCGGCCTTTATATCCTCCGTCCACGGTACTGAAATATTGACCAGGAAAATTTTACCTATCACACTGGTCAATTTTGAGGTTCCGTGTTTGACTGATGCTATAGAGGCCTGGAAAATCGCCTGCCCGAATACCGATATCCCCGCTAACCCATCCTTCCAGAGACAGTGGGATGAGCCGCTCTGCAGAGTAATTCGGAAAGAATTAGTTGAAACATCCAATACTCCTGCTGAGCGAGCGCGCCTGCTGGCTGTGGGGGAATGGGAGTCGGGTCTTTGGCTTCACGCACTTCCGTCGTCAAACATCGGCACCATGTTTGATGACACCACTTTCAGACTCGCCGTGTGCCTGCGTCTGGGTGCTCCATGTTGCTCCCCTCATCGCTGCCCCTGTGGTGAAGCTGTCAGCGGCCTCGGACACCACGGCCTGTCGTGCAGCCGAAGTGCGGGCCGCATAGCTCGTCATTCGAACATCAATGACATCATCCGTCGTGCTCTTGTCGCCGTAGGCGTACCAGCTGTATTAGAGCCAAATGGCTTGGTACGCGACGATGGTAAGAGACCAGACGGTATGTCATTATTTCCTTGGAAGATGGGTAGGTCTTTAGTGTGGGACGCAACCTGCGTCGACACTCTGGCGCCTTCCCACCTTGCTGGGACGGCGTGTTGTGCTGGCTCTGCCGCTTCGGAAGCAGAAAACCTCAAACGGCGCAAATATAGTACCCTAATAGGCAACTATACCTTTGAGCCGTTTGGGGTTGAAACTCTGGGGCCGTGGGGTCCGAGTGCACACCTTCTTTTTAAGGATATTTCCAAGAGACTCGCTGACACTTCCCGCGACCCAAGGGCTGGCTTTTACTTCGGACAACGATTAAGCATTGCCATACAACGTGGCAATGCTGCCAGCCTTTTGGGTACACTCCCGGCGGGCAGCGATGAGGAAGAATTTTTTGACGCCATTTATTAATAAGGTTTTTTTTTACTTGTATATATTAATTTATATTTTATTTGTAAATACATTGTAAATATTTATGTGAATAAAAATAAAAATACAACATATTTGAAATTCTTAGAAAATATAAAAAACAATCAAAATCTCGCCTGGTGGAATTGGATCTCACCTGCTGATTTCACTAACGTTACTCCTGAAACAACGTCAAGATACCTATTTACCCAGTCTAGTGTCCCTATATTAATATAATGTCTACTAGAAAAAAGAAAAAAAATATAAGTTATTGATTGAAATAGGTTCGGATCGAAACTGACTATTTAATTTGAAGAAATCGGGTCCGACTTCCTCCTAAGTTTATTTCCATTCCTAAGGCCAAAGTCCTGGCGGCGGCCTCTCGCGTCCGGCCCTGATCCGGGCCATGGTCCGGAGCGAGAGAGAATGGGATGCCGTCGCCTCCTTCTGTGAAGCAGTTATGCTAGCGAAGGAGGCGGCGGAGCGTGACTGCCCGAGGGAGAAATTTTGAAGAGGCAGCCAGCTTGGCCCCGGCGGGTGGTTCGCGAGTGGTGGACCGAATCTCCCGCCTAGGGCTGAGGGTGGCTCTGCACAAGACCGAGGCCGTGTTTTTCCATGGGCCTCGGCAGCACCAACCGGTCGATGCTCATATCCATGTAGAGGGTGTCCGGATTGCGGTTCAGGCCCAGATGAAATATCTGGGTCTAGTGCTCGACAGCAAGTTGCGTTTCAGTGCACACTTCAGTGAGCTGTCGACGCGCTTGCTGAAGACCGCGGGCGCTCTCTCATGGCTCCTCCCTAACATCGGGAGGCCCGGCGACCAATGCCGGCGTCTATACGCCGGCATACTGAAGAATATGGCCCTATACGGGGCCCCAATCTGGGCGGGCTCACCGTGCGGACCGAGAAACGCTGCTGCCATCCGCAGGCCACAAAGGGTCATTGCACAGCGGGTGGTGAGGGCGTACCGCACAGTGAGTTTTGCGGTGGTGTGCGCTCTGGCGGGAACCCCTCTTTGGGAACTCGAGGCTTGGGTGCTCGCGAGAGTGTACGATTGGACCGCAGAGGGCGCTGATCGGGCGTCCGGACCCATTGGAACGGGAGGAAGTGCGGGAGGAGGCGAGGGAGGCGATAACTCGGCACTGGGCCGAGGACCTTGCCTCCGCAATATTTGGCCGTCGGACGCTGGATGCCATCGGGCCAGTATTGAGAGATTGGCTCGATCGGCAGCATGTCTGCCTCTCCCTGCGTCTGGTGCAGGTGCTGTCCGGGCACGGCTGCTTCGTTTCGTACCTGCACCGGATTGGAAGGGAGGAGACGCCGAAGTACCACCACTGCGAAGGCGAGGTGGATACGGCGGAGCACACGTTGGAGATGGCGCGGCGGGTATCAGCCCCAGCGTGGGCTGATACCCGCCGCGCCCTGGTGGCAGTATTCGGGACTGACCTCTCGCTTCACAGCGTGATTGCCGCCATGCTGGGAAGTGAGGAAGTATGGGCGACAGTAGCCTCCTGCTTTGAGGACGTTATGTCACAGAAGGCGGCGGCGGAGCACATGCGTGGGGACGACCTTCTCGCAGCGCCGCTTCGCGGACGAAGAAGAGGCGGAAAACGGCGAGCACAACGCCCGTCATCATCCGCCCGTGGAGATGATCAGCAAGCAACAGGTGCGGGAGTGCCTTCGTCGGCATCACAGGATCCACCCCCTGAACTCCGGCCGTTACAATAGCCCCTTCCTATCCTATTGGAAGGGGACGCTTTAAATTCCCAGGCCCCCTCCACTCAGGCGAGGTTGGAGTGCCGCTGGGTATTTTTAGTGGGTATACCGGGAACGACTTTCCCGGGGAGTCCCACATACCCCTGTCCCGACCCCCGATAGGAAGGGGATGCGTAAAAGCATTTTTTCCCAGCGCCAAAAGAAAGGGCTGGTACTGGTCGAAACCACGGGCGTCGGGTGTCGAGGGATGACTCCCGACCACCGTAGGTGCGGGTCTGCGGGCGGTGAGTTTGGGTAGCTCACCGTCCGAGCGTCTAAGGACGACGGGCCCGTGTCGGCGGCACGTTCTGCTCCACGCGCTCCTCGAAGAGATGTCAGCAACATGGGAGACCCCTTAGGGCCAGGGTCTGCCTGGGCTGCGGGTTGTTCGCAAGAGTTACCGTGGCCCTGGCACACAGGGACCTCCAGGAGGAACATAGTGGGTTTTATTCAGTAAGAGTCTGACGGTCCCTCCAGCTGCACCCTCAGCGGGAATGGTCATTTGATGATTTCCAACAAAAAAAAAGCCAAAAATCCTAATGCTCTGAAAAAAGGAAATAATCTAATTCAAAGGTTCATCAACGACTTGCATGATTCGACTCTTACTTAGCCGATTTTCTAGTAGCTGTGACCACAACCTTTTTTGAGGGCTGGATCCGCGCTTGATATAATCGTCAAGTTATACATACATATTTGTAATCACTTAATTTAGATAAAGTTACTTTAAACTGAGCTTTCACTTTAAAAGTTTTGTTTAACAGTTATGGTTTAAAAAGACGTCTTATCTTGACCTTTAAACACATCTTTAAGATTTAAGTAGACAATATTCAAATAAAAAAATTGAACTTTAAATAGCATATCTTGTACTAAAAAAATATTGATTTTATATTGACGTGACATGAACATGAATCTCGAATTAAGTGTTTGACCATCAACGATAGTTCATTAAATATTGACAGATTTAATTGCAAATCTTTACTTGAATCCGCATAGTATTAAAGTTACTTATTTAGCTTTTTTTCTAGTTAGGTACATTAAGTTTATTGATAAACTAATGAAGTTTATTGATAAATGATAGAAAAGGCATTTGTAAGTAAATAAGAAAAGATACATGTTGAGTGAAGTGCTCGTAGATGACATGTTGGACATTCGCTATTTATCTTGAGTTCAGTGACCTCAACACGAGCTCAATATTGTTCTACATAAACCGCTTACCTAATATACTACTTATATGTATAGGATAGATGAGTCTAGGCGAAAGCTGAAATGCTTATATATGTTTTTTTTTTCTTTTCGAGTGACTGATTTGCAATATTAATTAATTACATGCTAAGCAATAAATATTTTTGTGATCGGCGATTTTGCTTACTCTGTTAATTTAAGTTTTTTATGTGACGTCAATAAGTAGGTAAATAATTGAATTGATGACTAGTAATTACATAATACGTTTTTTTTTATATTTGCTATTTCGCGACGTGTTCTGATTATAGTGAAGGTAAAATATTAAAATTAATACAACCCTTTGTAATAGTAACAGACGCCAGCACATCAAGCTACCCGAAACTGACACATATTCAATTAACTTTAACCATAATGCTTCAGCGATAAAGTTAAAATTCTATTAAGGAAATCTGGCAGATTGTAGTAACTTGATGTGCTGGCGTCTGTACCTATTATGTATTCATGTCATAGTAAACTGTGTTATTGAAACTAATAAAAAATTAATAAATAATAATATTCCATTTTTTAAGTTTACATATCACACACTGAAACATATCTACTACACCATATCACATGTTCAATAATTCATGAAAACTAAGTTGTACAAAAAAAGACTACAACCGGACTAATAATAAATGCAGATATAATTCCATACGCATATCCGCAATACTATACGTATACAACTACAAATATGCACTAATAACGAGCACCACACATTTGAATCACAATTTTTTCAATACTTAATAAAAAAATCACTAACAATACAAACTGAATTGCGAAAATACACTAACCTCACTCGCGTAGTTCACGCGCCGGTGGAAATCACAAAGGGCGGAAAATCGATCGTGCGGCGAGTGAGAGGCGTAAGCGAGTGTGCGCGCGCGCAGCCAGCCGGCTGTTATATAGACACGATAAGCGCACACGCTTACTTTGTGCCCCAGCCTAGCGCTTTGTAACTTGCACTTACATTGAAACTCTTTGAAAATAAACTCCTTAAGTATAGGTACTTGAAGATCCAAACTTATACCAATGTATCGATAATAAACCAATCACAATTATTTATTGGTGCAATTCTGTAATATAACGCCAAAAGGCAAGTGCAGAGGTGAGATTTTATTCGACAATAACAATAAAAATGTAATCTTCGCAAACATACTTCAGTCTACCTTTATCTTATCATATCGATTCATCAATTCAAGTCATCACACATTAGCTAATCATTTTCATTATGTTCATTCGAAATATTTAAAAAATTAGATACTCTTCCTGTAAGAAGGAGATAATCGGACATAGATTACGAGCTCACCCAGAGAATGTTGGCTATACTTATATGTGCTAGACAGCAACAAGTAGGTAGATATTAAACTATAACGATCTAATGTTGCATCATAAAAATAACGAGTCTTGCCATATAAGGATTTACTTTTTAACCAACAGCGGCGAAGCCAAAAGGTTGGTTAGGTTTTAGCAATTTATTGGTTCAGACGCCAGCAGATCAACCTACCCAAATCTGTAAAATTTTACCAATCGAACATAAACCTTCCACTATTGTGATAGGGTTGAAAATCAGTCAAAGAAATTTGTCAGATTGACGAAGGTTGATGCTGGCATCTGTACGTTCAAAATCATTTAATTCAAAAGCACATACAAAATTATTAAAATTACTCTCACCTTATGCAATATGTCTAATCATTGTAGATGCGCAGACGCAGGTAGAAACATGCTGTCCCATAATCTTTACGACGTACTCGTATGAAGATGATAAGCTTTAGATACTCTAATTTACGTATTCTTCTGCAAAGGAAATTACCACATGTTTAGATATACAACATTAGTCATAAGTCGTACCTGACTTCGGTACACGCGTGCGATCTGTATTAAATAAAATAACATCATGTAATGTTTTTAATGTCTACCACGAGTAGAGATAACATAACATGCGGCATAACATTGCTAATAATATAGTTTCATTCCTAATACTAGGTCAGTCATTGCAATTTTCATCACTTTATGAATTTTCTTAAATTAAAAATTCCAGGAGGTAGGCTACTGAAATGCAAAATAGATCTCCCTAAAATTATTCAAAATTCCTGCCCGAAAATTACCCTACCTAATTCATGTTTTTGTAAAAAATCTTTTCCGGATTTTCTTTCAACTGTGCCATCCAGCTACATACCTACTTGATTTTTACACAATGAGACAATAATTTTATAAGGGCCAGTTTCACCGGTTACGGATAGCAGATAAAATAAAAAATGGAACAGAATTTGTATGAAATTTAAGAATGAAGCCAGATAAGCTATCCGGAACTTATAAGCAACCTGTGAAACTGGCCCTAAATATTCTTTTTTGACATGCTGATTACATTGAAGCAGTACGCTTGGCAGGGAAAAACTGTAAGGGTTGTTATGCCATTTCGGTGTGTATGCAACTTTCAGGATTTATCGATATCATATCGATTAAACCCAATGAGAGGCAGATAATGCTGACTTATTACCTACCGACTGCCGCTATGGTGAGTAATGAAAAAAATCGCATGCCGTTCTTTTGTTTGGTCTTTAAATCGTTGTAACGGTACAAATTCAAAACAAGTCTTATTCAAAATCTATATTTCTTTATTGATCCTTAAGAACCTTATTGCTATAGAATCTAACCAAGTATGTTCCTTCTATCTTAATTACCTATCAGTCTAAAATGCCGTACATTGATATCAAATAGAAGCTGTCGATCCTCATTCACGCCTTAACCGTTCGGTTATCAACATACCTATCGGTAAGGAACAAAGTGACATAATTGTTTCTATGAATTAAATGTTCCAAGGCTCATATATTATCTGTAACGCGGCCAGTCCACAGTTCACAGATCAAAGAAGTATTGTAGCTACATAAGAAAAGAACAATGTCCATATGAGTGAGTCATGAGCACATACTGGACGTATTTACACAAAGACACATTATTGTCACCGCGATAGGGACTTCGTCGCCCAAACCTCTTTGTTTGAGGCGGTGTTAAGAAACTTTGCGCTGCATAGCAACCTACAATTACTGAAGTGTAAGAAAGTGACCGATTTATCCTGCAACTTAGGGACATCATAAGGCATTTTCTATTCTTTCTTTCTGTCTCTAAAGAGTAATAGTTTTTGGAAGAGGTATTGCTACTGCTACAAGTAATATGGGACATGTTTTCGAAGTTATTTTTTTTATATTATGTCGGGACACCTTTTCACATATTGTGGTTGACACCAAAGTAAGCAATTGATTAAGCTTGTGCCAACACAACTGAAAAACTACATATACTTTTACACAAATATATTTATAAATACATATATAATTAGACGCAGACCACAGCCAACAAGCATGCCGGGAATCGAACTCGGGATCTTCAACTTGGCAGTACGGCGTGGTTACCATTACGCCAATGAGGTCGTCTAAATATTTCAATAAACAGATATTCTATCAAGATACTTATTGTTCATCACTAAACGATTTGTCTAGGCTTGCCGAGAGGAACGGCAAAAACAATAGAACTGAGCGTTTTGTGACTAGATCGTAGATAAATTTGTTTTTCGTCCTTGGTGTAGAGCGGATGCCCCTCCCAGTCCTAGGTACAAATACTTTCTTGTTTCTACATCCTTTGCTTGTAATATGTAGATATATTAAAAATAATAGTACCTACAGACGCCAGCATCTGTCAAATTTTCCTAATCAACTTTGAACCATATGTTTCAGAGATAAAGTTAAAAATCTACTAAGGAAATTTTACAGATTTTAGTACCTTGATGTGCTGGCGTCTGTACCTACTAATTAGCTATTTCCTTGCACTACGGCATAAACCCGTTGGAGTCAGATCAGGAGCGGATTTTCTTTGAAAAATTATCTTATTTAATTTTGCAAAGTTATAAATACATACACAATTTAAATTAGAACCTCTTCATAGCTATTTTGTATCTGTACGCCTAATTTAGGTAACCTAGACGCTCATCCTAGGTTCGTCAATCAAACTAGGTACGTATCCAGACTGACTTGGCACATTCATATAATAGAAATACAGAATTGTGTAAGCAGAATTTTAATTTCATTGTTTTAAAATATTCGAAGACAATGGTTTTGTTCGGAAATTTTATACCTACGTGTATTATGGACTTAGCCCAAAACATCTTTGTTATAATAATGACACACATACTTCTCGTGTCAGTAAGAATAATTTGATTTTACTTTCTTCAGAATATGGTCAGATCGGCTACTTTTTTTGTAGGTATATCCGTATCGTAGATATCTAATGCAGTCCCGATCTCGCAAGGTTCTGATCCGAGATGATTATGAGAGTGGGGGCACAAAGGGGTATCTTTTTCGATTCGCTTATAACAGCTTCTCGCTGGACCCGACCAAAGTTGAGGCGGTGGGAGCATTTTCACGGTGGATTAATTGATGAGTGACCATTTATGTCATAACGATTTCCTCCTAATTTTGGAAGGGAAATTAAATGTACGGGTAGGTACGCGGCTCTCATTTGAACATTTTACGGTGGTTAGGGGTAGTCAGAAGCCAGAAAGTCTGTAGACCAGTCTTACTCTTAACTGAGCTGCATTCGGTTGAAGCCGAAATAGTTGGGAAAAGGTTAGGCAGATGGATGATGAACTCTTTCATATCTTTCGTGATAATTATGAGTGATTAGTTAATAGGTAAATATGAAATGAAGTAATGCCGGTAAACAGTGCAGTCTTAATTAACAAAAAAGGTTGCAGAAAACCAAAATACCGAAATAAATCATCCTCCATCACACTCCACACTGCTTCTGTTGATAAGTCAGTTTTTTTTTGGAAGTTTTTTAAAGTATCAAATTTCAAAATGCACTAACTGATCCATAACCAGATATAATGTTATCGTATGAAATTACGTTGGGTATATGTGTACTTAGCTATCGTAGGTCATGTTATCACTAAACGCTGTCGCAGCAACAAAATCAAGGCGTGACTTTGAAAATCACACTTTATCTATACAAATATTATAAAGCTGAAGAATTTGTTTGTATGTTTACACTATGGCTAAAAAACCTAGTCAGACTGCCTCTTTGGTGATAGGTAAACTTTGTGACCACTGAACTATGTATGTAGGTATAGTTTCGGATTCTATTCCCGGGCCTGCTAAATAGCTTTACAGAAAACTGAAAAAAGAAAGCGAAAAACTACCAAATCCGGTCAACTCGGATCACACAACCATGATCCTCAGTAAAGAGAATTTAGTCACAAATTAAATAGTTACTTAGTACGGGTATATATGGGTACTTTTCACACCGGAACCTTCAATGACGTCATCGATACATAGAACACCTAATTCAATTTTTACCTAATTGATACATTTCCTGCCATTGACCAAGGCATGCCAGAAGACAAGGATTTTGGGCACGAGTAGGCGCGTCGTCTTTTTTTTAATGTCCCAAATTAATTTGTCAAATTATAAATAAAACTTTATGTAAGTAAGATAAGTATGTACGTATTTACCCACCTATAAAAGTTTTCATTGAAAACTTAACCCTTATAAGACTGAATGCAGTTATGTAGATGTCGTTATCAAAGTTTTAAGAGACGCTACCAAATGAAGTCTTTAATCAAAGTCTAAACAGTGAACTTTGACACAAAAACATATACAACTATCACACTAGAATTCTACAGGCGGATACATTCACTCGTAAATAGTGATTAATTAAATAAATATAATTAATTTAGTCTGGTCATTGGGCCACATTGCTTACACCAAGATAACGACTGAACCAAAATAGATAAACGTTACTATGCCGGAACTTTCCATCGATGTTAGCGAATTTTAAGTAAATGTATAATACTAACTGTTGCCCGCGACGTCGTCCGCCTGGGCATTAGAATAGCAAGATAATAGAAAAAAGATTCACAGCTGCTCCCCCTTAGGTGATAGCGTGATAATATGTAGCCTATATGTTGACCCGAGCTCATAGTTATATTCATGCCAAATTTTAAGCAAATTCAAGCAGTACTTTTTGAGATTAGCCCGGACATACATACAGACAAACAGACAAGAATTCTAAAAACTATATTTTTGGCTTCGATATCAATTGTAGATCATTTTGAATTTTCTACGATCTATTATATGTACGTATAAAGATATAATGTATATGTAAAACATTGTATGTATGCATTAATATTATTCATGAACTTAAATTGTGATAAGTAAGTGTCGGATATCGTTGCGTGATATAGTAAAACGACCTTGCGAGGACATAACATCGGAGGGTACTTACCTAATCTTTGCAAAATTATTCTGAATGTAATACTGTACGTCGATTAATTTCATTCAGTTATTTCAATAGAAATTAGTACCTGAGGGTGGTACCAAACCAATCGACTGTCGATAGATGCTAAAATGTAATGGTCGACGTCGATCGATGATTTCCACCACACTGATCGCGTTCGTCAATCCATTCTACCGACGATCGATCGATAGATCTAGTAAGACCCTTATTTATATCACTACGTGAAAGGTACAAGGACTATTAATTTAACAACAATATAAGCAAGATATTATTTGAATTATCATTTACAAATATTTATACATATTTACCAAATACTTTTTGCTGACTACCCACACCTAAAAACTTTTATAAAATATATTTAATTACTTTATATGCAAATCTAGTCAAGGTTTTCGGTGATCTGTCTACAATACAAACAAGAAAAGGAATAAATAATAGATAGGTCATAAATGAAAGCTACAAGAATAACATACAAGTAATATTTATTAAAATTTTACGATTCATCAACGTCGTTCATCGTATTATCGTCTTCGGAGTTAGAATCACTGTCGCTGGCACTCCCTCCCTGCAAAACATTAAGATATTGAAAGATAAAAAAGTTATCATTGTATGTACAGACGCAAACACATCAAGCTGCTACAATCTGTCAAATTTCTTTAATAGATTTTCAACTTTATCGCTGAAACATATGGTTCAAAGTTGATTGGGAAAAATTTGACAGTTTCGAGTAGCTGTTGAAGTAGGACTAGAGTGCCCAATTATTGTAGGCATCTGAAACATTTCAACAGCCAAAAAAAATCTTCACAAGAAAATTGTGTATTAAAATAGTCTAAAATCTGTACCAATAGAATAACCATGTTGACTTATGCTCGCTTTCCGAATGTTGAAAACATTTTTTTAAGTTATTCCTATTATTAGTTCACGCCAGCGTTTTCAACCATGTCCCGTAGAAACATCTCCGCGCACCCAGATAAATCTTCTTCGAAAAATGGGCTATCTTAATTTTTTTGTTATCGGTCCAGTAGTTCAATACTCAATACCTTTTCAATTATTTATGGCATTCCTTATGTTACATAGATGGTAAAAATAACTTAAAAGATACAAAATGGACCCTGTCGGACACGCAAACATTTTAGGAGAGAGGAAAAATTTTAGGAGAGAGGAAGTTCCCTGGGGTTAGTACATTGAAGCAAACAAACAAACTCTTTAGCTATATAGATATTAGTAAACAAAAGATATCTATTTCGCCAATATAGATAACACGTAATTGACTTATTGTTATCGTAGCGATAATGGGAAGGATTAAAGTACAATTTATTGCTATGCTAAAACCAGATACAGATCTCTTTCCCGTTTAAAGTTTAATGATCTACAGATAATTGTTTTCTTAATTAAGTATTTTTATTTTTAATCGCGTCGTTGTTGGTCGGTCCGTGGATAAGTGACCATCTTGTCATAACGAGTTCTTCCGTGTTTCGGAAGGCATGCTATACTATAATATATAACTGTAATTTGTACATCTTTAGCAGTAGTTACGGGTAGTCAGAACCAAGAAAAACTGACCACCATTTTTACCAAGGGGTCTCGGGTTGCCCAAGTAACTGGGTTGAGGATGTCAGATAGGCAGTCACTCCGTGTAAAACAGGGGTACTCAGCTGCATCCGGTTAAGACTGGAAGCCGACCCTAAAATAGCTTGGGAAAAGGGTAGCTAGATGAATGGAGTAGAGAGATATTGTATGAAAAATGCGACAGTTACCTCAAATTTCAAATCAGGGTTGCTGCTGCTATTGAATAGTGTATCCTTAACGTATCGGAACATGTGGTCGCGACAGATCTCGCCCGTGTTGGGCGCCAGCCAGCCGCGCTTCTGGTGGCACATGTAGCCGGGAGGGGGCTCCACCGCCAATATCTCTTCCACTTCTGGTAGTTGGATGTCGCAGTACTAGGAAGGAATTTTTATATAATAACCAATTAACTTGGAAAAGTAGAAACGTTAATTGCAATTGTAATTATGGAGCTTAGAGGTATAGATTCGTTGAAAGACTTTTTGTGCCTAAATCAGAGACAGAGCCATGTCTGTATTATGTGCAAATAAAACAGCCTACAGTGACCGTACCGAAAATGACATTTTACATACAAAAATATATTTTATTTAGACTTTTAGGGCCTTAATGCAAAAAAGTTAGACGTTTGACGCGATTTTAAAGAAATGCAAAATTAATTTAAACACGTGTCTAACGTCTCTCTAGCTTTTTTGTAGTAAGGCCCTTACAATTTCACAGACAGAATTTCAACGTAAGCACTTTTGAAGTACGAAGCGAGACATGTTTACCCTAAAATAAATAGCAATCAATAACAATAAGCAAGGGAAAATTCAAGATTAAAACGTTATTTTCCTCAAACAGTATTAAGAAAAGCAATTTTCCTGTGTACCTGATAGAATATATGTCTTTGCGTAGGCGTCATGCCGGGGCGGAAGTACACGCTACCCTCGGCGATGTCCTCGGAAGCGGAGGCGGCCTGCTCCGTCAGCTTCCTCTTGGTCGCGCGCTCGCGGTCCGTCGTCATCTCCTCGCGGGACATTATCATGGAACGCACGCCCGCTGCCATACGTAACTGTATTTATTATACGAACATGGTGGATTGCATTTACTTGTGAATGTAGATAGGTGTGTGACATAGTTACAATGTGTTGTTATAATTATGTGTATTTTTATTGCATTTAGTGCAAAATAATATATAGGGTCTAACAATACTAATAACACCATATTATTAGATACACATATAATAATAAGTTACATATAAATATATATATAGATAAATATAGTTATATATATATCATATTATCATCAGTTGTGTTGATACCCATAACACAAGCTAATCAATTGCTTGCCTTGGGACCAACCAACCGTGTGTGAAAAGGTGTCCCAATATTATAAAAAAAAGAAGAAAGATAAACTACCTGCATGCCTCAACCTGAAGTCCAATGTTTGGTATATTCTAGCGCCTGGCTCCTTCCTGGGGTCGTACCCATATCGCACCCACATAGACCTCCATGGCCCAGTCTTCATGTACAGAGCTAGACAAGGCATGATCACCTTCAGAGAAATCAGCCTGATCTTTGTGTGGTACCTGATTAAATTCAGTGACCATATTGGTCTCTTCTCAAGGAGCTGAAATATTATTTGTGTATTTTAATTTATCATTTTTTTACGCTTATTTCATTTGTTAGACTGTAAATGAGTGCAGATTGGAAGGAAACTAACTTTATTGAGTATTTTTTATGAATTACAGCTAGATTTTGAATATGTAATTGGCTTATTTTAGAATGACCACAAATGTAGAACATACACACTTTAAAAATCTTCCAAAAACAAACCTTTTTAACAGTTTCATACTCTTCAACTAAACGAGGATTAGATTCACATTTCAGTGCCTTTTGCTTTAAATAAATTTCATGTGGCTCAGCAGGCAAGTCATCAATCAAGTTGAACATATACGGAGACACTTGCGAACTACGTAGAGTTCTCGTTTTATTGTGAACGTTATCACCTTGGTCAGGTGAAGATCTGTCTGGGTACCGTTTGTCAGTGTAAGTGTAGGTTATGGGTTTCTCAACTCTTGTGAAGCTTGACGGAATAAGCAGTAACGGTCCTGGTTGTCTAGACAAAAAATAACAAATTCTTCAATTTGACATGACAACAAAAGAACTATTTTAGATTTCATTTTTCAGTTGATTTTACTTACAGCATAAAATCAATAGTGTCTAGGCCTGAAGGTAAAACCTTTTCCAAAGAACAACTAAGGGGGCTGTCATTGGACCCTTCTCGGTGCACAGCCAAGTATTGGAAATCACACAATGCTAAAAGATAAAAACATATATTTGATAAATGATAAATGATAAATGATATTTATTTTGCAAATAGGTTGAAATCAACACTTTTACACGTCAACACATTTTTTATAAAATAACGAGATGAGGTCGTATTTAAAATTTTACTTCTTCAAAAATATTCAAGTTCAGTCAAGTTGTATTTTGCTTTTTTTTTCATGGGAATTCGTCCAATGACCCGCTCAGTTGACGGTGCAGCTGGAGGGAGTCTCTTACTGACTAAAACCCACTATGTTCCTTCTGCAGGTGCCTATGTGCCAGGGCCACTGTGACTCTCGTGAACAACCCGCAGCCCAGGCAGATATTTAGTCAACTTACATTCAAATCTAAACATTGTTTTGACACATCCAACTATTGTTGTCGAAATGACCTCTCTCTTGATTTCCGTGCCATCTTTTGTCTTCTTTACTTTGACCTTGAGTAGAACGCCAGCTGCTTTTCTGGCATTACTATATATTTTCCTTATAAATGGATTATCAGGCTGATAAGACAACCCAAGACGTTTCTTGGCACAATTACTGTAAACCTGCAAATAAATTTTATTTTTCTATATAATATTCTATATAATATGTTAAACTTCATAACCCTGCATTGCGTATATTTTTGATGAAAGTAACATGATGTACGGTTACTTATTTTATCGTATGCAGATTTCTGTTTGTTTTGTTATTGTTATGTAATGGTATGAGCAGATTCATCAAATGCGCCATCATATACCGTGACTTACACAGTACAAAAATGCAGAAAGTTCTCAATTTTAAATTACAGAGAGGTAAGAAAGATATAACACACATACAAGAAAGATATAACACCTGTGAAATATTCCTAATACCACCCAAACATGCTATTGCTTTCTCGTCGTTTTTCACAATTCCAGGGAAAAGCACTCCCACTAGTTCGCGGTTCATATTATTTTCCATTATTGTGCTTTATTTTATTGTGTTCACAGTGCACGTAAAATGTTTTTTTCAAACCACAACAAGAACACATGCTTCAGACGTTTCTGTTTTGACATTTTTGGTTACCAATGTCAATTATCTAAATGTCAATCGATTGCGTTCCAGAATTTATTAACTATTTGGTAGATATTTCAAGCATAAGTTTTAGATATTCCTGATATTCTCGATAGAAAAGCTTTTTTCCAGCTATCCCTTCAGGTAATGTGGAGGTTAAGAACAATTCGAATAAGGTATTTCTTAACTTCAAGACCTGTAATTCTTTAAGTTTTCAGTATTGCTTAGGAAAGGCAATTTAAAAGAAAATTGAAATATTTAATATCACAAGCTTAGTCTACACTTAAATTATGTCTCATTGCATAATATTATTATTGCTCATTTTCGTGAATGTATAAAAATATAATATTTTATCTATAATATTATCATCGGTGCGCCACAGCTTCCACAGCTACCAAAAGCCTGAAATATAATAATGAAAAACATAATAAAAGATTTCTTGAAAAATAAAATGTATGTTCTGTGATAGTGAATCCAAAAACTCACTTTTCTAACAGGACATTACGCTGTCTCTCAATATCAAGCCTGTCTTTTTCCATTTTAAGTCTTATATTGTTACACCTCTTCTTTTCTAGAAGTTTCTGTTTCTCAATCCTTATTCTTTCCTCTTCAAGATTCAGAAGTCTGTCATGTACAAGTCCTGAAAAGAATATTCAAACACATACATTCTTTAATAATGTATCATAATGATAATGATTTCATATCATGAAAAAATTCATAGAAATTCAGAATCAGACATTATATTTCAATACTCACTGACTGGTTTGCCTCTCTTCCATAAAGGTTTCCCTGTAACTGGAGCAGAAGACACCTCGTTGGGTCCCATACCAGCATCAGGGTCAGTGACCACTCCATCACCTAGACTCATTTCTAAATCAGCTGCTGTGAAGTGTTGCGAGTCTGATGGCCATTTCTGTAATTTTATTAATGAATATCATAAATAAGAAATGTTATATTTCCAAGCACATTTTTATATTATGCATATTTGGTGTATTAACTTTGGTGCGAAATATTACCATATTACTTGTAGAGGGATCGGCACTACACATATCCTCCGTAGGGCCTGTACTTTGAGCTGGTGCCTGAAACAATGTATGTGTAATGGTGTTCTAGAGATGGTAATTATTCCAAACTTATTTTGTTTTGCCTACTTGTTTGAAATACAGATAAATATTTCATACCAAAGTATTATTTAAAGCTGAAGTTTCTGGCACTCCTGAAAGGCCAAACACTGATGTATTTGTACAGATCAGTCTTAATATCTTTTCTTCAGGCTCTGTAAGTTGTATGTTCGCATTACAGCCAGGAGTGAATCTATTTTTTCGTATTTTGAAAGCCTTTTTCTTTACATTTGATTTCCAGTCTCTCCATGTCTGAAAACAAAATTGTTTTTGGTTTTTGTTATATGAAACTTGTACGCAAACATATTTTTAAAGCGATAATATCATAACAAATATATAATTACCTGTTGCCACTTATCAGGGGTTTTTATAGCACCAGAGCCAAAACCTGAATTTCCATTTAGTTTCTCAGTAATTTTGATCCACGCATTTGTCTGACGAACTCTTCCCTCGATGCCTGAGAATTTTCCAATTGCTAGTTCCTTGTCTTCTTCAAGAAAATGTAGAAGCATGTTCAACTGTTCCGGGCTGGCTTTACGTCTTTCCATTGTTGTGGTGTTGTGTTGTTAGTGGCAGATTAATGCTTCTTTACTCACACACACGCAAATTAAACGCCTTACGAATACTTAAAACCGTTAAAAATCAACATTTTCTGTTATAAAACCATTAATTTATATTCGTTAAACTATTTGTTGTTACCGCATTACCCAGCTTTGTTTTTTATTTCTACCTGGCTGTCAAACACCTCAATCATCATCATGTCAAAAAAAAGTGTAGTTCCACTAATGGCATTCAAATAATACGTAAATAGGAACATATTCACGATACTTTCTCTAAAGTGGTATCAAAAACCTTGGTTTTGAAGATACAAAAAAAAAATTTCACAAATGGATAGTCTATGGATCAATCGTGAAAAAAAAAGAATGATTGTTTACATCTCAGACGGTCTCTATCAAAGTCTTTATTTATGTCTGGGGTTTACATGGTCAAAGTAAAGTTAAGTGACTAAATTGGAAATATAATGACATAAACTTAAACCTCCTGTACTTAGTATTTATGTGTATAAATATGAATACTCTTCTGAAATTAAAAATGTTGCGAGGAAGTGCGTATAAGGAAAGGATAGCTCGTAGACATTTAACCGACCTCTCTGACTGTATAAACTTACCTGACTCCTACCTGTTGAAGAACTGTGGCGTGAATAGAGATGTCTTCCATCACATCCTAAGATTACTGGAACCTGTAGTTCCAAAAACTCAAAGATCTAATGGTATACCCTTCTCTTTGAAGGTGATTTATATTCTTAAAAAATCTTTCGAAACTCGTACTATACCAGATACTATATTATACGTTTTCGAATATCTAGGTACTCGTCACACTCTCATTCTTATCAAGTGGTTCCCACCAGAAGTCAGTGGGCAAAGACTTCAGTATCAATATATCTCAAAAGTCAGTGAGCCGGGTTATTAAGATTGTAGTTGAGGGTCTTAATATGGTCCTCAATAACTGCATCATATTCCCAAGCACTGTTATGCAGAGAGACCAGATAAAAGAAGGGTAATATGATCTATATTAAACCATTACTTTCTTTCTTAACATATGAATCCTAATACTAATAAAATACCTGATAAAATTGTCTATTACAGGTTTTATAGAAAATACCATTTTCCAGAAACAATTGGATGTCTAGATGGTACATATGTTGAGATAGTTTGTCCAAGAGATGATGAAGAGGCTTTCTATGATAGGAAAGGTCAATACTCTATACATGCACAAATTGTGAGTTCCCAAGTTCCTTGTGGTAGATGGCAGCTGCCCCTACTACACCCCAGACTTTTTATCATATTGATTTTTTCAGATATGTGATGCAGATTCACGAATTATAGCAGTGTGCTGTAGATTTGGTGGATCAGCCTGTTGTGCATATATTTGGAATAAAATGAATATCAGACCCTTTGTTGAAAGTATTAGTAGACAAGGGGAAATGAGTTGGCTCATTGGTAATTAATTACTTTATTGATAATTTAGGTATCTAATTTTCACAGTGATGTCCAGTCACACATTATTTTGAATTTCAGCTGACAACAAGTATCCACAGAGAGCCTGGTTAATGACACCTATACTACATGCTCCTCAAGGCACACCAGATTCTCAATACAACCACTTTCAGGGCAGAACTAGAACTTGTATAGATAGGTGCATTTCTAAGCTCAAAGGCAGGTGGCAGTGTCTCCACAAAAGGCCATTGCACTACACACCACAGCAAGCAGCAAAAATAATTAATGCTTGTGCTGTGTTGCATAATCTTTGTATAAGAGCTGGACTGCCAGATCCACAGCCCTACATAGACCCTGATCCGATGCCAGTCATAAACGAAGTGACAGAAATGCCTGATGATAATGTCAATGATCTGTACATTGGCATAGAAGTGAGGAGGCAACTTGCAGAACGAATTTACTACAGTGTTTAAGCATATTACTTCGTAAATTTTTCATAATCCCCCTCTACTTAAGTTTCCTATTTTCTGTATGAATGAAACCCAGTTTTATACAAAAATATTTAATACATAATGAACATGACTTTTTAAAATACAATACTTAATTTAATGCATCAGTATTTGCATTTGTGCCAGCTGGCTGTAGGTATCGCCAGGCATTCTGTACGCGATGTTACCGGCGAATGTGTTCAGTACCTCGGCTTGCTCACGCAGCCATTCCACTTGCTGCAAACAGAATTAAGGTTTGTTAATAAATTTACAACATAGCTCCCAAAATATTCTTTGGTAGTAAAATATTTCAGTAATAATTCTTTTGTGCTAGACATTTCCCTCGCAACATTGTTGGCGCTCACCTTATTGTTCTGTGCGGCGAGTGGCTGCGACTGCGCGGCAGTGCGCAGACGCTGGCGCTGGGCTAGCAGGATGGTGCAGAGCGCGCGTAGCACGGCGGGCAGGCTGCGCAGGAGCTCGCCGCGCGCAGAACGCGCCGCCGACACTCGCGCTTCCAGCTCACTCGTACTCAGTGGCACGAGTTCACAATCGCGCAGTGTCTGTTTAAAAACATCAGTTGAATATTGCTCAATAAACCTCAAAATTTTTATGTTTGGTTTTAAATGTTTGTCTTACCTCAAGTGCACCTTCATAATTCTCGCTGTGGAACTGATCGAAGAAAGTCATGAGCTTGCACAGCTTAGTGTAAGCCTCCACTAGAGCAGCAGGCAGGGCAGTGCCGTCGGCCGAGCGCAGTCTTCTAGACACATGCTCAGCCAATAACGAGAGGCGCTGACGCAGCCCACCCGCGCCACCTCCACTGTTCACTACTTGCGCCAACAGTACGCAGAATAGTTCTAGAACCTTCTCCAAGTTCTAGAAACAATAATAATGAAACATGTAGGTATCATAAAAAACCTCACTTCCAGGCCTGTAGTCTTTGGCATATTACTTACTCCAGCAATGTCATACATAGTAATGGCATCTTCAAATAGTCCCTTGTTCACTAGCTGTTCTGCTACATTCAGAGCTATCACCTAAAAAAGAATAAAAAAGCTATAATAGCACATTTTGATCCAATTTAAAAACACAATAAACGAAAATATGCATACTTTGCTATCAATATGTGGGTTGTTGAATTGATCCAAAAGGCCGGAGCTACGCAGTCCAGTGAGAGCGTCCATGCGACCAAACAAGAGGTCGTAATCGCGACTCTCAAGTGCTAGGTCAGTGCAGCAACACATGAATAAGTTTTTGCCGCTGGGATCCTTTAGGTTCCTAAACAAATGAAACATTGCGTTATTGACTGGCCTAAATAGTAAGGAAGCTAATTAATCTCACATGTAGAACTACCTACCTCAAGAAGAAGTAATAGTGTAAAGCATCAGAGGGATCTGTAAGCTCAAACTTCCTGACATACAGTAGCAGCAGTCTTGCCAAATTCAAACGTCGGAGCGGTGACGGGTCGTCCGTATCAACAGACACTGCAATAGAAACATTGAGTTATACAATATATCTTCTTGATACTCAATATTTAATGCGACGTCTGGCAAACTTTTTTTAATATTGTTACTACTATTATAAAGCAGAAGAGTTTGTTTGGTTGAACGCGCTAATCTCAGAAACTACTGGTCCGATTTGAAAAATTATTTTAGCGTTAGATAGCCCATTTATCGAGGGAGTCTATAATCTTCGTTTTATCCGGTTGCGCGGAGTTGTTCCCACGGGACATAACAAGACACAGTAACAACATTGGGAGTTAAATAAGTAATAATGATATCTGTTGCTAACCCAGATAAAATATAAAAAAATATTTATATTTGAATTTGCCACTGCCAGTCGTTGCATTCGCCTTAAAAAGTTATTATTGAGCTGTTTACTTACATAAAGGAGCTTGAACATTACGAGGAGTGCCTAACATGTAGACATCATGAAGAGCTAATGCCATGTGCACACCATGAACTTGGAACCTAGAATTATAAGAAAACCGAGGAGTCATTATACCTATTACGAAAATTTCCTAGCTAATAAAAGTATGACAACAACAAACCATACCTTGGTATTCTTGACAAAAATTCTATTGCAGGTTCAAACTGACCAGTCAATGTGAGCATTTGGAAATATACTACAGGTTTCTCATAAGCGTGATAATGTGTTTCACCTATAAAATAATAAAAAACGAACATTAGAATTAATATGACACGCTACATTCATATATACGTAAGATCGTGCATCGGAGAGCACGTAAATGTCGGTCCTGCGCCTGATCTCTCTTCGGTCGTGTCGGATTGCCGTCCCATCGGACTATGAGAGTGAGGGAATAGAGAGTGCACCTGTATCTGCGGGAATGCTTGTGCACAATAATATGTCCTGAGCAGCTGCTGATCTCCATAAAAGAGAACGGCCGCCGTAGCTGACAATCGGCCTGGATAACATCATCATCATTATAAAGATAAAACTGTATCAAATTTACCATATTCTTCTAAAATCATTTTCTGTAGATCAGAATATGAGAAGGATTCAGTCTCGTTGTTGGCACGCGACTTGATGAAGGACAGTTTTAGCCAGAGGTAATCGTCGGCTGTTCGCGCCACTTCGTAATGCTCATCACTGAGATCACAACAACCTATTATGCAGTACACCTGAAACAATTCAATAGCAATTATGAATTGAACATTATTCTTAGTTACATATTTATAACTACAAAATGTTCTAGCAGTGACTTACAGCTCTTTTGTATGGGTCTGTCGAGTTGCGCACTTGTATTCTATACTGGAAATTGATGGCAGTTTGTAATTTGTCACTCAAAGGCTTCTCAGGATTCTTAATGTGTTCTTCCAAAGCTGATATGAATTCTTCATGGTCTCGGCTAGAAATGCAAACAGAATCCATTGCTAAACTGTTACTTGAGATTTTTAATTTCAATATGAAAACCATTATTATATAAAACCAAATGTCTTATTTAAGCCTGGCTAAACCCTTATGAAAGCGACATTATTCCAATCCCTAAAACTTTTGAACAACATACATTGAGTTGTTAAATCTAAGACACTGGTAAGCACCCATTCTTTTTTGCAAAATGCGTAATTTACTAGAGGTACATCTAGTCATGAATTGGAGATATTATTAAGTCAAGTTTAAAATGCACGGATGGTTACCCAGCCTTCCTTAAGCAGTGCAGGGCCGCATTAGCATCACCACTCCTCAGGCAGTAGTAAACCATGGGCCAGAGCGGGCGCTCGTCGATGACGCCATCAGTCAACACCTGCACATTCTGGCCCTGTAAACGGAGGCCTACAAAGCCACGCACTAGAGGATATGTGCCTGGCTCCCCTCCACGCATCGCCGCTGCAGGGTTGGCTCGTACTACATCACTCATGTATAATTTATATCTGTAATAAAGAAAAAAAAATTACCATGTAGAGGCTGGTAAAAAAAAAATTAAGTCAAATGGAACTATCATCATAATTATCATCAGCCTCAACTGTCTCGAGCACAGGCACAGGGAAGGATAGAGCATTCATCACCATGCCAGCTCCAGCTGTACCCACGGAGGGGTCATTTGGTGTCTTCCCACTCAAAAAAGGGGCCACCATACTGTTTATATTTACAAAACAAATTTTAAAGTTATAAGCAATACCTTTTCTCTAAGTATTTCTTCCCTTGAGCAACAAGACACTGCTGTATGGTAGGATTTCCTCTTGCCTTCAGGGGATCCTCATCCCTTACTAAAGCTGGAATATTTGCCATTGTTTTAATTATCTCCCACATCTCTTTAACTTTCTGAAAATAAGCAATGTAGATTTATGAGTGCAATAACAATATTGGAAGTCTTCCTTTCTTACATCTCTGGCAGACTAACGGGTAATGTCTGACCACCAGTCTTAGCATAGAGTATAGGGTTGCCAAAGTAACTGCGTTCAGCAGGTCAGAGACAGTTGTTCCATGGAAAAAACTGCCAATATATTATGTATAGTTGTGTAAAGGCTAGGCAGATAAATATAAAAGATGAATATTGTTATAATTAATGAAAAACTATATAAAATTCTTCTTTATAAAAATAAATTTAATTTGTAGCTAAGATAGTTATTAATAAAATTAGATTACTTACAGCATCATTGAACTCCTCAGCAACTTGGGCAAACTTCAGATGCAAAGCTGTTCTTGACTTAGACCCCTGGAACACCAGCTTGTTGTACTGGTGAACTTGTCTAGCATATGCAGCCTCTATGTTGTCAAGCATGGAATGGCCGAATTTCTTGGGTGTATCTGCAATGCTTGGTGGCTCAGGCGTCCTCTTGAGATCTAACCAGTTTTGAGATGGGCCAATCATAGCATTCATCAGCTTTATCTTTTCTCTGTTCCATTCTGATAACATGTGTTCCCATTTCTGATCTTCAGTTGTTTGTAGTGACTGTATTTATTCATTATACTTTATATAGCAAATTATAAAAATAACAACACTAATATGTAAAGGTTTTGTACTTACATTTTTGTTGACCTCATCAATTAGTGATAAAATAGCATTTTCCCTCTCATTTCTTAGAAAGCTTTCAATGTCAGAGTCAGCAATGGGTTGGAGCGGCTCGAAAGTCCTTTTGGAACTTAGTGTTTCAAGTTTTTGGGATATCTGTTGTAAATCGATTCCTTTTGAACCGAACAAAAGGTGCCTGCAAAAGATACAAGATCGCTGGTCACGTAAGGAGCATGTAGGTAATAACAACCGCCGGCTAAGTAGTATTCTGTCAATAATTTCTTACGCTTGGATATCATTGGCGCCAGACTGGATCACTCTTGAGTACAGCTCCTGCGACGCCTCAAGCACCTGGCCTAGGGAACGTTCAACCCTTGGTAGCTCTTCATTGCCTTCTATTTCAGTCGTCAATTGTTCCGCTTGCTGCAATAGTTTACTGAAATCGTCGTCTGCCATCGTGCGGTAGAGGTTATCTAAGCTTGTTTACACACAAACAAGACCGACTACTGACTTCTCAGACTAACAAGCACTAATTTCAATTTACGAATACATTAACAACTGAAACCAAACTTAGCAAATAGAAACAGGGATTATAAAAACGGCCGATAAATTTCAGTTTTCACTCGGGAAATTAAAATACCGCTCGTGGAGTGACATCAACGTGACAGTTGCAGTTTGATTGGGCTGTCATGTCAACAACCGCTTACAGAAAACCTTGTCTATGATTATTTGTCTTCTTAGGTCTTCTTGTATCCTTGTATATGCCTATGCTTATCTGCCTGGCCCGCCCCAAATCCAAATCACTGATACTTAATCAATTGAGAAAAAATGAGGAATATTGCAAGGTGATTTCTTCCTACAGAAAGCAAAGTGCGTGAGATGCAAAAGGCTGCATACCCGGCATTTAATACACCAGCCTCTCAAGTACGAGTGTGCGGGTTCGAACCCAGGTCAAGCAAGTAGTACCAATGTAACTTTTTAAGTTATATGTACTTTCTAAGTTTACCTTGAATACCAAGGACTGATAAAAGTAAAGGAAAACATTTCATGGAAACCTGGACTATGAAATCGTCAATCCGTGCAGTTCAGCAAGCGTGGTCATAACCGCTTATTCCTCCTCTGTATGAGAAGAGGCCTATAGCCTGCAGAGGGATAACCAAAAGACTGTCGCCCGTGCTTACCGACTGTAAACAGTCTTGCGGCGACCGTTTTTGCAGTAATGTATTGACTTGAACTGACTCTGCACTCATTAAGTGAACATTTATAAAAGAAAGAAAGACACACACATAAGTCGGGTAATGAGAGTCTAAATCTGTATAAAGTCTCATTTATTTCTGAGATATTACATTTGCAAAACATAAACATATATAGCATATAACGCAACGGACCATTTTACCTGCAGAGAAGATAAGCATTTATTAAACACGTCATAAAAAAATCTAGTCAACTGTCAAAAAAATACATTTAAAAATATGTTTTTAAAATAAAATTGCAGTGCTCGCTAAATTGTTTAGCTGACTGTACCATTGTTAGAGTCAAAAGTTATTTAAATTTTTTAGGTCCAAATATCAGGTCCGCATCAGGTGCCCCCTTGGGATGTTGATATTTCTGTCGAACGTGTTGGCCTCTGTTCGGATTGCCGCTCCCTCCTGAACCTCCTCCACTTTCAGCGCTGTATTCCTCCTCTTCTTGCCTTTCTGATATGTTCAATGTTAACCTAAAATAATTTGAAAACAAAATCTTTATACATTTCAATGAAACAGTGAATCCTACTTATAATACACATAAATGCGAAAGTTTGTTAGGCTAAGATGTCTATATATTTTTTACACTTTCAAACCAACTTCTAGCAAGTAAACCTGGCAGTAATATAGCCTACCTATATAGGCTACTTTGTATCCATAGCTTTAGACTTAAGCTATTATAAAATATACATACAGTTTCATCCTCTCCATCTCTTGTTTATCGGCTAAAGCTTGTTGCTGAAGGTTGCTTGCAAGTTCAGGGGGAGCATTGAACGACTTGTACTGCGGCTTAGTGCCCTTTCGCATCATCAACACGAATGCTACGCCCTCTTTACCTTGCTGTAAAACAATGATCATCAAGAGTTAACAATTTTATCTTTACAGTATGTATGTCGCGGCTTGCAGATAAATCTTTTGTGCATCACTGTACAGACACCAGCACATCGACCTACCTCAATCTGTCAAATTTGTTTAATAGATTTTCAACCTTATCACAATACCGGAAGATTAATATTCGATCGGAAAAATTAGACAGATTCGGGTAGGTTGACATGCTATTGTCTGTACAATATGAAAAACATACCAATAATTGTTCATATGTCTTTTTAGTGGTTTGTCGGCATGTCATAGGTACGGCAATATCGCGCTGCTGAGGCCTAGTCTCACGTTGTCGCTCCGCAATATTTTCCATAACCATCTTTTCGAATGCTGATTCAAATTCAACATCTTCTACCTGTAAATAATCATTTAATTTTCGAATTTAGTACTTAGATTATAATCATAATTATGATTACAGGTCCCTCATGTCTAATGGACACTTACTGGCTTTGGTGCAGGTCTCCTAGGTTCAATTGTAATATCATCATTTTGCTGAAGATCATTATCATCGTTCCCAGTGTTCTCTGTGATGGGCTCCTCGTCAGAGCTTTCCTCAGGAAGTTGAGGATTATCTGTTTCGTCATCAGTCTCAATAATGGTATCCAGTCCTTCGTTAACGCTATCTTCACCCATATCATCGTTATCATTATCGTCCTCGCCTAGCTCTGGGTACAAAGTTTGACGCAATTCTTCTATTGCGTCTTTACATTCTTGCCAACTAGCAAACAATGTCAACTTAGGTCTCAGAGTAGTCAAACATTCTTGGTATATGTATTTTACATAAATAGGAAACATATTGTCATCAGTCCAATGCGGATCAGATTGTTTGAACCAATAGTAGTTTTGAAAGAATGTTAAAAAGTAATCCAGTCGCTTTTTACTTGATCCACTATTAAAATATGCGCCACAAGTCTCGAGAAGAGCGCACACTAGTCGTATTCTGAACACATTATCTGGCGGGTCGAGAGGAGAAACATTAGCGTGATCGTTTGTTACTCCGAAAGTTATGAAGGAATACAGAACTGTGAACACGTCACGAGAATCTAGCAACTTGTAATTGTACAGCTCTCCAAGATATCTCACAGTAGCTATTCTTCTCTGATTGTATCTGGGGTGTGGGTCTTCCATAGTGACCCTGATCTCTTCGAGGATGGTGTCGACGACGGCGGGGGCCACGGCTTCCTGCCAGGCCGCCAGCTCCGCCGTCAGCCGGGCCAGGGCCCTCCGCGCGCTGGCCCGCACTCGCCAGCCGCCCGCTAAGTGCTGTATGGCAATAGCGGCAGTATCTGGATCGTCCCAATTGAGCTTTCGCATCAGCCTTAGAATCTTTTCCTCATTACTCTTCTGCAAATCTTCATGGAGTACTTTTCTTATGAACTGGTGCATTGGCGGCTCTTCTTCTTTTGGTTGAGCTGGTGCTTCGGGAGGACATACATAGTAGAACGCATTTTCAATTTGCGTCACATAACGCGAGTCTAGTGCTGATACAGTCTGAAATAAAAGTTTTATTTGAATAACAATGATGCCGCCATTTTCAAATTATTGATTTATTACTAATCAAATCTAAAACAAACAATTAGTTACCTTTTTCCTCATCATTTGTTGTAAGTATATCATAGTGCGTTGATGTGTATCTGGGTTACAATATAAAAATCTGCCACAAGTCTCCAACAGATTGCAAGCCATTTCGATATGATGATGTTTGAAGTCATGCAACAGTACTTTTAGACAGTACAATGCTTCCATTTTGGAGTACAGGCTGAATTTTACCAATTCACCAATGAATCTCACCACTTTTATCTGTAATAAATAATTGATATTTGAATTAATGATGATGATGATGGCGTCCAAACCGATTATCGACTACGGCGGCCGTTCTCTCTAAGGAGATCAACCAGCTACGCAGGATAATATATTACAGTACACAAGCATTTGCACACACACCGATGCACTGGTGTATCAATCACAAAATTCCAGACTCCGGGCTGTTTTATGAAAGTTTCTCAAAACCCACAAACTCACGACAAAGACTCGGGAATCGAACCCGCTATAGACCAACGAGAATTAACAATAGTAGTTATATGTGATGAAACAAAAAATATATAAAATGTAGTACATATTAATGTCCTCACCTTTGACTCAATATTGATTTGATCCTTTTTCCGTACATGATATTTGAAGTCTTGTTTCAACATCTGACACAAATCTGCACAAACATCGGGTAAAACTGGGTACAGTATTGCGGCAAACCTTGAGTAGAATGGCAATAGATCTAGCCTAGTCCTAGCAACACTGAATAGGACTCTTGTCAGTTTCTTCCTGTTATTCTTTGTGTTGAGATTCAAAACAAAATCTACAGCAGCATTATCTATCAATTCTCTATTGATACAATTTGGCAGTTCATTCAAAAATGCATCCAGAGCGTACCTGTAAAAATGTATTTATCTATTGATTAACGCTTCTCTAAAAGTCAGTAATCAGAGTACATGCTCTGTGAGAGAAACTACAAACAACAATAACTAAAAATTACTGTTATAGAAAGCTTAATGCTCTTCTAAAATTAGGGCCAGAGTCACTTGTTGCTGGTTACTGATAAGATCCAGATAGATTATCTGGCCAATAATTTTATACAAATTCTGTTCCATTTTTAATTTATCTGGTAAATAGTGGCTATCCACCTTTGAAACTGGCCCTCACTCTGGTAAACAAGAGCCTTCACGTCGTTCTACTGTTTCTTATAGTTAAAAAAAAACTCACTTATCCTTTAGTTAAACAAACAAATACAAACTTGTTAGAAACATTGGATGGCTGTGCCTCCTCCTGCTCTATGTCTGGCACAGTAGATGGTCCCTCACTGTCACTGAGCTCATCCTCTTTCAGATCTTCATCCAACATCTCTTCTGTTACAGTTTCTGGCTTACTCTTTACTGTCTGCAAGATTTTTTAAGAGATAATGTCTTATTACAAAATCACATAGTCAAATTCTGTAGTCACACTGTAGAGCCTCAAAATTTTTATATTTCCCAAAAGACAGATGACAAGCTTACCTCTTTCATTTGATAGTTGGGCATAAATACTTTTAAATCTGGCAAGCTAGTGTAAAATGTTCTGGTATCCTCATCCTGCCAGGGGTCTGTACCAGCCTGCATGGTGAACTCCTCATTGCCTCCTATGGTGACAGTGCCTTGTGTTTCAGTTACTGTCAATGTCAGAGTAGGGGGTTCTCCAGCTTCACCTAATTCTTCTCCTAGCACTTCTGCAAAGCTTTGAGCACCCGCTAGCAGCTTGTCATAGGTAGCCTGAAGAAAAATCAGTTTTAGAACATGTGTATGTGAAATACAAACCATTTTGAATTCATAAAATCACCTGATGCTGTTCTAGCTGATCTTTTCTTTCCTGTGACAGTTCACCTCTGGTGTGTAGAGTTCTCTGATTGGCCGCATGCAGGGCTTGTAGCTGTGCCCTCTCCGCCAGTAAATGCTTAGTCAGTGATAGAAAGTAATCTTTGAGAAGAGTTCTTACTGCTGTTTGTTTTTCTGCTGGCAGGAATGGATTCCTAGGAATTGTTATATTGTATTTCTGCAAAATAAATAAAAATTATAGATAACAGATCTAAATTTTCAAGTAAAGTCATACTTTTTTTATAATTCTAACTCTGTAACATTTAAAAATAATGCAAAAATCACCTCAGCAGCTTCCCTGATCTTCTTTGGAACTAATCCAGCATAATCTTCACCACAGTGTTTACAAAATGACAAAAGGATTGGTATGTTATTATGCTCCTCTTTATCCATATTTATGAGCACAGTAAGGACATTGCCCAGCAAAGGGAGGCCCATTTTGTTTGTGAATATACCAACTGCTACCAATTCTGCATAAAATCTTATATCCACTCGCAGTTTAGAGGAGTTAGTTATTTTATCAGTAGCTTTGAATGTAAGAATTTTCTGCCAGTTTTCAAAGAAGTTTGATGAAAAATCTGCATAGGTTCTATGGAGTGCTGAACATAGATTAATAGCAGCTGCAATATCAGACATCTTCAGCTTAGCTTCTGCAATTGCAGCGGCTACTTCTGATATATATTTCGTAAGATTTAGACCATTAAAATCTTTTAAGAGTGTATCAATTTGTGTAGCGCTAAACGACTTTAGTTTCTTCACGAAAGTCGTGTTCTTTTTTAAGCCAGAGTCCAATTTAGAGAAATAGTTATCTGGCGGCCGCACACAATTTAAATTTTGATTCCTAAGTTCAGTTTTCTGCTTTACCCTAGCTTCGAGGTTAGATGTATATTCATCCAGAGCTGCTTTCTCGTCTTCCGCATTTTCTATATTGTTTTCAGGCTCTGTCTGTTGTTCACTTTTCTCTGCATCTTTTTCGTTAGATGTCATTTTTATCCCTTTACAAATAACATCAAATATAATCCATAAAATACTTAAGCAGTGAGCGCTTCGCTTACTCTCGTTTCAATTACAAAAGTTTATTTTTATTTTCTTCCGAGTTCGTTCCGTACAGTGTGTTTTGGTTATTTCTTTGACAGATCGCATTGCTGACAAGACAGACAAGAGAAGGAGACCATAGAGTATGATATATAGGGGTGGTTCGACCACCAAATATCTGAGTCAAGCATGCATGAGTCAAGTATGTCAAGTATACATCTCATCTTTCAAGAATGTCAAAGATGATGATAACTGTCATCCTAATATTGATTGTCACAGATCACTCTGCTTCGCATGCGTGTGATGTCGATTTTGGAAATTGTTTATATTCAGGAATATTAATACATTTTGGCTATAATGTGCGGAATATTTTGTGAAATATGTTTCTGTGATAACCCTCTAGTTAAGGTGATTATAAGAAATGAAAATCGAAACACTAACCTTGTTTATTTTGTTTATTAATTGAAATTAAACATTTTTCTTTATAGGATGCTCAAGTGTTAAATCGCATTAAAAATAGAGGCCCCGATTGTATACGAAGCGTAGAAATGTGTTTGGGCGATGGCCTGACCGCCTTCTTCTGTGGAGCAGTTCTTTGGATGCAAGGCCCTGAACTTACACCGCAGCCTGTGGAAAATGACCAAGGTGTGTTATTATACAATGGCGATATATTTGATGAAAGTTGGCCCAGCGATGTTAGCGACACAACAGTCATTATGGATATGGTAACCAAGGCTGTAAGATTTTACCTTACTCTTAGCTTAACATTGTGAATAAGTATATGCTAGTTACATGCATTATACGCCTGGTTGTTGCCATCCACTATAATACATTTTATTCCTAATGAATACTTTTCAGGAGAAATCAATGGAAGAATTTATTGTACAACAACTAAAGCAATTAAAAGGGCCATTTGCAATAATATACTATGAAAAGTTGAATAAAAAGCTGTACTTTCTGAGAGACAGAATAGGAAGAAGTACCTTGTTGTTTCATAAAGGCGACAATACTATAGTTATTTCCAACACTTTGGGTAGAAAGTATGACTGTATTGAAGTTCCAGCCACACACATCCAAATATTAAATCTAAGAACAAATACAGTCAAGCTCTGTCCATGGGATCAAGAGCTTTGTACCAGCAAAGAATTCACACTTGATGATTGGACAGAACAACTGAGAATACAACAAAGTTTACCTGATGATGAATTTTATTTTGAGTATACTGCAGCAGAATTAACAGAAGATGTAATATTACTTTTAATATTTTTAATTTTGAGTTATTACCTCTGGATGATTTTTTTTACTGATTGTGTGGTTATTTCAGGACGAAGTAGTATCATTCATAGAATCAACAGCTAAAGAGATAAAATGTAAATCTACACTAATGACAAAACTACTAGAACATACTATTATTAAGGAAACCGTAATGAAACTGACAGAGCTATTGGAAAGAAGTGTTAATTTGAGATTGAAAAGACAGCCAAATAAATGTAAAAAATGCTTAAATAGCTCACATGACTGTAATCATTGTACAGTAGGGGTACTGTTCTCTGGAGGTCTGGATTGCACAATATTAGCTTTACTAGCTGATAAGTATTTACCAAAGGAACAAAGCATAGACCTTATTAATGTAGCATTTAAAAAAGATGAAAAAGGCACATTTGATGTTCCTGATAGAGTAACTGGAAGACTATCATTACAGGAGTTACAAAGTCTCTGTCCAACAAGGTTACTCTTAATTGCATAAAATAGAATTTAACATTTCATTTTTAATTTAATGATTTTTAATATCAATTAACCTATATTTTCAGGAAATGGTCATTTAGAGAAGTAAATATAGCAAAAGAAGAACTTAAAGATTTCCAAGAGGGGATCATTGGGGATCTAGTTTATCCTCGAAAAACAATCTTGGATGAAAGTCTTGGAACTGCGTTGTGGTTTGCTGCCAGAGGTCAGGATAGCTTAGAATCCCCTACTTGTAGAGTGAGTTGGCCAATGTAAAATAAACCTTTTTTTTTGTAGGATTCAAATGGACATGATTTAAAAAAAATATTGCTTTCAGATATTATTAGTAGGCTCTGGTGCTGATGAATTATTTGGAGGATATACAAGGCATAAAAATTCTTTCAAAAGACATGGTTGGCTGGGCCTTAACAAAGAATTACAATTAGACTGGAAAAGAATTTCCTTTAGAAATCTGGCCCGAGATAACAGGGTCATATGTGATCATGGCAGACAGCCTCGAATGCCATATCTAGATGAAGATTTCACAAGTTATATTCTGCAATTGAAACCATGGCTAAGGTTAATATTATTGCTTCTGAATATCTGTAGACATAAGACAATAACAATAAAATTGTGTCTTAAAATAATTGTTACATTACAGGTGTTTTCCTAGTGATGACTTGGGCATAGGCATAGGAGACAAGCTCATGCTAAGACTAGTTGCCCTCAATCTTGGATTAACTAAGGCAGTTGTTTTACCCAAAAGAGCACTTCAGTTTGGCTCTAGAATTGCAAACAAGAAAGAGAAAGGAAGTGACATATCGAAAACTTTCTTAACAATAAATATCTGACGTCATAATTTTATTTTTTACTCAAATACCAGTGCTCTGTGCGAATTTCTTCATGCAAGCAAAAAATGTATTGAAATATATTAATATTACAGAAGAAATTAATAGTCCCCTTAATAGGTGGTTTACAACTAGACATTTTTGAAATGAAGTATTCTTCGAAAAGTAGTATTAGTTCAATAATACGGAACACCTAAAGAATAAACATGTCGAATTGAGAACCAACTTGACTCAACGGTGTGATTTTTGAAGAAGTTCTTTTGGGGAAGTCGGTTAAAGATAATAATTTGTGAAAAAGATATCAAATCTTCGTAGAGCCAAGCTTTTGAATCTGCATCGCCTTAAGTCTACCGATCCTTCACAAATTCTACTTATCAGTCAAAATGCTTCGCCGCTTCCTTACCGTCGTGGAGGTCATGCGATATTTAGTTTCCAAAGTATGTAACGAAATAGTCAAGCATTCATGTAATCGGACAAATTATATACAAGGACTTTCTGTCCCATCGCCAGAATATACCTACTAATATGTCCTTATTATCCTAATAAATAAAAATTAATATTTTATTTGTCTTGAATCCCATGTTATCTATTTTTCATACCATACATAATATTTAACATCGGCAGGCAGAAACTAAAGAGTGGATTATTTGAGAAAGGTATGTACCTGGGATTCGAACTCTCAGATTAAGTTCGAACTTATTGTTTTTTTAGATTACTTACAGTGGCAACATCGCATAAACCCAAAAGTAAATGTATTTTTTTTTTGTAATAATAACAGTTAAAGGTTTTTCTTGTTTCTCGTTTAATGGGCATAATTCTAGTTATGAAAACATAACTATTTAATATTATATATACTCGTATACTCAAGAATACACAGACATACTATAGTCTATTGCAAAGAAACTTCACTGCATTCGCATCTCTCAAAACCATAAACAATCACTGATACGTCGAAGTTTGAAGTTGACTGATCAACAAAACTTTCAAGCCCACACAAGCACTCACACACAAAACCCCAATACTCTAGTGTTCCGTATATATAGGTATACATATAAATAAAACATTACCCACACATAGATTACAAAAATGGCTGCAAATCGTCGCAAGCAGGACGATAAAAATTTAGAAATTTTACGTGAGCTTATTTCAATAAATGGGAATAAATATTGCTTAGACTGCAACCAAAGAGGACCTACATACGTAAATACCACAATCGGTTCATTCGTGTGTTCGAAATGCTCGGGAATGTTGTGAGTATTGTTTCTGCGTTATTCTGCTTTTGTCTAAATGAATAAGATCAACAAACGGATTCTTGTATTATGTTTCAGGCGTGGCCTTACACCGCCTCACCGCGTGAAGTCCATTTCCATGGCCACTTTCACGCCGGAAGAAATAGAATTCATAAAAGCGAGAGGTAACGACTTCTGTAGGCGCGTTTGGTTAGGCCTGTATGAGGGTGAAAGTGTGAATTTTACAGACGAACAAAGCGTCAAAGATTTTATGTCGGACAAATATGAGAAGAAGCGCTATTATTTGGATTCGCCCGTGATGAGTAACAATCCTGTCAATGGAAGTTCCATAAAAAATAAGCCCAAAGTAAAGACCGGAAGTAACGCGTCGGGCTCAACGCCGTTGATATCGATTTCGCCGCAAACTTCGAAGAATACGGTCAACAATAACAACGTCCAAACTGCGAAAGTTGTAAACAACCTGATGCCTACTAACGACATAAGCTACAGAGTGGCCCAGCCAGTCAATCACTTGGCAAAGCCTATTGTGAACACAGTTAACGTCACTCCAGTACCTGCTGCTGCACCAGCCTCCGTACCTGAGTATGTTATTTTATAATATGTAACATATAACATTCAGTTATTTTTTTCTTGATCTAATAACAATAATTATTTCTGTTTCCAGTTTTCCTGTTGATTTTTCTACGGCAAATATTTATAACAGTAGTCAGTTCAACAATAATGTGAACAATAGTTTTGCATCACCTCCGTCCATGACCTCAACAATGTTCAATGCTTTTGGTCCTCCAGCTCAGCCAGCAAGTGAGTTATCAATCTGATGAGTTACCATCTTATCTGATACAAACTTACTTTATAAAATTGGGGTATATTCTAATCTGGCATTTGTTTCTTACAGATGATCGCTATGCTGCACTGGCAGATTTAGATATGGCTTTAAGGCAACAAAACATGAAACATATGGGTAAGAATTCTGAATATAACTCTTACTATACTTACTTTATTACTTCTATGGTTTAATTGGTCAATAAATAATTTCAATTGTTGATTACACAAAATTTAGAAACAAACAAATAATATTTCAAAATATTGTTTCAGAAGAAAATAACATTGTAAATAATAAAAATCCATTCCAAAGCACTGCAACCAATGATCTTTTTGCCAATAAAAATCCATTTTTCAATGGAGGATGGAGTACCGCTACAGCTACTGTACCAGTCAACCCTTTTATGGTAAGAAATTAAATTGTATTCACTTTTATACCAATAAATTATTATATCTGCTTACTATGAGTCTACCATCATCACATTCATAAGGAAATGACAGAAATAACAATAATGCTATTACTAACTCAGGTGTTCTATTAGCTTGCACGTGTTTACTGTTAGATTATACTAGGCATTGATTTGATACAGCTCTATAAAATAGTAAAATATTTTGTATGTGAACCATGTTGTCCATGAAATCATTGATTGTATATATTAGCATATTTGTTTGTATTTGGTATTGACAGATCTATCAGGCATGTGACTGAATCAAATAGATGTTTCATTATTTCATTTGTAAGACATTCTGAATCTGATTCTCAGTCTATATACATCAAACTATTTGACATTGAATCAACTACATCTGTGACCATTACCACCAGCCTTTTTTGGTTTTGTTTTGTGTCTGTTGTTTGCATTGTTACATCTACATAGTTATGTCTCCCAATTACTATACCTATCACAAAATAGCCAGCACTTTTCAGTTTAATTATTACAATGAAAATATTATCACATAATACAGTATGAATAAAAAATGAATGCAACTAAATCATGAATGAATATAATGTACTACTTTGATAAAGTTATCTATTGAAAACATGCAGGAAACTGCTACTGATGGGGTTTACTGTGAGATGGTTACTCAAGTTTGTGTGTGAGTTCATAGAAATAGATGACTAACTATATTTAGGCAACAGGGCCATATATGTATAGCTAATCCAGTGACTAATTTGTGGGATTATAATATTTAATTTGCCTTATCATATTTCAGCAGTCTACGAACAATAGCGGTTTCGTGAATTCCAAGAATCCATTCCTCTGATTGGACTACATGAAACATAAGAACTAAGTGAGATGTCAAAGAACAAACTACGTAACAAAAAGCACAAACCAAGCTACAAATTTTATGTTATGAGCAATTATTGAATAGTAGTTGAATAATTTATTAATATTCTGCCATAGTGGGGATACAGTAACACGTATGATTACAAGTTTTTTCAATCATTTTACAAAGTTAAAAATGTAATTAAAGGATTTACTGTATCTTAAGCATTAACAGTTCATAGCTACCACCATGCACCATGCTTGTTATGGTTGTAAAATTTAGTGCCTCAATATGCCTTACATTTTACAATATGTATTTACAATCTCAAAGTAGAAAGTATTTCGAATATATGGATTGTGAAGTTGAACAATTTTATTGAAATGTGTATAAATATGAAATGTTGATTAAGACTCTGGTTTTAGCTTAATTCTAAATTATTTAGATGAAATTATTGTATAGAAATGACCAGGTAAAGGAGAAGCTAAGTATATATACGTACAGTAAAAGGTTTATGTGTAATTTCAGACAGGTATCAAAATTGTATCTGCAGTATTGCATCCGTAAACCAGTGCCTTGTGTAAGTTTAGTTCAGTGAGTCAGCCAGTAGCTGGGCGGAGTCTGCCGCGCAGTGATGTCATACTAAGGTTACTGGCCTTATTTGCTAGAGTAGTTTGGAATTGTATGGAATGGTACAAAAATTTATTGATAAAAATGTAAGATAAAGTATATAAGATCCTTTGGGTATTCAAAAAGTGGAATGATTTGATCAAGTGTAAGATTTAATGTCCATGTATAAAATTGCTCATTATAATAACAATATAGTTATTGAAGACGTATGAAATCCACAAATACAGGAGCAACAAATTATTTCTACCATTTCAAGTTTAATGTAATGTATTGTTGACTTTTTGTAATTTCACCACATGAAATGTAAGTTATGAATTACTGTTATTTAATATTTTAACATTTTGCTTGTCAAAATTGAACTGAATATTTTATTAGTCAGGGTTTAACATTTATATACTCCCATATTTTAAAGGAACCCATTGCAAATGTAGTTGTAATTAGCCTCCTAGGAAATGAGCTCTCAAATTATGTGCTTCATCTGTGATTATAATCAGTTTTATTTTTTATTTGCAAAGAGCTAACTTGAACAATTTTTTTATTTTCTAATCAATGCACTTTCCTATTTATTTAGTTCTTAATATAATTGTTTTTTTACTATTTGAGCACTAAGATCTGTTAATTTGTATAAATAAAAATAATCACTATTATTTTTTATACAAAGTTTTTTTTATTTATCTGTTTGTTTTCCATTCTTCCTCCAGATGTCTCGTACTTTTCACTTACCCGAGTGATAAGTATCTTATACTTACACTTTAGGGCCGAAAAGATCGCTAATAATACGTTGGTTTCCTTTTTTAGGTTTTAGTTATTTTTTCAACAAGTAATAATGATTTATCACTCCCCGTATCTGGCTGGGGGGTATATAATTGTACGGCAATTTCTTTCGACACATTGCCATAAATCAAAACAAAGAAAAAATGGGCCCAAGCCCCAAGGCCCCAAGCACTAATAGCAACAGAGGTAAAAAGAAAAACTAATTTCAGAGTTTTATTTTATTACATATTTTTACAAGTGATATTGATACACTTATACACTATCAGTCAGTCTCTTCACATTTTACATTTTTTTGATATTGTATGTCACATTTTATACTTACTACTCTTCCGCGTAAACACTGGCGTAGAGTAGTTGTCTGGCGTCACGTTAGGGCTGGGAAGGGGAGTTTTGGGAGTATCATGTGTTATCGACACAGTTGATACATTCTTGATGGCCTCAGGTAAGTCTTCCGGCAAATTGGCCGGTTGTGACGATGTCGCTGACGATCGCTTTTCTGATATTGTTTTGAGAATATTTTTTCCAGCTTCTTTAGTCTGCAAATATATAAAAATGTTATTCCCTGTATACTGTTGAATTCTCTTTTTCAGATTTATATAAAAAGAAAACTGGGAACTGGCTGAAAGCTTAAATAGTTATCAAACAAAATCTTCAGTTTAAATAGCAGATGCTGGTGGAATAAATTAGAACACTTACACTTTCATGCTCTAAACACTTGTAGGCATAATGTGCAGCATGGTCCAGCAATGAGAACCTGAGGTAGTACTGCGCCAGGTACCGCTGAGCTGCTGGTAACTCCTTGCTCCCTATGTTAGCTGGATCTTGACATGCAGCTGTGTATGCTGCTGCTGCACTGTTTGGCATGTTTGACTTTTCATACAACCTGGGAAAAAATGGGGATGTTTTAAACCAGTGCCAAGTGGAAGACTGCTGCATGCTGCATCTGACATGTAGCACATCATCATAAGCATCAGTGACATTTAACTAAAGACCAAAAAACATTTGACAGGGTCTGAATTGAATTAATCAGTTGACATAAATTCACTTACTTGGCGAGTTTGAATAAGGCCATTCCTTCAATATCACCAGTACTGTGTGCTTTGTAGTAACATTTGAGTGCATTCGGGATTTTATCCATTTTTTCATAAGCTTCGCCCAGAGACACTAGCATCCTAGAGTCATCTGGTTTGAGTTGTGCTGCTCTTGAGTAGTAATATATACAGTAACCATTAAGTCCTAATATTTCGTAAGCTTGTCCAAGCCCATTCCAGGCACGGTAGTCATTCCTATTTACATCTGAAAACAAAGGAAGTAATCCATGAAACCTAAAGCCAGAAAACTTTTCTTCAAAGATTTTTGGTCTTAATGATTTCATTATTTTGTGATCTATAAAAATAAAAATATATTTACCAATTGCTTGTCTGTAACATTGTATTGCTGCATTAGAATTCTGCAGCTCAATAAATTCATGTCCCATGAGTATCCAAGCGGAGAGGTATTGAGGATCTAAAGATAGAGCTCTCTGGAAGTATACCACAGCTTTTTGATGCTCACTTCTTAAACTATAGTAGTTTCCTGTAATTTAATTGAAGTGTATATTAAAATGAGCTAAAAGCTTCTAAAAATAAGAAAGTCAAATTATGTTTTGTAGTTCTTACCAATGACACAACATGTCTCTACTCTATATTTATCTATAGAGACTGCTCTCTGAGCTAAGTTTGCAAGTTCCATTCGTTTCTCTTTTAGATACAGAAGGTGAGAGTACACATCCCAGTTGTCCAGTCGATATGGATCATTTTGATAGAGCTCTCTAAATAATGCTAGAGACGAATCAACATCTGGAATATTGTTAAAGAAATACAGCATCATAAAAGAGTGTTGCACATGAGTGTTTTCAGGTACTTTCTTAAAGTAAAACTGTATTAATTCAGTCATTAATTTTAATGCAAAAATTAATGTAAAGATGTGACCATGTTTGAAACATTTAATCTTCTAATTGTTAATCAATCTCTTATAACGTATAATGAATACACAAGATTGTCTATCTCAATATTGGAATGCTATGACCATAATTGGTAAAACCACATAAGTGCTGCACCTTACAAACCTTACCTCTTCTATCATGATGAGCTATAGCCATTTGCGCTGTCACATAGGTACTCTTTTCAAATCCTGCAGCAACCAACACCATATAAGCTTCTAAAGCTTGCTCTGATAATTTTAATTCCACAAATGCATGAGCAGCAAAAAAATACATCATCCAATGTTTAGGAAGCTGCAGAGAATCTAATGCTTCATATTCATTAGCTAGGCCTGCCAATTCCACCCAAGCTGCCCATAGAGTAGGTGCTGTGGCCACCGCGGCCTGCAGCACGGTGACGGCTTGACTTCGTAAATCTAGTTTTTTCAACACCACACCCTCTAAGTACAGCAGATATCCATCTAAGTTATTACGGTTTGCCTGAAAAACAGCTAAGTATCATTTACTGAGCATTTATGTTTATAAAGCTACTACAGCATAGTCTTGTGATCAAATAATAATATAAATGTGATTGTTTTAGTTACAATATATATTTTCTTTTACCTTAAAGTAGGAAAGCAAATCCAACAGCACTTGTGTTGATTCTGTATTTTCTGTGCCCAAGTCAGTGGCATTATCTAATCGTTTTTTTTCACTTGACATAAACTGGGAATATTTGTGAAGAAAAACACATTTAGCACTCAGGCAGTTCTCTAAGAAATGTGCAGCCCTGTCGTATTCTTGACAATCGAAATAAGTTTTGGCTAGGGTGTAAGCCTCTTTCTCCTCTAGCGAAATACCATCATCAAGGGCTGTTGGTTGGTGTTCAAATGTGATTTTATGATCTTTCAGGGAAAAATTTAATTCAGCAAGCCATTTAGCTGTCTGCGTAAGTCCTCGATCAGTGCATTCACGTATGCCTTGTAGAATATCGATCCTTACTTGGTTGATATCAATTTGGATATCACCTTTTGAATTTATTGTCAATGGCTGCATGATATTTTAATTTAAGTACATTTAACGTAACTACGATTCGTTTTGTGACTTGAGAAATTACCGGGATTACACAGAAACAGAAACAAGAAAACGGACAATTTAATTTGACACTTGACAATTCATTGACTTTGACAGAGGTCAGACGTATGTCAGACGATTGGAAGTCCGTTCTTTGGAAAGGATACGTTGAAACATTCATTTTATTACCTACTCACCTGTTTACCGGTCTTAGAAAATAACAACATACAGTTATTCGCCGTAAACCTGTCTGTAAATTTCTCATTCATTAATCTCAGGCAATTTTATTTTGCATAAAGAAGATAAACATTTAATAGTTTTGAAGGCAGTGTAGTAGAGATACATATGCCTGACAGGCCAAAGAAAAAATATCTCCATGTCATGCATGTAATGTCACTGCTATCATTTTGTTTTGTCAATGAATTCGCTAGGCAATGTTTTAGTTTAACTTTTTAGAAGTTGAATTTTAATTTAAGTTATACTGAAGTCAAGTCGATTTCGATTCAGTTATCGCTAGAATTTTGGCGCATGAACACTCTTTGTGAGTTACCTCGCTAAGAAATACGTAAACTAGGAAAGTATCGATTCGAAAAGAAGGTGCAATTCTGTTGTAGAAGTAAAGAATTCAAGCAATGGCAGAACAAAATACAGATACGACAACAACCGACGTGGAGAGCACCTACACGGCACCGGGAAATGATCCTAAAAACATGCAAGAAGTGACACAATATGTAAGTTGAGTTTCGACTTCGATTAATCATACGAACGATGAAATGAGTATTAGGTGTTAGCAATACAATCAATGTAGTTAAATTTTTCATGAGTATATTCTAATAAGACGCAATAATATACCTGAAAGGTAAATATTCGTGCAGTTATTAATTATACATTATTTAATGATTGTAGAAATAATAATTACCGAAATTATGTTATTTTTTGTAAGCAGAATAAATAATTACCTACTGTTTTAGTTTGTCTTAAGTACATGAAGAATGTAAAATAATTTGTTTTTCTTTTATATTTTGATTAAATGTACTGTAATTACTTGAAAAAAATCTATTATTTACTTTTGCATAAAGTATTCATTTTTTTAAATATTATTATTACTGGGGGGAAATCTTTTAATTTTGTAATATTAAAAAAAATATAGTGGTAAGGCAAGTTACACAACAATACAATTGCACAACAAAATAAATAATATCAAGGAGATTTTTGCCAACTGCAATCAAACTTTCGGGCATACACATCATAACACTTAGCTACAGGACATAATGCAACTTTTTAATATTTCAGGTGCAGTCCCTCCTGCAAAACATGCAAGATAAATTCCAAAGTATGTCTGATCAGATAATCAACCGGATAGATGAGATGGGCACTAGAGTTGATGAACTAGAGAAAAACATCACAGACCTCATGACACAAGCTGGTGTTGAGAATGAAAAGTAGTAATAATGTAGCAGTGGTCTTAGAAGTAACAATCACACCACATTGTTTTGTGCCTGAATCATGTCATTTTTACCAATTAATGTTAAAGTAAATACCTAAATACACATTTAAAGATATATAGGTTATGTCACTCCATAAGGGCTAAAGGATTTTGTGGCCCATGCATGCATAGTTATGTATGCATATGACTACCCTCTATAGATAAGATAACATTTAAACATAAGTAAAAACACAGAAATAGGGCTATGGCCTATGTGACTCCATATCTGAAAGAAAAAAAAGTCCAATTAATTGCTTGGAGTGATAAACCAGTTAATAAAGCTTGATTAATATATCATTTACCTAATAAATTGAAACACAATTGACAGATTTTTCACTATAATATAATTAGTTGCATGTACCATGTGTAATGAAACTAAATCTATTATAAGAAAAGATGAAAATCGTGTTACTATATTCCCTAATGCATATTTAGACTGGTTAGCTTACATAATAAGAGAATACATAAAATATAACATGTGACATATAAGCCCACACAATGCATGTAGTAGATAGAGTAAACAGTAACTTTATAAAACTAGATATAATGGCATGGCATTTCAAAGATATTGGGATCTGCTGAATGGATTTAAAATAATTAGAAGTGTTTGTTTGATACATAGTACGCTAGTAGTTGTCTAATCTATGGGAAGTGGATATCAAATGAAATACAAAGCAATATGGAGTGATCTGATAATTGGTTTCTTGTAAGTTTTTACTAAGCACAGTGGATGTATCTGTGTTGGCGCAACTATTTGTATAATTGTTTATTTTGTAATTAAATTGTGTTATATTGTATTATTGATGTTTTTGTTACTAGAGTAAACAATTGCAAGTATCTAGAGGGTGAATATTGATCAGTACAGTGCCTGGCGCGTGACGGTACAAAGATCGCGTGCATGTAAAGAAGGGAAATAATTTTAAGGGCATCGCAAGTTCGCATGCGATACTGTTTTGTTTCCAATATTATTGTCTATCAAAGGAAATATAGTTACTCCTTATGTAAGAAAAGATTCATATGACTTTGTAATAATAGCTTTGCCATGTTTGCTAGTACCACTTCAATTCGTAATTCCTTTTTGATTATGGAAACAAACACTAAACAAAGTACAGTGAATATTTTGCACAAAATGCTGTAGGTACCTATATCTTAAGGTGTGATCGAAAAATTCTTATGCTCAAGTAATATGAAAATGTACAAACTATTATCTTTATAATATTTACTATATCCATTATTAAGTCAATAAAACCTACATATAGTAAAATTAGTTTTACAGCAGACGTTTCAATATTTTGCAGTACTTTTTGGGGGAGCTCCCAGGAGAACACACAGAATAATAATTAATAGTTCTAAATAAAATATCAAGTATAATTCAAAAGTGTATTATTTGATGTTTTAAAGGCTAAAACAACATTCTTATGGTATCTTCTTCAATAAAAATTGCTTTGGTTGAAATTACGCATTAGACACATTAGCGGGATTCAGTCTCTTCCGAAGAACTTTCCTCCTCAGTTTCCTCTGATTCCTGTCGAAAGAATTTTATTATCAACATTTAGCTATTTAATATCATGACAATTAGACTTAAATAAAAGATAGAGATCATATTACGGATGTTTCGTCTTCTTGTTTCGACGGCGAATTATTCATGAGTGCTGCTAAAGAGCTGGATCTGGCCATACTCGAAGTAGCATACTTTTCTGGAGACTTTCCCTTTCGCGCACTCTGCAAAAAAAGATCAGTGCTTGTATACGTCAGCAGGTCATTCGGTTGCATATAAAGTTGCGTAGCTGTTAAAGTGCAGTCACAAAAGTGCACAACAGGGTTCAAGAACAAGCTTTTTTTCAGGAAAGTTTCAGGTAACCTGGCCTGTACTAAAGCTACTTCTTCCTAGTCTGAATAAAACTGTTTCGTTCAAGAAATTATGAATCTCCTCACTCTCTTAGCCCGATGGGACCGTTTCGATACGACCGGTGAGAGGTCAGGCAAAGGACCGATATTTACGTACTCCCCGATGCACGGGTGTATCAATCACAAAGTTCCAGACTCCGGACAGCTTTTTGTGAATTTCTTAAAACCCACAAAGCAATTTCGACCCGACTCGGGAATCGAACCCGAGACCCGGGCAGTTGCGCCATGCAACTGCTGAGCTCGGAGACAAACGAAAGATAGAGTTTCATTGATCATGACTGCCTTCATGATCAATGAAACTCTATCTATGCGTTGTTTTAATGATCATGGGCAGACAGAGACCGCGGAAAGCGACTTTGTTTTATACTATGTTGATTCGATTGCTCACCACGGAGTCTTCATCATTAGAAGGGGAGTGTGGGTTCATAAGAGATGCCAGCGAGGAAGATCTTGCTGTCATTCCTGGATTTGCTTGTTTCTCCGGCGAACGTAGCTTCCTTCTGAAGTTCTGTGTAGTAGTTACGATAATTTAATCAATGCTATGAAATATGAAGGTGCATATATGCAAATATAAAATTCAATCGTCATATTTACCGTTTGCTCCTCTTTATCTGAAAGACCTGCGGTTAAACGCTTAGCAGAAAAAAATATACCGTTAGAGAGTGATTACGTGATTAAGTTTACGGAATTATGGGAAACTTAAGACTAAAGCTGGAAACAGATTATAGGACGCGGCTTTGTCCATCGCGCTGTGTGGGAAGTCTAGTCTTCACCTTCAGAGATAAAAGGTATACATAGCTAAAGGTCAACAGTGAACTTACTTCCAAATCGGACTTATCATTGATGTCACTGATTTGCTGATACGCAACAGTGAGCAGTTCCACAGCCTTTGCATGGAAACTCATTTCAATCATGACGAAATCTGATAAAAGAGTTTTCAGTTGCTGAAGCTTGCGACGCTCGAAGAACTCGGTTTGCTCACTCAAGCCTTTCGCAGTACGAGACATTTCCGCTGAAGCTTTCAGTAGTTCAGATTCAGCATACGTCTATAACAGAAATATTGTTACATAGCAAGAAGCTTATTTCATAGTTAGTTAAAGGTAGGTAAGTAGGTAGGTAAGTATTTAATTAAGTCGCCAGGCAAATACGATTTTCAAGTAAAGATGGGAAAACGGTCGTTTATAAATATTATTATTAAGTATATTTGCATTCGGCGTATTCACTCGAACCCATGATAGAGTCGTATTCATATAGGTATCTATGGCGCTTATTTATTTGAGAGAGCTAAAGCTTACACGTGCATGAACGCTCGTACTAGTTACACGTTTTCCAAATAGATGGCATATTGTAGGTACACTAGTCTGAAACCGTTCTAAACTATTGACAAAGAGATGGACAATACAAAAAATAAAACATTTTAATTGTAATTAAATGAAAGCTAACAAGGTCTTCCATCATATATTGTAGGTATCTGAATGCCAACGCAAACGAGTTTATGATGGATAGCTGTCCCCAGCGGTTTCATCCGCATCTTTGGTTACTGCTCCGCTCCCGTGTGTCTTAGCGTGATGGTATATAGCCTATAGCCTTCCTCGATAAACGGGCTATCTAATACTGAAAGAATTTTTCAAATCGAACCAGTAGTTTCGGAGATTAGCGCGTTAAAACAAACAAACAAACTCTTCAGCTTTATAATATTAGTATAATATAGATTAAGAATGAAATTAGTAGTATGTATGTAGTTAGATTAAAATGTAGGTGATACAACTTACAACTTGCTGTCTGTTAAAAGGCTGTCTCTCCTTGGCTTTGTCGAGTACTTTCTTGCGTGCCAGTTCCTTTTCACGAACGTTCATTGTGTGCTTTAGCTCCTCCCTGGCGTGTTTACAAATAGTGTCATATTGGCACAGCTCGCCTATAACCTAAGTAAAAAAGATTATTTCATAGGTGATAAGTATAAAAACGAACAAACTTTTATACCTGTAATCTGCAGGCTGCAAGTTATCATACCTTTGCTTCCAATCGCTGTACTTCGCAGTTCCGATATTCCTCAATAGCAGTTAATGTAGTAGACAGATTTTCTAAACCGCTACTTAGGGACTTGTTAACGATTTCATTGTTAGCGTAATCCTTTAAAACTTTAATGAGTTCATCTCCCATATCTCTTAACCTGGTAAGGAAACGTGACACTATTTAGATAAGGTCATTGTACCTAGTTTTGTCTAAGTCTGGCTTTAAAGTACCAAATATGTCGTTACGATCTTGTTTCACATCGATTGTTGTGTAATGTTTAAAGGTAGATCTTAGAACTGTTATATGATAGTATCTATCTCAGTAGATTTTATATCCGGAATAATAGCTATTCCGGAATAATAGATTTTCGCGGATTGATGGCAAATCCGCTAGCTATTATCCGGAGATCAGGCGCAAGTCCGAAATTTACGTGCTGTCCGATGCATGGGTGTATCAATCACAAAGTTCCAGACTCCGAAAGCAGCCGCTTTATGAAATTCTCTTAAAACCCACAAAGCGATTTCGGCTCGATCCGGGAATCGAACCCAAGACCCAGTCCACAGCAGTCGCGCTATGCGACTACTTGACCAAAACGAGGCAGTTATACATATATCCGTTAGCTATCACTAGGTATTCGTTGCATTGCGATTTGCGAGTATATGAATGTTTCCAAAAAAGGACCCTAAGTAACAACAGGTACATATTGAAGAGGGGGTACTATAAATGTTTGTATGTTTGTGCATGATGAATAAGCGCCTGGATGGGAAATGCTCTCTTCAATTGCCGTATTCCTAGTCAGCGGACCAACCAATAAGCACACCTAGAAAGTCCAACTTGGGTAGAGAAACGGATTTATTTATAGAATACTAGCTTCCGCCAGAAGTTTTACTCGCTTTTTTTGTGTAGGTACTCTTACGCGCACCCGGATAAAGCGTAATTAGACAAGGGCTTACTAATACATAAACAATTTTTCAAGTATATAGAGAATAATAAGAAGTCGTATCGTATATAATAAGAAGTAAGTCATCTTGCTCACCTTGCCGTCTTCCTAGTGTAGTCACCAAATGCAACACATAATTCTCCAAAATTCTTTTCAACATTTGTGATTCGATCTTGAATGAATTTAGCTTGTTGTTCATAGCTCAAAGAATGTGGGTTATCACCTCTAAACATTATAATTCTCACTCAATCACTTCTGTAATAACAATAAAGTTACCAGTTTCTTACGTAGTATATTGTATACTCTTTGGTTTGTTTATTTATCCTATCGTTACTATGACAACCAAATGGTTAAAGGCTACTACACACATGCCGGCGGCAATGCCGCCGGGTTTGTGCCGAGCGGCTGTGCTCCTTGCTATACTCCTTTGTGTGGTGGCCGGCGGCGGCTTGGAATTGTGGGGGTGCACGGCGGCTTATCCGACGGCCCTGACGCCGGTACTGTGTGTAGGAGCCTTAAGAGTCGGTCGTTTCAATATCTCCTCGCGGCCGTAGCAGAAGATTTACCTAAACACTTGTATTTTTCAAATTACATATTTTTCAATCACAATTACAACAAGTATTTGTTATCAGAAAATACTTCAGACAGTCATGTGTTCTTCTCGCCTAAGAGATTTTAAGTATATTATGATAAATAATAGTTTTGCAGTCTAATGGTGCAATAACTTTAAACAAGTCAAGTTCATAGTGTGGTTAATTAGAAAAATACTAATATAGATTTTATCCATTACTTGAATTTCAGTATTTAGATGCCTAATTAACAAATCTACAACTTTGATTCAATCATCATAGCTTTAATTTGAATGTTCAACATCTATAGATATCACCGTTATGTGGAAACGCAACGCTCAATGTCAGAAACGTCACGTTGTCTGTCAATGTCATGGAGATATTTGTCAGTGCCAAACTGAAACAGCTGTTTGTTTTTTGTGTTTGTTGCCTTAGATTTTATTTATCATCAAAATGAATGAAGAAATAGATGAATATGATATTTATCATCAGGATTTTACAACAGTATCAGAGTGGGAGGTATTTATTGCCCGTATTGAAGAGATATTGAAAGAATGGCGGTTGTCGAAGTCAAATTTGTGTAAACTATCAGGGGAGACAAAGAAATGGACAGGAAAATCTGAGGAAATTCATTTCCAGGGAAATAAATTCACTTTATTCTACCACACGCTAGAACCTGCTAAAAATTCCGACCATCCGGAAGACTCGGAGGATAAATCTTTATTATTAGAATTGCACAATGGTATATGGGATTCTACAACTCATTTTATGGATGACCCTGACGGAAGTCCATTTCCAGTGTCTAGTTGGTACGGTCTGAAGCGGTACATAATGTTGTGCTCGAGTTTGCCACTCGTGGATGGAAATTTGATAAAACTTGTAATGAGCACTGCAAACATTGCTTTTGCCAACACAGACTGTGGTGTGCCTTTCTTTGTCAAAATACGTGAACACTGGCAGCAAACATATTTAGGGTTTTACGAAGACAGTGAACACAAAGTTAGTTTCGACACAATACATTTGAAAAGAATTTCAAATCAATGCTCACATTTAAGTGGCCTTGTAAGCTTATTCAAATCAAAAATTGCATCCCCTGTTGCGTTAGATGCTGTAGTTGTGTCAACAAAGTATTCTTATGAATTGAAAGAAGTGGACGCTTTTGCCTGGAGAAAGAACACACAGTCAAATGAGTTTTTGTCAATAGACGGGTTTGATGTAAAAAAGCTAATAGAACTACCCTTTGGCTCTGAAAAGAATCCAATACAAAGTGTACTACTCAATGCTATCTGGCCAAAGTTCCGTGAATGTGCAATAGTAGATTCTTCTACTTTTTCTGAAATTGATCCTATTATGGCTCCTACATGGACAATTACTCTGAAAATGAGGGATTCCTTCACTTGTCAATTATCTGAAACCATAAGTAATATAATGGATTTATTAGATAATAATAATTTACTCATGGACACTTTGGGATTAAGCAAAAGTTTAGGTTTAGTAAATCCTCTCCATAAAATCACTGAAGCTCCAATAACAATATCTAAGCTAGTGAAGGCTGCCATGGGGCAAAACAGAAACATGTCAGATTTTAAAGGACCTATAGCAGATGATCTGCTCATGCCTCTACTTTACTATGTTTTTCCTGATGCAGTTGAAGATAATACTTTTAATTATCCTGAACAGTTGGAAGTAGAATTCAAGCAGGTAAGAACTATTTTCTATTGTTGTTACTAGATGGCGTTAGTAGTAGACAAGAGTAAAATATTTACAGCTCTTTGTATCATGGTTTTCAGGCTGATGGTGAACAAAAGCTGTGTAATTATGTGAAGACGAGTCCTGAGGGTGGGTTGGTGTGGCGAGTATCTCTGACAGCAGCGCGCCTCTACGATGCCGGGGGTATGCCATACCTAGCGCATCTCTGGTACGAGTTCTGTCAGGAGCTCCAGTATCGTTGGGAACATCGAATTCTTGTGCCAGGGTGAGTAAAATTTTAGTCATTTAAAATAATGATTTTACGCCGCTGCTGCAAAAATGAATATTGCACTCCAATCGATCCAAATCTATTTACTTTACTTCATTACTAAAATAACAGTCTTTTAAGGAATATAATCATTGTTTGTATGATTGCATTTATATGCATTTATGAGTGTTATGTGTATTTCTTTCAGTTAGGTATATTTTTTTCGTAAAATATTTTTTATTTTAAAATTACTCCAATATAAAATAAACTTTTTAACCAAATCAAACATAAATTCACTGCAATTATCCAATACTATTAAATTCCACTGCTTTTGGAATAGACAGGTGTGATGATTAAATTAAAAAAAATATATTTTTTTGTGCAGGAATTCATCCTGTGATCATGAGAATTTATTCTGTTTATAAAACTATAGTTAAATTACTTAAAATGTAATTATTTAAGAAGATATATGTACAACTTAAATATAAATTGAACCTTAACTAGAAATAAATATGCACCATAAAATTATTACAAGTTATAATACAAATCAGTGGTAATAAGAACACAGGGTGTTCAAAATGCGGACACAATGACATTAGTCTGTCACTGACTAATATACATAAGTGGAAAATGATTGTTTTAACATAGTGAACAAACATTTTGACTAGTCCCCATTAACCAATTGCATTATTTTTTAAATTTCATACAACATTTAATCTGGTAGATATGTAGAGCAAAATCTAATTATTATAAAAAGAAGAACTAATTATTTTACATTCCAATTTAAGAATTGGTGCATGCAGTGCTTTGCAAAACACTTCTTGAAATAAGTACTACCAATAAAAGTTCTAAAAATAAATTGACATTAATTTACAGTCCTTTGCATACATATAAATGTACACAAAAATTCAGTTTACTATACATGATCGTAAGTTTTTAGGTAACAATATTATTACACTTAGTATTCTAACGGATACCTGACACACTGGCTCTGACCCGCGAGTCGGCTACAGTGCGTATGCGCACGTCTATTGTGTTTCTCGTGGCTATGTCGGCGAGAGTGTCGCCGCTGGCGCTGACCTTTACGGACTTCATGGCTGCACCAGGAGGTGTAGCCTCCACATGGCTGCGATGACGGCCCGCGACATGTCACATCTCCCCGAGCCGTGTCCCTTGCACGCTATAAAGGTACGAGACCACTCCGAGTCGTCGGGTTCCGAGCCATATAGATATCCATATCATGATCAGTCCAGTTGTCGGAAGTGTCACAGTATCCCATGCCTAGGGAACCAACGCTATATCGGCTAGCAGGTCGGGATCTGGAGCGCGGCCTCCGCCGAGACCCTGCCGTTCCACCTGTGGCCCCGCCTGCCGCGCCACTTAGGGAAAGACGGGAGGCCCGTTCCGACGCCGCTCCTAAGGATTGACGAGATTGTCGTAGATCTAAAAGTTGAAGAATTTGCGTTTTAAATTAAGTTAAAGTGGTACCGGTTTGTTATGTTACAAAAAATGAGAAAATAATAAGAAAAAGCCGGAAGTGAAATGAAGAAGTTATTTAAAGCGATAGTCGAACTTACCAGCTCGTGATCCAAGAAGGCTACTAGGGTATCCAGGCACTCCGTAGCGGCCGGAGTGAGAATAGCTATGTTGCGATTGACCATCAGCGAGGGAACGAGCTCTTCCAGGACGACCTGGTAATGGGTCCGGAGGAGCCGGTTCAGTATAAGAACGTGCACGCGGGATCGAACGTGCGCTATAAGCCGACACTTGATCCCACTCACGCTGCTTTCCAAATGCGCCGATTGTAGCTAGGGAAGACAGCGGGCCGCTGGGGCTCGGGGTGCCGGTGAGCCCTCCACAGCATGGATTGGGCATCTTCTCAGGAGCTTGCGTGTGCAGGCGATGCACGGTGCGAGATCGGCGACGCGACGCCGCGGCAAATACAAGTACCGCCACGACTATTGTGCCGCAGATGGCGGCGCTTGCCGCGATCGTGATCTTGTCCATATTGGAGGCGGCGGCTGAAACGGTGCGTACCTCACGGCACTGGGAATACGGCACCGTCTCTGGACTCACGTGAACCTCCTCCAAGGAGATCACGCAGACCACGATACATTCCTGTAAAAATATAATTTAGTATTTAATATTATTTCAGTTACTTGAAGTAATAATGGAGCTTCTGAATTATATTTCTGCTTTAAATTGACAATTGAACATCACCGTATTTATTATCAATCAGAGTAACCAACGCACATTGAGCAACTTATATTTTATTATGAAAAAAATGAGTCTTAATATCTAAAACCACCTAAAAAGAATAAGTTGATTTTTTAAAAGAACTAATTACCCCCTAGTAACATTGCTAGCATTGGCTAGTATAAAGACAGTTGTTTTATAGATAATGTCTCAACGGCTTTGACAATTTATTCCGAAATAAATTATTATTTTGATCCCTGTTTTCAATGTACTAGGTTCTGAATCTTGAAGTATTTGAACTCCTTTGAAAACTACTTACTATAAAGATAGTGATTTAGGGTGCCTACCTGAGACGGAACGTTTTTTATTTTGAATTCTCTTTCGCTGGCTTCTAAAGGTGGTCCCTGTTTAAAGCTTTTATCTCCAAAGAGTCGATAAACGACGCGGAAGCCGAGTATATTGGCAACATCAGAGTCCCATTGTATGATTACTGAATTGTCTTGCCTGTATGCATTTTTCACAATAACTTCATTGGAGTCATCTATTTTTGGTTTTTGCTGTGGGAAACTCATGACCAGCGGAGGACGTTGGTGTGGAGCATGACGCCAGGTAGGTGCAGCGGGACGGACAGACGGGACGCGGCTCGGGCGTGCCGTGCTCGTGGTACTTGTAGTCGATACGACGACGGCAGGTTTAGTTGACACAATTATGTTATTGTTTAATTCTGTCTCTTGCGCTGTTGTCGAGCTGCTAGATGTAGTTGGGACAGAGGTGCTAGCAGCCGTAGTTGTTATCACAGAACTTATTTTTGGTTCATTCAAAACTTTTGGTGTCGTTGATTGGTTTTCTGTAGTTGAGGTGACATCGTAATCACAGACCAATTCATTGGGCTCAAAACTGTAAAAACCACGTTCACGGAAATGGGATGGACTCCCACAGAACTGCGGATTTCTTTCACGTGATGTGACTTGCAATTCTCCGTTACGAATCCATTCAATTATCCAGCGCAAGCGACAGTCGCAATTCAAGAATCTGCCGCCAAGACTGAGTCCTCGAAGAGTTTGGTTTAGGTGAGAAAATGCTTCTTCGGGTAACGTTGGCAAAGGATTACCATCTAACGCTAGCAATGTTATTGATGGATTGTTCACGAATGCATCTTTAGGTAACTTATTAAGTAAATTAAACCCGATGTCTAATACTCTCAAATCACCCAGTGTTCCGATTGCAGCAGTTGGGAACTCAGGTAAAAGGTTGTTTAAGAGACTCAAAGAACTGAGTGTTGTCTTTATTCCTGCAAATGCATCTTCTCTAAGATGGACAATCAGGTTACGTTCCAAGTTTAGCGCAGTCAGTGAATCTAATCCCTCAAATGTTCTGCTACCATCTGGGCCTGGAAGTTCTCTTATACTATTTTGAGATAGATCAAGGAAAGCTAAGCTTCGAAGACCTCTTATGCATTCGGGCACTGTTTTTTGTTTTGTACCTTTTAGGTTGAAATTTTTCAATGAGTTTTCTAAGCCAGTGAGCGTTTGGGGTTCCAGTGTAACATTGTTGTCAGAAACTTTTAGAGTTGTAAGCTTCCTGAGAGTAATAAAAGAATGATTAGGTATGTGCGTTATGCGGTTTTTAGATATGTCTAAAAGGGAGAGATTGATTAATATTTTTAAGGCTTTCACTGGAACTTCAGTCAATTCGTTATCTTGCAAATTCAGGTTTTTGAGATATGGTCCTTGCCCTCGAAAAGCATCATCTTCTATTCGCTTTATCCCACATCCAGATATTTGGAGATTATGGATTTTAAGGTTTACAAACATGTTATGAGTGAGGACAGGAATGCTCGAATTATTTATATATAGAAGATCGATGACCATGTTACGTGCACTCGTGTTAAAAGCTGACAAAAGCGTTGGGAAGTCAACCTGTAACGCAAGAATTAAATGTTGATTATATATTTCAGGCAACTGATAATAGGACGCAGTTAATTATATTGTAGTTTACCTGATCACATTGGATAGATATATCTCTTGCCAAGTTATATGCGCATACACATGCGGCATGTAGTGCGGGCGCACCCTCCCACGGGCATTGCGAATTTTGCGCGCTTGCGTACAGCACCAGCAGCAGTAATAACACTGATGACCACCGTAGTTGGTTATAGGTATGCTTGCATTCTCCCTGAAAATAATGAAAATGCATTTTATGAGTTAAAATAATGTGTTTAATCTTACGTTGTTTTCGTTCTGTTGTACCTCTAGTACAAGATCAAATCAATGAAGACCATTAAAAATCTAAGAATAAAATATACTTTTAGGTACATCGCCCTAGGCGTCGGTGTCTAGAGAGACTTCGGCTAAACGACGTATGGACGTTTAATTGAATGGCGTTGTTCAATTAAAAAGCTAGCTACTTGATTAATTACTATTTCAACCACTTGGCTACGACCGACATATACATGCCTTAATGTTCCCAGTCGTTAAGATACTCTATTCCTGTTACTGGTTATACAATTTTGTTTTTGTAAACAATGCCAAACAATAATGTACAGGTACAAGCAATTGCTTATGTGAAGATAGAAGTTTGATAACAATCATTTAAGACATAATAATATTACGAAGTTATCGTGAGAATTGGTCATCATTATGCACCCTTATCAGTTAAATGAACCCCTTTAATAGTACGCTGACATGGAAACAATCAAACTTTAATAACATATTCCTGGAGAATATGTTTTCGCTTAGACATTTTTTTGTTTTGTTGTTCTGATAAACTAATAAGCCACTGATTAAGTAATGGTTTATAAAAAAAAAAAACTAATTACACATTTAACACTTTGTTCTGTAACGAAATTGGAGGGTCAAATTTCGTTTATAAGATTCATAAAAACCGATACAAAGTTTAAGCTGTAAACCACAAGAAGTTTGAAAATAAGTATCGTTACTTTTAATAATCTTATTTTATGTTGCTGGGGAAGCAATTTAATTCTATTATGTAAAAGTATAATGTTTTATCTAAAAGCTCTCAGTGTGTGTGAGTATCGTAGCGTATGATAGATGCGGTAATGAAGCGGTGCAGACACCGTAGAGGAGAAGTGCAGCGTGGCGGCCACGGCCTACTAGCCCGGAACACCTGGCTTTCCCTGCACTTGCTAATGTGCTGCGAACAATCTAATCTGTACAATTCATATTCAAAGTCATTATTTGTCAATTCGACAAATCGTTCGTCAAGCTAGGCTATACGAACACGTATTGTCAAACATTTGATATGTGGACACTTGGACAGCGGACGTTTGCGGATGTCCAAAATAATCGATGGGACAAACATTAGGCTCGGGTTGCTCAGAGAAGTGGTATAGCTACCAATGTCGTGTAGGTATAACTACGTAGTTAACATGTAGAAAGACTGTCAATTTGGTTTATAAGTTAATATGGGTTGTGGATTTAAATATCGGTTTAATTTAAGAATAACATATTCTAGATTTGCTCATTTTAGGAAATGCTCGATAATGTCACGGAATGTAGCGGGGCCTTTCCTGGATGGTGGAATAAAATCTAATGATCTAAACCGACGGTATCCGAGTTGGGGGCTGAAATGCGTCCATTTTACGATATTATCGAGTGTTTCATCAAGTGAAAAAATGTACGATATGGCTACGACCCATACTTTATTTAGTGGCATCTTTTGGCACACAAGAAGGCAATAGACAGGAATTCAATTACATATTTTCACGGCAGAAAAAGAACGTTTTAATGAATTGTATCACTTTCTCTGTATTTAGGTTCTGTGTGACACACCGTGTTGCTATGTATATATTTTGTAATAATGTAAAAGTAAATTGAACGTATTTTCTTTGTTAACAGTAACAGTAGTGAACACTAAGCTAACATACTGCGGAATGCTTGTGTTTTGGTGTAAGTCCTACTAGCCTATTTACATAAATTTGCCAGTCATCCGATTTCGCTGTTAACGGTACGTTACGCGCAGGCGCAGCGCGCCGGAGACGATTCCATGCCTCCAAGACTCTGTCAGTTCACTTTCTCGTGGCCTTTGGCTTAACAAATATTCGGAAAGTAGGATAGTTATATTTTTTTTAATAAATGATGAATGTATCAGTTTACGGACACACTTTTTATGATATTTCCTTTTTTTTTAAACCGTGTTTTTTATGATAAAGTAAGCTTTCTTTAGGCTTATTAGCTTAAGCTGGGCTTTAGTGAGTAGTCAGTAGTTTGAGTTTAGGTTTAAGTAAATTCTGTATAGCTTGAGATCTTTAGCGTAGATTACCCAAAATATACAACAGGGAATAATGTTACCTAAACTGGAAATACAGATGGTCATATTGTATGTAGTTCTAAACATCCGCGAATCGATGCTAGTTGGTCTGTGTGCTGCATGTAGTATTGTGCACGCATTATTACTCGAAGGTATGCAAGTTGTACGTGCTCGCCTAGCGCCAGTGCGTAACTTGGCATGCGTTACGCGGCTGAGGCAGCGCGGAAGTACATCTTAGTATGCTGTGCAGTTACTTCAGTAAACACGTAGGGTGTTGCGCAAGAGCCGCTGACCTAACTACATGTTGTTTTTGTTTTTATCAACTGCAAATTATTAGCTCATCATTATTACGTTTCCACGTTCAACCGTAGATAAATACATAATTAATTTGGTCATGATTTATTTCTGAATTTTAAATTGTAAAATATGCATTTTTTTTTTGTAAAAAAAATGTTAAATATCTAGTCAGAGTAATGTTTTCATAATTGACTACGAAGTCTAATAGACGGGAAAGTTTGTATGTTGAAATCGTTAAATTATTCAAAAGCTGCTAACGAGTATTTCTCCTCTTCGCAGCTTTCTACAAATGCCTGCTTGTGCCATAAGTTGAATTTGTTACTGCACTTATGCATATTAACGTCATCTTACCAATATATTTTTCTTTAATATTGTGTTATGTAGAAATTTATATCACTACGTAATATTGTATTATGTAGACATGTTATCCCGCGAAAGAATAAAAAACTAAACTGTGATAGAGAAAATGCTAATATTGAAATTTCAGTTGCCGTAAATATTTTTTCACTTAATCCATTTAGTTTTAGTTTATCAAGTGCGCTACTTACCCTTTAAGTTTCTACCATTAATTAATTTACGGGACAGCTGGTATATTTCGTTCCTGAACAAAAGAGACATTTCAGCTTCAAACTGTAATAATATATATAACTCCAACGTCTAATGCTTCATTTGGATAAAATTTTAACTATAGGAAAATAATAATTATGTAGATTTACTCGTTATATGTCATTAAATTCGGTAACATTTATAATGATTGCAATTTGAATGAGCACAGATAGGAATTATGATCGAATGCGCTGCAACTATATATTAGCATATTTATTAATGCAGAACATTCATCCTTTATTCATTCCGTGTCAGGTGGTGTCAGTTAATTAAGCTAAAATAATTCGCCAGTTGTTGAGCACTCGGTTTGAGTGACAGATCGATTAAAGTTTCCCTAATTTCGTGAAATCAATGTCGCCGTCGCGGCACCTCGGCTTGGCTGGGGGCACATTTTGTTGAAATTATTTCAGCTGCTGCTGTTCACCTGTCGCCTTGGAATTTGGCACTTCATTTTAGATTAAATCAGTTTGAATAGATTCAAAGGAGCATATCTTGATTTGGTGGTTTGGCTAAAAATCATAAATGCAATAGTATAATAATTAAGAGTTCAGCTCGTGAAAGTGTTGTCCAATTTTGTTTACTTCTTCTGAATGACTTTTAAATTAATGTAAGTATTGCGGAGCAGGTTAATATATACGACATAATATAATTCTAATTAATTATTAATTTTTAAAGTGCTCAAAATACCTATCTATTTAAATTAATGTATTATTAAAACGCAATATTTAAGAGCATTCTGGAAAATCGATGTTCATAGTCAAAATGCAGAATAAACGCGGGCGGAGTCGGAAGATAAGTGCTAGTTACATAAAATATTTATTATTCACTGTGCAAAAAAACCGTTCCAAATAATTGTACTTCAGTTGAAATCTGCTGTTATCATCTCTAAGCGACAATGACGAAAGCTTACACGTGCCTCGATAGATGGCGTTGGCGTCGAGTTAGATCGCGCTATGGTTTCGTTCACACTGCTGGTATATAGTCTCGGCGTGGAAAAATATTATTCGATCTTTCCAAAGGTTAACGGGGAATGATGATCGGTTTGGACTTGCGATTGCATGATGTCCGCCGCCGAATGTTACGCATAAGGCGGGCTAAAATCCCACTGACCCCTAAAATTTTAGAAAGATCCATTTTATTAATAAAATAAAAATTATTAATATTAATAAAATAATAAAAAAATAATAACTTCAAATAAATATATAACAAAGAATAAAATAAAATATAAATTGTAATTGAATTATTTTTAGATAACTCGTACACACTTTGAGAGTGTTGAAATGGTTGGCCCGAGAGTTATGTAATATTTTTTTTAACATTTTGATAAACACAATACGGTGCTTACTACGGCATTTAACGCTGTTCGCTCAAATTAATTCAAGACACGATCGGTATTACTAGAGACTGAAGAGGCTCTCCTGGCATTATTTTAATGATCTCTTCCAGTATATTTACATACTGAAAGCGACAACGAAATAGTTTATTAAAGCGTTTATTCTTTAATAAATAAAAATATATTTTATGTGTCACCGTAATACATATTTTGTAGAGAGAGGTTACAGAATAAGGCAATATGAATATAACCCGGTCCTGCATTGAAACCAAATCTAATGTGATAGTTAAATAAGGCTCCTTTTTCGTTGAATTTAAAATATTACTGATTTTCATACTAAATTATTAGCAAGACCTTATTTAAAAGTATATTGTGGCTAAGTACATATGTATCTACGGACCGACTGCGCCGAGTGATGATCATAATTATCAGCGATTTGTAATCGGTCGATCCGTTCGGCTGGCACTTATCCATTAGTAAATGCTACCGTTATCTTTAAAATACATATTTATTTCGTTTTCCGTCACCACGATAAATAATTTATTCATTCAATTATAAATAAAAATCGGTTCACTTCCGTAGTCTATGAAAAAATGATAATGTCAATAAGTTGAAAGAAAATCCTACTGGTTATGAAAAGTGCCCTTGTTCGAGTGCAGCCTATGAGTATATCTTTACTAATGTTATAAAGCTGAAGATTTCTATTATTTGTTTGCTTGAACGCGCTTATCTCAGCGACTGGACTGAAGATTGAAGATTTTACCTATTCAAAAAATATTTCAGTATTAGATACCTATTTATCGAGGAAGCTACAGACTTCTTTTTATACCGGTGCACACTGTAGAACCCACGGGACGCTGGTGAAACCGCTGGCAGAAACAAGTTTTATATTATAGCGTCAAGAGGTGGTATCGACAGCACCCAGCGATGAATTACCTTCTGCTTTAACAATAGAAAATCGAGCCCTGTTATGAGAAAATGATTAATTGCATGCAGGTTTTCTTTAAAGTGTTTGGCGTGAAACTATGATGGATTTCGTTAACTTGTTTCTGCTGGGTAAAGTTGTTTATGGTCGTCGGAATATTCTTAAAGGAGCAAATTACTGCCGTTAATTAGCTGGTCGGCTCTTTTAAAGTCGGAGAGAGCAAAGAAAATGATTTTGCTTGTGCAAAGGTAAACTATTTTCTGCTCCAAGTGGTGTTGGTATGTTAAGAAAGCGTGTTTTTAACCTGACGTGAGAGACTTAGCATTTCACATAAAGGGACGTCTGTGTACTCCATCCTGCGTTTAGAAGCGAATTAAGGGGATTATTCTAATTAGCGTAGTTAGACGTTATTCGTTTGTTTTAAGGAAATCTTTCAACACATTGCATTTACCTACAATAATGTCTATCGTAAGGAGTTTGTCCGATATATCTAATCTATCCATTTTTATAAGGCCCTTCTCTAATCAACTTAAAGTTACGGCGTGGTTGTAAAACACTTGCCAAATTTATCTCGAGCAGCTCCAAGATATACCGTCGCCATTAAAGTTTCACGGTTGCGACACAGCTAGGACGCGACGCGATCCTCTACCCCGCGTTTCGTGCACGTATTTGAGCCTTCTATTTACAGTCACTCCTAAAGTTATAACTGGATCTGAACTTGAAAGTGTTATGAAGGTGATTGATTTAACTCGATCGTGTGTTGAGTATTCAACAAATCTTGAATACTTGACGCCTGCTTATGATCATTATACTCATGTGCGTATATTTCTAGATAAATATTATAATACAAAACTGATATGCTATAAGAGAAAAATGTGCTTAATGCGCCTATCGTCTAAGGAATGTAAGAAGTGAAACTGCAAGAAAATTGCGTTGGCTAGAAGACGCGAGGAGCGTTCCTCGGTTTACGAATTTATGATGACATTAATTAACTTTGTCATGTTGATTATATATAGTCAACGCAGAAATAATTCTAGCGAGTTAAGATCACTATGTGTGCCATAACTATAATGTTCATGGTTTATTCTCGTTATTTGATATAAGCAGTTTTGTTATTTAAGGGGTTAATGGCGTCTCAGGGCTTTTTAAGACAAGTATACCTACGTACATACGATACATGGGTATGACGGATTAATAAGAGAAAGTTGAAGAGGCAACTTCATGACCTAAGCTTGCTGAAGCTGTCTCTTTCACCATGGGGCTTTCAATATTCATCGCAGTAGTTACGTTATTTGATCGAAAACGGTTTACGTCATTTGCATCTTAATTTTATAAAAGTCTTTTGTAATTGTTTTGAATATGAAGTCAGCATCGATTGTCAATGTCAATTATCGCACATAGCGGTTGTTACACATTTGCCTAATAGAGCTTAACGACTATGCGTTCGTTGTGGTGATCTAACCGGCTCAAGATGTCGGTCGCCGTACGCTGCGCCCGCGCCGCCTTCCTTACTCCGGAACGTGCGGTATGCGTGCCCCACTTGTGTCACACTTGTCCACTCACATAGATCGCAGCTTCATTTACATTTCATTAAAGATCTATGATGATCGTATGCGTTGGTTCAAACTTATCCGGTACCTTTTTCTTAAGGCTCAGATAGCTACTGGTTTTGTGTGGTCCGAACTTACAATAAATCTCATCATCATGTGTCATGACAAATTGTGTTGGCTCGCTATTTCGCTCGCGGGCAAATACTAGATTTCTATGGGAAAAACTGAGAGCGCAACCATGAAGCAAAGATAAAACCTTTTTTTTCCTACCATGACATAGAACCGCAATATTATCTGCAAAGACTTTGATACCGCATTTTAAAATTATCTGCCGTTTTTTGAGTTATAAGAAAGTTAACCGCTCCAGTATCTTTAAAAGTACACCTAATCACTAGACATGAACTCGTCGGCCTTCTGTTATGCATAGCATTTGGTAGGTTCTCCCTACAATAAATGACTTTCTGCGAGTGGACTACAAACAAAAAATAATATTAAAAAAGTCTCGCACTTACGTGCCAGCCGAACTCGGGCAAATTGACCACTTACTCCATTTCATCTAATACTTTTAAACCGTCCTACTTTTTATCTCAGTACGTACGTACTATATTTCAGAACAATGTTCAATTTTCAATTAAAAATATAATCTTCGGTTATTGTATTTTGCTTTTTCGTTTGGAATATCCGATTTCAGATGGTAAAGCCGATAATACGTGTAGCTAACCTGTGTCAACAGATACGGCACGAGGGCACGGGAATGGCGCGGATGGCTAATACCGAGACGGCGTAGTTGGAAAATAACAGTCGCATTGTTTACTTAGGACCCGATAGGACTGCTGTTCTGTAGTATGCAGCCTGGATACCACCACACCATGTTTAAACACAGCCAATTGAGTGCCCGTACTGTTTGTGAAGTCAGCAATAATAAGTTGGTTATAATTTACCTCAAAATAAGTTTTGATGGGTTTGTTAAAAATACGCTTCTGTCTAAATACGCTTATTTTAAACTAAAACAACTTTTGCAGCTAAACAAAGGCATCTAATTTTGCTTTGACGTATATTATTAGCTCGAATGATAAGCTCGAATTGAACTTGGATGTTATAGAATGAAAACAACTGCCCATCAACAGCTTTCATATGTCATAGGTGTCATCACTGTTGCACACTGTAAATTATTTCACTACTAGCTTTGTTCAAGTTTAAATAATGGGTACAAAATAACTCGCGCGTCTTTTCCGCTCAAAAATTGGTCTTTAAAAAGAAACAACTTTAGTGCTAGATTAATACAATTGATGATCCAAACCTAGCATTAAACCTTACCGTACCTTTTTAAGACCACGTTTTATAATAAGTTAGTAAGTGCTATTTTTAATTATTTTTTAGCTTAGTCATGTGTTTTTTGGTCTCTGCGGCAGATTGGATTGTTTGTCAATATTTGGTGACGGGTCCATAGATTGTCTATTATAAATAGAGTTTAGTCGTAGCTTCTGTTTTTTTTTCGATCGGGTAACTTTTTGTTTTCATACAAATGGCGTGGCTTTGTGTTCTTGATGAGAAATTTTCAGCCTGAAGCATTTCATATGTGTGTTGCGATTAGCTTTCCAATACGGCTTAAAGTTTGAGCTCGTAAATAATTTCGAACGAGGGAAATATCACGTTTGATTTAATAATCGTATAATAGAAATATGACACTTAAACATATTACGAATTTGTTTAACAATGGAGTTAGAAATTTTGTAAGTTTTTTTTTTAACTCGATGCTTACAGTAAAAATATAGTTTACAAACTATGACTGTGTAAATTACGACTCTCTAAGGAATTACTTATTCGCTCAAAAATCCCAAACAAGCAATCCTGTCACAATTGAGTTTTGCACCGAAATAATTGCTTTAATTAAGTAACGGTACAATATGTAGTAATATAGCGTCTTGTGATATCCATACATGTCATAGAGCCACTCGAGTGCGATGGGTCACCGCGGCGAACGATGCGCATGGCTTGCCAAGCCACCGATTACTCTTTATATATGTTACGTCGTTAACTATACAAAGGTCTATGCTAATACTGCATATATAAAATATGGTTACGAGTATACGCTGTGCAAAACTTAAAAATACATACAACTTAACCATCTGACCCGTACAATATTTAAAATAATTTCGTTAAGTAGGAATCTGGAGTACATGATATGCATATAATTTGCCTTTGACCGTTACGAGTTGTGAGACAGAACAGTAAAGAGAATGTATCATTAATGTCAGTGATGTTGGTTATTCGACGCGAATCAGTACCGTTCGACGCTAGATAACGACTTACGCGTTTCTGCTCTACGCAACACCCGCTAACTGATTCCAACCAATGAGTAAACCAAGAAATAGTAACCCATCCTATCGTGTACTTCTACTATTAAATGTACGAGTATTTTATCCAGTTAAGTATAGAAAGTAGACTAAATCAGGATCATGCCATTGTCGGGAGAAACGTTATCTTCTGTAGGACTTGTATGACTGACTAGACTCAATGAAGCTTGCTTACAAGACTTGAAAGTTCGGAGCAGACGGCTTTACCATAATACTCGTTGACTCTTTTATCAGCATTGCTTTACCGGGCTTTAAAGTTCGCTACATACATGGGACCGTCTGCGACGTTGCCGGGGATGGATGGGAGTAGGGGGAGGAGGCAATACTAGAGTTTACCTTATAACGGTAACTGTATATCGAGTAATGCAGTTCCCATTCAATTATCTGTTCTGTTGTTTTCATTTATTACTGCTACTCAGAACACAAGCAAGTGTTGTTTTGTGTCTAACCGTAAATGTGGGTAGAAAGCGAGACTCGCACTCCCTACGATTAGACGTTGTGCGTGACGGCCGATGTGACTAGCGGTCAACAGCATAAATCCATAATCCATTTAGAACGTAATAAAAAAATGAAGAAATATGAAATGTAAAAAATTATAAAAACAAAAGTTGAAAGCTCCTAAAATCTTTTGTTCACTTGGTATAAGTTGTACGTACCAAAGTAGAGTTATTATTGTCTTTGTTATTGTGAAGGGAACCATGCGTCGCTTTGATCATGTCGTGTTCTTAATTGCGCTGCTATTCGTTGCGGCAGGTATCTCCGCGAGTGAGGTACCATCTGCACACACACTTTGTAATAGAAAATAACCGGGTGTTGTTAATGGTTGCGATCCTAGAGAGCTCGCGTATAATGGCGGAGCATAATGCCGTATTGGCGGGAAGCGGCGCGTGGGTTTGTGCTGCGGATGTTGGGCACGCTGAAGTAACTTCCCTACTCCAATTTATGATTGTGTAATTAAATAGCTGTAACGTTTTTGTAATCGTTTTTAGCGATTACCGTATAAGTTTTCCGGAGCCTATCGCGTTATCCTTTTCCTTGCAGTCTGCGATACAATCTATTAATTTGGTTGGTATGTTGTGTATATTTCCGGATCCTGAATAGTTATAACAGGCATTACTAAAAACAAAGTACTATTGGTTTTCGCTTGGTACGAAAGAGAATTGTCATAAAGTAACAGGTACTGAAAGAAAACACATCGTCCGTTTAATGTAAAATACAAAATGTTCTCTAAAATGAAGAAATAAGAGCGTTCGCAATCTGAAAACGTAGAGGCACTATGACTCATGCGTGGATTGTCGCTAATGAAAGACTTGTTTTGTACTGAAATTATTCAGTCGTCGTATTTCCGACCTATTTGTTTATTTCAATTTCATGCAAGTGAAATCCTAGTATTAAAATAAATATTCCGTGTGTCGCTCGCAAAACCGTTTGGGAGGCAGTGAAGCGTTAACGATCGGATGTGGAGATTCGCAGATATTGCCGACAGCTACTAGCTACGTGCGGCGGCGAACTGCCCGCAATGCTGAATGGCGCGAAACCAACTCTTTGCTCCATCAAGTCTACCATAAATAAGGTCCATACTCTATGGTTGGGTGCCCTCTGTACGTGTCATTAACTCCTCCATAGACTATCAAAGGCTACCTAATTGTGGTATTTCTAAGTACTATGATGTAGAGTGAAACTTAAGTGAAAACTGATTAATTATGGAGCATGTGATAGTAGTAACTTATAAACTTTGATCATAGAGAACTGAAAGCTTTAAGTTCCTAGTGACTAGTGTCAAGCTATCAACAAAGATCGAGTGTTATTTGTCGCATTCCCGAGCGTGTTACGCGTGGCATGTCTGGGCCGACGTCCTGCAAACACGTTAGATCAACCGTCTCTAATGCTGCGAAGGTAACCAATCCATCTTCACGCCTCGCGGTGACGGCAACCGTGACTTAGATGAATATTGCACCTGCGGAGGTTCGCTGAACCTTGCCACGCAGAAAAAATATACTGTGGCTAGTAGTTGCCAATTAAGAGACATCAGTTGTAAATGAAACGCATGCTACTTATAATAAAATTGCCGCACGCAAACATCGCGCCATTGCTTAACAATAGTTCATCAAAAATCAAACATTCTATCTGGCAGCTTCTATTGAGTAGGTACTCATTCTGAACTTTGTTTAGAAGACGTTGCAACGACTTCACGGAAACTCTTTGCGATTAAATTCAATATTTTATCGCATATGTACAGTATTTTGTTGGTGCCAATTTAACGGTAGACAGAGAAATATGCTTATTCAGTTTGAGTGTCACATTTTAAGAGGTCTTCTAGCAGTTTGTGACATGTACACGATTGTACCTTCAAACATTTAAAATTAACTACGTAGTAATGAAATGCTAAAAGCAATTTACTGAAAATTTAAAAGTTTTAGTGATTACAAAGAATTGATTGCCGCAGTGACAAAAAAAAATTATGCATTGTGTTTTAATTATGAGGCTATTTAATATAAAATACGTTTGTTACGTGGATAATATGACTTTCTAAAATAAATTTATGTTTTTAATGGTTAGTGAAATTGTCCACATTTATATACAAAATAAACATGCTAATCTACGAATTAAAAAACACAACATCTTACAGTATTACAGTTTTATTTTATAATATTTAGCATTTACATGTATAAATGCTCGTCTGGTTAAATAATGCCAGGTATTACGCTATCAGCGACACCGCGTAAGAAATGTTAAATTAATGCAGTGCGTGGCTATAAAATATTCTGACAGCATCATTATTATTGCCGTCAGGTTCAAGTCGACCAGTCAAAGGACAACAACCAACAAATTGGACGCGTTGCGAATAGTTATAAATTCTGTTTAAAGTCGTTATTTGGATGTCAAAGCGGAGAGTAACTAATCGGGTTTAGCCTCTGCGGCATGCGCGCTGAGGAGTGCGGAGCAGCGCGGCGTGCACTCCGGGTTCATGTGTCAAGGCATTAAAGCTACGTGCTTGCTCGGTGCTTCCCGTACTAACATTCATGATAGGGCTGGTTAAACTCTAAAGCTTATTGATTTAATTCAAAGCTTGCTGTGACTAACCTATCGACAACTGCACCTCAAGCACCTTTGAGAAAGAGCATCTTTACAGGTGTGCGACTGTTCTGGCAATCGTATTAGCTAGTAGGTAAATGTTAGAGGCACTTAGTTACCGTACTATATTGCTACATGTTTATAATTCGATAAGCACAATCAGCTTTTGTACTAAAATTTTGTAAAGAGGTACTAAATGGATGAAAACCCTTCTTTCAGTACATATTTATTTAAAAAAGTAATATCCCATTTCGTACATTGTTTTCTTCTCTTATATTGGTTTCTCAGCCTCTCGTTACTTCTATGTACTCACATATTATTTTTATTACTGCATATGGACTTGTTTAGATGTATTATAATTTGTATTTATAATACTTTAATCTGATGCTGTGGATACAAATCTTCCAAGCGTTATAACACCAACACAACTTTCTATCATTAATATTTTGAATAACTTTAGTGTTATGCTGACATAAATTAAAATGTTTTTTTTTTTTACATCTGTGACTATGAAAATAATTTATTATACGACCAGTTCGATTTTCTTCGCCTTCGGACGTCACTTTTAACTCTGACGTCAATCAGTAGTTTTAGACGTAAAAGAAAGCCCATTCACTGTTCGCTCTAATCTTTAGTTATAGGTTCTTAATATGACGACCAAATCTTTTTCCTCTATTTATAGAGATATTTCATTGTTTCTATATATTATGTGCAATGTACATGGAGGATCGTTTTACTACTATGATATACTTTTTTTTATTAAAATGCTTTTTAGTGTATTTTTCACTGACAGCAAGTGAATAGCTTGACGGCATGCAATAGCGTGTAGATGGAACGTCTACACAATCAAGGTGCTCGCCGTGTCTCCCACGGACGTGCGTCGTCACCAAGTCTGCGACACAGTTACTCCGTCTATTGTCTCAGCTTCCTCACCACAGGGTTTTTGTCCACTCTTTGATCTTGGGTGAAAACTCTCGCAAAAACCCATGTTCGGAAGCTATTATGTTCAAGGTTACTCAATGTCATTTGGAGTTGGATAACATGGTTCGTCTTCTAATACTGAGTTATCATTACACGGCTTTCAGTTGTGTTGGATTGAAAATTATAAGGCCTAATTATGTTATAAATATGAAGTAGGTGTAAGTGGTCTTCATTGGTGTATAATAGTGGGTGTGAAGTACTTAAAAAATACAACTTAATTTTTTATCTGGGTAGAACTAAAAGAAAATATGGTTGTATGTATTTAACTTTTAATCAAAGCCCTTCAATGTACGTAGGATGAACGCATACATTACGTAGGATGGGCTTGGATCATGGAGGGACAAGGACCTTGGCCGTAGCACCCGTGGGACATAACCCCCAACATCGTACGCTATAAATAAAAGCTTTTAGCTCGCCGGTTATTTTAGATTTACGACAAGAGCAGTCATAAAAATACAGTACACTAAATAACATTCAACAACAGTAGGTGGAGAGTAGCACACACTAAAACCGAAGTTTATTAATTAACAACTTCATGGGTATCTTTTATATAAATTCGTCGATACGCGAGAGGCAATTAAAACGTGTGCCCAAAGCGCAATGCGAGCTACGTGAATTAATTGGCTAAATGGCTACTGAATTTCACGGGTAACACCATTTGCCGGTGGAAACTGCGCAAGCTGTCGGCTGCAGGGAATGCAAGTACCTACCCGCCACTTGTTACAATTTACTGACCGGAATCATAGCCGTCGGGAATTTATTGTTAAACTTTAACTAACGTCACTTTGCTAATTAATTTACGAAAACAATGTTTCAAAAGGCATTTTTAATTTTATACCCTTCTTTGTTTCGGCGGGTCTACTTTTGACACCCTGATCTTATAAATTATTCTATTTTTAATATTCCGGCTGCTTACAATCTAGATGACAATAAAGATTTTCGTAGTTACCATACAGGATATATTGAAACAATATTCAAGTTTTTACTCGTTGTATCTTAGCTACATAAAAATTGAATGTGACTTGATCATCATCACCAGTCTTTTTATTGTCTCATTGCAAGGCACAGGCCTCTTCGCATACAGAGAAGGAATGAGCATTAATCACAACGCGTCCTCAAAGCTAGGCGATTTCATCTTTACTCAGGCATCCAAGATGTACTTAGATAGTGCATGTAACTCACATTTGTTACGTTAGTAAATGCCTGACCTGGAATTGAATCCGAACCCTCATACCTACTTGAGAGGCTGGTGCTTTAACCACTAGCCATTAAGCCACCAATGAAGAGAAAACAGGCTGCGCTTTTCCACTTTCATAATAATGTCTATAAAATAATTCTATAGTCATATATTAATAAGGTAACTTGTTCGACTGAGCGGAGCAGGCGGAGGCAGGCGGTGGGCGACAGAATTGCTGATTATCACAATAAGCCGAACGCGGTCATGCGATTAGTATTTGTTCGATTCTCCTAGTTATTAAATACGTTGTCTGTTAATAGTTTAATTACTACACTTTTGTAAACATTTTTATTCTTCCTCAGACTGTTTATAAAACAATCGTTTGATATCTAGTATTTCATTAATAATAAACGTCTTTCGTATCATTTACCACCAACATAGTTTGCGATTTTCTGCACAGGATTGGATCATGCAAAAAGATTTATGCGTGCTCAGCATGTCGTCTAATCATCTGTTGTTGGTGGTGGTCGTGACAAGTCAGAACAAAATGCCATTATAATGAACTATCGAAGGTGTTTTGTTTGATTTCTTTCGAAAGAAAAACATCACGGTAAGGTAGGTAAAAGCAAACAGGGTGGCTATTAACGGAGTCGAAAGTCCGGAACTGACTTAGATAGAGCGGTGCGGAGGCTGGGCGCTGGGGCCTTGGGCCACCCTGTCGCCTCAGGGTGATCGCCCCACCGTCGCCGCCTCTACAAATATACTATTAAGCCGGCACATAAGAAAACTTTGTCAAGTAAATAAACCAATGTAAACTATTAAATGAGCTAAATTGTCTGCTGCGATCCGACGATTTCTTATCGTAATCGCAATCGTAAACCGAAAGTATTATTTTGGCTAAGTTGTTGAAGTTGAAGGTTAACATTGAGTTTGAAAAATGACAAAAAGCCAGTTATAGAGAAAGTGTGCGGTTGACATAGTCACATGTGGTCGTGGTTGTCACGATGCATCTTGCGAGATTCATTATGATGACATACATTCAAGCTATGCACACACTCGTATTCACATAAAATATGAGGCTATCACGATCTAACCAATTATGAAATTTTAATTAAAAGACGTAACACATATCTAATACGTGATAAATGCTGATAAAATATTTATAAGAAACGATGTACATCTGGGTCAGAATCATGTTAATTGCATGTTAGAAAGCACCATAATCATTTTGTATATCTTATTCCGTTAGAAATTTTTTAGTGAGTAGAAACAGCTTAAGATCTGCAGCTCTATATTTTCTGCTTCGGTGCATTGACTTAGTTTTCCTAATCAATTTACGAATATAAATTATTTTAAACCACCGTAATATAAAAAGGCAGATCACTTATGCTCCTTGCTAAACGTAGATAGCTACTCTTGAATCTTTAGAAGTGGGTCAACGTACGAGAAGAGACAATTTTCAATCACGCGTTACCGGCCGGCTATCGATAGAAAATTCTTACTGGGCTAGTACAAATTAAGAGTACGTAAGAACCTTACCATTTTGTCGCAAAAAAAAACCAATGATGACCAGAAAATGAATCCTATGATTGATAGAAGCTGATCACTTTGTTCTAGCACTGGCACTGAGTTTTCTTTTTTTATAAATCACGGATGGGTTTCATACTTAGATCACAACAATGGGAAGTCACTTTCGGCGTCAAAAACCGGTTATACACAGATTGACCACTGTAGGTCCATGTCTGCGCGGTGGATGCGCGCGCGGCTGTCGTCGGCGTCGGACTGGTGGCCGGCGCGAGGCCCCCACCAGAGCTTCCTGACCTACACCTAGTTGCTGCTGCCGCACCGGCTCCGGTAAACAAACGGTTCAGCGACCGATTACACCCCAGCATCTAAGACATGCGGCCTTACCGGCGGTCGCCTTCTGCTTGCCACACACCAACACATTTGTAATTCAATGTGATAACGGTTCCGAGAGCGTTCGCGCGTTTAGTTCAGTTCCCGTTGATTCTAGGTCGTGGCACACAAATCGACACTGAATCGTTCTGATTCTGCATTCGCTCGGACAGCTGCAGGTGCGCTCGCGTACTCTGTCACAATATAGTAGGTAGTGAACATGCCGTCGCACTTAAGTCAATTGTGCTGCGGTTGCGGTGCACTTAAAATTTGCATACGCCTTGTACACGAAAGAGAAAATACATGTTCCGTGGGTTACGCGAAAATATTCTGTGTCTCATATGATTCATTTACTTTCTTTTTGAGGAAGTTGTTTTATCTATTTAAATTGCGTTTAAAGTGAAAGTCTTAACATGATGGCAAAGCTACGTGACTGTCGTAGTTTAATGAATGAAAAATTTACAGTTACCTATTACTATTTCTGACGTAGTTGTATTAAAAGCTTTACTTGTTGTTAGTACTGGCTATTAAGAGTAGTGTCCTCAAATTTCACTTTAGCAAATCTTATTTATTTGTTGGTATGTTATTTATACTCTTCAAGTCAGGTACTCTATTAAAATTTTGTTGTTTCTATCTACTTCTCCAGCTTTCAAAGCGTTCACAACTCGAAGCCTAACATAATTGCAAGTTAATTTTATTAGCCATAAAAGGAATGCTTTTCAAAATCCTTTAATAATAACGAGTCATCGTTAAGCTTTGATCGCCCACTTGTGGTCATCGTAATAACAGTTTGTGAACCGGACCTCTCTTAGGTGATATCAAACAGCTGCGATATGTAAAGTATGACATTTTCCATCACTGACATGGATTTGGTAAGCTAACGGTAACGGAATATCAACCATAAATTTCATACTATTTATCTTTACAAAAATCTTTACATTATCCACGTAACATTCGCAATGCAATTTTAGTAATGAAATTAATAAAAATGATTACTTCGAAAATGATAGAAACAAGTTGGAGAATTGCAGTTGGGGGACTGTTCTATGGAAAACTTGCTTATCTAGCTAGGAGGGGTTGTTTTATATATTTAATCTTTATAGTTTTAGTCCGGTAGTTTTAAACATTATAACTTTTATACTTGTGGAATCTAAAAGTGAGAAAGAAAAGAAAAGAAAATCCATTTATTGACAAAAAATAACGCACACAAGATTACAACAACATAAGACATAATAACTTTTTACAAGCAAAAACGTGACCCCAACCAAAATCTTACAACCAATTTTAAATCGTTACACATAAATTCTAAACAGTAATTCTTATTGAATTATTATGAATGATAAAAAGGATTTTAAATACCAATTCAACGTGGTTACTCGGTTTTCTTTTCCACTATATGTATGGCGGCCTTAATAGGCCATTCACACCGTTATGACAAATCTAACGATGCGTCATTTATCAAAATAGTGCCCCAAAAGTACAGACGTACAAACAGCCTTGTTTTTTTTTTCAAAGGTATAATTTTTTTTTACCGCTATGTTAGTTATGTAACAGCGTAATATGTTTTCATTGTCTACAGAGTAGCTGAAGGTGCACCCAACGCTCGGACTTGCTTGCTTCATCAAAAGCTACAACTTCTCAACTGTTGCATTTCACGCGCTCTAGAAGGCACCAGTAGTCTCGCAGGAAATTCTTCAGATGACGAATTCTTTGACTGCTCCGAGGGTGAGAACGAAGAACAACTACCCTGGGACAGACCAGTTGGGCGACTGAGTCGGTTTGGAGACGCTACAATGAAAAATGGAGCGCCTTTATATGTCCCTCGTACACAGGTGCGTATATTTCTTGAGTGGTTGCTAATACTTTATTGATAGGCACACTTTATTTTCAATTTGACTACACCTGATAATATATCAAGCTGAAATTATCACAACTTTAAGGTTGAAATAGCTATTGAAATAAAATTCATGTAAGATTTTTAAGTTTTACTACCTTTATTGCAGTGGTTTCAACCTGTCCCTCGTGTTGTTTAAACCCATTGGGCGAAGCGACTTTGATCAAACTACTTCAGTAAAAAAACCAATACGTTTAAACATATTTATTACCGCGGGCGCAACCGCGGTTTCCGTTTGACGTTACCTTTTGTAACACTCGTTATGCTTTTCTGATATATTACACTCTAAGGCGTAACAGCCACGCAGGTCGATCGATCATAAGGTTAATCAACACTTGGACCGGTCGGTCCATGGATGACTCTCTTATCATGACGAGTAAAACACTGTTACTCACCCAGAAATAGCTTTGAAAAAGGCTAGATATTTAATATTGGTATTTGCAATGCTGTTGGTTTTCCTATAATAAATAAATAGATATCTTTTAAAATAAAAGTACATATAAGTATCTCTAAAATATCTTTTTAAACGTAGGATCCTGCGCCGAAAACTGAAGACCAATTGGAAGAGGATGCCGAACTAATGGTGCGGCTCGGAGATGACGCTAAAGCGTCCGAACTGCGCGCAAGAATGATGAGTGCCTCGCTTTTGTCTGATATGGAGGCTTTCAAAGCAGCTAATCCTGGCGCTGAACTGTGTGATTTCGTTCGTTGGTATTCGCCGCGGGATTGGAAACCAGACGACGGCGGGGCCTTAGGTGACCGTATGTTGTTACCTGGCAACCCTTGGGTTGAGGCATGGAGTGTTGCGCGACCGGTCCCGGCAGCGCGACAGCGGAGATTGTTTGATGAGACTCGCGAGGCCGAACAAGTTTTACATTTTCTACGATCGCGAACAGTAAGCTCAGCCGCAGAACTTCTCCTGCCGGCCATTCTTCGAGCAGGCGCACTGAAAGCACACGAAGAGGGCGTACCTGCCGGGAGCACATCAGTAGGTGGCGTTGACATGCGAAGGACTTTTGAAATAGCAGCTCGAGAGCTTCATGACGCCGAGAGAGAAGCTTGTAGATCGCTATGTGTTCGGACAGTGCTCGGGTGTAGTGAGGAGGGGAAGCCGTTAGACGTGGCCGGTCGCAATAGGATTCTGAATGTGGTGGGCGGCGGGTTGCCGGCTCCGACGCGCCGCGAGTTCACGCTGAGGGTGCGGGACTGCGTCGCGCCGCAGGTGATGCGCGCCGCTCTCGCACAGGACATGACCATCATTGGTGCTTTCACTGAGCGTATTGTTTGCTTGTAGCACTGCTAAACAATTGCTGCGCCGATAGCTCAGCCTGTCGGAATCACTTGACTGTGCTAGTGAAATTGTAAATCTTGATGATAATATTTGTTGACAGCGTGTTAATGAATTGTTGAACTAGTTTGTAGGAATAATAATATAGGCCATGTTCAGATTGAAGGTTGAAATACGTACGTATAAGCATGTGATTTCAGGGATCTAAATACTATTAACAGATTTTTATCTACTTCTTTATCTATCTGTCTTCTAAACACTTGTCTGCTTAATTATATTAATTTAATTACACTATAATCATGACATTGAATTTACACTGTTACTACCATTTGTACAGTTTCATGAAATACAGGCGCTTCATATGGTTATTGTGGCCTTATTTCTTATTACCCATTACAAATTACCTTAGTAAATACTTTTTATAAAGACTGGACATGGTTCAACTGTTTCCTCATCTGCAATTTGTTCTTTAAGTTTTGAATTATAAAGTCTATATAAGTAGTCCTGTTGAGTTCTAACATGATAAAAACTAATATATCCTGTATAGCTTTGCTATTATTTAGATATCAGACAATAAGAAGTGCTAGCTAAAATGAGGTTTATTTCTTCTTTATCTTCTCGAGTAGAACTTCTCTATAGGTGAGGGTAGCGGACTCCTTAGTCCGCTATTATATGACGTCGTAAATCAACCTCAGCACTTGATATGGTTTTAACTGAAGGTGCCTAATCGTTCTGCGTTAATGTTTCATGTTTATCGTATATTTATGATACCTATGAGAGATAATAAAATACAACAAAAAATACACCTCTGCACTGTGGCACTCTGGAGCGGACTGGTGACGTCATTTTGATGATTCTTGTCCTATCACTGACCACTCATTGTGATGCGTGGCGCGTGAGGCTTGTGCTCGCACGTAACAGCGCGTACGCTGCTTATTGCTATACGCACAGAACAGGTGCGTGCGGCCGCAGAGTGTCAACGCGTAATGTAAAGCTCGCAGTGTGGTGGCGGCGACAGGCGTGGGTGGCGCGGCGCACGCATGCGCGCGACAACCGCGGGCCGGGAGCCGAGCGAGATGCCTCAGTGGCGCGGCGGGACGCCCGGTCGATTCCAGGGCGCGCACTGACATTCATGTTTGAATACTACCATCCGTAAAATCACTGAAAATTTTAATCGCAATCAGTAAAAATCTTGATTTATTAATTGCAGACCCTTCTTTATCAACTGGTCTTGATTTCGTTTATCGATTATGTCATATACGTGCCCAAATTTCGCTCTTATATTCCGGCATCGCACAAAAAAGTCATGGAACATATCTGGACATCTGCTCTCATGTGATTAATAAGTAAACCCGCGGAATGTGAAATGAATGTGTAGATCGATGTTAAATGTTATTGGTAACAATTTTAATTAATAATTAGGAAGTTAAAATCAGTGTTGTTGTTGTGTCATTATAGTTATGCAAATAGTTATTGAATGGATAATGTAATAGTGATTATCTATTATCATCTGTGTCATGCGCTAATTACTGTTTGGCGGAAAAGAAACAAAATGTTGGGCTGTTCAGCATCATCGGTGTTACCTACGGTGAGTAGTTTGTTATCCTATTACAATTACCTTTATATGATTGTGATTCGATTAGGACTGTATCTAAAATAATACAGTTGTGTGAAGTTAAAGTGGTCAACTTCCTCGGTAAAGAGTATCTGTGCTGAGGACTGATACCGCGCGCCAGCCCCAATGAGAACCATTATCGAGTTAGACGCGACAAATATTGGCTATTCAATAATAGTAGTGGCCGCTATACAACATCACTGAAGGACACGACCGATAGCCACTGCTCTTATTTACTTTTGTTTATGTACAATAGTAATTATATTTAGTCTAAAAGATAAGGTCCTCCCACAATTGTCCGTCTTGTTCGCTAATGCTCTCGAGAATAGGAACTCAATAATTGGGGAGTTAGTCTTTGGAAGCCCCAGGAGGGAATGAGGGGTAAATAACTAGACCAAATTCGATATCGAACATATTTTGTAGCAGGTCAGCGCGGACCAGCACAATAGTTATTTATAAAATAATACGCCTTCATGCATGTTATAGAGAAAATTAAGTGAGCGTTACAAAATTTCGCTCGAGTGATCGACGGTTGTTTATATTTTGATATAAAACGAGGGAAATGTTGTGCAAACGTGTAGTGCTTCACGTTGTTATTAATATTTGGTGTGATATGTTTTCGTCGACCCCATTCGGAGGTGTCTTGGCCCAGCCTTGGTGAAGCATGCGCGTATGTTAAATGGAGCGATGCTGGCGTCCTCCATGTCCACTGAATGGCTCTGAGCCTCTGAAGCTATTATAAATAGGCAGCCTATTATACAGTGTGCGCTCCACTGGACAATGAATAGACTTCATACATAACTACTTTGTCTTAGGGAAATAAATTTTCTAAATGTTATACAGATCAAGGGCGTAGCTCAGGTGGTCTGATATAAAAACGATTTAAAGACAGATCTACGTTAATACTTTCTTATATAATTTGTTATGACTATGAGCTGATATATTATGTACACATTATTATGTACATATCACGGATAGCATTATTTATTCTCGAAACTGGTTCGCCCAGGATAAATGTTAATAATCTGAGTATTTTAGCTACCGACCGTAGACCTATGCCTAAACAGAAGGGATAACTCAGTTTAATCTAATGGTAAAGAAATATAGGCAAATAATTAGGAGAGATCTCCGAAAGTCCGAACTGACGAATTATTAGATAGTATTCTGAATGGTTTCCCTGTGAGTAATCATAGCTACTGACCTCGCCGCGCAGTTAATTATTTATTAGGTATCTGCCCTAACTCATCAGTTAGTGGAATATTTGTCTAAATAATTAATTGACTGTCGTTTCGGATTATTTTGGATTCTAGTATTGTTTTTGTAAAATTAGGAGGATATAAAAATACTGCATGTATTAGTATATCTGCCTAGTCTTTTCGTTATTACATCGTGTTCGGGTTCTAGTCTAACAGGTCGCAGTTAATCACCAGTATTTTACATGAAGCGACTGTAAACCGTTTCAAATAAATAGTGGATCAAAAGATATACATACAAATGACAGCCCCAACCCATAAATTTAACATCTCTCCCGAAGCACAGAGGAACTCGTTATGACATAGATGATCACCTATCCACAGACTCACTGCGCCAGGCCTTGCTTAACCTTATGATATCGATAGACCCTTGCGGCTTTTACTTAGCCACGAGTTGCTGCTATTAAATTTTAACTAATTATAACACTAAAAAATACCAATGAAAACTCTGTCACGTAAGTTGATATCTTGGCGATCACATATTAAAAGACATCGGCCAAAAATAACATCGTAACGGATCCCGCCAAAATAAAAACTGTGTCATAAAACTGTGTCAGTTATCAAAAGAAGTGTTGGAATTTCTGTCCTCAACTAGTAGTTAGCTATTGACAGGTACCTACATAAATGCAAGTTTATATGTATTAATAACTGATCGCGCTACCTATTTGTGGAGATATTAAAGCTGTTGCTCGCTCGATCAGCTTATCTGCATATCGGATATGCCATTTTCAATGACATATTGATATACACGTTCCCTTTGAAGTTTGCTGTATGTTTATAATGTAAACAAACCGCGGTCGGTAGGACGCTTCAGCCCGAGCTGAACACCACGTTGTTCACCACAAATAATTTACGATCGCATATAAAAATATCGGTTTACGTTGACCAGGTGGCCACAGTCACGTCGCTGAAATCGTTACTCAATGTTTTACACTAACCAATGTTTGTTTGAAGATTCTATAGTTTTATGTCCCCATCCTTCCTGCTGGTTTCATTTAAAAATGCTGCAAAAGTTTAGGCTCTTACGATTTAAGAGCATATCATATTAGAAATTTTATTTGCTTGAAAGCGCTCTTTTGTTTGCTTGTTATCTCAGGAATTACGAGTCCGATTGGAAAAATGCTTTCAGTGTTAGGTAGCCCATTCATCGAGGCCACTTTTTATCTGGGTGCGTGGAGAAGTTGTCTCGGGGAGCGGGTGAAACCTCTCGCGGTAACTATCAAAGTATGCTTAGGGTTAACATTTATGGAATAGGAACTTTTACATACACAAGGACACTAGGAATGATGTTATCAAACAAGAAAGAAAGAAGAAGAAAGAAAGATACACTATAATCAATTTCTTGCCTACTTCATTATTTCTATTTATAAACATTTTCCATCTATTATTAGTGTAAAACATAAGTGCAAAACCAGAAAAACATTATTTTATAGAGCCCTTTGAGCTGTTATTGGAATATTTTAGTGTTTTGCGTACGTTATGATGAGTAAGTAGTAAGCACTAATCGTTCTACCTAAATGAGTTAGTTCGGTAGCTGCAGTATTTTATTTTCCTACTTGTAGGCAGAAGTTAAAGTTTATGTGTCATGGTTCCACAAAGTCGGGCTATTGTGCTCGTTATTACTGGCGCAACGTGATGTTAGTCGTGAATGAAACTTTTTGTCATCGGCCTCATACTTTGTAATAAGCATGTAGGAGAGTAGGCTCGTTTGCCTACCTATTTCCTTATTTATGGCATCGAAAGGGACCAAAAAGACATGAGAGCTAAGAAATACAAGAATATTTTGAATAATCTTTGTATTATATTTGAGCTCATTTTTTGCAGTTAAATGCAGAATCAATTAAATGATTTTCAAACATTTGCAAGCTATTGATATTTTTCACCATCCTACAACTCAGTAACAATTCCGTAAGGCTACATGCAATTAAATGTTACCTATATATTTGTGTTATTCGACAGGTTGATTGTTTGCACGCCTTGAATACACAACTCCCCTTCAGTAGCTGTTGGCACCCGGCCAGGGATTGTTCCACGATATAAATTATGTCCGCACATCGATACTCTACTATCATCGGAACAATTAATGAGCTGGTGTAGCTATATCTGTATTATAAACACATACAAATAAGACTTTGTACTTACTTAAAACTTAATATAATATTACTAATACAAAACAGTAGATATATTATAAAGATAATTTGATTTATGTGCGCATTGAATAGAAAACAGAATGTCCTTTGATTATACAAACCCATACATTTTCATTGTTATGTGTAGAAGTCGGCTTTTGGTGGGAATAATTGGGCTGGGGTCAGTGACTCAACACTTCTGTTTCCGTATTGTTCGGGCGAACGAGGCGGCCTCTGAACAATGATGGGGGCACTTGAGTTTTTAAGGAATTAACAAGACGCCCTCAATTTAAGTGGCTTGCGGTGCTTTCGAGCGCTTTCATTATGAGGTAGGAGGAGGTAAGGGATGAGTGCCTCATGGAGAAGAAAGGCGAATCTAATCTATATACATACAGTGTTCACTGATTGTAGATAGGTCATTCTTACAAGATCAAGCTGTGAGACAAGTTTTCGTTTCCCTTAAACAAAAGCTGCTGTGTACCCTTATGAAAATGATGCATAGAACTAAATAGTTATCTCGTGTAACCTACATCGTTTAGTCTTTAGATAATATCGTATTACTCCATTCCCGTATCTAAAATTGATTGTACGTCGATAATTTGTATGCGTGTCGCGTGAATACCCATTTGCATGGAATTTTGTTGAGTATTACTCAAAAATCTGCATACGTAATATCTAATCAGAAATGATCCACTAGATAATACACATTGGGATTATCCGATACAATACGTTTGGGAAACCTTCACATTATCTCCATTTCTAGACATATCTATGTATATATATGTTCATACCTACTAGGTCACTCGTCCTGACTTATTGATTCAATTAAGCAGATTCTAACGGTTTGGTGTATTTTTTGATGTTAACATCCAGAGGTAACATGAAAGTCGCTGAGGAAGGTGAATTTGTGGGATTATCGTATAGCTAGATAAATAAATACCATTCACTGCAAAAATTGGCTTTGTCAGTCACTGGAGAGCACATCAGCGAAGCTCTCTAAATTAAGCGCAGACCCAAGTCGCTGTGGCCGAAATCGGCCAGGAGGAAATATATAATATAAATACCACTTGAACAATTTCACACTCATTCACCTCATATATACCTACTTATTTATAAATGGATCTCTATTTCCCTTGGTCATGCCATCATACAGAAAGGACATACATACATACATATGGGGATCTACTTTATCCGAGTAGTTCCTCCGGGCGGCGGGTGGACCCGCGGAGCACAGCTAGTTTTAAATTAATAAATGTTTTTGTTAAAATAATGGCTTCGATTCGATAATATTGTCTAAATTAAAATGTCTGTAAAGAAGAGAAAGCCACATGAGTGTGGCTATCTTTACAGCGTCTGCATCTATTTGAGCGCCGAGAAAGATTGGAAATCCCACAAAATCACACTAGTGATCAAACAAGATCTCCGTAAATACAATGGAAAACCTTTTTACAGTGCACTATACGAATATAACAGAAATGTGAGGGCTGGATGGGTCAGGCAGGTAACGCTGTTTTAGTTCGACTTATAAGTTCGCCTTTAAGTACTTCCTAAAAAAAACTTGTAGTGGCAGTTATAACTCATATTGGTGTAGTAAAGATCTCCTCATAGCGAATAAAATAAGCCCAATGACGAAGTAGCTACGAAATCGATTTCCTTCCATCTGTCGTCTCCATCATCTGGTCAGCTGTACAACTCCATTGTATTGAACTGCCATCAACCATATACAATCCAACACTAGATCCTGACCTGGTGACTGTGGGACTACACGGAGAGTTCTTCCTTTCATAAACAAGAAAAAAATCCAAATCGGTTCAGGCGTCTACGAGAAATCGAAAAAGAAAAACAAAATAAAACGTACATTCTAATTGATAATCTCCTCCTTTTCTGGAAACCGGTTAAAAAAGAAAGCTGTCTACTTACAATATTGGATGACAGGAGCCATCGATCTTCGGTATAGTGTATTCACAACGTAGATTCACAGTGTACTGTTTTATAAACATGTGTGAATTGGCGGAACCGATTTGTTTGTTCCACCCGTTGTGAATGTTATAGTGTTTTAAGAGTTAGTTATTAACTAGTTCTTTAATAGATCAAACACCAGGAACCTTACTACAAAAAAGTTAGACAGACGTTAGACACGTTTAAAATAATTTGGCATACAAATTATTCTTTAAACACGTGTCAAACGTCTGTCTAACTTTTTTGCAGTAAGGTCCTAATCTCACAATATTTTCTAAAAAAGTCGACTGAAACGAACGACTCTACGATTCTGCATTTAGTATGACAATACCATCTGAGCCGGCATTCCACTTGCATGCCTGGGATGTCTAGCCTTGAGTTACGTGGCATTCCGGGGAACCCGCAAGAATTTCAACTACGCAGCTGTAGAAAAGAAACTGAGCTGAAAATTATCAGTGAAACTTAAAGCTCTAATATTTGAATAGTACTGTTAATTAGAAATACTTGGATACTAAATATTCCATACATTTGGTAAGAGGAGGTGAAATCAGAAAAACTACACATCAAATTCGCCAATATCTCTAGTATTTCAACTTTCTATGTACCTTTTTTTTAGTCAAAATTGACTTACTTATAATTTTAAACTAGTAGGTACTGACATAAGGCGTGTTACCTTCATTTACCTCTCAGTTCGTTTATGCCGGGACAAATACGTATTCTCGATCGCGATAGGATGATTTCCGCATTTGTCACATTTCCTCCGCTTCCCGGGACAGGAGCGCTCGTTCTCGTAAAAGACGATGCAAGAATTCATAACACTCCCAGTTTTGTTTATTGTTTTATGATCTAACATTTGGTTTTTTTGTTTGTGATTTTTTTGTTTACGCGGTGGTATCCACATTATTTTCGTGTGCCTGAAATATTTTTATTTTGGTAACTCCTCCCTGGTTGGAAGGTATATCAATTGATTACATTACATTACCTACATTCAATTTGTTTCTTTTTAGCCGACTGCTAAGTAGAGTTATATTTTCGCGTGCATCTTGTATTATGTAAAGTATTTTTTTCCTATAAAAATTTGTACTTTGATTCGATGGTTTACGATTTATCTTAAAAACTATAGTTACATATTTTGATTTATTCAAATTTTTCATTTAACACGTTTCATTCAAATTAAAGTAAAACATTAAAAAGTAATAGAAGTTGAATAGTCTGTAGACTCATAAGAAGTCTCGATTGTTCGTCATCAACTGACAGTCAACATCAAATAGGAGTTTTAAATTTTTTTTTAAGTATGTGTAATTGTAATATTTTATTAGGTAGTGTTTTATTTATCGACCATAAATACTTTTGAAAATTTAATCCGATCAATATTTAAGTAGAACTGCTCCACATTTCAGTGTCCCACGTGGACGGTCATGGCGCTATCGCATCGCAATCTAAGTCGACCGATCGCGTGCAGATTGCCTCTTTGTACACGGCCTATGATTGCCTGGTGTGCGCACGTCACTTAGTGTTTCACCTCAATTTTAATTATTTTTCATTTCTAATACTTAAAAATATGGTAGAAATAAATTTATATAACAAAATGTTTGCCTATAATGTATCAACTTAGCAAAAATCTCACGGATTAGATAAAAATATTTTAATATGATTGTGAGACAGCTCTCTGTGGGAGGTTATCTGTGATATTGTTGTGAAAACACTTAAGATTTAGGAGATGATATTACCAATTTATCAAACCTCGTGACTATGAATGATTTAGAAGCTATAAAAGGGATATTTAATTTAGATTATAGTGGACAGTTAACCCACATTATTTTTACAGTATACAGGGTGTAACGGAAAGGGGTTATACATCCTAAGAGTGGTCAATGTACTCGTAACTGAACTACTTTCTAAAAAATTGCGACTGACCATACAAAATATAGGCGGCAAGATCAACTTTTCTATGGAATGTCAAATATTTTTTTATCGAATTTCGTTTTTTTTTTTCTATTGAACGTTCGTTGTTCAGTTTTACGAGTACATTGACCTCCCTTCGGATGTATACCCACTTTTCGTTACACCCTGTATATTTGTAGGTACTAAAGGTATGAAGCAATAACTAATTGCACATCTCAATACTTAATAATAAAATCCATTTCAGCTTGGACCTGTTCCGATATTGGTGGTCACCTATTTCTTATATATTTAAATGTAATTTATATTTTATAATTTTATAAACAATATTCTAAAATGTAAATTATGTGTTTATAAATGTATAAAGTTTCTATGAAATTAACAAAGTTTACATGTGATTGAGTAGTTCAATGTTCAGTGATACCGAAGTAAAAAGACAGAGCAAACACTTGCAACAGGTCCATTCTCCAATAAAAATGTCTCCACAGATTAACTTTCGTAAGTACTAACGGTGCTTCTTCGGTTTGTCTAACTGGCCTGTGTCAGAAGTTGTCGTTTGTGCCAGGTTTGCGACGCTAAACGCGGAGTTAATTAACGTTCTTTTAAGTTTTCATGTTCATTCTTTCTACAAGAGAATTACTTTTAGTAGAACCATATCTAACTATTCAATCTATTATTGGTATCTTAGATGTAGATTGCCTAAAATCTGGTATTATAGGTACATAAAATTCCCTGAAAGAATTTAAAATGCATAATAGGTATTCTTACTATTCCGCTGGACTGCATCTGATCCGGCTTATATCTCTCTATAATCTGTTTGAAAAGATTTCTACTAGTAGATGGTGACCACTGCGGATGCCCCATTGAGAAATCATTGGAAATTGAATCAGGCTGCGAATTTCATTCAATTACTGACGGCCGTCAGCTCTGAAGTCACGAGACCCTCACGGAACCTCCTAATATATGAAACTAATCCTTACACCCTCTCACTTGAAAGAAGAGAAGACATTAAGAACATAAAATATAGAAATAAAATACAGTGGGACGAGTGGTGGTATTTGGTGGCAATTTGATCATCATAACCACCTGTTTATAATTTGGTTGATAGTATCATTTTTAATTTTAAAATTTTGGTTGACTAGAATAAGCGTAATTCCAATCCTACTTATTTTATTTACCTTAAAAATTGCGAACCGTTAAAGACAAGTTCATCGTATAGAGAAGGCTGAAGCGATGCTTGATTGACGATAGAGATCCTGTTCAGTACATTATCAGAAACTTATGGTTTCCCCACACACAGATTAGATTACACGAAAAAACAAGGTATCACGGTATAGGACTTTTAGGAAAACTGTATGGATAAAAACATGTATACGCGTAGATGTTAAAATATATCTCATCTTTGCGGCTGGGTAAAAAGTGTACCGAACTCATTTTCTTTCGTAAGCAACTACATAACCGTCGAAGTAAATGCATGCAAGTAATAAAACTTCTATAACGCTTGTTTGTTCCGCTAAAATCAGCATAATGTAAAACACTGACAAGCTTGTTTTGCACGTTACATGTTTTCCTAATAACTAAAGTACCTACCAACTTATATTTATTTATTTATTCATGAGCGTAAGCGCTGAAGAAAACCGCAGCTAAACGTGAGGATATTGTACTTACACGAAAATTGGTTTTTACCTGGTTTCATGTGTTAAGTGACAGAAGAAGATTTACTTAAAAGTTAAGATTACTAATTAGTGGCGGTTCGTTATCGTGTTTTTAAATTATAACAAAATGAATTTCGTGTTTTATAAGCGCTTTTAAAATATTAATAAAAAGGCGTGCGGCTGCTATAGTCAAGTTTTGTAACATTAAACGTAGTCGTAACATTAAACACGTCAGCAGCGCTGCAATCGTGCGCTTTTGTTTCTATGGAATAAAATCGCAGCGCAGCTTGAAGTTGCCTCAACAACCTCGGATAGGTCCTACATTAACGATAGCAAAATAAATAGATTATTTTGTACATAAATCAAATGTTCAATGCGTTTGCGGTTTTATATTTCGGGATATATTATTTTTATACCCAAGGCCGCTTCCTCGACCGCCTGATGATCTATGCATGACCCAAATTTTTTTACTGATATCGGTAAACAATAGTATTAAGTAGCTGATTCTTGTAGGTATGGCAATGATAAAATGTTACTTCCACTTTCAGTAGCATTTTCAGTTCTAGCATCGACCACAAGAGGTCATGGAACTCTGTATAAGGTAGGCCCTGTGCGTTTCCAAATTGAATCCGGAGTCATGAGTAAAATCAATAACGTCTAGACTTTGCCAGCCATAAACTCGCGAACATGACAGCAATTTTACGTGTGTGAGCTAAGCATTGATCTTATCCGTAGGTGCGGCTGTTTAGAACCAGATTCTAAAAATGATTAGGCTACATTGCTGGCTGGTAGCTATACAAAGGATGAAGAACAATATTCCTGCCAGGGATGTCAATAGATGTAGCAATCGTGGATAGCACGGAAGTAGATTAGAAGCTATAGTGAATTCACTCAGCGATCGGCGCGGGACAATGGTGTGGTCGCCCGCTAGGCTTAACTTTAATAGTGCAGTTTGAGTAATCTATTCAGAGTTAGTGGAATTCGGTAGTAATGATGCTTAGAAGAAAATCAAATACTTGTTTTATATGTTAATCATTACAAGCTTCTAAAGCAATTATACATAGTTCTTTATCATTGAGGTGAATGCGACGAACGGTAGCGTTTAAGCGGTCAAATATAAAATATTCATATCTATTATTTCTTTCGATTCTAATGTTACTCGATAAGCTTATTAATACCTAATATGCAATATATAAAGTTAAATGAAGACAAAAATCACTTCGAGGCATATTATTAGCTCTAATCATTTTGATCACATAGTATCAGGATATCAAAAAAACATTTTATATTGGAATTTACCGCCGTCAATCGCATTCAACTTGAAAAAAATAAAACCATATCAACAGTTAGTTGTGGCAGATATGGGTGAAGTACAGGACCTTATTAATAGAACATGTTATGTCATGTTTATTGTAGCCTTAATTGGTCGTAGACATAATTTAGATCAGACGAGTATGTGTACTTTAATAGGTCTTATTCATAAAGTTTATTTTAGTTTACAAGTCGAGTGACAAATATCAATAAACAAAGCTAATGCTACTTCATTTTTTTAGGCAAGCCGATTGCACTTTTGTTCTGTTGTTTGATCTTTCCACAGAGAATATTCTATGGCCGAAATTGTAACTAAAAGAAATGGTTTAACCTGTAATTTTATAATTCCTGATTTTTATCCTTAATTCCCACATAGATCATATACCCATTCACCTGAATATTTGTTTAAACTTCACTTTGGGCATTCTAAAAATTTTCTCAAAACATGGTTTACACGTCTCATTGTTGTCACAAAAATAAATTTAATGCAAATATCTTATTGCCTATCTGTTTTTCGCATTTTGTGTTTATTATCAATATCGTTGGGAATAAAACTCCGTATCTGGAACTTTTTCTTTTACGTTGAATCGTAAGATACTTCAAATTCACACGAGGCATTATACCGAGTAAAGGTCAAGATGAAGATAAGGAATTTATCAATACACTAGCTTCCGCCCGCGGTTTCAGCCACGTCCCTGGATAACGACTTCCCGCGTATGGATAAAATGTTGCCTATGTTATTCTGTTATAGGTATCCATAGTTCTTAAGTAATTTATGGGTGAAAAAGTAACGCATCCATACAGTCTTGCAAACATTCGCCTTTATAATATTTCAGTAGTACCTATGATAATCTGTTGCACAGTACATGCACACATACCTACTGTCTATCTTCTATCCTAATATCAGTTTAGTTGATTTTGTTTATTTATATTTTATCATCATTGGGTATCCTTGTTTGACACTTCAAGTGCTAGATAACAATAAGTGTATTTGTTTTTAAATTTTTTAACTGATTGTTATCGTTATGCTATGGTGAATTGAAGCAATATCAATTGCTTCTACAGGACGTTTTGAAGCGGTAATGTATCTATTATTTCTTTAAACTTTTGCTGGATGTCTAAAAGGATAGTGATACGCTCTGATAATTTAATTAATCATTTAATGCCATTAAGTGATAGTTCAGTCTCATATATCAGTGTCCTTCGTCGATGGTCATCACTGTAGTGTCGGGCTCGTAGTGCCAGTCGAGCGCGCGCGTGCGGACAATCTCCTTGTACACGAAGGCAGACTTGCGCGGCGTGCGCGTGCGCTCCGGGCTCTCGTAGTCCACCTCGTACAGACCGAACCGCTCACTAGGAATTAAAAATTAAGAATAAAATATTCGTCAGGCGAAAATTAAGCGAGGGGATAGTGAGGTTGCCTACCCCGTTTTATATCTACAAATTACTCTCATCATCAGTGGCCCTTAACAACTATCAAAGATGATTAAAACAGCAGCCGTGTCAAGTTATTTGGTTTTGGCACTTACGCTGATGGCTAACAAGGCCTATAAGAACTCTATTTCACAATACGGATACAAATATTGTAATTATACATATATCTGTTTGTTTCGCCACAATAAATAAGAAAACAGTCCTTTTTACTCACCTATATCCTTGCATCCATTCGAAATTGTCCATAATGCTCCAGACCGTGTAAGCTCTGATATCAGAACCATCGTCAATGGCGTCAAGCAAAGCATCAAGGTACAATCTAATGTAGGAGATGCGATTATCGTCATCCAGACCGCCAAAGCTGGAGTAACCGTTTTCAGTGATAAACACGGGTGGGTTGTTATAATCGTTTCTGATCTGAGTCAAGAGTTTGTAGAAGCCCCATGGAATCACCTATAAATTAAAGCGATTAGATAATTTAATGAGTTTCTGATAAAGCTTTTGTAGAAGCTATTTGGACTAACTACAAAGGTACCATACCTTTAGGAATCCCGACGCACCGTGCTCCCAGTCACCTGGTTGATAGTGTACATTTCCTAAATCATCGTAAAATGAAGGGACATCGTAAAGGCCCTTGACAGATTCGTTCCTATATACCAAGTAGGTTGAATAGTGGTTTAGACCAAAGAAATCGGAAGTCCCCTTGACATACTCCACTTCTTCAGGTGTGAACTCAGGTAGTCTAGACCTGAACAGACCTTGCTCTGCACTTTTAGCTGCTACTTTCTCTTTTAAAACCGGTGGGAAGTCTCCAGTGTCGGAAAATATAGGATGAGTGTACACGCCCCACTGAAAAAGCCAAAGTCAAGTATTTATTGCTATTATTGTCGCTGTAGTCGATCCACGATTCACGTACGTACATCATGCGTCGTGGACGCCAGTGGTTAAAACTCCAACTTCTCAAAATACGAGTGTGCGGGTTAGAGTTCAGGCAAGTACAAGCTGCATAGTACAAGCTGTATAGGTAATATGAGTTTTCTAATATTATGAAGAGTATCTTGGATAACAATAACTAAGTAAAGGTAATCTTGAGGAATCTGTCTGCTTTGAGGAAGCGTGGTGGTTAATGATAATTAATGAAAGGAGGCCGGTGTCCTGCAGTGGGACAGTAAAATAGTCCTTATAATTTATATAAAAAACGATTGTTCTTACCTCACATTGATTGGATTCATAGGCAGCTTCAATATCCTTCTCAGTCTCTGGTTCATAATATTGAGCACTGAATGAAATAAAGATTGAACCATTGTATTTTGGTCTAAATTCTTGATCATAAATGTGGTAAGCCTTAGCGTGAGCCAACAAAAGGTTCTTGGCGCACATGTACTCAGCCACGCCTTTGAAATTCACTCGAGGTGCTTTAGTTGCTGCACCGTATCCTTGGTAGCAGATTTCCCTGGGTTCGTTCATTGTTGTCCAGTACTTAACTTTATCCCCATACAGTCCAAACACAACGCGCGCATAGTCCGCGTACCAGTCGACTATCTGAGGATTGGTCCATCCTCCCAAATCTTGCAGTCGTTGCGGCAAGTCCCAATGATATAACGTAACCATCGGCTCAATGTTGTATTTAAGCATTTCGTCGATTAGATTCCTGTAATACTGAACTCCTGCTTCGTTAATATGATCTGGGAAACTGGTGGGTAGAATACGGGTCCATGATAAGGAAAATCTGTAGAAGTCGAGTCCTAATTCCCTCATCATCTCTACATCTCTTTTGTATTTGTTGTAGGAGTCGTTGGCGACGTCTCCGTTTGAACAGTCAGCGATCACACAGGGATCAGCGTGGGTCATGTGATCCCAAATATTTTCAGATTTACCTGGAAACAAAAGGGTTATGTTACGTTCTTTAACAAAATATAACACACATTTAAACCTTTGAGTAATATATCGCTTACCATCTGCATTCCACCCACCCTCCACCTGGTAAGATGCAGTCGACGTGCCAAATATAAAACCTTCAGGGAATTTCCTTACATCATGTCGAGTAGTTCGCGTAGATTTACATTCAGATAACGCGAACAGTAGCAACAACCTGTTAATAAACGCAGTGTAAGTAAATAAAATAAAGGATTGGTTTAATATGAAAATATTACCTATTTAACATTTAACTTACAAATGGCACGTTGATCTTAGAAACATTGTGTTTTGCGTAATGCTGACCAACTGACACCAAGAACTGAAATGTTATATATTTATTGGAGATCTTATCTGCATCTACGTGTGAGGTGACATCGATATTGGATGGTGATGATAAATATATGCTGAGTTAGATCTCTATTTAAGGTTCCATTAAAGTACTTTAGAGATCAGACGGACTGTTATGTAAAACCAGCTTAAATTACATGTCAATAGCATATATTGCCTATATGTATTTTGTAATAGGTCTATTTTTAAATCGCCTATTAAACGTCTATTTTACTTATTTGTAACAAGACGTCGTAATGTTTAGTCGTCGTTTGAATTTACCTGGGCTACTTACGATAACAACGCACTTATATTTCCAGGGCTTGTGGTTAGCCAGGTGAAGGATGCAGGTGCGGTGGGCGGCGTGGGCGCTGGCGTGGTGTGCGTGCGCAGCGGCCGCGCCAGCCGAGCCGCGCACACCGCTACCTGCCGCCACCGCCGCCGCCGCCGCCGCGCCGCCAGCTCCAGCGCCCGCTGTCCCTGTCTGTGAGCCCTTGCTGCTGAAGAACACGCCACCTATGCCATTAGTATGTATTTCGAGATCTGATAACTCTATTGAAATGCATAATATCACAACCTTTTGCATGATGGACCGATGGATTGGAGCAAGGCTTTATAAGCCTTCAGGATGATGATAAGTTTGCCCCGGAGTTTTCGAATAAATAACAATAATTTATCAATATTATAATTTTTAACCTCTTCTTAAATTGCAGAATGCTCGCGAGCATGAGGCAGCAGCGGTTCACACAGCACGAGCGCTAGTGGAACTTGTGCAGCAGGGTGTGGCGGACGAGGACCGCGCAGCGGCGCTGGCCCGCGCAGCCACGCGCGCCCCCCTCGGTCCGCCGCCCGCCGCTGTCGCTTTGGGAGCCCCACAGTTGCACCTCGGCGTCTTATTCATAGCAGAGCCACCTAAACTCGTCGTCTTCCAACAGAACAATTCCATAACACTCCGCCAATTTTGGAGGACATTGGCTTCTGCGTGGAATGCAACTACAGCGGTTTGGTCAAATGCTTGGTTCTCTTGCGAGAAGGGCAGTGAAGGGTGGTGGGGCGGCGTGGCGGCAGCTCGTGGCGCCGGGCCGGCGAGATCTGCTGCAGCACTGTTTCGGCGTTGGCCCGCTTTGCCTTGTGAAGAAGCTATGTACGACTGGCTGGGTGGGCCTCCATTGTGCGACGCAGCTACGACAGATTGTGAAGCGACTCCATCGTTTGCCTCTGGAGACCGGAGGATAGAGGTTATCTATTTACATGTAATAGATTAATTCTTGGTATTTTGGGTTATATGACTAACTTAAATCTATCGATTCCAGTATCGATGTAAGTGTCAAGCCGGGCATTGGAACGAGGGCGGCAGCGGGTGGCTGAGTGGTGCGACGCTGGCTGCAGACAACTCCGGACCTTTGACGTGCACGCCCTGTGGTATGGGAAGTGACGCCACGGCGTGCCTAGCCGATGCCTATCGCGTCGCACTTTTAGCTGCAAATCTCGCTGGCATGCTGCTCTGTCTAGTAATCGGACTCATTATCTTTAAGAAGAGAAAATGTAAAGTAAGTAAATATCTGTTAGTTGATCAAAACAATGTTAGCAGGTGAAAGCCATGGGCCGTATGCATTTTAATGATTTTTTCTATATTTTCAGGCGGTGGCAATGGGAATGTGGACAGTACTAGAGGTGGTACTTCTTGGAGCATTTTTAATGTATGCCTCAGTAAGTAAACTAATAGTCTGGAAAGAGACAGGATTCATTATTAAGTAATTCGTCATTATATTATCTGAATCTCATTTGTTTGTACATTTTGTTTACAGAAGTAGTTTCATTAATTGTAATCTTATGTATTTGCGTGCTTTCAAGTGAACTTTAAACCATTGGCCGTATTTTTATATGTAGGTACTAAATTCAATACATTGTTAAAGTGTGTTCTGAATACTTTTTACCCGACGGCCAAGAATGGTAAAGTTTTTGTTCAACTTATCAAAATATTTAATTGTTAGTGAATCATATTGAAATAGTTTTGAAGGTCGTAATAAATTGATGCCTTTTCGTTAACAATATCCTCCAGAACCATCTTATCCGAATTCTAACTGTAGATCTAGTTTTATCTGACTGCCTGAGGGTTATGTTTTTCGAGCGGATATAGTACGCATGTAATGTCATTACCTCATATCTTCGAAACTGCTAAGTATTACGACAATCGCGGTATCTTTGGATTTGACTCGATTACCCAAGTGTTCTCAGATTATGTGACGTTTAAAAAACGACATGGCAGCTATGACACGCGATAGATTGAAGTAAAAAGATGTATCTTTTGTTTTGTTTTCTGCGATATCGGTTATTGTACTGTATGATATTACCGGACATCAAGAGGATTGCAAAACGACAAATCATCATAATTAAATAAAATACTGTTTGAAATGTTATTTTGAAGAACATCGAATGTAGAACTTCCTCGTCTTTGGGAAGTCGGTTCAAAAGTATTGTTACGAAAGCTAGTGACTATTCTAGCTCATGGCAAATAGTACCTAACATGCATCTTTATCGCTTACGTTATCTAACGCTCGAATAGCGTTATCGCTTGCAACAACAAATAACACTTAATGGGATATTATTTATCGTAATCGGTGTAGAGACAAACATACTCAGGTAAGTTTACTGATATCGGCAACTTTGAGCTTTTAATCTACTTGGACTGACTACCTGTGTCTGACTTTTAATGACTAAAACCCACTTTTGTTTCTTCTAGAGCCCTTATTTTGCTAGGGCCATGGTAACTCTTGCGACCAATCCCGTAGACCGGGCAGGAATTTTTAGTCATCAAGTTTTAATATCAAATATCATACAATATGAATGATTTTTGCAATCATCACTTTCCCATCATCAGGCTGCATCGCAGTATATATCGGTGGCGAAGTGGCGGTGCATAGCAGGCGCGTGGCTGCGGGAGCTCGGCTTTGTGGCGTGCTACGGCTCCGTAGTGCTGCGGCTGTGGGTGCTCCTCGCTGAATTCCGCACTAGGAAGGCACATCGGTGGACACCGAGGGACTCAGAGGTAGGATCATAGCAACTTATATTTTGAGAACCTACTTTCTTCAAGGCAAAAATTCTGTTTGGCCCTTGGTAAGACTATTTGTCACTCTTTCTGGATTCTAAATGCCCGAAAATCTTAAAAGAAGGGACCAAAGATCGTGCTTTACTCCCGTAAAAGTTTTGTAATGACCGATGCCCACCTTTCCATAGACTAACCGTGGCAAAATCATTGACCGATCAAACCCGTATTGCTGTAGCTACAAACTCATAGGTTTATTATTGGGCATTTTCCAGGTGTTACGGGTAGTGGGTGCGATGGTCTCCGGTGCGGCGTGCTACCTGGCAGCCTTCACTGCAACGGCGGCATGCGAAGAGGACGCCAGCGCAGGATGCGCCCGCGCCGCCTGGCACCATGTCACGGCCGGTGCAGAGCTGCTGCTACTCATTGCTGGACTAAGAATCGCATATGCTGCGAGAAATGCCAACGTACCCTTCCAGGTACTTACGTTAGATTATGTTTCAGTGAATATAAGAAAATGCATTTGTGAATAGCGCCTGCTCTGATGTGGAGAGCAAAATAAACCCAATTGGCGCCTTTGTAAAATCCGGTGGCAAGTGCCAACCAAGGGGGCTTTTTTTGAGTGGGTAATCTTCAAATGACTCCTGCCGCTGTGGGCACACAGACCAAAGGGGGCCTTTGGTTCACACTTGAAAAGAATCCAGAGTTACGTTGGAGGCAAAGTTGTTTCACAAAGAAGAGTGCTGTGTTGTCACCATGATGTTACAATTTTTATCTTTTTATAGATAATGTTTACTTTTCCGTTTCTTAATCTTTGTCATCTTATATGTCAGATAGATAAGGCAGGTAGATAGTGAAATCAATCACTAGCCCACTGATGCTGTCCTATCCGGTTTCCTTGAATGTTCCGTACATGTAAGATCCGTGTTGCAGGAGCGCGGGTGGCTGGCGGCGGCGCTGTGCTGCGAGGGGCTGTGCGGCGTGTGGTGGCGCGGCGTGGCGTGGGGCGCGGGCGGCGCGGCGCCCGAGCGCTGGCCCGTGGCGGCGGCGGCGCGCGCGCAGCTGTCCGCCGGCGCCGCGCTCGCATGCGTGCTGGCGCCGCGCCTCTGGCACGGCTACCGAGCGAGGTCGCTCGCACAGGAGGTATATCACCATAGTATTATTAAAAAAGGCAGGAGAGGCGTTCATGAGAATGTTTCAACATTGTTGTTTATCTTAAAAATTAATAAATAAAACACCCATACAAGCGCTCAGAAACCAGCTACTAGTCGGGCTCACCTTAAACATTCACCAAATGTCAGGTCAAGGGATCCACCATTTCCGATTTCATGGGCCCGCAGTAAAGATTTATTTCTGCTGTAGGTACAGGCCCCTAAAGGGATAAACTGATAAAGACGTGCGACTCGATGATTTTTTGTGTAACCTATCTCATTTACCATTACAAGGTGTCCCGACGTGGCCCATCGGAGGGTTTCGGCGCGGAAGGCGAGGAGGAGCCGACGTCGGAGGAGGTCCGCGCTGAACTGAAGCGGCTTTACGTGCAGCTGGAGATCCTGCGCAACAAAACACTGCGGAGAGACAACCCGCACATCAGCAAGCGACGCGGCGGTAGGAAACCACCGCACCGACGGTTCTCACTGCAGGTACGTGGAATTAGGACATTATGTGATTGTGTTGACGACATCGAGTACTATAACAAATAATAATTAAATGACCTAGGAAAATGTCAGCTTGAATTAATTGTACATTTCTAACCAGACATTAATTAAAAGTTAATCATTTCAAAGACACAGATTGACCGATTTATAGACAGTTTTGGTATTTTCATAGTATGTACACGTTTTTCATTCCCAACCTATACCTACATACTTTAGTTGATATATTATGGTCAAAAACACCCAGTACACAATAACCTTTTCATTCATACCTTCGTAACAGTACATCTATTGAAGATGATTCAATATGAATGTTTAGATCAGATTGTCCCATAACCCTAGATTTGATAAGGCTCTAACATCTAGCATCTAATGATATCTTGAGTTTGTAATGTGATTAGAGTTCAGGTATTTCAGCCCTCGTATATCGGTGTTCTATCTCCACTGTCATTAATTGAATGTTTCATCTTCCATCCTACACCGACTTTAGAAAAAGGGCAGTCGTGAAAAGGTAAGGATGCGTAACAGTAAATACTTACGTAATATCGCATGCGCACTCACGTGGAGCACCCGCATGACCCTGTGGATGTCAGCCTGTCCCCCGCGCCCCCGAGCCCTGCACCCCCCAGCAACCAGCAACACACCCGACTGCCGCAATGTTTCAGATATACGCTTTCTCTGTGCTCCCGGTGCCGAACTCAACTACGACTAATTGGCAGGAACGTCTGAATGTTGTCAAAAGAGGCACTATATCGCTCTTTCCCCGGTCTGAACAACTCGGACTGGGGGTTGTATGTGTTTTTTTATAGTTTTATGTCCGTTGAATCAACTGTGCGGCTTCGTTCGTAAATATTATTTAGATATATTTTTTTTTGAAATAAATCTACGAAAAACTGAAATCGGTTGATTTACTTTTCAAATTAAAGATTTTCCTTACAACTACAAAAAAATACTTAATTTAACTCATTTAACAAACAACAATCTGCCTGCAAAATAAAATATATTTAATCAGGGCACTTGTACACATAGATAACCACATATCAAAAAAGAAAACACATGACACAAGTGTACCGTAAACATTGCGCAGTTCATACATAAATCAACTCATTTCACGAGTCCCTTCTCAAACACATATAGAACGTTTGGGTTGCAATATTATTGTGCGTGTATCAGGCGCTGCAAGCTCGGCGCGGCTGTAAGGGCAAGGCGGGCGGCAGCGCGAGCGCCGTGGAGGCGAGCGAGGCGGGCGACGCGTCGCGCACGCCCGAGGACTCCGTGTGCTCGGCCGAGGGGCCCAGCCACTACACCGACGCCGACACGCAGGCGTGATCCGACACCCCGCGGCACTACTCGCGCCTGCGTCAGCTGCTGCGGGTCGAGGTCGACACCGTGTGCGGCTTGTATGCACCAGCTACTAAATGAAATGCTCCTTTATATGTTCCGACGACGAGCCATCCACATCTGAGTTATGGGTGACACATGCATTAGGCTGATCCTACATGAGCGCTCTTCGCACACTACGAGCGTGCCGCGACAACATGGCGACGTTGTCGTGGCTCGCAAGCAGCTGGGGGAAGCTTATAAACGCAATGTGGGGTCAGTCTTAGCACTGCGCTGCACTTGATTATTACTACTGATGTATTCAACCAAAACCTGCTAATGTAAGGTATCAGTTCCGTCGGCGCATCTACTGACACGGTAGACACTTGTGAAACTGTTGAATGTCGAAATATTGGTAGGATATAGGGCGATTGTTACGGATGTAAAATTATATTTTTAATGCGAGAGTGGGTCGTTTAGTAATAAATTATGCCATCAATGTATATGCCCCACTATGACAGTAATCATTGACAGTAGGTATCTATAATACTTACAGCATACAATTTACTAACATTTATACTTATTGACGGTAACAAAAGTATTATTTTAATAAATTAAGGCATATTCAAATGATGGCCAATGGCTAAGAATGGTCCATTAAAATAGTATTAAAATCATTAGATCTGGAATTGTTATTTGTAAGACAACATTAGGTGTTATGAAAATTAATATTTTTTACGGGAAGTTATTAAAATCTTTATTCAATTTTATAATATTCGCAATGTATAAAACAACCTCGGATCAGATACATAGTTAATATTCAAATAACTCGAAATGACACCTCCACGGAACTGTCCTGTAGGAACAATACTAATTACTAGTCATGAACTACTAAACATTTCTATAGATTTATCATAGTTTTACAATAATTTTATATTAACGCATACTTTCTGAAAAAGTGGTATAATGTCATATTTTGTTTCGATTTATTTATAGTTTTAAAACATCGTTTTAGCTCACTTTGAGCAAATATTGTGACTGTACCGCAGGAATATGTATTTGTTAAGCGAAATGTGTAGTGAGTGCTAGCTTAGGTGCACTTACAAATCATACATCTCATCATCAGCCTTTTTATAGTCCCACTGCCGGGCACAGGCCTCCTCTCACACAGAAGAGGGTTGAGCGGTAATCACCACCCTTGCTCAATGCGGATTGGTGATTTCAGACTTTATTTTCAAGGTTTAATCCGTCATCGTGAACGTCATACATGGAGAAACTTCAAAGTCTTTTAAGCTACAAACCAAAAACTCAAGCTGTATTTAGCGTCGGTCACGAACTGACACTGGACGATCGACGTATGCAAAAATAATCCACAAACAATGCCAATCCACAGTTTTATACTGGTTCATATGATAGTGGTGAAAGGTGGGCGATTTTGTGGATTTTTGATTTTGATCATACTAAAATTAGGAGTATTGTGTACTTTTACCGATCAAAAAGCCATGTAACGTGAACCTAAGCTCGCTCCCTGCAAACATAACTCGTAATATGCTCATAGTGCATAGGAGTGGATTTTATATCTTTACTTACCTAGTATTTGTGTACTGTGTATAACTGTGAATGTACCAGGTCCCATGTGTCGCTGTTCAATAGCTTCTTGTACCTCGTGTGGACCCTTGTGTGTCTGACGTCCATTGTAAATGTTTCGACACAGTATCTCAGTGTTCTCTATTTGTAATTACGTGTTTATTTGTATAAATACCTCTGTTCGAGTTTAAACATTCTAAGAATAAGGAAGTATTGGTGTCTAAGTATTTGTTATTGAGTGTTATTTTGCGACCTAAGCATTCCATCGGTTGTAATTTTGTCACAAATATGTACTTTAATTATTTATGAAATGTGGATTTTGTTGTGGGTCAGATGTTTTTTTTGTCTGTTTTTGTTTGGTAAGGAGCGCCATACGAGTACTCGCCTGTTCGGCAACCACAATGTGAAGAAATGATAAGGTAAATTTATTGTGAAAAAGGAATTGTTATACTTGTGAAGTTTTTCTAAAACCTAGATATTATCGTTCGAATGTTTTTAAAACTTGCTCGAATATTGTTAATGTTAAGTAAACTCTATCATCAGTTAGTCTCAATACTGGTTCATGTTCTGTTTCGCGTCATATTCTTAAAATTCCAACTCTCTCTTTTGAGGGTTATTTTACTAAATTGCTGACATGATACTTTAAGGGCCAGTTTCACCGGTTTCTGATAAGTTCCAGATAGTTTATCTGGCAGATAATTTCATACAAATTCTGTTCCATTTTTGAATTTATCCGGTAGATAGTGGCTATCCGTAACCTGTGAAACCGGCCCAGAGCTAAGTTTCAATCAAACTGTTACCGGTTTTAGGGATCAATATTTTAGTTGTACACGTTTACTTAGTTTGAATTAGCACGGGTACTAGTTCGTATGAATAATGTAATGATCGCAAATATAATATTTTAGATCATTTTTACGCGCAAATGTTTTGTGTTTTTTTTTTACATTTTATGTGATTGTTATTTATATATATTTATTACTGGAATGATAGAAGGAAATTGTAAATATTAATGCTAATGGTTTTATAGTATCATACGCATGATTTGTTTCAGTATTTATTAAACGTTGAGCTTTGTTCAATGTTTGTGGTGCGTGAGGCGTTTTAATGCCAAAAATAATATTAATAATATAACAACATATTATTTATTGAATAAATGACAATATTCATAATAATTTGTTTCATTACCATCTTTTGTAAAACCATGTAAAAAGTTTAAACATAAAAAAACACTATTTTTTGCTTATATGTACCCCTTGAATTTTAGTTTCATTCAGAAAATAATTATCACACAATTTTTATTCGGTTCTCGAATCTCCACATTGGAATATTTTACTTTTTCGAATACTACGAACAAGGGCCTACGACGCTACGCCGTAGCATAATTTGGAGCTTTCGTAGCCAATTTTCTATTAAGTTCAACAAAGTTTAAATGAAAAATTTATCCAAAATGAGTGGTGTGGTATTTTTTAAACTACATATATTTAGCACAGATAGTGCTTAAAGATATACATATACGAGATAAATAGGGATGTCTCATGAGAATGACGATCAATGCTTACTTCTATAAGTTTGTCCAAGACATTACTTGCAATATAAAATTGCACACATTAACTAATTCGGAAACAATCTGTTTATATTTCATTCATCATTGTTTATAAGTAAAGAAAGTGCTTCAGAGATCAGCGTTTCTTGCAGCGATTAATCTGATCTAGAAACAAGACGCCACCGTTGCCTAGCAACAGTAACTAGCTACACCAATAATACGGCATTGGAGTGTTATAATTTTTATTTTTTGTTATTATTATGAGGGTAGTGTCGCATCGCGGCGTATCGTGGCAACGTGCCGCCTTGCAGGACAACGGAGGACACAAAGGAAACCTCCTGCGGTGACAGTCATGTGAAGAGAACATGGAGGGAGTGATCATGAAGTTCCTCGGAGGAGTCGGCCTTTGTTAATTAAACTGTGATGACTATACATCTAAAATGTCAGGTAAGATGCGCAACTAATATAAATAATAAGTGCAGAAGTATAAATATGAGTTTTCATATAAATCAGTCAAGAGGAATTCATATTTTATCTGCAAAATTAGAAACTAGCTTTTTGTCAGAGGTTTAAGCCGCTTCCCATGGAGACTACTTCGCGCACAAGTAAAATCTTATAGCCTATAACTTGCCTTGATAAATTAGCTATCTAATACTGAAAGATTTTTTCAAATTGACCCAGTAGTTCCTGAGGTTATTGCGTTAATAGAAAATGTGGTATATATGGATTACGAAAATGCCATTTTTTTTTCTAACCGCTAGTTTATGTTAATTGCAGAACGAATTTTAGTACAGCCGGTCACAAAACAGTCATTATATCTTAAATCAAGAGACCTAGGTGTTAATATTATATCATTTCAGGTTCTTTGGTTGGTACACAAAGGAAATGTACCTATAGTAATTGCGAGGCCGCTACTTACAGCAGCATTGTATAGCTAAGTGTACGAGGATAATTTGGCGGCGTATAATTGTATGCACGCCTATTTAAAGACCCAAGAATACTTATTGCCGTTGCGGTCTAAGGAAAGTTAGGATATACGTATTCAGAGTGAATAAATAATCTGCTTGTTTCGCGTGACTCGAGAGAGAAGAAGAAGAGAAAAATTGATATAGGGCAATATACAAATATGTAGGTGTAAGCTGTTACTGCTACGCCGTAGCCGCGCTACGATATCACTACATTGGCCTTTTACTAAATGTACCAACTATTTAACTAAACACTTTTAAAATATAAAGAGAGCAAAGATTTCATTGTTTTATGTTTGTTTGTTTGCATTGAAACTATTGCATAGCATTTGAACAATTCTTTCACTGTTGGGAAGCTACGCTATCCCCTATATTTGTACGGGAATTAGTAAAAAACCAACTAAATGACCACGAAAGTGACTGTCGTGTTGGAGTTAACATTCGAGTATGTAGTGCCTACCATTTATTTACGTAAGGCAAGGATAATGAAGTAGGTGAAAGTCATTGTTCGAAGTCAGGTATTTAGATTTGAACAAGAAATTAATTAATTTTACATACGTATTCCTGTTGGTTATAATATGAATTATACGTTTAGTTTCAAGAATATTTTTTTTCTTTTGTCGTTAACTGTTATAAGTCGTCTATATAAGCTACTGCCAAATATATCAATTTTTCATTTTCATTGTCCATAACAAGATATGTATTGTGGAATCAATCAAGAAAATCAAATAAGCTTATAAAACCACATATCCATCTATATGCAGCTATTTAAACATTGTTACGCGTACATTGATCGTAGAACATGAGTAGCCAGATTCAGTGCCAATATTGCACAGTAAATGCTCTCAGCGAGTATCGCAGCCAACTTTAGAAGCGCCGAGTGTCATTAAGTGCCATTTATCAGTTCATGTTGTAGAGAACTGTTCTGAACGAGCTGCTACTTGTACGCGTTGTGCGATGTACGTTGAACTTTATGTGAAAAGGATTTTGTAAGTATATCATTTGAAATACAGTTTAACGTTTCGGATGGCACGTTAAACTGTAGGTCCCGGCTGTCATTGAACATCCTTGGCAGTCGTTACGGGTAGTCAGAAGCCAGTAAGTCTGACGCCAGTCTAACCAAGGGGTACTGGGTTGCCCAGGTAACTGGGTTGAGGAGGTCAGATAGGCAGTCGCTCCTTGTAAAACACTGGTACTCAGTCAAAACCGGTTAGACTGGAAGCCGACCCCAACATAGTTGGGAAAAGGCTCGGGAGATGATGATGGATCATTTGAAATGAATATAGACCATTAGTTTCTGTACCTTTATTCTAAATACTGGTATGTAATATGGTAAATGGTATAAGATAGTTAAAACAATGAGGTTTAATGCGTATTTTTGCTGAACTAGGTATTTGATTAATATATTATTTTACTATACTTAGCAAATAAACTATCTAGAACTTATTCGTAGGTGGTAAAACAGGACCGTAATAACTTAGGAGTGCATATAGGACGACAGGCACTGGACAGCATTATTAGAAATAGATACAATTCTTACCTTATCATTAATGTCATAGTGTGAAGTTATTATTATGATAAACTTACACAATCACAGCACACACACATTAAGCTAAATTTTTTTCGCCGTCAAAGTTACTGTAAACAAACTGTAGGTACATTTCACTCACGTACACTTTTTTACCTGGTGAGCTTTTTTACACAATGAGCTTAGTAGGTAGGTAAGTATCGATATACACGTCTGTCCGTCACTTGAATTAATGTACGAATACCTGAAAGCCATAAAAAGGAATGGAATATTTGTTGAAATTTCAACAAACTCGAAAGACGATAAAGCTCTTACTACCAGCCATAACTTTGGAAAGAAATAGTTTTCACATAAAACACCATCGAGAGTCCAAACAAAGAATCAGTTTCTTATCGTTTAAATTTCAATCGGTTGAAGAAAAAAACTTTCAATATACGGTTGGCGTGTCTCGCTAAACTGTTTTCCTTACATATTCGTGCATTTATCGCCTAGGCATTGCCGTCAATCTTGTAGGCAATCTGTTCACCTACATTGTTAAAGTTAGTTGAGTAAGGCGGTGAGTCGGGAACACTAGCTGACGGGCGATGGCGGCCTATACTGACGCTCTGGATCACACCTCCATATATCGTCGCGCCGCTTGTGGTACTACGCAGTTTTTATTTTCTTCCATTGTAATTCAAAAATAAAAATTACGGGTTAAGCCTACCCTGGCATGTGTTCGTGAATGGAAACAACAGTCAGTCATGTTACTCGTGATTGAACAACGTTATAGGTGTACGTAAATTTCCAAATTCTATTAGAATATGGTAATCATATTGTAGCTAGATTCAGTCCAAATGGTAGTTTGATGTCGTTGCATCAGCACGTTAGGCATCAGCTTAGGTGCAAATGAAGTTATAAAATCAATTTTAGCTTGTATTTTTGGAATAATAATGATTTTAGGAATATCTAAAGCGTGTAGGTGTTCAATCGAATCGGTATTTTCTAGGCGATAATATAAGTAATCACGATTCACGTGCGACGAACGCGTTTGCTTTTACAGATAGTGAAGAAAGTGACGGAGAGGGAGGTTTGGGTAACTTGAGCAGACTGATCGTTCGGCCTCCTGGCCAAAGTGGGAAGGCCAAGCGAGGACAGTTGTGTTTCGACGCGGCGTTCGAGTGCGGCAACTTGGGCCGAGCTGACCACATCACAGACATTGAGTACGACCTGTACGTCAGACCGGACACTTGCAGACCAAGGGCACGCTTTTGGTTCAATTTTACCATCGAAAATGTTAAGCAGGATCAGGTAAATTTCAGTAATTATTTTGCTTAGTGTTGTTTACACAAAACTACTTCAATAGTAAAAAAAAAAACAATGACTGTTCTATTCCAGAGAGTAATATTAAATATTGTTAATTTGGCCAAAGAAACAACACTGTTCGATGGAGATATGACGCCCCTCGTTCGATCCACTTCAAGACCGAAATGGTAAGTAAAAAAGCTTCAGATACGGAAACAAAATCAAACACGTTTCGATGTAAGGGGTCTCTAAGAAAGCTTCGAAGTAGAAGGTCTTTACGCGCAAGTACTCACTACTGTTACCTAGAATAGATTACAGAACTATTCTGAACTTAGTTAACATACGAAGGCAGTGTAAAGTGTCGTGGTAAATGTGTTACTAACTATATTTCCTCAGACATTCTCGTTCGCACAGGCAAAGAATTCCCAGACGCCTGGTATTCTACCACCGCTCATTACCTCATAGGGGACGAAAAATCTTGAGTATAGCGTTCGCTTTTGATCGGGAAGAGGACGTTTATCAGTTCTCTGCAGGACCGTCCTACTCGTACTCAAGACTTCAGAAGCACCTCGCGACGTGGGAGAAGAGAGCCCAAGCCTTTGCCACCAGACAGTCTATTGCTCAGACTACGGTGAGTTTTTATCTTTCGCATTCTTCTTCTTTTTATACTTTTGCGTATGCGTAAAATGGAAAACCTAAAATCCAATCTATTGTACCTAATTATTAATTCGTCACGATTTTAGCAAAAACGTCGAATAGACCTGGTAACGATTGGAGATTATAATACTAACAAAGACAAAGAGGAGAATAAAGAAGAGCCTCCGGTGATTAAACCAACGATAAAGCCTGCAGAGCAGAAGAAAAGGGTCGTCCTCATCATGGCCAGAACACATGGAGGTGAACCGCCATCGTCATTTGTTTGTCAAGGTAATTTTTTTTTTTCAGAATTGGAAGAACTCTTTTAACTAGATTCTAATTTTACATACTTTCATACCATCTTACCTGTACATTTCTGTAGAATACAATGCATTTATTATTTTTTCTTAATGTTGAACAGGTTTCTTAGATTTTTTGCTGGGATCGTCGGAAAAGGCGGTGGCCTTGAGAAATAATATTGTGTTAGAGGTAAGAAAATTCATTATTTCCCCTATACCTATTACATGTACCTTACTTACAGTTCCCAATTTAAAATACCTATCGACTATTAGCTTTTTCCTGGCCGCCCACTAACAATACAGACTCACAGGGTTTCAAATTCGGTCAATGAAAAAAAATCTATATGTTTAAAGTCCAATACCGTGTTTTGTATATATGTGTATATATACTATATTCGTATTACACATTTGACCAGGTCATCCCGATGCTAAACCCAGATGGGGTGTTCCTCGGCAACCAGCGGTCAGACCTACTCGGCGGCGACCTCAATCGATGTTGGAATCGAGCCACTAGCTACGCGCACCCCGCCCTAGTCGCCGTTAACGATCTTCTCAAGAAACTTGCCTCAGAGAAGGTATAAGCATGAAATTATGAAAATCCCATGCACCCTACACTCGTTAAAAATACCCGTGAATATTTAAATGTGATAGCTTTGATAATTACTTTTCCTGGGTGTTTATAAAAGAGGTTAACTTAATCTATGACGTATAGGTAAACCCTGCAACTAATTTGGGTTCAAACAAAACTCTGACTTACCTATTTAAAGATTCTCTTACTAATTTAAACTATTATTCTCAGAACGTACAGTTAGATTTCATCATCGACATTCACGCAGATATAAGTCATGAGGGTGTTTTTGTTCGAGGAAACTCCTACGACGATGTATACAGGTGAGATTAACCAGCACTTTTTGCATAAAAAATAGGGCACAGCTTAGTTCTATAATGCGTCATTAACCTTTTAATAAATTAGATATTTACATGTGGCTAGCAATTACAACCTAACACCCAAGGCCCTCCTGAACACGCGAACACTTCCAGATAAGTTTTCAGCGAAGTTCGAAAAACCAAAATTTAATAAGAAACGATTGCACAAGCATTACGTTAAGTGATTGCAGGCGCCGCGTGAGCGATTACCAACAATTCTTGTGCAATCATCTAAAAACTTTTCGTTTTGTTCTTTGACTGTGCGTCATAGCGCCGCGCAGTACCTAACTGACGCTATTACGAGCTGAAACTTTTGTTTGTGAAATATCAGGTATTTTTAGAGTTCCATACCTATAGATGACTTTTTTTTAAAATTTAATTGTGTAGTTACAAATTCTATTTGTTAGGTTTGAACGTCAGGCAGTTCTCCCCAAGTTCCTGGGAGCCCGAATCGAGGCATGGAGGCCAGAAGCTTGTTTTTATAACGCGGACTCAATGCTAGCTGGCACAGCTCGGAGAGCCCTGCCTACGGGTTCAATCGACGCATACACTCTATTAGTGTCCTTAGGCGGACGAAGATTATCCCCCAGAGGACCTTATATGCATTACACAGAAGATGCATGTATCCTTGCTAATTAATTGATGAACTATTCTAAAATACGTGTATGGTCTAGAACTGATAGCGGTACATACGTTATTCATTTAATCATGTTGGATGAATATTCAGTAAATAGTTATAGAAAATGATTTCGTAACTCATGTTTTTTAAACTTTCGCCACTTCTACAAATATTTTACGCAACAATCGATTATTTATAAAGGGATACGATACCTCTTTTCTCCCGAAGTTTCAGCCGAATTGCACAGACCGTGGTCACGGTTCGGCTTTCTGATGATTTTTTTAACTCATTACAAAGGCGAGATGTTTACTTATACATTAAAGTTTTAACTTAACAAGGCACTCAGATACGAAAATAGGCAAATCTCTAGCAAAATCTCTTTGTGACTATTATCGACATATCGGGGTCATTCCTCCGCGAGTAGGTCGCAGTAAGAAGAAAGATCAAAGGGGCAGACGTCGGCGGAGACGGCCTGTTATTGAACGCGACAGGTTTGTTATGTCTACATATAGCGTTTATGTAATTTTGTTATGTAACACATACATATAAACCTTACCTTTATCTTATTTGCACACGTTTTACATCCTACTCGTATTGCCTGACAATAAGTATAAGGAAAGGAAGCTAAGGAAAATGTCAATCTTGAAAATACTTTTTCGTTGTATTGAAAAGGAAGCCATGAAAATGAACTCTGTGAAATAGAAGCCAGAAAACTACCTGAATGCCTCGGGAAAGTTGCAGAAACAATATGCTTTGTTTATTAGAGTTCAACGTGTGGGACTTACCGACTACGCCTGATTTGAGTCAGTCTTATGTCGACCGACATAAAAATATCCTAAGGGGTATTTAGTCTCTCAGTTCTTTTTTTAGCATTGCTGAACAAACGATTTTCAAATTAAGTTCAACAAAGCTTATGATGTGATTAAATATACTTTCTTTACGTGTCTATTCTATAACGTTTAGATCACCCAGTTCCTCCCCCGAGCGTCGAGTTCTAGCTGGTCGAGTGTTATCACCACCGTTGCCTAAAGTGTCTCCGCCAGCGATGCAAGCGCTGCCAGGAAGGCTCTCGCGTCGCCACATGCTGAAGTCGCGGCCTAAAACTGTACCAGATGTGGATCTTATGTTGCCCATTATAACAGGTAATGAGGATCCTTTTACAGCCCAGATGGTTGATGAGTATTGAGGAATGAAGCTGTTTCGTATAAGCAGCGGGTAAATAAAGATTCCGTCATTATTTTAATAAATACTACCAAAAGCTCTCCTTGGCTAAATGCTAGAAACCCATAGCCACAACATTTTATTCAGATGCCAAATCTTTATTCAGATTTTATTATTCAGGTAAAGCAGTGAAAACTCCCCGGCTCGCTGTTGTAGACATGAGTGCATATATTCGGACTCCGAAGAGCTTTGTCAATCAACAAATTGACAAGTCCCAAAAGCGGCTCTGCAGACCACCTCGCCCCTCGCAACCCAGGTTCACGAGTGACGAGTACGACACTCACGAGTCCGATTCTTAGACCAAACTTGTGGTCAGTAAGACATTTTGGTTGTGTTATGTAAGGATAATTTGGATATTAAATTTTTTCAAAATAAAACTAACATGATTTTTATTGAAACGTATAATGTCGAAGCTTCCATATTTACAATCACTAACATCTAACGTTCAGTCATCTCATTCTTAGAACAAATCTTATTGAACACTATTATCACTACAAATTCTACAATCATAACGGCAAATGAAAAACGAGACTGAGTATCGTTATCGAGATTTATTTTGAACATTATTTATTTTATGACAATTTTGGTTTCAACGTAAACGATTCGACTTCATCTACGCATACTAAAGAGGTCACAGGTCATCACAAAAACGATACAATCGTACATACGAAGGGTAAAGAAGCGCGGGCGCTTCGCAGAACGTTCAGCCGACGGTCGCGGCCGCGAAGCACCTCCCCTAATAAATATCTTTGGCATGAACCGAACAGCTCGCCGACGAGTCACACGCGATCGCACTAACAACCGACAGTTATTGCTTCGATGCCAATATAGAGTTCGTTTCGTTCCCGCACGGGGCGTCGCGTCGGGAGCTTCAGTGGGCGGCGGAGGCACGCGCGGCCCCACCGCGTCATTCCCAGGCGTCGTTGTCGTCGTCCGACAGCGTCACCAGGTGCATGCGCTCGTCGTCCGGCGGCGGCGCGGGCGCGGCCACGCCGGCGCGCGCCGCGCGCTTCTGCCGCAGCAGCTCCTCGTCCGCCGGCGTCAGCGGCTTGCGGAACTCGTACACCAGCGGGAAGATGCGCTCCACCGCCGACTGCACGTCGCTCACGCTCCGGGCTGCCGACAACCATTACTCCCATTACTGTATCATTATATAAAACCACTCTGAAGTACCAATGCATCAAGTGGACATTCGCTAATCGCTTACGTACTTAAAATTAGTCCTTGAGCATACGTAGAGTTATGTGGTATGAATGTTAAGGTATAGTTTTTAATTGGTACAGTGATATGGAGACCCGAGTTTTATAATTACATTGATAAGTTTTGTTATCGTCAAAGGCTATTTATGGTTTTCCGTAGTTGTTATCCTATTGAGTTTAAATTGAGATGAGAAAAATAAAGCGTGCTAAAGATCCTTGTACGATAACTGGTTTTTAGGAGCTTTTCGTTTACTCCGGTAATTAAAACTTAACAAGGTGGGTGGATAAATTCGTTTTAAAATCTACACTTTTTGATTCACTTAATTTGCTACAGGCCACACGATGAAGAAAATACGTGTATAACTCGTAGAAAGCTCTGCTAATACGACGCTTCTTAATTTTGATACTAAGCAAAAGATGGCTATTTCGGACAAATATTTTAAGTCAAACATTACTAGTCAGCTCATAGGCTTTCGCCAAACACAGCTGATATGAGAATGAGAACTTTTGAAACCCTTTTTTAGCGGTTTAGCGGAATCTTAGCCGGTTACAAAAGCCAATATTATTTTCAGAAATATTTTTAGATACAAATGAATATCTTAATAGGTTCAAAATGGCACGAAACGTGGTTGGACTTACAGACGCGCAGTAAGTACCATAATGCTAACGAGAAGTGTTGTTTTGCGCATATAGAACTACTAAGTACTTCTATTGTACAATAGGCCTACTAGAATAGAGTTAGGTAGATTAACCCCGAAATACTGAAACGTTACTATAAGTCCTCTTAAGTTTTTATTTTACAGCAATTTACGTAAATGATAGAATGATGTTTTCGCAGCACTTAAATGGAAAAGTATTAGGCTGTAAGTCAACCGAACCGAAATAGGAATATCAAGCAGCGATTTATAGACAAATCCTTATTCAGACTATTCTTATGCATCTAGGAGTATAAAAGCTTCAACCATCATCCTCCAATTTTGTTAAATACTTTCACAAAAGCTTGGTTTATTGACTCACAGTGACACTCACACTCATTAGATAAAGCTCATATGTTTTTTCTGAGCTTATTTTACTTCTAAGTAAGTTGCCAATAATTAACTGATCAGATTCATAGCACTATAAGCGCCCCATGTCACAATTAGTTGGACAGTTGCTGGCTAACTGTATCTTAGCAATATACTGTTGAGCCTAATTATTTTTTATTATTCTGTATTAAATTATATTGGCTTAAGTTAAAATAATTGTAATAATAGTAAGTACCTGTGATAGTCACACCTCCTGTAGAGAATATCTTGAGTGTGGCTTTAGGATTATACAACTTATATGTTACTCCTGGATGAAGCTCTGGTTCATAACTGAAATAAAGGACATAATATTTTAGTCTTTTTGATATGGTGGATAGTAACATGTAATTATAAAATTGGGAGTAGAACTTTTGTGGACAGTTCCACAATATGACAATAAGTAAAATGTTAACATTCTAATATAAAATTTGAATGATACTATATTATTTTCTATTAATATTTGGGGTGAATTGGTGTGTTTAGGCTATAGAAAAGCAAAATCTGAACATCAAGTACATATATGATTAAAATTCTAGATGAAGAGTCTAAGTTCAGGACATATTTCTACAAAATGAAAGTACCCAACACTGTAGTAGTTTGATATACAGTCATCTTAAGTTTGAACATTGTATGACTTCAAAATTATCCAAATTTTAGTATTATCATTTACACATAGTGAATGGTGTAGTAATCCATTAAAATTTTTAAAGAAAGTTTTAGAGCGTCACTTATCCCACAAAACTAACAAAGGCTTTCCAAATATTTTGAATGATATATCAATAAGAATATAAGGCATCTCCGAAGTGTTTAAGAATTAGCAAGTTGAACCACCTCAAATCTCAGAATATTATCAATGAAATGTCAAAAGTAGAATTGCTCATATAGGGATAGTCTCGACAGTTATCACAAACAAAACAATTTCATCTGAACCCTGACTCTTGTTTGCATTTGCTGATAAGATTTATGCTTTCTATATTTTTAGTCATTTCTAGCAGAACAAAAATGATTACAAAATCAAGAAAAATATTAAGTAATCTCGTAATTGCTAGCCTTTGCAAAGGGATTGTTCACTTCAATATGAGATTTACATTGTGTAAGTACCTGGCAGAGAACTTACAAACAAATATGCATTTATTCAAAATTCAACACTGATTGGCCAAATAAAACCCTTTGAAATAACAAGCTTCCCTGAGCTATTAAATGATGAGTTGTTAGTATGCTGATGTTTGTTGAACATGCAGAAAAATGTCATTGTTTAGGTTTAAGAGAATCTTAGACACACATACACTTAGTGATCAATGCTGTAAGTCTCAATAATAAACCAAGGGTATTTTATATTTCAGAAGTAAAAAAAAAATTGACTCAAGTATAGAACAGTTTACATCTCAAAAGTTATACTTACTCGGCTTCTTTGTATTTCTTGGAAAAAGATATGATCCTTATACCAAAGGGCATCCGACAGGTGCCTAATACATTGACTACACGGAAATTGCGGAAGCGCACTTGGAAGCCGAGCTTCTGCAGTGCGCGTGCATAGCGGCGCGCCGCCACCTTGGCCTGGTCCTCGCTGGTGGCGCCGGTGCACGTCACGCGGCCCGAGGACCAGATCGACGCGGTCGTGTACGGGCGCCGTAGCTTCATGGTTACCATGCCGTTCTCGCGGCGGAACTCTACGTTAACACCGTTTAATGCTATCTGTCTAAGGTTCAGGTGGCACTTAACACTAAAACTGCACACGACATTGTTTATCATTATATCTATTTCGGGTGTATCTTCCTCCTCTTCGATCGGAGCGGGCGGTGCCACTTGCTCGGTGGAATCGGCGCACTGCATTTGAGGCGCGTTGGCCGTGCCGGCCTCGCAGTACTCATGGTCAGGCACCATATGATTTGTTACACTATGAGAGGATATGCCACGGTTGGCCACAACCCCATGTGTGCCCTTGCTCAACTCCTTAATACCATTCTCCTGGATGAGCGTAGCCATGGCGACCACGGCACACTGAAATAAAATAATTAAGGGTCCATTGTTATCCAAACTATGTATATGCTAGTACATATTAAACAAATATGAAAAAAGCATGAAATATTTCACTTTTCACATTTTTGACAGCAACAGCCAAGATGAATTGCCTACTTCAAATTCATTGAAATTTAGCTGATCCCCTTTGTATTAAAACCTAATATTTCATCACACCCAAATAATGGGAATATATAGTGTGTTATATTTTTATATGCATACCTTCCTGCCTACATTGCTAAAAATAGATCCTGCAATAACATGTAATTAGATGTTTGACCCCTAAACAACCCGCACCATAGTATTTTCCATTGTAAAAAACCAAAGTTAATATGATTCCAGGATAATATATGTGTGCTTTATTGATAAAATTCAATTAGCAATGAAAAAAAACATGTTGGAAATGAATTCATATAAAATTGGAATGGTATTCATTCATAAAATAATATTTTTTTATTACAGGATATGAATCAACAATTGTAATGAAACACTGATTAAGTTTGTACATTGAGAGCAAGAAAACTATGATTATAGCTGTTATCGTCAGCATTCAGCAGTAAACCATAAAGAGGACTTTATTGAAAATTGTTGATTGCACAACAATGGCAAATGCCAAACACACATGAAACAATGAAAACATTTGCACAAAGCACACTTTTAGCTAAAATTATGCAAGATCTTATATTATTGGAGAGTGATCAATTTTCTTTGTGTTTTGGTATACATGCATAAAAGGATTTATTTTTCAATTACTTTTACAAATAAAATAATTGGCTTAGAGAGTGCACTTTAACAAAATAATACACTATTTTATGTTCCAGAATAGCCCAGTTGGTCACTGATGTTTTTATTATATTTTGAAAATATCAAGAAAGTGATTCATTAGATTATTGACATTGTCTATTCTGTTGACATTATTCTGTGAGATTTCAAAAGATAAGATACAACTTCACATACCTAGATGATGAAGTTTCAGGTTGAAGTTAAATAGAAAGAATAAAAATTTTGTTTGTCACAAAAGAACAACTAATGAATTCAGTTTACAATAATCATTATATTAAACTAAAGCAGTTGTAATATTTATGATGAATTTATAGAAATATTTTTCCAAAAGAGATTGCAGAATCAAATTTCAAGATTCAATGGAGGGGCACAATTTAGGCCACTTCCCACGGCACGGTACGGCGCGACGCGACAACATGACACTTTGCACAGCTGACTGGCGGACGGGCCCCCGCCCCGCGTAACCCCCGTCCCCCCGCCCTCCCGTACGCCCTGTCTACGTCCTGCGCCCTGCGCCTAGTTTATACTGCACATGCATAATGCCGATTAAGACATCGATCACTCATCAACCTCAGATGTCAATTGCGCACAAGTGTGCTTTACCTGAAGCAAATTTACACACCAGAGCTTCTCAAATTGTAACTTTCAGTCGATATGAATTATATGATCAAAAAGCCTGCGAATTCTGAAATTTTATGGCATTTTTATTCCCCGTTATAAGACTAAAATGAAAATAATTCATAGTCAGCAGTTATTGACCCCATAACGACCTAAACCACACGTGATTATGGACCACAAAGAAAAGTTATCCACGTAAAAACCAAGCCTGGTAATTACTTTTTAGTTCCGATAGTTATTTATCAGCACAATGAGAGCTATAATCAAAAATTTCACTACAAAATATAAAATTAAAGATGAACAAAATAACACGAGAATGAACTTGAACCAAAATGGGGCAGGCTCGTAACTTTTTATTGACTAATTGTGGGATGATACTTGAGATTCAGGGATCCAAGACCAAACTTTGTTTACTATTGATGTAAGAAAATTACATAAAACAACAATTTACCTGAGGTAAAGTGATATATTTGTCACAATTATTTTTACACTACCAACGAATAATAATTTTCATTGCAGAACTAAGAAAATCCAAACAGTAGGTTCCGGGGATGAATTAGCTTATACACATTAACAAATATTACAACACACGAAATATTACAGAAATTACTTAGAAAGCTAACTGATACAAGCAACTCATTAATAAATGCAAAAATCAAAAACTTATGCACATCCTGCCTAGCACCGCCATGTTCCATTCGATGAACAAAATTGAGTGAATGAAAAAGAACACGAATGACTTATTATCCTTTGCAGAATCATCGCCTATTTTTGTCTATGCCATCGTAGATGGGGGGTTTTCAGTTGGCTGCTTACTAAAATACAGAATTTAAAAATAAAACTTTTGCTTCCGTAGGAAGGAACACTAAAAATGCTTTAAAATATTTAGTGCCTAAATGGTACTCAAGGTTTGAATAATGCTTGAATTAAATAAAGGCATTTGGACCAGAAAAATAAAACATTGGTAGTCCATTTCATCAATTAAAATTATTTTTATAAAACTTGGATAAAAACAAAATGTATCATATGGCTGTTTCCAAGAGGGTCGAGTATGCTTATACATTTATTTAGATTCATAAAAATGAAAAAGTTGTTGAAGAAAATATTTGTTCAATATCTTTTGATCATAATATTAATGATTGATTGACAATCCACTTTTTTCCCCAATTTTTAAAAACCCAATATAATACCAAAAAATACGTGGTATAGAAAATAAAAAGTTTAGATTGCAATAGTCAAGTTTCGGTCTAACATTTAGTAAGTATTGTGTATCAATGGCTTTAGTCATTTACAAAACGCCTTTGGAAACTTCTCCTAAAATTATGTATCTAACTTCACTTTATTGTTCGATCATCCATCGTTCATCAATCAAGCGGTCGAATAATTCGTAGTTTTACTTAATTTTTCCATATTTGTGCCAATCGTTACATTAATTTTGTGTCCATAATTCGTTCAAAGTCAGTGGATGTTTATAAATGTAAATAATCACCGTGTTGTGTTTGCAAACGTGCATATGCTTTGTTGTGAGAACCACCACCTTTATCTGCTGTCATTCTGAGTTGTAGCAACTGAATTTTTCGATAATGAAACATAAGTTATCCTTTGAATGGTAGGTTATCGACTGAACTAGAGTACAAGAATAACAAATCCGTATCCAGTTGTTGATGTGTCGTGATGAGAGTGGTGTTCTTACACGGAGCAGTCATCGGGAGAATGTGCGGTGGCGTTTAGCCTCAGTGGCAGAGGACGTCAGAAATAGGATCCAGCATGGAATCGCTGAAGGACGAAGAACGTTTGCGGCGGCTGCGCGCCCTGGAGGAGCGGTTGTGTGACCCTCGCTCCACCGGCAACGTGGACTGCTTGCTGGACACTGTGACGGCACTCGTCTCCGACTGCGACCACCCGGCTATCCGTCGCATGAAGAACGTCGAAGCATATACAAGTAGATGTAAGTAAAGATAATCAGTCTGCAGTACTTAATATTATCTCTTAAACCTACAAAAATGAATGCAATAATGATCCTTTATTGATTGCATCAAAGAAATTAAGTATAAGTAAGCCAATGTCCAATGACTTTTGATTCTCTTAGACTTCATTCAATGAGTATTATTCTGAATTTGTTTAGTTGGCAGAAATATGTCTACTTTTCTACTCAGCTTTTAAATAATTCAGTATGACTCCTTAGGCTTTTAGTTGGTCATTTCATGGGAGTGTTGACACCCTTATTGGATATCTGTCAGTGCTCTGCTTTTCCCTAACCTTTATTGGCTTTTCCAGATTTTGGAAACACCTTTTAAATTTACATAATAATTAGCAAAGTTTTTTTTTTAAAGTATGATGTCATTATTTTGTATACAAGTTCTGTTTTGTCAAGCATCATATGGTTTTGTGAATGACTTATCACCCAGTGTATTACTATAACTTATTGTGTATTTAATTGTAGATAATGTTTAAGAGGCTCTAACCTTACTGAACTACTAAATACTCCTGTAGAATACCTATCTGGGTACATAAATGCAGTGTTTCATTGAAGCTTGGAAGTGATGATTCTGTCTAATGCTGTCAAATATCAGCTAAGAATTCTTATCAAACGTTATTTATATATATTACACATTAATGTTATTTCATATGCAAGAGACTTTAATTGATATAAATATAGTGTTTGTTTTGAAAGTTTTACATGTCGTAATCAATTAAGGATTGATAACATTTATACTTGTGTATAATGCTCTTATTTACTTGGTTTCGCTTCTAGATTTAGGTTTCTGTACTAACCATAGTTACCTGCCGATGATACCCTTAGTAAAAAAATGCTATTCCTAAAACACATAGGTCAGTGTAACCTATCTGATTATCACACTTACACAGGTTTGGAGTTTTGAACTCGGCAAATAGGCATCACATTGATTTTTTTCCCCATTTAGGATTTGTTTATGGAAAGAACATCATAAAAGAATTAGATATACATTTGATTAAAGATTTCAAATACATAACCCTTACCAGTCTTTTGCCTATACTTTCTAAATAGTAATTTGGTTCACAATGTCTTTATGATGTTGGTAAATAAAATAATGATATTCTATTCAAAATCAGCTTTAAATTTAATAATGCTTTGAACCAAGTGACCAAGCAACAATTGACTGTTTACATTAATTTGTATAATCTAATTGAACCATCAATTTATATAATTTTTTAAAGTTGTCATTCAATTTATATTACAAAAACAAATGAAGCATGTTCAGAGTATGTCTTGTAATAAAGGTGGAAGCAATGTGGGAATAGACGAATTGCTTTTGTATTTGAAGAAAGTAATCAAATAACACATGAAATAATTTTCTTCTGGACATTTTAATATCATGGAAAATCCTTTGTATTCTTTAACGTGTGTCTGCAATAGTGTACAGTACCCATTTGAAATCCAGATAAACACCAAAGTTGTGATGTACAAATGTTTGGTAATTAGTGGTATAATGTTTTTTCCTGTGTATTAATAAAATGCTTTGTTTTCTTTTGTTATAGATGAGACTTTTGCTTCAGACATAGTAGACCTGCGTATGAAAGCAGCAGATTTTGATTTGATAAAAGTGATTGGCCGTGGGGCATTCGGTGAAGTGCAACTAGTCAGACACAAGTCTACACGTCAAGTGTATGCCATGAAGTTACTCAGTAAGGTTGAAATGATCAAAAGATCTGACTCTACATTCTTTTGGGAAGAACGGCATATAATGGCACACGCTAACTCAGAGTGGATATTAAAACTTCATTTTGCTTTTCAAGATCACAAGTATCTTTACATGGTCATGGATTATATGCCTGGTGGTGACCTTGTTAGTCTTATGTCGAACTATGACATACCTGAGAAATGGGCAAAATTCTATACAATGGAAATTGTCCTAGCATTAGACGTAATTCATGGTATGGGTTTTGTACACCGAGATGTAAAACCAGATAACATGTTAATTGACAAATATGGCCATCTAAAACTAGCGGATTTTGGTACCTGTATGAGGATGGGACCTGATGGACTTGTTCGGGCGAATAATGCTGTTGGGACCCCTGATTATATCTCACCTGAAGTTTTACAGTCACAGAATGGTGAGGGGGTGTATGGTCGTGAATGTGACTGGTGGGCTGTGGGAATATTTTTGTATGAAATGTTAATTGGAGACCCTCCATTTTACGCGGACAGTTTGGTTGGTACGTATGGTAAGATCATGGACCATAGGAACTCACTACAGTTTCCCGATGATGTCGAAATTTCAAAGGATGCCAAATCCCTTATCAGAGGTCTTCTAACAGACAGAGTAAAAAGATTAGGTAAAAATAGTGTAAATGAAATCAAGCAGCATCCATTCTTTATCAATGACCAGTGGAGTTTTGAAAATTTGAGAGATTCTGTACCACCTGTTGTGCCTGAGTTGTCTAGTGATGATGATACAAGGAATTTTGATGATATGGAAAAGTCAGATGCCTTGGATGAATCTTTCCCTGTGCCCAAAGCATTTGTAGGTAATCATTTGCCATTTGTTGGCTTCACATATAATGGTGATTACCAGTTATGCTCCAGGGGACTCAAAGCAGCTGATGTAGTAGACACTATCTCTAATAATCATATAAATAATGTTGGATCTGAAGCTATATTGCAGCTAGAGAAATTACTTGAACGAGAAAGAGATGGTAGGCGAAAATTGGAGGACACTCAAGTAAGTTTATGTGCTCAGTTAGAAGAATTGTCTCAAAGGGAATCTAGAAATAAAAAAATAATCGCAGATACGGATAAAGAATTAGCCTTATTACGACACGATCTGAAAGAGATACAGAGGAAAGCTGACATTGAAGCAGAGACAAGAAGAAAAGCGGAATTTAATTTTAATGAAGCAAAGCGGCGGCTTGATGAGGAGCAAAGCAAACGAGCGAAAGAAATAAACAATCTACAAACATACAACGATAAAATAAATGCTTTGGAAATGCAATTGACAGAGTTGCGTGAGAAATTAAAGCAAGAATCCGAGTCCGCTGCCAAGTCGAGGAAACAAGCGGCCGAGCTGACAGCTGCGCAGGCCGCAGCGGCTGCTGTTAATGATGGAACAGTGGCGAGTTTGCGAGCTCAGCGAGATAACCTGGAGAGGGAACGGAGTACTCTATCTGAGGAACTTGCTGCTGTAAAGGCGGCTAAACAGCGTTCAGACGCGGCTGTCACAGAAGCCACTAGCAGATTGAACGCAGCTCATGCTGATCTCGAAAGGTCTTCGGGCAGGCTTAATCAAATCATGGCGGACAACAGGCAGCTTTCAGAACGAGTTTCTTCGCTGGAGAAGGAATGCGCGTCGCTGGCTCACGAGCTGCGCGCCGCCCAGCACATGTACCAGCAAGAAGTGCGCGCGCACCAGGACACGCAGCGCTCGCAGCTGCTCTCCAAACAAGAAGCCAATTTGGAGCTTGTTAAGGGTGAGTGTTAGTATTCCGAGACTTTTATTTTCTGCCACTAGCCTACGCTACAATCCTCTCATGTTCAATTGAGCTAAAATGTGTAAGCTCCCGAAAATATATTTCATACCTTCACTTTTTGCATGCCTCAGGAACATTGGAAATGATATTTAAAGGTATTGTTCAGTTTGCTAATATACCTCCTTTGTTACTAGTAGGTCCAGCGTAGCCTCACTTTCTAGTACATACTTTCCCTTGTATCACTACATCTTCCAAATTCCACCCTAACTGAATTTTAACCTTCCTAAATGCTAATTACTATCAAAATTTAATTTCTAAATATGGTTTTCCTTTTAGGCTGGATAGATATTAGTTCTTATTTAATAGAAGGGTGTCAAATATGCACTTCTCTTGCCAAAGCAGTTTTTGAAATCAATTATTTATGTATTGGTCGCAATGTGATGTAACAGCTCTACAATCCAAACTGAACGAGGAGAAGACGGCGAGGCAGCGGTCCGAGTCAGTATGCCAAGAGAAAGATCGTCAGATGTCAATGCTCAGCGTCGACTACCGGCAGATGCAGCAACGCCTGCAGAAGCTTGAGGGTGAACATCGACAGGAAACTGAGAAGGTTACTATTGTATAAGAATCTATATATATTAAAATGAATCCTTGATAAAAATGTTGGAGACAAGATTAGTCGTAGTCTGTCCAGGCATTTCCCTACTATTTTGTCAATTACCTCCTCGACCCAGTTATCTTGGCAAGTCATTATCTTTTGGTAAGACTAGTTGTCTAACTTCTAGGCTATTTGGCTTCTAACTACCCGTATTAACTACCAAAAAGACAGCCAGTATCCGCAATTTATCGTATATCATACGCCCGAAACACGGAGAAACTCGTTGTAGTGTATCTACACTACAACGGTCAACCATCCACGGACCAAGTATGCCACATTTTTTCGTAAAGGTATTTTCGTATCTTAACGTGGTTGAATTTACCAGGCGATGGGATTAGCGGCTTCGCTGGAACAGGAACGTGCGGCTCGCTTGGCGGCGGGAGGCGAGGTGGCGGCTGCGGAGGCGGCGGCGCGTGCGGCGGCCGCCGAGAGGGACGCGCGCGCCCGCGACCTGCACGCCGTGAGGGCGGCGCTGCACGATGCCTCCGAGAAACTGGCCGCTGCTTCTGCCGAGCGCGACATGCACTGCGCGAGGGTGAGTGATTGCACTAATGATTTCCATAATTTTTTTTTAGACTATATATTTTTTTTGACCTGCAGGAAAGTTGAAGTAAAAGAGAAGGATAAAAACTTGCACCGTTATAAAATATGATAGTACGACTACCATGCTTTCATGTTCAAATCGCTGAACCTCATAAAAATTGTTTAGAAATTACTAGAGCTGCTAAGTGAGTGGGCTATGTATTTCTCTGTATATCTGGGTGTTCCTTCAGGACGCATTAAAATCTTACCCCGCAACTTGCACTATTATAGGTATTGTCAAAAAGTAGACTTTCTTTGTGACAGATGATAATGTAACTTCCTATTGTCCAGTATAATCTTTTTAACTAATTACGAGTATGACAACAAATTCCTTAAAGCAAAATTGTTGACAGGTATAAAATCTGTTTTATTCAAGGAAAATAAATGCCAGGAAAATAAATTTGCCAATATTTAGGTACTTAATATTAGATGACATAGGTTCTTTTTAACAGTGAGTGTAAAACAAAACAAATTGAAGGATATTCCTTGCACCTAAGAATGTTTGTACTTAACTATTCATTCAATGAATATTATGGATATATTGGTTGCCGAACTTAACGAACTTTGAGTGTTTCTTGTGAATTAATCATAATCTCATCGCGCCGAAATAGACTGTCCTCCAGCATTACAACATAGTGAGTCATTGTGGTCGGCAAACATGCACACACACACAGGTTTTACCTTACACGATAATACGACACAAACCTGCGCGTGCGCTCGTCTCCAAATAAATAAACACATGATTACGTAGACGGCGGTTTTTCTAGAGTTGAATGCCTTACTCATTGATTATGATGTGATTTGCCAATTAATAGAACATTTATTCATTAAAGTTCAAGGAATGTAATTGTTGACAATTTAATATTAATAGTCGTGCTGATGAAAATAAATCATTCCTTAGTAAGTACCTCGGTTCGCTATTGTTGTAAAATTAGTTCACAAGTCGAGGAGATTAATTAGTTTCACAACAACCGGAGTGACCGTTGAGAACATTAATACTTTATCAAATTGTAACAGCAGTCCTATCTATTTCAAAGTACGGTCACAAAACTAAATGTACATTGTTCAGTGAGTAGCTACAATAGTATTTCGAGATAGAATATGAATATGCATTCGTATACCGCTAGTCGCACGAATTACCCGAGTATGAAAAGTAGGTATTCTTCTTGACCTTGATATTTATGACACCAACATTTAAGATTGGCTCTACAGATTAAAACTTTTGTATTTTAAAAGTGTCTGTTGCTAATGCATAACGTACGTAGATAATCTCTTTGCACATTTCTTTTATATCATGAGATGTAAAGAAAACCCATATAAGTCTGTATTTATCAAAAGGCCAAGGGCTTCCTAGAAATAAAATGTAAACCAAGCATCTAGACAGAATGCTTGCTCAATGAGTTGCATAACTGTTCTCAGAATAGAACAGAATTCCACGGTGTGTGTCGGATTTTGAGTGTATCTAAAATATAAACAATTTCTGCGACACTATTACCCAAGTTTAAATAGAATTGTGGCGATACACGTAGGAGTAAAGCGATGATTTTATAACTCCATTCGAATAATACGAAGTTGAGACTGAGCTGAATCAGTGTGAAGTAATGAATTTGTAGAACAAAGTGCTGAACAAACAGAGCCTTGGCAATGAAGACATGCCTATAAAACACTTCCATTATGATGATGACACGCATTAATATACAGGAATGTGTTATTGTCGTGTTAATTTCCTGGTCATCTTCAACTGGGACATGTATCGTTGGACAATAAATTGTACATAATGTCTTCTTGTGAATGCTGTGGCTAAATACATACTTTGTATGTAGATCCTCTATGATATGAAAACTATGTAGGCGCTTATAAATATCAAGCTTGAAATACGTAAACTGAACAGGCTGCTAATTAACATTAACTGTGTTGCTAAATGTGCAATAAAATAGAAAGCCTTGATATATGCGATGGCTTACTACGCCTGTGTTTAGTAGTTTTTTTTTGTTACGACCATAATGAATTCTTGCGAGTGGTTATATATATATTGGCAAAAAAAAGTATCAAAAGTAAATAACTCTGATATTATTTAAACTAAGAGCATTATGACCCTTGTGGCACCTCGATTATGTCAGATTTACAATAAAAATTGTGACTCATATGTCGTAATCAATTCTAGAGAGAACGCCCTGTGTATATAATGTTCATACTATATCTACGTTAAAGGTAATTATAAATCATCCACTATATAATACAGTAGCTTTCATAAAATATTCGTAATCTTATGTCAATAAAATATTATGATGTAAGGGCGCTAGGTGCGGTGGTTCCTTAGGTGACGTCATTGCGTTCTATAATACAGTGCAATCATTTGTATCTGTAAACAAATCTTTATTTCCTTACTATATTATTAAATAATATAAACTTATAAATGTGAAAGTAACCTTTTCAGTCTGTTACGATTTCGTACCTTAAACTTCTGGACGGATTTTGATGAAATTTGGCATAGACATGTATTAGGTTTTGGAGCAGGATAAGGGATACACTTTTTATCAAGAAGGTTGAACGACAATAGCCGAATTTCATACGAATGAAATCGCCAGCAGAAGCTAGTATCATATTCAAACAGAAACTTATTTATATCTACTTAGTTAAGCAAAACCTTCACACTGTCATTGAACTCTAACTTTATGCATACCTCCTGTGTGCAATGTAAATGATAAGATTTTGTATAAATTATTAGTCATTAAATCAAAAACCACGCACGGTACGCACGGAAAAATTTCGCAGTATTTTGGTACTGAGATATCTTTAAAAAGAAGACTCGGGTTGGTGTTGTGTAAGCAATTAGACAATAAGTGTTTCAATAGATGTGGTATGTTTGTATCAGAGCGAGGAGCTGCGCCAGCAGTTGGAGACGGAACAGCACTACTGCTTCGTGTACAAGAGCCAGGCGAACGACATGCGCCTGATGCTGGAGGAGAACACGCGGGCGGCGCGCGACTCCGAGCAGGAGCGCTCCAGCCTGCTGCACCAGCTGCAGCTCGCCATCGCGCGCGCTGACTCCGAGGCCATCGCCAGGTCAGTAGCCAGCGCTACAGCTACGTGACTGGGCGCCACATATGCCTAGAGACTACTGTATATTGACAGCCATTTTAGTAGCAAAATTACTCATTGGAATAACAACCTTCAAGGGGGCAAATCATTTCTGATATAAGAAGACAATCGCTTTCTTTCGCTCGCTCTTAACAGTCAGCTGGCATATCCCACAGTAATACTAACCGTCATGACATAGCTGCCAGTGCGCACCTCAAGTTTTAGTTATGAAAATATTATTATTACGAATTTCTTGTTAAATTCTTACGAAACATGGTAGTAATTATAGACGTGTCACCTTGTTACGTTTAATTAACTGTATACTATCATGACTGTGAAGTAGTTTTGTGCACGCACTTATGTACAATTGTCTCTTTCCTTTCGTGATAATTAATTTTTCATTGATAACAATAGATCACAAGTAGTAATCGCAGACATTTGTTCGAAAGCACACCTGTTCATGCGATCTCTATACTAGAAGTAATGTTTTCGTTTAAGATAATTCGTAGAATAGTTGTGAATTCGAATGTTTCTAGGTAAATATTAAATAAATATGTACCTTCTTATCATTTTAATGTTTTAAAAACCGTGCAGTAAAGTTGGTTTCTTGAGAGTTAAGAGTGTTTCTTGACACTATTTTGTGATGTAATTTGAGACTGCACACCTGACCTCAGTCTCTTTCTAATGAAATATCAGCTTATATATAAAAAAAAAAACTTTTGGTCCACTCCAGATCGATAGCAGAAGAGACAGTAGGCGAGCTAGAAAAGGAGAAGACGATGAAAGAGCTAGAGATGCGCGACGCTCTGTCCCAGCACCGCAGCGAGCTGGCGGCGCGGGATGCGCTGGTGCAGGGCCTGCGGGACCGAGACCATGAGAATAGAGCTACCATTGACCTGCAGCGGAAGGTAATATACCAAACTTTTAACGTCCAGCTTGTACTCAAAGTGTTTTTATGATATAATATTTTGGATCAGTTTGAGGATGTTTTGTCGTGTTTGTGGCGAGATTTTCTTAAATCAAGTGTTAAATTGAATTTGTCTGATGTCTGGTTCCTGAAATAAAAAATAACGCAAATATTTTTGATTATATAATAAATTTTTAACATTACAATGTCGTTCCCAGGAGGTAGACGAGCTCCGCCGCAGCGGTACAGCTCTAGCAGAGCGCGTGGCGTCGCTGCAACGTTTGCAGGAAGAGGTGGACCGGCTCAACAAGAAGCTCAACTCCGAGATCATGCTCAAGCAGCAAGCCGTCAATAAGCTTGCTGAGATCATGAACAGGTATGAACTATTCAAGATTACCTGCATCTCCTGCATTATCTATTGAAAACGTAAACCAACCAAGAAGTCAATGTGTATGGAAGATTTAGGTTTTACCAGTAAAAGTCTGACACTTTTGGGTGCTTTAACAAGAAAGTGGTGGGGAGGTACCAACATATACTCTCAAAGTAATAAGAAATTATAAGTCTATCAAGCATTACGGCAAATCATTATTATTATCAAGGCAGAAATGAGGTGGTCTCACGAATACGTGTTCTTAAATTGCAGAAAAGACATGAACCCTGCGACGACGAAGAACAAGAGCAAGATGTCGGTGCGCAAGGACAAGGACTACCGCAAGCTGCAGCAGGAACTCACGCGAGAGAAAGAGAAGTTCGACCAGCACATCTCCAAGCTGCAGCGCGACCTGCAGGACTGCCAGCAGCAGCTGCTCGACGAGCAGTCCACGCGCCTGCGCCTCGCCATGGAGGTACTGGCCTATACATATACAGTTCGCTCGCAGTAATTTAAAGAGTCTGTACCAAGTAGTACACTGTATAAGGCTAACTTCAGACTCACCAAGGACATAGTAACATAACTGATTCGGAAATTGTGATAAAAAAATCCAAACTTAAGAAGCGTCAGAAAAGTTTAGTTAGGCATACCTAGAAGAGCATAGTATGCGTAGAATGTATAAAAACGTAAATGTTTGCTGTAACTTTAATAAAAACTTCTGTCACATCCTGATAGGTAAACATTCTTATTTCTACAGGTTGACAGCAAAGATGTGGAAATCGAGCAGTTGAAAGAGAAACTGGCGGCCCTAACAAGCGAGACGGCTTCGCAATCATCCGCTGACGCGGAGGACGGCGAGACAGAACAAACGCTCGAGGGCTGGCTGTCCGTGCCCTTCAAGCAGAACATTCGCCGTCACGGCTGGAAGAAGCAGTATGTTGTCGTGTCGTCCAAGAAGATCATATTCTACAACACCGAGAATGATAAGCAGAATACTACGGATCCTGTCATGATTTTGGATTTAAGGTTAGTAAAGAAAAAATAAGGTATAATCGTAGTGCATGTATTTTGTACTCATAAAATTAATGGAGTGTGTTAAAACTGAATAGGACGTTATTAATCAAATGTTTTGACTGCGTGATTATTCGAAATAGTTATTGAGCCTCTGGAAAGAAAAGGTCCAAGAAAGAACATTGTAAGAATTTTTTCTGATCCTCTTAGAGCTGGAGAAGTGATATTTAATAGCATAGTCTAAATTGCTTCTTGTTTAGAAATATCAAAATGTTATAAAAAATCTTCTTTGTTCCAGCAAAGTGTTCCACGTGCGTTCAGTAACGCAAGGCGACGTGATCCGCGCGGACGCGAAGGACATTCCGCGCATCTTCCAGCTGCTGTACGCCGGCGAGGGTGAGGCGCGGCGGCCTGGCGACCTTGCCGACCTGCCCGCAGAGGGGGGCGACCATACTGGTTTGATATATTCCTTATTAATACTTACATATATTTGATTTTAGGATTTGGTTTTATGTCAACCAAGACGCTTCAGGCCAAGACAGGCTCTTACGTCGTGACTCAAAACGTCATGATGCTAATTGATGCCGTAGATATTCTAAAATTGCTCTTTATGCCTTTGTTTGAGTGACGAGTAAAGGTTTGCCATAAAGTACATGTTACAAAGTTTTAATTTAGTGCACTCATTTCGAAGGATATTATGTCTTGGCGTAGTAGATGGACTGCAGTAAGCTGGTTTTTTTGGACATAAGAAAATAATATGGCAAAAAAGATGTCTATGAAAGATATAAGATCTAAAACGATTATTTTACTCTAGTATGAAACTCGGACGATGTAAGAGGTGCCAGTCACCGGAGTGCGGAGCGCTGCGGATTTCTTATAGGGTTCGCTGTCGCTACGAATAGCAGGAAGTTAGTGCAAACCAGACGCCTACGTTTATTGCACTTCAGCACAATACCTGTACATCTGTGCTTCCACAACACACCACTATGAGGTGTAAGGGGAAAGCACACAACATGAGCTATTGCAGAAGTAAAATCACGCATGTGGTGCACTTGTTCACGAGGAAGGTTCAATGCTAAACAAACTGTGCTTTATTCGTTATTCACTTCGTTAGCATTGATGAGACTGGTTAGATTCCAACTGAGAAAATCTGAAGGAAGCAAAGTGTCCACTTATCAACCTTGTGATATAGAGATGAAAGCATAGCTTTCCTTTTTTATGAATGTCAAGTGGGCATGGTTATTATAGGAGTTGTGGCATCACTGAAGCTTTAGATGTGGCGATGGCTGATAATAATAATTCTTGTGAAGACAATAGTAGTTTTAACATTGATCGATGCAGGGAACACGGTGCAGCACAAGGGGCACGACCTGGTGAGCATCACGTACCACATCCCCACGGCGTGCGAGGTGTGCACGCGCCCGCTCTGGCACATGTTCCGTCCGCCGCAGGCCTACGAGTGTCGACGTGAGTATATTTCACTTATACACATCATTTTAACCTTTTGTTTTTTTCATATTTTTTTTTGACGTGGCGGTCCACGTCAATAGGTCTTGCCCTCAGAGCTAAGCTAAAAATTAATTCATTTGGTGGTGAACAAGATCCTTAGCATGTACTAGGTGACCTATAAAAATATTGTGCACTATTTTGTTGGACCTTATCATGATATTATATATATTTTTAAATTAAAATCTCTTTTTCAAAAAAATTCTGTGATGACGCCACCGACTTTTAAAGCGATTTAAAGATTCATATGGTAAAATTTTGAAGTGGATTTGATCTACCAAATCTAAAGAAGTGCTTTGAGGTATTGGCAAGTTCGTACGTGACACTCCCACAAATACGCGGGCGACGCAGGCAGCGGGCGTGGTTACAGGTTTTCTCGGGACGGGGTCACTTGACGGGAGTGTCAGTTGCTGTGCTCTCCTGCCACCCCTTGCCCCACTCCATGGGAGTTTTATGTCAGAATTTGTCAGGCTATAGCGTGAATAGGGCTGCGTAGAATGGTTGTAATGAGTAAAGTTGTAATGCAGGTTGCCGCATGAAGATCCACGCGGAGCACGTGTCGGAGGGGGAGGGCGTGGCGGCCTGCAAGCTGCACGCCGACCGCGCGCGCGAGCTGCTGCTGCTGGCGCCCGGCGCGCCCGACCAGCGGCGCTGGGTGGCGCGCCTGGCCCGCCGCGTGCAGCGCTACGGCTACCGCGCCGCGCACCACCCGCACCACGACCACACCAAGCTCTCGCCCAGGTGCGTGTCGCTACCGTAACACTGTAGTACTGCTGGCGCCCGGCGCGCCCGACCAGCGGCGCTGGGTGGCGCGCCTGGCCCGCCGCGTGCAGCGCTACGGCTACCGCGCCGCGCACCACCCGCACCACGACCACACCAAGCTCTCGCCCAGGTGCGTGTCGCTACCGTAACACTGTAGTACTGCTGGCGCCCGGCGCGCCCGACCAGCGGCGCTGGGTGGCGCGCCTGGCCCGCCGCGTGCAGCGCTACGGCTACCGCGCCGCGCACCACCCGCACCACGACCACACCAAGCTCTCGCCCAGGTGCGTGTCGCTACCGTAACACTGTAGTACTGCTGGCGCCCGGCGCGCCCGACCAGCGGCGCTGGGTGGCGCGCCTGGCCCGCCGCGTGCAGCGCTACGGCTACCGCGCCGCGCACCACCCGCACCACGACCACACCAAGCTCTCGCCCAGGTGCGTGTCGCTACCGTAACACTGTAGTACTGCTGGCGCCCGGCGCGCCCGACCAGCGGCGCTGGGTGGCGCGCCTGGCCCGCCGCGTGCAGCGCTACGGCTACCGCGCCGCGCACCACCCGCACCACGACCACACCAAGCTCTCGCCCAGGTGCGTGTCGCTACCGTAACACTGTAGTACTGCTGGCGCCCGGCGCGCCCGACCAGCGGCGCTGGGTGGCGCGCCTGGCCCGCCGCGTGCAGCGCTACGGCTACCGCGCCGCGCACCACCCGCACCACGACCACACCAAGCTCTCGCCCAGGTGCGTGTCGCTACCGTAACACTGTAGTACTGCTGGCGCCCGACTAAACCGACTTTTTGCTATAGAGAAATAGGCGCATCACTAGGTCTTCGTGACTCCACCCTGAAAAAAAAAAAATTAAAATACGAGTGAGAACATGAGGGGCACTGTCTCCTTCAACCATTTGATTGCGTGTAGTATAGCCACGACCTGCCCACAGGGACTCGATGCGCTCGAACCTGAAGTCGGCGTACATGAACGCGTCACAGCGCAGCTCCACGTTGCCGGCCAACGCGTCGCTGCCGCGCCAGTGAGCCGCCGCCGCCGCACTACGGTACCCCACAGCCAGCCAGCGCGGGCACTCCTCGCTGAATACACTTTCTTATTACGCGTTTGTTCATTTTAAAGGTTATAGTCGTGACTCGCTTTGTTCATCGCGCATTGGTTTTTTACTAACACTTTTTTCAAACATTTTATTCTATGGGATCTAGAATATAATCTGTTTATTTTGGAAACTAATTGAATTCATTTTATCGTTCTATCGATCGAGATACTTTTAAATAAGTATTCTGGATATCTTATAAGTAAATCATTCATGGAGTATTTAGTAAGACATGAAGTGGAAGCGACGCGACGCGTGCCTCGATCGCTAGCATTTGATCTGGCATTTGACAATATTTGCTATTTGAATCTTTCAGATATTTTATATTCAAAATTCAATAACAATTGTAAATGAACTAGTCTTAAATAAGTTTAAGTATTTTTGTCCAAATTTTTATAAGATTTCGGCATGACTGCTGTGATAGATATTGAAAATATAACTATTTTGTACTTATCAAAATTTACCAACACCAAGTAGTTTTTCTTAATATTATTTTTGAAGTTGATTGTCATGGCGAAATCTCAGAGACGGATGCAATGGTGCTATCGCGTGCATCAGTTGCAAGTTGTTCACATTTTATATGGCATCGGCTCAAGCGAGTGTTGTATAAAGTAACACTAATATTTTCTTGGTTCACTAGAACTGAATCAAGCGAATATTAGTAACCGTGTTGATATTATTATGTTTTTGTATACTTATATTGCGGTTTCGGATGCGGTTTTACGTTGCGTACGATGAGTGTAGCATTTGGGAACTATGAGGTGTTACAAGCTTGTAAAGCTTTTTATCATGAAATAATGGAACACATAAACTAATTTACACTATTGTTTATAACATGGTCAACGGCAAGTAGTCAATTCATGAATTTTTAAAGGGACTTAGATTAAACTGGTTATTTTTCAATAATATTTTTGTACAATTTATTGAACCAGTAGAGCATTTTTATTATAATGTATTTTGTTACGTTTTTATTTTTAACAGCACATAATGTTAATCCCACAGTATGTTGTATATCGTATACTATTGTTGTATGGATATCGCTCGAGAAGCTGTTATTGGATCCGTCTACGAATTTTGAATTATTACGGCCGCCGTATGTATAGCGCAGGGCATTGTTCGGGCAAAATATTTTTGACATTGTCCTGAATCAGTTACCAAAACTGTGTCGTGAAGAGCGCCAAAGCACTTTTGAAAGTTTCAATCTAATTTGATATTATTCAAATGTGAACAATGTTGATAATATTTTGAAAGCGAAGTCGATGCACTCCGTCATGTCGGCGCCGGGCCTTTTGGTTTATCCTGTTGTAGAAAGAGAACAGTAACGAGTGGCTTTGTCACAACAAGCGAACATTAATTGCGCTGCGGTTGCACTTTACTAAAACGTTTAGATTAAAATACGGGAATTGATCCTTGCAGGAATTGACTTACCATTTTATGTATTGTTAGAAGAATTTAGTTAAACATATTAATTATCATGTTAATTGAAATATAGAAAATTATACTAAATGATTCAGGGACCCTTTATATTAGACTAAGTACACAAGTAAGACATTTCACAACGCGCAAGTGTTGCAATTAACGAAGAAACCGTGCCATAGGTGTTTTTGTTTTTAGTGAATCGTCTCATTATTATATTTGCTCAAGTGAAATACCTAGTTCTTCTAAAAAATCCGCGACGTTACTTAATTAAGTAAGACTCTGAACGGGCTTCCTTGAATCACAAGATCAATTTTTCTAGACTATGTAGTAGTGAGCTGCTGAGCTTAACAAATAATTAGATAAAGCAATTAATTCTACAAAACTTACTACACATTTTTCTGTATACTTGCGTCATCGATTGCACTAAGATTGCTATTTGCAATTTGAGCTGAGAAATGGAATTTTGAAGCAATAATTCACAGTGTCTTAAATTCTCGTTATGGCACGACTTATTGAGAGTGCCAAACTTTCTCATTTGTTGAAACCCCAAGACGGCTCTTGTGTGAAGCCTTCTATTTAACTTTTGTATCATTTACAATACATCATTAGGCCTAATATATCTTTATTATTAGATGTTTAATGTATGTAATGTATAACAAATTTCGAAACACCAATTTTATATAGGCCTTGTATAATCTCGTGTACAATAAATCTCGTTTAGTTGTGAGTATAAAGTACAAAGGTAGTTGAAACTGTTCACAACTACGCATATTTGAATGTCAAACTTTGCTGTATTAAATTAACATGTTTCGTGAACCCTTTACGCGCAGTTGTGCGCATGCGTGTCATTCCGTGTGTGCTGAGAATAACTTTCATTTTGACAATAACAGGTAACACTTAAAACACTAGTTTTACGAATATAAATGGGCTAGGCAATCTCAAGTATCTGCATACATTAGCGACGTAGAGGGAGAGGCGACCGATAATGTGTGAAGGCTTTGGAAAGCTGTGATAAATAATCGTGTCTATGTTTGTAGTTCAGCCAAATAGTAGCTGGTCTCCGCAAGGGCTCGTTTAAGATTAACGTCTTTTACAGGGGATAAAAAAGACATGTTTTCATTATCATAATTATATTTATACTATAAATAATAAAGGTTGTATGTAATAATATATTCTCGGGAATTACGTAGCGCCTGCGTGAGACCAGCGTACGAGCTGCACGTTCAATTTGACTGGACTATCAACACTCGTGGTGCTAGAAGGAAACAGGCCTCCGACGCATTGTTGTTACTATTAGTTCTTGTTAAATATTATAAAATACCCTGTTTAATATTGCTCTACACATTGTTTACATTCCTGCAACGAAAACTATGTTGAGTTTTGTTTTCTTTAGTTTTATATTGACTCAAGTTCTCTGTTCTGTCGCATATCCAGTTATTGCTTTGTTTTTCTTGTAGATGTAAGTTCGGAACAATCTCTTCATTCATGTTGACATGCGAATTTAAAATTTTACGTACTTAATAGTTTAAAAAGAAATTGCAATTTTGTCGTAGTGTTTACGCTTATTTTTGAGATGCATTTTATTTTTATTATGGCAGCTTATGCATTGTATTGTTCGTGCACTTCATTCCATATTATTTCATGAGATGTATTTTATATTTCATGTGTTCGGTTTTATTATTACCAAAGAAGTAAAAAAATGACAAAAAGAGCTGTTTATTTTGGATTCTAAGCCTTCGTTTTTCGTTCCATGTCTCGTCATTAATATTAATTCCATATAATAATAATAATATTGTTATTTACTATGCATAATTCTGATAACCTGATTTTACTATTCTAGATGACATTTTTCGGGAGTATTTTTCTCGACAACCGCAGCCTTGTAAACCGTGCGGTTATAGAAATACTCCCAAATTGTCTTAATAACAATAACTGATATAATGTAAAATCATTATGTAAATTATTTATTATCGAATTAAATCATTTATTGTAACGTTTTATTTATCTACTAAAATTGTAAGTTCCTAACTAGCTTTTCATTATTTTGTAAAGTTTTTTTTCAAGTAGCTTTTTGCTGATAGAGGTCATTTCGTATAATCCATCGTATGTTTTATAAAATATTATTATGATATTGGATATAATATTTGGAATATGGTTTGAATGTTTGCTGTAAGTAGGAGCGTGCCGCCGTCCGGCCGGCGCCGCGCCAACACGACGTGCCTTAGCTACGGCTCACCCCATATCATGTAGGCTTATATATTATGATACCTGTCATTATTATTACTGTAAATACGCTTTCAATTCAACCGATATTTTATGGATTTTGAAACACTTGTAAATTGTAAAGATTATTAATTTTAAGGTAATTAATGCCCAATAGTTGATAAGTACTATTTTTAAATAAAAATAACATTTTAAATTTTATTGTTTTATTTCTTAAATAAACTAATAATATATTAACAAAATCAGTTTTTATATTATTCCTGATAATCATATTTTTTTTATATTAAAATTATAATTTAAACTACAATATAATTATGTATGTGACAACAAATATAATGCAGTCGGAACACAACTCCTAAAAAAATGTATAGTTCGATATAGAAAACCAATAAATTATAATACTAAAATAACATGTCAGTGCAAACTTAACCACTTGTTAAATTTTTATCATATCATATTTTTTTGGTTTTATAGCAAGTAAAAATTTAAAATCTATGGTTAAAGGTTGAATCTATTGCTAAATATAGCTTTTTGTTTTCTATTCATTTAAAACAACTAATCGATCTAACAGCTTATTCCCACGCGAGGCAATTTAAACGATCTAGCAACTACCACGCAATTGATTGCCGTTGGCTAAAGTTAACGGCAACACTTTTCGATAGAGGTTTTATATTTAGCTATTGTGTAAGAAATTATTACAGTTGCCCCGTGTGAGATAATCTATATTTATGAAAGTTAAGACTTCTGAAGTCTTATTGTTTAAAATAAGCCGACTGTCTTCTTGAGATCCTTTTGCTTCCAGCCAGGCAACGACCGGAACTCGCTGTAGGGCATGCTGAATGTCGACACGAAGTCGTCGTGCGTCAAGTACAACTGGAATCACAATATGATGGATAAAACATTTATTCAGCCCAAACAAAGACACAAAGACATTAACAAAATGAGAGAAAAAAAGCAATCAATACAATATCGGTCGAGATTAAGGATTTTTAATTGTTATTAGTTTGATAGCTCACAAGCCTTGTTTATTAGACGTAGTTTAGGTTAGCACGTTGAGAGGAGCGGTATCGATAATCCATATATATCGTTTCCAAGTTTTAACTGAAACTGGAAGCTATTCCAGGAAGTTGTGGGAAACATGTAATTTGATGGCTGCGCAATACTAAATCATAAATCAAACCGCCTGAAAATAACCAATTAGTCATGAATTAGTCTAATAACTGATTCCAGATCCAAACATGTTTGTTAACCTTATTTCTTTTTCAAACAAGTTTTATTTGGGAGTTTTAAGTTACCTCTTTAGTGAGGGGGTCGACGTCCGGTGGAAGATGTTCTTTAGGCCCCTTCAGGACGGCCAAGGGATATTTTTCATACTGGTCAAAGCGGTTGGCACTGTTGCCACTTTGCAGAGCGCTGTTGCCGCTTTGAACGATGGCCTTGCCTTCCAAAGCACTGATGATCGCACTGAACGTTTTGTGACCCTGAAATAAAAGGTGGACGCCTCATTAGAATTTATTTGTATGAGATAATATCAACAATCAATAATTAAAAAGGTACCTTCCACATGGATTGCTTCCAGTGAGGGAAGAATCCGGTGAAATGCGGGGGTTCACGTCCCTGGCTCAGTGCTAGGATAGGTGTTCCGGCATCTCTTGCTGCGGGGTCTAGGGAACGAAATATTCTGGATTGAATACTGAAGGCTATTGAGAGGCTACAAAACTAGTACCTAATAATACAATTTTTAGTGTGTTACCTTGCGCGAGATACGCGAGCGCTATGGCCCGGGGGTCGTCTTTGGCGCGCGGACAGCAGTGCTGACCGAGCCACACGAACACCGCATCATGCGCGTCGACCACGCCCACCATCTCGGGCGCCAAGTCGTACTGGCTGAACGATACGATCTCTTCAACTGGCGACATCAAAGAAATATCGATAAATCAGTAGGAAATCGTGATAGCGATCGTTTTCTGCACTTATACTAGAGGAGAGATAGTAGAACTGTATTGCTAACATAACATTTTGTTTAACTTACATGAATATTGTGTAGGCACCCCGAGGGAGACGTAGAAGAGACGCGGTGGCAGGGGACGTTGCACCTCCTTCAGCGGAGTCGGGACTAGCAGGTGACGGCGGTTTCCCAGCGCGGTCCAGAAGTCCGGCTTCTCTTTACCTTTGCATATTGACATGGAAATATTGGTAAGTGGAATACCTAATGTATTTCGTTTTGGTCGTAATTTCCGCAGGTGGGTAACATACTTATTTAGACAGTCGACATATTTGCCTAAACAACGCCTAATTTCATATTGCTCTCAATTCTTAAATATTTAGAACAACAAGGTAAGGCATGGAACAAGATATAAGCTATCCTAATAGTAGACATGTCAATCAAAGTAGATTTTATACATTAGTAGTAAGATTACCTTGCATAACAAGAGTATGTTCAGTGGCGGCCATATTCTTAGCGACCTCTCTCTCGTCGCCCGTAGCGCTGGCGCCGCACCACACCCACACTCGCGCCGCGTCCCGCAGCACGTAGCAGGCGCCCGGCCCCGGCGGCGCCGGCGCAGCGCCCTCCCGCACCTCAGCACCCCGCGCCTCTCGAGCATATTGCCCCGACACTCGAATTAGTACACGAGCTGGAGCTAGCACGCGACGACCAGTAGCTGAGAACAAATATCATTAAATCATAATAATGTCCTTTATGTTGCTGATTTTACTCATGTTATGAAATTAAAAATTACCGGTGCGCCAAAACCTTCTGGGGTTTTTCACATTCTACAGATACTTACGGTCATAATCAGTGGCGCTGCCGACATATGTGATCATCCGACCCTTGAAGATCTGAAGGAAATGCGCCGGTTCCTTCCCTTGGTACACCCATGCCTAAAAAATAGTTTTCATGAATACCATAGCTTTATTCTCAACATGAGCTAATAAATTATTGGTTCACACCTGTACTGGAGAACGCCCCAGCTTGGTGTAGAGGTCTTTGGCTTCTTTCGCGCCCAAATTCCTCAGATCATTGGGCGAAGAGCCACCCTGTAATATTGATAACAAGTAAGTACTGTTACACCACCAAAGGGTTAGCTCATATTATCCCAATAATCTAATATAGATTTATTTGGATAAGTATGGTTCACCATCCAGTAGTAGAGCATGGTCTGGTCGCCGGTGGGCGCGTGGTACGTGTAGAGCACAATGTAGCAGTCTCTGTCGTAGAAGACCGCGGCTTGTGGGCGCTCCACCTCGGCCAGCGCCTCCTTGTTCAGGTCCTCTGCGTCCGCGCCGCGCCGCCGCACGCGCCACACGCGCAGCGCGCCAGACCCGTCGTCCGGCAGCTGAGCCTGACCACATAAGAAGGCACATGAGCAGCGATTTAAGGCCCCCTAAGGAAATACAATTTCATTTTCATAAACACGTTTGCTAGACCTAGTGAAGAAATATCATTATTTGGCATGGCGAAGTTATAATGGGTGATATTAGTTTTATCAAAAATTTACCTCGGCTGCGAGCCACGCATTTGTGGCCAGACTGACGGCATCTAGCCTGGTTGTAGCCGAGCGGGCTGCGCGCAGTCTTCCGTCACGTCTGGCGTCGCACCAGCGCCAGTTGTGGAACAGCGCTGCGAACTCCAGGGGCTCCCGCCCCGCTGGAGCTGCTGACACCGGGACCGTCATGCGACGCGCCCGTGCCAGACCTCGTGCAGCTGCTAGGGCGCCCCGAGCTGCAGCACCCGTCGCTGATGGGCCCACCCAGGCCCATACACCTCGATTGCCACTATCTACTATGTAGACGCCCTGAAAACAATAAAGTATTATATGGCTAAATGACGTCTTAGAATCAGTCGTCAGTTTTTAGAACTAATAACAATTGTGGTACTTAGGTACAGCTGTCGGTGAACAGGTCGATCGTCTCCTGTGCAAGCGGGCAATGTCCTAAAATCTTTATGGAAACTCACGTCATCAGCCAGATCTTCTCTGAATAAGGGTGCGCGCTTTATTTCCTCAAGCCTTGCTGCAGGTCTCTGTGACGGCACAGTGACGGGGGCGACGCGGGGCGGCTGCGTAGCACGGTAGAGGCGCGCGGGGCGGGGTGGGTCGGCCGGGGCTGCGGACGGACGCAGCGCGCGCGCACGCAACTCGAGTAACGCGTCAAGCAGCGCGCGGTCACCCGCCGGCAGCGTCTGCTCGTAGCCGTCGTGAGCGATCGCGATCCGACGCGCCATCATGCCCTTGTCCGCACCGCGAGCCATCCGGTATGCGATCTGCAGTGAACCGGTTATTTTAGCGAGAATTTTCATGCATTATTAATTTGATTTACTTCGTATTGTTCAGGTATGAATCATTTTAAGTATTTTTTACAAGTACGCTTAAGAATTTAAAATATTACGGAAATCCTATCCGCGTTCATATAAGCCCCTCATCCGTAACAAAACCAACCTTGGCACCAAATATTTTCTCTACGAGGTTCGCAGTGCGCCCAAGCCACAGCACGAGCAGCGACGACGTGTCAAGCACGAACACGCCGTCGGTGGCGAGCTGCGCCCATGACACCGGCTCCAGTTGCACCAGCACCGGCCGGCGTCCGCGCACGCGGTACAGTCGTGCGCTGCCATTGAGATTGGCTGATCCACTTCGGAGAATCCTGTGTTACAAATGAAATATTTATTCAGTCAATTTTATATTTGACAACTTTGTGGGTAGGTAGGTTACTTCAATAATTTATTTCTACCTTATTCCGTCTCTAAAGTAAGACAGCAGACGAGGTGTCTCCTTGGTGGCGGCTTCGCGGTGTACCACAGTTGGGGCCGCGAGGTAGGCCGCTAGCTGCACTCCGCGCCGCAACGCGAGTCCCGCAAGGCCGGCGCTGCGCTCCCCGCCCCACGCGTGTATGTGCCGCTCCAGCACCTCCCCGTTGCCATTTTCTTTTATTTCTCTCCTCTGATAAAGATTGAGAAAGGCATGTCAGAAAAGCAAGGCAAGGAATAAAACTGCTAAGTTTGATGCAGAGTACTTTTTTCCGCGTTACTCACAATAACATCGGGTCCTGCCGGCTGTCCCGGCAAAGAGCAAGAGTAGACCAAGTAAGCTTCAGCGTCGTAGAATGTGCCGTAGTGTGTGCGTGGCAACAGTTCCGTGTTCGATTCCTGCACATAAAAATTATTATCCAAAAAATCTTAAGATTTCAGTCATAATAAATTAATGTCAATGACCTCGACTCTTGACCTGGCGTCAGTAGCTTACAAAATAAATAGAAATCAATACAATGAGTTCTGGGTATTAATCTCAATCCGAATAGCTGCGGGTGTCTGCGCGGGCGCATCGACCGTTATCGCACAAAAAAACAATGAATGATAGTCATCAATATTTTGTAACTGTTATTGTTGAGAGCTATTATTAAGTTAATCATTCGTTATTAACGCATGCACATTGAAGATTGTTTAAATTGACCGTAGTCTGTAATAAGTATGCTTGAATGTCATAATCAAAATGTGTCACGCTCTTTGAAGCGAAATAAATACGATATTTCAAATGTGCCAACTACTGTTTTACATACTTAGTGAAAAACTGGTGTGTATGCTGGTGGTGATGGCTCGGCTGCAGGGGACGTCACTAGCCATTCGTGTATAGTGGTGTACAATTACGGCGGCATGCGAGTGCGTATCTGCCAGTGGCGTTATATCACGACACCAAACACTGGATAATCCGCGTGTTTTAATTACACGCAATCTGCTTCTTGTGAATACGCTTTCGAGTATTTATCCGCATATTATGGTTATTCATTTCATGCATATGGTAATTTTATTCTGGCGGAATTGGACGATATTTGGTTCAGTCGAGCAAGCATGCTTCTATTCAGCACTTTCAGACCACACAGCGGTATCGTTTTGACTCAAGAGTACGCAATTGAATGACCTCTCTCCATCGGACTATGAGAGTGAGGGAATAGACAGTGCACCTGTGTCTGCATAAATGCTTTGCACTATATTATGTCCTACATAGCTGGCTGAACTCCTTAGAGAGAACGGCCGCCGTGGCCGGCAATCGGTCTGGACGCCATTACCCAGAGATACCATTCTCATTATTTTTTTAGGTTGCGGCAATCTTTGTGGGTCGCATGAGACAGAGTTACTGGAAACTTTCTCTGGGTAAAATCATGCAAGACATTTTGAGACACTAAGGTAGCAGTTTTCTAATACCATAGATAAGTATATAGAAATAGAACTGCTCAAGCAAGCTAATGAAATGTTTTAGAATAGTTCAATCATAAAAGGATAAACATTCAAGAAACGCGATACATCCTTCATAATCACCATATATTTTCAACAGGAGTCTTTGAATTTCTCGCATGAGTTACCGCTCCAAAAAATAAACTAATGTTCTCATTAGGCTCAGCAAAAAACAATAACAATAAATTACACTTTTTCCATGTTGCAAGAAACCCAGGTCTACTTATATTCCAAGTAGTTGTTTAACACCGACAATGTCCGTGACTGATAGCCATCTTTGTTTGTATTGTAATGTTAAGTTGAGAATCGTTCAGTCGCGGTCTGGCGGGCCCAGTTCCTCCGTCCACGTAGCGGGACCGAGATGTGGTGTGACTCACTCGAATCACTGCTGGCTGGTACTATTCAGGGCTGTCCCAATAGTTTTCAACATGGGATACCATTTTGTTTCGATTTTAAACTGCGGTAACACTTCATTCAGCAGAATTCGTGAATTCAGCAGCATCAGGAATACTCACTACTATATTCATGTTATTTATAAATGTTGCTATTCGATAATAGGTCTTGGAAACTCTATAAGTTCAGAGGTTGGTCCTGACAGAAAATAGATTGTTGGTAGCTAATATTTCATTTTGTAATTGTTTATTTTACCGTCAAATTCCACTGCGGCAGCGGTGTCAAACACGACAGGATATTAGTGAATGTATTAGATTTAACCCTACTTATGTTACAAACGCGAAAGTTTGTATTGTTAGAAAGTAGTTTCCTTGCGATGCGGATGAACCCGCTAGTGGAAGCTACCTATACTTACAATATTGTAAAGGATAGCTTTTGTTAACCCTGTAGCAGAACAATATGTGTGCCGCCAGTGGTCTTCCGTTACGATGCAAGCCTCGTACTCGGCCATTATTTATCTTTAGCAGCACACGAGCTAATTAATTTATTGGAGAAATTGTATGAAATTGTTTACACGAAAATAGTGTCTGCGAACGAACTAATAAACGGCGGAGAGCCTGATTCTAAGGATTTATATGACAGCGCGAGAAATCTGGCAGAAAGTAATAGGAATCTTAAATGATAGTAACGAACTGCTTGTTTTATTAATCTCAGTGTTTATGATCTTATCGGCACGAAATAGATCGTTTTATTTTGAGAGTCTTGACGGGTACGATCAAGATTTACTGCTAGTTTTAGAAAATTTCGTGTTGTTTGTTTGCTTTGAAATCATTGAATACTAGGTACTAGTACATGGTATCCTACAGAAAACAATTTTATTGTGTTACCTAACTAACTTAATCCCCACTTTTCTTCAAACCACATTGTGTAAGACGCTTTTAAGAATGAGTCTTATTGCTTTTGTCGTGTTGAGATTTATTTTTTTGATAGTAGAAAGTCAGGTGTAATCAAGAAGGCAATTGTACGGAGTCTGTGGTTAAGGTGTCGGATTACTTACTAGAAACTCAATTATTATGTTGTATCAAATGCAACAGAAAGTGGGTAATACGTGATAAATGGTAATATGTGAGTACTTGTATATGGTTGTAAATGATGGCTGTACGAATGTTGCATCGCATTGCGCGCGGCTAACAAGCGTGGTACGCGTCCATGCCGCTTAACATGCATCTCGCTGCAATTTATCTTTATGTTAAATTGTGTACTTTCTCTTGTCACTTTGTATTCAAGAAAATTATTATCATACATAACCTACTGCATTTGCTTAAGAACAAATTGTCTTCGCTGTATTGTTTTTAAAGGCTTTAATTTCTAGGCATTTCTAGAATTCGTTACGTATATCACTAAGAAGGTACCTACATGCTTTTTTTCGAAGAGCTCATGGTCGGGGTTAAACATGAGTTAGCCAGGCTGCAGGCAACCCCAAGGTGCGCCGATATGGAGGTTGGTCACGGTCATTCACTTCTAAGTAATGACGTGTTCACGAAGAAACTAATTCGGTTAGGTTACCGTCAACACATGGTTATCATTGAACGAAAGATATAATAATAATAAGTCACAAATTGTCGTGGACATGTTTAATTAGATACACTTTGAGAGACACACTTTCATTTCATGCACATTAATTATCTGTACGTAGGTATATAATCATTTCTGAGTTGTTCGCAGTTAATTATTTATTACTATAGCATTAGATAGGTACTGGCACAATATAAAATGATTAGGAATGTAAGAGTAGGTACTTAGGTAATTAAATACCAGAGAAGACGGGCAGATGAATATGTTTCTTGTCAATTGTTACGTCAGTAATCCGTATGATTTGGAAATGTTTGAAGAGTACCTACCTAAGTGGGTACTTATACTTCTCACGAAATGATCACGGACCGAGATCACAGTTTCGACATTTTACAGTTCGCTGCAATAGTTGTTATTGTATGCATTTGTTAGTTGGTGAGAAAACATAGTGCTCCATAATGACCTTTCGCACGTCCTACTAAATTAAGGAAATCATTCACAAAGATTGCTTAGATAAACACCGTAAACGTTTTTCACATTGTTAAAAGAGATTTTATAGTGCCTTCTTTATTTATTTCGATAGCAAGTTTGTTCTCACCCACAAACTTATTCATTGTATTGAGAAAAAAAATGAGAACGGTTGGAAACATAACTCCAATGGTTTACTTATTGTTGATTTGTTGTTACAGTCACGGTTGGCGCTCAAACCCACATCCTGAGAACTCCATCATACCTACATATGTTTAGATCGATACTTATTTTAAATTTTATTTACACTGATTTGGTAAATGTTTAACACCATTCAATCATAAGCACGATTTTTCTACATCAGCATGTCGTGCGACCGCGTTTAATGTTCGTTAAACAGTCGTAATTATTTCGAGACATAGTTGCGATATTCAGAGTGACAATGAACTCACATACGGCACGAGATAATGACTCAACTTTTGTCTTCAGCAGTGAAAGCGTTTGTTATGTATGAGTAAAAACTGAATAGGTATATCTATCCAACTATAGGTAGGTATATACATAGATATATCAAATAGGAGATTCGTATAATTGAATGTTCTCGTTTCGCGTGATAGGTAATTTTAAAGTTTAGCTCGGTGCAAAACGTGACAGTCACTTTTCGTGAGTGTTCAAGGCCGGTTCGAAATACTATTGTTGCTTTTGGAATTTCTTTTGAATAGATTATTTTGAAAATAAAATTTCAATCACTTTTTTATTGACAGAAATAAGGCTATTCACGTGATAGTCATACGTTCGTAAGTATGATAGTCTTACCGTGATTCTCCAAACGAGGAAAGTAGTGTGATCTTTCGGCACTGTGCGAAATGCTGCTTCAGCGGCGCGTGCGCTGCCGCTCTCATCTCCCTCCTGTAGTTACCAGAATAAAAACAACAACATTAGCAGAGAAATAATGCATCCTAGCACAATTCCAGGCATTTCGTCATAAGCAGTATACAATGCACATCGTATAGCCCTAAAAATCGTCTTAGAATTAAACCACCATTGCATTGTTCAGATGACTGTGAAATCCAGGACCGAGATCAAACAATCTAGTCTAGCCTATTGTTTCGCAATACAAAAGCGTGTTGAATGGCTGAAATTACGGAACCCCGTTATTTTCATAGGTCATAATAAAGGGAAGGGCAGATTGGAGTAGGAGCGTCTCAAGGCCGGTTAAAGTTGGACAAATGACCATGCTATCGGTAGTAGGTCGTCGACAATAGATCAGCGGGTGCGGTCGCTATTCTTTACGTTGCCGGGTTTGTGTAACCTACTTAAAAAAGGCATTAACTATATAGATTTTCATGATAATGGGGTATTGAATATTTGTGAGCATTATTGTGTCCTGACTGACCGATGACGGATCAGGACAGTTGTTATTTCAGAGGTTCCTATACGGAATACAAAGGTTTACCATGATTCGATATTAGCATTCAGTTACTACTAATGTCCTCACAGTCCTTCAATTACTACTAATGTATTTATTGAGGATCAATAACTTCAAAACATTTTCACCCTAGTGACTTGATAGTAGACTTGATTTTTTTACTGCATTGTTTGGTGTACGCGTAGGGTGATTTGCGGCAGTAAAAATTCAGTATTTGAAGGCTTTGTTTAAGTGCGAAAGTTCGTTTAATTCAAATATTTCTCTAAAAACTTTTCAATGATAATACTAGTACCTACCTAAATATAGAGAAACACTTGAAAACGCTCGAGACGTAGCTTCAACCTTAATTGTTTTGCTGTTTTTAACAGTGCAATATTTTGATATACAGCTTATATAAAGCTTCACAGGTATTATATGTAGGTACCTCGGTTTCCACGATATTACAATGTTCATTATTAAATTGTGCTTTTTATTAGCCCCTAAACAAAAGCCACTGTAACTCACAATATTTAAGCCACAGTTACCTTGCACACCCACCTACGGCTTACCAGGGGATTCAACTTTTAAGTACCTACCTGCTTAGTTCCAACCAAAACATTGGTACTTACAATATGTTGTTCTGCTCTCTCCACTCGGGAAATAGAGCGTAAAGATATATAAAGTGCTTAATTAGAAACGCGCTTAAGTGTGGGTTTATATCGATATGGAATATTTTATCTGATAAATAAATTTCATATCGGTATCTGTCCATTTTATTTAAGTTAGTATATTAGAATAACATCTACCTACATACAGGACTGGGCTATTTGGGTAAAAATAATCCAGAATAGGAAGTCCCAGTATATAATTGAAAACTACACCGGTAACTTCACGAAAAGGTATGCATTATGAGTTGACAATTAGTGGCGTTGTGGCGGTTAATCACTACATCGCATTCAAAGGTGAACACACTGAATACACTTTCAGTTTCTTTCACTGTTTGTATACAAATAACACGTTTTATAATAGCAATTACTTGATCGGCACCGATCTCCAGGATATGCATTTTTTCGTCGCTGTTCAGCAGCTGACTGGTTCCATAACAACACCGGCGTTGACAGCTAGCACCCGCGGCTCGGCACTGCGGCAAGACACGACCGGACGACCGCGGTGCCCATGCACTCCTCACAGACTAACCGCTCTCGGACGACGGTCGAGCGAACCACAAAAAGAAAATTGTTTCACGCTTCTTGCACTTACATATTTTAATAAAACTCGGAGAGCAATGAATTAATTCCCGCGAAAGTCTGGGCGGCAATCCGTTCAGATTGATATGTGGCGGTGGTGACTATCGCGTTTTCATCGCTAGTTATCGGCAGCTCTTAACGACTCAATTAGAACATCGACAAATTGACGTAGCGGAACCAACGTTGTTTGTTTAGCATATTACCGATACAATGATTTATAGCTCCATTACTAAAACAATTTTTGGGGACATTTTTGAAGAATTTTCAGTTACAAACGAATTAACGTCTTGGAAAGCAGTGTAAGTATGAAACATTAATCTGAAGTTACTTGGCCATGTCTCACGCGCTATGTTTATAAATTATGTTTTAAATATATCTTATGTATAAAGACTAACGTATAATTATAGAAATCAACTCATTGATGCACGATACAACAATTAAATAGTAAAAGAATTTAAATGCACCACCTGATATTCGTCCATTAACGGTGTAATTAAGCGAGTTTATCTCACTTTCTCATTTAAAATGACTATGAGTATGGAACGGCCTGATCACTATCAATTATGCTGTCCGTCAAGCCATGCCAGAGAGGAGATGTGTACTGGCACAGATCACATTACTCGCACATACTAACTGGGATGATTCGCCATGTGTACCGTGACACCCGTATTCTGCCACACCGGACAGGATCCACGCTCGGACGCGCCCTTTGTTGATTTGGACATTAATTCCACCTTCGCTTTCATTTGTCATTTAAATAATGTTGGTAAACATAAAATTGACATTTGCCACGGCTACACACCTTGCAGTTGTATCTACTATAAGTCCTACAGTGGGTCATGTGAGTTAGGTACCTACTTTCGGGGTAAACAGTATTGGCGTCTATGGTTGCATTTAGTGATGAATCTCTCTGGACCGATGTAAGCATTGACCTTAGGACACTCTCATTATACTCAAGACTATTCTTCGTCTACCTCACCATACAGGTTACCTATAACTTACCAACATCAGATGTATGCAAGATAGTAACTATTGGATAAATATAGTTAAGCCACTGAAATTGTTTGCTTTTGTAGCATCGGAAGCAGTTGCCCTAGATTCCGATGCCGTTATGTCTGTGTATTAGACCTACAACAGCACGAGCGATTCATGATGAGATCATAAATCGATTTGACGCGGTCGAATGGGTGTAAAGTGGCCCATATTGCTATTTACTTATCTACTTACTGTAAAAAAACATAAATAGATACCCGATCTTCGCACAGAATTACAATTCGAATCGTATTTAACTAACTTATGTACAGACGCCAGCACTTCAAGCTACTACAATCTGTCCATTTTCAACTTTATCGCTGAAGCATATGGTTCAAAATTGATTGGTATGTAACATTTTCGTTAATATTACATTCCTTATCTAGTCCCTAAACTAAGCAGAGCTTGTGCTAAGGATACTAGACAACTGATAAACGTACTTTTATTTTATAAGTACTTTTCTTTTGTAAATACAAACATATACATAGGAACACCCAGACTAATGCGAGTTGAATCGTAATAAAACCTTTTTCACAAAATTTCCCAATTTTTTTGTCGTGAATTGACGTCTCCCATTTGAGGCGGGAAACAAATGATGGAAGCTGTCATTTTGAATTCGTAAAAAATCGTAAATTATATTAATCATGTACACAGATGATAATTCTGATAAAGAGAGTGAGTTCGAAGACAGAAGCCCGGAAGACAGTCCGAATATCACAAAAAAATCTTTATCCACTGTTGGATTTAGAAATAATCCAGAAAACCAAAATGCGAGGCCCCTCGCGCTGCGTGCCACGCAGTCCTTCACCGGCGCTGTCGAGGAGCTTCGGTTATGTGGCAATTTCCAAAGAATCAATCTTTGTAACAGAATGAATGTCATGTCGGCACCCAAGATAGCAACGGTATGTCCATGCGGATGCCTCTTGCGGCCTGCGACCACGGGCCCTTTCAGGACGAGAGAACAGAACACACTGGCGCTCCATGTCGTGTCACCAGAGGTGCTCAGCTATCACGGCTACTGTTTTGAGCCTTGCCAAATTGCTATGTTTTGGAAAAAAGACTGCAGAATGTTTCTCTGGAAGGGAAAGGCTAAGATGAAAAACGTAATTCACGCAGATTCGTATAGAAAATGATAAAAGATACTTTTGGATATTTTTTGTAGTGATTAAAGGTTTATCAACCATGTTTTTATATTCGAATACATGAAATTTAAAGAGTATAAATATTTAAGCTTTTATTTCTTAACTATAACATAAATATGAGCTATGGTTTTTATTATCACATAACAAAACCTGCAAAGATAAAGCTACATGAACTCAGTGTGCCATTAAATAACCATAACAATGCTTCATTGTAAGGTTTGTACTGTTTCTAAGGGCTGCTTCTCCACGCCAGGCATATTGGCTTCAATAACTTCACCACACGAAAACCTGATGTAGTCAATGACTTCGACTTTGTGTTGCTGCATCACTTCCTCGACTGTATATGATGGGTCCAACAAGTACTCTTGGTAAATAAGACAGGTTTCATCATCGGCATCCTTGGCAGGGTGGTCTTTCTCCTTGTCGCCGATTTTCCGTGGGGCCATACCTACGATATGTTGGCAGAGCTGTCTGCCGATGTCTTCTGTATCACTAGCTTGCCTATATGCGAGTAGAGCTCCATATTTCCCTGCAGAGAACTCTGCTGGCGCCGCCGGCGCAGGATGCGTATAGCCAGCAATTTTGACGTCACTGCTGTTTGCCTTCCAACATTCAGCTCGCCTTAACACCGCGTTCTCGCCAACAGATCCAATAAACAAAGCTAATACCTCCGACAACTTCTTTCCACTTTCTGTAGACAGATTGGCTAATTGCTCATTGTCTAATTCCATCTGAAAATTAAATGAAAATGTTAAAGAATTGAACAATGGTTATAATCAAAACCTAAGTTGTTATGAAGAAGAAGAATCTTAGCTCATCTTAGCAGAAGCAATCCCTTGCCCCAGATTTGAGGTATGTAGTAGTAATTTCGATCGAAATATTTTTTTATATTTCATACAGTGAAAAAGTCAAAGTCAAATGTCATTAATTTTGCATCAGGCTGAAAAAAATTGTGGTTTCTAGAATTCATAATGATTGCAATGTATAACCAGATGTGCTCTAGTAATAGTATTGAATTTTGAATTAAAAAAAGCCATGACAGCTTACAGTGTATCACCCTATGCACATTGAGATAGCATGTCAGATGTATTTAACTGCCAAAGGACATTCAATCTTATCTTGTATGAATACAACATAAATTCTAAAGTTATAAAATGAGACTAGCATAGAAAGTGATCTACTAGCACTGTGTAGGAAAGTGTTTGCCCTGCTGAGCTTACAGGATCCTTCAAGAGTTAACATGGCCTTGGTACACAAAGGGTTCCAGGGATCATGGTTCAATAGGGGTCAGCATGCACAGATTTTCTGGTCAGTCCAGTTACAACAGTCCAGTTATTCTGGTGCGCATAGGACATTTTTCACTGTGACAATGCCTACATCATAAGGGATAGGCCTCGTTACACCTCTTTATATAAAAAAAACATACCTTAGTAACAGGTCCTTTAGCTTGCATATTAGTATGGGCAAACTTGAAACAGGCAATTGTGGCATCTTCAATCATTTTGTGGAATTTCTCATTCTTGGCAACAAAGTCTGTTTCACAGTTCAGCTCCACCAAGGCTCCGTGGCTTTTGTCAAACTTCACGGCAACAAGGCCCTGTACTGCTGTACGGCCAGCCAGCTTGGTTGCCTTAGCCCAACCCATGGCTTGAGCTTGGTCATTCAACCATGTTTCAGCCTGTAATTGAATATAAAGGTTTACTTAAAAGAATTGCAAAGACTTAACGGAACTAAATGTAAATTTTAACAAGATTGTAGATTATCTTTTAGTAAATAATTGATTCATGCATACCTTCTCAGCATCATTGTTATGCATTTCTAGAGCTTTTTTGCAGTTAGCAATAGTGTAGCCTGTTTTCTTCCTAAGTTTTGCGAGGAGAGAGGATTCTGCTGCTCTGCAGACTGGCCCCGAGTGGAAGCGACGGACCAGTTGGAAGATCATCTGAAAACATAATCAGTTAATGTTAAAGACTATGAATTGTGTATGAATAATTAAAAATATTAACAGCATAAGAAAGAATAAGTAACAGCAAATTAATATAGCCTTCTTTTTTTCAAATAACTAAAATGCAGACATTAATATAGTTCAGGCAAACTATAGCAACACTTTAGCGTTTTTAATCACATGGTTCCACTCACACAAAATCAATTCTAAGCAGTTTAAAGCCCAGTGGATGAACTGTGTTAAGAAAATTTCAAATTAAAATAGTTCTATGGTGCTGTTTTGCACTGTAGCCTGTTCATAGTATGGGGAAGTAACTATTATGACATCATCTGAGCAAGACAGATACAGTATATTTATCCAGTGAAGGTCAGATGCTGTTTATACATGCCTATTGAATTTTGTTATAGTGTATTGGATTAGTAATCGAATGCTCCACAATAGCGTGATTTACCTTTGAATACGCTTGTACCTTTAGCTTCATTTATCAAATTATTTTTATAACCTATAAAAATTGCAATAATATTGACATACAAAAAATATTACACTGACATAAACAAGGTTATTGCATTTGGACTAAAACCTTAGTGCGACAGAGTACTGGCACTTAAAAAAATAACCCAACCAAACAAATGAAGATAGTCTGTTGTCATGGAGAAATCAATACTTGACAATAACAGTTTTCATGATACTGAGATAGGTTTGAAAATGATTTTATTTGTAATTTAGTTACTTTATTCGTTTTGATAGACTAAATAAGTGTTAAATAATAGGAAATTGTGTAAAGATAACCATAAAAGAAAATTACTTCGGTACTCACCGTTTTGGGCTTAATTAAAGCAACTTAAAGGTAATTGACTAATGGTATATGTCCGTTTATTACACCTTAGTGCTAAGGTACGGAAAAAATTGCAATTTTCAGTGAAAATCGCTGTAATTTCATCAGAACAAGAACAATTTGACAATTTGGCTAGCCAGCCCCTGCGGCCTGTCAAATGCGTTCGGTTACTGCTAGATTACCTTTACGTTCACCGTATATTTAGATTCGTAATTTTTGTAATTTGATAGTTCTCTAACAGTTTCCTTAATCACTAAAAAGTATAACATATAATTTTATATAAAATTGGGTATTTTTTTATTAGGAACAACAAAACGTTTGTCAGAAAGTACGTGCGCGCTGTGTATTGTTCTGCGCTTCGTTCTATACTGGCCCTTTGATATTTTTTTTTTAACATGAAGGAAAAGTACTGTAGACTGCTGAAGCGACTTTTCTCAATCAACTTAGAACTATATACTTCAGCGATAAAGTTGAAAATCTATAGGGGACAGATTATAGTAGCTTGATGTGCTTGCGTCTGCGTCATGAAGCTACTCCCGCTTCTTTATTGTTGTATGTTATTGTCCGCTTATTATTTGTTATTCTGATTTACCTATGTATATTACAGTCAAGTTTTATTAAATTCCGTCAGTCGTTTAGGTGAAGTAGGAACAAACATATTTTATAACATTAGGTATTCAATAAAATGTAGGTATTTGCCCAGTAAATTAAACCTTACCCATTTAACATTGTACTTTGCATATGGGGGATGCTTTGTTGCATCATTATTTTCAATGTTTCGCCATTATATCCTAATTGCGCATAAATGTTTTATCAATGTCTCACAGTAGGCGCATAGCTCGACTGCTGTGCACTTGGTCTCGGGTTCGATTCCCGGGTCATACCCTTTTATACCACCAGCCTCGTTTTGGTATGCAGTAATTATTAAGGTAATTAGCTACATATTCAAACTAATATTAAAATAATAATCTTCAGGGAGCCGACAATGCAGAAAAATAAGCCGTCTCGAAAGAAAGGCCAGCCGGCCCCCTCGCCTTCCACTTCCGACGTGAAACTACCTAAAATACCAAAGATTTCAATGCCGGAGGACTTCAAAATACGAACGCGGCCTTTGTTTTCTTTGCCTGAAGAAGTTTTAAAATTACCTGCGCCGGCTACTAAAGCCGCAAAACTGCAGGCAGCGAAACTTGCACCGAGGAAGAAGTCCAGCGGTATCTAATTGCTTAAACTTTGCACGCTTACTTTATATTTTCTAGGTAGTTCTTTGCAGTCAGCTTATCTTGTGAGTTAATTGAGGGAAAACTAAAATGTTCCTGAAGAGGAATTTTACAAACCTGCCATATTGTAAAAAGCATTTGTTTTGGCACTTAGGTACTCATTTTTGTTATAAGTACATATGTAGATAGATACATTGATTCTTATAGTAAAAACACTTTTCAGTAATGCAAAGCTTCACGGCAATGAGGAAAGCTCGAGAGGAGTTTAGGCTGAAGCTAGTAAATCTGATATGTCAGATAGATACAGATGATGAACAGCAGTCTTTGTCGATGCCGACGGGCGAGGAGCAGAATGTGCTGCGTTATTATTACTACCTGCGATACGGTATCGATACGATACACGTAGCGCCTTTAGATAACAAAATAATATTAAGGTAAATGACTGGTGTTTTTCCCCCTTAATGTGTTCGTATAACAACTGGTTCGCTGGGATCAAAATATGATTGAAATAGCCGTTCAAGGTTTGAGTAACAGTTTAGGTACATTGTAACTAATAATGTACTTTTAGTGTGATCACATCACACTGTGACTGATGTGCAGGCTCTCGATTGCCTTATTTACCCAGGATACTCAAAAAAATAAATTTGTAAAAATAATTACTTTTTTGAACAAAATCGGTTATTAGAAGATGGGAGTTCAAAACAAAGTACATAATTTGATATGTTCTATAATAGCATACATGTTTTTGGCGATAATTAACTCAAATCTCCGCGAATTGTCAATGTGTATGTATTTAAATTTCTTTTTACAGAGTTCACAATCTTATATCACCTAAACTGAAGAAATGGAAGGATACTCTGTTTACGTGCACAGATGAGATGCGTGAAGATTTCATGATGAGTATGAAGAAAGCGATTGTGGATTTCGTGTTGAAAGACCCCAATACGGTAGCTTACCTAACAATATATGTACTTTGTTTGATACATGAGGTTGTATGGTTCTTTTTTCAATAATATGTACATATTTAGAGGTAGGTTTACCTTACTTCATGTTGTTTCGAAATATCGTAAGAAGACGTCTCTTCTCAACATAGACGATGGCACTTTTATTCAGAACTTTCTGCAATATACAGACGCCAGCATATCAACTTTAATTTTCAACCTTATCACAATACCGGAAGGTTAATATTCGATTGGCAAAGTTGACCTGCTGGCGTCTGTAGGTACCATCAATGTTAATAATAATTATATCAGATGTTTCTTGAATAACGTTTTCATATCCACAGGAAGAATCTCTGGAAGAAGAAGATACCCCGCTGAAGCAAGAGATGGAAATGAAAGACGATGCTTGGAGGAACCGCTATGTTGTAGCCCATAAGCATTTGACGAAAAACTTGCACAGCGTCAACCCTTGTATCTCACAGGTGTTGCAAATCTGGTGGAAGCAGTTCAAGTAAGATTTACCATAATATAATACAAAATTCGAACAACTACTTAAGAGAGGCTACTTTCTTTAGAGAGAGACCCTTTCTCCTTTCCTGGGTTTTAACCTATAGCCAGTCATACACTTCGGGCAGATCTGAAACTGCCTTACCATAGGTAGAGTGCAAACTGAGTAAGTTAGGTCGATTTTAGCTTATGTCTACGTGTTTAGCTTAAATATTTAGTTTTTAATTTTAGTACATCAGTCGTTAACCGTAAAAGCAAAACAGACTGATTTACTTTCAGATATGAATAATAATTTAAATATAGAAAGGATTTTAATGCTTGTTTTTTTGCCTCCATATTTTAGTGACTTAAGATTAATAAGCATGAAGGATATAATGACAACAAATGAAGCGTACGAGTTACAAGACTTCTGTTTTGTTTGCAAGAGACACATTGAAGCGGCTGGCAACGTGCTCACACATCAGTGGATTCCAACGATACAGGCCGTTTTTCTTCAGGTTAGCTATCATTCTGACCTTAAGACTATACATGCAGTGGTACAATAAAGTTATTTCTGTGACTTTCTGTGTTTTGGAGTATTTTTTAATACGCGGGTTTTCTTTAGGGCAGTAAAAAGAAGTTAATACCAGAACCAAAACAAGCTCTCAAAATGAAGCATTTCTACAACTGCTTGGCGTGTATTATGACTTATAATCTTCAAACGTTGTGTTTGAAATCAATGCAGGAGTATACGGATTACGTTATGGATGTAGGCGTAAGTAACTTTCTGTATGTATACGTGTAATGTACTCTCTTTTTTAATGTATTTTCACCAAATGACTCATCCCTCTCTGGGTGCAGCTGAAGGGAGTGTCAACTCCTAACTAAAACTCACTTTTATTCCTTTTGGAGCCAAAAAAGGGCGTTTTTCAGCTGAAACGACGATAATATATAATTGCGAAAACAAATATGACGTGTTACCGAGTTTAATCGTCTTATAAGTAGTATCGATTAACATCGGGTATCTTAAAAATATGAAAACAAAGCGCGAATAAAAATCTATTATTTAGATATAAATGTTTTCAGGGCAAAAACCAAGGCTTCATTATAAACCTGGGATTTCAAAACGAAGCTATAGAATTCGATCCCACTTTTCGTCAGTTTAAAGATCAGCTGAGCCTTTTGTACGACTATTTGATTGACGCATGTCGCCAGTCACCGCGTTTGGAAACGATACTTTACCAAGATTACACAGGCGCCACGAGAGCTACACTTAAGGTATTAGACATAACATTTAAAAAGAAATTCACATATTAGTACCTGTAAAAGTTATTACGTGCTATCAAGCAGCTGTGTCTTTTTCTAGCCTATCATAGATCCTGATCTGGTGGACTCCTATAAAGCCCAAATTGCGGAGTTGATTGCGGAACAAAGGATAGGACCAGAACTGAGAGTTCAGGATTTCGATGACTATATCTGTTTACTGAATGGGGAGGTATATTTTATTTTGATCATAAATATTATCATTGAGAGATAACAACATGGTAACAGTTATAATTAGAATCAGAGAATTTGTATTTTTAACCGACTTCCGAAAAATGAGGAGGTTATCACCATCGGTATGTTTTTTAATGTATGTATGTACAGTACATTTCATCGATTACTCCCAGCTTTCTTGTCCGATTAGTGTGATTCCTTTTTTTTCGATGCAGTAATACTTGCTATTATTGCATATATTGTAGGGTATTCTTTTCAATAAAGAATTTTGTTTGGCAGTCTCAAAGTGAAGTGGATAGTTTTCTAAACGCGAGCCCAGAGAAGACGTTCGAGGAATATTGCGTAGAGTCAGTAAAATATGTGGAGCTAGCAAGAGAAATACCTTCCAAACTAGAGGGGATTATTGTTATCGGCATGTTTCAAATGCAGCGAGGGGAGCTTATTAACTCGTTACGTGCCGCTGCTACCAGGATGGCCAATACATTATTGAGGAGGATGACGGAAGATTATCAATTGATGATTAGAGCGTTAGTTATTATTGATTTATATTTATTTATAAGACCCTGGTCACTTGTCCTTAGTGTCCAATAAAAAGAGTAGCCTCTGTTATGGTTTTTTTTCTTGGTTATTTTCGCAGAATATACGATGAATACGCTGCAATAGCTCATACATTGCTCACACCGCCGGGGGACACCGCGGCTCTTATGGAGTTGATGGCGTACGTCAAGAAGGTTGAAGATGTTGTCCTTGCCGAGATGGAAGACAAACTGCGCAATGTTATGAGATACATCGTCTTCTTGGGAGACTATACCACGTTCACACCGCTCGAGCTCAAATCTAATAACCAGACTTACCATTGGTAATGTATGACAACATAACAGACATGATGAAGGTTTGAAGGGCAGTGAACGTATATTCTTTTATTATTTCTCAGGTATGCTCGTATGCCCGGTATTATAGAAGAAGCAAAGTCAATTTGTGATCAGAAGAAGTTAGAATACCAAGAACTATTGAAGGTAAACCTCGAAGCTGGTTACCTACTGCAATTCTATTTTTTATGTCAAATACTTTCACAACTTCTTGTTTCCCTTTAGGTTCGCATTGCCAAGTTTATTGATGATCTGGAAATTTATGAACTGCAAGTCAACGAAGTGCAGTATTGGGGAGATATCAATGAGTTACCCAAATATGTGTCGCGTGCACGACATTTGGATGAGAAGTAAGCTTTATGAAAAATTGTTCATTGGTTGTATGTTCACAGTGTATGGGATAATTATAAATTTTGATCTCCCATTTATTCAGGTTGTCAAATGCCCTCACAAAAATTGACCAGTTCAATGAAGAAGAGTCTTCGTTCGGATGGGATTTATCTCAGTATCCCAAGAGGAAGACGGTGTTTGATAAACTAGTACCGTTTAAGAAATTATTTGATGCAGGCTATGACTTCCTTGAGAAACATAATACTTGGATGTCTTCCAAAGTAAGCCTAAACTTCATATCCTTTACCTAAAATGATTAGTTAATGAAATCTAAAAATATGAAATGAAATTAGGTCGGCAGCTTTGATCCAGAAGAGATAGAAGGCGATGTCAGTTATTATTATAAAATTGTATACAAGTTGGAGAAGTCATTCGCCGACGTTCCTGAGACTCATCGCCTGGCTACTTCTGTCAGGTAGGTAGCATTTTAACATTTTTAACCCCAAAAACAACACAATATCATCTACTCCGTGTCTAAAATCTCTACCGATGCTGACAGCATAGTTTGAAAACAGTTGAGCTGATTTTGATGAAACATCTAAAGAACACCGCTGGAAAGTCCTGCTATCAACTAAAATACCGCATCCAGTAGGTTTATCCTTTTAAGAGCTACGTTGCCATATAAAGACACACAAAGGGTTTTTGGTGGCTCTTTCTGCGTCGGAGATTAAAAATACACCGTATTTCCTATTTTATTGCGTAACTATACTATTTCAGAGAAAAAATGGATGACTTCAAGACCCACATGCCAATCATTCAAACTTTAGGAAATCCTGGTATGAAGTTACGTCACTGGGACAAGATCTCAGAAATCGTTGGTTTTCCTATTGTAGTGGATGATGAGTTATCGCTAGAGAAAGTGATTGATTTCAACCTGGGTGATTATATCGATAAGTTTGAGAGTATTTCTGAAGCGGCCACTAAGGAAAACAACCTCGAAAGGGCTTTGGACAAGATGATGAAGGAATGGGCAGATCTCAGATTCGAAATCCTTGTTTACAAGTTAGTTGATAATTTAATTTTGTAGTTTACGTAATAAGAGAAGTGATATTTAGTTTAAAATAATATAGTAGGTGTCTGTGGATACTTTTTGACTAGCATTTAATTTTCAGGGATACTGGAACATACATTTTATCAAGTGTCGATGAAATTCAACTGCTATTAGATGATCATATTGTTAAGACCCAGACTATGAAGAACTCGCCGTATATTAAGCCCTTCGAAGACGTTATTTAGTGCGTAATTTCGTTTTTTTTTCTCTTCGATGAAAATTACTGTTTCGATAATTAATTTGGGCCTTTTTCAGTGATTGGGAGGGTAAGCTCATTTTGTTGCAAGAGATCTTGGATGAATGGCTGAAAGTGCAAGCTACCTGGATGTACTTGGAGCCCATCTTTTCGTCTCCAGACATTCAGCAGCAGATCCCCGAGGAAGGACGACGATTCAGTGCTGTCGATAAGGCAAGATAAATTATTTTTCCAATAATGAACCTGGAGACCAAATGACGCATTTATTACAAACCAAATTGTTGACCAAAAAGTTCAAACGTTCAAACAAATAAAAAACATACCGGCCGAATTGAGAACCTCCTCCTTTTATGAAGTCAGTTAAAAAGTAGTTGGATACATTTTACGATAGTTCATATTTGCAAATTTTTTTGACCTGCGTTTAATTTATGGACAGAAATAAATCGCTTCCGATGGAATTAACATTATCATTATAATCCTACAGATGTGGAGAGAAATAATGAAGGCTGCCTTCTCAGAGCCCCGCGTTCTCGATGTCATTATGATAGAAAAGATGTTAGACCGACTGAAGAAGTCGAACAACTTGCTAGAGATGGTCCAGCGTGGTCTGAATGCGTATCTGGAGAAGAAGCGCTTGTATTTTCCTCGCTTCTTCTTTCTCTCCAACGACGAACTGCTTGAAATCTTGTCTGAAACCAAAGATCCTACGCGGTATGTGCACAAACGATTACTTTTTCTTTATTTGTTTATTGCGTGCCTGTTAAACTGGTGATAATGATGAATGCATAAATGGAGTAGCTATCCAAAATTTTGGCAACTCAATTCTTAATGAAATTGCTCTATATAACTACTTAGTTGTTATTGAGATCACATTAATAGGTTTTTATTTATACCGTAACAGTGTCCAGCCTCACCTCAAGAAATGCTTCGAGGGTATCGCGCGGTTAACGTTCACAGATGATATGGTGGTGACGCAAATGAGGTCCTCCGAAGGAGAGATTGTCACTCTCACTATGACTATAAATACCGTGGCTGCCAGAGGACAGGTAAAGTTTTATGGCTTTTTTTTCTATTTTTTCAAATAAGACTAGGTGTTTCCTTATACTACGGCCAGTTTCACCAGTTACGCCTAAGTTCCAGATAGTTTATCTGACAGATAATTTCATACAAATTCTGTTCCATTTTTTGAATTTATCTGGTAGATAGTGGCTATCCGTAACTATCCGGTGAAACTGGCCCTTAGTATTATAATTTATTATCCTAACTAGCGACCCGCCCCAGCTTCGCATGGGTGCAATGCTGATATTAAATTATACATATAAACCTTCCTCTTGAATCACTCTATCTATTAAAAAAAACCGCATCAAAATCCGTTGCGTAGTTTCAAAGATTTAAGCATACAAAGGGACATAGGGACAGAGAAAGCGACTTTGTTTTATACTATGTAGTGATTAGCATTTGTTTGATAAGAAATCTGTACTGTGTTTGTTTTGTGTTGTGCATATTCTATGTTATTTAAAACAAAGGGTGGTATAAAATTTACATTTTTATAAATACGAAACTCGGCAGCAATTTAGGATGGAAAAAGGTACAGCGTCCGAAGGTTTGACTAGTTCAGACCTTGGTACGAATCCCCAATGGCTACTAACTCATCTCGCTTGAGAAATGACGTGTAAATATTTCCGACTTATTTTTGTAGGTTGAGAAATGGCTGCTGGAATTGGAGAAGTCGATGAAGGCTTCAGTGCATAATGTAGTGGCGTTATCCTACGATGACTATCTGAACCGACAGCGAGATCAGTGGGTGCTCATGTGGCCTGGTCAAACGGTTAGTATATCAATTTGGTGCTCTTCCAACAGTGGCCACAGATGCGAGGCGGTAGTTGAAGGATGTTAATTTTTTGATGATGTAAATATCAAAATTATATTTATTGCTTCATCATCATCATCATTTCAGTCATAGGACGTCCACTGCTGAACATAGGCCTCCCCTTCATTTATTGCTTATTCTATCGCATTGTCACCCTGATATTTATTGTTGTGTTAAAGGGGAATATTTTGAAACTGTATTTGTAATTTTGACTATCCATCGGCTTAGCGAAATCCCATAAAAATTACGTCATTTTTAGAAGCATATGCTAATCTTTTTTTTATAAAGTTTTTGATGAAATTTACGTTTTATATATTGTAGGTACAATGCATAGCGATGACTTTCTGGACGTTAGAAGTGACGGAAGCCATTCATATCAACATCCCAGCGATGAGGACGTACTGGGAGAAGTGTAACTTCCAAATCTCTAAGATCGTCGACCTTGTGCGCGGCGAGCTCAATCTACAGAACAGAATCACACTCGGTAATATATTTTTTTAAACCTACACGAAATCAATGAGAATTATCCCAGGTTCAAAACCCTGGTCGGATTTAATTCGTTATTAAACTACAGTCCACGTTTTGACATGATAAAAAGAATAGTAAAGGCCAGTTTCACAGGTTGCTGATAAGTTCCAGATAGTTTATCTGGCAGATAATTTCATACAAATTATTATATCCGTAACCTGTGAAACTGGCCCCTAGTATGTATTGTTTAAATAATAATTATTGATTTTGCTTGTATTTACATTCTAGGAGCATTGGTGGTGTTAGATGTACACGCTAGAGATGTGCTGATGCTGCTAATAGAACTCAAAGTACAGCAAGACAACGACTTCAACTGGCTCTCACAGATACGATACTACTGGGAGGTATTTATTATACAAGACAGCCCATTATATGATAGTTGCTTTTCTCTATTGCTTTAAAAATATACCTTAATAAATGAGATGTATCCGTCCTTATTGAATTTTATACCGCGATTTTAAACATCCATCTTTATTCCAAATTTCATGAAAATCTTTTAAGTAAATAATCGATAATAAATAATTAATAATTTCAACACAAATAAAAGTTTTAGATACAGCATAGATCTGAAAGGAGAAGAACTGATTCAGATTGCAACATTATAGAAATGCGTGGATCTCTCAAATCACCGATTTCATTGTTGTAGTTGCAAGAAGACAAGTCGTGGCAATGCTTGACTCGGATGATCAACTCCCAGCTGCCGTACGGTTATGAATACCTAGGGAACACTGGTCGTCTGGTAGTCACTCCGCTCACAGATCGATGCTTTAGGACCCTGTTCGGAGCTTTGCATCTGAATTTAGGTATGATTTTAGAATACGCACCTTAACCGTTATGTTTTTAAAGTAAGACCTAGCACTCTTGCTTCGAATTGATATTTTCGCAAACTATTTTATTGTAATTCAAAACCAGGTGGAGCACCAGAAGGTCCCGCCGGCACTGGAAAGACTGAAACAGTCAAAGATTTGGCCAAAGCTGTGGCTAAACAGTGTGTCGTGTTCAACTGCTCTGATGGTCTTGACTACATCGCTCTTGGGAAGTTCTTTAAGGTAAGATCGGCGAAACTTCGACCAAAACATCATCCTCCTGACCTTATCCCAAGTTTTATTTGGGGACGGCGCAGCATGTTTTTGTCTTCCACGCTCTTCTATCTGACGTCATCTCATAAGTTACATTCTTTTTAGCCATATCAACTTTCACGCAATCCATCCATCGTTTCTTTGGTCGCCCCTTCCTCTATACCCATCCACATTCATGACCTTCCCCACAACACGAACCTCATTACATTAAATAATGAATATTATGTCCCCTATCACTAAGTCTATATTGAATGATACACAATCTGACTCGTAAGTCACAGAAATCCTTCTTATTGTAAAGGGCTTAGCATCTTGCGGCGCCTGGTCATGCTTCGACGAGTTCAACCGTATCGACCTGGAAGTGCTATCGGTCGTAGCGCAGCAGATCCTGTCCATCCAGCGAGGCATCAACTCCGGCTCCACGGAACTGCTGTTCGAAGGCACCATGCTACAGCTGGATAAAACTTGTGCTACCTTCATTACTATGAACCCTGGTTACGCTGGCCGATCTGAGTTGCCTGATAATCTGAAGGTACAACTGTTCTTTGCTTTTTAAGCCAATTTATTATAATTTTTTAAAATTAAAGATGACCTCTTAACGTTGATATTGGAAGTTCAAATTTATATCTAGATTTGTTAGTTCTTATTCAGTTAAGTTTTTTTGTGTTTTTGGAACCCCCATTCCTTATGCTTTTCATCAAATAAATGTTTAATTTGATCGTCTCCAGGCGCTGTTCCGTTCCGTGGCTATGATGGTACCGGACTATGTGCTGATATCTGAGATTGAGCTTTACGCGTTTGGTTACCTTAACGCTAAGCCGCTTGCTGTCAAAATCGTGGCCACCTACAAGCTGTGTTCAGAACAATTGTCCTCTCAGTGCCATTACGATTACGGTGAGTAAGATTCACATAACAGTTAGATATACATACGTAGTATATTTGAAATTTTCTGTAATTTTTTTTATCTCTTGTCAGCCTGGACACTCTTTTAAAAATTTAAGGTTGAGTGGAGGGCGCTTTTTTATTTTGTCTCGCTCGCTTTTAATATGATCGTATTTCCTATTTGTGTTAAGTTGTTGTTAAGTGTTAATAAAAAAACCTTGTATTATTGCTTGGTTTAGGTATGCGAGCTGTGAAGTCAGTGTTGCGTGCAGCGGGCGCTCTAAAATTGCGCTACCCCGAAGAGCTCGAGGATTTGATCTTATTGCGCTCCATCAAAGACGTCAACCTTCCCAAGTTCTTGGAACATGACGTGCCTTTGTTTATGGTGAGTCCAAACCCCAAATGTTCTGCTCTTGTATTATTAATCGACTGTCATTTTATGAAAAGCAATTAAAATTATTTGTTTCATCCCTCATTCGATATAATCCTGTCTGTCACCACCACACGTACGCATCTGATGGCTGTGTAACGAGAGTGCACATAATTCCGAGCTCGCTTTATGAAAATTGACGCCCGCGGCGAATGTTGTTTTTGCAGCGTGTCTGCAAATGAATGTTCAATTTTGTATTTTCAAAAATCAATGTCTAACCCCCCTCTGCTTTTGACGCCCGGGGCGGTGTCCAGCCTAACAAACCCCACCCCGGCTAGGGTTGCTGCGAGCCATATTGTTTACGGCTACCTATGTACGTATCAATATGGTTTTGGCAGGTAGATTGATGTTTTACCTATGTACATACATATATATGTATAGTCCACCATAGTAAGATGGTTAGTATTTTACCAAAGTGTACAAAGGGGCATTTAGCTATTATTTTCAATTTCACAAATATAAAAACATGACCACCTGCCGCCTCCGGGAACTACTTCTCTCACCCTTATTAAAAGTAGCCTGTGTCCTTTCTAAGGCTGTAGACTACATATGTGTTTGCCTAACTTTATTTAAACCGGTTTTGGCGTGAAAGCCGCACAGACAGAAACACATTCGCATTTATTATATTAATAATAAAAAGTTATTGCAGCTACAAGAATTATTTTGTCTGTAAATATTATAGGGTATCATTGGTGACTTGTTCCCTGGTCTGCCGCTGCCATTGGCTGGTCTTCCTCACTTGGTCGTTAGTCTAAAGGAAGTCTGTGTAACGCTGAATCTGCAATGTAACGATTTCTTCATTGAAAAGGTAATCAAGGGAATAAGTTTTTTTTAATCGGTTCTTCTATGGTACGCATATTTTAAAACCTATTTTATACGATTTTTTTAGGTGCTGCAGCTATACGAGATGATTTTAGTGCGTCACGGTCTGATGTTGGTTGGTTTGCCATTCGCTGGAAAAACGAAATCCTATCACGCTCTCGGACATGCATTGAAATACGTCTCAGAAAAAGTACGTCAACTAGCGTAACCTTCAATGAATGATCTCATTCGATTAAAATAAATATTTATTTGTAAGACGTATAAACTTCTCCAAAATTGTGTCATATCTACATCTGGATCAATCCTACTTCTACGTCCATTACTCATTTCACTAATATAATCCATATATGTATATGGAATTTGTGATTTAAAATTATAATTTTCTAGGGCTGGATGGAGGAGAACGCAGTAGAGTGGATTGTAATAAACCCAAAGTCGATCACTATGGGTCAGTTGTACGGGCAGTTCGACCCTGTGTCTCACGAGTGGTCTGACGGTATCCTCGCCGTCAGCTACAGAGCATTTGCCGTCTCCACAAATAGCAATAGGTAATGTGAATAAGAAACTTAATCCTATAGATGTGACGTCATAGTAGTAATTCCCTATAAGAAGAAATTTTACGTGTCTTCATTGTTCTGTAGCATCGGTTCAGATATTCCAGCATACCGAGTCTTTTTTGTATGTACTCGTATAATATCGACGGATTAGTAACTTATAAGTCGGATGTTAGTTAAGAGAAACATTAAATCAGACATCTACCAAACCTAACAGAATTACACTTTATCGCTGAAGATCACTGATATAGTCATCATTGATCGTCCCGCAACCCAATAATAGCGTTTCGGTTTGTAAAGGATGTTCATCCATCCGAGATATGATCGCAGCTAGTGCGCGTACCGTCCATTTAACTCGATAACGTTATGGTCAGATGTAAATCATCAATGCTATTACCCCATAATGTGAATAATTATTACAGAAAATGGCTGATATTCGATGGTCCAGTAGATGCGATTTGGATAGAAAACTTGAACACTGTGCTTGATGATAACAAAAAGCTTTGTCTAATGAGTGGCGAGATCATACAGTTGGCACCAACTACCAATCTGATGTTTGAGCCTATGGATTTGGAAGCGGCGTCTCCAGCCACGGTCAGCATACACTTTTAACATATGTACAACATAATGTAGGTACAGAAGTACACAGTATAAAATGATAATGTTATTACCTAGGTGTCTCGCTGTGGCATGATCTACTTAGAACCCAAAGGTCTCGGCTGGAAGGCCTTGCTGGAGTCTTGGCTGAACAAGCTGCCGCCTACTCTTCACACTGTCAACAGAAATCTTATACGTAATCTGTTCAACCGGTTCATGTCACCACTACTTTGGCTTGTCGAATATTCTGGATTGGTTAAGGTAACTGCAGGAAATAGAACTAGCAAGCCATAAGCTTCAGTTCATTCTAGATCTATTTGGTATTAGTCACTAGTTGAACCAACAGACGTTGTCCTGTTTTTTTTCTTTATGAACTTTCTCCTGACAATAAAAAAAAGACAAAAAAAGTGAAAAATGGGTCCTGCCGTTCACCGTGATGGCGTGACCAAGGGCAACAGGGAATGTATGTATATTTGCTTTTGTTGCAGCAAATGTACATAACTTCCCGGACTAATATAGTGCAGGCCTGCATGCATCTGTTTGACTGCTTCATGGATGATTTTTATGACGAGAAGTATTTGGAACAGATTTCCGATCTTGATATCAGAGCTCAGCTTGAGGTAAGTAAAATTGTGTACCTACACTGTAGAGTACCTATTAAATAATGTTTTCTAGATAATGGTCCTTAGATATAATCATAAAGCAGTAACTAATCTTAACACACTACACAGTATGATTCAATAAAATGTGTTTTACAATGCTCTCGCTTCGAATGTTGTAGGGCGTTTTCTTCTTCTCCTGTATTTGGTCCATTGGAGCAACTTTAGAAGCGGATAGCAGACCAAAATTTGATTTGCTTTTCCGAGGATTACTCGAGAAGGAATTTCCAGAAAAGGTAATTAAAATATAACGACTTGGTTACTGCTTTCGTAGTAAGTAGGTATATTTTTAACAGATTTCCATAAAAGACATAACAGAGTTCCCTATGATATTTTTTCTTTTACTTTATTGTCGCGTTTTACTATGCCATTTACTAACGGACTAGAAATTTATTTTTGTTTGAATCGTAACGGTAGGCCCATTTTTTTCATAAACTGTCTCCTAAAAATACTGAAAATAAAAAAAAAGCTTTTAAGTACCTACATCATTCTACAAGTAGGTGGCAATATAAATATCCCAATAACCTCTAGATACTTTTTTGTCAGAAGTTTTTTATTGGTTATGCAATATTTAGAAATGTTTTCTAGATCAAAACATCGCTAGGCATGCCGAAAGAAATTGCCAAACCGGAGAAACAATACATTTTCATAATTCCAAGAGAAGGATTGGTTTACGACTACAGATTTATAAAAGAGGTTAGTTGCTCTTAATGTATTTATTATTCATTGCATTATTCTAAGCGCTAATTGATTTACGGTTATTATCTTCAATATCTTATAGGGTAAAGGAAAATGGAAGCCGTGGGCTGATGATGTGATCACTGCGCCCCCCATCAGTCGAGATACTGCCCCCAACCAGATTTTGGTAACAACATTGGACAGTGTGCGGTATTTGGCGCTCTTCAAGCTAATGGTCACACATCACAAACTTGTCATGATGGTTGGACCTACCGGGACTGGAAAGTCTTCATACATTATCGTAAGCATATTAAGCAAAACTCAAAGATTTAATGTGTGTGGCTTTTTCCGCGGGTATTTTAAGTTCTATAAATTAATGTCGCTGTGAATGTTTACAGGACTTCTTAGTAAAGAGAGTTGACACGAAAGTTTACAAAGCTTTGATCATGGCTTTCTCCGCGCAAACAAATTGCAATCAAACTCAAGATATTATCATGGGGAAGTTAGACAAGAGACGAAAGGGTAATTGAGATATGACAAAAATACATTAAGGGCTAGTTTCACCGATTACGGATAAAGTCTCTGGTAGCCTATTAGGAACTTATTCGTATAGCTATATCAGGCAGATAAAGTGTTAGTTAATGGTGAAACAGACCAGCCTTTATCTGGTAGATAGCACTACCCATGAAACTGGCCCTTAATGTTATTATATAGATTTTACCGGAATCAAAAATTCTAGTTTTTTAAGTCTTCTAAGGCTAAGGGCTTTCATGTAAACTGAACGATTATTATTTTTAGGTGTGTTTGGGCCACCGATCGGATGCTACTCAGTCATATTCGTGGATGATGTATCCATGCCTCAAGCGGAGACATATGGAGCTCAACCACCCATTGAAGTATTACGTCAGGGCATAGATTTAGGTCTTTGGTACGACCGAAAGACTAACCTTGCTATGAATCTTATTGATGTTCAGGTAAGAACTTGTAAACAGAAAATGTTTGTTCTCGATAACGTATTCCTTCATTTATTTATACATTTTGTATATGCTCCTGATAAAAAGTCTCATTTTCGTTTGACATTTTTTTCTGACGTATTCCAGTTCATGTGCGCGATGGGCAAGCCAATGCCGGGTGCTAAAATAATAACGCCAAGGTTTTCTCGTCACTTCTCATTCTTCTGCATCGACGAGTTTGATGATGAAACTCTTCAGGTCATTTTCAGCAGGATTATGTTATGGCATCTTGATACTAGGTCTGTATTATATTTTTTTGCTATTAATCCTGTGGGTAATCTTCAAACTTTAACTTGATTTTGTATATTTCAGAGGATTTTCAAAAGAATTCGATCCGTGTATTGAGGAGTTGGTGCTAGGCACATTAGAAGTATACAAGCAATGCAGGCTAAACCTCCTGCCAACGCCATCCAAGTCCCACTATACATTCAATCTACGAGACTTCTCCCGGGTGATACTGGTAAGTCGAATAATTTTCTTGCTCAGGAAACTATTTATAAATACCGCGTAAATAATGATATCTAACAAGAAAGTCACCATGGTTGTGGTTCTAAAAAGAAGGACATCGGATCAAATGCTGTTTTCTAAATAGTTTCCGTGGCGGTCTTTCTTATTGGAAAGATCTCAAATTAATTTGGTCTTTCTTATAAGTCCTTGATTTATCAAAGAACCAATCACAACATTTCCCTTTTCTATTTTGAACAGGGAGTCCTACTGTCAGTGCCCGAAGTGACTCCAGACTTACAGTCAATGAAGCGCCTGTGGGTGCACGAGTGCCTGCGCGTGTTCAGCGACCGTCTCATCGAGGACGCGGATCGCCAGTGGTTTGTGACGTGTTTGCGGACCGCCACAGCCAATAACCTGCATGATGACTTCGATAAGATGCTAGGCAGGCTGCTTGATAAGCCTGGTGATGTTAGTAATTTTGGATATATTTTTTTGGTGTTGCGTAGTTGCTGAGTTTGGTTGATAAATAGTATGGGATATTGAGTTTTATCATCAAAATTGCCAAATTTATTTCTTGTATTGTACCATCGAGAACGAGCTACCTACCCAGCTAACCCGTAAGACTATTAATTTGTCAAATATGCTGGATTCATCCTGATGAGTATAAGAAACCATGAAAATTACAATGCAGCCATAATATACAAATAATAAATAAGTCTCCTTTGTCAACAGAAAATTACCGATCTGCATCTCCGAAGACTAATTTACTGTGATTTCGCAAATCCTAAAGTGGACACCCGCTTCTACATGGAGACGACTAATATGGATCATATGAACTCTACGGTTGACGCTTTCCTTGTTGAGTTCAATAATATGACCAAAAAACCTATGAACCTTGTACTTTTCACGTAAGATAAAGCTTCAAACTTATGAATATCAATACTATCTTCTCTCAAAGTTTTTTTTGACACTGAAACAAAGTAGATATTAGTACTGGACGTGTTTATACCATCCAGTGCCTTTAATTGTACTTGCTTCATTTGTAGTCTGTGGGAAGCAACGTAAAGTGCCTGTGGTTAATCCATTATGGAATAGTGCATTGTTGTTTAATTCATTATGTGGTGCTTAGATTTGCGATCGAGCACGTGTCTCGTATCTGCCGTGTGCTGACACAGCCGCGGTCACACGCGCTGCTGGTCGGACTGGGCGGCTCTGGCCGGCAATCGCTCACCAGGCTCGCCGCACACATCAACGAATACGATCTCTTCCAGGTCACAAAAATCACTTTATCTTTTTCCCCTCTGGATATAAATTAGCCTTCGACTATATGTCTATACTAATGTATTTAAATTATAGTACCATCAGTACCTAATACACAGAAAACTACTTACCCAGGAACATAACCACTACGTCTGAATTAGCTCACACTCAAGTAGTTCCATCAGTCTTAAATATTACAAAAAAAGGGAATTGGATATATACAAAATTAGGTCTAACAAAATTATTTGACAGGTTGAGATGAGCAGAACTTATGGTAAGAATGAGTGGCGAGAAGATTTAAAGACTTTGCTGCGGAAGACAAGCACGCCCGATTTGATGATGGTCTTCCTATTTATTGAGTCACAGGTGGAGTTTGCAAATTATTCAAAAAGACTACTGAGACATGCTGTCTTTGGTTTTACTAAAGTCTCTTAACGCAATTTCGTAGATCAAAGAAGAAGGGTTCCTAGAAGACGTCAACAATATGCTTAACTCTGGTGAAGTTCCGAACATCTTTACCACAGACGAGAAAGCGGAACTATGTGAGAAAATGAGAGTTGTTAGTACAGTTTTCAACTTTTTAGACTCTTTATCCAAGTCTGAAATAGAAATCTGAATCTTGTTATTTTTTTTCAGATTGATCGCCAACGTGACAAGTCACTGCAGACGGATGGAAGTCCAACAGCTCTATATGCATACTTCGTATCAATAGTGCGCGATCAGCTTCACATTGTCCTAGCTATGTCACCTGCAGGTACTTCGCTTCGTACACGCATCAGGAAGTTCCCTTCTCTGGTCAACTGCTGCACTATTGATTGGTTCCAAGTAAGTTGTCTGCAGAAAAAAATTGGTGATTACATAGATCCAAATGGTATTATAAACAAAATTGAAGACATTTCACTTCTTATGAGTTTTGCTTAGTCATATCGTTCTTTTGGTTATTAGGAGTGGCCACCAGATGCGCTACTTGCGGTGGCAACCCGGTTCCTAAAAGACATTGAACTGACGGACTTAGAAAGAGACACAGCTATCAAGCTGTGCCAAGTGTTCCACACTGATACTCAGGAGCTAACCAGGCAGTTCTTGCGCCGCCTCAAACGATTTAACTACGTCACACCTACCGCCTACCTGGAACTTATCAACATGTTCAAGTCCTTGCTTAACAAGAAAAGATTGTAAGTATTTGTACCTTCGTGAATACAGAAGATCGCTTATCATTATGCATGATCATAGCTGAAGTTTCTGGCTTGGTTTTCTCTTTTTAGTAGCCTTCTTATCGCTGGTATTTTTTTTCTGGCTACACCCTTTCTCCAAACATAGGTATTGGAATGACCTTTTTACTTCACCGTTATCAGGGAATTAACCACAGCAGAAAAACGGTACCTGACTGGGTTAGACCAACTTGCCATCGCGGCTAAGTCAGTATCAGCCTTGCAAGAGGCGTTAGAAATACTGCAGCCCAAGCTGGCTGCCGGTGCCGCCGCAGTGGCTGAGACAACGGCTATTGTCGAAAAAGAGAAAGAAGGAGTTGCGCTGGTCGAGGCTGAAGTACTCGTGGACCAGGCTGCAGCTGAAGAACAGGTAAATCGATACATTTATAATGTTTGATAAATTCATATTGTATGCTGTAGGTATGTTAAGAAATTGCTTCTCTGAATGATTAACATGGTTGGCCCACACACATTTTTGAATTGGAAATCACCCCACTTGATAATGGTGACTCACTGTTAGCTCTTCTTCCCTTATTATTTCTGATTTTCCGACCATCTGACTTTCTGACCTGCTTAAAACTTTGTAGGCAAAAGAAGCTCAAGCTATAAAAGATGAGTGCGACGCTGATTTAGCGGAAGCGATGCCGATCTTGAACTCTGCCTTAGCTGCGCTGGATACTCTTACTCCTCAGGACATTACCTTCATTAAGACCATGAAGAGTCCTCCGCGAGGTATTCGTATCGTCATGGAGGCTATCTGTATTTTGAAGGTACTATAAAATATTTTTTTAGAATAATCCTGGTTATTAAGTTTTTATTCTACATAAACATAACTTGCTCTTATTATATCTGAGCTTCATGATGCTTCATACTGCTGTTGAACAAAGCATCGGTGCGCGTGCTTGCAGTTTAAAATAAAGGCTTATCAATAAGTTCGCTTGCAAACCAATCTCAATCGGACTGAGTTTGTTTCTGTTTATATTGTAAATTGTTATTTACTACTACTTACTTGTTGAATTAACATGTGATACAGACAAAACATGTTTTCATATTAATTTGTTTAACGCTTTCCTAAAGGATGACCCGGTAAGTGAATTACTTTGAAAATTTGCATGCATGCATTTAAGACCTCCAACATGTGCTTGCAACATAGGTGCATGTCTCGTTTTATTAGCTGATTCAAAGACAGTCCTCCTTAAAAGGGTTCTCTATTTCTTTTATTCAGATATTATGATGAATAAGACAAAATGTGTTTGTCTGTCATGTGAATACGAAATCAATGGTTTATATCGATGCCAGAAATATTTGTTACTGTAAGGGCTATTCTGAAAATGAGTTGTATTTTGATCGTTCATTATCGTTTATTTTACGTTTTGACAAATAGTCCCGTACGTTTATACAAACTTCGGTATCGATATACCAAAAAAGTATTTAACAAAAATTTTCATATAGGATATAAAACCAGACAAGATACCGAACCCATCTGGTGTGGGTACCGTTGAGGACTATTGGGGACCTTCAAAGAAGATTCTCAACGACATAAAATTCCTGGAGTCGCTGCAAAACTATGACAAGGACAATATCCCGCCAGCGGTTATGAAGAAACTCATGACCACTGTCATGCAGGATGAAGGATTCGTGCCCGAGAAGATTAAGACTGTGTCTGTAGCTGCTGAGGGTATGCTTAATTTTTTGATGATATACTTTGGAGGAAGTTTTTTTCGCGGAATTAGCTCACGCATTGCGTTAACTCGGACCACGTTTTAACCCTAATATTTCGTGTGGAAAAGTACCTTTACCTTCTTCATGAATTTACTCTCGTCTTGACGCGGCACTCACTAAAGACCGCAATATATATGTAGTACTAAGTACTATAATCTATGACTGACAGCACCGCGACAACGGTTTGATAGGTAGTTTCCGTACTTTCTACATTATATTTCTCCTGCATTACTTTTATAATTAGCTTCTATGATATTGCTTAAAATATGCATTGGAATCTCTCTATATCTTTTATTTAATAACGATTGTTACGTGGTACCCATGTTGTTCGCTTTTGCTAGTTTAATTTTTACCATACCAACTCAGGTATGTGCAAATGGGTGATTGCGATGACGAAGTACGATAAGGTGGCCAAGGTTGTGGCGCCCAAGAAGCAGCGCTTGGCGGCCGCTCAGGCTGTGTACGACAAAGCCAGCGCCGCGCTCGCTGTCAAACAAGCGCAGCTCAAAGAGGTAAGTCCATTACAAACTATGACTAATATTATTGACTAGCTTCTGCCAGCGGTTTTACCCGCTGCCTGAATGGTTTATTTTGCCACACTTGGATAAAAAGTATCCTAGACAGACTGTATGTTATTCTAAAACATGGCTATATTACGGCCAAGTTTCTGCACAATTCAGTCAAAAGATTTTTGCGTGAAAAAGTAACAAATATTCATACTTACTTTATACATTAATTATCGCCTGCGTTTTATGTATGTGAAATGTGGCTTTAGTTCCTATTGATGTAAAATTGAATATGGATTATATTTACGTATGTGTGTGTTAATTACTTAGCTGGCTTTAATTTCCTTGCATTAACTTTCTTAATTGAAGAATTAAATAAGATTTTTTCCTACCCAAGGTACAAGACAAACTAAAAACGTTAGAAAACATGTTAGCTGAACAAAGTCGTCAGCAAAAGATATTGGACGACGAGGTGATGGACTGCAGCAACAAATTGAAACGCGCTGAGATGCTCATCTCCGGACTCGGCGGAGAGAAGACTCGCTGGACGCAAATCGCTAAGACTTTGCGGGAAACTTACAACACACTCACTGGTAAAATACGACGTTTTCTAAAAAATATATTATTATGATGTACTAAATCGTACTACTAATAGAACTTACTCCCCTCAATATACCTATCGGTGAAAAATGCAACTTCATTTTTGACCTTGGTTCTTATGTATTTGCAATCTGATTACGATTATCCATTGACCTGTTTCCTGAACTTCTCCTTATATAAATGCTATGTTTTAATTTCAGGAGACATTTTGATTGCAGCTGGTATCATAGCGTATCTAGGACCATTTACAGCAAAGTTTAGAAATAAACAGGTATTATTGAATATTCATAATGTAATATTATGTATAATATACGGGCGGCTGAACCGATTTTGCTAATTCTTTCTTTATAATATTCCTTGAAGTACGAGAATAGTTCTTATGGAGACACTTCTACAGAAACGATTCGTAATTAATTCTTCTTTTTTATCTTACTAGCTGTCTCGATTGGCAGAAAGAAAATTAAAATGTAAAATAAATAATTGATATTGTAAGTTTGGTTTGTTATAAAAATATAATATGTATATGAATGGATGTCTTTGCTGTCTGTGCATCTTTTATATTCAAATGTGTCTGTTAGATGAAAGCGTGGGCAAAAGCCTGTGACGAATGTGGCATAGTGTGTACACTGGACTACAGTCTGATCAAGGTGCTAGGCGAGCCCGTCACCATCCAGCAGTGGAATATTGACGGACTGCCCGCGGACGACTTCAGTGTGGAGAGCGCGATCATCATCATGTGAGTATATGTGAAATTAGGTTTCTTGATTGGACAGGGTGGGTCCCTTCAAACTTGTATGACACTTTCCTCACAAAGTCATTTCAGAACCTTTATTGCTCTATTATTATTATGATTTATTTTCATGCGTGTTGTGACTTTGAAAGAGACTAGTACCCTTGAGTTGGTTTCGACGTTTCTTCTCAGCTTAGTCTTTTAATATTACTTTCTGTTAGTAACTTCTTCCATAATAAATTTAAAAATACATGTTTGTATTAGGACGGCAAGACGTTGGCCTTTGATGATTGATCCTCAAGGCCAAGCCAATCGCTGGATCAAAAACATGGAGAAACCGAACAATATCTGTATAGTGCGTATGACACAAGCTGATTTAGGACGCGTGCTAGAAAACGCCGTACAGTTTGGACAACCGGTAAGAAAGATAAACATAACATGTAGCTTCGTTTACACTTTTGATAATGAATATTATTATGAAAGATGCCAGTGTTCAATATCAGGATTTCTTAGGAAGCTTCTGGAATGAAACAATGCAGTCGACAGCATTCCTCAAAGCTTTAGCTCAAAGACAACACAAGTACTATATAAATTACAACGAAACTCTTTTCGATACATAACACTTTTCTTCCCCAACTTGGACATACAAATAGTTAAAGATTACTATGGGCTTCTATTTAGGTGTTGCTAGAAAACGTATTGGAGGAATTAGACCCAATGTTGGAACCTCTGCTTCAACAACAAACTTTCAAACAAGGTGGAGCTCTGTGCATTAAAATTGGTGACACCATTGTTGAATACAGCAAAGATTTCAAGTGAGTATGTTGGTACTTCTGTGTATGTTTTTTGATCTGCATGTTGAAACTATGACTAGTAACTATAATTATGCCAGTCTAACCAAGAGGTCAGATAGGCAGTCGCTCCTTGTAAAACACTGGCTGCAACACAAAACACAGCTATATCTGGTTAGACTGGGAAGCCAACCCCAACATAGTTGAGGATCGGGAGATGATGATGTTGAAACTATGAGATGGAAATCTATTACCTACTTTTAATTAAGCAACTATTCATGAGCTTCATTACCAATTTGATATTTAATGATATTTCCCAGATTATACATAAGCACAAAACTAGCGAACCCGCATTACCTACCCGAGGTAGGTGTTCGCGTTACTCTCGTCAACTTCATGTTAGCCATGGACGGCTTACAAGCGCAGCTGCTATCTCGAGTCGTCGCCCGAGAACGACCGGACCTGCAGCAAGCCAAGACTGACCTCACCACGCAGGGTGCTGAACATCGCAGGCTGCTGCAGGAAATCGAGAGGAAGATCTTGACTGTGCTGTCTACTTCTGAACATTTGTTGGAGGATGAAGAAGCTGTGCAGGTAAGTCGCGATAAATGGATTCAGATGGTATAGAATAGCATTGCTAAGTTAGGATGATACTTCATTAAGTAATAATCTACATAAAACATTCTGTATCTTATTAGACTTTTGCAGTGAAAAGTTCCTAATAGTTAAGAATAAAAATTGCGGAAATATGTTGAACATTGCATAGAGTACCTAGTCTTACAAAAAAAAAACAACATAGTTTCACCCTGTAACAGCACACTCATTCTTACATAATATAAATTGTAATTGTATAGATTTTGAACTCTGCAAAAGAGACTTCGAATGAGATCAAAGAAAAGCAGGAGGTGGCCATGATAACGGAGGCGGCTATTGACGTCGCTCGTGACGACTATGTGCCCATTGCCGTACACTCCACCGATCTGTTCTTCCTTATTGGTAAGATTATGTATCATATCAACGTGTCTTTTTTGAAAATGTATTTAGAAAAATTACTGGTATTACTCTATTTAAACAGTCAAACTCATTGTTTTTCATTATACTGCAATAAATGCTTTTATTATATCTGTAGAAAATAGAAAATTGCTTTGAACCATGCCACAATGTACAGAGTGTACGACAATATAAAACTTAGTGAGTAAAGTGTGTGCAATATAATTATACAAAATAAAATTTTCTATTTTCTCACATTCAGCATCATTGGCACATATTGATCCAATGTACCAGTATTCGCTAGGCTGGTTCGAAGGTCTATTCGTGGCTGCTATAGACAACACTGAGAAAGTGGACGAGATTTCCGAAAGACTGACGATATTAAGACGATATTTCACGTACTCTCTATATGCCAATATCTGCAGGAGTTTGTTTGAAAAGGTACGTTATGGAACCAAAGCTCAAATTGATATAATTAATTTACTTTTTAGTTCCTAATTATATGTTTATTTAGATAAATTGAGAAAATTTCTTAAAAGCCATAAAGCAATTTCGGTCTGACACGCTAATCGAACCCGAGACCCCGTGTCTAACAGTCGCGCTATGAAACTAGCAACACCGGGGAAATTAATAGCAATAGCTTACCCCTAGTTTTATTTGCAAGTTCTGGTCATGGCATTGTTACAGCTTCCTAATAATAGTATATTTTTTTTTATTTAAAACGTCTTTGAAATTAATATGATAAATTGAAAGATAGCAATCATATAACGTTGCAGGATAAAATGGTGTTCTCTTTATTGTTGGTTATCACGATAATGATAGCGGAGAAGGAGGTATTGAGGAGTGATGTGATGTTCCTCGTGGCAGGGGCGCAGCCTCGAAGTGTGGTGCATAATCCCGTGCAGTTCCTCAGTCCACAAGCCTGGGCTGAGTTTAATGCGTAAGGGTTGCTTATTAAGAAATATATACATACAATACTTTAAGAATACATATGTATGTCCGTTTTAACAGACTTTGTAGCAGATATATGTACATATGTATAATCTAATAGTTAAATATTACCTTTAAGTATTTTAAATAAAGTTGACATTACTAATTAAATTTAAATTTGCTTGCTAATTACTTATGTATGGTTGCTCTTTAAATGGGCTTGCCTACATTTCATAGCAGAACTCCTTAAATGTGTCAGTCAATGTAAAATGATAGGTGTTAATCTTATCTCCAGGTTGAATGAACTGCCAAAGTTCCATGGCATTTTGGATCATTTCATAGCAAACGTGCCCATATGGGAGGCGTATTGCGACACGCCTGACCCACAAGATCGACCCCTGCCTGCACCATGGGACGAGAAGCTCGATATGTTTGAGGTATCTATAATGTTCAGATCAAAACCCTTCAATAAATCGATAGTATACGAGCTAAACTTCATTAGAAAATTGTATTTTTCACAGAAAATGATGGTAATGCGTTGTATGCGCTTAGACATGATGGTGCCGGCAGTCCAAAACTATGTAGCAGGTAAACCTTTATTTCTGGACACTTGTCAGGCCTTCTGAAAGGCTTTCTAATTATGTTCACCCAAAACCCTATTTTTTAGCGAAAATGGGCCGCAGATTCGTGGAGCCTCCGCTGTTTGACTTGGCGTCTTCATACGCGGACTCTCACTCCTGTATTCCTTTACTGTTTGTGTTGACACCCGGTTCTGATCCCATGGAGACTTTGCTCAAGTTTGCTGACGATCAGGTAAAGGCTAATCACCATTCATATAAGACTAAGAGAATTGCATTCTATTAATTTTTTTATAATATTTTGTCAGGGTTTCGGCTCCTCTCGTTTGTTTTCCCTATCTCTTGGTCAGGGACAAGGGCCAATAGCAGTAAAGCTTATTGAGGAAGGTGTAAGAAGTGGCACATGGGTGGTTCTGCAGAACTGTCACTTGGCTAAGAGTTGGATGCCCACATTAGAAAAGGTACAACACTGGCTTTATTTTGTTTTTTTTTTTAATTCCTTCCAATATTTGTTGTTCTATATGTTTAATCTCGGTTCAGATTTGCGAAGGATTGACGCCAGATGCCACCCATCCAGACTTCAGGCTCTGGTTGACGTCTTACCCAGCTGATCATTTCCCAGTGTATGTACTGCAGAATGGTGTCAAAATGACTAACGAACCGCCACAAGGTAACGTTTTTCGATTCATCATTTCGCATTTTTTAACGTTTCTATATACATAATAGATTTATTTAAATTACATTTCAGACTCAAAAAACTTAAAGCGTAATATATTTTAAATGCTTGTCACACTAAATTCAGGGTTACGAGCGAACATAGCGCGCTCATACAGCAGCGACCCCATCAACGACCTCGAGTGGTTTGAGGGCAACAAGCAATCTGAGATATTCAAGAAGCTGCTGTTCGCGCTTTGCTTCTTCCACGCGGTGGTGCAGGAGCGGCGCCAGTTCGGCCCGCTCGGCTGGAACATCCGCTACGAGTTTAATGAGACCGACCTCAGGATCAGCGTCACTCAGCTCTATATGTTCCTCAATGAGTATGATGTGAGTGCATCTACTTTTATTTTGACTTTCAAAAGCCTTTTCCCAAGCTGTGTTGGAGTCAGCTTTCAGTCTTAACCGCATGCAGCTGAGTACCAGCGTTTTACCCGGAGCGACTGCCTATCTGACCTCCTCAACTCAGTTACCTGGGCCACCTAATACTGGGCCCCGTGGTACTGGGTTGTCAGATTTTCTGGCTTCTGACTACCCGTAACGACTGCCAAAGATGTATAAACGACAGCCGAGACCCAACAATTTAACGTGCTTTCCGAATCAGAGAGCGTAAGCGAACTCGTTATGACCAGATCCACGGACCAACCGCGCTAAGCGTTGCTTAACTTTATGATTGATCGACTCGTGGGGCTGTTACTTAGCCACGAGCTCTTAATTTGGTTTAATTAACTCTCATACATAAATCTAAAATCTCCACCCAGGACGTGCAATTCATAGCGCTGCGCTACCTGACGGGCGAGTGCAACTACGGCGGGCGCGTGACGGACGACTGGGATCGGCGCACGCTCAACACCATCCTCTACAAGTTCTACAACCCCAAGGCCATAACTGAGTATAATCATCCGCTCGATCCTTCAGGCAAGCATTATAACATTACGTATAAGCTTCTACCACTTTTGCTTTTCTGATAGAATTACATTTAGACGTTATCATATTTTAATATCATTTCCCGAGCCTTTTCCCAACTACCACCTACCAACTACCAACCGGATTCAGCTGAGTACCAGTGTTTTACTTAACCCAAATTTTAATTACCAAACCCCTTGGTTAGACTGGCGTCAGACTTACTGCCTTCTGACTACCCGTAACGACTGCCAAGGATGTTCAATGACATCCGGGACCTACAGTTTAACGTGCCATCCGAAACACAGTCATAGGTGTCCAACTTAGAAAAGTTGCATTGGTACCTGGCCTGGAATCGAACCCACGCACTCATACTTGAGAGATTAGCTCTTCACCAACTAGGCCACCATGACTATCATATTTAGATAATTTATATTATTTGTAAAATTGATATTGCTTTTGAATTCCCCAGGCGTGTACCACATCCCAACTCTGAAAGAGCATAGCGAGTTCGTGAACTTTGCACGTTCGCTGCCTGCTGCTACGCCGCCGTCTGTCTTCGGCTTCCACACTAACGCTGACATCACGAAACACTTCCGAGAGGCCGAGGACCTGCTCAACACTGCTGTACTCACACAGGTCACCATTTGTTACGTCATTAATAAACTTTAAACAAAAATAAGGAAAATTAATTTTGGTCAGCATTATTTAATTATTTCATCGGAATATTGAATTATTCGTAGAGAGTTTAACTAGTTTGTTTTTATTATTATAGTAATTTTATAGTAATCCTTGTTAGCTTTCAAGTAAAAATTCATTAGCTGTAACGTAATACTAATACCTAATTTTGAATCATGTAGACTTTTTTTATGTTTCATCTTTCACCGGTGCGACGGAGCAGGACCGAACGGTAAGACATTTAGTTGAATCTAGTTATTTTGTTGTAATTTTATCTATTTATGAACCATTGATATGTATAATTTAATCATTTTCATGCCTGAAAGGATCTCGAGAAAAAGTATCAGGTAAGTCATTTTTTTTATTCAACTTTACGAAAATAATGCCAACCTAAAGGCGGGATTCCACCTAGAGGGCGTTCGGCACATTTGTTCGCGAACAAAGTTACCATTACTAGTTAGTTGACTAGAAGAAACATAGTGCCGCATACCAGTTGAATCCCACCTGAAAAATGCCAGCTGCAATATCTATTAAAAAAAAAGAATTGCTTAACGCTTGATGCCCTATTCCAGTGCATGCATGGCTATTCCAATGTAACTTTTTTATTTAATTTCACCACAGGACACCATGGCGGCCGGTGACACAGACATAACTCCAGAAATGCAAGCGATGGCCATAGCTGAGGACGTCCTTGCTCGCCTCCCCGATAAGATCCTTTCAGGCCCGTCACACGAGGGTGACATTAAGCCGTCGGAGATGACACCCATGTCTATCGTGGTGATACAGGAGGCTGCGCGGTACGATCGCCTCGTGAATGTTGTAAGGTCCAGTTCCAAGGCTGTCATTGGTGCTGTTCAGGGTAAGATTGGCAATATTTTTCTTTGTCTTAAAAATCATTGAATTTATTGACATTTTCTTATCTTAATTGTTGAAAAACTGTTTCTATATGGCTAAGGCATCAAAATTGTTATTACAGTCATTATTTTCTATGTTACTACACTAGGTTCGCAATCAAGTATTAAAGGTCTAACTATTTTGAAATATTGACACTTACATTTGCTTTTATGGTATAACTTTATCCAAAAAACAGGAGTGAGTGTACTAAACGACATAACAGAAGAAGTGCTGTCAAGCATGGTTCGCGGGCGTATCCCGGCGCTGTGGGCCGGAAAGAGTTACCCCTCTCTCAAGCCCTTCGCGTCTTACTTCAACGATCTGTTGGAAAGATTGGCCTTTTTACAGGTATGACAGTACAATAATATTAGGTATTAGGTAGGTTAGGTATTAGGTATTTGAAAAGTCTTGGTTCAATCTGCGATTTATAATATAAAATGTAGTGTTCCTTTGGAAGCACATTCCGATATTGTTGGGAATTGGAACCGTGCCCGCGAAATACTCATGCACGCGCGCACATACACATCTGACTCCCAAGTCAGTCGTGTGAACAATTCACATGGCTGACCTCAGAAAATGTTGGGATAATTTCATTTCTGTATCGCGGTATGACTGCGAATGGAAATGTTTTATATCCATGCTTGTTAAGAGACGAGGTTTTACGATTATATTCTTAGTTTAAGTATATATTCAAGGACTTTATACCTGATTTTGACTGGGTGGTATTTTCTGTTATGATAGATGATGTAGTTTTTGCTTTTATTTAGCGTTACGGAGAAAAGTTGCAGAAGTTTCTTTATAATGAAAATATTGTTGTTACCAGCACTGGCACGAGCACGGACCACCGACGGTATTCTGGTTGTCCGGGTTCTACTTCCCTCAAGCGTTCCTCACGGCCGCACAACAGAGCTACGCGCGCAAGTACAAGATACCCATCGACCAGCTCGCCTTCCACTACTCAGTAATTTACCTTGATTCTTGAACTAGCTTTGTGTACAACAATCTGAATCATATCCATATGCTTAAAGTAGAAAGCCTCTGATCTATTGCTCAAGGTTCGCTTATCTATCGACAGCTTCTGTGGTATAGTAGAGATATGTATTTCTTTTGTGTCTTAGACAGTCGCCAATTACTGGATAACAGTTATTTCATGATATCGTATGCGTTGCGACTTCAACTGTTGCTCCAATCGACTAAACAAAAAAAATATATTATAAATTATTCATTCGCACTTAATAAATTTGCTATTAATCGGAATAATACAAGAGTAATAATTAGTGAGTACAATACAGGTCCAGAAGCAGTTTGAGATAGACACCCCGCCTGCAGAGGGGGTGTACATCCGGGGCCTGTTCATGGAGGGCGCCCGCTGGAACATGGACGAGATGTGCGTCGACGAGTCCATCCCCAAGATACTGTACGATGAGTTCCCGCCGGTCAGTACATACATGGACCTATCACTACTGATGGTATTTTAACAAGTTAGGCCTATCAAGGTCAATAGTTTTTGCTGTCAAGAGTTTTTGGAGAGATTGTAGCAGAAAAGACTTATCAATACTTACTATGTGATGCACCATCTCTCGAGTTCGGTAAATGACCCATTGGCGAAAACCTTTTGACTTATAAATGAGGTTTTAAGATTAAGTTTTGTAGATTTCTCTCAGATTATATGTCTTAATCATGAGACCCTTGATCGATATTAGTGTTGTTTAATGTTTATTTATGAATCATTTAGGAATAAAATGCCAATATCCCCCTTATAACAAAACATGGGTTTAAAAAGTACCGGGTTTAGTGCTAGGTAGGTCATTGACTTTATACAAGATGGTGCTTTTCAGATCATGTTTTTGCCACCCAGGTATGGCTGATCCCCCTGAAGCGCGAGGACGTGCCCACAGACGTGTTCTACAACTGCCCGCTATACAAGACGGGCGACCGGCGCGGCGTGCTGTCCACCACGGGCCACTCCACCAACTACATCCTGTTCATGCTGCTGCCCACGCAGGTGGAGCCCGACCACTGGATCATGCGAGGCGTGGCCCTTCTCACGCAGCTGCCGTTCTAGAATATTCCCGTATGTTACCTATACTTATTTTTATAAATTGATAATACGGTAACCTAATTAATATTATGTACTACCTACTTACGTACTTCCAAATTTTATGCTATTTCATATTTTTTTACATCCTTCACGCTGATCATGTTTAGTTCATTTTTAGTCTTTAATTTGAAACAGATTTGTGGCGTAATTTGATGTGGCTGATATATAATATAATACGCGATGTGAATACATAATTCGAAAATAAAAGCTTGTGAAATATATTTCCATTAATCGAGGAGATTTAACGATATGCTGATAACGTGATCATAAAGAGATAAAGTTACAATTAATGCTGGCTGAGTGGGCGTAGTCAGATTAAGTTTGTACGATTTAACATTCACAAAACAATCGTTTTCCAATCAGCGAGTAAATTGCTTTTGAAAAAGTTGAGCAAGTTGATAATATTCCATTACTAATCTTGTACATTTCCAATTAATAATTATAATTTTTTGCTCTCAATGAAATGTAAGATCTCGGCCCGATTTTGTACGCCAGATGTGCTAATTTTTCTGCAATATGGCTTCGTAATTAACTTATCTAATGTTTATAATTTGTGAGACTTTATTAGAAAAAGCAATGTTATCATGGAAATTGTTTTCAATGTTAACTTTTAAGTATTTATTGTTAGTAATTATTTTTGTCGGTAATTTGGTCTAGTCACCTAAGAAATAATGTTGAGTTATGTTTAATTATTCATTAGTTTGTTCTTTACGTGAAATGCATTTGTAATTTAAAGTCTTATTAAATATTTTTTGGTATTGTGTTCTTTGGTTTTGCTGCTCACACCTGTAGCTAAATCTAAAGCCAACCGCTTTATGAAAAAGCAAATAACAACACGCATTTTTTAATAAAAATTAACTCAATAAAACCAATTTAAGTGTACGTTACGTTAATACGTTGGTCCGTCTTGTATTTGGTCTCTGGCTATCTGACGAAAGCTTTAAAAATCCTTTGTTCTCTTTATAATGTTAAATCAAAGCTCTTAGAACGTTCGCAATATAAATAAGACTATTGCCTAACAGCGGTATTGTTGCGCGCTTATTAAAACAAAGACAGCATTGTTTGACCGAACTCAGCAGCAATGCTCTAAAGATTATACGTAATGCGTAATATAATGCGACGGTAAGACTTCATAATATTGGGTAATACCCTAGGGGACTCTTACCCTTACCAACATTTTTAATGGTTCATTTTTATACACCTTTAGTTGCCTATTTGCTAAATTATCGTAAAGATAATTAAATGATAAAATTATCAAGTTCCAACTTTTTGTTATGCATTGTTGAACTCTAAAAGTTGTATAAAGTGTGTAAATACTGTCGAATATGTGGAATTGAAATTCCAAGAATGGTTTTCTCACATGAACATTCACGCAATAAATTGGGCCTCGACGAAAATGGAAGTTTTCTTAGGGAAACGAGGTCAATGTCATCGTTAATGTGCCGCGGTTTTATGTGCGGCCAGGGGGACCTCAGCTCCATAGTTATGGCGCGAGCATTACGAGAGCGGTGACTTGGCGATTCGGCGTATTACGTTGCCCTGTCATTTAGCACGAAAAAGCTCGCATCCCAGATACAGCATGTATTAAATAAGCGAGTAGTGGGCAGGGCGGGGGGCCCGGGCGAGGGGGCTGTAGTACGGGAGGCACTCGGTCTGGCGCGGCGTTGCCGGGCGACGCGAGATATTGATCTGCGCGCCCCATCCCCGCGCAGCATCCCTCCCGGGCGCGCCCCCCGCACCGCGCGCCCTTGATTCTGCCGCTCGACCACCGCCACCACGACCCACACCGCACCCCCCTACAAATACTTATTACATTTCGCACTACATACTCCACGTAATCCGATGAAGAAATTTCGCTTATGCTTTATAATCATCCTTAAGCTGCTAACCTCAATATTTCGCAACCTGTCAGCGTATGTTGTACCTACGTCTGTGTGATATAAAATTTTGCAAACGAAACACGATGTTACTGTTTAATACATTTGCCTGCATATTAAAAAAGGTGTTGATTTCTTAACCTTCAATAAAATTAAAAAAAGCAATTTTACCACTTTCGTTCTCATTATCATAAAAGGTGCTCGTAAGTCATTTTAAACATGTGTGCCATTAGCCATTGAAGTGGGTTCTAGCAAATACCAATCCGCTGAGGGCAATCCGGATCACACGAGCTATGCGGCTAATTCATTGTGCCAGAGAGCGCACAATCCAATGTAAGTGGTTGAAGCAGTACCTAATGTGCGAGCGAGCTTCATGGCTTGCATTACCGAGTTAACGCATGCCTGACTTCAGGATATGGCACAATGTACAACCATACATATGCATCAACCGGAAAATTTGCTCAAAATTCAGTCTCTAAAGCTACAACGCTTTAACGTTCGAAGAGAGTCTACAATGTTGGTATAATTAAAATTACTAGTAAAACTTATTCCTGCTCACTATTATCACGGTCCGCTTATAAACATATGTGTATCCAAAAAAATAAGCATACAAAATAGCAACAGATCTCATAACGTGTAACAGTGGTTCGTTAATCTCATATTCTCAATATGTGTATTATGAAGGTGCTTCTAGTATTTCTTATTAATGTAGGCAATTGTTGCAGTGAAATACTAAATCTATCGGACTCCATAAGATGGGGTGATGAACGGTAACCATCATATTTTATTATATTGAACGGATATACTGAAGTAATTTTTACCAAGCGACAAAACAAACTTTCATCAATATCTTCATAGCAACGCAACCTAAGTTTAGCAGATCCCATCATTCATTTATTCCGACTCACGCCACACTCCGCAAATTAAGTCCCTCTTTCCACCTCCCCTGTTTTTTACTTTTGTTCCCTCCCGCAGTCTGGACATATTATTTGTATATGAAAGTGTTCTTATATTTTTTGTAATCGCCTTATCATTTGTTTTCCGGGACACGCAATTCGCGTGCCCCCCGCGCCCCCTCGCAGACAGGTACCAACTGTTAACGCTCTCACAGTTCATTGTCTAATTTCCACGTTGCTATGACGAGAGACACGGTGTAGGCACAAGTACCGCCGACCCGGCGGGAGCTCTATTGAGTTGTTACTGCTGGTTCACAACAACCACCTAACTAGACGAACATGGATGGGTAGATATTTCGATGCTGTAATTTTCCGTCGAACACTGTTCATGTTTCACCTACCTATGCTACATCAAACTCAATTTGAAGCGTTCCTTCCTTGCCACTTGAATCAGTTGCGAGAATTACAATAGCGTGGCCAACAATACTTTTTCATCGGATAGCAACATTCATCTAATGAGTGCCATTGAAGATCTGCCTAATTGGTAGCCCTTTTTACGAGTGGCAGAACAGTATAGCAGTTTTTGTTCACTGAAACAGAATGTTGGACAATATTTTCCAGAAAATTAGGAACATTTCCACCATCCAGTCCACTTGAGTAGCAGAGTGCGGGTGAGTGGCTGTTTTATTAAAATGCAGGCGTTGCAAGCATTATACCGGTAAGAGTGTCGGCTAACTGAGAATTTTAAATACAGATTCAATTTTACAGGACGCGAAAGAGCTGACGGGAAAATACGAAAAAAAAACATGTCCATCAGCGCACTATCTCCCGGCAATGAGGATTTAATTAAAACGTACATACATATTCGTTCATTTTAACAGTACATTCGTCTGCCTACGGCTCTCTGACCACTCGCACACATTGCCTCGAGCCCGACTCTGCCTACTTTGTTAACAAACTGCCCTCACTGACCCTTCACTCTAATTACACGACCAACACCCTACCTGAGTGCTGTGCTTCTGTCAGTGCTTTCAATAGAATTCCTAATTATTTAAGAGTTGATTGCACGGCTTGAGAATACCGGACCATGTCATAATTTTACGACACCAGATTTAATTTGTGGAAAGAGGAGATGACTGCTGAAGTTAGACTGTCTGATCCGATAAAAGCCGGCGGCTCCGAGTCCGTATTTAAACGAGCTATTTTAGGTGGGTTGTAACTGTAACGTCGGTCGGCGGCGGTGCACAGAGCTCACAGCCAATCGTTTATTGGGATTGGAAGCAAAGCCTTTCGGGCGGTTGCGGCCGCTCCGGCGGACTTCCAATTTTAATGTTATATAACTGAACCGAATTAATTCGCAGTGCGCTCTGCCGCCGCCGCTAGTTCAAACACCCGCTCCACGAACCAATTTCGAATAAATATTGCTTTTTAACTGTGTAACAAGAGTTGTGGTTGATCTGTCGTAATCAAAAAGCTCGTTCAGCTTGGAAATTGGATTTAAATGTGGTTTCGGCCATATTATTAATTACGAATAAATTATAACAGCAATGCAATCGTATTTGCAATATCGCAATATCGAATGGGAATTTTAATTATGATGTTTGATTGAAATCAAAGCCATCCAATCGAATCTTTGTTTTGTAAACGACCCGCCCCACCCTAAATCAAAATTTGAATTCCCCCTTAGAATTGCATTCTTACAACATTTTTACGTTTGAGAGTTCTCAAATAATACAGAATATTGTAAGAAACATAACATTTTTCGCCTACATTTTGTTTCATATTAGAAATTTATTATATATTCAAATGTTCATGAAGAAACGAAATATTTCTGTTAAAATTAGAAATATCAGAATGGTGAACCACAGTCCGTATTTCCCAGCGGAAATAGTTCATATGAAGCGGGTAGTTTGCTCATAGTTCGCTTTGTACGTCAATTAGTTGAAGGCGGATCTGTCGGCAGCTGCGAACTCATTACATAGTAAACTTCTATAGAATTATACAAACTGCTTCGTCCGACACCGCTCCTAATTAGTCCGGATGGTGAAAAACAGGTTGTTTTTTTTATACCCATAAATTTAATGTGGGTACGTGCAAGTTCCATCACCAATCCCTGAGACTAAAGAGTACTGGCTTTATATTATAATGATTTGTTGGCTATGTTTAAATAAAAGGATGACAGGCATATCTAAATATACGGGATATAAAGATTACCCATGAAAATCGACTCTTTCAACAAACTATACCTTCATGATATTTTTTTTATCTTTGACGTCACCGCAACAGTTTGTATTGTTACTTGCTGCGTCACGCTATGATCTTCTTCTTATTATTAAGTCTACTGTTATCGAGTCTGTAGGTCTAATCACCTATCATGCCCTAGTAGTATCAGAGTTTTCTGAAATCCGTCTGACGACCTTTAACGTGACGTTACATGTAATATATGGTCTCTAAGAAAGCAGAAATAAATGTTGACATTCTTGAATATGTGTTGCTTATCGGATTAACATAAACAAAGCTTTAAAACTGAAATACTTATGTACTAGTAACAAATTATATATTGTGTACTACTCTTCTATCTTCTAACACTGCTATAAGAGATTAAAGCAGCATTACCAAACAACTACTGTAAGCTTTAATGGGGTTTGAACTGTTGTTATTCTAAGGGCCTGGCAGTATAAACAACGGTGTGTGTAGACAGAGCAAATACTCGTACTCATTGGCATCATTCCATTAGGTCGTAAGTTCACCCCAACGCGTATGTAAATAACTTCTTTTGGAGTTCACCCCCTATTCACGGGGCCAGTAGGAAGGTCGTATCATTTGAGATGGACAAGTTTTGATTATTTTGTTAGAGTTAACTTTTAGCACAGAGTACAACGACTTCGAAGCAATTATTGAGTGACCTATTTTATTTTTTTGTTTGTTAGAACAGATTTCGTATTCACAAATATGAATTATCAGTTAATGCATGTGCAATAAGTTTTGATGGTAGTGTGCTATACATGTTTGAAAGACCCGGATTTAGCCTTAGACTTCTACTATGACAAAATATATGAAACCTTTAATGCTAGTATTCCTCCGAAAAATAACAATATCAGTAAAAGAATTTATCCTGAATGGTATACCTTAGATCTTATTAAACTAATTAAATCAAAATACAGGTTGCATAAAAATTATAAAGTAACTAAATGTCCGAGTGCCTATGAGGCATTCTCTCGCTGTCGGGCAACAGTAAAAGCAGAAACAGCAAGTTGTCACCAAAGGTATAAAGATCGAGTACAAAACAATCTCGCTGCTGACCCTAAGTCATTCTGGAATTACATAAAGTCAAACAAAGACACTTCTAGTCAGTACAAATTGATTAAAGAAGGACGAGTTCTACTTGGTGATGAATCTGCCAAGGAGTATGCACGATTCTTTCACTCTGTGTACAGCGAGGCGGCGGGCACACTGAGCGCAGAGGCGGCGTGCAGGGGCGCGGCGCCGAGCAGCGCGTACGCGCACCTCGCCGGCCTCGAGCGGGCGGCCGTGCGGCGCGCGCTCACTTGTCTGCCGCCTAAGCGCTCAGTGGGCCCTGATGGGATTCCACCCTTCATTTTGAGGGATTGCCGCATAGTATTAACAGGACCTTTGCTACACATATACAATATATGCTTATCGGCAGCACACTTTCCGACCCGTTGGAAGCTGACTCGGGTGGTACCTATACCAAAAGGCCGAGGTGGCACGGATGTCAGTGACTTCAGGCCTATTGCGGTCCTGAGTGCACCAGCCAAAGTATTCGAGATGGCTATTCACAACAGCCTTTATGCACAGATCGGGGCTCATTTGTCTGATGCGCAGCATGGCTTCCGTCCGGGACGCGGTACAGCAGGAAACTTACTTCACCTGATGACGCAGTTGGTACCAGCTATTGACGCCGGGCTTCAGGTTGACGTAGCCTACCTTGACTTCAAGAAGGCATTCGACACAGTCGACCACGACATACTCTTGTCGAAGCTGGCAGGTATGGGCTGCACATTTCATACTGTAAAGTTCTTCGCCAGTTATCTTCGAGATAGGCGTCAGTATGTCGACTGTGGCGGACACTTCTCGGAGCCCTACTACACAAGATCGGGAGTCAGTCAGGGTAGTAATCTGGGACCTTTATTATTTATTATTATGGTAAATGATTTACCGGCGGTGGTCAGGTCAACATGTTTACTGTTTGCTGATGACCTTAAGTTGTCAGCAGTGATTAAAGACGTTGCTGATCGTGACATGCTGCAGCACGACTTGGATAGAGTCGCTGAATGGAGTCACTGCAATAGTCTACACTTCAATGTCACAAAGTGCTCGGTGCTTTCATTCACCCGCGCACGAAACCAACAACACCACCAGTACAGCATGAACGGGGAGCTGCTGCAGCGTGTCACAGAGGTAAAGGATTTAGGCATCCTTTTCACCAGCGACCTACAGTTTCGCAAACACGTGGTACATATTTGTAAGAGGGCGTACAGGAACCTGGGATTTATGCTGCGTCAGGCAAATGACTTCACAAACATCCGTGCGTTAAGGGCTTTGTACGAGGCTCTTGTGAGGAGTCATCTGGAATACAATGCGGCCATTTGGAGTCCGAGCGAAATAAAATATAAAAAGATGCTCGAGCGGATACAAAATAAATATATTAGATTTATGTATTTAAAAATATATGGGATATATCCGGGATACCCGTTACTGTACCCCACCTTATTCTGCCTCGGTATGGTGGGGTATTACAAATTGGAGGTCAGGCGTGAAGTGAGTTTAGCAACTTATCTTTTGAAAGTTTTGAGAGGTAATACGCAAAACTCTGGTATACTCTCAGAGATCGGTTTTTGTATACCAGACGAGTATGTGACGCGGCGGCGCAGGCCGCGGCTGTTGGTGGTGCCGCGTGCGCGGACCAACCTGCTGGAACGCGCACCGCTCACTCGCGCGTTGCGCACTCTCAACACGGTGGCTGATAACATGGACATATTTAACTGTACACTGAGCGAGTTCACAAGGGTCACTTACTGTGTAGTATGTAAGGAAATTAGTTAAGGAAACATATTTTTAAGTTACTTTGTCGAATTAGGTTAAGTTAATCTGTAATGGCAAAAGTAAATATGTGTGTCATAAATAAATAAATGTTCATCATCTCATCGCTTAACGTGTGAATCATTGTTTAATTGAGGGGTGTGGGTGGCGCGCGGGGGGCGGGCGCGCATCGATCGTCTCGCGTCGCCATGGCAACGCTCCCGCGCCCGCGCTCCGCAGCCCGATTCATTTGTAATCATTTGTTTCGCGGCCGTCGAATAATGGTGGTCGTGAAACGGTGCGAAATTGATGGATTACAGTAAAGTACATAGGCACACTAAGATACAATTGTAATTTATCAAATTATGTAACGTTCACCGCTCCGGGATTATGCCCCACTTTATGCCGTTGACAAAAAGCAATATAATATGTGGTAGCAATAGAACATAAGTTAATAAAAATCGTAATAAACGAGTTCTTCACATACATGGGTGTTTATTTAACCATATCTTTATTAATTTACCTACCTAATAAATCGTGAGAAAAAAGTATTTCATTAAATTACATTCTAGGCATGGCGAAAAACTTTATTTTTTTAATGCGCGAATAGTGAAACCGCAAGTGACGGAAGCGCGAATAAGGACCTTTAGCAAATTGTCACACAATAGGCCCTTTGTCGAAACATAATTAACCAAATTCCTTACACAGTAACACATAGCTCATAAACGCAATATTTAGCAGTATATTAAACACTAATATTCCGCTATGGAAATTAATTTCATTTCAACTAATTGAATGTTCAACCGAGCGGGAATCTACAAGTGCTACGAGTCTACGGCGTAGCAAATCCGTAGCAAACGTAATGAAAGCCGCCATCATTTTCCGTAGTCCCGTACCTCATGCACTGTTGTTTCAGCTATTACACAAATGGAAAAGTTTTATCAAGATTATTATAGTGATATAATTATAATTTCATTCGATATTTCCCCAGAAAATGTGGAAAGTGGCTACAATTACATTTAGACGAAATTATAACTTAATTATTGGAGTGTTCTTTGATTGATGGCTTTATAATTATATAACATGCTATTTTAACTTTCATAAAATTGCTTTAATTTATATAAGCCATAAAATCAACCTTAGGTACTTATATGTCATAGATTTATTCCAAGATTCCATTTAGTCCAAGATTACATTGTTTTGCATAATTATGACTTAAAACATATTAATAATATGTTATATGAGATTCAATAGATATAATTGAATTCAAATGCGTTTTTTATATTTTTGGAGCTTTATAGTTTCCTCTATTAGCAACTGCATTTTCTAGCAACATTGTTAAAACTATCAAAAACAGAAGTTTCCACAACTTTCTGGGTTAGAACCACTACCCGAAGTAAACCTCGATAATTTTGTTCTGTAACCAAGTTAAATAATTTTCAAAGCAAGCGGGATAATTAATGTAATATAACTTCAAACGGCTGTATGTACAATGTGAAAAAATACTGTGAAAGGAAAAATAATTACATAAAAAACAGGCCACTTCAAAGGCCTTTTCCAATTATGCCGTCGATATCGAACAACAAAAGAGCTATGAAGTATAAAACATGGTATAAATTGGAGCGAGCGCGGCAGAGGATGTTCCCGGCCAAGTGTTGGGTATTCTCAAATAATTTTAATAGATGTCCGGGGGTGGCGCAGCGGGTGGCCGCGCGGGGGGCAGGGGGGGCGCTCGCGAAATGAGATTTCCTTTGAGCCAAAGAGCCGCTGACCGCGACACCCAGCTCTGCTTGAATCATGTCCCTCATATATCATGCAGCTGTACTTATAATGAGGTCCCTGCGTGGCACCTATTTTTAGCCTCCATTAATATGATAAGAGTGTTAGCGAGGTGTTCTTAATTTACGATCTATGTAAGAGTATCACATAATCAACTAAATATTAGAAGTTCTAGTCGTCACTTTGGGTACGAAAATTGAATGAATCTTGCCTTAATTTCACTAAGAATTTATGTGACTGGCATAAATCACCCAACACTACTGAAAGTTGAAAAAATATAATAAGCCTTCCATAGCAGCCAATGTACTGTTAAAAATTGGGGGAGAGAGCTCTCGGGCCGCGTCCTCTTGATTTTAATTTCATCGTGGAACAAAACGAGCAAGCTTTATTGTGAATGCGCTCAAAGCGCTCGCAGCGAGGAACAGGCTCGCTTACATGCTGCAGCGAAATATTACTCTGTTAGGCTTGCATTGTATGCCATGAATATTGGTTCTGACTTGAGATTTTACAAAGCCTGCATTTTGCAACGTGAGTCGGAGAATAACGGTTTGCTTAATAAAGGAGCACTATATCTCTTTTGAAACGTGAGTGTCTTGACGGAAAACAAGGGAGATGGATCTCCTTGTTAGTTTAATTATTATTTTCTTTACAATAAGACAGCAGCTCGAACATCATTGAAATATGCGTCTGAAACGTTCAGTTCTTCTCTAGTCTGATAACCAAAAGTTTCACTAAGAACAGGAATGCACTACTCCAAATGAGTTATTTTTCATTTTCATTAATTTCTAAGAAAGTAATCACATTTGCAACCCTCTTTTTTATGGGTGGACATTGTTAGGTACTCTGTAGAATCAAATCAACCACACTATAATTTAATTTTGATGCAGTTGAGTAAATTGAAGAAGAAATATTATAACAATTAGAACCAGTCTATCGCTACTATTCCTCCAGATCATTGCAGAACGTACTCTCATCGGCTCCTTGGCACACGTTTTTACACCATCACCATACATAGTACATCTTATATCACGCTGTCGTCCCGTTGTATCCAATTTCATGAGCCGTGTGCGTTCATAGCTCCTTGCCGTGTTCAATATGCCTTTGTTAAATCTCGCTCAAGTATGAACTCCCAATCCAATTTGTAGTCTCGGAATACTGAACCTTGTATATTACGAGCTTATTGTGATATAAACATGTTGGAAATGTACGTCTTGAGTAGCAAAACTATGTTCATGAGCGATGTCGTTCTTGAAATAATGTTGTAACCATTCATAAAACTTAACTAATAGATAATTCGAATCATGTATGTTTCATTAACAAAGAGGACCTACAATGTAAAGAACTTTAAATGTCACAGATTTACCCTAACTTGTTACCCTATAAATTAAAGATATGTTTCCGAAAATTGTACGCAAAATGAGTGATGAAGATACCTAAGTCAGTTAAACGAGATGATTTTAACAGCTTTTCTAGATAGTAGACAGGTATATGTAAAAGTAAAAAACTAAGCTAATATATTGTGGGAAATGAAGAAAGTCGTATAATAATGCTATATGAATATTTTCACCTGTATTGTAATTAGGAAATTAGAGAACCTCATTATACTGCTATGTTATTTGTATCAATCCATAACTAATATCGGAATCAAGCAGTCCCTGGGCGCTATTTACGGGGAAGCCTCCCGCTACTGTCCCCACCCACCGCCAGTCACCGAGAGACCCATTAGAGCCTGTATCGAAGAGGGATCCACTCAATCACGCCGGACGTCCGTCAACTTTTGTATGCCGCCGGACGCCGCCCGGCTCTCCGATATTACTCATGTAACCCCCCGGCGTACTTGCTTTGACTAATTTGCGATATTTAATATCGTCCAGATTACTTTTTATTACTATAACTGCGCAAGGGGGCTTTTATGAACGAAGCTTTCAAAGAACTTTAAATATATTACAGCTCGAAGATATAATTAATCATTAATTTCAAAAAATCATAATAAGGTTATTCTCAGAACTAATTTAGAGTTTGAGTAAGCTAGCTTAATAGATTTTCTAGCACATTATCACATATCATTTTAAAATTGCATGACGGAACGAGTAGTCTCTCCAGAAAGCGATATCATTATTCACCTACAGATTCTATAATAAAGCGATGCAAGACGATAGCATCACAATCTCAGATTAATGAAGGTTATTAATCTGAGATCACAATTCAATGAGGTTATTCCTGTTTCAAACTGCTCATCACGTTTCACCAATGGGCCTGTTTACAAAGTTGCGAATAAAAAGCAAGTGTATATGTAGTACGGCAAGTTTCACGTGCGTATATAACACGAGAGCTGGGAAAGTTGCCCGGAGCGGGGCTTAACCAGCTGAGTTCGGAGTTACAGCCACGTAAAGCCTCGTTGCACGACAACTTTACTGCACGTTTTATATTATGTAGCGTGTTCCGTGGCACCTGACACCGCTGCGATCTTTACACAAAGAACTTCCGTCTAGCTGGGACGCGCGCTGGGTACATAGCATTCTTAAAGTAACTCAACTCGAGTGTAGAAATAAACGTAGCGATATTTAAAAGTAACACAAATGGAGGTTTATATCGCATCCTTCTTTTGTCTTTGAGCACACATAGTTCAAAACTGCGTATTCTATAATTCTAATTTCGATTTTTTTGTTCAATGCATCTATAGACTCATTGTATTTTCGCAATGTATTTTCGCAATTCACAAAAAAGTCGCATCACGTTGAATAAATGTGTGAAATGTACGTGTGCAGGATTTTACGGGAGCAATTTTAGCATTTCAGTGATTTTCAGTGGTGTCAGCACCAGCAACGGACTGACGGCTGCGCTACCAGCTATATTATTAAGCAAAACGTCTCTATTAATATGTGGCCATGAAAACTGCGTGGTAGGCAATTTAATAATTTACTACAGGTACAAATAAAAGTATGATCTAGTACTTCAATGACACGAAAACAAAGTTCAACCAAAGGGAAGATGACACGTTTGAGGATGAATAGATGAGTATGCATATGTTTTTTTTATAAATTGCTTCTCATCTATTAAGATGGTATTAAGGTAACCTGGTCCAAGTTCATTCATATATAAAGCGTGGCTACGAGCATACCTATGGTCAAGTACACTTTTGCGTTAAGGATAATTTACATGTGTTTATATGTTCAGCAGCTTTGTTTAAACCAACCAATCAACACATGTGATAACGTCGGGGCTTAAACCATGCTCACATGTCACAACATGGGCGCATGCACTTAAATAAACTTTAGATTAAAATAGCATCAGCCTTTTTACTGGCCTACTGCAGGGTCTCTTCTCATACAGAGAATAAATGAACGAAAATTACTACGTTTACTCAAGGCGGATTAGCACATCAAGTTTCCTCAAGAAGAAGTCCATGTTTCGTAAAGTTTTGTCCCTTCACCTTTATTCAATCACTGGAATCGAAATAAACATAGAAAGAACAAATTACTCAGAAAAACTGCCTGGTGCCTTAACCACGGTGGCTTTTAAATTTTCTTTTAAACTCCATTAAAAATATTGATGCCGTTCCGCTGGCCTCATGGCCGCAACGTACCAGCTCCGAGCACCGCGAGCGACGCGATCAATGTAACCAGCGTGAAGCCTCCTCCAGCGCTGCGAAACACCAAATAACTCTGAACATTTTCAATCCCAGTTTTACACAAACAGTTTATTGCTTTGCCTCAAACACGACTCTGTGTTGCACCTTAAATGTCGGCCGTAAACTGAAAGCGCTTTGAGAGCAAATGGAACATGTGTAGCTAATTGGAGTACAGAATACTGTTTAAATTACTTTGTTGACTATGTTATTTTATGTTCAATGAAGAGAGAAATACGTAAGTTTCTGTTTTTCTCAAGTACATGTCATAAACCTGGTGTTTATATAAAGGACAGTGAGTTTACTGTAGTAAACTGTGTACTCAAAAATGGCTTTAGTTTGTTTTTTATTTTGACACTTCACAAACAATAATCACAAGAGGAGCTTCTCTGAGATCTGTTTGAAGGGACGTTTCCGTATCTCCTGACTCATAGTTTCTACTGACATTAGCAAAATCGTCGACATCGGCATCACCATGCCATAACCAAAAATAGAGTAGAATAGACTCAGTTTTTTAACCGACTTATAAAAGAGGAGGCACTCAGTCCACCAGTATGTTTTTTCATGAATTCCATTGATATTATAATATTATAAAAGCCTGTGTTGAATTCATTGAAAATGTTGAAAAAAAAATACATATCACGTGCATTATCAAACCCACATACATTTTTCTCAAACTTTACTTAGGCATGGAAATAGTGCCCAACAAATGCTGCTCACAATTGACCGCTGTATCTGAATTATGTTTTCAATTGTATCTCACTAATTAACTATGAAACATTAAACTCGGGTTTGGGAATCATAATAGAGAAGCCATTAAGCTAAGTCCTATCGAAACATTAATATAAGCACGGCCAAGTTCTATTGTGGCAATATTCTATGAGACTCAGATTTTCGCACAAATAAATTTGGTTGTTTCTTATATACGAGTACATATATTACAGTATCTAGCAAATACATTTATACATGTTCGATGCTATGCACAAAAGTTTCTTAAAACCGTAGACATGGTGACTTATATAACTATGATAATAAAAGGAGTTCTTTTATATTGCTAATCACTTTTATTAAAATTAACTTAAATATACATACATATTTAAATAGAATAAATAATATTGCAATGAGGACAATTCAAAGAAATATATTTTAGTGAATAAGTAATAAATTCAACAATGAGGCCGTTCCTTACCGAACTTGGCTGCCACTCTACCAAGCTGACACATTTGTGCGAACAGCACTAATGCATTTCCATTAATTTAAGCAGATTACAGGAATAGGAGCAGACCGTGCGTTATATGCCATTATGTACTTGGGCTCTAGATTCAGTAGGTACATTATGTACATAATTTATCCGCAGTAATTACTGGGCGCGCACATAATTAGTGATGATTGGGATTTATTACATAATCTTAATTCAAGAAACATTTGAATATCGCATTCTAAATCTAATTCTATTTTTTTTAATTTACCTACCAGAATAACACAATACTTGATGAATAAGTACTTAAAAGAAATTAGCTTTCCTTTGAAACTTCGTTCTTTTAAAATGAATAATAAGAAATTTCTTTTCGATAAAAGTACACTCGCTATTTTCAAGCTACATACAAAACTCAACGACTCATAATTTAATTACGATCCTTTTCCAATATTTACACAAACTTCAAAACCCGTGGGGTGTAAAATTAAACATACTTCAGTCGAGACGAATTCAATTGCGTCTGATTTGTAGCACAGACAGAATTTATTATTACCTACTCGCGCGCCGGCGGGGGCCGCGTACGATGATAACCTTCCCTGTTAATTGCTCAAATCCGATTAGGATGCGGTGAATGGCTCACGATATTTTGAGTGCTGGAGCTTCTGTACTTCTATATCGATAGATCTGCTAACTATTATCTTAGTTAGAACTTAGAATTTTGTTTAAGCAAATTTCCAGTCTATTTGCCACCTCCCAACCCCTCCAATCCTAAAATCCGTATACCAAAATGTCGGGCGTGAGTGCTTATTTTTCGCCAACAACAGCACTTTAGATAATCCAGATTCGAGAGTCTGCTTCCATTTAAAAACAGCACAGTTCTGTAGACTGTTACGTCCGACCCTAATTACCGAGCAGACGGTCCGACCGACCCGAAATTCTTTGTCCTTTTTACACTTTACCAGTGGTTTTTGACGTACCTAATTATTATTTTTAACGCGTAGGTTGGAGGGCGGGCGAATGGCAACGCGGGGGTGTTGGGCGCGGAGGCGGGGGGTTAGTTGCCAGTGACGCTGCGACACCGCTGCGGCGGATAGCTTTTGGCGTTTATCGGATGAACACACGCATTTCACGGTCTACCACTCCGAGGCTGTCCAAACAACCTTTATTAGATAATATGAAACGTCATACCTTTATTTTGAACCCTTTATTAAAAAGCAATTTGAAAAACACGACAACAACCACTTTCATTTCAATATGCAAATCCTATTGTAATCTGAAAATAAAGGAAAAATCAGTCTGTTCGTCACCCGGCGAGGTTGTAAAGATAAGTGACGGAAATTAAATTTCTCCGCCCTGCGCCCTTTGTTGGAGAGGCTTATGGTACTGATGATGATAACGATGCTTGCGGAGCGCCTTACTTCGTAGATCGAGCACTTTTGCGATGAGCTTTGTATTTAATTTATCGAAGATACACAAAAAAATCTTCGAACTCAAATCAGAGCTCAAGAGTCGACACAGAGCAAGAAAAGGCTGTATTAGATAACGTGGTCTTTTCTATCTCCAACTGCGAAGTTTTCAATTCAACACGTTTGAAGCCTCATCGTGAATTATATAATTTTACAAATGTCTGTGAAGTCACGACAAGACCCGGCCACCTACACATTATAGGGTTCAAGGATTTGCAAAGTATTTTTTACTCGAATAAAGTATTCATTCAATATTTGGTCGATATACCTCGTAATAGATTCTTATTTTCAGTATATCTACTACAGTGAGCTATTGGAAATACTTTCTATACTTTTTCATAAAGAAAACTTGATGAATGAATTATTCTAATCCAATTGGTTATTTGTGTTGGAATCGTGTTATCTTCGTAGTTTTACAAGATTAGGCTTTGAGAATTGTATTGTAATGTAATAAAGGCCTGTTTATTAATTGTATCTGAGAAGCGGACTGTGAATTAGTTAATACGATCATAAATGAGCTAAATCATTTTTATTTTACTTACTGGGGACCAAAAACAGCTACATAATCAGAAATTTTAATTACTAAAAATCTTATACCTACGTTAACAATTCACTTCACTGATTAACAAAAAAATAAGAAAGCTTTCAAACGTGGCATTAGGTACATTACATAGTAAGAAAAACTGTATTAAAACTCTTAAATCGTTACTTTAAATCGTAGCAGTCGAATTGCGTGACTGCTGTAGGTACTCGGGTTTGGTTCCCGGGTCGGTCCGAAATTCCATTGTGGGTTTTAAAAACTCACAAAAGCAGCCAGGAGTCTGAAAGTAAATGTCATGTGAAAAGAATAAATGTTGGTCATGTGCCTGATCTCTCTCCAGTCGTGTCGGATTGCCGTCCCATCGGACTATGAGACTGAAGAAATAGATAGTGCACCTGCATACCTGGAACACACCTTTGCAAGGTATGTATCCAGTGATAAAATCATGCATGAGGGAAAAAACTTACCTTAAGAAAGAAATACGCTATCGAATTGAGAACCTCCTTCTTTTTGGGAAGTCGGTTAAAAATACACAATGTTACAAGTAAATAAATACTTATTGTTAGTTCATTGTTGCAAGAATTTATTGAAGCATGAGAGAGATCTCCATCAATATGATGTCGTGCACGGACTTAGAGGTCTGGGCCTAATGGGATTACTTCTGATGAGACACAGATGTATAGAAAGATAAATACAGCGAGTACTTAGAACAAGGACCCTGAGGTCATGTTGTTCATCTGTTCTTGTATATTACCTACCATTTTTTATACTACAACTATAGTATTCTACTTTCTAAAATACTATCGTCATCATCAGCCTTTTTATCGTCCCACTGCTGGGCACAGGCCTTCTCTCACACAGAGAAAGATTGAGCGTTAATCACCATATGGTAGGTTTGTGATTTCAGACCTTATAGACCAGGATTTCTCGAGAGGTATTCCTTCACCTTTAAACAGTCATTGATGTCCAAGAACTGCTTAGGTAGAAAGTACGTATGACTTAGAAAAGTTACATTGGTACCTGCCTGACCTAGAATCGAACCTGCATGGTCATACTTGAGAGGCTCGTGCTGTAACCACTAGGCCTAAGACTATTGTAGTAGTACTTATTTACAGAGGCGGCAAAAAATCTTTGTTTTCAGTCTTCGAGTGGGTTAATTCACCGAGAACGTCAGAGTTCGGAATTTCGGTAAATAATACGTTACGTAGCCAAGATAAATCAACCCACTCAAACTGAACAAGGAAGTAAAGAAAATGGAATTCCCAATAAGAACTAAACCTTTATAAGAATCATTGAATAATAAAGAATTTCTGCAGCATAGCCAGGCACTCCACTTCGTTCCTACGTTGAGCGTTCTATATTTACTTTGACTTCATAACGACCAAGGAGTTCATAACTCCGCCATGTATTTTCCATTTTCTTCTAACCATTAAGTATAAACACAAATTGGATCGAAGCTCTTCACGTTTTTCCGGGTACTTACAATGAATAAATAACTGAAATATAAATGGAATTACGATCCGCTATTGAAATGGTGCTCTTCATTTATAAAATCTCGTCTCTTTATTAAGGACACGACCGCCGTCTGTTAATAATCGGCTTATATTCTTCCCCCGTGAGCGCGGATGCAGTGGGGAGCATGGGGATGCTACCCCCGAACATTAAGCATACTTCACACAGGACTCGAGAGACTCGAATGAAGATAATCTGGCACTACACTGTCTGCGATGTTTCGAAACACAATGTTTGCACTTGTATGTGATTTGAAAAGCTTAAAACTTTTATCAGTCATTGTTATTGCAAGTAGTTGTACCTACTTTTCCCTCGTTTCAAAATCTCTTATGCCTCTTGAACCGCAACGATTAGCTTTTTTTATTCAAGTCGACGTCACCAATGGGCCGAAGCTACGGTACGTAGCGCTCGTAGCACCACTGCTACGAGGGCTACGAAATCTAAAATTGAGTTCAATATGATAAACCTCGGTCCATATTCATATTATTACAGCAGTGCCGACGAACATTTTTAATGTAGTAGTGCAAATAAAATGTAATTACGGCGCGTACAGGCACTGCTACGCGCTACGTGCTACGTGCGCCGCGAGTGACGCGGCCGCGAGATACAGCACGTTGCTTATTATGTTTAATTTATTGCTTCAGCGCTCCTACTTTATGTTTTAGTTTCACTACGAATTTATATGGAGATATACTATGAGAAGCTGTGCACTAATAGTTGCCGGGGTTAATCAGACTTTTTATTTTTTTAAGTTCTCCACTCCACAAACAGGCACTTTTTAAAAAATATACAGTTAGGGCCAGTTTCACAGATTACGGATAGTCAATATCTACCAGATAAACTGTCTGGAACTTATCAGCAACCGGTGAAACTGACCCTTAGTGTTATTCATTTATTGTATTTAAGAAACTCAGTTTTTAAAAGTATGCACTTCTTTTTGTATATCAAAAGTTTACTTTGTCTGTCTATCTGACTTTTGACTATGTAGATGGTCACCCATCCGCGGACCGACCACGACAGGCGTTGTTCGACCTGATTGTTCGACCCGTGCAGCTGCTAATAAGTCGTACGATCCTAACAAACATAATCTATCTAAAATGCAATACATTTTAATTAATGTACAAGAACAAAGCCCTGCATGTGAAAAGGGTACCGAAATACATCAGAATATGCTCCATGCCGTACACAGACTACGTTTCGTCGGAAAATATAATAAGACGCCAACAGAACTGTGTAGAACATTATAATTAAAAGTTGTGTATGTCGTCGGTAGCGAGCATCCTATATTTTGGTTTTATTTGCTCACATCTATCTGTATATTAGATTCCGGCTGTCGCTATGGCGACGCAGCTCGCCCGGGACCCGCCGCCCGGGAAGCCAGGACGTGCCACTAATTCACCTGTCGCACGCACACACGCGCAGCGCGCACACTGCGCCGCAGCCTCACCTGGCTGGAGCGCCCTACACCGACAACATTACACGCTTGTATGCACACGGCACAACCTTGCAACTGCGCGCCGCCACTCATATCCGACCTTATTATGACAGGCCGAAAGTCCAATATTCAGCGGCCATCCAACGTCAGTGGCGTAGCTTTTCATTTCGGCATACAATATAGTAGAGTGACAGCGAGGATGCGAGGTGCGGCGGCCCGGGCATCGGGCCGGGAAACACTCGTTAAACCCGTCCGCAGCCAACTGTAACTGCATCGGAAGCGAAGCAGTCACCTCAGGGATTGCATCGGCGACCGGTGCTCGCGATTTCTGCCGCTTTTAGGCATTTCGTTTGCCGCTAGTTTCCGGCCTCGGTAGAAGCTTTCGAATGTGGAAATTCGATTCGAATGAGTTTACGAGTCGTCGCGCTTCGTGTTGAGAGCAGCGGCCGGAATTTCTTGTGCAGGTTGGTGGAAACTTCCTTTATACGCTCGACTTGCTATGAATGTAGTTATCGGGAAATGTTAAGACGTTTGTTGGCAAACATTGGCACTGTTCCAACCCACTGTTACCTAAGAATACATCGGCGGGGTATTTGTGCAACGATCGCTTGGACCCACTGGCTCAGAAAATACGATTTAAAACTCGGCTTAATATTTAATACGTTGTGTTTGTGATTTATCTTAGTCGGTGAAAAATGCTTTTTAGTTGAGTTGCTTTTAATTAGGAAATTAATATTTTAAGATAGTTTTAGTTTTAAAATAAATAAACAATAATATTCTTATTCTAGGTTTATATTTATAATATGTATTTATAATAATAGTTTTAATTATTGAAATATTTAAGTGGAACATTTTATTGTGATGGATATATTATTTAAATAACATCCTGAATTACAAATTGTAATACAGTAAGTACTCTGAATATTTAAGTCTATTTTTAAGATATAGTAGCTATAGAACCTAGGTAACTAGCTTTTAAGGAAGTTTTGTTTCTTAAAGACGCAGCTGACAGTAGAAACGTGGGAAGTCACAGTCATTAACAGTAAAAGTTGGCGTTAATGGGCTTTTTAGTGGCGCTACCCAGTGGGCTGCACCGGAGGCCTGTTCGCACATTATTATATAATTGGACGCTAATTTTTCTCATTAGGAAAGATGGGGACTGTAATTTATCGTATTGTCGGCGCAAAGATACGGATATTCTCTTGCATTTATATCCTACAATGAAGAACGGAGGAAAGGGTGTTTTGTATTGACTACAAAATTCGGCATTCTGATGAATGGATACTGCACCCGACGCTGAAGAAAAAAGATAAGAAGCTCATGCTACAAGTGGCAGGAGATGTAACCATGACCTACCTATGGCCAACATAATTCAATTAGTATGGTGACCGGAACAAGTATGTTAGGAAATGATTACAATTTTATATGCTTATTGGATAAATATAACATTACTTGTTTGTAACATGAATTAGCTTGTAGGTATATGAAAATTAATAAACATAAAATTATTCGAAGTGCGTTTAATTTACTCCTTTATTTATCGAATGATATTACAGAAGCTATATTATCGGTCTGTTCAATGAAAAAATATTTGAGGGTTAGTTTGCTCATTTATCAAGTGAGGCTATATGGCATTTATACTGTCTCGCAAGGTACACAGTCCTACCGGGGAAGTTGGTGAAACCGCTGATCGAAGCTAGTATGGTATACTTCAAATTAAAGGTTTTTAATTATGACAGTGAAGACATCCCAACATTTGTCACCATTTCACGAATCAAAAATCTATAAAACTATAGAACTTATCCTTGAGAAATTTCACTGACTAATACTTACTCATACTATCAAAACCAAGACCTCGGGATCAGCAGCCCAGCTTGATACTAAAGCAAAGAGAATAAAACAAGAGTTAAGAGGAGATCAGGAAAATATTTAGAAAATATATTAATATTAGTATGAATGCAACTTAATAAGTATACAAGAACAAGGAGATGTAATTTATTATTTATACTATAACTACGATTATTAGCAGTCAGACAGTTCTGAACTACTTCGTACATCCGGACAAAACTTTATATAACTTTCGCAATAAATGAGATCATGATCTATTAAACTTAAGAACAGTTAACAATTTGAACCGACAATGCAATGATCTTTATTATTTAATACGTTACAAGAATAGAAAATTGATTAGAATAGAATATATTGCAAGAATAGATATATGTACAGTAGTTCTTGATGATGGCATCCAGGCCGATTGTCGGCTACGGCGGCCGTTCTCTTTTATGGAGATCAGCCAGCTACGCAGGACATATTATAGTGCACAAGCATTCGCGCAGACACAGGTGCACTCTCTATTCCCTTACTCTCATAATCCGATGGGACGGCAATCCGACACGACCGGAGAGAGATCAGTTCTTAAAATATACCTTAAGGACTACCTACCTTTGGAAGTGCAATTAGAAAATGAAATAAAGTATTAAAATAGGGACTGTTAGGGTCCCACAAACAAGTCCATTAGAACACAAACGCATGTGATGGAAAAAGCTGTATTGATCGATATTCTAATAATGACACTATTTGATGAGCTCGTGGTTAAGTAACAGCCGCACGGCTTGACCGGTCAAAGGTTAAGCAACTATTAGCGCTCTCGTTCGGTGGATGGGTGA